>CM074517.1:365000-10365000 GCA_037379345.1 Perna viridis
TACAGAATATGCTTACCCGTATATAATACAACTAAATTACAAATAAAATTAGGAGTAGATAGCAGCCTTCCAATTCTTACCTGATTTGTCACTTTGTTATAAAAGAGATGTGGCAATTACTTAATCTTGTAACAAATATAATCATATTGAAACTTGTCAAAATCTAGTTTACACTTCACTTACAAAGTATTTATCATATGTACGTTTTCTTTTTCCCTTCTAATGCTTCTTTCGTTTTGGTTGTCAAATACTCTGATGATTTTGATTTTGCAGTCTTTGTTAGACATCTTTCCGAATCTCCTGTTTGTTTTCTGGTTTGCAATGTATATTCCTGAAAAAAAAAATAAAAACCCAACAAATCATTACAAAAAGCACAGTGTTTTAGGTCCCATGTCTTTATTTGTATTTAACATGTGAGGAGGAAGAAAACGTTGGAGTAAATATATCAATACAAAAGACTGCTCCCATCTTGAATAAGCCTTTATCTTCATGAAAAAAAGTTTTGTGTGAACAAATTGAAATAAAGAATCATAAGTGACATTTAAAGTTAGATCATGATGTTAATGTCTGGTTGAGATATTACGACATTCTGCTAAACCAACAATGTTTTATTTAGTACCTCTCAAAACCTGAAAAATTGAAAATATGGTTCTCATTGACAATAACAAATAAAATAAGCAAAGTATTTTGTCTCTTTTATTCTGTAGTTTCATCTGATATTTACATCTTTTATAACAAGATCTTCCCCCCCCCCCCCGTCAAAAAAAAAAATAAAAAATAAAAAATACTGCTTCCTCTTGATAAAAGTATAGGATTTCTGAATTCATTATTCAGAATGATTTAAATCCTCCAATATAATTTGTATCTTATGCTGCTGATGTGAGATAATTCCTTGAAACGCATGTACAGCATATCTAAATTTGCAATACTAATATGATTGGTATTTCTTATTCTGTCGTTTCTTAAGATATAAACATCTTTAAATACACTTTCTACCAACCCCTCCTCCAAACAAAATATTTGTGCTGATTGCCTTATGCCAGCTCTCAATTTTTTATAAGATTTTAGAAATGAATTGAAGTGGCTTTTACAATTAGTTATTGGTTTATACATTCATCGCGTATGGAGTGTTCATATCACAACGTTATTGAAGGGCTTACCGAAACTATGCAGACTTTTTGTATTGCGCTATAACTCTAACAAGTAGGCCTCTGGAACAGGGCTATGTTGCTACAAGATTGAAGTCATCACTACAGAAGTTTTATGGTCGTCATCATGAACTCATGGATCATTATGGTGTATCCATCAGCACCATGAAAACTGATTTATTCAACGGGTCATAGTTTTCCATTCCTCGTTTATCTACCCCGGACTTGACTTTTTATGAGCAACTCGGCGGGTGTTTCTAAAAAAACAGAGGATGGTTACCCTACCGGTACACATGGTCCATGCTCCCAGTTTTTAATGGAGTCCGAGTTGCTCATTTACTTTTGTTACTTTGTATGTATGATTTTAGTTACTTTATGTTCTTTGTTGTGTATGTCTGTTTTCCAAGTCTGGTCTTTGTCCTTGGATTACATTCTTTTGATTACCACTATAACTTTGGTTCCCTTGATTACTCTTTCACTGCACATTATTTTTGTTTCGATATTTTTAGTATTGTGTATTTCTCATAAGCAATTAATTTTCTGATTTTTCTCACTTTTTTGTGTCTAATGCCTCCAAGCACGTGTATAGTATATCAAAATGTGCAACATTAATACGATTGTTACTATTTAAATTAAATATATACATCTCTGTTAACACAATATACCACACCTCTGCCTATAGTACCTTAAACTGATCAAAGTATATCTGTTTTGCATTTTTTCTACAGATTTTAAAAGTGAAATAAATCATTTATAACAACTTATTGAGTAATGAATTCACTGCTCATAGGGAAATCGATCTGTGGAAGGTTGACAGTGTAACTTCCCTTGATATAAAACCATAATTTTGTACTGAAATTTAGTAAAAAAAAGCTTTCAGCCCTTTTTTGACTCTAGTTTAAGTCTAATTATTTACTTCATTACAGAAATATAACAAAAACGTTTATCCTTGTATAACACGACAAAATTACAAATACAATGAGACATGAATAACAGCTTTCAGTTTCTAACTTTACTTCTCACTTTGTTATCAAGGATATGTGCCTATTACTTAATCTTGAAACAATTATGTCCTACTGAAACTTGTCAAAATCTAGCTTTCAAATCACTTATAGGGTATTTACCATATGTGCGTTTTCTTTTGCCCTTCTTATGCTTCTTATGTATTGGTTGTCAAGTACTCTGATGATTTTGTTTCTTCATAGTCTTTGTTAGACATCTTTCTTAATCTCCTGTTTGTTTTCTGGTTTGCACAGTTGATCCCTGAAAAATAATAACACAACAAATCATTACATAAAAACACAATGTTTTAGGTCCCATGTCTTTATTTGCATTTAACGTATGAAAAGGAAGGAGACGTTGGAGTAAGTATATATCAATGCAAAAGACTGATCCCATCTTGAATAAGCTTCTATTTTAAAAGAAAAAAATATTTTGGGTGAACAAAAATTGAAATAAAACATCATGACATTTCAAATTAGCATCATGATTTTGTTATCTTGTTGAGATATAATGCAAATCTACTAAACCAACATTGTTTTTCTACGTTCCTCTCCAAACCTGAAAAATTAAAGATATGGCTAATGGTGAATAATTTATCAAATAACCAAAGTATTCTGTCTCTTCTATTCTGAGGTTTCATCTAATATTTACATCTTTTATAACAAGATCTGCCCACTTCCACAAAATGCATTTATAACTGTTGGCAAAATATTATTTATATTCCATTTTACTTTTTTCCAATCTTGATGATTAAGTATGAAGTTTGAACGTATCAATGAAGATCTTGCACTAAGTAAGGAAAAAAGTGAGACTTTCTGTTGAATTCAAAATTGTATATATTTGTCTAACTTCATGATCTCCATAGTCAGCAACTTATAACATATACTACAAACTTGTTTACATTTATGAAATAATTGAATAAAATATGTAAATTGTGGGCTTGTATCCTAAACAATATCATACCATATTCTTAATCTGTTCGGAGAACTTCTTCAAAAATAACATTTTGAAATGTATACATAGCAGGATTCTTTCTTTAACCGTTTGTAAACTTTTTAAGCAATACCCTTAAAAGTAGAATAATTTTTGAATTTAGAGTTTCCTCACGTTTTTGAATCTGATGCTCCAAACACGTGTATAACATATCAAAATGTGCAATATTAATATGATTGGTACTTTTTTAGTCTCTAATTTCATTAGATATACACATCTATTTTGACACAACATGTCACCTCAACTCCCCACAATACCTTGTCCTGATGACAGTAAGAATTCAACTTTCTTTCTACAGATTTTAAAAGTGAAATGAAGTTCCATTTACCTAACTTAGTGGTTGATACATTCAGTGCACATTCTTTCTATTTCAATAGTTTTGGTATTGTGTATTTCTTATATACAATTATTATTTTTTAATTTAGATTGTCCTCACTTTTTTGATAATATCCCTTCAAACACATGTAAAGCATATCAAAGTGTGCAATACTAATATGATTGGTACTTTTTAATCCCTTATTTCATTATATATACACATATTTTTTTCACAACCTGTCACTCCCTCAAACTACAATACCTAGTCCTGATCACAGTATATTAGTTCTACATTATTTCTACAGATTTTAGAAAATTGATATGAAGTACCATTTACCAAACTTGATAGTTTACAAATTCAGTGCACGTTCTTCCTATTTTTTTTTATTGCTATTCCGTATTATTTATATTCACATATTTGGGGATTTTAGATTTACCCTCTTATTTGTATATTATTCTGCTGATGAGAGGTTTCACATTGAAACGGGTGAACAGCATATCCAAATTTGCAACACTAATATGATAAGTATTGTTTTTTTTAATTCTGTTATAGCTGATCTGATCAGAAAGAAAGAATATCGTTTGGCTAGATCCTTCAATTTCAGTTTCCGCTATATAGATGACGTATTATCTTTAAACAATCCTAATTTCGGGGATTTGATACATCGCATCTACCCAAAAGAACTTGAGATAAAGGATACTACAGACACTGTGAAGTCAGCCTCATATCTTGACCTACACTTAGAAATCGATGGTAAAGGAAAACTATTGACCAACATTTACGACAAACGTGATGAATTTTCATAACTTTTCTTTCATCTGTGGCAACATCCCTTCGGCACCTGCGTATGGAGTGTTCATATCACAACTCATGCCAGAGATTGCCGAAACTACGCAGACTTTTTGTATTGCGCTAGAACTCTAACAAATGGGCTTCTGGAACAGGGTTATGTTGCTACAAGATTGAAGTCATCACTACAGAAGTTCTATGGTCGTCATCATGAACTCGTGGATCATTATGGTGTATCCATCTGCACCATGAAAACTGATTTATTCAACGTGTCATAGTGTTCCTTTCCTCGTTTGTCTACCCCGGACTTGACTTTTTATGAGCAACTCGGCAGGTGTTTCTAGAAATGCATAGGACGCTTACCCTACCGGTACACATGGTCCATGCTCCCAGTTTTTAGTGGAGTCCGAGTTGCTCATTTACTTTTGTTACTTTGTATGTATGATTTTAGTTACTTTATGTTCTTTGTTGAATATGTCTGTTTTCCATGTCTGTTTTACCCTATAACCTTGGTTCCCTTGATTACTCTTCCATTAGATATAAACATTTTTTAAAACATAATCTATCTACCCCTTTCCCCCCCCCCGAAAGAAAACAAACTTTGTTCTGATTATCGTTTAAGTGTTCTCGGTTCTTTTTGCATATCTTAGAAGTAAAATGAAGTACCATTTACCTAACTTGGTGGTTTATACATTCACTGTGAATCTTTCTATTTCGATATTTTTGGTATTATATATTTCATATATTCAATTAGATTTTCTTCACTATTTTTGTATCATATTCCTGTTTGATCTGTGCAAAGTTGTCAGTGTTACCTCCTTTGACACAAAATGTTTGAAACCAAAATCATAATTTAGTACTGAAAGTTTGGGAAAGGCCGTTTAGCACTTCAATAATTCGACTTTAAGTCTCATTATTGACTTCTATTACAAAAATAGCTTACCCGTATATAATACGACTAAATTACAAATAGAATGAGGAGTGGATAACAGCCTCCTTTTTCTAACTAGATTTGTCATTTTGTTATAAAGGATATGCGTCTATTACTTAATCTTGGAAAAAATATTGTCATCACTGACACAATCTAGCTTCCAGTTCACTAACAGGGTTTTGAATTCAGATTTTCCTCGCTTTTGGTATCTGATGCTCCAAACACGTGTATAACATATCAAAATGTGCAATATTATTATGATTGGTACTTTTTAGTCTCTATTTTCCTTAGATATACACATCTATTTTGAAATAACATGTCACCCTCTCTACCCACAATACCTTGTCCTGAAGAATTTAACTTTCTTTTTACATATTTTAGAAGTGAAATGAAGTACCATTTACCTAACTTTGTGGTTTATACATTCACTGTAATTTTTTTCTATTTCAATATTTTTTGTTATTGTGTATTTCTTATGTACATTTAGACGTTTTTTATAATTTGCTTTCAAACACATGTAAAGCATATCAAAGTGTGCAGTATTAATATGATAAGTGCTTTTTTAGTCTCTAATTTTATGAGATATATAAATCTTTTTAACAATATTTGTCACTGTCTCTCCCTACAATACTATCTCCTGTTCACAGTTTATCAGTTCTACATCATTTATACAGGTTTCAGAAGTGAAATGATATACCATTTATAACAAATTATTGGGTTATGCATTCAGTGTACATAGGAAAATTGATATGTGCAAAGTTGTCAGTGTTACCTCCCTTGACATAAAACTTTTGAAACAAAAATCATTAGCACTTCGATGAGTTTGGTTTAAGTCTAATTATTGACTTATATTACAGAAATATTACCAAAAAAGCTACTCTTATATAATACGACATTATTACAAATAAAATAAGGAATGGATAGCAGCTTTCTGTTTCTAAATTGACTTGTCACTTTTTAATAAATGATATGTGCCTATCACTTTATCTAAGAACAAATATTGTCATATTGAAACTTGTAAAAATGTAGTTTTCACTTCACTTACTGGGTATTTATTATGTGCGTTTTCTTTTGCCCTTCAAATGTTTCCCTTGCATTGGTTGTCAAATACTCTGATGATTTTTTTCCTCATAATCTTTGTTAGACATTTTCTTAATTTTCTTTTTGTTTCTGGTTCGTTTCTGGTTTACACCGTTAATCCTTAAAAAAATAAAAAAACACACAAATCATTACAAAAAACACAAAGTTTTAGTTCCCATGTCTTTATTTGTATTTAACATGTGAAAAGGAAGAAAACCTTGGAGTAAAATTATATCAATACAAATGACAGATCCCATCTTAAATTACCTTCAGTATAAGCGAAAAAGTTTTATTTGTGTGAACATATTCAAATACAAAATCCTAAGTGACATTTAAAATCAGCATCATGTTTGTACTCTTTTGTTAACATATAAAGCAAATCGGCTGAACCAGCATTGTTTTATTTAGTTCCTCTACAAACCTGAAAAATTAAAAATATTGCTCTCATGGTGAATAACAAATAAAATAACCAAAATTTTCTGTCTCTTTTGTTCTTTTTTTTTATTTTAAATCAACATCTTTTAAAACAAGATTTGACCCACACCTGCATTGCTTTGTCCTTATCAAAGTATATCAATTCTCAATTCTTTCAATAGATTTTAGAAGTGAAATGAAGCCCTATTTACAATAAATGCTGATTCATGTAATTAGTGCACGTAGAAAAAATATCTCGGCCAGGTTATATGTATTACCTTTTTGGCATTTAGTAGTAAACAGTAAATGTTTGTGGATGTAGCCAAATCAGGGTTACTCTAAATGTTTTAGATAAACAGGCATTTCATTTTAAACAATGCTGTTGGTCCTTATACATGTTATATGATTGAATATGTTTATATAATTCATATTATAGCTGTTACTGAAAAAACATGTACAAATTAAATAGCTTAACTGTACCAATACAGACCATTCGTTGTCAAAAGCATGCAAGTTGAGAGCATGATAATAATGCTTACAATGACTGCTTACTCTACCTAATGATTGTCAGGAATTTGAATAATACTCACTCTGTGCCTTATATATTGCAGTATATCAGTTCATAACTGTTCACAAATCATGTGTATTTTTTCTCTTCATTGTAAAACAATATGAAGGTAAGTAATGATTGTTCTATATACGAATTTGCCATTTTAAATGTTATCACCGTAATGAAACACTCTCAGTATCTTTTCAAGACTGACTAAAAGGGTCTACCTTAAACCACACCTTGTCCTTATATATTACCAGATACCATAAATTCCCCCTGTGAGTCCGTAACACAACTACACATTGTCCTTCTGTTTTACCTGAAACCACATCTTGACCGTTTATTGTATGCATGTACTTCTTTCACCATACATTTTAAATCTTTACTTTGACAGAGCAAACGATTAATGACTTATGTACGCATACGTATTATATTCATCGATTGTATCTATCAAAAATAACTTATTGAAAGAAGGCGCGCAGTTGCAACCATTTTCAACATAAAACAATAATATAAACATTAACAATCAATTTAAACATGCACATACGTTTGGTGGATATCTCGGTTTATATTGGCGACTTTAAAGAATTCCTATTTTTGTCTGTGTGTAACAGTCATGTCTGAGCGTCTAATTTACCTTCCGTATTCTTCATCGCTGAGTTTGTCAAGTTTAAATTTGAATTTTGAATTTACTCATTTTTTTCTATCATGTGATTATCACGTGTCAATGACATGTCATAAAACGCAAAAAATACAACACGAAACAACGCACAAAGACGACCATCCAACGACCTAAAACCAAAGAAATATTTAGTAAACAGCTCACCATAAAGTTCTATGGTACATATAAAAACCCAAACAAATAAGTGACGACAGAGCATCTTAAAGTTCTAAGTTTTGTCTAAATACCCCAAAAATGTTCTATGATATTTATTTTGAACACATACTAAGTTTTATCATGGATTTCGTTAAAAGTTTAACATTTGCTCTTAATAAACAGCATGAGTTAATTTAGAACGGCTTTAGCCTTCAAGAAGTGTTTTATTAATGACAAAAGGAAACTGCATCATTTTACCTTTAAAGACACATTAATAATTTTCCTTGTAAAAAATAGTACCCATTGAAGAAAATCAATAGAATACAGATTCGAAGGTAATCAAAAGAAAATCAACCAAGGAAATACATAACAAGGGCCATAAAACAGCACGTACAAAGAAACAAAAGTAACTGAGCAACCCAGACTTCATTAAAAACTGGTTTCCGCGACCGGGTGCACAGGTAGGGTAGACTAATAGGAAGAGTAATCACGGGAACCAATATTCTAGTGAAAATTAAAAGAATGCAGTCAAGGGATAAAGACACGAGAGAGAAAGCAGACACAAACAACAAAGAATATGAAATAACTAAAATAACACATACAAAAGAAAGAAAAGTTACGAATTTCGTTAAAAACTCGGAGCATGGACCAGATGCGTCGGTAGGATACGCGTCCTATGCTTTTCTAGAACCTCCTGTCGAGTTCCTCATAAAAATTCAATTCAATGGTAGGCACAAGAGAAAAGAGAACTGTGACACGGTGAACAAATTAAATCTAACGGTGCAGGTGGATACACCGTAACGATCCACGAGATCATGATGACGACTTTAAAACTTCTGTAGTGTTGACTACAATCCTGTATCAACACGACCATGTTCCAGAAGCCTAGTTTTAAGAAGACTAGCGCGGTACAAAAAGTTTGCAGAGTTACGGCAAGCTCTGGTATACGTATAACGTGTAAGTTGTTATAAGAAAACTCCATACGCGTGGGCTGAAAGGAAGTTGCCGTAAATGAAAAGAAATGAAAAATCATTGCGTTTGTCATATAGTTTGGTCAAAATGTTTATTTTCTTTTTTCATTGATTTCTAGCTGGATCATCATAGCTGGATCTGCAAAATGTACCACCAAACCTCTTTCAAAACTTCAATTTCTATACTCACAACTGTCAAAGAGGGTCTGCAGTACTACCACAACACTTGTTACTCTCGTACTGGTATTAATTCAATGTGGATCCTGAAAAATTCGAAAGAACTTTTGGAAACAATTAATTCAAGACTATTATCTGAATATAATAGCATTAAAACCTATGATTTTTCAACACTGTATACTTCTATTCCCCATGCTCAGTTAAAATCCCGACTTAAAAACATTATACACCGTTGTTTTTCCAAAAAAAAGATGGTACACCTAGATACAAATATATGGTTCTTGGTAGAGATTCCTCATACTTTGTAACAAATAATTCAAAATCATCTTCCAAATATACAGAGGAAGATGTTTACAAAATGCTGGAATTTTTAATCGAAAACATATTTGTCCAGTTTGGTGGACGTGTTTTCCAACAAACGGTCGGCATTCCAATGGGAACAAATTGTGCTCCTTTACTTGTTGACCTTATTATGAGGCTGAATTTATAACTGACCTGATCAGAAAGAAAGAATATCGTTCGGCTAGATCATTCAATTTCAGTTTCCGCTATATAGATGACATATCATTTTTAAACAATCCTAATTTCGGGGATTTGATACATCGCATATACCCAAAAGAACTTGAGATAAAGGATATTACAGACACTGTGAAGTCAGCCTCATATCTTGACCTACACTTAGAAATCGATGGTAAAGGAAAACTATTGACCAACATTTACGACAAACGTGTCAACTTTCCTTTCATCTGTGGCAACATCTCCTCAGCACCTGCGTATGGAGTGTTCATATCACAACTCATACGTTATGCCACAGCTTACCGAAACTATGCAGACTTTTTGTATCATACTAGAACTCTAACAAATGGGCTTCTGGAACAGGGTTATGTTGCTACAAGATTGAAGTCATCACTATAGAAGCTCTATGGTCGTCATCATGAACTCGTGGATCGTTATGATGTGTCCATCAGCACCATGAAAACTGATTTATTCAACGTGTCATAGTTTTCCTTTCCTCGTTTGTCTACCCAGGACTTGACTTTTTATGAGCAACTCGGCAGGTGTTTCTAGAAAAGAAGAGGACGCTTATCCTACCGGTGCACCTGGTCCATGTTCCCAGTTTTTAGTCCGAGTCCGAGTTGCTCATTTACTTTTGTTACTTTGTATGTATGATTTTAGTTACTTATGTTCTTTGTTGTGTATGTCTGTTTTCCATGTCTGGTCTTTGTCCCTGGATCACATTCTTTTAAGTACCGCTATAACCTTGGTTCCCTTGATTACTCTTTCTAAGTGTAGACCAATATATGAACAGTGTCTGTAGTATTCTTTATATCAAGTTTACTGGGATTCATTCATAAAATACCCGATACCATGATTATTTTAAGGATATACCGTCATTTTTTACTAAGATATCGATGATAGTGGAAAACTACTGACCAAACTATACGACAAACGAGTTGACCTTTCATAAGGTATTGTCAACTTTTCTTTCATCTGTGGTGGCATTCTTTCACCATCTGTGTATTGAGTTTTCATATCACAACTCCAACGTTATGCCAAAGCTTGCCGTAACTTCAGACTTTTTGTCCCGCTCTAGGCTTCTTACATTTAGGATTCTGAAACAGGGTTGTATTGGTACATTCACTACAGAAGGTTTATGGTCGTCACCATGAACTCGTTGATCGTTACCATGTATCCATCTGCACCAGGAGAACGTGCCATAGTTTTCCTATCTTCTGTATATCTCTGGGACTTGATTTTTTATGAGCAACTCAGTGGGTGCGTCTAGAAAAGCAGAAGCCGCAGACCCTACTGGTGCACTTGGTCTATGCTTCTGGTTTTTTAGTGGAGTCCAACTTGCTCATTTAGTTTTGTTGCTTTGTATGTATTATATTGGCTATTTTATGTTCTTTGTTGCGTATGTCTATTTTCCATGTCTGGTCTTTGTCCCTGGATCACACTTTTTTTACTAATCCTAGAATCTTGGTTTTTTTATTACTCTTAGATTGCGGAAAGTGAGATCAAAGACATTAACCCTATGATGTTCCTTCTTTTGATAAGATCAGCTTAAAAAGAGTGTAGGAATAGGTAAGCGAGTAAAGGAGCACATTTTGTCCCATTTTAATGCCAACCGTTTGTTGAAAACGCATCCACTACACAGGACAAATATGTTATTGATAAAAAAATCCAGCATTTTTAGTTTCAGAGGAGAAAATTTTCTTAGAAAGTTAATAACTACGACAGACGCAAAGTGATGACACTTTGGGTCAGGTGAGCTAAAACATGAAATTCGAGCCTCACATGAGTAGCGTTTTTGTGGCTGTTCCAACAACTCCCCCAGTATATTTTAAATACAATTATCATTATTTGACATTTAAATACCAAAATGACTAGGAATATAAAGATATGAAAGAGCACATTTTGAGCTAGATAGACCATATCATTATCAGCAATTACTTACTTCATTCAAAAAATCATTTTCCATTAACCGCAGAAGGTTGCATGGAAAGGCCATTAAAAGTGAGCTGAACTTTTGAGAATCTAGCTCATAATGTGAATCTTATTTTGATGCAATTCATTAAAAATTTCACCAAGTTCCAATGGCTTTTAATTTTGAAATCACATGCCTATAAATGATAGAAAAGGCTTGTAACCCAGTTTGTTGTTTTGCAAATGAGAATTATCGGTAGTTTTATTAAGGTTTAAAAATATTTTTAGCGAAATAGGCGTGTCATATTAGAATTAATAAAAAAATCAAGCACTGCATATAGGGTAAACCAAAGTGTGACAAGTGGATAAACAGATAAATAGACGAACAGACAAAAAATCTAAATTTCTTTCGTTGAAATTGAATGGACATAATTATGAAACAATTACGTGGCGCTGGAGATGAATTTGTAACTGTTTCATTTTCTTCCAAATCGATTTCAATGTTTTCAGCTCTTTGATCTGTAAAAAAAAATTAAAACACTTTGATGGGGAGACATATTTTTTTTGTCTGTCCATGTGTCCGTTTGTCTGTCTGTCCGTCTGTCTGTCAGCGCAATTCCTCCTTAGATACTGAACCGAATTTTACGAAACTTAGTATGTAGTAAGTACAGCATATGTAGTTATGCATATTACCAGGAAATTATGATCCGCTAATGTTTGTGGGAGTAGTGCCCTTTTGAACTTAAAAATAATGCAAGGCGGGAGAGATATTTGTTTTTTCTCAAAAACAAACTTTAATTTTGATATGGACTATCCCATGTTCCCTGTCAATCTAAACCGACATTATAATAAGGAACATAAGTGGATGATAAAGGGTTAAGTGCATCGTTCCTAGCGTTTTTTTATATCTTGTTTACCACGATTGAGCTTTTTTTTGTTTGGCAAGACTCTTCCCATGCATCTCTAAGAATTTATTTTGTGTGGAACATGATTGTAAAATGTCATTTCTAATTTTTTGTGCATTCACGCCATTGTTTCCTTACCCGCCATTGCCAAAATCTGTTTCTATGTTGGTTATAATAGCTAGATATTTTTTTTCAGTTTTCAAGACTAGAATATTTATTTCCAAAATTTGCCAGCCCTCCCCCCATAAAATTATATGGTGTCACCTTAACGTCAGGGTACTCAAATATGCCCGCCCCATTATATTTTTATGCTATTTTGTAAATACATGTAGCTGTAAGTTTTTCACACTTTTGACAATGATTTGTTCACATTTTGCAGCTACCCCTGGGCAAGCATTTTAGGAGAGTTTTTGGCCATCTGTGCGGTATCATACTGTAACAAAATAAGAACTCCTCTTCTGGAACTGATAACAAAAGTTTAAACACTTTGTCTATAATACTTAATTTGTTGGAAATTTGACACAAACAAAATCATTGAAACAGTTTCAGCTTTCTCCACAATTTATGGAAAATACCCTTGACATGTGGACGATTTGGGTACCCTGATCTTAAATCATTCATGTTTGGTCTATGGTTTTCTATTTTTTAAAAATGGTGCATAGCATATTTTCTCCACCAGAACTCACCAGAACAAACAGTAACATGCAAGTTGAGCTTCAACCAAATATCTCTGCTCTGGACAAAGTTGATCCCTCTGGCAATCACTCCAGACTTTGTACCATCATGGAGAGGGTGGACACAAATCCTCCTGGGTCTTTTCCATTGAAGCCCTAACTTTTGACGATGATCTCCGTGATGGATTTCCCAAAGTTGGGGAGGGAATAGCAGCACAATTTAAAATCAAAACAGATTCTGGTATTTCAATATCAGTGTTGCGTTTTAAATATCTTAGATGTGAATTTGTCTCTTTGGTTCATTTTTTCGGCTCCTGCGTATGGAGTGTTCATATCACTACTCACACGTTATGCCACAGCTTGCCGAAACTACGCAGACTTTTTGTATCGCGCTAGAACTCTAACAAATAGGCTTCTGGAACAGGGTTATGTTGCTACAAGATTGAAGTCATCACCACAGAAGTTTTATGGTGGTCATCATTAACTCGTGGATCGTTATGGTGTAGCCATCAGCACCATGAAAACTGATTTATTCAACGTGCCAGGACTTGATTTTTTTTAGCAACTCGGCGGGTGTTTCTAGAAAAGCAGAGGACGCTTACCCTACCGGTGCACCTGGTCCATGTTCCCATTTTTTAGTGGAGTCCGAGTTGCTCATTTACTTTTGTTACTTTGTATGTATGATTTTAGTTACTTTATGTTCTTTGTTGTGTATGTCAGTTTTCCATGTCTGGTCTTTGTCTCTGGAACACATTCTTTTGATTACCGCTATAACCTTGGTTCCCTTGATTACTCTTACATAGAAACAAGCTCTTTCAAACCACATTCATAACCAAAACAACATTTGTTTAAAGTTTCCTCCATTTTTCAGACCTGGGTGCCACCACTGCTCATTCTAATATTACCTCATGATTTGAGAGCTCTACGAAAGGAGGTAATTTGGGTGTAAAAAAGTAGGGGTCAAAAGGGTAACTCCAATACATTTTTATACTATCAAACATTGCTTGCAACCAAATTCCTTTCGTAATGGAATTTCTGTATTATATTTCTTTACTTTAAAGCCAGGTTTGGTGGGATTTAAGTGTTGTTTTGAGATTTTGAGACCATTCAAACCTTCTTGAGTTTTGGCAATGACAGAATTGACGAATTGGATATTCTCTCCATATCTGTAATCTAACTCAATAAATAATTGTTATCATGATAAGGATGATAAATAGTCTCATATCAACAAAACGAAATCGATTTTGAAACCTAAACCATTGTATCCTTCAAGAATATTAATTCTAAAAACACCTAATTTTCATGAAAAAATGGCCTGAAATCACGGCTTTAGTGGTCTTTGGCATTAAATACCAATAATCGTTAAAAAAGTGACTTTTCATTTGGAAAGGGTTTTAATACTAATTTATAAATAATAAAAAATGATTTTGCATGGTTTTAAAACATCCTCCTCGGTATATTTTGAAGATAATTTAGAATCGTTTTTACAAAGTATGTGGACTAAGTACCACGTATATGTATCTAGATGATCCTATCTAGTAATGTGTCTAGTCTGTTCGGGATGAACAACCATGTGTAATGTTTTGAATGGAAATTTGAACTGAGTATGGGGAATAAAAGTATGACGGGTTGGGAAAAATCTGTTCTTACAGTGTAAATGACTATAACATTACAGGAGTTCATGCTGACAAACACAAAATATTCCGTTGTGATGACATTAATCTTGTAGCAACAGAGCCAATTTCCAGTATACGGGATTATGGTGAAGTAAAGGGAACCAGGAATCAAAGGATATTCAAATTATGATTAGACAAGGAAAATATGCAAACACACAATAAAGAATATAAAAGAACCAAAATAAAGTAGAATCAAAAATAAATATGCAAACTTAGTCTACTATTATAAAACTTCTACGTGTTCATTTAATAAAGGACAAGTAATTGTTTTAATGTAGCAAATTACTTTCATCGGATAATGGGTGCACTGATTTTGTAAGATTACAATCGATTTTACACCAAAATTGATGTACCATAATATCAATGATTTCAAATTCGTTAGTAAATTTTTCGCTTTGCAAGTACCGCCAATCTAAAAAAAAGAGTTTATATATATATATATATAGAAGGGTCTGAAAAATTCCCAACGATGTTAGAACTGTCAAATTTGCGAAGCTAATTTTTGTCGTTCCCTCCGCAGGACTCGAACTCGTACCGCTGTGACATCTATGGCAACACCGCCTGCACTAAATTCAGTGCCCTAGACCACTCAGCCAGCTAGGGTATATAAAAATATAGCTTTCGCTGGCCGGGTCATTCCTCCTCTTAGGATTAATTTAGGGCTGTAACTTAGTACACGATGTATGGTAGTACGGGACAAGTGTCTAACAAAAATATTAACATCTTAATCTTTGACATTTCATTCTTCCCAAATAGTTTGATTTAAAATTACACTCATGGTATTAAATAACTGAGTTGCAGGATACGTGTACTGTATAAGTAAATACAAACATAAAACAAATGTCGCTAAGTTTCATTTTGTTATCTACAGAAATGTCGGTCGTTCCCAATCTGCTCACTATACGTAACATTCTTCTATAAAATTGATATTATTAGAGGTATATTTTACCGGCCTAGTTTAATTTCAAATAAGTTCAATCCCCCAACAGAAATTGTATGCTAACAGTACGCTCCCATATCAAATGGCAATTTAGGTCCTAGTGTTTTGAAATTCCCAAAACAATTTTCACTAATACGCTCTTCTTTTTCAAATTCCATTGTGTTATGGAAAATATGCTTTATTTTTGTGTCGCTATCTTACAGATGAGACAAGATATCTTCAGTAAGAGTCATGTCTAACTAGGTTGATAATCCAACGAACTTGATAACTTGATTATACTGTCTTATAATATGACATATGCCGCTTGCAGAGTATGACACACTGTCCCTGGAGCCATTTCCGTTTTTTTCTTCAGTTCTATATGTAATTGTATTTTTTTTTCATTATATTCGGATTACTGTTTCCATGTTTTGACCATGTCTTTGGGTTATGATGTCTAAGAACTGTCCTATTTTGATGCGTCGGTGATGTTTGTCAATATTTTGTTGACAATCGAACTCAATGAACTCTTAAGGCTATATTGTTGTTAAATGTGTATCTATACATGACACTGTTAAACTATTCATTAGGGTATTGAAAGATAATACACGGAATAAACAATAACAAATAAAAAAACAGTTAATTTGACATTTCCAACTATAAATTAAAAACATAAAATTGATAAACAAAAATAGTATACTCATGACAAGACAGGCTATAAATATACAATGAATTAATTTGTGTTTCTAAAGATTTTAAGTATTTCGTGACATGTCCGTAGTCATGACAACTACATAAAACAAGAAAGACACTGACAATGAAACTACAATAAATGAACCGTCATTCACTTCTGTTTTACTTTCATCCATTCTTCAATGATAGACACCGCTTTGTCAACATCAGTGATATAATCCACTCCATTTGAGTCTTTAGACGGCAACATCACATGACCATACCTGTGTATTCGTGCTTGTACTACTATACGGAGGCAAGATCTCATATCTGTATTGGACTTTACTTTATCATCTGTCGAATGTAAGCCGTTCATTACAAAATTAGACATTCAGTATTAAGTTCGTACCGTCATCATTTAGTATATCGAATTTGAGAACTTCGGTAGTTTACTACACTATTAAATCTGCCTCTGCAAATCTGATTAATTCAAAATTTTCTTTTAAAAACTACAAAATGAAATATTTGGATTTCTAGTGTTTGACAAATAAGTCACGTTTTTTATGCGTTGACTTTATAGTATTTACTTTTAGTTAAGGTGTTTCTCTTTGTAGGACATGTGTTAGGTTATTACCCTTGTTCCTTTGACATCAACAAGAAGAGATTTGGCTTTGATTTCATACTGGTTTTCCGCGAAAAAAGATATTAACCTCTTTTCTAACAAACAAGGCTAAGAAACGAATATACTATATTATTTATATGCCTCCTCGGTATTTGTACAACATTCAATAAATCCGAATATGTTTATGTGTGCAACAAATAGAAATCTTGTATCATTATATATGTTTATGGCATACATTGTTATCTGTGAATGATCCATAGTAACCTAAGCTTACCCATCATTGTCCATGCTTCTGTGCCTTGAATGATTGGTCGAATCCATCGAGAACGATGAATATGATTGAGATTAGCTGCTGGTGGGGGATACAAAGTCCATAGTATTTCCATACTTTCTGTACAGCTTAAAGGTCGACACTTTCCTTGCTTCCAACTTTCAAATGAATCTTCTCTATTTCCTAAACAGAAATTGTAAAACACAGTTTAAAAACAAAACAAATATAGTTCAGGATAAGCACGGCAATTAATGATCAACGTTTAATATCAAACTTGCATGACGATAACAGCAGAGTGATGAACCTAGTTTGGAACCTTCAATTAGAGTCAGTTGCTGTAGCCAATTTACTCTATTGTCATAACCATTAAGTGTTTGTTTGTGTTCACTTTCCTATGACCGTTTTCCTTTACCACTGTGTCAGTAGTTTGTCTCATGAATAAGGTCTTTCGGCTATGTAATTGTTGAATAACAAACGACTCAAGGTTAGTGTTATCATTGTTTTATATAATATGCAGTTCAGGGTTATCAAATTTCACTTATACTTTGCATGTTTTGTTTTGTGCGAGGTACGCAGTAAACCAATGAGATGGTTTTGTATTGAAATGAGATAGACTAGCAGTATAACATGGCAATATGAAATACTTGATATTTTATAATAATATATGATAATTCTGCAATTAAGTTATAATTAAATCATAAATGATGTATAACATTAAATGGTATTCGCTTTCCACCTGAACTGATTTCTTTCAGGGAACCTTGATATTTTTTTCTATATGTATTAATTATATTCTTCCAATGATAAAACATAACCATCAAATTTCAACATTTTAGATATTACCAAAAAATCTTAATGAATTAGTGTAATGTGTATTAAGTGTCAGTCTCTGTAAGAATCAGGCAGTGGGTAAAACATGGTATAAAAAACCATCATTCTGGTAGTGTTATTCGACTAATCCAAATCAATGAAAAAAGATATGTTCCTTATCATGTTGGTGCATTGAGTTATAGGTTACATTGAAATGCACTGAAAATGAAAATTTCGAGGGCAAATAACTTTGCCAAAACATAATTTTTCTAACATTTTATTGAAAAATCCTGAGTAAAACCAGTGATGCAGAGATCAAATAATGGTATTTTTAAAATAGAGAAAAACATCCTTGAGTGAAATTAAATTCTCATATCGGCGGGTTTTTGACATGCATTCTTCTGATTTTTCCACTTTTGTCCGATTCTTACAAATATTTACACTTAACACAAAACACTTTTGTTTTATATTGTCGTTATTTTACTTTCTGTCTCAATTAAAGAAGACTGTACCATCAATACATCTATAATTATAATATACCAAACACGATCTGTACATTCGATACACCTATTATTATAAAATACAAGACACACTCTGTACCTTCAATACACCTTCTTTTAAAATGTACAAGACACACTCTGTACCTCCAATACACCTTCATTTAAAATATACAAGACACACTCTCTATGGAAATTACTATGATAAATAATTTTTGCCGAACTTGTTTTTATTTAAAACACACGTTTAGAAAAATATCAAACTTCATTTTAAATTCTAGGATAAAAGTTATAAAACGTTTTACCCGCATTTTTAACATAATGATAATGATTGATCCTCTAAAACTAATGTGAAATATTATCCACGGGATAAAAGTCAAACCAGTTAGCATGTTGTCTTACATATTAGGGACGTTGCAGGTGATTGTTTTTAATATTACCTAGAATGGTATTGGCGACGGCGTCGGTTAGGTCTGTTAGTGTGTTGTAGCTGCTTACAAAGAAAACATTATCATCTTGGTTTGCTAAAGTCTTTAACTCTTCCATGTCAACACTCCCTCCTACACCTATTTAAGAAACATTGTTTTTAAACACGAATTCATGTAAGCAATTAACTAAACTATTATATTCTTTGAAAAAGTTATTCGATTCCAGTTTAAATTTAACAACCCCATATTTCCAGTGGTAAGTGGTACCACGACATGATACCAGTGATATCCAGGACCACAAGAGGATTACAGTGGTGAATGGTAGTATACCATGTAAGTTAAAGGGTTCAACTCGTTAAGATATTTTGTCTGTAAAGTATCATTCATTAGTTAAATGTGTGTTTATTTTGTTTTATATGAATCATTATAACTACCTATGGTATAAACATTGACTCCATCTACGTGTGCTCGTTTAGCTTCTATTTCTGTATAACCAGGTTCTGAAGATTTTCCATCAGTTATAACTACACCAACCTTCCTCACTCCTGGTCGTGAATTCTTGGTAACATAAACAATCATAAGGTAACTAATTCATATGTTAAAATTTATCATAATATAACTTGGAGAAAATTGTACGATCAGCTTTCTTGTTATATAGATAGTAAAAGCAACTTTGATATAATAAGAATAAGACATAAAAGAACAAATAATTGAAATTATAATAAACATATATTTGATAAAAGTAAGCTATTATAAAGTGATATCTAAAATTCATAAATATACATACAGTAAAGATCCATTAGAGGGACAAGTGTCTTCATAAGTATTTAATATATAAGTATAAATTATATGCTATGTTGACTCTAGTTAAAACACTAATTGGAGTTTTAAATTCTTACCGAAAGCATATTATTCATTTCTTTTATGGCTAAGTGAGTCCTCGTAAGCCCATGTTTCAATCTGATTTCATCTGTAAAAAACACATTATAAAATACTTAACTCTAAGAAACAATTTATGTTTACTAACGCAACTCAATAGAGACTGAACACTAATGTACTGACAGTTTTAAAAACCATTAACCAATCAGGTGAACAGGTTTGTTGTGTATGTACTTACTGTTACTGTCAAAATCGAAAATTCTGTTGTACATATTAAATAACATGATAACTTGTTTTATTTATTTTCCTTTTTCAGACTGCTATTAGTTATTTCAGAGTTTTATCTAATATATCAAGTTTATTTTTACATTTGTTCCAGATTTTTATGTGTTATCTTAAGGGTACTGAACTAGATATACTGTAAGCAAACTCACAAAGAGAATATCCTGTTATGCTCGAAATCAAGTTATTTGTTAAATTTACTGACCCTAGTTAAATTCCATCTAAAAAAATTATTGATCGTTGTTGATAAAAAAAGACGGTACATCTAGATACCAATATGTAGTTCTTGGTAGAGATTCCTCATACTTTGTAAAAAGTAATTCCAAATAATCTTCCAAATATACCGGAGAAGATGTTTTAAAAATTCTGGAATTTTTTTTCGACAACATATTTTCCAGTGTTGTGTACGCGTTTTTCAACAAGCGCACGCCATTCCAATGGGAACAAATTGTGGTCCTCTACTTGCTGACCTATTCCTTCACTCTTATAAGCCTGACTTTATAGCTAATCTGATCCAAAAGAAGTTTAGCTAGATCCTTTAATCTCAGTTTCCGCTATATAGATGTTAAACAATGTTAGTTTCGCGGATTTGATACATTGCATCTACCCCAGGGTAATAGCAAAATTACCGAACTAATAAAAGCTCGGCAGTAGTCAAAAGAAACAGTCTAAAAGGAACAAATTGCAATATTAAGGTAAAACCGGAAAAGTTATTAAAAAAAACACCGCAATGGGCCTGACTTGGTACAGTCATTTCCGATTGAAATATTTTATTTATATCTCGCTAAACCTCCCGCTTCTACAAAAGTTAAATTTCTTCCGATATACAACAATATGAAGGGATAGCATTAAATTGCCACCGTCAAAATTGGTCAAGTCAATAAAATAAACATTACATTAAATATGAACAAAATAACGAGGTGGAGATAAAACTAATAAAAGGAATACAAGTTTAACTTAATTTATTTCTGATCATGCATATTTACATATGATATCCAAATTTTCTATAAAAATCATCAAATACCAATGAACAGTTAAGGAGGTGTTGCACCTAAAATTGGGTAAACAAAGGAACGGCCAGATAGGCGGTCAGACAGGACGATTCTTATATACACCCTAAATTTTTATAACAAATATCATACCTAACATTTTTTTTTTCTTATTATTCATGAGCAACTAAGTGGGTGTGTCTAGAAAAGCAGAGGACCCTTACCTTACCGGTGCACCTGGTCTATGCTAGCTTTTAGTGGAATCGAAGTTGTTCATTTACATTTGTTGCTTTGTATGGATTGTTCTGGTTATTTGATGTCTGTTTGCCTGTCTGGTTTTTGTTTTTTTTGTTTTGTTTTGTTTTGTTTTGTTTTGTTTTTTTTTTTTTTTGGGGGGGGGGATTACATTCTTTTAATTCCCGCTAGAATATTTTTCCGTTGATAACTATTGCAAGATAAGGTAATTATTTCATGAACTTTTCAAGATTCCGCATTGCAAGTCGAGTGCCCATTTTATGTAAATCATGTGACGTCATCTTAAAAAAAAGCTCATCACTTGTCTTAATTAACAATAAACAATGCGAACATCGACGTTAAAAAAACAACCGACACTATACAATTATAAACACATACCTATTGCATTGAGAATATCATGCTTGCTTTGGTAGGTGAATATGCTAAATGACTGGAAAATATCTTCATTAAATGGTAACACACCAACTCTTACTCGATCTGACGCAACTTCAAACGTCAAGATCACATCCTTCACAAACTGGATAAGACGTCGAAATCCTAGAGTACCAATACTTGTTGAGCAATCCAAAACAAAAACCACTTCTGCTGAGCAACATGTTCCTAACAAAGGAAAAAAACTTATAAAAACTCATTTAAAAGTCGTAATACAACCCACTTTTTATTGAAAATAACATTGGTTTGTAATTGGAAAATATCAGATTGGTTTTGAGATATCTAATACAGTTTTGAAATGTTAGTATACTTACCATGGTATATTTTGTTGAACGTAGATATGACGTCGCCTTCTGTTGGGTGAAGTTTACAGTTTTCAAAGAAGTCTCCTAAATTTTCCTTCAATAATTTGCCTTCTGTTGCTGTTATGTCAAATTTCCTTTCGTAATCTGTTAATACAACAAAATATTCTTTTTGTCTCAGTCTGAAATGTGTAGGTGCATTTTTTTCTGAACGAGAACTTTGGGTTGATTTTTTTGTGACTTTGACCATTTTTAATTTTAAGATTGTTCATAGCTTTTTAAGGAAAGATTGCAGAAAAAATTAAAAAAGAGGCACCTAAGATTAAACAAAACAAAGGATAGCTTTTGTTAACGAACAAAACATTTACTATATTTCATGTCGATGAAACTGTCAACTTCCTTGAGGACGATGGCACACGAGTTTCTCATAATTCCATATCTAGATCGTATACGGGAGATTAACTCTTTGTAATCACTGATAAAATTTTTCCAGGACCGTCCATGATCAAGTACAACCTAAACGGCAATTAAAGAGATCTTCTTTAACAAACTGACAATAATACAGAAATACAGAAATATAATCAAATTGTCCATCATGTGTTCATATCCTCCCCCACCTCTCTCTCTCTCTCTCTCTCTCTCTCTCTCTCTCTCTCTCTACCTCCCTACCCCCCCCCTTCTCTCTCTCTCTCTCTACCTCTCTCTCATTTAATAAAGATGAATACATAAAAATAAAATAAAACAGTAGTATACATTCTAATTTGTACAGTCCATAGGGTGTTACCACGCATGTGATAACTCTTAACATTTATAATAAGCAGAGGGAGTTACCATGGAAGTGATAACAGTAACCATTCATGAAATCCATAGTCTGTTACCATGAATGTCACAATTGTAACAATTCATAATAACCATAGCGTGTTACTATGAATGTGATAACTGTAACCATTCATGAAAACCATAGTGTGTTAGCATGAATGTCACAATTGTAACCATTCATAATAATCGTAGGGTGTTACCATGAATGTATTAACAGTAACCATTTATAATAACCATAGGGTGTTACCATAAATGTGATAACTGTAACCATTCATAATAATTCGAGGGTGTTACTGTGAATGTGATAACTGTACTATTAATAATAACCAAAGGGGTGTTACCATAAATGTGATAACAGTAACCATTCATAATAACCATAAGGTGTTACCATGAATGTGATAACAGTAAAACTACATACTAACCAAATGGTGTTACCATGAATGTGATAACTGTAACTATTCATAATAACCATAGGGTGTTACCATGAATGTGATAAATGTTTCCATTCATCATAATTATACCGTGTTACAATTAATGTGATAACTGTAACCATTCATAAAAACAATAGGGTGTTACCATGAATTGGATAACAGTCACCATTCATAATACTTATAGGGTGTTACAATGAATGTGATAACTGTAACCATTCATAAAAAAACTATAGGGTGTTTATATGAATTGGATAACAGTAACCATTCTTAATAACAATAGGGTGTTGCCATGCATGTGATAACTGTAACCATTCATAATAACCATAGTGTGTTACCATGAATGTGATAATTTGAACTATTCATAATAACTATAGGGTGTTACTATGGATGTGATAACAGTAATCATTCATAATAACCATAGGGTGTTATCATGAATGTGATAACTGTAACCACTCATAAGAACCATAGGGTGTTACCATGAATGTGATAATAGTAAAGATACAAAATAACCATAGGGTGTTACTATGAATGAGATAACTGTAACCATTCATAATAACCATAGGGTGTTACCACGAATGTGATAATTATAACCATTCATAATAACCATAGGGTATTTCCATGAATGTGATAACTCTAGCCAATCATAAAAATCATAGGGTGTTACCATGATTGTGATACCATAAATTATCATCATAGGGTACAATCATTAATGTTAGAAAACGAATCATTCATTATCATTATGTTATCGACAAATATGTAACATCCCATGTAATGCCAAAAACAAACGTACTCCTTTTGAAAAAGATGAAATCCTAAACAATCAGAAGTCCTTTATGTCTTCCCGCAACATCGAAAACACATGTGAGGAATTGCCTTACTTCTATTGCATTCCATAACTTCATAAAGAATCCATAAAAAGAAAGGTTTATAACTGGATCAATTCATCTTACAAAAATATTGTCCGCAGTGAAAGATAGACAGCCTCCTAGTTGCAATACTCTAGTGGCATTAATCATAATTATGTACATTCTTAAAAACTCTAAGGTTTACTTGAAAACCTAAACTCCCGTAGCTTTTCGGAAATACGTTCTCTTTAACATTTAAGTTCTCAACTCTTTACAGTAAGTTGCCACATGATAGATTGAAATCTCGTTTAAATGGACTTATCTGTAAAACTTTTATCTGAAAAATTATGTTGTTTTAGGTTTCAAATCCATATCAGTTCTTGGTTGAAAAATAATCAGGGTTTTTTTTCTAAAACAATGATTAATAATTGCTTTTTGTAAGAATTTCTTTGTGCTGATGTGACCACTGATTTACCGATTATGACACTACACTTTAGTATGCGAATGCTGTTTAATCACCAACGGTTATTCACACCGCTACGAAAGTTTTATGGCGCTGTAAAACCTAGTTTGAAATACCTGTATAAAGTCAGGACCATTGCGGATTCAACTGCTCTGATGGTGTCTTATCTATTTTGTCTTATTTTATTTGGATTTGACCTGATTATGGATCGGATTAGTGTTTAGTAATTTTGCTGTTACACTTTTTACATCGATTGTTACCTTTCTTTTCAATTTGTCCAACCAAAGTCTAACACTATATCCTCTAAACACAGATTGTATCTTGATGGCAGCCGATCGTCTCTCTTGTTTGTTTAGTCGGTAGGCATTGTAATGACTTGAATAAGAAAGACATTGATTAAATGAAAATGCTGGTTATAAAGTTGGATTGTAAAATTTAATAACGAATATTTATTACTTCTTATTCAACAGTTATCTATGAATCGATTCAATATTTCTTGTCTTTTTTTTTCTTTTAGCGTTTGGAAGTAGGTTTAATGCTAAACCATGCTAATCAGGGAGAAATGTGTGCAGCATTTTAAGAAGTTCCTACGCATATTCTTTCCATTTCTTATAGAAAAGTCTTCTCTTCCCATTTCCCAAGGAAAAGGTTTCATCTTTACACTTTCTGGTATTTTTTCTACTTGAGTAATGATTGGTATTTGTAAATTATTCTTTGTACTGATATAACCAATGATTTACCGATTAGCACCATATAGCATGCAAACGCTATTAAATCACCACCGGTATATATTCACGCCGCAATGAAAGAAGAAGATTTGGCACGCCGTAAAATATAGATTGAACCACCATATCGTTTGAAATGACTGTACCAAGTCATGACCAATGTGGTACAAGCTACTCCAGTGATGTAATATCTATTTAAGTGTTCGGTAAATTTGTTGTTACCCTTATTTTCATCATGAAATTACTAAAAGATAAAAGACCCACTTTTTTTTTATTTTATTTTATTTTATTTTTTCTTTTTGTTTTTGTTTTTGTATAATCCGTTATAAACAATACTTTTATTTCCAGTGAAAACAATTTAAATACTAGTATTATAGTATTATGAATATATTTTTTTTAATTCTCACCTTATTGAAAATCCATAAAACATATTAGGAACATTAACTCTACTTAATAGTATATTTACTCACGCAAACAATTCTGCATCAGGTCTGTCTACAATGCTTTTCCCTAGTCTGGTTTTCTCTAATGATCCTCTGGTAGACGTAAGGCTTTGTCCTTTATCTTGTTCTCCTTTGAGCCTTGGTGTTGATACCAAACTTCTTCGTCTAGTTAAACTCATGTTTCTTGGTGTTGATCCTGTGCTTGGTATTGGAGTTTTATCTACAAGGTTGGGTATTGTGTCAGTAGATGACTTTAAGTTTATATTACAATATCCGTCCTGGTTTCTCGTTGTGCAGTGACCAACATTTATACCTCTCGGTGTCATGGTTGTTGTTGAAACATATGTTGGGAGCATAGGTGAAGATCTAAAACCAAATTAATATTGTAACAGGTTTATTAATATATTTACTATTTTCTTATGTTAAAATATCTAGAACTCCTAAGGCAGTATCCAAGACATATAGGCAATGCAAAAGAAATCAAAGGGGGCAATATACAATACTCCTAATCAAAGAATAATGACACAAAATGTAACGACCTTCATTAGCAATTTCATGCCTCAAGTTTGAGGTACTATCAATATGAAACAAACCACATGCTTCTTCCAAAGGTAAATTTAGCCTCTTCCGAAGATAAGTGGTAGAAAAAGAATAGTAATGATCGGTTTGCAAGTATAACTAGTATCCCATTTTTAAATAATTGACTTGAAATATCTGTCAGATAAAAAGAGGGAATCCAAAAGAACAAAAGGGGGATAGCGTGCCGTGGACAAAATGAACGAAGCCGCCAGAACCAAGAGACATGCACATATCTATCTCTCATATCTATCAATATGGAATGGACTAAGGGATTCTTAAATCATAAGCAGCTTCTGTATGGCACCTGTTGTACAACTGTCTGAGGACAGAAATAGAATAGCGATAATGGAGGTTATAGATCAAGGAAACTGACACTCAATAGAAGCCATTCAATCAGATTATGGAAAAAAGCGTGGAAGCTGGTGTTAGTACTTAGTCCTGTAAACAATCGTTGATTACCAGAGCAAAATTAACCCGTATTCCAAGTTCTTTTTTGTGATAGATCACATTGACCTACAGCATTTGGCTTTCTGACACATAATCTATAAATTACTGATGGTTTTCTTTAAGTCATGCTAAGATAGACTGTTTATCTCATCTTCACTTGATCAGAGTAGGGAACCATAGACTATGCACCTTTCTACATATACTACAGATCAGTAGTATTATTTTATATACATTCTTTACATTCTTTACAAAATGCTGGAATTTTCAATCGACAACATATTTGTCCAGTGTGGTGGACGTGTTTTTCAACAAAATGGTCGGCATTCCAATGGGAACAAATTGTGCTCCTTTACTTGCTGACCTATTCCTTCACTCTCATGAGGCTGACTTTATAGCTGATCTGATCAGAAAGAAAGAATATCGTTTGGCTAGATCCTTCAATCTCAGTTTCCGCTATATAGATGACGTATTATCTTTAAACAATCCTAATTTCGGGGATTTGATACATCGCATCTATCCAAAAGAACCTGAGATAAAGGATACTACAGACACTGTGAAGTCAGCCTCATATCTTGACCTACACTTAGAAATCGATGGTAAAGGAAAACTATTGACCAAACTTTACGACAAACGTGATGACTTTTCATTCAGAATTGTTAACTTTCCTTTCATCTGTGGCAACATCCCTTCGGCTCCTGCGTATAGAGTGTTCATATCACAACTCATACATTATGCCCGAGCTTGCCGAAACTACGCAGGCTTTTTGTATCGCGCTAGAACTCTAACAAATAGGCTTCTGGAACAGGGTTATGTTGCTACAAGATTGAAGTCATCACTACAGAAGTTTTATGGTCGTCATCATGAACTATGAAAACTGATGTATTCAACGAGTCATAGTTTTCCTTTCCTCGTTTGTCTACCCCGGACTTGACTTTTTATGAGCAACTCGGCGGGTGTTTCTAGAAAAGCAGAGGACGCTTACCCTACCGGTGCACCTGGTCCATGCTCCCAGTTTTTAGTGGAGTCCGAGTTGCTCATTTACTTTTGTTACTTTGTATGTATGATTTTAGTTACTTTATGTTCTTTGTTGTGAATGTCTGTTTTCCATGTCTGCTCTTTGTCCCTGGATTACATTCTTTTGATTAACGCTATAATCTTGGTTCCCTTGATTACTCTACTCAATGAAGCAGTATCGATGACATAAGCTCGTTTTACCTTCCTGTTTTCAATGACATACGCTCATCTTATTTTCCAGTTATCCATGACATAAGCTCGTTTTACCTTCCTGTTTTCAATGACATTAGCTCGTTTTACCTTCTTGTTTTCAATGACATAATCTCGTTTTACCTTCCAGTTATCCATGACATAAGCTCGTTTTACCTTCCAGTTTTCAATGATATAAGCTCGTTTTACCTTCCTGTATTCAATGACATAAGCTCGTTTTACCTTCCAGTTATCCATGACATAAGCTCGTTTTACCTTCCAGTTTTCAATGATATAAGCTCGTTTTACCTTCCTGTATTCAATGACATAAGCTCGTTTTACCTTCCAGTTATCCATGACATAAGCTCGTTTTACCTTCCAGTTTTCAACGATATAAACTCGTTTTACCTTCCAGTTTGTGTCCTCTGTTGATCATGTAACCATACATTATAGTCCTTCTCCCACATCCATGTTGAACCTCCGTCAGTTTTTGTATTTGTAGGTATTTTGTTCCTGTTGTATCTACAAGAGACAATTGTTTACCAACAATGATGAAAGATATTTAGAATCTACCTCTTATTTGTATAAAAGTAAAACACGGTTAAGGTGTTAGTACTGTTCATAATTATAAGTACAAAAACGAAGCCGAAAAAAAATATTAAAACACAACCGTAAAACAAAGCCAATAACACATTTTTGATATGTTATTGGCGTTGATATTTTTGAAGATCTGATATTCATTTTGCCAGATGTAAATTGACAACGTTTCACGAAACTTGTATTGGAAGCAATAGTCTTGATGTTGAAGTTAGATAACTTACTTGACTTGGTAGATATTTCCATACCGAGAGTTAGCAACATATTTCCTTGACTGCAGCCTTAAATCATCAAGATCAACGTCCGATGGTAAATAGTTCTCATAGAAGGTTTCTAAAAGTATACCGACAAATGTATGTGTATATGAAACGATTCTCTCAAGAGGTGGTGAAATAAGCAGTACAAGCGGTAACAGACTGTCAAAAACACTAGAAGAGAGAATGGTTCAAATAAGAAAAAGAGAAAAGATTGCTGCTTAATGGTGCAGGGGGTGATCCGGAATTTTTGAAAAGGGGGTCCCAGAAAAAAGTGGTTGAAGGCTATTATTTGCTATCTTAAATCTAAATTTTGCACGAGATTGACAATTTCTTTTCAAAGAAGAAGGGGGGTCCTGGGGTTCGCTACCTCTGGTGAATATTTTATCAACAAGTTGTCTTTCTATGCATATAACAGATGAACTGTGCTATAAGAATCTAATTTCATCGTTGTTTTTTATTCTGTTTAATCGAAACACTCCATGCTAAAGGTCAGCAGGTCGGGGGGGAGGGGGTAAAACAATCTCAAATTGACTTTCCTACTGTGTGCACCACAGCAAAGGTACAAAATCCATATGATATACTTAAATTTTCCAAAAGTAATCTTACATTTAACTGCACCGGGAAGTTGTAGTATGCATTAAGAAAAACAACAAGTTGTTTGTTCCGACTTTAATCGTGCTGCATTTCACATTTAAAGTTAAACATTATAAACCAGCTGACTAGGAACCGTTGACAAAGACTAAATGATGATACCATTATAGAAATTCCTATCTATTATTTCATTGGCTATGGTCGCCGTAGACCTTGGACATGAACAACCACTCATAGCACATAAAATCAAATTACTCATAAGTCAATTAAAATCGAATGAGATAAATAGAGCGACTTGTAACGCCCTAAAACATTCATTTTTAACATTCGGGATATGGTGTCATTTTATGAAAATACTATTGAGACTTATGCATGAATAAAGTATATTTATTTGAAAGTCAGGTCCTATTGAAGAAAACCGAGTCTCATCTTCTGAAGCCCATTAGGGTCACTTTTTTTCTTTTCTTTTTTCCTTTTGCCGACTTTAATGTCAACAAAACAGCTATAAACAGTTGAAAATTCCGACATTTAAGTAGGTAATTCCAACTTTAAAGTTGGAAATTCAAACATTAAAGTTGATAATTTCAACTTTAAAGTTGGTAATTTCAATATTGAAGTTGGAAATTCCAACGTTAAGGTCGAGAATTTGAAATAAAAATAGAAAAAAATAAATGACCCTAATGTGCTTCGGTAGATAGCCAAATTAATCATAAACTGGTAATTTAGTCTCATAACACGAAGTTACCGATTTATATTTTGGTTTGAAAGATCGAAGAAAAAGTCTATATATCAAACAAGAAAATTTCTCTCGGCTCAGGAGAATGCTACGTCAATTCCTACCTTCAAGTCTTAAATTGACAAAATAAAACTAAATTATAATTCTAAGTGAAAACAATAACACATTGCTGCAGAGTAACGTTGTACAATTACGAAATCACGTGTAAAACAACGTCAAATTGACGTTACGCAAGCTCACACCAACACCGTACGGGACGTTTATGGAGTCAGCCTCATATCTTGACAATATACTCCTAGAATTCGGTGGAAATGGAACATTTATTTTATATTAATGTATCTCTTGTCTGGTATTTATAAAGACTGTTACTAAATACGTTTAAACTGTTTCAACAATTAACCATAGTTTTCTTTTGTTTAAAAATGAACTATCATTATGAATCTCTGGTAAAGTTCCGTTCCAATTGAATAATTGGAAAGAATATTTGACGAACATTCCATCAAACAAAGTATAATGCATTATGCATTTGTAATTCATTCTGCCGTTCGTGGTGTGTTAGGAAATGAATATTTAATACATTTAAAAGCAAAAGTGCAGACCTATATCACTCAACGAACAGTTGTTTGTTGTTGTTGTTGTTTGGTGTATGTGTGTTATATTTTCTGTATATTTTGTGATACATAAAATAATCAAACCGCTCATCGATATTATTTGGACATTTTAATAAGGTGACAGTTTCATAATTATGGGACACTTCGGGGATCTTTATTTTCGCGTGTTTTTTTTTTTTTTTTTTTGTTATTTTGCTTTATTTTTTTCCCGAAGATATACCGTTAAAATATTGGCCGTTGTGTTACATGCCAATACTAAATATAATCTGACGGCCCCGTTAAATCTTGTACCGACGTATGTGATCTGACGATCTGATAAATCTTGCCGTACTGTTACATACCTATATATACATTTCTATTTGCTTTGTATGCCTTTGGTTGTTTCTCTGACCAAGGTTTTCTTCTAGAAACTCTTTGTTCACGTCGTCTATCTAACTTCTGTAAGGCTGTAGTTTGGTTCGTGTTGTCGTATCGTGTAGTTGAGCGGCTGTCTGAACGCGGACTGTGTTCTGCGGAGCTGGACTAAAGTTGACGAATTAGTATTGTAAACTATAATGCAATATTACTCAATTACGCACGAAGTAATGCGCATAAAAACGAAATAAAAAAAGACACGCAGAAAAAGAAAAAAAGTGAAATAAAACTTGAACAAAAATGCAAGGAATTCACAATAAGCGTGTTTAGCCAAGTTCGGATTTGCACCAAAGGACTGATATTTTCTGCAAATTGGATTTTGCTATTTTTCTAAAGCTTTGCATGGTTTATATATTTTAAATCTTTTTGGGTCAATTCAGCTGCTTTTTAACTTGCTGATTTTTTTTCAATATTAAAAGCCATTTAGTTTTACATTTTGTCAGTAATATCAGTAAACTCTATGGAACCTACCCCAAACATACATGTCAGACATGCCTAATCTTATTTCGTTTACATTAATTCAAGACATTTCTGTCAATAACTACAGTAGATTATTGCTTATTTCTTTATAGTCTACGTACATGGCCTTATCATGGCTTTAACTATCGGTATAAGTCATATAATTCTCTTTCAAAAAGCATGTCAATGCTACAAATTTGATCAAGATGTATTTTAACTTCAAACTTTCCCATTTAAATTTTCACGATATAATTTGAATTTGGCCTAAAACAAATCATGACATGCTTAAAAAGAAGACATTTACAATTATGTTGAACAAAAACCTGTGAGATTCTTGATGGAGAGTTGAACCGTCGTCCGCTGTATAGTATGGTTGATGGGGGTTTGGCTTGTAACTTAACATGGCTACATTTAAATCCATCCGTCCAACTTGTCTGGTATTTCCAATGATTTCTTACAATATCGTTTGACATATTCAAATCTACTGAATGGGCTAATTACTATTCAGACAAAAATTCTGGAATAGAAAAATGACAGAATAAGTGAAGAAAACTTACAGCAAACCGAAAAGGATTATCATTAAACATAATTATATAACTAGACAGTTTCTCAAACAATGGATGCCCCGAAACTTTCTATTTGTCTAAATAAGAAGGGATGTGAAATTTCAGAAATATATTCATACATGTACAATTCTTACCGTAGTTTATAGAATCTAATCAGACGTTCTGTTAGAACATTCGTCTCCAACGTAACTAATTATATGACATACATATTCTGAATATATAGTTTTGTCAAGTAATTATTAGTTAATAAAATATTTATCAGTTACAGATGACTTTTTATATTGGATTAACCCATGATAATACATCTCAAAGAATAATTTACCGATTCAGTGAACAAAATCCCTGACAAATAAACTATGACGTTAAGTTTATTATCATGTGCTTTATCATTACTTTTAATGGCTGCTTATTATTCTGTTACAGATGAAAGGATTAATGTTGCAGTTTTTTTAAGATATTAAACCGTTTAAATGAATGGGTTTATATACCAAGGTACACCAAGGTTCACACGACATAAAGGCATACATTAATACATTTGAAAGTGTAATTATCTGATGATGAGAGTCAAAATTACATTCAGGTGAACAAATGCCCAAAATTTTAATGTGAAAAAAACCTCCAACTAATTAACCGGAACGCCTCGGTTTCTTTTCCAAAACATCCCAAACTAAAATTTCCAATGATAAGACGCCCCCAGCTAGGGAAAGGCATACGCGTGTACTCGTTGACACTGTTGCTCTACGTTACTGACAATTAGATGGCGGCAACTTAAACAATGAATATATATAGATTTTTTTAAAATTTTATTTTCTCTGTGTTCTATTCATTGGTTAGAATCGCTTTAAAAAGTGTAAGATATTAAGTGGAAATGAGTTACAACTCCACCCTCCAAATCTGCCGGTGCACCTGGTCCACGCTCCCACTTTTTATTGGAGTCCGAGTTGCTTATTTACTTTGTTACTTTGTGTGTATAATTTTAGTTACTTTATGTTATTTGTTGTGTATGTTTGTTTTCCATGTCTGGTCTTGATCCCTGGATTACATTCATTTGATTACCGCTATTACCTTGGTTCCCTTGACTATTCTTTAAATAGAATATTGTCTCTAATTTACAAACTTAAAAAAAACTATTATTTTCATCATGATAAACTACTTTTCCCGTTTAAAATAGGGATGGAATACTAATTGGAGAGTGTATGTTGACGTTAATATGAGATGGGAGCTGAGGTCTTAAGTATGGTTCTGCCTATAAACCAGGCAGGGGAGATTCATCATATCTAAAGATAATAAATGAAACTGTATAAATACATTTGTAAGGTCCTATAATGTTTTTGTTTATGTCCTTGGACCTGCTATTTATTGTGAAATATTTTTTGACTGGTTATAGTGTAAAAACTCTGGCGGGAAATGTCCCTGTACTTTTCTGTAGTAGAACGTAACCAAAATTTAAGTGTTAATATCTCCAGTGGGCAATTTTCATTTGCACTTTCACTTTTGAATACAGTTTCTATGAGGCCAACTGAAGGATTTCCAATCATTAATATTTGGGATCTCCTATATATCTTGAAATATTGTATCATTGAAATATGTTTTGACTCGTTATAGAATAAAACTTTTTCTGTAGTAGAACATAACCAAATTTAAAGTTTTAATATCTCCAGTCGACTACTTTTATTTGCACTGATATTTCCTAATACAGCTTCTAAGATGCCTACAGAAAAATTTGCAATGAAAAATACTCGGGATTAAGAATTGCATGAATCCCACATTATAAGCCTCTGTCTGGTTTTTAGGCAGAGCTGTGCATAACTCCTGCACGTCATTGTATATCGGAAAAGTGACGGTTGATTTCTTTGTGAACGGTTAGAAAAGGGCCAATTTTTACTTATCCAATAGAAAAACAACATACACACGTGTCTTGTCAAGAACTTAACTTGTGTGTTAGGATAAACACATAATTGTACTTAATTTTCTTTATGTTTGTTTGTTCTTATCGCACATTATAATATATTTATTCCAGTGTCTGCAAAAACTCAGCAACGCCGATGATAAGTCTATACTTCTTATTATATTCATACCAGAACACCTGGTCCGTGCTCCCAGTTTTTACTGAAGTCCGTGATGCCCATTTACCTTTGATTCTTCGTACGTATTGTAAATGTCTTATCCCATTTTTCTCTTAATGAAATAAATAAATAAACATGTATGAACATATAAGCAAAAACATCAGTTTTGTTTTCTTAATTCCGATTCGACCTGCACTAGTAATATACTAGAATGTTAATTTTAGAATGAGCAGTGATTTTTCAATGAGATATTAATTATGATTTCTGGTGATCAACGTGGATGTAGTTTTGGACATATTTACAGTTTCATGGTGTATGTATGTACCATAAGCTCAGTGTTTTTGTTTTTGTGTTTATTTTTCTTTGTTAAGCATTATATTACTCGTCAAATATTATGTTTATAAGTAGGACGAAAACAAGACATTAGTTTGAGACAATAAACAACAACTACTTTTTTAAGAATTATTTTTGATTGATTTATTTTTTTCAGAAAGCATACATGTAAGCGACTAATTCTCAGCTCCTCGCCTGTAGATATACCAAATCTTGGCCATAATAAACTTGTTTTCATACACCACCATCAAAGTTCGGCATTTATAGGAGTAATATTGTTCGCCCGTTTGTTGGACTATTCACATAACTCTCATGCACAACTTCTAATAAACCATTCAATGGATTTGGCAGAAATCTTATCGGAAGGTTGGGCATCATATGAAGATGTGGAATAAAATTATTGTCTGATAATACCAAAGGGAAATAATTCAGCCTTAGAGTTGTGCATATTAAGATCTCACAAACTAATGAACAACTCCTCGGTTGACTTCTGTAGAATTTTATAGCAAGGTTAGGCAACGTTATGGAGTTTTGTATTGAAGTTCAATGCATACAAAGGTAGATAACTCAAATTAAGGCCCTTATTCTATTTGTAAGCTTGTTTGCAGAACTTGTTAAATACGTTATCAACGTCAAACATTGATCATGTGAGTCGTCTCATTTGTAACCTGCAAATTTAATCCCTTCACTATTTTTGGTAAAGGAACAGTTGTACTGAACTTATCTGTTATATATTATAAAGTTTCTGTGCCAATGGTTTTTCAACATTAGATTTTAAATTTAAATTATAATTTGTAATGCTCTGAGCAATATTTAAATGCATTACATTTAAGACGTATTAGGTTTTCCCATTTTTCTGTTTAATTTGTATTTTATATTAAATTTTATTAGTTCTTTATATCATGTATATATTTGGTAGTCGTAAAAATTCCAGAAAATGTTGTACAATTATATCGTGTCTTCACCATCATCTATTAGTCAGTAAATAACTCATCTGCTGGTCGGTAAATAATCACATCTGTTGGTAGGTAAAAAATCACATCTGTTGGTTGGTAAATAATCACACCTGTTAGTCGATAAATTATCACGCAATTATCCATTTTACCATTGTCTTCTCATTTTAAATTCAAATTTAATTAACACCTGCTCAGTATTTAACGAAAATAGGTACATGTAAACAGTTTTAAAAGATGGACAAAATCTACCGAACTAAATATCGACAAAAATATCTATAATTTATATAACATCCTTACGATGATCGACTGTACATACATGTACACGTGAAATAGCAACCGTGGCGGTTTACGAATGTGAAGACGTTGGTAGTTTACGTCCGTCACTATTTTGACTGTTTGTAAAAGCTACAGACCACTAATGCCAATTCCCATAGTCTCGAATACTAATTTCACTGAGTTCAATGTGTAATGGAGCTTCTACTTCAAATTAAACACGAGAACGACTATATATCATCTAAAAGCTGCATGTTTACAGTAATAGCTGTGAAAATATCAGAGAGGGTTCACTACCTTGCATTGCAACACCGACTCCTGGATGTCAATGAGCTAAAACATAAATTCTACTTTTCACAAAAAGGGGGTCTTCACTCATAAAAATATTTTAATTCAGTAAAATTGTGTACGACTATTTGAGTGAGTAGTGTGTAACCTAAATGTCGCCATTTGTTTAATGACTTCAAGGCAAAACTACCTCATTGTTCTTGCAAAAACTCTCCATTCAAATATGATCCTTTTGGTCACGTCATTACGGGAGATAAACATCATCGAAAACGAATCTCACTGTAAGGTCCTTTTTAAAGGTCCCAAGTACCGTAAACCACGCTTCATAAATTGGAATTACAACTTCAAGTTCTTATGCATGCCGTAGATCTAGAGGACTATGCAAGAAAATTGATAAAACGAGGACAAGAAGACATTGATTCTCCGTCAAAGTGGGTAAAGGCTGTGAGGTCTTTAATTTTGAAACGTATGCATGTTTTAGGTAGGTCAATGAGTGTCGATGGTACATTAGTTTTCAAAGACCCCTATGTAGCAAAAACATTGTCTACTATACATGACAAATATACGTACCAGCAGACAAAGTCCAAAATAACATTCTTTTGTCTGCAAAACGTAAAACATCCAATGTTTATTATTAGATGTAGACGTTGAAAATAAAAGCAGTAATAAGAGCTGATTGTTGATCTACCGACTATGTACTAGATTCCTAAACTCCACAAGAAGCCATACAAACGATGCTATATAGCTGAATCCGCAAAATGTACCACCAAAGTTCTTTCAAAACTTTTAACTTCTAGAAACGCTCAATTCAAGATTATCATCAGTATACAATAGCATTAAAACCTATGATTTTTCAACACTTAGTACTTCTATTCCCCATACTCAGTAAAAATTCCGTCTCAAAAACATTATATATCATTGTAACTCCAAAAAGGCGGTCCACCTAGATACAAACACGAAGTTCTTAGTAGAGATCCCTCATACATGTTAAAAAAAAATTCCAAATGATCTCCCAAATATACAAAAGGTTTTCTAAAAATGCTGGAATTTTTTATCTACAACATATTTGTCCAGTGTGGTGGACGCGTTTTGCAAAAAAACGGTCGACATTCCAATGAGAACATAATGTGATCCTCTGTTTGATGGCTTATTCCTTCACTCTTATGAGGCTGACTTTAAAGCTGATCTGATAAAAAAGAAGCAACATTGTTTAGCTAGATCATTTAATGTTATTTCAGAGATTGTGGTAACAACAGACTTTTTGTATCGTGCTAGACTTCTCACAATTAGGCTTCTAGAACAGAGTTATGTTGCCACAAGATTGCAGTCATCACTACAGAAGTTTTATGATTGTCATCATGAACTCGTGTGGATCGTTACGGTGTATCTAACTGCACCATGAAGACTGATTTGTTCAACGTGTCATAGTTTTCCTTTCCTCTTTCGTCTACCCCGGACTTGACTTCTTATGAACAACTCAGTAGGTGTTTCTAGAAAAGCAGAAGACACTTACCCTACCGGTGCACCTGATCCATGCTCCCAGTTTTTAGTAGAGTTCCAGTTGCTCATTTAATTTTATTACTTTGTAGGCATTATTTTGGTTACTGAGTACTTTATGTTCTTTGTTGCGCGTGTCTGTTTTCAATGTCTGGTCTTTGAACCTGGATTACTTTTTTTATTCTGCTAGAATCTTGGTTCCTTTGATTAGTCTTTGAACATGCAATTTATGTGAGTATGTTTTAAGAGAAAGTAACATAGCAGTTGTAGTGTACATTTGTTGAACATTAAATTACATATTGTATAAGCATCATGAGGATACCCAAAACAATTCCCTACCTGAAGGTAAGATTCTAGCGTGTCACTCATAGCCTGGACTCAGGTATGCACAAACCTTCCTATGATATGCCATTAAAATATATGAAACCATATAGGAATGTTGTACTTCAGATATGTGAATGATAAACAGAGGGATCTAGATAGGGTCATTCCTATAAACCCCCCTTTTTTCATTTTCGAGGTACTGTCACGAAATATTTCACAACAATATCCACCCTTGTTAAATGTGATGCCAACTGCTTCCAACCCCTAAACATAGACTAACCCTTGGGTAAAGTGTCAACAGCTTCCAAACCCTCAACATAGACTAACCCTAGGGTAATGTGTCAACAGCTTCCAACCACTAAACATAGACGAACCCTAAGGTAATGTGTCAACAGAAGTCCAACTGTATTAGGTCATCCTTTATATAGATTGAACAATTCAAACCAAATGGCATAAATATATCATTTATTCACAATCTTCCAATGTAAGAACACCACATTTTAACATGAAGATTCATTTTAACAACTTATTAATATAAAGTGTCACCAGCTATACACTATAGGACCATTCTGGATGTCATCTTTTGTGGAGAATCAGTGCCATTATACAGACAGCAGCATCAAAAGAGGTGGCACTGCTGAGGATTCTATCATTTGTTTCATCACTGAACAGTCAGCTTAATCCAGTACATGTATGTTGATTTAGAAAAGAACAAAAAAACAAATTAACCAATTGATTATGCAACATACAATATGCACCCAAAAAGCTGACAAATAAATGAATTCAAACATTTTAAACATAAATACTAAGTGTGTTTAATGCTGAGTGAATATGGCTTCCTTTTGAGTTTATTATGGTACACATTTCACAATCAAAGCATAAAAACAAATAAACAAATAAATGTTTAAAAGACATAACCCTATATAACAACCACTAACATACATTCTCTCACAATAAAAATATTAAAATATATCCTCCACCAATAGGTAGGCATGAAGTGTTCATTTCAGATTTAAGATTGCTATAGATGCTGTCATAAATAGGTAAACATGAAGTATTCATCTCAGACTTAATTAACAATAGTGAAAGGTGATAATCAGAAAGAAAGAGTTGTAGATTTGAACATTTTACTTCAATTTTGACATGATTTGTTAAAGATGTACAAACATCTGAATTACTGCTTAAAGTTATCTATTTAACTGAATTTGGCAAGCATGAAATAGTGGTAACTATAAGGTAAAACACATAAAAAATAAATACATATAACAATCTTGTACTTACTACTAGTAACCTGTGCACTTCATGTAAATTAAACCCAGGACCAATCAGGAAAACCTGGGTTAATGTAATTATGACATAATGTGACAAATATATACTATATGATGAAAAGCTTGGATAAACAATGTGTATGTTGCAGCATAATGCCTTGCAGTCAATGTCACCTTATAAGCATAAGCTATCCCCATTTCTCCAAAATTGATACAGACATGTATATAAGATGTAAAAATAAGTTTCTTAGCATCTAAAACATTTTACCAGTCTCTGACTGAATGTCTTTCATTCCATCAATAAAATAAAACAAAACAATTCAGCACAAAAAGGAATCGTTCATAACACAGATTCATACTGAGATATATTCAGTCAGACACAAATTATGTTTAAACAACCTTAGCACTTTTCTCCTTAAAATTCAGGTGGATTCCAACTCTCATACCAGAACAATTTAATTTCAGACATGATACCATATTTCTGTTTAAAACATTTTGTTCGCTGTCCTATTCACATTTTTTCCACTGTAGTAACACAGCACTAATATTTAGAACTTAATCATTATTATTTTTATCTGACTATACGAAGCATACATCATATGTTTTGTTTTTCCACATCAAATCATAAATCAGATTAGTTGTGAGAATTGATGCAAAAACATCAGGATAGTTGGGAGATTTGTATAGCAACATCAGATGTGTTGGAATTTTTGTACAACAGGGAGTACAGATACATCAGATTAATTGAGAGAATTTTGTACAGAAACATCAGCTTAGCATTTTTTCTTACATATTTATATATGGCACTATGAACTTGGAACATGAAAATATATGTAGAAATAAAGTCAAAACCAGTTAGTCTATACCGTGTTGTAACATCATCACTTTATATCGCAAGTCATAATCTCAATGGACATAAATAAAAACAGAAAAAGAAAAAAAATAACATAAAAATTGCATCTGTATAAAATGTATAAGCCCAATTGGAAGAGGACAATGTGTCCTTTAAACAGGGGCCATTCAGAGTACCAGATTATAAACAATAACATGATCAAATCATTCTAAAATTTCTAAATAAGTATTAGGAACTTTTCCCTTTTGTGTGCCCCTTTCTGCCATCAACCAATCAGGATCCAGTCCTGGTACTTTGTACACTGTTATTAGCTGAAAAAGACAAATACACTACTAATATTAAAACATTCACAACCTTTTCAAAGTTAAATACATATTTCTCTTGTTTCTATCTAAACATTTTTGATTTACTTCTCATAAGGATAAAGCTTAAGATAACTCTGTTTAAATAACCTAAAACAGTAAATATCTATCTACCTATGAGGATCATTACATAATATCTATAAAATTATATATTTCATAGTGCATTTCCACCAAAACTCTATGTACATCACAGTTGTGTTTAATGTAAGGGAATGATGTGAGAATAGATACGTGTATTTCTACTAAAACTCTCTGAACACCACAGTCATGTGTTAATGTTTAGGGAATGATGTGAGAATAGATATGTGTATTTCTACTAAAACTTTCTGTACACCACAAAAAACAAAAACAATTTTAACTCAAGAAGACTTTGGTAGGACTTATCATAAGGATCATTTCAGCAATTGGAAGTTTCTATCTATCATAGTTTTCAAGATATTGGCTGAAAGAGTAATCAAGGGAACCAAGGTTATAGCAGTAATCAAAAGAATGTAATCCAGGGACAAAGACCAGACATGGAAAACAGACATACACAACAAAGAACATAAAGTAACTAAAATCATACATACAAAGTAACAAGAATGCTACGCGTAGCCGTATGTCCTCTGCCACTGTAGAAAAAGTTGAATTACAAATGTTTGACACTTGTATAAATAGCAGATTCAAAACGTATGTGCTTTCATAAGTCCATGTGGCGATTCAAGGTTAATGTACCTTAATGAATCAAATTAAGTTAGGTTAAGAATTGAAGGACTCCCATAACTCCCATAAATATTGTCGAATCAAAATAGCAGTTGAGTATGATGAACTACATATGGTGACAAACAATCCTACAAAATTTGGTCAAATTCCGTTCAGTGGTTTCAAAGGAGTTGCATTCACAAGGTGTTCCTATGCGAATAATGTGAAAAATGAACAAAGTCCCAAAACTCCCATAAAAATTGCAGATTCAAAATAGCGGTTGTGTATGGTGAACTACATACGGTGACAAACAATCCTACAAAATTTGGTCAAATTCCGTTCAGCTGTTTCTGAGGAGTTGTGTCCACAAGCTTCAGATGGATGGACGGACGGATGGACACCAGCATTTTTTTTTACAACAAAAGCAAATGAGCAACTCGGACTCCACTAAAAACTGGGAGCAAGGACCAGGTGCACTGGTAGGGTAAGCGTCCTCTGCTTTTCTTGAAAACTGTAAAAAAAAAAAAAGCCCCCGTTACTTTCCCCTTTCATGGATAATAACTCTTACAAGGAGTCATCTAACAACTTCTATGCCTGAAGACTTTCGTAGTTCTAATAACAAGGATCATTTAAGCAACTGAAAGAGTTTGGCTAAACCTAAACGTTTTGGAGATACATATGCGAAAATCTACTGCCTGACCCTTATGTTCTATATTTAGTAATGGTGGCCATGTTTTTCGATGGATAAAAAATCCCCACATCAGTTCTATGCGGGATACCAAAAGGAACATTCATACCATGATTGATTTAAATTGGTTCAGTAGTGTCAGAGGAGAAAATGTTTGACAGAAATAACATTAAAAATAGCAAAATAAACGTCAGAAATAGGAAATAACTCCAACATGGCTTAAAAGATTAAAATTCAGATTTGATCACATATAGATCTTATAATGCTGAACACTTTAACCCATGTCAGAATTTGGCTAAACCTTTCGGTTTTGGAGATATATGTGAAAAACTATTGTCTAACCCCTATGTTCTAGTTTTAGTAACAGCAGCCATGTTTTTTGATGAATAAAAAATTCTCACATCAGGTCTATGCAGGATAACTCAAAGAAAATTCATACCAAGACTGGTTCCAATTGGTGAAGCCATGTCAGATAAAAAGAGTTTTAAAAGTTTATTGACGACAACAACGGACACCAAGTGATGGCAATAGCTCACATGGCCTTCAGCCAGGTGAGCTAAAAAAAAGAGAATATCCCCTACTTAAATTGGACTTAAATGTAAAATGCTTGTTGGATTATCTCCTTTCAGCATCTTCAACGAGTTATTATATTTCCAACCTTCCCAATTCCCTGGAGTGGTTTTGGAGTAGTCCTTATAAGGTTTTAACATGTAAAACCCTTCATTTGGATTATCTTCCCTTGGAATCCTTAGACAGTAATTATATTTTCTCATGCATATCTACATATGATACACAACCTTCCTATAAAATTTCATCAAAATCCCTTCAGCAGTTAAGGAGGAGCTTACAAGAAATGTGGACAAACAGATGGTCAAACAGACAGGATGATTCCTATATAGCCCCAAACTTTATTTCAGGGTTGTAAAAATCATGTTACAATTTGTATGTAACTGTGGCCAAAATCTATAAATATTGGCACGCTAACAGCCCACAATTAACTAGATTTCTTATTGTACACAACTGGTTAATAAAGGTGTCATAGCATAGTTTTTTTTTCATATTGGTCCTGTATAATGTCCTAAGACAAGTTGTTTTGGGCCTCAGATAGCTGTATTGGGCTGAGACATTGCCTCAACCCAATAAGACTGTGGACATAATATAGGACTAATATGAAAAACCCAATCTATAACCCTATAGTATAATATGTGGTATTCACCAATATAAATGCAATAATTCTATAATTGTAAGCTAATATTTGGTTGCTTTCTGTAGTAAATATAGTGGAATTATAACATTTTATTGTGACATCACAAAATCAACAGTTATGTAACTATAGGGATGTTACAACTTGGAGTATAAATAGTTAATTTTTGAAGCTTTTAAGCTTTTTTTCAAAATTATGATGCATAAAGACAAAAGCAGTGTACAGACATAAGTAGAACCAATGAAAATACTAAACAGAAACTAACTAGAAATACTTTCAGCCACCCCAAAAAGAGAATACCCACCACTTTAAATGTACTTAAATGTAAGGTCTCACTAACCACTTCTAATGTTTCCATTACTTTACATGTTAAACAAGTAATTTTCAATGTTTCACTGTGAATTCTCAGGACAAATGACACCTTAAAGTTACATACCATTGCAAAGCTTGGAAAATAAGGCTTCCAAAATCATTACACCAATGGTACAATGTCCATAGAAATTCTTCACAAAATTTACTTGAATAAAAAATACTGAAAATCAACATTTTTACCTTTTCTGCTATCTGACAGCATGGAGGCAAATTACTCACACATGTAAACAATATTCTTACACTTTTGTAGTAAATTACATAAATGATTTTAAAGTACACATTCTCAGCTTTATTTTGACTACTTTTAATCAGAATACACACAAATAATGCACTTACAATGCATAGGTCTAGGTTCAGTGGGTTTTTGGTACTACATATGGGGGTTGGTCATTTGACCCGGAAGTGGTTTGACTTTTGAAAATTACTTTTTTAACATGTAAAGTAATGGAAACATTAGAAGTGGTTAGTGCAACCTATGCCCTTAATATGGGTTATCATATTTTAATTATGAAGACAGAAATTATGTACCTTCACACACATCTACAATGATGCCAAACCTTACCATAAAATAACATCAAAATCCCTAGTGCGGTTAAGGAGGAGTTGCAGTTACCAGGTTTTAAAATGTAAAACTTTGTATTTAGGTTATCTCCCTTTAGAGTCTTCCAACTAATTATTCTCCTTCATGGACATCTACATATCATACAAAACCTGCCTATTAAATGTCATTAAAACTTCTATAGTTGTTAAGAAGAAGTAGGGCTTACAAGGTTGCTCATTTACTTTTGTTACTTTGTATGTATGATTTTAGTTACTTTATGTTCTTTGTTGTGTATGTCTGTTTTCCATGTCTGGTCTTTGTCCCTGGATTACATTCTTTTGATTACCGCTATAACCTTGGTTCCCTTGATTACTCTTTAACATTTGAAGCCCTTCATTTGTATTATCTCATTTTGGAGTCCTCAGACAGTAATTAGATTCCATCATGCACATCTACTTTTGATGCCCAATCTTTCCACAAAATTTCATCAAAACAACTTGAGTGGTTTAGGAGGAGTAGTGCTTTCAACATATCTACATATGATACCCAACCTACCTTATCAAAGTCCCTTGAGCGGTTTAGGAGGAGTTGTGTTTAAAAGAAATGTTGACAGACAAATGAACAGACGGACAGATGACTGACAGACAGACAGGATGATTCCTATATACCCCCCAAACTTTGTTTGTGGGGAATATAATAATTCTCAGAGTCATCTGTATAATGATTTCATATCATGGAATTGCAGAGGTACTGTCTCTGTACAACTTATAAAAATAAGCGAAATAACAAAACAAAGACAGGAACTACACAAGACTTGGAAGGAAATGAATAACAGAGCCTTTTACCACTAGTCTGATCTTGTAACACCCAGTAAGTAAAACAATCAGATGTACATTTAAAAATTCAGCAAAATTATATAGGTTGTAAAACATGCATAAAACTAAAAACAAAACTAACAGCATAATATATGGGTTGGTGATACTAGAAAATACAAGAAGTCACTTTGAATTGTTTAATGTCAGGCTACAAACAAAATTTCTTGACTTAGTATTTTGATTTAACTCCATAGATTAGAGGTCTATAGAGTACTACAGACACAAGACAAACTATGCCAAAGTTGACCATGAAACAATGTAAATTATCTATACAGAGATACTGGAGTAGACAGTAAGACCATTTAAGTTATCTAGTCAACCACATAAAGATAAATTATCTCCCCTTTCAAGTATTGGACAACAAACATTTTATTTTCTTATAATTTATTTCAAAATGTAGTGAGAAAGCTCCTTAAAATTAACTCCTATCAAATTTTGATCAACATTTTTTAGTCATTTGTAAATTTTTTGTTAATCAACAGAGTTTGGATACTTTCATTTTAACTGATTCAAACTTCATTGGTTATCCATGGTTTCAAAATTTTAGAAACATTACACCTCATAATTTTATAGTATCAAAATCACAGTAATAAGATAAACTTACATTACCAACAAACAGATGGATACAGACAAACAGACATTCTACATATTTTCATTAAATTTCTAAATGGTCAGAAACATAAATGATTGCTCATTTCATGGTTGTCCAAAAAGATATATTTCAAATAACAATAATTTTACAGACAGACAGACAGGTTTAATTAAGTGAGAACACGAAAAGATCTATGATTAAATAATACATGTTAAATGTGCTATGGGCATAATGGCGGAACAAAGTGCAGGTACATGTATTAATGCTAACCTCATCTGCTAAGAGGGATAACTCTGAATTGTCTGCAGCATCATAATCATATAAAACTCGAGCTTGTTTTTTCTCTGTACTAGGTGTAGCAGCTGTTATATGAATCATTGGGGGTGCACTGGGCTGAGCGGGGAGAGTAGAATTAGGGATACCTGATCCTATGGAATTGGAAGAACTGTTCCCACTACCAACAGAGTAACTGAAAAACAGTAGAAAAAAATACTCCACTCAAGCAAGCTACATGCATGGCTAAGATCATTATTGTCTCCCCTCTTCATAGCTTAAAGTAACTTTTAAATCTTATCACAATACACCTTCATGTATTTTTTAGTTGATGTTATATCTAGATCTTAGGCCAGTTGTTTCCTTAAACTGCGTAAAAAATTAAAATGCACAATCAATCTATATAATACATGTTACAGTTAGCTCTGTTCATTCAAACATTAAAAAGTTCTTAAGCCTTGCCAAAGAAAACCTGAAGACCAAGGTCTATTTATCTGCATATAAATAAGCCTAAGTATCAAAATGGAAGCACAATGTGAATACATCAAAATCCAAGCATACGGCAAAAAAAGGAAATATTGACAATTGGGACAAACATGAAGGACTGACTGGCAGTAGACTTTAACACCACTTAAGATCCATACATTGGGACATACATGAGGAACTGACTGACAGTACAGACTTTAACACCACTTAATTCCATACATTGGGACATACATGAGGAACTGACTGACAGTACAGACTTTAACACCACTTAAGATCCATACATTGGGACATACATGAAGAACTGACTGACAGTACAGACTTTAACGCCAGCAAAGATCCATACATTGGGACATACATGAAGGACTGACTGACAGTATAGACTTCAGAGACTCAACATTTATTTTAACACCAGCTGAGTTCCACACATTGGGACATACATGAAGGATTGACTGACTATATAGACTTCTGAGACTCAACATTTATTTTAACACCAGCTGAGTTCCACACATTGGGACATACATGAAGGATTGACTGACTATATAGACTTCTGAGACTCAACATTTATTTTAACACCAGCTGAGTTCCACACATTGGGACATACATGAAGGATTAACTGACTATATAGACTTCTGAGACTCAACATTTATTTTAACACCAGCTGAGTTCCACACATTGGGACATACATGAAGGACTGACTGACAGTATAGACTTCAGAGACTCAACATTTATTTTAACACCAGCTGAGTTCCACACATTGGGACATACATGAAGGATTGACTGACTATATAGACTTCTGAGACTCAACATTTATTTTAACACCAGCTGAGTTCCACACATTGGAACATACATGAAGGATTAACTGACTATATAGACTTCTGAGACTCAACATTTATTTTAACACCAGCTGAGATCCACACATTGTGACATACATGAAGGACTGACTGACTGTATAGATTTTAGAGCAACATTATAATAACCTATAAAGAATTGACTGATGGTATAGACTTGTATAGAGATACGCAACATTATAATAACATCACTTGATTATCACACACTGGGACATGCATGAGGAACTGACTGATGGTACAGACATCAGAGATGCAACATTATAATAACATCACTTGTTTATCACCTACTTGGACATGCATAAGGAACTGACTGATGGTAGACTTCGGAGACTCAACATTATAATAACATCACTTGATTATCATATATAGGGACATATATGAAGGATTGTCTGACAGTATAGACTTCAGACTCAACATTTACTATAACAACAGCAGAGATCCACTCATTGGGACATATATGAAGGACTGACTGTATAGTAAATAAATTTCCCTAGTTTCCCTCGAAGATGACCCTGAATGAACATACTTTAGAATTTTAATGTAAAAAACATAGATCACCAAAACTTGATTTTGAGATGATTAAGACTTATTAAAGCCAATATTTCACTACATTTTATATACATTCTGAAGGGAATTTTCAATACTTCGCAAACTTCTACAAAACTGGTAGATAAAATTTCTTACAATTTAATATAATGAACATTGAATTTCAAAAAAATTTCTTGCCATATTGAAAAAACAAAAATTCCCTATATATTTTAATAGAACATTTTTCCAACAATCATCTCCCCTTGAAAGAGGCTTTTTTCGATGATGTAAAAAATCATTTGAAATTACTTAAATTATTTTTTGAAATCATTTAGAACACTATTAGTTAATAGAAAAAAATATAAGTACAATTTTGTAAGATGTCAGAAAAAAATGATTAGTGTAAGATGTATGATCTACCTGAATTCAACAAAACCAAAGTTTTTACTGACTGTTTCCAGATATAACAACTCAATAACTGACCCACCTTTTCAGAAAATGGAAAACTTACCAATTAAACTTATAAATATAATAAATAATTATCCTCCTTCAGAACTTTGCTCTCAAGGAAATGAAGCTGAAGCAACAGAAGCCCAACCCATTGTACTAAACAACCAGTCACCAAGTTTACCTAGGAGCGCAAACATTGATCAAAGCTCTGAAACAATAACAGGTGTTAATTTTCATGTCCATTAATCTAATTTTATTTGTGGAGCTTACAAATGTCCTCAAACTATCTGAAGAGGGGAGATAACTCTGAATATCTTACATTCTGACAACAAAGCATCAAAAGCTTTCTCAAAATCCCCTGGAGCAGTCCTGTAATATTACCACAATAATAGATAATTACTCTTCATAATCATGTTCAGTTTAATAGACATATACATCAGTTTACACTGGATGAAAAATGAAACATTGTAAAGAAATAACAATAAAATACCGAACACCAAATATGCACAATAAACTAACAATAAACAGCAAATAACATAGAAAAGACAGAAGATTAAATACTGTGTATACTAACCTCCCTAACTGGCGTTGTAAATCTGTCATGTATTGTTGACATTGTGCATGGTAAGTCATCTGGGCTTCAATAAAATCATTCAAACATCTCAAGTGGTGTGCCTGAAATGAAAGTCTAAATTTTTCTACTACAATACTGGCATGACCTTAGAATGTAACATCATTATGCATATCTTGAGTTAAATGAAGAACACATATTTTAAGATATGGAAGGTGGAAAGACATATAGCTTTACAGTCTCAATAGAACATCAGATGATGTATGTACTTAATGCTGAAACCATGAAAAAAACTTCAACAATTTTGATATGATAAAAACTTACATGGGCACTATTAACTCCCTCGAGTAAAAGTTTAGTGATCTCAGCCTGTCTATCAAACTCTGTCTGAGCTATCCGTAGGTCTGCCTCAGCCTGCAATATAAAATGATTCAATGATATATCATCAACTACATCCTAAGTCATATGTCAGGAAAATGATGATCATTGTGTAATATTAGGATAAACAACTTCAGTGTCAAGGGAAACTCTAATAATCATTTCATGTTTACAACTTATTTGACACATTAACAAAATTAGAAAAATATTGTCACTAAAATTAAGTGTATTAATTTTAATCCAGAAGAAAATTAAATAATTGATTATTTAGAAAAAAATGTTTTCTATATGTCAGGGACAGTTATATACCATACCAGCATACTGATCGAAAAAAATTCATTCATATTGTCATTTCAGATCAGTTTTCATTTCAAAATGCAGAATGCAGCATGATAAGACCACAACATAATGAATATTGTCCACTTGGAGCAAGTGTGAACACTATTAATTTTTGCTACACTTGAAAATAGGGACATACAGTTAATTATGGACATTTTGTAATTCAAATAAAGTTGAAAGAAGTTTTGCTTTAAGAGTGTTCATCAACATGATCAAACAATGTAGCCTTTGATCCATATGACTTTAAGACCATATGAGATATCTATAATTTGATAGCCAAAGCAGGCAGGAATTTGCATTAGGAATCTTTAAAGTTCATCTTTTGGGATGTTGCATTCCTTGCCCCTTACAACTAAAACAATTGTAAGAGATATCTGAAATCTGATTGAAAAACACAGAATCATTAAATATAAATATGATATATACCTTCTAAATAATGTTAAAATAAACACTTATTTTAACCCTTAAATTTGTCCTTTTTCAGAATATTAAGGACACTGACCTAACCTTAAATTTGTCCTTTTTCAGAACAATAGGGATGATAGACCTTATTTCATAATGGCAAGCTGTCTCTAGCACCAAATAACAATACATCCAAATGACGTTCAGTTAATTACAGCTAAAGTTACATGGATTGCATGGAAAGAACAAAAATTAACAAGGACAACAGCATCATAACACAATATCAGTCAAATGAAAATGAAGTAAGATTTGAAAGCTCCATCACCTACAAGGCATAAAAAGCAAGCTCTAAAATAAATCACTGATCTACCAACAGTAAAGCCTTCACAAAGAAAAATATACACCACATCATACACATATATGAAGGTTTACCAAACAAAACCTAAATTTTGAAGGTGGAGATAGGATTGTTATTGCTATAACTGATCAATAAGCTTTGAACATACATCAATGACCTCGCTATTAGAGGGTGACTGTAATGAAGATAAAGAATAATAATTAACAAAAGGTTACACACAGTGTCATGCTAAAGTTACACCCATTTGTTTATACTCAACCAAGAAAATTTTAATAAACTTATAATTGTCATCAAATTATTTCATCCAGGAGGTTAAGGAAATAAATTTCTACTTAAAACATGTTAAATGCATTTAAGTCTGTTTCCCATCAAACAACAAGTTTGTGCAAAACAGACCTGAAAATAAACTAAAAATACTGTGAGTAAGACCACTGGTTTCAAATGGACTTAAATGAAAAATATTTGTTGGATTATCTCATTTTGGTGTCATCCAACAGTATTTATATTCCTTCATGCCCATCTACATATGATACTAAACCTTCCTATAAAATTTTAGACGGACGGACAGACAGACAGATAGACAGACGGATGGAGGGACGGAGTGACAGACAGAGGGATTCCTATATACATTTTTGTACTCCCCTAAACTTAGTTTGCCAGGGGGTATAACTATAGGATCTAACAGAGTCTGAATTAATTTCTCACTTTGAGACTTTGAAATCATAAGGTTATGTAAACAAAAGGTTTAGAGAGTTCCTTATACTTACATCATTTATGTCATTCAATGAACCACCTAAGCCAAATAAAGACAGAGATATAGGCCAAAATGTGTTTCCTCATAAGGTTTCAATGGTAACTAGAGTGGCCACAGCCACCCCCTGAGCCATACAAAATGTGGATAGTTGTAGGTCATTAAGCTAATCAAGTTCAAAAAAAAAAGAAAAAAAAAGCTTATCAAGTTTAAAAAAATTGGCACCGGTGGTTTCAGAGAAGTTGGATATTTAAAAATTTGCCAATTATCATTACAAATGTCCCGTCTATTATTTCTGCTATGTTAGGTCACCATTGGCTAAGTAGTAGCCAAAGATGTATACGTCAAAATGTGTTTCAATGGCAAATTAGGGTTATGTTGCTACAAGATTGAAGTCATCACTACAGAAGTTTTATGGTCGTCATCATGAACTCGTGGATCGTTGTGATGTATCCATCAGCATCATGAAAACTGATTTATTCAACGGGTCATAGTTTACCTTTCCTCGTTTGTCTACCCTAGACTTGACTTTTTATGAGCAACTCAGCAGGTGTTTCTAGAAAAGCAGAGGACGCTTACCCTACCGGTGCACCTGGTCCATGCTCCCAGTTTTTAGTGGAGTCTGAGTTGCTCATTTACTTTTGTTACTTTGTATGTGTGATTTTAGTTACTTTATGTTCTTTGTTGTGTGTGTCTGTTTTCCATGTCTGGTCTTTGTCCCTGGATTATATTCTTTTGATTACCACTATAACCTTGGTTCCCTTGATTACTCTTCGAGTGACCACAGCCATCTGGTAAGCCATCTAACCCACAATGGGTGTCCAGGTGAGCTAAAAATCAATACCATAAAAAGAGAGGATGGAAGCTTACATTGTACATGTAGTACATGTAGTATAAGAACTAAAAAATTGGATTATGCTGAAAATCAAATTTGATCTGTATTTCATAATACATAGAATAAAATCTGTTAATCAGTTCCCATTTTATCAACTGGAAACAACAAGTTTAAAACAGTATTATTAGAAAACTATAGATGAGATCGTGTTGAAAATCAACCTTGATTTGTATTAATAATACTTAACAATTAAGCAAAGTTTGAATAAAATCTCTTGATTGGTTCTAAAGTTCTTATCTGGAATCATTGACAAACTGACAGGCAGAGGGCCAAACAAACACCTGCCAATCAAAGTGCTGTTAGCACTGGAGGTTTCTGATTCTTGTGGAAATTGTAGCATGAACAAAATTTCAAAGAATACATGATGTAAATAAAAACTGTGATCATACTTTGCATATTTCCTATTATTTAGAACTTTTTTTTAATACACATAAACAGAATGTCACTCAATACTACAGATTTCTGAAGTATCAACTGTAATCAATAGTTAAAGAGAATCCAACTTCACACATATTTACAAATTTCACCTTTTTTTCCAAATTTTTAAACATATCCAAAAGTTTGTTTGTATCTTCATTCAATAACTAAATTAACAGTTATTTATTCTACAATGTAATTAAACTTAAATAAAACCAAATTCAGCTGAGCAAATAGTTATCTTGAAGAACATAAGATTTAAAAAAAATTAAGACACTTTTTATCAACTTGAATTTTCCTGCCAATTTTACTTAGTTAAAATCAATGCTATTCACTTCCTGTTTATTAATTGGTAAATAATAATGATAGAATGGAGATTTTTACTGATTAATGTGTTAAATGGAACATGCTGAACACATTTAGTACATCTTGAAGCATTACTAAATATTTTTCAAGGCCAAAAAGGAGTCCCTAAATCTTCAACTGGTTTGGGGACTAGATCTTAATTTTATTTGCAGAAATAATAGAGAATATTTTTGAGCTGAATGGTTGCCAGAAACATATTTACTGGATATAAAAGAATGACATTAAAGGAATTCAGTTTGGACTACATATTTGTGTAGAGTTACGAAATAGTAGGGAAGTTCCAGTGATGAACCGGCAACATCCTGAAGGATCAAATACCCAAAAACAGAGGGTATCCAAAGATATGTCACCAATATCCAAAGATACATCACCACTATATGCGAAGGGGTTACAGAAGAGAAAACAAACAGCTTATTATGTAAAGGCTGTGTACCATAATACAAAATCCATCAGAACAGTTGAGACAAGACAAATGGACCAGAGAACAATGTGATTGCAGTATAGGGATCACATTATAGGTAGAACTCTGACAGTCTTAACATTTCAAAGATCTATAAAACATGCTGTAGCTCCCTCTCATCCTATAAATTACTAATATATATACAACATTCAGCTTACTCTAGCAACAGCATCATCCTTGCCAATATTGAAATAAAATAAATACATAATTATATATATATAAACATAAACAGTTCTTCAAAAATATGTATTGGCTGATAAAATATACATGTTACTACATGTAGTTAGCTGGTTGCCCTAAATAAATGTATAATCTATTAACTGATAGTTCAAATCATTTTAAAATCAAACAAAGTCCTTAATTGATAACATCAGTTCTGAACAGTAATTAAACCATGGCTAACCTAAGAGAATGACAATTTTGATACAGGATCGTGAAGAGATGTTTTGTACATCTTACAAATCTCCATTGTAAACAATGCTTAAAGTCACATTGGAGAATTTCACTTCTGAAATTTGGGAAAGTTGGGCGTATATTTCTTGATGGGAATGAGGCAAAATTCTAAACCAAATTAAAGGTTGGAAAAATGATGGACACAGGTTACTGTATACATTGATCAATTAAATGTCAGAATATACTGGTCATGGGATCATTTACAGCTTTAAGCCTATAAATAAACCCTTTCAAGTCATAAGTTTTTTTCTCTGAAATGTTTACAAGCCATGACATGTTTCTATAACAACAGAGACTGTATCCTAACCAGTACTTAACAGGACATGACATGTTTCTATAACAGCAGAAGCTACTTCTGGATACTACAGAAACTGTGAAGTCAGCCTCATATCTTGACCTACACTTCGGAATCAATGGTAAAGGAAAACTATTGACCAAACTTTACGACAAACGCGATGACTTTCCATTCAGAATTGTCAACTTTCCTTTCATCTGTGGCAACATCTCTTCAGCTCCTGCGTATGGAGTGTTCATATCACAGCTTACGTGTTATGCCAGCGCATGCCAAAACTGCGCAGACTTTTTGTATCGTGTTAGAATTCTAACAAATAGGCTTCTGGAACAGGGTTATGTTGCTACAAGATTGAAGTCATCACTACAGAAGTTTTATGGTCGTCATCATGAACTCATGGATCGTTACAGTGTATTCATCTCTGCCATGAAAACTGATTTGTTCCTTCCCTCTTTCGTCTAACATGGACTTGAATTTTTTATAAGCAAATTGGTGGGTGTTTCTAGAAAAGCAGAGGATGCTTAACCTACCGGTGCACCTGGTCTATGCTCCCAGTTTTTAGGAGTCCCAGTTGCTCATCTGCTTTTGTTACTTTGTATGTATGATTTTAGTTACTTTATGTTCTTTGTTGTGTATGTCTGTTTTCCATGTCTGGTCTTTGTCCCTGGATTACATTCTTTTGATTACTACTATAACCTTGGTTCCCTTGATTACTCTTTCCTAACCAGTATGTTTGGTCTGTGCTCCTCGTGTTACTCATTTGCTTCAGCACATTAATCCTGTGTTTTTTTCTCAGCTTTCTTGTGTCCTGACATGAGTTTAGAATGTTGCTGTAACTTAGGTTGGTTTAATTAACTATTTAAGAACCATTAAAATAATAAATATTTTACACAACATCCATCATTAACCATTAAAAAAAATATGCTAATATTCAAACAATATAAACCTATTTTAATAAACAAATAAAAATAGTGTCACCTTCAGAACTAAAGAAAATTCACCCATAATGAACACATTTAAAGGAATCCAAATAAACAGAAAATATTTCGATATCATCTGAATGATTACACAGACTATAACGACAATAACTAAATACACTTATCTGGTAGACCAATGATAAACATACTTTAACGACATTAAAACATTCATATGGTGATGTAGGACTAACCTCTATCAGAGCCAACGTTTGGGGTCGAGAGGTTGGCTTGTAAAAACAAAAGGTAGAAAGATTACCTTTGTTTTCTATGAAGTACATTTTTGTTAGAAAGACCAACACACAAAGTTATACAGCTAAGATTAAATGCACAATAATACTTCCAGAATAAACCAAAGCAATAGTTATGATACTACTAAATAAAATGTCATTTATAATTGTCAATCCTTTATAATATTTGGATTTTACTTCAATTTTTCATGTTATTTTAAGAAACAGGACATTAAGTGATACCCTACACATAATGGTGAAAAAAGGGGGAATAGCAAAATTAATTTGAAAACTACATTGTGGATTTTGATGAAAAGTGAACTCAACCAGAATTTTATGGTAGTAAACAACTATGCAAAGTTTGTACAAAATTCAATGAACCATTCTCAAGTTATCATCAGGAAAATGTAGGGGGACTGACAATTAACTTTCAAAGGGAATAATATAAAACATCCCAATCTTCATGTGGCTGGGGTTTAAAACAGGTCTAATATTAGACTAAAAGTAATTTTTCATACAGGCCAGTGTATTTATAATTTTTCATACAGGCCAGTGTATTTATAATTTTAACAAGTCATATAGCCAAGAGAGTTGATTTGTTTCATATGATTATGTCGAATTAAATATGTAGACAATGTGGTAACATTATTAAAATCATGAAAATATCAGTTAATCAAGTTTTGATAAATTTGATGAAGCTGATTCTTTAATAACAAACAGACATTGATTGTATACATTGATTACATACATTACTGTTTATTTTTTATTATAGTGAGTGACTGCAGGCATGTAAAGCGAATCTGTCTAGTTTGGTATGTCTGTTGTGTCACTGTAGGTATTAATTACATAACCTGTCTTTTTTCTGAGTGTGCCTAATTTTTTTTAATACTTTGCCTCCTAGTCTGTCACATACCAAATGACATTGTATTTAATGATTAATTACACCTAGACTATATGCATATTGTATAATTCTATGCACATACCTGTGTATTTTGTGATTTTGCCCTTCTGTTACGTGTCTTTGCTGCATCTAAATCTAGTCGTTTAGTTTCTAGAATTTTTTTCTCTTTCTGAAAAGAGAAGACCAAATAAATATATGTAGCATAAATTTTTGTAGGTAATATATGTGTGAGTATCAATGAGTTAGGTGGTATATGTGTGAGTATCAATGAGTTAGGTGGTATATATGTGAGTCTCAATGAGTTCTGTAAGCAGAATGATAGCACCTACCCATATATACCCTGTACAGACTGGCCAAAGTTAACATTATTGACCCTGAAAATGCTCTTATCTAGATGACTTATAACTTTTATAAAGACCAGGCCTAGGCACCACAAAATTTAAAGTCTGAGAATATTATTTATATCCATGGTTACACCAATAAGTCTTTAAAATTGATATTGTCACAAACAGTTACGAACTTTATCAAACTTAAGTAATGTTGTGGCAGTGGGATGCTCTCTTTTGCAGGTTAATTCTACTGTCAAAGACATTAGTTTATTTCATCCTTTAATGATGACTAAGTATATAAATTTTTGTATTAATAATTTTCAAAATGTACAATAGGATAAGGTCAGGAGACGAGCTCTGAGCTTTATTCCATATAATACAAACCTATATGGACTTCAAATGTATGATAACATTAAACAGAACTGTGACAAACATCAATAATATTGATTGGGAGACCATGTGTTACCATCTATTTACCATGTAAACTGTTCAGAAAATCTATAATTCTCTTGCATAGAACATATACCTACATGTACATACACCTAATTCAATAATAATTGATGAAACTTTATAGGATAAACATGCATATAGTTAGAAGTTTAGGCCTGACTGATACCACAAAATACATATCATCATCAACAGATAAAAATACCATCAATAATTTATACGTAAATTAGAGTGAATAAAGCCATATTCTCTGATCTCATAGTATTGCAGGTATTACAAGTATTAACAGAGTGAACTTCATATTTTTCTAAAATTGTGTATTTATTCCATTTATAATTTGTTGTGTTTTGTGTTTTTTGTTGTGGTACGTCTGGGATGGCATAAGATGTACATGTATTTTGACGCTAAAATCAATGTATGATACTTTTTTAACTTGATTTATTGATGGGGATACAATTTTACAGCATTCTGTATACTTCCAGGCAGCCCCTTGAAGTCACTACCTAAGTTATGTCTTTACAGTTTTTACAAGTGCACACATTTAACAATGGAAACTTATATCACAATTTTGTGATCCTACACAATGAGCTGAGGAATTAATATAAAAAAATTGTGATAATTTGTTATATATAATTGACATTAAATAGCATAGTCACCTGAATAGTTTTCATGTCACCTTCTAAGAAGTTTCGGAGAGGCTGAAGGAAATTATTGGCTGTGGCTTGTACAAATTCTTTCTCTGCATTTCCAATGTTAAGCTGTGTTTGACCTGTTTTGACTAAAGCATTGCCTAAAAAATTCACATAATTGATCTAGTAATCACAGATACCCCAAACTTCTGAACTGTCAAAGTTAAAAGTTTCCAGAACAAGCAAGAACAAGAAATACAATTGCCTGTGCCAGCTACAAAAAGTCAAAAGCACTCTTATGTGTAACTCATCCTTTCTTTCAAATACAATGGAAATATGGTAACCATAAAGAATCATGTTTATATATAATGCTTCACAAAGTGTCTCTAGATACATGTACGCCCACATAGATGGAACCCTAAAGTGATCAGGCAAATATAGACACAAAATTCAAAATTGATACAGAATTTTAATTGTGATTTAATATTTGAAAATAAGTATATGAAAATCTAAAAGGATCTTACATTACTAAAAAAATAATAATAAAATCATGATAATTTCTTAAAACGTTATTCTGCAATTATGGAGAAATCCCCACTTTTTTATGATTGAAGTCCAAAAATTCCTATTTAAAGTAACTCAGAAATTTATAACAATTGAAAAAAGAGATAACATCATAAGGTAAAAAACTATTTTTCAGTTTCATGAAAATGGGTTTGACCAGACCTAAATTATAAGTTGCATGCAAAGATCTTTAAAATGTGTTTTAATACATCTTGATGATTTGACCCTTGAGAAAAGTGTTAAGTCTTGGACAAATAGCTAATGGGGTATATTGTCTTGGTAAATTTTAAACCGGATTTGAAAAGGTGATTACAGTGGTTCAAGACTTCAATAAAAAACTTAAATATTTAATTTTTGAAGTTTTGAGAGATGCCAAGGCAAACACGCAACAGAAGCACAAACAATAACTAAATACCTAGACCTAATGCTTACAATGTTATGATTGGTCGAGAAACAACACTGTCAACATTCACAAGTAAATGTTTCTAGTCTGACATTGTTGTGACAGTTTGTTCCATTCTATTAGATCATTTGATATCTATTTCAAATTCTCGTGTCCATATATCAAACACTGACAAAAGATACAGAAAGATGTACATGCATTGTGATTCAAGATATGGAACATTACCTTTACAAACTTGCATATCAATGATATAACTGATACACACTTTTTGTAAAACTTCATAAAAACAAACAATAATAGGATAATTAATTGGAAAGAGTGAATAACTCATGCCAAGAACGCATTAAGATTTAACTCGTGCGCGGAACAAGTTCCACACACTCATTTAATCTAGGCGTTCTTCGGCACTCGCGATAATATTTTGGTTAATCATGATAACCTATTGATTTTCCTATTTATTATATAGATTTTTGCATTATTCATTTTTATTGTCAATATAAATTTAAATTTTGTGAACGGCAGATTGATATTCGTGTTTTGACGTTTTGGCGGAAGAAAGCGCAAGAGTATCAATGAGTTAGGTGGATTACAAGTTAGTATCAATGAGTTAGGTGGTATACAAGTGAGTATCAATGAGTTAGGTGGTATACAAGTGAGTATCAATGAGTTAGGTAGTATACAAGTAAGTATCAAAGAGTTAGGTGATATATGATTGATTGATTGATTGATTGTTGGGGTTTAATGTCCGAGCAGCAATATTTCAGCTATATTCAGACGATGAACATGAAATGGATGATAAAATGAACATGAAATGATGATGAAATGAAAAATGGGATGGGACACAAGGACAGTAGGGTCGACAAATTTTGATTGCCACTAGAAAAAGGGAGGGAAGGGGAAGGTCGGGCAATTTAGCCTCCTGCGGCGGAGCGCAGTGGTTCCTACTCCTATCGAATACCACAGCAGGGTTCTTTAACGTGCGAGGAACTTGGCATCTTTCCCAACACGATGCACCACTATGGTTTGCGGTCAGGTTTTCCGTATTATAGCCTGACAACCCCAGCATGTAACATGCCAGGGGTACCCCATTCCACCACCTGGGGCACACATCCCAGTTGCTCTGTGGGCAGAGCGCCTAGCCCCCGGCTAGGTTTCTGAGCACTATTTAGTCGCCTTTTACGACAAGCTTAGCGCTGCTGCAGGCCTATTCTTTTTGATATATGAAATTACCAAATTTATTTTACAGTGTGAATTATCAAAAAAATTACACTGGGAACATTTGGTAAATCACTGCTATCTGTATAATAAATTAGGATAATATAATAACAAGTCATCAAAGATACAGAGACTAACTTAAGTCATCAAAGATACAGAGACTAACTTAATACCTGGCATATGTCACGTCCCTTATAAATTTAATTCTGCATTTCTTCCTCTCCAAAGATTTCAATAATTTTTTCCCCTACCTACTGACCCAAGCTTCAAACCATTGGGTAGGGGAACAGCAAACAAACATATTTTATGTTTGGCCCCACTACTGTGTTATAGTCCGAAAATCATAATATCACCCCTTTTATGAATAAAGTCACATAATACTTAATTGTATAAAATTGGAATTTAACAAAAATTAAAAGAGAGCTTACATCAGTATACATAAAAAGTTTCATTGACATTGCTGCAAGGGGGTCTGAGTCATAAGCCAAAAACAGAAAATCTCCCCCACTTTTGTACCAAACTGAAAAATTGAAAGGGAGCTGACATCAATAAAAAGAAACAATCCACTACTTAAGTTGTGTGAATGGTGGATGGACAGATGTGTTATGATTGGTCGAGAAACAACACTGTCAACATTCACAAGTAAATGTTTCTAGTCTGACATTGTTGTGACAGTTTGTTCCATTCTATTAGATCATTTGATATCTATTTCAAATTCTCGTGTCCATATATCAAACACTGACAAAAGATACAGAAAGATGTACATGCATTGTGATTCAAGATATGGAACATTACCTTTACAAACTTGCATATCAATGATATAACTGATACACACTTTTTGTAAAACTTCATAAAAACAAACAATAATAGGATAATTAATTGGAAAGAGTGAATAACTCATGCCAAGAACGCATTAAGATTTAACTCGTGCGCGGAACAAGTTCCACACACTCATTTAATCTAGGCGTTCTTCGGCACTCGCGATAATATTTTGGTTAATCATGATAACCTATTGATTTTCCTATTTATTATATAGATTTTTGCATTATTCATTTTTATTGTCAATATAAATTTAAATTTTGTGAACGGCAGATTGATATTCGTGTTTTGACATTTTGGCGGAAGAAAGCGCAAGAGTATCAATGAGTTAGGTGGATTACAAGTTAGTATCAATGAGTTAGGTGGTATACAAGTGAGTATCAATGAGTTAGGTGGTATACAAGTGAGTATCAATGAGTTAGGTAGTATACAAGTAAGTATCAAAGAGTTAGGTGATATATGATTGATTGATTGATTGATTGTTGAGTTCAAACTGAAAATTTGAAAAATTGAAAGGGAGCTGACATCAATAAAAAGAAACAATCCACTACTTAAGTTGTGTGAATGGTGGATGGACAGATGTGTGCAATCTGTGAATGGTAGATGGACAGATGTGTGCAATGTGTGAATGGTGGATGGACAGATGTGCAGACACTGGTATACTATAATATGACCCATCTAAATAGGAAGGTGTATAATAAATTGGTAAGTATCCACACATCATAAAAGTTATAAATCTATTTGATTGTAAGAAAATCAAACTGCTAAACCCCTGTGATATACCTACCATAGGATGTACCTGGACCAAATTCATTTCCAGCATCCACCATCATCTGACCAAGAAGTTCATGATTACCTACACGATCTCGCTTCTTTTTATCTAACTTTTCATAAAAGAAATCTTCCATACGGACATCTGAAATGTAAAAGATATATTTGACAGACCTTGTGTACAAGTATGATAGAAGTAAAATTAAATTTCAACAATAAAATAAGGCAAAATCAACATTTTTATAAAATGACAATGAGATTTTATAATTTTATGCTTTGCCTATGAGAGACAAAGCTAATTGTACTGAAATAACAACTTTTATGGTGATGCACAGCTATGTTATAGGTTGGTGATGCACAGCTATATGTTATAGATAATGTCTCAACCATTGGAGAGACTTCCTGGAACACTATCTCTCCACTTGCATGAAATGTTCAAACAATTGTATGCCTTTTGGTTCATTGTTTCAGATCCCTACAAATGTATAGAACATTTCTGACGATTCTTCATTGATAAAACTGTAACTCCTGTGTGAATGCAAGATAGAGAAATATAAGGCACTTGTGGGTAAGAATTAATTGGTCTAATGAGGCTATGCAGACTTAAAAAAACTACAACAAAAGGTGTCTGAGATTTCCAAATCTCACTTGTGCTTGATTCTTTTTCTCACTTTTGAGGTGTTTTTTTTTTCTTATAAACCCATATGAATTTAACTGTCCAACATTTTACAGCTGAATGTGGTCAATGATACATTTTGAACATCATGACCAGGTGTAAAATATATAGGTCACTTCACTACAGTCACTGGGCCAACAAACTGAATTCTCATTCTCTTTTAAAGCATCTCAAATGGGTGTCAATTTTTCTACCAGACACAATTTCATGCACCAAATTACATGTATATCATAATACATGTACTTGTAACTTTAACTAAGATCTTCCTGGTATACATGTACATGTATCTATACTTTTTGTATATATACTTACTTGGATTTGGTTGTAACAGACATTCAGTCTGTTTTAAAACTTTTTCAGTCCATATCTTAGTTTTGTCAGCCCTTTGTAACAAGTTCTCAAAATGTGCATCTAACTCGGTTTTCTCTGCTTGACCTAATTTCTCTTCTGTGAACTGAAACATGATAAAAACAAGAAATTTCAAACCAAGAAGAAGTCAAATATTCCTCAGATCCTCTACACCTCTTAATATTTCATTTGGATATCCATATGAATTTGTTGGTTTCAGGTAAAAAACAATACTCAATTAAAAAATTTGAATTTCAGTTGTACATACATATAGTGCAGGGATTTAGCCAGGATTTTCAACCCATTAATCACTTTTGCATAAGACTAAATCTCAATACTGTTTTTTCTTTTCGCGTCGCAAATTTATCAGCATGCATGTATATACATATACTTATAACAACTATATTATAAATAATAACATGTTTATTTCTATTTCAGCACTGGTATATAAATAACAGATAATTCATATTAATAAAAAATATATAACAACATACAGTTTCTACATTAGCAACTATTCATGAATAAAAAATGCAAAAAAAATACTTTGTTACTGTGTCATACATATCATGTATGTAAAAATCTAAAAATTATATACATCAGCTACTATTGTTGGCATGTGTCTAAGAATGTAAAGCACTGTTTACTTGATCAGTAATGCATAAACCTCCTGTCCTTAGCCATGCACCACAAAGTGAAAGCCCTCTTAAAATCAAAGGAACCCATATCAGAAGGATGGAGACAAACCTTAAGAAGGGTGTTCACTGATTCCACCTTCAACCTATTCCTCAGACTGGTCTTGATCAGATTGTACCTACTAAAGCCCCTCTCACAGCAGAAAGAAGACAATCAGGGAGCAACTTAGAAACATAAGGATAGTCATCAACTGCCCTAGGATAACAAAGAAGACAGAGTATCTGCCATACTTAAACCTCTATACCCTACAAGAACATGCCTCATCATAGACCATTCCTCTCTAAAATGCACCTCACTGATCAAAGCACTGTACTCACCCTTGTCCTGTCCAAAATGCCTACAAAGAAAATCCACATGAACACTGCCATAGGAAACAAGCTCCCGACTACCCTTCTCTGGAATCAACTTGGGATCAAAGATAGAAAGAGCATTGAAAATGTCCTGTGATGGGAAACGACTCTGAAGATTAGAAACTAACTGGTCAATAAACCTCACCTTAAGATCGTCAAAGTTGGACTTCTGAGCTGCACTGTACTTGATCAAGTTACCATTGAACATGAAATGACCCTTCTTCTCAACATCAGTAGAAACCTGAGACAAGAATGACTTCAACCTAGGACCTGGAGTAGTTTTCATGTCATATCTTTGACCACTCTGGTTTAAATTTTGACTTTAATAGTCGATCACTGCGACTCTTTGTAGTAGTTGACTTATTTTTAGACTTTTGACCTTTAGGTACGTCGTCATGTGACGACGAACTAAAATAGTTCGTAATGGCGGACATAGTTGCGATTCAAACTGTGATTGAAATATCCAAACATCTTTCCATTTTAAATACATACGATGACACTTTGAGTACTTTGAGAACGTGTCACAGCGCTCAACAAACAAATCATTACCATTAATTAATTTGTTTGTCCGGATAATTAGCCTCAACCTGGTGATCAAGCAAGGTGTGATCAAGGGTGATGCAATCAAAACATTGGTCATGATTGTTTACTGTAAAACCCTAATTGGCTTGGGAAAGGTAATAAAGTTGTCAATTATGGGGTCATGGGAACATCAGAAGCTTTTTTATCGATATTTTTTTGTTGGGGAGCGAAATATCAAGAGACGAATCGTGCACAAGAAAAATTCGCCACTTTCGAAAATCATTCATCAATGGCAAAAATGGCGAGCGCTAGCTAAATCACTGTGTAGTGGTAGTTTAATCAAAAGCTTTGATGTAAGATTTGCACAGTTTCCTAATACAAACACACAGTTCAATGCCGGTAGAATTCTCTGTAATTTGAAATCAAAGTATGTGTTATTGTTCAGTAGCATTTCAATATTGACATGACGTAATAAGCTCTCTTTACTCTTGTTAGAAGGTGGTCATGCAATACCATTTTTTTTTTCAAATTTCAATTTATTTCCTCATAAAAATCAGTGATTATGTCGGCAATATAGGGCTTGAAACAAATTGATGTTATATTCCCTGGGCAATGCACAATATGACAGGTGAAATGAATTAGTGTAGACTGCATAAGCCTGCATAAGCCGTAGGTGGCAAATTGGATAATCCTAAGTACATAATGTTGCATGCATTTTAGTGCTAGGCAAATTCCCATCGATACAGGAAGCTGATATCCGAAAGCAAACAATATCTCTTACAACGTATGCCCCACCTTCATGTATGTCGAGCCGAGCCGAGCCAAGCCAAGCCAAGCCAAGCCAAGCCAAGCCAGACAGACAGACAGACAGATGAAATGGCAAGGTGACTCTAGGGAGAAGTGGGAGTGGCTAGGGAGAAGTGAATGCATACTTGCATCCTTCACCAACACTTTTTTTTAATTATATATTAATATGTTACTTACATGCACACAATATAAGCAGGCATTTTTATTTGTTTATTTTCTTCTTAGATTGATTCCCTGTCCCACTTAATCTGTAATGGTTTCTTGTTAAAAATATCCAATCTCTTGATATAAATTGATCAAGAATATCAATTATCATGTTCAAAATTTGTTACTGACAAATCAAGACTGAAACTTTATTGACACACATTGTAGTGGTAGGTACAAACTTGTAAAGAGTAATCAAAGGAACCAAGGTTATAGTGGTAACCAAAAGAATGTAATCCAGGGACAGAGACCAGACATGGAAAACAGACATACACAACAAAGAACATAAAGTAACTAAAATCATACATACAAAGTAACAAAAGCAAATGAGCAACGCAGACCATTAAAAACTGGGAGCATGGACCAGGTGCACCGGTAGGGTAAGCGTCCTCTGCTTTTCTAGAAACACCTGCCAAGTTGCTCATAAAAAGTAAAGTCCGGGGTAGACGAAAGAGGAAAGGAAACCTATGACATGTTGAACAAATCAGTTTTCATGGATACACCGTAACGATCCACGAGTTCATGATGACGACCATATAACTTCTGTAGTGATGACTTCAATCTTGTAGCAACATAACCCTGTTCCAGAAGCTTATTTGTTAGAATTCTAGCGCCATACAAAAAGTCTGCATAGTTTCGGCAAGCTCTGGCATAATATATAAGTTGTGATATGAACACTCCATATGCAGGTGCTGAAGAGAAGTTGCCACAGATGAAAGGAAAGTTGACTATGCTGAATGAAAAGTCATTATGTTTGTCATAAAGTGTGGTCAATAGTATTCCTTTACCATCAATTTCTATGAAATGTTCCATTGAAATATAGATTTTACTGTTCAGTTATGAAACAAGAAGATCAAAAGAAACGCTTTGGGTTTTCTACCAAATTATCAATGGGGATAAATTTAATCCAAGTCCCAACAAACTGCATGAGTAATTTGCACATTTCATAATGGAATATAAATGATAAAACATGAATTATCATAAGCTGGAGTGAAGAATGTTCATTCCATATCCAGTGTTAAACATTTGTAACGAAAGCTGATTAAAATACTTGCTTGTAATTGAATATTTGATAGATTTGAAAGATTTTCAAAATTTATTTTTTCTTGAATGGGTACAATTTTTTATTTGAATTGTTATCAGAAGAGAGATAACTCTTATCAAAATACCACTTAAAAGATGGAGTACAATCCCGATCATGGGTGATGTCTAAAAATTTCTGATGCTGATGCAGAGCCTTTGAGCTGAAACCCTAAACACTCTAGAAGAAAAACCTAAGTCCTTTAATTATTTTTGTCAGCCCTGCTATATTATTTAATACCAAAATGGTAAAATTTGTTATGATATATGGTTTTTATTGTCCTTACACGTTATGCTATTGTCACGGTTTGAAATATGTATCATTGTATGGGCCAAAGTGTAGGTTGTTATGGTTCAGTATCAATAAGATGATTATGTCATATCTGTAAACATTCGGATGCCGTTTTGACCAAAAAAGCTAAGATTCGATTTGTATTCAATCAATGAAGCTAGCTAATGTTTCCCAGACTGGACCCTAACCCAAAAGACCTTTATCATATTCCCAAATCTGACTTTGTTTTTTTTTTTTTTAATTTTAAACAACGGACAGCAGCAGACTTCAAATTCAAATATTTTACTTATCGTAGCCGCGACAGGTACTTGGTTACTTCTGAATAATTAATTTCAAACCATTTAGCTACTTAATGAAGTCTAAATAGTTTAAGTTTGAAAGAAAAATGTCTGCTGTCCTTCCTTTCCCAAATGAGACCTCCAACCAGGTTGCCGTATGTTGGTTACAAAGTATACCGAAATGAAGCTGCCATGATGCTGTTTTTAAGCTCCCGATTTTAAGTGCACAAACCAGTTATTAATCGTTTTTCTGGCCATTAGGATACGACCCAGTTTATATTACAACCACTTACGCTCCCTTCGGGACCTTAACATTAATACATGTACTAACTGCTGCAGCTTCTTGCACCCATCACTTTTTTTTTATCAACAGTAAACATGGTAAAAGGGATTTGGTGGGATTGACAGTAATGCTACTTTGGCAACATAAGGGGTAATCAAAGTAAGCCTTTTCTCGTATTATGTCTCTTTTATTTAATTCAGAAGTGTTTCTTATTCCTCATCATTCACATTAGCATACAATACATGCACATTTATGTACAAGCAATGGAAATATTAATCAGCTCATAACCAGCAAGCTTCATTATAATTCTAAATCCACGTCTCAACCCTTTGGGTGACTCACCAGGACATGACACACTTCTATATAATAAAACAAATCATCGTTTCGTTTCAAGCTGTACCATTAATTAGACTAGAAATGTTGATTTAATGACGTAAAAAAATTGCCATGTTTTTTTTCACGTGGCTCGACACTGTAATTGTCCCTTTATAGCGCGTACCTGAACAGCTCTGTTGAAAAGTGTACCAGCATCTGCAGCAAACTTCTTCATTTTGAATAAACCGTTATCCATAATGAGCTCATTTGATTGATTTCGGGGTTCATACAATCACTTCCGTGTATCCCGCAGTTAATATTTGAGGCTCCAAAAACAATTAAATCAAAATATAACTACAATATTATCGAAACGCTTAAATAATTTTAATCTGTATTATCTTGTCGTGACTAGCTATATTACTAAAAAAAAGGGTTAATCATCAACTGCCCAACACCAAAAACAAAATATAAACAACAACGCGTTAACAGGACCTTTTTCTCACAGAGTCCTGGAACAGGTACGCAAGTCTTTCGGAAGGGCAACCGAAACTGGTACGAGACTTACAAATCCTGAGATTCTGTTTGATAAATAAGCCAGGGACCGCCAACAAGAAGTTCTGTCCGTGGATTTGGTGTTTTTGACAAAATAATGATAAAAAGTATTTGAAACCTGGGCAACGAGGATAATAAGTGTTTATATAGGACTTACCATTTTTTTCCGGCAAGGTGGGGAGGAGGGATCCTTATTTCTTAGAGGTATCATTTATTTTCACGTAACTATTATGGGGAATAGTGTTTTTTTTACCAGTCGAACCCCATGCATACATCAGAAAACTTCATACGGATAGTTTAAGTGTACTATTTGCTGTTATAACACATTATTTCGTTGTTTGTTTTGTTTTGTTTTTTTGTTTGTTTTTTTTTTAACCAAAAATTATAAATTTAGAACGCAAGTACCTGTGAAATCGCTCACCTGACAAACCATACCCTATTAATTAAGTAAGTAAATTAAAGGTGTCAAAGAGTACCCAAAAAATGTAAATGTAAAATGTTGGAAATGCTTTCAAAGTGTTTTAGACCTATGGGAAAATTTTGGGCAGGGGTCCCCCTGTGCCCTTTTTATTCCGCTAGGTCTGGAGGGACATTAGCCAAGAAACATTTGCAGAAAAAGAACATAAAATAATGTTAAACCTTGGCTATAAAAAATGTTCATCATCACCATTCATATCAGGAGACCATTTTTGCTATGTAAACCAATTACCATAGAAATAAGAGCAAGCATGAAAATTAGCGGGTAAATGGCCGCGTCCAGGATAATCTTTCGTTATCACCATTCAACTTAAAATACCTAGTTTCCTAAAGATGGAAACTGAACAACTGCATGGTGAACATGGTCGTAAAATCGCAGCCATTTTGAAAATGGCCGCATAAATAATAATTTCAATACTGCCAGTCAACTCAGAATATCATGTTTACCTCACGAGTAGCTTTCATTTTCATTATTCTTCTATAGTTGAGGAAAAAATAACAAAAGAAGCATTTTGTCCCCTATGTTCTATTTTTAGTTTAGGAACGACGGCCATGTTTTTGACCGATGAAAAATTTTAAATGATCAGTTTGTGGAGGAAACCCTTCATAATTACTGCGAATTTTATTTGGTTTATATATCCCTCTAATACAGAGATATGACAGTCATTATACAAGCAAATACAAAGATTAAAGAAAGAAAGAGAAGTGAAGTATTTATCAGATCAGTTTGAAAGAAAGACAACTACGAAACGATTTAAGTTCTTCAAATTATCTACTCATTAGAAAAATAGATATATGCCCAATCTCTGAAAAACTTTGCAGAAATGTTAATAAATTTGGGAATAACTTCAGACTCTAGACTTGGACAATGTTCCATTAACAAAGTAACATAACCAAGAATCACTTGGAGTAAGCGTTCTCTGATAGTTGAGAAAAGTCCGTCAAGGTAAACGTATGTTTCGACCCCAAAAACGTCTAACACTGTGTTTCAATATGTGTCTCTTATGACGTCAGTACATGAGCAGTCCATAGTGAAATGTTCAATTGTGTCGTAAAATTGTCTGTCACAAACCTTGCACACTGACATATTCATTTACCCGAATAAACCAATCGTTCATTATATTATATTGAAGTTGCCTACGAATGCTTAATTCTTAAACGCATGATACGTAAACCATTTGATGTTTAGCTAGAAATGAAAACCGTTCGAGATTATAAAAAGTAATCGATCATAGCAATGAAAAAGAGGAATGCTGAGTACCAATTGGAAGAGCTGTCTTCAGATATTTCATATAGGGCTTGACGAATCTATTTATTTACAATAGGGGGCAGTGGTTCCGGTCAAGAAACGTATGTAAAGAAAATAAGTTCCATGCAGGGACTAAACTCCCCGTCCCAGGCTATCATTTACCGCTCATTTTTTTGCTAAACTTTTAGCAAAAGGGTAGCATAACCCCCGAAGCCATGCGGAAACCATCCTGATCTAACGTGTATTTCTTTCGACAATTAAGCTTCTAGATTTTTAGCCAGTTGAACTTAGCTATTTTTCCTCGTCTAATGTACATATTTTTTGTAATGTACTAAACAGACGGGCGTACGGACACACAGACAGACGCGGGGTGATTCCTATGAAAAATTCCTAACATTTGAAAGTTATTTCATACACGGTCTACGCAAAAGACTTGAAGACGACGTCTTACGTCCCTGTATAGAAATAAAGGCAGGTAGACTGGACTAACAACAATAGTGAGTCCTTAAAACATATCTCCGAAAGAGCAATACACGGGCAAAGAAACTACCAATCTTATTAAAAGCCGATCTTGCAGCTCCCGGTTTTCTGTTGGGAAACTATGACACGAAAGACATGTAGTACAACACACCTGGTTCTCAAAATCTGAAAACCAAAGGTATAAATTGAACAAAAAAACTTATTAATGATTGCATATTTCCAAAAACAGAGTCTGTACAATCTACTTTAAAATTATCATTTACCAAAGCCGCAAAGACATACTCGAAAACCAAACAAACAAAAAGGCCACCTATCAACAGAAGTCAGCCAGGATATTTAAAACTTTGTGATGTACGTATCACTTCATATAACTTGTCGGTAGTATATTGATCAACTGCGTCGATTATTCGTTAGTTGCAATACTCCCCGATAATAGTATGTTACATCAGATCTTAACCTGATCGCATGCACGAGCAAATTAACTATTTTAATGTGAATCAAAATGAAAACATTAAAATGCAATATATCAAAATGCACCAATAAATTGACAATCTACATTGTAAGTTATAATGCATATTTTTTTTCCAGTTTCAGGTTTCGTCGTCTTTGGTCTTAAATGCTAGTAGCCACTAGTATTTTTGCCTTCTTTTCGCGATAAATTATTTTCCCATGTATAATTTTAAAGGTTAAAAATTTTATAAATATAACACCATTGAAACGCTTAAATATAGGCATTTGCGTACCAGATCTTTGGTATTCATTTTTACCATTTTGGTCTTCATTTCGAATTAATTATTTTCGGCCATAAAAACCCCAAAACCGAAATGTATGTCATGGAAAATACTTCAATGCATGTATAATGAAATTCTACGTATATAAAAGTTAGAAATACGAATGTTTATCGTCATGTGGTAGACACTAATTTGAAAGGTTTCACTGTATTTGTTGTTTTCGTTTTTATATTTTATTTGTATTTGCTTAGGCTAATAAAGTTGGTTTCATGGATATTATAATGGTACTGGTTATCAAATAATTATAGTTTATATTTAATTGACGATTTACGGTTATATGACTTATTGACCGATGACTATTTATGTGGTTCTGTTAATTTTTATCTCACTGTATTGAATTCAAAGGGTTTTCATTTCATGGTTGATTTGACCGCTCTCTTTCTTTAAATTCTATTGGATATATTTTCGGCGCTAAAGTTCTTTTGTTCTTTTATATGTCACTCTTCAATAATTTCTCGGATAGACAAGATGTGTCTTGGAAATATTTAATTCAACTTATATCTTAATATATTCTTTGAGTTTTTCTACTGCAACTTTACAGGTTAGTTCTACTCCTAAATTACTAATATATTTTTATAATATGCCAGAATTCTGAATATTTTAATTGGAATGAGTTTGCATGATTTTCCCCTATTTGAATGATGATTGAGCGATGTGCGTTGTGTAGATGTTAAACGCTTAAATCTAATGATAAAGTGCATATAAATTAAAAGAATAACGTTTATTGTTTTTCATGCATTTTTCATAAATAAGCAAGTTTAACGTAATTCCAGGATAAAGAATGTGTAAATAAATAAACTGAGTGAATGCGTATTCGAGCGCTCCGGAATGAATGATTTAATGTCTTGATCATTTTAAAGTTAAAGAGCAATCGTAAACATTTTCGTTAACCGTAAATACTTTTGTTAACTGGATCAATTATATTTGTATCGTAAAAGTACAAATCAGTTTTACAGGTGATTTAATACAGGTGACAAAATACTATATGTAAGGTATTTTTGTTCTACAGGTATTTTGATATGTCACCTATAGTATAGATTGACCTGCTTGTGATTGACGTTTTGCATGTAGACTGTAGACGATTTTGCAGCCTTTGCACCTTGATGTAAGGTAAGCAGAGTGTCAAGTTATTGTATAGTTATTTTTGTATGTATATAGTTAATTAGTTTGCTTACCGCATAATATAGAAGATATAGCGTGTTACGATTTTATATGCGTTTATATTGTTGAAGTTTGTAAAAACTACAAGCGTACTTTATTTTTCATATTTGGTAATATTTATATATGTAGCTTGATGCGAATATCAAGTGGCAAGATGCGAATATTTTATATACATGTAAGCTGGAATTAATGTGGCATGGAACAAAGTCTGTGTTAAAAATCAGAATTTACATGTACACGGTTAATATTGATGTTTTATGTATAAATTGTATTTTGTCTAATATAGAATTGATATTTTCTGCAAAGTTTGTAAGTTAGAGTACTTATGATTGTATTTATTTTGCAGGGCCTTTTTTCCTTATAATATCCAGACATCCAGTGTCATTGTTAGAAATAAAATATGTAACCCTACCCTGTCTCTTGATGTTTTGCGCCCAACTTTAAGAGCGATTACAGTCATTGTTGTGTTTAGACTCTGATAATTTTTTGTTTTACCATAGAATGGATTATAGAGTCCATCAAATTGGTCCAAAACCCATTTACCTTCATGATTTTCAGCAGGTCACGTGATAGAGACAAAATGAAGTGTTATTTTCTTCCGATGAAATTTAAGGATTTCGGATAGTTCAATTTTGGATTATGCTTTGACAATTCGCAACTGTAAATATTATTATCTGTATTACGTATTGAGCTGAAAAAATCTTGATTTTTGTAACTCCTTCGTCCATTCTCAAATGTATTTTAATACAAAGAACTGTTTATATTCATTGTGACCAGGCCTGAACATTCCCTTTGGCTATTGACAGTATTTACAATATCGAAAACAGTTGACGACACGATTGATTAACTCTGGACTTTGGACCCGTAGTAATTACAGCTGTTACATAGTAAATACATAGTAAATATAACCCACTGACCCTTAGTGTTGACCAATCAGAAACCAGCAATGTCTTTGAATGAAACGTCCACTCTCATAGTGGAAAGTCGTAAAATTGTGGAGGCGACACATGATGACAATCCAAGTTCCAATGCCATTCTTAACATGATACTACAGATAGTTACACACATTGAATCTAACATGAAAAGAATGGAATCTAACCTAGATAAAAGTGTTGAAGAGCTAAAACAGTCTATATTGTCTGTGTCTTCTAGGATTACAGAATTAGAAAAACAAACAAGTGAAATAAAAACCAAAGTATCTGAATGTGAGACGAGTTGCCAGGGAGTTAGTAATCTATTTGACAAAGCAGATAGGCAAATTAAAACAAATTTAAAAACACTGACTGTAAATTCGTACTCTGGTTTAAGTGTGATGGTAAATTATTTCAGTTAGATCAACCGGTAATAGTTGGAGTTGTTTATATACCCCCAGAATACACCAAATACACTTCTGATAAAGCTTTTACTGAAATTGAAAGAGAGTATCTATCCTTTCAAAACTCTACGGAATATTTCTGCCTTTAGGGGATTTTAATGCTAGAACAGGTACAGACGCTGATTTTGTCGAATTAAATGAAAGAGAGCACGGGGGTAATAATATTACAGAATTTGTTGATAATGATATAGATATATTAAAATCTTAGTCGATACCTGTACACAGAAAGAGTATGGACAGTGGCAAAAACCGGTACGGTGGCCTTTTGCTAAATCTATGTAAGAGTAATAAATTGTTTATTGTTAACGGTAGAGTAGGCGGTGATAAAGATATTGGGAAATGTACTTGTAGAGAATCTAGCGTAGTATATTATTGTATAAGTTCTGCACATTTATTTAGATCAATTGTATATTTTGATATACTGGAGTCTAGTAAATGACTGTCGGACGTTCATTCGCCTCTTTCTTTGTCTCTCCTTGGTGAAAATGGCTCTATACAAATGATAGATCATGAAAATATTGGTAATGCTACAGTCAAGGATGTCTTTAAAATAAAAAAAAATGGGACCCTTTGAAGTGTGGAGAATTTTTCAACAATATTGATAGTGTAAAAGTAAGAGAATTAGAATCAAATGTAAGTGTAGTGAATGATAATGTAATAAATCAAATGTCAGTTGATGCTTTGTTAGATGAGTTATGTGGTATTTTTATCTCATCTGGAAAGGTTACTTTTGTTACAACACCCATAAGAAGTAGTAAAAGTACCCAAGAAAAACATAAGAGGGATAATAAACCATGGTTCGACGTGGATTGTAAATTTGCCCGTAAGAATTTTCGTAAACTTGAGAGAAAATTTAAGACTAATAGGTCTCGTAGTAATTATAATAATATGAAACAAGCAGAAGCACGTTATAAAGACTCTGGATGAAAAATATAAGTTGTAAACATTTATCAAAAAACATTAATGATATGAAGTCTAACAATTCGAAAGAATTCTGGAGGTTTTTGAAAAATTCTAAAAAGAAATGTCAACCAAATATTGACATTTCAAAACTTTATGAATTCTTCAAAAAATTTGAATACCGCTCCTCAATATGATGACAGAGATGAATTACCTGATATCGATAATCCTGATTTAGATCGTATTAATAACGACCTTAATTCATATATTACACGAGACGAAATTTACAATTGTATTAGAAAACTTAAAGACAAGGCTTGTGGAGAAGACCATATTGTTAATGAATATATTAAATCCACATCGGACCAGTTTATTGGAATATATGAAAAACTTTTCAATATTATATTTGACACAGGACTGATCCCAAACAGTTGGGTTATTGGAACCATAAAACCTATTTATAAAAATAAGGGTGATTTCAATGACCCGAAGAATTACAGACCAATCACTATTGTTAGTTGTCTGGGAAAACTTTTCCCTTCCGTTTTGTGTAATAGACTAAATGAATTTTCAAATGAGTATTGTATTATAAAAGAAAGCCAATGTGGATTTCGTCAGAACTATTCAACTCTTGACAGCATATTTACTTTGTATATGCTATTTGAAATTATGAAATGTAAGAAAAAGAAACTGTACTGTGCTTTTATAGATTTTGAAAAGGCCTTCGATACCGTATGGAGAGAAGGCCTTTTCTACAAGATGTTACTTAATAATATTCATGGTAAAATGTACAATGTGATTCTAAGCATGTATAGTAGTATAAAATCTTGTATTTCATATAATAATTTTAAATCAGATTACTTTCCTTGTGAAAATGGCGTCAGACAGGGAGAAAATTTGTCTCCTTTTCTGTTCTCCATTTTTCTAAATGACTTGGAAGATTATTTAATCAGTAAAAATATTGTTGGATTAAATACCATTACTGAAAACATAGAACATGACTTAGATACATACATTAAAATTTTCATTATGTTATATGCTGATGATACCGTTCTATTAGCAGAGACGCCCACAGATCTCCAAGACCAACTCAATTACTTCTATGAATATTGTACTAAATGGAAATTAAAGGTCAATGTAGGTAAAACAAAAGTCATGATATTTGGTATGGGTAGAATTCTACCAAACATTAACTTTAGCTATAATAACATAGAAATAGAAATTGTTAAGGAGTTTAATTATCTTGGCGTCTTACTTACAACAACTGGAAATTTTGGACTAAATAAGAAATATCTAGCAGACAAGGCTTTAATAGCTATGTATGAAATTTTAAAATTCGGAAGGACGTATAACTTGTCTGTAAAACTTCAACTTAACTTATTCGATAAAATGATTTTGCAGATATTACTATACGGTTGTGAGATATGGGGGTTTGGTGATAATCAGCTATTAGAGAAAATTCACTTAAAGTTTTGTAAAGTACTTTTGAACTTGAAACAATCAACACCCAGCTTTATGGAATATGGGGAAATAGGCCGACATCCTATTGACATTGATATTAAGGTCAGAACAGTGATGTTTTGGGCTAGATTATTAAACAGAAAACAAGAAAAATTTTCTCGTGTTTTATATAATCTATTATATTGTCTGAATACAAATCAAAATGTACGAATCAAATGGATTGAAATTGTGAAAAATATATTTAATACTTGTGGTTTTAATTATGTATGGGAAACACAGAATTTTATACATAAAAACTGGTTGAAATCAATAGTTAAACAAAGGTTGATTGACCAATTTCTACAGGATTGATATTCTCTTGTTCAAAATTCTCCAAAGTCTACTAATTATCGAATATTTAAAACCGAATTGAAATTTGAGGAATATTTCAATATTTTAGATATCAAAAATGCTATTGTTTTATGTAGATTTAGAACTACTAATCATAAGCTACCGATCGAAACTGGGAGATGGCAAAATGTAATGCGACAAAACCGTATATGTCTATTATGTAATACTAACAGTATTGGGGATGAATTCCACTACATTTTAGAATGTAATTATTTCTCTGATAAACGCAGAGAACGTATTTCGAAAACTTTTACTAACAGACCGAATATACTTAAATTTTATTCACTTTTTACAAACAAACGAAAACCAGTCCTGTTGAAGCTTTGTAAATTGATTAGATGTATAAACTCATGTGTTTATCTTCCTGCCTAGATATCTGCAGAACCTCTCTCATCCTTTTTGTTTTATTTGTTTGTATATATTGTAAATAGTCTTGTTTGTATTTGTATGTTGTCTCTGTACCAGTGTAATGCATTAGATATGTGAGAAATAAAGATATATATATATATATATTAATTATGAATTAGAGTAACAAGGTTTTGAAAGTTTTACGAGCCAGTTAATGGTGATTAGAGATCGTTAATCTAATTTAGGCAGATTACAAAGAACATTTATATGTAGTTCGACCTGGCAAGATTTCTGCTCATAAAACTACTGTTGTGAAACTGATTAAGATTCTATGTAGAAAATTACCTCCAAATTCTATTTTATGTACATTATTTTTCATGAAATATATATATATATATATTTAAGTTCTAAGCCTAGTTATGTCGATAAATAAAGATTTAGTCCTGTCAAGATTTTGGATTTAGCACTCTAAATCAATTTAAAATACCAAAAAGCACTTTTATTCTTCTTTTGAAATCATTTCAAAATTTTGAATGTCCTTAATAAAACAAAACAAAAGTTATAGCCAAAAATGTATCAGAAAATACCGTCCTGTTTCCTGTTTTTATACCGACCCCTCGATCTTCCGGTGAAAAATCACTCACGAGTAACATGTTTATTATTCATTCGTCAAATGTCAGTGCGTTCTTTGTAACTGTGTCGATCGTGTCGATTTGAAAAGAAACGTGTTTTAATTTATATTTAACCTGTACAAATCACTGATTTAAGACTTTCAACAAAGAAAGATAGTAAAAAACTACGACTTTCAGAGTTAGAAGTATTTTACGAAGTAATAATTGTAGGAATGTAAAAGAAAGACGTTACAGAAAAAGAAACGACATTAAGCAAAGAAAGATACGTACAAACTGCGAGTTACAGTGCTAAAAAATGCATTTCACGAATTAACAGTTCGATTAACAAAGAAAGAAAATACAGAGAATGAATAAGCAAGTAACAAAGTAATAAGAAATGCGTAAACTTATTTATGGCAGATTTCCCCTTCCATAGCCATATGGCATACTGTGTGCAGATGCCGCCTAAATAAGCATGTGTTTGTGTATGTAAATATTATTACATTGGATAAAATGTAAAAAAAAAATGGTAATGATAAAAGAAAAAAAATGCAAACAGTATTTTTGCGCATGCATTGGGTTTGTGTACTTTCTTATCATTTTTTCTAGATCATAACTATTTCACCATTAATCAGCAATAAATGTGGAATTGTTTTTCTTACAACTTGATAAATTTTCTTTCTTTCCTTTTTCTTTGATTAAAGAAGATCATCTTGAAACTATAACAAAATCATTTTATTCAGTCTATTGTAATGATTTTTGATAAATAATCATATATATTTTTGTTACTATTTTACTTACTATACTCGGCGTCACATAAATAACATACAGTTAAAATTTGAATAAAAATATTTTCTACGACTTTATTGACACCAGCCGTCGTTTAAATTGTCTTAAATGACTTGCTCATTCGTTTAGCCAAACAGCTTCTCAAAAACAAGTCGCTTATTAGCTTAAATCATGCGTAACAAATCCTTACGAGAAAATCCCATACTAATATCCGCCATGTTGGTTTTTACGGGACGATTTGTTTACAAACGAAGTGCGTAAGTTCCCGTCGAATTCCGGTGACAATCGTCTGCTTGATCAACTTCTCGGTATTATACGTTGTTCGCGTAAAATAAATCCGAGATATCCGAAATAACGCCGAATTGCATTCTGGGTTCTTCGGTTTTTGGGCAAACCATTTAAACGTAAACAACATCTCCTAGCAACCCGATCACTGTAAACATGGCCGACTTTTTACAATGTAAATATTGCCACCTAGAATTAAAATCTGACCGGAATTTAACGATTCAATGTTTAGGGAGAAGCCGTTTGGCTAAACGAATGAGCAAGTCATTTAAGACAATTTAAACGACGGTAGGTGTCAATAAAGTCGTAGAAAATATTTTTATTCAAATTTTAACAGTATGTTATTTATGTGACGCCGACTATAGTATTAGGACATATTTTGATAGCACTTTACATAAGACAATTATAATAGGTCTATTGTATTTCCAAACATATCATCAGAAATCATGATAAGATTAATTAGCCTATATTGAATACTAATTATCAACAAAGAGCCATTATCTAAGATCTGGTGCCCTGTTGAGCCCTACTGATGGTGCCCTAGTGCCCTGATAACAGATATTGTGTATTGCATCAGATTCATTACCATATTGTTACTATTTTTAAACTATGTTGTCATAGGGCAATATTGGGGGACATAAAAGGAGGACTGAGAGTGAAAGAGGGAAGAGAAGACAAGGAGAACATTATGAACGAGTACAGATGAACCTGAGAGTGTAAGTACTTAGAGTGAGTGGAAGTCTTATGTACATTTTATAAACTGTTAACTGTTACTTTTCTTTAATACAAAGTTGATTTAATGTACGACTTCTTGTCTTATTTCATTTAAATCTATTGAGACTTCACTGAGGATCCAATTTTCTGGGAACACAGACTGTGCATTCCTATTTTTGTAACCTTGAATTTCCAGAGCTACCTTTTAGTTCGGCTGAAATTTTTTGAAAGAGTATCACTTGGCATCTGTCTGTCTGTCTGTCTGCTAATTTGGTCAGTGTCACTTGTATTTGTCGTCAACATACAAGTATAGGTAACGTCCGTTAGTTCAGTCAAACTCATAAGAGGCTTGTCGTCGCCAAAACACACTTTTTTAATACGTTACATTGGTGGCAGCGGTGGGATTTATTCAGTGTGATATCAGTAGATTCGTTGAGGAATGGATACACCAAGAACTTCACTAAGGAAACCTCAGGCTCAAATGTCTTCTCAGGTAAGAAAGAACTTAACCGTTAGAAATAGACTGTTTTCTCCGAATGATTCGGGGTTAGGTAATTCACCCATGTCTTGTACTCCTTTTGGTGTTCATACTTAGACAACGCCTGTTTCTCGATTTTATCGGAATAACAGACAAACGTCCACAGAGAACCCTTATCATGGAATGAGCATGGTTAATGGTCAAGATAATGTGCAAAGAGAGAATAGTGGAAGCTGGAGACGATTTTGGCTGTTTTGGATTTGTCTATTGGTATTTAGTAGCGTTCTTGTTACTATATCATTAGTCTACTTTCCCGAAAATGAAGTTGTACAAAAATCACAGGAGTATGTAATGTATGGTTCCTTATCGCTTTAAGGGTTGATATTATTGACTATCTGTCTGAAATTGGTATGGAATTATATAGTTTCAGGAAATGAGACAGACTCTGTGCATGAAATGAATTTCAGGATACAGGGAGTCCAGAGTGACGAATTTTATAAGTCTCCTAATACTAGTTCGATTGCTAAAAATGGGACACTCTATAAAACGGAAGAAATGCCGTATAATCAAAGTCCAGCATTATCTTGTCCTAATGAAAATGGACACGATTCAATGGATATTGATTTATCAGGGCAATTATCCGATAATATGGGTCAACCATTACCGCGAGTTCCTACATCAGATTTTGTGAATCGAACAAGTGAAATTCCAAGGGAAAATCAGCGAGATGATTTTACTAGAGTTAGGAATATGACCACTAACAGTGAAATAAATAAAAGTAAAAAAGCACCAGTATCAGATTATCCTGTAAGGAGAACCTTTTTTGGTTTAAATAACGATGTTTGGAACGAGTTTATCCAATATTTTGAAAATATAGCAGAATTGAATATGTGGAGTCTTGAAAAATCATGGAGGGTACTATTGAGCACTTTGTGGGGTCAAGCGGAGACGTATGCTTACGGAATGCCTTTGTTTATACAACGGGATTTTTACCGTCTTAAAGAAAAGACGATAAAGAGATTTGGACATACAGCTATGAAAGAACGCTATGTTACTGAGGCGAAACTCAGAAAAAGACAGCTTAATGAATCTTTAAGGGATTTTGGTCAAGCGATCGAAGATTTATACAGGAGAACGTATCCCGAAAATTCTGAAATAGTTGAAGAAAATGCTAGTAAGTCATTCCTTGACAAATGTGGTCAATCTGAAGAATTCCGACTTGCTATAAAGAGGACAAGGCCGAAAACTTTACAAGAAGCAGTGGTAAACGCAATACAAGAGGAATGTCTGCGAGCTGGAGAGAAGAATCTAGCTAAAAAAAATAATCCCACCCGGAGTTCACTATATGAAATAGAGGACAGGGCTGGTAAACCATATGTAGCTACTAGAAGAGATGAAAATGAGAAATATTTTGAGCACTATAGCTCCATAGGATTTCCACGGAAAACTGGTTTAAGTCTCCAAGAGCGTTCTTACAACCAAATTTTATGGCGTGGAAGAAACAAGCATTCAGAAGATTGGAATCGTAATAAGAATTTTCATAAACTGGAAGATAATAATAAAAAAAATTAAACTAAGAAAGATCGACGCTGCTGGCCAATCGTCGATCAATTATAAAAGGCCTAAAGAAAAATTTAAATTAAGATACAATGTGAGGAAAATGAGTAAACACGATAAAAGTGAGTCCAGAACACCAAGCCATAATTGTGGAGCTCCTGTGATTCTAGGCACCACTAATCCCGCGATTAAAGTGAAAAGTAAAGGCAGCATGATTGTACAGGGACAAATAGAGTGCGTTAAAATGAATTGTAAAATTGATACTGGTGCAAAAAGCACATTCATTGCTAGCGAGGTTTTTGAAGAGATGATAGATAAACCTGTACTACAGCCTGTTGAAACTTGTTATGTGACTGCAAATGGGCAGAAATTGAATTGATTTGGGAAAGCTTTGATGACCTTAATTTTTGGGGATCAAGCTTTTGAACATGAGGTTATTTCAAAATATCGTTGTAATTGGGATCATGACGAATCTGCTTTTATTATAAAGGGTTGTCCTTTACCTTTAGAAGCGACAGATAATAATCGGGCATCCGGGCGCATCATTGCTTTAGAAACAGTACCAACCGGACATGAAGCTGTAATCAAGTCAGGTTTGTCTAACCGGACTAAAATTGCAGGAAAAGTTTCCTTCGTTGGTATTTTGACACCAGAGAAGAAAAAGAAAAGCTGGGATTGGCATTGGCAAAGATCTCAGTAGATGTGTCAAATGAGTTGATTTTCACTAGAGTATATAATCCTGGACCTCGTGATGTAACAGTATATAAAAATACTCACATGGCAATTCTTACACCGATTAGCAGAATTGGCCCTTTCTTGGACCTTGAGAGCAAATCGGATAAGCAGAAACACATTAATAAAGTCTCAGAAGACCAAGATGTTGTCCCTGAACATCTCAAAATAGTGTATAGCAATGGCTCGAAACATTTGAACAAGGATCAAATTTGTAAATTTCGCAAATTTTTATGTAAGCACCAAAATTGTTTCGCAAGTCAAGGTCAGGTCGGGCGAACTAACTTGCGTGTACATAAAATTTTGCTTAAAGACGAGACACCAGTTAGGGAACCTCCACGGCGGAAAATAGCAGTGCTTTATTTAGATGATATAATGTATTCGGAAAAAACATTAGATTAGCATTTTGACAATTTAGAAAAAGTGTAGAACAGATTATCTCAAGCAGGCTTAAAATTGAAACCTAAAAAGTGCAATTTTCTACAGAAAGAGATTAAGTATCTTGGTCATGTTTCTAAAAATGGAATACAGACAAAACCAGATAAAATTAAAGCAGTTGGAGAAATTAAAAGACCAACAATATTGACGCAAGTCTGAAGTTTTCTTGAACTATCTTCATATTACAGAAAATTTATAAAAGACTATTCAAAGATCGCTAAACCTTTATTCGACTTAATGAAGAAGGATAAGACGTATGTTTGGGAGCAAACCTGTGAGGATTCATTTCAAGAGTTGAAATATAGACTTACCACTGCACCTATTTTAGCATATCCACAAGCTAATGGATCCGAATTTATTTTGGATACTGATGCAAGCTAATGGATCCGAATTTATTTTGGATACTGATGCAAGTGCATACTCTATTGGAGCGGTACTGTGCCTCAAGTCCAAGATTGAAAAGAGAGAGTAATAGCGTATGGAAGTAGAAGCCTGGAAAAACCAGAAAGAAATTATTGTGTGACGAGACGAGAAATGTTAGCCGTGGTATATTTTTCCAAGTATTTCAAACATTATTTACTTGGTAGACGTTTTAAATTGAGAACAGATCATGGATCCCTTACGTGGTTAAAAAAATTTTAAAGAACCAGACGGTCAAATTCATAGATGGATTCAACAACTGAGTCAGTTTCACATGCAAATAGAACATCGCCCTGGAAAACAGAATGGAAATGCCGATACTTTGTCAAGATTAAAGACTGAAAATCGCAGATGTAAGCAATGTTCCATGCCATGGAATTACGCTTACTATGGGCCGATGAGGACAGAAATAAAATATATGAAAGAAGGTGAAAGAGTGAAAGAAACCTTAATAAATAAAGTAACTGGTAAAGATGAGTCTGATGAAGAATATCCCGATGCAGTAGTGCCAAACCAACATTCTGTCACCGCCAATCGAGAAAGAGATTTGTACGGGCAAGGTATTGCAATTTCAGGAGAAACTCTTACTTTGAAGAGAGGGAGGAAGCTAAACAGACCAAACAAAGCAAAGCAGAAATCAGTACCATCTCTTCAATTTGGTTTGGATTCAATAAGACGATTACAATTAATGGTCTTTACAGTAAAGAAAATTGTAGAATTGAAAAATAATGCAGATAAACCACAGTGGGAAGATGTTAGCTGAGAAAGTGTTGATTAGAAGTTCTGGATCGCTAGGTGGGAAATATTACAACTAAAAAATGGAATTCTTTGCATAGAGTGACATGATTCTAAAGAGACTAGATGGAAAATTTGCTTACCAGAAAATGAAGCTAGAGATGTTCTTTGGTATTTACATGATAATAAAATAGCCGGACATGTGGGAATAAGAATAAAACATTTGAAAGAGCTAAGATGTCTCCATTCTACTGGAAGAATATGCAGCCGATTGTCCGAAAACATGTAGAGGAATGGGAAATCTGTGATGAACGCAAGGATCCCACAAGGAAGAAAAAACACAAATTACAGACTTTTGTTGTTGGTACACCTTTCGAAATAATAACCACAGACATAGCAGACCCCTTTCCCATTACTGAAGACAAAAATAAATATATTTTAGTTATAGGAGATTATTTTTCAAAACTGAGTGAGGCATATGCTATTCCAGATATACAATCTACAACAATAGCTAATGTACTGGTTAGATCATGGATAAAGAGGTTTGAATGCCCACTTCACATACACTCAGACCAAGGACGGCAGTACGAAAGCATAATTTTTGCAGACATATGTGATTTACTTAACATAAATAAGACAAGAACCACACGGTTTCACCCACGTTCAGATGGTATGGTTGAGCAAATGAATCGTAGTATAAATGAAATGCTTTCCAAATACATAAAATCACATCAAAGAGATTGGGACCAGTATCTAGATTTTTTAGTAATTGCATATAATTCAATACCACATGAAAGCACGGGAGTCAGTCCACATAAAATGGTGTATGGCAGGGAAATGAGCTTTCAACTGGAGATTATAACAGAACCACTTGAAGATCCAAATGAAGAAAAGAAATATACATCGGAATATGTGAAAGAACTAGAAGATAAATTAAGAAATATACATGAATTTGCCCGTAATAATTTAAAAGTTTCAGCTGAAAGACAAAGAAAACTGTACAATCCCAATGTAAAATCCATGCAATATGAAGTTGGAGATATTGTATGGAGGAACCAAAAGAAAAATGTACCTGGACTTAAATTAAAAATTGCCCGTCATTGGACTGGACCTTGGGTGATAATTGAAAAACTGAGTGATGTGATATACAAAATTCAACATTCAAAGAACTCAACTCCGGTTGTAATCCATGGTGGTAAAAATTTAAAAATTTATAAAGGAACAAAAAAGGCAAAGTGGTTTAAAAAAACAACAACAAAAACAAATACCTGTTCAATTACCAGATATTACGCAGTTTTCAAGAAATGAAGAACAAGTCCCGTTAGATTTAGATTTAGATAATAGTAGAAAAGAAGATGAAAGAAACAAAAATGATAAAGAAACAGAGGATCTAGAATTAAATAACTTTAATCATTCTCCAAAAATAATAATTGATAATGAACAAACAGATGCCGATCTGCATCAACCGGGTCAGTGCCCGATAGATGATAACGATAACCGGAGTGCGGATCCTACCCGGAGTCCGGGACAATTATGTAATCCATCTGGAATGCGCGGGAAAGTTGCGCAACACAATCGTAAACAATGCTATTTCTTTCGCAGAGAATATTTAAATCTTCATTTAAGATGTATCCACAAAGAATCGCCAGGAGATACAAAAGAAAACTCTAAACACGTGAAATTAGAAACAGGATTAAAACAAGACTTACGAGATGAAGAAGTGGACAAGTAAAAACACTGATCTCAATTCCTTCCAAAGAAACATTATGGAAATAGACTATGAGGAGTCGTATGAAGAACTTTTGGAGGGTCTAAAGGTAATGTCTGACTATAAAGATGTACAAAGTAAAACTGTGATACCAGATGAAGAAAAACCGTCTACCTCCGGAGTCGATAAAAACTAAATTGAGGACTGTAATTCAGTAGAAGTGGACGAAATATACATAAGTGATCAAGAAAGTAACAACAGTGTGTCGAACGAAAACGAACACGAAGAAGAATATATAGAAACTGTGGAAACAATAAGCGTAACCCTAGTAACTACAAGACTCTTCCGCGGACAAAATTTAATTTCTGAAAGGAGGAACCACCAATTCGAATCTTCTATACACTTTGATCCAAGAAGTTTAGACTGGAGTAATTTTTTTTAGAGGTATTCAAGAAGAAATTGGGAGACATGCCAGAAAACAACACTGCAGAGAAGTTAATGCAGTGATAATTGATGAAGATGAACTAATGACTATATATGACTCCTTGTAGGTACTTACTATATGTATAAACTGGACATTTAAATATATCATGTTATGAATTATCTAAATGTTTTTTTTTTGTTTTTTTTCTACATGCATTTTATTATAATTTTCTTTTTCTGAACCCTTTTAAAGTTGGTGTTTAGAATAAAAAAAAATGATAAATTTCTGAATTTGGTGGTATAAACCCTTTGTTTATGGTGTTTCATAACCCTTATAAGTGTATTACTGAAAATACATGTGAATATGTGTGTCTTCTTAAAGTAGTTTAGTTTTCTTTTAAATATATACAGATTTTAAAAAAATGTGTTTTTTGGGGGGGCAAGAAGATAGTGCTAGTATGAAAGTTAGAGGTTTTTTTTTGTTAATAAAAAAATACATGTATCAAAGTACAAATGTATGTACATATGGTTATTTGACATTTGTTTTGTTCTACATCACTTATTTTCAAGTGCATTCTAGTTTTTATGAAGATTTGCGTTCATGTTTTGTTTGAGAGTGGCATGAGAGAAAATGAAGTGTTATTATGTCTCGTATGTAATATAACACAGCAAACTCAGGGAAAATGTATGATTTTATTGTTACGTTTTTCTATTGATATTCCAGGACTATTGTAATGTTTTGTACTTTTTATATGCATTTTTATTTTAATCAGTTTAGGGCATAATAGTTGTTAGTTGATGCTTCATATATATTTTTTTATTGAACATTGGAGGTTCAATGTTAAAGGTTCAATGTTAAGAGGGGGCTGTGTAATGATTTTTGATAAATAATCATGTATATTTTTGTTACTATTTTATTTACTACTACTAGGACATATTTTGATAGCACTTTACATAGGACAATTATAATAGGTCTATTGTATTTCCAAACATTTCATCAGAAATCATGATAAGATTAATTAGCCCATATTGAACACTAATTATCAATAAAGAGCCATTATCTAAGATCTGGTGCCCTGTTGAGCCCTACTAATGGTGCCCTAGTGCCCTGATAACAGATATTGTGTATTGCATCAGATTCATTACCATATTGTTACTATTTTTAAACTATGTTGTCATAGGGCAATATTATGGGATATAAAAGGGGGAGTGAGAGTGAAAGAGGGGAAGGAAGACAAGAAGAACATTATGAACGAGTACATACAGGTGAACCTAAGAGTGTAAGTACTTAGAGTGAGTGGAAGTCTTATGTACATTTTATAAATTGTTAACTGTTACTTTAACAGTAACTTTAATATAAAGTTGATTTGATGTACGACTTCTTGTCTTATTTCATTTAAATCTATTGAGACTTCTCTGAGGATCCAATTTTCTGGGAACACAGACTGTGCATTCCTATTTTTGTAACCTTGAATTTCCAGAGCTACCTTTTAGTTCGGCTGGAATTTCTTGAAAGAGTATCACTTGGCGTCTGTCTGTCTGTCTGTCTGCTAATTTGGTCAGTGTCACTTGTATGTGTCGTCAATATACATGTTTAGGTAATAACCGTTAGTTCAGTCAAACTCATAAGAGGCTTGTCGTCGCCAAAACACACTTTTTTATTACGTTACACTATTATCATTATAATATTTGAAAAAAATAATATTAAAAATCATTGATACATCGCATCTACCCCCAAAGAACTTGAGATAAAGGATACTACAGACACTGTGAAGTCAGCCTCATATCTTTACCTACACTTAGAAATCGATGGTAAAGGAAAACTATTGACCAAACTTTACGACAAACGTGATGACGTTTCATTCAAAATTATCAACTTTCCTTTCATATGTGGCAACTTCCCTTCAGCACCTGCGTATGGAGTGTTCATATCACAACTGATACATTATGCCAGAGCTTGCCGAAACAACGCAGACTTTTTGTATCGCGCTAGAACTTTAACAGCACAGACAGCATTCCTACGTTGGGCCAACATTGGTTCAACGGAGTCATTTACGTTGGGCCAACGCAGGGTACCCAATGTTGGCCCGACGTAATGCCAACATTGACCCAACGGATCCCCAATGTTGGCCCAACATAAATCCAACGTTAACCCAACCATATGGTCAGAAGATTTTAATCTTTAAGATATTAGAACATAATTTTATCATGTATTTCCTGGCCATGTCGACGAGTGCTGATGCTGTGCACTCCTTCAGAGGAAGCACTCACATTTCCCTTCAGTTTATCATATAAATTCTTTACAGTAAGAATATACCAATGACAAGCTCATTGTGGTTTAAAAGATTAAAACAAGAAAATCTGTGATAACATTAGCAGATACTACGAGCATTGATTTACTAAATATTGAAAATTTGCGATTTTGTTTACATTGAATAGACATATGATAATACCTGTTACTGTTTTGTGTTTAGAATGAATTTACATTGAAAATATGTGTACATTTGTTCAAAATGAAAGTCAACTTTTGTTTTGTAAAAGGTGTATTATTTTCTCAGTTACAAAGCTGCATATGGGGGAGATAATCATGTACATTATTCTTATCGTAAATTAAATTTGGATATTCATTATATTTTTTTTTTTTTTTTTGGGGGGGGGTGTTATTAAGTTCTAAATATTAAACGCGAATACTTGTTGTATGAATATTAAACATGCAGTAAACAGAATTTGAGAAAAGAGCCAACAATACTTTTTTTGAAAGAAGTAAAATTATATTAATAAATATATATATTTTGGTGTTTCAACGTTGGCCCAACTTAGTATCGCAGTTTAGATGCAACACAATATTTGCTTTCATACATCCGGATTTGCTTTCTTGTTTTACTTTCTTGAGACCGACATACATTTTTCCATCAAGAATAATATTAAGTCTTTTTAACATGTTTGTTACCAAAGTCGTGTCAACGTTGGTTAAATGTTGGTTCAGTGTTGGCTCTGGGTTGGACAAATGTAGAATAATGCAAATCATGTAATCATGGGTTTGATTTAAAAATCAAAATTTAACAATACTCTCACGCAAAATTCGCTTCTAAAACAAGTTTTAAAGGGAAACATAAAATGTAATGGTTGTTCAAATATAGTAGGGCCAACGTTGGACCAACGTTTGGCCAACGTAGAAGCTTTTTATGATATGGAAGTATTTAAAATTTCAAAATGTCGTGTTCAATCATTTGGTTGTCAAGTAAAAACCATTTTGGTTAAAAAAAATAAATCAAGAAGAAATATTTCCATAACTATGGACTACTACATTGGGCCAACGTTGTCTTGCCAACGCCAACTAAAAGCCAACGATCCAACCATCAGCCAACGTTGGCACAACGGAGGCATGCTGTCTGGGAAATGGGCTTCTGGAACAGGGTTATGTTGCTACAAGATTGAAATCACTACAGAAGTTTTATGGTCGTCATCATGAACTCGTGGATCGTTATGGTGTATCCATCTGCACCATGAAAACTGATTTATTGAACGGGTCATAGTTTTCCTTTCCTCGTTTGTCTACCCCGGACTTGACTTTTTATGAGCAACTCGGTGGGTGTTTCTAGAAAAGCAGAGGACGCTTACCCTACCGGTGCACCTGGTCCATGCTTCCAGATTTTAGGGGAGCCCTAGTTGCTCATTGGCTTTTGTTACTTTGTATGTATGATTTTAGTTACTTTATGTTCTTTGTTGTGTATGCCTGTTTTCCATGTCTGGTCTTTGTCCCTGGATTACATTATTTTGATTACCGCTATAACTTTGGTTCCATTGATTACTCATACAATCTATTAACTTTTCATTATATAATTTGAAAAAAAAATCTTGTCTATAAATATACTCATTTTTCAAAATTTTCTTGTCAATGTATTAAATTATCTTTACATTCATTTTTATTTCTCCGTAAATAAAAAAATCATCATTTCCTTCAGTCAAGCACATAAAAAAATATAGGTTAAGATTGTGTTTCTGTAAAAATTAATTTTATCTTTTCTGATAGTTTCCAAGTCTTTTTCTAATTTGTTTTACTTATTTAAATAAGTGACTATGTTTATAAAAACGTCGGGAAACACGTGGATTTACCTACGTGTATCTCCGCTGTTCCACTGTTGCTGTTGTGGTATAATACCACTATTACGGGGAACCAGTCGCCTGCACATACAAGAAAGTAGTCCGTAAAAAACAAAGTAGTTCTTAGGATGCATTGTATATTTTTTTGTGATTTAGCCAGTATATGCAAACTTGGTATCATCTGAAATCTCATCATGTCAGGTACACACTGAATACAACAGTTTTGAACTCTGATGTAGAGACTAATTTCTCAGAGTCTAGATCTTAAGCCCATTGATTTGTCAAATTTCCAAAAGGAAAGTAGTATTTTTAGTACCTGTCTACTTTAACTTCACCGTTCTTTCTAAGAAGCCATTAAAGGTATGCTGCAAATTTTATGAGAGAGTCTTTAAAGGGTCCCCTCTATGATAAAATCTGTTAAAGTTCATTTTAACAAACTTTAAAAAAGATTGGGACCTTGAAAATTGCTTAATTCAACATAGAAAATAATGGGACTTTTTGTAGTGGTTTTACACCTTGTCAAAAACCTAGACTGGTTCCCGATCGCAATGTTCAGTATGTTACACATATACAAATATAACTCGTGAGAGTGTATTGCTAGTAGCTAATACCTGGAAGAGTAATCAAGGGAACCAAGGTTATAGCGGTAATCAAAAGAATGTAATCCAGGGACAAAGACCAGACATGGAAAACAGACATACACAACAAAGAACATAAAGTAACTATAATCATACATAGTAACAAAAGTAAATGAGCAACTCGGACTCCACTAAAAACTGGGAGCATGGACCAGGTGCACCGGTAGGGTAAGCGTCCTATGCTTTTCTAGAAACACCCGCCGAGTTGATATACTGGAACGTAGTCCCGGGAACTAGGATATCAAGAACCTAAGCCGCCTCGGAAAAAAAATATAACTCCAATTACATTATCAAAAACGAAGCATAGCTTTTCTAAGATAGGGAAGGCCATCATTTTCGAGTTTGGAATTCAGCCTTCGTCTGAATTTTGTTTACGTCACATGATATGTGTAAAAGAGTAATCAAGGGAACCAAGGTTATAGCGGTAATCAAAAGAATATAGGCTAAAAACCACTAATTCCACTTCCCATAGGCTTCTATGCTAATTTCACAATATTCAATGGCTTCTCTGGACTTTACCTTAACTTTAACCTGAGAGGACTATATATCAGCATGATTCTACATATGTCAGCTCACAATCCTCAGAATGGCATGTGGGGTTAGCAGACTTGCAGTGCAGTACTGGTCACCGGAAGTGAAGTGTCTATAAATAGCATGGGAAATCCCAGTGTTTTCACAAGATAGGGGTATATTTAGAAATCATTATGGAGATTAGGCTTCACATCACAAGAAGCAAAATGCACCTATAAAATGTACAGAAATGTTTTTCCTTTCAGAAACTGTTTAAATTTTTTAAATGAGATGAGTACTTTTTTCACAGCACTATGAGGAACAGGGGTAATTTCTGCGTAGGACTATTTTTGCCTACGTTCCAAATGCTCATTGGTTGAATTGGTGGTCTGTAACCTATATGGAAAACAGACACGCACAACAAAGAACATAAAGTAACTAAAACCATGCATACAAAGTAACAGAAGTAAATGAGCAACTCGGACTCCACTAAAAACTGGGAGCATGGACCAGGTGCATCCGTGGAGAACTGTAATATTTCCGGTATCTGTACAAATTGATCTGACAAGCCAAAACTGAAATGGACGTTGCTAGAGATGCTCTTAAGGGATAAAAACTGTAAAGTATTGCGAAGTCCTATAAAGTTATTGACAATTTTGAGGGCGAGGGGAAAGGGGTATGCACATTGGTTTGGAAATTTGGGGGAAAAATGTTCAAGTTATTCGTTTATTGAGAAAAAAAACTCCCCCATTAATTAAAACAGATTTTCAAATAGAAATATTGATTTTCCTTGCTGCTTATATATACATGTAGATAAAAATACTGCACTTGCGAAGAACAGTTTTTCCGGGACCCCCCTCTTTCATTATTTTTACGAGTCTCGCATAGACGGTACATGTATAGTAAAGCTCACGGTGCTCGCTGATTTAGGCAAAGCCTACCCCATATTATATATATTTTTAGATCTTAGCTTTAACACGTAATTTTATAAAATCGTCCTTTACTGTTTTGTTTTGCTGCACAGGAAAATTATTATTGGGTTTTTGTTTAAAATTTACTGCGGACTTAAGTTGCTAAGAAAGTGTTTCAAAATGGCGCCCTGTCGCTGTTTATTTCCGATGATCATCGGTTAAACCCTCTTATTTGAAAATTGTAATCCCTTTTCTGGAGTAATGACAACCTGATGTCCTTTATCTAGGTATGTTCAGGTGTAAATGTTACATATGAAACTCCGTATTCTGAAAAAAAAAGCATCTTTTGAATGCCTGGTAATTTCCGAATTCAAACGTTCTACTTTTTCTACTTCTATAATCTTCTGACCACTTCAACACACTGGAGATACTGTCACTTTTCTCTGCACATGCTATTTATCAATTTCCAAACAACATTAAACTAGAAGATTTTAAAATTAACAATAGGATTGAGTTTAAAACAGTAAATAAGTAGATGTTTAATGACTGTAAGTGTAATTTGGAATGGCTGTTTTGAATGACTCCACTGAGTCACTCAGAACAATGTTTACTGGTATAGTACTATACTGTTCCCTAATTTGATGGCAGTAGCTGCTTGTCCACACTTTGGTGGACGGGGAGCCTCTACAGGCTAATCATCCACACATGAACAAAATGGTTCATTTACATTAGTAATGTGGAAATTGTGAGAAATTTGTTTCATGCAAATATATATAAGATATTACAAATACAATTTAAATTGTTACTGATCTTTCAAATAACGATTAAAATTCATTCAGAGTTTTTACAAAATACACGTTTAATAAACTTGAAAGACTATTTTAAACAAAGTTTGCACATCGAGAAGGATTATGTTTTGGTACAAGTATATATGATTCAGTCTGGCACGTATTAAATCATAATGCTGCCATTCAAGACAGCAGATGTGAAACACATCCATTCACACTGGTCCTTCTTTCTAGAAACTAAAATTTTAAGAACATTCCATGCGTTTTTTGACATGCAGGATATTTATATTTTCAGCCAAGATTTTATTTTTTTTTAAACATCTCGTAAAGAATATACACTAATTTGGCACCAATCATCATAATTTCAGTGACTTGTTCTGTATTTGACCAACAGAAAACCCATCCATTTTCAAGTACAGGAGCTTGCTACCATGATCTAATATGCAGTCAAACTAGCATATAACACAAACAGAAAACTGTTCATGGTTCTTGAAAAACTGTTCCATAATTTGATGGTTCATGGAAAGAAAGATTGTTTTCTGACTTGTAACCGACTCTGAGGAATTTGGAAGCATAATGAGTGTATGTTCGGGACTGTCTGAGAGGTGGAATTATCCGCTCTGTTTTAGTGATGGCAACTAGGGAATAATTGATATTATATAACATATAACATATGTCTGATCTTCTATGAGCTAGGCTTCTCCAGTTTAGATGTTGTATCATGTTGGAGACACTAAATGTATTGTGGGGTAGCCGGTTTATTTGTCCGCATACTTTTCAGTCCCAAAGTTTATCCAGCCCCAAGTCGATCCGTCCCCAGTTGATCCGGCCCCAGGTTTTTCCATCCCCAAGTTGATTCATCCCCTCGAATAATTAAATTGTATAAATTAATGTGTATAAAATTTAGTATCTTATACCAAAACTTGTTATTTTCAGACAATTTTATTTATTACTACAGTCTTGGATACGTCACTGCAATATTTGAAATGGGGAAAAGTTTTCCGTTATCTTTTATTTAAAAAGAAGCGGAATTTTCCTTAGGCCGAAAAAAATGTGTGTGTTTACGGTCAAATCCTCATTTTATGGCCATGACCCTAACTTCTTTATTGCCAATTTTCTGAAATTCCGGAAATCCTGCCTTTTCCGTCACTGGTACCGGTATTTATCGTAGTAAACAACAATGGTGGCCTCCAGTGCCAGCACTGCCAGCAATTTAAAAAAGAAAACTAGCTGATAGACAAGCATGTGCATCATTACAGTGTCTTCTGTGTTTCTTTCTATGTAGCTTATTAGTCAAGAAACTACAATTGAACTCCCCCCTGCCCCCAAAAAGAACAAAAAATTGACCTATTGACCCTATTTTTTTCAGCATGTGACAGTAAACACGCATATTATTTTGGCCTCACTGAGTAACTGTTTGATGTTCATTATTTCTTAAATTCAAGCTTGGGGTAGGCTTGAATGCTGCATTGAACTTGTAAACATCTTGATTAAAAACAAGCACATGAAGAACAATAACCCTTTAATGATAAAAAAAAAAAAGAACAAAAAAACAATGTAATGTAATAACTATATTCAACTGTACTCAATTAGGTCTAATGCTAATAATATTTTATGAACTATAATCTATTCATTAATATTGTACAATTTAAGAAAAGGCGTATAGAAAAGGACAGATCCTCTAGGGGATGAATTGACATGAAATCTATTGTGGTACTTGTTTGTCACAAACCTACAAACCTAGCTGCACGACTTTGTATCATTTCTATTTAGTTTATGTCATCTACAGTGTATGGATTCCAAATAGAGCAGGCATACTCCAGTGATGGCCTGACTAACAATTTATGTGCCTGCTCCTTTAACTTGGTGGAACTCATGTTTAAATGACTTTTTAGGAAGCTCAATGTATTGGTGGCTTTATTGCATTTGTCGTTCACCTGACTGTGCAATTTAAGGTCAGATTGGGTCGTAATGCCAAGGTATTTAGCTTTATCGACATGTTTTAGTGTGTTGCCTGTAACGTAGGAATATGTAGTAGGGTTTTTGTTACGAGAAATTGAAAGGATATTACATTTGTTAGGGTGGAATGCCATGTGCCACTTTTGCTCCCATTCTCCTAGTTTATCTAGGTCAGTTTGTAGTGATTTGTGGTCACAGTTTGATTGAACTGCTAGATAGGTGATGGTGTCATAGGCAAATAAATATATTGTGGAATTTAGGCATATTGGCATATCATTAATATATAAAAAAAAAGACTGAATCCCAGTACAGAACCTTGGGGTATGGTGTTGGTACTCCTGACTGAATGTCAACATAGCCAGATGTTACACCTTCAAGGACAACTAGATAGGAAGCTATGTATCCATGTATCAGTTTTGCCTTGTAAACCATATTTATGTGTAGTTATTCCAGTTGTTATAAATTCATCCACTGATCAGTTGATAACTTGTTAGGTATATTTAATATGAGGACATGAAGAAATCTAATCCTTGAAGGTTAAGCATATGAATGAGTGAACCTTTGGTTAAGCATATGAATGAGTGAACCTTTGATTTTCAAAACAGAAAAAAGATGGAGATTCCAATTCTAGAATGTTCAGCATAGTTTTTCAAGGAAAAAATAAACTTAATACATTAGGTTGTCCATAAATTTCACACATAATTTACATGTTACACCACCCAAAAAAAAAAAAAAAACGATAAAAAACCTCCAGTTTTCAAACCAGAATGACAAATTGTCTGTTTTGAAGCAACCACTTTATCACATGTATGTGGAATAAGCGATAACTACTTATAACCTGTATGAAAAGTAAAAAACTTCCTAACTACTTAAGTCATTTTCTAAATACATCACTTCCGACAGAATGATTTTGAGCCATTCATATGCAAGAAAAAGAGGACACACGATGTCTACAATTGACATACATGTATGCTGTGCATGTTTTTTAACCTATGCTAGTTATCGAACCTCTTAAACAGAATGTATTGCAAGTATGAGACCTGAAATGCTTCAGAAGAAACAAAAATGTCAGAAATAGTTGATGTTTGGACTGTTCATGGTACAGACCATGCCACATATTTGCTATTAAAATAGTTTCACAAAAACTGTCATGACAGTCTTCCAATTCAGCGAGGCCTAATCATTATTGAAGCTAGAGAACATTACCTTCTGGAAACCCCTTTATTTTGCCAAGAATTCTTTTGAAGCCCATAGTAAAAAAGATCCTTAATTATCATTTTACTATTTTGGGATTTCTCTACCATTTATAGCTACCCTAAGAGCAAAAGATAAGTGGTTTTGTAAACTGAACATGGGTTTATTTGAAACAGAATATTTAAAAGTTAACTGATTAATCAATTAAATTTCAAACTTTGACTTGACATTTTTATGATTACTATATTAATTACAATATACATATGTGATTTATACAATTTCAGACACGTGTTGATCATTAGTAATATGTGGGAAACAAGGAATTTGATAGAAGATGAGACAGCCTGTGGGCCACTGTGTCAACACCCAGCATGTTGGAGCTCAAATAACAGAAAAGTGAAGGGAATTCCCCATGCGGCTCCAAGAATACCTTCCCCAGACAGTATTGAAACTGGTACAAAGCCATTCTACTCACTTTCCCCTGCACAGTGTTGGCAGTGTTTACTCTGATTAGACATCATTTAATTTTCGATCAACTTAAGAAAAATGAAAAGAAATCATCAATTTAGGTTTCTTATGTGTAATTAAAACTTATTCTTAATATGTATGATAGTTTTGTTTACAAGTTTTTATAGATCAGTCCTCACTGAAAGGCAAACAATGTGTTAGGAGCTTATATCTTTGATGACTAAAGGTTATGTCACTTTAAGTGATTTTGACATATTTGTTTGTAATTGTAGATCTGCCGACACTGAAGGTTTATGACATGTTAGGAGATTATGGTGATGACAACAGAGATTTGTATCCATCTAAATATCATGGAAAAGCAGCACATAATAGAAAATCCTCTATAACTATGATGAAAGAAGATATGACCAAAAGTACTAGGTAATACTGTTAAGAAGGGAACTGGGTTATAATTTGTGTGTTCTTCTTTTTCCCCATAGTCATTTCAAAGTGATAAAGTGATAATATTAGAACTATAAACAGAACAGATTAATTTCAAATTTGGCCAATAATGCATTTGCTTTAACAGTTGTGTAGATTATACTGATTGAGCTACAACAATGACCATCATTTTTTTCCAAAGAATACAGGAGTAAAATCACTTATTTTAAGTTATTGATAATAGGACAACACAATTTGAATGAGTGAATAACCAAAATACATCATGATTGCCATAGAACACCAAGATTTAATGAGTATGTGGAACTTGTTCTGTGCTTTAGGGAAATATTGGCACAACTAATTATATTTCACTATGAAAAAATTAGTGTATTATTTATTTTATAGATTTTCTACAGCCCCATTTATATGCACAATTTTATGTACATACATGTATGTGTTTTTACACATGTGTGTAAATATACAAGTGTGTGCAAGTACTGCATATAAATACAAATACCATATATATGTATGTTAATTTACACCATGTGTGTGTATATGCTTATAAATACAATTACATGTAATATAAATATTTATGGGTTGATTTAATTTCATCATCCACTGAGACAAATGGATTAATGCTTAGTGTTATTGGTGAAATGAGTCCATCCAAAGAAGTCATATATACAAACCTACATGTAAATACTCTTTTAAAAGTTTTGAATTTGTTTTATTATTTTATCTTTTGACATGGGATAATAAATGATTAAGAAAATAGATATAATTGGAATGATCGTTAAGAATATGTGACCAAGTAAACGTAGTACAATAGGCACAGTAAGGGTCATGTGTTAACAAATGGTTAACATCACATTAAATTTACATGTACATTTGTAACTTGTTCATTAACTCCTTCAAGGAGTTATTGCTCTTAAACAGTGAAATTATATGTTGTTTTTTTTTGTTGTTGTATTTGCGTACTACCTACTGTATATAAACAAAAAAATTTCAACTGACGTCCTTTAAATATCCAAACTGGGTTATTGGTGTAAAATGAATGAGATTTTGCCCTAAGGATGACAATGTAAAGTCTATACTAGAGACCTTGTAAATAGAAGACACTTTCAATCAATGAGATTATCATAATGACCAGCAAAAATTTCCACTAGGTCAAATTTGTAATATGAATTAAAAGAGTAATTGCTCTCACAGAGATTTTTATATGATATATATGTAGGTTTTAGCTCATATCTTGAAAACCATAATATATGATTCTTATTAAGTTAGGATATTTGATTCCCTGATTGTTCCTGATAATGATACTGAATAGATGTGTGTACTTAATGTTCCAATTCTATCTAATCTTTGTCATGTGTATATGATTGTTATATAATTCTTGTAGTGGATTTAAGCTGAAGGCCCCAGCAGGAACACCAAGGTCAATTGATACCAAAGAAATGGTAAATGGAGCTCCAAAGAAACCAACAAAAATTGTAGAAGTACAAGAATTTTTTGACGTGGATGATCTCAATAATACCTGGGATAAAACCTTTTTACCTAAACAGTGTATGGTTTGGGTTCCTAATCCTAACTATAAACGCAAGGTGACAAAAGATGAAATGTAAGTAGATAGCAACTTAACCTATCATAAACTATTGTAGAATTTACTTGAATCAAAACACTGTTTTTATAGGTGCTTTACATAATGCAAGAGAATTTGACAAAGATCCAGTTTTGAATGATCAGTTACAAGTTGTAAATGACAAATTAATTATTTCAGTTCTATACAGTATTGTGTTAGCTTGATTGCCACTGTTGACATTTCAGATGGATTTAATCTTTTTGTACAAAAATAATTTTACTTGTCCAAACGGGCAAGCTTCATTTGAATTTTACTTGTCCGATCATTTTTTACTCAGGTATCAGGCAATCAGACAAACTTTATTGTCAAGTGGCTTGAAGCCCTCAGCTGATTTAGTAGGAGTTTTAACATAGAAACATTTTCTTCTTATGATTTTGTAAGATACTTAGTTCTTTTTTAACTAAAAATACCATATGATATGTGCCGTTATATAATGTAAGCCAGCCAGTTTATATTGTAATAGTGTTCACTCCCTCATGTGTGTTCTTCCTCTTTTTATCCATTAAGAATTTACATACTTTAATGCTAATGTTCCAAGCTGGAGAGGGGTTTTCTCTTTGTATTTCTACATTTTATTGATGTTTGTATAATTCATATTTTGAAGGGCTTCAATCAACCAGCTTTCTCAAGGACCCAAACCAAAGATATTACTAAAGAACTTGACAGGAGATTTGTTACCATCTGAATTAGATTATGATCAGATGTCTTTTACAAGGGTAAGTCATCAGGGTTTTCTGAAGGATACAATAAAATTATAGCATGTTCTCTACAATATTTAAAAATACACCACAAATCATTTTTTAGATTTTTTCAGTTTGTAGAGGAAACACCTAAGATATGGTGTATTTCATCTGAAATTTTACAAACTTAGTACCATATTTATATTTGTTTTTGCCTAGTAGTTTTAAATAAGTATGAAGATTATTTAAACAGTATTATCTTCAATGTTTAGGAATTAACATGTATAAATTTTCCTTCTAGTAATGATTACATACCCAGTATGTAATGACAACAATATTTTGACATGAAAAGATATATCAGACACCAATCAGTTCTGTATTTCTACCAGGAGTAAATATTTTCTGGTTAAATCAGTGTTCTCCTTAAGATTTACAGATAGGATCCTGATAACCCCTGAATTTCAATAAAGCATCTTGCATCTGAAAATAAAAGCATCACATTTGTATTGCACCCTATGGGACCTTTTTATATAAAAAATGACCTTTTTTTTCCTCTATTTCTCTTGACCCAATATATACCTGATATTAATTTTTATAGGTGATATGGCCCGGGAAACACCACTGTAAAAAAATGACATTTTTTTCCCTCTAACTTTTTTCACCCATTATATACATGACATTAATTTTTATAGGTGATATTGCCCTAGATACACCACTGTATACAAACAGTGACCTTTTTTTCCTCTATCTCTCTTGACCCAATATATACCTGACATTAATTCTATAGGTTATATGGCCCTGAAAACACCACTGTTGACTGTATATAAACAATGGTCTTTTTTTCCTCTAACTCTTTTTACTCAATATATACCTGATATTATTTTTTATAGGTGATATGGCCATGGAAACACCACTATATATAAACCATTACCTTTCTTTCCTGTCTTTTTACCCATTATACACCTGACATTAATAGGTGATATTGCATTCAGAAAGTGAAATTTGTTGCTGTTATTTAATTTCATTGATGGAATGATAAATGGCATTTCCTTCAAAAGTGGAAAATGCAAAATGATCCAAAATAGCTTGTGAAGTAACAAGTTGATGCAATCTCCATATAAATTTATGACATTGCGCATGAACTATTTAATGTTGGATTTTTTTCTAAACAATGCTATAAAAATTTTAAAACATTTACTGTAATATACATGACATTAGAGTACAGAGCTTTGAATTATCTTTTATCAGAGAGTCATGCTTTGTAACTTTCTTGGTAGTTCAGGATTATGATAATCATTATGTACCATTTTAGTCATATTCTGTCGAATCAATCCCTCTTTAATTCCATCTATGTAGTTTGTAATCATTAAATCATTTTGATTTTCAAACAAATATTTTTCAGTCTCACCGATTTGACAAGTTGTAGTAGAAAATATGCTTACATACATATTATATGACACAATCCTTTTGACTGTATTTTAAAAAAATTAGTAGAAGTTATAAATTGAATTTTCATTAAGCAAAGTAATTGCTGAATTAGAAGTTTGAATTGATACACTTACAGGAGAGATATGTTGTTTATGACCCACGAGATGTAAGGTTTAGCTAATATTTGCATAATTTTTTATAAGCAATTTTTCTGTGTGACTTATTTTAGAGAATGAATTATTGAATAGATGCTAACCTAATAATTGTTGACGCAGATTTAATGGAATGTACTTATACCCTGTACCTCCTCCTCCCCCTCAAAAAAAAAAAACAATTTAAAAAAACATATAAAGTATGTGATTCTTATACTGTAAATATTTATGCATCAAATTTTAATATTTGTGAATAGTACTGTAAATTGTATGTGTCAGATTTTCTGTAAATTGTACTGTGTTATATTTTAGATAACTAACTGGCCTGTATGGCCTGCTCTGAAGGTAGTGACGGCATTACAGTATTATAGATCTACATAATTCATCCTTTTCAGATTTCACTGGTCAACACACAACTTGTTTTTTTAATTATTTTTAAATCATATTTTTCTTTATTGTTTCGGTTCTTTGTAGTCCATGGGTATCTAGCTATCAATAATCTACAATAACTTCACAAGCATGTGAATATTGGAATGGATGGGATCTATATTGGAATGTAACATGTAAAGAGAAACAATAAAATTTCCAATGAACTGGAACTGGACTGGTAAACCTCACAATATTGATACTCTACAAATTGTAAACAATCCAACAGTAGATCAATTGTTGGTCATAGGAGAAAAACTACTAAGTACTCAAGTTTGATGAGACCAATGAAATCTGAATGTTTAGTATACTCTAGCCTTTATCTTTCTTTATTTCCAACTTAGATGGTACATCTATACAGTTTTGTTGGAAATGTAAGAAATCACACATTTGTCCATGTTCTATATAAAACTTGGTGGATACAATGTCCTTGCCGTTGTTCTATGCATAGCACAAAATTTTGATGGATAACATTTCTTCTTCTTCTACATAATTCACATAGAAACTTCAACAGTGTCCATGTTGCTGTTCTATATAGAGCACAATAGTTGGTGGATGAAGTGTCCTTGTTGTTGTATATTTAGCACAATAGTTGGTGGATAAAATGCCTATGTTGTTGTTCTGTATGTAGCACAATAATTTGTGGATAAAGTGTTTATGCTGTTCTATATATATAGCACGGAAAATGTCCTCGTTGTTGTTATATCCCCATTCAATGAGTGGACAGTATATTGGAATAACCTTGTCTGTCTGTCTATCAATCTGTCAGTCCTTCTGAATTCCTGGAATTTCATCACAATTATCTCATCTCCTAATGGATGATGAAATGAATGTCAAATTTTGTGTGTGGCTTTATATAGATGGGACATATTTTTAAGTCGTTTTGGACACTGTCTGATATTAACTTCCTGTTTCGAGGGACTTGAGTAATAGAGAAAATATTCATCACGAAATTCTTGGTTCCAAATTGATGGATTGATTTCAAATTTGGTGTTTGGTTTTATATAGATGGAATATATCTTGTTAGCTATTTTAGATGCTGTCTAATATCAGTTTCCTGTTTCGTTGTACTTTGCTATTTTTTATTATCATGATTTGAGAAAATTTTCACCCCAGAAAGCATGGTTCCATATGGATTGATTGATTTCTAATTTGATGTGTCTTATATATAGTTTTTTATATAGTAATGGTGAAAACAGTGTCCCTATTGTTGTTCTATATACATATAACACTCATTTTAATGACTTTTATACACTGGTGACAAGAATCCCTATTCTAAATTACTTTTTGCCAAATTTGCAGAACTCTTTCTGTATAAATATTTATTTCTGTTTTTTTATGCTCTTTTTCTTATCTCTCCTTTTTCTTTTAATGTAGACAGGTTATCTTACTTAGAATAGGTGTTTCTTTTAATTCTTTTATTCTGGCCAGCTTTTAAAAAAAAAATAAATAAAATCATGAATTAAAAGCACCAAAAAATAATGCTTTGAAAGTACCTGAGAACATTTCATCAATAATTAAGCCACAATTTTTCTTGAGCTATTTTCCTGCATTGTAATGGAAACACAGGTCTTTGTTAAAATGAAGTCATTTTAGATAGATGATATATTAGGGTCCTTTTGTAATTGTACCATAGAGGACAGCTTTACATCATCATAGATGGTGAGTGTATTGTTGAACCATGACTGATCCAACATTATATCTGTCAATAATGTCCATTATTAGCTCACCTGGCCAAAGGCCAGGTGAGCTATTGCCATCACTTGGCATCAATTGTTGTCTATAATTTTTCAAAACTCTTCTCCTCTGACAATCCTTGACCAAATGGAACCAAACTTGGTATAAAAGTTCCTTTGGGTATCCTACATAGAACTCATGTGGAGATTTTTGACCGTCAAAATAAATGCCCACCCTTTACTAAAAATAGAACATAGGGGTCAGACAATAGTTTTTCGCATGTATCTCCCAAAACCATTAGGTTTAGCAAAATCATGTCAATTGCTGAAATGACCCTTATTATCAGGCCTTTGAAAGTCTTCGGGGATCAAAGTTGTCAGGCGACTCCTTGTAAGAGTTTTTTTTTTTTTTTTTTTTTTTTTTTTACAGTTTACAGTCAATATCTTGAAAACTACAATAGATAGGAAGAAACTTTCAATCACTGATATGATACTTATGATAGTCCTGCCAAAGTCTTCTTGAGTCAAAATTGTTGGATACCTCCTTGTTAAATTTATTGTCCTTGAAATACAAACTTTGAGCAGGTGAGCGATTTAGGCTCCTTGGAGCCTCTTCTGTATGCTTTAGTTATTGATTTATTACTGCTACCCAAGAAGCGGTAGTCATAACTTGCTGCATTATAAAACAAGCTTTTTTATTTTTCCTTTTTTAGCTTTGTGAGTGTGCAGTGTATTTATACAGAATATAAGTTTGATATTTTTAGTACATGTATTTTATTTTGATATTTACAATGTGCATCATTCTAATATAAGTAATCAGGAATTAATTCATCTTTTAATTGAGCAGGAACAGTCAATCAATATTTGGTTTGCTCAAAGAATGTTTTTCAGTCTTTTTGTATACTAGTCCATAGTGTATATATAATTTATGGGACTACAGTTTCCTTTGTTTTAAGGTATAAATGATGCTCATGTTGGTACATTATGTCAGATTGAATTACTAAGTTCATTAAATCTATGAACTTGACAAAGTCATCAGTGAACATCATCTATATACATCTCACCAGTAGCTGAATAAAAACATCGTCTACTTGAATTGGTTCTTTCTTGAATGAAAAATGTAATCTTCAAAGAATCTGGTGAAGAGGTTGTATTCATTACAAATACATGTAAACAAGAATTAGAAATTCATAGTATTGGAATATCATTTTCATTGAATTAATCATTTGATTGTAGAGGAGGCATTCCCCACTCCCATCCAGTCGTAGGACCCCCTACAGCAGGGGAATGACATCACAAGGAAGGAGGCCACAATTTATATTTGATATGGCAGGGTAAGTGCATGAAATGTTTTGGGTCATAGAGAAAAATAATGAAAACTGACATCAGAAGACCAAATCTTTATATTTTTTTTATTTCAAAATATTTTGGCCATTTTGTAGTACATACATATTAAGGCAGTGATGTTTGGAGAATCCATATATCACTGACACCAGAAAGTGTTTAGTTATATTTCACAATTTAAAAGAAAATCCAAAGTCATTCTTTTAACAAAAATAAATTTAATAACAGGGTTACCTAACCATCCCAGAGTAATGTCCCTTGGTAGGTTAAAATGATAATTTTTAAAGTGATAGTAATGAAGTAATAATCTTAGTGACTGTTTTTTCAGACAACCAGTATATGCCGAGTGAGTTGTTCAGCTCTAGATAGCTAGCTGTATATATTTCTTATACCCACCAAATAATTGTTCTGTCTTTAAATAATTTGCCATTGAATGTTACATGTAAATTTATGTCCACATTGTAGAACCAATTCTTCCTTTTATATTCATCCTATTTAGGGAAATTTTAATGTAAATATATCACATGTTTTGATACCTTGATCACAAATTTTTAATTTGTACTAATATAGAATGTGTCTTACTGACCAAACAGGAATTGTGTGGTCTAACATATGTCTAACATTAGTGTATAGAACTTAATAAGAACTAACAGAACTGTATTACAAAGAAATACTTGCTTTTTATATTGCTACATTTAGTCAGCTTGTTGTTTGAAGATGATGTTACAGTTGTAGTTTGGAGTGCATATAAAGAATTACATACATCTTTTCTTTTGGTTTTTTCTTCTCTTTTGTTTCAAATGTTTAAATTTCTTAAATTTATGACAACAAAGTACTTGACATTTCTGGAGAAAAGACTAGCAGCTTATACACTTGTAGTATACTTTATCATCAGTTGTGAAATATTCCTTTCATGCATGTTAGGTCTCTCATCAACTTAAAGCTGGAATAATTTTCCATAAAAAACACATTCATAATGATACATAACTGTTTAATAACATTTTTTATTAAAACATTAAGAGTGTTTCAGTCTTTGAACTGATCTGCACAAATATTTGTTGGATCAATGACCGATAATTGAATTATTGAATTATCACTGACTGATTGAAGACTGGTGACTGATCTGATCACAGTTTTGTTATGTAAACTAATGGATGATCCGTACATGTAAATTTCAGAATTATCATTGGAACGAATCAAATAAAGTGTCGTGTTAAATATACTGAGAGCATACAATAATAAATTATCCATTTCTTTTTCATTAAAAAAGTAAATTTAAAAGAAAAGTAAATGAATAAAAGTCTGAATTTATAATTCATATAGTAAATTTGTGTAAAAATGAAAATCAAACAATCCATAAAATATATTAACTGATCGTCGGTCATATGATGTAAAATAGAACCAATCACCAGTTTAATGGATCAGTTCAATGGATCATTGACTGATTGGAAGCTGATCGTTGATCGATGAACAGTTTGATTGCATGGATTGGTTTAGGGACTGTAAATGTAGAGATTTGATCAAAACTTAAGTTTATTTCTAATGTACTTACAGTTTGGATGAGTTATTGGAGTTGCCTAGAGAGGTTCTTGTTGAAGTATTAGATAATGCAAAACCAAGGTATGTTGTCTCTGGAATATCATGTGTCAAGGTTAGATAATGCAAAACCAAGGTATGTTGTCTCTGGAATATCATGTGTCAAGGTTAGATAATGCAGAACCAAGGTATGTTGTCTCTGGAATATCATGTGTCAAGGTTAGATAATGCAGAACCAAGGTATGGTCTCACTAACCACTTCCAGGTCAAATGGCCACCCCCTTTGTAGTACCAAAAACACACTGAACCTAGACATATGCATTGTAAGTGCATTATTTGTGTGTATTATGATTAAAAGTAGTCAAAATGAAGCTGAGAATGTGTACTTTAAAATCATATATGTAATTAACTACAAAAGTGTATGAATATTGCTGTCAGTTAGCAGAACAGGTAAAATGAGGATTTTTAGTATTATTTATTCAATTAAGTTTTGTGAAGAATTTCTACAATCATCGTACCATTAGCATAATGATTTTGGAAGTCTTATTTTCCAAGCTTTGCAACGGTATGCAACTTTAAGATGTCATTTGTCCTGAGAATTCACAGTGAAACTTTGAAAATTACTTTTTTAACATGTAGAGTAATGGAAACATTAGAAGTGGTTAGTGAGACCTATGTTGTCTTTGGAATATAATGTGTCAAGGTTAGATAATTCCATTTACTAAACCTATCCACAAAATAACACTAACTTTGCTGTCAATCAGTTTTACTAGGAAGTATTGGACATGCATACAAATGAGCAGAATATATTGTGAAAAAAGAACACAGTAAATCATTTAATGTAAGACTTACATAATAAAGTCCCTTGTGAAATGAAGTTTTTGTAGGTCAGGATTTTAAGTATCATTATAGAACTTAATTTAAGAACTTGATGCTCAAAACTTTCATTAAAGATATATAGCAACTTTTCAAGTATACAGCTGTATTATTGTAGAATAACTTTATTATAACTTACATAATTTATTGCAGTGATTTTACATCAAGAGAGACAATGCATGCTTTAATTGAAAGGGTCTACCCAAGTTTTAGCAGAGGAGTTACAAATCTGAGCTCAGGGAGTGTGGAACTTCTTCAACAGAAAAAAATGAATATTCATGAAGGGAAAGCCAGAAATATTAAAACAGGACATTTAATTGAGACAAAACCTGTATTCCATCTGGATGAGGATGGTGTAGAGCAACCTAGACATATTGTTGATGCTCTCAGTGAACGTAGTCAGCATCCATTAGATAGTGAATATGTTGAATCAATTAGAGATCTTTATATACACAGAAGGAGAGAGTATAATCAGAAAAAACCATTACCACCCATAGGTATATATATGTATTATGTTAAAAAAAAATTATAAAGATTTTAATCTTGTTTCAATTCCACAAAATAATCTAATCCAGAATAAGGACAAAATGGAAGACTTTTCACATTTCTTCTTGTTTTATCTTTAATCATATTATACATGTATAACAATTGACAAAATCATACTTCATAAGTTTTGTAAATTACATAACTTTTACTGCTAAATTAGAAACTTGTAGTCATGTTGAAAAGGTTTGAATAGATTTCATTATGATAGGTGAAAGTCAGTTGATCTATAGAAAGAGAAGGAGAGGTATTAATTTGTTTGTTTATGTTTTAATGTGTGAATAGTTGGGTTCGATTATGGACAGTTTGCACTTACATGTTTTTGTCCCTTGCAATCTCAGGTGGATCACAATGTCTATATCCCAAGTTTTGTAACTCAGAGGGTCTTTGTTATTGGCTATTTACTTAATCATAAAACTATGTTGAAATTTATATACTTATTACCATTAGCAACCATACATTGTTTTAAATGTTTTAATGAATAATGAAGATTGCCTCATTGTTATAATATATTTACACTATAGAGGTGATGGACAGATCTGTCATATATAGAGGTGATGGACAGATCTGTCTTCTATAGAGGTGATGGACAGATCTGTCATATATAGAGGTGATGGACAGATGTGTCTTGTGCCTATGCTTAAGATTTTTTATATTTTGTCAGTAAATATTTCTAAGGTTTTACACTTGAAGAAACCTGCTATGTGGGTTATTTTGGTCACCATGACAACATGCTTATTCTCTTTCACTTAGAACTTTTTTTAGTCCTCATTGAATACCATAGTAGAAATGGAGTACTAAGATTAAGATAGTTGTCCTGGAAGTTTTCATTGTCTGTTTTATTATTGCTAGATATTTGGTGATGGCAGTTTTTTGTTTATGTTTGATGTTATAAGTGCTGTAGGTTTTGATTTTAGTATTTTAGCATTCAATATTCAGTGAGGCTGACTTAAACAAAATCTTTTATGAAACATTTGTCTAATAAAAAAGGAAACTTTGTAAAAACATGAGGAAGAATGCGCTATCTGTAAGTGTTCCATTTCAGATGTATTATGTATTATCTACATGTAATTTCATCAGTTTATCAATTCTCTAACAGTTTTGTCTTAATTTTATGTTAAAAAAGACACTGTCAATCAGACTTCCACTGATATATCTCTTGTTGTATACAATTTAGGTAAATCTCAGAAGACCAAACTTGCCTCTATTTCCCTGGGATTACCTGAGTTACCTACAGGTGTACGACACACAAGAACATTTAATTATAACAAAGCTAATTACAGAAATGTGGATTTGACAATTGGTAGGTACTACAGTTAATGTTATAAAACATCTAGGCAGTGTACAGTCACCAGTTCAGAGAGAAAACTGAAGAAGGCACTACCTTCAGCTTAGATTGGGTAGACTTAAAACTAAGGGAGGTACTACCTTCAGCTAAGGTTGGGTAGATTTAAAACTGAGGGAGGAACTACCTTCAGCTAAGGTCAGGCAGATTTAAAACTGAGGAAGACACTACCTTCAGCTAAGGTTGGGTAGATTTAAAACTGAAGGAGGAACTACCTTCAGCTAAGGTCTGTTAGATTTAAAAACTGAGGAAGGCACTACCTTCAACTAAGGTTGAGTAGATTTAAAAAAAGAGGAAGGCACTGTCCAACAATTAACGTTAGGTAGGTTTTAAAATGTGGAAGGCATTACTCGAGCAAAGGTTGTCTTTATGAAGTTTGGAAGGGTTAGGGTTAAGTAGTTTGTTTTACTCTGACATTTCTGGACTGACCTGAATCACTATTTGTTAAACAGGTCTAGTAGCTGCCTGACTTAGCTCTCTAGGGTTTTTTTACTGATTATCTACACTTTTCATTGTTCAAGATTATATATGAAGAAAGGGTATTTTCTATACATAATCCCTAAGGTCTATATTCTATGTTTTAAACAAGACCAGAAAATTACTTTAAGAAATGAAGCATCTAAACCAAATACATGTTAGTATTAAACCATATCCATATGAATTAATTATAGCCTGGCAAACATACAATGGTGAGACATTATGTTAATACATATACTATAAGTGATCTTCATATTGTATGGTATATAGTACTTAGAGATTTATGCTAGGTATTTATTGCCTATGGTTCAAACCTTTTTTCTGTTTATAGCCCCTGTCCCCACACCACCTACCAGTGTTAGGGATACAGAGAGTCATGGTTCTGATCATGGAACAACTATGAGAGTCAATATTCCATCAGGTCTATCTAATAAAGGAGAATCTCTACATGAAGATATGGGATCAACAGATACACCACATGTAAGTTTTATTTTTATTATCTTTTATATAAAATGCCTTATTTCTAAGTTTCATTCATATAAATATTTTTTTCTCCATTTTCTTACAATTCCCTCCTGTCATATGCATTCCATTGAGAATTTGTAATCTTAGTAACTTGAGTTATAAGTACATGTTTATCTTCCAAATAGTATTTTCCTCAAATGGAGAGCATTTTTTTTAATAAGATTTTCTCCTATTTTGATTTATAATTATCTCATATTCATGTATTTTGATTTTGGTAAAGAATGTTTTCTATTAAAGTCTTTAAGCTATTATACAACATGAACAATTTTGCAGGTGTATAATGGTATATCAGTGTTGTGGTCATCCATGCTGTTGTTACTAAAGGCCTCCCCTTTTTTTAGCTCACTTGGCAATCGTTGTTGTCCATGGTCATTAATAATTTTTCAAAACTTTTCTCCTCTACAATGACAGGACCAATTTGAATCAAATTAGGTATGGATGTTCCTTAAACACAAACCTGATGTGGGAAATTTTTTATCCTCGAAAAGCATATTGTTATTATACCCTACACAACAAAGTTGCTGAGGGTATAATGTTTTTGACCCATCCACCAGTCCGTCTTCCGTTTTCCAAACTTTTTTTTAAACACTTGCAGATATTGACATGATGTTTGGTTTATAACTTCACCATGATAAGTCACAGGTCAAGTTCAACGTTTGTTCTGCTCTGATAATTTTTACCGAAATTTACAGGCCTTGAACTTAGCAAAATGTCACAGAAATAACAGTTTTCAGGATTTCTCTCTGTAACACTTGAAAATATTGATATGACTTTTGGAATATACGTTCATCATAATAAGTTACAGGTCAAGTTTAAATGTTGTATTACTAAATGATTTTTACCGAAATTATGGACCTTGAACTTAGCAAAATCTCATGGAAATAACTGTTTTCCGGATTTTTTTTCTAAAGGCTTGCAGATATTGACGTGATTTTTAGTATATAAATTCTCCACGATCAGTTACAGGACAAGTTAGTGTTTGGTTCTGCTCCAATGAATTTTACAGAAATTATGGGCCTTGAACTTAACTAACTTCACAGAAATAACCATTTTTTTTTACTTTTTTTTCTCTGTCAACATTTTAAAAGAACCAAAAAATTTATTAGTAAAAACACTGTGTGAAAAGAATTACTCTCAGGTTATTGGATCATCAACATATATTTCTGGCTCCTTTATGGATCACATATACATAGACAAAGACATTCATTGTGACACAAGAGTGACACTTGTGCCATATTAACACCATACTGCCATTCAAATAAAGATAAGGATATGAAGGTACTTTGGTTTTGGCTGGGTACATGTTTCATTTTAAGCTCACCTGGGACGAAGGTCAGTGTGAGCTTTTGCCGTTACTATGTGTCTGTTGTAGTCCTCTGTTGTCATTAATAACTTTTTCAAAAATCTTTTTTAAATTTTATTTTGTCACAATTTATTCTAATGCCTGAAAAAATCATTTTCAAAAATCTTCTTTAAATTTTATTTTGTTGCAATCTTTTCTAATGCCTGAAAGAGTAATTAAGGGAACCAAGGTTATAGTGGTAATCAAAAGAATGTAATCCAGAGACAGAGACCAGACATGGAAAACAGACATACACAACAAAGAACATAAAGTAACTAACATCATACATATAAAGTAACAAAAGCAAATGAGCAACTTGGACTCCACTAAAAACTGGGAGCATGGACCAAGTCCACCGGTAGGTTAAGTGTCCTCTGCTTGTCTAGAAAAGTTGCTCATAAAAAGTTAAGTCCTGGGTGGACAGACGAGGAAAGGAAAACCATGACCTGTTGAATAAATCAGTTTTCATGGTGCAGATGGATACACCATAACGATTCACGAGTTCACGATGACGACCATAAAACTTCAGTAGTGATGACTTCAATCTTGTAGCAACATAACCCTGTTCCAGAAGCCCATTTGTTAGAGTTCTAGTGCAATGCAAAAAGTCTGCATAGTTTCGGCAAGCTCTGGCATACATATGAGTTGTGATATGAACACTCCATACGCAGGTGCTGAAGGGATGTTGCCACAGATGAAAGGAAAGATGACAATTCTGAATGAAAAGTCATCTCGTTTGTCGTAAAGTTTGGTCAGTAGTTTTCCTTTACCATCGATTTCTAAGTGTAGGTCAAGATATGAGGCTGACCTTTTGTTGAAAAACACGTCCATCACACTGGACAAATAGTTGCCGATTAAAAATTCCAGCATTTTGTAAACATCTTCCTCTGTATATGTGGAAGATGATTTGGAATTATTTCTTACAAAGTATGAGGAATCTCTATCAAGAACTATATATTTGTATCTAGGTGTACCATCTTTTTTGGAAAAACAACAATGTATAATGTTTTTAAGTCGGGATAAAACACATTAATTCCTTTTTTATCACGGTCCTTCTACATGTATTTCTCTTACAAACAAATTTACTTGAGTATCCAACATGGGGACGTGTGGGTTATGTGATTGTTTGATTGTTGGGGTTTTTTCGCCCAAGCAGTTAGAAATTTTAATCAAAGAAAAAACATGGTCACTTTTACAAATATAGAATGTTGCTTATCAAATGAGGTGAGAGATTTTGGCTCTTTAGAGAGTAATCAAGGGAACCAAGGTTATAGCGATAATTAAAAGAATGTAATCCAGGGACAAAGACCAGACATGGTAAACAGACATACACGACAAAGAACATACAGTAACTAAAATCATACGTACAAAGTAACAAAAGCAAATGAGCAACTAGGACTCCACTAAAAACTGAGAGCATGGACCAGGTGCACCGGTAGGGTAAGCGGCCTCTGCTTTTCTAGAAACACCCTATAGCCTCTAGTTCTTTATATAAGGTTTTATTTGTATTTTCCACTTTTACCTTTCAAATGTGGCTGGTATTTACTGGTTTATAAATCATATTGTTGTAGTTTGTCATCAGTGTCTTCATCCATGTACACAGTATTAAAGTGATGGCTTTAGTATATAAGTAAGTGGATCTTGAAAAAAAGTTATCAGGAATTTATACCACAAAAGGAAAATTGGTATTAATTTAAGGGGCTATAACCCCAACCATTCAGGATTTGGGAATAAAAAAAGTCAGAAACGAGCATTTTTTTAGTCAGAACTACAAGGTATTTGGCTGAAGTATAAGTGTATATATCTTCATGACATTAAACAAAGGTCAGGCTGTGATCCATGATTGGTTCAACATTTTCCTGGTTTCCAAACTATAGCTTAATAAAAAATTGAATGGATCAAATTTTTTCTATCTCAAAAGGAAGATATTGATTAGTATATATGGCTATGACCCTTACCCAATTAAGGAAGTAGAGACCACAAATAAGCATTTCTACTTTATTTTCATTATTGCGTATGTTTCCATGCCTTATCATTGTCCCTGGATTACATTCTTTTGATTAGGACTATAACCTTGGTTCTTTTATACTTACTTTTATGTCTAATTTCAAATTGCAAAGTTCTTAGACCACTTTAATTCTATTCAATTTTTTTTTTGTGTGAAACATTTGATCAAATTCCAAATTTAAGAGCTATATCATGCTTGAATGTTTTTTTTTTTTGTGTGGCAGGGTGTGGTCGTATCAAGCTGTGTCATGTGAAGCATTTTGTTGCTTAGTATTTAACATTTTTGTACCCTTTGAATTTATTATTTTGTTGCATTCAAACAAATTTTTATTGATAAAGCTTTTCAGTTTAATTTCTGTTGATTCACATTCCCTGTTGTTTTTCCAATATTATTATAGATAACAACCGTTTTAAGCAAAAGAAAGGTAGCTTTATAAATATTTGCATGCCATGCCCTTCAGTTAAATTGCTTTCGTGTCAAAACCTAATAGCATGAGAGTGTGGTCTATTTTAAAACACGATTTTCTTATCCTATTATGTAACATTTATGTTGATAAATTGTGTTTCTTGAAATAACATTGTTAAGTAGACTCAGCCTTAATTAAAAGTATTATTTCTAATACAGGTTTAATTTCTATTTATTATATTTTTTTCATAATTTATAACTTCATTGTCATAGGGAAGGGAAAGACAAACTACTAAGTTGCACAGGATTTTGTGAATTGGCATAGTAGTGCATTTTGAGTATTTTGAGTCCTTTTAGCTAAAATTTAAATACATTTTTTGTTCCTTTAGATTTGTCTCTGTAATTGAAGATCTATGTTAATCAGAAGTTTGATATTACTTATTTTATCATTACTTTACAGCCTAAGATCATATTAATATTAGATATGTCTGCAGTGTATTCTAATGTTGTAAGTCACAGCTCAATGGTCAAACCATAGAGTGACCACAAAGCTTTTCAAAGTAGGAGGGAAGGGTGAATAGAAGCTATTTATTTCATTATAGTCTAATGTAGACAAGTTATAAAGACAATATGTATATATCTCTGAGAGATTAATTAGTATCTAGAAGGACCAACTGTAGGCTATATTAGTTTGGATACAGGTTCTCCCTCTAAAAGATTAATTAGTATCTAGAAGGACCAACTGTAGGCTATATTAGTTTGGATACAGGTTCTCCCTCTGAAAGATTAATTAGTATCTAGAAGGACCACTGTAGGCTATATTAGTTTGGATACAGGTTCTCCCTCTGAAAGATTAATTAGTATCTAGAGGGACCAACTCTAGGCTATATTAGTTTGGATACAGGTTCTCCCTCTGAGAGATTAATTAGTATCTAGAAGGACCAACTGTAGGCTATTTTAGTTTGAATACAGGTTCTTCCTCTGAGAGATTAATTAGTATCTAGTATCCTCAGTATTACACAGGTCTTTTTAATAGGAAATAAAGGAAATATGTTTTTATCTCAAACTTATAACATGTGCATCTTTGACAGCAATATACAAATGTACCTAGCTATGGTCAAGTATATTCTTCAATCTTGATGCCAGCTAAAGTTAACAGTTTTTATCTTATCTCTTTCTTGATACAGAGACAAGTTGTTGCACATATATTTGTAATTATTTTACCAATTTGTGTCAGATCTTTTTGGAGATTTTGCTCATCTCAAATATATAAACCCTGTATAGGAACAGTGTGCCCTAATAAAGTTAAGGATTATAGACATCTTTTATAATGTAATTGTTAATAGGTAAATGACATAATTATAGGATCACTAGGGATTGAGTCTGGTTTTAAAACTTTGCATTTAATTATATTACAAAGGAAAGGCAAGGAGAATATTGACATCATCAAGTGAAAAAAATAAGCCTATTCTGCAGAATATTTGATCTGCCACTGGTCTCGAGGGATGACTTATAATCAACAGTTTTATGATTGTTTCAGCTAAAGAAATTAAACACACCTTATGTTTTAAAATTATATACTGCCATAAAATTTTATACTGACAAAGTCCTTAGTGTCAAAACAGATTAGATGGTTAAAATAACGCTCAGTATAAATCAATGTTTTTTTTTCTGAACGAGGGTTCAGCTTTTATACCCTTCAAGTTAAATCACCCTTTTTTGTTCTGCATATTACAAAAAAAGAATATATTACATTCTAGTAAATTTGTTTTTACTTTATCTAATTTTTCATGTAGTTAACACAAGTTTAAGATGATTCATTGTAGGTAAAGGTGCCTTTGAAAACCTTGACATTTATAAATAAGGGTAACAACAAAATTAATGAACACTAATCTGATACATTATCACATTCAAAATAAAGGAGGAAGTCAACAAAGGTGTTACAATTAAAAAAAATAAATAATATGTTTGAATATGCTCCAGTAGGATATGTAAATAGAAACCAAATGTTCATTGAAGATATATTCTGGTCAAATGTTATTAGTCCTATAAAGTTAAGGATAATGTCCAATGTCCTATAAAGAATGCTAGGTTAAGTTTTTATTACTGGATCACATAAAATCAATTGTCTCGGAAGCTTTTGTTACTTTTTATAGTCTTACATGTTTTAAAATGGGTGCTTACATGGATATTGGAATATCTTTAAGAATCCTAAACAATTAACTTAAATTTGTTAATGTTTTATTTAGTCTTCAAGATCAGGACGAGAAGGTGCCCCAATGCACAGAATATCACCTACTTTATCCACTAAGGTTCCTCTTGCTCCAGCTACTACACCAGCTACTCATGCTACTCCTACTGGTTTAAGTAGAGATACAACACTGAGGTCACAAGGTCAACCTAGAACTACTCAGGACCGAGAGATGTCACGAGAGTTATCATCACCAACACAGAATATCAGGGCTCCTACCAATTCACCAAGATTGTCACCAGAACCCACAGGTTGGTATAACTTGAGTATGTTGTCATGACAGGATAATCTACCTTAAACACGATATCATTGTAACTGCAATTAACAGATACTGACCTGTAAACTCACAGGTATACATTGTAAGTCTAAAATGCAAATAGCACCACTTACAAAGTACATCAAAATTGGAAAGGAAAGTTTGAATGTTGTTTGTCGTTCCTTTTCTGGTCTTTATCCGTGGATTATATTCTGTTGATTTCTGCTCGAATCTTGGTTCCCATCTCTTTTAAACCCTTAGATTCTTAAGTTCCCTTGTCATCACTTATACAGTACATCAAAACTGTCTTGGAAACATTCAGGTTAGTTTAAAGTTACCGTGTCATCACTTACACAGTACATCAAAACTGTTATGGAAACATTCAGGTTAGTTTAATTTACCATGTCATCACTTGCACAGTACATTAAAACTGTCACTGAATCATTCAGGTTAGTTTAAAGTTACCTTATCATTACTTACACAGTACATCAAAACTGTCATGGAAACATTCAGGTTAGTTTAAAGTTACCGTGTCATCACTTACACAGATCATCAAGACTGTCATGGAAACATTCAAATTAGTTTAAAGTTACCTTGTCATCACTTACACAGAACATCAAAACTTTCATCCAAACATTCAGGTTAGTTTAAAGTTACCTTGGCATCACTTACACAGTACATCAAACTATCACCAAAACATTCAGGTTAGTTTAAAGTTACCTTGTTATCTATTACATAGTACATTAAGTCTGTCAACAAAACATTCAGGTTAGTTTAAAGTTACTGTGTCGTTACTTACACAGTAGATCAAACCTGTCATGGAAACATTCAGATTAGTTTAAAGTTACCTTGTCATCTCTTACACAGATCACCAAGACTGTCATAGAAACATTCAGGTTAGTTTAAAGTTACCTTGTCATCACTTACACAGTATATCAAAACTGTCATTCCAACATTCAGGTTAGTTTAAAGTTGCCTTGTCATCACTTACATAGTACATCAAAACTGTCATGGAAACATTCAGGTTAGTTTAAAGTTACCATGTCATCACTTACACAGTACATCAAAACTGTCATGGAAACATTCAGGTTAGTTTAAAGTTACTGTGTCATCACTTACACATTATATCAAGACTGTTACATAAATCCACAGGTAAGTTCGAAAAGTTATTAATCAATGAGGTGTATCTCATACACACTGTTTGTTAAATCATTACTTGTGTCAGTAGTAAAAAGAAGTTTAAAACTTTGATTTCAATGTGTTCTATTCTTAAGTTATTGGTCATTGATTTATATATTGATTTTTCAGGTGGTCTTGATACAATAAAAGAAGCCCAACATGAGAGTTGTAATGAGTCTACTCAGCCACTATCACGAGGAGAGAGAAGTGTCAGGTTCTCCCAAGAAGTACCTGAAGTTCCTGCTCCACCGTCATCACCTGACAGAGAAATTGAATGCCCTAGATCTAGTATGACGACACCAATGGATCAACCTGAAACACCAAAACCTGCATCATCAACCACGATGAGATCTAACAAGTCTACCATTGAATCAATAGACAGTGATAAAAATGACCAGGAACCATCCCGTCCTTCAAGAGTTAAAGATCCATCTTTAGTATCCACTCCAGAACCTTGGCCATCAGTTAATGAGGCTGATTATGACATGACACCATCAGCTACTAATCAGGGGCTTCACGAGAGTACACCTCAGAATACATCCAGTGTAAATATGGACTCCAGAATGGCCCTGGCTGATGCCAGTTCTAGGAACTACACTACCACGGCTAACACTACAGCCAGATCAGAAATTAGTAGTGGCACATCTGTGTCAAGTAGGAATGCCTCTGGCAAAGTAGAATCACCAGGCCCACCACCCCCCTCGCCTGAATCACGTGACAGGAAACGTGAAAATACTTCTGGGCGTCGGCGAGAATTGATTTCTAGGGAGTCCTCTATGGCTCAAATTGTTGAAGAGAAGGACGAAGAACATGAAGATACTCATGTGCGGACATTAGTCGTTGAGGTTCCACCGCTTGGTCAGCCATCTACAGAAAACACAAAACAAACACCACACAGGACAACAGATACGTTCATAAATATAGACATTCCGGCAGCTGGAGAAGATCGTTCCACTGCCAATAGTAAGATGTCAGAGATAATAGAACGACCAGGTACTGAGGAAAATGAGACTGGTAGTGAAACGCAAGCACATACAATTAACACAAGGGATGCTCTTTTTTCTGTCCAAACTTCAGATGGAGATGGTATGACCCCTGACCCTGACTCTACATCAAACATGGATTCAGCTGGTGTCACACCATCATTGGGGGCTAATGAGTCACCAACATCAACTATTCCAGAGAATAAATTAAAGATGGATGATATGAAATTCATGGATCAAGAAAGTGATAGAAAGGATCTAGAGATGACTGAAGATGGAGGTGACCATGCAGGTTTTAAACAGGAATTACAAGAAGAACTTGATAGGATATCTAAAGAGGACACAACTGAAATCAATCAAAAGCAATCATAGAAAACTTAGTTACCCGTTTTAACCTGGAATTCATGTTTGGATAACAAGTCTTTTGGTTGTGGAAAGCTGCAATTTTGATCCTTGATAAGTAAATGTTTAATAACTGTCCATTACATTCTTTACGAATATGTTTTGGATTTATTTTGTAAATATTGAGTGAGAGTGGTCTGCATTATCATTACAATGGCAATACTTCAATTTATTTCATTTTAAGATGGTACAAAATCATATACCTTGGTAATACTGCTGAAAACTAGATTGTACTATTCAAAGTTATATCTCAGAAGTATGTGAAAAACCAAATGAATCCAATGCATTTAAATTGCAAATTTGCCTTTAAACAAAGTAATTGAACATTTTAATCTAAGTGGAGCACAATTTAATCTGGCTTATGAACGTGATATAAATTTTATTGGTCTGATATCAATGTTTTATGCTACGGAATGACAAGTTGCAATATCAATAATGGAATTGGATTGGTCTTCTATCGATTTTGAATTTAATCTGATTCAGGTTAACGGAATTATTTGTAATATTTCAAACTGGTTTTAATGGTTTAAGCAGAATTCATGCGGACACATTCTGTAAGAAAATATTGTAATGCATTGTTAACGAATGAGTAGTCATTCCGTTAAACATGTTTTGATCAAAACAATAAACTCTTTTCCTTTATCTTCATTGTTTGATATTCTACTTTGCTCGGTTGAAACTGATTTAAGATATTTTTTTTGGTGGGCGAAATGTTTTAGCATTGTCATATTCATTATTTCATACTTTTCCTATTATCCAAAGGGAAATAAATGTCGTTTTATATACAAAATAAACAAATTAGCAAAATTGTAGAATGGGATAAAATGAGCAGACTATTGCCATTTAGATAATGTATTGGACTTTTGAGTATCAAATTAATCCACTCCAATCATAGTGAAAGTCTATAGATGGATAAAACTAATATAAATGGTGTTTTTTATATCTATAACAGTCACCATGAGAATTTGTTAGAGTGCAAATATTATCTCACAATCACTGGCACTTAGTCATAAAAACGATTGGACAGCAACAGAAAACTGTCCAATTTCTGAACTTTGATAAATTTTCAGAAACTTTTTCTGAGAATTTTTTATTACTTGAAATAGAATCATATCATTTGACAATATATATATATATTGTTATCAACAATAGAAATACTTTCAATGTTTAATATTTTATTATTTTCTGTAATGGTATATGCATGATAAAAACAGAATTTTTACATTAGGAAAACATCAAATATATCTAATGCATTTTCTCATTTATTTTAAGGTCTGCAAAGAAAGAAATTTCAATTCCCTTGGAGGAATACATTACTATTTTGATATGACATTTATACTTTCACTTTTGAAAATCTTTATTAAATTAAAATGTAATTTCCACCAAACAAGTATCATATGAAGTACCATTGCAGTATAATTATTTATGGCTCAATTTAAAGCATTCAACTATTACATTTTAATGTTTTATGAATATTTGAATTTTGTTTTCTAAAATGGCGCATACTTTGTTTATTGTTTTATAATAAGGGTTTGTATGCTCACACACTCGACATTCAGCATCCTGTATTTAATATGCGTTTATCATTGCATGCACCAAAATTTACACTATTCAAAATATACCAAATCGTGGGCTACTGTAGATACTCGAATAATTTATTTGTAATGGTCAATTTTGGTTGCAATGTATGTTATGCCAATACGATGACTGTGATACTAATGCATTGCTGTTTTGGCACATATATTTATGATTATCCTTTAAATGCATTTATATTGTTTGAAGCTGTTCTGTGATAATTAGAAATAAATCATACTATTTTGTCTGTTGTTCTATTTGTAACTTCATTGTAAGTTCTACTGAGAGAAACTAGTCGGGATGTTTATCATTTTCATATTTTTGATGAGTGCTTAGTTTTAGCTTGTTTATTTCTGGTATCAACAGAATCCCAAAAGAGGTTTTCCAGATTGAAGTACCAATTCAAAATGTTCAGAAGCTGTAAATCGTAGCGATGATTCAAGGTGAAAATAACACCGAACAAACGATGATTTTCGATGTACATTCGCCATATTTTTAAGAACTATAGTACTTCCTGCATATAGATCTGTATTGTTTTAGATAATAATACATTCATATTACACTTAAATCCACAAAATCAAGAACGATAACTATTGCAAAGTGCCAAGTTCATTTACAATCTATAAATATTTATCACAAAATTGCAAAAACCGAATGACACTCTAAGTGGTTAGGCATCGACCATTTTTTTCATTGGCTTTAATGTCAGATACGAACTTCTTTTTTCGCGCAAACACTAGATTTTTTAAAATTTTTATTTTACCTTCCTAGTAAATTGGTCGGTGCATTATGTTGTCTGTAACTGTTTTTGAAAAAAAGAAATAAAAGTGAATTTGGTTTGGTGGGATTTTGACGTACATGAATCACTCCCGATCTGATTTGCATAGAGACTGCTGCTTAAATGGTGTTTTAAGCTATATGACTAATATCGCTTAGAGTCTTCCATTTGATGGAAGTTACACTAAATATGTCGTGCTTCTATTAGTAAACTATTTTTAGTAGTATTTTTCAAAATTCATGTTTTACTTAATAGCTACGCAACGACTTTTTATCTTTTTTTATTCGAGTTAAAGCGTTGCAGTAACTTCAAAGATTTGTTTTTCTGCTTGAATGCGAACGTATGGAATTTTATATTTGAAGGCCGTCATAAACACGTCACTGGAATTTACAATGGTAATATGACAATACTTTGTATTTTATTCATGACATTGTTTCTGTGAATGTATCTTTTTCCACAAATATGATACTCAGTAATGCATTATTGACAAGTTGAAGAGATTTATCTTTGGGAACTGATAGCTTTATCAGGATTGGTTCTCCTTTCATTTAGTAATGAAAACATTCTTTAGTTTAAAAGTTTTGGATTATATTATCATCATGCTACTATAATAAATCTCTTTATAATTCTTAAGACTAGTCATTTAGATTTGTCCTTATTTAAATAATGAACTGAATTGAATCAAACTAGTATAAATATTGCTGAAAATTAGAAACTTGATTTGTAAACATTCATATCTTTTTATAGACCGCCTGCACAAGGTCCAGCGCCCTAGACCACTCGACCAGCTAGGCTATATAAATATATAGCTTTCGCTGTCCCGTACTACCATACATCGTGTACTAAGTTACAGCCCTAGATTAATCCTACGAGGAGGAATGACCCGGCCAGCGAAAGCTATATTTTTATATAGCCTAGCTGGTCGAGTGGTCTAGGGCGCTGGACTTAGTGCAGGTGGTGTTGCCATAGATGTCACAGCGGTATGAGTTGGAGTCCCGCGGAGGGAACGACCAAAAATTTGCTTTGCAAATTCGACAGTTCTAACATCGTTGGGAATTTTTCAGACCTTGTATATATATATATATATATATATATATATATATATATATTATCAATTTATGTTCCTATTAATCTGCTTAGGACAAGTAAACAGAGATGTCGTGATGCTCCAGAAGCATTGTAAAAGATTAATTATTGGTTATATCAGACAGGTAAACCATTTCTACTAAGATATATTATCAGACAGAATTTGAAATATCTATTTACTTAAAGTGTTTGCCTTTGTAGCACCGCCTAGAAAACGTACGAATCTGATTGTATGAATTCATGAGGTTGACTTTGTGTAAATACTGACACAGCAACTAATAAAGATTTTTTAAATGAAAATATGGTTTTAAACAGTTTTAATTTTTAACTTATTTTTTTAATTATTCAGTGAAAAGGGGAATATCGCATAGGACGAAATCCAATGAACTTCATGTGGATATCAGGGTAAATTTATGAAAGACCACGTTTGGAACTCGACTGATCTTATATCTTAACTTGTTAACATGTACAAATTCTTATCATCATATTGTAAAGCACACAGTAAGAAAGGAATTACTTCATTCTACAAATAAGCGAACCAGTTAAGATGTTGTAAATTATCGGCCTTCTGACTTTATCTACACTTTTTCATAAAACACTTACATAAAATTTCAAATCTACACTGTCAGTCACATACTGCATTTATCACAACCCAATTTGTTATCTTGATATAATTTTCTCACTCATCAATTAGGCTTTCTGTCTCATGGTCTAGCCGCCTACTTAATAGTCACTATCTACTGCTGTTCAATAATCACAGACACTTGATAGAACGCCTAATATTTATTATACTGATTGCAATAGGTATTAAGCTTATGTGTAAAATTATTTTTCCTTACATTTTTAAACACTCAGTTCTGCTTTGATTGCTTATAATTAGGGTTCTGGAACAGGTTTATGTTCCTACAAGATTGAAAACATCACTACAGAAGTTTTATTGTCGTCATCATAAACTCGTGGATCGTTACGGTGTATCCATTTGCACAATGAGAACCAATTTGATCAACGTGTCATAGTTTTTCTTTACTCTTTCGTCTACCCCGGACCTGACTTTTTATGAACAATTGACGGATCTTTCTAGAGAAGCAGAGGACACTTACCACTCCGGTGTATCTGATCCATAATGCTAGTTTTTAGTGAATTCGTTGTTGCTGATTTATTTTTGTTGTTTTGTACGTATTATTTTGGCTATTTTATGTTTTTTGTTGTTTTGCGTCTGTTTTCCATGCCTGGTCTTTATCCCTGGATAACATTTTTTTATTCCCCTAGAATATTGGTTCCCTTGATTAATGTGTTTTTAGAAAAGCAGAGGACGCTTATACCTACTGGTGACCTAGTCCATGCTCTCGATTTTTAGTCCGAATTACTCATTTGCTTTTGTTACTTTGTATGTATGATTTTAGTTACTTTATGTTCTTTGTTATGTATGTCTGTTTTCCATGTCTGGTCTTTGTCCCTGGATTACATTCTTTTTGATTACATCTCTAACTTTGGTTCCCTTTATTAATCTTAATCTTCCTTTACAGACTACAGACATGCTCATATCTGGCTACTATCTGTGTCTTATGGTACACATGGGCTGTTTATTTATTTATATCAAAATAAAACTTCTGAGATACTACAAAAGACGAACAAACTAGAAGTGTACAAAATAGAAGCACCAATTTTTATAAAAATAAGTAAAGACGTTACATAACATTTAAAACAATTGAGTAATAAAGCGATGGTGACTTCACAAGCACAAAATTAACCTAAACGTTTTACCACATGTACATCCACAATCTGTCAAAAATACTGATAAAATCATATTATTAGTTGTGGCATTTTCTCTTATTCGTCCTGTTATCTCTCATACTACCTTAAATAAACGGTTTATGAATGTTTCGTCTAAATTAACGACTTTGTGATTGTTCCTATTGTCTGATTTTCATTCAAGGTTTTGGACGTTATCAAAATATTTCATAAATTATGTTCAAACAATTTTCTATTTTTACCCAAATACTTGTGAGTTAGAAAACCAATCCCAATCCTGAGATATTAACTATTGCATGATATAACATTAGTGTTTCATCTTTGAATGAAGGACAAGATGAAGATTGTACAAACAATGGAACCTATATAAATCAAAATAATATAACAAATTCCTATATCTCTCGTTATGGTCGGTTGGCAATAGAATATTAAGATCTTATCGTTCAATTTTAGCGCTGTAATCTTTATTTGTATATGCCGCTACTTGCATGAAGTACAAACAAACCCTACGAATTGAACATAATTTGAATTTCAAAAGCTTATGAAATTGTCATAAATTACAACATTGTCAATCAATTTACTCCTACACTGTACTATATCACATTTCCGATATCAAACAACATCAAAAATGAAATACTCATAGTAATATCAAAAACTGGACATTCTTTCTCGATTAAATTTAATTACATTTTTTAAATGAAATTTTAATTAAATTTTTAAGGTGCTTTTGTTCCATTAGAGTGTTATTTTCTTTTAATTTTTTCATTAGGATCGCAAAATATTCAATTAAATTGTCTTATAGAAAATAGTTGAGGATGGGCAAGAAACAGATAACCACGAAGTTGTAAAGCACATGTAAAAGACGTTTCTATCTTAAAAGTTCTCTTAACTTTGTCCGGTATTACATTTCATGGATCCCAATTGATTTTCCTATTCATTCATATATATTGAATTTCAGAATATCTAATTTTCAGTTCGTATAGCATGCAAGATTCTCGTTTGTACCAACCATTCTTTGAATTTATACCTCAACTGAAGCCGTTTGTCATAGATTGAATTGATAAACGCAACCGTCATTTAAAAGTATAGGATAATACTCTAAAGTTTTATTATATGTCCTCCTACGTCACTACTGATCAAGTATCTATCAGAGTCATATTCAGAATATATATATATATATATATATATATATATATCTAACACGTACCGCTGTGACATCTATGGCAACACAGCCTGCACAAAGTCCAGCACCATGGACCACTCGGCCAGCTGGGTTATATAAAAATATAGCTTTCGCTGGCCGGGTCATTCCTCCTCGTAGGATTAAACTAGGACTCTACACGATGTATTTGAGACGTTTGTATAATATTGATTTGTTGTGACACGCATCATTAATTTGATCCTCTATTCTACATAATAACACCTAAATGAACTGTCCCGTACTACCATACACCGTGTACTAAGTTACAGCCCTAGATTAATCCTACGAGGAGGAATGACCCGGCCAGCGGAAGCTATATCTTTATATAGGCTAGCTGGCCGGGTGGTCTAGGGTGCTGGACTTAGTGCAGGCGGTGTTGCCACAGATGTCACAGCGGTACGTGTTCGAGTCCCCCGGAGGAAACGACAAAAAATGTGCATCGCAAATTTGACAGTTCTTACATCGTTGGGAATTTTCAGACCTTAATGTTTATAATTAACTCATCTATCTGAACTTTAACGTACATTGTTATGTTGAAATGAAGGAATTTAAAAAAAAATCATTCGGCGGATCATATTTGTCAGTCTGTGTTCTTTGTTGTGTGTGTCTGTTTGATTACCTCTATAACATTGGTTCCGTTGATTACTCTTTCTGACTTACATATTACCAATTTATAAAACTAATGTTCTTAATCGTTGCAGTTTTTACTCCTTATAAATTATTAAATGTATTGAAAGATTAATCAAGGGAATCAAGATTCAAGAGAAATTCAAAAGAATATTTTCCAGTGATAAAGTCAAGACACGGAAACAGACACACACAATTAAGAACACGAAATAAACAAAATAACACGTTCAAATAAATAAAAGTAAATCAGCAACCCGAACTCTACTGAAAATGGGAGCACGGACCAGATACAGTGGTAGAGTAAGCGTCCTCTACTTTTCTAGAAACACCTATAAAATGCCACGTCTGGGATAGACGAAAGAAGAAGACTACTTTCATGACAACTTAATTGCATAAAAGAGTAATCAAGGGAACCAAGATTCTAGCGGAAATAAAAACGAATGTATTCTAAGGACAAAGGTAAGGACAGGGACAAACACAAAAAAGAACATAAAAAAAATCCAAACTAATACGTATAAAGGAATAAAAGTAATAGCAAGTCCGTCTATTAGACAAAAGATGATATAATTTTCTACAGCTCCCACTAATAAGAGTGGTAAAAATGTTTTTAAAAATTTGGTTTTCAAGATGTGATGTGCGACGTAAATAATGTAAAAAAAAATAGTTCTGATTGAAAAGTTATAAGAAGCAAACATAAGCTACATCAGGCAACACGGTATAATAAGTTAACAGATGTTACATTAGGCAACGCGGTAAAAATAAGTTAACAGGTGTTACATTAGGCAACACGGCAAATATAAGTTAACAGGAGTTACATTAGGCAACACGGTAAGAATAAGTTAACAGATGCTTCATCAGGCAACACGGTATGCCAAATGTTTAAAATAAAAAATGCAGTCAGAGAAAAAGTAAGAATATAAATGCTACAAAATAGTCTGTTTTAAAGTTAAACTCGAAAAATTGACGAACTGAACTAAAAAACACTATGACGTCCTCTATCTTTCTGTTCCTGTCCTCTTTTGTATTCAAGTTTGAAATACTGTCCTATGTTTATTGATTTCGCCAGTGATTCATATTTTACCTATTAACCTCGGTGATAGATGATTCCTACTACTTCAGTAGAATCAACAAAAGGAATGTTAATCAGATTGGTTCAATATGGTTTGGTTTGGTCTGATGATTTTCATTTTATGGTTCATGTGTTCTTGGTTCGTTTGAATACCAGTAATAAGCTAGAAAATACTAGCGTTCCATTACTTAGATCTGGCAAAACACTCGCTGATAATGCAATCATTTCTAACAAAACACCACAGATCTTTTTTTTAAAAAAATAGATGAGGAGAGATGTGTTTAAAAAACAGATTTTATGTTTTCAGAAAACTATTGGTTAAAACTATTGTATTTACAATAAAACGTCCCTGGTCTTTTGCCTATTATTGCTATTCAGGTATTACTCATAAATCTTCTTCACACCTACAAATCAATTAGTCTCTTCCTACTCTATTACTATGTTTCATATATTCTTCCTCTAGGCGATGCGTTCTGAGAAAAAAAACTACTATGATTGGTTTACTTAAAATTGATCAGAATATTAAGGAAAAATGGGTTATGACAACCTAAAACTGGATGCAAAAATCTACATTGCACAGAATGTCGGAAACTTAGGCATATCTTCCTAAATAAGTATGTTAATTATGTATGTTATACGGCAACATATTGGTCACTTTTTCAGGGACAATTTTTTAACAACGTATTGGCATTTCAATGGGCACCAATTGTGCATCAATGGGCATCAAAGTTGATTGTTCCTTTATTCTTATGAATCGACTCCCTTTTAAACAAAAATAAAAATGTTTAAGGGGTTTGAACCCTTCATTTCACATACCGATATATTAACGATGTTCTGTCCATAAATAATCATATATTGGAGATTTGCTTCTGTTTATTTATCACCCAGAATTGGAAATGAAAGAGAAACTAATACCGTCTTCTCTGTGTCATTTTAAGCCCCTTACCTCAAATTTGACGACAGAAGTCATATCAGTACAAAAATATATTTGACAAACGAGACGATTTTAGTTTTTAAATTATAGATTTCCCTTTCTTTTGCAGTAATTAACCCTCTTCCCTGCATATTTTGTTTATATTTCTCAGTTGTATAGGGAATTCAGAGCTAGTAGCGATTTTGCTGACTTCTTAAGACACGACCATCTTAATTTCACTTATTCATTGTTCATATCTTCGGCACATTTTTACTACTGATTTTACCGATTTTGACTGATGGTAATTTTATGCAGCCCATTTGTGCTGAAATATTCAAGAAATAATGAACCGTAATGCAAGCGAGAGTTTAAGCACCCTGTAAAACCTGGTGTAACCCACTTTTCATTTTGTAAATGCCTGTAACAAGGCACGCCCATTGAGTTGGTTCCAAACTTTCCGGTTTATACCCTAATGTTGCAATTTGTTAATTAAACGGACGTCTTTTTTAACTATTCCTTTTGACTACACTTATTACACTTCATTGTGTATACACACATACAGAGTGGGAAAATGAAGCATTAATTATATTTTTGTACTTGAATATTTGTACTTATAATAAGGGAACACTCCTTTGACTTGCATTAAGCATCGATTTTATAACCCCCATACAGCAAAGCAGCAACTGTTTTAAATTAACAAAGTGATGACTGCACTTAATCAGTTTGACAAATGACAATTATAAGGCTGTTGAATTATCCAATAGATTTGTGCTATGTGGATGATAATTTTAACATATTAGAAGATCAATCAATGAAAACTGGATTGTAACACGGAGCAGGTATGTTGTAGTCTACAATCATTTTCTAGTTTTTGATTTTTTTTTACTTTTTTACTAAAGGTAAGACATATGGATTTCTGTTCAATTTCTAACCTGCAGAAGAAATAATGCAATTTATGTATAGTATTTATTGCAAATATATATTTTCTTTTCCGTACAAATTATAAACCATTAAAATCTATTATTGTCCTGATAAAATAATATGTTTTAATTTTCAGGCTTCTAAGTAGCAATTTTGTTTTCTGTAAAGATAACGTAAAACCTTATTTCCATCAGAAAATAAGGATAACAGTTAATTAAGATGTGTAATTAATGTATTTAAGGAGTCTTTATAATCTTTTTTATTTCATTTTCCAAATGTAGGGGAAAAAACCTATAAGGTATCTACAATTGTTTTTGGTTGTTGTTACAAATTCCACTTTTTCTCATCGTATGAAATATGAAGATGCATCGGATTTCAAAGTGTATTTGCACGCGTATTCCATTTTTTTCTGAATTAATAGAAAAAACTCTATTGCTATAAACTTTAAATGGATATTCCAACATCGATCGTCCGAGGTTTCATTGCGTTGTTATCCACTAGAACACATTTTCTCGATTCATGTCCTGAACTAAATTACAAACATCAAAGGATGCAGTAGTCATAAATGAACTTAAGGTCCATTTAATAAGAAAATTAGAAAAAAAAGAAGCAACTGCCACCAGCGTACGACACCATGAATGAAACACACAACACTGAGGACAAGTCACATGCATGCGGCATTAATTTAACTGTAGAGTTTCTATCTAATAATCATTGTTATGTTAAATATCATGTATTCAACATTTTAAATTAATATAAGAATTTCAGTAATTGTTTAAACATTCCAATTCATGGCGCAAATATTGTCCAGTTTTGACCCGTAAATACAGAAAAAAAGAGTTCATTTTTTAGGGAAAAGATAATGTAAAGATATTTTCATTAAATGGTAACAAATCCGGCCGTTGAGGTAAAATAGGCACTGAAAAATACAGTATAAAAATTTCGATTTATTACTGCACTAAACAAAATTGAACAAATGAACTACAATAGAAGGATTCCAAAACTATGTAAATGTATGTACTATTCACACTGTAAGTCAGTGTGATAGGTAAATGGTCACACTATAATTCAGTTTTAGTTTTAGTGGAGTCCGAGTTGCTCATTTACTATGTATCATTTTCGTTACTTTATGTACTTTGTTGTGTTTGTCTGTTTTCCATGTCTGGTCTTTGTCCGTGGATTACATTCTTTTGATTTCCGCTATAATCTTGGTATTCTTGATTACTCTTTCAGTCTGATCGATATATGGTAATAATCTTTAAACAAAACATGTAAAAAAAAGAAAACAAAAGTAAGAAACAAAATTCACAAGTAAAAAATTCTTAAATTCGGAAGATAATAGAATTTAGAAGCAATATTTATCATTTATTAATACTTAAAAAATGAACCATCAGTATAGTTGGCCTTGTGGAAAACATAAGAAAATACAACGGTCCTCTGAAATAGAATCCGTACAAAACATACAAGGAAATATCCAACCATTTAAAACTATAAATGTTAATGATACATTGTAATTTCCACCCACATGTAAAGTAATGGTGGTTAGGTTGAAATTCAAAGTATGAAAGTTAATCACCCTTACGTTATTCTATAAAACAACATTAAGGTTATCCTTTTACAATCGTAATATCGTTAACGCCTATTGTTATAGTCTACCGTTAAGATGCATTAACTCTATCCATTCATTTTCACAGAAAATCCAATTACCTTATCAATCGATACTGTCGGACTTTTATTTTATAAAAAAAAATTGTCTGAGCAGTCTTCTTCTTTATTCACCTCTGTGTATCGTCAATCTTTGCTTACAACTTTGTACATTATTATTTTATGTATACACCTTAGAACTCTTTTTTCTTTTGTGCACACTTAAAAACCTGGTCACAAAGGAATATTGTCACCTCATGTTTACATGTTATATTGTCACAACTCCTACATGCTTCTCCGAATACTGTCACGTCTTGTATACATCTCAGAATATTGTCCCTACTCCTATATAAATCTAAGAATATTGTCAACACTCCTATATACATCTCAGAATATTGTCACCACTCCTATATACATCTCAAATATTGTCACCATTCCTATATACATCTAAAAATATTGTCACTACTCCTATGTACGTATCAGAATATTGACACCTCTTGTATACATCTCAGAATATTAACATCCGTAATTTATCAATATATTAGTGGTGATTGTCACCACTCAAATATACACCTCAGGACATTGGACATTGGCACTACTCCTATATAAATCTCATAGCATTTTCACGACAACTATATACATTTCACTGCCATATCCCAAAAATCATACCTGAACATTGCCATCATCTGATCACTGAGCATTTCCTGTGTATACCTGGAAACTTCCTTGTTCACATTTTTTTATCCTCTGTACGAACTCTTAGCATTCTCTGAATTTATCACTGTACATTTTCAACCTCTGCATACAACATTGAAAAATGCCAACACAGCCCAAATAATTCTCATCTTCTGGTCACATCTAAGACCATTGTCATCTCCTTCACATATTTTAGATTCATGACGAATCCCGTATGTATCTCGAAGCATTTTCGTATCTTTTGCATATTCTAGAACCATGTCCTCTCTTGTATGTATCTGCCATTTCTTTCCCATATTATATGTATACAGGATATCCCAAAGTATTGTCATCATCTGCATACACTTTAGAACCATATCATCTACAATACATATATCATAAAATATTGTTCTAACATCGTCACCTCCTGTATATATCCCAAAGCTTTATCAGTCTTTGCACGCATTCCAGCACAACATTTATTTATAGATTTTTGAATTTTGACATTTCCTGTGTATATCTACTATTTTGCAAACTATCAAAAAACCGGTTAGAGAGAATATCTTCTAAATTTATGTAAAGAACACTTAACTGACATACTCATACATGATAATTGGGGACCACCTAACTTTTTTTCTTGTAATGTTCCCATTACATTTCTACGGAACATTTTCCTGCCAATTATATCCCCCTAAAGGAGGCTTTATACAATTAATGATTTGTAATTTTACCATATAAATTTGTATGTCAAAAAATCTTTTTAAAATGTAAACATACTTAAACAGCATTGAAAACATACATGTCTGTATATTAGTGTAATATGACAGAAAAGAAAGTGTAATAGATATAATCTACCTTAAATAGATATGATCTACCTTAAATAGATATGATCTACCTTAAATAGATATAATCTACCTTAAATAGATATGATCTGCCTTAAATAGATATGATCTACCTTAAATAGATATGATCTACCTTAAATAGATAAGATCTACCTTAAATAGATATGATCTACCTTAAATAGATATGATCTACCTTAAATAGATAAGATCTACCTTAAATAGATATGATCTACCTTAAATAGATCTTCCTCTGATATTAAACATGCTATTTAACTATTGACATCCCCCTTGACTGTTATATCGCCATTCATGCTCGTTCTGAGTGATTTAATATCCTCTGTATTTGCTGCATGTATTGTTAAAATAGGAGGAGGACTATACATACTTAACTATATTGATCAAGCTTAGGAATACAATAATGGAAACTGACATCGTATGGAGTAATCCAGCAAAGAGTTTAAAGTCATTTAGTAATTAATCACAAATCACGGCTCTTAAAAAGATAACATTATAAATTTGATTCATCGATAAAATCCTTTAACAACATCAATTAAATGCATTTACAATGACGAGTTACAGAAAAGAAACTATAAACAACTATTCCATGCCTTACTTCAATCGGTCCTTGAATACTTCTTTAAATAAATCCGAACAAAATTGACCATGTTGAAATATTTGTACATACAGTAAATGACATAAACTATAGACAAATTTAAAACTAGTACAATATAGAGGATGCCATCAGTAAAAATATTTTGCATTTCTATACACAACTGTTTATCATACTCGAAATAGGGAAGAGGTAGGAGAAATGAATGAAAAACTTATTATAGTAAGTGAAGTGGTGGCTTCCTCTTATAGGTAGTAAATAAAAAGTGGGCTGAGATATCTCGCCGTGCACCCCTCCTTCAATCATTAACCAAAATATGCCTTTTATATACCCTCATATCTTCCATTTACAAATCTTTTTGTCGCCAAACAATAAACCGAAGCATTTTTATGTTTTTTTTATGTTTTTTTTTTTGTTTTTTGTTTTGTTTTTTTTTTTGGGGGGGGCAACTTTTTATACCTCCTTGAGTAAAAAATCTATTTCTACGTTTTTTTTTCTATTCTTCGAACTTTGGCTTTCTACAAAACGAAGTAAATTGACATATATATAGATATCAACATGTATCACAACGTCTAAGCTTTACAATGGTATCAAGAAAGTTGTGGCAACACAGGGTTTTGGAGTAAAACGAAAAAAAATGTACTGCTACCCCAACGGAAAATCACTTATATTGACATATTTTCAATGTCAAAACCCCTTTAGAGTATTTTTGATTCAGTAAAAATGGCTTGCTTGGTATTTTCTGTTTACTTTTATCATCATTAATACTTCTGGGGATCTTTCGGTGACGTGGCAATTTTCGTATACAGACTTTATCAAAAAATGAAAAAAAAATCGATTTTCGATTTTCCCGTAAAATTTCGCATAACTCTGACCCTACAAGTTTTGCTCAACTAGAACGTCTCAAATTTGGTATCATTCTATAGATAATCTTATTTTCTATATGAGTATTACATATATTATATTACGAAAAATTAACTTCCAAGAGCAAATTTTCAAAAAAATCTTTAAGATATAACCTATACCCCTAGAAACTGTTCTATGTATAAAACAGAATTCTGATTCAAAGCAAACCGACACTGTAAAACTCGTATTTCAGGCATTCATAAGCAAGATAATCTGATCAATTAAGGTACTTTTGAGATTATAATTACAATAAAATTAAAAAGGGCAATTTGTGAATTTCTTCTATATCACCCGCTATTTTTACTTTTTTTAATACCGTACTTTAAATAAATTTTGTGTGGTTCAGTATCTTTATAATGTGTCTTAGCATTCAAATGAGCCCAATTAATACATATTTCAACAAATTCCAAGCTCCATTGAAGTGCTTTTCAATAACTATGATATACATTATGACTATCTTTACATGCATAGACCTTTCATATAGAAATAACAATAAATTGGATGTAAAAAAATGTCAAATGTTGAATGTTTTAGGAAATGTCGTTTATTGGAAAGGGAAAGTTGAAGGTTGTAGTAAATGTCAGTTATTTGAAAGGGAAAGTCAAAGTTTTAGTAAATGTCAGCTATTTGAAAATTAAAGTTAAAGGTTTAAGTAAATGTCGGCTATTGGAAAAAGAAAACTTGAAGTTTTAAGTAAATGTCAGTTATTTGAAAGTTAAAGTTAAATGTTTTAGTAAATGTCAGTTATTTGAAAGGGAAAGTTAAAGGTTTTAGTAAATGTCGGTTGGTGGAAAGAGAAAGTTAAAGATTTTAGAAACTGTCAGTTATTGAAAAGGGAAAGTTAAAGGTTTTAGTAAATGTCAGTTAGTGAAAAGAAAAGTTAAAGGTTGTAATAAGTGTCAGTTATTTGAAAGGAAAAAAATAAATGTTTTAGTAAATGTCAGTTATTTGAAAGGAAAAATTAAAGGTTGTAGTAAATGTCAGTTTTTTTTTAAAGAGAAAGTTAAAGGTTTTAGTAAATGTCAATTAGACATGACAATCGTAAGTTCCATGCTGGTCAATTAAATTCCCTGACAATGATGGGTCCATGCTCCCAGTTTTTAGTTGAGTCCGTGTTGCTCATTTATTTTTGTTACTTTGTATGTATGATTTTAGTTACTTTATGTTCTTTGTTGTGTGTGTCTGTTTTCCATGTCTGGTCTTTGTCCCTGGATTACATTCTTTTGATTACCGCTATAACCTTGGTTCCCTTCATTACTCTTTGATTACCGCTATAACCTTGGTTCCCTTGATTACTCTTCATGATGGTTAATTAATCTTCATGACAATTGTAAGCCTTATGATGGTGAACTTAACTCCATGACAATCGTAAGTTTTATGCTGGTAAATTATATTCCATGATAATCATAAGCTTTATTAAGGTCAAGTAACCTTCATGACAATCGTAAGCTTTACAATTTGTAAGTAATCTGAATGATTATTGTAAGCTTTACGATTTTTAAGTAGTCTTAATAACAATCATACGCCTTATGATGATGAATTTAACTCTATGACAATCGTAAGTTCTATGATGGTTAATTAAACTCCATGACAATCGTAAGCTTTATGAAGGTCAAGTAATCTTCATGACAATCGTAAGCTTTACGATGTTTAAGTAATCTTAATGACTATCGTAAGCTTTACGATTTTTAAGTCATCTTAATGACTATCGTAAGCTTTACGATTTTTAAGTAATCTTAATCACAAGCATAAGCCTTATGATGATGAATTAACCTTCATGACAATTATAAGCTTTCCGATGGTCAGTCAATTAAACTTCATGACAATCGTAACCCTTATGATGTTGAATTCCTTACATCTTTGGACACATATCTTTACTTCAAATTTTAGCATGTTTTACATGATGGTAAAGAATTTTAAAACAACACTATTGCAGTTATCTTGGGCTTTGAAGTCCATAATTACCTTCAACACAAATATAATAGTTTAGATGAAGGGCAATCACTTGATCTTCAAGATAATCAATATCGCATTTGTCATTTTGAACATGCAAGTCCCAAAGCATGACTTCCGACTAAATGAATGTTTGCTTTAGAGAAGGGAAATTACAGTTTCAAACATGAATAATTAGAATGTTTCATTGATTTGTAATTTCATGTGAAAAACTAATTGCCTTTTGACTTTTTAATCGAAGTGAGAAAAATCCTCATAATTACTAACCCCAGTGATGTTCGTTTCAAAGATTCCTATAAAGTATTGTAAATTTCTAAAGAAAACTATTAAAAGATGTTTTCATACGAAAATAATCATTTCCTTTCGAAGATATTAGGATGGGCCTTTCACAACTTTATCGACATGAAGTCCACGCTTGACTCACTGAAATGGTGATGTAATAGTGTATACAGACAAATGCAAATGTTGGAATTTTTTTTGTTATACTCAACTTAACTTTCGATTGAAGCTCATCATTTGGGTCTGTCGTTTAAATTAGTGCAAGAATTGGTGTAAATCAGAGGTTTTAAAGCCTCCAACAGCAAGCATGATTGTTGGTTTAATACCATCAAATCAATGAAGTAATTAAGTTAAAGATATATTTTCGTAAATGATGTAATGCATAATTTAAAAATTATTCATAATATTACTTTATCAAATGCTTTACGGAAGACCAAAAGTAACATGTGTTGTCTAAAAATATCCTTTTTTCTAAGAGATGATTTTTTATTAAAATGTATAAGGAGAATGGAAATGATGAATAAGTCAAAGAGGCAACAACCACACTGGGATGAAAATGTCAGCTAAAGACCATCCATGGGTCTTCATTGAACAACGAGGAAACCCTCACACCACTAGGCAGACTGTAGCTGGCCCCAAAAACAACATTACACAGTGATAACTGTGATAGCTTCGAGACTTACTAAGATCATATGATATATCTTTTTTTAAGTTTAGTTGTTGCTATAATGCAAGCGGAATGAATTAAATTGATTTATTATTAATGAAATTTCAATAACATCCTGACAGGGTCGATGAACATAACCTTTTATTTACATCGCTTCTTTTTCATTTGCTTGCCTGTTTTTTTTTTTTTTTTTTTTTTTGCTCTGTTTTGTTTTGTTTTTGTTTGGGTCTTTTTTTCTTTTGTTTTTGTTTTGTTTTGTTTTGTTTTGTTTTTGCTTGTATTTGCTTTTTGTTTGTATGTTTGTTTGTTTGTATTTTTTTCTTTTTTGATAAGTATTTTTTGTATATAATAATTAATCTGAAAATACAAACAAAAAATGAGACTGATAACAAGAGACTGACTGTCTATTTTCACCGGAGACCGCCAACCGTTATGTCCATATATGACGGCTTATTGATTGTGTTAGTAAAGAATGAGATGATAGTAGAGTTGACATGTGTGTAAATTTTCCCATAATCCCAGAACTGTTGTCTTTAATCTTTATCTGAGAATTCCATTGAAATGCGCTAGGCAGAACGATGGTCACTAATTCAACATGTCACAATGGTATTACAAAAGACAATGGATAAGTCAAAGGCTAGACTTACTACATCTTTAATCAAATCTTAACCTCTATTGAAAAAAAAGCGATTATCACAGACAAAAGCATCGACAATATATATATATATATATATACATAGAAGGGTCTGAAAAATTCCCAACTATGTTAGAACTGTCAAATTTGCGATGCAAATTTTTTGTCGTTCCCTCCGCGGGACTCGAACTCGTACCGCTGTGACATCTATGGCAATACCGCCTGCACAAAGTCCAGCGCCCTAGACCACTCGACCAGGTAGGCTATATAAAAATACAGCTTTCGCTGTCCAGGTCATTCCTCCTCGTCGGTTTTATTTAGGGCTGTAACTAAGTACACGATGTATGGTAGTATGGGACAGTTCATTTAGATGTTATTATGTAGGGTAGAGGATCAAATTAATGATGCATGTCACAACAAATCAATGTTATACAAACGTCTCAGAATGTGACGACTCTATTCAATACACTGCTCCATCAGATCAAATTGGTACAGAGAAGATATGTAAACGTATAGAAAGGTCTGAGAAATTCCCAACGATTCCGTCGGATCAGTGTAATGAATAGAGTCGTCACATTCTGAGACGTTTATATATATATAATCATTTTCTCGTTCTTATTATAGAAATATGAACTTGTGTAGTGTAACTACAAGAATTGGGTTCAATGCTTTGACCATTTTTTCGCAATATTGTGTCAATATAAAGTCACGACATGACAGGAGCAGATACCAAGGGCAATGAGAGATAAAAACTTAAACCTAACTCTATTACCATGACCTGATAGAACGATATTAATTTCTGTTTCCAACGTGACAAACGCATTTCTTGGTCATAATGACATTCTTTTTTTCTCTGTACGTGACCATCAAAGAGAGTACCGCTAAAACGATGTGTTCTGCATTTGTAACAATTTCAAGTTTAAAAAGTTGATGAATAATATAGGACATAAAATACTAAATACATGTACCATTTTTTTTAGAAAATATTCCTTTTTAATGACATAGTTGTAAATAATCACTCTCCTCATTTATTTCATTTGTTGTATTTTATTTTACATTTCATATACACATGTATTTATTGCACGGAGGGAGGTAGAAAATGACAATAGCTATTGTTCATTGTTCATAAAATAATGCAATGTTGCTTCATTTACAAGCCTGACGACTACTTTTTATCATTATTTTAAAAAAATCAATCTCAGGCACTTATGCTTACCAAAAACAAAACGTATCCATTTTCTTATATTAAGGCAATTTAAAAAGCATTGTGAGATTTTACAACACATGCATGAAAGCTTTAACCATCTATTGTCTCTGTGGAATGTAAAGTGCATTAAGCGATACAAACTGTGTTATGTCATCGCCACTTGCCACTAAGTCAATAAATCACAAGAAGTATGGAAACATTCTCCCACTCTGCTATATAATTATCAGCCTTCTGTTTGAGAATTGAAGCAATTTTATTTCTCTTTTATTTTAAAGCCATATTGTTGAAATGCAATTTATTTTAAAGAGACAATGATCGATACCTGCAACAACGCTACATAAAACTATCATGAAAAAGCAAATATTTGTTTTAAAACGTCAACTGGTAACATCCACAAAATGATTAAAGTTTACAGATCGACATTGATTTTTTTGCTAGAGTGAGGTATACGTTTTTTGCATATTGGTGGAATATTTTTGTTGTTTAAATGAAATCCAATGAAAACTTTAACAAAAATTTATTGGATCCAGATATACCTAAAATTCAACTCAATGTTTACTCAAATAAGAAAAAGATACGTCAAAGCAAATATGTTTCATAATCTACAATTATCACGGTCAGTAAAAGCACTCCGTTCTGTGATAATAGTCCTTTTTCATATTTACGGAATACATTTTAGCAAGTTTTTTCAACGGAACATAACCCACCAACACTTGACAACGTCATGTCGGGTCTCATTAAGAAAGAGAAAATAGTAACGTTTTTCTTGGAGACTTAAACTATTTTCATTTCCGTAAGTACCTGAATTTTTTGAAATAAATTTACCTGGTCCATGCTCCCAGTTTTTAGGGGAGTCCGAGTTGCTCATTTGCTTTTGTTGCTTTGTGTGTATGATTTTAGTTACTTTGTGTTATTTGTTGTGTGTGTCTGTTTTCCATGTCTGGTCTTTGTCCCTGGATTGTATTCTTTTGATTACCGCTATAACCTTGGTTCCATTGATTACTCTCTACTACTGTTTATTGCTCCATTTTGACAATAAACCAGTCTGTCTGATGATAAATATGTAGAAAGTTACTCCCTTTTGCTTAAATCTAAAAAAAAACGAAGCTAAAGTCGGGAATATGAAAAAGGACTATTGGCTGTATGACAAGTATTATACAATTTTTTAAAAACAACTTTATGCGCTGCATAAATAAAATCTCCTTCGACCTGCTCCTGGATTGCATTCTTTTGATGTCCGCTAGTGTCTTGGTTCCCCTGATTTCCCTTTGATGTCCGCTAGTGTCTTGGTTCCCCTGATTTCTCTTTGATGTCTGCTAGTGTCTTAGTTCCCCTGATTTGTCTTTGATGTCTGCTAGTGTCTTGGTTCCTTTGATTTCCCTAAGAAAGGTACACTGTCGATCTAAGCCTACATATAATGTAAAACAGTAGCTAGTCTAACGTCAGGTCTAGATTTTAGATTCATCTGCAGTACTGTAATATTAGATGGAATTGACTATCAACACGCAAGACATCTCTATCAGCAACAAAGCTAATTTTTCACTTCAATGTTATTTTTGTTAATAACTCTTTGGTAAAATGAATAATTGATCAGATCGTTCGTTTTCTGTTCTGAAAATTATCAAAAATAAGAGAAAATGAACAAACCTCTAATTTAATAATTTAGCCAAAATCCTATTATATTACATTAATTTAATTACGGTAATATTTATGGAAAATAAGTATTGAACAAATATTGGCAACATTAATTTTTTCGTAAATTTGTGGCATCATAATTGACAAAATATTTATTTAATTTATTTAGCCACCGGTTTAAAAAAATGGCTTGTATTAATAAGTGATCTTGTAATGGAAACATGATGCAATGTACTTGGGAAAATAATATTTTGGTCCAAAATAAATTTCTGTTTGTTTTGTTTTACTACGTCAAACTTTTAACCTGCATATGAAAAGTAATTAACGATTTTCACTAAAGCCAATAAGTAACTGAATGTTACGACGATCCTTTATAATGAATCAACTTCAGTGAGAAAAGACTCTTGATTCTAATTTTATAAAGCAATCTTTTCAACTTGGTCTTTTCCAAAGAAAAAAAATACAAATTGCATTAAGTTAATTGAAATAATTAATTATTGATTATTTTACCCGGTACATTGATCTTTCCACGTCACAGTTGTAGGAGTAATTCAATGTCATAAAAAGAAAGACAATTGACTATAATGGTAATGCGTTAAGCGAACTGAACGGCATGATATTGTAGAGTGCTTTTTAGATTTGTTTCATTTTAAACTTCCATTTATCCTTTACTTACCTAATTTATAGCAGACATTTTTTTTATTACAAAAGATCTGTAATAAGCCAGCAATTTTGAACCACAGACATTATTGCTATTCGTTCAATTCGAATATGTGTAAAATTGGCGTCATTCTCTCATGTGAACATTTTAATTGTTTGATTTTTTTTTTCAACGAACGATGATATCTAAATCTTGTTACATTGATTGCTAAATGTCAAAAAGATATTAATATGGGAATTTGTGCTTAAAAGGTTTTGCATCGCAATTTTAACAAAACTGACGTTCTGATACGCAAAAATCTATCTGGTAGGTATTGATATTTAATCATGAGTTGTTTTAAAATTCTATTCAATATGTACCAGACTTTCCAACATCCTGTAGTGCAATAATTTTCGAATTAGAAGGAGCAAAGGTTGTGAGAAGTGTATATAGCCCACTTGGGAGAATATTATAACAGGGTTTTCCATCAGAAATCCATAACATATTTACTCTGGGACTTTACAGATGATGATATATCAGATCTTGTGATCATTTATTACGTCTTTACTCTATAATGTGTAGCTTTTTTGGTTTTAAAGAACGAAGCTGATATTGGCTGAAATATGATTTACATTACAACGTTCCATAAATAGTGATTTGTGTTGGTGGGTAATATCAGCCTTCTATAAGACTGTCGTTAGTTGTCTTATCTATTTCAGACGAGTATGAAACTACCATTGATGAAGAAGTGTACTGTCTCTTATATTTGTGGTTTGATTGGGATTATTTTGGTTCTGGTCAACGATATAGTAACAGGTAAGAATGAACAGGCTTACCGGTGTGTGGTGTTTACTCTACAGGCTTACCGGTGTGTGGTATTTACTCTACAGGCTTACCGGTGTGTGGTATTTACTCTTAAGTTTCTGAAGTTACTGTAGCACATTCGCAATCGTATGAAGTTAGAATATATTAAATTTTACCTTTTGATTATTTTGTCTTTGAAATGAAGACAATCTTAACTTTTTTCAGAGTTACAATAAGGTAATATAAGTCAATTTGTTTTACATTTTTTTATTGTCTATGTTAGTGATAATTCTACATATACTTCTCATTTGTCAACGTCTAGAGAATTCTTAGTTTTTCATTGGTCAACGCGATTTTTTTCTTAGTTTTTTTTTATTTTGGTCTCTTTGAATGAAAAATAAAGTTGTTAAATAAGACAAACAATTAATGTCACTGGTTTTCTAAAAGGAAATATGAAACACTATGCACATACGACAGAGTTTATGAGAAAACATCATTGCATGTAGCGGAGTTTACTTTTTGGCATTACAATAATGATTAAAATTGTAAAACCAATTATTAATGTTCTTTTAAATCTTCAAATTCTCTTCACATGGTCATCTTCCAATATCTTTATTTATGTATTTGTTTGTTATACTTTGTTGAAGCACATAGTTTGGATTTTTTTCACCTGTCAGATAAAAATGGATTGTCAATGAATATTGCCTAATGTATCAAAGTATGTTTGTTTAACGTGATATAAACATTATATCTAGTACATTTAGTATTTGAATAGTGACGAGAAGTATTAATTATGTTTCAGCCTACCAAAACAGTTATGACTCGTTCTATCCTGATGAAACTTTAACAGAAAATCTCCCAACAAATAAAAGGTAAACTATTTCTATGTGGCACTTGATTCACTCTTTTTTGTTATTAATTGCACGAAGATGCACCAAACCTACCTAGCTAAAGATAAAACCTATCAAAAGAACAGGTTGTGATTTGTATTGCAATATACAACAGGCTTTAAATAGTCTTATTTTATAACTCTAGTTCAATAGGTCTAACGATTAAAATGTTTACATATATATCAGCATGTGGAGTATCTTTTAATGCTCCCATCACATAACTTTCTTGACTTCTCCGTTATTTGATATTATCTTTTAAGCGTGTATATTCTAATATGTCATGCCTCAAATGTCTGTAGACCACAGCCGTAGTAAAACGGTGATTAACATATGACCAATGCCATAGACGTGTGGCATTGGTCATATGTTATCCAACTTTACCGACATCACGAAAAAGTTTGTTCCGAAACGATCGCCTGTTCATCTATGACGTTCGCCGCTTCTTCTCAAACCAATAAAGAAACTACTCCTGTTAGAATTGACGGAAACTCAAATTTATCATTGTTCTACCACGGGATGGCCATTTATGTCGCAATTTTAATAAAAAAAATGCAATGATATTTTTTCTAAAGGAGGTCAGAAAACCAAATGAGTTAGAATGAAAAATGAAAACGTTTTTTTCTTAAAAGGCAATTAAAAATATATTTGGGACAAAACTGGTTTTGCTACTCTCACGTATTTTTATCTTTTTTCTATGGTTCTAGAAATCAAATAGTGAACAATCTTTGGAAAAGAAGATTCTCTTAATTGTTAAAATATAGATCGATGGACTTTTATACATGATTGTTTAACGTAGATCATACCTATTACACTGAGCATTCTTTTCTGTCATCTTACAAAATCATACAGACATATATACTTTAAAAAACCTAACTATGCTTAGAATACTTTTAAAGAAATACTGACATAAAAAGATTGTATGGTAAAGCCTCCTTTTAAGGGGTGATAATAGTCAATGTTATGTAATGGAAATTTTAGTTTTTGTATTACAAAAAAAAAATATTTTGGTGGTCCCCATTTTTGAAAGTATGTCTGTTAAGTGTTTGTTATATAAATTCAGACGAAATTCTATCTACAAATTTTAAAAGTATTCAAAATAGTGAAATTCACCCACAAAAAAATATATATAAATTGCCTTTATTAATGCTCAATTATCTCAAAATCAAGTTTGGTGACCTATGTTTTCACATTAAAATTCTAAACAATGCTGATCTTGCAGAAAAACTAGGAAAATAAATGTGTATACTAAAATTATTTGGTATGATCTTCCTTAAGCTTGTTCGAAATAAGTGTTTTTCCAAGACACCAGCTTAATAAACAAATCACATCACATAAATTGGTGAACGTATTGATATGGTCTTCACATTATATTCTTATTTGCACTACTGATGTATGCATACCATTTCAATTCATATTGTATATAACTATCAAGGTATAGTTTATACCTACTAACATAATAGTTTGTAGAATTTTGCGTTAATACTGGTGTATTATCTTTGTTTACTAGAATATTATAAATTATAGTAAATCATATTGATACGTTTATAATCAACGTAGGCATTTCCAAAAATTCACTGCATATATCAACTTACACCAGCTGACCTTTTCGTTCGAGACGTATTTAATAGGTCTGTCTAGACTTTGTCAACGATCTGATTATGGTCAATTCATCGTGAAAATCTACACAAATAGGAATATGTTTTTGGTATAGATATTGCAGAAATAAATGTTTCAAAAAGTATCTATAAAATTTCTTTTCACTAAGATGTTTGATCGAGACAAGAATCAGAAGAATGAAATATTTTCTGTCAGTATATGACAATGTCATATCAGACGATAAAAATTGTGGTTCGACATTGTCATTCATCACTGACCACTTATGTCTATAAAACGATGAAAAGCTTCTCAGCAGGATTCTGTATCATCAGTGTGATCAATTACTATCACGCGGTAATCAAAACTGTTAACGGAATTATTTATATAGATAATAATACATGGCAAAATCTGATTACATGCGGATGATACCACCGGGGCTTGACTTCATGAGCTTGATCCATAAAACTGTCAATAATTCTACTAAAATGCTATTTTTACGATTTTTGCATTTTACTATCCATAGCCATACACTAAAAACCACAAGGGAAACAGGCTGCTATCTCGATACATGCCTTTTTATTATCTTCAACGGCACGAGAATTATTTCTGTCTAGTTCATTATTACTGCCTCGAGTCCCCTAATAGCGGTATTTTTACATTTCTGGTACGAATAAGGGATTCAAGAAACAAGTCTACACTCGTAAGATTCGGTTGGTAGTTCTGACTTTTTTACCCTGTATATATATATATATATATATATATATATATATATATATATATATATATATATATATATATATATATATATATATATATATATATATAGAAGAAGGTCATTTGTTGACAGAATATTTTGCCCATTATATACTTTATAAAGTGTGTTAACATCTTTATCGGTATCGTTGTAAAATCCTTTAGACTTAAATATATATATACTTCTCTCATGGCCGATTTGTTTCTCTACTGTTACAATTAACAGTGCATGGGTGTTTTACTCTAAAAAAATCCTTCACAACATGATTGGTTGCATGAAACTAATGATACTTTTAACAATGTTAAGGATACTTACGCTTAGTTGACTAATTCTAGCACTATAGTACACGGACACCATTTCTGTTTACAGAATTTACACAAGAAAATAGCAGCTCGCATATTAAAATTTATTACAAAAGAGATTTTCCTGTTGATTAAATTTTCCATTCTACGTGGCTATAGGCATCCTCATGTGGTATTTACATATCACAACCGGTCCGCTAGTATCTGTAGCGATATTAGAGGCATCCTCCTATGGTATTTACATATCACAACCGGTCCGCTAGTATCTGTAATAAAGTGTCAGATTTGAATGAACGCATCAGATCCCTCGTAGATTAGCTTTTACCTAAAATTATCGCAGTCTTCAAAAAACATTTACATAGTTTTTTCACCGTTACAAACTTTAATGCGAAAGTATAATAGCACTTGAAGGTTCTATATTAAACATTTTTCTTGTTTACCAGTTTTTTGGTTTTTTTTAACTGAGTTTTCGATATGTCGAATTTCTACAGTGGTCAGTTTAAAAGGGGGAGGAGGTTGTGATCACACAAAAGTACTTTAGCCCCGCCTTTTTTTTTTCTTTTTTGTTTTGCGCGCGCGCCTGTTCCAAGTCATGAATATTTGGCCTCTGTATGTCTTGTTTCGTTTTCAATTCACGTAATGTTGGTGGAATATATAGAATAATCAAGGGAACCACGATTCTACATACAAAGTAACAAAGTAAATGGCCAACTCGCACTCCACTAAAAACTGGGAGCATGGTCCAGTTGAAACAAAAGAGGAAAGGAAAACTAAGACACGTTGAACAAATCAGTTTTCATAGTGCAGGTGGATACCGTAACGATCCACGAGTTCATGATGACGACAGTAAAATTCTGTAGTGATTACTTTAAACTTGTAGCAACATTACCCTGTTCCAGAAGCCTAATTGTAAGACGTCTAGCGCGATACAAAAAGTCTGTGTAGTTACGTCACGCTCTGGCATAACGTATGAGTTGTGAAATGAACGCTCCATACGCATGTGCTGAAGAGATGTTGCCACAGATAAAATGAAAGGTGACAATACGGAATGAAAAGTCATCGGCAACTTTTTCGCTGTACCTATGTATAATGTCGTTTTGTGGCCAGCTGTAGCCTGTCCAGTGGTGTGAGGATTTTCTCGTCGTTCATTGAAGACCCATGGGTGGCTTTGAGCTGACATTTTTCATCCCGTTGGGGTTTTTGTCTCCTTGACATATTCACCATATCCATTCTCCTTATATAATACGATGGAATTACCAACTGCCCAAATCAGATTTATTCATAAAGGATACGATTTGTAATTTTTTGTCCATTATTTGAAACTTGTCTTCACAGATAGATGTATTAGATCCCTAATTGCACTTTTACGTAAATCCAAAGTCAGTTTTTTTTTATTATCGCACTGCATGTGTGAAATCTCGAGTATTTAGTACTTAACGTTACTACTCCAAATTCAGTCCAATGGGATTGAAATGACCGATTATTTCTAACACTGGTATAGTTTTTATGTTTAGGGGATCTTATACATCGTTCCTACCTTCAAAGAACTTGAGATAAAGGATACATACTACAGACACTGTGAAAGTCAGCCTTATATCTTGACCTACACTTAGAGGTCGATGGAAAAGAATTACTTAGCTATACGACAAACGCGATGACTTTTAATTTCGTATTGTCAACTTTCGTTTCGTTTCGTTTCGTTTCGTCTATGAAGTTTTCACATCACATACGTTATGCTAAAGATTGCCGTAACTACGCTGACTGTTTGTACCTCGCCAGATTTCATACCATTAGGAATCTGGAACAGGGAAATATTGCTACAAGATTTAAGTAATCACTAAAGAAGTTGTTGGGTCGCCATCATGAACTCGTCGATCGTTACAGAGTATCAATCTGCACCATGAGAACCGATTTGTACAACGTGTCATTGTTTCCATTTCCTCTTTGGTCTATCCCGGACTTGACTTTTATGAGCAGAGTGTAAGCAGAGGACGCTTACACTACCGATGCACCTGGTCCATATCACAAGATTTTAGTGGAATTCGAATTGCTCATTTATTTTTGTTGCGTTGCACGTATTATTTTGCTTTTTAATATGCTCTTTGTCGTGTGTGTCTGACTTGAGCATAATTCGCTCATAATGTTTATCTACTGAAATGTATGAAAAAATGGCAGAATTTAATCTGTAGTTTAATCATAGTTTTACTTTTAACGCGCACAGACGTAAATAACAGCACATTCCAAGTGTACAGAAGTATTTTAACGATATAATAGAAACACTCGCTTTAACACATTTACTAACGGAACGGTGACGAATTTTGTTTTCTCCTCGACACGATAATATATTTAATCAAAAGTCTGCTAGAATCAGGTAAACCTCGCAAATGTCTGTATTTCTAAAACTAAATCTTCCTGAAAAGTGTTCCTTTGGAACAAATTGTGCTCCTTTACTTGCTGACCTATTTCGTCACTCTTATGAGGCTGACTTTATAGATGATTTGATCAGAAAGAAAGAATATCGTTTGGCTAAATCCTTCAGTCTCAGTTTCCGCTGTATAGATGACGTATTATCTTTAAACAATCCTAATTTCGGGGATTTGATACATCGCATCTACCCAAAAGAACTTGAGATAAAGGATACTACTGACACTGTGAAGTCAGCCTCATATCTTGACCTACACTTAGAAATCGATGGTAAAGGAAAACTATTGACCAAACTTTACGACAAACGTGATGACTTTTCATTCAGAATTGTCAACTTTTCTTTCATCTGTGGCAACATCCCTTCGGCTCCTGCGTATGGAGTGTTCATATCACAACTCATACGTTATGCCAGAGCTTGTCGAAACTACGCAGACTTTTTATATCGCCCTAGAACTCTAACAAATAGGCTTTTGGAACAGGGTTATGTTGCTACAAGATTGAAGTCATCACTACAGAAGTTTTATGGTCGTCATCAGGAATTCGTGGATCGTTATGATGTATCCATCAGCACCATGAAAACTGATTTATTCAACGGGTCATAGTTTTCCTTTCCTCGTTTGTCTACACCGGACTTGACTTTTTATGAGCAACTCGACGGGTGTTTCTAGAAAAGCAGAGGACGCTTACCCTACCGGTGCACCTGGTCCATGCTCCCAGTTTTTAGTGGAGTCCGAGTTGCTCATTTACTTTTGTTACTTTTTATGTATGATTTTAGTTGCTTTGTGTTCTTTGTTGTCTATGTCTGTTTTCCATGTCGGGTCTTTGTCCCTGGATTGCATTCTTTTGATTACCGCTATAACCTTGGTTCCCTTGATTACTCTTTCAAGACCATTACTTCCCATCTCCATAACTGCTATACGAAAACTTTTATATATTGTAATAACATAGCCTTTTTTTCAAAGAACGATCTTCCACAAATAATTCACGTCTGGTGTATTTAAAGGGCAATATTTATTTATGCCCATAGTTTAAATGGAACGACAACGTATGAATGTGTTTAACAAGAATATGCATGACAAATAAGAGACAACAACCCCACCGGGACAAAAATATCAGCCCAAGGCAACCCATTGGTCTTCAATGAACGACGAGTAAACTCTCACACCACAGATCAGGCTGCAGCTGGCCCCAAAACATTATTATACATAGGTACAGCGAAAGAATTGTCCCTAAATACATAAACTAAAGTTAAAAACGAAACAAGCGGGGGGGGGGATAAAGTACTGAGGCGTGATCACAACGCTCCGCCTTTAAAATGTGGCCACTCTTGAAAAATATTGCACAATTAAACACACCTAAAAATCAATTAAAAAAGTCTGAGTTCCTTGTTAAAACGGAAATAAAGAAACTGAATATCAATAACACAAATGTACAAACTAAGGACTACTAGCAGTTAACTGACTGGCCAGCTTCAGACCAGTTTAAATCCACAAAAAGTTATGTCCCCGTCATAAGTAAAATAAATATTAATTCTTCCCAGGGTTGGGAACCTCGATAAGTCATACAATAAGAACACAACCCATACCATGCCAAAAACTGCTTTTTTTATTTTTTCTGTGTAAAGACCCTATGAGCGAATCAATGTTAATATAAAAAAATATATCCTTAACGATTTGACAACAATATCATAACTATATTCTACGAATGTAAGCTCAACGGTTGAGCATCGAGCTTTCCGTGCTTTGTGTAGAATGTTACCGTAAATTAAAGGTGAGAGAAATCCACACGTATTAATACTTTACAAGTACATCTGTATTTGAGAATGAATTCCTTGTATCGGTTAAAAAATTTTGTGGATTTGTTTTAAAAAGAGCTTGTGATATCAAAAACCTTGATGTAGTAATTTCTCGGTTATGTAAAGAGTCCTTTCGTTAAAACTCAGAAATATTGTTACAAATATGAGCAAATCAAACCAATTGTGATATGTAAACACCATATGATGGGCGCGTCACCATCTAAAAACGGATAGCTGACAACAGGGCATAAAAAATAATCCCTTTTATCGTAAATTTTAGTATTATATTTAGCATTATCGAAATGAATACTAAGATCGAGAAACAGAAACTCTATATCATCAATATTAGTTCTATTCAAAGACAGTTATACAGGATATACATCTTTAGTATGAATATAGAAGGCATCGTTGTTAAGGCTCAAAATATCGTCCAAATATCTAAAGGTGTTTAGAAGGGTCTTTATTTATTCTGGCCATTTATTGTGATTCGAAATAGTACAGAAAGAGGTCCGCAATAAGTGGTGTACAATTGATCCCCAATGGAATTCCAATAACTTGACAATAAACGGTTTCACCAAAGCGTACGAAAATATTATCTAACAGAAAGCATATCTAAAGGAGTCCAATTATCGTAGTTTAATGTTTTGCGTTACTTCAAATTTTCTCAACGAATTTGAATAAATATATTCACCTATTTGAATGATCATTTGATAAGATATGTGAATTTTTATTTTATGAGATAAGTATTCTTTTTTCAATAGAGGTATATGCACACAGTCAAGCAAAAGAAATGATTGTGAACAAGCCGATATTACAATTTATTTGTGAAAAAGTCTTTTACTGTTTCAACAACTTCAACAAAACTACAATTTTAAACAAACAAATCAAGCGATTATCATGTACAGAGATATGGAGTAGTGCGATATATCGATACAAATCAGTGCAATATTTCAGTTCTGTTGGTTAAGAATGAAATTAGTTTTTAATCTTTAATTGGCTGAACCATGGAGAACAAAGGAAATCGTGATAAAATGAATCTACTAACATCTTAAGTGTCAGTCTCTGTAAGAATCAGGCAGTGGGTGAAACAGAATAAAAAAAACACCAATTTGAAAGTTTAACTTGACTATTTAGAATTCATAAGAATAAGATTTTACATATCACTTTGGCAAATTGACTTATATTTCACTTAAATGCAATGACAATTAGCATTTCAAGGGCAGATAACCCCGTTAAAAACCTCAATTTTCTAACATACTATTTAACATTTTTAGCAAATCCAGTAACGCAGAGATCAAACTTTTTTTCAAATAGAGAAGGCATCCTAGAGTGAAACTATATTGCCAGATCGGTGGGATTTTGGCATACAAGTTTCTGATTATTATTATTATTATTATTATTATTATTATTCTAGTATTATGTCTGATTCTTACAAAAACTTCCATTTAAGGGTGAAGTGTTGCTTTTTGCATTTTCTGGGGGAAAATGGTTAATTAAAACCAATAACGCAGTATTCCATACCATTCCCAAATGGTACTGGTTCTTTTTTCACGATCCTTCACATTCTCTTTTGCGGTCAATATATAGTACTTGTCATTCGTTGTCGACCTAATCACAATCATTTTTCTCGCCTGACAGTGTGACGGGAGCAACATGCCTTCTGTTGCTCTAGAAATGCGCTAGAAATGTTACATGGTATCTTCTTTTATTTGCTTTTTAATACATATACGTTTTCTAGTTTGAAATGGGATCTGTAAATACTACTTGTACACTTTGTGCATGCTTGCAAAAGAGAAATCGGTATTGCTACTACCTACCACTGACAGAAATTTCAATTCCTGATCTCCTTTTGTAAACAACGATCATTACATTTTTTTTATTTTTAAATTCGTTAGACTCACCATATCTGTGAGACGAAATGGAAAGTAACCATTTTTTCATCTTTTGGAATGTTTAGATAAAAAATACATGGTCCATATAATGTTACAATGGTGTAGTGGTTTTGGGTTCTAAGTGATGTTTGCCAAGTCACAAAGTATTTCAAAACTCTAATGAATGTTTAGACTGCCAGTCCTCTCTTTATTTTACAGTTAATGTATTGTTTAAGGAAGAGTAACCAAGGAAACCAAGATACTAGCAGAAATTGCAAAAGAATGTAATCAAGGGACAAAGAAAAGACATGGAAAACAGACAAACACATCAAAGAATATAAAATAACCAAAATAATACAAACAAAGTAACAATACTAAATTAGTAACTCAAACTAAAACGGGTATTTTGTGGTTATATCAATGTACCATTTTAGGTTTGCAATGCTGTCGTATAGCTTCCGCCCACAGAGTAGATACGGCAGTAGGAGGAGATACCAGCCATACAGAAAACATTATAGGTACATTTACAAGTATTCTAACAAGTATGTACAAATCAAAACAAACATACAGTTTTATAACAAATAATTGCTTCAGTGTAACTATCTTGCATGGCACTTTCTAACTCAGTATAGCCTGTCTGCTATATTTAGTTTTGCATGCGATTGCTTTTGCAGAGATTTTTTGAAATAACTCATCGAAACTTATTTTGATTAGGATTTTATTTTCATGTTTTTTTGTTTTGTTATGTTTTGTTTTGTTTTGTTGTTTTTTTTTTTTTTTTGGTTTGTTTTTTTTTTTGTTTTTTTTTGTTTTTTTTTTTTTGGGGGGGGGTTATTTTTTAAATAAACGGTACATTTACATTATGCAGCTGCAGAATAAATTTTACGAAAAACTGAGAAAATAGCCTGTACTTGATTAGAATGTAAACGTTTTATATACCTGTATGGTAACATTTTAATTATTAGCTCACCTTGTATAAGACCATCACTTGGCGTCCGTCGTCGTCGTCGTCGTACTGGACAAATATTCAAAAATCTTTCCCTATGAAACTACTAGATCGACAGGATTTAAACTTGGCATAATTGTTTCTTAGGGTGTTCTGCACAAAATGATCATTGAGACTTGTGATCCGTGAAGAAATATGGTCGCCGTTACTTACAAAAGAACAAAGGGGTCTGAAGGCAGTTTTTTTGCAAATAACTAAAAAACCGTGGCCTTTAGCGAAATTCTTGCAGGAGGTAATATTGTTCAGCCTTCATGAGACAGACCTATGCCGAAATTATCAAAACCATCCGTCTACTGACGTAGGAATTGCCGCCCCTGAAACAGTTTTTGTGGCTTTTTTTCACATGTACAATTTTGATATTATTCTTCTCTAAAACCATTTAAGATCATTTAATGAAAATAAGCATATTAGTTCTTTCTTAGTGTATTGTGCTCAAATGACTAGCGATTTGAATCCGTGAATAGGTATGGCTGCCTGTACTAAAAATGGAACATAGGGGCGGAAGACAGTTTTTTGAAAATAATTCTAAAAATGTTACCTATAGCAAAATTTTGGTTCAGGTCATTAAAATGCTATTAACAGCATTTCCTGCATTTGACAATTCAGTTGATTTTAACTTAGCCTGTCTCATTACTAAAGTTTTTTTCAAATAAGCAAATGGCTAACCAGGTGAGCGATTCAGGCTCTCTCTAGTCTCCAGATATACGTTATGCCACCTTTAAGAATTTTTTTAAATATATTATAAAGACATTTTAAGCCATATTTGTAAATCTAACGATCTGTTTAAAAGCGATATAATAATAATTCTACATTACAGTTACAGTCAATATAGAGACAAGCCATGGTTGAAACTACCAAATAAATGGTGTTTTAGACAGTCATGTTCCTCTTCCAATGACTGTTGCAGAAAGCATAATATCTGTGATGTCAGTGCAAAGCGTTGTATTGACTGCTGGTATGGGTATCCATGTAAACGCAACGCTGACTGCTGCGACAGATTCCCAAGATGCGACTACAGAACTAAGTCTTGTCGAAACTAAAATTTACTCCTGCCGGAAACAGACATCAGTCTCGTGGTGCAACTTAAAGATCTTCTAGGGAAATTAAATCAAACCAAAGCTGTTCATTTCATTTGTATTTATTCATCAAATAAAGAATTTATTTCTTATTTTCTGAATGACACGTGGTGTGAATGTTTGTATCAAACAAATTCTAAATAAATATTTTTCCTGTATTCCTGAATGTTTTTTCTATTATTTTTGTCCTTCCTTCTCTACCTGAAAATTGCCTACTAATGTCCAAAGAATAACTTCGCAATATGTGCTAATTGATTTTTCAACATTTAAAAGACATTCTTATATACATGTAAGGTTTTTTTTATATATATAAAGAAGAAAATGCATAAAATAACTCATTTTAACCATGTACTCATTTTAACGCTTTTTTTTAAAGCAAAACGAAAACAACCACTTTTTTCTCAAGTAACGCCATACAACAACAGTTACTTTTTCGGCACAAATATCAACTTAATAGATATCAATTCAACTTTTGATGAATGCAACATTTTGTCAGTCTTCTATTATTTATGTTCTTTTAGTTAATATCCTAATTGGTTCTAAACTGCCACAACGCTTCCAGTTTTTCCTTCTTTTGAAACCTTTAATAAGCAGTGTTTCACAACCATCAGCCACCACGCGACAACCAGGGGGCGCTGCTATTGCACCAGCATAGATTCCAGTATTAAAAAGGATTAGTTAAATCAAATTTAATGCTCACAATAACAAAGCATTACATTTATATAAAAAATAGGAGATATGGTATAACTGCCCATCGGGAAGTCATCCACCAAATGCCAGCAACGAGCAATAAAACTTCCAAAGGTCACCACACGGTCTTCAACGATGGGCAAAACACATATCATAAAGTAAACTATAAAAGGCCTTAAGATAAATGATGTGAAACTATTCATTTTTTATGTTTGTTATATACTTTTATGTGAAAAAAATAAACCGTATGTTGAGGACTGGACCAAAAGTCAAGAAATAATTTCAGAATCAGCAGTGTAATCAAATGAAATACATTGTACACTCTAGAAATAAGTTCAGAAGCAGCCCCGTAAGTCAACTGAACTGTATTCTACAGTCAAGAAAGGAGTTGTGAAGCTACAGTCAAGAAATAAGTTCAGAAGCAGCCGCGTAGGTCAACTGAACTGTATTCTACAGTCAATAAACGAGTTGAGAAGCTACAGCCAAGAAATAAGTTCAGAAGCAGCCGCGTAGGTCAACTGAACTGTGAAGCTACAGTCAAGAAATAAGTTCAGAAGCAGCCGCGTAGGTCAACTGAACTGTATTCTATAGTCAAGAAACGAGTTGAGAAGCTACAGTCAAGAAATAAGTTCAGAAGCAGCCGCGTAGGTCAACTGAACTGTATTCTACAGTCAAGAAACGAGTTGATAAGGTACAGCCAAGAAATAAGTTCAGCCGCGTAAGTTAACCGAATTCTGTATTTTCTACTAGCGTTTGATAGTTCTTTCACAAATTTCGAGCAAAGATTAATGAATCCCACGTATAATTAATATGTTAATGTATCATTTAAACGTCAATGCTTTTTATCTTGGCATTTGCACGAAGACCTTGTTTTACTGAGACATTTTCCCTAATCTTGCTGGAGGGTTTTTTTTTGGTTTTTTTTCGTTTTTTTGTTTTTTTTTTTTTTTATTGATACTATTGTTTGAGTGAACAGATGTGCTTATCAGTTGCCTTTGGATTTTGAAATTGCTTACAGAAAAAACGAGTACTCTTTCGAGGTAGGTACACTTTGTTGTATTTCGTCCTACTTGTTAAAGTATTTGTTTCCAACCACTGTCCCAGGTTAGGGGGTACCACTGTCCGGGGTTAGGGGGGTAGGTTGAGCGCTCACAAACGTGTTTAAGCCCGCAACATTCTTTATGTGCCTGTCTCAAGCCATGAACCTGTAGTGCCATAGTGGTGGTTTTTTAATGTTCATTGTTATTCGTTGAACGTTTTTTTTTCTGTTTTCTGTAAATTATATCGATTTTCGTCTTTTATGAAGTTTCACTTCATTTATTTTGGGGCCTTTTACAGCTTGCTTTATGGTATGGGTTTTTCCCATCATTGAAGATCGTGTGGTGACCTTTAGAAATTTAATTGTTCGTTGCTTGACTTTTGGTGGATGTCTGTCTCATTGGCAATCATACCATATCTCCTATTTTATATGAATTGTATTCTACAGTCGATAAATAAATTCAGAATCAGCTGTGTAAGTTAACTGAAATTCGCTCTACGCTCAGAATAATCAAGTAATTTCAGAAGCAGCGATGTAAGTCATTGCCCATTATATCTTACAGTCAGGAAATAAGTTCAAAAGCAGCCGTGTAGGTCAACTGTGTAACATTGTACTTGAACGTTTATTGTCAAGCTAATATACTAAAACTGATTTGAAATAGTTATGTCTATCAACATAACTTGTATACGTATTTTAAATTGTTCGAAGTGTATCAATTTTTCGCAATTTTCGCGCTGGTCAGAGAGGCGTGGAAATATTTAGTCATGGAATCATAATGGGGAAAACTGTCATTAGTTTAGATGTCTTTCAAATCTCAATACAAAGCATCAGTTTTTCGAAAATAAAGGACAGTCAAGGATAAAGACAACTGATAAAAACGCACACACAAAGTGTATATTTTCCGGCGATTTCGGGGGAGGGGTGTTCATCGAAATACCTGCCTTTGGTGAATAAAACCTAGATATCACATTATAAAAATATAAACAAACAGACTTTTCAAGTTATACATAAGGACCCAGTTAATATAAGCATGGAAATATAATTCAAAAGATTATATTTTGATTCTTTGAGAAGAAGCCACTTCGGCTTCCATACAAAAAACTTCGTGTTGGGCATATTAACATTCATTTATTTAATGAAGTCTTACACTAAAGGAACTACTATTTGATTTTTATGGGGTGAAATTTGAAGTAAAAGAAAGAATCCAAATTATTCTAAAATATAAAGGCAGGACAGGTTGTAATGGAATCTAAAAAGGTATGATATCTAACTTCCTACTAATTTACAGTTTGTATTTTCTTTTCATTCAGGCGCAATGTGCAGAAGATAAAAACACAGGATATAAATATCAAATCAAATGGTTGCTTCCTAAATAAATAAGGAAGGATAAAATTACCTACCCACAACACTGCATTCTGTGCTGACTACATACACAATGCTTACATTTAAGTGTAAAGTCAGACCAAATTTCAAACTTTAGTTTCCTTCTTCCAATTTTATATATACACACACTTTTATATCCTCTCACTGAACATAATAAAGAAACATACATTAAAATACACTACTAACAATCTAGCTTAAATATTAAATTGAGCAAATTAACATAGATCTATAAAGTTGAATTATTAAATATAAAGCTCCGAACCGATTAATAGATCCTGCTTCTTGTAAAATCGACATCAAGGCTAACCCTTATAAGAAAAAAAACGTGTGAATTGATGAAACTGACAAAAAGATCAAATTAATGTATTCGTGCCAACTACTAGAAATATATAAAACTTACAAGTTTTTTGTTTGACTAATGGTGACATCGTGCATGATGTATCCACCGTAGTAATGAGAACTACCAGAGTAACGAGAACAAAGCATAATCTGACAATATCATTACAGCCAACAGCTTGATCCATTTGTCAAAATTCCCCATATTTATAGATTCTTGGGGTGACGTTGCTGTGATCTGCACAAAGTAAAGTACAAATATCTTATCTACAATGATAAATCACATTGTCAACATTACATCGGTAGCAGTAAACTATCCATACAAAAATGTCACCATAAAGAATGATCGGATTACTATGAAAAAAAAAACAGTTGAAGAAGTGGTAAATATAATAGTTTACTAGATGTACGTAGATAGACACTATCATCATCTGATGTGTACCAAGATAATTGTTGTGTAACACTATACCATGTACCATTATCTTATAATAGTCCAATTATATGTTGTACTATAACTATTTTGCAAGATTATATAGAAATTTCAATCAAAAGGGGCATAATAAGTAAAAATCCTGTTCAGCCAAAAAAAAATACTCAGGGGTATATTTGAATTGCGTAATTATATGGTCAAATGTTTGTCTTCGTTGAAAAAAGTTATATTGTAATGTATGCATGTACGAAATACATTTTATATAGGGTATATGCATCAGACTTAAAAAAATGGAATCGGGAAAATTTGAAAATCAGAGAACAACGAAAAAACACAAACAGCTCAATAACTGATACCACTTGCTTCTAACTGTTAATCGTCGAACAGAAATAGTAATCAAGGGAACCAAGATTTTATGGGAAATCAAAAGAATAGAAATGGGAACACGTATGGTGAAACGTAACAAATGCCCCATCGTATTATCCCTATGAAATACTTACAAAAGTCACTAAAACGTGGTCAATATAACACCTTCGAGTAAGCTCTGAAAGGCCCCGACAACAAAGTAATGAAATCGACGGGGATAGAACGATGACACTTCTTCAAAATAAATTAAAAAGCCAAAGACACGCAGACACATAAATAACCAGCATTGACATAAGGAAAAACATCTGATATTGATAAAATTGGATTAAGGCAACGAAAAATCACCAAAAACATGCTTCATTCATAAATTATTCGTGGAAAATGTTGAATTTTATCTTGAACTTGATATCACAAAAATAAATCGTGCAGTACTAAACAACACAGGGCCAAAATTTCACTGGAAGATTTAAAAGAAAAAAAAATGTAGAAAAAATGAGTTCATTCGAAAACAATTAACATTTCTTTTAGGAGGACCTGCGTAAGAATATTCGTGTACCGACATATTTTAAATAAAATCCCAAAATAAATTGTAACATGAAAAATTCAAGTCACGGAATAGATACAAGAGCAAAGTCATTAAATACTGAAAAGCGCTATGATTAGAAAAAAAAACAATCGATACATATGCATCCACTTCCGGTAGTGGATAAAATAAATCTTACCACTACAGAAATGGGCATCTTATCCTTAATTAAAAATGTATTCTCAGGATAGCGATGTTATTAAAAATTGTAATAAAGAACCGTTGTGAATTCTATGACTTAGCCATTCTCACTAGTGACTTAATTGTCGCTGGAAGGTGTAATGTTCGATTAATAGTCAACCCTGTTAGACGTCGTATCTGAAAGGAACAGATGTAGTGAAATATATACGTAATCTAGGGACAAAGACCAGACAGGGAAACAGATACACACAACAAAGATAAAAAAAATAACAAAAATAATGCGTACAAAGAAACAAAAGTAAATGAGTAACTCGAACCCCTCTAAAAACTGGGAGCATTGACCAGGGGCACCGGTAGGTTAAAAGTTGAAATCGAACACCACGATATGGCATACCTATATGAAGATTTTGTTTTAAAAAAAATCAAGTGGCTATGACACGTGAGATATTGTTAGAAGTTACAGATAAAACTTCAAAGAAAAAAATGCAAACAGACGGACGGACGGACATTATTTCCCCCGCTTTCAAAACGAAGGGGTCTGATAATAGTTCTTGCAACTATGAAGGACATAATAAAGTAATAAATCATAATGTACACTGCACACATACAACTACATAGTGGGGAGACCAGGTGAGCAAGTTATAGTCCTCATTTCTTGCTCCGTAATGGTCATCATGGTTGAAACCAGGGATCAAACCAGAAAAGTCGGCCATCACCATTACGATCTGTTCCTATATTCGTATGAAGATAATTTTGTACAAGGGCTACTACAGAAGGAGTAATCAAGGGAAACAAGATTCCTGGACTTGGAAAACAGACATACACACAAAAAAAACATAAAATAACCAAAATAATACATACAAAATAACAAACTTTTAAAGTAATTGAGAAACTCGGACTCCACTAAACATGGACTAGGTACACCGGTAGGGTAAGCGTGAAAAAGCCTAGTTTAAAAAGTGTATTGTTGAAGTACATCTATCAACTTGATTGATCTGCAAGGCTTTAAGCCATATAAGCCATATTCTCGGCCTATATCATATATGGATCCACTGGCCAATTTATACATGGATTGGACTATCCGTTTGTTCCAAAGAGCACGCGGTTTTAACAAGACGACGTACAAATTATGGACAAAATCGAGATTTCCCCAATTAGTCAAGATTAATACGTGACTTTTTGAATTACCTTATCCGGACCGGAATTAATTTACCGATCATGTGACTTCTGAGTTGTTAGGCAAAACAAAAATGGCGTTCCAAGTAACGCTAGTAATATTTTGCAAGCGTAAAAAAATGTTATAAAATTGCACCTTCAAAAGTAATAAAAACGATGTTGACACCCCTGCAAAGTTTTGATGTTCTGTGCCAGATTGCATTGCAGACGATAGGAAGCAAGCTCCACACAGCGGCAGACATTCGTCTCCTCTCTTAATAACCGCTGCATAATCTACAAACATGATGACTTTTCATTTCGAATTATCAACTTTTCTTTCATCTGTGGCAACATCCATTCAGCACCTGCGTATGGAGTGTTCATATCACAAGTCATACGTTATGCCAGAGCTTGCCGAAACTACGCAGACTTATTGTATCGCGCTAGAACTCTAAAAAACAGGCTTCTGGAACAGGGTTATGTTGCTACAAGATTGAAGTCGTCACTACAGAAGTTTTATGGTCGTCATCAGGAACTCGTGAATCGTTATAGTGTATCCATCTGCATCATGAAAACTGATTTATTCAACGGGTCATAGTTTTCCTTTCCTCGTTTGTCTACCCCGGACTTGACTTTTTATGAGCAAATCGGCGGGTGTTTCTAGAAAAGCAGAGAACGCTTACCCTACCGGTGCACCTGGTCCATGCTCCCAGTTTTTAGTGGAGTCCGAGTTGCTCATTTGCTTTTGTTACTTTGTATGTATGATTTTAGTTACTTTATGTTCTGTGTTGTGTATGTCTGTTTTCCATGTCGGGTCTTTGTCCCTGGATTGCATTCTTTTGATTACCGCTATAACCTTGGTTCCCTTGATTACCTTTTCTAGAAAGCAGAGTCAATATCCTAGGCGGCCTTACAGTTGCCTTGCGTAAAAATTTGAAGTATCTTACGGAATATATCAGATCCAGGGTACCAGGTTAACCGCTGCAGACAGGCCTTTCGAAATTCACAGGCGTAATTCAATTCAATCCATTCATTCAATTTTTCCCGACTTTGCAAGATTCTTGCATTTTCTGAGAGGGTGCCTTCCCAAAATTAATTGTCAAAAAACGTTTTCAAAAATATCAGGCACTTAAAAACTGCCAGAAAAAGTAAGTTGGCATGGTGTTATTGTAAAGAACCAAATAACTAGTACACCTTTTTCTGCTCATTTGTTCATGATTTGAATTCTTAAAGTTCGTTTGCATTTTTGAAAAACAGCCAGTTGGTGAAGGGAAGAGAACCCAATCATGTGGGGACCTGAATCTTTCAGGATAGCTTAATGCATGCATTTTACACCTCTTTACATTCACAAGTATTGCATCTATTCATGTACGAATGCTCTACTATCCACAATCAATTATTCCACCAATTTCGCTTTTTATTTTTAAGTTTTACAAAATTAGACCAGGTCAGTTTTGTGCACCTGAATCTCATTTGTATAGTGCAACCTAAGACGCTGTTTCGGAGCTTGGAAAGGAAGAAGACTAAGGTCAAAAAATACCTTTTTTTTTCTTGTAACCAAGCCGTATAGCGTCTTTTCTTATCACCATTACAAAGAACGATTGATCGGGGAAATCACGTGTTATTATGACTTTTTTTGCTTTCTTGATGTCAGAAACAGGCTTCCATAGAACTGCTATACGACACGGATAATAACGCATTGTCAACATACCCTCCTATTACCCAGTCAATTTAAACGATTTATACCTATGTTTACCGTCAAACACCTACAAAATTATTATTCTGATTCAAAACATATGTCTGTCGGTCTATGCCAGAAATTCTGTGGTCAACATTAAATACATCTTGTATCATGCTTACATTTTATAAAATCTTTAGGCTTTTTGCTAGCGGATACCATGTGCACTAATTTAAACACCGTTTCGGTCATTTTTGCATAATGTTGATGTTCCAATTATAAGTCATTGGGGACCACACAAATGGGAGTTGATAATTGATTATATCTTTGGTGAATAATTAGCAGGAAAGAAATTTGAACAGAAACCTGCCTAGGGGTGAATATATATTACGATAGACGAATCTATCTATATAGCATCGCCTCAATGATCTCGAGCAAGTGTGCTCTCCTCCACTACTGGGCCAAATAATGACTGATATGACCAACCGCTGTCGTTTTTGACTGATGCAGACACAAAATGTCTCAATCAACACCTTTTCTGTCTATGAAAAATACATTGTGTCTACCACAACGATAAAAAGTGTTGCATTAGTCATTTTTTTTTGTCAATCTAAACAATATAAAAATATTTTGGTAGACATTTTTTTGGTTATGTCGAGTGTTTTTGTCGAGTTGGTTAAATATGTCTATGTCCACGCTTTTTTTTTTTTTTTTTTTTTGATTGATTGATTTAGACATAAAGATCTACGCCTGCACGTTTTGTGTTGGGGTAGACATAATGTGTCATCCTCAACACAAAAAAATGAAGTATTAGACATTTTGTGTCCTACTCAACACTACATTTGCTTTGACGTTTTAAATGCACATTTTGTAAGTGTTGATATGGTCAAAATATGAATAAGTAAAGCAAAATGAGCGTTTAAGTAGACAAAATTTGTTTGCTTCAGTTATATTTTGACTGTGCATTATTTTAGCCAGCAGTGCTCGAAGTGCTCTGTCGAAGGACATATCAAAGTCTTTAGTAGTCACTTATCCACCTAGGACGCAGAATAAAAGATGGGAGTGAGGACTTGTAAGATCTGAGACAGATTAATGTGTGAGGATTGCTGCTCATGTGTGCTAGCACATCAATGGAATGCAGTTGTAACTGATCACTAACATTTTTATGAGAGAAAGAAAATGCTCTTATGTGAGGTGGTTGTTGTAATTTCAGATTTCATGCAATTCAATTACTTTGTTGTACACATGACAGACACATTTAATATAAACAGTAATACTCCTGTTCGAAGAGATACTACACATTTTAATAATTATTAGTTTCAGTTATGAAATGTTATAGTAATTATTAATTTTTTTCAAAGTTTATAATTAGGTTTATTTTGAAAAAAAATAAGCAGTTAAAGAATTAAAGATTCAATCAAACTGAGCTATTTTTTAAAAAAAAAAGATGTGTAATAATGCATCAAAATTATTTCCCCTTTGCTGAATGCAACTAAATTGGTTAAAACAAATTTATCTGAAGAAATCAAATGTAATTTTGTAATGACGAAATTATGGAAACAATAGATCCTTGAGATTTAAATGACTAGTATTTCTTATCAGATTTTGCAATGGGAACAAAAGTTCCTATGAGAAGCGTGAATGTTTCCAAATTAGTTCACGGGAACTATAAAGTTTCCATGGACAATGTAGATTTTCCTTAGGAAATGAGTAATTTTCCCATAGCAACTCCAGATTTTCCTATGAGAAAAGTATTTTTCCCAAATAAAATCTGACTTTAATCCTTACAATATTTTTTTTTCTTGAAAGCTTTTCTCATCTCTTTGCATGTTATGTATGCTTAGGCTAGTAAAGTACTATATGATCGGCAAAAAAAATCCGTCTACACTTTTCTTAAGCATGTCAAATTTATCGTTTCCGGAATGCGTATTTTTTTCACACAGAGAGTTCATTGTTCGGAATGCTATGTTATAGCATATATGTAACAACAGAGCACGGTTTAGAACAGTACAAGTAGATACTTTAACCAAGGACCCCTGAAACAGTAAGTCGACCAACTGAGCTGAAAGTGTACTCCACTACCACAGTTAATGGAACGTTGTATCTACTATTGTAAGAGGAAGCCACCGTAATACACATAATACAATGCAGTTAGCTCAAATGATTTTGATTGTGGACTGAACAGTCTTTACGTCTACTATTCCGACTTCCGTGTACAAACGATACATTGATATTTATCCTACTTTGAATTAGTTACCACGACAAGATCCAGGAAGTAGACTGGTTCATAGCAAAATCCATTAAGAGACTCGACATTTAGTGACCTCATATGAAAAATGAAAAATTATATTATTTAGTTCTACAAAGGGTCTATGATATAGACAGTGTACTCACTTGGCCAATAATTTTTAGCAATGTTTTCATCATGACATATTGTAGCCAAACGTTTAAAATTCCACTTTCAAAATATTTTTAAAGAAAAATGTTTTTTTTTTTTTTTCATAATATGACAAAATATGTTAATAAGTCGTTTATTGATAGATAATACCCTAAAACGACATAATATCCTCAATTACATAAAAAAAATCGTGCTGGCCTACTAGAATCAAAATACTAATGTACCGAATCAACTTATATCAATTGTTTGAATTTTTAAGCTTGAAATAATCGTCGAATTGCAAAAAAGAGATAAGATATAAGGGAAAAAGTTTTTTCAAGCGTTTCTATGCCCAAACTTGTTTAAATTGTTAAAAAGATTGAAAACTCATGCGCATGAATTGCAGTTTACTTTTATAATTCCTCCCATGGCTTGCCGGGGCTAACGTAGGTATGGGATAAGCCTTTTTTTTGCTGAGACGTAAATACTGTAGGCGTTCTTCCGTAGAGAAGGGATACATATTTAGCATTGTATTAAAAAAAACTTAAGTGTAACTTCAAATTTCTTGCAATTAATGCCATTGGAACACTGCCTGTTAATACTTTAGTTATTTCGTTCTGTGTTTTGGATTTTTGCTTCAACGATGTTTTATTTGCCGACAAATTGATTCGTAAATGGGTGGTATAAGGGTACCTAAAAATCACATTACGGTTGCTGAAGAGAGTGCATATGGTTGTCTAAGCCCACGTACTTACTGATTTTAATCGGAAAACAAGCATCAACTGCCTTTTTTAATAATCTGAGTTATGTCATTGACATTACGCGGGGGGATTCAGTGTAATATAACTATTGGGATGGTTATCATATTCCCTATTACTTTATGCTTCTATATAAAGCTCAGTTGAAATTTAACACAAATGGGTGTATACTTCCTAGATAAACACACTTACAAGTGTAATCATAACGGAGGTATTTGGATGTTAAATATCGCTTTTACGTTATCTTGTATACCAACCATTTTTGATATAATTTGCATACATAATTCCATTTTTATCATATAAAATAAATTGCTTAAAGATTATATCGCTCTCAGTAGATTACAAGCTCACACTCTAAAGTTAACCGTGTCATATACAGTACTGACAATGGTTTACAGTAAAGGATTAAATCATTGGGCCGATATTTTGGTCGTTATTCTGTATTTTGTGTCCGTCCTTGGTTTGGGATTGTGGGTAAGTCTTAGATCTTATCTTGTAACCATAGAAATTTAAAAAGTTTAAATATAACACTTTATATGAGAAGTAAACATGAATGTATCGCTTTATTTTTTCTATATAATAATATAAAATCTTAAATGTATTTTGTAATTCAATTCTTTTCTCTCTATTTCATTTACAATCAATGGTTTGAATATACATTTTATCTAAACAGGCTTTAGAGTCGTTTGGGTCGTGCTAGTGATTGGTTTGGATCTTGATCATTATTTAATTTGGATTGTTAAATACACAATATAAATACTTGTTTAATCAAGCGTTCCCTTTTAGCAAATTTTACGTCATTTACAGACTCTATGTAAACTTTTTCCTTTATGGTAAATGTTCCATTATTTACAGACTCTATGTAAACCTTTCCCTTTATGGTAAATGTTTCATTATTTACAGACTCCAAGTAAACATTTTCCTTTATGGTAAATGTTTCATTATTTACAGACTCAATGTAAATCTTTTCCTTTATGGTAAATGTTCCATTTTTTTTGCAGACTCTATGTAAACCTAACAGGGGTAGTGTTAAGAACTATTTCTTGGCCAGTAGATCAATGCCATGGTTTGCTGTAAGTAACTAGTTACATGTAAAATGCATTAAAATGTTAATTCATGCTTTTCAACATTATATTGTTACAGTGTAACTTGTGAGAAACGGATTTTGCTGAAAACCTGATTATTCATGATTTCTCGATTTCGCTTTTTTTGCTTTTTTTTACTGTTGCAATACAGAAAATATATTACGAACTATGAATAATGCTTCAGAACTCGGTGTTGCCATTTTCTCTGAAAGTTTTAAAGATAAAGGCCTACAAGAAAAAGGCCTAAAATTGAAAGTCATGTGTTTGAATTGTTGTGGTATTAAAACAGAATTGAAATATTTAGAATTTCAAACTCTTATTGAAAACTATGACATAACTTGCTTTGTAGAAACTTAAACTGACGACCTAGATAATATAGAACTCCAAGGTTATACATTCTCTATGTAAAATAGAAAAATAAATTACAAGTAGACGTTCAGGTGGTACTATTATTTGGTTATAAAATGAATTAGAGAGTTATATAGATATTTTAGATACCAATGGCAAATGGCAAATATAGCATGTAATTCAAATGTAGCAAGGAACTGTTCAAAACAGATAAGCTTGTAATATATGGAGTAGTTTACATTCCTCCAGAGTACACAAAATTCTCATCTGAAGATACCTTTTCAGATTTTGAAAAGGAATTTCTTACATTCTCAAACAATTCTGATTATATTTGTTTTTTCTTGGCGACTTTAATGTAAGAACTTCTGACGAAAATGACTTTATTAAGTTTAATGAAAGTAGACACTCCGACAATAATAATAGTTCACAGAAAACTCCACCCAATATTTGGAAAATATATGAATCCCCTGCAAAACAAAGAGTATGGACAGGGTCAAAAACAGATACGGAAATGTGTTACTTAATTCTGTAAGGGTAATGATATGTTCATCGTAAATGGTAGAATTGACAATGATCGAGAGCTTGGTAAATTTACATGTAGAAATGCAAGTGTCGTCGATTATGCCATAAGTAGTCCAAAAATGTTGAATTTTTTTAAAAGATTTTGACATACTTGAATCAAGTAAGCTCTACTCAGATGTTCACACGCCCTTACACATTGCTTTTAATGTAGAGGTGATGTCAAAGAAAAACATTAAAACCATAGCTAATGATAATGTAGCATCCTTGTTAACTCTGCGGCAAAAACATTTGGAACTTGCCAAAATAAAACGGATAGGAATAAAATTAACAATGACAGTAATATCAAAAATCAAAAACCGTGGTTTAATCAAGATTGCAGATTTCTGAGACAGAATTTTAGACAATTTAAACGTAACTATAAATCAAATAAATCGAGTGAAAATGTTTCAAATATGACCAAAGCAGAAAGACTCTATAAAAAAGTTCTTGATGATAAGTATAGAGATTATTGTAAAACTCTGGCGGAGGACATTCAAAATGCCTCTAAAACCGATCCAAGGGATTTTTGGAAAATTCTTGATAAAAAACAAAAGACAAATCAACCAAATATCGATACACTTTATGACTTTTTTTAAACAGTTGAATTCTGCTGAAGAAGATGACCAACATTTGGTACCGACTGTCCAAAATGTCCCTATAGAATTTTCAAATGCTTATATAAACGGTTACATTTCAAGAAACGAGATAATTAAATGTATTAACAACCTGAAGAATAGTAAGGCATGCGGAGAAGATAAGATAATTAATGAGTATATCAAAAATATATCAGATATTTTCATTGATATATATGAACAACTTTTCAATGTTGTCTTTGACACAGGAATATTGCCTAGTAGTTGGTTAATAGGGATGATTAAACCAGTATATAAAAACAAAGGAGATCCGAATGATTGAAAAAAAGACCTATCACAATTGTAAGCTGTCTCGAAAAGTTGTTTACTGCGATATTAAATGCTAGGTTGAACACTTTTTCCGAAAAGTTTTAAAAGTTTCGTACTTTAAAGGAAAATCAATGCGGCTTCGGACAAAAATATTCCACGGTAGATAATATCTTCGCGATCCATACTTTGTTCCAAATCCTAAAATCTAAGCGAAAAAACTTTATTGCGTTTTATAGATTTTGAAAAGGCCTTTGATAAAGTTTGGCGTAATGGACTTTTTTCATAAACTGCTTTTGAACCACATAAATGGGAAAATGCATAACGTGATATTTAATCTGTATTCCAATATCAAATCATGTATTACATTCATAAACATGACATCCGATTTTTTTAGCTGTGAAACTGGTGTGAGACAGGGTGAGAATTTATCTCTTTTTCTGTTCTCCATGTTTTTAAATGATCTAGAAGACTTTTTACAGTCCCACAATATAAATGGTCTAATCTGTGTATCTTCAGAAATCGAATCATTTCTAGGTATATACATGAAGCTGTTTGTTTTACTCTACGCAGATGATACCGTATTAATGGCTGAATCTGCAGATTTACAAAAACGATTGCCTTCTCAAACTACTGTGGTATATGGAAACTGACCGTTAATGTAGATAAAACAAAAGTGTTCGTATTTGGCATTGGCAGTCTCCCTCGTGACCTTACATTCACTTTTAAAGACAGCGTAATTGAAATAGTGAAAGAATTCAATTATCTTGGAGGTATTTTTACGAAAACTTGATGTTACTAAAAAGAGTTTAGCAGACATGGCAACAAAGGCAATATATGAAGTACTTAAAGTAGTAAGGACACTGGTAGATGGTAAGGTATAGAAAGAGAAAACAGACACTGTGTATTATAACCAAAAACTAGGTGATGAATATCATTATATTCTCGAATGTTCCTCTACCTCAGAGAAACGCAAACAGTTTTACCAAAATATTATCTAAATCATTGCAATACTTTCAAGTTTTCGAACTAAATGTCAACTAAAGAGCCGCATCGTTTTTGTTTTATTTTTTTTTTTGTTTTTGGAGATAATTGACTTGATTCTTGTTTTTATTTTTAAAGGAGAACTTCATTGAAAACTTTAAAACGTTTAACACTATTAAGTATTATTTTTTTACGGAGATTCGTTCTTTTCTAGTTGGATTTAAATTGACGGTTTATATTATCATTCAAGGTAGGAGCATCACTATTTTCAAGCAACATTGGTAGTGAGCACTTTGTTGGGTTGGCAGGAGCGGGGGCATCATCCGGGATATCACTGGTTCTGTTTGAGTGGTTTGTACGTATATTTCTATTGAGTAATGATTCGAGGGTGGCTTCCATTCTGCTTACAAAAAAAGATTGAACAATTTGAGGGGAAAGAATTTAAAAACTTAACTAGAATGTGTTTGCAAATATAAAACAAATAATGTGTGTTATGAGACATTAATGTAAGACTTTTTTGTTTGTTTTGGTTTTGTTGTTGTTGTTGTTGTTTTTTTTTTTTTTTTTTTTTATTTGAATGTCCAGTGTTACATTTTATTCAGCAGTTACATGCAGCCTCTTCTTTACAGGTTATATTCTTAATTCTAGCGTTAGGATGGCTGTTCATACCAGTATACATATCGGCAGGGGTGAGACTTTCATTATAAAATGTATTGTTACATTTCCTATTTTCATTTCCATTTAAACAATGTATTTCTGACACATCCATATTTGTGATATTGCACGCTTGGCGTTTTGATTACAAGTGATATTGCACAGCTGTTTACATTCTCAACAGCAAAATTATCATTAAAATATGTCAATTGGTCAAATGCCTAAATTTACTCATTAAAAAAAGGACTTCCAAAAAACAAATACAAGCAAATAGTGGTTATGCAGTTATACTTGACTCAACCACAATAAATGTAATATACCAAAATATTTTTTTTAAATCGCAATGAAGAGAAACTCACTCAGTGGAAACATTTTCTACAAAGAAATGTTATTTGTTTGTTTGTTTGTTTGTTGGGGTTTAACGTCCGAGCAGCAATATTTCAGCTATATTCAGACAATGAACATGAAATGGATGATAAAATGAACATGAAATGAAAAAAAAAGGATGGGTCACAAGGATAATAGGGTCGACAAATTTTGATTGCCACTGGAAAAAGGGGGGATGGGTAAGGTAGGGCAATTTAGCCTCCTGTGGCGGAGCGCAAAGGTTCCTACTCCTATCGAATACCACAGCAGGGTTCTTTAACGTGCGAGGAACGTGGCATCTTTCCCAACACGGTGCACCACTATGGTTTGCGGTCAGGTTTTCCGTATTATAGCCTGACAACCCCAGCATGTAACACGCCAGGGGTACCCCATTCCACCACCTGGGGCACACATCCCAGTTGCTCTGTGGGCAGAGCGCCTAGCCCCCGGCTAGGTTTCTGAGCACTATTTAGTCGCCTTATACGACAAGCTTAGCGCTGCTGCAGGCCTATTCTTTTAACACCCGGACCTGCACGGGGCCAAAGAAATGTTATAAAACAACTCTATGTCAGTTGATGCATGCAATATCATGTTTTATGGAGCACTTAAAAGAGATATCGACCTGGTATATGGTCCATTTCTCTTTTAAGTGTTCCATAAAACATGATTTCGCATGCACTGAGCTGCCACAATTCAATAAAATACTAGCTTTGTTTTTTGTAAATTAAATCTGAATAAAACGACGAGAGAAACATGACATATTTTGGAAAAAATGATACTACGATAAGTACTTGATTAAAATAGATTATTTTGAAATTTACAGCCACATACAGTTGTATCATACATTCAGATTAAAATCGTAAATTTATATGGGCCGCATTTTGTTCAATTCAAGGTTTTAAAAAGTGATTTATGATTTTCTCCATTCATCCACGTGAATTCTCGAGTAAACTACATCTGAAACTGCCAGTCTATGATAGTTCAGGTCAAATAGTCTTATATATAGACCGGTTTAATTAGGAATTATTTAAGGAATGAATTTTTATGTTTTGCCATCTTGCATTTTAAAATAAATAAACTTTTGAGGTTTTCGTTGTATCCTGAGGTTCCCCTTTTGATTATGGAAAACATGATGCTTTTTGCGTCGTATTTGACGTTTCTGATTTGAATAAGCTTTAGGTTTATACCAAAACTTTCGGATGAAATATAAATTCCATAGAGTATGTATGTTTATGTATGTCATAGGGATGTGGCGGGTAGCATTTAATGAGCTTTAATTGTATGCTGAGAGTATTTATAGTTTCAGTATAATTACCTGTTTGGTGTATCTGAATTTGGTTGCAGGTTTACACCCTTCCAGAATACATGCAGAAAAGACATGGAGGAAGTAGAATTAGAACGTATTTAAGTATACTGTCTCTGATACTTTATGTCCTAACAAAACTTGCTGTAAGTGTACTTTCTCTGATACTTTATGTCATAACAAAACTTGCTGTGCAAGTGTACTGTCTCGGATACTTTACGTCCTTACAAAGCTTGCTATAAGTATACTGTCTCCAATACAATATGTCCGTAAGTTTACTGTCTCTAATACAATATGTCCGTAAGTTTACTGTCTCTAATACAATATGTCCCGATGAAACTTACTGTAAGTGTACTGTCTCTGATACAATATATCCGTAAGTGTACTGTCTCTAATACAATATGTCCTAACAAAACTTGCTGTGAGTGTACTGTCTCTGACACAAGTGTTAGTGTACTGACTTTGATATAATATGTCCTGACAAGGCTTGCTGTTAGTATATGTCTTTGTCATGACATAACAAAGCTTGCTGTAAGTGTACTTTCTCTGACACAATATGTCCTAACAAAACTAAATGTGAATGACCAGACTTGCTGTAAATATACTGTCTCTGATTTTATGCACCAAAAAGGCTCTGCTGTAAGTGTTCTGTCTCTGATGCCATATGTCCTAATAAGGCTCGCTGTAAGTGTTCTGTCAATACCATAATACGTGGGCTGAGATAACCCACCGTGCTCCCCCACTCATCAACCAAAATAGTGATTTTTAGGTACCTTTATACCTCCCATTTACGAATCTTTTGTCACCAAAACATAAACTGAAGCATTTTTGTATTTTTGCTACTTTTAATACCTCGTTGAGGCAAAAATCAACTTTTTAAGGTTTTTTTATTCTAAGTACTTCTTCTTTCGACAAAACGAAGTAAACGGATATATGTATACTTCATCATGTAGCCCAATGTTTCAGCTTCAAAATAATACCAAGAAAGTTGAGGTAACACTGAGTGTTTTGCGGTAAAAGGAAAAAAATATACCCAACCCGCCGAAAAATTGCTTAAATTGACATATTTTTCAATGTCACCACCTCTAGAGTATTAATGCTTCAGTAAAAAATGGCTTATTTGGTATTTTCTGTTTAGTATTATCACAATTTATACTTCTGGGGTTCTTTTGATGAATTTTCGTAGTCAGAATTCATCAAAAAATGCGAAAAATGGGATTTTCGATTTTTCGGTCAAAAGTCACATAAATTCGACTCTTCAAGTTATTGCTCAACTAAAACATCTCAAATTTGGTATCACTCAATATATAATTTAATTTTCTACATATAAACCTCGAAAAATTAGTTTTCATGAAAGAATTTTTTTAAAAATGTTAAAAATATTACCACTACCCCTAGAAAATTTGTCTCAGTATCAAATAGAATTCTCATTCACAGCATATCAACACAGTAAAACTCATGTTTTAGGCATTTATAGAACACAAACAACAAGATTTATTAAAATGAAGACAGAGTACTTACAGCAAGCCTTGCACTAACAGCAAGCTTTACTGTAAGTACTCTGTCTTCATCTTAATAAATCTTGTTTGTGTTCTGTCTCTGATGCCATATGTCCTAATCTGGCTGGCTGTAAGTATACTGTCTTCGGCTTAACACAGCTTGCAGTTTGTGTTCCGTCTCTGATCCAACATGTCCTAACAAGGATTTCTGTTTTTGTACTGTCTACATCTTCGCAAAGATTGCTGTTTGTGTTCCGTCTCTGATGCAATATGTTCTAACGAGCCTTTTCTGTAAGTGTACTGTCTCTGATGTCATATGTCCTAACAAGGCTTGCTATAATGTAAGTGTGCTATCTTCGTTCTAAGAAAGCTTGCTGTAAGTGGTCTGTCACTGGTGTCATATGGCTATAACAAGCCTTGCTGTAAGTGTACTGTCTCTGATGCCATATGTCCTAACAAGTATTGCTGTAAGTGTGCTATCTTCGTTCTAAGAAAGCGTGCTGTATGTGTTCTGTCACTGGTGCCACATGGCCATAACAAGGCTTGCTGTAATTGTCCTGTCTCAGATGCCATATGTCCTAACAAGGCTTGTTGTAAGTGTGCTATCTTCGTTCTAAGAAAGCTTACTGCAAGTGTACTGTCTCTGATACTTTATGACCTAACAAGGCTTGCTGTAAGTGTACTGTCTCTGATACTTTATGACCTAACAAGGCTGGCTGTAAGTGTACTGTCTCTGATACTTTATGACCTAACAAGGCTGGCTGTAAGTGTACTGTATCTGATACCTTATAACCTAACTAGGCTGGCTGTAAGTGTACTGTCTCTGATACTTTATGACCTAACTAGGCTGGCTGTAAGTGTACTGTCTTTGATACTTTATGACCTAACAAGGCTGGCTTTAAGTGTACTGTCTTTGATACTGTATGACCTAACAAGGCTGTAAGTGCAAGTGTTGCATTTCTTGCACTTATTTTTTTGTTTTACTTAGTAAATGCATTCTCATTTAAACTTTTATCATAAACACACGTAACTGCATACAACTCGACAATAGTTTTACTTTAGTAAGACTAAATAATCATACATTTTAAACTACTAGCTATACTCATCCAACAAAATTTTATAACAATTGCTAGAACACTGAATTTCAAAGTACTGCAATTATTTGCAGGTCAGTATATTTGCTGGATCGCTGTTTATTCAAATGGCTTTAGGATGGGATATGTACATTTCCATTGCTGTGTTGCTGTTTATAACTGGTCTTTACACAGCTCTAGGTAAATCTGATGCTTTGATGATTTGATTCTTCTTTTTATATATATCGCCTATTTATAATTACATCTTTAAAATTGGCAAAGTTATTTTGGGTGAGGAACGTCAGAATAAGTAATACGTCAATGAAAAGGATTGAGTGTACAGTGAGCTAAACATTTATACAACGAGTAGCATAATGTCTATCAAAGGAAAACTGTTGAGATAACCTCCATTTCTACAAACAAAAATCTCACTTCACATTGCCAAAATATAGTGATTGTTGTCATAGAAACTTATGGTATCTCAGGAATCCTATATTTTACTCAACAATGAATATAAACAAAAAGGAACTTGACCTGCAATTATTTAACCTTTATAATCTCTATTTCCAGGCGGACTAACGGCAGTGATGTATACAGATACGTTGCAGACTTCTATAATGACTATTGGGTCGGTTACTGTCATGGCAATCAGTAAGTTAACTCATACTTTGATAATGACCGAAGGGGCGGTCACTGTCATGGTAATCAGTGTTAGTTCAGACTTTGATTTTGACCGAAGGGGCGGTCACTGTCGTAGCAATCATTAACTTAACTCAGCAGTCATGGCAATCAGTAAGTTAAATCAGACTTTGATAATGACCGAATGGGCGGTCACTGTCATGGCAATCAGTGTTAGTTCAGACTTTGATAATGACCGAAGGGGCGGTCACTGTCGTTGCAATCATTAACTTAACTCAGCAGTCATGGCAATCAGTAAGTTAACTCAGACTTTGATAATGACCGAAGGGGCAGTCACTGTCATGGCAATCAGTAAGTTTACTCAGACTTTGATAATGACCAAAGGGGCGGTCACTGTCATAGCAATCATTAAGTTAACTCAGCAGTCATGGCAATCAGTAAGTTTACTCAAACTTTGATGATGACCGAAGCAGATGTAACATGTAATATTGATTAAAAAACTCACGCTTTTATAGTTTTTCATTAACAAAGGCACCGACCTTTTTTATTCCAAGTGGGCTTATGATTTGATGTCGGCTAAGAATGTTTGTTATAGATTCAAGAGAAAAAAATATTTATATTCCAGCAGCAACCGAAAACTACATTTTATTATAAGATAAGACCAGTCCGACTTCTCTAATGAGAATAGTGACGATAAATGTCATGAGAACAAGTAAGATCAGTCAGACTTCTATAATGACAAGAGTGACGATAAATGTCATGAGAACCAGAAAGATCAGTCAGACTTCAATAATGAGAATAGTGACGATAAATGTCATGAGAAACAGTAAGATCAATCAGACTTCTCTAATGAGAATAGTGACGATAAATGTCATGAGAACCAATAAGATCAGTCAGATTTATCTAATAAGAATAGTGACGATAAATGTCATGAGAATCAGTAAGATCTGTCAGACTTCTATAATGAGAATAGTGACGATAAATGTCATGAGAACCAGTAAGATCAGACAGACTTCTATAATAACGATAGGGACGATAAATGTCATGAGAACCAAGACAATTAGTAACGGTCATGATAATCAATGTTTCTCTGTCAGATTTTTACACTCTTTCATTATTAAATCAATTTGAACATAAATGCGGGAGTTTAGTGCGAACAGGTCTGTATTATCTTACTTAACAAATCAAAATGATGTATACCACGTACGAAACTACGTATATGGAAATGAAGTGAATAAATGTAAATAAATAATTGAATCATTGTTACACAAATATCTTACATAATCGTGCATTTAGGTAAAGGTCTTTAAACTTATTTGTTCAATTGTATTCCCTACTTGCGGAGCTCGGGATGCAGCCATATTTTATCCTGTTTTTGCAGAGTTACCTCCCGTAAGAGCAGGTGTAATTTCGAAGTCTCTCTAATCGATGTTCGGATTCGAGTGCAGAAAAAAGAGGTAACTCGAATGAAAATGGAATCCCCAGCAGACAAACACAATGATGTTCCTAAAATGTACAGTGTGTTTCATTTTGTTGGTAGGATACATAAGGATGATTTTCATTTGTATCCCGGGTAAAGAAAATTTATGGCAGGGTCAGTAGAACGAGAAATTTCCTTTTGACTTTCGAGATTTGCTAAAGTATCGTCGATATCGGAAGGAAAATCTTACTTGTTCCGAACAGACACTTGCTCCAAAGGGAGATAAATGTTGACAAAATGTTGGTCCGCAAGTCGAGAATAATCGTGCTTTTTGATGAAGGTCTTAAAATTAATTATTAAAATGTAGAAACAGGTTTTGTGTATGCTTTAAGAGAAGGTGCATATGCTTTAACCCTATTACAACGACATTAAAATATACATACATGTATGTGATTTTAATAAATGCTGTCATTTTAGTATATCGTTGTTTTGCCACAAGTAATTTCTTGTTCAGGTTTTAACAAAATAGGAGGATACAATGCCATGATAGAAAAATACATGGACGCAAAGCCTTCAATCTTGCAGGGAAACACTACGTGTGGGATGCCACGGAAAGATGCATTTCACATCTTTCTAGATGCCTCGGGATCAGAAAATCCCTGGCCAGGTCTAGTTTTACAGTCATCACTAGGATGTTTGTGGTATTGGTGTTGTGATCAGGTAAAATGACTCATAATATTGCTTCTCAATAATATTACTTTTTAAAAATTCCATTACATATAAAAGGTATAATACAATTGTCGTATTTAGATGCAATTTGCCCGAAGGCTATTTAATACGTTAAAATAAAATACACCCATGCTTACATGACAGAAATCAATCGTAAACGTTGAGTGAGAAACATATCAGCACAATATAAGCTTCATTTTGATGGAAAACCCCTTTGCCGTGAAGGCGTGTTTTTTTATATCTTGAATTTAAGGGTTAAATAGAGTCTTTAAAACAAATCAGACAGGGGGTGATTCATGCATACCAATCACCAACGGAATTGCTTATATCAGTTGCGAACCACATAACCAATCATAGTTCTTCATTTGGTTGTTGCGCTTTTGAGATAAAATTTCTATAGATTGCGCGTGAAATTAGCACTTTGTAAGAGTTATTGTTTTTGATTTGGTTGGATTTGATTGATTTTAGTGCAAGGTTTAATTGTGTTTTTTTTTCAAAGGTACATATCTAAATACAGAAAGGACTATTGTCACATAAGAACTTAGCATATGTTGACCATAAAAGCATTGTTTGTTCCGTGGGTTTTTCTACGCTATGAATCACCTTAGTATGTGTATGAATTGATGCGGACTAATACTTAAAGTGTTAACTAAAAGAGTTTAGACTAGTTGACATTTAAATGAATGACTTCTTGTCCAAAGGTAATAGTCCAAAGGTCACTGGCAGCAAGGAGTTGGTCCCATGCTAAAGGTGGGTCTCTGGTCGCTGGATTTCTGAAGTTGTTACCACTGTTTTTGCTGATGTTTCCAGGAATGATCAGTAGAATTCTTTATCCAGGTAAAAACACACCAATATGTCGATTATATGAGAAAATATCGTCGATTTAATTATTATTGATTTTGTTTTTTTTTTTCATTGTCTCTTGGGTACCGCTTTTCGTTAGGAGAATTGACTAATGCCGACACCGTACGTTATTCATAGCTGTTTCATATTTATTTACTCCACGTAATTTGTTAACTATTTGACTGTTTCAAGTTTCAATTTCGAACAATTTTCAAAAGGTTCGACAAGGGATATAAAACAGTTTTTCGTGTGATGCCAACTGTGAATATCTGTACTGTATATATGGGTAGACGTTGACTTCGTGTTCAGTCATAAAGTTTCATACCATGGTTGTTGTCCTAATGACATTGTCTCCTTCCGTTTATTTCTGAACAAATTATTGTAAATGATGGTGTTTCTGTAGAAAACATTTTAGGATATTGTTTTTTATTTAAGATGAAATAGCATGTGTTGATCCACAGGAGTGTTATAAAGTTTGTAAAAACCCGGTTGGCTGTTCTAACATTGCCTATCCTAAGTTGGTGATGGAGTTGATGCCAGTGGGTAAGTGAATTTTGCCTATTTCATTCCTTTCAAATTTTACAAAAAAACTGTAGTAACAAATGTTATAAGTGCTTACGAGATACGGTAAATGTATTATTAATTTTTTACAAATCTGCAACCCGAGCTAGCTGAGAAAACGAAATTAAATTCTGAACTCAAACGTATGACTTGTATATAGTTTTTTCAAAGTATCTCAAATTTCTTTATAATCCTAGGAATTCGGGGTTTTATGATAGCTGCCATGTTATCAGCCATTATGAGCTCCCTGACTTCTATATTTAACAGTTCTAGTGCTATATTTACGCTGGATATTTGGAAAAGGGTACGAAAGAATGCAACACAAAAGGAACTACTCATCGTCGGCAGGTATAGTAGTATTAACCCACGTGTCAATATCGTCAAAAGTAATAATTGGAGCAGTTTTATTTGTACTAAAATTATTTAAAATTGAAATATTTTTTTTTATTATTATTATTTTTATATCTTATTTCATTTGTTTTCTTTTAATTTCTCAATAAGAGGGAGTGTTTGTTTAGGGCAATTTTTTAAAATACTTACTATGAATATGAAATTAGGTCCTTTTTCTCACCAAGTACAATTAATGGTTAAAGTTTGTTCAGAAGGACTTCTTCCTTGCGTTTATTCTTGCACCTCTGTATTTTCGTTGTAAAAAATCTTGAAAATCATATAGAACATTTAAAACAACAGTACATTTTTCATATTACAAGTTGAATTGTTTGTTGGATTGCGGATGCAAAAATTACGTTACATTAGGGTTGCAAAACTAATTACCTTATTCTAACTACAAAATGTTCATCGACGAGCACCAAATCAGTTCTACCACAGTAAATATTGTCATTAACCAAAATAATCACCACCTTTACATAGTAAAATATCGCCTTACAGGTTGTTCATTCTGTGTATGTGTACAGTCAGTATACTATGGATACCACTTGTTAAGTCATCACAGGGAGGAAAACTTTTTTCATATATGGTGGTAGTAGAAGGATATTTGGGGTCACCGTTAGGGATCTTATTTCTAACCTCCATGTTTTGGAAGGGGACAACTGAGACGGTACGTACAATGTATCTTTTATCTTTAATAATTCCGTTAAGACAGCGAATATTGATGTGATAGATTAATATACAGGACAATCGGAATATATATGTTTCATATATGGTTTGAAACAATTAAAAAACGTGCTTGTCATGTGTTTTTCATTTATTTAGGACCGCAATGAAAAACATGAAAACATATGTATAGGTATAGGACAAGAAAATTAATTAATGAAAAATAGGTAAGTACAAACATCTTGCCGACCGTTTGTTGAAAAACGCACCACACTGGACGAAAAAGTATGGTTTTCATATACTTCAGGAGGGCCTTTGTTTCCATGTGTTTTTTTTTATAGGCGCAGTCATCATTTCCAGGTCGGATCTGAATTTATTTTTCAATATGTTTTAAAACATTTACGGATATTTCATGTTATTATTCACGATAACCAATTAATTATTATATTGTTTTTCTCCATAATTTATTGCTACTTTCAACATAAATTTTAAAATTTGTAATCGGCGAATTAAAATTCGTGTCCGAGAGTGAAATTGTCGAATTTATTTCACAGTGTGAATTGTATTAGTTTTTAAAGAGGGTCCATTGGATAAATGACTGCGATCTATATAATGAATAAAGTTTAAAAACTCTACAGCTATTACCCAACAGAGTGAAACTTATTTTTATTTCCATTAAAACCAACCATCACCGGACTTTGGTACTTTTTGTAGATGTATATTGAAAGTGACCATTGTGACACTTGCCTTTTTGTTGGGGTTTGCAAGGGGTGATTTTGAAGTCAATCACATTTATCAGAACCCTGTAGAGTCATTTATTCAGCGTATAAGCACTATTGTCACTCGTTTGAGCTGAAGTGACAAATTGCTCAGACAAACATTTTACGATTACAACGATCACCTATGACCAAAAAGGAGCTCAATTTTTGAAGGAAGTGCATTTTCATTGAATCAAATTCAAAAACTATGTACGCATTCAACACATTAGCGACTTGTGTCTGATTTATGTCACGAAAGAAATTCACATGTCATTAACATATTTTTCAGACGTACATCAACACTTTTTTGTTGTTGTTGGATGATAATGATATCAATCTCAATGTTTTGAGCGGAGATAATGATATATGAAGATTTAAAAGATAAAGAGTATTGTTCTAGTATAAAACATCTTGATTTTGTTTACGTGGACTAGTAGAAAGTGTACGTAATGACAAAATTGGGACGTTTCAAAATGTAGCAAATATCTAAAGCAAAAAATTTTTAAAATGTTGAATAAGCGTACATTCAAACTAAAAAAAAATTAGCATGCGTTGTTTTCGAATCAATTATCCAATTTAAGTATTTCATCATTTAGCACACGGTAAATTTCTTAAGACAATCTGACAATTTTATGTTAAGTTATTTTACTACGGGGCGCCGAATGAGACTTGATCTTTTTGTAATCAAAATCAATTTTGTGTCACAAAAATCAATTTTGTGATATTGCTATGACTGGCGTGCATGTAGTTTGGTTTTGTGTCCGTAGCCCAGCGGACACTGCATGCTTTCGAGACTGGCCTGGTAAATAAAGATATCAAGTTTTTACTCTTTATTGTCCTAAACGTACACAGTGATCAAAATATATTTTGTTAATAATTTAAGCTTAATACTATTTATACTTTTATTTATTAGATTAATATACTTTTTTCGTTTATTTATTTTGATAAATAAGAATTTAATTATTTACTTAGTTGCTTTAAATGAAACTTCAACTAAAACTTTACTTCTAAAATTATAATTATAAAAGTTAGAAATAAGGTATCGAATTTAAATTGTTCACGTACCTGGTAAATAAAGATATCAAGTTTTTACTCTTTATTGTCCTAAACGTACACAGTGATATCAGGGCTGGGTTGAGCTCCCTTAAAAACCCAGTATCAAGTGCTGTCGGACCTGTCTTTATTTACCTATGAAATCTCTTAATTTCATTTAATTTCCAAAGATGAATATTCATAAGCCGTAGTGTAGGAAATGTTTGGTTGTGTATGATTACGTTTACTCAAACTTACTGTATCTTTTTATGTCTGATACTGTTTTAATTCATTTATCTTTAAACAATGGAAACTACCTAAAGCAATTAAATACATAAAGTGTCAGTTGTTTACCTAAATTATTAGCAAGACAATTGAGCAGGCACCAAAGAATTCAAACCTATTTAGTTTATCGTCAAATATTTCTTTCGGCTAAATTTACAAATATTTCAAGACATTATCAATTTACTCACGCTAAAATGCAATTTTATTTATTTTTAATTTTTGCTGAATCATATAGAATTTTACTGCATATCACAGTATTATCAAAATCGAAGCATAGCTTTTCTTAGATAGGAAAGGCAATCATTTTCTTGTTTGGAATTTGCAGCTGTCGTCTGCATTTTGTTTACGTCACATGATATGTGTAAAATATTCCTGTAATATTTCCGGTATCTGTACAGATTGATCTGACAGGTCAAAACTGAAATGGATATTGCTAGAGATGTCCAAGGGATAAAAAAAGTGTACAGTATTGCGAAGAGCTATAAAATTATTGACCATTTTGAGAGAGGAAAGGGGTATGGGGTTGGAATTTTGTGAAAAAATTGTTTAAGTTTATCATTTATTAAAAAAACTCCCCCATTAATAAACTAGACAGATTTTCAAATAGAAATATTGAGTTTGGTTGCTGCTTAAATATAAATAAAAATATTGCATTTGCGAAGCAAAAATTTTTTAAACTTCAAAATTCAATTTTGTCTCACAAAAGTCAATTTAGTGACACAAAATTGAAATTTGTGACACAGAATTATTGACTTTTGTGACACAAAATTGAAAATTTGTAGTTTGTTCTAAATTTTGTTAATCAGAATTAATTTTTGTTGAACAAAATTCACTTTTGTCTGTAAAAAATTGAATTTTGAGTACAAAACCACAAGAGTCCCATTTGGCGCCTCGTAGTTACTACAATTTAAGTACCAGTACATATAAAATTCAGTCACGGCCTAATGTAGAGGTGTTTCATGGTGTAGAAAAAAAGCCACCGAAAAAAAGTTGCTCTTTTGGTCTAGATATACTATACTTTTAAGTAACAATTGCCCTTTCTGTATTCAGTTCTGTACTCTTTAGAAAATCATGCCTTTATCTCCCACTAAAATCAACCAAATCGAACAAAATCAAGAACAATAACTCTTGCAGGGTGCCAATTTCATGTACAATCTATATAGATTTTTTTCTCAAAAGCACAACCATCAAATTAAAACTAAGACTCGTTATATTATCAGTAACTGTTTGTGAACAAGAAATAATAAAAAATGAATTCGGTGGATTGTTGACATGCATGAATCAACTCCTGTCTGATTTTAGGTGGATTTTTGACATGCATGAATCAACTCCTGTCTGATTTTAGGTGGATTTTTGACATGCATGAATCACCTCCTGTCTGATTTTAGGTGGGTTTTTGACAAGCATGAATCACCCTCTGTCTGATTTTAGGTAGGTTTTTGACATGCATGAATCACCTTCTGTCTGTTTTAGGTGGGTTTTTGACATGCATGAATCACCCCCTGTCTTATTTTAAGTGGATTTTTGACATGCATGAAGCACTCCCTGTCTGATTTTTATAAAGACTGCTACTTAAATACCGTATTTTCAGAAAGTTAATGATATTTGCAATTTACAAGTAACAGACATGACATAATGTTTGATGTTTGCCGTTATCTATTAGTCTTCGCTTCGCCTTTGGTACCATGCCTTTCGAGTTTTTACGTAACCATATACATTTGTGTCTTTCTTTTGAATTGTTTTGTAGCAACAAAACAGTACTAGTTAATCAAGTAAGAAAAATAAAATGAATACAAAGCTTCTTGTCTGTTATGAACGACTTTAAAAAGTCTTATGTTGGGAAACAGACCGAGATTTCATAATATACATTGGAGGAATTTCCGGTTCAAAATGACCCTTTAACACTTTAAATTTCTATACATATTTTTTCTCATTCTGTAAAACAAAGCATATGTTTATTATAAAATCTATTGTACAGGGAGCTTTCTGGGGCCTGTTGATAGGTCATGTGATCGGAGTTACAAGACTCGTATTAGAATTTGTATACCCAGCTCCGGGCTGCGGCGAACCTGAGACGAGACCAGCATTACTGTATACGCTCCATTATATGTACTTTATCCCACTGTTGCTACTGATTACTGGCTTGTCAATTATGATAATTAGTTTATTTACTACAAAGAAAACTGAAGAGGAGGTGAGAGAGACAAAACTTATTCTTTTTAGCTCACCTGGCCGGTAGCTATGTGAGCAATTGCCATCACTGGACGTCCGTCATCGTCGTCGTCGTTAACAATTTGTCAAAACTCTTCTCTTCTGACACTACTTGACCAATGGAAACCAAACTTGGTATGAATATTTCTTGGAGTTTCCTGCATAGAACTGATGTGGTGGGGATTTTTTATTCGTGGAACAGCATGGCCGCCGATACTAAAAATAGAACATTGGGGTGAGACAGTAGTTTTTCCCATATATCTCCAAAACCGTTAGGTTTAGCCAAATTCTTTTAGTTGCTAAAATGATCCTTATTATTAGACCTACAAAAGTCTTCAGGAATCAAAGTTGTCAGACGACTCCTTGTAAGATCTACTGCCTTTGAAAGGTGGCAAATGACGGTTATTTAACAATTTTCAGGCAATATCTTGAAAACTATGATAGACAGAAAGGTACTTTCAATTGCTGAAATGATCCTTATGATGAGTCCTACCAACGTCTTCTTGAGACAACTCCTTGTTAAATTTATTGCCTTTCAAAGTTAATTTTTAACCAAGTGTGCGATTCAAGCTCCTGGGTGCCTCTTGTTTTCTTAATTCTACGTATTTCCTTCAATAGCCAAATATATACAGAGTGCCATATATTAAATAGATTTTAAACGGCAATTTGTCAAATTCAAGGAATTAGCTTTGATATAAGATAACTTTGTGAAATCGGACATTCTAAGATTATCTTCTTCATTTGCTGTTCTGTTCAACCATTTGAACTTTGATATGTTGATCATTGTTTTATAAGTATTTATTATTTATGCGGCGTACTTTACATATGTATCCTTTAACTTGTAGGTATTATAGTATTTGTTCTTAAGTAGATGTATTTACTTTCTAAATCTTTAGTTGAAGGGGATGACCTGGTGGACGCGATATGAACCGACAAGAGACGAAGGTAATCACTAATATAAATTTTAAAGATAAAATTCGGTAAAGAAAATACTTTTAAACCAATATTTTATCTTTTGTGAGTTTAGAGAGTGTTTCAGTCATTAAACTAAGACACTAATTGGTTTTACATGTATTTTGTCTATGTAAATTAAGAATGAAATGATTGTGTAAGTATTTCCATGTTCATGTTGTTTGTAAAACTGAACTTTTGAGTAAAAACATGATATAAGTGAAAGAAAATATTTTTTTTCAGAAAACGAGACGGAGAAGGATGATATTTTACCAGCTTCAACACATACCAATAAGACTTCTTGTAGTCGTATTATATCTTTATTTTTTGGATCGAACGAAAAACACCAGACTACAGAAATACTGATAGAAGATAGGATTTCATTTCTTAAAGAAACATCATCATCTAAATTGGTCCTTAATTTTACAGCTATTTTACTGATCGGTTTGATAGCTTTTTTGTGCGGTTTCTATTGTTAAAGTTTACCGTAGTTTACCATGGATCAGATTACAGGCATTAGACTGTTAGAAACATTATAGCACAATAAACTTTGATCTGATTAATCACCGAAGACACAAACGTGACAATCTGAGAGCAATCAGTAACAATGGATATAGTACAATGTAAATTAGTCAATTATACTCATTTAGTCAACGTCCTTTACTATAAAGTAGGATATAACCGTGCTTTACTGTTTAAATAAAACTTCTTTTAAATTCTAAATTAATGATCCAATTAATCTATGTTACAGATTATCATAGAATGTGTATAATCTTGTCAAAGGGACCTTCCTACTATATGAATTAGTCGTCCCAAAATAATTGTGCTTATAAAACATTACACATTAGTTTTGAGCAAATACAAAAAAAAAATAAATTTTCTGTGGATAGTCGAGATACGAAATATACTTTAGGTATTGAAAGAAAAACAGCAAATGGTTTAAACAAAAACCTGAAAAGTTCATAGTCAGCATGATAATGGACTAATGTCATCTAGAATCTATTTAGGTAGCTGTCTTTATAAAAAAATCACACAGAAGGTGAAAAAAAACCCCACCGATTTCACTTTTATTTCTCATTCATAATTAGTTACTGATCACATGAACAGTCTTAGTTTTTCATTTGGGTGTTGCGTTTTTGAGATCAAATTTATAGACTGTACATGAAATTAGCACTATGCAAGAGTTATCGTTCTTGATTTGGTTTCATTTTGTTGATTTTAGTGGGAGATAAATGTATGATTTTCTCAAAAGTACAGATCTGAATATTGAAGAGACAACTTTTTCATAAAAAATATAGCATATGTAGATTGAAAAAGCATTGTTTGGTGTTTTTTTCTTCACCATGAATCACTAAAATATTGGCACTGTCTGAATTTTATATGGACTGGTACTTAAGTGTACCTAGAGTAGTCCATGGAGTCACATTAGTAAAGATACCCAAAGACACCCTTCTTTACTTATTGCACGATGTTAAAGGCAATCACAAATGAAAATACAATGGTAGAAAACCAGTGACAAAAATTGAAAGCGGAGAAACAACAGTGTTCAGAAACCAAGAAAGCAATACAGGTCAAACTAAAGGAATCAAAGTCTATAAAACATAATGCCACATCTACACCCAACAACTTTAAAGTGAACAGAAAAAAAAACACTGACAAAATGTAAGGATAATGGATATGGTGAATACGCCAAAGAGACAACAACCTCATCGGGATGAAAATTTCAGCTCAAGACCATCCGTGGATCTTCAATGAACGACGAGGAAACCCTCACACCACTGGACAGGCTGCAGCTGGCCACAAAACAACATTATACACTGGTACAGCGAAATAGTTACCCTTATATAATCCTGCAACATAAAAGTAAACTGAAAGTGAAAACGAAACAAAACGTACACAGGCTAGAAATTCCTGACTTGAGACCAAAATAATGCGGCGGGGTTGAAATACTTTGACATGATCACAACCCTGCCCCTTGTACAATTAGTCACTGAGTGAAGAAAATATTTGACAATTAAACAATCCTAAAAATCTGTTCCGAAAGGTCTGATTCCCTTGTTTAAACACAAATATAGAAACTGATAATTTGTTTCACGAATACTAACATGCCAGCTCTAGACCAGTTTAAACCTACAAAAATGTCCTCTGCGTATGTAATAGCCATCCCAATTCTCATGCGGGGTTGAAAACCAAGGTACATTATAAGTCATGCAATAACGATTCTTTTAAATATTGTGTGTTAGTTTCTATGTAAAGACCATATGAGCGAACCAATGTTAATACCCCAAAAATGCTATCTGCAACGATTTGACAACAATGTCATAACTATTATATCTCTTACGATTTAAACTTTTCACCGGTTTAGTCAACTTATTGGATGAGTATTGAGCTTTCCCTGCTTTGTGAAGAATAAAATATAATAGGTTTGGAGTATTTGTCAGTAGTTTACAAGTACACGTGTATATCTGTATTTGAGAATGCGTTCCTTGTATTGGTTGAAACAAATTTTGAATATTTTCACGAGATTCTCACATGCAAAACTTTGATGTAGTAAATTCTTTTGTTTTAGAAAGATTTCATTCGTTAAAATCCGAAACATTGTTACAAATACTAGCAAATTGAACCAATTGTGATATGAACACACTATAAGGATGAAAAATCATCCCTTTTATCGTAAATTTTGGTATTAAGATTAGTGATATGAATACTAAGATCAAGAAACGGACATTTTTTTATTATAAATATTTGCTTTATTCAAAGAGAGTTCTGCAGAATATATATATATCTTTAGTATAAATATTGAAGTCATCGTTGTTGTTAAGAGCCAAATTCTCGTCCTAATATCTGAAGGTTTTATAAATTTTTTTTCTACCAAAAGTTGTTTGGAAGGGTCTTTATTTATTCTGGCCATAAATTGTGATTTGTAACAATACATGTAACAAATACATTCACATCCCGATTTATCAACAACCATTTGATTATCAAGCGAGTTTTTAACACTTCAAAAATAGTTAACTCCATTATTTTCATAAGCTTTGTTCCATTGATTTTTAATAAGATTTTTTATGCTATTGATCGCACTAGTAAGTTAAACAAAAGTCTGGTTGTTGAGCAACGACTTGAAGAGGAAATAAATATATATTTATGAGGTGATTTGCGAAATTTGGGAAGCCAGTACTAGGCTTAGCTTATAAAGCGACGAGTATGTGTTTGTTGACATCAATCTCTTCTGAAAATTTAGTCAGTTAAAATGTAGGTGAAATCGTAATTATTTTGGTAGAAATTCAATATAAGATTTACGTAAAGAAAAACAACAATATTATTTGCACCTGTATCAGCAGGAATAGAAACAAAAAAAATGTTTTTCTTTTGGAAATGGAATATTTTGTGACATAGCAGATCAGTCTTGCAAAAAAGTACAAAAATAATAAGTTAAAACCAATAAAGAAGTTAACAAAACAAAAATGGTCTGATTATTCTATATATGAACAAAAGAAAAAAATTAATTGGATATGCAGCCAGATAAGGAATGCTCCTTTTAATAGCAATCTTTAATAGATAAAATTTTTTCATCTAAAATCTTTTCGAAAAAGTGTAAAAATATAGAAAACAAAAAACAAAAAAAAAACAAAAAAATCAAATGTATAAAACAAAAATTTTAGAAAAATTATTAAATTCTATTGAGAACAATCCTGCAGAGTTTTGGAAAGTCTTCAGATCTATTGAAGACAAAGAGGAAGATCACCATGATGGTATTGAGGAGTTGCTTAGTGATATAAATAATCTGACTAAACATATTCAAGATCAAGGGAAGTGTTCAGATGAAAATATAGAATTTGAAAATGAAATTAATGATAAATTAAAAGAAATGATTCAAAGTCTTCCTTATAATGCAGATACTGATGGACCAATTTCCATCAAAGAGATTAAACAAGTCTTGAACAAATTAAAAAAAAGAAAAACATTTGGGCCTGATGGCATCATAAATGAAATAATTAGACATATTAATAGTGCCACTATGACTTATATCGCAAAAATATTTAATCTAATATTGAAAACTGGTTTTTACCCACTAGATTGGAATAAATCCCATTTAATTCTAATTCATAATCTGGAAGGAAATATGATCCCTTAAACTATAGAGGGATATTACTTATGAGTTGCATTTCAAAGATATTTAGTTCAATTCTAAATGAGAGACTAAAAATTTCTGATGAAGGATAAATATTCTAAAACACAATTTGGTTTCAGAGAAAATCATAGAACCTCTGACAACCTATTCATTATGAAGTCAATTAAAAATAAATATATTCATAAAAATAAAAAAAATTGTATGTCTGTTTTGTAGACTTATGATGGCTTATTATATAAACTAGCAAAATTAGGTATTGGATCTAAGTTATTCAGTTATTCAAAATCAATATACTAAAACAGAAACAGCATTGAAGCATGGTGATTGTCACTCTCCTTTCTTTGAAACGTTTAGAGGAGTAAAACAAGGGGATTCAGTAACTTTCCCACTCTTTTTAATATTTTTATAAACAATTTAGAAATTGTGGCATCAGGCGATAGTTCTGTACCTCCCAAACTAATGGACTATAATGTCGGTCCCTGTTATTTGCATATGACCTTATAATAACATCAGAGAGCAAAGAAGGTCTTCAACAAAGTATGAATATACTTAGTCTTTTCTTTGATAATGGAAACTCACACTTAATATAGAGAAAACAAAAGTATGGTCATCCAACATAACAGCATAAAGAAATTGTAGTCCTTTATTAGTTATAAAGGCAAAACATTACAGAATGTAACTGAATATAAATTTTTAGGGTCCCTGTTAAAGGATAATGGGAATTTACTTCACAGTCTAGAAGATCTAGCGAGAGATGAAAGAAAAGTTTTATTCTCTATAAAAGCTAAAACAACTAGTCTTGGAAACTTCCCAATAGAATTATTGTAAAATCTCTTTGATAAACTTGTACGCCCTACCCTAACTTACAATTCAGACGTTTTATTTATGGATGGTACTTAGCCCTACATAGGGCCATCGATAGAGGAAAAATAAGAATGGAAATCCTGTCGACTTATTTTCATTTATTGATAAAACCCCATTTGAAAAAGTTCATTTAAATTTTTGTAAAATTATATTAGGCATAAAAAAGTCTGTATCAAATATTGCGGCAAGAGCCGAACTAGGTTGTCTACCAATTGAACATTTTATTCTGTCTCAGTCTCTTGTATATTTGGCAAGACTCCACGCTGAAACAATCCTCTTCTAAAAGAAGCCTTTCTATTGACAAAATTCCTGGACTTTTCGGAAACTTATTTCTGGTATACATATATAAAAAAACGTATTTAAAGAACATAATATCTTGCAAGAGATTGAAAACTGTAAAAACCGTAAAGACGTCAATCTGGTAAAGATCCATATAAAAAGATCTGTAGAAGAGAAATATAGATTACTTATAGAAAATATATTAAAAAAGCTATGATGAAAATAGCAACTTTCACTATATAAAAATATATAATTAAGCCTTGATAAAGAATTTTGTTTCATTTTTCATGACTTCTACATACGAAAATGCTTTACAAAATTACGATTAAGCGACCACAATCTTAAAATAGAGAGGGGAGGTGTTTTAAAAATTCCTTGGGAAAACCAACTATGTACGCATTGCAATTGAAACTGAAGAACACTTCCTTATACACGGTAATTTATATGAAAACTTAAGACATAAACTTCTGAAAGATTTGAATTGGAAATTTGAAAACATGACTGTATCTAATCTACTTAATCTCTCCTCTAAGGAACATGTAAAATTTATCAGCTCCTTTTTGAAACAGTCATTAGAACTGAGGGGAAAAGAAGCATAACTTTTTTTCATGTTCTACTTTATGTATGTATTTATGTATGTATGTACTTTCTCACAGTTTGTCCATTTTCAGTTACTGCAATTTCAGGATATTGGTGTACTTTCCCTAATACTCACATCTTTGCACAATTCACTGTAATTAAAGACATATAATTTAATCGAGTAGCATTAATCACGTGAATCATTAGAAGAACATCTCTTGCATTCTTTAGGATACTTCCACTATAAAACTATATTTTATAGCTCCATACTTCTACCATTCGGTAAAGAAAATAACAAACGGAATTTTTCTGTGATATTGAAGTAGATTATCGATTGATTGGTTACAATAAAGATTATCGATTGATTGGTTACAATAAATACTTATTGTTTGATTTATTCAAATGGTCACTTGTCAATTGATTGATATAAGTGATCATATGCCGTTTGATTGATTTCGATGATAACTTATTGTTGCATTGATTTAATGGTTCATTTTATTTGAGGTCAGCTGTAGAACATTGAAGTGAGATAATATCTATCTTAATCATATCATACAAATCTATATTTAAGAGTTGAAGAGCCTGACAATAGTTTTATATAACCTCAACAACCAACCTCAATTTTTTATTACGAAAAAGACATCTTGGTATTTTTGTACTAAATGTGACAATCTTCTTGACGTAGGCCAAAATTGTGCACTTTCGTATTCTATACACACTAGGTCAGAATTACTGCGTTATAATGACCTGAGATAAACGCCTTCTTATCAATCACGTAAGGAAAATCAGAAAGGTAGTTAACAGAGTCAACGATGGTTGGTGTAGTGGTCATAGGTCTGGTTTTGGGCATTTTGAATGGTAGGTGTAGAATTATCTTGTTTTGAAGGCATTTTTAATTGTAGGTGTATTATTATCTTCTTTTGGATGTTTTGAATTGTAGTTGTAGACAAGATTATGATTATTTTTACACATCACATGTTATCGTTAACTATTATTCAGAACCACAGGCTATGATAAGAATGGATGGCTTTTCTGAATGGTAGGTAAAGAATTATATACAGTTGGTCGTTGCCTAGCTCTACAAAATGTCACTTAGTAACAAATCAATATAGTGTAAAATATTTGTCATGTTGTTGTGATAGAGCAAGGGAACAAAGTTTCTAGTGGAAATCAAAGAGTAATCAAGGGAAGCAAGGTTCTAGTGGAAATCCAAGAGTAATCAAGGGAAGTAAGATTCTAGTGGAAATCAAATGAATGTTATCCGGGGACAAAACCCAGACATGGAAACAGACACATACAACAAAGAACATAAAATTACCAAAATAATACGAATAAAGCAACAAAAATAAATTAGTAACTTTGACTCCACTAAAAACTGGGAGTATGGACCAGGTCTACCGGTAGGGTAAGAGTGATGTGTACACTAGTTAACAAATCATTAAACTGCATCATTTAAAAACACACGAGGTAGACAACTTATATTGTTTAATTTAGAAACATACGTTGGCAGAAAATATCTGTGATATATCACATTTTTTAATAACTTCCCTTATGATGTTTATTTCTGTCTACTTTCGAAAATCTGCTACATTTTTTTTCACATTTGGTACTGGAAAACTATAGACAGTGAGACACTTCCAGGATAATGAATTAAATAAATGTGTGTAATCAACAACTTTCTCAAAAACTCTAGCAGCATTAACTATTTTATCATACTCTCAACCTATTAGAAAAACTAACTAATGAATAGTTTTTATATGTTAACTAATCAATGATGCGCAATTTCTTGCTCATTACGGTAATCATATTAATATTATTACAGGGTGTCACAGTTTGTCACCCCCGTTATCTGACGAAGAAATAAGGCAAGTCTTTAACGCAACAATAAACAGAGAAAATATGTCTACAATTAACGATTTAATGCAAGGATAAGTAATAACTAAAATTGTCATATTCATGTATCTCACATATTTACACAAAACACAACAGAACAAAAGTACAACATAGGACAATACCAAATTCAGTTAAGGTTATTTTATACTGGCCTAGTCCGAGACAAGCCACATTTGAGTCGAACTCCAATGAAATATGACAATGGTCAAGATTTGGCAAGTATCCTTGCGAAAAACATTCCGCTATACTGTAATTTTTGCAATAGAAAAAATAAAACATTGTAGCGTTTTATTGATATTTTTTCTTATCCAACGTCTTAAACTTATCTGCCTTGTTCATTTTGTGTATATTTGTTTTGTTTCATTGCATCAAGTAATTGTTTTGTTTGTTTTTCTTTATGTCATTTTGTTTGTTGTTGTATATTCTATTTTTGTTTGTTCTTTTAGGTTTTGTTTGTTTGTTTATTTGTTTGGTTGTTTGTTGTTTGTTGTTTTTGTGTTTTTATTTATTTATTATTTATTTAAGTTACTAACTTATATTACCTTTCTTCACTTTCAAAACTTTGAAGACACATTAACATCACCATAACAGAATTTAAAACAGTTGTAGATAATGATACATTTAAACGAGGAGGATAAGTCTATAATCCTACCGTAAATTTTAAGATGTTTACCTATTACAACAAAGCCAGAGATATGGATAAATATTATTGATATTCAAAGGCACATAAAAAAGGTTTCTTTTGATATTGTGTTATGGAACTTTTCATTATCGTAATCTTCGTTTCAAAAACTTATAGTATCACATCTTTTTTTTGAATCAATTTGCGGTTCATGTTTATTATAAGTTTAAATGTTTATAACTAATTTAAGTGAGCTGGCTCCAGAACTACAGATTCAATTACCCTCTAAGCCAGTACAACTTCACCAAACACGAGTTGGTTTCAAACACCGCTGGGTGGACCATGCTGGTCGATGTCATACCAGTCGTCCAGGATCGCCCAGTGTCGCCGTGGATGCTACAACAACTGTCAGCAATACTGCTCTAAGTAAAGTAAATAGATTTTTTCTTCATGATTGTAAGTTGATTAAGTATTGCGTTATATCAGATATTTGAGTATGGCGCTTTTGTTTGGTCTCTTTTTTAATCTAGGCCTGTACAATCATAGGATTGATGGTACGTCACATGTCTACTGATGTATTCAACCATGTAGCCAGGTCACATGGAGTTGGAATTTTTGCAAAGTCAGAGGGACCAGGGGTTTATCCTGAAAACTATAGATTAAAGGATACACCAGAGTGTAAAGGTAATGAACCACTCACAAAGCTGATCCATTTAATACCCCTCTGTACAGAAAGACACATTAAGCTAGTGTAATTGAACAGTATTTAAAAAATCTGCCATTTCGTTAGAAAAAATAAAATCGACTTTTTCAGTATTGTGTCAAGTTTGTGTTTGGGTACAATAAAAAATTAAATCAAATAAATTTACCGTCTCGTATCAGATATGGTAAAAAACTATATCAACCAATATTTTTCATTTTCATATTCCAGGAACATGCAGCGGTTCTTGTTCGCATACCTGTACCTTTGATGGTAGGAAGTATGACAAAATCGCTGGTTTGACTAATTCCAGATCAGTTGTCCTGGAAGACAATGTACTCTGTAACTCCCACGACCCATATGGACACAAGGAAAATATTTTGGTTCATGAATTTGCTCACCTTGTTGACAAATACATGCCAACAACAGATCGAAATAGGGTATATAGTCTGAAATATTAGCGTCGTCATCTTGCAGTGAACTTGAACACTTTAATCAAAATATTTTTATATTTAGCATTCATAAAATTTTAAAGATATGCATGCAGCGAACTTACCTTCACAATTTTACCTTTACTGTTGTATAAATGTGTGAAAAGTATTTAACCAAAACATATAAAGTTACACATTGCCTAAACAAGATATTTAATTGATTCCTTTTGGTTTTTTAGCTCAAATATGTTTATAACTATATCAAACAACATGGCACATGGCAACATGGGTATGGAACAGCTAATTCAGCTGAGTATTGGGCAGAGGCCACGTCTTCTTTTTTCCATACAATTCTCAGAACCGGACAAGATCCTGCAGTCGGAATGAACAAGTTAGCAAACATCTTTATTTGTTATATCTGATACGTTTGCTTCACAATAGACTTCTTGTTGGTGATTTTTGCAGCCGCAACTTTGTAAATCAAAATTTCTACGCGAAAGCTTGATAAAATTGATGAATACGTGTTCGTATTTGTTACGGGTAGATGATAATTTTAAGAACTGCATGTGCGCCTATATCATTCCTAACATGCATCAAGATTAATGATAAGCGTACATGTAAATATGTTTATGTTACTTTCTTTTTCTTTGCTGGTGGTTTCTTTGGTATGCATGCACTATTAAACAACAATCGTATTTCGTTAAGTCCTATTACCCGGATGACTTCATTATATATTTTGAATACCACATTTTTGTCACATTTTTAAGAATAAAATAAAAAAAATCATAAATGCAATGGATAAAATAATATTAAATGTGTACTTCTCACCTCTATCAATCATTTTGTAGCTGTAATTTTAATCATTTGTGTGGATCTGAGATGGAGAACAGAGCATGGCTTAAGAAACATGATATATGGCTGTATAACCTCCTAGTGAAAATTTATACTAACAACCGACCAACTACTCCTAGCGGTCTCAGAGTATGCCAATGATTTTGTTCAATAAAGATTTTAGTGTTCTGAATAAAACATCGATGTTTCTTTAAATTAACACACCGAAGAAAAAAACCTAAATTACACGTGCAATCATCGACTGAAAACGGATGGAGGCTTGTCAAAAACGGTTATCTGAAGAGATTGTAAAAACCCGTGCCACTTTGCATTAAAGGCCATCGGCTAGCAGAGTAATAGGTAAAAACCAATCATGTAAAGAAAGATACCTCACGATTTTACCAGAAGTTCGGATTTATGTTCATTTTTTTGTTTAAGTATTTTGATTACTTTAAAAACTAAAATAATGATTCCCGATATTATTTTCTCTATTTTTAGCTCACATGGCCAAAAGGGCTATGTGGCTATTGCTTTCACTTAGTCATTGTCATTGGTAATTGTCGTTAACATTTTTTTCAAAATTCATCTCATCTGACACTACTGGACTAATAAGAAATAAATTTGGTTTGAATGTTACAACTGCCATATACTACAACTCCTTGTTCGGCTTATCACTCAGTCTTTTTGATGGTTACAACTGCCCTGTACTACAACTCCTTGTTTAGCTTATCACTCAGTCCTATTCAAGGCTACGACTTCCTAATACCAAAGTTCGTTGTTTGCCTAATGATTCGTCCGGTAAAAGGTTACTTTACACAGATCCAATACAACAACTTCCTGTTTTTCATTTTAACTTTCATGTATTTAGAGTTACATCTCAATTTACTTTCTGTTTGGCTTATCATTTCCCCTGTTAAAAGTTACACCTATATATCTCAATGTTATACTAGCCCTATACTATAACTCCTTGTTTGGCGTATGACCATGTCCTGTAAAAGGTTACCGCCGCCCTTAACTTCAACTTCATGTGTGGCATATGACTTTATCCGATTAAAAGTTACGTTACACTTTCCCAGTACCTGAGATCCTTGCTTGGCCTGTGATTTCGTCCTATTAAAGTTTATACCTGCCTTGTACTAAAACTCCATGTTTGGATTATATGACTTTGTCCTGTAATGTTTGCACCTGCAAATACTCCGACTGCATGTTTGGCTTATCACTTCTTTCCTTAAAAGGTTGTATCGGTCCTATACTACAACTCCTTATAAGGCTTACTCCTTGGTAGGCTTATGATTTTGGTCTGCTTAAAGTAACACCTGTTCCATACTACAACTATTATACCTTTGTAATGATTTCAATTATTCTTTAATACAAAAATACGCAAAAAGAAGAGGAAGTCATAAATGGCTTTCCCAATAGTACTTTGAGATAGGTGCAACTAAACAACTGCTAAAAATATGTGTAGACCAGATATAAGCATTGATCGGGCAGCTGCTTGATACAACCTGTCTGTGGTCCGGCAATTGAGTGATACAACCAGTCCTTGGTCAGGTAGCTGCTTGATACAACCTGTCATTTGACTGGCAGTTGCTTGAAACAGCCTATCTGGTGTCCGGCATCTGCTTGATACAACCAGTCCTTGGTCAAGAAGCTGCTTGATACAACCTGTCATTGGTCTAACAACTATTTGATATAAACTGTCTGTTGTCAGTTATTTATAAGTCATAGGTTAACTTGTATTCATAAGTAAAGATGTCAATTGTGTTTTTCGACTTTTCATTCAAAATTGTCAACTTTCCTTTCATCTGTGGCAACATACCTTCGGCTCCTGCGTATGGAGTGTTCATATCACAACTCAACGTTATGCCAGAGCTTGCCGAAACTACGCAGAATTTTTGTATCGCGCTAGAACTCTAACAAATAGGCTTCTGGAGCAGGGTTATGTTGCTACAAGATTGAAGTCATCACTACAGAAGTTTTATGGTCGTTATCATGAACTCGTGGATCGTTATGGTGTATCAATCAGCACCATGAGAACTGATTTACTCAACGGGTCGTAGTTTTCCTTCCCTCGTTTGTCTACCCCGGACTTGACTTCTTATGAGCAACTCGGCCGGTGTTTCTAGAGAAGCAGAGGACGCTTACCCTACCGGTGCACCTGGTCCATGCTCCCAGCTTGTAGTGTAGTCCGAGTTGCTCATTTACTTTTGTTACTTTGTATGTATTTTAGTTACTTTATGTTCTTTGTTGTGTATGTCTGTTTTCCATGTCAGGTCTTTGTTCCTGGATAACATTCTTTTGATTACCGCTATAACCTTGGTTTCCTTGATTACTCTTTATGTAAAGTCATCATGTCTTATCTCAAACAGAATCACGTAATTTCAACTGTAAAGTCCAGTAACAACTCGTGATGTATACTGAGACGGTTTTAGTTCTTTCATTAAGCCTTTTGAATGGTAAGTGCAATCTGGTTCTTTGAACTTATTTCTTTACAGTAAAAGGCATCAGATATAGCAAAAACATGTGTTGTACATGAGTGATAAACGTTAATGACTTAAGTAGTTTACAAAGATTAACAGGGGTCATTATTAAGTACTTCATGAATGTTGTTTGACATTGGAAGGATCTTCTAAACGTTTAAACTATTCATGATGGTAAACATCAAACAGTAAACAAGGGAACCAGGATTCTAGCGGAAATCAAAAGAATGTAATCCAGGCACTAAGATTAGACTTGGAAAACAGACATACACAGCAAAGAACATAAAATAACAAAAATAATAAATATACAAGGTAACAAAAGTAAATGAGCAACCAACTCAAACTCTAATTAAAAATGATAGCATGGATAATGTGCAACGGTAGGGTAAGCGTCCTCTGTTTTATGTTGTAGAAAAACAGACCCAGTTGCTCTTAAATAGTCTAGTCAAGGGTAGACGAAAGTGGAAAGGAAAACTTTGACACCTTGATCAAATAAGTTTCATTTTTTCGTTGGGGTACACCGTAACGATCCACGAGTTCTATGATGACGACTATAAAACTTCTGTATTGATAACTTCAATCTTGTAGCAACATAACCCTGTTCCTGAAGCCTAATTGTAAGGAATCAACATTGTACAAAAAATCTACATAGTTACGGCAAGCTCTGGCATAATGTATGAATTGTGATATGAAAACTCCGTACGCAGGTGCTGAAGGAATGCTGCCACAGATGAATGGATGAAGTTGGCAATTCTGAAAGAAAAGTCATTGCGTTTAACGTATAGTTTGGTCAAGAATTTGTCTTTACCATCGATCTCTACGTGTAGGTCAAGATATGAGGCTGACTACAGTGTCTGTAGTATCCTTTATTCCAAGTTCTTTGGGATACATGTGATATATAAAATTCCCGAAACTCGCATTGTTTAACGATGATACGTCATCTATATAGCGGAAACTGAAATTATAAGCTATTGCTAAACGATGTTATATTCTGGATCAGATCAGCTATAAAGTCAGCCTCATAAGAGCGAAGGAATAGGTCAGCAAGTAGAGGAGTACAATTTGTTACCATTGAAATGCCGACCGTTTGTCTATCAAATATTCCACGTTTTGAAAACATTTTCTACTGTATATTTGGAAGATATTTTACAATTGATTTTTTAACAAAGTATGAGGAATCTCTACCAAGAAGTACATATCTGTATCTAGATGTACAGTATTTTTTGGAGTTACTACGATGTATGATTTTTTTTTAATCGGGATTTTAATTGAGTATGGGGCATTGAAGTATAAATGGCTGAAAAAAGTTTTAAATCCAAAAGCAAACATCCATGAGATGCAACGAAGTGTGCACTATTTCAGGGTTTGTCTATGTTTTATCTGTAATTTTGACTAAGTACAGACTAAGTACAAACATAGGACGACCTTCGATGCGATTATTTATTTCCACATAACAACTGACTTTTCGGATTTGCCACACAACAGTTTATAAATATACACTACTTTGATATAAGTAGAACATTTCTATCACTGGAGAGGACAGCTCTTTTTCTTCCATTGATGTTGCATGATCTGAGAAAGTTATTAGTTATTAGAGAAACACGTACACTACTGATGTAGTTATCTTTTTGTTTTAAACTCATGAGTTATGTTATCAACTTAAAGGAGTCAATGCCATCAATATACAAAGAGTAATTAAAGAAACCAAGATTTTAGCGGACATTAAAAGAATTTAATCCAGGTACAAAGACCACACATGGAAAACAGAAAAACATAACTAAGAACATATAGTAACCAATATAATACATACAAAGTATTAAAAGTAAATGAGTAACACGGATTCCCCTAAAAACTGGGCGCATGGAGCAGGTGCACCGATAGGGTATGCGGCCTCTGCTTTTGAAGAAATACCTGCCAGCGACATGATTAGTTTATATTATTGTCCTTTTGTAAATATCGGTTGACAAATACTTCTATAGCGGTCTTTAAAAGAAACTTTTGAATAAAATTGTTCATGTCGTAAAGTTTTATGCTTTAATGTGATAATTGGTGTTAAAAAGCCGCTTTACATAGAGTCACTCCATTGATCAACGCTGAAAGACAGTCATTTAACTTTTTGCACATTGAAAAATATTTCTGCTTCCCATTACATTTTAATCATATAACGAGTATATTATAACAACATTTTCACGTCAATCAATAAAAATATATCTTTTTTTTATGCTGACAGAGTTCATTTTCCAATTTAGAAGGATATTTGGTAAATATCAAAAGAGCACAAATCAAAGCAATACTAGTAGAAAATATTTCAAAACATATAATATATATACTTACATGTTTAGAGGTTTTAATTAAAAATACAGTAGATGCATTGGTTTGTATTTGTTATGCGTCAGTTTTAATAAGCCCTATCTGTTCCAGCTTGTTTCTGTTCATCTCCACCACTTTCTGAAAAGGAGATCAGGCAAGTACACATTCACACGTATAAACTATATATTGCACATAGTACACGGGAATAACTTATACTTCATTTTGTTTTGGTTTATTTTATTTGTATATATAGCTATAGTGTGTGTGTGTGTGTGTGTGTGTGTGTGTGTGTGTGTGTGTGTGTGTGTGTGTGTGTGTGTGTGTGTGTGTGTGTGTGTGTGTGTGTGTGTGTGTGTGTGTGTGTGTGTGAAAAACCTTGCTTACCTTCCAAACACTATGCTTATCCTTTCGTGTTGATCATTTGAAAATGTTGAAAATTTAAACTTGTTACAAATACAACTTACTTTGAAGAATTATTGTTTTTCTTTTTTTCTTTTTTTTTTTTTTTTTTGTTTGTTTGTTTGTTAATTTTTTATTTATCTATTCATTTAGTTATTGTTGTTGTAGTTGTTTTCAATTTCATTGCATGTTGATAGCCAAGTAGCACCAGATTTACAGTTACAATATCGTTTACCCCCACAATCAATACAACCTCATCATACACGCGTTGGGTTCAAACACCGCTGGGTAGACCATGCTGGAGTATGTCACTACAGTAGACCATACGGTTATAGTATACCAGTAGATGCTACGACAACCGTTAGTGATACAGCTCTTAGTAAGGTGGGTATATTATTGAGGATAACAGATACGTATACCAGCAGTTGCTTAGTAACCACAACAGTTAATGATACAGCTATTAGTGATGTATGTGAACTACGTAAATTATCACAGAAAGACACCATTCATGACACCACTTTATTACCTTTTCATTGTTCAATATGTCAGGTCTATCTGTTCCATATCTATGAAGATTTATCCTACCTACATTGATTCTCTGTCAGAGTGGGTAAAGACCGTGAGGTCTTTAATTGTGAAACGAATGAAAGTTTTAAGTAGATCAATGAGTGCCAATGCTACATCAGTTTTCAAAGACTCCGATATAGCCAAAACATTGTGTCCTATACATGACAATATGTTGTCGTACCAGCAGACAAAGCCCAAAACACCATTGTTTTTGTCGTCTGCAAATTGTATTCCATTCAATGTTCATTAACAGAGGTAGTCTAGAAAATAATAGCAGTGATAAGGTCAATACTGCCACTATACTCTCCAAGGAAGAGATTGGGTAAACCATAAATCTGTGCTATCCACTTTTTGTCTCTCTACCAAAGACGATGATTGTGAATTATGTATTGGATTCCTATATTGCACTCCATAAGAATCCATACAACGCTACATAGCTTGATCTGCAAAATGTATCACTAAACCTCTTCCAAAGCTTTTAACTTCTATACTTACAGCGGTCAAAGATGGTCTTCAATTCTACCACAACGACTGTTACTCCCGTAGTGGTATTAATTCAATGTGGATCCTAAAAAATTCAAAAGATCTCAATTCAAGATTATTACCAGAATATAATATCATTAAAACCTATGATTTTTCAACAATTTATACTTCTATTCTCCATACTCAGTTAAAATCGCCACTAAAAAACATCATACATCGTTGTTTCTCTACAAAGATGTTACACCTAGATACAAATATATATTTCGTGGTAAAGATTCCTCATACTTTGTTAAAAACTATTCCAAAAATACCGGAGAAGATGTTTTTAAAATGCTGGAATTTTTTATCGACAACATATTTGTCAAGTATGGTGGTCGCGTTTTATAAAGGTCGACATTCCATGGGAACATATTGTGTTCCTCTACTTGCTGACTTATTCCTTCATTCTTATGGGGTTGACTTTATTATCGTTAAACAGTCCTAGTTTCGGGGATTTTATACATCACATCTTCCAACAAAGAAGTTGAGATAAAGGATACTAGATACACTGTTAAGTCAGCCTCATATCTTGTCACTCATTTAGAGAGCGATGGTAAAGGAAAACTATTGACTGAACAATACTACATACGCGAGGACTTTTCATTCCTTATCGTATTCTTCTATCTGTGGCAAAATCCCTTTTTGAATTTTGAATCTACGTGTCATAGCTTTCCGTTCCTCTTTCGGCAACCCCGGTTTTAATTTTTTTTTTTTTATGAACAACTCGATGGGTGTTTCTGTAGAAGGAGGAGACGCTTTCCCGACCGGTGCACATGGTCCATGCTCCCAGGTTTTAGTTGAGTCCGGGTTGCTCATTTACTTTTGTTCCTTTATACGTTATATTTTGCTTATTTTATTTTCTTACTTGTGAGTGTCTGTTTTTTTTCATCTTGTATTTGTCCCTTGATTACATTCTTTTGATTTCCACTAGAATCTTGGTTTCCTTCATTACTCTTTGTATCGATTTGTAGGCTTGTTTAATCGTCGGATTGATGACACGACACATGTCAACTGATGTATTTAACCACGTAAGCAGAGGGCATGGGTTAGGATTATTTGCAAGAACAGAAGGTCCGGGAGTTTATCCTGAGAACTATAAACTTAGAGACACGCCGCAGTGCCGAGGTAAGATGTACTGCAATGTATAGGTAATTATCATTTACTCATAACCTTTAATGAAAAGAATTTAATGAAAACAAAAAATACCATTCAAATATTTAGTTTCAACTACTATATATATAATTGGTATTATTATGAATGGCTGAAAAAATACCAATCATGTATATCGTTTCATCTACTATACATATAATTGGTATTGTTATAAATGGCAGTAAAAATACTAAACAGATATATAGGAAACATCAGCTTGGCTATTCAAAATTTGAAGAAAAAAGGTGCATTCTATATTTGTAATGTTAACTGGCTTTCGATCAAAATAAATACCACTTTCTGCGGTTAGTTTTATTAATACGATATTATTATAAAGAATTGCAAATTGTATTAGCTATATAGTAATGCAACCATGATCAAGTAGACTTACCATTATATTAACAAGTTATCAAATGAAAATTAAGGATAAGAAGGTACTGTTAATTTCTTTTTTCTTGTTTATTTGTTTACATTTATCATTTGTCTGGCTGTTTGCTTGTTTTTCATGTGTTTTTATGACTATATTTTGTTTTGGTTATGTCAACAAAAAAGAGTACAGTGTAAAAGTTTACATTTCATGAAGATTTATTTTAGAACTGTTAACCTAAAGGAACTTCGGAGAATAGTTAATTACGTAATATCGATTTTATTAAGAGTCGATTCTTTTAGCAGTATGTTTTTGTATGTAGATGTTGAGTAGGGTAAGGATCAAACTGATTCTCCATATTTATGCAGTTTTGAATTATTAAATTATTTGAAAGAAAACTACAGTCAGAGAATAATCTCTACCCCTACGTATTATCTTATCTTATAAAATGAATATTCTATAATAAGTCTTCAACAAAGAATGTAATCAAGATATATGCAAGAAATGAGCATAGAATCATATTCTAATATGTTTATTCATAAAATTAGAGTAATACCATATGAAACACACAATGTATCTCCATATTACCTTAAACATTAAACTTTCAGGTACGTGTAGCGGTTCGTGTGCACATACATGTACCTTTGACGGCAGGAAATACGACACTATTGCCGGTCTGACAAATACCCGATCAGTTGTTCTGGAAGACAATGTACTCTGTAACTCCCAAGATCCTTATGCTCACAAAGAGAATGTTGTCGTTCATGAATTCGCTCACCTAGTTCATAAATTCATGCCACAAACAGATCAAAATAGGGTGATATTAAAAATTCGCACTTTGTTTAACATTAATACGCAAAATAAAATAATTCTGTTAGTTTTTTTTAATGACAACAATCAAATTTTTAATTAAAAAGTCCATTTACTGATATATAGAAAGGTCTGAAAAATTCCCAACGACGTTAGTACTGTCAAATTTACGATGCAAATTATTGGTCGTTCCCTCCGCGGGACTCGAACTCGTACCGCTGTGACATCTATGGCAACACCACCTGCGCAAAGTTGAGCGCCCTAGACCACTCGGCCAGCTAGGCTATGTAAAAATATAGCTTTCGATGACCGGGTCATTCCTCCTCGTAGGATTAATCTAGGGCTTTAACTTAGTACACGATGTATGGTAGTACGGGACAGTTCATTATGCCTATATAGCCTAGCTGGTCGAGTGGTCTAGGGCGCTGAACTTTGTGCAGGCGGTGTTGCCATAGATGTCATTTACGTATCTACCTTGTATCAATTTGATCCGATGGAGCAGTGTAGCGAATAGAGTCGTCACGTTCTGAGACGTTTGTATAATATTGATTTGTTGTGACATGCATCATTAATTGTGATGCAAATTTTAGTCGGTCCCTCCGCTGGACTCGAACTCGTACTGCTGTGACATCTATGGCAACACCGCCTGCGCAAAGTTCAGCGCCCTAGACCACTCGGCCAGCTAGGCTATATAAAATATAGCTTTCGCTGGCCGGGACATTCCTCCTCGTAGAATTAATCTAGTAATCTAGGGCTGTAACTTAGTACGCGATGTATGGTAGTACGGGACAGTTCCTCTATCCTACATAATAACATCTAAATGAACTGTCCCGTACTACCATACCACGACCAAATATTTGCATCGCAAATTTGACAGCTCTTACATTGTTGGGAATTTTTCAACCTATATATATATATATATATATATATATATATATATATGATATGCATTAATAATTGATCTGTTTCAGTTGCAATACATATATAACTACATTAAACAAAACCATGTATGGTATCAAGGATATGGGACGTCTAATGCTGCTGAGTATTGGGCCGAGGCTACGTCGTCCTTCTTCCATACAGTTATCAGACCTGAACAAGATCCAGCAGTAGGAATGAACATGTAAGATAGTACATACAATCAACCTAGGTTAACAAACATGACATATTAATGTTAACCTAGCTTAACTATAAACATGACATATTAATGTTAACCTAGCTTAACTACAAACATGAAACATAAATATCAACCTAGCTTAACTACAAACATGAAACATAAATATCAACTTAGCTTGACTACAAACATGACATATTAATATTAACCTAGCTTAACTACAAACATGAAACATAAATATTAGCCTAGCTTAACTACAAACATGACATATTAATGTTAACCTAGCTTAACTACAAACATGAAACATAAATATCAATCTAGCTTAACTACAAACATGAAACATAAATATCAACCTAGCATAACTACAAACATGACATATTAATGTTAACCTAGCTTCACTACAAACATGAAACATAAATATCAACTTAACTTAACTACAAACATGAAATATAAATATCAACCTAGCTTAACTACAAACATGAAACATAAATATCAACCTAGCTTAACTACAAACATGAAACATAAATATCAACTTAGCTGAACTGAAAAGTCATATGGGAAGTATGTCTTAAAATTAAGGAAGGCGTAATCTTAATCTCATAATTTGTGGAACAATGGCAATACAATTTCAAACCCATTTCAAAGTGGCTTCATGTAATCAAAAATTATACATTAAGTACTAAAATATTGCAAGTTTTGCGTCTATAGTTTTCAAATTCCCCTTTGTTTAGCATGTAGTTAAGTTTGTGCTATTTGTGTAGTGTACATATTGACGTATACACCTTATCTATTCTCGTGATATTTTGTGGTTCCTGTGCATAGTGTGTCTTGTTTGTCTGTGTTTTGTAATCTTTCTCAAAATGGTAAAGATCTAAAAAGAAAGTCAGTGCCAACACAGAATACATTCCTGAGCAAGTAAAATCAAAGTATTAGATTAAATACCTTGAACAAAAGGTAATTGACTCCAAAATCAAGAGATAGGTAACAACTCCTCAGTTTTACACCAACAAGACTAAGTGTAGTTAACAGAACTCTTTTTCATCTTTTAAACTAATTCTGATAAATTATTTAAAAACGTCGAATAAAAAGCTTTTAATCTTCCTCTGCAAGTTGTGTTTGTATGAATAATATGAAAGAGAATTATCGAATCTAGGAAAAAGCCTCCAATACAACATGGAATGACTTCTCATAAAGAAACTTAGGAAATCTGTCACAAATAAAAATCCACCGTATGATTTTTATGTAGTAATACGATAATTAATTTGACAAGAGTGAATAACCAAAATACTAGTATCACGAATGCTGAAGGATGCCTAGAGTAAGCGGAACTTATGCCAGGCACGAGTGAATTCTTAATGCGCTCTTGGGACGAGTGATCATATTTTGGTTATTGTTTTGTGATGTTTGGTCGAAAGTCCGAGAGTGAGATTACAGAATATATTTCAGAGTGAGTGAATTATCAAATACTTTACACAGAGATCATTCGGCAAATCACTACTTTCTAATATGACGTCTTCATATCGTCAAACAGGATATGTCGGTACAACCCCACTTTTAGCACCTGCGCATTGTCTCTTTTCTTTCGCTTTCACTTCGAGACAAAACACTCATTTAAAAAGTTTACGCGATGATTTAACGGCTGAGAGATTATCTAACTGAAATCATTATATAAATACATATATATATATGACACACACGATGACATAAATATACAAATCTATGACAGAAATCCGAATCATCGGTATTTACCTGATGGCTGTTCTCATTGCCTCCTACGAACATTAACAGCGATGAAAACACGCATTAATCCAACTTTCATTCGGGGGATGTTAAACGGAACAGCCGTTATTTCGGCCACGGCTAGGGAATTTTTGTCACAAAATACCGTATTTGTGATATTAGAAAGGAAATAATACCTTCTGGGGTAGATTTGAATGTTAAAATGAGTACAAATCTACCCCCACCACGAATTATTTCTTAAATCTATATATATAGAAGGGTCTGAAAAATTTCCAACTATGTTAGAACTGTCAAATTTTATGTCGTTCCCTCCGTGGGACTCGAACTCGTACCGCTGTGACATCTTTGGCAACACCGCCGATAGTAGTGATGTATATTTGATAGTCTTCGTATATGCCTAAGATACAGTGCTGTGTAAATGTATGTCTGAACCAGTAATACATTCAGTTCCATTTTATAATCATGTTCTATTTTAGCTTGCAATGAATGACAAAACCAAACCAAAGACATCATTGGAATCAAATTAACCAAAAATATCTTTGAATAGCAAAGTGTTTTTCTTGTCTACATAGAAACTAAAATGTCACAAAATTGTGCAAATGAATGTTCTATTAAAGTTAATAGAAAGTACAAAGTCACAGTTTCTGTCATTCTAGAAATAGAATCAAACACTTTTATCCATCAGTTAACCTGTTTTAAAACAAAGTTTCTAAAAGCAATCTGAATAAAAAAACAAGACAATTACAATAGTCATTAACGAACTTACGTCGCTTTTTACTGGTAACACTCAGATAACCACAAACTTAGAAACAAGGAGTCTGTCGTTCAACTTGTCATTCATCTTAATTAGTAGTTGAAATACCTTAATCGACTGGTTAAAAATAATTACGTAATTAACTTGCTGTTCAACTTGCCATTAATTTTTATAAATCATTAAAAATATTTATCATGTCATTAAATATAATTCACCCACTGGTCCTGAATTAAAACTTTATGGTATATCCATCAGCGCCATGAAAACTGATTTATTCAACGGGTCATAGTTTTCCTTTCCTCGTTTGTCTACCCCGGACTTGACTTTTTATGAGCAACTCGGCGGGTGTTTCTAGAAAAGCAGAGGACGCTTACCCTACCGGTGCACCTGGTCCATGCTCCCAGTTTTTAGTGGAGTCCGAGTTGCTCATTTACTTTTGTTACTTCGTATGTATGATTGTATGATTTTAGTTACTTTATGTTCTTTGTTGTGTATGTCTGTTTTCCATGTCTGGTCTTTGTCCCTGGATTACATTCTTTTGATTACCGCTATAACCTTGGTTCCCTTGATTACTCTTTAATCCCACAATTAAAACACCATTTACATAGTTTTTGATAATGAAACAGGGTAAAAATCATGTTTTTAGTAGAACCTGTGTAAAGACCTATCTCCCATTGACATTGAAACAATGTAAACGTTGAAAAGTTATGTTTTACTTTTTATAAGTTAAAGTAAATGTAATCTCAATTACATGTACGTAGCTACCACGATATGAAATACTGTTGTTTTTAATGCAAGACTATAAAAAATGTACGTTTTTACAAAACCATTCAGAAATTAGTCTTCGTACATTTTTTAACTTTATTTTACTGTATAACTTGTTTTTGTCACATAATTATATAACATTTAAGAGGGATATGCCACAATATCAATATTTTGTTATATTTAAGTAACAGGAAGTGCCAGAACTTGATATTTGAAGTGCATTATGGGATGTATTTGCATTTTAATCATGCAATTAAAATTTAATACAATGATTAACAAATGCAGTGCTTAAATTAAGTTAAACTACAAAATTTAATCATTTGATTTACTAATCACTCAATTAAGTTTTAATGACTCATTAAAATTAATTACACTATAATTTTAATGACAAGTCGAATAACAGGCCCCTGGTATTTAATTGGAACAAAGAAAAAGATCGTGAGTATATAAACTGAACTATTTGTACAAGTCATAACATTAAGAAAGTATAAATCTTTATTGTAGTTGCAACTTAAATCATTTGTGTGGATCTGAATGGGAGAACAGAGAATGGTTAAAGAAACACGATGTGTGGCTGTATAACCTCTTAGCGAAAATATACACCAATAATCAACCAACTATTCTCAGTGGACTTCAAGTCTGTCAATAGAACTTTAACATAAAGAAATTCACAAATTATTTGTTTACATTTAGTGTCGAAAAAAAAATCATTTTTGATATACTGAAAATCAAGTCTTTAAAGAAGTTAAAGATTTATATATAGAACGAACCATTAAGCTACTTAATAGTACATCGGTATTGTTGATGGATACAAGCAATTCGAGTACTCAATGATGGCTATGATACAATGCGTTAAAACAGAATCGGCGATGTAAGATTAAAAAAAAACAAACATAACTGATATATATATCATGAAATTGTATTTATTTTTTTTTTCAATCCCTGAATTAGGCAAGAACAATAGTTAAATATTAAAAGCTATAATAAGTTGTCTGTTGATGAAAGGTGAGACATTAAAATACATGCATACCAGTTGACAAAAAGCTAGATTTATAATGTAAACGCTTCATCAATAGAGAACGACATACATAAGGTTAATAACTACAATATACAATTTAAACACAACACATGCTATATAAATTGGGCGAATAACCTAAACATGATTTTTGTTCTGCTCTGTTATTTATTTGAAGGAAAATGATCGAGTAGAAATGATGTCTGTGTTCAGAAGAAAATAAATACAGATGATTGCATTTATCATCATAAATCTTGGAATTACCTTTTACATATTTTTTTACTGAAACCATTTAAAGTTATAAAACGGAAAATCCTTCCACGTTCAAAATACTTGTGAGTAAAAGTTTCATTTTATCTTTCTGCATATTATATAATTACGCTCGATTTATATTGCACAAAATGAAATTGGGATTGACAATCGTATATTATACACTTTCAGTACATTAAAGCGAGTTAACTTGGCAAAAATTAATTATTGAATAGAGTAATCAAGGGAATCAATGTTATAGCAGAAATCCAAAGAATGTATTCCAGGGATAAAGACCAAACATAGAAAACAGACATACACAACAAAGAACATAAAATATAAGTAAAATAATTTAATGAGCTACTCGGACTCCAATAAAAATTGGGAGCATGGACCAGGTGCACCGATAGGGTAAACGTCCTCTGCTTTTTCCAGAAACACCAGCCGAGTTGCTCATAAAAAGTCAAGTCCAGGGTAGACAAACGAGTAAAGAAAAACTATGACCCGTTGAATAAAGCAGTTTTCATGGTGCAGATGGATACACCATAACGATCCTTACCTTAATGATTCATCAATGAACATAAACAATTAATCGTTCTGTTTTAACATTCTGCACTATTGTCAAATTATCGAATCTATGCTTTGATAGTTGGGAAGTGCATGGTCATTTCAAAATAACCATAAATTCTCAATATTACAGCATTAAAAGTCCATATTGATGACATTACAAAACGGTCGTCAAAACGGACGGCGTAGTCGACAGTATAACACCGCCAAACACAATCGTCAATACGGGCGGCATTTTTAACAATATAGTCGACAGTTTAACAACGTCAAAATAAATTCGTCAAAACAAGGGGGCATATGAAACAGTATAATCGACAGGACACGACGGACGGGACATTTCACTGTATAACAGCGTTACAGTAAAGTCGTCAAAACGAAAGGCAAATTAAACAGTATAGTGGACATGATAACAGCATCACAATAAGGCCATCGTTATAACGAACGGCATATTTATCAGTATAGTAGACAGTATAACAGCGTCAAAACAAAGTCTATACGGACGACACATTTAACTAAGTGTATAATAGCGTCACAATTAAGTCATCAATACGGACAGCATATAAAACAGTATAGTCGACAATAACACTATCACAAAAGAGTCGTTAATACGGACGGCATATTATATAACATAATCGACAGTGTAACAGCGTCACAATAAAGTCGTTAATATTGGTTTCATTACAATACTGTTGATATTATGACAACTTTAGGATAGAGACATCCAAAAACTAACGAGTTAGGTTTCATAGTGTAAACCTAACATTACCCTTTAAGTACATATAGCCACAAAATTCTCACAAGTTTGATCTTTTTTTCTTCACTGGATAAGATAGGTTACACCTATCTATCCAACAGTTTGCCAATTTCTTGAAGTATTTCAAAATACGTAAGATAAATACATATACCGTAAAATTTATTCCCATACGGAAGTGCGTTTGATTGCAAAATAAAAAGGGTATTTTGTGGTAAGTACAGGTTTGCACATTGAGCAAGTATTTCCAAAACTTTACGCGTTCATCGACTTTAACAATTTAATCTTTATAAAATAGTCATTATAAGCATTTTACTTGTTTTTATCTGTAAAGGTTTCAGGGAAAATGCACATTTCTGACTCATTTCAACGTTTAACATTATATTTCTAATATTTCAAAACATTTCTCAAAAGTTTTTTGTTCCAATATGTTTCTGAGAAAATTTGAATGTTCTCATAAAAAATGAATATCACTTTTTGAAAAGTACAAAATATTTGTACTTGTGAGTATACTTAAAATGATTAAATGTGTTAATCATATGAGAATTTTTCTGCCATTTATTCACAGATATCAAATCTAATATGAAGAAAAGGACTTCCGGTGACACACAATTACAATCACAAAGGAAATACATGATCGTTTTTTCAGCCTTTGTCATCAACATTATCATTGACGGTTGTATGTTCTCGTTTGGTATTATCTTTGTCAGTTTACTTGATTACTTCAACAAATCTAAAGCATTTACCGTCTTAAGTGGTTCTATACTGGACTCGGCACCAATGTTGTGTGGCCCATTTGCAAGTATGATGACGAATCGTTTTGGATATAGAAAGGCAACAATCATTGGAGGTTTAATTGCCTTCTCCGGATTTTTTGCCAGCGCATTTGTTAATTCTATAGAACTTATATGTGTGACTTTTGGTTGTATCGTTGGGTTAGGTTTCTCCATTCCCTATCTCAATTCTGTCGTTGTTGTGACGTCATACTTTGAATCAAAGAATACAATAGCCATTGGAATCTCCCAAAGTGGTGCAGGACTTGGGGCGCTTATCTTTGCTCCTCTGTATGAATATCTGATAGAAATTTATGGATGGAGAGGAGCAGTGATGATAATAAGTGGTATTGTACTACAGACACTACCTTGTGGTGCTATGTTTAAGGACGTCGATAGGTCTGTTGAAGATGCAGAGGAGACCGAAGAAGCAACCAAATCATCAAAACTACAAGTGTATGTAGTTGATGGAGAATACTTAAACACCTCGTCTGATAAAGTGAAAGACGATGTTTTAAAAGCTGATTGTCAGAGAATTACTGTAATGTTAAAGAATAAACGGTTCTTACTGTTTATGCTTGCACAATTCACAGTTTACTTTTGGTATGATACTCCGTATAACTTTACTGTTTCTAGAATGCAAGATTACGGGATAGATAAAAGAAAGGGTTCATATATTATTGCTGTAATTGGAGCTTGTCATATTATAGGTAATATTTGTTTCGGTTTCCTTGGGAACAAGACAAAAGAGTTTAGGTATCATTTGTATTATATCAGTTTATTTTTATGGGGTATTAATGTAAGTATTATTCCTCTATTTACCGATTATGTATCCAATATCATACTGGGCGGGTGTTTCGGAGTGATATCTGCTTGTCAAGAAGCTATCCATGCCACAATTGTTATAGACATTCTGGGACCTGATGAAATGACAGATGCCTACGGAATTCTGTTGTTCGTAGAAGGATTGGCCAACTTATCAGGACCACCAATTGCAGGTACGTTACAATTCCTGTACATACCGTCGTATACATTGTTCGTTAAAATTGTTGTTTGAAACACGTGTAAAGCATATCGAAGAGTAATCAAGGAAACCAAGATTCTAGCGGAAACCAAATGAATGTATTTCAGGGACGAAGACCAGACATGGAAAATAGACAAACACAACAAAAAACATAAAGTTGCTTAAATAATACATAAAAAAAATAACGAAAATAAATGAGCAGCTCATTTGCTTTTGTTGCTTTGAATGTATGGTTTTGGTTGCTTTGTGTTCTTTGTTGTGTATGCCTGTTTTCTATGTCTGGTGTTTGTTCCTGGATTCCATTCTTTTGATTACCGCTATAACCTTGGTTTCCTCAAAACTTTATGACAAAAGGGATGATTTTTATTGTTTCAATGTAAAATCCTCTTTCTTAGTAATAATACATCAACATCTTCAGCCCATGAAGTTGATCCAATTCCGGTCGTGCATGTGGTCTGCACAAAGACGTCTTTTGGTGGTATTATTACTACAGAAGTTTCACGTTAGTCATCACAATTTGATTGACCGATATACTTGAGATGTTTATCTTAAAGATAAGACAACATCTTCACTTTCATATCACGTTTTATTGGATTGACATCCCATCGAGCTTGAAACTAATTTCATTCACTTGCAATATAATGGGTGTCGCTGCGGGAGAAGGATATGCTTACCCTTCCGTAGCACCTGATGTTACTCCCGGGTTTTTTTTATAAAAGTTATCTCAATTCACCTTCTATACTAATACTTCGGAATTTCTTTTCTATTTTTGCCGATAGTTTTTAAGTTTCTAGACCACCTGTGATCGAACACAGTAGTGAGACTCAATTTGCCTTTTCCGTTATAATGGTAAAGTGTTAAATGAAAACACGGTAAGTAAATGATATTTTTATGTTCTTTTTGTTTATTATAGGCTGGATTAGTGACGTCACAGGAGATTATGATTTGTCCTTTACAATCTCTGGCTGCTTTATATTATTGGCAAGTGTTTTGGTAATAATGACAAGACAATGCTGTAAGAACAAAAGAAGTTTTTCATTGAGAAATTGAATTCAGTAACTTGATCTTTTTATATGCAAATAACACTTTCCTCCAACATAAAGACTATTTTAAGACCTTTCTGGTACTACTTGGCCACTTCCACTACACTACAAAATAACCTTGTTTGCAGAAAGGAGAGTTTCTTCCTGAAAACTTTGACGGATTATTTGTAGTCATACGTGAATGAAAGTAGTCCTATTCACCAGGTGGCGCTAAAAATAGTTAGATATCACTAGAAATAAAGAAAAATAACTTTTCAAAACGTTTGGTGCGAAGCGACGTGCTAAGATAAAAAGTATTTTGTAAACAATTCAATCACTTTAATTATTATTTTAAAATCGGATCCGTCAAATTCGGGGACAGATTCCACCTAGTGCCTCCGACGTTTTTGTGTAACTAGAAAGTCTGAGGAGTTTCAATTGAAATACAATTGTTATTCCTGTTATTTAAGGGAAATCATGCCTATGTATGCGTAATTACAATGTTTACGATAAATACAATTGAAAATATCAAAAGTGCTTAACTGCTGTAAAACAAAAAATGTCTCAATTATATTTTTAATGGGCTACATTTAAGAAGTAAAATCATTTATAAAATAATTTCCTGAAATGTCAAATAATGTATACCATGATTTAAACTAGAGATATTCAGAACTAAAAATAGATTGAATAACATTTATATGTTTCGATTTCGTCATATATGAAGTTTGTGTGGAACAATTTAAGAATCTGTGGATGATATGTTTTCCGACAAGCCGAAAACATAAAGGAATGTATTTTTCCTAAGGAAGCAAGAAAAAGGGTTCGGTGAATAATTTGTTAAGGAAGAAAATCAACACGTATATGTAAATGTATAATCATCGGGGGGTTCACGGGAAGGTGCAGTTATGACGAAGGGCTTTTTAAACTAGCAGAAACCAAGTCATTCGTTAAATATATTCAAGTATAAGTATTAAAGATCAACAAATTCTAGTTTTAATTTTATTTAAGCTATAACCACTCTATTACTATCTATCTTATGTTCAATCAAATTTAGCATGAGCAGGTAAACACACATTCATTTGCTGCAGTATATCGATCAAGACATAATGAATTTTTGTTTTTAAGTTTTTGTTAAAGGAAAGTTTCCAAACATTTACAGTAATGCATAGATAATGCATCAAATACTAGTCACTTCAAATAGAGAAAATTTTCTTGAGTACAAATTATTTTTTTGTCAGATTGATAGGACTTGACTTGCAGGCTTAACGTTTTTCTCATTTTATCTGATTCTTAAAAACACTTAACGAAGCTCATGGGGATCGGTTGAAGTTAGCAATCCAAGTAAGAGTACAAGCTTCCACATTAGTGATTATGAGATTATGAGGACGCTTACCCTACCGGTGCACCTGGTCCATGCTCCCAGTTTTTAGTGGAGTCCGAGTTGCTCATTTGCTTTTGTTACTTTGTATGTATGATTTTAGTTACTATAAGTTCTTTGTTGTGTATGTCTGTTTTCCATGTCTGGTCTTTGTCCCTGGATTGCATTCTTTTGATTACCGCTATAACCATGGTTCCTTTGATTACTCCTTAACTGATGTGTGAATGAAGAACCCTGAAAGAACCATAGAAAAGTTGAAAGAAAAATATGTTTAAATCTAAACGCTCAGTACAGCTGGCGTATTTTTATCTTTATTTTGTAGTTATTTTTTAGTTTCATGCACCTATTTGCCTGTAAATGCCTGTGTTTATTGTGACGACCTGCACCCCAGTGTCATTGTAAGTGCATCTTTCTGGGACAATCTTAAAATGGACATTTTAATCGGTTGGTCGGATTTGACATCAATATTTTCCCCTAACATGCCTTAATATTGGCATAATAACTTTCAAGAATTTCTAGGGAACAATGTTCTTGGTTATATGTGTTATACAGATCTACCAAGAAGCTTTGGTTGACTGAGGTGTCCTTTTTTAACTTTGTTTTGTTTTGTTAAATATTTTTTCTTAAGTATCCAATATCCATGCCGTTCAAAGCCCAAACTGTGTACGAATTTGTACTAATATACCTGTTTCCCTGGCCTCCAAAAACTAATACAAGAACAATTTGATAAGTCAGAAATATCAGTGGTTTGGTAAAAGTCTATTGAACCAGGTAAGTTTCTGACTTTTTTAAGGGAATTTCACTGGTTTGGTCAAATTACCTACGATAAGTTAAAAATTTGGTATGAATAACTCACAAATGTGGGAATAGTATCATGATGATGAAAACAAAATCATTACATTATGATATGCATATGTTCTGTACAAATTAAAGTTCATTTTTTCGGAATGAAAAGATAGGTGCAAAATATAGTTACTATGAAATTGATTTGCTAAAACCTTAAATGCCTATTATAGAATTGTACCCATATGTTTTGTTATATGTGTATTTACCTTCTACTGTAAAATTCTTATATTTTTGTATTTAATAATTTAATGAAATAGAGTATAACTAAAACATTGTTTCCGCTATATAGATGACGTATTATCTTTAAGCAATCCTAATTTCGGGGATTTGATACATCACATCTACCCAAAAGAACTTGAGGTAAAGGATATTACAGACACTGTGAAGTCAGCCTCATATCTTGACCTACACTTAGAGATCGATGGTAAAGGTAAACTATTGACCAAATTTTACGACAAACGTGATGACTTTTCATTCTGAATTGTCAACTTTCCTTTCATCTGTGGCAACATATCTTCAGCACCTGCGTATGGAGTGTTCATATCACAACTCATATGTAATGCCAGAGCTTGCCGAAACTACGTAGACGCTAGAATTCTAACAAATAGGCTTCTGGAACAAAGTTATGTTGCTACAAGATTGAAATCATCACTACAGAAGTTTTATGGTCGTCATCATGAACTCGTGAATCGTTATGGTATATCTGCTCCATGAAAACTGATTTATTCAACGGGTCATAGTTTTCCTTTCCTCGTCTGTCTGCTCCTCTCGTCGGACTTGATTTTTTATGAGCAACTCGGTGGGTGTTTCTAGAAAAGCAGAGAACGCTTACCCTACCGGTGCACCTGGTCCATGCTCCCAATTTTTAGTGGAGTCCGAGTTGCTCATTCACTTTTGTTACTTTGTATGTACGATTTTAATTACGTTATGTTCTTTGTTGTGTATGTCTGTTTCCATGTCTGGTCTTTGTCCCTGATTACTCTTTGAAATAGACTACATTGAAAAGTACAAGTAGTTATTGATCTTTGGCTTTGATTGGTTAATGGAAATTCTGTCATGATTTGGTGTTTTTTTTTGTATTTTGTTTTTTCTGTTTTTTCTGTTTTTGTTTTTGTTTTTTGGGGGTTTTTTGGGGTTTTTTTGGGGTTTTTTTTGTTTTGTTTTTGTTTTGTTTTGTTTTTTGTTTTGTTTTTGTTTTTTTTTTTGCTTTTTTTGTTTTTTGTTTGAATTGAGAGTAGTGCTCAAGGTCGATGTTATTGAGATAAATTCTATTCAACCTTTCTCGCCGGTTATTTTCATGTATTGATGAAAAGTTAATGTCCAGTACTTTCTCAGTGAGTTATCTTCTTTTAACACGTTTATTCTATGATTAACGGACATTTACTTTCTACGAAGAAGTCAATACGACCCTCGAATATTTACAAGATCGGCGTACGAGTAATACATGCAAGATTATTTCATGTTTACATATTATCTCTACATATTTATAACGCTTTCGGATATTTCCTGATCCTTTTGATCCTGCAATTGCGAAGTACGAAATGAGCATATTTGCGGTTCAAATAATGGACAAGGTAGTTGTAAAATAAATCCATTTCATTGTACATAATGTATTTGCTTGAGCAATCCATGTGAATCATAAATATAGACACAAATATTGATTATAATAGTCGTATATTTGATTATTGATGACAAGGGAGCAAGTATTGATCAATTGCGTATTGGTTTCAGATATCCTGAGATGTTTTAGTTAAACTTAGTGTCTGGTTCACTCAAGCATAAAATAGATAATTCTACAAATAGTAAGCGTTAGCTATATGTATTCATTTTCTTTACTGTGTATGTACGATTTTAGTTACTTTATGTTCTTTGTTGTGTATGTCTGTTTTCCATGTGTGGTCTTTGTTCCTGGATTACATTCTTTTGATTACCGCTATAACCTTGGTTCCCTTTGAACGTGTATTCCAATACTGATGTCATTTGTCTTAATTGATTCTATATTGTTTATTGTTTTATTTTAAAATAAGATGTTTCATTTCTCTTTTATCATTTCTACCAAATATTATATATATACAAAGTAATCAATTATCGCACTGTAGTGAATGCTAGATTACAAGTTTGCATATTTTGATAACCGTTTGTTTTGTCAAAAGTACTTCTGACCTGTTGAACTTAAGGAACATTCCATTGTAATGTGTATTGGGTTCTTTATTATATTACTTATTGTGTTCAAGTGATTGAATGCTATGTGAATCACTTTAATGATTGTCTGTTTATTTATTTTCTTCCTATTTATTATATAGAACTATGTTATATATATAGTTATATATCTACTGAATAAAAATAAGAACCTTGCCGGTTATCTTTCCTAAACGACCCTGTCACACTATAGTGATCAAAACACCGGAAATTGATACGATCTATTAATATGCTCATTGGACACAATTCGTGAAAATTAGCAGCTGCCAAAATAAAAATTAATACATGCAGTAGTTATTTATATAGCAACTAGAGGCACATGACAAGGACCAAATGTTTTTACAATAAATTTATTATACCTCTGCAACATATAAACATTTAATGACTATTCTATTTCAACTTGTGATCACACTGTCTGGTAACAGCAACTATCAGACCAGCAAAGGCAATGAAACATCCAGCCAGAATGAATGACATGTCATAACTCCCTGTTATATCACTTATCATACCTGTAAAATATATTACAATAGACAGAATGCATACACGAGCAGTGTAATAACTAAGGTAAAGTAAATCTATGTTTCACTAGTTACACTCTAGACTGTGTAATAACTAACGGTACAGTAAATTTATGTTTCACTAGTTATACTCTAGACTGTAATAATGAACGGTGTAATACCTAACGGTACAGTAAATCTATGTTTCACTAGTTACACCCTAGATTGAACGGTGTAATAACTAACGGTGCAGAAAATCTATGTTTCACTAGTTACACTCTAGACTGTGTAATAACTAACGGTACAATAAATCTATGTTTCACTAGTTACACTCTGGACTGAACGGTGTAATAACTAACGGTACAGAAAATCTATGTTTCACTAGTTAAACTCTGAAGCAATTTGTACTGTATTCATTCAGGCTGATGTATTTGAAATCAACGACGATTAAAAAATGCTAATTCGACGATCATAGGAATAGTTCACCATTTGATATATCTGACCAACTCAATGTATAGAAGTGAACATTATGTTTCCAAGAATGTATAATTTACGGTAGTCATTGTTCAGATATCAAGTTTCCTCCGTTTTTGAAGTCTCTAAGAATCTTTCAGTTACATCAGCGTATTTTCTGGTAACAAAGTTTTCAAATGATCTGACAATTGAGAATAACCATAAATACATAAGGAATCTTTTCCTTTAATCAATTTATATCATTATGATCAAACATCAACAGATTTAACACAAAATCAAGAAAACATTTAAAAAAGGAATGAAAGATTAGCTTTTATGTTACAAAATAGAGTCAAACCTGTATTAAGCAGTCACCTCTGGGGAATACTGAAAGTGACCTTTGGAATGAGGTTACCAATTGTGGTGTAGAAATACTTTGATGTCAGCATATAATCCCATATTCCTTTAGATTGTACTATCTCAGATTGTATTAATATATTACATGTATTTATCTGTCATTTTCAGAAGTAGATTCATGTATTAAAATATATATTCATTCAAAATATCATACAGATAAAAATATATGACAATAACAAACAAATAATTTCCTCATTTCCCGCTTTATGTTGTTTTCACAATCTACGTTATTTTCAATGTCCTCTATAATTTCTGCTTTTCTCTTTGGATATTTTAGTGATCTGTGTTTTTCCGACATCCATTTCCTTTACAACGGCACGGCACCTTTACCACTAGCTAAATTTTTAATTGCCTCATTTCTTTCCATTTCCGTTTCTGAGACATTTTGTCGCAACTCTAACTTTCATAATAAAACCGAAGACTGAAGATTTTACGACTTAATCACTGACCAGTGACTAAATTTCACACATTTACTACTGAATCTTTTATTTTGCTTTCATTGCAATACTGATTTAATCCCTTCGGCAACCTAATTATCTATATTTACATGCTCTTAATATAATTAAATCACGTGGTACGGTACTGTTATCGGGTCATGTGATACACCGAATGTTTACAAAATGGCCGGTATAAGAAGTCAAAAAAAACGATTTCGCCCAGAAAAATAGGTGACCGTTGGCCGCGTTAGGGAGGTGACCGCTGATTTGAGTTAAAATAAATAGAGAAAACAGTTGGGTGGGTTTCGAAATGATCGTTAAGTGAAGGTGACCGGTGATTTGAGGTGATCGGCAGAGCAGGTTTGAGTGTATGATTAAATCAAATGAGATTACCTCTAAAACTAGGGATTCGATAAGTGTTTTTATAATTACATTTGATTATTTCATTCCACACCCGACAGAGCACTTTAACGAGAGAACAGGAAGTGACAAAGGTGATACTGAAATTCTTGGTTACAACTTGTGAATCTTTTAGTTACCATAACAGGCTTCCTTTTTATCATATATGAAAATGTTCGTTTCTGAACTTTTAAAGTCTTGAATTTACTCGTGGCAATACAAACTTGATAAAATAGTTTGTAAAAATGTAAAGCAATGTACAAAAATCCCGGCATCTAAGGTGGCTCTGACATGTCTATAGCATTAACTTTGACATAAAGATATGTTGCCACAATGTCAAACAAAAGTCGTTGTGTTTGTCGTATAATTAAGTTATGACTCCTTTATCGATATTTAACAGTAGGTAAAGGCATATATGAGGCAGACTGCTCTGCGTCTGTAGTTCCGCTTGGGATAGATGCAATGTAGAAATCACCAAATCTAGTACTATTTAACATCGTCTATGAAGCGGCAACGAATGTTAAAGAATCAATCAAAATGCCATTCTTTCTTTTGAAAGAGTAATCAAAGGAACCAAGGCTATAGAGGTAATCAATCAAAAGAATGTAATCCAGAGACAAAGACCCGACATGGAAAACAGACATACACAACAAAGAACACAAAGTAACTAAAATCGTACATACAACGTAACCAAAAGCAAATGAGCAACTCGGACTTGCTCATAAAAAATCAAGTCCGGGGTAGATATAAGTATAATAAGAGTGATGAAAAGAATTCAGAATATAATAGTATTAAAATCTATGATTTTTCAACATTGTATACTTCTATTTCCTAATATTCAGTTAAAATCCAGACTCAAAAATATTATACATCGCTGTTTCTCCAAAGAAGATGGTACACCTAGATACAAATATATAGTTCTTGGTAGAGATTCCTCATGTTTTGTAAAAAGTAATTCCAAATCATCTTCCAAATATACAGAAAAAGATGTTTTCAAATGCTGGAATTTTTTATCGACAACATATTTGTCCATTGGAATAGACGCGGTTTTTTCAACAAACGGTCCGCATTCCAATGGTAACGAATTGTGCTCCTCTACTAGCTGACCTATCCCTACACTCTTATGAAACTGACTTTTTAGCTTATCTGATCCGAAAGAAAAAACATCGTTTAGCTAGATCTTTTAATCTCAGTTTCTGCTATATAGATGACGTACTATCATTAAACAATCCTAGTTCCGGGGACTTGATACATTGCATCTACCCCAAAGAACTTGAGATAAAGGATACTACAGACACTGTGAAGTCAGCCTCGAATATTGATCGATGGTAAATGAAAACTATTGATCAAACTTTACGACAAACGTAATGACTTTTCATTCAGAATCGTCAACTTTCCTTTCATCTGTGGCAACATCCCTTCAGTACCTGCGTATGGAGTTTTCATATCACAAATCTTATGTTATGCCAGAGCTTTCCGTAACTACGCAGACGTTTTGTATCGCGCTAGACTTCTTACAGTTAGGCTTCTGGAACAGGGTTATGTTGCTACAAGATTGAAGTCATCACTACAGAAGTTTTATGGTCGCCATCATGAACTCGTGGATCGTTATGGTCTATACATCTGCACCATGAAACTGATTTGTTTATCATGTCATAGTTTTCCATTCCTCTTTCGTCTACCCCAGATTTAACCTTTTATGAGCAACTCGGTGGGTGTCTCTAGAAAAGCAGAGGATGCTTACCCTACCGATGCACCTGGTCCATGCTTTCAGTTTTTAGTGGAGTCCGAGTTGCTCATTTGCTTTTGTTACTTTGTATGTATTGTTTTAGTTCCTTAATGTTCTTTGTTGTATATGTCTGTTTTAAATGTTCTGGGTTGCCTTCTTTTCATTTCCGCTAGGCCCTTGCTTCTCTTAATTATTCTTTAACCATTTTTGTTATGCTAAGTAACTTGGACCCTTTAAAATGCAATCAATTAATCAGAGTTTTTGATCTGGATACACTAGATATATTTAAAACCTTCTTGATATGTTCTAAGAATTTCAAATTTGATAAAAATGTCAATAGCTTTCACTTTCATACCACAAACTCAACATTGTGAAACAAATAGCTATATTTTCACAAGCATTTGATAATGTGGTTGAATTAAAACTTGAAATTTTGAATAAATTATTTATTTAATTTGACGTGTTTTGATCTTTAAATATAGTACGAATGAATTCCTTTAATTTATAGTTTTTATTCTGTTTGTCTGTTATACTTTGTCATTTAATAGTCTATGTGTACTGCTCTCTCAAATTAACTTCTCTTATTTCACCTTTTTTTAGTATACAAGTGATAGATTGTAGGTCAACTGACATGAAAACCTTTAACTTAAAACGTACCTGCGATAGGTGGACCTGCCAAGTTGGCCAATCCTTCTACAAACATCAGAATTCCATAGGCGTCTGTTATTTTATCCGGTCCAAGTATGTCTATAATAATGGCGGCATGGATAGCTTCTTGACAAGCAGATATCACCCCGAAACACCCGGCCAGTAAAATATTGGATACATAACCAACAAACAGAGGAATGATACTAACATTAATACCCCATAAAAATAAACTGAAATAGTATAAATGGAATCTATTTTTTTTCGTCCTGTTTCCAAGAACTCCGAACAGAATATTTCCTACGATATGACAAGCACCAATTACAGCGATTATATATGAACCTCTCTTTTTACTGACCCCAAAACCTTGCATTCTATCAACAGTAAAATTATATGGTGCATCATACCAAAAGTATACAATAAATTGCGCAAACATAAACAATAAAAACCGTTTTTGTTTAAGTATGGGCATATAACGCGTTCTGCAGATTCCAACTTCTTTATATGATTGTTTTTCTTCGCCAATACCATAGCTACTACTAGAAGCCTGTGGTGGTTTTTTGTTAGAAGAGTCTAACATCTCTCTTATCTCGTTGCTTGGGTCATTAGATGTCTCCTCAAAACTGACATCTTTTGATATTTCCACGTATTTATCAACACTCCTAAACATAGCACCACAAGGAAGCGTCTGTAATACAATACCACTTATTATTATCACTGCTCCTCTCCATCCATAAATCTCTATCAGATATTCATACAGAGGAGCGAAGATAAGCGCCCCAAGTCCTGCACCACTTTGGGAGATTCCAATGGCTATTGTATTCTTTGATTCAAAGTATGACGTCACAACAACGACAGAATTGAGATAGGGAATGGAGAAACCTAAACCAGCGATACAACCGAAAGTTACACACATAAGTTCTAAAGAATTAACAAATGCGCTGGCAAAAAATCCTGAAAAGGCAATTAAACCTCCAATTATTGTTGCATTCCTATATCCAAAACGATTCGTCATCATACTTGCAAACGGGCCACACAACATTGGTGCCGAGTCAAGTATAGAACCACTTAAGACGGTAAATGCTTTAGATTTGTTGAAGTAATCAAGTAAACTGACAAAGATAATACCAAACGAGAACATACAACCGTCAATGATAATATTGATAACAAAGGCTGAAAAAACAATCACCCATTTCCACCATGATTTCTGGCGTCTCTTTTCCTTTTGACTTGCACACAAATCTTCTATATAGTTAGCATCATCAGCCATACTTTCAAAGGGTTACCTGTATGTCTAAAATAGAAAAAAGTGCAGACTTAAATCTTTGAATGCATTTGATATCAAATGAAGTTAAATGAATATTTATCCTTTTTATGAAATACAAAACAAAATACCAATATATATATATATATATATATATACATTTCATGTATCAGTAGTACAAATGAAATGCATTTCATGTATCGTTAAGATAAATAAATGCATTTCTTACACCAGTAAGGCAAATGAAATGCATTTAAAATTCAAACTAGGGTTAAGCAAACTTAATTAATTTCATATATTGGGAAGATAAATAAAATGAATTCAGGTACCAGTTAGACCAATGAAATGTATTTCTGGTATCGATTAGACAAATTTATCGATAAGACACATCAAGTGCATTTTATTTATCGGTAAGACAAAAGAAATGCATTTCTTGTACTGCCAAGACAAAGAAGTGCATTTCAGGTTTCATGTTGAAAAAATGTATCGGTAAGACAAATTAAATGAATTGAATATACAAGTAAGATGAATGAAACACATTTCAAATATCGGTAAGACAAATGAAATGAATTCAGGTATCAGTTAGACGAATGCAATGCATTTCAGGTATCGGTTTGACAAATATATCGATAAAACAATTTAAACGCATTTTAGGTATCGGTAGGCAAATTGTATCGGAAATACAAATGGAATGCATTTCAGGTATTGGTTAGACATATTTTTCGGTAAGACAAATGAAATACATTTCAAATAACGGTTAAACAAATAAAATAGTTCAGGTATCAGTTAGACAAATGAAATGCATTTAAGGTATCGGTAGGACAAATGTGTCGGTATGACAATTGAAACGAATTGAAACATTACCAAATGCTTGTGAAAATATAGCTATTTGTTTCACAATGTTGAGTTTGTGGTATGAAAGTGAAAGCTATTGACATTTTTATCAAATTTGAAATTCTTAGAACATATCAAGAAGGCTTTAAATATATCTAGTGCATTTCAGGTATCGGTTAGACAAATTTGTCGGTAAGACAAATAAGATGCATTTAAAGTATCGCTGTGAGGCATAGGTTTGCAGAAGAAGCAGCAATTATATCATTCCGAATTATCCTAGGACAAGAGTACGCCTGAATCACTTACGCTACCAAAGGGATAATATAAAAAGAACAAATCAAAAAGCACAAAAAGTCTTACAATTTGCACAAAAACGAAAAAGATGAACCTAAATAAATACCAGTGGTGAATGGGGGAAGGGTAAGCAGCTGCCTTTTGCAAAACGCCCGTCGTGCTACTTGTTGAAAGTCAGGTCTGGTGAAAGAGGAAGGATTTTTTTTACAAATGGGGTTAATCAAAGGAGCTAGTATTAAAACAGTAATAAAAAAGAACCGTAGGATAACGATTTACCAAGTAAAATAGACACACACAACAAATAATATAAAAAAAACTCAAACAACATGCATAAAAAACCGAAATAAAAGATCTGCCAGACTCTATTAAAATCTGGGAGCATGGATCGGGTATACCGATAGGCTAAGCGTTCTCTGCTTTTCTGGAAACATCCACTGAGGTCCTAAAAAAGTCCGGGTGACTAAAGACTATGACATGTTGAAAAAATCTGTTTTCATGGTGCAGATGGACACTCGGTAAGTACCCACGAGTTTATGATTACGATCATAAAAGTTCTGTAGTGATGACCTCATTTTTGTAGCAACATAACCCTGTTCCAGAAGATTAATTTTAAGAAGTCTAGCGCGATACAAAAAGTGCAGCTCTGGCATAACGTTCCTCGTTGAATGTTACGTCCTGGGTTGAGGAAAGTAAATCTAGAGATTTTGAACATAAAAATTTTGTAAAGACGACTTTAATCTTGTAGCAAAATAACCCTGTTCTAAAAGCCGTATTGTAAGAAGTCAAAACGGCACAAAAAGTCCGCTTAATCTTGGCAAGCTCTGTCACAACGTTTGAGTTGTGTTGAAGGAATGTTGCCAGGTTTTAGGGAAGCTTACGACACAAAACTAGAGGTCATCGCGTTTGTTGTATAATTTAGTCATGCGGTTTCCTTTACTGTCGACCTCTAAGAGTAGTTCAAAATATGATGCTGACTTCATATTGTCTGTTGAATTCTTTATATTTAGTTCTTTTTGGTAGATTCAATGAAACGACAAAACGTTATCTATATAGAGGAAAAGACCAAACGATGCTCTCAGTTTTTAATGGAGTACAGGTTGCTTTTGTTTACTTTTGTTTCTTTGTACGTGTTATTTTGGTTATTTCATGTTCTTTGTTTGCCCTGTATAGTCTTAATCTTTAGAGTATATTATTTTGATTTCCGCTTGAATCTTGGTTCCCTTTATTACTTTTTGGATACATAATTATGTAAAAATCAGCTTAGCATCAGAATTTCGTTCAAAGCGAGCAAAGTTTAATATAAAAATAAAGGATTTGGTATGAATCATCTACCCAAAGCCAAGCAACAAACAATTTAACTTCTACGGGTCGGGACTGAAGTACTGGGACAATTTTGGGTGTCTATAGGACAAAAGAAAAAAAACTTTTGTAATAGAACCAAACTATAACTAATCAAATAAGATCGATCAAATAAAAGCAAAGAATGGAAAACCGGAAAAGTTCGTGATCCGCTAAATAATTTGAGCAGGAAAAAAGCCATATAGTTCAGTTGGTTTGCCGTTGCTGTGTATAAAGTCTTCACTTGTTACTCTGTTCCCCATACTCAGTTAAAATCCAGACTCAAAAACATTGTTCATCGTTGTTACTCCAAAATAGACTTTACACCTAGATATAGATATGTATTATTTGGTATTCTTCATACTTTGTTAAAAACGATTCCAAATCATCTTCCAAATAAATAAAAAATGTTTTAAAAATGCTGGAATTTTTTATCGACATCATATTTGTCAAGTGTGGTGGACGCGTTTTCCAACAAGCGGTCCGCATTCCAATGGGAACAAATTGTGCTCCTCTATTCGCTGACCTATTCCTTCACTCTTATGAGGCTGGCTTTATAGCTGACCTGGGTAGAACATCGTTTAGCCAGATCATTTGATCTATGTTTCCGCTAAATATATTTTTTAGTTACTTTATGTTCTTTGTTGTGTGTGTCTGTTTCCAAAGTCTGGTCTTTGTACTTGGGTTACATTCTTTTGATTTCCATTAAAATCTTGGTTCCCTTGATTACTCTTTTTGCATAAGGGTAACAACAAAATAATCGAACACAAATTCGATTCATAATCAAGTCAAGTCAAAAATAAATCTGGCAAAATAGGTATTACACCACCGGAGCAACCGGTACCGCAATGGTCCTGACTTGGTACAGGCATTTCAAACAGAATGGTGGGTTAAATGTAGGTTTTACAGCGCTTAACCTCCATTGCGGCGTGAATATAACAGTGGTAATTAAAACGGATATGCATGCTATTATCAAAATCGATAAATCAGCGGTCACATCTGCACATGAACAATTTGCAAAGAAAACAATCATTACTCATTGTTTTATAAGAATCTCTCGAGCAGATATTTATTGCGTACAAGGAAATCAGAGTAGTTAGTACTTGCACTATCGTAGCGAATCAATTGTGAAATATAAACACCATATGCAGGAAATGAAGATATATTGCTGCAAGGTAAAGAAAATTTATTATATTAAAGTTTAAGTCGTCTCTTTTATCATAAATCTTAGTGCTGAGATGACCACATGTCAAATTCGAGATGTAGGTCTAAAAAAGATGAAGAATAAGCTGTTTCTGTGGTCTCCTTTATCTACAGGTCTTTTTGGGTATATTGATGGTAACCATTTACCAAAAGAATAGTTGTTGATGGACAATACATCATCAATATATCTGTATTTAAAGTTAAAGATTTAAACTTTTACATTATTATTCTTTACGAGATTCAGAAGAAATTCAGTCTCGTATGAATATAAAAAACAAATAGGCTAGGAAAGGAGTTGGAATGCCAACTTGTTGTTGAAAAATAGCTCCTCCAAATGTGACAAATATGTTATCAATGAGGAAATCAGGCGAATCGCAAACCTGCTTTTCTGTGTAGCACACTTTGCCCTTCTGCGATGTTTTGGAAAAATATGTGGATTTGTTACCAAGAACAACATAATTTTTTTCATTAAACAGCAAAAGATTTACGAATAAGTCCTTTCAAACAAGATTTCAATGAATCAAGTGGTAACGTAGTGTAAAGAGTTGAGAAGTAAAAAGTTTGGAGAGATCTAATTTTCGAAAAGCTGCGGGATTTTAGGTTTTTAAGTAAATCTTTAGAATTTTTAAGTATCCACATATGATTAATGCCACTAAGAGAGTAAGTGGTATTGTAACGTGTTGTACTACCATACTTTTTGACACTACTATGCCTTGTTCAGTGCTGGCTGAGCAGATTAAAATTTCTTTTAACATTCGAATAATGAGTTAAATATCAAACAATTGTACCTTTTAACATGTCATTAATTATATCATGGTTATATACAATTAAAACTCCATATACATATAGATATGTGGAGGTTAAGATTGTAGGACTAAAACACAAAGAAGCAGAGGGGGTAATATTTCGTAGTTAACCGGGAGGGCTTAAGTAGTTATATGTCTATCAAATATGTAAACGTACATGCTAGAATTGATAGTCGCAGTAAGTTCCTGTGTTAACAGCTATTTACATGTATCATTATTACTTCCATCAGTTTTAGGCAGCAAATAATGGGAGACCATTTGCAATATTAAAGGGTGTGCATGGGCTCGGAAGATTCTTTCGGATCATAATATTTATTTTTACAATGGTAACGGTTAATGTTTTACAAACATCGAATCAAATCATTGATTTTCATATCAAGCATAATATGTTAGGACCAGAGTGGTTTGAAACGAACAAAATAGTTACCCACACTTCAAGATCAAACCAATTAGTTTTTGACGAAGTAATTTCAAAGCTCTGAAAAAAGGCTCCTGCTAAAAAATCAAACAATAATCCCCTAGCTAGCTATATAGTTCAAAAAAGGGGTCGATATCTAAATCAAGAAGTACACACCTATTCTAATTCTTCAGTTAAAAGTAATTGTGAGATTATTTTCAACAACATTTTATACACAAAGGTATTAAACCACATTGATAGTATCATATAATACTTAGTAGGCTCCTCTACATTACGCTTATTTAATTGTTTAATGTGTGTATAATAAATCAATAATGCAATATTAGTAACTGACCTCCACGTGCTGATCAAGAAATACATAGTGTATAAATAATGTATTGTATAATATCATGCAGACACATCCCGTATATTTACAACAGCAAAATAATTGTAACGGAAAAGCTAACAGAAGGAAGAAGTCAAGAAATAAATGTTAAATCATAGTAGTTATTGTACGGGACGATTTCCAATTATTTTACTTTAAAGCCAGTACATGTATTTGTATCGGATTGATAATATTTATGCTAGAGCTTGCCGAAACTACGCAGATTTTTTTGTATCGCGCTAGTTATTACCTACACTTAGAAATCGATGGTAAAGGAAAACTACTGACCAAACTTTACGACAAACGTCATGACTTTCCATTCAGAATTGTTAACTTTCCTTTCATCTGTGGCAACATCCCTTCAGCACCTGCGTATGGAGTGTTCATATCACAACTCATACCTTATGTCAGAGCTTTCCGACACTATGGAAACGTTTTGGACCGCGCTAGATCTCTAACAATTAGGCTTCTGGAACAGGGTTATGTTGCCACAAGATTGAAGTCATCACTACAGAAGTTTTTTGGTCGTCATCATGAACTCGTGGATCGTTATGATGTATCCATCAGCACCATGAAAACTGATTTATTCAACGGGTCATGGTTTACCTTTCCTCGTTTCTCTACCCCGGACTTGACTTTTTATGAGCAACTCGGCGTGTGCACCAGGTCCATGCTCCCAGTTTTTAGTGGAGTCCGACTTGCTCATTTGTTTTTGTTACTTTGTGTGTATGATTTTAGTTACTCTATGTTCTTTGTTGTGCATGTCTGTTTTCCATATCTGGTCTTTGTCCCTGGATTACATTCTTTTGATTACCGCTATAATTTTGGTTCCCTTGATTACTCTTTCATCTGCCTTTTTATAATCAAACAAAATTGATGAGGAGGGTAGTAAATCTTGATGCGCATTTGTCTTTAACATGTTTGACGTCTTAAGACTCCAGGGGGTATTAAATACAAATCTCCTTAAAAGACATACAGAGATCAGATCTTAAAACGGTCGGTATATGTAGATATTTGGTATTAATGCAGGGAACATTTAACAAATGAATATGGAAAATTAAGAAATTATGTTTAGCATAAAAATAACTTTGGATTCGAAAAATATATTGATTTTGTCAATGAACCAAACATAGAATGTATATAACAAAATTTAAAATCAGTTTTTACAAACTAAAATGGAGACTGATGGATATACTAGACATGATATAGTGATAGGTGCAAAAAGTCGAAGTTCCTTTTTTAATAACTGCACTTATTTTGAAAAGAATTGAACAAAAAAATGTATGATCTGATCTGTGAATCCTTATCATCTTTAAAAAAAATGTTTTGGACCTTGAACTGGAAAACATGGGTATATTTAATCACCTGTGTATGTTCCTGCTGGAGTTGGATATCATCTTATGTAATACTATTTAAATCCTAGCTTTATTATCCATATTAAGCATATTTTTATTGATTGTTGAAATATTTGTGCCATTTTACTGATTACTACTGTGCTGTATTTGCTCCTCGAGAGCTCTTGCTTGGTCTAATAAACCTGTATTCTTTGTATTGTAAATAGTTAACCTATTGGGCATATTTATGGTTAATTCCTAGCTATCTCACAACTACATAAACACGGTCAAGCGAAAGAAATGATCGTGAACAGATCGATGATATAAATTACATATTACAGCTAGATCGTGAACAGACGACGTTTTAAGGATCGTGAACCACTCGGTTCGCTACATTGTGTATGTTGACCGTCTCTGTTTCATGTGTTGACGTTTTTGTCCTGTTTTAGGATTTTTACGTATTTGAATCATATCCAACTGCTGATGCTTCAGTTTCAAAGACAAATAGCTATTTCATGATATAGTTTTGGGTTCAAATTACTATCAGGGTTATGCCAGATTGTAAAAACATAATTTACGGGGTATTGATCCGGATCACTGAACAAAAACGATAAATATCTAAGGCTCAATCGACAAAAACCTTATGTCACAAATTAGGGTTACACTAAAAAAAAATCGTGACGTAGAAAAATATAAAATAATCCAAAGGAAGAACGCCCAATAAGTTTTCTAGGGAGAAAAATGGCTAGAAAATATAATTTTAACAGTTATTTTTACATAAAAAAAATTAATTTTTTTTAACAAAATACGGATGCCCCATGAAACACAGTGAATTACGTTACAATTTTCCTGAAGCTGTAATGCAAATGTAACTGCCACATACGGTAAGTCTATGTAAGGAAAAATTCCATAAAATTACAAACAAGTTGAAAATGGATGATTCAAACGTAAAGGATACTGTTTTCATTGAAAAAATACATGATATTTATCTTTTTTCCAACTGTGCATTTAATTGTGAATTACGTTACGGTGTCTCTTGCATTTGTTAATGGTGGTAGGAAACTGTCCATTTTCTTAATTATATACACACCAATGTCAGTCATAAATGATTTTTAAACAGCTTTTTTCTGGTGCTATATATTTTTTCACATTCTTGGTAAAGTATATGTCCATGAATTACGTTACGGCAATTTCTTTTAAACGGATAAAAAACACTGTTCTCGGAAAAAAAAATTAACTATTAATCATTATCAGTGACATTGCCTATCATACGGGCTCTTTAGAAAGAAAGTTGTGACGCGGGAACAATTGTTAAGGCGTTTCTGATGTAAACATTTCCTCTAGTCGTAAGTGTCCTGAATTTCTGTTAAGTGCAATTATTTCGATATAATTGATTTTCAGTTTAATTTAACTCAGAAATGGAAAATACATGCATTGGTGAGCTTTTATGATAATAGTATATTGCTATGTATGATATACAAATATAGCATTGGTATATATTACAATGTAACGTAATTCACCGGTTCATAAACTGTGTATTTTGATTAAAGAAAATGGTTTTACACGAGAACTTGTCGTGAGAAACATTAAATCAATGCTCAACAAATATAGGAATAACTTTTGAAAAACAAAGCCATTCAAAAACGATTTAATAATTGCAAGAATTTGAGTAATCAATAAGTAAGATATGTGTGCTTCTTCGTGAACTGATATAGATAATTTTGGGTTTTTTTTTTTTTTAGATCACTTGAAAACAAGGAATATATATTGAACTCAAGCATCACTGCAATATAATATTTGATAATGCGACTTTAAGCATATACCAACGATCAATTTCAATTTCTCAGCTATAAAGATGAAGTATATCTTTAAACAATTCTAGTTTCGGGGATTTGATACATCGCATCTACCCTAAAGAACTTGAGATAAAGGATACCACAGACACTGTAAAGTCAGTCATATCTTGTCCTACACGTAGTGATCGATGAAATGAAAACTATTGACCAAACTTTACGACAAACATGATGACATTTCATTCAGAATTGTCAACTTCCATTTCATCTGTGGCAACATCCCTTCAGCACCTGTGTATGGAGTTTTCATATCACAACTCGTACGTTATGCCAGAGCTTGCTGTAACTACGTAGACTTTTGTGCCACGCTAGACTTCTTACAATTAGGCTTATTGAACCTGGTTATGTTTGTGCAAGATTGAAGTCATCACTACAGAAGTTTTATGGTCGTCAACATGAACTCGTGGATCGTTATAGTGTATCCATCTACACCATGAAAACTGATTTATTCAACGGGTCAGTTTTCCTTTCCTCGTTTGTCTACCCCGGACTTGACTTTTTATGAGCAGCTCGGCGGATATTTCTAGAAAACAGAGGACTCTTACCCTACCGGTGCACCAGGTCCATGCTCCCAGTTTTCAGTGGAGTCCGAGTTGTTCATTTACTTTTGTTGCTTTGTATGTATTATCTTAGTTACTTTATGTTCTCTGTTGTGTTTGTCTGTTTTCCGTGTCTTCGTCCCTGGATTACATTCTTTTGTTTTCCGCTAGAACTTGGTTCCCTTGATTACTCTTTCAAGTTACGTTACAATATCAGCGAAAAGTTGTTTCTGTGAATTACGTTACATTTTGATTTTGAAATTGTAATTTCTGATAGAAGATTACTCGTTGATCAAATATCTTATGTTTTGAAAGTATACCAGAAATATTTGTTATAATATGTTAAACAATTGATCGAACCAATTGTACCATTATCACTTCATTACATGCACAAAATTTCTTCATGTGGCGTATATAGATTTTTTTTTAAAAATATTACTTGTCAAAATATTGCAATAAGTTGTTTTTCGTGTTTAACCTTCCAATTTTGTTACATGTATGTGTTCCAATTGAAGCATGAGAAAGCCATAGATTATATATTACACTAAGGCTAAATTGGCCTTCATCTTGTGCTAGTTATGTCTCCAAAGAATAATAAAGAAAACTTGTTTTCAATTTCATTTTGATTCATTATTTTTCTGACTAAACAATTTTTGAACAAAATATGTTTCGTGTTGTGAATTTATTGTTTATCTATCGAATGATATCATTTGAAGCGCAGTTTTGAATAACTGTATGATGAAACTATTATTATTCAACATGGGTGTCCATGGCCAGAAGTAACGTAATTCACTGCCAAAATACACAGACATGTTCAAAATTTCGAACAGGACATAAATCAACCCATCAAGAGTTATCTTATGCGTTTTCTGGCAATTCAAACTTTGTTTTATTGAAATTAAAGCATTTGAGTTATTTTCAGAATTCAAAATGTCCGGCCGCTGTTCTGTTCCAATTGGGGCACTTTAACTGAATTTGAATGTTAATTTGAGTTACTTTTTTAACTATTAAAACAAAACTACTTTTACAAATAAACATGAAGCAAGGATGAATGTCAAAATTGTTAAAATTTACAAAGGATATGTTTGGAGTAATGTATTTGATAAACATTTTTTTTCTCTCAGAAAATGCAAAAGGCAACAATTCGCAATACGCGTTTTAACATGCTAGTGGACACGTTTAATCAAGATGAGTACGATTTGTCTCAAATTTTCAAACAATTTAAGATTTACAATATATATCTTATTGAACATTCACATTTAAGATGTTTTATCTTACATCAGTTTGTGTGCGTGTCAGAATGCGTATAAAACACACGACTAACATCTATAATGACTGTGCTGGTTAAGACTTAATTAAATCAAGAACCACTTGCAGCTATAAAAGATATAATATTTTCTTTTGATTACTTTAGTCTAACATATTATTTTATCAAGATAACAACAAAAAATAGATCAGGCACAAATACTATGACTTAAAATCTCTCCTACATCACATGATCAAACACATGTACCAATATATGTACCTGTAACATCTGACACTGAACATGAAATAAACAAATCTCAAAGCGGACATGCTCCTGTCAGGAGACACTGGTCATTATTGTGTCTTTGTGTCCTTATTTTACTTTGTTCTCCTTGTTTTTTACACGGTTTAGTGCCTCTGGGTAGTGTGTGACTTTGTCTGTTGTCTTTGAGTCTTGTGCTGTTTAGTGCCTCTGAGTAGGGTGTGACTTTGTCGGTTGTCTTTGTGTTTTACACTGATTAGTGCCTCTGAGTAGTGTGTGACTTTGTTGTCTTTGAGTTTTGTGCTGTATAGTGCCTGACATGCACTGTGTGTTTACATCTTTTTTTGTGTAGTTACATGTATTGTATAGTGCAATACTTGCACTTTGTTGTCTTTAGTTGGTGACTACCTTAATAGCCCAGTTGGCCAAGAGGTCTAGCCATACCTGATACCTGTAATGTTCAATAATTTATATGTGGATACTTGTGCATACTGAAACTGTTTGACAAAAGTAAAAATATTTTCATAACAACATACTTTTTAAATCTAGGTTTCAATAATTAGGACTGTTTAGCAGAACATTTTTGTGAGGTTTTTATTTTCACTATATTTGGAAGGGTTGGGGAATCATGAAAATTAAAGTTCATCAAATTTAAGTCGAGATATTTTACATATAATTTTAATTCCATTAAATCTGATGACACAAAAAATAAAGACCACAAAAATTTCAAACCTCTATTTATAGAGAAAATCCCAAAATTTTGCACCTGCAATGTTTTCAATTTAACCTTTATTTATTCAGACATAGGTCACAGATAGTCAAGATGAAACATATTTATTTTATTACAATAATGTATAAATGAACAGCTAATAAAAACAGCAATGGACGGATACATTAACAACAATTAAGATCACAAGATAATAACTCCCAATAGTCTGATTCTGATTGGGTCATCACATTCAATGAATAAAATTTTACAGAAATATCAGGCACACCAATTACTTCATTGAGTTACCAATGAAGATCCACATTTTCAATGAAGGTGAATTTATTTGTATATTTGTTCATTGAACTATTCTATCATTGTGTTTTTAGGCATTGTATATCAGTTTTCTGTTTTTTTTAAAAGTTCTGTGCTATGGAAATATTAAGGAAATATTAAACATCATTGGTACTCCTTGATCTGAGAGCTATAACTGATAAAAATCTACATGGAATGATAAATAAATCTTTGATGGAGATACTTGTTAAATCATCCTAGATAAAGCTGACCAAACATAACAAGGTGTAGTATAAGGAAAGTATACAAACAGTTTTAAACTGCACTGTGGTAGTGACAAATATCCATTACCCCCTTATCATTGTAAAGAACTTCTCATAGTTCTTATTTTGTTGATCAGTACTTTTCCATCACTAAGCTGATGTATTGAAGAACTCCACTAGAGTCTGTAAGTCATAATTATCTAGAACTTCTAACAAAGCAGGAACTTTTCCTTTAACGTTGACACCTTTGAACTTGAATTTGTCAATATATAAATCTGTTATCATACCTGTAAAATCAATATAAATCTGTTATCGTACCTATTAAATCAGTATAAATCTGTTATCGTACCTGTGAAATTGGTATAAATCTGTTATCGCACCTGTAAAATTGGTATAAATCTGTTATCGTACCTATTAAATCAGTATAAATCTGTTATCATACCTGTGAAATTGGTATAAATCTGTTATCATACCTGTAAAATTGGTATAAATCTGTTATCGTACCTGTGAAATTAGTATAAATCTGTTATCGTACCTGTAAAATCGGTATAAATCTGTTATTGTACATGTTAAATCAATATAAATCTGTTATCGTACCTGTTAAATCAATATAAATCTGTTATCGTTCCTGTAAAATTGGTATAAATCTGTTATCGTTCCTGTAAAATTGGTATAAATCTGTTATTGTACCAGTAAAATGGGTATAAATCTGTTATCGTACCTGTGAAATTAGTATAAATCTGTTATCATACCTGTAAATCTGTATAAATCTGTTATCGTTCCTGTAAAATCGGTATAAATCTGTTATCGTTCCTGTAAAATCAGTATAAATCTGTAATCGTACCTGTAAAATCGGTATAAATCTGTTAAATCTGTTATCGTACCTGTAAAATCAATATAAATCTGTTATCGTACCTGTAAAATCGGTATAAATCTGTTATGGTACCTGTTAAATCAGTATAAATCTGTTATCGTACCTGTAAAATTGCTATAAATCTGTTATCGTACCTGTTAAATTAGTATAAATCTGTTATCGTACCTGTAAAATCAGTATAAATCTGTTATTGTACATGTTAAATCAATATAAATCTGTTATCGTACCTGTTAAATCAATATAAATCTGTTATCGTTCCTGTAAAATTGGTATAAATCTGTTATCGTTCCTGTAAAATTGGTATAAATCTGTTATTGTACCAGTAAAATGGGTATAAATCTGTTATCGTACCTGTGAAATTAGTATAAATCTGTTATCATACCTGTAAATCTGTATAAATCTGTTATCGTTCCTGTAAAATCGGTATAAATCTGTTATCGTTCCTGTAAAATCAGTATAAATCTGTAATCGTACCTGTAAAATCGGTATAAATCTGTTAAATCTGTTATCGTACCTGTAAAATCAATATAAATCTGTTATCGTACCTGTAAAATCGGTATAAATCTGTTATGGTACCTGTTAAATCAGTATAAATCTGTTATCGTACCTGTAAAATTGCTATAAATCTGTTATCGTACCTGTTAAATTAGTATAAATCTGTTATCGTACCTGTAAAATCGGTATAAATCTGTTATTGTACATGTTAAATCAATATAAATCTGTTATCGTACCTGTTAAATCAATATAAATCTGTTATCGTTCCTGTAAAATTGGTATAAATCTGTTATCGTTCCTGTAAAATTGGTATAAATCTGTTATTGTACCAGTAAAATGGGTATAAATCTGTTATCGTACCTGTGAAATTAGTATAAATCTGTTATCATACCTGTAAATCTGTATAAATCTGTTATCGTTCCTGTAAAATCGGTATAAATCTGTTATCGTTCCTGTAAAATCAGTATAAATCTGTAATCGTACCTGTAAAATCGGTATAAATCTGTTAAATCTGTTATCGTACCTGTAAAATCAATATAAATCTGTTATCGTACCTGTAAAATCGGTATAAATCTGTTATGGTACCTGTTAAATCAGTATAAATCTGTTATCGTACCTGTAAAATTGCTATAAATCTGTTATCGTACCTGTTAAATCAGTATAAATCTGTTATCGTACCTGTTAAATCAATATAAATCTGTTATCATACCTGTAAAATCGGTATAAATTATTGTACCTGTAAAATCAATACAAAATCATACATTAAATCTGAAAACTGACCATGTTACTAGAAACATCTACTTAACTCACATACAGTGGTCAGTTTCCCCAAAAAAGTCTTTTAAAAGTGTAAAAAAGATTGTAAGTTGTGACATCACAAAAATATTTTCTACTGTGACAGCATCTTTTACAATCAATTTTACACTTCTGCCTTATTTTAAATTCTGTCAAATTTAGAAAATACACATGATTTCATTACATTTTTCTTTGCAGGAGATTCTTGCCACATGCTTCAACAACTTAAATATTCCAACCATGAAGGCCAATTGTATCAAGACAACTTTTGACATAATATTTCGTTTGTTGAAGCATGCACTGGCACATATATCTGATTGCAAAAAAACACCTGCAAAACTAATTTCATAATAAATCATTCAAACGGGATAGAAACAATACTTTGTGACATCATTTTGATAGGTTAATACTGTGACAGCTCTTTTTGTCTGAGTTAAGTCATGTTTGTCACAAAAAAACTATGCTTAAATAACATAACCCTGAATCTATACTTTATATCATAAATCACTTCCCATGAGGGTAGGCTTGAACAGCAACTGATATTTGCTGATAGAATGAGGGAAATAATCATTCTTACTCTCACAGAATGTTAATCATGGTAACAATACAGGGACCTTAAACTCACAAATACAAATAAATAAATGCTGAGTCACCATTTTAATATTTACTGCACTTCATGGGACTGTTTTCACTAAAAATGTCTTCAATCCTTTTTGATTTAATTAGTGGCAGAATTCTGCCCGTTAACCTCATCCATCAATACCCCAGCCTCCTCATATTACTTTGTAACTTATTTAAGTAAAATTTACAGTTTAACAAAAATACCATATAATTTCTCTCTTGAAGAGACATGACAAGCAGATACATTGCTACTATAACCATTTTCCCCCGTTGCTTCACTGTGGGGGGGGGGGGACATTTAAGTGCATAGTTACCATACAATCTCTCTAGGTGACAAGGTTGTCTCTTGAATTCATTCTGTAAAGAATCTGCCTCCTCTAATATCTGTCTATATTCTGGTGACATGAAACTCAGATCCTCCTCATGGACTTGTAACTCCTACTCATATAATTTACATGTAACTGTATTTTACTGTTTAAATAGTGGTCTTTGTAAGAATCACGCAAAATTCAGTAATAGAATGATAGACTCCAAAAAAGGCTACACAGTTTTATTTTTATTTGAAGTTGCTTTATAGGTCTATATGATGAAATGTATAATCATTCATTCCAATTCGTCTGCTCTTACGAGATAACTCACACTGAAATCCAATAGTTTCTATTGTATTTTAGTGTCATGAACAGAGTTATCTCCCTTAATTCTGAATCCTGCAGCACATTCTGTATAATTTTTATCTCCTAAGAACAAGGGTTATATGAAAATCAACTTGTTATTTTTTTTTTACTATAAAATTTTAAAGAAAATATCAAAAATAAAAATATGTAGGCTTTCCAACCATGAATCACATTTGCATGATTCTTATCTGGAATGCTACTTAATTTCTTATTTTGTCTTTTCCTTCTTAAAACGAATCTTTTCTATGTATAATAGAAAAAAATGCATGCAACTAAAAAAAAAACAATATATCAGTAATAAAAATAAAATAAGTAAAATATAACTCCAGTTCATGAAATAGAAAGTTCAAATAAGATTTAAGTACTTTTATTTTCAATCAATTGTCTAATGGCCTATCATTATCAATGTATGACCATTTTAAAAGCTTTGTATTTATGATTGCCTGTTCATTATACCAATAATCATTTATACCTTCAGAGCATCGATGAGTTGAACTTTCTTGGCTAACAGTAATTGATATTCCAGTTTGGGATGAATCAGATTCAATGTGTAGGGTATTGACTCATCATTTATATCTGAAATCCATTATTATTAAAAAATTCACATCTCCAATCACTCTAAAATTATCCAAAGCCAATTCTTGTCATAGGTATAAATATGTAAATATAACGGTGAGTTACAAATGTGTAAACATTAGGGGAATTACAAATGTGTAAACATTAGGGGGAGATACAAATGTGTAAACATAAGGGGGAGTTTCAAATGTGTAAACATTAGGGGGAGACACAAATGTGTTAATATTTGGGGAAGTTACAAATGTATAAACATTAGGGGGAGATACAAATGTGTAAACATTAGGGGGATACAAATGTGTAAACATTAGGAGAAGATACAAATGTGTAAACATTAGGGTGAGTTACAAATGTGTAAACATTAGGGGGAGACACAAATGTGTTAATATTTGGGGAAGTTACAAATGTATAAACATTAGGGGGAGACACAAATGTGTAAACATTAGGGGGGAGATACAGATGTGTAAACATTAGGGAGAGTAACAAATATGTAAACATTAGGGGGAGTTACAAATGTGTAAACATTAAGGGTAGACACAAATGTGTAAACATTAGGGTGAGTTACAAATATGTAAACACTAGGGAAGTTACAAACGTGTAAACATTAGGGGGAGATACAAATGTGTAAACATTAGGGTGAGTTACAAATATGTAATCATTAGGGGGAGTTACAAATGTGTAAACATAAGGGGAGACACAAATGTGTAAACATTAGGGGGATTTACTACTGAATCACAAGGTAGATCATCAGTAAATATTGGCTTTAAGTACTTTTGTTAATATGTGGACCTTTTTAAATACTAACACAAAAATCTTACAAAACTTAGGATATTGTGTAAATTTTGTCTCCCAGTAAACACATATGGAAGATCACTCACAAAACAGCACGAAATCACTTCCTTAATTACAGTAAATCAAAAAAATCTTAAATATAAGAATACATACCGTAGCTGATGTCAAGCCTTATCTTCTTCTTAGTGGCCTCTTTAGTTAAAACATCTTTTAGTATAGAGATTGTAGAAATGTTGTCAGATCTGAAAATAGCCTCTCCTTTCCTGTTAAAAAAAATACACATATTTTGAATTTAAACAAAATCTTGAATTTTAAATCATAATTAAATCCAAGAGCAAAGTTTTAAAAAATACTCACCTTACAAAAAAAATCATACATCACTTATATTATAAACATTTAGCAATTCTTTGAAAGAATTTAATAAAGCATATACTGGGTAGACATTGTTTGTTAATCTCAGTCATTAAAGTTAAAAAAGTGCTTACTATCAACGTCTCTGCTCATGGATATGTAAGAAGATATTCTAGACAGAGTTTATTATTTAGAATTTTACCCTACCAGTGCACCTGATCCATACTCCCAGTTTTTAGTGGAGTCCAAGTTGCTCATTTGCTTTTGTTACTTTGTATGTATGATTTTAGTTACTTTATGTTCTTTGTTGTGTATGTCTGTTTTCCATGTCTGGTCTTTGTCCCTGGATTGCATTCTTTTGATTACCGCTATAACCTTGGTTCCCTTGATTACTCTTTAATATAAATATCAATTCAGTACTTCTAACAACGTGTCAAGGAATGAATTTTAAAAAAGAATGTTCTCGCTCATTCTAACAATGAGTCAAGCAATATTGATATAAAGGGGAGATTACTCACTTGTATACACATTCTAACAATGTGTCCAGAAAAGTTGATATAAAATGGAATGTAACAGTATCACCTGGTGGTGTTCTCTCTGGTAACTCAGGGAGACAGAAATTAACCCAGGAATGCATCTCTGCTAAACTGAATTGTCCTGTTAACTTAACTGTGTTCAATGGTCTAAAAATAAGAGAACAATTGTTGTTCCATAATTCTCAGGAGAATTAGGTGGCTTTATTAAGATATTTTTTGTTCTTTAATTGTAATTTTTGACTGATTGTATTTGGAGTTTGGTTTGAGGGGATAGGAAAATTTACACAACTGTGTTAAATATACCAGACTTGTCAGTTTTCTGACAAACTGTAAGAGGTAAGTATATAGTCAGTTTTTTTTATATAAAAAGGTTTTAGTTGTTATCAAGATAAAGAACTGATACTCTGTAACAATTGACTGTTAAACATCAGACAAATGAATCATTTCAAGAAATAATTTCATTTACAATTATTAAGGTTTTTGTACCATAGAGTGTTAAGTGCTTTATTAATTACTGTATGGTGGGTTATTTTAATCAATGTAAAATTTGATGATTCTGAAGTAAAAAGGCATAAGAAAAATAAAGGTATTTTAATTTTGATGGATGATAAGTGGTACACTTAGTACATAATTCCAGAACAAATATTTTGCAGAATTCATTTTAGTATTTTTAGACAGACCACTAAATTATGACAAAATTAGCACCACATGAACAATTACCCACTATACAGTAGCTATTTACCTATTATCATCAAACACATGTGTTCTCTGATGTAATGACAGTGGTTTTATGTGATACTGTTTTACTGTGCAGGTCTTCGGTTGTACCCTAGGAGTAACGTAGGCCTGTAGTGTACCATACTGACCCTCTATTGATCGAATCTTTAACTCCAGTCGTGTTGTATTTGCTTGACATCTGTATGTAGCTAACAAATAGTTTCCTTCCTGCAATGATCAATCTAAATACTGTAATCTTAAATGAATTATTTTATGTATAGACAAGACATTTTTTTTTCTGAAATGATCTATCTACATACAGATCCAGAACATTATTCTAACAGAAAACTAAGAACTGCATTATTCAAATTTAGTTTTAAAAAATGTAAACATTACTTAGCTCTTTTGATTTAAATCTTTAAAAAATGAGCTCATGAAAAAAATATGTCCTTAACATACTCTTAGGCACCAGAATCATTCACCAGGATTCAACCTCGATATTGAAGGTAAAGAAAAAAACACATCTCCTGTGTAGAGGGTATATTTACTATTTCAAAGCTTTTTCAACTTTGCAACACTCAGTACTAAACCCCGCCCCTTTATGCAGATTACTACAGTGCACCTGAAACAACTTCACAGATTTCTAGTAAGTAGTGCTCATGCCCCGTGAAAATGTTTACATCATCTATAGTAGTTCCTTATGTACCCTAGTGATACATATTAAATCAAGAAGTAGTTATAGGTCTGTGCTTTAATACTTTCTCCCATTACATGTTTTCTAAAATTTAATAGGGTTTGAATGTCATCTTTGAGAAGCCATAACCACTAAAAGACTAATTGTTGTCAATAATTCAGTCAAAACATTGGTAGTTTCAGAACAAGTGTACCTTTGAGGATATGACGATCAGTATAAAATAAAGCTCTTAGAGGCCATCTTGTTTGATTAAATGGTAAACAGTTATAATTTCACTGAAATGCACTGGAAAAGAGCATTTCAAGGGCATGTAACTCTGTCAAAAACCTATTTTTGCTAACATTCTATTGAAAAATTTCTGAGCAAATTCAGTGATGCAGAGATTAAATAGTGGTCTTTTCAAACAGAGAAGACTTCTATGAGTGGAACTATATTGTTGTATTGGTTTTTGACATGCATGTTCCTGATTATTATCATTTTGCCTCAGACTAATTCTTACAAAACTTAAAGATTGGCCATATTTATTCCATTCAAGTCTAGTTTATACTGTTCACTTTAGGTTTAGCTGAGCTAAAATGTAATTAGATCCTATATGATAAGTAGGCTGGCACATTTATCTTTTGTATGTCAGTATAACATTATCAAAAACAGATAAAGCCATGGTATAAAAACTTACATCAGGGTTACATGCACTATAACTAACTACAGCTGAGTTCTTCTCTACATCCAGTAAATCTATTGGTACATCACTCTGAAATAAAAACAACAGTGCATAATTAACATTAAATTGTTTTATTATATAGATAGCAGTGTTTTATTGAATGTTCCAAGTGTAATAAATTTTGATAATTCACACTGTGAAATAAATCCGGTAATTTCACTCTCGCACTTTCTCCAGCCAAAATGTCACAACTTTAAGATCAATCTGCCAATCACAGAATTTAAAACTCATGTTGAAAATTTCGATAAATTATGAAGAAAATCTATATAATAAATAGGATAATCAATTGGTTATCGTGATTAACCAAAATACGATCACTCATGCCAAGAACACTTGAGGATTTAATTCGTGCAAAAAGCAAGTTCCGAACAATCGTTAAATGCAAGCATTCTTCGGCACTTGTGATAATATTTTAGTTCTTCACTCTTCTAATTAATTATCCTATTAATATTAGGTGTATCCTCCACACAAATTATTGTTATTCACTCTTTGTTGGATAAAAATCATTGCCCATTTCCATTTTTTCTTAAGCTCCAATTCTGTTTACAAAGTTTTGGCAACAGAAATTTTCTGTATCATTTACATTACAGAAAAGTTAAAAAGTTCTGTTTTACAGTAAGTTGATGTCTGGCAATAACAGTTTTTGAAACTATGAATAGTAATAGCCAAAAAAGTGGACACACATTTTATATGGATGGATAGTTTGATATATTGACAAGATGACTCCAATTTACTCAATGAATAGAGGTATAAAATAAATTCATTGAGTGGGAATATGACACGGCTCATAAAGTAACTAAATTATTCAACAATTGTAATAAGTAGAACCTCAGTTTCACCAATAAAACTTCTACATGTAGAACAAGAAAGGAATATATTTCTATAAACTGCAATATGATTTTGGTGTAGTTAGTATCTAGACAATCACTAATCATCTTCATAAACCTGATATTTCACTCAAGTTGGTACAGTGTGTGATAGCAAGAACATTATTTTTAATTACAACACGTAGTAAAATATCACTTAAAGTAACTTATATTTACCTGCAGTAACACATCATCTATAGGAAACTTATACTTACCTGCAGTAACACATCATCTTTTGGTAACTTATGTTTACCTGTAGTAACACTTTATCTATAAGCAACTTATACTTCCCTACAGTAACACATCATCTACAGGTAACTTATGTTTACCTGTAGTAACACACCATCTATGGGTAACTTATGTTTACCTGTAGCAACACACCATCTATGGGTAACTTATGTTTACCTGTAGCAACACACCATCTATGGGTAACGTATGTTTACCTGTAGTAACACACCATCTATGGGAAACTTATGTTTATCTGTAGTAACACACCATCTATAAGTAACCTATATTACCTGTATTACCTGTAATAACACACCATCTATGGGAAACTTATTTTTACCTGTAGTAGCACATTATCTATAGGTAACTGTAATTCCAGACTGAGTGTGTAGCTTGCATCCTCTCTGTTTAATACAAATTTATCATTTATATAGAAGCCAGGAACAGCAGAGATGGCTGTATTACTGTTGGCAGACTGCTGGTATTTCTCTCGCTCTGTGTTCACCTTCTGTTGTAAATCATCTAACTCATTCCTGTAAAACACATATTGTTACCATCAGAATGTAAATGCTAGACCCAATACTAAAAATCACACCACAATATAGAGGACAGTAAATGGTACATAACTGTCCAAATGAAAGAATTTCATTAAAAAAAATGAAAATATATAATTCTGTTTATATATTTAAGTTAAATCATTTAAAGTTCAGAGACACGTTTGCCTTTTAAGATCAGATACTTCAGAAAAATTGATATTAAGCACTAACGATCATGGTTATAAAAATGATTTTAATAAGAAAATCAATATGTCAAAATAAACTATTGGATTAATTAAATAATTGATTTTTTGAAATGATGCTATACCTGCAAAAATTAAAAACAAAAATTCAGGGTCCATGACCTATAAATCATATATTTTCATGCTACTGAATGGTTGAAGGCAGAGGAGAACATAAACAAAGCATAATAAGTGAAACACTACAAGTCACTCAAAATAAAAATGATCTCCTGTAATGACATGTCAGTACATGATTCATTAATTTGAATTATATTAGTGTTAATATATATTTGCAGAAAACAGTTTATTGTATATTGGTATCCTATTTGAGTATTAATGAACCTTTCTGACATTAAGTATTTCATATTTCAATATTTAATCTTGTATACTATAGTGACAAACTATACATATAAACATTGACCTTTATGAGTGAAGAATTAATCATTACAAGTAAAACATTAAAAGATAAGTTGTTTACCAGACTAAGTAAAATAATTTTAAACATGACACAAAACCAGAAACAAAGACTTACTTTCAATACAGCTTTCACTTTTTCCACAATATAGAAACACCTTATGTAGAAATATCAAAACAAGTCACAAAAATAATTAATATATGGGTTAAAAACACAAGAACTAATTTCTGCTAAGTATCAAGAAACAACTATAGCTATTCTTATCATACTTACAAAATCTACAAGATAACTACACTTTATAACCCTACAACACCCTAGTTTGACCTACTTTAAACTACCAATCTTATTAGTGGCTGCGGCAGTAACAGCTACTTCGGCTGGTCCAAAACCTTTGGTTTGTTGTTCTGAAGTTAACCCTGATACCCAGCCTGAAAATAAGTGTGTGTGCTACATGCTAAGATAAAATGTGTTATGTCTCCTACATCAATATTGGATCTTTATGATGTATAATACCCTGGAAATAAGTATTCTACATGCTAATAATAAATGGCTTTCTATGACTTGATGACATTGGTGACTCACCATACAAAGTGCTCAGGAAAAATGGAAATAATGACATTAGCTGTTAAATGAATGATATGTGAAAAGCTAATGTCAAATTATGATTAACTTCACTTAAAAGTTCAATCTAAGTTTTAAAATTTTGAAATTTGTACATGTATTTTTTTTTAATTTTAGGTGGCTGTTTTAAATTTAATAAACTCATTCAAAGGCAAGAAATAAATGTAATTCACATAATTATAAATAATTGAATACTGTGAAAGAACTATTGTTCGTGGGGCACCAATTTTCATGGTTTTCGTTGGTAGGCCATCCAATAAATTTGATTACCAACAAAAAGGAGATTTCTATAAATTTGTATACTGAAAACCTCAAAACCACAAATTCAAGAATCCATGAACTTGTGTTTCTTTCCTAATCCACGAAAATTGGTATTCATGAATAAAAGTACTTTTACAGTAAATAATGATATTATAAATACTGGATAAGACTCAAAACTTGTTACAAGTTTGACAAATACAGTAATATTGGGAGTTCTGTGATATAAGCAGAGCAGGGATGTTTCCAGGTTTCCGAGGGTAGTCAAGCGTGAAACAAATAATAACCAAACAAATGTGACAACCAACTGAAACTTGCATATAAATGTCAAATAACTGTCATGGTGTCAAGATAGTTATAATAAAATATTTAAACTTAATCCAGAATATTTACAACTCTATTGAAATGGCTGCTAACCAAAGATTCACCACTTACAATATTTTATAATGACAATTTCACAAAAAAATGTTTCAGTTTAAACCATCAGACTCCATGACAGTTACAGAAAGAAAGCCTTCTGAACCACAACCCAGTGGTGAACAGTTTACCTAAGGCCTACAATCTTATCTTTGCCTTCAGATGTCAGAGAGAATGTATCTGGACCTCTCTCCTTAATCAAAGGTTCAGAGGTCAAAGTTGATACCCAACCTGGAAGAAGTCATCTTATATGAAAATCTTTGTTTTAATCATAAATAAATAAGACTTTTATTCTTATTTCACAAAAAATTAGCATCAAAACTGAAGTTGACAAGCATTTTTTAGAATTTTGCAAATACCTCACTGAAAACTACAAACATAGAGAGAAAATCCTAAAGATGTCATACATAACAATGTTCTTTACCTGAGAATAATTAACAGCTTCTTTAACACTATTAAACTGATGTAATAAAAAATAAAATGTTCTCATTGAAACTGAAGTTTTACTTGACCTTACCTGCATATGTTGTACATACAATTTCATCATACCCAGGAGTGGCTACACATCCACCTTGTACAGAGGTGATACTCTCCGATAATGACTAGAAGTGAATAAGAGAATTGAAAGCAATGAGAAATGAACATGTCAGGAAAATAAAGTGATATGTAAATAAAAAAACTTGTTTGGTGTCCCATTGCCAATACAATTTTTAACAGATAAATACAATGTATAAACCATTTCAAGCCTTAAAACAGTTTTTTCCACATATTATGAGCATGATTTAGTCTGGAAATGGATTATATTGTTGTTGCTCATTTTTATAAACAGTTCTTACATTGGTAGCAGTTTTTTTGTTCGTGTCAAGTTTATGTTGCTTTGAATATGCTAACATGCAAAAAGCTCTGCTAACTTTTATGATGTTTTTAACATTAATGCATAATTCATGCAATGTTGAGTATAAATTTCAGCACTTGTATGTGTTCTAGTGTAAAAATCAAAATAGTTTTCTAATCTTATCTTATCATATTTATTATATTGTACTATACATTTTGCACTTCACATACTTTCAAAAGATTGTTTAGGTTAAAAAAAAATTATTCATAAACACCACCGCATCTCCTTAAATATTCCAGTGTCTGTGATTTTTATTCCATGACGAAAAATCTAGATTTTATTTTGTGCCTGGTCTGGAAAACTGTTTTTAAAACATTGTCAGCAGAATTGTTTGCACGCTTAATAGGACGGTTCAGAAGCGGTTCAGCAGATGTAGTTTTTTATATTGATCATAAAGCAATATATATGAAATATTTCACAAAAATGCTCTATTTGCTTCTGACCAAACAGACGTCTTCTTCCTTCATTTTTTTTTTGATAAAATGGCCTAAGAACCTAGACATTTTTTTGTATGGCCTTATTGTACTATACAATTTTTGTAAGGCCTTACTGTATTATACATTTTTTGTATGGCCTTACTGTATTATACAGTTTTTTGTATGGCCTTATTGTATTATATATATTTTTTTTTTACATTTGACTCTTTAGAATAGCAACAGTAAATTTGGAAATCCTCAGCTTACATGACTAAATCTTGGAACTGGTTCCTCTGCCTCATCATAGCTGTATATTTCAACCAGTCCATCATCTCTGCCCACAACAAGATCTAATACACCATCAGCTGTGATATCAAAGTTATCAAGGGACAAAACTCCTACAAAATTAATATTTATATGGGATCTAATAAGTGTTTTTATATATCTTTTACATCTAAGAAGTTAAAAATGGAAGACAAAGTATTTGTGATAAAACCAGAAAACAAATACAAAATAATCATGTGCAAAAAAACAAAGGCAACTTTCATTTTTTATATCAACATCTCATATCTTCGAACAAGTTACAATAAGTATGGTTCTATATTTTTACTATCAAAAGACTTTACAAACCTCCATTTCTTTTCTCATTAGATAATTCCCATCTGTGAGAAGGTGCAAACCTAGAAATAAGACATCAATATTTCATTGAAGATTAAAACATCAAATCTTTTGCATGTAATAAAACAAAATATAATTAAATGAAAAAAGTATGTCTCTTGTTTAAACACCTTTTCAATTTGTCTATTTTCAACCAAATAAGAAGAGATATCCATAGGACACAAATGCCCCCGCCAACCAATGGGTAAATATGATTTGCTGAAAGTTGCTAATACATTACTACCTATCACAATGCATGTTTTTTATTGAAAGTTTCACCTTAAAAAACATCACATGATATGTAGCCTTTCATTAGTCAAGCCATTGCATGATCATATTTTCTCTCATAGACAAACCAACCAATCACATTCCAAAAAGAGTGGTTATTGTATTAGAATCCTAAGTAATAGTTTCCATAGCAACAGGATATGTTTTTATTAATGAGCCAAGGTATGTAGTTACCTGCCGATCTGTACCAGTCCAATCCTGCCATCTGATGTTCCATACAATACTTCATTTCCTTCTTCACCTGTCATAAAAATTTACGACTAATTGAGTAAAATGCATCATCAAATTTTGGAAATAAAAAATGTATAAACTCCAATACAATATAAGTGTATGATATTATTCTAGAGTAACATAACTTTATCTCTGTTCTGTAAGCTAGTATTGAGGTAGTTAGTAATATTGTATCTCTGTTAATAGTTCAGAAGAAAAGTGAATAAATATCATCCACATCACACATACACAAGTAACAACACAGAACAACATAACTGTAGTCCTCAGTAAATAGCTGCAGACTGCAAAGATATATACTAGCAAATACTTTTCCTGAAGAAATTAAGTAAGTGTAGAACAGTTGTTACGATTTTGTTTTTAAAAAGCTTTTAAAATGAAGTAACTATACATTTTACTATTATAAATAGTTTGGTAAAACCATTCAAACACTTAGTAGCAAGTATGAACACTACATTGAAGCACAGTATAATGTACCACTCTATGAATTTGATTGCAGCTCGTCTTCAAATTTTGATTGAAATTAAATGTTTGATGACACAGAATACTTTGGAAACAAGAGTTAATATGGTTACCCAACTTAAAAGTTTGAAGTTGGAAATTTACCTAAACTGGTCAAAATATTAAAAATAAAATCTAAAGTTTTATCATCATTTCAAACCAACTTGAAGACAGTTTCAAAAATCCAAAATCTCAATAGTTCGATTTGGAGCCTAAGTCTAAGAAACCCCCCAAAAATGGAGTAAAAATTGAAGCAATTTTGTTTTTTACTCTTTGAATCTGTTTATTTGGACCAATTTATAATCAAAGAGCTACATACACAGATTAACCATATAAAAATCTCCCAAATTTTTTTTTTTTTTTTTGATGAACTCAAGCAGTTTATTTATTGTTCCAAAATAAGACCAACTTAGCAATAGGACTCAAAATAATGATTTTAATGAGAGGTATATTCAGCAAAATAAACCATTTCTACATTTCTACCCTTGATTTTGGGCCTAAAATGTTTTTTTAGGTCAGAAAAGTCAGAATATTCCAAATTCAATTTCAGACCTAAAAAATCAGACTCTCTTGCCATGGGCACAAAATGATGGCTTTTGGCCCCTTATAATAACAAAAATCTATCCTGATATTCCTTTTAAGGAGTGGACCCTTGTGACAGAACTACATAGAGATTCATACAGCAATAATGAATTTATTGTCTGGAAATCAAACTTGTATATTGTAAAGGAATGTTTATAGAAAAGTTTGACTTGTATAATGACACAGCAAACAAATGTTAGCAACATAAATGATCACAATTACCTCCGAACGAAACCTCTGAAATATAATTATTAAAACTGATCACAGGTAGCCAAATTACATGTACTCTTTAGTAGATACCATGGGGTGTTACTCTAACAGTGCACAGCCAAATGTGCCACATATGATAATAATATGGTTTGCATCATATGATTATCAAATTAATACAGTGAGATATGATAATCATATGTTTCAGTTGTCAAATGATGATCGTATGATTATCATATAATTTTCATATGTTTCCAGACTATAATTACTATACGAGAATCATATGATAATCATATGATTACCATGTTATTTTCCAAATGAACCAAACACCTTATGATTACCATATTATTTTCCAAATGAACCAAGCACCTTATGATTACCAAGTTATTTTCCAAATGAACCAAGCACCTTATGAATACCATATTATTTTCCTTATGAACCAAGCACCATATGATTACCATATCATATTTCATATGAATTAAGCATCATTTGATTATCATATGTGGCACATTTGACAGTTTTTATATATAAATCACAACAAACCTCTTTATACACAGACACACTATACATATATATAATAGATCATATACAGAAAGCCAATAACCATTGATCCTTTGAATTAAGGGTCTCCACTTTCAGTAAAATTTATAATGCATTTTTATTACATTCTGACAGACCCCTAGTTGCATTAGTTTTTACTTTGTGGTCAAAAGAATCTTAAATTACACTGATAAAAATATTATTCACTGCTTAGATAACATATCAAGGATAAAAACAAGTTGTAAGAAAACATGGCAGAACATCAATATTATTGACATACTCCACCGTGTAACTTGCATTCAGTGCTTTAAAAACAATGTACCATACCAGTGAAACCATTCTATAATTTTACAGCCATATAACAGTACTGTAAGAACAAATAACCACCAAGTGTACTAGTGGAGGTATGTAAAACACTGGAGGATTTCTTACCATAACATTGAGGGAATGGAGAGTTATATTTACTCTCTGGGTTATAACATATTCCTCCATAATTTGTACCTATAACAAAGTTTTTAAAGTTAAGAGAAATCATTTATCTCAACCAAATCATTACTACTTCATGATAAAGATAAAAAATAATATCAATTTTTTTTCAAATTCAAAGTGGATAACATGTATTTAACATTCAGTGACTTTTCAATTCTAATATGGATAACATGTAATTACCTGCATCTTTACCATACAGCTGTAAAACAGTAGGAGGTCCAGGAACCTCTACTTCATATAATAACTCAGAATCCTACAAAATAATAACATTCAGATAAACTAATATCATTATAAAAGGTATACATTGGAGAAGGACAGTTGTATTTTATTAACCCATCGATTATTAATCATCTGGAACTCTGTATTGCAACAGGCCGAACTTATCTCTTCCAACATTTCCATTACTTTATTTCTTAAAATACATGTAAGCATTTTCTTAATTTTCAGTGTGTATCCTCACAACAAAATATTAATGATATGATAATCACAGAATTTGACCAGAAAATGGGATTTGATACTACATAGAAGGGAAGAAATAGACACCAATGGTGATATCACACCTTGTGTCCTAAATTCCAGTTATCCATCTTTACACAAAATATGTAATAACACTTTATTGCAGCAACTTAATTATCTCCTTGACCTATACACCTTGGCAAGCTAGAACAGGACTGACCTCCTCTGTGATCTACCTTACATTTATAACTCTGAGAACTATATATTAGTAAGCTAGAACAGGACTGACCTCCTCGGTGATCTACCTTACATTTATAACTTTGAGAACTATATTTTGGCAAGCTAGAACAGGACTGACCTCCTCGGTGATCTACCTTACATTTATAACTTTGAGAACTATATTTTGGCAAGCTAGAACAGGAGTGACATCCTCATTTTTCTCTATATCTCTTACTGGTATAACTCTGAGAACTTTATTTAGCATGCTTGAACATGAGAGACATCCTCATTTTTCTCTATTTACCTTACATGTATAACTGTGAGAACTCTATCTTGGCATGCTAGAACAGGAGTGACATCCTCATTTTTCTCTATTTACCTCACCTGTATAACTCTGAAAACTCAATTTTGGCATGCTAGAACAAGAGTGACCTCTTAATTTTTCTCCATCTCTCTTACCTGTATAACTCTGAGAACTCTATCTTGGCAAGCTAGAACTGGAGTAACCTCATCATTTTTTTCTAATGGTAGACAAATAACATCACAGATTTTGTCAGCTGATAGAAAATAGTTGGTGTTCTTACAGTCTTTGTAGTGATTATACACATAATTGCCACATGTAAACAAATCTGCGCCTTCCACATACCTACAACAGTTTTATAGTAAGTCAAAGTTAAGTAGGGTGAAAAGTTTCATCAGATAACCATTCAAGCACTGCATCCACATAGTATATCTACAAATACACGTAATTCACAATTTGGTTCTTAAACATTTTATAGAGTTTCACTTGTTGAAGATTTTATGAATGAATAACAAAACTGATACTCTCTGGGACTTTTCAGCACTGTAAGAAGGTAAAAAAAAAACAAAGTTTGTCAAAGTAAAAATGACTTTGATACTAATACCTTTACCATATAATACAACAAGAAAATGCTGGTGTTTGCCCCTAATTACTTATCAGCTAAAGCCACAAATCAACAAAATTAATCCTAACCTTACTTTTAGACATTCAGCTTTTAACAAAACAAGAGGCTCCCAGGAGCCTGAATTGCTCATCTAGTTAAATTTTTGCCTTTCTAGAGCAATAACTCTAACAAGGAGTTGTCAGACAATTTCAACTCCATTTGATTCATTGGAGACTTAAGTAAACCTTATAATAAGAGTCATTTCAGCCATTGAAAGCTACTGGCTAAACCTCATGGATTTGGAGATGTATGCAAAAATCTGCTGTCTGATCCCATTGTTTTATTTTTTGAAATAGGTCAACAGATTTTCACCATTATTCTAACCACAGATAGATCTCATCAGGCTGAATACTTTTGACCAAGTCAGAATTTGGTTAAACCTAACCATTTTGGAGATATATGCAAAAATCTGCTGTCTGACCCCTATGTTCTATTTTCAGTTTCAGTGCCCATGTTTTTTTAACAGATCAAAAATCCAAACATTCATTTTGTGCAGGATACACTAAGGAACAACCATCTTAAGTTTCATCCAAATCCATTCAGTAGTTTCAGAGGAGAAGATATTTGAAAAAATTGTTAAGGACGACGACAACAGACAAAGACGACGACAACGACGGATGCCAAATGATGGCAATAGCTTACATGGCCTACCACCAGGTGAGCTAAAAGTTGTAAGTGTAAAATTAGTCGTAAGTTATGACGTCATAATAGATCAAAGTATTGTGATGTCATAAATAATGACTGATTTTAAACTTCCAAGTTTTTGTGAAATTGACTATCGGATTAGACTTATTTATCATCTAACAAGAAGATCAAGCGAATAAGAATGACTATTAAATGATAAACATTTATATATTTTGTCTATGACACAACAAATATTCACAATCTTACCTGTGTTCTTAATTACATACTGACTGATAATTTCCTTTCTATTGTTAATGTGCTGAGAAAGAAAACTTTCAGCCTGTAAGCTCAAAGGACATTGCATAAACTTACATAGACTGAATTGACTCAGATAAATTAGTGTCAAACTGTAAAAAGTTTTTTCCTTTCTTTGTAAAACCTTTGACCTCTGCAGCTGTAGATATAAATATTCTCTCCTTGACTCCGCCCACTGGACCACCCAGTTCTACTCTTGTAATTGGTTTAGCTGTCTGTGCTTTAAATATTGGCTAGAAAATAGAATGTAATATTTTCATTAAAGTAACAGAACATTATTTAATGTTATATTTTTGAATTATCTCCCTTTGTAGCATTGTTTTCAAATGCTTGTTTGTGTTAAAGACATGGTAAAAGAGCAGGAAGGTATAAATCTGAATTGATAGCATTTAAAATAACAAGCCAAAATTAGCAAAAACTTGTGACAATAAATGTCACATTTTCAGAGGCTTGCCCTTTACAACAAAAACATAATTGCAAAACACAAAAATACCAATCATATATTATAAATATATATCTCCTGTACATGTGTTTAAAGAAGTATTCTATTATCAGCAGCATTAGAATCAAATATATAAGACAAGACAAGTTTATTTTGCTAACTCTGGCACAATTAAGTACTACAAGAGCAATACATAAACAAGTATTTAACAATGTGGCAAACAGTAAGAAGGAAACATGGATATCAACAGCTTAAATGAAAGTCATCACATACAGGAAGATCTATACCCAAAAATTAATTATATACAAGAAGAACTCAAAACCAAAATTATCGAAATAGGAAGCCAAATCCATCTTCATGAATTATTGATGTGACATAAGTTATCTCCCCAATTCAGAGTGTATTTCTAATGAAACTAAAAAATCTACCAAAAAAAAAAAGGCGTAAAAATCAGAAAACTTTTACTTTGTAAAAAAAGTGTTTAAACAACATATTATTTGAATTTGGAATTATTTTGGATTTAAGAAAATAAGTCAAAAAAACATTTATACAACTTACCCTACTAAGGTGTTGTCATGCCATCATGGTAGGTTTTCCTTGCTTGTTGTTATCCAACTAACCTTACCCATTAGTCACGCTGGCATGACTAACCCCTTTAGTATGGTTTAGTTTTACAAATGATATTTTTTGTCATTTTCTAAATTCCAAAATAATTCCAAATTCAAATAATACCTGGTTTTAAAATTAATACAAAAACATATAATAACAGGGAATCAATTCCTATCATGAGCCACACTGTTTTAATTTTATATGACATTGTACTTGGTGATATATATGTATACTCAAGAATATTTTATCATGTTGCCTACTAAAAATATACTAAAAAGGTCATATTGAACAATTTTTTTTCTGTAGTAAAATTAGCAATCATTTACTCAGTCACCTCCAATTTATTTAAATAACTTTTAATACACTTGACTTCAAAATTAAAATATATGAGTTAAAATACATGTACCTGAGGATCACCCTTTTTCATCTGTAATAACTGTAGCAAACCTTCTTGGTCACCAACTGCTATCTATACATGAATGAATCAGTTCAATACAATTTCGTTTTATTTATCTTTTTTGTAAATAAATGAGGCCTGCGTAATATTCAATTGTATCCAGCAGAAAATACTTTCAACCAAAAAATCTTCAATTTAAAACTTTGTCTGTGGATACTTAAACATTTAATTTTTTCCATTGCTGTAAATTCCATACATCTACACTTTAATTACTAGTTTTCCAAGTGCATGAAGGGGTTTTATAAGGCACTATTTAAGAAAAGGACTTGATTTTCTGAGGTAAAGGAATTCATTATGTTAAAGAGTAAAAGACAATGAAAGTTTTTTTTGTAAAATTTTTTATTTGTTGGTTTTCAGTGCATTATCAAATAATTTCCAGAGTCTCAAACATTAAATTTGATCTTGATTAATACTTAATCATAATTGTGTTCTAAAAAAGTCATTCACTTACAGGGAGGTACAGTGTATAACAAACACTGGAAAATATTCACCAGAAGATGTGGATAAGGTGTTAATAAATTTAATTTTTTAGGTGAAATCCTACTAGTTTAAACTATTCTGGCAAAAGCCACAGTTCTAGAAGTTTTTTTTTTTAAAAAAAGGTAATTAAGTCCCATCTCTACTGTGTGCAGGTGTGCAGTATGTGCACAGTACTAAATTTTAAATGTACATTTAATTTGTTTGATTGCAAAGTGTGTTCACAATATGATTTTTTTATAGAGAAGGATACAGACCCTTTGTGATTTGCCTCCAGGAAGTAACTTCATCGTCTTTTGGGATGTTACCCCAACCTTAAAGATAAGATTAAGTCAAATCAAATGCATATCATTTCTTATAAAATTGGTGAAACAAACATGCACATATGTTTCAAAACAAGAGATTTAAAATCATACTGAAATAAAATTAGAGAAATCAATGACAGATTTTTAATGGAATATTTAGAAAATATTTAATATTGAAATATTTCTTTAATACTCCTCCACAGCAGTTTCATTATAAATTAGTAACTTTCTCATTACTATTCTTTAGTTTTTTTTTATTCTTTAGTTTTTTAACAATGCATTTGTACATCAAGTTAGGGAACATAGAAGTTTTGATATCTCTTTCCCAAGACATGGGCACACCAAACAATTACATTTGTAAGAGTCTAATTTTGACCTACTTAGAAAAATCATACAAACCAAGGCCTGGATGATACATGTACATGTACCTACAAATGTAGGCTAATATAATTGATTCACATGCATAGATAGCTTTATGTGTTAAAATTGCTATTTAGAAAATAGATGTCTGCTGCATTTTTTTTAACTCATCCTTAAATAAAATTATCTATCTGCAGTTAGGCCAAAATTAAGAATTCCTTTCTTTCCCACACGCGACGAACCGTTTGAAAAAGTTGCGATCAAGATTTTTTGTTTTGGTTATTGGATGTGTTTTTTTTCTGGATTGTAAGACAGGAATCATTCCGTATATTATTGTGAACAGTGAAGTTGTTTCCCCTGTAAATACGTGTCAAAGATCGGAATACTTGGATATTTTTGATAATGTCAATCCATAAAGTCTGACATCAAAAACAAAACAAATTACCAACCGACCTACCCATGTTGGAAATAGAGGGTCCGGTGCAGGAACCATGATATTTTTCAGGATGGCCTTATTTCCAAAACATGTTTTTAGTGGAGTCCGAGTTGCTTATTTGCTTTTGTTAGTTTGTATGTATGATTTTAGTTACTTTATGTTCTTTGTTGTGTATGTCTGTTTTCCATGTCTGGTTTTTGTCCCTGGATTACATTCTTTTGATTACCGCTATAACCTTTGTTTCCTTGATTACTCTTACCTAAGCTTGCATTACTTGTATAATTTCAATAATACAAATGTATGTTTTACTGCTTATTACATCTTTTCCTTTGTATTGTATTGTCCAATATGACATAAAATATAACTTCTGTTTTGAGTTTGATATGATTTGATAAAGCCTATGACATCTTAATAAGATTTCAAGCTCTTGTGGCTAGTAGTGCAAGAGCACTTGTCTAAGTAATCATGGTAATCCCTTTTCAGTTTTGGTATTATGGTCTCAGAAAAAAAATAAATCCCTAAGGCCTATGCCTTGTGATAGTAGAAAATGGGAATTCCATGGCAAGAAAAAAGAACTTGACATGTAATGGGTCACTAAACGAAAATAGATTAGCATTTTTCTTTTATCATGGAACAGTTGTATTTTAAGAAGTTCAGGAAAAGTTTAATATACACAGGCATCTTTCTCCACTGTTTCACTGATTATTCAGGAACTTCCCTATGGAAAAATTAATTTGAAATGTATCATTCAAATCAAAGCATAACTTTCCTAAGTTACAAAAATGTAGGAAAGGCAATCATTTTTGAATTTTTGCAAAACTGTCAGATGGGTTAGTTTGATATGCATTTATCTACATCACCGTTTATGGGTAAAATACTAGTGTCATCCATTGAAAACCATTTTACGTTTTTTCTAGAAAAAGTAAAATTAAAATTATGAATCAAACCAGCTAATAAGCAGCAAGCTTGCTATTAAATGTATAGAAATTTGTCTAAAAATTGTAATCATAGTGACACTTGAGAAATCTTCATCAAAGCAAAACACTACATTGGACCAAACATAAAAAATATGTTTGTTTGCTGTTCCCCTACCCAATGGTTTGATGCTTGGGTCCCTAGGTTGGGAAAAAAATATTTTATAGAAATTTCAGGAGAGGACGAAATGCAGAATTAAATGTATATGGGTCAAATCATTGGGATGTCTTCAAACACATTTTTCCATGCACAATTTCTTTTGGGGAAAACTGTAAAATCTATTCATAACAACCAGCACAATTTTTGACGTGTTTCTGTATTTTATTTTGACGGAAGAACAGGATGTTAACCCCTTAACCTTGTTGGGCCAGGCATCCATCTTAAAATCATACTGATTAAGTCGAGACGGCATTTTTAACTAAGAATATTATACTGATTTTCTTAGCATTTTCACAACATGGATTGAAAAGCGGATAGAAGAAAGTCAGCGCCCTGATCTCTGCCCACAGAAAAAACAAAGCAAAACAAAAAACAGCAAAAAAAATAATTACCTGCAAGCCCTTCAAATTGGGATGGTCGGTGAACAGCAAACAAACATATTTTTAATTTAAGCCTTGCGATCTACAATGTATTGAAGCTTTAGAAATAGTAAAAAATACTGTTGTACAGATACTGTAATGATAGAATTGGTAATCCATGAATTTCAAGACAGCAGGTTGCAACTAAAAATTATAGCATCTCATTTAATTTGGGAGGTTCTTTTCAGATATCATCCTGGTTGGAAAAAATAGCATCAGGGCAATGAGATGCTAAATGACTGTCACCATACATAGCAGAAATAAGAGGATATTGCTGGAACTGCTTGTAAGGGTAAAATGAAATTTCAAGTATGGTTAAGCTTACAGTGTTCCTTTATATGGGCAATGCATAAGGAATTACTGAGACAAGTGCCTGTGATGCCAGTTTTAAGTGTTTCAACAAATATTTAAGTCCGAAATATTACTTAAAGACACGCTTTTGTAATCATGTCAGTAAATAATAGATCATACAGATGCTGTCTATTTATGAATGTTTACCTGAAGGTAATCCACTCGAGATAAATTTAGTTCCATCATCTTGACTACTTTTTTTGGTAAAGAATGTTGCCAAGATGTAATAAACTTCCGGTTGGGGCAACCTAATGGGAAGATGAGATGTTCGACCGTTGTATAATGTATATGAATAAAAACAGAGGGTTCTAGGCAAACCATTCTGTTAGCATTGTGTGAAGATGGCAGTATTAATAACAAAAAGGAACAATGATTTTATACCAAAAAATATTTTCAAACATGTTTTGAAGACAATTAAAAAAATTCCGGGAAAGTACACCTTTCTAGACTTTCCAGTAGAGAGCTCGAAAGTATTCTAATGATAAGGTTACCGGCCACTAACTATACGTGGCACTTCAGAATGGCTAGGCTCTTACCATTGTTATTTATTTTATTGGTAAGTTTATGTTTATTCTGCATGAAGCTGCTCCAGAACTTTTTTTTCTTAAATCAAGCCCAATCAGCAATCATTTATGCACTCTTGTCCCTCACTGGGCCACAGACAAAAACCCTTCCCTTGCCCTGAGCTTTCACTCATAAAATGTACTCCGATCGAGAAAATTGAGCTAGTTAAGTCATGGATAGTTACATTGTAATGTTGTTGCAATGGCTTTCAATTTACACTATATTTTCGTGTTGTTTTTAAAGTTAAATAACACTTTATCCTGCCTCCTGCTCATGTCAGTCATGAGACAGTGATCGTGACAAGTAAGAAAAAGTCATCTTTTTTTACAGTTGGCACATGTATACATTTCAACAAGAAAAACATGGTAACACAGATCATGTTTGCCACAAAATTTGTTTAAGGGAAATGACTATAGCAATATCTTGTTGGCTGCTCAAAACTATTTTCTAAAGCATTTTTAGGATTGTTAATTTATCAGGAATGAATATTAACCTTCTGCAGAGGAAGGTCCAGTATAATTCCAAATTTTAAATCAGTGATCTACTTAAGGAAATAAGAAGTCAACAATGCAGTGTCAAATGAAAAGGTTGGAGATCTGGGATGCAGTTATATGTAACTGAAGTTCAAATTTCAAAAAGATCCTAGCTATGTCATAAATGGAGCATCCTGGAATATAGGCTACTATGTAGTTGAATTCCTGATTTCTTATGACTGCATAGTCACCAAATTTGAAGTAAGCTTATTCCAGCACTATAACATACATACAATCATAATACATATTCATGTTTACATGTCAAGTCTTAATTTGATTTTTTTTCTCAGTCTGTATTTTATTAAAATTATTTGTATGTAATGTGCATGCATATGTTTATGTCCATAAGTTTTTGCTTCAGTCCAAGTTTAACCTTATGGGTTCATGGTTAATGTGAATTTTAATTAATATGTATATAAACTATAGAGCACTACGCAAAAACTTAAATTACAGTCTACTGTAGATAATGGTTTGGTTAAGAATTGCTGTGTTCATGATGGCAGAGATCACATACAGTTGTATATTAATTTCATCCACCGGTGCATTAAGATCAAGTTAAAATTGTATTTTATCGTTACATATACATATTATTACTATCTTTTTTTTCTTGCTAATTCAAATATTAATATGGTTGAAAGCATGTATTTGAGACTTGCAACACAGTAATTAAGCTAGAACTACTTGTACATGTATTTAAAAAAAAATGATAGCTTACACATTTTCCTGCTTTGTCATGTTAAAATACCAAATCCAATTTAGATTTTATTTGGTGAACTTTGAGATAACTGTGCTATGTTCTTTATTTCAATGAATTATTTAACTATTATTATACATCCACTCTAATCCACTTATCAGAGTGTGGCTATATTATTGCTATCACCTTCTCTATCTGTCTGTCTGTCTGTCTGTCTGTCTGTTACACTCTTTGTAACAGTTTTCTCAACATCTGTTTGAGGGAATGCTTAGATATTTGGTTTATAGCTTATGCATGATAACTGTACAGTATCTCCCCTTTCCAGGTTCCTCTATCATCTACTTCTTGTTTATTGATCAACTTAGTTGTTTTTCAGGTGGTACATAATGAAAATTTTTGTAACAGAATTCTCAGCTTCTATTGTAGGGAATGATAAGATATTTGGTTTAATGCTTGTACCATGTCTCCCTTTCTTAGGTTTAACTGAAATATGTATGAGTTGGAGTATTCTTAGCATGACATACATTTTGCATTCAACCTCTTGTTGGTTCAACTACTGAACTGTTTACAAATTATTCAATTATTTCAATATATACATGTAAAAGTCAAGGACTGTTTTTGTTTGAAAATATCCCTGGCACAAATGCCAAAAACCAAACTTGAATTTTACAGCTGCCATCACTTTTGTTCAATAAAATGTGAGGTTGTAGGCTTGTTCAGTGCCCCATCATCAAGTAACATTGTTACAATTACAAGCTGATTAAGTTATCACAAGTGAAAAGTATTTTTTTATCTTTTTTACTGAAGTGATGTTTTATTTACATGTATTTTTTTGGTAAAAACTAGATGAAATGTCTGATTTGGAGAGATTACTATTTATGCTTCTACACTTATTTCTAGTCATGGATGTTTAATTTTTCCCTGCCACAGTGTGCAGTGGGGAACTATGGAATTTGACAGTGTCTGTACTTTCATGCATATATGTACATGTATATAATTCTGTCCAAAAGTAGTTTCCTGGGCATTACTTCTGAGTGCATTTGCGCATTTACATGAAATTTATACAAGTTAACCATTTAGGGGTAAAGATTTTGGAATTTGTAGGTCAAAGTTCAAGGTTACATGCACTCACAGATTACTTGTTTTGTTTTGTTGCATAACTATGAACAGGTTATGTTTAAGGAAGATACCATTTGAATTTTGGGTCAGTAGGTTAATGCTCATAGTCACATGCACTTGAAGAAATTGTAGTAAAAATTTGGGTCTAACTTCTGAAAACTTTTGTGCATTCTATGGAACTATACTATTTCATCATTTAGAACTAATAACAAACTGACTTTCAATCTCTAATTGTATTAAACCAAGTGGCAAAAATATCAAACTGCTTTGCATTACATTGCTTTTTTTGTCCCCTCTCCTTTTGCAAGATAATTGAGGAACTTATTAATGGTGTGCATCCATGTATCCATCTATCACAGTCACCTTCAGAATCTGACATACAATGTATTAAAGAGCCTTAAGAGGACTAGTAGGAATGTCTTGTTTAGACAGGTAACCAGTTTATTCAGTGCTGATTTGGACTGGCTTCATTGTAGTTATTGTCCATAATGCTACTAACAGGGCAGTACATGTAGTTTTTGCATGATTTATTGATTTAAAAGAGACCTGATCTTTCTTGATAAATTCTACTGCAATCCAAAAATATCAACAAATTAAAAAACTGTGTCTTACGTTTCTTAAAATTCTTCCCATAGTACTCTTGTACAGCAGTATGTCAGTCAGATTTTCCTTAAAAACCATAAGAGCATTTATTATAAGTGATAAAAATAATTTCTTACTCCAATGTTTCATTATAACTACATTCTGTACATGTATTAAATTTAAAGATTCTAGTTAGCTAGAGTATAGTTACATGACTTATTTCAAATCAAAGATCTTCAATAAAGTGTCAGTGTAGAAGATTAGAAATCTAGGAGTTCAGTAAACAAAATTCAAAGGACTAGGATCAGAAGTTGGAGGACCTTGACCTCTGTATTCCATGTCTGGTCTTTGTCCCTGGATTACATTCTTTTGATTACCCCTATTACCTTGGTTCCCTTGATTACTCTTGGACCACTGCAAATATAAAAATGATAGTTATATAGTTATAAAATTACAACTTTGTGCTAAGAAAATTCTTGTTAATGAGTTAATTTGTAAATATCACCATATAATTGAAATACATGATCATCATGTAACTTTGTAATCAGCTGAATCATGTTGATAACACTACAAGAATTACAAAGTTATTATTGTAATCAGCTGAATCATATGTTGATAACACTACAAGAATTACAAAGTTATTATTACTATTTATGTTACTTGTTTTGATATTGTCCAATAATAATAATGTCTTACACATGTTAAATAGATTTACAATAATGATATATGAAATGTAACTGTGATATATTTGTTATACTTTTGTTTTGTTAAAGATAAGAAGTTTTACTTTAAAATTTGTTTGTACTGTTTACCAGATATTAGCTACAAGTTTACATAAGATAAGCCTTGTAAGTAAACATTCTGTGTTCAAACTGGGTACAAATGAAACCGTACAACTGATAGAGACCAATTCTGTGTCATTAGTTTTTGATGGGCATTACTGGTATAATTTAGAAAAAAATTCTTATCAGGTACCATTTATGTGTTTGATAGTGATATTTGATAAACCGAATCTGTATTTTATTCATCTTTTTATCTCCCAATAACAAATACCACTATATAAAATAGGTTGTGTGGTATGATTGCCAATAAGACGTTCATCCACCAAAAGTCAAGCAACCAACAATTAATTTATGTTTGACTGGAGTGTCATTCAGTAACTTTTATCTATTTTAATAACATTGTTTGTATTACCCACACATATCGGTTGGTCAGTCTGTCTGTTACACTTATAAAATTGTAAATGTTTGAATATGAAATAAAGCCAATTAACATTCCTGTAGATCTTGTCAATCTACATTGTAGTTTAAAGAATCATTGGAAACTATTACATTGTATGTCTTGAATATTTTTTGATGATTTATTTCCTGAATTTTTAAGTTTTGTACATCTTTGTAAGCTTTTATGGGACCAATGAAAGTTTACTAGTTAGTTTGTGCCCAATGATGAAGGTCTCACTAACCACTTCTATCGTTTCCATTACTTTACATGTTAAAAAAGTGATTTTTCAAAGTTTCACTGTGAATTCCCAGCACAAATGACATCTTCAAGTTGCATACCGTTGTGAAGCTTGGAAAATAAGGCTTCCAAAATCATTATGCTAATGGTACGATGATTTTAGAAATTCTTCACAAAATTTACTTGAATAATTAATACTGAAAATCCACATTTTTACCTTTTCTGCTAAGTGACAGCATGGAGGCAAATTACTCACACATGTAAACAATACTCATGCACTTTTGTAGTTTATTACATATATGATTTTAAAGTACACATTCTCAGCTTTATTTTGACCATTTGACCTAGAAGTGGTTAGTGAGACCTTAAAAACATTTTATGAGTTTTTATGCTTTTTCTTTTTTTACATTTTATGAAAGCTTGTGGTATTGTGAGTCTAATAAGACCAAAACTATCAAAATCAGACATAGGACTACAAAGAAATGGTCATTTTTATATCATGCCCCTCAGTGATATTTTCCATAAAGTACTAAAAAATGACAATTTTAACTAACTTGTCACATCAAATTGAGACCTATGATAATTCAAGAAGTTGTAATAGTAGATATCATTTATCATTCTCAAAAAAGGACAGATTTCAACAACTTATATCATACCTATTTCATTACTGTGTGATTCTAAGTCTGTGCTGTGTGACTATTTGAGTACTTTGAATATCCCAAGCAGTGACGTTAGATATTTCATGCATGACGTCAAGTTATGAGTCACTTTTACTGATAAAAATCTTGTTGCTATGTTGTTTTTTTAAAATACTTTGCACAATGCACCTCTTAAAATAGAGCCAGATTACCAATATCACTATATTGATTTTATGGGAAAATGGAAATAATGACCAGGAAAGGCAATTTTCCTCAAATTATGCATTTCTCTGAAATATGCCATAATTTGGCTTATGGTCTCACTAACCACTTTTAACGTTTCCATTACTTTACATGTTAAAAAAGTAATTTTCAAAGTGAATTCCCAGCACAAATGACATCTTTAAGTTGCATACCGTTGCGAAGCTTGGAAAATGAGGCTTCCAAAATCATTATGCTAATGGTATGATGATTTCAGAAATTCTTCACAAAATTTACTTGAATGAATAATATTGAAAATCCACATTTTTACCTTTTCTGCTAAGTGACAGCATGGAGGCAAATTACTCACACATAAACAATATTCATACACTTTTGTAGTTAATTACATATATGATTTTAAAGTACACATTCTCAGCTTTATTTTGACTACTTTTAATCATAATACACACAAATAATGCACTTACAATGCATATGTCTAGGTTCAGTGTGTTTTTTGGTACTACATAGGGGGTGGCCCTTTGACCTGGAAGTGGTTAGTGAGGCTGAACATTTTTATGTGGTTGTCTCCCTTCAGTGTTGCTTCTCTGTGGTAGTCTGGTCTCAGTATCGTATTAATTTTCCCATAGACTTCTATAGTGAAGTGCATATTTTTAGGATTTTTTAAAAAATATGTAAATTGATTCAATAAAACTTTCAGTTAAGTAGCATTTCTAAGGACATGTGAAAAAATAATTTTCCACAAAGAAAATAGAGTGAGCCCACGAAGATCGGACAGAAAAGTAGTCTTGAACTATAAATAGCCATTTTCCCTACTTTCACTTTCGTTTTGCACTCATCAAACCAACCTTTTCAGTGGAACATTTTTATGTTATTATGTTAGATTTTCTTTTAAAAAGTTCTTCATCTTACAGTGTGATGTTTGCTCTATTTTATAAGTCATTGTTCATATCTTTTAACAAATTATTAGTTTGTAGAGAGGCAAAAAGGAAATGCACTATTATTTGATAGCATCCATGTTTTGACATACATCCGCTCAGGGATATGCAATACGATACTGGTACCTATTACTAATAAACATTTCAGTATAATCATAAAAGTTGTTGTTTTTCTGCTAGAGTATTCATCTTCATACTGAACATTCAGAATATCATTGCCCTGCTACAAACATGAGTTTTCTATTAAATTTTTTATATAGGTACCCTATTCCAGGCATAAGACTAATATCTCAATGTTTGCCAGAAAATATTACTTTTGATAAAAAGCTTCTGCATTAATCAAACTATGCAAATTTGTGGTTTTTCTGACATGGTAGATACATAAGCTGTACTATGAGTTCCAAGTCATTATTTAATCCCCACTTGTGAGTGCCATATATAGAAATATTAATATCCGAACCTCCTTTTTTGTCTTTAACACAAGGGAGCCTCTTGTTTAAAGTAAAGTATATGTACCAGTACAACCAACTGTTCTAAACTATAGATATGGTCATTTTAATTATAATAAATCCAGAAAAAATGGTACCAATATCATAGTTTAAAAAAGATACAGCTTTTCATATGCAGAAAATACAGATTTTAAGCCATTTTGGTACCCCAGGTAGATACAAATGGACCTCAATATGACAGGAAAAGGATTTTTCTTTAAAACCAATAGCTATGATGCAAGAAAAATAGTTTAATGGTATAAATATCATGATAACATTTGTCTGCTTTAGACACTTTTTGAAAAAATTCAGTTTTTATATGAATAAACACCATAATTTTTCTTGCCGCATTAGAATCTGTCCATTTGAACCACTATAAAAAGTCCACTAAAAAATTGCTTTTGACTTTTGTGATATTTCTGTGTTTAAATCAATCACACAGTTATATGGTAACTTATTTCAGCTATTTATTTGAAAGAAAAACAAAAAATAAAAAAATATTCATTTTTTCATATATAAGAGGCAATGTATGGAAAATGACTATTTTCAAGTCCTAACTACATACTTGAAATGTGTTGTAACTTGAAAACTATCCTTTATGCAGGAGTATTACTTGCTTCAGGTTACTTGAATATAGATATGCTCATCATAAATAGTCAAGGTAATAATTTTATTGAACTGATATCCTACAAATTCATGAAAACAAAATGCTTTTCCAAATTTGGTGAAGATTAACCATAAATGCAAAAAAACAGAGCTACCATAAAAAACCAGGTTCAAAAGTTGGCAAATTCATCTTATATGTGTTACCTGCATTTGAGTACTACTTTTTCAGCTGGTTAAGACCACTTGCTGAATATCCAACATTACTTGAAAAATTGGCTTACTAGGTCTCAGTATCGTATTAATTTTCCCATAGACTTCTATAGTGAAGTGCATATCTTTAGGATTTTTTTTAAAAATATGTAAATTGATTCAATAAAACTTGCACTTATGTAGCATTTCTGAGGACATGTGAAAAAATAATTTCCCACAAATTCTAAGGACATGTGAAAAAATAATTTCCCACAAAGAAAATAGAGTGAGCCCACGAAGATCGGACAGAAAAGTAGTCTTGAACTATAAACAGTCATTTTCCCTACTTTCACTTTCGTTTTGCACTCATCAAACCAACCTTTTCAGTGGAACATTTTTATGTTATTATGTTCGATTTTCTTTTAAAGAAGTTCTTCATCTTACAGTGTGATGTTTGCTCTATTTAATAAGTCATTGTTCATATCTTTTGACAAAACATTAGTTTGTAGAGAGGCAAAAAGAAAATGCACTATATTTTAATAGCATCCATGTTTTGACATACACCCGCTCAGGGATATACAATATGATACTGGTACCTGTCTCCCTTCAGTGTAGCTTCTCTGATGCTGTATTATATATTTGGTTTAACAGCACGTTTTGTATCTTACTCTTATGCTATTAGGGTTGTCACATTTCCTCCAGCACTATCTAGATATTTTTTTCAATAGTTTTTGTAAAACATGAATCAGCAGAAATTTTCCTGTTCTCTTACTTTTCCTGACTTGATGTTTTAGGTGAATGTACCAGTTAAGTTGGGAGCTAAACAGAAGACATCATTGATTCTGGATATAGATGACCCTAAAGAATTAAAGAAGACTCTTAGAACCAAGACCAATCTACTCATTATATATGCTAAATCAGGTATGTGGTTAAATGTCCTGTTTGACTGCATGTAGTTATACCCCTTTTTAGAGTGGGAGCTATATTGCTATGACCTTGTCTGTCTTTCTGTTACACTTTTCTGTAACCAATTTCTCAGCTTCTATTTGAGGGAATGCTTAGGTATTTGGTATATTGCTTTTGCATAATGACTTGTACCATGTTTCTTCTTTCCAAATTTGACAGAAATGTAGTATGTAACATCTTGTGTTAGCTTTACTTTTCATTGCATAAAGCAACATAATTTCACCATGTGTTACATCAGATTTAATCTGTAATGAGTTAATTGATTATTACATACATCATCAGATTTGTAAAGCATAGAATCAATTTACCAGGATTTTTTTATCTGAATAACACATGTTTTATTGATCATGATTTATAATAGATAATAGAGTGTCCAAGGTATATAAAAGAGCAATCAAGGGAACTAAAGTTATAGCAGTAATCAGAAGAATGTAATCCAGGGATAAAGACCAGGCATGAAAAACAGACATACACAACAAAGAACATAAAGTAAATAAAATCATACATACAAAGTAACAAAAGCAAATAAGCAACTCGGACTCCACTTAAAACTGGGAACATGGACCAGTTGGTCTGGTAGGGTAAGCGTCCAGAGTTTCCAAGCTATATAAAAGATTATAGAGTGTCCATGCTATATATTGATGATGACTTATCATCAGTAAGGCACCAAAAACTGTTATTTGAAAAGACTAAGGATCCTTTTGGACATAAATAACAATAATTAAATATAAATCTGAACTTTAATGAATTTGAACCTAGAAACTGTAATTTAACATAAAGAATATATATATTGTATTTCAATTTTTTAACATTTGAGTATGGAGAAATAATTTATATTTTACAAAACTAATAAAGTTTTTTGGATAAAGTTTAATGCTGATAAATTTTTATATAAAGTTAATGAGGCTTTTAATTGATTACTGGTACATGTAGTATACATTTACTGGGTTCTGGCAGCTTTTACATGTAGTATACATTTCCAGACTCTGGTAGCTATTACATGTACATTTACTGGGCTCTGGTAGCTATTACATGTATACATTTACTGGGTTCTGGCAGCTTTTACATGTAGTATACATTTCCAGACTCTGGTAGCTATTACATGTACATTTACTGGGCTCTGGTACCTATTACATGTACATATACTGGGCTCTGGTAGCTATTACATGTATACATTTACTGGGCTCTGGTAGCTATTACATGTATACATTTACTGGGCTCTGGTAGCTATTACATGTATACATTTACTGGGCTCTGGTAGCTATTACATGTACATTTACTGGGCTCTGGTAGCTATTACATGTATACATTTACTGGGCTCTGGTAGCTATTACATGTATACATTTACTGGGCTTTGGTAGCTATTACATGTATACATTTACTGGGCTTGTAGCTATTACATGTATACATTTACTGGGCTTTGGTAGCTATTACATGTATACATTTACTGGGCTGTGGTAGCTATTACATGTTGTATACATTCACTGGGCTCTGGTAGCTATTACATGTATACATTTACTAGGCTTTGGTAGCTATTACATGTAGTATACATTTCCGGGCTCTGGTAGCTATTACATGTAGTATATATTTACTGGACCCTGGTAACTAGTACATATTACATGATGTAGTATAGTTTTAGTGGGCCCTAGTGATATTAGTACATGTAGTATAAGTTGATGTATGCAGTTTGGAAGTAATTGTTTAAAATTTTAACACAGATGGACATTATGTGTATAAGAAGTATCGTAAGTTCCCATTGGTCGAGACATCAGTGATATACCAACATAGTAGTACTTGATCACTGAAATTAATTGTTCTTGATTACAAATAAGCTCTGTCATAGGTAAAGCCTGAAATCATATTAAATGTAGCATAAGTTTGATTGGGTCCTGGTAACTAGTACATATAGTATACTATTCATGTTATAAATGTATTTTTATGTACTTCTGTTTTAGGAAAGGAGTATGGGAAGTTAAAGTCTATATTTGAAAATGTGGCTGATGAAATGAAAGGGAAGGCCACACTTGGCTTAGTTGATTGTAGGTATGTATTAAGTGGAGATCAGTCATGATTTTCCCTCAAAACCTCTACACACTTGACTTGGTTGATTGAAGGTATGTATTAATTGAGATCAGTCATGATTTTCCCTCAAAACCTCTACACACTTGGCTTGGTTGATTGTAGGTATGTATTAAGTGGAGATCAGTCATGGTTTTACCTCAAAACCTCTACACACTTGGCTTGGTTGATTGTAGGTATGTATTGGAGATCAGTCATGGTTTTACCTCAAAACCTCTACACACTTGGCTTGGTTGATTGTAGGTATGTATTAAGTGGAGATCAATTCGGTTTCTCTGCTACTTATTTTGTGACTGGCACTCTGTCTATCATGTATTCAATAGTTAAGGCTTCATAAACAGGGTGCCTTCAGACTTCATAACCAAGGTTCCTACAGACTACAGGTGCCTTCTGACTTCAGGTTCCTATAGACTCCAGCTTCTTATAGATTCCAGGTTCCTTCAGACTTCAGATTCCTTTAGACTCCAGGATCCTATGGACTTGAGGTTCCTATAGACTCCAGGTTCCTTCAGAATTCAGGTTCGTTCTGACTTCAGATTCCGTCAGACTCTAGGTTCCAATAAACTCCAGGTTCTTATAGCCTCCATGTTCCTATAGACTCCAGGTTCTTTCAGACTTCAGGATTCTTCTGACTTCAGGTTCCTTCAGACTTCAGGTTCCTAAAGACTCCAGGTTCCTATAGACCAGGTTCCTTCAGACTAGGTTCCTTCAGACTCAAGGTTCCAATAGACTTCAGGTTCGTCCAGACTCCAGGTTCTTTCAGACTCAAGGTTCCTATAGACTGCAGGTTCCTTCAGACTAGGTTCCTTCAGACTGCAGGTTCCTTCAGACTAGGTTCCTATAGACTCCAGGTTCCTTCAGACTAGGTTCCTTCTGACTTCAGGTTCCTTCAGACTCCAGGTTCCAATAGACTTCAGGTTCGTCCAGACTCCAGGTTCTTTCAGACTCAAGGTTCCTATAGACTGCAGGTTCCTATAGACTCCAGAATTCAGATTCCTTCTGACCAGGTTCCTTCAGACTCCAGGTTCCCATAGACTCCAGGTTCCTTCAGACTAGGTTCCTTCAGAATCCAGGTTCCTATAGACTCCAGGTTCCTTCAGACTAGGTTCCTTCTGACTTCAGGTTCCTTCAGACTCCAGGTTCCTACAGACTCCAGGTTCCTTCAGACTAGGTTCCTTCAGACTCCAGGTTTCTTCAGACTCCAGGTTCCCATAGACTCCAGGTTCCTTCAGACTAGGTTCCTTCAGACTCCAGGTTCCTTCAGACTAGGTTCCTTCTGACTTCTGGTTCCTTCAGACTTCACGTTCCTATAGACTTCAGGTTTGTCCAGACTCCAGGTTCTTTCAGACTCAAGGTTCCTACAGACTGCAGGTTCCTATAGACTCCAGAATTCAGGTTCCTTCTGACTTCAGGTTCCTTCAGACTCTAGGTTCCTATCAACTCCAGGTTCCTATAGAGTTCAGGTTCCTTTAGACTCCAGAATCCTATCGACTCCATGTTCCTATAGACTCCAGGTTCTTTCAGACTTCATGTTTCTTCTGACTTCAGGTTCCTTCAGACTCCAGGTTCATATAGACCAGGTTCCTTCAGACTCCAGGTTCCTATAGACTTCAGGTTCCTTCAGACTCCAGGTTCCTATAGACTCCAGGTTTCTTCAGACTCCAGAATCCTATAGACCAGGTACCTTGAGACTCCAGGTTCCTTCAGACTTTATGTTCCTTTTGACTTCAGGTTCCTTCAGACTCCAGGTTCATATAGACTCCAGGTTCCTTCTGACTTCAGGTTCCTTCAGAATCCAGGTTCCTATAGACTCCAGGTTCCTTCAGACTAGGTTCCATCTGACTTCAGGTTCCTTCAGACTCCAGGTTCTTTCGGACTCAAGGTTCCTATAGACTGCAGGTTCCTATAGACTCCAGCTTCTCTCAGACTCCAGTTTCTTTCAGATTCCAGGTTCTTTCAGACTCCAGGATCCTTCTGACTTTAGTTCTTATAAACTCCAGGTCCCTATAGAGTTCAGGTTCCTTTAGACTCCAGCTTTCTCAGACTCCAGTATCTTTCAGATTCCAGGTTCTTTTAGACTCCAGGTTCCTTCTGACTTCAGGTTCCTTTAAACTCCAGGTTCCTTCTAAATATGATTGTTCCATGTAGTATTCTGCACAAAACGGTGTTGGGATTTTTGATCTATGAAAAAACATGGCTTTTGTTACTAGAAATAGGACAGATGACAGCTTTTCACATATATATATATATTTCAAAAACCTTTAGGGTTAGCCAAATTTTGACACAGGGAATGAAAGGTTCGGCATGATCAGATCTGTCTGTGGTCAATTTTGTGAAAATAGGTTGATCCATGTTGGAGTTGATGCCCTTTTTTGGAAGTTTCCTTTTGTGCAACTTTTTTATGGTATTACTTTCAAAAGCCTTCTCTTCGGAAATTACTGGACAGACTTCAATGAAAGCCGATATGAAAAAACATGGCCACTTATACAAAAAATACAATGTAGCTTATAAACCCGGGTGAGTGATTCAGGCTCTTTATAGCCTTTAGTTATTTGTACAAAATCTTGTGGTAGTTTATATATGTATTGGTTGTATAACATTCATTTAAATTAATTATATGACAATATTTATATCACCATTTTGATTAATTGTATGACAATATTTATATCACCATTTAAATTAATTATATGGCAATATTTATATCACCATTTAAATTAATTATATGACAATATTTATATTACCATTTTGATATGTTATTTTCAGTGATGCAAAGAAGTTGTGTAAGAACCAGAAAGTGTCACCCAGTCAGTTAGAACTGAAACATTATAAGTAAGTACCATTTAATATGATAAGGAGTTATAACCCCTCACTGACAATGTTTCATACATATGTATTAAGCAACTATGTGTTCTCCATTCCTTTCTGTTTCTACCTATAACAGCTCCTTTGTACATAATTTTGTCATTGAGAGGCAATGTTTTCCCTGGAAAATTCAAATAGCATCCTGGTCAAGTATACAGTTTGGACAGCATCTTTTCCTTCGAAATTATAGCATCACATTTGTAACCAGTTCTTATAGCATTATATCAAATCACATTACAATGATGCTAAAAGGCCCTGGGAAGAACACTGGTTAGAGGTATTGGTTAACTTAATCCAATTACAATTTGCTTCATTAATATTCAGTACATTTTGATCAAACTATGCAAAAAATTTAGAAATCTGTACATTTTAGAGGTCATATGTCAAAGGTCAGAATGGACTTCCATTGTGAATTGTGAATCCTATGATAATCATTCTGCAATAAATTGTTACTTATTTGTTTTTTCTATTTAAAGTAGCGCTTCAAAATGCCTAGTACAAGCAGATCAAAATATTATCTCCCTTTTACCATTTTCTATAAATTGTTAAGACATTGTCTGTTCATTATACATGTATATCTAAATTTAAGAAGTAAAATCCTTTTCGAAAACAAAACACAAAATCTTGTCAAGAGGTGTGATTTTCTTTCAGAGATGGATCTTTCAACAAAAACTATGACAGAAAAATGGTTGCTAAGGTAATTTCTAAGTACAATACAATAGCCTGTATAAAGAATAACCCATGTGTTATGATAAATTTTGACAAATGTAAGGGTACTAGGTACAAAGTATATACTTATATTTTAGGTAGATCTTACCTAATATTATTGTCTATAGATTTTCCTGATATTTATCAAAGATGATCATCAGTTAACCATTAAATTTAAATTATAAAGAATGTTTTAAAAATTTGTATAATCTTGTTTCAAGAAGAGAACTTGAGATCACTTATTTTTTTTTAAATGATAAAAACAAAAGTTCCCATTACATTTCAAAAATATATTTTCCTGCCAATCTTCTCACCCTTGAAAGAGACATTGTAAATTCATGTCAAAAATTTGTTTTAAATAATTTAAAGATAGTTTTAAAATCATTTCAAATACTGTGTGCTCATTTAATTATATATTTCCTTATGACTTTGCAAGATGACAGACAATTTATTGATAATTCTATTTATCATATACATTTTCTAAATAAGTCCTTCCCATTGTGAAACATATTTTTTAATTTTGTGATTAGCGTATTGATATTCCAAATCATCAGCGCATCAAATGAAATTTATGTCACAAGGGAAAAGTGTTGTGCCAGTAGCAAAAGCAAGAATGAAATAACAGAATTTATTTCACATATGAAATATCAAAATTTGTTACACAGGGAACATTCACTTCTATATATCTTTTTTCAATGTAAAAATGATATGAAATGAACTGTTTACTGCATATACCCATAGTAGCTTTATAATTTTTTATCAGCTACATGTACATCTATCATTATGACTTTTACTTATTGTTAACTTCAGTCATTAGTAAACTTCCTGATGGACCCAACAGGAGATATCCCATGGGAAGAGGAACCCACTGCTGGGGATGTTGTTCATGTAGAGAGTCCTGAGGTATGTGTAGAGTTAGAGGTTGAGGTAGGGTTAGGGATCCAGCAGGAGATATCCTGTTGGAAGAGAAACCAACTGCTGTATATGTTGATCATCTAGAGAGTTTTGAGGTTTGTGTAGGGTTGGAGAAAGAGGTAGGAGTAATGTAAGGGGTAGGGACCCAACAAGATACATCCCATTGGAAGAGGAACCTACCGCCCTAGATGTTGAACATTTTGTGAGTCCTGAGAAATTTTGTAAAAGTAGAAAGTCCTGAGGTTTGTTTAAAGATACAAGATATAATATTAATCATTACACAACAAAACTTAGTAGGGTGTAATGTATTTGACTGATCCTGCCAATCAGTCAGCAATATGTAATCACTATGTTGTTGCATGGATACTTGCTAATTTTTATGTCAGATTGCTTTCAAACTTGAATGAAATATTGGTAAACTTAAAAGTTTGGATAGGACTATTTTTCTTAAAAATCCATTAAAATGACCACTTATTGGACTGATCGTTTAATATAAGGCTGTGTGGGGTATGTGAGCCACACAACCAAACAGTGCCTGATAACTCAGAATCTCTCTAGAGACAAGAACTGTATTTGTATCACAAAGGAGGTGTGAAAATCCATTAATAAATAGAGAAATATTAAAGTTTTAATTTCATAGATGACATGTTAAAAATTAGAACTAAGTAATGAAATTTATACGTGGAGAGATACAATTCTGTAGTATAGTTGTTTGATATTTTATTCAGCAATTTAATAAGTTACTGAAACAGAAGAAGAATATGCTGGTCATGTTTTATGCACCATGTAAGTACAGTTTAGCTACAAGAAGATAAACAAATATGAATATTATGTTTTTGACTGGTCTGTCCATTTATCTGTCAATCAGTCACTTAGTCACCACCATGTATATTGGTCTGTCCATTCATCTGTCAATCAGTCACTTAGTCACCACCATGTATGTTGGTCTGTCCTTTCGTCTGTCAATCAGTCACTTTGTCACCACCATGTATGTTGGTCTGTCCATTCGTCTGTCAGTCACTTAGTCACCACCATGTATGTCATCCCCTGAATACATCCTTTTTTTTGTTGTTGTTGGATTTCCTTCCAACTTCAGATTAATGCTTTTAATCCTAAAATCTTGGATAGTAGTGATTATCACAGTAATCCATTGAGGTAGTTTGAGAATTTAAGTTACAAAAATAACCAGTTTTATTTAAGGATTCTTTTTAAGTTTTGACCAGGATATACGAGCATGACTTTATCAAAATTAAAAGCAATCCTTTTAATTAAATTTTTAATCTATTAAAGTCATAATTGAGATTTTTCCCTTCATCAAGGTCTCATTTAGTGTGGAATTATTTTAATTGTAGACTGCAGACTAATTGACATAAATGACATCACAGTATCAAATTACTTTATGGAAAATAACCTATCTTGTCCACATGAAAAATAGACAATCAAATTAAATTAATGTGAGTTTATAGGCACAGCCTACTACCTAGCATTGCACTTATACACTTCTATGTTTATTAAGGCATTGAAAAAGGAGTGAGATAGGATAGGCAAACGGTTGTCCTTTTTTTTCTAAATTCAGCATACAGGATCTAGATCTGAAAGGGGGATTTTTACTATATATTATGGTAATAAGACTTTGGTATAATTCATATAGCCAGAAACCATAAAGCAGTTAAACCAATAGTGTACTTTTCATTTAAACATGCCTGTCATTCAATCAGTGGTAAGATTCTAAAGATTTTTCTAGGGTGTGGATTTTGTAAAAGAATGAAACCAGATTTTGCTGCAGCTGCTACTGAAATGAAAGGCAAGGCAGTAAGTTTTTATGTAAGAAAACTGTATCATAGGAACTAACCAACAAAACTGCAAGATTTTCTTTAAAAAACATACAGAAGAAAATAATCTGTACATTTTTGTGCAAGAAAACCATATGGAAAGAATCTACCCAACACAAATGGGTTGAAACAAAAGTTTTCAAGGTAAGATTAAGATTCTTTCTGAAAATCATACATTGAACTCACTCTTTCAAAGTTTCTATGAAGTTTAAAAGGCACATTGATTCTGTTTGCATATGTGGTGCAAAAAAAACATTTAAAATGAAATTTCTACTTGTTTTTGGATTGTTACAGGCAAATTTTTCTTCTGTTTTAAGATTTGATTGTATATTGGTGTATCACAAATGACATGTATTACAATGTGTAAATTTCTTTCTTTGTGTTTCAGGTTTTAGTTGGTATTGATGTAGACAAGCCCCACCAGATGTCACTGAGAGCAGAATACAACATAACAGGTTTTCCAACTATCTACTATTTTGAGTATGTACTGTGAGCACTTTACTTTGGTTTTACATTTTGAGTATGTACTTTGAGCACTTTGCTTTAGTTTTTCATTTTGAGAATGTACTTTGAGCACTTTGCTTTGGTTTCAAATTTTGAGTACTGTGAGCACTTTGCTTTGGTTTTTCATTTGGGCACTTTTGCCTTGGTATTACATTTTAGACATTTTTATACTACGTCACACAAAGTGGCAAGGTATTATGTCATACAGGTACCCTCTAAAAAATTGGGTGTCCACCCATCTGTTCTTCCCCCATGCATTCCAGATTATATCTAGAGAACTGATCAATGATTTTTGTAAAAAAATTTCCCCATTAGTTGTGTAAAATTCATGTTAATTCAAGCAAAAAACCAAAATATAGTTTTCAAGTTAAGCCATTTTGAAAATTTTGTCATTCCCCCTTTTTTCACCATTACATGGCGGGGTATCATTTAATGTTACATTAATGCTGTTTTTTTAGTTGTACTTTGGTCACTTTTGCTTTGGTTTTACATTTTGAATATTTACTGTGAACACTTAACTTTAGTTCTACATTTTGAGTATGTACTGTGCTTTGGTTCTACATTTTGAGTATGTACTGTGCTTTGGTTCTACATTTTAAGTATGTATTGTGAGCACTTTTCATTGGTTTTTCTATATTTCAAGTATATACTGTGCTTTGGTTCTGCATTTTGAGTATGTACTGTGCTTTGGTTCTACATTTCAAGTATGTACTGTGCTTTGGTTCTACATTTCAAGTATGTACTGTGAGCAGTTTCATATGGTTCTAGACTTATCTGTCTTTAAAATCCTTTGCAGTGCATTAATTTCAAAAGTAAATCTTTCTATTAAATTAGGAGTTTTCAGACCAAATTTAAGTTATGTTAGATTTTTTTACTGAATTAGTTTGACCTAATTAACTTAAACTGAAATTGAAGCTATAGGCCTGAAAGCAGTGGACACATAATTACTTTTTATTGGATAAGTTAATCAAAGCACCGAAGATGCTGAAACTTGGAAGTCGCTTGCGTGCAACCTGCAAGATAGGTTCCCGATGTTTATTTTTTATGCAATGTGCTAGAGTGCCGGTCATGACATGGACTAAGGTTTGAGAATGTTTTGGTGTTGAGCCCATATTTCCCTTGCAACCTGCAGCAAAATAAAACAAAGATGTACACAAATATCATGAAAATAAGATTATTGCATTTGTTTACGATCTTGAGGCGTTAAATGTGAAAAAAGGAAACTGATGACATTGAATGTGACGCTTCATGATAAAATGATTTTGATTATAATACCATCCACGGGGCGTAGTTAAAATCCAACACCACCCAAAGAGAGATAGCTCAAATTAATTGTATTGGCTTTTAACTAGACTGGTTCCCGATCACAATATTCAGTACTCCTGGGAACCAGGATAGCTTTTAACTATCTTCTTTGAAATTACTACGCAGCCAAGCGGCAAAAAATAGTTTGGCATCTCAATTTACCAGTTCGACAATATTTAGCTGAAAATTAACACTTAAAAATGTTTGAAGTATCATTCATTTGGGATATCGGTGAAATATTTAAAGTTTAAAAGAGAATCACGCATTAATTTGAAGACAACATTTCCGTCCGTGAAGTTATCTGCCGGAAGCCCTTTTGTCATTCTTATACTTACAATACTTGAAGCCACTCACGTGACTTCCGAGTAAAAATGATTCAAGTAAAGAAAAAGTCATACAATGTATTAAAATCTTATTTTAAATGTATTGTTTTAAAAATTCTTGATAGAACTATTATTATTCAGTTTACTAAGATTTAAATAATTTTATTTTGTAAGGATAAGGTCTGTTGTTTATTTAGAAGTTCTTAGTTTTTGTTGTTATTAGTTTTTTTGTCACTTTTCTCCACATTTTTGCACCTCAAGAATAATATATCGACAAATTAATAGTTAGATCAAAATTAGTGCATTGAAATACTGTGACTTTAATTCCATTCCCCATTTACAGTGATTTTCTATGCTCATCCATTGCATCAACTGGTTTCCTATGTTTTATTTTTTTTATTATTAAGATATCAGTATATTTTCAGAGAGTAAATTCTATGTAAGTAGATGTTTTCTGGTTGTTACTGTGTTGTAGTGAAGTGATTCAAATTTGGTTTTGCTTGTTTGTCTTATGTTTTGTATTTCATAATCAAGAAAAAAATTTCTTTGCAAGTTACATAGTTTTATACCCCATCACACAAGGGGGAGGTATTCTGTTAGACATCCAATACCCCATCACACAAGGGGCGAGGTGTTCTGTTAGACATCCGATACCCCATCACACAAGGGGCGAGGTGTTCTGTTATACATCCAATACCCCATCACACAAGGGGCGAGGTATTCTGTTAGACATCCGATACCCCATCACACAAGGGGCGAGGTGTTCTGTTAGACATCCAATACCCAATCACACAAGGAGCGAGGTATTCTGTTATACGTCCAATACCCCATCACACAAGGGGCGAGGTGTTCTGTTAGACGTCCAATACCCAATCACACAAGGGGCGAGGTATTCTGTTATACGTCCAATACCCCATCACACAAGGGGCTAGTTATTCTGTTATACGTCCAATACCCCATCACACAAGGGGCGAGGTATTCTGTTAGACGTCCAATACCCAATCACACAAGGGGCGAGGTGTTCTGTTAGACGTCTAATACCCCATCACACAAGGGGCAAGGTATTCTTTTAGATGTCCAATAGCCCATCACACAAGGGGGGAGGTATTCTGTTATAAGTCAAATACCGCATCACACAAGGGGCTAGTTATTCTGTTATACGTCCAATACCCCATCACACAACGGGCGAGGTGTTCTGTTATACATCCAATACCCCATCACACAAGGGGCGAGGTGTTCTGTTATACATCCAATACCCCATCACACAACGGGCGAGGTATTCTGTTATACATCCAATACCCCATCACACAAGGGGCGAGGTATTCTGTTAGACATCCAATACCCCATCACACAAGGGGGGAGGTATTCTGTTATACGTCCAATACCCAATCACACAAGGGGGGAGGTATTCTGTTATACGTCCAATACCCAATCACACAAGGAGCGAGGTATTCTGTTAGACGTCCAATACCCAATCACACAAGGAGCGAGGTATTCTGTTATACGTCCAATACCCAATCAAACAAGGAGCGAGGTATTCTGTTATACGTCCAATACCCAATCACACAAGGAGCGAGGTATTCTGTTATACGTCCAATACCCAATCACACAAGGAGCGAGGTATTCTGTTATACGTCCAATACCCAATCAAACAAGGAGCGAGGTATTCTGTTATACGTCCAATACCCAATCACACAAGGAGCGAGGTATTCTGTTATACGTCCAATACCCAATCACACAAGGAGCGAGGTATTCTGTCATACGTCCAATACCCAATCACACAAGGAGCGAGGTATTCTGTTATACGTCCAATACCCAATCACACAAGGGGCTAGTTATTCTGTTATACGTCCAATACCCAATCACACAAGGAGCGAGGTATTCTGTTATACGTCCAATACCCAATCACACAAGGAGCGAGGTATTCTGTTATACGTCCAATACCCAATCACACAAGGAGCGAGGTATTCTGTTATACGTCCAATACCCAATCACACAAGGAGCGAGGTATTCTGTTATACAACTATACACAGTCATTAAGTACTATACATGTGAATAATACAGGTGAAGTATAAATTTTAGCAAAATCTAAAAGTAGTTTTTGATTTAGACCATTTTGAACATTTTGCTTTCCCCCTTTTTTCAACGTTACATAATGGGGTATGCCTGATTTCTATGAAACATAACTGGAGCTAGAATTAAGTTATAGGCATTGAAAGAAAAAGAATTAAAGGAAATGGTTTGGTCGACCCCTATATTGGCCGAGTAAATCATTTACAATTGAAAAACAGTTTTTTAAAAAACTAGTTTTACTTAATAAAGTCTTACTTATAACCATTATTATTCAAATTATTTTTAAAAAATTACTTTTTTTGTCTGTGTCTGATTATGGAGTGCTAATAGTAATTATTTACTATTTTTTTCAGCACAGTTCTTTGTGAATTTGATGTAAGCCTTAGGATATTATCAAAGTTTATTTTGAAGTTGAAATGATGCTGTTTGAAAAATAAATAAAACATCTAATGCATCTGTGTGATACTAAGATGGGAAATGTATTGGAAGTTTCAAACCATATTTCATTAAGTTGAATGTGGAAAGTTTTGAATCTCTTGAAAAAAAAATTTTCCCCTGCAGGGCTGACTAATATATTTACAGTCTCAACTTTTTACTGTCAAAACTGCCATGATTCAATATTGATGTGCTAAATTTAGTAATTTTCTTCCAGGAATGGTAAAAAGAAGTTTCTGTATGGAGGAGAGAATAACAAGGAATCCATTGTACAATGGTTAAATGAGTAAGTAGTATATTAGTAAGAGAGCTTCAATTTCACAAACAAATATTTCCTGTGCTGTATAGCTGGTAATTTTTGCAGGGTACTAATTTTGGCATATTTTAGTAGTCTTTCTAGAAACATTCTAAATAAATAAATAATTTCAGTAAAATATTTACTTTTGGTTTAAGAACTAAGTGCACCACTTATCATCTGCCAAAAGTAGAAACACCAGAATTTTTCATATACCTAGCTGAATTTTACATTGACCAAAATAACCCACCATACGGTATTTACAATTTATTTTACAAAATCTAATGATCTGATGAGAAATAGGGCTGATGAAAGAGACTCACAAGACACCAAGTGTTCTATTGTAACCCCTTTGCATATTGACAGAGGACTTTATCTTTGTTTTGATTAAACCAGCTTGGTTGCTTTGAAGTATGTACATTCCTGTTATTGTTCTTAATTTGAATATTCTGTTGTGAGAGAGGAATGCATTTGTCCTCTTTATATAGCTAAGTCAAAAGTTAAGATGAATATTTTATATAGTGGGCTTAGGGTTTGTTTAATGATCTTGCCAGTATGATGCTGGAATGTTTGAATGTTAATAAAGTTGTCAGTATTTACTGATTAACCATTTGTCTTTTGGACAAAAGATTTTCTGAAAATATACTATGAATTTCCCTTGTTAAAATCCTAAACTCAGATTAGGATGCCTTATTTTCGCACTTGTCACATTTTGTCATATCATCTGATTATCTCCTTTTTTTCAAGTCCAAAGCCCCCAGCAGAGAAGAAGAAGGAACCAGAATGGGCTGAGGAAGTATCTGATGTCGTACATCTCACTGATGCTACTTTTGATGATTTTGTTAAAACCAATCCCTCCGTCCTTGTCATGTTCTATGCCCCATGTAAGTAACACCTTCACATTTATTTTATGTCATTTTCTATACTCTATACTCCATCTAAGTAAGACCCTCACATTTATTTTACATTATTTTCTATGCCCCATCTATTAACATCTTCACATTTATTTTATGTCATGTTCTATGCCCCATCTAAGTAATACCTTCACATTTATTTTGTCATTTTCTATGCCCCATCTATTAACACCTTCACATTTATTTTTTGTCATGTTCTATACTCCATGTAAGTAACACCTTCACATTTATTTTATGTCATGTTCTATGCCCTGTCTAAGTAACACCTTCACATTTATTTTATGTCATGTTCTATGCTCCATTTATTAACAACATGTCATGTTCTGTGCCCCATCTTAGTAAGACCTTCATATTTATTTTATGTCATGTTCAATGCTTCATCTGAGTAACACCTTCACATTTATTTTATGTCATGTTCTATGCCCCATCTAAGTAACACCTTCACATTTATTTTATATAATGTTCTATGCTCTGTTAAACACCTTTGCAAATGCATTACCTTAGTTTATATTTTGTACATTTATATAGCAATTATATTTATGAAACTGGAAACTAATGTACTGTTCACCATGATTCTTTTTTTGTTTTCAATTATGTACACATTATTTTTTCTTTGTCAGTTGTATTATAAGTTTAATTTTATTACTTAAAATAGTCAGTGTAATATATAGAGTTGTCTCCCATAGGGTGTGGTCACTGTAAACAGATGAAGCCAGGATATACACAGGCTGCAGAAAAATTGAAGAAAGATGGTGTAAGTTAAAACTTTCTCTTTAGAAAGACTTTATTTTATATATTTTCTAACTTATAACAGTTTTTAAGCAATGAGTGTAATTTTTCATCTCATCTTTAAAAAAGGAAGTACAGACGCATACTATGGTGATAAGAGGACAAACATAGTGATGAAAATCATCTTACAATTCTCTGTTTTTGTTCTTTTTCCTTTTGTGTGTGTGTGTGTTTTTTTAGCATGTCTTGCTTTAGGCCATGTGAGGCTGAGCTCATGCCATCACTTTGCATCCTGCATTGTCTTATGTCGTCTGCAGATGTTAACTTTTTTTTAAAAATCTTTCATTTTGAAACCACTTAGTGGATTATTACAAAACTTGGTCACCAGCATCCATAGGGTATTTACTTTGAGATTCATGTCTGTTATATAGATCAAGGGTAAGACATGGCCATCATTGCTATTTTCAGACCACAGGAGTCAAGTCCCCAATTTTACATATACCTCAAAAACTATAAGAGATATTGGAAAATAAATGTGACTTTCCTTTTTAAACTCTACAAGTCTTTTTGGGATTGAAGTTGTAGGATGATACTTGGCTAGAGTTATTGCCCTTGGAAGGCAAAAAATGACATTCTTAGCAGTTTTTAGCCAATATCTTGAAAATTATAAAAGATAGAAAAAACATTTTATTGATGAAATGATCCTTATGATAACACCTACGAAAGACTTCATTGGATTGAAGTTGTGGGATGACTCCTTGTTAGAGTTATTGATCTTGAATGGCGAAAAATGACATTTTTGCAATTTTTAGCCTTTGAAAGCTTAACATTGAACTAGGTGAGCAATTCAGGTTCCTGATTAGCCTCTATTTTTTATACCCCTGTCTATCTAGTCTTCAAATACTTGTTCAGTAAATTAGAATTCAGAAATTATTGAAGTGTTTTTGTTATTGCGTAAATGTGACTGACATTTGATCACAGTAATATAAATTTATATATGGAATTTTTGACATACTTAAAAAGGAACTTTAGATTAAAATTTTGGCTAAAGTGACAAAATCACAAAATTAATGTACTCAATAATTTCTAGGAATAAAGTAATTATTGGTGAGGCTTTCATTTAGCCTTTAATGTTAAACATTTATAACATCATTGACCTTAGGTTGTTCATTATTAAGCTGTGCAGGCTCTTACATCCTGAGAATATGAAATTAGGGTTTGCCTATTAGGGACAAAGATATTTGTACTCAAATATCCAAAATTGTTTCATGGGTGATGTCTAGACCAATTGGATTATCCTAAACTTCTTATAACAGTTTAAACAATGACAGAGAAACCTGTCTTTACCAAACACCAGTCATCATCAGATACTGTTACCAAACACCAGTCATCATCAGATACTGTTACCAAACACCAGTCATCATCAGATATTGTTACCAAACACTAGTCATCAGCAAGTACTTTTACCAAACACCAGTCATCAGCAGATACTTTTACCAAACACCAGTCATCATCAGATACTGTTACCAAACACCAGTCATCATCAGATACTGTTACCAAACACCAGTCATCATCAGATACTGTTACCAAACACCAGTCATCATCAAGTACTTTTACCAAACACCAGTCATCAGCAGATACTTTTCACAGTCACTTTGAACCTTAATAAATCAAACATCTGTCTAAAATGGGTTTAAGACCATTTTCACTATGCTTCATATCTACATAAACCATTTCCAACAGATGATTTTAAGGAATTCATGTTTGAGACTCCACTACACATGTAGGACATTGTTGATGCTTCTTCCCTCTGAGTTTCTGTTGGGAATATTTTCTTGGAATTTTTGTTACATAACAAATTCAAGAAACATTAGCTGCTATACATTGTACATCCTACAGAACATTTCAACCGATAATTTTTGTTGTAATTTTTTTCTTACCCTTTTCTATATGTGATTTGAAATTTTTTCTTACCTTTTTCTATATGTGATTTGCTATTTTTTTACCCTTTTCTATATGTGATTTTGTAATTTTTTGTTTACCCTTTTCTATATGTGATTTGTAATTTTTTTCTTACCCTTTCCTACATGTGATTTTGTAATTTTTTTCTTACCCTCTACTAAACGTGATTTGTAATTTTTTTTACCCTTTTCTATATGTGATTTGTAATTTTTTTTCTTACCCTTTTCTATATGTGATTTTGTAATTTTTTTTTACCCTTTTCTATATGTGATTTGTATTTTTTTTCTTACCCTTTTCTATTTGTGATTTGTATTTTTTTCTTACCCTTTTCTATATGTGATTTGTAATTGTTTGTTTACCCTTTTCTATATGTGATTTGTAATTTTTTCTTACCCTTTTCTGTGATTTTTGTTTTTGATTTTACAGATTGAAGGAACATTGGCCGCTGTAGATACTACAGAACACAAAATGTTGGGAGACAGATATAAAATCCAAGGATTTCCAACAGGTAAAACTGACTAGTAGTTCTTTAGATTCAGATCACTAATGAATATTTACATGTATATGTTAAAAAGTTTTGTGTAGATGTATGCTTTCTAGGCAATGAATCTGGATTAAATTCTATACCTTGTAACACTAAGTCTTAAATAAATGTCCAAATTCTTACATATGCATATATTTAAGGCCATAGAATACATTAGGTTGAATATATTGGTAAGTATTGTAAACTGTATGATTGTTCTCCATTTTTCTATAACAACTTTTTTTCTAATTACCAATTTTAAGGAATATTCATGTTTTGTAAATGAAATATAGGAGTATAATTACTTTATATACTAGAAGTCACGATGACTTCAGTTGCAAATCAACAAACTTAATATATGTATTAGAATGCAACTTCTGTGGTTTAGTATATGTCAGAGAAATGCAAGAACGATTAAACAAGAGAATGTGCGATCATCGTTCGGGAATTAACACCACCAAATACCCGACAGTTTATCAACACTATAATCAACAAGATCATTCAGTCCTCTCTATGAAAGTTCGTATTTTAGAAAAAAATTACCATCCTACGAACAGTCCTGTTCTAAAAAGTATTGTAGGGAAAGAGAGGAGCACTGGATAGGCAGACTAGGTACTGCAATACCTTATGGATGCTATGACAGCATCAAAAGTATAGGATACCTTTTAAGCCAATATAACAATAGCATAAATATGATGAATTTATTTGACAAAAACCCAAGACAGGAAACGAGTCACGGCCATCGCCATTATACGTCACCTAAGTTACATGATGTCTCCATAGATGGTCTCCTTCCTTTCATACAAAAACCTCTAAGACTTCATCATATTAGAACCAAACTTTATTCTATACCTCTCACTCTACTACAATCCCTTTACAAAACAATTCTTGACACTCCTGTTTCTGACCCCACCTCATCATTATACAGACTTGTTGCCATCATTTTGGATATTGGTTTCCACAGACTCTTTAAACCAGTTTGTGTGAAAAGTCAAGATGAAGAAAAAGATCATTTCTTCCACTACCGTTTGTCAACAAAGGTATAGTTGCAATTAATTTGGCTAACATCCTCCATCACAAAAACGTTAAAAACAAAATTCCCCCATATTTCAAGGACACCCATTGCATCCAAATTTGTCAATTATAAAAGGCAATTGCAGATTCTCAATATTGAGGACTTCAAGGCTAAACCACCTGACTGTTCTTGCAAAAACTCACCATTCAAATATGGTCAGAGTGGTCACATTGTTACAGGAGATTTAACCATCATCGAAAACAAATCTCTGCGTAATATCCTTTCTAAAGGTCCCAAGTACTGTGAACCATACTCCATAAATTTGAATTATAACTTTAAAGTTCTTATGGATGCCATCGAGGACTATGCAAGAAAATGGATAAAACAAGACAAACTAAGACATTGATTCTTTGTCAGAGTGGTTAAAGGCTGTGAGGTATTTAATTTTGAAGCGAATGAAAGTTTTAAGTAGGTCAATTAGTGCCAAGGCTACATCAGTTTTCAAAGACCCCGATGTAGCAAAAACATTGTCTACTATACATGACAAGTATGTTGTCGTACCAGGAGACAAAGCCCAAAACAACATTGTTTTTGTCTGCAAAACGTTTTCATCCAATATTTATTATCAGAGGTAGACATAGAAAATAATAGCAGTGATAAGACCTATACTGCTACCACACTCTCCAAAGAAGAGATTGTGGAATACCATAAATCTGTGCTATCCTCTTTTGGTCTTTCTACCAAGGATGATGATTGTGATTTGCCGTCTATGTACTGGATTCCTAAATTCCACAAGAATCCATACAAACAATGTTTCATAGCTGGATCTTGAACCTTTTTCAAAACTTTTAACTTCTATACTCACAACTGTCAAAGAGGGTCTGCAGTCCTACCACAGCAGTTGTTACTCCCGTAGTGGTATTAATTCAACGTGGATCCTGAAAAATTCGAAAGACAATCAGTTCAAGACTATTATCTGAATATAATAGCATTAAAACCTATGATTTTTCAACACTGTATACTTTTATTCCCCATACTCAGTTAAAAACTGACTTAAAAACATTATACATCGTTGTTTTTCCAAAATAGATGGTACACCTAAATATAAATATATAGTTTTTGGTAGAGATTCCTCATACTTTGTAAGAAATAATTCCAAATCATCTTCCAAATATACAGAGAAAGATGTTTACAAATTGCTGGAATTTTTAATCTACAACATATTTGTTCAGTGTGGTGGACGTATTTTTCAACAAACAGTCAGCATTCCAATGGAAACAAATTGTGCTCCTTTACTTGCTGACCTATTCCTTCACTCTTATTAGGCTGACTTTATAGATGATCCGATCCAAAAGAAAGAATATCGTTTGGCTAGATCTTTCCGCTATATAGATGACGTATTATCTTTAAACAATCCTGATTTCAGGGATTTGATACATCGCATCTACCCAAAAGAACTTTAGATAAAGGATACTACAGACACTGTGAAGTCAGCCTCATATCTTGACCTACACTTAGAAATCGATGGTAAAGGAAAACTATTGACCAAACTTTACAACAAACATGATGACTTTTAATTCAGAATTGTCAACTTTCCTTTCATCTGTGGCAACATCCCTTCAGCACTTGTGTATGAAGTGTTCATATCACAACTCAAACATTATGCCAGAGCTTATCGAAACTATGCAGACTTTTTGTATCGCGCTAGAACTCTTAACAAATAGGCTTCTGGAACAGGTTATGTTGCTACAAGATTGAAGTCATCACTACAGAAGTTTTATGGTCGTCATCATGAACTCGTGAATCATTATGATGTATCCATGTGCATCATAAAAACTTATTTATTCAATGGGTCATAATTTTCCTTTCCTAGTTTGTCTACCCCGGACTTACTTTTTATGAGCAATTCGGCGAGTGTTTCTAGAAAAGATTGATTGATTGATTATTGGGGTTTAACACCTGAGCAGCAATATTTCATCTATATTTAGGCAATGAACATGAAAGGGATGATAAAATGAACATGAAATGATGATAATGAAATGAGAAGAGGAATGGGACACAAGGATAATAGGGTCAACAAATTTTGATTGCTACAAGATAAAGGGAGGGATGGGTAGGGTCGGGCAATTTAGCCTCCTGTGGCAGAGGGCAAAGGTTCCTACTCCTATCAAATACCACAGCAGGGTTCTTTAATGTGCGAGGAACGTGGCATCTTTCCCAACACGGTGCACCACTATGGTTTGCGGTCAAGTTTTCCATATTATAGCCTGACAACCCCAGCATGTAACACGCCAGGGGTACCCCATTTCATCACCTGGGGCACACATCCCAGTTGCTCTGTGGGCAGAGCCCCTAGCCTCTGGCTAGATTTCTGAGCACTATTTAGTCGCCTTTTACAAGCTTAGTGCTGCTGCAGGCCTATTCTTTTGACACCTGGACCTGCACAGGGGGTTTCTAGAAAAGCAGAGGACGCTTACCCTACCGGTGCACCTGGTCCTTGCTCCCAGTTTTTAGTGGAGTCGGAGTTTGCTCATTTGCTTTTGTTATTTTGTATGTATGATTTTAGTTACTTTATGTTCTTTGTTGTGCATGTCTTGTCTTTGTCCCTGGATTACTTTCTTTTGATTACCGCTATAACCTTGGTTCCCTTGATTTCTCTTTCTTTAAGACCAACTAACTTTGAAACAATGAAAATGCATTTTATTTTATTTCTATTTTTCAGTCAAGTATTTCAAGTAAGTACCAACATACATGTACAAGTATTTACAAGTCTACAGGTAAGTACGAACATACATGTACAAGTATTTACAAGTCTACAGGTAAGTACCAACATACATGTACAAGTATTTACAAGTCTACAAGTAAGTATCAATCCAACATTATTTGAAATAATTAATGACAGTTGACAGAAAATTGTTCTTTAATTATTCAGCTGTTTTGATATTTGTTATACTCTGTACAGGAATATGAATATCAGCAGTAGTCAAAAGGTCAAGAAGATAATAATATAACAAATCTACAATTATTTGCTATGGTAGCTTCATTTGACAGTATACATTGACAGTATACATTTGACAGTATACATTTGACAGTATACATTGACAGTATACATTTGACATTATACATTGACAGTATACATTTAATATTATGTATGACCCAGGCACCTTGTGTACACAACTATGTTGGATTGATAGTTGCCAAATGTGCATGTAATGATTTCACTTCTCGATTAGACAAAATGTACATGAGTTCATGGAACGGTCTTGTACATTTTACATGAGATTATTGGATGGTCTAATACATTTTACATTTCATCAGTGGCAGGGGACATATTTTAGTTTAAAATTAGATGTACATTTGTACACGTATATATAATTCTGATCTTTTGATTGGTAGCCTTGAGGGTTCATTTCATTTTTATCCAATTCATGGTTTTATATGATGTAATGATGTAAATCTTCCACTGTGTCTTGTGTTCTGAATTTTTGTCCATTAAAAAAGATTTATTTGGATTGAATAAATATTTTATTGCTCCTTATGAGCAATCCAAAAGAACTTGAGATAAAGGATACTACAGACACTGTGAAGTCAGCCTCATATCTTGACCTACACTTAGAAATCGATGGTAAAGGAAACCTAATGATCAAACTATATGACAAATGTGATGACTTTTTATTCAGAATTGTCAACTTTCCTTTCATCTGTGGCAACATCCCTTCGGCTCCTGCGTATGGAGTGTTCATATCACAACTCATACGTTATGCCAGAGCTTGCCAAAACTATGCAGACTTTTTGTATTGCGCTAGAAGTCTAACAAATAGGCTTCTGGAATAGGGTTATGTTGCTACAAGATTGAAGTCATCACTACAGAAGTTTTATGGTCGTCATCATGAACTCGTGAATCGTTATGATGTATCCATCAGCACCATGAAAACTGATTTATTCAACGGGTCATAGTTTACCTTTCCTCGTTTGTGTACCCCAGACTTGACTTTTTATGAGCAACTTGGCGGGTGTTTCTAGAAAAGCAGAGGACACTTACCCTACCGGTGCATCTGGTCCATGCTCCCAGTTTTTAGTGGAGTCAGAGTTGCTCATTTACTTTTGTTACTTTGTATGTTTGATTTTAGTTACTTTATGTTCTTTGTTGTGTGTGTCTGTTTTCCATGTCTGGTCTTTGTCCCTGGATTACATTCTTTTGATTACCGCTATAACTTTGGTTCCCTTGATTACTCCTTCAACATGACAATAATGGAATAATGAAATATATACTGTAAATTAACTTGTTTTTGTAAGCAGTTATTTTTGCATATTTCCTGATGAGAAACCAGTCATGATTTTTTTTTTTTGCATTTTTAGTTACTTTAAGTAACACCCTTTTATCTGTTATTCACAAAAAACACTTTTAACTGGTATTGAATCCTCTAAATTAAGTATTCAAGAAAATAGGTTGAGTTACAGCACTGATTTAAAAAAAAAATACAAAGTTTGATGCATGTACTAACCATATACAATATAGTATTGACTAATTAGATAGTGTTCTATGTAGCACATGCATTACAGGTGATTACATAATACAACAGTATATACAAAGGCATTCCATTGACTAAAGTTTGGTTTAATTTTAAACAATAATTATGGCTATCAAACTCTACACCTTATATACTACTATTCCAGTATAAAATTCAGTTAAAATCCAGACCCAAAAATATTATACATTGTAGTTATTCCAAAAACAGACAGAAGTCCTAGACATAATACACAGTATTTAGTACAGTATCCATGATTTGTAAAAAAAAAAAAAAGAAGAATGATTCCAAATCAACTTATAAATATACCAATGAAGGTGTTATATAAATGCTAAACTCTTTTGATAATTAATGAGCCAACCCTAGTATTTGAACTTTATGAACTTTTATTACTAGTACTATTGTATCTAGAGTAAATTCAGGAATTAAGATGCTTAAATGCAACATTGGATAGATAATCAGCCAGCATTACTTCTACACATTGAATAGATAATCAGCTAGCATTACTTCTACACATTGAATAGATAATCAGCCAGCATTACTTCTACACATTGAATAGATAATCAGCTAGCATTACTTCTACACATTGAATAGATAATCAGCCAGCATTACTTCTACACATTGAATAGATAATCAGCCAGCATTACTTCTACACATTGAATAGATAATCAGCTAGCATTACTTCTACACATTGAATAGATAATCAGCCAGCATTACTTCTACACATTGAATAGATAATCAGCTAGCATTACTTCTACACATTGAATAGATAATCAGCTAGCATTACTTCTACACATTGAATAGATAATCAGCTAGCATTACTTCTACACATTGAATAGATAATCAGCCAGCATTACTTCTACAAGATGTACTAATTCTAGAGATAGGTTTGTTATAAACGTTCAATGACATTTAACAATGTATTTTACAAAATGTTGTAAAATTCATTTCACACACTACATTCTTTTTTCATATTTGAAAAAATCACGAAGTATAATTTATCTAATGTATAAATGATATTGACCCTGGATATCATGTCTTCTATGAGTTAAAGTATAATACAGTATAAAAATAAATTTGAATTATATTATAAAGGTTCATAGTATTAATGAACTACTGTGAAAGTATTATTGTTTGTGGGGTACCAATTTTTGTGGTTTTCGTGGTTCCCAACGAATAAGAGATTCCCATTGATGTGTATAATGAAAACATTAAAACCACAAATTCAAAAATCCACGAACTTGTGTTTCTTACCTGATCCAGGAAAATTGGTATCCACAAATTAAAGTATTTTCACAGTATCCCATAATCATGGACATTATGTTTAAATCAACACAGAATCATTTGTCAATAACTTATGCCTTAATACATTTACGAAATAATGACATTTATTATATAGATAGCAGTGATTTATCAATTTTAATTTATCACATGTGAAATAAATCCTGTAATTTCACTCTCTGACTTTCTCTGGCCAAAGCATCTCAACACAACTATCAATTCACCAATCACAAACTTTAAAAATCAATGAGTTTTTGAGGATATCTATATCTATAGTGAATAAAAATAAAATTACTCAAGAACGCTTCCAAGATGCCATTCTGAATCTTGACTAAATTGGAGTTACTTCAGTAACTTGGCCAAAGAATAACCATCTTAGCTTGAATACTATATGGTTGATATCTGAGTTTATTTAAGAGAGTATGTATGAATTTTACCTTTAGTACAGACCACAACCATGAGTTGTTTTGTATGATAGTTGTAATGTACTGCAGTAGGACTGTCTAGTCCTTCATCCTTACCCAACAGCTGGTGGGTTTTTCCATCAGGGGTGATAACTAACAAGTTGGTTGACTCAAAACCTATCATATATACATTCTTATTCCTGTCAATAGCTACTCCACATGGAAACCTCAATAAGGTTTTATCTTGTAATTTAAAAATGACGTCATACAGAGAGTTAAGGACCACAACCCCATCTGAAGTGTCAGGACATGTATAACAGATTTTTTTTTTACTTGCCACTACATATGAATTAATGGCAACCTTTTTATCGTCGATTACACTGTCTATTGTTTCATTGGTTAGATTCAGCCTCTTCAACCCTGCCCTTGGTACGCAGAATATGATGTAATTATTGATGTATGATATACCATACAGATTGTTCTCTGTGGATAATGTTTTTTCAATTTTCTCTGTGGACAAATTTACAATGGAGATAGTTTCAGCAGCTAGATGGGATACAGCAACACGGCTTTCATCAATAATTGTCACATCATATGGTAGTCTTTAAATAAAATTGTGGACTTCAAGGATCAATCTGAATTTATTAATTTTAATTGCCAGTTTTTACAGCAAGAGACAATTATTAGCCCATTAGATAGAATACAGCCCCCACAATACCTGTCACTTTCTAAATCAATCTTCTGTTGAAGGTTTAGCTGTATTGGAGGTTTACTAGGTGCCATAAACTGGGCTTGCTGGATCCTACTGGTTTCTATTGGCATTCCATGGAGACTTGTGGTAACCTTAATATCTCCAAACAATTGTACACTAGTCAATAGGGTTTCCATTTGTTCCTTCTGCTCCAACCTGAGGCTTATATAATCAAGATCTTCACTGTCGGATAGTCCTGCCAAAACTGTTCTTGAATCCTCTACATGCTCCATTTCTTTTATACCAATAAAAGTTTGAAAGTTAGATGCATATTGTGTGATAAGTTCCTTTTGGTCGATGATGTCATTTATATCTGACAGCATGTCTTGTTTCAGTTTTTGAAGGTGGTTCATCATTCTATTCATTTTGTAGTCTACCTCTCTCCCCAGGACATCTCTTTGTTCTTGAAGCTTTCTAAATTCTTCTTACACTGCAACACATTTTTGTAGCAGCTCAGAGGTTTTCTCTATCTCCTGAAGTGCCTTTTCAAAAGCCACTGAAGATTTGACATTATTTACAATGTTATAAAGTTTAGGAGTTTCTTGGCATTTACTGTGTCTATTAATGCACTTTGAACATAGAAGTTGGTCATGTATCCTGCAGAGATTCCTGTATATCCGTCCATGCTCGGGACATTCCAGATTCAAATTCTTGATCAAGGGAGGTAACTTGAGATAGTTGTCATATGCTATAGTTTCATGGTGTTTACCTGGTTTATGATGCTGACTGCAGGAGGAGCAGAGAGATTTTGTACATACTGGACACCAAACTTCTATTGGATTTTTACACTCATTGCAGGCTGTGGCCATAGTAACCTGATAATATTAAAATAATCATTTAGTTTTGTGTTCAAATACATTAATGATTTTTGTTCCCCCGCAACGCATTGTTAGGGGACATGGAAATGCCGTGCGTCAGTCTGTGTGTCACGCCGTCCATCCATTCATCCATCCGCGTTTTCCGCACTTTTTTTGTAATGCTTTTACCAAATAAGCTTGTTTTTGGTATGTGCCCTTATTATGAAGAGGTACAGATTAAGTACGACTTTGGTTATGGTTGAATGATTTTTACAGAAGTTGCTGCACTTGAACTTAGAAAATTTCAGTGAATTTACAGTTTTACACACTTTCTTTTTTAATGCTTTTACCAGTTGATTTTATATTTTGTATGTAGTCTTGCTATGAGAAGTTTCAGATTAAGTTTGACTTTGATTATGGTTGAATGAATTTTACCGAAGTTATGGCACTTGAACTTAGAAAATTTCAGTGAATTAAGACTGACAATACAATATAAACATATATAATGATAAGAAAAGTGAAGAATTATATGAAATTGAAATGTTTGATTGAAATATTAATTGGATTGAGAGGTATACCAATCATCTCCATATTCTTACTGTAACTATTCACATTTTTATCTGAAAAAAAAACTGAATTATTTAAAGCTTGTAAACCTAGACGTTATGTGACATGTTTAAATCTTGAAACATTGAAAGTTGACTGAAGTAGTTGTCCTTTCTTTTTTTTTTTTTGTACATTAGTACCTGTCTAAATGTACGTCTCTGAATGTAGAATTTGTTCCATTTAGACACAGGGCCCTAATTTAGAAAGGTGTTTATTTTACTCAGGTTCAAAGGAATCTCGTTAAGACAGATTTTTTTTCCTCTTGATTTGATATAGAGATGTTTAAATACATAAACTAATTATGTCACTTTTATGAGGGATAAATATTTACATAGATGTCTACAACCAATTCATTAAGAATACTAACATCATTTTATCTCTTCCTCCTATTAATGCTCTTGTGGGTGATGATGAAGCATTATGATGTGAAATAAATTACAATTCTTACCAAATGCACATTTTGATGATAAATCACCTCAAACTTGAACAATACTAGACTATGATATGTCCATGAATGCTTGTTGGTTAACATTAAATGTAATGGGTACATGTATTATTTATGCATATTTTTATTACAGAGATGGAGAATTTGCTTTTGATTTTAATGAAAGAACAGAAGAAAAAATACTTGAATTCATGAAAGAGTAAGTATGATGTTGTTTACTTAATCCATCATTATCTATCCTAATGTTATTTATCAGGCTGTTAGAGACAAACGTACAGTTGTTTATATTACAGGTATACAATATACCAATCTTATTTATTTTGAGTCTAACGTGCATCTTTTAATTTTCTTTTTCTGCGAAATTTTCTATCTAATGTAATAATATGTATTTCCATTATCCATAAAGAGGGCATGCTGATGTTTGTTCTTTATCATTGCAGTCCCAAGGAGCCACCAGCTCCACCACCTCCAGAACCAAAATGGGAAGAAGTAGAAAGTGATGTTATACATCTTAATGATGAAAATTTTAAACCAGTGCTAAAAAAGAAGAAACATGCTCTTATAATGTTTTATGCTCCATGTAAGTTTTCATAGATTCAGGAAAATACAGGGATAGGAAAAGATTTTATGCAAAAGCAGTCTGAAGACCAAGATTCAAACGGAAATCAGAAGAATATATTCCAAGGATAAAGACAGAGAAAATAGACGCACATGAAATAACCCAAAAAACATGTACAATGAAACAAAAGTAAATGAGCAACTTGAACACCACTAAAAAATGGGAGCATAGACCAGGTGTACTGGTGGTTTAAGCATCCTCTGCTTTTCTAGAAAAACCAGCCGAGTTGCTCATAAAATAGAATTACAATGTATCATGTTAACTGCATTAAAATATTCCCATTCATATTTATTAAATTTCAAAGAAGCCCCATTATAAAATTCTTTCTACTGTTGAAGTGTTCTGAATATGTGAGCATTTGAACTTTCAATGGGCAAACTTTATACTTTAGCTTTTAAATAAGTCCAATTAAGGGGATTCCTATTGCACATATTGTCAATATTATCTCACTCTGTCCTAGTAGCCAATTTTTCAAAAGTTCATGGCAAAGTCTACACTAATACATGTACTACTAACAATATTTATGTTGAATGAAGATTAAAGAATTTCCATGATGGATAAATTGTTGTTAAAAATAAATTGACAAAGTAATCTTTTAATTAACCAGAAATGAAAAACTAATTCTAATTTGAATGCAAGCAGTGCAGTGTCCCCTGATATTTAAATGTTGAATGATGCATGATATGCAAGCAAGGCTTCACCTGTGAATCAAGAGGTTCTGAAAAAAGAGGGGGGGAACTACTCACAAAAATTGAAATAAGATGTTACTGCAATTAACATATAATCATTATACAAAAAAACCTTGACTGGATAAAAATCATGTTTGCATTTTTGTTTTGCCACCTTTGACATAAAATTATTTTAGTCATGTTTAAAATCTAAACAAAATATTCACCATAAGTACATGTATAAAAAGAGCATAAGGATTTCACAGAAATATAGTTACCATACCTTACCTTTGTAGAAAAAATCAATTCCTACTTTAATGGTATTTTGTGGGCAGATTGTTGCTGTATGGATCCCTTCTATTGGCCGTATGGGGGCCTTATTGTTGCTGTATGGATCCCTTCCTGTTGCTGTATGAATCCCGTCCTTGCTGTATGGATCCCTTCTATTGGCCGTATGGGGGCCTTCTAGTTGCTGTATGGATCCCTTCCCTGCTGTATGGATCCCTTCCTTGCTGTATGGATCCCTTCTTGTTGCTGTATGGATCCCTTCCTTGCTGTATGGATCCCTTCCTGTTGCTGTATGGTTCCCTTCTATTGGCCATATGGGTCCCTTGTTGTTGCATGTGATCTTCAGCTAAATAATTAAAAACACAAAATATAATATTGTTTTACTTCCATATCAGCCATTTTTTTCTGTATTTTTATACTTGAGGACATAGTGCAGAAAAAAGATCCTTAAAATGAATCTCTCACAAAGTAATTGATATTTACTTGTTGTTCTGTAGGGTGTGGACATTGTAAGAAAGCCAAACCAGAATTTATGGCAGCAGCAGCTAAATTTAAAGAAGATCCTAAAGTATGTATTATATATTTCTCTATGATTTGGTCATTTTATCTACTTCTTAGATGGCAAAACCACACCATGGATGATGTGATATGAATTAGTGATCTGAAAACTTCATTGTAGCAATTGGTTGTTGTGTTATTGTGTCTCATTTTCTATTATTCCTGATTGGTCGAAAGTGTAAATATCAATCAGCCAAAATATTCCAAAGAAATTATGGAGAAAAAGTTTTTATAACTCTTGAAAGAAAAAAATGTGATAAAACATCAGCTTGCTTTATTTAATTTCTCACCAAGTGTGGTTTGTTATGACATTGCAATTAATTAAATATTTGCTATATTCAACTTTCAGCTCATTATGAAATCTATAGATCTCAGATTTATCAGATGTAAAAGTTATCAGTGTGTCATAGTGACTATTGATATGATTAACTACTATGACAAACTGACAACTTTTACAGAGAAAAAAAGTTCACAAATTATAAATACATGTATTTAGACTAAGGCCTACATAAAGGTTGCTAATTTCCTTAGTTTAAGCTTTGAAATAAAATAATAAGTCAATGTAATCTTCGATAGGGCAAGTTAAATGTTAGGTGATAGTAAAAAATCACAAAGTTACAAAGTGAATAATATTTATGATATATGTAAAAAGTATTACTGTAAAACAATGTATTATTGTAAAACAAAGTATTACTGTAAAAGAATGTATTAATGTAAAACAATATATTTTTGCAGATATTTAGGATGTCAATTCAATTTCACAACTGATTAATTTCACATATAACACTCTCTCAAAGATGAATTCTGCTACATTGTATTTGATGTTTATTTCTGTCATTAGGTAGCTTTCTTGGCCTTAGATTGTACAGTTTACTCAGTAATATGTACAACACATGAAGTTACTGGATACCCAACTCTGAAATACTTCAATTATGGCAAAAATCCACAGAATTATATGGGAGGCAGAGAGGTGAGGTTTAATGAGACAATTTTGTTGTAATGATATACATATATGAATCAAATGTTATGATACCTGTGTGTTGATATACATGTGTTTACATTGCAAAAAAATGTGTGGAAAAGTATGGGAAATTTGAGCATGTGAATATTTTTTGTGCTAAGACGATGTACAAAAAGAAAGGAAGATTTCAAAATAAATTGTTTTCTTTTGCCTATCAAAACTTAGCTATAGCCAGTAGAAATTTCTGTTGTGAAATAGACTTAAATTATGAGGACAAATGAAGCCAAATAAGGAAACATTTTAGTAAGATTTAGGCACTGAGATAAACCTATCCTTTCAAAGCAAGATATAAAATCTTTGTCTTAAATTCATATCATGAATCACTCATTTTGGAATCTATCCTAGGGAATCATTAGATATGTAATTGATGAAATAACTATTTAACTTTGTTTTCAGGAAGCAGATTTTGTAAACTTTATGAATAATCCACAAAACCCTGGTGCTACACCCTCTCCACCTCCTGCACAAGCCCCTGAAGAGCAATGGAAGGATGTAACAGGGTACCAGAACATACATCACCTGACAACCAGTACATTCAGTTTATTTATACAACAACATGAAGCTGTTCTTGTCATGTTTTATGCTCCGTGTAAGTTTTCACACAACTTGAAGCTATTTTATCATGTTCCATGCAAGTTTTCACACAATTTGGAGCTGTTCTTATCATGTTTTATGCTCTATGTAAGTTTTCACACAACATGAAGCTGTTCTTGTCATGTTTCATGCTCCGTGTAAGTTTTAACACAATTTGGAGCTATTTTATCATGTTCCATGCAAGTTTTCACACAATTTGGAGCTGTTCTTATCATGTTTTATGCTCTATGTAAGTTTTCACACAACTTGAAGCTGTTCTTGTCATGTTTCATGCTCCGTGTAAGTTTTAACACAACGTGGAGCTGTTCTTGACATGTTCCATGCTCTGTGTATGTTTTAACACAACGTGGAGCTATTATTGTCATGTTCCATGCTCTGTGTAAGTTTTAACACAACTTAGAGCTGTTCTTGTCATGTTTCATGCTCTGTCTAAGTTTTAACACAACGTGGAGCTCTTCTTGTCATATTTCATGCTCCGTGTAATTTTTTATGTAAACATTTGTTTTGGAGATGATTAAACTCTATACTAAATCAAATACTAAGATTTGTAATGAAGAAATGCTTCATTGAAATCTGCAAAACGTTAAGAGAGATTCAATCAAGAAACAATTGTTTCTAGGATTTAATTAACTGCTTGTTTCACCAGTGCCAATGAAAGTATTTAGCAGATGTATTATTCACAAACTTTGAGGGTGAACCTATACTTAAGCACTAGCTATTTTATATCTTAAATTTAAGCCATGAATACTTTGTCATATTCTACCACTATAGTTTATATGAATATTAACAGAGCATGGACATTGTATAGTTTATATGGATATTTACAGGGCACAGACATTGTATAGTTTATATTAATATTTACAGGGCAGGGACTTTTTATAGTTTATAATAATATTTACAGGGCAGGGACATTGTATAGTTTATAATAATATTTACAGGGCAGGGACATTGTATAGTTTATATTAATATTTACAGGGCAGTGACATTGTATAGTTTATAATAATATTTACAGGGCAGGGACATTGTATAGTTTATATTAATATTTACAGGGCAGGGACATTGTATAGTTTATATTAATATTTACAGGGCAGTGACATTGTATAGTTTATATGTTTGGACACTGTATAGCTTATTTATATGAATATTTACAGAGCGTGGATATTTTAAAGTTTATATCAATATTTACAGAGCGTGGATATTTTATAGTTTATATTAATATTTACAGGGCGTGGATATGTTATAGTTTATATCAATATTTACAGGGTGTGGACATTTTTTAGTTTATATGAATATTTACAGGGGTGGACATTTTATAGTTAATACAAAACGTATCAATATTTACAGGGCGTGGACATTGTATAGTTTATTTCAATATTTACGGGGCGTGGACAGTGTATAGTTTATATCAATATTTACAGGGTGTGGACATTGTAAAGCAATGAAACCAGCATATGCCGAGGCAGCAACAATTCTAAAAGACCAAGATGTAAGTTTACATACCTATTATATGTGTTCTTACTTACTATCACTGTTTACAATACTTTACTTGTTTAAAAAATCATTTTCTAATTTTCACTATGAATTCCCTGGACAAATGATTTCTTAAAAGGTGCATACTTTTGTGAAACTGGGAGAATAAAAGTAGTTATGGTACAGTGATTTAAGAAATTGTATACAAGGTGGACTTATGATATGATATTGAAAATCAACATTTTTAGTTTTCTGCTATATGTAAGTGGCAGAATTAAGACAAATTATTTAATCATGAAAACAGCATTCATTCACATTTATAGTAAATGACAATTTCTTTATTTTGGTACCAGTATCGCATTGCATATCCCTGAGCGGGTGTATACGTCAAAACATGGGTGCTTTAAAAATATAGTGCATTTCCTTTTTGCCTCTCTACAAACTAATGTTTTGTCAAAAGATATGAATAATGACTATAAAATAGAGCAAGAATCATACTATAAGACGACAAACTATTTTTAAAAGAAAATCTAACATAATACCATAAAAAAGTTCCTTTGAAAAGGTTGGTTTGATGAGTGCAAAACGAAAGTGAAAGTATAGAAAATGGCTATTTATAGTTCAAGACTACTTTTCTGTTCGATCTTCGTGGACTCAACCTATTTTCTTCGCGAAAAATTATTTTTTCACATGTCTTTAGAAATTCTTCATAAGTGAAAGTTTTATTGAATGCATTTCACTATAGAAGTCTATGGGAAAATTAGTATGATACTGAGACCTAGTAGCCAGTTTTTTTTTCAAGTAAAGTTGGATATTTAGCAAGTGGTCTTAACCAGCTGAAAATGTATTACCCCAATGCAGGTAACACTTTTAAGATGAATTAGCCAACTTTTGAATCTGATTTTTTATGGTAGCTCTGTTTTTTTTTATTTGCATTTGTGGTCAATCTTTACCAAATTCGGAAATGCATTTTGTTTTATGAATTTGTAGGATATCAGTTCAATAAAATTATTATCTTGACTATTTATGATGAGCATATCTATATTCAAGTAACCTGAAGCAAGGATAATTTTCAAGTTACAACACATTTTATGTGTGTGGTTAGGACTTGAAAATAGTCATTTTCCATACAGTACTTCTTATTTATGAAAAAAAAAAAAATTTTTACTTTTTGTTTTTCTTTCAAATAAATAGCTAAAATGAGCTGCCATATAACTGTGTGATTGATTTAAATACAGAAATGTCACAAAAGTAAATATCCAATTTTTTAGTGGACTATTTTAGTGGTTCAAATGGATAGATTTTGATGCGGCAAGAAAAATAATGGTGTTTTTTCATATAAAAACTGAATTTTTTCAAAATGTATCTAAAGCAGACAAATTTTATTATGATATTTATACCAGTAAACAATTTTTCTTGCATTATAGCTATCTGTTTTAAAGAAAAAGTCCTTGTCCTGTCATATTGAGGTCCATTTGTGTCTGCCTAGAATACCAAAATGGCTTAAAATCTGTATTTTCTGCATATGAAAAGCTATATTTTTTTAAACTGTGATATTGGTATCATTTTTTCAGGATTTATTATAATTGAAATGACCATATTTGTACTGTTACATATTCTTTACTTTAAACAAGAGGCTCCTTGTGTTAAAGACAAAAAGGAGGTTCAGATATTAATATTTCCATATATGGAACTCACAAGTGGGGATTAAATAATGATTTGGAACTCATAGTACAGCTCATGTATCTACCATGTCAGAATAAACCACAAAGTTGCTTAGTTTGATTAATGCAGCAGCTTTTTATCAAAAGTAATATTTTCTGGCTAACATTGAGATATTAGTCTTATGCCTGGAAGAGGGTACCTATATAAGAATTGTAATAGAAAACTCATGTTTGTAGCAGGGCAATGATATTCTGGATTTTCAGTTTGAAAATTAATACTATAGCAGAAAAACAACAACTTTTATGATTATATTCAAATGTTTGTTAGTAATAGGTACCAGTATCGCATTGCATATCCCTGAGCGGGTGTACGTCAAAACTTTGAGCTATAAAAATATAGTGCATTTTCTTTTTGCCTCTCTACAAACTAATGTTTTGTCAAAAGATATGAACAATGACTTATAAAATAGTGCAAACATCATACTGTAAGATGACAAACTTTTTTAAAAGAAAATCTAACATAATTCCATAAAAATGTTCCACTGAAAAGGTTGGTTTGATGAGTGCAAAACGAAAGTGAAAGTAGAGAAAATGAGTCTTTATAGTTCAAGACTACTTTTCTGTCCGATCTCCGTGGACTCACCCTATCTTCTTTGCGGGAAATTATTTTTTCACATGTCCGTAGAAATTCTTCATAAGTGAAAGTTTTATTGAATCAATTTACATATTTTTTTTTAAAATCCTAAAAATATGCACTTCACTATAGAAGTCTATGGGAAAATTAATACGATACTGAGACTTTTTGACTACTTTTTAGTTATTGCCCCTTTTCTATCAAACATGATGTTTGTAAGGTAAAACTACCACAAAAAAGAGAGAGAACTTTTTATAAACTTGAGAATTCTACCATTAGTACCTCATTTGTTTGTTTATTTTGTGGTTGCATTCAAGCTCCATAAAGTCAAGTAAAATGCATAATTAAGCCATCAGATACAATATATGAATACCTGTTTAAGCCTCCATCAGATTTCTTATCTAAATTTTAATATATTTTAAAACTGAACAGAAATCCAGTTATAGTTAACCATAATTATACTGTAGTTGGTCTCTACTGGTGATGACCTGTAGGTTTATATGTTCTTGAAATGGTAAAAAAGTGGCATATAACTTTACATGTGTCACTTTGATATGATGAATGTACTACCTGAAATGCCTGTTAAAGTGCTTACGCTCAGAGTATGGTTAAGTTGTTGGCAGTTATACGGGATTTCCTGAGATGAAAATGTGTCTGATGTTTTGAGCAACAAGAATCCTGTTATCTTTACCCATTTCTTGTAATGCCATAGGTTATGCCACAATGGGAAACATTTTCAGCAGCACTATAGATTGACGTCTCTACCATATATGTCTACTTCAATGGTATATGATCTATCTGTATGGTATGCTTATCTATACAAGTTATTGTGATACTGTTTTATTACAGTTTCTTGGTGTGATAGCAGCAGTAGATGCCACAGCAGAACCTCAGCTTGGTTCATTATATAAAGTTCAAGGTTATCCTACATGTAAGTTATATAAAGTTCAAGGTTATCATAGACATAAGTTATATAAAGTTAAAGGAAATCATACATGTAATTTACATTAAGTTCAAAGTTATCCTACATGCAAATTACATAGAGTTCAAGGTTATCCCACATGTAACTTATTGAAAGTTCAAGGTTATCCTACATGTAAGTTGCATAAAATTCAAAGTTATTCTACATGTAAGTTACATAAAATTCCAGAAATATTCACATTCAATAATAAGTCTTACTAAAAAAATATATACAAAACAACCATACGATAATCTTCCCAAGTACAAACATACAGTATAGAACAATTACCAAAAGTTAAAACCAAAAAGCAGCTAGATTTATCAAATAATTTATCATTTATTGTATGTATTACTCCTCATATCATAAGTAATCTATTATTATAGTCCTTGTATTGTCATTAAAGATTTCATGTCAAAATAAAGTTTATGTCTTTTTGTTCTTAATTTATTTATTTAATTTTGTTTGGTTTTTTTTCAGTGAAATATTTTAAGTAAGTACACATATTTGACTATGTCATTTTCATATTTTATTGTATTACCAATTTAGAGAGTTGTCGTGTATGTTATGATGTCATAAACATCTAAATCAATACCTAAAATAATGATCTTTACATTATGCACAATCAAGTTCCCAAAATAAGTCTGAAGTGAAGAAATGAAAAAAAATATATAACAGTTAAATTAAGTGCATTTATGCCTATGGCACACTTTTTTTTACTTGCATCTTTAAAGTTTGGAATCATGAGGTAACAAATTTTGTAATATTTGTTGGTTTCTAACTTATTTATAATTCTTGTACATTTAAACTTCTATTTCTTCCAGAAATGGTGTAGAAGCCTTTGAATATTCAGGTGGCAGAAAAGCTACAGATATTGTCAATTTCATGAAAAAGTGAGTTTTTACTATATTCATACATGTAAATCAGAAAACAAAAACAATCCCTCTGGGTACTGAGTAGATCTTGGAAAAACAACTAACTCAGCCCATCCCTCTGGGTACTGAGTAGATCTTGGATTTTAATGTGTGGCAGTGAAGTCATCTACAATCATTGATAGTTACCTTGTTATTCTTGGATACTTATAAGGAATTATTGTATCACATTGTTGGTCTCAATATCTTGAAAATGAATGTATCACCTACCAATAATGTGCACAGAAATCATTAGGTTGATATCTTCATAGACTAAAAGAACAAATTATTTCTATTCCAGCCTGAGAGATTAACCTTTAAACTCCTGCTCCCTTTCTCCCAAGTCTGAGGGGATCTTAGTACTATGTCATTTTTATTTCAGTCCTAAAGCTCCGGCTCCCCCACCCCCTCCTGAGCCAGAGTGGAGTACTGTTAAAAGTGCCATAAAACATTTAACAGATGCAGATTTTATATCACAGTTATCCAAGTATAAATCAACGCTAGTCATGTTTTATGCTCCATGGTGTGGGCATTGCAAAAAATCGAAACCTGCCTTCCAAAATGCAGCAGACTCATTAAAAGATAATAATAAAGCATTCGCAGCAGTAGATTGTACAAAAAATAGAGGTAGGTCCACTAAACTACAAAATGTACTAGAATTTTTTAGTTCTTGTTCTGTCATTATAAAATATACCTGAATTTTTTTCAGTTTTTTAAATCACCTTTACTATGATAACTTAAATATATTTTTACTCTGTTGGTTAGTTTTGAAAGTACAGTGAAACTTCTCCAAACCGGCCACCATTGGGACAAGAAGAGTAGCAATGCATTCTAAGGGATGTTTCCATTAATGTGTTCTATAACCCTACACTTTGTCAGTTTGCGGGTCAAGGCATGTTTAATGCCTATTCAAAACTTAGGGCTCTTTATTACATTCCAAAGCATGCATTATTTGTAAATGATATGATTTTATAAACAGTACTGCTGACAAAATAATGTTCATGGTTTTGAAATAATGGGTATTGGGTTATTGATGGTCAATAATCATTTGTATTGTTTTATCTATCTATCTATCGACAAAGTTTAATGATTTCACCACTTTATTGTTTTGGCTTGGGTACAGGTGACATTAATTAACAGGTTAAAGTTCATACTATTAAATGACCCTGATTGCCTGACACCAATTAACACCCAACAAAATGTAATGTCTGGATTAAACTACTGTCCCCTTCAATTATCATCTGTCCACTGACGAAAAGTGAACTGGTCAGTGAATATTAATTCCCGTAATATAATGTATCATGTACAGTTTTGTTTACACATTAATTATAGATGAACAATAACCAGTGGGCCAGAATTGAGAGGTTGTTTTTACTTGAATTATGTAGCTAAAACTTTGAAAAACCAGCCGATGTATGGTTTTAGGGGTGGCCGGTCTATTGAATACAAATTACACAGGTTTTAAGGTATATCGGCTAGAATTTTTGAAAATGGCCGCTTTGAAGGGAAGACCGCTTTTCTTAGGGTCCAGTTTGGAGAAGTTTCACTGTATTATCGAATGTCAGATTTTTTTTTTTTTATCAGTACACAGTTTTGGACTTAAAGTAACTTGAATCTTTGCAGTACTCATTGCCCATAATGACTGTCTTGTATAATGTATTTGGACAGACAGTATACTATCCTCATTCTTTATTATAAAGAATAATAAACACATGTGGTAATTTATGTATTCATGATGTTCTCTTATTTCAAAGCCATATAGACACTTTCATAGTTATAAAGAAATGTTTCTCTGTTTAGAGGAACACTAAGATTATATTAAAATTTTGTATTCATCGAAGTGCAACAGAAAATCTAGGGTTTTATTGGGTAAAAAGTGAAAATTATGAAATATTTGAAATAATTATTTGTACCCAGATCTATATTCTGTTAAACTGTGTGTCTTTTATTTCAGGTACATGTGAAAAAGAAAGTATAGAAGGATATCCAACTTTTAAATTTTATACGGGAGACAAATTTTTGAAAGAATATGATGGTGGACGAGATGAAAAAGACTTTCTTAACTTTGTAAAAAATTCACCTGCTAAAGAAGAATTGTAGCTATTTTTTATCAAATTAAAAACTGCTGAAATCCATATTGTGACCAACACTGACAAAATAACCAATTCCTGATTGACTAGGTTAGGGTTATAACCAATTCCTGATTGACTAGGTTAGGATTATCACCAGTTCCTGATTGACTAGGTTAGGGTTATCACCAGGTCCTGATTGACTAGGTTAGGGTTATCACCAGGTCCTGATTGACTAGGTTAGGGTTATCACCAGTTCCGGATTGACTAGGTTAGGGTTACCACCAGTTCCTGATTAACTAGGTTAGGATTATACAAAGTTCCTGATTGACTAGGTTAGGGTTATCACCAGTTCCTGATTGACTAGGTTAGGGTAATCACCAGTTCCTGATTGACTAGGTTAGGGTTATACAAAGTTCCTGATGCACTAGGTTAGGGTTATACAAAGTTTCTGATGGACTAGGTTAGGGTTATCACCAATTCCTGATTGACTAGGTTACGGTTATCACCAGGTCCTGAGTGACTAGGTTAGGGTTATCACCAGGTCCTGATGGACTAGGTTAGAGTTATCACCAGTTCCTGATTGACTAGGTTACGGTTATCACCAGTTCCTGACTGACTAGGTTAGGATTATCACTAGTTCCTGATTGACTAGGTTAGGGTTATACAAAGTTCCTGATGGACTAGGTTAGGGTTATCACCAATTCCTGATTGACTAGGTTACGGTTATCACCAGGTCCTGATTGACTAGGTTAGGGTTATCACCAGGTCCTGATGGACTAGGTTAGAGTTATCACCAGTTCCTGATTGACTAGGTTACGGTTATCACCAGTTCCTGACTGACTAGGTTAGGATTATCACTAGTTCCTGATTGACTAGGTTAGGGTTATACAAATTTCCTGATTGACTATGTTAGGGTTATCACCAGTTACTGATTGACTAGGTTAGGGTTATCACCAGGTCCTGATTGACTAGGTTAGGGTTATCACCAGTTCCTGATTGACTATGTTAGGGTTATAACCAGTTCCTGATTGACTAGGTTAGGGTTATACAAAGTTCCTGATTGACTAAGTTAGGGTTATCACCAGGTCCTGATTGACTAGGTTAGGGTTATCACCAGTTCTGGATTGACTAGATTAGGGTTATACAACTGTAAAAAACTTGTAGTATAATGCTGTTGTCTATGTCTTTGTCCATTGACTGTGATTTTGTGTGGTAGCTTGTATCGTAGTGAGTGGGTTTTCATAAAATTTTATAATGAAGTTCCAAACCTTAAAAGCAACATAGAGCTGTTGACTTTTGGGGTTTATGGACATAAGGATTCAAAGTCGAAAAACTAGTATTCAGTGTATTGTGATCTGAACTGTTTAGGAATAATGGATTGAAAAGAACAAATACAAGCATTTTTATTGATTTAGAATTTATATCACGAGATCAATTATATGGATCTCTATGAAGGAGTAATCAAGGGAACCAAGATTCTAGCGGAAATCAAAAGAATGTAGTCCAGGGACAAAGACCAGACATGGAAAACAGACCAATACAACAAAGAACATAAAGTAACTAAAATAATACCTACAAAGTAACAAAAGTAAAAGAGCAACTCGTACTGCTCTAAAAACTGGGAGCATGGACCAGGTGCACCTGTAGGGTAAGTGTCCTCTGTTTTTCTAGAAACTCCTGTCAAGTTGCCCATAAAAAGTCAAGTCCAGGGCAGATGAAAGAGGAAGTTATACCACTAGAGGAAGGTTTTATATAGTTTTTTCAGGTTTCCATTGTGCAGAAGTAGAGACCAACATTTTAGAAAAAATTACTATGAATCTGTAAGAAATTTATCACAAGGTTCCATACCAAAAGGTCAGGTTGTGATTGATTTTTGTATTAATAACCATGAAGTAATTAGAGGCCATAATGGGTGGGTAAGGTTTTGGGCTGTGTTACACTTCTACTTGTTGCTTGTAGTAAGTTTTTTTTTTTTTGATCCTTTAGGAACAAAATACCTTGTTGCCGGTGCATGCCTGGAACTCTCGATCCTTGTCGCCGGTGCATGCCAGGAACTTTTGAACCTTGTCGCTGGTGCATGCCTGGAACTTTTGATCCTTGTTGCCGGTGCATGCCTTGAACTTTCGAACCTTGTCGCTGGTGCATGCCTGGAACTTCTCTACTCTTTCTGAACACTACACAAAAATAAAGTCCAAATGTAATTCCTTTTATATCATTCAATACATCTTTTATAACATGTAAATATGTTTCTGGCAATTATTCAGCTCAATAATGTTCTATTACTCCTGCAAATGAAATTAAGACTTAAGTCTTCAAATGAAAATAAAATTATAAATGTGTGTAAAGTTGATAACAGTTCGTACTTCAGAAATCAGTAGTATTGATAAACCTTCAGTTTATACATGTTGAGAAAAACTGTTCTAAATATTATGGGAAACGTAAATGTATGATTATAGTTTTATTTTTCATCATGTAATCTTTGAAAGTTCAAAAACCTCCAGTGCTTACAGCACTTTGATTATATTTTTCAAATGTTTTGTCCAAAAATCATAATCCTTGAGGAGATCCATTTGAAATTTTGAGTGACGATTCAGCTTGATTGGTTGTACCCCCATGTAATTTTGAGTGTAGCTTCAGCTTAATGGGTTGTACCCCATGTAATTTTGAGTGTAGCTTCAACTTGATTGGTTGTATCCCATGTAATTTTGAGTGTAGCTTCAGCTTGATGGGTTGTACCCTGTGTAATTTTGAGTGACGATTCAGCTTGATGGGTTGTATCCCGTGTAATTTTGAGTGTAGCTTTAGCTTGATGGGTTGTACCCCGTGTAATTTTGAGTGTAGCTTCAGCTTGATTGGTTGTAACCCATGTAATTTTGAGTGTAGCTTCAGCTTGATCGGTTGTACCCCATGTAATTTTGATTGACAATTCAGCTTGATAGGTTATACCCCGTGTAATTTTGAGTGTAGCTTCAGCTTGATTGGTTGTAACCCATGTAATTTTGAGTTTAGCTTCAGCTTGATTGGTTGTAACCCATGTAATTTTGAGTGACGATTCAGCTTGATTGGTTGTACCCCGTGTCATTTTGAATGTAGCTTCAGCTTGATTGGTTGCACCCCATGTAATTTTGAGTGTAGCTTCAGCTTGATCGGTTGTAGCCCATGTAATTTTGAGTGTAGCTTCAACTTGATCGGTTGTAACCCATATAATTTTGAGTGACGATTCAGCTTGATTGGTTGTATCCCATGTAATTTTGAGTGACGATTCAGCTTGATTGGTTGTAACCCATGTAGGATTTTGGGTTTGATTTCACTTCATTTCTCTTTGTCAGAAGGTTATTGCTTCTTTTTTTCAGGTTTTAATTAAATTAAACCTTAAATGCAGCTCAAAACATGGGATGGAAATACAATGTAAATAAAAACTAGTTTATTGTATATTAACAATGATATTGTTATAACAATGTTGTAAAACTCATCTAACAGATTTCAACTAAAACAAACAGTCCGATCAGTAAGTACAAACATTTGAGAATAAAACATGATTTAACAGTTTCACGGTTAGGACTATATATACATAGCATTTGTAAGACAAGGTAACAATTTATAAAGAAGTACACCCAAGGTACTTAATTTCTTGGCAAGCATATTCTAAAAAAACAAATAATGAATTGCTACAGATAAATTACAGAATTAAGACCAACTACAAACAGCACTGTACACAACAAAACAGAATACCTGTATTGCATAGTTTCATAATAAAAAAACCTGAAACCCTTTAAATCCTTATATTTTATCTGCAAATGATTTTAACTGATTGTGCAGCTTTGGAAAAAACTCTGAATGTAAGATCAGGTATCATTTACCATGTATAAAATAGCAGAGTACTTTTGTTCATTATTAGTAACTAATGCAACTTTGACATTACAAAACCAGAACAATAAATAAACTATACATTTATAAAAGTATTATCTGATGTCGCGAAAGTTTATATGCTACCCTACCCTCAGAGCTTATGAATATTCTGTGTTGTATAGATTAAATAGTATGAGATACAATAAAATAAAACTAAAATAACAATGATTAATAAAATATACTGTAAAAAAGTACAAAAATATTGTAAATATCAACTCTATAGAATGTCTATTGGACATCCAGGAAAATTACTACCTGAATCATACAGTTCAAAACTCAGGGAAACATCAGAACAGTTGTGAGATCCTCTCCAATAGATCAGGTACTGAGAATACCTTACATAAATACTTAGATTTTTTAAGATAACTCTTGGATATATTAAGAATCTTAACAATGCTGAGAATGAAATACAGAAATCTCAAGGCTTATGTTTCAAGTTCAAATTTTTAAGAAAAAGAGGCTCGGTTGAGTTGAAGAACATTGATATCTTACTAGACAGTGACTGAGATTTCTTTGCTTTGCATTTTCTGACAGTGCTTAATTCTTTTTTTAAATTTTTAAAGTAATTTTGTGATAGGTATGCCAATTTACAATACCCTGCCTGCTGACATCAAAAACAATGCCTGATTAATGTCACATAGAAGTTCTTACACCAGTCTCTGCTGAGAATCTGAGATTTCTTAAATTATGCCTTTATCACAAGTGGAACAGGTGAAGATAGAATTTCTCTCCTACTAGTTCAAGTTGAAGAAAGGAAATAAGTTTCAATGGGAACAAGTGTAAATACCCATTTCTTCTGAAAAACCCTGCCTTTTAAATGAATTATACCTGCAGTCTGGGTGAGTTCTATCATTACTTCCAACTACTTTCATTCTGATGTGTCATTAATAAAATCACAAATATGAGATGGTGCTAATGCCTTACTTGGAAAACATCAGAACTTAACAAATCTCACATGGCTAAATATAGGAATATTTTTGTCTTAAAAATGACAAAAGTAATTATCTAATAATTACTTTTTAGACATTTACCAGAATGAACTACATAAACTTTCAGTTCAAAATATTCAGTGAATAATTGATAACTGCAAATGATATCTAATTAAATGAATAAAATAGAAAATAAAGATGTTTTGCATGAGATCAAAGCTATTTAATACAAATAACCTGTATTTTATCATCTTTCAGTAAAAAGCCAACAAAAAGCAAAAGGAAGTTGAGATAAAACCTACATAATGAGTATAATCTCCTATAAATGTTCAGGGTGATTCCGTAAACATTCTATAAATTCTTCTGGCTTCCATTCTCTCAGACATATGTGGTGGACAGCAACAAACATTGGAAACCTACAAATATAATATCATCTATCATTTCACTCATAAAGACATGTGGAATCATCCATAAATTTAATATAGCAATAGGAAAATTATGAAAATCATAGTATATTTAAGTATCATGGTTTATAACAAGAGGCTAGCAGGAGCCTGAATTGCTCACCTGGTTGAATTTTGCCTATCAAAGGCAATACATTTAAGAAGACGTTGTCCAACAATTTTGAGTTGGTAGGACTTATCATAAGGATCATTTCAGCAATTGAAAATTTCTTTTTCTGTAAAAAAAAAAACAAAAACAAAAACTAACAAAAATAACGTCACTTTTCATCTTTCAAGGGCAATAACTCTTACCAGGAGTCATCAAACAATTTTTATCCCTAAAGATTTTTGTAGGCCTAATAATGTAGATCTTTTCAGCTATTGAAAGAATTTGGCTTAACCTAACCGTTTTGGAGATAAATGCAAAAAACTTCTGTCTGACCCCTATGTTCTATTTTTAGTAAAGGCAGCCATGTTTTTCAATGGATCAAAAATTCCCACATCGCTTCTATACAGGATACCCCAAGAAATATTCATATCAAATTTGCTTCCAATTGGTCAAGTAATGTCAGAGGAGAAGAGTTTTGAAAAATTGTTATCGATGGTGGACGACGACGACAAACACCAATTGATGGCAATAGCTCAAATGGCCTTAGGCCAGGTGAGCTAAAAAGTGTAAACTAGCCCAAAACAGGTTATTGGGTATAACCTGTAAAAAGTTAGAAGCATTCTTATAATTTAATTTCTTATGAATGAAAGTCCAAATATTTATATTTGATTTGTAATCAAAACAACACTTTGTTTGGGGTAATTTGATATAAATATCTTTATACTCATTACCATAATCTACAGGTACAGAGATTACATTCAAACAACACTGTATACACAACATCAACAAAGGAGCTAGCAAGGAGGCTCAACATATTTCTTTATAACTCTGACAAAGGAGTAAATTCATTAAAACTAGTTTCAGGCCTATTATTTTGCCAAAGTTTCAACTTACTATCTGAAATTTTCTATCTGCCTAATTTAAAGCTAAAGTACTATCTGAATACTAATATACAGAAAATACAAACTCTTGAATCATAATTTAATCAGAAGTAAGGCACAAAACTCTAATTTCATCAAGGATGTCGAAGTACTTTTCAAAACAAAAATCTTCTTTGAAAAGCCTATAGTTAATGGCTTTCAAATTTTCATTGATCATATTGTTCCATTCTTGTTGGGACTGCCCACATAGAATATTTTTAATGGTTAGTTTCAGCCATATATCACTTACAAATGTTTGAGATATCCATATATATGACAACCTACAAGTGTCTTCTTTACAAATTTAACTAAGGAAATATACAATGATTTTGTGCATGCATAGTTTGCATTAACTTATACACAACAGCAGATAATTTCAAATGTTTTCCTGCTAAAAGTTTAGTCCAATATCATTCTCTGCTTCACATCTAAAATAAGTGGATATCGCCCAAGTTCACAACATATCATACAATTTGGTTCTGTCACTTTCAAATTCAGTAGTAGTTCACAAAATTTAAGATATACTCTTGCAACACAATCATTTTGAGCTGATCTACCCTCATGCCAAAGACAACAAAGTTACAACAAGTACATCATTTGTTACTGACGGATAGAGTGGCTACTATAGATTGTCTGCCACCTAGTACACCATTTGTTACTGACAGATAGACTGGTTACTATAGGTTGTCTGCCACATGGTACACCATTTGTTACTGACAGATAGACTGGTTACTATAGGTTGTCTGCCACACGGTACACCATTTGTTACTGACGGATAGAGTGGCTACTATAAGTTGTCTGCCACATGGTACACCATTTGTTACTGACGGAAAGAGTGGATACTATAGGTTGTCATGCACCTAGTACACCATTTGCTACTGGCAGATAGAGTAGTTACTATAGGTTGTCTGCCACATAGTGTGGCAGGACTCTAAATTATACAAGAATAAAAAACAAGAATTCTGTGAGCGATGGCTCACCAGCAATACTTTCAATTGCAATATAAGGAAAATAGTCAACAGTTAACAGGAAGTTGTTGTTGAATTTTTCTGAAATAATATCCCACCATATGGTATACCTACTGGAAGAATGTGTTTTAAAAAATTAAAAGCCACCGTATTGCTGAGATAAGTGTGACCCAAAATATTGTTACTGACCAAAACACAAAGAAGGGTAAAACAGTGTTTAATAAATTAATACATGTATATGTAAACTATATCAGTGTTTAAAAGTAGGTCATAACTGGTTGTGTTTATTAAAAGTGTGCATGACTCTTGGTGTTACTTTACATTAATTGTAGTTCTTCTGATTTTTTTCTTCATTATTGGCATAAATATTTATTACATTGATTGACTGATTGATTGGGGTTTAACGCCTAAGCAGTGATAGTTCAGCTATATTCAGGCGATATTACATTGATGATTGAATTCCAATATAACAGGTCAACACAGTAATCATACATTTTATGTTCTGTATATTATACCTGTCGATTAAATTTTTGTGTGATAAAACCTGGAAGATTTCCCTTGCAGTCAAAGGACCTTGAAAACTTTGGCCTTTCAATAACTCTCTCTCCAACTCTTGAACAGACTATCAAAAGAAATATATACAAAACATTTATCCAAAATTCAATTTTTTTAATGAAATGAAGCAAATAAAAATATGTTAAAAAAGCATTTAATTTTGTTTTTTATTCATTTCATGTTTCTGTATTTGTTTTAAAAATCAATGACTTCATAAAATATTATTAAATTTGTAACCAATTTATATTTTGTCATAAATATGCTTTGTGAGATACAAATTAAATATATCAATGCACTAAGCTCCATTAAGATAAAATAAGCAGATAGGACCAGTGTGGTAGATTGATAACACTCCAAAAAGCAGGAATAACTCGATTGGATCTAGATAGGTGAATGATTAATGTCCAATGATGGACACAATGTTGAAGAAATCAAATCATTATATGTAGTATTACTACTTTATTCACCCTTTGTTCACATTTTATTTAAGAAAATAAAATTTTATAATTTTTTATAAATGAGAAAAATTAATATTACTACAATTCTATACCTTGTCAGATTTAACAATATTTTCTCCCAACATTCTGTTTCTACCTCCATGACATGAGGCTACCAAATCTGAGATACCACAACTCTCAAAAAATGTAGCACCTTTAGAACCTGAAAAACAAAGAACCTAAACCTGAAACAAGATATTTAAACAAATTATTGGTAATTATGGATAAAAGGCATAGTAAAATTCATGTTTAGGAAGCAATATTCCAGAAAGATTTGTCTACTGCAAAGTCATGCAGTTTCCAAGACCAACCATAATTCAACAGTGGTCAAAATAAGCACTATCCAGCAAGTAAATGTCATGATGGGGAAGTCAAACAGAGCTTGCTTGTAAGGCCACTAACTTTTTTTTTCTTCTCCCGGACCAATTTAGTTTCAGCAAAATTTTCACACTCCACTAATTGGACTAATTTTGATATTTCAAATTAAGTACCTAATTTGTCAAATATATCTGCCAGATACATTGTATATTATTACAATAAAACCAAAATATATCTATTCATATATCATACCTGGAACGAACATTTCAGCAAACTTGATCATTTCCATCAGGCCAAGTCTTATAATAGCAGCTTTAGTATTATCACCAAAACCCATGCCATCAGCAATGCCTGCTCCAATAGCAACAATGTTCTAAAAAACAAATCATCCTTGTTACTCCAGGCATATAAAAGATTTGTGGTAGAAACTAAACTTTCATATTAAGATTTGCCAAGCACAGCAAGTTGAACACAATATTTTGAAGTTCAATTTCAGTATCAAGCTCTGCTTCAAGGTTCCTTCATGGACCCCTTCGTACCCTATTATTTCAAAAATAGTTAATAATACTAGAGTAAAGTTGTAAAAAATACTACTTAAAGCCCTTGTAAAAAGGAACAAATTTGTGGTGTCCCAGTAGATTATTTAGCGTTTCTTTCTCCAGCCCGATAACTCCCCTCACATTTAGGAACATTGACATGTTAACATTTTGTTCACACAAAAACTTGAGAAATTATAGAACCCCACAGGGTAAGAAACATTCCTAGCCTAAGATTGATTTATACACAATTAATAGAATGCATTTTAATTGTTTTTATTGATATAAACCATTAATTTACATGACAAAACGGTGATGAAAGGGTCGTTCGAGTTTGTGACCCGAATCAGGTCTTCAATGTCTTTTGAAGTGTATATATGTTTGACTACACACATTTGATTATTATTCATGATATTTCCGTAATGTTTATGCTTTGTTTATTATTGTATTTTCGATATTTAGGCATTTTATAGAATATCTGGCAGCAATGAGCCAAGCGATAGAATCACATTTTTTGCAAAAGTAAATGATAACACAGATATTTTAAAGGACCTATTAGGCGTTATGCTCAGATTTTTTGTTGTTATAGGACAATTAGGTTTACTTTTAGAAGATATGTAGGCACAACATTTTTGAGCATCTACGTAAAATGCACTTTTATGGTGTTCTTATCATTTAGTTTAGACTTGTCACATTGAATTTTCATTTTGCTCACCATGCGCAAAGGCTCCAATTTTTGCTCCTTTTTCAAAATTTATTTTTCAATGAAAACACATACTAGGATTGATTGTTTTGACATATTTTGACATCACACTGATATTCATAGGCCTTTTATAATTATTAACGCTGATTTATGTTGTTTTTCTGTACTTATTGGAACATGTGTTTATGATATTTACATTTTGTATTGTAGCTTTTTACCTTCCTACGGGGAGTTTTGTTATGAAATAAAGGAATTTACGACTCAATTAGGCTTAGGACATAACAAAATTGCAAAAAAAATCATTAAAATATTGATGTTACTGGCCAATTTAACTCCTTGTCACTCAAAAACGATTTAAAGATATTTAAAGATACAGGTAGGGATTACCCATAAAAATGAAAATAGTTCTGCTTATAGGGTACTTATTAAAGACCTTTACCTTTGATCACTAAAACATAATAAGAGATACCTGGAATCTACCTGAATAAATGCAAGGAGGGATTTTCATAAGGTGTGCAATAAAAAAAATATCAAAATCGCACCAAAAGGAAAAGTACTTTTTTAGGGCATGCAACCTATTTGCCCCTTATAGCAGGAAAACTAAGATATATCTGAAATGAGATTGAAACCAATGCAGGCATGGTTTCTCATGAGAAATAAAATACATAAAATTTCAAAATCCGACCAAAAATTAAAAGGTCGATCTTTAGGGTAAAATAGGTTTTTATCTGAAGTTTATGTAGTAGGTTTACTTCCTATAAAAATTCTGTTTTAGGAATATTTAACAGATTTTAAATAGCATTTAGCATTGTCAGTCTTTGAGGTGGGGGCAAAGTGAGGCCGTACCCTTTTTAGCAGAATGGTAGGGGCCAGTGATCCCATTTTATATAAGTGAGGCCGTACCCTTTTTAGCAGAATGGTAGGGGCCAGTGATCCCATTTTATATAAGTGAGGCCGTACCCTTTTTAGCAGAATGGTAGGGGCCAGTGATCCCATTTTATATAGCAAGCTTCCACAAGCCACCAAGTAACAATATATCAAAATTTCATGACATTTAGTTCACTACAAGAAAAGTAATGGCACAGAAATGAAATTATTAACAACAACAATGCTACTGCCAATAACAACAATGACTAAAATGACAACAATATCATAATATAATTCCACTGTAATTTTTTGCAGTAGTTAAAAAACCTATTTCAATTAAACAGAACAGCTTCATAAAATTCTGCTGAGAGATTGCAGAGAAGTTGTACCAACCAGTTCAGTAGTTCCAGAGAATCTGAACTGACAAGGTAATTATGAGGATTTTTGACAAATTTCTAAGTTCAAAGGGGCATAATTAATACAGAAATTGGGGTAACAAAATTTCCTGGTAATATGTAAGATAACGTGATGTTCTTGCAACACACCATTTTCGTAAAATTTGGTTCAAAAGTTTCAGAAGAGCTGCACTGACAAGGTACATATAATTTATGAGGATTTTTGGCAGATTTCTAAATTCAAAAGGGCAGAACTACTACAAAAATTGGGGTATCAATGTTTCCTGGTAATATGCACAACTTCATATGATGTTCTTTCTACATACCACATTTCCTAAAGTTCAGTTCTGTAGTTTCAGAGGAGTTGCGCTGACAAACTTTGTGATGGACGCACGGACAGACGGACAAGCCAAAAACAACATGTCTCCTCCCCCTGGGAGGACATAGATATTAAAATGTTCAGTTTGTGTCACTAAAGCTTTCGTCCATGTGAGATTCACTGATTCAATCTAAAGATCCCAACTCATTTCTCAACCCCTTCCTTACCCCATGTATCTGTACAAATCCCTAATTACAATAATGAAGATTGAAGTTTATTCCATGCCTACCTTAAGTGCTCCACAGAGTTCTACTGTAGACTGATCTGTTACTACTGAACACCTAAAGTATGGAGCTTCAAATAAATTCTTCAATAATTCTCCATCAGTTTTACTGCCTTCAAAATACATGGCATTATAGAGGTTATCATTCTATAAATATATTTGTTATGGATAAAAATAAAAAAGCTTCACAGAGCGCAACATGATACTACCCCAGCCAGTTGGCCCTTAATTTCTGAGAAGTTCAAGTCTTTACCCCAAAAATCAATCTAAGACCATTGTGGTATTGATTCTATACTACAGAATATTGTGGAATAATATAGACATTGCTATGCTTTTATTGGAGTTATATAGCTAAATTCATTTTATTGGACTTATACAGTTAAATTCAATGAAATGTTTGTTTTAGCCCCTTCTTGGTCCCTAATTCGGTTCGGACCATAACTGCTAAAATCATTACTAACCTTCCTTTTCTGGTTTGGAACCTTGTTTTAAAATTTTATAAAAATAAACAAACTAATACTTAAGTCATTGCACAAAAACCAAGTATCTATGGACTACAACAGCTTCATACCAATATACAACTGCAATTGTTTTCAAATCTTCAATCTAACATGTTAGACAAGGTTTACACTCTTTTTTTAAGCATATTAGCATAGATTTTACAACCTGTTCCAAAGACTTGTCAGATAATGTTATTTCCCCCAATATCCATGAACCCAATTCTGTGAAATGTTAACATATTGTTCAACAGATTATATGAGGGTATCTCAGTTGTTTTCCTTATCTACAGTGTTTGTATGTAATGGTGTTTTAGGCTATTGTCTGTGTAGTGTGTATCTCAGTTGTTTTCCTTACCTTCAGTGTTTATATGTAGTGATGTTTTAGGCTATTGTCTGCATAGTGTGTATCTCAGTTGTTTTCCTTACCTTCAGTGTTTATATGTCATGGTGCTTTAGGCTACTGTCTGCATGGTGTGTATCTCAGTTGTTTTCCTTACCTTCAGTGTTTATATGTCATGGTGTTTTAGGCTACTGTCTGCATGGTATGTATCTCAGTTGTTTTCCTTACCTTCAGTGTTTATGTGTCATGGTGTTTTAGGCTATTGTCTAAGTAGTGTAGATTGTCTGTTTCTTGTTTTCATATATCAGCTTTATACATAGATTTTTATGTCTCTACATTGGCCGTTTGTTTTGATGCATCAGTATTTTTTGTTTATATCTATTGAGGATACTTTCACTATAGAGAAATGCTACCTATTGTAGTTTCACAGAGCTGTTCCTTGGCAACTTCTGTGGCAAGATTAGCACCCATCAAAGCTGAGCATGGAATGTCAAGAATTGCTGTAATAGCATCAGATACCGTACTCATTCCTTTTTCTTCAATAGATACTCCCTGAAATAATAATATTCAACAAACAGCAGATGAATGTAAGATTATTCTATCTACACAACTGACATTAAGAATCTAAGACAATCCCAATGTGCAAGATAGACACCCAAGGGAATCACAATGTGCAAGATAGACACCCAAGGGTAAGGTTTAATTGCTTTAACAAAGACTCCACTGAGGACAAAGAGGACTATTACGTCTTCCCTAAAGGTGTCTGAGATTTCCTAATCCTCCATGAGAAAAACAGGTGATCCTTTTTCTCACTTACAGTTAGTCTTCTGATAAATGTTTGAATTAAAATGACCCGCATTTAACAGCTAATGATGACATATCAGGCCAGTGATACGTCATGACCAGTTGTAAAATTTGGACCACTTCTAACAGTATAAACAAACTGCAAGAAATAATCTTCAGTTATTCACGATAAAAATATTATTTTAAAAGAAAATTCAAACACATACTTGATATCAGTAAGGAATGATCATATTCAATTGAGCCATTTTTTTTACAGGAAAGCAGACATGTTCTGTTTCAACCCATGGGTGAGATAAGGAAATCATGTACAGCTAAAAATAGGAATGTTTTTGTTTTTTTGCTGAGAAATTTATTTCTCACTTCAGATTGCAAAAACCCTGTAAAAAAATTGGTACAATTAAATAACAATCTGTATCTGAAAATTCTATGAATTAATCAAATTAAAGGAGCATAACACATAGTTGATTATTTCATTAAGGTCTCCATTACTTTACATGTTAAAAAAGTAATTTTCAAAGTCTCACTGTGAATTCCCAGGACAAAAGACATCTTAAAGCTGCACACCGTTGCGAAGCTTGGAAAATAAGGCTTCCGAAATCATTATGCTAATGGTACGATGATAGCAGAAATTCTTCACAGATTTTACTTGAATAAATAATACTGAAAATCCACATTTTTACCTGTTCTGCTAACTGACAGCATGGAGGCAAATTACTCACACATGTAAACAATATTCATACACTTTTGTAGTTAATTACATATATGATTTTAAAGTACATATTCTCAGCTTTATTTTGACTACTTTTAATCATAATACACACAAATAATGCACTTACAATGCATATGTCTAGGTTCAGTGTGTTTTTGGTACTACATAGGGGGGTGGCCATTTGACCCGGAAGTGGTTAGTGAGACCTAAATTTGTTTACCCAGTTACTGTTCTTGAGTGACCTATATTTTATACCGGGACATGATATATCACTGGCCAAATCGATGTGTCATGATCAGTTGTTAAATGTGGGTCATTTCAATTCAAAACATTAAATCCGAAAATAAACTCGAACTTGCATGGCCTTATTGTTACTTTATAGTTGTAATTCTTCATTTATTTATTTATTTATTTATTTATTTATATTGAATATTATGAACTTCGGTAGCACATGAATTAAAGAACCTTAGTGGGCGCGTTCACATACCCACGTGTCCCAATGTTGGATACTCAAGTAAATTTGTTTGTGAGAGAAATATATGTAGAAGGACCACAATAAAAAAAGGAATAAGAGTGTTTTACAGGCTTTAGACCTTTATCTTCTAACTAAATTCAGTTACTCAGAATGGTAGTTTCAAACTCCAGACTGTAATTTCTTAGAGTTTTAGTGAATCCAATGTAAATATCATCGTAGCAGAACAAAACGTACACTTGACCTGTAACTTATCATGGTGAAATTATATACCAAAAATCATGTTATAATCTGTGAGTGTTTAGAAAAAATTTCGAAAACCGGTTATATTATTTCTGTGAATTCAGCTAAGTTCAAGGCCTGTAATTTCGATAAAAATCATCAGAGAAGAACGAAACATAATCTGAAATGTAACTCATCATGGTGAACTTACATACCGAAAAATCATGTCAATATTTGCAAGCGTTTACAAAAAAAGTCCGACAACCATTTTTTTCTGTGAATTTTGCTAAGTTCAAGGCCCGTAATTTCTGTAAAAATCAACAGAGTGCAATTATAGTCGAACTTTACCTGTAACTTATCATGGTGAACTTATATACCAAAAATTATGTCAATATCTGAAAGCATTAAGAAAAAAAGTCCAGAAAACTGTTATTTCTGTGAATTTTGTTAAGTTCAGGGCCTATAATTTTGGTAAAAATCAACAAAGCGGAATGAAAGTCAAACTTGACCTGTAACTTATCGTGTTAAACTTATACACAAAAAAACATGTCAATATCTGCAAGCATTTAAAATAAAAGTCTGGAAAACTGAAGATGGACTGACTGCAGCTTTTTTTCAAATTTCAAATTTCAGCAATGTTAAATTGGAAACTTCCAGTAGATGCAAATATTCCTTCCATACTTGATGGGAGGAACATTGATCATTCCGCCTGAAAATCTTTTGCCGTTCAAAAGTCTCCCAACCAAATATTAACATGAAACATATAAAAAAAGTATTTAAGCACGGAAGCAACAAGAAAACCATGTGTGACTAGAATATCCACTCACGTTCTAACTGAATAGAATTATTTATTGTGTGACTAGGATGTCCAGTCACGTTCTAAGTGAATAGAATTATTTATTGTGTGACTAGGATGTCCACTCACATTCTAACTGAATAGAATTGTTTATTGTGTGACTAGGATGTCCACTCACATTCTAACTGAACAGAAATATTTATTGTGTGACTAGGATGTCCACTCACATTCTAATTGAATAGAATTGTTTATTGTGTGACTAGGATGTCCACTCACATTCTAACTGAACAGAAATATTTATTGTGTGACTAGGATGTCCACTCACATTCTAACTGAATAGAATTGTTTATTGTGTGACTAGGATGTCCACTCACATTCTAACTGAACAGAAATATTTATTGTGTGACTAGGTTGTCCACTCACATTCTAACTGAATAGAATTGTTTATTGTGTGACTAGGATGTCCACTCACATTCTAACTGAACAGAAATATTTATTGTGTGACTAGGATGTCCACTCACATTCTAACTGAATAGAATTGTTTATTGTGTGACTAGGATGTCCACTCACATTCTAACTGAACAGAAATATTTATTGTGTGACTAGGATGTCCACTCACATTCTAACTGAATAGAATTGTTTATTGTGTGACTAGGATGTCCACTCATGTTCTTCAATTGTTTGTGAGGGAAATTTAGAATGGTATCATCTTGTGTGTTCTTCACTTGAAAAACCACCAAAATCAACCTTTTGCCGAAAATGCAACCAGAAGTAACTTTTTTTATAACATTTTCTAATTGTATGTTTAATTTCTCATTCCATGATAATTATTTTCCACGAATTAATCTTATTCTTACACAGTTTCAAAATACAAAAGGCTTACACTCTCAGCAGATTCTAAAATTCAACAGTCTTTCTTCGGCTGTTTCTCTAAACACATTTAATACTGATACATTATACGCTGAAAAAACATATTTTTCAAGTACCACCCATGTTCATAGTTGTTTTATTGTGACTATAATATAAGGGTTTATCCATGAGAAGAGAAACATATGGTTAATATTACCAACATCAGTTGAAATATATATACTTTAATAAGAAAAGTAGGAGACCCACTGCCCGGTAGGAGGCCAACTGCCCGGTAGGAGGCCCACTGCCAGGTAGGCATGGAAATCAATTACATACAATAGACATTACACCGTACTCCATATACATGTATTTTTTATTTGAATTATTCATTTTAACTGTAATATTACAAGACTAAGTAATACATACCTTAATAAGAGACACGGCTATTGCTGTAGGTTTAATTTTGCCCTTCATTTGTTCACATGTTTTAGCAATAAACTGATGTGGCAAGACAAATATCAGAATGTCTGCATCCTTGGCTGCTTCAATTAGATCTGGTATAGCCACCTGAAATAAAAAAAAAGAGCTCTACTTATCAGCATTATAATTATTGAAAATGAAAGTGAAAATAATCCTCATAAAACACTGAAGGCATTCAAACTGTGAAAAGCAGCTTAGTTCTGAATTCTGTAAAAAATCTCTGACATCTAGTGTATTATTTAAACTATATGTAAAAAACCTCTAATGTCAACTTTTTAACAAATGTAAATAATTGAAAAATGTACATAACAAACTACTGTACCACATTTTCTGGAATTTTGATGCCAGGTAAATATTTAACATTTTCATGTTCAGTGTTGACAATTTCTGTTAGTTTTCTTCCATTCACCATCTCCTCATACATCCACATTTTAATACAAGTTTCAAACTTTTCACTTCTGTCTGTTACATTTCTGCCTAATATTTTGGCTATAGCAGAGCCCCTGAAATGGAAAAAAAAGACAATTTGAAGCATTTACTCAAACTATATTTCACCTTTAAATGTTAGTGCATGTATAATTGTTAAGTGATTTTCAACAACAATCTAGGGTTTAAAAAACTTCATAAATTGCTATAAAGAACAATACTGTTGAAAGTGAAATTTGCAAATATTTTGGGGGAAAGTTAGGGACAGCAGTGAAAAAAATGGGTTGGATTGGTTACTGCATAACACACAGATTAGACATCTTAAAATTTATAATAAAATCTATTTCTTCTTTACATTGTCTTCTTTTTACTTATTACAATAAATCATTATATTACAATCAATATTAATTCTGTATTAGAATTATTGACAAAAGAGTAAATTAATATGGATTCAAATAGAGGCATGATGGATGTATACCCAATCCATGAAAATTAGACACCCTAACCTGAAAACCCGGAGCCATTTTTTATATTGACTGTGTTCAGTTTATGCATTCCATAGAAATACCATGTACATTTTTAACATTTAATCCTGTTTGGCACTAGTTCAATTAGAGTTTTGTTTCATATACAATCAAATATATACCTAAATATGTACAAAAATATTTTAACATTTTCAATCAGTCTATTTACTTTTTTAGTGTGACATCAGGATTGTTTCCCCTGATCCTATTCATGAGACCCAGTCAATTTCAAATGAGCCAACTGACTGAAAACAAACGGACATGGCCAACAAACCTAGAGAATTTCGAGTGAAGATGAAATTGTTCATTGTCCATGGGCCTGGGCCGAGTTGGGTACAATCCCAATAAGAACAGAAAGGTTCTAAGTAGAGCTGCAACATCAATTTGAGTTACAATTTGAATCAACACAATGCCATAATTAAAAAAACCAATGTGTACTAGTATTTCTTTTTATTCATTTGGAGTTTATGTACCTCAGTTAACTCTCACCTAAAACGAAACTATAAAGTGTATACAAACCTGAGGTTAACTTATTTGTTGGTTGATTCTCTCCAGTTATATATAAATGACCCCTAATCATGCTGCCATATTGGCCCCCATTATTCTGAAAAAAAGACCCTCTGTTTTGCTGTCAAGGGGGACACTGAACCCCTTTTGCAATTTTCTAGAATGAACAGTGTAGTTGTATTGATACAGAGCGTAAATAGTTGTATCATTAACTTGGTTCTGCATACTTATGGCAAGAAAAAGCATCAATATCCAGTTTGTACCTTCATTTCTAGGAGCTGAAAAACAGCATCATGGCAGCTTCATTTGCGTATACTTGTATATATGAAATTGAGAACCAAACAAGTCTCGGAAAATATTTCCTAATTTCAATAATTAAATACAATGCGAATCATAGCCTTTCCACGATAGAGTTGGCCATAACAGTCTGCAGTATGGCGCCCAGATGTTTACAAAAATTATATTTATCAATATTACCCATAATTCTTGGGTACTTAAAAATTGTGAAACAATAATGAAACAAAACAAAATGAAAATAATCGATGAAAGAATCGAAATGAAATAATTCGAAAAAAAATCAATCAAAACGAAATAAAAAAAAAATAAACAATACCAATCGAAACAGAATGAAAAGAAACTTAATTGGATAAAAGAAATCATTAAAGACGTTTATAACACAATTTATAACAACCATAATGTTTAAAGTCCATAATTCCTTACAAATGCCAGACATTTCAGCAAATAGACATATCAGACCATGACCATTAGTATGATGTTTTAGGACAATTTAAATCATATTTAAAGGTTATAAGTATAATATATCAAATCCGAGCTGACAAATATTTTCAAAGGTGTTTTTAATTAATGTTTCTTCGTGAGTGTTAAAAGGTTTCACCTTCATCATATTATGATCATCAAAATAATGGCATTTAGTTAAATAAAATGACAGATATCAAAACGTTTTTGTATGAGCTTAAGTGGTATGCTTTCTTTCTAAATATGCACCTACCCAGAATGTTACAGGTTACAATAGCGCAATTATGTCTCCTCAGTATTCAGCCAGATCTTTACCCCAACATGCAGCCCAGTGGAAAATATAGAAACGTTCACGATTGGCGGATAATAAAAAAGACACTTTCATGAAAAAATTGTACAAACAGTAAGGAACCAAAAGTATCGAAGTTGAAAGCCAGCAGCCCATATGTGTATTTTATGAAGCACTTAAGGCTTAGGGTGGCTACTTACAAAATGATGTTTGAAAAAGTATCCCCTTTTTTTAACCTTAATTTAAGGGCAGAAACGGCACATGACATAGTGGTTTTTATTTCAAAATTTAAAAGCAATGTGGCTGTATTTTAGCAGCATTGCGTTAGATTAATTTCACCCGGATCTATTTTTAGATTTAAGTGGAAGTGTGGACCACCCCCCCCCCATACGGAAATTGCATTGTGAATAATTGCGCTCTTGTATCCTACAGGTACGAGATCACAATTAATTCCCCTTGACTTTTCGTTGTATACGAATATAGTTCCTCTTTTTTAGCGAGTTTCTTCCTGATTTTTTTTCTTTGCTGTTATAAACTTTATTGCTTAGTATTAATTGCAGAAATGTAGGGCAAGGATCAAATTTACAAGGTTTTTTTTTTATTCTGTAATTTTATGTGGAAGTTGTGATTTGGTCCTATGAAGGAAGGTCACAATTTAGGACATTTGGCAGTGGTCACTTTTCATGTCTACAGGGTCTCCGAAGCAAAGTTGCTAAAAATAAAAGATGATGGTGAATTTTTCTGGCACTCTTATAGAAATCTGCTTTTATACATGTTTCCATATTGGTGAAGTTTGAATGAGTTAGAAGCGGTGGAATTTTTTTTATATGTCAAGACGGGTCTGTTGAAATGCACTACGAAATTAATTGTGTCCTCGTACCTATAAAAGAGGTCACATTTTTGTAAAACATGCTATTTTTATATGTTTTGGGGGTTTATTTCTCAGAATTCATGGAATAAACATGAAATGCGGCAAAAAAACCTATTTCTTTTCTCATTTTTTTTGCATTTTAGTCCAAAAATGGGTTTCCATGGGATTTTCAATGTAAAACTCATAATTGCTTATGGCATCCGGGTAGAATTGGGCAAATGAGCTATTTATTGTCTCATTTTGAGTTTTTTGCACACAGTGTCATAATAACAACAAATAAACACTATTCATAAGCAGTGGACAGGGTAAAGGTAAAAATTTTAACATTTAGAATCTGTTTTTAACCTGCGGCAAAGGTTATTTGGCAAAATTGCAGTGTTAGTCAATTGTCTCAACCTCTTGGAATACTCCCTCGCACTGCATTAGTATGAAATTCTGGATTATGGGAGGGAAACGTCTTAAATATGTAAAAACAACCATGATTTCCCATTCTTTTACATATATTTTGAATAAATGTGTCACTTAAACCCCTACTGAGTTGACGAAAAACACTTATTTTGGAGACGGTCATACACTAAAAAGCCTAAAAGCAGAAAAAACCTGACTTGATATGAAAAAGAAACATCCACATGAGTTCATTTGTACCACATAAGCATCATAACATGCATTTTAACCCGCAGTTTTACAACCCTGGTCCTGGCTTGATTTTAATTACCCCATCTGATAGTTTACTCTAAAACACTGCCTCTGGTTGTTTTTAAAGTACATTTAATGTGTCTATAGCACTTTGGAAGTAAGTTTGGGTTGATTCATTCTTTTTTAGCTTCTAAAAATGAGTTTTTATATAAGTACCCCTGCACAATGTGAAAATTCTCTAATACTGCAGTGTTATGTATTAAAACACATATTTCTGTCTTAAATCAGATGGAAAGCTGACTAGCTGGTACTTTCTACTTCAGAAACATGCAATGCAATGGAAATAAAGAAAAAAAAATGAGAAAATCTGTCAAATATTTGAATTGAGGCTATTTAGAGGACACTTCTTCACCCAATCTGCAAAAAGTTGAAGTCGCGACATAAACCATTGATATAAAAAATGCCATAATTCATTTATTTTTCAACAAATCTCTGTAAAACTTTGCAGTTAGACTTAGAAACGAATAGGCTTTCCACAGATGAAGCCTTTACTTGAGTTTCAAAATAAGCCGATCTAATAGGTACGAGATCACAATTAATTTCCCTTGACTTTTCGTTGTATACGAATATAGTTCCTTTTTTTAGTGTGTTTCTTCCTAATTTTTTTCTTTGCTGTTATAAACTTTATTGCTTAGTATTAATTGCAGAAATGTAGGGCAAGGATCAAATTTACAAGGTTTTTTTTTTCATTCTGTAATTTCATGTGGAAGTTGTGATTTGGTCCTATGAAAGAAAGTCAAAATTTAAGACATTTGGCAGTGGTCACTTTTCATGTCTACGGGGTCTCCGAAGCAAAGTTGCTAAAAATAAAAGATGATGGTGAATTTTTCTGGCACTCTTATAGAAATCTGCTTTTATACATGTTTCCATAGTGGTGAAGTTTGAATGAGTTAGAAGCGGTGGAATTTTTTTATATGTCAAAATGGGTCTGTTGAAATGCACTACGAAATTAATTGTGTCCTCGTACCTACAAGGCTGAGAAGCTCAGAAGGGTGGCATGACCTATAGTCGGCGTCACATAAATAACATACTGTTAAAATTTGAATAAAAATATTTTCTACGACTTTATTGACACCTACCGTCGTTTAAATTGTCTTAAATGACTTGCTCATTCGTTTAGCCAAACGGCTTCTCCCTAAACATTGAATCGTTAAATTCCGGTCAGATTTTAATTCTAGGTGGCAATATTTACATTGTAAAAAGTCGGCCATGTTTACAGTGATCGGGTTGCTAGGAGATGTTGTTTACGTTTAAATGGTTTGTCCAAAAACCGAAGAACCCAGAATGCAATTCGGCGTTATTTCGGATATCTCGGATTTATTTTACGCGAATAACGTATAATACCGAGAAGTTGATCAAGCAGACGATTGTCACCGGAGTTCGACGGGAACTTACGCACTTCGTTTGTAAACAAATCGTCCCGTAAAAACCAACATGGCGGATATTAGTATGGGATTTTCCCGTAAGGATTTGTTACGCATGATTTAAGCTAATAAGCGACTTGTTTTTGAGAAGCTGTTTGGCTAAACGAATGAGCAAGTCATTTAAGACAATTTAAACGACGGTTGGTGTCAATAAAGTCGTAGAAAATATTTTTATTCAAATTTTAATAGTATGTTATTTATGTGACGCCGAGTATAGTAATGGCATGCTAATCAAGCCAAGTCCAAGGACACACATACATTTTGCATTTTCAAGCACACCAACGAATGACAACAAGTGCATGAAATTAGTTGTGTCTCAAAAAGTTTTTTTTTAAACTGTTAATGTGAAACGCATAGCATACCAATTTCCAGAGCCAACGATGCAGACAGCCTTTTTTGACATTTTCAACCGGAAGTGATATTGCCTTTCTAAAAGAAAAAACAAACTGGGGATTTCCGTTATTGTACACCAACATTTTCTTCTCGGTATGGCTAAGCCGAATAATTTAGTCGTTTATTCCACTCACTATCGATCGCAACATTACATGTCAATAAATACATATCCACGTGTTTTTTTAATTCAACTATGCAATCAGGTTGATTAAAATTCATTTACTTGTCAATGGATATTTATTCTCCATTATTTATTTGCATGCTTCGTTGTTGTACTCACGTGGTTGTATATATATTCATGTCTGTCAAAAGCTCAATAGAGCTTATGTTTATTATTATGTATTCCATGCCAACTGTAAGTAAAACTTATATATACTCGTTGAATTTTGATACTTAAATTCAATCATAAGGAATGACTGTCATTTTTTTTCGGTCTATTTGAAATAACCTTAATGCCCGTGGTACATACTTGAAAATCTTGCAGGTTATTTAGTATGCACCATGTGATTGAGGTTATTTCTTCATAGACCGAAAAAAAATATGACAGACATTCCCTGGTTATGATTACCTATATATAATTTATATGCTAGACTATCTTATACTATATTGTCTGTCTTTCAAAACACCAATTATCCATGGCTCCTTGAGAGCCCCAGATTCAAGGCACACGTTACCGAGATATGGCAAGTCATTGTGGAATTAACTCCCTATTTATCGATATCAATAAATATTCAATAACATGTGACAAAATATTTATCAATATAAAAAATAAAATAAATATCATTAAGTTTGATGAAGTCATTTTTTTTTATCCATGCAATCAGAAACCGTGTCACCTCTGAAATCACATTAGAGTTTATATTGGAGAGAGATTCTAAGTAGTAACTTGTAATAGTTCTATATTGAACACTGCCTTTGCCATGTGGTCGTTGATTAGCCAATTTTCTCAAAATTCTAATTTGAAAATAGGGTTACTTTGCTAAGAGTGTTTGTAAAACCGCTGGATTTATTTTGGCCAGCACTCCACAGTATTGTAGAACTGCCTAATTTTGGTCTTGTAATCTGATGCTTTGTAACATTTATCACTTTAAAAAATTGTCAAGCATCTGTAAAACTGTATATCTAGAAATAGCTCAAGCCAAGGCCTTCAGGATGCAGTAAAAATTTTCTGGAAAAAAATTACCCACAGCATATAGGGTTACCATAGAAACCATGCAAAAATATGCGAAAATTTGCAAAAAAGTTCATAAAATCAGGTTTAAAAATATCAAATTTCCCGCAAAATATCCGAAATTTTTATTTCAATCCCTGAAACTGTTCAAACTTTTCCCTTCAAAAACCCCTTCCTCATATGGGCATCGCCGGTTAGATTTTGAGCTATTTCACTTTGTAATCCACTTATTAAATTTAGCATGGTAAAAAATTGACTTACTTTCACTTTCACAATGAAGTCAAATTGTCATTGAAAAAAAGCCCCTTCAACATTGAATATATATAAAACATTGCAAAATACTTTTAAAAGTCCCCTTTTTTCAGAAAATGTTTTATCAACAATAGATTCTTCATTTTTAATCACTATAGCAACTACCGGTTTCCATATATGTCATTTTTCATCCCTAGCCAAAAGTGCGAAACTAAACTAAACTGTGGAGTGCTGGCTTGATGATTGGTGAACCAAGTTAACGATAAATGATTGGAGATTAGCAGCATATATGTTTCATGTATTGGAAATAAAAAGAATGTGAACATTTTCCAGTTCAATTTTTTTTTAGACAAATGACCAGAAATAAAATCACTTTTTAAAGGTACACCAGGCTTGATTTGTCATTGAGTGTTTGTGAAAACTATTGCATCTATTAAAATGAAAAAGAAAATCTGCTGAATGGCTTATTTTTTTTAATAAATGTGCTTTGAAAAATGGTGAAACTGAATATGGTACAAGCATATCACTTATTTCAAGAGTTATGTCCCTTACCCTAGGTCTACTTCCTTAATCAACAGTTAGAAGTTAACCAAAGTCATTAATTTTCCTAGGGCAATTACTAATAACTAATATGTAATTATTGATTTTTACAGGTTAATCTTGACATTTTATTATATTTTAGTGTTTTGAGAAGACACCCTTCCTCAGCTTTTTAATCATAACTTTGTCATTATAAATTTGTTTATTTTATAACTTAATTGCTGACTAATTTCCCTTTCCCCCAGTATGCAAAAGTGAAATGCAACCTTCATAGGTTTTTAAGTCTACCCAATATAAAGCCCAAGGAGGCACAGTTATTTTTGTAAATTATATGCATAGACTTTGTGAGGAGTGAATAGTCCCTGTAATGTAAAGTTCCTGTTATAACAGATCCAGGACTTTCATCGTACAATGTAAATAAATTTGTATTTAATATTTTTTACACATAGTACAAAATTTTTGCTTCCAGACTCCAACAGATAATTACCAAATTTGGAAATGATCTCTACACATTTGATTCTTATGCTGCTGATGTTAGAGGTTACTCATTGAAACACGCGTACAACATATTGAAAAAGCAATCAAGGGAACCAAGGTTATTTGCAATGTACATGATTGGTATTTTGAAAATTTCACTTTTCAAAGTCGATGGTTCTAAAGTCTTCAACCTATTAGTCCCCGACAACAAAAGAAAAAGTAAAAACCGTTTTGGTAAAAATAAATCAGGAAAAAAACGTACTGTAAACGTCCCAATGGAAACTTAACGTTGTTTCAACGTTGCAGACAGCTAGGTCGAATTAAGATTGCAAGGTCGGCGTTGCCTCGGACAATAGTTAGTACCTATAATATAGTGTATAATATTGGTTGACGTGTGTATTATTGAAATTGCAGCGGTAAGGCAACGCTGAATGTTGGTTGACTTTTTCAACGTTGATATTACAGCGTTGATTCAACTTTCAGTTAAGGTTGATATTTTCAACTTTGAATTAATGAGATTTTTAAAGTTCGTTTTATTGTTATTTTTCCACCACTGTCCCACGTTATTGGGAGCGTTGAGCGCTCACAAACATGTTTTAAACCCCGTCACATACTTTACATGCCTGGTCCCAAGCCAGAAACCTGTACTCCAGTGGTTGTCGTTGTTTTCTGTTTTTCTGTTTTTGTTTTTTGTTTTTTGTTTTTTGTTTTTTTTTTCATTAATATTTTCATTGTTACTCGCTTTACGTTTTTTTATAGATTAGGCCGATTGTCGCCTTTTATGAATAGTTTAATTCACTTCATTTATTTTGGGCCTTTTACAGCTTAATTGCCTCTAGATATGGGTGTTGCCCATCGTTGAAGACTGTATGGGGTTCTGTGGAAGTTTACTTGTTTGTTGCTTGACTTTTAGTTGATGACTGTCTTATTGGCAATCCTATTCTTATTTTAATCAACATTGAGTTAAGATAAATAAATTAAACGTTGAATCAGCAACATTGGATTAAGGTTAATGTTTCAATGTTGAATATGCAATGTTGAATCAATTTTGTCTCAACGTTGCACTTGTCATGTGGATACATTTTCAAATAAAAAAAATAAAACTACAGTGTATTATTGAACAGGATAAAAACAGGAAGTCAAATCCACTAAGCTCGTGAGTCGATGGCAATTGTTCTTACTTAAATTTAATTTATTTGATTTGAGTGCTGTATTGTATTTTTGATATGTGTGCCCTTCATGTTACTTTGTTTACAAAAAATAAATTTATAATTACTTCTTTCAATGATTCATAATTTAGAATAGAATTCCGCTAAAATCTTGGCTCCCTTGATTACTCTTACTATCACACCATTTGATATGTATGAACTATATAATAGAGTAACCAAAGGAACCAAGATTCAAGCAGAAATCAAAAGAATGTAATCCAGGGAAAAGACCACACATGGAAAACAGACACATACAACAAAAAACATAAAATAACCAAATAATAAGCAACAAAAGTAAATGACTCCACTAAACATGGTGCATGGACCAGGTGCACAAGTAGGGTAAGCGTCCTTTCTAGAAAAACCCGCCAAGATAATGAATGTAATAAGATTAAATGTACAAATGTATAGCAGTTGGATAAAGACATACCCCCATGTGGGAAAATGAAAATGTTAATTAAAGCTGTTGCCCAAGACCTTGTGTTCGCGCGTGCGTGTGTTTGTTTAATATTTTTGTAATGCATTGTTTTATGTTTGTATTATCTGCTTGACTTGTCTGAATAAAAATGTTATCATTATTATTATCAACGTTGCCATGCCATCACCAACTAAATGCAAACGAGTCAGTCATAAGCCAACGTTGGACTAGTGGAGATGTGCTGTCTGGAAATACGGTAATTATTACCTTAACGAATTTATATAATTTTGTTGTTATTTTTTTTAAGGGTTTTTTTCTGAAAACATGTATACATGATTAATCATTTTGGATTTCAGAAAGTTTTCATTATTTTACTTATGACTTTGGTGAAGAACTGGTAGTCTTGTTTTTTTGTCGACCCAAAATGTTGACATCACGTGATAGATCATGTGGATCTCAAAACAAGTTATTTGCTATTTTCTGAAACAGACAGGAAATTAGTTTAAAGGATTTCCATGTTGCAGATTCAATAAAACTACATCATCCATGGAGGAAGGGGAAAATGCTGGGAGCTCTAATAAGGTTATTTAATTTTATTTAATGCATTACATTTTATATATTTCTTCATCAAAACCTCGCCTCACACCAAGAGACATAGCAGACATATTAAACAGTAGCTCTATAGAAATACTGAAAATAACTATCAAATTCATGAGTGAATGTTGGAATCGAAGGTCAATTTAATTTAACAGAAGTTATATTAATATATAAGGTTAAAACTATAGACTAATCTGTTTTGATCAGATTTACACCACTGACAGGTTCCGGGTCGTTTCGCCCTTTTTCCCCTTCGCCCTGGGTTCTTTCGCCCTGAGTTGTTTCGCCCTTTATGTGAGTTGTTTCGCCCTTTATGGTGGGTCGTTTCGCCCTTTCCTTATTAATAAGGAATTTCTCCTCATAAATATTATTTACTACTATTTTAGCCTTCGTTCTCGATATGAGTCGTTTCGCCCTCTCTAATTCGTTTATGTATCATTACAACAAATAAATAGTTGATGATACATTAAAAAGAGTTCGTTTATGTGATGAGTCATTTTATCCCTCCATTTTTACGTATTTATTTCTTCTGTTAAAAAAAGGTCGGAGATTTTCGCCCCTAGGCAATTATTGAATTCTCTCGATCCTCCGTAGACATTTATTTATTTATTTATTTATTTAGAGAAAAAAAAGATCGAAGATTTTGCCCCTACAAATGTTGAATAGTTTGTATATTTATTTAGATCTCTCTCTCTCTCTCTCTCTCTCTCTCTCTCTCGGAATATTGCGTAACTGCATAGACAGCTTGTCAAAAACAATACAGAATGCATTATCTTTTCTTTTCAATTAAATTTTTGCTAATTTCATTCACAGCTTCAGCAATTAAATCAATTAATGTTTAATAGTAGGTAATTTATTGACCCATATTTAATTGTATTCACAGCATTTAACATAATTAGTTCTAAATTGATCTACACTATACCTTTGTATAATTGAATTCACAGCTTCAGTATTAAACTTAATTAATTTGTAATAGTATATAATGTTTTAACCCGTATGTAATTGCATTCACGGCTTCAGTGCTTGATTGCGGTAATCGTTTGATCTTAAGATCGAATAGCTTGGGCATCGTTCACCGAGGTGCTTAAATACAAGTTCCATGGGATCATCCGGCATTCCCAAACAACTCCAGTATGCCTACTGTTCCATGGGATCATCCGGCATTCCCAAACAACTCCAGTATGCCTACTGAACTCTGCATAGAGTGTTCCCGACCAGTAACCGGCCGACAGCACGCCATTACATGCGATGTTTGTCAGAAATGGCAACATCGTATATGTAACACGGGTATTACATAACTGCAATACCGCAATGCCGTTAAGTCAGGTGCAAACATCCACTTTGTATGTAGACCATGTGAGACGTGCAACTGGCCAGATGACTCCCAACCACCAACTCAATCCTCTGATGTGACCTACATCGACAGGCAGTGGTTTCGGAACTCAGTTATTCCAGTGGAATCGTGGAGCGTCTTTCAGCTGTCCGTACGTACGAATAACGACGTAGAAGGTATCTATATTTTTATTGAGTTTATATTCAGTATCAAACACCTATATAATTAAACTAAAATGAAAAGAAATATCAATTTAATAAAAGAAATTAATTTTGAATCCACGATAGGATACATAATTAAATATACTAGAAATATATAACAACTTCTTTCATTTCAGGTTTTGAAATACATTTTCCTTGCAATTTTAACATGTTTTTTTTTTTTTCATTTTAGGATGGCACACCAGACTCAACCAGAAATCCAGTTCCGGCCGTGGAATATACAGACTGATCCCGCTGTTGAGAAGGGAGGCTGAACACATCACCCTCAGTGTTGCTTCCGATGACTTGCGAGGGAGACCAATCGCCGCTACAACCGACTGGACGACAAACTCAAGGAACTGTGGACCATGTACCAGGACCCTTCCACTCAGATGACAACAACAACGTTCCTCAAGAAGATTGGACATATATACCGATTTTGCGACTGATGATATTGTGATCCAGTGTTTTTGAACGATGTAGTGACTATTATAATTAGTGCTTTTATAATTCCCATGATCATGTTGTATTTTTAACCCTGTCATTTACTACGTGTTATTATATGTAACTTATATAAATAGTGCTTTTATTCTCAATCAAATTTTAATCATGCTTCATTTTCTATGTATTCTTTAACAATGTGCTAGTAATTGTGCTCTTATACTCATGAATTATTTAAATAAATGTTCAGAACTTATATTAATCTCTTCTGTCATCACCATATATCACATTTATTCTCGAGGCCGAAAAAGATATATAATGACATAATTGGTTATCTTCCAATTTTCTCATTTCTCAATAAATATCTCTTGTGACATTGCCTCAGCAACTGATGGGCTTTATCTGAAAGAAAAAGGAATACCAGTACAAGTATCTATCAATTTAACAATTAGATCAACCCCTACTATACAAACATTCAAGTTTTTATTCACAGAATAAACATGTATTCTTACCTGTCACAACACAAGCCAATTAACAGGAAAATAAATCTAAGGAGGGCGAAATGACCCATCAATTACTCGGTATATATAAACACATGTATATCCAATGAGGGCGAAACGACCCTGCAGTAAGGGCGAAACAACCCGGACGAACGGGGTAAAAGGGCGAAACAACGAGAGGGCGAATGGGGAAAAGGGCGAAACTACCCGACGCCCACTGACACTGTCGCACCATGGTCATAGATTTAGTTTATATGTAAAGTATATAACATTGTTATGTTTTTGTTCATGCCATAACCATTTACTGTAAATGTTTTTGTGCAAATAAAATTGTCTATTGTCTATAAACCTGACACTGAGCAAAAATATGGATTCACACACAGATACTGTACATGTATATCCAATTAACCTAGACCATTTCCTATTTCACTTTGGCACTTTCTAAAATTAATAACCTGGGTCAAGTGGAGCATCTAAATAGCTAGTCAATATAATACAGTTTAGGGGGCTACTCGTTTGCTTGGTCGCCTCCCCTGGTTTTACTCCAATACTGCATGTATTCATTACCTGTAATTACATGTCTGTGATGTACATGTATTATAATTATTTGGATTACAAGAGTGACAGGTAATACAACCCCTACAGTACACTTTACACCTAGAAAATAAAAAGTTCCCTGCAATAGCTGTACATGATAGTGTACCGTAATTATTGTGTGCAGTACATATTGGTTCCAATGAGATCATGTACAATGTACATGTACATGTTAGTCACATGTGTACATGTACATGATTAAAATTGTCTCTTTTAACAACATTTAAACAATCCTGTTCTGGAAAAGTGCATCAATTATTTCAAGGTTAACTTGGGTTAACAATGGTAAGATCAGAGACATTGCAGTGGGAACCTGTAATGGAACAGAAACTCAGTGAAAGAAATTAGCAGTAGTCCTATGGACCAAGTCTATGTAAAGTCAAGCAGGTCTATAATGAAACTGGCTCAATTTCCTTTGAAATGTACAGTTAGGTCTACATAAAATTATGATGGGTATATGTTGACCAAAAATTAAGTTTCTAACACTGGAAACTTGAATTGATTTCTTCTTGATGATATAGTATGATAGAAGCATTTAAGAATTGTAACATTATAATTATTATTCATGTACTATAAAACCATAAGCCAGATTCAAAGTAAAGCCATCTTTTATATTCTATAATGTAACTAATTTAAATAAAAAACTTAGGATGACATGTATTTGTCAAATAGACCTTACATTTCTATATTTCTGTATGAGATCACAATGATACAAAGTGTTACATGTATGAAATGTAGGAAATGACTGTTTACCTATAAAGAAACTGAACAAAAAATTCTATTTGTCATATAAGTTCTTTTTACTTTGAAAGCAATACATGTATAACTTATACAAATAATATAGTATACAGTGAAAATTATACATACATGTACATGCACTTGTTACCATTATAACAAAGGTTAATTACCTATAGCATTGTACTTGTAGTCTACCCTTGATGTGTCTGTGCGGAATCCTGTCACACACAACACCTGGGACAAAGGAAGATATACCAGCTTTGAGATAGTTGTAAATGTAAGATTCATGTAAAAGAGTTCGTATGCACCTTTGTCAATGCTGCCTGCTAATTTCTTATCTCAGGCTATTGCTGTGATACTAAATAAAACCAGCAATTTTCTTATGACAACGTTGCATGACATTGACTGTGATGTCACTGATAAATAGAATAACATCAGTTGATGACTACAGATAATGTAAGTTATGACTGTGACGTCGCTGATAAATAGAATAACATCAGTTGGTGACTGGAGATAATGTTAGTTATGACTGTGATGTCACTGATAAATAGAATAACATCAGTTGGTGACTGCAGATAATGTTAGTTATGACTGTGACGTCACTGATAAATAGAATAACATCAGTTTGTGACTGCAGATAATGTTAGTTATGACTGTGATGTCGCTGATAAATAGAATAACATCAGTTGGTGACTGCCTAAAATGCAAGATATGACTGTGACATTGCTTACAAATAGAATAACATCAGTTGGTGACTGCAGATAATGTAAGTTATGACTGTGACGTCACTGATAAATAGAATAACATCAGTTTGTGACTGCAGATAATGTAAGTTATGACTGTGATGTCGCTGATAAATAGCATGACATCAGTTTGTGACTGCAGATAATGTTAGTTATGACTGTGACGTCACTGATAAATAGAATAACATCAGTTTGTGACTGCAGATAATGTAAGTTATGACTGTGATGTCGCTGATAAATAGCATGACATCAGTTTGTGACTGCAGATAATGTTAGTTATTACTGTGACTGCAGATAAAGTTAGTTATGACTGTGACGTCACTGATACATATCATAACATCAGTTTGTGACTGCAGATAATGTTAGTTGTGACTGTGACGTCACTGATAAATAGCATAACATCAGTTTGTGACTGCAGATAACGCAAGTTTCTCACTTTGTGTTTGATTGATCTGGTTTTGAAATGCTTTAAATATCTGTCCCTTGACATTATGCATTAAACTACAAGCAATCAATCCCATTTTTGCCTCACTCTACTCACAACATTTCGTGTGTACAATACAAAAAAAATGAATCTTACACCACCCATCAATAGATATTGATAAAAAATTGATGTTAAGGTTGAGGTACAATCTTAAGGAACTGAAAAAAAGATGTATAAGTTAGAACTTTTGGAGAAAACACAATCAGGACCAGAAGGAATAAGTGGATTTATGTATACACATACATGTACATGTACCAATTATAAAACTTCTGATCTAATAGTAAAACATTGTAATACAACATTTGTCACGGCACCATGGAATAGTGTGGAAAATGTAGTCATGTACTACATTATATTTGGTTGTATAGATACGTCTTCTCTTCCAGACAACCAACAAGTCTTTCTGTTTGAGTTCATCCAAGACTAGAAGAAGATTTTCAGAATTTGAATGGTTACGAAAAACTTTAAAACATCACCATCCTCTTGTGTAAGTCTGATTAAGTCGTGTGATATAACAATTGTATCTGTGGGTGTAAGTCATGTGATAAAACCATTGTGTCTGTGGGTTAAACCATGTAATTAAACAAATTTATCTGTGGGTTAAACCATGTGATCAAACAATTTTATCACTGGGTTAAACCATGTGGTTAAACAGTTTTATCTGCAAGTGTAAGTCATGTTATAAAACCATTGTATCTGTGGGTGTAAGTCATGTGATTAAACAATTGTATCTGTGGGTGTAGGTCGTGTGATGAAGTAATTGTATCTGTTGGTGTAAGTCATGTGATTAAACAATTGTATCTATGTGTGTAAGTCATGTGATTAAACAATTGTATCTGTGGGTGTAAGTCATGCAATTAAACAATTGTATCTGTGGGTGTAATTCATGTAATTAAACAATTGTATCTGTGGAACCTGAAAACATGTCTATTATTCTATAGTATCAGAAAACATGTTTGTTATTCTATAGTACCTGGAATATGTCTATTATTCTATAGTACCAGAAACCATGTCTATTATTCTATAGTACCTGAAACCATGTCTATTATTCTATAGTACCAGAAACCATGTCTGTTATTCTATAGTACCAGAAACCATGTCTATTATTCTATAGTACCAGAAACCATGTCTATTATTCTATAGTACCAGAAATATGTCTGTTATTCTATAGTACCAGAAACCATGTCTATTATTCTATAGTACCTGAAACCATGTCTATTATTCTATAGTACCAGAAACCATGTCTATTATTCTATAGTACCAGAAATATGTCTGTTATTCTATAGTACCAGAAACCATGTCTATTATTCTATAGTACCAGAAATATGTCTGTTATTCTATAGTACCAGAAAACATGTCTGTTATTCTATATAAATCCTTTACTTTCAGGACACCTCCAACTTTGCCACCAAAGAAATTTTTTGAAGACCGATTTGATCCAAATTTTATAGCCTTTAGGATGAAAGGTTTAGAGGATTTTCTTAGCAAGTTTGTACTATATTATTTTTTCTCGCTCATTCTACATGTAAAATAATTCTTATATGTAATGGTATAGTGAAAAATATGCATGTTGACTATATTATATGTATGTAATATTTGTATTATACCAGTATGGTAAGAAATATAAACATGTAAGTTGACTTTATTATGTAACTGCATGTATTATATAATTATTACTGGTATGATGAAAAAAATATACATGGTCTATACATGTAAGTACATGTACATGTACCATGTAATTATCAACTGATTCCAATGCTTTAACTGACAGGTAAATATTACTGTTTACAGTTATTTTCTTTATTGTTTTTAGATACAATTTGAGCTTAATGATTTTACAGTCAAGTTAACCATATACACTTAAGACTGATATGAATTTAACAGAAGAAAAAAATTAACAATGACCTATGACCTCTTGTACTTTAAGTTTTCTATATTTGATAGATTAGTGGAAGAGAAATATTATCTGTCTGACACAACATTCCATCTGTTTCTTCAAACCAACCTAACGATTAAAGAGATAAAGGAATACATAGAAGGTCACATGACAACCTACCCGCTAGATAGTTTATGGAAAGCCAATGGAATCAAAGAAAATTGCAGGTATCCTCTTGTAAATGTTCTTTCAAATTATCTTGTGAAACTGCAAAGTGGATTGTAATCAAATTTTGTTACAAGAGCCCTTATTATATCTACGTTGAAATTGTGTCATACTGAAGTTTTCATTTAGTCAAAGTTGCATGATGACTCATGTTCAGAGTATTTGCCTATGAAACAATATTTGTCAATAATTGTAGTTCAGTAGTCCATTTTGAAGACCATAACAGAAAGAATACATAATTATTGATTAAAAGAGCTGAATTAGCCTGTTAAAGTTTCCAGGTTTCAGATTTGTAAGAGGATGATATTCTTTCAAATAAATTGAAAAATTTTAGTAGTTTTTAGGCTTTTTCTTGAAATTGTAAATGTCTGCATTCAGAGTATAAGTATATAAATGCATGCCTTAAATAAAAACTTTTTGTAAATTCACTTTTCTGAGTTTCAAGTTCCCTAGAGCTTCTATCTTTTTTATTTTGCTCATAATATTTTTGTGGTTTATCAACTTTTGATGATTTTAAATAATAATTAGGGACTAGAACATATAATATTTTCTCAAGATCAGAAAAAAACAACCATAAATTAGTATCTCTTCAATGTCAGGCAATAAGCTAATGAATTAATTTATATGTATAATGCAAGTAAATCAGAGATAAGTATTCCCATTTAACACAAACGCTGACAGTTAATTACAGAACAAGGGCAATGCTTTCGATATCAACTTAACTCACTAAGGTGTATTACGCATATTTTGTTACTGATACCCTCAAGGGGAAATTTTTGTTTACATTTTCCATGTTTATTTCTTTTCAGAGATCTTAGTCTAGAATCATGTAGCAACAAAACTGATTCAAGGTTTTTTGCAAAACATCTTTCTTACATACACATATACCCACAATTTCTTTCCTATACATATACCCACAAATCTTTTATGTCTTTTTTTTCCATTGTATCTAGTAAATCAAGAATAATTTTAGTGTAATGCCAATGTTATTCAGGAATCTTATCTTAATGGATCAATAATATAAATTGCAACAAGAGCAGTATGAAGTGTTATCTCCCCTGGCCATGTAAAATTGTTGACCCTTTCATTTGAACACTGATGTTATAATGGTGTTCTAGGATTCCTATTTTCTGTTACTCAAGTCAAATGAAATTTTGGTGAATGATAGTTATTTATGTTCCACTCTCTCTTTTGCAAGTAGAAAACTTGAATTTCCAAAAAGATAACTTGGGATAGCTGTCAATGATTCTGGTAAAGTTAATTTTCGGAAGGAGCTTTCCTGTGGAAACCTAAAATTTTCAAAATTTGTAGACCATTACATGTTTTTTATAACCCAACATACCTTAATTCTTACTTGTACCTCTACCTCTAATAACACTTTTCTGAACATTTTATTCTAAAAGGAAACTTTAACTAATTACTAGTAGCTTTAGCATTAGTCATATCTTTAATTAGAGATTTGCAATACATGGAATAAATACATAGGACTTCAATCAACATTTCAGCTCATGTTAAAGAAATATTTTTAAACTGAATTTTACAAAATAAAAAGCATGTATATTGTTTAAAAGACGGTTTAAGGTTTATCTTCATATTCTTTAGGCTGAAATATTGGCTATTTTAAGTTTAAATGACTATCTCTTATTGTAATTAAGGAGAGTTAACTCAACATTTTTACTTCATATTCAAACTGCAATACAAATTGTGCATTGACATTTTTTATGCATTGATAAGAATTTTATGAAGAAGTTCTATGAAATGCTTAGCCTTTGCTTTTGGAATTTCTTTTTCTACATTTTTAATGCAGTGAGTTTGCTGGTCTTTACACTGAAGAAGATAATGACTGGTCCAAAGTTCAACATGATGAGAAAAGAACAGCAGATAATCTGGGCGCACCATCATTGAGCGAGGAAACGAGAGATTCACACAATTCTGATATTAGTTCATCATTTTCTGATTCTGAGGAGGGTTTGACAGAATTTCCTTCTCTGTCTTTGGTAAATAACCCTAGTTTACCAACTGATTCTAGTCATTCTTCCACATCTGAGAAATGGCATTCACCAGAACTCTCTAGGAAAAAGTCTCAAACAGCAGACAAATGGCATTCCCCAGAACTCTCTTTGGAAAAGTCTCAAACAGCAGATAATTGGCATTCACCAGAACTCTCTAGGAAGAAGTTGCAAACAGTTGATAAAGATTCAGTGATGGAAGAGGTACCCCCTAGTGAACTCTGTAGTTGGAAAGAGAAGATGCCCTCAACTGAAGAATATCATTTCAAGGAAGGGAACAACTCACAAGAGCTCTCTAGTCAAAAATCATTGTCTGTTCACACAGAAAGGGATTCTTTTTCTTCACATTCACCTGGAAAATCCAGTTATACTAACCATAAACCTGATTCTTCATTTAATGTGTTGAATGAGAATAACTTCGACAATATAGACATTAAATCTGATGTAAATGATTCAGATAGTAACTTTATACCAAATATACAAGTAGATTCCGTTAGTAACTATACAGTATCAGATCAGTTTAGTATCAATAAATCATAGGAAAACTGAACAAAAATCTCTTAAAGTAAACACTCTTTTGTTTTGATAATGTAACAGTTCAGATCCTTCGTTAGAATCACCGTGTCTGTCTGTCTCCCTGTTTGTCTGTCCACACATCTTGTAAAGCACAAGTCCTCATTAACCTCTAGTCATATTTCGTTAAAACTTCCTTAATTTCCTCCTTAACCGCTGCATGAATTTTGATGAAATTTAATAGGAGGGTTAAGAGTGCAGGAAGATAGATTATACTAGAAATTATCAGGTTTATACAAGGGGAGGTAATCCCACTTTTAAGTTTTACACATTCAGCTCTCACAACTCCTTCCAAATTGATGAAACTTTATACTTTCTTTGAAAGTTTGGAAATTCACTTAGATGTGCATGGAGAGAAACAATGGTTGTGTGATTTCTACTAGGAGAAATACTCCAACTTACGGATGATTTGAAAAAAAAAATTACATCCTAGTGAAGCAAGGAGTATCTTTTTTGTGAACTTGCTCACAGTATTTCTTGTTATTTTGTTCTATTTTAAAGCCAGAACATAATGCTGTGCTGCCTGCTGTCATTATAAAAATAAACAAAATAACAACTAAGACCTTCAAACTTAAACACCTCCTGGACTATTCAATGTCCTATTTTTTGTGTAATATTCAGATTATTTGTATGCTTCATGTAAATTGTGTCCATGCAGTGTGTCATTTATGTTATGCTTCATTTAACCTGCTGCTAAAAAAAACAAATATGTATACTGATATATGTCACATAGTGCAGTTAAGTATCCCATGGGTTGTGCTTGTGTAGTAGGAAGTGAGAATGTTACACTGACAAGAAACAAATTTGCTTGTGTAGAATGGTATCATGCTGTCCTCCTCCATTAGACAGAAAATAACTTAAGTATAAGTGTATTGATCTTCATGAAATGTTACCACGTTCCATACCACAAATGGAAGGCTAGAAATTATTTTGGGGGTTATGACTTGAACCGTCTTGGAATAAGGGGCCAAAAGCATTTTAATGATGTCACAACAATAACTTAACTGAAAGTCAATGGATCTCGTTTAAATAGTAATACAAAGGTGCTAAACCAGCAAAACCATGCTGGGAAACCAAGACTGGGATTGATTTAAGAGGTGACTTAAACCCTGTAGGAATTAAGGACAAAAAAGTAACCAGAACAACTATTCATGTCCAAACAATAATTTGACTGTAAGTGGATGGATTTCTTTGATTTATAAAACTGATTTATTCAATGGGTCATAGTTTTCCTTTCCTCGTTTGTCTACCCTGGACTTAACTTTTTTTTTTTAGCAACTCGGCGGGTGTTTCTAGAAAAGCAGAGGACGCTTACCCTACCGTTGCACCTGGTCCATGCTCCCAGTTTTTGAGTCTGAGTTGCTCATTTGATTTTGTGACTTTGTATGTATGATTTTATTTACTTTATGTTCTTTGTTGTGTATGTCTGTTTTCCATGTCTGGTCTTTGTCCCTGGATTACATTCTTTTGATTACCGCTATAACCTTGGTTCCCTTGATTACTCTTTGAAACAGTACCACAATGTGCTTTACTATAAAAGGAAGACTGGGATTGGTTTTTGGTGAGTTACGACTTAAACCATCAAGGAATAAGGGACCAAAAAGGGACCAGAAACAAGCATTTTCATGATATCCTAACAGTAACTTGTCTACAAGTGAATGGGTATTTGTGAAATTGTACCACAAGGTGCCATACCTGAAAAGGAATAGAATTTGGGGGTTGGGAATGGAACCATATATGAATATGAGTCCAAAAAGAGAACATTTTTGTTCTGGTTAAATTTTTATCATCCTGTGTCAAATATTTAAATAAAATCAAAATTGAGAGCAGTATGAAGCTTGAATAGTACATCCATACTTGCCCCTACTGTCCAGGCTTTAATCTCGGTGCCCTTACAGGCAATTTACTGAAAAGAGGTGTAGTAAGTGAATATAAATTTAAGATATGTGGTATTAAGAAGTTTAAAAAGAAAAATTAAGATCTTTCTTCTGGCTATTTGTACAATGTGTTGTATAGGTCAGGTTAGACACTAAGCTAACATTCCATGTCCATAAAAAGCACACTTCAGAAAAGTTTTCAGCTTTTTGTTTAAGATGTTCTATGCAAATGTGCCAAACTATTGTTTTAAAGAATGTATTAAATCATTCCACCTTTACTGGGATTTTAAAACATAACTTTAACATTATGCAGTTTTATTTTTTTGTGAAAATGGTTTTTTTCTGTTAAAACTTTCTTGTGTATGCTTCAGCTTTTCCAATTTTTCCATCTTATTGTAGTAAACCCAAAGATAAATACCACATGATACCACAAACTCAAAAAAATCTTCTTATGATTTGTTTTTTATTGTTTAATCTTTTTTTATACAAATTGATTTTCATTCAGTGCTCTTCACACCTTTTAATTAAAAACATAATTTTAATGACATTTATGTAAATTTTATTTATTACGTTTATAGAGACCTTTATTGTCTTAAGAATTTATCAGATTATTTGTAATAAATCAGAATAATTCATGTATTAAAGATAATTAATGTAACGCCTCTGGATTTATTTTGCCTTTTGTATGTCTTAACCCGTGCATATACAGTAATTCTTTATTCAGCATTAATGGAGAAAACATTTGATTTCTATGTGAGGGTAAGATCAAATTTGAAGTAAAAAGTGATGTATGCTTAACAAAATCCAGGATTTCCAATTAGGAAAAATAAAAAGGCAGAGGGACAGATCCAGACACTTTGAAAAGGAGGTGTTGCAGACAAGGTTCCTCAGAAATAGGGGTGCTAGGACATTATTTGCCATTTTTAGCTCGCCTGGCCAAAGGCCATGTGAGCTATTGCCATCACTTGGCATCTGTCGTCGTTGTTCATCGTCGTCGTTAACAATTTTTCAAAACTATTCTCCTCTGACACCACTTGACCAATTGGAACCGAACTTAATATGAATGTTCCTTAGGATAGGTTTCCTTTATAGAACTAATGAGGGGATTAATGATCCGTCGAAAAACATGACCAGCATTACTAAAAATAGAACATAGGGGTCAGACAGTAGTTTTTCGCATATATCTCCAAAACCGTTAAGTTTAGCCAAATTCTGACAGGGTAAAATGTTCAGCATGATGAGATCTATCTGTGAACAATTTGTAATTTTGATATGTCAGACCATGTTAGAGTTATTGCCCTTTTTTCGACGTTTTATTTGCTTTTTTAAGTGTTATTTCTTTCAAAAATCTTCTCCTCTGACACCACTTGACCAATTGGAACCAAACTTGGTATGAATGTTCCTTGTGGTATCCTGCATAGAACAGATGTGGAGACTCTCGATCCGTCAAAAAACATGGCCGCCATTACTAACAATAGAACATATGGTTCAGACAGTAGTTTTTCGCATATATCTCCAAAACCGTTAGGTTTAACCAAATTCTGACATGGGATAAAAGTGTTCAGTATGATGAGATCTATCTGGTAAAATTTTCATTTTGAAAAGTTAAGCCATGTTGGAGTTATTGCCCTTTTTTGATGTTTTTTGCTATTTTGAATGTTATTTCTTAAAAAAAAATCTTCTTCTCTGACACCACCTGGCCAACTGGAACCAAACTTGGTATGAATGTTCCTTGGGGTATCGTGCATAGAACTGAAATGGGGATTTTTGATCCGTTGAAAAACATGGCTGCTGTTACTAAAAAAGAATAAAGGGGTCAGACAATAGTTTTTCACAAGTATCTCCAAACCCGATAGGTTTAGCAAAATTATTTCTATAGCTGAAATGACCCTTATTATAAGGCCTTCAAAAGTCGCCAGGGATCAAAGTTGTCAGGTGACTCCTGTAAGAGTTATTGCCCTTAAAAGATGAAAAATGACAGGTTTTTTTTTACAGTTTTCAGCCAATAACTTTAAAACTATAAAAGAAAGACACTTTCTATCACTGAAATGATCCTTATGATAGTCCTACCAAAGTCTTATTGAGTCAAAATTGTTGGACAACTCCTTGTTAAATTTATTGCCCTTGAAAGATAAACTTTAACCAGGTGAGCGATTCAGGCTCCTCAGAGCCTCTTGTTTGATAATATTACACATGAAAATGACACCTTTTCCAACAGAAAGGAGGGGTGCCAGCCCCCTACACCCTCCCTCTGGATTCGCCAGGAGCTGGAGCTGTAAATAGTGCTATATCCTATTTTATTTGAAAAAAAGTGCAAATCCGGGTTACGGGTGATATAGAAGAAAGTCTGAACTTCTGAAAATTCCCATTTTTTCGATTTTATAGTAAGTGTAACACCAAAAAGAAAATCAAAGCACCTGAATTGATCAGATATGTTGGGTATATCATTATCTTAATTATGAATGCCTGAAATATGACTTAAACAGTGTCGGTATGCTGTGAATAAGAATTCTGTCTGATACTGAGGGGTAGGGGGAATATTTTAAACATTTTTTTTAAATTCTTTCTTGAAAATTGGTTTTTCGTGGTTTAATTAAGTAGCAAATTAAATTATCTATCAAACGACACCAAATTTTAGTTGAGCAATAACTTGTAGAGTTTAGTTATGTGACTTTTTACGAAAAAATAGAAAATCCCATTTTTGCATTTTTTGATGAATTCTGACTACAAAAATTGTCAAAATTCATCAAAAGAACCCAAGAAGTATTAATTGTGATAATACTAAACAGAAAATACCAAATAAACTAACTTTTATCGAAGTATAAATACTTTAGGGGTTTTGACATTTACAAATATGTCAATTTGAGCGATTTTTCTGTGGGGTAGGGGTACCGGTATATTTTTTTCATTTTACCCCCAAAACCCTAAGTGTTACCGCAATTTTTTTGGCATCACTGTAAAGTTGAGACATTGGGATACATGATGATACCTATATTTATTTAGTTCGTTTACACATGCTGTCCAAGGAAGACTTAGACGCTCAATCAATCGAGTCACAAAATTCTTGGTTTTTTTACCCAGTGGGTTACAGATATAGGCTTATACTGATAAAGAATTCGAGAATATTATTTGGCGACAATTTGATCCGGTAATGGGAGGTATAAAGCTACCTAAAAATCACCATGATGTTGATGAGGGATAGGGAGGTTTACACGGTGGACCCTCCCAGCCCTTAGACTACTGAGGAGGTCAGAATATTTATTTTCAATTTACTAGCCAAGATCAGAATATTTGAATTATTTTCAATCCCCCCCCCAAGAATCTAATGGTCGTCCCCTAATATGTCAAAATATTTTTTGTAAAAAATTACAAATAAAAATCTTTAAATTTACTCTGCACATTGCGACGGTCAATCGTGGAATTAATGATGCTTTCCAATAAAATTCATCATTACAACTAATGCTGCATTCGAATTATATTTATACAAGGAAGGAATAATATTGGACATATCGGATACTTGCTTGATTTAACGGGGAAGGTCGACTGGATCTTATAATAGTGAATACGCGGTCGCTCTACACTTGTTAAGTAGTCACACCTTAGCTGTTAATTTTAGAATGAAGGGAAAAACTCAGCGGTTGTTGTACATGATAGTAATATGGATTACTATGAGTATTGCATAGACTGTCATTGACTCAGATTAGAGGTTGCCATTATGTGTCACCAAGCATAAAATAAGCTTCATTGACTCAGATTAGAGATGACCGACGGGTTACAGACTGTCATTGACTCAGATTAGAGATGATCCAGGAGGAATCAGTTTAATTATTTCTCATACTTGTCTTGATATACAGTAATCGAACGTTATTGTACGTATACAGCTGTAGATCTATAATGCGTCATCCTATGATAAGTCATATAATACTGTTGAAGTGTTGTCAATATTTTTGGGGAAATTGTTAATCCTCATGAACGAAGCCTCTTTTTATTGATTACCTACTTTCAATTTCATAAACTATCACATAAAAATGGAGTGTTTGAAATTTTGTCTCAGGATCTTAATTCTATAAATTCTTTTGCAGGAAGTTTTCAGGAATCATGAGTGACGGTGATAAACAAGACCAAAGGGGAACAGTGCCGAAAGATGTGCGTGATGAGTTATATTCAGCAGTAGAAGATGACGAGGTTTGGACAGTTCTGGACATAGTCAAACAATATCCAGGCATACTGACTAATTATTCTAGTAAACATTTTTCTTGGTACTTACACCTTGCATGCATGTACAATCGACAGAATATTTGTCATCAGATGTTGGAGTTAGGGTCGGATGTGAATAAAGACAATGATGATGGTGATACCCCTTTACATGTTGCTTTGAATAACGAAGCTGACACAGAAATTATACAAATTCTTATAGATCATGGTGCAGACGTATTTAAACAAAACCACCAAGGTGCATCCTCTTTTCTGCTATCCTGCATGCTGGGATCCTTCGTAACATTTAATAACATTTTAAAATGTAAAAACCTGCCCAAACCCCATACGGACATCTATCACCAGAACGGACTACATCTCCTATTTAAAAATTGGTCGAAACTAGATGAGTGCGGTGTTCTATCAACCAGCATAGAATTGCTGTTACAACACGGTGTAAATGTAAACGACAAAGACTGTAATGGTCGAACTGTACTTCACCATGCATCATATCAACGTGCATTTAAAATCATTCCCCATTTAATAGAGCTCGGTGCTGATCCATGTATAAAAGACAACTACGGAGAGTCGTTCTTGACCAAACTGGAAGACCAGTGTTCAACCGGAGAGCTTTCAGAGCTCCTACCATTGGTAATTAATAGTTTACAAATCAGAACTCACCCCACGGAAGAAGGAACTGAGATAGACGGCAAAGAAACAGTTTTACAATTTTTAAACTTTACAAACTTAACCGGCAAAAGTCTTTTACACATTTTTGTGCCATCCATGGACACTGAAACGTTAAAGTTTCTGTTGGAAAAAGGAGCCAATGTGAACCTGCAAGATAACCTTGGTAAAACACCCCTACATGAATGTGGAAGAATGTCAAATGAGCGTGAAAAAATAGAGCTGCTTCTGAAATATGGTGCTAGACTTGACACCCGTGATATTTGCAAAAGAATTCCATTATTTGAAGTTGCAGATGCAAACACAGCTGAAGTGTTACTCATGCGAGGTTCAGAAGCGAACGTTCGTGATAAAATAGGTTTAAGTCCGTTACACGTTGCCATCCTTGATTGTCATGAAGATATAGTTGATATATTAATTAAACACGGTGCTTCAGTCAACAGTACTGACAATCATGGATCCACAGCTCTCCATTTTGCAGCATGGTTTGGATTTTCAGAAGTGCTCAGGATTCTAAAAAGATGCGGAGCTGATGAAACAGTTCAAGACAAGAATGGATATATTCCTCATCAAATTTGTCAAGAGTTAGAGAAATCAAATCCTAAACAGATGCTTCAAAAGGAGCGCGAAGGTACAGAAATGTCCATCGGTGATCGTGAAAGTAAAAAAGTTCGTTTGGGAAACAAATCGGTAAATGATTTTGCAGCGTTCCTGTTGTCAACCCCGCGCCTCGGGTTGCTAAAATATGTAGGAGAAAACGCACATATCAAAGACATTGTATATGATTTACTTGAAAAAGTCGTAACACATGTGGTCATGTTAGATGGAGATTTCCAAGGTAGACTGTTCATCACTGGAAGCTCTGCTGAAGGTACACGAGTGGGAGAACCAAACGAGTTCGATTGTCTCTACCTGTTAGATAAATTAGGTGAGTCGTGTGACATTTTTGAAAATGGGATTTATTTATTAGAAGGATTCGTGGAACTTAAGGCGAAACATGTGATTGATGTCAATCCAAATTTCTTCGACAGGAATGGCTTTTTAGACGGAGGAGATTTAAAAGATAAACTTTCTCATCTAGTTAAAATAGCAGTTCACCAAACGCAAATGTGGAATTCAAATGAACTTTATGAAATAATGGTAACTGTCGACTGCACGAAACCGGTCATTAATCTTGAAGTACGTTACATAGGGAACTATTATAAATGTTTAGACATCAGTATAGATATTGTTCCAGCTGTGTATAAACAGGGATGGTGGCCTTCCCATATCAAAACGAAATCCCAAAATCTTTTATGTGAAAAAGTTGAAAATGCTGGGTGTGCAGTTTTGATTCAGAATCCCGGCATTGAATTAGACTGTGAAGATGTAGATCATTTCATGCGGATATCATCTTCACCTGCTGAAATAGCCTTATTCCAGCTGTTTCCAGCGTACATAAAACAGAGTTATGCATTAGTAAAGGTATTATTAAGTGAAAATGTATCACCATCGATCCCAGACCAAGGAGTGATAAAGGAGGTAGATTTTTTCCCAGCTGATAATTACATTTCAAGTTACATGATAAAAAATTGTTTGTTGCATGAAGTAAGTAAAATGAGTGAAGATTTTCTAGCTAAAATGTTGTTCGACAGTAGGCCAGAAACGTTGGGTTTAACTAGGGATGAGGAAATTATCTTCTCACGTAAACCGTTAAAAAGAAATATCATTGAAAAAGAAGCAAATATTACAAGTAGCAATGAAAAGACGAATTTCTACCACATGACAGAAGAAGATGAAAGAGTTGATGTTTATGAAAATGATTTAATGGATATAACTGAATCAGTAGAGTTGGCAAAGAAAGTAATAGTACGTCTCCAGACTTGTATTGAGAAAGGTAATCTCCCAGCATACTTCTTCCCATCTATAAACATTTTTGGACACGAATATAGAACGATTTATGGAGAAGATGTTGACAAAGAGAAAGAATCGATTGAACAAAAGAAGGATCAACGTCTCAAGGTCACATCGATGTTGTTAAAGATGTTGGAGGAGTAGGTGATATCAACTGCTAACACTCAATGGATAATGAAAAGTTATTTGTTGTTCTCAACAGTGTCACAGACTGAACATTAGGAAGTTTTAACCTATTAAAATGTTGTGTACATGTATTATAATAGCATGGCGTATTTTACAGTGTTCTAGGATTTTTTTTTTAAATTTAGATTTCCACAGGAAAACTCCATATAAGGATTAACTTTCCCACAGTTTGTCTGCTTTCTGAGCTTAACAGAGCCTTCAAAAATTCAATTTTTCTACTTGCTAAAGGGAAAGTAGAAAGACTTTTTTGAAAATGCTCGGAAATTAAATTAAATGATATATGATGTAGACCTTTGTTTGAGATATGGCTTAACCGATTTAGTTCTCAACAGTCATGTAAGTGACAAACAATTGAACAAAACAAACTATCATGTAGGATACAGGTAATGTAATAAATAACGCAGATGGAACGAAAAAATCTCCGGAAAACCAAATACTGCTGTAAAGCTAACAAATAAAAGTCAAGGTCTTGAGACACCAGAATAAAATAACAGAGAAAGATCATCGAACGAACATACAAAATCTACAAAATATGTGTGATCACTGCTTTTAAAGAGCTAACTTGTATTATAAGCTCACCGGAACAAAAAGGCCCTGTGAGCTTTCTTCATCACTTGTCGTCCGTCGTCGTCGTCTGTCATCCGTCGTTAACCTGTTTCAAAAATCTTCTCTGAAACCACTGAACAGAATTTGATAAAACTTGGTGACAATCATCCTTCAAGTTGGCATGTCTACTTCCAAAATTAAGTCCGTTATGTCTGTCGTCAAAAAAAACATGACTCCTGTTACTTAAAATAGAACATAAGGGTATCACCTTGTTTATATCTCTCTCAAAATCTATGAGAGATAGAAGAAATCTGGGACATCTCAGGCTCTTTGGCTTGAAGAGATCTATCATCCAGGAAAATTTTAAGATAATCGGTCTACTAATTTTGAAGTTATTGCCATGTTTTTGCTGCTAATTTTACCTTTTTTGGCAGTTTTTGCTTATTAGTTAAAAACGAAAGCAGATTGATGATTAATGTACATTGATAAAATGTTTAGTATTTCAATGTTTATTATGGGTGAAAATTTCAGAAAAATCAGTTTACCCTTCTTGGGAAGTATGGCTTTTGAAAGTGTCATGTTTGACGGTTTTTTATCATTTTTTGCCTATTACATGTATTTAGAAAACAAAAGCAGATTGATGATTAATGTAAGTTGATAAAATGTTCAGTATTTAAATGTCTATTTTTGTGAAATTTCAAGAAAATTTGTTGACTCTTCTTGGAGTTATGGCCCTTGAAAGTGTCATTTTGACGTTTTTATCACTTTTTGTCGATCATTTAGAAAAGGAAAGCAGATTGATAATTAATGTAAATTGATAAAATATTCAGTATTTCAATATCTATTTTTGGTGCAACTTTCAGTAAAATTTGTTGACACTTTTTGGAACTATGGCACTAGAAAGTGTCATTTTGACAATTTTCCATGTTTGTTTTGCGTGTTTTTTTTTAACAAAACAATAGCAGATTGATAATTAATGTAAATTAATATATTTAACCATATATCGTATACTAAGTTAGAGCCCTAGATTAATCCTACGAGGAGGAATGACCTGGCCAGCGAAAGCTATATTTTTATATAGCCTAGCTGGCCGAATGGTCTAGGGCGCTGGACTTAGTGCAGGCGGTGTTGCCATAGATGTCACAGCGGTAAGAGTCCGAGTCCCGCGCAGGGAACGACCAAAAATTTGCATCGCAAATTTGACAGTTCCAACATCGTTGGGAATTTTTCAGACCCTTTTAAGGGCCCATAAAGGCCATGATTCCAATTAAATTTTTTTTTTACATACAACAGTTTTGATTGAACATATATAATAACATATAATATCAACAGTTAATTTACAAACTAAATGATTGTCACGTTTTTTTTTAGCTTTTACTTGCATTATGAGTAATACATCATAGTAATCAACACATAGTGTTTAGGTATCATACTGGCACACCTCAGTTTCATTTACAAAATTGGATTATGATAATGGAGATTATAATTATGATCATCTCATTATTATATGAATAAAGAATGTAAATGTATATTCACTTAAGGGCATATCTATTTGCAATAGTGATAATAATGCATTAAAAAAGAAAGAAAGAAAAGAAAAAATAAATAAGTGCAGTGGACATAATACTCACTAGAAGCCTCCTTGTGCCCAGTGCAGAGAAGCAAGTCTTTTGAGTTGCTTCGAGACAAAGGACACCAAGGGACGGTGCTCCAGGCTTCAAGTATGAAAATTAAGGATCAAATTTGCATATACTGGGCTTTTAATTACCCAAATTCTTACATTACATATTACAATATAAGCAGAAAAAGATATGGGAAGATATTAATGATAGATAAAAATAATAATAATAATAAATAACATATACAAAAAGAAAAAAGAAAAATTATAATTTAAACACCACTTGATATAACAAGATCACTTAAACCAGATAAAATAATAGAATTTTCACAATTTAAGATCCATATCAATTTGTTTTCATCACTGAGGTTAATAAAATGTGGACATGTAGATATTATTAACTCATATAGTATATCTCTCTCTTTTATTTGATGAGCATGAAAAAAAGAAAATGTGCTTCGTCATCTACTTCTCCTGAGCCGCACCTGCGACATAATCTATTTTGTCTAGGAATACCATGATAACGCCCTGTTTCTATCTCTAGTCTATGAGATGAGATGCGCAGCTTTGAAATTTTTCTCCTTTGCTCAAAATTTACTTGAGATAAGTATTTCTCTAGCCCAAAATTGTTTTTAATTTTAGCATATACATTAAGTTTGCCTTCACTGTTCTTTTTCAAATTTCTTACCCATGTCTCTCTATAGTGCTAAGAAAGGATCAGTTTAGAGATTCGTTCAAATGAGAATTGAGTCATGTTTGCTAGACTATCTTTTATATCCTGAACAATGTTCATAATGTATTTTATTGATCCATACCATGAGGGTTTATTTTGTCTAAACAAATTTTTAGGTTCTGCATAGGCCTGTTGAAGCAATGGAAAGTCTGACTGTAAATTTTCTAGTCTATACCAATATTTTATCATCGATTTGATAATATCAAAGTGAAGTGGAAAGCGACCTAGTTCTGACAATACTGCTAAATTTGTTGACCTTTTATGAACACCCAAAATGAATTTTGAAAATTTTACATGAAGTTTTTCACATATAAGTCTTATATATCATCGAGTGGTAAAACTTCCTTTTTAAGTCTAGTTTTGTATGGGTTAAAATATCCCCATATCTCAGCACCATATAGAAGAATAGGTTTGATGGTATGATCAAAAACTTTAATAGAAGCTTTTATTAAAGGATTTTAAGATAAAAAAAATCATTTCTAAGCTTGTGATATGCTTTCAATCCCTTTTGATATAACTCATTCTGAGCAAAGGAAAAAATGCCTGAGCAACTAAATGCAATGCCAAGGTACTTATACTTTGACACACACTCTATTTGTGAATTATTAAATAAAAACATATGTTTGATGAGTCTGCCTGCTTTGTTGAAAGTCAAAATCTTTGTCTTTGAGGTTTTAATATTTAAGAACCAATCTTTACAGTATAAGTGTAGCATATCTAATTTAGCCTGTAAGCCTGTTACTGAAGATGACAATAATACTATATCATCTGCATACATTAAACAGTGGAGTGGGCTTGAGTTCATATATACTGGGTCAGGTGTATTTTTCAAGTAAGCCGGCAAGTCGTTTATAAATATTTTTAATAAATTTGGGCTCAAGTTGTCCCCTTGTTTTACCCCCAATTTTACTTTAAAAAAATCAGTTAACTGGTTCTGAATTTTAACACAAGACTTACTTAGACTGTACATACTTTTTTTTATGATATTATTAAATTTTGACCCAACTCCACTTTTTAATAGTTTTATTTTAATACCTGTGTGAATGACAGTATCAAAAGCTTTTTGAAAATCAACAAAGCAGGCAATCATCCTACCATCTTTTACATTACAATACTTATCTATTAAGGTTTTCATAATAAACATATGGTCAGATGTTCTAGCTTTTCGTGTAAATCCAATTTGTGTGTTGTCAATTACATTTCTTTCTTTTAAAAATTTATCGAGTCTTATATCAAGAATTTTGTTGAGTAATTTTCCAAGTGCATTAGTGACAGTAATTCCCCTATAGTTATTTGGACAAGAACTATCACCCCCTTTAAAGATAGGCGATGTATATTCCAGAGCCCAACATTTTGGATATTTTCCAGTAGACAAACAAAGATTAAATATCTTATAAAGACTTTTCATAACTGATAACTGGCCATGTTTTATCATGTTGTTGGACACATTATCTCGCCCTGGTGATTTGTTTAATTTTGTTTCAGATATTGCTTTTGTTATTTCAGAAGGTGCTAATTATAAAATCAAGCTCATTAAATGTATTAATTTTCTCTAAGTTTTCTAGGATATTATTTAGCTCTTTAATACGTGTAATACAGCTAGATGTTGGGTCACTTAAATTTTTAAAATGTGACAACCAGCTTGACGATGCAACTGGAACTTTCATCCCTTCTTTCTCTGTCTTTCAGATCATTTATTAATTGCCAATATAATTTGTGGTTTTCTTCATTAAGCTTTTCTAGTTCGGATAGAAGGGATTGTTTATATTTTCTGCACTTAAATTTTCTAAGTTTAGTGTATTCTCTGTAAAGTTTGTAAAAGTGTCCTTTTACAATTGGATCTTTTGGATATTTTGAATAATTTTTTCCATAATCTATTAGGTTTTTTTTCTTAAGGAAATGATCAGTATCAAACCATTCCTTTTTCTTTTTTGTTTTTTTTTTTATGTATATATGCTCATAAGGTTTTATGAGTTTTATGCTGAAGAAGGATATCAGTTATCCGAAATGTTCAATGTAAACTTTACCATCTTCTGGTGATGTTAAACATTTTTAGACGTTGCACTTTTAGAAAGTTATTCGATTATCGTAAGTAAAATGGTGATTAATGTTTAACTGTGCAGTAACCAATTTATCAACATGTATATAATTAATTATTGATATCACTAAATTATACGATTTATCAACATGTTGATAAATATTTATTTATTTTTAAATCATTTATTGATATTAATAAATAGATGAATTATTAACGTGTTGATAAAGAGGGTGCCACTGTAAGTGGTTTAATCGTGGTCAGAAAAGTGTTTGTAATTGTTTATTGGATATTGCCCTGCATGCATAATCTGGAATAAGATTTAATAATACTAATATTTATGAACATGTTATTATTCGTCTATTTATTGATATAGTCCATGGGCTGCGAGGGTCCACCGTGCACCCCCTCCCCACTCATCAACTTCATGGTGATTTTTAGGTCGCTTTATACCTCCCATTACCGAATCAATTTGTCGCCAAAAGAATATTCTCGGATTCTTTTTCAGTATAAGACTAAATTTGAAACCCACTGGGTAAAAAAGCCAAGATTTGTGTGACTTAATTGTTTGAGCGTCAAAGTCTTCCTGAGATAGCAGGTAACTCTTAGGATTTTGCGATAAAATAAAAGAAATGCACCCCAACCCAACCCTGCAGAAAAATCGCTTGAATTGATATTTTTTAATGTCAAAAACCCCTAGAGTATTAATGCTTCAGTAAAAAATGGCTTATTTTTTGGTATTTTCTGTATAGTATTATCACAATTTATACTTCTGTGATTCTTTTGACGAATTTTGGCGATTTTCGTAGTCAGAATTTATCAAAAAATGCGAAAAATGCGATTTTCGATTTTTCGGTCAAAAGTCACATAAATTCGACTCTACAAATTATTGCTCAATAAAACGTCTCAGATTTGGCATTACTCGATAGATAATTTAATTTTCTAAATAAATAAACCAAGAGAATCGAATTTTCAAGTAAGAATTTTCAAAAAATGTTAAAAATATTACCCCTACCCCTAGATAACTGGTCTCAGTATAAAACAGAAGTCTCATTCACAGCATATTGACATTGTAAAACTCATATTTAATGCATTCATAATTAAGGTAATGATATTCCCAACATATCTGATGAATTCAGGCGCTTAGATTTTCGTTTCGGGTAACAATTACTATAAAATCGGATAAATGGGATTTTTCAGAATTTCAGAATTTTCTTCTATCACCCGTCATTGTCTTTTTTTTTCAGAATACCGTACTTAAAACAAGTTTTTGTGTGATGCGGTTCATTAATATAGTGTCTTAACTTCAAAATGAGCCCAAGTAATAATTATTGAACTTTTCCAAGTCGAGTTAGGTGAAAAATTGCCACCCCTACCCATGAAAAAAATACCTCAACATGAATTATTTTTTTAATTTTGGCACATAATACAACTTGTATAGTCGAATTTATGTAACTTTTGACCAAAAAATTGTTTTTTTTTGTTTTTTGTTTTTGTTTTTTGATAAATTCTGACTACAAAAATCGCCAAAATTCATCAAAAGAATTCCAGAAGTATAAATTGTGATAATACTTAACAGAAAATACCAAATAATCATTTTTTACTGAAGCATTAATACTCTAGGGGTTTTGACATTGAAAAATATGTCAATTTAAGTGTTTTTTTTCGGCAGGGTTGGGATACATTTTTTTTCATTTTACTGCAAAACCCTAAGTGTTGCCGCAATTTTCTTGGTACCATTGTAAAGCTGAGACATTGGACTACATGATGAGGCATCCATATATCCGTTTACTTCTTTTTGTAGAAAGAAGAAGTTCGTAGAATTAAAGAACTTAAACAAATATTTTTGCCTCAACGAGGTATAAAAGGTAGCCAAAAAATACAAAAATGCTTCAGTTTATTTTTTTGGCGACAAAAAGATTCGTAAATGGGAGGTATAAAGGTACCTGAAAATCATATTTTGGTTGATGAGTGGGGGTGCACGGGGGTTATCTCAGCCCACGTACTAATATCAATAAATCATTTATACACATGTTGATTAATATTTATAAAAATTTTATTAAATATTTATTAATATCAACAAATGGGGAATATTCCACACCGGCTTGCCATATAGTTATTACAATATATATAGTAAAACACAGACAAAAAAAGACTCCTTGAGTCAAACAGCTGACAATGTAGTCTCTAACAGAGAACATTAGCCAGGCCTACATTAAGGAACGGCAACTCCTCAGGTTCTTTTTTTAATTTTATTGGCCATTGATGTAAAACACTGTAAAAGAAGACGAATAAAAGGCTGCAGTCGCCGAATAATGAACAACAATACTGTAACCCCAAAGACTAAAGAAACAACTAACAATATACAGAAAACAGATCAAAACTCACGGAAAACAAAAACGTTAATGACCAAAATACTGGGATTATGGATAATTAAGAAATGAGTGTCTCCAGCTATTCAAAATGCATCACGTATTTGCTCACGGCATGCCTAGTAGTCTAATTATACGATTTGAGAAAACTGAAAAATGTGAATATTTTATTTGTTGGCTTTTTTCCTTATCAGGCATTTTCACTGGCATTTCGGCTGAAGTATGGAAGAACTTACCATGTAGGAGTAAATCGAAGGCTCAATTTTAAGATGTAAAAATATATGCAGGTCAGGCAAGTTTTTGTCAAGCATATAGTACTTCATGCCAGTAAATGTGGAGATATTAATTCCTTTTGGGATTCGGCGGTTGTTCTGACCACCAATTTTGTCCAAAAGGGATTATGGAGATATAACAGATAAGATAACTATTAGGTAAGTTAACTCTGGTCTATTTACGTATGGTGGATGTGATGGAGATAAACAGTGTTTGGTGGTTTGTTTCATGACATACAGCCAACAAGCCGAGATAACCAAGTTAAGGATGTTTTTTTTTTTTTTTGAATTAAGTGCTAAAGGCGGTGGGTCAATCATGGTGAAAAAAAACATGTCTTTCCATGGAATTTCATTCAAAATGTCATCTAAAAAGAATTCTTTTGTAACTTTCTGCACCCTTTGACACTTCTATTCTAAGAGAAATGAATTGACAATCCCCCTACAATGACCATAAACTATACATGTGCGTACATTGTAAAATTCAAGTTGTTTTTTTCTGAGCATGATACATTATTTTTTCTGAGCATAATTCATTATTTATTACTGATTCTTACAGATTCCTAACTTCTTTAAATTGGCAAAAAGTATAATTATGTAGCACCACGAGTACAATATAGTACCTTTACACAAACATGTAGCACCATGAGTTCACGAGTACAGTATAGTACCTTTATACATTGTATAGATTTAATCCATATATAAAGATTTAAATTTTAAGAAAAATATGATATCTAAATAAAAGGAGAATGGAAACTAAACACTGTTCTATCATGACAACATTCTAGAAATATCAAGAATTAAAGTCATTTGAAATTTTTTTAGCATTTTATTTAAATGCACTAACATTAGTGAAACACAAAACAAATATACATCAAGTATAATTAATAAGACAATAATAAACAAATAAACAAAATAAAGCAATATTATTCTCTTCAAAGAAAAAATGGTTGACATAAAAATGTTTCATGTATGAAATTGTTAACCACCCCTGGAAAACTGGAAGTAGAGAAGTGAGGGACAAGGACAGAGGAGAGACAATAAAAGTCAATTATGCTAAAGCAATATAGCAAATATCTAAGAATTCCCACCAAGAGAATCTGTAAAATCTATAACAGAAAAGTGACAGACGGACAAGGGGATTACAATATAGCCCCCATTCTAAATTAAAACAGTAGTCATCATATTGAAAGGAAGGGGCATATATAGACATACAGACAGACAATATATATGTGTGCTAATAATACCTTCCTAATGATACAATATTATTGAAAAGGGGATTTCAGGTGAGTGGACCTTTACTGATCCTAATGAGAATCAGGAACTCACTAACATTGCAGAGCAATCAACATTTAATATAAATACCCCTTTAACCTATAATCATTCTGTAATGGTTCTCACAGAAACATCTCAGTACAAAAATACATACATACAAGTACACTTTGAAATAAAATTAGCTGCCCAAATACTATACACATAAACAGTTCACTATTGATTCTTGAAACAATGAGTTCTTAATAGCAATGATAATAGTCTTCACTCACAAATTGAAAAGTCTCACATAAGATACATAATTCTAAGGGCTATTAAGAATTATATAAAGGGATAAGAAGTATTTCTTAACAAGACTCAGTATATTTTTATTTTAAGGAGAGCTGTAAATACATATTTTATTATCTGAAGCACTGCCATCATCTTTTTTCTGAAATAAAATGAATTGCAAATTCAGTTTTTATTTAATAAAAAAATTAACAGGTTACCTAACTAGGTAAACAATATTACCAAAAAATGAAGTACGGAGCAAACTTTCATATATAATGGATGTTACATTTAAAAAAAAAAAAGAGGTAAATTTCTCTGTTTCGTTGAGGTAAACCTAGACAACACTGATAATACATAACTAAGTTCAAATATCTGTAAGTTCTACAAAAATACAGTTTAAGCTACCTGATCTAAGAACTAAGGATAAAAATAAGATGACCTATGATAACAAAGTAACAGTTGGTAACTAAAGGTTAAACATCCAATGAAACCTTGGTAAAATGGCACTTTAGTTTCCTTCTTCATGATTAGAGGTCATTGTGAAATGGGTCAAATTTTTACCTTAATTTATCAAGTTAAATGATAAACTTCAATTAAACCAAATAAAGTTGTAAGTTTTGGTTTTTTTTCCAGAAGCAACAGCCTACATATAAAACTAACAATCTGTGAAGTATCAATCTATCCTTGTTTATACGTTCACTTTTGGTTGGAAAAATACCAGTTGATATTCCATCATAATCCTCTACAATATCACATCTTTGTTTTGATAGTGAACAATGTAGCTTTCTATGTTTTTAAATAAAGACATAAAGTTACAATGTTATCAGCATAATAAACAAGATTATAGATATCATGTAGTTGTAGATGGTTCACATTTCATTGCTTCTACTGGTGCTGTTGGTTCTATAGCATTTAATGCCTTAGTGGCAACATCTAGTTTGGCTTTCTTCTTTGAATTACCACACCCCTCATATTTTAAACCATCAACAATAACACTGAAAAATAGGTAAATAATAAATTATATTAAATTTCACTTGCAATGTTCACCCAATTGTAATAAAGAGCTGTGCTTTAAGCGCATGATACGCTTGTTGCCATATTAACTTGTCCTTATGCTTTTAATGAATTTATATGATTAACTAGAAATACTGTGAGCCCTGTCAAATACCCTCCCCCCCCAAAAAAAAAAAAGTAAATCAAAACTACACAAAAAATTTGGCATATCAAGGCTACCTCAAGTTGAACTAAGTTTGTTGTCTGGATTTTTCACCCATACATTTCTACCTTGTTCAAAACACACTTTTCTGACAAGGTTACCAAGTACCATTTTCAATGATTTTTCAACAAATAAAATTTCCTTGGCTATTTCCACCTTTTTTTAAAGAATAAAACTTCATAAGGTCATAACACGGAAACGTAAATTTTGATATTGATACAAATCGAAAGGGAGCTTACGTCAATAGATATAAACAATTCACCAACGTTTCATAAAAGTTGATGAAAGTGTTTTTGAGTTATTGTGTGAAAACTTGAAAACCCCCCTTTTTTAAGTAAAAAAATTCAACACACGGAAACGATAAATCTGAAATTTATAAAAATTGACATTGAGCTTACGTCAATAGATATGAACAATTCACCAAAGTTTCATAATATTTAATATAATATATTTGTATATGGTAGGCTTGTTTGCTTATTATTGCTGACTATTCCATTGTACATGTAATTTGATGCCAGTAAGTCATTTGGTGGTTTTATAAAATTACTTTAGAACCAAAAGCACCTTACACTTTTACACAGGCAAATGTGCCACACATGAGAGTCAGATGGTTTGCATCATATGATTATCATATGAATCGAGCACCATGTTTCAGTTAACACATAATAATCGCATGGTTATCATATGATAATCACATGTTTTTCACAAACATATGATTATCATATGTTTCAAACCAATATTATCATATGAGAATCATATGATAATCGTTAAATATCATATGATTGTCATATGATTATTACATGTGCCACATTTGGCTATGCGTATTGTACTTTTGTATCATTTTGGTAGTGGCATTTATTTTTCAACTCTGAAATCTGACTACAAAAATTGTCATAGAATATCAGTTAAGGAGAGTTATTTCTATACACTTCATTGGCAAATGACTTTATTGATCAAAATTTTAAATAGAACAGTAAATTATTGATCAAATTTTAATTACAAAAATATACCTCATAACAAACACAGGAGCATGTACAGGACCAGTTTGAGATTCGACATTGAACTCTAGTCCACTGCGTAACTCATTAAGTCTCATGACTGGATTTTTAGGAGACAGAGCAGCTTCCTTTTTTCTCTTCTTTTTGGATCCTGGTTCTCCTGGTTCCCCTGGTCTCTTACCAAGCACAGTTCCCTCTGGTACGAATGATTGTATGCTGGCATCTGTAAAAAGGTTCTCCTTCTTGTTACTATATACATGTACATGTGACAGTATAATGATACATCAATCTTTAATATATTTTCTTTGACATTAAATAATGGATAAATTAAGTGCCTGTAACTGAGTTTTAGGTTTTTAAACTTTTAAACTCAAAGATCACTTTTACAATGTTAATGATAAAATTTAAAAACTCAGAACAGGGTATTGGAATCTTAAAATAAATCATCTAGAGTTTTATATGTGTTTATTATTACATGTGATGTATCATTAAATATTTTTCAGCCTTTAATACAGCAAATAACATGAACAACTTATTCTTATTACACCATAATTAAAGAGCAAATTGTACAAAGAGGAAGAACTCCATTTAATCAAAGCCGTAGCCTCAGTTGTATCAACTTATGTGTACATGTATTTTCCTTCTAATGTGAAAAAAAGGTCACAAAAACATACAGATTACTTTCTGCCAATATCATACCAAGCCATACCTACAAATGATGGGTGGTATAAACCAGTCATAGAAAAATAAATCAAACAATAAATTGACTGTAAATCTGCCTTATGTGCATTCATGCACAAAGACAAAAAACAAAATAAGTAAATCCTCCTGACAACTCAGTTCAGATATGAATGATTGATCTTACCTGGAATAAATAAAATATTAAATAGTTTCAGCAAAGCATATTTAGCTGCTTCTTCCTTTGCAGCCTTCTTACTTTGTCCTACTCCTTGGAACTTTTCTTTATTACAGGTTAAAATCATTGTGTAAACTGTTCGTCTACGATTCTTCGGATCAACTTCTTTATTTTCAGACACCAGTTCATAAACAGTGTCTTTTGTTAACTCATTCAGATGCATTACAGGGTGTTTGTTAGATATCATAGGAGCTGGGCCTGTAGGCATTACCATAACCTGTAATATAATGACATACCAGAATAAAGGGGGTGTTCTACTGAGGCATTACCATAACCTGTAATATAATGACATACCAGAATAAAGGGGGTGTTCTACTGAGGCATTACCATAACCTGTAATATAATGACATACCAGAAATAAAGGGGGTGTTCTACAGAGGCATTAGAATATCTTGTAATATAATAACATACCACAATGATAAATATGTTTTGCATTTAGTAATCCCAGAAAGTTTAAAAGAATTGGTAAGAACCAAGTTCACAATTCCGTAACAGGTGGACACCTCGGTTTTAAAAAAAGCTTCTCAAAAGTCAAAACTAGATATTTTTGGTATATGATGAGGAGAGACATTCAAATCTGGTGTGAAAAATGTGATACCTGTGCTTCTAAGAAAGCCCCTTGTAGGAGACCTAAAGCGCCCCTGCAGCAATACCTAGTAGGTTCCCCATGGGAGAGAGTAGCAATCAACATTTTAGGTCCGCTACCAAATAGCTATAAAAATAATCATTACCTACTGGTAATACAAGACTATTTTTACAAATGGGCAGATGCCATTCCAATACCTGATATGGAGGCAGTAACAGTTGCCAAAAGTTTCATAGATAGGGTTGTTACTATTTTTGGGGTTCCATTGTCCATACATTCGTATCAAGGATCCAATTTTGAATCACAAATGTTTAAAGAAATGTGCAATATTCTGGGGATGCATAAGACCCGGACCACACCATTTAGGCCAAAATCTGATGGGATGGTACAAAGATCAAATTCCACTATTGAAACCATGTTGTCTGCTTTTGTAAGTGAGCACCAGCGAGACTGGGATGATTTTATTTATCTTCTAATGTTGGCATATCGTTCAGCAGAACATGAAAGTTTGGGAACCTCACCATGTTCTATGATATTTGGCAGAGATGTTAATTTGCCAGTTGACTTACTATTGGGGAGACCTAGCTCTGAAGACCACAACACTGTCTTGAAATCAACCTATGCACATAAACTTTCTAAGAAAATTGATACAATACATGAGTTTGCCTGAAGTTAAAACTGTCAAGTGACAGAATGAAGAAAAATTATGATATAGGGTCCAGGATGCAGAAATTTGATAAGGGTTCTGCAGTTTGGCTGCATAACCCACGACGCAAAAAGGGACTATGTCCCAACTTACAGAGAAATTGGGAAGGTTCTTTCATAGTAATAAGCAAAATAAATGATGTAATATATAAAGTACAAAAGAATCCAAAAACTAAACCAAAAGTGGTCCATCAAGATAGGTTGAAACCTTATAAGGGTAATAATACACCAACTTGGTTCCATGATTAATATACTATTGTAAGGATACATAAGGCTCTACAACAGATTATCCAACCAGCACAGCAGATAAAAAAAATATTATTTTAATCATTGATGAAAAATATTTAGGAAATGTTCCATCTATTTATTACAAACCACCATGTACCGGTGCGGTATATGCAGAGATTTTACTTTTGATACCACCCTTAGTTGCAAGAGGCATATGACAAAACAACACTCTGGGTTTGGGTACAGATGTAGTACCTGTAAGACAGTAGTAAGCCGGCTAAGTGCACACAACAGAAATTGCACAGGTGTGACTAAACTAGTTAATAGGCAGACTATGACACTGACCTCCCAGGAGAAGGAAGATTTTGACACTTTCCAGGAGTCTAGAGGAAGAAGAATAATTAAAGAACAAGTGCCTTTCAGTGAGAGGAAGGGAACCAAGAAAGATGTACGCAAACGGAGGGAAGACAAAAGAGAGAGGAAAGATAGGAGGGAAGATACAAGGACAGAACACCGAAGCCCCTTAGAGAAGCTATACCATGGCAGCGGGACCAACAAGTTTGGAATGGATGAGAAAGTCGACAGGAAGAACAAAAAAGGGAAAGAGAAGAGAAAGGCAGAAAAAGATCAGAACAAAGATAATAAGAAAATGAGAACAGAGGACAAGAAAGTGGTACATGAATTAGAGGAAGTACAGAAAGAAATAGACACCATCCTGGATTGTTTCATTTACATTATAAGAGAAAGAAACAGTAGAGAGAAACATGAAATATGTGACAAGAAAGAAAACATGGAAATCAAGAAGAGAAATTTATAACAACTTAGCAAAGATTTGGAGACATCCTCTTGTGAGGCCATCTCCATCTGTGGGGATATCAATGAAGACCTATCAATGTTTATTCCAGATGAGGATATCTGGGAAATGATTGAAAATCCTGTCAGCCCAGTGAAGAACAATGGAGAAATAACTTCAATTCCAGAGATAGATAAAAAAGAGACAGTCTGAAATCGTTGGTCAATGCATCAGAAAGCAATGCAGTCAGGTCTGATACAAATGTAGCAGAAAAAGAGCCAAGAAGTGAGTATGTTGAAGAAGAACCAAACTTATATGTACACATTTTATGGGGGGTGGATTTTACTATTAGTACTATATAGTTTTCTACTATTAATGAATGTTGATGTTGAATCTTAATACAGCACAACAATACTCAAGAAAAGTCCCATGACATCTTTGGAAGTAGATTGATTTTTATATACTTTTCTTGTGTTTTGTTGTCTGGTATTGGTTTATATATTCACACAAATGGTAGAAGGTGGTGTCCTGTACAAAGTGTGTCTCAGTCTAAACCTATATGTAAAATTGTTACTAATTACCTATTTGCTTATATTTGTGTGAAATATGAGCCGTAATATGTTGGAATAAGGTGATAACCTTACTATATGTATATTTTGAAGGCCAACCAACCCACTTTTAAATGCTTGAATGGTATATTTATGTTTCATTTGAGGACAAATGTTTTTTAGAAAGGGGGGGGGGTGTGTTACAAATTGGTAACCCCCTCATGCATTTATTTCGATTACGATTGTCATATTAGTCATGGAAAGTGATATTACCTTAATTTTGACTTGATTAGTAATATTTATCGATCTATTTCGGTCTGTTTACATTGAGGTTTACAAGTTGTAACGCTTAATTTTATGTCCTGTTGAAATGATACGGTTAGTTGACACTATTTATGATTATGGTTCCTTAGGAAAGTATCTTTTCCAGATGTTGAGATCATTGTATGTATGATTTGTAGTATTTTTATTAGCAAATATTGCATTTTCCTTTCTGGAGAAAACACAACTTGCGATCGCTATTCCTGTTTACATTTTACCGGGACACTGCACATGTTTGTAAGAAGTATTCTGATTGGTCAGTGGTGATGTCATTACCAAATAAAAAGAGGCCTACTTTTGGCTTCAAGCAGATTCTGAATCTCAATAGCTGCTTGAACAGTCAATTCCGAAGCCAAAAACAGAACCATACCAATCTTGGCTTAGTATCACTATGAGTGATAACCACCAGAGAAAATCTGAGATAGGCATGATATGATACCTACTCACATATGCAAATTAGCCATATGTTTGGATGAGTCATCCTCCTTTGGGGTTTCCCCTGTTAGCTGTCAACTTGTTTGAAATTATATACCGTAAGGAGAATTTGATTCAAAGTTCCAAATAAACTTCTAGTAGATGAATACTCACCAGATAACCTTCTATGAGTTGTATAAAACCTTCTGTAGGCTTAAATTATTTTAAAAACCAACATCAGGTACTGATAGGATACTAGGACCAAATTGGGTTTTAGAGGAATAGGCTACTGATTTTGTCATGTTATTGTTGTATTGAAAAGAAGATTATTTATTCATATAAAGGTTATGAATTTATCCTGACTTTGTGTTGAATCAACCAAATACCAAATCAAAGGGATCCATGCAAATGAATGTTTCGGTTTGGCCTTTTTAATCAATACAAATAAGCCACTCGGACTGGAAGGCACCTAAACCATTACAATATGTACAAAATGATGGGCGAATATTTATATACCATAAAACATTGAAAAAAACCAAAGGTACAATAATAAAAATGAACAGTCCCATACATGTAGATGATGGAACTCCCATTAAATTTAAGGAATCAATTTAGCAGAGCCAAAGAATTAAGTAAAGGTGGTAACATACATCATACAAAATTTGTTCAAAATTTTCTAAGTACCGGTAGTCTAATAGTTGAGTCTAAGATAATCAAGGGAACCAAGATTCTCGGGGAAATCAAAAGAATGTAATCCGGGTACAAAGACCAGACATGTAAAACAGACAAACACCTGTCAGAATAGGTCTTATTTTTTTTATGTATACCTCTGATAATAAACATAGGATGTAAAATGTTGTGTAGACACAAACAATATTGTTTTGGGTTTTGTATGCTGATACAACAATATATTGGTCATGTATAGTAGAAATTTCAAAATTTAAGACCTCACTGCATTTACCCAATCTGACAGAGAATCAATGGCTTCTTGCTCTCGTTTTATCCATTTTTTTGTGGATTCCTCCACGTCATCCATAAGAACTTTAAAGTTATAATTTCAATTTATGGAGTGTGGTTCACGGTACTTGCGATCTTTCGAAAGGACCTTAAGCAGTGATCCTTTTTCAATGGTCCTCAAATCACCCGTAACTACGTGACCGAAAGGACCATATTTGAATGGAGAGTTTTTGCAAGAACAAATTATCGAATCAAATTGGCAATTTACCATTATTTAAACATGTAAAAAAGTTAATTACAACCCTACATGATTACACAACTCCTATCAACTGTCTCAGTCAGGTCCACAAATAAAAGAGAAATTAGCAAGAGCAAAAGAAGCACTTTGGTGAAAAGATTGCAGAGATAAAAACTTTTACCTCTGTTTTTGAAAGATCAAGAGATAGTTACTGCATAAATTCTTACATTTCCTGAGTCTTTAGAAATATCTTCACTTTTGATTCCTGACTCCTCTATCTTGACATCTCCCTCTCCATCCATACTTGTCTGTTTCTAAGGAACTTTCCCTTAAACCTAAAAATTAGTTATTTGGGTATTTTAATGAAAAATATCAATCTACATGTAGTACCTCACCCATAAACTTTTTCAATAGAATTTTTATACATAAAATGTAACTCTCAGACTCTGGTAATTCAATATGATAGATTCCTTGCTTATCCAGAAAAATGTCAACAAACAACTTTGAGCTACATGACAAGATCATACATGTAATATAATTATCAGAAAAATTATGGTATAACCTGGTATCCAGATACAAGCCTACACGTTTATTTTGTATGCATGCCGAAGGCAATGAGGGATCAGATATTTTCCCTAAAAAAAGTGACTTAATGCAACATTCACTCAATTTTCAAATACCTCAATACTGCAAAAATTGTATTCTTGAGATGAGGGATCAGATTTTTACAGTAATTACCAGGTAGTTGAAAACCTGAAGTTTTAAAAATTGATGTGATTAGGATAAATAATAGAAATAGTATGGATACTACTTAATGACATTTGTAGCATAATATGCCATTACTCAACTGGACATTTTACCGAAGGAGTCCTCTAGTGATCTGAACCTGAACCTGGATTCACCAGGTAATAAAAGTGATCTGTATGAATGAGAAACAAGATAACCATTCTTTTTTATAACTTAAACAAAAGTCAAAGAGATAAGCAAGGCATAAAAATCCTGCTTTATCACATGGCCTGAGACAGGATTGATTAACAGTACTAACCAGACTTGTAATAAAAAGTAATTAGTTTTAATAGAGGGAATTTAATATACATCTCTGCTTTTATGGACCACTGGTGACATTGACATAAAACTTTAATTTTCCATTTCAAAACTTTGTTACTGCCATTTCAAACATAAATGACAATATTTCTTTCATAATTAAAAAAGTTTTATTGTACAGAAGTACAAGACATGGTGGTATAAACTAATAATGTCCTAATGATTAAAGGGTCATATACCAGGAAATAAAAATATCATTTACATTGATATAAAACACTTCATTTCCTGTTTTCTTACCATCTGGTGGCAGGTTTAAACATAAGAATTTAGTTTTCTGTGGAAGTTAAAGTTCATTTACCCAAAGGTACATGTAAATATGACACGCTTTCTTGGACCACTTGTGACAAAGATTAAATGTGGACTTGAAACCCTTTATTTCCTATTTTCAAGCTTGTCTGCAACATTTGAAACAAATGTACATGTACATGTATATATATGCTTCCTTGAAAATTGAAAAAGAGTTAATTAATGGACAAGCAACACATCTCAGGTCAGCATAGTCTGAATTTGCTCTGACCCTGCAACCCTCCTCTTTTTTATTTGGATATTGATATGTTAGATACATGTATGTCAGACATATCAATATCCAAATAAAAAAGAGGAGGGTAGCAGGGTTAGAGGTAATTCGGACTAAGGTCAGCATACATGTACATGGAAATTTTCTCTTTCAAATTTAAAAATAAAATGCAATAAACAAAACATATCCATAAACACATTATCAGCAAACAAAACTGCTCTTAAATGAATAGAAATTTGTCAAAAAATTCATTATACTGACACTTAAGAAACTTTCTTCCAAGCAAAATACTATATTTGGGTACATTATAAAGCTTCAGAAATCATATAAATAAAAGATGTCAATGTTATACTTCAGGTTAGAGATCTAGATAAAACCCTGCAATCTACGCCGAATCCAGAGGAGTTCTTCCGATAATTTTAGGAATATTTGGAATCTCCCACTTATATGCAGAAGAAAAATTCCTAAAAAACTTGGCAAAATGGTAAATGGCATGAAGTTTAATTTGTTGAAAAGGGAACCTGATGCTTTCCTTACAAGCTTGCACTAAAGGCCACTGCCTTCCACATACTATATCATTAATATTTACTTAAATTTGTGCACAATATATATTGATTATAAGTTTAAAAAATATGTTAATTAACTTGCAGCTCAAATTTATGACAATATGCAATGCAAGTATTGCTCGAGTTTGATAATTCTCTAATTCAGCAGCAAGAATTGAAAACAAATCGGTTGGTTAACACTACAGTTGTGCGTATCTTTAAGGCCCTATTTTTAATTTACAGGCCTATGGTAACTATTCTGTCCTTCAGGAGCATTCCACTTTCCATGTTGTGTCTGTCTGTAGTAAAATGCCTAACCATGATGCAGCAAATGTTTTCTAAAGTTGACAACAGGAGCTTGCTATCTTATCAACAAATGGTGTTTAATGCTCTAAAATGTGCATTTAATTTGAGAGAAGTCAAATAAGCATGAGGCTAAGCTCCTAGTCCCATACAATTGTACTTTGACTTTGAGTTTGAGTCAAACTTTTTTCATGTTTACAATTTTGTTGAATAAGTTCGGTACTAATATGACACGAAAAGTCAGAATATGTGTGTATATGTTCCTTGAAATCTTAAATGTTTACTGCACAGCACCTGTATTAGCAAAAAACTTAAGTTAATACCAGTGAACCGGTCTCTGGTTCCAGTTACAAAGCCAACAGGTTACCAGTCGAAATCAGGATCTAGGTAAAGTTTAGAATGACTTACAACCGAAGAAAAAACTGAAACTAAAGAGCGAAAGAAAGCTCTTTCTTTCTGTAATTCTCTCTGAAACAAACATTTATTATTTGTTATATTTGTTTGATTGTTTTCAAATTTTGTACTCTAATTATAAAAATATTAAAATGGTTCAAAATAATTGATGAATCATAAATTATCCATCTGATTCCACACCGCCATCCCATATCTAACCACATTTTTGAATAAATTCCAATCTTTTGATCCAATTTTTGTCGTGTTTTAGCTTATATACAAGCGTTTAAGTAACAGGAACTTCCTTTTTTCGCCTTAGAATCAGGATCGTGCAACCCAGGATACCAAGATGGCGGATCGATAAGTAGGTGTAGAATGGTGAGGTAAAAGTGTGATTTCTCTTAACTTCATGCATATATCAGGCTCATTTTGTAAACGAAAATTTATATGTGCCTACAGATTTTGGCTATTTATTTTTTATAGCTGTACAATGAAGCGTATTACCGAAATCAACAGTTGAATTTTTAGTTATAATGGGGAGTAATGGAGAGTTCCAACGACAAATTTTGTCGGAAAAGAAATTTTGGAATAACATTGAATATATTCGTATAATTTCACTTTCGTAACAATATCCATTGCTTCTTAACTGTATAGAAATGTGTTACTACTTAATTTGGTCGTTTTAAAACCGTCAGTAAAAATCAACGTATTTTGTGTTTGTTTACAAATTGTCCCCTTTGTTTGTGTGGCAATTAATTCCTTCCGCTCAGACAGAGTTGTCTGTCTGAGTGGTCGTGAATGAATTACTTTGAACAATAATGTAAAAACCATAATGTTATAGTTTTATTATTTACATTTATATGGACAATATATATTTTTGATCTTTAGTAAAATGTTTTAAGTGTCAAATCATGTAGTACTACTGATAATTTTGCATATCAAAATATTGCATAATACCATTTGATATGTTCACATTTAATTTAGAGGTATTGTTAATAAATGCAGTTAGATGACCAGGACTACATCATCATAAATGATTAAGTAAGTGACTAAGTCAGTTAAACTTTTTTCCATGATGTAGACTGATGCATTGTGACATATCTGAATGTAGATATGTATGATTGAGTGATTTCAAACTTAACACTGATTAAACTAATTTTCTGTGTTTCAGATCTTAAGTGGAGGAAGATGAACTTTGGCATTAACTCGCCATACCGTTGACATATTTGTGATAAAGTTTTATATCTGAATAAATATAAAAGTTAAATATATATTTATGAATGAATTTTAGCCTGGTCAGTGACTACATGTGTATTAGACATGACAAGTATTAATTGACGGACCCCGTGATGTGAATCTTGGTGTAATCATGATACTTATTTTAAAGCAAACTTTAAAAAAATCTTTTTAACACTACAAGAGTTTATTTTAAAAGGAAAATAATCAAGTCAACTTTACATGTATGCTTTATTGAGTTCCGGGGCAAACGCTAATGCAGAAAGCACCTAATAAAACTTACATATATACTATGCATATGCATGCATATATGTATATATATGCATCATTTAACCTGTGTACTCTTCAATGTTGTTTTTTTTTTTTTTTTCATGTTGACTTTCTGATTACATCTTTAGTTTGTATTTGATTGTTTAAGGTATTTGCATTACATCTTAATGAGGAAATAAAGACACAAATGAATAACAAAGGAAAAGAGCCTGTTTATACTACATAAACTGAAACAAAAACAAAATGTGCTCACAAAAAAAAAAGAAAAATCTAGTAGTCTTCAAGAAGTACACTTAAAACTGTTATCATATCCTTCACAACTTCTCAATAAAGATGTCATTGATTTTTACCCATATTGGTCCCGTTAAAGCCGAAATACCTCAATCATGGACTCAGCGAAATTCTGAGGTTGTATATAACTTTATTCAGCGACTATATAATACTTACTATTAGGAATATAAAGTCCATGTCTTATTGGGTTAAATATGCAATTGAGTTCCAAAATTAGTGTAAAAGTTACATGATCAAATTATTTCTTTTTTTAAAAAACTTGATGCTGAATTAATTGGATGTTTATATGAACAAAATAAATGAATGAAATGTATTGTGATGCAGGGGCATTTCAGAATCCCTGCATCCAAATACATTCAATTCATTTAGTTTACGTATATAATCATCCAATTTTTAATTCAATGCCAGACTGTAACAACTGAAAGAACAAAACCTCTTTGCGAAGTATATACAAAAAATCAAATATTTGAATGACCAGGCATGAAAAATAACCACTTCGGGAAGTATATACAAAAAATCAAATAATTGAACGACCAGGCATAAAAAATAGGAATATTGACAGCTATCTTTGCATTTGTCATATGTATTGATTAAAATAAAATCCTTATTCATGTAAAGAAGCATGAAATGTATATTTATAACCAGTCTATGTCACAGGCTGTTAGAACGGCGAATTTTTTGTCTATACTATCTCGTCAGATAGTAATGATAAAGTACTCAAGTCAGTCAAGTAAAAAGGTCCGTTTCACAATTGGTGTAACTAAATACCCAAAAAATCTTCCACACCTTTTATAATGGGTTTCTCTCCCCTATAGTATAATACCCCTGTTAGAATATTTTGTTGTGCAGTCGTGAAATACACAGTAATTTCTTCATCTGAAGGCGACAAAAGTCAGTGTCATGGAATAATTTTGTTTTATATATAGATCTACAGTAGATATCATTAACTTTAGCGATTTACTTAATTTTCATTCTCTTATTTATGCAGATAAACAACTTATAGCGAGCACCGCGAAGCGTTGTGCGCTCTACGTTATTAGTATTACATGTACTATCTAAATTTCCCTTAAGGTTCCCAAATACTGTATACTAACGAAAAAAAGTCATGCCCCGGATGTAACTAAAAGCGACTATCCTTGTGGAGAAAATTCATTGGTTCCTTCTACCGCACTCTCCAAAGAAGAGATTGTGGAAAACCATAAATATGTGCTATCCTCTTTTAGTCTGTTTACCAAGGATGATGATTGTGATTTACCGTCTGTACTGGATTCCTGAACTCCACAAGAATCCATACAAACACTGTTTCAATGCTGGATCTGCAAAATGTACCACCAAACCTCTTTCTAAACTTAACTTTTATACTCACAACTGTCAAAGAGGTCTCCAGTCCTACCACAACACTTGTAACTCCCATAGTGGTAATATGGGGTAGGCATTGCCTATATCAGCAAGCACCGTGAACTTTACCATATATGTACTGTCTGTGCGAGACTCGTAAAAATAATAATGGACATTACAAAGGGGGGAGCAACCCGGATGAAAATTTTTGCTTCGCAAGTGCAGTATTTTTATTTATATTTAAACAGCAAGCAAAATCAATATTTCTATTTGAAAATATGTCTTGTTAATTAATGGGGGATTTTTTATTTCAATAAATGAATAACTTGAACAATTTTTCCCCCAAAATTCCAATCCCATACCCTCTTTTCCCCTTGCTCTCAAAATGGTCAATAACTTTATAGTACCTTGCAATACTTTACATTTTCTGTCCCTCAAAAGTGTCCCTAGCAACATCAATTTCAGTTTTGGCCTGTCAGATCAATGTGTACAGATACCGCAAATATTACAGTTCTCCACGGATGGTGGGAATATTTTACACATATCGTGACGTAAAAAAAATTCAGACGATAGTTGCAAATTCCAAACAAGAAAATGATTGCCTTTCCTATCATAGAAAAGCTATGCTTTGATTTTGATAAAATAATAGGAGTTATATTTTTTTCCAGAGGTGGGTTAGGTTCTTGACAACAGCAACAGTGGAACAGCGGAGATACACGTACGTATACATCCACGTGGTTTTTCCCGAAGTTTTTGTAAACATAACATTCACTTCTTTAAAAGAGTAAGACAAATTAGAAAAGACTTGAAAACTATCAGAAAAGATGAATCTATTTTTACTGAAACGTAATCTTAATCTATATTTTTTATTTGTTTGACTGAAGGAAATGATGAATTTTCTCCGTGAGGACAGTCACTTTTTGTTACTTCCGGGACATGACTTTTTTTCGTTAGTATATTGGGGAACCTTAAGGGAAATTTAGAATGTACACGTAATAATGGTAGAGCTCACACTGCTTAGCGGTGCTCGCTATTAATTCAGTGTGGATCCTGAAAAATTCGAAAGATCTTTTGGAGACAATCAGTTCAAGACTATTATCTGAATATAATAGCATTAAAACCTCTGATTTTTCAACACTGTATACTTCTATTCCCCATATTCAGTTAAAGTCCCAACTTAAAAACATTATACATCATTGTTTTTCCAAAAAAGATGGTACACCTAGATACAAATATATAGTTCTTGGTAGAGATTCCTCATATTTTGTAAGAAATAATTCCAAATCATCTTCCAAATATACAGAGGAAAATGTTTACAAAATGCTAGAATTTTTAATCGTCCACATATTTGTCCAGTTTGTTGGACATGTTTTTCAACAAACGGTCGGCATTCCAATGGGAACAAATTGTTCTCCTTTACTTGCTGACCAATTCCTTCATTCATATGAGGCTGACTTTTTAGCTGATCTGATCAGAAAGAAAGAATATTGTTTGGCTAGATCCTTTAATCTCAGTTTCTGCTATATAGATGACATATTATCTTTAAACAATCCTAATTTCGGGGATTTGATACATTGCATCTACCCCAAAGAACTTAAAGGATACTACAGACACTGTGAAGTCAGCCACATATCTTGACCTACACTTAGAAATCGTTGGTAAAGGAAAACTATTGACCAAACTTTACGACAAAGGTGATGACTTTTCATTAAGAATTGTCAACTTTCCTTTCATCTGTGGCAACATCCCTTCAGCACCTGCGTATGGAGTGTTCATATCACAACTCATACATTATGCCAGAGCTTGCAGAAACTACACAGACTTTTTGTATCATGCTAGAACTCTTAACAAGTAGGCTTCTGGAACAGGGTTATATTGCTACAAGATTGAAGTCATCACTACAGAAGTTTTATGGTCGTCATCATGAACTCGTGGATCGTTATGGTGTATCAATCTGCACCATGAAAACTAATTTATTCAACAGGTCATAGTTTTCCTTTCCTTGTTACCCTGGACTTGACTTTTTTTGAGCAGCTCGGCAGGTGTTTCTAGAAAAGCAGAGAACGCTTATCCTACCAGTGCACCTGGTCCATGCTCCCAGTTTTTAGTGGTGTCCGAGTAGCTCATTTGCTTTTGTTACTTTGTATGTATGATTTTAGTTACTTTATTATTTATATTCTTTGTTGTGTATAATGTCTGTTTTCCATGTCTGGTCTTTTTCCCTGGATTACATTCTTTTGATTACCGCTATAACCTTGGTTCCCTTGATTACTCTTCCTTAAACCAAACATAAAAATACATGGGTTAAGATTACGTTTCAGTAAAAATAAATTCATCTTTTTTGATAATTTTTGAGTCTTTCTCTATTTCTTTTTACTTTTTAAAAGAAGTGAATATGATGTTTTTTTTATTAAAGTTCGGGAAACATGTGGATGTACGTATGTCTCCACTGTTCCACTGTCGCTGTTGTTAAAAACCTAACCCACCTTGGAAAAAATATAACTCCGATTATATAATCAAAATTGAAGCATAGTTCTTCTAAGATATGAAAGGCAATCATTTTCTTGTTTGAAATTTGCAGCTGTCATCTGAATTTTGTTTACATCACATGATATGTGTAAAATATTCCCACCATCCGTGGAGAACTATAATATTTCCGTTATCTGTACACATTGATCTGACTGGCCAAAATGGAAATGGTTGTTGCTAGGGACGCCTTTAAGGGATAGAAAATGTGAAGTATTGCGAAGTGCTATAAAGTTATCGACCATTTTGAGAGTGAGGGGAAAGAGGGTATTGGTTTGGAATTTGGGAAAACAAATTTCAAGTTATTCATTTATTGAAAAAAAACTCCCCCATTAATTAACAAGACAGATTTTCAAATAGAAATATTGATTTCGCTTGCTGTTTAAATATAAATAAAAATATTTTCATTCGGGTAGACCACCCTTCTTTGTAATGCCCTTTATTTTTACGACTCTCGCACAGACAGTACATGTATGGTAAAGCTCACAGTGCTCGCCAATTTAGGCAGTGAGGACCCCATATTAGTGTCAACACTAGAAAACAGGAAGAATTTCAATATTGATTATTTTATTGTTTAATTAGTCCAAATGATTATGCCGCCTTTGGAGGCTCCCTTATTGAGGTATAAACGTCAGTTAAAAATTCTTCAGCGATCATCATGATTATCTGGACTATCAGTTTATTTTATAAGCTTCCCTATGCAGAAAACAATACATTATATATAGTTTTTCTGCATGTCTGATTCCCTGGTCTCACTGCCTGACAAATTACACTATCATATGAATGATCATTTGTTGTTTGACATGGTAAAATTGTACATGATTGAACAAAACCCTCGTATATATATTGTGTTTCTTAACTTGTCTTTAAGCATGCATCTGTGCATTTAATCATAAATAAGTTTTGTCATTTTCCCTGTGGGCCCATGATTGGAAAAATAAAATACTTCGAACTTGTACACAGGAGCTTGAAATCTGATCAAAATCCTGTTTCCAGCATTTATTGATGAGATTTCAGGCTCCTGAAATCTGATCAATATCCTATGTCCAGCTCCTGTGATCTATTTATTATTGTACTGTTGGAAAGGTTGTCCACCAATTATTTTGAAAGCCCTTGGAATGATTCTATGGTCCAGCTGTCAAAGGTTCAATGAATTCACAGTAGTAGAATTCGAGAAAGTTGTTTTCATCAATGTTGTCCACAAGTGTGAATACATGGATATCTATAGTTTTAAGTTTGTTTGTTTGTTGGGGTTTAACGTCCGAGCAGCAATATTTCAGCTATATTCAGACGATATAAGGCCCAATAGTCTAATGGGTTAGAAGACATTATATTGATCACGAAAGTTAAGGTATAAGCTTTCTAAAGAAGTAAAGCTATGCAGAATTGTTTATTAACAAAAAATGTAACAGCAATTAAAACTATATAATGACATTAACTTGTTTTGATAGTGGTAAATGTAGAGTTTGTAACAATAGGGAGTTTGATTACAAAATTTCTCACATAGAGAGAAGTAGATTTTCATACTTTTAATATTTCAAGGCTTGCTGAGATATTAAAGATACAAAAAATTATTTCTTGAGTATGTTTAGATGTAAGAAATTTTATAGTCAACGAGCTTAAGTTGTAAATTGTTTCTCTTAATTTTTCAAAACAAAAACTATACAATTAGCTGCTTGACATTTGGCATCAGTGTCATTGTGGACTGGTTTAGCTATCATCTGTTTATGACAAAGCCAGTTGTTACAGGAGAACAACATAAGAAACGTCACAACATTGCTTTGGACCAATGAGATTTTGTAGACAATGTGTCACAATAACACAACATTCAATCACCCCTTTGTATTTCAACCAATCAATGTCTGAGAACTCGAAAATCTTTAGAGTGAAGAAATATTTTTCCCTTGTTGGTCAAGAGGTGTGAAAATCTATTAAAATTATGAGAAACCCATTGTTTGCTTTATGTTCAATTCAAACTTGGACTGGATGGAAGTAAAGGAGCTTACGTTAATCTGTTAACATAAATTTAGACTTATTTTAAGTTTGATTTAGTTCAGATTAAAGCAATTTGTTAATTAAGACTTGTGAATTGATTCAGAGCTGTATAACTTTTGGGGCCTGAAGAATGTCATGAATTTTGCAGGAATACATGTATAATGTAATCGTAACCATTGTCAAACTTTTCACACCGTTCTTTTTAATCTAAAGTACAACCATTGCCAAACCCTGAAAATAACAAAAGCCATTCTGCTTATCATGTAGTTAGAGGCAAAATATAAATGTTGTGACTTTCCAAAATACAACTTTAATTTCTGTCATCTTAATTTTTCAAAATATGTACATGTATTGTCTGTGAAAAGTAAAAATGAATAACTGTTGAAAGTAGAAATTTTAAGAAAAATGGGGTTTTTAATACCTGACAATTATTTTTAATTCATTTGAACTTTTGATATTAGAATATTCCAATATTTTGACTTAAATATGTTCTTTCATCCATTTGCCAAGCCAGGTCTACCACTTAATACATGTAATACATGTGCCATAAAATTTTTATTTTCACTTTATTTTATTAATTGCTTTTTAGATTACTAATATTTTATCATTTCAATCAAATGGTTTGCTTTATATTTATTTATTGTATTTGTTTTTATACAAATGAGAGATTAGATTTGATTAAGTTAGATGTAGCAGCATTTCCTTGGATTTTATGTGAATTGTCCAATTGTTTACGCTTCAATAATCTGTTACAATTACAATGTACACATCTGATTTAAAGGCAGGAACAGAACAGATTACAAATCTGTTAGTAGCATTTTTTAAATGATGTTTGTTTTTATGAATGAAGGAGAAATTTGTTGTCAAACTGTCATGAACTATTATGTAACTTTCAGAGACCTTTCTCGCTGTCATTGAAGGTTATTAAAGAATTCTGACTAAGTAGGATGTCGGTGAGTCACTATGGCAACAGCCTGCCACAAGTGATGGTCATAAGTTATATTGCCATGGTGTTGATAATGAAACAGCAGCATCAAAATCCCTGCCTGAAAGGACAAGATGAAGAATACTTTATAAAACATTCAAAGAGTGTTAAGGCTTTGTCTTGTAGTTTTATAGAGTTATTTTCTTATATTACTTTACTTTTAAAAATTCTGGGAGTTCTAAATTTTTTCCAAGTAAAAACCAGAAGAATTATTTAGAAAAAAGATGTCAGTCTGTAATTAGATAATAATAATGAGTACAGGAAAAGAAAACATAAAAGTTTCTGTAGGAGTTTGTCTTTACTGTGAAGAATTATTCCAAAAATCCCTTTAAGGAGTGTTATACTACAAATTTCACCTTTCAGGAAAGTATGGACTGGAGCACTTTTTGAGAAATTTTATTAGAGACTTGCCTTTGGAAAAAGCTCTTTAAGACCATGTAGATATGCTGATAAACTCTTTGACTTATATGAACAATTTAATGGTTCTTCATAATATTATTATGAAGTGTTCTTCCTTTTGGTCAGATGGAGTGTTTTTGATGCTGGTGAAGTTCGTTCCATTTACAATATAAAGACATAACTTAGACCATTTCTATTGCCATCTATCAAAATATTGTACATTTGAATGGGTATGTAATGGGTTCAAGTTGTGCTCCAAATAATCTTTAAACATCATATCATATGCTTGCCACAATTATCACTTTATTGATAACTTATATTTTGCTATAGTCACACATTTATTCTTTTTCTAGAATTTACATGAAACTTAAAATCTTACCTATTAATTTTTGTAGATATTCTAATACAGTGTTCTAATGATTCCCATTTCCTGTCACCGTGGCAGGTACATTTTTACCCAGTGAAAGTGGAATTTACAGTTTTTTGCATTCATTTGTATTATGGGAAAGGGATTTTTATGCTAAAATGATTCAGGGAAAGGAATAATTTTCAAAAAATTCTAGAATTTTAATATACATGTGTATGTAAAATAGGCAGAACTTCATTCAAAGTGAAAGTGTAAGGATTCATAATTTTCCATCAGCCAATGCAAGTGAAAAAAATTTGCCCTTGTTGGCAAAATATGGTGATAATTTTACCCCCTGCAAACAAAGTTTGGGGATAGTACAAACAATTTGTCAAATTAATTTGTTTTCTCTATGAAAATTATTATTATAACTTTGAAACTGTATCTTTTTTTCTAAAGAAGACACAAATTTGAATTATCTACTCCCATTCCACAAACTTTGAAAGATTACCGGTAATGATTGATCTTTTTTTCCCCTATTTATACTCATCGCAACCAAAGTAATTTTGAGATGTGGGGGTATAGAGGAATCAACCCTGTTTGGCTGTTTGACCTTCTGTCCACTTCTCTTGTAAGAAAGTTTATAATTTTATAATTTCATTAGATGGTCATACATATGCTTTCAATGAGAGATATTTAATCCAAAGGGTTAAGATGGAAGATAAATATTGTTGGCTGCTTGCAAGGAGGGATTGTCCATTCTAATAGTTTTACAAGTTTAAAACACAAGAGCAGTAGGGGGGTGTCATTTTTGTAAATTTGCTCACCATATTACTACTTTATGTTGGTTTAGTCTTGTTCACTGTACATTTGTCTGTAAGGTCCTTGATAACAACTTTGTTCCTGATTCCTAAAGAAGAATTTAAGAAAAAAAAACTGGAAAGCATATGGTATAATATTTGTGATTATGACTGTTTAACTTGATCCATTCTGTACTTGAAATGAAGTATTTTGATAAACTTATTATTGCTGATAGAATTAAGTATATTTTTTTATTATATGATGAAAATTGGTTGATTATTTAAAGTTTATGGAATTTTTACCTTAACACTTTTAGTTGAGGTTTGTTTGAATGAATTAGTGTTGATGATACTTCACTGAATATTACTTGTTAGTACATGTAGTTATACATGAAACTTTTAATAATGTCCTAATCAGTACAATTATTGTTGATTTGTGACCTAATTTACTTAAAATGATTGCTAATTTGACAAAATTTTCCTCATAAACAAAGGTCTGTCTTGATACACAAATATGAGCAAAAGTGAAATTCTGAACTAAATCCACTTTTGCTCATATTTGTCTAAGATGTTCAGGAGAGGATTTGATTCAATTACTTCATACTATTTCTTTGTAATGCTTTCTTCAGGTCCAGCAGTTATGGAGAATGACAAACAGGGAGCTGCGAGGGAGGTCAAGGTTACTAATGATCAGCTATCAGAAATCCCTTCTGATACCAGACAAGAAGCAGAGATGGAGATCACACCAGAAACTGAAGAGAAACAGAAACCAAAACAGACAGACAAACATCCTGTTATGTATCTCAATGAGCTAATCCAAGGTCTCAAATATGACCTTATATCTGAGGTCACCAAGGACAAGGTTAAAGAGTTTACCATTGGTGTCAATGTTAAAGGCATAGTGTTTGAAGGGACAGGAAATAATAAGAAATCAGCAAAGATGGCTGCTGCCCAGTTAGCCCTGTTAGAGATCTTCAATACAGAATACTGTACGGGTAAGTGTCACCAAAGATGGCTGCTGCTCAGTCAGCCATGTTAGAGATTTTCAATACAGAATACAGTACGGGTAAGTTTCTTGTAATGGTGATTGCATGTGTGTCTTGTTGGTTTAGGAATTTGTACACTTGTATAGTTTATTGGAAAATCACATGCAGACGCAGAAATAAACTTCTCTGCAGGGAGCAATATCCAAAACAACCTGAATAAAACTTATTAATTCTGGTATTGCTATGGTAACAAATATGATAGACTAAAGTTAAACATTTTTTTTTCATTCTCAGTTGGACAGAAATCAGACTAATGTATATTACTGTTATGAGGTCTGTTACCATATCAGAGTTTCATGTTAACCAAGGCCATTACTTTACAGAGTCATCACAATTTGTTGTGTATAACATTCTGTACTTTATCTCAGAAACCTTTAGACAAAGCAGTCATGTAATTGGTGTATACCTTACAGTGATGACCTATACAAATGAATCTTCTGCATCTGATTAAGATGGCATCCAGAGGCAGTTTTTGTTTTAAATTGACCAGTTTTCAAAGTTCAAATCCTCTGAAACTTTTTAATATACTTTTTATTTTATTTTTCAAACACATTTTACATTGAATTGATGGGGAAACAATCAAGACTTTAAAAGTTCTTGAGCCAAAATGACAAGAAATGATTAGGGTGAGTAAAACAAAAAGGGTAGGTAGGGTGACAGGAAATAGACATATTATTTGTTCTGGCCTTATTACTATCAAACATACATTCACTGTCCATCTAATGTACCTGTTTAGACTGGCATTTTAAAAATGCTTTGAAATCAGTTTTGAACTGCTTTATTGTTTACAAAGTCAACATTAAGTTTGTCAAAAAAGTTAATTCATTTTGTATTAATCCACTAATAACTGAAGACAGATATAGAATTACAGTTTATAAGTAGATTAATAAATGTTGTGCTGTAAATATTGATGCAAAGAAATTTGAAAACTCTAGATTCCAATAACTATCTATATGTGGCCTTAGGTTTGTTAATATGAGATATTTGGCGTCTGTTCTTGTAAATACCAGGTTTTTGCATCTTAATCTCCCTTTAACAGAGGCACATTGCTTATTATATGTCAAAATGATGAATTATTGTACCAAACCCTCAACAGTAACTTTTAATAACACCTTTAATTTGTAGGAAAATGTTTATGAGCTGTTAATTGATATGATTGATGTAGACAAAAAAAACCAAACCAATTCTTCCATCATCAAATTTACATGTTAAATTATTTTGTATTTATCTTGACCTGTAGAACTCTCAGATGAAATGGTTATTATTATTGGCAAAAGTATTTAATTTGTTGTATTTATAGCAACTAGCTTTTGCCACTTAGCAGTCATACCATATTATAAAATATCAGATCTTTGAAGTTCTTCTTTAAGATACATGGAATTAACTTGATTTATTCTTTGGCTCTGACTGAACTATTATCAGTTAGTCAGCTATCATAAGGGATAATAGCAAAATTACTGAACTGAAGGAATAGTGGAAATAATGGAAAGTCTGTATAGCAAATGGCAATATAAGGGTAAAAACAAGAAAATTACAACAGTTTTACTGTCATTTTGTCTCCGTTTCACTCTGTAACAGCTGTTTGTGCTGATGACTTTAGTGAGTGACTGTTTGATGGATAACAGATCATGTTTGTCTACTCTTTTGTGTCAAACACTAACTCAAGATCTAATAAAGAAATCTAACAAGATCTTAAATAGGGCCAAAAACTACCCTTACTCATTTAGATATAACATTAGCAGCAGGGACTTTAGTTTTTGAACTGGATAAAACAATTTCCTGAAATAAAATGAATTACCTCCCTTTGTCCAAACTTGACCTTGTCAATTTTTTTCATATTTAGGTCTTTTTTTTTGTAGCTGGTTGGGAATCATGCAAAATAGAAAATTAATTCACTTTAAAAATTGTTTATTTTGCATAAAGTATGTTATTTTTCCAAATATATTGTGTTCAGATTTAGAATTTTCTTGATAAATTCTTTGAAATTTTTACATGGGAAAATAACAATCCACATTTTTAAAACTTTTAAAATAAACTTAAACAACTTACAACATCAACATTTTACTGAGACAGAAAACTACTAAACACTGGTCTGTGAAGAGGTAGCTCACTGCACTTAAGCTGCCCTGAGCTAGTTATTGATAAAAGTCATGAAGCCTAGGTATGTCTGTTACAATTGCATTCTGTTTATTGGCGTTCTTGGACATGTAAAAAGGCTATTATAGCATTAATTTAAAGGTGGGACAAACATTCTGGTTTTTTTTTGTTTTTTGTTTTAAGCTAAAAAAAAAATTACTTTGCATTTATTTTGTTTTTGTTTGTTAGGGTTTAACATCCAAGCAGCAATATTTCAGCTATATTCAGACAATGAACATGAAATGGATGATAAAATGAACATGAAATGAAAAAAAAAGGTAGGTCACAAGGATAATAGGGTCGACAAATTTTTATTGCCACTGGAAAAAAGGGGGATGGGTAACGTCGGGCAATTTAGCCTCCTGTGGCGGAGCGCAAAGGTTCCTACTCCTATCGAATACCACAGCAGGGTTCTTTAACGTGCGAGGAACGTGGCATCTTTCCCAACACGGTGCACCATAATGGTTTGCGGTCAGGTTTTCCATATTATAGCCTGACAACCCCAGCATGTAACATGCCAGGGGTACCCCATTCCACCACCTGGGGCACACATCCCAGTTGCTCTGTGGGCAGAGCGCCTAGCCCCCGGCTAGGTTTCTGAGCACCATTTAGTCGCCTTATACGACAAGCTCAGCGCTGCTGCAGGCCTATTCTTTTAACACCCGGACCTGCACGGGGCTCTTTGCATTTATTGTCACAGTGAAAATAATATTAAATATATATTAGTCTTAAGTATGAAACATCAGAAAATAATGTAAATTGACCAAACAGTAAAAAACGAACAGTTTTATTTACATTAATTCATTTTACATTTTACTCAAGCTATTGTTGCATACTATAGTAAGAACCACTACTACTACACCTAGTCAAGGGCCTGACATTAGAAAACAAATAACATGTCCCTATTCATTTACTGTAATACCAAATAATCAGAATAAATACTACAAACTATACACACATTTATATGAATGTTTTATTTGATTAAAGAACAAATAGTTGTAGGTCTATATGATTAAAGACTATATAAGTAGCTGTCGTTGTAAGAATCATGCAAAATCTGAAAAATATGATACACCCCAAAAAAGGCTACATATTTTTATTTTTGTAATTAAGTTGTTTTATTGGTCAATACTATGAAATGTGTAATTATTCATTAAAATCTGCCTGCTCTTAGGAGATAATCAACATTGAAAATCCAATAGATTCTATTGTATTTGAGTGTCATTTATAGAGTTATCTCCCTTAATTTTCAAATCTACAGTGCATTCTATATAATTTTTATCACCTAAGAACACAGGTTATATGAACATGAGTTTCTGTATACTATGGCAATTCAGACAAAATATCAAAAATAATAATATGTAGGCTTTTTACCCATGAATCACATTTTGCATGATTCTTAGCTGGAGTGCTGCTTAACACTTGGTTGTGTCTTTTGTTGGTTTTGTTGATCAATTAATCTTCTTATTGTACTCACTCTGTTTAGTTTTAAATATCACTCTCTAAATGTCATGTACAATTCTATTCAAAACTTTTAACTATCATAACCTGACACTTCATTTTTGTTTTACAAGTTAAAAAAAGATTTGACTAAAACAAGTACCAGTAGTATTTTAAATTGAATTTAGTTGGAACATTTTTTAAAGTGACTGTAAGTTAAGCATGCAGAACTTATTTAAATGTGAAAATATCATTAACTCAATAAACCCAATGAAGGAATTAGTCAATGAATTAATTTATAAAGCAGTCTGGCAGATTGCAATCCCTCCTTTCTTTATGAATCTTATTTTGCCTGATCTTTATGTAGATGTATACTAAAACAACAGACTTGGTTCACCTCGTAACATGTTTTTATATGATATTGTTATATCATGGAATTACACTTGGTAATGTAGTATGGAACAGTAAAACATGTATCCTATCCAGAAACAATCAAGGGTTTAATCAATATCACCTGTGCGTTTTGACAATACTGACTGTCAATATCTGTGTCTAAACATCTGATTGGATTTTAACTTCAGGATGCTGTAAAATTGAATACATAATAGTTTTTAACTTAGTGGTGTGGATACAAATCATTTAACTGTATAATAAGTTATTGAATAGATTTTTTAGCCAAGGATCGGAAAATTTCTCAATGAAACACTGTTGAACAGGTATGTGTTGTTAAACTTCAAAATTAAAAGGAAAAGTTTTTGTCCCCTCTCACTCATTATTTATTTAATTTTTTTGCACTATTAATTGGGATTTTGAAAAAGAAAATCTTAAATGTCATTTATAAAAGAATACATGTAACTAAACAATTTTTGGTATAAATTAGTTCTAGAGTTTTATTTAAATTCTTAGGAAATAAAGCTGAGCAAAAAAAGTTACAAGTCTGTAATAATGTTGGTCTCAATTAAAATAAACAATTAGCACAAAACCATTAACTATGGACTATACTTTATATTTGATTTATTATGCTCAACTTGAACTACAGTTTAATGTTTTCTGCTCAAATCACAACATAACTTCCATCACATTGGTATATTTGGAGGTTCCCTCTTCTCCTTGAGGATGAAATGATGGGTTATTGTACTTAACCTGCGGGTGATCGGTTTTCTCCTTTACTTATGGTACATCTTGATGGGTTTACTCATTAAACTAAGAATATATTGATGGGTTATAGTTATGGGATTATTCTCCTTAACATTTGATTCTATTTCTTACTTCAATCTGAACATATTTGTAATCTTGGCATTATATGTGTTTTCTTATTTATAGGAATTCTAACTGTTATATATTACATAATAAATAATGATAAAATGTGAAAATAACAATATAGATCTCAGTAACTGGCATACTGTCTTGTCAAAAGAAATGTTCCTTAGTTCTGCAAACACCTTTTGGCACAGATGAGTACCTTCCACTTGTAATAGCATGTAATATTACAAGGTAAAATTTAAAACTATGGCATAGCTCAGTACAAGGTTTGATTAAACACAGATGAAAGTTAAAACTATGGCACAGTTTGGTACAAACTTTGTAACAGTTCAAGTTGAAAGTTAAGACTGGCATAGTTCAGGACAAACTTTACATCATTTCTAGATGAAAGTTCACCTCTCTGTAAATACTGTACAGCCTGTTTTTATGGCATTGACATAAAAATACCCACCAACACAATGTGGAGTATCCCTGTTCTAAGACAACAATTGTTTTACCTTGTTTTATGCATTCAGTCATTCAGGTTCAATTTTCTTTCATTTAGAAGAGAAGGATTTAGACTACACTTATCCATTGTGATATGAATGTTCTTTGTTTCTTATTTGAACACATTTCTTTCAATTTATATACTATATTATTTTAGTATTTCTCTTTAACATGTCTAACTTAATAATTTATTCTGTTGATGTAAAATTCTTTTTTTTTTTTTTAAGTACTCTTGATTTTCTTTTAAACAGATTTATTTCTGAATTTATTCTTTGCTAAAAATGATTCTTTAATAGAATGAAGTTAATGCCCTTGACTGTAAAGGATTGCAAGCCTTTTGTATGTACTATTTCGTCATGCTCAATATGTTGCATTGTACACATTTGTGGTCAAACAAAAACTTCCCAATTAAAAGGACAAGAATTGGAGCATTGTTCTCCCAGATCAAACATTTAAAGAGGCATATAGTAAATAAAATCAATGTGTGTAACACATGTCACTCCATGTCATGTATGATGAACATAGTATGGATGACAAAAGACACAGATGTTACTGAAATAATTAACACTACATTTTAACTGAAGAAAATTACACTTCAATGTAGTAAAAATTCCCTGTAGAACTTGATCATCTATATACATGTATATACTAGTTAAAGTGTACGAAGGGACTTCATATTCATAGGGTGTACCTAAATTATACTATATTCCACAGCCCTGTGATCTTTATGTTTCTGTGTTTATTTTTATTCAGAGTTGCTTTCAAATTATGTGCTTCATCATTGAGAATGACTGCTCCTTTACATGTAATTTGACATGATTTTCCTTCCAGTCATAGAGTTCGTCAATACAATCAGATCAAAATCCTTTAAGAATATTCTAATACATTCTAGAACATGAAAAATTACTTAAGACCTTTGATTGTTTCTCTTTTTTTCTTAGCCTGAGAGAAGATTGTGTTTGTGAGATGGTTAAAAGGCTGAAAGTTAAAGCTATATATTGTAATTATATCCATGGAACTTTGGCTAACTTGTGAAATTGCTTGGTACAAAAATATATAGGAAAACGTTAAATTATCTCAGCTAGGTATTGTATTCTTGTCAGATATTTTACAAACTGTCATAGATACTGGGATCACAGTGTTATCAAAAACAATATCAAGATTGGAACCCAGACAATTTTGTATTGGTAAAACTGCTAAGTGTGGTATCTGCTTCAGTTTGATGAAGGATGAAAGCAAATACCTAACCAAGATATTCTTAGCCTAACTGTCAAAGGATATACAATTGATTTAGAATCGTATAGAATGTTTTGTTTATAGTTCAATGTACTATGCCACTAAAGAGAATTGCTTCCATTCAGGGCCATGGAGTAATGATATATCTTCAGATAGTATATTGGTATATAAAATGTTTTGTTAAATCAAAGACTTAGAGTAATTGTAATCTTTTTGAAATTTAGAGGTTTTTGTATACAATTTGATACCTTACAATTTCATATATGGTTGTTAGTCATCATCTTTGTCAGCCTAACATTTGTATATGGTTGTTAGTCATCATCATTGTCAGCCTAGTCATTGTCAATAACACATTTTGTTTTTGTACAAAATAATCTTAGTTTAAGTGGGTCCTAATTGGAAAATCTAATATGTTTAAAAACTTAATCACATTCCAAATTTAAAGCTTTATCAAGCTTGAATGGTGTGTCCATCCTTGGCCAGATGTAAACAAGCTTGAATGAAGTGTCCAAACTTGGCAAACTTTGAGTAAGCTTGAATGGTGTGTCTAAACTTTACTGGCTGTAAACCAGCTTGAAAGGTGTGTCCATACTTGGCAAGCTGTAAACAAGCTTGAATGGTGTGTCCATCCTTGGCAAGATGTAAACAAGCTTGAATGGCGTGTCCATCCTTTGCAAGCAGTAAACAAGCTGGAATGGTGTGTCCATACTTGGCAAGCTGTAAACAAGCTTGAATGATGTGTCCATTCTTGGCAAGCTGCACCTCAAAGAGGATTATATTTGTCTATTGTGCCCCATACTTACTTGTTTACTGAAACAACAAAAAAATGAACATTCTTAAGACTTTAGTTCAAGCCAATAGTCCAATACCAAAGTTTACAATTTATAAATGTAGTTTAGTTACTGTTACTTTATATCATCCAAATGTTATCTCTATGTTTGATTTAATTCCTGATATTCACTGAAACTGGTTTATTTTTAGTAGACTACATAGGTTGTAAGAATTTGAATGTTCTCTAATGATGAATGTATTATCATACAGTCTCTCTATAAGATGATGAATGAGGAAGATATACAATGACAGTATTATCTATTGTCAGGGAGTTTTTTTGAGGTTTTTTATGTTTTATCTGTATACAGTGTTATTACTTGCTGATTGCCTTCTTTCTTCTTTACAACTTTCTTGCCTGAGTTTCATATTGACAAAACAGTACAGACTAAAAATAGCTCTATAATGTAAACAGAAAAAAAGTAGGGTGACATGCTGAATACCAGCTGAGAATAAAAGTTGTATATTTTTGTATTTACAATACCTGGTATGGCAGGTACAGGTAGGGCCTTACTAATAATTGTCATTGGTAGGGCATGCTGTACCTAAAGTTTTTGTCACAAGTATTGTAAAATAGGGTTTTTCACAACTGCCCGAGAATCCCCTAGCAAGGCATGGTTCTGACCATACCAATCAAGATTTGGATGCTACACCACTGAATTGTGTGTTTTCGTTTTATCTTTTCCAGAAACAAAACCAATCTACTAATATTGTATCCTACCAAACATTTCGGGTTTATATCTTAATAACAGGACTTTCTAAAAGAAGTTCATCATCATGTTTTCTGTTCAGCTTAAAATATCAGATACTTGTGATTTTCGTCCAAGGTAACTAAGGTTGTCTGTCCTTCCATCAGTAACACCCTTGTAAATTCAAGTCACAGTTAAACTGTAAAGATCTTATCCAAATCTGGTATATACTAATAAAGTCTTTTTATGAAACTTAAACCTTAACCATTTGTCTTATTAGGTTGTAGGTCAAAGTTTATGATCACTGTGTTAAGCTTTTAAAGGTTATGCCTTTTATTACCTTTGTTTAATTTACATCAGGTTCTTCATTGTCAAACTGGGTTCTGTCTCTTGCAACCCATTGTTTGCCTTTGCCACTATCCTGAACCTATTACTTTTATGAGAAATGACATGCAGTTTTTATTATTGTGGGCTAGTATAGTTGTGTAAAGTGTAGATTCAGGTTAGTTTATGAAAACTTGCTAGGAAAGTTTTGTTAAAACAAATATTGGTAAAAAAAATGGTTCAATCAGCTGCTCATACAAGTATTATACTATTACAGCTCATTTTGTTTCATCTATCTTGATTTTTAACAAACTAATAAAACAAAACCAAAAAACAAACAAAAAACAAAACAAAACAAAAACTGGGGATAAAAATCTTTGATTTGTGTGTTTTTCAAGTTTCCTTCATGTCTAATCCTGGCTGATTTCTACCTTCAGATTAATACTCTGTATACTGAATACTTCAGTTGATGAGATTTCTCCTTTATCAATAAAGATCATTACTAAATTATCTGCTGGAAATTGAATTATGGTGTAATTGTTCTACAACAGATTTATGGCTGTTTATTATTATTTCTATCAAGTTTTTTATTCTTTCAATAATCAATAAATGGAATGTAGCAAAGAATATCAACTTAAATCAAGGGATCATAAAAAAGGGGGTCTAAAAGGGCAAAAAAACAATTGTAACTTCTCCCCTCTAACAAAAAGTATATCAACTTTAGTCAAGGACACGTAAACAAGGGGATCTAAAAGGACAAATAACCCAAAAAAATTGTAACTACTTCCCCCTAAAACAAAAGGGATTTTAACTATAAAGGAAAGGGTCTAGAAGTACTTGTCCCTCCTAAAACAAAAGGGATTTAGACTATAAAGGAAAGGGTCTAGAAGTACTTGTCTCTCCTAAAACAAAAGGTATTTCGACTATAAAAAATGGGTCTAGGGGTAAACAACAAGAGAAGATCACAACTACTTGTTTATGAATGGCATCACACTTGAAATAGTGACATTTGTATTTGGTTCAGTGACATTGATAAAACTTGGTTTAGCATTGAGACATCAGTGTAATGGTATTTTGCTTTATACAGGGACGTTAGTGTGATGAAGTTTGATTTATTACATTGACATAAGTTTAATGACAATCGAGTGTAGCATTAGTGTACTGAAATTTCATTAAGTACTGTGACATTAGTGTAATGACATGTGATATAGTTCTGTGACTTGTGTTATGGCATTTCATTAAGTTCTTTGACATTAGTGTAATGACATTTGATGTAGTTCTGTGACTTGTGTTATGGCATTTGATTTAGTTCTGTGACATTAGTGTAATGACATTTGATGTAGTTCTGTGACTTGTGTTATGGCATTTGATTTAGTTCTGTGACATTAGTGTAATGACATGTGATATAGTTCTGTGACTTGTGTTATGGCATTTGATTTAGTTCTTTGACATTAGTGTAATGACATTTGATGTAGTTCTGTGACTTGTGTTATGGCATTTGATTTAGTTCTTTGACATTAGTGTAATGACATTTAATACTGAGATATAAGTTGAATGGCATTTGATTTAATAGTGACATATAATGATGTTTGATTTGGTGCTGCCACATTTGTGTTATGAACTTTGATTTAGTACTGTGACATTGGTGTTATGGCATTTGATTGAATGAAGTGACATTAGTGTGATGGCATTATATTTAGTACTGTGAAACTGACATTAGTGTTGTGACATTTGATTTGGTGCAGTAAAATTGGTATCAGTACATTCTTGACTGGTAATGCATCATTTTTCAATGAACTCGTGTATACCATAGAAGTATGGATCATACATCTATTTCCTAATAGAAAAATCAAAATCACTTTTGAACTTCAGTTCATAGGTCAAATATTGGGTCATAGTTATACAGTAACTATGTATTCAGTATACAGAAAGCTTTTTAATAGCTATGTTTTGCTTCATCAACAACCTTAAAAGAACCTCCTTTCTATTAAATTTATGAAGTAGCTATTTTCCAGGTACTAGGCAGCCCACGAACAAAAACACATTAAGATTTAGATGTTGTATGTTTTCATTGGTTAGGAAAACAGTTGGAGGCGACATGTTGATAATAACTTCTAGAGAGAATGTTGATATAGAAATTCTTTAAGTGCTGTCAGATACAGTACACTTGGTTTGATCTGTTTTCTATTCCTTGTTTTAATTGGTATTCTGTCAACAAAATGAAGGCGAGAAAAAAGCTATAGACACTTTATGCATCAATTTGTTACTCACCAGTATAAACATACTGAATTTTTTCTTTCATCCATATATTTTTTTGACAGCAAGAAAGTAAAAATAAATGTATAAGGCAGTATAATTGTAACTTTGTAATTTAAACAGATTTGATCACATTAATGATTATATAGTACATTGTACATGTATCAGTGTCATAATTATCTGTTAATAACAGGCATTGGATATTGAGCCTTTAAAATCTATATGACTAATGCAGTGGAATTCATATCTCATTAAATGAAGGTGTTTTTATTGATAGTTGCAGGGTGCAATATTTACAACTGTAAAACTTCCATTAGATAAATGAGATTGTTCATGCCAGCACCTGTTTAGTTCTCTTTAGAACAGTTTATTTTCCTAATCTCCCTCAGTATTTATTTAAGTTAGCCCACTTTTGTTCTCTAATCTCGACTAATTCTTAATCTATCAAGTTCTGTCATGGCTAACTTAATCTAGATGTCTTCAGAGATTTCTCCATATTAGAATTTGTATTGATTGTGGCGTGTATTATTTTCTGGCCACTTGATGATGGGTGTGAATTAGACGCTCCATGCATGATAATTGATATACATATTGGGAAGTGCCTTTTTTATTGACTCTCTTACCATGACAAATTAGATAGTATTGTACATACATTGGTGATATAATAGAGATTTAGAACATTGCTAAGGTAAGGAGCTCTCAAATTATTTGTCAATTTCAAGTACTTTATATTTATATAGAAATTAAGACATTACAAAATATATTAAGTCTTTCATTCAATAATAAAAACAGTGTTCTAAGTAAAGGATATGTTTGAAATATTTTGAAAAGGTACAAATTAAGATAAAGAAGACAAATTTTATCAGTTTTGATATAAAGCCACAAAAATGTGGCTTGTAGGAAAATGTATTGGAAAGTGAATACTCTGAGTTTTAAACATTTAAGGTTTAGAAGTCCAGCACTTTTACCATACAGTCACTATAAAGTACCAATCTATATAAAATTCAGACTTTTTTGGTGGTAAAGTTTCCCTTAAACATTATGTAGAGGAGTTTTATAGTGGCTTGTACATTTATCAGTAGCAGATCCAGTGGAAGGGTTCTGAGTATTGGACCCCCCTTTTTTGTTGGAAAATTTCATTAATTTCTTGCAAAATTTGTGCAGAAAGGAACTGATGATATTCTGGAACAGCCTTTTTGTAAATTTTCGGATCTGCCCTTGCATTTATTTAAGGTGCTTAACTTTACAATAAAAGCTAGAGCTGATAACATTTCATGGCCATATTAATGTAACATTGATGAGGGTTCTATTTACCATGATGCATATTGATTTCAAAGAACTTTTAGACCTGTTCTGAGATCAATTTCAGCAATGAATAAAATTCCCAATGGTTTAATTCAATTAAAAACTGAACTCTGACTTTTTCAGAAGTTAGATTAGATTTAAAGTAAAAGAGATACCGCTGACATTGAAATTGTCTTGTGATCAATAAGATCCTGATCTCCTGGGAGGCTTCAATTATTAATGGAATCAAAAGTGTAGAAATTTTATTAAATACAATGATACTGGATTCATGTGCTGAAGTTGGCAGTTTATTTCCCCCTTTGGTGATAGAACAGTCTTATCAAATCTTTAGGAATAGTAATTTGAACTGAAACTTTTCTCTCAGGATTGTATGTATAAATTTAATTAGATTGATAGACTGTGTATAGAACTTCCATTGTACAGCTTACATTGCTTTGTCAAGAAAACTGAAAGATGTTCAAAATTAAGTACTCCAGCCTTACTAAAAGGATGTATATTGTACAATGATTTTTTTTTCAATTAAATATGGTATGAGTTATTGAATCCTTACTAGTTGAAGACCTTAAGGTGACCTCTGAAGGTATTTACTGTTTTGGATTGAAGTTGGTGCATTTGTTACATAACTGGTCTTTTTTGGCTGGAGTGCACTCATGCAAATCTGCTTATAGAATGGTGAATGTTGGGCAGGTGACAGGGTGGGGAAAATATTTCTGTAACATTTTTTTCAGCTATGATAAATCACAGCCATTAGATTTTTTAGACACAACTTTAGTATGGGGTCCCATATCATAGAATACAATTTCAGGTCTGTCCCACTTCCACTTCCTTTTTACGGCAACCTGGCCATTTTTGTCTTTGACCCATTTTTCTATTGAATATGTGACTACACATTGATATGGTTATATTTATCATAAAAAATTACTAGTACCCTCAGTCCCTGTGTTTTATTAAAGAATCATTTGATTAAGTTCAGTTTTAATGTGTTCAGGCTTTAAAACTTGTCGACTATTGTCTAGGTATCAAACATTTATACTTGTGTATCTATCCTTCATTATACATGTACTTGGGTATTTGTAACTGGTTATCTGTCTATCATCATACATGTGCTTGGGTATTTGTGACTGGTTATCTATCCATCATCATACATGTACTTGGGTATTTGCGACAGGTTATCTGTCCATCATCATACATTTACTTGGGTATTTGCAACTTGTTATCTGTCCATCATCATACATGTACTTGTACTTGAGTATTTGTTACTGGTTATTTATCCACAGATACCCTTTAATATACGTATAAATGAAATATTGGGTGTTGCTTGTCATTTTATCACATTGATTAATTAAATGTTACATGTACAAAAATCTACTATTCATACAAATATGGATGTCACACAATAAAAGTGTCAAAAGATAAGACAATAGAGGAAGCTATCAGTATAAAATAGATTTTTCTCATGAATGTTTCAGAGTACCAGTACTCTTAAGCCAAAGGGAAGAAAAATGTGAAGTGGAATTCACTGATGAAAAATAAGTCAGGATTGAGCTATAACAGAAGTATCTTGCCTTTGGACTGATATAGTAATCTTTACTCCTGATTTATATGACATAGTCTGTGTAGGTAGATTAGTCCGAAGTCCAAGATCCATAATTCCTGACTTTTATAGATGTAAGCGTATGATATAGTGTCTAAAGGACATCAACCGTCTTCTCAGCACTGAATCAATATCATCTTTTTGTATCCAAGTATTTATTAATACATCAATTAAATTGTGTACCAACTAATTGTGAGCAGGTGCTGTGACTGACACTCTATTCTTTAATAATGTAACTTGGGATAGAACCATCTAATTTTCTTGAATTGTCTTTTAACGAAGAAAGATGAGTTTGAATTAACTCTCCTATATCGACAACAAATAAAGTATGTATTTTCTTCTTTCTGTAGAATGTTGATAGTTCAGTAAAGGCCTTTCTGTAGAATGTTGATGGTTCAATGGAGGCCTTTCTGTAGAATGTTGATGGTTCAATGGAGGCCTTTCTGCTGAATGTTGATAGTTCAATGGAGGCCTTTCTGCTGAATGTTGATGGTTCAATGGAGGCCTTTCTGTAGAATGTTGATAGTTCAATGGAGGCCTTTCTGTGGAATGTTGATAGTTCAATGGAGGCCTTTCTGTGGAATGTTGATAGTTCAATGGAGGCCTTTCTGTAGAATGTTGATAGTTTAATGGAGGCCTTTCTGCTGAATATTGATGGTTCAATGGAGGCCTTTCTGTAGAATGTTGATAGTTCAATGGAGGCCTTTCTGTGAAATGTTGATAGTTCAATGGAGGCCTTTCTGTGGAATGTTGATGATTCAATGGAGGCCTTTCTGTAGAATGTTGATAGTTCAGTGGAGGCCTTTTTGTAGAATGTTGATAGTTCAATGGAGCCCTTTCTGTGGAATGTTGATAGTTCAATGGAGGCCTTTCTGTGGAATGTTGATAGTTCAATGGAGGCCTTTCTGCTGAATGTTGATGGTTCAATGGAGGCCTTTCTGTAGAATGTTGATAGTTCAATGGAGGCCTTTCTGTGGAATGTTGATAGTTCAATGGAGGCCTCTCTGTAGAATGTTGATAGTTCAATGGAGGCCTTTCTGTGGAATGTTGATAGATCAGTGGAGGCCTTTCTGTGGAATGTTGATTGTTCAACGGAGGCCTTTCTGTAGAATGTTGATATTTCAATGGAGGCCTTTCTGTGGAATGTTGATAGTTCAATGGAGCCCTTTCTGTAGAATGTTGATATTTCAATGGAGGCATTTCTGTAGATTTCTATTTTTTTTTTATTATAATGCTCACTTGTGGTAGGACATTTATTTTCCACATTTAACTGTTTATTAGTATTCAGTAATAGGCATGACTGTTTCCAAATTTTTATCTTAATGATAGTTTTAGGTTTTATTAGTGTCATCAAGTTCCATTGATGTGAAATGTTTAGTTGGTATCAAGTTATGATTTCTAGAAGAAAAAAATAAAAAATACTGAGGCTAAAATTAATATTAAGTTTTCCTTTACCTCTGGTCCTACCCAAATAACTTCATTGCCATTCTCTGACAAGATTTATTTTTAATTTTCAAAGCAACAATTTTCACTTTTATGGTCATGGTTTTTACAGGATCATATGACCTTTGGGAAGTATTTTCCCTATCTACCTACCCAGAGCTAAGGTTGGGTAACAGGAAACAAACATTATTTTAAGGATGGCCTGATATTTGTTTTTTGTTTCTACAGTAAATGGGAGATAATACAGAAGGATCTTAGATAATTAGGTTTAAGGAAGAAGCAATGAACTGAAATTGTTTATTTATTTCACATAATTTAGCAGAATCTCCTGTGCAGAGGGTATATTCTCTTTCAAAGCATTTCGCCTTTGTCACACTCAAGGCTAAACCCCATCCCTTTATGCAAATTATTACAGTACACAGTACAAAATTGCCTTGTATGTTTTTCCATATGTTCCTGAAATATATAAAAACATTTGTTTTTCATGTGTTTTTCATATGTTTAGGACCACCATGAAAAACATGAACAAATATTTTTTTCAATTAAAGTATAAATATATAATACTCTCATTAAATTTTTTAAGGTAAAAAAATGTTTCCCAGATAATTTCAATCATTAAAGGTGCATGTTTTCATTTGAATTGGGGCAAAATCTGCAGTTCATGAGTTTTAATGGGCAAAAACAGATGTTTCCATATGTTTTGAAACATATGAAAACATGTGTTGCATTGTTTTCCTGTGTTTGCAGATTTGTAATGAGTAGTGCTCATGGGATTTTGTCCACATCCTGCATAGCAAAGCCTACAATCATGTTGTGTGATTTTTTCCACATCCTGTTTGGCAGAGCCTACAAGCTAGCAGAGTGATATGTAGTGAAACTGGAAGCAGTTATAGGTCTGTGGAGGAGATCATGGATCTCTTTAGAGCATGCCAATCTATTTCTTCAGTACTTTTCTGATGTCACATTATCAGTAAATCATTGACCTTAAAATGTATTTTATTCAGGAAAATATCCACTACAGAATTTTTATCAGGTGACAATTTGTTAGACTTTCCTCAATCTGTTTTTGTCATTGCAGACCTTTGTGATGAACAGAAGGTAGAAAAGGGAGAAGATACAGCTACTGAAGTAACAGAAGGAGGGGAGAAAATGCTTGGAAAGCGAGGCTATGATGATGCAGGTGGAGCAACACTACCTAGCAAGAAAAAAAGGAAATCTAATGGACCATCACCTCCTAAAAATGCCTTAATGCAGCTAAATGAACTGAAACCAGGATTAGAATTTAAATTTGTGTCACAGACAGGTAAGAAATTCAAGTTAAAGTGATTACACAGCTGTCAGGCATATGTGTACACCCATCAAACATTTTACATGTACAAACTCTGACCCAACAGACTTTGTACATGTACAATGTGTTGACTGTAATACTTCGTTGGCTCAGTAATCATAGAATTTATATAGTGGAGTTCGTAAATTAAATTGAATTTTGTTTTATTACTAATGTTTTACCCGGTTTGACGACAATGACTTCGTAATTGAGAAGTCGATGTATATTTTAACCATATACATGTGCTAAAGTTAAGATAGGAGGTTTCAATAATGGGCATTTGCTCACAGATTTCATATTTTTACAGTAACAAAAAAAGTAACATGAAAGAAAGAATGAAAAATAATAAATGACCCAAATGTTTCAATATATTTCAGACAGAAATTTTATAGATGCTTTGTTATTTGACAGGTCCAGTTCACGCACCTGTTTTTAACATGTCTGTAGAGGTCAATGGGATGGTATTTGAGGGGTCAAGTACAACTAAAAAGGCTGCTAAGTTAGCTGCAGCAGAAAAAGCACTCAAATCTTTTGTCCAGTTTCCAAATGCTTCTGATGCCCATCATGTAGTGGGGCCAAAGGTCAATGAAACAGATTTTACATCTGACGTGTCTGTAGATCCTCAGGATACTGTGTTCTTTAACAACTTTGAAGAATCAAAAGATGATAAACTAAATGGCACACCAGTGTCAACAGTAACCATGACAACGAATGGTATCAACAATGCATCATTACCTAAAAAATCGACAGTTCCTATAAATCCTGATGGAAAGAATCCTGTTATGATATTAAATGAATTACGCCCAGGACTGAAGTATGTATTTGTTAATGAACATGGTGAAAGCCATTCTAAATTGTTTACAATGAAAGTTGAAGTAGATGGAGAGATATTTGAAGGAACAGCCAGGAATAAGAGAATTGCCAAGTCTCGTGCAGCTGCAGCAGCACTCTTTAAAACCTATAAAATAGATACTTGTCAGGCTCCAGGTTAGTATTGTATACATATAGATTTGAATAGTACCTCTCATATATAACCAAACTTGTCTCTCAATGAGGACAGATTTGTAATGTAGACACATGGCATGGAGGACCAGTGAGAAGTATATTATGCTGCTAGCCTTTGGTGGCATGAAGGACTGGTGAGAAGTATATCATGCTGCCGGTCTTTGGTGGCATGGATGACTAGTGAGAAGTGTATCATGCTGCCAGTCTTTGGTGGCATGAAGGACTAGTGAGAAGTATATCCTGCTGCCAGTCTTTGATGGCATGAAGAACTGGTGAGAAGTATATCGTCCTGCAAGTCTTTGGTGGCAGAAAGAACTGGTGAGAAGTTTACCATACTTCCAGTCTTAGTTGGCATGAAGGACTGGTGAAATGTATATCATGCTGCCAGTCTTTGGTTCCATGAAGGACTGGTAATAAGTAAATCGTCCGGCCAGTCTTTGGTGGCATGAAGAATTTGTGAGAAGTATATCATCTTGCCAGTCTTTGATGGCATGAAGAACTTGTGAGAAGTATATCATCCTGCCAGTCTTTGGTGGCATGAAGGACTGGTGAGAAGTATATTATGCGGCCAGTCTTTGGTCCCATGAAGGACTGGTGAGAAGTATATCATGATGCCAGTCTTTGGTGGCATGAAGGACTGGTGAGAAGTATATCATGCTGCCAGTCTTTGGTGGCATGAAGGACTGGTGAGAAGTACATCATCCTGCCAGTCTTTGGTGGCATGAAGGACTGGTGAGAAGTACATCATCCTGCCAGTCTTTGGTGGCATGAAGGACTGGTGAGAAGTATATCATGATGCCAGTCTTTGGTGGCATGAAGAATTTGTGAGAAGTATATCATCTTGCCAGTCTTTGATGGCATGAAGAACTTGTGAGAAGTATATCATCCTGCCAGTCTTTGGTGGCATGAAGGACTGGTGAGAAGTATATTATGCGGCCAGTCTTTGGTGGCATGAAGGACTGGTGAGAAGTATATCATGATGCCAGTCTTTGGTGGCATGAAGGACTGGTGAGAAGTATATCATGCTGCCAGTCTTTGGTGGCATGAAGGACTGGTGAGAAGTACATCATCCTGCCAGTCTTTGGTGGCATGAAGGACTGGTGAGAAGTACATCATCCTGCCAGTCTTTGGTGGCATGAAGGACTGGTGAGAAGTACACCATGCTGCCAGTCTTTGGTGGCATGAAGGACTGGTGAGAAGTACATCATACTGACAGCCTTTATGGAGTGAAGATTGTTTATATATTTCTAGTTTTTAATCTGAAAAAAAAAAAAACACAAAGAAAACATTTAATAAAACTATTTATTTAATTTTATTCTCAGTACAACATACATTTTAAACTTTCAAAGTTACAAATTATAAACATAATTTTTAGTATGGATATATTTATGAAAGGCTTGTTCCTTTGTGAATGAAATGTGAATTTAAATCTACAAACATGTAAGGGAATATTCTAATTTGAATTGATTCAGGTTAAAGTGATGCTAATAATGTTATGTACATTCCATTTTGCAATGAAATGCACATTCTGCAGTTGTCTTATTGCAGTATTATCTCAATCTAATACTAAAGTGCATAGGTGTGTGTATGCAAATTAAATGTGTACAGGCATTTCTAATTATGAATTGTATGTGTAAAGGTGTTAAATGGTAAGAAATGACATCATTCACATGTGAAAACTCTAGCATATTTATTTAATGAGCATTAGATGTGACCAAGACACAAAAATGAAATAATGGAATGCCAGCAATTCAAAAGATAAAAGAATTAGAAAAAATACCCTTAAATTATGAAAGCCTTACACAAAGTTTCAAAGTAGAGAGATATGATAGGTACTCCATGGATATTGATTGTTCATCTTAATTTTTAACCTTTTGTTGACATGTTTATAGATATGAAGCCTGTGAGTAGAGATAGCACTATAGAAGTATCACATGAACTGGCTAATACAGTCTCAAAAATGGTGCTTGATAAATTCAGTGAACTCACAAATAACTTTACCACACAGTATGCTAAACGGAAAGTTTTGGCAGGAGTTGTCATGACAACAGGTGACAATCTGGATTCTGCCAGAGTTATTTGTGTGACAACAGGAACAAAGTGTATTAATGGTGAGTTTATAAGTGACCGAGGTCAGTCAGTGAATGACTGTCATGCCGAAATCTTAGCCAGACGTTCATTGTTGAACTTTCTGTATAGTGAACTTAATAAATTTCTAACTGGGAATCAAACATACTGTGAGAATGTTGTGTTCATCAAACGTGAAGAAGGAGGCTATAAATTGAAAGACAATGTCAAGTTCCATCTTTACATTAGCACTGCCCCCTGTGGGGATTCAAGAATCTTCTCTCCTCATGAGGCTAAGACAGAGGAGGATCCTCATCCTAACAGAAAGGCCAGAGGTCAACTGAGGACAAAGATAGAATCAGGAGAGGGCACTATTCCTGTGAAACCTTCAGGAGTTACGCAGACATGGGATGGCATTCTCCAAGGAGAACGACTCCTGACAATGTCATGTAGTGATAAAGTGGCCAGATGGAATGTACTTGGTATACAAGGTGGGTATTGTGGAGTTAATAGCAGAAAATAACCTTTTCTGGCCTCTGTTTGTCTTGTTTCGTTGTTTTTGCCTTTAGTTTACTTTTACGTTACTTGCATATATAGGGGCAACTATTTTGCTGTACCTGTGTATAATTATGTTTTGGAGCCAGCTTCAGCCTGCCCTGTGGTGTGAGGGTTTCCTCATCATTCATTGAAGACAAATGAGTGGCCTTGGGCTGAAATTTTCATCCTGGTGGGGTAGTTGTCTCTTTGACATATTCACCATACTTATTCTTGTTACATTTTCATTTGTTTATTATACATGACTTATGACATGGGGTCTCAGACCTAGTAAACCTGTAGACAAAGTGACTTAAGACATAGGGTATCAGGCCTAGTAAACCTGTAGGCAAAAGAGACTTATGACATGGGGTCTCAGACCTAGTAAACCTGTAGACAAAGTGACTTATGACATGGGGTATCAGGCCTAGTAAACCTGTAGGCAAAAGAGACTTATGACATGGGGTCTCAGACCTAGTAAACCTGTAGACAAAGTGACTTATGACATGGGGTATCAGGCCTAGTAAACCTGTAGACAAAGTGACTTATGACATGGGGTCTCAGGCCTAGTAAACCTGTAGGCAAAAGAGACTTATGACATGGGGTCTCAGACCTAGTAAACCTGTAGACAAAGTGACTTATGACATGGGGTCTCAGGCCTAGTAAACCTGTAGACAAAGTGACTTATGACATGGGGTCTCAGGCCTAGTAAACCTGTAGACAAAAGAGACTTATGACATGGGGTCACAGACCTAGTAAACCTGTAGACAAAGTGACTTATGACATGGGGTATCAGGCCTAGTAAACCTGTAGGCAAAAGAGACTTATGACATGGGGTCTCAGACCTAGTAAACCTGTAGACAAAGTGACTTATGACATGGGGTCTCTGGCCTAATAAACCTGTAGACAAAGTGACTTAAGACATGAGGTCTCAGGCCTAGTAAACTTGTAGACAAAGTGACTTATGACATGGGGTCTCAGGTCTAGTAAACCTGTAGACAAAGTGACTTAAGACATGGGGTCTCAGACCTAGTAAACCTGTAGACAAAGTGACTTAAGACATGGGGTCTCAGGCCTAGTAAACCTGTAGACAAAGTGACTTAAGACATGGGGTCTCAGGCCTAGTAAACCTGTAGGCAAAAGTAACTTATGACTTGGGGTCTCAGACCTAGTAAACCTGTAGGCAAAAGTGACTTATGACATGGGGTCTCAGGCCTAGTAAACCTGTAGACAAAGTGACTTAAGACATGGGGTATCAGGCCTAGTAAACCTGTAGGCAAAAGTGACTTATGACACGGGGTCTCAGGCCTAGTAAACCTGTATGCAAAAGTGACTTATGACATGGGGTCTCAGGCCTAGTAAACCTGTAGACAAAGTGACTTAAGACATGGGGTATCAGGCCTAGTAAACCTGTAGACAAAGTGACTTAAGACATGGGGTATCAGGCCTAGTAAACCTGTAGGCAAAAGTGACTTATGACACGGGGTCTCAGGCCTAGTAAATCTGTAGGAAAGAAACAGAGAAATAGTTTTAAAGTTGCCCATGTGAGAATCCATTTGTTTCCATAAGTATATGGAATTTGTTATTATTAACCAAGAGCTTTGTTTTTAATGAACATGTAATATTTTAAAACCATTTTATTGTGAATACTAGTTAGAACTTTTGAACTTTTTTTCTGGTCATTAGTGAAGTCATTATCATACAGAACATGTCATTTACACAATAGCATTCTGATTACACAACATATTAGTTTACTAATTAATAACAAATTTTCTACTTTGTGTTAATAGTATTTACTGCCTCTTTCTGGCTCATTCAGATTATGTCTGTTTATTAGGGCATTAAGTTTATAATGAAGAAGACTTATGTCTGCTGCCAGCTTATTAACAAAGAAATAATTCACCAAAATGATAGGAACAAGATTGGGTTATTAATAATGGATGCAGTTGTGATATTGCTTCAATAACTCTAATGATAAAATTGGTAATTGCATTTTATGATTTAACCAATGAAAAGTAACACATATTATAGTATTGAACTTCATTCTGATTGTCTGAATAAAAACCAGAGCTTGACAAAGTAACTTAAAATTTTGACTATTGAATTGAAGGGTTATATACTGCTATTTATTTAAATGAAAATGATACTCCATCAAATACAACATTTCTACTTTTACCCAAGGGAGATAATTTATATTGCTTATAGTCTTGGCTTATTTTTTTAAGTTTGATTTTTAACTTAAAAGTGGTGATTCACAAACATGTATATAAATCTTTCGTTGAAGATTGGAGCAGGATAAGGATAGATCTTCATATTTAACAGTGATTTTAAGTATAAAGTCAGAAATTCTTAGGATCTAAGAGTGTTTGCAATTTTTATACATAACTAACTTTCAGTTTAGATCTGTTCATCTAACAGTATTGCCTTTCAACTGTAAATGTATTACAAGAGTGCATTCATCAGTTCTGTACCAATTCTAGGCCATAATGAAAATCTGTCATCATTTGCTCACTTGTCTAGTTGACTTAGCCTAGATGAAGTTATTATAGTAATAAAGCTAATAGAATTACTCATTCTCACCAGATAGAATAGGTCTGAACCAACTGATTTATTTTCTTCTGAAAAAAAAAGACAAAAAAAATGACACAATGTGAAAAGTGGTATTGTTGTGCAGTCTGGAAATCTTGCATGGCTCTACATTAGCAAATGAAAAAAAAAAACAAAGATAATCAGTGGTGTACAGAAACTACACAGTTTTGTATAGTTTGCTGTATTATGGCTGATAAACTATCAGCTTGCTGGCTGTGTTGATTGATATCAACATACAAATAAACATGGTACTAAAGTACTGATAATTTAACTTTATTCAAAATACCATATCTCAATTTAAGTTACACCATACCTTGTTTTTCTGTATACCAATAAATTGCCTAGATTTATGTTCCCATTATTGAGAGAGCATCTGAAATGTACCAACAATAAATTCTGGTAATTAAGATTTACTGGGATATTATCATCTTTAATTAACTGCTATTCCTTTATGTTTGATTAGTTGTTTATTTGGAGAGGATATTGTAGTTAAGTATTTAGGTGTTGATTTCATTATCACTTTTAGTTTTTTTAACTGGTTTAGTTGTACATGTTCACCTCAAGTGTAAGTTCATGGTTAAATTTTGAACTGTTAGCTAACCCCATCTTTTCAAGTCAGGGTTTTGAGTCCACCATTGCTCCCTCAAGGGATAAGGTCATCCTTAGACTTGTTGCAAGTCCCTCTTTATTATATATATAACACAGAGAATCTATGTAATAAACCTCTCTGATAACACCACTACTCTCTGTAATAATTAGTAGATTTGCTATCAGAAGGATACATGCAACCAATAAACTTTTTCATGTACATTTTAATGAGAGGGACTTGTAGCTAGTCTAGCTCATCCTACGAAGTCTTGATCGCTCTCTCAAAGTAGCAAAGGTGAACTCAATATTCTGAATTGGAACTTATCCATATCTAGGATTTTAACTGCTTCTCTATCAATATTATACAATTGTATACAGTTGTATAGGTATAAATTTAGCAAAGCCCTAATAACAGAAAGAATAAAACAAAGTTTGGCTTATAAGTTGTCTTAGGAATGTAACGATGGAGAAAGTGCTATTCCATGGGTTTCATAATCTGAGTAACAGAAAAGGTACAGAAAATGTAATCATGTCTGCCTTCTTCGGGGGAGAGAAAGTCATACTTTTATTTGGGAAGACATTTTATACATTTTTTTTTATTCTATACATACTATCTTTACATTTCAACTGCTTAACAATACATTAAAGTGCAGACTGGTTAGTTGATCTTTGACCCCTCTGCTATTTAATTAAAAAAACTCTATATATCAATAGAAGAATAGCACAAAATAACTGTTGTTTCTTTCCATTGGAACATGACATAGTCCTATATATATACCCTATAGGCTTATAAAACTAGAGAAAACCCAGAAAAAAAAACTGAAGTACATTCTGATGGTCATCACAGCAGTCATTAAACTCACATAGTCATCAGAATTACTAAACTTATAATGATGCTATTGTACAGTGTACTGTTGACTATATCAGGAATCTAAAATGACATGTCAGAATGAAGCATCTTGCATTTACCCAGTGTAATTTACTGATCCTTGGGGTTTTCTGCCATAAATTTATTCATCATTTAGATTTATTCACTGTGAGTTGCAGTCTCCCATTTGAAATAAATTGTTTTTTCGCTCATTAACCCAACTATCTTCAGTACAATCAGTGTAGTGAGTTGTGAGAATCAGGCATAAAAGGTGCATACTAGTCCATAGTCACTAATCTGTCCTTGTAACATACTAGACACTAATCTGTCCTTGTAACATACTAGTCACTAATCTGTCCTTGTAACATACTAGTCACTAACCTATCCTTGTAACATACTAGTCCATAGTCACCAATCTGTCCTTGTTAGTCTAGTGTATACATACTAGTCCATAGTCACTAATCTGTCTTTGTTAGTCTTGTGTATACATACTAGTCCATAGTCACTAATTTGTCCTTTTAACATACTATTCCACAGTCACTAATCTGTCCTTGTAACTTATTAGTCCATAGTCACTAATCTGTCCTTGTAACATACTATTCCATAGTCACCAATCTGTCCTTGTTAGTCTAGTGTATACATACTAGTCCATAGTCACTAATCTGTCTTTGTTAGTCTTGTGTATACATACTAGTCCATAGTCACTAATTTGTCCTTTTAACATACTATTCCACAGTCACTAATCTGTCCTTGTAACTTATTAGTCCATAGTCACTAATCTGTCCTTGTAACATACTATTCCATAGTCACCAATCTGTCCTTGTTAGTCTTGTGTATACATACTAGTCCATAGTCACTAATCTGTCCTTGTTAGTCTTGTGTATACATACTAGTCCATAGTCACTAATCTGTCCTTGTTAGTCTTGTGTATACATATTAGTCCATAGTCACAAATCCGTCCTTGTTAGTCTTGTGTATACATACTAGTCCATAGTCACTAATCCGTCCTTGTTAGTCTTGTCTATACATACTAGTCCATAGTCACCAATCTGTCCTTGTAAGTCTTGTGTATACATACTAGTCCAAAGTCACTAATCTGTCCTTGTAACATACTATTCCAAAATCACCAATCTGTCCTTGTAAGTCTTGTGTATACATACTAGTCCATAGTCACCAATCTGTCCTTGTAACATACTAGTCCATAGTCACCAATCTGTCCTTGTTAGTCCTGTGTATACATACTAGTCCATAGTCACTAATCTGTCCTTGTTAGTCTTGTGTATTATTGAAATTTTAAAAGCTGTTGTTACAAGTAGTGGAATGACAGTACATTCTATCAGAGTGGTGGTCTTCAAAACTATGGAATGATGATTAAAAATTGCGGAATGTATGTGCCAGAATGATGTTTTTGAATATTGTGGAATGACAGTTGAATATTGTAGAATGACAGTTGAATATTGTAGAATGACAGTGTAAGAATGATGTTTTTGAATATTGTGGAATGATGATGTCAGGGTGATATTTTTACAAATAGTGGAATTAATGTGTCAGAGTGTTACAGATAGTGGAATGACACTTTCAGAGTGATGTTGTTACAGATAGTGGAATGAAGCTGTCAGAGTGATAAAATGACAATGTCAGGGTGATGTTGTTGCAGACAGTGGAATGACGATGTCAGGGAGTTACAGACAGTGGTATGATGATATAAGGGTGGAATGACAATGTCAGGGTGATACTGTAATCTACATCTGATTCTAGTTTTCTAAAATCTTTAATTTTTTTTATCATTAAACTTTATTTATAGTTTTAACTACTTTATGTTGTTGTCTTCCTCAATTCAATCCTTGTGGATGTTTTTTTTTCTGTTTTAAGAAGAAAATGATTTCCTGCTTGTGTAAGAGTAATCAAGTGAACCAAGGTTATAGCGGCAATCAAAAGAATGTAATCCAGGGACAAAGACCAGACATGGAAAACAGACATACACAACAAAGAACATAAAGTAACTAAAATCATACATACAAAGTAACAAGAGGAAATGAGCAACTTGGACTCCACTAAAAACTGAGAGCATGGACCAGGTGCACTGGTAGGGTAAGCGTCCTGCTTTTCTAGAAACACCTGCCGAGTTGCTCATAAAAAGTCAAGTCCGGGGTAGACAAAGGAGGAAAGGAAGACTATGACTCGTTGAATAATTCAGTTTCCATGGTGCAGATGGGTACACCATAATGATCCACGAGTTCATGATGACGACCATAAAACTTCTGTAGTGAAGGGATGTTGCCACAGATGAAAGGAAAGTTGACAATTCTGAATGAAAAATCATCACATTTGTTGTAAAGTTTGGTTAATAGTTTTCCTTTTCCATCGATTTCCAAGTGTAGGTCAAGATATGAGGCTGACTTCACAGTGTCTGTAGTATCAAAAGTTCTTTTGGGTAGATGCGATGTATCAAATCCCCGAAATTAGGATTGTTTAAAGATAATACGTCGTCTATATAGCGGAAACTGAGATTGAAGGATCTAGCTAAACGATATTATTTCTTTCTGATCAGATCAGCTATAAAGTCTGACTTATAAGAGTGAAGGAATAGGTCAGCAAGTAAAGGAGCACAATTTGTTCCCATTGGAATGCCGACCATTTGTTGAAAAAGACGTCCACCACACTGGACAAATATGTTGTCGATTAAAAATTCCAGCATTTTGTAAACATCTTCCTCTGTATATTTGGAAGATGATTTGGAATTATTTCTTACAAAGTATGAGGAATCTCTACCAAGAACTGTAAAGAAGCATTCCAGTTTTATTGGATAATGCTATATTGTGGTGAAATGAAACCTTGATTGACATTAAACTAATCACTATTGGTTATTAAGTTATCATTGGAAGTCTTAACTTTGACCTTTAGTATAAGGAACTAATCTAAATGGTACATTGATCAAAAACACTTAAAGGAAAGGTTAAAACTCAATCATTAGTATGTTAGGAGATATACTGAGTATATTTATGACCTGCTGTTTTTTGATGGGGAACAAAAACTTCTATGCATGTTTGTTCACCCTCTCAGGAATGTTTGACATTTTGAACAGTTCAGTTGTCTTGTATCATTGGAGATAATGATCGAATTTAGTCTCTTAAACATAGATTTGAGCATTTCTTAAATTTTAAGACATGCTAATTCTCTTAATGCTTTGGAGTGCTATTTTATAATTGTCTGTGCATCTGATTTTTGTTTTTATGGGCTCATTTTCAAAAAGGCATATATGATGGACAATATGGTATGTGGCCATTTGGGGTATTTTACAGTTTTCAGACTATAACTTTATTGTGATTGTATATATTTTCATGAAACTTTGGTAATAATTTATTTTTATTGATGTAAGCTCTCTTTCAATTGTTTTAAAATGGAACTTTAAAAAATGTGGCAGTTCCTATATTTGCCTATTAACAAGCATTTTTTTATGTAACTTTTGTTAAAATGTTTATGTCTATTAATGTAAGCTGCCTTTTGATTTTTATATAATTTAGATCACTGTAAACTGCAACAAATTTTGAAGCAATTGTATTTTAGCTATTTTCAATGAAAAACTTATGATCCAAAAATCTAAACTTTCAAGAATATATTTTTCAAAGAACAATATAACACAATTTGAGGAATGATCACGATTATAAAACTGTACAAAAGCAGTTTTATAAAAAAAACACAAAATAAGGCATCCCATTTTTAGACTATAATTTAAACATGCTTCCACCGAATACCATGACACCATGTGTAACTTCTTAAAATGAGATTTCAATATTTGCCCTATTTGTTCAGGTTTTGACCTCTGCACGGGTATCTAGCTGAACTCTACAAAGTATTTTATTAAATTTCTCTTTGCTGAGGAATGCTGATAATTGTCCGTAATTCCTGAGGAAAGCTTCTACAACATGTTTCCAAGAGCTGCTTCTCTATTTAAGATGCTTGTAGAAATTTGTCATATAATATTAATGTTTTAATACCATTTATTTTCACTCATCATTGCAGGCCATGTTTATCCAATATGAAGCATATTAATAAATTCTAATTTGTCTGACCTTTCATAACTGATATTGTCTTTGTCTGATATTAAACTTTCTGTCAGAGACATTTGTATGATAGACAATGAACTAAATCCAGGGAGAATACTTTTTATCCTAAGCCCCAATGATCCTGGTAGGGATGATAGATTAGATTAGGGATCTATTATGTGTAGCATAAGTTTATAGGTATCATTCCTGTAAATGCTTGTTTTCAAAATATTGTAGTATATATTGCTTTTATTATTTACATGTATATATTTAAAAGTACCTGAAAGTTGGTTTTTTTTTATCTTTGTCCCATTGAAGTTTGTAGATGAACATTCAATGTCATGAATGCTACATTTCTCAAGGTCATATTAAAGATCATTTTGAAGATCAGACACCAAAGATCAACAGGTTTAATTAGAAATAGAGTATGCAAAACACTCAAACCAATAGTTTGTAAAGGTGATGATGTGATAAACATTACTTCTGGAACTGAAGATGAAGTCATCTATCTACCAGGACAGATAAGATGGATTGCCGTTGGTTCTACATATCTTAGATGACAGAAAATGTTTCTCTTTGATGAAGTGGGAAAATCTCATTACATTAGTACAAATTCTTTGGCTGTGGATCATGGACTGACATTTTATCTTTACACCTTATTTTGTTAAGGGTTATATAATATAATTGTCCTGGGACCTTATAAATCCTTCCTTAGTGCTATTCAGAGGTTCAGTGAGATGAGGAAGACAGTGATAACCACCTCTATCTGTCAGAGCAAATGTGTGAGTGATACTGAGTAAAATGGTAAAATTTGTTTATGGTCTGTCTGCCTGTTTTATTTATCTACTTCATGTTGACTGTAGGATTAAATTGTAGATGTGATTTCATTAATATATGAAATATAATGTAAACTTGATATAAGTTTCTCCAACATCTGATAACTACCTTTATTTTAGTGTTAAAATATTTACCATGGGAACCAAACAAACGTCACCATGCAATATACACCCACATTGCACTATTGCAAATATAATGAGCAATAATCCACACAAAGTACCTCGTAGTAACTATATTGCAGGCTCAAGCAATAACATACCTCTTCAAAAATATATTGCAGGTTCAAGCAATAATATACCTCTTCAAAAATATATTGCAGGTTCAAGCAATAATATACTTCCCAGCAAATATATTGTAGGATCATATAGAATCTTTATTGTGACAAAAAATATTCATTCCATAACTTTATATTATGACTGTGTTGACATATGACTGCCATGACTATAGTCACCCTGGATACATGATCATTTATATATCTGTCATGATAGGGTACTTGACGTCTGTAGTAAGATGACATGGAGATTACTTACAGTGACATACTAACTGTCTCATGTATTAAGTTAATTTCTAAGGTTGATTATTGAAGTTTAAGAATCCACCATTTTCTCCCTTTTGTTAAGAACATAAATGATGGGGTGTTTTTTGCAAAATGAACATTAATTCTCTATATAAATTGAAAGCATAACATTCTTTATCACTTGCAAATAAAAAAGAGTTGTGTTTGAATAAAATTGTATGTATTGACAGGTTTACATTCTTGCTGATGATAAAAACAGGAATTTTTATAAAAAGAAAATATGGTAGTGAAATATATAAACTAGTTTTTTTTTTTATTGTTTCAGGGGCATTGTTAAGTCATTTTATTGAGCCAGTTTACTATGACAGCATCATTTTGGGTCATCTCTATCATGCAGAGCACCTGTCCCGTGCAGTATTTGGACGACTTGGTGGAATCAAAGACATCCCAAAACCTTTCAAACTCAATCAACCATTTCTTAGTGGGATTAGAAATCCTGAGAGTAGAAATCCTGGCAAAGCTCCAAGTTTTGCTGTCAACTGGTGCATAGTAAATCCATCCTTAGAAGTCATTAATACAACAACAGGTAAAACAGAACAAGGTGGTGTCTCTAGACTGTGTAAACAAAGTTTATTTAATCAGTTCTCAAAGTTACAAGGTAAAATCTCTTCTGTAGTGAAGACATCGGACGTGTCTGATCAACAGTTATATTCTGAAGCCAAGGGGTCTGTAATGGATTATCAGTTGGCCAAGGAGGAACTGTACAATACATTCCAACGAGCTGGCCTTGGTGTCTGGGTTAAAAAACCTTTAGAACAAGATATGTTTCCTTTGGTTCAGTTGTAACATCTGCTGGTATTAGTCCTTTGGTCCAGTTGTAACATCTGCTGGTATTAGTCCTTTGGTCCAGTTGTAACATCTGCTGGTATTAGTTCTTTGGTTCAGTTGTAACATCTGCTGGTATTAGTCCTTTAGTTCAGTTGTAACATCTACTGGTATTAGTTTTGAATGCATTATTTCTCAAATGTAACTTATCTTAAAACAAGAAGGAAAAAGGAAACTAAGATGCTGATAATTATCTGTTATCAAGTGTAGTTTAATATATATCTGTTTTGTTTTTTATTGTGTTTGATCTTTTTATCTTAAGTTTAAAATTGTCAATATTAATATTTTGATTGTGATTTGATGAGGTACTATACTGTATAAGATATAACAACTCAGTAACCTTATAGATTTTAATGCCATTAGTATTTACTTATTATATGTTGCTGTTAAAATGCAATGTATCTACTGCAATAAAAGATGTTAAGTATTGTTGGTCAGACTGCAATACAATTTATACTTCAATAGAGAGGCTTAAATATGAATACACATCCTGATACATGTAGTCATGTCTCAAAATCATCAATTGTTATCATGAATTTTTTATTGTGTGTAAGTAACCTACTATGTTTAAGGAGGTATTTGAAGCAAAAATGTTAGAAACGGGACCAAAAAAAGCATATTTCATGGTAATTCACTGGGTACATTGAGGATAAAGATCTGATTTTAATTTATAACTGAATAGAGAGGCCAATCCATGTGATTTAATTTCCATCAACTCTGTTGTTATTTAATTATTTTTATTAATTAAATCTCTCACCTTAGTTGTATTGGAAGGGAGGTAACTCAATTTAATTTGAATGTGGTAAACCAGGGTAAAAGAGAAAATTTTGTATATAAGTCCAAGGTGATTTTTAAAACCACTGAGGATAAAATTTGTATTTTATAATGCTTTTCTGAATGTCATCTTCACAGTTTATAAATCTATATTAATATTTTTTAATGCAATTATAAGAATGCACATTGTCATGAAACTATACAAATGATGTTATTCTGAGATAGAAACATTGTACTGTGTATACCGGTATTTTTGTCTGAAATATAAAGTTACTAAGTTTTCTCTTTTAACCACTTTGATACTACTGAATCATTTTAAATAATGTCACAATTGAATTCTAAATTTTGTAGTATATTTTAGCATTAAATGTATCAATGGTAGTCATCAAGTTTTTTGCCCTGCATTTTTATACGACCAAAAATTTTACGGTCCTATAATGGTGCCATTGTCGTCATCTGTAGGCACTTCAACTTCCACTTAATAACTGGAGTATAACTGTTAAGATATTTTAAAAAATTGAAAAAGGTGTCATTCAACAACAGGGAGTCTGGGACGGATTTCTGGGGTTGTGACCTGAACCATTTAGGAATTAAGCGACAAAAAGGGCCAGAACAGGCATTTTCATGATGTGCAGTCAATAAATTGAGTATGTGTGTATAGATCTGTATAAAATAGTAATCAAGGGAAAATGAGAAATTACACCACAAGGTGCCATACCGCAAAAGGGTGCCTGAGATTGATTTTTGGGGGTTGTGATGAACTATTTAGGAATAAGGGGGGGAAAAGGGACAGAGAACAATGTTTTTTGGTATTGCTTGGAAAATAACTTTACCTCAAGTGAATGCATCTTCTTTAATATTGGAGAACAAGATGCCATACTACTAGAGGAAGGCTTAGATAGATTTTTAGGGTTATGACATGAACTATTTTGGAATTAGGGGTCAAAATTCATTTTTTTTTGTTTGGACAGTAACTTGAGTAAATGTGAATGGTTCTATTTTAAATTTTACCATTATTTGTCATTCCACAAAACGATAATTGGAAATGAATTTGGGCTTGTGACTTGAACTGTTAAAGAATAAGGGCCTAAATGTCGTCTGAAACCAAACATTTTAATGACTTTAGTAAAATTGATAAGATCTCTTAGAAGTTGTAACATACAGTGCCACACCACCAAAGGTTAGCCAGGTTTTTTTTTTTTCTTTTTTTTTTTGGAGGTGGGGGGGGGGAGTTGTTTGTGACCTCAACCAGGGGACAGAAACAAGCATTTTTCTGATGTCCCGACAATAATTTAAAATCTTGAAATTTTATACCAATGTGCCATACAGTAGGAGGAAGATCGGTTTGTTTTGATAAGGAGTTAGGGGCGACATCATTTCTGGGTACATATCCTGTGTCAAACATTTAATCTCAGTCCTTATTCAGAGCATGAATGTTGTGTCTATACTTGTTTATTTTAAACATGCATTCAAATCTGTATCAGAAGTGTATCAGAAGTGTGTGTTAATCATGTTATAATATTTGTCCATGAGATAAGGAAGAAATTCTTGGATGAAATTGCACAATACACAAATTGTTTTTTTAGCTGTTACTCAATATAGTTGCATACTAACTGTTATTTTGTCTCCCTCCATGTTGGTGGGGAGACATATTGTTTTTGGCTTGTCCGTCTGTCCATCTGTCTGTCTGCCTGTCTGTCTGTCTATACATGTACATCTGTCCATCACAAAGTTTTTCAATGCAACTCCTCCAATACTACTGAACCAAATTTTACGAAACTTTTTTTTATTTTTTTTTTATAATTTTTTATTTTTTTCCAAAATTTTCAACATACAATATACATACAATACATTACACAATTATACATCATAATCATCTTTTAACACAATATGTAAAGCTCTTCTTATCCAAGTAGTTTTTAAAGCTGTAATGAATGAAAACAGATTAATCATTTTAAGACCCCCATCTTGAAATTTTACGAAACTTAGTATGTAGCAAGTACATCATATGTAGTTTTGCATATTATTAGGAAATTTTGATACCCCAATTTTTTTATAGGAGTTATACCCCTTTGAACTTAGAAATTTGCCAAAAATCCTAATAAATTACCTTGTCAGAGCAGCTCCTCTGAAATTATTGAACCAAATTTTCCAAATATGGTATGTAGCAAGAACATAATATTTTATTGTGCATATTACCAAGAAATTTTGATCACCTATTTTTTGTGGGAGTTGTGCCATTTGAACTTATACATAAGTAAAAAAATCCTCATAATTACTTTGTCAGTTCAAATTCTCTGAAACTACTGAATCAGTTAGCACAACTTCTCTGCAGCCTTTCAACATAATTTTATGAAGCTGTTCTGTGGACGTGGTGGACAGGGGAGACATATGTTTTTGCAGACGAAAATTTGCAAACTTTAATTGATTTTCGACAGTTAATCTGTTGAATTAGAATTTCTACAACCAGCTGAGTAACTAAAAAGTTTTGATAAGAAAGGTGCAATGTAATAGTTGTTGGTGACTTTCATTTACATTGTATTATTCTCTTTTTATTACTAGGTATATTTTTACAGGTGGATATTGGGGGAAGGGGAGGTGGCATTAACTTGTCTTTTATGAAATGGAAATTTTTTCAAAAGGGTTATATATTTTGTCAAAACTTGAAAAGCACTCAGGAAGGAATGTGAAGTTCAATAAATTTGTCTATTTAATAGTATTATTAAAACTGTTAGATGTTCACTGATATGATCGTAATATCGAAGATTTATCCCATGTGGTTTTACATAAATGAAACTACTGGTATTATTTGACGTGTTAGGGGTCTATATTACCTTGTCCATCCGTCTGATATTCTGTTTTTTAAACAGGTTTCTCAGCATTTATTGCAAGGAAAGCTTAGGTATTTTGAACATTGCTTTTGCATGATGACTCATATCCTGTCGTAGGCCATGTGAGCTATTGCTATCACCTTTTTTTTCAAAACACTTCTCCTCTGACACCACTTGACCAATTAGAACCAAGCTTAGTATGGATGTTTCTTTGGTATCCTGCATAGAATAAGTTTGGGGATTTTTTTATCCATTGAAAAACATGGCCATCGTTACTAAAATTAGAACATAGGGTCTGACAGTTTTTCACATATTTCTCCAAAACCGTTAGGTTTAGTCAAATTCTGACACAAAGGGAAAAGTGCTGATGAAATCTACCTGGTCAAATTCGTGTTTTGATCTGGTAATCTTTAATTTTGGAGTTGTTGCCCTTTTTCGATGTTTTATCCATAAGTTTAATGTTATTCCTTCCAAAAATCTTTTCCTCTGAAACTACAAGACCAATTGAAACCAAACTTGTTATGAATATTCCTTAGGGTTTTCATCTTAGATCTAATGTGGGGATTTTTTTATCCATCATAAAGAAGGCTGCTGTTACTAAAATAGAACAAAAGGGTCAGTCAGAAGTTTTTCTCGTACATCTTCAAAACCGTTAGGTTAAGCCAAATTCTTTTAATTGCAGAAATGAGCCTTATTATAAAGCCTATAAGTCTAAATTGGATCAAAGTTGTAGAACAACACCTTGCTAGAGTTATTGCACTTTGAAGGTAAAAAAAAATGTTTTAGCAGTTTTCAACCAATATCTGAAAGCTATAATAGATGAAAAGAAAATTTCAGTCAATGAAATAATACCAATGACAAGTTTGACCAAATTATACTTTGAGTCAAAATTGTCAGGCAACTCCTTTTTTATGCTATTGCCCTTGAAAGGCAAAAAATTAACAAGGTGAGCAATTAAGGTTCCTGGAAGCCTCTTGTTTTTATTTGTTTCTTCCAAAATATTGTGTTGAGAATACTTAATATTTAGAATAGCATTTAGCATTTTCAGTTTTTAGGGGCCACAGTTGGGCCACACCCTAAAAATCAGCTTTTTAAATTGTTTTTGGTCTGAAAAATTCAGGTTTTTTTTCTTTATTTGAATTCTGATGAAAATTTTTTTTAATTAGATTTCAGGTATCTCTATGTTTTTTTGGTAATAAGGAGCCAAAAGGGCTGAACTCCAATAATTCGACTATTTTGTTTCTGGTCCAATTTAGAAATTATTTTTTCATTCGGTTCCTTCTTGAAGTCCAAACTTGTATTTTTCAATCAGTTTTGAATATATATTTCTCGCCGCTTTTGAGTAACAAGGGGTCAAAGGGGCCAAAACGGTCATTTTTATTTTGGAAGACTCTATTTTTATATTTTTGACTGAAAGCAGAACTTGTTACTTCAACTGAATTTCAAATTATTGTGCAATATTGTATCCAAACTAGTTGCTGTGTCCACATTGAACTGTAAGTCCATATTTTAAAGTGTGTCAAAAACTAATATTGTGTCAACACGTGCCCACAGTGAACATAGTTCAACTGGCCGCAGTCGTATCATGTTGCGCTCGGCAGAGCTTTTTATTGTTATTGATGTCGCTTCGGTAAAAACATAATAAACTTAAAGCCAGTCAAAATATCAAGTGGCTGTGATTATAATTAGTAGCCACAGAGAAAACTGTAACGAACAAGTTGTGCACGGACGTACGGACGGACACGATGTTCACTATGAATCTGGCGCAAAACGGTAGTTAATGTATAAAGACGTGCGACAAATCTAACACAGATAGATAGAAAGAGTCATTCACTAATTTTTCATAAAACATTGTCCTAAATAAATACAAAACACCATGTACCACGTACTCCAATGAACACGTGTACCTCTTCAATTTTAAAAGTCATCATTATCTATCCCACACTATAAATATAGACAAAAAAATGCGTAATTATATACGTGTGTAGATGAAGAAAATGAAAGCCATTGAGAAACAACATGGAAACATTTAAAGCAGGCTTGTGCTATACTCGAGAACAAATTCGTCACCTAGGGCTGAGCTCATGAAATTTTTAGAGGTTCGGTATACCACCCATGGGATATGTCCCTATTGTTTTCTTTTATATTTTGTGAACTACATGTATGTCTACTTTTTCTTTGCCTTTTCGCTTGATATTGTAGCTTCAGGCTTCGCTTTGACTGGTTTCATCTTAAAAAAAGTCGGCTTCGGTAAAGAAAATTAGTGCACAGGATGAAAATTTTACTTTAGCAAATTTGCATTGAGTTGGACAAATCGGATTGTGCTTATAGAATGAAAATAAATGAAGCTTACTATATGGTGAAGGTAGAACTTTGCCATTTCGTAAAGGTAAAATTCTGTGGAAGCTTTCTGATAAAAGGATAAACTCGGAGCAGGTCTCATAATAAAGGTAAAATTCTAAGCATGGCTCATGATATGAAGGTGAAACTCTTCGTTTGACATCTGATAAAGAATGACTTCGCATTTCTTGTCATAATGGCAAAACTATGAGCTTCTTACACGAGAAAACTCTTAGCTTACTCTTCTTTAGAGTTTGAAGCCTTGTGCATTATTATATAAATAAAACTCGTATACATTAAAAATATCTCATAAAAATCAACAACATTTATAAAGTATATCACTAGCTTAAAACTTAAAGTTCAAATTTTCCTCATGAAATTTAAATTTTACAAGTACATGCAAATGTAGAGAACAAAGTGACGATATTATATAATGTGACAAGGTGAAACTTGTTATCTCGTCTAAAGATAATACATAAGGTCTAAATGTAGAATAAATAATCTTTTGGTATCAACTTATTTAAACAAATAACCAAGTACCAGTAAAAACGGTCCGCACAGATACCGACCAAAGGTAGATGCTTAACTTAGAAGTATAATTCTCTAGCATCTTTTCAGAAGTAATAAGCGTTATCATTGCAATTTCAAATGTGTACATTTGTATTTTATATTAGCTAGAGTTACGATTCTTTGCTTGAAATGATGTCACCCAGGAGAAGGGATATACAGACGCAAAGTATACAACTTAATCAAAATTCTGCGACCATATCGGCTCACAAAAGCTTTATGTTTTCCAGTATATAGAAAATTCAGACACTGTCAAAGTGAATCATAGTAATGAAAAACCCACCCAACAAATGATAATTTTTCAATCTACATATGCTATATTTTTGCGTAACAATTGTCCTTTCAATATTCGTGTCTGTACTGTTGAGAAAATCATTCATTTATCTCCCACTAAAATCAAGTAAATCAAACTAAATCAAGAACAATAACTTTGGCAGAGAGCCATTTTCATGTACAATCTGTATATATGAGGTTGCAGTTTAACATCCCTACCATATATCTGAGTTAATGCATATTCCATATTACCTTACAGGAAACCCTTTATTTATACAGGTGAAAAATCGTAAAAGCAGGTTAAGAAGGGCATGTTTAAAGCTCTATACAGTTCAATCAAACAAGTGGTTTAGAAGGTATTGCGGATAAAAATAGGTACTACAATACCATCTCAAAGAGTCCATGTATATTGCTTGTATCGTGTCTTCCTTTTTCGGATTCTTCGCTCATCTACTTCCTGTTTACCGTTAGACTTAGTATTTTGTTACGGTTTTTGTAACTGATTTCCCAAGTTCTGTGTTATGTATTGAAATAAATTCGTTATTCATTAAGATTTAAAAAAAGAAACCAAATTTATTGTGATACTTGTTATAAACGACGTTGCATTAATTAGATTGGATATTGAAACATTCAAGAGATCTTACAATCTTTTTCTATACGTATTAGAATATATACTAAATTCTTTTTTTCCACTTTCTATACTAATATTCCACATCCGCAACTAAAAGGAAGACTGAGGGCTTTAGCTCAAAGCTGCTTCCAAAACTTACTCAAACAAAAGTAACACAAGTAGTCAGTTTACTAATGTCAGCTTCCGGGATTAAAAAAAATGCCTTATCACTAAAGAATTGTAGATATAACGATTATCTCCTCAGAAGAGCTTGAAATTTAGGAGTTAATTAGACACACTGAAATATCCCTCTTCTGACTTTCATTTGAATTCAACGAAGAAAAGTTTCAATTATTCTAATGTATCATATTCTATTTATATAATTGTATTCCATCTCATGGAATTTTTTCTATCTCAAGGACAATTGTGATAATTTCACCAATTATCTAGCAAAGCGGGAAACGCATTTAGACTTAGAATACTTGAACAAGGTGCGTCATTCTAAACTTTTTATATGGTACACTGAACAACAGATGATCAGTATGCTAGATAACCATTGCAATGGTTTCTAATTCCGTTTTCTTTTCACCCTGATATTGCCATCTGACTATCATGTTTACTATTCTTTTCACTTTAGCTTAGAGTTTATCAGTTCGGTAATTTGTTACCATCCGTCATGGTGGTCAAAATAAACTGATTAAGTGTGTGTATACAACAGGACAAACGATCTGTTCGTTTTCATTTTTAAAATTTTTTTTATATGTTTTCGTCTTCGTATGTTTGTATTCCTGATATTGTATTCTCCAGGAATTTTCCCTTGTTTGTTTCATTGTTACCTACTTTTTCTCTACAGCTGAAATTGAGATTTTCTCTTTTTTTTTTGGACCGACTCGACCTCCAACCATCAGCACTATGGGTATATTGCAGAAACTTCTCACCCTTAAAGGTCACCTTAGTTCAACCGGGTTTTAGTGTGGGTCGTGCTGTTGTTTTCTCTATAGACTGCAAACTCATTCAAAATTAAATGATTGGAATTGTTTTAAAGTGCTTACTGACCAGTTTTTTGAATACTACCTAAAATGGATGTTTATGAAATATTTTGTTTAACTAACACGGTAATAATTTTCTCTAAATAAACATTACGATAACTACCAGAATTCAGGTTTTAAAAACTTTGCAAACGTCGGTGCAGAATATGTTAAACTTGCACCCTGTCTGATATATGGCATAAATTGAAATAATGTTGATAATTTCACAATGAATCTTTGATCTATGAGAAATTAATGACTCTCATTATTATTTTGTACTTTGACTGTTTACAGTATACCAGCCTTCTTAGAAATAAAAGTACATTTTAATGGCATCTTACTTCGTTATCAAGTTTCTATTAATAATACAATGGCTTACGGATAAAACTTTTTCAAATAGCAGAAATTTCTAGTAGTAAGTAGAGACTCCAGTTTTCGGTAGAATCTCAGTCATCTCATATTTAGTTCATTTCATCTTTTTATATACCCGCATTTTGTTAAGAATTGTTCTCTATAAAAAAAAATTAAAAAACGCGAGGTACTTTTGGAAATGATGCGTCACGGATTTGACTCAAACTATGAACATTTTACTAGTACCGTATAGTGAGATAATGAATCACCTCAAAATAATTTTAGAGTAATCGGTTGTCAGGAAAACAGCTAGTACCAATGACGCTAAGAAAATTGTCAAAATTCCCTTCATGTGATGTTTTTAATATTACACTTACATATCTAATGAAATGCTACAATATTGCACACGATTTTCTTCAAAAGTAATAGAAATTTGTGTATTCAGTGAAACAAAATGTATTTAGTTTTAATTTTGCGACAGAAAATAATCATCCTTTGGAGATGTAAATATTTGTAAATTGAAGTCATCACTACAAAAGTTTTATGGTCGTCATCATGAACTCGTGGATCGTTACGGTGTATCCATCTGCGCCATGAAAACTGATTTGTTCAATGTGTCATAGTTTTCCTTTCCTCTTTCGTCTACCCCGGACTTGACTTTTTATGAGCAACTCGGCGGGTGTTTCTAGAAAAGCAGAGGACGCTTACCCTACCGGTGCACCTGGCCCATGCTACCAGTTTTTAGTGGAGTCCAAGTTGCTCATTTGTTTTTGTTACTTTGTATGATTTTAGTTACTTTATGTTCTGTGTTGTGTATGTCTGTTTTCCATGTCTGGTCTTTGTCCCTGGATTACATTCTTTTGATTACAGCTATAACCTTGGTTCCTTTGACTACTCTTTTACCCATAAAAACTATCAGAAATAATATCTTGATGTGAGATCTTTTCATATGTGCTCCTTTGGAATTGTCGTTGTTTCTATTGGTATTCACGATATACAAAGAAACCAGGGATACAGAATTTTACCAAAAATACAAATTTTGCTCTTATTAAGAAATAATTTTTAAACTAAGAGTGGATAAATCAAAATTCTATTCATCAACACGCTTTTTTTTAAACTTTAGAATAAACTTGACTTGATCATTGATCAGTTATCTATGCATATTTGATTATGAAGTCACCTAAGTCGGTGAAAAAGCCATTCTTTTTATGGTAACAATTGAGCTCCACAGTCATGTTGATGCCCACTTTAAATTGATAACATGATGGTAATATGAAAACTGTTAAAAATTTATTAAGAGGCCCATTTTTCCTGACAAGATGCGAAATGTTGACACTAAATATATGATTAAAAATAAATTCTAAGAGGACATAAAAATCGCCAAAAACATTATTCCATCAAGTTTCACTCCTACATATAAATTTCTAGTGCTATTTTCGTCATTATTGGTCATAAACTTAGTCCAAATAAACCGCACCATTTGATTTCTTTCTTCTAAAAAATGTCTTCTCCACCTCTTAAATGTCAATCGTTTACTTCTCTTACGAAATGTGGTACTAGAGAGCCCTCAAAATGGCCTTATTTGTTGTATTTTTGTTAGACTAAATACACATTTAGCAGAAGAAGGGCACTAATATTTAACGTGAAATCTGAAATAAGATGCTAGGATTATCTTTTTTTATTAAAATACTTTCACATAAGAATTATTCCTTTTGTTTGTGACCCAAAAGAAAACTATTTAGTCATGTAGTATTTGATTCACTTTTCTAAATGTTGTTTCCCCGAAACAATCGAAGTAAATTTCAAACTTGTTTGGAACAAACATTATTTAAACAACATCACTTGTCATGGGGAAAACTGTGCCAAAGTGATCCCAGCATGCATATGAACCGTACAAAAAGTTTATACGTCTTATGATTTTAGTTACTCTACGTTCTTTGTTGTGTATGTCTATTTTTCATGTCTGGTCTTTCTCCTTGGATTACATTGATTACCGCTAAACTTTGGTCTCCTTGATTACTCTTTAATACAATACTAATCATTTAATTTTGAACAAGTTTGCAGTCTATGGAGATGGATTGAGGTCGAGTCGGTCCACCAATAAAGAGAAAATCTCAATTTCAGCTATAGAGAAAAAGTAGGTTCCAATGAAACAAACAAGGGAAAATTCCTGGAGAATACAATATCAGGAATACAAACATACGAAGACGAAAACATATACAAAATTTAAAAAAAATGAAAACGAACATATCGTTTGTCCTGTTGTATACACACATTTAATCAGTTTATTTTGACCACCATGACGGATGGTAACAAATTACCGAACTGATGAACTCTAAACTAAAGTCAAAAGAATAGTAAACAGGATAGTCCGTATAACAGATGGCAATATCAGGGTGAAAAAACGGAATAAGAAAACATTGCAATGGTTATCTAGCACACTGATCACCTGTTGTTCAGTGTGCCGTATAATACGTTTAGAATGACGCACCTTGTTTAAGTATTCGAAGTCTAAACGCGTTTCCCGCTTTGCTAGATAATTGGTGAAATTATCACAATTGTCCTTGCGACAGAAAAAAATTCCCTGAGATGGAATGTAACTATATACATAGAATATGATACATTATGATAATTGAAACTTTTTTTCGTTGAATTCAAATGAAAGTCAATTTTCAAAAGAGGGATATTTCAGTGTGTCTAATTAACTCCTAAATTTCAAGCTGTTCTGAGAAGGAGATAATCGTATAAGTAAGTACGAAAATTTCGAAATTTTATAATAGCGTACTGTATAGCGGGAAATTTTCGCGTGGTTCCATGCGAGTGAATATAGATGATGATTACTACAGGGTGATTGACCGGAATGGCGATTTTTGGCCACGGGGCATACAATGGCGGGATTATGTTCCGTATAGTACCAATCAGGACTCAGACACACAATGGGGGTCTTAAATCTAATATTGTTATTAACTTTAATGATGTTGCGGTTTTCAACATGGAATATAAGGGGTGCAATGTATGGCACTTCATACTTTCAATCTGTTTTGGATAGGTCTGATGTTTGCTTATTAACAGAACACTGGCTTAATGATTCGAATATTTTAATAAGGATTTTGAAGAATTTAATGAAAGATCTTCAACAAATAGAGGCTCAGGTGGAACTGCGATTCTAGTTAGAAAGTCTCTAGGGTTCACAATACATAATTTGAATATAGCTAGTGATAGAATATGTGGAGTAAAATTATGTTCTAATAATTTTGATAATCTCTGTTTTTTTGTGTGTGTGTGTACTTCTGCCATCTACAATTTTTTTCTATAGATGCATACTTGAGATACATTGATGAATTATGCACTTACTGTGATGTCCTTTGTGAGGACTGTACAACTATTTTAGTTAGTGAGTGTAATATTGATGTAACAAATAGCAATACATGTGGTAGTAAATTGAAGTCCTTTACAGATTTTTTAAATGATTGAAATTTATGTCCTGCTCCATTATTGCAAGGTAGAATTGGTCCAATGTATACTTACAGAAGTAAAGACTTCAGTAAAAGAACCCTATTAGACTATATTTGTTTACCCGAATGTTTATCAAATAGTGTTCAACTTTTAGAGGTTCAATCCAATTTTCCATTTGATGAGTCTGATCATTTACCAATTTTTGTTAATCTGAAGTTAGACCTGTTGAGTAGTATATCGGACGACTATTTGTTTAGAAAGGTAACGCTTAAATGGTCAAAAGCCGACGATTTAGAAATGAAAATGTACCAAACAGAAGTGAATAAACTTTTGAATTTTGAACTAAGCTGTGAGGATGTTTCAAAAAATGACGTTGATCGCTTTACCACTATTCTAACAAACTCGCTGCACATGGCCGCAAATTCATCTATACCATATGGAAAGTTCCGTCCGTATTTAAAACCGTATTGAAAGACAGAAAAACTGAATGACTTTCATTTTGATCAGCGGAATGCTAGACGAAAGTGGATAGAAAACGGAAGACCGAGGTCACGAGACGATAAATGTTTCTCCGAATATAAAGACAAGAAACGTGACTTTCGTAGACGTAAGCGAGCTGCGGAAAAACTTTGGCAGGATCAAAACTACGAAGATATCAAGTGTGCCGCAGAGATTGATATAGGTAAATGTTATCGCAAAGTACGACGCATACGCCATAAAGGACCGTCTAACAGTAAACTATCGTATAACGGGAATGTAGCTACGACCGATGACAGTATATGTGAACTATGGGGTGAATATTTTTTAACTTGTATTCTGAACAATGTGACGAATCATTTAATAACAACTTTTTCAACAAAACATAGTATACAGTGCAAACCCGTTTTGAAAACTGCAAAAATTTTCCTGTTCCTGAACTCGAAAAACCTTTTAATGTCGATGAGATACGAGAACAAATTACTACCTTAAAATGTGGAAAATCTCCAGGATTGGATTATATTACAAACGAACATCTTATATACGGTGGCGAACAGACCTTGAAACAGTTATGCAAACTATATAACATTATACTAAGAACTGAACATTTACCAGTGTCTTGCCGGCATGGGATTATCATCCCTCTTTATAAAGGAAATAATAAAGATAAAACATCGCCAAATAGTTATCGTGCTGTGACACTTACTTCCGCTTTAGGAAAGTTGTTTGAGGAACTATTATTGAATCGTATTCAGAAACTGTTAGAGAAAAATAACACTGTTGTTCCTCATAATCTGCAGTTTGGTTTTATCGAGGAACATGGATCGATTCCGGCTCTTTTCACAATTAAAGAATCAATAAATTATTATACAGAACGACAATAAACTGTTTTTGCTATATTTTTAGACAACGAGAAAGCGTTTGACCGCATTTGGCAAGATGGTCTCTTGTATAAACTTTGGCAAACTGGAATTACCGGAAAACTTTGAAAACTTATTCACAACTCTTATAAAATGGCTACAGCTCATGTGCAATACAACTCGAGGACTAGTCAAGTGTTTCCTATCCAGAGAGGTGTTGGACAGGGTCGGGTAATGTCTGCCTGGCTATTCGCTCTCTTTATTAATGATCTCATCTACGAACTTCTTGAAACTCACTGTGGACATAAAATAGGAAATTTACAGATACCGACAATCCTACTTACGGATGATACGACATTGCTAAGTGCGTCCGTAGATGGAATACAAACTCTCTTGAATGTAACAGATGCGTATGCGCGAAACTGGAGACTAAAGTATAATGCTAGTAAAAAACAACTGTCTGATTTTCACTCCTTCGAAATCACATAAACTGAACAATGCCGAATACATGTTTAAATTTGGAAATGGAACTGTTTCTGTAAAAAATAAAGTCACCTACGCTTGGACATTAATTTATTCTTGCCGAAAAACTTATGAAAGAACTGAAAATGCGTGTAAGAAATTTAAGAAAAACTTACATTCCTTGCATAATATTGGACTTAACCGGGATGGTATGCCAACAATAACTAATAGCATAATTTGGAAACGAATTGTCTTACCGACCGCCATGTATGCTTGTGAAACCTGGGGTAAACTGACTTTACCGAAATTCAGATGCTTGAACAAACGCAGGGTTACTTTGTTCGTTTCGTTCTTGGCTTTGATAGACAATCACCGACATATTCGTGTATCTGCAATATTGGATTGTGATCAATCGAAGGACTTATTGACAAGTTTAAATTACTTTTGTTTGGTAGATTGTGCAGAGCCAAACACAATACAACACATAAACAATTATTCTGTATCCGTTTAGGCCAGACTTTTACTGGAGATTGTAATGAAAACTCATTGACATATGATATGGTAAAAATTCTTACTAAATACGACATGTTATCTTTCCTGGAGTGTTTTCATGAGGATACTTTTATTCCCGACAAACGACTTTGGTCAAAAATTAATAAACAGACAATAGACATTCAGGAAGAAACTCGATGGAAATCGTCCATACAAAATCGTCCTATATTACCGCATTCACAACACGCTAACGGAGCACAGCTTACTTCGTCTAACATCGGTGAACCAAATTAGCAAGTGCTAGTCATGGTCAAAATAGGACCTCTATCTATTAAAGAAGGTATATGTACCATATGTAATCGTTACGACATAGTGAAACATTTAGTTCTAAACTGTGAACAAAACTTATTTATAAGAGAAAAACTATATTTTATTCTCTTGTTGACATATTGCCAGTTCAGCAATCCATCACGTTCTTCCTTCAGGACGAGGAAGATATACTTGCATTCCTACTCGGTGGAATTACTGACTTCATACAAACACTAGAAGCCGATGTGTGGAAACATCTGATATACTGTCTGGCAGGTCACCTTTATAAAATGTACCTCTAATTCAAACCTGTTTTGGGCAACCATAGATTCAATTTTGGACACTGAAATGTCATAGATATTTTTGGACTTGATTTTTTTCAAGTCCAAAACAAAAAACACATGGTTTGGGTCTACTTTCAGACCGACTTGTGATAACCTATTTCAAAGAACGAAAGCGCCGAATTGGATTGAACACTTGCTAAGCTAAAAATTGTATTTTTTTTACATTGATCCAAGCTATTCCTTTTACCTGTACACTCCTACAATAAAGGTGGTAATATTATGTGAAAATGTAAAAATTATTTTTTTTGGCAAATTGTTTTGCATGATGTTAGAAATGTGTCTGATAAAAATCTAAAAAAAACAATTATCTCTGATGAAAATCTAAAGGTTTTCAATATACTACAGTTATAAAATGGACTTTATTGAAAATTTTATGGAGAATATGCTGAACAGTACAACGATACTGTATGTCGCTACACGTTATTTGAAGGAGCACCATGGCACCGGCAACGTGATGTTTCTGTTTCAAGGTTCAATCATTTTGATAATTGTTGCTTGTGCTCAAGGTTAGCGACATTGTTTAAATTACATGTATGGAATCAATATGACATTGTTGAGATATAATTGATTTGGATGTAAGCTTCATAAGTTATATACAACTGCCACAATACGGCTTAAAGACAGTAATTCCATCTGACACAATAAGGAAGTAACATGGAACTTTATGACGAGACGGGACATTTATTGTAAAACAAATGGCATGTTATACTTCCTTTATGCTGCATCAATAGTAAAGAATGAAAGAAAAAAAAAACAACTTTTTTTATCTGCTTCATCATCACCCGATGTCATTTTGACATTACACTGCCAGAATTGTCATGCGGTTTTAAAAACTAAGGTTCATCTGATTGAATGTTTGCACTTAAATGTTTCAACTGTCCAGAAATTAATAGTACATCGTATCAGTATTTCCATTTCATTCGTTATTCTACAACCTTCTAACAAAAATTGAGCGGAAATGACAAAACTAATAGAAATCATCTGAGAGAAAACAAACACTTATAATTGGGTGATTAAAATATTTCTTCGGGTCAGATAAATTTATGAATGACTTGCAGGCCACAAGTTATGAATGAACTTTCTATGGGAAAACCATTATTGGATTTATAATCATAGTAATAATTATGGGATGGACAGGGAAGCAGAGTATGGCGACAGCTACCACATTTATAAACATTTCATTCAGCGATCCCATTCTGACCGGATGTGACAAAATGGACGTCAGGAGAAAAAGACAGATTTGTCTCAAAGTCAATAAAATTTACTCTTATCACAAATGCATATATAAGAAGGTGTAAATAAAGACATAACATCATAGACGTAAAGTAATAAATGTTTTACAAGAAGGCAGCCGATTCTATGTAATAAAATATACTGATTGTCGTAATGACAAAAATGCAAAACGGAGACAATATTGTAAATATTTATACAATTCTTCTTACCATAAATTGCAGTTACGGGATATTGGTTGGAATTCTAAGAGCTGCCTACACAAACTTTAAAATTTACTATTACGCATAAAATAAGATTTAATATATCTCAAAGAATTTGATGCATCACAAAAAACATTAATCGCCTGTGTAAAGCTGTATATACTGATCATGTTGTCTAGTCATACACTTCCGTCCGTTCGTCTGTCTAACATTTATATGATAAAGCTCTTCCTTAACCGTTTTGTGGATTTCAATCATACTACACCCGTTCACTGATTAAATATCAGGTAATGTCATTGTACCCCAGGTTTATTTGCCCGAATATTATTGGGTTCTATTAGCATAAACTGGAATTTGCCTTTGGTAGATGGAAAGTTGAGGTAACTAATTTATTTGGAAAATATTTATATATTTTTTTCCGCTTAGCCATTGACTTAACTATGGTATATTTGCACTTATTTTGCATATTAGCAACGTTGTTATGAAATTTTTGTTCATCTAACCATGAAAATTCGACAAAATATGTTTAGGTTTATAAAGAATTACATTAAAATTCTAGTAGATGCAACTATTCATTTATGTTATACGGGTGCGGGGGGTATGACGCTTTGTTATTTTTGTATTACTTAGAGTTACTATTCTTATAAACAAACAAAATATATCAAATACACCACTAAAATAGCTCTAAAGCAGAGACAATAGTCGTATTCAAACAACTGCTACTTTAACAAAAACATATTCCGACAGTCTTTACTATACTCCACATTGTTGATTACAGCTATTTGCAGAAACTCTGTTAACATGACGAGAAAGTATTAATTATGATGTCGATCTAGGAAAACTGTGATAAGTTTTAATTTTTCATAAATCGAATAAATGTTCATTTCATGTACTTATTTGTATTTCTTGTGTTGTATTTGATGTAAGGTATCGACGCTCGTTTTTCCGCAAGATTTAAAGTAGCCTCACTAAATTGATACAACTTTACAGTTTATAGAATGGTAATGATTTAATCTGTTTTTTAATGGTTTAATGGCCTTTCTGTAACATCTGTTGGCATGGCGGTGTTGAGTTTGTATGACAGTTTTTGTTATGTTTAGGTTTACTAAACTTACATGCATTGTTTTTGTATTAATGTTATGTTGATCTTGTAAAAGAGTAATCAAGATTTGAGCAAAATCCAAAGAATATATTCCAAGGATAAAGACAAGACAGTGAAAATCGACAAAGAAAATAAATAAAATGACTAAATTAACACGTACAAAAAAAAACAAAAGCAAATGATCAACCCGGTCACAACTGAAAACTGGGATCACTAAAGGAGTTTTATGGTCGTCATCATGAACACGTGGGTAGTAACGGTATATCCACCTGCAGATTGTTCAACGTGTCGTAGTTTTCCCTTTCTCTTTCATCTTATAGGCAAACTGGCGGGTATTTATAGAAATATACTGGGAAGAAATTGTTTGTTAATCTCAGTCATTAAAGTTAAAAATGTACTTTCTATCATCGTCTCTGCTTATGGATATGTAAGAAGATATTCTAAACAGAGTTTATTATTTAGAATTTTACCCTACCCGTGCATCTGGTCCTCCCAGTTTTTAGTGGAGTCCAAGTTGCTCATTTGTTTTTGTTACTTTGTATGTATGATTTTAGTTACTTTATGTTCTTTGTTGTGTATCTCTGTTTTCAATGTCTGGTCTTTGTCCCTGAATTACATTTTTTTTATTACCGCTATAACCTTGGTTCCCTTGATTACTCGTTCCCACCCACTGGAATGCCGACAAATCAGTTTTCATGGCGCAGATGGATACACCGTTACGATCAACGAGTTCATAATGACGACCATAAAACTTCTATAGGGATCACTTCAATCTTGTTGCAACATAACGATACAAAAAGTCTGCGTAGTTTCGGCAAGCTCTGGCATATCATATCAAAAGAGTATCAAAATGAGTATCAAACCTTTATTTCAGTATTGCATTTGTTATGTTTTGTCTGTTTATATCAAACAATAGTCACCCAAAACAAAACAAAAAAGACCAAAACGTATGAGTTGTGATACAAAAACTGTATACCCACATGCTGTAGGGATGTTGCCTCAGATAAAAGGAAAGTTGATAATATTGAATGAGAAGTCATCGCGTTGGTCGTATAGTTTGGTCAATAGTTTTTTTTTTCATCGATCTCAAGGTGTAGGTCAAGATATGAAGCTGACTTCATATATCGGTAGTGTTCTTTATAATTATCTCATGTTATTTTGGGTAGATACGATGTATAAAATCCCCGAAACTATAATTGTTTAAAGACAATACGTCATCTACTAGTATAAAAAAATATATGGATTAAAGGATCTTGCTATACGATGTTCTTTTTTGTTTTGTTTCAAATTTGCTATAACGTTAGCTCCATAGGATTGAAGGTAATAGGTCAAGGAATAGCGGAGCACAATTTCTGCCCGTTAGAATACCGACCGTCATTTGAAAACACGTTCACCACATCTGGCAAATATTATATCGATCAAAAATACTAGCATTTTGACCCAATCTTATTTGGTATATTTAAAAGGTAATTCGGAATGGTTTCAAAGACAAAGCCCAAAACATTATTGCTTATTATCACAGGTAGAGGAAGAAAGTAAAACCAATAATGAGACCTATACTGCTATCACGCTCTCCAAACAAGAAATATTGAAAAAAAAAATAAATCCGTGTTATACTATTTTTGTATCTCTACTTACGACGATGATTGTGTTCTACCGTCCATATACTGGATTCCGAAACTCCACAGCGATTGGAATTAGGAGGAAGTGTCTACACTTATAAACTAAGATACGGAAACTGTTTCAATAGTTAGAAGAAAGTTTCGGAGAGAGGTGTGATTAGAACAATACGAGGAATGACAGATTAGATAAATTGGGATTAAAATATATAACAAACTCTCGTTATCAATTTAAACTCATATGAAAGTCCATCTTCACTGTATTTTTAGCATTCAACATTTAAAACACAAGCACAAGTTTTGACAATTAGGCCGAATGTTTAGCCTATTGTTTTATGAATCTTACACTACAATGTGTTGTCACGTTTTTTAGTATTGGCACAAACTTGCTTTTCTCATAGATTTTTAACAAATCTAACAAACGACTTTTTAGCTTCCATGTAAAGGTAAAGTTCCAAAGCAATGGCAAATTTCTATAAAACTGCTCATGTCAAGTAGCAAAATGATGTATTTGTAAAAACAAATGTCTTTCGCCATGCAAAATTTATCTTTAATGTATTTTGTTACAGGGAGTTTTTATAACAGAATCGTTAAAAAAGAAACTGTTCAAATAAGATGTCATGCATGCAAAACTAACTAATCTGAATACTTTCCTTCTATTACTATAATCTTTTAAGATAGTCGTGATTATTATAAACTCTATAATTTGACTTCACGTGTCCCAAAAACGTATTATTCTTTCGGTTTTTTTTTAGAGGAACGATGGCCACCCCATACAGACGAAAAGTATTTTCATAAATTATTTTTGTACAATTATCGACATGAATATAACTATTTTTGCGGCTCTTGGATATATAATTAAACTTTTCTTTAGTCATTTATATTGTGTATTTTGTGCGTGTCTTGTTTAAGAGGAAGGGGAAATACTGAAGGTTCGAACAGGGTTATAATCTAAAAGCAGGTAATAAGGACAAATCACGCATCACGTCCGAATCAAAGACACAGATTCGAACAGACATACCAACTAAAATCATACGTGAAGTGAAATCGGGTGCTACGGTGGAATTAGCAGTTCTTTCTTAAACTTTGTAAAAATAGCTTTTCACAAACCTGTTATATGGGTCACAAAGTTAAAATATTCTTGTACCGTACACAATGACTATGAAGGTCAAATCCATCACATCACATGACTTACATTGTCAATCATTTCCGTTTTTGATTAAGTAGGAAAAACAAATCCTTCTCGTGGCTTGGTCATTGGATGAGTGTTTGGTTTTTATTCTTTTAAGTTATACATGATTCTGCTTCTGTTACTTATTTTGTATTTGTTTTTTTTTAGCTTCGCCCATAATGACATTTTCGTGGATTTCTTAATAGTTATTTGGATGTTTGACTTTTGTCGAATTAGATTACTACTATTTGATGGAAATTTATACATCCGTAATTAATTGGGTAATAAAGGCGAGCTTAGATAGGCTAGTCTGTATTTTGATGGCATTGCAAGAGTTACCTTTGACCGATATTCCTTTAATCAGGTGCAAGTTCATTTACCTCTATATTGTTCTGAATTTATTGTATTGGCTTCTTATCCTAGTTTTCCAATTAAACAAAACCATATCGAAAGTTCACATGGTCAGTTAAATATTTACACCATCGTAGTCATATTCTACAACATCTATACATTCAATATAATTAGTAATTCTTACGCCTAAGGAGAGATTATTTCTGTTTAAAGGTCATTTTCGTTTTTTTAAAATTATGTTCACACATTTGACATTACAGAGCAAATGGAAATTATCAAAACCAAAGTATTAACATATATTTAAAACTACAAAGAAAAAACGACAAATATATACATGGATTAATTCATAGTTGTTCTACTGAACTAATCTAATTGATTCGGCAATTTTCTTTAAATTTTTAAACCCTTCATTTTATGGTACATGTTAATCTTAATAAGAATGAAATTATCATATAAACCATTAAACTTTACTTTCGCATAAATTTCTAGTTTTTACATGTTTTCCATTTTAGTTACTTTATGTTCTTTGTTGTGTATGTCTGTTTTCCATGTCTGGTCTTGCCCCGTGCAGGTCCGGGTGTTAAAAGAATAGGCCTGCAGCAGCGCTGAGCTTGTCGTAAAAGGCGACTTAATAGTGCTCAGAACCCTAGCCGGGGGCTAGGGCACTCTCCACACAGAGCAACTGGGATGTGTGTCCCAGGTGGTGGAATGGGGTACCCCTGGCGTGTTACATGCTGGGGTTGTCAGGCTATAATACGGAAAACCTGACCGCAAACCATAGTGGTGCACCGTGTTGGGAAAGATGCCACGTTCCTCGCACGCTAAAGAACTCTACTGTGGTATTCTCCCGGAGTAGGAACCATAGGGCTCCGCCACAGGAGGCTAAATTGCCCGACCCTACCCACCTCTCCCTATTTCCAGTAGCAATCAAAGTTCGTCGACCCCATATTGTCCTTGTGTCCCATCCCTTTTTCATTTCATCATTATTTCATTTTATCATCCATTTCATGTTCATCGTCTGAATATAGCTGAAATATTGCTGCTCGGACGTTAAGCCCAACAAACAAACAAACAAACATGTCTGGTCTTTGTCTTTTGATTACCGCTATAACCTTGGTTCCCTTGATTACTCTTCCAACAAATGCTAGAAATGCTAGCCGGAAAAGTCGTTGAAGAATGAAGCTTTTTTTTTTTTTTCGTTTTCTTTGAAATAAATTAAATAAGACAATATTTTTTTAACAAAGATGAATTTAATAGTACAAAACTAAGGATATCAACAGTGTATTATCACAGATATGCCTGCTTTCTCGCCTTCAGCATTGTCCGTTTGAGTTCCGGTAGCACCTTAGATTTTCTCTGTTGTAGACGTTAGCATGGTATGTCTTGTCTTTATAGGTGCTTCAAAGTAGCAAATTATATTCCTACAACGCCTTGTTTTAATGTTGCAAATGGGGTGTTCCGTTAAATTTGGATAAGCATTGCATTGGTATAAAAATCTACGTTGTCAGTTGATGGGTATGTTCTCATTGTCGTTTATATCAACTGTCCTTTGAATGATCTTGTGTCATCAGACGTCGTATCCAAACCGCCATTAAACTGTTGTAACAGTCATGAACACTCACGTGCTCTGGACACGGAAATGGAAGTGTTGCAGGGCTTGTGTCTCGTTTTCGTAAAATCAAAATATCTGAAATAAAAATATTCATGATATGAATTTGCTTTTTTCCGATCTGTTCTTCTTATAGATATTCACTTATTGCCTTGAAAAAGGGAATGGTGGATGGTTTATTCATTTATTTTTTGTTGTGAATAACAGCGATGAAGAACGAAATTCAGCCCGATTTCAACACCTTATAAAACTAAATTAATATATAAGCACAACAGTGTTAAAACGAACCATTGAAATAATATATAATACCACAGTGGTTCAAAACATTAAATACATAACTTCACGTAATTGAAAACCTTTAATCAATGACTTTTATGCACTTTGACAATGAAAGTGTAATCACGGTTATCCTTTAAGAAGGATAGGCCTGGGACAACTCTTGTTACTGTCTGGCTGTAGGCTTAGTTACATTGCTGTGAACTAATTTATGTCTGCATTTTTTAAAAAAAGGATTAACATGACGTGATTAGCTGAATTTATAATCGTTCGATCATTTGGCGATTGCGTTGTGCTCTGTATCATAGATTAAGACACCTAATCCGATGTTCTGTATTCACTTGTGGCACATGCATGCTGTTTATGTACGATCGTTTTAAAAGCAACCAACTGTAAGCTTACCAGTCGTTTGAATAAAATACAGAACAAAAGACAAAAGATAATGAATATACGCGACAATGTAGTAATATTTTCATGTAATGATATATCAAGCCAATCTATCATAAACATTCCATTTAGATTTTTATATACAACTGTCATAAGAGATAAATTTGAATTCAGTATATCTTTACCGACATATTAAAAAAATACTCTACTCAAGGAAAAATAATTATTCGATTTCCACGAAAATACCTATCATATTTATGTAAGTAATATTTGATACATTACTCTTGAATAAGTTTCTGTTATAACACATGGATATTTGTTCTGTTTGAATACCTTTGCTAAAGGATTACAGTTAAATTTTTAACCATTTTTTCTATATGCATTTACTTCAAGAGAAATCAAGGAACCAAATAAATGAATGAACGTATTGCAGTTTAACATAGTTAAAATACTACATGACAATGATTACAAATATGTAATGGCTTTAAAAATAATATAACATAATTTTTATTTCAATTATAGCATGTCCTTTTTTTCTAAATCACGAAGTTTTGTCATAATTATATAATTTGCAATATAAACTAGCGGTATATCAAAGGATATTTAACTTTTTTAATTCTAAAACGTCTCAAACATTTTAGATGTCATTTAATCGTTTAGTGAAATTGAGTATTTTTCCGTTGCTAACATCGCATTTCTTCGTCTGAATTTGATCAACTCCTTATCCTGTGTTTTTATGTTTTTAAAAATGTTATATTTATTTTTACAAAACATTGTTTGAAAATGTCGATGTCAACAAAATTCAGATTATTTCAAAATAAATGATGCAATTCCAAACATTTGCTTGAATGGAAAACCTAAGATTTAACTAAGAACTTACCTGACAACTGATTTCCTTCTGTATGCCAGGAAAAACCTAATAATATGATTAACAATGATAAATGTATATGGAAATAAATAGTCCTTGTCATTTTACGTTTTATTTTAGATAACTTTCTTTAAACAAACATAACTATCACCGCAGTATATATCATTATGAAGACATTTCAATCTCTTTATTTATTATAAGAATGGATTACAATGTCATAGGTATTATATAAGGAATAAACCATTCGTCATTTCTTGCGAAGGCGTTCTGCTTCCATAAATTAGAATATTCCCAGTAACCATTCAACAGAACAGATGTACCAATGGCAATCAAACAAACAAATAGGATGGTATATTTATAACAATTATGTAAGACTTGATTTAAAATTCAGGTGAGCAATTGACCACAATAAAGTGACCACAGGCTTATTTTTATAAGAACAAAAATTTTAATGGTATGAAAAACAAGTCAAAAATCTAACCAAGTATGGGAACTTGTGTGATTAGTCGTAAGAAGAAAATATTTTGAATACAAAGAGAAAAGAAAAAGGGAAAAGTGCTGTGTAATAATCTGAAGAATTTAACCATGTCCTCGATAGACCCTTTAATACCAATAATTACATGATATGAATAACGTTCAGATGTCCTTTCGAAGGGATTGTGGAGGAGAGTCTGTGGAATTTAAAGAACAAATCTGTCAAAAAAGTAAATCTTATATTGCCGATGACGTTGTATGTGTATCTTTCGTTTTCTGTTCCAACATACAAATATTCCATATGCACAGCTTGCATCTAATTAAAATATATCATAATATGGGACAAACAAATCATGGATAGAAGTGTATAGAAGTAGATGACTGAATCTCTAACTTATAAGAAAGCCAAAGTAAATAACTTTGTGGCAAATCTCAAATAATTAAAACGTATACGGATACCTTAGTACCTAAATAAAAGCATTCATAAAAAATCAATCAGACAGGAAGGAACGACGTTTACTTTGATCCTTTGTACATTGAAATTACTTAATTTGATGTGGTAATAGCCTTTTTATTTGTTGGCTCTCTTTAGCAACATATGATATATTTTTTTAATTATTTTATTTTTCCGCTACTTGCTGACTTATTCCTTTACTATTTTGAGGTTGACCTTATAGCTGATCTGATCCAAAAGAGGGAACATCGTTTAACCAGATTCTTTGATATCAGTTTCCACTGACTACTTTGACACTAGTCAAAGTTCCAAAGTCATAAGATTCACTGCGTTCTCTATTAAAATTTTTATAACGTTTTTATCCGGATAGTGCGTTTAAATTAGTAAAGTTCTTATTAATGTTTAAATGCCCGGTTCTGGAGAGGAAAGATTTGTTTCATCCACTACCGGAAGTGTGTTTGATAATATTTTTTCTAATCATAGCACATCTAGATTCAGATATGTAATACTTGGTACGGAGATTCTTCATTCTTTCTGAAAAAAAAAACGACTTAAAATCATCATCCAAATATACTGATGAAGATGTTTTCAAAATACTGGAATTTTGTATTGACAACATATTTGTCGAGTGTCATGGACGCGTTTTTCAACGAAAGGTCGCCATTCCAATGGGAAAAATGTGCTCCTCTACTTGTTGACCTATCACTTCAATCTTATGAGGCTGACATGATCTAATCCAAAGGAAGGAACAACGTTCAGCCAGAGCCTTTGATACAGGTTTCCGATACATAGATGACGTATAATTTTTAACCAATCCTAGTTAGGGGGATTTGATACATCGCACCTACCCCCAAGGAAATTGTGATAAAAGACATTACAGACACTGCGAAGTGAGCATCATACCTTGACTTACACTTAGAGATCTATGGTAAAGGAAAACTCCAAACGAGACGACTTTTCATTCCATATTGTCGACCTTCTATTCATCGGTGGTAACATCCCTTCAGCACCTGCGATTTCATATCACCACTCATACATTATGCCAGAACTTGCCGTAACTTATCCGTACAACACGGACTTTTTGTTACCTGATCGACTGCTTACATTAAGGCTACTGAAACATGGATATATTGTTACAAGTTCAAGGTTACCACAACAGAAGTTTTATGGTCGTCATCATGAACTCGTGGACAATTACAATTTATCCGCACCATAAGAACCGATTTCTTTTTGAACAGCAAGGCGGGTGTATCTAGGAATTTACAAAAGAGACATCGGATAGATTATGAAAAGATGCAATAATCAAGTACAAAATTGCCGTTGAAATTGTTGTTGTTTTTTTTTTTTAATTTTTTTTTTTTATTACTATTACTTAGTTCACAAATTTCGACTTCAAGCAGCTGCCTCATTTAAATGTGTTCATGTGCTATGTTTTTAACGAAGAATAAATAAAGTTAACAATTTCCTGACTGTAGTACCAGCTTATGGTGAATTTCTTAAAAGACAAAATACAAATCGTGCTTTATTTCATACGAGCAATTAAACAGCTTAATTAAGATAAGAAGATGAAGCAACATTGAAGCAAGTCCTATTTCATTTCAATAAAATAATGTTTTTTTTATCGAGGAAAACTTCATATTTTTTATCCAATTTCCCAGATGTGATTTACAAAAGCCATTGTCTACTATACATGACAAGTATGTAGTCGTACCAGCAGACAAAGCCCAAAACAACATTGTTTTTGTCTGCCAAACGTTTTACATCAAATGTTTATTATCAGAGGTAGACGTAGAAAATAATAGCAGTGATAAGACCTATACTGTTACCACACTCTCCAAAGAAGAGATTGTGGAAAACCATAAATATGTGATATCCTCTTTTGGTCTCTCTACCAAGGACGATGATTGTGATTTACCGTCTATGTACTGGATTCCAAAACTCCACAAAAATCCATACAAACACCGTTTCATAACTGGATCTGCAAAATGTACCACCAAACCTCTTTCAAAACTTTTAACTTCGACACTCACAACTGTCAAAGAGGGTCTGCAGTCCTACCACAACACTTGTTACTCCCGCAGTGGTATTAATTCAATGTGGATCCTGAAAAATTCGAAAGATCTTTTGGAGACAATTAGTTCAAGACTATTATCTGAATATAATAGCATTAAAACCTATGATTTTTCAACACTGTATACTTCTATTCCCCATACTCAGTTAAAATCCCGACTTAAAAACATTATTCATCGTTGTTTTTCCAAAAAGATGGTACACCTAGATACAAATATATAGTTTTTGATAGAGATTCCTCATACTTTGTAAGAAATAATTCCAAATCATCTTCCAAATATACAGAGGAAGATGTGTACAAAATGCTTGCATTTTTAATCGTCCACATATTTGCCCAGTGTAGTGGACGTGTTTTTCAACAAACAGTCGGTATTCCAATGGGAACAAATTGTGTTCCTTTACTTGCTGACCTATTCCTTCACTCTTATGAGGCTGACTTTATAGCTGATTCGTTCCGAAAGAAAGAATATTGTTTTGCTAGATCATTTAATCTCAATTTCCGCTATATAGATGTCGTATTATCTTAAAACAATCCTAATTTCGGGGATTTGATACATCGCATCTACCCAAAAGAACTTGAGATAAAGGATGCTACAGACACTGTGAAGTCAACCTCATATCTTGACCTACACTTAGAAATCGATGGTAAAGGAAAACTATTGACCAATTTTTACGACAAACGTGATGACTTTTCATTCAAAATTGTCAACTTTCCTTTCATCTGTGGCAACATCCCCTCAGCACCTTCGTATGGAGTGTTCATATCACAACTCATACGTTATGCCAGAGCTTGCCGAAACTACGCAGACTTTTTGTATCGTGCTAGAACTCTAACAATTAGGCTTCTGGAACAGGGTTATGTTGCTACAAGATTGAAGTCATCACTACAGATGTTTTATGGTCGTCATCATGAACTCGTGGATCGTTATGGTGTATCCATCAGCACCATGAAAACTGATTTATTCAACGGGTCAAAGTTTTCCTTTCCTCGTTTGTGTACCCCGGACTTGACTTTTTATGAGCAACTCGGTGGGTGTTTCTAGAAAAGCAGAGGACGCTTACCCTACCGGTGTACCTGGTCCATGCTCCCAGTCTTTAGTGGAGTCCGAGTTACTCATTTGCTTTTGTTACTTTGTATGTATGATTTTAGTTACTTTATGTTCTTTGTTGTGTATGTCTGTTTCCTATGTCTGGTCTTTGTCCCTGGATTGCATTCTTTTGATTACCGTTATAACCTTGGTTTCCTTGATTACTCTTTTAGATATTCTAAAAATCGCTCTCCTTCGCTGAGGTTAACTCTGTCAAAACGTTTGACTTCCCAACATTATAAACAACCTTCCCGCCGGATAAATTAAAAATCCGTCAGAAAGAAATCATCAACCAAACACCAAACTGTAAGAATGGCAATTCTCACAAATTTGTTGTTTAAGGCTACACTTTTACATATTTTAGATATTGACGAAATTGCTGCAGAAAACGGAAGGGGACCCGGAAAAGCTGCTTCAGCAAGAGAGTGTGAATTGAGCTTTAATCAGGAAGTTCTGGCCCCTATATGTATTGTTTTGTTTTCACTTTCAGATTACTTTTATGTTGCTGGAGTATATAGAGGCAACTATTTTGCTGTACCTGTGTATATTGTTGTTTTGGGATCAGCTCCAGTCTCTTCCATTATTCACCATAGACATTCAACACTTCGGGATTCAATTCAGAAGAAAGACGGAACTCAACGACCAGACTATTAATGTAAATTGATGAAGAATAAATAGAACCGGAGATCGAAGATGCCGATAATTTTTCGTATGATATTGAATTGGTGTTGACAAAACTTACGAAGATAATGCAGGATTCGGAGACAGTAAAAGTCGCAAGTAAGCCACAAGCTACAGAATTTTAAAATATACATGAACAATATGTCAGTCAACCCCACTCTAGTTTGTTCACGGTCTCAAGTAATTCACAACCTACCGAATTTCAACTTTCAAATGAGCGACATCTTAGTCATCGACAATCTTAACATTGTTCCATACCAAAATTGTTTACATCTGCGTTCAAAAATAAGTTCACAAGTATGTACCATATAGTGCCGCAGTACATGACAACTTATCCTTTAATGATGTACAGAAATTCATTTATCTTAAATCGAAACACTACGGAGAAGCTAGAAAATGCATATCATTACTTCAGATCACAAATTCAAATCTTGGAAAAGCTCTACATGTTCTAAAGAGTAATCAAGGGAACCAAGGTTATGGCGGTAATCAAAAGAATGTAATCCAGGGACAAAGACCAGATATGGAAAACAGACATTCACAACAAAGAACATAAAGTAACTAAACTCATACATACAAAGTAACAAAAGTAAATGAGCAACTCGGACTCCACTAAAAACTGGGAGCATGGACCAGGTGCACCGGTAGATGCTAAAACTGAGATTCGACCAAACTCACAAAATCGTCAATGCCTATGTGCAAAGCCTTATCTATTTTCCGACATCATACATTGAAGAGTTGAATGAATTTTTCGATAGTATGGGAAATTACATTCTTTGAAAGCATGAGTGAAACACACGAGCATATTCTGCAAGGTTAACGCACCGTCATAAGCTTAAAGAGATCGAGAATAGAATGCGAATCATCAAAGAGAAACAGTTATGTCTTAGGAAGTTATAAAATCGCGGAATGCAAATGAAAAAAAAATGTGCTAAAATTGCGGGAAATATCATGATACTATTTATATGTATAAAACACGTGACACAAAACTGTTTTTTCACATCATCAATAAGGTGACATCGCCCCTGTTTCATCGCCCTGTTTCTGCCAATGGACACAATTTTGACGTTGCAAGTGGGTTATTCGACGAAGGTGCTCAGAGAAGCTCCATCACACATGATTTACCAGAAAAACTTAAAATGAAACCACACGGTACTGAGATCCTAAAAATATTTGGATTCGGTAAATAGAACAAAAAAGTGAGACACCTACAAGAAGGTGCAGTTTACTTAAAAGCTATTAACTCAAAACATGTACCGATCAACGTTATATCGTACTATCCATTCAGTACATTAACAAGGAACCAGTCGACCTACCCGTATCTGAGAGGTCTGAAATTGGCCCATCCGAAATCACATTAGTGAGAATTCAAAGTATCATCTTTAGTGGGAGATGACCTATTTGAATATAGTTTGTGCGAGAAGAAGGACTAACCGCAGTTTAATCAAAATTAGGATATTTAATACCCGGACCTAGTCACACGAACACTTCGATAAATGGAAACTGAGCGACATAGTCTATTATGAATATATTCACGCCTCACAGATACGAAGAATGTTAACAAATTTTGGAAAATTAAATCATATGAAACAGAACATAAGAATAATTCTACAAAGCTAGCACAAACTGATATGCAAGCATACCAGGAATCTAGTGTATTACTGAAAGAAACCAAGTGCATCATTCAATTTCTATGCAAACCAGAGGAATTGCCAAGTAACGAAGATATAGCACGAAAACAAACTAGAAATACTGATAAGAGTAGTCAAGGTAACCAAGATTCTAGAGGTAATCAAAAGAATGTAATCAAGGGAAGAGGACCAAACATGGAAAACAGACACACAAAATAAAGTACAGGAAATAAATAAAATAATACATACAATGAAACAAAAGTAAATAAGCAACTCAGACTCCACTAAAAAATGGGAGCATGGACCAGATTAGGGTAAACGTTATCTGCTTTTCTAGAGACACCCACCGAGTTGCTTATAAAAAGTGAAGTCCAGAGTAGACGAAAGTGGAAGAGAAAACTATGACTATTTGACCAAATCAGTTTTCATGGTGCAAATGGATACACCGTAACAATCCTCGAGCTCATGATGACGACCATTAAACTTCTGTAGTAATGACTTCAATCTTATAGCAACATAACCCTGTTCCTGAAGCATAACTGTGAGAAGTCTAGCGAGGTACAATAAATACAGACATAACAATTCAGTTGTTATATGAAAACTCCATACGCAGGTGCTGAAGGGATTTTGCGAGAAATAAAAGGAATAACCTACTTGCAAAGTATTTGAGTTAATTCTAGACATAACACTAGAATTGTTTATGCTTGAGATCAAGTGGTGCGTAATCAACCGTCGACCGATCACCTATATTTCGTCTGATATCCTAGAACTACAGCCGCTTAAACCGTCACATCTATTACAATGAAGAACTATTTTATCACTGGAACAGGGTCATTCTAGAGAGACAAGTGTTTAAACGACATTCAGCTAAAGCTAATGGAAGTTAATCGCATATTTCATGGAAAGGTGACTCTTGTTGAGTATTTTTCGAAGCGATGGAGAACTGAATAACTCACAGGAGAGAACAATGCATAAGTAAAAACAGGCTCTGTCGTACAGGTAATGGACAACTAACCGAGACCTACCTGGAAGCTTGGTGTGAACCAAGATGTCATCACTTGAACTAATTGACCTGTGCGTGCTGCCCGATCATCAAATGGACTTATCTTAATATGGTCAATTGTTAAATCACACTTTAATCTTCATCTTATGTTTCTTTTTAATTTTTACGATACCAGAAATGCTTAAGTATGTTTGTGTGAATGTATTTTTCAAATAGATAGTTATTTTGCGCAGACGATAAAATATGTATGGATTAAATTAACATCATCTAACATTTGATTAAGGTTTGTATTAAAACATATAAATGTAACATAATTCAAAACCTATTTTTTCATGTCTTATTGAGGGGTGAAAATACTTCTCTTCGTCATAAAAACAGTATTTTTCATGTTTGATGTATATAGATATAAAGGTGTATCTCTTTAACGATTTCAGAATGCTACCTGAACACGTAGTTAAGGAAATATCCTTGCGTGGAGTGGATTTTATATTTTTTTATAAAGCTAAGTTTATACAAGGTCTACTACAGACAAAAGATGAGCAAATAGCTCAACAAAAATTGGGTAAACCATTACCCTGACAAGTTGTGCTTCATAACTACACCTTAACCTATATATAGATAAAACAGGAAGTTCAAATTTGAAATTTTATATCAAAAGTAATTATTTTGACCTTCCAGTTGTTAACTTTCCCTTTCTAAGTAACAATACAAACATCTCCAGCCTATGATGTAATCATTTCACAGTTGATTCGTTACCGTCGTGCTTGTGGTGTGTACATGGCTTTTATTGTAGAGAAAGGATACTGTCAAATAAATATCTAAGTAAAGGGTATGTTCAGCCTTTGTTTATGAACATGTTCAGCCTTTGTTTATGAACATCAATATGTTTTATAGGTCATATTGTTAGTTATTTGTTTTCGTAATCATCAGCTATATGTAAGTTATTGTTTTTCATTCTGTTATCGACATTGTATGTGTAGATCGTCTGTTTTCATGTTTTAATGTACGTTTTGTGCGTAGATTGTGATAGTTCTTAATTGTCATTCTATTTCAATGATTCTGCTTTTTGGGTCAATATTTCCCAAACTTTTCAATTTATGGTTTCAATTCTGAAATTTATGAATATGTCTTTTTCATTACCAGTTGAAGGTGAAAATATTTGTTTTATAAACAATAATTCAACAAAGCACTCATAAAAGATCTCTTGAAGGTTTTTACGATATGCTTGATTAAAATACATTGCATTATTTAGATCATCAGCAAATGAAATTTGAATGTTGCTTATTTCCGCGAAGTTCTTATGTTTTATTTTCTTTCTGACGCAGAATAATTCTTTAAACTTTATCAATTGAACAGTTTTTGGTCAAATCTTTTTCAAAATATTGAGATGACGTTAACCGTACTGGCAGACACTTAATATTATATTTATATTTATGAGTATGAGCCCTGACCATGTGAAACGTAAAAGTCTGTAACAATATAACATCTATTTAACATTGTGCTTCAGTACATTAATGTAATATTATGCCCACAACTTTTAATGCATCACTTCTTAATTGAAGGCTGTCGTCAGGTACATAGAAATTAATTCCAACAAAAATACTTGATATTTGTATCGTCGCACCATCACTTTACCCAGCATTTTATACAACAATATTGTTAATAACCTTAGACATTCCTGCCATTACAATCTGACATTGACAAGACTATTCGTATGAAGCCATTTCCGGTGTCCCACGTTGTCTGAACCTTTTGGAACTCAACATTGCATGAGGTAATATTTCTTTTTATATGTCAAATAATTCGGAAATGTACGAAGTCATTTATGGAAATAGTTAAAAGACCAAAGTAATTAATATAATTGGAACACAGACAATTATATGTGAAGTTACTTTTGTATGGTGGGATTTTTAAAACGAAAACTAAAAATTAACAACAAGTAATGTCTCTTTTGTATAAGAAAAGAGAAGTTCTATCCTGATTGATTGATTTACCTTCATATTTGATTGTACAGAAATTTAGGTATTAATTTCAAATATGACTTACAATATATATATATATATATATATTTCTTGACCACAGTCCATTAATTTTTAGATCCTCGTATTTTTATCAAATATTTATCTTTGATATACCCTGGTCAGAGTTTTTTTTTTTTTTTTGAATCATTAATCTAAATATTGTCATCGTTTCTTTTTGTCGTTCATGTTTACTGACCAAGTTGTCTTCGTCCATTAACGTATATATTAATTTTGTTTCTATTTACTTTATATTTATTAACTGTTGATTATCCTGACCAAAGTTTTTGTGTTTATTTACCTCAATACATGGTTCATTTTCATTCTTATTATCATATATAGTTTTGTTTGCCATGTTTTAATTGTCTCTAGCGTTTGAATACGTGACACACAAGACATTGCTGTGGCCGGCAAACACCGGTTACAAACAAATTCACATTTTTTTATTTTCTATTATAAAGGACGAAATCCTCATATCTGTAATCAATATAAATTTAATCTTTGACCTTAGAAGAGGCAATTCAGTCTGAGAAGAAGCAATATAATACCAAGCAAAGAATTATACTTGTTTTGGATCTTTAACAAAAACATAAGTGATATTTAGTTTATTTGTCACAACATAAAATCTTGTTACATTATGTAAAAAAAATAAACCCTTGATTTAACTGTAAATGTCATGATTAAAAAAAAATATCAATGTATTCAACTACAGGTTCCACCTCTTATTAACATGAATATCACAGAAATGTGATCGTATGCAGACGATTTGACGTTAATTTTCCGAACTCTCAAATAGTTCTATGTGAAGGAAGCGGCTTTTGTTCTGTTTTTCTCAATATGAAAAACATTTGTTTCACAAGGGACTCAGATTTTGGTAAACTGATTTTAGGTGTGTTTAATTGTGTACTATTTTCTCACCGTGGTAACCTTGAAAAATGGGGACGGGTTGTGATCACGCCAAAGTACTTTTTTTTCAGGGTTAGGGTTGACAATTTTCCACCTAATTTTAATTATTTATTACCTGGGCTCATATGATAGCATTTTAATATATAACTGTATTGTATCATACAAAAGCTTTTTTGAACAACAATATTTTGAAAAAAATGACAATAACGGCCCGTGTGATAAAGAAGAAAATCTGAAATTCTGAGGTTTTTATTATAGTTGTAATCAAAGCGTCTGAATTGATTATATATGTTACTGTACATCATTATCTCAATTAGGAATGCATAAAATATGCGTTTTACAGTGTAGGTTTGATGTGAAGGAAAGTTTTGTTTGGTTTGGTACTGGGACCAGTTTTCTAGGGTTAGGCGTTATATTTTTATTTTTTTTAATGAAAATTCTTAGTCCAGAAACACTTGCCGAGCTACTCGTAAGAAATCAGTCAGGGGTAGACGAAAGAGGACAGGAAAATCATGACACGGTTAACAACATAATCATGTTCCAAAAGCATAATTGTAAGAAGTTTAACGCGGTACAAAAAGCCGTTGTGCACTATGGCAAACTCAGTAATAACGTATGAGTTGTGATATGAAAACTCCATACGCATGTGCTGAAGGAATGTTACCATAAATGAAAAAGAGGTTGAAAATACGAAATGAAAGGTCTTTACGTTTATCGAAAGATCGCGAATTAATCCTTGTGGAAACCGATCGAACGACGATTAAACTGCTAAAATAGTTTTGTTCACCAAGATTTTGTAGTAATACATACATGTACTTTAATAGTCTAGTAATACTAGATACTGATGCTTACATAGCATTGTGCGTAAACACATTGTAGTCACGTGTGCGAAAAAAACTATATTAAAATGAGATGTATATGTATAGTCTAAAGGATTGTACAACAATATCGATAAAGATGTTAGTACACTATAATAAAGTATATAACGAGCAAAATTTTCAGTCAACAAATGACCTTCTTCAGTGCCTTAAATAAACTGAGTGTGTATGAAAGTAAATGGTCAGTGAACACAACTCACTACCTAAGCAGGTGAATACCTGTGACGTAAAAAAAATTATTGACAGTTAACGAAGATCTTGAACATTGTGTTATAGACAAATGTTGTGTGTTGATCTTGAACACTAAACTATAAACTAAAAATATTTACAAACACTGTAATAAGAAACTATAAAATAGTAATAACGTAATTTTTTGTTAATTCCGTGTGGGTGGAAATCCAAAATCCCTCCCGCTTCATTCTCTTCTCTGTAGATCGCTCCAGACCGTGTTTTGTTCCACGATGAAGATTTTTATTTTGTTGAAATCATCGAGGCAGTGGTTTGGTAATCTGAAGTGTTGATTCACTGGGCTTTTTTGTTAGATCGCTTCTGTGTCCGTTCAAGCGCTTGTGAAAAGGCTGCTTAGATTCACCAACATATTGAAGGCCACATATGGGACAGTGGAGCAAATATATTACATTAGCACTATTGCAATGCACGTTACAAAATATTGTGTAGCGTTTACCCGTGACTGTGCTCGTGAATGAGCACAAGCGCTTGAACGGACATGATTCTTATTAGGAGTGCTACTTAACTTGGTAGAGCCTTATTAGAACTTGACCCTTTTTTCTAACAATCTCAGTAGTGTTAAGGTCCATTCATCATTCATATCACAAAGGAAAATGAAAGGTGCCAAAAAGACTGTTACAGGTTGAGACCATTATCAGTGAAAAGATGCAAAATAAATATATGTATATATTTTATTATAGTGTATTAACATCTTTATCGGTATCGTTGTACAATCCTTTAAACTTATACAATTTTTTTGTTTGTGCTGCATCGTCATGACTCGACGATCCAATACCCATTAAGTTTGCTGGTTGGCAGATTCCTTTAGATATATATACGTCTCAGAATGTGACGACTCTATTCGCTACACTGCTCCATCGGAACAAATTGATACAGGGAAGATATGTAAAAGTATAGAAAGAACTGAAAAATTCCCATCGATGTTAGAGTAATCAAGGGAACCAAGGTTATAGCGGTAATCAAAAGAATGTAATCCAGGGAAAAAGACCAGACATGGAAAACAAACATACACAACAAAGAACATAAAGTAACTAAAATCATACATACAAAGTAACAAAAGTAAATGAGCAACTTAGTACACGATGTATGGTAGTACGAGACAGTTCAAATATAAAAAAGACAAAACGCGTGGAGCACTAAATCTTCAGAAGCGAAACGTTTATTGTCTTTAGAATTCTATTTTGCAATACTTTTGTATTATAACATATTTGTTTTATCTATAAATCTTTAAAATCTTCAAAGTTTATTGTTATAGTAAGTCTTTCCAATTTAAGATGTACATTGTTAAAGGTCTTCCGCTTTTTTTCTGATCATGTATTATCTTTTGCTACATATTAGTTCATTTTTGCCCTAGAAGCAATCATTTACAAATACAAGAATGCAGACTTTTTCGGCAATCAAATATGTAATATAAGATTCGTGACTGTATATGGTTACAAATATTATGCATGATGTTGAAATAAAACGTGAAATGAAACATTATATTTAAGATGAAATGTAAACAGGGAAATGTCTTTAATACATTGAGATATCACAGAATGGGTACTAACAATCTGTTATTTCTGTTTATTAACCAACTTACTACAATATGCATAGAAATGCCTATCCTTTATGAAACGATAATTTCGATGGCTGGTCATTACAAACCGGAAATTCCTAAAGCCGCTCAATACAAAATCACGGCTATGCATTACGAACTTTAACAGGGCATCAATACGAGACCGTTATGGATTTAATCGAAATGGCGTACATTTCGTACAATAAGAATAATGAAGGGAACCAAGGTTATAGCGGTAATCAAAGGAATGTAATGCAGGGACAAAGACCAGACATGGAAAACAGACATACACAACAAAGAATATAAAGTAACTAAAATCATACATACAAAGTAACAAAAGCATGAATGAGTACCTCGGACTCCACTAAAAACTGGGAACATGGACCAGGTGCACCGGTCAAATAAGTGACAACTTTAATTAAGAGTGACATAATCATTCGATCAATAGGATTAGAAGATTTAAAGTTGCCGAAAGATGGTATGTACTGGGACTGAGCATATTAACGTATGGAGAAATTACGACCATGGAGCTAATTTGCATATTTCCATACATTTCCAAATAAAGTTGGTTTATAAAAGTATCAATGCATGGCTTTTCCCACACTGGCCACGTAACATGCCCTTGTTATTAATAATGGCCTCGGATGGCTGTAATGGCCCTCGGCGTTGCCTCTATTACAGCCATTATTAACACCTTGGGCATGTAACAGGGCCAATATGGAAAAGGCCATACATTGATACTATAATAAAGTTCACTTTGTCTAGGATAAATAACATGACAGCCTTGTGATACAAATTAATATCAAACTATCCATCAAACAATGCATGAAACACAAACATGAACAACAGATGAAGAAAAAGTCGTAAAACACATTGACCTATTATGACCATACAAAACATGAAACATGAAACCAGTTGTTAACTTATCTGCTCCGGACGGACGTTGTTGTATCTTGAAACTCATCCGTTGTATCTTCTCTTTAAAGAAAGTATTTCTATGATAGATAACCAAAAGAGAATCTTTATAACCTGAAACTGGTCGAGAATTACCTCCGGAGAATATATGTTACATTTGACCAGTTACTGTTTGTCATGATTTACAGATGTGTATTTCCACACACATTTGACCAGTTACTGTTTGTCATGATTTACAGATGTGTATTTCCACACACATTTGACCAGTTACTGTTTGTCATGATTTACAGATGTGTATTTCCACACACATTTGACCAGTTACTGTTTGTCATGATTTACAGATGTGTATTTCCACACACATTTGACCAGTTACTGTTTGTCATGATTTACAGATGTGTATTTCCACAAACATTTGACCAGTTACTGTTTGTCATGATTTACAGATGTGTATTTCCACAAACATTTGACCAATTACTGTTTGTCATGATTTACAGATGTGTATTTCCACAAACATTTGACCAATTACTGTTTGTCATGATTTACAGATGTGTATTTCCACACACATTTGACCAGTTACTGTTTGTCATGATTTACAGATGTGTATTTCCACACACATTTGACCAGTTACTGTTTGTCATGATTTACAGATGTGTATTTCCACAAACATTTGACCAGTTACTGTTTGTCATGATTTACAGATGTGTATTTCCACAAACATTTGACCAATTACTGTTTGTCATGATTTACAGATGTGTATTTCCACACACATTTGACCAGTTACTGTTTGTCATGATTTACAGATGTGTATTTCCACACACATTTGACCAGTTACTGTTTGTCATGATTTACAGATGTGTATTTCCACACACATTTGACCAGTTACTGTTTGTCATGATTTACAGATGTGTATTTCCACAAACATTTGACCAGTTACTGTTTGTCATGATTTACAGATGTGAATTTCCACACACATTTGACCAGTTACTGTTTGTCATGATTTACAGATGTGTATTTCCACACACATTTGACCAGTTACTGTTTGTCATGATTTACAGATGTGTATTTCCACAAACATTTGACCAGTTACTGTTTGTCATGATTTATAGATGTGTATTCCCACACTATAACGATGTGTACATAGTGCTGCTTCTTCAGTTATTTGACTCTATAATATTAATGTATTTTTATCATTGATTGTATCTTCTGTTTATAAAAAAAGTTTTATTCAAATTGATCTGATGGATTCGAAATATTTATCAGTTGGTCAGGCTTTAGTAAGTGACAAATAAAGCAAGACGAAACGAAACGAAATAAAGAAAAACAAAAGGAAAAAAAATACGAGGTCATTTTATCTTCTGATATGGGAAGTTTTCGTTGATTCTTTACAAAAAATAAGTGAATGTAAAATTATAAATATTTTAAAATAAAAAGAGGAGATAATGGGATCGCCGTTTGTTCCCATGCAATACAAATGTAAATATTTATATTTAAGATCTGCATCGATGAAAACAGACATTTTTATAGCATCCTTAGGAATGATGGTGCAAGAAAAAGAATAATTCAGGCAATATTCTTGATAAGGCAATAAAAATTGCCATTTGTTAACAGTCAAAGGAGAAAAAAAACTTGTTTTTACTATATCTGTAACTAATGATAAATGACAACATCGCAATACAGTTTATTTGATGAAGATTAAATGATTTGATGTTGTCTGTATTCTTTCAGCACTTTCTTTCTTTTCAGCACTTTCCTTCAGCACCTGCGTATGGAGTGTTCATATCACAACTCATACGTTATGCCAGAGCTTGCCGAAACTACGCAGACTTTTTGTATTGCACTAAAACTCTAACAAATAGGCTTCTGAACAGGGTTATGTTGCTACAAGGTTGAAGTCATCACTACAGAAGTTGTATGGTCGTCATCATGAACTCGTGGATCGTTATGGTGTACTCATCTGCACCATGAAAACTGATTTATTGAATGGGTCATAGTTTTCCTTTCCTCGTTTGTCTACCCCGGACTTGAGTTTTTATGAGCAACTCGGCGGGTGTTTCTAGAAAAGCAGAGGACGCTTACCCTACCGGTGCACCTGGTCCATGCTCCCAGTTTTTAGTGGAGTCCGAGTTGCTCATTTGCTTTTGTTACTTTGTGTGTATGATTTTATTTACTTTGTGTTCGTTCTTTGTTTTCCATGTCTTGTCTTTGTCCCTGGATTGCACTTTTTATTACCGCTACAACCTTGGTTCCATTGATTGGTCTTTCAGGTTTTGGATTTATTAATGACGTCAACAGTATGAACAAAATGTTAAAACGCCTTACATGAAGCGATGTTAAAATAATACGTTATTGGTTTCATATTCCTTATGAAAGTATAATGAAAGAAACACCTAAAATCGGATAGATTTTAAATTAATTGTGTATGATCACTCAAGGAAGTTTTACAAAATGAAATAACAGTCAGATATGAAGCGTTTCTATAGCTTGGAATCTGGTATAATTCAGCCTCTCAGGAAAAGCAAATTTATCTGAATTAAACGAATTTCCTGTTGTTATATTGTTAAGTACAATTTTATGAGTGATTTGTACGTGTTGTTAGTAAATATATCAGTTAATAATAAAGCCAATTAATTAAAATAAATTGTTTATGCTAATCATAAGACAATGTTCCCCTGAATGTTTGAAATTCTCTTTCTTTCTTTTTGTCGCATTTTCTGATCACACTATTTGACTCTAAATTCTCCAAATCGACAAAAAATTCATTATCTGTGTTTTTTGCCGTCGCGTCAAACATTGCGTTGTCCTCCTTTGCGTCTTTCTTTGTCCTTGTGCAGCATTGCTCGGAGGAAATGTGTTGGTCGTTATGAACCATGTCATCATCTGATGAATGCCCTTTAATATCACGTCCTTTCTTCAAATTATAAACTAGACTCGTTTTTTGTCTAAAGCATACATAGGCTAAACCGATTCCGATTGATAACAATATGACCAAGGTGACCAATGAATACACCAAAATATTGTATTCCTCCATAACTGTAAATATAACACAGATTAATATAATTAGCTAGTATGAATCCGAACATTTTCTGATATCAGCCCTCCCTTTATCAAACATATGTAAAACATCCAGTTTTTAAAATCCATTAAATTCTAACAATACAGCATCGCATGGTCAGTATATTGAGTTAAGTATAATTGAAACTAAGATTTAAAAAGGTTTTGTACAACGTTGTTACTCATGATCGAACGCTTAGATACAAATTTGTAGTACTTGATAGAGATTCTTCATACTTAAACAAAAAACTATTCAAAATTAACTTCTAAATATACAAAAGAAGTGTTGCCAAAATGCTGGAATTTTTTATCGATAACAGATTTGCCAGTGTGTTAAACATGTTATTCAACAGACAGTCGGGATTCCAATGTGTCCACTACTCGCTGACCCATTCCTTCACTCTTATGAGGCTGACTACATAGCTGATCTTATCCAAAAGAAGGAACATCGTTTAGCCAGATCCTTTGATCTCCGTTTCCGCTATATAAATGGTGAACAATCCTTGTGTTTAAAATCTACCATAAAGGGCACTACAGACACTACGAAGCAAGCATTATATCTTCTACTACTCGTAGAGATCGATGGGAAAGGAAAAATCATGACCAAACTGTACGACAAACCTGATGACTTCTCATTCCGTATTGTCAACTTTCAAATATTATTCCCGAATCTGCGTATGGACGTTTGATATCACAACATTACACCATAGTTTGTCGAAACTACATGCATTTTTTGTACCGTTCTAAATTTCTTCCAATTAGGCTTCTTGAAAAGGGATAACTTGCCACAAATTTAAAGCTATCGCTACATGAGTTTTATTGACGTCATAATGTTTGTGGATAGTTATGGTATATCCTTTTTCTACCCTGGATGTGGCATTTTATGAGCACTTATTAGAAAGCAAAGGACGCTTTTCTTACCGGTGCACCTAGCCCATACTCCCGTGTTTCCGATAGTGTCCATGTTGCTCATTTGTAGTAGTTTTTTGTATGTGCTTTTTTGGTTTTTTCATGTTCTTTGTTGTGTGAGTCTGTTTTCCTTGTATAATCTTTATTGTTAACTCTCGAATCTAGGTTCCCTTGCTTTTTCTTAAAGTCTAGTAAAATGAGGCAGTAGGAACGTAGATAGAAGCTATAGGTCAAAAACTAAGAAAGACAAATATATAACGATTTAGATAGGATCTCAGAGTTTTTCGGGAACGTTGTCACTTCTAGGTATAAATTAGTTTCAAATTGATACATTTGACGCTTAATTCCAAGGAGAGAATTAAGACCCAAGACATGGACAAAGGCTTTACTTTTAAGACAGATTAGAAACGCCCATTCCTAATCCACTTATAACAATATATAAATTATTTTTTAGAAACAAATGGCAAGCATTATTTTTTAAGAGAGAACACTTGTTGAATTAAGTGTTAAAAAATAATCACCAAACAGGTAACAAACCTTCATTGTTTTGCTCTGTATTCGTCGAATAGTTAAATCCTGAAAGAGATGAAAATTACTTTGATGTATGAGTTATTATACTTTGAAGTGTGATTTTATTTTCATATTTTTAGTTATGTTGAACCAACTATTCATTTCAATATATATGTCATTGTGTAAAAAAATTGAACTGGCTCAGATAGTATTATTTTATTTGTGTCATTTTTGTATCATATGAGATTTAAAAGTCGATTTTCAATGATGTATATGTCTGTTGCAGCAACATGAGGGTTTAAACGAATAATTTCATCTAACTATATTATTAATATTAGTTTTGTTTTTAGATGACAGACCAAATAAAAGTAAACGATACAAAAAATAAAAAAAATAAAATAGATTTTTTTAAAATGTTAATTTGTAACTAGATAATTAGTTTATTTGCAATTTATATTTGTTACATTTCTGCTAACATCATTCTGATTCTATATCGTTAGATACATATTTACCTCTATCAAAACTTGTGTTTGTTACTGTTTCGACAGGTACACAACCATTAACGTGATCACATCTAAAACATATGTTTTACAAGTAACCTTTATAGAAAATCAATAATGATTATAACAAAACACAATGTCATTGAGATGGAATCCATTTATGTGAGTCCTGCCGTAATGACGGTGTCGTACATCAGCCATTTATCAAATAAAACAAATGACCTTGAGTTCAAAGTATTTGGTCGAACATTCACCAAGCAATGTTTGCAACATTGTGTTGAACTAATCAAATATTATGCCTTATATCAAAATCATACAAAAAAGATAAAACAATTACAATACAGACACGAACAGCTCATGCAAAATCATTAATTTGACCAATAAGTCCATTTTCAAATTAAAAGTAAACCAACCATGCTACGTGACACATCTTTTTGAGCTGATATACTGACATGCGGTTTGAAATTAAAAAAAAGTTCAAAAGGGACCTTGCATGAGTATTTCCGATAGAAATGGAAAGTAAAACCAGGTTTTACATTCCCCTACCGCTTACCCTGCCGGTGCACCTGGTCCATGCTCCCAGTTTTTAGTGGAGTCGAAGTTGCTCATTTGCTTTTGTTACTTTGTATGTATGATTTTAGTTACTTTATGTTCTTGTGTATGTCTGTTTTCCACGTCTGGTCTTTGTCCTTGGATTACATTTTGTTGGTTACCGCTATAACCTTGGTTCCCTTGATTTCTCTTTAATGGCGCTCTGAAGCTCTCGCTTCCATGGTTAATTATTACAGTTATGATAAAAAAAACCGGGCTGTATAAAACTACCTTTGTTCAATATCAATAAAATCAGTAGTCAGAAGATAAGTGAAAATAACAGATACTGAAAAAGTACAACCAAGAAGACACCAACTTCAAAATAAGTCGTGAACTTGATGGGGGGAGACGCGTTGATATATTAAAATCATTATCTATGATCTGATGATCAGAAAGTTTATTTTTATAACCTCTATACTATACAGTAACATTTAGGCGCTATGTTTCGATTACGAATTTGACCCGGTCTGTTTAGAATTAAAAGATATACTTCACCTCTCATCAACTTTACAGACACACATTTTTATACATCTGTCACCGAATCTTTCCTCTTTACATGGCACACAGTACTGGCCACTGGCAGAGGTAAAACCAGACAAACACTCTGTAACCAGATTGATATAGTAAAATCTAAATTTTCATCCAAAATTTAGATAATTGATCACAAGGGAAATGAAAAATGACTTAAGACGATAGGGGTTCCCTTACTGATACGTATATTAATTATTTAAAGACGTAGAATTGGAGACATGTTTACTTTAACAGTATTATAATCATTTATTAGAATCAAGATATGTCGTAACATATCAGTTAGTCAAGGTATCATATATACATCTTCTAGTGCATCATCATAATATTGTAAGACAGGTACTGTTATGAAATCTATATAATAATGCTTCCCACAGTAATACCTGCTATGCATCTTCTTAAACAGGAATATAATTTGCAATATTCCTTCATGATCTTTGAATATCAGTAAACTTCACTTGATTATGCATATTGTAAACTTGAGCATTTTAGAGATCGTGAATCTGTTATAAAAATAGTAGGTTCTTTACAGTACAGCCATGTTTTACATGAATCTTAATGTCTTCATATTCACACATCAAATGTTTGTTCATTTCTCTTATCTTTAATATAATTGTTTCTCTTCTGATTAAAAAGAGAAACTTGTTTAAAAAGCGTTACTGTGATAAACTCACTAATGCATCTATTATTTCTCTCTTCAAAATCAGAACAGCAGACTTTCGCCCTGAAATAAGCATATTGATGTTTGAATATTGTGTACATTATTTTTATTAAGATAACGATTCGAGTATTCCTTACTTTAATGTCAGTATTGCAATTAAAGTTCATTTTTCTGTTACCTGTAGAGGAAATGCTGTTAATAACCATCGTTCCGTATATATATGACTACTCATTAACATCGACAGTTGATTGTCGAAAAGTTATATGTCAATAGTTTGAATTAATTGATTTACAAAGACAGACATTGTACAGGATTAAACATGTCTTTGTCCAATGTCAAATTATCATAATATTCTATTCATACCTAGTTTGTCCTTTGAAACACACATTAGGTCCAGTCAATTCAGCCGCGGTTAACATCACATCCAGATAAAAAAATACACGTATCATTTTACTATAGATAAGATCTAGAAACTGAATAAAAACCGATATAATTGACGTAGTACCATTAACATCAATATGAATAAGGAAAAACACATTTTTCAAAGAGGAAGTTGAATGTTTTAAAACATCATTTGCATTTTAATCATATAAATGTATGTTTTGCATGATTTTTTTAAAAATTTAAATATTAAAAATTAAACTCTTAACTGTCTACTTCACGATCATTGTAGGTATAATTCGGTCATTTTTATACAGTTTATCAAAATAAAAAAAAGATTGACATTAGATAGAACATGTTAAATGTTATTCCTGTAAAGGAAATGAAATTATATGTTAATCTTTAATTGCTTGCAAAAATGAGGAAAATAATAGAAATCTTAATAAAATGTGTTCACTACAACGTTAAAATAAAGTCGAGCGGTATGGACGATAACTTTCACAATAAAGATGTAAGTAAACTAATATTTTTAAAAGGGTAGGCTATATTGACCATACTTTATTATTATGTATCATTTGACATTCGACCTAGATAAGGAAGGAAAAACAAACCCAATTGAATTGGTCCGGTTTAAAATCATGCAAATACATACATTTATATGATTAAAACATCCAACTTCCTTTTTTAAAAATGTATTTAGTGTTTTTCCTTATTCATATTGATGTTAATGGTACTACGTCAATTATATCGGTTTTTATTCAGTTTCTAGATCTTATCTATAGTAAAATGATACGTTTATTTTTTTATCTGGATGTGATGTTAACCGCTGCTGAATTGACTGGACCTAATGTGTGTTTCAAAGGACAAACTAGGTATGAATAGAATATTATGATAATTTGACATTGGACAAAGACATGTTTAATCCTGTACAATGTCTGTCTTTGTAAATCAATTAATTCAAACTATTGACATATAACTTTTCGACAATCAACTGTCGATGTTAATGAGTAGTCATATATATACGGAACGATGGTTATTAACAGCATTTCCTCTACAGGTAACAGAAAAATGAACTTTAATTGCAATACTGACATTAAAGTAAGGAATACTCGAATCGTTATCTTAATAAAAATAATGTACACAATATTCAAACATCAATATGCTTATTTCAGGGCGAAAGTCTGCTGTTCTGATTTTGAAGAGAGAAATAATAGATGCATTAGTGAGTTTATCACAGTAACGCTTTTTAAACAAGTTTCTCTTTTTAATCAGAAGAGAAACAATTATATTAAAGATAAGAGAAATGAACAAACATTTGATGTGTGAATATGAAGACATTAAGATTCATGTAAAACATGGCTGTACTGTAAAGAACCTACTATTTTTATAACAGATTCACGATCTCTAAAATGCTCAAGTTTACAATATGCATAATCAAGTGAAGTTTACTGATATTCAAAGATCATGAAGGAATATTGCAAATTATATTCCTGTTTAAGAAGATGCATAGCAGGTATTACTGTAGGAAGCATTATTATATAGATTTCATAACAGTACCTGTCTTACAATATTATGATGATGCACTAGAAGATGTATATATAATGCCTTGACTAACTGATATGTTACGACATATCTTGATTCTAATAAATGATTATAATACTGTTAAAGTAAACATGTCTCCAATTCTACGTCTTTAAATAATTAATATACGTATCAGTAAGGGAACCCCTATCGTCTTAAGTCATTTTTCATTTCCCTTGTGATCAATTATCTAAATTTTGGATGAAAATTTAGATTTTACTATATCAGTCTGGTTACAGAGTGTTTGTCTGGTTTTACCGCTGCCAGTGGCCAGTACTGTGTGCCATGTAAAGAGGAAAGATTCGGTGACAGATGTATAAAAATGTGTGTCTGTAAAGTTGATGAGAGGTGAAGTATATCTTTTAATTCTAAACAGACCGGGTCAAATTCGTAATTGAAACAGTGCGCCTAAATGTTACTGTATAGTATAGAAGTTATAAAAATAAACTTTCTGATCATCAGATCATAGATAATGATTTTTATATATCAACGCGTCTCCCCCCATCAAGTTCACGACTTATTTTGAAGTTGGTGTCTACTTGGTTGTACTTTTTCAGTATCTGTTATTTTCACTTATCTTCTGACTACTGATTTTATTGATATTGAACAAAGGTAGTTTTATACAGCCCGGTTTTTTTTTATCATACCTGTAATAATTAACCATGGAAGCGAGAGGTTAAGAGCGCCATTAAAGAGTAATCAACGGAACCAAGGTTATAGCGGTAACCAAAAGAATGTAATCCAAGAACAAACACCAGACATGGAAAACAGACATACACAAGAACATAAAGTAACTAAAATCATACATACAAAGTAACAAAAGCAAATGAGCAACTTCGACTCCACTAAAAACTGGGAGCATGTACCAGGTGCACCGGTAGAGTAAGCGGTAGGGGAATGTAGAACCTGGTTTTACCTCCATTTCTACCGGAAATACTCATGCAAGGTCCCTTTTGACTTTTTTTAGTTTCAATCCGCATGTCAGTATATCAGCTCAAAAAGATGTGTCACGTAGCATGGTTGGTTTACTTTTAATTTGAAAATGGACTTATTGGTCAAATTAATGATTTTGCATGAGCTGTTCGTGTCTGTATTGTAATTGTTTTATCTTTTTTGTATGATTTTGATATCAGGCATAATATTTGATTAGTTCAACACAATGTTGCAAACATTGCTTGGTGAATGTTCGACCTAATACTTTGAACTCAAAGTCATTTTGTTTATTTGATAAATGGCTGATGTACGACACCGTCATTACGGCAGGACTCACATAAATGGATTCCATCTCAATGACATTGTGTTTTGTTATAATCAATATTGATTTTCTATAAAGGTTACTTATGAAACATATGTTTTAGATGTGATCACGTTATTGGTTGTGTACCAATCGAAACAGTAACAGACACAAGTTTTGATGGAGGTAAATATGTATCTAACGATATAGAATCAGAATGATGTTAGCAGAAATGTAACAACTATAAATTGCAAGTAAACTAAGAGTAATCAAGGGAGCCAAGGTTAAAGTGGTAATACTCTAGTTACAAATTAAGATTTTTTAAAAATCTATTTCATTTTTTTTATCTTTTATTTTTTTTTTTTGGTCTGTCATCTAAAAACAAAATTAAAATTAATAATATAATTAGATGAAATCATTCTTTTAAGATCTCATTAAAAATCTACTTTTAAATCTCATATGATAAAAAAATGACAGTTCAATTATTTACACAATGACATATATATTGAAATGAATTGTTGGTTCAACAAGTGCCCCTAATAAAATAAAATCACTTCAAAGTATAATAACTCATACAACAAAGTAATTTTTATTTGTTTTAGGATTTAACTATTCGACGAATACAGAGCAAAACAATGAAGGTTTGTTACCTGTTTGGTGATTATTTTTTAACACTTAATTCAACAAATGTTCTCTCTTTAAAAATAATGCATGGCTAAGAGCTTGCCATCCTCTTCTTAAAAATAATTTATATACTGTTATAAGTGGATTTAGAATTGGCGGTCCTAATCTGTCTTAAAAGTAAAGCCTTTGTCCATGTCTTGGATCTTAAATCCCTCCTTGGAATTAAACGTCAAATGTATCAATTTGAAACTAAAGATAATCAAGGGAACCAAGGTTATAGCGGTAATCAAAAGAATGTAATCCAGGGAAAAAGACCAAACATGGAAAACAGACACACACAACAAAGAACATAAAGCAACTAAATTCACACATACAAAGTAACAAAAGCAAATGAGCAACTCGGACTCCACTAAAAATTGGGAGCATGGACCAGGTGCATCGGTAGGGTAAGCGTCCTCCGCTTTTGTAGAAACACCCGCCGAGTTGCTCATAAAAAGTCAAGTCCGGGGTAGACAAACGAGGAAAGGCAAACTATGATCCCTTGAATAAATCAGTTTTCATGGTGCTGATGGATACACCATAACGATCCACGAGTTCATGATGACCATAAAACTTCTGTAGTGATGACTTCAATCTTGTAGCAACAGAACCCTGTGCCAAAAGCCTATTTGTTAGACTTCTAGCGCGTTACAAAAAGTCTGCGTAGTTTCGGCAAGCTCTGGCATAACGTATGAGTTGTGATATGAACATTCCATACGCTGGAGCCGAAGGGATGTTGCCACAGATGAAAGGAAAGTTGACAATTTATACTTAGAAGTGACAACGTTCCCGAAAAACTCTGAGATCCTATCTAAATCGTTATATTTTTTACTTTCTTAGTTTTTGATTTATTGCTTCTATCTACATTCCTACTGCCTATTTTTACTAGGCTTTAAGAAAAATCAAGGGACCCTAGATCCGAGAGTTAACAATAAAGATTATAATCCATGGATAAAGATTAGACAAGGAAAACAGACTCACACAACAAAGAACATGAAAAAAACAAAATAGCACATTCAAAAACTACTACAAATGAGCAACATGGACACTACTGGAAACACGGGAGTATGGGCCAGGTGCACCGGTAAGAAAAGCGTCCTTTGCTTTCTAAAAAGTGCTCATAAAATGCCACATCCAGGGAAGACGAAAGAGGATACACCATAACCATCTACAAACATTATGACGTCAATAAAACTTCTGTAGCGATGGCTTTAAACTTTTGGCAACATATTCCTCTTCCAGAAGCCGAATTGTAAGAAATTTAGAACGGTACAAAAAGTCCATGTAGTTTCGACAAACTATGGTGTAATGTTGTGATATCAAACGTCCATACGCAGATTCGGGAAGAATAGTTGAAAGTTGACAATACGGAATGAGAAGTCACCGAGTTTGTCGTACAATTTGGTCATGACTTTTCCTTTCCCATCGATCTCTACGAGTAGTACAAGATATGGTGCTTGCTTCATAGTGTCTGTAGTGCCCTTTATGGTAGATTTAAAAACAAGGATTGTTCAAAGACAACCCTCCATCTATATAGCAGAAACGGAGATCAAAAGATCTGGCTGAACGATGTTACTTCGTTTGGATAGGAAGCAGATACAAACAGAAGGAAAATTCATGAGTCTTTTCTCACAAAAGAGAATAAACTCGAGCCTTCAGTCCATCCTTTGACTGTGATTGTTCCTCAGACCACAGAGGGTAAGACTCTTTTGAGAAGTAGAAGTAACAACACTAGGAGGATTTAAATATTCATCTTGGGAAAAACTCTTTTCCTCAGAGACCTGAGCTACCGAATAAGGATCATCCTCCTTCTAGGCTCTTTTTAGAAAAGCAGAGGACGCTTACCCTATCGGTGCACCTGGTCCATGCTCCCAGTTTTTAGTGGAGTCTGAGTTGCTCATTTGCTTTTAATACTTTGTATGTATGATTTTAGTTACTTAATGTTCTTTGTTGTGTATGTCTGGTGTTTGTTCCTGGATTACATTCTTTTGATAATCGCTATAATCTTGGTTCCCTTGATTACTCCCTCATTCTCCTCGGGATCTTCATCAGATTCAGAGCAAGAAGGATTTATCTTAGCCCTAGAAGTAGAATTGGATTCCAAAACTTCAAGCCTAGAAAAAAAAACTGCTAAAATCTTTAAGAAGCTTTTTATCTCCAGAAACAACCAGTTGTTGGGAAGTTTTAACAGTAGGTGTAACTGCAATGCACCTGCGGATGTTACACTGGCAGGTGGTGTTACACGGGAAGGTTGCACAAGAGTACTTGTATAACCATAAAAAAGGATAAGGCATAGGCCAAGAAGGTTGAGGCCACCTAGCGAAATCTAAACTGGGAGGTGTACAATTCTGAGGATAACATTGTGAAGTACTCACATGTACAGCATTGAGCTCAGTTAAATAATTTGTAGTCATAACCGTAGATACCGTAGTGTCTACAGGGTGTCTAATTGTATGTGTAATACTAACAGAGGATGAAATAGGCCTATTTAGAACTTGGTCAGAATTTAGGCTATTGCCCAAACCTGAGACCGAAGTCACAGGCATAATTTGAGCAAGAGAGGTGTTTATCCCTAACCCAAGAGGTTTCAAAACTGAACCATTACACGGAGCATTAAGCTATCTGTTATTATAAAATGCAAATATCAAAGGTGGGGTCGAATTATTTAACCACCTTCTGAATTATATAAAGATTTTTTCATGTATTCCAAGGGCCTTTATATTGCCATGACAACGATACATGCGAATGAAAAATATGACACAAAAGACTGAAATATTTTGAACAAAAATATAGGTATGCATATCTATATGATCATTTTTGTATAACTTGAAGTAAAGTTTCTCATAAGAAGCCCGATATTTTTTTAATAGAATAAAGTGTCATTGTTTTATGGGACTCGCAATGACTACACCAATTTTCTAACAGGTTGTCTATCAGCAGAATTAGAACCGAACAAATTGGAAGGTCTAAATCGAAAACTTATTATGTTAGAATAACTAATATCCATATATATTGAAATCGGAAGCCAAAATTCAGCATCGAAAGATTCTTCCATCAGCAATACAAAGTATGAAGCCACAATGTTTTGTAAAGTATATGATATCTGATAAAATTTCTAACTACTTGGCCTGTAAATACACTCAGGGGCCTTTTAATCGCCAGCAGTATAAATGATTTGCAAATAAACATGACGTGATACTTATCTATAAGAAGGTAAATTTCCACTGCCAAGGTAGTTTTGCTAACAATTTATGGGAAGGTACATTTTTGGAATCTGAATTTTTTCCCATTTTTTTTTCAAAATTGTGCTTGAACTTAATGTTTTATACCTATACTTCTATATACGTTTGTAACTCAATTTAATCTAGTTTGCATTTAATTTCGATCTTTTTTTTTCTCTAAATAAATAAATAAATAAATGTCTACGGAGGATCGAGAGAATTCAATAATTGCCTAAGGGCAAAAATCTCCGACCTTTTTTAACAGAAGAAATAAATACATAAAAATGGAGGGATAAAATGACTCATCACATAAACGAACTCTTTTTAATGTATCATCAACTATTTATTTGTTGTAATGATACATAAACGAATTAGAGAGGGCGAAACGACTCATATCGAGAACGAAGGCTAAAATAGTAGTAAATAATATTTATAAGGAGAAATTCCTTATTAATAAGGAAAGGGCGAAACGACCCACCATAAAGGGCGAAACAACTCAGGGCGAAAGAACCCAGGGCGAAGGGGAAAAAGGGCGAAACGACCCGGAACCTGTCAGTGGTGTAAATCTGATCAAAACAGATTAATCTATAGTTTTAACGTTATATATTAATATAACTTCTGTTAAATTAAATTGACCTTCGATTCCAACATTCACTCATGAATTTGATGGTTATTTTCAGTATTTCTATAGAGCTACTGTTTAATATGTCTGCTATGTCTCTTGGTGTGAGGTGAGGTTTTGATGAAGAAATATACAAAATGTAATGCATTAAATAAAATTAAACAACCTTATTAGAGCTCCCAGCATTTTCCCCTTCCTCCATGGATGTTGTAGTTTTATTGAATCTGCAACATGGAAATCCTTTAAACTAATTTCCTGTCTGTTTCAGAAAATAGCAAATGACTTGTTTTGAGATCCACATGATCTATCACGTGATGTCAACATTTTGAGTCGACAAAAAAAATCTGAAGGTACTAAATTTAATTTTCTGAATAAAATCACTGTTTTGCTTTAACATCAACTGCCTTGATACTTTGATAAATGTTATAATGTTTGGACTCATATTGAGTTCTCGTTTTATTTATTATGAAAAGGAAATAAATGTGATCTCAAAACATCCACACTGCAGCCAAGAAAGGGGTGTATGTGGCCCACGGACTTATACAATATAGTGAATTTCTTACTGTACCATTTTGCCTCTAATTACGGTGTACGTTTCTTTTGTGGTTCAGTATATGATACAATAATGCAGTGGTTAGTTGCATTGTTTTCTCCAATATTCGATATGCAAATTAAAATTATCAGAATAAATGCACAAAATCGGAGTATGCAGAAATTAAGTAGAATTATATTTGATCGTTGATGATTTAACATTACAGTTCAGACATATGAGTCAGTCCCAGCTTTTTTATAGTAACTTAATCAAACAATGTATAGTATTTTCGGCGGTATAACAAAATAAAACAAAAACAAAAAATCAACCCAAAGCCTCACCAGCAGGATAATTCAAATAGGTATCCTTCTGCCAGAAACAATGAGTCATATTTTTTAGAATTAGTCTCTTTGCTAGGATCTTATTTTACGTCATTTACTAAAATGATGTATGAAATCATGCAGCGATCAATCATATTTCTAGACGCTATTTTTAAGAACCCTCTCTGAGTATGTTTTAAATAAATAGGTGAATAAGTTACCATTACTTTATAGAAAGGAAAGACAATTTTAATATCAAAATTATTACTTAAATAATAATTAAAACAAATTATAACAAAATAATAATAAAAGAAAATATAACTCTAATTTTGATACAAAAACAAACAAAAAAAAACAACAAAAACAAAACAAATAACAAAAAACAAAAAAAAATTACAAAAAAAAACAATATCTGTACATTTACAAGAGACAGAAATTGATTAGCCTTCCGGAACATTTAAGTTTACATAGGTTGTATACGTGGGCCGCTCTGGCCGTTTATTTTCGTGACCATTGTTCTAATGTATATAATATTTTTTGTCTATGGATTGCCCCAACTGTGCACCATCGGTATTGGAACTTCTTTAATATTTGACTTATATTTCGAAATTCTTATAAAGATACAAAACTTATTAATAATAACAATGTGCGATAAGAAACAGTCGCCTCGAACACTTTAAAGTGTAAACGCTACTACTGCTAGTAGTAATTAGAAAGTAGGATTCAAACAACAATACAATTGCAATTTTGTATTGTTTTTTCATGTGTCTTTACATGCAATAATCCTGTCCGTCATGGACGTCATTTTTTATTTTATTCTGAGTCTATTTCCGTTTTTCAATATGTTTCAAGTCCAGGTTGACGATATCACTATTAATTTGATTACAATTTACGACGAACGTAAATCGGAAATTTGTAGATGTATACATGTACATAATGATCTCTCTGTTTGCTGAAGTTACATAAACCTTTCCTATATATTTTGTTTGTTTGTTTGTTTGTTTTTTTTGTTTGTTTGGTTTTTTTTTTTTTTTTTGGTTTTTTTTGTAGATTATTACGCAGAGTTGTTGATCTATTCAGCTTCGTCTGCCGGTGTGTTTGTCATTATAACGATTTGCTATTTGTATCTACAAGGAAGACAAACACGTAGAACACAGGAGGTATCGAATGAAGAGAACAGAAACACTTCCAATGGACCAGAGAGCATAGAGATAAGAGAGATTCACTACTACACAATTAATGATGATGATGTACAAAGTTATAGAGAAGTTGAGGAAAACTCATACTTGGAAGTTATAGTTGAGTCATCGAGTTCAAATTCAAGTAGTTTAAAGAGCAGAAGCAACGCAACGACTATGCAAACAAATGAAATGTCATATGTCCATATGTACGAAAATAGCTTCTTGGTACATGGAGACTCAGAAAGCATCCCATCTACATATACAAACTTTGAAGACCAGATAATGAACGATTCCGATGGGTCAGAGCGAAATATTGACGATTCTGAATATATGCATCCTTATTACTCACTTAAGCGAATTCGAAAAGTAGACACAGAATATGATTTTCCGGAAATTTAAATTTATTTTAATAGAAATTGGATGACTTTTTCGTTTTATACCAGGATTTGACACTTAATTTGACCCAAATTTGCTTTTAATTAAGCACATCATACATTGTTGTACTCCGAAAAATACTCAGACAATGTAGCTATGTAGTCTAAGAAATCCGTGTAATCAAGGGAACCAAGATTCAAGTGGAAACCAAAAGATTATATTCCAAAGAAAAAATGAAAATGCATGGAGAATAGACAAACACAAAAGAACATGAAAATAGCACATACAAAGAAACAAAAGTAAATGAGCAATCCAGACTCCACTACAAACTGGGAGTATGGACAAGGTGCACATGTTGGATTTTCTAGAAATAACCACTAATATCCTGATAAAATGTCAACTCTGTGGCAGAAAAAAAGAAAAAAAAAGAAAACTATGAAACAGTGAACAAATTGATTCTCCTGGTGCAGATGGATACACCATAACGATCTACGAATTTATGACCATAAACTTCTGTAGTGATGACTTTAATCCTGTGCAACATGGCTCTGTTCAAGAATCCTTATTGGAAGAATACGGAGTGCACGATAAGAACAAATTTTTCAACGTGTCATAGTTTTCCTTTCCTATAACCTTGGTTCCCTTGATTACTCTTTGTCTTCCTGGATTTGACTTTTAATGGGGTACTTGGCGGGTGTTTGGGGATAAGCAGAGGATGCTTATTATGTTACTTTGTTTTAAGTGGAGTCCGAGTTGCTCATTTGCTTTTGTTACTTTGTATGTATGATTTTGGTTATTTTATATTCTTTGTTGTGTTTGTCTGTTTTCCATGTATAGTCTTTGTCCCTCGGTTACATTCTTTTACATTTCTCTAGAATTTTGGTTCCCACAATTACTCTTTTACAAACAATCTGCCAGCGTTAGGCCTATACATTTCTACTCTGTTCTATAATAGTACTGTCATTTACCGCAATGTCCCAGTACTGCTACTTACAATAGTATACTGAATTTAAAATACTTTTTCGGTATATTTTAGTAATGTGTTTTTCTGTATGCTTTCAATGCTCTTACATGTATCGTTTCAGTAAGATATTTTCAGTATAGGGACGGTAATGCATTGAACTAAGATCTATGCTTACTATAAACAGTAAATTTAGAAGTGAAAGTTATCATAGTGCGGCATAAAAACACAAAAAGAGCTCTGTGATTTTATTTCCTTTTTAAACGGATAAAAAATTAAAATAGTGACAAAGTTTATAAACAACACTTACAAAGTTGCAAATCTGAAGATTGCATAAAAAGAGTAATCAAGGGAACCAAGGTTATAAGGTAATCAAAAGAATGTAATCCAGGGACAAAGACCAGATATGGAAAACAGACATACACAACAAAGAATATAAAATAACCAAAATCATACATACAAAGTAACAAAAGCAAATGAGCAACTCGGACTCCACTTAAAACTGGGAGCATGGACCAGATGCACCGGTAAGGTAAGCGTCCTATTAGTAAGCTAGTCCAAAATCCAAAGGTAATTGGTAAGTACATGTTGTTTACTTAGACAAATATATCAATATAAACACGTCCAACAGGATTTAATGAAAATATATCATTAAATGTCTAAGTGACACAAGGTCTTCGTGCATTTTTTATTTCTTGGATTCCTTGATTATTTTCGGGAACGCCTTTGAAAAATTGTGGATTAGAAACTTTCAAACAATCAATATGTCTGGTATCATTATGCAAACGACATTGACCAATATGTGTATTTTCGTTGTAAAATACTTCAGCAATTGTATGTATTATTATTACTCCTCTCAAAACATTAATGCTCGATTAGTTTTTAAGTGGTAAACATACTCATTGAGTTTCAATTTTATCTTGAAAAACATAAAGGTGCAGGAAAAAAATTTTCAGAGAGAAAACAAATCTGGCCTATTAATACATAATCTTTCTCCGTAATGATTTTTAAATAAATAAATTGTCAATCAATTGTCTTTCCCGAAGTCCATAAACTATATTATCCTCGTTTTGGTGTACACCAACTATTCTATCTTTTTGATACCGGATGTAAAATACTCCCGGCAGGGTCCGGTTTCACAAACAGTTCCTCAAATTTTATATATAAAATATCAGATAACATCATGGAGCTTATGACGTTACAAACATTATGACGTAGCATAAAACAACTACATGTAAGTCAAACATATTCTGATAGGTCAATGAGTGCCAATGCTACATCAGTTTTCAAAGACCCCGATGCAGCAAAAACATTGTTATTGTCTGCAAGACGTTTAACATCCAATGTTTATTATCAGAGATACACGTAGAAAATAATAACAGTGCTAAGACCTATACTGATACCACACTTTCGAAAGAACATATTGTCGAAAACCATAGATCTGTGCTATCCTATTTTGGTCTCTCTACCAAGGACGATGATTGTGATTTACCGTCTATGTAATGGATACCTAAACTCCACAAGAATCCATACAAACAACGTTACATAGCTGGATCTGTAAAATGTACCACCAAAACTCTTTCTAAAATTATAACTTCTATACTCACAACTGTCAACGAGGGTCTGCAAACCTATAACAACACTTGTTACTCCCGTAGTGATATTAATTCAATGTGGATGCTGAAAAATTCGAAAGATCTTTTGGAGACAATCAGTTCAAGACTATTACCAGAATATAATAGCATTAAAACATATGATTTTTCGACACTGTACACTTCTATTCCCCATACTCAGTTAAAATCCCGACATAAAAACATTATACACCGTTGTTTATCCCAAAAAAAGATGGTACACCTAGATACAAATATATAGTTTTTGGTAGAGATTCCTAATACTTTGAAAAAAATATTCCAAGTCATTTCCCAAATATACAGAACAAGATGTTTACAAAATGCGGAAATTTTTAATCGAGTGGTCTAGGGCGCAGGACTTAGTGCAGGCGTTGTTGCCATAGATGTCACAGCGGTACGAATTCGAGTCCCGCGGAGGGAACAACCAAAAATTTGCATCGCAAATTTGACAGTTCTAACATCGTTGGGAATTTTTCAAACCTTACTATATATATATATAAAACGTCTAAATATGTTTAACATCACTAGAAGATGGTAAAATTTAAATTGAATATTTCGGATAACAGATATCCTTCCTCAGCATAAAACTCATAAAACTATATGAGCATAAAACTCACAAAACTTAACGAGCATAAAACTCACAAAGTTCAAGATCAAAACAGATTCAGAAGCTGAATAGCGTGCGCTGTGGGTGATTGTACCTTTATCAAAGGCTCACATATGCAACTGAAGAGGAGCCTGAATGAAAATAACAAAGTCTCGTAAACGCAGATTTAAGAGAAAATCTAACTTGAAACGAATTTCCACCACGACAATTGTCAACCTTTCATCTTTTACTCTCTCCGAAACTGAAACCAGGATTTTATGTAAAGGTTTGAATTTTTGTCCAACCCCTAACAATATAGATGAAGTTCAACTTGAAGATGACCTGGATAAATTTGCTAGATCCCTCAGGCTCAAAGAACATTTTGCTAACAAACATGAAGACCAAGATATGAACCCTGACAGTTCTGACTCCGACCATGAAGAAAGTGATATATACACTCGAAAATTCAAAAAGAAAAATCAATGGGCTCCTAAATTAAATAAATGTGGCACGCTAGAAAATGTCATTGACAAAATAAAATCAGATATCAAACACTTATCCAACAACTACATTCCATCTTTCTTTAACATTACGCCCGATGAGAAAAAAGCAATACAGTCGTTGAAAAACCGTGACGATATAGTTATAACACCAGCAGACAAAGGCAGCGCCATAGTAGTTATGGATAAAAATAACTACATCTCAGAAGCTCCGCGTCAACTTTCTGATGAAAGATTTTATAAAAAGCTACCCAGTGACCCTACTAAATCTTTCAGTGAAAAAATTACTTCAGAACTGAACAAAATGTTCAAGGACGGCAGCATTACAAAAGAACAGTTCGAATACTTAAAACCAGAGGATCCAAAACCCGGACGTTTTTACCTTCTACCTAAAATTCACAAAAAAGATATCCCTGGACGACCCATAGTTTCTGCTTATAGTCACTCAACCGAAAAAATTTCTGAATTTGTGGATTACCATCTCCGACTCCTTGTTCAAAAGCTCCCGTCATATTTAAAAGACACCACGAACTATCTGAGGAAAATGGAATCAATGAATCCTTTACCTCCCGAAACACTTCTGGTCTCCCTTGATGTCACTTCACTATATACTAATATCCCACACGATGACGGTATATAAGCCTGCAGAGAAGCTTGGGAATCACAAGATATTTTGGACCCCCCTACCGACTGCCTAGTTAATTTACTCACTTTAGTTTTGAAGTGTAATAACTTCACTTTCAACGACGAACACTACCTTCAAATCAATGGTACAGCTATGGGAACGAAAGTGGCTCCTTCGTATGCTAACATCTTCATGGGTAACTTAGAAAATCAAATAATCTCAACATCTTTATCGAAACCCCTCTCTTGGTTTCGATTCATCGATGATGTTGACATGAAATGGACTGAGTCGAAACAAAATTTAGACAATTTTATCACACATGCCAATAATGTTCATCCATCAATCAAATTCACCCATGAAATGTCTGACACTAAAATCACATTTTTGGATACTACTACGTTTGTAAAAGACGGGGAAATGTCCATGGATCTTCAAAGCAAACCAACTGATAGTCACCAATACTTATCTCCCAATAGTTGTCATCCAAAACATTGTACTAAAAGCATCCCATACAGTCAGGCACTTCGAATTCGACGTATTTGTTCTTCTGAGGATACCACCAACAAACGTCTAGATGAACTCCGTGGTCATTTGTTATCGCGTGGCTATAAATCAACAGATATAGATCGGGGATTTGAACGTGCTGACAAAATCAGTCGTAAAGATCTCCTCGAGTTCAAACCTAAGAAAAAGAACAAAAGGGTCCCTTTTGTACTTACGTACCATCCAGCCTTTGGGAAACTCTCGCAGTTACTGCATTCAAATTGGAAAGACATTCAAAAACATCCCAAGCTCTCCAAGCTTTTTCCGGGGGCCCGGTCCTGGCATTCCGTAGACCGAGGAGCCTAAGAGATACCCTAGTAAGGGCAGAGATTTCATCTCAGTCTAAACAAAATACAACGGGCCAGTGTCGACCATGTGGAGATAAGAGATGTAAGACCTGTACCCAGATGCTGCACACCAAAACTTTTAAAAGCTACTGCACTGGAAAGGAATTTGCCATTTTTTGCGACGTAACTTGCAAAACCGAAAATACCATATACCTTCTCCAGTGCCGATGTGGTATGCAGTTCGTTGGCGAAACAGAACAACCTTTCAACAGGTGTATGAATGGTCATCGCAGTGACTAAAAATGCAAACCAGACCTCCCTCTGAGTCGCCATCTTAGATCTGCCGGACACACCCAGGAGGATCTCCACAACATTGTTGTGACGATCATAGAACATAATAAAAACTGGTCAAAATGTAAAAGAGTATCTCGGGAAAGCTTTTGGATGAAGAAATTGCAAACAACTTCTCCAGATGGAATTAACGAGAAAAAATAATTCATTTTTAGGTCTTGGATCTAAGGCTGGTACAGCACTACTTGCTATACATTAATACGCCGTACTACTATATTTGAACTTTTTATTTTTTTTAAATTGTCTTCCACAGTTAATTGTAACTTTGATAAAAAGACCCTCTTTGTTATTTTCATTCAGGCTTCTCATCAGTTGCTTATGTGAGCCTTTGATAAAGGTACAATCACCCACAGCGCACGCTATTCAGCTTCTGAATCTGTTTTGATCTTGAACTTTGTGAGTTTTATGCTCGTTAAGTTTTGTGAGTTTTATGCTCATATAGTTTTATGAGTTTTATGCTGAGGAAGGATATCTGTTATCCGAAATATTCAATTTAAATTTTACCATCTTCTGGTGATGTTAAACATATTTAGACGTTTATTTTATTTATTGTTATGTTTCGCATCGTTTTTAACGATCCATCACCCCGTAAGAGTGATTGTTGACTATTATTTAGACGATTATATATATATATATATATATATATATATATATATATATATATATATATATATATATATATATATATATATATATATAACACACAAAAAATATAGGAAAACTTTATGTAACTTCAGCAAACAGAGAGATCATTATGTACATGTATACATCTACGAATTCCCAATTTACGTTGGTCGTAATTGTAATCAAATTACTGGTGATATCGTCAACCTGGACTTGCAACATGTTGAAAAAGGTAAATAGACTCAGGAAAAAAAAACAAAAAATGACGTCCATGACGGACAGGATTATTGAATAAAAAGACACATGAAAAAACAATACAAAATTGTAATTGTATTGTTGTTTGAATCATACTTTCGAAATATAAGACAAATATTAAAGAAGTTCCAATACCGATGGTGCACAGTTGGGGCAATCCATAGACAAAAAATATTAAATACATTAGAACAATGGTCACGAAAATAAACGGCCAGAGCGGCCCACATATACAACCTATGTGAACTTAAATGTTCCGGAAGGCTAATCAATTTCTGCCTATTAAATGTACAGATGTTATTTTTTTTAATTTGTTTTTTGTTTTTTTTGTTTTTTTGTTTTTTTGTTTTTTTGTTTTTTGTTGTTGCATCAAAATTAGAGTTATATTTTCTTTTATTCTTATTTTGTTTGTTTTAATTATTATTTAAGTAATAATTTTGATATTAAAATTGTCTTTCCTTTCTATAAAGTAATGGTAACTTATTCACCTATTTATTTAAGATATGCTCAGAGAGATTTCTTAAAAATAGCCTCTATAAATATGAGTCATCACTGCATAATTTGATACATCATATTAGCAAATGACGTAATATAAAATCCTAGCAAAGAGACTAATTCTAAAAATATGACTCATTGTTTCTGGAAGAAGGATATCTATTTGAATTATCCTACTGGTTAGGCTTTGGGTTGATTTTTTTCTTTTTGTTTTATTTTGTTTTCAATATTTGTATATACCGCCGAAAATACTATACATTGCTTGAATATTATAAAAAAGCTGGGACTGACTCATATGCCTGTACTGTAATGTTAAATCATCAACGATCAAATATAATTCTACTTAATTTCTGCATACTCCGATTTTGTGGATTTATTTTGATTATTTTAATTATGTTTTGAGACCACATTTATTTCCTTTTCATAATAAATAAAACGAGAACTGAATATGAGTCCAAACATTTTAACATTTATCAAAGACTCAAGGCAGTTGATGTGAAATAGTTAAAAGCAAAACAGTGATTTTATTCAGAAAATTAAATTTAATACCTTTAGATTGTACAACTCGTAAAATTAAATGCAAACTAGATTAAATTGAGTTACAAACGTATATAGAAGTAAAGGTATAAAACATTAAGATAAAGCACAATTTTGAAAAAAAAAACGGAAAAAAATTTGCTTATTACTCTGATTTTGCCATACAACGTTAAATAATTGCTTGAAATTTTTGGTTCTTAAATATTTCATTAATGTACATGAAATTAAGATTTTAAATGTACCTTCCCATAAATTGTTAGCAAAACTGCCTTGGCAGTGGAAAGTTACCTTCTTATAGATAAGTCTCACGTCATGTTTATTTGCAAATCATTTATACTGCTGGCGGTTAAAAGGCCCCTGAGTGTATTTACAGGCCAAGTGGTTAGAAATTTTATCAGATATCATATACTTTACAAAACATTGTAGCCTTATACTTTGTATTGCTGATGGAAAAACCTTTCGATGTTGAATTTTGGCTTCCGAATTCAATATATATGGATATTAGTTATTCTAACATAATAAGTTTTCGATTTACACCTTCCAATTTGTTTGGTTCTAATTCTGCTGATAGACAACCTGTTAGAAAATTGGTGTAGTCATTGCGAGTCCCATAAAACAATGACACTTTATTCTATAAAAAAAATACCAGGCTTCTTATAAGAAACTTTACTTCACGTTATAGAAAAATAGTCATATAGATATGCAAACCTATATTTTTGTTCAAAATATTTAAATCTTTTGTGTCATATTTTTCATTCGCATGTATCGTTGTCATTGCAATATAAAGGCCCTTGAAATACATGAAAAATCTTTATATAATTCAAAAGGTGGCTAGACAATTCGACCCCAACTTAAATATTTGCATTTTATAACAATAAATAGCTTACTGCTCCCAGGAATGATTCAGTTTTGAACCCTCTTGCTCAGATTTTGCTTGTGACTTCGGTATCAGGTTTGGGCAATAGCCTAAACTCTGACCAAGTTTTAAGTAGGCCTATTTCACCCTCTGTTAGTATTACACATACAATTACACGCCCTATAGACACTATGGTATCTACGATTAAGACTCCAAATTATTTAACTGGGCTCAACGCTGTACATGTGAATACTTCACAATGTTATCCTCAGGTTTGTACACCTCCCAGTTAAGGTCTTACCTTCTTGGCCTATGCCTTATCCTTTTTTGTGGTTATACAAGTACTCTTATGCAACCTTCCCATGTAACACCACCTGCCAGTGCAACATCCCAGGTGTATTGCACTGTTAAAACTACTCAACAACTGGTTGTTTCTGAAGATAAAAAGCTTCTTAACGATTTTATGCAGTCTTTTTCTTTCAAATTCCAGAGTTTTTTTTCTAGGCTTGAAGTTTTGGAATCTAATTCTACTTCCTCTAGGGATAAGATAAATCCTTCTTGCTCTGAATCTGATAAAGATCCTGAGGAGAATGAGGAGGAGGATCCTCATTCGGTTGCTCAGGTCTCTGATGAAAAGATTTTTTTTCCAAGATGAATATTTAAATCATCCTAGTGTTGTTAATTCTACTTCTCAGAAGAGTCTTACCCCTCTGTGGTCTGACGAACAATCTCAGTCAAAGGATGGACTAAAGGCTCGAGTTAATTCTCTTTTGTGAGGAAAGACTCAAATGAATTTTCCTTCTGCTGGTAGAGTGAAGAAGAACGTTTCTTCTTTTGAGGCTTCTGTTGTCTTTCTAAGGAATCCACAACTTCTTTTACGTCCTTTCCTGAGTCTAAGCATGTTCTATCTGCACTTTAGGTGGTAAAGGACAATCTCTATGAATCATCAGTACCTTCTTCTAGCAGTTCCCTGGTTTTTGTTCTTCATATATTCCTGGTTTGTTCAGTAGTAAAGATTATGAAGTTCATGGTTCTTCCATTGGAAAAACAGCTCCCACTTGTGATCCGTCCTCGGCTACCTTGTTAGGTACTAAAAGTTTTGATGACTTCCGTCTTTCCCTTTGTTTGGACTAAGAAAGAGAATTTATAGATGTACTCGGCAGTGCTGACTACTTTTTTTACTACTGCAAGTTCCTTACTCCAAGGTAAAGATGGTTCAAAATTTGTTGAGATCAAATCCTTACTCTTACAGGTAGATCAAGCTATTGGTCTTTTTAAGATTCCCCTTGTGGATTCTCTTTTTAACTTCACTCTTTCTAAAAGAGCTGACATTTAGGAGAAATCCCCTGTGGCAGAGTCTGTCAAAGATTCTTTATGTCTTCTCTTGTGACGATCAAGATTTTTGGTCTTCCTTTTAAAGATCTTTAAGATCAGCTTCGTAAGCATCCCCAGTGAAAGTCAACATTCAAGTGACCGATGGAAAACGTTCTTTGTTTTCAAGCTTTGCCTCTAATCCCTCAGCACCTAAGAAGAGAAAAGTTGGTAAGACAGGTCATACTTCCAATCCATCCTCTACCAAATTATTTTTCAAAAAGAATACTGGTAAGAAATCAGGGAATGGTAGGTAGGTTGTTGCCCTCTGTGTTATTACTTAGAACTTCGAAAGAGATTATTTCAAATTCCAGCTCCTTTAATTCTAGTGACTCACTCATTTTTTCAAAAATACTTGGAAGAAATCACTTAAGATCATTGGATGTTGTTAGTAATTCGGGGGGGGGGGGTATCTACAGTGTTACTCTCTACCTCTTCTGTGATTCCAATCCTTTGTCACAGTCTACAGCCCTAGAGAAACATGCTCAAAGACGTTTCTTCAATGCTTTCGAAAGCAACGATAGAGTTTGTCTAGGATCCCTGTTTGATTTCAGGGTTTTAGCTCAGGTTTTTCACTTTCTTTTTGATTCCTTACTTCAAAATGGAAACGAACAGGTCTATCAGGAACTGTATTCTTCGGGGAATGAAATCTGGATAACCAGTCTCGATCTGACAGAAACGTACTTTCATACATCGCATCTACCCAAAGAACTTGACATTGTGAAGTCAGCCTTGTATCCTGACCTACACTAAGGGATCGAAAGTAAAGGAAAACAATTGACCAAACTATACGACAAACGCGATGACTTTTCATTCAGAATTGTCAACTTTCGTTTCATCTGTGGCAAAATACTTTCAGCACCTGCGTATGTAGTTTTAATATCACAACTTATAGATTATGCTAGAGCTTGCATAACTACGCAGATATTTTTGTCGCGCTAGACTTTACAACTTAGCTTCTTGAGCAGGGTTATATTGCAACAAGGTTGAAGTCATCACTACAGAAGTTTTTTTTTATGTTGCTGTAAGATTTAAGTCATCACTGCAGAAGTTTTATGGTCGTCTTCATGATCTCGTGGATCGTTATGGTGTATCCATGTGCAGCATGCAAACTGATTTGTTCAACTTATCATAGTTTTTATTCTTTCCTCTTTCGTTTAGCATTGATTGGATTTTTTTAGCAACTCGGCGGTTTTTCTAGGAAAGCAGAGGACGCTTATGCTACTGGTGCACCTGGTCCATGCTCCCAGGTTTTAGTGGAGTCCGAGATGCTTATTTGCTTTTGTTACTTTGTATGTATGATTTTAGTTACTTTATGTTCTTTGTTGCGTGTGTCTGCTATAGTTGTAGCTTATTTTAAGAATCAGGGAGGCACTCACAATTACAACCTATTTTCTCTGCGCAAAAAATTCTTATACTTTGTGCTCATCTTGTCACTCGACATATCCCATATCATCTCAATGTATTGGCAGACAGCCTATTGAGATCACTAGATCCTGTCAACACGAGTGAGAACTTCAAGTGGTAATTTTTAATTGTCTTTGCCTTCAGCAGGGTCGTCCTCCCGTAGACCTGTTTGCGACTTCTCTGAACCACAGACTTTTGTGTCTCTAATACTGGATCCATAAACTTTGCGATCGACACAATGTTCCTCTCTCTTGGAACGGAAAGTTTTACTGCGCATTACCCCCTTTTAGGTTTCTCTCCCAAGTTCTTCACAACATCAATCGTTAGTCTTGTCGGATAAATCTTATTGCTCCAGCTTGGCCAAGACAGCATGGTTCACTGATCTTCTACAACTGTCTTGTGCAGATTTACCCCTTCTTCCACTGCGAAGAATCTGGTTTCGTCTACCATCAAGGGTTGCACATCTGTTATTTTTCAGAACTATAATAATATCGGGTGGACCTGATTTCTCTAACAATGACCATTTGAGTTATTTTTTAAGAAAACTTGATCTTGAAAGACCAATACAGAAAAAAACTTATTCCTCAGTGGAATCTAGGCTTGGTTGTGTCTGCTGTAAAAACGTCACCATTTGAGCCTGCAACTGAGGCAGATCTCAAATTTATTACTTACAAATGTTATGCTGTTTCCTATTAGCCTTAGCCTCGGATAGAAGGAGAAGTAAAGTACAACAACCAAACCTGGATGATTAATGTTTACTAATAAAAATGCATAATAGAGCGTAGCAAAACTCGCGGTAAATTACCTGTGATTTTATCATGTGAATTTGTTAATAATATGAAAATTGCTGGCGGAAGAAGAAACCTTTTTTTATAAAGATTCTTCCGTTATCGTAATTTTATCATTTAGGTGCTCATTAAACTTAAGAGTAAAATTATAGCAGCCTCCCATAAAAGATACTCGTACTTCAAATAGATTTTTTTAACATATACATACACCATGAAATAGTACTTCCAGATATAATGATAAGGAACAACCATAGGCCAATCCAAGGGGGACTAGGGCTACCCTCTTTTGCTCGAAAAGTTTGGTAATTTGTATTGAAAAAAACTTGAAATTACTGGAATGCCCCTTTTTGGTCATTCAGCATGCCCCTCCTTTCCTTTTACCGGGACTTATTTTATAATCATGTATTATAACCGGAGATCGCCAGACACAACGGTTGCAATTAAATTATTACATTGGTTAATAAAGAGAAATGATGTCTAAAGCCTTTTCATATGATTTCATTCAATATAACGATACAAATAATAACACTTTTTAAAAGGAGATTATCGACATTCAACATATTTATATGTACGTGTGAACATGTATAATACTATGGTTTTAATTAATCTGGTTTAAAATACAGCAAAACTTTGTTTCATTTCCTACAACACGATTTAATTTTAATTCATAGACTGTATAGTTTCAAATGTCTCGATAGGGTGTACTCGATGGTAAGAGGAGATGGAGTTTGTTATGTGAAACATTCAGCGGAATAAGTAACTCCACATTCGAGTATCATTTAAACGCCGTAAAAATTCGCTTTAATCTGACAAGTTTTACTTTAATCGAGAGGGTAAGGTAGGATTTTGACCTGAAATCTCGTGGTAGCGTTTTCGACTGGAGTGTTGAAGGCCTTTGCTTTGATCGATCCCAAGCCGAGTCAGGCAATACTGTAGAAGTAGTAGTCAGAAGAAGATACTGATGTTTAGTGGGTCCTGAGTCAATAAAATATGCAAAAGTGGCGTGTCTGTCCAGTACATATCAGGTCCTCAAATGCTTGAATTATCTGCCAAAGGACGTTGAGTAATAAATGAATCAGTAAAACTTGATTTTTTACATCTGCATATGACTCATAGACATATACGTTCAAACTTTGAATACAGATCGACTATAGAACAGTGTTCTTGTTTACGTTGAAGGATGAAAAAAACAAGGTCTGTATGATTGAATACATGAATGCATTTTATAAAAATCAGTCACAGGGTTATAGTTATTCTTTGTATTTCTGAAAAACAAGAGCTTTGCATTTTAAGATTAATCAAATTATTCACCGTTTCCGATTGTACGAAGGAATTAGTTGGGGGGTTGAACCCCCTCCTTTTGATGGTTTTGTGCTAGAAAAAAATCATACGATAGCCTTGAACCTCCATCTTGGTTGATACATGTGACGAGGCCGGTTTAACAAAGATATCGATACTGATAGTCTTATGACCGCCATAAGATGAAGCTTAAGTTGCACAACAAAGCTATTTAAAGGCCATCGTTATAAAGATAGACTTACGGTGGTCATAATGTGTGACTACTTCATTATGTAAATTATATGCTTGAAAAAGGGATGAATTAGACATTTAAGGTGTGAGAAGTGTATCCATGATTTAGAAAACTAGACAATATTCTTAAGACGCCTTCTTTAAACAGACCGCTGGATTAGAATTCTTTCTTTGTCCTTCATTCTTTGTCTTTATGTCCGATCATAAACTGAATAAAAGAATACATATCTTAATGAATTTGTTCCACAAGATTCCTTACCTCAAAAGGAAGGATATGGTTAATGTTTGGGTTTTTAACATTTAGTAATTAGAACAACGAAGATCCAGAAATAAGCATTATCATCGTGTTCGAACAATACCTTGAGTGTAAGTCAGTAGAACTGTTTGCCATTAGACCAGAAGAGGCCAAACCTTAAAGGGAGAGTGAATTCATTTTGGGGGTTGTGACTTGAAATGCTAAAGGCATCTTGGACAAAAAGCCACACGTTTTCCGTTATGTTTAAACAATTATTTACTGTAAGTAAATGGATCTCTTGTTAAAAGAAGTCTTTGATTGATTTGGGGTTAATACTTTCACCATCGTGAATGGTCGCCAAAAAGGAATACCTACACAATCTGGTTAAATTCTTATCCTGCATCTATTTATTTATTTATTTATTTATTTATTTATTTAATTTTTTTGCAATTAAACTTACATAAGAAATTGCTCATTCCCGCTATTCGGGGAGTTAATGAAAAACGTGGGTGAATAATTACTATGAAATGGAATGAAATATACTTCAGTTAAGAAAAATACTCAACAAAATATTTGAAAATCCTCAAATAGAGCGATCCACGAGCAGACGGACAAACAACAGCAAATCATATGAACATAAAAACGGGCGTTGAAAACTGTCTCCGGTGTTTATATTTCTTTTTCTCAGGTTCAAGGGGGCAGATTCATGAGAGCCTATTTCTGGCCCAAACATATGAAATGTATAAAGAAATATTAATACAATGTACAAATTTCATTTCATACCGACGTATTTGACATGAATTATTGGTGAAGGATACAAACATGTTCCAGGAGCGAGTCTCAGGAAAGGGGTGAATCTCAGGTAAGGAGTGAATCTCAGGTAAGGAGCGAATCTCAGGTAAGGAGTGAATCGCAAAACATATCAAAGCAAAAATAAAACGAAATACACACACACACACACACACACACACAACTGCTTTGCTGATTCAGCAAAAATATGCGGTATTTTGTCACAGCGATGTCATTGTTCTGATGTCGGGTTGTAAATATTTCGACAAGAGTCGTTATTTTTTCGTGATGCTTTATCCTTATAACTATTACGCTCTGTGTCGGCTGAATTTCGTAATTCAATTTACCACAAATGCATTGAACTCCGAAATATACATGACTCTTCTGACACTGTCTACAAACTAACTTATTTAAAATGACTAACGAAAGGGGAGTAAATGTAATTTTGGGCTCGTTGCGTCAAGAATGTACTTACCAAAAATCTCAAAGTTGGACATTTTCGTGAAAAGAAAGATAACAACAATGTATTTTTATTACTATTCAAGTTACGTTCGTTATCCCTCTTGTTGTAAATTCTTTACTTTGCAGTATTTACAAAAGGGCAAACATGAAAGTAGACATATTTTGGTAGTCCCATTACCTCTCCAAGGGGGTCAGTGGACTATATTGGATGATGTTATAAAATGTATTATATATTACCATTTCAGACTATTCGCTTTCCATGGATAATGATTGTCACCACATAATCGTAGAATCTATTAATACAGATCTTCAGTGAGCAGCGTGAGTGTCTTTCAACGAAATTAATTACGGCTCGGCATCTCCTGTTCATGAAATGAATCAGGCTGTTGGTAAAATTCATAGGAATTCTTGCACAAACCTGCAGTAAAGATGTCGGATGTGCCATTTAACACTTCCAGGTCAAATGGACAGTCTAATTAGTAAAAACAAAATACACTGAATCTAGATCTGTGAATTGTAAGTGTATTATTTGTGTGTACGTGGATCAAAAGTAGTCTTAATAAAGCTGAGATGGTGTACTTTAAAATCATATTTGTAATTTCCTACAAAATATATTAATACATGTATTTCAGGTATGAGTAATTTCCCTTCATGCTGTCAGATGTGGATTTTCTGTTTTATTATTCAAATAGCAGTGTTTCATCGAATGTTCCCAGTGTAATAAATTTCGATAATTTCACCCTCGGACTTTCTCCTGTCAAAACGTCACATCTTTGATAATCAATCCGCCAATTACAGAATTTAAAATTCATGTTGAAAATATTGATGATTTATGAAGAAAATCTATATGATAAATAGGATAATCAATTAGTTATCGTGAATTACCAAAATACGATCACTCGTGTGTTTGAAGCCTTAACTCGTGCGCGGAACAAGTTCCGCTCACTCGTTAAATCTATGCATTCTTCGACACTCGTGACAATATTTTGGTTATTCAATCTTTCCAATTAATTATCTTATTATGATTTATTCAAGTAAATGTTGTAAAAATGTCTACGATCATCGTACAATTAGTAGTTTGAAGGCTTTGTTCAAGCATCGCAATGGTATGCACCTTCTTACACCATTTGTCCTGGGAATTCACAGTAAAATTATAAATAAACGTTAATAATGGTTAGTGAGACCTAAAATACCACATGAGGTCTTTGATGGTCGTCATTCAGTTTTCTCTGGATCAAGTCTCACAGATGTCCTTTGTGGTTTAGACTCAGAGCAAACCAAGACATAACCGTAATATTCTGCCGAAGAAAATCTCTTGTAGTTCTTACTGAATGTGCACGTGCGTTGACATGCTGAAAATATGGTATTGATGGCCAGCAAAATGTGGTACAATGTTGGGGTCGTAGAACTTGGTCGAAATATACAAAATGCACACAAAATATAACGCATTTCGTCTAAAAAGAAACACCTTCTTATTCTGATTTCGCTAATTTGTTGATAAATGGCCCACTATTTGCGTTCACGACAACGACGACGAAAACTCAGATCACGGCAGTCAGCCAAAGTTTGACTGTATGATTACCAATTGGTCTTTGTTCTGAGTAGTACAATGGAACCGGTATTGCAGATGCTGTGGTAAGATATAAAAATCATGACGTTGTGTTTTACTCGGGGCGACCACTACGTTGTGGTCATTTGTACTGTTGTGGCATTCTATCGTTCACGTAATGATGCGTTCATTGTAGTTGAATGCATTTGCAACGACTTCAGGCCGCTGTCCATCATTCAAACGTCATATTGCCTGTTCTCGTTGTCGTATGCTCAGTTTTGGCATTAGTACTGTATCAAACAGAAAATGATGACACAACTTTGCACGTCTTAAATACCCTAATTGACACACGATTTCAACGTGCATATCATTATCAAAATTTAAATGCAAAATATTGCGCCAACCGAATAAATAATTTGACCATACAAATTTCGTGTTTGTGGTTACAAATATATACACAAGACACCCACCATATTTCTCGCTAAAAATGAGTTAAAAAATTACTAGTGAGTACATAAATTCATATTGAGGATACTTTAAGTAGGTTTCAACATATTCATAGTTGAAAAACGTCTAACATTTCGAAATGAAAATATGTATGCCATGAAATAAATAACAATTATATAGACGGAGCGTCAGCGACGTCATATATATGGAGAATGCAAGACTAGAATTATGAATGGCTTAACAAACGTTTTGACGGAAGTGACGAAATTGTTCGATACGGAAGTAGACCATTGCACAAGTACAGAGGAGCTGTTTTGTCTTTTGCATTCTCTAACACACAGTTGACCAAAGTCAATGAAACATAACTTCTCATCTTTTGTAAATAGTGATTATTTTGACAGACACCTTTACTTTGTTGGTAAAAGTTGCCGTTTTGCTGTTATTGTTGTAAAAGTAACAAAAATGAAATGAAAAGTTTTTAATTATTGGTACACGATTCTTAACGTATTCCATTCATAATCAAATTTAAGAACTTTTAGATCAAGGCGGCTGAGATTTTCTGTTACTTGGAAGACACTCGTCTCTCTTTGATGTTAAGTAAATAATTGAAAACAAGTCTTATATCTTAATTTAAAAAAAAAACAGAAAAATATACGATATATAGTTTTTATAACATGAAATCATTTTTATTTTTTCGGCGGATCAATACTGTCAACCGTTGCGCCATTTGTAACTATTAGCATGCTTTGTTTAGTGTATTGGGATACCCAATTGAAATAGTTCCATAGCAAGGGGCGTGGCTAAAATACCAAGTTATAAGAAACAGACAATGTTGTTGAATAATGCTGAATTATTCATAATTTCACAAAAATTAAAATAATAAAAACTACAAAACAATTGAATAATACAAGATCAAAAAGAACTGTGAGAAAGGACCAAGTGTAGAGGCTTGGTGAGCGTCATCTGTCTTTACTCATACTATATGAAACAACGATAATATGTTCTTCTGGTAGAGTTGAAGTGATGACTTCTGGTAGAGCTAAAGTGATGTCTTCTGGTAGAGTTGAAGTGATGTCTTCAGTATTGTATCATCATAACGTTTTCATAAGTTGATTAGTCTTTTAAACAACTAAAATAAAGACAAGAGGAGCAAACTATGTGACGTACAATTCATATAATAATTTTACTTATTTGAAATATCTCACTGCTAACGCTCTGGTAATTTTTCCTGCAGAAATGTATTAAGATGCAGCTCTGAAGTAATAAGATATTGCACGAAGGGTGTTGCAATCTCTAGTTTCAATTTTATGTGGGTTAAGATATGCCTCCGGTAAAAGTATTAAACAGGAGTTTCTTCAATTTAATTTGTGAAATTTCTAAAGTTGATCATCATTTATGTCTCTCTTTTTAATGTCCTATGTAGTTCTGTATGGCATCCATTAGAACTTTAAATTTATATTTCCAATTTATGGAGCGTGGTTCGGGATACTTTGGACATTTAGATAGGACCTCGCAAAGATTCGTTAATTTGAGATAATGTTTCAATCCTCTGTAATGACGTGGCCCATATTGGAACGGAGAGTTTTTGCAAGAACAGTCAGGTGGTTTACCCTTGAAGTCCTCAATATCGAGGTCACGAAATAGCCGTTTATAATTGACATTTTTTAATGCAATAGGTGAAGTATGGGAATATGAAATAATCGCTACTGATTTTTCCTTGAAATACGGGGGGACTTTGTTCTTGATGTTTTTGTAATGTAATGCAGGATGTTAGCCAAATTAATTCCATCTATACATTTGTTGACATTATCAGAGGTAGACGTAGAAAATAATAGGAGGATTAGAGAGCATTTTACGCAGATTCGTTTTCGATAATGGTTAAATCTCGACGTGACCGGAAGGGCCATATTTGAATGGAGGGTTTTTGCAAGAACAGTCAGGTGGTTTAACTTTGAAGTCCTCAATCTTGGATTCTGGAATAGCCTTTTATAATTAAAAATTGTGGATGCAATGGATGAAGTATAGGAATATGAAATAATCAGTATTGATTTGTCATTGAAATATGGGGGAATTTTGTTGGTTGTGTTTTTGTGATGGAGAATGTTAGCCATACTAATTGCATTTATACCTTTGTTGACAAACGGTAGTGGAAGAAATGATCTTTTTTTTTCATCTTGACTTGTTAAACAAACTGGTTTAAAGAGTCTGTGGAAACCAATATCCAAAATGATGGCAACAAATCTGTATAGTGATGAGATGGGGTCAGAAACAGATGTGTCAATACTTATTTTGTAAAGGAAGTGTAGTAGAGTGAGCGGTATAGAATAGAGTTTTGTTCGAATGCCATGAAGTCCAACAGGTTTTTAGGAAGAAGACCATCTCTGGAGACATCATGCATCTTAGATACTACAATTCAGTTAGGTCATTTCTGAAAATTTGGTCTCGTTCTGTTAAAATAAAGCTGTCTTGAGACAGTCCACATAAACTTTCTAGTGTTTTGTACTACAAAAATACATATTTTTAAAATCCTTGGTGTGTAGAGGTTCAAGTCATTTATAAGTAATTTAGTGATAATTGTTATAAAATCCAGTAGCCATGGTGTCATACTGAAATAAAAATATTACTGAGTTTTAGTACAAATCAGGGGTGCCTTTCCGAAACTAACAGCCAAATACTATGTTTGATAAAATATCAGGCACTTAGACACTACCACAGGATGAAAGCATGCATGGAGTAGGTGGAAAAAGGTAAAAATAATACGACTCTTTTCCATTCAGTCTCTCATAATGTTAGTTCCAAAATTTCGTGCGAAATGAGGTATTTTGAAAATCAGCCATCTGATGCTGAGGAGAGAACCTAATACGGCAGATGACTGAAACGTTCCGGATACCATTCTTCATTTAAATTACAACTGTTTACCATTACATATATTACATCTGTCTATGTACACTACATAGACTTCACTACATTTATACAATATATCCACCAAATTTCAATTTTCAATTTTAAGTTTTACAAAGAGTAATCAAGGGAACCAACGTTAAAGCGGTAATCAAAAGAATGTAATCCGGGGTCAAAGACCAGACATGGAAAACAGACATACACAACAAAACAAAGAATATAAAGTAACTAAAATCATACATACAAGTTACAAAAAGCAAATGAGCAACTAGGACTCCACTAAAAACTGGGAGTATGGAATAGGTGCACCGGTAGGGTAAGCGTCCTCTGCTTTTCAAGAAACACCCGCCGAGTTGCTCATAAAAAGTCAAGCCCGGGGTAGACAAACGAGGAAAGGAAAACTTTAACCCGTTGAATAAATCAGTGTTCATGGTGCAGATGGATACACCATAACGATCCACGAGTTCATGATGACGACCATAAAACTTCTGTAGTGATGCCTTCAATCTTGTAGCAACATAACCCTGTTCCAGAAGCCTATTCTAGCGCGATGCAAAATTTGACGGGGGTAACTTGATGTGCGAAACAGTGTGCCTTAATGTAACTGTATAGTGCACCCTTAGGTGATGTATAGTGGCGATGGCCATGACTCCTTGTCCGTTTCGATTTTTTGTCAAATAAATTCATCACATTTATATTATTGTTATATTGGCTTGAAAGGTTACCTATACATATGAGGTTGCTCTTTCAGTCGTGTGGTATTGCAGTACCTAATCTTTGTATCCAGTATTCCTCTCTATTCCTACAATAGCTTTACATAGGACAGGACTGTTCATCGGATGATATATTTTATTAATACGAACTTTCATAGAGAGATTTGAATGATCCTGTTGATTGAAATGTAATTTAACTATCGGGAATTAGGTGGTATCAATTTAGGAACGAGTACCGCACATGTGTTTGTTTAATCGTTCTTGTGTTTCACCGACATATACTAGACCGCATAGTTTGCATTCTAATCCGTAGATTTAGTTTTAGTCGATTTGCAACTTAAGTCATCGTGACTTCTTGTGTGAAAGGTTTTATTCGTAAGGGAATTGAAGAAGAAATTAAGAGTCGATTATTAGAATGTTGCATGTTTTGCAATTTTTAATTTCACATTTTGAAATGAAGCAATGTGTTTGTAGTCAAATTTTAAGTGATAGAACTTGGTTTGATTAGTTTGGTAGACTTTTTGTACTGGAAAAGATTATCATCAGTCTGGACATCCAATGGGTAATCATTGGAATTGTCAGGCAACAAGACATACAAGATGCGAGCGTGCTAGAATTCCCATCTGGGGACACCACAATCTTATAAAACAACAGAGTCCTATCTGTTTTCAAGTTTTTCATTCATTCCTCTTGTTAAAGCCATAAATTATATTTCTTGGCTGATGACACCCTCGGGGACAAAATCAACCAGCAGAGGTATCGACCGATTGGTGTGAAAGTGTAATCGAAGGAACCAAGGTTCAGGTAGAGCATCTGATTAAACTCAATTTAAATTTTATTGTAAACATTATATATTTATATGCGCCAACTAGTTCAAATCTGAGAGAAAGCTTTTGCATCATGTGACAAACTCCTTCAACAAGAAAAAAAATATATTTTTTTATGATTAGACTGTATAACATCATATCATTATGCTTTTCAATTGTGTATGATTTTTATACAATTATATATGATATATCGGATTCATATACATTCGAAGTCGGTATACACCTTATTCTTAGACAATGACAGTAGAATTTGTAGAATTCGTAGAAGAGGAGTTTTATTTTTCAAATAATCTGAGTGACAGCACTCTGTGTAATATATGTTTGACCTAAACCGTTTTATTTTTTTATTTCTTATTTTTTTTTTATTTTGTGTGCACAAGGCTGTCTGTCTTCGTCTATTTACAAGGTGCTTTTAAGCCACGTTTATCAATTTATCATTAAAAAAATAAACAAAAACAAAACAGTTCCCTCATAAATGAGACGCGATGATATGTTAATGAACTGCATTCCATTCGATTTGTCTTCACTTAACTTGCCTTAAAGCTTGCTAACCTAAATACTTTCTATGAAAAAAACACACTGAATCGTATTGATTCTGTATGAAGTTGGAATACTAAAATGTAGTGTCTACACATATATGCGAAATCGAGTAGGTTTCTAATCAATCATAATTTTAATATTAAGTTGAATCTACAAGGTATAAAGTATTTTTTAGCAAGAAAAAGGTCAATGAAATCTATTACTCGACAAGCAACAAATAAAGAAACATCAAGTAAATGCCCCACTATGGCTGCCTCAAAATTGATAGTTGACCTCGTACGCTATGCACAATGATATATTATGTTGATACCAACTCATAAACCAAGAACAATGAACCAGTCTGCTCTCCGAAGGAAACTTTATACATGATGTATACATTCAATTCGACAAACTGTGTCTATTTTAATCCAACTCGGGGGAACAACAACAACAACAACAAAACAAACGCCAATGTTGAATATATATTCCTTGTTAATGCACAAATTCACAGTTTTGATTTTTTTAAGAAAGATTGGGCTCATATCGCCATTCAACGACAAATCATGTTTTCTTGTATGTTGTTAACCCCGCCGCATTTTTTGCGCCTGTCTCCAATCAGAAATTTTTGGCCTCTGTATGCCTTGTTTCGTTTTCATCTTTAGTTTATTTTTATATTATTTGAGTATAAAGGGGCAACTCTTTCGCTGTACCTGTGTACAATGATGTTTTGGGGCAGCTGCAGCCTGCCCTGTGAAGTGAGGATTTCCTTTTCGTTCACTGAAGACCAGTGGGTGACCTTGGGCTGACATTTTAATCCAGGTAGGGTTGTTGTCTCTTTGACATATTCACCATATCTATTATCGTCATAAACATACATACAATCGAAAAAATAGCACAGAATTAAAACAAAAATAAAAACAACTCAAAACTAACAAAGTACAAAGCAATTTTGCAATATATAATGATATTGATGTGTATTAGTAATACTCAGGTTCTTGTTCAATATATGTACTCAGTTGGGTAATTCATGACGGATAGCGCTCGATATTATCACCGTACAGTCAATCATTTTAATTGTTAAAATCTTATTCATTAGTTTCATGCTAACATATCATTAACGTGTTAGCGTCTTTCCTAGAATAATACAGTTATTTTCAATGTTAATGGTCGAACTTTTTTCTTTTAAATTTGATTCTGATATCATTGGAACGACTCACCATTTGATCTACCTCCTTACATCAAACAAAACGGGATTAAACATTTAGTATGTGGGTGAAATCGGCGATACTATGTAAACGTACACACTAACACCTAGGTGTACAGGTCTGTTTCGTTTTTCAGTTATCAGCATTGTAAAAAAAAACACAATATTGACGCTAAATATTCAACCGTTCAACCTTTGGAAATACTTTAGAAAAACAGTCGGGAGATTCTCATTCCAAATTCCGCTAATTCTGTAGATTGATTGGATTGGAACGGATACGGAAGTTACAAACGGTTAAAAGTTTCGATCTTATTGGATAATCGGCCTTACGCGTGTCGATAGTGCAACGCCCACAACCAAGACTACTTTTAATGATCACCGCGTATTGCCTATTTTCAATGTAACTGTATCTAAAATAAAATGGAAATAAAATAAGAAAACATATAAGCAATCAACGCTTTTTCACGCCGATGAAACATCAAAAACAAACATTCATTTCTCAAAATATCGTTCATAATGCATTGTTGAACAATGAGAAATGATACACATAAACGTTTTAGAAAATATTTTTTTATTACTCGCTTTTGCATTTGCTCGAACACTTTAAACAGTTTAAAACAATTATTTCAAAGTCACAGTCTTATGTATTATTCATTTCATTTAACAAAATTGTGAATTTCATCAAGTCGACCACACCAAAAGTGTTTTTTTTGCCATATCGCCTTCATATCTTTCAAAACTGGGCGATTTTTGCTTCACTTTCTAGAAGTGGAATGGGTGGTGGTCAAAAAGTAATAATACATTTGTTTGTTTAGAATTGTTACTATCAGACTGTTATTTGCCATTAGGTGTTTTATGTTCGGGTAATATTTTGTTCATCTGGATATTCATTGGTGTTTCTTTTCGTTAGATAATCCTCGCCCTGGTTCTCAGAACTTTCATTTTTGTGTTTCCCGGAACATTCCTCTTTGTTTATTTCCTGTAAAAACTCATCAGTCGTCTGTTCCTTTGAAATGTCATCCGTGTTCGTTCCGTCAGAACATACATCTGTGGTCTGTGCCTCCGGAAAATCATCGTTATCCTGTCCCTTGTATTCCTTTGAGTAGGTCCACTTTAAACTATCTTTTACTTTCTGTGCCTCGAGAATATTGTCATTGTTCCGTCCCTCCAATGATTCATTGGAACATTCTTCAAAATAATATTTTCTGTTAAAACTTTCATCATCGGTAGCAATTTCGGCGGGGCACATAGTGTTATTCTTCATGACTTGGCTATCTGATGCTGAGGACGGATTCTGTGGTGTTTGATCGGAACAACTATTTTGACATTTTTTAGTCATAATGGTAACGTCGTCATCTGTTGTATGTGCAGTTTTCTTGAGGTCTTTTCTAGTAGAAATTTCTTTATTTTTTATTAAATTTCCTTGAGAGCCCCCATCTATTTCGCGTATCATCTCCTCAAATTTTTCTTCGTTTTCTTGAACTTCAGATTGTTTTCCTTGATCTTTACTTTGGTTGCAATTTGGTTCAGTTTCATGTGAATCGTCATGAATTTCATTATTACTGTTTACTTCACAACAATCAAAGAAACTATCATCTTCTTCATTTTTATCATTTCCTGAACTTTTTAAACTCGAATTACTTTCACTACTATTTGAATGTGTTCCAAAGTTTTCTGTTATTAATTGCTTTTTAGGAGCTAGATCATCTTGATTATCTTCGAAATCTTGATTTTCTAATTTTTTTTTATCTGAATTTTTTACTTGAATCATATCAGCTTCTATTCTAGATTTGTTTTTGACTTCTTGTTCTTTCTTGGTATTATCAACATTATGCAAATTTTCGCAACTCAAATATATATCAGTTACTGAGTTTTTTAATTCGTCACAATCATTACTTGCATTTAATACATTTATTCCTGATGAATTAAAATGACTTTTGGTTTCCTGAATTTGCTCATGGTCTGGGTCCTTTTTAATATAAGATACCTTTGAGTGGTTAATCTTCTCAGAATTCTCGGGATCTACTGTTGATAGTGCGACACGGACATCTGTTTGACATTGGTTTCTACTTCCTATTAAACATCAACGAGTATAATTAACTTCGTAAACAAATTATGTAAAATATTCGTTTAACATGACTTAAAGTTTTTTCTAAATACAGTTGCAACATTCATTGTACATGCAACGTAAAATTTTTTTGAATAATACTATTAATTTCAGGATGTCAATTCCTCGATTAACTTCATTGTTCACGTATGCGTAGAAATTTTTCATTGTTATTCACAGTTTCATTAGAACGGGGATAACCGTATAGTATTTGAAGGAGTAATCAAGGGAAACAAGGTAATAGCGGTAATCAAAAAAATGTAATCCAGGGACAAGGACCAGACATGGAAAACAGACATACACAACAAAGAATATAAAGTAACAAAAATCATACATACAAAGTAACAAAAGCAAATGAGCAACTCGGACTCCACTAAAAACTGGGAGCATGGACCATGTGCACCGGTAGGGTAAGCGTCCTCTGCTTTTCTAGAAACACCCGCCGAGTTGCTCATAAAAAGTCAAGTCCGGGGTAGACAAACGAGGAAAGGAAAACTATGACCCGTTGAATAAATCAGTTTTCATGGTGCTGATGGATACACCATAACGATCCACGAGTTCATGATGACGACCATAAAACGTCTGTAGTGATGACATCAATCTTGTAGCAACATAACCCTGTTCCAGAAGCCTAATTGTTAGAGTTCTGGCGCGAAACAAAAATTCTGCGTAGTTTCGGCAAGCTCTGGCATAACGTATGAGTTGTGATATGAACACTCCATACGCAGGTGCCGAAGGGATGTTGCCAAAAATGAAAGGAAAGTTGACAATTCTGAATGAAGATTAGTTGTCGTGTCGTCAATCTAGATTTACATCTGTGAAAAATTCGAGATAGACGCATTGACTTCTTCGAATTTGATAAGTTATCTCCAAACAAATGAACAAAATAGATGTAAAATTGTCACAAAGGATGATTGATGTAAACACTTTGAAGATATAATACCGAAACAGAGAAAGAACATGAAAGGAAACTGACAAATTGATCTTTATATGTCAAAATATGAATGTGTTTAACGACTAATTGCCATCACTAACGAACTGTTGATACGTTTAGCTTTCGGTTTTACAGGCCGTTACATGCAAAATGTATATTCCTCGTTGATGCACAAAATCACAGTTTTAAAATCTTTTTAAGAAAGTTTGAGCTTATATCACCATCCAACCACATATTATATTTTCTTGTATTTTGGTTACAGTAACAGTATTTAGTTATTTGCTTCGTTTTTTTATTTTTTTTTATTTTTTTTTTTTTTTCTTCATTGATTACTTTCTAACATATTTCAATGATTAATTACTTAATAAGATACTATTCTGAAGCAAATCTGTTTTTTTGACCAACGGAACACACAGGACTCCTGAAATGTAAACAAAAGTGTGTTTAAAACATTCTAGTTAATCACTATGTTTATCTTATCTTATTTTAAAATAAGTAAATGTGATTTGTATTTCTATCTTAACTAATGCTCGCAACGGCCCATGAATATAAAACAACTATTATAACCTGAAACCCTTTCCATTATTCTCATTCAACACCTACGAAAATATTTGTACAAAATAGTAAAAGGAAAGTGTGGATTTTGTTATACACAAGAAATGTTTTAAACGAGCTTATTACATCCCAAATGTTCTAGTTTCAATACCGATTAAATATCGGTAAAAAAATACAAAAGGTAATAATTTGACAATTCAGATAGATCAAATTCCAAGAACATCCCGAACGTGAAAGACTAATCAAGGGAACCACGGTTATAGCGGTAATCAAAAAGAATGTAACCCAGGGACAAAGACCAGACATGGAAATCAGACATACACAACAAAGAACATAAAGTAACTAAAATCATACATACTAAGTAACAAAAGCAAATGAGCAACTCGGACTCCACTTAAAACTGAGAGCATGGACCATATGCATCGGTAGGAAGAGCGTCCTCTGCTTTTCTAGAAGCCCAATTGCTCATAAAAAGTCAAGTCTTGGGTAGACGAAAGAGAAAAAAAACCTATAACACGTTGAACAAATTAGTTCTCATGGCGCAGATGGATACACTGTAGCAATTCACAAATTCATGATGACGATCATAAAACTTCTGTAGTGATGACTTTAATCTTGTAGCAACATAACCCTGCTCCAAAAGCCTATTTGTCAAATTCTAGCGCGATACAAAAAAGACTGTGTAGTTTCGGCAAGCTCTGCCATAAAGTATGAACTCTGAAATGAACACTCCTTACGCAGGTGCTGAAGGGATGTTGCCATATATGAAAAGAAAGTCGACAATTCCGAATGAAAAGGCATCACGTTTGTCGTAAAGTTTGGTCAGTAGTTTTCCTTTTTCATCAATTTCTAAGTGTATGTCAAGATATGAGGCTGAAAACAGGAAACAAACATTATCTATACACAATGTAGCAAATCGAATTAAATATGTTAAATATAAAAAACGAATAAAAGATTAAGGAAGTACCACAATACAACTTCAGCACTGTTAATATAACTCCAACAAAAAAAGAATGTGACAGCAGTTGCGTCGGACGGTTATTAATGTCCGGTTTGCCAGCTGCTGCATTTCAGTTTTACCCGTTAATAGTCTAGCAATAATTATGCACCTCCCCCAACACAATTCACAAAGGAGTCTAATAAAAAATAACGGACAAATTCTCAAATGGCGATATCATTCAATTTAACAAAGTATTATGATGTAAATAGATCAAGTAAATAATGTAGTAAATTCGATATAACATACATAATTAACTGTAATACATTCGAAAAACTGACACTGTTTCAAGAATGAACTTAAAGATTTGAAAGGCATTGAAATGTATCACTGTTTTGATTTTAAGGCCAACACATTAAAATCTGTAATTCATAAAATAGCGTAGTAGTTCATATAACCTAGCTTTCTCCGATACTGAATGTCAAGTTAGCTACATCAGTGTAGCTAGAAAGTGTCAAAGAGTAATTAAGGGAACCAAGACTTTAGCGGAAATCAAAAGAACGTAATTCAGGTACAAAGACTAGACATGGAAAACAGACACAGGCAACAAAGAACATAAAATAATCGAAATATAATATACAAAGTAACAGGAGTAAATGAGCAACTCGGATTCCACTAAAAACTGGGAGCATGGATCAGGTGCACTGGTATGGTAAGCGTCCTCTACTTTCCTGGAAGCCGAGTTGCCGAGTTGCTCATAAAAAGTCAAATCCGGGGTAGACGAAAGAGGAAAGAAAAACTATGACACAATGAACAAATCAGTTTTCATGGTGAAGATGGATGGATACGCCTTAACGATCCACGAGTTCATGATGGCGATCATAAAACTTCTGTAGTGATGCCTTCAATGTTGTAGAAACATAACCCTGTTCCAGAATCTTAACTGTAAGAGTCCAACGCGATGCAAGAAGTCTGCTAAGTTACGACAAGCTCTGTCATAACGTATGAGTAGTGATATGAACACTCCATACGCAGGTGCTGTAGGGTTGTTGCCTCAGATGAAAGGAAAGTTGACAACTCTGAATGAAAAGTCATCGTGTTTGTCGAAAAGTTTGGTCATTAATTTTCCTTTACTAGTTATCTTTAATTGGCCATAAACTATGTTCTCACATTATCAAACTCGTTTTTTTTTCTGAGCATTATTCTCCCCCCCCCCAATTTTCCCTGATTGTTATAAATCATATCATGTAAATGCAATGAATAATTCTGACTTACCAAACATGGTTAGCATCAGCACTACAACTGTTAGTCCTGCCAGTTTATTTGAAGATTCTGAAAAATTTTATACATGACAATTACTGTTCTTCGTTCCATATACAGACGCATAAAATTACCAGGGACGATGATTGTGATTTACCGTCTATGTACTGGATTCCTAAACTTCACAAGAATCCATACAAACAACGTTTCATAGCTGGATCTGCAAAATGTACCACCAAACCTCTTTCAAAACTTTTAACTTCTATACTCACAACTGTCAAAGAGGGTCTGCAGTCCTACCACAACACTTGTTACTCCTGTAGTGGTATTAATTCAATGTAGATCCTGCAAAATTCGAAAGATCTTATGGAGACAATCAGTTCAAGATTATTATCTGAACGTAATAGCATTAAAACCTATGATTTTCCAACACTGTATACTTCTATTCACCATACTCAGTTAAAATCCCGACTTAAAACGTTATACATCGTTGTTTTCCAAAAAAGATGGTACACATAGATACAAATATATAATTCTTGGTAGAGATTCCTCATACTTTGTAATAAATAATTCCAAAACATCTTCCAAATATACAGAGGAAGATATTTACAAAATGCTGGAATTTTTAATCGACAACATATTAGTCCAGTGTGGTGGACGTGTTTTTCAACAAACAGTCGGCATTCCAATGGGAATAAATTGCGCTCCTTTACTTGCTGACCTATACCTTCACTCTTATGAGGCTAACTTTATAGATAATCTGATCAGAAAGGAAGAATATCATTTAGCTAGATCCTTCAATCTCAGTTTCCGCTATATAGATGACGTATTATCTTTAAACAATCCTAATTTCGGGGATTTGATACATCGCATCTACCCAAAAGAATTTGAGATAAAGGATACTACAGGCACTTTGAAGTTAGCCTCATATCTTGACCTACACTTAGAAATCGATGAATAAGGAAAACTATTGACCAAACTTTACGACAATCGTGATGACTTTTCATTCAGAATTGTCAACTTTCCTTTCATCTGTGGCAACATCCCTTCGGCTCCTGTGTATGGAGTTTTCATATCACAACTCATACGTTATGCCAGAGCTTGCCGAAACTACGCAGACTTTGTTTCGCACTAGAACTCTAACAAATAGGCTTCTAGAACAGGGTTATGTTGCTACAAGATTGAAGTCATCACTACATCATAACAACTGATTTATTCAACGGGTCATAGTTTTCCTTTCCTCGTTTGTCTACCCCGGACTTGACTTTTTATGAGCAACTTGGCGGGTGTTTCTAGAAAAGCGGAGGACGCTTACCCTACCGGTGCACCTGGTCCATGCTCCAAGTATTTAGTGCAGTCCCAGTTGCTCATTTACTTTTGTTACTTTGTATGTATGATTTTAGTTACTTTATGTTCTTTGTTGTGTATGTCTGTTTTCAATGTCTGGTCTTTGTCCCTGGATTACATTCTTTTGATAACCGCTATAACCTTGGTTCCCTTGATTACTCTTAAAAGTAGATTTACTAATACTTCAAACTTAATTTGGCAAGTGTTTTAATTGCCAACAGTCTCGATCTAGATAAAAATTATGTTTCAAATTAAGGAATTACTATATCACTTACCAGGTTGATCAAAACCACTTCCAACTTGCTCTTTTATGAAGGTGCCCTTTTCTTGATCTCTGAAACGGAATAAAAAGTGTCTTGTCATAGAAAACAAACGATATTTTAATATTATTGTTGTTATCATTATTATTATAATTATTATTATTTTTTTACTTGTTTAAAGATTGAAGAGCATAATGTTCGGTCAAAGTGAAGTTATACACTTCTTACATAGATGATTTTTTTTTCTGATCTATTTCGATAAGTTTGTTATTTTCGTTTTTATTATAATCTTTTAAGAGGTTTTTCTGAAATATGAAATGGCATAATTAACCTTTGTATGTCCAGAAAGAAACAATTAAAACAATTTTCTCCTAGGTTTGAGTCCAACGCGTTGGATGTTCCTTGTTTGTCATTCCAGTATGAGGTATGTTCTTTCTAGCTGCTTTTAAATATGAACCTATAGACTCTTTTGTGCTAACTGTTGAATAGTTGATGAGCATGCCTGACGCATTCTCGATATACACTCCCGCGAGGAAATTGTTTTGTTCTACCCAAGCCCTACCTCACGGAAGTGCATATTGAGAATGTTACCGCAAAAGAGTGGTTTGGCATAAGGTGATCTTAAAACCCCTTTTATCTTCATGCATATCACATATATCGTTTTATATTATTCAAATCAACATGAAATAGTTTGCGGAGATACATGTTTTATATTTTCAGTCAATTTTGTTTTCGTTGAACTATCTTACCTTTGTTCTTTTATAGATTTACTTGTGAAGTTTTTGTAAGATATGTTCCAAGTTCCTGCAATAATGTGAGGCTAAATATGATTAAAAAAAACTTTTTCATCTTTTCATAATTTTTTCACTGTTTTTGGTTAAGAAAAAAATGTGTGTATGACAACCATTACTCTTTTACAAAAAAATATTCTCTTAAAATTTAATAATTATCTTACATGTATTTTATAAGTGTATTTTTATATACATGTAAAGTAAACTCACTCATTTTGTTTAGATGATTTTATTTCTACATATATGTAATATTTTTTCAACAGTGGCGAGATTTAAAAGGAGGAGGGTTGTGATAATGCCTCAATACCTAACCCTGCCGCATTTTTTGCACCTGTCCCAAGTCAGGAATTTCTGGCCTCTGAATGTATTGTTTCGGTTTCACTTTCAATTAACTTTTATGTTGCTGGAGTATATGGGGCAACTATTTCGCAGAACCTGTGTATAACGTTTTGGGGGCAGCCTGCCCTATGGTGTGAGGGTTTCCTCGTCTTTTATTGAGGAGCAGTGGGTGACTTTGAGTTGACATCCGGTTTGGGTTGTTGTCTCTTTGACATCCATTTTCGTAATAAATTTGGTATATTATTCCCATGATATTGTTAGAATGATCATTTTGTATGATGTGTAGGGAAACCATTTGAAATACCTGTGTCTTGTCTAATACATGAACAGTCGTTGTCAGAAGGGGTACATGAATATTTGTTAATGTTTAGTGCTGAGACAAAAGTAAAACCCTGGTTAATATCACATCCACATGGTGTGTCCTTTATTGCTGAACGTGATATATCGTGTCCAATAGCCAATTGCCCCTCCTCAACACAACGAGACTTTTGGTATATACAAGATGTGGTCTTGAACGTGGAAAAATCAAACGGTTGGAAACGGTCCATAGGGCAATCTTCGGTATTAAAATTATTGTTGTTGATGGTTGTCATCTGGCCTGTAAAATTGAGTTTTAAATAAAGCTAATTACAAAAAGAGATGAGACGCCATGTCATTTAATAGACTTGGTTATGTTGATTATTCAAATCGTACATTTAAAAGGAGTTAGTGAACTTAATTAAACGTTAAAGGAAATAAGTAACTGGGACATAAATGTGTTGAACTTTTTTTCGGATACTATAACTTTAAAATAATTTGTTTTAAATTAATATCACATATATTACACCGAGAATCTGTTTTGGGCACTTTCAAATTGACATAGCAATATGTACTTTTAATTAACACATACGCCTTGCATATCCAATGTTACAAAATGTATTTATCTAGCTGAGGTGTATAGATTCATTATGTATAAAACGATTGATAAATCAACAGCAGTTTAACGCATCTTTTTCATGCGAATCTCTTGAAAACCAAATCTGATGACTTTTCCGTTTGTCTACTTTCCATTTTAATCTATTGTATATAATTTGAGCATTATGAAAATTATTTTAATCTATCCCTTCCAACATCATTTGTACCAAAGCAAAATTAGCTATGACCATTAAGGTAGCAAAATACAATACAAAAATCAATGGTAGTTTGAAATGATTGTATTTCACATTTACGTAACTTTCATTTAAAATCAAATGCTGACACACAATACAAAATTTAGTGTAATGTATTTCTTATACCTACCCTTAATCTCTTTCCTAGGTCCGTCACACGTGTCCACATATATCCCTCTAGAGACATCAAATAAGCAAGTATACTGATTGGGTATATGACACAAAGTCTTGGCTTTTAGATGCCAGTGTCCGGCTGATGGACAAATAAACTCATATCCCTTACAGGTATAACAATACTGAAATTACACATCCATTAATATCTGTGAAAAACACACATCGCTGAAACTCGTCAGTTTCTTACGAATTGCTGTTTTGATTTAAATATTCTTTACTATGACATTTAATGTTTGCTTTTTGACGTAATGAGAGCTAAGATCAAATAACATCCTTATCTGCATAAATGTGCCTAAAATATTATCTGTATTTATGGTATGCAGTTATATGTAACTAGGAAAGAAATAAACAAGTTATAAGTCAAGGTATTATGGACGAATTGTTTAAGAAATTGCTTTCGCATAACAGAAAATTTAGAAAACTTATGATAACTTTAATTGAAATCAGTTTCAAATTCCTCCTTTTTAAATAGAGGAGTAAAGTTAATACTTTAAAGCAGTTGATATGTTTAGCATTGTTGTCTTTATGGGACAACTATGAGCACAATATCTAGGTCAACTTACTATTATGAAGGTGTACTGATAAAGAACCGAATTCTTCATTTTTCAGACCTCAACTGCTTGAATCAACACCACAGAGTCCGTTAAACGAACATTTTCTGTTTCTTCTTATATAGAAAAGAAAAAAAAACAGATCAGCTATAAAGTCAGCCTAATAAGAGTGAAGGAATAGGTCAGTAAGTAGAGGAGCACAATTTGTTCCTATTGTCCTATTGGAATGCCGACCGTTTGTTGAAAAACGCGTCCATCACACTAGACAAACATTAAACATTCCAGCATTTTGTAAACATCTTCATCTGTATATTTGGAAGATGATTTGGAATTATTGTTAAGGAATTTTGTTGAAGAGGAATCTCTACCAAGAACTATATATTTGTATCTAGGTGTACCATCGGGACTTTAACTGGGTATGTGGAATAGAAGTATACAGTGTTTAAAAAGCATAGGTTTTAATGCTGTTATATTCTGATAATAGTCTTGAACTGATTGTCTCCAAAAGATCTTTCTAGAACTTTTTAGAATCCACATTGAATTTATACCACTGTGGGAGTAACAAGTGTTGTGGTAGGACTGCAGAACCTCTTTGACAGCTGTGAGTATAGAAGTTAAAAGTTTTGAAAGAGGTTTGGTGGTACATTTTGCAGATCCAGCTTTTTTAGAGGGTGTGATAGCAGTATAGGTCTTATCACTGCTATTATTGTCTATGTCTACCTCAAATACAGAATAAAAAAAAATATAAGACCATTGAAAGTTTACTTTTGAAGCTTTTTAATGAGTATATGGCTTATATTTTTTATTACAGAATTATAGTCAAAATGAAAAAAATAATCCCCTCCCTTCAAATTTTGAGATAATCAACTGACAGTATACAGAGATTTTTTGCAAGAAAGGACCCCCCCCCCCATTTTGAGCAATATTAGTGTATCGTATATATATACAATATAGGTATATTGTCGAAAATTATTGAAGATATGTGATGAGGCGACGGTACGGGTAGGAAATGCGAGGCTCCGCTGAGCTATTTCCCCGTTCCAAGCCGAATACACATACCTTCAATAATTTTCGACAATATAACTATATTGTTTTTATCCTGTTATATTAATAGTTTTGTGCGTGTGTACATTTTTAAAATAAAATTTTAAAATGCATATCCCCTGAGAAGCCCCGATCGTTGAACCCGAAAAAAATTAATACGCATGGCGCATGACTCAGTAACCATTGAAATTCAATCCGCACCATATAACTCGTCAAAGCTGTTTGAAGAAAATAAGAAATGTATCAAAATTTATTTAATTCCAAGAGACAAATAAGTAAAATGAACAATAAATACAAATATTTTGAATGTTGTAAAGTCGATTTTAAGAACATTAAAGTTTTGAATTTCGCGAGGAAGGTGGAAGCTGACTTGTTTCTGTTTGGTATATGGCAGTAGAGTTCAGGGGTGCAATTTGTGCACTAGTTTCTTTGGGATTTGAAATATTTGTTTGAAATTCATGAAATAGAGGAGGCAGTTGTATGGGCAGATCTATAATGTAGTGTTCCTCTGATTCATTATCTTGGGGTTTAGGCAGTAATAAATCCAAGACCATAACAATATCCTGGTCATTTTTCTCTTCAGGAGTTTTATCATATTGTAATGCTTCAATTTCTTTAAGTGGGGATCAGTTTATGTTAAATTGTGACGGACACTCTCGCTCCGAGTCCGACATGACTGAAATGACAGGGGAGGTCGTCTGCAAACTGATAATGAATCAAATCTGAACGAGATTTAGGATTTGCCATATATATGACGGTGATAAAAATACAAACAAAATCATTATTTGGTTTACATAAAATCTTTTATTTCATTCAGGTGAAAACGAAAGAAAACAGGGAAAAAAAGATTAACCGGATACGCAATCGCAATTTGTTTATTTCGTATCTATGGTGGCGGCCATGATTAATTTACACATACCAGAAAAAAGTAGTTCCGTTGATCACGTGAGTGGGAGGAGCCAGAAAGTCGATAATCTGCTAATGTACGGATACAGCAAAAAATAACCGTATACCTTTATTCGTTTAACAAGTAACCTCATTGCAGGATAAATTGTATAATTGACCGTTATATATCTATGTTTATCATGATAAGACTACACAAATTATTTCGGTACATATGAATTATAAATGTTTGACTCTTTGGCGAATGGTGTTTTGTTAGGAGAAAGTTATGCTAGAAATGTATAGGATTGAAGAAAACATTACAAAGGTTACCATGCTAATTATCTTTTTTAATTACTCTTGTAATTCACATTGAGGACCATATCCCTTTGTGGTATTTGGCGCTGGAGATATTTTTAAATCACGATTCTTATAAGAAGAAACTTCGATCAGGTGTATTGAAATTATTTTTAAACATCCCTTCGGCTCCTGCGTATGGAGTGTTCATATCACAACTCATACGTTATGCCAGAGCTTGCCGACACTACGCAGACTTTTTGTATCGCGCTAGAAGTCTAACAAATAGGCTTCTGGAACAGGGTTATTTTGCTACAAGATTGAAGTCATCACTACAGAAGTTTTATGGTTGTCATCATGAACTCGTGGATCGTTATGGTGTATCCATCAGCACCATGAAAACTGATTTATTCAACGGGTCATAGTTTTCCTTTCCTCGTTTGTCTACCCCGGACTTGACTTTTTCTGAGCAACTCGGCGGGTGTTTCTAGAAAAGCAGAGGACGCTTGCCCTGCAGGTGCACCTGGTCCATGCTCACAGTTTTTAGTGGAGTCCGAATTGCTCATTTACTTTTGTTACTTTGTATGTATGATTTTAGTTACTTTATGTTCTTTGTTGTGAATGTCTGTTTTCCATGTCTGGTCTTTGTCCCTGGATTGCATTCTTTTGATTGCCGCTATGGCCTTGGTTCCCTTGATTACTCTTTGTGTACGCAACGCGCCTCTGTTTTGATTTCGGGTTTTCCATCTTCTTTCTCTTTGGCTATCTTTGATGTACCTCTAAAATATATTTATAACTTGATCATCAATAGCAAGATAAATTTTAGACATCCATCAATGTTGCTATATATAATATATACCGAAATACTTACCTGGATTCAGAAGTCTTTGTCATTCCAAAGGTAACCGGGAAGTAAATTTCGCTGAAGTACCGTGCTTTCAAAAATGGAACAAGACAACTTCGGCCTGTTTCATTTTCGTTTGCATTAAACAAGTTATTTTTAACTTTTATAGTTTTTTTTTTCTTTTTTGACATTTTTTTGTATTTTTACATTGAAGAGATTTTAGCATTTCTGTCTGTTCTGAAAATCAAATCAGACATATTACATCGATTTATTATACATTTTGTATAAATGAAATCGAAGTATTAATGCAAACACTGAGAGAAGATTTAGTCGATGGATGTCCCCCAAACAAAAATGCATAACCCTGTCAAATGAACCCAAATTGATATTCAATGGACAAGACTGCTTATTAAATAAGGTTCTTTTTTTTAATAAAACAAAAATATCCAGTGCGAAAATGGAATATATATATATGTATATGTATAAAAATATTTACAATTAATAAGAGTATAAGACCAAAGAAAGTAATAATTCATACAGTCAAATGCAATGTCACTCTGTATGAATAATAACTGTGAAAACGTGGTTTAAAAGTTGGTTGTAACGTCACAAAAAGTTAAGGTCACCGATATGATGTGGAAGATGAGAAAATTTGCTATGGTTTTCCTCTTTCATAGCATTCGGACAATTGTAACTCGACATAATATTCTTACAAAGAAGAGGATGTTCATAGGTTTTATTACCCTTTCATATTGTGTCTTGCTTTATGTATTTTTTTTAATTAATTGTTGTTTAGTATTTTTCCTAGGATTTAACATTGAATTTCGCTTTAACGATGGATTTTACTTTTATGAATTCTTGAATGAAATTATTGAATATATAGAATGAAAGAAGGTTGAAGTAGCATTGAAAACTAAACCTTACTATAAAATATAAAATAGAACTTAAAAAAACAAATGGGCTTTATATAATCAACAAACATCACATCCAAGGTGTGTCGAAATCGACGATTACACATTTTATCAATATGGAGCGAGTTTGGAGATAAAACAAAGTTTTCTTTCATACATTATTATTATAATTACCTTTTCTAATATTGTTTTTTGCTCAAATCTGGTGCACCTGGTCCATGCTCCCAGTTTTTAGTGGAGTCCGAGTTGCTCATTTGCTTTTGTTACTTTGTATGTATAATTTTAGTTACTTCATGTTCCTTTTTGCGTATGTCTGCTCCTGCGTAAGGAGTGTTCATATCACAACTCATACGTTATGCCAGAGCTTGCCGAAACTACGCAGACTTTTTTTATCGCGCTAGAACTCTAACAAATAGGCTTCTGGAACAGGGTTATTTTGCTACAAGATTGAAGTCATCACTACAGAGGTTTTATGGTCGTCATCATGAACTCGTGGATCGTTATGGTGTATCCATCAGCACCATGAAAACTGATGTATTCAACAGGCCATAGTTTTCCTTTCCTCGTTTGTCTACCCCGGACTTGACTTTTTATGAGCAACTCGGCGGGTGTTTCTAGAAAACGCTTACCCTACCGGTGCACCTGGTCCATGTTCCCAGTTTTTAGTGGAGTCCGAGTTGCTCATTTACTTTTGTTACTTTGTATGTATGATTTTAGTTACTTTATGTTCTTTGTGATGAATGTCTGTTTTCCATGTCTGGTCTTTGTCCCTGGATTACATTCTTTTGATTACCGCTATAACCTTGGTTCCCTTGATTACCCTTCCATGTCTGGTCTTTGTCACTGGATTATTTTCTTTTGATTACAGCTATAACTTTGGTCCTCTTGATTATTCCTTGACAAAAGGCTGAACCATCCATCTTATTATCCTTACCGGTGCATTCTACCAGTGAATTTTGTGTTTATAAAGTTTCTTTTTTAAAATTACTATCATTGCACTTTCTCTCCTGGTTCGATATCTTTTTCCACAGTTAGTAATTTGTCAAACATTTTCGCATTAAGTTACAGAATACTATTTGCTGAACACTTAATATTAATGTGGGTCCTTTTTTCGTTATGGTTGCTTTTGTTGAATTCGTGAAAAATATTTTTTACAAGTATATTGGTTGGTCGTGATTTCTTCGAGTGGAATATTTGAGAAAACGGTAGTACGTATGTTGTCAATAAAAATACGGTAGAGTTTCTCTCATATTGTTGATGTACATGTTTTAGCTTTTATCGTAAAATTTTATTTTATATTTTAAATGTAATAAGATGTTTTACTGATTGTTAATAACGTTACGAAAACGGCCATCTCTTTATTTATTCACAGTGGTCTATTATATAATAGTTGCATCCAATCCGTCTATTTTTTAAACTCCATTTGCAAATTAACGACATATTAGTGACTTAGTTTATGTCGCGATTTCTTAGAGTCGAATTTTGAGAAAACAGAGTATGTATGTTGTCAATAAAAATATGGTACAGTTTCTTTCATATTGTAGATGCACAGTTTTTAGCTTTTATCGTAAGATAATATCATGTTCTTTTTGTTTAATATTATAAGATATTGTACTGGTTGTAAATAAGCGTTACGCAAGCAACCATGTGTTTGTTTATGTACATTATTATATTAATAGTTGCATCTAAGCCAAAATCCAGTTGCAAATTAATGACCTAGTTAATTTTGTAAGCTGAAAATCATCAATGGCCCAATGAACTAAATATTACTTGGTGAAAGCATTTTATACAATGCATTTAAATAATGCGTTGTGTGGCAGTGCATTTATTTAAAGCTGCTTTAGCTGCCAAATATGTTCAGTTTTGATTTTACTGAATTTGGCTTTAATGAAATAAATCTATATTTATGCATTTGAAGCAATATATGTCGATAATACCTACAGAATAGCTCTCATCTATTTAATTTTCGAGATCACTTCCAAAGACTGCCGACAGGACATTCATCCTGGGTTAAAATACTTTCACTTTGTTTAAAAAAAGGAACAATGGATTCACAGGTAAGCATATGTCTTGTTTTCATTTCATTTCATCTAATTCTTGATTAGTTTTCAAATACATAATGACAATTAATGACCATATTTGTACCAAATCATATCACTTCACGTAAATTATAAAAGGATTCTGGCGTTACATTTAGATTTTTACATCTAGCCCAGAGAACTTGAGATAAAAGACACTACAGACACTGTGAAGTAAGCCTCATATCTTGACCTACACTTAGAAATCGATGGTAAACGAAAACTATTGACCAAAATTTACGACAAACGTGATGTCTTTTCATTCAAAATTGTCAACTTTCCTTTCATCTGTGGCAACTTCCCTTCAGCACCTGCGTAAGGAGTGTTCATATCACAACTCATACGTAATGCCAGAGTTTGTCGAGACTACGCAGACTTTTAGTATCGCGCTAGAATTCTAACAAATTGGCTTCTGGAGCAGGGTTATGTTACTACAAGATTGAAGTCATCACTACAGAAGTTTTATGGTCGTCATCATGAACTCGTGGATCGTTATGGTGTATCATTTTGTGCCATGAAAACTGATTTGTTCAACGTTTCATAGTTTTCCTTTCCTCGTTTGTCTACCCCGGACTTGACTTTTTATGAGCAACTTGGCGGGTGTTTCTAGAGAAGCAGAGGACGCTTACCCTACTGTTGATCCTGGTCCATGCTCCCAGTTTTTAGTGGAGTCCGAATTGCTCATTTGCTTTTGTTACTTTGTATGTATGATTTTAGTTACTCTATGTTCTTTGTTGTGTATGTCTGTTTTTCATGTCTGGTCTTTGTCCCGGATTACATTCTTTTGATTACCGCGATAACTTTGGTTCCCTTGATTACTTTTAAACGGCTTGAGTCCGTCAAGGAAATGGATCTTCTTTGTCGTTGATTATCCACTTTCGCTTTGCAATCAGACATTTGTTTTTAGAATCGACCATGACAACGCATGCACGGATTAAGGCCACCAGAAGTTAAATGCACACGAATTTTATCTAGGTCGACATTTTGTCTTGAAAGACAATAATATGAGGAAGATGAAACCTACCGTAAATATCTAAATAAAACACCTTTGATTATTTTTGTCAGCTCTGATTTGTCATGGTCTGAAATGTTTTTGGGTCGAATTGTCTGGCATAGGTAAATAAGATTCTTATAAACTGCAAAAGTCTTAGAAGATTTATTTTATTTAGTTTCGTTTCATTTTGTTTCGATTTGTGTCGTTTAATTTTGTTTTATTACGTTTTGATTCATTATTTTGTATTGTTTCATTTCATTCCGATTCTTTTTTATGTATTCATTTCGTTTTGTTTTGTTTTTTTTCATCGTTTCGCAATTTTTAAGAACCCAAGAATTATTGGTAATATTGATGACGTATTTTTTGTAAATCTGGATGCCATGCTGCAGACTATTTTGGCAAAGCCCATCTTGGAAAAGCTATGATTCGATTTGTATTTAATCAGCGAATCTAGCTAACCGAGACTGGTTTTGTTTTCAATCGCATCTACAAAGTATACGCAAAAGAAGCTGCCATGTTGATGTTTTATCTCCTGAAAATGAAGGTACAAACCGGGTATTGATGCTTTTTTTGCCATAAATATACAGAACTAAGTTGATAATACAACCATTTACGCTCCCTTCGGGAGCGTTATCGACACCTATTGCATGTAGGTAATGGATTTTATTACTGGATATCAATGGAAATTATACAGGGAAAGTACAATTTAGTAGAAATAGTACAAAATTAAGGCACAATTAAAATCAAAAGAAACGAAAATTTAAGAAAATGACAACTAAAGCAGCTTTAATGCCTTGTATTGTTAGTCTAGTATTTCTGGTTGCAACTTATATTAAAGCGCAACCACTTATTTTATTCATAAACTTTAAGTTGATGAAAAAGTCGTCTGCATGTGCATAACCTAAAAATTACCGGGGGTCTTACCCATACTTCAGGGTTGAAATTCGGCTTTTTTTCGGTTTGATCCATTTTAGTATTTGTTTCACATTTCACTTGAAAGATGTCATCTCAGCTAAACGGGACTTCAATGATATTCATCATTGAAATTTACATTTCGTCATTAGTTAATAACAAATCTATTTATAAATGTTACGGTTAACGCACACAGGTGAACACATGTTAATGTTACAAATCATAAACATGTTTACAGGTATGACTATAATTAAGTGTGACGTACTGATTTGTATACCTGTAAAACGGGTATATGTTTTATTTATGAATATTTCTTTACGACTAACACCCGTGTTGGCGGGTTCATGCAAAGCATGATCTTCTATTTAAGGGTATAAATAAGTATGTTTGAAGGATGTTCGTCATTCGAAGCTTTGCCTAGTAGCACATCGGTTACATTATGTCCGAACGTCGCGAACAAATAGAGGATGAAGATAGCTGACTACTAGAAAACCCAGCTGATATCGCACAACATAATCCAACTCACTCTGTACCGGTACAACAAGCTGTTATCTCACAGAATGATAAATCGTTTCAGTTGCTGACTTCTTATTTTGACAGTAAGTTTTCAGTTCTTAGGAACGATCTATTCTTGTGGTTGTTATTTTATGTATTTGTTGTGTGTGTCTATTTTGCAATTAGGTTTCGTTCGAATAGTTTTGTGTTGCCATAGATGTCATAGCGGTATGAGTTCTAATTCTGCGGAGAGAACGACCAAAAATTTGAGAGTCAGTTAGAAGAAAATCAGAAATTCTGAAAATTTCCTTTTTACGATTATATCATAAATTTAGTTCCAAAGTACCTGAATGAAGCAGATATGTTGTATTCGTTGTTACCTTAAATCTAAATGAAATGCTTCATTGAAAGTTTACTAGTATTGGTATGTCGTTAATAGGAATTTTTTGCACAAACTGAAACCAGTTTTCTAGAAAAGGGGTAATATTTATGTTGCGTAGGAAAATTAGTTGTTCTTTTTTTTTATTGTTATTTTTAGAAAATTGAATCATCTATATTACTAAAAGAGTATTTGGTTTTGATATTGAAAAATATGCCAATCCTTCTCAGAGTCGTCGTCGCCTTCTCCTTAACGTCTGATTGAATCTTCTCCTTTAATTTCAATATTGTGTTACTATTTAACTGCAGTTTTTTCATTCGAGACTTTTACTGTCAATTCACCTTATAAATATATTGTCTGCAGTGAAAAATGGATTGGATATTGTTGCAATACTACCTACACTCGTCGTGGCATTAATGATATGTGGATACTTAAAAATTCTGAAGATTTATTTGAAACCTAATATTCCGTAGTTTTTTTTTTAAAATAAGTTTTTAATTTTCAACACTTTACACTACGTTGCTACATGATAAATTGAAATCTTGTTTAAAAACACTTACTGATTGTTCCAGAAATAAAATTTTTCTAAGTTACAAATCCACATATTTTTCGTAAACACCTCAGAAGGGTAAAGTGTGCTACACAGAAATGTAGTTTTTTAGCAGGCTAACCCTTACCCCAGCAAACATATTTTACCCCATCACACACTTTATTTGCCTGTCCCAAGTCAGGAACCTGGTATCCAGAGCTTGCCGTCGTTTATTATGTTCTATGTTATTTTTACTATATAGAATTCGATTTCCGTTTTATGAATAGTTTCACTCTCTTTATATCGAGACTTTTTACAGCTTGTTTTATGGTACAGACTTTGCCCAACATTAAAGATCGTAGGGTGACCTATAGAAATTTAATTTTTTGTTGCTTGGTATTCCATGGATGATTTTCGCGTTTTCAAATTGAATTCCTCATTGATAACATAGTTCATCCATTTGGAGAAGCTATTTTTCAATTTTCTATTAACTTTAGTTTAAAAGGAGTTATGAGAATGTTATCCCGGGTACATTTTACGTCTTCAGGAACATTCAAACACCTAGGGATTGGAAAGTAACCCTCAATGACTTACGCCAACCACTTTAATCAAGGATTCATCACTTTAGGGTAAAATTACAACAACGAACGTCACTTTTTCCTCTATAACGCCAATTAACCATCGACTGTTTTCGAATTTCGGAGCACCATAGCACGAAGAAAATAAATTCTCCAGAAATATGTGTGAGGAAAAGTGGTTGATTTCCTGGTAACCATAAAAAAAAACGATATATTTTCATAAAAAAAATATCAGTTTAAAGTTACATCCTCGTTTAATTTTGCGTGTTTGGAACTGATAAAAAACAGATGTTGCAATGAGACAGCTTAATTAATCTGTCAAGGTAAAATCCATGTTTATTGTTACAATTAGACTCCACAGTGGCAAGTCAATAAATGTAAAATGATTTAATAGCTTTCGGAATAGATTAAAAATAATTCACCCCAAACAAAACTTCACGGTGGTAAGTCGTCAATAAATGTCTTTTTAAATTGTTTGTTTACTTGAATATATTTTTCTTTATCTTAAAACAAAACCTACAATGAAACTACAGTAAGGGTATATGGCTCGTCGGAAATTTGCATTGTTGATATTTGCAAACAATAGTTAAAGGGAAGATAGATTTTTGAAACCTTAATGGTACGTAGAATAACCACATTCTTTAATTTATCAGAAATTAGGAAAATTATCATAGCAAATGTTGAAATATGAAATAAAGCAATATTTTAGAAAAAAAACATAATTATTGGAATTTGCCAGAGAATAATCTGAAAGAAAACATTAAAGCTCGTTTTGTTTTTACTTATATTTTCATTATTTCATTAGCATTGTTTTTACTTACTTTGTTTATTTATTTATTAGTTAAAGAACTTGTACTCATTATCAGGTTTCTCGTATACAGAGTATATTGACGCAACGAGAAATTCTTCTATTCTTTTTAAGATACAAACCGTCCATGTTCCCAGTTTTTATTGGAGTCCCGAGTTGCTCATTTGCATTTGTTACTTTGCATGTATGATTTTAGTTACTATATGTTCTTTGTTGTGTATGTCTGTTTTCCATGTCTGGTCTTTGTCCCTGGATTACATTCTTTTGATTACCGCTATAACCTTGGTTCCCTTGATTACTCTTCCTCTACAAAATGAAAAAAATTGACATCAAAATATTATCAGGTAGCCAAATATCTAAACTGTCCAATGGTACCAAAATATATGGGATAACACTTAGGGCTTTGGAGTATATGAAAAATGTGTACCCTTACCTCACCGCTTAAATTGACAAATGTTTCAATGTCAAAAACCCTAGAGTATTTATGCTTCAGTAAAAAAGTGGTTTCTTTGTTATGTTCAGTTTAGTACTTTCACTATTAATACTTTTTGGGTTCTTTTGATGATTTGTGGTAATTTTCATAGCCGAAATTTATCAAAATATGAAAAAGCAGTTTTCGATTGTCTCATAAAATGTCGTCTATATTCAAATCTACATGTTATTACTCTACTAAAAACTTCTACAATTTGTATCATTCACTAGATAATTCAATTTCTTATTAATTTTTCATTCAGAATTGTCAACTTTCCTTTCATCTGTGGCAACATCCCTTCGGCTCCTGCGTATGGAGTGTTCATATCACAACTCATACGTTATGCCAGAGCTTGCCGAAACTACGCAGACTTTTTGTATCGCGCGCTAGAACTCTAACAAATAGGCTTCTGGAACAGGGTTATGTTGCTACAAGATTGAAGTCATCACTACGAAAGTTTTATGGTCGTCATCATGAACTCGTGGATCGTTACGGTGTATCCATCAGCACCATGAAAACTGATTTATTCAACGGGTCATAGTTTTCTTTTCCTCGTTTGTCTACCCCGGACTTGACTTTTTATGAGCAACTTGGCGGGTGTTTCTAGAAAAGCAGAGGACGCTTACCTTACCGGTGTACCTGGTCCATGCTCCCAGTTTTTAGTGGAGTCCGAGTTGCTCATTTACTTTTGTTACTTTGTATGTATGATTTTAGTTACTTTATGTTCTATGTTGTGTATGTCTGTTTTCCATGTCTGGTCTTTGTCCCTGGATTACATTCTTTTGATCACCGCTATAACCGTGGTTCCCTTGATTACTCTTTACATAATGAAACCACCAAAAAGTAATTGTTATGAAATAATTTTCCAAAAACGCACAAATGCTATTCCTACCTCTAGAAAACTGGTTTCAGTGTCAAACACAATTATCAGTTATGACTAAAGTACATCTCATAGGAGTGTGGTAAAGATCCACAAGGATAAGTGCACAATAGATTACTATTAAGATGCCTACTGTCAAAAAGTGTAACATAGTAATAGTTTCAACATCCATAAATTTAAATTATTTTTCCCAAAGTAAGGTTCCCAGTAGTCTATAAAAATGTACAATATACCTGCGTTTCCCGTCTTTAGCGAACAAATCGCAACATCTCCATGTTCGTTGTGGGAATGAAAAAGTAGTATCAATGTTGAAAATAGAAAAATCTGCTACTACCTAGAGAATGACCTGATAATCTCTGTCAGTCAGGCCAACTTCAACTCATTTCTAAAAATTGAGACCATTACAGAATAACGACAGTTTTAAAGTAGAGACAGAAAATATCATTATAAGCACGACAGGGCAATGTTTGTCATATTATGTCGAGATGTTCAAAACTTATGTTATTCTGTTTATCGACGAGGGAACAGTCGGTTTAATGTAACATTGTTAATTGCCGATATTTTATCAGGCGATAAGAACACAAAAAATACCATGAAAGTGCCGGTAAAACGTGTTCTCGACAGGACATTGATATGTTGCCAATAGATTGAAGTCGCTATATCAAGGAGTAATCAAGGGAACCACGATCCCAGCGGTAATCAAAAGAATGTAATCGAGGGACAAAGAACCAGATATGGAAAACAGACATACACAACAAAGAACATGAAGTAACTAAAATCTACATACGAAGTAACAAAAGCAAATGGGCAATTCGGACTCCACTAAAAACTGGGAGCATGGACCAGGTGCACGTTTGTCATAAAGTTTGGTCAAGATATAAGACTGAGTTCACATTGTTTGTAGTATCCTTTATCTCAAATTCTTCGGGGTATGTATCAAATCCCTGAAATTAGGATTGTGTAAAGATAATACGTCATCTATATAGCGGAAACTGAGATTAAAGGGTCTAGCCAAACGATATTATTTCTTTTGGATCAAATCAGTTATAAAGTCAGCCTCTTAAGAGTGCATGTGAAGGAATATGCAAGCAAGTAGAGGAGCACAATTTGTTCCCATTGGAATGTCGACCGTTTGTTGAAAAACGCGTCCACCACACTGGACAAATATTTTGTCGATTAAAAATTCCAGCATTTTGTAAACATCTTCCTTTGTTTATTTGGGAGAAGATTTGGAATTATTTCTCACAAAGTATGAGATGTATAACGTTTTCAAGTCGGGATTTTAACTAAGTATGGAGAATAGAAGTATACAGTGTTGAAAAATCATAGGTTTTAATGCTATTATATTCTGATAATATTCTGATAATAGTCTTGAACTGATTGTCTCCAAAAGATCTTTCGAATTTTTCAACATACAAAATGAATTAATACCACTACAGGAGTAACAAGTGTTATGATAGGAATGCAGAACCTCTTTGACAGTTCGGAGTAAAGAAGTTAAAAGTTTTGAAAGAGGTTTTTCGGTACATTTTGCAGATCCATCTATGAAACGTTGTTTGTATGGATTATTGTGGAATCCAGTACATATACGGTAAATCACAATCATCGTCCTTGGTAGAGAGACCAGAAGAGGATAGAGCAGATTTATGGTTTTCCACAATCTTTTCTTTTGAGAGTGTGGTAGCCTTGGCACACATTGACCTACTTAAAACTTTCACTCTGAGAGAGAATCAATGTCTTCTTGTTCTCGTTTAATCCATTTTTTGCATAGTCATCCACGGCAAGAGTTTTTTTCAAGAACAGTCAGTGGTTTTGCCTTGAAGTTCTCAATCTCGACGTTCTGCAATAGCCTTTTGTAGCTGAAAATTTTGGATGCAATGGGTGAAGTATAGGAATATGAAATAATTGGTATGGATTTGTCTTTGAAATATGGGGGGATTTTGTTGGTAACGTTTTTGTGATGACAGATGTTAGCAAAATTAGTTGCATCTATACCTTTTTTGACAAACGGTAGTGGAAGAAATGATCGTTTTTCTTCCCCTCGACTTTTCACACAAACTGGTTTAAAGAGTCTTTGGAAACCAATATCCAAAATGATGGCAACAAGTCTGTATAATGATGAAGTAGAGTCTGAATTATGAGTGTCAAGATTTGTTTCGTAAAAGGAGCGTAGTAGAGTGAGAGGTATAGAATAGAGTTTGGTTCTAATGTGATGAAGTTCAAGAAGACTTTGTATGAAAGGAAGGAGACCATCTACGGAGACATCATGTAACTTAGGTGACTGTTAGTGGCGATGGCCATGACTCCTTTCCCGTCTTCGATTTCTGTCAAATAAGTTCATCACATTTATGCTATTGTTATATTGGCTTGAAAGTTTAGTTTTCTATACTTTTGATGTTGTCATTGCATCTGTAAGGTATTGCAGTACCTAGTCTTCGTATCCAATACTCCTCTTTCTCCCTACGATAGTTTTTACTTAGAACCGGACTGTTCGTACGGAATGAAAAGAAAGTAATCCAAGGACAAAGACAAGAAAGGAAAAACCCACACACACAACAAAAAAAAACATTCAGAGAACACGTAAGAGGATGAGAAAACTATGACACGGTGAACAAATCGGTTCTCATGATGCAGATGGATACATCGTAACGATCTACACGTTCTACACGTTCATGGTGACGACCATAAAACTTCTGAAGTGATTACTTCAATCTTGTAGCAATATAACCCTGTCCCAGAAGCCCAACTTTAAGAAGTCCAGTGCGGTACAAAAATCTGCTTAGTTACAGCAAGCTCTGGTTGTGATATGTAAATCCGTACGCAAGTGCTGACGTGATATCTGTTTCCACAGATGACAAGATAGTTGACAATACGGAATAAAAAAAACTTCGTTTGGTCAATTGTTTTCCTTTTTCATTGATTTTAGTTTCTGAGGAGAAATTTTCTAAATGTTATATCATTAATAATAGCGAATAAACATGGAAAAGGGTCAATAACATGGGTTAACAAGCTGTACTGCATTCTGGGATTGCAATTGTTAATGGAGTTCCTCATTGGTCAAATCATACTTTACGAGGACGCTGCGACGACGCAACATTGTAACATAAACATTTGACCACATATAGATCCCATGCTTAACACTTTATCTCATGTCAGAATTTGGCTGAACCTAATGTTTTGAAGATATATGCAAAAATCTTCTGACTGACCCCCGTGTTCTATTTTAGGAAGGCAGCCATGTTTTTCGATGAATCAAAAATCCCAACACAAATTCTATGCAGAACGCCCTCAGCAACATTCAAACTAAGTTCGGTTCTAATTTGTTTCGTAGTATCAGAGGAGATTTTGGGAAGTATAAAATTAAAAATAGCAGCACAAAAAAGTTGAAAAAAGACAGCAACTCCTGCATGTCTGAACAGATTAATACGAAAATTTGACGGAAGATAGTTCCCAGTATGTTGAACACTTGTTAGCCTACGTCAGAATTTGGCTAAAACTAACTTTTTTTTATAATAATATAATATTTTAATATTATTCTTTGACTGGACCCTGTATTTTATGTTTAGTAACAGAACAAACATCCCCACATCAGTTCTATGCATAATACCCCAAGAAACATTCATATCAAATTTGGTTCGTTTCTAATTGATCCAGTAGTTTCAGAGGAGAAGAGTTTTAAAGAAATAACATTAAAAAGATTGAAAAAATGTTGAAACGGGCAATAACTCCAACATTGCGCCATATATTAACACGAAAATTTGACCACGGATAGATCTCATCATACTGAACACTCCCCATGTAATAATTTGGCTAAACCTCATGGTTTTTGAGAAATATGCAAAAAAAACTCTGTCGGACCCCTGTTCTAATTTTAGTAACAGCGGTCATGTTTTTTCGACGAATAAAAAATGCCCATATCAGTTATATGCAAAACACCCTAAGGAACAGTAATACCAAGTTTGGTTCAAATTGGTCAAGCGGTATCAGAGGAGAATATTTTTTTTAATTAATAACGTTAAAAACAGCGTAAAATAGTCGAAAAGGGCCAATAAATCCAACATGGCTCAATAAATTTACACGAACATTTGACCACAGATAGATCTCATCATGCTGAACACTTACTCATGTCAGAATTTAGCTAAACCTAAAGTTTTGAGATATATGCGAAAAACTTCTTTATGACTATATGTTCTATTTTTAAGAACGTTTTTCTACAGAACAAAAATCCCCACACCAATTATATGGACAATACCCTTTGAAACATTCATACCAAGTTTGACCCTAATTGGTCCAGTAGTTTCTGAGGAGAAGGCTTTTGAAAGATAGTAAACGACGACGACGGGCGCCAAGTGATGACAATAGCTCACATGGCCTTCGCTCAGGTGAGCTAAAAAAAAGTTGTAAAAACTGTTAATTCTTTAACTATGAATTTTCAGTATTTGGAATTTCATAGCATGTGTCTACTTCTAATCCCCGCTCTAGAGAATTATAGGGATGTAAATATTCTGCATTGTTTTGTTCTGAACTATCAGTGTCATCGTTTTTCTTTCTGTCTTTGTTTCTGCACCTGGTCGGCTTGTCCTCCATGTCAGAATGAACGTTGCAGCCCTCGCTATACGTATGGACATCTGACGCCTCGGTTGTTTGCATGTAGCCTTGTTGTCTACTTTTGATACTACTAGAATTTGAACTTGATGACCCATCTATAACTTCCAAATATGGATTTTCCTCAATTTCTCTGTTACTGTGTACATCGTCATCATTTATTATGTGATAGTGTATCACTATGTCTTCCGGTTCATTGGGAGCGTTTCTGTTCTCCTCATTCGTTATCTCCTGTCTTCTACGTGCTTGTCTTCCTTCTAGATACTTCTTACAAAAGTAGCAAATCGCTATAATTACAACAACACCGGTAGACGGAGCTGAGTACAACAAAAATTCTAGTTTGAATCCTACAAAGATAAAAGAATACATTACATCAATTGAAAGTTTTCTGTTTTTATCTGTATCAATAACGAAATGTGTTGTCAGGTTGTATATGATAGACGTCTACGTCATGTATTGTGATTCAATGAAGTTTTTGAAGCACATTAGCAAGTTTTTTCTCAAACATTTATCAGCCTTTCAGCCATTGAAGACTATATTCAGGGTGCTCTACCAACTGAACGCACCGTGCTACTTTTTTACCATTAGAATTAACAGAGGGAGAAAGAGGTAATTAAAATCAGTTTGTTAACTTATGGAACAAGAACTTTGCTTTTTTGGTATTTATAAAGACCATATAATTTTCGCTGAATTATACGCATATTTAAGGTTCGCTTAATGTTAAACTGTTTAACTTGCTGCTACTGTAATGATTTAAGTAAGTTATAGCAAGTCGGTAAATGATATATGTTACCTCCCCCTGCTGACTCTGTCATCATGCTCAATGTTGTAACTTTCGTGCCCTCCTGTCCTAAAATAGATATATAACTCCATTTACTTCCATATTTATGTCATGAAGGGTGATATCGAAATTACGAACTGATCAACTATAGATCTACATAAAAGCAATAGTCAAAAAGAACAGTTTATATAACAAATGGCAATATGAAGGAAAAACCGGAATTTTTGAAACAACTACAATGGTCCTGACTTGGTACTGATTTTTCCGAAGGAAGTGGTGGGTTCACAGTGGGTGGGTAAAACAATGTTTTATAGCGCTATTTAAACTTTCCGCTTCCATTACGGTTAATTATTCCCCGTATTACAATACAAACGGGCAGCATAAAATTGACACCGATCAAAATGGGTAAAATCAACAGACAGCATAGAAGATATGAACGATAAATGATTGAAACTAAAAGGAACTTGATACAATCAAAATACAAGTTTAACAAAGTATATACTAACTTCAAAATAAGACTTGAACTTTGTGGGTAGACGCGTGAAGTTCAAGATGAAAATGATAAGATACGGGTAAAAAAATACAGAATATAAATGTGCTCACGCCATCATCTACAATCTGTTTGTCAGAAACAGAATATTCCTCAGTAAGATCTGGATATCGGAAGCAAAACTTTTAGACAGCGTATGAGTCGTATTTTTACGTGTTTTCAGCGTCATATCTTGACCTACACTTAGAAATCTATAGTAAAAGAAAACTATTGACCAAACTTTACGACAAACATTCATTCAGAAATGTTAACTTTCCTTTCATCTCTGGCAACATCCCTTCAGCACCTGCGTATGGAGTATTCATATCACAACTCATACGTTATTATTACTACTTCATTTACAAGGGAACCCATTCTCTAAATTTAGGATTATTAATGGAAATATTATATCAAATTAACTTTATCTGTATGTGGTATTTATTACTTTATGATATTCACCACCGATCAATATTAAACGATACGTACCACTTTTCTAGTCATTATCATTTCTTTTTTGTTTGTTCTTTTTTTTATTGGGTGGGGGGCTTTTTCGTAGAGAAAAGTACATAACTAGAATTTCCATTTTGATAAACGTATGAGTAAATTTGCTTACCTGGGGATAAAGGTGCACTAGAATTATGGTTTCTCTTTGTAATAAACGTTTGTGTTTCTGAAATATGATTTAACATTAAAGTAAGATAATGTCCTTGTACTGAAATGTTACTGAAAGGAATGGACTGATCTAGGTTTTGTATCTGGGCAGGCCTGATGATAACTATATGCTAATGGTCTTTTTAGATATTTCTAGTATACTTTATTTACAAAATGGATAATTTTACCATGAAAATCATATTGAAATGCAATTTAACAAAACGCAACAGTACAAAACTCAGATTGAATATCATCTATATATGGGAATTCTTATACGGGATGCCCTATGATACAAAACTCCATCATTCTCAACATGATAAAGAAGCGTTAACATGGATCTAGGAGAAGTCATTCTTTTTTTTTTCTAACAAATAATTATAACATGACCTTTCAATGGAAATCATTGCGTGATCCTTCAATACTATCAAACTGACTATGTATATATATATAGCAGATTTTCTTTAAGTGTCCATGTCTTTACTCATTAATTTCAATCCATTACATCCTAATTGGGAATATAGTTTTGTACTGAAAGAAGTTATAAAACTATTTAACAGAAGTGGACCACAATGCTTACAACAGTTAGATAGTTGTTACCTGTTATTGCAGTTGATGTCGGGGTCGTAAATTTTTCATCAATACATCCATAGATGTGATGACATCTATATTGAATTAAAAAATGCATGTAAGATAGCAGTGAATAAAGCAAATAGTATTCTATATAATTACATGGTGCATTTAATAAAGATGGTGGTGCATCTTATATGTGAGGCTGCATTACGATACATTAAAATCATTACTTGTACTGGATCTGCAATTACGTGTAGATTTAGATGTATATTTCTGCAGTAATTTTTTTTTTCAACTTTTAAGTTATTTTAATTCATATATAAAGAAGTCGCTCCATAGAATCGAAAACAGACATGACAAGTGTTTGGTTCTGTTATTATCCGTTAATAAGACGATGTCAAGTTAGTTATGAAAAATGTCTTACCTTTCTCTAGCACTACATTCACACTCATCAATACATCTGGTTCCATAGTAGTTGTGCGTACATGGATAGCAGGGTTGACCTTGTACTGACGTGAACCCTCGTCTACAACCTACAAAATATATACCTTTTCACTCCATTCTTGTTACCTCTTTGTTAACTCTTCATTTCCCGCATAACGCCGCACAATGAGTTGACAATGGAGGAACACTGTATCTCTGATTCGAACATTGCTTACAAGTGCAAGTATAAGTTTACAACGTTAAGTCGCTCTGTTAGGTATAACTCCTAGGAGATACACTGTATCTCTGGTTCGAAGATTGCTTACAAGTGCAAGTATAAGTTTACAACGTTAAATCGCTCTGTTAGGTATAACTCCTAGGAGATACACTGTATCTCTGTTTTGAAGATTGCTTACGAGTGTAAGTATAAGTTTACAACGTTAAGTCGTTCTGTTAGGTATAACTCCTGCTTGTTTCAGTATGACTGACTACCTTGATTTCTTTAACGTAAGTTTTCAATGATTTTTTTATTATTATTATTCATCGTAATCTCCAACCCTTTTATACTTACTTATACATTTATTATCAATTTCTTCGAAGTCCGCACAGCATTCATACTTACTGGAATAAAATTCATAATGTTTAAGTATTTTTTTTAATTTTAATTATGATAAAAGCCGTAGATAAAAGATAAAAGAAAGTATAAAAACGCTTTATAACACTAAATAAGACTAGGGTTGGGGATTTTGAATCGGAAGAAAAAAATAAAAATATGTCTATTTCTATCAAAATGAAACTTTATTTGATGAAAAACAATAACATAAATAAGATCCCCAAAGAAATATATATTTTCATAATATGGTAATGAATATGCAATAGGAAAATCACATTCTCCATAGAATCTTTATTGTATTATATATGGTGAATCGGTAATAGGGATGTAAAATGTAGAATCACCATTGTCTTGTGTATGGTGAATCGGTAAGAGGGATGTAAAATGTAGAATCACCATTGTATTGTGTATGGTGAATCTGTAAAAGTGGTGTAAAATGTAGAATCACCATTGTATTATGTATGGTGAATCGGTAACAGGGATGTAAAATGTAGAATCATCAGTGTATTGTGTATGGTGAATCGGTAATAGGGGTGTAAAATGTAGAATCACCATTGTATTATGTATGGTGAATCGGTAACAGGGATGTAAAATGTAGAACCACCATTGTATTGTGTATGGTGAATCGGTAATAGGGATGTAAAATGTAGAATCACCTTTGTATTGCGTATGGTGAATCGGTAATAGGGGAGTAATATGGTGTCAAAGCTGCAAAATACTTTTCCTTGCCCAAATGTTGGCATAACTGAAACTGTGACCCATTGGAAAACAATACAATCGAACAATCTATGGTATCAGCCAGTATGTATCAGAGCCTTTTATGTAAAATTCTATGATGGAGCAAAGGTTACATTCATGTATTGTACCAGAAAATAATATTTTACTATTTTATTTTCAATACAAATTAACAATATCCTTCTCTGGTCCGTACACTGACTGTTATTGTTACTTAAATTAATAAAATGTACTTGAACATCTAAGGCATGGAAACTACTTAGAACTACGACTTTGTTAATACAAACCTCTGCTTAACGTTTTTACAAACATTAGTGTCGCCATCCTCCAGACATAGAATTAGAACAAAAACATGAGATAATATGATTAAAATCATGACCTCCATCATTAATTCCTGGTATCTAACTATTCATTCCTATTATTCATTGATATACAAGGAAACAATGTATTGATGCTTGTTTACTCCGGAAATGTGTACAATGTCGTTCTCATTGTTCTGTCAATTGATGTGATGTTGTTTTTTTTCATGTTCTGTCATCATAGAAAAAAAAGACAAACATTATAATAAGTGAAAAAATTGAAGATGAAGGTAGAATGTTATAGTTTGGTATAATTTGATGCGATTGCTTTGGTAAGGTCGTTCATAGCATTGTTGATGGTCAAGATTGAAAATTGCCCAAAAATTTTGTTTCCAAAAAGAAAAAAATATGGGAATAAACAATTATAAAATGGACCAGATTATTTAAAAAAAATAGTATTGAGCCCTTAAAGTTTCCGCTTTCAAACTGGAATTTCTGATCAGAAAAAAAAATTATTGAATATGACGTCCATATGCATAAATATGTTGGCGAAGAGTTTTAACTGAAATCACCAGTGTGGACGTTGATCGATGCTCGGGCGATGAAGAGAAAAATAATCATGAGTCAACGGCAAAGCGCTATTATAGTTGACACCGGAAGGAGTATCCAGGCAAACATTAAAATAAGAAATGAAAATTAAACCGATTAAAATTACAAAATATAAATGTATGTGTATAGACAGTTTTTCTTAATCGTAATTGTAAGAAAGGAAAAGATGGTTTCACCGGCTAATTGTGGAAGAGCTGACAGACTCTAGATTTGACGAGAATAGATATGGTGAATATGTCAAAGAGATAACAACACCGTCGGGGTGGCAAATATCAGATTAAGGTCACCTATAGGTCGCCAATGAACGATCAGGAAACCCTCACGCCACAGGGCAAGCTGCAGCCTACCCCAAAACAACATTATACATAGGTACAGCGAATTGGTTGCTCTTTTGCACTCCAGCATCATAAAAGCAATTGAAAGTAAAAACGAAACAAGACACACAGAGGCCAGCAAAATCCTGACTTGGAACGGACGCAAATTTATAAATAGCGGCAGGGTTAAAATACTTTATAAACCCCCTTCCTTTCCCTGTGGAAAAAAAATACACAATTAAACACATCCAAAATAGGTTCAACTAGAAAAACTATGAGCAAACCTCAATTGGTGATAACCCCGCTTTCCCAGAAATCATATTGGATACCCATTAAGAAAACAAAATAGGAGATCGTGTAATAAATAATCTGCGTAAGTTTCATCAAATTCCATTTAGCGGTTTTAGAAGAACAGGGGGAGGACGAACGGACACACAGAATACATGGATCTGAAATTTGAAGGGTTTTTTTTTCAATTCACAGAAATTATCCAATAAAGAATCTGGGTATTATTCTTACTCTGTAAAGATCTTAGTAGTGAAAAAGTTCAAACAAATTTTGTAGATTTTCACTTGGAGTAAAAAGGTACTCATCCAATTGAGTAGTATATGGCCAGTGAATTAAGCAGATATGATTGATGTCCTAACTAGTATCATAATCAATATTTAGACTTCTAGTTTCTAAAAATGATTTATTAAAGAATGCATGTAAAATCTATAAACAATTTGCTGAAAAAGGTAAAAATCTTCGGACGAGTAAAATCTTCTCTTTCTCGACCGTATCAGCACATGATATACACATGTAACTAAATCTTACGGCAAGCCGTTGTGGAATTTATTCGCCATTTATTGATATTAATAAGTGTTTAAAAACATGTTAATAGATATTTATCAATATGTGTATAAATGAATTATTAATATCAATAAATAGATGAATTAGTAACTTGTTCATAAATCATTTGTTGATATAAATAAATTGAACGAATTATTAACATGCTAATAAATATTGATTTACGTGTTATTTAATCTTATTCCAGATTATGTATGCCGGCAATAACCAATGAAATACGCAATTACAAACACTTTTCTGACCACTATTAAACCACCTATAGTGACACCCTCTTTATTAACACGTTTTATTGATATCGATAAATGATTTAATAACATGTTAAGAAATATTTATTAACGTGTTGAAAAATCATTTATTGATATTTATTTATTAACATGGGAATATATTATATATTATATTTATATAATATATTATATATTATATTTATTGATATATTTATTGATATCAATAATTAATCCTTAATATCAATAATTCATTTATTGATATCAATAAATGACTTATTGATATTAATACATAGATAATAAATTCCACAACGGCTTGCCATAACATCTAAACAAATTGCTTCAGAAAAAAATAACATTAAATATTGCCAAGATATATTTTAATGATAATAGGAATAAACTCTTTTGGAAATACGAACTTGTTATATGTACCTGGTAGTGCCCTACTCCAGCATTGCTAGAGGCTAATTGTCTGGCAAGCTATTTTCTTATTGGTACCATCCTTTGGGTATGGAGGAAAGGAATACCCAGGTCGACAACGACCCGTTTAGCGCCAGCAGAGACCTATAATTGCAGGTCAATGGCTCCAGTTTCCGGTTTTTACAACATTCCTATATATATTACAGTGTATCCATATGCGCCATGAAAACTGAATGTGTTGTGCAAGAAAATTTTCCCGCCATCTTTCTGTAGTGCATTTCAACTTAATTTGGCCTATCAATTTCTTAAAAAGGCAATTTTACAAATACTTTGATGGCTATTTCTGGGGGTTATTGGGTATAAATACTAGGTTAATGCAATAAAATCTCTGCGTTTTTTTTTATGTTTTTTTTTTGTTTTTGTTTTTTTATCTTGTGCCACACTTTACATTCATTTTGCTTGATTCTTAGACGGAGAGCTACTTAATCATTTGAAATAACTTTAATCGGCATAATATCAATTTATTGCACAATTTCCTTAAATTTATAATGATTCATTCTACTGTCTAAAGGTCGCATTTAATACATGTGTATGGTAAGCCAAGTGGACAAAAATCAATATTTTGTAATATAAGAAAATATTTTTAATATTAATATTTATTTTGTAATATTAAAAATTCATTTTCTAATATTACAAAATTCCGATTTGTAATATAATAAAATATCACACATTTTGTAATATTACAAATTGAATCTGTAATATTAGAAAATGAATTTGTAATATTAGAAAATGAATTTGTAATATTAAAAATGATTTTGTAATATTAAAAAATATTTTTTTTAATATTAGAAAACACTCATTTTTGTCCACTTTGGCTTGCCATACATGTGTATGTATTTGTTGTTCAAGATATGGGCCGAATGTGTTTATGGTACGAGTTGTCAAGTATTAAGGAGCAGTAACATACTGTATTACAATTACATGTACAAACGGTGGAGGAGGAACTTGAATTGGGTGGAGACTGTTTGAAAGGTTTTTACTTTGTTATATATAAGCTGGACAGATACTTTAATGCTGTGCTTTATCTTAACGGAAAACACGGTGTAAAACCAAGTTTTGATTTTTTACTTTCATTTTCAACAGACAACACTGTACAAGACTATAGTATATAAGGACTTTATATTACAGGGACTGGCTACTCCAAACAAAGTCTATATAATGTATCTGTGCCTCCGCGGTCTTTACACTGGTTAAATTCAAAGCCTATATGCTTTTCATTTGAATTATGCATACCGGGAAGAAGCTTATGTTGTATTGTTTTGTAATATCGACGTTAAATAAAGCATAAATTTGTATTGTATTGTATAGAAGACAAATTATTCTGGATTTTAGTTATTTAAGTTACAAAATTGACAAATTGATAATGACAAAGTTATAATAAAAATACTGTGGTCAATTTTAAAAGAAAATCTCATCAAAATTATGAACACTAACATACCCCCCAAAAAAAGATAATAACCCCCAAAAAGAAATTGCATTTGGTTACAGACCAATTAAGAATAAAGATCAATAAAACAAGACATTTACATAGGAAATCCAAAACTAATTCAAAATTGAAAAGCAGGTACAAGCAAATGATAATATCAATGCAGTCAGGCGTGCAAACAGCATATTTGAATTATATTGAACAAATGATTTTAGACTAACCATGTTGATGAACCTGACAATACTTACAAAAAACAAATACCTAAAAACCTGTTTCCTTATATTAAAAGCATGAGAAATGATAACTCAGGGGTTGCACCACTGAAATAAAGATGGCATACTTACATTGAACACCAAAGAAAAAGCAAACATCCTTAATGAGCAATTTCAGAAAGCATTCACAACCAAATCAACTGCAGACCTAATACCTGTTAAAAAACCATCACATCATACTGAAATGGAAAGAATGAAACTATCAGAACAAGGTGTAAAGAAACTACTACACAACATCAATCCAAACAAGGCTACTGCACCAGATCAGATGTGGCAGAATACTTAAAGAGACAAAACTGAAAAGAATATATTTGTACACCTGTCACTCTTCTTTTCCAAAAATCAATAGACGCTCACATCATACCTACAGACTGGAAACATGCAAACATCTGTCCAGCGTTCAGAAAAGGAGGTAAACATGATGCTGTTAACTACCACCCAATATCCCTTACATGTATACTCCGTAAAGCAATGGAATATACCATAGCTAGCCAGGTAATGGAACATCTTGAAAGAATGATTTACAAGATGGTTTTAGATCTAAATGCTCTTATGAGACTCAATTAATATCATTCTTACAATTTCTTGCAAGAGTTAATGACCAAAACATACAGATTGATACCATTGTGATGGACTTTGCCAATACATTCATCAAAGTCCCTCACAAAAGACTATTATATAAGCTGAAACATTATGGTACAGAAGACAATACTTCAAAATGGATTCATGATTTCCTACATGATGGCACACAAACAGTTATGCTTGATGGTGAACAATCAGAAAAAAATTCAGTAACATCAGGAGTACTGCAGGGCACTGTGCTTGTCCCTGCACTATTTCTCATATATATTAATGATTTCCTAGAATATAACACAGTACATTAAGACTCTTTGCAGACAATAGCATCATCTACAAAAACACCAAGAATGCAGAAAATGCATGTAAGCTCCAACAAGATCTAAATGCTGCAACAAAAAGGAAAAAAGATTGGTTAATGTCGTTCCACCCTGACAAATGAGCAATTATCAGAATCTCATAAAAAAAAGAAACCAGTTGACCATGACTACATCCTTCATGGGCATACACTGAAAATAGAAACATCTACTAAATACCTAGGATAACTATACAATCAGACCTAAAATGGAATAAACTTATAGACAATATAACATCAAATGCAAGCAGACAATTGAGCTTCTTAAGATGTGACCTCAAAGTACCATTGAAAACAGTAAAAGAAAGAGCATACATTTCACTAGTACGACCCAAGCTTGAATACAGTGCCTGCGTTTTTGGACCCACATAAAAAACAACAAATTAACCAATTAGAGATGGTCCAAGAGATGGTCCAACACAGAGCAGCTCGTTTCACTTGCAACAGATATCATAACACCAGTTTTGTCTGAGACATGACAAATTCAGTCAAAGAAAGACACTTATAAATTTTCACATTATCCATATACCATGAAATAATAATAATAATAATAAAATCTTTATTTCAATTGGGTTACACAGTTAGTTTACAAGCTAATCTTCCCTGAGGCCCTCACACACAAAAACTATATCTACTAGAAATTAAAAATAAACAACACAACACAAAAACAAAAACAAAAGCTGATTTGACAAGACCAAATCACTTTAAGATAATACAATATAGAACATTAAAAAAAAACAGTGCAGACAAATTCCTTCCTGTAGTGGATGACAAACAGAACTAATTTATAGCTTTTATCATCATTAAAATATTTAACACTCCTTTGCAGGAAACCATCTAATAATTTAGGACATATGCAAGTAGTATTGTTACAATCTTGACACAATGAGAATAATGTAAAATAGTTATTGTTTTTTGTCAAATTTTCTATGGCCATTTCTTCTTTGCCAGATTCTTGGCGGTAAAAATTACAAAATTTCTGTTTGTGGCCATAATAATTACAGGAATAACAGACAACTTTGTGACTGTGCTTGCAAGATCTACTATTATGGTTTGGTTCCCCACATTTAGTACAAAAATTCTCATTCTTCGTATCATAACCTAGGATATTGACATAATTATTTACCGATTGTAGGAAAACAGATGTTCCCTTTCTAGAAAAGTGTAACCCATCTTGGAACAGATAATGCAAAACTACCATTTTTGTCATGAAAGTAATCATAATGGTCAATGAATTGTATGTTCAGGTCACTACACATCTCCCATAACATTTGAAACAATGGAACATGCTACCAACATCTGCAGTTCTCTGTACTACAGTAAACAGTTTTAAAGATCAGATTATCACATCTGCTCATTCACATATTGTCTAAACAGCAAGACATGTACATAGTTTAAAAAAAAAAAAAGCAATCAATTTTGATTAAAAAAAAATATTTTCACTGTATATAATATTTTATTTATATATACCACCAAACCTCTTTCAAAACTTTTAACCTGTATACTCACAGCTTTTAAAGAGGGTCTTCATTCTTACCACAACACTGGTTACTCACATAGTGTTATTAATTCAATGTGGATCCTGAAAATTCATAAGATGTTTTGGACAACCTTACTTCAAGATTATTATCAGAATGTAATAGATTTAAAACCTATTATTTTTCAACACTGTATACTTCTATTCTCCAAACTCAGTTAAAATCCCGACTCAAAAACATTATGCATCCTTGTCTCTCAAAAAAAAGGTGGTACACCTAGATACAAATAAATAGTTCTTGGTAGAGAATCCTCGTACTTTGTAAAAAATAATTCCAAATCATCTTCCAAAAGGAGATGTTTTCACAATCCTGGAAATTTTTATCGACAATATGTTTGTCCAGTGTAGTGGACATTTTTTTTTTTTTTTTTTTTTAACAAATGGTTGGCATTCCAATGGGAACAAATTGTGCTCCTCTACTTGCTGACCTATTCCTTTACTGTTATGAGGCTGACTTTTAGCTGATCTGATCTGAAAGAAAGAACATTGTTTAGCTAGTTCCTTTAATCTCAGTTTCCGCTATATAGATGATGTACTATCATTAAACAATCCTTGTTTGGGGGATTTGATATATTGCATCTACTCCAAAGAACTTGAGATGACGTATCCTACAGACACTGTGAAGTCAGCCTCATATATTGACCTACACTTAGAAATCGATGGTAAAGGAGAACTATTGACCAAACTGTAAGACAAACGTGACGACTTTTTATTCATCATTAAACGTCCCATCAACACCTGCATATGGAGTTTTCATATTTTAACTCATAGGTTATGCCAGAGCTTGCCATAACTATTCAGACTTTGTTTAGTGCTAGACTTCTTACAATTAGGCTTCTGGAATAAGGTTATGTTGCTACAAGATTGACGTCATCACTACAGAAGTTTTATGGTCATCATCATGAACTCTTGGAAGGTTACGGTGTATCCATCTGCACCATGAAAACTGATTTGTTCAATATGTCGTATCTCTCCTTTCCTCTTTTGTCTACCCTGGACTTAACTTTTTATGAGCAACTCGGCGACTGTTTTTAGAAAAGCAGAGGACACTTACCCTACTGGTGCACCTGGGTCATGCTGTCATTTTTTAGTAGAGTCCAAGTTGCTCATTTACTTTTGTTACTTTATATGTATTATTTTAGTTATTTTTTGTTCTTTGTTGTGTTTGTCTGTTTTCCATGTCTAGTCTTTGTCCCCGGATTACATTCTTTTGATTTCCATTGGTTCCCTTGATTACTCTTTCATCACTTATAGTAAAAGTTCTTTTAAATTTATCGGGTAGCCGCTCATGCAAACAGCACGTAATAGTCAGCATAATGACAGAGTGCAGAAATATGAAGATAGATAGAAGGGTATGTTCTCATAACATTAAAATATAATAAAAATGTCAAAATTTACCTGTAAAAATCAATAATTACTTATTATTTATCAGTAATTGCCACAGGGAAAATTAATGAAATTGGTCAACTTCTAACTTTTGTTCACTGTGTTTGTTAAAGGCTACTCCACTATGCCATTGAGTCATTTGTTCTACCTTTATACAGTATTATAGCTACATTTGTATATTGTATATGTTACAGGGCAAATAGGAATCCAGGACAATCTTGAATCCTCCTAAGGCAAATCAGAATTCCAATTTGTCTTAGTAGAAATTGGAATTCTGATTTGCACTTGTTAAAACCAGTACAAATCAGAATTCCAATTTCCACTAGGACAAATTGAAATATCCCGATTTGTACTAAAGGGATTCTGAATCCTACTGTATTTCTAGTAGGATCTAGAATCGTACTAGAAATTGAAGTTAGTAGGATTCTGGATCGTCCTGGCATTTTAAACTATAAAATTTGTTTGAACACTGAATTCAAACTACATTTAATAATATTTTTTTCAATTGAGCTACATGTATAATATGTGATCAAGTTAAAACAAGAAAAACACAACTTTTTCAATATTTTGAACAATTTTCAATTTTTCTTAAGGAGCACTTTACTTATTATATTGCAACACTTAGTAAGATTCTGTTTGTGGCATTTAGTTGAACATATTATCTTTGCTTTCCGACACAAACATCTCTAAGTGTTACATTTGCATGTGGATAAAAGTTGACAGTCATTGTGGCAAATTACTCTCATGTTCCACAAGTTTTTCATAAGCATTATCATTATATAACACCAACACACCTTCAGTTTTCTCTTTTATTTACATGTATTATAACTTTAATGTACACTCATGTAAGTTGGGAATCCTAGGGCAAGGGATTTAAACCAGTGCAAATCATAATTCCAATTTTACTAGGACAAATTGGAATTTGAATTTGCCCTAGGAGGAATCCGGATTGTCCAGGATTCCAATTTGCCCTGTAACATATATTTTTACTTAAAATTGAATGTAAAATAACATGTAACAATTAGAAAAATACCTATTATACTTACTATTTCATTTATATGACACTACATGTACCTTTCAATTTATATTCATTTTTAGGTGAATACAATTTGGGAAATGCAAATTATTTATGATTTCAGTTTTACATCTTGTTATCTTTGAGATTGAGTGTATATTACTATTTTCACAAGACTAAAAAAATCCCAGTGCTAACAGCACTTTGATTATTGATGTCGGTCAAAAGCTCAATAGAGCTTATGTTTGTAATTATGTATTTCATGCCGACTCTAAATAAAACTTATTTATTATGTATTTATTTATTTATTTATTTATTTATTTATTTATTTATAATAAGTGAGCGATCAAAGTATCTGTTGAAGGTTTGAAATACTGGTACAGTAAAAATACTGCCTAGACAAAACATTTCAAAGTTGTGTTTTTAATTTGATCTGCATTACTCAGACATTTTCAAAAAAGCTACTTTTTGTTGCAGAAATTGAAAATTGATATTGAAAAAAACTATTTTTGATGAGAATGATGTAGGATATTCCACAGATGAAATATCCTACATCGAACTCAACAAAAATAGTAAATGAAATGAAATCTATCTCAATTTTCAATTAAAAGAGAAGCTTTATGCTTAGCTTACACTTTAAGGCTAATGCCTACTGCATATTAAAACCTGTTTTGACACTTCAAACCATTTACATGTAAAGTTTTGGTAGAGTTAGTAGCTTTTGGAGTGGAAAGGTAGTAGATATTGTTTAAAATTGGTATACAATCAATTTTTTTATTATTCTGGTGGGATAATATGTGTTTGCTACCTTTCCATTTTAAAGAGTAATCAAGGGAACCAAGATTCTAGCAGAAATCGAATGTTTTACTGTAGGTGCTGAAGTAATGGTGAAATGATGAATTAAAGATGGCGCAGACACTGGTCTGGATGGTTACACTTCAGCTGCAGGTACATATAATATATAACTATTCTGTCCATCTCTCTGTTCCTAACAATATTTCTTCATGATTGTCTTTTACACTTATCTTATCTAGGTTAGTCAGTTTTACAAAAATTGAGTATAATGTGTTGGGACAAACCTAAATAGTCAAGGATCATTGAACTTTCAGATTGATGAATGAAGATTTCTAAGAACAGTCATTAAATTGACTGCACCAATGTAGCAAAACAGATGAAATTCTACACCTGCTTAAAGTTAAGTACAGATTTTAGGCATTTAACTATGTTTTTAAGGTTGCTTGTTTGATGGCAGACTATGTTCCAGCAGTGAAATGCCCTGATCCTGCCCTGTGGGACAGAATAGGGAGATATGTCTGTCCTGGTAGGAAATACTTCTGTCTCTGGGATCAGGTTGAGCAGAATTATGGAGAGGAATGTTCCATAAAGGAAAGACTAGAACAGAAAGGTGAGAATTTATCTGTAGTAAAACTGGCCTATATTCTCTTCAAGTTTTTGATGGACAAAATTTCAATCGATTAAGACAAACCACAATAAGAATATAGAAATAATGTATTGTACATGTACATGTAAGTACATTGTTTTTGGGTGAGTTGTAATTTTTATGGTTTGTCAAAAGTCAGTTAGTGGATATACAAATTCATTGTTGTCATCGTTGTCGTTCATCAACTTTTTCAAATATCTTCTCTGAAAACACTAGACAGAATGTAACCAAACTTTGGGTGAATGTACCTTAGGGTACTTTTAACAATACTTGAGTTGGGATTTTTTACCTTGAAAAAAACATGGCTACCATTACTAAAAATAGACCATAGGGGTCAAATGGCAGAATTTTGCACATATCTCTAAAGTAGTTGGTTTAGCTAAAATCTGGCAGAAGTAAAATTGTTCAGCATGATGGGATGGACCTATGCCAAAATTTTCAGAAAGTCTCGTTGACGGATGAATGAGTCATGGGTCCTGAATTTAGATTTTTTTTCCCAATTTTGCATTTCCAACTTTGAAAATCTAGTAGGAGGATGGACTGTAACCAAACATAGCATGAATGTTTGTTAGGATATCTTTAACAATCTGTGTGATGTTTGATCTGTTGAAAAACATGGTCACCATTATTAAAAAATGAGGATTTGAAGCCAGTGGGTTTAGCCAATTTTTCACTGGATAAAATTGATTAGCATGGTGAGACGAACCTATGCCGAAATTTTCATGAAGATTTGTTGATCAGTGTCGGAGTGATTGCCCTTGAAGAGTCTTAAATGACTATGAGAGATTTATTATGCAAGTAGAAACCTGACAAATTTCTAGGAAAGGTTAAGAGTACAGCTTTAGAAAGCTAAAATGACTATTTTTGACCAGGTGAGCAATTCAGGCTCTCTAAAGCCTCTAGTTATCAAGAAAATCTGGATCCATTTTTCAAGGTCAAAGGTCACAGTGTCAAATTAACATTTCTGATCATCCTTTTGAGCACTCTAGAAGCAACATCATTGAAAATGATTTGGACCAAACTTAATGTACATGAGTATTTTGTCTATGTGGGGTTCGTGTACCCTAGGAACCAAATTTATATTGGGATGCCACAATCATGTCGACTCTTTTCTTTGCCTTTTAAGGTCTAGTTTGTACTTTAACAGCATAATACGCTTCCGAAGGGAGCGTTTATGGTTGTATTATCAACATGGTTCTGTAGACTTATGGCAAGAAAAAGCATCAATATCTGGTTTGTACCTGCATTTTCAGGAGCTGACAAAACAGCATAATGGCAGCTTCATTTATGTATACTTGTATATGTGCCATTAAGAGCCAAACCAGTCTTGGAAAATGTTTGCTAACTTCGGTAATTAAATACAAATCGAATCATAGCTTTTCCAACGTAGGGTTGGCCTTATAGTCTGCAGTATGGTGCCCAGATGTTTACAAAAATTACAAAATCAATATTACCCATAATTCTCAGGTCATAAAAATTGCGAAAGGGTAATGAACCAAAATGAAACAAAAATAAACGAATCAATTCGATAAGATGAAACAAATCATTATAAAAACATAATGAAACAGAATGAAGCGAAATTAAATACAATGAAAGAAATCTTTGAAGACTTTTCGCAAATTATAAGAACCATAATGTTAACCAGTGCCGGACGATTCGACCAAAAGACATTTCGGACCATGACAACCAATAATTTCTTATGAATGCCAGACATTTTGGCCAATAGACATATTAGACTATGACAATTAGTATAATGCATTAGGACAAATATATATCATTACAAAATTAACCATACTTGAAGGTTATAAGTATAATATATCAAATCAGAGCTGACAAAACTTATCAAAGTTGTTTTTAATTAATGTTTCTGCTGGAGCATTAACATGTCTCCTCTTCATCATAATAGTGAATGTGAATCTTGTTATTTAAGGGAAGAGAACTGTTTTAAATAATAGGAATCTCAACAGCATACCATGTAACACCACTAACTATCAACCATTCACATTTAATGCCAGTGGAAATACTGGGTGTATCTACCAGAAATCATTATGTACAGAGGAAGGTCAACTCACTGTAAAATTTAACAGTACCATAGAAGATACACAGTGCCGCTGTGATTACAACGGAGGTTATGCTCCAGTTAGTCAGACAAAGGACCCGTGTTATTGCGTCCCAGCTTTGGAGGATTGTACATGTTATAAGAAGTCATGTGGTACTGGTGAAGTTTTGTTATCAAGTAAGTTTTTAAAAAATTCTTTAATTCATGGATTTTTACAGTGTATTATTATTGTCACATAATGACACATAAGTGTCATAGAAAAAAAAAAATTCATAAGGTTCTTCATGAACCTGTTCCTAACACCTCAGAGGTCAAATGATTGTCTTTGTTCAATGTGTTGAAAGGAAATATGATCAAAAGCATGATTTTGTTTTAATATTGTCAGTAGCATCAAAATTAGCAAATTATTTGACTTCTTATACATCTGTCTTTGTAGTGTAGCATTGTATGTCCATCTGCTGTTCACTCTTTAGGCAATAAATTAAATATGCTTTTAGCAATTTTCATGAAACTTTAGTTAACTGTTGATAGATATTGGCATAAGCTCTTTTTCCAATTTCATAAATTTCCAGTTTGACCTTTTTAGCTCTCCTGGCCAAAGGCCATGTGAGCTATTGCTGTCACTTGGCATCCGTAGTTGTCGTCGTCGTTAACAATTATACAAAACTCTTCTCCTCTGAAACTACTGGACTGATTAGAACCAAACTTGGTATAAATGTTCCTTGGGGTATCCTGCATAGAACTGATGTGGGGATGTTTGATTCGTCGAAGAACATGGCAGCTGTTACTAAAAATAGAACATAGGGGTCAGACAGTAGTTTTTCACATATATCTCCAAAATTGTTAGGTTTAGCTAAATTATGACATGGGTAAAAATGTTCAGCATGATGAGATCTATCTATGGTCAAATTTTGGTTTTAAACTGTTGAGTCATGTTGGAGATATTGCCCCTTTTCAACGATTTTTGCTATTTGTAATGTTATTTCTTTCAAAAATCTTCTCCTCATACATTATTTGATCAATTGGAACCAAACTTGGTATGAATGTTTCTTGGTGTATCCTGCATAGAACTGATGTGGGGATTATTGATCCCTCAAAAACATGACTGCTGTTACTAAAAATAGAACATACAGTGTATGGGTCAGACAGTAGTTTTTCGCATATAACTCCAAAACCATTAGGTTTAGCCAAATTCTTTCAATAGCTGAAATTATCCTCATTATTAGGACTACAAAAGTTTTGAAGGATAAAAGTTGTCAGATGAGGTTTCACTAACCACTTCTAAAGTTTCCATTACTTTACATGTTAAACAAGTAATTTTCAATGTTTCACTGTGAATTCCCAGGACAAATGACACCTGAAAGTTGCATACCATTGCGACACTTGGAAAAATAGGCTTTCAAAATCATTATTCTAATAGTACGATGACCGTAGAAATTCTTCACAAAATTTACTTAAATAAAAAATACTGAAAATCAACATTTTTAGCTCACCTGGCCAAATGCCTTGTGAGCTATTGCCATCACTTGGCATCTGTCGTTGTCCATCATAGTCATTAACAGTTTTTCAAAACTCTTCTCCTCTGAAACTACTTGACCATTTTGAACCAAACTTAGTATGAATGATCCTTGGGGTATCCTGTATAGAACTGTTGTGGGGATTTTTAATCCATCGAAAAACATGGCCGCCATTACTAAAAATAGAACGAAGGGGTCCGACAGTTGTTTTTCACATATATCTCCAAAATCGTTAGGTTAAGCCAAATTTTGATTGGGTAAAAATGTTCAGCATGATGAGATCTATCTGTGGTCTAATTTCCATTTTGATTTGTTAAGGTCTCACTAACCACTTCTAATGTTTCCATTACTTTACATGTTAAAAAAGTAATTTTCAAAGTCTCACTGTGAATTCCCAGGACAAATGACATCTTAAAGCTGCATACCGTTGCAAAGCTTGGAAAATAAGGCTTCCAAAATCATTATGCTAATGGTACGATCATAGTAGAAATTCTTCACAAAATTTACTTGAATAAATAATACTGAAAATCCACATTTTTACCTGTTCTGCTAACTGACAGCATGGAGGCAAATTACTCACACATGTAAACAATATTCATACACTTTTGTAGTTAATTACATATATGATTTTAAAGTACACATTCTCAGCTTTATTTTGACTACTTTTAATCATAATACACACAAATAATGCACTTACAATGCATATGTCTAGGTTCAGTGTGTTTTTGGTACTACATAGTGGGGTGGCCATTTGACCCGGAAGTGGTTAGTGAGACCTAAGCCATGTTGGAGTTATTGCCCTTTTTCGACGTTTTTTTGCTATTTTGAATGTTATTTCTTTCAAAAATCTTCTCCTTTGACACCACTGGACCTATTGGAACCAAACTTGGTATGAATGTTTCTTGGGGTATCCTGCATAGAACTGAGGTGGGGATTTTTGATCCATTGAAAAACATGGTCGCTGTTATTAAAAATAGTGCGTAGGGGTCAGACAGTAATTTTTGGCCAATACCTCCAGAATGGTTAGGTTAAGCCAAATGTCATGGGTCAAAGTGCCATTACTAAAAATAGAACGAAGGGGTCCGACAGTTGTTTTTCACATATATCTCAAAAATCGTTAGGTTAAGCCAAATTTTGATTGGGTAAAAATGTTCAGCATGATGAGATCTATCTGTGGTCTAATTTTCATTTTAATCTATTAAGCCATGTTGGAGTTATTGCCCTTTTTGGATGTTCTTTGCTATTTTTAATGTTATTTCTTTCAAAACTCTTCTCCTCTGACACCACTTGACCAATTGGAACCAAACTTACTTTGAATGTTCCTTGGGGTATTATGCATAAAACATATGTAGGGATTTCTGATCCGTCGAAAAACATGGCCATCGTTACTAAAAATAGAACATAGGAGTCGGACAGTACTTTTTCACATATATCTCCTAAACCGTTAGGTTTAGCCAAATTCTGACACCGGGGTTAAAGTGTTCAGCATGATGAGATCTATCCGTGTCAAATTTTCATTTTGATATGTCAAGCCATGTTTGAGTTATTGCCTTTTTCGACGTTTTTTTTTGCTATTTTGAATGTTATTTCTTTCAAAAATCTTCTCCTCTGACACCACTTGACCAATTGGAACCAAACTTACTTTGAATGTTCCTTGGGGTATTATGCATAAAACATATGTAGGGATTTCTGATCCATCGAAAAACTCGGCCATCGTTACTAAAAATAGAACATATGGGTCAGACAGTACTTTTTCGTAATAATAGAACTGATGTGGGGATTTTTGATTCATTGAAAAACATGGCCACCATTAGTAAAAATAGAACATAGGGTTCAGACAATAGTTTTTGTATTTATCTCCAAAACCGTTAGGTTTAGCCGTATTCTGACATGGAGTATAAGTGTTCAGCATGATGAGATCTATCTGTGGACAAAATTTGGTGAAAATCTGTTGACCCATGTTGGAGTTATTGCCCTTTTTGAACGTTTTTTTTCTGTTTATGATGTCATTACTTTTAAAAATCTTCTCCTCAGAAACTACTGTACAGAATTCAGTGAAGTTGACATTTTTGTTTTATGGGGTATCCTTAACGGAATGACAGATTTTTGCTTGCTGAAAAAACATGGCTGCCATATCTAAAAATAGAACAAAGGGGTCAGACAGCAGATTTTTGCATACATCTCCAAATCTGTTAGGTTTAGCCAATAGCTGTCCATTACTGAAATGATCCTTATTATAAGGCTTACAAATGTGTCCTATGAATCAAATGGAGTCAAAATTGTCTGACAACTCCTTGTTAGAATTATTGCCCCTAAAAGGCAAAATTTAACCAGGTGAGCAATTCAGGCTCCTGGGAGCCTCTTGTTTTGTTATTGGAGTTAGTTCATGAAATTTTCTGCTTTTGTACATTAAATCATAAATGCCTTGGTGGATTTGACTGCAATAACTTTTTTGTACACTGCTTTTGGAATAGAATCCTATTAATAATGTATATTTCTGAGGAACTATAATACTAAAAAATGGGGCATATTGTAGCCTTAAGTGCTGCTATTAACAGACCACTCTTTCAAGTATATGAACTAAGGTGCGACAATAATTTGATAAAATGTAATAACATTTAAATTTAATTACAAGTAATTGACAGGTTGTGCTAATCATTCACAGAAATCCGCAAGTTTAACAAAAGTTACTTAATGTTTTTTCATCATTATGATAGACTATACCTGCATCAGTCAACAGAAAGCCTCACAGACAAAGCCCTGCTCAGAAATGTAAGTAAATATACACTCTGTTATGTTAATTACTGTGGTGATTTATTTGGGAAGGTCATGTCAGTCTTCAGCTGTACTTTGAATTCAAACTGTTTTAAACGAGTTGTAGAATGAAAGCCGTTTGGAAGAAGTTGTAGTTTTGTAATTACTATATACCGGTAATGCCATTTTGTTTTTAAACTTATCATGTTGTTGAATTATGTTTGATAGACTTATTCAGCTGTAAGAATGCTAAATATTCCAAATTTTCAATAAAAAGGGGATCTATCAAAGAGGGGGAAATCCATATGACCACAGATTCATGTGAGCTAATATCTCATTACTTTGCATCTGTTGTGGTCATCATTGTCATTAACATTTCCATTGATATCTTCTTTGATACCCTTATGAGATAAAATAAAGAAGACTTACTACTTTAGCTAAAGGGCTATACATGGTTTTCTTCTCATGCTATAGGGTCAAAATTAAAGGACAACTCATTTTTAAAGTTATTGCCCTTGCAAGGATAAAAAAACCATGATACATACAAAAAAAACTTTCAACTAGCAACATGATACTTATGATAAGGCCTACAAAGTCTCTTTTGGATTAAAGTTGTTAAATAACTCCTTTTGATAATTATAGTCCTTTAAGGACAGTTTTTTTGTATGCCACACAACCAAGTTACAGAGAGTGTAATGTTTTTGACCTGTCTGTCTGTCAATTCATCATTAGGTTTTTTATACCCTGCGCAACGAAGTTTCTAGATAATAGCATGAGAACAGTTGAAGGATTTATTTAGATGTTCAGACGTTCATTTCTATAAAATATAGCTTGGGTTTGATATTTTGTTTCCTTTAAAAAGATTTGCCACCCTTTTTTGTGAGCTATTGCCATCACTTGGTGTCTGTCATCGTTGTTAAAAATTTTTCAAAACTCTTCTCCTTTGACACTACTTGACCAATTGAAAACAAACTTGATATGAATGTTCCTTGGGGTATCCTGCATAGAACTAACATGGGGATTTTTGATCTGTCGAAAAACATGAAAAATAGAACGTAGGGGTCAGGCAGTAGTTTTTCACATATGTCTCCAAAACCGTTGGGTAATGCTAAATTCTGACAAGATAATAGTGTCCAGCATAATGAATTATCCTTAGGGTATCCTGCATAGAACTGAGGTGGGGATTTTTTATCTATATAAATTGGAGAAATAAAACTACTGTAGCCTCTACTTATCAAGATGAACATGAATTGATAAAGAAGTGATTATTAATATTTGTATTCTGTCTTTATCATTTGAACTGTAAACAAAACAATATTTATCCTGGGGCATTTGATTTTGATTTTAGAACATTTGAAATCAGAACCAATCATGTCATGCCAAAAGTCAGCCAGATAAAAGAACCTGAGCAAGGTAAGTCTCATTAAAGGGATCTGTTTTTGTTTACAAATCAGGAGTCAATGTACAAGTATTATGAATGAATCAGATACCACTAATATAATATTTTGATACCTTCCACTACCAAAGTGGTTTAAACTTTTCAAATCAGTAAAAACACACAGTGTATGGGATGTTAAATGATGGTCTTGTATGGACTTCACATACCAAGTGTATCATAAGCCATATTAATTTACTTGACTTCTGTCACATTCCAGTTATGGGTATTATACTGTCATTACTTTCGTCCAAATGCTGATAAAGAACCTTTTTCTGTATGTGGTGTTAAAACATATATTTACTGAAGTTTGTGTAGGGGTATCATTAGAGGTAATGGCTCACAGATTTCTTATTTTTTCCAGGTAAGTGATTAAGGGTTTGAAGAGCCTCCTAATTTCTTTATTTCAACTTGTGACAACCACAACTCATGTAGTATGCGTGGTAGTACATGGCTGTGATAACCCCCTGTGACATTTATTTTTCAGAAAAAAATTATACACCTGCTGTAATTGTGATGATTTTCTTCATATTATATTCAGGTAAATTTTATAGTTTACTAATTTGGTTTAACAACAGCTCAGGCAGTTTTCGTTACAGATCAGTTTAATAAATGTATTGTATGTTTTATATTATGCTTCAAACTTTTTAGTAGTATTGAATTTTTTCTTATGATAATAATATCTCATCATTAGATTGTAAAACTTAGTACACATATTCATCATAATATATACTTATTACAATGTAGGTCATTTTGTGGCTCAGTCAAACACTTCATGATTCACTGTGCATAGATAATGTGATAGTATAGCACCGTACATCAGTTTGTAAGGATCAAATTTAGCTATTTTTCAACGATAGCTCTGCAAGTCTTCTTTTTATGTTGATTTATTGAAAGTAAATATCAGGCAAGAAAGATGATGTTTGTATTCCAAGTGAATTATTTGCTATCAGTAATATATAATCCTCTTATGTTTTCAGTTGTATCGTACTGTTTGTATATAAGAAGAAAGAAGATTAAATCCTTACTGGATATAGTGAGCAGTTATTGTATGCAAAGTAAGTAATAGAGATACACCAGCTACAATTACTGTATTTATTGTATATCTGAATGGTACAGCAATGTCTTTATTTCTCTCAAAATTTATGTACAATAATACCAAGTATATATTTAAGTTACTGGTTCTGGGAAGAAATCATTTGTATCAATTACATTTTTTAGAGGTATCATTTGCATGACATGTTTATTATTGTCTATTAAGTTACAATTGCCCCAAAATGCAAAGCTCATTTTCCTGAGTTTAGCTGTGTAGGCAATCTGTCCAGTCCCTGTTGTACATGTAGTTCTGTGAATGTGATGAATATATCTGATAAAAGTCAACCTTGCTAAAGTAGTCATTGCAGATTCGCACAAAACTTACCTCTTTCTAAATTACACTCATTTTAAAAGGAATGTTAGGCCACATCTACAGCTGACGCTAATTTGCTTAGAGATATAAATGATTGCCAATGTACTGGATATTGGCAAATACAGACTATCTAGACCTGTTGCCAAAAATGAGCAAGAACGACATTCATTCTTGAAAGTCAATTTTGCTAACAAAGGTGTAGATGCTACAAGCATAGTCAATAGCCTACACCATAAAAGTGTTACATCACAGGTTCCTCCATATTTTAAGGACTATTCAGTTCCACTAATGTCCTACACCCACACCAAACAAATTAAAGCCATAATTTTTAATCATGAGAAGGCACTACTTAATCTCCAACTTGCCAGCTTTAAATCACCACCTGACTGTGTATGTTCCTTTTCACCCTTTAACTATATTCCTGCTGAACATATCATCACTGGTGACCTTAATTTCATTGACAATGCTGGTTTACAAGATATCCTTGCTAAAGGTCATAACATAGCAACCAGTAAAATGATTACAAAATTGCAAATTTGCGTGATTAGAAGTGTTTAAAGGCAAAATACACATACAATAATGAAGAAAATCAAATAATAAATTGCATCGACTACTTTTATGAAGGAAAATATTGATTACAGGCTATAAGTAATCATGGCTACCGATATTTAACAATAGCAATGTTGTTTGATATCAATAAAAAAGACATTTTTGAAGACAAAGAAAAAGAAAATTGAATATTGAACTGACTACTGTGAAAGTACTATTGTTTATGGGCTACCAATTTTCGTGGTTTTCGTGGGTAGGCCAAACTACAAAATTTGGTTCCAACGAATAGTAGATTCCCATTGATGTGTATACTGAAAACTTCAAATCCACGAAAATTAGTATCCACAAATTAAAGTACTTTCAAAGTATATAAATCTTTGATGGGAAAACTCAAGAATTTTAATAAAGCAATTACTTATTGGATCCCTGTTTGAGAAGAATATTGAATTCCTTAGCAACCAACATAATGCTGTTAGAAAAATGTATACATGTATATGCCATCAGGAAAAGGTATATCTGGCTTTAGTTCAATGATGTATTAGAAAGAGTGAAATTATTGAAGGTTAAGTGAAAAAAGTTAATGCAATGCTTTCGTTGAATTAACATTCATTGTTTACATGAAATGGAGACAAAATTCTTTGTAACCTATTGAGCCCTAGAAACCAGTATTTACATTTGGGAAAATTGTATTATTCCAATGCAGATTGGTTTTGAAAGAAAAATGATTAAAAAATATTCATGTGTCTGGTTTTTAACCAAAGGCAAAGTGAGCTATGTATAGCCATCACATGGCATCCTTCATCATCTGTCCATCATTAACTTTGCTTTTAAAATCTTTTCCTCTGAATCCACTCATTATATTATACAAATTTTAGTCACCAGCATCCATAGGGTATGTACTTTGAAAATTGTGTATATTATTTAAATCAAGCTAAAACATGGCCACTGTAGCTTTTTTAGAACGCATGGGTCAAGTCACCAATTTCTATATATATCTCAAAAACTATACTCGAAAATAAGTGTGATTTTCCTCTTCAGCATGGAAAGCTCTACTAAGTCTTCAGTTGGTCAAAGTTGTAGGATAACTTGTTAAAAATTATTGCCTTTGAAAGGCAAAAAATGACTTTTTTGCAGTTTTTAGCTGATATCTTGAAAACTATAGTATAGATAAAAAAAATTCAACTGATGATGAAATAATCCTTATTATAAGGCCTACAAAAGTTGTTTTGGGTCTAAGTTGTTGGACAACTTCTTGTTAAAGTTTATGTTCTTGAAAGGTATAAAAGGATATTTTTTTACCATTTTTAGCCAATATCTTGAAAACCTTTTGAAGTAGAAAATAACTTTTAATTGATGAAATGATCCTGATGATAAGACATGCATAAGTCATGATTGGTTTGTAGTTGTAGGAAGAGTCCTTGTCAGAGTAGTTTCCCTTGAAAGGCTTAAAATAAACTAGGTGGGAGTTTTAGTCTCCTTGGAGCATCTAGTTAATGCAAAAAATGTAAATAAAAACAGATTTCTGATATTGTAGATGGTCTTCATTCAAGATTACAATAGCCCCCACTATATGATAGCATATAACAAGTCATTACATGTGAATATTGGGGAAGCATAACTTTGTGTTTTTAAGAAATTTTATAACTAGTAAATATTTTTCTTGCAATGTATCATTTCAGTATTATTCTATTATTTCAGCTAGTAAAACATTTCTGCAAATAAAATTAAGATCTAATCTTCATATCAACTCAAGATTTGAGGGACTCCTTTTTGGTTTGAAAGATATTTATGTTACAGACCATCAATTCAGCCAGTGAGCATTAGGAACATACACAAAAGTTGAGTTATTGCCCTTGAAGGGTGAAAAATGATGTTTTTAGAAGTTTTCATTCAATATCTTGAAAACTGAGGCTTTCAATTGATTAAAATGATCCTTATGGTAAGTACTGCCAAAGTCTTCTTTGAGTCGAAATTGTTGTAGAACTCCTTGTAGAGTTATTGTCCTTGAAAGGCAAAAATTTAACCAGGTGAGCCTTTCAGGCCACTGGGAGCCTCTTGTTTAGAACAGCATGTGAAATACTGTAAGAAATATTACAATAAATAATTTTGATTCACATTCAGTTTACAATTAATTTTAGTGCCAAAAACCACCATTCGCCCAATCTCATTTAAGTAGTGCATATGAATTTAGAAAATGTATTAAATGGGGTAACAATATTTCCAGACAATGTATTAGTTAATGAATTCTATACACATCTGTCCTTCAAAATATAAAATATTTTGATCAGATCTCAACTGCTTTTTGAGATATAGACCTTTCTACTTTTGTTTTGGTCCCCTGATTCCTCCATAACAATCAACCTCTCTAAATATATTAGCCATTGTAAAGTGCTAAAAATATTTCAATATCTAATCTCAAATATATTGTCAAGAAGGAGAAGGGTTTAACTTTCTGTTTAAAGTGAAAATGTAGGTGTATTTTACATCTCAAAGTACCTCACATTTGCATTAACCTGTCCTTATATGAATAATCTTATTAAAATTGAAATTTACAGTACTGAAAAATGACTGAAATTTACAGTGCTGAAAGTTGACTGAAATTCAAAGTACTGTGAAATGACAGAACTTCCCATCAACAAAGCAGTTCTCACAGAAACAAGATTTTGTCCTTGTCACTATTTTTGATCCATCATAGCCAAATACAGAATGGATGGTCATTTTCCCTTTGAACAACTTTAACTCTGTGGTCTTGATATCAGTGTCTGCTTTCGGATTACATCCTTACCAACCTATACATAAGTGATGGATGATACTGATTGTGAGGCCCAGCTGTAGAAGGATTGTGCATCTTGAATCACATGTTTTTCCCATTTAACAGCGTTATCTGCCATCTGCTTGGCAACCGCTCAAACCCCATCACATGGACCTTTACCATGGCCTGCCTCAAAATATTGCCAGCTGGCAGGAACATTAAAGACATTCATGTTCAGCAATCACATTGAAAATGTATCAGTTGCAGTATTGAGATGTTTGACTGTCAGAAATGTAATGAAAGAATGTCATATTTGGAGCAAGTTCCCACAGTTTCGGAAGAAGTGACCTGAGAAATGCCAATGCTGCTGCAGCTGTGTGTGATAGCTCATCTGATATCATAGCGTAGGACTTGTGTTCAATTTTGCCTGTCTCCTCATTTCAGAAATAAACCTCTACAGGATGTATTGTCACCATTGTTTTGTTCCAGAGTAAGCAGATTGTACCTCATCATACGTTGTGCATGTATAGTTCTCTGCAAAGTCAAGTTGTGCTGTGATGTGTCAGTTTGGCAAATTTCTTTCAGTTTACATATCTGATCATATTGGCTTGAGACCATGTCTAAATATCGTCTAAAGATTTCTGCACAATTGACTAGTTCTATCTTAAATTCTCGAATGTCAAGTTTGATATTAACCAATCCTATCTTTTTTCTTACATCTCCAATATCAATTCTCTGCCATTCACTAAACAATATTTTCTCATTTTTGATCTTATCAACCATCCTTTCTAGATCATCATTTGTGTTTCTACTGTAGAAGTTGTCTCATGCCTTGTCACTTTTCCTTAGGTTTTGATTCAATCCTTTTGTTGTCATTAGAGCCATGTTCTGGTGATTTATGCATAAACAGGATCTTTTCGTGGTGAACGATACAGGTAAAATATCGCTTGGACGACACCTGTAGAATGTAGCTCTACTTTCTTTCATCTCTTGATTCTCTAAAATAAACTTCTCATACCAATTGTCAATGTAATCATTTATGATACATGTAGGCTTTTCCTGGTTGTTTACATTTTTCACATCTTTCTGGTATGGCAGAGTAGTGCTGTTATCACTTTGTTCCAGGAATTCAACAATTGCTTCTTTATATTTTCCTTGATCTTTTAAAGATCTCCTGCGTTGAAATCCATCTTTGATCTTCTTCTTTGCCAGACTTGCTAAAGTGTTCCTAGTCAGTCCTGAATCTTTAGCTGAACTGCTTAACATTCTATACTTTTTCAGGTGCCAAACACTACCACTTTATTATATTGGGCTTTGGGGTTTTGATTTAAACATGTACATTTTGTGTCTTTCTTTCTATTCATTTGTCATCATATGGAAGAGCACCAGCCTTCTCCTGACCTTTTCTGCTCTTTTCTTCTTCAAAATGACATCTTCCATATATCTATTTGCCTTGCTTTGTGGAGAATCAGTGTATGTTAGTTTCTTCCTTATGCATTGTTGTTTCCTAGCAAGTGCCTGAAATTTTCTTTTCAATTTTAAGTTTTCCTCTTCTAATCGTTTCAATGCATTGCTCTTTTCAAGTAAAAGTTTCTTCCTCCAGACTTTGCTGCCATTTGCCTTTGAAAATTCAGTTTGAGGACCATCACGTCCTGCTTGACATTTGCTTTTTGTTTTCTATATGCCCGGTTACTGATTATCTTCTGTGCATTTCTTTTTCTCATTTGTGACGTACTAAGCTCGTTTGATGGAACTTTCTTCTTCCTGTCTCTTTCCTTCTGAAGATATTCCTTTTCATTATTAGCTTTTTGTCTATCTCTGTATTGTTTTTGCCTTTCAGCATTTGTAAGTGCCATCGTTTCCTGAAAGAAGACAAGAATAATTATATTATCTTTCTACACTTTAGTGTCGATAACTTATCTAATTTAGATACATGTATCATATTATTTTAATAGAAATATGATCTTTATGCCAAAGACAACACCAGAAAATTACAGCCATTCCTAAGTACAAAGTATGTGAGTCTCAAGAGTCTGAAACGAACAGCAAAACAAAAATATAGAGCCATCACAGATATCGAGGTTTATAAAATTAAATAAACAGAAAAATAAATAAAAATACTCCATGATGCAGTTCTCAAACATGCTCCAACCAACCAACCAACATGAATTTTATGAATTCGTAACTTTTTCGACTCAACAACATGATCAGTTAGATCTTGGACTAAACATGCCATCTTTACAACATTTTTTTTCTGGAATTTCAAAAACATATATGAAAAAAGGTTTATTTATATTATCCTTCTATTTCAAGTTCTGAAACAAAAAAAAAACATCCATAATTGACTTTTTCTTAATGTGTAATTATGATTCCTCTGTTACATTGTGGGCTCTTTTTCATTTGCACTTTTTTCCATATGCACGGGTACATTGTGATTCTAAATTTTCCATGCCATTAAGATTTTGTTGTCTATTTGTCTGTGAGTGTTTCAAAATGAAAATATTCACCAAAAAGTTATTTTTTCTCAGTATTGGTAATTAATGTACTTATCAACTTTTGTTGTGATACAATATCGAATGTTTTTCTTCAATTCACTCCATTTTTCATGATGGAAGGCATGTAATTTTCAAAGCAATCCCACCTGTTAACTTTTGAGATCACATGATAAATGTGAAAATAGTGTCATAGAGAAAATATGCTAGTTAAGAAAATTCCACATATTGGAGGAATCATAACGGAAGAATTCCCATTTAAAAAATAAAATTTATTCAAAAGAATGTATACAATAAAAATTGTTTATATAGTTTGAATTTATAAGCAAACATAGTGTTATTGTTGTAAAAGCAATATTTTTATTTTCTATCATTAATAACAATATTTGTTTACTGTAACAGAGGAATCAGTTGATCAGTGGTATTTTCAAAAATGTCGATTTTGATAAATTATCTTACTCTTGCATATATTCCTAGCACATTTTTTGAATATTTATTTTAAGATACCTTCTCCTTATTATTGTAACCTGTGTTCTAGTTTTCTAACACCATTGTATGCTATTTTTCATTGCACTCAAATCTTCGTAACGGAGGAATCAGGAAATTGGCGACACTCCAACATTTCTAAATTCATTTCCTACTAATGTTATTTGTTTTTTTTTAACATATTTTTTATAGTACTGATACAATTGGGTGCAAATCGACCAGAAAAGTCCATATATATGAAAAGATTTACGGCATCAGTTACCTTATTTTATGAAATTTTAGTATTGCGACATCCAGTTTTTAGCATATTCTGGAAGTTTGAGTATGATTTTTTTTATTCAAAAGGTAATGGAAAATTGTTTTGTTAGACTTATTATTAATTTTAGTTGTCCAGATCATGATGTAAAACATACAAACATATTTTTTTTTTGAAGTTTTTCGACAGTAGATGTTTTGAAATACCTTGGACCCTATTTGCACAACTTAAATATGATTGGGCGCATTGTTACCTTTGGCCCTTCGTGGTTCCAACAGACAAAGCTCCTGATGACATAGTATTGGTATGCAAAAGTCACTATATTGACTGTCTGTTTAAGCAAATGAGTGTTGACAGTTCACTTGACAACCCAACAATACTCGCTCAGTACTATATTGGTATATTGCTGGGTCTGTCAATTGCACGACTTAACCCCAATAACAACTCACAACTTCACCCTCAGCGGTAAAAGATAGACTTTAGACTTACTATGATAAAGCCTACACTACTAGTGGCGTGAATCAGATGTGGATTCCTTATCTTTTGTAGCAGTAAACAAACTTTCAATTTTCCTACCTTGTACACCACACTGCCACATGACAAGCTAAAGACAGTTCTACCTGATCTTATTCACCAATGCTTTTATACAAAGTAGGGCACTTAAAGATATTCTTATCTAGTATTAGGTTGAAGAGGCTTATTTCGTTAAAAAAGCACAATGATTCTAACAAAGAATTTTTGGTCGCCAACATTTATGGATACATGTCTCTGGATAATCCTAGTTTCTAGGATAATCTACATCCAATCTACCCAAATGAACTTAAAATACCACTGATACATCTTTGTCAGCCTAGTTCCTAGACCTTAATTTTTACATAAAAAATTCAGGACAATTGAAAAAAACCTGTATGACAAACCATTCTTAGTGGCAGTATACTAACATTTTCAGCCTATGGAGTATACATTTCACAGTTGATCTGTTACTGTAGAGCCTGTGATCTGTTCATGGACTTTCTCTGTAGAGTGTTGATATTGTCAAGTAAACATATTCATGAAGGGTATGCTCAGCCTTTGTTAATATCTTCACTATACAAATTTTACAGTAAACATCACAATATAAAAAACCAAATGAAATTTCAATCCCACAGACAGGATATCTTCAATTTTATTCAATGTCTTAACAGACAGACTACCTGCTGAACCTGACACTTACTAACTGCAGTGATGTAGCTCTTTTGACATAAGTCAATGTGGCTAGGACACATGATTCACAATGGTTCTCAGTTACAATTATAAATTACACTATGTTGTGAATTGAATGTTTGTTGAGTTTTTATATGCTTATGTCTGGAGTGACAAGATTTATTTTATCCTTTACCAGAAGTGGATGTTTTATATCGATTTTTTCTTTCAAATCATATTAGACTTCAATACGATAATACTTGTGCTTTTTTAACAATGCCATTTTCAAAACATATATGTATATTTTTAGTCTATACAGATACGAAAATAAGTCCTATATTCTAGGTACATGCAGACTCTCCTTCAGTAATGAATGGTTTAAAATACTTCTCCACTTGAGAAGGTGAAATTTTAAATAAAAATTTTCTACATGTGAGCTTAAGCGAGCATGATAAAATCTTAATTTCACCATTGAGAGTGGAGTTATGATTACATCAAGAATAGGCGGAAGGAGAATTAGTTTTCCTCATGAAATTTGTGTAAAATGGAGGGAAAACTCATAGAAATTTTATCACTGCCCAGTGGTTAAAAAGTCATATGCTTTTTTAATCAACATCTTACAATGGGAAAAATAAATATCCATCATTTACTCAGGTGTGGCTAATTTAAATATTACTATTTTCAATAAAACTAATTTTATCTATTGTTCAAAATCATTGTTATATCCAGTTCAAAATCAAATCCCGGCTCTTTATATATACAATTGATAATGTTATATGTTTTATGGTGATTTTTTATTATCTCAATTTAATTTTGTCTATTTTTGGATAATTTTCCTGTTTTGTTTTTGTGGGAGTTGATATTGCTGGTGCTTTAGTTTCTTGTGTGTCATCTTGTTTTTCCTTCAGTTATAATGTGTAATCTAGAGCTATAAACATTGTGTTTGTAGATTGTCTTTGTTTAGTCCATGTTTTTAGATTTTGATGTATTTGACCACTGACACTAATGTAATTTTTTGCTGATATCCTGTATACATATTGCTGTTAATTTATATACATTTGTGATGTAAGGAGAAAGTTGCTGCATTATTTTACTTTCTTTTACAGTCAAATTTATAGGCAACTATGGAGAAATAATCAGTTATTTTGAAGGTGAAAAAGTTCCTTTGGAATGTAAAGTTAATAAACCTGGACTGAAAAATGAATGGTTCAAAGATAGGAAAGTTGTTAGTTCTGATGAAATCACCTACAAAACATTTAAAGTAGAAAATGGAACCATGTACTGTATGGTGATAGATCCTGTCAACAAAGGTGATGCTGGGTGCTATTCATTTTACAAAGAAAACATGAAAGTAGCCATACTGAAAGTTGAGGAAGGTATATCCTATTTATGGTTCATTTTTGAAGTTTTTATGGGACTTTCAAGGAATGATTATTATGTAATGCCATTGATATTATACCTTAATCAATTTTAGGTGTCCATTATCATTACATAGACATTGCCATTCACTTGGATGGATGTTAAGCATACCCAATTTTCTTAGATAAACTTAAGTTCATTAATTTGGTTCAGTGTTAAAAGGGTAGTCTTGTGGTTTGGTTGCCTTTACTATATACAGTTCTCTGAGAATCTTCTCTTATTATTTCCTGTGCAAACAATGTTTGGGGGTGTATAGGAATCACTCCGTCAGTTTGTCCCACTATCTGTCTGTCTGTCTGTTCACATTTATTTCAGCTCAACTTCCCCTAACCCGCTTAAGAGATATTGATAAAATATTGTAGGAAGGTTTGACATCATGTGTAGATGCACTTAAAGGAATATAGTTACTGTTTGGAGCAATCAAAAGGGAGATAATCCAATTTTGGGGTTTTACATCTTAAAACCTTGTCAGCCCAAATTATTCAATTGATGAAATTGTATTGGAATGTAGGCCTTCATATGTAGATGTGCATGAAGGAAGATATGTTTTGTAATATATGTTTTGTCATAGCGCTCCAAAGGGAGGTAATCCAATTTAAGTGTTTTACATATTTAAACTTCTCCAAAACTGCTGAAGGGATTTTGAAATAGTACAGGAAGGTTAGATATTATATGCAGATGTGCATGAAGGAATATATTCACTGTTGGATTACTCAAAAGGGAGATAATCCAATTTTAGGGTTTTGAATGTTAAAACAGTCAGTACAACTCCCACTAAAGTACTTATGGGATTTTTTGAAATTCTACAAGAAGGTTGGGCATCATGCATTTATTTAGTTGTGCTTGAAAGAACACAGTTTCTGTCAAGGCATTCCAAAGGGAGATAATCAAACTAAAGCGTTTAATGTGTTAAATCTCGTAACCCTAACTCCTCCTAATTCACTCAAGGGATTTTAATGAAATTTTATAGAAAGGTTTGGCATCATATGTAGATGTGCAAGACAGAATGAAGTTACTGTTGGAAGAACCCAAATAGAGTTTATAGATTATACATTGAACTGCATTTGAAGTTGGGGTATTCACTTTGTGAGCTTGTTCTCAGTGTTTCTAGTTTTTGATAGAAATTGCTGTGCATTTCTATCTGATTACACAATAATAATGTACTTAGCTTTGTTACGGGGGTCAAAATACTGGTTGTTTTCGGATTACAAGTAATATTTTGTCTAATTTTACTTTGTTCTTTCATAATTAAAGGTTTTTGTAATGAAATTCATTTATTTCAGTGAAGATTTTTGAAGAACTAAAAAAGCATTACAAATGCTTTATTGGTGATCGAGTTGAGTTAACATGTTTAGTCAACACGGAAAAAGTCATGGGTAAATGGTTGAAGGATGACATGGATTTAAGTATTGATGATTGTCATCCATACAAAATAGAAAACACAATTTCCGGAAATAGACATACTTTAAGTATTGTAAGTGTTATGGATGAGGATGAAGGAACTTACAAATTTTCCATTCAGAACAACAATTGTGCCACTGAATTAATTGTTCTAGGTAAGTAAAAATGTAATGATAAGGAAAATCTGTGAAAATTGCTATGATCATGACATCCTAAAGATGACCCTGATTTTTTGCCATTACACATCATCTACTTTTTAAATGACCGCACACAAACTGTGGTTGTGTTATAGATTTATGATTTTGCTGTCCCCTTCTTCATTGTCTGCAGATATTTGCAAAACATTTTTTCATTCCTATTATTTGATTGCACAAAATGTTATTTTTTTATATCACATATCAAATGTTTCTACAGGGATATTGAAACATGTCCACTTTAATTGGAAGTAATTTCATTTCAGCTCACCTTTCCCAGAAGCCATGTGAGCTTTTGCCCTATCTCATCATCTGTTAACAATTTTCTTTAACTCCAATTAAAGGGGTATAACCTGTGATTGAGTCCATAATGAACTGTAAGTCCTTAAGTGTGTCAAAAACTAATATTGTATCCACACTTGCCCCAGGTTTGTTCAATGTCCAGCAGACTTATCATACTACGTTTATTGAAAACTTTGTTTTCAGTTTTAAAAATCTTAATTTTAGCTACTTTTGCAGTTTTAGGCTGTTCTAAAAAGCAAAACTTTAAATGGTAAGCATTCAGTACCAAAAAAAAAATACAGAAGCATCAAAACAGAAGGACTATTCAGAGACATCAGAATAAATAGAGATGATCCACATAAACAGTGTAGACAAAGAAAATACATTGAAAATTTAGAGATAAGAAAAACAAGACAGCACACAAAAACTAAAGCTTTTGAAAAAATAAATTACACAGATACCCAGGAGTGACATTGGGTGCTCTGGAAGGTTAAACAGCACTCATCATATTGCAAGTGAGTAAAGTTTTAAGTAAGCATCAAGTTTATGGGTTGTCAATCTGGTAAGTTTATTTGATAGCATATTTTCTCTGCAAAGGAATTAAGTGGACAAATTACATGCATGACTAACAGTAACAGATGAACTGATCAAGTTCATACCCGCCAACTTAAGGGTGTTTTCACTATTTTGACTATTTTTCCCGCTAACGCAAATTTCCAGGTAAAATTTGTCCTGAAACCTGATTTTGTAAAAATTACCTGAAAACTCTTAATTCAAATCCCACAATTTGTGTTCATTGATTAGAAGGGCCATAAATCTAACAAAAGGTTCTTTATTACTGTCTACAGGGTAAGGGAAGCTTTAATGACCGGTAAATAATTATCTGATCAGGGTTATCCTATAATAATAGACAATTAGAAAATGAATCCAGATCTACCACTATTTCATGATCAGTCAGTCATTTTCTAAAGATTAAATTCTACTGCACAATTAATTTGACAAATACTGTCAATTTAACTATAATTTGTAGAACCAGGTATAAAATTATCATTGTTTATACAAAATGAGTTACCTCCCCTACATTCTTTAATACTTTTTTCTATATTTTCTGCAATTTCAACAGTACAGTATATTTCTCAAAAGTTTTGTTTGCAATATGGTGATGATTTTTTAAATTTGGTAGCAAAATTATTTAATGTTTAATACATTTCATCATATACTGTGCATACATTTATGATATGCATTTAATGAATAGAGATGCCCAAGTTTTTTTTCAAAAGTTTGCAGATAATAGTTCACAATTTTAAAAACCATCAAGTTTGTCATAAAATTCAGATATCATCTAATTAAAGGTTAAGGTCTAGGCATGGAGCAGATGTTGTAACAATTGTTTCTTTAATTTTGAGTTTATTTGGGTATATCAATTGTAGGTAACACTTGTAGGAATACTTATTTAGAGACATCTACATGTATGTAATGGAAACTAAAATGGAAATTAAAGGATTATATATAGACTAGTCACCCTTGCAAAACCTATAGAAACAGATCAGCCAAGAGTTCTGGCAGTAACCCAAATTGTCAACACAACAAATATATTACCTATTAGGAATTTCACATTTTAAAACCATCAGACTCAGATTACTTCATGTTAGAATCAAGAATCAATTAATGATCCTTATCCTTAAGAAATATGGTGCTGCTTTTTGATAGATTGTATAATTAGTATCATAGGTTTTCCAATATCTCCTGGTGAATAATTTTGCCTCTGTGGCCTTCTGTTAATTGATTTGAAACTCCTGAAGACATGGATGTTTGCTTTAAATAATGATTTGTTTTTACTCTTTTTTTAGAATTTTCTCGATCGGATATTTACAATTTCAAATTAAATAATTTAATGAATGAAGTAGTGAAGCCAGTTGTCAGGAAGTATATATTTGACAAGGAATTTGATCCCAGGAAACTAAAGGATGTTATATCAACAAATAGAAGTACTATACGTGGTCTTCGGTTACCTTTTACAGAAAAAAATATGTTGCTCTATGGGAAAAGTAAGTGATTTTATGCAATATTTTTGAACAGTTTGTCTATAATTTTACGGTCGTATTAAAGCAGTGTTGTTGTCATTGGTTTTCTTTGGTGATATTAGTTGATTGATCTTAATAAAATTTGATAACAAAATTCCATACCACAAAAAGGAAGATTGTTATTGAATTTTGGGGTAATTGCCCTAAACTATTTTGAAAGTAGGGGCCAACAACAAACATTTCATAGAATTGAACTATATAACTTCTGTAAGAGCTTGTGGATGTCTATGATATAGCAATACAAGGTGCCATACTTCAAATGGATACTAATATTGATTTTTTGGGATTGCAACTTGAGCCAATTAAGAACTATTATGTGCCACTAAGGGACCAGAAAAAAATAAAGAGAATGGGACTCTTCGAAATTCTACCACAAAGTACCATTCCCCAAAGGAAGGTTAGGATTGATTTTTCAGGTTGTGACTAGAACCATTTAGGAATCAGGAGCCAAAAAGGGTCAAATTTTAATCCTATGTCCAATCACAATCAAAAATGTCAATCAAATTACTTAACTTAATGGTTAAAATTTTAACCTTTGTGGTTGTATCAAGCTGTGCCCTGTTGAGCATTTTATCGTATACCTATGTACGTATTATATGCTCAAGAAAAAAATATTTAATCATATCTTATCATGTAAAAGACTTTTTAGATGGTTCATGATAGATGCTCGGCAACATTAAGTTTTACTGCTGTCCATTCTTATGTTATTCTGTCTCATAAATGTTTTGAAAGTTTTATCATAATTTTTGGGTATTTTTTGTTAAAACATGAAATTCAAACACAATATAATATAACTGGCAATTTTCCTTCTCTAACAGCGAGAAAAAAAAGCCAATATCTTTAATGTTATTTTATTTCAATGTTTTTTCTTTAAAAAATCTTCTCCTCTGGCACTACCAGACCAATTAGAACCAATATTGGTATGAATGTTCCTGAAGGTGTTCTGCATAGAACTGATATGGAGATTTTTGAGCCATCGAAAAATATGGCTACCGTTACTTAAAATAGAACATAGGGCTCCAACAGAAGTTTTACACATATATCTCCAAAACTTGTTGGTTCAGACAGAAGTTTTTTGCATATATCTGGAACACCATTAGGCTTGGCCATATTCTGACATAGGTAAAAGTCTTTTATATGATAAGATCTATCTCTGGTCAAATTTTTCATTTTAATCTGTTAAGCCATGTTGGAGTTTTTGCCCTTTTTCTACATTTTTTCCTTACTTTTAATGTTATTTTTTTTCAAAAATATTTTCCTTTGAAACTACTGTTCCAATCAGAACCAACCTTTATATGAGTGTTTCTTAAGGTGTTCTACATAGAACTGAAAATTCAAATTGATAAAAGCGTGTTAAGGAAATTTTTTTTTTTTTAAGCTGAAATTGGTTTTATTTAAGTATAATTATTATGTAGGATATGTAACTCTGTTAATGTAGTTTTTGAAAGTAAGTGCACATCAACTTTTGAATAAGTTTAAAACTGGTGAAAAAGGTGAAATGGAACGTTTGTAAATGTGTGTGAAGTTGGATCAGTAGTATGGATTGACTTTTACTTTATACATATTAAACGAAAGACATTTCTTAATAATAAATAAAATGCAAATGTATGATCACAATTTTATTTAACATCATATAATACTTGAAATTTTGTTCATGTTACAATTTTCACAAGAGTCAAAAACATCCAGTGCTATCAGTGGTTTGATTTGACATCTTTTTGCTATTTTAATGCTTTTATTTGAAAACAAATCTCCTCAGAAACTAATGGACAGAATTTAATGAAAATTGATATGATTGTTCCTCAGGTATGAGTGTTAGGAATTTTCTTTAAGATTTTAATGTTAAGTTTTCTGATTTGGTCGATTAAATGTGAATCAATTCTGCTAAGACAATCCTATTTGGTATGCAGTTGCATTATCGTCACAATATCACAGTTTTGACTAGGTTTTGGGGATGGCATTTCTGATGTTTTCAAATTAGTTAAAGTAATATGTTGATCTTTATCTTGTTAAATGTAAATGCTGACCCTTAGAATAATAGCAGTTTCGATATTTATTGTGATAAATTAAACCCATAGATGTTTGGGCCATGGTCTGTTTGTAGTGACATATCTCACCACTTTACATGGCAACAGAGCATCAATGAAAAAGCTAGCCAATTAATTTTAGTTTCATAGAAATAGAACGAGTTCATGGAAGAGAACCACAGGGATCATTACACAATTATGTAATAACATCAGGGACAGTTCCCTAGTTTGTATTGGTGTAATCATTATCATGAGCCAGCGTATGAATAATTTCTAAGGTATACAGAACAAGTTTTCCAAACATGGCAGATTGTGTTTGGCTGTAGGGCTGTCAACTTGGAATCTAAGGAAACAGCTATGGAAAGGACTTAATATTGTAAGAAATCATTATTTATGCAGTCTTCCACCACACAAATACTGTCATTTGACGTTTATTGTATTTAACAATATCATACAATATTTTCTGCCTGCATAGGAGCACCACCAGAGGAATTTAATGAGGACCTGACTTTGAATTGAGTAATTTAAAAGCATTATTTAAGGTGTATAAGAAATAAGAACAGACTCAAGGACACATGGTTAACATTAGTTAGAATCGTTTGATATGGAAAAGGAACTAGGAACTAACTATAGTTGGTGAATGTTTATGATATTTTAACCCCCTGCTGCAATATTTTAACCCCCTAAAGTAGTTAATATGTCATAGGACCAAAATGTCATAAGACACCAAGATAAAAGATAAAAATATCATAGCGAAATGTTGACCCTCTTATGATATTTTAACTTCTCTGGTGTGATATTTTAACCCCCTTCTGTGATGAATTGTTAAATTTTCATAAAATAACCCCTGGGGTCAATATTTCATACAATATATTGACCCCAGGGTTAAGATATCATATAATATTTCAACCCAAGGTAATAATATAATATGATACCACTAGTATCACTACATCACCAATTTTATGCAAATGCCCCCTCTATCACAGTCTATTGACTTTGAAATGTTTGTATATTTTATTGTTCAAGTAAGGTCAGTTAACAGAAATAACCTTGACTAGGTCAATTGTATCAGGTTTGCAGTTGCATTTACATCACTACATCACAGTTATTTAAATGTTCTATGCCTCACCATTCATTATCTATTGACTTTGAAGTTTCTTTTTTAGGTTTTAATGTTAAGTTTTCTTATTAGGTTACTTTAATATGAACTACTCACCCTAGGCCTATGATATTTAGTGTGTAGTAACATTAACATCAACATAATATCATGTCTGTTTTATGTATATACCCTGGCAGTCACTGTCAAATATTGAATGACAGTGACCATGTGTTACAGGCAAGACACATCTCTGTTATAACACTTTATTATTATCAAAATTTTATTTTTATTGAAATTGTGGTTTTTTATGGTGTCAAGAGATTAATATTTCTATTTTCATTGATACTTTCTTTTATCAATGTTTTTGTCATTACCACCATGATTTTTTTGTATACCTCAATATAAATGAAAACGGAACATTTTTTATTACTTTTTTTGCAGAAACTCGCCATAGGAACTGCGAAAATGGGGAATTAAAAAAGAAAAAAGGTATGTTTTACTCCTTCTGCTTGGTTTTTGTGTCATCTCATCAAATTTTCTGCTTGAAAAGTTTGGCCATGTTAAGTGGTTTATATGTTGGTTTGTGCACATTAATGATCTGAAGTTATTATTATGTTCTTTCAGGAGTGCAACATTTGTCAGGGTTGTTTTTTTTTTCACCTGTTCATCAGAGCTTGTCTTAATATTGGTTTCTTTTGTTGTATACTAGTATTTTTTCATAGTCCTGTCTGAATATTAGTTTTCTTTTTTTCTTGATATTTGTCTTGCCTGCAACTTTCATTGTAGAAATCGAGACCATATTAGGATTTTATGTCATTGATGTGTTATGACTGCTAATGAGACAGTCGTCTACCAAATGCCAAGCAATGAATTATTGAACTTCTACAGGTCACCACATCATCTTCAATTAAGAATTGAATGTTTCAATTTTGATGTTTCATCGGCTTGTAAAAGTGTTGATCGTAGACAATTTTCAGTTAAGTGGTAGAGTGCTTTATGTCCAAAATGTAGGACCGTCCAATGTTTTTACCTGTCCATGAAACATCAAAAATGAAGCATTTAATTCTTATCATTACATGTCATATGTTTCTCTTATCTTATATCAATTTTATTTTAGATATACATAGAAAGCAGGCAATACAGTGGTCAATAAAAGTTGTCCACTTATAGGTGTGGCCTATATAGATAGCTCAAAGATGTGTTTCAAGACTCAAAACCCATACCATAAAGCAAGCTGTAAATGGCCCCAAAATGAATGAAATGAAATTATTCATAAAAGATAAAAATCTACCTTATCTATAGAAAAAAGTGTAATACAAATAACTTAAGTTTTCTGATGAGGTCAGTTTAATATGAACCATTTGATCAATTATATTTGGTGTGCAGTTATATTAGCACCACTACATCACAATTGTATATCCATTTTATGTATATGCCTCCACAGTCACAGTATATTGGCTATGGAATTTCTTTTCAAGGTTGATTATTCAGTTTTCTGACTAGGTCAGTTTAACATGAATTATTCATGCTGGGCCAATGATATTTAGTGTGCAGTCTTCATGAGTCAAAATTGTTGGACAACTTGTTAAATTTATTGCCCTTGAAAGGCAAAATTCAACAGGTGAGTGATTCAGGCTCATGGGAGCCTCTCATTTTTGTTTTTTTTTAACAGTTTTCAGTCAATATCTTGAAAACTATGATAGATAGAAAGAAGCTTTCAATTGTTGAAATGATCCTTATGATAAGTCCTACCAAAGTCTTTTTGAGCCAAAATTGTTGGACAACTCCTTATTAAATTTATTGTCCTTTAAAGGAAAACATTTTAACAAGGTGAGCGATTCAGGCTCCTTGGAACTTCTTGTTATAGGATAGCAACATTTTTTTTTCTGTCATATCAATTTTATAATGGGTTTGTGCTGTCATCATCTCTGTCACCAATGACATTGTCCTACATAGACACTTGGATTTCTTGCAACAATTTGAGCATAGGTTGGTTCTATAAGACTTTTAAACAAGTTTTCAAACAACAAAAAGAAGGTTGGTATTGATTTTAGGGTTTATGACAACAACTGTTTTGAAATTATTGGACGAAAAATGGCAAGAAAACCATTTTTTATAAAATTTAATTTTTCTACTGATGTATGAGATTTGAATCTCTATGACATTGTTACACAGCATGGTTTCCAAACAATGACTTGACTTAAAACAGATTTCTTTGGAACCCAGTACTAAGTTCCAATCCAGAAAAGGGAGGTTTTGATGAATTTAAAGCACTTTTGCCATTACTTTTGTGGAATTTTACCATAAAGGGCCAGAAATAAACATTAATATTCTAATGTATTTATTAATATTTCTTATGTTTTACTGCAAAATTCTTTGACCTTTTCTCATTCTTGTCAGAATTTTGTCAATTGTATTAAGTTTGTAATTCGTGTCCATGCACTCAACATCTTGGGTTGTTTCAAGCTGCACCCTGTGAAGCATATTTTAAGTTATTAAATGTATACCATGTATTCATAATGAACAGTATTTTGAAAGGTTATTTGTCACAATTATTTTGTTATTTTTATTTTAGAAGATGACTTAGCACTGACATCAACTGATTTCGACTTAAAAGTTATGATTACTCTTTTGAAAAGTGTAGCAAAGATGAATATATCTCATCGGCAACCTTACGAAGACAATAAGAGCACAGAAGATGATTTGTCCAGAATAAATTACATTCGTAGTGTTCTTAGCAAACATAAAGATATTCAAGAGGGAGATTTCAAAAGATATTGTGAAATTTTAAGAGAGGTTTGTCACAAATTTAATATATTTTAATACCTTTTGCAAAGCAGGAGGTAAATAGTGGTCATGCTATCAGTAGCCAATTCTGACCCTCACTTCCTCTGAAACTTTTGAATGGATTTTGAGGAAACTTTTACAATTTGTTTATAACATGATGCTATTATTTACCGCCTATTTTGTTTTCCATCATAATGAAATTTTAGGTTTTCTGATACCAAACATGGCCTTTGTGTTTGCTTAACTAATTGGAATTGAATGAAATTTTCACACATCTTTTGTCATTTGACACTATTGTGCATATCTTATTTTATTATTCCTCCAGAATGACTTTTGGGGTTTACTGATGCATGATAAGAACTTTGTCATTAGTTGACAAAAGGGGGGCATCTTCTAATCAGCAATTTCTCTAAGACAGCTGAGTGGAATTCAATGAAACTTTTACATACTTTTTGTCCCTTGCGAACTATCGCAAGAGGACATGGAAATACCAGGCATCCATCCGTCTTTCCACATTTTCCACACTTGTTTTTGTAATGCCAAAACCAAATAAGTTTGTTTTCAGGGATGTGGCCTTACTATGAAGAGTTACAGATTAAGTTCGACTTTGGTTACAGTTGAATGATTTTTACAGAAGTAACTGCCCTTGGACTTGGAAGTTTTCTACACTTTTTTTTATGCGGGGGACATTGGAAGGCTGTTCTTTTATTTATTACTTGATGGCAATGTGCACCTTTTATTATATTTTTATATCCCACTCAACAAAGTTGCGGAGAGTATAATGTTTTTGACCATTATCAGTCCGTCCATTTGTCAGTCCATCTTCAGTTTTTCAGATTTTTTTTTAAACACTTGCAGATATTGGCATGATTTTTGATATGATTTTTGGTATATAAATTCGCCATGATAAGTTACAGGACAAGAGTGTAGTTGGTTCTGCTCCAATGAATATTACCAAAATTACGGGCCTTGAACCTAGCTTAATTCACAGGAATAACCGTTTTTCAGACTTTACATTTCAAGTGTATGTTTTGTTCGTCCACAATGATATTTACTTTGGATTACTTAAAACTCAAAGAAATCACAGTCTGGAGTTTGAAACTACCATTCTGAGTAACAGAATTTATTAAGAAGATAAAGGTCTAAAGCTTGAAAAAAACTCTCTAATTCCTTCTTTAATGGGGTCCTTTTACATGTATTTCTCTTACGAACAAATTTACATAAGTATCCAACATGGGAACGTGTAGGGTATGTGAGTGTGCTCACTAAGGTTCTTTAATTCTATCTGAATGACATTTGGGTTTTTTATATGGTTTCTGTTGAGGGAAGCCGGAGATGGGAGTCAACAAATTAACTTTATTCACAGTATTTATAGTTACATATTCCCTTGGTACACCTCCAATTTAGTAGTTTGCTGGGAAAAGGTTTGGGGTGTTTTCTGGAACAGGGTTATAGTGCTACATGATTAATGATTAAAGTTTTCATAACAAAAGTTTTATGGACATCATCATAAACTTGTAGATTGTAAGTGTGCCTCCGCATCTGCATCAGGATAAAAATTTGTTCATTTGTCATAGTTTTCCTTTCCTCTTTCATTTACCTCAGATGTGAAATTTCATTAGCAACTCAGCACGTGTTTCTAGAACAGAAGAGGACACTTACCATACCAGTGCACCTAGTCCATGCTCCCAGTTTTTAGTGGAATCCAGGTTGCTCATTATACACCCCACAAAGTTTGGGGGTATATAGGAATCACCCTGTCTGCCAGTGTCTGTCTGTCCTTCCATCTGTCTATTTCTTGAAAGAACAACAACTCCTAAACCACTCAATGGATTTTGAGAAAATTTTATAGGAAGATTGGGTATGATATGTAGATGTGATTGAAGGAATATAATTACTATTGGAGAACTCCAAAGATAATCTAAATTCTGGGTTTTACATGTTAAGAAGTAGTCTTTGTAAGAATCATGCTAATTCTGTAAAATGTGGTATGCTTAAGAAAGGCTACACATTTTTATTTTTGTCATTAAGTTGCTTTATAGGTCTGTATAGTGAAATATATAATTATTCATTCCAATCTGCAAGGTCTTAGGAGATAATTTACTTTGAAAATCAAACAGTTTCTATTGAATTTTAGTGTCATTGATAGAGTTGTCTCCCTTAATTTTGATTTCCACAGCGCATTTTATACAATGTTTATCTCTTATGAACATGGGTTCTATGAAAAGCTACATGTTATTTTCTGTTTACTTGAGCATTTTAAACAAAATATCAAAAATACAAATATGTAGCCTTTCAAACTATGTATCACATTTTGCATGATTCTTAGCTGGAGTGCTACTTTAAAAAACTTTGTAAGTGCAAGTCCTCTTTTACTGCTCAAGGGATTTTGATGAAATTATGGAGGAAGGTTGGATATCACATGTAGATGTGTGTGAAGGAATATAATTTCTGTCGGAGGACTACAAAGCGAGATAATCCAGATTTAGAGTTTTACTTTTTAAAACTTTGATAGTGCAACCTTTCAGGAGTTTTGATGAAATTATGGAGGAAGGTTTGGTATCATATGTAGATGTGAATGAAGGAATATAATTTTTGTCGGAACACTTCAGAGGGAAATAATCCAAATTACCGGTATGGATTTTACATTGTAAAACCTCATTTATGGTATGCTCAAGAGATTTTGATGAAATTTTATAGGAAGGTTAGGTACTATGAAAGTACTATTGTTCATGGGATACCAATTTTTATGGTTTTTGTGGGTAGGCCAAACCATGAATTTTGGTATCTAACAAAAAGGGATTTCCCATTGCTGTGTACACAGAAAACCTCGAAACCAAAAATTCAAATATCCACTAATTTGTGTTTGTAACATGAATCTTCTTTTTTCCTTTGATCTTTTTATGGAATAACATAGAGACGACAAGCATGTACCAAAATGTATGCTCTAAATTGAAGCAACCAAATAATATTGCATGAAAGGTCACATGGGCCTATATAATGCAATGAGGAAACAGCCATGAAATAACCAAAACACTAAAACCAATATTGCATGGGTAAGCTCCGCCTCTTTGGGAAAAGATTACGCCTACAAAAAAGCACACATACAAATGTCAATTTTATTAGGTTTCATATAATAAAATACAAATCTTTAAATATAGGGCATATAAATGACATCACATCGGAGAAAAATTTTACCGATTTCCGATCAAAAGCACAGGTATTTTGGGCATGGACCCCCCCCCCCCCTTTTTGGGTCCCAAGGTAAAACAATAAAATCTTTTCACTTGCGGATCGTGTGGATAGTAGAAAAGGTATTGTAATCGACTGGTTATGGAGTTTTGAGACTTGTTATATGCCTACATATTGGAGAAAATTGTAAATATGGAAAAATAAATAGATTTTTTTTACATTTGGGCCAAAAAAGGGGGTCCATGCCCCGAATAGTTGTGTTTAAAAGCCTTCAAAAAGACAATTAGCGTAAATCAGTCTAATTCAATTAAAAAATACACACCTGAGAGAGAACCAAATCATCGCTTTCTACATTTTCAATGTCAAGCCAATCTGGTAGAGAGAATGCGTCTGCCATACTGCCTACTGTGCGGGTTATTAGATTTTCCCGCCAAACGTTATTTTTTTCTGCATGGACTGTCATGGGCGTGTCATTCATGTTACAAATCATTTATAGCAACGCCTTCCTCGTTAGCCAAATAAACTTCTCACGCTGCGTGTTTGAAAGTTTATTTGTCTAACTCGGAATACTATGCTATAAATATAACTTCTTTTCCAATCCACAAAAGTTGGTATCCATGAATAAAAATACTTTCACAGTATCATACTTTTTCATGTTCTTTGTTGTGATTGTTGTGTCTATTTTACTTGTCAGTGAGGTATGCTGGGATTATGTTCTTTTTTATTACTGTTTAATCCTTTTGATAGCAAACCATGGACTTTTCTGAATATAGGTAACCCATCTCTAATCTACAACTCCTCCTACACAACTGAATCAAATTTAATGAAACTTTTTAAAAATCTTTAACATATATACTAATTGTCCATCCCCTTATTTAGAGAGTAATCCAAATTAAATTGGTGGTATTGCCTGTTTGATGATAGTGAACATACTTTTACCATGTATGGCAACTGATGTTATTTGGATAGGTGGGAGATGTCCTTCTACAGTGAGCTTTCCCCACAGTTTTTAGCTTACCTGACCAAAGCCTGTGTGAGCTGTTGCTATCAATTAATGTCCACTGTTATCATCTGTTTACTTTTTTCAAACATCTACTCCTCTGAAACCATTGGACAGAATTGCAAGTAGATTCGAAAAAGGGATTAAAACAAGCATTTAAAGCTGCATTAACTGTCATTTTTGTAAATTGTTGTTTCTGTTGAAATATACCTTAACTTAGAATTATTTCTTCTAAATTGTACTTTTCCTGTATAATTTCATTTGATATCCACAAATAAAATGCATTAAATACATGAAATAGGTGTTGATACATTTATATATAAAAGTCGACCTAGATAAGTTCACATGCATTTAACTTCTGGTGATTTTAATCTGTGTTGTAAGGGTTGATTCTTTAAAAAAAAATCTGATTGCAAAGCAAAAGTGGTTAATCAGCGGCAAGGAAGACAGACAGACTCAAGCAGTAAAAGAAAAAAATTTTGAATATAACGCAAGGATCCTTATTTCGTTATACTAAATAACTGCAGTAAAAGCATATATCTGTGTGGATGTCAAAGATATTGTTCAATAAGTTCTATAACGCAAAGGTCAGACTATGATTGATGTATCACATGAAATATTTCAGAAAACTAACTTTCATAGTTCAATCAGCCAAGGAAAGGAACATCTTTTCTTTTTAACTTCCAGGTAACTAAAAGATTAGCAGAAAATGAGTATGATAAGTATGCAGATAAATTTAAAAGATTTGTTAAGTATAATCCAACACCAGAGGAAGTGGAAAGTAAGTAAAAAAAATAGTAGAGTCTCTGTGAAATGTTCAAAGTGACATTCTTTGACTATATATATGTGGTGTGGGATATTTTATGATAATGAGCTTGGGAGAATTTAACAATGTAGTGATCCTACTAATCAAAAGAAAAAAAGATGTGTTCATATGAGGCAGAAAACCCAAGATTTATATATGATTGTCTATTACATCACTCACACCCTTTGGCCACATTTTTGCTGGCTTAATTTTAAATTTTCTTAGCAGTCTTGTCACAGATAGCTCCTATGGATAAATTGTATTATAGAATTTAGAGGATAATTCCAGAAAGCATGAACTCCCTGTTTAAAATAAAATATAGAATCATCTTGTTTTGTTTGTTTTTACAGAACATTTTCAAGATCAAGCAACTCCAGTATCGGGCGGAGTAGATGGGTATGCTGTTTATTTGCTCAATTTTCTGACTTTTTAGCTTACCTGCCCATAGGCCATGTGAGCTGTTGACATCACTTGGTGTCTGTTGTTTTCTGTCATCATTTTTGTTAACAATTTTTCAAATATCTTTTCCTCTGAAGCTACTAAAAGAATTTAGTTGAAACATTTCATGGTTGTCGTTTAGGGTATTCTGCTCAATATGACAGTTTTTTTATCCAATGAAAATCATGGTAGCAGTGACTAAAAATTTAACATAGGGGTCAGACAGCAGTTTTTCTAATATTTTTTTCAAAACTATTAGTTTAACCAAATTCTGACACAGAGTTAAAGTGTTCAGCATGATGAAATCTATCTGTTTTCAAGTTTTGGGGAAAATCTGTCGATTCGTATTGGAGTTATTGCCCTTTCTGGACATTTTTGTTGTTTTTGATGTTTTACTTCCAAAAATCTTTACTTCAGAAACTACAGAACAGAATTCAGTGAAAGTTCATATGACTGTTACTTAGGGTATTCTGCACAAAACAATCATTTTGATTTATTATCTGTAAAAAAAACATGGCCACTGTTACTAAAAATATAACGTAGGGTTAGACTGCAGTTCTTTGCATATATCTCCAAAACCGTTAGGTTTAACCAAATCCTGATAGGGCTGAAAGTGTTCAGTATGACAAGATCTATCTGTGTGATAGGACAGTGGTTAGACATTATAGATTAAAATTGTTAGTTTTGAGAAAGGGAGGAATGTGTTAGGACACTATATGACTTTAGAGTTATTATGATTGCTCATGTTCATTATTAAATTGAATTGTATGTACTTAAGGGTATAAAACAAGCAAACAGGGAATCAAAAGAACATATTATTAAAATTTAAATATCTATTCAACAACAAAAATGCCTTGGGCTAAACAATTGAAGTATAAGTCAAATGGCAATGTATACAAAAATACCTCTATGATTGTCAAGAGATACTTGTACATGAGCAATTGAATGGGTCAATTAATCATGCCGCAATATGGGTAAACTGGACATTCACATGTACACTATGTTGTGATCTAATATTGTTTTACATAATAGAATAGTATATATATGAAAATGTTGTGTATTTCTTAGATCCTTGCTTAGATCCTCGCTTTTAACATCGTAATAAAAGTTGCAGTCAACTTTTTGCTTCTTTAGAAATATACTCCATCCCGGATTCTAGTACATCTGTGGTCAAATTGTTTTGAAAGTTTTATTATGCCCAACAAACAAAGTTTGAAGGGGTATATAGGAATCACCCTGTCTGTCTGTCGCGCTGTCCGTCTGTCCACATTCTTTGTAAGCAAAACTGCTCAAGGGATTTTAATGAAATTTATCAGAAGGTTGGCCATCATATGTTGATGTGCATGAAGAAACATTATTGCTGTCAGAGGACTCCAAAGGTGGATACTCCAAATTAAGGCTTTTTCATGTTAAAACCTTGTAAGCACAACTCCTAAACTGCTCAAGTGATTTTGAAATTTTTATAGGAAGGTTGGATATGATATATAGATTTACATGAAGGGATATAATTACTGTTGTATTACTCCAAAGGAAGATAAATGCAAATTAAAGGTTTTACATTTGGGTCCATTTGAAGCAAGTAGTATTCTCTTTGTGAGCTTGCTCACAGTATTTCTAGTTATTGTCATCATGAACTCTTGGATTGTTATGGTGTATCTGTCTGGACAATGAGATCCAACTTGTTCACCATGTCATAATTTTCCGTTCCTCTTTTTTTACTCAAACATGACATTTTATGAGCAATTTGGCAGATGTTTCTAGAGAAGCAGAGGACACTTACCCTACCAGTGCACATGGTCCACGCTTCCAGTTTTGAGTGCAGTCCTGGTTGCTCATTGACTATTTTTTCTTCTTACCGATTGTTTTGGTTAATTGATGTTCTTTATTTTATGTTAGTTTTCCTTGTCTAGTCTTCTTCGTTGGAATATATTCATATTGATTTCTGCTCGAATCTCGGTTCCTTTGATTACTTTTTGAGTTGTTGTATGACAATGTCTCTCTGTTGATGGCATTGTCACTGAATCATTTTCTTTATTTGCTAAGTTAGTTGGAGTTAATTTTTTAAGTACTCTACTGTAACCTAAAATCTGCTGATTAAAGCACCTTGTTTAATTTTAGACACAAGAGACATCTGCTGATATACTCTAATACTGTTGTTTCATTACATGAATATGTCCATACTTGCACTTTCTAAGATTCATGAAAGGTCTTTGAAACTCTGTTAAAAACAATTTTTTCTATATTTTGTTGTTAAATATTGTTTGACAGTTTTGATATTGGATATTGATGATATTGTTCCACAATATTCTATACCACAAAGGTCAGGTTAGGATTGATTTTTGGGGTTAAGATATGAACAATAGGAATGAAGTACGAAAAAGGGTCAGAAACAAGCAGTTTCCTAATATCAAGATAATAACTTTATTATAACTTATGTCATTTTATCAGATTATGAAATAAATTCATGAGTCAAAAACTCAACCCCAAACTTAAAAATATTTAAGCCTTGAAACTAAGTATTTTTAGATTTATTTATGTAATTGGCTAGTATATTAAAAGGTTCTTTTTTTATCATAATTGTGTGTGTGTGTGTTTTTCTCAGAAAGAGTATAAATAAATCCTGTATTTTGTGTTGTTTTTTAAGAGGTACCGAGGAAGAAAATGTTTTTGAAGAAACAAAAAAGAAATCAGCAATAAAAGCAGCTAGAAAAAAATTAAGAGATCTTATTGATGATGAAACATGGAAATCATTCCACGAAAAGGCAAAAAGTCATTTCATAGAATGGGAAAAAAGCAACAAGATCACACACTTGGATATGGGAACACTCTCAGACTTTAAAGGTAATTATTTTCATCCTTCCCAAAATAATGTTTGTCCATTCATGGCAGTCTTCATTATCTAATTGATTTGCACCCTAAGTCCAATTTAGTTATTGTCATATCTTGGCATCCTTAACCATCATTGTCATCATTAAGTTAAAGGGTTACTGCTGAAGAGTCATTCTCTGTAAAAAATTCAAAATGTAGGATGACTTGGCAGCTAAACAAATTGCAATTTAGTCTGTAATAAATGGCGATATTGATTTACCAGATATAGCATAGACAAAGTATACAATTACTGTATACAGCAGGGGTCTAGGGGATACTCAGAAGCTCTTGGGTAAATGGTGCAAAGCATTTCCTGCATTGTTTTCAATAATTAATAATTAAGGTCTTTTCCATTTCAATGGGAAGACCTTCTTGTATTTCTGCTGATTTTTATTATTCTTTTTTTTTTTTTTTTTTGCCCTCCATCTTTGCACATACTGATTAAATCAAATCACGACAAGATATTGACTCAATCTTAGAGAACTTTGGAATTCACCCTGTGAGACGTAATCATTTGTCGGTCCAGAGTTATCTGCCTAATAGCAGGAACTCAAATTCTTAAAAATATCTTAAACTGTTATAGGTACGCAAAAGTCAAAAGCTCAAAATTGTTCAGAAACAGGAGGCAGTACTATTTGGCAATGTTTTGAAAAGATTTGAGGTTTCCTTGGTTATGAAATTTCACAACTTAAAATGAAACCATTCGGTTGGTTACTACAACTTTAAAACTGTAGGTCATATAGACTTGGGACTTCCACTATTGGTCTTTGATTATATATTGTGTGTTTTAAAATGTCAAGGTCAAAGGTCACTTTGAAATTTAAACTTGGCCTTGTTTGAGGATATAATTGAGAATGTTAATAGATAGATAATGATGAACATGAAAAATATGTATCTCAATGAAATCTTCATTTGTTATGTAGAGTACGAAGAGTTTTAATGAATTTTTTTGACGTTTAAGCCCCAAAACAGGTATTTTTAGTGATTTTTACAGATTTTTGCCAATTAGTTGCAAACTGTACAGATAGAGGTGTACTGTAAATGACAGATATGTTCAGAATAACAACTTTACAACAAGAGCATATATGTCCATTCAGCATTTTCAAAACTGTTAGAGTTCTGGGCCAAAAAACTGATTTTTAATGCTATTTCAATGGGATTGGTCAATGTTTTGCATTCATTTTAAGGAAAAGTACCCAGGAACCATATATTTTCTTGATCAGTAGCATAAGTGCTACCTAAAAATGCTAAGGTCAAAGGTCAAGGTCATTTGTTTAAGTGGTCAAAAACTGTTGAAAAATGTTTTTTGCCATTTTTGCAAAAATGGTTCCAGATAGACAACTTAAATTACTTCTAATCAATTTAGAAGCTTGGTGCCACATCCAGTGATGTTCCACATCATATACTTCCGGTCAAATTTGACAATTTTCAGAATTCTATGAAAATCACCAGTTTGCGACATTTGAAAAAATTGTAAAATTTTGACTCCAGGATACCAAAATATCATCTGAACAACCATTATAGGCCTTTTCAACCAATTTTACTAAGGTCTTTCCCATTTCAATGGACAGACCTTGTATTTTTTCTGATTAATATGAGAATGGTGAAACCTAAACAGATTCTTAAGAAACATATGAATTTAAATGCCTAAGTTCTTTCATAATTTTTGTCAGCCTTGTTATTATCTACTTCCAAAATGGTAAAATTTGTAATGATAGGCTTTTTATTGTCCTATAAATGCATTCGCTTATTGTCTTGGTCTGAGATATGTATATGCCAAAATGTCTAGCTTTGGTAAGAAACTGTGGGTTGCCATGGTCTGAAATGTTTTTGGGTCAAGTATTTTGGTATTGATATGCTAATTATGTCATTTTCAGGTGACAAACATTCAGGTGCCATGTTTTGACCATCCTTATCTTGGAAAAAGCTAAGGTTCAATTTGTATTTAATCATTGAAGCTAGCTTTAGCAGGCAAATGTGCCACACATGAGAATCATATGGTTTGCATCATATGATTATCATATAAACCGAGCACCATATGATTATCATATGTTTCAGTTTACATATGATAATCCCTTCGGCTCCTGCGTATGGAGTGTTCATATCAAAACTCATATGTTATGCCAGAGATTGCCGAAACTTCGCAGACTTTTTGTATTGCGCTAGAACTCTAACAAATAGGCTGCTGGAGCAGGGTTATGTTGCTACAAGATTGAAGTCATCACTACAGAAATTTTATGGTCATCATCATGAACTCGTGGATCGTTATGATGTATCCATCAGCACCATGAAAACTGATTTATTCAACGGGTCATAGTTTACCTTTCCTCGTTTGTCTACCCCGGACTTGACTTTTTATGAGCAACTCAGCGGGTGTTTCTAGAAAAGCAGAGGACGCTTACCCTACCAGTGCACCTGGTCCATGCTCCCAGTTTTTAGTGGAGTCCGAGTTGCTCATTTTCTTTTGTTACTTTGTATGTATGATTTTAGTTGCTTTGTGTTCTTTGTTGTGTTTGTCTGTTTTCAATGTCTGGTCTTTGTCCCTGGATTACATTCTTTTGATTACCGCTATAACCTTGGTTCCCTTGATTACTCTATAATCATATGTTTTTCAGAAACATGTGATTGTCATATGTTTTCAAGCCAAAATTAACATATGAGAATCATATGATAATCATATGACTATCATATGTTAAATATCATATGATTGTCATATGATTATCATATGAATTGAGCATCATATGATTATCTTATGAATCGAGTACCACATGATTATCACATGTGGCACATTTGGCTGTGTAATGTTTCCTAGACTCGTGTGGTTCTCAATTGCATTTACCAAGTATACGAGAATGAAGCTGCCTTGATGCTGTTTTTAAGCTCCCAATTTTACATGTACAAACCAGATATTGATGGTTTTCTGGCCATAAGTATACTAAGCCCAGTTGATAATACAACCATTAACGCTTCCTTGGAGAGCGTTTATTATTCTATTTGACAATTTTTCAAATAGATTTGATGTTTCCTCTGTTTACCTGATTTCGTGACTTAAAATGAAACAATTGAATTTGATGAAAAGGCTGGATAGTAGCATTAAAAAAACTAAAAATTCATGAATTAGGATGGCCACTGACCTAGTAGTCAGCTGATTATCAGCTCTCCAGTAATCATTTGGAGAAAATTTTGGACTATCATCTGAAGTGAAATTACTGGATTATGTTTCTTTTTAGACTTTGAAACCAGTGCATTATCCAATTATACAGTAATTATCTGTGTGAAAAGTGCTCACAACTTTGTAATTAAAATGCTTTTAGACAGAAATGTGGACAAATCTCTTGACAAGTCTGTTGAAAAGTCTGGGAAAAATGCTCATCATGTAAAAAGTTTCTGTTCCATGTGCTTTCATTACCTCTGAAAGATCAGTGGGAAAATTGTGGACTTGTCAATCTTTTTTCTTAATTAATCAACTAATAAATGTAGGAAAATTCTCTTAGTTTCTTCAATTAGTTCGTATATACAATGGGGCTGCATGTGTACCATTAATTCAATTATGCAATCAACTAATCAGTTACAGGCAAATCACAGTCACAGGTGACTGCACATCAGCTAAAATTTCCAATAAACAATTAGGAGACTGGTAGACAGGATGTTTATACACTAATAAAACCATGCATACTGTAATTTATAAGGGTTAGCAATTTTTTGTCTGATATTGGAAAAATGGTAGTTGGTCATTTGCAAAATTTGTTGGTTTCCGGACCCTTGGTACAAACTTTGCTGGCTGCTAAGAAAAGTGGACAAAACAGTGTTATAGTTCTTCAAAGGAAAAGCCAGGAGAAAAACCATTTAAAAAGAAAAGAAATAGATCTGATTTGTCAGAGACCAGTATAGAAAATATTGAAGTGACCACAATTCTTAATGACCTTGATGAAATTAAACAATCTTTTCAGTGCAGTGACAACACATGATCTGGAAGAATCAATGAACTGTCTAGTCAAACAAAGTGATCTAAAAGACATTGTCACCTCCATTGTAAATAAATTATTAGTGTCTTTCAAAGCTACATTGGTTAGAGACTTTGATGATAAAGTTAGGGAGAGAACAGGGAGATTGAATAACAAGATAGATGGACTTGCAATAGAGAATGAGAACTTAATGGAAAAGGTTAAGAGCTAAGGATAGAGTCATTGAGATGTTAGAAGAGAAAGTTGTTGATGCAGATAGGAGATCCATGGAAGCTTTAAAGCAAGCCAATTATAAAGAACAATACTCCCGTAAACACAACATCTAGGTTGTAAATTATCCTGAAAAGCATGATGAAAATCTGGCAAGTGACTTTGTTTAGCTTTTCAAGCAGCATCTGAAAGTAAATGTCACACCAGAAGTGATTGTTGCAATCCATAGAATTCCAGGTAAACCTGATCAACCACAACCTCTTATCGTAAAAGTAAGAAACACTCAGGTAATTTCCAGGATCATGCGCCAGAAGAATTTAAGCAATGAAGTACAATTTCATGCATAGTATCAGCTTGAGCATCCGTTGTAATTTTTGTCCCCTGCGACACATTGCGAGGGGACATGCAAATGCCGGACATCCATCCGTACATGTTTTCTGCAATTTTTTTGGAATGCTTTTACCAAATATATTTGTTTTTGGTATGTGGCCTTATTATGAAGAGTTACAGATAGAGTTCAACTTTGGTTACGGTTGAATGATTTTCACGAAAGTTATGGCCCTTGGACTTGGAAAATTTCATTAAATTTACAGTTTTCCACACCTTTTAAGCTCACCTGACCAAAGGCCATTTGAGCTATTTGAACAATTTTTCAAAACTCTTCTCCTCTGACACTACTTGACCAATTGAAACCAAACTTGGTACGAATGTTCCTAGGGGTATCCTGCATAGACTGGATGTGTGGATATTTTATCTGTCAAAAAACATGGCCGCCATTACTAAAAATAAAACATAGAGGTCAGACTGTAGTTTTTCGCAAAACCTTTAGGTTTAGCCAAATTCTTCCAATAGCTGAAATGATCCTTATTATTAAGACTACGAAAGTCTTTTGGGAGAAAAGTTGTCAGATGACTCCTTGTAAGAGTTATTGCCCATGAAAGGGGAAAAATGACAGGTTTTTTTCAGTTTTCAGCCAATATCTTGAAAACTTTGATAAATAGAAACTTTCAATTGCAGAAATGATCCTTATGATAAGTCCTCCCAAAGTCTTCTGATTCAAAATTGTTGGACAACTTCTTAAATTCATTGCCCTTGAAAGGCAAAATTCAACCGGGTGAGCAATTCAGGTTTTAAGTGAAAAGGTTACTAATTCTTTTTGAAGAGATGTTTTATGTAGTTTAGCTTTTGGGATATAGTGTCAAATTATATAAAGAAATTTTGTAAAGATTTTCAATTGAGCAAATCAAGTATTATTTTAGGATACACTGATGAGTTTGTTTGTTTGTTTGCTGGGGTTTAACATCCAAGCAGCAATATTTCAGCTATATTCAGATGAGAAAGACTCCATTTCTTAATTATATTGTTATTGTTATAAAAAATTATAGCTACCAATGTAAATTGAGAGAAAAACTTTCAAACATATAGAACTAAAATCAAAACTTCAATATTTACATGATTTAGAAGAATTTATTGCAGTAGAGAACCATAAAATTAAAAAAATTTGAGAGAAGATGGACCCCATTTAGACATATATTTCCATAATTATCATGTCATATAAATATATACACAGGCATTTTCTTTTGTACATTTTTAGCTCACCTGGCCAATGGCCGACTGAGCTTATGCCATCACTTGGCAATCGTCGTCTTCATCCTCATCGTGGACAAATTTTCCAAAATCTTCCCCTCTGAAACTACAAGATTGACAGGTTTTAAACTTGGCTTGATTATTCCTTAGGGTTTTCTGCACAAAACAAATGTTGGGATTTTTTATTTATGAAAAAAACATGGCTGCTGTTACTAAAAATAGAACATAGGGGCAAGAAGGCAGTTTTTTGCAAATAACTCAAAAACCATTGCCTTTAGCAAATTTCTGGCATGGGTAATATTGTTTAGCATCATGAGAAGAACCTATGGCAAAATTTTCAAAACCATTCATTGTCTGATGTAAGAGTTCAACAGTTTTTGTGGTTTTTTTTTTTTTTTCATATGAACAACTTTGAAAATCTTCTCTATCTTCTCTAAAACTATTTAAGATCATTTAATGTAAAAAAGCGTAATAGTTTTTTAGTGTATTGTGCTCAAAATGACTTGTGATTTCTAATCCGTGAATAGATATGGCTGCCTATACTAAAAATGGAACTTAGGGGTTGGAAGACAGTTTTTTTTTTTTTTTTCAGATAAATCAAAAATTGTTGCCTTTAGCAAAATTCTGGTTCAGGTCATGAAAATGCTATTAAAAGCATTTCTGGCATTTGACAATTTAGTTGATTTAAACTTAGCCTCAAGTTTTTCAAATAAGCAAACGGTGAACCAGGTGAGCGATGCAGGCTCTCTTGAGCCTCTAGTATTTAGTTAAGCAGATAGTGTGGAAACTGGGTGAGAGTGTGAATGAAAGATTTTTTTGTTTGTTTGTTTGGTTTTTTTTTAGTTTTTTAGCTCACCTGGCTGTAGGCCATGTGAGCTATTGCCATCACTTGGCGTCCATTATCATCGTTAACAATTTCTTCAAACGTCTTCTCCTCTGAAACTACGGAATGGATTTGGATGAATCTCAAAACGTTTGTTCCTTAGAGTATCCTGCACAAAATGACCATATGGATTTTTTTTCAATTTGAAAACATGACTGCTGTTACTAAAAGTGGAACATAGGGTCAGACAGCAGATTTTTTTGCATATATCTCTCACACCATTAGGTTTAACCAAATTCTAACTAGGGTAAAAGTATTCAGCATGATGAGATCTATCTGTGGCCATGGGGGAATGGAATTCCAACCTCTTACGTTGTAGGAGTAACAACTATGATGTTCAAATCAATTAATTTTGGTAAATATTGGTGGTGGGCATTCTAGTTCCTTGTTTTAGTAAACACTATTTTGAATGACCAATATAAATCTTGATTGTAGACTTTGCAGATAATTTACAAGTGCAGTAAACTGATCAATGGTTCGATATCATCTTTTGAGTAATTGTGCTTGTATTTCATTACAATATACAATGTATGTTAGGTTTCTTTCTTTTCTGATATTATGTAAATGAAAGAATGTTCTTGTCAACTTAACTTGGGATCAAGACATTCTTGTTTTTGGATGCATTGACCTGGAACTTGTAACTGTAACTTTTCGACATATATGAGCGTTTTCCCCCAGCGTATCACTTTGATAATGGGAGCAACCCTGTGCATGGATCCACAAGTGTGAAATTTGTCTGATGATTCAGTTATATCTATGAATGGCAATTAATTAAAATCATAACCTGGTATTTTTAATTATAATCAAAAGTTAGCCATTTAGGTCCCACTTTTTTATAGATTTAACTTAATGCCACATGCATAATATGTGTAGCAACATACCATAAGTGGGCATAAATTTGCATATAAAAAGACAAATAACTTAAATTCTGGATCCAATAAAGAATATTAAAATGTGACTTCTAGAGTTTTATTATAAAATTTATCAGTTAAAATTGTGTATTCGGATTGGGATAAAGCCCGTAGGGATGATTTTATGTAACACAGTCATATTCATTCATAAATGGATTAGTGGTACTGATCAAATATTTTTAAAGCTGTATTGATTGACGGCTATGCCGCTTTCGTTTTACAGACATCTTTACCCAAAATTACAAATGAATTTTATCAGTATATTGTAATCCAATCATTTTACTGTGTGAGAACCCATGCTCAGGTCTGGAAAACAGTGGGTTTGAAAGTTCAAAAAGTCCGATGGTAAATAATTTACTTGATTGAAATAAACCTTTATTAAGGGAACCAAGGTTATAGCGGTAATCAAAAGAATGTAATCCAGGGACAAAGACCAGACATGGAAAACAGACATACACAACAATGAACATAAAGTAACTAAAATCATACATACAAAGTAACAAAAGCAAATGAGCAACTCCAACTCCAACTCCTCAAAAAACTGGGAGCATGGACCAGGTACACAGGTTGGGTAAGCATTCTCTGCTTTTCTGGAAAAACCAGCTGAGCTGCTCATAAAAAAGTCAAGTCCAGGGTAGATGAAAGAGGAAAGGAAAACTATGACCCGTTGAACAAATCAGTTTTCATGGTGCAGATGGATACACTGTAACGATCCATGGGTTCATGATGATGACTATTAAACTTCTGTTGTGATGACTTCATCTTGTAGGGACATAACCCTGTTCCAGACATCATGTTTGTCGTAAAGTTTGGTCAGTAGTTTTCCTTTACCATCAACTTCTAAGTTTAGGTCAAGATATGAGGCTGACTTCATAGTGGCTGTAGTGTCCTTTATCTCAAGTTCTTTGGGGTAGATGCGATGAAATTGAAATTGCATCATAATAAGCCACACAGAATGGTGAGGTATAATGTGATTTCCTCCAGCAAATATAATGTATTTGCATGTTTGTCTGTTGATTCATCTATCTGTTTCTCCCTCCCCCAAGGTTCCATATGATAACTTTAGAAGATATCAAAGGATATGTTTATAAGTATTACTAAAATATTTTCATGTCATAATTGTTCCTATGTTTATCTTTTACACAGATCCAAAAGGCTTCATTAAAAGACTTGACACCAAACTGATAATAGTAATTTTGAATTTTGCTCTGCAAGATAAAATCATTCCATGGAAATTAGACAATCTTGTTGATATTGTAATCATTGAAATTCTGCATGGTCAAATCTCAAAGTCATCAGTAGCAGGAATGAATGAGGTAAGTTTAGAATCTTGAATTGATGTACTTATAAGATGATAAATTTGAGAGTATGAATACTGTTTTTCTACCCCGCCACAGGAAGTGGCAAGTTCTAATGTGATACCTTTCAAAAAGTTGGGTGTGCATCTGTCCCCTGACAGTTTCTACATAATAACTTTAAAATAGATCAGTGAATTTATTTTAAAAATTGCACAGTTGTTTAGTGGTATCAAATACAGGTTAAGTTCAATCCAAGCAAAATCCAAAATGTAGTTTCGAGTAAGTCCATTTTGATCATTTTGCCATCCACCATTTTTCACCATTACACGGTGGGGTATTACTTAATGTTCCATTAATTCCCTATTAAAAGACAAAAAATTGTTGTGGTTGTATAGTGGTATTGCACTGTCATCATAGTTCTCCTTGAGACTTGGTATTTATGGGATAACTTAAATATTATTTAGTTGATGCAAGATTCTAAACCACAAAAGGAAGGCATTGATTTTGGGGGTTATGATCCAAACTGCTTCATAATAAGGGGTCAAAGGGGGTCAAAACTAGCATTTCATAGAAATAACTATACATGTACAACACCAGTAAAAGCATAGAAACATCTATGACATGTCACATTATGTTCTAAATTCACTTGTTCAACCAAACATAAATTATTTATGTGCAATCTACTATCCAAACCAAAGCTACCCCTATCATTTTTCAATAAAATAAAACACATTTCTGACCATGTCAATTTAATATTTTAATTACATAAACAAAACATATTCAAAATAGAATTACTGTCCATAACTACATCACTTAAAAATCAGAATCTATCCAATAAAGAAAAAATAGTAAGTCCTGCCCAATAAATACACTTGCATTACAGGATATCTAAAAAATAAACAAATATCATGATAAATAAGAATGAAATTGACCTCTTTATTACATAATTCATAATACTGTAAATATGTCTACACTATGTATGTGCGTGGTCACTGCCCAAACTCGATATCTGAAAAAACGTGATCAACTCCTTTATATACTACCTGCAAAATTCAAACTGGTTCTTTCCCAATATAGACAATATGAACTAAGTAACTGACAATTACTATGTGTAAAGCACATAAATATATTTATGTTCTAAATCCACTTGTTCAACCAAATATGAATTATTTATGTGCAAAACTCTGCTAATTTTCTGCAATCTACTATCCAAACCCAAGCTAAGTCTCTATCACTTTTCAATAAAATAATAAAACCCATTTCTGATTTCGTCAGGCACGGTGACCATGTCGATGCACAAAGAAAGCAGTGATTATATACCAAGATTTTGTGTAACAGATAAATGTTTTTTTCAACTCTTCAGACACATATCCATCTTTTGCCTGGTCGGATTTCCAACGACTGTGTATCTTAAAAAGCCTGTCTGATATACCATTTCTAGTAGCCATATTCACTCCACCTGAATGAAAGCTATAGAAGCCAAACTCTTTTTCGGAACATCCTATATTATGAAGAACCTCTCTTATCACTTCTCTGGCTCATGTTCATGATAATTTTTCATTCTTAGAGCGTAATTCAAATCTACATGTGTTGTATTTAATTTTCTTAGAAATGTTAAAGACCTAAAAATGTACATATCAGAACTTGTATCTATCTTTGCTTCTTCTAAATAAGACTGTAAAATGTTTATGGGACACATAGGACTATCTAATCTAGAAATACATTTTTCCCTTTTCTATAACAATCAGTCTTACTCTTTTCCATAAAAATGATACTGTGCATATTCATCAGTGAAAGAAATATTTTTAGCCTTTATATTACATAATTCATTATATCTGAGAAACCCGGTGTAAGCTAAATCACACATACAAAACATACACAAATCTTTTATAGACCTAGTATTTCCATTATATAACTTAAAAAGTTTTGTCATTACATCTGGATCTCTTGGTGTCTTTTTCTGAATCAGTCTAGATAGTATACGTTCAGATGCTTCAAGTACACTCTTTACAATATCTGAATCGCGCGGATTCTTTACACCAGCAATATGATGCGCCCACCTGCTTCAACAACACTGAAATGACTACTCATATCTAATAGATGTTGCAAATATAAGCTAACATATTACTCATTACAGGGTAGTATTGAAGTTATCTCTGAATATTTTCTTATCCATTGTATAAATCTTTTAAAATACCTGATGTACTTTGACACTGTCGTTTTAGCTCTCGAATCTAATACTGTAGATGAAAGTTTTTGAAAGAGTATTTTCAACTGTGGATGAGAAATAATATGACTCTGCTTCCAGAAACCTGCTGTGAAAATTTATTGTAAAAAAGAATATTAAGAAAAATTTTTTTTTTTTTTTTTTTTTTTCAGTTATAAATGTAATTTTATTTAAATTTACCTTGTAAATTTCTAATCCCTTCAGGCGGTCCAGTGACTAAAAGTACTTCAAGTCCAGTGACCATAACAAATCCTATATCATGTGACCATCAAAATACAAGTAACTATCACAAGTCCAATAAAAGCAAGAAATACCAATAACATTAGTCCAGTGACAATTATAGGCCAAAATACTAACAGTCCAGTGACCATTACAACAATTAAGTGAAAAACAGCTGTCCAATGACTATTCTCTCTAATCTGTAAAATAAATGTTATATTACATATTTTAAGCATTCAATCTCACTGCTAAAACTGTACCCTTAAAATCTTCTCTAGCAAAAATAGAATTCACATTATGTCCAGCTACAAATATTCTATTGGTCTCGAAAAACTCCAAAACATCTTCAACAAATGGTTTATAAGTAAAACCTTTATCAAACAGTAACCCGGATTCCAGTATAAAGAATTGAATCTATGCAGTTTTTTATTTTCCATATTGGCAAACCTGTCAATAGAGTGAGGACCCCATAAACTATCTGTAAATTAAAAAACTCATCTGAAATCCCCCAATCATCTATATCGACAATTCTCCTAAAAAAATCTACTTGCTCGCACAGTTCTCGTGTTATCCATTTTACATCTATTGAAATACAATTAACAATACATGTATTAAAAATAGAAAGTGTCAAGTTTTGTAGTTCTAGTATCTTGCTTTCTTTTTTTAATTTCACTTACTGTATTTAGATTATCTGTATAAAAAACAACTGCACTTGCTGAATAAATGCACAAAAGACAGTAAGCATAACTCGATTGTGTTTACCTCTTTGCATGTGTAGCTCTTAAGTTTTTCTAAATCTGTCCAGGATTTGTACATGACATGTTGAATTTTGTATAAAACCTGTTGCGCCTATATCACTTGCTCCAATTATTGTATAACTTTGGTGAATTGTTTCTTTTTATTAATGTGAACTCCCTTTTGATATTTATAAATTCCCACTTTTCAGCTCACTTGACATTCGTCATCATCATCATCATCAACATCTTCTGTTGTTAACAATTTTTCAAAACTCATCTCTAATACTACTGGACAAATTAGAACTGAACTTGGTACAATGGTTCTTTAGGGTATTCTGCATAAAAGTCTAATAGGATTTTTGATCCATCAAAAACATTGTTGCTTTTACTAAAAATAGAACATTGGGGTCAGTCAGAAGTTTTTCCCATGTATCTTCAAAACTGTTAGGTTTAGCCAAAGTCTGACTATTTCAAAATTATCAAACCATGTTCCATCACTTTAAATGATATATTTGACTACAATGATGACCACATTGTACCAAATCAAAATGTGGTATTAAAAATTGCAAAACATACAACATTCTTATAACTGACTCTTACTTCTCCAGTTCCCTTACAAACAAAACCTGCCATACAAGAAGTCACGATGACTTAAGTTGCAAATCAACAAACTTAATATATGTATTAGAATGCAACTTATGTGGTTTATTATATGTCTGAGAAACGCAAGAACGATTAAACAAAAGAATGTGCGGTCATCATTCTGGAATTAACACCACCAAATTCCCAACAGTTTATCAACACTTTAATCAACAAGATCATTCAATCCTCTCTATGAAAGTTCATATTTTAGAAAAAAATTATCATCCTACAAACAGTCCTGTTCTAAGTAAAAACTATTGTAGAGAAAGAGAGGAGTACTGGATACACAGACTAGGTACTGCAATACCTTACGGAAGCAATGACAACATCAAAAGTATAGGAAACCTTTCGAGCCAATATAACAATAGCATAAATGTGATGAATGTATTTGTCAAAAATCCAAGATGGGAAAGGAGTCATGGCCATCGCCACTATATGTCACCTAAGTTACATGATGTCTCCATAGATGGTCTCCTTCTTTCATACAAAAACCTCTTGGACTTTATCACATTAGAACCAAACTTTATTCTATACCTCTCACTCTACTGCACTCCCTTTACAATACAAGTCTTGACACTCCTGTTTCTGATCCCACCTCATCATTATACAGACTTGTTGCCATTTTTTTAGATATTGGTTTCTACAGACTGTTTAAACCAGTTTGTGTAAAAAGTCAAGATGGAAAAAAAACGATCATTTCTTTCACTACTTTGTCAACAAAGGTATAGATGCAATTGATTTGGCTAACGTCCTCCATCACAAAAAACGTTACCAACAAAATTCCCCCTGATTCAAAGACAAATCCATACCAATATTTTCATATTCCTATACTTCACCCATTGCATCCAAAATTTTCAATTATAAAAGGCTATTGCAGAACCTCGAGATTGAGGACTTCAAGGCTAAACCACCTGACTGTTCTTGCAAAAACTCTCCATTCAAATATGGTCCTTCTGGTGACGTCGTTACGGGAGATTTAACCATCATCGAAAACGAATCTCTGCATAATATCCTTTCTAAAGGTCCCAAATACTGTCAATCATGCACCATAAATTGGAATTGTAACTTTAAAGTTCTTATGGATTCTGTCGAGGACTATTCAAGAAAATGGATAAAATGAGAACATGAAGACATTGATTCTCTATCAGAGTGTTAAAGGCCGTGAGGTCTTTAATTTTGAAATGAATGAAAGTTTTAAGTAAGTCAATAAGTGCTAAAACTACATCGGCTTTCAAAGACCCCGATGAAGCAAAAGCATTGTCTACTATGACAAGTATGTTGTCGTACCAGCAGACGAAGCCCAAAACAACATTATTTTTGTCTGCAAAACATTTTACATCCAATGTTTATTATCAAAAGTAGACATAGCAAAGAATAGCAGTGATAAGACCTATTTGTCGGCATTCCAATGGGAACAAATTGTGCTCCTTTACTTGATGACCTATTCCTTCACTCTTATGAGGCTGGCTTTATAGCTGATCTGTTCCGAAAGAAAAAATATTGTTTGGCTAGATCCTTTAATCTCAGTTTCCGCTATATAGATTATTATCTTTAAACAATCCTAATTTCGGGGATTTGATACATCGCATCTACCCCAAAGAACTTGAGATAAAGGACACTGTGGAGTCAGCCTAGTATCTTGACCTACACTTAGAAATCAATGGTAAAGAGAAACTATTGACCAAACTTTACGACAAACATGATGACTTTGCATTCAAAATTGTCGACTTTCCTTTGATCTGTGGCAACAGCCTTTCAGCAGCTGTGTATGGAGTGTTCATATCACAACTCATGACTTTTTGTATCATGCTAGAACTCCAACAAATAGGCTTCTGGAACAGGGTTATGTTGCTACAAGATTGAAGTCATCACTATAGAAGTTTTATGGTCGTCATGATGAACTCGTGGATTGTTATGGTGTATCCATCTGCACCATGAAAACTGATTTATTCAATGGGTCATAGTTTTCCTTTCCTCGTCTGTCTACCCTGGACTTGACTTTTTAGGAGCAACTCGGCAAGTGTTTCTAGAAAAGCAGAGGACGCTTACCCAACCGGTGCACCTGGTCCATGCTCCCAGTTTTTGGTGGAGTGAGTTGCTCATTTGCTTTTATTACTTTGTATGTATGATTTTAGTTTCTTTGTGTTCTTTGTTGTGTATGTCTGTTTTCCATATCTGGTCTTTGTCCCTGGATTACATTCTTTTGATTACCGCTATAAACTTGATAAAATATAATTACTGACATTATTTTACCCCCAGTTGGTAATGGAGGTTATGGTCACACATGTTTAGGAATAGGACTTGAAAAATAAGCATTTTGACAAATCTAGATTTAATTTTTTAGGCTCCTTTCAAAGTCTCAGGAATAGACTATGGGTCCATTTTACAAAAAATCTTTAAAATGTGTACAGTTTATTGACATCACAGTAGAAAAAGCATGTTGTGCATCGTGTAGTTGTATGTGATATAACATTGTTTAATATATATTGTCTGATGACTCTAAAGGGATATAATCCAGTGTAAGTGTTTCACAAGTTATAATCATGTAAGCACCCATTCCTCCTAAATCACGCATGGAATTTTGATTGAATTTTTTAAGAAGTTTGGACTTCATATTTAGATGTGCATGAAAGAACATAACTATTGTCTAAAAACATTTTAACACCATTTGAAGCAGAGGCTGAAGGGAGTATTTTCTTTGTGAGCCTCTTCACAGTATTCCTATTAAAAAATGTCTCCAGTTTAGCTAAATAATAGAAGTTAGCATTACTAAAGAATTATTGCCTATAAACTGTGACTGGGACTTCGGCTGATTTAAGATAAAACGCAAATGATAATTATAAAAATTTTACTCAGAATTTGAAGTAAAATTTAGTTTGAAAAAAAATGATTTAATCGAAAGAAGTAGTGATCATAAGGCATAAATGTATGATGATAATAAGAACAATATCATAGTAATGCAAACATAAAAATTATTTCATATAACAAAGTTTTGCCTAAGAAGGTCTTAACTGTCCACACAAACATATAGGAGCAATTATAAACCACAGTGAAAAATAAATAACAAAATTACAGTACATAAAAACATAAGGAATAACCAGAATTCATCCATTACAAAGTAAAGAGCAATTTAATCTAGAAGTATAATAACAATGCAAGTTCAGCAAACTTTACTCAATATTATTTACAATTTAATAAAACCGTTTGATAAGGAGTTGAAGGGAAGAAGATACAAGAGTGCAATTATTCACAATGCAATTTCCTTATGGGGGGTCCCCACTTCCACTAAAATCTAAAAGTAGATCCGGGTGAAATTTCTCTAATCTAATGCAATGTTACTAAAATACACCCATATAGCTATTAAATTTTGAAATAAAAACCACCATGTTATGCGGCGTTTCTGCCTGTAAATTAAGGTTAAAAAAATGGGATATTTTTTCAAACATCAACTTTTCAGTAGCCACCCTAAGCCTTAAGTGCTCCATAAAATAAACATATATGGACTTCTAGCTTTTAAATTTGATACTTTTGGTTCCTTTCTATTCGTACATTTTTTTCATGAAAATATCATATTTATTACCTGCCAATCGTGAACGTTTCTGTATTTTCCACTGGGCTGCATGTTGGGGTAAAGATCTGGCTGAATACCGAGAAGACATAATTGCGCTATTGTAACCTACAGAACAAATCAAACTGTTGCAGGAACAAAATATACGTCAGCCTATTTGAACTTCAAAATTCGGCATAAAATTCTTCTATGAATCATCGTCGAATTTTAAGATTTATTTCTGCACCCTACCCTCAGCAGAAAATTTGCTTGAAATTCTCATGGTTTTTAGGAACAACACGGTACTGCTTTCTATGACCTAACTTTTGCAGCTCAATATTGCTACGGGTTTTGGCAGGATCACAAGTGCTTGACATGCAGAGTAGTGAGCCATTCAATTTCGTGGTTATTTTGGCGAATTGTTAACCCTTTTCTCGAAATAATGGATTTCAGAATAAAAACAGCTTTTTAAAACAGACTATAACGAACCAAATCAGTTGAAAACTACACCTTTAAGCAAATCGGACAATACTATTGTCTTTATAGTACAATATTTAATGCACAGAATTTGTTCATATCACGCTAAATGAAAAGTATCCTTACTTTATAGAGCACTGTTTTTACCGTTTTACGGTAAAAATATGAAATTGCAAAACAGCTATTTCTTGTATTTTTATAGCATTCATATTATTTTTTTACATCAGTTCTCTTGCTTGTTATTCAGACGTGCGAAAACATGTAACATGGTGTCAAGTAATTACGTATACTATTGGTGGTGTAACGAATCTCTGCCCAACCCTTATTTGAAAGGGAAAATTGCATAGAAGGAAGAAACAGACTATATAATTTGAACCGTGCGATGTACGGGGCTTACAATGACATAAATTTTCAATTCACACTAAATGCTAAGTATTGTTGCAATAGAATATTTTTTTTATATGTCATAATGTAAAAATGGCGTTTTGCTATAGGATGCAAGAGCGCAATTATTCACAATGCAATTTCCGTATGGGGGTCCTCTTTTCCACTAAAATCTAAAAATAGATTCGGGTGAAATTTCTCTTATCTAACGCAATGTTGCTAAAATACACCCATATAGCTTTTGAATTTTGAAATAAAAACCACCATGTTATGCGACGTTTCTGCCTGTAAATTAAGGTTCAAAAAGGGGGATACTTTTTCAAACATCAATTTTTCAGTAGCCACCCTAAGCCTTAAGTGCTCCATAAAATAAACATATATGGGCTGCTAGCTTTCAAATTCGATACTTTTGGTTCCTTTCTGTCCGTACAATTTTTTCTTGAAAATATCTTTTTTATTACCCACCAATCGTGAACATTTCTGTATTTTCCACTGGGCTGCATGTTGGGGTAAAGATCTGGCAAAATACCGAGGAGACATAATTGCGCTACTGTAACCAAGAGGGAGGGAAAATCAAATAAATTTTGGTCAATTGTTTAAAATAATGTTTGTTTGTTTGTTTGTTGGGGTTTAACGTCCGAGCAGCAATATTTCAGCTATATTCAGACAATGAACATGAAATGGATGACAAAATGAACATGAAACGAAAAAAAAAAAAAAAAAAGGATGGGTCACAAGGATAATAGGGTCGACAAATTTTGATTGCCACTGGAAAAAGGGGGGATGGGTAAGGTAGGGCAATTTAGCCTCCTGTGGCGGAGTGCAAAGGTTCCTACTCCTATCGAATACCACAGCAGGGTTCTTTAACGTGCGAGGAACGTGGCATTTTTCCCAACACGGTGCACCACTATGGTTTGCGGTCAGGTTTTCCGTATTATAGCCTGACAACCCCAGCATGTAACACGCCAGGGGTACCCCATTCCACCACACATCCCAGTTGCTCTGTGGGCAGAGCGTCTAGCCCCCGGCTACGTTTCTGAGCACTATTTAGTCGCCTTATACAACAAGCTTAGCGCTGCTGCAGGCCTATTCTTTTAACACCCGGACCTGCACGGGGCGTTTAAAATAATAAATAATTTTAAAATCAGTTACTGATGCAGTATCTTCCTCACCAGGAACATGTGATCTCAAGGACCAATCATCTTAACACATTTTGCCTAAATGGTGAGGGACCTAAAATGAAATTAAGATAGTTACATAACTTATCAAAATGGTTATTTGTCTTCATAAAATAATTTTAAAATTATTTTGTAGGCAATTAAATGTTTGGAGAATCAAAAAAAAGTGTTAGAGGAAATAACTGAAATCTTTAGAACAACTAGTACTCAGACTGCTGGTAAGAAATTAAAAAATTTATACCTCATGCAGACAAAATTTTGGTTATATAGGAGTTACTCTGTCTCACAGAATTTCTAGTTATTGATGGAAGCCTCCTAGGGGAGATAATCCATATAAGTTGCTGTTATAACAATTTCACTTATTTGTATCCTGTTTGCACTCCTGCTATAGCACTCAATTGATTTTTGTGAAACTTCAAGGTAAGGTTAGACAGTATATGTAGTATTCATAGAAGAAGATTATTGTACTGAATGCTCAAGGGGAAATAATGCAACTAAAGGGTTTAACATTATCAGATTTTGCAAGTGCAGCTCCTCTTAAACCTCTAAATGATTTGTGACTGATCTTTATTTGAATGGTAGATACAATATGCAGATGTACATAGGAAAAAATGTATGCCTGCACAACTGCTCTCATGGTTGGAATTTTTCAATATATATGTATGAATTTTGTTAAATTTTACTGGAGTAAGGGGACTTAAGTATTAAATATAGAATAATAGTTACTTTGAATTTTTAAGAACATGCTAGTGCGAGTAATATTCACATGATATTATCCGTATCATGATAGAAAGTAACAACTATTCTGTTTATCTGTATTCCAATTTTGACATTTTCATTTTATTGTTTGGACTACTTTTGTAAAAAAAAAATCTAGAAATGTGACTGCGCATTTTTGGGATGTGGCTTCATATCCATTTAAAACTCTGAAGGTATCACAATCACAAAGATTTTGAAAATTTTTGTCATGTACTAGAGATTGAAATATTATTACATCCCCACTGTAGTGCAATCCTCTTGTTTAGTCTGTCTGTCTGTTACACTTTTCTGTAGCAGATATCTCAGCTGCCATTGAGATATACCTGGTATATATTGCAATCACCTTTTCCATCTCTTACACTTTTTTGTAACAGATTTTCTTAGCTTTTACTGGAGGAAATGGTTAGATATTTTGTATATAGCATTTTCGTGTTGACCTGTACCATGTCTTTCCTTTTATGGTAGATTGCTCATCTACTTCCTGTTTACCAATTGACTCATTTTTTCAGGTGCTGCATAATTGAAATTTTTGTATGTCTCAGCTTCTATTGAATGGAATGCTCAATAGTTGGTGTATTGCATTCTCATTGTACCTTGTCTCCCCTTTCCAGCTATCTAGATCATCATCATCCTGTTTGAGCAACTTAGAATTTTTACATGTGTAGTGTTGGGAAATTTTCTGTCGTAGATTTATCCATTGGAAAGAATGATCAGATTTTTGGTATATGGCTTAAGCATGATGACTTGTGTCTCCCCAGCTGTCGAGTTCATCTGCTTCCTGTATTCCCAACTCTTAGGATATTTACATGTGCTGTAAATTTTCCACCACATATTTCTCAGCACCCATTGGAAGGAATGATTAGATGTTTGGTGATATAGTGATTAGATGAACTATGTACAGATTACGGCTTTGTATAACATATTATTCAATTTATTTAAAATTTCTGTTATTAACTAGAAAGCATGAAGCCACTGTAGACATTTACTCATTTACATTTGTCTACTATACATGACAAATATGTTGTTGTACCAGCAGACAAATCCCAAAACAACATTGTTTTTGTCTGCAAAATGTTTTATATCCAATGTTTATTATCAGAGGTAGACGTAAAAATAATATCAGTTATAAGACCTATACTGCTACCACTCTCTCCAAAGAAGAGATTGTGGAAAACCATAAATCTGTGCTATCCTCTTTTGGTCTCTCTACCAAGGACGATGATTGTGATTTACCGTCTATGTACTGGATTCCTAAACTTCACAAGAATCCATACAAACAACATTTCATAGCTGGATCTGCAAAATGTACCACCTAACCTCTTTCAAAACTTTTAACTTCTATACTCACAACTGTCAAAGAGGGTCTGCAGTCCTACTACAACACTTGTCACTCCCATAGTGGTATTAATTCAATGTGGATCCTGAAAAATTTGAAAGATCTTTTGGAGACAATCAGTTCAAAACTATTATCTGAATATAATAGCATTGAAACCTATGATTTTTCAACACTGTATACTTCTATTCCTCATACTCAGTTAAAATCCCGACTTAAAAACATTATACATCATTGTTTTTAAAAAAAAAGATGGTATACTTAGATACAAATATATAGTTCTTGGTAGAGATTCCTCATACTTTGTAAGAAATAATTCCTTATCATCTTCCAAATATACATAGGAAGATGTTTACAAAATCCTGGAATTTTTCATCGACAACATATTTGTCCAGTGTGGTGGACGTGTTTTTCAACAAACGGTCGGCATTCCAATGGGAACAAATTGTGCTCCTTTACTTGCTGACCTATTTCTTCATTCTTATGAGGCTGACTTTATAGCTGATTTGATCAGAAAGAAAAAATATCCTTTGGCTAGATCCTTCAATCTCAGTTTCCGCTATATAGATGACGTATTATCTTTAAACAATCCTAATTTCATGGATTTGATACATCGCATCTACCCAAAAGAGCTTGAGATAAAGGATACTACAGACACTGTGAACGCAGCCTCATATCTTGACCTACTTTAGAAATTGATGGTAAAGGAAAGCTATTGACCAAACATTACGACAAACGTGATGACTTTTCATGCAGAATTGTCAACTTTCATCTGTGGCAACATCCCTTCGGCTCCTGCATATGGAGTGTTCATATCACAACTCATACGTTATACCAGAGCTTGCTGAAACTACGCAGACTTTTTGTATCACGCTAGAACTCTAACAAATAGGCTTCTGGAACAGGGTTATGTTTCTACAAGATTGAAGTCATCACTACAGAAGTTTTATGGTCGTCATCTTGAACTCGTGGATCGTTATGATGTAACTGATTTATTCAACGGGTCATAGTTTGCCTTTCCTCGTTTGTCTACCCGGACTTGACTTTTTATGAGCAACTTGGCGGGTGTTTCTAGAAAAGCAAAGGACACTTACCCTACCGGTGCACCTGGTCCATGCTCCCAGTTTTTAGTGGAGTCCGAGTTGCTCATTTACTTTTGTTACTTTGTATGTATGATTTTAGTTACTTTATGTTCTTTGTTGTGTGTGTCTGTTTTCCATGTCTGGTCTTTGTCCCTGGATTACATTCTTTTGATTACTGCTATAACTTTGGTTCTCTTGATTACTCAACACTCCATAGGTTACATGTACATAATACTTTTGAATATAACAAGAATGGATTTTGATAATATGTCAAAGAGACAATGACCCAACTAGGAGAAAATGTATCAGAATTTTATTGTCACTTTTAATCCCCCCCAATTTTTTTTTTTTTTTTTGGTTTCTCTACCAAACATACAATTAAGATTTCTATGTATGTGGTCATTTTGGGGGGGAGCTGGGCTATATATTTAGCGAGTATCACAATTTTTCTAGTTTCACTTTATTTTATTTCTTTTTTTATTGACAGGAAGAATTTCAACAGACAGGTTTGTAAGATAGGAAAAATATACTCTCAAATTTAGCCAATAAAAAACAAACAATCCATGAACTGATCATATTTTATTGCATAAAGAGCAAAGGGGTTGCACAAAAATTATATCAATTTATAAATGTCCTCTCCTAACATGGCTTCTACTTTCAGGAATGTATACCAGTGTTTTTTGGGGTTTTTTTTGTCTTTGCCTTTTTATAATTACATGACATGTACTATTTTAATTTCCCTTAAGTTTCCCCAATATACTAATGAAAAAAAAGTCCCAGAAGTAACAAAATGTGACTGTCCTTACGGAGAAAATTCATCGTTTCCTTAAATCAAACAAATAAAAATATATAGGTTAAGATTACGTTTAAGAAGAAATAAATTCTTCTTTTCTGATAGTTTTTTAATCTTTTTTAATTTTTTCATTTATTAAACTTAAAAAGTTCGGGGAAAAACATGGATGTATGTACCTAACCCCCCTCAGAAAAAATATAACTCAGAATGTTTTTTTTTCTAAATCAAAGCATAGCTTTTCTAAGACAGGAAAGGCAATTTTTTTTTCTTTTTTAGAACAGACGCAGCTGTCTGTTGCGTCTGTTTACATCACATGATATATTTGAAATATTTCCACCATTCGTGGAGAACTTAATATTTCCTGTATCTTAAATTTTTAACAGCAGAAAGAAGATATTAATTTTGTTATTATTAATTTCCAGTGACTTATGGACTTGTGCCATTAGGTTCTATGCCTCACATTTTTTCAGAAAAATTGTTGAAAGAATAGCAAAAGAAGTTCTTAGGAAACATCTACACGAAACAGTGAGAAACATATATGACAGACTGCTACCGGAAGAGACAAGGAAAGTTTTTATGGAAGAGTTAAACAAAGACAAGAGGAGACTAAAACAAAAGTCCAAAAGCTCCTATTCTGGTAAGATTATAAGGGAAATATGTAAAGTTATTAATTTTTTTTTTTTTTTTTTTTTTCATATTTATTTTTTCTTTTTTTTTTTGGAAATATATAAAGACCTATGGACATATTCCTTCTTTGCTTGATTCATGTACCAGTAATGATTTTATTTGCCATCAGACACAAACTGTATAGTAATGTCTTTCCACACATTAATTTTATAGTACCTTATTTGATGTACTTCAAGCTTTACACAATTATTGAGGTCTAATGGTGTGTATACTTTATGGAGAAAATAAGATTTTGAGTTTCAGTGTCATGGGACTTTATGAGGAGGATGATCAAGATTTTACATGTTGCACTATTTCTTGAAAGTGCTTTGTTGAACTTACTTCAAACCTAACACAGTTGCTTTTTTATACTACCCACTTTCCTTCCATTACACAAGAGGAACCCATCTCTTATCCTTTACTCCTCCTACACCTTTCAAAAGAATTCAACAAAACTTTCACAGACTCTTTATTATATGTTCCCATTGTGCACCTCTTATTTTTCATTTTGACCCAAATCAATTTGGGGCTTAAGATAGCAAAACATGGTCTTTATCATTCTTGAATATTGGGACATAGGGGACCCATCTCTTATCCAGTATTCCTCCTATACCACTGAAGGGAATTTAATGAAACTTTAACAGTATCTTTATAACATGTTCCCATTGTGTACCTTTTATTTTAGGTTTTAATCTGAATCAGTTTTTGGGTTAAACATAGCAAAACATTGAATTTGTCATTGGTGAATATGGGACCTACCTCTTATCAGATACTTCTCCAATACTACTGAATGGAATTGAATGAAACTTTCACAGAATCTTTTTTACACTCTCCCAATTTGCACCTCCTATTTTTGATTTTGTTCCAAATCAACATGGAGGTCAAAAGGTTCATGTTATCAAATGGGGGAGTAGGTGGTATTAAGTTACTAAGCATTGCTCAGAGTTTTTCTAGTTTTATAATTTTTTTAAGATAAAATTTCAGTATAAAGATTCAGGGCATTCTATTACGAAGTTTATATAAAATTTGGCCCTGAAAATAGCCCTGTCAAATCAGTGTGGACTGAATATAAGTAAAGTGTGGGCTTACTTTCCCAACAAACTTTTTTTGCAGTTGATGCACACATAATATGGAATCCTTAGTGCAAAATGAACCTTAAAGTATTGGTTTATACAACTCTTGTTAGGACTGACTTGTGTCAAGGTGTAATGTTGTTTGCCCTAGCCTTCTAGACTTGACTAGTCCATATTCAACCTCATCATGTCAACTTGTGCTACAAGTATTCATACATGTATATATCATTGTCTCTAACTGACTCAACCAAATAACCCTAATTACTCTACAACTCTTGAAACATGATGTATGTTGTGCTAACTATTAAAATTAAAGTATATAGTTTATTGTTGTTGAGAAACTAACAAATTAAAAACTAATATCATTATGTGGCAATTTTAATGAACACATAAACAAAATAAAAATAATAACTACACAGACTATAAGTCTCTACATTAACAAAATAACCATCTTATTTAAAACTAATACATTAGTTTTCTTTAAAACTAAATGCATGTACATACTAGTATATAAAATATAACATCAAAACCTGTTCATCTTAAAAGTTTGGCTTCTTGGGGCTACCCAAACTAAGTCTTGTACAATTCTAATTTACATGTTTAAAACAAACCCAATTTCATTAACCAATTACATTGTAATATAAGACTAAAAATAACCACTAATCATCTACCTCTACGTCACAGATTACATATGACAATATGTTAAGAAATCAATAATCCTGTACATGGCTTATTATTGTATCAACTTAAATTTAATTAATTAAATTGCCTGTGAAAAATACTTGATTTCATCACATTTTTCTTCACAGGATATTTTAGGCACATGCTTTAACAACTCCAAAATTCCAACCATAAAAGCCTTCTATATCAAGACGATTTTTGGCAAAATATTTAGTCAGTTGAAGCCTGTGGCCTATATGTCTACAAAGAAAAACTGCAAATGATAGGGGTTATACTGTTTTACCCTTGTTTGTGAGTGTGTGTGTCCGTAACACTGTTTTTCTCAGCAACTACTCATCACAGCAGTATGAAATTTTAACACATTCTTTCTGCCATATGGTGAGATACATTTTCAGTATAATTTGACAACAACTTCCTGTTTACCAAAGACTGTTTATTTTTGACATATTTTGACTTCAACTTTTTGTTTACCAAGGACTTTGTTTACGCTTCTTATATGGTGATTGAAAGCAGGGGTATCAATAGTGAGCCATTGCTCACAGATTGATTGTTTTTCTTACTCAGTCATTAATTCTAAAATTTACTCAGTCATTAATTCTAAAATTATTGTTCTTTGATTTTTATCTCATTTCTTTAACATCCATCTGGCAACAATTTATTAAATGCATTTGGAATGACTGGCATCCACAATTTAAGGTTGACACTTGTCAACAGTGCTATATTATTGGAGTCAATTTCAGAACACTAAAGTTCTTTTCCAAAATGTTTTGTATAGTATCCATGCAAATACAGGGTATATTGCACAGTCGGCTTTTTTGGGGCACTTCTATTTAAATTAACCAGCAAATATTTATTACCAAATAATAAAAACAGAAGTGGTTTATGTTAACATTACAACCTATTAAGTTGTGTCTGAACATACACAGTTTGCAAGTATTTTTCCCTGCAAACAGAGTTCAGGGTATATATAGGAATCACTCTGTCTGTCTGTCTGTCTGCCTGTTCATCGTTCTGTCCACATCTCTTGCAAGTGCAACTCCTCCTTAGCTGTGCATAAGGTTTTGCTGAAATTTTATAGGTAGGTTGGGCATCATATGTAGATGTGCCTAAAGGAATACAATTACTGTTGAATACTTTTAAACGAGATTATTATCCAATTTAAGAGTTTTACATGTTGAAACCTCGTAAGGACAACTCTTCTTAATCAGATCAAGGAATTTTTAAGGTTGGGTATTATTTATTATATAGGTTTGTCCTCTCCTTCAGTGGACTTGAATGTAGCAGAAATGTGGGATCTAATGAATGATTTTGTTAAAGAGGAAGATAAAGGAATACTGACTGCACTCAAAGACATCATACAACCAGGGGAACACATTCAATTAGATGTTTATACTTACATTAAGGTACTATTCAATATATAGTATAAGGAAACATTCATGATTGTATTGTAAGAAATAATATAAGTGTAGCATTGTGGTTACTTACAAAGATAAAAAAGTCAGAACTTAGATTTCTTGTTTAAAGAGTAGTACCCCACAGGCATTGTTATGTATAGCACTGTCAGCTGTTGCTTTGATATTTGTAAATCAGCCTGACCAGTTATAATTTAGATTTAGATACAGATTAGATTTTTTGTTTTGTTTTGATATATATAAAGAGAGAGACCCTAGCTGGCAGAGTGGTCTAGGGCGCTGGATTTCTTGCAGGTGATGTTGCCATGGAAGTGCAATGGTAGTACACCGAAGTGCGTTTATGATCCCGCTGAACTGCGATGGTTAGACGTGATTGTTTTCTGCCAATAGCAACGCATAAATGGGTTGGCCACTACGAGGAGGTGCAGTTTTGTTTTGTACTTCGCTGAAACGTTTTGACTATCATGTAGATTTTTTCCTTTGATACCGTTAATATATACGATTATCTTGAAATTTTACCGATATGATATTAGTCTACATGTAATCAGAAAAAAACTGCTTTCATTTCATTCATACTTCCAGCTATCAAGGAAATTATAAAAAATTTAATTTTTCTCCATTTTTTTTTCCTACACCCAGTTGAAAATTGAATAAAACTGGCAGTCTCTTAGAAGGACGAGTACTCCTTAGTATGAAAATATTTCTTGACTAACTTAGCTATAGGACGGTTGTGGATAGCTTTAAGACTTCTGTATTAGTGTATCAACTACATGTACTAAATAAAAAGCTGATCAACAGTACCTGTAGAATTTGCAAATACAAATGTAATGTTGTATGAGACTGCGCTTTTTTTTCGGCATGTGTGTCATTATAAACACTACTGTGAAGGTTATCAAAGAATGATTAATGCTACAGAGGTCTAGATTTGATGGATTAAAGGACTATACGTAATATGAAGAGAAACGTGCCTGTCTGGTCCACCGGAACTTTGACATTCTGTTACAGTTTTAACTTGTAAACTGCAGTTTTTATTTTGCCTTTCAACTATAGAATACGCTCCATGATTCCTTGTGAAATCATGTCCTACTTTTTCAAAGAGTAAAATTCCATGATATAAAATTTATAAAAAAGCAATATTTTTTTCTGATTTTTAATACAATTATACATGTAACAAAGTTGTCCTGGTAAATCTTTTAATTATATCAGTTATAGTTTTCATGATTCATGGAATAAAATTTTCAGTATCCACTATCTTTTGTAACCTATAGTTACAGTTTATGTTTATCGAATAACCTCGAGGTGTCCTAACATATCTTTTAAGTTTTGATACTGCAATAAGTACATGTACTGTTAACACTCAATAATTATAATGATGTATGCTACGTTTGTTTGTACAGGCAACAATATACTAGCTACTTTCATGACTTGCCTTTCAGTTTGTTAGTTTTCTCAGTAACATTGTACGCCCTTATGCACATAAAATTTCGTGGTGACATTAGTGTACCAACGCACTTCCCCGCCGTTGCGTTAAATATCAAACATACTTCAGCATTGCCCATTGCAGATCAGCAGGACCATCGCACTTCGGCGTCCCCATCGCACTTCGGCGTCCCCATCGCACTTCCAAGTCTTACACACACATATATATATATATATCGCTGTCCATTAATCTAAGATTATTAAAATATTAAAAAACTTGTTCAATGGTATAAACAAAATGACCACACCTACCAGTGATTTTAATTTCACTAGAGCTGTGGACGTATGATCAAGCGGCCAGGGAAAACTTGACCTTGGTATAATTGAGTTAGACAATACAGACATTATTGATTGTTGATTTTTATGTTGTAGCTAGATCTCATTCAATCTTATCATACTTTCTCTGGCAATTTATTTTCTGTGTGAAAGGAAACACGCCACAATGAAAATTTGTCCAACTGGAAAGTGAGCAGTGTGTTCATTTTGATCAATGGAGATCCCTGTACATCTATTTATATCGCTGTCTATTAATCTAAGACTTGCTTATATGAAAACTGAGAATCAGTCAGTTTGAAAATATGACATATTATTGTTTCCACCTTTCAAATTACCTGCTATCCTTATCAAATTTAGAAGTCAAATTGACAGACTAACAGAGGATAAAAAAGCTTCATAAGAATTGCTCATAACAAAGTGAAAAATGACTTAGTAATTCAGATTTGAAGGGAGTTACATGTTTCTACTAGTTTTTTAGATTACCAACATTTTTTTTCATTCCTGGAAAAAATCAAATACTGATACTGTCTAGCAGGAAATTTTTGTGCAGTGCTAATTTTTCCTAAATTTGCAGGCCATTATTTAAAAAAATATAGAAGATATGAAAATAAAATGTTGACAAATTTTATCTATGAATTAGTTTATGTCTTAAAATCTCTGAATGTTTAAATAAAGGACCACTAAACTAACTGGCTATATATTTTTCCATTTCTGAAAATTGTAAATTATAAAATGGACTTCTAATTTTCTTCTTGATTAGAAAGGTAAAGAAAATGAATACACAAGGGAGAATACCCTTTAAAGTTTAATACCAAGTTCTGCATAACTCTTTTTAGATATTCAGAAAATTGCCGTCCTGACATGTGGCAACAGCACAATTTAATTGTCTCTGCCTTGAGATACAAGTAACTGATATGTGACAATTTTATGGTAAAAAAAAGCTTCTCAAAATCTTACTCTCAACTTTACTTGGTTTATAGGTGGAACTTAAGTGACAAGCAAAGGAGCTACTGGTGGTTAAGTTTTTATGAAAATGTGATCTTTACTTAGAGAATTTTTTATCATGATGTAAAATCATTTCAATAACAATTTATTAAAAGTGTGTGGGATGATAAAAAATAAATTCAGAAAAATAATATTAATTTTCTATAATGCAAATTTGTATCCTGATCATTTAAGTTATGAGCTGTTTGCGCATCCTAAAGTGCATCAGATGCATTCGAAAAATTTGACTTACCTATGCTAAGTACTTGATCAGCTGACTATTATACAAATGTAATGATTTGCCTATGAGGGACCACAGCTATTTATTTATAATCAAATGATAACTTTGTAAAGGATGCATAGGTGATGTCTCAACCTATAAGGATATGCGAGACTTCCAAGAACACTTAGTCACTTCTGAATTACATACTCCAACTGAACAATTTTTATCCATTTATGTTTGAAACCCAATACTTATATAACACATCACTATTACATCATTTTTTTATATGTGACCTTTTTTCTTTGTATAGCAATTTAATGTATCTCTGGCGGAAAGTCTTTGTTGTATCTGAGTAACTCACCTAGACCAAGCTTATGTCACTGCTGTGGAACTCTTATCATCTGTTTAACTTCAGGTCATTTGTGCTATTATTGTCACTTGGTGTCCCTTGTGGTCAGTCTTCTCCTGAACTGCTCACTGTAATGTAACTAAGTTTGGTCACCAGCATTAAATACAGTTCACAGTTTGTATGAGATATTGTCATTTAATGTCAAGTTTGACAATTCTTACACTCTGAATGACAATCAGGGAAATTGTGCTGAGTCTTGTTGTACCCACAATTGTTCCATTTTGATCAAAATGAAACCATTTATTTCATTTATAATATTTAGCACATGAGACACAGGTTTTCAGTTCTGGCTTCCTATGGTCTTTTGTTTATGTTAATGCACCCTACTGGTGCACCTGGTCCATGCTCCCAGTTTTTAGTGGAGTTGGAGTTGCTCATTTGCTTTTGTCACTTTGTATGTATGATTTTAGTTACTTTATGTTCTTTGTTGTGCATGTCTGTTTTCCATGTCTGGTCTTTGTCCCTGGATTACATTCTTTTGATTACTGCTATAACCTTGGTTCCCTTGATTACTCTTTATAACACTGATGTCTATCTTTTTTTACAGACAATAAATGAACTTGGTGGAGAATTACCTCAAGTATTAGATGAAGACAAAGCTGCCTAGTCCATAAGTGAATGATGTTTCTGTAAATTAGTAGTGTCAAATAAATATTAGGAACATCCAATCAAGCCAGAAAACCTGAAAATGAATGCTTGTGTATTAAGTACAACCAAATTTAACTTTGATACATAAAATATAATTAATTTATTTTGTTCTTATAACTTCGTTGAAAAAAACAAAAATCAGATGACCTATTGATAGTATATTTTGTCTTTGTACCAGTAAAGATTAATAAGATGCTCTATATATAGTGACCACTCAGTCTGTAACACATAGTGTTTGGCATATACTCATTTTTTCCATCCCTGTAGTGGCACAGTATTATTATATCCCCACTCCAAAAAAGAGTATACTGTTTTACCCTTGTTCGTGTTTCCACCTGTAATAATTTTTTCCTCACATTTTTTTGCAGCAACTTCTCATCACAGTGGCTTGAAATTTTAATACCTTCTTTCTGTAGGTATGCCATATTGTGGGATACATTTTCTGGAAAATTCAACAACTTCCTGTTTACCAAGGACTGTTCATTTTTGTTTTATCATGATTGAAAGCGGAGGTGTCACTAGTGACCCATTGCTCACAGATTTCTTGTATTTTAATGTCTATCCTTCTATCTGACCTTGTGTGGTTTCTAGCTGATAACTTGATAACAGATAAAGGGTGTTTTTTTTTATCCCCTATCCCCCATTTGTATATCAGTAGAGGTGTCCATCCGTTCTTCCATTTCGCTGAGGGGTACTCTTCTCTTCACCCTTACTCCTTCTACACCATTGAATGGAATTGCATGAAACTTTCACAGAATCTTTATTACTAGTATATGATCCCATTTTGCACCTCTCTTTTTTAGATTTTGATCCAAATAAATTTGGGGGTTTCATATAGCAAAACATGAATTTTCTCATCTATGAATATGGGAAACATAGGGGACCCATCTCCAAATGGTCATTTCTCTTTCACCACTGCATGGAATTAAATGGAGGTCGAAAGATGCATGTTATCAAATGGTGGAGTGGATGTATCAAGTTGGTGAGCATTGCTTACAGTTTTTAAATTAACAACTGAACTGTTAAGTTCTGTAAAGAAAAACAGATCGTTTGATTTTCAGCACAATCCCATTTGTAGTCTGTGCTATGCTGTTTCAAAAAGTATGCACCACCTTCATTTGAATTTCCAGATGATATCTAAGAAAGAATTTTATGTAACATTAAGCATTTTTGGAACAACATTTTCAGTTTTACTTTTATTGTGTTTTAAACTTTTGCCATCTCCCCTAATGGTGGTGTGGTGTGTATCATGGTAAACTTTAAATTTAGAAGAAATGAATAGAACAAGATCTTGGTCTATCCTTGTTTTTTTTTGTTTAATTAGTTACTAATAGTAAAAGCGATTAAACAAAATGAACCTTGGTTCCCTTGATTACTCTTTCATTACTTTTATGAAAGTTTGAAAGATAGACACCAGTTTTCCATTTTCCATTGGTTAAGCCTCTATGGTAGATTTCAAAAAGTCATTAGTTTAAAATCAATTTTAAGTTGAACAATAGATTTTACAATTATAACTTTTTTGTGAAAGTGACCTTTTTCTATATTTAGGGTTGACCTAACTAACCAAACAATTGTGCCATGTTTCATACTTTCATTTACTAATGTACTGTAATTTTACATAGTTATATAATTTTTTTTTCTGCATATTGTTACAAGTCTTGTTCCAGACCTATATCTACATTTATTTTTATTTGTTAGACCAGTTAGATTTGAAGCATTTTTGGAGTTTTAGGCGTTTGTTTATGAGGTGTGTTGACAAGTTTCAAAATAACTCTATGTAATGAAATGTTCTATAGCTTGAATTATGCATTAAGAGTATAATTGATAAGATGTCTTCCCACTTACCCAACATTTTATATTTATATACATACAGGTAAGATATTTTTTGTTGGTTATGTGGGAATTCACTTGTTGGCCATGTGGGAATTTGTAGTGTGTTTATTAAGTAATTAACTAATTATTGTTTTTTAAAAGTCTTTGTATACTGATTAAATATAAATGCATGTCAGTCATGATTGACAAGTACTTTTTTTCAAGACAAAGCAAATATTTATATGTTCAGTCTAAAATTCTTTAATACAGTTACATTAGCCACTCTTTAAAGAGCTATACTATAAGTATTTTTATGTCAGGTTCATGTAAGAAGTAATTTTAAAAGATGAAAGGGTCTTTTTGCATTCATAAAACTCTCTGGAAGAGAAAGAGATCTATCTACTAGTACTTCAACCCCAAATATAATTGTAACCTGTGAATTTCTTCCATTTCCAACTTTGTTCAATTCCATGATGTGACTTTTTGTTATTTAGGCTTTGATCATTCCATTTTTAGTGGGTGAGGGAGCTGGGCTGTTTTAGATAAAAAATATTCTGGCCTTTGGAATAATTTTATGGATAATATGTATGAAAAATATCAACTGGCCTCCCAAAGTGGGGGAAATTTTTTCATGGAAGTCCCAGCAAACCCACCCCAGAATTTAGATGGTCCATGCCTTTGTCATCTAGTTAATATTACACATATTTATGTATGATGGATAATTGATATTCCTTTAAGGTACCATATAAGTGTAGAAAATGACATTTTATATTTGGCAGCTGTATATTGAGCAGCTTTATTCATTAAAACATTTGTATATTTCCTTCATTGTTTTTACACGACAACAAAACTTTTGCATATCATAGAAAAGGAAAGCACCACCATTTTTGTCTGGTTATATAGAGCTACATGAACACATATTCATGCCATGATTCTACTGACATCTGGAAAGTTGTTACAATCACAAGTTTTGATGTCTTGTACGATAGATATTTCTAATGGCATTGCTCTACGTAGAGTGACACTTGTTGAAAACTACAAATTTATATGTGGAGTTTGTTGAGTGGCATTTATGAGATCAGATAGCTGTTTTAATCAGGAGAGAGCGTAACAAGGACACAGAATCTGGTGTTAATTATACAAAGTATGTCAATTTTTTTATTATTTTTATTTGCATTGTTTGGATGTTGTTCCAACTTTTCTGGGTGACCATGGTGGTGACATCTAGCTACAGTTGCAATCACTAATAACCTCTCTTTGATTCTGTCAAGATTAGATGTCATAGAACAGTTCTTAATTGTCAGAAACTGTTCTGACCCACGACACACCTTGTCGGGGTCTGTCAGGGCTTTGGACAAGCTCTGTCATAATCTGTCATGAGTCCTGACACTCCTTTGTCAGGAACTGTTCTAGGTAGAACAGACACGTACATTAGAAGAGTTCCTGACAGATTCTGATGGTCACTAGCTTGAGAATACTTCTCTGACTGAATTACATACAGTACATGTACATGATTCAGAAAAAAAATTGTAGCACCCAAATCCTGATTCGTACAATGGGAAGAAAGTCTTGCTATGTTTGAACTTGATTTTTTTTTTTTCTTCAATTTTTGACCTGACATTTAAGTATGGCATGCAGTACCAACAAAAATTATTGCCTGTCGTACCTGCTACGCCCCTGACTTTAAAGAATTTCGACTGAATGGTTTTTTTTTGCAGACACCAGTATGATTCAGAGTACGGTACCTATATTGACAATTTTAAACATTTAATACAGAAATTTTAGATCTTTATGAAACTTAAGTGTTCACACTCATACATTATGAAAGAATACAACATTTTTGAAGAATTTTAAATGTAATATTTAAGTTGCAGTCACCCAAATGATAGTTACCGGGTATTTTACCAAAAACAAGCATTCCATTAATAATTTTAGACAATCATGGAACTTAAAGGTGCTCGCACTCATATATTTTGCAAGAATATGACATTTTTAAAGAATTTTGATTCAAATAAATGTGTATCAGCCACCCACATGACAGTTATATGGAAATATTTAGCATTTTCGTCATTAACTTTAGACCCTCATGGAAATGAAAAGTGTGCGCACACATATATTTTGTGAGGATAAGACATTTTTGAAGAATTTTATCTCAAACTGTTATGTCACAACCATTATATGATAGTATTATAGAAAAATTTAGCATTTTAGTCATTAATTTTAGACCCTCATGGAAATTAAAAGTGTGCGCACTCATATACTTTGCAGAAATATGTCAATTTTAAGAATTTTGATTGAAATATATTTGTAGCAGCCACCCACATGATAGTTATATTGAAGAATTAAGCATTTCAGTCATTGATTTCAGACCCTCATGGAAATTAAAAGTGTGCGCACTAATATACTTTGCAGAAATATGTCAATTTTAAGAATTTTGATTGAAATATATGTGTAGCAGCCACCCACATGATAGTTATATTGAAGAATTAAGCATTTCAGTCATTGATTTTAGATCCTCATGGAAATTAAAAGTGTGCGCACTCATACACTTTGCAGAAATATGTCAATTTTAAGAATTTTGATTGAAAAATATGTGTAGCAGCCACCCACATGATAGTTATATGGAAAAATTTTAGCATTTTAGTCATTAACTTTAGACCCTAATGGAAATTTAAAGTGTGTGCACTCATACATTTTGCAAGAATATGATATTTTTAAAGAATTTTTACCTAAATTAATGTATCCCAGGCACATACATGATAGTTATATCGAAAAATTTAGCATTTTAGTCAACAATTTTAGACCCTAATGGAAATTAGAAGTGTGCCACTCATACATTTTGCTGAAATATGACATTTTTTGAAGAATTTTGACCCCAATTTATGTGTTGCAGCCATCCACATGATAGTTATATCGGAAAATTTAGCATTTAAGTCATTAATTTTAGACCCTCATGGAAATTAAAAGTGTGCACAATCACACATCTTGCAAAATATATAAACTTAAAGTATTTTGATTGAAATATATATGTCGTATGATACTTATATTTACAATTTTTGCATTTTATACAGTAATTTTTGACTGTTATGAATATTAAAAGTGCCCACACTCATACAATTTGCAAGAATATGACCCTTTTAAAGAATTTTGCCTCAAATTAATGTGTCCCAGCCACATACATGATAGTTTTATTGAAAAATTTAGCATTTTAGTCAATAGTTTTAGACCATTATGAAAAATAAAACTGCTTGCACTCATACTTTTTTCAGAATTTAAAAAGTTTTACTTAAATACAGGTGTCACAGTCAATATTTTGAATTTAATTTCTATGATTTCTAGGTATGATACCATGTAGGTAAATTGGAAGTGCTCACTCTCATATTCCTTGCTAAAAATGGCATTTTTAAGAATTTCAACCAAAATATTTAGGTATCAGTCACTCATTTAATGCTAAAATTGTGAATTTTAAGATTTTATAGACTGATTCGTGACCTTTATGTTATTTAAAAGTAGCTTTCACTCAGTAAGTACTTTGTCAATCTTGAACTTCGTGAGAATTACATTACCAAATATCTGAAAGTTATATTGGTTACTGTTTTTACACTTAGAAGTTAACAGAAACATAAACCTTTAATTTATAATTAAATAATTGAAGTAAATCACAGGTCTATGACAGAATGTAAAAAAAAATAAACATGTAAAGATTACAGACCACCAATTCAACCAATGAGCATTTGGAACGTACGCAAAAATAGTCCTACACAGAAATTACCCCTTGTTCCTCATGATAGTGCTGTGAAAAAAGTTATTATTTTATTTACAATATTGAAACTGCTTCTGAAAGGAAAGACACTTTTGTACATTTTATTGGTGCATTTTGCTTCTTGTGATGCGAAGCCTAATCTCCATAATGATTTCTAAATATAACCCTATCTTGGAAAAACCCTAGGTGTTGAAGCCAAACCAAAACAAAGAACTTGAAACTCATATAAATTCTTTTTCAAGTGAAATTCTAGAATTTCTTATAATTCTGATTTCTAGAAGTACTAAAGTAAGCATCAGTAAGATCAATAGATGTTGATAGTCATTTTTCTCTATTAAATCCGAAGCAAAAGACAACCTTTCTTGGTTAAAATGTTGATATTCAACAAATTAAGATTCTTCAAATTTATGACAGGTCGTAAGGAACCATTCTTTGTTTTTGGTACGAGAAAAATATTAAAAATAAATTGATCAACATGGTCCACTTTTTTTAATGGCACCTTTCTCTAACAACTTATCAACTTCCAGAGAAACAATTTTTGATTTTTCTTCTGAAAATTTAATTTCCCTCATATTTAAAAGTAATCAAGGGAACCAAGGTTACAGCAGTAATCAAAAGAATGCATACCAGGAACAAAGACAAGACGTGGAAAACAGACATACACAACAAAGAACATAAAGTAACTAAAATTATACATACAAAGTAACAAAAGCAAATGAGCAACTCGGGCTCCACTAAAAACTGGACCTGGTGCACCGGTAGGGTAAGCGTCCTCTGCTTTTCTAGAAATACCTTGCCGAGTTGCTCATGAAAAGTCAAATCCAGGGTAGACGATGGAGGAAAGGAAAACTATGACACGCTGAACAAATTGGTTTTCATGGTGCAGATGGATACACCGTAATGATCCACAAGTTCATGATGACAACCATAAAACTTTTGTAGTGATGACTTCAATCTTGTAGCAACATAACCCTGCTCTAGAAGCCTATTTGTTAGAATTCTAGCGTGATACAAAAAGTCTGTGTAGTCTCGGCAAGCTCTGGCATAACGTAAGAGTTGTGATATGAACACTCCATATGCAGGTGCTGAAGGGATGTTGCCACAGATGAAAGGAAAGTTGACAATTTTGAATTTTGAAGTCATCACGTTTCTCGTAAAGTTTAATCAAGTTTTCCTTTACCATCAATTTCTAAGTGTAGGTCACGATATGAGGCTGACTTCACAGTGTCTGTAGTATCCTTTATCTCATGTTCTTTGGGGTAGATGCAATGTATCGAATCCCCAAAATTGCGATTGTTTAAAGATAATACGTCATCTATATAGCGGAAACTCAGATTAAAGGATCTAGTTAAACAATATTCTTTCTTTCGGGTCAGATCAGCTATAAAGTCAGCCTCATAAGAGTGGAGGAATAGGTCAGCAAGTAGAGGAGCACAATTTGTTCCCATTGGAATGCCGACCTTTTGTTGAAAAATTGCGTCCACCACGCTGACAAATATGTTGTCGAATAAAAATTCCAGCATTTTGTAAACATCTTCTGTATACTTGGAAGATGATTTGGAATTATTTCTTACAAAGTATGAGGAATCTCTACCTAGAACTATACATTTGTATCTAGGTGTACCATCATTTTTGGAAAAACAACGATGTATAATGTTTTTAAGTCGGGATTTTAACCGAGTATGTGGAATAGAAGTATAGTGTTGAAAAATCAAACGTTTTAATGCTTTTCAGATCTTTCAAATTTTTCAGGATCCACATTGAATTAATACCACTACGGGAGTAACAAGTGTTTAGAAAGGACTGCAAACCCTCTTTGACAGCTGTGAGTATAGAATTTAAAAGTTCTGAAAGAGGTTTGGTGGTACATTTTGTAGATCCAGCTATGTAACGTTGTTTGTATGTATTCTTGTGGAGTTTAGGAATCCAGTGCATAGACGGTAAATCACAGTCATTGTCCTTGGTAGAGAGACCAAGAGAGGATAGCACATATTAATGGTTTTCCACAATTTCTTCTTTGGAGAGTGTGGTAGCAGTGTAGGTCTTATCACTGCTATTATTTTCTACGTCTACTTCTGATAATAAATATTAAATGTAAAACGTTTTGTAGACAAAAAACAATGTTGTTTTGGGCTTTGTCTGCTGGTACGACAACATATTTGTCATCTATAGTAGACAATGTTTTTGCTACACCGGGGTCTTTGAAAACTGATGTAGCATTGGCACTCATTGACCTACTTAAAACTTCCATTCGTCTCAAAATTAAAGACCTCACGGCCTTTAACCTCTCGGACAGAGAATTAATGTCTTGTTCTCGTTTTATCTATTGTCTTGCGTAGTTCTCCACGGCATCCATGAGAACTTTAAAGTTATAATTCCAATTTATGGAGCGCGGTTCACGTTACTTGGGACCTTTAGAAAGGATATTACGCAGAGATTCGTTTTCGATGATGGACAAATATCCCGTAACGGCGTGACTGGAAGGACCATATTTTAATGGAGAGTTTTTTGCAAGAACAGTCAGGTGGTTTAGCCTTGAAGTCCTCAATCTCGAGGTTCTGCAATAGCCTTTTAGTATTGAAAAGTTTGGATGCAATGGGTGAAGTATAGGAATATGAAATAATTGGTATGGATTTGTCTTGGAAACATTGGGGAATTTTGTTGGTAACGTTTTTGTGACGGAGGATGTTAGCCAAATTAATTGCATCTATACCTTTGTTGACAAACGGTAGTGGAAGAAATGATCGTTTTTCTTCATTTTGACTTTTCACACAAACTGGTTTAAAGAGTCTGTGGAAACCAATATCCAAAATGATTGCAACAAGTCTGTATAATGATGAGGTAGGGTCAGAAACAGGACTGTCAAGACTTGTTTTGTAAAGGGAGTGTAGTAGAGTGAGAGGTGTAGAATAGAGTTTGTTTCTAATGTGATGAAGTCCAAGAGGTTTTTGTATGACGTATAGTGGCGATGGTCATGACTCCTTTCCCGTCTTGGAGTTTTGTCAAATAAATTCATCATATTTATGCTATTATATTGGCTTGAGAGGTTTCCCATACATTTGATGTTGTCATTCTCGATAGTCTACTTAGAACGAGACTGTTTGTAGGACGGTAATTTTTTCTAAAATACGAACTTTCATAGAGAAGATTGAATGATCTTGTTGATTAAAATGTTGATAAACTGTCGGGAATTTGGTGGTATTTATTCCCGAACGATGACCGCACATTCTTTTGTTTAATCGTTGTGTTTCACCGACATATATCAGACCACATAAGTTCCATTCTAATTGATGTATTAAGTTTGTTGATTTGCAACTTAAGTCATCGTGACTTCTTGTATGGAAGTTTTTGTTTGTAAGGGAACTAGAGAAGTAAGAGTCGGTTTTAAGAATGTTGCATTTTTTTGCAATTTTAATACCACGTTCTATATAGTACAATGTGGTTCGTCATCGTTGTAGTCAAATATATCACTTAAAGTGATGGAACATGGTTTGATTATTTTGAAACAGTCCGAATTTTTGTACTGGAATAGATGGTCTGCAGACTGAACGTGTGATTGGGTACTTTTTGTTGGAACGGTCGGGGCACTATCCATACCAGATATGAGCGTGCTAAGATTCCCATCTGGGAACACCTCAGTCTTACAAGACAGCAGTGTGTCCGATCTGCTGTCAGGTTCGGACCTTTTTATACTGAGCGACGTCCGAGCCAGTTTTTCTTTCATTCCTCTTGTTACACATGCGTAGCCATATGTCCCCCGCCGCTGTAGAAAGAGTTGAATTACAAATGTTTGACACTTGTATAAATAGCAGAGTCAAAACTTATGTGCTTTCATAAGTCCATGTGGTGATTCAAGCAGGCATTCCAAAACAACAATGATGACAACAAAATGATTTGACTTATCCAAGAACAACTGGGTCCCATCCATATAAAAGCAACTTGGATGCAAGAGATGATATACTTACCTTCAGCTACTATGTGAAAGATATAATCTTCTACTGGCACCTCTTCATACAACAAAATAATTCCGCAAAAAAGAACGTGAAATGAACAAAGTCCCATAACTCCCATAAAAATTGACGAATAAAAATGGCAGTTAAGTATAATGAACTACATACGGTGATATACAATCCTACAAAATTTGGTCAATTTCCGTTCGCGGTTTCTGAGGAGTTGCGTCCACAATGTGTTCCTATTGCGAATAATGTGAAAAATGAACAAAATCCCATAACTCCCACAAAAATTGTCGAATAAAAATAGCAGTTAAGTATGATCAACTACATATGGTGACAAACAATCCTACAAAATTTGGTCAAATTCCGTTCAATGGTTTCTGAGGAGTTGCGTCAACAAGGTGTTCCTACTGCGAATAATGTGAAAAATTAACAAAGTCCCATAACTCCCATAAAAATTGTCGAATCAAAATAGCGGTTAAGTATGGTGACAAACAATCCTACAAAATTTGGTCAAATTCCGTTCAGCCGTTTCTGAGGGGTTGCGTCCACAAGCTTCGGACGCACGGACGGATACCAGCATTTCTATGTCCTCGCTCCGCGTTGCGGCGGGAAAAACCGTAACATTGAATTGCTGGGTTGATGATACCCTCGGGGACAAAATGCACCAGCAGCGGTATCGACCCAGTGGTGTGAAAGAGTAATCAAGGGAACCAAGGTTATAGCGGTAATCAAACGAATGTAATCCAGGGACAAAGACCAGACATGGAAAACAGACATACACAACAAAGAACATAAAGTAACTAAAATCATACATACAAAGTAACAAAAGCAAATGATCTAAAATCCTGAATCCGCCCCTGCATTACAGAGTCTTGCTGGTCGATAAAAAAAATCTACATTGTAATTATCAATAGCCTCACTGCATGTAGTCTAACTGTGGGTCTAAAGACAAAACTATTGGCATTAACCTTAGCCTGGTTAGAAGACCGGGTATGAGATGTACCAGACTTAGCTGATGCCGGTTTTGTTCTCACCTATTTTGCACAAGAACGATTATCATTAGAATAATCTTTAACAAATTTCTTAAACATATCGGACAGTGACTCGACTGACCTTGAAATAGATGAAATTCCCATTTGGTCTTTGAGAAAAACAATATCATCTTGAGAGAAATTAGATTTCTTCTGTATTTGACTTTTGCTTACACCACAAGAGGTTTTAGATTACCTTTTCCTTCAATGGCTTTACCCTTGACACAAGCTGGCCCTTTAATAACATTTCCTTACATTTTCATCGCAAAAAGTTTCACCTCCTCACTCGGGGAAACAGCGTCACCTGGGGACACTATTCCCCTTCATCATTGAACAATAAAATGTCAGGGTTATCTTCAGCCATAATTACAGTACATGTCATGCACCACACGCAGACAAAATTAACAGTAATTTAATAATGTCAAGCACCACATGCTGACAAACACCTGTGTAGTCCATCACACACACTACGATAGTAAAATTAATAATTCTGTCGGTTTTCAGAATGAAAACAAACCAAAACCCTTACAAAAAAGTTGAATATAAAACTTTACTAAGAATTTCAGAATTTAAAACTCTTTATGAATTAGAAAAAGATTACAAACAAGAGGCTCCCAGGAGCCTGAATCGCTCACCTTGTTAAATTTTTGCCTTTCAAGGTCAATAACTCTAACAAGAAGTTGTCCGACAATTTTGACTCAAAAACTTTGGTAGGACTTACAATGAGGATCATTTCATTAATCGAAAAATTCATTCTATCTATTATAGTTTTCAACATATGGATTGAAAACTGCAAAAAACGTATTTTTTTTGCCTTTCAATGACAATAATTCCAAGTTTTCAACATATAGGCTGAAAACTAAAAGAAAAGTCATTTTTCACCTCTCAAGGGTAATGACCCTTTCATGGAGTCGTCTGACAACTTTGATCCCTTGGAAACTTTTGTAGGCCTTATAATAAGGATATTTCAGCAATTGAAAGATATTGGCCCAACCTAACGGTTTTTGAGTTATATGCAAAAAACTACTGCACGACCCCTATGTTTTATTTTTAGTAAAGGTGGCAATGTTTTTTACCCGATCAAAAATCCAAACGGTCATTTTGTTAAGGATACCCTAAAAAAGAACAATACCAACTTTCATTGAATTCTGTATAGTAGTTTCTGAGGAGAATATTTTTGAAAGAAATAACATCAAAAACAGCAAATAATGCCCTAAAAGGGCAATAACTCCAACATGGATTTTCACCAAAATTTGACCACAGATAGATCTCATCATGCTGAATACTTTAGCCATGTCAGAATTAGCTAAATCTAATGGTTATTGAGATATATGCAAAAATCTGATGTCTGACCCCTATGTTCTATTTTTAGTAACAGTGGCCATCTTTTTTCACCAATCTAAAATCTTAACTGTTATTTTGTTCAGGATACTCTAAAAAATACCAACTTTCATTGAATTCTGTACAGTAGTTTCAGGAGAGAAGATTTTTGAAAGTAATAACAGCAAAACAGCAAAAATAACGTCCAAAAAGGGCAATATCTCAAACATGGGTCAACAGATTTTCACCATAATTTTACCACAGATAAATCTCATCATGCTGAATACTTTTACCTTGTCAGAGTTTAGTTAAACCTAACGGTTATGTAGATATATGCAAAATGCAAAAATGTGCTGACCACTATAATCTATTTTTAGTAATGGCTGCCATGTTTTTTAACCGATCAAAAACCCAAACGGTGATTTTGTGCAGGATACTCTAAGGAACAGTCATTATAAGTTTCATGCAGATCTATTGAGTAGTTTCAGAGGAGAAGATTTTTGAAGAAATTGTTTACGACGACGACGGACGCCAAGTGATGGCAATAACTTACATGGCCTACGGCCAGGTGAGCCAAAAAAAAATGTTACAAAATCCTACATGGTCATAGTCACTCCAGTAGAAAAGGTGAGGTATTTTGATGATTGAGGGGTTTTCACGACATTGAATACCATTACAGGCCTTTCACGGTCGATGTTAGTGGGTTAGTAGAACCAACTGGTGTTAGTGGCGGAGCCCAGCTTTCGGGATACCTGACCGAAGAACTCGATCAGAGTATGTCCTACTAGCAGCTGGGCTGCTGTGTTGACGCTCTGGCATATTCCCAGACCCCACGTCGGTCCGAGAGCGTTTTCCCACTCTGTTTGGGAGTACGTCAACGTGTAGAGTGTGAGGTACTTTCCACATGTGGTTTATATATGGGTCAATAGAGGTCACGGGAATGACATTGTGTAGATTATGTGGTTTCTTTAAAGAGAGGTCAAGGTCACTCATAGTGGACTATAGCTAAGTAATTACGTACGAATGAAGGCGAATATGATTAAGAATTTAAAGTGAATGCATGCAGTCTTCAAACATCTTGTTCTTTGGGGTATTTTTTTTTCTTTTCATTTGTAAACCTCGAAGAAAGGACAAATTATCCGTATTTAGTCGGGGTGGCCAGTAAGTGAAATGAATATACAATTGTTAAGAATTGTTTAAAAAGTTATTCACTGTACATAAAATATTGTCAGGCATTCAGATTTACTACAATTCAATATTGTACGCATAGTCCGAAAGACTGGAAATATATTACTGTTAGCTATAGTAACAACTGTGATCTGTTAATGTACAGCCGCAAAAAATTGCAGTCGTTTATCGGTATAGCGCCGTCGTCGTCGTCATCGTTTGTAGACACATGGTTTTCGTGCGATAACTTTAGTATCAGTTTGTTGGTTTTTATAAAATTTTATAGCGAGGTTCCAAACCACAAAAGAAAGGTTGGTATTGATTTTGGGAGTTATGGCCCCATCGTTTTAAGAATTAAAGGGAAAAAACGGCCTAAAACAAGCATTTCTTAGAATTTAACTACATGTATATAACTTCAATAAAAGCATAGGAATATCTATGATTTTTTTACCACAATGGTCGGACTTGATTTTTGGGGCAAAGACTTTTCAAAAAAGGTGACTATCAGAGAATGAATCTTTTTTTTTTTTTGCTGTTTTGCTGTTATTACTTTCATAAATCTTCTCTTCTGAAATTACTGTACAGAATTCAACGAAAGTTGGTATTATTTTAGACTATCCTGAACAAAATGACCATTTAGATTTTAGATTGGTGAAAAAAATGGCTACACTTAATGAAAATAGAACATAGGGGTCAGACAGTAGTTTTTTGCTTATATCTCCAAGACCGTTGGGTTTAGCCAATGTCTTTCAATTGCTGAAATGATCCTTATTATAAGGCCTACAAAAGTCTCCAAGAATCAAAGTTGTCAGACGACTCCATGTAAGATTTATCGCCCTTGAAATGTGTAAAATGACTTTTTTAAAGGTTTCAGCCAATATCTTGAAAACTGTGATAGAATGAAACTTTCAATTGATGAAATGATCCTTATGAAAAGTCCTACGAAAGTCTTCAGGAGTCAAAATTGTCGGACAACTCCTTTTAAGAGTTACTGCCTTTGAAAGTCAACAAATGAACCAGGTGAGCGATTCAGGCTTCTGGGAGCCTCTTGTTTATTATTGGTGCGAATTGAAGAATTTTTTTGTTAGATTTCTCATGAAAATCCCTGCCTGCATTTTTTTACCAGATTTCAGATATTTCTTGCGGTTTTCGAGTTATAAGGAGGCAAAGGGGCTCACCCTATAACCATTCAAATTCGGACTTTTATTTTCGTGCGATTTTGAAGAAAAAAAGTTATTGAATTCCATATGAAAACCTAGCCTCGTAACAAAAGCTTTAAGAAATGCTTACCGAATTAATCCTGTCATTAAATATTTTTGAGATATTGAGGTGCAAAGTGATTCATGAATGCACCCTGAAGCAGACCTTTATACTTAAATTGTATATTAAAATATTGTGCAGTATTGCATCCAAATGAGTTGTTGTGTCCATAAAGAACTGTTTGTCCCTATGTTTAGTGTGTTAAAAACTAATATTGTGTCCACACTTGCCTCAGTCATAACATACTACGCTCTGTGAAGCTTTTAAGCTCACCAGGCCGAAAGGCCATGTTAGCTATTGCCATCACTATGTTTCCGTCGTCGTCGTCCGTAAACTTTTTTCAAACATATCCCCTGAAACTGCTTAATAGATTTTAACCAAACTTTGCATGAATTTTCCTTAGGGTATTTTTAACAATCCCTATGTGGGAATTTTTGATCTGACAAAAAACATAGCCGCCGTTACTAAAAACAGATCATGGGGTCAAATTGTAGAATCATGCAAATAACTAAAAAAAAAAACAGTTGGGTGTAGCTAAAATCTGGTAGAGGGAAATTGTTTAACATGATTGGATGGACCTATGCCGAAATTTTCAGAAAGATCTGTTGTCTAATGAATGAGTTATGGGTTCTGAAATGGATTTGGATTTTTTCCCGAATTTTACATCTCCAAATTTGAAAATCTTCTCCTCTAAATTTACTTGATAGATTGAAACAAAACTTTGCATGAATGTTATGTAGAACCGGTTTAACAATCTGTGTGTTGGGATTTCTGATTTTGCGAAAAATATGGCCAGCGTTATTAATATAGATCATAGGGGTCAAATAAAAGAATTATGCAAATAACTCAAAAACAGTTGGGTTTAGCTCAAATCGGGTAGGGGGAAATTGTTTAGCATGATAGGATGGACCTATGCCGAAATTTTCAGAAAGATCTGTTGTCTAATGAATGAGTTATGGGTCCTGAAATGAATTTGGATTTTTTTTCCCGAATTTTACATCTCCAACTTTGAAAATCTCCTCTAAAACTACTTGATAGATTGAAACAAAGCTTTGCATGAATGTTATATAGAACCCGTTTAACAATCTGTGTTGGGATTTCTGATCTAGAAAAAAATATGGCCACCGTTACTAAGAATATATCATAGGGGTTAAATTGAAGAATTATGCAAATAACTCAAAAACTGTTTGATTTAGCTAAAATCTGGTAGGGGGTAAAATTGTTCAGCATGATGGGATTACCTACATGTACGTGAATGCCGAAATTTTCAGAAAGATCCGTTGACGAATGAATGAATTGTGGGTCCTGAAACGGATTTCCCCCTGAATTTTACATATCCAACTTTGAAAATCTTCTCTGAAACCGTTGGATGGATCAAAACAAAACTTTGTATGAATATTATGTATGATACGTTTAGTAATCTGTGGGTGTGGATTTTTGATCTTGTGACATGGCCACCGTTTCCCAAAAATACATCAGAGGGGTCAAATTGAAGAATTATGCAAATAATTCAAAACAGTTGGGTTTAGCTTAAATGTGGCAGGGACTAAAGTTGTTCAGTATCATGGGATTACGTGAATGCCGAAATTTTCAGAAAAATCTGTTGACAAATGAATGAGTTATGGGTCCTGAAATGAATTTTTTTTTAAATCTCCTCTTATAATTAAACAACTTGTAGGATGGATTGTAACCAAACATTGCATGGATGTTTAAGATATCCTTAACAATTTTTTATTTGTCGAAAACATGGCCACCACTTATAAAAATTGACGACTTGTTGGTATAATTAATTTAAAAACCATAGGGTTGAGCCTGATTTTCTAGAGGGGGGATTGATCAGCATGGTGAGACCGCTCTATGCTGAAATTTTCATTAAGATCTGTTGCTCGATGTTGGAGTTATTGCCCTTGAAGAGAAAAAATGATTCATTTTATCATATGAAAACCGGGTGGATAACTAAGATGCTCTGTATTGATTAAATGATTCTTGTGACAATAGTACAGTACGGTCAAGAGGCCAGATTTTAGAAAGCTATAAAGACCATTTTTGACAAGGTGAGCGATTCAGGCTCTAGAACCTCTAGTTATTTATTGTGAAATATTTTCATTATCTTGTGTAAATAAACCTTCCTTAAACCATTCAATAAGTTGTTACCAGAATTGGTCACAATTATTCTACGGATAAGTCTAAAAACTTTATTGTTCAAATAGATTTCTGTCGAAAAACCAGGCATCTATCGTCATGCATTTCTTAAAACTGCATTAGCTGTTATTTTCGTAATTTTTTGTTTCTGTTGAAATATGCCTTAACTTTGAATAATTTCTACGAAATTATATAGTGTCATTTAATATCCACAAATAAAATGTGTTAAATACATGAAATATGTGTCTATATGTTTATTGTCTTGCAAGACAAAAAACTGACCTAGATAAATTCGTATGCATGTGACTTCTGGTGACCTTAATACACGCAAGCCGTAAAAGAAAAAAGTTCGAATATAATGCAAGGATCCTTTTGATGTTTTGTTTGTTTGTTGGGGGTTAACGTCCGAGCAGCAATACGGATCCTTTTGAAATTTACGTATTGTGATACAACGTGGCACAAATATGGTCAGAAACTGTCATTATTTATTTATTTCAAAACAAATCAAGAAAGAGATGAAATGGAATGTAAACAAGACACGTGCTTACCTGTGTATCCGTTATTTTTATTTTTTCCCAAGGTTGAAGTATTTTTAACCAAGGTTAATGTCCTGTCGGCAATATCTTCAGAAGTAATGGCGTAAAATAATTAGTTCTGAGCCAACGATTTCACAGTATAGGTATTAGTGACAGCGACAGCTATTGCTACAAACTTATTTCATTAGATCAGCAAAATTCAGTAGAATCAAAACTGAACTATGGCAAACCAAAGTGGACAAAAATGAGCATTTTCTAATATTAAAAAATGATATTACAAATTCATTTTCTAATATTACAAATTAGATTTCTTTTATCACAAAAAACTTTTTTTTATACATTTGATACATCGCATCTACCCCGAAGAACTTGAGATAAAGAATACTACAGACACTGTGAAGTCGGCCTCATATCTTGACCTACACTTAGAAATCGACGGTAAAGGAAAACTATTGACCAAACTTTACGACAAACGTGATGACTTTTCATTCAGAACTGTCAACTTTCCTTTCATCTGTGGCAACATCCCTTCAGTGCCTGCGTATGGAGTGTTCATATCACAACTCATACGTTAAGCCAGAGCTTGCCGAAACTACGCAGACTTTTGTATCGCGCTAGAACTCTAAAAAAAATAAGCTTTTGGAACAAGGTTATGTTGCTACAAGATTGAAGTCATCACTACAGAAGTTTTATGGTCGTCATGATGAACTTGTGGATCGTTATAGTGTATCCATCTGCACCATGAATACTGATTTATTCAACGGGTCATAGTTTTTTCTTTCCTCGTTTGTCTATCCGGACATGACTTTTTATGAGCAACTTGGCGGGTGTTTCTAGAAAAGCAGAGGACGCTTACCTTTTCCGGTGCACCTGGTCCATGCTCCCAGTTTTAGTGGAGTCCGAGTTGCTCATTTGCTTTTGTTACTTTGTATGTATGATTTTAGTTACTTTATGTTCAATGTTGTGTATGTCTGTTTTCCATGTCTGGTCTTTGTCCCTGGATCACATTCTTTTGATTACCGCTATAACCTTGGTTCCCTTGATTACTCTTTAATATTAAAAATCATTTTTTAATATTAAAAATTCAATTGAGTTTCTAATATTAAACAACTATTTTTGAATATTAGAAATTGATTTTCTAATATTAGAAAAGGATTTGTCGTATTCAATGACGATTTTCTAATATTATAAATTCATTTTTTAATATTAGAAAATCATTTTGTAATATTAAAAAATGTGTGATATTTTAATTTTTGATATTACAAAATGAATTTCTATTATTAAAAAATATTTTCTAATATTAAAAAATGATTTTGTAATATTAAAAATTCATTTTCTAATATTACAAAATATTGATTTTTGTCCACTTTGGCTTGCCATACTGAACAAATCTGGCAGCTAATGCAGCTTTAAAAGAAGTAATGTTACAAATTTCACCTTATATCTCAGATGAAAGAAATGGTAAATCAAATGTGACCCTTAAGTTTTTGCCCTTCAAGGACTATATTTAAAATCAATTGCAATAATTTTCCTTTTATTTCAAACAAAAATTCTACAACCGATAAGTATTTAACACTCAGTTACTGTGAAATAAAATGATGTCTACTGGCTCATTTTCCTCCAAGGATTCTGACCGCAAGTAGGGCCAATTAAAAAAAATGTTAAAATATCCAAAATTTTCACTAGAATCTGAAGGAAAGACCCTTATTGTTTATTGAAAAATTAAATGAAAGTTTAGTACAAAAATTATCAACAAAAGTCGTTGAAAATCCATTTTCGGTAAGTGCAAGATGGTCCTCTTAGGGTAACGGTTCTGTCTTAGCTGTCAGAATTACACCTTGGGACAAGCCCAGCATGTGGCAAAGGACAGAGTTAAATGTGGGGGACTTGTTGCAGCCTTATGTCCCATTCAGGATGAAGAATATAGATTAGAGGAAGTTCGAATTAATTTCATTTCAAGTTTTCTGTACCTCAGAGTGTAAGAGCTCCATTTATTGTCGATATCCAAAATACATTGGGAAGTCATATGATTGACAATTAATATACTAGATGGGTCAAATGCTGAGAAACTCACCTCGGAGTATATATCAACTCTAGAACATTTAGGAAGATGACTGCTATAGATATACCCTACAACAGACACGGTTTCTGTTTCTGAAAAAAAAATCAGGCGTCTTAGACATTTATATGAGATATTGGTTAAAAACTTGAAGGAACATAGACACTCTGATTTCGTTACTACAACAACATGGTCGCATGGTCACTGTGGTGTACCGTTACTTAGTATATTATAACGTCACATGTTGGATAAACAATCCTCAATAAGATTGTTCTACGAGGGAACCCAACTATCTCTAGGAACCATTTTTTCATTTTAAGTGACCTTTTATATCTGCCCATAAGTATATGTACACTTGTTGCCATAGTTCTCAAGACAGTGGAGGAATTTACAGACCTACAGTACAGTACATGAACAATGTCACCTGATATTGCAAAGCGTTTTCTCAATTTCTATATGTCACATTCCATAACCATCTTCCCAATTCAACAGTTGGTGACTACCGCATCTTACCTTACAAAAATGTATAACTAATTAAAATTGCAACAGGAATTATTATTTCTCAAAAGATCAGATTTTAACAAAAAATCGAAAATAAATGCCCTTTGTGGTTTTTTTTTTCTTAGAGTTGTCAATAAAATGAAAAACAGGTTAGCTCAAACCCAAAGGGCCATGTGGGCTATTGCCATCACTTGGCATCCATCGTCGTCGTCGTTGTTAACAATTTTTTCAAAACTCTTGTTCTCTGACACTACTAGGCAATTAGAATCAAACTTGTTATGAATGTTCCTTGGGATGTTCTGTATAGAACGGATTTGGGAATTTTTAATCCGTCGAAAAACATGGCCGCCGTTACGAAAAATAGAACATAGGGACAGACACAAGTTTTTTTCCGTATATCTCCAAAACCGTTGGGTTTGGTCAAATTCTGACGTGGTAAAAATTAATGTTCAGCACGATGAGATTTAATGTGGTCAAATGTTCATGTTAATCAGTTGAGCTATATTGCCTTTTTCGACGTTTTTCGCTATTTTTAGTTTTTTGCGTATACTTTTAAAATTTTCTCATCAGAAACTACTGGACAGAATTTTATGAAAATTGGTGGGATTGTTTCTTGGGTATGAGCGCTAGGAATTTTTATCTAAGAAAAAACATGGCCTATTTTACAAAAACAGAATGTTGCTTATCAAGTCAGATGATTTATAATCTTTAGTCTCTAATTGTGTACCAGTTCGGTAAGGCCAAAATAAAATATATCAGATTTTTATCCCTTCACTTAATTTTTTTTTCAATTTTTAAAGTACAGGGGATAAAAATCTGATATTTTTTATTAATATATCAATAATCAATATAAAAAATAAAAATTCCTTGACCGTCCGACCGCCCGCTCGCCCCTAATTTTGAAAAATCTAGGATCGTTTTGTTTATGATTGCCTTATTTTATTAATACCCATAATAAACTAGTATATACCCTTTTATCGACTTTTTATACGACCGCAAAAAATTTGCGGATGTATGATGGCAATCTCCAAAACAGTGCCTACACTCTAGATGCTACAATCAGCTCTATCAGAAAATGCATGAACCTTGCAAAGGAGTCCGCGAAAAGTGAACTATTTTGCACGTCTTTATCTGATTGTCAAACGAATTTGATTTGAATAATGTCCGAGAATTTCGAAAGGCCTGTCCGCAGCAGTTAGTAAAGAATTAGAGAAACGTACTACTGCCGCTGCTCGAAGATTTATATAATGGTATCACACTATCGCCGTTGGCGTCTGCATCTGTCAAATTTCATTTATTTACAATAACTTGAGTAAAACTTGTCCGATCTTTTAAACAATGTAACAATTTGTTCCTATGGTCATGGCCAGGCGCTGTTAAAAGGACGGGCTTGCCGGGCGTACGCTTCCTTAAAATTGTAAAAACATTTTTTTTGTGTATTTTTTCTTGATTTTTCACTAACTCTACCTCCAAAAATCTTGCATCGCTTCGCTCGATCGGGCATATATTCTATAATACCCCCACCCTAACGTGAATCCTGGGTTCGCCACTGAGGGAAAATCCTACCGGCTTTTGTCCCGTCCTCTTTGAAAAGAAGAGGCTGCAAGGGGGAAATAGGTGTTGTCATTAGAATTGTTAGGAAAAATGTTATTGATAATCGGATTTTAATGGTTCAGCAGTTAACGTGTTCCTTCCCTCATGATAGACTTATCTTTAATAGTTTCGGAATTAACTTTTAGCTCACCTGGCTCGAAGGACATACTATGTGTATGTTGTACGTCGTCATCATACATAAACTTTTTCAACATCTTCTCCTCTGAATCAGAGACCTTTTATTTAAGTACAGGTCTATGTCTGAATATACTGGACAGATTGTAATCAAACTTTGCGTGAATGTTCCTTAGGATTTTTCCAACAAACTTGTGTGGGAATTTTTGATCTAGTGAAAAATGTGGCCACCGTCACTAGACCATAGAGGTCAAATTGCAGAATGTTGTAAATAACTCAAAAGCAGTAGGATTTAACTATAATCTGACAGGAGTAAATTGTTAAGCATGTTGACATGGACCTATGCCGAAATTTTCAGAAAGATCCATTGATGGGTGAATGAGTTATGGGTCCTAGTCTAGTTGATATTTTCCCGAAATTTATATGTCCAACTTAGACCAGGTACGTGAGTGATTTAGGCTATCTAAAGCTCTAGTTTAATGTTATGGTCCAATTCTGATTATGTTTCCTTTTTTACATTCCTCTTGGAAATCGCTGTCTGCTTATTTCAGATTCAGTTTTCGAGTTCGAGTTATAAGGGCTCAAAGAGTCCACACCCGAAAAAATCTTATCAGATTTAGAAAGTTATTGCTTTTATTTGGGTCGTAAGAATGAATATTTTAGCAAAACATGATTTGGGTACGGATACGGGTTACACATTTTAGAACCCTACCCAAAAAATAATAATGTGCTCAGAACAGAATTCAACATGCTGCCGTTATATTATGCTGCGCTCTGTGAAGCTCTTTACTATGACTTCGAAACATTTGAAACCAACCCGACAATATTCAGACTTTCTTACGCGGGAAGTATAACTCACACACAAAATATTTTCTGCACATTTTTCTTTCCGGATATATCAATCGCCGACCGGGATTGTATACGTAGTAAAATCATTTTTCATTTACTTAAGCGACGTAATGAATACAGAAGACTTGAATAGAAAATAGAAAAAACAGTTTCAAATGGCTACTGCGGATTGGAATCCTCTTGGAGAAGTGTACTTCAGGTACAGGCAAAATTTTAATTTGAGCTGTCACAAATACTAAAGTAGTTGTAGTATGTTCCTCTCTTTTACAGTCAAGTTATCAACTGACACTGACTTTGACACCCCCTAAAATAATTGGCCTAAACGGCCTAATGTTTCAGAAACCATTTGGAACCATTCAACTAGATATTTTCATGCTTTAAGATCTTGTGATTACAATTAGGATTTATGATCTTGAGCGACTACTATTTTTTTATTCTCTAGGTGTATATGTATCCTCAATCCTAAGTCTTAACAATGCAAGTAGTCTGAATTTCCTCAGACCCTGCAACCCATCTCTTTTTTATTTAGATTTTCATATTTCTTGTTGGGGTTAGAATGATTGTAATACAAAAAGTACTGGGGAGTACCCCCTTCAACCGCTTCTAACAACTTTCAAATTGAAATCGTGCACATCACACCTCCCTAGTTCAATTCTGGAATCTTTTTCCTGTATGCTGATACCATATTTGCTACAAAAATTACAATTTTTATTGAAGTTTTGACCATTTTTTACAAGACACCGTCCTTTGTTGACATTTTGAATTGTAATACATGTGAAGTGGCATGAGATAGGAGTAGGCGGAGCTTGTTACTTTTCATTGGGAATGATCAAATTTTAGGGGAAATACTTGCAAATGCAAGTTGAAATTAAATTTTGCTGGTAGAAATTATTTCCACAAGCTAAAATTTGCTAGTGGAATTTTATTTGTCATATAGGTAAACTCCACAAATAACCCAAAAAACTTAAATTTAGCAAGTAATTTAGCAATTGTAAATTTTCAGTACTTGCTAAATTAAGCTAGTGGAAAAAATTCTGAAATTCAATCCCAGAACGGAGCAGACACAATTTTGAAAACTGGAATCTAACAGAAAATTTCATAATTCCGGTGAAAAATTAGTTTTGTGTCAGCTACTGTTTCGTTCCAAAAGTAACAAAACATATAAATTATCAAATATATACATGTAAATAGGGTCAGTATGCTCCTATTCAATTGAACAATACCTGCCTCTTACCTGTTGAGTTAAAACTCATGTTCTCTTGATCGCATACATTATTGATTTTCTATTGACTTGTAATTAGGGTCAATGTAATGGTTAAAATAACAACAGGTGAACAAACAAATGTAATTTTCTTTCAAATGCAGCATGATGTGTTAACATCTAGAACCTGAAATGACAGGAATGTCATCACATGGTTTCCTGGAAAGAATGTTTCGTTTTCAATTATACATTGTATTAATAAGAAACAGTAATTTAGTAGTAACAATAGAAATGAAATATTTTTCCTTGTTAATTCCATCAAAACTGTCATTGATGACTATACCAAGTGGTGGTTTTCATTAACATAGAAGAAGTCAAAGGGAGGTAATTATAAAGTATCCAAAGTAAAGGTCTCAGTTATCACTTCCAGGTCAAATGGTCATTTCTCTATGTAGTACTAAAAAGACACTGAACATAGACAATGATAGATCTATAGATTATTGTAAATGGACAATCTGTGTGTGTGTGTGTGTGATGATTGAATGTAGTCCAAATAAATCACAGGATGTATACTTTAAAATCATATTTGTAATTAATTAGAAAAGTGTATGAATAGTGTTTACATGTGTAAGTAATTTGCCTCCATTGTGTCAGTTGACACAATAATGTTGGAACAATTTGGCATTTTAGTATAACAGTATGACTTACGGTTTTAAAGTAGTAGTGACCAACTGAATTGTTTCATTTTGAAGTTGTGAAATCACATGACCAGAGAAACCTCAAATCTTCTCTATTTCTGAACAATTTGGAACTTTCTGTTTATGTGTACCTATAACAGTTTAAGAAATTTTTTTACAAAATTAGTTTTTCTGCTACAGGGCAGATAACTCTGGAACAACATATGATCACGTCTCACAGGGAAAATTCCAAATTCTTATCTTAGATTGCAAAAAATGGTCAAAATCTTGTTGCGATACAATTTAATCAGAAGCGTGAAAATGTGGTGGCAGAAAAAAAAAGGAATAATGATAATCAGAAGAAATACTAGAAGGTCTTGACCTTAATTAATGAACATAAACAAATAATTTCTTAATTGTTAAAAACTACTTAGGGAAAACACCAGTCTATATTTAAGAGATAATTTATGGATCAACTTAAACAATTACCCAAGCCGTGTACTACAGTGTTCTCCCGAGTCCTATAAGGTACTGTGCTGTACAAAGCTATCTAGTTTGAGTGCTGTGCTATTGACCTCAGTACTGTGCTATGTTGCTACCAGCACTGCTACAAAGTTAGATATTAGGATTAAAAAACAATTACAACAGGTAACGTGTGTGCCCTGAGGTCATTTACAGGATCCTACAAGGTATTTAGCTGTTGAAACCGATAGCAGTAAACATGCTATGGTCTGTTGATCACCACATGACTGCACATGTGTCTGACCAAAAATTAATTTTAAGGAAGGTGTAAATAAGATATCCTACAATTAATCAATCAAAACTGACTATGGTCAAAGGTAACTCAACCCTGGCTAAAAGCATGTGGCTATTTATAAATGGAAAGACCAAGTTCAATTTGTACCATCACAAGATGTTTTCAACATTAGAAGCTGATTTACCTTATAAAAGAACGTATTAAATTCCAAAACAATATTTATTCTCTTGGATACTTCCTAAAAAAAAAGGAAGTGACTGTCTTTTGTTTACAGTACCATGTTGTGTATCAAGAGCACATGTTTTTGGTGAGAAAATCAGTTAAGTAATAGATTGTAAAATCCCCACATGTCTAAAAATAGTACCACAGGTGTGATGAGAAAATTTATGGATTTACATTTTTCGTAAGTCACGATATGGGGTTTCCGTCACAAATAAACTTCATTTTAACATAATAATAATAAAAAAAAAACAAAAAAAACTAAACCAAACCAAACAACTAGTGTGTCAACTTTAAATAACAAGAATAAGATTTATATTTTTTTCCTGGTAACTAGGATAGCTCCACACTACTGACTTCCTGAAAAATTTTGGCAGCATGAATTGCAAGACCAGAATAGTCCATTACATCTGATTAGATAATTCTAAATCTATAAATATATTGAAAGTTACAAAGACTAGAAAAATAGTTTACTAGAGATTGCTCTTAATCAACTGAATATCACATTCATATGAGCCGTTGAGGCCCCCAAAAAATTTGAAAAATTGAAATTTCCAATGGGTCTGCTGCCAGCAAAAATTTGCAAGTAAAACATTAATGAAGAACCCCTGATTGTGTATGAATTAGAGTAATGTTTATGAAGAATTACTTATCATAATTGTGTTCAATGTGAAAAGCAAAAATAATATATGGTATTAAAGTTTAGTTATAACTACTGCAATTAAGAAAAAAGGTAAAATATTTACCTATGAATATTTCATATAAACATAAACAGCAATGTACATGTACAAATGTACATTTTGAATACACAGTTCAATTTTTAAATAATACATTAAATACAAAGTGGGATGTTTCGACACCGGACCTTTTAGTGTCGTGTCACACTCACTGAATACAGCGCTATCCAAAAATCCTGGGAGAACACTGCTTGTACTCAAGAAAAGGTCAGAATATTGCTACATGTATTACTTTATAAGGACTTGTAGACTTTCATAACTATTTACAATATACCTGAGCAGGGAGTGTATATTATAAAGTTCCTGATCTGAATTACAGTTACTGTATAATTGATTATGTATAATATTTCTTAAATGCAAGTCTTTTCTTTTTTAATATTTTGTCATGTTGCTTATAATTGATATGTTAGCTGTTTTATGCTGATGCAATCAAGTTTCTTCTTCTTTATAAGCTGGCTTAGAAATAAATTTTTGAAGTTTCTTTCAAGTAAAATAAAAAGTATCCCAAAATACTAATATATTATTCACCATATTTGGTTGTTTTACATGCAAATGATAGACAGCTTGTGATGCAGTATGACTGTGAAAAGTGGCATCGCAAAGTTTCGAATGATCAACCATCAATTGCCCATCTAGAGACGAAAGTACTAAAATTCGAGTGAGATAAAAAAAAGTATGCCCCTCTGCTGCATTGAAATTGCAAAAATTGTATCAATAAAGTGGAAAACAATTTTTTTTTCGTAAAAACTTTTAACTAAATATAATCAAATTATTGATAACTGAATTCTCTCTGATGTACTTTTCAACAATTCTGCAATGTTCAGCACAAATTTTCCCCAAATTTGTGTTCAACTATTATTCTGTAGTGTATACCAATTTATCAGAATAAATTTATATATGAAAGGAATAGTTTATTTCCTGATTATTTCATACATTGTACCTAAATTTAAAAAATTTCCCATGCAAGTTTTAAGAATGTGACTTCTGTAAAAACGTAATTATTTTTTTTTTATGAATTATATATATTTTATTTGTAGTTTCTAGCATAGAACTGTAATTAGATTTAATTACAGATTTATGTCTCTAATACTTAATGATAATTATTCATCAATCATGTAGGTAATTTGATGGAGCCTTTTAATTACATTGTATCATGTCCTGTGAAATTGTACCTGTTTATTAGAAAACAATAAAATCATATAAATTTATGTAAAAAATAGAAGACAACCTTCCTTAACTCAGGAGACTTCCAATTATCTTGCCTAAAGCTGCTTGTAAGAACCAATTTTATTACTTTCAACAACTACCTTTCTAGAATGCACATGATGTAACTGTGGGGATGCAGCAAGTACCTCTCAAGCAAACAAAAGGATTTTTTCAGATCTTTCAAAGGGGTTATAAGGCATAGTTTTAACTTATTTGGAGCTATCACCCAGTGCAAAAGTTGTCTTTTTAGTTGGTGACATTGTTATACTTTCAAGGACGAAATTTTGTCTTCTTATCAAATTTAAGGGAGGTACATTCAAATACAAAATGTATTTAGAAAATAACTTTTGACCCAAGAACCAAGTCTTATCCATTTTGGCATTATACCTGTGTAAATTGCTATATTTTTCTGTAGGTATTATTATGATGCAAATTATTCTTAGGCAAAAATTTGCAGTTTGTATATCTTTGGTACTATATATTATAATGTTATTCATGTATTTTCGTTTGCTTCAAACAGCTATATTTAATGCAAAACAACAGTTTTTTACTCTATTGAAACTATTGTACCACAAAAGAAGGATGTTGATTAATATATTAAGTGATGAATCAAATGCATTTTTTTTTAACAAATTTAATTAATTGATTGCATGTTAAAAACTGTGGCCAAAAGGACTATGGTCCCATCTGTGATGATTTTCCTGCTAGTGTTATTTTCCACAGGTACAAAGATACAAATACTTTATTCACAAATCAGTGGCCCACTGGGGGCATTGTACTGAGTAAACATGAATATACAATGGTTACAATATGGTGATAGAGTTAATGATGGAAAGAATACAGACTATTAATGCACTTACAGAATGTATTATGTATACAATTAAATTATTCTCTAAGTGTATAACAGTAATTTATAAATAGTTTGACAGACACAGCCTCTGATGCTAAGTCTTGTGGAATTAAAAAAAAAATTGTCATCTTACAGTGTTAGTAGACTGGTATGCTAGGTGTGTCCATCTTCTGTCAGGAGAACTCCAATCGAAATGGGTTACAAGATAATTGGAACATTAGCTCAATGTATCACTGGATATATTGCATTGAACACAGCCTACCATTTCCCTAGCCAGACAGTGATGAGACTTACCATGGGTTATGTTACATCAAACTCATGGGTGTGCAAGAAAGAAACATGTTAAACATGACCATATACTTATTAGTGAAATGCATATGGATGTGTAGTGGGAGTACTTTTGTTGTGTTTTGTGTCCCTTGGGTATTTTGGGGTTATGGTTAAATGTCTCTGTTCTTCATTGATATTCCCACCCTTTGGCACATTTTCCTGATCCCAAATTTGTAAATGTTCCCGCTGGTTAACTTCTACTACCCAGTAGCCTGGCAGGGACTGATGACATCACTGGGAATATAAATATTATGTCACATTACGGGGACCAGGGTCCTTCTGCTAGCAGGCACCAACAGCAATCCTTGTTTGAACAAAATATTCACAACATTCGTAATCTTAAATCGTTACAAATTGGTTACGGTAGACTTTTTATTACAAACACAACAATTAACTTTCTATCTTACATACATAGCAGTAACTTGTTTTGTAAACATTACACAAATAAATTATTGAAATGAACAGGATTATTTTATCTTGTCGAACTCAGGTACAGCAGTGGGACCACCAACATACCAAAGTCATGCTACAGATGAATAATTAAGTGACTAAACAACCCCAACAACCAGCTACAATAAAGCCATTGTTCCTCAGGTTCTTCAAGTATTTCCCCATCATGCTGTGACTGTGCTGTAGAATTTTAAATGCAGGAAAAAAAGTCACCGAAAAAAAGTCACAGTAAAATAAAGTCACAATGTACAATTTACATACAAAATGTAAGGTAATGGTCAGTTGTATGTATGCAAAAAGTCACAATATGAAATGCCAGAAAATTGTCACTTTTGATAGGAAAAAATTCCCAACGATGTTAGAACTGATGCAAATTTTTTATCGTTCCCTCCACAGGACTCAAACTCGTACCGCTGTGACATCTATGGCAACACTGCCTGCACAAAGTCCAGCGCCCTAGACCACTCGGCCAGCTAGGCTATATAAAAATATTGCTTTCGCTGGCTGGGTCATTCCTCTTCGCAGAATTAATCTAGGGCTGTAACTTATTACACGATGTGTGGTATTACGGGACAGTTCATTTTAGGATAGGGGATCAAATTAATGTCACAACAGATCAACATTTTACAAATGTCTCAGAATGTGACGACCCTATTCGCTACACTGCTCCATCGGATCAAATTGATACAGGGAAGATATATAATTATAAACGTATAGAAAGGTCTGAAAAATTCCCAACGATGTTAGAACTGTCAAATTTGCGATGCAAATTTTTGGTCGTTCCCTCCGCGGGACTTGAACTCGTACCGCTGTGACATCTATGGCAACACTGCCTGCACAAAGTCCAGGTTTTAATTTAACGTATCCTAATAAAATATTGTTAAAAGTATGTGTAAAAAATTTTTAATGATTTAATTTTTTGTTCATGTAAATTAATATTAAATGATTATTAAAAATATTTGTATTTTGATGCAATTTTTTTTTTTTTAAATCAAAAGTTTTAGTTATTTTTTTTTCTAACAACAGGGAAGCCTTTAATTTCCTAGTTTACTTGCATTTTCAACAATTATCACACACTTATGTTTATGTTACGAGTAAAAGAAGCCACACACTTCCTGACCAAGGGTGACAATATCCAGACATGATTGTGGAATTTGTTTGTTTTGTTGCAGTGCTGGCAAGCTTTTTTCTGACATAATGCCATCCTTACCTTTAGCCTACGACACTTTTGATGTTCATTTATGCTACATAAGAGTCTAGCCCTGTGCAGGTCCGGGTGTTAAAAGAATAGGCCTGCAGCAGCGCTAAGCTTGTCCTAAAAGGCGACTAAATAGTGCTCAAAAACCTAGCCAGGGGCTAGGCGCTCTGCCCACAGAGCACCTGGGATGTGTACCCCAGGCAGTGGTATCAGGTACCCCTGGCGTGTTACATGCTAGGGTTGTCAGCCTATAATACGGAAAACCTGACCGCAAACCATGGTGGTGCACCGTGTTGGGAAAGATGTCACGTTCCTTGCACGTTAAAGAACCCTGCTGTGGTATTCAATAGGAGTAGGAACCTTTGCGCTCCGCTAAATTGCCCGACCTTACCCATCCCTCCCTTTTTCTAGTGGCAATCAAAATTTTTGGACCCAACTATCCTTGTGTCCCATCCCTCTTTTTTCATTTCATCATTATTTCATGTTCGTCATCTGAATATAGCTGAAATATTGCTGCTTGGATGTAAACCCCAACAATCAGTCAATCAATCATAAAGAGTTCAAGAATTGTTTTATTACATGTCTGTTCATGTATTTTATTTGTAAACATACAGAAAATTAAACTTACTAATAATTGAGGCCACACCAAATTAATGTCTTGTTTGTCAAATCACATCTTCCTTGCCTGGTTTTTGTTCCTGGATTACATTCTTTTGATTTCCACTAGAATCTTGGTTCCCTTGATTATTCTTCATTTTTCGGCAAAACTAGATTTTAGGTTAATTGTTAACTTGTACATCATGTGTTTATGTCAGTATTGAATAAAACAGCCTTAATCTGCATTGTGTGCTATAAAACTTTCAGTACTTAGCACTGAACTCTACCTCTTCTTAAATCAGTAGAGTATACTGGAAAGAGCTTTGCAGATTTTTAATGAGGCTAGATAGTGCTCACTCTTATGAAAATGTTTGCATCCAGGAAAGCAAAGCTATAATACCAGCAGGTAAACTGGGATATTGTGATAAGATTTGTGAGGAATTTCGAATGAACGTAAGTTCATGATGAGAGAAAGTTCATAAAAATGGATGATAAACACTATAACAAGCTTGAGATTGCAAAACAATTTTTTGTATTTTGTATTTTGTAAACATTGTATTTTTCACATACATAAGGCAATGCTTTGCTTTTGATGGATGACTCATTGGCAACCATACCACATCTCCTGTTTTTATAATTAAGCACTTTAACACATTGAAATTTTTTTAAATGAAATTATAAAGATGTACATTGCATCCCTTAAAACAGACCAGATTTTACCAGGTGAAATTGGAAGTAAATATATAATGAAAAAAGAATCATTACAGTAAAATCTGGATTTGATTAAAAAAAAAAATTAAGCAGAACTCTTCTTTAATGAAGAAGAAAATCTGGTGTTTTAAAAACCTTTTGTAAACCCAATATCAATCATCTAAATCCAAATTTCCTATCACTCATGGCCCTCTGTAGGTCCAGATGTCAAAAGAATAGGCCTTTAGCAGTGCTAAGCTTGTTATAAAAGGTGACTAAATAGTGCTCAGAACCCTAATCAGGGGCTAGGGCACTCTGCCCACAGAGCCACTGGGTTGTGTACACAAGGTGGTGGAATGGGGTACCCCTGGCATGTTACATGCTTGGGTTGTCAGGCAAAAATACGGAAAACCTGACCGCAAACCATAGTAGTGCCACATGTTGGGAAAGATGCCACATCCCTCGCACGTTAAACAAACCTGCTGTGGTATTTGATAGGAGTAGGAACCTTTGCACTCTGCCATAGGAGGCTAAATTGCCCGACCCTACCCATCCCTTCCCTTTTCTAGTGACAATCAAAATTGATCATCCCTATTATCCTTGTGTCCCATCATTTTATTATCTATTTCATGTTCATCGCCGGAATATTGCTGCTTGGGCGTTAAACCTAAATAATCAATCAGTTAATCAATCATATCTCTCATGACCAGCAGAAGTTTAGTATATTGCTGGGTAAAAAACAAATTCACATTGCAATTTATTCCTCACTAGAAGTGAACTTGTAGATGTCTTGTATCCAAAATTTATCTGTCAATCTTTTCAAAAAACAATAAACCGGATTGGACAAAATATTCTGCATTTCAAATTATGGTTATGATGAAGTGGCAAAGCTGGTCTGAACTACAAACCGCCCCTGATAATGTGAGAATTTTCACATATTCAGCTTGCAGCTAGGCTTCCCTAATGGCCTCCAACTGGCAGAATAAAAAGGAGTACAAGTACAAAAATATGGCAAGCTGACTGAAGAAACACTCACAGGATTCCATCACTCAAATATGAGAGTTGTTATGCGCTGTTTAAACTGTGAGGGACCTTTGTCAGAAGTAAAATGAAAAAAGATTGCTTTGCATTTCCTTATATAGGATTTTGATGTTATCTGTTGAGTTATGAGGCTGATGTGAGTTTAAACTGTTCAGGGAACAGGTAATATTACCATTTATGGATAAAGAACTTGCTAGAATTGTTACTGTATACCTGAATGGTTTAGGTTAAGGTCAATTGTAGATGCTATTGTAAACCAGAATGGCTACAGTAAACTGTAGATTACAATAAACTTTTGACAGTCAACCATTACTTGTATATAATTTGTAGTAAGTTGAAAAAAAATGGGTGTTCAATCCATTGATTGGGTTAAATTCATCCAATATCTAATAAATTAATTTGAGATAAGTACTGTAATCTGATTGGTTGAAATAATTTTGTTATATCTCAATGGATTAAAAAAATATTGACACGCCCCTATTCAATTAAATTCATAGCTACTCTTAACACGTTTAAAGATAAAAATATGTTTTAAAATTAATTTATGAGAATTGGCTATGATAAAAATTTTGTCTATTGAAAAATAACAAATTTTCCATGTGCTTATTTTGTTTATTGCCAATTCTTAAATAAATTAGGGTGTATTTTGGAAAATTATTCTGATTCGTTAACTAATAATAAACTTACACTCCATTTAGGAAAAACTGAATGTATGCTGTTCAGTCCATCAAAGAATATCAAAATGATATTAGATTAATACAGTGCTACTTTGATTATTCCTGTTCGTCTTCATATAGTAGTATTGGAAATGAGAATGGCAAAGAAACTACTAATATTACAAAATAAGTTTGTGAGGTTTGTTCTTAGTCTGGGACCTAGAGCTAATAGCATAAACTGTGATGTATTAGACAGGGTTAAAAAATAGAGTGAAACAGCATAGACTTAACTATGTTTTCAATGTTTTTTATGGCAATGCTCATAATTATTTATCAGGTTTTCATGTGAATCATATTAATACAAGAAGTACAATGCATATGAACTTTCGTGTTCCAAGCACAAATATTTATGGCAAAAATAGTTTTTTTATTTTATTGGAATAACTTTTTATTTCTATTAAAAATATTCATGAGAAATCCTCATACAAAACAGCTGTAAAACAACATTTGCAATTGATGGCACGTAACAATGAGGAGGAGGAATTTTTTCACTGATTATTGGTCAGTGTAATGTAAATTATATTCATGTTCTTTTTAATTACTATTTTTATGATAATATTATTGAAACATACATTTTTATATATAACAAGATATTGTTTGAATTTGGAATTATTTTGGAATTAAGAAAATGACAAAAAATAAAATTTGTAAAAGTAACATTTACGAAGGGGGTTAGTCATGCCCCCATGTCTAAGGGGTAGGGTTAGTAGGATAACATAAGTCCAGGAAACTTACTAACCCCCCTTAGTCATGACAGCATGACTAACCCCCTTAGTAGGGGTAAGTTTACAAATATGCTTTTTTCACTTATTTTCTTAAATCTAAAATAATTCCAAATTCAAATAATACCTTGTTTTATAATTAAACTTATATAGCATTTTGGGTAATCCCAGGCAACCAATGTACTTTTGAAGAGTTACTAAAGAATATTTACATGTACATACTTTTATGTATGATAATGTGTACCGGGTATTGCTATTTAAATTGCTTATAACTGTTTTTTGTTGTAATTTTGATTATGTTGCTTTAATAAATTTGATTGATTTATTGATAACTATATATGTTACTGTAAACCTGAATGGTTATTTTAAACCAGATTCAAAGTTTTGATCAGTGTGATCTTATAGTATTTTAAAGCCCTGAATTATGCTAACAGTAGTTTCTGAAAACTTAATGCAAGTTCCACTCACTGTTCATTCAACCTGATATCTGAAAACATGTTTCTGGGATGTTTACGGTAAATATGCGTTTGAATTTTGCTGAAACTCCTATCAGGTATGAGCATCTGGAGACAGCATTAAGAGCAAAATGGTTAAAACTTTAATTTGAGTGATTTGTTGAGTATTCACCACTTGAAGCCATGTTAGCAATGCAAAGAAGCTCAAGACCCATCATAGTTTATACATGTAGAAAGGTCAATTGTTAGTAAGTGACCATTATTTGAACTATTCAGCATCATTACAACATACTGTTTCTAAATAATATTGTGAAGAGTATTGTTGCTTTTTTTAATGTTATACAATGCTCTTTTCTGGTTGTAGAAAGACAGAGTTGTATTCCATGGGATGGGTTGACAATGTAGATTTGAAAAAGTTTGTATCCATTACCTCCTGTCAGTATGGTGGACCACTAGGTATGCTTGTATAATGATAATAGTAACAACCCAAGGTTGATATATGAAGAACTTTACTTTCTTTTTTTATGTCAATGGACGTTCTAGTCCAAGCAAATTCATATTACAGAATTAAATTTTGAACTATAAGTTGAGTTACCCTTATATACAGGGGTTCATATTAGTGTGGTCTAAGACCCAGAACCATCATTTTCTGACCTTGGACCTTGACCATCAACCTGTTTGATTGGCACTTTATTGAGGACTTTTGGTTTTCTTCATGGACAAGTGAACCAGTACCATATTTTGGTGTGTATAGTGCGTAGTTGTGTATGATGCGCAGGGTGTTTTTTCCTTTAAAAGTTGATGTAAAAAAACTTTTTACTGATGTATGTATGTATTGTACGCAGTGAAAATAGCGTAACTTGTTAAAACCACAAACATTTCTGGCTTTTATTTATTAGAAGGGACCATTTCGTGTGTTTTGTGTATTTATTTCAATGAAGAATATTGTTTTTGTTACTTCTTGTATTTATCTGTTTTGTCAGTGTTTATGTGTATTCATTTACTATTCAGGTAAGAAATGTGTAATGTAGACAATAGTTGAAATTGTCAGCTTGAACATATGTTTTGATTATTTTTGAAAGGTTGTCTATTGAGAGTAATTATTTTCTGAAGATTGCTAATTTTAGAAGGACTGTGTTTACTACAATCAATTAAGGGGTCTGAGCGAACAATACAGACGGTCATCAAATAGGGCATGTGTGTTTATTAGGCCAAGCGTGATAATGAGATGCACAATTTTTTCTGATGTGTATCAGGGATACATAAAGGGTTTATGTTTAAAATTCATAGTTTTTATGTTGGATAAGGATTTTGATATTAGTTCACTGAAAAAAGGAAGCCAAATAATATCAAAGAGTAGAGTATCCAATAACTATGAAGTAGAGTTCAATAAAATGCTTAAATAACAATATTTTTTTCAAACAAACTACTATGTCCAATGGAAATATGTTAGGGCTCTATGACCAGTGTACCTAAGAATTTGTTATTCAGTAATTAAATTGTTTGTTAGACTTGTGTGTATTTTAATAACTTCTTTCAAATTGTTAACAAGTCGTATACATCGTAACGACATAATTATATACACATCGCAAAACAATTTATAATCTCCTTTGATAATACTAGTAACTTATTAAGTCCCTGAACACAAAGTGTCGGTGACTTATTGTTTTTGTACGTTTTTTTAACCTGATGAACTTGTCCGCAAGTTTTCACGGAAACTAATGGTGGGATTGGAACGAAACATGCTTAGAAGTTTGGTCTCACTCTATAGATATGCACGCTGAAAAAAAAAAATTGAAAGGAGGGGCGCTTAGGTGGAAAAGGGGGATAGGTCATAATTTAGGACATTGCGATATCTCAGAAACCTAGGTGACTTGAAAATTGGTGTGGTAGTAGAGTTTGATAAGCTCTACAATATTTTGCAAAAAAAAAGTGAATCGATATGTTTTGTGTTGCCATGGTAACAAAATAACACCAAACTCAATGGCTATATAAAACAATCTAATATAATTGAATGCTTATTTCAGATTTTTTTTTAGATGGCCACCATCCAAAGTACAGTGCCCCCTTGGAAAAAGTGTGTAAATGTCAATAGAATTTTATGATACTTTATACAGGCTTAAAATTGAATGCTTAAATTCAAAATTTTGGGAATGTTAACCCATAGATGTTCACTTCACAAAAAAATAAAACGAGCAGTGCTTCAGTTGAAAAGGGGTATAGGTTATAATATAGGACATTGTAATATCTCTAATAAATCTAAGTAGCTATCAACTTGAAAATTGATGTGGTTGTAGAGTTTGTGATCTGGATAATACTATCACAACTAAGTAAATTGATTTTTCATGTGTTGCCATGGTAATGAAAAAAATGAAGACTTTGGTTGATTTTTGTGATTTTCCAGATGCTTTTCTTTCATGTAGGAAAAATTACTAGAGATATCTTACCCAAACTTAAAGGATATATAATATCATCCAAGTATGAATAAGTTTCATATTTGGATTATTGTAGATGGCTGCCATTCAAAATGGCCGCCATCTGAAATAAGGTGCCCCACTGGGAAACAGTGGAAAATTCAGATTTTATGAAACTTGGTACATAGGCTTAAAATTGTATACTGAATTTAAAGTTTTAGGTTTTGTGATCATATGGGGAACATAAGGAGACTTGTATGTGACTAGCTTGCAAGCACAACTATAAACTTGTTGTCTTGTGTCCTCGTCATGATTAATTAATCCCCTCAATAAACATATCAATTGCTTCTTATAAAATTAACAGGTGAAACCATAATCAGTGACATCTAAATACCCTTTGCAATGCCTCAATAAACACGTGACAACATTAGTTAATCGATACACAAAAACTTGTTCTTTTGGGAGGAAATAAATTAAAACTAAATTCTGTTCAAGAAGATTTTATTGACTATCTATGCTTACAAAGGTAACAAGTCAACAAAAAAAAACTCATGAAAAATCCATAAATATGTGGTCTCTGATTCAATGTTGACTCCCTCGAGGTCGCTAATTTTCGGCTGATCTAAGGTCTGTAAAAATGTGTTGAAATGATGTATTGGTGTATTACATGCATCTCGATGTTCTGAAATTAGTTTCCTGGTAAACAAAGTGCGCACAATACACACCAAAATATGGGTAATTTGAAACTTATTTAAAAAGCCTATGATCTTCCACTCCTGGCAGTAAATTTTAACCCCTGCCTTATTTGTAAATTGTACAGAATCACTGATCACCCAGAAAAGTGTTTATATTTTATTTTTTTATTGATTTTGGGTAATGAGACAAGAAAGGGCAAGAAAACCAATAAATCAATTTTAATTGTCCTTACTATTTTGATTTTTTATATGACCACAACAAAATTTGAGTTGAACAATGGTATTGTGCTGACATTGTGTATGTCTTGTGTAGACACTTGGTTTTCATATGACAACTTGAATATCGGTCTGATTTTGGGGTTATGGCTATAAGTGCATCAAAATTCGACTGAAATACTTTAATGCTGAATATTTAGTTTAGAAAAACATAATTATACTAGCTGATCTAGAAATGAAAATAAGAGATTCTTTTGCTGATATTTTGATTCAAAAGAAAATGCATCTTATTCATAATTGATCAAAGAAATAAATACAGAAGACAGATAACTGAAAGTTTAATTAAATTATTTTATAAGAATTTAATATTTTTAAATTAATTTTTTAATTATTTTTTGTAGCCTTACTAAGAGATGATGCCCAGACAGCTCGTGTACAAGTTAGTACCAAGCCTATCATTACAACATACACAGCAGCTGGTAAACAGATAGGACAGATGAGGGTAGCTTATTCTTTTTATCTTCATTAACCACTTATTAGTACAAGTTGTACCTATAATAAATGCTGTAAATTATTAAAAATATTCTAGAATTACTTAAGTAGAAGTATTAATGTTATTATCACTAAAAAAATGCCTCTGTTTTCATGACATCATGCACTTAATTTTTGAAAGTCAATCATATCGAGTAGTAGAAATAACATATAATATTTGATACAGTATAATATTCTATGGTTTCCATCCAATATGTATATTGTCAGCACAGAGAATAAATGAATGATGGTTCTGATGTATAATGCGAGTGTTGATTTGTAGTGGAACAGTGGACAGATAATAAAGATGGGATGGACTGTTACTGAAGATCTTCTCTGTGTACAAGATGATGGGGTTGTCCTAGTTTATGACTTTTTCTTGAACTTTAAGAAAACCTTTGGAATGGGGCAGGTAATGTTGGTGACTTAATAATCATGTTCAGTATATATCAATTTTATTAATAGGTAATAATACAGTTTAATGTACAATACACAAAAATGTTGTTCTAGTCCTTATTGTTCTGGAAACTTGTATTGGGTGAGTACAATATGGAAAAGTATTTTCTTTATCTGATACTGTATTATAACCAATTTATTATGCAGCTGCCATTGGTAGCAAATATAAGTAAAATAATTACTTGACATATATTTATGAATAGTATTTGATGATGACACACAATTTTGTATGACCCTCTTATAGGACAGTAAATTACTGATCATGAAGAATATGAAACTTTTAGTAGTCCAATAGTTCAGAAAGGTACAGGATAGTCATGTTACCTAAATGACAGTTTTTCATTGGTTGATAAACATAGCTGTATAATAAAATTATGATATTCTTCATTTGAATAAATGTTAGTGTAAGTAAAATGATCATTGAGGTTTTTTTCTTCTGAAAACTAAACTATGAATAATGTAAATGAACAGATTTTATTTTAGCCTTATGTTATAGAGTAATATTTATTTTTTATCCCGCAGAACTGAAATTGTTTGCTGTGTACATCTTATGTACACCACCAGTATTTGAGGAGATAAGTGTAATAAATTTAGATGTCTCTTTACAGGAAGCTAAGGATGTTAAAGTAATTGATTGTGAGATATTTAACAGTTTCCAAGGAACAGGGATAGCCATACTGACTAGTACACTCAGGATCTTTATAATTAATAGTGTAGATGACCCTAGGATAAGAAGATTAGCTGAAGTTCCAGGTCAGTATACATATCAGTAGTAATATATAGCAAGAATGGATACAGTGAATATGTCAAAGAGACAAGTTACAACAATACCACTTGGACGAAAAATGTCAGCTCAAGGCCACTGAAGGGCCTTCAGTGAATGATGTTGAAACCTTCACATCACAGCGCAGGCTACAGCCAGCCCCAAAACCACACTATACTCAGGTACAGCGAAATAGTTGCTCTCATATACCCCAGCAATATGAAAGTAAACTGATAGTAAAAACCAAATAGTACATACGGAGGGAAGGATTTCCTGACTTGGGACAGGTGCAAAAAAATGCAGCTTGGTTAAAGTACTTTGGCGTTTACAATCGTCCCCCTTTTAAATCTTTTAAAAAAATATTATATGATTAAACATACTATATTTTGGTGTCTATAATATGCATTTATGTATTGTATGCAGTGCAATTTTTAAGGTCAAATCGTGTGAAAAAAAATTTTCATATATAGATTGCAGTATAATTTTGCAAGACAAAAGATAATTTTTATGCATTTGATCAGTCAATTTATTTAACTTGATAAGATATTTCCAACAAAAATGTGAAGAAAAGAAACTTATATTCAGACTTAAATATCATGTACTATATAAATTGGATAATTTGGAAACATCACAAGATTACCATACAATGTATGAAATGGCTTATAAAACAAAATCAAAAGTACGGAAAATCAGACAATTCTAGTTTTGGTTGTCACTCAGAATTCAGGATTTTATAACATACTTTTAAGGAAGAAAATTGTTAGAAATAATCAAAATAAGTTTCAAAATACATAATTTTCAGCTGCAAAAGCATTTTATAGGCTAAAAACCACTATTCCACTTTCCATAGGCTTCTATGCTAATTTCACAATATTCAATGGCTTCTCTGGACTTTACCTTAACTTTAACCTGCAGAGGACTATATATCAGCATGATTCTACATATGTCAGCTCACAATCCTCAGAATGGCATGTGGGGTTAGCAGACTTGCAGTGTAGTACTGGTCACCGGAAGTGAAGGGTCTATAAATAGCATGGGAAATCCCAGTGTTTTCACAAGATAGGGGTATACTTAAAAATCATTATGGAGATTAGGCTTCGCATCACAAGAAGCAAAATGCACCTATAAAATGTACAGAAACCGTTTAAATTTTTTAAATAAGATGAGAACTTTTTTCACAGCACTATGAGGAACAGGGGTAATTTCTGCGTAGGACTATTTTTGCGTATGTTCCAAATGCTCATTGGTTGAATTGGTGGTCTGTAACCTTTATAAGGAGGGTTTGACTAAAATGAAGTTTCCTTCTTTTCTGTTTTAGTTGTTTCATTTTAATCTCTAACCATGTTTTGTAAGAAAGATGTTGTACAACTCTTGTCTGAAACATGTTATGAAGACATTAAAGCATGATTTGAAAAATATATAATTTAAAATTCAACACTTAAAGGTGTATTTAAGGATTAGATGAACTTTCTGTCTTGAACATTTCACTTCTAGTTTGTTTGTTTACATTATGCAATCTCTTAGACTTTTTTTTTTCGAATACAAAAACTTCTCATGTTGTTGCCAATTCTCATATATTTATGCATAAGACGCACCCCCATGCTCAGATAGTGATTTCTATGTAAAAATGTGTGCATTGTACACAAAAAAAATACAGTATCTAAACATAAGTTCAAAAGTTCCGAGTTCCTTGTTAAAACAGAAATAAAGAAACTGATTATATGTTACACAAATGCACAAATGAAGGACTACTACAATTTAATGACATGCCAGCTCCAGACCAATTTAAACCTGCAAAAATTTATACCCTCACCATGTATAAAATCAATCTAAGAGAACCACAGTACATCATAAGTCATACAATAAGGACACAACCTGTGTCATGCTGAAAACTAATTTAAAAAATATAGTGTGTAAGTTTGTTTTAGACCTATAGGTTGTTGACTATTTTATGCCAAAGTTCCTGGTCAGGATTCAATTTTTTTTTTTATATTCAAAGTGGGTTTTCCTGAAAGCCCTCCTCAAATAAACTGTTACCAGTCAGATTACTGAAAATCAAAGACAGAGGAAGCAAGGCCCAGATGTTGACAACATATCACTATAATTTGCTCCTCTGTATTTTACAACATAAAGAAACTGAGAAAGACCTGATTATGTTTGATCTTGCCTTCCTGGAGAAAAAAGTTTTTAACATGATTTTTTAATAAAAACTTAAAATATGTACAATGCAAGCAATTGTTTTCGGATCTGTCTTAGGCAGATTTCTGTAGTGATTTTAATGTTTAGTGTTGACATTTCTCTTCTCATGAGTTTTATCTACTTTCTGGATGGCTTGATGTTTTGCAATCACACAATGAAAAGTGATATAAAAATTTGTGGGTGGAATTGGTTGCTGTGTGATTATAACATACCCCTGATCAAATCTGATTGGTCAAATGGGTTGTTGTGACGTTTCTTGTCTTGTTATCCTGTAACAGCTGGTGACATCATAGGTGATTGATAGCTAGAACTTCCCCAGTGTCAGATGCAGATTGTCAAGTTGTCTAGTAACCCAAAAGAATTATAAAGAAAAAGGTTTTATAACTCATGAAAACTTGAATATTGCAAAACATTAACTTGCTTTATTAGGTTTCAGCAACGTTACAGATATGACCAGGCTCATTTCTTATGTAACTAATGTTTATATTTTGTGATATTCAACTTTCACTCATTATGATATTTATTATTCACATTCTTGTCTGATGTATGAATTCAGTCATAGGCATATATTTTGCTGTATTTTCTAATAACTCTTTTGGTCTACAGTCTCTCCCTAGTTGTGGGACCATTATAAATCTGACCACTTCTTCATTTCAAGGCTACAGTTGGCCCCTAGTAGTTGGACCATTATAAATCTTATCACATCTTAATTTCAGGTCTACAGTCGCCCCCTAGTAGTTGGACCATCATAAATCTTGATAGACAGTCCAGAGCCCTGGTAGCTAAAGGAAGTGAACTTTATCTTATTGATCATGGAGGGCAGTTCCAAATACAGGTATGTTCTGTATATTGTTTATATGGTGAAAGGTAGAATCTGTTAAATATGTATATGATAAACTCAAGTTTTTCATCATTCATGAGGACTTATATAGAACATAAGACATGTATTTGAATGTGAATTAAAAGTTAAGGATCACTATACTGTAATGGCTGTGTTTGTTTGGTTCTATTTATATCTCAGGGCACGAAGTATTATGAAATACCCTCCAAAAAGTTGTGTGTCCCTCTGTCTGTCCATCACCTGACAGTTTCCAAATGATAATTTGAGAACGAATTAATGTTTTTTTTTAATTTTGCACAATTCTTTGGTAAATAGAATACAGGTAAAGTTTAATTTTCACCAAAATCCAAAATGTTTTTATCACGTTACGCCTTTAAACACTTTGCCATTCCCCTTTTTTCACTATTACATGGCGGTATATCACTTAATGTTCCAATAATGCCCTATTTTCATGTTGTGAAATGAAGCTGTTCAATTTTATTTTCCAGATATGTTATTTGTTCATTTATAAAAATGATGTTCACATGAGTTCCATAAATTTAAGAAACTCAATGAAATTTAAAGTTGTTACAGATTTTAATCTATTAACTTTTTCTAACAAAAACAGTCTTGTCTTAAACAATTATATCTGATCAATTCAACACTTTTATTTACCATTCTATGCATTTCTCATTAATTCTCACTTTTGTAACAATTTGTCCAAATGTTATTCATTATTCTAGAGTCCTGAAAGTTCTGTAGAGGTTAATGAATATGTGAAGATGTCTGTTTCATATAACAACAAATACCTTGCTATGTATACAGATACAGGTGTCATATGGATTGGCTCATCAGATTTACAGGTAAATAGTTACATTTACACACCTCTAGAAAATTCTGCAACTTTAAATTAATTTTAAATGGTACATTAAAGCTATCACTTTTACAACTAGGTACTTCAAAATATATTTTTGCTTTATATGTGTGTCTTCTAATAGATGTACTATGGTGTAAGGCTATTTGTTCTGTGTCTGTCTGTTCACATGTATAATTCTGAATTACTTTGGAGAATTTCTACAAATTATTGCTTCAGTGATGTCTTCATGGAAGGTTTCCTTTCCATTTTCATTGTTTTCTGATACTTCCTATCTTAATTATTTGACTTTGAACACTGAAAAAAGGGGGAATGAACATATCATGTGCTTCAGTATAACAATTTATTATGACCATAAAATATTCTAGTTTTACCATCTACTATTCTACCATCCTGATTATAGTAAACATCTGTTCAGTACTGTTACATTACATACAGAAAACAACAAATGTACAACAGGACATTAAATACATACTCAACAGTAATTTAAAAAGCCAGGGATGCAAACACAATGTATCTTGCTTAACTAAAGCATAGATTTTCAGCCTATTGAGATTGTGTTGAAGGTGTGGAAATGTGTACCTAAACATTAGTCAAATGTGCTGCTATAAAAGTTAAAAAAGTCATGCGAGAAGACTAGTTGCTTAAATAAAAAAAAATAGGAAAGTCACACAAACCTTTCTATGCAGACCTTAAAAAAGGTACTTTAAATTGAAGTGGATTTTGTTGTTCTTTGTTCAGTCACCTTGTGCACCTTTTTTCAGAAATGTTACTGTGAGTTTAACACCAAGTCCCAGCAATGTCCTCAACAACTGGCTTGGTAAGTACTATCCCAATCTAATTAAAACTAGCTCTTGAATAGAGGAATGTAGTGGACAAATTACAAGAGCTAGTTCTAATTATATTGGTACTATCCCTTATAGTCATTCACCTTTTGTGGAAATGTAAAATTCTGCCTTCTATCCTTCCTTCATGAATTTGTTTCTGATTCATTAACCCTTGGATGACAAGAAAATCACGTATTGATATGAAGGTGAGTAGGTCAAGGTCACCACTATTGATATTTATTAAAAATATAAATAATAATGGTTTTTGTTAATAACTCAAGTCTACTATGAGAGAAAGGAATCTTGCAAAGAAAAAAGCTTGAGTGACAAGAATGAAATTTATCCGCATTTAATCAAATAGTGAGAAATATTTGTATTAAAGGTGCGTCTGATTTGTCATGTGACTTGAGGATTTAGTCGCTTTCTCCCTGACAGTCGTAGTGTCAAGTTTCATTTGATTTATGTTCTATGTTTTGTACATTTATCTTCCTTTTTATGTCATATTTAAATAAAAAAAATGTCCAAAGATTTGCTCTTGAGATGATCTTCCGAGTTTCTTTTTGGTATTACACATGATTGTGGTGTTTTGATATTTTTTAATATCTATTGTTTCATTGTAATGAGGCCTTATATCATTCTATTGCGTGTTCTGTTGTTTAACTGTTTTATTATGACTTACAAAATAAACTCTGGTGTCCTTCTAGCTGTCTCATATATTGTTTTTTACTGATAAGATAATGAATTTAGTATAGTTAATACAGATACAGATTATGAGGTCAAAGATGGCAGACATTGTAACTAAAAATATTGGATCGTTGGAGTTATTTTTTTCTTTCTTTTGTGGGGGTTGTTGTGTATGTTAATCTGGTTGTTAGTTTGTTTTCTCAGGATAATAAGGTTTCCACTAGTGTAAAGTACATGAACATGATATAAATTGTTAAGTACAAAAAATGATAGAAGTGCAGAAGAAAACTTGTACATGTATATGTGAAGGGGGATTTTCAATCTGAATAATTAATTTCAATGTCATTTATCTGATGTGTTAGATATTTAGTAACATATGAGAAATGAGAATGAACACACAAAAATGGTGAATATTAACTTAAGCAATGCCTTTGAACGACATTCCATGAAGTAATAGTGTTGTGGTTTCATACTTGTATTGAATAATTTTACATTTACTGTTGCTTATGAATAAAAAAAATGATATCCATGAAAAAATACAAAACTTGAGGTATTACTATAATTTTGAAACAAAACAAATCTTCATAGTTCAATTTAATTTTTCTATGAATTGTGGATTCTATAGGTGTGGTGCAGGAGCAGTTGTTGCTGTATGGGATACTCTAATGGTTGTAGTTGGTCCTGATAAAGACTGGATAAGGTATGTTACACAAATCTGGATATTGAGAACAGATGCCATTTGAACAAACAAAAGCCAATCAAAGAGTTATAAAAAAAAAAAAAACTTAATTCTTATGTTAGTCTATAATAAAGGATGAAATCCTTATAGTGTTAATCTGTACATATTTAACCAGTGACCTTAGAATGCCTGAGGGCCTGATTTCACTCTGACAGAAAGAGATCTGCCGATAACTTACCCCACAGACAAGTCTACTAAGACCTAGGACAACATCCAACTGAAGATCAGTCACACATCTATTGATAAGACCTCTCTAGCTAACACCTTAGTCACCTTAGAAGTTACAACTGCCTCATAATGTGAATTTTGTCTACACTACTGACCACAGTTTCAAAATATTTTAGCCAACCCGAGCAAGGCTTGATATGGGTTTCTAATATCTGAAAATGTGTTCCACTGTATTAATCCTTTTTTTCTACCTTGACCTGGACAGGTTTTTATTTGTTTATGGATGTAAATGGACACTTTAATTTCTGATTTTTAATAAAAAAAATGTGACAATTTATGATGAACCACATAAGTCCATTCTTTGATTGTTTTGTTTTGTTTGTTTGTTTGTTTGTTTGTTTGTTTGGTTTTTTTTTTTTAATTATTTTTCCCATTTCAGAACTTTGGATAATTTAATTTTAGATTTACCTTTGACACACCTGTACATCTGACAGAGGAAGAAGATGGACTTAGGATCATTGGTAACTACCAACATGAGTTCTTACACAAAGTTCCTGGTTAGTATAGTTAGTTTAGGAATGTTTCTTTTTTTTTAACAGGTTATACAAAATAGCCTTGCTTGCAGCAGTTTACACTTTTAAACAGCTTTGCTGTTTATGGAAAGTGTAAACGGGCCTAAACGGTGCTATTGAGTGTAATGTGTTTAGAAACAAGCCTTAAATTTTAATTTCAACAGCTGCTAGTCCAAATATTGAGAACTGAATTGTAATCAAATTAAGAAATAATTCTTGGATGCCAGGTTTTATGCTTATTTTAACATGGGTAGGCACCAAAATCTTGACAAAAAAGTCATTTTTGTCAGTGAGACGCTCCTTGGGAAAATAAATTATTTGGCACTTCCATTTACCTGCCCATATTATTTTTTTACAACGAAGTAGAAGTATTTCAACTGTTACATCCATAATGTTTTAAATACATGTACCAGTATATAATTATAATAAGTAACAATACCAATAACAATGACAAGTGACCCATTCATTACAATGATTGCGCAGGTGCAAGCAGGGTTTTACGCTATTTAGAGACCTCCTTTGTTTACAAAGGGAACATGTCACGTCATGTTAGAAACGTTATTTTGTTTGGGGTTATTTGAATCGCGGAGTGTGGAACAATCAACATAAATGATGTCAATGTACCAAGCCAGGTTATATAAAATAACCAGAAAATATAAAGGAACATTAGTCAAGAGTCACAATAAATAAATGTATTCATGTTCTCATTGCTGGTGTATTTAGTACCATTTTGTGTAAGAATCAGGCAATGAGTAGCACATCATTAATCTCCAGTACATCTAGAAAACAACCAAAAAGTTGTTTAAATTTATCCTGAAGCATCTGTGATGTACATATTTTTTCACTGCTTGTATAGGGAAAGAGTGCAGGAAAATTTTTCAGCAATTTTTCAACACTGCATTTCAACAAAAAAATTCCCAATGATGTTAGAATTTACATCGCAAATTTTTGGTCGTTCTCTCCGCGGGACTCGAACTCGTACTGCTGTTACATTTATGGCAACACCACATGCACAAAGTCCTGCGGTCTAGGGAACAACCAAAAATTTGCAATGGAAATTTGACAGTTCTAACAGTTCTGACATCATTGGGAATTTTTCAGACCTTTCTATACGTCATCCCATATATATATATATATATGGTTACATTATCTATGGGATGAGTCTATTCGCTATACTGCTCCATCGGATCAAATTGATACAGGGAAGATAATGTAAACGTATATAAAGGTCTGAAACGATATTAGAACTGTCAAATTTGCCTCTTTTTATTCGTGTGCTACATCTTCTGCACATTTTGCCTGATTCTTAGACAGAGAAGTATATAAGTGAAGGCAAACACATATAAACTCATCATAACTGAAAATGGCCATTTAAAGAAAGATTTGACTTCTTGTTCGGGAATAAGCTCAACATCCCTGGCTTACAGTGCTCTTGAGTTAGTACCTGATAATTCATATTTTAAGAAAAAATGCTTGAACTGGTATTGTACTACTGGTATTTTGTTAGACTTTTCAACAAAATTAATGACTTAGTCTTTATGGTACAGTATGTTTTAACATTATTTTATGTCATATACTCATGATGCTGTTAACATTGTTTATGACCATAAAGGAAGGTGTTGTTTTGTCATTATTACTTAAGTGCTTTAATACGGCAATAAAAATTGGTAATAAGGAAAAATAGATAACTGGTCTAAGCTGTGGAGACGTATTAGTACCCTAGCTGGACAAATAATGGTTAATAGTGATCCTCAGTTTGTTATGTGCTGTTTGTTTCCTAGGTCATTAAATGCTAATCAACCAAATCTTTTGAAACTTTTAACACAATGCATTGATCTATAAAAAAAACAGTTCCAGTTAAGTCATTGTGTCTGTTGAACTAAAAACTCTGGAGTTGTGTCCCTTTTCATTTTGAAATTTTGAATGCCAGGATATCTATGATCACTTGATCAAATTTCCCTTGTTTTTTTTTTAATGAAGTTAGACACTACTTTGATATTAAAATTGTATTTTAGATTTCATATGTTTATTTGAACATTTTTTCAGATGTTACTGAGAAGATATTTAAAATTGGTTCTATGGAGCCAGGTGCCATGTTGTTTGAAGCCAATAAAGAATTTATGGTGAGTTAGGTCACACTCGAGCATGAAATAATATTCAATAATTTATGGTGAGTTAGCTCATTGTATAGCACAAAAAAATTAATGAAGAATACATGATGAGTTAGCTCACAGTGTAGCATAAAATAATCTTTACAAATTCATGGTGAGTTAACTCACAGTGTAACAAATAATCATGAAGAATACATGGAGAATTAGCTCACAGCTTTAGCATAAATAATCATAAAGAATTCATGGTGAGTTAGCTCACAGTGTATGGTACTTTTCAAACAGAAAAAGAAGAAAATCTTTTTTAAAGCAGTAATGTCATATTTTATTAGGGCCCCACCATGAATAGTGGCGATTACCCTTAAGTGTTACTCTGTCCATTCATCCATTACGAAGTCGTGTCTGGGCTGTAACTTTTTCGTCTTTTGATGTAGGCTTTTGATATTTTGCATTTGGGTAGATCACCATAAGTCAATGTGTCACCATACACGGATAGTGGCCTATGATCTTGAACTTTGACCTCAAGGTCATTTTCCTGTTTTTCTGTGACAAACTCGTGTCTGGGATGTAACTTTTTTGTCTTCGATGTCGGCTTTTGATATTTTGCATTCGGGTAGATCACCTAAAGACAGTGTGTTGCATACCATGGATAGTGACCTATGACCTTGAACTTTGACCTCAAGGTCATTTTCCTGTTTTTCTGTGACAAACTCGTGTCTGGGATGTAACTTTTTTGTCTTCAATGTAGGCTTTTGATATTTTGCATTCGGGTAGATCACCTAAAGACAGTGTGTTGCATACCATGGATAGTGGCCTATGAACTTTCACTTTGACCTCAAGGTCAAATTTCTGTTTTTTTGGGTTTTTTTGTGGGGGGACAAATTCAAGTCCAGGCTGTAACTTTTTTCTCTTTCATTGTGAGCTTATGATATTTGGCATGTATGTATATCACCTAAAGATGATGTGTTGCATACCATGGAAAATGGCCTATGACTTTACTTTTGATAAGGTCAAATTCCTGGGTTTTTTGTATATGTGGCTTAATTGCCACAGCAGGTCCCACAGCGATGATTCCATCTCAATGATTTCTAGTTACCTTTTACATATAATAGTATAACAGAACTCCCAATCTGAAACTTCTGCTTTATGAAACACTATGGTGCTTGCTTAGTTATAATGTTTTCTGTGTGAATATGTCCTCATAGTGGTAATCAATTCAAATTTAACCTTTGATCTTAGCTGCTTTTAATCAAAGATAATACAAAGCAAAGATCGTTTTTAGTTTTGTATTTTTAACAACATTAAATGCTTATAGCTCATGTCTTAAAGTTTGTTGAATTATGAGAAAAAAAATCCTAGTTGATTAAAACTGTAAAAGGCATTATTATTTTAAAAAAAAATAATACTATAAACATATTAATTTTCGCAGTGGCTAACTTTTGTGGATTCTGTCAAGTGAACATATTTGCTGGTATCAATCTTCGTGGTTTCAAAAATATGATAAGCATTAAATAATGTTAAAAATAAATTTCGCAAGTACTATTTTTCATGGTTTTCTGTCCACTGCGAAAATAGCAAAATTAGTACACCACAAAAACGTTTACAGTGTATTATACTTTATCCTCTTACAAGATACACCTGCCTTGTATTGTTAAACCTTTCAGAAAGGAAGCCAGAAAGCTGATGAGTATGTCAGAATGATCAGAGACAAATTAGATATTGCTGTAGACCAATGCATACAAGCTGCTGGGCATGAGATAGAACCATCAAAACAAAAACAGTTACTAAGGGTAGGTCAATATCTAAAACCATCACAGGCAGAAATCATTACTGAAGGTAGATCAATATATAAAACCATCAAAACAAAAACAGTTACTAAGGGTAGGTCAATATATAGAACCATCAAAACAAGAACAGTTACTAAGGGTAGGTCAATATATAGAACCATCAAAAACAAAAACAGTTACTGAGGGTAGGTCAATATATAGAACCATCAAAACAAAAACAGTTACTGAGGGTAGGTCAATATATAGAACCATCAAAACAAAAACAGTTACTGAGGGTAGGTCAATATATAGAACCATCAAAACAAAAACAGTTACTACGGGTAGGTCAACAAATAGAACCATCAAAACAAGAACAGTTACTGAGAGTAAGTCAATATATATAGAACCATCAAAACAAAAACAGTTACTGAGGGTAGGTCAATATATAGAACCATCACAGGTAGAAGTCATTACTGATGGTAGGTCAATATATAGAACCATCAAAACAAAAACGGTTACTACGGGTAGGTCAACATATAGAACCATCAAAACAAGAACAGTTACTGAGGGTAGGTCAATATTTAGAACCATCACAGGTAGAAGTCATTACTGAGGGTAGGTCAATATATATAGAACCATCAAAACAAAATCAGTTACTGAGGGTAGGTCAATATATGGAACCATCAAAACAAAAACAATTACTACGGGTAGGTCAACATTTAGAACCATAAAAGCAAACAGTTACTAAGGGTATTTCAACATATAGAACCATAAAAGCAACAGTTACTAAGGGTATTTCAACATTTAGAACCATAAAAATGTTACTAAGGGTAGGTCAACATATAGAACATCAAAGGCAGAAGTAGTAACTGAGTGTTGGTCAATACATAGAGCATCACAGGCAGAAATACAATATAGTTATAGCCTTGATACAGCCTAGGTTCATTCTAGGAAAGTTCCTGTAAAACTTTCTAAATGTATAACAAACAATTACAGACCACAGAACCTGTCTTAGCTTGTCATTTGGTTGATGCTCTTTTGAGAACAAAAATATATAGATTTTACATGAAATTTGCTCTTTTGAAGAGTTACTGATTCGGTTGATTTACCCTATGCAGGAAATACTTGTATGATTTTCCCCAAAATACAGTTCTGTATACACAAAGGACATAAGCTATGTAAAAATTCCCAAAAAGCATCTTTTGTCCAGTGGATTTTTCTTAACCATGGATCACTTTGCCATTTGCAGTGTCTGAACTTTATATGGAATTTGGTATTTAAGAGATTTAAAAAATTATGTCACGAGATAAATCAAGAACTTGTTGTGACATGTTCTTCTTTGTTTCTGCATCAATTTTAACCTTATTTAATTTACATGTTGACTATAGGCTGCATCATTTGGGAAGTGTTTCCTGACAGATTATAATCCAGAGCCATTTGTAAACATGTGTCAGATGTTACGGGTACTGAACCAGGTCAGGAATTACACCATTGGAATGGCATTAACTTACACACAGTATCCTTTGTCATTGTAAACAATTGATCTTAGATCTTATTGTCAGTGGCCCAAAAAATCAATGGTTTCTAAATGTTAACTCAGTGATAATTTTTACAAGTACGACACGAGGATTGCTGTATACTTAATAACAAAATAAATTTGATTTTACTAAAAACTTGAGTATGTAGAAGGAAATTACTTTCATGTTTGTTAAACTTAACAATATTCCCAGATTAGAGAAATTAACAATGCCAGTTCTAATAGACCGACTTGTGTTGAGAAAATTCTTTGCTTATGCTATTAAGGTATGTCAGTACCTTAAGATACCAGAAGCAGAGGGCAGTTCTAGAATACTGGCACATTGGGCCTGTTATAAGGTTGGTATTGTGCTGTTTTGGTCTACATATATCTTGTTTGTGCAACTCTTCATTAACCATTCAGTGGGTTCTAAGAAACTATATTAGTTAGATGATTGGAAGGGAAGATATTTTGTTAAATCCTTGCCTGGGGGAGATGACTTAATTGTTCTTCTGTTACTATGTATAGTAATTGTATTGAGACATTACTTTTTTTAAAGCTCATTAAGGATATATCCACTGTAGTTTAAATTTCTTTTTTAAAAGGTAAAACAAAAAGACCAAAGTGATGAAAGTGTTGCCCGTGCTATTGCACAGAAACTTGGTGACACCCCTGGTGTGTCCTACTCTGAGGTGGCCAATGAAGCTTTGGAGTGTGGTAGAGAGGAGTTAGCCATCAGGGTAAGTGTATGGTGACACACCTCTGAGGTGTCCTACTCTGAGATAGACAATGAGGATTTGGAGTATGGTAGTAAAGAGTTAGACATCAGTGTAAGTGTATGGTGACAACCCTGGCTTGTCCCACTCTGTGATGACCAATTAGGATTTGTAGTGTGATCGAGAATAGTTTGACATCAGGGTAAGTGTATGGTGACACCCCTGGCTTGTCCCACTTTGAAAAGGACAATTAGGATTTAGAGTATAGTAGGGAAGAGTTAGACATCAGGGTAAGTGTATGGTGATAACCTTGGCTTGTCCCACTTTGAAAAGGACAATTAGGATTTGGAGTATGGCATATCCTACTCTGAGGTAGCTAATGAAGCTTTGTAGTGTGGTAGAGAGGAGTTAGCCATCAGAGTAAGTGAGTGTGACACACCCTTGAGATGTCCTACTATGAGGTAGCCATTGAGGATTTGTAGTATGGTAGTAGAAAGTTAGGTCCATCATGGGTCTTCCACAATCCATTTACAAAATTTGAAGAGCATATTATAATATTTCAATTTTGATTGTTGATATTACCCAGATAGAAGCTTTAACCTTTCCTTTTAAAGGTAAACAGTTGGCAAGTCAAGGTCATTGTTAATATTTTTACCTGTAGGTACATTTTATAAGACACTAAGTTGTCTATGGTGGAAGCTTTAGTAGCAAGGAAGATACCTCAATAGGTCAAAGGTCAAGATTAGTTGATTTATAGAGGCAAAGATACTGATATTTTGTTTTTCAGTAGGTCTTTTAAATAAATTACGTTATCTTAGATGTTGGTTTTTTTTTTTTGAGAATAAAACTGAAAATACTCATAATAATATAAACACGGTATTATTACATTTTGCCTTCTTGTACTAATTTAGTTACTATAGTTTAGAGCTCTCTATCAGATTATGGAAACTTTATTTTTTAGTTACTGGATTACGAGCCAAGAGCTGCCCACCAGGTCCCTCTGTTGATGAAGATGCACAAAGACCAGATAGCTTTATCTAAGGCTATAGATAGTGGTGATACAGATTTAGGTATATATAATCATTCTTCTTAAAATAATGTGTTATTTATATTGAGGTATTGTTATTGCTTATTGCCTAACTTTTTATGATGAATCTTTAAACATAAATTTTCTTTGCATAATTTTCAAAATATTCATTTGACCTGGAAATTTATTATATGTACCACTTACAAGGTTTGTAGATATGTAGGAATCTGTCTGTCTGCCTGTCTAAAGCCCACTTACAAGGTTTGTAGATATGTAGGAATCTGTCTGTCTAAAGCCCACTTACAAGGTTTGGAGATATGTAGGAATCTGTCTGTCTGCCTGTCTAAAGCCCACTTACAAGGTTTGTAGATATGTAGGAATCTGTCTGTCTAAAGCCCACTTACAAGGTTTGGAGATATGTAGGAATCTGTCTGTCTGCCTGTCTAAAGCCCACTTACAAGGTTTGGATATATGTAGGAATCTGTCTGTCTGCCAGTCTAAAGCCCACTTACAAGGTTTGGAGATATGTAGGAATTTGTCTGTCTGCCTGTCTAAAGCCCACTTACAAGGTTTGGAGATATGTAGGAATCTGTCTGTCTGCCTATCTAAAGCCCACTTACAAGGTTTGGAGATATGTAGGAATCTGTCTGTCTGTCTGTCTAAAGCACTGATTGGATTTTGATGAAATTTTATAAGAAAGGAAGGTATCAAATAGAAATGTTCATTAAGAAAAGTTATTTGTTGTCAGATGCCTGTAAAGAGAGACATTAAATCCATATAAAGTCGACTTTTAAAAATACTTGTATGTATGAGTTTTCTGTCATATATTTATTTATATATAGATATTTTATTTTATTTACTCAGTACTGTAATTGTATTGTTGACATCTGTATGTTGCCTTTGACACAATACACTAAACGGGCAAACATTTAAGACATTTTTTTCGTATGTTTCAAGACATAAGGAAACTTGTTTAGGACCAGTATGGTAAATATATGTTTTTTTTTGTGTTTGAAAATACTTAAAATCATAGGTTTTTGAAAACAATAAGATAATCATTCTAATTTCTCTATGCAATCCTATTGAAAACGTATAATTACTAAATGATTTTTATTTATTTATTTTTTTGTGAGTTAATTTGCTAGTTAGAAACATATGTTGTTCATGGTGGTCCTAAACATGTGTTACATTTTTTCTTGTGTAAAGTAATTTGATATCAGTTATTAGATATGACATTATATCTATGTTACAGTATATACAGTTTTACTAAGATTAAAAGAGTCCATGCCTCAGGGAGAGTTCCTCATGGCCATTAGAAGTATGCCCATTGCTTATTCATTGTTTTTGCAGGTACGTGTGTTATCCTTTAGGTATATCTATCTTTATATTAATGATGGTTAAACATGGGTTTGAACAATTATATAGAGAGCCTATCAGTATATAAAGGTTCAGTAAAACTAATGAACAAGTAGTCAATTTTTACAATCACACATCATACATAACCATTGTAGTACATTTGTACATGGTAACAATTTTTTCACATTGGTTTAATTTTTGTTATATTTTTGGTATGCATTGTGATGCATAGATAAGTTATTTCTTCTCAATGCAAATATTTTTTATTCCAGGATTGCAAAAAGAACATTATCTGGAAATAAAATCACCCATTTTACAACAAAACATGATGTTTTCAAACTTTCAGAAAAAAAACAACACTATTTGGTTTGAGAAATAAAACCAAAGAATTTTTCACTCATACAATAAAGTCAAATTATAGGCATAGTTTGCGAGATTGGGAGTTGTCCTGTAGTCATGTAAACCACTGAAAATTGCCATGACTACTGGTTTTACTGATATTTGATGCTGCCCATTTGTGTTGAAATAAACAGGAAATAATGAACCATAATGGAAGTGGGAGGTTTAGCATTCTATACAAACTGGTTTAACCCACTATCATTTTGAAATGCCTGTACCAAGTCAGAACCATTGCGGTGGATTTCCAACTTTCCGGTTTTTGCAATGATATTGCCATTTGTTATACAGACTTTCCTTTTACACTATTCTATTTGACTACTGTCTAGATTTTATCAGTTCAGTAATTTTGTTATTACCCTTCATGATTTCTGGTTGTACTTTAGGTCACATTACCAACAGTTTTTCAGGAGCACCATGTATACCTAGCAGTCTTTGTAAGAATCTTACAAGTTATGTAATATATCCCCAAAAAGGCTACATATTTTTATTCTTGCTATTATGTTGCTTTATGGGTCTATATGATGAAATGATATTACATGTACTAGAATCAGTGAAAAAAACTCCACATTTCAGGTTGTTAGGTTCAATATTAGACATTTCAGAATGTTTGATTCAATACTAGACTTTTCTGGTTGTTTGGTTCAATACTAGACACTTCTGGTTGTTTTGTTCAATACTAAACATTTCTGGTTGTTACGTTCAATACTAGACATTTCAGGTTGTTACGTTCAGTACTAGACTTTTCTGGTTGTTTTGTTCAATACTAAACATTTCTGGTTGTTAGGTTCAATACTAGACATTTCTGGTTGTTACGTTCAGTACTAGACTTTTCTGGTTGTTTTGTTCAATACTAAACATTTCTGGTTGTTAGGTTCAATACTAGACTTTTCTGGTTGTTACGTTCAGTACTAGACTTTTCTGGTTGTTTTGTTCAATACTAAACATTTCTGGTTGTTAGGTTCAATACTAGACATTTCTGGTTGTTTGGTTCAATATTAGACGTTTCTGGTTGTTAGGTTCAATACTAGACTTTTCTGGTTGTTAGGTTCAATACTAGACATTTCTGGTTGTTTGGTTCAATACTAGACTTTTCTGGTTGTTAGGTTCAATACTAGACTTTTCTGGTTGTTACGTTCAGTACTAGACTTTTCTGGTTGTTAGGTTCAATACTAGACATTTCTGGTTGTTAGGTTCAATACTAGACATTTCTGGTTGTTTGGTTCAATACTAGACTTTTCTGGTTGTTTGGTTCAATACTAGACATTTCAGTTTGTTTTGTTCAATAATTGAATTTTTTTACAGTACTGTAGACAACAGAATCCTAAGCTACTTGAAGATCTATATTACCAAGAAGATAACTTTATAGAAGAGGCTAATTGTAAGGTCATGAGGAGCTTTGAGGATGAGGTATTTATAACTTTACTGAAGAAGCTAATCGTAAGCTCATGAGGAGCTTTGATGATGAGGTATTTATAACTTTATAGAAGAAGCTAATTGTAAGGTCATGAGGAGCTTTGAGGATGAGGTATTTATAACTTAATAGAAGAAACTAATTGTAAAGTCATGAGGAGCTTCAAGGATGAGGTATTTATAACTTTATAGAAGAGACTAATTGTAAGGTCACGAGGAGATTTGATGATGAGGTATTTATAACTTTATAGAAGAGGCTAATTGTAAGGTCACGAGGAGCTTTGATGATGAGGTATTTATAACTTTATAGAAGAAGCTAATTGTAAGGTCATGAGGAGCTTTGAGGATGAGGTATTTATAACTTTACTGAAGAAGCTAATTGTAAGGTCATGAGGAGCTTTGATGATGAGGTATTTATAACTTAATAGAAGAAGCTAATTGTAACGTCATGAGGAGCTTCAAGGATGAGGTATTTATAACTTTATAGAAGAGACTAATTGTAAGGTCATGAGGAGATTTGATGATGAGGTATTATAACTTTTTGGAAGCTAATTGTTAGGTCATGAGGAGATTTGATGATGAGGTATTTATATCTTTATAGAAGAGGCTAATTGTAAGGTCATGAGGAGCTTTGATGATGAGGTATTTATAACTTTATAGAAGAAGCTAATTGTAAGGTCATGAGGAGCTTTGAGGATGAGGTATTTATAACTTTACTGAAGAAGCTAATTGTAAGGTCATGAGGAGCTTTGATGATGAGGTATTTATAACTTAATAGAAGAAGCTAATTGTAAAGTCATGAGGAGCTTCAAGGATGAGGTATTTATAACTTTATAGAAGAGACTAATTGTAAGGTCATGAGGAGCTTTGAGGATGAGGTATTTATAACTTTATAGAAGAAGCTAATTGTAAAGTCATGAGGAGCTTCAAGGATGAGGTATTTATAACTTTACTGAAGAAGCTAATCGTAAGGTCATGAGGAGCTTTGATGATGAGGTATTTATAACTTTATAGAAGAGACTAATTGTAAGGTCATGAGGAGATTTGATGATGAGGTATTATAACTTTTTGGAAGCTAATTGTTAGGTCATGAGGAGATTTGATGATGAGGTATTTATAACTTTATAGAAGAGGCTAATTGTAAGGTCATGAGGAGATTTGATGATGAGGTATTATAACTTTATGGAAGCTAATTGTTAGGTCATGAGGAGATTTGATGATGAGGTATTTATAACTTTATAGAAGAGGCTAATTGTAAGGTCATGAGGAGATTTGATGATGAGGTATTATAACTTTGTAGAAGAAGCTAATTGTTAGGTTATGAGGAGATTTGAGGATGCGGTATTAAAAATTTATGAAATGGAAGCTAATTGGTCATGAGATGCTTTGAGGATGAAGTATTTACTAAAAGAAATGTTTTGTACACGAAAAGTGTTCATTATTGAATAACTTACATCTTTAAAAAATTATGATGTAAAAATATTTATATGAAATAGCACTTTGTGTATATACATATTGGTGGTGTTTTATGTCTGAAGATGTTATGTTAAAATTTGCCTACTGATAAGCTTAAGAAGGGAGAATAATATTGAGAATACATGCTATTTCTTGAATTCTTCTTTGTACGGGAAAAGAAGAAAACTCAAATTACTACCGGTAGTGTATTTTGTGTGAAGGCTACGATCTCCACACACAATATATATGTGCAGTATTATTAGTATAGAATGATTGCCAATTGGTGATAGATATTAAGAAAAAAACATTAATACAGAAAATTACTAATAATGAATTTATAATAGCATAGGCCTGTAATTAAAGAGATACACAACTGTAGAATTAACCAACCAATTGATTTTTAAAATATCGCAGCAGAGTTTGAGAACTACCAAAATCATTATGTATTGTCAGCTGTAGATTATAAACAATATTCTTTGAAATTGTCGACTTATGTATAATTTGTGAACAAATTCAAGTGTTGAAATGATAAATAATGTATTTAAATGAATGGTTTGTTTATTGCATTTAATTGAAAATTAAAAAGGGAAAACGTTTCCACATAAGGGAGACTGGAGATTTGTAACTTGTACATGTATCCACTTTTTTTTATCGTAAAACGAGACCTTTCATGGAAGCATACATTATAAATGCTTCAAGATGTCATAGACAAACATTTATTTGAATGTTTATCACAAGTGCCTTGAACTAGTTGAAATAATGGTATCATTTTTACATCTGCACCACCATGTCTAGAACTTCTTTACAATAAAACCTTTTCTGTTATGAAGGAAACTTCATTATTTATGTTTGAAATGACAGTTACAAAATTAATAAATTGGAAACCAACAATTTTATATCAATGTCACCAATGTCCTTTGAATTCAGAGGGTTTATATTAATGTCTTTGTTAAAAGTAATTAATTTTCATTACAAATCTCGTTAGTAATCAAATCTCATTTCATGCCATGGGATAAAGCAAGATTTCAATGTCTTGCTTATCTCTTTAATTAAAGGTATGTGTTGAAAAGGTCACATGTAAGTGTTAGTAAGAATCAGGCAAAGTGGGAAAAATCAGAAACATGCATATCAAAATCCAATGTTCTGACAATAAAATATCACTCAAGAATGCTTTCTCAATTTGAAAAGACCATTATTTGATCTCTGCATCATTGGATTTGCTCAGAAATTTTTCAATAGAATCTTAGAAAAATTAGGTTTTTGACAGAGTTATCTGCCCTGGAAATCTTCATTTTCAGTGCATTTCAATGAAATAGTAACTCAATGATCCAGCATGATATGGAATAACTTGTCTGTTTACCTTGATTCTGATGGTGCAAATAGTCAAATTACACTATCAAAATAATGTGTTTTTTTTCATACCATGTTTCACCTACTGCCTGATTCTTACAGGGACAGACACTTAATATCCATTAAATATAACAATCTGTGAAAATTTCTTTATAGAGACTTGATGAGAGAACAGAAACTCTGAAGTTAGCTATGACTTGTTATGCAAGAGGAAAAAATGATTTCAATGTCAAACAGACAGATGAACAGATCAAGTTATTAAAATACCAAAGACGTCTAGAAGAAGAATTCAACAGACCATATATGGACTTGTCATTGCATCAAACTATTTATAGATTAACATTAGAGAACAATAATAAAGTAGCTGAACAACTACGAAAAGAATTTAAAGTTCCTGATAGGAGGTAGGTGGTCTGGTTGATAGGAAGTAGGTGGTCTGGTTGTTATATTGATTATTACTGATTTAATGATTTACATGTTAAGAGTTATATACTGAGTATTGCTTACAGTTTTTTTCTAGTTCATATTGGAAAATACTATTGATATCTCTCCTATTTTGGGGGGAGGATTTCTGATAGAAATGTAAACATTTCAAATTTTTAACTTCCAAAAGTATTGAATATCTTTTCCATTTCATTCAGACTATGGTATAGGAACTATCAGACTATGAGTATAATTGGCAACTACTAAAATGAAATAAATGTATGAGACTATGGGGATAATTGACTAAAATGAAATAAATGTAAATTACAGGTATTGGTGGATAAAGATACAGGCCTTGGCGGAAGCTGGAGAGTGGGCAGAGCTTGACAAATTTTCACGCACCAAGAAACCTCCTGTCGGCATAGAGGTAGGTTCACAGTTCTCTGTCAAAGTTAGGGGAATCATGGCTCTTATTATAAACTTGTAACACATACTGAACTCTAGTTAAAATGTACTTAAAAGAGTTAAAAGATGTATACTCTGGATATTCACCACATCTTCAGGATTTGTCATTACTGCTAATTCTTAAAGATGATAAAATGTTTTCATTTGAGAGATATTCTGTTTATTCACAATGAATTGTTGTTGGAAAAAATTATTCAACATTTTTTGTAATTGTTGATGGCTATGTTACCAGATATATACACTATTAAGTTTGCTGATTACAAGCTACCCTTTTTGAAGGCTTTTTTTATATTCAAGCTACAAATGCATTTATTTTTACTAGAGTTTGGGTCCTGCAGTTCTCTTTAATTTCATGCATATTAACTTTTTTTGTAGTTCATCAGACACTGTTGTTACACATGAAATGTAGTTTAAACTTGAGTGTGCTGATTCCATTTTCTAATTATCCTCAACAGTGTAAATTATATGAAATAGTCTTTTATGTGTTGTTTGTCAAGGAATTTTTTGTTAATGTCAACATTAAAAGATTAAATTATATTTTTGTTTTATTTTTTAAGGAAATGTTGATATTTTGTAGGCATTTGTAGAAGTTTGTGCAAAATATAATAATATTCATGAAGCTATGAAATATATGCCCAGAGTTGCTACAGACCTTAAAGTGAAGTGTTTAGTGAAAGTTGGGTAAGACATTATGAAATATATAACCAGAGTTGCCACAGACCTTAAAGTCAAGTGTTTAGTGAAAGTTGGGCAAGACACTATGAAATATATGCCCAGAGTTGCCACAGACCTTAAAGTCAAGTGTTTAGTGAAAGTTGGGTAAGACTCTACTATGAAATATATGCCCAGAGTTGTCACAGACCTTAAAGTCAAGTGTTTAGTAAAAGTTGGGTAAGACTCTACTATGAAATATATGCCCAGAGTTGTCACAGACCTTAAAGTCAAGTGTTTATTAAAAGTTGGGTAAGACACTATAAAATATCAAGTATAGCGCTTTAAGAATCTGCCAATGGCAAATACAAGTTACACACAGGAGGGTTCACTTCAAGTCTCTATGTGAAGAGTATACCAGATTCAGGGGATTAATCTTAAAATGTTGCATGAAAACTAGAACAACATATTATTCCCTCTGCTGTCCAATCCTAATATTATAAAAATGTATATTTTCTTTGCATGAAATTGTGATTTTCCGGGAAAAAAATTACCCCCCAAAAATTTCTCCAATTAGCAATCAGTGGTTTTAATGTTTCCCTTACTTTAAAATAACTTATCATTGCTTGCCTTTTGGTGGATGACTGTCTCATTGGCAATTATACCACATCTATTTTTTTTTTTTTTAAATTATTTTTCTCATTTAATGATATCAGTTCAATTTTCCTACTATTAACATACTGACTAACATCTAATTGATAGAAAGTGAAGCTATTTGGAATGATTTCACAATTTTTCTTGCCCACAAAATCAACAAAAGAAAAATTGCCAGCAAAAATAAGTTGGTTAACAGAAACATAAAATTTTGGATCCACTCCCACAGAGTTTATATATGTACTTAATTTTTTGCATCAGATGTTAAAGTAATCAAACCTACAGGCTACAGATCAGTTTATCTTTATATCCCTCATAGAGTACAATTGCGACAGTTACATTTCTGACCAACAAAAATAATTCTTTGTTTCTTTGTCCCACCTCGTTATCCATTATTATTGCCATTACTCATATGTATAATGAAAAAACACTTCCTAGTAATTTTTTTTCTGGCCGAAGAACAGTGAAAAAAGAATGCAAACATTACTTCAAATTTTCTTTCCATCAGTAAATTGCAGTTTATTTTTTAATTTTAAGGAACAAGAAGGCAGCTGCAGAGATAGCATTTGAAAATAAGAATGAAGAGGAGTTAAATTTTGTTCTGTCCAAATGTGGACATTCTGACAGACAACTAGCCGAGACAGTAAAAACTTTGAAACAACAGCTTGGGGCTAGGAGATAACATCAAACAATTTGTTTTATGATATTTATGTGCAATAAACTTATTTATACTGATGTATTATATGCATTCCTAAAAAAAATAAATTAGCATAAAATAGACCGGAAGAGTTCATTAATTATAAGTTTCTTTCTTTACCAGAAAATACATGAAATAAGTGTCTATATATTTGTTGTCTTGCAAGACAAAAAGTCGACCTAGATAAATTTGTATGCATGTGACTTCTGGTGACCTTAATCAGCGCATGTGCTGTGGGGATCGTTTCTCTAATAACAAATCTAATTGCAAAGCGAAAGTGGTTATTCAAAGGCAAGGAAGACCAACGGACTCAAATCGTAAAAAAAAAAAGTCAGAATATAACGCAAGGATCATTTTGTAATTATTTACTTATTGTGATATAATGTGGCTCAAATATGGTCATTATTTATGAGGGGCCTGATGGGTTATTTTCGTTCTTTGCAATCGGTGCATTTTAGCTATCGTGATCCGTTTTTCTACTGATTTATATTTCTTGATTCGTGATGAAAGCATTGTTCATGAATTGTTTTCATTGGAGTTTTATGTTCATTCTCCGTGATAGAGACATATATTTCATTCTCGTGATTTTTTTCCATTATGGAAATAAAGAGTTCCATTGAGTTCCATTGAGTTGTCTTTCTTGGCTTAAAAAGTTGAAGCAGCACAATTTAATTTAGAACCTGGGAGAATTCAACACATAAACAAGTAATGAGCCAGTAATGTATTTGATTGTAGCTTAATTGAACCAATCTACAACACAAACAACCAGCTTCTAAATCTCTATTATCGAGATTGATTGGGGATATTCTTTTCATATTTTCGTGATCCATGATCATGGAAATTTGTTTTCTTTGAATCGTGATTGACAAAAAAATCAACTCGTTAATCGTGATGAGACACACACACCCTCCCCCCCCCCAAATCATGCCCCTCATTTATTTGAAAACTAATAAAGAAATAGATGAAATGAATGAAAACAAGACATGTGCTTATCTGTGTATCCATTATTATTTTTTTACCAAGGTTAAAGTATTTTTAACCCAGGTGAATGTCCTGTCGGCAATCTTCAGGAGTAATGGCAAAAAATCATGAGATCAGAGCTATCGATATTCTCTGATTTGAAAAAAAAACATATTTTCACAATTTTATCGACATTTATTGCTTCAATTGCATTACTACAAACCTTTTTCATTATATCAGCAAAATTCGGTAGAATCAAAACTTAACAAATTTTAAAGCCTACTCGGGGAGCTTTAAGTTTAATATATATAACCAAAGTTTTAGGGGTATATAGTCTTCACCGTCTGACCGGACTATTTTATAAGCTGCTTGCAGCATTGTTATGAAACTGTATGGGATGTAATATAACCATATGGAGATGTGCATACTGTCAGAATCTGTATTTGGACAAAATTGTAGAACTAATGGCTGTTGCATTTTCAGCAAAACATGGTCACATGCTTTGTCCGCCACTTTTCCTTAAGTCGGACTTAAGGCTAGAAACCACTAATTCCACTTCCCATAGGCTTCTATGCTAATTTCACTATATTCAATGGCTTCTCTGGACTTCACCTTAACTTTAACCTACAGAGGACTATATATATATCAGCAAGATTCTACATATGTCAGCTCACAATCCTCAGAATGGCATGTGGGGTTAGCAGTACTGGTCACCGGAAGTGAAGGGTCTATAAATACCATGGGAAATCCCAGTGTTTTCACAAGATAAGGGTATATTTAGAAATCATTATGGAGATTAGGCTTCACATCACAAGCATCAAAATGAACCTATATAATGTGCAGAAATGTTTTTCCATTCAGAAACTGTTTAAATTTTTAAAATAAAATGAGAACTTTTTTTCACAGCACTATGAGGAACAGGGGGTAATTTCTGCGTAGGACTATTTTGCCGTTCCGAATTGGTGGTCTGTAACCTAAAAGATTTGCAGGATTTTTATGAAACTTGATGGGGTGTAAAATTACCAAATTGGGATGTGCATATTGTCAAGAATTCATGTTTGGGAAAAATTGTACAAATGATGTCTGTTGAACTAAGGCATCTTTCAGCAAAATTGTCTACAACTACTTTATGAGTTGCAGGATTGTAAAGGAGCAACCATTTGATATTTAGGAGGAATTAGGATCAGTTTTTTTAAAGAAAATTTAGGTCCTGCCTTTTTTGTTCTTCTGTGCTAAGCGCCGAAATTTTTTAATATTTACCAAAAGATATGAAGACAATGATAGATTCTGCTTTTTTATTATTATTTTTTCTTATGGCCTGTCCTGGCTTTTTATTTCCTGAAAAATTCATTTTAAATTTGATCCTTACCTTCCCCTCCCATAAAAATAAAAGAGTAGTTCCCTAATTCAAGTTCAATACAATGGAGTGTTAGACTACCACATGGAGATGTGCATATTGTCAGGAATGTATATTAGAACAAAAATAGTAGAAATGATAGCTGTTGGACTTCAGCCTTTTTCAGCATAACTTGGTCTTATGCCTCATCCACAACTCGTCCTCAATGATTTGCAGGATTGTTATGAAACTTAATGCAGAGGTGTTTACCATTACTATAATTTCTACAAAATCTGCAAATCACACACTATGGATTGGTCACTAAGTAACACTAACAGGTCTGTTAATAGGTGTGTAAGATTACTGTATGTAGATGTGCATGACGGGAATTAGTCTTGTGCTGTTATTGTGCTGTCAACAAAAAAATAATACTGATTGTTTGGAGTTGGGCATTTCAGAAATGGCAGGAAATGGTGCTTCAAAATTGCTTCCAATATGAATGGTCCTCAAATGTAATGGGTTCAACAGGTTGCAGGGAGTCTAGTTTTACATTGGCCTAATTTTAATGAACATTTGTACTTCCTATTATACTTTTCAAAACAGAGCCAAAATACCAATTTTTTCTTCAAATATTGCATTCCTGTGTCAAATACTTTAATTGGAAGGCCATTTCATCAAGATCCTTTCTAGTAGTTGAAAGATGAAATAATAAGCGACAGAATAAAGCCTTTTAACAGGAGCTCGGAGTTCTCCTTTGTTTTAATAAATCGCTCTATGGTATGCAGCTTGATAGGACCACTATTGTCAACACCAAACATTGAGCGAAGATAGTTTTGGGTAACTGAAACATCACTTCGTCACAGTTCCATATATGCAAACAATCAATTATACCTGAATTCTATTGATAGTATTATATCCATTATACATAAAATTTGTAGCAGTTCAACCATCAACGGAGGTCCTTGTGTGAAACAAGCCAGACACATCTCTACAAGTTAACCATTAAATATTTAACACGGCATTTTATTCAGAAAATGAAAATATATTGTGGAATCCCCAACCCACAGGCAGATCCAAAAGGGGGTGAGTATCAATTTACAAAATTTATGAAAATAGCATATTTTCGTGTTTCAGAAGTGGAGGATCCAGGAACTATGAAAAGGGGGGTGCCAGCTGAGGTTCCTCAGAAAAAGATGGGGTGCCAGGAAATAATTTGCCATTTTCTGTCAATTGTACACATAAAAAGGCCAAATTTTCCAATAAACAAGAGGCTCCCAGAAGTCTGAATCGCTCACCTGGTTACAGTTTTCTTTCAAGGGCAATAAATTTAACAAGTTGTCCAACAATTTTGACTCAAGAAGACTGGTAGGACTATCATAAGGATTATTTCAGTGATTGAAAATTTCTATTATAGTTTTCAAGATATTGGCAAACAGTTGAAAACTGTAAAAAAAAGTCATTTTTCATCTCATTCAAGGGCAACAACTCTTACAAGGAGTCAACTGACAACTTTGATCATTGAAGACTTTTTAAGGCCTTATAATAAGGGTCATTACATCATGAAAATAATTTTGCTAACCCTAACGGTTTTTGAGATATATGCAAAATACTACTGTCTGACCCCTTGGTTCTATTTTTAGTAACGGCGGCCATGTTTTTCGACGGATCATAAATCACACACATCAGTTCTATGCAGGAGACCCCAAGGAATATTCATACCAAGTTTGGTTCCAAATGGTCAAATGGTGTCGGAGGAGAAAAATTTTGAAAGCAGTAACATTAAAAATAACAAAAAAACGTCAAAAACTGCAATTACTTCAACATGGCTTAACAAATTAAAATGAAAATATGACCACAGATAGATCTCATCATGCTGAATACTTTTATCCCATGGCAGAATTTGGCTAAACCTGATGATGTTGGAGATATATGCAAAAAATTACTTTCTGACCCCTGTTCTATTTTTAGTAACGGCGGCCACGTTTTTCGACAGATCAAAATTCCTTCATCAGTTCTATGCAGGATTACCCCAAGGAACATTCATACCAAGTTTGGTTCCATTTGGTTATGTAGTGTCAGAGAAGAGTTTTGTAAAATTGTTAACGACAACGGACGCCAAGTGATGGCAATAGCGCACATAGCCTTCAGCCAAGTGAACTAAAGAGGGTGCCAACCTCCTGCATCCCTCTTTGGATCCGGCGCTGCAGAGAATCACCTAGTGGGGGGGGGCACAAGAAAAATGCTTCATTAACACATTTTAATGCATTCAGTATTTTCTTAACTTCTGCAAGTTGAAGATGACAAGGGCCATTAGGCTCCGACCATTTTTTTACTGAAAAGTGGGGGGCTGGGATTTTCAATGTTGCTTAATATTTTTTTCTTTTTTGTTCTTCTTATTTTTTTTTTTTTTTTTTTTTATTATTATTTTTTCTTTTTGCTAATCAAATTTACGATAAACAATAAATGAAAAATATTATACAAATATCAAGGGAGGACAAATGAAAATAGAGACTCAGATATTAATCAGATATTGTATTCTTGTATTATATTCTAAAAAATGACAATTTGTTTTTAAAAATGAGATGGGAATTTCAAAATCGTGATTTTTTTTTCACTTCAGTTTCTTGTATTAATGTTTCTTCTCTGAAACTGAAGTGGCTTTGGATATAGAACATGTCTATACACCAACAAGATGAAATTAGCCCAGCAAATATCTGGTAAGGAGTTCAAAATTAAAAAATAAAATCCTCCCAACCACCCCATGTTTTTGGTGAGGGTTGGATGAAATTTACTTGGCCTAAACAAGACATGGCTTTGTCTGTAGCCAGGAATTGACGAGGAGTTGCTTCTTTTTTCTAAACCTTACAGAGCACGAGAAAGTCTAGGACTCATGCAGGCCGGGATTAGCTTTCCCTGCGATAGCACGAGAAAGTCTGTGACTTGTGCAGGGAAGCAGCCCAGGTCACAATCAATTATGCATAGCCAATCTAGAGTCTATGGCCCTTTAGCACCCCAAAATTTATCAATTAGGTAAGAAGCAATCTATGAGTAAATTCATGATTGTATACAATATCGGATTAAAATTCTTGCACACTTATACAGAAAATATGGGGTGACAGGAGACAACCTTGGCGTATTGTGGATGACTTGGCGTTTGGAGTTTTTGTATGATTGATTGATTGATGGGTTTTAACACCCGAGCAGCGATATTTCAGCTATATTCAGGCGATGAACATGAAATGAAGATGATAATGAAATGAAAAATGGGATGGGACACAAGGATAACAGGGTCAACAAATTTTGATTACTACTAGAAATACGGAGGGATGGGTAGGGTCGGGCAAAGGTTCCTACTCCTATCGAATACCACAACAGGGTTCTTTAACGTGCGAGGAACGTGGCATCTTTCCCAACACGGTGCACCACAATGGTTTGCGGTCAGGTTTTCCGCATTATAGCCTGTCAACCCCAGCCTGTAACACGCCAGGGGTACCCCATTCCACCACCTGGGGCACACAATCCAGTTGCTCTGTGGGCAGAGCGCCCAAGCCCCCGGCTAGGGTTCTGAGCACTATTTAGTCGCCTTTTACGACCAGCTAAGCTCTGCTTCAGGCCTATTCTTTTAACACCAGGACCTGCACAGGGCGGTGTTTTTTGTAGAGTCCTTGGATAATCTTTACAATTTGATAGGGTTTCCACAGTGTCTTAGTGCCTTTCAAAATGCATTTCTATGCTAAGACCTTCTTGAAGTCCACGAAGTTTATGTGGAGGGCTGATTGCCATTCTATTTACTCCTCGATGATGACTCGTAATGTGGCAATTTAGATCAATACATGATCGACCGCATCGGAATCTGGAGAGTAGCTGAATTCCTCTCCAGTTTTTGGCAGTAGCTCAGGTCGCCCTTCTTTAGAAGCATAATGATGGAGCTTAAACTCCTCAGGGATTTCTACTGTTTCCCTGATTCTTCCAAACAGCTGATGCAACGTGCTGTATGGCCACGTGCAGGTCTGAGTGTCAAAAGAATAGGTGAAATATTGCTGCTCGGGTGTTTAACCCCAACAATCAATCAATCATTCGAGATGTTGTAGTTTTTTTTTCGTTTTGATCTTCAAGACCTAAGGTGGAAATTTGGTTCGGTCCTGGGACTTTTCCGGTCCTTATTCGTAGGGCGATTGAAAGTCGACATCGAACCTCAGGATATACTAGCAATACATAGAATTCCAGGAAAAGACAATGACAATAGACCTGTCTTTGTTAAGATGAGAAATACCGAAGTCATGGTGAAAGTAATGGGAGCTAAAAAAGGACTTCAGAAGGGAGTTCAATTCCATGATGATGTAACTCTAAAAAACTTGGGACTGATGACAAGACTAGAGAACACTGAAAAATTCGAAAATGTATGATTTTATAACTGCAGTGTTTACGCTAAGACTGAAGAAGGGAGAGGAAAAAGATATGACTTGTTAGACAATATTGAGGAGAAGTTGAGAAAAGTTTAAAACTTTATAAAAAATTAATTCTAACTATGTGTTTAATCAAATGTAAGTAATGTTTTTTTGGTTTTTTTTTAAATATATTATCTTTTTAGTTACTTTATATTAGAAAGTGAAATGTTTAAATGCCTTTAGGATAAGTCATTAACTATTCAATGTTTCTATTTAAATTAACTTAAATTAACACCAGCTTTACAGATGAATTTAAAATAACAGGTGAATGGTTATTGTCAAAGAAAGTAATTTATGTTAATACATTTATGATAAAAAAAAAATTGCTATTATTATCTTCTATATTTTAAGAATCAACTGATATGTGATAAAGCCACATTTATTTGTGGAGGTCTAAGTCAAAGGGAGATAATCATATCGATAACTGTTTTCTTAATTTTTTTCAACAACCAATATCAGTGTTTCCTTCTGTTCAATTTATTTTCTTATTTTAATGAGAAATGGTCTTTACCTCATGGTCAAGGGTTGAATGGTTGAATTAAAGAAAAATGAAAACAACGCTTTTAATTCTTCATCCAAGAAGTGAAATGCCTACATAAGTAAATAAACTGAGTCGATATAACAAACAGTCATATGGTAGAGTTGTGCGAGTTACCATATGTGACCATCTTTTGTGAGTTTAAGATTTTTTAGTGTGTGTGTTAATATGTGTGTTTGTCTTTGTAAGTTATATGTTTGGGTTTTTTGTTAACATATAATACTGTAGAAAATGCTTTTGCAAATGTGTGTACTTTGTTACCTATAATCTATAAATATGGGTGATAATTTTACAATTTTATCTATGACTGTTAGGGGTATAATGTCAATCCCTAAAAAGAGAATAGATATTTTTAACTGGGTTAAAAGCAAAAATGCATCTATATCTTGTTTACAAGAGACACATAGCACTAGTGAAGTTGAAAAATTATGGGGAGATGAATGGGGAGATAATTGTTATTATAGTCGCTGTAATGGTCTCAGTATCGTATTAATTTTCCCATAGACTTCTATAGTGAAGTGCATAATTTTAGGATTTTTTAAAAAATATGTAAATTGATTCAATAAAACTTTCACTTATGTAGCATTTCTAAGGACATGTGAAAAAATAATTTCCCGCAAAGAAAATAGGGTGAGTCCACGAAGATCGGACAGAAAAGTAGTCTCGAACTATAAATAGCCATTTTCCCTACTTTCACTTTCGTTTTGCACTCACCAAACCAACCTTTTCAGTGGAACATTTTTATGATATTATGTTAGATTTTCTTTTAAAAAAAGTTCTTCATTTTACAGTGTGATGTTTGCTCTATTTTATAAGTCATTGTTCATATCTTTTGACAAAATATTAGTTTGTAGAGTGGCAAAAAGAAAATGCACTATATTTTTATAGCATCCATGTTTTGACGTACACCTGCTCAGGGATATGCAATACGATACTGGTACCTAATAGTGGATGTGCTGGTATTTGTCTCTTATTTAAATAGGGTCTTGATTTTAAAGTACATAAATCTGTAATTGATAGTAATGGTCGGCTTTTATTACTTGATATTAGTTTATATGACCAACATACAACACTTGTTTGTTTATATGGTTATAATATAGATAAGCCTGACTTTTTTGTTGAAATTCATCAAAACATATTGTCAATAATGAATACTTCAATCATTGTATGCGTTGATTGGAATACTGCCCAATATTATAGCTTAGATACTTATAATTTACTTCATAACAGAAATCCTAATTCTAATTCGAAGGAAAAGATAGAAGAGTTGTCTGAATCTCTTGAATTGATTGACCCATGGAGAACTTGTTATTTTGATGAAAAAGTTCACTTGGCGGCAAAACACGCGGCAAAACACATCCTATAAAGCAAAGTAGACTTGATTATTTTTTAATAAGTGAGGATATTTTTGCTTTGATGAAAAATACAAAAATAATACCAGGTTATCGAACAGATCATTCTGCCATTTGTTTCACCTTCTCTGCAAGTCTTTCAAAAAGGGGTAGAGGGTATTGGAAATTTAATTCTCAATTACTGAATATGTTCAATTAGTAAAGTCTTGTATAACTGATACGGTATCAGAATATTATGTCTGGAAATATTGATGACTACCTTACTGTGAAGCTTAATTGTAATGACCAATCATTTTTTGAAGTTTTAAAAATGAAGATAAGGAGTTCTTCAATATCTTACAGTATATCAAAATCAAAAAAAAAAAAAGAAAAATTGGAGCACAATCAAATTGAGAGAGATATTTTTAATTTAGAAAATATTATGAATTCTAACCCCTCGGAGCAAACTAGCACGTTGTTGAACAATAAACGAGAGAAAAAGGGAAAAGATGGTGGATGGGTTATTACTTAGATCAAAGAGCCACTTGGCACGAGCATGGAGAGAAATGTTCACAATACTTTTGCAAATTAGAAAAGAAAAATTGTGTTAAAATCTATTTCAGAGATTATCAATGATAATGGAGAGCTGATAACTGATCAGAATGAAATTTTGAAACAGCAGCGAAACTTTTATAAAACTTTGTATCAAAAGAAAAATATAAATGCTAAGGATGAAACATTTTTTAATCACAATGTCAAACTCACTGATGATCAACGGGATTTATGTGAGGGAAACATAACTTATGCTGAGTGTGCTGAAGCTTTAAAAAACATGACCAATGGCAAAAGTCCAGGTTCGGATGGATATACAGTTGATTTTTATATTTTTTTGGGGGAAAAATATTGGATCTTTTGTATATAGATCATTACATTTTGCTATGAAACTGGAAATCTTTCACAATTCCAGTACCAAAGTATCATTACATGTATTCCAAAAGAAGGTAAAGATAGAAGATTTATAGCTAATTGGAGACCAATAAGTCTCCTTAATATAGATACAAAAACAGCATCAGCAGCAATTGCAAATTGAATGAAGTTGGTCTTACCAAGCGTTATTAGTGATACCCAGAAATGTTTTATGAAAGGCAGATTTATGGATGAAAATACTCGGTTGTTATATGACTTAATGCATTATATAGAACAACATGATATAACTGGTTTACTACTTTTAGTTGACTTCGAAAAAAGCTTTTGATTCCATAGAATGGGATTTTTTGCTTAATGCTTTCAACAGCTTTAATTTTGGTAACTCCTTTCGTAAATGGTTTGAGACTTTTTTATCGTAATGCATATAGCAGTGTTATAAAGAATGGACATATTTCTAGTTACTTCAAGCTTCAGCGGGGTTGTAGACAGGGGGATCCATTGTCCCCCTACTTATTTATTATTGTAGAACTTTTATCCATAAAGATGAAATCTGACCCTAGTATTAAAGGCATTACGGTCAATAACAAAGAGTCAAAAAGAGTTCAGTACACTGATGATACATTTCTGATCTTGAATGGAGGTTCACATTCATTAAAATCTACATTACAATGTTTTGATTCTTTCTATAAAGTCTCTGGGTTGAAAATGAATGCATCCAAGACTAGAGCTGTATGGACAGGTAATAAAAAAATATTCCGATCAAATAATATGTCCAGAGTTCAATCTTCAATGGTCATATTCTAACTATAAACTATTAGGCATAGATTTTTCACTTGATCTAAGCAAAATATTAGACATAAATTTTACTAAAAAAAATAAAACAGGTATCATCCATCCTTAAGAGTTGGCACCATAGGAAGCTCACTATGTTAGGAAAGATTACAGTAATCAAAAGTTTGGCGTTGTCAAAACTGATTCATTTATTCACTGCTTTACCAAATCTGTCAGAGTTAAAACTCAACAAGATTCACACTCTATTTTATAATTTCATGTGGGGTGGTAAAGCTGAGAAAATTAAGCGAAATAATTTAATAGGTGAATACTCTCAAGGTAGTTTAAAGATGGTTCACCTCTAGTCATTCATAACTTATCTAAAGATAAGTTGGATTAAAAAATTTATGGAAAATCCAAATGGAGACTGGCAAATATATTTTACTGTTTGAACTTAAAACATTTGAAGGAGACCGTGTTCTACATTTCCAAAAAAATAAATTAAAAGAAGTTGCATTCTGTGTAAAATCCTTTTTGGAGAGATGTACTTGACAATTTGTCAAAAGTAAAACCATTGGTAAAAGAGAACCCAAAAGATGTACTCTCATTAGATATTTTCAATTTTGTTATTATAGATCAGTTCAAAGATTTTCTTAACTGGAAGAGCTATGGTGTTCAACATATTAAGGGTATCTTCAATTTCCAAGATAAGAGTTTTCTTACATATCCTGCAATCAAGCATTTAACACATACAAACAACTTTTTATATTATTAGAGTCTGCTATCCAACATTCCAACATGGATGAAAGGACTATCGCAAGGATTGACATGTTTTAATTCTGACACTTTTGAACCATGCGATGTTTTTCTTGAAAATATCAAGAAACACAAAAAGTTAAATTTTTTGTACAAACAGGTTCAAAATATAGTAAACTTGCCCTCACAAATTTTTTTTGAAGTGGGAGCGAACTTTGGAAGTTGAGATCATAGACTGGTCTCAATATTACAAGGTATTGCATAAATCATGTAGATATCCTTATCTGAATAACTTTCTGTTTAAACTTCTTCATAGAGTTGTTGCCACAAACTCATGGTTATGCATAATTAAACTTGTCAATAGCAAGTTTTGCGATTTTTTTAAAACAAATGAAGAAACCATTGAACATTTATTTTTTGATTGTCATATTATCCATTCTTATTGGGTATCTTTTACATGTCATCTTCAATTGTATTATGAAGATTTTACTTTAAAGAAAGAACAAGTGATTCTTGAATATACTGATGATAGATTTTTAAATTTATTGTTCATCATAGCCAGAAACCATATATACAAATGTAAATTTGATTTAAGAATGCCTACTATCAGAGAACTGATAAATAGAATTAAGAAATATCATTTCTTTGAGGAATACATAGAGAAAAAAAACACACTATACATAAATTCAATGATTTCTGGACCCCGCTACATCATATTTTTCCCCACCCACAATAATTTAATTTCGGGTATTTTTTTATTATGCCTGGTATAGTTTTATCAAGACACAAAGATAAACAAGAATAAATGTGTGAGTGATAGATGTATGACAACAGGTACCCTAATAGATTATAAATATATTTTTTATATAAAATGAAAACAGTATATATAGCCAAAATATAAGAAATAGTGTATATAATCTGTTAGCTTTCATAAACTACCTATGTATTTATATTTGTAAAACCCTCATAAACCTTAGTCAGGTGGTTTTGTAGAGGGTATTTGTAAAATCCTGACTATTCTTGAAAACAAATAAAAAATTAAAAATAAAAAAGAGTTTGCCCTGAAGATAGCATGACTGCCCCAGAAGATGCCCATCTAACTTCGTCCCAAAATATCAAGGTTGTAGCGCTCCATTTCTATCAGCCTTGACAGGTTTTCGGTTTCGTATAATGTCTCCACGCTCCAGTTTGCAATCATTGAGTCTTAAGGGAGGAGAGTTTCATCGGTGGATGAAAAATTATAGTTCAGTGAAATCGAATGTAATTTGTAATACATATACTCATATCACAAGTAAATTTCACGAATGTTGCATTGGCTTCAGATCATAAAGTGAAAATATTAAGTACCAGTCCGCCTAAGAATCATGCAATTTTCAATGAAAGTGATTTATTGATGTCAGATATTTTATCCAAATAGACTGTAAATCAGTTGGATATATAAGAAAAACAATGAATAAAATGAGAAAATGAAAATGTTTTCACCGTTACCATAGCAACAACCACTCCTTAGCAACCACCAATTTAGGGCCTAATAATCACAAAAATATCACAATTTGAATGTATTTTTTTATATCAAATGGTGGAAATTTACCAAACTAAATAATATTAATGAAGTGTGTCTTATAGAAAACAATTTACAATAAAGTACAAAGCAATCTGGTTGGTTTAGCTCTGGTTACCGTAGCAACCAAAATTCTTAATTTTTGACAATTTGATATATACAAAAATAGGCCACGTTCAGACCTGTTTTGCTAACAAGAGCAAGAAGATATTAATTAAATGTATGCATGGATGTGTAGTAGATGCTCTCCACTGAAACATATCAAAAATAAAAATAAGTAGCATATATTTGTTTTTTGCTCATTTGGACCTTAAATCACCCCCATAAAGACTTTTCTTCTTCTTAACGTTTTTCATACAAACTTTGTCCAGACCATAACTTTTTTGTCTTTTGACCTAGACTTCTAATATTTGGTATGTTGGTATATCCTCTCGGGGCAGAGTGTTACGTACCAGAGTGGGTTACCTTTGACCTTGACATTTAACCTCAAGGTCAAATAACATACATACAAATTTTGGCAAAATATGACACACAATTTTGTCTGTGCCATTACGTTTTGGTTCTTTTACTTAGATATCTGACTTGTTTGACATTTAATTAAATCACATCAAGTTATAGTGTAATGTTCTAGATTGGATGACTTTTGACCTTGGCTTTTGACTCCAAGGTCAAATGACATACAAAATTTTGGCCAAATATCATACAAAATTTTGTCCGGGCTATAATTTTCTTTTGTCTTTTCACTTAGACATCTGATATTTGTATGGGGTTATGTTTTCTCAAGGCGAGGCCCCTCGTACTAGATTGGTTGACATTTGAACTTGACCCTTGACCTCATGGTCAAATAACATATCAACTTTTGACTTGATCAGTGTAAAATTAGTTTCGTAATTATATGTATTATGTAAAGGATGCATATATGAAAAAATGGTATATACATGTGATGATTTTATCTTCAACAGATAAAAAAAGTAATATGGAGTAATATTTATAGTTTAATTGTTCATGAAAGACGTGCATTATAAAGGTTTGACCAGAGTCTGCTTTAGTGGTGGTTCTAAAAGTTGAGAGAATTCAGGGTCATTAATTATATAAGACCAGCGTTTTCGTAACAAATACGAGATTATGTGTATTGTTGGATAGTATTTTGTTACAAATGTTAATAACTTTTTATTATTTTTTTTATTGACTAAGTCTTGGAGCATACGCTCTGCTAGTGGGCAGCACAAGCTGTATATTTTGAGTCGAGTAACTTTTTAATGAATTAAAACTTTTAAGATTGTGCATTAGGCACATTAGACTACTATTAAGTCCTAAGTGTCGTAAGGTTTCACCTTATTCCATTAGGATTTAATTGCACTCTCTCTAAGAAATTTACTGAGGACTTAGATAACGTATAAGTAAATTTGAGTAGTTCAGGTTCTTATTAGCAATGTTAAATAACATTTAAAGTTGATCAAACCCATTAAAGACCATAAACCCATCATCTCGGAGCTGATTATGTTGTGATTGTTTGGGAACTTTTTAAAATAAAGTTAATACGTTCTTACTATTGTATGTCACATATGACAGGGCTAGGGACTGTCATCATTGCACATCGCATTAAGAACTAATTCTAATAGAACAAATTATAATATTAGAAGTAAGTTCTCAATGCTCAAAAATATAGCATAGACTTCCTTTTTCAGTTTTAAAGTGAACATTTTCAGCCGCCTTAATTAGTTCATTACTGAACATGCTTGTATACATGCTTGTCATGTCGTAAGTACATAGAAAATTTGTTATCATTTAGAAACTGCAAAAGTTCCTTTGTCTTTAACTATAGGTAGTAATTGTTTAACATACTGGATTAATATAACACAAAATATCTCTGGATATTGATATCCATTTAGTTGCTCATTATAACATAATTAATTTTTCGACTATAAACCGTAAAATGTTAATATTAAAGACATTTGTTACATACTTCTTCATACATAATTTAACATGTTGAATGGCAGTTTATGGTATATTCACTATGTGTACATTACATTCCTCTCCTCTCCTTACTTTTTCTTTTTTTTAAATTTTCTTTTTCCACCTCAACTTTTTTTTATGAAAAACAGAATTCATTATTTTTTTTCACCATTAAGGAACTTCATTTTTTTTTCTTGCCACAGCAAAAATATTTTTTTTATTTTTCTTCATGCCAGCACTCCACAGTATTGTAGAACTGCCTAATTTTGGTCTTGTAATCTGATGCTTTGTAACATTTATCACTTTAAAAAAATGTCAAGCATCTGTAAATCTATATATCTAGAAATAGCTCTAGCCAAGGCCTTCAGGATGCAGTAAAAATGTTCTGGAAAAAAATTACCCACAGCATATAGGGTTACCATAGAAACCATGCAAAAATATGCGAAAATTTGCAAAAAAGTTCATAAAATCAGGTTTAAAAATATCAAATTTCCCGCAAAATATCTGCAATTTTTATTTCATCCCCTGAAACTGTTCAAACATTTTCCTTCGAAAACCCCTTCCTCATATGGGCATTGCCGGTTAGATTTTGAGCTATTTCACCTTGTAATCCACTTATTAAATTTAGCATGGTGAAAAATTGACTTACTTTCACTTTCACAATGAAGTCAAATTGTCATTGAAAAAAAGCCCCTTCAACATTGAAAATATATAAAACATTGCAAAATACTTCCAAAAGTCCCCTTTTTTCAGAAAATGTTTGATCAACAATAGATTCTTCATTTTTAATCACTATAGCAACCACCGGTTTCCATTTATGTCATTTTTCATCCCTAGCCAAAAGTGGGAAACTAAACTAAACTGTGGAGTGCTGGCCATAGTGAAATTAATATTTTTTTCAAAAATATCCCAGGTTCCCCCTCAATATAAAAATGGTCGGTGCCTTACACCTACATCCATCAAATTTTGAATGTGGCCACATTTGGTGTATACATTCTCGCTCATTAAGATGTAGGCCAAAATTTATTATCCCTTAGTTTAATGGACTGAGGGCCGCATTCACGCAACTGTATGTAAATAATTTGTCAAGGGTATTGAGGTCAAAAACCTCAGGATTTGATCACAGAAATGGCTAATCAAAACCTTCTATAGCCTCAAATGGCCATCTAAAGTGAAAGTTAAAACATGTCAGTAAAGTCGTAATTGTGTTCAAAATAAGCAGAGAAATATTGAAGTTGAAGCTTGCACTTGCCTTTTTTCTTCAAGTTTAGGCATAGCTGTTCCTAGGGTAGTCTCAACAAGGATTTTAAATGCTTTTACTGTTAGCATCTTCATTGGTTTATTTGCGAATGGAGTGTTCATATCACAACTCATACGTTATGCCTGAGCGTACACTTATTGTATCGCTAGAATTCAAATAGGCTTCTGGAACAGGGTTATGTTGCTACAAGATTGAAGTCATCACTACAAACGTTTTATGGCCGTCATCATGAACTCGTGGATCGTTATGGTGTATCCATCTGCGCATTGTAAAAACTGATTTGTTCAACTTGTCAGTTTTCCTTTCCTCTTTCGTATACCCCGGACTTGACTTTTTATGAGCAACTCGGCGGGTGTTTCTAGAAAAACAGAGGACGCTTACTCTACCGGTGCACTTGGTCCATGCTCCCAATTTTTGGTGGAGTCCGAGTTGCTCAATTGCTTTTGTTGCTTTGTATGTGATTTCGGTTACTCTGTTCTTTGATGTGCATGTCTGGTTTTTGTCCCTGGATTATTCTTTTGAATGCCGCTACAACCTTGGTTCCCTTGATTACTCTTTCACAACAGATTAGTACACTATATCCAAGAGCAAATGCTCAACATGGAAACTGTTGACCAGGGCAATGATCATCAGGAAAGAATTAGTAGACTTAACAAGAGGCACCTAGGGGCCTGGATCGCTCACATGGTTAAATTTTTGCCTTTTAAGGGGAGTAACTTAACAAGGAGTTGTCAGACAATTTTGACTCCATTTGATTCATTGGGCACATTATAAGCCTTACAAGATCATTTCAGCAATTGAAAGCTATTGGCTAAACCTAACAGATTTGGAGATGAATGCAATATCTGCTGTCTGACCCCATAGTTCTATTTTTAGAAACGGCAGCTGTGTTTTTTCCGCGACAAAAAACCTGTCATTTCGTTAAGGACACCCTATAAAACAAAAATGTTAACTTTCATTTAATTCTGTAGAGCAGTTTGAGATTTTTTAAAGTAATAACATAAACAGAAAAAAAAAAAACGCCCAAAAAAGGGCAATAACTCCAACATGGGTAAACAAATTTTCACTACAATTTGACCAGATAGATCTCTTCATGCTCAATAATTTAAGCCCATGTCAGATTTTGGATAAACCTAACCGTTTTGGAGATATATGCAAAAATCTGTCCAACCCCTACAATTTTTAGTAACAGCAGCCATGCTTTACAACAGATCAAAAATCCAAATAAGCATGTTGTTAAGGATGCCCTTTAAAACAAAGATTCCAACTTTCATTTAATTCTGTAGTTTCTGAGATTTTTTAAAATAGTAACATTAAAAACAGCAAAAAACGTTCAAAAGGGGAATAACTCACAACATGGGTCGACAAATTTTCACTAGATAGATCTCATCCTGCTGAACACTTTTTCGACGTCAAAATTCGGCTTAACCTAACGGTTTTGGAGATATATGCAAAAATCTGCTGTCTGACCCCTCTTCTATTTTTAGTAACGGTGGCCTTGTTCTTCAACCAATCAAAAATCCCCACATCAGTTCTATGCAGGATACCTCAAGGAACATTCATACCAAGTTCGGTTCAAATTGTTCAGGTAGTTTCAGAGAAGTTTTTTTGAAAATTATTAAAGACAACAACGACGGACACCAAGTGATGGCAACAGCTAATAAATGGAGTTTAATTGAAACTGATCCTTCAGTAGCAAAGGATGCATACTATCATCTAGTTCTAGTTAGGACGGTATTATCTCGCAACACTAAAATTTTGTATTATTAACAATGCACGAATGCTCTCCAAGACTTTCCTAGTGTGATAGTCTAAAATGTTTTTAACAGCATATCAAGAATCCAAGGTATGCAGTACAGCATACTGAAGGAATTTCTTTATTCAGTATGTTACCCCACTGAGTAAAAATTTTTAGCTAATGAAACTATTCCAATAACAGTAATTGTGTCTAGTGAAAATTAAGTCAAGAGTAAGTTTTTTCCATGTTTTATACAGCACTGATGTACCAAACAAGTAACAAATATGAAGACATGATGTTACAAAAAAATGCATGACAAGTGAAATGTAAGTTCTGAGGTGTCTTATCACAGACAAAAAGTTAAAATTGTTTCCCAACAACTAATCTCATAATGTTATCAAAACAAAAGCTTTCATTTGATGGGGAAATTATGTAAGTCTAGGACTTGATTTTGTAAGATATTGATTCAAGATCTTAATTTGTATCTGGAACAATGATAATCACAAATTAACATCTGCAACACTGATAATCAAAATTAACTAACAAGCAAATTGACAGATTAGATGTACTAAGTCTGATACATCAGAGTTCTTAGTGATGAGTGATTTAGTCAACTTCCTCAATGGTTGGTCCACCACTACCACCACTTCCAGCACCACCAGTTGGTCCACCAGCTCCACCGAAATTAGGCATACCACCCGGCATACCTCCTGCCCCACCTGGTGCACCACCAGCAGCCTGGTAGAGTTTGGTGATAATAGGATTGCACGTTTTTTCCAACTCCTTTTGTTTGTCTTCGAACTCCTCCTTTTCTGCCAGTGTGTTAGCATCTAACCATTTGATGATTTCATCACATTTGTCCATGATAACTTTCTTGTCGTCTTCACTGATTTTATCCTTCAGTTTCTCATCTTCTACAGTTGATTTCATGTTGAAAGCATAGCTCTCTAGCGAGTTCTTTGCACCTATTCTATCTTTCTGTTTCTCATCTTCATCCTTGTATTTCTCTGCATCATTGACCATACGTTCAATTTCTTCTTTGCTCAATCGTCCTACAATATCGAATTACATTTTTTTTAAAAATCCCTTAAGTAATGTACTGAAAATGAATATTCTGTTTTCTATTATTTTCACAACTGACGACCATGATAGCTCAGAATTTAAAGGAAGGACTAACAACCATCCCTAGACAAAATGCCTTGTCTCCTGGTGGAAACCGCAAATGAAAGGAGTATATTTCATCATTATCATACATGGTCAGTTCGGGTTTTTTAGTTGTTTTTTTTTAATTGTGAAAAACTATTTGTACTAAGATTTGTTTCCAATGTCTGCATCTTGCATAAATTTTCTGAACTCCGTTCTAATTTATAATTACCTTTGTCATTGGTAATAGTAATCTTGTTTTCTTTGCCAGTGCTCTTGTCGACAGCTGATACATTGAGAATACCATTGGCATCAATGTCAAAGGTGACTTCAATTTGTGGTACACCTCTTGGTGCTGGAGGAATTCCTGTCAACTCAAACTTCCCAAGCAAGTTGTTATCCTTGGTCATAGCTCTTTCTCCTTCATAAACCTGAATCAACACACCAGGCTGGTTGTCAGAGTATGTGGTAAAAGTTTGGGTCTGTTTAGTTGGAATGGTTGTGTTACGTTTGATAAGCGAGGTCATCACACCACCAGCGGTCTCAATACCAAGAGAAAGTGGTGCAACATCTAACAGTAACAAATCTTGTACTTCCTCTGACTTGTCTCCAGACAAGATGGCGGCTTGCACAGCTGAAATAAAATATAATGTACATGAAAATCACATTTTAATCAACTGATGCATCTCATATTCACTTTCATTTCTAGCCATAGCAACATTCGTTTTGGAAATTGTATTAAGGCAACTTATGACACATGTGTAGTCAATAAGTATCTATTTAGAATTCTTACCTGCTCCATAAGCAACAGCTTCATCTGGGTTAATGGATTTGTTCAGATCCTTTCCATTGAAGAAGTCTTGCAGAAGTTTCTGGATTTTGGGAATTCTTGTAGAACCACCAACAAGTACAATGTCATGAATTGAAGCTTTGTCCATTTTGGCATCTCTCAACGACTTTTCTACTGGTTCCAAAGTACCTCTGAAGAGATCAGCATTCAACTCTTCAAATCTGGCTCTTGTAATGCTGGTGTAGAAATCTATACCCTCAAACAAAGAATCAATCTCTACACTGGCCTGTGTGCTTGAAGAAAGTGTTCTCTTTGCTCTTTCACAGGCTGTTCTCAGACGACGAACAGCTCTCTTGTTTTCACTAATGTCTTTCTTGTGTTTGCGTTTGAATTCTTGGATGAAGTGATTCACCATTCTGTTGTCAAAATCTTCCCCACCTAAGTGAGTGTCTCCAGAGGTGGACTTGACTTCAAAGATACCATCTTCAATTGTCAGAATGGATACATCAAAAGTTCCTCCTCCAAGATCAAAAATGAGAACATTTCTTTCACCTGTAGCCTGAAAACAGAAAAAAAAAACATTATTCTGACAGTTGAAAATTACACAAATTCAAAAGTGTGATCTTATTGAAACAAGAAAAAATAATTGTGCTCAAAATGAAAATAAGACTACTTCCTGGGACAGAATACTAAATACAGGGAAGAAAAAATTCACAAAATCATAAGTAAATTTAAATCCTACCTATTTTTTTTTTTACAATCATCAAGTAACATGAACGCACTGCTAAGAAATCATACCTTTTTGTCTAAACCATAGGCAATAGCTGCAGCTGTAGGTTCATTGATGATACGCAGCACATTCATTCCAGAGATGGTTCCAGCATCTTTTGTTGCCTGTCTTTGCGAGTCATTGAAATAAGCTGGTACTGTGACTACACTGTTGGTGATTGTCTAGAAAAATTTTTTTCAATGGAATAAATCATTTCCTAAATATACTTTTTTACTTGATAAAAGTTAATGGCATGGTATTGACTATGGTTAACAATTTAATTTCTTTGAGAAGACTTGCTAATATTTTTATCTTGAAATCTACATTGATGTCACAGTAACTACCTCTAGAAGTACATTTGTACGCAAGTATTAAAGGTCCAACAAATGTCTCACCTTAAAACTGAATCAAATTTCATTCAATCCACCGCAACTTTTCACATTTTTTTGGTGGGGGGAGGGATAAAAGTCAAATCTGCCATTGTCCAGACAGATCAAATTTGTATTACCTATAGTCTGAGGTTTCAAATCTGAACAGAAGGAATACATCAGGTATGTACTCTTTACAGGTTGCATGGCCAATCTGAAACAGTAAATTACCTTTCCCAAGTATGATTCAGCTGTTTCTTTCATTTTAACTAACACCATAGAGGAAATTTCTTCTGGGAAGAAGGTCTTCTGTTCACCTTTATATTCAACTCGGATTTTTGGTTTTGAAGAATCATTGATAACAGTGAATGGCCAGTGTTTCATGTCGGACTGTACTGATGCATCATCAAACTTTCTTCCTATTAATCTTTTGGCATCTACACGAACACATACAAAAAAAATCAGTTAATCATCAAACTGGTATGGTTACTTTCACTGGCTTATCATCATGATTTAAGTTATGTTCATTTTCATGCAATTAAAACTTTCATTCTTGTCACAAGATTTGTGTTCACCATATCATATTGAATGTTATAATTGGATTTTTCAAGTGTCTACTCTATTAGTCTTGCTTTATTATCTTACCAAAAACTGTGTTAACTGGGTTCATGGCCACTTGATTCTTTGCAGCGTCACCAATAAGACGTTCTGTGTCTGTGAAAGCAACATATGACGGTGTTGTTCTGTTTCCTTGGTCATTGGCAATAATTTCAACTTTACCATGCTGAAATACTCCAACACAGGAGTATGTGGTTCCAAGATCAATTCCAACTGCTGGTGCTTTAGCCATGTTCCTGCAATTATTTGAATGAAAAAGGAATATTGGCCTATCCTTTAATTCAAATAGGGACTCTGCAAAATATAATTCTATCCGCACAAAATCTTAACCTGTGAAAATTATTGCTCTTTTTTTCCACAACAATTATATTGTTTCCACTACTTGAACAATATTTACTTTATTATGAAAAAGAAAGAGTTATTCCTAATTGTACACGATATTGTTTCATACTACAGTATTAAATAATATCCTAAACAGAATTCACACATGAAGAGTGGACAGAATTCACTCTTAATAAAATTGATATTTATCAATTAAATAATATCCTGAACGAAAAACTGTGTGTAAAACATCCCATGAAATATCATTCAGGATGCTTAATACCTGAAAACATCCCCGATGAACATTACTATCTATAGTCCAATTCACCTCAGATTGTTTGCGGTTTTTGGCGTTTATTTTTGTAATTACTCGACGGTTCTTTTCAAAAACTTGCCATTTTATTCATGTCGTTCTGTACTACGATTCCCTTACAATTATTTTTCGTTCTTTCCTCCGAGATTGAAAAAATTCAAAATTTATTTTTCCTACGAGAATTTTGCATTGAATGTATTGTATATCCGCCATCTTGTTTCTATGGATATTTTGAAATGTTCCCTATTATCTCACAATTGAAGAGGTGAAATAAGATATTTCCCGCCATATTTCTGGTTCCCTGCTAATTTATTACTTTATGTGGTAAGACTCTAATTAAGTACCAGTTGTAACATTTTCATTCGGAACTTCTGGTTTTGTCTTTTACTAAAGGTAAAGAGCAGAAATATGGCGGGAAATCATGGTATTTCAGCTCTTCAATTGTGAGATAATAGGGAACATTTCAAAATATCCATAGAAACAAGATGGCGGATAAACAATACATTCAATGCAAAATTCTCGTAGGAAAAATAAATTTTGAATTTTTTCAATCTCGGAGGTAAGAACGAAAAATAATTGTAAGGGAATCGTTGTACAGAACAACATGAATAAAATGGCAAGTTTTTGAAAGGAACCGTCGAGTAATTACAAAAATAAACGCAAAAAACCGCAAACAATCTGAGGTGACTTGGACTATAAACAAATCCTGGACTCCTATCAAAAACTATCCCAATCATGAACTGTAACACCATAAACTCTTTATTTACACCACAAAATAACCAAGCCCCACTTTTTTTTATATTACCCCTTAATAAATGAATTTCAACAATTTGTATGTTTAATAATCATAAGGTTGAGTATGGAAATGATATATTAGTCATAGAAAACATTTCACTATTATGAAATATCCCCTGGATTTAAGGTGTACAGATCTTCTTTATTGAAACAAGGAACTCAACTTTACCAAACAATACATGTGTACAACTCCACCTCCAACCTTTTCATTAAGTAACACATGGCAACTCGATAAAAAAGCTTGTAAAAAAATTCATTCAGTGCTACTACTAGCCCTCCGGCATATTTTCAGCTAGTGACGAAACTACAGAATTTGCTATCTTATTAAGGAAAGCTGTGATTCAGATAGGTTTAGTTTTAAAGACATGGTGGATTCGTAAAGCAACCTGCGTATGCATGCCGGAGCCCAGTGCGGTCACTCCCTTTCCACGTGGTCCGTGCCCTCTCAATCACGGATCATCAATTGTCTAACTGGTACATCTTACAAAACAGCTTGGATACTTAAGAACCATTGAAGGAATTGTTCTATGAATATCACCAAGAACCCATAAAATCAGTTGATATTTTTTTACAGAAATGTTAGGCTATAGATCTATTACTAAAACGCGCTGATATCACTGCTGGCCATGAATGCCGGGTGAACACAGATCAAGTTTCTATGAAAACTCATTTACTTCGCTAAGATAAATTAACATTGAATTGTATAATGTTACTTAAAAAATGTATAATTACCTGTTTTGTGGGCTTTGCTCTTTCTTGTTCTTGTACGCCCTCTTTTTTTCTTTCAAGTAAATTCCGCGTGACGCTGCGGCAATTTTATACCCGAAAAGGAAGTGACGTAATTTAGAATATTCGAGAAAGATTCTTTCTATCTTGACCAATGACATTCCTTCTTTCGACTGAGTCATTAGCAACCTCACAAAGAACAAATTCTAGAATAAATCGAAAGTGAAAGTAAATTCTCAGAAGTAAAGGATGATATAAAATTGAACTTTCTATCTTATCAATAATGTGTCTCGTTTTACATGTCATGAATGGAACATTTTAATATAAGATAGCTTTCTTGGGAGTTTACAAAAAAAATATGTAGATCATGGATAACATAGCCGTAGCTAGATGGGTGCCATGGCATGGGTGCAAGTGCACCATCCTTTGCCTAAAATATTTTGAATTCCTAGAGAAAATCATCTAAAATTGGATGTGCACTGACGTTGAAAGATGAAACCGTGAAAAAGTGCATCCCGTTTCATAATTCATAATTTCTGACTTCGGTACTGGATAAACCAATAAACTTAATATTGACTGATATACTTGTAGATCCATGATTTGCAAAAATCAACTGGTAATTGAAAAAGGAAGACAATCCTGAACCTGAAATAAATATGTCCCCTTTGTAAAAATTTTGTAGAAAACGAAATACATTTTCTGCTTGGTAATCTTTACGAAGTTAACCATCACTGTGACATGGGCCACTTTTGGGACACTTTTTTCATACTGCGTTCAGTGCCACTTGCTTTTTTTATTTGATGTTTTAGTATATATTGTGACGTAACGTCATTGTTAGTGCTTCCTTGTGGAACGAAAATCGCGCCAAATAAGGAATAGACTATGTATATGGATTATTTGATACAGTTTAATTATAACGAATAATGATTGCTTGAATTCTTGGAATCAATAGGTGTGTCAACTTGATTAACAATAGGTGCAAGCCCCATAAAATATTTTTCTCAATACCAAAAATAATTTTCAGGCTAACTTATTAACCGATCGCAGGGGCGGATCCAGAATTTTATGTAGAGGAAGCGTAATTATGAGAATCAGTGTAAAAGGAAAGCAGATTATGACATGTTTAATGAATGAATATGATAAATTTCCATATTCAAAAAAAATATGTAGCAGATTACGATAGCCTGGGTTTTATTTTGAGTTAGAAATAGTTTCTGTAGATAGTACATGTAGATGCGGCGTTCTAATAGATGCAACACACTTTAATATATTAATTGCTCGGAATAAATTTTAAGTAGAAAAGAAATCTATAGTTGATTTTTTGCGTAAATTACTTATACCAAATAATGTGAAATTGTCAAATGTGTAAATCCTATAAGAAGCTGCTTAAAACGCAATTATGCAATTCTACAATGGATATTATTAAAAACAGAAAAAAAAGAACAAAAAGAGCTTCACCGGGCGCAGTATAATATGACCGCAACATAATGAACTTATTTATTTTTTGGTCCTGTTTCTTCAGCGAAGTTCTCATGTCCAATACTGGTGGGAGAACTCGGAACTATGGTTGTAGAGGTTCCACAACGGGAATATCATTCTTTGTCTTAATTCGTCGCTGCTGTCAACCTCGGTCTTCAAATCATTGTCCCCTCCATTTCTGTTTGTGTCGGACAAATCGTCTCCTTCAGAATCACTCATAGTCAACCGGTCATTTACGCTTGGTGTCCGCTAGCTGACGTCATTGCCCAAGAACATTTCCATGACAACATTCAATCGCAATTTTCATTTGATTTTCTTTACTTTCATTCGGTATTTTCCTTGTATATGCTCAGACAAAATTGTATTCAGAATGTAGGAGGTTTTTTTTAATTAGCTTATATATATATTTGATTGTAGTTAGTAAAAATTCTGACATTTTTATATTCATTTATGAAATGAAATCAGTCGTTGTAGATAAGTAAAACATTCTGTTAGTACTGACAAAAGGTTTTGAAATTTGTTCACGATCACATTTACGAACTTGACGTTGCTTTGCCTCCTTCTTCACGATCACAAAAGTGCTCTTTTGTCTTATTAATGAACAAATGATTTTGGTAAATGGACATTTGGAACTTGTAATCTGAAACGAGAGCTAGGGTCAAGTCAAAGTGAATATGTATATATTCATGCTGATTACCAAGTAAATAAATCTTTGTTTCGTTTTCATTAAAAATAAATACGTGATTTGTTTACATTGTTTTGGAGTATGAACACGCAGGGGTGTCCCATGCCTAAAGCTAGTATGTGAAAACTATTTGGTTTTGGACGTTGGCTATTACTTGGAATTATAGTGTACATGTGTATATAACATCATTTTGACAGACGTTCTTTTTTCAATAACATAAATTAAAATACAATATTAGTAAAACATGACTGATCTGACGTGTGATTCATCGATTATTTGTTATTCACGATCCTTAACATCCTCCATTCACGATCAAGTACCCGACTGTTCACGTCCATATCTCTTGCTCGACAGTGTAACAGACACAGGGTCTCGTTACAAAGAGTAATCAAGGGAACAAAGGTTATAGCGGTAATCAAAAGAATGTAATTCAGGGACAAAGACCAGACATGGAAAACAGACATACACAACAAAGAACATAAAGTAACTAAAATCATTAAAACAAAGTAACAAAAGTAAATGAGCAACTCGAACTCCACTAAAAACTGGAAGCATGGAACAGGTGCACCGGTAGGGTAAGCGTCTTCTGCTTTTCTAGAAGCACCGCCGAGTTGCTCATAAAAAGTCAAGTCCGAGGTAGACAAACGGGGAAAGGAAAACACCCGTTGAATAAATCAGTTTTCATGGTATTTTATAGGCCACATATATTAGCAGGGCCCGATATCTATGAATATTCATTGTCGGTTTTTTTTTTATTTGGTTCCTAATCTGGTTTCCTGGTCAATAAGCGACCCGAAGTTCGCTAAAATTAATGTACCTCTTTTAGATAATATCATACACATGTCTATGTGGGTTTTTGTTTTGCTTGTATGAGGATGGGAGGCTTACATTAAAAGTTGAAATGATCGGTTAGCATTGAATTTATGTAATATTACCCATTTTCCGATTCAAACACAGGGGCTCATTAAAATTGACTATATAGGTGATTGTTGGGTTTTAACGCCCGAGCACAATATTTCAGCTATATTCAGGCGATGAACATGAAATGGATGATAAAATGAACATGAAATGATGATGATGATGATGAACTATGGGACACAAGGATGATGAGGTCGACAAATTTTGATTGCCACTGGAAATAGGGAGATGTGGGTAGGTTCGGGCAATTTAGGTCATTACATTATACATCATCTGGACCCCAATATACATACATGTATATAGCGCCAGTTGTTTAATCTGGTTCCGGGTAACCAGTTAAAAGTTTTTAATTGAAAACATTCAGGTCATCACGATTACGAGAGAGTACGCAATTATATCAAGGGAACGATGATTTTAGCGGAGGATCCGATTTTATAGCATATCGCATTTGTGTCATTTCGGATGTTGGAAGTAAGCCAAAATCAGTGGCAGAGAATATTTGACGATTAGCGATTTTGAAGACTCAGTTATTAGAAGCAATCAAAATGTTACTTTTTTTCTAAGATAAGTGGCATTGTTATTTCATTTGGTACTGACCAACCATTCAATAAACTAAAATACGTTTAAACCCAAACTTTTGTCTGAAATAAGCGACTTTGTAAAGTTAGCTATATGATTTCGGAAATGAAGTCCATGTCTGTCAAGAGTTCTCCTATACATCTAGATACATAATATTATCTTCTTGTATTGTTTATTGTGTGTTTTTTTTTACTAATATGTGTATAATTTTGAAAATAAATAAAAATCATGTATTACAGGCTACCTTACTCCAGCAGTGCTGGAGGCTGAAAACTGTCTCGAAAGCTATTTCAAGACTCAGTGCCTGTATGGAGAAACGGAATTCCTAACCGAGGATTTTATTTACACTGGCTCCACGTTCATTTTAGCGGAAAACTGTGTACCTTCTTCGTCTTTTTTTTCTTGTCTGTCGGTTTTATGTTAATCATTCTAGTCGTGTGTATGGCTCCTTTTCTTGGACTTCAACCAATAAAATGCGATTACCGGAAACCAGTAACAATGAAAATATCTTTTTGCTACCATACCTTGCATTTTTTTTACAAGTGCCTTGTACAATCGATAAGTGCGTTCTGTGTGAAAACGCAAATATTTGCTCCCACTCTCAAATATGTAGCCTGACTAGAATATATCACGTATATTTGGGCTAAATATGTGAAAGGGAGTAAGCACCTGTGGTGAAAACGCCATTTCCCTGATATCGCTTTGTGACGTTAGTTCATTGTCAACGTCACTGAACAGACATTTGAAAGTGAAAAAACAAGCCATGGCACTGAAGAGAAAATAATGAAAAATGTGCTGTGGCATGGGACACCCCTGCGTGTCAACCCTTGTCAACGACGACACTTACGCGCCTACTTTTTATTCTTGTCGATGGCATACAACCACCACACCAGATCTAGCTTTCTGTACTGACAATATACACCATAAATCAGTAGAAAGGTATGTGACCAGCTAGGAGGCAGTGATCATCGACCTGTCATGATATCCATTGTAGAAACAACAACATCTGAGTATGCTCAGCTACCAAGATGGAATTACAAGAAGGCAAATTGGAGTATGTTTCAAGCTAGAACAGATGAACTTACAAGGGACATAGAAATAGAGGGAAAGAATATTAACAATGTGGTGAAAGCATTTAACACTGTTGTATTAAAGGCAGCAAAGGAAAGTATACCAAGAGGTGTAAGAAAGGACTACAAGCCATGGTGGTCCAGTGAGATAAAGGCAACACACGAGACACTCACAAGGGCAAGGGTTGATGCAAAATTAAATCCCAGTCAGGAATATAACATCAAACTCCAAAAGAGCAAGGACAAACATCTAAGAACAAAGATTGAATGTCAAAGGAAAGGGTGGAGAGAGAAAACATCATCTATGGATATGGAAAAAGATACAAAAAGCTTTGGAACTTGACAAAAGCACTGAGTGATGAGGAAAGCAACGGTGAAAAGATCACGCTAGAAGTTGAAGGAGAAACAACCATAGGGAAAGGGGCAGCAAATGAATTTGCTAAAGGCTATGAGAAAGAAAGCAACACTGATATACCACCATCACGGAAAAAAGAAGTAAGAACTCAATTGAGAGAAAGATCAAAGGTGCCAACACATGAAGTTATGCAGAGAGATATCACCATGTTTGAGATGAAGGCAGCAATCAGAAAAATGAAAATGAAAAAGGCACTAGGTCCAGATAACATCACCAATGAAATGCTTCAACACCTTGGCACCTTAGCATTAACAACTTTGCTAGAAATTCTCAACCTGAGCTGGAGACAAGGTCAAATCCCTCAATGTCGGAAAGAAGCCATAATGATGCCAATACTGAAGAGGGGAAAAACAAGTCGAAAGCCTCAAGCTACCACCCAATTAGCCTAACAAGCAGTTGCTGCAAAAAAATAATGAAGCGTACAATCAACAAGCGCCTACAGACATACTTGGAATCGGAGAACATTCTTGGTCATGAACAAGCTGGTTTTAGACAGTACAAGAGCACAGAAGATCAGACAACACATCTATCTCAAGTAGCCGAGGATGCATTTCAATCAAAGAAAGTAACGCTAGCAGTCTTTGTAGATCTTAAGAGATCATTTGACAAAGTTTGGAAAGATGGCCTTCTTGTGAAACTTCTTACATTTGGAGTAAGTGGAAGAATGTACAAATGGACCAACTCATATCTGTACAATAGAAGGGCAAGGGTACTCGTAGATGGGAAGCATGGCCGAAAAATACTTCTAAAACAGGGTGTACCATAGGGAGGAGTATTGCCACCAACTCTCTTCATACTCTATATGAATGATCTAGTTCCAGAGCTACCAAATGGTGTACAATCAGCACTCTACGCAGATGATCTTGTCCTCTGCTGCTCTGAAGAGTATGTAACTACTGCAAGGTACAGTATACAAACAGCATTAGATATGGTAGTCAAATGGGCCAATGAGTGGTGTGTTACCATCAATAGAGAGAAAACAACAGCAACCCTCTTTACACTCTCACCTAAAACCCAATCTGTCAAACTGACCATGGATGAAATCGATATCACAATGGAAGAACAGCAAACATACCTTGGTGTAACCTTCGATAAAAGACTTACATGGAAACAGCATATAATGATAGCAGAAGCCAAAGCCAGACGAAAACTAAACATCATGAGAAAACTTGCTGGTACAAACTGGGTGCTAATGAGAAAGTTTTGAAATCTGTCTACGAAGGAAATGTACGCCCACATCTAGAATATGGCTCTAGTGCTTGGATGAGAGCAGCTAAGTCTCACCATCAGACTCTAGATAAAGTCCAGAATCAGGCACTCCGCATCATCACAGGAGCCATGAAATCAACACCTATTGCTAGTATGGAGGAAATTACAAACATACAACCATTAAGTAAGAGAAGAGAATGTAAAGCTATGATACAGGCCACCAAATATCAATGCTTACCAAACTACCCCATGAATGAGAGACTGAAACAACTATCATCAGGCCGACTCAAAAGACCCAGCTTCACTCTAGAAACAAGAGCATTGCAAGGAAAACACCAAGAACATCTACCTAAGCATGTCAAACCTATAGATTTTAAAATGAATGACAAACTATATGCAGAAAAGGAGGACAATGTAACCATTCAGACAACAGTTCCGTTACTCAGTGCCAAAGATGAACAATCAAACATCGTCAGAAAAACCGTAACAATGAGCATGTTGGAAGAAGATTATCCATCAGAATTGTGGACAAGAGTTCACACAGACGGTTCAGCCACAAATGCGACAACAAAGGGAGGGGCCGGTATCTACATAGAATACACAAATGGAGTACAACAGTCAATGGCAATACCAACAGGATTACATTGCTCCAACTACAAGGCTGAAGAAGAAGAAGCACTCACCCATGCGGCAAAGTACATCAAGGAAAGTGCAGAAAATATGCAAGTAGTATTCCTAACAGATGCCCTCTCCGTAATACAAGCACTGACCAACAACAAACTACCTCAACTTGAAAGAGCTATTTATTCCATCAAGAGCCTTAAAACTGCCATACAGTAAATACCTTCACATTGTGGAATCAATGGAAATGAAAAAGCAGATAAGCTAGCAAAGGAAGGCGCTCAACATCAGCAAGAGGAAAATCCTGTCTGCTACACAGAGACGAAGACCATCATCAAGTTTCTACACAATACCCCTCAGAAGCAAGATAGCTACCATCAACAACAAAAAATTGAGCAAACTACAATCTTCAGGCTCAGGACAGGACACATCAGACTCAACCAACATCTGTACAGAGTTTTGAAGGTCATACCATCACCAATGTGTCCCTGTGGAGAAGCAGAGCAGAATACAGAACACCTTCTGCAGACGTGCAAGTTGAACCAGGCAGAGAGAGAGAAGATATGGGATAAACCAACCCCTATTACAGAGAAACTGTATGGACCTGCGGAAAACCTACAGAAGACGGCCAGATTTGTTGAGGAGGCTGGCACTCAAGTGTAATGGCGAACGACAAGAAGAAGAACCCCTGCATGTTCAAACTAAAAAAACAATCAGTTTTTTCTTCATTACTATACTATTTAAACCGTTTATTTGACCATACTATTTTTTATCCCAACAAAAAATTGTATATAAAAAGGAGTATACATTACAAAGTAAGGACCAATAGCATATAGAACACTTTATATCAAACAATTCTCTACAACGCTATTAACCCTTTTACTGCCATGGCATATTTTGGAATACACTACCTTTCACTGCCAGGCCGAGTTGTTTTTAAGAAGTTTTCAATTGGGTATTTTATGACGTTAACAAAGAAAATAACGTTACAATACGTCGCCGAATTCGTAGATGTAGTCCGTGCCCGCTTGTTTTTACGACGCAGTCGGTATAGTTTCCCCTTTTACCCTTTGACCTTAAGGACGCTCTTCTATGGAAACGCAGGTCACCCGATCGCAATTCTGTTTCCCGATTGGCCAAATACTGCGGCGGTGTTCAAAAAAAACTGTGTCGAAAATTTGAATTACATGCAATGTGTTATTTTCTTGAAATAAATGTAGAAACTTAGAAGTAAAAAGAGTAAAATTTTACTGCGTCGGCTGTCTTTTTTTATTATTAAAGATAGTACTTGTTTCAACTTGTATACACCTACCGTGTCTCCACTAATCTGGCAAAATTGGGTATTCACTCGATCTTCAATTTAAATCCGGTTACGGACAGTTTGCTGTAAGCATTCTAAGAGCAAAAGGTTAGATTTATCTTGAATTCAATAGAATATCTAAGAAAATGTACGACACTAATGCATGCTTTCAATAAATACTTTTGTTACTGGAATTTTACTTCTCATTCGATCCTCGCTTTTTAGCGAAAAATTAACGAAAATGTCGAGATCAAATGAATGCTACCCAACTTCAGAAAAAAAATCGCTTTGTTTAGGAAAGACACATTTATGAAAGATGAACAGATTTATGAAAAGGAACATTTAAAAATGTGCCGCGTGTATTACGTTTTGCATGGTTTTCCACGTAAGATCATATTGCTCTGTAAACAGTATGATTCGGTTTCGCTAATACTGTACCCAGCTTTATTTTGTTAGTAGTTACATACGTCAAAACTAGTTCACTTTTAATTGTAACGTTTTTATTTTGTCATTTTCACTTGCTGTGTATATCGTAGACTGTACATGAGGCCTAAAAGAATACCATTGTTACTACCGACCACTTTTGTATCTACCCTAAAGCTTTTGGTAATTTTTTCGTCAAACACTTTCGAAAAAGTAAAAAAAAAATGTCTACCTACAAAAAAACCTTAGTTTTTTAAAGCATGTTAGCGGCAACGCGCCTTTATGTAAACTTGGGTAATTTTCTGGTTTCCGCTTACACAGATACCTAAAACGAAGCGTTTGGAACATATACAATTATATTTTCAAATTAATTCAACTACAAATTACAAAAAGTTTTAAAACATATTATTTTCCCAAGTGATTGTTTATTCCTCGGAACCATAGCATTTATGTTTTTGGCACATAAAGGGTGCACTCCATGTCTACATTGTGAGCAAATGTAAATTGTTCTCTTGCGTGTATCTCGTTTCCTGTCTGAACACACAATACATTCCTTCGGTTTGGTTGCTCTGGCTAAATTTGGTTTTAATCTACGAACATTTCGATCGACTTTCCCTTGATGCTGTAGACGTTCCTCCGATAAACTTTCTATCACACTTTCGGTGAATCGAAGTCTTGACGTCACAGGGGTATCGGTTGTGTTTTTGGTATGAAGAATATACAAGTTTATGAGAAAACGTTGCAATAGATTAAAAACAACTTTTTTCCACATCTTTACACTCTTTCCATTATCTCCATAAAAACTTGTCATCATATCGTTCAAGTCAACTCCTCCTATGGAACGCCTAAATTGTCTGATGTGATACACATTTGTTTATGTATTGTCAATTTTATATTACTTGCTGTGGTTTTATAATTACATGTGGTCATTTTGTATTTACGTTATATAGGAACATCTTTACAGTATGTCGTTTTGTCTTCACGTTATGTCGTTTTATGATTACGTTATGTCAACATATATTTACGTTATGTAGATTTATCTTTACGTGCAGTGGTTTTCTTATAACGTGAGGTCGTTTCATCTTTACGTTATGTCGATCTCTAAATACTTTATGCGCATTTTCTTTTCTTTACGTGCAGTGATTTCTTCTTTACGTGATGTGGTTTCTTCTTTACGTGATGTGGACAAAAATTTCATGATGACGTGTGACCCCGGAACTCTTTGATCGTGTGAAAAACGCCGATTAGAAAAATGCTGAACGAAATACACTTGGGTAGTCTATCCAGACACCCCAGAGTATTTATTCTATAGTAAAAAATAGCTTATTTGTTATTTACGTTCAATATTATCAGAATTGATACACCTGGGAGTCTATTGATGACTTATGACGATTTTCGTAGTCAGAATATATTTTTTTTAATTCCAAAAACATGGGAATTTCGACTCCCGCGAAAATTTACATAAATTCGACTCTACAAGTTATTGCGTGACTAAATTTAATTTTCTACATTAATTTAAACCACTAAAACTAATTTTTAAGAAAGAATTTTTAAAAATGTTAAAAATATTACCCCTACCCCTAGAAAACTGGTCTCAGTATCAAACATAATTCTCATTCACAGCATACTGACACTGTGAAACTCACATTTTAGGCATTCATAATTACGATAATGATTTACTCAACATATCTGATCAATTCAGGCGTTTGAATTTCTTTATAGGATTGCATTTACTATAAAATCAAGAAAAGGGGAATTTACAGAATTTCTTTATCACCCGTTATTATCTTTCTACAGAATACTGTAGTTTAAACAAGTGTTTGTGTGATACAGTGCACGTATATAGTGCCTAAGCTTTCAAATGAGCCAAAGTAATTAATAATTTAACTTTTCCAAGTCAAATAAGGTCAGAAATTATTACCCCTACCCATGAACAAAAATACCTCAACAAGAACCAAAATGTTAGTTTTAAGTTTATTAACGGTGTGCAATAGGCATGCTTGGCGCTATTGTTTTCATCATTGATATATCCAACATTACTGCTCATTTTATGAGCGTATTATTTTAGTTTCAAGGCGACAATAATGTGTTTTCGTAAAAAGAGGAATTTTCGGAATTTCACTTTTCTTCCATTTCACTTTTAATTGGCATATTTTTTAAAATACCGTACTTCAAAAAAGCTTTTGTAAATAAATACTACTTTATAGTTTAGTAGCATTCTTGTGAGCCCAAGTTATAAATATTTGAACTTTTCCAAGTCAAGTTAGTACCCCCTACCCATGAAAAAATTACCTCAACATGAACCAAAATGTTTTATTTAGCATAATATCGATGATAAAAAGACATGATGGGTACTAGTGTTTTAATTATCGACGTATTCAACATTTCTACTCATTTCAAAGGCGTTTTGTTTCCAGTTTCAATGTGCAAATATTGTGTTTTTCATAGTAAAGAGGGGATTTTTTTTTTTAATTTCATATTTTCTTTCATTTTAAAACCTGTTGTGTGCAATTTTTTTAAGTACCGTACTTCAAACATGCCTTTGGAGATACAATAGGAGATGGGCCGTATTAAGATATTTTTTATCATGGGTAGGGGCAATTTTTGCACTGACTTGACTTGGAAAAGTTCAAGTACTTATATATATTGGGCTCATTACAAAGCTACTACAGTGTATAGTTGTATTTTAATATACAAAAGCTCTTTTGAATTACGGTATTTGAAAAAAATACGCCAATTAACGGTGAAATGGAAGAAAAATGAAATTCCGGAATTTTCCCTTTTTATGAAAAAACACATTATTGTCGCCTACGCTCCTGAAATTAGCAAATACGTTGGATGCATCGATAATGAAAGCAATCGCCCGCAACATGCCCAGTGTACGCCGTTTATATGTTAAAAATTAACATTTTGGTTCTTTTTTAGGTATTTTTTTCATGGGTGGGGGTGGTAATTTTTGCACGAACTTTACTTGGAAAAGTTCAAATATTAATTACCTGGACAATTTGAAAGTTTGGCAATATACAAATCTGCTGTATCACACAAAAGCTTATTTAAACTACGGTATTCTGAAGTTAATAACGGGTGACATAGAAGAAATTCCGAAATTCTGTAAATTCCACTTTTTACGATTTTATAGTAATTGTAACTCTATAAAAAAATCACGCGCCTGAATTGTTCAGATATTTTGGGTAAATAATTATCTTTTAAATTATGAATGCCTAAAATATGAGTTTCACAGTGTCGGTATGCTGTGAATGAGAAATACGTTTGATACCGAGACCAGTTTTCTCGGGGAAGGGGCTAAATTTTTAAACATTAAAAAAAAATCTTTCTTGAAAATCAGTTAATGGTGGTTTATTAATTCAGGAAATTTAATTTCTATCGAAACTTGAGACTTTTTAGTCGAGTAATATCTTGTAGAGTCGAAGTTATGCGACTTTTTATGGTAAAATTGAAATTCCCATTTTTGAATTGTTTATTTTTATTATTTTTTTTTCTTGTTTTATAAATTCTGACTACGACAATCGCCACAAGTCACCAACAGAATCCAAGAAGTATCAGTTGTGAATATCCCGAACATAAATAACAAATACTAGTAAGCCATTTTTACTGAAGAATAAATATTCTAGGGGTTTTGACATTGAAATATGTCCACTTAAGCGATTTCTATGAGACAGAGTTCCATTGTATTCATTTTGATACAAAACCCAAGTGTTACCGCAACTTTCTTGGTATCATTGTAAAGCTGAGACATTTGGCAGCATATGGATACATAAGTATGTGAATTTACTTCGTATGGCAGAAAAAAAAGAAGTTAGAAGTATAAAAAACGTAAACAAAATGCTCCAAGGACCCCAAATAGCTCACCTAGTTATTTAAAAAAAAAATTTTTTTCAAGGACAACAACTCTAAAAAGGAGCTGTCCAACAGTTTTCACTCAATGAACACTTTGGTAGGACTTATCAGAAGGATCCTTATATCAATTGAAAGTTTCATTCTATCTATTATAGTTTTCAAGATATCGGCTGAAAACTGCTAAAACAATATTTTTTTTTGTTTTAAAGGGCAAAAAATGTAACGAGTTCATCCAAAAAGTTTGAACCCCACAAACATTTGTAGGTCGTATCATAAGGATCATTTCTACAAGTTTTATTCTATCTATCATAATTTTCAAGATATTGGCTAAAATCTGTAAAAAAAAATAATCATTTTTCACCTTTCAAGTGCAATAACTCTTACAAGGAAACGTCTGACAACTTTTTCTCCCTGGAGACTTTAGTAAGCCTTATAATAAGGATCATTTCAGCAATGAAAAGAATTTGGCAAAACCTAACGGTTTTATAGATATATGCAAAAAAAAAAAACGATTGTCTGACCCCTATGTTCTATTTTTAGTAACGGCGGTCATGTTTTTCAACAAATCAAAACTCCCTACACCAGTTTTATGGAAGACACCACAAGGAACATTTATACCAAGTTTGGTTGCAGTTGGTCAAGTAGTGTCAGAGGAGAAAATTTTGAAAAAAAATAATTTATACATTAAAAATAGCAAAAAAAATACGGAAAAATGGCAATAACTCCATCATGGCTTAACAGATTACAACGAAAATTTGACCACAGATAGATGCAAAATACTTTTAGCCTGACAAAATGTGGCTAAATCTAACGGTTATGGAGATCTATGCGAAAAAATACGGTATGACCCCTATGTTCTATTATTAGTAACGGCGGCCATGTTTTCCCCGAAACAAAAATCCCCGTTTCAGTTCCATGTAGGATACCACATGAAACATTCATACCAAGTTTGGTTCTAATTGACTAAGCAGTTTCAGAGGAGAAGAGTTTTGTATAATTGTTAACGACGACGGACGGCGACGGACGCCAAGTGATGGCAATAGCTCACATGGTCTTCGGACAGCTGAGCTAAAAATGATTGTTGCCTCGACGAGGTATAAAAAGTAGCAAAAAATACAAAAAAGTTTGGTTTTGAATTGATCAGATATGTTGCGTAAATCATTATCTTAATTATGAATGCCTAAAATATGAGTTTCACAGTGTCGGTATGCTGTGAATGAGAATTATGTTTGATACTGAAACCAGTTTTCTAGGGGTAGGGGTAATATTTTTAACATTTTTGAAAATTCTTTCTTGAAAATTAGTTTTGGAGGTTTATTAATGCAGAAAATTAAATTTAGTCATGTAATAACTTGTAGAGTCGAATTTATGCAACTTTTCGCGGGAGTCGAAATTCCCATGTTTTTGGAATTAAAAAAAATATTCTGACTACGAAAATCGCCACAAGTCATCAACAGAGTCCCAGGTGTATCAATTGTGATAATATTGAACGTAAATAACAAATAAGCAATTGTTTTTACTATAGAATAAATACTCTGGGGTGACTGGATAGACTACCCAAGTATATTTCGTCCAGCATTTTTCTAATTGGCGTTGTGACGTCTATCTTGCCTTTTACGGACTGATTTTAAGTTTACACGATCGAAAAGTTCCGGGGTCACACGTCATCATGAAATTTTTGTCCACATCACGTAAAGAAGAAACCACATCACGTAAAGAAGAAATCATTGCACGTAAAGAAGAAATCACTGCACATAAAGAAAAGAAAATGCACATAAAGTATTTAGAGATCGACATAACGTAAAGATGAAACGACCTCACGTTATAAGAAAACCACTGCACGTAAAGATAAATCCACATAACGTAAATATATGTTGACATAACGTAATCATAAAATGGCAGAACGTAAAGACAAAATTACAGAACGTAAAGACGAAATGACGGGACGTAAAGATGAAATGGCAGAACGTAAATACAAAACGACACATGTAAAGATGTTCCTACATAACGTAAATACAAAATGGCCGCATGTAATTATAAAACCACAGCAAGTAATATAAAATTGACAACACATAAACAAATGTGTATCTCATCAGACAGTTTAGGCGTTCCATATCCTCCCATGTATTTGTTGTACTTAGTTATGAGTTTTGGTTTGCCATCTTTTATTTTAGCCGAATGAAATGTGCTTATCAGTCTCACGGGTTTCTTGTTTCCTTCTTTGCCACTTCTGGCGAATACCGATTCGTCAGCGTTGAGAGTCGGATTTTTTATTATACCGGGCACTGGTCTGTTTTTCCGCTGTGTGCCTGTCAGATAGGTGCCAACGGACAATAGATGTCCGGCCAGATTTAGGGACGAAAAAAAAATCACAATCTGCCCAAAGATTATTTACGACATCTGTTCCTTGATGATGCCCTGCAGGGACAGGGTCATATTGTTTCCTCTATACACTATGATTCTTATAATGTACCCCGTCACCGCTTCAACTAACATCCATAGTTTGATTCTAAATTTAGAGTGCTTGGTTGGAATGTATTGTGTCATGACAGACCGTGCTTTAGTTGCAACCAGAGATTCATCAATAGATAGCTTTTGATCGGGTGTGTACAAATATTTCGAACGCATATTGAAATGTTCTATTAATGGTTGGAATTTTCCTGCCGGGTTACATCCATTTTGACCTTTAGATTTTTTTTTTCAGCTGGATGAAAAAAATTAAAAAACAGCTGAAAGCGGTTTCTTGTGAACATTTACCGAAACCAAGGTGTACATTGACTCTTTATTCCTTCCCGCCAATATTGTTCAATGGATGGCTTTTTAATTTACCCCATATTCAAAATAACAGCTAAGAAACCCTTGAACTCGCGTACTGTGACTGGGCCTTCTTTTGTCCATAGACGAGTCTAGAGTGTTGACCTATATGTCCTATTTTACTTTTGATGAGTTGTGAAAGAGTAATCAAGGGAACCAAGGTTATAGCGGTAATCAAAGGAAACATACCTAAAATAAGTGCATGTACGTGGATAATTAATAATCCAGACGTTTGGTAAACGATTTTGTTTTTGTCTTATTGAACAAAAAATCCTTAAATATAACATACTTTTTATGCTAGTTTATGTTATATTTTCTACACGGTATGAAGAAAATCGGCACACTTCAAACGCGAGAAATTGTCGTGAATAAATCGATGATATGTGTCAAGGTCGTAGCTGATGGGAGCAAGTCAAGGATCGTGCACACAAACGTTGTTGCATTTTCGATAATTTCAGCATAAACCGCGGAATTACCACCCCCCCCCCCAAAAAAAAAATTAAATTAAATTAAATTAGAAGAAATTACTATCTGTCAAATTATTACAATTTGCAAAGCATAGAGTAATGCGTCATTATTTTTTTTATAAACCACTTTTCAGAAAATGCAAAGCCAACATTCCGAAGTAATATATAGCATGTTCGATTTTTTAAATGAGTTTGCAACTAATTTTCATTTTGACATACATTTTTGACTTTTATAAAACTATAGAAAAAGAAAAAATCAATGGGTGTTCACGATCCTTAACCTGCTCCATTCACGATCACGTTGCAATACTTGACATACATTATCGATCTGTTCACGATCATTTCACTCACTTGATTGTATGAAGGGCGTGTTGAAGTGATTTGTATTGTATTTATGCTTGTTTATGTTGTCTTAAATCTCCACCTTTTAAAGGAAAATATGTGTAAGGAAATCAATCATACACAAAATATATGAATCTAAAAAATTTACAAGATTCGTAAAACTAGTTGAACACGCATTTCTCCGAAAAAGCCACTCTTGTGAGTGGTTTGTGAGAGTGATTTGCGACTGTTTTACAATTGGTAACGAATATAACTATCACTTTTGAATGATTGCAACCTATTTTCGATAATTAGTTTACGTTTCATTGCGATTTGCGAATGCATAAGAGTTTTCGAAAGATTATTATGGCCGGAATACATTGTACGTATCGTTACGATTTGTTCCCAGCTTATACGGATAATTGAATACGAAAGCTTGGGAATAACTACGAATCGATATTCATAAGTATTCGTAAGAAAAATACGTATGTGTGTGAAGTGGATATTAGGCAATTTGTAACCAAATTGATTACTATTTTTAATTTTTTTCAATTAAATGGCTTGTTAAATGTATGCGTCTAAGCATTTGTAGAAAAATAGAAAAAAACAAGGGGCACTGGTAGCTGGTTAAAACGGTACTTTTTACCCATAGACGACAATGTGATTTCAGTCGGAAAACCTACAAGAAATAATAATGATCGAGTCCGATTTAAATACTTACAAAAATTATAAAAAAAACTGTCATTTCTTTACCAACTTTAAAGTCGGTGGCTGGGACCAAGGTCCATTAGTCCATCTTGGAACTGGAATGAGATTTTAAGCCTACTTGGGACTATCAATTCCCAAAATATATATTTACTAAAAGGTCATCAATATGTAAACGTACCTATTTGTTTCTTTAACACATTTCTTCATTAGATCAAGTGTGAACATCAACATAAAATAAACGATTGGCTTACTAATAGCCCGAACTGGAGGCTTGTGTTTTGGTTCAGGATTAGCATCCAGGCGTCGCACATTCCTTCCTACTGGTGGGAACACTCTCAGCCAAATTCCTGGCATTTTTACGCTAACTCAACCACAACGAGCACGTTTACAATTACGTCATTAATAAATGACAAAGTCAAAACAAATAAACAACTATGTATGATGGTGGGTTTCCTTTACTTTAAGTTTTGTTTGTAAACAAAATTATCATACGAAATTATCGAAAATTTAATCCCCACCTCAATTGTAAGCAATAATATTTAGTTTCATAATCATGATATGATGAATGTGAAACCTTTTAACGCTCCCGAAGAAACATTAATTAAAAACAACTTAGATATTTTTTGTCAGCTCTGTCCTCAGATTTGATATATTATATTTATAACCTTCAAATATGGTAATTTTTGCAATTATATATGTCCTAACGCATTATACTTATTGTCATGATCTGATATGTCTATTGGCCGAAATGTCCGGCATTCATAAGGAAGTATTGGTTTTCATGGTCCGAAATGTCTTTGGGTCGCATTGTCCGGCACGGATAAACATTATGGTTCTTGTAATTTAAAATATTTCTTTTATTCAATTTAGTTTCGCTTCATTCTGTTTCGATTTATATCGTGTAATTATGTTTTTATTACGATTTCATTTATTTTATCGAATTGATTCGTTTCGATTCTTTCTTTTATCGATTACTTTCGTTTCGTTTTGGTTCGTTTTCGTTTCGCAATTTTTATGACCCGAGAATTATGGGTAATATTGATTATATAATTTTCGTAATCATCTGGGCGCCATACTGCATACTATAAGGTCAACCCTATCTTGGAAAAGCTATGATTCGATTTGTATTTAATTATCGAAACTAGCAAATATTTTCCGAGACTGGTTTGGTTCTCAATCGCACACATGCAAGTATACGCAAATGAAGCTGCCATTATGCTGTTTTTCAGCTACTGAAAATGCAGGTACAAACCGGATATTGATGTTTTTTCTTGCCATAAGTATACAGAACCAAGTTGATAATACAACCATAATCGAAGGTGAAACCTTTTAACGCTCCCGAAGAAACATTAATAAAAAAACAACTTAGTTTGAAAATTTTTGTTAGCTCTGATTTGATGATTTAAACATATTTTATTCAATAAATAAATTGAGTAGGATTGGCAAGGCCTATATATATCCTCTCTATACAAGGCAACATATACACATGCAGATAGAAGATATTCACATGACTTGAAAACACACACACACACACATATAAAAGAGTACATTGACTGATATTGATTATATTCAAACACTTTTGTATTTAAATCAACATTTTACTCTAAAAAAATTTGTAATAGTAATTCTCTGTGCAATTCAAATTACAATGCATAACTTTTCCATTATCTTCAAATTAAACTCTATTTTTATTTTTTTATTTTAGAATATTATCAATATACATTTGTTGTAAACATTGATGGATAAAGTTCAAAGATTGAAAATTATTAACTCGATCTTGACAAAAGAGGTATTTTCAGCATAAGTCATGTTTACTAGATATTATGCACCGATCCCTTCATTACGGAAGATGGAATTGATTTGAAATGATGTTTAATATCTAGCAATAATTAAATTAAAGTGCATGATAAATATATCATTTATAATGCTGATGAAGAGATCAATAAATTAGTATTTTTTTTATATATATAAAATCAATATTTTATGAAAAATTAAATGTCTGTCAGCAATATAATGTTAAGGTCTAGGCAGACAGACTGCATTGACCTCTGTGGTGAGCATAGTAATTGCAAGATAACAAGAAATGATGATTATCTTCAATGTGGTCCCTACAGTGCGGACAGTTTTGGTTATCAGTCAAGTGATGAAGAAACGAATGTTAATTAAGATTGCTTGCTTCATTCCTCGTGGTCTGATTTGATATATTATACCCATAACCTTCAAGTATGGTTAATTTTGTAATGATATATATTTGTCCTAACGCATTATACTAATTGTCATAGTCTAATATGTCTATTGGCCAAAATGTCTGGCATTCAAAAGGAATTATTGGTTGTCATGGTCCGAAATGTCTTTTGGTCGAATCGTCCGGCACTGGTTAACATTATGGTTCTTAAATTTGCGAAACGTCTTAAAAGATTTCTTTTATTGCATTTAGTTTCGCTTCATTCTGTTTCATTTTGTACAGTTAAATTATGTTTTTATAACGATTCCAATGATTCATTTTATTTAAAAGATTCGTTTCGATTCTTTCTTTCATCGATTATATTCGTTTCGTTTTCTTCATTTTCGTTTCGCAATTTTTATGACCAGAGAATTATAGGTAATATTGATTACGTAATTTTCGTAAACATCTGGGCGCCATACTGCAGACTATAAGGCCAACCCTATCTTGGAAAAGCTATGATTCGATTTGTATTTAATTATCGAAACTAGCAAATATTTTCCAAGACTGGTTTGGTTCTCAATCGCACACATGCAAGTATACGCAAATGAAGCTGCCATTATGCTGTTTTTCTGCAACTGAAAATGCAGGTACAAACCGGATATTGATGTTTTTTCTTGCCACAAGTATACAGAACCAAGTTGATAATACACCCATAAACGCTCCCTTCGGCAGCGTATAAACTAATTCAAAAACGTATATATATACGTTATTGCGAGAGTCACGGTTATTGGTGCGATAGTCGTGGTTCGAAATGTCTTTGGGTCGTTTTAGCAATCGCATGGAATGATGGGTAATGGTACTTTCGTAAACATTGGAGCGCCTTCTGTTGACTGTTTTGACAATCAATATCTTGGGAAAAATATGATATGTTTTGAACTTAACCAAAAACGCTACTGAGACTGGTTCTGTTCTCAATCACATTTTTCGGAGTGTACGGAAATGAAGATGGCTTTATACTGTTTTTTTGAGTTCCTGAATTTACATGCACAAACCGGATATTGATGCCTTTTCTGCCCATAAGTATGCATGACCCAGTTGATAATACAGCCATTTACGCTCCCTTCGGGAGCGTATTAGTGTATTGCCTGTGAGTAGTCGGCCAAATTATTGGCCCTTTGGCAGAGAAAAGGTTAAATAAACATTTTTTTCCGTTTTTAATTTTTTGGGTGGGTGTACTTTTGTTTTTTGTATTTTTTTTGGGGGGGGGCGGGGAGGGTGTGTGTTTGTTTTTGCTTTTTTGTTTCGTTTTGTTTTGGTTTTTTGTGGTTTTTTTCTGGATTTTGTTGCAAGTCATGAGTGCCATCCTTTGTACTTAACAAAAGACTATCGAATGTTTACATTTAAGGCTAAAAACCACTAATTCCACTTCCCATAGGCTTCTATGCTAATTTCACAATATTCAATGGCTTCTCTGGACTTTACCTTAACTTTAACCTGCAGAGGACTATATATCAGCATGATTCTACATATGTCAGCTCACAATCCTCAGAATGGCATGTGGGGTTAGCAGACTTGCAGTGCAGTACTGGTCACCGGAAGTGAAGGGTCTATAAATAGCATGGGAAATCCCAGTGTTTTCACAAGATAGGGGTATATTTAAAAATCATTATGGAGATTAGGCTTCACATCACAAGAAGCAAAATGCACCTATAAAATGTACAGAAATGTTTTTCCTTTCAGAAACTGTTTAAATTTTTTAAATAAGATGAGAACTTTTTTCACAGCACTATGAGGAACAGGGGTAATTTCTGCGTAGGACTATTTTTGCGTATGTTCCAAATGCTCATTGGTTGAATTGGTGGTCTGTAACCTTAAGCGAATGGAATAGTATCAAAGCAGTGGTTGGGTTATGTGACAGAATATCTAGAAAACTGTAAAGGTGTAAATGCGTTAAAATGTTTATATAACAAACAAAAGAAAAGTTTTATATTGAATCTTCTCTTTACTGGTGGTTTTTAATGGGTTTTTTTTAATTAATGATTCATTTTTTCCACAATCGATAGTAACCACTCTCTAAAAACGAAATTCAAAGATCACAATCCAAGAATTATAAAGACATTAAGACACAATCCAATACTCGGTGATAAATGGTACAACTCGCCAACTTCCATCAAGGCTCGAGGTTCGATGTGCACTTATTTTTTTCTTTCATCTGCAAACATCACCAAGAGATGTGTGTGTGTGTTTTTTGTTTTGTTTTGTTTTTTTTTCTTGGGGGGGGGGTGTAACTGTAGTTTCTTTACTTTGTCTATGTCCTGGGACTCTCAAGATTGGAACATAATCCTAACAGTACAAACCCTCTTTCATAAAAATGTAACAATAAGGAGTCAAATTGCAAGACTAAATTTATACCAAAATTAACAGATTATATAAAGCAAAATGAAAATAAAAGGTAAAGAAATAGATTATTGTCTTAGTTGACAACTTTCTATCATATCTAAATATATACATGTGTGTGTGTGTGTGTGTTTGTGAAAGGGTTTCTAAAAAAAATGTCCTGAACAAGATGTTACCCATTTAAGGGTCCTTTGGAAGATATAATAACAGCGGGTGGTGTATGTCCTCATTAATAATCTCACTTTATGTTAACCTCTAACATACATGTACTATATGTGTTACTTGTTGTTGTTTTTAGGGTGATTGACAAAATATTAGCATCTGGTTAATACTTGTCTTTTGCATAAGGGTACATTCTTTCGAACTCTGTCGGTGAAATATAAAACTCTGGTCTTTTAACCTCCAACCAAAAGTTCTCTGTGTCCATGCGTTTTCTCTCAGCCGGTGTGATATACTCATTAGATCGTGAATCATAGTTATCGTGATATTTCCTGTGTAGTAGGTCCACTCTATAATGATCTAAGAAATAGCACCAACATTTTAGTACTGTCTTGTTGCAATGTATAGGGATTTCTTCACGTTTGTACCAGACAGGGTGACCTTCCAGAGCATCTAAACGTCTTAACATAGCATCGTCTACTTCATAAACCTCTCCCTTGATGATCTATAGAGAAAAGAAATATCATAATTACAGCTTTTCTTATGATCAAAACCTACTTCAAGATTTAAGGAAATACAGATTTTTTTTTCTGGCTTCATAGCATTCCCTTGACTACAACCTTATTTTACAATCAATGTAAGATATTGTAGATTCGATATTTTATTATAGTCTCACCACTTGTATGACATATACAGTTTTAATTCACAAGTGTCATTCTATAATTAGAATTATGAGAGACCTTAAAACATATATTAAAACTACACACATTATAAAATACATTATTGTTTAAGTATTTAAGAATATAAAAAAAGTTTTCCTTCTACTTAAAATGTTGAAGCATGTTTTGGCAACGTATTAAAAAAACATCCGATTTAAAAAGATAAATAAATTTTTCGTCATCAGACAAAAGATTCAAGTCCAAATTATCTCTAACGACTTGGAAAAACCGTTTGTATATAGTACTTTAGTATACTAATACATAGAATAATCCTTCTTAAGTATCTATCCATTTTGAATTATTTTAGATTCAGACACTGCCGGTGATGCAAGGTGCAAAATATAAAAAAAACACGCACCTTACAAAGGATTTTTTTATTCGGTCTACTTCATGTTGCTTCTAATTGTTGTGATCTAATACAATAAAGATCCGACTCAACTAGACGGACTACTACAATGCTGGGTATGTTCGACTGGTCAGTTGGTCTGACATGAAATTACAGTACCTACTTCATGTAAATGTAACATTAACGAGCCAAAATGCGAGACATTTGTTGCTCCCAGTGGAGTCTGAGCTGCTCATTTAATTTTGTTGCTTTGTACGTATTATTTTGGTTTTTTATGTTCTTTGTTGTTTGTATCTATTTTCCATGTCTAGTCTTTGCCCCTGGATTACATTCTTTTAACTTCCCTGCAATCTTGGTTCCCTTGATTACTCTTCCCCAAAAAGGGGGTACTAGGACATTATTTACAAATGAAAATGACAAATTATCCAATAAAAGGGAGGGGTGCTAACCCCCTGCACCATTCCCCGGATCGGCAACTAGGTTGTTGACATCTTTACAAACTTCAGTGTAATGAAAACTCTTTTGCTCTTGAAATTTCATTAAGAATTCAGCAGTTTTGCAGTAGAGTAATGGAAACATTTCTATGTGTCTTTTGGAGGACGCGCAGTGGAATATTTATATACTACTTAATGAAACGATTTCGTACTATAAATGTATGTCTATCAAACATATTGCACTGTGATTTATCTAAGTAGACCAACACTAGTAAATTATATAATAATGTGTGCTCAGTGAATCAAGAGTTTAAAGAAAGACATATATTACTTAACCTCAACAGAGAGACATATTACTTAACCTCAACAGAGATATATTACCTAACCTCGACAGAAAGACATCTTACTTAATCTCCACAGAAAGACATTTACTTAACCTCAACAGAGAGACATATTACTTAACCTCGACAGAAAGACATATTACCTAACCTCGACAGAGAGACATATTACTTAATCTCCACAGAAAGACATTTACTTAACCTCAACAGAGAGACATATTACTTAACCTCGACAGAAAGACATATTACCTAACCTCGACAGAGAGACATATTACTTAATCTCCACAGAAAGATATTTACTTAACCTCAACAGAGAGACATATTACTTAACCTCGACAGAAAGACATATTACCTAACCTCGACAGAGAGACATATTACTTAATCTCAACAGAGAGGCATATTACCTAACCTCAACAGAAAGACATATTACTTAACCTCGACAGACAGACATATTACTGACCCTCAACAGAGAGACAATTACTTAACCTCAGACTGTAACCAGTCGTATTGCTAGAGTATGAACCCATGACAATGCGTTGTTCCGCACTTATAATATCTATATGAAAAAATGACTGAATTGTTGTATAAAAGTACGTATTAATAAAACAAAAATGTCGTGCCAAACATTCAGAATAGAATTCAAAGGATACAATGAGAGCGCGGAATTTTATGTTGTTTTGTTGTTTAGTGGTTCTTGTTTGTTTGTTTTTTTAAGGGGGGTAAGTTTAAGAGAATACATTTTTCTCATATTCATTAAATCAGAAAAGAGGGGAACCCCTGCCCTGCCAGTTCTAAATGTTAAGTCCGTAGTACCATTTGATCCGATTTAGATTAAGTAGCACTCCAGCTAAGGATCATGCAAGAGTAATCAAGGGAACCAAGGTTATAGCGGCAATCAAAAGAATGTAATCCAGGGACAAAGACCAGACATGGAAAATTGTTTGTTTTTTTAAGGGGGGTTAGTTTAAGAGAATACATTTTTCTCATATTCATTAAATCAGAAAAGAGGGGAACCCCTGCCCTGCCAGTTCTAAATGTTAAGTCCGTAGTACCATTTGATCCGATTTAGATTAAGTAGCACTCCAGCTAAGGATCATGCAAGAGTAATCAAGGGAACCAAGGTTACAGCGGCAATCAAAAGAATGTAATCCAGGGACAAAGACCAGACATGGAAAACAGACATACACAACAAAGAACATAAAGTAACTAAAATCATACATACAAAGTAACAAAAGTAAATGAGCAACTCGGACTCCACTAAAAACTGGGAGCATGGACCAGGTGCACCGGTAGGGTAAGCGTCCTCTGCTTTTCTAGAAACACCCGCCGAGTTGCTCATAAAAAGTCAAGTCCGGGGTAGACAAACGAGGAAAGGAAAACTATGACTCGTTGAATAAATCAGTTTTCATGGTGCTGGTGGATACACCATAACGATCCACGAGTTCATGATGACGACCATAAAACTTATGTAGTGATGACTTCAATCTTGTAGCAACATAACCCTGTTCCAGAAGCCTATTTGTTAGAGTTCTAGCGCGATACAAAAGGTCTGCGTAGTTTCGGCAAGCTCTGGCATAACGTATGAGTTGTGATATGAACACTCCATACGCAGGAGCCGAAAGGATGTTGCCACAGATGAAAGGAAAGTTGACAATTCTGAATGAAAAGTCATCACGTTTGTCGTAAAGTTTGGTCAATAGTTTTCCTTTACCATCGATTTCTAAGTGTAGGTCAAGATATGAGGCTGACTTCACAGTGTCTGTAGTATCTTTTATCTCAAGTTCTTTTGGGTAGATGCGATGTATCAAATCCCCGAAATTAGGATTGTTTAAAGATAACACGTCATCTATATAGCGGAAACTGAGATTGAAGGATCTAGCCAAACAATATTCTTTCTGATCAGATCAGCTATAAAGTCAGTCTCATAAGAGTGAAGGAATAGGTCAGCTAGTAAAGGAGCACAATTTGTTCCCATTGGAATGCCGACTGTTTGTTGAAAAACACGTCCACCACACTGGACAAATATGTTGTTGATTAAAAATTCCAGCATTTTGTAAACTTCCTCTGTATATTTGGAAGATGATTTGGAATTATTTCTTACAAAGTATGAGGAATCTCTACCAAGAACTATATATTTGTATCTAGGTGTACCATCTTTGTATAATGTTTTTAAGTCGGGATTTTAACTGAGTATGGGGAATAGAGGTATACAGTGTTGAAAAATCATAGGTTTTAATGCTATTATATTCAGATAATAGTCTTGAACTGATTGCCTCCAAAAGATCTTTTGAATTTTTCAGGATCCACATTGAATTAATACCACTACGGGAGTAACAAGTGTTGTGGTAGGACTGTAGACCCTCTTTGACAGTTGTGAGTATAGAAGTTAAAAGTTTTGAAAGAGGTTTGGTGGTACATTTTGCAGATCCAGCTATGAAACGTTGTTTGTGTGGATTCTTGTGAAGTTTAGGAATCCAGTACATAGACGGTAAATCACAATCATCGTCCTTGGTAGAGAGACCAAAAGAGGATAGCACAGATTTATGGTTTTCCACAATCTCTTCTTTGGAAAGAGTGGTAGCTGTGTAGGTCTTATTACTGCTATTATTTTCTACGTCTACCTCTGATAATAAACATTGGACATAAAACGTTTTGCAGACAAAAACAATGTTGTTTTGGGCTTTGTCTGCTGGTGCGACAACATATTTGTCATGTATAGTAGACGATGTTTTTGCTACATCGGGGTCTTTGAAAACTGATGTAGCCTTGGCACTCATTGACCTACTTAAAACTTTCATTCGTTTCAAAATTAAAAATGTGATTCATGGGTAAAAAGCCTACATATTTTTATTTTTGATATTTTGTTTTAAATGTCATAGTAAACAGAAATAACATGTGGTTTTTCATACAGCTCGTGCTCTTAGGAGATAAAAATCATAGAATGCACTGTAGATTTCAAAATTAAGGGAGATAACTATGTAAATTACACTCAATTACAATAGAATCTACTGGATTTTCAATGTTGATTATCCCCTAAGAGCAGACAGATCGGAATGAATAAATACATATTTTATAATATACACCCATAAAACAACTTAATTACAAAAATAAAAATATGCAGCCTTTTTTTTGGGTGTATCACATTATTCAGATTTTGCATGATTCTTACAGACTGCTACTTAAGTATTGAACATTTGTATTCTGAAATATGGTCAACGATATAAGTTATTAAGAACATGTTTAATGACTACACATTTGACAGAAAGTTGAGTTCCAGCGCTACGCATTAAACAAAACCAATACCACTTATAATAAGGGATATCGCTTTCTTTCAGTTGACATTAAAAATATGTATCAAAATAAAGCCACCTCTTGGAAAATGATAATTTTTCAGTTCTGTGTGATTTTGAAGTTGTGTACAAACTTCTATATCAATCAAGCGACGTTGCATAAACGTATCCGGATGTCGCCCCAACAAATGAGTAAAACAGTAGAATTTTGCTATTTGAAGATTGTCAATTGCATTCATTACTATATTGACGAGGAACATCCTTTTAAAGGTTTGCTCTAACTAATAACTGGTAACAATAATAAACATGTATTATACAGAATCTCGCAGAACCGGAGTTTGAACATCACTATAGTCATCATATTCCTCATCAAGTTCAGGATCATACGGCTTCCCGTGGGCTCCATCGGATCGATAGTCCGCTATGAAAGGTTGACTCAACAAATTTGATTGATGGTTCACCAAGAAATAACACCGACACTCTAGTGATGTGTCATCATTCATCACAACTGTAATCTTCTTGCGATCATAAAGATTTGGATAATCCTCACATATATCCAAACAACTCAGCATTTTATCGTCTACTTTGTATACCTCGCCTCTTATATTCTACAATTAATGAATTCAGTTTCATGTTATTACCGTTGAACTTAGCATCCTCGAAGACCAAGAGGTAATAAACTTTTTGAAAAAAAAACACCTAAATATCGTTCACCTTCAAAAATAGACTGGGCAGAGTGTCGACGGGTTATACACGACGCTCTTTCATACAAGAAGTTTGAAGGCGAACAGACGGACAGACAGACAGAAGTTAGCATCATTATAACCTTATGAACTTTGTGCATATTATGTAACCGAGAAAACAAGATTTAAAAATTCGATGTACAACGGTATTCCCGACTTGCGGACCAACATTTTGTCAACATTTATCTCCCTTTGGAGCAGGTGTCTATTCGGAACACGTAAGGTTTTCCATCCGATATCGACGATACTTTAAAAAATCTCGAAAGTCAAATGGGAATTTCTCGTTCTACTGACCCTGCCATAAATTTTCGTTACCCGGGATACAAATGAAATTCATCCTTATGTAACCTACCAACAAAATGAAACATCCTGTAAATTTTAGAAACACCGTTGTGTTTGTCTGCTGGGGATTCCATTTTCATTCGAGTTACCTCTTTTTTCTGCACCCAAATCCGAACATCGATTAGAGAGACTTCGAAATTATACCTGCTCTTACGGGAGTTAACTCTGCAAAAACAAAATAAAATATGGCTGCATCCCGAGCTCCGCAAGTAGGGAATGAAAACAATTAAATAAAGATAAATACAACAGAAACAATTACAAAAATAGGATATCTATTACAAACAAGAGGCTCCCAGGAGCCTGAATGGATAACCTGGTTAATTTTTTGCCTTTTAAGGGCAATAACTCTAAAAAGGAGTTGTCAGACAATTTGACTCCATTTGATTCATTGGACACATTTGTAAGCCTTATAATAAGGATCATTTCAGCAATTGAAAGCTATTGGCTAAACCTAACAGATTTGGAGATGTATGCAAAAATCTGCTGTCTGACCCCATTGTTATATTTTTAGAAACGGCAGCCATGTTTTTTTAGCGATCAAAAATCTGTCATTTCGTTAAGGATACCCTTTAAAACAAAAATACCAACTTTCATTGAATTCTGTAAAGTAGTTTTTGAGGAGAAAATTTTGTTTAAATAATAACATTAAAAACAGTAAAATACGTCCAAAAAGGGCAATAACTTCAACATGGACCCACAGATTTTCACCAAATATTGACCACAGATAGATCTCATCATGCTGAACACTTTCATCCCACGTCAAATTTGGCTAAACCTAACGCTTTTGGAGATTATTACGAAAAAGTACTGTCTGACCCATATGTTCTATTTTTAGTAACGATGGCCATGTTTTTCGACGGATCAGAAATCCCTACATATATTTTATGCATAATACCCCAAGGAACATTCAAAGTAAGATTGGTTCCAATTGGTCAAGTGGTGTCAGAGGAGAAGATTTTTGAAAGAAATAACATTCAAAATAGCAAAAAAAACGTCGAAAAAGGCAATAACTCAAACATGGCTTGACATATCAAAATGAAAATTTGACGCGGATAGATCTCATCATGCTGAACACTTTAACCCCGGTGTCAGAATTTGGCTAAACCTAACGGTTTAGGAGATATATGCGAAAAAGTACTGTCCGACCCCTATGTTCTATTTTTAGTAACGATGGCCATGTTTTTCGACGGATCAGAAATTCCTACATCAGTTCTATGCACAATACCCCAAGGAACATTCAAAGTAAGTTTGGTTCCAATTGGTCAAGTGGTGTCAGAGGAGAAGAGTTTTGAAAGAAATAACATTAAAAATAGCAAAAAACGTTGAAAAAGGGCAATAACTCCAACATGGCTTAACAAATCAAAATAAAATTTTGACCACAGATAGATCTCATCATGCTGAACACTTTTACCCCGGTGTCAGAATTTGGTTAAACCTAACGGTTTATGAGATAAATGCAAAAAACTGTCTGACCCTTATGTTCTATTTTTAGTAACGATGATCATGTTTTCCGACAGATAAAAAATCCCCACATCAGTTCTATGCACAATACCCCAAAGAACATTCAAAGTAAGTTTGGTTCCAAATGGTCAACTGGTGTCAGAGGAGAAGTGTTTTGAAAGAAATAACATTCAAAATAGCAAAAAAAAAACGTCGAAAAAGGCAATAACTCAAACATGGCTTGACATATCAAAATGAAAATTTGACACGGATAGACCTCATCATGCTGAACAATTTTACCCCGGTGTCAGAATTTGGCTAAACCTAACGGTTTAGGTCCTGTAGTTTCAGAGAATGGGGGTAAAACAACTTAAAATGGCCATGACTTGTGCAAATAATCCGATCAAACTGATTCGAACTGTATTCTGTATTTTATGATGCACAATATTTTTACGAAGTCTTAAAAAGACTTCAATATCTTCTTAAGTTATCATCAGGGTACCATCAGAGACGGACAGACAGACACACAACTTTTCCGAGGGTATCACATACTAGTAATAGCTCGCTACTTCGTGTATCCTCATAAGTTTTGAACCTATGCCACATAACCTGATATGGAAGACACCAACCACTTAAAATGTTGCCCCATACAAAATTACATGTTGATTCACACCCCCGCCCCCCCCAAAAAAAAAAACGACTTAGAAAACACTTATAAACTGGTGCTTGAATGTAATCTACATAGAAGTCGATGACTTTCCTTGTATGAGGTTCCATCCGCCCACGCAGGTATGCTCTAGATCTACATTTTGTAGTCCCGATCTTGTGAGTTGTAGCGAGCACGTTGAAATATCTGTCCATTCTTCATTATACACAGTGAATAGAACTATTAGTTCGAAAACGGCTATTTCGAAATTTGAAATTTTTATACTAATATACACTCCTTGATCAAATACACAAGGATACACGTACTTTATTCACAAATCAGTTGCCCATTAGGGGTATTGTACTGAGTGAATATGAAAATACGACGTTTACAATAAGAAGATAGAGAATATATAAAGACTATTAACTTTAATGGTTTGACTGACGTAGCCTAAGATGCAAAGTCCTTTGTTCTTTTTTCTTGTTTACAATTCATGTGAGTAATAACATAGATCTGGGTCTGAAGTTAATTCAAACTAAAGCGTCATCTGCAGTATCTTCCCTGGTAACAAATGGTCCAGTACAAGTACTAAACAAAATGTTGACTGGCCGCCTGTGCATGGTGCACAGGAGACAAAACATAAAATTTTCATGAATTCAGTACAAGAGACATCAGGTGAAACCATTACAGACTGATAAATTAGTACAAGAGACATCAGGTGACAACACTACAGACTGATGTATCAGTAAAAGAGACATCAGGTGATGATGCAACATTACAGACTGATATATCACAAAGTTATTCCTGTGTCTCGTGTAAGAAATTCGAGTCACAGATTTGAGTAAAAAAAAATCAATTAAATTCTAAATTTTGAAATAAACCAAATCAAACGAATATAGTACCAATAATGAAATTTCACTCATATTCCACTCCTTTTTATCATGTTATTTATTTGACAAAGGGTCTGAGGATCTTCAACATTCATAAGCTTCTCGTTGGTATTGAGAACATCAAAACTTTTACAGGAGCGTTTAATCAACTGAAGAAATATATGATGATCAGTTTTAAGACTGCTGCATGATAACAGGAAATGTTTCTTATCATCAATGTAATTGGAATTGCATCTAAGACAGAGTTTGTCATGTCGGAGAGTACCACGATGTCTTCCTATCTCAATTTGTAGTTTGTGGGCTGAGTCGCGTGAACTGTCTTCTCTGCTCAAATGTTTTTAAATTGAGTAGGTATTTTTTTCAAAATCAAACTGAGATTTAATATAGTTTCTCCCTTTCTAAGCCTGTAATTAAAATTGCACGTGACTTTATAACCACCGGGCGGTGATTAAATTTCTGCGAGAGTTTTCCCGACATTTCACATTTGCGAGTTTTCTACATATTTCACCGGAGAAATAGATCCTCCTCCAGTGCTCTCGGGGATTACAAAATTTCTCCACTCTCGATACTTAAACTTTCGATTTAAACCACTTACTTTAGCTCGTATCTCGAATGGAGAAATCTTGTAATCCCCGAGAGACTGAAGGAGAATCTATATGCAAGTTTCTTATGATCATTAATTGAGACTTATTAAAAGATGCACTTATTGTTAACATGTAATTTGAAATTACTGATTGTTGATTATCATCCATTATATTTTTTTCTACAAAAACTTGATATTAAAAATTCAGACTTGAGGCGAAATATTCTTCTGAATTAAGTGAAAAAGAAGCCGAGTTTTTTTGTTTTTTTTGTTTACGTCATTGGAATAACAAGCGAAGTGAAGAGGCAGAAGGAAAGTTAGGTACCTAATAATCATAAATTAAAGCAATCCTTCTCAATCTATTAGCAACTTTCAATTGAGAGGTGCTTTATGCATAATAAGTGCACACGAATTATAGATAAAGACCGTGATAAAAGCGTTCATATCGTAAATGTGAAAAATGCCATTTAAATGTAACTAAGACGAATTTCATTTCATTACGAGATTCCATAATACAACGACAAATTAAAAAAAAATAAACACACTGTCCAAATTAAAATCGTTTGTCACAGGATGCAAAATTTATATGGCTCCTCACAAATGAAGATATTGACATATTAAGAGTTGGGGAAGATGTATAATTGGCAGGCGCGTAACTGAGGCCAAATTGAAGTGTAGGTAAAAATTACGACAGGCCCCCCCCCCCCGAAGCTTCGCGGAGATAGCGTTTTAGAGCATCATTTATGCCTCTCCTGGATACATTTTATCTAAAAAAAAAAATGGCAAAATTAAGTGCAGGCAAAAGCTTTTTTGCCTAACAGCAGCTACGCGCCTGATTGGTAGCTCGGATTTAAGACGTGGACAAGGTTGGATATTAGGAGTTAATACATGTACTTGGTATATTTGATGCATTTCTGGTCCGGGGCTTTATTTAATACTGATGTTTCATTTTGTGTATTGTATGATTTGTATGCATTTATATTGCCCTCGCTGGGACATTTATGGAATAATAAAATATTCTTATTCTTTAGTCGATCATATTGTCTATTGATTTATATAAACAGATGTGCAACGTTTTAAACCTTTATCTCGTATATACATGGTTAAATTTAGAAAATGCATTCACGTGCAATAAAAAAACATACTCTTACCTCACCAGTCCCTTCTACGGGTAACAGGAAAGGTATATTACATCTGCTGGCGATGATTAGGGGGTACTTCCTGATGGTTTTACCCTCCCCAATAAATGTTGCTTTCCCATTGTCGCCATGTGCTATTAAGTAATGGTTAGGTTGTCCTCTTTTCAAAGTCCCATACACAAATACTAAAGTCATCGTGCCCTATGAAGGTCAAAATTTAGAACAAACAACAGTTAAATTGATGTTACCTAGTATTTCATACATAAATTGCATAGGATCGATCTCAAGTATGACCAATAATTCAATACACAACCGAATACCATTCATTTATTAGAATACTAATTACCCGTTAACTCGTTTTCAATTCAGGTAACGATCCTGTTTATCCTGAACGATGAACATGATACCACTACCTTGATTAAACCGAGATAAACATTTTTCACTTTAACTGGAATAAAACGTAATATACAAGAAAGAAATACGATTATCAATGAGTAAGGGGTCAGGGAAAGGGGAAGTAGTTCCATGATCTTCTCTGTTCATCTGTGTCCTATTTTTGACAAATCTAACATAACATACCAATGAAATGGGGTCCAATCCCAGGATTATCCTTGAAATATCCTGCAAGTCAGGGAGTTGTGGAAGCAGAGAAGACTATGCTTTACGGAATAAATATATACATACCAGATAACTGCTCAAGAAAAATGAATAAATTTATCTTTAAGTTATGTAATTACTTGTTATGTATATTTAAAACACCTGCTGTCAAATGTCTATTGATTTGTAATTCATATATCAAATATTGTGTTATATTGATAATTGTAATTTTGTACCTTTTATCATGGAGAGGGCTTATATAGGCTTAGCCTGCTGCCCATTCCATTTCTGCTTTATACTGAATAAAATACTGTTTAAACTAACACAGGTATAGATAAGTTATATCTCTATGTATGTTAAAAGCTCCATATGAGTGAACAAATGTATGATTCTATAACTTTGTCATGTGCTCTTTGGTATCTAAGGTATACATGATACTCCAAATTATTCCTTAAGTAGGTCATATAGAGTTTTAAGAAAGCCTCAATAGATACTTAACTGGATATATAATGAGGTTTAAATTAGACTGAAGTTGCTTAGTTAGTCTTGAAGCTTAATAAAATTCCTTCACAGATTTTCTTTTTGTAAAAAATATCTTCCACTAAAGCATACAAATACATATTACATTATGTTCACAAAGGTCCTTTAAATTAAATAAGAAAAGAAAGAAGAAAATAATTATGACTATCCCAGAGAGCTAGTATTCTGCCCCTTGTCACTGGACTAATTAAATGTTGGAAAAACTTCATTCTCTCAATTTAAAACACCTAATTTTCTCAATTGTAAGACATTTCATCTTGTCTGGACTACAACTATACAACAGATATATCTATTTTGCTGCGAGAATATCACATTATGTCTCTATACTGTCTTATTATGTCATCTGATGGATATTAATGTTGAATGTAGATGCCCCCTGTAGGACCATGATTAGACCAATAAAAATTTGAATTTTAATTCATGTCATCTTAATATTTAAATTCAGTCCTTTTTTTTTCAAATCACTTTTTACACAGTAAAGCACACATATTTATTAATACCCAAAAGAGAAATCTGACAGATCCTATGATATGGTTGGCACATGGTAAATTTTATCCCACTAAATTTTTTGTTCTAATGTAATGTATATACCATATGTTTGTCCAATAGTACAAAGATTATTTCAAATCAATAATGGATGGCTTCGAAAATGATTTTAATGTTCCATAAGAAAGCAACCAAAATTTACACAAAATGAAAGAGTTATATCCCTTTTTCAATGAACTTTAATGCTTTCTACATAATTTCTCTAACTGTTGCAGTTAATCAAAAACCAACATTCAACTTTAAGAAACAATTCATTTGTGATTCTGAAATGAATTAATTTTTTTAAAAAACAATTTGTCATGTGCCACCCATTGCCTGGTTTTTGTGTGGACGTCTTCATGGAAAGTAATAACACCACTAATAATGACATAAACCATTAGTAACACTCAGGTTATTGTGTAGTACATTGAACTCTACCAATTATACAGCACTGATGAAAATTAATGTCTTTTTCCCAAATCCAGAACATAATACTTATTTATTACAAAAGATTGAAAAAAGATCAAAATTCAACTCACCCACTTTTAAACACGAGTATACTTATTATAAATACAGCTACCCCTTCTGTTCAAATACAGAATACCCTTCTGTCTTACTGCTAAATATTAAAGACAAGAGACATCAGAGAAGTCAGTAGTAGCTGGCAAAAGGTCAGTAAGTAACTAAACACTAATTCATTTGGTCAGAGAAAGGCAACAGTGGCTGAACATTGGCATTGCACAGTAAGTAAATAAACAATAGTTCATTTGGTCAGAGAAAATCAATAGTAGCTGGACATTGGCAAAATGTCAGTAAGTAAATAAACACAATCAATCATTTTGGCATTTTATTACCAAGTACATATATATTTCTAGCTTGAACCACATTGCAATATTAATCTATGTACAACATTACATACAATCTAACATAGCAAATCAGATCCTTTAAATTACAGATCTTTATCATTAGCTGCACAAATCATAATATATGTACAGACATAAAAAGATATCTTCATATGTGTGACATACCAATGATAGGATTTGCATAAGAAATTATGAGTGACATATCCATACTATTTAGCTATACCATCTACAGATTGGCCATCAGAAATCTACCAATCCAATTAGTCATCAGAAATCTAATGATCTGATTGGTAAGATACAAATCTGTTTACCAGTCAACATACATACAAACATAATAAGTTCCTTACTGATTTTTGGCCACAATTTACAACCTGAAGAGTTCTCTCTGATATTACAAACTAAAAATAACCTGTAAATGATCACAGAGTACACACATTGGTTAGATTGGTTATATAATTTCTGAAACATTCATTCCACTTATTTCTGGACAAGCAAGATTTTATTAACAGCAAGCAGAGCAGAGGCGGATCTAGGATTCCAGGTTTGGGAGGCATAAATAGAATGAAAAGCTGAGCGAAGTGAGGCAAACAAATTTTTGAAGGTACAATTTATGAAAAATCGAGATTTCATGCAAAAAAATTTAGTTTCCTCATTTTAGAGGTGTCACAGTGGGTGTGCCCCTGCCTGAATCCCCAATGCAGAGGGAGTATGTTTGAAGTAATGGTCCTGTGATGCGGTAATCTAATGACATTCCATATCTTTTGTCATAATGGTCAAGACTGATGTTAACTCCTTTTGTCAGTCATTGGTCACCGTTTAAAAAAAAAGCTTTATGCAATTACTTCACATAATATTAACAGTAATGATTGAAGCATGTCAAGTGCTTCAGGTAATGTTAACAGTAATGATTGAAGCATGTCAAGTGCTTTATGTAATTCTTTCAGGTAATGTTAACAGTAATGATTGAAGCATGTCAAGAGCTTTATGTATTCCTTCACGTAATGTTAACAGTAATGATCGAGGCATGTCAAGAGCTTTATGTAATTCCTTCACGTAATGTTAACAGTAATGACTGAAGCATGTCAAGACAATAAAAATGCTATACAGTCACTTATACACAGTTAATTACAGTAATTGTTTTCCTTCATTGAAAAAATAAAGTTAACAGCTGTTTTTCTTTATCAAAGTTAAAATCTTGCTTCAGATTTTGCATTGATGACACATCTTGAACTGTTTCATTGATCAAGTAAAGCCAGTCAACAGCTTGGAAAATTATCCAAAAAGACAGAGAAGGAAAAGATATCAGATAACCGTTTGAAACTGAAGGCAGTGTGTACAATATAGCGTCATGTTAGAAAAAATGCATTACAAACATTTTAAGTCTTCTACATCATAAATGACTTTTTCTCTTTCAAAAAAACTCAGAATTCATGAACATGATGATTCATATATTTTAGGAGATAATTTATATAAAACCAATAAATTGCACATCTGGCAGATTTTGAATGACTCTGGGGATGTGAATTTAAAAAAACAAAAACAAAAAAAAACAGTCATTAATTGTCATTCTTTTATTTATCTATAGATGGTCTATCAACCAATAACTCTACTGCAAAAAAAAAAATAAAGAAATATATCATCTGTAATCTTCAATCTCAGCTCATCTCATACTTAATCCTAAATGATTCAGATCTACTGTATTTCAATTAATTTTAATAAAACCTGATAATGATTTCATTTCACCGCTCCTCATCAAAGTAAAAAAAAAAAAAATTTCTAAAATCAATTCTTGTCAAATGTAATGTATTACTTATAGTTAACACGCAAAATGAATATAAACAAATGTCAATACACAGTTGTTGTTTACGTTTACAGAAAGAAACACAATAATACACAACACAATACCTTAAAAATAAATAGTCAGACAATCAATTACATGTGAAATAAGGCATTTTGTTTCAGCACCAAATTTCATATCACAGTTTTACATACAAAAATATCACATTTCTCTTAAGTCATCAAAAATATAACTCCATTATAATATAATGGATGAAATAGATAGAAGTAACATGAAGGGGATGAGTGGTAGTAGTAAATATATATTTCATGATTCGTGAAGACTGATTTTTGTGGTAAAATAACAAGATCTTACAATAGTGTCATCTCCACAGAGACACTTTTTAAAAAATATTCCTTACTACTTGAAACTCCTCGCTCTAACAGGAAAAAACCTAAACCATTTATTTCACAATCTTTTGAGATAATAATCACATATTTCTATATATTGCTACAAAAGTCTTCTGAGTCTTTGAATAAAACTCAAAACCACTTGGAAGCCAAAATTACAAACAGTATTTTTTTCAATCAATTTTCATTCCTTTTTAATTTTCAACCATCCATGTACTTCTTTAATCGTGTTTCTCACTATGAACTCGTTATTCATATTCTTGGTTTTATTAATCATTTCGGGCCATTCATTCCAGGTTACAATTTTACAAGTTTTTCATCCTAGGAAATCATGCTGTTAGTTACACAACTAGTGCTTCTTTGTTGTGTATCATCAGGTTTTAATCATTCATTTTAATCTGGGTTGTTCTTTTTAAGCTGAATATTGTTTTCATTACAGCTTCTGACAGACTCCTCTGACTTTACAGCTAACACTGCTCCCCACATCGGCTTTAAATATTACAAGTCCATCATAAATGCCATATCCACTAGGTCTGAACTCTATGGGAAATCTCAGGAAACTTCGAGGTCTAAAAGGTAAAAGAAACAAGCCATTGTAACATGAATAAACATTTAGAACTTCAGTTGTAACAAATTTAAGTTCACGGAAGGAAAAGTGAATACAAAGAAATATACTCTACATCTCCTAACTTTACCTTTCATCAATTAAGTAATAGAATTAGCAAATATAATCTTTCAATGTAAAGTGAATTTGTGGACTTACTTCAGAGTAAAACTGGAGTGTTTAACTACAAAAGGAAGCTGTGGTGGAACAACTTCAACCTAAAAATAAATCAGGATTGTTAACATAGCCATTCCATAGTTCATTCTACAGTAATGTCAATCTCCTTCATTTAAACAGCATATTTAGACCATGAACCAGTTTACATTATGGTCCTGTATATATATATGTACATAGTATACAACATAAAGAATAAATAAAAGTGACTTAAAAAAATGACAAAAATATTAACTACACAAAATGAAATATCAGATATCAGCAGTAGCATTACTAAAATAATTTTCTAAATATGCTTTTTGAAACTCTCAATCAATGTACAATTTATGATTTTTGTTTTCATGTTATTAAAAAACAAAAAACAAAAAATGATATAATGATTATGATCATTTGAAATATTCCATTCTGCCTCATGGCACAAATAATATGTTACTGTCACACTGTCTAGTACTTCTAGAAGTTATTTGGTGAACAAATTTAATAAAAACATACAAGTACTGTACTCAGGTGTTAATTGATTATATATATAAAGAAATCAGTCATTGGCATCCATCTCACTTTTTCAAACAATACATTGGATTGTTTACACTTTTCAAGTTGGACCATACAGTACAAAAATAATTAAAATGTGGAAAATAACAGAGTTGTATACTTTTAGAGTTCAGTAGACATAAAACTTCCAAGATACTTTAACACAGCCATTTTCTTTGAAATTTTTAATCAAAATATTAATATGATAAGACCATGATAGATTACAATCAATACTTAGAATTTTCAAATACCAAGTGACATTAATTGTAACTAAAGTGTATCATTCATATTTTCCACTTCACTCATTTTTTTGACAATTTGCCCAGCATAAAAACTAAGAATGAGGGTCAACACTACTGAATCCCTAAACACCATTAACCTGAACAGTACCTTATCATATCTAATTCAACATTTTAATGAACCTAAGAATAGGTACATATCTTATCTTGATAAGACTTTTATGATAAAGGTGGCAATGCAATAACAATATTAGTGTAGCAGATTACCACTTACTATTTGTGGAGCACTTGACCTATTTTTGAGCTGAACTTTGATCATTTGAACATGTCCAATATCACATGGAAGGAATTCTTGTGTTTCCTGCTCATTCTCCAGAGTAAACAAAGCATCAGTTCTCTTCCTAGTCTCTGATTCCTTTGTTTTTTTCTCTTCATCAAAACCCTGGAAAGGAATGCTTGTGTGATTACAGAGGGTAAAATACAGTATGAAGAATTTATATCATCAAGAGCCAGTTTCATAAAAAAAATCTCTGAGTTTTTCCTCAAATCTTCAAATTCAAGCAATTTGATTTGTCGAAATTTGAGTTGAGGAAGGATTTATGAAAACTCAATTTCAGATTCTTTATGAAATCAGACCATGTTCTCGAAAGAAATAGAAAACTTTTTATCAAACTAAATTAAAGATGAAATATTATTCTTATACGTATAGAAATAATTTTAAGTATTTTTCTACAAATTACACAAATGTTAAGAAAGCATGCAAACCTCTCCCTTGAGTTCTATTCTAACACTGTTGGAGGTACTGCCTCTAGACTGAACCTCCCAATACTGAGAAAATGCTCCTTGTGACCGTGGCATGAACTGAACACAAATCTGAAATATAAATCAAAACATGTCTAATCTAATACACAGTAAATACACAGTATGGGGTATAAAACAATCAGACATGGTTTTAATACGAGGTCAACAAACAAAGAGGACATTGACAAAATTAGAAGTATATATACAGTAAAAGAAAAAGAACCATAATGGAAAAATCAGGATTTGAAAAAGCGGAAGAAAGTCATGTCTGAAATACATGTATGTAAGACTTTTCAATTCATGGCAAAACTCGCACAAAATTGTGATTACTGTGTTCATATGTTTAATATGTAATATTTTTGATAAACAACTTCAGTGATAATCTGTTACTGTTATTGTTATTGTTATTGTTGTATCTATGTACAGTTATTTATAGTTGTTTACCTGGGTTGACTGGTTCCCCTCAAGATGTCCGTACTTCTCAGAAAATGAAAACACTTTATAGGTAGCTCTAAATACATCTTTGGAGTTATCTGCCCCCTACAAATAGAAAATTATAAAAAAAAATGTTAATAACAAAATGACCTACATCTTTTAACCCTTATGTCTTGACGAAATGTTTGGCTGTCGCTACTACTCGCAACATAAGTAATTTTTCACTACTAAATTTTGACAGTCAGCCATAGAGTTTAAATCACTCTAGAGACCTCTATATTTTACCTGATATCATTAAAGCATATCAATATCATCTCTGTGTTTAAAATCTAGGTAATATGTTTGGGAAAATTTTGCAGAAAAAGCATAAAGTTGAAGGTGAATCAATGAAATGTGAAGCAAAATAGTGGACAATAAAGACGCAGACTTTATCCAAATATATTTTAATGAATTTGATGGATTCAATATAAGTCCAAATTAAAGTAAAATTATTATAACTTCCAATCTATAGACAACTTTTTTTGTTTGCCCAATGATAAAAAAAGTTATAAAAGCTTAAAATTAGGTGTACAGTTTGAGCATAAAAATATTAGAAAATGCAGCAGTGGCAGCCCAATGTTGTATTTACTGTGCAGCATTGTAAGGGTTAAATGACTATGTGTTTAAAAAAATGTTTGGAAGAATTTTTAAAATTCTGTTCAATTAAATTACACATGGTTAACCCTATATTTTTTAAAATTATTTTTGAATTGTGAAATCAAGGTTGAATGCTGACCACCATTTCTTACCAATCACAACTTTACACAAGATAATACACTTAAATGCCTACCTCAGAATCAAGGAATATTAAAGTATAGTAACAGCAAGGAGACCATTATAAGAACCAGGAACAGGAAATTCTTGATCCAGGGACAAAGACAAGACAAATAAAACACAAAAACACAAAAAGTAAAACAAATTATCTAAAAAATACACCCAATAATAAAAGAAACAAATGAGCAACATGGTGCACCAATAGGGTAAGCATCATCTACTTTTCCAGAATCATCCATAGAATTGCTCATATGATGTCAAATCTGGGTTAACTATAGCACTGTGATAACATGTCCTCATGGTAACAAAGGCCATATCTTAATGAGTACCTTCACATAGGGAGGAGCAAATATGGAGATTGTCCACCTCAGGTTTTCACTGGCCACATTAGTTTAGTCTACATAGGTCTCAGACATGTCTCCTACTTTGGTTGGTGGAAAGTTGACCTGTGATGTGTTGACCTGAACCCCTCGATTCTCAGCAGGGATACAGATTGATGTAGCAGACGACACCTGTTTGTACAATGGAGCCAGATTTCTGTTTGCAGCATCTTCTTCTGTTTGTATATCAGTTCTTATCTGAACCTGTAGAGTCTAACAGTAAAAAAATCTACAAATATCATTTCTTTCCAATTTACAGACTTCAAAAAAATAAATTATCATCCATTAAAAGAGTAATCAAGGGAACCAAGGTTATAGCAGTAATCAAAAGAATGCAATCCAGGGACAAAGACCAGACATGGAAAACAGACTTACACAACAAAGAACATAAAGTAACTAAAATCATACATAAAAAGTAACAAAAGCAAATGAGCAACACGGACTCCACTAAAAATGGTATTGCTTCCTTATTTGCTTAAAAGGAATTAAAGCACAAAAAGTGGAAGTCAAATACTGAACTAGTATATTATCTCCCCTGCAATAATATTAGTTTTCTAAACTGAGTTATGATAACTGACTGAGTCAATATATCATATATTATCTTGTAATGTTTTGCTATGTGCAGTTGATTCTGTATTTCAAGATTAAAAGGATCATTGTACCTTATACTGCTCTCCACATGACACATGAACAGTTCCTCGCCATGGTAATGTCTCCATATTCTGGAAAACTCTTGCACTGGGACTGATACATATTGATGTTGTACTCCTTTAATGATACAGTATTATATAGAACTGTTACATGGTATAACTAATGAATAACTAGGAAACTATGATAGAACTGATTCATACAGGTACTTTATCAAAAACAATTTCCTAGAATAACCATGGATTAGTTGCACCATAATTTTAAACAATTAACTACAAAATAACTATTCAAAATTTCAATTTGTATAGTCATCTATTCAAGTTTCAATATTCAGTATAAACAGTTTGCTCTGTTGATTAATTTAGTAAAATGAATACACCGAACTTCTTCATCATTGAAAATAATAAGCCAATTCAAAAGGTCAAGGAACAAATAAGAAATACTTTTAAACCAAGCTTTAGACAAATAAGACTTACTTTGGTTGAACAGTTACTGTTTCAGGTGTAATTTTTACCCATTGTCCAAGCCATGACATCTTAAACCTGTAAAAACAGTTAACCATAAGACATTTATTTAGGAAGCTTCAAGCATGGTTATCATTCACAGCTCAGGCTCAACTGTTGCCCCCATTTTTGTTAAACATTTCATTTAACACGTTATATCTGATTGCAAAACCTTTAGTGTTACCCTAACATCTCATGCCTTCAAAATAATTATACAATACTACAAGGGTAGAAACAAACCATTGATGTGAAAATTAACTAACCTCATTTCCTTGTTCAAGAAGTTAATGATCTGGAACTTTGAAACTTCAGGTCGGTCATCAACTAAAATAAGTAAATTTATATAAATAAAGGGATAAGAATACAGCATACCAGCAATGAATATATCATCACATAGTTGGTGTCTTGTGAGAAAGAATACTGTATCACTTATTCAGTAATTTTAAAGCCTTTTTATACCCATAGGAAGAATATTTTAAAAGGCAACTTAACAAATATGTGTATGTACTTGTAACAAATAAATTCTGTATTCATCTGAACTTTGATGTTGACCACTCATACATGTAGATCAATATTACTGAACCAATTCAAACTTATTAAGAAGTCGACAAGCACAGCATGATACGACTGCAGTGGTCAAACTATGAACAGTTGGGAAGTGTGGACACAATATTATCTTTTGACACATATAAGCATAAGCACAATTTATTATGGACAAATCAAATGGTTTGGAAACTATATTGCACAAAATTTTGAAATAATTTTAAAATTTTCAATATCAAGCCAAAAATAAAAAATGTGGCCCCTTTGACCCCTTATAACTAATAGACATCTGAAATCTGATTGAAAAATGCAAGCAGGGATTTTTATGATAAATCAAATGATAACATATTTCGAAATTGGACCAAAAATTAAAAAGTCTTGTCATAGCCTGACTTTGACCCACTATAACTTGAAAACAGTCGTCAACACATACAATCTGCTGAATACATTTATTTACCAGAATTAAATAAGGAACACAATAAAAAAAGATTATTTAAAATTGGGGAAAAAAAAAACAAACATTCTACATGGGTTTTAATAAAACACTTATTTTTACCTTTTTTGAACCCTTGTTTTCAAACAGTAGGTAATAACAGTAAGTCCAAATTAAATAGGAACCATCCTTTAAGGGTCAGTAAAATCATATTAAAATTTCAGAACAATTGGTCAACCACAACTATCGCATAGAAAAGAAGCGTCCCCAGACTACAACTGCACCATAACATTCTACATCAGCAAATTGTTTGCAGTCATATAAAAAATTGTATAACAAAACAGTATTAGTATACTTTACCTTTAGAAGGAGCATGCAGTATGAGTTGTTCGGGTTTTAGAGCCCAGTCTGATTTATCCTTGTCTAGCATCAAGGACTGTGTAAATAAAGGCCCTATCAAAGGCCCAGGCATTGTGTTGGAAACAGATTCTCTGCCGCTATAAAAAATCAAATAATTGTTAATAAAAATGGTGTTTAGAAAATTGATTTTGCATGAAATTATATATATTTTTTACTGCAGTGCTGAATGTACTTAAAAATTTTTTTCCGAGCTATTAAGAATGTAAATGGTTCATGGTTGTAAACCATGTAGAACACAACTGGATCATTCATCTCACTAACTACCAAATGTTATACACTCTAATTAACATTAAATTATTTTTTTAAGTTCTTAAGTTTGTATACAACTGTTTACTGGAATCAAATATTGCTAATTTATCAATTACTTGTCTGTATGTTTTACTGGTACTACTGATATGTCATTCACATGGGAACCAGAGGGCATGCTGGTTGCTAGGTGACTAGATGGCATGGAAGACATTCTAATGGTCCCAGCAGTATTGTAAAGTCTGTCTGCTGCCTGACTTGGTATGGAAGACTGAGGAATCCTAGGAGGTAAATTATAAGGTTGATCATGTGTCACTATTCCTTTTGTATTTTTAGATGACAAATGGTCAGACAAATAGTCTACAGGAACTGAAGATGCTAAATTACAGCGACTATTTTGTGGAGTTCCATAATCACCACCATTCTGAATGGTTGTTGTAAAGTTACTTCCATGATTTGAATAGACACCAGATTGAGCAGCTGAGGCTACCAAGGTCAGACTGACCTTGGACATGCTTCTATAGAACAGATCAATGTCTTTTGATGGACCAACATCTGAGATAACAGAAGGCAGGTCAGGTACCATGTCTTCATCCATAAATGGCAGGTTAAAGTTCGTACAATGTAAAATATTTTCGTCACATATGGACCTTTGAATTTTACTCTTATGACCTTTACTCTGACGAATGACCCTAAAAAGAGATTATATAAATTAAAGGTTACATAAGAATTTATACATAACAGAAGCAAGCTAACAACAGCTACTTTTTCATACTGATAAAACATCTTTACATGTACTAACTGGATAATATATGTGACTGTACATATTCACATTCCTTGTCCCAACTCTTACATCAAACCAGTGATACATGTAGCTTTATCCTTATTTTTTATATTTTTTTCTTTGATATTTGTCAAAGAAGCCAGAGAAGTTAAAATAAACACAACCTCAGTTGAAAAGAATCTTTCCCATTCAAGCGTGTGTACTACAAACCTTCTCATCCTCTGTCAACTAACTTCATAACCAAAGAGAAAGCCAACCATGTGTACTACAAACCTTCTCATCCTCTGACTACTAACTTCATCACCAAAGAGAAAGCCGACCATGGGCACTACAAACCTTCTCATCCTCTGTCGACTAACTTCATCACCAATGAGAAAGTCAACCATGTGTACTACAAACCTTCTCATTCTCTGTCGACTAACTTCATCACCAAAGAGAAAGCCAACCATGTGTACTACAAACCTTCTCATCCTCTGTCGACTAACTTCATCAGTGAAGAGAAAGCCAACCATGTGTACTACAAACCATCTCATCTTCTGTCGACTAACTTCATCACCAAAGAGAAAGCCGACCATGGGCACTACAAACCTTCTCATTCTCTGTCGACTAACTTCATCACCAAAGAGAAAGTCAACCATATGTACTACAAACCTTCTCATTCTCTGTCGATTAACTTCATCACCAAAGAGAAAGTCAACCACGTGTACTACAAACCTTCTCATCCTCTGTCGACTAACTTCATCACCAAAGAGAAAGCCGACAATGTGTACTACAAACCGTTTCATCCTCTGTCAACTAACTTCATCACCAAAAAGAAAGCCGTCCACGTGCACTACAAACCTTCTCATCCTCTGTCGACTAACTTCATCACCAAAGAGAAAGCCAATCATGTGTACTACAAACCTTCTCATTGTCAGTCAACTAACTTCATCAGTGAAGAGAAAGCCGACCATGTGTACTACAAATCTTTTCATCCTCTGACTACTAACTTCATCACCAAAGAGAAAGCAGACCATGTGCACTACAAACCTTCTAATCCTCTGTCGACTAACTTCATCACCAAAGAGAAAGCCGACCATGTGTACTACAAACCTTCTCATCCTCTGTCGACTAACTTCATCACCGCAGAGAAACCCAACAACTGCTACTATTTCTCTCCCCTCACTACACAGGGCACATTCTCTCTCTGTTGGGTTAAACACAACTGTTATACACTGAAAAAAGTAGTTAAGATCCAGTAATGTCTTACAAAAGCTGATTCACATTTTGGAGTTGTACTTAAATTTAATGGAGCAGACAGGATGAAATATTAACCATCAGATGTTGCTTCATTGTATTTGTGATGTGACATTTCCCTGCATTATGAACTTAGTTAATTTCTTAATCTCAGACAACTAACTAATATTCAGCTGCCAAGCTACTGACAAAATTCTCTCTTACAGTACATTTTTACTCCTATCAATGTTAATGTCCACATTACTTCTGTTTTAGTCTAACAAGCATCTGACACATTACATGATCAAGATATAATACATCTATAATGCTACTTACACTGGCTCCTTTTGCTTTAATCACCATTTCATTAGGTTCTATAAGAACCCTTGGAGGTCTGACTAGGTGTTTACAGCTTGGATCTGTACATAAAAAATAGAATAGAATATTTTGCCCAATTGAAATCAATACAAAATAATTAATATGCAACACATAATATCATATATCATAGTAAAACAGGAAATTGCATGTGTTGTTGTGCTACTCATACAGGAAGTTGATATCGAACATCACCATGTATAACTCATCCATATAAAGAACCATTATTACCCCTTCCATATGAAGAAATAAACCAAATTTGAAACGAATCCATCAATAGGAGCCAAGAATTTTGTGATAAAAATTTTATCTATCATTCCATACAGTGAAAAATGGCAAAGTCCTACAAAATGAGAAGTTGATGTTTAGACAGCACTCAAAATCACTAACACTGTATGCATCATCTTTATAAAGTCACACACAAAATTTGAAATCAATCCATCCACAGAGAGCCGAAGTAATAGCGATGAAATTCAGACGGATGGATGGAATGACAGACAAGGTGATTCCAATATACCACCCACTTGTTGAGATGGGGTATAATTATGTACAAATCTTTGCAAGAATCAGGCAAAATGATTGAACCCAAAAATGTTGAACCTTACTATGCAAGTATTAGTATTAGTTTAGACTTGCTAAGTAAAACTATTATACAAACTTGTTGACACTTATAAACTCTAGAGGCAATGTTTCTGAGTTCCTACCTGTGAAGCATAAACCTTTGACATAAGCAGCTCTTGAACCAACGTTTCTCAGTGAGATTTTCTGTATCTGACATTTGTTAGGCTCTATACCAGAGAAATTCAGTAAATATTTCTGATCTGTAACACTGTTGCCCTCAATTATACTGGCACCTTCCATAACCAATAGATTGGTACCTCCATATCCTTCTAATGGAATCTATAAAAATAACAATATGGTCTTGTCAACTTTATCATCAAGCCATTTCAAAAGATAATTTTTGCTACATTCTTGGGATGTTAAATAAGTGAACATTTCAATGCCAATTCAAATACATTATACTAGCTAATGACACCTAAACAATAGACAACCACAAAGATAGTCTACTTCATCAACAAAATCTGATATGTGGTTAACACTGATAACACTTAGTGATTAAATACATGTATGCATATGACTTTCTAACCATCAAGTGTTTACTGAAATTTCATGAGAGCCATCCCCCCAAATATTTTTCATAGGAGAAACCATTTCTCCATTATATAAGGCTTGGCTTATATCCTTTCTCCACTTTCTTAGGTGAAATTCAGATTTTCATATGCTCCCTTAAGCTCACAAGTTACAAATCACTCCTTCCTGGAGAAGATTTGAACCATTATATTAACTACCATACACACTAAGAAATATAATAATTACAGAGTATTTAACAGCCATGCCAACAGGTTTTACCACCAGCTTGCCATGATGTTGCCTTACAGCTGACGGGCGATATTCTACATTGACAAGAAATTTATCTCCTCCATTTACCAGTAACTCTCGTGTGTATGATCTTCTGTCATTCCACAATAACTACAATACATAGTAATTTAGTTACAGTTACATGGAATCACTTCAACATCGAAACAGTCATGTTTCAAATCACTTAACATCAATAATCAATTACTGAAAGAGTCAGAAACAAATTTACCATTAATAGTCAAGGAACAGACATGTCTGAAATCAGTCTGTTTGTAACAACTAATAAGCAATGCATCAGAAAATTCAGTTTTCATGTTTATTGTAAACCCAAAGAATGTTTTGCTACACTTTATGATGCAGTGTCTGCCTTATCAGTTAATAATTTTGAATGGTCTAATTTAAACCTCTATATACCTGGAAGCTGTCAGTATCAGATCTGATCTCCAATGATAACTTCAGCTGTGATGAGGTTACATTCTTCAGTGTATATCTCTTTACCCTGAAACAAAGCAAGTAAATCTGTAGTCAACTCCTACTCTGAGTTAATTGTCAATAAACTTTCATCAAAGATTTAATATAAATTATGACTTTAAAATTTAATATCAGGTATGACGTTAAGATTTTGATAACCTTGTCCCTATGGCAAGTAAGTGAATGGAAATTCTACTTGTCCAGTTTTTAAACTAGGTGGATCTGAAGTTGGTTGTCATTTGGAAAAGTATGGTTCTGAATGACAGTTTTACTGGGCAATAGGACCACATTTAATGTCAGACCATGTAACAAAATACATCTTTTAAACTTATTAAACTGTTTTACTTCTTTATATTTTACAGGAAATCACATATATATATGGTATTTTTCTACTTAACTTACAAAGATTTACCCATAGCAACACCACCAAAGTCAATAAACTGTCTGTCTCCTAGCAACACTGGCCCTCTATGAACAACAGCCTCTTTCTGGACCTCAGCTCGGATTGGCAGATCATAATCTGGACCTTGTGGCAAAATTCTCATCAACAAAATTCTGGAAGAAAAAAAAATTGAATATAATCATTGTAGTTCCAAATATTTCTTCAAAAGTTTATCCTTAAAGTAATGAGAGGAAATTTGAGAAGAATGGTATAATAAATATATATGTAAAGCATCTGAGCGACCTACATTTTGTTAACTACTTTCCAGGTAGAATGCAGTCTAATAACAGAGGAAAGTCTTTTCTTTGCTATACGCTTGCTGTTGGATCTTACAGATAAAATACAAATACATAATCACTGAACACTTAACTCCAATCATTATTTCATTCATATATGTTCATTGAGTCTACTCATTAAGTCTACTTATTAAGTCTATTCATTAAGTATATTTGCCTTTCTTTTAATCCCAGAAAAGCAAAATTTTCAACTTCTTTCATGACATTTAAATCCTAACTATCTTAAAGTAGAAAACCCTTCACCAAAGCTCACTAGGTGATACCCCTGCAACACTCTGAGAAACCATATAAGAAACCACAGAAGTACTTTAGATGGAAACTGGAAATAATGTGAGCAAGCTGACGAAGAGAAAACCCCTGCTTCAAATGTAGTTTACTGTACTTCTCTTAATTATCTCCATTACAGATAGTAATTATATTCCTTCGTGCACATCTACATATGATGCTCCACCTTTCTATAAATTTCAACTAAATCCCTGGAGCAGGTTAGGATGACTTGCACACATGAATCTTAAGTTGGACCATCTCCTTTTGGAGTCCTCAGACAGTTATTCAATTTCTTAGTGCACATCTTCATAAGATGACCAACCTTCCTATAAAATTTCATTAAAATCCCTTGAGCAGTTAAGGAGAAGTTGCACTTACAAGGTTTTAGCATTTAAAACACTTAAGTTGGATTTCCTCCCTTTTGAGTGCTCCAATAGTAATTATATTCCTTCATGCACATCTACATATGATGCCCAATCTTCCTACAAAATTTCATCAAAATCCCTTACGCAGTTATGGAAGAGTTGTACTTACCAAAAATGTGGACAGACAGGGTGAATCCAATATTATATATAATACAAAAATGTTTTAAAAAGGAACAAGAATGCTACAAGTAGCCATATGTCCCCTTCATGTGTTTTCATAAGTCCATGTGGCGATTCAACGTTAAGGTATCTTAATGAATCAAATTAAGTTAGGTTAATAATTCTTCATACAACAACAAAAAAATCCGCAAAAAAAAGCAACATGAAAAATAAACAAAGTCCCATAACTCCCATAAAAACTGTCGAATCAAAATAGCGGTTACGTATGATCGACTACACATGGTGACAAACAATCCTACAAAATTTGGTCAAATTCTGTTCAGCGGTTTCTGAGGAGTTGTGTCCACAGCTGACAACCAGCTTGATCACTTCCCAGGGGTAATAAAAGAAAACTTACGTTTCAAATGAAGGAACAGTAAACCCTCTGACAGGATTGAATGACACAGTAACAGGTCTCTCCTGTCCTGGTGGTATGGTAAACTGTGCTGGATTAACAGTGAAGTATTCCTGGTACTCTATAACACCCAACAAACATTCCATGTTGATGTTTCCAGCATTCCTAAGATTAAAGGTCTGACCAGATTTCTGGTTTACATGGGTCTTGAACTGAAGTTGCTGTAAAGATACCACTGATGATAGAATGATCAAAAACAATCTAAAGATATACTGCTGATGATATTTTTTTTCATAGTTTCAATATTTGTGGTATGCGTAGTTTAGTCAAACCACAAATTCTATTCCCCCCCCAAAAAAGAGAAATTTTCATGGAAAACTTACAAAAGAAATCAATGAATTTTACACTCCATAAATCCACAAAAAGTTGACACACCATGACAATTCATGTCCACAAATTGTTGACACATGATAATTTATGTCCACAAAATGTTGACACACCATGACAATTTATGTCCACAAATTGTTGACACAACATGACAATTTATGTCCACAAAACATGACACACCATGACAATTTATGTCCACAAAATGTTGACACACCATGATAATTTATGTCCACAAATTGTTGACACAACATAACAATTTTTGTCCACAAAACATGACAATTTATGTCCACAAAATGATGACATACCATGACAATTTATGTCCACAAAATATTGACACACCATGACAATTTATGTCCACAAATAAATGTACTTATACAGTAAATTGAGCTCCTAAAAATCTGGAACTTAAAATTCTTACAGATAAAAATAAGACTTTTTAAACATACAAACTAAACTGTTTCAAAGTTAGCCAGGTTGGGTATTTTAGGTTGTTATTCATCGCAATATATGGATTTACAGTCAACATTATATGGGTACACTCTACCATTTCTACTTGATTAATGTATTGTTGTCATTTTTTGGTGATATCAAGTAAATTCCTATCCATCAAAATATAGTCTTAATTATTGTGATTAGCCTTTTTCACAAATATAAGAAACATTAAAGAATTTAAGTTTGTCTTTTAAAACCACCTCAACAGCCATAGTAACTACTTCAATGTTCACAGTGCATCACTCCACTCTCTTTTATAAAAAAAATATCCAGTGTATCCAGCCTATTTTATCTGTAAACTTATCGTCAAGTGTACAGCACTTAGCACAAAGAGGTGTTATTTAATTCTAAGTATGGCAGAGCTATAATACCTAAAATAGTAAATAACTCAGTGCAGGACATTCCCAATACCCATTCCATCAGTATCTACCTTTCCTGTGGCTTAGTAAATAAACAACATCCTTTAGGTTATCCCAATGTCTAAATGTCTAAATTGATGCAGTATGGCATGCCCACTACACAAGCTCGCCTTTAAATAAGATAGTCTTACCTCTAACTGCCTCGACAGGTGGAGTTTAGCTAACCCACAACATAAGCCACACCCTACAATAAGAAATACTTACCTCAAACTGCCTAGAGAGATAAAGTTTGGTCACACCCACAATATAAGCCATACCCTATATTAAGAAATACTTACCTCCAACTGTCTAGAGAGGTGGAGTTTGGCCACACCCACTACAGAATGTAGATCTATAGAGCTGATTAGGGGTAGGTGTGAGGGTGTGTCTACTTCAACTTCCACTCTGGCAAACATTTCTGTTGGAGGGTACTGAGACATAGCTTATAAATAGAAAATCAAATAAAACCTGAAGCATAAATATCTAAACAGTTACTACTGGGAAGGTATTTAATTCATGGATTGCATCACACCATGAGCAACAGATCTAATTTTTTTTAAAATGTTTTAGTGAACTATTTTAAAGATATCGTAGACACACACAAAAAAATTTAGCAATGAAAAAGCCTCTATGCCAGGTTTAATTTCTTAGCAAAACCATGAACAATGACACCTTAGAACACATACTCCCAAAAATAATATACACATCTCATTTACAAATACATATAGCTTTATTAACAAGACACCCAATGACTGAACAATGCAATTACAAAAGAATATAAAACATTGGTTATAATAATTGTACATATCACAATATACAAGCAAGAGAGAATTAACAAGTCCCTGAGAGTAAAATACATTATATGTCTGGATTGTACCTCTATTGTATTGCTTCTCTGGAGGCCTACAGTAAATTTTGATGTCATAAACTGTTGGATCAGAGTCAGCATTTCTCCCTGGTACTGATAGTGGCATAACTGTCCTTCCGATAGATGCTGACTGTGGTCTATTACTACGAGAAATCACTGAGATATCAGCCAGCTTTGTGTCAAAGGAAAAGGCATGCCAAGATCCTTGACTCTATCAGAAACATAAAACTAAAGTTATAACAAAGTCCTATTTCTAAAATACTGGAACTACTTACTTAGTTTTATCCTATTCATTAGTATTAAAGTATCAATGTTTACATACAATATATACCAAAATGAAAACAAGTATCAAATGAAATATTTTTTTGACATAAATACATATTATTCATTTTAACATTACCTGAACACTGTACCCTCATAGTTCTATAAGTTTATTACCTGAACACTGTACCCTCATAGTTCTCTAAGTTTATTACCTGAACACTGTACCCACATAGTTCTATAAGTTTATTACCTGAACACCGTACCCTCATAGTTCTCTCAGTTTATTACCTGAACACCGTACCCTCATAGTTCTCTCAGTTTATTACCTGAACACCGTACCCTCATAGTTCTCTCAGTTTATTACCTGAACACCGTACCCTCATAGTTCTCTCAGTTTATTACCTGAACACTGTACCCTCATAGTTCTCTCAGTTTATTACCTGAACACTGTACCCTCATAGTTCTCTCAGTTTATTACCTGAACACCATACCCTCATAGTTCTCTCAGTTTATTACCTGAACACTGTACCCTCATAGTTCTCTCAGTTTATTACCTGAACACTGTACCCTCATAGTTCTCTCAGTTTATTACATGTACCTGAACACTATACCCTCATAGTTCTCTAAGTTTCTTCAGTGTCATATTTAAAAAAAAACACAAAGTACACAACATCAAATTAAGAATTTTAACTTTAATTCATAAAATATGTGAACAATAAATGAATAATATATGCTACAAACATCTGGTGTCAACATGGAAGCCTGAAATAACCACAGTATGAAATTCTGTCAAAGGTCACCACAAAAATTAGTGGAAACTGGCAAAATTAAAGCGACAAGAGATAAATATGATCTCAAGGATCATGAGGGGCTCCAAAAACTGGCCTTATCAGCAAAATATAAATTTAAAAAATCACTCTAAAGTAAAATACATATTTCATAAAGCAGAATTGAGGTATGAAAAGGGGTAATAAAAACAATCAGAGACTCCTTATTTTGTTTTTCTTGGTTTTATTCAGTCATTAATCCATTGAAGAAATTCCTACTGTAATGTACATATACTCAAGTCATGGTTTTAACTGAAAATTACCAAATATGTTAAGTTGCATAATTGCCATAATAGGTATTGAAAAACAAGATCAAGAAAAAAGTAAACCAACAAAAGACCAACAGACATGACAAGACCAACAGAAATGACAAAACCAACAGACATGACAAGACCAACAGACATGACAAAACCAACAGACATGACAAGACCAACAGACATGACAAAACCAACAGACATGACAAGACCAACAGACATGACAAAACCAACAGACATGACAAGACCAACAGACATGACAACACTGACAATCATTTTATACAGCATAACCATAAAAGATGTAAATTCATACTTAGCCACACAGTAAAAAAGTTTCCCACGAACCAGATCCTGTGGGAACACAGACAGACAGACAAACTGGCAACCCAAACCAACAGAAAACATTGAATACCATGATAAAATTGAGTTTCACAAATTGTCATGCTAAGCAAACCTCCACTGGTACAGAAAGGTGATATTGGACAGTATTCAAAATTGCTTACAATGTGTGCCCCATCTATATAAAGCACCAAACAAAATTTGAAACCAATTCATAAAAGTGGAGCTGAAATTTTTGTGATTAAAATTTTCTTTGTCATTCCATTTAGTGACAAATTAAAAAATTGTAAAGTCCCACAAAACAGGAAGTTGATATTGGACCAAAACTGCTTACAACAAATGCCCCATCTATATATGAGATAATTGTGACAAATGATGGACAGATGAAAAGTGATTCCAATCTACCATCAATTTGTTGAATAGGAGTATAAAAACAATCCTACATACCAGTAAAATAGAAAGACGTAATGGTATTGTAGCTTGTCCTCTGTTGATGATCTGTAATGACATCTCATGGCATGATCCCCAAGCGACCTCTCCAAAGTTCATACACTTATTGTTACTATCTGTTCTAACCTGCAGGATTCAAGTTCAAAGGTCATTCAAATTAAAGGTTCAAATTGTCATTCTATGGGTGAATAGTAACATTTTACTATTGATATTTTTTAAAAATTTTTTACATGATTTTTTTTCTCCATGAATTATCAAAATTATAATATAATTATAACATAATAATGATAAAGAATGCCTTAATACAACAATTAATATTTAACATTTTTAAACAAAGTGGTAGCTTTATTATGGTTGAGCTTTCCATTGAGCCCAGAAAATTGACAAAGAGCTATTTATTTTCCCTTCCATATTAGTGGATAATTTGATATACAGTTACCTAATAAGAAATCTCCTACATGTATAATAAAACTACATACAAGATAAGTGTATCTAATCATAAATAAATACTGTATCAAATTAATAATATCCCTAATGCTAGTATAGTTAATTATATTGTGGTTTACACTCCAACCGACTGTGAATTAATCACAAAGATTTTCAGTGGTCAACTATATAAAAAAATTATCTAAAATTAATCAGTTATTCTCAGAAGGAGATTTAAGAAAAACAGGGCATTAATGAAACATTAAGTGATACTCCACCAGGTAATGGTGAAAAAAGGGACAGCACAATTTTCAAAATGGTCAAACTCGAAAACTATATTTTGGATTTTGCTGAAAATTAAACTTAACATGTATTTTATGTTACAAAAAAATGAACATAGTTTCAAAACAATTAATTAATCCATTCTTAAGTATCTTCTGGAAACCATCAGAGAGACATACCACTTTTCAGAGGGTATCACATAATACTGCACAACTTCGTGAGGCTGGGTAAAAAAAATTAGAATGTCAGAAAATTTTGTACAAAACAGACTGAATGTTGTTTATTGAGGGAAGCAAGGAACAGAATCAGATTGCAGATTAGATTTAATGAAGGAGACAATGGACACAATATTTTGTTTATATTTCTGAACAGAGTACAACTATTTCAATATGAAACCTAAAATGAAATCTAATATGAAATCTAAAGTAAAACTGATCAACAATGACCAAATAAGAAATGTACCATTTCTGTCTATATACATATATAAATATAAAGCTACAAAGCACACACCTCTAGACATGGTACAAATCTAAGAGAAAAGGGGGGTAAGTGATATAAAAAGTACACTCTGTGATCACATGACATGACAGCTCACATGAAAATCATATGAACTGTCATGTCTTAAATGAAAATATTTACATCTTACCTTGTTTATGAGAAACTAGACACATAAAACAAAAAGTTGCTGTTTCTAATCTATCAGTGTATTCAACATTTAACTATATGTAACAAAAATCCGACAAAAGTGAAAATAAAGCTTTCTATGCTTTACAGGCATCCGAATGATACCTTGAACCTTACTGTGCAAAAATTTAAAAAATTTTAAAGAGTGCTTAAAAGCTTCTAAAACATTTCCATAGCCTAACATTTGTACACCTTCCCCTACATGTAACACAAAACAAAATAAATACCTGTATTTGAGGATCTTCAGCAATGGCCTGAAGTGTAACTACTGTAGGTATCTTTTCAGTACGGACACTGTTATCTTGTAGAAACAAACTTGATGTGACATTTAACTGGGCTACATATGCTCCTGCCATTTTAGGTATAAAGATAACCTGCAAGATAATATCAAACAAAATCTTGTCTATGTAAAACAACAGCTGAAATAAATACATAAGACATCTTCCATTAAAACACATGAGGTACAGAGGGAGGGAACACACTTCTTAAATTTTATACAAGGGTGGTTGTCAGAACTCTTGACAAATAAATGAATATAGACTAAGCATAACAATGCTGTGTGAGTCCCCTTGCGAAAATTGCCTCCCCCAGTGTCCTATAATTTTAACGTAATAGCCTTAAATATAATTAGTTTAAAAGCTGTTTAAAATTTTTATGTCAGCAAAACTAAGAAAAATAAACATACAAATCTTGTAAAACATACCCAATTATTAAAACAAAAACAAAAATCCAACATATCACTGAAAGCAGAGTATTACAAACTTTTTATACATATGGTATACAAATATAACATAAAAATAACATTCCTCACATCTGACTTACAGTGACAGTCTCTGATGTTCTTGGCTCAATAATGACTTTTCTCTTCATCTCAAAGGGGAGATAATTCATCACATTCATCTCTCGTCCATCCACTGTCCATTCCTGGACTTGTAAATAACATTCTAACCAACTATTGGTAGGATTTGTCAACTCAAGTTTCTTCTCTGTTGATATTCCTACACAACATACTTCACTAAAGTGGAGGATTCTAGGGGCAGTAACTGCTGTAAGCCTTGGTGGGGTTCTAACATGTTGGTTATCCCTTTTGGGAGAAGACTTGGTGGCATTACACTCTACAATTAAATTGAAAAAAATCACAAGTTTGAACAATGTACATCAAATCAAAATTTATAATATCATCATCAAAATACTGACACATCAAACTTAAAAAAGAGCACACACTAATATGCAAAATGTTTAAAAAAAAATAACAGAAGTTCAAAGTTTTCACAAGAGTATTCACAAAAATTGATAGAAAAACATACAAATATATATATATCTTAGAAATTTAACATCCCTTTAAATCATCTCTTACCGTCATCTAAAACAGTTAAGTTCTCTGCCTGGAGTTCATTCATCATTCCTGTTGACATCATGGTGTGCATACTGCTGGGAGTTATAATGGTAGTATCTCTATTGTTATAAGGAGTACTCTGATAAACCGGCAAACGTGTTGAGATATTGGCATTATCTTCAGTCCAGTCGTAATGCGTAGGTAATGGTATATCTGAATCCCTATGAGGCATCATGCCATCAGAATCTATTGGATGTTCTAGTGGTTTAGGATGAACATTTCTGCCAACAAGTTTTGATGGATTCTCCCGAACAAGATACTCCTTAGCAAAGTCAGTAGATAACATTGATTCAGATGTCAGAAGTGTTGGTTTGTCTGGCTGTTGCTTTTGTGGTAACAAATTATGGCGAAAACTTGGAATTTGTGGTGGGGGCATTAAGACATCATCAGATGTTTTATCATTTTGATTAGTAGCTGTTGAATGTTCCCGTCCAGGACTGTCCATTTTATTTTGAGAACATTTATCACCAGGATCACTAGAATAGCCATTCATTGTCTGAGAATCTGGAGGTTGTTTGTAAAAAACTTGTTGTGAATAAATAGACTGAGGCACAGTGTGGGAAAAATCAGTGCGATTAATGTTAGAAATGGCACTACTTTCCAAAGCTTTCATATTAAAGTCATGACTGTTCCCTTTCTGTAATTCAGGCTCAGTGTCAAGGCCTAGATAATCCTTCACAGGTGTTGAAGTTAAGTTCTGTAATCTGCCATTCATTGTAATACCCTCAGCAGAACGACTATGTTTGTGCTTATTTGCCTGAGCTTTTAGCATAGCATGGTGTTTTCTTGGATCAAAGTCTGAATGTCTGGTCTGTTTTTGGTCCAGTTGAGGTTTAGGTTGAGAGGGTTTCTCAGAAATGGCATCAAAACCTCTGGAATCTACTAACTGTATATCCTCTGTACCCTCTAACTCCTGACGTGACCTTGTATGGTGAAGCTCTGAAGACTTACTATATTCAGTCCCATCAGGAATATGGTGCCCTGCCCATCCAGAATTACTTGTCCTTGGACTTCTAGCCTCGTACAATATATCATCTCCACCTAGAGTGAACATAGCATTTTGATTGGTCGATGTCACTGGTGTTCTTTCATCTTTCTGAGGATAAGAAGACATTTGATCAGTATAACTATTCATTTTCTCCATTGATCTCCTTATACTGTCATGGTTACTACCTGGAGATTGACACTTAGTTCTGGAAATACTTAGTCTAGGTGAATATCCATCAAAGTCCTCCAGTTGTGTCCTTGGTGGAGTCATCTTATCAAGTTTATCTGACCTTGACCTAGGAGGAGTTTGATGGCTGGTATACTTAGGTTCATTATCTTCTGTGTCTGATTCTTCTCCATCTGGTTTAGTTTTACTCTCCATAGAAAAAGATTCTACTGAATTCTCTTTAAAGTCTCTATAATTTCTCCCATTATCATTAGTACTTAATTTAGCAACTTCCACAGAGTCTTTGTGCTCAGGTATTTCAGACAGACTCATGTCCTCTGATGACAAATTTCTCTCTCTAAACTTCAGATTTGTTCCTCTTTTGACAGGCAATTTTGATGGTTTAAGTGTTGCCTGTTTCTGGGACCATGCCATCACCATATTAGCAATTTCCTTGGGATCTTTTGACATGGAGACTGAGGCCATAAACCTTGAAAGATCACTCATTTGAAGAGTTGCTGAAATATACAAGTAGGTTTCACTACCAATACAAAACCTTAATGAGGGAAAAAACAAGTAAATGTAGCAAATAAAACAAGTATAATAAGCTATCATGACTATCAATTAGGGATGGCAACGAATACTAGAGTACTCAAGTACAAATTAAGTACTCATATCATTGTCTGCATTTTAAACATCTTGATGCAATTCACCAATTAACTTCCAATTGTACAAAATATCCCTATGTAATACTAATTAATATCAATAAACAAAGTAAAAACAGTTCACTCAATAGATTAGATACTTATTGTAAAGGTGTTTGTACACAGATCAACGCTTACATGGAACATCAGAAGCCTTAAAGTTTATCATCATTCATTATTCTCTAATTTATAATTAAAACTGCTAATTATCCTGAAACATATGATACAGATTGTGTCCATGTCTCCATTTTTGGTACATAAACAACTGTTATGAAAGGCTATTTGTAGAAGCAGTGGTCAGACGTTTATTGTTCAAGGTAAAGCGATGCAAATGCCAAGGTTGCCGTCTTTGAATATGCAGACCCATCGAAATTTTTTTAAGCACATCTGACATTCGGTCAGACACAAGGTGATGACTTGTCTGACCGAACAACAATTTGTCTGACCGAAAAAACTCTGAACAATTTATCGACACGCTAACATTTTTGATGGGGGGTGGGAATCTCCAAGTACATTTTATTATCAAGCTGATTTTAAAACTACTGGGTATGGGCTCTTGAATTTGTTAATTTGTCACCATTATTTATTTTATGTAAATTAATCTGGTTCCTAAAAATCGGAAATCAGTCTTCCTGTCTAATTGAAATTCGACCCATAAATAAGTTCGACCCAACAAAATTTCAAATGAAAATTTGTTTTATTAGATGTTCAATTATTAATCTTTATCAATTTCGATGTAAAAGAAATACACTTTATTATTTTTTTCATTATTATTTTGACAATATAATGACCGCATGTTTCACATGTAAACGAGTAGCGAGACAACGGAAGGGACGATATATCAAAGGACGAAATGACGTGTAGCGCATGAACCGGAAGTTACATATTATTGTTTACAATCAAATTGATTGACTATCTCGCTAGACTGTAGACTAATTCACGTAATTATTAAAACGTTCTAGTTTTATTATTCACAAAAACCACTTCAGTTTTGAGAAAATCTTCTTTAACGTAAGAAAAAAACATCGGACACCCGGGCCGACAAGCAACGTGTATTTACCGGACCCGGGACAATTTTACCGGACAGGTCCGACGGTCCGGCAGGTTTCGATGGGTCTGAATATGAGTTCTCAGATAATTTATATGCCTTAAATTAAGATGTAGGCTGATGTCATCATAGTTTAACTTATATAAAAAAGGCAATGCAGAAATATCATCTCACAACAAAAGTCAGTATCTTTCATCAAATGTTGAAGTTTTGTCCATGAACTCAAGTACTCACAAGTATCATAACTGAGTACCTGAGTATTAACCTTCATATCTTTTGCCATTCCTACATAGCATACATCTTAGTTATATAGGTTTTTTTTCATTATTAATTGTAAAATCTTACCATCTTCATCAATACTGACAGATTGTGGAGTATTGACAACTGTTGTCTCTATCAAAGGATATGGATTCCTGTCTTTAGGGGGAGTCTTTACTTCCATTCCGAAGTCAGGCTGAATAATAAAAAAACAGCTTCTCAGTTACTTAACAATGTGCCAAAACCTTAAACAAATATAAACATCCATATAATGAATTACTGAAGTCAACAAAAGCATCTTATAACAATAACTTTAATAACCCCCCCCCCCCCAAAAAAAAACAAATTTTTAAGGTTTTAAGTTCTGTTGTTGAAGGCTTGTTGTGTTCAGTATTTAAAAAAGTATTCAATGTTCTCATAAAATTTATAATGGAATTAATTGAATGTTAAAATGACAGATTATAATAGATATAAAATGTTGCAATAAGACCACATCTTTACATATAAAAGTTTTTTTTCTATAGGTCAAAGGTATATACATGTAGTCTACACAAACACATCTACTAAACATACACCTAATAAAGTAAAACAAAAAAAAAACAGTTGTTAAAGCTAATATTTATTATCTCCTACAGTAATTTTTTGGACAATACTGAAATCTTACCCTAGGACCATCACCGTCTAGCGACCCAAGTTGGCCTGAACGACTCTTCATGAACTGCCCAACAGATATTCTACAGTCATCGTCAGCAACAGTCATCCTGCTACGGTATGACCAAGAATCACTCTCACCAAAAACATTACCATCTTCCATTTTTTCATCCTACATAAACCAAATAAAAAAATAAAGTGTAAAATTGCTTACTTTGCTAAAGATTTTAATCTTTTACAATGTTAATATATGATGTCAATGACAAATAGAGCTTCTATAGGGAATCCTACATGTATAAGACTCTACCTATTCATTGACATGGATAATGTATCTAAATAGACAGCAAGATGTTTGCATAGATGTTGTTGAAATGAAAAATGCAAGCATTTTGAAATATACCGTATTTTTCTATGTATAAGTTGAATTGCCGAAATTTGACTTAAAACGACGAAAAACACAGTCAAATTTTGCCAGATAATTCAAGTGTCAGACATGCATCTTAGATCATCAATGTTTACATACCATAGTAGGTGTCAGCAGAAGTTTTTCAAATCATATTATTCAAGCGAAGTAACTTTAAATGATATTGTTGTTTGTTAGCATTTCTAATAAAGTGTATTTTGTAAATTTGTTTTATTAGTTTAATTTAATTCCATGTCAATTGCTCTGATATTCAAACCCTAAGATCGTAAACATGTCAAGGGTGCGCACCCCGGTGTAAAATTAGTCTGGATAATCGGTCATAATTAAGACAGGTAATTAATGAACAAAATAATCAGGTATTCAATACTACAAAAAATTTATACCTTCAAATCTGGTGGCAATTTGCCAATTAGATAACTATTAATCATAATTTGCGCCACATACGAATGTGTTATGACATACCTTAAATGGGTATAAATTTGCATATAAAAGGACTGATAACTCTGAAAACATCCAGTACTCATCAGCAATACATATACTAAAATTGGGATGATACAGAGAAGAATAGCATGGAATGATCTGATTGAAGATTTCATTAACATATTTTCAAGAGTTTGTTAATATATTTTAACCGTTTTGAAGAATAACACTTAGGGATGACTTAATATAACATCGTCGTATTCATTCATAAATGGATAGCAACACTGATCGATTATTTTTTTTTTCTCAGTTCAATCGATCACTGGTTTGATTTGCAAAGAACTTCTTTCTTGAAAAATCCTTATATAAGTCAAAGTGGACAATAAGTCGAAGCTGACATTTTGCTGAAATAAATATCAATTCATAGTCCGAAAAATACAATACAGTAATTATGTCCATATTTTGAAGTAAACATAATACATTACCTCTCTGAATACATTCTCTTTCTCAAACTCCTGTTCATCCATGTCTAACATGTCCTTGGCTTTGTCTGTAAACAATTTAAATCTAATCAGTATAAGATCAATTACCACAACAATATGTCAAATTATATCAATACCCTAAATAGTATAAGCGAAAAATATATGCCCCATCAAAATAAAACCACACACCAAATTTGAAATCACTCCATTAATTGAGAGTTCAGATAACTGCAACAAATTTTAGTCGGATGGAACGACAGATACACAAGATGATTCCAATATACCACCTATTCGTTGATTTGTAAATCCATTCATTGGGAGTCATAATTGTGACATAATCTGAAGTTAAGATGATTCCAAATAACCACCCACTAGTGAAGTTGGAGAGTAATGCCTTCTTTTTACAAAGAGGGGGCTATTCAGGCACTACTTTTTCTAAATGTTATACATTTGTGTATATCGTACCTGCAGCAACAAAATCTTCATTAATGGTAAAATCAGCTCTTAGATTTCCCTGGGCCACCATTTCATCAACCATTGCCTTCTGTTCAGCAGCTTCTACAGATAAAGAGCTCACAAAGGCAAGATCTGCACCAGTCTTTTCTGTTTAATGAAAATCAAATTTCACTTTAATGCCATTAAATCACAGTATTTATAATCATTTCTTTCATAAAAATGGAGTTTTTAGGTTCAATCTATTTTTGTAGCAGGGAAGAAATTTAAATAATGATAACCATCTTCCTTTCGTGTTTCGGGATATGAATTAAATTTCTTGCAGCTTATATTCAGTCCAAAACAGTTTTCTTGATGAAAAGACTTATTCTACAGTTTTCTCTTGCTCTAAAACTTTTATTTTCTTCACGGTAGGTTTACTCTACACTTATTTTCTGATACTAATTGTGTAAATACATTTTTTAATCTGGAATATTCATTTACATTCAAAATTGACACACTTAGTTAATCATGCTTGCCAATTATTTATAAATTTAATCCTACATAAGTCCGAGAAAGTAGATCTAGAAATGTTAATACTAATAAGACTGTGAAATCACCTTCCTGCTTTGTTTCTGGTAATGATTTCTGACTGTTTCTAAGGAACTGACTTGGCTGAGGTGATGCCAGTGAGAACTTGGGTTGGTTGTAGTTGGGAGGACTGGTGCTGGCTTGACCTCTACTACCAATACTTGTCCGAGGGCTAATTGGTGGTTCCACTGTTACATCTCCAGCTGTAGTGGACTCCTGACTGTGCCATGAACGTCCAGGACTGGCTCCATGACTTTGAGAAAGAAGCTGAGGGCTCTGACTAGCTCCTATTCCAAAACTATGGTCAGTAAATGGAGGACTAGGGCTGGCTCCTAAACCCTGACTTTGCCTTACTTGGGGAGGGCTTGCACCAAATGATCCAAATGAATTCCTCACCTCACCAAATGGATTGTCATCTAGTTGACCCTGAATTTAATGATATATCCAAGCATGAGGTAAAATTTACCTAAAAATATGACCTTTGAGACTTCATTATGTCATTTAAAAAAATCAATGTATAAACCCTCACAATAAATAATATAAGCAAGGGACTTCTTAATTTTGATGTTTTTGTTTTTGTTTTGTTTTTACACCAAATTTTACATTTCTTTCATATTTGCAAAGAGATACATCACAGATAAACTAATCACTAGTACTAACAAATTGTTATGGATGTCAGCTACGGTCATTGAAAGTGCATCACAGATAATCTAACCACTAGTCTAACAAATTGTCATGGATGTCAGCTACGGTCATGAAAAGTGATTTCACAAGTGTTTTGATGGAGATGCTCTTTACTTTTATTTTCATGTGTTAATCATTGGGTTTATGGATATTACTGTAATACAACCTATTTCACTAGCAATTATTTTTTGCTTCATTCAGAAGTAAGAAAAAGCCTTGAAAGTAAATCTTCATAAATAAGTCAAATACATGTTTAAGAAAGTGTTCTTTTAAATGTAAAATAAATAAGCCCCGAATTGAACTGACACCCTCAAATTTAATAAATAAGTATACAGGTGTACAGCATTTGTGTCTCAGTTGTTCTTTGCTAAATACTAAGTTTCTTTGATGGTGAAATTATCTTTTCCCACTAATATTAAATTTCCTTGATCTCACTGACAAGATACCAGAGAAAATAATAAGTAGGACTTGAAACAAAAATGTAGAAAACCACAAATTGACTTAGTATATATTTTAGAGCAAACAAAATTAAAAAAAAACTAAAAGCATACAAACCAGAGTGATACTTATTAAATTTGACTTTTTTCTTATAAACTTCTGCACTTACAGAGAAAGCATCCTCTGCATTAAAGCCAGAAGCTTCCAGCCTGTTTCCAGGGTCAGATTCATTGTTCCATTCTTGCTGTCCAGAAGCCTCTAGCCTATTTCCATGGTCAGATTCATTATTCCATTGTTGCTGTCCAGAAGCCTCAAGTCTGTTCCCAAGGTCTGAAGGGAAATCTGCAGTCCACTGTAATTGGGATCCATTATCACTAGCATTAAACATTGGTGTAGGAGCAAGGTACCTGGACTGAAGTAAAGACTCATTCTCTCCAACATTACCCTGCAATTATATATCTTTATTACAAAAAGAAGACATTATCTCCAGCATTACCATACAAGATATTCTCTCCGTCATTACCCTGCAGTTAAATATCTATATTACAAAAACAAGATTTGTAAATACATGTAAATAGCAAAATTTTCAATTTTCTAGAATTTTGTCAAACTTCAATAATACCAATAATTTTAACATAAAAATATCCAATGTAAGAACATCCAGTAAAATCCATGTTATTGTGGCTGACTAAATTAATGTTTAAATTTTTATGGCAAAACAACATCTTTATATTTGTTTTTAATAAATATCATAAGCTACATCTAGTTAATAAGAAAGGGAAATAGAAAGGGCATATGATGTACAAGTGTACTCATTTCTAATTTATTATGACAAGTTGATGGCCTATGAAGTTACCTGTGAATATCTGTCCATCCCTTTTTCTGTGAGTAAATCATCTCCCATTGGTTTCACTCTCTCCTCCTGTAATAAAATAGACATAGAATAGGTTTTGATGATAGTTACATATTTTTTAATGTATTTTTTTCATTAAATATGTGCCAAGCAACAGAAAGCTAGGTATACAAATGTAGGATATGGCATGTAAATAAAGAATATAAACAAGAAAGCTACCATGCCAATTAATAATTTGTGGAACAACACTTATTATATAGATAGCAGTGTTTTATCGAATATTCCCAGTGTAATAAATTTTGATAATTCACATAGTGAAAAAATTCGGTAATTTCACTCTCACGCCTTTTCCCGCCAAAACGTCACAACACGAATATCAATCTGCCATTAACAAAATTTTTAAATTTATGTTGAAAATAAAAATGAATAATGCAAAAATCTATATAATAAATAGGAAAATCAATCGTGATTAACCAAAATATGGTCACTCGTGCCAAGAACGCATTAAGATTTAACTCGTGAGCGGAACAAGTTCCACACACTCGTTAAATCTAGGCGTTCTTCGGCACTCATGATAATATTTTGGTTATTCACTCTTTCCAATCAATTATCTTATTATTATTTCTTCTTGTACAGTTTTTAATTATTATGATATTTGTGAGAAAATTCTAAGATTTTTACACAAAACAGAATAGAGTAAAGAATAATTCATTAAATCTGTAAAGGCTCACCAAACAATCACACAAAGAGTCCAAAGGTCAACTTTCTTAATGATGTAAATACAATGTTATGAAATGTTAATGTCTAAAGAATGATTTTGAAACCAAAAGAAGATACACCTGTAGTGTATTTTTCAATAGAACTCAACTAACTGTTGGACTAATTTTATTACTTTCTCAACCAATCTTACAACTGTAATTGGTATTTTCACCATAAATGCGACCTGTAAAATATTTGGTTTATTAGAAAGTTGACAAAGATTTTTGACTTATAACCATTTTCTTTATTTACCTGATTCTATTGTGAACCTCACTGAATGTATATATGTACCAATCACCTATTATTGTATGTTCAACCACCCAGTAAATATAACTGTACAGAAAAATGGTGGTAATAGAAAGGATCACATCACCAGAGACTAGTATCATTTATATGGTACGGGAGTAAAAAAATACAATCGAACTTCGCTCGCTGAAACTTGGATGGCTCAAACACCCAGGATTTCTTGAACACAATTCAAAGTACCAAAATTTTCTCCTATATAATCAATACAAATAACCTTGGATTTCTCGAAAACTCAAACTGATTAGTCTGTCCGTTCTGTAATAAATCTTAGAGAATAACCCTCAATAACTCGAACTCGTCAACCATTTTGTCAGCTGAGGGTAATAAAAGGAGTGAAAAACTGAAACCCTATCATTAATCAGTGTCATTTTAGTTAATTACAGGTAATAATTTAAATCATCACTAATTAGGAAGCTTTTATCTTAACATAATACTGATTAAAGTTCGAGAATGTTCTGAAGTCAGTATGATGGAAAGCATGAAAGAAAATCGGATGAAAACAAATTATTGACCAAGGAACTCGAATTCTTAATGTTTTTTTAAAAGTAAACACAGCATTTTTCATGTCCACAAATCCACATAATCTTCCGACAGTGAATGAAAAAGATCCATGAACTAGCACAACTTCGTAGGAAGTAAGCAATTTTTAACGATAAAGTCGAACTTGGACCAACAACGAAAAAAATAAGGAAAAATTGAACTTCAATTTCTCGAACACATTTCAATGGTCCCTTGGAGTTCAAGCTACCGAGGTTTGACTGTACCTTAAGGCCAAAATGAGGAAATTGTCTGTTTCCTGCTGCCATACCTACCCTATTATTTGGTGGCTACCTAAACATTTTATTACCATTTTGGCTTAAGCACAGTTAAAGTCTAAATTGTCTCCCCATTAAATAAATGTAAAATATTTTTAAAAAATTTAAGTAATTTCCCTTTCTACCTACCCTATTTTGTTCTTTTAAGTACCAGGAAACAAAACTTTATTGTTTTGGCCTAATCAATACAGTGTACACATATCATAATCACATTTCAATGAAATTAACTAAAGAACTAATTTACAGCTGGCAATACATACACATGTACAAAATTCAATAAGTTATCTTAATATCAGTCTAAACTGCTATTATACAGATGCTTCTGGTTTTGTTATAGACAAAAAAGACCAATTTACCCTGTTTGTAAAACAGACTGGCTAAGAAAGAGGATATTAGTGTAACCATATCCTATATGTGTAATGGTAACTGTAATACAGAACTAGCATGGAGTATATCTAATACTAACACACACAGAACTACTTACTGAAGATACAATGAACTTCTGATAAAATATGTTAACAAATCATTATTCTGCATTTCACATAAACAATAACTTAAAACTACCAAATATTCAAATGACTTAAATGTTTACGAGATTTTGTTATCTACTGTGATAGTACAATTATTCATGGGGTACCAATTCTTGTGGTTTTCATGGGTAGGCCCACTCACAAAATTTGGTTCCCATCCAAAAGGAGAATCCTATTGATGTGTATACTGAAAACCTCAAAACCACAAATTTAAGAATCCAGAAACTTGCGTGCTAAAATTGGTATCCACAAATTAAAGTACTTTCACGGTATTTAATTACATAATTTAAGTATCCAAGCTAATTTGAATGATTTAATTTGCTAAAAAATTATCTGTGCTAGGAAATTATATTGTTTTAGTTACAATCAGAATTAAAAACACTATCATACAAATCCAATTTCAAGACGACAAAATAAAAAAATACATCATAATTCCATTATAACAGCAACAAATTCTTGTAAGCCATAAAAACAAAATGAATGTTATTTCTACCTCAATATCCAAACTTCTAGAAGGTGGTGGCATAACTGGTTTAAAGTTTGATCTGAAGGCATCAAGGAAACTCTTTGCTTCTGTTGATTGTCTCACATCTCCTCTATAAAAACAAGTATCTATTTTACAAGTAATATGTGAAGTTTTTAACTGACATTTGAAATAAGTTGATACGAGATTGTAGCTCTTTTTATCTAGTTTATAAGTCTAGTATTCTGAGGAAATGATCTTACTCTTCTGACCCACTGCTTCCATCACCGCCACCACCACCATCACCAGGAATAGGGGAGGTAACTACGTCTCCTTCAGCTGATTGTCTCATACCGATAGATAACTTGGTCCCTGTTGGCTCCTGCTGACTGGTCCCTTCCACACCTATCATAGAAAAACAGTTGTTACTAAATGCTAAATTGATGAGTTCTAATATATTGACCATAAGAAACTTGAATTATAAATCTCAATATTCCAGTATCAGTAGCATATATAGTACATGTCTGTATATAAATCAAGTTTATGTAGCCAATGTAGAAACAATGAAACATAATTCATCATTAACTTGACATAGATTTCATTTATCAAGATTAATCATGTGCAAGCAACTACTTTTCAACTGTGCTAAACCAGCTTCACATGATAACAGTAAAAAGTAACACAAACCTGGTCTAGGAATGGAAGCCTGACTGTCAGAACACTGGCCTGCTCCTACTTCTCTCTCTAAGCCCATGGACTGGAATAGAAGAACAAAACAATTCAATTGTAAATCCCTTCACAAAATCTATACCACAGAATCGAAATGACATTATTTTCAGATATCTGAAATCTGTCTCACGCTCCTAGCCATTTCTAGTTCATTCTAAATATCTACTAACCTTCCTGGCCATTTCTAGCTCATCCTCTGTATACACTCACCTTCTGGCCATTTCTAGTTTATCCTACCAATGTTTTTTTTTAACTTTTTGAGATGAAAGGGTCATTATGACTCTCTGGTGCTGAATTTGAGGTCAAATACTTTTTTTTTGGGGGGGGGGAAATGGGGGGGGTTACATTTTTTATAAATTGTGTTAAAAAATTTTGATCTCATAAACAAATTAAAATTTTATCTTTTATTTACTTGTTGATCAATCAGTTTTTTCAAACTTTCTGTCAGCAATGTCCTTGTTACAGTACCAATCATTGCTTTAGCTGTTGGTTTCATTTTGTCAAACTTTTCATGAACAGTTTTGGTAAATACCTCAGACTTTATTTTTATAAATCCAGTCTGTGGTTACCACTAGAATGATGTGGATTTTACACTGATCATTGTCATTTTATTAGAACAATCAAGTCCAAAAGGATTACACCATTTACTGATGGTTCAAAATTTACATTTCATCAATTGATTGTATCATCAAATGATAGCCAAGAATATTCACTTAACCAGCAGTTCTTGATGGTCCTTCTTAGCAATGTGCCTTTCATGCTTCCTTTATTGCTAATGCTGGGGCCATCCTCGTTTTCTGGATTCATCTGTTTTTTTAAGTCAAGTTTTGTAAACAAAAAGTTCAACAACGTCGCCATATTTGATGAATAAAACTGATTTCTAGCATTTGGCTCACCTCGACCAATTACATCTTACTTGTTTGTTGACCAATCCTCTCTATCTACTCACCTTCCTGGCCATTTCTAGTTCATCTTCAGTATCTATCTCACTGCTTTGTCCTGTCTGTTTACCATCCATGTTTCTCAAATCTTCACTGCTACCCACATCTGTAAAACATTTAAACTTTGGACTGAAACATAGTTGTGTTCATTCTGTAACATATTTCACCAATTTTAGATGTTTGATGAATTGTGATTCACTGCATCAAATAACAACATTTTCTTCATAAACATTTTTGATAATATAGCACCAAAATATAAAACTCCAATAGTCAGCCAACAAATACACAATAAATTAACTTTCATAAATGAAAGTAACAAAATCCGATCAAAAGTTGGCAAACTGGTGACAAAACCCTAACCCACAAATTATTTAGTGCTATTGCCCATTACCATGACAACCCTTACTGAACTATTGTGTCACATAATTTCTTTTCAAAATGCTATATTCTGAAGTCATTTAAAATTATGTTAATTCATAATCATACAACACAAATGAAAATTTAAATATCATTCTATAATTTCACATCCATTAGACATATGTAACAAGCAAAAACAATATTTGACATAAAATAATTATTGGAACAATTTTTGTTATAACAACATGCTACTAACAATGTTAAAAATCTATTAACATGTAAACCTCAGACTTACCTGTAGGAGTCATTACTCTTCCTTTGTAATAAAATATGTTAATCATGTTATATAATTTTAACTGTATATCAATTTGTCATTATTTTGACTTTATTATGCTAACATCAGATAACACTGTACAAACTATTCTAGACAAAATAAGGAGTAAACCATTTAGTTTTGTTTCTGTAGAAATAAAGATAAATTTTTAAAGTAAATGAGAATCATTTCAATCAACTTCTAAAAATAAAATATCAGAAGAAAGTGACAAAGCTATTAGAGTTTTACCACAGTAGTTAATCTTTTTTCATTTGATTAAAAAAAAAAACTAACTATAATACTGATTTTTCATACTATGAAATACAGTAGAATAGGCAAGTTACACCTGACATCACGAGAAAATATGAAGATGGTATCTTCATTATCACCTACCATCAAACAGTGTTACTTTACTGAGACTTGGAAACATCTTGTTTGATTGTGTCGTCTCTGCCCCATCACCTTTCTTAGACATAATTTTCAGGTAAATAGAATCTAAGACATCATTGTCTGGAGTGAGTCCTGGAGAAAAAATAATTAAATGACATTAAATTTGAAGTGTTAACAACAAATGTTGGGGTCCAGGAATTTCAAAAAAACCAACTGTATAGATTGTCTCCTTTAGTTGTCTCACTGTCTCTCTGATCTCTGATACACCAAAAAAAATAAAACATTTTTAATCAGATTCAGTTGGCTTTTCTTAAGAAAAATAAATTTTATTGTTTAAAACAGATTTCATTTTATGACATTGTTAAAATGTTGCATCATTATTAGAATGACTGTGTTGTCATTTTCTTGAGAGCTTTTCCAGTAAAACGCAGCTTTATAGCCAAGGTAAAATAATTGCTTCTATGACATATTCAAATTGTATGAACAATTCAAAGCCTCTTCTAATGATAAGATAAAGTGAAAATCTTGGTATAATTTCAATTAATAAGGAATAAAACTCAGTAGTTTATAATGGCCTGTCAATTAACAACCTTTTGGATCAGGTTCCAAATCTTCAACACCTGTGTCATCAAAATCACCAAAATCGTCATCAAGTTCCTTCAGTTCGTCATCAATATTGACCTCAGGTAGCGTAACATCACCATCCTGCTGCCCACTGAACATTTCTTTGAAGACAAGAGATTGCCTTACAGGACCTTCTGGGATAGGTGCAGGTTTCTCTGACGGTTTCTTCTTCACTGTGTCAATATCATGTCTACAAGGTACAGGCAAATGACTATGAATCAGTAAATGTACATTGCTGAACAGTAAGTGATAAACATATTTATTATTTACAATCATTAAAGATACCAGTGTTAAAACATCTGTAAAAGCCATTAAACATGCAAGATTTACTTACATGTGTACCCAATACTAAGATTTGTAACCTTCACTTTATAGATTCCTTATATTGCTAAACTGAGGAACTTTGTTAAAGTATTAATTTTTGCAGGGCTAATATTCACACATGCTCTGTAATGAACATATCAGTGCATATTTATTTTTGTGGTATAAAAAAATAAAAAAATTATTATAGTTAATAAGCCTTAAAACTCAATTTCACTGATACCATTTTTCATGCTGTTCTGGTCACCCCAAATATAGCGAAAATTAGTACACCATGAAAAGATAAATACATTTACAGTACTAAAAAAATAATTCAAGAATTTGGTATCTTTGTAGTTAAGAACAAAGCTATGAATGTAGATTATGAATTTGTGAACACAACAGAAAATTTTGAATTTGAAATTGTGACTTGAAAGACCTGTTATAACCAGGAAAATTGTGAGCCTACAAAAAAAAAGTTTCACAACATGTGAAGTTATACCATTCAATTTATCATTACCTAAAGAAAGCTGTCTGGCTGTCTCCCATTCCACCCTGAGATGAGCTTTGTAAGCTGCTAGCATTGGAGGCACTTTGTAAAAGAGTACCAGTCTTACTCTCATTACTACTGGAGCCCTGTACAGATCTAGTATCACCCTTTGTCTTGTCCATACCAGGCATGAACAAATTAAATTCACTGCCATTCAAATCTACAATACATACGAACATGGAATTTTTTAAGGTTCATGTACAAATGTCAATGAAAAGTATTTACAGTGGTATAAAGACACATTGTTTTCACAAAGCATATGTATTGTGATATTGGATACTTTTTAGTATGCTTGATAATACATATCACACTATGTTTTAAGAGATGTATGTTATAGGCTTTTCTCTAATTCCATGTCGTTGTCCTTCATGTTTTACAAACCCACTTATGTACATAAGGAAATAACAGAAATGAATGAAAGTTAAGATTTCATGTATCAATGCATTTGAGATAAAACATTTAATATATATTTTTTTCTCTCCGAGCCATTAAAATAATTTTAGCCCTAACACTTACACTAAGAATTTTTTTTTAAATAGCATCACATCATTAGTGGCTCTAAGGTAGTGAACTAAAGCATCACCAAAAATACAGTGAATTCGATACATACAGTGAATCATTTCCCCTTAGTTAAAGACCACAAAGAGTATACATTCCACTAGTATTATATATTATTTATACATTCATTTTAACTAACTATTTTTTTTTTCTAATTTATTAAAATCCTTTCACTTTTTATGCCATATTAAATAAACTTTTATGAAAAAAGAACTCTCAACACTATTTTTGTACTACTAACCACTCATAGCATCAACTTGTATCAATCCCAAGGAAGAGTCTCTAGTGCTGGCTGCATACTCAGATCTAAAAATAAGTAGAACATAGCTACATTCAGTACACTTAAAATAGCTAACCTAATAATATGTGTATCAAATAAATAATAGGTTGTTACAAATATCGAGCAGTTTACTAAGTCACATCAAGTAATAATACAAAAAGTTGTGTTAACTAATGAGAAAGGCATATTCTTATCAATACCAATAGGAATCATGAAACCATACAAGTCATTCAATTAAAAATACAAAACAAGAGGTACACAATTGTATAATGTGATAAAAACTATGTGAAAATTTCACATTGAATTCCATTCACAGTTTTAGAAGTAAGCCCCCCCCCCCCAACCCCCCATTCAGGAAAGTCAATGTTTTGCATTATGAATCATTAAATCCAGGGCTCAAGCTACTTGAGAAAAACAGGGAGAAGTGACTTCTCTTTGAGAGACACACCAGGGAGAAGTGGGGATGAACAGGGAGAAGTGAACACGGTCGTGCATAATTTACTAATGCTTTTTAAAATTATGTGTTTATGCTACTTACATGCACATAATATCAGCAAGCATTTTCATACATTCATTTTCTTTTATTGAGATAAATATTACTTTTTCGTTAAGCTACATATGTAAGTATCTAAATATTTTGGACAAAATGAAATTGGCCTACTGACTGAATGATTGACTGTATCATCTATTCTTGAAATTGAATTTCCAATCTATACCTCTACCCCTTACCAAATTTATTACAGCAAAATTAATATATGATTGAGCAAATCAAATGTTTTTGCATTGCATTGTCCTTTTGATTTAGTCTTTTTTAGCAGCACTGGAGTAGAAACTTTCAGGCAGTGACATTCTATTGGAATTTTGTTCCGTTTTTTCTTTCCTAATCCTATTTAATCCATAATGATTTTGTTCAAAATATCCAGTCTGTTGATATAAGTTGATCAAGAGTATCAATAATCACGTAAAAATTTTATTACTGACAAATCAAGACTGAAACTTTACTGACACATATTGTAGCGGTCGGTATGAACTCGTCTCAAGCTTACGAAATGTTCTGTTGAAATGTAGTGATTTAGCTAGCGCTCATCATTTTGTCACTTAATTTGAAAAGTGTAAAAAAAAAAATCCATTCAAAAAGTATTTCAGATAAATTTTTGTCACCTTAAATAAAAATGTTGTTAAAAACTGTCAATCGAAAGTTACATAATTTCACCTGGCCTTATGCTCTGACAAGTTCATGACCCCATGCTTGCTAATTACCTGGTCAACCAGGTGTGAAATACATTCTATTGTTGTTAACCTGGCATCCCTGATATGTGCATCGTTAATAATCCTTTAAAATAACAACAATTTATCAATTGTTTGATCATTAGGACCACAAAAGGTAATCCAATTCTCTCTCAACTTCAGTCGCCGAGTCGGTTGTTTTCGACCATCAAAAAAAAGCCTCGAGTTGACTTGAGACATTTCTGCTTTTAAGTACGTTTAAAATGAAACTTTTTTATATATATACCCCGGAGGATCTCCACAACATTGTTGTGACCATCATAGAACATAATAAAAACTGGTCAAAATGTAAAAGAGTATCTCAAGAAAGCTTTTGGATGAAGAAATTGCAAACAACTTCTCCAGATGGAATTAACAAGAAAAAATAATTCATTTTTAGGTCTTGGATTTAAGGCTGGTACAGCATTACTTGCCATACATCAATACGCCGTACTACTATATTTGGACTTTTTATTTTTTTAAATTGTTTTCCACAGTTAATTGTAACTTCGATAAAAAGACCCTCTTTGTTATTTTCATCCAGGCTCCTCATCAGTTGCTTATGTGAGCCTTTGATAAAGGTACAATCACCCACAGCGTACGCGATTCAGCTTCTGAATCTGTTTTGATCTTGAACTTTGTGAGTTTTATGCTCATATAGTTTTATGAGTTTTATGCTGAGGAAGGATATCTGTTATCCGAAATATTCAATTTAAATTTTACCATCTTCTGGTGATGTTAAACATATTTAGATGGATACCGACCAATTTTACTCCCATATAAAAACAAACCCTTCATGAACCTTGCAACATATATAGCTGTCTATTTTTAGAAATTTAAATGCACCCAAAAACAAAGTCTCCGACGTGTGACTGGTCATCTCATGGATTTCAATTAATTTTAACGCAATAGCGGACAGTTAGGAAGTATTAATCAAAGATAAATATTCTCTTTTCTTCTTGAAACAAAATCACAATGATCATGAACGTCTTCAATTCTACTCATGATCTGGGGTCAAAGGTCACTAAAACATTACCACCCAGCAGTAAGATATCATGCAGCAACCGCTTACAAAGTGCAACATTCTACAGTTGACTATGCCAATGTGGTCAACCTCCTTTCTATCTGTGTAGTTTCTGCGTTATCTTCTGGTGACTGAGAGGGGATTTAGTAGGTACTATCTGATCAAGACCTATCTTAGGAACAGGCTCAAGGTTTCATCAGTCAATAGCATTCTCTTCTAAAGATCTGTCTCCATCCTTCTGATTCGAGGAGTTTTAGGTTGAAGAGGGCTTAGTTGAGTGTCAGGTCATACCATAATAGTAGCTAATGTCAAATAGTAGCTATTTTTAGACTGAATGCATCAAAGCTTTGTCATGATGTAAAAGAAATTTCTATTTTACTATTTTTCTAATAGTAACTATTTTATTTTATTAAGTAACACGTTTTCTTATAAAAAATAATAGTTATTTTGTTGTAACATTTATTATAATTATTGTTATGCCTGTATCTGTAAACTTAAAATGAATATATTAAGAGTGTTTATGTCTTTAGTTTATGATACTATTGACTATTTACAAAATTCTGCTGCCCATAATATGTCGTTCGTGCTCTACGAAAAAGTGACTAAAGCCCTCAAAATCTAGCTAAAACCATGGAAATGGAGCATTAATTGTTCTGTTATAAAACATGAAGGTCAAAAGAAATGCTTCAGGTTTTCTACCGAAATTAACAATGGAGATAAATTTAACTTAAGTCCACAGAACCTGCACAACAAATTACTCCTACAACATAAGAGGTTGGAATTCCATTCCTCCATACTCCAACGTCAGGATGGCACCAGGTCAGAAAATAGCTTGCCAGACAACCTCTAGCATTGCTGGAGTACACAACAAATTTGCACGTTTCGTAACGAAATGTGAACGGTAAAACATGAATTATTATAAGCTGAAGTGAATAATGTTCATTCCATATCTTTACTTAAGTAAATGTTTGAAACAAAAAGCTAATTAAAATACTTGCTTGTAATCGATAATTCTTACAATTTTTACAATTTATTTTCTCGAATGGGCTCCATTTTTGTTTGAATGGTTATTGGAAGAGAGATAACTCTGGTCCAAATCCCCGAATCGCCCAGTAGCGTGAGCCCTGTAAATCCCTGAAGTCATTCAGATAGAAATGCACAATAGGATGTTCACAATGCCATCATGGGATTGAATTTCATTCAGCAGTTTAAAGATTTTGGGTTGATAACTGGGGATGAATAGATTGATCACTATATATCTCCAATTTTTTCAAGTATATTAACCCTTACCTTGTAGTTCTGAACTCGGGTCACCCTAATACAAAAACCTAATATTGAACAAAATGACTTCATTTTATCATAAATTACTGCAATTTTCTATCAAAAACCATATGTTTTCTTCTTTGGGGGATTTTACAACTTAGCAAGTTTCTAACCCTGTTTACCCTATTCCATAAAAAGGTGGATTCCAAGGTGTCTTGGACAAAAACAGTGATCCGCTCACCCTTTTCCATAGGGAAGTGGGTCCCAGATTAACTAAGTAATCCTTACCCTATACCATATGGGGGTGGATCCCAGGGATTCTGGGACAATAAACTGTCATCACTTTTCTGTAATAGTTCATCAGATCTACTTCCAGTTACATCTCTAGGTTTTATCTGAAGGTTAGATTGGTCTATAGCACTAAATGATAACCTCAGCTGATGTGTCCCCTGGCCAATCCCCCCTCCTCCTGGAGGTGTTGACAAAGAATTGTTACTTAGAAATGATCCACTTTTAACATCTTCATCAGTTCTTTTCTGGCTCCTGCAGATTATTGGAATGTCATGGTTGAGTGTTATCAGAAATGGTATGAATATAAATGGACATGCACATCAGGACTTTTTCTTAAGTACAGATATATAACCAGGTAAATTCTGTCTGAAGTTTCTTAATTCCAAATGTTAATAAACTCAAACATTGTTCATAGATTTCAACAGATGCAGATATAATTATAAGGTAAGAAAGACATAGGCTACATGTCAATACACTACAATCCACTTTGCACAAATATAACTTCAGACTAACACTGTTACACTTATCTTACTACAGCACCTTAAGTTACTAAATACATACTTATTTTCCCTAGCTACAGTGGACATGGCCAGTGGCTTATTTCTTGTAAATGAATATTCATTGTCAATATTAGTTGTCTGCCCTTCCTCTGCCACAGCAGATAAATCTTCTATCCCGATACTCTCTCTACTATCCATCATATTCTATGGAATCATCTTTTTACTGTAAGACAAATACCATATTTATCAGTGATGTCAATGATATTCTGCTTATTCTTGTTCATTCCTTCACACCAAATGCCTAAAATTAATTTTCAGCAAACTTCCATAAACATGATCACCAATTTAAATTAATGGCTGAAACATAAAACAGTAAATAGAAATATGCATGTTTATTTATTTTTTATTTTAAATTACTTTATACCTCACATCAGCATGTAGCAGTAATCTCTAAGCACTGCTGATAAATAGATAATCAAATTGCATGCATACTGTATACCTTTGCACATTAGAAGAAACCAAGACCAGTTGTACAATAGAATGTGTAAACTAAATGACAGAATAAAAAGTAATGTAAAAAAATTTGAATGCATTTTTAACAGATGTCCCCAGGACAAAACTACCATCAAGATCACAGATGTTAATTAGCTAATAAATAATGACAATTAGAAAAGCCCAATTTAAGTCTTAATAGATTATCAAATATTTAAATATTTACATTTTAGTAATTTGATGCACATGCACAGTGTAGAATAATTTTTAGGTAAGGTTACTTAAATACACAGCACTACATAGTTTTGATTTACCAGATTTTAAGACAAATGTTTAAGAACAGGTCAGTTAAAACCATGAGTAATATTATAAAAATGCACATTTGTATATGACCCTCTTTTAAAATACTGATTTCAAGCTCTGAAAAGCTTATTTACTGATGGCAAGATTTGTGACTATTTGGCTTATATGAACTTATGGTATAGTTGTCAGGCTTGTTGGGGTGTAATGCTCATTATTCCAGGTATAAAATTTGATGAAATCCCAGGGCTAGGGTAGGTGCCTGGAAACCTGGACACATGTCAGTTCAAAAGTCAATAAAAGTCCAGTGCCTTAACCAATCAGCAACACTGCCCCATTAATGTACATCTTTGTTCAAAAGTTAGCATCCATGTGGCTCCAGACAAACTCATTGCCAGTTCAAGGCATTCAACTAATCCAAGCTTAAAATTACTCTGTGAATTCTGTTAAGACTGATGCTCATGAAATTAAATCTAGCTCATAGGCCCTTAAATTTGTTTGCGATACAGACCTACAAGCTAAGTTTTCGCTGCTAAATTAAATCTTGATTCCCTCTTCATATTGTTTATACATTTGCTGTGCGAGCTTTAGTTTTGACTAACATGTGCCAACAATGGACATGTTTATGGGAAATCACAGTTTGACACCAATTTGCAGGTAGGAGAGCAAATCGAAACAAAAACAACAATTTTAATTCAACCAAGATTGGAAAGAATGCCTGTAAAAACACATCGCACAGTGGTGCATATGTACCAAAAAGAGCTATGTTTGGCCAATTCACACCATGCATTAATTAGGAAATAAGGTTAATCACTGATCATTCTTACCACACAAGCGAATCGTAGTCTCTAACAATATCATTTGCCTTAATTTAGTTTTCAAATATTTCTTTTGGACCGCCAAGTTTTTAACCGGAAATAACAGTTTCTACAGAGGTCGCTACAACAAGCTAAATTAATGAAATAGTATACGAGCGCGTTGGATTGATAACCGACCCCGGGGTTACTCTAAATCATGGACACTTGTAAGAGCGTACAATGTTATAACAATGCACAAAATTAATCATATGTTAATAAAGAATATAATAATAATAATAATAATAATAATAATAATAATAATAATAATTATAATAATAATAATAAATGAAATAAATAAATACATTATACATGTATTTCTTCTTTCAGTTTTCTAACGTTCCTTTGCTGTCAAAGATCATACGACGAGCGTTTAATATGATTTTACAAAATAATGATGATGACTATTGGACAAAGCATTTTTTTCTCTTAAATCCAAACATTTTTTAATATAATGATAACGTTTTGCACATATGTTCATCTTCACAAGAAAGTGATCATATTAATCGACCTAGCTGTTTATCGAGATTTTGAAAGTTTACACAATGTCTCTCGCCTTCGTTAAATAATACGAGTCTCTCGTTGGTATATGTCGGACATACAAATAGAAAGTAATTTTTGTCTTCAACATTTTGATTTTTACACAATTTACAATACCTTTTTCTATATCAATCTTTTCATATCTATCTTCTTCAATCCTAGATTGTGTGAACTTATTCTGTGTTGGTTAACACCAGGGACTTTATATCATTCTAATATACACTCCCTGGTAACACATTTCCATTAAGGAAAGGATTTTATACAATTAAGATGAGGCTTAATATATGTGCTGGTTATGGTGGTCAAACCAAAACCTGTTCATGGTCCTGAAATTTGGAAAATCATACCCGACAGTGATATTCAATGTTCAAAGGTAACACAGTTAGTGACTTGATGATGATTTGGAAAATCACACCCTGTCAATGACATTGTTATAGGCTAGAAACCACTAATTCCACTTCCCATAGGCTTCTATGCTAATTTCACAATATTCAGTGGCTTCTCTGGACTTTATCTTAACTTTAACCTGCAGAGGACTATATATCAGCATGATTCTACATATATCAGCTCACAGTCCTAAGAATGGCATGTGGGGTTAACAGACTTGCAGTGCAGTACTGGTCACCGGAAGTGTTTTCACAAGATAGGGGTTTAATTAGGAATCATTATGGAGATTAGGCTTCACATCACAAGAAGCAAAATGCACCCATAAAATGTACAGAAATGTTTTTCCTTTCATAAACTGTTTAAAATTTTTAAATAAGATGAGAACTTTTTTCACAGCACTATGAGGAACAAGGGTAATTTCTGCGTAGGACTATTTTTGCCTACGTTCCAAATGCTCATTGGTTGAATTGGTGGTCTGCAACCTTATACTGTTGATTATTAATTAAAGCTTTTTAACGTGTTAAAACACATGGTGATTAGTTTTATAGACCCTCAGTGCGTAACAAGTCATGTATAAATTCTATCTTTTTTCAACTTGGGTTATATCAGAATAAAGATACGGTGATTTTCATGAATAAAAAATCACAACATTCACACCTAAAGAACTAATTTATCAACTTTCATTGTATTCTGGCCAGTAGTTTCACAGCAGAAAATTTGGGAAGTAATATATAACGTTAAATATAGCAAAAATACGTCAAAAAAAAAGGGTAGTAACTCCAACATGGCTTAACGGACGCCTCATGGGCCTGGTGAGCTATAAAACAAAACTGACTGCTCCTTCCACAAATTTCCATTTTGGTATATTCTTGTCGTCACATTATAAGGTTTACTAAGTATTTGAATATCCTAAAATACCGGTCATCGAAATGTATAATAGCCAAGGTCATAAATATTGTGAACCGATACATAAATTTATTGGAATTTTAACTTCGAAATTCTAATAGATGCAATAGAGAACTATACCAGAAAAGAAGAAGGACAAAGAAAGGGTAATCAAGGGAACCAAGGTTATAGCGGTAATAAAAAGAATGTAATCCAGGGACAAAGACCAGACATGGAAAACAGACATACACAACAAAGAACATAAAGTAACTAAAATCATACATACAAAGTAACAAAAGCAAATGAGCAACTCGGACTCCACTAAAAACTGGGAGCATCGACCAGGTCACCGGTAGGGTAAGCGTCCTCTACTTTTCTAGAAACACCCGCCGAGTTGCTCATAAAAAGTCCGGGGTAGACAAACGAGAAAAGGAAAACTATGACCCGTTCAATAAATCAGTTTTCATGGTGCAGATGGATACACCATAACGATCCACGAGTTCATGATGACGACCATAAAACTTATGTAGTGATGACTTCAATCTTGTAGCAACATAACCCTGTTCCAGAAGCCTATTTGTTAGAGTTCTAGCGCGATGCGAAAAGTCTGCGTAGTTTCGGCAAGCTCTGGCATAACGTATGAGTTGTGATATGAACACTCCATACGCAGGTGCTGAAGGGATGCTGCCACATATGAAAGGAAAGTTGACAATTCTGAATGAAAAGTCACCACGTTTGTCGTAAAGTTTGGTCAATAGTCTTCCTTTACCATCGATTTCTAAATTTAGGTCAAGATATGAGGCTGACTTCACAGTGTCTGTAGTATCCCTTATCTCAAGTTCTTTTGGGTAGATGCAATGTATCAAATCCCCGAAATTAGGATTGTTTAAAGATAATACGTCATCTATATAGCGGAAACTTAGATTGAAGAATCTAGCCAAACGATATTCTTCCTTTCTGACCAGATCAGCTATAAAGTCAGCCTCATAAGAGTGAAGGAATAGGTCAGCAAGTAAAGGAGCACAATTTGTTCCCATTGGAATGCGACCGTTTGTTGAAAAACACGTTTACCACACTGGACAAATATGTTGTCGATTAAAAATTCCAGCATTTTGTAAACGTCTTCCTCTGTATATTTGGAAGATGATTTTGAATTATTTCTTACAAAGTATGAGGAATCTCTACCAAGAACTATATATTTGTATCTAGGTGTACCATCTTTGTATAATGTTTTTAAGTCGGGATTTTAACTGAGTATGGGGAATAGGAGTATACAGTGTTGAAAACTCATAGGTTTTACTTCTATTATATTCAGATAATAGTCTTGAACTAATTGTTTCCAAACGATCTTTCGATTTTTTTCAGGATTCACATTGAAGTAATACCCCTACGGGAGTAACAAGTGTTGTGGTAGGACTGCAGACCCTCTTTGACAGTTGCGAGTATAGAAGTTAAAAGTTTTGAAAGAGGTTTGGTGGTACATTTTGCAGATCCAGCTATGAAACGTTGTCTGTATGGATTCTTTTGGAGTTTAGGAATCCAGTATATAGATGGTAAATCACAATCATCGTCCTTGGTAGAGAGACCAAAAGAGGATAGCACAGATTTATGGTTTTCCACAGTCTCTTCTTTGGAGAGTGTGGTAGCAGTATAGATCTTATCACTGCTATTATTTTCTACGTCTACCTCTGATGATAAACATTGGATGTAAAACGTTTTGCAGACAAAAAAAATGTTGTTTTGGGCTTTGTCTGCTGGTACGACAACATATTTGTCATGTATAGTAGACAATGTTTTTGCTACATCGGAGTCTTTAACAACTGATGTAGCATTGGCACTCATTGATCTACTTAAAACTTTCATTCGTTTCATAATTAAAGACCTCACGGCCTTTAACCACTCTGACAGAGAATCAATGTCGTCCTATTCTCGTTTTATCCATTTCTTGCATAGTCCTCGACGGCATCCATAAGAACTTTAAAGTTATAATTCCAATTTATGGAGGGTTGTTCACGGTACTTGGGACCTTTAGAAAGGATATTACGCAGAAATTCGTTTTCGATGATGGTTAAATCTCCCGTAACGACGTAATCAGAAGGACCATATTTGAATGGAGAGGTTTTGCAAGAACAGTCAGGTGGTTTAGCCTTGAAGTCCTCAATCTCGAGGTTCTGCAATAGCCTTTTATAATTGAAAAATGACAAATAATGTCCTAGTACCCCGCCCACCTTTTCTGAGAAGCCCCGACTGGCACCCCCCTTTTCAAAGCGTCTGAATCCTGAATCATTTCATTGATAGATCGATGAAGGTACCAACGTATACAGATGCAACACTTTCGATAGACAAAATTATAATCATACAAACCCGTGTCATCTTATTCCTTTCGTGTTTTTTTTTTTCCACGAAAGGTAAAGAGTGTGATCTCCCTTCTTTGCTCTTAGTACTCAAATCTTTTCAAGTATTCACACAAAGACTGTTTCATGCTGGGTATGATAAGTGCATTAACAAATCTCTTCCATGATAAGTACTTCCATCTTAACAACTCTGAAAAAAAAACCCGAAGTTGTACATGCTATACGTTTAAAGGAAGTGAGGTTCATCAGATGTGAATTTCAACCAAAAAAAAATCTTAAGAACTTTGGATCAAATATCTTTCTCTGTGTTTTAACATAAAAACTTTCGATCTTCCACATCTCACACTGCTTCCCACATCTCACACTGCTTCCCACATCTCACATTGCTTTCCACATCAGGTAAAAGAATGATTAACATTTTTTTAAGTCAAAGCTGCTTCATGTTTCAAGTTACAAAGGACGGAAACGTAACATGTCATAAGCCAAGAAAATCTTCCTTCTGAGTATATGTTTACTGATGGTGACATCATTTATATAACGAGAATAGGCATAGTGTATATGTCAAAGAGACAACAACTACACCGGGATGAAAATGCCAGCCTAAGGTCACTCATTGGTCTCCAATGAACGACGAGGAAACCCTCATTCCACAGGGCAGGCTGCAGTTGGCCCCGCAGCGAACATCATAATACGTTGAACTTATTAGTTGTAAGGATATTTGTACAGCTTCGTAAGTGAGTGTTTCAACAGAAGTAGGCATTCAGATGGGCACCAATTGTGCACAATTTATTGCTGATCTCAATGTCAAGGACATCACAGACACGATGAAGTCTACTTCTTATCTTGACCTGTATTCACAAAAGCTGTTGGACAAGGAAATGTCCAGAAATTTAAATCATTTCAGAAGTTTTACGGCAAGAAGCAGACCTGCTTACCATTCTAGGGGACTGAGTTCATCCACCGATTTTTATTGAGCCTCATGCTGTTTGTTTTCCTGCATGTTCTCTTTGGTTCTTTTGTGACGTACGATTTTATTTATTTATTTTGTTCTTTTGACGTTTCCGTCGTTGCATGTTTTGTAAGTAGACCAATTAAATTCATCGATTTCTACTTCTGTGACGCGGATCTGCAAACCCTCAGTAATGTTTAAGTTAAAAAAAACTAATAATTGCAAAAAGAGTGGAAGTGTATTTATTAGTCATACGTAGTTTTCATTTATACCGCCAATGGTTTCTGACTTACCATTTTACTGCAAAAATAACTCAGGTGTAAACGATTTTGCTCCACCTTTTCATTCGTAATTTTAGCAATCTTCATTCGAGGACAAAGACATCTGATATATTTTGTCGGTCGAATTTTTGCAGATCACGGGGACTTGGATTCTAGATTTTTTTCGGGTAAAATATAAGATTTATTATTTTCCACTCTTATGTAAACATTAATAATTTTTTAAGACATTTCAAGACATATGTGTTCGTGTTACATTATGACTAATATCTTTAAAGATTATATGACAAGTCCCATTTTTGCTGCTAGAAATCCAAATACTCAGAAACGGGCGCGCAGAAACGAAAAACGAAATTACAATAACCAAGTGCTATCTTCCACTGAAAATTTCTTAAGGCCTTTTTTACAAAATATTCCAACAGTTCGAGAGACAGTGGTTATAACAAACTGGCCAAAAGACTGGGTACTATACATAATAATGATATGCCGGTTTTGACAAGTAATTATGACATGGCGGAAGTGCTTGTCCAAAAAATACTTTATTTGTCACACTTTCAATACATTCTTTTGTTTCATCAAAGCAAACTAGTCTGAACATAATCCACTGAGTGTAAGCAACTTGTCCGTATAGGCGCACCATCTTTACCAATAGCCATAAAATTAATCAAAAAGGCTCTCTTTAAATAATAGGGTGCATTGATATGATGGTTTTTCGGCCCATCACTCACCTATGGAAAAACTCTCTACCACTGTTGTCTGTTTTTATCTGTTTCTATATTCATATGATGTTTAATTTTTTACAATGGATCATCTTGGGTCTCACTGATTTTACCCACTCGTATTTGTGACCAGTGCCACTGATGGAGAAAGATGTAACGAGAATAGGTATGGTGAATATGTCTCAGAGACAAAAACCGCACTGGGATGAAAATGTCAGCCCAAGGCCATCCATTGGTCTTCATTGAACAACCAGGAGATATGTTTACCCTTCCAAAGCACCTGATTTCACTCCCATTTGTTTTTTTAGAGAAAGTTCAGAATGGAAGTTCCTATTTTTTCTGGATTTTTTTTCTTCACTTTTTATATGTTATTGTATTATATTCTGTTGTGGATGTAAATTGTATCCTGTTTTCATGTGTTGGTCATGTCTTGGATCCTGATGTCTAAATTGTCCACCTAATATGATGTGCAATTATGTAAACAAAATCTGAAAAGCTTTTTCATTACATTTGTATAATTGGTCAATGACAACAACAATAAATCAAGAGAAATAAGATGATTTATGTTATAGTATTCTGTGGTCTACATTGTGTATGTAGATTGTCTGTGTTTCCTGCTTTCATGTGTTGCCAATGTCTTTGGATTCTGATGTCTGTGTATTGTCCTTCTTTTTCGATGCCTCATTATTTCTTTATTTATTATAATTTGTAAACCTTTAAATTATCTTATCATTGACATTGAATTTGCATTACTGGTAAATGACAAATAAGATGTTGCAAGGGAGTTAAGTGGGAATGTAAAGTTAACTATTCAAAAGGTAGACATTTACTGACTGTTATATCTGACTGTGGGATAATATCTAAAAAAGTTAACATATTCTGGGATCACTTATTTCAGCATAGAGCATTCAACTTTTGGCATAGAGACAAGAGAACTAGGTTAGAGTTATTTTATTGGTATTCTATTATACCAGTGTATTGATATCTACACAAGATTGTACATATAAAGCACAACAATACACACATGCATACATGTACATACAGCCTAAAATAGCTCCCTCACAACTCTCAAATCACTGTCAAGCTAAACCAAAAACTGCTAAACCATGTATACTTACAAATGCTGTACAAGCTAAAACCTTTATGTTATAGGAAATGGATGGAAAATGTATGTGATCATTTTGTTTAAAATTGTTTGTAAAATTAAATAACTTTCTAGAGCTTAAATTGCTTAAAAAACTTATCAAACAAAACACTTCTGTAAGTACATAAAAATTAATAGAAGAAGTAATTATCACTTAAATACTATCTTTAATTTTAAACAACCAACATTCAATTAAATTAAATTGTTCTCACAATTTCATAATGCTGACTATAGGTCCCAAAACCTCCTTGGAAAACATTTATTGTATAAAATAAGTTGCAACAGGAGCATATGAGATAAATCCTTATGATTTTTTTTTTCATTTAAAAAAAAATATACATATTTCTTTCCTTTCTTTTAATATAGATGGCATACAACCATTAGAGCACTTAGATTATGCACACCCTGTTTAAAGTGTAACAACCACATCTTGCAGTATATGATAAGACTCCATCTTACACACTTAAAAAATTACCATTAAAATCGACCATGCTAAGTACATGAAACTTCCACAACATTCATACAAAACTTTCTAGTTCCATCACTCTTGACACAAACAAATACAACATATACACTTCATTACCAATAAAAAGTGTTTCTTAAGTACAATAAAGTATAAAACAGATCACATCATCAAAGTTTAAAATCATCTGGACTTACAATATGCCTTGTGCCAAGAGGAGATCACTGCAATAAGATCATTTACCGAGAGAATATAATAAAGTGTGGTGAAAACAAACTTTTTTTACATTGACAAAATCAGTGACAAGAATATAGTTGATTATTGATGGGCTCATCCATAACCTTCAGCTTGGCTTATCTTTATGTCAATTTATTGTCACTATCATTTACAATAACCTATAAATTACTTAAAAAATACATTTTATCATTACTAGTCATGATTAAGTTATGCTAAACTTTTATGTAATATATTTCTAAGGTCTATGATAGTAGTGATTGTAATCTTAAGAGAAAATAATGTTATCTTTCTGTCAAAGAGCACCTTCAAAACATCACCTAAAGAGAAAGACCTTGTGTATATGAAGAATCTAAGACACTTTAAAGTTAATAGTTCTACTGGACTATAGAGTGCGGTATAATACTGAGGATATACTTATTGGAAGTCAAAGTTCATGTGCATATATTAACTTAAATAATAATATCCAACACTAATATCAACAAAAGGTCAAAGCCTTCAATATTTTGATAAAAACACAGGACTAGCATCGATATACACGTATACAAGAAATAAATACATAGTCTGTCCTATTTGTTCACTCAACCAATTAAAATTACTGTTACATTTGATCAAGCACACACAGATCACAGTCAGTGATGTGAGCAACTTCTGTCCAATCAAATAGCGCAACACATCATGGCAACATAACCACATGGCTTTAGCTAACCAATCAAAATGAATTGTCTGAGGTTTGTGGAAAGGCTTGGAAGTTTGATCACATTTAATTTGAATAAAATGACTGGAAATGTTATTAACCTAAGTTTGATTTAAAACATTCATGTTTCTCCCATCTTCTTCTCAGATTCCTTTTGTTGATTTCTCTTGATGTATAAATTCAATAACTTTACCTGAAACAAAAATCCTTACACATTCAAATATTTTTTTAAACAATCTGAAACTCAATAAAGTTAGTTCTTGATTTATTAATGAAATAACAAGTAAATATCAATTGATCGTAAATTTTAGGATTAAAATTAAAAATAAAATAAATCCAATACTGTCATCTAAAAACTTGATTAAAATAATAACTAACTCCTCTATCTAACTAGTAATTAACAACAGAAAGACTTTCATCAAAAAGATAACATGACATAACCAACTCTAACTTCACATTCTTTCAATTCTATAAATTTATAACAGTATAAAGTCATTACTTACTTTACTATAATTAAGTTTAGTCAGATAATTCCATATGGTTTCTCCGACTTTAGTATGGATGGCTACCAGACAGAATACAGCTGATTTTCTAACAGTACTAACTGGATCATCATAGGCCTATCAAATGTACACAAAAATCAATCTAATGATCAAATAACATTTTTTAGAAGTTTAATTTCCCCATTCACATTACTAAATAAAACAAACAAATGTACTACCATTGCCATCATCGCTCCTAACCCCAGACAACAGACCACTGCAATGATCCGTTCCTAACCCCAAACAACAGACCATTGCCATAATCAGTTCTAACCCCTGACAACAGGCCAATACAATCATCGGACCTAACCCCACATAACAAACCATTGCCATCACCTTTTCTAACCTCTTACAACAGACCATTGCCATCATCAGTTGCAACCTCTGACAACAAACCATAGCCATCATCGTTTCTAACCATTAACAACAGACCATTGCAATCATCGGTCCTAACCCCAGATAACAGACCATTGCAATAATCTGTTCCTAACCCTAGATAACAGACCATTGCAATAATCTGTTCCTAACCCCAGACAACAAACCACTGTAATCATCGGTTCTAACCCCAGACAACAGACCACTGTAATCATCGGTTCTAACCTCTGACAACAGACCATTGCCATCATCAGTTGCAACCTCTGACAACAAACCATAGCCATCATCGTTTCTAACCATTAACAACAGACCATTGCAATAATCTGTTCCTAACCCCAAACAACAAACCACTGTAATCATCGGTTCTAACCCCAGACAACAGACCACTGTAATCATCGGTTCTAACCTCTGACAACAGACCACTGTAATCATCGGTTCTAACCCCAGATAACAGACCACTGTAATCATCGGTTCTAACCCCAGACAACAGACCACTGTAATCATTGGTTCTAACCTCTTACAACAGACCACTGTAATCATCGGTTCTAACCCCAGACAACAGACCACTGTAATCATCGGTTCTAACCTCTGACAACAGACCACTGTAATCATCGGTTCTAACCCCAGACAACAGACCACTGTAATCATCGGTTCTAACCTCTTACAACAGACCACTGTAATCATCGGTTCTAACCCCAGACAACAGACCACTGTAATCATCGGTTCTAACCTCTGACAACAGACCACTGTAATCATCGGTTCTAACCCCAGATAAAGACCACTGTAATCATCGGTTCTAATCCCAGACAACAAACCACTGTAATCATCAGTTCTAACCTCTGACAACAGACCACTGTAATCATCGGTTCTAACCCCAGACAACAGACCACTGTAATCATCGGTTCTAACCCAAGACAACAGACCATTGTAATCATCCGTTCTAACACCCAGACAACAGACCATTGCCATTATTGGTCCTAACCCCAGACAACAGACCACTGTAATCATCGGTTCTAACCTCTTACAACAGACCACTGTAATCATCGGTTCTAACCTCTGACAACAGACCACTGTAATCATCGGTTCTAACCCCAGATAACAGACCACTGTAATAATCGGTTCTAATCCCAGACAACAAACCACTGTAATCACCAGTTCTAACCTCTGACAACAGACCACTGTAATCATCGGTTCTAACCCCAGACAACAGACCACTGTAATCATCGGTTCTAACCCAAGACAACAGACCATTGTAATCATCCGTTCTAACACCCAGACAACAGACCATTGCCATTATTGGTCCTAACCCCAGACAACAGACCATGGTTTATATGGTCTTCTATTGTATGATTCTAATGCCATCTTTTTCTACAGTTTTCTTTTAAAGAATTTCAAACAATACCAAGATGCAATTTTTAAAAAAAGATTAAAACTGAGATAAAATTACCTTGACCAGACCAGGAATGATATCAGTTAATTTCTTCTCTAGGGCATCATTCGGCATTCTTTCTACAGCTTTAGTCTGCATTTTAATGGCTCCTAGATTGATAGGATGTGATGCTGACTGAACTATAGGACTGAGTATTCTAATACATTGTTCTGGAGGAATATAATTAGCTAATGTCTCTGCACACTCATCAGCTGCCTTCTGTACCTGAATATTCAAAACACACTCATAAATTCTTTAATAAATTTATCTAAAAATTCCTAATTTGGCGTCACAGAATGACTGTTTCCCTTTCTTCATAGGAGTAACTTCAAAAATCAGATCAACAATTATCTGTGTCGGATGGACATAATACATTTATAAACTATTTTTTAAGTGATTTAATTTTTCTCTGTAATGTATGTAATTGTTCATAAGACAATATCTACAATACACCTGATGATACATGTACACATTGTAGTAATACCATCAGGTCAGAAAAAGTTTCAAATTTGCATTTCCAGGCCAAAATGTCATTTTAGTGATAGCTATTTACAGACTCTTACATAGTCAAATTATAAAAACAATGATGTCAGTATTAATAATTATATTGTATAACTATATCTGGTTTCAATAATAGAACCTAAAATTAACAGTAATAAATCTAATGATATCTACCCTCCAGTCTGGGTCTTTATGGGCCTCTAAAATCCTTAGAGTTGTCAACTCGGCATAATCACAGAATCTACGAGGCTGGTGACGTAAAATTTCACGTAAACATTTCAATGCTAATGCTCTTATTTGGATCTGAAAGTAAAAAATCAAACTTTTAAAGAATATACTGTAAACAACAGCTAGCAAACCAATAAACTGTAATCACCGAGATAAGTCTCGCCTGTCAAACATGGACGCTGTTATTCAAAACTTGATTGATGATGAGTTAATTGTTTGCATATATGGAATTGTGACCAAGTAATAATCTGGAAGTCAATGGACTGCGGAGGCATGTGCACAAAATACAGATTTGTAGTAGAGTGACGCTAATGCAACTGCTGACCAAATATAATTGACCTAGCATAAGTGGTTCATATCAAACTGACATAATCAGAAAACATAACATGAAAATCTTAACCAGAACACCAGAAACACAACACCTTAGTCTTGCTTTTTGCAGGATTCATTGCAGGCAAGACAAAAACTTATCTCTTTACAATAAACTTCCTACTTGTTTTAATTATGGGTGCCACTACCATATAAGTGTATTCTAGTTTAGAATAGAACACCATAAGAAACTTCTTACATTTACTCTAGACACAGTCATAAGTACAACTTGTTCCTTATTGATAACAACACTCATTCAGTCACATTGGTCTAAACATTACTATATTCGCTTGTAATTTTACAGAGTTTCAGAATAGTATCAAGATTACACATTCTGTAATACTGTGAAAGTATTATTGTTCGTGGGGTACCAATTTTCGTGGTTTTCATGGGTTTGGTAAACCATGAAATTTTATCCTAACGAAAAGGAAATTTATCATTTGTTTGTCCTATAGAGTTTAAAGTCCACAAATTCAAGAATCCATGAACTGATAATTTTTCCCTAACCCACGAAAATTGGTACCTATCAATTATCTTCACAATAAGTGTCTTATAATTAAACAAGCTTGCCCATCCCAATACTTACATCGTTATCACCTAAGGTTTCCAGTAAAATTAACAATATTGTTTTAAAGTGTTCATCCCACAACCCAAATGTTCCCTCACGGGTCAACTTGATTAACTGTTTCATAGATTCTTCTCTTTCATCATTCCTGAAAGGTAACACAAATGACTTATCTAGCTGGTTCTTCACACAACTCAAGTCAGAAAATACATATCATATTTCCACTTAATAAAATTATAACAGTTGGTATCCATTGTAAAGTGACTTTTAGAAAATAAATCATGTAACACTTTAAGTTCACACTATATCAAATATCTACTGTGTTTAGTTCTATCTACACAAGTTATCTATTAGAAAGAATTCAAACTATACCAATTATCATTTATGTGGAGTTCAAACCGCATAACACAACCTTTCAACAAGATATACAGAATAACATCAATTTCGAAGATGAGACAGAAATTATAAATGAGCTCAATAGGGCGAGATATGATTTTCTGTCCAGAGCTACAAATCTGACATCATTCTGTTTATTGACAATGTTAAAGTCCTTTCATTGTAATTGTTGATGTTTGATCAGGGAAGTTAACATCAGAAAAAGTTAAACAATAACAACAATAGAAAACAAAAATAAAGTCACATTTAAAAACAAGTACTATCATTAAAAAAAGATAGCCGACGCAGTAAAATTTTGTTCCTTTTACTTCGAAATTCCTACATTTCTTTCAAGAAAATAACACGACATGTAATTTCAAATGTTCTATACAGTTTTTTTGTACGCCACTAATTTATCAGTATTTGGCCAATTGGAAAACAGAATTACGATCAGATGACTTGCGTTTACATAGAAGAGCGTCCTTAAGGTCAAAGGGTAAAAAGCGAAACTATACCAACTGCGTCGGAAAAACATTCATTCAACTGATAAATAATATAAGTTTGAACAACTTTGCCAAGAATTTGTTTCATTAAAATCTAGGCTATTTTTTCTATCAATTGATGTTGAGGATTAAAAAATTCAACATTTTACCTTTCATTATGGTTAGACAACTCTTTTAAAATATCAGAGATTATGTCGTTTTCTGAAAAATCTGGAAAAAAAATATAAGTGAAAATTATGAATGATGAATTTAACTAAAGATTCAGCATTGACAGAATGAAACCAAATAAAAGAGTGGAAACAAAAACATTGATCCTGATTTTCATGATATATAAATGAACAATTAGTAAACACAAAATTAAGCATGAAAACATATACATTGCTACAGATAAGCTTAATTAGTCTCTTGGCACAGCAACTAACTGTATATCATGTATTGATTTTGGCAGGACATTACAGCATTGAGCTGGGCATTACTAAAAAAAATTATCTTCAATATCATTATATCAAATGTTTCAAATGAGATAATTATTTAGCATTGAATAAAGAAAATATAAAGCAACTATCATGCAATGAACAGCATATAGAATTAAGTTGTGAGATGCTGACAAAATTTATAATTTTCATCTTTAGGAACTGCATGCCATATTTAATTTGAAACAACACGTCTAGTGTAATTTTTCATGCTGATACTCTCTAACACCATGCTTTCAAAAACTCAATGTCAAGTTTTAAAATGATCACATCTTTGCATTATTCAAAAAGTCTTTTGAAGAACAAGTTTTTGTCCTTTTAGATAAAAAAAATCTTCAATACTTAAAAAAAAACACAGAAATGAAAATCAAATGAAATACTCTCCTTAACATATGCTTTACAATAGAATATTTCAAAAACCTTTCTGGTTCTTGACTTTTTTACAACATTTGAAGACTTTTTTATTCTTTAACCTAATAATGAAATAAACCTGCTATATATCCGGCAGTAAACATTAATATGAGATGTAAAAGTTAGAAGACAAGATATTTATTTGATACATGCCGTTATTACAACATAGAACAAGTCAACTTTGTGTATTACCAACTTTAGGTTCTTGGTGAAAATATTGGGATTTTCATTTAAATATTTATTTCAAAGTACAGTAAAAGTTCAAAGTCTGATCTTTATAATATACTGACACTATCTGACCTGTTACAATAATAACCAACTTTCATTTTTTTTGTTTAAAATGTTAGAGTTAACAGAAAGTAACATGTGGCTTTTCATAAAACCCTTGTTCTTCATAGATAAACATTATATAGATTGTGTTGTAGAATTAAAAAGAAAGGGCAATAACTCTGTAAGTGACAACTATATGCAATAGAAACTATGTGAACAGACAGATTAGAATAAATGATCATGAATTTTATCATTAAGACCCACAAAAAAACTTTATAACAAAAAATAATAATGTGAAGCCTTTTGTTGGGTGTCACACATATTACACAGTATGCATGACTCTTACAAATACTACTGCATAAGAATCCATAAGGTCTTAAGAGCCAACAAATTTTTTTTGAAAACTTTAGCCATAAAAATGGAAAAAAAATATTGATTAACAGTAAGTAACAGACCCTGCACAGTTCTAAATTCTGTATTTAACAATGAAAACAGGTAAGCCAGTGTCAGTAATGTTAATAAAAGGGAGGTAACCACAATCCTTTGGAAACACCACCACACAATAAAATATTACCCGGCTCGTACTGAGATATTCCTAATAAGGCTTTCCACGGCTCTGTAGGGCAGGAAAATTTTATAATCAGTATAAACAATCATATGGGAGATTTGAAATTTTAGAAATCATGGGGATAGTATCCTGTATAATAAACTTCTGTTTACATTTTATTGATGGTAAAAAAGATAGTGTCTTCAAGCTTTTATCAAAAGAATGACTAGCACTGAAGCATGGTGATGTTATAAAGTTAGTCCCTAAACCTATAATAAATTCCACAAGCAGCCATGAATATATGAATGATCTTATACTATATGACTGAATGGTTGAATCAAGCAACACGGTCACTCATCTACATATGTCAAATATATAATATAAATGATGTCTACTGTAAAATTATATAAAAAATAGTATTTAAAGAAGTAGCTGCTTCCTATAAAATCTGCAGAAATATACTAAATAAGAAAAAAGTCACAAAGTTATCCTGCAATACATGATTTATTTATAAAAACCCCTCATAATCCCAGTTATTTCTAACACTAGAATGGGAACAATGATTTCCTGGCCATTAAGTTATGATGTCAAATTGGTCCTTTACTCAATATTGATGAATTTTCAACAGGATATTTTATAGCAAGTAATATAATTAACTTCAGGGAATAGAGGCAGTCTTCCTTGGATTAAATGACAATCCCCTGATGTCATTAACTATGTAGTTAACTAAACAAGGATATTTAAAGTTCTTATTAAACTTAGATTAAATATCTGATATAAAAGAAAGTTTAAATCTCCTTGTTGATTGTCCAGTTTACTACCAAAGGCATTTCATCAGATCAAAATGGAAGACTCTTATTTCCTGATGTTAACTATACTACACGCTGTAAATTTTTGTCACCTTATCTTAATCTCTGATTTACTGTTCTGTATTTTAATTATAGGTTGATGCATTTGTTGTATTTTAACATATCCATACTTTTTTCCTGTAAATTTTGATTGAACAAGATTGCAGGATAACAATATGCAAACAGGAACATTAATTTCTGAATCCTGACTCTACAATAGAGACAAAAATCCAGGTTCCCAAATGAACTGGTCTATAAACAGTAAAATCTGTTTCCCAAATAGCATGGTACATCTAGATTACAGCAGGATATGGCTGGATATAATTTGTTTCACAAACCTTTAGGAAGACAGAAAGACTCTATTTCTATAACAAAAACATTATAACTAAAACAAAAAGGCCAACTTATTGTATTCACAAAATATATAAGGTATTCCTATTACTAAGTTATAACCTATTCAAGTTTAAATACGATCTAAAATAATAAATTCACTTTATCACATGAAGAAACTACCTAATGAAGAGATACCTCATGCCAAATGACAGATAAGTCTATATTGACAGTGTGAGAAAACTTCTTCTACCCCAACCAGACCAGGTACCTATAGATCATACATACCTTCATTGAAAGACTCCCCTTCATCAAAATCAGGATCAGCCAATCGTGATCGGTTCAAACCATTTAATGTATTCTGATAAAAAGAAAAGGAATCATATCATTTATTTAAAGAAAAAGAAAAAAAATCAGTATTCATAAGGATTTTAAATGGGTCACCCAGCACTACCTTGTCTAACTTTCTTATGGAGAGATTTAATTGATAATGTATAACATCAGGATGAATGTCTCTTTATTTACCTGATAATATGACACTTTCAACAGTGTATATTATTCTAAGACAATAACTGCCATTCTCAACTACTTCTATATTTCAAGTTGGGTGAATATAAAAGAACTGTTAAAAACACCATAAACTTTTAAAACAGTTGTAATGTTGAGACCTTGGTGTCATAAAAGTAATAAGTCTATTGTCTTTCTATTTTAACTCGTAATTACACTTGTTTTTCAGTGTATGATTTGCATGTTTTTTTGATTTCCTGCTCTTTCTTTATGTATGTTTACAGCAAAGGTATAAATTCAACTTCAATTCAGGCGTTCAATACTTTCAAGAGTGGAAAGTCCTTGACATTTCCAAGTTTCAAATCTATGGTCTACTTGAGGAAAATCGAAGTTGACAATTAAGTGTAATTTAAAAGGCTGAGGGTCCAGGACTAAGATAAAAAAAATTGTGGGTCCTGGACTTGGGACCAACACAAATCTGAACCACTGCCTTTATCCTATATCACAACAGCAGAAACCGGTAACATATTTATATTTTTATATTTAGGTCTCACTAACCACTTCTAACGTTTCCATTACTTCACATGTTAAAAAAGTAATTTTCAAAAAGTCTCACTGTGAATTCCCAGGACAAATGACATCTTAAAGCTGCATACCGTTGCGAAGCTTGGAAAATAAGGCTTCCAAAATCATTATGCTATTGGTACAATAATAGTAGAAATTCTTCACAAAATTTACTTGAATAAATAATACTGAAAATCCACATTTTTACCTGTTCTGCTAACTGACAGCATGGAGGCAAATTACTCACACATGTAAACAATATTCATACACTTTTGTAGTTAATTACATATATGATTTTTAAGTACACATTCTCAGCTTTATTTTGACTACTTTTAATCATAATACACACAAATAATGCACTTACAATGCATATGTCTAGGTTCAGTGTGTTTTTGGTACTACATAGGGGGGTGGCCATTTGACCCGGAAGTGGTTAGTGAGACCTTATGTATCATTTCTCTCAAATTCATTAATTCAATTCCCTTTGTAGTAAGGGGAGGTAACGCACCTCATCTTGGTAATGTGAAGGATTATAATGTGGTTTCCTGCCATCGACAGCATCAGGACTATCATTCCGTAAATCCTGAATACCACTGTCCTGAGAAGTAAAGTCCATTTTTTTCTTAACACCATCATAACTGTCAAGTTTACTATTTATAGAAAGATTCTGAATGTCAGCTGAAGTCTTTTTAATAGAATTATAAATATCCTCAGGATTCATATTCTCTGTTTCCAACTCGTCTGGATGTTCATTCCTGGAATTTAAGATTTATTAGCTATTGGTAGCAGGTAATCTTGTAACAACATTTTATGTTTATGTTTTAAACACTTTGTTCTGTTATTAATACAATGTACTCAGAGGGATCAAGCAAAGGATCTGAGTACATTGTTATAGTACTAGAATAATGATAATATTTAAGTGTTTAAACATCTGACTTTGTTAACTTCACTAGGTTTTACATTCTCACAGTCAAAGAATACACAAAATTTGCAGGATGTTAAACAAATTTCTAAATACTATTGTGAACTTTTTCTTTTACCTACATTCTTGAACACTGATAGAGTTCTATATTTTCCTTAAAAAATTGACTACAAATCCAATAAAAGGTGTTGACAGAAGCATGTTTAAATGGTGGTTGTGTAGACAGACGGACAGACAGATATAGTACTATATCTCATAGCAATTTTTTTACAAGGAAGTAATAAAATTGTACCGTGATGGGGGTCTACTTCTGTTTTGAGGAGGACTGGTAACGTTTCTAGGAGACAGTACATCACTTTCGTGACTAGCACTACGAATGTGATTATGTAATATTTTCGTTGCACCATCCTGTAAAGATAAAATAATAAGATAAATAAAGCAGTAAATCTGGGTTGACTCTCACAGGAATAAAACTGAAAATTTTGTACATTTTCTACCTTCAAATCACATTGAACATTTCATTCCATAAAGTATTCTATACTGAAATACATGTACCTGTAATAAGAGCTTAAACTTTAATTCTAACCACTTATCATTAATAAAAATAATTACATAAACACTGGGTTCTAGTACTAAGTAGTTTTCACCTTAACCCTTCCATTACAGTTTAGAGTAAGAACATGGTTAAATCTTAGTAACTCAACTTTTGACAAGTTTCCTTAAGATTAAAAAAATATGAAAGTAGAACTTAAATTTGAATGTTTCAGAAATTGGTGTTCTAGAAATCCAAATAGATTATACATAAGAAAAGGTTGGTATGTTGATTTTTTTTTTGACAATCCAGATGTTCAAGCCATCCACATTTGTGCAAGGGTGAAATTTAAAAACCTAAATATGCTTATAAATGGAAACCACAAAACTAAACAGACATGTACTACTTACTTGGAATGCTTTAGGCAAGTATGACAACATCATGGAAAACTCCGGAGGATTCAGATTAAATAATGCTATTAATACCACTTGAGCACCCTGGAAATATCAAACTAATAAATTAACATTCAGCATGATGACAAGAAATGGTCAAACATTGTAATCACTTGAACCAGTGCTATATTCTAGGATAAAGAATCTTCCTGTACTAGATTAAATGACTTAAGATACTGGCAGTTTATTACACATATTTTGCTTTAGGAATTTCTTTACTGATACTGATTTAATGATAACATACCTTTCTAACTTCAACACTCTTTGGTTCTGTGGTCCAGTTAATTATTCGTGAGATAGCTAATCGAGAATCTGCGGAATTCATTAAATCTGACACATCCATCACTTGGACCAAACTATGTAAAAAGTTCAATAGGCTTGACTTCACCTGAAATAAATTAAATGTTTCTTTTTTTTTTTTAAAGTTTATCACAGCTTTCCTCATCAACTGTTGTTACTTTGTTCTACTGAAAATAGTGAGAAAAGTATTGAATTCCATAACCATGCATCCCTGCCTGCTATAAATAAATCAACTATACACAACAGAACAGGTTGACCTAAAGATTTAGCATTATCTATTGTGACTACTTTATTTTATTCTTTCAAGTCAATCTTATAAAATTATGTAAAAAATGTTATCATGAATAACTTCTGTATTCATATAAAGCGACACCCACCCTTTTACTGACCAATAATCTGACCTAAACATGGGGGAAGGTATTACACTCTGAGAAACACACAAAGCAAAGGAAAAGTATCTGGTTGTTAACAGCTTTAATTAAGAGTAATACACCTCAAATTATTCTAAACTTTACAATAGGATTCTAAATGAAGAGGAATACACCTCAAATTAATTAAATTAAAACTTTACAATAGGATTCTAAAATTATTAAAGTCTAAGACAACTTCATGTTTTTAACATTATAGATTTTGTACATTTAATTCAGGAAAAGCTCTATTTATAATTAACTGAGAAATTTACTTATTACCAAACATGGGAAGCAACAGAGGTAAAATTCTGATTAGTCCCATGTGAATCTCCACAATAGGCAAAGCAGCAGGCACCCACACCAAGTGACCAAGGAACTTTTCTTCATAATGTGTAAGTATATGTGAAGATATATTTTGATCAAATGAAACTTTCACTCATTTCAAAAGAATATACAAATATAAAAAGGTGCAGTTGTTGGAAAAAGATTTTATGAATGAGAATAAAAATCTTTATAGAATTTAAACTATATACATTTTTACTGGAATGAATGGTTACAATTTAGCATGCAAATCCCCAGAATTTTGTCAGCAGAAATCAACACCAAATTTCTACATACAACACACAGACCAAAAAATTGTAACCATTAGCTTTCTGTAAATCATAATCAGGAACAAATCTGAAGAAATTGGCCATGTTAGAATTAAAATGTATATACAAGTGAAAAGTGAATTCCTGTGAACTAATTTCAGATTTGCACAACAGTTATTATTACAACGTAAAATGAAGAAAAGTTGGTAGAAGGTGAAGAAAGTATGATTTACCTTCGGCTGCAAGAAAGCATGAAAGAAAAACAGATATATTTCAAGTTTTTCTTTTCATACATAACATGATACAATATCATAGATACACTGAAGTGAAATAATGAAAACTAGACACTGAACAGACTGAATCAAATCATTAAAATCCTATGTACTGTACTTCTAACGTTAATAATTGTAAATATAGTGACATTAACAATCCTTTCTTTACTAAGGCACATAATTATATTTACTAACATCACAATGGACAGCAAATAAAGTAATGTCATCTGCATTGAGGTATAAATCAAGCAATTTTCTGTGTATTACCCAGTCGTAGCTCTAAAGCTAAGTGCATCGGAGGCATGGGGATAGGGGTCTCAAGAGGGTTTTCAAGGGGGCTCTCAAGTGTTCTGCACTTTGTTTCTAAAAGAATTCTGTTTTGATTATTTTTAGAATTAGTAATTCATTAATATATATTTTAGTCCATACCTAATGATACATAGTTATCATTACTAATTAATGATTCCCATGCTTTTAGGTTTTGTATTGGATACCAGAATTATGGGGTTATTGGACATTGTCATACAAACCTGAGCAGTTAGTGCCTAATAATCAAAAACAGATTTAAGGTGTAACAAGTGAAATGTACATTAAATGATTATTGTTCGGTACAAAATTTTTGTACTTTATAAAATGTCACTAAATCTTTCTTCACAAAGGTTGGCAATTTCTAAACAAGGAATCTTAAAGTTTGGAGATGTAATCTGACTGTTTTGGCCTTGTACTTAACATTACTAGAAGAAATAATTCTCTACTGTTTTTCTTTTTATTTTTTTAAATTTCTAAACGAAACTGACATTAATGCCAAATCAATAAGAATTCAAACAACACGACGTGATATAATGATGTGAACACCACCCAACCACCACATCATCAATAAGTTGTGATTTTGATTTTAGTAGAAGCTAACATGTTAACATTTCAATTAGAAAACTCATTTCAAGGGAGACTACTTGTCTACTAGACTACAGCTGATTTTGCAGGACATACTTTGGCTGAGATTAGACTTTCTGATAGATCTCTCACATTGGAATTCTACAAAGTATTAGTTTCAAAGTATAACAGAAAACAAAATTGAAAGAAAAATAAAAGAAATGTTAAAATCTTCAACAAAAACAATCAGTTTGTAGCAGCATCAGATGCAGAATGATCTACTGCAATCAATTTCATACTACTCACAATGCCAAATTTATTCAACATGTTTTAAAGACTAAACAGAATTTTGACAATGAAAAATGTAGTTCTTCTAATTATTAAAACACTCGTCATCAAACTAATTTAAAAAAATAATATTTGGAAATAATAAGATGATTGCAGGAAACCAGTTCTACAGTAATGAATGTCACAAATCATCCATATACAATACCATAAGCAAATACATGTATCTATTGAGAGTTATGTAGAGCTTTTTGTTGAATACTTGGTGTCATAAGCTTTATATGATTTCCTATCACACCTGTGTTGGATATATTCCAATTATCACACCTGTGTACAGATATATTCTAAGTGTGAACACAATACATGTATATACTGCCCTCAAAATTCTTACCTTTAAACTGTGTGATTGTGTCTGATCTATTATGAATTTGGTTATCACATTAAACTGCATATTGAATGGAAAGTTATCCCTAGAAAATAAATTGGAGTTAGATTTAAAAAAAAAATATAAATGTTTTAAAAGAAGGCATAAATAAGGACAAATCAACAAGGTGCTCTTCACTGAATGGCAACATTGGTTTAAACATGAAATCTTTGAAATATCAATAATCCAACAGAACTTAAAATAGACTCTGGTCTCTGAACAGCAGTGAACAAGGAACCTATTTTCTGCACCCTACCAATCAACAATACAAATTTACATTTTACTTTTTATTGGTAGCCCAGCTGAGTTTCATTTCAAAATATAGAAAACGATGAAATTACAGTTTCATATATCTTTACACCTCAACATTTTTCAAAAAAATGAAAAAGAAATATAAAGAACTATGTAAGATAAATTTTTGTCCCATCATCACTCACTCTAGGACTTAAGTTACCTTATAGAATCAAGACATTTCTGTACTTTAGTCTGTTGTGAGCCCAGCATGTCTGCACCAGTTTTAGTTATCAGTTTTGTTAAGACCATATATAAATGGTCGTGTAAGTCTCTACTATGTACTATAACTAAGTCTACTAAGGTATCAAAAAATAAACTTAAAACCTGAAATACAAAAATACACTCATAAATATCAAAACATTAATATACAAACCAAAGAGAAATGTTTAGTCATCATATTATCTGCATCATGAGAAATCTTATTGATCTTTGTATATAATGATAAATGTCTTACATGTATTGACCAGATTAATGGAGCACTTCCAATCTTTTATTTACTAAGCCCCGAAGTTGGATGGGCAGACAGAACAAAAAAAAACTTAAAATAAAAAAGAATTTTTACTTCAATTTGTTTTTGTTAAGCATTGTAAACAAATTCTACTTACTTTACTGGCAGGGTCATGGAACATTCGGGTAAATATCTCCATAACTTTACGTAGTTCTACCCGCCTGAAGTGTAAATAAAAAAAAAAATATTTAATGGATTGTATAAATTAAATATCAAAATAATCAATCTTCCGGTACATGCAATTTACTACATCTTTAAGAGTCTTTACCCTTTTAGTGCAACCAGTCCATACTTCCACTTTGAGTTTGGATTGTACATTGATTGTTCAGTGTATTTAGTATAAGTTAATTTGTGTTATTTAAGGCATTTTGTCTGTTTCCATTGTCTGGTCTGGATAATGAATATCCTCTATGGTTTTACTTTTAAGAAAAGCAGAGTTTGTTTTCCTCACATGAGCACCTCGGTCATGCACCAATAATTTTTAGTGAAGCCAAGTTTGCTTCTAAAAATATATTTTCTATTTTTTTTCTACAGTTTTCAGTAATTGTTAGTTTACTGTTTCAGTTTTCTTTGCTTTCTATCATTTTCTGAATTTTTTATTTTGGTCTCCATCAAAATAAATTACACATGGGAATTTAAATCTCCGTGAATCTTTGAAATTAAGATATCTAGTATTAGATATCTATTTAATCATACTAGAGAAAAAAAACTTACGTTAAATATCGATTTAATCGTAATAAATTCTGGAGAGCAATTAAACCATCCTTCCTGTCAGCTGATGAAGTACTTCCTAACAAGGAAATGATCTCTGCTGTGTCCTAAAAACAAAATAATTCATACATTAAAATAAAACTTAATGCTCTAGACTTGATAAAAAATTCACATAAAAAGAAGACATATATTTTATAGTTCTATATAATACCATGCTATTCCTTTTATACAAACAACGTTAACCATTCAACATGGTTTGATATCAAGTTAAAGTGAAATATACATATCTATAATAACTGTAAACCATATATGTTACAAATGAACTCCCTAATGTATTTATTCTTAAATTGATAACATGGTGTAGTTGGGCCATACAAATGTTTCCTGTGCTAATATTATGATAATATAGAAATCTTAAATCTTTGATGATATTAACAAATCATTCACAATTTCTAAATGAATAGCTGGTCTAAAATACATCAAATGAACTCTCTTCAAGTCATGAGTACAAAAATTATCATAACGTTTATTTCCATACAATAACGTTGATATAATTAAATATTGACACTTACTGTATACAGCTTAAAATATATCAAATATGACAATAGAAAAAAACTTCAGTTCCAAACAATGAAAGAAAATTATCAATGAAGTCGTCATTTAAAAAAGAAAATATGTTTATAAAATAAAAATATAATACAATACATGTATTGATAACCAACTTATTTTCATGCATGATTTCGTTTCACTAACTTTGTGAATGAACCAAGAAAAAAAATCACGAAAATATATTACCATGATTTTCTTCTTTCATTATGGAATAAATGTTAAACAGAGCGGTAAGTCAAGAAAATAAACAGCAGCGAAATTGAATTGATATTGTCAAATGCAAAAATAAGTTGGTTTAAAGTAATACAGACGTAGAAACATTTAACAACAGTTTCATCTTACACTAAACAGACAAAATCACACAAGTTCCCATGTACATCTTTTACAAAAAACAGAAACAAATTATTGGGCTCAGAGATAAAAATAATAATTAGAAGCCCAAAGATGAATAGTTGAAATAAAGCAAAACATAATGAAACAGTAACCATGACAACAAGGTACCTTTATATCTTCAGGTTTTATTGTAGGAGGTGATGAGGAAGATTCCATTTCTTTTTGTTGCTGCATGTGTTTATCAAAATAGTTAATTATAAAGAAGTGTGATGTTTCTTTATTTGGTATGATGATGAGATCAACAGACAGACAAACCTGGTTTACATCAGAGATCAGTTACTACAGACTTCATGGGTTTCTAAATAGCTACGTAGGCCAAAAATACATATTTCAGACATTTATACATAGCGATTGCTGGTCTGCAGTGGCTAACTTTACAAGCCCATCACCATTTTTACAAGCTACAGACCTCTGCAAAATCAGGGGTCTGAAGTCTCATTCAGACAAAACTAAGTTTGTCTGTCGTGTACGTTCTGGGTTTTGATATGAGATTACAATATCTAAACACTGATATCAAGAGACACAACAATAATATATGTTTTACAATATTAAAATCAAAGGAAAAAATACATGGTCAAAACTAAAGTAACCAAACCTAAAAGTACCACATTTACAATACAAAATAATTCCTCAAACGCAAGAAAAACCAGCAAACTAATTTGACAATAAATGGCCACAAAAAAACAATCATGACAGAGAGAGTAATGTATCATACCTCAATGGTGATTCATGGTACATAATAACAATGCAACTTTCAAATTACATAACATTACTGGTACTTAAATCAGGTACATAGCAGAGACGTAGCACCCTAGATTGGTATGGAAGGGGTAATGATAACATGTTTGAACTTGATTTAATTAGTTACCGAGTAAAATACAGTTTGTTTTTTAAGAATTTATTACAAGAAATTCAGGTACTGCATGACGAACTAACAAAAATTATTGTAGTGCTCCAGCAGTTCCTGCCATACCAGATATGCTACACATGCCCCTGGATAGATAAGTTTGTAATTCACTTAAAATGTCAAAAATCTATAATAACATTGTTAAAATGTTGGTGATTTTTTTTTGTTAAAGTTTTATTATATAAATTTTTTTAAAAACATTTTCCAATTTTAGTTAATACCATGAATGACCACTCGTATGATTTCAGAGGAAACCTATATGGAAACACAAGATATACAAAACTAAGTACCTGCGTGGGCGTGGAAAGCCGATAGTACCATTTTTCAAATTCCGATGATGCCTTTACGAAGCAGCAGAAAAAAGCAAAAAGCAACAAAATGAATCAACTTGACCACAGAAATGAACTGAGATACTACACTGAGTTATATGGATGTGGTGATGGGAATGATGTTAAGGGTATCACTTCTAAAGTACAATCTCATAGTACTTTAAGTGTCTTAGAAAGAAATTTATGATTACATGTTTTATGACCTTTATATGCTTAAATCTTAAGTTAATAAAATACAATACAAAAACAAACTTTTTAACACATTCTGTTTTATCACAATAAAACAAACTATTCAAAACTTTAAACATAGTGACTTAAACTTTTAACTGTAATGATCACACCAATTATTCTTTATTTAACAAGTTATCATGAAGTAATATTTTTATTTCAGTGTACCTACCTCTGAAGTTTTGCCAAGGGATGCAAATGATCTATCTGAACATACACTTGAATTCTCACTGGCAGCGTCATCAGAGTCGTATGTATCATATCTACGACCACGATTCTAAAAGTACAGATAAAAATGTATATAAAAAGTCCAAATATATATGTCATTAACTTCTCTATAGTTGAACTTTCCACTGGTTATATAGAACTCTCTTAAATGTTATGTCAACATTGTAATCAATGCCATGATTGATCTTCCAAAGATTTATCATTCTAATTTTCACAGATATATTTGATGGTTGCATTAAAACAGATATAATTGAATTGTTGTTGTAGAGTTGTAGTTGTCAATCTAGTTTTGACAGTGGTAAATACACATTTAATGGCTCTGCTGATACATCACCTGTATTGTCAAATCAATGACTGACACTACCTAATACACATCTAAGTGTAGTGTCTAAAATGTTGTCGTCTGAATATAGCTGAAATATTGCTGCTCGGCATTAAACCCCAACAAACTAAAATGTTGTTTTGGTTGGATTCTTTATATGTTCATTAAGTTGAGTTTATCTTGTAATTATTCTATATTATTTTTTTCACATGTTATTTTCCAAAAATGCTCTACTTGTTCCTTGGAGAAGTTTTTATGTTGTTATTAAAGTCAATGAGATTACCAGAGCATCAGCCAAAGCATCCTCTACGTCTGAACCATGCCTTAGAACTCTGTGATGAGTTACTGTAAATATAGAGTAGACATGGTGAATATGTCAGAGACAAGAACCCCTGCTGAATGAAAAATACCAGTTCAAGGCCACCCATGGGTCTTCAAAGTCTTCAAAGATTTATACAGAGAAACAAAATAATAAGGAACCTTCTTCGTGCTTTCTTTTTTTTTTTTAATTTACTTTGGAAAAATGTATAATACTCCAGGTCTTAAGTAACAAATAAATGTTGTACTGCAAACTCTAATAGAGCATAAAATATTCCTAATGGTAATCCTTACACATTTGACCTATGACTTATGAATCTCTAGGAATTCCTTTGCAAGGAAAAAAAATCCTGCACATATGTCATCACAAAGGAATTCAAAAACCTACTACATTAGACTGGTCACCTAGTTTCTATGGATATCCGCCAGAAAATACTTTTTATGAAAAAGATGTTTTGGTATGAAGTACAGCCACCATTGAAATCAGGATAAACCTTCATGAGTTTTTTCATCCTTATAGTATTGTTAGATCACTGCTTATTTACCTTTAGTTTTTCCACCAGATGATGGTATTTTACTTCCACTTAATCGTCTCTCCCGACCTGATTGACCATATCTGTTAGGACTACCTTCCCTACTAGCACCTTGGCTTCTAACAACCCCTGATCGGCGTGGTTTGGCTGGTGTCTTTGAAATATAGCCGAGTCGGGATGTAGGTGAGTTAGATCTACTGTTGGCTGCAAACAGAAAATATTATTATAAAACAAAACTCTTCTCAAATTTGAATTATTTTCAATAAATGACTTTTTCTTTACTGACATTCTATAAGATTTCCAATACAAAATCCTACATTTCTTAAAACAGCTGAAGTGAGTTTTATGGGTTTTTCACATTTCTATAAAAATGCTTTGTTTTCTTTATTTTTACATGCATGTACATTAATTTTTCCACAACAAAACCATCAATGTCCAATCTTACCTCCTATTGGCCTATATCATTGGGAAAGCCCAGGAAAGCTATTGATAGAACACAATATATAACAATGGACATTAACAACAACATGTGAAAGCTACCACACAAAGCTGTGCAACATAATAGGGTAACACACAAACTAAAGAACAGTTGGAAAGATAGAGAGAAGTCTGTCAAGTCTATGCAGTATAAGGTCTGGCTAACCTGCTCTCAGCCTCATCTACATCAGTTTAAATCTAGTCGTAATACTCCATGCCAAAATTTCCTCAACATTTGATGTGAATTATACAAGTACATGTACACTATAACATTTATAGTTCACAATATAAACATTACAATATATTGAATCTGTGATCAATTGAACACATATAATGAGATGGACCATCACCACTGATACATAGATGCCATATTTTAAGGACCAGTAGCCTTCTACTTACGCTGGGATTGTGAAGATCCTGAGGTTCTCCCTCGTCGACTTGATGACACTGCCTGACTGCTACTCCTCTGTCTTGCTGTAAATGGAGCAATTTGTAATGTACACCCTTCAATCAACTTACTTTTTGAAACACACATAAAACAAAAGAAAAACCAAAGCCCAACATAAAAGCAACAAAGAAAATCTAAAATTAAACAAAAGGTTTAACAATGACATCGATACTGTCTACAGATGTTCATTACCAAATCTCGTTGTCCCAATTTTGACATCCTGAACTCAGAAAATTACTCAAGAAGTTGGATTTTTAAGGGAATTTTCAAACTTGATACTGTATAAAATCAAATTTGGGATATTTTAATTCACAAAAATAACAAGGTTCGTGCAGAGAGAAAATAATCTCCCCATAGATTGCTTTATGTGAAAGTTAGTGGGGAAACTTATACATGAGCTCATACATGTACATTCATATTAAGCATAAAATATCTGTAATATGTTTCTACAAGTGCATTATATAGAGATTACAAGTTACTGGGTTCCAGTTATACTGTACAGTCCCTAGGTACCAGATAATCTAGCCATCTAAACCCATCTTAATAGTGTAAACTATAAATATGTGTATGCTACATACTTATAAATATTAAAAAAAACCAAAAAAAAACAACAACAACAACACATAAGTACAAAAATTACCATCCTGAATTTCTTTGCCATAGATTGACACCTCCTGATAATGATTTTCTCCAGAATCATTATAAATTTCACACTCTATGTCTGACCGTGCTGGAATTTCAACTACATACGGAAAAAGAGCAAAATGAACTTTCTTTGGTCTATTCCAGAGTTCATTGACTCCTTGTGCCGGCATAATCATTTTCCACAAAATTACATCCAGTTATAAAACATGCATGTAATCAAGTAAGCATATCTCAAGTCAAGTTACATCAATGCCAGAATTAAACCATATCACACTCACTTGTTAATCACAAAAACTATATTAATTCCATGTAAAACAATCCAGTTTAGATGTTTGACCATACATGTTTCAAATTCTCATTGATCTGCTCCAAAACTTGTCATGCATATTTATCTACCAATCAAAATATTTAACATTTCACCATAACACATTTTTGTACCATTAAACAATAAAAAACAGCATCGATTCTCTCAGCCATTTCAGTCTTTTACTGAAAAATTCTGGGTTTAAGTTGTTCAGAATTGATTTTCCTTAATTATCCAATAAATGCCAGCAAAACACCAAGAAACAATAAAATTGTTTATACATCAAAATCCAGAAAAACAATCAAATCCAAGAGGATGGTTAAAGTATAGTGACCAGAAATCCAATATAAATACCAAACTTTCCCATATTTGTCCATTTTAAGCATAAATCACTCATTATTAAAATTCCATGTTGATCAAACAACAATTTCAGAAGTTTAATAGATTAAATCAATTGGTGTTTTGATCCAATTGTGAGGTTAAACAGATGTCCTGATCAACAATTACTCCTACGGCTAATTACACAAACACTTTGTCAACTGATTATCACGATTATGTGATTACAGGATTAACCTTTTATCTGATGGTCAATGGAAAGGTCAAGGAAACGTTCAAATAAAAACAACACAAATTATAACTTATTGACACTTTTGGCAATCCCTTCGACTGGGTAAATATCTTGCTCTACAAATACAGGTGGCTATAATTATGAATAGCAAGTTGACTAAAACACCCCTGAAGGACTACCCTCTTTTTAACTTATACTGTCTTTAAAGGAATAACTGTCGGTGTAAAAATATCCCAACTGACATGTTAACTATCCATGTTGTGTAACCATGCTGACAAAAGTCATCACTTTATTACATAAATCTGTTTGAAGTTTGACATTTCATAACATGATTAAACTGACCATACAAACTTTCCTTTAAGTGGAATTTCCTTTCTGACAGAATCTTACATTGAAAATTTTATCCTAAACACTAAAGAGGTAGTAGCCATTTCATTTTACAAACTTTAATAGATTAATACATTGATCCCCATACAAAATAATCTCCATATGATATATCACCATCATATTCTATGTCACCTTCAATAGAAGGCTGAGAAATTTTACATCCAAATACAGCAACCTATTTAATTGGCAAACTCCTACTTCACATAAAATATTTAACTACTTTCTGAAGCCATTCAAATAGCTAACATTGCAACAATGTTGCAATTTAAACCTCATGATAAAAGTCTTAAGCTGTGAATCACTGGTTAATCCCTTCAGAGTACAATAGATGTCAATACTGTACCAACATATACTAATGGTCAGTAGGTAGATAACTGGACAATACAAAAACTAAGGACCAAATCACTATGTGATATCACCAGAGTTCTTAGGTTTAACCTGAACTAATATGAATCAGCACAGGTAAACTGTTACATTACTTTTGACTTATTACCTTGTTAATATAAAATCAACTTCTCGTTAACTGCCCATCATTTGTACCTGTAAATAGCCCCTTAATGGCAGGTGAATTATTTTGAGTCAAAAAACCTCCTACAATGTGTGCAATTTTTCTCTTTTGTAAGGTAATTTTTCACATGACCTCACTGTGCTATGAGAAAATTATTTTCCCAATTATATATTTTCAAACAACTTACAATTCTCCCTGATCAATAAGGACAAAACATTTACCCTTAGAATTTTAACAATTTTTGAATAACTCATTATAAATATAGAAAATAAGAGAACCTTTCTCATAAGATTTCATCAAAATGTACTGAAAACTGAAGGAACATCTACCAGTATATAGGTCATAACTTTACAAAAAAGTTAGAAATTGACAACTATACACTGCCATAAGTGACATTTGAGAACAACATCTTGAAAGATCTCCATTGAATTCTGGACTTCTGTCCAACAGTAACCCACATTAGAAATGATATTACTTCAGACTATGGGAAAGTTAATAAAGTATTGAAGGGCAATGTCTTGCATGTCGTCAGCCATATACATATATATTAAATCATAAATCAGGATTTATTCACTAATATCTCAAAGAAAACTGTTACATATCAATTACTCTGCCAAGATCAGAGATTTGTATGAAAGAGACGACCATTATATTACTCCTGATCCTTAAATAGATAAACCATATTGATTTACTATAATCTTCTATTTAGGTAATACAGACTTATTAGTGACTACCATAAACACTGGGTCATCAACTAGAAAAACATAGAACTTTGATAAATGAACTGGTTTCAAGACAACGGAAGCAAATAAACCCTAAAAACTGGAAAATTCTATCTTTTTATTTTGTAATTTACAGAGCAGGTACATTTTCCCACAGGTTATCAAAGTCATTTCTTAAGGGTCATAATTACAATTTGGAAAATATTACTTAGACTGGCTGTAACCACACCAATTGCAGAAATAAAGGAAAAACTTTATGACAAAATTGTTCCACATTGATACATTTCAATCTGCATTTTTTCAATGAAAATCAACTCTGAACTTTAAAAAGCTCTATGTCACAATCAAAATACATTAACTTAGTTACATCACTCAGGATTAGACAACCATCAAATCCATCCAAAAATTAACAAAACATCTTAGATTTAATAATGTAAACCATTCTAACATTGGGTACAAACCATGCCATGACCATTCCCTGATCACATGCATCCATATCCTTTCATCACCTTAAGCCATGCAATTGAACAATTATCAACCATTAATTCAGCAAGAAGTGTACCCTAAAGATAGGCAAATCTAGAAACAAAAATAAGTAAAGGCCCATGCTTAACCTCATACCATTTAATCCTATATAAAAAAAATCTGTGGTAAAAACAAAAATGTTGATTTTATTAGTGACCAAACTTTCATTTTTCATGCCTCAGGCACCATTCTCAAAACAAGTTAAAATTCCTTACGCAGTGAGTTATACGTTGAGTTATAAGATGACATATGATTTGGAGTTGTTCTCCCTGTAACTGATGATGTTGGGGTCATACGTCCTGAGATTGAAGACGTTGGGGTCATTCGGCCAGAGATTTGAGATGTTGGTGTCATGCGACCAGACATTGACACCGGAGTTGTCCTTCCTGATGTTGTATTTGTACGTCGATTACGGGGTGTTGTAGCATATGGATTGTTTAAATCTGCTGCACTGTTGGAGCGCCCAATTCTACGCCCATATAAATCGTAAAGAGGTTTGTCAAGGTCTGAAAGTTATCACCAGACATAAAACAAACATATTAACAGAAATAAATGTTATAAAAGGAAGAAAAAGAAAATTAAATTGTACATGTATAAAATTAATAAATTTTAATAGAGTCATAAGGTAAAAGGATACAGAAAAGCAGCTCTCAGCAATGATTGAACAGAAAAAAAACATATCATTATTACCTGTCTACTTCAGTTCAAACATTTGCAAAATTTTAGATGCAGCAAAACATTATCACATTTTTAAGATGCCAAGACTTTCAACCAATTCTGCATGCATTAATTTGACAAATTTCCTTCATTTAAAAAAAAAAAAAAAAACTGATGTGTTTTTTATCTGCCAATCAATGCTTAGCTTCATGCTAAGAAAGGGTAAAAGTTGAAGAGAAAGGAATACATTAGTATGTGAAAGGCTATAGGCCAAACCACAGCAATAGCTGGTATGGATGTAAAAGCACTCAACTGATAGCATGTCACATGGGAGTCATGTGATCACCTTACCTTTAGGAGTGTCATCCAAATCTGGACGTGAAAGTGAAAGAAGAAAGTCAACAGAGTACATGCAAACACAAGCACAAAGGATAAATAAAATGCAGACAATTCAGTGGAAGGGGTTTTTGTCAAAAAATGGGAAATCTAGACCTATGATGTAAATATAATTTGGGTTAGGGACATAACAATTATCTTTCCAACTCAAATTCTTTCATGCAAATAGTCAAGTATAAGATTAACAGTAGTACTTTACTTATCACTATGGAAATATATTGATCAATACAAAAATGTGTTCAACTGATCAAGTCTCTCACGAAGGAGATTTTATACAAAGGTGCTTGTCAGTAAATTTGTTTTCTGTTCTTCAAATCATTTAAAGGTTGATATACTTCTATTATGTATACACATATTGACCCTCCTGAAAGGTAGAATAATCCTGAACCAGGTAGTATACACCTATTGACCCTCCTGCAAGGTAGAATTATCCTGAACCAGGTAGTTCCTTTTCCCACAGATAAGATATGATGCACACATTCATACTACCAGGTGCCTATTGCACTGTTAATTAATTCATATGAAACAATTGAAATGATCAACCTTATTAATAATATTTCTAGAGCTCAAAGCTTTGAAGCATACTAGTTAGGTACCAATTCACTATTGTTAGTTCTCAAAACTTCTGATTCTATTCTACCATTATCTGTATAAATCATAGACTTATGTGGTATACTTCCATAAACAGACACCATGTAATTGGACTTATTCAGAAATTCAATTTCAATCCCCATCTTCTTCAAGATTTGCATCATCTAAAGGTATATGTGTAACTGGAAATCAAATTACTTTACTTCCATTACAATACTATATAAAATATAAATGAGATCTTAACAACGATGAAATAAAAATCAACATTTTTATACAAATATCTTCATCGCCATTTGAAATGAGATAATTTTAAAGCATTGGTCAATCAAAGACTACACTAAGATAAATGGTGTCTGTTTTCAGAAACTTTAAATTTTCATGCTAGTATGGACTATAATTTGATCACTGCCACATGCAAATTTGTCTTTGATACCACCATTTTTTAAAAATAAATAAACCTGTTTACCATTTGTTAAAATCAGTACTTTAAAAATTCATTAATTTGAAGACTTACAGCATTGTACAGTTATAATATTATAGAACTCACCACATTAAAATTTAAGCCAATTTTCATCTTGGATTAATAACCAAATATTGATTTAAAAAAAAAATGAATATACACATTAAGCATTAAATGTAATTGTGTTTTACCTGCTCCACCTGTATCACTGCTGGCAGAACTAAACTTTGAATGTTTCTTCTTTCCTATTCTCCTGTAATCAATAAACAGAACATATCCTGGTTATCTCCCTTCACTTCTCATTCAACAAGTCTCGAACATTGAATTCAGAAATATTTTCTTAAGAAAAAAGACATCTCCTCTAAATAAAATATCATTTCTTGAGGGAAAATAAATAGCCATAGTACTTCAATTTCTGTTGGTTTTTCTAAAACATTAAAAACAAATTACCATAGAATTCTGTGAAGGAATGCAATTAATTGCCATTACAGTGCATTTTGTTATATTTCTATTTCAGACCATGTTAAAAAAAAATTTGGAAGATGAACTCTGAAATAAATCAAATAACAGGTTTAGATACATTACAAAATTTTGACGACTTTTTACTAATAGGGCAATAGCCTGCTTACCCTAGGGTACTTGAGTCAAATCCTCTGTCAGTACTGTGTGATCGAGGTCGTGAGGTCAACCCTTCGGCACTATTTAATGAGTTATTGCTTGAGGATCCACTGAGTTCACCTCTAATTTGTTTTTGTTTGGCTGGCTCCAAGGAATTTAACAAAGCATCAGCCTGATCTTTAAAATGGTCAGCAAATCCCCAAAAGGCTCTGAAAATAACGAAGCAGAATTTATATATTTAATCACATATTTAAACCCTATATTTCCTGATTCATATAATTAAAGGTACCAAAACTTGGAAGAAAAAGTCAAAGCTATCACCATCATTACATATTTCATTAACTTACTTTTTAGAAAATGCCCTAGCTTAAAGTGAGATCATTCATTAGTAACTTAATTTCTAGAGAATGCCCTCACCTCAGCGAGAGAGATGATACATTACAAACCTACTTTCTAGAGAATGCCCTCACCTCAGCGAGAGAGATGATACATTTCAAACTTACTTTCTAGAGAATGCCCTAGCTTCACTATCAGCATCATTAATTCCTTTCTTTAAGGCATCTTGAAGATTGGCAATCTGTTTTTCTAATACATGTGTTGACCATGTGTGTAAAATTTGGTTTAAAAATTCACAGGAAGTCCTGAAATAAAGACATCTTCAACTACTTTTTTTAATTAAAGTACATTCTAATTCAAATGAAGTCTAAGTTAAAAAATTTTAAAAACCCATGATGACGAATGCGACTGTGCCATTATTTATACATGCACAATTTTTTTGTGGTCGCATAAAAACCCAAGGCATTTCCAATAACATACACACTAAGACCTCTGAGCAATAATACAGATTTAATTTGCAATTTCATCACCTTTGAAAGTTTTTTATTTTTTTTTTCTAACAGCTTATGACATTACCTAGAGCTTTGTGTGAAACCTGCAATCTGTTCCTTTTACACATACAAATTTCTTTGTATGAGTAAAGCACTGAAAGCACAGTCCATGTGTTTCAAGAAATTAAAATTTTCAAAAATTCTTATCTCATGTGGATAGCAAAAAATAAAGACAGAGAATAGATACAGCATTACTTACCGTCTAATGGTACTGGATTTAGATGTCATCCCTGATGTGATGAATGGTATTAATCTATGGGAATGAGTGTACTGAAAATAAAAAAAAAACATCACTGGCATTGATAGGTTATCACCAGAAAGATTGTTTTGACCACAAGGTCATCACTTCTCAATATAAATATTACACACACAGCTGAGTAGCAGAAATTTCTCACTTAACGTTTTAGACTTTGATATAGATGCATGATTCAAAGCATCCATTCCAAAAAAAAGGTGCAAACTTTCATTCATTGGATAAGGATCAAGATCAGGAAAAAAAACCCACAAAAAACATGTGATCAGCAGAGTTTTTTTAATACCAGGAATTAACAAGTAAGACAACCAGTTGGAAGTTACAATTATGTACTTACTTTAACATTACGATAAATATTATACCTATATAATGAACTGTATTGAGACAATGCCTGACTTACCTGTATAATGAATCCTATTGAGACAATGCCTGACTTACCTGTATAATGAATCGTATTCAGACAATGCCTGACTTACCTGTATAATGAATGTATTGACCCAATGCCTGACTTACCTGTACAGTGAAACTTCTCCCAAACAGCCACCACTGGGACAAAAAAAAAATGGCCAGTTTATGGGGGTGGCCGGTTTTGTGAAAAATAGCAATGAATTCTAACAGCTGTTTCCTTTAATGTCTTCTATAACCCTACATATTGTCAGTTTGTTGGTCGAGACATGTTTAATGCCGATTAAAAACTTTTGGCCTTTTATTACATTTCCAAGCTTGCATCATTTGTAAATGATTTGATTTTACAAATGGTACTGCCGACAAAATAATGTTCAGGGTTTTGAAAGAATATGTATTAAAGATCAAAGGGCTTTTGATGGTAATTAATCATTTGTATTGTTTTCCTAAATTACCCATCAACAAAGTCTAATAGTTTCACCCCTGTGTTGTTTTGCCTTGGGTTCAGGTCACATTAATTAACAGTTAAAAGATCATAAAGATCGTACTATTAAATGACCCCGGTTGCCTGACATGTGTACACACCAATTAACAGCCAAAATGTAATGTCTGGATTAATACTTCTTGTTTAAATTACTGTGCCCTTCAATTATCATCTGTCCACTGATGAAATGCAAACCTGTCAGTGAATGAATTATTAATTACTTAAATTATGTAATCATTTACAATTTTGTTGACACATTTATTACAGGTGAACAATAACCGGGCGGCCGTAATTGAGAGGTTGTTTTCATTTAAAAGACGTAGCTAAAACTCTGAAAATTGGCTGATGTACAGCTTTAGGGAGCGGCCAGTCTATTGAAGACAAAACACACAGGTTTTAAGGTATATCAGCAGGGACTTTTGAAATGGCCAGTTTGAAGGGAAGACCGGTTTTCTGAGGGTCTGGTTTGGAATGGTTTCACTATATAATGAACCGTATTGAGACAATGCCTGACTTACCTGTATAATGAATCCTGTTGAGACAATGCCCGACTTACCTGTATAATGAATCCTGTTAAGACAATGCTTGACTTACCTGTATAATGAATCCTGTTGAGACAATGCCTGACTTACCTGTATAATGAATCCTGTTGAGACAATGCCTGACTTACCTGTATAATGAATCCTGTTGAGACAATGCCTGACTTACCTGTATAATGAATCCTGTTGAGACAATGCCTGATTTACTTGTATCATAAATCCTGTTGAGACAATGCCTGACTTACCTGTAAAATGAATCGTATGGATACAATGCCTGATGTAGCCATAACTTTAGCACTGTTTGGTATCAAGTTGATCAGATGGTTCATTTGAGATTCAGCGAAGTGATCAAATTTACTCCCCAACTGTTGAGACATATACCTGAAAATTAACAATGTCTTTCATTACAAGCAGAATAAACTTGAAATACATATTTACTATAGAACAAACTTTAATATTAGAACTGCACCTAGTCACCCAGGATTGACTTGTCAAAAATTCTGCTATACAAAGACTTTATGTTTCACGCTATACCTGCATTTCATGACATTTACATAAACTCCTTCATGAAAACGACAACATTCCATCCTACCATTTTATTTACTTTGATTATTGATCAAAAGACCTTCCTAAAATCCAAAATTTTGGTAATGTGATAATTCATGATAATTATAAAAGATGTTCTCAGTTTGGAATGTTTCAATATGCACAGCAAATTGTGAATTTCTGATCTCAATATAACATTAAAAGTACTTACGCTATGGTAATACAAGCTTCTCTGCAAATCTGAGAGCGAAGATCACGGGTACAAACTGCAAATGCAGGTTCAAGACTCCGTAACAAATGGTAGAACTCATCATACTGATACCCTCCTTGTACTATCACAGACCGTATTTGTTTTATCTGTTAAAGAAAAACATTCAATAATAAGTATATTATTGGAAACTTACCAAAATAATATCATCTATTACATTTAGTTTCATGGGTAAAAGAACTTTTTTTTAAAACTTTAAACTTTCTATATCTGATTTTCTCTACCATTAATATCTATTATAGAAATGCAACAGAAATGTCATAAATTATTTGAAATTTTTGCAAGAATCCTTAATTAATGTGGAAAAAAATTCAAGGCAAAAAAATTACAAGTTTCAATCAATTTTACATAACACATCTGATGTAACAATCCTGTATGCTAATCTGAAGCAAGAAACTGTTAATTTGGTGCAAATGAGAACCAATACTTTCTATAAGAAATTATTATAAACTTTATAAGGGCTATAAATATAAAGATAGTTCTTACAGCTTCATTTCTTTTCTCCCAATCCTTTTTATCATCAGAGAGAATTTCTTTGTTTTTATTCATTACATCTGTTAGGTCCCGTACAGAAAATATCTATAAAACAACGTCATAATAAATCTATTAACTAAAATATCACTGTAATCATCAGATGGAGATAATAAATCTTAAACAGTGATGTTACATATTAATATGAAGTTGCACGTCGTACTAGGTATACTCCCACTTGTACAGGAATTTGATACCAGAGAGCCCAAAATGGCTAACAACACAAGCCCCATCTATATAAAGTCACACACCAAATTTGAAATAAATCCATCCATTGAAAGCCAAGATGACAGCAACAAAATTAGTATGGATGTATAGGGTGATTCTAATATATCGTCCACTGGTGAAGTGGAGTTATAATAAATACTTCTCAATATCAGTTCCTCAACTTTATCCTTTGTTTTATGTTACTTTTCCAGTTAAAATCTAATAGAATCTTCAATATAAAGTAACAATCACTTCTATCACAGTGTGGGAAACCACCGCTCGCCAGCTTGCCAAATACGAGTAGATGTGTAATTTGGTGAGTTCTCATTAGCTTACACTCGTCAATTTGGCGACCATCATTTGATTGGCGAGTTCCAAGGAAAGTTAACTAGCCAACCGGTTATTTAGTAAAACATCCGTTAACATCATAGTATTACATTAAAAATATGTTCCCTACATTTTAAGAAGTTTAGCTTGAATATGTTAAGTGAATTTTGGCATGATATGCACAATTTTATTGACTTGTAAAGCATTGTTTACGATCTGCCATTTTAATTTCCGGTAAACGGTTCCGATCTCATATTAGTATTCAAATGAGATTATCTGGGTATTTTATAAAATGTTACCTTGCAAATTCGTTGTTTATTGTCAAAATAAAAATGAACAAGAAGCAAATGATGAATCTGTTGTAATATAATTTTATTTTTAAAATATGAGTTCAGAAATGGAGTACTTATTTTAATACTGTAAAGTACATGAAAAAATTCAATAGGAGGGAATATTTGAAAATGGAAAAGTTTTTGATAAATTTAAAAACAAATAAAAAGATAGTTGAAGAAAGAAAAGGAAAGGCAGAAGATAGTCAAATCCAAGAGAAAACAGATGGTAGTAGAGAAAAAACAAAAAAATGTGAAGAGCATAGACATTTTTTGAATGAATGGAAATAATTTGGCTAGTTGAATTTATATCTGGCTAGCAAGATCAATATTCCATTAGCCAGAATGGCAAGTTGGGAAAAAAATGGTTTCCCACACTGCTACCACATGGTTTTAAGGCAGTTTAGAGATTGATGTTCTATAAATGCTATAAAAATGCATGTAAAGTGGACTTATTACAGCTAATTATCAATTTAAATTTGTTTTTGGTTGTAAAGAGAATTTCCTTTTTAATTTTATAATTAATAGTGCTGATAAAAATAGAACCTTAATCTACAAGCAGCTGATTCCTACAATCAACAGTTAAACTTTAATAATTTTCAGGTAATGCTGAAAAATTTAAATGCTTAACTTCCAACATTGTAGTGATATGAGTCAGTTATTAACCACATGTTGAGTAGAATAAGGTTAATAAAAGGAATTACAGAGAATAAAACGAGACTTTCTTGTCAACCTTGTGAAATAGTTACCTGTACTTAAGGAACATCTTCAAATGATTTAATGAAGGTCTCCTCATCCACTGCACCTGAGCCTGAAGACACTGAAATAAAAACACAAAAGCTTTATTACTGTTTAACAAACAAATCTAGAATATTGCATCAAAAGGTGATATACATGTATTAGCTTCCATCATGGTTGTTGCTATTAGTTTCACTTGTCTCTTTTCAATGGGCTAAATCACAGCGAAGCTTGTTTGAATTTTGAATAATGAAATTCTGTGTAAACCAGACAACAATCAGTTTTATTGCATTCAGAACCTTTGTAAATCGAACTCTTATCTTACTAAACATTCCTTTAGTCTGGAAAGGGTTTAGTTTAGACAGGTCTAACAGTATACCATTTTGAATTATTTCAAGTGAAGCTATGAATCAGTATTAGAACTTAAAGTTAACAGATAAAATGTTATCAAATTCATTTCAGGAAGTCTAGAACTTTGTAATAAAACTGATGATAAGACAACAGCAAGTGTGAAGGATTCCATGCACCACCCTCTAAAACTACCACTAGGGGGAGGAAAACAGGAAGAAGATTCCGAATTACTAACTATGGTAAAATTGATCAAAAAAAATCATGATTTAAAATTTTCTTTAAAATTTGAGAATCGCTGATCTGCTCATATCTAAAAAGAACATCTTTATGTCAATTACTTCTTAAAACAAGAACATTATAAATTTACTTACATACTAAATAGTACCAATTATTAATCAATATTAATGAATAGTCAATAAAATTATTATTTTAATTATAGCAAAACTTCCCGATGTAATCTATCAACTACTTGGACAAAATAGACAGTAAACACATGGTAAAGGTGACCAAACACAGAGAGACAGGTGCACACATAGTTACCTGGTCCAGAAATGGAACGACGACGTTGGAGTGAGCTCCCTTTAATGAAACATGTTGTTAGTAATATGAGAAGCTGTTAGGTGCTTTAATGAGAAATGATAAGGAAGTCATGAAACTGCCTAATGTTTCTACCATGGATCTACCAATGGGATAAAGCCAAACACAACTATGCTATGCATTTTATTAAATAATTTTATGAGCATTACATGTATCAATTGTTTATTTAAAAAAAAAAAATAAGGATTCCTCATTTGAATTCATAAATTTTAAAATGTGTAGCAGGTACTATGTTAAACAGGAACCAACTTACTCTTAGAACTTCAAATTTAATTCACAGACAAAGACCATCTACAATAATAATAACAGTATGTTCCTCCATACCTGAAGAAGACTTTGCAGGGAGACTACTCTTTCTGAATGTTGAACTAGAACCAGAAGTTGATGAATTAACACGTTTGGCCTGAAGTACTTTGGTAGAAGTTGGACGGGCAAAATCTGTTTCATCATCACCACCTCGACTACTTGGAGCTAAAAATAGAAAGGAAATACTATCAACCATTTAAAAACAAAGACATATTCAATCAATAAAATAGTTTTATACACTACTGCTCACTCAATTGAATTTTTCAAGTTTTAAAGTTATTTAAGACAAAATCAACGAGCCTATTATTTTACACTAGACTGGAGCCATGTCATGTCATTCTTGCAGACAGTGAATCTTATTTTATACTAGACTGGAGCCATGTCATGTCATTCATGCAGACAGTGAATCTTTAAACTGTTAAGTTTACACTTATGTTACACATCTCTCGTGTAATAAGACCATTTATTTGTTAGAGAAAAAAGCAACAGAAATTGTACAGAGGGTTGAGGGACCAGGTTCTCATTTACGCCACCCTCTTTTTGGGCTAATGCTACTATGTTCCTCTTCAAAATACATGTAGAAGATGAACTATGCAACAGTACTTATTGGTCTGATTTTGCTTATTATTTCTTAATTTGGAACAAATTACCCTGATTAAATAATAAAATTAGATAGTAGTTTTCAGACTTGATTTTGTAGATTGATTCATTGATTTTATCTTGTGATTTTAACATTAGTTTATACCCTTGAATTATTCTTTTTTCATTTAATTTTTCATTGATTTACTTTCGAAATAGAACATTTAATTATTTTATATGATTACTTTTATAAAATATCGTTTATAAAATGATATTAGTAATATCATTTAATATTGCTGCTCGGGTGTTTAACCCCAACAATCAATCAATCATTCGAGATGTTGTAGTTTTTTTTTTCGTTTTGATCTTCAAGACCTAAGGTGGAAATTTGGTTCGGTCCTGGGACTTTTCCGGTCCTTATTCGTAGGGCGATTGAAAGTCGACATCGAACCTCAGGATATACTAGCAATACATAGAATTCCAGGAAAAGACAATGACAATAGACCTGTCTTTGTTAAGATGAGAAATACCGAAGTCATGGTGAAAGTAATGGGAGCTAAAAAAGGACTTCAGAAGGGAGTTCAATTCCATGATGATGTAACTCTAAAGAACTTGGGACTGATGACAAGACTAGAGAACACTGAAAAATTCGAAAATGTATGATTTTATAACTGCAGTGTTTACGCTAAGACTGAAGAAGGGAGAGGAAAAAGATATGACTTGTTAGACAATATTGAGGAGAAGTTGAGAAAAGTTTAAAACTTTATAAAAAATTAATTCTAACTATGTGTTTAATCAAATGTAAGTAATGTTTTTTGGGTTTTTTTTTTAAATATATTATCTTTTTAGTTACTTTATATTAGAAAGTGAAATGTTTAAATGCCTTTAGGATAAGTCATTAACTATTCAATATTTCTATTTAAATTAACTTAAATTAACACCAGCTTTACAGATGAATTTAAAATAACAGGTGAATGGTTATTGTCAAAGAAAGTAATTTATGTTAATACATTTATGATAAAAAAAAATTGCTATTATTATCTTCTATATTTTAAGAATCAACTGATATGTGATAAAGCCACATTTATTTGTGGAGGTCTAAGTCAAAGGGAGATAATCATATCGATAACTGTTTTCTTAATTTTTTTTCAACAACCAATATCAGTGTTTCCTTCTGTTCAATTTATTTTCTTATTTTAATGAGAAATGGTCTTTACCTCATGGTCAAGGGTTGAATGGTTGAATTAAAGAAAAATGAAAACAACGCTTTTAATTCTTCATCCAAGAAGTGAAATGCCTACATAAGTAAATAAACTGAGTCGATATAACAAACAGTCATATGGTAGAGTTGTGCGAGTTACCATATGTGACCATCTTTTGTGAGTTTATGATTTTTTAGTGTGTGTGTTAATATGTGTGTTTGTCTTTGTAAGTTATATGTTTGGGTTTTTTGTTAACATATAATACTGTAGAAAATGCTTTTGCAAATGTGTGTACTTTGTTACCTATAATCTATAAATATGGGTGATAATTTTACAATTTTATCTATGACTGTTAGGGGTATAATGTCAATCCCTAAAAAGAGAATAGATATTTTTAACTGGGTTAAAAGCAAAAATGCATCTATATCTTGTTTACAAGAGACACATAGCACTAGTGAAGTTGAAAAATTATGGGGAGATGAATGGGGAGATAATTGTTATTATAGTCGCTGTAATGGTCTCAGTATCGTATTAATTTTCCCATAGACTTCTATAGTGAAGTGCATAATTTTAGGATTTTTTAAAAAATATGTAAATTGATTCAATAAAACTTTCACTTATGTAGCATTTCTAAGGACATGTGAAAAAATAATTTCCCGCAAAGAAAATAGGGTGAGTCCACGAAGATCGGACAGAAAAGTAGTCTCGAACTATAAATAGCCATTTTCCCTACTTTCACTTTCGTTTTGCACTCACCAAACCAACCTTTTCAGTGGAACATTTTTATGATATTATGTTAGATTTTCTTTTAAAAAAAGTTCTTCATTTTACAGTGTGATGTTTGCTCTATTTTATAAGTCATTGTTCATATCTTTTGACAAAATATTAGTTTGTAGAGTGGCAAAAAGAAAATGCACTATATTTTTATAGCATCCATGTTTTGACGTACACCTGCTCAGGGATATGCAATACGATACTGGTACCTAATAGTGGATGTGCTGGTATTTGTCTCTTATTTAAATAGGGTCTTGATTTTAAAGTACATAAATCTGTAATTGATAGTAATGGTCGGCTTTTATTACTTGATATTAGTTTATATGACCAACATACAACACTTGTTTGTTTATATGGTTATAATATAGATAAGCCTGACTTTTTTGTTGAAATTCATCAAAACATATTGTCAATAATGAATACTTCAATCATTGTATGCGTTGATTGGAATACTGCCCAATATTATAGCTTAGATACTTATAATTTACTTCATAACAGAAATCCTAATTCTAATTCGAAGGAAAAGATAGAAGAGTTGTCTGAATCTCTTGAATTGATTGACCCATGGAGAACTTGTTATTTTGATGAAAAAGTTCACTTGGCGGCAAAACACGCGGCAAAACACATCCTATAAAGCAAAGTAGACTTGATTATTTTTTAATAAGTGAGGATATTTTTGCTTTGATGAAAAATACAAAAATAATACCAGGTTATCGAAAAGATCATTCTGCCATTTGTTTCACCTTCTCTGCAAGTCTTTCAAAAAGGGGTAGAGGGTATTGGAAATTTAATTCTCAATTACTGAATATGTTCAATTAGTAAAGTCTTGTATAACTGATACGGTATCAGAATATTATGTCTGGAAATATTGATGACTACCTTACTGTGAAGCTTAATTGTAATGACCAATCATTTTTTGAAGTTTTAAAAATGAAGATAAGGAGTTCTTCAATATCTTACAGTATATCAAAATCAAAAAAAAAAAAAAAAAAAGAAAAATTGGAGCACAATCAAATTGAGAGAGATATTTTTAATTTAGAAAATATGAATTCTAACCCCTCGGAGCAAACTAGCACGTTGTTGAACAATAAACGAGAGAAAAAGGGAAAAGATGGTGGATGGGTTATTACTTAGATCAAAGAGCCACTTGGCACGAGCATGGAGAGAAATGTTCACAATACTTTTGCAAATTAGAAAAGAAAAATTGTGTTAAAATCTATTTCAGAGATTATCAATGATAATGGAGAGCTGATAACTGATCAGAATGAAATTTTGAAACAGCAGCGAAACTTTTATAAAACTTTGTATCAAAAGAAAAATATAAATGCTAAGGATGAAACATTTTTTAATCACAATGTCAAACTCACTGATGATCAACGGGATTTATGTGAGGGAAACATAACTTATGCTGAGTGTGCTGAAGCTTTAAAAAACATGACCAATGGCAAAAGTCCAGGTTCGGATGGATATACAGTTGATTTTTATATTTTTTTGGGGGGAAAAATATTGGATCTTTTGTATATAGATCATTACATTTTGCTATGAAACTGGAAATCTTTCACAATTCCAGTACCAAAGTATCATTACATGTATTCCAAAAGAAGGTAAAGATAGAAGATTTATAGCTAATTGGAGACCAATAAGTCTCCTTAATATAGATACAAAAACAGCATCAGCAGCAATTGCAAATTGAATGAAGTTGGTCTTACCAAGCGTTATTAGTGATACCCAGAAATGTTTTATGAAAGGCAGATTTATGGATGAAAATACTCGGTTGTTATATGACTTAATGCATTATATAGAACAACATGATATAACTGGTTTACTACTTTTAGTTGACTTCGAAAAAAGCTTTTGATTCCATAGAATGGGATTTTTTGCTTAATGCTTTCAACAGCTTTAATTTTGGTAACTCCTTTCGTAAATGGTTTGAGACTTTTTTATCGTAATGCATATAGCAGTGTTATAAAGAATGGACATATTTCTAGTTACTTCAAGCTTCAGCGGGGTTGTAGACAGGGGGATCCATTGTCCCCCTACTTATTTATTATTGTAGAACTTTTATCCATAAAGATGAAATCTGACCCTAGTATTAAAGGCATTACGGTCAATAACAAAGAGTCAAAAAGAGTTCAGTACACTGATGATACATTTCTGATCTTGAATGGAGGTTCACATTCATTAAAATCTACATTACAATGTTTTGATTCTTTCTATAAAGTCTCTGGGTTGAAAATGAATGCATCCAAGACTAGAGCTGTATGGACAGGTAATAAAAAATATTCCGATCAAATAATATGTCCAGAGATCAATCTTCAATGGTCATATTCTAACTATAAACTATTAGGCATAGATTTTTCACTTGATCTAAGCAAAATATTAGACATAAATTTTACTAAAAAAAATAAAACAGGTATCATCCATCCTTAAGAGTTGGCACCATAGGAAGCTCACTATGTTAGGAAAGATTACAGTAATCAAAAGTTTGGCGTTGTCAAAACTCATTCATTTATTCACTGCTTTACCAAATCTGTCAGAGTTAAAACTCAACAAGATTCACACTCTATTTTATAATTTCACGTGGGGTGGTAAAGCTGAGAAAATTAAGCGAAATACTTTAATAGGTGAATACTCTCAAGGTAGTTTAAAGATGGTTCACCTCTAGTCATTCATAACTTATCTAAAGATAAGTTGGATTAAAAAATTTATGGAAAATCCAAATGGAGACTGGCAAATATATTTTACTGTTTGAACTTAAAACATTTGAAGGAGACCGTGTTCTACATTTCCAAAAAAATAAATTAAAAGAAGTTGCATTCTGTGTAAAATCCTTTTTGGAGAGATGTACTTGACAATTTGTCAAAAGTAAAACCATTGGTAAAAGAGAACCCAAAAGATGTACTCTCATTAGATATTTTCAATTTTGTTATTATAGATCAGTTCAAAGATTTTCTTAACTGGAAGAGCTATGGTGTTCAACATATTAAGGGTATCTTCAATTTCCAAGATAAGAGTTTTCTTACATATCCTGCAATCAAGCATTTAACACATACAAACAACTTTTTATATTATTAGAGTCTGCTATCCAACATTCCAACATGGATGAAAGGACTATCGCAAGGATTGACATGTTTTAATTCTGACACTTTTGAACCATGCGATGTTTTTCTTGAAAATATCAAGAAACACAAAAAGTTAAATTTTTTGTACAAACAGGTTCAAAATATAGTAAACTTGCCCTCACAAATTTTTTTTGAAGTGGGAGCGAACTTTGGAAGTTGAGATCATAGACTGGTCTCAATATTACAAGGTATTGCATAAATCATGTAGATATCCTTATCTGAATAACTTTCTGTTTAAACTTCTTCATAGAGTTGTTGCCACAAACTCATGGTTATGCATAATTAAACTTGTCAATAGCAAGTTTTGCGATTTTTTTAAAACAAATGAAGAAACCATTGAACATTTATTTTTTGATTGTCATATTATCCATTCTTATTGGGTATCTTTTACATTTCATCTTCAATTGTATTATGAAGATTTTACTTTAAAGAAAGAACAAGTGATTCTTGAATATACTGATGATAGATTTTTAAATTTATTGTTCATCATAGCCAGAAACCATATATACAAATGTAAATTTGATTTAAGAATGCCCACTATCAGAGAACTGATAAATAGAATTAAGAAATATCATTCCTTTGAGGAATACATAGAGAAAAAAAACACACTATACATAAATTCAATGATTTCTGGACCCCGCTACATCATATTTTTCCCCACCCACAATAATTTAATTTCGGGTATTTTTTTATTATGCCTGGTATAGTTTTATCAAGACACAAAGATAAACAAGAATAAATGTGTGAGTGATAGATGTATGACAACAGGTACCCTAATAGATTATAAATATATTTTTTATATAAAATGAAAACAGTATATATAGCCAAAATATAAGAAATAGTGTATATAATCTGTTAGCTTTCATAAACTACCTATGTATTTATATTTGTAAAACCCTCATAAACCTTAGTCAGGTGGTTTTGTAGAGGGTATTTGTAAAATCCTGACTATTCTTGAAAACAAATAAAAAATTAAAAATAAAAAAGAGTTTGCCCTGAAGATAGCATGACTGCCCCAGAAGATGCCCATCTAACTTCGTCCCAAAATATCAAGGTTGTAGCGCTCCATTTCTATCAGCCTTGACAGGTTTTCGGTTTCGTATAATGTCTCCACGCTCCAGTTTGCAATCATTGAGAGAGTCTTAAGGGAGGAGAGTTTCATCGGTGGATGAAAAATTATAGTTCAGTGAAATCGAATGTAATTTGTAATACATATACTCATATCACAAGTAAATTTCACGAATGTTGCATTGGCTTCAGATCATAAAGTGAAAATATTAAGTACCAGTCCGCCTAAGAATCATGCAATTTTCAATGAAAGTGATTTATTGATGTCAGATATTTTATCCAAATAGACTGTAAATCAGTTGGATATATAAGAAAAACAATGAATAAAATGAGAAAATGAAAATGTTTTCACCGTTACCATAGCAACAACCACTCCTTAGCAACCACCAATTTAGGGCCTAATAATCACAAAAATATCACAATTTGAATGTATTTTTTTATATCAAATGGTGGAAATTTACCAAACTAAATAATATTAATGAAGTGTGTCTTATAGAAAACAATTTACAATAAAGTACAAAGCAATCTGGTTGGTTTAGCTCTGGTTACCGTAGCAACCAAATTCTTAATTTTTGACAATTTGATATATACAAAAATAGGCCATGTTCAGACCTGTTTTGCTAACAAGAGCAAGAAGATATTAATTAAATGTATGCATGGATGTGTAGTAGATGCTCTCCACTGAAACATATCAAAAATAAAAATAAGTAGCATATATTTGTTTTTTGCTCATTTGGACCTTAAATCACCCCCATAAAGACTTTTCTTCTTCTTAACGTTTTTCATACAAACTTTGTCCAGACCATAACTTTTTTGTCTTTTGACCTAGACTTCTAATATTTGGTATGTTGGTATATCCTCTCGGGGCAGAGTGTTACGTACCAGAGTGGGTTACCTTTGACCTTGACATTTAACCTCAAGGTCAAATAACATACATACAAATTTTGGCAAAATATGACACACAATTTTGTCTGTGCCATTACGTTTTGGTTCTTTTACTTAGATATCTGACTTGTTTGACATTTAATTAAATCACATCAAGTTATAGTGTAATGTTCTAGATTGGATGACTTTTGACCTTGGCTTTTGACTCCAAGGTCAAATGACATACAAAATTTTGGCCAAATATCATACAAAATTTTGTCCGGGCTATAATTTTCTTTCGTCTTTTCACTTAGACATCTGATATTTGTATGGGGTTATGTTTTCTCAAGGCGAGGCCCCTCGTACTAGATTGGTTGACATTTGAACTTGACCCTTGACCTCATGGTCAAATAACATATCAACTTTTGACTTGATCAGTGTAAAATTAGTTTCGTAATTATATGTACTATGTAAAGGATGCATATATGAAAAAATGGTATATACATGTGATGATTTTATCTTCAACAGATAAAAAAAGTAATATGGAGTAATATTTATAGTTTAATTGTTCATGAAAGACGTGCATTATAAAGGTTTGACCAGAGTCTGCTTTAGTGGTGGTTCTAAAAGTTGAGAGAATTCAGGGTCATTAATTATATAAGACCAGCGTTTTCGTAACAAATACGAGATTATGTGTATTGTTGGATAGTATTTTGTTACAAATGTTAATAACTTTTTATTATTTTTTTTATTGACTAAGTCTTGGAGCATACGCTCTGCTAGTGGGCAGCACAAGCTGTATATTTTGAGTCGAGTAACTTTTTAATGAATTAAAACTTTTAAGATTGTGCATTAGGCACATTAGACTACTATTAAGTCCTAAGTGTCGTAAGGTTTCACCTTATTCCATTAGGATTTAATTGCACTCTCTCTAAGAAATTTACTGAGGACTTAGATAACGTATAAGTAAATTTGAGTAGTTCAGGTTCTTATTAGCAATGTTAAATAACATTTAAAGTTGATCAAACCCATTAAAGACCATAAACCCATCATCTCGGAGCTGATTATGTTGTGATTGTTTGGGAACTTTTTAAAATAAAGTTAATACGTTCTTACTATTGTATGTCACATATGACAGGGCTAGGGACTGTCATCATTGCACATCGCATTAAGAACTAATTCTAATAGAACAAATTATAATATTAGAAGTAAGTTCTCAATGCTCAAAAGTATAGCATAGACTTCCTTTTTCAGTTTTAAAGTGAACATTTTCAGCCGCCTTAATTAGTTCATTACTGAACATGCTTGTATACATGCTTGTCATGTCGCAAGTACATAGAAAATTTCTTATCATTTAGAAACTGCAAAAGTTCCTTTGTCTTTAACTATAGGTAGTAATTGTTTAACATACTGGATTAATATAACACAAAATATCTCTGGATATTCATATCCATTTAGTTGCTCATTATAACATAATTAATTTTTCGACTATAAACCGTAAAATGTTAATATTAAAGACATTTGTTACATACTTCTTCATACATAATTTAACATGTTGAATGGCAGTTTATGGTATATTCACTATGTGTACATTACATTCCTCTCCTCTCCTTACTTTTTCTTTTTTTTAAATTTTCTTTTTCCACCTTAACTTTTTTTTATGAAAAACAGAATACATTATTTTTTTTCACCATTAAGGAACTTCATTTTTTTTTCTTGCCACAGCAAAAATATTTTTTTTATTTTTCTTCATAGTGAAATTAATATTTTTTTCAAAAATATCCCAGGTTCCCCCTCAATATAAAAATGGTCGGTGCCTTACACCTACATCCATCAAATTTTGAATGTGGCCACATTTGGTGTATACATTCTCGCTCATTAAGATGTAGGCCAAAATTTATTATCCCTTAGTTTAATGGACTGAGGGTCGCATTCACGCAACTGTATGTAAATAATTTGTCAAGGGTATTGAGGTCAAAAACCTCAGGATTTGATCACAGAAATGGCTAATCAAAACCTTCTATAGCCTCAAATGGCCATCTAAAGTGAAAGTTAAAACATGTCAGTAAAGTCGTAATTGTGTTCAAAATAAGCAGAGAAATATTGAAGTTGAAGCTTGCACTTGCCTTTTTTCTTCAAGTTTAGGCATAGCTGTTCCTAGGGTAGTCTCAACAAGGATTTTAAATGCTTTTACTGTTAGCATCTTCATTGGTTTATTTGCGAATGGAGTGTTCATATCACAACTCATACGTTATGCCTGAGCGTACACTTATTGTATCCCTAGAATTCAAATAGGCTTCTGGAACAGGGTTATGTTGCTACAAGATTGAAGTCATCACTACAAACGTTTTATGGCCGTCATCATGAACTCGTGGATCGTTATGGTGTATCCATCTGCGCATTGTAAAAACTGATTTGTTCAACTTGTCAGTTTTCCTTTCCTCTTTCGTATACCCCGGACTTGACTTTTTATGAGCAACTCGGCGGGTGTTTCTAGAAAAACAGAGGACGCTTACTCTACCGGTGCACTTGGTCCATGCTCCCAATTTTTGGTGGAGTCCGAGTTGCTCAATTGCTTTTGTTGCTTTGTATGTGATTTCGGTTACTCTGTTCTTTGATGTGCATGTCTGGTTTTTGTCCCTGGATTATTCTTTTGAATGCCGCTACAACCTTGGTTCCCTTGATTACTCTTTCACAACAGATTAGTACACTATATCCAAGAGCAAATGCTCAACATGGAAACTGTTGACCAGGGCAATGATCATCAGGAAAGAATTAGTAGACTTAACAAGAGGCGCCTAGGGGCCTGGATCGCTCACATGGTTAAATTTTTGCCTTTTAAGGGGAATAACTTAACAAGGAGTTGTCAGACAATTTTGACTCCATTTGATTCATTGGGCACTTTATAAGCCTTACAAGATCATTTCAGCAATTGAAAGCTATTGGCTAAACCTAACAGATTTGGAGATGAATGCAATATCTGCTGTCTGACCCCATAGTTCTATTTTTAGAAACGGCAGCTGTGTTTTTTTCCGCGACAAAAAACCTGTCATTTCGTTAAGGACACCCTATAAAACAAAAATGTTAACTTTCATTTAATTCTGTAGAGCAGTTTGAGATTTTTTAAAGTAATAACATAAACAGAAAAAAAAAAAAAACGCCCAAAAAAGGGCAATAACTCCAACATGGGTAAACAAATTTTCACTACAATTTGACCAGATAGATCTCTTCATGCTCAATAATTTAAGCCCATGTCAGATTTTGGATAAACCTAACCGTTTTGGAGATATATGCAAAAATCTGTCCAACCCCTACAATTTTTAGTAACAGCAGCCATGCTTTACAACAGATCAAAAATCCAAATAAGCATGTTGTTAAGGATGCCCTTTAAAACAAAGATACCAACTTTCATTTAATTCTGTAGTTTCTGAGATTTTTTAAAATAGTAACATTAAAAACAGCAAAAAACGTTCAAAAGGGGAATAACTCACAACATGGGTCGACAAATTTTCACTAGATAGATCTCATCCTGCTGAACACTTTTTCGACGTCAAAATTCGGCTTAACCTAACGGTTTTGGAGATATATGCAAAAATCTGCTGTCTGACCCCTCTTCTATTTTTAGTAACGGTGGCCTTGTTCTTCAACCAATCAAAAATCCCCACATCAGTTCTATGCAGGATACCTCAAGGAACATTCATACCAAGTTCGGTTCAAATTGTTCAGGTAGTTTCAGAGAAGTTTTTTTGAAAATTATTGAAGACGACAACGACGGACACCAAGTGATGGCAACAGCTAATAAATGGAGTTTAATTGAAACTGATCCTTCAGTAGCAAAGGATGCATACTATCATCTAGTTCTAGTTAGGACGGTATTATCTCGCAACACTAAAATTTTGTATTATTAACAATGCACGAATGCTCTCCAAGACTTTCCTATTGTGATAGTCTAAAATGTTTTTAACAGCATATCAAGAATCCAAGGTATGCAGTACAGCATACTGAAGGAATTTCTTTATTCAGTATGTTACCCCACTGAGTAAAAATTTTTAGCTAATGAAACTATTCCAATAACAGTAATTGTGTCTAGTGAAAATTAAGTCAAGAGTAAGTTTTTTCCATGTTTTATACAGCACTGATGTACCAAACAAGTAACAAATATGAAGACATGATGTTACAAAAAAATGCATGACAAGTGAAATGTAAGTTCTGAGGTGTCTTATCACAGACAAAAAGTTAAAATTGTTTCCCAACAACTAATCTCATAATGTTATCAAAACAAAAGCTTTCATTTGATGGGGAAATTATGTAAGTCTAGGACTTGATTTTGTAAGATATTGATCCAAGATCTTAATTTGTATCTGGAACAATGATAATCACAAATTAACATCTGCAACACTGATAATCAAAATTAACTAACAAGCAAATTGACAGATTAGATGTACTAAGTCTGATACATCAGAGTTCTTAGTGATGAGTGATTTAGTCAACTTCCATCATGGTTGGTCCACCACTACCACCACTTCCAGCACCACCAGTTGGTCCACCAGCTCCACCGAAATTAGGCATACCACCCGGCATACCTCCTGCCCCACCTGGTGCACCACCAGCAGCCTGGTAGAGTTTGGTGATAATAGGATTGCATGTTTTTTCCAACTCCTTTTGTTTGTCTTCGAACTCCTCCTTTTCTGCCAGTGTGTTAGCATCTAACCATTTGATGATTTCATCACATTTGTCCATGATAACTTTCTTGTCGTCTTTACTGATTTTATCCTTCAGTTTCTCATCTTCTACAGTTGATTTCATGTTGAAAGCATAGCTCTCTAGCGAGTTCTTTGCACCTATTCTATCTTTCTGTTTCTCATCTTCATCCTTGTATTTCTCTGCATCATTGACCATACGTTCAATTTCTTCTTTGCTCAATCGTCCTACAATATCGAATTACATTTTTTTTAAAAATCCCTTAAGTAATGTACTGAAAATGAATATTCTGTTTTCTATTATTTTCACAACTGACGACCATGATAGCTCAGAATTTAAAGGAAGGACTAACAACCATCACTAGACAAAATGCCTTGTCTCCTGGTGGAAACCGCAAATGAAAGGAGTATATTTCATCATTATCATACATGGTCAGTTCGGGTTTTTTAATTTTTTTTTTTTAATTGTGAAAAACTATTTGTACTAAGACTTGTTTCCAATGTCTGCATCTTGCATAAATTTTCTGAACTCCGTTCTAATTTATAATTACCTTTGTCATTGGTAATAGTAATCTTGTTTTCTTTGCCAGTGCTCTTGTCGACAGCTGATACATTGAGAATACCATTGGCATCAATGTCAAAGGTGACTTCAATTTGTGGTACACCTCTTGGTGCTGGAGGAATTCCTGTCAACTCAAACTTCCCAAGCAAGTTGTTATCCTTGGTCATAGCTCTTTCTCCTTCATAAACCTGAATCAACACACCAGGCTGGTTGTCAGAGTATGTGGTAAAAGTTTGGGTCTGTTTAGTTGGAATGGTTGTGTTACGTTTGATAAGCGAGGTCATCACACCACCAGCGGTCTCAATACCAAGAGAAAGTGGTGCAACATCTAACAGTAACAAATCTTGTACTTCCTCTGACTTGTCTCCAGACAAGATGGCAGCTTGCACAGCTGAAATAAAATATAATGTACATGAAAATCACATTTTAATCAACAGATGCATCTCATATTCACTTTCATTTCTAGCCATAGCAACATTCGTTTTGGAAATTGTATTAAGGCAACTTATGACACATGTGTAGTCAATAAGTATCTATTTAGAATTCTTACCTGCTCCATAAGCAACAGCTTCATCTGGGTTAATGGATTTGTTCAGATCCTTTCCATTGAAGAAGTCTTGCAGAAGTTTCTGGATTTTGGGAATTCTTGTAGAACCACCAACAAGTACAATGTCATGAATTGAAGCTTTGTCCATTTTGGCATCCCTCAACGACTTTTCTACTGGTTCCAAAGTACCTCTGAAGAGATCAGCATTCAACTCTTCAAATCTGGCTCTTGTAATGCTGGTGTAGAAATCTATACCCTCAAACAAAGAATCAATCTCTACACTGGCCTGTGTGCTTGAAGAAAGTGTTCTCTTTGCTCTTTCACAGGCTGTTCTCAGACGACGAACAGCTCTCTTGTTTTCACTAATGTCTTTCTTGTGTTTGCGTTTGAATTCTTGGATGAAGTGATTCACCATTCTGTTGTCAAAATCTTCCCCACCTAAGTGAGTGTCTCCAGAGGTGGACTTGACTTCAAAGATACTATCTTCAATTGTCAGAATGGATACATCAAAAGTTCCTCCTCCAAGATCAAAAATGAGAACATTTCTTTCACCTGTAGCCTGAAAACAGAAAAAAAAAACATTATTCTGACAGTTGAAAATTACACAAATTCAAAAGTGTGATCTTATTGAAACAAGAAAAAATAATTGTGCTCAAAATGAAAATAAGACTACTTCCTGGGACAGAATACTAAATACAGGGAAGAAAAAATTCACAAAATCATAAGTAAATTTAAATCCTACCTATTTTTTTTTTTTACAATCATCAAGTAACATGAACGCACTGCTAAGAAATCATACCTTTTTGTCTAAACCATAGGCAATAGCTGCAGCTGTAGGTTCATTGATGATACGCAGCACATTCATTCCAGAGATGGTTCCAGCATCTTTTGTTGCCTGTCTTTGCGAGTCATTGAAATAAGCTGGTACTGTGACTACACTGTTGGTGATTGTCTAGAAAAATTTTTTTCAATGGAATAAATCATTTCCTAAATATACTTTTTTACTTGATAAAAGTTAATGGCATGGTATTGACTATGGTTAACAATTTAATTTCTTTGAGAAGACTTGCTAATATTTTTATCTTGAAATCTACATTGATGTCACAGTAACTACCTCTAGAAGTACATTTGTACGCAAGTATTAAAGGTCCAACAAATGTCTCACCTTAAAATTGAATCAAATTTCATTCAATCCACCGCAACTTTTCACATTTTTTTGGTGGGGGGAGGGATAAAAGTCAAATCTGCCATTGTCCAGACAGATCAAATTTGTATTACCTATAGTCTGAGGTTTCAAATCTTAACAGAAGGAATACATCAGGTATGTACTCTTTACAGGTTGCATGGCCAATCTGAAACAGTAAATTACCTTTCCCAAGTATGATTCAGCTGTTTCTTTCATTTTAACTAACACCATAGAGGAAATTTCTTCTGGGAAGAAGGTCTTCTGTTCACCTTTATATTCAACTCGGATTTTTGGTTTTGAAGAATCATTGATAACAGTGAATGGCCAGTGTTTCATGTCGGACTGTACTGATGCATCATCAAACTTTCTTCCTATTAATCTTTTGGCATCTACACGAACACATACAAAAAAAATCAGTTAATCATCAAACTGGTATGGTTACTTTCACTGGCTTATCATCATGATTTAAGTTATGTTCATTTTCATGCAATTAAAACTTTCATTCTTGTCACAAGATTTGTGTTCACCATATCATATTGAATGTTATAATTGGATTTTTCAAGTGTCTACTCTATTAGTCTTGCTTTATTATCTTACCAAAAACTGTGTTAACTGGGTTCATGGCCACTTGATTCTTTGCAGCGTCACCAATAAGACGTTCTGTGTCTGTGAAAGCAACATATGACGGTGTTGTTCTGTTTCCTTGGTCATTGGCAATAATTTCAACTTTACCATGCTGAAATACTCCAACACAGGAGTATGTGGTTCCAAGATCAATTCCAACTGCTGGTGCTTTAGCCATGTTCCTGCAATTATTTGAATGAAAAAGGAATATTGGCCTATCCTTTAATTCAAATAGGGACTCTGCAAAATATAATTCTATCCGCACAAAATCTTAACCTGTGAAAATTATTGCTCTTTTTTTCCACAACAATTATATTGTTTCCACTACTTGAACAATATTTACTTTATTATGAAAAAGAAAGAGTTATTCCTAATTGTACACGATATTGTTTCATACTACAGTATTAAATATATCCTAAACAGAATTCACACATGAAGAGTGGACAGAATTCACTCTTAATAAAATTGATATTTATCAATTAAATAATATCCTGAACAAAAAACTGTGTGTAAAACATCCCACGAAATATCATTCAGGATGCTTAATACCTGAAAACATCCCGGATGAACATTACTATCTAAACAAATCCTGGACTCCTATCAAAAACTATCCCAATCATGAACAACTGTAACACCATAAACTCTTTATTTACACCACAAAATAACCAAGCCCCACTTTTTTTTATATTACCCCTTAATAAATGAATTTCAACAATTTGTATGTTTAATAATCATAAGGTTGAGTATGGAAATGATATATTAGTCATAGAAAACATTTCACTATTATGAAATATCCCCTGGATTTAAGGTGTACAGATCTTCTTTATTGAAACAAGGAACTCAACTTTACCAAACAATACATGTGTACAACTCCACCTCCAACCTTTTCATGAAGTAACACATGGCAACTCGATAAAAAAGCTTGTAAAAAAATTCATTCAGTGCTACTACTAGCCCTCCGGCATATTTTCAGCTAATGACGAAACTACAGAATTTGCTATCTTATTAAGGAAAGCTGTGATTCAGATAGTTTTAGTTTTAAAGACATGGTGGATTCGTAAAGCAACCTGCGTATGCATGCCGGAGCCCAGTGCGGTCACTCCCTTTCCACGTGGTCCGTGCCCTCTCAATCACGGATCATCAATTGTCTAACTGGTACATCTTACAAAACAGCTTGGATACTTAAGAACCACTGAAGGAATTGTTCTATGAATATCACCAAGAACCCATAAAATCAGTTGATATTTTTTTACAGAAATGTTAGGCTATAGATCTATTACTATAGTCGGCGTCACATAAATAACATACTGTTAAAATTTGAATAAAAATATTTTCTACGACTTTATTGACACCTACCGTCGTTTAAATTGTCTTAAATGACTTGCTCATTCGTTTAGCCAAACGGCTTCTCCCTAAACATTGAATCGTTAAATTCCGGTCAGATTTTAATTCTAGGTGGCAATATTTACATTGCAAAAAGTCGGCCATGTTTACAGTGATCGGGTTGCTAGGAGATGTTGTTTACGTTTAAATGGTTTGTCCAAAAACCGAAGAACCCAGAATGCAATTCGGCGTTATTTCGGATATCTCGGATTTATTTTACGCGAACAACGTATAATACCGAGAAGTTGATCAAGCAGACGATTGTCACCGGAGTTCGACGGGAACTTACGCACTTCGTTTGTAAACAAATCGTCCCGTAAAAACCAACATGGCGGATATTAGTATGGGATTTTCCCGTAAGGATTTGTTACGCATGATTTAAGCTAATCAGCGACTTGTTTTTGAGAAGCTGTTTGGCTAAACGAATGAGCAAGTCATTTAAGACAATTTAAACGACGGTTGGTGTCAATAAAGTCGTAGAAAATATTTTTATTCAAATTTTAACAGTATGTTATTTATGTGACGCCGAGTATAAAACGCGCTGATATCACTGCTGGCCATGAATGCCGGGTGAACACAGATCAAGTTTCTATGAAAATTCATTTACTTCGCTAAGATAAATTAACATTGAATTGTATAATGTTACTTAAAAAATGTATAATTACCTGTTTTGTGGGCTTTGCTCTTTCTTGTTCTTGTACGCCCTCTTTTTTTCTTTCAAGTGAATTCCGCGTGACGCTGCGGCAATTTTATACCCGAAAAGAAAGTGACGTAATTTAGAATATTCGAGAAAGATTCTTTCTATCTTGACCAATGACATTCCTTCTTTCGACTGAGTCATTAGCAACCTCACAAAGAACAAATTCTAGAATAAATCGAAAGTGAAAGTAAATTCTCAGAAGTAAAGGATGATATAAAATTGAACTTTCTATCTTATCAATAATGTGTCTCGTTTTACATGTCATGAATGGAACATTTTAATATAAGATAGCTTTCTTGGGAGTTTACAAAAAAAATATGTAGATCATGGATAACATAGCCGTAGCTAGATGGGTGCCATGGCATGGGTGCAAGTGCACCATCCTTTGCCTAAAATATTTTGAATTCCTAGAGAAAATCATCTAAAATTGGATGTGCACTGACGTTGAAAGATGAAACCGTGAAAAAGTGCATCCCGTTTCATAATTCATAATTTCTGACTTCGGTACTGGATAAACCAATAAACTTAATATTGACTGATATACTTGTAGATCCATGATTTGCAAAAATCAACTGGTAATTGAAAAAGGAAGACAATCCTGAACCTGAAATAAATATGTCCCCTTTGTAAAAATTTTGTAGAAAACGAAATACATTTTCTGCTTGGTAATCTTTACGAAGTTAACCATCACTGTGACATGGGCCACTTTTGGGACACTTTTTTCATACTGCGTTCAGTGCCACTTGCTTTTTTTATTTGATGTTTTAGTATATATTGTGACGTAACGTCATTGTTAGTGCTTCCTTGTGGAACGAAAATCGCGCCAAATAAGGAATAGACTATGTATATGGATTATTTGATATAGTTTAATTATAACGAATAATGATTGCTTGAATTCTTGGAATCAATAGGTGTGTCAACTTGATTAACAATAGGTGCAAGCCCCATAAAATATTTTTCTCAATACCAAAAATAATTTTCAGGCTAACTTATTAACCGATCGCAGGGGCGGATCCAGAATTTTATGTAGAGGAAGCGTAATTATGAGAATCAGTGTAAAAGGAAAGCAGATTATGACATGTTTAATGAATGAATATGATAAATTTCCATATTCAAAAAAAATATGTAGCAGATTACGATAGCCTGGGTTTTATTTTGAGTTAGAAATAGTTTCTGTAAATAGTACATGTAGATGCGGCGTTCTAATAGATGCAACACACTTTAATATATTAATTGCTCGGAATAAATTTTAAGTAGAAAAGAAATCTATAGTTGATTTTTTGCGTAAATTACTTATACCAAATAATGTGAAATTTTCAAATGTGTAAATCCTATAAGAAGCTGCTTAAAACGCAATTATGCAATTCTACAATGGATATTATTAAAAACAGAAAAAAAAAGAACAAAAAGAGCTTCACCGGGCGCAGTATAATATGACCGCAACATAATGAACTTATTTATTTTTTGGTCCTGTTTCTTCAGCGAAGTTCTCATGTCCAATACTGGTGGGAGAACTCGGAACTATGGTTGTAGAGGTTCCACAACGGGAATATCATTCTTTGTCTTAATTCGTCGCTGCTGTCAACCTCGGTCTTCAAATCATTGTCCCCTCCATTTCTGTTTGTGTCGGACAAATCGTCTCCTTCAGAATCACTCATAGTCAACTGGTCATTTACGCTTGGTGTCCGCTAGCTGACGTCATTGCCCAAGAACATTTCCATGACAACATTCAATCGCAATTTTCATTTGATTTTCTTTACTTTCATTCGGTATTTTCCTTGTATATGCTCAGACAAATTGTATTCAGAATGTAGGAGGTTTTTTTTAATTAGCTTATATATATATTTGATTGTAGTTAGTAAAAATTCTGACATTTTTATATTCATTTATGAAATGAAATCAGTCGTTGTAGATAAGTAAAACATTCTGTTAGTACTGACAAAAGGTTTTGAAATTTGTTCACGATCACATTTACGAACTTGACGTTGCTTTGCCTCCTTCTTCACGATCACAAAAGTGCTCTTTTGTCTTATTAATGAACAAATGATTTTGGTAAATGGACATTTGGAACTTGTAATCTGAAACGAGAGCTAGGGTCAAGTCAAAGTGAATATGTATATATTCATGCTGATTACCAAGTAAATAAATCTTTGTTTCGTTTTCATTAAAAAAAAATACGTGATTTGTTTACATTGTTTTGGAGTATGAACACGCAGGGGTGTCCCATGCCTAAAGCTAGTATGTGAAAACTATTTGGTTTTGGACGTTGGCTATTACTTGGAATTATAGTGTACATGTGTATATAACATCATTTTGACAGACGTTCTTTTTTCAATAACATAAATTAAAATACAATATTAGTAAAACATGACTGATCTGACGTGTGATTCATCGATTATTTGTTATTCACGATCCTTAACATCCTCCATTCACGATCAAGTACCCGACTGTTCACATCCATATCTCTTGCTCGACAGTGTAACAGACACAGGGTCTCGTTACAAAGAGTAATCAAGGGAACAAAGGTTATAGCGGTAATCAAAAGAATGTAATTCAGGGACAAAGACCAGACATGGAAAACAGACATACACAACAAAGAACATAAAGTAACTAAAATCATTAAAACAAAGTAACAAAAGTAAATGAGCAACTCGAACTCCACTAAAAACTGGAAGCATGGAACAGGTGCACCGGTAGGGTAAGCGTCTTCTGCTTTTCTAGAAGCACCGCCGAGTTGCTCATAAAAAGTCAAGTCCGAGGTAGACAAACGGGGAAAGGAAAACACCCGTTGAATAAATCAGTTTTCATGGTATTTTATAGGCCACATATATTAGCAGGGCCCGATATCTATGAATATTCATTGCCGGTTTTTTTTTATTTGGTTCCTAATCTGGTTTCCTGGTCAATAAGCGACCCGAAGTTCGCTAAAATTAATGTACCTCTTTTAGATAATATCATACACATGTCTATGTGGGTTTTTGTTTTGCTTGTATGAGGATGGGAGGCTTACATTAAAAGTTGAAATGATCGGTTAGCATTGAATTTATGTAATATTACCCATTTTCCGATTCAAACACAGGGGCTCATTAAAATTGACTATATAGGTGATTGTTGGGTTTTAACGCCCGAGCACAATATTTCAGCTATATTCAGGCGATGAACATGAAATGGATGATAAAATGAACATGAAATGATGATGATGATGATGAACTATGGGACACAAGGATGATGAGGTCGACAAATTTTGATTGCCACTGGAAATAGGGAGATGTGGGTAGGTTCGGGCAATTTAGGTCATTACATTATACATCATCTGGACCCCAATATACATACATGTATATAGCGCCAGTTGTTTAATCTGGTTCCGGGTAACCAGTTAAAAGTTTTTAATTGAAAACATTCAGGTCATCACGATTACGAGAGAGTACGCAATTATATCAAGGGAACGATGATTTTAGCGGAGGATCCGATTTTATAGCATATCGCATTTGTGTCATTTCGGATGTTGGAAGTAAGCCAAAATCAGTGGCAGAGAATATTTGACGATTAGCGATTTTGAAGACTCAGTTATTAGAAGCAATCAAAATGTTACCTTTTTTCTAAGATAAGTGGCATTGTTATTTCATTTGGTACTGACCAACCATTCAATAAACTAAAATACGTTTAAACCCAAACTTTTGTCTGAAATAAGCAACTTTGTAAAGTTAGCTATATGATTTCGGAAATGAAGTCCATGTCTGTCAAGAGTTCTCCTATACATCTAGATACATAATATTATCTTCTTGTATTGTTTATTGTGTGTTTTTTTTTTACTAATATGTGTATAATTTTGAAAATAAATAAAAATCATGTATTACAGGCTACCTTACTCCAGCAGTGCTGGAGGCTGAAAACTGTCTCGAAAGCTATTTCAAGACTCAGTGCCTGTATGGAGAAACGGAATTTCTAACCGAGGATTTTATTTACACTGGCTCCACGTTCATTTTAGCGGAAAACTGTGTACCTTCTTCGTCTTTTTTTTCTTGTCTGTCGGTTTTATGTTAATCATTCTAGTCGTGTGTATGGCTCCTTTTCTTGGACTTCAACCAATAAAATGCGATTACCGGAAACCAGTAACAATGAAAATATCTTTTTGCTACCATACCTTGCATTTTTTTTACAAGTGCCTTGTACAATCGATAAGTGCGTTCTGTGTGAAAACGCAGATATTTGCTCCCACTCTCAAATATGTAGCCTGACTAGAATATATCACGTATATTTGGGCTAAATATGTGAAAGGGAGTAAGCACCTGTGGTGAAAACGCCATTTCCCTGATATCGCTCTGTGACGTTAGTTCATTGTCAACGTCACTGAACAGACATTTGAAAGTGAAAAAACAAGCCATGGCACTGAAGAGAAAATAATGAAAAATGTGCTGTGGCATGGGACACCCCTGCGTGTCAACCCTTGTCAACGACGACACTTACGCGCCTACTTTTTATTCTTGTCGATGGCATACAACCACCACACCAGATCTAGCTTTCTGTACTGACAATATACACCAAAAATCAGTAGAAAGGTATGTGACCAGCTAGGAGGCAGTGATCATCGACCTGTCATGATATCCATTGTAGAAACAACAACATCTGAGTATGCTCAGCTACCAAGATGGAATTACAAGAAGGCAAATTGGAGTATGTTTCAAGCTAGAACAGATGAATTTACAAGGGACATAGAAATAGAGGGAAAGAATATTAACAATGTGGTGAAAGCATTTAACACTGTTGTATTAAAGGCAGCAAAGGAAAGTATACCAAGAGGTGTAAGAAAGGACTACAAGCCATGGTGGTCCAGTGAGATAAAGGCAACACACGAGACACTCACAAGGGCAAGGGATGATGCAAAATTAAATCCCAGTCAGGAATATAACATCAAACTCCAAAAGAGCAAGGACAAACATCTAAGAACAAAGATTGAATGTCAAAGGAAAGGGTGGAGAGAGAAAACATCATCTATGGATATGGAAAAAGATACAAAAAGCTTTGGAACTTGACAAAAGCACTGAGTGATGAGGAAAGCAACGGTGAAAAGATCACGCTAGAAGTTGAAGGAGAAACAACCATAGGGAAAGGGGCAGCAAATGAATTTGCCAAAGGCTATGAGAAAGAAAGCAACACTGATATACCACCATCACGGAAAAAAGAAGTAAGAACTCAATTGAGAGAAAGATCAAAGGTGCCAACACATGAAGTTATGCAGAGAGATATCACCATGTTTGAGATGAAGGCAGCCATCAGAAAAATGAAAATGAAAAAGGCACTAGGTCCAGATAACATCACCAATGAAATGCTTCAACACCTTGGCACCTTAGCATTAACAACTTTGCTAGAAATTCTCAACCTGAGCTGGAGACAAGGTCAAATCCCTCAATGTCGGAAAGAAGCCATAATGATGCCAATACTGAAGAGGGGAAAACAAGTCGAAAGCCTCAAGCTACCACCCAATTAGCCTAACAAGCAGTTGCTGCAAAAAAAATAATGAAGCGTACAATCAACAAGCGCCTACAGACATACTTGGAATCGGAGAACATTCTTGGTCATGAACAAGCTGGTTTTAGACAGTACAAGAGCACAGAAGATCAGACAACACATTTATCTCAAGTAGCCGAGGATGCATTTCAATCAAAGAAAGTAACGCTAGCAGTCTTTGTAGATCTTAAGGGATCATTTGACAAAGTTTGGAAAGATGGCCTTCTTGTGAAACTTCTTACATTTGGAGTAAGTGGAAGAATGTACAAATGGACCAACTCATATCTGTACAATAGAAGGGCAAGGGTACTCGTAGATGGGAAGCATGGCCGAAAAATACTTCTAAAACAGGGTGTACCATAGGGAGGAGTATTGCCACCAACTCTCTTCATACTCTATATGAATGATCTAGTTCCAGAGCTACCAAATGGTGTACAATCAGCACTCTACGCAGATGATCTTGTCCTCTGCTGCTCTGAAGAGTATGTAACTACTGCAAGGTACAGTATACAAACAGCATTAGATATGGTAGTCAAATGGGCCAATGAGTGGTGTGTTACCATCAATAGAGAGAAAACAACAGCAACCCTCTTTACACTCTCACCTAAAACCCAATCTGTCAAACTGACCATGGATGAAATCGATATCACAATGGAAGAACAGCAAACATACCTTGGTGTAACCTTCGATAAAAGACTTACATGGAAACAGCATATAATGATAGCAGAAGCCAAAGCCAGACGAAAACTAAACATCATGAGAAAACTTGCTGGTACAAACTGGGTGCTAATGAGAAAGTTTTGAAATCTGTCTACGAAGGAAATGTACGCCCACATCTAGAATATGGCTCTAGTGCTTGGATGAGAGCAGCTAAGTCTCACCATCAGACTCTAGATAAAGTCCAGAATCAGGCACTCCGCATCATCACAGGAGCCATGAAATCAACACCTATTGCTAGTATGGAGGAAATTACAAACATACAACCATTAAGTAAGAGAAGAGAATGTAAAGCTATGATACAGGCCACCAAATATCAATGCTTACCAAACTACCCCATGAATGAGAGACTGAAACAACTATCATCAGGCCGACTCAAAAGACCCAGCTTCACTCTAGAAACAAGAGCATTGCAAGGAAAACACCAAGAACATCTACCTAAGCATGTCAAACCTATAGATTTTAAAATGAATGACAAACTATATGCAGAAAAGGAGGACAATGTAACCATTCAGACAACAGTTCCGTTACTCAGTGCCAAAGATGAACAATCAAACATCGTCAGAAAAACCGTAACAATGAGCATGTTGGAAGAAGATTATCCATCAGAATTGTGGACAAGAGTTCAGCCACAAATGCGACAACAAAGGGAGGGGCCGGTATCTACATGGAATACACAAATGGAGTACAACAGTCAATGGCAATACCAACAGGATTACATTGCTCCAACTACAAGGCTGAAGAAGAAGAAGCACTCACCCATGCGGCAAAGTACATCAAGGAAAGTGCAGAAAATATGCAAGTAGTATTCCTAACAGATGCCCTCTCCGTAATACAAGCACTGACCAACAACAAACTACCTCAACTTGAAAGAGCTATTTATTCCATCAAGAGCCTTAAAACTGCCATACAGTAAATACCTTCACATTGTGGAATCAATGGAAATGAAAAAGCAGATAAGCTAGCAAAGGAAGGCGCTCAACATCAGCAAGAGGAAAATCCTGTCTGCTACACAGAGATGAAGACCATCATCAAGTTTCTACACAATACCCCTCAGAAGCAAGATAGCTACCATCAACAACAAAAAATTGAGCAAACTACAATCTTCAGGCTCAGGACAGGACACATCAGACTCAACCAACATCTGTACAGAGATTTGAAGGTCATACCATCACCAATGTGTCCCTGTGGAGAAGCAGAGCAGAATACAGAACACCTTCTGCAGACGTGCAAGTTGAACCAGGCAGAGAGAGAGAAGATATGGGATAAACCAACCCCTATTACAGAGAAACTGTATGGACCTGTGGAAAACCTACAGAAGACGGCCAGATTTGTTGAGGAGGCTGGCACTCAAGTGTAACGGCGAACGACAAGAAGAAGAACCCCTGCATGTTCAAACTAAAAAAACAATCAGTTTTTTCTTCATTACTATACTATTTAAACCGTTTATTTGACCATACTATTTTTTATCCCAACAAAAAATTGTATATAAAAAGGAGTATACATTACAAAGTAAGGACCAATAGCATATAGAACACTTTATATCAAACAATTCTCTACAACGCTATTAACCCTTTTACTGCCATGGCATATTTTGGAATACACTACCTTTCACTGCCAGGCCGAGTTGTTTTTAAAAAGTTTTCAATCGGGTATTTTATGACGTTAACAAAGAAAATAACGTTACAATACGTCGCCGAATTCGTAGATGTAGTCCGTGCCCGCTTGTTTTTACGACGCAGTCGGTATAGTTTCCCCTTTTACCCTTTGACCTTAAGGACGCTCTTCTATGGAAACGCAGGTCACCCGATCGCAATTCTGTTTCCCGATTGGCCAAATACTGCGGCGGTGTTCAAAAAAACTGTGTCGAAAATTTGAATTACATGCAATGTGTTATTTTCTTGAAAGAAATGTAGACACTTAGAAGTAAAAAGAGTAAAATTTTACTGCGTCGGCTATCTTTTTTATTATTAAAGATAGTACTTGTTTCAACTTGTATACACCTACCGTGTCTCCACTAATCTGGCAAAATTGGGTATTCACTCGATCTTCAATTTAAATCCGGTTACGGACAGTTTGCTGTAAGCATTCTAAGAGCAAAAGGTTAGATTTATCTTGAATTCAATAGAATATCTAAGAAAATGTACGACACTAATGCATGCTTTCAATAAATACTTTTTTTGGTGGAATTTTACTTCTCATTCGATCCTCGCTTTTTATCGAAAATTAACGAACATGTCGAGATCAAATGAATGCTATCCAACTTCAGAAAAAAAAAATTGTTTAGGAAAGATACATTTATGAAAGATGAACAGATTTATGAAAGGGAACATTTAAAAATGCGCCGCGTGTATTACGTTTTGCATGCTTTTCCACGTAAGATCATATTGCTCTGTAAACAGTGTGATCCGGTTTCGCTAATACTGTACCCAGCTTTATTTTGTTAGTATTTACTTACGTCAAAACTAGTTCACTTTTAATTGTAACGTTTTTATTTTGTCATTTTCACTTGCTGTGTATATCGTAGACTGTACATGAGGCCTAAAAGAATACCATTGTTACTACCGACCACTTTTGTATCTACCCTAAAGCTTTTGGTAATTTTTCGTCAAACACTTTCGAAAAAGTAAAAAAAAATGTCTACCTACAAAAAAACCTTAGTTTTTTAAAGCATGTTAGCGGCAACGCGCCTTTATGTAAACTTGGATAATTTTCTGGTTTCCGCTTACACAGATACCTAAAACGAAGCGTTTGGAACATATACAATTATATTTTCAAATTAATTCAACTACAAATTACAAAAAGTTTTAAAACATATTATTTTCCCAAGTGATTGTTTATTGCTCGGAACCATAGCATTTATGTTTTTGGCACATAAAGGGTGCACTCCATGTCTACATTGTGAGCAAATGTAAATTGTTCTCTTGCGTGTATCTCGTTTCCTGTCTGAACACACAATACATTCCTTCGGTTTGGTTGCTCTGGCTAAATTTGGTTTTAATCTACGAACATTTCGATCGACTTTCCCTTGATGCTGTAGACGTTCCTCCGATAAACTTTCTATCACACTTTCGGTGAATCGAAGTCTTGACGTCACAGGGGTATCGGTTGTGTTTTTGGTATGAAGAATATACAAGTTTATGAGAAAACGTTGCAATAGATTAAAAACAACTTTTTTCCACATCTTTACACTCTTTCCATTATCTCCATAAAAACTTGTCATCATATCGTTCAAGTCAACTCCTCCTATGGAACGCCTAAACTGTCTGATGTGATACACATTTGTTTATGTATTGTCAATTTTATATTACTTGCTGTGGTTTTATAATTACATGTGGTCATTTTGTATTTACGTTATATAGGAACATCTTTACAGTATGTCGTTTTGTCTTCACGTTATGTCGTTTTATGATTACGTTATGTCAACATATATTTACGTTATGTAGATTTATCTTTACGTGCAGTGGTTTTCTTATAACGTGAGGTCGTTTCATCTTTACGTTATGTCGATCTCTAAATACTTTATGCGCATTTTCTTTTCTTTACGTGCAGTGATTTCTTCTTTACGTGATGTGGTTTCTTCTTTACGTGATGTGGACAAAAATTTCATGATGACGTGTGACCCCGGAACTCTTTGATCGTGTGAAAAACGCCGATTAGAAAAATGCTGAACGAAATACACTTGGGTAGTCTATCCAGACACCCCAGAGTATTTATTCTATAGTAAAAAATAGCTTATTTGTTATTTACGTTCAATATTATCAGAATTGATACACCTGGGACTCTATTGATGACTTATGGCGATTTTCGTAGTCAGAATATATTTTTTTTTAATTCCAAAAACATGGGAATTTCGACTCCCGCGAAAATTTACATAAATTCGACTCTACAAGTTATTGCGTGACTAAATTTAATTTTCTACATTAATTTAAACCACTACAACTAATTTTTAAGAAAGAATTTTTAAAAATGTTAAAAATATTACCCCTACCCCTAGAAAACTGGTCTCAGTATCAAACATAATTCTCATTCACAGCATACCGACACTGTGAAACTCACATTTTAGGCATTCATAATTACGATAATGATTTACTCAACATATCTGATCAATTCAGGCGTTTGAATTTCTTTATAGGATTGCATTTACTATAAAATCAAGAAAAGGGGAATTTACAGAATTTCTTTATCACCCGTTATTATCTTTCTACAGAATACTGTAGTTTAAACAAGTGTTTGTGTGATACAGTGCACGTATATAGTGCCTAAGCTTTCAAATGAGCCAAAGTAATTAATAATTTAACTTTTCCAAGTCAAATAAGGTAAGAAATTATTACCCCTACCCATGAACAAAAATACCTCAACAAGAACCAAAATGTTAGTTTTAAGTTTATTAACGGTGTGCAATAGGCATGCTTGGCGCTATTGTTTTCATCATTGATATATCCAACATTACTGCTCATTTTATGAGCGTATTATTTTAGTTTCAAGGCGACAATAATGTGTTTTCGTAAAAAGAGGAATTTTCGGAATTTCACTTTTCTTCCATTTCACTTTTAATTGGCATATTTTTTAAAATACCGTACTTCAAAAAAGCTTTTGTAAATAAATACTACTTTATAGTTTAGTAGCATTCTTGTGAGCCCAAGTTATAAATATTTGAATTTTTCCAAGTCAAGTTAGTACCCCCTACCCATGAAAAAATTACCTCAACATGAACCAAAATGTTTTATTTAGCATAATATCGATGATAAAAAGACATGATGGGTACTAGTGTTTTAATTATCGACGTATTCAACATTTCTACTCATTTCAGAGGCGTTTTGTTTCCAGTTTCAATGTGCAAATATTGTGTTTTTCATAGTAAAGAGGGGATTTTTTTTTTAATTTCATATTTTCTTTCATTTTAAAACCTGTTGTGTGCAATTTTTTTAAGTACCGTACTTCAAACATGCCTTTGGAGATACAATAGGAGATGGGCCGTATTAAGATATTTTTTATCATGGGTAGGGGCAATTTTTGCACTGACTTGACTTGGAAAAGTTCAAGTACTTATATATATTGGGCTCATTACAAAGCTACTACAGTGTATAGTTGTATTTTAATATACAAAAGCTCTTTTGAATTACGGTATTTGAAAAAAAATACGCCAATTAACGGTGAAATGGAAGAAAAATGAAATTCCGGAATTTTCCCTTTTTATGAAAAAACACATTATTGTCGCCTACGCTCCTGAAATTAGCAAATACGTTGGATGCATCGATAATGAAAGCAATCGCCCGCAACATGCCCAGTGTACGCCGTTTATATGTTAAAAATTAACATTTTGGTTCTTTTTTAGGTATTTTTTTCATGGGTGGGGGTGGTAATTTTTGCACGAACTTTACTTGGAAAAGTTCAAATATTAATTACCTGGACAATTTGAAAGTTTGGCAATATACAAATCTGCTGTATCACACAAAAGCTTATTTAAACTACGGTATTCTGAAAAAAAGTTAATAACGGGTGACATAGAAGAAATTCCGAAATTCTGTAAATTCCACTTTTTACGATTTTATAGTAATTGTAACTCTATAAAAAAATCACGCGCCTGAATTGTTCAGATATTTTGGGTAAATAATTATCTTTTAAATTATGAATGCCTAAAATATGAGTTTCACAGTGTCGGTATGCTGTGAATGAGAAATACGTTTGATACCGAGACCAGTTTTCTCGGGGAAGGGGCTAAATTTTTAAACATTAAAAAAAAATCTTTCTTGAAAATCAGTTAATGGTGGTTTATTAATTCAGGAAATTTAATTTCTATCGAAACTTGAGACTTTTTAGTCGAGTAATATCTTGTAGAGTCGAAGTTATGCGACTTTTTACGGTAAAATTGAAATTCCCATTTTTGAATTGTTTATTTTTATTATTTTTTTTTTCTTGTTATATAAATTCTGACTACGACAATCGCCACAAGTCACCAACAGAATCCAAGAAGTATCAGTTGTGAATATCCCGAACATAAATAACAAATACTAGTAAGCCATTTTTACTGAAGAATAAATATTCTAGGGGTTTTGACATTGAAATATGTCAACTTAAGCGATTTCTATGAGACAGAGTTCCATTGTATTCATTTTGATACAAAACCCAAGTGTTACCGCAACTTTCTTGGTATCATTGTAAAGCTGAGACATTTGGCAGCATATGGATACATAAGTATGTGAATTTACTTCGTATGGCAGAAAAAAAAGAAGTTAGAAGTATAAAAAACGTAAACAAAATGCTCCAAGGACCCCAAATAGCTCACCTAGTTATTTTAAAAAAAAAATTTTTTTCAAGGACAACAACTCTAAAAAGGAGCTGTCCAACAGTTTTCACTCAATGAACACTTTGGTAGGACTTATCAGAAGGATTCTTATATCAATTGAAAGTTTCATTCTATCTATTATAGTTTTCAAGATATTGGCTGAAAACTGCTAAAACAATATTTTTTTTTTGTTTTCAAGGGCAAAAAATGTAACAAGAGTTCATCCAAAAAGTTTGAACCCCACAAACATTTGTAGGTCGTATCATAAGGATCATTTCTACAATTCAAAGTTTTATTCTATCATAATTTTCAAGATATTGGCTAAAATCTGTAAAAAAAAATAATCATTTTTCACCTTTCAAGTGCAATAACTCTTACAAGGAAACGTCTGACAACTTTTTCTCCCTGGAGACTTTAGTAAGCCTTATAATAAGGATCATTTCAGCAATGAAAAGAATTTGGCAAAACCTAACGGTTTTATAGATATATGCAAAAAAAAAAAACGATTGTCTGACCCCTATGTTCTATTTTTAGTAACGGCGGTCATGTTTTTCAACAAATCAAAACTCCCTACATCAGTTTTATGGAAGACACCACAAGGAACATTTATACCAAGTTTGGTTGCAGTTGGTCAAGTAGTGTCAGAGGAGAAAATTTTGAAAAAAAATAATTTATACATTAAAAATAGCAAAAAAAAATACGGAAAAATGGCAATAACTCCATCATGGCTTAACAGATTACAACGAAAATTTGACCACAGATAGATGCAAAATACTTTTAGCCTGACAAAATGTGGCTAAATCTAACGGTTATGGAGATCTATGCGAAAAAATACGGTATGACCCCTATGTTCTATTATTAGTAACGGCGGCCATGTTTTCCCCGAAACAAAAATCCCCGTTTCAGTTCCATGTAGGATACCACATGAAACATTCATACCAAGTTTGGTTCTAATTGACTAAGCAGTTTCAGAGGAGAAGAGTTTTGTATAATTGTTAACGACGACGGACGGCGACGGACGCCAAGTGATGGCAATAGCTCACATGGTCTTCGGACAGCTGAGCTAAAAATGATTGTTGCCTCGACGAGGTATAAAAAGTAGCAAAAAATACAAAAAAGTTTGGTTTTGAATTGATCAGATATGTTGCGTAAATCATTATCTTAATTATGAATGCCTAAAATATGAGTTTCACGGTGTCGGTATGCTGTGAATGAGAATTATGTTTGATACTGAAACCAGTTTTCTAGGGGTAGGGGTAATATTTTTAACATTTTTGAAAATTCTTTCTTGAAAATTAGTTTTGGAGGTTTATTAATGCAGAAAATTAAATTTAGTCATGTAATAACTTGTAGAGTCGAATTTATGCAACTTTTCGCGGGAGTCGAAATTCCCATGTTTTTGGAATTAAAAAAAAATATTCTGACTACGAAAATCGCCACAAGTCATCAACAGAGTCCCAGGTGTATCAATTGTGATAATATTGAACGTAAATAACAAATAAGCAATTGTTTTTACTATAGAATAAATACTCTGGGGTGACTGGATAGACTACCCAAGTATATTTCGTCCGGCATTTTTCTAATCGGCGTTGTGACGTCTATCTTGCCTTTTACGGACTGATTTTAAGTTTACACGATCGAAAAGTTCCGGGGTCACACGTCATCATGAAATTTTTGTCCACATCACGTAAAGAAGAAACCACATCACGTAAAGAAGAAATCATTGCACGTAAAGAAGAAATCACTGCACATAAAGAAAAGAAAATGCACATAAAGTATTTAGAGATCGACATAACGTAAAGATGAAACGACCTCACGTTATAAGAAAACCACTGCACGTAAAGATAAATCCACATAACGTAAATATATGTTGACATAACGTAATCATAAAATGGCAGAACGTAAAGACAAAATTACAGAACGTAAAGACGAAATGACGGGACGTAAAGATGAAATGGCAGAACGTAAATACAAAACGACACATGTAAAGATGTTCCTACATAACGTAAATACAAAATGGCCGCATGTAATTATAAAACCACAGCAAGTAATATAAAATTGACAACACATAAACAAATGTGTATCTCATCAGACAGTTTAGGCGTTCCATATCCTCCCATGTATTTGTTGTACTTAGTTATGAGTTTTGGTTTGCCATCTTTTATTTTAGCCGAATGAAATGTGCTTATCAGTCTCACGGGTTTCTTGTTTCCTTCTTTGCCACTTCTGGCGAATACCGATTCGTCAGCGTTGAGAGTCGGATTTTTTATTATACCGGGCACTGGTCTGTTTTTCCGCTGTGTGCCTGTCAGATAGGTGCCAACGGACAATAGATGTCCGGCCAGATTTAGGGACGAAAAAAAAATCACAATCTGCCCAAAGATTATTTACGACATCTGTTCCTTGATGATGCCCTGCAGGGACAGGGTCATATTGTTTCCTCTATACACTAGGATTCTTATAATGTACCCCGTCACCGCTTCAACTAACATCCATAGTTTGATTCTAAATTTAGAGTGCTTGGTTGGAATGTATTGTGTCATGACAGACCGGGCTTTAGTTGCAACCAGAGATTCATCAACAGATAGCTTTTGATCGGGTGTGTACAAATATTTCGAACGCATATTGAAATGTTCTATTAATGGTTGGAATTTTCCTGCCGGGTTACATCCATTTTGACCTTTAGATTTTTTTTTCAGCTGGATGAAAAAAATTAAAAGACAGCTGAAAGCGGTTTCTTGTGAACATTTACCGAAACCAAGGTGTACATTGACTCTTTATTCCTTCCCGCCAATATTGTTCAATGGATGGCTTTTTAATTTACCCCATATTCAAAATAACAGCTAAGAAACCCTTGAACTCGCGTACTGTGACTGGGCCTTCTTTTGTCCATAGATGAGTCTCGAGTGTTGACCTATATGTCCTATTTTACTTTTGATGAGTTGTGAAAGAGTAATCAAGGGAACCAAGGTTATAGCGGTAATCAAAGGAAACATACCTAAAATAAGTGCATGTACGTGGATAATTAATAATCCAGACGTTTGGTAAACGATTTTGTTTTTGTCTTATTGAACAAAAAATCCTTAAATATAACATACTTTTTATGCTAGTTTATGTTATATTTTCTACACGGTATGAAGAAAATCGGCACACTTCAAACGCGAGAAATTGTCGTGAATAAATCGATGATATGTGTCAAGGTCGTAGCTGATGGGAGCAAGTCAAGGATCGTGCTCACAAACGTTGTTGCATTTTCGATAATTTCAGCATAAACCGCGGAATTACCACACCCCCCCCCCCAAAAAAAAAAAAATTAAATTAAATTAAATTAGAAGAAATTACTATCTGTCAAATTATTACAATTTGCAAAGCATAGAGTAATGCGTCATTATTTTTTTTATAAACCACTTTTCAGAAAATGCAAAGCCAACATTCCGAAGTAATATATAGCATGTTCGATTTTTTAAATGAGTTTGCAACTAATTTTCATTTTGACATACATTTTTGACTTTTATAAAACTATAGAAAAAGAAAAAATCAATGGGTGTTCACGATCCTTAACCTGCTCCATTCACGATCATGTTGCAATACTTGACATACATTATCGATCTGTTCACGATCATTTCACTCACTTGATTGTATGAAGGGCGTGTTGAAGTGATTTGTATTGTATTTATGCTTGTTTATGTTGTCTTAAATCTCCACCTTTTAAAGGAAAATATGTGTAAGGAAATCAATCATACACGAAATTTATGAATCTAAAAAATTTACAAGATTCGTAAAACTAGTTGAACACGCATTTCTCCGAAAAAGCCACTCTTGTGAGTGGTTTGTGAGAGTGATTTGCGACTGTTTTACAATTGGTAACGAATATAACTATCACTTTTGAATGATTGCAACCTATTTTCGATAATTAGTTTACGTTTCATTGCGATTTGCGAATGCATAAGAGTTTTCGAAAGATTATTATGGCCGGAATACATTGTACGTATCGTTACGATTTGTTCCCAGCTTATACGGATAATTGAATACGAACGCTTGGGAATAACTACGAATCGATATTCATAAGTATTCGTAAGAAAAATACGTATGTGTGTGAAGTGGATATTAGGCAATTTGTAACCAAATTGATTACTATTTTTAATTTATTTCAATTAAATGGCTTGTTAAATGTATGCGTCTAAGCATTTGTAGAAAAATAGAAAAAAACAAGGGGCACTGGTAGCTGGTTAAAACGGTACTTTTTACCCATAGACGACAATGTGATTTCAGTCTCTTTCGGACAAGAAATAATAATGATCGAGTCCGATTTAAATACTTACAAAAATTATAAAAAAAACTGTCATTTCTTTACCAACTTTAAAGTCGGTGGCTGGGACCAAGGTCCATTAGTCCATCTTGGAACTGGAATGAGATTTTAAGCCTACTTGGGACTATCAATTCCCAAAATATATATTTACTAAAAGGTCATCAATATGTAAACGTACCTATTTGTTTCTTTAACACATTTCTTCATTAGATCAAGTGTGAACATCAACATAAAATAAACGATTGGCTTACTAATAGCCCGAACTGGAGGCTTGTGTTTTGGTCCAGGATTAGCATCCAGGCGTCGCACATTCCTTCCTATTGGTGGGAACACTCTCAGCCAAATTCCTGGCATTTTTACGCTAACTCAACCACAACGAGCACGTTTACAATTACGTCATTAATAAATGACAAAGTCAAAACAAATAAACAACTATGTATGATGGTGGGTTTCCTTTACTTTAAGTTTTGTTTGTAAACAAAATTATCATACGAAATTATCGAAAATTTAATCCCCACCTCAATTGTAAGCAATAATATTTAGTTTCATAATCATGATATGATGAATGTGAAACCTTTTAACGCTCCCGAAGAAACATTAATTAAAAACAACTTAGATATTTTTTGTCAGCTCTGTCCTCAGATTTGATATATTATATTTATAACCTTCAAATATGGTAATTTTTGCAATTATATATGTCCTAACGCATTATACTTATTGTCATGATCTGATATGTCTATTGGCCGAAATGTCCGGCATTCATAAGGAAGTATTGGTTTTCATGGTCCGAAATGTCTTTGGGTCGCATTGTCCGGCACGGATAAACATTATGGTTCTTGTAATTTAAAATATTTCTTTTATTCAATTTAGTTTCGCTTCATTCTGTTTCGATTTATATCGTGTAATTATGTTTTTATTACGATTTCATTTATTTTATCGAATTGATTCGTTTCGATTCTTTCTTTTATCGATTACTTTCGTTTCGTTTTGGTTCGTTTTCGTTTCGCAATTTTTATGACCCGAGAATTATGGGTAATATTGATTATATAATTTTCGTAATCATCTGGGCGCCATACTGCATACTATAAGGTCAACCCTATCTTGGAAAAGCTATGATTCGATTTGTATTTAATTATCGAAACTAGCAAATATTTTCCGAGACTGGTTTGGTTCTCAATCGCACACATGCAAGTATACGCAAATGAAGCTGCCATTATGCTGTTTTTCAGCTACTGAAAATGCAGGTACAAACCGGATATTGATGTTTTTTCTTGCCATAAGTATACAGAACCAAGTTGATAATACAACCATAATCGAAGGTGAAACCTTTTAACGCTCCCGAAGAAACATTAATAAAAAAAACAACTTAGTTTGAAAATTTTTGTTAGCTCTGATTTGATGATTTAAACATATTTTATTCAATAAATAAATTGAGTAGGATTGGCAAGGCCTATATATATCCTCTCTATACAAGGCAACATATACACATGCAGATAGAAGATATTCACATGACTTGAAAACACACACACACACACATATATAAAAGAGTACATTGACTGATATTGATTATATTCAAACACTTTTGTATTTAAATCAACATTTTACTCTAAAAAAATTTGTAATAGTAATTCTCTGTGCAATTCAAATTACAATGCATAACTTTTCCATTATCTTCAAATTAAACTCTATTTTTATTTTTTTATTTTAGAATATTATCAATATACATTTGTTGTAAACATTGATGGATAAAGTTCAAAGATTGAAAATTATTAACTCGATCTTGACAAAAGAGGTATTTTCAGCATAAGTCATGTTTACTAGATATTATGCACCGATCCCTTCATTACGGAAGATGGAATTGATTTGAAATGATGTTTAATATCTAGCAATAATTAAATTAAAGTGCATGATAAATATATCATTTATAATGCTGATGAAGAGATCAATAAATTAGTATTTTTTTTATATATATAAAATCAATATTTTATGAAAAATTAAATGTCTGTCAGCAATATAATGTTAAGGTCTAGGCAGACAGACTGCATTGACCTCTGTGGTGAGCATAGTAATTGCAAGATAACAAGAAATGATGATTATCTTCAATGTGGTCCCTACAGTGCGGACAGTTTTGGTTATCAGTCAAGTGATGAAGAAACGAATGTTAATTAAGATTGCTTGCTTCATTCCTCGTGGTCTGATTTGATATATTATACCCATAACCTTCAAGTATGGTTAATTTTGTAATGATATATATTTGTCCTAACGCATTATACTAATTGTCATAGTCTAATATGTCTATTGGCCAAAATGTCTGGCATTCAAAATGAATTATTGGTTGTCATGGTCCGAAATGTCTTTTGGTCGAATCGTCCGGCACTGGTTAACATTATGGTTCTTAAATTTGCGAAACGTCTTAAAAGATTTCTTTTATTGCATTTAGTTTCGCTTCATTCTGTTTCATTTTGTACAGTTAAATTATGTTTTTATAACGATTCCAATGATTCATTTTATTTAAAAGATTCGTTTCGATTCTTTCTTTCATCGATTATATTCGTTTCGTTTTCTTCATTTTCGTTTCGCAATTTTTATGACCAGAGAATTATAGGTAATATTGATTACGTAATTTTCGTAAACATCTGGGCGCCATACTGCAGACTATAAGGCCAACCCTATCTTGGAAAAGCTATGATTCGATTTGTATTTAATTATCGAAACTAGCAAATATTTTCCAAGACTGGTTTGGTTCTCAATCGCACACATGCAAGTATACGCAAATGAAGCTGCCATTATGCTGTTTTTCTGCAACTGAAAATGCAGGTACAAACCGGATATTGATGTTTTTTCTTGCCATAAGTATACAGAACCAAGTTGATAATACACCCATAAACGCTCCCTTCGGCAGCGTATAAACTAACTCAAAAACGTATATATATACGTTATTGCGAGAGTCACGGTTATTGGTGCGATAGTCGTGGTTCGAAATGTCTTTGGGTCGTTTTAGCAATCGCATGGAATGATGGGTAATGGTACTTTCGTAAACATTGGAGCGCCTTCTGTTGACTGTTTTGAAAATCAATATCTTGGAAAAAATATGATATGTTTTGAACTTAACCAAAAACGCTACTGAGACTGGTTCTGTTCTCAATCACATTTTTCGGAGTGTACGGAAATGAAGATGGCTTTATACTGTTTTTTTGAGTTCCTGAATTTACATGCACAAACCGGATATTGATGCCTTTTCTGCCCATAAGTATGCATGACCCAGTTGATAATACAGCCATTTACGCTCCCTTCGGGAGCGTATTAGTTTATTGCCTGTGAGTAGTCGGCCAAATTTTTGGCCCTTTGGCAGAGAAAAGGTTAAATAAACATTTTTTTCCGTTTTTAATATTTTGGGTGGGTGTACTTTTGTTTTTTTGTATTTTTTTTTGGGGGGGGGGGGGGGGCGGGGAGGGTGTGTGTTTGTTTTTGCTTTTTTGTTTCGTTTTGTTTTGGTTTTTTGTGGTTTTTTTCTGGATTTTGTTGCAAGTCATGAGTGCCATCCTTTGTACTTAACAAAAGACTATCGAATGTTTACACTTAAGGCTAAAAACCACTAATTCCACTTCCCATAGGCTTCTATGCTAATTTCACAATATTCAATGGCTTCTCTGGACTTTACCTTAACTTTAACCTGCAGAGGACTATATATCAGCATGATTCTACATATGTCAGCTCACAATCCTCAGAATGGCATGTGGGGTTAGCAGACTTGCAGTGCAGTACTGGTCACCGGAAGTGAAGGGTCTATAAATAGCATGGGAAATCCCAGTGTTTTCACAAGATAGGGGTATATTTAAAAATCATTATGGAGATTAGGCTTCACATCACAAGAAGCAAAATGCACCTATAAAATGTACAGAAATGTTTTTCCTTTCAGAAACTGTTTAAATTTTTTAAATAAGATGAGAACTTTTTTCACAGCACTATGAGGAACAGGGGTAATTTCTGCGTAGGACTATTTTTGCGTATGTTCCAAATGCTCATTGGTTGAATTGGTGGTCTGTAACCTTAAGCGAATGGAATAGTATCAAAGCAGTGGTTGGGTTATGTGACAGAATATCTAGAAAACTGTAAAGGTGTAAATGCGTTAAAATGTTTATATAACAAACAAAAGAAAAGTTTTATATTTAATCTTCTCTTTACTGGTGGTTTTTAATGGGTTTTTTTTTAATTAATGATTCATTTTTTCCACAATCGATAGTAACCACTCTCTAAAAACGAAATTCAAAGATCACAATCCAAGAATTATAAAGACATTAAGACACAATCCAATACTCGGTGATAAATGGTACAACTCGCCAACTTCCATCAAGGCTCGAGGTTCGATGTGCACTTATTTTTTCTTTCATCTGCAAACATCACCAAGAGATGTGTGTGTGTGTTTTTTGTTTTGTTTTTTTTTTCTTGGGGGGGGGGGGGGGGGTGTAACTGTAGTTTCTTTACTTTGTCTATGTCCTGGGACTCTCAAGATTGGAACATAATCCTAACAGTACAAACCCTCTTTCATAAAAATGTAACAATAAGGAGTCAAATTGCAAGACTAAATTTATACCAAAATTAACAGATTATATAAAGCAAAATGAAAATAAAAGGTAAAGAAATAGATTATTGTCTTAGTTGACAACTTTCTATCATATCTAAATATATACATGTGTGTGTGTGTTTGTGAAAGGGTTTCTAAAAAAATGTCCTGAACAAGATGTTACCCATTTAAGGGTCCTTTGGAAGATATAATAACAGCGGGTGGTGTATGTCCTCATTAATAATCTCACTTTATGTTAACCTCTAACATACATGTACTATATGTGTTACTTGTTGTTGTTTTTAGGGTGATTGACAAAATATTAGCATCTGGTTAATACTTGTCTTTTGCATAAGGGTACATTCTTTCGAACTCTGTCGGTGAAATATAAAACTCTGGTCTTTTAACCTCCAACCAAAAGTTCTCTGTGTCCATGCGTTTTCTCTCAGCCGGTGTGATATACTCATTAGATCGTGAATCATAGTTATCGTGATATTTCCTGTGTAGTAGGTCCACTCTATAATGATCTAAGAAATAGCACCAACATTTTAGTACTGTCTTGTTGCAATGTATAGGGATTTCTTCACGTTTGTACCAGACAGGGTGACCTTCCAGAGCATCTAAACGTCTTAACATAGCATTGTCTACTTCATAAACCTCTCCCTTGATGATCTATAGAGAAAAGAAATATCATAATTACAGCTTTTCTTATGATCAAAACCTACTTCAAGATTTAAGGAAATACAGATTTTTTTTCTGGCTTCACAGCATTCCCTTGACTACAACCTTATTTTACAATCAATGTAAGATATTGTAGATTCGATATTTTATTATAGTCTCACCACTTGTATGACATTACTTATAATACATTTAAAACAAAACAATACAGTTTTAATTCACAAGTGTCATTCTATAATTAGAATTATGAGAGACCTTAAAACATATATTACAACTACACACATTATAAAATACATTATTGTTTAAGTATTTAAGAATATAAAAAAAGTTTTCCTTCTACTTAAAATGTTGAAGCATGTTTTGGCAACGTATTAAAAAAACATCCGATTTAAAAAGATAAATAAATTTTTCGTCATCAGACAAAAGATTAAAGTCCAAATTATCTCTAACGACTTGGAAAAACCGTTTGTATATAGTACTTTAGTATACTAATACATAGAATAATCCTTCTTAAGTATCTATCCATTTTGAATTATTTTAGATTCAGACACTGCCGGTGATGCAAGGTGCAAAATATAAAAAAAACACGCACCTTACAAAGGATTTTTTTATTCGGTCTACTTCTTGTTGCTTCTAATTGTTGTGATCTAATACAATAAAGATCCGACTCAACTAGACGGACTACTACAATGCTGGGTATGTTCGACTGGTCAGTTGGTCTGACATGAAATTACAGTACCTACTTCATGTAAATGTAACATTAACGAGCCAAAATGCGAGACATTTGTTGCTCCCAGTGGAGTCTGAGCTGCTCATTTAATTTTGTTGCTTTGTACGTATTATTTTGGTTTTTTATGTTCTTTGTTGTTTGTATCTATTTTCCATGTCTAGTCTTTGCCCCTGGATTACATTCTTTTAACTTCCCTGCAATCTTGGTTCCCTTGATTACTCTTCCCCAAAAAGGGGGTACTAGGACATTATTTACAAATGAAAATGACAAATTATCCAATAAAAGGGAGGGGTGCTAACCCCCTGCACCATTCCCCGGATCGGCAACTAGGTTGTTGACATCTTTACAAACTTCAGTGTAATGAAAACTCTTTTGCTCTTGAAATTTCATTAAGAATTCAGCAGTTTTGCAGTAGAGTAATGGAAACATTTCTATGTGTCTTTTAGAGGACGCGCAGTGGAATATTTATATACTACTTAATGAAACGATTTCGTACTATAAATGTATGTCTATCAAACATATTGCACTGTGATTTATCTAAGTAGACCAACACTAGTAAATTATATAATAATGTGTGCTCAGTGAATCAAGAGTTTAAAGAAAGACATATATTACTTAACCTCAACAGAGAGACATATTACTTAACCTCAACAGAGATATATTACCTAACCTCGACAGAAAGACATCTTACTTAATCTCCACAGAAAGACATTTACTTAACCTCAACAGAGAGACATATTACTTAACCTCGACAGAAAGACATATTACCTAACCTCGACAGAGAGACATATTACTTAATCTCCACAGAAAGACATTTACTTAACCTCAACAGAGAGACATATTACTTAACCTCAACAGAAAGACATATTACCTAACCTCGACAGAGAGACATATTACTTAATCTCCACAGAAAGATATTTACTTAACCTCAACAGAGAGACATATTACTTAACCTCGACAGAAAGACATATTACCTAACCTCGACTGAGAGACATATTACTTAATCTCAACAGAGAGGCATATTACCTAACCTCAACAGAAAGACATATTACTTAACCTCGACAGACAGACATATTACTGACCCTCAACAGAGAGACAATTACTTAACCTCAGACTGTAACCAGTCGTATTGCTAGACTTCAGAGTATGAACGCATGACAATGCGTTGTTCCGCACTTATAATATCTATATGAAAAAATGACTGAATTGTTGTATAAAAGTACGTATTAATAAAACAAAAATGTCGTGCCAAACATTCAGCGCGGAATTTTATGTTGTTTTGTTGTTTAGTGGTTCTTGTTTGTTTGTTTTTTTAAGGGGGGTAAGTTTAAGAGAATACATTTTTCTCATATTCATTAAATCAGAAAAGAGGGGAACCCCTGCCCTGCCAGTTCTAAATGTTAAGTCCGTAGTACCATTTGATCCGATTTAGATTAAGTAGCACTCCAGCTAAGGATCATGCAAGAGTAATCAAGGGAACCAAGGTTATAGCGGCAATCAAAAGAATGTAATCCAGGGACAAAGACCAGACATGGAAAATCGTTTGTTTTTTTAAGGGGGATTAGTTTAAGAGAATACATTTTTCTCATATTCATTAAATCAGAAAAGAGGGGAACCCCTGCCCTGCCAGTTCTAAATGTTAAGTCCGTAGTACCATTTGATCCGATTTAGATTAAGTAGCACTCCAGCTAAGGATCATGCAAGAGTAATCAAGGGAACCAAGGTTACAGCGGCAATCAAAAGAATGTAATCCAGGGACAAAGACCAGACATGGAAAACAGACATACACAACAAAGAACATAAAGTAACTAAAATCATACATACAAAGTAACAAAAGTAAATGAGCAACTCGGACTCCACTAAAAACTGGGAGCATGGACCAGGTGCACCGGTAGGGTAAGCGTCCTCTGCTTTTCTAGAAACACCCGCCGAGTTGCTCATAAAAAGTCAAGTCCGGGGTAGACAAACGAGGAAAGGAAAACTATGACTCGTTGAATAAATCAGTTTTCATGGTGCTGGTGGATACACCATAACGATCCACGAGTTCATGATGACGATCATAAAACTTATGTAGTGATGACTTCAATCTTGTAGCAACATAACCCTGTTCCAGAAGCCTATTTGTTAGAGTTCTAGCGCGATACAAAAGGTCTGCGTAGTTTCGGCAAGCTCTGGCATAACGTATGAGTTGTGATATGAACACTCCATACGCAGGAGCCGAAAGGATGTTGCCACAGATGAAAGGAAAGTTGACAATTCTGAATGAAAAGTCATCACGTTTGTCGTAAAGTTTGGTCAATAGTTTTCCTTTACCATCGATTTCTAAGTGTAGGTCAAGATATGAGGCTGACTTCACAGTGTCTGTAGTATCTTTTATCTCAAGTTCTTTTGGGTAGATGCGATGTATCAAATCCCCGAAATTAGGATTGTTTAAAGATAACACGTCATCTATATAGCGGAAACTGAGATTGAAGGATCTAGCCAAACAATATTCTTTCTGATCAGATCAGCTATAAAGTCAGTCTCATAAGAGTGAAGGAATAGGTCAGCTAGTAAAGGAGCACAATTTGTTCCCATTGGAATGCCGACCGTTTGTTGAAAAACACGTCCACCACACTGGACAAATATGTTGTTGATTAAAAATTCCAGCATTTTGTAAACTTCCTCTGTATATTTGGAAGATGATTTGGAATTATTTCTTACAAAGTATGGGGAATCTCTACCAAGAACTATATATTTGTATCTAGGTGTACCATCTTTGTATAATGTTTTTAAGTCGGGATTTTAACTGAGTATGGGGAATAGAGGTATACAGTGTTGAAAAATCATAGGTTTTAATGCTATTATATTCAGATAATAGTCTTGAACTGATTGCCTCCAAAAGATCTTTTGAATTTTTCAGGATCCACATTGAATTAATACCACTGCGGGAGTAACAAGTGTTGTGGTAGGACTGTAGACCCTCTTTGACAGTTGTGAGTATAGAAGTTAAAAGTTTTGAAAGAGGTTTGGTGGTACATTTTGCAGATCCAGCTATGAAACGTTGTTTGTGTGGATTCTTGTGAAGTTTAGGAATCCAGTACATAGACGGTAAATCACAATCATCGTCCTTGGTAGAGAGACCAAAAGAGGATAGCACAGATTTATGGTTTTCCACAATCTCTTCTTTGGAAAGAGTGGTAGCTGTGTAGGTCTTATTACTGCTATTATTTTCTACGTCTACCTCTGATAATAAACATTGGACATAAAACGTTTTGCAGACAAAAACAATGTTGTTTTGGGCTTTGTCTGCTGGTGCGACAACATATTTGTCATGTATAGTAGACGATGTTTTTGCTACATCGGGGTCTTTGAAAACTGATGTAGCCTTGGCACTCATTGACCTACTTAAAACTTTCATTCGTTTCAAAATTAAAAATGTGATTCATGGGTAAAAAGCCTACATATTTTTATTTTTGATATTTTGTTTTAAATGTCATAGTAAACAGAAATAACATGTGGTTTTTCATACAGCTCGTGCTCTTAGGAGATAAAAATCATAGAATGCACTGTAGATTTCAAAATTAAGGGAGATAACTGTAAATTACACTCAATTACAATAGAATCTACTGGATTTTCAATGTTGATTATCCCCTAAGAGCAGACAGATCGGAATGAATAAATACATATTTTATAATATACACCCATAAAACAACTTAATTACAAAAATAAAAATATGCAGCCTTTTTTTTGGGTGTATCACATTTTTCAGATTTTGCATGATTCTTACAGACTGCTACTTAAGTATTGAACATTTGTATTCTGAAATATGGTCAACGATATAAGTTATTAAGAACATGTTTAATGACTACACATTTGACAGAAAGTTGAGTTCCAGCGCTACGCATTAAACAAAACCAATACCACTTATAATAAGGGATATCGCTTTCTTTCAGTTGACATTAAAAATATGTATCAAAATAAAGCCACCTCTTGGAAAATGATAATTTTTCAGTTCTGTGTGATTTTGAAGTTGTGTACAAACTTCTATATCAATCAAGCGACATTGCATAAACGTATCCGGATGTCGCCCCAACAAATGAGTAAAACAGTAGAATTTTGCTATTTGAAGATTGTCAATTGCATTCATTACTATATTGACGAGGAACATCCTTTTAAAGGTTTGCTCTAACTAATAACTGGTAACAATAATAAACATGTATTATACAGAATCTCGCAGAACCGGAGTTTGAACATCACTATAGTCATCATATTCCTCATCAAGTTCAGGATCATACGGCTTCCCGTGGGCTCCATCGGATCGATAGTCCGCTATGAAAGGTTGACTCAACAAATTTGATTGATGGTTCACCAAGAAATAACACCGACACTCTAGTGATGTGTCATCATTCATCACAACTGTAATCTTCTTGCGATCATAAAGATTTGGATAATCCTCACATATATCCAAACAACTCAGCATTTTATCGTCTACTTTGTATACCTCGCCTCTTATATTCTACAATTAATGAATTCAGTTTCATGTTATTACCGTTGAACTTAGCATCCTCGAAGACCAAGAGGTAATAAACTTTTTGAAAAAAAACACCTAAATATCGTTCACCTTCAAAAATAGACTGGGCAGAGTGTCGACGGGTTATACACGACGCTCTTTCATACAAGAAGTTTGAAGGCGAACGGACGGACAGACAGACAGAAGTTAGCATCATTATAACCTTATGAACTTTGTGCATTTTATGTAACCGAGAAAACAAGATTTAAAAATTCGATGTACAACGGTATTCCCGACTTGCGGACCAACATTTTGTCAACATTTATCTCCCTTTGGAGCAGGTGTCTATTCGGAACACGTAAGGTTTTCCATCCGATATCGACGATACTTTAAAAAATCTCGAAAGTCAAATGGGAATTTCTCGTTCTACTGACCCTGCCATAAATTTTCGTTACCCGGGATACAAATGAAATTCATCCTTATGTAACCTACCAACAAAATGAAACATCCTGTAAATTTTAGAAACACCGTTGTGTTTGTCTGCTGGGGATTCCATTTTCATTCGAGTTACCTCTTTTTTCTGCACCCAAATCCGAACATCGATTAGAGAGACTTCGAAATTATACCTGCTCTTACGGGAGTTAACTCTGCAAAAACAAAATAAAATATGGCTGCATCCCGAGCTCCGCAAGTAGGGAATGAAAACAATTAAATAAAGATAAATACAACAGAAACAATTACAAAAATAGGATATCTATTACAAACAAGAGGCTCCCAGGAGCCTGAATGGATAACCTGGTTAATTTTTTGCCTTTTAAGGGCAATAACTCTAAAAAGGAGTTGTCAGACAATTTGACTCCATTTGATTCATTGGACACATTTGTAAGCCTTATAATAAGGATCATTTCAGCAATTGAAAGCTATTGGCTAAACCTAACAGATTTGGAGATGTATGCAAAAATCTGCTGTCTGACCCCATTGTTATATTTTTAGAAACGGCAGCCATGTTTTTTTAGCGATCAAAAATCTGTCATTTCGTTAAGGATACCCTTTAAAACAAAAATACCAACTTTCATTGAATTCTGTAAAGTAGTTTTTGAGGAGAAAATTTTGTTTAAATAATAACATTAAAAACAGTAAAATACGTCCAAAAAGGGCAATAACTTCAACATGGACCCACAGATTTTCACCAAATATTGACCACAGATAGATCTCATCATGCTGAACACTTTCATCCCACGTCAAATTTGGCTAAACCTAACGCTTTTGGAGATTATTACGAAAAAGTACTGTCTGACCCATATGTTCTATTTTTAGTAACGATGGCCATGTTTTTCGACGGATCAGAAATCCCTACATATATTTTATGCATAATACCCCAAGGAACATTCAAAGTAAGATTGGTTCCAATTGGTCAAGTGGTGTCAGAGGAGAAGATTTTTGAAAGAAATAACATTCAAAATAGCAAAAAAAAACGTCGAAAAAGGCAATAACTCAAACATGGCTTGACATATCAAAATGAAAATTTGACGCGGATAGATCTCATCATGCTGAACACTTTAACCCCGGTGTCAGAATTTGGCTAAACCTAACGGTTTAGGTCCTGTAGTTTCAGAGAATGGGGGTAAAACAACTTAAAATGGCCATGACTTGTGCAAATAATCCGATCAAACTGATTCGAACTGTATTCTGTATTTTATGATGCACAATATTTTTACGAAGTCTTAAAAAGACTTCAATATCTTCTTAAGTTATCATCAGGGTACCATCAGAGACGGACAGACAGACACACAACTTTTCCGAGGGTATCACATACTAGTAATAGCTCGCTACTTCGTGTATCCTCATAAGTTTTGAACCTATGCCACATAACCTGATATGGAAGACACCAACCACTTAAAATGTTGCCCCATACAAAATTACATGTTGATTCACACCCCCTCCCCCCCAAAAAAAACGACTTAGAAAACACTTATAAACTGGTGCTTGAATGTAATCTACATAGAAGTCGATGACTTTCCTTGTATGAGGTTCCATCCGCCCACGCAGGTATGCTCTAGATCTACATTTTGTAGTCCCGATCTTGTGAGTTGTAGCGAGCACGTTGAAATATCTGTCCATTCTTCATTATACACAGTGAATAGAACTATTAGTTCGAAAACGGCTATTTCGAAATTTGAAATTTTTATACTAATATACACTCCTTGATCAAATATACAAGGATACACGTACTTTATTCACAAATCAGTTGCCCATTAGGGGTATTGTACTGAGTGAATATGAAAATACGACGTTTACAATAAGAAGATAGAGAATATATAAAGACTATTAACTTTAAAGGTTTGACTGACGTAGCCTAAGATGCAAAGTCCTTTGTTCTTTTTTCTTGTTTACAATTCATGTGAGTAATAACATAGATCTGGGTCTGAAATTAATTCAAACTAAAGCGTCATCTGCAGTATCTTCCCTGGTAACAAATGGTCCAGAACAAGTACTAAACAAAATGTTGACTGGCCGCCTGTGCATGGTGCACAGGAGACAAAACATAAAATTTTCATGAATTCAGTACAAGAGACATCAGGTGAAACCATTACAGACTGATAAATTAGTACAAGAGACATCAGGTGACAACACTACAGACTGATGTATCAGTAAAAGAGACATCAGGTGATGATGCAACATTACAGACTGATATATCACAAAGTTATTCCTGTGTCTCGTGTAAGAAATTCGAGTCACAGATTTGAGTAAAAAAAAATCAATTAAATTCTAAATTTTGAAATAAACCAAATCAAACGAATATAGTACCAATAATGAAATTTCACTCATATTCCACTCCTTTTTATCATGTTATTTATTTGACAAAGGGTCTGAGGATCTTCAACATTCATAAGCTTCTCGTTGGTATTGAGAACATCAAAACTTTTACAGGAGCGTTTAATCAACTGAAGAAATATATGATGATCAGTTTTAAGACTGCTGCATGATAACAGGAAATGTTTCTTATCATCAATGTAATTGGAATTGCATCTAAGACAGAGTTTGTCATGTCGGAGAGTACCACGATGTCTTCCTATCTCAATTTGTAGTTTGTGGGCTGAGTCGCGTGAACTGTCTTCTCTGCTCAAATGTTTTTAAATTGAGTAGGTATTTTTTTCAAAATCAAACTGAGATTTAATATAGTTTCTCCCTTTCTAAGCCTGTAATTAAAATTGCACGTGACTTTATAACCACCGGGCGGTGATTAAATTTCTGCGAGAGTTTTCCCGACATTTCACATTTGCGAGTTTTCTACATATTTCACCGGAGAAACAGATCCTCCTCCAGTGCTCTCGGGGATTACAAAATTTCTCCACTCTCGATACTTAAACTTTCGATTTAAACCACTTACTTTAGCTCGTATCTCGAATGGAGAAATCTTGTAATCCCCGAGAGACTGAAGGAGAATCTATATGCAAGTTTCTTATGATCATTAATTGAGACTTATTAAAAGATGCACTTATTGTTAACATGTAATTTGAAATTACTGATTGTTGATTATCATCCATTATATTTTTTTCTACAAAAACTTGATATTAAAAATTCAGACTTGAGGCGAAATATTCTTCTGAATTAAGTGAAAAAGAAGCCGAGTTTTTTTGTTTTGTTTACGTCATTGGAATAACAAGCGAAGTGAAGAGGCAGAAGGAAAGTTAGGTACCTAATAATCATAAATTAAAGCAATCCTTCTCAATCTATTAGCAACTTTCAATTGAGAGGTGCTTTATGCATAATAAGTGCACACGAATTATAGATAAAGACCGTGATAAAAGCGTTCATATCGTAAATGTGAAAAATGCCATTTAAATGTAACTAAGACGAATTTCATTTCATTACGAGATTCCATAATACAACGACAAATTAAAAAAAAATAAACACACTGTCCAAATTAAAATCGTTTGTCACAGGATGCAAAATTTATATGGCTCCTCACAAATGAAGATATTGACATATTAAGAGTTGGGGAAGATGTATAATTGGCAGGCGCGTAGCTGAGGCCAAATTGAAGTGTAGGTAAAAATTACGACAGGCCCCCCCCCCCCCCCACCCCGAAGCTTCGCGGAGATAGCGTTTTAGAGCATCATTTATGCCTCTCCTGGATACATTTTATCTAAAAAAAAAATGGCAAAATTAAGTGCAGGCAAAAGCTTTTTTGCCTAACAGCAGCTACGCGCCTGATTGGTAGCTCGGATTTAAGACGTGGACAAGGTTGGATATTAGGAGTTAATACATGTACTTGGTATATTTGATGCATTTCTGGTCCGGGGCTTTATTTAATACTGATGTTTCATTTTATGTATTGTATGATTTGTATGCATTTATATTGCCCTCGCTGGGACATTTATGGAATAATAAAATATTCTTATTCTTTAGTCGATCATATTGTCTATTGATTTATATAAACAGATGTGCAACGTTTTAAACCTTTATCTCGTATATACATGGTTAAATTTAGAAAATGCATTCACGTGCAATAAAAAAACATACTCTTACCTCACCAGTCCCTTCTACGGGTAACAGGAAAGGTATATTACATCTGCTGGCGATGATTAGGGGGTACTTCCTGATGGTTTTACCCTCCCCAATAAATGTTGCTTTCCCATTGTCGCCATGTGCTATTAAGTAATGGTTAGGTTGTCCTCTTTTCAAAGTCCCATACACAAATACTAAAGTCATCGTGCCCTATGAAGGTCAAAATTTAGAACAAACAACAGTTAAATTGATGTTACCTAGTATTTCATACATAAATTGCATAGGATCGATCTCAAGTATGACCAATAATTCAATACACAACCGAATACCATTCATTTATTAGAATACTAATTACCCGTTAACTCGTTTTCAATTCAGGTAACGATCCTGTTTATCCTGAACGATGAACATGATACCACTACCTTGATTAAACCGAGATAAACATTTTTCACTTTAACTGGAATAAAACGTAATATACAAGAAAGAAATACGATTATCAATGAGTAAGGGGTCAGGGAAAGGGGAAGTAGTTCCATGATCTTCTCTGTTCATCTGTGTCCTATTTTTGACAAATCTAACATAACATACCAATGAAATGGGGTCCAATCCCAGGATTATCCTTGAAATATCCTGCAAGTCAGGGAGTTGTGGAAGCAGAGAAGACTATGCTTTAGGGAATAAATGTATACATACCAGATAACTGCTCAAGAAAAATGAATAAATTTATCTTTAAGTTATGTAATTACTTGTTATGTATATTTAAAACACCTGCTGTCAAATGTCTATTGATTTGTAATTCATATATCAAATATTGTGTTATATTGATAATTGTAATTTTGTACCTTTTATCATGGAGAGGGCTTATATAGGCTTAGCCTGCTGCCCATTCCATTTCTGCTTTATACTGAATAAAATACTGTTTAAACTAACACAGGTATAGATAAGTTATATCTCTATGTATGTTAAAAGCTCCATATGAGTGAACAAATGTATGATTCTATAACTTTGTCATGTGCTCTTTGGTATCTAAGGTATACATGATACTCCAAATTATTCCTTAAGTAGGTCATATAGAGTTTGAAGAAAGCCTCAATAGATACTTAACTGGATATATAATGAGGTTTAAATTGGACTGAAGTTGCTTAGTTAGTCTTGAAGCTTAATAAAATTCCTTCACAGATTTTCTTTTTGTAAAAAATATCTTCCACTTAAGCATACAAATACATATTACATTATGTTCACAAAGGTCCTTTAAATTAAATAAGAAAAGAAAGAAGAAAATAATTATGACTATCCCAGAGAGCTAGTATTCTGCCCCTTGTCACTGGACTAATTAAATGTTGGAAAAACTTCATTCTCTCAATTTAAAACACCTAATTTTCTCAATTGTAAGACATTTCATCTTGTCTGGACTACAACTATACAACAGATATATCTATTTTGCTGCGAGAATATCACATTATGTCTCTATACTGTCTTATTATGTCATCTGATGGATATTAATGTTGAATGTAGATGCCCCCTGTAGGACCATGATTAGACCAATAAAAATTTGAATTTTAATTCATGTCATCTTAATATTTAAATTCAGTCCTTTTTTTTTCAAATCACTTTTTACACAGTAAAGCACACATATTTATTAATACCCAAAAGAGAAATCTGACAGATCCTATGATATGGTTGGCACATGGTAAATTTTATCCCACTAAATTTTTTGTTCTAATGTAATGTATATACCATATGTTTGTCCAATAGTACAAAGATTATTTCAAATCAATAATGGATGGCTTCGAAAATGATTTTAATGTTCCATAAGAAAGCAACCAAAATTTACACAAAATGAAAGAGTTATATCCCTTTTTCAATGAACTTTAATGCTTTCTACATAATTTCTCTAACTGTTGCAGTTAATCAAAAACCAACATTCAACTTTAAGAAACAATTCATTTGTGATTCTGAAATGAATTAATTTTTTTAAAAAACAATTTGTCATGTGCCACCCACTGCCTGGTTTTTGTGTGGACGTCTTCATGGAAAGTAATAACACCACTAATAATGACATAAACCATTAGTAACACTCAGGTTATTGTGTAGTACATTGAACTCTACCAATTATACAGCATTGATGAAAATTAATGTCTTTTTCCCAAATCCAGAACATAATACTTATTTATTACAAAAGATTGAAAAAAGATCAAAATTCAACTCACCCACTTTTAAACACGAGTATACTTATTATAAATACAGCTACCCCTTCTGTTCAAATACAGAATACCCTTCTGTCTTACTGCTAAATATTAAAGACAAGAGACATCAGAGAAGTCAGTAGTAGCTGGACATTGGCAAAAGGTCAGTAAGTAACTAAACACTAATTCATTTGGTCAGAGAAAGGCAACAGTGGCTGAACATTGGCATTGCACAGTAAGTAAATAAACAATAGTTCATTTGGTCAGAGAAAATCAATAGTAGCTGGACATTGGCAAAATGTCAGTAAGTAAATAAACACAATCAATCATTTTGGCATTTTATTACCAAGTACATATATATTTCTAGCTTGAACCACATTGCAATATTAATCTATGTACAACATTACATACAATCTAACATAGCAAATCAGATCCTTTAAATTACAGATCTTTATCATTAGCTGCACAAATCATAATATATGTACAGACATAAAAAGATATCTTCATATGTGTGACATACCAATGATAGGAATTGCATAAGAAATTATGAGTGACATATCCATACTATTTAGCTATACCATCTACAGATTGGCCATCAGAAATCTACCAATCCAATTAGTCATCAGAAATCTAATGATCTGATTGGTAAGATACAAATCTGTTTACCAGTCAACATACATACAAACATAATAAGTTCCTTACTGATTTTTGGCCACAATTTACAACCTGAAGAGTTCTCTCTGATATTACAAACTAAAAATAACCTGTAAATGATCACAGAGTACACACATTGGTTAGATTGGTTATATAATTTCTGAAACATTCATTCCACTTATTTCCGGACAAGCAAGATTTTATTAACAGCAAGCAGAGCAGAGGCGGATCTAGGATTCCAGGTTTGGGAGGCATAAATAGAATGAAAAGCTGAGCGAAGTGAGGCAAACAAATTTTTGAAGGTAGAATTTATGAAAAATCGAGATTTCATGCAAAAAAATTTAGTTTCCTCATTTTAGAGTTGTCACAGTGGGTGTGCCCCTGCCTGAATCCCCAATGCAGAGGGAGTATGTTTGAAGTAATGGTCCAGTGATGCGGTAATCTAATAACATTCCATATCTTTTATCATAATGGTCAAGACTGATGTTAACTCCTTTTGTCAGTCATTGGTCACCGTTTAAAAAAAAAGCTTTATGCAATTACTTCACATAATATTAACAGTAATGATTGAAGCATGTCAAGTGCTTCAGGTAATGTTAACAGTAATGATTGAAACATGTCAAGTGCTTTATGTAATTCTTTCAGGTAATGTTAACAGTAATGATTGAAGCATGTCAAGAGCTTTATGTATTCCTTCACGTAATGTTAACAGTAATGATCGAGGCATGTCAAGAGCTTTATGTAATTCCTTCACGTAATGTTAACAGTAATGACTGAAGCATGTCAAGACAATAAAAATGCTATACAGTCACTTATACACAGTTAATTACAGTAATTGTTTTCCTTCATTGAAAAAATAAAGTTAACAGCTGTTTTTCTTCATCAAAGTTAAAATCTTGCTTCAGATTTTGCATTGATGACACATCTTGAACTGTTTCATTGATCAAGTAAAGCCAGTCAACAGCTTGGAAAATTATCCAAAAAGACAGAGAAGGAAAAGATATCAGATAACCGTTTGAAACTGAAGGCAGTGTGTACAATATAGCGTCATGTTAGAAAAAATGCATTACAAACATTTTAAGTCTTCTACATCATAAATGACTTTTTCTCTTTCAAAAAAACTCAGAATTTATGAACATGATGATTCATATATTTTAGGAGATAATTTATATAAAACCAATAAATTGCACATCTGGCAGATTTTGAATGACTCTGGGGATGTGAATTTAAAAAAACAAAAACAAAAAAAAACAGTCATTAATTGTCATTCTTTTATTTATCTATAGATGGTCTATCAACCAATAACTCTACTGCAAAAAAAAAAATAAAGAAATATATCATCTGTAATCTTCAATCTCAGCTCATCTCATACTTAATCCTAAATGATTCAGATCTACTGTATTTCAATTAATTTTAATAAAGCCTGATAATGATTTCATTTCACCGCTCCTCATCAAAGTAAAAAAAAAAAAATTTCTAAAATCAATTCTTGTCAAATGTAATGTATTACTTATAGTTAACACGCAAAATGAATATAAACAAATGTCAATACACAGTTGTTGTTTACGTTTACAGAAAGAAACACAATAATACACAACACAATACCTTAAAAATAAATAGTCAGACAATCAATTACATGTGAAATAAGGCATTTTGTTTCAGCACCAAATTTCATATCACAGTTTTACATACAAAAATATCACATTTCTCTTAAGTCATCAAAAATATAACTCCATTATAATATAATGGATGAAATAGATAGAAGTAACATGAAGGGGATGAGTGGTAGTAGTAAATATATATTTCATGATTCGTGAAGACTGATTTTTGTGGTAAAATAACAAGATCTTACAATAGTGTCATCTCCACAGAGACACTTTTTAAAAAATATTCCTTACTACTTTAAACTCTTCGCTCTAACAGGAAAAAACCTAAACCATTTATTTCACAATCTTTTGAGATAATAATCACATATTTCTATATATTGCTACAAAAGTCTTCTGAGTCTTTGAATAAAACTCAAAACCACTTGGAAGCCAAAATTACAAACAGTATTTTTTTCAATCAATTTTTCATTCCTTTTTAATTTTCAACCATCCATGTACTTCTTTAATCGTGTTTCTCACTATGAACCCGTTATTCATATTCTTGGTTTTATTAATCATTTCGGGCCATTCATTCCAGGTTACAATTTTACAAGTTTTTCATCCTAGGAAATCATGCTGTTAGTTACACAACTAGTGCTTCTTTGTTGTGTATCATCAGGTTTTAATCATTCATTTTAATCTGGGTTGTTCTTTTTAAGCTGAATATTGTTTTCATTACAGCTTCTGACAGACTCCTCTGACTTTACAGCTAACACTGCTCCCCACATCGGCTTTAAATATTACAAGTCCATCATAAATGCCATATCCACTAGGTCTGAACTCTATGGGAAATCTCAGGAAACTTCGAGGTCTAAAAGGTAAAAGAAACAAGCCATTGTAACATGAATAAACATTTAGAACTTCAGTTGTAACAAATTTAAGTTCACGGAAGGAAAAGTGAATACAAAGAAATATACTCTACATCTCCTAACTTTACCTTTCATCAATTAAGTAATAGAATTAGCAAATATAATCTTTCAATGTAAAGTGAATTTGTGGACTTACTTCAGAGTAAAACTGGAGTGTTTAACTACAAAAGGAAGCTGTGGTGGAACAACTTCAACCTAAAAATAAATCAGGATTGTTAACATAGCCATTCCATAGTTCATTCTACAGTAATGTCAATCTCCTTCATTTAAACAGCATATTTAGACCATGAACCAGTTTACATTATGGTCCTGTATATATATATGTACATAGTATACAACATAAAGAATAAATAAAAGTGACTTAAAAAAATGACAAAAATATTAACTACACAAAATGAAATATCAGATATCAGCAGTAGCATTACTAAAATAATTTTCTAAATATGCTTTTTGAAACTCTCAATCAATGTACAATTTATGATTTTTGTTTTCATGTTATTAAAAAACAAAAAACAAAAAATGATATAATGATTATGATCATTTGAAATATTCCATTCTGCCTCATGGCACAAATAATATGTTACTGTCACACTGTCTAGTACTTCTAGAAGTTATTTGGTGAACAAATTTAATAAAAACATATAAGTACTGTACTCAGGTGTTAATTGATTATATATATATAGAAATCAGTCATTGGCATCCATCTCACTTTTTCAAACAATACATTGGATTGTTTACACTTTTCAAGTTGGACCATACAGTACAAAAATAATTAAAATGTGGAAAATAACAGAGTTGTATACTTTTAGAGTTCAGTAGACATAAAACTTCCAAGATACTTTAACACAGCCATTTTCTTTGAAATTTTTAATCAAAATATTAATATGATAAGACCATGATAGATTACAATCAATACTTAGAATTTTCAAATACCAAGTGACATTAATTGTAACTAAAGTGTATCATTCATATTTTCCACTTCACTCATTTTTTTGACAATTTGCCCAGCATAAAAACTAAGAATGAGGGTCAACACTACTGAATCCCTAAACACCATTAACCTGAACAGTACCTTATCATATCTAATTCAACATTTTAATGAACCTAAGAATAGGTACATATCTTATCTTGATAAGACTTTTATGATAAAGGTGGCAATGCAATAACAATATTAGTGTAGCAGATTACCACTTACTATTTGTGGAGCACTTGACCTATTTTTGAGCTGAACTTTGATCATTTGAACATGTCCAATATCACATGGAAGGAATTCTTGTGTTTCCTGCTCATTCTCCAGAGTAAACAAAGCATCAGTTCTCTTCCTAGTCTCTGATTCCTTTGTTTTTTTCTCCTCATCAAAACCCTGGAAAGGAATGCTTGTGTGATTACAGAGGGTAAAATACAGTATGAAGAATTTATATCATCAAGAGCCAGTTTCATAAAAAAAATCTCTGAGTTTTTCCTCAAATCTTCAAATTCAAGCAATTTGATTTGTCGAAATTTGAGTTGAGGAAGGATTTATGAAAACTCAATTTCAGATTCTTTATGAAATCAGACCATGTTCTCGAAAGAAATAGAAAACTTTTTATCAAACTAAATTAAAGATGAAATATTATTCTTATACGTATAGAAATAATTTTAAGTATTTTTCTACAAATTACACAAATGTTAAGAAAGCATGCAAACCTCTCCCTTGAGTTCTATTCTAACACTGTTGGAGGTACTGCCTCTAGACTGAACCTCCCAATACTGAGAAAATGCTCCTTGTGACCGTGGCATGAACTGAACACAAATCTGAAATATAAATCAAAACATGTCTAATCTAATACACAGTAAATACACAGTATGGGGTATAAAACAATCAGACATGGTTTTAATACGAGGTCAACAAACAAAGAGGACATTGACAAAATTAGAAGTATATATACAGTAAAAGAAAAAGAACCATAATGGAAAAATCAGGATTTGAAAAAGCGGAAGAAAGTCATGTCTGAAATACATGTATGTAAGACTTTTCAATTCATGGCAAAACTCGCACAAAATTGTGATTACTGTGTTCATATGTTTAATATGTAATGTTTTTGATAAACAACTTCAGTGATAATCTGTTACTGTTATTGTTATTGTTGTATCTATGTACAGTTATTTATAGTTGTTTACCTGGGTTGACTGGTTCCCCTCAAGATGTCCGTACTTCTCAGAAAATGAAAACACTTTATAGGTAGCTCTAAATACATCTTTGGAGTTATCTGCCCCCTACAAATAGAAAATTATAAAAAAAAATGTTAATAACAAAATGACCTACATCTTTTAACCCTTATGTCTTGACGAAATGTTTGGCTGTCGCTACTACTCGCAACATAAGTAATTTTTCACTACTAAATTTTGACAGTCAGCCATAGAGTTTAAATCACTCTAGAGACCTCTATATTTTACCTGATATCATTAAAGCATATCAATATCATCTCTGTGTTTAAAATCTAGGTAATATGTTTGGGAAAATTTTGCAGAAAAAGCATAAAGTTGAAGGTGAATCAACGAAATGTGAAGCAAAATAGTGGACAATAAAGACGCAGACTTTATCCAAATATATTTTAATGAATTTGATGGATTCAATATAAGTCCAAATTAAAGTAAAATTATTATAACTTCCAATCTATAGATAACTTTTTTTGTTTGCCCAATGATAAAAAAAGTTATAAAAGCTTAAAATTAGGTGTACAGTTTGAGCATAAAAATATTAGAAAATGCAGCAGTGGCAGCCCAATGTTGTATTTACTGTGCAGCATTGTAAGGGTTAAATGACTATGTGTTTAAAAAAATGTTTGGAAGAATTTTTAAAATTCTGTTCAATTAAATTACACATGGTTAACCCTATATTTTTTTAAATTATTTTTGAATTGTGAAATCAAGGTTGAATGCTGACCACCATTTCTTACCAATCACAACTTTACACAAGATAATACACTTAAATGCCTACCTCAGAATCAAGGATATTAAAGTATAGTAACAGCAAGGAGACCATTATAAGAACCAGGAACAGGAAATTCTTGATCCAGGGACAAAGACAAGACAAATAAAACACAAAAACACAAAAAGTAAAACAAATTATCTAAAAAATACACCCAATAATAAAAGAAACAAATGAGCAACATGGTGCACCAATAGGGTAAGCATCATCTACTTTTCCAGAATCATCCATAGAATTGCTCATATGATGTCAAATCTGGGTTAACTATAGCACTGTGATAACATGTCCTCATGGTAACAAAGGCCATATCTTAATGAGTACCTTCACATAGGGAGGAGCAAATATGGAGATTGTCCACCTCAGGTTTTCACTGGCCACATTAGTTAAGTCTACATAGGTCTCAGACATGTCTCCTACTTTGGTTGGTGGAAAGTTGACCTGTGATGTGTTGACCTGAACCCCTCGATTCTCAGCAGGGATACAGATTGATGTAGCAGACGACACCTGTTTGTACAATGGAGCCAGATTTCTGTTTGCAGCATCTTCTTCTGTTTGTATATCAGTTCTTATCTGAACCTGTAGAGTCTAACAGTAAAAAAATCTACAAATATCATTTCTTTCCAATTTACAGACTTCAAAAAAATAAATTATCATCCATTAAAAGAGTAATCAAGGGAACCAAGGTTATAGCAGTAATCAAAAGAATGCAATCCAGGGACAAAGACCAGACATGGAAAACAGACTTACACAACAAAGAACATAAAGTAACTAAAATCATACATAAAAAGTAACAAAAGCAAATGAGCAACACGGACTCCACTAAAAATGGTATTGCTTCCTTATTTGCTTAAAAGGAATTAAAGCACAAAAAGTGGAAGTCAAATACTGAACTAGCATATTATCTCCCCTGCAATAATATTAGTTTTCTAAACTGAGTTATGATAACTGACTGAGTCAATATATCATATATTATCTTGTAATGTTTTGCTATGTGCAGTTGATTCTGTATTTCAAGATTAAAAGGATCATTGTACCTTATACTGCTCTCCACATGACACATGAACAGTTCCTCGCCATGGTAATGTCTCCATATTCTGGAAAACTCTTGCACTGGGACTGATACATATTGATGTTGTACTCCTTTAATGATACAGTATTATATAGAACTGTTACATGGTATAACTAATGAATAACTAGGAAACTATGATAGAACTGATTCATACAGGTACTTTATCAAAAACAATTTCCTAGAATAACCATGGATTAGTTGCACCATAATTTTAAACAATTAACTACAAAATAACTATTCAAAATTTCAATTTGTATAGTCATCTATTCAAGTTTCAATATTCAGTATAAACAGTTTGCTCTGTTGATTAATTTAGTAAAATGAATACACCGAACTTCTTCATCATTGAAAATAATAAGCCAATTCAAAAGGTCAAGGAACAAATAAGAAATACTTTTAAACCAAGCTTTAGACAAATAAGACTTACTTTGGTTGAACAGTTACTGTTTCAGGTGTAATTTTTACCCATTGTCCAAGCCATGACATCTTAAACCTGTAAAAACAGTTAACCATAACACATTTATTTAGGAAGCTTCAAGCATGGTTATCATTCACAGCTCAGGCTCAACTGTTGCCCCCATTTTTGTTAAACATTTCATTTAACACGTTATATCTGATTGCAAAACCTTTAGTGTTACCCTAACATCTCATGCCTTCAAAATAATTATACAATACTACAAGGGTGGAAACAAACCATTGATGTGAAAATTAACTAACCTCATTTCCTTGTTCAAGAAGTTAATGATCTGGAACTTTGAAACTTCAGGTCGGTCATCAACTAAAATAAGTAAATTTATATAAATAAAGGGATAAGAATACAGCATACCAGCAATGAATATATCATCACATAGTTGGTGTTTTGTGAGAAAGAATACTGTATCACTTATTCAGTAATTTTAAAGCCTTTTTATACCCATAGGAAGAATATTTTAAAAGGCAACTTAACAAATATGTGTATGTACTTGTAACAAATAAATTCTGTATTCATCTGAACTTTGATGTTGACCACTTATACATGTAGATCAATATTACTGAACCAATTCAAACTTATTAAGAAGTCGACAAGCACAGCATGATACGACTGCAGTGGTCAAACTATGAACAGTTGGGAAGTGTGGACACAATATTATCTTTTGACACATATAAGCATAAGCACAATTTATTATGGACAAATCAAATGGTTTGGAAACTATATTGCACAAAATTTTGAAATAATTTTAAAATTTTCAATATCAAACCAAAAATAAAAAATGTGGCCCCTTTGACCCCTTATAACTAATAGACATCTGAAATCTGATTGAAAAATGCAAGCAGGGATTTTTATGATAAATCAAATGATAACATATTTCGAAATTGGACCAAAAATTAAAAAGTCTTGTCATAGCCTGACTTTGACCCACTATAACTTGAAAACAGTCGTCAACACATACAATCTGCTGAATACATTTATTTACCAGAATTAAATAAGGAACACAATAAAAAAAGATTATTTAAAATTGGGGAAAAAAAAACAAACATTCTACATGGGTTTTAATAAAACACTTATTTTTACCTTTTTTGAACCCTTGTTTTCAAACAGTAGGTAATAACAGTAAGTCCAAATTAAATAGGAACCATCCTTTAAGGGTCAGTAAAATCATATTAAAATTTCAGAACAATTGGTCAACCACAACTATCACATAGAAAAGAAGCGTCCCCAGACTACAACTGCACCATAACATTCTACATCAGCAAATTGTTTGCAGTCATATAAAAAATTGTATAACAAAACAGTATTAGTATACTTTACCTTTAGAAGGAGCATGCAGTATGAGTTGTTCGGGTTTTAGAGCCCAGTCTGATTTATCCTTGTCTAGCATCAAGGACTGTGTAAATAAAGGCCCTATCAAAGGCCCAGGCATTGTGTTGGAAACAGATTCTCTGCCGCTATAAAAAATCAAATAATTGTTAATAAAAATGGTGTTTAGAAAATTGATTTTGCATGAAATTATATATATTTTTTACTGCAGTGCTGAATGTACTTAAAAAATTTTTTCCGAGCTATTAAGAATGTAAATGGTTCATGGTTGTAAACCATGTAGAACACAACTGGATCATTCATCTCACTAACTACCAAATGTTATACACTCTAATTAACATTAAATTATTTTTTTAAGTTCTTAAGTTTGGTTGTATACAACTGTTTACTGGAATCAAATATTGCTAATTTATCAATTACTTGTCTGTATGTTTTACTGGTACTACTGATATGTCATTCACATGGGAACCAGAGGGCATGCTGGTTGCTAGGTGACTAGATGGCATGGAAGACATTCTAATGGTCCCAGCAGTATTGTAAAGTCTGTCTGCTGCCTGACTTGGTATGGAAGACTGAGGAATCCTAGGAGGTAAATTATAAGGTTGATCATGTGTCACTATTCCTTTTGTATTTTTAGATGACAAATGGTCAGACAAATAGTCTACAGGAACTGAAGATGCTAAATTACAGCGACTATTTTGTGGAGTTCCATAATCACCACCATTCTGAATGGTTGTTGTAAAGTTACTTCCATGATCTGAATAGACACCAGATTGAGCAGCTGAGGCTACCAAGGTCAGACTGACCTTGGACATGCTTCTATAGAACAGATCAATGTCTTTTGATGGACCAACATCTGAGATAACAGAAGGCAGGTCAGGTACCATGTCTTCATCCATAAATGGCAGGTTAAAGTTCGTACAATGTAAAATATTTTCGTCACATATGGACCTTTGAATTTTACTCTTATGACCTTTACTCTGACGAATGACCCTAAAAAGAGATTATATAAATTAAAGGTTACATAAGAATTTATACATAACAGAAGCAAGCTAACAACAGCTACTTTTTCATACTGATAAAACATCTTTACATGTACTAACTGGATAATATATGTGACTGTACATATTCACATTCCTTGTCCCAACTCTTACATCAAACCAGTGATACATGTAGCTTTATCCTTATTTTTTATATTTTTTTCTTTGATATTTGTCAAAGAAGCCAGAGAAGTTAAAATAAACACAACCTCAGTTGAAAAGAATCTTTCCCATTCAAGCATGTGTACTACAAACCTTCTCATCCTCTGTCAACTAACTTCATAACCAAAGAGAAAGCCAACCATGTGTACTACAAACCTTCTCATCCTCTGACTACTAACTTCATCACCAAAGAGAAAGCCGACCATGGGCACTACAAACCTTCTCATCTTCTGTCGACTAACTTCATCACCAATGAGAAAGTCAACCATGTGTACTACAAACCTTCTCATTCTCTGTCGACTAACTTCATCACCAAAGAGAAAGCCAACCATGTGTACTACAAACCTTCTCATCCTCTGTCGACTAACTTCATCAGTGAAGAGAAAGCCAACCATGTGTACTACAAACCATCTCATCTTCTGTCGACTAACTTCATCACCAAAGAGAAAGCCGACCATGGGCACTACAAACCTTCTCATTCTCTGTCGACTAACTTCATCACCAAAGAGAAAGTCAACCATATGTACTACAAACCTTCTCATTCTCTGTCGATTAACTTCATCACCAAAGAGAAAGTCAACCACGTGTACTACAAACCTTCTCATCCTCTGTCGACTAACTTCATCACCAAAGAGAAAGCCGACAATGTGTACTACAAACCGTTTCATCCTCTGTCAACTAACTTCATCACCAAAGAGAAAGCCGTCCACGTGCACTACAAACCTTCTCATCCTCTGTCGACTAACTTCATCACCAAAGAGAAAGCCAACCATGTGCACTACAAACCTTCTCATTGTCAGTCAACTAACTTCATCAGTGAAGAGAAAGCCGACCATGTGTACTACAAATCTTTTCATCCTCTGACTACTAACTTCATCACCAAAGAGAAAGCAGACCATGTGCACTACAAACCTTCTAATCCTCTGTCGACTAACTTCATCACCAAAGAGAAAGCCGACCATGTGTACTACAAACCTTCTCATCCTCTGTCGACTAACTTCATCACCGCAGAGAAACCCGACAACTGCTACTATTTCTCTCCCCTCACTACACAGGGCACATTCTCTCTCTGTTGGGTTAAACACAACTGTTATACACTGAAAAAAGTAGTTAAGATCCAGTAATGTCTTACAAAAGCTGATTCACATTTTGGAGTTGTACTTAAATTTAATGGAGCAGACAGGATGAAATATTAACCATCAGATGTTGCTTCATTGTATTTGTGATGTGACATTTCCCTGCATTATGAACTTAGTTAATTTCTTAATCTCAGACAACTAACTAATATTCAGCTGCCAAGCTACTGACAAAATTCTCTCTTACAGTACATTTTTACTCCTATCAATGTTAATGTCCACATTACTTCTGTTTTAGTCTAACAAGCATCTGACACATTACATGATCAAGATATAATACATCTATAATGCTACTTACACTGGCTCCTTTTGCTTTAATCACCATTTCATTAGGTTCTATAAGAACCCTTGGAGGTCTGACTAGGTGTTTACAGCTTGGATCTGTACATAAAAAATAGAATAGAATATTTTGCCCAATTGAAATCAATACAAAATAATGCAACACATAATATCATATATCATAGTAAAACAGGAAATTGCATGTGTTGTTGTGCTACTCATACAGGAAGTTGATATCGAACATCACCATGTATAACTCATCCATATAAAGAACCATTATTACCCCTTCCATATGAAGAAATAAACCAAATTTGAAACGAATCCATCAATAGGAGCCAAGAATTTTGTGATAAAAATTTTATCTATCATTCCATACAGTGAAAAATGGCAAAGTCCTACAAAATGAGAAGTTGATGTTTAGACAGCACTCAAAATCACTAACACTGTATGCATCATCTTTATAAAGTCAAACACAAAATTTGAAATCAATCCATCCACAGAGAGCCGAAGTAATAGCGATGAAATTCAGACGGATGGATGGAATGACAGACAAGGTGATTCCAATATACCACCCACTTGTTGAGATGGGGTATAATTATGTACAAATCTTTGCAAGAATCAGGCAAAATGATTGAACCCAAAAATGTTGAACCTTACTATGCAAGTATTAGTATTAGTTTAGACTTGCTAAGTAAAACTATTATACAAACTTGTTGACACTTATAAACTCTAGAGGCAATGTTTCTGAGTTCCTACCTGTGAAGCATAAACCTTTGACATAAGCAGCTCTTGAACCAACGTTTCTCAGTGAGATTTTCTGTATCTGACATTTGTTAGGCTCTATACCAGAGAAATTCAGTAAATATTTCTGATCTGTAACACTGTTGCCCTCAATTATACTGGCACCTTCCATAACCAATAGATTGGTACCTCCATATCCTTCTAATGGAATCTATAAAAATAACAATATGGTCTTGTCAACTTTATCATCAAGCCATTTCAAAAGATAATTTTTGCTACATTCTTGGGATGTTAAATAAGTGAACATTTAATGCCAATTCAAATACATTATACTAGCTAATGACACCTGAACAATAGACAACCACAAAGATAGTCTACTTCATCAACAAAATCTGATATGTGGTTAACACTGATAACACTTAGTGATTAAATACATGTATGCATTTGACTTTCTAACCATCAAGTGTTTACTGAAATTTCATGAGAGCCATCCCCCCAAATATTTTTCATAGGAGAAACCATTTCTCCATTATATAAGGCTTGGCTTATATCCTTTCTCCAATTTCTTAGGTGAAATTCAGATTTTCATATGCTCCCTTAAGCTCACAAGTTACAAATCACTCCTTCCTGGAGAAGATTTGAACCATTATATTAACTACCATACACACTAAGAAATATAATAATTACAGAGTATTTAACAGCCATGCCAACAGGTTTTACCACCAGCTTGCCATGATGTTGCCTTACAGCTGACGGGCGATATTCTACATTGACAAGAAATTTATCTCCTCCATTTACCAGTAACTCTCGTGTGTATGATCTTCTGTCATTCCACAATAACTACAATACATAGTAATTTAGTTACAGTTACATGGAATCACTTCAACATCGAAACAGTCATGTTTCAAATCACTTAACATCAATAATCAATTACTGAAAGAGTCAGAAACAAATTTACCATTAATAGTCAAGGAACAGACATGTCTGAAATCAGTCTGTTTGTAACAACTAATAAGCAATGCATCAGAAAATTCAGTTTTCATGTTTATTGTAAACCCAAAGAATGTTTTGCTACACTTTATGATGCAGTGTCTGCCTTATCAGTTAATAATTTTGAATGGTCTAATTTAAACCTCTATATACCTGGAAGCTGTCAGTATCAGATCTGATCTCCAATGATAACTTCAGCTGTGATGAGGTTACATTCTTCAGTGTATATCTCTTTACCCTGAAACAAAGCAAGTAAATCTGTAGTCAACTCCTACTCTGAGTTAATTGTCAATAAACTTTCATCAAAGATTTAATATAAATTATGACTTTAAAATTTAATATCAGGTATGACGTTAAGATTTTGATAACCTTGTCCCTATGGCAAGTAAGTGAATGGAAATTCTACTTGTCCAGTTTTTAAACTAGGTGGATCTGAAGTTGGTTGTCATTTGGAAAAGTATGGTTCTGAATGACAGTTTTACTGGGCAATAGGACCACATTTAATGTCAGACCATGTAACAAAATACATCTTTTAAACTTATTAAACTGTTTTACTTCTTTATATTTTACAGGAAATCACATATATATATGGTATTTTTCTACTTAACTTACAAAGATTTACCCATAGCAACACCACCAAAGTCAATAAACTGTCTGTCTCCTAGCAACACTGGCCCTCTATAAACAACAGCCTCTTTCTGGACCTCAGCTCGGATTGGCAGATCATAATCTGGACCTTGTGGCAAAATTCTCATCAACAAAATTCTGGAAGAAAAAAAAATTGAATATAATCATTGTAGTTCCAAATATTTCTTGAAAAGTTTATCCTTAAAGTAATGAGAGGAAATTTGAGAAGAATGGTATAATAAATATATATGTAAAGCATCTGAGCGACCTACATTTTGTTAACTACTTTCCAGGTAGAATGCAGTCTAATAAAAGAGGAAAGTCTTTTCTTTGCTATACGCTTGCTGTTGGATCTTACAGATAAAATACAAATACATAATCACTGAACACTTAACTCCAATCATTATTTCATTCATATATGTTCATTGAGTCTACTCATTAAGTCTACTTATTAAGTCTATTCATTAAGTATATTTGCCTTTCTTTTAATCCCAGAAAAGCAAAATTTTCAACTTCTTTCATGACATTTAAATCCTAACCATCTTAAAGTAGAAAACCCTTCACCAAAGCTCACTAGGTGATACCCCTGCAACACTCTGAGAAACCATATAAGAAACCACAGAAGTACTTTAGATGGAAACTGGAAATAATGTGAGCAAGCTGACGAAGAGAAAACCCCTGCTTCAAATGTAGTTTACTGTACTTCTCTTAATTATCTCCATTACAGATAGTAATTATATTCCTTCGTGCACATCTACATATGATGCTCCACCTTTCTATAAATTTCAACTAAATCCCTGGAGCAGGTTAGGATGACTTGCACACATGAATCTTAAGTTGGACCATCTCCTTTTGGAGTCCTCAGACAGTTATTCAATTTCTTAGTGCACATCTTCATAAGATGACCAACCTTCCTATAAAATTTCATTAAAATCCCTTGAGCAGTTAAGGAGAAGTTGCACTTACAAGGTTTTAGCATTTAAAACACTTAAGTTGGATTTCCTCCCTTTTGAGTGCTCCAATAGTAATTATATTCCTTCATGCACATCTACATATGATGCCCAATCTTCCTACAAAATTTCATCAAAATCCCTTACGCAGTTATGGAAGAGTTGTACTTACCAAAAATGTGGACAGACAGGGTGAATCCAATATTATATATAATACAAAAATGTTTTAAAAAGGAACAAGAATGCTACAAGTAGCCATATGTCCCCTTCATGTGTTTTCATAAGTCCATGTGGCGATTCAACGTTAAGGTATCTTAATGAATCAAATTAAGTTAGGTTAATAATTCTTCATACAACAACAAAAAAATCCGCAAAAAAAAGCAACATGAAAAATAAACAAAGTCCCATAACTCCCATAAAAACTGTCGAATCAAAATAGCGGTTACGTATGATCGACTACACATGGTGACAAACAATCCTACAAAATTTGGTCAAATTCTGTTCAGCGGTTTCTGAGGAGTTGTGTCCACAGCTGACAACCAGCTTGATCACTTCCCAGGGGTAATAAAAGAAAACTTACGTTTCAAATGAAGGAACAGTAAACCCTCTGACAGGATTGAATGACACAGTAACAGGTCTCTCCTGTCCTGGTGGTATGGTAAACTGTGCTGGATTAACAGTGAAGTATTCCTGGTACTCTATAACACCCAACAAACATTCCATGTTGATGTTTCCAGCATTCCTAAGATTAAAGGTCTGACCAGATTTCTGGTTTACATGGGTCTTGAACTGAAGTTGCTGTAAAGATACCACTGATGATAGAATGATCAAAAACAATCTAAAGATATACTGCTGATGATATTTTTTTTCATAGTTTCAATATTTGTGGTATGTGTAGTTTAGTCAAACCACAAATTCTATTCCCCCCCAAAAAAAGAGAAATTTTCATGGAAAACTTACAAAAGAAATCAATGAATTTTACACTCCATAAATCCACAAAAAGTTGACACACCATGACAATTCATGTCCACAAATTGTTGACACATGATAATTTATGTCCACAAAATGTTGACACACCATGACAATTTATGTCCACAAATTGTTGACACAACATGACAATTTATGTCCACAAAACATGACACACCATGACAATTTATGTCCACAAAATGTTGACACACCATGATAATTTATGTCCACAAATTGTTGACACAACATAACAATTTTTGTCCACAAAACATGACAATTTATGTCCACAAAATGATGACATACCATGACAATTTATGTCCACAAAATGTTGACACACCATGATAATTTATGTCCACAAATAAATGTACTTATACAGTAAATTGAGCTCCTAAAAATCTGGAACTTAAAATTCTTACAGATAAAAATAAGACTTTTTAAACATACAAACTAAACTGTTTCAAAGTTAGCCACGTTGGGTATTTTAGGTTGTTATTCATCGCAATATATGGATTTACAGTCAACATTATATGGGTACACTCTACCATTTCTACTTGATTAATGTATTGTTGTCATTTTTTGGTGATATCAAGTAAATTCCTATCCATCAAAATATAGTCTTAATTATTGTGATTAGCCTTTTTCACAAATATAAGAAACATTAAAGAATTTAAGTTTGTCTTTTAAAACCACCTCAACAGCCATAGTAACTACTTCAATGTTCACAATGCATCACTCCACTCTCTTTTATAAAAAAAATATCCAGTGTATCCAGCCTATTTTATCTGTAAACTTATCGTCAAGTGTACAGCACTTAGCACAAAGAGGTGTTATTTAATTCTAAGTATGGCAGAGCTATAATACCTAAAATAGTAAATAACTCAGTGCAGGACATTCCCAATACCCATTCCATCAGTATCTACCTTTCCTGTGGCTTAGTAAATAAACAACATCCTTTAGGTTATCCCAATGTCTAAATGTCTAAATTGATGCAGTATGGCATGCCCACTACACAAGCTCGCCTTTAAATAAGATAGTCTTACCTCTAACTGCCTCGACAGGTGGAGTTTAGCTACACCCACAACATAAGCCACACCCTACAATAAGAAATACTTACCTCAAACTGCCTAGAGAGATAAAGTTTGGTCACACCCACAATATAAGCCATACCCTATATTAAGAAATACTTACCTCCAACTGTCTAGAGAGGTGGAGTTTGGCCACACCCACTACAGAATGTAGATCTATAGAGCTGATTAGGGGTAGGTGTGAGGGTGTGTCTACTTCAACTTCCACTCTGGCAAACATTTCTGTTGGAGGGTACTGAGACATAGCTTATAAATAGAAAATCAAATAAAACCTGAAGCATAAATATCTAAACAGTTACTACTGGGAAGGTATTTAATTCATGGATTGCATCACACCATGAGCAACAGATCTAATTTTTTTTAAAATGTTTTAGTGAACTATTTTAAAGATATCGTAGACACACACAAAAAAATTTAGCAATGAAAAAGCCTCTATGCCAGGTTTAATTTCTTAGCAAAACCATGAACAATGACACCTTAGAACACATACTCCCAAAAATAATATACACATCTCATTTACAAATACATATAGCTTTATTAACAAGACACCCAATGACTGAACAATGCAATTACAAAAGAATATAAAACATTGGTTATAATAATTGTACATATCACAATATACAAGCAAGAGAGAATTAACAAGTCCCTGAGAGTAAAATACATTATATGTCTGGATTGTACCTCTATTGTATTGCTTCTCTGGAGGCCTACAGTAAATTTTGATGTCATAAACTGTTGGATCAGAGTCAGCATTTCTCCCTGGTACTGATAGTGGCATAACTGTCCTTCCGATAGATGCTGACTGTGGTCTATTACTACGAGAAATCACTGAGATATCAGCCAGCTTTGTGTCAAAGGAAAAGGCATGCCAAGATCCTTGACTCTATCAGAAACATAAAACTAAAGTTGTAACAAAGTCCTATTTCTAAAATACTGGAACTACTTACTTAGTTTTATCCTATTCATTAGTATTAAAGTATCAATGTTTACATACAATATATACCAAAATGAAAACAAGTATCAAATGAAATATTTTTTTGACATAAATACATATTACTCATTTTAACATTACCTGAACACTGTACCCTCATAGTTCTATAAGTTTATTACCTGAACACCGTACCCTCATAGTTCTATAAGTTTATTACCTGAACACTGTACCCACATAGTTCTATAAGTTTATTACCTGAACACCATACCCTCATAGTTCTCTCAGTTTATTACCTGAACACTGTACCCTCATAGTTCTCTCAGTTTATTACCTGAACACCGTACCCTCATAGTTCTCTCAGTTTATTACCTGAACACTGTACCCTCATAGTTCTCTCAGTTTATTACCTGAACACCATACCCTCATAGTTCTCTCAGTTTATTACCTGAACACCGTACCCTCATAGTTCTCTCAGTTTATTACCTGAACACTGTACCCTCATAGTTCTCTCAGTTTATTACATGTACCTGAACACTATACCCTCATAGTTCTCTAAGTTTCTTCAGTGTCATATTTAAAAAAAAAACACAAAGTACACAACATCAAATTAAGAATTTTAACTTTAATTCATAAAATATGTGAACAATAAATGAATAATATATGCTACAAACATCTGGTGTCAACATGGAAGCCTGAAATAACCACAGTATGAAATTCTGTCAAAGGTCACCACAAAAATTAGTGGAAACTGGCAAAATTAAAGCGACAAGAGATAAATATGATCTCAAGGATCATGAGGGGCTCCAAAAACTGGCCTTATCAGCAAAATATAAATTTAAAAAATCACTCTAAAGTAAAATACATATTTCATAAAGCAGAATTGAGGTATGAAAAGGGGTAATAAAAACAATCAGAGACTCCTTATTTTGTTTTTCTTGGTTTTATTCAGTCATTAATCCATTGAAGAAATTCCTACTGTAATGTACATATACTCAAGTCATGGTTTTAACTGAAAATTACCAAATATGTTAAGTTGCGTAATTGCCATAATAGGTATTGAAAAACAAGATCAAGAAAAAAGTAAACCAACAAAAGACCAACAGACATGACAAGACCAACAGACATGACAAAACCAACAGACATGACAAGACCAACAGACATGACAAAACCAACAGACATGACAAGACCAACAGACATGACAAAACCAACAGACATGACAAGACCAACAGACATGACAAAACCAACAGACATGACAAGACCAACAGACAAGACAAAACCAACAGACATGACAAGACCAACAGACATGACAAGACCAACAGACAAGACAAAACCAACAGACATGACAAGACCAACAGACATGACAAGACAAGACCAACAGACATGACAAAACCAACAGACATGACAAGACCAACAGACATGACAAAACCAACAGACATGACAAAACCAACAGACATGACAAGACCAACAGACAAGACAAAACCAACAGACATGACAAAACCAACAGACATGACAAGACCAACAGACATGACAAAACCAACAGACATGACAAGACCAACAGACAAGACAAAACCAACAGCAACAGACATGACAAAACCAACAGACATGACAAGACCAACAGACATGACAAAACCAACAGACATGACAAGACCAACAGACATGACAAAACCAACAGACATGACAAAACCAACAGACAAGACAAGACCAACAGACATGACAAGACCAACAGACATGACAAAACCAACAGACATGACAAGACCAACAGACATGACAAAACCAACAGACATGACAAGACCAACAGACATGACAAGACCAACAGACATGACAAGACAAAACCAACAGACATGACAAAACCAACAGACATGACAAGACCAACAGACATGACAAAACCAACAGACATGACAAGACCAACAGACAAGACAAAACCAACAGACATGACAAGACCAACAGACATGACAAGACCAACAGACATGACAAAACCAACAGACATGACAAGACCAACAGACATGACAACACTGACAATCATTTTATACAGCATAACCATAAAAGATGTAAATTCATACTTAGCCACACAGTAAAAAAGTTTCCCACGAACCAGATCCTGTGGGAACACAGACAGACAGACAAACTGGCAACCCAAACCAACAGAAAACACTGAATACCATGATAAAATTGAGTTTCACAAATTGTCATGCTAAGCAAACCTCCACTGGTACAGAAAGGTGATATTGGACAGTATTCAAAATTGCTTACAATGTGTGCCCCATCTATATAAAGCACCAAACAAAATTTGAAACCAATTCATAAAAGTGGAGCTGAAATTTTTGTGATTAAAATTTTCTTTGTCATTCCATTTAGTGACAAATTAAAACAGGAAGTTGATATTGGACCAAAAACTGCTTACAACATATGCCCCATCTATATATGAGATAATTGTGACAAATGATGGACAGATGAAAAGTGATTCCAATCTACCATCAATTTGTTGAATGGGAGTATAAAAACAATCCTACATACCAGTAAAATAGAAAGACGTAATGGTATTGTAGCTTGTCCTCTGTTGATGATCTGTAATGACATCTCATGGCATGATCCCCAAGCGACCTCTCCAAAGTTCATACACTTATTGTTACTATCTGTTCTAACCTGCAGGATTCAAGTTCAAAGGTCATTCAAATTAAAGGTTCAAATTGTCATTCTATGGGTGAATAGTAACATTTTACTATTGATATTTTTTTTAAATTTTTTACATGATTTTTTTTTCTCCATGAATTATCAAAATTATAATATAATTATAACATAATAATGATAAAGAATGCCTTAATACAACAATTAATATTTAACATTTTTAAACAAAGTGGTAGCTTTATTATGGTTGAGCTTTCCATTGAGCCCAGAAAATTGACAAAGAGCTATTTATTTTCCCTTCCATATTAGTGGATAATTTGATATACAGTTACCTAATAAGAAATCTCCTACATGTATAATAAAACTACATACAAGATAAGTGTATCTAATCATAAATAAATACTGTATCAAATTAATAATATCCCTAATGCTAGTATAGTTAATTATACTGTGGTTTACACTCCAACCGACTGTGAATTAATCACAAAGATTTTCAGTGGTCAACTATATAAAAAAATTATCTAAAATTAATCAGTTATTCTCAGAAGGAGATTTAAGAAAAACAGGGCATTAATGAAACATTAAGTGATACTCCACCAGGTAATGGTGAAAAAAGGGACAGCACAATTTTCAAAATGGTCAAACTCGAAAACTATATTTTGGATTTTGCTGAAAATTAAACTTAACATGTATTTTATGTTACAAAAAAATGTGCATAGTTTCAAAACAATTAATTAATCCATTCTTAAGTATCTTCTGGAAACCATCAGAGAGACATGCCACTTTTCAGAGGGTATCACATAATACTGCACAACTTCGTGAGGCTGGGTAAAAAAAATTAGAATGTCAGAAAATTTTGTACAAAACAGACTGAATGTTGTTTATTGAGGGAAGCAAGGAACAGAATCAGATTGCAGATTAGATTTAATGAAGGAGACAATGGACACAATATTTTGTTTATATTTCTGAACAGAGTACAACTATTTCAATATGAAACCTAAAATGAAATCTAATATGAAATCTAAAGTAAAACTGATCAACAATGACCAAATAAGAAATGTACCATTTCTGTCTATATACATATATAAATATAAAGCTACAAAGCACACACCTCTAGACATGGTACAAATCTAAGAGAAAAGGGGGGTAAGTGATATAAAAAGTACACACTGTGATCACATGACATGACAGCTCACATGAAAATCATATGAACTGTCATGTCTTAAATGAAAATATTTACATCTTACCTTGTTTATGAGAAACTAGACACATAAAACAAAAAGTTGCTGTTTCTAATCTATCAGTGTATTCAACATTTAACTATATGTAACAAAAATCCGACAAAAGTGAAAATAAAGCTTTCTATGCTTTACAGGCATCCGAATGATACCTTGAACCTTACTGTGCAAAAATTTAAAAAATTTTAAAGAGTGCTTAAAAGCTTCTAAAACATTTCCATAGCCTAACATTTGTACACCTTCCCCTACATGTAACACAAAACAAAATAAATACCTGTATTTGAGGATCTTCAGCAATGGCCTGAAGTGTAACTACTGTAGGTATCTTTTCAGTACGGACACTGTTATCTTGTAGAAACAAACTTGATGTGACATTTAACTGGGCTACATATGCTCCTGCCATTTTAGGTATAAAGATAACCTGCAAGATAATATCAAACAAAATCTTGTCTATGTAAAACAACAGCTGAAATAAATACATAAGGCCTCTTCCATTAAAACACATGAGGTACAGAGGGAGGGAACAAACTTCTTAAATTTTATACAAGGGTGGTTGTCAGAACTCTTGACAAATAAATGAATATAGACTAAGCATAACAATGCTGTGTGAGTCCCCTTGCGAAAATTGCCTCCCCCAGTGTCCTATAATTTTAACGTAATAGCCTTAAATATAATTAGTTTAAAAGCTGTTTAAAATTTTTATGTCAGCAAAACTAAGAAAAATAAACATACAAATCTTGTAAAACATACCCAATTATTAAAACAAAAACAAAAATCCAACATATCACTGAAAGCAGAGTATTACAAACTTTTTATACATATGGTATACAAATATAACATAAAAATAACATTCCTCACATCTGACTTACAGTGACAGTCTCTGATGTTCTTGGCTCAATAATGACTTTTCTCTTCATCTCAAAGGGGAGATAATTCATCACATTCATCTCTCGTCCATCCACTGTCCATTCCTGGACTTGTAAATAACATTCTAACCAACTATTGGTAGGATTTGTCAACTCAAGTTTCTTCTCTGTTGATATTCCTACACAACATACTTCACTAAAGTGGAGGATTCTAGGGGCAGTAACTGCTGTAAGCCTTGGTGGGGTTCTAACATGTTGGTTATCCCTTTTGGGAGAAGACTTGGTGGCATTACACTCTACAATTAAATTGAAAAAAATCACAAGTTTGAACAATGTACATCAAATCAAAATTTATAATATCATCATCAAAATACTGACACATCAAACTTAAAAAAGAGCACACACTAATATGCAAAATGTTTAAAAAAAAATAACAGAAGTTCAAAGTTTTCACAAGAGTATTCACAAAAATTGATAGAAAAACATACAAATATATATATATCTTAGAAATTTAACATCCCTTTAAATCATCTCTTACCGTCATCTAAAACAGTTAAGTTCTCTGCCTGGAGTTCATTCATCATTCCTGTTGACATCATGGTGTGCATACTGCTGGGAGTTATAATGGTAGTATCTCTATTGTTATAAGGAGTACTCTGATAAACCGGCAAACGTGTTGAGATATTGGCATTATCTTCAGTCCAGTCGTAATGCGTAGGTAATGGTATATCTGAATCCCTATGAGGCATCATGCCATCAGAATCTATTGGATGTTCTAGTGGTTTAGGATGAACATTTCTGCCAACAAGTTTTGATGGATTCTCCCGAACAAGATACTCCTTAGCAAAGTCAGTAGATAACATTGATTCAGACGTCAGAAGTGTTGGTTTGTCTGGCTGTTGCTTTTGTGGTAACAAATTATGGCGAAAACTTGGAATTTGTGGTGGGGGCATTAAGACATCATCAGATGTTTTATCATTTTGATTAGTAGCTGTTGAATGTTCCCGTCCAGGACTGTCCATTTTATTTTGAGAACATTTATCACCAGGATCACTAGAATAGCCATTCGTTGTCTGAGAATCTGGAGGTTGTTTGTAAAAAACTTGTTGTGAATAAATAGACTGAGGCACAGTGTGGGAAAAATCAGTGCGATTAATGTTAGAAATGGCACTACTTTCCAAAGCTTTCATATTAAAGTCATGACTGTTCCCTTTCTGTAATTCAGGCTCAGTGTCAAGGCCTAGATAATCCTTCACAGGTGTTGAAGTTAAGTTCTGTAATCTGCCATTCATTGTAATACCCTCAGCAGAACGACTATGTTTGTGCTTATTTGCCTGAGCTTTTAGCATAGCATGGTGTTTTCTTGGATCAAAGTCTGAATGTCTGGTCTGTTTTCGGTCCAGTTGAGGTTTAGGTTGAGAGGGTTTCTCAGAAATGGCATCAAAACCTCTGGAATCTACTAACTGTATATCCTCTGTACCCTCTAACTCCTGACGTGACCTTGTATGGTGAAGCTCTGAAGACTTACTATATTCAGTCCCATCAGGAATATGGTGCCCTGCCCATCCAGAATTACTTGTCCTTGGACTTCTAGCCTCGTACAATATATCATCTCCACCTAGAGTGAACATAGCATTTTGATTGGTCGATGTCACTGGTGTTCTTTCATCTTTCTGAGGATAAGAAGACATTTGATCAGTATAACTATTCATTTTCTCCATTGATCTCCTTATACTGTCATGGTTACTACCTGGAGATTGACACTTAGTTCTGGAAATACTTAGTCTAGGTGAATATCCATCAAAGTCCTCCAGTTGTGTCCTTGGTGGAGTCATCTTATCAAGTTTATCTGACCTTGACCTAGGAGGAGTTTGATGGCTGGTATACTTAGGTTCATTATCTTCTGTGTCTGATTCTTCTCCATCTGGTTTAGTTTTACTCTCCATAGAAAAAGATTCTACTGATTTCTCTTTCAAGTCTCTATAATTTCTCCCATTATCATTAGTACTTAATTTAGCAACTTCCACAGAGTCTTTGTGCTCAGGTATTTCAGACAGACTCATGTCCTCTGATGACAAATTTCTCTCTCTAAACTTCAGATTTGTTCCTCTTTTGACAGGCAATTTTGATGGTTTAAGTGTTGCCTGTTTCTGGGACCATGCCATCACCATATTAGCAATTTCCTTGGGATCTTTTGACATGGAGACTGAGGCCATAAACCTTGAAAGATCACTCATTTGAAGAGTTGCTGAAATATACAAGTAGGTTTCACTACCAATACAAAACCTTAATGAGGGAAAAAACAAGTAAATGTAGCAAATAAAACAAGTATAATAAGCTATCATGACTATCAATTAGGGATGGCAACGAATACTAGAGTACTCAATCAGAAGGCAGAGTACTCAAGTACAAATTAAGTACTCATATCCTTGTCTGCATTTTAAACATCTTGATGCAATTCACCAATTAACTTCCAATTGTACAAAATATCCCTATGTAATACTAATTAATATCAATAAACAAAGTAAAAACAGTTCACTCAATAGATTAGATACTTATTGTAAAGGTGTTTGTACACAGATCAACGCTTACATGGAACATCAGAAGCCTTAAAGTTTATCATCATTCATTATTCTCTAATTTATAATTAAAACTGCTAATTATCCTGAAACATATGATACAGATTGTGTCCATGTCTCCATTTTTGGTACATAAACAACTGTTATGAAAGGCTATTTGTAGAAGCAGTGGTCAGACGTTTATTGTTCAAGGTAAAGCGATGCAAATGCCAAGGTTGCAGTCTTTGAATATGCAGACCCATCGAAATTTTTTTAAGCACATCTGACATTCGGTCAGACACAAGGTGATGACTTGTCTGACCGAACAACAATTTGTCTGACCGAAAAAACTCTGAACAATTTATCGACACGCTAACATTTTTGATGGGGGGTGGGAATCTCCAAGTACATTTTATTATCAAGCTGATTTTAAAACTACTGGGTATGGGCTCTTGAATTTGTTAATTTGTCACCATTATTTATTTTATGTAAATTAATCTGGTTCCTAAAAATCGGAAATCAGTCTTCCTGTCTAATTGAAATTCGACCCATAAATAAGTTCGACCCAACAAAATTTCAAATGAAAATTTGTTTTATCAGATGTTCAATTATTAATCTTTATCAATTTCGATGTAAAAGAAATACACTTTATTATTTTTTTCATTATTATTTTAACAATATAATGACCGCATGTTTCACATGTAAACGAGTAGCGAGACAACGGAAGGGACGATATATCAAAGGACGAAATGACGTGTAGCGCATGAACCGGAAGTTATATATTATTGTTTACAATCAAATTGATTGACTATCTCGCTAGACTGTAGACTAATTCACGTAATTATTAAAACGTTCTAGTTTTATTATTCACAAAAACCACTTCAGTTTTGAGAAAATCTTCTTTAACGTAAGAAAAAAACATCGGACACCCGGGCCGACAAGCAACGTGTATTTACCGGACCCGGGACAATTTTACCGGACAGGTCCGACGGTCCGGCAGGTTTCGATGGGTCTGAATATGAGTTCTCAGATAATTTATATGCCTTAAATTAAGATGTAGGCTGATGTCATCATAGTTTAACTTATATAAAAAAGGCAATGCAGAAATATCATCTCACAACAAAAGTCAGTATCTTTCATCAAATGTTGAAGTTTTGTCCATGAACTCAAGTACTCACAAGTATCATAACTGAGTACCTGAGTATTAACCTTCATATCTTTTGCCATTCCTACATAGCATACATCTTAGTTATATAGGTTTTTTTTCATTATTAATTGTAAAATCTTACCATCTTCATCAATACTGACAGATTGTGGAGTATTGACAACTGTTGTCTCTATCAAAGGATATGGATTCCTGTCTTTAGGGGGAGTCTTTACTTCCATTCCGAAGTCAGGCTGAATAATAAAAAAACAGCTTCTCAGTTACTTAACAATGTGCCAAAACCTTAAACAAATATAAACATCCATATAATGAATTACTGAAGTCAACAAAAGCATCTTATAACAATAACTTTAATAAACCCCCCCCCAAAAAAAACAAATTTTTAAGGTTTTAAGTTCTGTTGTTGAAGGCTTGTTGTGTTCAGTATTTAAAAAAGTATTCAATGTTCTCATATAACTTATAATGGAATTAATTGAATGTTAAAATGACAGATTATAATAGACATAAAATGTTGCAATAAGACCACATCTTTACATATAAAAGTTTTTTTTCTATAGGTCAAAGGTATATACATGTAGTCTACACAAACACATCTACTAAACATACACCTAATAAAGTAAAACAAAAAAAAAACAGTTGTTAAAGCTAATATTTATTATCTCCTACAGTAATTTTTGGACAATACTGAAATCTTACCCTAGGACCATCACCGTCTAGCGACCCAAGTTGGCCTGAACGACTCTTCATGAACTGCCCAACAGATATTCTACAGTCATCGTCAGCAACAGTCATCCTGCTACGGTATGACCAAGAATCACTCTCACCAAAAACATTACCATCTTCCATTTTTTCATCCTACATAAAACAAATAAAATGTTAAAAAGAGTAAAATTGCTTACTTTGCTAAAGATTTTAATCTTTTACAATGTTAATATATGATGTCAATGACAAATAGAGCTTCTATAGGGAATCCTACATGTATAAGACTCTACCTATTCATTGACATGGATAATGTATCTAAATAGACAGCAAGATGTTTGCATAGATGTTGTTGAAATGAAAAATGCAAGCATTTTGAAATATACCGTATTTTTCTATGTATAAGTTGAATTGCCGAAATTTGACTTAAAACGACGAAAAACAGAGTCAAATTTTGCCAGATAATTCAAGTGTCAGACATGCATCTTAGATCATCAATGTTTACATACCATAGTAGGTCTCAGCAGAAGTTTTTCAAATCATATTATTCAAGCGAAGTAACTTTAAATGATATTGTTGTTTGTTAGCATTTCTAATAAAGTGTATTTTGTAAATTTGTTTTATTAGTTTAATTTAATTCCATGTCAATTGCTCTGATATTCAAACCCTAAGATCGTAAACATGTCAAGGGTGCGCACCCCGGTGTAAAATTAGTCTGGATAATCGGTCATAATTAAGACAGGTAATTAATGAACAAAATAATCAGGTATTCAATACTACAAAAAATTTCTACCTTCAAATCTGGTGGCAATTTGCCAATTAGATAACTATTAATCATAATTTGCGCCACATACGAATGTGTTATGACATACCTTAAATGGGTATAAATTTGCATATAAAAGGACTGATAACTCTGAAAATATCCAGTACTCATCAGCAATACATATACTAAAATTGGGATGATACAGAGAAGAATAGCATGGAATGATCTGATTGAAGATTTCGTTAACATATTTTCAAGAGTTTGTTAATATATTTTAACCGTTTTGAAGAATAACACTTAGGGATGACTTAATATAACATCGTCGTATTCATTCATAAATGGATAGCAACACTGATCGATTATTTTTTTTTTCTCAGTTCAATCGATCACTGGTTTGATTTGCAATGAACTTCTTTCTTGAAAAATCCTTATATAAGTCAAAGTGGACAATAAGTCGAGGCTGACATTTTGCTGAAATAAATATCAATTCATAGTCCGAAAAATACAATACAGTAATTATGTCCATATTTTGAAGTAAACATAATACATTACCTCTCTGAATACATTCTCTTTCTCAAACTCCTGTTCATCCATGTCTAACATGTCCTTGGCTTTGTCTGTAAACAATTTAAATCTAATCAGTATAAGATCAATTACCACAACAATATGTCAAATTATATCAATACCCTAAATAGTATAAGCGAAAAATATATGCCCCATCAAAATAAAACCACACACCAAATTTGAAATCACTCCATTAATTGAGAGTTCAGATAACTGCAACAAATTTTAGTCGGATGGAACGACAGATACACAAGATGATTCCAATATACCACCTATTCGTTGATTTGTAAATCCATTCATTGGGAGTCATAATTGTGACATAATCTGAAGTTAAGATGATTCCAAATAACCACCCACTAGTGAAGTTGGAGAGTAATGCCTTCTTTTTACAAAGAGGGGGCTATTCAGGCACTACTTTTTCTAAATGTTATACATTTGTGTATATAGTACCTGCAGCAACAAAATCTTCATTAATGGTAAAATCAGCTCTTAGATTTCCCTGGGCCACCATTTCATCAACCATTGCCTTCTGTTCAGCAGCTTCTACAGATAAAGAGCTCACAAAGGCAAGATCTGCACCAGTCTTTTCTGTTAAATGAAGATCAAATTTCACTTTAATGCCATTAAATCACAGTATTTATAATCATTTCTTTTATAAAAATGGAGTTTTTAGGTTCAATCTATTTTTGTAGCAGGGAAGAAATTTAAATAATGATAACCATCTTCCTTTCGTGTTTCGGGATATGAATTAAATTTCTTGCAGCTTATATTCAGTCCAAAACAGTTTTCTTGATGAAAAGACTTATTCTACAGTTTTCTCTTGCTCTAAAACTTTTATTTTCTTCACGGTAGGTTTACTCTACACTTATTTCCTGATACTAATTGTGTAAATACGTTTTTTAATCTGGAATATTCATTTACATTCAAAATTGACACACTTAGTTAATCATGCTTGCCAACTATTTATAAATTTAATCCTACATAAGTCCGAGAAAGTAGATCTAGAAATGTTAATACTAATAAGACTGTGAAATCACCTTCCTGCTTTGTTTCTGGTAATGATTTCTGACTGTTTCTAAGGAACTGACTTGGCTGAGGTGATGCCAGTGAGAACTTGGGTTGGTTGTAGTTGGGAGGACTGGTGCTGGCTTGACCTCTACTACCAATACTTGTCCGAGGGCTAATTGGTGGTTCCACTGTTACATCTCCAGCTGTAGTGGACTCCTGACTGTGCCATGAACGTCCAGGACTGGCTCCATGACTTTGAGAAAGAAGCTGAGGGCTCTGACTAGCTCCTATTCCAAAACTATGGTCAGTAAATGGAGGACTAGGGCTGGCTCCTAAACCCTGACTTTGCCTTACTTGGGGAGGGCTTGCACCAAATGATCCAAATGAATTCCTCACCTCACCAAATGGATTGTCATCTAGTTGACCCTGAATTTAATGATATATCCAAGCATGAGGTAAAATTTACCTAAAAATATGACCTTTTGAGACTTCATTATGTCATTTAAAAAAATCAATGTATAAACCCTCACAATAAATAATATAAGCAAGGGACTTCTTAATTTTGATGTTTTTGTTTTTGTTTTGTTTTTACACCAAATTTTACATTTCTTTCATATTTGCAAAGAGATACATCACAGATAAACTAATCACTAGTACTAACAAATTGTTATGGATGTCAGCTACGGTCATTGAAAGTGCATCACAGATAATCTAACCACTAGTCTAACAAATTGTCATGGATGTCAGCTACGGTCATGAAAAGTGATTTCACAAGTGTTTTGATGGAGATGCTCTTTACTTTTATTTTCATGTGTTAATCATTGGGTTTATGGATATTACTGTAATACAACCTATTTCACTAGCAATTATTTTTTGCTTCATTCAGAAGTAAGAAAAAGCCTTGAAAGTAAATCTTCATAAATAAGTCAAATACATGTTTAAGAAAGTGTTCTTTTAAATGTAAAATAAATAAGCCCCGAATTGAACTGACACCCTCAAATTTAATAAATAAGTATACAGGTGTACAGCATTTGTGTCTCAGTTGTTCTTTGCTAAATACTAAGTTTCTTTGATGGTGAAATTTTCTTTTCCCACTAATATTAAATTTCCTTGATCTCACTGACAAGATACCAGAGAAAATAATAAGTAGGACTTGAAACAAAAATGTAGAAAACCACAAATTGACTTAGTATATATTTTAGAGCAAACAAAATTAAAAAAAAACTAAAAGCATACAAACCAGAGTGATACTTATTAAATTTGACTTTTTTCTTATAAACTTCTGCACTTACAGAGAAAGCATCCTCTGCATTAAAGCCAGAAGCTTCCAGCCTGTTTCCAGGGTCAGATTCATTGTTCCATTCTTGCTGTCCAGAAGCCTCTAGCCTATTTCCATGGTCAGATTCATTATTCCATTGTTGTTGTCCAGAAGCCTCAAGTCTGTTCCCAAGGTCTGAAGGGAAATCTGCAGTCCACTGTAATTGGGATCCATTATCACTAGCATTAAACATTGGTGTAGGAGCAAGGTACCTGGACTGAAGTAAAGACTCATTCTCTCCAACATTACCCTGCAATTATATATCTTTATTACAAAAAGAAGACATTATCTCCAGCATTACCATACAAGATATTCTCTCCGTCATTACCCTGCAGTTAAATATCTATATTACAAAAACAAGATTTGTAAATACATGTAAATAGGAAAATTTTCAATTTTCTAGAATTTTGTCAAACTTCAATAATACCAATAATTTTAACATAAAAATATCCAATGTAAGAACATCCAGTAAAATCCATGTTATTGTGGCTGACTAAATTAATGTTTAAATTTTTATGGCAAAACAACATCTTTATATTTGTTTTTAATAAATATCATAAGCTACATCTAGTTAATAAGAAAGGGAAATAGAAAGGGCATATGATGTACAAGTGTACTCATTTCTAATTTATTATGACAAGTTGATGGCCTATGAAGTTACCTGTGAATATCTGTCCATCCCTTTTTCTGTGAGTAAATCATCTCCCATTGGTTTCACTCTCTCCTCCTGTAATAAAATAGACATAGAATAGGTTTTGATGATAGTTACATATTTTTTAATGTATTTTTTTCATTAAATATGTGCCAAGCAACAGAAAGCTAGGTATACAAATGTAGGATATGGCATGTAAATAAAGAATATAAACAAGAAAGCTACCATGCCAATTAATAATTTGTGGAACAACACTTATTATATAGATAGCAGTGTTTTATCGAATATTCCCAGTGTAATAAATTTTGGTAATTCACATAGTGAAAAAATTCGGTAATTTCACTCTCACGCCTTTTCCCGCCAAAACGTCACAACACGAATATCAATCTGCCATTAACAAAATTTTTAAATTTATGTTGAAAATAAAAATGAATAATGCAAAAATCTATATAATAAATAGGAAAATCAATCGTGATTAACCAAAATATGGTCACTCGTGCCAAGAACGCATTAAGATTTAACTCGTGAGCGGAACAAGTTCCACACACTCGTTAAATCTAGGCGTTCTTCGGCACTCATGATAATATTTTGGTTATTCACTCTTTCCAATCAATTATCTTATTATTATTTCTTCTTGTACAGTTTTTAATTATTATGATATTTGTGAGAAAATTCTAAGATTTTTACACAAAACAGAATAGAGTAAAGAATAATTCATTAAATCTGTAAAGGCTCACCAAACAATCACACAAAGAGTCCAAAGGTCAACTTTCTTAATGATGTAAATACAATGTTATGAAATGTTAATGTCTAAAGAATGATTTTGAAACCAAAAGAAGATACACCTGTAGTGTATTTTTCAATAGAACTCAACTAACTGTTGGACTAATTTTATTACTTTCTCAACCAATCTTACAACTGTAATTGGTATTTTTACCATAAATGCGACCTGTAAAATATTTGGTTTATTAGAAAGTTGACAAAGATTTTTGACTTATAACCATTTTCTTTATTTACCTGATTCTATTGTGAACCTCACTGAATGTATATATGTACCAATCACCTATTATTGTATGTTCAACCACCCAGTAAATATAACTGTACAGAAAAATGGTGGTAATAGAAAGGATCACATCACCAGAGACTAGTATCATTTATATGGTACGGGAGTAAAAAAATACAATCGAACTTCGCTCGCTGAAACTTGGATGGCTCAAACACCCAGGATTTCTTGAACACAATTCAAAGTACCAAAATTTTCTCCTATATAATCAATACAAATAACCTTGGATTTCTCGAAAACTCGAACTGATTAGTCTGTCCGTTCTGTAATAAATCTTAGAGAATAACCCTCAATAACTCGAACTCGTCAACCATTTTGTCAGCTGAGGGTAATAAAAGGAGTGAAAAACTGAAACCCTATCATTAATCAGTGTCATTTTAGTTAATTACAGGTAATAATTTAAATCATCACTAATCTTAACATAATACTGATTAAAGTTCGAGAATGTTCTGAAGTCAGTATGATGGAAAGCATGAAAGAAAATCGGATGAAAACAAATTATTGACCAAGGAACTCGAATTCTTAATGTTTTTTTAAAAGTAAATACAGCATTTTTCATGTCCACAAATCCACATAATCTTCCGACAGTGAATGAAAAAGATCCATGAACTAGCACAACTTCGTAGGAAGTAAGCAATTTCTAACGATAAAGTCGAACTTGGACCAACAACGAAAAAAATAAGGAAAAATTGAACTTCAATTTCTCGAACACATTTCAATGGTCCCTTGGAGTTCAAGCTACCGAGGTTTGACTGTACCTTAAGGCCAAAATGAGGAAATTGTCTGTTTCCTGCTGCCATACCTACCCTATTATTTGGTGCCTACCTAAACATTTTATTACCATTTTGGCTTAAGCACAGTTAAAGTCTAAATTGTTTCCCCATTAAATAAATGTAAAATATTTTTAAAAAATTTAAGTAATTTCCCTTTCTACCTACCCTATTTTGTTCTTTTAAGTACCAGGAAACAAAACTTTATTGTTTTGGCCTAATCAATACAGTGTACACATATCATAATCACATTTCAATGAAATTAACTAAAGAACTAATTTACAGCTGGCAATACATACACATGTACAAAATTCAATAAGTTATCTTAATATCAGTCTAAACTGCTATTATACAGATGCTTCTGGTTTTGTTATAGACAAAAAAGACCAATTTACCCTGTTTGTAAAACAGACTGGCTAAGAAAGAGGATATTAGTGTAACCATATCCTATATGTGTAATGGTAACTGTAATACAGAACTAGCATGGAGTATATCTAATACTAACACACACAGAACTACTTACTGAAGATACAATGAACTTCTGATAAAATATGTTAACAAATCATTATTCTGCATTTCACATAAACAATAACTTAAAACTACCAAATATTCAAATGACTTAAATGTTTACGAGATTTTGTTATCTACTGTGATAGTACAATTATTCATGGGGTAACAATTCTTGTGGTTTTCATTGGTAGGCCCACTCACAAAATTTGGTTCCCATCCAAAAGGAGAATCCTATTGATGTGTATACTGAAAACCTCAAAACCACAAATTTAAGAATCCAGAAACTTGCGTGCTAAAATTGGTATCCACAAATTAAAGTACTTTCACGGTATTTAATTACATAATTTAAGTATCCAAGCTAATTTGAATGATTTAATTTGCTAAAAAATTATCTGTGCTAGGAAATTATATTGTTTTAGTTACAATCAGAATTAAAAACACTATCATACAAAATCCAATTTCAAGACGACAAAATAAAAAAATACATCATAATTCCATTATAACAGCAACAAATTCTTGTAAGCCATAAAAACAAAATGAATGTTATTTCTACCTCAATATCCAAACTTCTAGAAGGTGGTGGCATAACTGGTTTAAAGTTTGATCTGAAGGCATCAAGGAAACTCTTTGCTTCTGTTGATTGTCTCACATCTCCTCTATAAAAACAAGTATCTATTTTACAAGTAATATGTGAAGTTTTTAACTGACATTTGAAATAAGTTGATACGAGATTGTAGCTCTTTTTATCTAGTTTATAAGTCTAGTATTCTGAGGAAATGATCTTACTCTTCTGACCCACTGCTTCCATCACCGCCACCACCACCATCACCAGGAATAGGGGAGGTAACTACGTCTCCTTCAGCTGATTGTCTCATACCGATAGATAACTTGGTCCCTGTTGGCTCCTGCTGACTGGTCCCTTCCACACCTATCATAGAAAAACAGTTGTTACTAAATGCTAAATTGATGAGTTCTAATATATTGACCATAAGAAACTTGAATTATAAATCTCAATATTCCAGTATCAGTAGCATATATAGTACATGTCTGTATATAAATCAAGTTTATGTAGCCAATGTAGAAACAATGAAACATAATTCATCATTAACTTGACATAGATTTCATTTATCAAGATTAATCATGTGCAAGCAACTACTTTTCAACTGTGCTAAACCAGCTTCACATGATAACAGTAAAAAGTAACACAAACCTGGTCTAGGAATGGAAGCCTGACTGTCAGAACACTGGCCTGCTCCTACTTCTCTCTCTAAGCCCATGGACTGGAATAGAAGAACAAAACAATTCAATTGTAAATCCCTTCACAAAATCTATACCACAGAATCGAAATGACATTATTTTCAGATATCTGAAATCTGTCTCACGCTCCTAGCCACTTCTAGTTCATTCTAAATATCTACTAACCTTCCTGGCCATTTCTAGCTCATCCTCTGTATACACTCACCTTCTGGCCATTTCTAGTTTATCCTACCAATGTTTTTTTTAACTTTTTGAGATGAAAGGGTCATTATGACTCTCTGGTGCTGAATTTGAGGTCAAATACTTTTTTTTTGGGGGGGGGGAATGGGGGGGTTTACATTTTTTATAAATTGTGTTAAAAAATTTTGATCTCATAAACAAATTAAAATTTTATCTTTTATTTACTTGTTGATCAATCAGTTTTTTCAAACTTTCTGTCAGCAATGTCCTTGTTACAGTACCAATCATTGCTTTAGCTGTTGGTTTCATTTTGTCAAACTTTTCATGAACAGTTTTGGTAAATACCTCAGACTTTATTTTTATAAATCCAGTCTGTGGTTACCACTAGAATGATGTGGATTTTACACTGATCATTGTCATTTTATTAGAACAATCAAGTCCAAAAGGATTACACCATTTACTGATGGTTCAAAATTTACATTTCATCAATTGATTGTATCATCAAATGATAGCCAAGAATATTCACTTAACCAGCAGTTCTTGATGGTCCTTCTTAGCAATGTGCCTTTCATGCTTCCTTTATTGCTAATGCTGGGGCCATCCTCGTTTTCTGGATTCATCTGTTTATCTAAATCAAGTTTTGTAAACAAAAAGTTCAACAACGTCGCCATATTTGATGAATAAAACTGATTTCTAGCATTTGGCTCACCTCGACCAATTACATCTTACTTGTTTGTTGACCAATCCTCTCTATCTACTCACCTTCCTGGCCATTTCTAGTTCATCTTCAGTATCTATCTCACTGCTTTGTCCTGTCTGTTTACCATCCATGTTTCTCAAATCTTCACTGCTACCCACATCTGTAAAACATTTAAACTTTGGACTGAAACATAGTTGTGTTCATTCTGTAACATATTTCACCAATTTTAGATGTTTGATGAATTGTGATTCACTGCATCAAATAACAACATTTTCTTCATAAACATTTTTGATAATATAGCACCAAAATATAAAACTCCAATAGTCAGCCAACAAATACACAATAAATTAACTTTCATAAATGAAAGTAACAAAATCCGATCAAAAGTTGGCAAACTGGTGACAAAACCCTAAGCCACAAATTATTTAGTGCTATTGCCCATTACCATGACAACCCTTACTGAACTATTGTGTCACATAATTTCTTTTCAAAATGCTATATTCTGAAGTCATTTAAAATTATGTTAATTCATAATCATACAACACAAATGAAAATTTAAATATCATTCTATAATTTCACATCCATTAGACATATGCAACAAGCAAAAACAATATTTGACATAAAATAATTATTGGAACAATTTTTGTTATAACAACATGCTACTAACAATGTTAAAAATCTATTAACATGTAAACCTCAGACTTACCTGTAGGAGTCATTACTCTTCCTTTGTAATAAAATATGTTAATCATGTTATATAATTTTAATTGTATATCAATTTGTCATTATTTTGACTTTATTATGCTAACATCAGATAACACTGTACAAACTATTCTAGACAAAATAAGGAGTAAACCATTTAGTTTTGTTTCTGTAGAAATAAAGATAAATTTTTAAAGTAAATGAGAATCATTTCAATCAACTTCTAAAAATAAAATATCAGAAGAAAGTGACAAAGCTATTAGAGTTTTACCACAGTAGTTAATCTTTTTTCATTTGATTAAAAAAAAAAACTAACTATAATACTGATTTTTCATACTATGAAATACAGTAGAATAGGCAAGTTACACCTGACATCACGAGAAAATATGAAGATGGTATCTTCATTATCACCTACCATCAAACAGTGTTACTTTACTGAGACTTGGAAACATCTTGTTTGATTGTGTCGTCTCTGCCCCATCACCTTTCTTAGACATAATTTTCAGGTAAATAGAATCTAAGACATCATTGTCTGGAGTGAGTCCTGGAGAAAAAATAATTAAATGACATTAAATTTGAAGTGTTAACAACAAATGTTGGGGTCCAGGAATTTCAAAAAAACCAACTGTATAGATTGTCTCCTTTAGTTGTCTCACTGTCTCTCTGATCTCTGATACACCAAAAAAAATAAAACATTTTTAATCAGATTCAGTTGGCTTTTCTTAAGAAAAATAAATTTTATTGTTTAAAACAGATTTCATTTTATGACATTGTTAAAATGTTGCATCATATTAGAATGACTGTGTTGTCATTTTCTTGAGAGCTTTTCCAGTAAAACGCAGCTTTATAGCCAAGGTAAAATAATTGCTTCTATGACATATTCAAATTGTATGAACAATTCAAAGCCTCTTCTAATGATAAGATAAAGTGAAAATCTTGGTATAATTTCAATTAATAAGGAATAAAACTCAGTAGTTTATAATGGCCTGTCAATTAACAACCTTTTGGATCAGGTTCCAAATCTTCAACACCTGTGTCATCAAAATCACCAAAATCGTCATCAAGTTCCTTTAGTTCGTCATCAATATTGACCTCAGGTAGCGTAACATCACCATCCTGCTGCCCACTGAACATTTCTTTGAAGACAAGAGATTGCCTTACAGGACCTTCTGGGATAGGTGCAGGTTTCTCTGACGGTTTCTTCTTCACTGTGTCAATATCATGTCTACAAGGTACAGGCAAATGACTATGAATCAGTAAATGTACATTGCTGAACAGTAAGTGATAAACATATTTATTATTTACAATCATTAAAGATACCAGTGTTAAAACATCTGTAAAAGCCATTAAACATGCAAGATTTACTTACATGTGTACCCAATACTAAGATTTGTAACCTTCACTTTATAGATTCCTTATATTGCTAAACTGAGGAACTTTGTTAAAGTATTAATTTTTGCAGGGCTAATATTCACACATGCTCTGTAATGAACATATCAGTGCATATTTATTTTTGTGGTATAAAAAAATAAAAAAATTATTATAGTTAATAAGCCTTAAAAATCAATTTCACTGATACCATTTTTCATGCTGTTCTGGTCACCCCAAATATAGCGAAAATTAGTACACCATGAAAAGATAAATACATTTACAGTACTAAAAAAATAATTCAATAATTTGGTATCTTTGTAGTTAAGAACAAAGCTATGAATGTAGATTATGAATTTGTGAACACAACAGAAAATTTTGAATTTGAAATTGTGACTTGAAAGACCTGTTATAACCAGGAAAATTGTGAGCCTACAAAAAAAAAGTTTCACAACATGTGAATTTATACCATTCAATTTATCATTACCTAAAGAAAGCTGTCTGGCTGTCTCCCATTCCACCCTGAGATGAGCTTTGTAAGCTGCTAGCATTGGAGGCACTTTGTAAAAGAGTACCAGTCTTACTCTCATTACTACTGGAGCCCTGTACAGATCTAGTATCACCCTTTGTCTTGTCCATACCAGGCATGAACAAATTAAATTCACTGCCATTCAAATCTACAATACATACGAACATGGAATTTTTTAAGGTTCATGTACAAATGTCAATGAAAAGTATTTACAGTGGTATAAAGACACATTGTTTTCACAAAGCATATGTATTGTGATATTGGATACTTTTTAGTATGCTTGATAATACATATCACACTATGTTTTAAGAGATGTATGTTACAGGCTTTTCTCTAAGTCCATGTCGTTGTCCTTCATGTTTTACAAACCCACTTATGTACATAAGGAAATAACAGAAATTAATGAAAGTTAAGATTTCATGTATCAATGCATTTGAGATAAAACATTTAATATATATTTTTTCTCTCCGAGCCATTAAAATAATTTTAGCCCTAACACTTACACTAAGAATTTTTTTTTAAATAGCATCACATCATTTGTGGCTCTAAGGTAGTGAACTAAAGCATCACCAAAAATACAGTGAATTCGATACATACAGTGAATCATTTCCCCTTAGTTAAAGACCACAAAGAGTATACATTCCACTAGTATTATATATTATTTATACATTCATTTTAACTAACTATTTTTTTTTTCTAATTTATTAAAATCCTTTCACTTTTTATGCCATATTAAATAAACTTTTATGAAAAAAGAACTCTCAACACTATTTTTGTACTACTAACCACTCATAGCATCAACTTGTATCAATCCCAAGGAAGAGTCTCTAGTGCTGGCTGCATACTCAGATCTAAAAATAAGTAGAACATAGCTACATTCAGTACACTTAAAATAGCTAACCTAATAATATGTGTATCAAATAAATAATAGGTTGTTACAAATATCGAGCAGTTCACTAAGTCACATCAAGTAATAATACAAAAAGTTGTGTTAACTAATGAGAAAGGCATATTCTTATCAATACCAATAGGAATCATGAAACCATACAAGTCATTCAATTAAAAATACAAAACAAGAGGTACACAATTGTATAATGTGATAAAAACTATGTGAAAATTTCACATTGAATTCCATTCACAGTTTTAGAAGTAAGCCCCCCCCCCCAACCCCCCATTCAGGAAAGTCAATGTTTTGCATTATGAATCATTAAATCCAGGGCTCAAGCTACTTGAGAAAAACAGGGAGAAGTGACTTCTCTTTGAGAGACACACCAGGGAGAAGTGGGGATGAACAGGGAGAAGTGAACACGGTCGTGCATAATTTACTAATGCTTTTTAAAATTATGTGTTTATGCTACTTACATGCACATAATATCAGCAAGCATTTTCATACATTCATTTTCTTTTATTGAGATAAATATTACTTTTTCGTTAAGCTACATATGTAAGTATCTAAATATTTTGGACAAAATGAAATTGGCCTGCTGACTGAATGATTGACTGTATCATCTATTCTTGAAATTGAATTTCCAATCTATACCTCTACCCCTTACCAAATTTATTACAGCAAAATTAATATATGATTGAGCAAATCAAATGTTTTTGCATTGCATTGTCCTTTTGATTTAGTCTTTTTTAGCAGCACTGGAGTAGAAACTTTCAGGCAGTGACATTCTATTGGAATTTTGTTCCGTTTTTTCTTTCCTAATCCTATTTAATCCATAATGATTTTGTTCAAAATATCCAGTCTGTTGATATAAGTTGATCAAGAGTATCAATAATCACGTAAAAATTTTATTACTGACAAATCAAGACTGAAACTTTACTGACACATATTGTAGCGGTCGGTATCAACTCGTCTCAAGCTTACGAAATGTTCTGTTGAAATGCAGTGATTTAGCTAGCACTCGTCATTTTCGCCATTTACGAAAGGATTTCATAAATGACAAAAATGTTTTAGATCATTTTGTCACTTAATTTGAAAAGTGTATAAAAAAAAAATCCATTCAAAAAGTATTTCAGATAAATTTTTGTCACCTTAAATAAAAATGTTGTTAAAAACTGTCAATCGAAAGTTACATAATTTCACCTGGCCTTATGCTCTGACAAGTTCATGACCCCATGCTTGCTAATTACCTGGTCAACCAGGTGTGAAATACATTCTATTGTTGTTAACCTGGCATCCCTGATATGTGCATCATTAATAAACCTTTAAAATAACAACAATTTATCAATCATTTGATCATTAGGACCACAAAAGGTAATCTCAACTTCAGTTGCCGAGTCGGTTGTTTTCGACCATCAAAAAAAGCCTCGAGACATTTCTGCTTTTAAGTACGTTTAAAATGAAACTTTTTTATATATATACCCAGGAGGATCTCCACAACATTGTTGTGACGATCATAGAACATAATAAAAACTGGTCAAAATGTAAAAGAGTATCTCGGGAAAGCTTTTGGATGAAGAAATTGCAAACAACTTCTCCAGATGGAATTAACGAGAAAAAATAATTCATTTTTAGGTCTTGGATTTAAGGCTGGTACAGCATTACTTGCCATACATCAATACGCCATACTACTATATTTGGACTTTTTATTTTTTTAAATTGTTTTCCACAGTTAATTGTAACTTTGATAAAAAGACCCTCTTTGTTATTTTCGTCCAGGCTCCTCATCAATTGCTTATGTGAGCCTTTGATAAAGGTACAATCACCCACTGCGTACGCGATTCAGCTTCTGAATCTGTTTTGATCTTGAACTTTGTGAGTTTTATGCTCATTAAGTTTTGTGAGTTTTATGCTCATATAGTTTTATGAGTTTTATGCTGAGGAAGGATATCTGTTATCCGAAATATTCAATTTCAATTTTACCATCTTCTGGTGATGTTAAACATATTTAGACGGATACCGACCGATTTTACTCCCATATAAAAACAAACCCTTCATGAACCTTGCAACATATATAGCTGTCTATTTTTAGAAATTTAAATGCACACAAAAACAAAGTCTCCGACGTGTGACTGGTCATCTCATGGATTTCAATCAATTTTAACGCAATAGCGGACAGTTAGGAAGTATTAATCAAAGATAAATATTTATTTTATGATTCTCTTTTCTTCTTGAAACGAAATCACAATGATCATGAACGTCTTCAATTCTACTCATGATCTGGGGTCAAAGGTCACTAAAACATTACCACCCAGCAATAAGATATCATGCAGCAACCGCTTACAGAGTGCAACATTCTACAGTTGACTATGCCAATGTGGTCCACCTCCTTTCTATCTGTGTAGTTTCTGCATTATCTTCTAGTGACTGAGAGGGGATTTAGTAGGTACTATCTGATCAAGACCTATCTTAGGAACAGGCTCAAGGTTTCATCAGTCAATAGCATTCTCTTCTAAAGATCTGTCTCCATCCTTCTGATTCGATGAGTTTTAGGTTAAAGAGGGCTTAGTTGAGTGTCAGGTCATACCATAATAGTAGCTAATGTCAAATAGTAGCTATTTTTAGACTGAATGCATCAAAGCGTTGTCATGATGTAAAAGAAATTTCTATTTTACTATTTTATTTTTCTAATAGTAACTATTTTATTTTATTAAGTAACACACGTTTTCTTATAAAAAATAACAGTTATTTTGTTGTAACATTTATTGTTATGCCTGTGTCTGTAAACTTAAAATGAATATATTAAGAGTGTATATGTCTTTAGTTTATGATACTATTGACTATTTACAAAATTCTGCTGCCCATACTATGTCGTTCGTGCTCTATGAAAAAGTGACTAAAGCCCTCAAAATGCTAGCTAAAACCATGGAAATGGAGCATTAATTGTTCTGTTATGAAACATGAAGGTCAAAAGAAATGCTTCAGGTTTTCTACCGAAATTAACAATGGAGATAAATTTAACTTAAGTCCACAGAACCTGCACAACAAATTACTCCTACAACATAAGAGGTTGGAATTCCATTCCTCCATACTCCAACGTCAGGATGGCACCAGGTCAGAAAATAGCTTGCCAGACAACCTCTAGCATTGCTGGAGTACACAACAAATTTGCATGTTTCGTAACGAAATGTGAATGGTAAAACATGAATTATTGTAAGCTGAAGTGAATAATGTTCATTCCATATCTTTACTTAAGTAAATGTTTGAAACAAAAAGCTAATTAAAATACTTGCTTGTAATCGATAATTCTTACAATTTTTACAATTTATTTTCTCGAATGGGCGCCATTTTTGTTTGAATTGTTATTGGAAGAGACATAACTCTGGTCCAAATCCCTGAATCGCCCAGTAGCGTGAGCCCTGTAAATCCCTGAAGTCATTCAGATAGAAATGCACAATAGGATGTTCACAATGCCATCATGGGATTGAATTTCATTCAGCAGTTTAAAGATTTTGGGTTGATAACTGGGGATGAATAGATTGATCACTATATATCTCCAATTTTTTCAAGTATATTAACCCTTACCTAGTAGTTCTGAACTCGGGTCACCCTAATACAAAAACCTAATATCTAACAAAATAACTTCATTTTATCATAAATTACTGTAATTTTCTATCAAAAACCATACGTTTTCTTCTTTGGGGGATTTTACAACTTAACAAGTTTCTAACCCTGTTTACCCTATTCCATAAAAAGGTGGATTCCAAGGTGTCTTGGACAAAAACAGTGATCCGCTCACCCTTTTCCATAGGGAAGTGGGTCCCAGATTAACTAAGTAATCCTTACCCTATACCATATGGGGGTGGATCCCAGGGATTCTGGGACAATAAACTGTCATCACTTTTCTGTAATAGTTCATCAGATCTACTTCCAGTTACATCTCTAGGTTTTATCTGAAGGTTAGATTGGTCTATAGCACTAAATGATAACTTCAGCTGATGTGTCCTCTGGCCAATCCCCCCTCCTCCTGGAGGTGTTGACAAAGAATTGTTACTTAGAAATGATCCACTTTTAACATCTTCACCAGTTCTTTTCTGGCTCCTGCAGATTATTGGAATGTCATGGTTGAGTGTTATCAGAAATGGTATGAATATAAATGGACATGCACATCAGGACTTTTTCTTAAGTACAGATATATAACCAGGTAAATTCTGTCTGAAGTTTCTTAATTCCAAATGTTAATAAACTCAAACATTGTTCATAGATTTCAACAGATGCAGATATAAGGTAAGAAAGACATAGGCTACATGTCAATACACTACAATCCACTTTGCACAAATATAACTTCAGACTAACACTGTTACACTTATCTTACTACAGCACCTTAAGTTACTAAATACATACTTATTTTCCCTAGCTACGGTGGACATGGCCAGTGGCTTATTTCTTGTAAATGAATATTCATTGTCAATATTAGTTGTCTGCCCTTCCTCTGCCACAGCAGATAAATCTTCTATCCCGATACTCTCTCTACTATCCATCATATTCTATGGAATCATCTTTTTACTGTAAGACAAATACCATATTGATCAGTGATGTCAATGATATTCTGCTAATTCTTGTTCATTCCTTCATACCAAATGCCTAAAATTAATTTTCAGCAAACTTCCATAAACATGATCACCAATTTAAATTAATGGCTGAAACATAAAACAGTAAATAGAAATATGCATGTTTATTTATTTTTTATTTTAAATTACTTTATACCTCACATCAGCATGTAGCAGTAATCTCTAAGCACTGCTGATAAATAGATAATCAAATTGCATGCATACTGTATACCTTTGCACATTATAAGAAACCAAGACCAGTTGTACAATAGAATGTATAAACTAAATGATAGAATAAAAAGTAATGTAAAAAAATTTGAATGCATTTTTAACAGATGTCCCAAGGACAAAACTACCATCAAGATCACAGATGTTAATTAGCTAATAAATAATGACAATTAGAAAAGCCCAATTTAAGTCTTAATAGATTATCAAATATTTACATTTTAATAATTTGATGCACATGCACAGTGTAGAATAATTTTTAGGTAAGGTTACTTAAATACACAGCACTACATAGTTTTGATTTACCAGATTTTAAGACAAATGTTTAAGAACAGGTCAGTTAAAACCATGAGTAATATTATAAAAATGCACATTTGTATATGACCTACTTTTAAAATATTGATTTCAAGCTCTGAAAAGCTTATTTACTGATGGCAAGATTTGTGACTATTTGGCTTATATGAACTTATGGTATAGTTGTCAGGCTTGTTGGGGTGTAATGCTCATTATTCCAGGTATAAAATTTGATGAAATCCCAGGGCTAGGGTAGGTGCCTGGAAACCTGGACACATGTCAGCTCAAAAGTCAATAAAAGTCCAGTGCCTTAACCAATCAGCAACACTGCCCCATTAATGTACATCTTTGTTCAAAAGTTAGCATCCATGTGGCTCCAGACAAACTCATTGCCAGTTCAAGGCATTCAACTAATCCAAGCTTAAAATTACTTTGTGAATTCTGTTAAGACTGATGCTGATCAAATTAAATCTAGCTCATAGGCCCTTAAATTTGTTTGCAATACGGACCTACAAGCTAAGTTTTCGCTGCTAAATTAAATCTTGATTCCCTCTTCATATTGTTTATACATTTGCTGTGCGAGCTTTAGTTTTGACTAACATGTGCCAACAATGGACATGTTTATGGGAAATCATAGTTTGACACCAATTTGCAGGTAGGAGAGCAAATCGAAACAAAAACAACAATTTTAATTCAACCAAGATTGGAAAGAATGCCTGTAAAAACACATCGCACAGTGGTGCATATGTACCAAAAAGCTATGTTTGGCCAATTCACACCATGCATTAATTAGGACATAAGGTTAATCACTGATCATTCTTACCACACAAGCGAATCGTAGTCTCTAACAATATCATTTGCCTTAATTTAGTTTTCAAATATTTCTTATGGACCGCCAAGTTTTTAACCGGAAATAACAGTTTCTACAGAGGTCGCTACAACAAGCTAAATTAATGAAATAGTATACGAGCGCGTTGGATTGATAACCGACCCCGGGGTTACTCTAAATCATGGACACTTGTAAGAGCATACAATGTTATAACAATGCACAAAATTAATCATATGTTAATAAAGAATATAATAATAATAATAATAATAATAATAATAATAATAATAATAATAATAATAATAATAAATGAAATAAATAAATACATTATACATGTATTTCTTCTTTCAGTTTTCTAACGTTCCTTTGCTGTCAAAGATCATACGACGAGCGTTTAATATGATTTTACAAAATAATGATGATGACTATTGGCCAAAGCATTTTTTCTCTTAAATCCAAACATTTTTTAATATAATGATAACGCTTTGCACATATGTTCATCTTCACAAGAAAGTGATCATATTAATCGACCTAGCTGTTTATCGAGATTTTGAAAGTTTACACAATGTCTCTCGCCTTCGTTAAATAATACGAGTCTCTCGTTGGTATATGTCGGACATACAAATAGAAAGTAATTTTTGTCTTCAACATTTGGATTTTTACACAATTTACAATACCTTTTTCTATATCAATCTTTTCATATCTATATTTTTCAATCCTAGATTGTGTGAACTTATTCTGTGTTGGTTAACACCAGGGACTTTATATCATTCTAATATACACTCCCTGGTAACACATTTCCATTAAGGAAAGGATTTTATACAATTAAGATGAGGCTTAATATATGTGCTGGTTATGGTGGTCAAACCAAAACCTGTTCATGGTCCTGAAATTTGGAAAATCATACCCGACAGTGATATTCAATGTTCAAAGGTAACACAGTTAGTGACTTGATGATGATTTGGAAAATCACATCCTGTCAATGACATTGTTATAGGCTAGAAACCACTAATTCCACTTCCCATAGGCTTCTATGCTAATTTCACAATATTCAGTGGCTTCTCTGGACTTTACCTTAACTTTAACCTACAGAGGACTATATATCAGCATGATTCTACATATGTCAGCTCACAATCCTCAGAATGGCATGTGGGGTTAACAGACTTGCAGTGCAGTACTGGTCACCGGAAGTGAAGGGTCTATAAATAGCATAGGAAATCCCAGTGTTTTCACAAGATAGGGGTTTATTTAGAAATCATTATGGAGATTAGGCTTCACATCACAAGAAGCAAAATGCACCTATAAAATGTACAGAAATGTTTTTCCTTTCATAAACTGTTTAAATTTTTTAAATAAGATGAGAAATTTTTCACAGCACTATGAGGAACAGGGGTAATTTCTGTGTAGGACTATTTTTGCCTACGTTCCAAATGCTCATTGGTTGAATTGGTGGTCTGCAACCTTATACTGTTGATTATTAATTAGAGCTTTTTACCGTGTTAAAACACATGGTGATTAGTTTTATAGACCCTCAGTGCGTAACAAGTCATGTATAAATTCTATCTTTGTTCAACTTGGGTTATGTCAGAATAAAGATACTATGATACGATGATTTTCATGGATAAAAAATCCCAACATTCACACCTAAAGAACTAATTTATCAACTTTCATTGTATTCTGTCCAGTAGTTTCACAGCAGAAAATCTGGGAAGTAATATATAACGTTAAATATAGCAAAAATACGTCAAAAAGGGTAATAACTCCAACATGGCTTAACGGACGCCTCATGGGCCTGCTGAGCTATAAAACAAAACAGACTGCTCCTTCCACAAATTTCCATTTTGGTATATTCTTGTCGTCACATTATAAGGTTTACTAAGTATTTGAATATCCTAAAATACCGGTCATCGAAATGTATAATAGCCAAGGTCATAAATATTGTGAACCGATACATAAATTTATTGGAATTTTAACTTCGAAATACTAATAGATGCAATAGAGAACTATACCAGAAAAGAAGGACAAAGAAAGGGTAATCAAGGGAACCAAGGTTATAGCGGTAATAAAAAGAATGTAATCCAGGGACAAAGACCAACATGGAAAACAGACATACACAACAAAGAACATAAAGTAACTAAAATCATACATACAAAGTAACAAAAGCAAATGAGCAACTCGGACTCCACTAAAAACTGGGAGCATCGACCAGGTGCACCGGTAGGGTAAGCGTCCTCTACTTTTCTAGAAACACCCGCCGAGTTGCTCATAAAAAGTCAAGTCCGGGGTAGACAAACGAGAAAAGGAAAACTATGACCCGTTCAATAAATCAGTTTTCATGGTGCAGATGGATACACCATAACGATCCACGAGTTCATGATGACGACCATAAAACTTATGTAGTGATGACTTCAATCTTGTAGCAACATAACCCTGTTCCATAAGTCTATTTGTTAGAGTTCTAGCACGATACAAAAAGTCTCCGTAGTTTCGGCAAGCTCTGGCATAACGTATGAGTTGTGATATGAACACTCCATACGCAGTTGCTGAAGGGATGTTGCCACATATGAAAGGAAAGTTGACAATTCTGAATGAAAAGTCATCACATTTGTCGTAAAGTTTGGTCAATAGTCTTCCTTTACCATCGATTTCTAAATGTAGGTCAAGATATGAGGCTGACTTCACAGTGTCTGTAGTATCCCTTATCTCAAGTTCTTTTGGGTAGATGCAATGTATCAAATCCCCGAAATTAGGATTGTTTAAAGATAATACGTCATCTATATAGCGGAAACTGAGATTGAAGAATCTAGCCAAACGATATTCTTCCTTTCTGACCAGATCAGCTATAAAGTCAGTCTCATAAGAGTGAAGGAATAGGTCAGCAAGTAAAGGAGCACAATTTGTTCCCATTGGAATGCCGACCGTTTGTTGAAAAACACGTTTACCACCCTGGACAAATATGTTGTCGATTAAAAATTCCAGCATTTTGTAAACGTCTTCCTCTGTATATTTGGAAGATGATTTTGAATTGTTTCTTACAAAGTATGAGGAATCTCTACCAAGAACTATATATTTGTATCTAGGTGTACCATCTTTTTTGAAAAAAAAACAACGATGTATAATGTTTTTAAGTCGGGATTTTAACCGAGTATGGGGAATAGGAGTATACAGTGTTGAAAACTCATAGGTTTTACTGCTGTTATATTCAGATAATAGTCTTGAACTAATTGTTTCCAAAAGATCTTTCGAATTTTTCAGGATTCACATTGAATTAATATCACTACGGGAGTAACAAGTGTTGTGGTAGGACTGCAGACCCTCTTTGACAGTTGTGAGTATAGAAGTTAAAAGTTTTGAAAGAGGTTTGGTGGTACATTTTGCAGATCCAGCCATGAAACGTTGTCTGTATGGATTCTTTTGGAGTTTAGGAATCCAGTACATAGATGGTACATCACAATCATCGTCCTTGGTAGAGAGACCAAAAGAGGATAGCACAGATTTATGGTTTTCCACAGTCTCTTCTTTGGAGAGTGTGGTAGCAGTATAGGTCTTATCACTGCTATTATTTTCTACGTCTACCTCTGATAATAAACATTGGATGTAAAACGTTTTGCCGACAAAAAAAAAAGTTGTTTTGGGCTTTGTCTGCTGGTACGACAACATATTTGTCATGTATAGTAGACAATGATTTTGCTACATCGGAGTCTTTAAAAACTGATGTAGCATTGGCACTCATTGACCTACTTAAAACTTTCATTCGTTTCATAATTAAAGACCTCACGGCCTTTAACCACTCTGACAGAGAATCAATGTTGTCCTATTCTCGTTTTATCCATTTTCTTGCATAGTCCTTGACGGCATCCATAAGAACTTTAAAGTTATAATTCCAATTTATGGAGCGTGATTCACGGTACTTGGGACCTTTAGAAAGGATATTACGCAGAAATTCGTTTTCGATGATGGTTAAATCTCCCGTAACGACGTAACCAGAAGGACCATATTTGAATGGAGAGGTTTTGCAAGAACAGTCAGGTGGTTTAGCCTTGAAGTCCTCAATCTCGAGGTTCTGCAATAGCCTTTTATAATTGAAAAATGACAAATAATGTCCTAGCACCCCGCCCACCTTTTCTGAGAAGCCCCGACTGGCACCCTCCTTTTCAAAGCGTCTGAATCCTGAATCATTTCATTGATAGATCGATGAAGCAACCAACATATACAGATGCAACACTTTCGATAGATAAAATTATAATCATACAAACCCGTGTCATCTTATTCCTTTCGTGTTTTTTTTCCCACGAAAGGTAAAGAGTGTGATCCCCCTTCTTTGCTCTTAGTACTCAAATCTTTTCAAGTATTCACACAAAGACTGTTTCATGCTGGGTATGATAAGTGCATTAACAAATCTCATCCATGATAAGTACTTCCATCTCAACAACTCTGAAAAAAAGACCCCGAAGTTATACATGCTATACGTTTAAAAAAAGTGAGGTTCATCAGATGTGAATTTCAACATAAAAAAATCTTAAGAACTTTCGATCAAATATCTTTCTCTGTGTTTTAACATAAAAAATTTCGATCTTCCACATCTCACACTGCTTTCCACAGCTCACACTGCTTTCCACATCTCACACTGCTTTCCACATCAGGTAAAAGAATGATTAACATTTTTTTTTAAGTCAAAGCTGCTTCATGTTTCAAGTTACAAAGGACGGAAACGTAACATGTCATAAGCCAAGAAAATCTTCCTTCTGAGTATATGTTTACAGATGGTGAAATCATTTATATAACGAGAATAGGCATAGTGTATATGTCAAAGAGACAACAACTACACCGGGATGAAAATGCCAGCCTAAGGTCACTCATTGGTCTCCAATGAACGACGAGGAAACCCTCATTCCACAGGGCAGACTGCAGTTGGCCCTGCAGGGAACATCATAGTACGTTGAACTTATTGATTGTAAGGATATTTGTACAGCTTCGTAAGTGAGTATTTCAACAGAAGTAGGCATTCAGATGGGCACCAATTGTGCACAATTTATTGCTGATCTCAATGTCAAGGACATCACAGACACGATGAAGTCTACTTCTTATCTTGACCTGTATTCACAAAAGCTGTTGGACAAGGAAATGTCCAGAAATTTAAATCATTTCAGAAGTTTTACGGCAAGAAGCAGACCTGCTTACCATTCTAGGGGACTGAGTTCATCCACTTTTATTGAGCCTCATGCTGTTTGTTTTCCTGCACGTTCTCTTTGGTTCTTTTGTGATGTACGATTTTATTTATTTATTTTGTTCTTTTCATGTTTCCGTCGTTGCATGTTTTGTAAGTAGACCAATTAAATTCATCGATTTCTACTTCTGTGACGCGGATCTGCAAACCCTCAGTAATGTTTAAGTTAAAAAAAAACTGATAATTGCAAAAAGAGTGGAAGTGTATTTATTAGTCATACGTAGTTTTCATTTCTACCGCCAATGGTTTCTGACTTACCATTTTACTGCAAAAATAACTCAGGTGTAAACGATTTTGCTTCACCTTTTCATTCGTAATTTTAGCAATCTTCATTCGAGGACAAAGACATCTGATATATTTTGTCGGTCGAATTTTTGCAGATCACGGGGACTTGGATTCTAGATTTTTTTCGGGTAAAATATAAGAATTATTATTTTCCACTCTTATGTAAACATTAATAATTTTTTAAGACATTTCAAGACATATGTGTTCGTGTTACATTATGACTAATATCTTTAAAGATTATATGACAAGTCCCATTTTTTGCTGCTAGAAATCCAAATACTCAGAAACGGGCGCGCAGAAACGAAAAACGAAATTACAATAACCAAGTGCTATCTTCCACTGAAAATTTCTTAAGGTTTTTTTTTACCAAATATTCCAACAGTTCGAGAGACAGTGGTTATAACAGACTGGCCAAAAGACTGGGTACTATATATAATAGTGATATGCCGGTTTTGACAAGTAATTATGACATGGCGGAAGTGCTTGTCCAAAAAATACTTTATTTGTCACACTTTCAATACATTCTTTTGTTTCATCAAAGCAAACTAGTCTGAACATAATCCATTGAGTGTAAGCAACTTGTCCGTATAGGCGCACCATCTATACCAATAGCCATAACATTAATCAAAAAGGCTCTCTTTAAATAATAGGGTGCATTTATATGATGGTTTTTCGGCCCATCACTCACCTATGGAAAAACTCTCTACCACTGTTGTCTGTTTTTATCTGTTTCTATATTCATATGATGTTTAATTTTTTACAATGGATCATCTTGGGTCTCACTGATCTTACCCACTCGTATTTGTGACCAGTGCCACTGATGGAGAAAGATGTAACGAGAATAGGTATGGTGAATATGTCTCAGAGACAAAAACCGTACTGGGATGAAAATGTCAGCCCAAGGCCATCCATTGGTCTTCATTGAACAACCAGGAGATATGCTTACCCTTCCAAAGCACCTGATTTCACTCCCATTTGTTTTTTTAGAGAAAGTTCAGAATGGAAGTTCCTATTTTTTCTGGATTTTTTTTCTTCAATTTTTATATGTTATTGTATTATATTCTGTTGTGGATGTAAATTGTATCCTGTTTTCATGTGTTGGTCATGTCTTGGATCCTGATGTCTAAATTGTCCACCTAATATGATGTGCAATTATGTAAACAAAATCTGAAAAGCTTTTTCATTACATTTGTATAATTGGTCAATGACAACAACAATAAATCAAGAGAAATAAGATGATTTATGTTATAGTATTCTGTGGTCTGCATTGTGTATGTAGATTGTCTGTGTTTCCTACTTTCATGTGTTGCCAATGTCTTTGGATTCTGATGTCTGTATATTGTCCTTCTTTTTCGATGCCTCATTATTTCTTTATTTATTATAATTTGTAAACCTTTAAATTACCTTATCATTGACATTGAATTTGCATTACTGGTAAATGACAAATAAGATGTTATAAGGGAGTTAAGTGGGAATGTAAAGTTAACTATTCAAAAGGTAGACATTTACTGACTGTTATATCTGACAGTGGGATAATATCTAAAAAAGTTAACATATTCTGGGATCACTTATTTCAGCATAGATCATTCAACTTTTGGCATAGAGACAAGAGAACTAGGTTAGAGTTATTTTATTGGTATTCTATTATACCAGTGTATTTATATCTACACAAGATTGTACATATAAAGCACAACAATACACACATGCATACATGTACATACAGCCTAAAATAGCTCCCTCACAACTCTCAAATCACTGTCAAGCTAAACCAAAAACTGCTAAACCATGTATACTTACAAATGCTGTACAAGCTAAAACCTTTATGTTATAGGAAATGGATGGAAAATGTATGTGATCATTTTGTTTAAAATTGTTTGTAAAATTAAATAACTTTCTAGAGCTTAAATTGCTTAAAAAACTTATCAAACAAAACACTTCTGTAAGTACATAAAAATTAATAGAAGAAGTAATTATCACTTAAATATTATCATTAATTTTAAACAACCAATATTCAATTAAATTAAATTAAATTGTTCTCACAATTTCATAATGCTGACTATAGGTCCCAAAACCTCCTTGGAAAAACATTTATTGTACAAAATAAGTTGCAACAGGAGCATATGAGAGAAATCCTTATGATTTTTTTTTTCATTAAAAAAAATATACATATTTCTTTCCTTTCTTTTAATATAGATGGCATACAACCATTAGAGCACTTAGATTACCCTGTTTAAAGTATAACAACCACATCTTGCAGTATATGATAAGACTCCATCTTACACACTTAAAAAATTACCATTAAAATCGACCATGCTAAGTACATGAAACTTCCACAACATTCATACAAAACTTTCTATAGTCGGCGTCACATAAATAACATACTGTTAAAATTTGAATAAAAATATTTTCTACGACTTTATTGACACCTACCGTCGTTTAAATTGTCTTAAATGACTTGCTCATTTGTTTAGCCAAACGGCTTCTCCCTAAACATTGAATCGTTAAATTCCGGTCAGATTTTAATTCTAGGTGCCAATATTTACATTGTAAAAAGTCGGCCATGTTTACAGTGATCGGGTTGCTAGGAGATGTTGTTTACGTTTAAATGGTTTGTCCAAAAACCGAAGAACCCAGAATCCACTTCGGCGTTATTCGGATATCTCGGATTTATCTTGCTCGAACAACGTACAATACCGAGAAGTTGATCAAGCAGACGATTGTCACCGGAGTTCGACGGGAACTTACGAACTTCGTTTGTAAACAAATCGTCCCGTAAAAACCAACATGGCGGATATTAGTATGGGATTTTCCCGTAAGGATTTGTTACGCATGATTTAAGCTAATAAGCGACTTGTTTTTGAGAAGCTGTTTGGCTAAACGAATGAGCAAGTCAGTTAAGACAATTTAAACGACGGTTGGTGTCAATAAAGTCGTAGAAAATATTTTTATTCAAATTTTAACAGTATGTTATTTATGTGACGCAGAGTATAGTTCCATCACTCTTGACACCAACAAATACAACATATACACTTCATTACCAATAAAAAGTGTTTCTTAAGTACAATAAAGTATAAAACAGATCACATCATCAAAGTTTAAAATCATCTGGACTTACAATATGCCTTGTGCCAAGAGGAGATCACTGCAATAAGATCATTTACCAAGAGAATATAATAAAGTGTGGTGAAACAAACTTTTTTTACATTGACAGAATCAGTGACAAGAATATAGTTGATTATTGATGGGCTCATCCATAACCTTCAGCTTGGTTATTATAACCAGATAATTCCATATGGTTTCTCCGACTTTAGTATGGATGGCTACCAGACAGAATACAGCTGATTTTCTGACAGTACTAACTGGATCATCATACGCCTATCAAATGCACATAAAACTCAATCTAATGATCAAATAACATTTTTTAGAAGTTAAATTTCCCCAATTACATTACTAAATAAATAAACGAATGTACTACCATTGCCATCATCGGTTCTAACCCCTGACAACAGACCAATACAATCATTGGACCTAACCCCACACAAAAAACCATTGCCATCAGTTGTCTACAGTTTTCTTTTAAAGAATTTCAAACAATACCAAGATGCAATTTTTAAAACAAGATTAAAACTGAGATAAAATTACCTTGATCAGACCAGAAATGATATCAGTTAATTTCTTCTCTAGGGCATCATTCGGCATTCTTTCTACAGCTTTAGTCTGCATTTTAATGGCTCCTAGATTGATAGGATGTGATGCTGACTGAACTATAGGACTGAGTATTCTAATACATTGTTCTGGAGGAATATAATTAGCTAATGTCTCTGCATACTCATCAGCTGCCTTCTGTACCTGAATATTCAAAACACACTCATAGATTCTTTAATAAATTTATTTAAAAATTCCTAATTTGGCATCACAGAATGACTGTTTCCCTTTCTTCATAGGACTAACTTCAAAAATCAGATCAACAATTATCTGTGTCAAATAAACTATTTTATAAGTGATTTAATTTTTCTCTGTAATGTATGTAATTGTTCATAAGACAATATCTACAATACACCTGATGATACATGTAGTAATACCATCAGGTCAGAAAAAGTTTCAAATTTGTAATTCTAGACCAAAATGTCATTTTAGTGATAGCTATTTACAGACTCTTACTTAATCAAATTAAAAAATCATTGATGTCAGTATTAATAATTATATTGTATAACTATATCTGGTTTCAATAATAGAACCTAAAATTAACAGTAATAAATCTAGTGATATCTACCCTCCAGTCTGGGTCTTTATGGGCCTTTAAAATCCTTAGAGTTGTCAACTCGGCATAATCACAGAGTCTACGACGCTGGTGACGTAAAATTTCACGTAAATATTTCAATGCTGATGCTCTTATTTGGATCTAAAATTAAAAATCAAACTTTTAAAGAATATACTGTTAACAAGAGCTAGCAAACCAATAAACTGTAATCACAGAGATAAGTCTCGCCCGTCAAACATGGACGCTGTTATTCAAAACTTGATTGATGATGAGTAAATTGTTTGCATGTATGGAATTGTGACCTAGTAATAATCTGGAAGTCAATGGACTGCGGAGGCATGTGCACAAAATGAATACAGATTTGTAGTAGAGTGACGCTAATGCAACTGCTGAAAAAATATAATTGTCCTAGCATAAGTGGTTCATATCAAACTGACCTAATCAGAAAACATAACATGAAAATCTTAACCAGGACACTAGAAACCCAATACCTTAGTTGCAGGATTCATTGCAGGCAAAACAAAAACTTATCTCTTTATAATAAACTTCCTACTTGTTTTAATTATGGGTGTCACTACCAAGTGCATATAAGTTAATTCTTGTTTAGAATAGAACACCATTACAAACTTCTTACTTTTACTCTAGAGCAATCAAGGGAACCAAGGTTACAGCGGTAATCAAAAGAATGCAATCCAGGGACAAAGACCAGACATGGAAAACAGACATACACAACAAAGAACACAAAGCAACCAAAACCACACATACAAAGCAACAAAAGTAAATGAGCAACTCGGACTCCACGAAAAACTGGGAGCATGGACCAGGTGCACCGGTAGGGTAAACGCCCTCTGCTTTTCTAGAAACACCCGCCGAGTTGCTTATAAAAAGTCAAGTCCGGGGTAGACAAACGGGGAAAGGAAAACCATGACTCGTTGAATAAATCAGCCCTCATGGTACTGATGGACACACCACAACGATCCACGATGACGAGCACAAAACTTCTGTAGTGATGACTTCAATCTTGTAGCAAAATTACCCTGTCCCAGAAGCCTATCTATCAGAGTTCCAGCGCGACACAAAAAGCCCGCGCAGTCCCGCCAAGCTCTGGCGCAACGCACGAGTTGTGACACGAACACTCCACACGCAGGAGCCGAAGGGATGTTGTCACAGACGACAAATACAACTTGTTCCATATTGATAACAACTCTCATTCAGTCACATTGATCTAAACTTTACTATATTGTATTGTGATTTCACAGAGTTTAAGAATAGTATCAAGATTACACATTCGGTAATACTGTGAAAGTATTATTGTTCTTGGGGTACCAATTTTCATGGTTTTCATGGATTTGGTATACCATGAAATTTGGTTCCCAACGAAAAGGAAATTTCTCATTCGTTTGTCTTACAGAGTTTAAAATACACGAATTCAAGAATCCACCAACTGATAATTTTTCCCTAAACCACGAAAATTGGTACCTATGAGTTACCTTCACAATAAGTGTCTTATAATTAAACATGCTTGCCCATCCCAATACTTACACCATTATCACCTAAGGTTTCCAGTAAAATTAACATTATTGTTTTAAAGTGTTCATCCCAAAACACAAATGTTCCCTCACGGGTCAACTTGATAAACATAGATTCTTTTCTTTTCTCATTCCTGTAAGATGAAACAAACGACTTATATGGCTTATATATTATGCAACTCAAGTAAGAAAATACATGTCATATTTCAACTTATAACACTTGATATCTACTTCAAAGTGACTTTTAGAAAATTAATCATGTAACGCGTTAAGTTCACACTAAATAAAATATCTACTGTGTTTAGTTCTATCTATACTAGTTATCAATTAGATAGAATTCAAACAATACCTTATCATTTATGTGGACTTCAAACCGCACTACATAATCTTTCAACAAGATATACAGAATAACATCAATATCGAAGTTGAGACAGAAATTATAAATGAGCTCAATATGGCGAGACATGATTTTCTGTCCAGAGCTTCAATTTGAAATCTGACATTATTATATTCATTGACAATGTCAAAGTTCTTCCATTGTAATTGTTGATGTTTGGTAGCATCATAGAAGTAGACATGAGAAAAAGTTAGGTAATAAAAACAATAGAAAACAAAAAAGTAACATTTAAAAACAAGTACTATCTTAAAAAAAAGATAGCCGACGCCGTAAAATTTTGTTCCTTTTACTTCTAAGTTCCTACATTTCTTTCAAGAAAATAACTCATGACAGTCAGTATGCACCTCCAAAAGAATTCCAAATCTAGAGATGAATTTATTTACAAGTTTGTCGGCCATAATGTCGGGGTTTTGTTGCAGGATCGGATGAGCTTCCATCCAACTTATATTGTTTGTGCTCAGACCTTAGTCTTCACCTGCTTCTGTTCTTTATTACTTAAACTCTGGATATTATCTATTTCGGTTTTGACATCTTTCCAATGATTGGTTAAATTTTGGCAAAATGGACAGTTCTGATCAATGGTTTCGTCCTGATGGTTAGAAACTTGCCCTCCATGGTCCTTCCTTGACATCGTGTCTGCATTATTATGCTTTATTCCTTGGCGTATATATATGCTATGCTGGAGTCGTACTGGGCTAAAGATTCAATCGAGCGAGCAAGTTTATCTAGTGTATCTTTGAAATTATATAACAATATAAGGGCTGCATGATCTGTTCTCAAGGTAAATTTTCTGCCTGACAGATAATGCCAGAACTGGTGTATGAATGTCACCATCGCCAATAGTTCACGTTTGGTTACACTATTTATTTTGTTGTGTATTATCCAGTTTCATTGATGCATATTCTATAACCTTCTCTTTCCCATCCTGAATTTGCTGAAGGGCTCCGCCTATTCCGATGTTTTAGACATTTATATTAAGGACGAACTCACCATCTGGTTTTGGATGAGCCAACATTGGGGCTGTGTAAAGTGCTTCTACCAGTTTCTCAAAGCTGCAAATGATGATGTCGTCAAGATAAATGATACGGTCTGATTCTTCAACTTCCAGCCTCGTGCAGGTCCGGGTGTTAAAAGAATAGGCCTGCAGCAGCGCTAAGCTTGTCGTAAAAGGCGACTAAATAGTGCTCAGAACCTTAGCCGGGGGCTAGGGCGCTCGGCCCACAGAGCAACTGGGATGTGTGTCCCAGGTGGTTGAATGGGGTACCCCTGGCGTGTTACATGCTGGGGTTGTCAGGCTATAATACGGGAAACCTGACCGCAAACCATAGTGGTGCGCAGTGTTGGGAAAGATGGCATGTTCCTCGCACGTTAAAGAACCCTAGTGTGGTATTCTCCCGGAGTAGGAACCATAGGGCTCCGCCACAGGAGGCTAAATTGCCCGACCCTACCCACCTCTCCCTATTTCCAGTGGCAATCAAAATTTGTCGACCCCATTGTCCTTGTGTCCCATCCCTTTTTCATTTCATCATCATTTCATGTTCATGTTATCATCAATTTCATGTTCATCGTCTGAATATAGCTGAAATATTGCTGTTCGGACGTTAAACCCCAATAAACAAACAAACAAACAAACTTCAACTTCCAGCTGCCAATAACCACTCTGTAAATCCAAGCAGGAAAAAATCGATACAGAAGCAAGGCAGTCCATTCATATATCAATGTGAGGCAAAGGATTTACTGATTTTACCGTAATTTCATTAAGTAAACGATAGTCAAGACACCACCGAACTGTCTGGTCTCGCTTCCTCACTAAAACTACATTTGACGCCCATGGTAAAGTTGATGTATTACTCCTTGTTCTATTTGATCTTTTAAGTATTTTTCTCCGCTTTTTCATACCAAATTGACGTGCGTCTGAGTGGTTATTTTATGGGGGCGGATGCTCCAGTGTCTATCTTCTATTTTAGTATTGAGCATGTACCTTGTTCCATCTCATTAGCAGCGGAAGCATCTTTGTTACTAATAAGGTGCTCTTTCAATTTCTTTTTGTCACCCTCTGAAGTAAGGTTCTTTTTACCCCGTGCAGGTCCGGGTGTTAAAAGAATAGGCCTGCAGCAGCGCTAAGCTTGTCGTAAAAGGCGACTAAATAGTGCTCAGAACCCTGGCCGGGGGCTAGGGCGCTCTGCCCACAGAGCAACTGGGATGTGTGCCCCAGGTGGTTGAATGGGGTACCCCTGGCGTGTTACATGCTGGGGTTGTCAGGCTATAATACGGAAAACCTGACCGCAAACCATAGTGGTGCACCGTGTTGGGAAAGATGCCACGTTCCTCGCACGTGAAAGAACCCTAGTGTGGTATTCTCCCGGAGTAGGAACCATAGGGCTCCGCCACAGGAGGCCAAATTGCCCGACCCTACCTACCTCTCCCTATTTCTACTGGCAATCAAAATTTGTCGACCCCATAGTCCTTGTGTCCCATCCCTTTTTTCATTTCATCATAATTTCATGTTCATGTTCATTTTATCACCCATTTCATGTTCATCGTCTGAATATAGCTGAAATATTGCTGCTCGGACGTTAAACCCCAACAAACAAACAAACAAATACTTTAACTGCTCAAGAAGTGCTATACTACAGCCAGTTGATTGACTAAAAGTGCAAACTGACCAATAAAACATTTTTATCTCATGAGTGATCATTTCTTATGGTACTTCTTCCACTCTAATTCTAATGTGGCTTATAAAAAATTGGTGGTAATGACATATAAAAAAATGAATTTTCTTCAATAATGTGTGAAGTAAGTAGAAATTTTGATGTGTATATTATTTACTGTTCTTGCAAAATATCTATCTGTGTCTGTGAGATATTTCTCCTTTTGTAATTACCGAGTACATTTATATATGCCCATGGTACCAAATTTGACTGAAAATCAGCATTTTTGTGAACTAAGATGTCTTTTTCATTAAAATAATAATAAATATACAACATTTTGATTCTATTTTACCTTTGTGTAAACAAGAACTTCAATTTTGTGCAATTGGCTTTTTCAATCAGCAGATTTTAAATGATCAAGAAGCTCCCTTGTGTTAAGGCTAAGAAACAGGGGGTCCGAACTTGACTTTTTGTGTTTTTGTTTGTTTGTTGGGGTTTAACGCCCGAGCAGCAATATTTCAGCTATATTCAGGTGATGAACATGATATGGATGATAAAATGAACATGAAATGATGAAATGAAAAATGGGACAGGACACAAGGACAAAGGGGTCGATAAATTTTGATTGCCACTGGAAATAGGAAGAGGTAGGTAGGGTCGGGCAATTTAGCCTCCTGTGGCGGAGCCCTATGGTTCCTACTCCGGGAGAATACCACAGCAGGGTTCTTTAACGTGCGAGGAACTTGGCATCTTTCCCAACACGGTGCACCACTATGGTTTGCGGTCAGGTTTTCCGTATTATAGCCCGACAATCCCAGCATATAACACGCCAGGGGTACCCCATTCCACTACCTTGCGCACACAACCCAGTTGCTCTGTGGGCCGAGCGCCCTAGCCCCCGGCTAAGGTTCTGAGGACAATTTACTCGCCTTTTACGACAAGCTTAGCGCTGCTGCAGGCCTATTATTTTGACACCCGGACCTGCACGGGACTGTTTGTGAATATCGGCAAAAAATTTGAGATTTTGAAACAATTTGGTATTCATAGAATAGTTAAGGCATTTGCATGATCAATACAGACCACCTTTAATGTTGATAAAGGTAACTAAATTATTTTTTTCTCAAAACTTGTCTTTTTTTGCAAAATTTGAAATATTTGACTTAATACTGTTAAAGGGTACCTATATAAAAATTGGAACAAAAATTCACAGGAAAGGAGGAGGACAGATATATTTTGTCTTTAAATTAAGAACTGAACACAGTTATAGAAAAAACAACAACATTTAAAGATATCTAAAAAGTTTTTGTTAGTGATAACCACAGTTTCAGTGGAAAGTGAGATTTTTAGTAAGCGAATTTCAATTGTCCTAGAATATTTCAAACAATAATATATCATATTCTATACTAAATTGAGCAACTTTAAATGGGATACAGTGATGCAATTCCTCATTTTTACTTTTATGGCATATTTTTTACTAAATTTGAAATTAGCAATGTATTTGTAGATTTGAAGATGACCAATGGATTGCAATTGTTATCATTAAAAGTTTTCTCAACACAACTATATAAAAAGTAAATGGGGTGACTTAAATTGCTGAATTATAGACAGTTTTGATTTTTTGACTTTTTTAATACTTGGAGTAGAGACTTAAAAATGGTCGAATTGCACTTGTTACACATGACATATAAAACCTGAAATAATTTTTGCATTTTCACCTTTATTCTACTTAAACTGCTCAAGAAGTGCTATACTACAGCCAGTTGATTGACTAAAAGTGCAAACTGACCAATAAAACATTTTTATCTCATGAATGATCATTTCTTATGGTACTTCTTCCACTCTAATTCTAATGTGGCTTATAAAAAATTGGTGGTAATGACATATAAAAAAATGAATTTTCTTCAATAATGTGTGAAGTAAGTAGAAACTTTGATGTATATTATTTACTGTTCTTGCAAAATATCTATCTGTGTCTGTGAGATATTTCTCCTTTTGTAATTACCGAGTACATTTATACATGCCCAGGGTACCAAATTTGACTGAAAATCAGCATTTTTTGTGAACTAAGATGTCTTTTTCATTAAAATAATGATAAATATACAACATTTTGACTCTATTTTACCTTTGTGAAAACAAGAACTTCAACTTTATGCAATTGGTTGTTTCAATAAGTAGAGTTTAAATTATCAAGAGGCTCCCTTGTGTTAAGGTTAAAAAAGGAGGTCCAAATTTAACTTTTTGTGAATATGGGCAAAAAAATTGTTTAGGCATTGGTCTTACCAATACAGACCATCTTTAATGTTGATAAAGGTAACTAAATTATTTTTTATCAAAACTTGTCTTTTTTGCAAAATTTGAGATGTTTGACTTAATACTGTTAAAGGGTACCTATATGAAAATTGGAACAAAAATTCACAGGAAAGGAGAAGGACGGAGATATTTTGTCTTTAAGTTAAAAATTGAACACAGTTATAGAAAAAACAACAACAGCAATTCCTCATTTTTTTACTTTTCTGGAATATTTTTACTAAATTTGAAATTAGCAATGTATTTGTAGAATTGAAGATGACCAATGGATTGCAATTTAACATTTAAAGATATCTAAAAGTTTTTATTAGTAATAAATATCAGTCTTGTATTGCATATTCCTGAGCGGGTGTACGTCAAAACATGGCGCTTAAAAATATAATACGCTTCTATTTTGCCTTTTCCTTTTTTTTGTTTCTTAGCAAATGACTATCATTTTTCACCAAAACAACATGGTAAATATCAAGCTATGACACAAAAAAAATGTTTTTAAAGAAAAACAGCATTTTCATGAAAAATCATGCTTCAGAAAAGGGGTCTATTTTATGAACTCCAAATGAAAATGAAAGTAGAAAAATTCTACTTTAGTTTGACCTGTCCTGGTGTACCAAAGGTCGTGCCTTTTTTCTAGAATGGACCTAAAAATTATTTTTGACATTTCCTTAATTGAAAAACATGGTCAAAAGTAAGATTGAAACTCCTAGTGTATTTTTTAAAAATCATGAAAATTTAAGGTATACTATAGAAGCCTATGGGGCAAAGAAAACAAGACTGAGACCGTTTTTATAACAAGGACATTAAATGAATTGTCATCATGTGTCAATTTCTTGCTTATATCCCCTTTGTTTGCACTTGTATGCCTATTCTGACTCAATGAAACGGGATATTGAAATAATCAGAAATTATCTCCCCCTGATTGAAAGATCTTCTAGGGTCTCCTGAAAAATGGGATTCAATATTGCTAGATGAGGAACCAACATTTACAATAGCTATATTCCTTGTTGTATTTAACATGGAATTCCTGAAAAAGACCCAACGGTCATGCACAACGGTTTATTTCTCAAATTGTAGACCATAGTTCACTATAATTTCCAACTTAGATTCAAATTTCAAATTTGAATCAGAATTTATCGTTTATCAAAATGTAATTGATAGTTTTATGAGGAATTTTAAAGTAATCCAATGGAATTTTCAACTTGGATTAGATTAGATTTATCCTTTGTTGTAATATATTTAACAATTCTATTATGGAATTCGAACTTGGATTAGAATTTATCCTTTGTTGAAATATATCTATTTTTCAAATACTAATTGGAAAATATATTAAATATAATTTCTCACCAACAGTTCTACCATTTCTCCAATCTCCGTTGCTGTTTTCTTCTTTGTGTGTGTGTGTTTTCTGTTGTTTTTGTTTTTTATGCAAAACTTTGTGCATTCATATCTCTGTAAATTATGGACCTTAGATAATTTGCATTTTTTTTTCATTAACGTTCATTGTTTTTAAATTATTTTTTTGTAAATTATTTTTTTTTGTAAATTATTTGTTTGAAATTTCATTGTCTTTGTGTAATAATGTGATATTAAATGGGCACTTTGAATAGATTTTAAATTTTGATTTGATTTTCTTTGAATAGATGTCTCACGAATTAGACAGATGTTTGAAACTTTCCATTTTACTGGTAATTTCAATAGCCCATGTATTGATTTTTAACCATTTTTATTGTGCTTTATAAATACATTACAGGTGTAATGACGTGTTGTGCAATGTTTACCTCTCGGACATTAATTTTAATCGTTGTTTCAATCATTTTTGTTTAATTATGTTTTCTTGTATTGAGTTTGAAATTTTGACTAACCACTAATGATGATCCTGTAAGGCGTTCAATTGATGTTTACATTTGGAATGTTAATAGCTTTTGAATGGTGCATTGCCCTTCATTCTTATTATAATTAGAGTTTTGAAGTCGACCATTTCATGGGGCTCTATCGGGTAAACTGACATCTTTTTCATATGTAGCAAAAACATTGTCTACTACACATGACAAATATGTTGTAATACCAGCAGACAAAGCCCAAAAGAGCATTGTTTTTGTGTGCAAAACGTTTTACATCCAATGTTTATTATCAGAGGTAGACGTAGAAAATAATAGCAGTGATGAGACCTATACTGCTACCACATTCCCCAAAGAAGAATTTGTGAAAAACCATCAATCTGTGCTATCCTCTTCTGGTCTCACTACCAAGGAAGATGATTGTGATTTACCATCTATGTACTGGATTCCTAAACTCCACAAGAATCCATACAAATAACATTTCATAGCTGGATCTGCAAAATGTACCACCAAATCTATTTTTCCAATCTATTTAATCTTCACTTCCTTTTGGTCCTCGGCTTACATGACTGCTGGTGGTGTTTGTTGTATATCCCATATAGCTCCTCCTTTTTTTGATGAATTATCCTCTCATCGTATAAGGTTCCGGCATCGTAAATCAATATGATTCATCTAGTTGAACTTTTGTAACTTTCTTGATTTCTTAGGATCGTTGTTTCTTATACAAGGATACACGATAATCCGCTCTAGTTTCCACTTGTATTTGATATTCTGACGTTGTACGTTTTACGTTCTTAATACAGCTTCATGATCTTTGTTCCGAAATCTCTATACAGTTCCATTTATAAGTGTCACATCTGTTTTCTGTTAGACTTTTTTCTTTCCTCCAGCTGGTCTATCACGAGGTCTTTTTGGGGCCTCACTTTCTTTTGTCAGTTCATTCTTTCGTTTGCATTGTTCCCTTCCTGTCGTCCATTGCACGTGTATGGCATCTCTTTTAAATGAATCCCTCGACAGGGAACTATCTTGTAAATCTTTATTGCTCCGGGTGCGTCCATCTCCTTTGCGAGTCGGCCAAGAAGTGACAACATATCCTTTTTCATCTCTATTTATACTTTTCCTCAACCAAGAACACATCCTGAATTCCCCACGGGAAGATGTTGCTCCTCAATCTCAAGTTGTCAGGAGTGCCCTATTTCATGTCGATCAATAAATATCCGTGGGGTTTGGCCATGGCATACTCGTACGATTTCATAAAGTAGTTTGTCTTTTTAGGAAACATATGTTGGGTCATGGTCATGGCCTGTGATACGTCTCTAGGATTTTTAAAAAGAACCAGGTAATGAACATTCAGACTGATGATTCTATGATACTTGTTTTTGTTGAACAGATTCTCTGAACCAGCAACAGCAACCAGCAATTTTTATGGTGAGAATATTTCGTAAAGAGATGGGAGATAGATTCAGTGACCGAATTCATCATATCGTCTCAAACAAGCAAGTGTCTCAAAAAGGAGGAGCTATATGGGATATACAACAAACACCACCAGCAGTCATGTAAGCTGAGGACCAAAAGGAAGTGAAGATTAAATAGATTGAAAAAAAAACAGCCTTGACGCCAATGATACTCGGACGGCAAGACTTTTTATAGTAAAGTAGAATCATAAGATCGGATCGTGAAGTGTTATTTAAAGGGGAAGAAGAACACTTTATGGAACAGACAACTGAGCAGGACCCGATTTCGAAAAACAGACGACATCCCGACGAATGGAACGATGAATATAAATTGTTAGTAAAAGATAAAAGAAAAAAATTTTGTTGTGTAATGAAACTATACTAAAGAAAGACCTCCTTACAAAACAGGGTTGCTCAAAATCGAGATAACACCTATTAAAACCGTTAGCGACAGCATAACAAACATATTTAATATCAGAGGCTCATAACTAGGATCAAATTTTGAGTGTAAGTAACTTGAAAACATAATATAGCAATAAAAAGTTCAATCTCCTTAAAACATTATACAAAAAATAAAAAAGGGGGCGAAGGAAACAAACCACGAATGAAATTATGGAGAGAAAAATAAAATTCCGTAATTCAATGGTTTACCCCCCATAACGGGTCAAAACTAGTACATGGGACATATAAACACTGAAAGTATGAAAAAGAAATAGGTTTAACCGATAGAGCCCCATAACGCGGATATATAATCGATGAAAAGGTTGAGTGTGTCTGTAAGAGATGATGAAATGGTCGACTTTAAAAATCTAAATATAATAAAAACGAAGGGCAATACACCATTCAAAAGATTTTAACATTCCAAATTTTATAATTGAACACCTTACAATTGTCAGGATAATCATTAGTGGTTAGTCAAATTGTAAACTGAATACAAAAAAAACATAATTAAACAAAAATGGATTAAACAACGATAAAAATTAATGTCCGACAGGTGAACATTGCACAACACGTCCTTTCACATGTAATAAAGCACAATAAAAATGGTTAAAAATCAATACATGGACTATTGAAATCACCAATAAAATGAAAAGTTTCAAACATCTGTCTAATCCGTGAGACATCTATTCAAATTACACAATCCATTGAACACAAAGAAAATCAAAATTAAAAATCTATTCAAAGTGCCCATTTAATTTGACATTATTACACAATGACAATGAAATTTCAAACAAATAATTTACAAAAAATAATTAAAAAAACAATAAAATGAAAATTTAAAAAAATATATAAACAAAGAAAGATAACTCTTGTCATAATACACCCCCTTTTTATACTTAGTTGTTTACACAATATAATATAATGACCCTAACTAAGATACTTAATGAAGACCTATGGAGATCGTTTCCTCCCTCTCAACCCCTTTTCCAGATCAGAGGGTCCCCATGTTCCCCTCATTGGTCCCCATCTAAGTCCACTTCCGGTCGCCCAAGGTCCACTTCCGGTCATACCTAAGGTCCACTTCCGGCCCATTTCCTCTACCGGTTACTCTCGGTCCGTGAATACCCGATGTGACGTCATGCGCATGTGCATTGGGATGCACCACCTTGCACCACCTGAAAAATACTAAGGCTAGAACTCCTACTATACTACTGTAATTCCTGACTGGTTTGGTAAATACACATATTTCCTGGTTTTCTTTAGTTATTACGTAGTTACTAAAAATATTCTAAATTTTTACGCTTATTTACTAAGCATATATTAAATTTTGATTTGATGGAAAATTCAATATTTTTAAAATAAACTAAGCAGTTTAGCTGATGAGTTGTTTTCAATGGAAAATATTTTCCATCAGTAATTAAGAATAAAATGACCTATTAATTAGGTGTAATTACGTGTAATTACTGGCTAATTTAGGTAGTACACGTATTTACTAGACTCCCTAGTAATTACACGTAATAATTAAATGCTTAGTAACTACTCATAATAACTGATTGCCGTTATTTACTGTAACATGTTCAATGTAACCTTCGATGTGTTTAAGTTGAGTGGGTGTCCCTATACAATGGTTTCACGGTATCTTGCTGATAACAAATTTAAATAAATTAAATGATATGTTATATAAAACTGTAATTTGTATATAGAAATATCTTGAAAGCTCATCTAATTACTATACCACCAAACATTTAATCATTCCTTCCGATGGGTGCTGAGAAATATGTGACGGAAAATTCCTCAATACCACACAAGTAAAAATTCTAAGTCGCTCAGAAAACAGCAAGTAGATGACCTAGTAAACTGGAAAGGGGTCATCATTGCTAAGCCATATACCTCCAAAAATAATTATTCCTTCTAAAGGGTGCTGAAAAATCTGCGAAGGAAAGTTACATCACATGTAAAAATTCTAAGTCGCTCGGAAAACAGATAGTAAATGATCGAGAAAGCTAAGAAATCTGTGACGGAAATATTTGTTTAAGGACGGACACCCCTATCACTATATACTCCCACTTTTTAAAAGGGGACTATAATAAAGAGATTTACCTCATATTTACAGCATAGATCGGCCATAGGTTTGAAAATTCGATTTACTGTTTCAGAGCAAGATTTTTTTCAAAGTTACCAGACGATCTAGACAACAGGCGACAGGCGGCAACAGAAGCCATCTAAACGCATAACATTACAAGAACATCTGGATGTTGTAGTGATTTATGATTTAGAAGTTCTTTCATATTACAACTCACACGTTATACCAGAGCTTGCCGTAACTACGCAGAGTTTTTGTATCGTCATCATGAACTCGTGGATCGTTAGGATGTATCCATCTGCACTATAAAAACTGATTTGTTCATCGTGTCATAGTTTTCCTTTCCTCTTTCGTCTACCCCGGACGTGACTTTTTATGAGCGACTCGATGGGTGTTTCTAGAAAGGCAGAGAAGGCTTACCCTACCTCTGCTCCTGCTCCATGCTCCCATTTTAGTGGAGTCCGAGTTACTCATTTACATTTGTTTATATGTACGTCTTATTTTTTTATTTCACATTCTTTAATGTGTGTGTCTGTTTTCCCTGTCTATATTCGGCGTCACATAAATAAGATACTGTTAACATTTGAATAAAAATATTTTCTACGACCTTATTGAAACCTACCGTCGTTTAAATTGTCTTAAATGACTTGCTCATTCGTTTAGCAAAACGGCTTCTCCCTAAACATTGAATCGTTAAATTCCGGTCAGATTTTAATTCTGGGTGCCAGTATTTACATTGTAAAAAGTCGGCCATGTTTACAGTGATCGGGTTGCTAGGAGATATTGTTTACGTTTAAATGGTTTGTCCAAAAACCGAAGAAGCCAGAATGCATTTCGGCGTTATTTCGGATATCTCGGATTTTTTTACGCGAACAACGTACAATACCGAGAAGTTGATCAAGCAGACGATTGTCACCGGAGTTCGACGGGAACTTACGAACTTCGTTTGTAAACAAATCGTCCCGTAGAAACCAACATGGCGGATATTAGTATGGGATTTTCCCGTAAGGATTTGTTACGCATGATTTAAGCTAATAAGCGACTCGTTGGTACTAACACGTCATGCATATATGCGAACTATCTTCATATTAGATAAAAGAGAGACAACTCTAGCGGTGTCCCGACGGTTTAAAAAGTAGAGCTTCAATTCGAAAATGTGTTGTATGTGACGTCGAGTATAGTCTTTATCCCTGGATTGCATTCTTTTGGTTTCTTTTCGAATATTGATTCTCTTGTTTATTTTTTCATTATTGAATATATGAATAAAAATTCTGATTCAGGAAACAGAGAAAAAACATTTAAAATTAATCATTTAAACTAAGTTTCCGCTATAGTTGACATATTATCGTTAAACAATACAAGTTTCGGGGATTTCATACATCGCATCTACCCCAAAAGAACTTGAGATAAAGGATACTACAGACACTGTGAAGTCAGCCTCATATATTGACCTACACTAAGAGATCAGCGGAAAAGGAAAACTGTTAACAAGCTATACGACAAACGCAATGACTTTTCGTTCCGCATTTTAAACTTTCTTTTCATTTGTGGCAATAAACCGTCAGAACCTGTGTATTGAGTTTTCATATCAAACCTCATACGTTACGCCAGAGCTTGCTGTAACTACGCATACGTTTTGTACCGCGCTTGACTTCCTACAACTAGGCTTCTGGAACATGGTTTTTGAAGTCATCACTACAGAAGTCATGAACTCGTGGATCGTTACCATAATAACATATTTGTTAACCGTTTCATAGTATTCTTTTTCTCTTTCGTTGATCCCGGACTTGACTTGTTATGAACGACTCGATGGGTGTTTCTAGATGGGCAGAGAAGGCTTACCCTACCTCTGCACCTGCTCCATGCTCCCATTTTAGTGGAGTCCGAGTTACTCATTTACATTTGTTTATATGTACGTCTTATTTTTGTTATTTCACATTCTTTGTTGTGTGTGTCTGTTTCCTTGTATAGTCTTTATCCCTGGATTGTATTCTTGAGGTTTCTTTTAAAATATTGATTCTCTTGTTATTTTTCATTATTGAATATATGAATAAACAGTTTGATTCAGGAAACAAAGAAAAAACATTTTAAATTAAGACCTCACCAACATTGGTCCAGAAATAAAAGTGAACTGTTCACTAGAAGTTTGAAATAAATGAATGTTTGTGATCTCTTTTGCACCTTATACTTACGGGTTCGGTACTATGATTCAAATTAAATGCTTTGCAGGGAGCAGCTTGATAAGACCGCAGAGATCGGACCCTGAACACTTGGGTCAAGTATAGACACACCATTCAAATTTGACATTACTTTAGGTTTTGATTACGATTGATATATTAAACAGAAAAAAGGGCTATTATCCCCAAAATTAATATCAGTCTTTCTTTTATTATTTGGATCCTATTTATAAAATTTTATCAAGATCAATCAACTAATCAAGTTATCGCATGAAAACCAAGTGTCTACGGACTATGACGACAGCACCATACGACCACTTTTTTGCGGTCGTTTAAAAATGAAAACCAAACCTACTATTTGTAGTATGAGTATGGAACCATGTGCAAAGACTTTATACAGATACATTGATTAATACATAAGTTAATGAATACGAATGACGACAGTACCACATACGACAGCAGAATTACGGAAATCTTCTGCTTTGTTACTAGATGCTATATAACATTACATGGAATCACAAAAGATACTTCATTTGCATACACAATTAATGCATAAGATTTTATGACATACGAATCCTTTTAGCTAATAATAGATGTTTTCCTTACTAATTCAGTTTTTACAAACATGATTTTTTTCTCAGTGTAATATAAAATGATTAACGTCTTCATTTGAATAACTGCTACACTATAAGACTTCAAAAATCTTATGTTTCGATGTTAGCTTCAACATAAAACTACTGACAGAATATAAAATCATAACTGCTAGATTAAATTTCAAAGGCGAACAATTAATACATTTTTTAAATATTTAAGGGCTTATGTTTTATGCAATGCAAGGTGTAATGATGATAGCACTAAATAACATTTATCATATGTTGTTCTTTCTGTAAAGAATTTACTTTATATATATATATAAGAAGTCTAATCGGGTGATGCAACTCAACCATCTTACTTGCTAGTATATTACTATGTCGATACATAGCATGCACGGCGAAGATCAACATAGAATGTTAATACAAGGATGCATACATATATATATAATCAAGTTTAAACTACATCCTAACTCTAGAATCGATGCGAGGTTACAAATTTGCGTTGCAAATTTTGTCGCTCCCTCAGCTGGATTCGAACCCTTTCTCTTTTCAGACATCTATGGCAACACCGCCTGCACTAAGACTAAGTCCAACGCTCTAGACCACTCGGCCAACTTGGCTACATAAAAATATAGAGTGAAACTTCCTCGTAAGTAAATCTAGAGCGCGAACATTAACACGTGATGTAACTGAATAGGACAACCTCTGATGGTATCGAGTAAGACAATAGAGCATCCAACCCGGCCAGCGAAAGCTATACTTTTATATAGCCTATCTGGCCGAGTGGTCTAGGGCGGTGGACTTTGTGCAGGCGGTGTTGCCATAGATGTCACAGCATTACGAGTTCGAGTCTCTCGGAGGGGACGACCAAAAATTGGCATCGCAAATTTGACCGTTCTATCATAGGTTGAAAATTTTCAGACCTTTCTATACGTTCACATATCTTCCCTATATCAATTTGATCCGATGGAGCAGTGTAGCGAATAGAGTCGTCACATTCTGAGACGCTTGTATACTATTGATTTGTTGTGACATGCATCATTAATTTGATCCTCTATCCTACATAATAACATCTAAAATGAACTGTCCCGTACTACCATACATCGTGCACTAAGTTACAGCCCTAGATTAATCCTACGAAGAGGAATAACCCGGCCAGCGAAAGCTACATTTTTATATAGCCTAGCTGGCCGAGTGGTCTATGGGGCTGGATTTTGTGCAGGCGGTATTGCCATAGATGTTATAGAATTCGACGCATTTGCTCATCTGTCGATACCACCAACAACCGTCTAGATGAACTCCGTGCTCATTTTTTATGGCGTGGCTATATATCAACAGATATAGTTCGGGGATTTCAACGTGCTAACAACATCAGCCGTAAAGATCTCCTCGAGTACAAACCCAAGAACAAAAGGGTTCCTGTTGTGCTTACATACTATCCAGCCTTTGGGAAACTCTCGCAGCTACTGCATTCCAACTGACATTCAAAAACATCCTAAGCTCTCCAAGCTCTTTCCTGGGGGGCCGGTCCTGGCATTCCGTAGACCTAGGAGCCTAAGAGATGCCCTAGTAAGAGCAGAGATTTCATCGCAGCCCAAACAAAATACAACGGGCCAGTGTCGACCATCTGGAGATAAAAGATGTAAGACTTGTACCCAGATACTGCACACAAAAACGTTTAAAAGCTACTGCAATGGAAAGGAATTTGCCATTTTTTGCGACGTGACTTGCAAAACTGAAAATACCATATACCTTCTCCAGTGCCGATATGGTATACAGTACGTTGGCTAAACAGAAAAACCTTTCAACAGGCGTATGAATGGTCATCACAGTGACTACAATTTACAAATGCAAACGAGACCTCCCTCTAAGTCGCCATCTTAGATCCACCGGACACACCCAGGAGGATCTCCACAACATTGTTGTTACGATCATAGAACATAATAAAAACTGGTCAAAATATAAAAGAGTGTCTCGGGAAAGCTTTTGGATGAAAAATTACAAACAACTGCTCCAGATGGAATAAACGAGAAAAAAATAATCCATTTTTAGGTCCTGGTCTAAGGCTGGTACAGCACTATATGCTATACATCAATACGCCGTACTACCATATTTTGACTTTTTTTAATTGTTTTCCACAGTTAATTTTTATTTTTAATTTTGATAAAAAGACCCATTCAGGTTCCTTATCATTTGCTTATGTGTGCCTTTGATAAAGGTACAATCACCCACAGCGTACGTGGTTCAGCTTCTGAATCTGTTTTGATCTTGAACTTTATGAGTTTTATGCTGAAGAAGGATATCAGTTATCCGAAATGTTCAATGTAAATTTTACCATCATTTGGTAGTGTTAAACATATTAAGACGCGTTTATATAAATAAGGGTCTGAAAATTTCCCAACGATGTTAGAACTGTCAAAATTGCGATGCAAATTTTTGGTCGTTCCCTTCGCGGGACTCGAACTCGTACCGCTGTGACATCTATTGCAACACCTCCTGCACGAAGTCCAGCGCCCTAGACCACTCGGCCAGCTAGGCTATATAAAAATATAGCTTTCGCTGGCTTTCGCTGGATTTCGCTGGCCGGGTCATTCCTCCACGTAGGATTAATCTAGGGCTCCAACTTAGTACACGATGTATGGTAGTACGGGACAGTTCATCTAGGTGTTATTATGTAGGATTATTAAGTATCATTAACGTCACCACTGACAATTACAAACAACACAACATACAGCGGTTCGGACTGTTTTGGCAGGCTATTGCAAAAAATATTCGTATTTTTAAAACTAATTTTATTAGATGTAATTAATGATTAAATAAAATATTCCACAAAATGCAATGACAGATTTTGTTGTTCATATAATAAGACATACCATGTTCATAAAAAAACATGAATTTATCATCATTGGTAAATTGTTAAAAATCTTTATACATGTGTGTGACTTTTATGTGCATATAAATCGTCTCTTAAATCTGCACAAACTTAACACTGTAAAATAACGTGTCTTTTTATCGTCTTCATTGCTTTTAAAACAAATCCACACATGTATATTGATACTTTCATACCTTTACGCGTCGATCTTTTACGGGTTACACATCTAAATATCGGCAAATATACCGAAGCGTAACCAGTGGGATGAAATCCCAAAACTTGATCAAATGCATTCTTAGTAAAAAGTATGGTATCTTATTGTACTAAATATTTTTTATTTACTTAAGATCTTCAAAATATTAAAAACAAAAACAAAACAACAAATTAAAATGAAAACAAACAAAAACAAAGGATAAAAAAAACAAAAACAGAACCTACAAAAAACGGTGTTTTGTGACCAAAAAAATCATGACCTATCTTTTCTCAAAATAAAAAAACCAAAATATTTCCTTATAAAGAGGTTTATAATTCTTACATTCAAATATAAAAAAAGATATAACAGAAATACTGACATACCTATTTAAATGGGAGAGAGACATATGAATATGTGAATATTCCTTTTATTAAACCGACCCAAAGAATAATGTAATATAAATGATGCACCGTGAAAGAAAAACACGAAGTGGTAGAGAGGCATCACTTGACCTTCATATAGAATGGGTTAAGAATGAATATACTTAAAAAAAAATACCAAAGCGTCAGCAGCGGGATGATTCAAATATGTCAAAATCCCGAAGTTCCTAAACGTGAACACATGAAACAAAGACGATCTACATACACAATGTACCGGGGCTGTGCATTAATTTTTAATATGTTAGTATAATGGAATTCTCGATGGCGAAGAAGAATAACAAGAAGAGGAAGTTATAAGTAAATATAAAGAACAACAAATAACTTGCAAATTACTTGTGACTCCTTCCACAATGATAAATTTTTACAGCTTAAAGCAAATGATTGACATTTCATCTAATAACAGTATTAATTATAATTATAATAATATAATATAATAATAAGACTTGATTTTGATTGGGTAACCTAATCTTTCCTAGGCCCTCATGTAATACATATCGAAACAGAAATTATATATTTACAGACAAGACAAAATTGTACAAAAAGAACAAACAGAAAAACACAAATTAACTGCATACATTACATACATATTTTTTCATAGACATAGATGTATTGTCAATACATAAATCACTCGACACGTCAATACAACTTGAATCTATGTTTCAAGCAATTTGTTTTTGAAATTTTACATACATTACTCGGTAATTCATTAAAGAAATGTAACAGAATATTCAAAAGACTTTATGTAAATTGTAATTTGGGGGTTTCGGACTTTTTCATTTCTCATTAAGTAATAATTGAACTTATTTACTACACATCGTCTCGCCCTTTATGATTTGCATGCCATTAATGCTGTAGGGTGACTTTGAACGTCTTCATGACAACAGCAGAAGCCAACCATAACTATAGGGTAAGTCACGAGGTAATCTTATAAAAAACTGACTACGGCAGTTTCAGCTTCATAGGATTATAAGCCTATAGTTGTATTATTAAAAAAGGTTTCATTACGTAGCCATTTCCGTGTAGCATCAGGTCAAAATGACCAGCCTTGGATCTTTTACTCAGCTAATATGAAATTCGCTACATTAAATACCATTATACTGCCACAGATTTGTAGAAGACATTCTCGAAATATGGCAACATGGACATGACGGAAAAAATGTTAAACATACCATTTGTACATTTAACAACAATAACATTTTACAAAACAATTTAAGCATACTTGTAACTTATTCAATTGAATCAACTTCTTCACACCAGTACGTGAACTGCAATGGAGTCCGTACCACTAACGTCATATAGACTTGAAGATTTAATCTGAAAGTTAAAATATTTAACAATGTAAAAAATCTATCCAGTCTTGGAAAATTTCGTCACAAAATAAATGACATAAACAGTTAACAAACGAACAATAAAAAAATACTATAAAAAAGGCCTTTGATTGAGTCAACAGTCTTTCAAAAAACCTTATAAAAAGGCCAGTTTTCACTGATAACAAGTTATTCCTGTATTTACGGGAATATTGATGCAACCATTAAGGAATAGATCAAACCCATTCAAAGTGAGCAATTATTTTTTTTTACAGTTTTAAGGCTTACTTTTGCCTCATTACTCGCCATATTCTGAATAACTGTTTTGCATGTAAGAATCAGACAACCAATTTCGTGTAATATTTTATCTTATAAATCAGTCAGAAAGACATTGATTCCAACTACGTTGGAGTTGCTTGTTTACTGATATATGAAAGACGAGTAAAATCATTTAGTGACGATCGAAACATTGCGAGAAGTTGTATATATTTTTTCTTACACTGCTATACACTGCCTTGTGTGTACTTACCAATGTTTTTATTGCTTATTTATGAAATGCAATAGAACTGCATATATTGTGAGGGTACCTCTAGCTGACTTCACTGTTATACTATCTAACTAAGTAAATTCCTTGTTTCATATTTTCTATCTTGAAGTATGGCATGTGTGTGAAGTGTATAGATATCATATGAATCATGGCAGTATAAATGCTATGTGGTTTCACTTTTACAGCTTATCCTTGGGTTTGCATTTTTTTTCAATTTCCCTTTAAAATATTACGATTTATGATTATGAGTTTTCTTACCATCTTTATATACTCATGATTGGAATGTAATTGTTTATTTACTTGCAAAACACATTAATTATAAATGATTATGACATGAATGTAGAACCAACAAAAATGAAGAACATGTAACTAACTGAATTTCGCTACGTAAACATGTTTATGACCTTTTGAAATGATATGGTTTAGTATTTATTTCTTTTATGACATAACCATTCTTTAAATGCTTATCCTTGTCATCGATGATATTAAATACCTTTTCTCTTTGTTCCATAACAAATCTAAGAAGTGCCTCACAGGACACAGCTTGATATGACCACAATGATCGAGCAATTATCATTTGGGGCGAGTTAGAATACACCATACAAGCTTGATACAGCTCTGAGTAATGTCGTGGTCGTGTGTGAGCGATTGTTTGTTAGTTTGATCATCTGTCCCATTGTGTAACTATTTAAAATGTGGTTAACAAAGTTATGGTTGATTATAATTGTTAAAAGGTTGTGCTTTTGTGTACGTTAATACCACATGAATTATTCTATGAAATTATAGGACAATGTACTAGTATGACCGTAACTGTATGATTTAGCCATGTATAGTTATACAAGTACAAAGAGAAGGTCTTGATTTTAGAGCACCAATAAATATACCCTTTCTTACTATGTCAGCAATGCTCAGATATCAATATTACTTCAATTTGGGGTCGTCAAGTCTCTGGCTTTTGGTGACCGTTTTTATAGTATACGTGGGAAAAGCACTAATTGAAAGTATCAAAAATTTATTGTACAAAAATAACACGAATTAATGATTTCACAATAATCAATATTTTATAGGAATTTTCCCGAGCGGCTTTTCGTATTATTTGTCTGTGTTGTATGGCAAGCCAAAGAGGACAAAAAATGAGTGTTTTCTAATATGAAAAAAAAAAAAAAGATTTTCAATATTACAAATTTGATTTCTAATATTACAAACCCCTTTTCAAATATCGAAAAAACATTTTTTAATATTAAAAATTCAATAGAACTTGTAATATTAAAAAAACGATTTTTTAATGGTTCCCTTGATTACTCTTTAATACCAGAAATCGATTTTCTAATATTGGAACATGGATTTGTTGTATTCAATTACAATTTTTTAATATTCGAAAATCAATTTGCAATATTAATAAATGTGACTGATTTTGCAATAATGCAAAGTGATTTTTTAATATTACAAATTCATTTTCTGATATTGCAAATTCAATTTGTAATATTACAAAATGTCTGATATTTTATAATATTACTAAATCAGGAATTTGTGATATTAGAAAATGATTTTTTAATATTACAAAATGAATTTCTAATATTAAAAAATATTTTCTAATATAAAAAAAAATGATTTTGTAATATAAAAAATTTGATTTCTTATGATTTTTGTCCACTTTGGCTTGCCATAATGTTGTCTATTACCAAGAATATTATATGTGAGTTTGATAAGCGCATGTCCAAACTTATACTAAATTATTGTTAAGTGTTCTAAGATACACCATAACTCATATAGAGCCTTATATCCATGTGTCAGTTGTTTCCCTTAACTTTCTGTTCAAATTACCCTAGAATCCCTTGTGAATTATCGATTCAATAAACTACCCTCGGTTTCTCTTGGTAGTTCCTTTTAGGTTTGGTAGCCTTTCTTTGGTACCCCCACCTACTCTGAATTTCTCCACTGAAGCGTTTGCTTATATATAATCTGGTTCCCTGGTCAATATCATAAGCGTCCCTAGGATCGCTAAAATAAAGACTCAGGTCACCAGTGACGGATATGCACAATACATGAGTAAATTTGCGCTTATGAAATTAAATAAAAACAAAGATGAGATTATCTAAATTAACTTTATAATTGTGCATATATATCGAAAGATAGTATCAGTAACTTGAAAAATATTTCAACCTATTTTTCTTTAAAATTTGAATATTAAAACGTATAGAAGTAAATAAAATAACGTCATATTCGCTCAGCCATTCAAAATACAGAAAGACGTCACTGGTGATCCGGGGTTATAATTGAGAGAAACTTGTGGAACGAAAATATTACCCGGGCTTTGTGGTTAGCTTATACACCGCCAGCTTTACGTGCCGCTATTGTGGCGTTCTCCTTTGGTAACCTGACAGTCAAACAAATGTATGTGCGCGAACATCTTTGTTTCCGGTTTTTTTTAAAGGACGATTTCTTTAAATATTGAACCCCGTAATTAAAATGTATCAAACAAACTATTTCTATTTTATTCTATAGATTCTGAGGATAGAAACATATCTTTATTTCACGTTGAAACATTCTCATTGCCGACAACCCACTCTCAACAACCTGTTCTATAAATAGATCTAAATATATATCTGGAATTCCCCACTATCATTTTAACCGTACTTCCGAGAAATGAAAAAAAAACTTGTTATCTAGCTACGACAATGCTGTTCATTTGCTTCGTATATATATATAGGGAAAATAGTAGTATTTAATTCCCTGCATTATGTTGATCAATCGTGGAAGAAGGTTAAAATTTAGGACTTTTAACTCAGTTCATTTGTCATGTTTACCCCATCTCCGAATTATATGTATTAATTTCAGAAAATGATGGTAACATTTTCTACAATTTATATAGAAAATCCTGTTTGTACATATCTTTAGGCCAGAGAAATTTTATTCAGTTTGCGCCGGTGGAATTTTTTAATCTGCTCAAATGTGTATATTGAAATGCACTTGAAAATTAATTGCGGTGTCGTGCCTACATCTGTGTGACTTGATATAGAAGTTCTCAATTTAGGTGCACACTTATTATGTATATCTGAATGTAAGAATCACTCACTTAATGTATTTTTGCTTCTATTAATTCAAATTCAAATTCGAATTCAAATTATTTATTGTTCAAACACATTTTCATTAAATGGTCATGACACAATAATAACATAATGCACATACATTTGTATAAATAAAACATTAGTATCATTTACATGTATAATGTTGTGGACGACGGTGACCAACCAGAAAATTATAACGTTATACTTTGAATGAAAGCTTGGCAATTATTTATATAATTAATTGTTGCCTGGAGTACTGGGAGTAAGTTAGAGTTAAAAATCAAACTTATATGGCTTTCTGTTAGTGAGTTGAAGTGGTTTATATATTTTTTAAATTTTAGTTATTAAATCATTTCTATAGTTAATGTAGGCGAGACAATGTATGAAGAAATGGGTTTCATCATCAATTTGATTTAATTGACATGATTTGCAAATGCGTTCATTAGCTGGAATGTTTTTTGTATCATCCTCTCTCTTTTGAAAGAGAGTGGGCACTAATTCGGTATTTGCAAATTATAGATCTGTCTGATTTGTATTTGCATGTATCAAAATAAGATGTTTTTTGTTAACCTTATAGATTAAAAGAACAGAAGTTTCTTATTATCTCTCAATGTACAGAGTTGATTTTGAATACTTTGATCAATGATTCTTTGCTTTATATGTTATATATTATGTTTAAGTAGATCTGTATCTGTTAAAATGTAATTAAAACCAAGTTCTTTTATCCAATTGTAAACTGTTGTTACCCATATATTATTTTGTGGAATATTTTTATATATTTCATTTACAAGGGTGTTATTGGAGTTAATAATGTGTTCCAAGACTTTAATAACTTGAACCATGATTTTGACTTTGAGAGGTTGTCTTTTGAGTTCTGCTACGCATGTAGAATTTGTTGCCTTGTTGTGAACACCTAGGATTTCTTTTACAAATTTTAAGTAGAGATGTTCAAATGGTTCACTATTTTTGAAATAACAATTGGTTCCCCAAATTTCACAGCCACATAGAATAATCGGGCTTATAAGCAATCAAATAGTTTTTCTAGCATAGCACATGGATTGTTCAATCCTATAGAGTTTTTAATCTTAAACCATGCCTTGCGATCTTTCTCCATTAATATCATAGAAGAGATGTTAAAATTGCCTGTATATTTAATTGTTAAACCGAGATAGCAATATGTTTTTACAGTTTCTAAAGTGTTATCAATACGTTTAAAACTATTAAGATGAGTTTTTCCATTTGAACTGAATATTATAATGCTTTGTTGGTTGACCTCTAGCTTCCATGATTCACAAAAATAGTGCAAAATATTCAATGAGTTTTGAAGACCGGTTTGAGTACTAGATAATAATATAATGTCATCTGCCTATAGTAGTGAGTTAATTGAGATATTTCCGATAATGACAGGATCAATCTCGCTTTCATTAAGATTTGAAATTAAATAATTTATATATAAATTAAAAAGAATGGGTCTAAGAACATCTCCTTGCTTGACTCCACATTTTGACACAAATTTCCTACTTAAACCTTGTTTGAACTTCAATATACAAGAAGGTTCTTGATACATTGAAAGAATAATTTTAAGTATTTGAGAAGGGAAGTTATTTTTCCACAATTTATAAAACAGGCCTTCTCTCCAAACTGTGTCGAAAGTGTATGTTCAACAATTGTTTTAATGTAAAAAGATGATCCGTTGTTCTTGATTTTTCTTTGAATCCAATTTGATAGTCATGGATTAATTTGTTAGCATTAATAAATGTTATTATTCTGGCTAATAATTTTTTTTTTAAAGTTTACCTAGATTGGATGTCAGAGAAATTCCTCTGTAATTTGATGGATTGGATTTGTCCCTTTTCTTATGGATGACTGAAATGTAGTTTTCATTCCATATTTTTGGAAACTCACCATTTTTTAAAAATTATGTTAAAAATTTTTGATACAGGCTCAATAAGATGATTTATTCCATATTTTTTTTTCATTTCGTTTGATATGAGATCACTAGTTGTCGACTTTCCATTTTTAAGAGTTTTTACTGCTTTCATTATTTCATCTTTACTGAATGGGTCTTCATTTCAAATTTTATTAAATGTTTTTTTTTTAATTATTTTTGGTTTTGATGATAATAGTTAACTTATTTGATATTGAAGCATGGAAGTTATTATTGGGAATATTGTCAGAATGTTTATTGATATTATAAAAGAAATCGATAAATTCTTCTTTATTATAAATTTCGTCATGTTCATTCTTTGCACGACAGTTTATTTTGTTTATCAATCACCAAAATGGTTTTGGATCATTTTCCATTTTAGAATATAAATCCTGGCAAATTTTTGTCTTGTATTTTTTCTCTTCACTTTTACAACTTCTCCTGTACTTAGAAAGATAAGACTAACACTTTTGACGGTGTGATCCATTATTTGGTAATTTATTAACCGGGGAAAGATAGTTTTTACTGTATTCTTCAAATCATGATTTGAGTCAGAAAACCATTCTTTGCGTTTAGTTTTATTTTTCTTGCTTTGAAGTTTTCTTTTAAAGAATTTAGCAGACACTGATGTAGCGTCATAAAAAATTGTGTTTAAATTTTGTACTGCTTAATCGCAGTCTTCAGACTTGTCTGAGAGTAAAATTTGAATTTTATATTTTATTTGGTCACTTTGAACATAGGTTTTTATACTTTTCAATTGATATTTTTCTAAAAATATTTTTTTTTTTGCAGTTCTTGAGGATTTTGTTATTCCCCCTTTCATATGGTCACTTAATATCAGATTCTTTCATGTTGACCATGTTTTTGAAAAGTTTTGGTTCAAATTACTGTTACGACAAGTCTGGAATAACAATTTTTTATCATACTTAAGTCATATTTCTTCCTGCAAACCTTGAATTTTCAGTGACTCAGTTCGAGGCCTAATTTTCATAGCATAAAACATATGAATTTCATGTATTTTGGTAATATGGTGGCAATTTGTGATTTTTTCAAGTAGTAAATACAATATTCTCTCTGCTATAGGTAAAAGCAATCAAGAATAGATGTCAATTGCCAGGTTTTAGAGGTTTTACTGAACTATGCCCTGCCACAGTACCGCAGCCATATATATTTGGACACTTGATTTGAAAATAACCTTCTTAGAAGATTGATGTTAGTATTTTTATTTGTTAGCATACACCGCACAATAATATTATGTAGTTAGAATGCTGATTTTATTCTTTACCAGAAAAAAATGCATTTTAATTAAAAATATGTATTTTTCATTACCAATTTTCCTTAGGCCAATAGCAAGTAATGGATAAAAGAAGCAAATTTTGCAGTTTTTTTTATGTATTAGGGCTATGTTTGTGTAGGAAAAAAGCTGTCTTTCATGATGTGCACAGTGATTCTAATATGCCCTGGCAAGGATCAAACTAAAGTACGAGAGCTCTGTAACTTCTTATTTGTGTCATAAATTGGATGTACGTAGTGAAAAAAAAACACTTTCCCTGTTTGTTCATTCAGATCAGTGGAGGTATTGTTTTATTTACGTTCTATTGTAGTGGTTGATAATAAAATACACAATAAATTGTAAACCTCGTGTGGAGATGAGATACCACTTGCTATTGACTTTCTATAAAATTTACTATTGAGTAGCCAACGGTCCATGGCAATATTAATGTGTGCTTTAATATCTGACAAAGGATAATTTTACCAGAATCAAAATGATTTCTTTTTAGCCCTCATTCTTAAACGATTGAAGTCACAATCCCTAAAATCCATACAAGTGTTCCTTTGTTATATATAAATTTATTGTCTGGAATCCATGAAAATGTGTGTTTCTACATTCCCTTTTTTGTTCCTTAAAAGCATCACAACCGTCCTTAATGGTATGTCACTTTGTGGTACAATTTCAAAGAAATATAATTATACTCAAATTATTGTGCGAACAAGAAATGTATATGGACGAAGACGATGAACATGATGGAATTATGTGGTGCGGCCGTATAATAAAAAAATGAAACAAAATACATAAGTTAGCCTTCAGTAATGGTTGGTTATTATTATTTCTATACTCAAGATGGTAAAGTTAAAATTTTCAACTAAAATTCTTATTTTTCCACAGAAACAGGATACTAGTTAATAGATTAAAATCAAGATGGCTGAAGGAAAATAGCTTTTTCATTGAAATCTGCAGAAAACTTAGAAAATGTAAAATGGCAGAAAATCTCTCGTAGAAATTTAATAACCAATCTGTGGTAAAAAAAATCACGTACATTTTTATTCTGGGACTTAAACGAACATTTGATTGAAGACTTTCTTCTGTCACTTAATCAAGAAGTCAATTAATGAGGCTACTCATTTTCCCTTTATTTCAAGGTTTGGTAAATGAGAGGTTATCCCTTGAAACACGTGTACAGCAAATCGAAATTTTCATTCAACGTGGCATAGTTTTCTTTTCCTCTTTTGTCTACCCAGGACATGACTTTTTACGAGCAACTCGGCGGGTGTTTCCAGAAAAGGTAGAGGACGCTTACCCTACCGGTGATCTGGTCCATGCGCCCAGATTTTAATGGAGTCCGAGTTGCTCATTTGCTTTTGTTACTTTGTATGTATGATTTTAGTTACTTCATGTTCTTTGTTGTGTATGTCTGTTTTCCATGTCTGGTCTATGTCCCTGGATTACATTCTTTTGTTTGCTGCTATAACCTTGGTTCGCTTGATTATTCTTTCATTTTTTATGATTGATATTTCTGTACTACAAGTTGCAACAGAAATACATGTACAATTTGTATTACCTGTATGTCCCATATAATCTGAATCAGTTGTATAGAGAGTGACTCCACCTGTAAACATATAATGGTATTTTAAATAATATGTAACACAATTCCCAGGTAGGTAACTTCCCATGTATTATTGAAGAAGGATACGCAAAAATTACGGATATGTTTATATGTTTAAAATTTTGCATAAAAGAGATTTAAATCCGATATTCAGATCTGATTGAGAAATATTCTGTTTCTGACTAACATATTATAGATGATGGATTTTCATAATTTTCTATAGTATTATTATAATACTATTAATACTAATAATATTATTATTTTGCCTTCCCCACAAAGTTCAAGACTTATTTTGAAGCTTGTGTTTTGGATTTACTTAAATTATTGCATTTACTTCTTTTTTTTCACTTATATTTGTTCTTCAATAAAACCTGGATTAAACCACCTTTTCTATTGGAAATGCTACACCAAATCAGGACTAACTTACATTGAGTTTCTAGCAATACGATATACAATAATGGTCCAGAAATTGCTAATAAGTCAAAATACAAAAGACATTAGTGGACGAACATTAGATTCTTAGATGGGGGGGGGGGGATGGGGGGAGGCTGGCAATTTTTTTCAGGTCAGATATTTATTCCCAGCCTGGTGAAAGTTAGATTATTTATTTTCATCATCATCTTGGCTAGATTATTTATTTTAACTTCTCACAAAAAAGTCTTTTCTTTTAAAAAAAAAATTAATGTGCATATCCGGGAAAATGTGGTTTGGGTTATATATCAAAGCACGTGTTACTATTATTATTAAAGACATTATTAAATGAAGTTCATTCTCCATAATACAAGGCATAGTCTCTACTATATCCGACAGGTGGCATTAGTACCCAACATGTTTATTGAACACCGTGAATAGCCACAAATTAACAATTTAGTTTATGTTGAGTTATTGTTTTTATCATGCCTAAAATATGAGTTTTACGATGTCAGTATGCTGTGAATGAGAATTCTGTTTGATACTGAGACAAGTTGTCTAGGGGTAGGGGTAATATTTTTGGCATTTTTTGAAAATTTATTCTTGAAAATTAGTTTTCCGTGGTTTAATTATGAAGAAAATCAAATTATCTACTGAATGGCACCAAATTTGAGACGTTTTAGTTGAACAATAACTTGTAGAGTCGAACTTATGTGACTTTTTACGGAAAAATCGAAAATCCCTTTATTTTTATACATTCTGACTACAAAAATCGCCAAAACTCATCAAAAGAACCCCAGAAGTATTAATTGTGATAATACTAAATAGAAAATACCAAACTAGCCATTTTTACTGAAGCATAAATATTCTATGGGTTTTGACATGGTAAAATATGTCAATTTGAGCGATTTTGTAGTAGGGTAAGGTAATTTGTTTTATTTTACACCAAAACCTTAAGTGTTACCGCAACTTTTTTTAAACCATTGTAAAGTTGAGACATTGGGCTACATAATGATACTTATATTTAGTTCACACATACTGTCCCAGGCAGACTAAGACGCTCAAATAATTAAGTCACAAAAATCTTGGCTTTTTGACCTAATGTGGTAGAAATATAGGCTTATACTGAAAAAGAAACTGAGAATATTTTTGGCGACAAATTGATTCGGTATAAAGATATCTAAAAATCACCATGAAGTTGATGAGTGGGGGTGCACGTATTTTAGTATTTTTATTTGTTAGCATACACCACACAATCATATTGTGTTGTTAGAATGCTGATTTTATCCTTTACAAGAAAAATATGCATTTTATTTAAAAATATGTATTTTTCATTACCGATTTTCCCTAGGCCAATAGCAAGAAATTGATAAAAGAAGCAAATTTTACAGTTTTTTTATGTATTAGGGCTATGTTTGTGTAGGAAATACACTGTTTTATCACACTAATGATGAAACAAGGGTGTATTTTGTTCAGCTTTCATTATTTATGGAATGAACAGCATTGAATTAAATTTTTTTTCAGGAGGGAAAAAAGCTGTCTTTCATGATGTGCACAGTGATTCTAATATGCCCTGGCAAGGATCAAACTAAAGTACGAGAGCTCTGGAACTTCTTATTTGTGTCATAAAATGGATGTACTTAGTGAAAAAACACTTTCCCTGTTTGTTCATTCAGATCAGTGGAGGTATACCATTGTTTTATTTATGTTCTATTGTAGTGGTTAATAATAAAATACACAATAAATTGTAAACCTCGTATGGAGATGAGATACCACTTGCTATCAAAATACCTATCTTAATGTATCATAACTTTCTATAAAATTTACTATTGAGTAGCCAACGGTCCATGGCAATATTAATGTGCGCTTTAATATCTGACAAAGGATAGTTTTACCAGAATCAAAATGATTTCTTTTTGGCCCTCATTCTTAAACGATTGAAGTCACAATCCTTAAAATCCATACAAGTGTTCCCTTGTTATATGTAAATTTATTGTCTGGAATCCATGAAAATGTGTGTTTCTACATTCCCTTTTTTGTTCCTTATTCCTAAAGGTACAAATCATAACCCCTAAAAGCATCACAGCCGTCCTTAATGGTATGTCACTTTGTGGTACAATTTCAAAGAAATATAATTATACTCAAATTATTGTGCGAACAAGAAATGTGTATGGACGAAGACGATGAACATGATGGAATTATATGATGCGGCCGTACATTAAAAAAAATGAAACAAAATACATAAGTTAGCCTTCAGTAATGGAGGGTTATTATTATTTCTACACTCAAGATGGTAAAATTAAAATTTTCAACTAAAATTCTTATTTTTCCACAGAAACAGGATACTAGTTAATAGATTTAAATCAAGATGGCTGAAGGAGAATAGCTTTTTCATTGAAATCTGTAGAAAACTTAGAAAATGTAAAATGGCAGAAAATCTCTCGTAGAAATTTAATAACCAATCTGTGGTAAAAAAAAAATCACGTACATTTTTATTCAGGGACTTAAACGAACATTTGATTGAAGACTTTCTTCTGTAACTTAATCAAGAAGTCAATTAATGAGGCTACTCATTTTCCCTTTATTTCAAGGTTTGGTAAATGAGAGGTTACCCCTTGAAACACGTGTACAGCAAATCGAAATTTTCATTCAACGTGGCATAGTTTTCTTTTCCTCGTTTGTCTACCCAGGACATGACTTTTTACGAGCAACTCGGCGGGTGTTTCCAGAAAAGGTAGAGGACGCTTACCCTACCGGTGACCTGGTCCATGCGCCCAGATTTTAATGGAGTCCGAGTTGCTCATTTGCTTTTGTTACTTTGTATGTATGATTTTAGTTACTTCATGTTCTTTGTTGTGTATGTCTGTTTTCAAAGTCTGGTCTATGTCCCTGGATTACATTCTTTTGATTACTGCTATAACCTTGGTTCGCTTGATTATTCTTTCATTTTTTATGATTGATATTTCTGTACTACAAGTTGTAACAGAAATTCATGTACAATTTGTATTACCTGTAAGTCCCATACAATCTGAATCACTTGCATTAAGACTGACTCCACCTGTAAACATATAATGGTATTTTAAATAATATGTAACACAATTCCCAGGTAGGTAATTTCCCATGTATTATTGAAGAAGGATACGCAAAAATTACGGATATGTTTATATGTTTAAAATTTTGCATAAAAGAGATTTAAATCCGATATTCAGATCTGATTGAGAAATATTCTGTTTCTGACTAACATATTATAGATGATGGATTTTCATAATTTTCTATAGTATTATTATAATACTATTAATACTAATAATATTATTATTTTGCCTTCCCCACAAAGTTCAAGACTTATTTTGAAGCTTGTGTTTTGGATTTACTTAAATTATTGCATTTACTTCTTTTTTTTCACTTATTTTTGTTCTTCTATAAAACCTGGATTAAACCATGTTTTCTATTGGAAGTCGAAATACAAAAGATATTAGGGGACGAACATTAGATTCTTAGTTGGGGGGGGGGGGGCTGTTAATTTTTTTCAGGTCAGATATTTATTCCCAGCCTGGTGAAAGTGAGATTATTTATTTTCATCATCACCTTGGCTAGATTATTTATTTTAACTTCTCATAAAAAAGTCTATTCTTTTAAAAAAAAAATTAATGTGCATATCCGGGAAAATGTGGTTTGGGTTATATATCAAAGCACGTGTTACTATTATTATTAAAGACATTATTAAATGAAGTTCATTCTCCATAATACAAGGCATAGTCTCTACTATATCCGACAGGTGGCATTGGTACCCAACATGTTTATTGAACACCGTGAATAGCCACAAATTAACAATTTAGTTTATGTTGAGTTATTGTTTTTATCATGCCTAAAATATGAGTTTTACGATGTCAGTATGCTGTGAATGAGAATTCTGTTTGATACTGAGACAAGTTGTCTAGGGGTAGGGGTAATATTTTTGGCATTTTTTTGAAAATTCATTCTTGAAAATTAGTTTTTTGTGATTTAATTATGAAGAAAATGAAATTATCTACCGAATGGCACCAAATTTGAGACGTTTTAGTTGAACAATAACTTGTAGAGTCGAACTTATATGACGTTTTACGGAAAAATCGAAAATCCCTTTATTTTTATACATTCTGACTACAAAAAATCGCCAAAACTCATCAAAAGAACCCCAGAAGTATTAATTGTGATAATACTAAATAGAAAATACCAAACTAGCCATTTTTACTGAAGCATAAATATTCTATGGGTTTTGACATGGTAAAATATGTCAATTTGAGCGATTTTGTGGTAGGGTAAGGTAATTTGTTTTATTTTACACCAAAACCTTAAGTGTTACCGCAACTTTTTTTAAACCATTGTAAAGTTGAGACATTGGGCTACATAATGATACTTATATTTAGTTCACACATACTGTCCCAGGCAGACTAAGACGCTCAAATAATTAAGTCACAAAAATCTTGGCTTTTTGACCTAATGTGGTAGAAATATAGGCTTATACTGAAAAAGAAACTGAGAATATTTTTGGCGACAAATTGATTCGGTATAAAGATATCTAAAAATCACCATGAAGTTGATGAGTGGGGGTGCACGTATTTTAGTATTTTTATTTGTTAGCATACACCACACAATCATATTGTGTTGTTAGAATGCTGATTTTATCCTTTACCAGAAAAATATGCATTTTATTTAAAAATATGTATTTTTCATTACCGATTTTCCCTAGGCCAATAGCAAGAAATTGATAAAAGAAGCAAATTTTACAGTTTTTTTTTGTGTATTAGGGCTATGTTTGTGTAGGAAATACACTGTTTTATCACACTAATGATGAAACAAGGGTGTATTTTGTTCAGCTTTCATTATTTATGGAATGAACAGCATTGAATTAAATTTTTTTTCAGGAGGGAAAAAAGCTGTCTTTCATGATGTGCACAGTGATTCTAATATGCCCTGGCAAGGATCAAACTAAAGTACGAGAGCTCTGGAACTTCTTATTTGTGTCATAAAATGGATGTACTTAGTGAAAAAACACTTTTCCTGTTTGTTCATTCAGATCAGTGGAGGTATCCCATTGTTTTATTTATGTTCTATTGTAGTGGTTAATAATAAAATACACAATAAATTGTAAACCTCGTATGGAGATGAGATACCACTTGCTATCAAAATACGTATCTTTATGTATCATAACTTTCTATAAAATTTACTATTGAGTAGCCAACGGTCCATGGCAATATTAATGTGCGCTTTAATATCTGACAAAGGCTAATTTTACCAGAACCAAAATGATTTCTTTTTGGCCCTCATTCTTAAACGATTGAAGTCACAATCCTTAAAATCCATACAAGTGTTCCCTTGTTATATGTAAATTTATTGTCTGGAATCCATGAAAATGTGTGTTTCTACATTCCCTTTTTTGTTCCTTATTCCTAAAGGTACAAATCATAACCCCTAAAAGCATCACAGCCGTCCTTAATGGTATGTCACTTTGTGGTACAATTTCAAAGAAATATAATTATACTCAAATTATTGTGCGAACAAGAAATGTGTATGGACGAAGACGATGAACATGATGGAATTATATGATGCGGCCGTACATTAAAAAAATGAAACAAAATACTTAAGGTAGCCTTCAGTAATGGTTGGTTATTATTATTTCTATACTCAAGATGGTAAAGTTAAAATTTTCAACTAAAATTCTTATTTTTCCACAGAAACAGGATACTAGGTAATAGATTTAAATCAAGATGGCTGAAGGAGAATAGCTTTTTCATTGAAATCTGTAGAAAACTTAGAAAATGTAAAATGGCAGAAAATCTCTCGTAGAAATTTAATAACCAATCTGTGGTAAAAAAAAATCACGTACATTTTTATTCAGGGACTTAAACGAACATTTGATTGAAGACTTTCTTCTGTAACTTAATCAAGAAGTCAATTAATGAGGCTACTCATTTTCCCTTTATTTCAAGGTTTGGTAAATGAGAGGTTACCCCTTGAAACACGTGTACAGCAAATCGAAATTTTCATTCAACGTGGCATAGTTTTCTTTTCCTCGTTTGTCTACCCAGGACATGACTTTTTACGAGCAACTCGGCGGATGTTTCCAGAAAAGGTAGAGGACGCTTACCCTACCGGTGACCTGGTCCATGCGCCCAGATTTTAATGGAGTCCGAGTTGCTCATTTGCTTTTGTTACTTTGTATGTATGATTTTAGTTACTTCATGTTCTTTGTTGTGTATGTCTGTTTTCAAAGTCTGGTCTATGTCCCTGGATTACATTCTTTTGATTACTGCTATAACCTTGGTTCGCTTGATTATTCTTTCATTTTTTATGATTGATATTGTATTACCTGTAAGTCCCATACAATCTGAATCACTTGCATTAAGACTGACTCCACCTGTAAACATATAATGGTATTTTAAATTATATGTAACACAATTCCCAGGTAGGTAATTTCCCATGTATTATTGAAGAAGGATACGCAAAAATTACGGATATGTTTATATGTTTAAAATTTTGCAAAAAAAGAGATTTAAATCCGATATTCAGATCTGATTGAGAAATATTCTGTTTCTGACTAACATATTATAGATGATGGATTTTCATAATTTTCTATAGTATTATTATAATACTATTAATACTAATAATATTATTATTTTGCCTTCCCCACAAAGTTCAAGACTTATTTTGAAGCTTGTGTTTTGGATTTACTTAAATTATTGCATTTACTTCCATTTTTTTTTCACTTATTTTTGTTCTTCTATAAAACCTGGATTAAACCATCTTTTCTATTGTAAGTCGAAATACAAAAGATATTAGGGGACGAACATTAGATTCTTAGTTGGGGGGGGGGGGCTGTTAAATTTTTTTCAGGTCAGATATTTATTCCCAGCCTGGTGAAAGTGAGATTATTTATTTTCATCATCACCTTGGCTAGATTATTTATTTTAACTTCTCACAAAAAAGTCTATTCTTTTAAAAAAAAATTAATGTGCATATCCGGGAAAATGTGGTTTGGGTTATATATCAAAGCACGTGTTACTTTTTATGTTTATTATTAAAGACATTATTAAATGAAGTTCATTCTCCATAATACAAGGCATAGTCTCTACTATATCCGACAGGTGGCATTAGTACCCAACATGTTTATTGAACACCGTGAATAGCCACAAATTAACAATTTAGTTTATGTTGAGTTATTGTTTTTATCATGCCTAAAATATGAGTTTTACGATGTCAGTATGCTGTGAATGAGAATTCTGTTTGATACTGAGACCAGTTGTCTAGGAGTAGGGGTAATATTTTTGGCATTTTTTGAAAATTCATTCTTGAAAATTAGTTTTTAGTAGTGTAATTGTGAAGAAAATCAAATTATATACCGAATGGCACCCATTTTGAGACGTTTTAGTTGAACAATAACTTGCAGAGGACGCTTACCCTACCGGTGCACCTGGTCCATGCTCCCAGTTTTTAGTGGAGTCCGAGTTGCTCATTTGCTTTTGTTACTTCTGTCGTGAAAACAGCACGAAGTACGTTCACATTCTTTGTACCTTTGTATTATCAACGTCAGTAACGTCGCCGTGAGCTTAATCTTGTATATTGCAATGGTTGAACTTGACGATAGACTTGTTACATTATTCTAAGTTACACAAAATTAAAGGTGCCGTGACTGTTGGAAAAGTATGGATTCTATGTTAAAAGCTGTGCGTGCCGCACATAAAGGAGTAGTAACAAAATTACTGAGGAATTTCGAACAGACTTCAGACTTTCAACATGAAGAGATATTGACTTTATCGTAAAAACTCATGCAGAAACAGACAATTCTCAAGGAAATCAACGAAAAAATACTGGATTTGACAACGGAGGAGGGTGTGGCAGAAGAACTTGAGGAAAGAGATGAGTATATGTACAATTTAGAGACCAAAATCAAACAAATTAAAAACATTCATGTCTCTAAATCAATCACAATCCAAATTAACAATAACTATCCTAAATCCTCATGCAGAAATTTTTTCGCCAATGAATATCAACCCGCCATACCAGCAAATGTTCGTAAGGACCGATAGTACGATAGGCACATACATGAGACAACCCACAATGCCCATCCCTGCACACAACCCGCATATAACAATGTCAAGGACAGTCAACTATTGATATGCTCAGCCCAAATACTTCTACTTTGCCAAATGTAAGTCATCGCCTTCCGAAACTAAACCTGCCGTATTTCGACGGAGACATTCTCAGCTGGCAAACCTTTTGGGACGCATTTGAATCCACAATTCACTACAATACTAGCCTCACAGACATACAGAAATTCAGCTACTTGAAGGCTCAGTTACGCGGTATTGCAATACAGTCTATAGAAGGGTTTCCATCAACAAACACCAACCACGCGACAGTCATTGAATTATTGCAAAAACGTTGTGGTCGATTACACAAGATTATCAAAACATACATGAAAGCACTCATGGATCTGACACCCTAAACAATGAGTCAAATAGCTTACGCAGCTATGTAGATAAAATCGAGACGTATATAGGGGCTCGAGTCACTGTTAGTCTAAAAACATGTATGGGTCATTACTTGTACCAGTAGTTATCGGAAAGCTGCCCTTAGAAATAAGAAAAGATTTTGACCACAAAAATGGAAGTGACATTATGCTTGAGAATGAGGTAGACATTTTAGAAGTTGGACATCCCGTTGATGTAATTGAAAACAACTCAACAGTTTTACGCTTGAACTAAGTCAAAAGAACAACAAAAATCAGCATGCAATGAATCAAAACCACGTACATATACATTTAAAGAAGAAGCCCACTCATCGACTGATTGTGTCAAAATAAAAAAACTGCCGAAGCAAGGATAGCCATCGTTTAACAGAAAAAAATACGCTACAACTGTCTACGTTATCATCGAGTTAAGGACTGCAAATCAAATGGAAAATGTAAAACGTGAATCGAAAACATCACACGAGTCTTTGTGGACGAACATATGTATCTAACAGGAAATCAGGAACAACACAAAAAGAAGCTGCCGTAAATCTTGTTCGACATGATGAAAACACAAATACATGTACTAGTACCCGGCAATTGTTAATTTTGATTGGTCACAATTTCTCATATTTCCATTCATTTTTCATTAAAACATTCATTCTGATTATTTCTTTTACGGCCCCAAGAATGTCGTAAATACAGCGAAGTACGTTCACATTCTTTTGTACCTTTGTACTATTGACGACGCTAACGTCAGTAACGTCGCCGTGAACTTTTTCTTGTATATTAAAATGGCTGAACTTGACGGTCGATTTGTTACGTTATTCTAAGTTACATAACAACTTTGTATGTGTTATTTTACTTATTTATTGTTCTTTGATGTGTATGTCTGTTTTCCATGTTTGGTCTCTGTCCCTGGATTACTTTCTTTCGATTTCCGCTAGAACCTTGGTTCCCTTGATTACTCTTTGGCATGTGGTGGATGACTATCTTATTAGCAATCATACCACATCTCTTTTTTATATTAATTCAGGTGCTTCAGAAGGATTCACAGCTCCTCCTTTTGCATGATAACAACTTAGCTGCTCGTTGCAGGTAAATTTTTCGATTAATTAAGATTCTCGGTATTAATCTGAAAGAGCTTTTTGGCAGCTGTGGGGTAGCGTAATGTGCAAGGAATTTAACTTACACTTTTTGCATAGTATTTTCTCTTAATTGCTCTTAGCAATCAGTTAATATAGCTGGATTGTATAGGTTTTTCAGTAAATACTAATATGGTCCGAAATGCCAGTTCAAAATATTTATACAATTTTGAACAGTTATATTGCGTCAGTTCTAGAGTATTTTTTTCAATTTAACTCAAACATTGTTTTCATTTTTCAAATGCACATTTAATTCTATCAGGGGCGGATCCAAGATTTCAGATCCGTAAATACATTTGTATAAGCATTTGCCGAAAGCAGCGAGGCTTGAATTTTTTTTAGTTAGTATTGAAACGAATCACCGTTCAGTTTGTATAGCGTCATTTTAATCCTTCCACCCATTTAAGGGTTTTGTTTTTGCTCTTTTATTTTGGATGTTTACATTTCAATGACTACAGATATTGTTTTGCTGAAGTGCCGCATTTTACTTCCTATGTTTTTTTTTTTGGGGGGGGGGGGGGCATTAGTAATTGTACACATTTTACTTCTGAATGTCGACCTTCCTACGTTTTTATTTCTAAAGGTTCTAAATACTTTTTTCAGATACATTTTAAAATATCAAAATTTACTTGTATTGTATTTTAAATAAAGTAAAGCATGACGTAATCAAAGTATCAAATGCGTATTTAAATGATAATTTTTCATTTAACAACATACTTGTAATTCTTTGTTCATTTTCTGAGGACATTTCTGTAATGCATGATAATACGTTTGTTACAAAACGAAAAGTCCAAATTGTTTATACTCGTACTTTTCCAGTTATATTTTAAATGGCAAACCAATGATTTCATCGGTTTTTTTTTAAACCGGCCAATAGGAACTCGAAAACTAAAGATTAACCAGGTTTTAAAAGTAAATGCAGGCCAATTACAGATTAAGGATTGAATGAGTTGCCATTATTATGAATGAAAAATAAAATATAAAATTGACAATACTGACATGCCCTATATAAATGTACGTTTATCTGAGTACATTTTAATTCTATTCTGTTTTTCGTTAATAAGACACCAAGGTTGAATTGACAAAATTTACCAAAGTAGAAAAATTCATTCGGATTTCCAAAAAATATTTTTTTTTATTAAAACGATCTGTTATTGGCAATATATATAATAGGATGACAAAATTAACGTTTCTTATTTTGATGTATCTGTCATCTTGTCTCGAATAAAGATGAGTCCTAAAGATGTTTAGTCATAATGTGATGTATAAGGCAGAAATATTTACCTTTATAGAAAGGTCTAAAGACACATTTATCGGTAGGCGACGTACTTGCAACATCAGGAACACTGCTATATGAAGATAAGGCAATTGGACGCCTTAAACGAATTCCTTTAATAAAAAAAATAATTAGCAATGTTTTTGTTGATTTGATAAAAAAAAACATATTTCATTTCTTTAAACCAAAGCAATGCCAAAGGTACTAACCAGGGGCAATCCTTGGATGGAACAAAAACAGGTGCAACAAAAAGGAAACACGATTTGCTGTTAAAAATTTTAAAGTTACAAAGGACGTTTTGACAATGCATCATACAACACGTCTCCTACAGGGCTGATGCACCATGAATCAAGTAAACATTAACTTAATAATAAAAAAAAAGGTTCCCACAGGTATACCGATGGTCTGCTGGGCTGCATGTCCCTCAAATTCTACAAAAATGTTGTCGATCAGAAATTCCAACCTTTTAACATCAAACTCGGAGTACTCTTTAATAGAATCAGTGTGAGTTTATTTTTCATAAATAAGTTTTTTCTCTACCTAATACTTGATCAACATATATTTTAATTCTTTGCTTTCTATAAAAACATTGGAAAATACGCTCACGTAGAACTGACTTTAGTTTGACATGTGGTAATATGGTGTACAAGAAGAAAATATAAAAGTTTGTATACTGCACAAAAGGTAATGCTACTGGAAGGAAGACACTCATGTTGGTCTTTTGAATTCTTAAAATCCACATCTGATTCACGCCATTTATTACAGTAACTCTTAATTTCATCTTTGACCTCCGCATTTGGCAGGTTCAGCAATATACCTCTTTTGCAATGAAAGTTTTGAAACTTCGATATCAAGTAAGTAGTGGGGGAGAGCCATATTTTCATCACCTATAGAAATACCGGAGGACGTTATCACTGACATTGTTAATTGTGTCTTCCTTGAGTAAACTTTAAAGCCAATATGATATGTTGCCAAGTGAACTGTCAAGACACATTTCCTTAATCTGAGTCAATATGGTGTCTTGTACCAAAATACTATGTTGTAAGGAGCTTTGTCTGATTGAACGACGATGAATTTGTCATGAATATCTGACAAAGTCCTCTTGACCTTGGGATAGTTAAAATAGAGTTATTTTGGGAACTCATTGACGTTCTAAGGCGCCAAAATCGGGAGTGTATCAAAGACTTCATAGACGTTATCCAATTACAGAGGTCCAGACACAGTCAGTTATTTTGGATTTAAACGCTAAAAATACAACAGCGAATGGCCTAAGTACAAAATAGTAATGACGTTTTACAATTACCTGGTTTAAGTTTTTTCTTCTTTCTTTGATAAGTGTGCCCTTTGCTTTCAAACTTTATTAACTCTGAAACAAGTATAGTACTATGAACTTCAAAATTATTTTTTCTTTTTTTCTTTTTTTTTTTTATTATTATTTTTTTTATTTTTGGTTTTGAACAATACATCCAGTCTCAAATCATGATTATAATTTAATCGTAAGGTTCATCATTAGCTGTTTACAAAAATGGGCTATTTTTCACATTTTCACATATTTTCTATCTGACTACATAAAAACTTGTTAATTTCGAAATATTTTAAAGCATATCTGGACATAGAATACAAAAATAAATTAATTTTCCGTTTTGAAATTTTTATGATTTTTATTTTTGTATTTTAAATGAATTCTTTGCTCGTGTTAGTTCTATTGGCGAAAAATAAATACATAGAACGCGAACCTGGGAAAAACTATCTTTTAACTGGTATATCATTGTTTGAAAGGATGATTTAAATTGAAATGTTGTAAAAGTAGGCAATATATGTTGATTTGACAAAAACACTTTTACTCTCTAGACATTGCCACTAACGGGACTAATATACCCCCCGGCAGCATGTTGAACCCTGAACATTTGGGGACTAATGTGGGCACTCAATTTATATTTGTACGGTGGATAGACTATGCATTTTTGACAAACAATTTGCTGTAATTTCTTTCCAAACTGCAATCAGTACTATTTTTACTATTTTTTTTGTTGAGAACATGATAACAGAATATGACTAATTCCTGACAAGATGCACATCTCCATATAGTTATAAACACTCCAATGAGTTTCTCTACAATCCTGCAGGTCATTAAGAAGGGATGCGCAAAACGCATGAGACCATGTTTTCCTGAAAAACGTCTAAATTCAACAGCCTTCATTTCTACAATTTTTGTCCAAACATTAATTCATGACAATATACACATCCTAACACCCCATTAAGTGTCATAACAATCAAGTCAGTCGTTGAGGAGGAGTTGCGGACAACGCATGAGACTAAGTTTTGCCGAAAAATTCCTAACGGTCTTCATTTCTACAATTTTGTTCAAACATAAATTCCCAGTTAAGTTTCAAAACAATTCTACAAGACGTTAAGGGGAAGTTCAACAGCCACCGTTTATACAATTTTTGTCCAAACATTATTTCATGACATATGCACATCTCCATGTGGTTATTTACATCCTAAAACGTCTCGTAACAATACTGCAAGCTGCTTAAAAAATAGTTCGGACAAACTCACAGTCGGACATATAGACAGACAGGGTGAAACATACATACCCCAAACTTCGTTTGCAGGGCTATAACAACTTTTGTGTTCTTGTTTTATGGAAATTGAATTCAAACTGAAAGGCAGAAAAATTATATCATCTGTCATATAATTTGACTATCTCTAATTAATTGATTAAGAGAATATTCTTTAAATCACTTAATTTGTTTAACGGATGGATGCATCATGAAACTAACACAACCTCCATGTTGTGATATGCAATTTTGTACAATATCATAGAGATCCAGTCACTGATACTCACATTATTGCACAAAACCCATTTGTCTTATCATTATACGACCATAAGTTATTTTATGATCTAATAAAAATAATCAAGCCACAAAATTTATTTTTCTTTTTTATAAGTAATTTCGTACTTTAAATTAATCATTAGTTATATTAAATAGTTATAGAAAAAAAGACAAAACATACAAATTGTAAGTTAGCATTAAACCATGGAACAGGAATCAATACTCAAATTAAAATGTAGTATAATTAAATTTCTTACTTTTCTTTAGTTTCTTTATCACTGAAAATAAAATTCATGTTATAAAAATGAATAATTCTATCATAGGGTTATTGCATTTATATTGGTGAATATAGACTTGAGCAGATATCATATTGTCCACTTTGTCGACGCTAAAAGTCCTATCAAAGCGATACTAATCATCGCCCCTAATATAAACCAATATAAATGTAATTACTCTTTCTATTATGTAGCAATATTTCCCATCTAATTAGCTTATGTTTTTTGCGTACATTATGATTGGTCGTTCACCTTTTACTGCCTCAGCAATGACAGTTTATCGTAAACTAAAATGGCTACCATCGCTTCGACAATAAGAGCCGATAAATGGTTATTATCTGCTTAAATCCATTTTCATTTTCGACATTGTATATTCAAAACAGCGGTTTCTAGAAAAGCAGAGGACGCTTACCCTACCAGTGCACGTGGTCCATGCTCCCAGTTTTTAGTGGAGTCCGAGTTGCTCATTTGCTTTTGTTACTTTGTATGTATGATTTTAGTTACTTTGTATTCTTTGTTGTGTATGTCTTTTTCCCATGTCGGGTCTTTATCCCTGGATTGCATTCTTTTGATTACCGCTATAACCTTGGTTCCCTTGATTACTCTTTTTTGAAAGAATATGGTTACCGGTAACACATTTTACTTCGAATATTGAAATCGACACTCATGTCACGTTAAATTGTCCAGTGAATACCGCCTTTCTTTATTAGTGCAGCGGACAGGTATCAAAAAGAGCTTAAGTTTTCGAGTTTAATGGGCCTAGAGGGTATACGGATATATCATATGTCAATGGAAAGATAAATCAATGTAGTTTTTGGATATCGTACTTATCAAAGTGAAAAGCGGTTAAGTTGTCTGCTATTTTGCATTAATTAGCAGAGGGGTCAACGATCAATCGACTCTTATACACTTTGATAAGTTAATATTTCTATTGTAGGTATTGAGAAACAAGTAACATGTAAATATCACAAGTGTAGAATTTCGAAAATGTACAAAAGAACTTTTTCCGACAAAAGTCGACTATTTAAACACAGAACAAAAATGCCCTTAATTTGGTTGTATTTTCTATGATTAAGAGATAATAAGACACCGTAGAATATAACAATGCATATTCAAGTATTCTTGAATAACAAATAAAATAAACACAACGTTCTCGATTCGATATGCAACATTGGCTTTGCAAAATGAGTTTGAAGTTGAAAATTTTCACATATTCAGACTATTAATTGTACTAAAATTGTATAACACTGAATCGTTTTGCGGATAATTTGTCTAGTTTCTGGGCTGTTTTCTGAACAGAGGCACATGTAAAGTAACGAGTCTACCGTACGGTTTGACGAAAAGACAAAAGGTGTTGAGATTTATTTTTGTAAATACAAAAATTATACATCTTTTTTTGCAATTGTCTCTATATGCTTGAACTTCAAATAAAACGTTACAGGTTTTACCATGCACCAGGGATTCTCAAACAAAAAATGCGACTCGGGGGTTCATGATAAGACTAGATTTCGTAATATATTTGACAACACATAAAATGTGAACTTTGAAATTTCCATGGAAGCATATGCAGACATGTAAATGCATGTTGTCACAATATTTATGTCTTATGATATTAAACTGTGCGCCAGGCTGATGTATTTAATGCAATATCATCTGCAGGGGCGGATCCACACTGTGAAAAGGAGGAATGCTAGCCGAGATTCCTCAGAAAAGGGTGTGTGTGTGTGTGTGCTAGGACATTATTTACCATTTGTCAATTTTACGCATGAAAATAACAAATTCCCCCTGCATTCCTCCGATCCGCCGCTGTTCCAAACCGATTATACTAAACTATTTGATAAAAACAAACCAGATTCCTTGTAAAAATTCTTACGCAAAAAGAAGAAAGAAGCTCAGACGTAATAAAAACTTTTAAGAATTTTTTACTTCTTAAAAAGTCTCCAGTTTTAGTAGCGTTTGAATGGGCCACAATAGTAACATAGTTGTTATAGAATATCAGTTCAAAGGAAACAATCATTATCCAGGACAGGGGCGGATCAAGAATGTTAAAAAAGAGGGGTTTTGATCAAGACGCTTATAAACAGGGAATATAATCTATATTTTGATATTTGCCGTCTTAAATTGTTGTAAACTTTTTTGCTGCGTAAACATACATGTACAGAGCAGTTGTAGTAAGTGGTTTGTGCATTGAATTGTACGTTACTTCTGTTGTAATATTTTGACAAGGTAGAAAAGTTGTTTTGAACATTTACAATGTCATAATTTTAAATTTAGGGCAGCCAATCATGTCTGTCTGCTTCACTTAAAGAATAAATAAGTGAGCTACTTTGTAGTTCACTTCTCGAATTATGATTTATTACAATCTAAAATCCAATAAAAAATAAACTGAATCTGGGATTTATCACAACTGTAAAAGCAGCTTAAAGAAAAACAGAGAAAAGGCGTTAAAATTAAACATTAGGGGTCAAAACCCCTAGTTTTTCTTTATCAAGCCTGGCTTAATAATTAATTCTTTAAATTTATATGTGTAATTATTATAACTATTTTTGTACATTTTGTGCTTTATCTTGACTATGGATATCATGTTCTTCGTTTCAATTTTCTTAAAAACGAACAGTGTTGAGCGCTCAATTAATGAATAACAGAAAAAAATATTCATATTTGAACTCGTTCAAAATAAATCTTTCTATTCAGATTTTTTTCCCACTCAGGTAATACTACCCGATATTATTCTCGTCTGTTGAAAACCTATCTGGCAGTTTCAACTACAAATAAAAAGTACTCCTGAATGATCAGCCGGAGTCAATTACGGAACGCTTCTGTTGAAAACAAAAGGTTTCCAGGAGCCTGAATCCTCACCTGGTTGACTTCTGTCTTTCAAGGGCAATGAATGAAACAAGAAGTTGTCCAACAATTTTGACTCAAGAAGACTTAGGTAAAACTAATCATAAGGATCATGTGAGCAATTGAAGGTTTCTTTCTATATATCAAAGTTTTCAAGATATTGGCTGAAAACTGTTAAAAAAGTCATTTTTCCATTTTCAAGGGTGATAGCGCTTACAAGTAGTTGTCTGATAACTTTTATGCCTGAAGACTTTTGTAATCCTAATAATACGGATCATTTCAGCTATGGAAATAATTTGGGTAAATCTATCGGTTCTGGAGATATATGCAAAAAACTGTCTCACCCCTATTTTTTATTTTTAGTATCGGCGGCCGTGTTTTCCGACGGATCAAAAATCCCCACATCAGTTGTATGCAAGATACCCCAAGGAACAATATTCATACCAAGTTTAGTTCCAAATGGGCAAGTAGTATCAGAGGAGAAGAGTTTTGATAAATTGTTAACAACGACGGACGAGGACTGACGACGACGACAACGGACGCCAAGTGATGGCAATAGTTCACATGGCCTTCCACCAGGTGAGCTAAAAAGGATATAAATTTCGTCAAAACAGAAGGATGGTCGTTTCCCTTGGCTTTTCACTCGAAATTAACAAGCAAATATGTATTAATGTATGATAAATATCACTTACACATGAAAACAGAAACCACATGCGAGCAATGTTAACACGAGGATTAAAGTTTCCAATACTCCTAATTTAATAAAACCATGACCAATTTATGTGTGGACCTGCGTCATCGTCATATATTTTTCATCACATAAGTATCTCCAAATTGCATATAAACATTAATGAAGTTAAAAAAAACAATAGGCTCCAAGGAGCCTGAATTGCTTACCTGGTTGAATTTTGTCTTTCAAGGGCAGTAAATTTAAGAAGAATTTCTATTATAGTTTTCAAGATATTAGCTGAAAACTAAAAAAAAAAACCTGTCATTTTTGTTTCCATTTTCAAGGGCAATAACTCTTAAAAGGAATCGTCAACTTTTATCCCTGAAGAATTTCGTAGTCTTAATAATATTGATCATTTTATCTATTGAAAGAATTTGGCTAAACCTAACGGTTTTGGAGATATATGCGAAAAACTACTGCCTGACCCTTATGTTCTATTTTTAGTAACTGTAGCCATGTTTTTGGACAAATAAAAAAACTCCACATCAGGTCTATGCAGGATACCTTAATGAACATTCATACTAAGTTTGGTTCTAGTTGGTCAAGTAGTGCTAGAGGAGAAGATTTTTGAAAGAAAAAACATAATAGCATAAAAACAAAAAATGTTGAAAAGGGGCAATAACTCCAACATGGCTTAACGGATTAAAATGAAAATTTGACCACAGATATATCTCATCATGCTGAACAATTTTACTCTGTCAGAATTTAGCTAAACCTAACGGTTTTGGAGATATATGCTAAAAACTACTGTCCGACCCTTATGTTCTATTTTTAGTAATGGTGGCCATGTTTTCAAAAAATCAAAAACCACCACAGCATTCTATGCAGTATACCCCAAGGAACATTCATACCACGTTTGGTTTAAATTGGTCTAGTAGTGTCAGAGGAGAAGAGTTTTGAAAAATTGTTAACGACGACGACGACGGACGCCAAGTGATAGCAATAGCTTACCTGTCCTTCGGCCAGGTGAGCTAACAATGTTGTGGATTACAAATTTCCATGTATAATATCCTAATGAGAGCATATACTGTTGAAAAAAGTTCAACATGCTTCAATGTAGAACATAAATTTATTAAATATCTCAAAAATAGGAGGTGCACATCTTCAATATGTCTAAAATCACTGTGCAATGTTTGAGTAATATTGCTTAAATAAGTCTTGAGTTACAGATGTAAAAAGGTGAGTACTCATAAGTGTGACGGTGGAACGTATGCACGGACGGAAGGACGGAGTGGAGCAGCTTCTAGACCTACTGTCACTGTCGCCGTTTGTAACGCAGGTAATTTTACCAGTCAAGTATAATTCATATAAATAAAAATAAAATAAGATCAGGATAACAAGATAGTACATCAAAAACTGATAGTTACATCATATGCTCCTGAAAGGTAAGCATGCCATGCTCTACCAGTGGCACTCGTCATATTGCAAGTAAAACTCAGTAGGCGCTGAGTTCGATGTTAAAATTATAACATTTGTCTTAACTTTTTCGTCTCCAAACATCTTGCATTAGTTATGTGTAGATAAAAGCAATAACAAAATAATCAAACTCATAAATTTGGTAGGAAATATTAATACGTACATTAATTGGCAGGTCAAGATAAACCAGACTAAAATGCCACAATGATTCTGACTTGAACAGAGGTGTGTTAAGGTAGATCTAAGCTACTACACTGAACATTTTTTTTTCGGCCATCATGCAAAATCAAACAGAAGCATGTATATTCAATGAGTGAGTAATCAAGGGAACCGAGATTCTAGCGGAAAATTAATCGATGTTTGAAATGATGTGAAACAAATTGTCTTTAATTTATTCAAAACAGATTTTTGGCATAAAACTTTATATAGTAAATTACAAACATTAATTCTAAAAGCCCTCTCTCAAGTTGGAAATTGGCTGGAAAATGTTTTAAAGAAATATAATGGAATTTTAGGTTTTTTTAATATTACAAGAAAACGAATTCGATGACCCCCCCCCCCCCCAATTTTCTTATTGAAATATGAAATAATGTCAGATAAGTGTTCTTTATACAAACTTTAAAAAAATTATTAACCAGTTTTTCTTAAAAGGTCGCAAATCAATAAAAATTTCCTACAGAAGCTATATAAAATGTAAAACATTGCACATATTTAGCATCAATTATCTCGAAATTAAATTCGGTGACCTACATTTTTTATCTTAAAATTTATCAGTTTGTTCGTTCAAGGTCATCTTTGAGAAAAATGAGGAAAATCTATCTACTAAAAGTATTAGGTATGGTCTATCTTAAGTAAAAGTGTGGGTAAAACCACGTTTCCTGGCTTTACAACCTACCGCTACCACAGGGGGCAAAAGAGTTATGGTGTAAATTTGTGTTGTGTACACAATAGTTAATATGGGAATAACAGTAGTTAACACAGCGTTAGGCTAGACGACCTGTGTAGTGAAACACAACTGTGATTACTTTGTTATGTTGCAACGAAATAAACTGCTTTAAGATATTAATATCGCTGGGAACTTTTTAGGGAGTGGATAAGGCGAATTTTTATGTATTTTTTTCTATAATAAATCGGGTCACAAGATCACAAATTGCGTTTTAAAATCTACATTACTAGAGCAGTCTCTGGAATATTTAATCAACTGTGAGATTGATTAATGTCAATGTACGAGACAGAAAAATGCGTCATACCATTGTTCATACCATTATAAAGTGTATACTAATGATCTGATATCGTAACATTTTGTTCTTTAGATGAACAATAAATAGTGCCCACATTTTTAGGGAGTAAAAGTCATTCAAAAGTAAGATTATCAATTAATAAACCGAATTTCTTACTAAAAAGGTTCAATTTACTTTTTGAAAGGTATACATATTTAATGGGTGTTATTTTTCTCTTTAGAAAACTTTTAAAAATAAAGGAAGGAAAATGATTTGAGGGGGATCATACAATGACATACAACTGATGGAGTACTTTCCAAGGAGAATGCAACTTATTAATACTTAACATAACTTTATCTAATGACAGTTTCAATGTAAAGTCAAAATTTGTAATCCTCCATTTTAAAGGTGTTCCAAAAGAAAATAGACACACAAAACAAAGAACATAAAAACCAAAATAACACATACAAAGTAACAAAAGTAAATGAAGAAAAATGAAACTTTCTAAGAAATACACCAAAAAGTAAACTCCAACTGAATTTTTATTGAAAACAGTAAATGATAATGAAATAAATGAAAAGCTGTAACTTTAAGACTGATTCTGTTCATTTTCTTTTCTTTCTTTTTTTGTTTAACTCTTCTCTATAGATAATGTGTATAAATCAAGATTATCATTTCCTTGAAATTGAGTGTTGCATCGTACTCACAATTACATATGTGAAATTATCTGTTTTAAAATACCTAATATATGAAAGTAAACAATTGTGATAGTGAGTACGATGTCCCATCATGAAATATTGTCTTAGTGCTAATTATAAATGTATTTAATAATGATTTGAACAAAATGTTCGACACTATGAAGTTACCATCATAGCTTGACCTTCACTTAGAGATCAGTGGTAAAAGGAAAAACTACTGACAAAACAATACGATAAGGCGCTGACTTCTCTTTCCGTATTGACAATTTTCCGTTCGTCTGTAGCCACATCCCTTCTGCAACTGCGTATGGAGTTTTCATATCACAACTCATATGCTATGCCAGAACTTGTTGTAACTACACGGGTTGTTTTGTACCGTGCTAGACTTACTACAATAAAGCTTCTAGAACAGGGATATGTTGCAAAAAGCTTGAATTCATCACTATAAAATGTGTATAGTCGTAATCATGAACTCGTGGATCGCACGGCGGCTTGCTCCCACTATCATGTATGCAGCCCCTCTAGTAAATAACCTAGCAAAGGGTGATCCCAGATTTGGAGGTTCCTCGCTTCAACTCGATTCTTTTTCAAATAAAATCCAATAAATCACTATTAACTGCTTAGCAATCACTTAACTAATGTTGAATCTAATGAATAAACACAGATATCACAATCAAATACTTCTATTTAAATCAACACAATGACTTGAACATTCAAACTCCATATTTCTACAATTTCTACAATTGTTTTGTACAGACTCCTATGAAGTCTAGGTTTTCAATACACTGACGGAGATCTAAATCACCATTCTTTGTAGAGATATCAAAAAGAAATAAACAGATTTTTATATAATCTCTTTGAGAACGTGGTATTAGTATAAGTATTATCTGTTTTATCTGCTTCTAACTTTGATACTAAAAATGAAAATAATACTTCTTACAGATACAAACTTTGTTATTTGAGTCTTTGTCTGTCGGTACGACAAAATGTTTCCAATACTTTTAGATCTTTTAGATTTTCTTTAGAAAATTGACAAAGCCTTCCCACTCAATAAATTATAAAGATATAAAACAATCTATAAAGCTGGCAAACGATTTAGATGTTATTGGTGCCTGTCAGCATGAAACCACTTAAACCGAAATAAGCCTTTTCTTTTTTTCTATTTCTATATAAAATGGTCATTGTAATATATTTGAAGTACTTAAAGTCCCCCCTGACATGTGATTCTGCTTCTTCTCTATTTAATCACAGTCCTTCGGGTCAGGTCATAACTGGGGTTTGAATAACATTGAGCATGAACTCCCATGTTTCTAATGGTCCAAAATTCAGCGCCTCAATTGGAAACTTAATTTCAAAACTATGATGGATGCTGTTGAAGATTATGCCAGACTCATGATTCAGGGGTATAAGGAAATGCGTCTCAACAAGAAAGTCTCTTTTAGATATCAGTTCTTGGTTGAAAAATACTCAGTTTCTTCTAGCTGACTTTATACTTGATCTGATACGAAAGAAAGAATATCGTTTAGCTAGATCCTTTATTCTCAGTTTCCGCTATATACATGACGTATTACCTTTAAACAATGGGGATTTGATACATCGCATCTACTCCTCATATTTTGACCTACACTTAGAAATCAATGATAAGTGGCAACATCTTTTCAGCACCTGCGTATGGATGTTCATATAACAACTCATACGTTATGCCAGAGCTTGCCGTATTGCGCTAGAATTCCAACATATATGTTTCTTGAGCAGGGTTATGTTGCTACAAGTTTGAAGTCATCACTACATAAGTTTTATGGTCGTCATCATGTATCCATCTGCGCCATGAAACCTGATTTGTTCAACGTGTCATTGTTTTCCTTTCCTCTTTCGTCTACCCCGGACTTGACTTTTCATGACCAACACGGCGGGTATTTCTAGAAAAGCAAAGGACGCTTACTCTATCGGTGCACCTGATCCGTGCTCCCAGTTTTTAGCGGAGTCCGAGTTGCTCATTCCTTTTGTTACTTTGTATGTATGATTTTACTTTATTTTCTTTGTTGCGTGTGTCTTTTTTCCATGTCTGGTCTTTGTCCTTGGATTAGATTCTTTTGATTACCGCTATAACCTTGATTACTTTCTAAAATAATGAGTATTGAATGTTTTTTTTTTTTTTTTTTTTTTTTTTTTTTTTTTTTTTTTTTTTTTTTTTTTTTTTTGAAAAATTGAACCTTGTGCTTATGTGACCGCTTATTCACCGTTTATGACGCAATAGCATGCCAATGCTATTTAATCAATGGTTTAATCACGCCGAAAGGGAAGAGGGGGGTTAAGCGCGCTTCAGAACCTAGATTTTACCCATCATTTCGATTGAAATGCCTCTCCTAAGTCAGAACAATTGCGGTACCAGCTGCTCTATTTAATGATTATATTTTTTTCTGTTAGTTTTGAATGATGAATTATTTTGGTTTATTTTAATGGGATTCCCATCCTTGTTAAGCTATTATATATTGAGGAGCCAATATCGCACTGCAAAAAAGCGAGATATTAAACATCAGAATATTAGCAGAGTTATTTGTGTATATAAACATCATTTAGAATGGTATATTATCTTCATGGTAAACCTAAAGAAGAAGATCAATAACACATTGAACTATGTATTGATGTCTATGATGAAAGAGTAATCAAGGGAACCAAGGTTATAGCGATAATCAAAAGAATGTGATGATAATTACTTAATTTATCGCATGCTTATTATCACCTACTAGGGCACATTTACCCTCCAATGGGTAATCTATATTTCACGATAAAGGCCTAAAATTCATGGAATTATTTTTTCTCAAGATGTTATATAGATACGTCGCACTCGAAAAAGTACTATTATGAACCAATCTACAAACATTTTGAATGTAATTACACTTACCTTCATGCATTTTGGACAACTCTGAAAGATAGAGATAAAATATTTAAGTACAGATATATCTGTAATATCACCTTCATGGACAGTGTAGAATTAGGACAAGAAATTTCAATGTGGTCTTTTTCAAACGTTTGATAATATTTTCGTTTAAAATAGATAAAACTTTACGCATCTGCACATAAATGCAATTTTATTAAATACACTATGTATATATAGAAGGTAAAACGATCACATATATGTCTCTACACCACTACAAGATTTGAATCGTGAGTAGTGATTCAGGTATATGAAACTTTCAAGACGTGATACGAGTAATTGTTCCTACACTTAATTGTATGAAAATAAAGTACTTCATGCGACCGCAGGGGTAGAATCCTCATCAGTTGGTACAAATTTAGACGCAACATTCAAAATTAATTCAGCTCTTACTTCTTACTTCTGTCGCTAACTATAGCGAGTTATATTGTTTGTATTGAACTCCGTTAATTTATACAAAGACATTTTTCCTCCGTCAATTCATTCTAGACATTCATTTCTCCGTCAATTTATATAAATGACCCTTTGTTCCGTTATTTTCTCCGTTAAGTGTGACATGGTTCCGTTAAAGCTCCGGTCTTGTATTAATTTGTATTTAATTGTTAAAATTTCTTGATTTGCACGTGCTCTGTGTTCCTATATAAAGATATCTGAATTGTAATTAAGCAGATTGAAATATGAATACTGAGGTGTGTTGTTATATATGTCCAGTGATTGTGGTGAAAAAGAGCGTCACAACATTGCCGGAACCCAGGAATAAAAGATTCTGTGAAAAGAAAAACAAATAAATTCGTGATGTCTCAGTTAAGTTACTTAAAAGGTGTTCGGACAAGATACAGAAATAGTTTGTATACAGAAATTCAAGAGGCTACAAGTATTATTCAGACCGAAGTTTCAAATGTGGATTATCAGAAATATGTGCTAAGAGCTACAAAATGTGTTGAAAAATTAAAAGTGTACATAGGAAAAATGGAAACTCAAAGCGTTAAAGTCGCAAGTGCATTGGAAGAAGATCAGATAGAAACAGCCGAAAAAATAGCTGAAGAAGACTGTAAACTATGTTCTGAAGCCACGGATTACTATTTGGAGGTAGAAGAAGTCAAAAACAGGGTAGTGGAATACATAAAACATGAAAGTAGTGAAACAAGAAAAATTTAATCCAATTCAAATTGTCGAGCTTCAAAAGGCAATGAAACAAATAATAGAAACACAATTGAAACAACAACAAGAAATCCTCAGTAATCAACAAAAGAAAGAGAAAGATGAAACTGCGGTAAAATTACCGTAAATTTATATAATAACCTTCAGTGGTGACAAAGCCAAATGGATGGAGTTTTGGGATTGTTTCCCGCAGTGGTATTAATTCAATGTGGATCCTGAAAAATTCGATAGATCTTTTAGAGACATTCAGTTCAAGACTATTATTTGAATATGATAGCATTAAAACCTATGATTTTTCAACACTGTATTCTTCTATTCCCCATACTCAGTTAAAATCCCGACTTAAAAAACATTATACATCGTTGTTTTTTCCAAAAAAGATGGTATACCTAGATACAAATGTATAGTTCTTGGTAGAGATTCGTCATACTTTGTAAGAAATAATTCCAAATCATCTTCCAAATATACAGAGGAAGATGTTTACAAAATGCTGGAATTTGTAATCGACAACATATTTATCCAGTGTGGTGGACGTGTTTTTCAACAAACGGTCGGCATTCCAATGGGAACAAATTGTGCTCCTTTACTTGCTGACTTATCCCTTCACTATGAGGCTGATTTTATAGCTGATCTGATCAGAAATAAAGAATATCGTTTGGCTAGATCCTTCAATCTCAGTTTCCGCTATATAGATGACGTGTTATCTTTAAACAATCCTAATTTCGGGGATTTGATATATCGCATCTACCCAAAAGAACTTGAGATAAAGGATACTACAGACACTGTGAAGTCAGCCTCATATCTTGACCTACACTTCGAAATCGATGGTAAAGAAAAACTACTGACCAAACTTTATGACAAACGTGATGACTTTTCATTCAGAATTGTCAACTTTCCTTTCATCTGTGTCAACATCCCTTCGGCTCCTGCATATGGAGTGTTCATATCACAACTCATAGGTTATGCCAGAACTTGCCGAAACTACGCAGACTTTTTGTATCGTGCTAGAACTCTAACAAATAGGCTTCTGGAACAGGGTTATGTTGCTACAAGATTGAAGTCGTCACTACAGAAGTTTTATGGTCGTCATCATGAACTCGTGGATCGTTATGGTGTATCAATCAGCACCATGAAAACTGATTTATTCAACGGGTCATGGTTTTCCTTTCCTCGTTTGTCTACCCCGACTTGAATTTTTATGAGCAACTCGGCGGGTGTTTCTAGAAAAGCAGAGGACGCTTATCCTACAGGTGCACCAGGTCCATGCTCCCAGTTTTTAGTGGAATCCGAGTTGTTTATTTACTCTTGTTACTTTGTATGCATGATTATAGTTACTTTATGTTTTTTGTTGTGTATGTCTGTTTTCCATGTCTGGTCTTTGTCCCTGGATTGCATTCTTTTGATTACCGCTATAACCTTGGTTCCCTTGATTACTCTTTCGAGAGTACGATAGATAAAAATGGAAAGTTATCAAAGATAGAAAAATTGAATTATCTCAGAAGTAAAGTGATAGGTGAAGCAAGAGATGCTATATCTGGTTTAAATCTTTCAAACGAAAACTATGATGTCGCTGTGACAATTCTAAAAGAAAGATTCGGAAATATTCAAGACGCTGTGGATGTGCACTATAATGAATTAATTAATCTGCAGCCTGCAACAAATAAAACAACATCACTTAGAATCTTCCTAGATAAAGTGAATAGACATCTCCGTTATCTTGAAGTGCTAAAACAAAATGTTAATCAAGACGTTTTTGTGTCTATGGTAACATCTAAACTTCCGGAAAGTGTTTTAATTCAATTAGAAATTCAAAAAGGAGGAACTACAAAATGGAATATTCTTAGTTTGTGCGAAAGACTTCGTGATTATGTTTTAGCTAGAGAAAAGTCTCACAAGAAATATTTTCCTAAGGAACGACCAAACGGAGAAAAGGATTCACATGTGACAAGAAACAATTTTATGCATCACAAGTCAGTGCAAAACAAAAACAGTTACAATGGTGCTTGGAGAACGGAGACAAAGAAGAGTACAGCGGAGGCACTAGTTGCTACTTCTGAACAAAAGCAAAATAACACTACTAGATAAAGAGATAAATATAGATATTGTCAAAGTCAGCTTTGGAGTGATGAGTGCATAAAATATCCCAGTATTGTTGATAGAAAACGTCAGTTGAAAGGAAGTTGTTTCAGATGTTTGAAATATGGGCATTCAGCTTCGAGTTGTCAAAGTAGCAAAGTATGTGTATATTGTCACCAAAGAGATGCGCATCACAGGAGCCTGTGTCCTAAAAAGTTTGGAATAAATGTATTAAGTGTTCATTTCACTGAAGAAAGCGGAAATGGTCCTCTAGAATGTGATAGTAGTATTGATCCTGTAGTTCAACAACACACAAATGATGTAACAGAAAATGTATTTGTATCTTCCGGAGAGATGGTACTTATGCAGACAGCAAAAGTAAAAGACACAAATCTGTGAAATCGTGTAAAGAAATCACTAGAATAATGTTTGACTCAGGGTCACAAAGGACATATATTTCACAGAAATTAGCCTCAAAATTAAAGCTGAAAGGAAACAAAGAACAAGAGTTAAAGCTTGTAACATTTGGTAATAATCAACCGAAAGTAGTGAAAACGATTTCAACAAAACTGAATATCAAATTAATCAATGGAAAGGATTTTAGTATAGAAGCTAACATTGTGCCTGTCATTAGTGGTTCCATACACAGAAAAAAGATAAGATTGTTCCACTATAGACCATCTGAAACATTTTATTCGAGATATAGAATTAGCTGATGACATACCATCACAAGACGAATTATCACCCATAGAATTGTTGATTGGTAGTGATTACTACTTAGATTTAGTATTATCTCAACGAGTAGAAATTCAGCCTGGGTTATATCTATTAGCGTTAAAAGTTGGTTGGATATTGACTGGAAGAGTAGGGGATGTTGAAAAGGATAAACCAGAAACTGGATTGTTGATTATTTCTAACACAAGTGATTCTCTCGGATTGCAATCTGGAAATTTAGATTCTTCAGTATCCATTATCTGTGATATCAAGTCTTTGTGTAATTTGGATTCAATAGGAATACAAGATCAGTTTGAAACATCCGCTGATAAAGAGGCGATGAAGTCATTTAATGATACCTTACAGTTTTCCAATGGAAGATACTTCGTCCAATGGCCGTGGAAGTACGACAATCCATCAAATCTACCAAGAAACCGTGAACTAGCTATAGGCAGGTTGAGATCATGTGTTTCTAGAATGCGTAGGAAATCAGGTCTTATTGATCAGTACAATTCCATCATTCAATATCAGATCAGTTAAAAAAGGGAATTGTAGAAATGGTTGAGAATCACAAAGTGGACGGCAGATTACACTATCTACCCCATCATGCATTTATAAACAAAACAACAACTAAAATTCGAATTGTTTACGACGCCTCTGCAAAAACGAACAAAGATGCAAGTAGCCTAAACGAATGTTTGTACCGTGGTCCTGTTCTCCTTAGGAATTTGTGTGGCATATTTATGAGATTTAGATTCCATCGAATAGCTCTCGTCGCGGATATTGAAAAGGCTTTCTTTCAAGTTGGACTTCAAAAGAGTGAAAGGAACGTGACACGTTTGATCTGGCTTAAAGATTGTGAGAATCCCTCATTTTCTTGTGAAAATATTCAAGAGTATCGTTTTTGTCGTGTGCCGTTTGGTATTATATCCAGTCCATTCATATTGGCAGCTACTATTGGAAACCATTTGCAAAATTACAATAGTCCTTTTGCGGAACTTATACGGAAAAACATCTATGTAGACAATCTTATTACTGGTACAAATACTGTTACTAAAGCGATGAATTTGTATAGTGAATCAAAAGTGATGTTTCATGATGCTTCGATGAATCTTAGGGAGTGAATCTCAAATAGCAAATCAGTAAATGATTGTTTGCGTCCTGAGGACAAATCTAATGTTAGTGAAATAGAGGTTCTTGGTTATATTTGGAACGTTGGAAGTGATAACGTATCAGTGAAGCCTCCTAATTTTTGGATCGTATCAGAGAATTTCACAAAACGCAGAACGTTGAAGGAAGTTGCCGAACTGTTCGACCCACTTGGTTTTTTTGTACCAGTGATATTGCCTGCAAAAGTTTTCATTCAAAATCTGTGGAAGAAAAATCTTAATTGGGATGATGAGCTGGATGAAAATGATAAATGGACTGAGATTCAGAATAAATTGAAGAAAGTACCTGAGTGTGAAATACCTAGACATATAGGATTGATTTCTGAAAGGAATAACACTGAAAAAAGACTTCTGTGTTTCTGTGATGCATCTTGTAAAGCTTATGCCGCTGTAATTTATCTTCATCAAAGATGCGGAAATATTTCTAGATGTGATCTTATATTCTCAAAGGCCAAGCTTTCACCCATCAAAGAATTAACAATACCAAAACTTGAACTGATGGCTGTTTCAAAAGGCGTTCGGTGCTTGAATTTCGTAAGGAATGAATTAGATGTACAAATAGAAAAGCTGGTATTATGGTCCCATTCTCAGTGTGTTCTACAATGGATATCGACAACAAAGAAGGATCTTAATGTATTTTTTACTAATAGAATAAAGAAATTTAGAAGTTTCAAAGACATTGACTACCTGTATGTGTCTTCAAGTGAGAATCCTGCAGATATAGCGACACGAGTAATATCTGTCTCAAAAATAATGAAAAGTACATTGTGGTGGCATGGTCCAGAATGGCTGAAACTAAATCCTTGTGAATGGAATACAATAGATTCATCAGAAGAGAAAACAAGCAAATGTGAACCAGATGACGAAGTAAAGGAAAATGTATTGTGTTCAGAGGAAAAATCAATGATTTCAGCAAGGATTGAAATTGATATCGAAGATGCAAAGGTTTATCTCTCGACTAAAGAAAGATTTAGTGGAAAATACTTAGTATACGAAGAGATCAAAGAGGCTGTAAAGAAATGGATTCAATTTATTCAAAGGAAGCATTACCAGGAAGTATTTGAGTGCATTCTTCAGAAGAGATGGAATAATTTACATAGACTCTTTATATCTGACACCGGTATTTTGTGTTGTAAAGGAAGATTAGAACATGCAGATATAACTGAATCGTCAAGATTACCAGTTATTCTTCCCCATGGGGAGGACTTTACCAGATTGCTTATTGAAAAAAATCACAAAGAAGTTTCACAGTGGCATATCACAAACATTGAGTAAATTGAAACATAAATACTGGATACATCAAGGACGAGCAGCGGTCAGACAAGTATTGAGACGTTGTTTAGTGTGTCGAAAATGTGAAGGTGGTTCATACAGGATGCCAGATATGCCGCCATTACCAAAAGCAAGAGTTGCCCGATCCATGCCATTCGCAAACACTGGATTAGATTACCTTGGACCATTGTATGTGAAACATAGCAATGACAAAAGAAAAAAAAGATGGGTATGTTTATTCACCAGTTTAGATACACGTGCAATACACTCAGAGGTAGTGAATGACATGACATGTGCAGAATTCTTATACGCTTTTAGAAGGTTCATTGAAACTACAGGCACTCCGGTGAAGATCATTAGTGATAATGCAAGTCAGTTTAAATTAGGAAGTTCTACGATAGATTTGGCTTGGAAAAAGACAATTATAAACATTGAATTAAACTGTTTTCATGCACGAAGTTCTCGTGCATGCATTTTGTATAAATGTGCAATGTTAATTTTCAAGATGTTTAAGTGTGACTTTTGTGATAAGGACTACAAATATTTATAGAACAAAATCAGACATATGAAAGAAAAACATAGTGTTTCTTATGAATATTGGAACTGCACAGAACAGGAATGTAATACAAGATTTATAAGGAGAGATTACCTATACCGGCATCTAATGCTTGTTCATCGAATTGTGAAAAGTGAAGCTAGGGTTAAGGCGTTGAAAGCAGTGAGAGGAGATAAACCAAGATCCAACAACAACTATTATTATGATATCAGTGACGACGAATCTATATATGCTTTACTGCAAGAATTGGAAGACATAAGTGATAGTGGAGATCTAACTGATGTGGATAATTTCATTGATGAAAATTGTGCTCATGAATCCATGGATGTATGTGTGGATAATAACATCCACGTTGATGACAACAACAAATGTGAAGCCGATGATGATAATGTGAATGTTGGTGTGAATGATACTGATGATTCCGACAGCATTATTATAATCAGTGATGAAGAGGAGAATGGTGAACGTGCCGTTGAAATAGCAAAGTCAGAAACGAGAACACAGACCGTGGCGTTTATCTTCAAAATAACAGTAACAACTATAAATGGTGAAAAGGTGTATTCCAATATTGAGTTTCATCAGGATTTCTATGAAGATTGAACTTTCTTTGGGGAGTGTCGCTAACTACAGCGAGTTATATTGTTTGTATTGAACTCCGTTAATTTATACAAAGACATTTTCCTCCGTCAATTCATTGTAGACATTCATTTCTCCGTCAATTTATATAAGTGACACTTTGCTCCGTTATTTTCTCCGTTAATTGTGACATGGTTCCGTTAAAGCTCCGGTCTTTGTTAATTTAATTGTAATAATTTCTTTATTTGCATGTGCTCTGTGTTCCTATATAAAGATATCTGAATTGTAATTAAGCAGATTAAAATATGAATACTGAGGTGTGTTGTTGTTATATATGTCCAGTGATTGTGGTCAAAAAGAACTTCACAACAACTTCATATTTTAATTTTTTATCAGAAATGAAGCAGTCACAGAACTTATAAAATTGCAGTTAAAAAGAAGAAAACACAGACAATATGTAAGTAATTTATTTAAGCTTAAAGACAATCCATATTTTCAGACCCATTTTCCCCCTTAAATCCTTTATAATATGACCCTAAAAGGGCCATTTTATCTATCAAAACATTCTATCTTCTATATTAGTTTCATCAGCGTGGTTTATTGCTTCTCCTATAGATTGTCATTCGGATGTGAAGCGTCTACAATTAAAGACTGTAACATTCTGTACACTCTTTGCTTTCAACAAGAAATTACCGTAAATTAACAAACACCGGCGAAATCGGCCTTGAAACCGTAAAACCAGGGTTAGACATTGTGTTATTTGTACGTCTGGTTTTCTGTCGGGAGGCAAAATGTCTTAAGTTGAAATATTTTAAAATGCGTGTTCATCCGTGGAATTAGGATATTAACAAGATACCGCTTACATTGTGAAATAAAAAAAAAAAAAAAGGCAATCGTAAATAATCGTAAATAAAATAAATATTGATATGCTGAACACGTGTAGTAACCTCTTATCAGCTGCATTATAATCAAACGTATATAGAAAGATCACAATCCGAAAACTAATTGTATACAAGACGTATTTAAGATATCATACCATGTGCAATACAAGGAATTCAGCCTCGGTGTGTTAGGTTTTTTAAAATCTGTAATACTACAAATTATGATAAATATGATAAATGAAATCTGATACAATTCATGGTCAGACAAGTCTTACTACTAGGTTGGTGAATACCATCTGCGACCTTTGGTCCACGAGAAGTGGCATCGACTCAGAGGTTATTAAATACAAAAATACCAATTATGAAAGGCCACCCATTGGTCTTCAATGAACCATGAGGAAACCCTCACACCTGGCTGTAGCTGGCTCCAAAACATCATAATACACAGTTACAGCGAAGGAGTTGCCCGTATATACTCAAGTATCATAAAAACTAAACTAAAGGAGAAAACGAAACAAGACATACAAAAGCCAGAAATTCCTGACTTGAGACAGGCGCAAAAAATACGGCGAGGTTAAAGTACTTTTGCGCGATAACAACCCCCCCCCTTTTAAAATCTGACCACTGTGGAGAAAAAACATTACACAATTAAACACTAGTATTAAAACTGGCTGTTTCTGCTGAAAAACTTGAACGTACAGTGGCCTGCCGTTTCACGATTAATACAGTTTCACTCATACTATATATTTAACAACAAAGTCTAAATTTCGAGCCTTAGTTTAGTTTAGTTTTAGTGCAAAAATGCCTTCTTTAAGGCTCAGTTATCTCAAAATCAAGTTCGGTGACCTGAGTTTTTTACATTAAAATTTTGAAGTTTACTCATTCAAGGTCATCTTTGAGAAAAACTAGGAAATTGTATCTACTAGAAATATTAAGTATGATCTACCTTAAACTTAAGTTCTACAAAAAAACTAAAATCTACAAAAGAAACATACCTGACTTTAACTGTCTGTTTTCTGAAAGTTATAATAAATTTAGTAAACAATTTTCAGAAATATGAGAAGCAAATTCCACGTGAAACCCATAAGAATAAAGCAAGTTGTTATTTAATTTTTGAGATCAAATTTAATTTTATCATTTTTGTAAGTCAATCTCATAGTTGTTCTCGACGAAAGAACAAACACAGTTTCTTTATGCTACTTTTTCAGGATTTGTGCAATACATTATGAAAAACTAATCTGTTGTAAGTTTGATTTTGCAAGCAATAATTGTTTCAAACAATACTAGTTTGACAAATTGTTCATCACAATAAAAGAAATGTGTGCAGTCTCTTTAGAGCAACTTTTGTAAGTTTATCATTAAAAAGGTCACATCTTGGAAAGGTGCTTAAATATTATTCTTACCTTGTGTGATTGTATGTACTAGCTGCATTCCAATTAAATCTACTTGTACACTAACACTCGAAAATGAATGGCTGCTATCATTGAATCTACACGTATCTCTGAAAACTATCAGGACAATAATTATGGTATTTATATTCTCTCGTGCACAACACTTTAAGACATAAGGATTGTGCTGCTAAACATTGTGCGTGGTTTTTGCTTAGAGGGTAATATGAATCACCGGAACGTAATTGAACCGATTTGTTTAACGTGTATTAGTTTTTTCTTCCAATTTCGTCTACCCCAGACTTGACTTTTTATGAGCAACTCGACGGGTGTTTCTATAAAAAAGAGGACGCTTACCCTTTTACTCTGGTTTCTTTGTATGTGTTATTTTGGTTATTTTGTGTTTTTTGTTGTGTGTGACTGTTTGCCATGTCTGGTCTTTGTCCCTGGATTACATTCTATTGATTTCCTCTAGAATCTTTGTTCCCTTTATTACTCTTTCCATTGTAACAGAGCTTTATTTAAATGTCTCCATGGGGAGTTTTAAAAAAAAGTATCCACACAAATAAATCATCAATGATTAAGAAAATATATACGTATGTGGAAAATGACCAAATTTAAATAATATTTCATAACAAAGTATATATAAGACACAACCATGAAAAGTCTGCACAATGTATCACATAATGACTTGTTTCCAAAAGGCAAGGCTATCTTGGGGGGGGGAGGGACGTTCAATTAAAAATTCATTTCAAGAACAAAAAATGTGTAAACGAAATCACAAATTTCTATACAAAAACTGAGAGATAAATTTACGCACAGTCTTGTTTTTTTTTTTTTTTTTTTTGTTTTTTGTAAACAAGCCTAATTGTAACAACTTTGAATTAGGATTGAGATTAAATGTGAATTTGACCAGAAAAGATGTGGCCCCTTTTTGGCCCCAAATTCATAATCATTACGTCGTAGAAGATTTATTTTACATTTTTTATTAAATAAAAGCCAGACAGATCATTTTTAGGTAATGTTCCAAAATATTGACCAGATAGACAGAACCTAAAATCAAATTTACCTCCATCGACTTCATCGTCCTCCAGCTTAGATTCGTCGGTACTGGCAGACTGGTATGATTGCATTGACTGGAAGTTATCGATAACTAATGAATCTTGAATAATATCAATTTCATCTACGCAAAGAAAAAAATGTATTGAATTTATTTTCAATAATAAATGGTCTTTTTATTTAAATAATAACAAAAATACGCAGTTTCAGAACTCCTGATCTTCATCGAAAAAGCTATATACCCGTACAGATTGAACCCTAAACAGTTAGGGCAAATATGGACACAAAATTCAAGCTTGATACAGCTCTACCTTGATTAAATGTTTGACACAGAATAACAGATATTTATCACGATGAAAGTATACAAATACGTGCAATAAAACTCATAACCAGTGTATGGACAGACAGTCAAAGTGACATAAAATGTGATGTAAATATGCCTTACAACTTGGCTTCAGCAAAGTATGTATGATAAAATAAAATTGAAACGAAGCTTAAAATAAATGAAATAAATTCACAATCAATCTCATGGCCATTGGCAGAAACAATTCGTCAGAGTTTCATGAACATTGCTGCAACGAATTTGATTTACAGTACAAAAACAGAAAGTTACCCAACTTGTGCCTGATTAAAGTTCTCGAAAAATCAGAAATTTATAGAAATTTAAAGGGAACCGACATCAATAGAAAGAAATAATTCACTTAAATTTTTATGACAATAGGCGGCAGCAAGTGTAAACGACGGATGTACGGACGACCCCTGCATAATATTTCCTTTCTAGAAAGATGGGCATATAAAAAAGAGAGATTGAAAAATTATTTTATCATTCAAAATTAACCATAACCTTTATTCATAGCAGTGTAGTAAAACTATGCACAGCACATACTGTGAAAGGTATACTGAATATAGCTAGAGGCTCTAGAGAGCTTGAATCGCTCACCTGGAGAATTTTAGATCATTTGATCATGTAAACAAAATGTTAAGAGCGTTTCTATACTTGAATCATTCCCGCCACCCATTGAGTCATATTCAAAATATACTATTTGTTAAGTGCATTGAGGTCATTAACCTTATCAAGTGTCAAACCATTGGTACCTGGGGTTCCAGATGATTTGATCTTTGAAGATTGGTTTAAAGAAGCTTAAATGGCCTCTGATAGACCTCTTGTTTCATCAAGTCGAACCAAACTTTTATTATACAGTTATCACTTTAATTATTTCTGCCTAGTTTGGTCACAATTTGCTCAGTAGAAACAATGATAAAGGCCAAAATGTGTTTCCTTAAAGGGTTTTAATGGCAACTTTGAGTGGCCACAGCCACCTGCTGAAACACACAAATAATGGATCGTTTGTTGAGGACACTGAGGTCATTAAGGAAAATTGGAACCTGTGGTTTTAGAGAAGTTGATCTTTGAAAATTGTTAAAAGAAAGAAGCTTAAATGGTCACTGCCGGCTATCTTGTTTCATCAAGTCCAACCAAAATTTTGTCACATGTTGAAATTGTCTCTTTCATCATTTCTGCCAAGTTTGGTCACCACTGGATTAGTAAAAGCAAAGATATAGGACAACATGTGTGGCCAATCAGAAGCTTAAATTGCCAAGTTTGGTTAAAATTGGTCTAGGGGTTTTCATGTAGTCGATCAAAATGTTAAAACAACGGACGACAGACGTCAAGGTGAGCTTAAATGTTAATATATGCAATTATATTGATTATGAACAACAGAACAATTTGTGTGTTCTACAATTTAAAACAAGAACTTTTACCTTATATCATACAGATTTGAACACATGGTTCAATTCCGACAAGTAGTGACACACCATTCAAGCCTAATCGTAACAACTCTGAATTACTATGGAGATTAAATATGAATTTGACCGGAAATGATGTGGCCCCTTTTTGGCCACAAAGTCCTAAACAGTACAAGTAAAAAAAACAGAAATAATTCCTTAACTTCCTTTTATTGTTCCGCACCTTAAGGAAATCTCAAATTATTTTCCTGACATCAGGAAAATACTTTTTCCTTGCCCCATTTTATCAAGTTACAGTCCAAACATTGTTTTTGGCCCTTTTTTGGCCCCATTCCTAAACAGTTCATGCCACTATCCCAAAAATCTTAGTTTTCTTTAAGTGGTGTGGCACATTGTGTTTCAATAACGAAGACATCCATACAATTGAAGTCAACTGTTGTCTAAATATCAGGAAAATACTTGTTCCTTGCCTTTTTTTCGTAACCGGTTTATGTCTTTACTCCAAAATCAATCGCACTCTTTCTGCTACCGAATGGCACTTTGTGGTATAATTGCATAAAGATTGTCACATCCGTACTCAAGTTACTGTAAGGAATGAAAGTGCTTAGGGACGATCACAGCGTGATACTTTTTATGATTGATAATTTTATGAGATCATATAAAATAGCCAAAATTAAAAAAATAGAGGCTCAAAGGAGCCTGAATCGCTCATCTGTCTCGATAAGCAACATTCTATTTTTGTAAGAGTGGCCATGTTTTTCCTTGATAAAAATTCCCAACGCTCATACACAAGAAAAAATCATATCAATTTTCATTAAATTCTGTCAAGTAGTTTTGGGGAAAAAATATTTTAATGTAATAACATTAAAAATAGTAAAAACATGTCGACATGGTTAGAATGACTTGCATGCAAATTTCACCACAGATAGTTCTCATCATGTTGAACACTTTTACTAAGGTCAGAATATGGCTAAACCTAATAGTTTTTGAGATACATGCTAAAAAACTTCTGTCTGACCCATATGTTAAAAAATCCCGCAATCAGTTGTATGCAGAACACAATAAGGAACATTCATACTAAGTTTGGTTCTTATTGGCCAAGTAGTGTGAGAGGAGAAGATTTTTTAAAGAAATATCATTAAAAGTTGTGAAAAAAGATCGAAAAAGGGCAACAATTCTAATCTGGTTAAACAGATTAACACGAACACTTGACCAAATATAGATCCCATCATGCTGAACATTTTTACCTTAACGTTACGGTTTGGCTTTCTCTAACGGCTTTGGATATATATTTGAAAAAACTTCTGTCTGACCCATATGTTCTATTTTAGTATAGGCGGCCATATTTTTCAACGGATCAAAAAATCCCGCAATCAGTTCTATGCAGAACACCCTAAAAAAAACATTCATACCAAGGATGGCTCTAATTGGTCAAGTAGATTCAGTGGAGGAGAATATAGAAAAATTGTAAACGACGACGGACACCAAGTAATTTCAATAGCATAAGCAATATTATATTTTTGTAAAAGTGGCCATGTTTTTCTTAGATAAAAATTTCTAACGCTCATACCTAAGGAAAATAATATCGAATTTTATTGAATTTTGTCCACTAATTTCTGGGGAGATTTTTTAATAGAAATAACATTAAAAATAGCAAAAAGATGAAGTTTTTTAAAAGGGCAATAACTCCAACATGGTTAAAAAGATTTACACGAAAAATTGACCGAAGACAAACCTCATCATGTTGAACACCTTTATTCCTGTAAGAATGTGGCATAACATTATTGTCTGGGAGATAAAGGTAAAATACTCCAACATTGTCAAGCAGATTTACACGAAAATTTTACCACTAATAGGTCTTGTCATGCTAATTACTTTAATTCGTGTCAGAATTTGTTCAATGTTAAGTAAAAAGTTTTTCGACGGATTAAAAATCCCCACCCTAAGGAACATTCATACAAAGTTGGTTAAGTAATGTCAGAAAAGAAGAGTTTTGAAAAAATGTTAACGACGACGGACGACGGCGACGACGCTTTCTCTCAAGTTATTGCCGCAACAGAGCTTTTGTTTTTACCCTTTTAACCCCTGATTCCTTTATATATCCAAAATAAATCAAAACCTGACTGAGATATAATTGCACAGAGATCCATATCCATGTGTATATATATATATATATATATATATATATATATATATATATATATATATATATATATATATATATTATATATTTGCAGAATATTCCAAGAAAGAGAAACCTACCTTTGTTGATTGGTTCTTTGAAAAAGACAATCATCCTGATTGGATTGACAATATTTTCATTTGTATCAGATGATTTCACCATCAGCTCCAAAAGAGAATTAAAGGTTTCCCTGAATAATGAGGCATCATTTAAAACATTTCTGCACAATGAAATCTCTACGATTACACATTCTTTTCGCACAAAAAGCAGTTCATAGTTCCCTTTGTCATCCTGTTTCATGGAGTTATTCAATGTTTCTATCACTTTTCTTTCGTCTATTTGTCCGCTGGGGATTTTTATAATTGCCTTCACTTTGCTTCCAGGTACGTCTACAGTAAATTATGAAATAAGGGCGTATGAATGACCAAAAATTAAAGTCACGTAGTATGATTTTTTTTATATTTGTAGCTATTTTTCATTAAAAGAAGTATCAATACCAAAAAAACAACGCCAAAAACACCAAAAAGAAAACATACGAAGAGCAATTAGTAAACAGTAAAGAACTAAAATGGTACATACAGTAAAACAGGGCTGAATTCTGCAAGACATCTGCCGTGCTGGTGCTCGTTGAAAGAGGAAAATACCCATATCATACGGCAGTTGTTGCTCATATTAAAAATGGATACTCCGTATCGGTCAATTAGATCGACCGTGTATTTATTTAAATGAGAACCTGTTTTTTTTTCAATTTACATAAAATGTCAAAGGAAATTTAAAGATGAGTTACTCCGTTTGATGAATCTGTATATTTGTGTGTGAATGAATTCAAAATGTATATGCAAAGCGACACAATATAAAGAAGAGGTCAAAAACAAGTACCTTTAAGGGGCCTCCAAAAGTACCACTTGTCCACATTGCAATATAAGTTTTTAACTTTTTAAGTATTAATTCAGATAGAGCTTTACTCACTACCAATTGAGTTAGAAAAGTAACATAGACAAGGTTTAAACTATACGACTTACTATGCTTTTCTCCACAGGATAAGTCCGAAGTATTATGAGCTGCAACCGTTTCCATTTTTACTTCTAAACTTTCAATTCTTTTTTCAAAAGAACCTTAAAAAATATTGTGTTCATTTGTCAACATTACTGTACATGTATGGATAAGCGTCGTTACAATCGAACCGGCAACACCACCTAAAATAATGATCGACAAATCATTTTTTTTAAATTCCCAACACTCCCTTTGAACTTAATGGACACCATTGAATTTTTGAATTATTGAATGTCGAATTATTTGTCAAAATTAGTCCTATTAATCAACCTTCCTTTTTGATATCATAATGTGATGTAATAAAATCAGAAAAGACCACGTGCACTGGTGGGATAAATATCATCCTCTTTCCTAAAATAACACACCGAGTTGCTGAGAATATGTCTTCTATAAAACGGAAGAAGACAAAAGATACTGTCCTTGTTATGATACAGAACATTTCATTTATACCGCAAACGTTGCCACAATCAAAATAATTGTCAAATGTTTTAATAAGATCATAAACGCATGTTAGTTTGCTGAAAATAAATTAAAAAACAATTCAACACTTTCCAATTAAGAAACTAAATAGGAAAACGAAACGCAGTTAAACTATTAACATAGACAAATATAGTCAAAAAAATTAAGCCAATACCTTACCAAAATAGAGAGCTAATGTGTTTTCTCTGTCGTTGATGTTGTCTGCAATAATTTTTATTTCTTCTCTAACCCCTTCCATTCCCCGGTCAAATGTACTGGTTAAGTTCCTTTCCAAATCCTTTATCTTACTTGAATCTACTAAATTGTTGTTGCTTTTTATGTTATCGACAACCTATTTTATCAAATACAATATTATTTTCAGAATAAATCATGGACAAATAACTGCTTATAGTAAGAATGGAACATAGAAAATTACGGTTTCAGTCTTTTGGCTTCCCTGCTAATCATAACATTTTTTTTTTCAAATATGAACTTTTACAGCACTTACGGGATAAGACGGTTTGTCATTCTAATTTTGTTGTTACCCTTATTTGTAGGTAACCTTATTCATTTCGTTCAATATGTTTTATACATAGTTTTGCACATATGTATAGTCTCATTATGTAGAGATTGACAAATTGTATTTTACTCAAAGCATTTATTTTTGCAATAGTATATGTGTGCTTCGTACTATTGAAGATTCATCGTTGTATATGCATTGATGATGTACTTCTAGATTTACTAAAGCATTTTGAAAAATGCTCTGTCCTATTTTTAACATATAAAAATACATCGGGTTTTGGTATAGTTTCCATATTAAATTGTAAATATGAATAGTCAAATAATTGTGTATTTAAATCCAAAATGCACACGTAAATTCACAAACAAAATTAACAGTCATGGAATAAAAAAAAAGAAGTATAGTTTAGAAGAAATGTTTCTATTAAATGTATCGTAAGATGCAGCTAAATGTGACTGAAGATCTTACCTTCAACCACAAAAATAGACCCTACATCCAAGTTTTATACATTTTTTCTTTTTCTTCAATTTGAAACATTATTTGCCGAGACTGAGCAGACTTTTTGTATCGCGCTAGAACTCTAACGGATAGTCTTCTGGAACAGGGTTATATTGCTACAAGATTGAAGTCATCACTGCAGAAGTTACATGGTCGTCATCATGAACTCGTGGATTGTTATGATGTATCCATCAGCACCATGAAAACTGATTTGTTCAACGGGTCATGGTTTGCCTTTCCTCGTTTGTCTACCCCGGACTTGACTTTTTATGAGCACTCGGCGGGTGTTTCTAGAAAAGCAGAGGACGCTTACCCTACCAGTGCACCTGGTCCATGATCCCAGTTTTTAGTGGAGTCCGAGTTGCTCATTTACTTTTGTTACTTTGTATGTATGATTTTAGTTACATCATGTTCTTTGTTGTTTATGTCTGTTTTCCATGTCTGGTCTTTGTCCCTGGATTACATTCTTTTGATTACCGTTATAACCTTGCTTCCCTTGATTACTCTTTCAACAAAGGGGGCGGCAGAGATTGAATTTTATTATAAACCTTTAGAACTTAAATTTCGCGTTAAATTTCAAACAGTTCATGATAGTTAAGCTGAAAACTTTAGATATTCATAAAACTCGAATTTCAAATTTGAAATATCACGTGATTTGTTATCACGTTAAGTGTTTGAAATAATATGAAGTTATATAAATCTTATTATCATGACGTTAACAAAACTGGGAGAAATATTGTAACTTTAGGCATGCTACAGTATATACAAATCTAATTATACATAAACCTAGAAAACATTTAAATGATTTAGTCATCTTTCAAGACTGCGTTAATTAAATGAGGAACATGCTCTTAAGTTTTTGATATCAATTACAATAATTAAACTTGATTTTTGAATTGTGCATATAATCTATATCAAACCATAGCGTAAGCAATAACATTTTTACTTTAAAAGCTAGGGTATAAAACTGTATACAAAGTGAAAACGTGATTACCTGAAACTGCTCATCAAAAATACTTACATTTCGAATTTCGTCAAGTTTTCTATTCAACCTTTCAACGTCATCTCTGTCAAAGTCTACTTTCTTCATAAGATTTATTTGTTCTCTGAGAAATGGCTTACAAGACTGCTCGGCAAGATTTAAAAGTGCAAGTTCTATGTCGCCCAATAAACTGCTTATCTCCTTTTCCGAATGTGCATCAGTTTTTGCAGCATGACAAACGAAGTTCCGAGCATAAGATATCTTTTCTAAACTTTCTAACTGTTTTTGGTTTAAAAATCCAGATTCTTTCAGGAGTAGAACTAATGCTGATGTGTCAAGTTTTTCCAAACATATGTCTGGTCGAATGTTGAATGCATGTAAACAATATTCTTCAATTCTTTTATTCTTTAACTTCAGGTGACCATTGATTGGTTTTCCATTCATGACAAAAAATATTTCGAAGAGTCGTTTGTCACCATATTTTGATTTTTTAAAGGTACATCCAGTAGGAAGACATTCACAGCAGAAACAAATAGTATTCCACTGGTGATAAAAAACATGTTTTTTGCTATCAAGATAATATTCGAAATGTCCATTGTGTTTTGTAGAAATTTCGCTTCTGAACAATTCTCTGAGTACGTCCGATGTTGTATCAATACACAATTTTGTGAGTTGGAGAAACAATTTAGATTGAAACGAGCTACATCTTTGTTTCGCTAATCTGAAGGGGAAAGAAAAATAGCAGAAATACTAAAAAACTACTATTACTTACAACAAATCACACTTCAGAATAGAAATAATCAATTTTGGCTTTAGATTAATACTGTAACGTTATAAATGTAAATTGGTTGCTACAATGATGACGACCCTAAAACTTCTGTAGTGATGACTTCAATCTTGTAGCAGCATAACCCTGTTCCAGAAGCCTAATTGTAAGAAATCTAGCGCGATACAAAAAGTCTGCGTAGTTACGACAAGCTCTGGCATAACGTATGAGTTGTTGTGATATGAAAACTCCATACTCAGGTTCTGAAGAGATGTTACCAAAGATGAAAGGAAAGTTGACAATTCTGAATGAAAAGTCATCGCTTTTGTCGTAAAGTTTGGTCAATAGTTTTCCTTTTCTACGATCTTTAAGTCTTGGTCAAGATATGAGGCTGGCTTCACAATGTCTGTAGTATCCATTATCTTTGGGGGTAGATGCGATGTATAAACTGCCGGAAATTAGGATTGTTTAACGATAATACGTAATCTTCAAAGCGGAAAATGAGATTAGGTGGATCTAGCTGAACGATTCTTCTATTGGATCAGATCGGCTATAACGTCAGCCTTATAAGAGTGAAGGAATAGGTCAGCAAGTAGAGGAGCACAATTTGTTCCCAATGGAAAGCCGACCATTTTTTTGAAAAACGCGTCCACCACACTGGACAAATATGTTGTCGATCTAAAATTTCAGCATTTTAAATATACAGAGATACACTGCATTTCTTTTAAAATCTTCGAGTCAATTTTGGCACGATGTTAATTTTTATTGCATGATTTATTGCTATGTTATATACAGTTCAAGATCAAATTAAAGGGTTTTAATAAACAGTTGGTAACATCCCGAGTTTTACGGTAATTTTTATTATTTTAATTCAATTTGTCTATTTCAGATTATTTCTCACCATTTCCGCATTATTAATTGTCCATACATTATGATACTTTGTTAAAATAAAATGATATGGCCTTAGTGTGAATTGTTTTGACAATACATATTTGTAACTCGTGTCGAGGAGCTGCGTTATTCATGCTAGACTATTACTGGATACACTCAATTGCAACATGAAGGTAACCGCTGCGGAGCCGGGTATGCTTATCCTTTTTAGAGCACTTGGTGTGCTCTAATTCTTTGTGTGACTTTTATGTTCAGTTTGTTTCTCGTGTTCACGTTTAAGCCATGTTTTTGAGGTAGTTTTATGTATCTCGTTAAATCTCATTCAAATCGTTGAATGTTTGATTCTCATTTTAAAATATGCACAGACCGTGTCTCGAACTTATGTTTTTCATTGTTTCCTTTTTTAGAAAATGTTTTCGTAGTTTTAGTAGATCATAGTCCCGCAGCAACACCAAGCTTGGCGTAGAAGGCGAATCAATCGCACTCAGAACCCTGCCCACAGAGCAACTGGGTTGTGTGCCCCGGATAGTTGAATCGTCATGCCATAATACGGAAAACCTGACCGCAAACCATAGTGGTGCACCGTGTAGGAAAAGATGCCAAGTTCCTCGCACGTTAAAGAACCCTGCTGTGGTATATGACAGGAGTAAGGTACTTTTGCTCTGTCACAGGAGGCTAAATTGCCCGACCATTGCCACCTCTCCCAATTTCCAGTGGCAATCAAAATTTGTCGACCCTATTATCCTTGTTCCCCATCCAAAATTGTATTTAATCATTTCATGTTCATTTTATCATCCATTTTAAGTTCATCGCCTGGATATGGCTGAAATATTGCTGCTTCGGCGTTAAAGACCAATTAATCAATCAATCAATCAATCAATCAATCAATCAGTCAATCATATAACAAGGGATTCTACCGGTGAGTATTAGAAAAATCTGGAAAAAAAAACAACACATCGCCGCAAACGGGACTAATACCCCCACAGCCTGTTGAATCCTGTACATTTGAGGACCAATGTGGAAACACGATTCATATTTGACACAATGTTCATGGTGGATAGACTAAGCACTTTTGACAAACAATTTTGCTGCCATTTCTAAAACACCTGACTCCGAACCAAAATCAGTACTCTTTTTGTTGTTGGTGACAACACAATGACAGAATATGAAAAAAGTCCGAAGGCCATCATTTCTACAATGTTTGCCCAAACATAAATTCCTGATAGTATGCACATCCCAATATGTTAATCTAAAACTCTTTTGAGTGTCATAACAATCATGCAAGTTGTTCAGGAGGAGTTGCGGACAACTGATCAGACAAAGTTTTGCTGAAAATGCCTAAGTTCAAACAGCCGTCCTTTCTACAATTTTTGCTCAAATATATATATATTCCTGGCAATATGCATGTCTCAATATGGTAACCTAACACAACATTGAGTTTCATTAGCATCCTGCAAGTCGTTAAGGATGAGTTGCGGACAATGCATGAGACCGAATTTTGCTGAAAAACGCGTAAATTCAACAACCGTCATTTCTACAATTTTTGTCCAAAATAAATTCCTGACAGTATGCACATCTACATCTATCTATATCACATCCCACAAAGTTTCATAAAAGATGTAGCATTTGTAGACTACAAAAAATCATTATTTGTATGAAATAAAAGTCTGAATTTTACATGGACTGGTAATGAAATAATCAAATAGACATATCAAAAGAAAAATGAGACACAAAAGTAGGTAAGTAAGCAATTAACTAAAACACAAAAAAGTTCACAACAAACATGTAAACGTTAAATTTCCGTTATATTTTAACGGATCCACGCAGTCAAATGTGCCACACAGGAGAATCATATGGTATGCAACATATGCTAATCATATGAAACGAGCGTGGTATGATAATCACATGGTTTTGTTTCCATAAAAAAATCATAATTTTTTCGCAAATATATGATTATCACAAACTTAAACTATGAGAATGTCATATCTTAATTTCCATATTATTATCATATGGTTACCATGTAATTATCATGTGAATCGAGCACCGTATGATTATCATACACATTTGGCTGTGTAGTAAGTGTGGTAGTGTGGTAAGTATGGTATGAGGAGAAAAGCATGTATTTCATGTAAAAAGACCCTTAAAATTGGAAATAGTCCAAGAATTTGAGAAAAAGAGTATTACAGAATGTCCACTTTCGACTATCAAACAAAAAGTCATTGAACGTACCTAAAGAGACATACAAAATTGACTTTAGTATCATATATTAAGGGGTTTCGTTTCATATATATATAGAATTTTTTAGATAACTAACAAACTCTATAACCGATAGTAATTGTAAAATGCTAATACCCAGGAACATTTTATGCATGGAGATGTGTGTTTTGAGAAAAAAACTTGTTTATAATTATGTTATTATTACCCTCTGGATGATTCTAATATGTTCCTGTACTTACCTTTTAAATAACATACCTATGAACGTTTTTCCAACTGTAGTAAAAGACAACAAATATTGAATATATGCCTGCTAGATGCGTATACGGAATCCCTTCTACCGGTAACACACAGGCACTTAAAACTAAAAGTACAGAATATCCTGTTGGTCGTGCAAAAGACGTCAATACCCTGAAAGTAAAAAAGGAACATTTTGCAAACAGCTACGTATGAATTTGGAAAAAAAATAAAGTGTGTAGTTTTTTTTCTGATTTCCAAAAATATAGATCTACGGACAACGATATAATACGCCTACAAATGACTCGTGATTGTATAAAAAAAAACTGCTAATTGTATGTGCAAAAGTAAATTTTCACAAAAAAATGGGCTTTTTTGCTACACTTTACATACAAACAACGCTATATAGCTGGATCTGCCAAATGTACCACTAAACCTCATTCAAAACTTTTAAATTCTATACTCACATCAGAGAGGCTCTCCAGTCTACCACAACACTTGTTATTCCCGAGTGGTATTAATTCAATGTAGATCCTGAAAAATTCGAAAGATCTTCTGGAGACCCTCAAATCAAGACTATTATCAGAATATAATAGCATTAAAACTTATGCTTTTTCAACACTTAATACTTCTATTTCCCATACTCTATTAAAATCCCGTCTCAAAAAAACATTAAACATCGTTGTTTCTCCAAAAAAGATGGTACATCTGGATACAAATATATAGTTCTTGGAAGAAGAAGATGTTTTCAAAATGCTGGAATTATTTATGAACAACATATATGTCCAGTGTTGTGGACGCGTTTTTCAACAAACGGTCGGCATTCAAATGGGAACGAATTGTGCACCTGTACTTGCTGGCCTATTTCTTCACTCTTATGAGGCTGACTTTACAGCTGATTTGATACGAAAGAAAAAAACATCGTTTAGCTAGATCCTCTAATCTCAGTTTCCACTATATACTAATGTATTATTGTTAAAACAATCCTTGTTTCGGGGAGTTGATACACCGTATCTACCCCCAAAGAACTTGAGATAAAGGATACTGTGAAGTCAGACATATCTTGACCTGCACTTAGAGATCCATGGTAAAGGGAAACTATTGACCAAACTATACGAAAAACGTGATGACTTTTCATTCCGTGTTGTCTTGTTTGTTTGTTTGTTTGTTGGGGTTTAACGTCCGAGCAACAATATTTCAGCTATATTCAGACGATCCGTGTTGTCAACTTTCCTTTCATCTGTGCCAATATCCCTTCAGCACCTACGTGTGGAATTTTCATGTAAATGGTGGAAATGGGAAATTTCACATAGACCCAAACAAGTGGAAAAGTATGTTTTTGCAGGAGTAAATTGGTAACGGCTTTTGACTTCGGGAACCCATGGGCGATATATACAAAGTTTGCATCTCAAATTTGCGATGCAAACTTTGGGTCGTTCCCTCAGCGGGACTCGAACTCGTACCGCTGTGACATCTATGGCAAAGTCCAGCGCCATAGACCACTCGACCAGCTAAGCTATATAAAAATATAGCTTTCGCTGGCCGGGTCATTCCCCCTCGTAGGATTAATCTAGGGCCGTAACTTAGTACACGATGTATGGTAGTACGAGACAGTTCATCTAGGTGTTATTATGTAGGATAGATGATCAAATTAATGATGTATGTTCGCGCCATTTGGCTGATGGTGTCATGGAAAACTTTATCACATATCTGCTGGACACCATTTATCTTAAGCACATATTATTTTAGTATTTCTGCATGACAACAGATAGTTATTTATGGTACCTTAACCATGGTACTCCATTGTTTGCATGACCGTATTCTCGGAGCTTTCCTGGACTTTTCTGTCAAAACAATGCAAAGCTTTTGGGAAATCACGCAAATGTTTTATTTTTAGCGATTTATTATATGCGTTTCTCTTCGGAATTACTCATCTGTATTCCCTATCTCAACTCCGGGATGACAAAAATAACTTTCTGGAACTCCAATAAACTCCATACTACAATTGATGATTAAGCAAAGACATCTCGCTTCAAAATTTCGCTGATCGATTGTAAACACTTTATTGGATATATTTCAAAAAACCTCTTGTCAATTTGTGGAAAATTCATTTATTCATCTATATTATCTATATCTTTTTAAATCAATACAAGCCCAGATAAAACTGCTATTTTCAAAACATCATTTCACTAGATTAATTTGTTTATTTATAATATATGATTGTAAATAATTATTTTTTCCTACGTCCAGCGATTTCGACGATAATGTTTTGAGAAGATGCTTTAATGAAATAAACTGAAACTTATTTATGGATAGACCTCCACCTAAAGTTGTGTTCTTTTCAAAGTTTCCATGAAAACACCAAATGGTCATAATATATGACCTTGTGATATCTCGGAAAACTTGACGGCTAGGAACTTGAAAACTGGTATGGTCGTATATTTCGATTTGCAAAAAGAGGGTCGACATGTATGGTGTTGCCATGGGGACGGAAAACTCAAATTCAGACCGAATTTTGTGATTTTTTATAGGTTTTTCTGTTTTTCCCACATGTTGATATGTACGTATTATGCGTAAGTAATACATGTTCTAGAATTTCCCATATGACCGCCATTCAAAGTTTCAACCCCCAAATGAAAACAGTGTTTATTGTATTGTATTTGTTTATAAAGCGCATTACCTCAATTGCCTTATTAAGGAATTGGACATTGATAGTAACATCCCACATATAAACATACTACTTTTGATAACGATGAAATTATAAACAACCAAAAGTCCTTCATGTCTTTTCTCAACATCGAAACAAAATGTAAGGACTTACCTTACTTGTATTGGATTCCCTAACTTCACAAGAATCCATACACAGAAAGGTAAATAGCAGGATCTTCATCTTGATCCACGAAGGATATGTCAATTCATCTTACAAAGATATTGTCTGCAGTGAAAGATGGACAGCAAGCTAGTTGCAATACCACCTACTCTCGTAGTGGCATTAATCGAATGTGGATACTTGAAATTCTGAAGATTTCAAAACCTAAATTTCCGCAGCTTTTTTAAAATTAGTTCTATTCAAACTTTTTTCTTCTCAGCTCTTTACACAACGTTACCACATGACAAAGTGAAATTTTACTTGAAATGACTTATTCGTAAATCTTTTGCTCTTTCAAAAAATTATATAGTTCTTGGTTACAAATCCATATATTTTTTCTAAAACATCGCAGAAGGGCAAAGTGTGTTACACAGAAAAGCAGGTTTGCGATAATATTGATAACATATCTGTCACATTTGGATGAGCTATTTTTCAACAGCAAGTTGGCATTTCAATGGGCACTAAATGTGCTCCTCTCCTAACCGATTTGTTTTTTATATCCATACGAAACTGATTTTATTTAGAATCTATTAAAGAATAAAAATTTAAAAGATGTTTAATCCTTTAACTTTACATTAGATATATTGATGATATATTGTCCATCAACAACACTTCTTTTGGTAAATGGTAACCGTCAATATATACATTACAGCTCGAGATAAAGGAGACTTCAGAAACAGATTGTTCTACATCATTTTTGGACCTGTATCTCGAATTTGACAAAAGTGGTCATCTCAGCACTAAGATTTATGATAAATAGACGACTTTAGTTTCAATATCATAACTTTTCCTTACCTGTACAGCTAATCACTTCATCTTCTGCATATGCTGTTTACATTTTACAATTGATTCGCTACGCTACAGCAAGTATTAACTACTCTGATTTCTTTCCACACCATTAATATCTGCGTAAAAGACTCCTGAATCAGGGGTATGAGGATATGCGTCTTAAAATATCTCTTACCAAATTCTTTTTAGTTATCAGTCCTTGGTTTGTAAATACTCAGTTTCTTCTGAAATGATGTTTTTTGTCAATTGTTCTTAGTGCTGATGTGACCGCTGATACACCGATCATGAGGGTAGTATGCAAAATGCAGTTTTATCACAATTGATATATTCACGCTGCAATGGAAGAGGGAGGTTTACCGCGCTGTAAAACCTAGATTTAAACCACCATTTCGTTTGAAATGCCTGTACCAAGTCAGAACAATTGCAGTACCAGCTGCTCCGGTGGTGTTGTATCTATTTTGCCAGATTTATTTTGGACTTGACTTGATTATGAATAAGATTAGTGTACGGTAATTTTTTTGTTACCCTTATTTGTTGAATCGCATTTTTACTGCAGTATTCAACCAAATAACACTTAAATATAAAATAACAGTATGAAAATACGGTTCTGGCGACTTATGTTTGTTTTTTACTGAATCAATGCAGCTAATGCAACATGATATCTTAATTACCGAATCGTTAGCAGTGGGATTACCGATTCTGTAAGCGGAAGCAGGGATCATGTAGACCGCCTACATCGAAATTGATGAATATGCATAACTTGATATGTAATTCCCGATTCTATTTATAAACTACGTCAAATATTATAAACTACATCAAACTGTTTTCATGACCGAACCACTCAGTGATTTTAAAATATGCATGCACAAATACAGTCCACAGTCATATCTGTTTGTGGATGATAACGACTGACCTGAAATGTAGTTTATTTTTTATTTGGGAAGAATAAGTGTTTAAAGCAATTTTTGATAAATTCTGACAACGAAAATCACCACTAGTCACCAAAATCAATTGTCATAACACTAAACAGAAAATACCAAATAATCCAGGGACCAAGATCAGACATGTATAACAGATGCACATAGTTTTTCCTTTCTATTTCATCTACCCGGACTTGACTTTTTATGAGCAACTTGACGGGTGTTTCTAGAAAAGCAGAGGACGTTTATGGCCGCTACCGGTGCATTTGGTACATGCTCCCATTTTCGAGCGCGGTTCGATAACTTCAGCTTCGAATATCTTACATGACTCAGAGAAAACCCTGAAGGAAAGAAATAAGATAATTAGAATTGCTGACAAATACGGATGGGATGTAGTAGAGGAATATGTCGACGATCCTCTTACTGATAACTCGGAGGACGCTACACGGTTGAAACAGGCAGAATATAGGGCCAAGATGAAAAGGAAGGAAAAGGCAGTAAGTCAGGCACGCCAGGCTAACGCCCCATATTTCCGCAATGAATCGCCTAAAGATCAAGTACCCTCTCACTCCCAGTCTGATCTTTTTCGTAGGTCTAGCACAACATACTCAGGACAAGTATCTAACAGGAGCGCAACTGCCACTTCAGAGAAGAACGTCTACTCACAGTCACAATATTACGGAGACAAGAAAGGAGACACCAGATGTTTTTATTGCAACGCAGTTGGGCACTGGGCCTATGAATGTCCTAGAAAATCGTCAAAGTTCCCAGCATGAAAGCAGTAGCACTGATTCAGTTAAGTATAATTTACCTAGTTACTTTAATAAAAAATATTATGAGTTTGAAAATAATACTGATTCATCTTTAAAAAAATACTTTTTATGTGGGCAGTCTGAACGACCATTATTTGTTTTGGAAAGATACTTTACAAGCTAATCAATTTGTTTTAAACGTCATCTCAAGTGGTTTTTTGCCGTTATTTACAAATCCTTTACCTGATAATTTGAATAACAATGCTTCCGCTTATAAACACTCTTTATTTGTAGAGCAAGCTATCAATAAACTTTTAAAAACTGGCAGATTCAGATTCTTTTATTCTCTAAACACCATTACAGTACAGAGAAGACAATACAGTTAATACATAAATATTCAGCGCATGACAATTGTGAAAACTATAATAAGATAACAGAAAAAAAAGATTAAGTAAATAACATTTTAACACATTTTGACAAATTTCAGATAGTGGCATTGTAGAGGACTAACCTTGAGAAACATTTTTAAAATCAATTTCTATGAGTTTAACAAATTTACATAGGTTTCGTAATTCATGCTTGTTTTTTGTCTGAAACAGATCTTTAAATTTCAGAACATTCACTCGCTCTAAATATCTTTTGTTGGCGCAGTAATCGAGTGTCAAGGTGAAATTCCATTTATTGTTAATCCTTGATCGGTGTCAGTTAATCAATCAGGTAAAGAACGCCTTATTTTGGATTTACGATGAGTTAATCAGTATTTAGATAAGCGAAAAATTAAATTTGAGGGAGTAACTGAAGCATTACACTATATTTATGAAGATGGATGGATGATTAAATTCGATATTTCTAGTGCATATCATCACATTACCATTCATAAGGATTATCAATCTTTTCTCGGATTTTCATGGAAATTTCAAGACATTATAAGGTGTTTTTGTTTTACTGTCTTGCCCTTTGGCCATTCTATTGCACCACATGTTTTTTTCTAAGGTGTTACGACCATTGGTTAAGTATTGGCGTTCACAAGGTTTACGGGTTGTTCTTTACCTTGATGATGGTTTGGGAATAGAAGCTGATCAAAAGGCATGCGAGAATTTATCTTTTACTTTAAAGCATGATCTCAAAGCGGCTGGGTTCTTCGTTTAGCTAAAATCACAGGCAAAATTATTTCTTTTATGCCTAGTTTAGGTAACATTTGTAGAATTATGAGCAGAAATATGATGATGATAATCGCATCTAGTAATAACTGGGAAGAAAACATTATTTCTGGTTAGAAAATTGTGAGGCTTTGCCCAAAAAGTGCATGATTGATAAAATACGTTTGCCAGAAAGAATTATTTATACAGATGCAAGTGGCTTTGCTTGCGCTGGTTATACGGTAGAAACTACCAGGAAAATAGTTCATAAAATGTGATCTTCTGAAGAAGCTTCTAAAAGCTCAACTTTTCGAGAGTTAAAAGCGGTGCATATTACAATATTGTCTTTAATTCATAGTTTGAATAATCGTTTAGTTAAGATTTATACAGACAATCAAAATGTAGTCAAAATTATTAAAGCTGGCAGCATGAAGGGTGATTTGCAAGACATGGCGATTTATATTTTTAATATTTGTATTCATCATAAAATTTCTTTAGAAGTGAATGGATTCCAAGATCTGATTCTGATTCTGATTCTTTTATTTACACTCAGACACATGTTATGTGTTACATGAGGACATTATATATACATGATACAAAAATGACAAAACAGACAGGCATAAACATTTACATGAAATAAGATAACAAAGCATACAGACATATACATGAATACATTAAATAAATAAAAACAGGTCAAATAAAGATAACATACCAATTTTTTGGAATAGAGTGATACTAGAGAAGACAAGAAAGTATCAATATATGAAACCAAATCAGTAAATGAGAAAAGCGTGTATTTCAAATGAGCAAGCAGAGGTTTTTAATGAACACAGCAATGTTACTCAAAAGTTGTTTATGGCAGTAGCTAATAATATACTTCACTTTATTAGTTGTTGGAATTTTTATATAATATGATGGAATAAATTTATTTCTAAATTCAACAACTTTAGCATTTTTGCATAAGAATAAATAATGAAATTCATCCCCCACTGTATTTTCAGTATATAACACACATATCCTTTCTTCTTTCGGAATATTATGCCATCTTCCTTTTTCTATTGGGATATTGATATTGCAACATCGGAATTTTGTAATTAAATGCTTTGCTTGTCCCGAAAGCTTTAGTAGATGATTTTCTATGCAGAAATTTGTTTTGAATATACTGTAAAAAGAACCTCTGGACGATTCCGCTAAACTTTGAAACCATTTTTGAATACATTGATCCCTCAACGTTTGTTTAATAATTGGCTTATATAATGAAATATCTATATACTGCTGATTCATGAAAACGAAACTTAGGCCACAGTCGTCGAAAATTGATTTTACGTAAGCTATCCATTTCGAATAGCACGTACCGTTTTGATGTAAATTTAGCAACAGTTTAAACATAATGCTACTCAGTTTGTTTTTTTTTTTTTCATTTTTCATCATTCTACTATAAAAAGAAACCATTCTTAATTTAACGGAAATCGCCCAAGTTCACCATATACCATAAAATTAGGCGTACTTTTCCTAAGTCCTAAAATGAGTTTTCAAAACTGAATATGTACACGTTCTATCTTAACAGTATTTTCATAACCCCATATCTCGGATCCATATAATAAAATTGGTTCGACAAGACTGTCAAAAAGTTCAATTTGAATATCAATAGGTAAATTCAAGTTTCTATTTTTTTATATAAGGCAAACAGCTTTTTGTGCTTGTTCAGTGAGTTTATCTTTAGCATCATTAAAAGAACCATTATATTTTATAAGCAATCCCAGGTAGTTATAGTGATCAACAATTTCTAGGATAGTATCATTAACTTAAAAACATAATCTATTTTAGATTTCCTCTTACAAAATATCATTACTTTAGTTTTACTAGTATTTACCGAAAGTTTCTACGTTTCACAATATATTTCAAAGATTTTATTTAGATTCTGCCAAGATTACAGCATCATCTGTATATAATAAGACAAAAATTTCCAGATATGTTTGTAGTATGTCTTGGCCTCTTTGTAGTATCATTTGTAGAGGCTCATTATTTAAATCTTTGAAAAAGGTTTCTAAATCATTTAGGAATATAGAAAAGAGAAAGGGATACTAATTTTCACCATGTCGAACTCCTACTAAAAAAGGGAAAAATTAGATTTTTCATTTTTATATTGGACACAGGATTTTATGTTATTATACATATTGTAGATAATTTTGAAACATTTTCCCTTAATATTACTACTCTCGAGTTTCTGCCATAGTCCTGTCCTCCAGACAGTGTCGAACGCCGTTCTAAAGTCAATAAATGTACTGTATATTTTTTCCCAGAGGACAAATATAAGGATATCATAGAATGAAGCAAGAATATATTATCAGTTGTTGAATGTCCTTTCCTAAATCCCGCCTGACTTTTAGAGATCAAGTCAAATTCGCACGAGAAATCGTTCAGTCTATCGTTCAAAATTGAAGTAAATAATTTACTTAAGGAACTTATAAGTGTGACTGCTCTAAAAGTATCTGGGTTGAATTTGTCGCCTTTATTTCTATAAATTGGTTTTATAATTCCGATTAGCCAGTTTTCGGGTATAATTGAAGAGTCAAAGACCACATTAAAGAGTTTACAAAATAAAGGTATATACTCTGGTTGTATACTTTTTATCTATTCATTGATAACACCATCTACCCCCGGTGCTTTATCATTTTTTTAATTTGGAAACTACCCTTTTTACCTCATCTTCAGTTACTGGCCCATTAATAATGTCATCAATACGAGGGTTATTTGTGACAATGAGTTGAAGATCAACATCATCGATCTCATGATTATTAGGTTCATCATTTACATTATCTGCATTAAGATTTTTAAAATATTCATAAAAAGTTTCTATAGGTATGTCGGGCTCGTCTTTAGACAATTTATTGAGTCTATTCAAAATGTTCCAATATTTCTTCGAGTCAGATTTGGAGTGTTTACTAACTCTTGAATACATTTTTCTTGGTGATTTTTATAAGACAGGTCATTTGTTTTTTATATTCACGAGACGCACAGTTTAGTAAGTTTTTATTCTCGATTGGTCTATTTGAATTATATTCCTTTTTAAATTTATGAAAAGTATCGCGTTTTTTCTTACAATCGGAGTCGAACCACGGTTTGCTATCCGTATTTTTACCCTTTCTTTCCCTCTTGTTAAAAGTACCCATGACCTCAGACGCTGTATTTGTTAAGGCATAAAGAAGATCATTAGTAATATTGTTTACCTGTTCACACGTGACATTATCTGTTACAATTAGGTCATCGAGTCTAGTGTCAATTGCCTTAAGGTGTGCTGAAATCTCTTGCTGAAACTGATGTATTAACTGAGACTTCCATTTTACAAAGGATTTATCATTAGACTTATTATTATTGTTATTATTATTATTATTTGGATTTATTTGCTCACCACGTTGAAATGAAAAGAAAAATGAACTCTGTTATGGACATCAGAGAACATCGGATCATATTCCAAAACAGAGAAGGTATTTTCATAATTAAACAAATCAGAGGATAACAATAAATAGTCAATAAAACTTATATCTTTACACGTAGTTCTTCCAATTAGCTTGTCTAATCCAATTCTCCCATTGGCTATATATAGGGAACACCTTTTACACATGTCAATAATTTTTTTACCATAGTTGTTGGCTCTACCTGTATCTTGGGAGCTTCTATCCAACGGTATTTTATTATGAAGTAAAACCTGATAGGAGTACATTTTCTTTAGTGTGTCATCATCTAATTCGTTCAAAAAACCTAAATTGTCGAGCAAATCAACATCAGATATGACATAATCAGGCATAATGCCAGTGCGACCATTAAAGTCGCCAAACAGGGAAACATAATTTGCGTTTTTTGATGACAACGATATAAGTTCTGATTCGATTTTATCAAACGCATTTTTTTCAGATGCATATTTTGAGTTTTCTGGAGGAATATAAACCGAACCCATAAGAACCTTTTCTGATAGACTTGTAAATTTTGAATAAATCTCAAACCATTGAACGAATTCGGATTCTGTTTTTAAAAATGTAATGTACTCTGACAACGACTTTTTGTAAATAATTACTATACCCCCAGACTTTCTTTTTACCAATTTTCTATTTTTCATAACATAATCATAACCATATGGAGCCATAAGAACATCATATTTGTCTAGTTTGGATTCTAGTATACATACGATATCGTATAATTTAATCATATCACAAAAATCAATGTTTAATAATTTTGATTTAAGTCCACATACATTTATAAATGTTATTTTTAAATCATTTCTTGATAGCCGTTCATGTGTGTCCGAGCTGTTGACCTATGTCTGTCCAGAAATGTGGGGTTCACCATGGGGTTCGGGTATATATCGCTGTTGGTTTACAATCAGTTGATCATACTATCATAGAGTGATTTTTGTATATTTTTGTAAATAATACTTTTCAACAAAAATACATAAAATGCGCAAATTTCATTTAATTTGAATTTCGTAATTTAGCTTTATTAATAAAATTCTACAAATAATTTAGAAACATTTCTTTATTTGTCCGTTTACATAATAAATTATCTATTCTTTCCTTTGGCACTTTACATTGAAACTTTTACTTTATGTTGGGCAAATTTTGTAATAAGGATTAATTTTTAAAAAGCTTTCCTATCAACTCTTTTGTCTGAAACCTTTGAAATATTGGCAGTTATATCTAAGTCAGGATATATGATGTAATTAAGTTGATTGTTTCATACACCTCAGGGTAAATAGCTGATTGCTTATGTTTGACATTTTAATCCTAAAAAGCCAAAACAAAAACAAACAAAAAAAAAAAAAAAACATGTATGAAACGTCCTACATTATTGGTCAAGATTTTGATTGACAACTGACCATTTTCCAAAATTTGTAAAAGATTTGATTTTATTGGTTAATAAATTTTAATTGCTAATCCTGTATAAATAACGATGTTCGCTCGATAACGCATCATCTGTATGTGTGCATCGAGGAACAAATTAAATTATTAAAACTTTATTTTAGTTCTAATATTAATATATTTCAGCCCACAACCAAGGACGTTGGAGTCATTTCTGTTGTGTGGTCTCATTCGTAGAAAGACTCTACCGAGCATCCCCTACTGCTATCTACCCAACAAAGCAGTATAAAAATACTATTATAGTGTGTTTTCTCTTTATTTTGTAAAAAAAAAAAATTAATATCTTTAGATTCTACAATTTGAAGAAATTGTAGATAAAATTGTTTCATAATTTAACTGTGTTTTACTTAAGAAATTATTTCTTTATTTTGTACATAATTTGTTACAAGTATGTCATTATTTCAATTATCTAAAGAACTTGGCTTTTGGCAAATCATCTATAAATTGTTTATCACATTTTGGTCAAACTTATGTAAAGAGGATTAAAGAATAAAGTCTTTTCTATTGTTCCGAGTTCTTGAGAAATCGCATTATATAGATTAGGATTAATCTAGGGCTGTAACTTAGTACACGATGTATGGTAGTACGGGACAGTTCATTTAGATGTAATATATTTTTGGTGTATACGTTTCTAAATCCATGTTAAATATCGTTTTTACATATCTTTGAATTTGTTTATTTTTAATCTCATTACAGAAAAAGTTACAATTTTCTCACTGGAAAGATTTAAAGTCCTTTGATAATTCTGACTTATTTTGTCTCGCAGAAAAACTCCCTGAAATTGTAGAGTCTAGCAAAAGCAAAAATACTATTAAATCTTATAATTATGCATTTAAGAAATTTTCGAATTGGTGTCAAGGTCATCAACTTTGCCCATTACCAGCGAACGTAACAACTATAGCAGTGTATTTGTCGTACTTGATTCTACAAAAAGTATCCGCTTCAGTTTTTCAGACTGCTTTTTACGCCATCAAACGGGAACATAATTTTAATTTATATAATTCTGTTTTTGCCGATACGTTTTTGACGTTAGTTTTAGAATGAGGTTTGTGTATTTTATGCAGACCAAGTAATAAAAAGATTCTATAACTCGACATTTTGCAAAGACTGGTTGATCATTTTGGTGATTTACAAAGACTTCCTGACCTGAGAATTTGTGCTTTGATGTTGATTGGTTATGCTGGTTTTTTACGTTTCAACGAAATTTCTAACCTTAAAGCTTCGAACTTACGAATGTTTGATTCACATATTGAAATTCAGATTGAAAGTAGTAAAACTGATGTTTATAGACAAGGGAACAAAGTTGTAATAGCAAGAACTAACACTAAATTATGTCCAGTGAACATGCTCGAGAAATATATGGAAATTGCAAATATTACAACGAATTCAGATACGTTTATTTTCAGACCAATTACTTTCCTCAAGTCAAAAAACCTGTACGTTTTGAGTAGAATTAATAAGCCTATATCTTATACTAGAGCGAGGGAAATTATGTTAGATGCTTTGTCTAAAATCGGAATTGACACTAAAAAATTTGATTTGCATAGTTTACGAAGTGGAGGTGTTACTCATGCAGCCCAGAATAGAATATCAGAGATTATTAAAAACTCATGATAGATGGAAGTCTGATTTTTCAAAAGACGGGTATATTAAGGACAGTTTAGATAATCGGTTATCGATTTCAAAAAGTTTAAATTTGTGAATTATTTTTGTACAACTTTGTTTATTGTAGGGTGCCTTTGTATTGTCGAACTGCTTTGGTGTGCCTCTCCTCCTATATTAGTTTTTTTACTTGCCCTTATAAAATGGAAATGATTTATGAACGTAGTGAGGGAGAACATAAATATGAAAATTTTAAGTTGTTGTAGTATCGTTGGTTTTTGTTAATATTGGTCCTTGGTGTTGTGTCAAACAGTTGTACTTACGCAGATCTCTCATTCTGTGGAATGACCATTTGTGTGTCTGTTGTGGATTTTAAAATATATACCCCCGCTCTTGAAACTTAAAATTTCAAAAGATCCAAAACTAGACAAGATATATCAAATCTCAAAACTGTATGATAATTTGCAGAACATATACAACACAATTACAAAACAATTTGGGCAATTCTGGACCTCGTTCTGAGCCCAATGATTATTAAAATATGATGCAATAACAAACTCCAGAACCGGAAGTCGTAGAGATATGAATCTACCACCATACATCTTAAGATTACTTGACCTTGAAAAACTTACAAGGTCAAGGCCATGCATTTACGTCAAGGTCAGAAACCAGATTCTGCAAAACATTTAAATTATCATAACTTTTGAGCAGAAGGTCTGACAGTTGTAAGTTTTGTCTCAAATGTAGGGCTTATTGAGAGGGTCATTTTATACGCTGTATGTATGCACTTATCGCATATCGTTTTCTTAATATCAAGGCCTGTTGTTTGCAGTGAGAAGACTTTCTAGCACTCTATGACCTTTGACCTTGGATGCAAATGAAAAGTCACATGGACCAAAGATCATTGATAAAGGTCCCATGTTTCTACAACTTCCAGTTCTCGAAATATAAATTTTAAAAACTTCAGTACAATATTTCAAGGGATATAACTCCTGTATAGTTTGATAATAAATACATGTTTATGTTTATTCATTAGGTCTTTTTCTTTTGTACATGAAAGTTTTTAGATTGATTCTATTTATTATGGTTTTCAAGATATGAGGGTTTAAAAGAAATTGTTTTAAGGGGCATAACTCTTAAAGATGATAATGAAATCCTTAGCAGGGTCATTTTCAAATAGGACATGATGACACCTACATGTTCATTAAGTATGATAATGATATCCTGAAAAATGAGTTCGGGAGATCATGTTGACCATGTTGATAAGACGCTAATAAACGGGAGATAACTTCTACAATGGATAATGAAATTCCTCACTGGGTTATTCTGTAAAATTCCTAAATGAGGTTTATAGATGGTCCAAATTTTGTTATGATATCTTGAAAAATGACGAAACAGGGCCGTGTCAAAGTAAATGTTGGAAGGGAAAAAACTAGACTAGCACTCTGTGACCTTTGACCTTGGATGCAAATGAAAGGTCACATGGACCAAAGATCATTGATGTAGGTCCCATGTCTCTACAACTTGCGGTTATCGAAATATAATTTTTAAAACTTTAGTATGATATTTCAAGGGATATAACTGCCGTATGGTTTGATAACAAAATACAAATTCATGTTTATTAATTTGGTTGTCTGCTTATGAACAGATTTATTACACCTATTATGGTTTTCAAGATATGAAGGATTGAAAGAAATTGTTTTAAAGGGATATAACTCTTAAAGATGATAAGGTCTCACTAACCACTTCCGGGTCAAATGGCCACCCCCCTATGTAGTACCAAAAACACACTGAACCTAGACATATACATTGTAAGTGCATTATTTGTGTGTATTATGATTAAAAGTAGTCAAAATAAAGCTGAGAATGTGTACTTTAAAATCATATATGTAATTAACTACAAAAGTGTATGAATATTGTTTACATGTGTGAGTAATTTGCCTCCATGCTGTCAGTTAGCAGAACAGGTAAAAATGTGGATTTTCAGTATTATTTATTCAAGTAAATTTTGTGAAGAATTTCTACTATGATCATACCATTAGCATAATGATTTTGGAAGCCTTATTTTCCAAGCTTCGCAACGGTATGCAGCTTTAAGATGTCATTTGTCCTGGGAATTCACAGTGAGACTTTGAAAATTACTTTTTTAACATGTAAAGTAATGGAAACGTTAGAAGTGGTTAGTGAGACCTAATGAAATCCTTAGCAGGGTCATTTCCTAATTGAACATGATGACACCCACATGATCACCAAATATGGTCATGATATCCTGAAAAATCATGTTGAAGAAAAAAACGCCAATAAAAGGGCGATAGATTCTACAATGGGTAATGGAATTCTTCACAGGGTCATCTTCTAAAAGTCCCTAATGAGCTCTACTGATGGTCCAAATTTGGTAATGATATCTTGAAAGATGAATACGGGAGAGCATGTCAAAAGTCAAAAAATTTTACAAATGACGAAAGAATAAAAAAAAAACATTAGAAAAACAATAAGGTCTTTCCCATGTAGGGAAATCCCTTAAAAACATTAGAAAAACAATAAGGTCTTTCCTATGCAGGGAAAGCCCTTAACAATCAACAGGGCGTAAAACTTCTGAAAGATATATATTTCGTTAATTTCAAAAGAAGTTACTGGTCTAAAAGACACAGAAACAATTACTCCTTCCATAAAAGAAGCCATTAAATTAAACGAAGAAAACGGTCTTACCTTGACAGTTCCATTTCAAAATATATATCAAACTTCCTGGTTAATCATCGGGGAGATAACTGCAGAAAATCTTTTTAGTCAATAACACTATAACAATAAAGTTGAAAAAGATAGCACTTATCGTACATCCGTTACATCCTTCATTCGTGCATTATAAAGCTAGAACATCGTCGCTTCTAGCAGATAATTTGACTGTCTTTGTTGGATATAAACCACTAAAATTACAGACTCATTTTTTTATATTAGAAAATATTTTTTAATATTAGAAATTCATTATGTAATATTAAAAATTCATTTTCTAATATTACTTAGTAACATTAAAACACTTAAATACATGTATATACACGAACAAAATCTTAACTTGACAAACCTGTTGATTATTTTTTCAAGTTGCTATGGCAAGCCGTTGTGGAATTTATTCCCCATTTATTGATATCAATAAATTATTTATTGATATCAATAATTCATTTATTGATATTCAGTTTGATATTCAAATCCATTATATATTCAATATGTAACCCGGAAACGAATGTCAAACGAATATCGAACAGAAAAAAAATCCATTTTGATATTCAAATGCATTCTATATTCAATATATAAACCGGAAACGAATGTCAAACGAATATCGAACAGAAAAAAATCATGTTTGATATTCATTTTGATATTCAAATCCATTCTGTATTCAATGTATAAACCGGAAACGAATATCAAACGAATATCAAACAGAAAAAGATAACCGTTTGATATTCATTTGATAATCATAGGAGTGCACATTCTTAAAAGTAGCCAGAAATGAATATCAAACAAATATCAAACGGTAAAATTTTACCGTTTGATATTCAGTTTGATATTGAAAAGTTTGAATGTCGAATATCGAACATCGAATGTCCAACGTACTTGATCTCGGTTTGTATTAATCTCCTTTTCTGAGCTCATTTAATATGAAATTATACACATGTAAGTTAAAATACATTGTAAATGCAATGTTCTTTAAAAAATGTTTTACAGCCATAGTAATGTCAGATGATGTTTTCGTTAGAATATTCAGTAGACATTGATTTTGAAGATTTACTGTATGATAAACTGTGACCTAGTATATATGTATATATATATTATCCGATGGAGCAGTGTAGCGAATAGAGTCGTCACATTCTGAGACGTTGTATAATATTGATTTGTTGTGACATGCATCATTAATTTGATCCTCTATCCTACATAATAACATCTAAATGAACTGTCCCGTACTACCATACATCGTGTACTAAGTTACAGTGCTAGATTAATCCTACAAGGAGGAATGACCCGGTCAGCAAAAGCTATATTTTTATATAGCCTAGCTGGTCGAGTGGTCTAGGGCGCTGGACTTAGTGCAGGCAGTGTTGCCATAGATGTCACAGCAGTACGAGTTCGAGTCCCGCAGAGGGAACGACCAAAAATTTGCATCGCAAATTTGACAGCTTTAACATCGTTGGGAATTTTTCAGACCTTTCTATACGTTTACATATCTTCCCTGTATCAATTTGATCCGATGGAGCAGTGTAGCGAATAGAGTCGTCACATTCTGAGACGTTGTATATATATATATATATATTATATTTCTACATATAATATATATATGTTATATGTAGAAAGGTCTGAAAAATTCCCAACGATGTTAGAACTGTCAAATGTGCGACGCAAATTTTGGTCGTTCCCTCCGCGGGACTCGAACATGTACCGCTGTGACATCTATGGCAACACCGCCTGCACAAAGTCCAGCGCCCTAGACCACTCTATATATAGCCTAGCTGGCCGAGTGGTCTAAGGCGCTGGACTTTGTTCAGGCGGTGTTGCCATAGATGTCACAGCGGTACAAGTTCGAGTCCCGCGGAGTCTAAGATCGTTGGGAATTTTTCAGACCTTATCGAAAAGTTTAAACCATCGTTGAAAGGACAGTAATTCATTCCCCTTTATATAACTATTGTAACTGTAATAGTCTGCAATATTGTTTTATATGAATATTTTATGTATTGTGTAATAAAATATTTGACTTGTATGAATGTGTATTATGTTTTACTATTTGACTTGGACCGATTGACAGACGAACTTTCGGGAACTGGTGATTGTATTGCGATCTAGTCGTAATCTTCTATATTCCTTTTCATGCTTGATGAGTACGCACTTCTTTTCTCGTCATCTATCGGTTGGTAATTGTCGCGGGTTAATTCCTTTTTCATTTGAACACTCTTATCTAAGTATCTGATCGGACATGTTGGTTTTTATGTTCATCCGAATCTAGCAACCTATATTCTTATCAACTCAACTTACATACGCATCTGATTTGATTGAACTATTACTAAGGTTAGTTTCTTTAACATTCCTAGATTAATTGTGCATGTTAATGGTCTAAAAATTAACATTTTTACCTCGTATGAAAGTCCCGTATGAATGATTGATTGATTGTGTAACTTTCATAATAATTTACCTAAACACACAAATCAGTAATGATATTTTACTATGCTTAAATAATAGCGATTAATGATTGATTCATTTAACAAGATGAGTGGACCGCTCGAAAGTAAGTGTAAGTCTTTAAATCGATCACACACTGTGGTCATAAAGTAATTGTTTTAAACTATAAATACAATAAGTGATTTTTGATACTTCAGGTACAATACAGTAGTACTGGAGACTTACTATTCCTGTGACCATTTACAAATGTGCCTCTTGCACGATATGTGAGGTAAGCTAAGTATTTTGTATTCTTGAGTTTTTGCTTTGCTTATGTATTTGCTTTGCTATGTTTTTTACGCTTATTGTATGCACTAAATCGCTTATACTCTAATGCTGTTGCTTTGCTTTTTAATATGTTTGATTAGATAATTTACCATTTTCTTATAATTTGCTACATTTGAATATGGAGTCAAATGGAGTCAAACTACATATTTAGCTAGTTGGTTTATGCTTCACAAGCAGATTGATGAAGCCGTAAATTAAATTTACTCAAATGTTACATTTTTCCTATGATATGTAAATGTACTAAAATATACATTCACACACACGGTTAATTTTTGTGTTATCTTTATGTGCAAGATGCTATTATTTATCTTGTGCTGTATATTGAATATAACTGTATTTTACAGGGCATTAACATTTATTGGCAATAAAGCATAGAACCCTAGAGATTAGAGTTTACTTCTATCAACCCCCTATACTCGGCGTCACATAAATAACATACTGTTAAAATTTGAATAAAAATATTTTCTACGACTTTATTGAGACCTACCGTCGTTTAAATTGTCTTAAATGACTTGCTCATTCGTTTAGCCAAACGGCTTCTCCCTAAACATTGAATCGTTAAATTCCGGTCAGATTTTAATTCTAGGTGCCAATATTTACATTGTAAAAAGTCGGCCATGTTTACAGTGATCGGGTTGCTAGGAGATGTTGTTTACGTTTAAATAGTTTGTCCAAAAACCGAAGAACCCAGAATGCATTTCGGCGTTATTTCGGATATCTCGGATTTATTTTACGCGAACAACGTACAATACCGAGAAGTTAATCAAACAGACGATTGTCACCGGAGTTCGACGGGAACTTACGAACTTCGTTTGTAAACAAATCGTCCCGTAGAAACCAACATGGCGGATATTAGTATGGGATTTTCCCGTAAGGATTTGTTACGCATGATTTAAGCTAAAAGCGACTTGTTCAGGGAGAAGCCGTTTGGCTAAACGAATGAGCAAGTCATTTAAGACAATTTAAACGTCGGTAGGTGTCAATAAAGTCGTAGAAAATATTTTTATTCAAATTTTAACAGTATGTTATTTATGTGACGCCGAGTATAGAAATACAGGTTGTGACATAACGTCACATAAACGTTACCGTTAACAACGTAGTCATATTGTTCACCTAAAGATTGCCACAAGGCATGAAAGTACTAGTGACTAAAATATTGTGATTGCTCGATTATGTTGGATTATATATATATATATATCGTTCAATAATAGAAATCATGTATACAGATTTATATAGTTGTCGAATAAAATTCCAACACGACTAGATATTTCATTTTGTATTTCACATATTTCACAAGTACTTTCACAAACTCCGGAGCATTGGTCTCTTCCATGCCTGCACTACTTTTGCCATTCCAGAATATTAGTGGAGGAACGTCAACGGTACGGAACTGGAGCTGCCTTGGAGTTTGGTACTTTCACTGCTTGCGCAGATCTTCAGGTGAATGAATACATATAGTAACTTGGTAACGTTCTTGTGACGTTACGTTATAATAGAACAACATAGGAACGTTAAAAATAGAAAACGAAAGTATGAAAATAAATTGTATAAATAGACAATCTAAATATAGATTTATAAATAGCCATTAATTCTTTAATGTCCATTCAATGCCGCCTTGAATTTTTTAATAAAATTTCTTTCCTTTATTTCTCTTAGAGAATCACTATCTATGTTCATTTTATAGAAAGGAAAAATAAAAAAAAACATTAGTACTTGTGGGCGCGGTAATTTTTTTACAGTTAACTGTATTCTGTTGAATACATGACTGTAAGAGGGAAATTATACCATTATGCTGTTTAATTCTCTTTTTCTAGAGAACTGTTTAATTAGGAAAAATGTAAAACAATGACCATATAGATGTAAATTCTTAGCAAATTACACACTATTTTTTTTAAAAATTACCGCGCCCACAAGTATCTATGTGGGCGCTGAGCGGGATTTGTCTATATGCCTCCTCACGAACTTGTTGCCGATGTACCGTCATCCTCTTCGCAAGCTGTTCCCAGTCTGGCCTATTTAGATTTCATTGCACATAGGATATTTAATGCAATAAATTAAATTAGCACTCTTGCAGTTCATGTTTGCATTTGTATAAATTTTAGTTCCATCTTTTGTGGTTATATCTGTACCGGGATGAATATATTTGTACGTACCACAACGCTTATCGTTACATTGGGACACAAGTTTTGGCTCTTCACTACGGTTTGGATCAAATCTTGCTTTAGTCAATAAACGCTTTAGATTTGGTGGTTGACGTTAAATTAGCACTCTTGCAGTTCATGTGTGTATTTGTATAAATTTTAGTTCCATCTTTTGTGGTTATATATGTACCGGGATGAATATATTTACACGTACCACGCCTATCGTTACATTGGGACAAAAGTTTGGGTTCTTCACTACGGTTTGGATCAAATCTTGCTTTAGTCAATAAACGCTTTGCAGTTGACCTTTACTTTGAATGACGTTTGCGGAAGTTATTAAATCCTTCAATTTATCACTTCTCGATAAAATAGGGAGATTTGCTTTGGCAATATTAAATATATTTGGGTTTGAAGGATTATGCTTTGTCACGAAAGGAATAATGTCTGTGCTCGAGTTTGATTCGTGATCTCTCGTTTCGCGTAAAGTTTGTATTGGAATTTCTTTGGCCCGATTTATTCCATTTTCGATAAGCGCAATTGGATATTTCTGTTTCAAAAGAAAATGTTTGAGTTCATTCAACCTTTCCTCTCGGATATCATTATCGTCTATAACCGTGCATATTTTTCGAGCTAAGAAATACGGTATATTACGCTTTATATGTGATGGGTGGCATGATTGAAAGTTTAAATACTGGTGAGTGTCAGTGTTCTTATAAATATATCTGTGGTCAATTTTCCATCATTGAGTTTCACCATAATATCGAGAAAAGGTAGTTCTGCAAACTTCTCTGGTAAATTTAATCGATGAATGTATATTGTTTATCATATACGTTAGGTCATCTAACAATACATTGCCATGGGTCCAAATGATGAAGCAATCGTCGAGGTATCGTTTCCAATTCTTTTGCATATTGAATTCCATACCTATCTTCAATATTTTTGGAGAGTTTCTGCTCCAAATAGCCCAATATTAAGGTGGCATATGTTGGGGCAAATTTAGTGCCCATGGTTGTTCCTTTTATTTCAACGTAATGTTTCCCATCAAAAAAGAATGAATTGTTTTCCAGTATGAGTTGAATAGATTCTTATATAAAATCATCAGTGAACCTTTCCGGCATTGCTTCTCTATGTTTCCCGATCCAATATCTTACAGCTTCAATACCAAGATCATAATTCCACTTCCCATAGGCTTCTATGCTAATTTCACAATATTCAATGGCTTCTCTGGACTTTACCTTAACTTTAACCTGCAGAAGACTATATATCAGCATGATTCTACATATGTCAGCTCACAGTCCTCAGAATGGCATGTGGGGTTAGCAGACTTGCAGTGCAGTGCTGGTCACCGGAAGTGAATTGTCTATAAATAGCATGGGAAATCCCAGTGTTTTCACAAGATAGGGGTATATTTAGAAATCATTATGGAGATCAGGCTTCACATCACAAGAAGCAAAATGCACCTATAAAATGTACAGAAATGTTTTTCCTTTCAGAAACTGTTTAAATTGTTTAAATGAGATGAAAACTTTTTTTCACAGCACTATGAGGAACAGGGGTAATTTCTGCGTAGGACTATTTTTGCGTACATTCCAAATGCTCATTGGTTGAATTGGTGGTCTGTAACCTAAAGATCACTTTCTGTCTTAGAAAAAATAAATAACTATACAGGTATCTTCCTATACACATACTGAATGCATTTGCAAAGTTTCAGTGAAATGTGACAAGCACTTTTTTAAATATTTGATTTTTAAATATAGGGTAACCAAGTTGTGCGAGCAAAAAAAGTGACAGTATTCTACCATACTTAAATGCATTAAATATTTGCAAAGAACTTTTTCTGACTTTTCAAATAAAAAAAATCAATCACAACTTGTTTTTTAACAATATTAATAAAGAGATAGCCTTTAAAAGTAGTCATTTTCTGAAAAATTGGTCTATTTTTAAAAATTTATGTCTGACATGCCTCCCCCTTTTTCTTGATCACATGTCAAAAACCCTAAATCTTTAAATTTTCACAAAAGGGGATATCTTTGGCTTTAAATTTGTAAATACAGTGTTTTCACAATTAACATGACAAGTAAAGGGCACCTAAAGCAAAAAAAGTACTCAAAAATGGATTTTCCATGTTGCCATACGGAAATGCTTATATGTCCTTAACCGCAGTAATAAAAGTGAGTTTTTCCTCATTTCTAATCAAATTTTTGCTCAAATTTACACAAAACTTGATTTCAAGTGCTGATTACCACTATATTTAGGTATATAAAGCCCTCAAAGTTAAATATTTGATATTTTTACTAAATTTTCTACACTTTTTACAAGATAGGACATAAAAATTCAGCCAAAAAGACCAATTTTCCATAATTTGGACCTATAACTTAAAAAATGCATATTTTGAAGGAATTTTGTAGTATATTCCTCTCATAGCAAAGTTTACAAGATCTTCAAGTAGTTTAAAGCTATTCCAAGAAACTTTTCATTTTGCCATGGCCTCAGCTTAAGGCTAGAAACCACTAATTCCACTTCCCATAGGCTTCTATGCTAATTTCACAATGTTCAATGGCTTCTCTGGACTTTACCTTAACTTTAACCTGCAGAAGACTATATATCAGCATGATTCTACATATGTCAGCTCACAATCCTTAGAATGGCATGTGGGGTTAGCAGACTTGCAGTGCAGTACTGGTCACCGGAAGTGAATAGTCTATAAATAGCATGGGAAATCCCAGTGTTTTCACAAGATAGGGGTATATTTAGAAATCATTATGGAGATTAGGCTTCACATCACAAGAAGCAAAATGCACCTATAAAATGTACAGAAATGTTTTTCCTTTCAGAAACTGTTTAAATTGTTTAAATGAGATGAAAACTTTTTTCACAGCACTATGAGGAACAGGGATAATTTCTGCGTAGGACTATTTTTGCGTACGTTCCAAATGCTCATTGGTTGAATTGGTGGTCTGTAACCTAAAATGATATGTCATTTAGCTGTTCCTCTGCTAATTGCCGATAATAATTGGTATCCATTATTATGATAACACCACCTTTGTCGGCCTGCTTAATTACAATATTTTTGTCCTCTTGTAATCGTTTGAGGCTAGTTTCTCAGCTTTCGTTAGATTGTTCCGTGTAAATTCTTTGGGTTGGAGGGGATAATTCGAAACGTTATCAATATACTGCTCGAGGCATTTATTTCGATTATGTTTCGGAGTGAATTTGGACTTATTTCTTATTAAGGACTCATCATTGTTGTCCTCTTTACCTGCAAAAAATTCCACTAATCTTAGTTTTCTACAGAATTTTCGTATGTCCTCTGCCAATTCATCTATGTTAGAAGTAGGCGTTGGTGTGAATTTAAATCCTTTTAATAACAATTTAAGTTATGTCTGTCTATTTCACGCCGTGACATATTAATTATTTTCGGATCTACGTGTATATCTCCTTCGGGTGTGTTTCGTTTGTTTCTTTGTCCCGTTCTGGAGTTTGGGGTCCCATCTCTAAAAAAATAATGTACCTTTCATTTTTGTTAGCGCTCTTATTTCCGATTGACTTAAAACCTTTGTTTTGAAATTTTCTATTTCGTAGGGATGAAGTATTACTCGGATGCTTGTCATAGGCATTCTTACCTTGTCCTTTACGATTTCTGTTTTGTCCATTACCCTGACGTTGATTACCTTTCGTGGCACTACCATCCCTTACCACCTGCGAGTACAGCCGTTTTTGACTTCTAGACCGTGATCTATTGGGTGGTCTTGGGTTCTGTTTTCGGTTATTTCTCCTGTTCGGGGATTTACTTCGATCCGTTGTATTAATCGCGTTATTTCGCTTTGTCCGTCGGACGGGTTTTTGCGGTTTGGTGGAAAGGACTTTTTCAATTATCATTCTTATTCCTTTTTCGTTGTTTTGGCTTCCTTTCCACTTCTTCCTTTCCGTAGTTTTTGGCATATTCTTCTAAAACAATGCCGTTTTCTTCCAAAGTTCGTGAGATTTTGCCTCTTCTTTAAAAATATCTGTAGTCCATATTTCGAGCATTTTTTCTGCTATGCTTCCTTTAGAGACTTGTGATATTTCAGCTTTAATTTGTGTATCGAGTAGTTCATATTTGGTTCGATATCGCACACTTTTGTTTGAAATTATCGCAATGTCAGTTTGAAATTTCTGTATGACAAGGTCCCATCGCATTTTGGTTTCTTCGGCGGGTTCTGCTATTATTTCCTTTATTAGGTATTTCCTCGGTAGAATGGGTGATTCCGCAGAGATCCAACGGGAATATGCCTCCACATATTTTTTCATTTCTGAATGAATTCCAGTAGGCTTGTTTCCTGTCGTTTAATAGTTTCCGCCATCTCGTCCACATGAGTTTTCTCTTGCGGAAAGCTCCTTTTTCTATATTTGCTTCATTCCATTCTGCCGGGCATGTAGGTTGATGTATCGTGTCGCCGGTTGTATTCCGCAAATTTTTATTGATGACGGTAGTTAAATTTGAAAGTTCCTCTATGATATTATTACCGAGTTGCAATCCATCATTCGAATGCTATCCGATATCTCTAAATATATAGGTTGCAGTATCTAACTTCGATAGAAGCTGTGTTAATTTTCCAAATATTTCCACCATCACCGGTAGAAGTTGATATGTTTCTGTTGTTTGCTGTTTTCCTCCAGGCATGTTGGCGTGTATACAGTAAAATATATCGTTCAATAATAGAAATCCTGTATACAGATTTATATAGTTGTCGAATAAAATTCCAACACGATTAGATATTTCATTTTGTATTTCACATATTTCACAAGTACTTTCACTGCTTGCGCAGATCTTCAAGGAAATGAATACATATAGTAACTCAGTACTTTCTTGTAACGTTACGTTATAATAGAACAACATAATAGCGTTAAAAATAGAAAACGAAAGTACAAAAATAAATTGTAAAAATAGACAATCTTAATATAGATTTATAATTAGCCATTAATTTTTTAATGTCCATTCAATGCCGCCTTGAATTTTTTAATAAAATTTCTTTCCTTTATTTCTCTTAGAGAATCACTATCTATGTCCATTTTATAGAAAGGAAAAATAAAAAAAAACATTAATACTTGTGGGCGCGGTAATTTTTTTTACAGTTAACTGTTTTCTGTTGAGTACATGACTGTAAGAGGGAAATTATACCATTATGCTGTTTAATTCTCTTTTTCTAGAGAACTGTTTAATTAGGAAAAATGTAAAACAATGACCATATAGATGTTCTCAGCAAATTACACACTAATTTTGTTTTAGTTTAAACACATTTTATTTTTCAAATAACAAAAAGGATTGGACACAAGTAAATTCATACTTATGATGTCCTCTCAACAATACAGTGTATATAAGTACATAAATCAAGGTACAAGAACGTGCACTCATTTTCTATTGTAAATTCATAAGAGAAATATATACAAAAGGGTCAAATGTTGAAGGTGTGTTTTTGAGACTTATGATTACACAATGAGAAACCGTTTGGATTTCCTTATATATTCAAATACCCATTTAAATAGTCTTACATTTTGATCATATGAAAGTTCAGAATTACCACAGGTAAACATGTGTATATCTATGGTCATCTCAATAGGTAGCCAGTGCAGATTGTCAAAAAATTCTATTCTATAATCATTATATTTTCTACATAAGAAAAAATGTTTTACAGCTTCATTTCCTGAACCACATCTACAGGCAGGGTCCGAAATAAGTTTGGCTTTGTACAGGTCAAAGTTAAGAAATGATGCCGAACATCTCAGTTGAGTTAAGATTATATTCAATTTCTTTGGGCCATAAGAGTAATGTCTTGGCACTACACGGTCGTACCACCCGGTACCTCTTATTGCATGTTTGAAAACACCAATTGAATTAGAATTTCGTATATTTGGATCAAGACTATTCCATTACCTAATTGTTGCTGGAATGAGAGAATTATTTGTAATAGAGAGTCGACAATAAGGTAGAATAATGTCATCTCCATTACGTAATGGATAAGCGGTTAAACTTCGGACCTTAGCTAGAGTAAGTCTAGATAAATATTCAGGTGTATCTTGATTTTGTATTTTATAAAAAAAAAAAAAAAAAAAAAAAAAAAAAAAAAAAAAAAAAAACATTTGTAACCTTCTATACATGCGTCTATCAGACAAAGATTCCCATCCAATTTCGGAATACAAAGGTTCTAATTTAGTAAATACTGGTAATCCTTTAACAATTCTTGCTGCTTCCAACTGGAGTTGTCCTAGTTTAGAGGCGTTCCCAGAACCACTGTTATCCCAGACTTCAGAAGCATATTCGAACAAAGGCCTTATATACACTAGATATAATTTTTCCAAGTTAGTTCTACATAACTGGTATTTCAATTTTCTCAAAACATTTAGATGCTTCTTTACATTTGTTACAATATTTTCAATATGCAGGTTCCATTTTGCGTCGTCACTAAATGTTACTATGAGGTTCTTATGGCAGTTGGTAATGGGAATGTGAACATCGTTGAGAGTAAACATTATATCTGGAATTCCTACATTTGAGAACAATATAATTTCAGTTTTATCTGGATTGAATGACATTTGCCATTGCTTTGACCAGTCATTCAACTCCTGGAGATCGTGATCAGTTACTGTTCTGATATGCTCATGGCTTTGGTCAGAATAATTAAACGAAGTGTCATCTGCAAATTATCTACATAACGAAGTTAGTATCTCAGAAATGGCATTTATATATATTATCAATAACAGGGAACCTAAAACAGAACATTGCGGCACACCCGCAGATATGCTACATATAGGCGACTCAAACGCATTTAAAACAACTCTTTGCTTCCTTGAATCAAGATAACTCTCAAACCAACGAAATAAATTATTTCTTATGCCATAAGCCTGTAATTTCTTTAGAAGCCCATTATGCCAAACTTTATCAAAAGCTTTAGAAAAATCGCAAAAGACAAAACAATTAACTTCTTTCTTTTCCATAGAGTCAAATATACAGTTATACATTTCAAGAAGTTGATGAATTATATATCAAAGAGTTTGAGACAAGATGATTGTAAACATGCTTGTATATAATCCTTTCCATGACTTTGGCAACACAGCTGATTAGCGATATCGGTCGATAATTTGATGGCTATGAATTGTCACCCTTCTGAAATATCGGAATTACATTGGCGGTTTTCCATTCAAATGGAAATATGTATTGATGGATAGATTTATTGAATATGATTTGAGGAGGAATTGTTATTTTTTCTGGACATATTTTGAGCATTCTTTGACTTATAATATCTGGACCAGATGCTTTATTCGGAATTAATATTTTTATAATATTACGTGTTTCACTTTTTTCTATATGTAAGGTTTCAATAAAATTTTCAGTTTTTTCATCGAAATCTAGAGGAATTGGATCTTCCTCGTCAAGCTTTGATATAGATGAAAAATATTGATTAAGAAGAGTGCACCTACTTATATTATCATACATATAATCATCACCTCCTGGATTAAAAACAGTATCTCGAAGTGGAGGAATATCCTAATTTGAATTAATCAGCATTTTCATTATTTTGCAAAGGTCTTAGGAGAAGTTGCATTTTTCAAAATCATGTTATCTAAATTTTCTTCAAATTTTTCTTTCGCACTTTTCTTCATATTATTGACCTTGTTTCTTTGCTGTTTGTCCCTATCACATTTCGATTTCAGTGCCGATTTTCTATACCGATCTCGTTTCCGTATTTCTCTTCTAATTTCACTGTTGAACCAGGATTTATAACGTTTGCGTATCGTTATGAGCTTTGTCGGTACACAATCTCAAGAAATTCGACTGTAAATATTTTACAAATCTCATTCACATCTTCATATACGGGAAATAATTTTAGCCAATCAGTTTGATCAAGCCTATTTTCAATTTTTCCTTATCTATCTTATCGTAGAGCCAGACTTCTCGCTTGTATGTGCCGTTGGATTTTTCAGGGCAGTTTATAACTGAAATACAGGCATTGTGATGTGATATTTGACGTGGAATATCAAAAACATCAGAATAGCTATACGACATAGTGTCACTGATAATAATTGGATCAAGCAAAGAGCTACATCGTTCAGTTACTCTACAACTAAGGCTTGAATTAGCTCCAGTGACCGAAGATTTTGTTCTCAAACATCTTGAAAGTTTAAATATCAGTAAGAGTACTGGTTTAGATGGAATACCATCAAAATATCTGAAAGATTGAGCATGTGCACTTAAAAAATCTGTTACATATATAATTAATTTGTCCATCAATAGTGGTATAGTACCTGAAAATATGAAGGAGGCAAGAGTTTACCCTATATTTAAAAAGAATAGTAGACTAGAGGTCGGAATTTATAGATCTGACAGCATACTGGTTGTTATTTCAAAAATTTTAGAAAAAGCTGTTTACAGTCAGTTTGAATCATATTTAACAAAAAATAAATTATTGTATGAATTACAGTCAGGGTTTAGAGGTAATTTTTCTACAGACACTTGCCTCATTCATTTATTTGATCATATTAGGTTGCAGACTGCGGCCGGACTCTACACTGGCACGATCATGCTTGACTTACAAAAAGCATTCGACACAGCTGACCATAAGATTCTCTGTAATAGTTATGGGTCTTAGTTTATCATCTGTGAACTGGTTTGATTCTTATCTATCTGATAGACAGCAGATGATCAGCGCAAATGGTACACAGTCTGACTTTCGTAAAGTCAACTGTGGGGTCCCGCAGGGAAGTATATTAGGTCCTCTTCTATTTTTATGCTATGTCAATGACATGTCTGCCAGTGTGGGGTCTGACTGCAAGCTATTATTATATGCAGATGATAGCGCTATATTGTACTCGCATAAAAATCCAGATATTATTTCAACTAAACTGGGAAAGGAGCTTTAGTCCTGTAGTAATTGGCTAATAGATAACAAATTATCACTACACGTAGGAAAAACAGAGTGTATTCTTTTTGGATCAAAAAGAAAATTAAAAAAAACCACACAGTTTATTGTTACTTGTAATGAACATACTATTACATCTCAAAAAGTGTAAAATATTTGGGAGTAAATATTGACCAATTCCTATCTGGTAATATTATTGTAAAAAATATTATCCAAAAAGCCGATGCTAGACTGAGATTTCTATACAGGAATGCCAAATGTCTATCTAAAAATGCAAGGAAGACTTTGAGTGTGGCCCTTATAGAATGTCATTTTGATTATGCATGTTCGTCATGGTATAGTGGTATAAATAAATCTCTGAAAAGAGAGCTTCAGGTTATGCAAAATAAAATTGTACGATTTATTAATGGTTTTGACCACAGGAAAAGAGTTGATTATCCTGTTTTGTTAACAACTGGTTTTTTAAATGTTGAACTTAGAGTACAACAAATGTGTCTAAACCATGCACATAGAATTTTTTATAATAAGTGCCCAAGGTACATGAATAGCAATTTTGTGAAAATGGCAGATATTCATACTTATGATACAAGATCAAGTAAATTCAATTTTTTTTTACTCCATCGGTTAATTGCCATTCTTCAAATACATTTTATTATAATGCTATAAAGGATTGGAATAGTCTCCCTTTAGAATTGAAGAGAACAAAAAATGTGAACAGTTTTAAAACTGAATTAAAAAAAGTTTCTTTTTGAAAAAAATGAAGGTTATTTTAGAAAGTAATTTTATTTCATAATATATAAATATAAAGCCTGCCTAAGTCTTGCGTCGGTCAATTTGTTGCTTTTTGATTTTTAGCCCTAAATAAGTTTGGGTACATTTAATGGACCCCATTGGAAATAAGCTGAAAAGCTTTAATGGGCTATCCAAGGTTAGACATCGACCTAATTTTTACTTTTTAAGGCTACCAATTAAATTTTAACATTTAGCCTAGATGCGTTCATGGCAAGTTTTAATACTATATTGTCATAAGAGTATACTATATATTGTATGACTGTATTTAATGAATGGATGCTGTCCTGTAAATTGTATGTATGATGTTCTGATCTGAATAAAGCTATCTATCTATGTATCTAGTTTGCTTTATAATAATATTTTTTTTAATTAAACAGATTAATTGTATCTATTAGTTTATTATCATTGTGATTTAGGAAGACGCAATTTAGGTCACAGGTAATTACAAGATTTTTACTTAATTGGTAACTTAATCCTATTGCATGATTTAATCGTGTAAATAATAGATCGGAGTCAGTTGACGGGGGCTTATATGCAGCGCATAGGATAATTTTTTTTTATCTTTGGCTCGAGTTTCTACCCACAAACTTTCATCAATGCTATTTTCAAGTTGTGGGATTCGTTTGATAACAAAGTTTTCTTTGGAGTACATTAAAAGACCACCTCCATAACAATTGCGGTCTTTTCGGATTATATTATTTGAACAGTTATCAAGAAAAATTTCATCGTTTGAAATACTGTGATCTAAGTGTGATTCGGTCAATACCAATATATCATATTCATCAAAGAGGTTATCCGTGAAATCAAGTTTCTGTCGTAAACTTCGAATATTCAAGTTACAAATTGATAAGTGATTTTCGCTTCTATTTTCTGCGTATGATGGACCTGGATTATTTTCGATATTCCCGATCATGAGAATAAAATGGAGAACAAACAGCAGAAAAACAATGTGCCAAGACCATTTAGTACATTTCAGGTTAACCTTAAATGTATCGAAATAAAATTTATTTTTTTACTTAGAAATCCATTTTGATTAATTATTATTCAGTTAAACTGACCTATAGCCGCCCTATATCTCTGAATATCGCTAATATGGTGCTGGCAGCGGCGTCATCGTCGGCGGCGTCCGTGTCGTCGTCCTTATACACTTGGTTTTTGTGCAACGACTTTAGTTATGATTGACCAATTTTTATGAAATTTTGATATGATTTACTAACTACTAAAGGAATGCTCCTATTTAATTTGGAGTTTGGAGTTTCTACAAAAAAGGAACTCTGAATAGCCTGAATTGCTCAACTGGTAATGTTAGAAATCTGATCAGTTTATTTGTTTCAGGGCTACTTTTTTTAATTGACAGAGGCCTATCATAATACACTGCACATTTTTGTAATATCCAAATCTATATTTCCCTATCGTAGGAATCATATTATCAACTGAAAAGGTTTTCTATCTAAAGCAATAGCATGTCCATAGACACCTAGTTTCCTGTGATAATTATATGTAATATAATAGAGAGTAATCAAGGGAACCAAGGTTATAGCGGTAATCAAAAGAATGTAATCCAGGGACAAAGACCAGACATGGAAAACAGACATACACAACAAATTACATAAAGTAACTAAAATCATACATACAAAAGTAACAAAAGTACATGAGCAAAAGTAATTGAGTGATGACTTCAATCTTGTAAGAACATAACCTTGTTCCAGAAGTTTATTTGTTAATATTCTAGCGCGTTATAAAAAGTCTGCGTAATTTCGGCAAGCTTTGGCATAACGTACAAGTTGTGATATGAACACTCCATACACAGGAGCCGAAGGGATGTTGCCACAGATGAAAGGAAAGTTGACAATTCTGAATGAAAAGTCATCACGTTTGTCGTAAAGTTTGGTCAATAGCTTTCCTTCACCATCGATTTCTAAGTGTAGGTCAAGATATGAGGCTGACTTCACAGTGTCTGTAGTATCTTTTATCTCAAGTTCTTTTGGGTAGATGCGATGTATCAAATCCCCGAAATTGGGATTGTTTAAAGATAACACGTCATCTATATAGCAGAAACTGAGATTGAAGGATCTAGCCAAACAATATTCTTTCTTTCTGATCAGATCAGCTATAAAGTCAGCCTCATAAGAGTGAAGGAATAGGTCAGCTAGTAAAGGAGCACAATTTGTTCCCATTGGAATGCCGACCGTTTGTTTAAAAACACGTCCACCACACTGGACAAATATGTTGTCGATTAAAAATTCCAGCATTTTGTAAACATCTTCCTCTGTATATTTGGAAGATGATTTGGAATTATTTCTTACAAAGTATGAGGAATCTCTACCAAGAACTATATATTTGTATCTAGGTGTACCATCTTTTTTGGAGAAACAACGATGTATAATGTTTTTAAGTCGGGATTTTAACTGAGTATGGGGAATAGAAGTATACAGTGTTGAAAAATCATAGGTTTTAATGCTATTATATTCAGATAATAGTCTTGAACTGATTGTCTCCAAAAAATCTTTTGAATTTTTCAGGATCCACAATGAATTAATACCACTACGGGAATAACAAGTGTTGTGGTAGGACTGTAGACCCTCTTTGACAGTTGTGACTATAGAAGTTAAAAGTTTTGAAAGAGGTTTGGTGGTACATTTTGCAGATCCAGCTATGAAACGTTGTTTGTATCGATTCTTGTGAAGTTTAGGAATCCAGTACATAGACGGTAAATCACAATCATCGTCCTTGGTAGAGAGACCAAAAGAGGATAGCACAGATTTATGGTTTTCCACAATCTCTTCTTTGGAAAGCAGGTCTTATCACTGCTATTATTTTCTACGTCTACCTCTGATAATAAACATTGGATATAAAACGTTTTGCAGACAAAAACAATGTTGTTTTGGGCTTTGTCTGCTGGTACGACAACATATTTGTCATGTATAGTAGACAATGTTTTTGCTACATCGGGGTCTTTGAAAACTGATGTAGCCTTGGCACTCATTGACCTACTTAAAACTTTCATTCGTTTCAAAATTAAAGACCTCTCGGCCTTCAACCACTCTGACAGAGAATCAATGTCTTCTTGTTCTCGTTTTATCCATTTTCTTGCATAGTCCTCGACGGCATCCATAAGAACTTTAAAGTTATAATTCCAATTTATGGAGCGTGGTTCATGGTACTTGGGACCTTTAGAAAGGATATTACGGAGAGATTCGTTTTCGATAATTGTTAAATCTCTCGTAACGACGTGACCAGAAGGACCATATTTGAATGGAGAGGTTTTGCAAGAACAGTCAGGTAGTTTAGCCTTGAAGTCCTCAATCTCGAGGTTCTGCAATAGCCTTTTATAATTGAAAATTTTGGATGCGATGGGTGAAGTATAGGAATATGAAATAATTGGTATGGATTTGTCTTTGAAATGTGGGGGAATTTTGTTGGTAACGTTTTTGTGATGGAGGATGTTAGCCAAATTAATTGCATCTATACCTTTGTTGACAAACGGTAGTGGAAGAAATGATCGTTTTTCTTCATCTTGACTTTTCACACAAACTGGTTTAAAGAGTCTGTGGAAACCAATATCCAAAATGATGGCAACAAGTCTGTATAATGATGATGTGGGGTCAGAAACAGGAGTGTCAAGACTTGTTTTGTAAAGGGAGTGTAGTAGAGTGAGAGGTATAGAATAAAGTTTGGTTCTAATGTGATGAAGTCCAAGAGGTTTTTGTATGAAAGGAAGGAGACCATCTATAGAGACATCATGTAACTTAGGTGATGTATAGTGGCGATGGCCATGACTCCTTTCCCGTCTTGGATTTTTGTCAAATAAATTTATCATATTTATGCTATTGTTACATTGGCTTGAAAGGTTTCCTATACTTTTGATGTTGTCATTGCATCCGTAAGGTATTGCAGTACCTAGTCTGCGTATCCAGTACTCCTCTCTCCCTACGATAGTTTTTACTTAGAACGGGACTGTTCGTAGGATGGTAAATTTTTTCGAAAATACGAACGTTCATGGAGAGGATTGAATGATCTTGTTGATTAAAGTGTTTATAAATTGTCGGGAATCTGGTGGTGTTAATTCCCGAACGATGACCGCACATTCTTTTACTTAATCGTTCTTGCGTTTCTCCGACATATATTAAACCACATAAGTTGCATTCTAATCCATATATTAAGTTTGTTGATTTGCAACTTAAGTCATCGTGACTTCTTGTATGGAAGGTTTTGTTTGTAAGGGAACTGGAGAAGTAAGGGTCGGTTATAAGAATGCTGCATGTTTTGCAAATTTTTATACCACATTTTGATATGGTACAATGTGGTTCGTCATCGTTGTAGTCAAATATATCGTTTAAAGTGATGGAACATGGTTTGATAATTTTAAAATAGTCAGCATTTTTGTACTGGAATAGATGGTCTGCAGACTGAACGTGTGATTGGGTACTTTTAGTTGAATTGGTCGGGGCACTTTCCATACCAGATGTGAGTGTGCTTAGATTCCCATCTGGGGACACCACATACTTACAAGACAACAGAGTGTCCGATCCGCTGTCAGGTTCGGACCTTTTTATACTGGGCGACAGTTTTTCTTTCATTCCTCTTGTAAAAACCATTAATTTTAAAAATTGTTTTACTGGGTTGATGATACCCTCGGGGACAAAATCCACCAGCAGAGGTATCAACCCAATGGTGTCAAAGAGTAATCAAGGGAACCAAGGTTATAGCGGTAATCAAAAGAATGTAATCCAGGGACAAAGACCAGACATGGAAAACAGACATACACAACAAAGAACATAAAGTAACTAAAATCATACATACAAAAGTAACAAAAGTAAATGAGCAACTCGGACTCCACTAAAAACTGGGAGCATGGACCAGGTGCACCGGTAGGGTAAGCGTCCTCTGCTTTTCTAGAAACACCCGCCGAGTTGCTCATAAAAAGTCAAGTCCGGGGTAGACAAACGAGGAAAGGAAAACTATGACCCGTTGAATAAATCAGTTTTCATGGTGCTGATGGATACACCATAACGATCCACGAGTTCATGATGACGACCATAAAACTTCTGTAGTGATGACTTCAATCTTGTAGCAACATAACCCTGTTCCAGAAGCCTATTTGTTAGAGTTCTAGCGCGATACAAAAAGTCTGCGTAGTTTCGGCAAGCTCTGGCATAACGTACAAATTGTGATATGAACACTCCATACACAGGAGCCGAAGGGATGTTGCCACAGATGAAAGGAAAGTTGACAATTCTGAATGAAAAGTCATCACGTTTGTCGTAAAGTTTGGTCAATAGCTTTCCTTCACCATCGATTTCTAAGTGTAGGTCAAGATATGAGGCTGACTTCACAGTGTCTGTAGTATCTTTTATCTCAAGTTCTTTTGGGTAGATGCGATGTATCAAATCCCCGAAATCATAAATATTAGTTGGTTGATCAAATTTTAAATCCAAAAGGAAGGATGGTATTGATTTTGGGAATTTAGGCGGCCAAAAGCAAGCATTTCATATAATTAAAATATATTCCATGGAACTCAAGTAAAACCAAATGTATATCTCGGATATAGCTCTACAATTTTCTATATCACTTAGGCTAGACAAATATTGATGGTTAAGATTTGGTTAAGAAATGATGGGCCAAAAAGGGCTAGAAATAAGCATTACCCTGATTTCTGAAAAATTATATGTAATTACCAAATACAAGTTAATTGATCTTTTTTTCAATTTGTACTACAAGGTGCCATTTGGGGGGTTGTGACTTGGTCTGAATTAGAACTAGGGGTAAGAAACAAACATTTTACTAATGCCTGGATGATAACTTGAGTAAAACAGAACTGATCTTTTTGAAATTGTACTACAATGTGGCTTTTATCCAAAGGAAAGTTCATACTGATTTGAAGCAAATGCGGGCCAAAAAGGGCCACATTGATTCTGGTGAAATTCTTTTTCTCCGAAGGAAAGTTCAGATTAATTTGAATCAAATGAGGACCAAAAAGAGCTACATTGATTCTGGTGAAATTCTCATCCTGTGTAAATGCAATCAAAGTTCAACTTTATGTAATCTACTACAACTATGCAGCTTCCTTTCAGAGTTGTGGGACTTAAAAATTTCAGTACAGAAATATCCTTATTCCATGTAACTGACAAATACCACACTGTTGGTTTCTGTTTATCTAAGATAACTGAGAGTCCAGAATTAGAGCAACAAATTTTACCAAGCTAACTTACATTAAGTGAAATGGCCAATCCTTAACATGACATAGCAAGTTCAACACATCCATGCAAGTACACCTTCAAGAAAGAAGCATTGTAATATGTATATGACTTGTATTATGGTTATTGCAAGCCATTGTGGAATTTATTCCCCATTTATTGATATCAATAGATATTTAGTAACATATGTTAATGGATGCATAATTCAGTTATTGAAGTCAATAAATGGAGTTTTCTAGCCAATGCAAACACATTCAAGACAAAACGTATGCATGTTCAAATTTGCTCTGCGTCCATACTTGCCCCTCGGGTAATACCAGCCTGTGTTCACTCTTGTAATGCATAAATAACACATAGCTAAGAGGGTGAAAGAGCAGTTTGTTACCCCGAGAAAATCGTTGTCACCCCGAGGCGTAGCCGAGTGTGACAGTGTGTTTTTTTAAGGGAAACAAACTCTTTATCACCCTCTTAGCCAAGTGTTATTTATTTTATTATACCGAATGTTTCATATTTGTCATTTTTTTCAAATTAAACCCTAACAATTAGTTTTGCATGTTTTGTCTTTTGGGTTTTTTTTTCTTCGTTAATATTGTTTTATATTTTCTTCCAAGTTTTCCCGTACATAATTATTTAATCCGACTGTAAATGTATGTCTTTACACAGGTTTAACAACAACAACCTACCCCCCCCCCCCCCCAAAAAAAAAAAAAAAAAAAAAATCAAGAGTTCAGTGTATTGAAATATAACAACAATGACATAAATATTCGTATTTTCCAGTTCCAACCTCAATCCCTTTTTAATTTGACAGTACAATAATAGATTCATAGTAGACCTGGCATCGTAACGTCAGCTGAATTTCATTTACTGGTACCTAATATTTACTGAAACCAGTTTAAATCTGCACGAGAGGGTAATAGACAAAAAACTATCACCCTCTGAGACCTGTGATAGAGCAGAATATTACCCTCGTATTGAACCAATCAAAATTCAGAAAATTGACATGAAGTATAATAATAAAGATTTAAACCTAATGCTGTTTCCTTTGACAAAATAATGCGTATCTATAATAGTAATGGGTCAATCATGGTCTTGCTCAATTTTACAGAACAGTTATGAAAATGTCTTTATATTGTACGAAGTTCCAGAAGATAATATACTGGTTATTAATGTCTTTCCCATTTTAATTGTATTTCTTCTGATTATTATTATTCTTTTTTTTCTGCCGCCCAATTTCCCCGTTTCTCATTAAATCATATCGCGACAAGATTTTGACCATCTGTTGCAATTTGATATAAGACGTTGGAATTCACCCTAAGAGACGTGATCATTTGTCCTTCCAGAGTTATCTGCCCCGTGAAAAACTAATTTTGGGAAAATTTCTTAAACCGTTTTAGATACAATTTAGAAACAGAGTGCAGTACTATTGGACACTGTTTCGGAAAAAAATTACGCGATTTTACGACATACAATTTGGTTGATCACTTAACTTTAAAACCGTAAGTCGTACAGAATTGCAACCTTCACTGTTGATCTTAGATGATATGTTGTGTTTTTAAAATGTCAAATTTAAGTTTAAAGGTCAAAGGTCACTTTGAAATTTGACATTGGCTTTATTATGGAGTGGACTTGAAAATGGTAACAGATAAAAGAAAATGATGGACACATAAAATGTGTATCTAAATAAGATCTTTATTTGTTATTTAGAACACTAAGCGTTTTGATGAAGCATTTTGACGTTATAGCCCAAAAACCGGTATTTTAGGTGATTTTTGCAGTTTTTTCCCAATATGTCACAAACCGTTACAGATGGAGGTCTACTGTAATTGACAAAAATGTTGAGAATAACGAGCTCTACAATTTTTTTTTAATTGATTTCAAATAAAAGTACCTACAAACTATTTATATATTATTGATCAGGAGCATCAATGCTACCTAAATATTCCAAGGTCAAAGTCATTTGTTTTAATGGTCAAAAACTGGGTCCAGAAATGTTTTTGCCATTTTTGCCCATATGGTTCAAGACAATTCCAACTGCTTGCAATCAATTTAGAAGCAGGGTTCAATATCCAATGATATACCACAATATATACTTCCAGGCAATTTTGACGATTTTTTTAAATCGGTGAAAATTCACCGATTCGCGACATTTTCTTTGTCGTATTGACTCTAGGATACCATATTTTCATTCGAATAACCATTATAAGCCCTTTTCGACAAATTTTATTAAGGTCTTTCCCATTTCAAAGGGAAGACCTTCTTGTATTTCTTCTGATCATTATCATTCTGTTTTTCTACCGCCTCATTTCCCCGTTTCTCATTAAATTGTATCACGATTTTGACCATCTGTTGCAATCTGAGATAAGACTTTGGAATTCACCCTGTGAGACGTGATCATTTGTCGGTCCAAAGTTGTCTGCCTCGTAGCGAAAAAAAAACCAATTTTGTAAAAAATTCTTAAACCGTTTTAGATACACACAAAACGAAAGCTCCATATTGTTCAGAAACAAGGGGCAGTACTATTTGACAAGGTTTCGAAAAGATTTGAGGTTTTCCTGGTTACGTGATTTCGCGACCTAAAATGAAATTATTCGTTTGGTCACGAAACTTTTAAACCGTACGTCGTGTAGACTTGTGACCTTTACTGTTGATCTTAAATGATATGCAGTAGTTTTGCACTTCATGGTTCTTTGTCAAACTTTTATAAGATATTTTACCTCATTTGTATGGTCATTTCTGAATCTCTATTAGGCACTTTTTTGTTGTAGTTTTTCATTTAAGTCTTTATAGTATGAGTTACAACTACTGGGTAAGCGTAATTTTTAATTCTGAGCTTTTTTTAATTAGAAATCTTTACTACCTTTATTCAAAGCATACAATGAATCGATGAATGCAAATACAGTTGCATGACAATTTTATATAGCGTACGTAATCATTAAAACAGCGATCAATGCGTTGTAACTCTAGCGAGAAAAAATGAATCATGGAAATAAAGAATAATGAAGTTTTCAAATTTATTAAATGTCCTTGTTAATTTTTACTCTTCATACTGATGGCTATCGCTTTCGACGGTAAGGATCATTAAGTTAGAATTTTTTTTCTGTTTATATTTTTATTTTTATTTTTTCTGTTGGACTACCGACAGTATTCCCTCTCCTTCCGTTCGTCGATGTCTGCAAAAAAATGGTAATATGTATTCACCATATAACAAATTAAATATTTTATTTTGAAAATCATTCGTGAAGTAAAAATTCTGCAGAAGATTATAAATAATTTTGAGCATTTCTAGTACTCTCACACTTCACCATTTAAAATAAATACAATAACAATATCCAGTACCGTATATGAGTAACTATGAACCATGGTGCAAGAATATAGAATTGCTGCAGTAAGACTTGACATCTCTTAAACAGAGATACGATAAATCTTCTTATAAGACACTAAGTAAATAAAGTTAATACAACCGTGAATGTTGGTTTCTGAATACTGTATTATTAAGTATACTTCCAATACAATTTTATAGTGGCATTAGACCTATATATAGGCACCTAAATCGCAGATGTCCAGATTTTTAACAGTAAAAACCACTATTTACGATCTTTATCTACGAAACAAGCCTTTGTATCGCCTAAAGTTAAACATAAGTCTAGCGAGAATATCACGATAAATAAACATGTATTAATAATTTCCTCGTTTGTCTACCCCGGACTTGACTTTTTATGAGCACTCGGTGGTTGTTTCTAGAAAAGCAGAGAACGCTTACCCTACCGGTGCACCTGGTCCATGCTCCCAGATTTTAGAGGAGTCCGAGTTGCTCATTGTTACTTTGTATGTATGATTTTAGTTACTATATGTTCTTTGTTGTGTATGTCTGTTTTCCATGTCTAGTCTTTGTCACTGGATTACATTCTTTTGATGACCGCTATAACCTTGGTTCCCTTGATTATTCTTTCAATTGTCATTAAAATGGAAAAGGCAAAGTACTCATGTACTGAATCAATTTACATTGACTGTTTTAGTTGCCTTAAAAAAGGCAAGAACAAAGACCGAATTTTTTATCATTAATATCTTTAAATCTTGCACACTAATATTGTAAAGTTTCGTTGTTCCAACATTGTTGTCCCGACTTAGACAACGGAGGCAAATTACTCACACTTGTACACAATATTCATACTTATGTAGTGATTTAAAAGTATGATTTTAAAGTTTAGAATCTGAGTTTTATTTTGACCACATTTGTTCAATACAAATTCAGATAATTCATTTACAATGAATAATGTTATGTTAAGTGTGTTTGAGTACTACATAGAGGGGTGCCATTTGACCTGGAAGTGACAATTGAGACCTTTGCTTTGGGATAATTAATAATTACTTCCCTTTGAATTTTTCTTTGCTCATGAAAATTTCCATTTTACTAGCATTCCATTGAATTACTCACGCGTGATGATGTCAATATAACAATGAGCTCCAACAATTTGATTCAGAATCAATCAATAAAACCTGTTGCTCAGCCAGTACGAAAAATTCCGTTTAAAATGAGAAAAAAATTAGAAATAAAAATAAAAGAACTGGAGGATTCCAATGTAATAGAGAAAGTCAGTGGTCCGACACAATGGGTTTCAGGCTTGGTAGTAGTGCCTAAGAAAAACAATGAAGTCCGTCTCTGCGTATATTGTGTTGCTTTTAGGTGTTTTTCTGTTTTTCGTATGATTCAGTATATCAAGGCTAAAATAGACGTAAGTTCTGGATGTAACAATTTTATTTTCTAAGGATCAAGTTCATCATATTTAAAAACATAAATCACTTCATAAATATTACAAAACATCAGTATACTAAATTCAATTCTCAAAATACAATACTTGTACAAGAACATTTCATTTGGGGAAACATGGTTAAGAGCTACTCGCTTAAAATTATTACTTAACTATTTTCGTACAAGTCATCAAATTACTATACCTCAGATAAGTAACAGTATGTGTCATTTTCTAAAATAATACTTAAATCAAAAACATAAGTTTATAAGCGAAATAATTGTAACGTAAAAGTGATAATTATCTCCCTTACCGGTGATAAGTCAAATAAGATCATCCGGAACCAAATAACTATATTTGAAATATTATCAATTAATAAACTGTAAAATATTTAACTGAATTAAATTGATTAAACTAATATAAAAAGTTAAATAAGTAACTTGTAACTATTGAACTAATTATTTTCACCAAGAACAAAAATGAAATGAAATACAAAAGTGACCAAAATATTCTTATCTAAAATAGACGTAGGTTCTGGATGTAACAATTTTATTTTCCAAGGATCAAGTTAATAAAAAGTAAAAATATCTTGACTTATTTGGTGATTGATCCTTGGCCTCCAGAGACTTACGAAACTCCGCCCATGTCCATTTCATACGGACACGTAAGATTTGCAATGTGGCAAATACATGTAAATTTATCCGGCGGCATTCTTTGATTGTTTTATATTTATTTATTGTATCCAGCAGACACTCAAAAAAATCCTAAATTACAAGATGACATTTGAACATAAGATTATACACTTGAATTTCCAACCCGAAGGTTTTAATCATAACATTAATAGCTTTTGAACATGTGGGAGTGAGAATTACCGTCCAGTATTAAAACATAAAATTGTAAGTAAAATATTATATAATACTAACTCTTTTCATAAAGCTTCTATCTATTTCAGAAAATAAACTTTTATTTCTAATTTTAACTTCAAATTAAATTAGCTTCAAAAATAATAATTAGTACATGTACTAATTAGTACCTTTTAAAACACAACACGTGGACATGCGACAAGCAAACGTAGCTGTTAAGAGGGACCGTTTTCCGATTACAAATATAGAGGATGCTCTGCAACAAATAAATGGATCTGCGATATTTTCTCGACTAGATCTAAACCAATCTTTTCATCAGACAGAATTAGAAGAAGAGTCGCGTTATACCACCGCATTCGTATGTCACAAAGGCCTGTACAGATACAAGAGACTAATGTTTGGAATTAATTCCGCACCTGAGTTACACCAACGTGTTATTGGGCAGACAATACAAGACATAGCAGGTTGTAAAAATATTGCCGACGATATAATCATCTATGCGCAAAACAAAGAAGAACATGATAAAACACTTCGTGCCTTGCTTACCCGACTCCGTGAAAAGAATCTAATCTTGAACCGAGGCAAATCCAAGTTCAACAAAACACAATTAAAATTCATGGGACATTTATTATCAAAAGATGGTGTCAACCTGATACAAACACGATCGAAGCAGTGCGTAATTTCGAGATACCAACGACACCAGCAAGTGTCTTTGTTTGTTTGTTTGTTGGGGTTTAACGTCCGAGCAGCAATATTTCAGCTATATTCAGACGATGAACATGAAATGATGATGAAATGAAAAAGGGATGTGACACAAGGATAATGGGGTCGACAAATTTTGGTTGCCACTAGAAATAGGGAGAGGTGGGTAGGGTCAGGCAATTTAGCCTCCTGTGGCGGAGCCTTATGGTTCCTACTCCGGGAGAATACCACAGTAGGGTTCTTTAACGTGCGATGAACGTGGCATCTTTCCCAACACGGTGCACCACTATGGTTTGCGGTCAGGTATTCCGTATTGTATCCTGACAACCCCAGCATGTAACACGCCAGGGGTACCCCATTCCACCACCTAGGGCACACATCCCAGTTGCTCTGTGGGCAGAGCGCCCTAGCCCCCGGCTAGGTTTCTGAGCACTATTTAGTCGCCTTTTACGACAAGCTTAGCGCTGCAGGCCTATTCTTTTAACACCCGGACCTGCACGGGGCCCAGCAAGTGTCAAATCTTTTTTGGGATTAGTTACTTTTTGTGCTAAATATATTCCAAATTTCGCAACAATTGCAGAACCGCTTTGCAAGTTGACAAGAAAAGAAGTTGAATGGCACTGGACTGCCAAACAACAAACAACATTTGAAACACTAAAACAATTACTCACAAGTGCCGAAGTAATGGCACACTACAACCAAAATGCCGAAACAAGTTTCATCGTGGATGCGTCTCCTTTTGGTATAAAAGTGATCTTAACACAAAAGCAAACCAATGGTGACTATAGGCCAGTTGCCTACGCAAGTCGAACATTAAGCCCGGTCGAAAGAAGGTATTCACAAACAGAGCATGAGGCTCTAGGAGTTTACTGGGGAATCCGTTGTTTCAATGTGTATTCGTATGGAATGGATTTTACCGTATTTACTGACCACAAACCTTTATAACGATTTTTTACCGCAGCACTTGAAGCGCCGCCACGCATTCAAAAATGGGTTCTAAACCTACAAAATCACAAGTTCAAAGTGAAATACCGACCAGGATATTTAAATGCGGCTGATATATTGTCACGTTCGTTAATGAAAGGCAGTGTAGGAGATGATAGTAATGAAACAGAATATTACATTAATTATATTGCAGTTAGTGCATGTCCGAAAGCGATGACTTTGAAAGAAATTCAAAATGCATCCGCACGAGACAAAACAATGAATCAAAATCGAAATTGTATTGCGAAAAACAAGTGGTCTAAACAAGGACAGATGAAACCATTTTATCTTGTTTGCAAAGAACTAACAGTGCAGAACTCTATAATCCTCAAAGGGGCAAAAGTAGTGATCCCAAGTAATCAGCGAAAACACGTTCTTCGTTTTGCTCACGAATCGTATCAGGGAATAGTAAAAACAAAGCAGTTACTGCGTGAAAAGTTTGGTGGCCAAATACTGACTCCGATGTAGAATCAATGTTTCAAAGTTGCCATGCTTGTCAGTTTGTGTCAAATCCGCCTCGCCAACTGTTACAATGTCAGAGTTACCTGACGGTCTTGGGAAAAATTAGCTATCGATTTAAGTGTTCCGTATTCAAACAACGAATGTCTGTTAGTAGTTATCGATTATTATTCCAGATTTCGAGAGGTTGACATTATCAAATCGATTTCGAGTGCTACAATCATTACAAAATTGCGCCGAATATTCTCAGTCCATGGATTATGTGCAGAAACAGTTTCTGATAATGGCAGTCAATTTATGTCGGACGAATTTAAAGCGTTTCTTAATGATAATGGTATAGAATACACCCGTGTCACACAGTATTGGCCACGTGCTAATGGTCTTGTAGAGAATTTCAATAAAACATTAAAAAAACTATACGCGCTGCATGTGCTGAAGGAAAAAACTGGCAGGACGAATTGCACAACTCCCTATTATTGTACTGTGCAACGACTGGATATGCTCCCGCATCGCATCTCTACTTTTTAACAAAACTGTAAGATCAAATTACCTTGCGTGATCAAGAACAATGTGCCCAAAAAGACTGAAAGAACGAGACGCTAAAAAGAAAGCTGCCGAGAAACACTATGCCGATAAGACAAAAGCAAAGAACTACCAGAAATTTCGTGAAGGACAAAATGTAATTCTTACAAAGAGAGGTGGAGATAAACTTTGAAAATAAAGTGAACAAAGTTGTAAAGCAAAGTGGAACAAGTGTCCATGTGAGGTCAGATAACGGTCAAACTTTCTATAGAAACGTCTCGCATGTCAGACCGTATTACGGACAATTTACAAACAGTCAAAATCGCGACGACTATTCCGTTTGTGATCGACCACCAAAAGATAAGAAGAAACTTCGACGATTAATGACTTTGTATCCGCTTAATAGACAGTGCACAGGAATTTGAACAAATGTTTAGTAACAGTTTTGTTGTGTGTAAAGGGAAGAGTGATAGATTTTATAGACTCATTTGGATAATTAAAATTTCTTTAACTGGAATGATATGTTTACAGTTCATGGTTGATGAATATCTTTCTATTGACATTGACAGTAAAATTAATTATTTTGCTAAAGTGAAGTTTAAATTAAAAAACAAGAAAAAGATGTAATGTATTAAAATAAGCCAATAGTGCGCGAGATGGTCAGAGTTTGTCTTTCATGCTACTCGTGCATTTATGTCTTAAGTCTGTATTACGTATCTTGAGTTATAGATTAGATTTGATAGCCAAAACAATGCGTTTAGTTCCCATGCCATAAAACACCAATACGATATTACAAGTGGAACAGGTTAGGCGAGATGAAAAACGGACATAGTACGTGGCTAACTTTCATTCCCTTTTGTAAAATACAAATGCTCAAATGATCTATCTTTAGATTCAAGATTAAGTGACACAGTGGGTTATACGATTACGATATCCGATTTTTTTTTCACTTATGTGCTTGATTATAACCATGCACATTCGTATCTTATCCACTGTATTGCAATGAATGTTTTTAGTTTGCAATACACGTGTACATGATGCTGCACATTTTGAATTCATTTGCATATCCAAAGGATTCTGTAAACTAATTGCATACAAAATTGACTTTTGTGACACAAATAGATCAAGTTAAATGTTGTTAATCATTATTATATTAATTCACATAAAATCCTAGCATTGTTTTTCTCATTGTAGTAGTTCACTCATTAGCAATGCGCTCCAAAGTAACACAGGATCTATTAATGTGCATTGATGGCAACTTTTTTTGCATGGGCTTTTTAGATTTTGACATGCATCATACATACAGGCTAATACCGTTTTGCAAACCGGGCCAATAGAATTTTCGCCTGGTCTTTTCAACTGTGTGTCAAACACCTAAATGCCCCAACGACCTATCATCATGACAGTATTGTAGAATTTGCATTCTTTCTTTGAGTGGAACTATAATTTGATATTTGATCGCCTTTTTATCGATCACTTTCAACGTACGACAAAATAAGCCGTTTTTCAAATCCAATATGTTCCATTTACTACACATTTAATGAAATATAGTAGGTTTGCAATTCTATTATTAAAGATAAGCATGGACACAGACTCGTACTGCCCGAGGAGCAAGTATGAATGCTGACTGGTATTGCCCGAAGAGCAAATTTGAACATTTATTCGTTTTGTCTTGAATGTGTTGGCATACTCACTTATAGTTAGTTGTAGTGTTTTGAAATCTATAAAATGATTGTAGATCTTGATAAGACGGAAATTTTTCCTTTTCATGTTTGCTTCTATCTATTACAGTATTCGAGGAGTTAGGTCTACAAGGCTCAAGTTCACCGGTAAATATAGTAGGTTTGCAATTCTATTATTAAAGAACACAGACTCTTACTGCCCGAGGGGCAAGTATGGACGCTGACTGGTATTGCCCGAAGAGCAAATTCGAACATTTATTCGTTTGTCTTGAATGTGTTGGCATACTCACTTATAGTTAGTTGTAGTGTTTTGAAATCTATAAAATGATTGTAGATCTTGATAAGACGGATATTTTTTCCTTTTCATGTTTGCTTCTATCTATTACAGTATTCGAGGAGTTAGGTCTACAAGGCTCAAGGTCACCGGTAAAGGTCAAGGTAGGTCATGAAGTGTTACATTTTTGAAAACACCATATGTCACCTAGGATGCATGGTAACTAAAAAACTGACGGCACCTGATTTCGGTTTAAGTTAGATAACTCATACAAGGAATTGTTCGACCGCATTGACAGACGGGTTATTTTTGTTGGTCAAGTACAAGAGTAATCAAGGGAACCAAGGTTATAGCGGTAATCAAAATATTGTAATCCAGGGACAAAGGCCAGACATGGAAAAAAGACATACACAACAAAGAACATAAAGTAACTAAAATCATACATACAAAGTAATAAAACCAAATGAGCAACTCGGACTCCACTAAAAACTGGGAGCATGGACCAGGTGCACCGGTAGGGCAAGCGTCCTAGGACATGACAAAAAAAACATTATGCACTTTCCAGATTGTCTCTATCTGTTACGACTTTTCCTAATCATACCAGAACGACACATCAATGTTAGGATAGATAACTCAAAGAATTCAACGCAAGTTCGTAACGTTTAGTGCTAGTGATTCAGAACTATATGCTAAAGTGCCGTAACAATGTATCACGTACTTTTTTTCGCCTAATCAATTATAAGAATTTAAGGGAGAAAAATAATGATGATGATAAGAACAATTACAGTAAGGTCCTCCCCCTATATTATATAATAATATAAAGGGAAAAAAAGACAGCTAACAAAAACGATATGTTACCAACTTCGTTTGGGGAAAAAAAATCATGTGAACTGTTAAGTGCAAATTTATAAAAAAATATGTTGCAATGTAATTCATGTTATGTAGTCAAGAAGGACATCCATATATGATTACATCTTATTACTAACTATTATCCAACTGCCGCTGTTGTCAACAAAATATGTTAAACAGAAGCCAATGGATTGTAATGGAATTGATTTATGATCAATTCCGTTCCTTATTACCTTAAACTGATACAGTTTATCGGTATAAACAGTACAGACAATGACGCAGTAAGACAGCAGTAATATACGATTCGAAATATAAATCATTAATCATGATACGTCTGAAATTATTAAGTTACAATATACTAGTATTTCTAATATGGAATGCCTTATATATATATTTTCCCAAGTAACAAAGATGTTTTGTGCTCTCGATCAAAAGTAACTGAACAAGTTTGAATGCAGGTGGCCTAGACCAATAAAACCATTTTATATATTTTCTACGCAACTCTTTATAACGTGGACATTGCAAAATGAAATGAAATTCGTTCTCTATTACATTTAAATCACACATCTATCAAATATCTATTATTTCTTTCTATTCCGTGGTACCTTCCAGTTTCAATACACAAACTATGTGACGATAGTCTAACTTTAGTAATACATTTACGATAAACAATAGGAAAAATTCATTTTGGTAAATAAAATTCTACATAAATTTAAAAATAAATTTAAATAAAGTTCCACATTAGAAACCACAAATCTATACATTCTACATTTTAGAGATGTATCCAATATCAGATGGAGATCTTGTGTAGAGGGGCGGTCGTGCGAGATCCGTAAGGATAGTCAAGACCGTAAAATTCCATCATCATAATTAGCATACACTCTCAACACCTAGACGTACTCCAAAATAGTAAGAGTGGGGAAAGGCTCTCGGGCTCACGTGGAGACTGGGAATAGGCCAGAGCGTCGACACAGCAGCTCTGCTGCTAGTAGGACATACTCTGACCGAGTGTTTCAATCAGGTATACCGAAGGCTAGGCTCCGCTACCAACACCAGTTGGTTATACCAACATCGACCGTGAGAGGTCTGCATTTGGTATTCAAGGTCGTTGAAAAAACATATCATCATAATTAACATACGTCCGTGCGAGACCCGATTTAATTATATCGAAATAACGATGTATGTATCGAGAAAACGATATGATTTTATTTTTAAGGTCCCTATAGGCTTCTTTAATACACAGCATAATATAACGCTAGAGTTCAAAGTCAAATTTAAAACACCTTAGTCAATATGTATTAGATGTGAAGCTGCATCTGCATACACTTTCCCTTGAGGGTAGTCAGTCTAGTACTCTAATTCCTAGACAGAGGGACACATCTCTCATCCGTTACTCCTCCTACATCACTGAATGGAATTGAATGAAACTTTCACAGAATTTTTATTACATGTTCCCATTGTGCACCTCCTAGTATTCTAAATTTTGAGCCGAATCAATTTGGAGGTTTCACATAGCAAAATAGAATATGGGGATATTGTGCACCTATCTGTTATAGGTTACTCCTCCTTACCACAGAATGGAATTGGATTCAACTATCTCATAATTTTTATTGCATGTTCCTTTTGTACATCCCTTTCCAAATCGATACGAATGTCGAAAGGCGTGTGTTATCAGTAGTATACTAGGAGTTCTAACCTTAGTATTTTTCAGTGGAGCACCCCAATACCCACCCCTATGACGTCACTCCCGGTGGCCGTGGATCGGAAGTGGACTCAGATGGGAAGCCCATGACCAATAAAGGGAACATGGGGACCTTTTGATGTAGGGAGGGGGCCTTAAAGGTTAGGAGGGAGGAAACGACCCCCATAGGTATCCTCATTAAGTGTCCTAATTAGTGTCATTATATAGTATGGTGTAAACAGGTAAGAATAAAAAAAGGGGGAGGGTATTATGACTAGAGTTATCTATCTTTGTTTATATTGCTTTTTTTTAATTTTTATTTTTTCATTATCGTTCATTGTTTTTCAATTATTTTTGTAAATTATTTTTTTGTAATTTCATTGTCATTGTGTAATAATGTCAAATTGAATTGGCACTTTGAATAGATGTTTTCACGATATACAACAGATGTCCTTCTATCGGGGTTTTCTTTAATGAAAAGTGGCATTGTATTATATGTTAATAAATATGTTATTTCATATTGGCCCTGTTATAGGTTTGAGGTCTGTCATATTTGTCGAGGCGGTCGTATAGGCCCTGAGGCATCGCCTTAAGCTAGACTATCAAGACCAACACGAGACACAAGACCTAACTCTAGATCTAACTATAACCGAAACCTAACCTAGTCCTATCTCTAGACCTAATCCTAACCCTAACTCTAACTTAACCTTATTCATAGACAAACATCAGCATCTGATCCCAACCTTAAACACAGCCCTAAGTCTAACCCAACACTTAAACATAAACTTAACCCTTGTCATTGACTTGAGGCTATAACTAACGGTTGACTCTAACAACTAACCATACACTTAATCCCAAGCCAACCCTAACCATTAGCACTAACCCTAACCCGAACTTAATCATAATCCTGGACAAACATCAACATCTGACCCGAACCTTAAACATAACCCTAAGCCTAACCCAACACTTTACCATAAACTAAACCCTTGCCATAGAACTAAGTGTAGATCTAACTTTAACTGAAACCTAACCTAGACCTAAACCTAGACATAACCTTATCCCTAGACAAATACTAAGACCTGGCCCCAACCCTACACTTAATCATAAGCGTAGACATAACCCTATACCGAACTATAGATTTAAATGTAATCAAGTGAAGATCTAACCCTAGATCTAACCGTATCCAAGACGAAGACCTAACCCTAGATCTAACCGTATCCTAGACGAAGACCTAACCCTAGATCTAACCGTATCCAGGACGAAGACCTATCCCTAGATCTAACCGTATCCAAGACGAAGACCTAACCCTAGATCTTACCGTATCCAAGACGAAGACCTAACCCTAGATCTAACCGTATCCAAGACAAAGACCTAACCCTAGATCTAACCGTATCCAGGACAAAGACCTAACCCTAGATCTAACCGTATCCTAGACGAAGACCTAACCCTAGATCTAACCGTATCCTAGACGAAGACCTATCCCTAGATCTAACCGTATCCAGGACGAAGACCTAACCCTAGATCTAACCGTATCCAGGACGAAGACCTAACTCTAGATCTAACCGTATCCAAGACGAAGACCTAACCCTAGATCTAACCGTATCCTAGACGAAGACCTAACCCTAGATCTAACCGTATCCTAGACGAAGACCTAACCCTAGATCTAACCGTATCTAGGACGAAGATCTAACCCTAGATCTAACCGTATCCAGGACGAAGACCTAACCCTAGATCTAACCGTATCCAAGACGAAGACCTAACCCTAGATCTAACCGTATCCAAGACGAAGACCTAACCCTAGATCTAACCGTATCCAGGACGAAGATTTAACCCTAGATCTAACCGTATCCAAGACGAAGACCTAACCCTAGATCTAACCGTATCCTAGACGAAGACCTAACCCTAGATCTAACCGTATCCTAGACGAAGACCTAACCCTAGATCTAACCGTATCCTAGACGAAGACCTAACCCTAGATCTAACCGTATCCAGGACGAAGACCTAACCCTATATCTAACCGTATCCAAGACGAAGACCTAACCCTAGATCTAACCGTATCCAAGCGAAGACCTAACCCTAGATCTAACCGTATCCAAGACGACGACCTAACCCTAGATCTAACCGTATCCAAGACGAAGACCTAATCCTAGATCTAACTGTATCCTAGACGAAGACCTAACCCTAGATCTAACCGTATCCAAGCGAAGACCTAACCCTAGATCTAACCGTATCCAAGACGAAGACCTCTCCCTAGATCTAACCGTATCCTAGACGAAGACCTACCCCTAGATCTAACCGTATCCTAGACGAAGACCTATCCCTAGATCTAACCGTATCCAAGACGAAGACCTAATCCTAGATCTTACCATATCCAAGACGAAGACCTAACCCCAGATCTAACCGTATCCAAGACGAAGACCTAACCCTAGATCTAACCGTATCCTAGACGAAGACCTATCCCTAGATCTAACCGTATCCTAGACGAAGACCTAACCCTAGATCTAACCGTATCCAGGACGAAGACCTAACCCCAGATCTAACCCTATCCTAGACGAAGACCTAACCCTAGATCTAACCGTATCCAAGACGAAGACCTAACCCTAGATCTAACCGTATCCAAGACGAAGACCTAACCCTAGATATAACCGTATCCAAGACGAAGACCTAACCCTAGATCTAACCGCATCCTAGACGAAGACTTATCCCTAGATCTAACCGTATCCTAGACGAAGACCTAACCCTAGATCTGACCGTATCCAAGACGAAGACCTATCCCTAGATCTAACCGTATCCAAGACGAAGACCTATCCCTAGATCTAACCGTATCCAAGACGAAGACCTATCCCTAGATCTAACCGTATCCAAGACGAAGACCTATCCCTAGATCTAACCGTATCCAAGACGAAGACCTAACCCTAGATCTAACCGTATCCAAGATGAAGACCTATCCCTAGATCTAACCGTATCCTAAATGAAGACCTAACCCTAGATCTAACCGTATCCAAGACGAAGACCTAACCCTCGATCTAACCGTATCCAAGACGAAGACCTAACCCTAGATCTAACCGTATCCAAGACGAAGACCTAACCCTAGATCTAACCGTATCCAAGATGAAGACCTAATCCTAGATCTAACCGTATCCAAGACGAAGACCTAATCCTAGATCTAACTGTATCCAAGACGAAGACCTAACCCTAGATCTAACCGTATCCAAGCGAAGATCTAACCCTAGATCTAACCGTATCCAAGACGAAGACCTCTCCCTAGATCTAACCGTATCCAGGACGAAGACCTAACCCTAGATCTAACCGTATCCTAGACGAAGACCTAACCCTAGATCTAACCGTATCCAAGACGAAGACCTAACCCCAGATCTAACCGTATCCTAGACGAAGACCTAACCCTAGATCTAACCGTATCCAAGACGAAGACCTCTCCCTAGATCTAACCGTATCCAAGACGAAGACCTAACCCTAGATCTAACCGTATCCAGGACGAAGACCTAACCCTAGATCTAACCGTATCCTAGACGAAGACCTAACCCTAGATCTAACCGTATCCTAGACGAAGACCTAACCCTAGATCTAACCGTATCCAAGACGAAGACCTAACCCTAGATCTAACCGTATCCAAGACGAAGACCTAACCCTAGATCTAACCGTATCAAAGACGAAGACCTAACCCTAGATCTAACCGTATCCAAGACGAAGACCTAACCCTAGATCTAACCGTATCCAGGACGAAGACCTAACCCTAGATCTAACCGTATCCAAGACGAAGACCTAACCCTAGATCTAACCGTATCCAGGACGAAGACCTAACTCTAGATCTAACCGTATCCAGGACGAAGACCTAACCCTAGATCTAACCATATCCAAGACGAAGACCTAACCCTAGATCTAACCGTATCCAAGACGAAGACCTAACCCCAGATCTAACCATATCCTAGACGAAGACCTAATCCTAGATCTAACCGTATCCAAGACGAGGACCTAACCCTAGATCTAACCGTATCCAAGACGAAGACCTATCCCTAGATCTAACCTTATGCAAGACGAAGACCTAACCCTAGATCTAACCGTATCCAAGCGAAGACCTAACCCTAGATCTAACCGTATCCAAGACGAAGACCTAATCCTAGATCTAACTGTATCCAAGACGAAGACCTTACCCTAGATCTAACCGTATCCTAGACGAAGACCTATCCCTAGATCTAACCGTATCCTAGACGAAGACCTAACCCTAGATCTAACCGTATCCAAGACGAAGACCTAACCCTAGATCTAACCGTATCCAAGACGAAGACCTAACCCTAGGTCTAACCGTATCCAAGATGAAGACCTAACCCTAGATCTAACCGTATCCAAGACGAAGACCTAATCCTAGATCTAACTGTATCCAAGACGAAGACCTTACCCTAGATCTAACCGTATCCAAGCGAAGTCCTAACCCTAGATCTAAGCGTATCCAAGACGAAGACCTAACCCTAGGTCTAACCGTATCCAAGATGAAGACCTAATCCTAGATCTAACCGTATCCTAGACGAAGACCTAACCCTAGATCTAACCGTATCCAAGACGAAGACCTAACCCTAGATCTAACCGTATCCAAGACGAAGACCTAACCCTTGATTTAACCGTATCCAAGACGAAGACCTATCCCTAGATCTAACCGTATCCTAGACGAAGACCTATCCCTAGATCTAACCTTATCCAGGACAAAGACCTAACCCTAGATCTAACCGTATCCAGGACGAAGACCTAACCCTAGATCTAACCGTATCCTAGACGAAGACCTAACCCTAGATCTAACCGTATCCAAGACGAAGACCTATCCCTAGATCTAACCGTATCCAAGACGAAGACCTATCCCTAGATTTAACCGTATCCAAGACGAAGACCTATCCCTAGATCTAACCGTATCCTAGACGAAGACCTATCCCTAGATCTAACCTTATCCAGGACAAAGACCTAACCCTAGATCTAACCGTATCCAAGACGAAGACCTAACCCTAGATCTAACCGTATCCAAGACGAAGACCTAACCCTAGATCTAACCGTATCCAAGCGAAGACCTAACCCTAGATCTAACCGTATCCAAGCGAAGACCTAACCCTAGATCTAACCGTATCCAAGACGAAGACCTAACCCTAGATCTAACCGTATCCAGGACGAAGACCTAACCCTAGATCTAACCGTATCCAGGACGAAGACCTATCCCTAGATCTAACCGTATCCAGGACGAAGACCTAACCCTAGATCTAACTGTATCCAAGACAAAGAACTTACCCGAGATCTTACACTAAATCTTACCCTAACCAGTGACTTATAACCCTTACTATAATACTTATCCTATCAGGCCATGTTATTTGTCTAGGGTTACGTTTAGGCTATGGCCAATAAATGTTAGAAATAGTTTATCGATTAAGATGGGTTTGAGAAGGAGATACACTTTGAGGTCGAATAAAATGAGTTGAAAGAAAATGGTTAAGGATAGAGTTAGGGTTGAATCTTCAGAATTGCGCAGGGTTACTTGTGTCTATCGCAGGTTTTTTATTGGTTAAGGCTTGGTGTTAGACCTTTGTGTTATGAATGTTATTGTTAAAGAAATAGCATCTATACTCGACGTCACATGCAGCACATTTTCGAATTGAAGCTCTACTTTTTAAACCGTCTGGACTTACCGCTAGAGTTGTCTCTCTTTTATTTAATCTGAAGATAGTTCGCATATATGCATGACGTGTTAGTACCAACGAGTTCCTTATTGGCTTAAATCGTGCGTAACAAAATCCTTACGGGAAAATCCCATACTAATATCCGCCATGTTGGTTTCTACGGGACGATTTTTTTACAAACGAAGTTCGTAAGTTCCCGTCGAACTCCGGTGACAATCGTCTGCTTGATCAACTTCTCGGTATTGTACGTTGTTCGCGTAAAATAAATCCGAGATATCCGAACTTATGCCAAAATTCATTCTGGGTTCTTCGGTTTTTGGACAAACCATGTAAACGTAAACAACATCTAGCAACCCGATCACTGTAAACATGGCCGACTTTTTACAATGTAAATATTGGGACCGAGAATTAAAATCTCACCGGAATATAACGATTCAATGTTTAGGGAGCCGTTTGGCTAAACTAATGAGCAAGTCATTTAAGACAATTTAAACGACGGTAGGTGTCAATAAAGTCGTAGAAAATATTTTTATTTAAATTTTAACAGTATCTTATTTATGTGACGCCGAGTATAGTTTTAAACCTCATGTCAGGTTAAAGGTTTATAGTTAAAGTTAGAAATAGTTAAGGTTAGGAGAATTGAAGGGGAAATTGTAGGTGATCAGAATCAGTAGAGTAGAGACAAGAATCGTTAGAGTCGAGGGTAAGAGTCAATAATCGTTTAAGTCGGGAGTAAGAGTCAACAGTCGTTAGAGTCGGGGTAGGAGTATAGAACCGGAGTAAAGAATCGTTAGAGTCAAGAGTCGTCAGAGAGTCAAGAGTCAATATTAAGGGTCAAAAGAAAGAAAGGGGAGAGTAAAGAGCCAATAATAGCCACAAAATGGGGGTTAGAGTATTGAAGGAATATCATTCTGGCCAATTTACATTGATACAGAAAAAATCAACAAGTACATAACATTACACATTCATGAAAAAACACAACTATTTACAATATGTACAAAACTGTGACAAAGTGACGGTACAGACAAAAAGTAAACCAGGTGATCAAACAGTATCGTTAATATGTTTAATAAACTTACATTAATTGTTCAATAACTTTTTGTTTTTACTTGACATTAGTTCAAAAAACTTAAAGGTTTATGAGCTTTCAGATAATACCTAGGTGAAAGTATTTTGCGTTTTTCCGTTAAATTTATACATTCAAATGTATAGTGGTATTCGTCTCCTAAGTTTTGACATGAGCAGAGATGACGATGTCGGTTTTCTCTATCTATGTTTTGCCATCTGCTTTTTTCTATTGGTGATTGATGGTTTGTAGTTTTGAACCTTCAAAATTTTATTGCGTCAATTTTCTGTAAAATATTAAAATATTCTTCAAATTCAAACCTTGTCTTAAAGATTATATAATTTAATGCTTTTGGAGAGTCAAACACAGTTGAATGCCAAGATTGTATTGGTCTATAAGGCTTTGCCTCATAACAGCTTTAAGCCAGTTATCACTTTCGAAATTTTCGTTATTCCATATGTATGAAAAGCCGCAGTCATTCAAAATTTTCTGTATAAACGACACCCAGCATAAGGATAAGTTGTGTTCTTTGAATTTTTTACATATTTTATAAAATATGCATGAGATTTTTGTCTGTTTACCAAATACAAGTCTTCCCCAAAATGCAGTGCACCTTAACTTTATATCGATTTCTAGTGGGTATCTACCCAGCTCAACGTATATCATATAGCTAGGAGTGGAAGATTTCAAATTTAAAAGAATTTTACAGAACTTCAAGTGAACTCTTTCCAATACATCATTATTACCACATCCAATAACCTCACAGCCATAAAGTAATATAGGTTTTACAAATTTCATCAAATAAATTTGAATACTAATTGGAATTTTATAGAGTCGTCCTAATTTAAAAAGTTCCTACATAGCTCTAAGAGATTTATCGGCCAAATGATGTTTTGCCATACCAAAGTTACAGGTTTTGGTAAAGACAATACCAAGATAAATGAATTGTCTTAAAAGTAAAAGTAAAACAGAATTGTTATCATTTTGTTCTCAGTTGTCGAAGAAGATGGTCGTCGTTTACAAGATGTCCACGACCTGTCAAGAATGCAAGATGATCTTTACAAGAAGGTATAATATGGAACGTCATTTTTGGAAAACTCATGAATACCACGCTTAAATTGATTAACACCATTGGATTAAAACCAGGTGTTCTCAGTAGTAGAGATGTGGGAAACGTTTAGCATTTTTCAGGTGGTGCAAGGTGGTGCACCCCAATGCGCATGCGCATGACGTCACATCCGGTGGTCAAGGACCAGAGGTGACCCTTGGATGTTATCGGAAGTGACCACTGACCGTTCTGAACAATGACCACTGATTATTCTGGCCATTCTGACCACTGACCATTCTGACCCCTGATCATTTTGACCCTTACCAGCTATAGTGTATTAGTCCGACGCGGACGAGTTCTAAACAGGACCCGCCTCCTCATTAGCGTCGTCCTATGGATTCGAATCGTTCATTACATAAAACCCCTCCTTCATTAGCATCATTAGCATCGTCCTATAGATTTAAATGTGTCAATTGCGACCAATGAAATTCAAACGTGGGAGATCCAATCGCTTGCGGTCGCGGGGAGGATAAACACGCCGGACCTCAAGAGGAGAACCAACCTTTCAAAGGTAAGTCTTAATTATAGAAAAAGTTTTGTTTTTTAAACGTCAACGTCTGCTCAAATGTTTCTAGAAAGTAAGTTCTATTTTGTTTCCCATTCTAAACCGCTTCATTTTTTCTATAATATTGAATCGGTTGTTTTTCTAATCGTTAACATCTGTCCAATGTTTTCAACGTTCATTTATCAGAAAGTTAGTTTCTAAACCGCCTCATTTTCAAGTTGAATTGGATAGTATTATTCCAAAGAAGGTAAGCTCTATTTTTCAAAAGAGTATTTCACAACGTTCATAAACATCTGTTTTACGATTATTGATTTTCGAATGGGTCACAACCCCAACGATTGTTTTCCGTCATTTTAAAATCGTTGCATTTTTTTTACCTATCTATAATATTGAATCGGTTGATTTTTAATCTTTAACCTCTGTTCATTTTTTGTCCACGTTCATTTTTTAGAAAGTAAATGTCTTAACTGCTTCATTTTCTTTTTTCAGCTATTACAAAGTTGAATCGGATATTATTATTCCAAAATAGGTAAGCTCTATTTTTCAAAAGAATATTTCACAACGTTCATTAACATCTGTTTTACGATTATTGATTTTCGAATGAGTCACAAGCCTAACATTTGTTTTCCGTCATTTTAAAATCGCTACATTTGTAGATATCTAGAGTATCATAATTATTCCAAGAGTTGTTGTCACAATTTTAAACAGAAATGCAAAAAGAGAACGTTAGCCCCTATTCATATTGACAAAATTGTCTTTGTTCTACGCAGAATTTTACTATTGATTTTTAATGAGTCATTACGGAGAAAACATCTGCTCCTTTTATCATTTTTCCAATTAATCGGGTTTTCTCCGCCTCTCTTACTTTATTTTTCAGACCATCAAAAGATACCAATTATATATACAAAAGGTAAGTTTAAATATGTTCATTATTCTGTAATTGTCGAAATCCTTTCGAATAACATTCTGTAGAAGTCGTAAACTAGTTTATTACGTAAAACCATTTATAATAAGAAGGAACATTTATATGTTATTAATTTCAGTAGATAATTGTTTCTTTTTTATTACAGACCCGCTAAGTGATTTAATAGCACTTGTTTAACAGACTATTCCGGGACCTTTACATTATACTTTACATTATAATCATTTCATTAAAATTCACTTTCTATTCAACCATCCATCGATTGATACATTTGACACCTGCTATAAAATTTCTATTGTTGTTATTTAAATTTAAATCTCAGACAGTTACATTTAGTATTATCGATCGACGATGACGCGGGCTAAGTACACTCGTGTTTGTTAACAAAAAGGGAGATCACTCCAATTTTCTTTTTTTCAGATATGGCTTTCGTCTGTGAGATTTGTGGGAATAGTTTTGATGAAAAGAGAAGTCTGACCCGACACATGAAAGTCCACTGGGGAAAACAAACATAACCCTGTAATGTGTGTGGAAAGGAATTCAACCGGGCGGACGTCAGAAAACGCCACCAAGAAACCCACGGAGACCGTCCCTTCTTCGAATGTCGGCTCTGTGGGCACATTTTATTCTATTTATTTTATTCTATATTCTTATTCTATATTCTTTATTCTATACCTCTCACTCTACTACACTCCCTTTACAAAACAAGTCTTGACACTCCTGTTTCTGACCCCACTTTATCATTATACAGACTTGTTGCCATCATTTTGGATATTGGTTTCCACAGACTCTTTAAACCAGTTTGTGAAGAAAAACGTTTCTCAACAAAGGTATAGATGCAATTAATTTGGCTAACATCCTCCATCACAAAAACGTTACCAACAAAATTCCCACATATTTCAAAGACAAATCCATACCAATTATTTCATATTCCTATACTTCACCCATCGCATCCAAAATTTTCAATTATAAAACGCTATTGCAGAACCTCGAGATTGAGGACTTCAAGGCTAAACCATCTGACTGTTCTTGCAAAACCTCTCCATTCAAATATGGTCCTTCTGGTCACGTCGTTACGAGAGATTTAACAATTATCGAAAACGAATCTCTCCTTAATATCCTTTCTAAAGGTCCCAAGTACCATGAACCACGCTCCATAAATTGGAATTATAACTTTAAAGTTCTTATGGATGCCGTCGAGGACTATGCAAGAAAATGGATAAAACGAGAACAAGAAGACATTGATTCTCTGTCAGAGTGGTTGAAGGCCGTGAGGTCTTTAATTTTGAAACGAATGAAAGTTTTAAGTAGGTCAATGAGTGCCAAGGCTACATCAGTTTTCAAAGACCCCGATGTAGCAAAAACATTGTCTACTATACATGACAAATATGTTGTCGTACCAGCAGACAAAGCCCAAAACGTTTTATATCCAATGTTTATTATCAGAGGTAGACGTAGAAAATAATAGCAGTGATAAGACCTATACTGCTACCACTCTTTCCAAAGAAGAGATTGTGGAAAACCATAAATCTGTGCTATCCTCTTTTGGTCTCTCTACCAAGGACGATGATTGTGATTTACCGTCTATGTACTGGATTCCTAAACTTCACAAGAATCCATACAAACAACGTTTCATAGCTGGATCTGCAAAATGTACCACCAAACCTCTTTCAAAACTTTTAACTTCTATACTGACAACTGTCAAAGAGGGTCTACAGTCCTACCACAACACTTGTTACTCCCGTAGTGGTATTAATTCAATGTGGATCCTGGAAAAATTCAAAAGATCTTTTGGAGACAATCAGTTCAAGACCATTATCTGAATATAATAGCATTACAACCTATGATTTTTCAATACTGTATACTTCTATTCCCCATACTCAGTTAAAATCCCGACTTAAAAACATTATACATCGTTGTTTTTCTTAAAAAGATGGTACACCTAGATACAAATATATAGTTCTTGGTAGAGAGTCCTCATACTTTGTAAGAAATAATTCCAAATCATCTTCCAAATATACAGAGGAAGATGTTTACAAAATGCTGGAATTTTTAATCGACAACATATTTGTCCAGTGTGATGGACGTGTTTTTCAACAAACGGTCGGCATTCCAATGGGAACAAATCGTGCTCCTTTACTAGCTGACCTATTCCTTCACTCTTATGAGGCTGACTTTATAGCTGATCTGATCAGAAAGAAAGAATATTGTTTGGCTAGATCCTTCAATCTCAGTTTCCGCTATATAGATGACGTGTTATCTTTAAACAATCCTAATTTCGGGGATTTGATACATCGCATCTACCCAAAAGAACTTGAGAAAAAGATACTACAGACACTGTGAAGTCAGCCTCATATCTTGACCTACACTTAGAAATCGATGGTAAGGGAAAACTATTGACCAAACTTTACGACAAACGTGATGACTTTTCATTCAGAATTGTCAACTTTCATTTCATCTGTGGCAACATCTCTTCGGCTCCTGCGTATGGAGTGTTCATATCACAACTCATACGTTATGCCAGAGCTTGCCGAAACTACGCAGACTTTTTGTATCGCGCTAGAACTCTAACAAATCGGCTTCTGGAACAGGGTTATGTTGCTACAAGATTGAAGTCATCACTACAGAAGTTTTATGGTCGTCATCATGAACTCGTGGATCGTTATGGTGTATTCATCAGCACCATGAAAACTGATTTATTCAACGGGTCATAGTTTTCCTTTCCTCGTTTGTCTACCACGGACTTGACTTTTTATGAGCAATTCGGCGGGTGTTTCTAGAAAAGCAGAGGACGCTTACCCTACCGGTGCACCTGGTCCATGCTCCCAGTTTTTAGTGGAGTCCGAGTTGCTCATTTACTTTTTTTACTTTGTATGTATGATTTTAGTTACTTTACGTTCTTTGTTGTGTATGTCTGTTTTCCATGTCTGGTCTTTGTCCCTGGATTACATTCTCTTGATTACCGCTATAACCTTGGTTCCCTTGATTACTCTTTAATCGAAAGGACAACTGCCAGCAACATATGGCCAGCCACGAACGACGTATGGGAGAACTAACTGCTAGAGACAGATCCAGAAGTCCCATTCGTCGCCCGTCGGAAACCAGCAGTCGCACAAAAACAAACAGCCGCTCGTCAAAATTCAACAGTCGCACCAACAAAGCAACCGTTCCGTCATCTCCTCTTTCCCCGAAGCAACAGCCACACAGCCCGACATATTACCAGAAGACCCAGAGACCCGTACACTATATCTCAGGCACTGGGACTCTATCAAGACCGGTGAAAGTACCGGGAACCCCGTGCGGGACCGATACAACAACGTCCTTGACGATACAGCTACCCTTCCAGATATGGCCAGAAGTATATTTCTACAACAACCGACGGCATATACCACCAATATATCCTTTAGATTTATTTTGAGGAACGCAGAAACTGGGGAATGGCGGTATTACCATTCCGGCTTCAATAATCATTGGTTCCTAGAAAGCCCGCTTCGCATCAGAAACGAGGAGTATCTAGAACGTTTTATTTAAGATTTATATCGCCAGGACTTGCTGGCGTTAATCCTTAAACAGCGCCCAAATACAAATGGGTCGTTCATTTATTGACAAACGTAACATTTTACATCAATAAGATTTTCAACCACCCTATCGGAGCTCCCGTCTTTCTACCGGACTACGTCGCCAAAACCCAGGGCTTGAACAACATGATATGTGGAACTCGTGGACAATATAGTGACAATTTATGCTTTTTTTCGCTGCTTAGCCGCGCACCACGGAGCCGTCATTACAGACGTTGAAACAAGAGCCAAACAGTATTATTACCAATATATAGACCACACAGAACAGTCCGCTCGTGATTTCAAAGGCGTTTATATCTACGAACTGCCTTTCATATCTAAACGATATTAGCTCTGATGCTTATGGCAACCTACAAAGAAAATACTTGACTGCTTTTCAAGAAATTTATAACTGCTTAGATAACGATCTTCAACACAGACCTGGAAAAGAAATGGAACAGAAAAAGAAAGGACATTATTTATATAAATTATACCAGAAGTTGGAGCGATATTTAGAGAACTCCCGGTCATTGGATTCAATTCTGGAAGATATGACATCAATGCCATGAAAGTCAATTTTTTTATCGTGTTTAGTGGATCGCAGCCTTGTTAAATATGCAGTGAAACGAAACAATAACTTTATGGCCGTCAAAACCGAAAAACTAAAATTTTTAGACATTATGAATTATTTGGCTCCGGGATTTAGTTATGCACAGTTTGTAAAAGCTTACGGATGTAAAGAAGAAATGGGACACTTTCCGTATGAGTGGATGACTTCCCTTGACAAACTAGAGGCCGCCATCGAATTACCACGAAGCGTTTTGTAGTTCATTGAAAAATGAAAACATTTCCGAAAAACATATGACCACCATGGAGGATTTTTTAATTTGGTACAACAATAAAGACGTTGAACCGATGCTGGAAGCTATCGACAAGATGTTTTGTTATTATAAAAACCGAAACTTAGATATGTTTAAAGACGGCATCAGCGTTCCTGGACTTATCTTAAAATATATGTTTCAAGACCTGCCGGTCTATTTCACACGACCGACCAAAAATAATAAAGATGTGTACCGCTTATTTAAAGACAATATAGTCGGAGGACCCAACATAGTATTTCACCGGTACCACGAGAAAGATGTTACCACCATACGCCCGGCAAACCCTGTAAAAAAATCATTGGATACGATGCAAATGCGTTATATTTATGGTCCTTTATGCAGGATATTCCGACCGGACATATTAGTATTCGAAAAGCGGACACCGGCTTCAAATTGGAAACACCATTGCGATACAAACGCATGGCAATCGATTGGTTGGAATGGGAAGCACGAAGTAGCGGTCATCAAATACGACACCAAGCCAACGATACAGAAAAATTAATCGGAATGGATCGTCTTCCCGTCGACGGCTATTGTAAGGAATAAAATCTAATATATGAATTCCAGGGATGTATATGGCACGGGCACGACTGTGGTTTAACCCAAAAACACGGCGGTATAAATCCCGTCAACGGTAAACCGTTCACGGACTTGAGATCCAAACAAAAGAAAAAATAGAATATATGGAAAATCTCGGATATACCGTCGTGCAAATGTGGGAATGTGAGTGGATCGAAACGTGGTGCTACGACGTGTACCAGACCATTTATCGAACCGTAGAGGATGTCGACTTTGTACAAGGAGTCCCCGACCTTGACACCTTGGATCTCAGAGAGAAACACTGACTTATTCTAGACGATATTTCTCTTTTAAGTGTCATGTTGCTGGTTCAGAATCTGTTCAACAAACACAAGTATCACAGAACTGATCAATCTGAATGCCCATTACTTGGTTCTGTATAAAAATCCCAGAGACGTATCACAGGCCATGACCATGGCCCAACAAATGTTCCCCAAAAAGGCAAACTACTTTATGAAATCGTACAAGTATGCCACTGCCAAACCACACGAATATTTACTGATCGACATGAAATAGGCTACTCCCGACATATTGAGATTGAGAAGCAACATTTTCCCGGCTGAGAATCAGGACGTATTCGCTATTATATAAGGCGACTTTACCACGACCGGAATTCATTCTGCGACCGGATACTGAAGGAGTAACATGGTCACCCCGCCTGCGAAAACATGCGACAGATATCGCCTATTTACAGAAAAGCGAAACCCTGCATCAGAAAGGCATTGACACAGAAAGCGGACAGGAGTTTGGTAGAGTGTTTTTGTGAAATAGCGGACAACATACTCAGAGGAAACGTCCAGCTAACACCTCAACAAATAGCCAGACTGAAGAAAAGGAACAGTGGACTTGGACTGCTGACAAAGAAAACGATCCCTCTGAAACAAAAAAGCCGTCTTACAAAAAGGAGGATTTCTTGGTTCTCTACTGGTTTCCATCCTGTCAAAGTTGATGCAATGAAACGAATGGCATTGACCAACCCCTATGTGCGACCCCAACCCAGACCTAGACCACCCGTCGACCAAAGAGTGAAAGCCATGGATACTCCCGATCAAAACATGAGAACGTTACCCGGAAGACCTACCAGAAAATGATAATTCAGATATAGAGGAGAAACGATAGAAGGAACGAGGAACGATGGAAGAACATGACACAAAAGGAGACCCCGAGAAGACGGGCAGACAGTGAGTTTCCCGTAAAATTCGAAACGCCCATGAAAACCCCGAGGTCGATCCCCATGACGACACCTAGACTTCCAAAATGGACCCAGTATAAAGGAAAAGTAACGACCCAAATATAATCAGTTTACAACATGGAATCGAGCTATTACCATATATCAGAGCCTGGCAGTTACGGCGGAATCAATAAGTTTAAACCTAAAGGATACGCCAAAAAGGAAGTGAAGCGATGACTACAGACTCAGGATGCGTATACGTTACACTAACCGACCCGACGGAGATTTCACAGGACAAAAGTCATATCTACGGTATAGACTATCATTGGCAAGCGGACTTGGTGGACGTCCATACAACAAAGAGTTCAAGTATCTATTGACCTGTATAGACGTGTTATCCAGGTATGCATGGGTCGTTCCGATAAAAGATAAGACTGGAAAAACACTAAAAGAAGCTTTCAACACTATCTTTGAAGAAGGAAGTGTTCCCATACGACTACAGACGAATTTACGAATGGAGTGTTTCAAAAATTTTTGAAAGAGAAGGACGTTCATTTTTTCCCTTCGTATAACGATGAAACCAAGGCTTGTATCGTAGAGCGTTTCAACAGAACGTTAAAAACCAAGATGTGGAAATATTTTACCCATAGAGAAACTCTCACTTACCTCGGTAAACTCTTACAACAGAACGATTCACAGATCCATCGGTATGCCACCGGAAGCCGTCAACTGGGCCTATCAAACCGTAGTAGCTAAGCAGTTATACGGCAAAGGAAAACCCAAGAAGTGTAAATTTATTACCGGAGATAGAGTTACACTCGCAAAGTATAAGCGAACATTTAAAAAGGGAGACCTCCCAAGCTAGACCCGAGAACTGTTCACAGTATTCAAGGGTATCGAGACGAAGCTACCCGAGTACGTCGTAAAAGACGATAGCGGCGAAACGTTGGAAGGGATTTTCTACGCCAAGGAATTATAGAAAGTGATCAAGAACGACGACGTGTACGCACTAGAAACGGTATTGAAAAAGAGGAAGAAGGAACGGCGAGTACAGTACTTGATCAAATGGTTGGGTTACAAAGACACTTTCAATAGTTGGATCTTTAAAGACGACATTATAAAACGGGACGTTAAATCCTGAACGGCTCAGTCATACAGAAAACAGCGGGCGAAGCGGACATCTGGAAAACGTATGGAAAGAAAACACCTCGGTCTGAAGTGGTGTACTTGTGTCAAGTACTCGTACTCAATACGATCATCGTAGTCGGCATTTATAATTTGACCGTGGGTTCGGATAAAAAAAACTTTGTGGACCTCATTATTGAGCAGCTGCTTAGGATATCTCTTACCCAATTCCAGTCTCAAGACGAAGCATGTTTTCCTGACACTGCCCAGTAACAGTTCCATTGAATATTTTCCCGTCAATACCGTGACCAAGTATACGACGAGACTCCCTAAACGGTGGATTTAGACGGGTCGTGGGAAGTCGAACTGGCCAAGATACAGTACCCTCATTCCTGGTACAACGTTAAACAATCTGAAATGTGGCAAAGACTTCACTACAGAAGAGGCAAGGAAAAACACTTGAGGATGCACAATTTCGACATTCCATAAGGTTTTTATGCAAACCCGAGAAAACTGGTTCAAAAAATGGATCAGATGAGAGACAAGGTAAAGTTCGACAGGTATTTTCACGTCTCCATCACTGACGTCAACCGAAAAGCCTAGATCCACGTGAAAAAAAAAGATTGTCTCGTTACCATCAGCAGGCGAGTTACAAAAAGCCTTGGGATTCAAGTTATTGGTATTCAACGATGGAGTGCATCACGCAGAGTACGTGGCAGATTTATCGCCAAGACTGACGTCACTGTACGTGTATTGTCCATTGGTAGAACACCGAATGGTTGGAGATGCACACGTGCCCTTACTGAGAACGGTTCCCGTGGAAGGGCGAGACGAGGAAACCATCACGAGGGTCTTTGGTCCTGTACACTACGTTCCCTTGCTACAACGACAATTTCAGAACGTCGACATAGATATAAAGGACGACACGGGCGGATCAATGCCATTCGAGCGAGGAGGTGCGGTGGTGACACTACATTTTAGAAAGAGAAAAGACACTGTTGTAAGATGAGAACGAAGCACAGGTCAGACGCTAGAGCCTACCACGAATATTATTTGAATCAAGCCGGGAAAGGACCACCCGTATACGGAGGGAGGGATTTCAAAGAGGACACGGACTAGGCATCGGCCGTTCCACTGTTAAAACGAGGAGCAAAATCTATAGGAAAAGAAACTTTAAAGACTGGACTCAACCTGGCGTCCGACGTGATTGAAAGACAGAACGTGAAAAAAGCTTTACAAACCAGAATAAAATCGGCCGGTCGGAATATGGTACAGAAAGCACTAATCAGCGTTGGAACCCCCGGCGAGAGACCTATAAAAGCTCAGACCAGAAGAAAGAAGCGCAGACGACGTCAGACCGGCAAACGGAACGGACCTCGTGATATCTTCACATAAACCATGGCTCTCGTACACCTAGAATCATGCGAATGCGCCAGATCGGAGTTGGATTTGTTTGCTGTTCCACCTACACAGACCAGTGTGGAACACGAGTATTTGGGAAGAAAAAGGATCACTTCGACCTTGACGGATCAAGGGCCTTACGAATTCGTAGTCAGCGGAGATGGAGACGATTACATCGATCTGGCAAAGAACTATCTCTCCATAGAAGCACAGATAGTCAACAAGGATGAAACAGACTTAGACGCAGACAAAGACGTGGGACTTGTCAATTTGTGGATGCATGCATTCCCTGTTTAGCGATATTAGTGTCAGTTTGAACGAAAAACTGGTGTCGCCACCGACGAGTACTTATCCTTACAGAGCACATATAGAAATGCTTTTGAGTTATGGACCCGCGGCAAAGGAATCTCAGTTGACGAGTGCCATGTGGTACACGGATACGGCAGGATTGATGGCCGACAGAACGGCAAACAACAAGGGATTCACCAAACGGAAGACACTGACGGCAGATAGTAAATCGATACAAATGATGGGAAAACTTCATTTGGATGTGTTTTGTGAAGACAAATATCTCCTCAACCACGTAGATTTGAAGCTGAAATAAAGAAGAAGCCCGACGAATTTTCGCTGTGGGGAGACACCAACAAATATAAAGTAAAACTCAAGAACATTTCGCTATTGGTCAGAAAAGTACAGTTGAGTCACGCTATTAGAATGGCCTACGCTAGTGCACTGGACAAAACCAGCGTCAAGTACGCCATCAGGAGAGTAGAAGTCAAGATGGACACCGTACCGAGAGGAAATATGAATTACATACAAGAAAACATGTTTCTCGGACAATTATCGAAAAGGCTCATCATAGGATGCGTAAACAGCGACGCTCTGAACGGCACCATTACAAAGAATCCTTTCGATTTCAAACACAAGATCAATTTCGTGGCTCTCAACATAGACGGACGATAGGTTCCGGCCCAGGTACTACAGCTCAATTTTCCAACCGGAGGATACATCAAAAGCTACATAGGCCTCTTCACCACCATCGAGAAAATGTAACAGAACGAAGAAACGCCATCACGAAAAGACTACGCCAAAGGATACACACCATTCGTCTTTGATTTGACACCGTACATGTCGGAAGTGGGAGCATTTCAGCTGATAAAACAGGGCAACCTGAGAGTGGAGATTCATTTTTCGGAAGCCCTTCAAGCTACCACCAACGTCGTATTGTATGCCGAATTTGACAACGTCATTGAAATAGATAGAAAGATAGAAACAGACAAGTGTTGTGTGACTACAGTGCATGATGAACAAGACAGACATTGACGCCATACTGAAAAAGCATCCGGTCACCAGACACGTATTTGAAGGGGTGTATGCGAGTAACAGATTGCCCAAAGTCTTAAACGTTCCCTTTGCTTTAGTGGGAACACGGATCCGGATAATCTCCCCGAAACACACTGGGTAGCCGTATACGTAGACGCCAATTCGAGAGGAGAATACTACGACCCGACGGGAAGACCACCCTTTCAACACGCCTACCTGAATTTTATGAACATTGCAGTAGTTGTACGTACAACGCAGTACGAGTACAAGAAGAAGATTCCATTGTGTGTGGACAACATTGTATTTTTTACCTCATACACAGATGTGCAGGACGACCCATGACGCACGTGACCAGGACCCAGGACGACCCCGAAGAAGCTACAGATATAGTTGTCGATTTTGTCAATAAAGTATCGAAAATGTGTCATGGCGTTGTTATTCATAAAATCCGAGACGAAAATCATACATTTATTCATAACATTACAACAATCCGTACGGATTACATTCAAAACAACATACGGCATCTTCTATTTTTTGATGTATCATATAACACAGAAGTTTCTCCTTTAAACCCGGAACTAGGTTCGGAATGACTTTCATCACGTCCAACAACGTATCATATTGTTCGAATGCCAAACTGATTCCATGCTTACTGGGGTGTTTCAGGTTGTCGTTAGGTGATATCCAGTAACGTCTGGTATCCACACACCAATTATCGTTTCCGGCCGTGACGTAGACGTTTGCCCTAAATGTTCGCTCATGTAACCAAATCGACTGTTCTTTATACATTCCACAACACTGGAAATTTCATTTACGTTATTTTCCAACACCTTCCACCGACCGAGGGAAAAGTTAATTGTCACCGGATCTTGGATCAGTTGAACGATTCCACCGTCCACTTCGAGGTGAACGCCTCCACCTAAATTGAATTTTGATAGACTGCAGATAACATATTTCCATGTCTTTTTCTTCTGGGTGGGCCAAGACGCTCACCAGATCGTCCCTGTTCAGTTCCATTCAGGTTTGGCAAAATATGTCAAAAGCTTTGGGTCCTCTCCTGGGCAGGGGTTCCAGTAAGGCTCTCGCCCTCGCCGCTCTAGTCGGTTGATTCACAATATATTCGCTCATTTCTTCGGATAAGATATCACTTTCTACGAGATACGGTATCACTTTTTCGGTAGGTGTTTCTTTCACCAGTTTCACGTTGTTTTTAGTCAGGCTGAGTCTGTTCTGGGAATTCATTCTACAACAGAAAACAAAAAATAATCAATACTGAACCTTACCCACGAGGGCCCCTGGTTGCAAGTAAGCAAACATACTTCGAGGCTTGGTTACATTGTAGTGTTTGTTTGTGTTGAACCCAAGCCCCGGAGAAAACCATGCGCCAAAAGCTAAGATGTTAATATTCTTACCTTTTCTCTTCTGAAATCCGGAAGAGAATGATGATTTCAAAAATGTCCGGAGTGTTTATCCTCCTTGCGACCGCACGTGATTGGATCTCACACGTTTGAATTTCATTTGTCGCAATTAACACATTTGAATTTTATTGGTCGCAATTAACACATTTGAATTTTATTGGTCACAATTAACACATTTAAATCTATAGGAGGACGCTAATAAAGGAGCGGTTTTATGTAATTAACGATTCCAATAAATTGGACGACGCCAATGAGACAGCGGGTCCCGTTTTGAACTCGTCCGCGTCGGACTAATACACTATAGCGTGGGGATGGTAAGGGTCAAAAGGGTCATGGTTCAGGAAAGTCATAATGGTCTTTGGTCAGAATGGCCAGAATGGTCAGTGGTCAGTGGTAAGAATGGTCAGTGGTCACTTTCGGTCACACCCAAGGGTCACTTCCGGTCATTGATCACCGGATATGACGTCATGAACATTCGCATTGGGTAGCACCACCTTGCCCCACCTGAAAAATGCTAAACGTTTCCCAAATCTCTACTACTGTTCTCATTCTAGCCCATCGCAAGGCTCACTGCGTCTTTTACGCTACGAGAACCATGCAAACAGACCAATACAGTCCACATACGCATCCTGTCCAGCAAAAGACAACCTTAGAAAGACAGAATCGATGCAAACTGGTTTACCGGACTACGGTACTTTGATGACAGAACTACACCAATATGCTTTGAGAAAAGAAAAAACCAAGATACTTTGATGAATGGACTACGCCAAGACCCTTATACTTCGATGAAAGGGCTATGCCAATCGATCCAAGATGAAACTCAAGAAAACTTGCCCAAGGACCCAGCTGACCAAAACTTTTTCATACACACGACAGACGATCCCCTTGCTTTCGACGTTACCAAAGGATACTTGGACGACCATTTCATGCCGTGGGCCCATCCTTTTACCAGTGCCATAGCAAGACCCACCGGAAGTGGAAAAACGATGTTTGTACGCCGATTCGTACAAAACGTGAAACACATCATGATGCCTATCCGGTGATGATCGAATAACGTGGTGCTACGATGTGTACCAGACCATTTATGGAACCATGGAGAATGTCCACTTTGTACAAGGACTCCCCGACCTTGACATATTGGATCACAGAGAGAGACACTTGCCTTCCTCCTTTGTCTACCCCGACTTGACTTTTTATGAGCAACTCGGCGGGTGTTTCTAGAAAAGCAAAGGACGCTTACCCTACCGGTGCACCAGGTCCATGCTCCCAGTTTTTAGCGGGTTGCTCATTTACTTTTGTTACTTTGTATGTATGATTTAGTTACTTTATGTTCTTTGTTGTGTATGTCTTTTTTCTATGTCTGGTCTTTGTCCCTGGATTACATTTTGATTACCGCTATAACCTTGGTTCCCTTGATTAATCTTGTTCTAGACAAAATGATGAATTCGGTCACTGAATCGATTTCGCATCTCTTCACGAAATATTCTCACTATAAAAATATAAGTGTCATGTTGCTGGTTCAGAATCTGTTCAACAAAAACAAGTATCACGGAATCATCAGTCTGAATGCTCATTACCTGGTTCTTTTTAAAAATTCCAGAGACGTATCACAGGCCATGACCATGGCCCAACAAATGTTTCCCAAACAGACAAACTATTTTATGAACTCGTTAAAGTATACCCCACGGATATTTATTGATCGACATGAAACAGTGCACTCTCGACAACTTGAGATTGAGAAGCAACATTTTCCCATGGGAAATTCAGGATGTGTTCTTAGATGAAAAAAACAACAGTATAAATAGAGATGGAAAAGGATGTGTAGTCACTTCTTGGCCGACACGCAAAGGAAAGGGACGCACCCGTAGCAATAAAGATTTCAAGGTAGTTTCCAGTCGAGGGATTAATTTAGAAGAAGTCGCCAAACGTGATGCCATACACGTGCAATGGACGACAGAACGTGCACAACGCAAACCAAAGAATGAACTGTCAAAAGATAAAGAGGTCCCAAAAAGACCTCGTGGTAGACCAGCAGGAGGAAAGAAAAAAGCCAACCAGAAAACAGATGTGACACCTATAAATGGAACTGTATAGAGAGGATTTCGGAGCAAAGGTCGTGTAGCTGTATTAAGAATGTAAAACGTCAGAGTATCAAATACTAGTGAAATCCAGAGCGGAATATCGTGCATCCTTGTATAAGAAACCTTAAGAAATCAAGAAAGTTACAAACGTTCAACAAGATGAATCATATTGATCTACGATGCCAGAACCTTATATAGTGAGAGGATACCTCATCAAAAAAGGAGGGGCTATACGGGATATACAACGAACACCACCAGAAGTCATGTTACCGAGGAACAAAAGGATGAGAAGGTTAAATAGAGTGGAAAAAACAGCCTTGACGTCAACGATACTCGGACGGCAAGAAGACTCAGGGTAAAGCGGAATCATAAGAAGATCGGATCGTGAAATTACTTAATGGGGAAGAAATTAAAAAAAAGGTTTATGGAACAGACCAATAAGCAGGATACGGATTTGAAATACAGACGCCTACCCGACGAATGGAACAATGAATATGAATTGTAAATAAAATATAAAAGAAAAAAATCTTGTTGTGTAATAAAACTATACTAAAGAAAGACCTCCTTACAAAAAAGGGTAGCTCAAAACCTATTAAAACCGTTTGCGCCAGCATAACAAATATATTTACTATCAGAGCCTCATAACACGGGTCGAAGTTTGGGTGTAAATAACTTGAAAACATACTATAGCAGTAAAAATTCCAAAATCCTTATAAGTACAAAGACAAACTTTAAATGGTCGTACGAAGGTCAAATTTAAACGAAAAAAGGTCGTAGAAAACAAACTACGAATGAAAATATGCAGAGAAAAATATCCGCAAACCAATGGTGTACCACCATAAAGGATCAAATCAAGTACACGCGACATGTAAAGATTGAAAATATGAAAAAAAGAATTTACCCACTAGAGCCCCATAAAACGAATAAAATCGATGATAAGGCTGAGTGCGTCTGTAATAGGAGATGCAATGGTCGACACTATATAAATCTGAAATGAAAGGCAATATACCATTCAAAAGCTCTTAACGTTCCGAATGTAAACATCAATTGTAAACCTTACAATTGTCAGTATAATCTTCAATGGTTAGTCAAAATAGCAACATTAATTATTCATACTGAATCCAAAAAAATATTAAACATAATTAAACAAAAATAATTAATGATAAAATTGATTTCCCTGTTGTAAGGCTAAAAACCACTAATTCCACTTCCCATAGGCTTCTATGCTAATTTCACAATACTCAATGGCTTCTCTGGACTTTACCTTAACTTTAACCTGCAGAGGACTATATATCAGCATGATTCTACATATGTCAGCTCACAATCCTCAGAATGGCATGTGGGGTTAGCAGACTTGCAGTGCAGTACTGGTCACCGGAAGTGAAGGGTCTATAAATAGCATGGGAAATCCCAGTGTTTTCACAAGATAGGGGTATATTTAAAAATCATTATGGAGATTAGGCTTCACATCACAAGAAGCAAAATGCACCTATAAAATGTACAGAAATGTTTTTCCTTTCAGAAACTGTTTAAATTTTGTAAATAAAATGAGAACTTTTTTCACAGCACTATGAGGAACAGGGGTAATTTCTGCGTAGGACTATTTTTGCGTACGTTCCAAATGCTCATTGGTTGAATTGGTGGTCTGTAACCTGTAAACATTGCACAGCATGTCATTTCAACTGTAATGTATTCCTAAAGCACAATAAAATGCGGTTAAACATCAATACATGGGCTGTTGAAATCACCAGTAAAACGGGAAGTTTTAAACAACTGTCTAATTCGTGAAACATCCATTCAAATTGAACTACACAATTAATTGGACATCACAAAAAAATAAAATCACAAACAAATAAATAAATTACACAAAAACAATTAAACTACACAAAAATAATCAAAACAATGATAAAAAAAAAAGCAAACACCCCAGTTGCACCTAACATAAATGTATTCAAAACTACAATACAAAGCCACCAAATTCAATACATTAAAGAACCCGATAGAAGGACATTTGTTGTACACTATGATAAACATCTATTCAATGTGCCAATTCAATTTGACATTATTACACAATGACAATGAAATTACAAACAATTAATTTACAAAAATAATTAAAAAACAATAAACACTAATAAAAAATAAAAATAAAAAAGCAATATAAACAAAGATAGATAACTCTAGTTATCTCGAAGATTGTCTCCAAGAGATCTTTCGAACTTTTTAAGATTCACATTGAATTAATACCACTACGGGAGTAACAAGTATTGTGGTAGGACTGTAGACCCTCTTTGACAGTTGTGAGTATAGAAGTTTAAAGTTTTGAAAGTGGTTTGGTGGTACATTTTGCAGATCCAGCTATGAAATGTTGTTTGTATGGATTCTTGTGGAGTCTAGGAATCCAGTACATAGACGGTAAATCACAATCATCGTCCTTGGCAGAGAGACCAAAAGAGAATAGCACAGATTTATGGTTTTCCACAATCTCTTCTTTGGAGAGTGTGGTAGCAGTAAAGAAAAAAGAAGTAGGGAAAAAATGAAATTCCTTTTGAGTGGGTGAAAGCAGTACGGTCAATGATTCAATAACATCGTCTTCAACGGTGGACCCAGAGGGAGTGCATGGGGTTGAAAAATTTGTCATTTTCATTTGTTAAATTAACAAAAAAATGGCAAATAATGTCCTAGCAGCCCTCTTTTTCTGGGAAATCCCGACTGGCACCCCTCTTTTTTAAAGCGTCTGGATCCGCCCCTGCATGGTCTTTATATGTAAAAGTCATTACATTAATAGATCGATGAAGGATATACATATGCAACACTTTCGATGGACAAAATTGTAATCATACAAATCCGTGTTATCTTAATTATTTTGGTGTTTTCACGAAAGGTAAGGAGTGTAAACCCCCTTTTTGTGCTTAGTATCAAAATTTTCTCAAGTCTCCACAAAACCTGCTTCATGCTGGGTCTGCTAAGTGCACAAGTCAACATATCTCTTCTTTGCTAAATTCTTCCATTTAACAACTCTGAAAAAAGCTCCCCGAAGTTATCCATGCTATACGTTTAAAAGAAGTGATGTTAATCAGATATGGTAAAACAATTTTTTTAAATATCCAAAGCGACTTTATGTTTCAAGTTACAAAGGACTACAAAAGTAACTTGTCATAAGCCAAGAAAACCTTCCTTTTTGAAAAAAATAATTCTGAATCAAACATGTTTACGTATGGTGAAATCATTTATAGTCCGTTGAACTTTTTTGATTGAAAATATATTGATACAGCTTAGTAGCTGGGTGTTTCAACAGAAGTAGCCATTCAGATGGACACTAATTGTGCACAATTTATTGCTAATCTCATAGTTAAGAACACCACAGACACATTGAAGTCTGCCTCTTGTCATGACCTGTATTCACAAAATCGGTAGGATTTCTGTAGTGAAAGAAGAAGGGCCATGCAGAGTTCTCATAAAGAATAAGAAGATATTGCTGCCCTTATTCGCTAACAGTTCTGACTTTACATCATGATGTGATATATTTCTGGGAATGTTTGTTTATACCTTATTTCACCCTTGTTTAATTAATTGATCGACAGACTATTCGTTTTTTTTCCAGACATTAATGCTAAATATATCTTGTACAAAAACCTTAACATATTAATAACAATTTGAAATGATTAAACTTACCTTGAATGATAATGCTAAGGCAAGTTTATATTAAAGCCACGAGTTTCTCTACCGCTGCCTAGGGAAGTGTTGGGGCCTAAAATGATATGTTCGATGGGATCATTATGATTTATAGTGACATTTTACATTATTGGTAGGAAAAAATGTTAAATTTATGGGTCCGACGCGAAGGAAACGACGAGCAAAGTGTACTCAAACCCCACCAAACATGGCTGCGCCCAGTCAACTCACGAACAACAATGTCTTACCCGAACTTTCACAAGTTATCGCTAGGGTGAATGAATCTATTGACGGTATGAATAATATGCACAGTTTGAATAGCAGAAATATGAACTTTATTATACCAGAAAACCTGCACAGTACTACTATTACGAACAATCCAAATTTACTTAATTTCCAACCTCATATGCCCTTTCCAAATCATCAACACTTAGGATGGCGATGCCACAACTTATGTCACAACCTGTACCAGGCCTATGTACCACATTACCGGTATTACATACAAATACCATCTCTGAACCCAACAATGCTCCATCAACCATTCAAGAAGATCTCGCACAATTTCAAATGCTGATAAACACTGTCAATCAAATGAATATGCAACTTGCAAAACTTGACAGACTCGATGAAATATGTACAAAAATGAATGAGATGGAGAAACACTTTTGCAAATTAGAAAATGAAGTTCTTGACATAAGAAACGACTTAAAGGAGCAACCTAAAAGAAGTAATGACGAAGATTTTCACTATAGTATTGTTGAGGACAGGGTTTCTAAGATGGAAAATGAAAATGAATCGCTAAAGTTTGAAAATCACCAGTTGAAGGGAGAATTGCTTAATTTTAGAACATATTTCATGAAGTACAATCTCATATTTGTTGGCATACCTGAAAGTGAGAACAGAGATTTGGAAAACTGAAAATGTTCTTCAAAAATTCATAAATGAAAAACTAGGTATAACTGGTGACATAGAATTCCAAAATGTACATAGACTCCGCCAAAGGGATAACAAACGTAGAAACATGATTGGTAAATTTGTAAAATACTCAGATCATCATAGGGTATTAGATGAAGCTAAGGCAAAATTCTCGGATCGAGGATGTCCCTTTTCGGTCTTTCAGCAATTTCCGATTGAAATTAGTAATCGCAGGAAGGAATTGCTGCCGAAAATGCACACTCTAAGACGTCAAGGGTACAGAAATGCTAGGGTTGTGATAGACAAGTTATACGTCGGCAATCAGTTGGTCAATCATGCAGATGTACCAACCGAAGAACCTCAGCCGCAAAGTGGTTTTGGTGCTGGACCTGACTTCAAGCCTAATAAAGGACCTCAGTTCCGTACGCCTGTTCCCCAACAGCAAAGGCCACAATTCGTCACACAAGGCCCACAGTTCCGCCCTCATGTACCACAATTTCGTCCACAGGTACCAGAGTTTGCATCGCCGACAGGATTTCGACCCGAAGGACCGAATCATGACTGTCAAACTAACAATAGCTAGGGATTCCGTAACAGGAGTCGATCTAATTCGTCGGAAAACAGAAATCTAGTAGGAGAAACTAATGATTTATCATGTGTATGTATTAACGTTTGTGGTATACGAAGTAAACTGCTTGATCCAGAGTTTCAAGAATTGATGTTATCTAATGACTTGTTAATTTTTTTAGAATCTAAAACTAATGAAAATGATATTTTGTCTTTGCCAAAAGGGTATAGATCTCACTGTAAACATAGATATAAATCTAATAAGAGATCTGGAGGCATTGTTATTGTTTTCAAAGACAATTCAGATTCTTTTTTCAAAATTTCCAAAGTCAGAGTCGGAGTTTGTCAAGTGGGTGGTTATTGATAAATCATGCTTTAGTATTGAGGAAAATCTTTTATTGGTCTGTGTCTATATACCACCTGAAAATACCAGATACACTAGTAACGATGCCTCCAACGAAATTGAAAAATAGATTCATTCATTCATTCATTCTTTAATTCCTCAAAATAGAGATTACATGAATTGCAATTACACAATTACAAATTAATTAAGACACAAATAGGAATTATTAAATAATAATAATAAGGAATTGTATTACTAATTCGTATCTATATACAAGTAAAGTGAGCAAGATATGTTCGTGTACTGGTGACATTACATGCATTAGCTACAAAAATGTATTGCAACAACGTAAGCATCTTAAATATTCCCTGTTGACTTTACAATATGGATGTAGCAGAGTCGTCTGAATTCATCTATATCGGAATCACAGAGTTCAGTAGAACTTTTTCTACCGAGGAGAATTCGGACAAGCGATTCATCATCATACTCGCTTAGTTCTACGTACAACTCTAGAGGAAAATGTTTAATTATAAGGTCCATCCAAACATGAAACAACTCTGAAGTACTTGTACAGTTTTGGGTAACATGGACAAGCATATCGGTGAATATTTGATCACATAATTTACATGATTGTTCGATTAGGTTTGGTATAGAGGAAATATATTTAGCAATAATGTGAGCGGTACGCAAATCAAAGCAGTTTGTAGGGTACTTCCAGATGTCAGCAACAGCAATGGAATTGTGGATTTCTCTGAATCGACTAAAGCAACTATGCGAGTCTATACGTGTTTTCCAGTCATTATCATGTTTTGTATGAACGCATTTACCACCATGTGTTTCCATCGTAATTTACCAAGAAAGTCACCGTCTCTGATAAAGATCGCAAGGGATTCGTACAGGTTATATTTGATTAAGATATCTAAAATATCAGGGATAAAGCCTATGCGATTTCGATTGTCTGTTAGGCATGTAAAAAGTCTGTGTAGGAAGATGGTTTTCGCCAAGCAGCTATTATCCAACCTGCAAAGTTTGCCGAAGAAATAAAGTTTTTTTTATTTCTCTTGTTATGCTGCGTAACCCAACCATACTTTAGCAAATGTCCGATCGTGTGAGTGTGCTGAACTTTTGTGCATGTTTGGTGTTTGTTTGTTTGTTGGGGTTTGACTTAGGCTTGCCACCACCTTTAAATAACGGAACCAAAAGACCCTTTGGCCAATCACTGGGTACTTCACATTTAGATATCATGGTATTTAGAAAAAAAACTGTGATGCATTCAACAATTAGTTTCGGTCCGCCAAAAATTAAATGTTCATTTTGAACCAAGTCATTTCCACTAGCTTTTCTACGTTTTAATTGTTTGATAACCGCCGCAACATCTTCGTCTGTTATGATACCACCGGGTAAGTATTGTTCTTTAACAACGTCACACACAGTTTCAATGTCGTCATACATTTTATTCACTTCACGGAATGTTGATTCGTCAAACATAGAAGTATCGGACGGTGTATATAAGTCTTTGAAGTAACTAGCAAACGCATTACAAACCGATTCGGGGGTATTATGAACAGTGTTATTAAATTTTATCTCATGGCACACCTTTGACTGTTTGGTTTCTGTCGCTTTATAAGTTTCCAAAACAACTTTATATCACATTCAGCTGCATTGTTTATATCATCGTATGTCTCTTCCATATATTGATCATGAGCAAGTTGCTGTATATTCCTAAAATTACGTTTTGCTCGTTTATAATTAATAAAGTAAGACGGATATTGCATACCCCTTGGTCTACCATCCTGCAACCATATTTTACGCATTTCACGTTCTTTACGATGCGCTGTTTTAACGTCTGCATTCTAATACGGCTTCGTATATGGATTGAATGTGTTACATGGTATTGATTCTTTTGCCGCATCAAGTATCGTAGTCACCAAATCCGAATAAAAGGAATCTATATCTTTGTCGTTGTGTTGAAGATCGTGTATAAGTCTATTTAACGGTTCACAAAGACTGTCTTGGTATTTACGCACATGCTGATCGGTGACATTGTGCCACGATGGCAACTTCGAACATTTGTTTGACTCAATATGAATATTTTCTTCTAGCACAACGGATGCAATAACGGGCAGATGATCCGATGTCGAACTTAACGTTCCTTCTTCGAGAATTTCGTATTGTCTTAATTGTCTGACTAGCGTCTCTTCAAGTAAAATGTAGTCTAACAAGGTGTTCTTTAAGGGAAATGTAAAGTCTGGACCTTTCCGCAAAGCTTTAAAGGAATCAGTAAATGGGTGATATAGAAAATGTCTTTTTACGAAATTTTGTAGTTCTTTTGATTTTACTGTGTTTGTAAGATTCATGTGTTTACTGATGCAACTAGCGTTTAAGTCTCCTGCAACAATAATTTTACCATAATTAGTGTAAAACGAACACAGGTCATCAAGGGCATTTAGCTCTTGCCTATATTTATCAACTGAACTATATGCAGGTAAGTACACGCCAAAAATAAAAATTGATCTAGAATTTTTGCATATCACTTCAATACCTACAATTCTATCAGAGTTTGTATCTAAAATTTCTTCAACTGAGAATTGTAAAGTAGATTTATACATTAAAGAGATACCAACTTTTCCATGTGTATAGTAGTATGGTTTATGTAGCTTGTAAGTTTTTGATATACTACGATATCTTTTATCGATACTTTCCATATACGAAAGAAAGTTTGGTTTAAGTTTATGCTCACACATAATTGCAATATCACAATTGGTATGATTAAGTAAATTTGCCAAGCACACAGTAGATGACATTATACCTCTCACATTCCATGTTAATATGTTAAGGCTCATTATAGCAAAAGCAATAAAACAAATATTAAAAATAAACATTATGAACAACATGGGGACTAGTTTATTGTATATAACCGACTAATTTTCTGGACTTTCGCTCCATTTCTGTTGCCAGTCGCGGTTGCTTAACCATCTTCTACATCGTACAACGGACGGCCAATGAGTATTGTTTTCAATAATGTCATCGCAATCTTCTGATACGTTCAATTTTGCGGAAATACGAGACGATCCATATTTGCCATAGAAGAGTTGTAAAAATGTAGGTTTTACTCCTTTTAATTCGAGAAATCGTAGAATACCAGACCTCGTGGACTTATTGTCAATTCCAGATAAATAGAACCTTGCCGAACGTTTTCTGGGAAACACACGAACGAATACATCAGAGTTGGTCGGTTTTGTTTCCTCGGTATTTCCATGCACACGAACAGGAATTCTAAAATTTACTTGGTCTTTATTCGTATCAGTTATATTTATATTGTTAGATTCGGAGTTTAACAAAGTTTTTTAACACCACTTGATTCTGATGGTAGCATGTCATCGCTATAACTAAAAACTCGATTCGTACCGTTACTTTCGCCGGAAGATATTCTTGTGTCTAGCTGTTTATTGATCTGCGGCGAAACTGTACTCACTTTTTCGTGTGAATTTGCCGACGTGTTTTTGACATTTAAATCCGTAGGGGCTCGCTCCGTGGACAACTTCGAAGCATAAGACGGCTTGTGCAATACTTTTAACTCGTTTCATGTTTTTTTCATCATAGCTTGTAGCTTGACATGTCTATCCAGATCTGAGTTCATAAGATCTATGTCCGTTTTAAATTTGTTCAAGTCAAAATCATCCAGTGGTTTGATTTGTTGTGAGATTAATTTAAATTTAGTGTCATTTTGTATTGACTTACTTTCACATTCACTCAAATGTGTATTGAATCAATCTTTTAGATCGCACAATTCTGAACGTAGCTTACTGTTTAACAACAATAGATTCTTAATTGTTTTTTCTTTCAATTGCTCGGATTTTTCTAGTTCAGACACTCTTTCCAAAAGAGCATGTAAACTAACACGCATCTCGATAATTTCAGTATTAAGGGACTCGCTAAAAGTTTCGGTAACAATGGATTTACTGTGACCATCGTCTTTTCTGAAAACGTCTTCAATTTGAGTTTTATCGCCTTGCAGAAACATATATAATATATGACAATCTCTAGCATACTTTGTTAATGAAGAGCTTTTTGTAGTCGTTTTTCTTGTAAATAATTTCCCCGTGGGACACCCTTGTAATGATTTTGGTCGACTAGCAAGCGAACTGCGATACCATGTAAGGCAATCTTCCGAATTATTTGTTAGTTCAATAAGTTTTATTATGTATACATCTTTTGGGAGATCTGCAAGATCCCAATCTAGTTTTGTAATGAATTCTTGTTGAGGAACATAATCGCTTTGAAAAGTTTGGTTTAAGGTAGAGTTGAGTTCACCGTGGCCATTGTTTACCTTTCGTTGACTTGGGGTACTAATTTCGGTGAAAACTCTGATAAAGTCAGTGTTTTGGGGTGGATACTCTCCTAAGGTTCCATTTAACTAAGAACTATCAATAACGCTCTGATCCATGGGAAGAACAGGCGATGAATCCATAAATACATCCATAGTTTGACTGATTTCAACACCCGGGCAAATAACATGTCCACCACTATCGGTAGCCATCTTTTAACCCATCTTTTTTTATGTGTAATAAATTTGATTGTACACCTGCACTTATTGGTGATTTGAATGCAAAAACCAAAATTTTGAGCGATGTTGTTATACCAGATGATAACCTTATTAATATACTGGATGAATTTAACGATGATGAATTGTTGGCAAGTATGTATGTCTATCAAAATTCGGTTAATTATAAAATTCCATTAGAACGGTCATCGCATGATTTGTCAGTCCCTAACAATTTTGGATATAAGATACAGAATTCTGTAAACACAATACTGTTTATATTGGCCACGGTAGATTATAAGTGACTTTAAAATTGGTCATACTACATGTAACAATGTGTCATTAGTAGATTATTTCATTTTATCTTCTAAAATATTTCCTTTGATTAAAAACTTTTGTGTTATGGATTACAATCCGCTATACTCTGATGTTCACTGTGCCTTATGTTTTTAATTGTACGCATCGCTGAACAAGTTTACTACGAATTTCATTGATAGTTTGTTTTTGTTTGTTTGTTGGGGTTTAACGTCCGAGCAGCAATATTTCAGCTATATTCAGACGATGAACATGAAATTGATGATAAAATGAACATGCAATGGTGGTGAAATGAAAAAGGGATGGGACACAAGGACAATGGGGTCGATAAATTTTGATTGCCACAGGGAATAGGGAGAGGTGGGTAGGGTCGGGCAATTTAGCCTCCTGTGGCGGAGCCCTATGGTTCCTACTCCGGGAGAATACCACAGTATGGTTCTTTAACGTGCGAGGAACATGGCATCTTTCCCAACACGGTGCACCACTATGGTTTGCGGTCAGGTTTTCCGTATTATAGCCTGACAACCCCAGCATGTAACACGCCAGGGGTACCCCATTCCACCACCTGGGGCACACATCCCAGTTGCTCTGTGGGCAGAGCGCCTAGCCCCCGGCTAGGTTTCTGAGCACCATTTAGTCGCCTTATACGACAAGCTTAGCGCTGCTGCAGGCCTATTCTTTTAACACCCGGACCTGCACGGGGCGACAAATTTTGATTGCCACTGGAAAAAGGGGGGATGGGTAAGGTCGGGCAATTTAGCCTCCTGTGGCGGAGCCCCGTGCAGGTCCGGGTGTTAAAAGAATAGGCCTGCAGCAGTGCTAAGCTTGTCGTAAAAGGCGACTAAATAGTGCTCAGGACCTTAGCCGGGGGCTAGGGCGCTCTGCCCACAGAGCAACTGGGATGTGTGCCCCAGGTGGTGGAATGGGGTACCCCTGGCGTGTTACATGCTGGGGTTGTCAAGCTATAATACGGAAAACCTGACCGCAAACCATAGTGGTGCACCGTGTTGGGAAAGATGCCACGTTCCTCGCACGTTAAAGAACCCTGCTGTGGTATTCGATAGGAGTAGGAACCTTTGCGCTCCGCCACAGGAGGCTAAATTGCCCGACCTTACCCATCCCCCTCTTTCCAGTGGCAATCAAAATTTGTCGACCCTATTATCCTTCTGACCCATCCTTTTTTTTTTATTTCATGTTCATTTTATCATCCATTTCATGTTCATTGTCTGAATATAGCTGAAATATTGCTGCTCGGACGTTAAACCCCAACAAACAAACAAACAAACAAACCTGTGGCGGAGCGCAAAGGTTCCTACTATCGAATACCACAGCAGGGTTCTTTAACGTGCGAGGAACGTGGCATCTTTCCCAACACGGTGCACCACTATGGTTTGCGGTCAGGTTTTCTGTATTATAGCCTGACAACCCCAGCATGTAACACGCCAGGGGTACCCCATTCCACCACCTGGGGCACACATCCCAGTTGCTCTGTGGGCAGAGCGCCTAGCCCCCGGCTAGGTTTCTGAGCACTATTTTTAGTCGCCTTATACGACAAGCTTAGCGCTGCTGCAGGCCTATTCTTTTAACACCCGGACCTGCACGGGGATTCATTGATAGTAAAATCCCCACGCGCCGAGGGGGGATTCCGGAGAAGGAAAACCAGTTTGTCATATAAATGCAATAGTTGATGACGTCACTAAGCTGGATGGAATTGACTATCTTTTCACAGAAAATCGATATGACACTTCAAGTGAAATTGTTAGCCTCGCGGTCGATAAAATTTGTGAACTGTTTCTTGATACATCTCAGAGCGTATTTTCCTTCCGTGCGAACAATCGTGCGAAGGGAACGCTAAATTGGTGAGGTTTGGTATACAAATTCTTGCCGGGTGAAAAGAAAGGCAAGAAAACGTTACAATCGCATTAAAATTTAATTAAAAAGAGATATTATGAAGACAGCTGCCAAAAAATATATAAATGAGATGTCTAGATGCTATGGGCAATTCCAGCATGAACTCGAATCAGATCTGCTATAATGAAGCTAGCGAACAATTATATGGTCATATCTGATAACCAAAAAATCAAAGTAAACCATAACGTACCATCAAATTTTAATTGCTTTAAAATCGACACTAACAATATTTCAATTCAATATGGAAAGGTTATCTATCTAAAAAAATTAACGACTTAACAAAAATCTAATAAAAAGCCAGTCGATCTAAGGTTTCTCAACTATAAAACAGGGGTGACCTGACTTGGACCCAATTTTAAGGGCCTTATTTGAAATAGTGCCAGGGGGTCATGGGGTATAGCGTTGTAGAGGCGACCCGTACGCACCATTCTACTTCGGAAAAAGTGGGGTCAAGTTCAATTTAGTGAAGTGCCAGTCGACGGAAAATTTTCCAACTATAAAACAGGGGGGACCTACTTGGACCCACTTTTAAGGGCCTTATTTGAAATAGAGCCAGGGGGTCATGGGGTATAGCGTTGTAGAGGAGACCCGTACGCACCATTCTACGTCGGAAAAAGTAGGGTCAAGTTCAATTTAGTGAAGTGCCAGTCGACGGAAAATTTTCCAACTATAAAACAGGGGGGACCTGACTTGGACCCAATTTTAAGGGCCTTATTTGAAATAGAGCCAGGGGATCATGGGATATAGCGTTGTAAAGAATACATAGAGAATTTTAGGTTCTTTGAGTCGTCCCGATTATTAATATGCGGCCCGATTGACAATTTAAGCTAGGCCTGAGCCTCCATTATCAAAATGTCTGACATCTCGGCAAAAAATTCAAAGTTGTCTGATTTCGAATAAAATTGATAGCTATGTTCTTTAGTCCATTCCGTGTAATAATAATCAAATGACAATCTGCGTCTCAAAAATAGATCCGGAAACAGGAAGCGCCTTCTGTACGTTTAGTGGAAACGTAAATTTTAATTATTATTTTAATTCTCCTGTCATAAAACTTTCCTGAAAATGTCCGCCCTTTTTCTCAAAAGTGCCTCATCCGATTGAGATGGAACTTTTCAGGAAGTTAGAACTACTCTTCGAAGGATACTGAACTTTAAAAGAAATGTCCAGTTGCCGCCATTTTTTCAAATGGCCGCCGGACTGAAAGTTACCATTTTACCGGAAATTTTGAACTCTTATATTGAAAACAGCTGGTCAGAGTTCGACCGAACTTGGTATATTTATTAAGCTTAATTGTCGAAACAAAATCCCGAAAAAAAATGCGTGCGTCTCGGCCGCCATTTTCAAAATGGCCACCAACGCGTTAAAAAAATTCCAAATTTTAAGCAGTCCTGATTAATAATCTGCCGCTCAATTGTCAATTTGAGTTCCGTATAAGCCGCCATTTTCAAAATGGTCGCCACCGCGGTCAAAATTCCAAAGTTGTCCGATCTTGATGATAATTGAAACTTATGTTATTTTAGCCGCCTGTATTAAGAATCTACAGCCCAATTGATGATTTGAAGCAAGTATCGGCCGCATTTTTTTTAAATGGCCACCACCGCGGTCAAAAATTCAATATTGTTCTATTTCGATGAAATTTGATATTCAAGTTCTTTACGCTGTCCCGATTAATAACATGCAGTTATATTATTATACGATGTATTTCTCAAAATTAGATCCGGAAGCGGGAGGTGACTTTTACCCGTTTCTTGGAAACGTAAATTTCAATTACCATTATTTTTATCGGCGAGCTTGTCCGCACGTTTTCTTGCAAGTGATTGGGAGATTTAAACGAAACTTTCACAGAGGTTGGATCTCATGACATACATGTAAATGTCTTCCCCTAAAAAAATTAAGAGGGGCGATTCGATCGAGAAGGGGGATAGGTCATAATAAAGAAAATTGCGTTATCTCGAAAATCTAGGTAGCTAGGATCTTGAAAATTGGTATGGTGGTAGAGTTTAGTAAGCTCTATAATATCAAGCAAAAAAAAAGTCAATCGATATTTTATGTGTTACCATAGTAACGAAAAACAAGAACTTTTGACCGATTTTTGCATATTTTCTATAGTTAAGGTTAAGGTTAAGGACTGGGAACATCTTTACTTAATTTAGCAGATATATAGAACTCCCCAAATATGATTAAACACCTGTTTTGGAGTATCCAAGATGGCCGCCATCCAAATATATGTAGCCTGATTGAAAATAGTTTAAAAAAAAAACACCATCATAATTTTATGAAACACTTTGAATTTAAGCTTAAATAGGCGAACTGAAATTTCTGTATTTCTGTAACCATTTGGGGGGACGTTGCGGTTCTCATGTGACTTGCTTGCAAGCACAACTTAAAACTTAATATTGTTTTTATTCTCATGTCATAAAACATATGCAAAAGAAAGTGAAGCGATATTTTATGTGTTACCATGGTAACAAAAAACATGACTTTTTTTTTTTTTTTTTTTTTTTTTTTTTTTTTGGTAAAGATTTTCCTTAGTTTAAGGAAATGGAATTTGGAATATCCTTACTTAACTAAGCAGATATATAAAACCCTCCAAGTGTGATAAAACACTTGTTCTGGGATATCCAAGGTGGTCACCATTTCAAAATGGCTGTCATCAAAATTTAGGTATCCTGATTGAAAATGGTCTCAAAAAACATAAAAAAAATTATGAAACTTGGTATTTCGACTTTAAATGGTGTGCTGAATTCAAGATTTTTGATTCTGTGAAGATTTTGGGGAACGTGAGGGGACTTTTGTGACTGGGTTGCAAGCACAACTATAAACTATTATTATTAATATAAACTATTAAACTGTTATTATTTTACTTCTCCTGATAAAAGATTCTTCGAAGGGTTGCCTCGTTTTATCGGAATGGGTTCATCTGATTGAGATGGAGCTTCGCAGAAAGTTAGGTTGCACTTTACACACATATAATAATTGCAATACTTGTGAAATTAAAAAGGTGTAAAATGCATGTTTGAAGCTATCCGGAAATATTCAGGTCTTTGCCACAGTGGGTTCTCTCTTTTGTACCAGACGGCTGTTTTTCAAAAATGGAAATTTTCGCACGAACTTAAAGAATTAAAATCATTAACAAATGAGCAGAAAGGGGTACACATATGTTTTTGTTTTCATACAACGATACAATGCCTGCTTACTTTTTCTAGCAGTTTTAAAGTGCCTTATATTTTAAAAAACCGGTCTTTTGACATTTAATTTTGGGAAGGCACCCAATATTTGTCATTAAAACTGATGTTTTTTTCCCATAATGTTACCATAGATACAATTTTTTATGACAAAATATAAGAGAGTATAAATCATTTTCATGGATCCCCATAATGCAAGAATTTGATAAATATCTATTTTACAGGAGATTTTTTATTTCCATATTTGTGTGTATCCTTAAAGCTTTATTTCCACAAAATGTCTTTAAATTATCTGCAGTGACATATCTATATAGCGGAACCCTACTCTTCAAAGGATGAAGCACTCCGAAAAAAAATTTCTAGTGGTCGCCATCTTTTCGAAATGGCTGCCAAATTGAGAATACCCATTTTTTACGTCAAAACGTTTGAACTGAAAGATCTAGAAAACTGCTGATCAGAATTTGACGAAACAGATACAGATGCAGGTACAGATATTAAGCTCAATGGTACAAACACAATCCTGGAAAACAAATTGCATGCGTCTCTGCCGACGCGGTTGGAAATTCGAAGTTGTCAGATTTGATTGCAATTGATATGTAGGTGTTTTAAAGCGCCCCAATTAAGAATCTGCGGCTCAAGTAATAATTTGAATTTCGTTTCCACTGCCATTTTCCAATTTTCACTGCGGCCAAAAACTGAAAGTTGTCCGATTTCAATAAAATTGATATGCAGGTTCTTTACGCTGTCCCAATTAATAATATGCAGTTCCACAGTATCTCACAAAATAGATCCGGAAATGTAACTTTTAATTACTATTTATTTTTTGTTTCTCATGCACTGAACTTGTCCGCACTTATTCTTGGGAATTTTTTTTTTTTTTTTTTGGGGGGGGATGGGGGTGGGGGGGGTTAAAACGAAATTTTCTCAGAAGTTAAGCATCATCACATAGATGTGATCCTGTCAAAAAAATTCAAAGGTGGGACGCTTTGGCCAAAAAGGAGATACGTCATGATATAGGACATAATGGCATTTCGGAAAATTGGGTAGCCAGGAACCTGAAAGTCAATACATGTATATTGGTAAAGTTTGATGAGCGTTTAAATATTTGTTAAAAGTGAATCGATAATTTTAGGGTTGTCATGGTAGCTAAAAAAACCCGAAAATATTAGCTGATTTTCCACAAATATCGGGAAACCTTTCAATATCTATACTACTAAAGGAAGAGACCGATTTCTTTGAGCCGCAACTCCTCTGAAACCATACAAGGTCGAATTTATTTGTGATATGAGGTATAAATGTAGTGTTGTGTACTTCCTAAATTTGTCATGGAAGCAATCTTTTTTTTTCTACGGAAAACGCGATTTTTTGGGAAAATATCCAAATGCGAAGACCGTCATTGGTCCGTGTGTTACATGTATAATACGGTCAATTGACGTACGGATTTGATCATGTGTACATGTGTTACACGAGTATTGTTTATTCATTATTTTGCTTAAATAAACGACATCCACCACTTTTCTGGGGTGCAAAACTGTCCAGACCCGGAAAAGCGTGGCCGTGCCGAATTAAATCTCCCCCCATCTATGTGTAAATATCTACGCCCGAAGTCTGGACCCATACCCCTTTTTATGTGTAAACTGGCATGACTGGTAAACCCCCTACCCATTGTTTTGAGTAATTTAATAATATATTAAGCACCTTTTAACTGGGTGGAGCAGAATTTTCAGAAAATTAAAGGGTGTTCAACCCAGCTCTTCCTTCCTTGCCAACCCATCCCTCCCCAAAGTAATACACAAAAAATAAATAAATAAATAAATAAAACGAGTGGATCATCAATCACAAACAAACATTTTCACACATTTAGAATGTGCCGAAGTGAACCTTCCCACTTTGTATGTGTTAAAACACCTGCACCCAAAGACAAGGCCAAAGTCTGGACACCCGAACCAGACCAAGAAGACTTCCTATAGCGTGCACATAATCGAAATTCTTGATAACATAAAAATCAAGGTTACTCTCTTGCTACCCACTGGCCATGGAGTGAAAATTTGGGCGAAGCCTCAGGATAAGCAGCAAATAGCACCAAAAGAAAAGATGATTTGGTAAAGAAGGTTAAAGAATACGTAATGTTAATAAAAAAGAATTAAAAAATTATTCGCATTCATACGTTAGAAAAGTACATATTGCGCGCGCAAAAAAAAAAAAAACAAAAAACAATTCTGAGTCAAAACGAAAACCAATTCCCCTGAAAGATTAATGATCAATTCCTCTTAAACCACCAAAGCAATTTGAACAAAACTGTACACCATTGATTTATGGTAGATGGTCGTAAATCCTTTACAACGATTACTCATTTTGTATGGATCCGTCAAATGATTACTGTGTCCACACTTTGCTCAATCGACCGCGATTTCGTGGGCACCCTATAGTTGACTCTAAAAATAGCAGATATCAAGACTTTTTTTAGTATGATTGAACGCTTATTTTGATTACCAAAAACAGCTTCTGTTTTGAAAGGGCCGCCTTCCAAGTTAAAGTGTCCTCATTGAAAAACAGTATACAATTCATCTGAATGTTATGAAAATTAAAAACAATATATGCTTTTTTTAACGAATGTATTATAAACAACTGAACGAATAAAACTTAATTTGGTAGAAAGTGGGGTGCTATGATTAAAGTGAATCTAGCTGTCAATATCAACCATGGGAGCCAACCGTCACTAACTTAGCCGTCAATAATATTCATGAGCTGTGCGTTAAAAATTTGAATGAAGTTATTTATATAATAAAAACGTTAATAGGAATAAAAATAAGTAGATTTTCTAAATATTTTTTTTGTTTTCAATAGTACTATCAAGGGCGGGATTGGGTCAATAAATTTTGAAAATGGGGGTTGTAGATGGTTTCCCGAAAAAATGGGGGTCCAGGCTATTTGCCCCTTTTTGGCAAAATATTTTTGCACGGAATTAACAAAATTCTTCAGCAAAAAAGGGAGGTACGACCCCGCCCCATTGATCTACATGTGTCGTGAGTATTGCGGGACATTAACGTAATTGTAACCATGGTCGACGTGTTTGACGGCGACGTCGTCATAACATAAAAATGGAGATCGAAAGTAAACGTAAAATATGTAGGCTAAAAACCACTAATTCCTCTTCCCATAGGCTTCTATGCTAATTTCACAATATTCAATGGCTTCTCTGGACTTTACCTTAACTTTAACCTGCAGAGGACTATATATCAGCATGATTCTACATATGTCAGCTCACAATCCTCAGAATGGCATGTGGGGTTAGCAGACTTGCAGTGCAGTACTAGTCACCGGAAGTGAAGGGTCTATAAATAGCATGGGAAATCCCAGTGTTTTCACAAGATAGGGGTATATTTAAAAATCATTATGGAGATTAGGCTTCACATCACAAGAAGCAAAATCACCTATAAAATGTACAGAAATGTTTTTCCTTTCAGAAACTGTTTAAATTTTTTAAATAAGATGAGAACTTTTTTCACAGCACTATGAGAAACAGGGGTAATTTCTGCGTAGGACTATTTTTGCGTACGTTCCAAATGCTCATTGGATGAATTGGTGGTCTGTAACCTAAAGAGTCACTTTTTGTCTTAGAAAAAATAAATAACTATACAGGTATCTTCCTACACACATACTGAATGCATTTGCAAAGTTTCAGTGAAATGTGACAAGCACTTTTTTAAATATTTGATTTTTAAATATAGGGTAACCAAGTTGTGCGAGCAAAAAAGTGACAATATTCTACCATACTTAAATGCATTAAATATTTGCAAAGAACTTTTTCTGACTTTTCAAATAAAACATATCAATCACAACTTGTTTTTTAACAATATTAATGAAGAAATAGTTTTAAAAGTAATCATTTTCTGAGAAATTGGTCTATTTTTAAAAATTTATTTCTGACATGCCTCCCCCTTTTTCTTGATCACATATCAAAAATCCTAAATCTTTAAATTTTCACAAAAGATGATATATTTGGCTTTAAATTTGTAAATACAGTGTTTTTACATTAAAACATGACCAGTAAAGGGCACCTAAAGCAAAAAAAGTACTCAATAATGGATTTTCCATGTTGCCATAGGGGAATGCTTATATGGCCTTAACCGCAGTAATGAAAGTGAGTTTTTCCTCATTTCTAACCTAATTTTTGCTCAAATCTACACAAAACTTGATTTCAAGTGCTTATTACCACCATATTTAGGTAAATATAGCCCTCAAAGTTTAATATTTTATATTTTTACTAAATTTTCTACACTTTTTACAAGATAGGACATAAAAATCAGCCAAAAAGACCAATTTTCCATAATTTGGACCTATAACTTAAAAAAATGCATATTTTGAAGGATTTTTGTAGTGTATTCCTCTCATGGCAAAGTTAACACCGGAAGTGAAGGGTCTATAAATAGCATGGGAAATCCCAGTGTTTTCACAAGATAGGGGTATATTTAAAAATCATTATGGAGATTAGGCTTCACATCACAAGAAGCAAAATCACCTATAAAATGTACAGAAATGTTTTTCCTTTCAGAAACTGTTTAAATTTTTTAAATAAGATGAGAACTTTTTTCACAGCACTATGAGAAACAGGGGTAATTTCTGCGTAGGACTATTTTTGCGTACGTTCCAAATGCTCATTGGATGAATTGGTGGTCTGTAACCTAAAGAGTCACTTTTTGTCTTAGAAAAAATAAATAACTATACAGGTATCTTCCTACACACATACTGAATGCATTTGCAAAGTTTCAGTGAAATGTGACAAGCACTTTTTTAAATATTTGATTTTTAAATATAGGGTAACCAAGTTGTGCGAGCAAAAAAGTGACAATATTCTACCATACTTAAATGCATTAAATATTTGCAAAGAACTTTTTCTGACTTTTCAAATAAAACATATCAATCACAACTTGTTTTTTAACAATATTAATGAAGAAATAGTTTTAAAAGTAATCATTTTCTGAGAAATTGGTCTATTTTTAAAAATTTATTTCTGACATGCCTCCCCCTTTTTCTTGATCACATGTCAAAAATCCTAAATCTTTAAATTTTCACAAAAGATGATATATTTGGCTTTAAATTTGTAAATACAGTGTTTTCACATTAAAACATGACCAGTAAAGGGCACCTAAAGCAAAAAAAGTACTCAATAATGGATTTTCCATGTTGCCATAGGGGAATGCTTATATGGCCTTAACCGCAGTAATGAAAGTGAGTTTTTCCTCATTTCTAACCTAATTTTTGCTCAAATCTACACAAAACTTGATTTCAAGTGCTTATTACCACCATATTTAGGTAAATATAGCCCTCAAAGTTTAATATTTTATATTTTTACTAAATTTTCTACACTTTTTACAAGATAGGACATAAAAATCAGCCAAAAAGACCAATTTTCCATAATTTGGACCTATAACTTAAAAAATGCATATTTTGAAGGATTTTTGTAGTGTATTCCTCTCATGGCAAAGTTAACACCGGAAGTGAAGGGTCTATAAATAGCATGGGAAATCCCAGTGTTTTCACAAGATAGGGGTATATTTAAAAATCATTATGGAGATTAGGCTTCACATCACAAGAAGCAAAATCACCTATAAAATGTACAGAAATGTTTTTCCTTTCAGAAACTGTTTAAATTTTTTTAAATAAGATGAGAACTTTTTTCACAGCACTATGAGGAACAGGGGTAATTTCTGCGTAGGACTATTTTTGCGTACGTTCCAAATGCTCATTGGTTGAATTGGTGGTCTGTAACCTGTACACGCTGTTTTTCTTGTCTTAACACGTTCAACGCCAAATCTCCAAACACATGTTGCAATGACCATAAGAAATCCATAGTTTTGGTAACTCGCCGTAACACAAATTAAGTGTATTAGCATTGTTCCGTTTATAAACAAATATCCAAGTATGTGACCAAATTGTTCAGAATTAATTTTTAGTATTTTTCTATTAATCAATCTTTCCATGCTTTCCGATAGTATACTAAATTTGCCAAATTAGAAATTCATTTTGATATTCATAGAAGTATACAGTGTACATGTAAATTGATTAGTGCTTTATACAAAAATGTATTGTTCGTGTGAGGGAATGCAAATGATATTTTAATCACTGGTATGGTAGTTAAGAAATCGCGAAGAAATTTCCGTTATTTCTTAATTTTCCGAGGTTTTTTGCACAATGTACGTGAAAAATCAAACTAGATCAGACCACAGCGAGAACTTGTTTTGAAGCACACAATTAAATTAGATATCCGTATAAACAGCGGTAACCTGAATATTAATTTATTTGATGGTCCATTTAAGGTAAAAACGCATGTCTACATGCAACGAAGATATTTAGATAATATAAATTCCTTACAATAACTAATTGTGGATATTTGGAACTTCATGAGTGATTTACGCTCGATTGTGTTCTTATCTTAGAGTTTTGTTGAAATTATTAGTTACCATTTCAATGATATTGAGTTTTTTTTATTATTTTCAGTGAAAAGTTCGTTCATTCAACTACATGTATAGTCTTTATATGGTTAAATAAAATACTGTTTTGAATTAAAGTTGTTCATCAATGTTAAACAAAGTCAACCTAACAATCTATTACACAATTTATCTTTAACTACATTATCCTTACATATTCGAAATTTGAGGTTTGATATTATCTTTACCCGCGCAGTCATTTTCGTGTACCTCGAATAAAATCCATATTTGAAACTACAATTTAAAAATAAAGTTGACTTTCTCTTATCGGTGATGCGGCTTTATCGTAAATATTTCGGAAAACTAAACTGTAAGGACCATTTATTTTCATTTTTGTGCTGAAAGCCACTTCCAATATTGCATTAACATAATTTGCGTTTCTTTCCCCACTCCAAGTTTTTCCCTCAAGTATGAAGGAATGTTTTTTGTGTGAAGCTTTAATTATTACTTGATAATTTTTTTCTAGTCAGTGAATTGTGTCTCTGAATATTCACTGGATCAACGTACATATTTTCTTATAATTTCTGTGCTAAATATGTGGAAATACCTCTAAATTGGTGAGTGAACTTACGTTTTTTACTAGGTCAATGAACGGTGACACATATAGATAATTTAATGGATTCGTGTAAAGTAAAGTTTAATTCTAATTAAAAGCTTTATATCTAGATCTATGATTATACGATTTTTGTATTTTTTACTGGTTTGATATTCTTAGCATCGATGTATAACTTTATGTGTTTTTATGTGTTTGTGGTTATGTATTGCATATTTTGAAAGTTAAATCGTATTTCAACTTATTTCCTTGGCGTGTCAGTAAATATACATTATGTATTTCAAGTGTTTATAAGATAGTATTATTATTTAGTTGATGACTGCAATTTATATTCACTGGTTTATATAGCTGAAGACAAGTTCTTATGATGCTTTTTTTTGTTTATTGCAGTTAATCGTATCAACGTATCGTATCAGAACGTATCAGTGTATTTACATATTGTAATATCGTAAAGAACTCATCATGATTTCCACTTCTCTGTGCATTGTAATACTTACCTGTGTTTCAATGATGCAATCCATGAATAAAGATAGGCATTAACAATTAGAAGTGTATTTACTAGCCAGTACAACATTAACAATTTAGAGACATCTCATGGATGGTGATAAACGTGAAATCAAGATGACCGAAAAGGGACAACAATATCAAATAGGCTTAAAACGAAATGAGGTGACACAATCATTAAAGGCTTTGATCTCATTGAGCAACCGTTTACAAACTTTATTATCTGAAAATGTGGAGATAGAAGTCGTACAACCGACTTATACGCGATGCTAAAACTAAAGTGATAGAAGAATTAGAAAGGAGTATGTTAGAAGATCAGCAACTAGAAGAAACACTCATGAAGGAGGAAATTCTAGACTTTAATGTAGAAAATCCTGCTAAATGACAAAGGAAGAAGTTCCGAAAATTCCGATTCCTGTGGTAAATCCTAACGCAACTGAATGGGTACCACCATTCGTTGTTAATTATGCGAGTGATATTAAAAATGACTATCAACCTACCACAATAAACTCACATCCGCAAAACGATCAATCAAAGCATGTTACAATTAGCTCACTTCCAGTTAGCGATTCTCCTAAGTATATGGACAATGATAAATTCAGTAGAATGTATAGCAAAGAGTCAGATATGTTCATGGTAACGGGAGAACTGAATAAGTCTAAGGAAGAAATTCAGAAATTCAGTGGTGATCCAATGGATTATAGTAGATTTTTAAGACAGTTTCACTCGAGAATAATTGCTAATACTACTTCGTTTGAAGAAAGATTAACAAACTTGCTACAGTATACGATAAGTGAACCTAACAGAATTATAACTGGTTATTCTCATCTGGAGGCACAAATTGGGTACGAGTCTGCCCTCGAGGAATTTCGAGAACGATACGGAGATTCGGATGTGATTGCGCATGCCTACGTCAGAAAAACTCTTGATATGCCACTGATTAGAAATGACAACCCGAAAGCGTTAGATGGCTATGCTATATTTCTTGAGGAATGTCAACACGCTATCGAAACAGTATCTGCGGCTGTCGTTTTGGAGTATTCTGATAATCTAAAACTTTTAGTGAAGAAACTACCATTCCATTTACATGAGAGGTGGCGTAACATTGTGTATGAAATAGAAGACAAGAAAGGTACTGTTAAGTTCAAACACTTAGTTGATTTCGTCAGGAAGGAAGCAAAGAAGGCTAACGATCCGAAGCTCGCCAGTTGCACCAAGAAACCTCGAGAGAAGGTATTGCAACCGCGGAAGAACTTTGCTGCTGTAGCAGAAAATAAAGAGGCACCTAAATTGCCTCATAGTACTGGAAACACGAGTGCTAATGTCCGAATGGCATTTAACAAACCATGCATCTTTTGTCAAGATTCTAGTCATGCATTTTTAAAGTGTGAAACTATTCTTAAGAAGGACTGGAAGGAAAGATATCAATTTCTTAAGTCGAAGGGACTGTGTTTTGCTTGTTTAAAATCTGGTCACAATAAAACTTCATGCCAGCACAAGCACCCGTGTTCTTGTGGAAAGATTCATCCCACAATTTTGCACGTGGAGGCTAGACAACCACAAGTAAACGACGTTGAATGTCAAAATCAGTCAGGAGGAGATCTAGCTCAAGTAAAAACAGGTTCGACGTATACAGGGGCTGGCGACATGCGTAATCAAGCTTTTCCGATAGTTTCAGTTAGAGTCAAGTCACAGGACAGTGATAAATTCATTGAAACTTATGCCTTCCTAGATTCTGGAAGCACCGCTACCTTTTGTTTGGAGAAGATCATGCGTGAATTCAACATTAAAGGTAGGAAGACGACTCTAAATTTACTTACTATGGCACACGAGTATATCAATGACTGTTACACACTAACAGGTTTGGAAATTAGCGATTTGCAAGGTAACAACGTGATTCAACTACCACTTACGTATTCACAGGAAAAGTTACCGGTATCTAGTAATGACATTGTATCAGTAATTGATTTACAGAGATGGTCATATTTACGTGATATTCCACTACAACGAATCAACGATGAGCATATTGGACTCTTGATAGGTGTAAACGTTCCTAGGGCAATGGAGCCCTGGAAAGTGGTTCCTAGTGTTGAAAATGGTCCATTTGCCGTAAAAACGTTACAAGGCTGGGTGATCAATGGCCCATTGGATGTTTCAGCGCAGGACAATGGCTTTGTTACCAGTAATCTTATAGGTACTAAGGTAGTACATGTATCCTTGGAGGATCAGGTGAGAAATCACTTCAACTGGGATTTCAGTGAAAGAACAATTGATGACGTTGCTTGCCCATCTAAGGAAGATAAAAGGTTCATGGACATCGTATCGAATTCAATTAATATCCAAGAAGGACATTATGTTGTAAATCTACCATTCAAATCAAAGGACAATGTTATGCCAAATAACAGAAAGCAGGCAGATCAAAGACTGTTGTCACTTAGTAGGCGCTTCGACCGAGATAATCCATTTAGGGATGAATATATTACCTTCATGAATAAGGTGCTTGATAATGGATATGCTTCAGAAGTTTCATTAGAAGATTTATCTAGAGATGATGGTCATGAATGGTATCTCCCACACCATGGTGTTTTCCACCCAAGGAAGAATAAGATCAGAGTAGTGTTTGATTGTGCAGCGAGATTCCAGGGCACATCTTTGAACGAACGCTTATTACAAGGTCCGAACCTTACAAACTCATTAGTAGGCACGCTTATCAGGTTTAGGCAGGACGAAATCGCCGTGATGGGAGATATAGAAAGCATGTTTTACCAAGTACGAGTACCCACCAAAGATGCTAGTTATTTAAGATTCCTCTGGTGGAAGGATGGCAATCATAAAATTGTACCTACCGAATATCAAATGATTGTTCATTTTTTCGGTGCTACCTCGTCTCCTAGTTGCGTAAATTATGCTTTGCGACGAACAGCAGAAGACTGTAGAGGCCAATTCAACGATGAAGTAATTGACACAGTATTGTGTAATTTTTACGTTGATGATTGTCTCAAGTCTGTTAGAAACGTTAGCGAAGCCGTATGCTTAGTTGAAGATTTACAGTGTCTCTTGAGCCGTGGTGGATTTCAGATCGCTAAATGGATTAGCAATAACAGAGAAGTAATGAGATCAATACCAACTTCCGATATGGCGATTGGAGTTAAGGACTTAGACTTGGATCAAGATAGTCTTCCTATTGATCGAGCATTGGGTGTTTAGTGGTGCGCTGAAACAGATATTTTCCAATTTAAGATTTCTATGAAAAAAAACCAAGACAAGAAGGGGTATTTTGTCGATGGTGAGCAGTATTTACGATCCTTTAGGATTCCTTGCACCAATCATCCTTCGTGCAAAGATCATCCTTCAAGAACTTTGTAGACTTGGTTTCGATTGGGATGACCCAATTCCGCCGAACATAGAAACTTTGTTTTCATCATGGTTTCAAGATCTACAAGAACTCTCAGATTTCAAAGTAGACAGATGTTTAAGACCGGGAATTACGGAGAAATGAAATCTGCTCAGTTACATCATTTCGCGGATGCGAGCGAAAGTGGATATGGTACTGTGACATATCTTCGTACAGAAAATTCTTTTGGAGAGATCAACTGTTCATTTGTAATAGGAAAGGCGCGTGTGACACCGCTGAAGCCAGTAACAGTTCCTAGGCTTGAATTGATTGCTTGCTTCTACTGTGGCTGTTCGTACAAACAAAATGTTGTTAAGGAGTAAGATATTCCAATTGATCGATTTATATTTTGGACGGACAGTATGTCAGTTTTACGATACATCATGGACAAGGATGCTAGATTTCAAACATTTGTGGCAAATAGGTTGGCCGTAATTCATGAAGGCTTGAAATGCATCCAGGGGTCTAAACTCTTCAGAAATGAAAAAAAAACGTAACTGGATAGTAGCACCGAAGTTTCTATGGAAGGATGAGGGCTCCTGGCCTAAGTTACCCTCAGACGTTGGCGAAAGAGTATGTTCAGAGCACCATGAAGTGAAAAGGGCAGCAGTGCGCGCAATAATTAAAACTGAAACACCTCATGACAGTTACTCTGGAGTTGAGAGGCTCATTGAATATCACTCATCTTGGATATCGTTAAAGCGAAGCGTAGCATGGATACTTAGGGTTCGTAAAGAATTGCTGAGGCGTGCTAATGATAGGAAGAGTTATGAGCAAGTAAAGCCCATGCAAGCAGTTTCGAAGGATTCCAATCGAATATCACTTTCACATTCAATTCTAGCATTTGTGCAAAGACGTGAATTCACGGATGAAATCGACACTCTTTTGACTAACCGAACAGTCAAGTCTACCAGTAATATCCGAAAACTCGATCCTGTGTTGGATGGCGAACTATTACGTGATGGAGAACGCTTAGTAGAGTCAAAGATGCCCGAAAATTGTAATTATCCGATCATTCTTCCCAAAGGTCATCACGTTTCTGATTTGATCCTTAGACAGATTCATATCAATTGACAGTATTGTGGGAGAAATCATTTGCTAGCGTGTCTTCGTGAAAACTATTGGTTAATAAATGCACCATCAGCAATAAGAATTTTTATTTCAAAATGCGTTGTGTGTCGTCGCTTGAGCGCTCCTCTAGGCGAGCAGTAAATGGCAAATTTGCCAGCTGATCGCATTACTCCAGATGACCCACCTTTCTCAAAGGTCGGGGTAGATTATTTCGGGCCATTCGAAGTAAAACAACGTAGATGTCGCATCAAACGTTATGGTGCTTACTTTACTTGTCTTTCTAGTAGGGCCATTCACTTGGAAGTAGCCGCATCTTTAGACACTAGTTTTTACATCAATGTTTTACGCCGATTTCTAGCACGGCGTGGTCAAGTAGAAATGATTAGATCCGACAACGGAACGAACTTTGTTGGGGCAGAAACTGAACTGAAAAACGTCTTGAATAAATGGAACTTAAATCAAATTGAATATACTATGGTACAGAAAGGTATAGATTGGCAATTTAACCCCCGTCAGGTTCGCATTTTGGTGGTGTTAATCAGGAGCATACGCAAGACAATATATAGTGTAGTACGAGAACAAATTCTAGACGATGATGATATTAATAGTTTTTTTTTTTTTTTTTTTTTTTTTTTTTTGAGATAGAATCAACTTGTTTTGGGGTTGTTGGGTCCGAGAATATCTTCCAATGTTGCAGGAACGGCAAAAATGGAACAAAGTCAAGCGTAACATGAAATGTGGTGATGTCGTTCTAATAGTCGACGCGAACGCTCCTAGGAATTCACGGCCGATGGATATCATTCTAGAGACGGTTCGGATAAGGAGGACTTGTTGGCCAAGTGAAAGTCAAAACAGCAACAAACGTTCTAATCAGACCAGTTGATAAACTGTGTTCAATTCTCGAATGTGAATAACTTTACTTACCTGCATTTATTTCTTGTGGATTTATTGATAAAGAGTAATCAAGGGAACCAAGGTTATAGCGGTAATCAAATGAATGTAATCCAGGGACAAAGACCAGGCATGGAAAACAGACATACACAACAAAGACCAAAAAGTAACTAAAATCATACATACAAAGTAACAAAAGTAAATGAGCAACTCGGACTCCACTAAAAACTGGGAGCATGGACCAGGTGCACCGGTAGGGTAAGCGTCCTCTGCTTTTCTAGAAACACCCGCCGAGTTGCTCATAAAAAGCCAAGTCCGGGGTAGACAAACGAGGAAAGGAAAACTATGACCCGTTGAATAAATCAGTTTTCATGGTGCTGATGGATACACCATAACGATCCACGAGTTCATGATGACGACCATAAAACTTCTGTAGTGATGATTTCAATCTTGTAGCAACATAACCCTGTTCCAGAAGCCTATTCGTTAGAGTTCTAGCGCGATACAAAAAGTCTGCGTAGTTTCGGCAAGCTTTGGCATAACGTATGAGTTGTGATATGAACACTCCATACGCAGGAGCCGAAGGGATGTTGCCACAGATGAAAGGAAAGTTGACAATTCTGAATGAAAAGTCATCACGTTTGTCGTAAAGTTTGGTCAATAGCTTTCCTTTATCATCGATTTCTAAGTGTAGGTCAAGATATGAGGCTGACTTCACAGTGTATGTAGTATCCTTTATCTCAAGTTCTTACAAGAAATACTAGTACTTGTATTTTTCATGGTTGATAGTACATTTGTGTGAAATTGTTTATTAATTGATTTATTTTTGTGTGGTAATTGTTCATGATTTTATCATTCACAATTAAGGTGCTGGGATGTAATGATCATTTATTTTCATTTTTGTGCTGAAAGCCACTTCCAATATTGCATTACCATAATTTGCGTTTCTTTCCCCACTCCAAGTTTTCCCTCAAGTATGAAGGTCTCAGTATCGTATTAATTTTCCCATAGACTTCTATAGTGAAGTGCATATTTTTAGGATTTTTAAAAAAAATATGTAAATTTATTCAATAAAACTTTCACTTATGTAGCATTTCTAAGGACATGTGAAAAAATAATTTCCCGCAAAGAAAATAGGGTGAGTCCACGAAGATCGGACAGAAAAGTAGTCTCGAACTATAAATAGCCATTTTCCCTACTTTCACTTTCGTTTTGCACTCACCAAACCAACCTTTTCAGTGGAACATTTTTATGATATTATGTTAGATTTTCTTTTAAAAAAGTTCTTCATCTTACAGTGTGATGTTTGCTCTATTTTATAAGTCATTGTTCATATCTTTTGACAAAATATTAGTTTGTAGAGGGGCAGAAAGAAAATGCACTATATTTTTATAGCATCCATGTTTTGACGTACACCTGCTCAGGGATATGCAATACGATACTGGTACCTATTACTAATAAACATTTCAATATAATCATAAAAGTTGTTGTTTTTCTGCTAGAGTATTCATTTTCATACTGAAAATTCAGAACATCATTGCCCTGCTATAAACATGAGTTTTCTATTAAAATTTTTATATAGGTACCCTATTCCAGGCATGAGACTAATATCTCATTGTTAGCCAGAAAATATTACTTTTGATAAAAGGCTGCTTCATTAGTCAAACTAAGCAAATTTGTGGTTTATTCTGACATGGTAGATACATGAGCTGTACTGTGAGTTCCAAATCATTATTTAATCCCCACTTGTGACTTCCATATATGGAAATATTAATATTCGAACCTCCGTTTTTGTCTTTAACTCAAGGGAGCCTCTTGTTTAAAGTAAAGTATAATGACTGGTACAACCAACTGTTTTAAACTATAGATATGGTCATTTCAATTATAATAAATCCAAAAAAAATTATACCAATATCATAGTTTTAAAAAAATATAGCTTTTCATATGCAGAAAATACAGATTTTAAGCCATTTTGTTACCCCAGGCAGATACAAAAGGACCTCAATATGACAGGAAAAGGACTTTTTCTTTAAAACAGATAGCTATGATGCAAGAAAAATAGTTTATTGGTATAAATATTATAATAACAACTGTCTGCTTTAGATACTTTTTGAAAAAATTCAGTTTTTATATGAAAAAACACCTTTATTTTTCTTGCCGCATTAGAATCTGTCCATTTGAACCACTAAAAAAAGTCCACTAAAAAATTGGCTGTTGACTTTTGTGACATTTCTGTGTTTAAATCAACCACACAGTTATATGGCAACTCATTTTAGCTATTTATTTGAAAGAAAAACAAAAAATAAAAAAAATATTCATTTTTTCATATATAAGAGGCAATGTATGGAAAATGACTACTTTCAAGTCCTAACCACATACTTAAAATGTGTTGTAACTTGAAAACTATCCTTTATGCAGGAGTATTACTTGCTTTAGGTTACATGAATATAGATATGCTCATCATAAACAGTCAAGATAATAATTTTATTGAACTGATATTATACAAATTCATGAAAACAAAATGCATTTCCAAATTTGGTAAAGATTAACCATAAATGCAAAAAACCAGAGCTACCATAAAAAATCAGGTTCAAAAGTTGGCTAATTCATCTTAAAAGTGTTACCTGCATTGGGGTACTACTTTTTCAGCTGGTAAAGACCACTTGCTGAATATCCAACTTTACTTGAAAAACTGGCTTACTAGGTCTCAGTATCGTATTAATTTTCCCATAGACTTCTATAGTGAAGTGCATATTTTTAGGATTTTTTTAAAAATATGTAAATTTATTCAATAAAACTTTCACTTATGTAGCATTTCTAAGGACATGTGAAAAAATAATTTCCCGCAAAGAAAATAGGGTGAGTCCACGAAGATCGGACAGAAAAGTAGTCTCGAACTATAAATAGCCATTTTCCCTACTTTCACTTTCGTTTTGCACTCACCAAACCAACCTTTTCAGTGGAACATTTTTATGATATTATGTTAGATTTTCTTTTAAAAAGGTTCTTCATCTTACAGTGTGATGTTTGCTCTATTTTATAAGTCATTGTTCATATCTTTTGACAAAATATTAGTTTGTAGAGGGGCAGAAAGAAAATGCACTATATTTTTATAGCATCCATGTTTTGACGTACACCTGCTCAGGGATATGCAATACGATACTGGTACCTGAATACTAGGTCTCAGTATCGTATTAATTTTCCCATAGACTTCTATAGTAAAGTGCATATTTTTATGATTTTTTTTTTAAAATATGTAAATTGATTCAATAAAACTTTCACTTATGTAGCATTTCTAAGGACATGTGAAAAAATAATTTCCCGCAAAGAAAATAGGGTGAGTCCACGAAGATCGGACAGAAAAGTAGTCTCGAACTATAAATAGCCATTTTCCCTACTTTCACTTTCGTTTTGCACTCACCAAACCAACCTTTTCAGTGGAACATTTTTATGATATTATGTTAGATTTTCTTTTAAAAAAGTTCTTCATCTTACAGTGTGATGTTTGCTCTATTTTATAAGTCATTGTTCATATCTTTTGACAAAATATTAGTTTGTAGAGGGGCAGAAAGAAAATGCACTATATTTTTATAGCATCCATGTTTTGACGTACACCTGCTCAGGGATATGCAATACGATATTGGTACCTGAATACTAGGTCTCAGTATCGTATTAATTTTCCCATAGACTTCTATAATAAAGTGCATATTTTTATGATTTTTTTTTTTAAATATGTAAATTGATTCAATAAAACTTTCACTTATGTAGCATTTCTAAGGACATGTGAAAAAAATAATTTCCCGCAAAGAAAATAGGGTGAGTCCACGAAGATCGGACAGAAAAGTAGTCTTGAACTATAAATAGCCATTGTCCCTTCACTTTCGTTTTGCACTCATCAAACCAACCTTTTCAGTGGAACATTTTTATGATATTATGTTAGATTTTCTTTTTAAAAAGTTCTTCATCTTACAGTGTGATCTTTGCTCTATTTTATAAATCATTGTTCATATCTTTTGACAAAACATTAGTTTGTAGAGAAGCAAAAAGAAAATGCACTATATTTTAATAGCATCCATGTTTTGACTTACATCATCTCAGGGATATGCAATACAATACTGGTACCTATTACTAATAAACATTTCAATATAATCATTAAAGTTGTTGTTTTTCTGCTAGAGTATTCATTTTCATACTGAAATTTCAGAATATCATTTCCCTGCTACAAACATGAGTTTTGATTTATTAGTTTTGTTAAGAACGTCAGTAATTCATATCCGCCATACTTGAAATGTTCTGTCATTACTCCTAGACAAACTGGGGACTTGCGATTTTTCATTGAGGAGATTATATCTTGCACCTCAGATTCCAGAAATATTGGTGTGATATCTGTATTATTTTTACATATATCTTCCAGTAGTAGACGATCAAGTTCGACTCGGGTGTTGTATGAATCATCTGAGCAATCAGGACTATTTGCGTAGCTAAATCTTTGAAATATTCTGCCCACCCCTCACGAATCCCATCATTAGTTGTAAGAGTTTGGTCATTCACAATGAGGTAGGTAGTTCCCCTATTTCCATCTTTTCTCTGTTCGCCTATGAGTTTGTAAAAGATAGTTTGATCTCCCTCATGAGCTGCCATAATATTTTCATATGTTGATCTCTTTTTACTTGCCTCGCGCTGACGTTGTAATTTACGGAGGTTCTTTTGGGCTTCTTTCATGAGTTTAAAGTGTTCATTAGATGGGTCAACTGGTCTACCATTCTCCTTCCATATCCAGAAGTATAACTTACTCTCTTGACATGCCTGTTTGATGACAGGTGACCAAGAGCGTTTTTGCTTTATGGCTTTTATATTTGGTTTTGATTTATTTGAAGCTATTGTTAGTATATATATCACACAACTGTAAGATGAGAGAGTTTACAGACTCTTCATGATTAATCTACGTTCTAGGTTTTCAATGGAAGTAGAGACGAGTACTTAATATAGTTCAATGTCAACTTTTTCCCAGTTTATTTTATTACTTTGTATAATTACTTCATCATCCGGTTTAAATATTTCCAGGTTCACCCTTAGGTCACCATAAATAGGATCGTGTTAAGAGGCTCCCTCTCAAGTGTTTGTAGTTACTAATGATTCCAAGTTTACTTTGAATAAAATAGTCAATTTGAGTCTTACTACTGCCATTTGGATGGAAATAGGTAAAGCATTCTTTGACGCTGGCAGGTTTACATATTTGCTCATCTTGCATTCATTGAATCAGTAGTTTATCTCTTGTTGTGGGACAATCTCTATTCAGAGATGCATTCATATCTCCCGCAATTGCAATTATTATTTCACAAGTTGGCCTGTATTTATGTATAATTTCTCTTAACACATCAAGCGAGTCTGCATATTCTAGGTCAGCAGATGCCTTACCCCGACATGGCAAATATATACTCCAATAAGAATTATTAGTGTAGGTGTAGCATTTATCTTGACAGTTGCTATGCTTGGAGAACCATCCGGTTTTTCCTCTGTACTTTTTCTTACGTTATCTCGGTAACAGATGGCAATCCCACCCATGCCCCGTGGACGTTGGAGTGGTGAGATCGGATCCATTTCATCCACACAACTGACAAGACACCGAAATCCTGGTAAAAAAGACTGCAGCTCAGATTTTTCAAAGTCATATAACCAGTGTTCTTGAAGGATTAAAATATCAGTGTCACATGGAAGTTTTTCTAAATATGGGTTACCGGCCCAAAGCCTTCGATGTTATAGGATAAGATCGAGATGTCGTATTCCACGGGATCATTGGATAGATCGGAAATATGCTATGTTGGTTTAGTAATGATTGTTGTGGAGGCAGCATTAGCTGGTGGACATACGGTGTCCAGAGAGGTTTCATTTGAGGCTGATGACGGGATAAAAAAAATGCTATTGGTTTGGTACCAGGTACCAGTGTGATATTAGTATTTCCATATCTAGTGTCTATACACTTGGTCAGATGTTTGGATACTTTATAGTTCTTTTCATTTTCTGTAGGTTCATTACTCTTTTTAGTACCATTGATATCAGAGATATTTTGCTCCTTTCCTCTGTCTCTCCATTGGTACATCTGAGTTCCCATATGAAGTGTGACTCTGTTCAACACCATGATCAGAGTTAAGTTCAGTACCACTCTGTTCATGCGAGTCAGTTTCATTGGTTGTAGTTTCCAATTCCACGTTCTCAGGGGCTGTTTGTATTGGGTGTTGTGGGAACATGTTCATATTCACAGGTGATCCGTGTACATGAGGTAGAGGTGTAGAGGTTCAGTAAACATAAACGGCATTGAGAGTTTAGGAGTTTTGGCTGATCGACTACCGTTTTGTTGTCTCTTTGGTTTATGATTAGTAGCTTGATGTTTTGTTGGATTTTGGAACTTTAGAAATTGTTCTAAGGAGTCCATTCTACAGATATTCCTGATGTTTTCTAGCTCTAGCCGTCGAATCCTTTGATCTTGTAATAGGAGATGAACATTAGAAGTATCAGATCCACATGAAGCATTCTGAGTCTTAGGAGTATTTGAGTCAGCAGATCTATCTCCCTTTTCTAGAATGAGTATCTTACTTTTAAGTATTCTATTTGAATCTTCAAGTTCTTTACACATATTTTCTAGTTGCGCAACATATGCCTTGGAGGTAGCAAGTAATTTCTTAGAAAGCTCAAATTCAGATTCTACCTTTCATGGTTTTATATTGGTTTGTTTCAAATTCTTACGTAATGCCTCCATTTCAGTTTGATCATTGTTATGAATGACCTGGGTCTTGTCAGTTGTGCTTTTTCTACTTCCACGTTGTGTGGTACTACCTGCAAATATGCTGGTATTATTTGTTGTAATTTGAGATTTAGTGACTATATCAGTTGAGCCACACGTAACTTGTGACAATAATTTCGGAGATGGGATGGTTACATTGACTATTTTTGGTGGTTCCTGGTTCGGGACAAGAGAGTTTATATTCACTTCATTTATTGGGTCTTTGTCAGCAATTGTCCCTATTTGTAGCCATCTTCTTTTTCTTAGCAATAATCATTTTCAGCTCGGGGAAGTTGAGCTCGGGCTCAGTATACCCAAAATACTGACTTCCATGTTCTTTTTAGTTTTTTTTTTTTTTTTTTTTTTTTTGTGGTGTACGAATTTGGTTTTTATTTTATTTTGTTTTATTTTTTGTGTACTTTTGACGTTCCCGGCGTTGCATATTTTGTCTGTAAACCAATTCAATTCACCATCGATTTCTACTTCTGTGACGCGGATCTTCATACCCTCAGTAATATTTCAATTAAAAAAAAAATTGCAAAAAGAGTGGAAGTGTATTTATTAGTCGTACGTAATTTTCATTTCTACCGGCAATGGTTTCTGACTTACCATTTTACTGCAAAAATAACTCAAGTGTAAACGATTTTGCTTCACTGTTTCATTCGTAATTTTAGCATTCTTCATTCGAGGACAAAGACATCTGATATATTTTGTTGGTAGATTTTTATAACTTGTGCAGATCACGGGGACTTGGATTCTAGATTTTCTCCGGGTAAAATATCAGGTTTATTATTTTCTACTCTTATGTAAACATTAATATTTTTTAAGACATTTCAAGACATGTGTTAGTGGTGCATTATGATTAATATCTTTAAAGATTATATGAAAAATCCCATTTTTGCTGCTAGAAATCCAAATACTCAGAAACGGGCGTTCAGAAACGAAAAACGAAATTACAATAACCAAGAGCTATCTTCCACTGAAAATTTCTTAAGGCCCTTTTTTACCAAATAGCCCAACAGTTCGAGAGACAGTGGTTACAACAGATTGGCAAAAAGACTGGGTACTATACATAATACTGATATGCCGGTTTTGACAAGTAATCATGACATGGCGGAAGTGCTTGTCCAAAAAATACTTTGTCACACTTTCAATACATTCCTTTGTTTCATCAAAGCAAACTAGTCTGAACATAATCCATTGAGTGTAAGCAACTTGTCCGTACAGGCGCAATATCTATACCAACAGACATAAAATAAATCAAAAAGGCTCTCTTTAAATAATAGGGTACATTGATATGATGGTTTTTCGGCCCATCACTCACCTATGGTAAAAACTCTCTACCACTGTTGTCTGATTTTATCTGTTTCTATATTCATATGACGTTTAACTTTTACAATGGATCACCTTGGGTCTCACTGATTTTACCCACTTGTATTTGTGACCAGTGCCACTGATGGAGATAGATGTAACGAGAATAGGTATGGTGAATATGTCTTGGAGACAAAAACCCCATTTGGATGAATATGTCAGCCCAAGGCCATCCATTGTTCTTCATTGAACAAGGAAGAGATATGCTTACCCTTCCAAAGCACCTGATTTCACTCCTGTTTGTTGTTTTTAGTGAAAGTTCAGAATGGAAGTTTCTATTTTTTGTGTTTTTTTTCCTTCACTTTTTATGTGTTACTGTATTATATTCTGTTGAGGATGTAAATTGTACCCTGTTTTCATGTGTTGGTGATGTCTTGGATCCTGATGTCTGAATTGTCCACCTAATATGATGTGCAATTATTTAAACAAATCTGAAAAGCTATTTCATTACATTTGTATAATTGGTCAATGACAACAACAATAAATCAAGAGAAATAAGATGATTTATGTTATAGTATTCTGTGGTCTGCATTGTGTATGTAGATTGTGTTTCCTGCTTTCATGTGTTGCCAATGTCTTTGGATTCTGATGTCTGTGTATTGTCCTTCTTTTTCGATGCCTCATTATTTCTTTATTTATTATAATTTGTAAACCTTTAAATTACCTTATCATTGACATTGAATTTGCATTACTGGTAAATGACAAATAAGATGTTGCAAGGGAGTTAAGTGGGAATGTAAAGTCAACTATTCAAAAGGTAGACATTTATTGACTGTTATATCTGACTGTGGGATAATATATAAAAAAGTTAACATATTTTGGGATCACTTATTTCAGCATAGAGCATTCAACTTTTGGCATAGAGACAAGAGAACTAGGTTAGAGTTATTTTATTGGTATTCTATTATACCAGTGTATTTATATCTACACAAGATTGTACATGTAAAGCACAACAATACACACATGCATACATGTACATACAGTCTAAAATAGCTCCCTCACAACTCTCAAATCACTGTCAAGCTAAACCAAAAACTGCTAAACCATGTATACTTACAAATGCTGTACAAGCTAAAACCTTTATGTTATAGGAAATGGATGGAAAATGTATGTGATCATTTTGTTTAAAATTGTTTGTAAAATTAAATAACTTTCTAGAGCTTAAATTGCTTAATAAACTTATCAAACAAAACACTTCTGTAAGTACATAAAAATTAATAGAAGAAGTAATTATCACTTAAATATTATCATTAATTTTAAACAACCAACATTCAATTAAATTAAATTGTTCTCAGAATTTCATAATGCTGACTATAGGTCCCAAAACCTCCTTGGAAAAACATTTATTGTACAAAATAAGTTGTAACAGGAGCATATGAGATAAATCCTTATGATTTTTTTTTCATTTAAAAAAAAAATATACATATTTCTTTCCTTTCTTGGCATACAACCATTAGAGCACTTAGAGCTTGTTTAAAGTATAACAACCACATCTTGCAGTATATGATAAGACTCCACCTTACACACTTATAAAATTACCATTAAAATCGACCATGCTAAGTACATGAAACTTCCACAACATTCATACAAAACTTTCTAGTTCCATCTTGACACAAACAAATACAACATATACACTTCATTACCAATAAAAAGTGTTTCTTAAGTACAATAAAGTATAAAACAGATCACATCATCAAAGTTTAAAATCATCTGGACTTACAATATGCCTTGTGCCAAGAGGAGATCACTGCAATAAGATCATTTACCAAGAGAATATAATAAAGTGTGGTGAAAACAAACTTTTTTTACATTGACAAAATCAGTGACAAGAATATAGTTGATTATTGATGGGCTCATCCATAACCTTCAGCTTGGCTTATCTTTATGTCAATTTATTGTCACTATCATTTACAATAACCTATAAATTACTTAAAAAATACATTTTATCATTATTAGTCATGATTAAGTCATGCTAAACTTTTATGTAATATATTTCTAAGGTCTATGATAGTAGTGATTGTAATCTTAAGAGAAAATAATGTTATCTTTCTGTCAAAGAGCACCTTCAAAACATCACCTAAAGAGAAAGACCTTGTGTATATGAAGAATCTAAGACACTTTAAAGTTAATAGTTCTACTGGACTATAGAGTGCGGTATAATACTGAGGATATACTTATTGGAAGTCAAAGTTCATGTGCATATATTAACTTAAATAATAATATCCAACACTAATATCAACAAAAGGTCAAAGCCTTCAATATTTTGATAAAAACACAGGACTAGCATCGATATACACGTATACAAGAAATAAATACATAGTCTGTCCTATTTGTTCACTCAACCAATTAAAATTACTGTTACATTTGATCAAGCACACACAGATCACAGTCAGTGATGTGAGCAACTTCTGTCCAATCAAATAGCGCAACACATCATGGCAACATAACCACATGGCTTTAGCTAACCAATCAAAATGAATTGTCTGAGGTTTGTGGAAAGGCTTGGAAGTTTGATCACATTTAATTTGAATAAAATGACTGGAAATGTTATTAACCTAAGTTTGATTTAAAACATTCATGTTTCTCCCATCTTCTTCTCAGATTCCTTTTGTTGATTTCTCTTGATGTATAAATTCAATAACTTTACCTGAAACAAAAATCCTTACACATTCAAATATTTTTTTAAACAATCTGAAACTCAATAAAGTTAGTTCTTGATTTATTAATGAAATAACAAGTAAATATCAATTGATCGTAAATTTTAGGATTAAAATTAAATATAAAATAAATCCAATACTGTCATCTAAAAACTTGATTAAAATAATAACTAACTCCTCTATCTAACTAGTAATTAACAACAGAAAGACTTTCATCAAAAAGATAACATGACATAACCAACTTTAACTTCACATTCTTTCAATTCTATAAATTTATGACAGTATAAAGTCATTACTTACTTTACTATAATTAAGTTTAGTCAGATAATTCCATATGGTTTCTCCGACTTTAGTATGGATGGCTACCAGACAGAATACAGCTGATTTTCTAACAGTACTAACTGGATCATCATAGGCCTATCAAATGTACACAAAAATCAATCTAATGATCAAATAACATTTTTTAGAAGTTTAATTTCCCCATTCACATTACTAAATAAAACAAACAAATGTACTACCATTGCCATCATCGCTCCTAACCCCAGACAACAGACCACTGCAATGATCCGTTCCTAACCCCAAACAACAGACCATTGCCATAATCAGTTCTAACCCCTGACAACAGGCCAATACAATCATCGGACCTAACCCCACATAACAAACCATTGCCATCACCTTTTCTAACCTCTTACAACAGACCATTGCCATCATCAGTTGTAACCTCTGACAACAAACCATAGCCATCATCGTTTCTAACCATTAACAACAGACCATTGCAATCATCGGTCCTAACCCCAGATAACAGACCATTGCAATAATCTGTTCCTAACCCCAGACAACAAACCATTGTAATCATCGGTTCTAACCCCAGACAACAGACCACTGTAATCATCGGTTCTAACCTCTGACAACAGACCACTGTAATCATCGGTTCTAACCCCAGATAACAGACCACTGTAATCATCGGTTCTAACCCCAGACAACAGACCACTGTAATCATCGGTTCTAACCTCTGACAACAGACCACTGTAATCATCGGTTCTAACCCCAGATAACAGACCACTGTAATCATCGGTTCTAACCCCAGACAACAGACCAATGAAATCATCGGTTCTAACCTCTTACAACAGACCACTGTAATCATCGGTTCTAACCCCAGACAACAGACCACTGTAATCATCGGTTCTAACCTCTGACAACAGACCACTGTAATCATCGGTTCTAACCCCAGACAACAGACCACTGTAATCATCGGTTCTAATCCCAGACAACAAACCACTGTAATCATCCGTTCTAACACCCAGACAACAGACCACTGTAATCATCGGTTCTAACCTCTGACAACAGACCACTGTAATCATCGGTTCTAACCCCAGACAACAGACCACTGTAATCATCGGTTCTAACCCAAGACAACAGACCATTGTAATCATCCGTTCTAACACCCAGACAACAGACCATTGCCATTATTGGTCCTAACCCCAGACAACAGACCATGGTTTATATGGTCTTCTATTGTATGATTCTAATGCCATCTTTTTCTACAGTTTTCTTTTAAAGAATTTCAAACAATATCAAAATGCAATTTTTAAAAAAAGATTAAAACTGAGATAAAATTACCTTGACCAGACCAGGAATGATATCAGTTAATTTCTTCTCTAGGGCATCATTCGGCATTCTTTCTACAGCTTTAGTCTGCATTTTAATGGCTCCTAGATTGATAGGATGTGATGCTGACTGAACTATAGGACTGAGTATTCTAATACATTGTTCTGGAGGAATATAATTAGCTAATGTCTCTGCACACTCATCAGCTGCCTTCTGTACCTGAATATTCAAAACACACTCATAAATTCTTTAATAAATTTATTTAAAAATTCCTAATTTGGCGTCACAGAATGACTGTTTCCCTTTCTTCATAGGAGTAACTTCAAAAATCAGATCAACAATTATCTGTGTCGGATGGACATAATACATTTATAAACTATTTTTTAAGTGATTTAATTTTTCTCTGTAATGTATGTAATTGTTCATAAGACAATATCTACAATACACCTGATGATACATGTAGTAATACCATCAGGTCAGAAAAAGTTTCAAATTTGCATTTCCAGGCCAAAATGTCATTTTAGTGATAGCTATTTACAGACTCTTACATAGTCAAATTATAAAAACAATGATGTCAGTATTAATAATTATATTGTATAACTATATCTGGTTTCAATAATAGAACCTAAAATTAACAGTAATAAATCTAATGATATCTACCCTCCAGTCTGGGTCTTTATGGGCCTCTAAAATCCTTAGAGTTGTCAACTCGGCATAATCACAGAATCTACGAGGCTGGTGACGTAAAATTTCACGTAAACATTTCAATGCTAATGCTCTTATTTGGATCTGAAAGTAAAAAATCAAACTTTTAAAGAATATACTGTAAACAACAGCTAGCAAACCAATAAACTGTAATCACCGAGATAAGTCTCGCCTGTCAAACATGGACGCTGTTATTCAAAACTTGATTGATGATGAGTTAATTGTTTGCATATATGGAATTGTGACCAAGTAATAATCTGGAAGTCAATGGACTGCGGAGGCATGTGCACAAAATACAGTTTTGTAGTAGAGTGACGCTAATGCAACTGCTGACCAAATATAATTGACCTAGCATAAGTGGTTCATATCAAACTGACATAATCAGAAAACATAACATGAAAATCTTAACCAGAACACCAGAAACACAACACCTTAGTCTTGCTTTTTGCAGGATTCATTGCAGGCAAGACAAAAACTTATCTCTTTACAATAAACTTCCTACTTGTTTTAATTATGGGTGCCACTACCATACAAGTGTATTCTAGTTTAGAATAGAACACCATAAGAAACTTCTTACATTTACTCTAGACACAGTCATAAGTACAACTTGTTCCTTATTGATAACAACACTCATTCAGTCACATTGGTCTAAACATTACTATATTCGCTTGTAATTTTACAGAGTTTCAGAATAGTATCAAGATTACACATTCTGTAATACTGTGAAAGTATTATTGTTCGTGGGGTACCAATTTTCGTGGTTTTCATGGGTTTGGTAAACCATGAAATTTTATCCTAACGAAAAGGAAATTTATCATTTGTTTGTCCTATAGAGTTTAACGTCCACAAATTCAAGAATCCATGAACTGATAATTTTTCCCTAACCCACGAAAATTGGTACCTATCAATTATCTTCACAATAAGTGTCTTATAATTAAACAAGCTTGCCCATCCCCATACTTACATCGTTATCACCTAAGGTTTCCAGTAAAATTAACAATATTGTTTTAAAGTGTTCATCCCACAACCCAAATGTTCCCTCACGGGTCAACTTGATTAATTGTTTCATAGATTCTTCTCTTTCCTCATTCCTGAAAGGTAAAACAAATGACTTATCTAGCTGGTTCTTCACACAACTCAAGTCAGAAAATACATGTCATATTTCCACTTAATAAAATTATAACAGTTGGTATCCATTATAAAGTGACTTTTAGAAAATAAATCATGTAACACTTTAAGTTCACACTATATCAAATATCTACTGTGTTTAGTTCTATCTACACAAGTTATCTATTAGAAAGAATTCAAACTATACCAATTATCATTTATGTGGAGTTCAAACCGCATAACACAACCTTTCAACAAGATATACAGAATAACATCAATTTCGAAGATGAGACAGAAATTATAAATGAGCTCAATAGGGCGAGATATGATTTTCTGTCCAGAGCTTCAAATCTGACATTCTTTCATTGTAATTGTTGATGTTTGATCAGGGAAGTTAACATCAGAAAAAGTTAAACAATAACAACAATAGAAAACAAAAATAAAGTCACATTTAAAAACAAGTACTATCATTAAAAAAAGATAGCCGACGCAGTAAAATTTTGTTCCTTTTACTTCGAAATTCTACATTTCTTTCAAGAAAATAACATGACATGTAATTTCAAATGTTCTATACAGTTTTTTTGTACGCCACTAATTTATCAGTATTTGGCCAATTGGAAAACAGAATTACGATCAGATGACTTGCGTTTACATAGAAGAGCGTCCTTAAGGTCAAAGGGTTAAAAGCGAAACTATACCAACTGCATCGGAAAAACATTCATTCAACTGATAAATAATATAAGTTTGAACAACTTTGCCAAGAATTTGTTTCATTAAAATCTAGGCTATTTTTTCTATCAATTGATGTTGAGGATTAAAAAATTAAATATTTTACCTTTCATTATGGTTAGACAACTCTTTTAAAATATCAGATATTATGTCGTTTTCTGAAAAATCTGGAAAAAAAATATAAGTGAAAATTATGAATGATGAATTTAACTAAAGATTCAGCATTGACAGAATGAAACCAAATAAAAGAGTGGAAACAAAAACATTGATCCTGATTTTCATGATATATAAATGAACAATTAGTAAACACAAAATTAAGCATGAAAACATATACATTGCTACAGATAAGCTTAATTAGTCTCTTGGCACAGCAACTTAATGTATATCATGTATTGATTTTGGCAGGATATTACAGCATTGAGCTGGGCATTACTAAAAAAAAATTATCTTCAATATCATTATATCAAATGTTTCAAATGAGATAATTATCTAGCATTGAATAAAGAAAATATAAAGCAACTATCATGCAATGAACAGCATATAGAATTAAGTTGTGAGATGCTGACAAAATTTATAATTTTCATCTTTAGGAACTGCATGCCATATTTAATTTGAAACAACACGTCTAGTGTAATTTTTCATGCTGATACTCTCTAACACCATGCTTTCAAAAACTCAATGTCAAGTTTTAAAATGATCACATCTTTGCATTATTCAAAAAGTCTTTTGCAGAACAAGTTTTTGTCCTTTTAGATAAAAAATCTTCAATACTTAAAAAAAAACACAGAAATGAAAATCAAATGAAATACTCTCCTTAACATATGCTTTACAATAGAATATTTCAAAAACCTTTCTGGTTTTTGACTTTTTTACAACATTTGAAGACTTTTTTATTCTTTAACCTAATAATGAAATAAACCTGCTATATATCCGGCAGTTAGCATTAATATGAGATGTAAAAGTTAGAAGACAAGATATTTATTTGATACATGCTGTTATTACAACATAGAACAAGTCAACTTTGTGTATTACCAACTTTAGGGTCTTGGTGAAAATATTGGGATTTTCATTTAAAGATTTATTTCAAAGTACAGTAAAAGTTCAAAGTCTGATCTTTATAATATACTGACACTATCTGACCTGTTACAATAATATCCAACTTCAATTTTTTTTGTTTAAAATGTTAGAGTTAACAGAAAGTAACATGTGGCTTTTCATAAAACCCTTGTTCTTAATAGATAAACATTATATAGATTGTGTTGTAGAATTAAAAATAAAGGGCGATAACTCTGTAAGTGACAACTATATGCAATAGAAACTATGTGAACAGACAGATTAGAATAAATGATCATGAATTTTATCATTAAGACCCACAAAAAAACTTTATAACAAAAATAATGTGAACCTTTTGTTGGGTGTCACACATATTACACAGTATGCATGACTCTTACAAATACTACTGCATAAGAATCCATAAGGTCTTAAGAGCCAACAAATTTTTTTTGAAAACTTTAGCCATAAAAATGGAAAAAAATATTGATTAACAGTAAGTAACAGACCCTGCACAGTTCTAAATTCTGTATTTAACAATGAAAACAGGTAAGCCAGTGTCAGTAATGTTAATAAAAGGGAGGTAACCACAATCCTTTGGAAACACCACCACACAATAAAATATTACCCGGCTCGTACTGAGATATTCCTAATAAGGCTTTCCACGGCTCTGTAGGGCAGGAAAATTTTATAATCAGTATAAACAATCATATGGGAGATTTGAAATTTTAGAAATCATGGGGATAGTATCCTGTATAATAAACTTCTGTTTACATTTTATTGATGGTAAAAAAGATAGTGTCTTCAAGCTTTTATCAAAAGAATGACAAGCACTGAAGCATGGTGATGTTATGAAGTTAGTCCCTAAACCAATAATAAATTCCACAAGCAGCCATGAATATATAAATGATCTTATACTATATGACTGAATGGTTGAATCAAGCAACACGGTCACTCATCTATATATGTCAAATATATAATATAAATGATGTCTACTGTAAAATTATATAAAAAATAGTATTTAAAGAAGTAGCTGCTTCTTATAAAATCTGCAGAAATATACTAAATAAGAAAAAAGTCACAAAGTTATCCTGCAATACATGATTTATTTATAAAAACCCCTCATAATCCCAGTTATTTCTAACACTAGAATGGGTACAATGATTTCCTGGCCATTAAGTTATGACGTCAAATTGGTCCTTTACTCAATATTGATGAATTTCAACAGGATATTTTATAGCAAGTAATATAATTAACTTCAGGGAATAGAGGCAGTCTTCCTTGGATTAAATGACAATCCCCTGATGTCATTAACTATGTAGTTAACTAAACAAGGATATTTAAAGTTCTTATTAAACTTAGATTAAATATCTGATATAAAAGAAAGTTTAAATCTCCTTGTTGATTGTCCAGTTTACTACCAAAGGCATTTCATCAGATCCTGATGTTAACTATACTACACGCTGTAAATTTTTGTCACCTTATCTTAATCTCTGATTTACTGTTCTGTATTTTAACTATAGGTTGATGCATTTGTTGTGTTTTAACATATCCATACTTTTTTCCTGTAAATTTTGATTGAACAAGATTGCAGGATAACAATATGCAAACAGGAACATTAATTTCTGAATCCTGACTCTACAATAGAGACAAAAATCCAGGTTCCCAAATGAACTGGTCTATAAACAGTAAAATCTGTTTCCCAAATAGCATGGTACATCTAGATTACAGCAGGATATGGCTGGATATAATTTGGTACACAAACCTTTAGGAAGACAGAAAGACTCTATTTCTATAACAAAAACATTATAACTAAAACAAAAAGGCCAACTTATTGTATTCACAAAATATATAAGGTATTCCTTTTACTAAGTTATAACCTATTTAAGTTTAAATACGATCTAAAATAATAAATTCACTTTATCACATGAAGAAACCACCTAATGAAGAGATACCTCATGCCAAATGACAGATAAGTCTATATTGACAGTGTGAGAAAACTTCTTCTACCCCAACCAGACCAGGTACCTATAGATCATACATACCTTCATTGAAAGACTCCCCTTCATCAAAATCAGGATCAGCCAATCGTGATCGGTTCAAACCATTTAATGTATTCTGATAAAAAGAAAAGGAATCATATCATTTATTTAAAGAAAAAGAAAAAAAAATCAGTATTCATAAGGATTTTAAATGGGTCACCCAGCACTACCTTGTCTAACTTTCTTATGGAGAGATTTAATTGATAATGTATAACATCAGGATGAATGTCTCTTTATTTACCTGATAATATGACACTTTCAACAGTGTATATTATTCTAAGACAATAACTGCCATTCTCAACTACTTCTATATTTCAAGTTGGGTGAATATAAAGGAACTGTTAAAAAGACCATAAACCTTTAAAACAGTTGTAATGTTGAGACCTTGGTGTCATAAATGTAATAAGTCTATTGTCTTTCTATTTTAACTCGTAATTACACTTGTTTTTCAGTGTATGATTTGCATGTTTTTTTTTATTTCCTGCTCTTTTTTTATGTATGTTTACAGCAAAGGTATAAATTCAACTTCAATTCAGGCGTTCAATACTTTCATGAGTGGAAAGTCCTTGACATTTCCAAGTTTCAAATCTATGGTCTACTTGAGGAAAATCAAAGTTGACAATTAAGTGTAATTTAAACGGCTGAGGGTCCAGGACTAAGATAAAAAAAATTGTGGGTCCTGGACTTGGGACCAACACAAATCTGAACCACTGCCTTTATCCTATATCACAACAGCAGAAACCGGTAACATATTTATATTTTTATGTTTAGGTCTCACTAACCACTTCTAACGTTTCCATTACTTTACATGTTAAAAAAGTAATTTTCAAAGTCTCACTGTGAATTCCCAGGACAAATGACATCTTAAAGCTGCATACCATTGCGAAGCTTGGAAAATAAGGCTTCCAAAATCATTATGCTAATGGTACAATAATAGTAGAAATTCTTCACAAAATTTACTTGAATAAATAATACTGAAAATCCACATTTTTACCTGTTCTGCTAACTGACAGCATGGAGGCAAATTACTCACACATGTAAACAATATTCATACACTTTTGTAGTTAATTACATATATGATTTTTAAGTACACATTCTCAGCTTTATTTTGACTACTTTTAATCATAATACACACAAATAATGCACTTACAATGCATATGTCTAGGTTCAGTGTGTTTTTGGTACTACATAGGGGGGTGGCCATTTGACCCGGAAGTGGTTAGTGAGACCTTATGCATCATTTCTCTCAAATTCATTAATTCAATTCCCTTTGTAGTAAGGGGAGGTAACTCACCTCATCTTGGTAATGTGAAGGATTATAATGTGGTTTCCTGCCATCGACAGCATCAGGACTATCATTCCGTAAATCCTGAATACCACTGTCCTGAGAAGTAAAGTCCATTTTTTTCTTAACACCATCATAACTGTCAAGTTTACTATTTATAGAAAGATTCTGAATGTCAGCTGAAGTCTTTTTAATAGAATTATAAATATCCTCAGGATTCATATTCTCTGTTTCCAACTCGTCTGGATGTTCATTCCTGGAATTTAAGATTTATTAGCTATTGGTAGCAGGTAATCTTGTAACAACATTTTATGTTTATGTTTCAAACACTTTGTTCTGTTATTAATACAATGTACTCAGAGGGATCAAGCAAAGGATCTGAGTACATTGTTATAGTACTAGAATAATGATAATATTTAAGTGTTTAAACATCTGACTTTGTTAACTTCACTAGGTTTTACATTCTCACAGTCAAAGAATACACAAAATTTGCAGGATGTTAAACAAATTTCTAAATACTATTGTGAACTTTTTCTTTTACCTACATTCTTGAACACTGATAGGGTTCTATATTTTCCTTAAAAAATTGACTACAAATCCAATAAAAGGTGTTGACAGAAGCATGTTTAAATGGTGGTTGTGTAGACAGACGGACAGACAGATATAGTACTATATCTCATAGCAATTTTTTTACAAGGAAGTAATAAAACTGTACCGTGATGGGGGTCTACTTCTGTTTTGAGGAGGACTGGTAACGTTTCTAGGAGACAGTACATCACTTTCGTGACTAGCACTACGAATGTGATTATGTAATATTTTCGTTGCACCATCCTGTAAAGATAAAATAATAAGATAAATAAAGCAGTAAATCTGGGTTGACTCTCACAGGAATAAAACTGAAAATTTTGTACATTTTCTACCTTCAAATGTGTCATCACATTCCATAAAGTATTCTATACTGAAATATATGTACCTGTAATAAGAGCTTAAACTTTAATTCTAACCACATATCATTAATAAAAATAATTACATAAACACTGGGTTCTAGTACTAAGTAGTTTTCACCTTAACCATTCCATTACAGTTTAGAGTAAGAACATGGTTAAATCTTAGTAACTCAACTTTTGACAAGTTTCCTTAAGATTAAAAAAATATGAAAGTAGAACTTAAGTTTTAATGTTTCAGAAATTGGTGTTCTAGAAATCCAAATAGATTATACATAAGAAAAGGTTGGTATGTTGATTTTTTTTTTTAGACAATCCAGATGTTCAAGCCATCCACATTTGTGCAAGGGTGAAATTTAAAAACCTAAATATGCTTATAAATGGAAACCACAAAACTAAACAGACATGTACTACTTACTTGGAATGCTTTAGGTAAGTATGACAACATCATGGAAAACTCCGGAGGATTCAGATTAAATAATGCTATTAATACCACTTGAGCACCCTGGAAATATCAAACTAATAAATTAACATTCAGCATGATGACAAGAAATGGTCAAACATTGTAATCACTTGAACCAGTGCTATATTCTAGGTTAAAGAATCTTCCTGTACTAGATTAAATGACTTAAGATACTGGCAGTTTATTACACATATTTTGCTTTAAGAATTTCTTTACTGATACTGATTTAATGATAACATACCTTTCTAACTTCAACACTCTTTGGTTCTGTGGTCCAGTTAATTATTCGTGAGATAGCTAATCGAGAATCTGCGGAATTCATTAAATCTGACACATCCATCACTTGGACCAAACTATGTAAAAAGTTCAATAGGCTTGACTTCACCTGAAATAAATTAAATGTTTCTTTTTTTTTTTTAAAGTTTATCACAGCTTTCCTCATCAACTGTTGTTACTTTGTTCTACTGAAAATAGTGAGAAAAATATTGAATTCCATAACCATGCATCCCTGCCTGCTATAAATAAATCAACTATACACAACAGAACAGGTTGACCTAAAGATTTAGCATTATCTATTGTGACTACTTTATTTTATTCTTTCAAGTCAATCTTATAAAATTATGTAAAAAATGTTATCATGAATAACTTCTGTATTCATATAAAGCGACACCCACCCTTTTACTGACCAATAATCTGACCTAAACATGGGGGAAGGTATTACACTCTGAGAAACACACAAAGCAAAGGAAAAGTATCTGGTTGTTAACAGCTTTAATTAAGAGTAATACACCTCAAATTATTCTAAACTTTACAATAGGATTCTAAATGAAGAGGAATACACCTCAAATTAATTAAAACTTTACAATAGGATTCTAAAATTATTAAAGTCTAAGACAACTTCATGTTTTTAACATTATAGATTTTGTACATTTAATTCAGGAAAAGCTCTATTTATAATTAACTGAGAAATTTACTTATTACCAAACATGGGAAGCAACAGAGGTAAAATTCTGATTAGTCCCATGTGAATCTCCACAATAGGCAAAGCAGCAGGCACCCACACCAAGTGACCAAGGAACTTTTCTTCATAATGTGTAAGTATATGTGAAGATATATTTTGATCAAATGAAACTTTCACTCATTTCAAAAGAATATACAAATATAAAAAGGTGCAGTTGTTGGAAAAAGATTTTATGAATGAGAATAAAAATCTTTATAGAATTTAAACTATATACATTTTTACTGGAATGAATGGTTACAATTAAGCATGCAAATCCCCAGAATTTTGTCAGCAGAAATCAACACCAAATTTCTACATACAACACACAGACCAAAAAATTGTAACCATTAGCTTTCTGTAAGTCATAATCAGGAACAAATCTGAAGAAATTGGCCATGTTAGAATTAAAATGTATATACAAGTGAAAAGTGAATTCCTGTGAACTAATTTCAGATTTGCACAACAGTTATTATTACAACGTAAAATGAAGAAAAGTTGGTAGAAGGTGAAGAAAGTATGATTTACCTTCGGCTGCAAGAAAGCATGAAAGAAAAACAGATATATTTCAAGTTTTTCTTTTCATACATAACATGATACAATATCATAGATACACTGAAGTGAAATAATGAAAACTAGACACTGAACAGACTGAATCAAATCATTAAAATCCTATGTACTGTACTTCTAACGTTAATAATTGTAAATATAGTGACATTAACAATCCTTTCTTTACTAAGGCACATAATTATATTTACTAACATCACAATGGACAGCAAATAAAGTAATGTCATCTGCATTGAGGTATAAATCAAGCAATTTTCTGTGTATTACCCAGTCGTAGCTCTAAAGCTAAGTGCATCGGAGGCATGGGGATAGGGGTCTCAAGAGGGCTTTCAAGAAGGCTTTCAAGAGGGCTCTCAAGTGTTCTGCACTTTGTTTCTAAAAGAATTCTGTTTTGATTATTTTTAGAATTAGTAATTCATTAATATATATTTTAGTCCATACCTAATGATACATAGTTATCATTACTAATTAAGGATTCCCATGCTTTTAGGTTTTGTATTGGATACCAGAATTATGGGGATATTGGACATTGTCATACAAACCTGAGCAGTTAGTGCCTAATAATCAAAAACAGATTTAAAGTGTAACAAGTGAAATGTACATTAAATGATTATTGTTCGGTACAAAATTTTTGTACTTTATAAAATGTCACTAAATCTTTCTTCACAAAGGTTGGCAATTTCTAAACAAGGAATCTTGAAGTTTGGAGATGTAATCTGACTGTTTTGGCCTTGTACTTAACATTACTAGAAGAAATAATTCTCTACTGTTTTTCTTTTTATTTTTTTAAATTTCTAAACGAAACTGACATTAATGCCAAATCAATAAGAATTCAAACAACACGACGTGATATAATGATGTGAACACCACCCAACCACCACATCATCAATAAGTTGTGATTTTGATTTTAGTAGAAGCTAACATGTTAACATTTCAATTAGAAAACTCATTTCAAGGGAGACTACTTGTCTACTAGACTACAGCTGATTTTGCAGGACATACTTTGGCTGAGATTAGACTTTCTGATAGATCTCTCACATTGGAATTCTACAAAGTATTAGTTTCAAAGTATAACAGAAAACAAAATTGAAAGAAAAATAAAAGAAATGTTAAAATCTTCAACAAAAACAATCAGTTTGTAGCAGCATCAGATGCAGAATGATCTACTGCAATCAATTTCATACTACTCACAATGCCAAATTTATTCAACATGTTTTAAAGACTAAACAGAATTTTGACAATGAAAAATGTTGTTCTTCTAATTATTAAAACACACATGTCATCAAACTAATTTAAAAAAAATAATATTTGGAAAAAATAAGATGATTGCAGGAAACCAGTTCTACAGTAATGAATGTCACAAATCATCCATATACAATACCATAAGCAAATACATGTATCTATTGAGAGTTATATAGAGCTTTTTGTTGAATACTTGGTGTCATAAGCTTTATATGATTTCCTATCACACCTGTGTTGGATATATTCCAATTATCACACCTGTGTACAGATATATTCTAAGTGTGAACACAATACATGTATATACTGCCCTAAAAATTCTTACCTTTAAACTGTGTGATTGTGTCTGATCTATTATGAATTTGGTTATCACATTAAACTGCATATTGAATGGAAAGTTATCCCTAGAAAATAAATTGGAGTTAGATTTAAAAAAAAAAATATAAATGTTTTAAAAGAAGGCATAAATAAGAACAAATCAACAAGGTGCTCTTCACTGAATGGCAACATTGGTTTAAACATGAAATCTTTGAAATATCAATAATCCAACAGAACTTAAAATAGACTCTGGTCTCTGAACAGCAGTGAACAAGGAACCTATTTTCTGCACCCTACCAATCAACAATACAAATTTACATTTTACTTTTTATTGGTAGCCCAGCTGAGTTTCATTTCAAAATATAGAAAACGATGAAATTACAGTTTCATATATCTTTACACCTCAACATTTTTCAAAAAAATGAAAAAGAAATATAAAGAACTATGTAAGATAAATTTTTGTCCCATCATCACTCACTCTAGGACTTAAGTTACCTTATAGAATCAAGACATTTCTGTACTTTAGCCTGTTGTGAGCCCAGCATGTCGGCACCAGTTTTAGTTATCAGTTTTGTTAAGACCATATATAAATGGTCGTGTAAGTCTCTACTATGTACTATAACTAAGTCTACTAAGGTATCAAAAAATAAACTTAAAACCTGAAATACAAAAATACACTCATAAATATCAAAACATTAATATACAAACCAAAGAGAAATGGTTAGTCATCATATTATCTGCATCATGAGAAATTTTATTGATGTTTGTATATAATGATAAATGTCTTACATGTATTGACCAGATTAATGAAGCACTTTCAATCTTTTATTTACTAAGCCCTGATGTTGGATGGGCAGACAGAACAAAAAAAAAACTTAAAATAAAAAAGAATTTTTACTTCAATTTGTTTTTGTTAAGCATTGTAAACAAATTCTACTTACTTTACTGGCAGGGTCATGGAACATTCGGGTAAATATCTCCATAACTTTACGTAGTTCTACCCGCCTGAAGTGTAAATAAAAAAAAACATATTTAATGGATTGTATAAATTAAATATCAAAATAATCAATCTTCCGGTACATGCAATTTACTACATCTTTAAGAGTCTTTACCCTTTTAGTGCAACCAGTCCATACTTCCACTTTTAGTGGAGTCTGGATTGTACATTGATTGTTCAGTGTATTTAGTATAAGTTAATTTGTGTTATTTAAGGCATTTTGTCTGTTTCCATTGTCTGGTCTGGATAATGAATATCCTCTATGGTTTTACTTTTAAGAAAAGCAGAGTTTGTTTTCCTCACATGAGCACCTCGGTCATGCACCAATAATTTTTAGTGAAGCCAAGTTTGCTTCTAAAAATATATTTTCTATTTTTTTTCTACAGTTTTCAGTAATTGTTAGTTTACTGTTTCAGTTTTCTTTGCTTTCTATCATTTTCTGAATTTTTTATTTTGGTCTCCATCAAAATAAATTACACATGGGAATTTAAATCTCCGTGAATCTTTGAAATTAAGATATCTAGTATTAGATATCTATTTAATCATACTAGAGAAAAAAAACTTACGTTAAATATCGATTTAATCGTAATAAATTCTGGAGAGCAATTAAACCATCCTTCCTGTCAGCTGATGAAGTACTTCCTAACAAGGAAATGATCTCTGCTGTGTCCTAAAAACAAAATAATTCATACATTAAAATAAAACTTAATGCTCTAGACTTGATAAAAAATTCACATAAAAAGAAGACATATATTTTATAGTTCTATATAATACCATGCTATTCCTTTTATACAAACAACGTTAACCATTCAACATGGTTTGATATCAAGTTAAAGTGAAATATACATATCTATAATAACTGTAAACCATATATGTTACAAATGAACTCCCTAATGTATTTATTCTTAAATTGATAACATGGTGTAGTTGGGCCATACAAATGTTTCCTGTGCTAATATTATGATAATATAGAAATCTTAAATCTTTGATGATATTAACAAATCATTCACAATTTCTAAATGAATAGCTGGTCTAAAATACATCAAATGAACTCTCTTCAAGTCATGAGTACAAAAATTATCATAACGTTTATTTCCATACAATAACGTTGATATAATTAAATATTGACACTTACTGTATACAGCTTAAAATATATCAAATATGACAATAGAAAAAAACTTCAGTTCCAAACAATGAAAGAAAATTATCAATGAAGTCGTCATTTAAAAAAGAAAATATGTTTATAAAATAAAAATATAATACAATACATGTATTGATAACCAACTTATTTTCATGCATGATTTCGTTTCACTAACTTTGTGAATGAACCAAGAAAAAAAATCACGAAAATATATTACCATGATTTTCTTCTTTCATTATGGAATAAATGTTAAACAGAGCGGTAAGTCAAGAAAATAAACAGCAGCGAAATTGAATTGATATTGTCAAATGCAAAAATAAGTTGGTTTAAAGTAATACAGACGTAGAAACATTTAACAACAGTTTCATCTTACACTAAACAGACAAAATCACACAAGTTCCCATGTACATCTTTTATAAAAAACAGAAACAAATTATTGGGCTCAGAGATAAAAATAATAATTAGAAGCCCAAAGATGAATAGTTGAAATAAAGCAAAACATAATGAAACAGTAACCATGACAACAAGGTACCTTTATATCTTCAGGTTTTATTGTAGGAGGTGATGAGGAAGATTCCATTTCTTTTTGTTGCTGCATGTGTTTATCAAAATAGTTAATTATAAAGAAGTGTGATGTTTCTTTATTTGGTATGATGATGAGATCAACAGACAGACAAACCTGGTTTACATCAGAGATCAGTTACTACAGACTTCATGGGTTTCTAAATAGCTACGTAGGCCAAAAATACATATTTCAGACATTTATACATAGCGATTGCTGGTCTGCAGTGGCTAACTTTACAAGCCCATCACCATTTTTACAAGCTACAGACCTCTGCAAAATCAGGGGTCTGAAGTCTCATTCAGACAAAACTAAGTTTGTCTGTCGTGTACGTTCTGGGTTTTGATATGAGATTACAATATCTAAACACTGATATCAAGAGACACAACAATAATATATGTTTTACAATATTAAAATCAAAGGAAAAAATACATGGTCAAAACTAAAGTAACCAAACCTAAAAGTACCACATTTACAATACAAAATAATTCCTCAAACGCAAGAAAAACCAGCAAACTAATTTGACAATAAATGGCCACAAAAAAACAATCATGACAGAGAGAGTAATGTATCATACCTCAATGGTGATTCATGGTACATAATAACAATGCAACTTTCAAATTACATAACATTACTGGTACTTAAATCAGGTACATAGCAGAGACGTAGCACCCTAGATTGGTATGGAAGGGGTAATGATAACATGTTTGAACTTGATTTAATTAGTTACCGAGTAAAATACCGTTTGTTTTTTAAGAATTTATTACAAGAAATTCAGGTACTGCATGACGAACTAACAAAAATTATTGTAGTGCTCCAGCAGTTCCTGCCATACCAGATATGCTACACATGCCCCTGGATAGATAAGTTTGTAATTCACTTAAAATGTCAAAAATCTATAATAACATTGTTAAAATGTTGGTGATTTTTTTTTGTTAAAGTTTTATTATATAAATTTTTTTAAAAACATTTTCCAATTTTAGTTAATACCATGAATGACCACTCGTATGATTTCAGAGGAAACCTATATGGAAACACAAGATATACAAAACTAAGTACCTGCGTGGGCGTGGAAAGCCGATAGTACCATTTTTCAAATTCCGATGATGCCTTTACGAAGCAGCAGAAAAAAGCAAAAAGCAACAAAATGAATCAACTTGACCACAGAAATGAACTGAGATACTACACTGAGTTATATGGATGTGGTGATGGGAATGATGTTAAGGGTATCACTTCTAAAGTGCAATCTCATAGTACTTTAAGTGTCTTTGAAAGAAATTTATGATTACATGTTTTATGACCTTTATATGCTTAAATCTTAAGTTAATAAAATACAATACAAAAACAAACTTTTTAACACATTCTGTTTTATCACAATAAAACAAACTATTCAAAACTTTAAACATAGTGACTTAAACTTTTAACTGTAATGATCACACCAATTATTCTTTATTTAACAAGTTATCATGAAGTAATATTTTTATTTCAGTGTACCTACCTCTGAAGTTTTGCCAAGGGATGCAAATGATCTATCTGAACATACACTTGAATTCTCACTGGCAGCGTCATCAGAGTCGTATGTATCATATCTACGACCACGATTCTAAAAGTACAGATAAAAATGTATATAAAAAGTCCAAATATATATGTCATTAACTTCTCTATAGTTGAACTTTCCACTGGTTATATAGAACTCTCTTAAATGTTATGTCAACATTGTAATCAATGCCATGATTGATCTTCCAAAGATTTATCACTCTAATTTTCACAGATATATTTGATGGTTGCATTAAAACAGATATAATTGAATTGTTGTTGTAGAGTTGTAGTTGTCAATCTAGTTTTGACAGTGGTAAATACACATTTAATGGCTCTGCTGATACATCACCTGTATTGTCAAATCAATGACTGACACTACCTAATACACATCTAAGTGTAGTGTCTAAAATGTTGTCGTCTGAATATAGCTGAAATATTGCTGCTCGGCATTAAACCCCAACAAACTAAAATGTTGTTTTGGTTGGATTCTTTATATGTTCATTAAGTTGAGTTTATCTTGTAATTATTCTATATTATTTTTTTCACATGTTATTTTCCAAAAATGCTCTACTTGTTCCTTGGAGAAGTTTTTAAGTTGTTATTAAAGTCAATGAGATTACCAGAGCATCAGCCAAAGCATCCTCTACGTCTGAACCATGCCTTAGAACTCTGTGATGAGTTACTGTAAATATAGAATAGACATGGTGAATATGTCAGAGACAAGAACCCCTGCTGAATGAAAAATACCAGTTCAAGGCCACCCATGGGTCTTCAAAGTCTTCAAAGATTTATACAGAGAAACAAAATAATAAGGAACCTTCTTCGTGCTTTCTTTTTTTTTTTTAATTTACTTTGGAAAAATGTATAATACTCCAGGTCTTAAGTAACAAATAAATGTTGTACTGCAAACTCTAATAGAGCATAAAATATTCCTAATGGTAATCCTTACACATTTGACCTATGACTTATGAATCTCTAGGAATTCCTTTGCAAGGAAAAAAAATCCTGCACATATGTCATCACAAAGGAATTCAAAAACCTACTACATTAGACTGGTCACCTAGTTTCTATGGATATCCGCCAGAAAATACTTTTTATGAAAAAGATGTTTTGGTATGAAGTACAGCCACCATTGAAATCAGGATAAACCTTCATGAGTTTTTTCATCCTTATAGTATTGTTAGATCACTGCTTATTTACCTTTAGTTTTTCCACCAGATGATGGTATTTTACTTCCACTTAATCGTCTCTCCCGACCTGATTGACCATATCTGTTAGGACTACCTTCCCTACTAGCACCTTGGCTTCTAACAACCCCTGATCGGCGTGGTTTGGCTGGTGTCTTTGAAATATAGCCGAGTCGGGATGTAGGTGAGTTAGATCTACTGTTGGCTGCAAACAGAAAATATTATTATAAAACAAAACTCTTCTCAAATTTGAATTATTTTCAATAAATGACTTTTTCTTTACTGACATTCTATAAGATTTCCAATACAAAATCCTACATTTCTTAAAACAGCTGAAGTGAGTTTTATGGGTTTTTCACATTTCTATAAAAATGCTTTGTTTTCTTTATTTTTACATGCATGTACATTAATTTTTCCACAACAAAACCATCAATGTCCAATCTTACCTCCTATTGGCCTATATCATTCGGAAAGCCCAGGAAAGCTATTTATACAACACAATATATAACAATGGACATTAACAACAACATGTGAAAGCTACCACACAAAGCTGTGCAACATAATAGGGTAACACACAAACTAAAGAACAGTTGGAAAGATAGAGAGAAGTCGATCAAGTCTAAGCAGTATAAGGTCTGGCTAACCTGCTCTCAGCCTCATCTACATCAGTTTAAATCTAGTCGTAATACTCCATGCAGTGCCAAAATTTCCTCAACATTTGATGTGAATTATACAAGTACATGTACACTATAACATTTATAGTTCACAATAAAAACATTACAATATATTGAATCTGTGATCAATTGAACACATATAATGAGATGGACCATCACCACTGATACATAGATGCCATATTTTAAGGACCAGTAGCCTTCTACTTACGCTGGGATTGTGAAGATCCTGAGGTTCTCCCTCGTCGACTTGATGACACTGCCTGACTGCTACTCCTCTGTCTTGCTGTAAATGGAGCAATTTGTAATGTACACCCTTCAATCAACTTACTTTTTGAAACACACATAAAACAAAAGAAAGACCAAAGCCCAACATAAAAGCAACAAAGAAAATCTAAAATTAAACAAAAGGTTTAACAATGACATCGATACTGTCTACAGATGTTCATTACCAAATCTCGTTGTCCCAATTTTGACATCCTGAACTCAGAAAATTACTCAAGAAGTTGGATTTTTAAGGGAATTTTCAAACTTGATACTGTATAAAATCAAATTTGGGATATTTTAATTCACAAAAATAACAAGGTTCGTGCAGAGAGAAAATAATCTCCCCATAGATTGCTTTATGTGAAAGTTAGCGGGGAAACTTATACATGAGCTCATACATGTACATTCATATTAAGCATAAAATATCTGTAATATGTTTCTACAAGTGCATTATATAGAGATTACAAGTTACTGGGTTGCAGTTATACTGTACAGTCCCTAGGTACCAGATAATCTAGCCATCTAAACCCATCTTAATAGTGTAAACTATAAATATGTGTATGCTACATACTTATAAATATTAAAAAAAATCAAAAAAAAACAACAACAACAACACATAAGTACAAAAATTACCATCCTGAATTTCTTTGTCATAGATTGACACCTCCTGATAATGATTTTCTCCAGAATCATTATAAATTTCACACTCTATGTCTGACCGTGCTGGAATTTCAACTACATACGGAAAAAGAGCAAAATGAACTTTCTTTGGTCTATTCCAGAGTTCATTGACTCCTTGTGCCGGCATAATCATTTTCCACAAAATTACATCCAGTTATAAAACATGCATGTAATCAAGTAAGCATATCTCAAGTCAAGTTACATCAATGCCAGAATTAAACCATATCACACTCACTTGTTAATCGCAAAAACTATATTAATTCCATGTAAAACAATCCAGTTTAGATGTTTGACCATACATGTTTCAAATTCTCATTCATCTGCTCCAAAACTTGTCATGCATATTTATCTACCAATCAAAATATTTAACATTTCACCATAACACATTTTTGTACCATTAAACAATAAAAAACAGCATCGATTCTCTCAGCCATTTCAGTCTTTTACTGAAAAATTCTGGGTTTAAATTGTTCAGAATTGATTTTCCTTAATTATCCAATAAATGCCAGCAAAACACCAAGAAACAATAAAATTGTTTATACATCAAAATCCAGAAAAACAATCAAATCCAAGAGGATGGTTAAAGTATAGTGACCAGAAATCCAATATAAATACCAAACTTTCCCATATTTGTCCATTTTAAGCATAAATCACTCATTATTAAAATTCCATGTTGATCAAACAACAATTTCAGAAGTTTAATAGATTAAATCAATTGGTGTTTTGATCCAATTGTGAGGTTAAACAGATGTCCTGATCAACAATTACTCCTACGGCTAATTACACAAACACTTTGTCAACTGATTATCACGATTATGTGATTACAGGATTAACCTTTTATCTGATGGTCAATGGAAAGGTCAAGGAAACGTTCAAATAAAAACAACACAAATTATAACTTATTGACACTTTTGGCAATCCCTTCGACTGGGTAAATATCTTGCTCTACAAATACAGGTGGCTATAATTATGAATAGCAAGTTGACTAAAACACCCCTGAAGGACTACCCTCTTTTTAACTTATACTGTCTTTAAAGGAATAACTGTCGGTGTAAAAATATCCCAACTGACATGTTAACTATCCATGTTGTGTAACCATGCTGACAAAAGTCATCACTTTATTACATAAATCTGTTTGAAGTTTGACATTTCATAACATGATTAAACTGACCATACAAACTTTCCTTTAAGTGGAATTTCCTTTCTGACAGAATCTTACATTGAAAATTTTATCCTAAACACTAAAGAGGTAGTAGCCATTTCATTTTACAAACTTTAATAGATTAATACATTGATCCCCATACAAAATAATCTCCATATGATATACCACCATCATATTCTATGTCACCTTCAATAGAAGGCTGAGAAATTTTACATCCAAATACAGCAACCTATTTAATTGGCAAACTCCTACTTCACATAAAATATTTAACTACTTTCTGAAGCCATTCAAATAGCTAACATTGCAACAATGTTGCAATTTAAACCTCATGATAAAAGTCTTAAGCTGTGAGTCACTGGTTAATCCCTTCAGAGTACAATAGATGTCAATACTGTACCAACATATACTAATGGTCAGTAGGTAGATAACTGGACAATACAAAAACTAAGGACCAAATCACTATGTGATATCACCAGAGTTCTTAGGTTTAACCTGAACTAATATGAATCAGCACAGGTAAACTGTTACATTACTTTTGACTTATTACCTTGTTAATATAAAATCAACTTCTCGTTAACTGCCCATCATTTGTACCTGTAAATAGCCCCTTAATGGCAGGTGAATTATTTTGAGTCAAAAAACCTCCTACAATGTGTGCAATTTTTCTCTTTTGTAAGGTAATTTTTCACATGACCTCACTGTGCTATGAGAAAATTATTTTCCCAATTATATATTTTCAAACAACTTACAATTCTCCCTGATCAATAAGGACAAAACATTTACCCTTAGAATTTTAACAATTTTTGAATAACTCATTATAAATATAGAAAATAAGAGAACCTTTCTCATAAGATTTCATCAAAATGTACTGAAAACTGAAGGAACATCTACCAGTATATAGGTCATAACTTTACAAAAAAGTTAGAAATTGACAACTATACACTGCCATAAGTGACATTTGAGAACAACATCTTGAAAGATCTCCATTGAATTCTGGACTTCTGTCCAACAGTAACCCACATTAGAAATGATATTACTTCAGACTATGGGAAAGTTAATAAAGTATTGAAGGGCAATGTCTTGCATGTCGTCAGCCATATACATATATATTAAATCATAAATCAGGATTTATTCACTAATATCTCAAAGAAAACTGTTACATATCAATTACTCTGCCAAGATCAGAGATTTGTATGAAAGAGACGACCATTATATTACTCCTGATCCTTAAATAGATAAACCATATTGATTTACTATAATCTTCTATTTAGGTAATACAGACTTATTAGTGACTACCATAAACACTGGGTCATCAACTAGAAAAACATAGAACTTTGATAAATGAACTGGTTTCAAGACAACGGAAGCAAATAAACCCTAAAAACTGGAAAATTCTATCTTTTTATTTTGTAATTTACAGAGCAGGTACATTTTCCCACAGGTTATCAAAGTCATTTCTTAAGGGTCATAATTACAATTTGGAAAATATTACTTAGACTGGCTGTAACCACACCAATTGCAGAAATAAAGGAAAAACTTTATGACAAAATTGTTCCACATTGATACATTTCAATCTGCATTTTTTCAATGAAAATCAACTCTGAACTTTAAAAAGCTCTATGTCACAATCAAAATACATTAACTTAGTTACATCACTCAGGATTAGACAACCATCAAATCCATCCAAAAATTAACAAAACATCTTAGATTTAATAATGTAAACCATTCTAACATTGGGTACAAACCATGCCATGACCATTCCCTGATCACATGCATCCATATCCTTTCATCACCTTAAGCCATGCAATTGAACAATTATCAACCATTAATTCAGCAAGAAGTGTACCCTAAAGATAGGCAAATCTAGAAACAAAAATAAGTAAAGGCCCATGCTTAACCTCATACCATTTAATCCTATATAAAAAAAATCTGTGGTAAAAACAAAAATGTTGATTTTATTAGTGACCAAACTTTCATTTTTCATGCCTCAGGCACCATTCTCAAAACAAGTTAAAATTCCTTACGCAGTGAGTTATACGTTGAGTTATAAGATGACATATGATTTGGAGTTGTTCTCCCTGTAACTGATGATGTTGGGGTCATACGTCCTGAGATTGAAGACGTTGGGGTCATTCGGCCAGAGATTTGAGATGTTGGTGTCATGCGACCAGACATTGACACCGGAGTTGTCCTTCCTGATGTTGTATTTGTACGTCGATTACGGGGTGTTGTAGCATATGGATTGTTTAAATCTGCTGCACTGTTGGAGCGCCCAATTCTACGCCCATATAAATCGTAAAGAGGTTTGTCAAGGTCTGAAAGTTATCACCAGACATAAAACAAACATATTAACAGAAATAAATGTTATAAAAGGAAGAAAAAGAAAATTAAATTGTACATGTATAAAATTAATAAATTTTAATAGAGTCATAAGGTAAAAGGATACAGAAAAGCAGCTCTCAGCAATGATTGAACAGAAAAAAAACATATCATTATTACCTGTCTACTTCAGTTCAAACATTTGCAAAATTTTAGATGCAGCAAAACATTATCACATTTTTAAGATGCCAAGACTTTCAACCAATTCTGCATGCATTAATTTGACAAATTTCCTTCATTTAAAAAAAAAAAAAAAAAACAATGATGTGTTTTTTATCTGCCAATCAATGCTTAGCTTCATGCTAAGAAAGGGTAAAAGTTGAAGAGAAAGGAATACATTAGTATGTGAAAGGCTATAGGCCAAACCACAGCAATAGCTGGTATGGATGTAAAAGCACTCAACTGATAGCATGTCACATGGGAGTCATGTGATCACCTTACCTTTAGGAGTGTCATCCAAATCTGGACGTGAAAGTGAAAGAAGAAAGTCAACAGAGTACATGCAAACACAAGCACAAAGGATAAATAAAATGCAGACAATTCAGTGGAAGGGGTTTTTGTCAAAAAATGGGAAATCTAGACCTATGATGTAAATATAATTTGGGTTAGGGACATAACAATTATCTTTCCAACTCAAATTCTTTCATGCAAATAGTCAAGTATAAGATTAACAGTAGTACTTTACTTATCACTATGGAAATATATTGATCAATACAAAAATGTGTTCAACTGATCAAGTCTCTCACGAAGGAGATTTTATACAAAGGTGCTTGTCAGTAAATTTGTTTTCTGTTCTTCAAATCATTTAAAGGTTGATATACTTCTATTATGTATACACATATTGACCCTCCTGAAAGGTAGAATAATCCTGAACCAGGTAGTATACACCTATTGACCCTCCTGCAAGGTAGAATTATCCTGAACCAGGTAGTTCCTTTTCCCACAGATAAGATATGATGCACACATTCATACTACCAGGTGCCTATTGCACTGTTAATTAATTCATATGAAACAATTGAAATGATCAACCTTATTAATAATATTTCTAGAGCTCAAAGCTTTGAAGCATACTAGTTAGGTACCAATTCACTATTGTTAGTTCTCAAAACTTCTGATTCTATTCTACCATTATCTGTATAAATCATAGACTTATGTGGTATACTTCCATAAACAGACACCATGTAATTGGACTTATTCAGAAATTCAATTTCAATCCCCATCTTCTTCAAGATTTGCATCATCTAAAGGTATATGTGTAACTGGAAATCAAATTACTTTACTTCCATTACAATACTATATAAAATATAAATGAGATCTTAACAACGATGAAATAAAAATCAACATTTTTATACAAATATCTTCATCGCCATTTGAAATGAGATAATTTTAAAGCATTGGTCAATCAAAGACTACACTAAGATAAATGGTGTCTGTTTTCAGAAACTTTAAATTTTCATGCTAGTATGGACTATAATTTGATCACTGCCACATGCAAATTTGTCTTTGATACCACCATTTTTTAAAAATAAATAAACCTGTTTACCATTTGTTAAAATCAGTACTTTAAAAATTCATTAATTTGAAGACTTACAGCATTGTACAGTTATAATATTATAGAACTCACCACATTAAAATTTAAGCCAATTTTCATCTTGGATTAAAAACCAAATATTGATTTTAAAAAAAAATGAATATACACATTAAGCATTAAATGTAATTGTGTTTTACCTGCTCCACCTGTATCACTGCTGGCAGAACTAAACTTTGAATGTTTCTTCTTTCCTATTCTCCTGTAATCAATAAACAGAACATATCCTGGTTATCTCCCTTCACTTCTCATTCAACAAGTCTCGAACATTGAATTCAGAAATATTTTCTTAAGAAAAAAGACATCTCCTCTAAATAAAATATCATTTCTTGAGGGAAAATAAATAGCCATAGTACTTCAATTTCTGTTGGTTTTTCTAAAACATTAAAAACAAATTACCATAGAATTCTGTGAAGGAATGCAATTAATTGCCATTACAGTGCATTTTGTTATATTTCTATTTCAGACCATGTTAAAAAAAAATTTGGAAGATGAACTCTGAAATAAATCAAATAACAGGTTTAGATACATTACAAAATTTTGACGACTTTTTACTAATAGGGCAATAGCCTGCTTACCCTAGGGTACTTGAGTCAAATCCTCTGTCAGTACTGTGTGATCGAGGTCGTGAGGTCAACCCTTCGGCACTATTTAATGAGTTATTGCTTGAGGATCCACTGAGTTCACCTCTAATTTGTTTTTGTTTGGCTGGCTCCAAGGAATTTAACAAAGCATCAGCCTGATCTTTAAAATGGTCAGCAAATCCCCAAAAGGCTCTGAAAATAACGAAGCAGAATTTATATATTTAATCACATATTTAAACCCTATATTTCCTGATTCATATAATTAAAGGTACCAAAACTTGGAAGAAAAAGTCAAAGCTATCACCATCATTACATATTTCATTAACTTACTTTTTAGAAAATGCCCTAGCTTAAAGTGAGATCATTCATTAGTAACTTAATTTCTAGAGAATGCCCTCACCTCAGCGAGAGAGATGATACATTACAAACCTACTTTCTAGAGAATGCCCTCACCTCAGCGAGAGAGATGATACATTTCAAACTTACTTTCTAGAGAATGCCCTAGCTTCACTATCAGCATCATTAATTCCTTTCTTTAAGGCATCTTGAAGATTGGCAATCTGTTTTTCTAATACATGTGTTGACCATGTGTGTAAAATTTGGTTTAAAAATTCACAGGAAGTCCTGAAATAAAGACATCTTCAACTACTTTTTTTAATTAAAGTACATTCTAATTCAAATGAAGTCTAAGTTAAAAAATTTTAAAAACCCATGATGACGAATGCGACTGTGCCATTATTTATACATGCACAATTTTTTTGTGGTCGCATAAAAACCCAAGGCATTTCCAATAACATACACACTAAGACCTCTGAGCAATAATACAGATTTAATTTGCAATTTCATCACCTTTGAAAGTTTTTTATTTTTTTTTTCTAACAGCTTATGACATTACCTAGAGCTTTGTGTGAAACCTGCAATCTGTTCCTTTTACACATACAAATTTCTTTGTATGAGTAAAGCACTGAAAGCACAGTCCATGTGTTTCAAGAAATTAAAATTTTCAAAAATTCTTATCTCATGTGGATAGCAAAAAATAAAGACAGAGAATAGATACAGCATTACTTACCGTCTAATGGTACTGGATTTAGATGTCATCCCTGATGTGATGAATGGTATTAATCTATGGGAATGAGTGTACTGAAAATAAAAAAAAAACATCACTGGCATTGATAGGTTATCACCAGAAAGATTGTTTTGACCACAAGGTCATCACTTCTCAATATAAATATTACACACACAGCTGAGTAGCAGAAATTTCTCACTTAACGTTTTAGACTTTGATATAGATGCATGATTCAAAGCATCCATTCCAAAAAAAAGGTGCAAACTTTCATTCATTGGATAAGGATCAAGATCAGGAAAAAAAACCCACAAAAAACATGTGATCAGCAGAGTTTTTTTAATACCAGGAATTAACAAGTAAGACAACCAGTTGGAAGTTACAATTATGTACTTACTTTAACATTACGATAAATATTATACCTATATAATGAACTGTATTGAGACAATGCCTGACTTACCTGTATAATGAATCCTATTGAGACAATGCCTGACTTACCTGTATAATGAATCGTATTCAGACAATGCCTGACTTACCTGTATAATGAATGTATTGACCCAATGCCTGACTTACCTGTACAGTGAAACTTCTCCCAAACAGCCACCACTGGGACAAAAAAAAATGGCCAGTTTATGGGGGTGGCCGGTTTTGTGAAAAATAGCAATGAATTCTAACAGCTGTTTCCTTTAATGTCTTCTATAACCCTACATATTGTCAGTTTGTTGGTCGAGACATGTTTAATGCCGATTAAAAACTTTTGGCCTTTTATTACATTTCCAAGCTTGCATTATTTGTAAATGATTTGATTTTACAAATGGTACTGCCGACAAAATAATGTTCAGGGTTTTGAAAGAATATGTATTAAAGATCAAAGGGCTTTTGATGGTAATTAATCATTTGTATTGTTTTCCTAAATTACCCATCAACAAAGTCTAATAGTTTCACCCCTGTGTTGTTTTGCCTTGGGTTCAGGTCACATTAATTGACAGTTAAAAGATCATAAAGATCGTACTATTAAATGACCCCGGTTGCCTGACATGTGTACACACCAATTAACAGCCAAAATGTAATGTCTGGATTAATACTTCTTGTTTAAATTACTGTGCCCTTCAATTATCATCTGTCCACTGATGAAATGCAAACCTGTCAGTGAATGAATTATTAATTACTTAAATTATGTAATCATTTACAATTTTGTTGACACATTTATTACAGGTGAACAATAACCGGGCGGCCGTAATTGAGAGGTTGTTTTCATTTAAAAGACGTAGCTAAAACTCTGAAAATTGGCTGATGTACAGCTTTAGGGAGCGGCCAGTCTATTGAAGACAAAACACACAGGTTTTAAGGTATATCAGCAGGGACTTTTGAAATGGCCAGTTTGAAGGGAAGACCGGTTTTCTGAGGGTCTGGTTTGGAATGGTTTCACTATATAATGAACCGTATTGAGACAATGCCTGACTTACCTGTATAATGAATCCTGTTGAGACAATGCCCGACTTACCTGTATAATGAATCCTGTTAAGACAATGCTTGACTTACCTGTATAATGAATCCTGTTGAGACAATGCCTGACTTACCTGTATAATGAATCCTGTTGAGACAATGCCTGACTTACCTGTATAATGAATCCTGTTGAGACAATGCCTGACTTACCTGTATAATGAATCCTGTTGAGACAATGCCTGATTTACTTGTATCATAAATCCTGTTGAGACAATGCCTGACTTACCTGTAAAATGAATCGTATTGATACAATGCCTGATGTAGCCATAACTTTAGCACTGTTTGGTATCAAGTTGATCAGATGGTTCATTTGAGATTCAGCGAAGTGATCAAATTTACTCCCCAACTGTTGAGACATATACCTGAAAATTAACAATGTCTTTCATTACAAGCAGAATAAACTTGAAATACATATTTACTATAGAACAAACTTTAATATTAGAACTGCACCTAGTCACCCAGGATTGACTTGTCAAAAATTCTGCTATAGAAAGACTTTATGTTTCACGCTATACCTGCATTTCATGACATTTACATAAACTCCTTCATGAAAACGACAACATTCCATCCTACCATTTTATTTACTTTGATTATTGATCAAAAGACCTTCCTAAAATCCAAAATTTTGGTAATGTGATAATTCATGATAATTATAAAAGATGTTCTCAGTTTGGAATGTTTCAATATGCACAGCAAATTGTGAATTTCTGATCTCAATATAACATTAAAAGTACTTACGCTATGGTAATACAAGCTTCTCTGCAAATCTGAGAGCGAAGATCACGGGTACAAACTGCAAATGCAGGTTCAAGACTCCGTAACAAATGGTAGAACTCATCATACTGATACCCTCCTTGTACTATCACAGACCGTATTTGTTTTATCTGTTAAAGAAAAACATTCAATAATAAGTATACTATTGGAAACTTACCAATATAATATCATCTATTACATTTAGTTTCATGGGTAAAAGAACTTTTTTTTAAAACTTTAAACTTTCTATATCTGATTTTCTCTACCATTAATATCTATTATAGAAATGCAACAGAAATGTCATAAATTATTTGAAATTTTTGCAAGAATCCTTAATTAATGTGGAAAAAAATTCAAGGCAAAAAAATTACAAGTTTCAATCAATTTTAAATGACACATCTGATGTAACAATCCTGTATGCTAATCTGAAGCAAGAAACTGTTAATTTGGTGCAAATGAGAACCAATACTTTCTATAAGAAATTATTATAAACTTTATAAGGGCTATAAATATAAAGATAGTTCTTACAGCTTCATTTCTTTTCTCCCAATCCTTTTTATCATCAGAGAGAATTTCTTTGTTTTTATTCATTACATCTGTTAGGTCCCGTACAGAAAATATCTATAAAACAACGTCATAATAAATCTATTAACTAAAATATCACTGTAATCATCAGATGGAGATAATAAATCTTAAACAGTGATGTTACATATTAATATGAAGTTGCACGTCGTACTAGGTATACTCCCACTTGTACAGGAATTTGATACCAGAGAGCCCAAAATGGCTAACAACACAAGCCCCATCTATATAAAGTCACACACCAAATTTGAAATAAATCCATCCATTGAAAGCCAAGATGACAGCAACAAAATTAGTATGGATGTATAGGGTGATTCTAATATATCGTCCACTGGTGAAGTGGAGTTATAATAAATACTTCCCAATATCGGTTCCTCAACTTTATCCTTTGTTTTATGTTACTTTTCCAGTTAAAATCTAATAGAATCTTCAATATAAAGTAACAATCACTTCTATCACAGTGTGGGAAACCACCGCTCGCCAGCTTGCCAAATACGAGTAGATGTGTAATTTGGTGAGTTCTCATTAGCTTACACTCGTCAATTTGGCGACCATCATTTGATTGGCGAGTTCCAAGGAAAGTTAACTAGCCAACCGGTTATTTAGTAAAACATCCGTTAACATCATAGTATTACATTAAAAATATGTTCCCTACATTTTAAGAAGTTTAGCTTGAATATGTTAAGTGAATTTTGGCATGATATGCACAATTTTATTGACTTGTAAAGCATTGTTTACGATCTGCCATTTTAATTTCCGGTAAACGGTTCCGATCTCATATTAGTATTCAAATGAGATTATCTGGGTATTTTATAAAATGTTACCTTGCAAATTCGTTGTTTATTGTCAAAATAAAAATGAACAAGAAGCAAATGATGAATCTGTTGTAATATAATTTTATTTTTAAAATATGAGTTCAGAAATGGAGTACTTATTTTAATACTGTAAAGTACATGAAAAAATTCAATAGGAGGGAATATTTGAAAATGGAAAAGTTTCTGATAAATTTAAAAGCAAATAAAAAGATAGTTGAAGAAAGAAAAGGAAAGGCAGAAGATAGTCAAATCCAAGAGAAAACAGATGGTAGTAGAGAAAAAACAAAAAAATGTGAAGAGCATAGACATTTTTTGAATGAATGGAAATAATTTGGCTAGTTGAATTTATATCTGGCTAGCAAGATCAATATTCCATTAGCCAGAATGGCAAGTTGGGAAAAAAATGGTTTCCCACACTGCTACCACATGGTTTTAAGGCAGTTTAGAGATTGATGTTCTATAAATGCTATAAAAATGCATGTAAAGTGGACTTATTACAGCTAATTATCAATTTAAATTTGTTTTTGGTTGTAAAGAGAATTTACTTTTTAATTTTATAATTAATAGTGCTGATAAAAATAGAACCTTAATCTACAAGCAGCTGATTCCTACAATCAACAGTTAAACTTTAATAATTTTTAGGTAATGCTGAAAAATTTAAATGCTTAACTTCCAACATTGTAGTGATATGAGTCAGTTATTAACCACATGTTGAGTAGAATAAGGTTAATAAAAGGAATTACAGAGAATAAAATGAGACTTTCTTGTCAACCTTGTGAAATAGTTACCTGTACTTTAGGAACATCTTCAAATGATTTAATGAAGGTCTCCTCATCCACTGCACCTGAGCCTGAAGACACTGAAATAAAAACACAAAAGCTTTATTACTGTTTAACAAACAAATCTAGAATATTGCATCAAAAGGTGATATACATGTATTAGCTTCCATCATGGTTGTTGCTATTAGTTTCACTTGTCTCTTTTCAATGGGCTAAATCACAGCGAAGCTTGTTTGAATTTTGAATAATGAAATTCTGTGTAAACCAGACAACAATCAGTTTTATTGCATTCAGAACCTTTGTAAATCGAACTCTTATCTTACTAAACATTCCTTTAGTCTGGAAAGGGTTTAGTTTAGACAGGTCTAACAGTATACCATTTTGAATTATTTCAAGTGAAGCTATGAATCAGTATTAGAACTTAAAGTTAACAGATAAAATGTTATCAAATTCATTTCAGGAAGTCTAGAACTTTGTAATAAAACTGATGATAAGACAACAGCAAGTTTGAAGGATTCCATGCACCACCCTCTAAAACTACCACTAGGGGGAGGAAAACAGGAAGAAGATTCAGAATTACTAACTATGGTAAAATTGATAAAAAAAAATCATGATTTAAAATTTTCTTTAAAATTTGAGAATCGCTGATCTGCTCATATCTAAAAAGAACATCTTTATGTCAATTACTTCTTAAAACAAGAACATTATAAATTTACTTACATACTTAATAGTATCAATTATTAATCAATATTAATGAATAGTCAATAAAATTATTATTTTAATTATAGCAAAACTTCCCGATGTAATCTATCAACTACTTGGACAAAATAGACAGTAAACACATGGTAAAGGTGACCAAACACAGAGACAGGTGCACACATAGTTACCTGGTCCAGAAATGGAACGACGACGTTGGAGTGAGCTCCCTTTAATGAAACATGTTGTTAGTAATATGAGAAGCTGTTAGGTGCTTTAATGAGAAATGATACGGAAGTCATGAAACTGCCTAATGTTTCTACCATGGATCTACCAATGGGATAAAGCCAAACACAACTATGTTATGCATTTTATTAAATAATTTTATGAGCATTACATGTATCAATTGTTTATTTAAAAAAAAAAAATAAGGATTCCTTATTTGAATTTATAAATTTTAAAATGTGTAGCAGGTACTATGTTAAACAGGAACCAACTTACTCTTAGAACTTCAAATCTAATTCACAGACAAAGACCATCTACAATAATAATAACAGTATGTTCCTCCATACCTGAAGAAGACTTTGCAGGGAGACTACTCTTTCTGAATGTTGAACTAGAACCAGAAGTTGATGAATTAACACGTTTGGCCTGAAGTACTTTAGTAGAAGTTGGACGGGCAAAATCTGTTTCATCATCACCACCTCGACTACTTGGAGCTAAAAATAGAAAGGAAATACTATCAACCATTTAAAAACAAAGACATATTCAATCAATAAAATAGTTTTATAGACTACTGCTCACTCAATTGAATTTTTCAAGTTTTAAAGTTATTTAAGACAAAATCAACGAGCCTATTATTTTATACTAGACTGGAGCCATGTCATGTCATTCTTGCAGACAGTGAATCTTATTTTATACTAGACTGGAGCCATGTCATGTCATTCATGCAGACAGTGAATCTTTAAACTGTTAAGTTTATACTTATGTTACACATCTCTCGTGTAATAAGACCATTTATTTGTTAGAGAAAACAGAAATTGTACAGAGGGTTGAGGGAACAGGTTCTCATTTACGCCACCCTCTTTTTGGGCTAATGCTACTATGTTCCTCTTCAAAATACATGTAGAAGATGAACTATGCAACTGTACTTACTGGTCTGATTTTGCTTATTATTTCTTAATTTGGAACAAATTACCCTGATTAAATAATAAAATTAGATAGTAGTTTCAGACTTGATTTTGTAGATTGATTCATTGATTTTATCTTGTGATTTTAAGATTAGTTTATACCCTTGAATTATTCTTTTTTCATTTAATTTTTCATTGATTTACTTTCGAAATAGAACATTTAATTTTCAATAAATAAGTGGCCAAAATGGGTTCCCCTAACAAAGTAGAAACCCTAACATGCTTTTGTCTTTGCACAAATGTACTTCTAAATTTTTATTATCTCTGAATTATCTAACTTTCGAGTTGTGTTTATTAGTTAACTGCATTAAATCAGCGATAATTATAATTTCCCGTATTTTAAATGTACAAAAATGCTGTTTTATGTGGCAAAAATGGTCTGTAAAAATAGTATAAAGAAATATGAGTAAAATTAAGGGTAGGAACTTTAAAAGAGATGTTTACTCTAGTTTACACACAGGAAGTAAACAGTAATTTCTTTGTGATTAGAGTGGTCTCCCCTTTGTAATTATTTAGTGTGCTGTAATTAGTTGGATTGTTATAATTACATCCACATGTCTTCAGGGGTAAAACATGTAATAATCTGACAGATGGTACAACAAATCTCAATGTTTAATTGTATTACTTCTACAGATATTCAAGCAAGGTAAAGATATTTGAGCAAACTTTTTCATGCTTATGTAAATTTCTTCTTCCAAGTCAGTGAAATAAGTAATAAATATCAAACAAATACTGACAAATAAATAAAATAATCCATATTTCACTTAAACCAGTGAAAAAAACAGTAAAAACTGTCTTAGAAGTTAAACAATAAAACACCTAAGCTGTCTCAACCAAACCCTGTTTCCTTTTCATAGTGAGTTAAGCTGCCTGTGTTGACAGACACCATACAGCCACACCTCTCTCTCTAAACTATAGCTCCTTACTTTCCACAGATTCACTATCAACATTGATAATCTTCATCTTGATTTACCCTTTCTTTCCTATGATATACTTCATACAATTTCAAGTCACCTGTCCAAACCAATAAATGTACCTCTTGACTGCATCCCCTCTACCTCCAACCTCTTAAAAGTACCAAAGTCTTATATACTGCTTCACCATTTTATACTTGACAGTGTTCATACCCACCCTCTCCCCCTATAAATACCCTTCCCGTTTATGTACACTACCTTTTTTAGACACCAAGGTTTTATATTTCTGTATCAATTTGTCCTTGATAGTACTCATATTTTACAGTCACCTTCAAATCACAGTTTTAATTGTCACATTTTTACATTGAATCCAATTTTCTATAAATAATAGTATCCTCGCATATCTGCCAAACATAACATAGTTTTAGGTAGATGCCATATGTTTAACTAGCTTTCTCTGTGATGATATGGAATTTTCATTAACTAAACATAAATATCCTCAGGGTAAGAACTGTATTGAAATCTGCCAAGTCATCAAAGTTAGAACATCTATACTTCTTATATAATGAAATAGAGATGTGGTTAATCCAACATATATTTAACTCCAAGTTTTAATCAAAGATTTACAAAATCCCTGGTGCTAACAGACAATCCTGAGGTAAAACCTATTTTGCAGCATATTATGAAATAGATACCACCATTATCTTCACTTTTGATAAAGCTCATTTCCTTCTGTTTAAAAATAATTAAAGTAACTTTTAAGTGCAGAACAGAAAACATTCACTAAATTCTGTTTACAGGTCAACAAAACAAATATCAAAAGAAATGTTCCTCCGTATAACAAGTATATCCCTCAATTATATAACAGCCTCATCAGTAACAAGTCATACTGCGAGCCTGAACATTGAACAAAATCAAAGAAAACATTTAAGAAGAACAGACATTTTTTCAGGTAAATAGCACAACAATCCAAGGTATATCAGCTCAATAAACTATGTAATTCTAACACAATCACTAAGTCACACCAGCTCTATCAACTATGTCATTCCAGAGCTATCACTTCAGCTAACAATCAACAACTGCTAATTATACTGATCCTCTAAGTTATAACCAGTAGAATCATCACAATAATTATACTGATCCTCTGAGTTATAACCAGTAGATCATCACAATAATAACATTTAAACTAAAACAAAGCAATAAAAAGAATGACTCTGCAAAAACTAACGATTAACAACTATTCAAGAGTTTAACATCTCGCATGTTACTTTGATATAAGGGCAAACAAAGAGATCTCAAAGTTATAACACAACTTCCTTGAGAGCTCCTCACAGCAAATTCTCCTATACAGACAGACAAAGAGAAGGAATCTACAGTAATGGATTACTGCAGCATCAGCTGACAAGACATTTTAATAGTTATCTGTGGCCAGGTGTACACCAAGCAAATATTTAATTGTGTCAATCATATCTGTGCAGGGAATGGACAAATGTCAACACCACTAGGACATAGAATGCCTGCTGGACTTAGGCTGGTATCACTGACAGAACTTTTCATTTTCTTTATAAATCAACACTTCTTCAGAAATACATATGTACAGCTAAATGGAATGCTCCAGACTCATCAACAACTTCTGATTATCTATGATTACATTTTCCATATCAAATCATATTCATAGACATCTCAAATTATTTCTGTGTTGTAGCTGAGTCTTTTGAGAAGCTGTCTGATAAACATTAACCTCCATATCCTTTACAAAGGATCAGCTGTTGAGATGAAATCATTTTATCAGAATTTAGACAACATTATAACAGGGCAGCAGGTTACGTATTTCAACATCAAATCATTATATCAAAATGGTTGGATGTCTTTTATGAAAAATGCTTTTCAGTTGTTCTTTCATTAGGATGTGTATTTTTTTCCAATCAAAATTGATGTCTTAGCATCAAAGAAAAATCAAAATTTGATCTTGCTGCCAAAAATATCTTCATGATGTAAATTTTTGAAGTGGAAAAGGAGGTAAATGGAAATTATATGGTTCTTAACCAATGGTAAAAAGCTATGCATTTGTTTGGTTCCTTCATTGTCATGTGACAGACATGCTAATCACCATGTAAATCTATTCATTGAGCTCAACAATAATAAAAAACTGAAAAATAGACATGCTACCTCCATTCTAAACTTAACAGAAGGTGACTTCCCCCCTTTTATCTAATGCCATACCCCTCCCTACCCTCACTGATCTGAACAGTATAGCATGTGTATCTCCTAAAACAAGAGTTATATTAATTAGACAATATTCTGCCAGATGTTCAAAATAGAATCTGTAAGATGTGTAGAAGCCAATTAGACGTATGTCAATCACAAAACCAGTTATACACTTGTGTTTTATACCCATCAACTGCACATCAAATACACCAACATGATATTTGCTACACTTTTTTTCATTAGTTTGGATTTTAAGTAATTTATGCCAAGTTTAATAACAACTTATAATAAAACCAGCCTGAATATTAGAAATAAATACATACATTTACATTGGGAAATAGAGTTCATATCAAAATGGAATTTCAGATTTTGTGATATCACTAAATATTGGCACAAAAAATACTGTTCAGCAAAAACTGTGACCAAAATTGGACTGAAAACATCCTGAATAGAAATTCATAACATAATTCTCATATTACAACATTAAATTTGAACTTAGTTAAAATATCTAATTTACATATTTCATTACTAGCCATTAAATGATCTTCTTTGGTGTCTATTTGTACAGAAACCATGGGTTAGTGACATTTTCAGTTCAATAATTAAAGGTTTTATTACCACTTACCGAAGATAAATTCAAACCATAAAATCAGGTATAGGAATAGTTGTGAAGTCTTTGGGACATATCCAAGTTCATGCTGAACCATTACATCTTATTAACTATTGATATTTTTTTTATATTGCACTGATTTTTCCAAACATTATAGTAAAGATGTTCTCGTGTTTTCTCTGGTGATCTATTATAACAAAAAATAAATCAATGTGTCACAGTCTTTTTTTATTTCAAAATTAAGCCTTTCAGTCTTTTAACACATTTCCCAATAACCCAAGGAGCGATGTACTTGTTACTTCAGATACATCCTAGAACCAGAGAGATATATTAAGAGAAAAAGGAACAGAAATGGTGAAATGCAACATTGTATAACTGTTATAAAAATGGTAAATTAAGACTGACAGTAAAGCTTCCATATATAATAGAAACTGCTCTATGTATGGACAATAATAATTACTTCAATACTGGAACTATGACAAAGCAGACAAAAAATAGAACACCAATAAGAATGACCTACTGAGATCTAGTGATAAAGAAATAGAGGTTTAAACACTACTGATTATCCCCACTTGGCCTTAATACAAACCTAAATATCATACATTATCATTCATTCCTGTGGCTTTTTATTGTATTAATACACAAGGATCATTCTCACTTTATATTTTACAACTCTTTAAGTTTTGAAAGCTGAATTCACAACTTGAGGTAGTTTAAAATATAATTCACAAGGTTTTCGATTTATAATTTATGGAAAGTTTTATTACCACACTTGCTTCGGTGTAGAAAAAAAATATATAAAATCACCTAATATCGGAATTATAGTTTGTACCATATATAACTGTAATCCAATCCCATTCCCTGTTTTTTTTTCGGGGGTGAAATTTTATACACCTTCTAACTTACTAGGCCATAAGTACATTTCTTGTTACCCAAACAGAAGAATACTACTACTGGAACATTAAGTAGTAACAAGAGAAATGTATACACATTAAGATAAACCACTGATCCTTTACTGGTCACAGATAATACTAAGGCCATTCAAAGTTAATTCCTTGGTTCTTAGGCCATCTAAACTAATGAGAGACATTTCTCTTAACAATCACCACAGCAAAAACAAAAAATTATGATGGAGGTACTATAGTATTTTTATTTTACTGATATGGCAATTTAAAACAAATAATGAAGAAGAACAAAAATAGAATAGAGGGCCTGACAACCAAGAATGTATATCTACTTTGCCTAAGGTACTGTAAAACTACTTTTATATGTAGAAATAGATTTTAAAGGTTTGAGGAAATCTTCATTGGATCCTGAAATTTGTTACACTTTGATGTCCATTGATTATTTAAGTCTCCAATACAGAAATGACATTAAGTTTGTTTCCAGAGAACTGGAATACTGTAGACACTTTTACTCTACTTGTATTCATTTCTATATGGACACTGTTATAAATGTTATGAAAAACTGTCTACTGATTCTAATCTCCTAAAAACATAATAAAATGTCACAAGGGTCTTCTATTTAATTAACTGCATACATGATAGATATTCAGGACTACTAACTGTACATATGATAAACATTAAGCACATCTACACTAGATGCTTACAAATAACATTCTTTAATTCCAATCCAAATATTTTTGTTATTGACCTTGCAGTATATGCACTTTATGTGCAGTCAATTGTACAAACGAAAACATGACAAATTTTTATAATGTAACAGTTTGAAGACAACAACAATCTGATCTCTCAATTGTACTACGTGATCTGCTACAAGTATTGTTACATGTTCTGGCTCTGTAAATGTGCATTATTCTTCATGAGTTAATATTATGATAGAATCAACTGATCCTACAATACCATTCAGTTATTAAACCAAGAACTTTAATCCTTTTCTTAAAGTCTATCATTGTACACCATGTATTGTTCTGTGATAACCAAAGGAATCAAAGCTTTACTACAATGCTTTGTTAAATGATTTATTTTTATGTCATTTTTTTTAAAGCACAAACAAATGTCTAAGCTTATTCATGTTAATTCACAATTATTAATTAAGACAACTACACGTAGTATAAACAAGAAGTGGAGTGGAACAGAACTGGAATGAGTCCAGAATGTCAATATGCTTTAAAAACAGTAACATCTTATAATACAGAATTATGATTCTAAAATATGGTCTAAACATTATCACCTCAAACTTAAGCAAATTAGTTGCACAATGGTACTGATTGTTACATATAAGTGTACTGATTGTTATATATAAGTTTAAGACGTGGGCTGACAGGGTAAAATTGGTCTTTCACTCGAAAATGGTCATTTGTGTTCATGTTTGGCCATTTTTGGAGCAAGACAGGAACTGAAGGATATTTACCCCACAACTTATACCCTGTGGAGGCCAATGAAGCCATATAAGGTTCGTTACAGTCACTAGTGGGAGGTCAGGAGTCCCCTGGTCGATAAATCCTGTGAAAAAATGAGGATTTTTTTTTTTTTTTAACAAATTTTTGGCCAGAAGTAGTTAAAACAAGGTGTGGACATAGTTATGGTGGTGAGAGACATTATTCTTATTTAAATTCCAAGCAAAATAAAGCACTATAGATTATTTTGCCGCGACAAGGGGTGAAGAAATGAACCCTACTCCTAAAAAATTTCACTATTTTAGGCAGTGGAAACTCATGACCTCTTTTTTCAGCTCCCAAATCATCATTTTTTTTTTTAACAAACTCTACATAAAATAGCCTCATTTTAAAGCACAATCACGCTACTTGCAGATGGAAACAATTGTGCTTTTCTAGATGAAGATTTACACTGCCAGAAGCAATAAAGAGGGATTATGGCCAAGCCCAGATAAATCTGGGCGCAGCACAACAAGGGCTATAAATTCTTTTACATTCAGAGGTAATGCATTAATTATTGTGATTTTGTGATTTAAGTTGAAACCTTGATTTTGACAAAAGTCTCACATCAGTTAAAAATTAGATAATGATAGTCATAACTACTGCAATTAATGTCGGTTACATTTTTTGCAGAATTAAGTCATGACAAAAATTTCTGAATTTCTAATACATCTGTAAGTTGGTTGACGCAGACACCTTTTTTTCCAGAGCACTAAAGGACAGGTTGGGTCCATCAGTAAGAGTCTCTTATCACAAACTTAACACTCTCTTGGCTACTCTTTTGTACAGTGACAAGTCTCTGATGTAGAAATACAGAATATGACCGAAAGAAATGGAGATAAATCTAGACTAAGTCAATACATTAGTAATTGGGTGTCCTACATTCCAAAATGTTGACAAACATAGAATAGTTTGGACTAACACCAAGCATAATTTACAAGCGATTTACTATAGAAACATTAAGATAAAGTTATTATAGAGAATGTTGACACAGGATTTAAATATTATTATACATGAAATAGAAACATGGTTGATCTTAGAAGATGACCAAAGCTAAGGTTTAAACAAGGAATGTATGATCCTATCAAATATGTAGGACCTGTTTAATAACGAATTAGTTCACATTTATTCAAGAATTATTATTTTGTATCAATTCATCTGACTGTACCTACCAGTAAATTTAACATCTACAGTTTAAAAAGGCTTACTATGTCAATGTAACTAGTCACTGGCCTGTTTACATATTTATATTCACTTAAGACAAATGTTCTTTGGTGAGTCTTGTGCAGCAGTTTAATGTGTTGCATTTCATGAAGTCCTACTACACAGGCGAAACATAAGTTTTCATGATGAGTTGTGAACTTGTTCTTTACAAAAGTTTTTGGCAACAACACTAAAAAAAGAGGCCAATTTTAAGTCCACAGACGCCAGACATTCTAGTAATAGACTTGCCAAAATAAAAAAATCCAGGACCACCCATAAGTGCACAGGCACCATAACAGTTTACCTATTAAGTCATTATATAATCACAATGTTCTACAATTCATCTATTTAAGGCAACAAATGTAATTTATTAAATATACTAAGTTATAATTGTTACAAGATTTCTTTGCCTAATTAAACAGCTTTTCTTTATAAAGGTTTAACTTTTACTCTGAACAATTGGAGTATTATTGTTGTAAAACAACATTAAAATTATACATTGAATGGATTCCTTGTTAACTCTGTCTGAATGACTCCACATGCTGCATATCTTCTCTCATTCACAGAAGAAAAAAGCATACAACAAATTTTACATAAAAGGTAACATTCTGTTAGTTAGTCTATAGTATTATCATCGATTACTGGACTTGACAGACAACAGGTTGTCACCAAAGGATAAGGGATGATGCAGTGGTTTCATTGTAATTCTACAATAGTTACAGACAAACTAAGATCTGTTTGTCATACTGACATTATACTTATCTGTATATGTATAAATTTGAAAAGCATTATTTGAGCTATACCAGTAAGCATTATGCTTCTTCAAAATTATGGGGAGAACATTGCAATACAGCTTGCCAATACAAAATGAGTAAAAGATGAAACAAAAAAACAAACACATCCAGTATACATAGTTGTTCACACATTACTGATAACCCAGTATAAATTGGTGCATCAAAACAATATCAAAAAGATTAAAATCAGATTTTGCTCTGTCTGACATGAGATTTGCATGTAGACCAATGTTGACATGATTGTTAATGTCAACTGCTTTAAGTGTGGGACATTTGAGAGCCTTGAGGGATATATTTCACTCATTTTTCCTGCAGAAAGACATCATCTTTTGTAAAAAACTTTATATTTTGTAACTTTATATAAGACAAATTCATTTAGCCTTGAAGAAAGGAGTTTTTAGTACAAAACCACAAGAATTTGATAGAACTTGACACCAAAGCACATTTAAAACCCACAATAAAATGTTCACTTTTAACTACCTGTAAAAACCAAAGCCCTTCTGTAAAGTCATAACCAGAAAGCAAACTTACTGATTTTTGTCACTTTAGACTCAATATCTTTTCTGGTATCATAAATATTGCAATAACATATTAATTGGACTTTGAAGATAGTTTTTCCCTCTTCAGTAAATAATACCTTTAAGCTTTTTAAGTCTGCATCACTTCAAATTATCAAGATTCTGCTTATTCAAAATGACATCACCAATCCTATAAATATGGTTACCCTCCCCCCTCTTTTAACACAATAATACATTTTGTCTAGTCATACCATAAACTTCAATTCCTTATAAAAATACCTAGTACATCTTCCCTAAATAAAAACCTATACAGGAAGATTCTCCTCTGACTATCAGAATAATGTCAAAAAGCAACAGTCACCATTATAAACAGATAACATCTTCCCTTACAATGATGGGCAGGTCCTAGTAACTTCATTCTATCAGTCTTTGTCAATTTTCAATTTTAAAAATTTCTTCATTCAACTAAAAACTTGTAAATGGTTCATTGTATATCTATTTAGTTACAGAGATGTCATGTTTACTGATTACATGTACATGTATCCCTATCATGCCATGATTTGAAGAAAGTTTGTACAGTGTCAAATTAGCTATTTTTACACCATGCCTTGTAAAGTGACATTATTTTTTACAACTAGTCCCCATATGATGCATGGTGTTATTAATCAAACTAGACAAATGGCCCAACATGAATTTTAATGTTACTTTGCAACAACACAGGACACATTCCAAAATGAATTTTAATGGGGCAACTTGTTACAAAGGTCTGTAATTTCTTGAGGAGAATTTTAAGCCACATGCATACTGATTTATTATTACACTATAAGGAAGTGAAGCACATTAGAATCACATCCAGGACTCTGTCCAGGCTGTCCAATGAAAATTAAGACATATAATAGAAAAAGGAACAGATAAGGTGAAACACAACAAATTCATCATCGTATAACACCTATAAAATAGTATATACTTACAGAGACCACCAAAAGGTCTTCAATTAGTGTAAACACATCATTAAGTATGCTCTGAAAGGCCCGGACAACAAAAGTAATAAAATCCACAGTAACAGAACAATGACACTCCTTCAAATTAAACTAAAAAGTCAAATAACTACGCATAGACTCATTAATGACCAACATTGAAATTAGGGAGAAATCATTCATTTCCAACCAAGTGCATGCGCTGCAGACAACTTGGCAAATAGTGGACTAACATCAGAAATTGACAATATTAGATAATGGCAACAAAAATTAATCAAAAACATGATACATTCATAAATTAATTGTTGATAATTTTGAAATTGATCTTGAACTTGATATCACAAAGCAATTAATCATGTGATAATAATAAATAAACAAGACCGGATCAAAAATTTACTAGAAGATTTAAAAAGAAATAAAAAGTATAAGTCATACTAACACTGATTGAATTATACTGAAAATTGAAAAGAACTTACTAAAAACCATATTCTTTAAAGTTATTTTTTATTTTATTTTTGAAAAAAAAGTTGCAGCTCTGCAAAACTAATAACAAGTTCCAGATATTTAATCTTTAACAGTCCTTATTAAGGAAATGTAGCAAAAGACTTACATTCTGTTAACTTGTCCATTTGCTGGGTAGGAATGTCGGGGAATGTAAACACATCATTTTCCTGATCTATTTCATCAAATAAATCCTTATAATCATCAAATGGAGAAGTATAGTGCATCAATGGTGACGACCATAACTCTCCTTCTACTTCACCATTCGGAACTTCCAAGTGAAATGTATCCTTATCAGAACTAGAGCTCATAACTTCATAAATAAACTTCAGATTTTAAACTGGTTTAGAAACTTTCCTATGCATCTTCTATGTACATACAACACAACACAATTTTATAGAGGCACTCTCTGTAACCTGAGACCAGAAGTATAAGCACCAGAATTTGGAGGTAGATGGTAAACAAACTTTTATTTTCTCAAAACATCTTATTTTCACTTTGAATTAAACACCTTTGACATCCCATTCAATGTTTGTAAACTAACATTATAGTTGTAGGTCACATGCTAATTAAAGTAAATTCAAATATCTAATAAAAATCCAAGTAAATACAAAGCACCTTTTTTGACACCAGAGGATTCCACATGACATTTCATAAATAGAAGAATTAATTTCTATTCATTTCTGAAGTCACTAAATCCATTCAAAGATCAGCAGGAACATGATCTTTAACTTTTCATTTAACTCTTTTTTAACACTGTGAAAAAATGTTTTGGATTAAATTCCTCTGTAAGTGATAATTTCAATATTAAGAATGACTTTCACCTTGTATTTACCGTTGTACAAGGGTAATTTAACTTTAAGGTATCACCTAGATTAAACATTTACATAAGGTGCCCATGCTTCAGGCCTAATTTCAACGTTGGGTCAATTCCAGTATTTGTCAAAAGCACACAGAAAATCCTAAGAATCAATAAGCTGATATTTTAGATCATCACCAATCGAACCCGATCACATTTAACGACAATATCTTGGAGATATGCCCAAAGTATTTAATAAGAATACTTTGTGACACAAGACTACGTTAGTATCACGTATAGTAATCCTGAGAACCTTACACAGGACACTGCTTTGTACAAGTTTGTTTAAACTGAGTATTGTATTTCCGTACGATTATATTTCTCTTTATTTGCAAGGCATCAATATGCTAATTTGAATTTATATTTTTTAAACACAAGTTAACATCACATGGCTAGTATTCCTCAAGGTAATGGTTATGTTAGCTAACCAAATCTGGGTTGAATGATCACCACTCAAGTCACCACATACAATCAAATTAATTATGCAAAGTCCTAGAAAATTCCTCAACTTGTAACATGAATTATCATTCAAGTCACTGCATATGTTACAAGCAATATATTATTATCACAATCAAGATGATTATATAATGTAGAAAGGTGCAATGTCACTAAGTTATTATTGATATTTATTCATTGTACGTGGAGAAATGTGTCATTTAAAGATCACAGGCCTACACAAAATATTAAAAACATTTATCTCCAAGCAAAAATATTCAATCTTTTCATCATTTATATGTTGTCATACACACAACTGAACAAATTTGATCACACAGGCTGTGTAAGGGACTGTCATTGGTCACCTTAAATTTAATAGTCCTTCGTGTGATTTATGGTTTATTTATACACTCAACTGTTACCTTACAGTCCTAATGGTCATTTTAATGTCTGTATTTAACAGCTCAATAAAGTCCTTTCACATCAATTTTTGTGCTTTTCATGGTAAATTGTCCTTGAAAATATTACTTTTAACAAATGAAAATCCCATCTGACACCAAGACACATTCTAATTTTCAAGTCCACTAGTTTTTCCTTGAACAAACTTGATATAAAAACATCATTTACTAGTATATGAAACTATAACTTGTACTTATTTTTGTATTATTAAATGGTACTTTGCTAAATTTAACTAACAAAGACTTCTTATATCATTTTATAATCAAATGACATGACTGGTTAAACAATGTCATTAATTAATCAGAACCAATGGTTGATTGGATGATCCTGTCATCATTATCTGACAAAGTCATCCATACATACAGGTTAACAACCTGCTATACCTCCACAACATCATGGTTTAACCCTAATTACAAGTGTCAAGTTTTTTAAGCATATCCAATTTATATTTTATCTATGCTGTTCATGCCTGAAAGTCAAAAAGATATGTAATTTAAACTTTGGACATTTATTTATAATTATCTCAACTTGATAAAACAAATTGGACAAGTGTATTACTGTTATATATTTCTTCTTTCTTACACCTTTGAATTATACTTTTCAATACAAACACTTAAAAACTGCAATAAAAGGTCCAAACAAGTCAGTAAAAAGATCTAACAATTTCTGCTATGTACAGTGGGCCATTTTACTGTTCAAATATTGACACATACGCCACTAATGGGTTCAGGCATGATATATATATTTTGATGAATAAACCAAAGCACCTGTGACCTTAAATTGAATTTACAGGCAGAAAACCAAGAAAAACTGACAAATAAGAAACAAGATAGGGCTCCTAGTCATATCAATAGGCCACAAAGATAAAACAATACCCTGTAATGTCAGTTCTAGACAAGGAATTAACTCCAACTTTATCCATCTGTTCTCTTCAGAGAGAGAAAGGTAGTCCTATCTACTAATAGTTAATTTAAATATCACTAAAGGTATACTACTCTGTCATAACAGGTTAATAAAATACCATCAAAGATATTATCAAAAGACAAATTTGAAATTTTAATTACTCATGATCATCCTTTGAGTGGTATATTCCAAAACCTATTCACCCAATTTGGGAAATCTAACACCGAACTTAAGTGATCACGATGCAATATTTCATTATCGTCACCATCATATGTACACTTAATGTATTTTAAATCTTTTTTTAAGTTTCCCAACACAAAATATGCATATAAAAAGATGCCTTATTTAAATATTTTGTATTATCACTAAGCATTGTTGAAGTATTATTGTCAGATGGTATTATATAACAGCAACAGTAATCCTCTTAGACTGCCAACTATTATCCCAGTAAACCATGCTGTAAGTGCAGTCAAAGGAGATCATTTTAGTCCCTACCTAGTAGTACATAGCCTGGACTTGTGAGACTACGATATGCTTTATCATGAAATGCCTGCTGTTATTTCAGTTCATTTGTCAAATGTACAATTTTTTTAAAAACTTTTAGGTGGTACATGAATTTATATCCACCTTCAAAGAGCTCATCTGATTGTTTTATACATAATTACTTAGAATCATTTTCTAAGCCTGTTGAGACTTGCAACAACAACTCTAGGGCTAGAAATGTGTTTATTACTTCTCAGATTTTCTATTTGATGTGATAGTTACACAACTTTCACTAAAATGATCAGAAACCAAGGTCCAACCTTGACGATCTTTTAAAAAAATTCTGTCACCAGAAAAATAATTGTGACAAGAGATAATACTTTAAATGTCAACACAGACCTTGAAGGCAAAGTCAGAAAAAACATCTTATCAGATCTGAATGTCTCATAACTTCTCATTCATTTGTTATTAAAACTTAAGAATATAACTAAAACAACTGTCCTAAGATTATTCTACATGTAGCTACATGTACTTGTAAATCATGACAATCATGAACCTACTGTTCAGCAAATAGAGAGAAATATCTAACAATGATCAGTGATATTTACCACACTTGTCACTTTATTTCAGCTGGAAAAAATTGACCAAAATAGCAAGAACCAGACAAGGATAATTAGAGTTGGTCCAAGGTTCAGAACTTCACATTTTTCTTTTACAAGCTTAGAAGTTCTATGTACTGGTACCTACATTGTAATTCACTGACCTTCAACTCTTTTTATTGACATTTTATTGAGGACTTTTGGTTTCATTAAGTGGACTATTAATTTGACACTATCAGTCCAGGACCTTTCACTTTTGAAACTAAAGTAAATTTAAACCTTTGAACTAGTGATTTAGCAAAAAACCAAAGAAATTCATCGTGATGCAATATTAAATTTCAAGAATGTCCCAAAATTTAATTCTTATACCATGAAATTGCTCTCCAGATTTGACATTCTGAGATACATTTGTATATTTATGAATGCAATGTAAACCTCTACCTTCAATAATATCAACAAAGTTGAATGAGGTGAATGTACCTTCTTCTTACATTTGATCATTTAAGGTAGGTCACACCTTTAGTAGATGGATTTTCCTCCTTGTTCTCAAAGATGACCTTAATAGAACACACTATAAAATATTTAGATAGAAAACAAAGATCACAAAACTTAATTTCAAGGTAATTGAGCTTAAATAAAGGAGATTTTTACAACATTTTATAGAGATTTTGTACAGAATTTTCAGTTTCGCTTACCATTAAAAACTGGTAGATTAAATTTCTTAAAAATTTGTATAAAAAACACTTATCTGATATTATTTCAAATATCAAAAAGAAAATTCAAGGTCTCCAATTTTTTTTTCTTTTAATATTAAAAAAAAACAAGATTCCAATTACAATTTCTGCCAATTATCTCCACCCTGAAAGAGGGTTTATTTAATTAATGTTTGTCATTTTACCATATATAGGTTTATGCCAAAAATTTAAAAACTTTTTTTTTCATCCTTTCAAAGACTATTTGCTCATTGAAAATACATACTTCTGTATGATTTTACAAGATGACAGAAAAGAATGTGCCTTGTAGTATGTTTGATCTACGTTAAAACAACATCCATGTTCTGATGAAAATAAATGTCAGACCAAATAGTACCTAACTTCTAAGAACAACATATTCTGCACACTAACTAAATAGGTCATATCTTAATACTTATACCAAAAAATTTCACAGGGTTAAAGTAATGTTTATCAAGGATTAATACAAAAGATAAGTTTGATCAAACTCTTATAAATACTGAGAAAATTCTTCAGCCTAATTTTCTTCATCAAATAAAACCACGAAACCTTTTCTGGGTCTATTTGAACAAAAAGTGGATAAAAAGACACATTCAAATTTCATCTCAATAAGCAATTTAAAACACCAACAAAAGAAGAAAGTATTTGTCACTTTATATACTGTACGATTCCTTTCACAGTTGTGTAATATACATCTAAACATATATACCAACTAATAAAGAGAAATATATACAGGATGCCCTACAAAATACATCAGAGATATGGTAGTTATATATTTGTACCAGATAGTGATAGATCTTCCTACTGATCTCAATATAAATATTGACAGGTAAATTCCAACCCATTATATCAACATGCTGACTAAACAAATCCTACTTAAAACCATATTAAAGTTAACAATTTCTGGTATCAAATATTTTTTTCAAGTATTCCATTATAAAGATCTCATAATAACAGATTTCTAAAGCACTGTCATTGAAAAAGTTAATGTAATTTTAACTTGCCAGAGACCCAAGGGCATAAAATACACATGAAAATTGCCAATACATGTGTGCAACAATTCTTACATATAATATTAGAATCTGAGGCTATTGTCTTTATTCACTATCAGAGAAAGCCATTTATTAAGAAAATATTATACTTATCATGAGAGACAGAAAATGATCTTAGTCTAGTTACATATGAGTTATCTCCCTTGAATAATAACCTGCATACTAATCTACCTTTCGTAAGAAATTATTTACAAAGCAGTAATCATTGTATGTTTGAAGATAACATTGTTGATCATTAATTGACATTGACATTATAAGCTTTGTATAAATTAATACAAATATAGGTCTGAGAGACAGAAATGATCAAACCAGACAAATCTTAACCAAAACATTCTAACAGGCTCAAAGCACCATTAAGAATTTACTCTGAAGAACAAACTTAGGCCTCTTTATAAAGAGCATTCCTTTATTTCTTTTTTATAGAGTGTTTTTATCTTTTAAGGGTAATTCATATAATTGAAAATTGGAGTTCAAGTGTTGAAGTACGCAGGTCCAGTCAAAATATTTTGACATTTATAATACAAAAACAAACTGATTGGTAAAATGGTGATCATGTTTCAATGTTTTATGACATGTCCATTGAAAATGTCTGTCAAAACATAATCTTATTTAAGAACTGACACCATTTATAACTAAAAAAAAATAAGATAAACCATAAACTAAGAAAAGATCATCTAACCATATTTTCACAGAACATTTTTCTTTGTGCTGTTATGAAGTCATCGTTTCCCAATTGATACCTGGGTTCATACAGAACACTTTGATGGGTTGTGTTGGTGTTCTGATCAATACCTGGGTTCATACAGAACACTTTGATGGGTTGTGTTGGTGTTCTGATCAATACCAGGGTTCATACAGAACACTTTGATGGGTTGTGTTGGTGTTCTGATCAATACCAGGGTTCATACAGAACACTTTGATGGGTTGTGTTGGTGTTCTGATCAATACCAGGGTTCATACAGAACACTTTGATGGGTTGTGTTGGTGTTCTGATCAATACCAGGGTTCATACAGAACACTTTGATGGGTTGTGTTGGTGTTCTGATCAATACCAGGGTTCATACAGAACACTTCGATGGGTTGTGTTGGTGTTCTGACTAGTACACCATCTCCCAAATTAAACAAATTGTCTATTTACAGCATAAAATTACTGAAAACAAATTAAAAATAACAGAAATGTGCTAATGCATCAAGTATCTGGGTCATCCTTAGGACAGTGAACAAGGAAGTCTGTTTTAGGAAGTTTGACAGGAGGTTTATCTTAACTTAAATTAAAAAAAACACCACCAAATGGGTGTTGATGAGTGAAGCTGCTATTCACATGAGATTGTAGTTGGATGCCTACATGTTTGCATCTAACATATATTCATGGTTCTCAGTATCAAAGTCCATGAATCAACCAAAACCTTTCTTACTACTGAGTATAATAAAAAAAATACTGATAAGTAACTTGTTGCTTGCAAGTCTTTAAGTAGCACTCCAGCTAAGAATCATGAAAAATGTAATTCATGGGTAAAAAGTCTGCATATTTTTATTTCTGATATTTTGTTTGAAGGAATATTTGAATAAATAATCACACATTTCATAGTATCGACCCATAAAACAACCTAGTCACAAAAATAAAAATATGTAGCCTTTTTGGGGGCGTATCACATTTTTCAGATTTTGCATGATTCTTATAAAGACAGCTACTTAAAAAACTCCTGTATGTCTTCAAAACTCAACAACCGAACAGACCCATCAAAATTAAAAAGACAATAATGAAGTTCACATTTTGTGCCAAATCTCATTTGAACTAGCTACATAGGGAATCAAACAATAAGGCTTATATCAGTTCTATTTTAAAAACACTTATTAATGTCTGGTGAATAATAAAACTATTAAAGTCCAAGAAGAGCAAGTATTTGTTTTAAGTAAAGGTTAACCTAAGAGTCAGGAAGAGGATGTCATATTGTTTGTTAACTTTCTTAGTAGTGTACATGCAGCTAGTTTGGGACCAACATAAAATCGCACTCATTGTAGTGCTACATACACTCTTACTCGTACAGCAATCTCATGAAACAGGAAGGTTAGACATAAATCAATGAAATGCTTCCCAGGGTGTAGCTCGATACAACCACAAAGGTCCAACCTAAAACAATTGGGGCAAGTATGGAAACACCATTCAAGCTTAATACAGCTCTGAATTTGATTGCAATTAAATATTTGACACAGAAAGAAAAAAACTGATAAAAATTCCAGTTACCTTTTTAGTCTCTTATTCTTAATAAGTACAACCCCAAAAATCAATCCCAGCTTTCTTCTAGGAGAATTCAAAGAGATCCATTTACTTTCATTCAAGTTATTATCTGTACAGCACCTAGTTCTATAATTTCATAGATCCATACACTTATAGTCAAGTTATTGTCCTGACATCACAAAAATGCTTCTTTCTGGCACCTTATTTACAAACAGCTCAGGTAAAAAAAAACCTAAAATCAATCAAAGCCTTCCTTTGGTGGTATCATTACAAAGAGATTCATTCACTTGTATTCAAGTTATTGTCAAGACATCATGAAAAAGCTTGTTTCTGGCCCCTTGTTCGATCAGTAATTCATAAACCATGTGAGTCAGAACCCAAAAATTAATCCTAGCCTTCTTTTGATTGTATGACACCTTGTGGTACAACTTCAGAGATCCATTCACAATTAATCAATCATGAAAATGATTGTTCTGGCCCCTCTTGGGCATCTAATACTTAAACATTTCAAGTCACAACCCTATTATCAATCCAAAACTTCCTTTTGTGATATGGCACAATAAAGATCATTAAGATCTATATACTTGTACTCAAATTAATGTCCAGACAGGAAGCGTCAATGATGAAGATGTAGCTGACGACAGCATAATACCATAATACAACAATAAATTTTGCCCCATCTACATGTACATCAAGTCATCCAGTTACAGCTGTGATTTTGGTGATAATTTTCCCTTTCCTTCTATAGCTCCACAAAACAGGAAGTTTATATAGGAAAGCAACCAAATCATGAACAATGTATGCCCAATCTACAACAAGTCAAATCAATCCATCTATTGGAGATAACTGTGACCATATTTGGAGAAACAGGATTAAGGACACAGCAAGTCTAGTATACCAACCATTCGTTACATTTAAGTTGTACAATTCTTAGGTAAACCTGTTATTCAGTGTCTATAAGCAAAATTCACTACATTGCAGATTGTGACAGTGATATAACTTTTGAATGAGTATTTTCTACTTTGTGAAACCTAATGTACGCAAAAATACACACACACACACACACACACAAAACAAGAATCTCAACATCAAATTATAATACTTTAAAATGATGGGAATTGAAATATGTAGTATGCAGTGATATTGAAAACTGAGACCCTCCTTTCGAGACAAGCAATGTACTGGGTATATATCTAAATAGTATAAAATCTATTCATCATAAGCAAATACGAAAATTTGGGAATAAGAAATTATAAACCTTTTTCCGGTATCAGAATTCGTGAAACATTTGTGCAAAAGTAATATAAAGCTATCACCAGTATCATGGTTGAAACAATTGCACACAAAGCATCAAGGATCTGGTGAGGAAAATTTGTATCCCAACCAAATAAAATGAGTGGTGAAGAAAACCCAGAACCTCTACCTGTTTGTAGAAATTCTTCTGGATACAGACCAGCTTCTATAATTAATAAATCCATAATAAATATGGCTAAATCATGGTTCTTTCATAGGTTGAACATAAAAACAATGAGAGTTAAATATATAATAGACTTCGTTCTGCCTTTTCCTAATTTTACACTTCTGATATTTGAAGAAGAGTTAAAGGCAAATTATGATATCACAATTTTCTGGGAAAAAAGCAATGATCATAATAAATTTTTCAGAAAGAAGAGTTTTTTTTATCAGCTAAAAATGACACAATAGAAAAATAACTTGAGTCAGAGAAAAAATGTGTAGATTATTTACAAACAACATATTCAAAGTTTAATGGGTGCAAGATTTTTGTCAAAACGTTTTCTGCATTATTTTTAATTCTTAATTATGAAATAATTGGTTAAGCAGTTATTTTCTCAACCTATGCAACAAGTCAGACAGAGTGCTCTCCCATGTCACATATTGGTCTTGATTACCATACATGTGCTAAAAAATAATCATATTTTCAATAATGTCCACTTACCAAAATCTGCAGTGGCCAACATATTGCCTGATGCTTTGACCTCATCAAATCTTTGATAAATATGACTCAATCTACAAGAGATCAATTAAAAGTGATATAAATGCATTGCAAATTGTGTTTTGTATTAAATATTTCTGATTTGGATGTAAAAATTTCAAAAATAAATGCAGAAGTTAACCTGAATTTTAAATTGTTACTTTTTAATTCAAACATTTACTTAAGCTGAACATAAGGTCATTCAAAATAAATTTCTCTTTCTTAAGACCATTACAAAAGTATGGTAGCAAGCATATAAACTATTATGTCTATAAAAAAGCAGACCTAGGAAGCACAACATTTTTTTACATCAAGCATTACAATTTTTCTGTTCGGAGAAATGATTTTTTTTCAAATAGCAAAATTGATGCAACTGATTAATAACTTTATCCAATTTTTTGATTTCTTAGATAAAGCATTATTATTAAAAAAAAAAATTTTTGGGGGGGATTTCATGAACAAATTAATTGACCAGTTTTAAATGTTACAATGAACTAGTCATACTTATTAGGAGGAATTCCTTTTTTAGACAAATCCTGTCTGACTCGCTCTCCAACATGTCGGTATATTTCACATAAGGTGTTCACAGCTTCATCTCGCACCTGTAAAAGACATAAACATCTTTTGTTCTTTAGACAGTACTTAATTGTCTACTTAATTGTTTGAAAGATCAAATATATTTTCTGAATTATACTTTACCTTGATGTGATATCAATGCTGTGTATTTAAACCTTCAGATGTTACTTTCTGGTTTGATAGGTCTTACTTTTTGTTTTCTTTACTTTAACTTCCCCCATCAAAGTTGTGCTATCATTATGTCAATAAATCTGTTCAAATTTTTACTATATACAGTCAAACTTTGGCCAAAGTTTAAAAAACCAGGCAAAAATATTTTGAGTTATCCAAGGTTTGAGTCATCTGAGTATAATCCAATAATATATTGGTTGGTGATTTTTTTCTAATTTTAAATGATTTGTTGTGCTTGTAACTGTCTTTCAATTTATGCCAGGATTTTTTCTGTTATTTTCTGCATATTGTTCAGTAAGATACATTTTGTATGGTGTTTTTATAAATGCTGAGCAACATTAAGTCTTTAAAGAACTTTATTTTTATCAACAAAAATAGAAATTTCAAAACATGCTAACAGTGTGTAAAATGCAAAATAAGAAAAATTACAAAACTATGTGCACTACATTAATATGATAGCATAACTGATTCACTAGGAAAGGAATGTAGTCATTAAAATACATCAATTATCATTGACTAGTGTAGTTTCATGAAAGATGTCTTTGTGTTGATATATTACTTCTAGTTTGCAGAATTGTCATTGTTCTGTTATCAAAGATTTTATTACTTTTGCTGTCAGGGTCTTTCAGAACATAAAGGTGTGTTTACACTGGTTGAAGATCTTTCGGTGAAAGTATTTACTATTTTGTATTTAGGGTTGCTTTTCACCATATCTGTTCTTTTTTTCTATCATTTAATGAGAGAATATCATTTCAACATACAAGAGTTATGAGTTACACTTAACAAAAGACAGAAATCATTGTTGGTGTAAATTTAAGGTTTGAAAAATCAATTGTGTTTTAATCAAAGATACATGTCAAGTCCAAAAGGTTTCAACAAAAAATCACATTAGAGCATCTTAATGTTGTAGAAACAAATGATCAGCTTTCCCATGAATTAGTTGACTATTAATTAACCTAAAAGACATATCCAGGAGACAGACTGAAACCCTTTGAGCTATACAATATAGTTCAAGTCATTCAAGGTAAAAATGTATAGGTGAAAGGGCTGTTTTACTTGGACTTTCACTTAAGTTAAAAATTATCGAAGATTTCAGCTCTTCCCAGTGTGGCACACGGAGGTCTGACTGTGCAGATATTCACTTATATCTTGAAAAGAGTGAATTTAGCATGTACTGTGTTACAGTTAAGTTAGTCCTTATCAATTCAAAAAGTTCAAAGAATTCCTGAAGTTTAAATTAACTGCCTGATAAGGGGTAGAGTAATATACAACCAAAGATTATACACTTGTATCACGATAAATTTACCTGTGAATTCTGGTCTTCAATTAATTTGCATATTGATGGGACAATTTTAGACAGAGATAAACATCTTGCTCCGTACCTGTAATTTACATAAAAGGTTAAACACAAGCTATAAATAGGTCATCAACCTAAGACTTAATTGAAAGAATAACATTAACAATCATGTGAATTTCTTTTTATTTCCTTAATGTTTATACATGTATCATAATACCAAGTAACCTAACTTTACAAGTTCTTAAACTGGCATTTTACAAGTTCTGAAGGGTATTGGAGTTAGTCATTAGAAATATCACAGTTAATGCATTACATTTCTTTTTCTTTGGTCTGTTTTAGGCCATTGGAGTTAATATCAGATGGATGAAAATTTTTTTTAAAACATATATCTGGTCCAAATAGAAATGAAGTGCATTTTTTAAAGAGTTTTTCTTATTGATATGGCAATCAAAATGGTAGACAACCTTAAAGAGATATAAGAGGTCCTAAGGAATAATTTTTACATGTCCTTACTTGGTGTATTTACTTACAAATTCAGTGTATTTTGTAAACAGATGAGTACACCTTCTCGAACATGCCACAATTTATGGTTAAAAGCTCCCATCAGTCTCTCAAACACAAACTGAAAATAAATATAACTCTGCTTGAAATAGAAATGAACAATTATTCAATTTTTCAAATAATCTTACCTAGAATATGTATAGGCAATTCATGCTACTATAATAAAGCCCAGCATTAAAAAAAAAAACATATTTAGCAATGATTGGTTTTTTTTTAAGCACTCAATACTCCTAAGCAGAAAATCATATTTTGTACAAATATGTGTATACAGTTACTATACCCCTGCTAAAAAAGTAGGAGGTATATTATTTAATTAATATAGTGTACTATTTATCCTTTTATCTTAAGTTCTTACACAAGTAGATAAAAAATCTTTCACCAGTGGGAGAAATTCAAATCTTTTTCATAGCAGAACGAGTGCCAGGACCAAGAATTTCTCTTACGAATGAAAGATAACCTGATCTTTGATCTTCAACAAGTATGTTTCCTCTGTGCTAATGTATATATATTGTTTGCTTCTCTGTGAGAATGCTACCATTTCCTTAAACGCAGTTTATAGTGACATAAAATTTTCTTATGCCTTTGTTTAGAAATGTCTATAATGCTGCCACTTCAAAGATGTTTCATTGGTTAAGAGAACAAGTTAAAACAAGCAGCCATGACCTCGTTTAACATGGATTGTCTTAACTCACAAACGGCCACTTATGGAAGGATTCAATAAGTAATTTTTAACACTGAAAAGCTGAAGATTTTATTTGAGCATTTGCCTCAATAATCAATTTGAGACAGAAACAGGGAAACCATTATGATCCATATTTACCTTATACTAAAGATTTTATTAACAAGGTATTAATATTGACAGTTTTATGAATTCTTGTATGGCATCTTATGATTTTTTTTGTGAGTCATTTTATGGTAGCAACAGTTTACTTGTGATTTCTTGTATGATATCAATATTTTTACAAGTTGATTACCTGTGGAGAAGAACCTGGCATCATTAACTTCAGCAGTAACTGTTGGGCCTGGTCTCTCACCTGAAAATAGAAACCAGAATTTATTCTACTAAAAAAGTCAATGATTTCATCAACACAAAGCAATAATTTATGAATGTAGTTTGTTAGATGAATTAAATTTAAAATGTATACGTATATGTCACACTGAAAATGAATAAAAAGGACAGATAATTTCAAACAAGAGTTTATTATAAATTAGAAAACATGTAATATCATCTTCATTAAGCTTTTTGCAACACCAATCTCCAGAAACTTGAGGTATTTAACAATAGATTACTGCCAACGTAAGTTCCCTCCAGTCATTAGGGTTCAAAGACACAGTCAATTAGTGTAGTACATGTATTAAATTATTTTCCCAGTAATAATGAACTTTTACACCATGTATGGTATGTTATAACTTTAACATCTACAACAAGTCTAATTAGAGAACATTGTTTTCAGGTGAAAGTTTTCACCACACGCAGGTAACCTTTGTTTACACCTGAAATACAATCCTGTACTTAGTCATTTCCCTCCTAACAATACATGTTTTTCTCATCCCCTGAAACCTTCTAAAACATCATCATACAAGTTACAGCTGTAACTAATTATATATACTCCTGAAATATAAACAGGAGACAGGAATCTGAAGTAACTTTCAATGTTACATGTATATTTAATTACAGAATGTAAACATTTAATAAATTTTGAATCCGTGTCTTAATGGGCACACATTAAGTTCATGATCTGAATCCCCCATTCTCACAAATCAAACTTTGCCATTTCATTTTCATCTGTCAAAACATACATGTACAAGTCATTAATAGCTACCTTCTGATACAGAGATACATGTACAAGACCCAATCATTAATAGCTACCTTCTGATAGAGAGAGACATGTACAAGACCCAATCATTAATAGCTACCTTCTGATACAGAGATACATGTACAAGACCCAATCATTAATAGCTACCTTCTGATACAGAGAGACATGTACAAGACCCAATCATTAATAGCTACCTTCTGATACAGAGATACACTGCCCTTTTTTTAAACAAATATTTACATTCTATTACATTTCACACAATGACAATCTCTCCTATTCCCTACTTGCGGAGCTCGGGATGCAGCTATATTTTATCCAGTTTTTGCAGAGTTACCTCCCGTAAGAGCAGATGTAATTTCGCAGTCTCTCTAATCGATGTTCGGATTCGGGTGCAGAAAAAAGAGATAACTCGAATGAAAATGGAATCCCCAGCAGACTAACACAACAGTGTTTCTAAAATTTGCAGGGTGTTTCATTTTATAAGGATGATTTTCATTTGTATCCCAGGTAAAGAAAATTTATGGCAGGGTCAGTAGAACGAGAGGTTCCCTTTTGACTTTCAAGATTTTCTAAAGTATCATCGATATCGGATGGAAAACCTTAGGTTTTCCGAATAGACACCTGCTCCAAAGGGAGATAAATGTTGACAAAATGTTGGTCCGCAAGTCCGGAATTGAAAGTGACAATCCTCATTCACATGGATGATGATGTTACACAAATAATAAAACTTCTCTTACAGACACACAGCCTTAATCCAAAACTGATTTTGACCTTTCTTCTTTCTTCTAACCTACTTTGAAGAAAGGTTAGTTTCTTTACCTGGTTGTAAGGTAGTACAGTACAGTTAGGTCATTTCTGAAAATTTGGTCTCATATTGTTGAAATAAAGCTGTTTTGAGGCAGTCCACACAGAAATTACTAGTGTTTTGTCTTGAAAAAGCCCATAATTTTTTAAATCCTTGGTGTGTGGAGGTTCAAGTCATTTGTAAGTAATTTAGTGATTATTGTTATAAAATCCAGTAGCCATGGTAACATACCGAATAAAATATTATGGAGTTTTAGTACAAATCAGGGGTGCCTTTCCAAAACTAACAGTCAAATACTATGATTTATAAAATATCATGCACTTAGGCACTACCACTGGATGAAAGCATGAATGGAGTAGGTAGAAAAGGGGTAAAAATAATAAGACCCTTTTCAATTCATTCTCTCACAATTTTAATTCCAAAAGTTCGTGCGAAATAAGGTATTTTGAAAATCAGCCATCTGATGCTGAGGACAGAACCTAATACAAACTAGGACTGAAACGATACCATTCTTTATTTACCCCTGTTTACCATTACATATATTAAATCTGTCTATGCATAAATGCTTAACTACCTTTAAACAATATATCCACCAAATTTCATTTTAATTTTAAGTTTTACAAAATTTGATGGGGGTAATTTGGTGTGCAAAACAAGAAGCCTTAATGTCACTGTACAGTGCACCCTAAGAATAACTAAGTGTATTACAATAGTGGACCACTACTTTTATATTAATTTACCAGTTACACCCATCAACCCAATCTTTTATTAAAATTCACACCACTAAATGTTCTTCAGAATCACAAAGTCTGTTGACCACTGCTACCATTACCTACCTACCCTTACCCCTCCCTCTACTCTAAAACATAACAAACCTACCTGGTCTTTAGAATCACTAAGTCTGTTGACCACTGCCTCCATTATCTACCTACCTTCACCCCTCCCTCTACTCTAAAACATAACAAACCTACCTGGTCTTTAGAATCACCAAGTCTGTCAACCACTGCTACCATTACTGGAATTAGAAACATAAAAATGGAATCAATTCATCTAATAATCAATAAAATTACCCACAAAAAAGGACTTTAATGTGGCATCATTAAAGGAATTCTTTTACATTGATTCTAATTAAAATTAGCAGACAACTTTCAACCTCAGTATATCAACTCATGTGCCTTTAAATTGTTTCTGCTGGTACAGAGGGCAACTCTATTAAATACTAACAGAAAGCAAGGCAAATTTGTTATCCTCCAAACATCACACAAGCAAATGTCTAGAACAGGTATCACTTTATAATCCTTCTCATGGACAAGCAGTGATATCAAAGATTTGTAACATATAAAACTGTTTAGAAGAGCTAAGCAAATAAAATTTATTATATTATAGTTTGTCTGATCATGCTGGGAAGAAGTTGAAAGTTCTCCAGACCATGTCAGACAGATGTCGTTATTTCGCTTTACTCTGTCAGACAGATGTTGTCAGTTTACTTGTCCAAATGTCTCAGAAATGTTTTGCAGTGCATTTCATGAGGACTGTTAGGATTTTTTTCCCAGCATTAAGCTTGTATATGTATACTACTCAAGTAGAATTGTGTAGAAAGCAATAATTTCATAATTTATATAAATAAATCAAGAAGGAATCCTACATAAGATAATTTTTGGCAAATTTTCCTATCATCAGGTAATATAAAGAATGATTTAAAAAGCATTGATTTTCTTCAAAATATCATCTGCTCTTTAAACTGTATATCATATTTTTCAAAGGATTATCTAAGTGTACATCATATTCAACAAATACATAGATTGCTTATAGCTATTAGTTATTTTTAGCAAACTCTATCTGACTTTCAAACCCACTTCAAGCCTTGACCTGTATCCTTTATATCATATATATGCATGTAATAAAGGAAACATTAAGAAAATTAACATCACCCTAATCCACCTTCTTCTTCCAGTCCATCAAAGTCATATATGTACCTGATGAAATGTGTGGTTTGAAATCTTCCCCCATTCGGTCCACCATTAAGCATAAAACTTCCAGCCCATTGACAGAGATCTGAAAGTAGAAAATATATACTCTTATCCAACAGTGGATAATAAAAAAGTAATCTGATATCTGCCTGGTATAGCAAAATATCAACAAATCTATGCAGGTTTATTGAGATTAGGTGTGTGTTTTTATTACTTTGTGTTTATTTTTATTTATTTTTTTTATAATTTGACAGACAATGGCATACAATTGACTGTATAGTAAATTTGATTGTTATCTTAATTCCATAATATATTTAACAGTTATTATTTTTATTTTTTTGTTTTGCTTTTTCTCAAAATTCAATTGGAATGTCCTTTAGCAAGTAAGAATGTAAGGAATTAAGGTTGCTTTCTTGTATTAACACAACTAAAATACAATATGAACAACAAATTTAAATGTTATCCCAGTTCTAATTATGAACTACATTGTAACAGCCCGTATTGAATTAAGATGTAAATATTTATATGGCGAAACACTTAAATCCAAAGTCAACATATACTATAAGTAAATTCTGTTTTATCTGTCTGTTTGTAAACTCTTCACAAATTCTTTTCTTAAGATTAAAAACATTGTCCTTCTCTGATACCAAATGTATTATTTCTTGTTATTTAATTTCCCAGCCCAGTGAGATAACCACTACATAGATCACCGAGGGGTCTACACAAAGACTTCAACCTAATCGTTAGATTGTCATTAACATAGTATTTGTAGATATAAAACAGCAATCAACAAATGACCACCAGGGGAGACAATATTTTCCTGAACATTGATGGTTGACAAAAGGACAAGTTTCTATAATGCCTACAACTGGTCAAACTCCTTCAAGAAAGGTATGATATGTTCAGGAACAATCAAATGTAATTAAGCAGAGTGTTACAGTACTGGGCATCATTTCAAATTAGGTATAACTTATTACCTAAGATAACTCAAACAATTGTCATATATAAAACTCTGCACATTGTCATGTTACTTAGGACATTAACTATGCAGGTCTAATTACTTATAAAATAGTGAAAGTTTGGACAAAAAATTACATATATATGAAACATTAAAATAACTTGTCAAGCTGGACTCAATTAATTTGGTCCATGGTACATGTATAGCTAGGATACAGAACATGTTGGTGTATCTTGGACAACATATAATAAAAACTTTGTTTATCTCCAGACATAAACATGAGTTATACATGTTATAAACTTTACCACCAAAGGAAAACTTCTCACAACAAAATCTCTGATCATTGCATTGCAGATTTTTAATATGTTGCAAGCAGAAATAAATAGTACAAGATAGAACAGGCTAATAACTTTTGACTACAACAGTCAATTTGTGGATTTTTTTATATCAAAAGTAACTGTGAACAAGGAACACTGACCATACTATCAATACTTTACTATCAGCTGATGTTTGTTTTATCTACTTTGTACATAATAAATCTTTTTATGAAATGTAGAAAATATTTGATGACATTTAATGACAGATTATGACAAATGAGGGTTAGGTGTTATAACATTATGTTTAACATGATAATAATTACTACACACAGGGAAGTAATTAACACCTGACAAAGGTTTACCGTTACATGTACATGTATCAGACAAATTGTCATCATAAACAATAGCAATTGGAGGTTATCCTGTAGACAATATAACACTAGGACTAACTGGACGACATCATATTTTAATGTTTATTTCTATGTAAGCCAAAGAATTCTGCCTTTAGGCAACCTCATATTATTCTGATGTAATTCAACAACCCCACAGAAAAAAAAATTAAAATATCCAAAGACCAGGTTTTTCCAAAAAGACTTCACCTAACAACTACCAGTAGCTAAGGCTTAAATTTTAAGTTAGTCTGAGGCGACTACAAGAATGCTTAAATGTTGTTTCTGACAAATACCTTTTTTTGTTTCTGCAGTTTTAAAAAGTATTTTCCTAAATTATATTTTGATACTCTTAAAGTATTTTATGAAATCATTTAAGGGATACATGTACTAAGAAAAAAAATCTGCTTCAGCAAAAGCAACATAATGTTCTGCAGGGTGCAGCTTGATATGACCAAATACATGTAGTCTTACTCTGAACAGTTGTCAATGGGTCAAGTATATTGACACAATATTCCACTTTTAAACAGTCATAAATTTTTATGTTAAATTTGATTAAATGTTTGACATAGCATATATTTCTGACCAGAATGACAGTGGTTAAAAATTTCCAATAAGAGATGAAATCACAAAGTTTATGAAAACCCTTACATGTATTTTTTGTCCTTTATTAGTTGGAAACTTATTCAAACTACATACATTTATGATTTTATTTCTAAATCAATGGGCCCCAAATGTTGTATGGTTGACAGTATAAACAAAAAATCTGTGAGCAATGGCTCACTATCAATCACCATATCAGGAAAATTAACAAAGTCCTTGGTGAACACAAAGATGATGTCTATTTTTTCCAAAAATTAATCCCACCATATGGCATAACTACAGAAAGAATGTGTTAAAATTTCAAGTTGCTATAATGAGAAGTTGATAAAACTGTGACAGAAAAAAAGTATTACGGAAACATGGATGAGAGCAAAGCAGTATACCCCCTCTCCTCTAAAGTGGGAGTATAACAATCATGGTCAATACAAAATAAATATAACTTTATGCAACAGACAAAATACAAGTCACTAAAATTTGTAATGATGACTAAAACAGATTTGATATGAAACAAGGACTACATCCTGGTAATGACAGGAACCTCATGCAGACTTAATAAACTCATACATTTGCCTCAAAATTAGCAGAAAACAATTATTATAAATCCAACATTACTAAAGCACGAGTGGTACCAAGGGGTGATGCTACAGGCATGATATCAAGATAAGAGTGGTATCAAGGGGTGATGCTAAAGGCATGATATCAAGATAAGAGTGGTACCAAGGGGTGATGCTAAAGGCATGATATCAAGATAAGAGTGGTACCAAGGGGTGATGCTAAAGGCATGATATCAAGATAAGAGTGGTACCAAGGGGTGATGCTAAAGGCATGATATCAAGATAAGAGTGATACCAAGGGGTGATGCTAAAGGCATGATATCAAGATAAGAGTGGTACCAAGGGGTGATGCTAAAGGCATATCACGATACGAGTGGTACCAAGGGGTGATACTTAAGGCTTGATATCAAGATATGAGTGGTACCAAGGGGTGATGCTAAAGGCATGATATCATGATTTCTTTTATATCATTTTATTAAATTAATATTTACATGTATTCATTTATACAAAATTTGATGTAGTTTATGCTATACATATCTTAATTAAGGTAATAGCCCCTAAATCATTTTTTTTGATAGGATGGGACCCAGTCTAACATTTAAAATTGTCATAAAAGACCCATATACTACAACTCAATAGTTTTACAGAAACCAGAAAAAAAATTTTGTTTCACATACTTTTCAGTCCTTGATTCCTAAAAATAGACAAAAAACTGAAGTTAAATCCAAACCTTTCTTCCTTGGAAGGAACCTAGTACAAGAAGTACAATTTTAGTGAGTTTCACACACATTTACCCAAGTAATTGTTTGAAAATCAGAAAATGTTTGGTCCTAACTCCTCATTGGTTATGGTCCTAAACCCCAAAATAAATTCCAACCTCACTTTAGTGGTAAAGCATGTAACCTTCCCCCCTCTAAAAAAAAAAACAATCTCAAACCTTCCCTAAGAAGTACTGAACCTAGTGGTATCCATTTACTGATTATCACACAAAAATCAACTCTCTACTTTACAATGACACAGAATAACAGAACAGTGCCATTCTGCTATACATGTACATGTATGTGTGTGGTAGTATAAAAACCTAATCACATGTTTGCAATAATTTCACAATTTACAGAAATCTTAAATGATTAAGCAACATCTAATTTGAACCAGAGAACATGATTTGAAGGTAGACATAGTAGAATTAGTTTAAGTAGCCCATTAGGTCTATCATTGACTAATCTAATTACATTGAATTGTATCAGTAAAATTTATCAAAACAATCCTTCAGTGTATCAACAGACTTGATCAGTGCTGACAGAGATACAATTACTTCAACTGATAATTAACTTTAAATCAATCTATTGCAGGCAGGGTTTTGTTTAGGTCAACAGGTCCTGGAAATTAACACCAACTTCTTAAAAGCATGGGATGTACCCTGCAGTATTTTTCCCTTTAGTCTCAAACGAAAGAAAAAGAAAACTAACATCTATCAAATTGCTCTACTACTATGAAACAAAAACTTTTACTATCACATAAAAATACATGTACATGTATACCTCTAGAAATCTGAAAGATAGAATACCTATATCAAAGTCATACTGGGATATAATCAATGAGTTATAGAGGATTAACTTGATCTGGGTGGTCTTTGGTACAGAGCCGTTACAGTGAATGTGTATTGGAAAGCATGTCCTATCTCATCACTACATATGGTAGAAATTTTACATACCAATAATGTGTCAATAAAAGGTTTGTTTATAAATCACAGGCCAAATACCTCAAAGTTCATCTACTTACAATACAAAACATTGATAAACTAGTAAATATTAACTCAGCACAATCAGTTTTCATACATGTATATCAATATGTACTGTTAATAAAGATCTGACACCTGACACAATATTTTATAATACAGCCAAATGTCATCCCATTATAGTAATGTTTGTGAGACTTATTTTGATATGTGTGAATTAGTTTTTTTTTCATACTTCAAAATTACACATGAGAGTGATAAGTAACTTTTCTTCATCATAAAGTTGCCCTTTCAACTCCCTTCAGCACATGCGTATGGAGTGTTCATATCACAACTCATATGTTATGCCAGAGCTTGCTGAAACTACGCAGATATTTTGTATCACGCTAGACTTCTAACAAGTAGGCTTCTTGAACAGGGTTATGTTACTACAAGATTGAAGTCATCACTACAGAAGATTTACAGTGGTCACCATGGACTCGTGGATCATTACTGTGTATCCATCTGCGCCATGAAAACTGATTTATTCAATATGCCATAGTTTTCTTTTGTATGTACTATTTTAGTTACTTTATGTTCTTTGTTGTGTATGTCTGTTTTCCATGCCTGGTCTTCGTCCCTGGATTACATTCTTTTGATTACCGCTAGAACCTTGGTTCCCTTGATTACCCTTTCAACTACAGAAATGTCAGCAACTTATATAGGTATTGACAACATCCAACAGATCTTGGCGACCTATTTCATTATATTATATACATCTTTATATGTACCTGTATGAGTCAAACTTTAAAAAATTCAGTCTTCAAAGGATAAATAATTTTGTTCATACCCCACTTACAGCAATGTATAGGTTGAATACATGTACAATGTATCATATTCAACATTTTATACGTTAAGTCATTCAAACATACATGTATGTAATATAAAGTTGAAAACATTCACAGAATCTTTGAGATATTTCTACCTCATCATTTTCTAATGCATTGATCACTTGGAACCAATCCCATACAACAGCAGTATGTGGATGCACAGCTGATCACTTCATAAATAATATGTATCACTGTTCATGTCTGTCAATAAAGGTTGTATTACTTATATGTTACCAATGTAGTATATTTTTACATTGCAGGCAAAAAAAATAGAAATCTGAACTTCACCATTAAATAAGATACACAGAAAGAGGGAAGTTTGTAAAATATTCATTTTATTATTGTTAATTTGAATGTAAACTGAAACCCTGTCAACTGTCCAAAATATCATGTAAGAAATTTCATTTTACTGGTTTGAAAACTGATAGTATACAAAACACACTAGGAAATGAAAATACAAAATAACACATCAGCACAAAATCTATCACTCAAGTTTCAATGACCCAGTGAACAAACTGAATAGACAGGATCAAATGTTTGTCAATCTGGGTATTCAACATTTTATTCTCTTTCAACCAATACATCTGACAATAAAAAGACCATTACAAGTCCATGTTATGGATTCATTATACCATAAAGTTCAAACCATTCATTCTTAACTAGGAAACTGATCAATGTCTTCAATGACATTCTTACATATGTAAAAAAATTAACCCCTACTGTGAGTTACAAAGAATTGGTATTATACCCCAAAATCACAAATATCTGTTCACACATGAATGATTACAAATAAAAACATCATTAACCTTGTCACACATGAACTATTTTACATAAATAATAAACCAGATCAGCACTAATTCAGCATTTGTTTAATCCTGCAGGCAAAATATCCTACATGTAATCTGTTAGGAGGTAATATAGTTATTACATATACATGGAATAATTAGCCAAATGCCAATCCATTACTTATAACTTCGAACAATAAAGCGTACACTTAGACCTTTATACTACATTACACTCAGCGACTTGTGTTTCTCTAACAATCAAGTCAGAGTTTTAAATCTGTGTTAGTCGGTAAAACATGGTGTCAGTCAGATTTTTTCACAGTGAAATGTGAGTGTAACACCCATCCAGATCAGACATCGTATATTCCAGTTGTTAATTGCGTACGGAGAACCACCGACCTGGGTGAAAAATCACCCACCACAGTGAAGTTAATCTCATTGATCTTCGCTGACAACATGGACGTTAGTACCTAATCTCTCAGGTCACTGACCTCCAAAATTAATGTGGGACCCCAGAAAATCACAACAAGGGAGTCCGGAGGACATATGAAAATTCTTAATCCAGTTGCCGAAATCGATACTAGATGATTTGTCCAGCTTTAATCCAAGCCGTCGGCACAACGATTAGCATGTGGTATTAAAGATTGATAAATGTAACGTGAAAATCGTATAAAAAGACATTTATCGTTGATACATACTTCACGACTGTCCTGTACTGAGTATTTTTATAATTAACTGCAGTCCATGAGATGACCAGACACACATCGAAGACATTGTAAACAATGTGTTCATATAAATTTCTAAAAATAGACAACAGTTTATGTGCGACATTCGTCAAGGGATTATTTTCATACCGGAGTAAACATCAGTCGGCACCAATGAAAGTTCGAAATCGTTTAACAAAACTTGTAATTAAAATAAAGACATATGTAGGTTGTATTTGAAATGTACTTTATATAAAAAATTTCTCACATTTAACTCGAAGCATTTTAGAGGCTGAAACAACCAGCAGAGGATGCCGTCTCATCCTTGCTTGGACAACTTATAAAATTATTAGTTAGTGACAATGTTCTCAGTCCTGATTACTGGCTTCCACGTTACAATTCTCATGTACACATTATCTTGGGACCTGTAATTACAGTCAAACCTCGGTAGCTCAAACTCATTGAACCACTGGACCATTGAAATGTGTTCGAGTTATCGGGAGTTCGAGAAATTGAAGTTCATAAATTTCCGGATTTTTTTCGGTGCTGGTCGGAGTTTTACTTTATCATTAGAAATTGCCTACTTCATACGAAGTTGTGTTAGTTCGTGGATCTTTTTCATTTGCTTTCGGAAGATTATGTTGATTTGTGGACATTAAAAATGCTGTGTTCGCTTTTAAAAACGTTCATAGTTCGAGTTCTTTGGTCAATAATTTGTTTTCATCCGATTTTCTTTCATGCTTTTATCACACCAACTTCGGAACATTCTCGAACTTCAATCAGTGTTATGTTAAAGATCAAAACTACCTAATTAGTGATGACTTAAATTTTACCTGTAATTAACTAAAATGACACTGATTAATGATAGGGTTTCAGTTTTTCACACCTTTTATTACCTAAGCTGACAAAATTGCTGACGAGTTCAAGTCAGTGAGGGTTATTCTCTAAGATTTATTACCGAAAGGACCAACTAGTAAGTTCGAGTGTTCGAGAAATCCAAGGTTGTTTATATTGATTATATAGGAGAAAATTTTGGTACTTTGAATTGTGTTCAAGAAATCCTGGGTGTTCGAGCCATCCGAGTTCAAGCGAGTGAAGTTTGACTGTAGTTTCTTTTATTTCTGGAGAAGTCTTTCAGTTATTAAAACTGTCAGAAACTAAAAGCGTCACCTGACTGTTTTAACAAGTCTGTCACTCAAATCAAATTACACAAATCAATACTTTCATAGTGTTTTATTTATATTTATAAATAGTGATTATCAATTCACAAATACAAGATTGCATTGTTACTTGATAAAAATATGCAGAAATATATATTTCTACTTGATATCTCCGACTCATTGGATGCAAAAAAATAACACACCAAAAAATGATATACATGTAAAAATATTTAAAAAAAAAAGAAAAGAAAATGCCCGTTATGCCTCAATGAATTTTATGACTATTGCAATATACAAATGGTTGGTGTTGGCTAGGTGGAATCTCGGTGGTAAACACTCAAAATGTTGGTGTAAAATCATGTGAATGTTTTACTCAGGTTGGACTTGAGTGTTAGAGAAACAAATGTTGCTGAGTGTAGTGTACATGTACATTGTATGTATTTATTCAAAACACAAATTTACATGTAGTTCCTGAATAAAAATTTAGCATTGATTTTTAGCCCGACATAATGTAGAAGCATGCTAACATTACAAATATATACGTCAAAATTTACATTGATTAAAGTTCTAAAATTCGAAAAAATCTGCCACGACCTTTACATTGTATGTTTCATATCCAAAACCCCAGTAAGGCTATTAAGTTATACATTCCTACACAGAATTATCAGAACCTCAGTCAAATCAACTGCAGTAAGTCTGTGAGTGTTAAATGGATAATCGGGTACCATTTCAATCACATTTGTTAACCGACTTAGTGTTTTGATTTTATTCCAAACAAATAATACGAGATGTCACACATGTCTTCTTAAGACATCACAGTCCACCAAAAGTAATAGTATTAAGAATAATATATTACAAATCTTATAATCCCTTCTCAATACTACAAATGTGTCACTATTTCGATTTTTTTCCCAAATTTATCATAAGCTGAAAACTGTCAAAAGTTACCGCTTAAGTTTCCAGAATATACATTTTGTGTTAGCCAAAAACTCAAGATACATGAATCAGGCTCCCTTTGGACTTACACAGGGGCTGCTCTGGCTCCCTAAATTCTGTTGCCAGAAAAATCGCCAGCTGCCATTTTTTGTCACCAGTTTTCAGAAATCAGAGCCAAAGGGTGCCAAAAAAAATCCTACTTTTGAAAAAAAAAAGGTACAAGTCCACTGATGAATTATTTTTGTCAATTCATCAAAATAACCTCTCCAATCATGACATACATGTACCCAAGATTCACTACTGATGAATGTATAAAGGAGGTTTTTTGCTCAAGTCTGTCACTTTCATATGCATAAAATAATAAAGTACTACTCCAGAAACAGGTGTTTTACTTCTATCAAAGACTTTATATTACTATTCTAATATAGTCAATGATTTTAAAACATGTTCACCTTTGTCTTTCATGGTCTAATTTATCTAATACATTTTTTTTAACAAATTCGATTCTTTTTTTTTCAAGTGATAAAACTTCTATCAAACTACATTTTGTACCATGGACCATTAACTGTGTTCCTGTTTAATTATTTTGCTATCTGAATAGCATTTCTTTAATTAGATTTAGGGAATTCCCATTCTATTTGTTTACCGATTTTCCCGCCAAAAGGTCACATGGCAAAAGTGTAAACAAATGTCATCCATATTCTTTTACCAATTCTTTCATTTTGAAGTATTTAGTCACTTCCTGATGGGATAATCATTGTTAATTGGATTTAATTTATTCTTTTATTTGGGAAGTCTGTTTCTTAATGTATTAGGTGGTAATACAGGGCTGTGAAACTTGTGTGTAGCCACATACACATGGCCTTAAATTAATTGTTTACCTTTGACCAGATGATGAGAGTTTTGATTGGCTCAATAATATATCCACATTTGATTGACACCCCTCACGAGGATATTGTCAGTCACAGTCGCCTGGTCTAATTACCTTTAATTGCCTTCAGTCGTAAATTTGTCATAGTCAATTAATTCTCACCAGGTGTCAACACAAAATTAGGAAATATCCGTTGCTGACACGCTTCCTGTCAATTTTAATATACAAAACCTAGGCGCCAAAAAAATTGCCAATTGGCTATTTTTGTCGCCAGATAAAATAAAAAATCGCAAATTGCGACATTGGCGAAGCCCAGCGCGACCCCTGTTACATATGTACTTAATTCAAGTCACTTAGGTGGTAAATGTCCTCTATGTGGAATGAGGTGTAGGAAATGCAGTCCAAATGCATGAGTTACATGTTTTTTGTGGAGTACATTCACACTGCATAAATATATATCTATGCTTATAATAAACACACACTGGGTAAACAGTGCAATTTAGTTGTGAACAATGTACACACATACATATATGTACATGTATGTTAATTTGACCTCATATTTTTTAGAAGACAAACCTTGTGATTGCTGCAATTGACCCATGCTACAAGACCTCCAATGAATTCATCAAGCTCTGTACAAGATATAGAACTGTATGGATCCCGTAAATATGTCACAAGTTCTGCATGAGTCTGTGCTCTTTTCCTTACATCTGAAGTTGTTACTCCAAGTTGAAAATCATCCAAAGTTCCAGTAGACATTTTAAAGATTTCACAATTAAAATCACAAAACTATACAATGTTTATTCGATTCAAAGTGCAAAAAGGACATGAACTCTAAACTTTCATCACCTCATGTTTCTGAAAAATAAATTTGACAATTAAAAGAGATGAAAAACTAAGTGTGCCATTTTAAATATCTATGAATTATGAACTTTTAACAAAGTCATTATGTCATATATGGACATGTGCAGATTATATTGATGAAGTACGAGGTCAATATAATCTAACCGGTCCATAAATAACGTATTGACTGAATGAAAGTCCTTAATTCATATATTACATTATGTAGATAATGTATTTTAGATATGGACTTGAGTGTTTGCTTTGTCTGCAGTGCATCAGTCATGATTGGCTGAGAGTAATTACAGAACGGAACGGTTTATATCCGGATCTAAAATTTAGTAGTGTCAATATAAATATAAAATACAAACATAGCGTCAATATATTTAAAAATTGAAACAAGACTTCATGCATGTGGAATATCCTTTGCATCACGTGATCATGAAAACCAATGAACAAAGAAGACTGCTACACCATATGTAATATAGTTAAATATTCAACTACATAAATAACTCTTATATTATGGTCAATTACTTGCAGATTTTCTTAACCCTATTTTTCTGACTGACTTCACTTGATATACTTGAATAACTGGTATCATTTGATTGCTAGATTTTTTTTTCTATTGTTCACCCACATTGTAAAACTAGAGAACATTGATCTCATTAATGATCAGACATTCTACATTCCATATCACAAAAATGAAAATAGATCATAACTCCAGAAACCAAAATAATGTATGTGTAGTAAAGCCCTTATATTCCATAATGGGTTAACAGTAAAAAAAGTGGTACAGTGACAACTGTCTAAAGAAAACCCTGAAAAATCTCAAAACCTGTTTAATCCAGATACTTTTTAATGTCCTTTCAAATCAGTTCAAATGTATTTTTAACCATTGTAAAAAAACACCTATTTAAACCAAATCCAAAAGGAGTTCATGTTAGACATATTTCACAGTAAAAGTTTGATAAGATGTGATCAAGCAGTTCTTTATAAATACTAGAGTGACAGAACAACAGACATGTGAAAATAACCCAACTATTTTGAATATAAAATGTTGAATTAACTATTATCAGACAAGTACCAGTGGCACATCTTGACTTTCACTCGAAAATAAAGATTTCATAAGCGAATGCTTAAATTTAAAATTTTGGTTACAACCTTAATGTACATGTCACCTCTAATTTAAATATCCTAGGATCAGTAGATTGGAAATAATTTTTCTCTCTCTCATTTTTTATTAAAACTCACGAGGTAGGCTTGAAATTTCGCTAAATTCTGGAAGATGAATGCCTAAGTGTTCAATGAAAACATTAATTTCAACCCTGATCACTAGTGACAGTCATCTCAAACAGGAATGAAACATCAACTGGCTGGCAATTTACACACTTTAATTTAGCTTATGGTTGCAGCCAGTATTGTTAACTTTAGTAAATACCAAGTCTGGGCCTGAAAAGTTACGAAAAAAATCTGGATTACCTGAAGTGGGTAGGGTTGGTCCATTTTTTTATTTTGTTTTTTTTTCATTATGGAAAAAAAATCTTAAGTTCAATGGTAAAAACTATGGTAATTCGACTGGAACTACAAACATTTTTATTTAAATAAACAACATTGTGCAGGTCAGAACAGGATTTAATAATAAATCTGAATTTTATTTACAGATTTTTACTAAAAGGTAATAAGAATATACATGAACATACAAATGTATGTTTATAATGTTCAATGATTGTGGAAGAAAGCTCAGAAATTTTATTGGTTTAAAGAATATGCTAGATCAACATTTCTTAAAAATTACTATTTTCACCTTTCTACATTTTGTAAATATATCTAGGACTGTTGCAAAATGAATTCTAGCTACATGTTGTCTTTAATATAACACACATTGAAACATGTTGAAGTTGTGTAGAAAATAATAGCTATTCCAAATTTTGGTCTCATTCAAAATCTGTAGGCTGTTTGAGGAGGGCCTATTTGTTTCATAAAAACAAAAAAAAATTGTCTAAACTCCTCTGGATTAATTATCCTGAGAAATTTTCTATTAACCAGTAAAAAATCTGCAGGCACTGAATTCCAAAAATTATCAGACAAACAACTGTTTAAAACATTGTAGTATAAACAAATATTACTGAAGAAAAGTGAAACCAGTCTAAGGAATGACAATTGTTTACAATGAAACAATCTACGATGCATGCTCTGATTTCTTCAAAAATCTTATGTTTAAATTTGACAAAAGCTGTCATTTATCATAGCAGACAGATGCAATATTTACAACAGAAAAATAATCGTATAAACGACATGAGTCATTGCTTTATTTGACAGCAGGTGGTTGTGCTGGAACTGACACCGGTAAAAGAAGAGACAAGGCGATTTATGTGTGTTTTACAGATACCAAGCAGCTATATTTGAAGTCATTTGTTCATCTTCTATTGCAAGTTTCTTTGCTTCTAGATCGTAAACCTATTACTTAGCAAGTAATTGGCATTCATGACAACAACCTACCGAAGAAAGGAAACTTTGTCCGCCATGATGAATTTCAAATTCGTGACGTCAAGTTCTCGTCCATTACGGATCACACCCGAGATAACTTTTATTACCGTAATTGTTCTAAATGGACAACGCATGTTCTTTCCCTCAATTCAAGATTACGATGAGAGTACAGTAGCATTAAAATCTATGATTTTTCTACTATTTATATTTTTAACACCCATACTCAGTTAAAATCCCAGCTAATAAAAATCTTACATCGTTGTTACTCAAAAAAGACAGAACACCTAGATACTGTTGTACTTGGTATATAGAAATTCTTCATACTTCGTAATAAAAAGATTCCAAATCATCTTCCAAATATACCGAAGGAGAAGTTTTTAAAATTCTGAAATTTTTTAGCGAAAACATTTTTGTCCAGAGTGGTGGACGCGCTGTTCAACAAATGGTCGGCATTCCAATGGGAACAAATTGTGCTCCTCTACTCATTGACTGAGGCATCGCTCTTATGAGGCTGAATTTATGGCTGATCTAATCCAAAGGAAGGAACATCATTTATCCACATTTTTTTATCTCAGTTTCCACTATATAGATAATGTATACCGTTTTGGGGATTTTTTTACATTGCATCTACCCCAAAGAAATTGAGATACAGGATTTTACAGACACTGTAAAGTCAACCTCTTATCCTGACCTACATTTAGAGATCGATAATAAAGGAAAACTCTTGACAAAACCATAGGACAAACGCGATTACTTTTCATTCCGTATTGTCAACTTTCCTGTTGCTGTAGCACATCCTTCAGCACTTGCGAATGGAGCTTTCATATCAAAGCTCATACGTTATGCCAGAGCTTGCTGTAACAACACAGACTTTTTGTACCGCGCTAAACTTCTAACAAGTAGGCTTTTGGAACAGGATTATGTTGCTAGAAGATTGAAGCCATCACTGCAGAAGATTCATGATCGTCATCATGAACTCGTGGATCGTTACTGTGTATCCATCTGCACTATGAGAACCGACTTATTAAACGTGTCATAGTTTTCCGTTCCTCGTTCGTCTACCCTGCAACTCGGCGAGTGCTTCTAGAAAGGTAGAGGACGCTCGCCCTTCCTGCGCACCTGGTTCATGCTCCCTGTTTTTAGTGGAGTCCGAGTTGCTCATTTACTTTTGTTGTTCTGTACATATGTTTTGGTATCTTATGTTCCTTGCTGTATGTGTTTGTTTTCCATGTCTGTTCTATCTCCATGGATTACATTCTTTTGATTTCCGCTAGAATCTTGGTTTGCTTTATTACTATTTCTTATAAATAGTAATTCAATTTTTTTGCATGAAACATTTTCAAGCATGGTATTTTTACAAAATGTAGGTCACCATTTTCACTCTATATGTGCAGTTAGAATTATCTTTCCACTTGTTTCCCTTCCTCCCCTCTTAATATTAGCTTGCCATGCCATTTTTGGCACACGTCTTTAATGTATCTAATTCAATTCCCATACAGGTCGAACGTGCAAGCTTTACCACTGTACCTAATATTTTATGTCTATTTTCTTCTTTTTTTTCCCGAGATGATGTTTGATAAACAAACATTGTAATTTTAATTCAAAAATATAAGTATTCATTTATAAATATATATATACAGTAGTACATAATTGCTAGAGACTAACTATATAAATACATGAAAATAAATAAACAATCGTCAAGATTTCAAAATAAATTAACATTAAGGTGGATATGGGGGATATTTGAAATTTAGCGAGAAATTAAAGTTTCAACCAAAAACCGCTTAAATCTACCCCTGTAAACCCATGCTTTGCAAATTTTAGGCGAGGCACGCCCGCCACGCCCCGCCTGAATCCGCTCTTGGAACCAAGGTTCTAGCGGTAATCAAAAGAATGTAATCCAGTGACAAAGACCAGACATGGAAAACAGACATTCACAACAAAGAACATAAAGTAACTAAAATCATATATACAAAGTAACAAAAACAAATGAGCAACTCGGACTCCACTAAAAAATGGGAGCATGAACCAAGGTGCACCGATAAGTCCAGTATTTTTGATTTCCGTTCATAAGGAAAGAAATAATCTAGTCAAGAATATCTGTTTAGCTAATGTCAAACATACAAAGCATCTGTATTTTTTTTTCTTTTGTCTATTTGACTACCTATGGGATATAACCCCACAATGCCCTCACACATATCGGAACGTGTTGATGTCTTTTAATTTCAAAATACGTTTGACTGTACAGTGTTGCAAGCGGTCTAAAGAGGCTATCTCGTTTGTTTTCAGATTGTTCCATGCTGCACAACCTTAAAGTGTAGACAGCTAAACAACAGATTTGTGTAAGTCAATTAGAACTTTTGGGTTTGTAATTTCCGACATTATTCCGCTACGGGTAAAAAAAGTAATTTCTTCCTTTTCGACAGGAGTTATTTGTTTTTGTTTTTTTTTTTCACTCGTGTCAAATATTGTCTATTGTCTATATATTTCCAATTAACTTGTAGTGTTTAAATGATGTAAAAATAATATGTTTGAATCATTTTAAAAGAGTTTTTGACGTAAAAAAAATATTTGGTTAAATTAAAAGCATTGATTGTCCCCTTTCATGGTTTCAAAGGGGAGATAATTGGCGGGAATATGTTCCACTGGAATAGGAATTTTAGCTTTTCTAATATTACAAGAAAAAGAGATCGGCGACTCTAAATTTTCTTTTTGAAATATAAAAGAATAGCAGTTACTTGTTCGTTACATAAATTTATAAGAAATTTTATATACCAGCTTTGTTTAATAGTTTGCGAAATATTTAAGATTCCGTACAGAATCCATATATGTTGTAACTCTGTCGTTATTAGGGCTCTATCATCTAGAAATCAAGTTTGTTTGCCTATGTTTTTCATTAAAATTCTGAAGTTTGTTCGTTCAAGGTCATCTTTGAGAAAACAAAATAGGAAAATCTACTAGACATGTTCGGTTATCTACCTTACGACAGAAAATATCTCATTAGTATCTAATACCACTATTTTCAATGGTCGCAAAATGGTTTTGATGACGAAGCAACACTACTTGAAGTTACTGTTGATTTCTGACCTATTTCAAACTCACACGGTCAAAAATGGTTCGACAACAAAGCCTGCTACATTTTTTTCATACGAAGTATAATAAATAACAATACATACATGTACCTCTTTTTTAATCACATGCAACCGCAGGTACTCAGTGTCCACTATGTAGTACTTTTAAAGTAAAAAAAATACAAGAAAGTTAAAGACGATGGAAGAAGCACTGCGCTTAATATACAACAAAAACCTCATCTCATTACATTCACTTTTAGATAACAAAATTATAATTGTCATTATTTGACAAGTTTTATCAATGTCCTAAACTGAAAGAATTCGGAAAATAAATATGACGCACCACGTCATTCTTATTCTTTCAGATATAGTGCATTTCAGACGGTGTCACGTGTATAAATGAATATTGTTAAGTATGAGTGTAATGTGTTTTTTTTTCAAATAGGTGGTTTAAAGTGTTGGAAATTCTACAATATTTTTGCCGAGTTTGAAGGACGGGTGTCCCAACAGACCATATGAATACTCAAGGAACAACTGTGTACCACTCTTGGTCGATCTGTTTCTATATTCGTATGAAGCCAGATTTCTACTTGGAGTACTACTAAAAACAACTAGCCCTGTTCTTCTATTGCAATTTCTAATACAGGTAGATGATTTCCATGTTTGACCTCTGAACAAGGATTTCTTACATGCATCTGATCTATACCCATAGTAACTCGAGAATTAAAGAGAGAATTGATACGCTTTTACCCAATACCTAGAATTTAGAAATCGAAAGTTTACGACAAAAGTGATAATTTTGACTTTCCAATTGTTAACGTCCCCTTTCCTAGTGGTTATATACCAACATCTCCAGTATATGACATTTCACAGTTGATCCTGTCCCGCATGTGACTTTTCAGTTCATTATGATCTATCAAGTTTCTCGGACAGGGTTAGAGTTCAGCCTTTGTTGATATCACCACTAAAGTAGTTTTATGGCTGTCATCACAATTTGACTGATCGATGTCAAGTTGAGACTAGATATCCTCAGCTAGATTTCAAGTCTTAAAGAAGGCAGCACCGAATTGACAATTAACCAAACTTGACGATTGCTAAACTGGCGGAACAAGACATCTTACCGTTCCGTGGCACATGGTTTCACTCCAGTTTTTGTGTTGTTGGAGTTTCTGCAAGTGCTTTAGTTATTTGTGTGCACTGATAGTGTCTTGTTTTGAATATCTTCATGCAGTTTTGTATTTTATTCTGTTGTCTACATCATGTATGTAGATCCAGTTGTCTGTGACCTATACGTTTTGACAATGTTGTTTGCATTCTGTTGTCTCTGAATTGCCCTTATGTTTTGATGCTTTGGTATTATTCAAATCCTTTATTTTTTTGGTTAATATTAAAAAGACGGAGACATTTAAGGGATTTTGACAGCTGCCTACTACTCCAAAGACTTATTAATTGAGATGACATTCACGTATTTGAATCACCTCAGCCAACGGATTTCAGTTCCCGTGAATAATTATATTAACGTACAGTTAACTATTTTGTCACAGCAAATGGCATATTGTGTGCTACAGTTGAAGATATCGCTTTTGCAAATATGAGGTTGAAGTAAACACTCGAAATGCAATATAGAATCTCGATCGCAATTCCGTCGTTTTTTCTTCTGTCAGTCGATCTATATGACATTTTTGTCAGTTATTTTTCTGAGCTCAGTCTTTGAATATGACCCAACTTTAACAGGTTCGTGTAAATCGTCATATTTTATATTACTTTGTTTTGGCTCATTTTAGGAGGCGGTTTTATTTGCATTTAATTAGGAACCATATACATGTATATTGTCCTGATATGGCGACAAGCAAATTTTGGTATGACATGAGAATATTTAGAAAGGAAATGAGTGAAAACACATTAAAGCAATATTAATATTTCGGAAGGGAAAAGTCCGGAACAAAATAACAGGTATATTTCGGAAGGGAAAAGTCCGAAACAAAATAACAGGTATAACGAACACCATATACATAAACAGGTATAACACAGGCGTCACAGTCTCTTGAATCAGGGGTATGAGAAAATGCGCCGCAGAAGGTGTCTTACCAAATTCTTTTTTTTTCAAATATCAGTCCTTGATTGAAAAATACTCAGTTTCTCCTAAAATAATGAGTAACGATTGCTTTTTGTAAATTATTCCTTATGCTGATATGAACATTGATTTACCAATTATGACATTATATTAGCATCCAAATGCTTCTTAATTACCATCAGTATATTCACGCCGCGATGGGAGAAGGGTGTTTAGCGCTGTAAAACCTAGATTTAACAAAACCAATTTTGTTTGAAATGCCTGCCCCGGTGGTGTAAGATTTATTTTAGACTTGGCTTGATTATGGATCGGATTTTGTTGTTACTGTTATCCAGTATTGTAAAATGGTATGTAATAGGTTTGCATATTTTATCCCCCCTCCCCCTTGTCTTTAGGCGCCAGGGGTTTTCAGAGTTTATGCTGCCCGTTTAAATGCATATCTGACATATCAATTTTTTTAACCAAAACTCGAAATTGTGACAATTCATAGATATGCTAATTTTCAACTTAATGGGTTACACAATGTGTTCAGCCTGATCACACCCACCACTTTCATGTTACTTAGTTTTACGCCTACTAAAATTCCATTGGAATGATTTGAAAATTAGTTTCAGCATAACGGGGTGTTCACTATAGAGGTACAGAAAAGAGTTTCTTATATTTAATATGAAGGTCAACGTTTTAGCAACACCTCTAATCGTAAGAGACCTTCGTACATATAACGTTTAAGCCACTTTCAAACATCTGGCTTTCATATTTAATCGCATGATGTGATCGAAGACTTATAATACCCTCATCTCATGGGAATGTAATCTCCATCGTATCCATATGAACTGTCACAGTAAAACACAGGAAATCGGCCCATTCCTTTCAATCAATTTTCTTATATACCAGCTAAGAACGATGGCTTTTGGTATGAGAATAGAGATACATCTAACTTCAAATATCGCCATAGATTTCTCAAATTTGCCTTGGGTATTTGCGTGTAATATTCATCCACTAATTTTGAACTTTCCACATTCTTATAACCTACTTTACGGTCGGGAAATTTGAACGACTCCATTTTGTCTTTGATCCCCATAAAATCGAAAGCCTTTCGTATATCGTCATCCATGTATTCAATCTTGCCAATGAAGTTATATTTAACCAAACATGGCCGACAAAGCTGGTTGTACCGAGCCCAGTGTTGTTCGTAAGACTGTTCGTGCGTGTCTGCGTCAGTTAAATATTTTATAAACTCTAGAAACGAAACATTTTTATTTAATTTAGTATTGTTTCTTTTTAAACGAACAATTTTTTGGGCAATCTTTTGAAAAACAGGACTATCTTTTCGAAACATTTTGTCTTTATATGCAGATACAAGTCTAGTGAAAGGGTCGCGTACAAATACCACTTTCTTATAAGTTCTAAGTCTCTCCTCTATTTCAGTTGAATTATAGTTATAAAAAGACCTTCCATGTGTCGCAAACGTTGAGTGAACTACAGCTGAATTCATTTGATTTATAATAAAATTTCTATTGGCAGGCTTACTGTTTAGTGCCAGAAATATTCTCTTCCAGTTCGTACAGGCTAGCTTAGGCATCATACAAAATATAAACTTGTGTTCATCGTTAACATAGAAATACTCGTAACTAGACTTTGGCAGGGCAAGTGGGACCTGTCCAATATCTTCTAACTGAGAGCAAACATGGCGTAGTTGTTTCGTTCTTTGTAGAGGATCAGATCCGCCTCTGTTAACTTTTTCGCTAGCATTCATGTCTTCTTCCTTAGAATGGGAATCATTGAAAAAAAAATCAGAAAAAATGTAAATACATGCAATTAAAAAGCGCAAACTAAAATTAGCCTCATCTAAGGAGGATTCTTTGCTACATAACTCCTAATACTAAATAGTCTCAAGCTTTGGTTATTCTTTATCATTAATATCTGTGTGTAGAACTATTCACGCCCTCCTGTTCGCTGATTTTTTTTCACTTGTATTTTGCCGAACTTTAAAGCACGTCAGGTTTAACTGGCAGAACAACTTTTCGCTTGGCATTTTAATCTCACTTTCCAGCATATACAGCATGCTTCGTCATTGAATAATCCTCGATTCAGTGAGTCTCGAATCTCATTAAAAATTACCATACACCCTTGTCAATACTTTTGGTTTCGGAAAGTGTATGTGATACATTTTTTTTAAAAACCTAAAGTGTCTTTGAATTACTGGGGTAAACCCAACTTTTTTAAAACAAAACTTCTGATAACAGACTCTACTACTTTTGCCGCTTACCTAGAAAATCAAAGACAAATACGATGATCTGTTCATTCCGCATTGTCAATTTTCCATTCATACGTGTAAACATATAATTTTCCTTGTATGTAGGGTTTTCATCACTCAACTCAAACGTTATACCCTAAAGTCAAGTTATCGTCCAGATATCATGAAAATACCAATTTCTGGCCCCTTTTTGACCCATAATTCCTAAATGTTTCAAGTCACAACCCCTAAAATCAATTCCAGGCTTCCCTTTGTGGTATGGCACATAGTGGTGTAATTGTGGAAAGATCTATAAACTCCTAAACGGTTCAAGTATCAATCACATGCTTCCTTTTACAAAGATACTTATACTCAAGTTATTGAACGGAACGGACGACGACGACGACGAGAGATGATACAATTATATGATCTATAAAAACCCAGATTAAACATGTTTACTTACATGTTCAATGTTTCTAAGTGGTGCAGATTCTTCATTTCCTGTAAATATATTAATCAAATAATAAATTAATAGAAGTCGATATTTGGGGAAATGCCCACAAGACAGCGACTCTGACAATAAATCCTGGCCAGAAACTTCGACAAAAACCCATTCTGCATCCACTGAACGATACTTTGACTGAGAAACAAGGAACTGTGTAATAAACCACAGTGAATAATGCGCGCCTACTTTGTAAGGCCGATTTTTACTTTTTTTTTGTATTTCCGTATTGCGTGTATACCTTTTAAACCATTTAACTAATACAACGAAGGAACTGCATTGTAATGTAATTGGAAACCAAAACAAACAAAAAATAATGTATAGTTCACAGCAGTGACGATTGAATCAATCAAGAATATCAAGTTATGTTAAAGTCTGAGTAAGGCCTTACCGTAAATACAAGACTGGGAACGGAAGAGAAAACTACCAAGCAGTCCACACAGTAACAGTAAAGCTATAGTGTGGTACCGTTTATTATACTTCATCGTGACCACACTCCCCACGTCCTTCTGAGTAGTAAACTAAAAATATTGACATAAGTTCCGTCACGCTTTAAATTCTACGGACATTTAAAAATAACTAATTCGAACTTTTACAATAACATCACTTTAAAAAATATATTCAATGTTAAACATTGTAACAATGTACATACACGTTCTAGTTTTTGTTATGTATGTCTAATAAACATTAGTGTTAGCAAATCATATTGAAGAAAGAAATATAGAAATCAAACCTTTATCCCGTTAATACTTTTCTAAAGTAATGAAATTATCCTCAGCACCAAAATTTTGGCTTTATTTGAAGAATCGTACGATACGAGATTCTACATTTAAACACAATTGATGTCGGCTTACGAATTGGAATCATGGATTTGAATTTAGCTGAATTAAGTAGTGAGAATACATATGACATCGTTGGGAAACCAAACAAAACCAGAAGGTCATGACAGTAGCATACTAATTTCATTGTTAAATATTTGTAAAAAAAATGAGTTCGATTGAATTCTTCCTTCCAATAAAGCGAAAAGATTGTCCTGGTGGCTATTTTATCCGGACAATTAGCTTCAAATTTTACACAGGCTATTGTCTGGACGTGACAAACGAATTTAAATGAAATAATACATTTGTACTTTCTTAATAATTTATTCATGAAACAAGCAAGGTTTATTTTACTGCCTTTAATGGCAATATATCAAATGTAAAATAAACAAAATCAATGACGCATACAGTATGGACCATGGACTATTTATATCCATTCTTTCATCAAATGTTACAAATCAGGCGAAAACACACTGAAATACTACAAGAATGTATAAAAGATCACTTTAACAGATTAATTCGGATATAGATATTATCACACAGCATCTTTGTTTAAACAGATAGCTCTATCTTTGAGTGAAAAATCTGTTTTGAAAGAAAAGTGTTGTTACAACCAAGGCTTGTGTATCGATACTCCAAAAGGTTTTTGAAAATCCGTATGAAATGCACAGATTGATAAAATAACACTGATTGATATAATCATGTTAAACTCTTGTTTAAGTGTACCATCTGAAATTCCCTTATTTTATAATCCTTCACAAAAATCTTACCATTTCCAATTGTTATAAAAATTATATTGTTCTTGATGATCTATTTGTTGTCAATCATCGTATCTGGTTGTACCGCCCTTCACTCTTATTTCTTCATGCACTGGGGTAAAATCAAAAGAGAAATAAGTCAATGTAGGTAGATTTTTACCACCTTTAAAAAACAATTTGAAATAAAGACGAAAATTATTACACATTAAAACCAAGCGTACAGTAGGATTGTATCTGTAGTGCAAGTGTAATCAAGGAAACCAGGATTGTAGTGGAAATCAAAAAGATGTAATCCAGGGACAAAGACCAGACATGGAAAACAGACATACACAACAAAGAACATAAAGTGACTGAAATAATACATACAAAGTAACAAAAGTAAATGAGCAACTCAAACTCCACTAAAAACTGGGAGCATGGATCAGGTGCATAAAAGTCCAGTTCGGGGTAGACGATAGAGGAAAGAAAACTATGACACGTTGAACAAATCAGCTTTCATGGTGCAGATGGATACAACGTAACAATCCACGGGTTCATGACGACGACCATAAAACTTCTGTAGTGATGACTGCAATCTTGTAGTAACAGTAACATAACCCTGTTCCAGACCCAACTTGTAAGAAGTCTAGCGCGATACAAAAAGTCTATGTAGTTACGGCAAGCTCTGGAATAATGTATGAGATGTGATATGAAAACTCCATACGCAGGTGCTGAAGGGATGTTGCCACAGATGAAAGGAAAGTTGGCAATTCTGAATGAAAAAGTAATCACGTAAAGTTTACTGTCAGATTGTATCAGCATTGCAACATTTTCAAACCAACGGTCGGATTGTATCAGTAGTGCAACTTACGGTCGGGTTATATCGGCAGTGCAACTTACGGTAGGATTGTGTCGATAGTGCAACTTACGGTTGATTACAAGTGCAACAATTTTAACATCTTCTATCAGCTCTCTGAAATAGTCCTTATCATCAGGCACTGTTACCGATTCTTTCTGACTAAATATCGATATATCATAAAAGTTAATATATATGGTTTAGCATGTTTAATTAGATTCACAATGTCATCCTATTTAAGCCTTATACGTCCGGTCAAATGAATTAGTCACGGAAATTGTAAGTATAATACTATTAGTACTAAACAATATCATAATTCTGCATTGTTAACAACCAAATTGACCCCTATAAGTTATAGTTTCGTCCAAATAGTATTTTAGACAAAATAGTTTTTAATGATCAATGGGATCAAACCTCATTGATTACTGGTACACCTTTGACTGTTTATGTAAATGAAAAAAAAAACACAAATTCGGAAACTCATCTAGCAAATTTAATAAAAAGCTTCGCCTAGTGCAACATGATACGATCGCAGTGGTTGAACCCTGAACAGTTGTGGCAAGTGCTGACACAATATCAGTTTTTGTCACACTTTAGCATAAGGACTTACAATTCATTATGGACGCATCAAATGGTTTGGACACTATATTGCACAAAATGACATTAATTTTTTTTTTTTCAAAATCAGACCAAAAATAAAACAAGAGGCCCCGAGAACCCTGAATCCCTCACCTGATTAAAGTTTGTCTTTCAAGGGCAATAAATTTGACAAGGAGTTGTCCAAAATTTTGACTCATGAAGACTTTGGTAGGACTATCATTAGGATCATTTCAGTGATAAAAAGTTTCTTTTTATTTTAAAGATATTGGCTGAAAACTGTAAAAAAAATGTCATTTTTCATCTTTCAAGGGCATTAACTCTTACAGGAGTCACCTGACAACTTTGATCCCCGACGACTTTTGAAGGCCTTATAATAAGGGTCAAATCAGCTATAGAAATAATTTAGCTAAACCTAAAGGTTTTGGAGATACTTGTGAAAAACTATTATCTGACCCCTTTCTTCTATATTTAGTAACAGCAGCCATGTTTTTCGAGGGATTAAACATCCTCAGATCAGTTCTATGCACGATACCCCAAGGAACATTCATATCAATTTGGATCCAATTGGTCAGGTGGTGTCAGAGGAGAAGATTTGTGAAAGAAATAACATTCAAAATAGCAAAAAAACGTCGAAAAAGGGCAATAACTCTGACGTGGCTTAACATATCAAAATGAAAATTTGACCACAGATAGATCTCATCATGCTGAACACTTTTACCCACGTCAGAATTAGGCTAAACCTAACGGTTTTGGAGATGTATGCAAAAAAACTACTGTCTGACCTCTGTGTTCTATTTTTAGTAACGGCGGCCATGTTTTTCGTCGGATCAAAAATCCTCACATCAGTTCTATGCACAATACCCTAAGGAACATTCATACCAAGTCTGGTTCCAATTGGTCAGGTGGTGTCAGAGGAGAAGTAAACAATCCTAATTTCGGGGATTTGATACATCGCATCTACCCAAAAGAACTTGAGATATAGGATACTACAGATACTGTGAAGTCAGCATCATATCTTGACCTACACTTAGAAATCGATGGTAAAGGAAAACTATTGACCAAACTTTACAACAAACGTGATGACTTTTCATTCAGAATTGTCAACTTTCCTTTCATATGTGGCAACATCCCTTCAGCACCTGCGTATGGAGTGTTCATATCACAGCTCATACGTTATGCCAGAGCTTGCCAAAACTACACAGACTTTTTGTATTGCGCTAGAACTCTGCAACTAGGCTTCTGCAACAGGGTTATGTTGCTACAAGATTGAAGTCATCACTACAGAAGTTTTATGGTCATCATCATGAACTCGTGGATCGCTATGGTGTATCCATCTGCACTATGAAAACGGATTTGTTCAACGGGTCATAGTTTTCCTTTCCTCGTTTGTCTACCCCGGACCTGACTTTTTATGAGCAACTCGGCAGGTGTTTCTAGAAAAGCAGAGGATGCTTACCCTACCGGTGCACCTGGTCCATGCTCCCAGTTTTTAGTGGAGTTCGAGTTGCTCATTTGCTTTTGTTACTTTGTATGTATGATTTTAGTTACTTTATGTTCTTTGTTGTGTATGTCTGTTTTCCATGTCTGGTCTTTGTCCCTGGATTACATTCTTTTGATTACAGCTATAACCTTGGTTCCCTTGAATACTCTTTCTATAATGGTAGGGGCCACAAAGTCCAAATTAGATAGGAACCTTCCTTTAGTGATAAGTAAAATCGTATCAAAATTTCTAAACAATTGGTAAATAACAACTGAAAGATATTGCACAGAAACAAAGTGTCTGCAGAAGCTAACAACGCCGCCAACGATTTTTGCATGTAAATGATCAGTGATGTTTAAATATACATGTAGCACATGTTTCTCAATCATAAATCTACTAGTAGATATGGTAAGGGTTGTTATCAAATGAACTGCTTGGTCTTGAAACCCCATTTTTAATTTTACACATCTGACCTTAACTTTTGACCCAAAAATCTACAGGTGTCGTTCTCATTCTCAAAATTCTTCACCTGTGCAAGTTTCATTTAATTTCATGGAAGCTTGGTGCAGTTATGCTTGGGTAACTCATTTTAATTCAGAATTATTATTTACCCTGACCTTTGACTTACTTACCCCAAAATGAATTATCAGACAGATTGATGGAAAAGTATGCCAAATTTTTACCATCCTGAGAGGAATAGGGATAATAAGATACTAACTTTCCATAAGGGTGGCTAAATATTTATGTGCTGCGAACAAATATCATTATATACACACACTAAAAGTCTGCCCTCATCAAATGTTAACTTACTTGTATCAATGGAATTAAGTGTCATTTAATTAAGAATTTAATAACATTCAAAACCATACATGAGGTTAATTGTGACTTGAAATAAAAAAAATAAAAGACTTGCCACAATATATTTTATTAAAATATTGTTTGTTTAAATTATTTGTTTATATATTCTCAGTAATATTTTAACAAAGTGTGGTATCAGTAGCAACAGTCTATAGTAATGGGAGGTTGTTAAATAGTACTATAAACACACTCATTTTCCTAAAAAAACCTACTAAAGTAGACTTTACTAAAACAAAATTTATGACAATTTGTTTATGACAGGTCAATAATTCATACATGCCACACAATGGGTACAAATAAGATGAATACATTAATGTAAGAAAATTAAGTGGTTATTTAAAATAAAGTTGTTTACTTATTACCGGCTTTACTTTAACACATAAAAATCAACTTTAAATTTAGAACATAAATGTACAACAAAATGAAACAAGCATCATGGTAGAAACATAGGAACACATGTTAACTTTCTCAAGATAAATGTCAAACAAGTCATTTTGACACATGAATTTCATTCAGGACAAATATGAAACTTCTCCAACTGTAAAAGCTGTTAGCACTCAAATGTACAACTTATACTTAACACCTGTCTACAATTTTCACTTGCACTATTTTTTTTGTTAATACTAGCACCTATTTGATAAAGGCAGATCTTCTGAAAGGAATTCTTAACAGTCAACAAAATGATGTTTAAGACTGATAAAACCTTTATACAACTCAATTTAATATTTGACATTTGATAATTCTATAAATGGAATGTTCTATCATATAAGAAAAACACACTAGAAAATAATGTGATCTTCTTCTACATATTCCTGGTCTTGATATTCATCAGTTAATTTTTTCCACCATGGTTGTCGTAGTAACCGTAAATGTTCAATATGGTCTGCTTTGGCTTTGGTTGCCACAGCTAATAAATTACTAGAGTACATTTCAACATCTTTATCAGTAACACTGTTTAATGGAGGAGCCACTGCAAAAATACCATACAATAAACAGTACCAGTATACAGTAGAAATGATTATAGATATACAGTATTTGTTTCAGTAGTACACAAAAGAAATCACATCAAATGTTTTTAAATCTTTTGTAAAATACCTGAAAGCATATGTTTGAATTAAGTTGACTCTACTTACAGTGTACCAATTCCAAGACAATATTCAGTCTAGTTTTTAGAGCATTGCTTTACTTACAATGTACTAGTTATGAGTCATCATTCAGTCTAGTTTTTAGAGCCTAGCTTTACTTACAATGAACTAGTTCTGAGTCGACATTCAGCCGAGCTATAAGAGCCTCTCTATGGTGCTGTTTCTCTCTGTTCGACCTAGCAGACTTGTAGTATCGAGCTAACATTTCAGCTGCTTTTTTATGGCCCTGTTCTAACTCTTCTCTTGATGTATATACTGACTGGAAGTAATTATTAAAAGGGAATTTTATCAACAAAATGATGATTTAACTATCATTCCAATATCTTCATAAAGTACCCTACTAATTTTAGAAAAAAAGGAGTGAATCTCTGTTTTATATGTTATATTTGTACCTAATCAACCAAAATACAAAATGATACACTTGGTATGTCAGCAAAAATAATAATTATATTTACTTATGCAGTAGACCATATTATTTCAGCTGCTTACTCTAAGAGCATGCCCAATATATAACTCTGCAAAGAAAATTTGTTTGTCCTATCCAAAGCCCTACATCACAAAATGCAGATCTACCGTACAACTTAGACAAAAAGTCTATTGGACAAAATCTTAACAAATTAGTTAAAACATTGGCGCCATTAAAAGTTCACAGTACTGTATTATCCAGTACATATGCTTCTAGTGTCTTTGTTGAACCTTATCTACATAGGCTACTAGTGTCTTTGTTGAACCTTATCTACATATGCTACTAGTGTCTTTGTTGAACCTTATCTACATATGCTGCTAGTGTCTTTGTTGAACCTTATCTACATATGCTACTAGTGTCTTTGTTGAACCTTATCTACATATGCTGCTAGTGTCTTTGTTGAACCTTATCTACATATGCTGCTAGTGTCTTTGTTGAACCTTATCTACATATGCTACTAATGTCTTTGTTGAACCTTATCTTTCAATATTATTCATTATCCATGCTTTTCAATAAGTTTGGATTTACGTAGTGTAAGAAAACAATCATTAAAACATAGTAAGGATACAAAAGCTTACTGGTTTAAGTTCTCGATGTTGATTAATAATTCTTTGTAATTCTACCCTTCGCTCATCGGTTAAACCTGGAGGTTTTAGTGATGCCCTTATTTTATTTCTTTTGTCTTCAAGTTTCTTCAACCATTTTCTCACCTGAAAGAGATGCTAGATAGATTATTACTAGTATACTGTTGTGAAATACGTTTTTGCAGTTGTGTTTTGAGTAAATTAGTCTTGTTATAGAATATTGTTGTACAATGATATAGTTATGTTTTATTTGTTCTGCATATTTGTCAGTCGCGTCAGGGATGTGAACGTCTTTTATTCCGCGAAATTAGTGTATTGCGGGAAATTTCATGCGTTGTCATCAACAATCTGACGTTGGTGTTTCTACTGAAAACAAACTTGGTAAGTTCGAAATTCGACTGTCCAAGGGATCGGCTGTGTCGTTCCCTTGACCTGTTTATTTGCCACGTTTGGACTTGCGGATATTTATACAGTTCAAGATAAGCTTTATAGCTCTTTTTATACACATCTTCCTGTATTTCAAGTGTTTTTAGATGGTGAATTCCGTAACGCTTTCACTTGAAGGTGCTGTTTTTGTTTAGCCCAACCCCGGCCTAGATTTGATATTTTATTATTATCACTGATAATTATTTAGTGTTATATCTATACTTTTGTCTAAATTACTGACATTACGCAGGTTCTTTGACTTGGGTAACAGAATTTGTATATTGTTTTTGGATTGTCAAAATTATATTCCTGCATAATAAACTATTCATTTTTATACATGTTACATGCAGCTTCTACGCCCATCAGTTTCTGATTATTTCGTAGATTTCCGCTTGGTTTCCTAGTTTTACAATAATACAGTACATATTCAATAATTCTTGGGGATTTAATCTGTAGAAGATGCATTTCTTAAAAAAATTTGTCTGATAGATCTCATCTGATAGATCTCATGCAAGAACTCATCGAAGACCATAAAATGAAATCAAGTGAAATGTATATTGCATAACGTTTAATACTGGATTGATTCTTTAACTAGTTCATTATAAGTTGAATAGTAAACATGAGTACAAGTGTACTAATACTTTAACATAGTGGAATATTAAGTTTAAAGGAATGTGGTAAGCAACTTTTTTCTAATCTATTCATTTTTAAACATAACCAATCAAAATACTGCAGTGGTTTTTACAACTGCTATTTTTTTTATTGAATGTGACAAAATTTTTTTCTTACATTAAGTGCCTAGAAGAGCCTCCAGAACAAGTAACTTGACCTATCATCCAGTAAATGGTTCCCACAAGAGCCTCCAGAACAAGTAATTTGACCTATCATTCAATAGATGATAAAACTTACTGATCTCTGAACAATAACAGCAGCTCTGTAGCGTTTAACAAAAATTTCTCTAGATCGTATTCCTTTCCGAGCATGATGTCCACGCCATGTTTTCTGTATAAGTACTGCTGATTCTGTTTGCTGTCTTTGTAAATATCTTTCTAACATGGCTAAATAAACACAAATATTACTATTCATTTGTTTCAGATATTTGAAATAAGCAAGTAACAAAAACTTTTATAATTAGAACTTGTATCATATTATACCATATGATGCAATGATATTATTTTATAACAAACCCTGATTAACCGAAATACAAATTAACTCTTAATGAAATTTAAGGTTTCTCAGAATTAACATGAACTTCACTTGAGGTTCCTTCTAACATAACATTAATGAATAAAACCAAAAGATGTAGTCTGTCGGCAGAATTATAACAATGCATCTCATTTTCAATTCTTTCAAAACATTCCAAATATCTGTCACATGAACTTCATGTATTTAAAACCAAAATAACTTATTTTTACAAGTTAACCGAAACCCATTAAGGTTCTGAAGACTATCAAGTTCATTCTAAAAATAAACCCACTCAACAATTTCTGTCAAGTTTTTCATTAATGAACTGCATTTATACCATGACCACAAATAAGTACGCAAAAATTACAAAGTCACATGGTAAACAGGAAGTAGATAAGCAATGAACCTGGTAAGAGGATACACTTTACAAGTTTTCATACAACGTGAAGTCATCATGCAAAAGCAATATCAGAATATCTAAGCATTCCCTACAACAAGTTTTCATACAATGTGAAGTCATCATGCAAAAGCCATATCGGAATATCTAAGCATTCCTTACAAGAGGAGCTGAGAAATCTGCTAGAGAATAGTGTCATGGACTGACTGACTGAGGGATAGACTGACAAGCTGATTGCAATATATACCCTAACTTTAATGAATGGAGATTTAATAATATTTGAATATTAATCTGTCTCACCAGCAGGTAATATCTCTACAGTATGAAGCTGTTTCTCTTTGAACTCTCTCATTATCTTTTGTCTGTTTAACTTCAGCTGTCTCTGTAATTCTAATGCTTCTTTTGCCTGCTCTTTCCTTTCTTCTAAAACTTTCCTTTTCAATCTGTTTTTATAGTAATGTCATGTATCAAACCAACTGAGAGGTATTATGAGAATCTACACAACTAATGCCTACATAATTATTAAACTAGTGTTAATAATAAAACATTACATGTTCATTACACAACCACCTGCATACAACAATTATCTTTATTTTCACCACACTACAATAATAATATTAGCAACTTTTTATGATTTAGTCAACATATTTTGATACTGAAATTTAATTATAGGGAATTATATTGAATGATTGAGTTTTTTCTGCATGGAGAAAGAGAAATATAACAGTCATTTTTCAATTAACAAACCTTGTCTATTCTCATTCAAAGTCAAAATACTATGATAGTGCAGCGTATTTGTCGCTTATGGTTCCACTAATCTCATATATCAAAAGAGAATACTTTTGGCTACAAGTCCTGTAGTTTTACCAAGCAAGGAACAAGATTTACACACTCTTGAAGTAATATCCTGTATCTATAAATCATATTTCATTTTTAGCTCTTTCGAATATTAAATTACTCCATCCATAACCAGCAGTCATTTGAAAATAAAACATTTTGTACTCAATCTTATCCCTTGTCAATTAACTCAACATACCTATACTGTTTCTGAAACTTTGAAAATGTTTTATTTGCTTTCTGTAATTTTTTCCTTGTCACAAAGCCTTTCCATATTGCTTGTATTGTAACAGCAGCTCGGAAAAACCTCTACAATGGATAAAATTGACTGAATACAGAAAAACCTCTGCAATGGATAAAATTGACTGAATACAGAAAAACCTCTACAATGGATAAAATTGACTGAATACAGAAAAACCTCTGTAAAGGATAAAATTGACTGAATATAGAAAAACCTCTGTTATGGATAAAATTGACTAAATACAGAAAAACCTTTGTAATGGATAAAATTGAATAAATACAGAAAAACCTCTACAATGGATAAAATTGACTGAATACAGAAAAACCTCTGTAATGGATAAAATTGACTGAATACAGAAAAACCTCTGTAATGGATAAAATTGACTAAATACAGAAAAACCTCTACAATGGATAAAATTGACTGAATACAGAAAAACCTCTGTAATGGATGAAATTGACTAAATATAGAAAAACCTCTGGAATGGATAAAATTGACTGAATACAGAAATACCTCTACAATGGATAAAATTGACTGAATACAGAAAAAGGGATATTTTTAATGTAGTGGATGTTGTTCTTGCTATTTTAATAGGGTTGAAAAATATGTATCCATAATTTTTATCTAAAAAATAAAATTCCTTAAAATTTTGGGCAAATATAACACAGATATGATAACAAGATGTTCAATTAGTGATATTAAATTTGTGCCTTTATGACCAGTTCACTTCTTGGCTCTTCTCAGTTACAAAAATTTAAACAAATGAAAGATAACTCTTCATCTTGATATTACCTCGTTTTCAGCCTTTTGTGCATTGCCTGCCTGAAGTAATAGATGAAGTTCTTTAAGGTCTCGACTGAAACCAGCTCCTTCCCATTTTGATAACAAAGGACGCAGACCTCTGCAAATTTAAAAAAATAAAAAAATAAAGTTATTATAAATTACATGTATTAAAGAAAACCATTAAGTAGTCCATTTGTTTATTTAAATCATTTTCTACTGAAAAAACATGCATAACTTTCTATAAAAAAGATTCATATAAACCACCAAATCTCAGCCATTCAGTCTTTGATTAAGCATTTCCTAAACTAGAGTACTGCCATGAAATAATGAAAAAAAGTGGAGAATTCTCCAAGAAAAAAAAAACAAAAAGAAAAAAAACATGAATACAAATTATTGCATTTTTGTAGAAATCAATTAACCATCCAAATGACATTTTGCCACCTAATTTTAACTAATGTAATGACACTTGTAACTGAAAACAAGACTGACATGAGCAGTGATTGTTCCTGGAGAAGAAGAGAATGTTTTACCCAACTGGAACATCTGGTCCGTGCATCCAGTTCCTTTTTATTTTTGATGGAGTCTATTTATCTCATTCACTTTAAATTTTCTGTGTGCTTTCCACTTGTTATCTATAAATTTTTCATACTATCTCTCTCCATTTATTCACACACAAAACCATTAGGTGTTATGTGTGTTAACCTACTTATATCTGGTACATAATGTTTCCACCAGAGGTCTGTGAGCCTCACATATCTTCAGTACACACTTACAGGCTGATCTGTAATATTCCAGTACAAGTAATTAAAGATATGAATAATTTAAAAGATAAATGGGAGCATTTTTATATTGTGATTTTGTCAGGAAAAACTAAAACAAAAACATTTTGAAGTTTGCAGCCAATAGAAACATACTACTTCAGTGGTTGTAATTTGGATTTTTTATATTTCTATGAAGTCATACTTTTTATAATGATAAAACATTACAGTGACTTACTAATTTACATGCTTCCGTCTAAAGTAACATTAATAACCCTGCACTATCCTTTCTTTATTAAAGTTTTAAACCTAAATCCAAATCAAATGCAATATCTTCACCCCAATGCAGCAAATAGATTTAATGACCTATGGATATATATATAAAACACTCTGTTATTCCCATAGTGGATTGGTGTTGACATAATAATAACTTACGCTCCAACATTAACTTCATCACTAACAGATAATTTATAAATGAGTTCATCCAGAATACTGAGGACTAATTTGTTGTCCAAGCCTCTCAAAACAATTCTGAAAAAAAACAACAAAAGTAACATCAATGAATAAATAAGTGAAATAACACTAAAGTAGAATATCATAAAATAAACGAACCTAATAGGAATATGAAAATCAGTATGTCAGAAAATCAGAAAATTTCAGAATATGGTGATGTTACTTTGAAGACAGCTGAGTTACATGTTTTTTTACTCATATCTTAAAAATTTCAGAACAATATTATATGGAATTGAGTCAATAATCCATCACTGTATTAGTTTTAAAATAAACCATTTTAAATTTGATTTATTTTACATCTTTTAATAAAAAACTTTTTATACTGTATTTTATAGAATTACCACAAGAAATAAATTCATTAAAAATCCACAACAACTGCAACATACCAAAAAACTGACTTTGGTCTCAAGTCAACTGAAATCTAAACATTAACAGGACAAAAAGCAAGTTAAGATAGAAGACCTTTTTTAGAACACTAACACTGACCTGTCAACTCTGAGCATTTTTGATAATAAATTAGTAACACTGACCTGTCAACTCTGAGCATTTTTGATAATAAATTAGTAACACTGACCTGTCAACTCTGAGCATTTTTGATAATAAATTAGTAACACTGAGCTGTTAACTCTGAGTATTTTTGGTATTAAATCAGTAACACTGACCTGTTAACCCTGAGTTTTTTTGGTATTAAATCAGTAACACTGACCTGTTAACTCTGAGTATTTTTAGTATTAAATCAGTAACATTGACCTGTTAACTCTGAGTCTTTTTGGTATTAAAACAGTAACACTGATCTGTTAACCTGGAGTTTTTTGGTAATAAATTAGTAACACTGACCTATTAACTCTGAGTATTTTTGGTACTAAATCAGTAATACTGATCTGTTAACCCAGAGTATTTTTGGTAATAAATCAGTAACACTGACCTGTTAATCCTGAGTATTTTTGGTATTAAATCAGTAACACTGACCTGTTAACCCTGAGTATTTTTGGTATTAAATCATTAACACTGACCTGTTAACCCTGAGTATTTTTGGTATTAAATCAGTAATACTGACAACTGTATCAGCATCATCTGTTATCAATAACTGAAGCAGCCATGGACATTCTAGTACTGAAATCCAAGATTATAAAATCATGGTTAACATACTTACTATCATATTTCAATGTAGAATTTATAAATATAGAAGTATTATGATAAGATTCTCCTTACATATTTGTAAAAATGACAGGTAAGTTACTCGCACACCATTTCAACACCTCTTTTGGTGTTGCTTTGGTGTTTGTTTACACATGTCCTCAATGCAAATTTGCATAATTTTTTATTTTTTCACTTTTACAAAACAGAATGTACATTGCAAATCTAGTTAACCACATACCAACATCAAAGGAACAGAAATCAGATTGTTATTATTCCAAATATCATTTTGTTATGGGTAAGTTCCCTCATGTTGAAATTACCTTTCCCTGGCAGTACACTGTTACTGGATGCTAGCTGTACTATAGACTGTAGCACACCTTTGTAACAGGTTAACAACTTGTTCTTCTCTTTCATGTGTCCCTGGAAAATACAAAGTGCTTTGTACTTCACCCAACTCAGACACAATATTCTGACACTGAGTCAACAAGTTATCACTCTATCATCTAAATGCTGCATGATGGGTGGAAAAACGGTGACTAGAGTCCTTGGTATGACTCGGCCTGGGATCAAAGCAACAGTCTCCAAATGCTACCACTTGATCATCTTGGTAGTCTATGGTAATTGAAGAAAACATTTCTTTAAAATAAATTACTTACGCGATCAGGAATTTTAGAATATCTAGCTTGAATACGTCTTGCAACCAAAAACATGTTATCTACTGCTTCAGGGAGAACCTTTTCAACAACTTCCTTTCCATCTTTAGCTGGGATACAAGAAACTATTCCCATGCATACTTGACTAAAAAGTTAAAATCACATAATAATTGATTATTTTCCAAATACTGTAAAAGTATTATTGTTCGTGGGGTATTAATTTTCATGGTTTTCATTAACCACAAAATTTGGTCCCAAACAAAAAACAAATTTCCCTTTCGTTTGTATGAAACAGATGTCAAATCCAGGAATTCAAGAATATGTGAACCGGTAGGGTTGTCTCTTTCACATACATTTGTATTCACCATACCTATTCGCATTATATTTCCCTAAACCACAAAACTTGGTACCCATGAATATAAGTATGTACACAGTAGAAGAACAAAAATAGAATTCATGGGTTTGAAATATATTTTGACTCAATAGAACATCAGTCTCACTTTTATAATACATGTAGTAGTTATCCTTCAAGCGAACTTTTAATAGCACATTAAATTTACTCCTTATATTTGTTGAACCTTACATAGGAAAAAATGCAACATATGTTTTTCATAGGTTTTTAAATCATCTGAAAAACATATGTTGTTTATATTTAGGACCACTATGAAAACATATGTTTCTGACAAACAAAATAATTCATAATAAACAAGTAAATACATAGCTTATTGTAATCGTATATTTTCAATAGGATTTCATATATGAAAAGAGTATGATTTTCAAAAAACATAAGAATTCTTGTATTTCTAAATGCACAAAATATATATTTACATACTTGTAGAATATGAAAACATATGTTGCAAATTTCACTGTGTACAGAATAAATAAACATTTTCCAAAATGTTCCTAAGTAACACTCCAGCTAAGAATCATGCAAAATGTAATTTATGGCTGAAAAGCCTAAATATTTATATTTTTTATATTTTGTTTGAATTGCCATAGTAAACAGAAATTAACATCGGTTTTTCATATAACCTGGGTTCTTAGGAGATAAAAATTATAAAGAATGCATTTTAGATTTCAAATTAAGGGAGGTAACTCTGTTAAGGACACTCAAATACAATCGAATCTGTTGGATTTTCGATATTGATTATCTCCTAAGAGCAGATAGATTGGAATGAATAATTACAAAAATAAAAATATCTAGCCTTTTTTGGTGTGTATCACATTTTTCAGATTTTGCATGATTCTTACAAAGACAGCTACTTAAAATTATAAACCTCAATATAGCTGCTAATGATGTTGCAATTTGCCATTCTCCCTCCAACATAGAGAAGTCCTGTTTCAGTACTAATACCAGAGCATGTAACACATTATATTCATATATTTCTTTTTTGATTCGCATTCCATCTTTGCTGTCAGGAGGTGCTGTACTCAGAATATCTGTAAATATTTTATTCATCGTTACAAATTTATGTTTTTTCAACCAATCATGGAGCCTACAAATGTAAGCTCTTGTAAAAGTCAAAGCTTAACTGCAGAACACTTTAACCTGTTTACATTAATTCAAAAGAATAAAGAAACAAGACCAAAAGTTCACATGTGTTATGTGGTAATAAATAAGGACACATTGGTATAATGGAGGGTAGATGTCTAGATAGAGAGCTATTCAAATCGCTCATCTGGTCAAAAAACTCTTTATATCTTTCTAAAGCTAGACTCTTGACATGACCATACTATTGTCACAAGAACATTTAATCAATACAGAGTATCTTAGTTACCCACCCAGTTTTAATTTCAAGACCCATAACTCATTCATTTGTCAACAGATCTTTCTGAAAATTTTGGCATTCACGTTCATGTAGGTAATCTCATCATGCTGAAAAATTTCAATTCCTGCCAGATTTGAGCAAAACCCAACTGTATTTGAGTTTCTTACATAATTCTTCAACCTGACCCCTATGGTCTAATTTGGAAACAGTGGCCATGTTTTTTTTTGCAAGATCAGACACAGATTGTTAAACATGTTCTACATGACATTCATGCAATGTTTTGTGTCAATCCATCCAGTAGTTTTAGAGGAGAAGATTTTCAAAGTTGGAAATGTAAAATTCAGGTAAAAATCCATTTCAGGACCCATAACTCATTCATTTATCATCCAATTTTTCTGAAAATTTTGGCATAGGTGCATCCCATCATGCTGAACAATTTTACCCCTACCCCACCCGACTATTTTTGAGTTATTTGCATAATTCTACAATTTGACCCCTATGGTCTGTTTTTAGTAAAGGCAGCCATGTTTTTTTTTTCAGATCAAAAATCCCCACACAAGGATAGTTAAAAATACCCTAAGGAACATTCAAGCAATGTTTGGTTACAAGAGGAGATGTTTGAAAGAGTTCATGGACAACAATGATGACAGACACATAGTGACGGCAATAGAGCACATTGCCTTTCATCCAGGTGAACTAAAAAACTGATACGATGTCTTGAAAGTTAACGAGAAATCTGCAATCGATGGATTACTAGTGATACCCCTGTTTTTAACCACAAACTAAGGAAAATAAACAAAGTCCTCCATAAATTGGAAGTTGTCAAATTTTCCTGAAAATGGATCCCACCATATGGGGAATGTGTTAAAATTTCAAGCCACTGTGACAAGTAGTTGCTGAGAAAAGGGTGATGGAAAAAATTTCTATGGATGGAAACACAGTGGGGGTATAAAACATTCTATTTATTTATTTACTATTGGTCCCTGAGGAGTTCATTGATACATGTAGCATAAATGATATTTTTAAGATTGTAAATATTGCAGACAAACAACTAAAAAATGTAGTAACACCGGAGTTGTGACCAAATTAAACCCATTTGGTTAACGCTCAAGTTTGGAATACAAAAATAAATAATATAATAATAACTTTTTATGTCATTGTGATACAGAGTTAACGAGAAGTAAAAAAGATTTTTAGAGCAGAAATTTTTACCAGCATTTGAACTTTATAAACATTTTTTAAAAAATTTTTTATTTGATTTCAAGAAGTCAGGATTTTACAAATACTCTCTACAAAACCACCTGACTAAGGTGTATGAGGATTTTACAAATATAATATAAAGGTAGTTTATGAAACCTAACAGATTATATACACTATTTCTTATATTTTGGCTATATATACTGTTTTCATTTTATATCAACAATATATTTTAAATCTATTAGGGTACCTGATCTCATCTTAGGCATAATAAAGAAATACATGAAATTAAATATAATCTTATTGTGGGTGGGGGAAATATGATGTAGCGGGGTCCAGAAATCATTGAATTTATGTATAGAGTTTTTTTTCTGCTATGTATTCCTCAAAGGAATGATATTTCTTGATTCTATTTATCAGTTCTCTGATAGTAGGCATTCTTAAATCAAATTTACATTTGTATATATAGTTTTTGGCTATTATGAACAATAAATTTAAAAATCTATCTTCAGTATATCCAAGAATCATTTGTTCTTTCTTTAAAGTAAAATCTTCATAATACAATTGAAGATGATGAGCAAAAGATACCCAATAAGAATGGATAAAAGGACAATTAAAAAATAAATGTTTAATGGTTTCTTCATTTGTTTTACAAAAATCGCAAAACTTACTATTGCCAAGTTTAATTATGCATAACCATGAGTTTGTGGCAACAACTCTATAAAGAAGTTTAAATTGAAAGTTTTTCAGATAAGGATATCTACATGATTATGCAATACCTTGTAATACTGAGACCAGTCTATGATCTCAACTCCCAAAGTTTGCTCCCACTTCAAAAAAAATTTGTGAGAGCAAGTTTACTATACTTTGAACAAATTGTCTGTACAATTATTTTAACTTTTTGTGTTTCTTGATATTTTCGAAAAAAAAAAACATCACATGGTTCAAAAGTGTAAGCATTAAAACTTGTCAATCCTTTCAACAGTCCTTTCATCAATGTTGGAATGTTGGATAGCAAACTGTAATAATATAAAAAGTTGTTTGTGTGTGTTAAATGCCTGATTTCAGGATATGAAAGAAAACTCTTATCTTGGAAATTGAAGATATTCTTAGTATGTTGAACACCGTAGTTCTTCCAGTTAAGAAAATGTTTGAACTGATTTATATTAACAAAATTGAGAGAATGTCTAATGAGAGTACATCTTTTGGGATCTCTTTTACCAATGGTTTTACTTTTGACAAACCGTCAAGTTCATCTCTCCAAAAAGGATTTTTTACACAGAATGCAACTTCTTTTAATTTATCTTTTTGGAGATGTAGAACACGGTCTCCTCCAATGTTTTAAGTTCGAACAGTAAAATATTTTGCCAGTCTCCGTTTGGATTTTCCATAAATCTTTTAATCCAATTTATCTTTAGATAAGTTATGAATGACTGGAGGTGAACCATCTTTAAACCACCTTGAGAGTGTTCACCTATTAAAGTATTTCGTTTAATTTTCTCAGATTTACCATCCCACATGAAATTATAAAATATAGAGTTAATCTTGTTGAGTTTTAACTCTGATAGACTTGGTAAAGCAGTGAATAAATGAATAAGTTTTGATAACGCCAAACATTTTTATTACTGTAATCTTTCCTAACATACTGAGCTTCCTATTGTGCCAACTCTTAAGGATGGATGATACCTCTTTTATTTTCTTAGTAAAATTTGTGTCTAATATTTTGCTTATATCAAGTGAAGAATCTATGCCTAATAGTTTAAAGTTAGAATATGACCATTGAAGATTGAACTCTGGACATATTATTTGATCGGAATAATTTTTATAACCTATCCATACAGCTCTAGTCTTGGATGCATTCATTTTCAACCCTGAGACTTTATAGAAAGAATCAAAACATTGTAATGTAGATTTTAATGAATGTGAACCCCCCATTCAAGACCAGAAATGTATCATCAGCTTACTGACGTATGAGTGACTCTTTGTTATTGTCTGTAATGCCTTTAATACTAGGGTCAGATTTCATCTTCATGGATAAAAGTTCTACCCCAACAATAAATAAGTAGGGGGACAATGGATCCCCCTTTCTAAAACCCTGCTCAAGCTTGAAGTAACTAGAAATATCCATTGTTTATAACACTGCTATGGGCATTACGATAAAAAGTCTCAAACCATTTACAAAAGGAGTTACCAAGATTAAAGCTTTTGAAAGCATTAAGCAAAAAATCCCTTTATAAACCTTACAGTAATGCTTGAGAGTTCAATTGATCGACATTTATTCCTTATGCCTGATTAGTGTAATTGGGGAAACAGGTGAATGTTTACACAAAATTCTGACACCTGCTGAGTGTTGTAATTAGCTTGGGATACTAAAATTGTCACTTTCCCCACTTGTACCAATGTTTAGCTTACAGCTCTTAATGTTTGTTGTACTTTCAAATATTTTCAGTTGACAAAATGAGACTAAATTATTTTTGACATTCAGAAAAGTCTTCCATGAATGACAAAAATGACAAGCCCTAGGAAAATTGCTGCTGTATACTAATATACATATGTATGTATTGATCATTTACAGTGAAACAAAATATTTAAAAAAAAATCATGTGGTTGGCTTGCTTATAGGCTTTGCATACTCCATATTATGATGCTTGATACAATAAAAAGCCATTCATTAAAATTAAGCTTTATTTTAAGCAGAATTGCAGACCGTGCAAACATGATCAATCTTGTCAGGTTGTGAATAAAGTAAATTTACCCTTCAGTCTTAGCAGCAAAAGTGGTATGCGTCTGTCTCTGCTTTCTGCTACATCAGATGCTAAGTTTACAACACGCTTATCTCGGTTTGGACTTGGATTTCTGGACATTTTTGTACAAACTTTCAAGATGAGGAATTTTTGTTTTAGTTGTTTACATGGTTAATTTGACGCTTAAAATCCGTCTATCAAGCGTTTGTACAGAATTTATTAAAAACTAAATCGAAATCGGAACAGGGACGAATGAAAGGCGGGAGTCCATGAAATGAAATTCAGAGGAAAACTAGTTGATATTGGCTGTATCCACCATTTTACAAGCAAGTTTATTGATATGGTCAAATTGCAAATATAAAACTTTTAATAACATATTTTCTCAGATCGCCCTCTGTAATACTGCAGATTTAGATAAAAAAAAAGGTGGTGTCAAGTCGCCCCACAACTTTAGATTTGTCCCGTAATTGAACCTAAAAAAAATACTGTGAATTTAGACTAATCGAACACAAGAACTCAATTAACCCTTTTTATAATTCCACCACAAAGTTACCATATAAAGAATGTCCAGGGTGAAATAAACTGGTAAAATATTTAATTGAAAATAAAAATGATGAAAAAGAAAGGCATTTACATTTATACAAATTTCTGATCAATTTCTTCACCTTCTGATCAGCCAGGGAAATATAGAATCTTAAATTGAATCCAGTGTTATGGCCACCAACGGAGAGGATTGTAAACATCCTTTGTGTAGTGTCTTTATCTCTGAGGAAACTTAATACTGCATAGCATGTCAATTGACTGCTGGATGACAAGCTAGTGACAAACTGATCCCGCTTAAGAATTAATCCTGAAAGAGTTCATCAGCTAATTAAACCCTGTGGGTTTTTTAGTTTGGTGCCAAATTTAAGGGCAGAGCATGATTTGCCTCACAAAATTATATATCGACACTGAAGATTGAATCCTAGACTGCTCGGTAACATGCCAGCAACAAACCAATTTGGCTAAAGAATTAATCTCTATATAGGTCCAAAATGAAACCAGGCATGTAAATGTTCCGCCTATGTTTTATTTGTTAGATGAAGATAGAAATTTAACATAAATTTCAAATATAAGGTTTATTTGTGTTTCGCCTATGTTTTATATGTTATTTTGATTTATTTGTGTATTCTTGTGTCTCAATCCAATTAAAATTAAACCTAACAATCTTTCTATAAAGTCACTACATGCAGTGACTGAATGGTACAATTGATAGGTCTTACTTTAATCAGATTGCTTGTGTCTAGTATGAATAACAGATTGTGATTATAAGACCAAATGAAGTGGATATGTTGTTTTACCTGTAAAATTTAGAAATAGCCAAAAGTTGTGGGGTGATGGAATAAACTTGGCCAGCATTATCTGCATTAAATTTACCGGAACCTCTTTCAGTATCAATAGTCACCCAAAATATGTGCCTGATGAGTATTAAAAGGTTTTGGTTAAATTTCGGATAATCAAAATTTACCTGTTATCTGATTTTATGAAGTGGTCAGTAACAGTAGAAATTACTTACACTGTAAATAGTATTATCCTGAGAAACCGGTAAGGAAATGTCTCTGCTACAAACAGACCCATTCTTGTGAGTCTTGGTTTCCAGAATAATTTCAAAGCTGGATATTGTCCACAATTTGTTATGTCCTGGTGTTATTACATTTTGTGTCATTTCAATGTCTATTAAGTTCATGGTGATTTAATTTCTGTTTAACAAATCCTTTATTTACAGGAGTTCTTGGAACATTATCAAAATTGATAAAAAGTTGTGTCCTGAGAATTACACCTGGAAACTGGTACTTTATTTTGGCTGAGAAACTTGCTAATGGTGGAATACAGATATGGTGTGAGCTGCCTCAGGTATAGGGTTTATCATAAATACTGTAAAACAATATTAATACAGTACAACAGTATCATTAATACAGTGAAACAATACATTGATACAGTATAAGTGTATAGTTTCCTTTAAAAGCACAACCTCATGTACATATATCGTTTTGCTAGATTCTTTAATCTCAGTTTCTGCTATATAGATGACGTATTATCTTTAAACAATCCTAATTTCGGGGATTTGATATATCGCATCTACCCCAAAGAACTTGAGATAAAGGATACTACAGACACTGTGAAGTCGGCCTCATATCTTGACCTACACTTAGAAATTGATGGTAAAGGAAAACTATTGACCTAACTTTACGACAAACGTGATGACTTTTCATTCAGAATTGTCAACTTTCCTTTCATCTGTGGCAATGTTCCTTCAGCACCTGCATATGGAGTGTTCATATCACAACTCATACATAATGCCAGAGCTTGCAGAAACTATGTAGACTTTTTGTATCGCATTAGAACTCTAACAAGTAGGCTTCTGGAACAGGATTATGTTGCTACAAGATTGAAGTCATCACTACAGAAGTTTTATGGTTGTCATCATGAACTCGTGGATCGTTATGGTTTATCCATCTGCACCATGAAAACTGATTTATTCAATGGGTCATAGTTTTCCTTTTCTCATTTGTCTATCCTGGACTTGACTTTTTATGAGCAACTCGGCGGGTGTTTCTATAAAAGCAGAGGATGCTTACCCTACCGGTGCACCTGGTCCATGCTCCCAGTTTTTAGTGGAGTCTGAGTTGCTCATTTGCTTTTGTTACTTTGTATGTATGATTTTAGTTAATTTATGTTCTTTGTTGTGTATGTTTTCCATGTCTGGTCTTTGTCCCTGGATTACATTCTTTTGATTACCACTATAACCTTTGTTCCCTTGATTACTCTCTTACATACTCAGTGGTTAGGAAGGAAGTTTTGAGAAGGGGCCATTTTCTGGATTTTTCAAAGATATTTACAATCTGAAGGGGTTATGTGTTAAGAAACCATAAACACATAGTTTTCTTTCTGATGAAGTGGCCATTTCCATCCAGAAAGGGCAAATAGTCCATGGCCCCTTGTCTTCCATACCCCTGCATGCTTCTGTATCTCAACTGTATGTAACTGACATCAGCTGAAGCCAATGTCCTTCCTTAGAAAACATTTTAATGGTTAAAGAGCTTATGTTGGTAATAAATCTAAGAAACATTAGTACATGTACCTGACAATAGAAAAGGGACCACATTTTTCTACCCAATCAATAATACATTTCATGTGACTGAGATTCAATTGAGAACAAGAACATTTAATGTTGAAATGTGACAATTACAAGGACTGAAAAATAATATGGAAAATAACATTAACAATGTTTTTCAAACTGATAAATGGAAAAAAATCCTCAGTCTTTTTAAAATCCTGTTCTTACTGCAGATCTTTGAAAGTCTTCAAGATAGTCTTCATTAATAAGTGAATGTTTTTCTTATTGAAAAAAGTAATTGTAATGGTACAGTATCATTTGCCCATCTTATACTGTTTATCATTATCATATTTGTACGATTTATTACATGTTATTTTATTGGTTGTAACCAATTGTATTGAATTTGTTCGTGCCAATGAAATATTCTCTATTGCCTTTAGCATGGGGATTACTCTAGTAAGTGCATGAACCCTCCAAACATGTACACAATATTCATCAGCTTTAATTTTTATAACAAGTATAGTACTATATTTGTTTCCTTTCAAATGCAAATTTTCCATTTTTGATGGAGATATTCTATTGGATATACATAAGACATGCAGGTAATATTTTCAATTTTATTCTCGGATGTTGTCCTTCCTAGAATCACTTTTTCGATGAGTATGCAATGGAAGGAGTATCTAAGGAAGCCAATGAGATCTACCTTGAGGTCGCTCCGGAGAATATCGTCAAGGCTCTAAAGACAGCACAGAATGCAAAGTGGATAAAGATCAAACTAACCAAGAAACATGTTCCCTGCCTTACATTTGAAGTTGATCTGGTAGGTTCGTTCAAAACAATTATAAACTTGCATGAATATTGCACTGGTACATGTATGTACAGTGTAATTGGTAGGTACATTCAGAACCTGGTTTAAAGCAAATGAATATGGCTTTTCTTTTTATACACGTAACTTGTTCTTAAAGAAATAATCTTACAGAAACAAGTCATTAGGTATAAATGAAAATGATGTGGTGTTTTTGCAAACAAATTTTTAGGCCTTCTTTTGTGCCAAATATTCTATTACAAAAATTAGAAAATACAAGTACATAAATTTGGTTCAAAGGAATTATTCAAGACTACAAATTAAATGCAAAAAGAAACCTGTACAGTAGCCCTGATTGTGAAAGAAACATTAATGTAAATACAGAATGTTTTGGATTTTACCAAGATTTTACTTTTGTTTCATGTGTTGAGCTGATAAAACACCTTTATGATCTTTTGTAAGACATACATACAATGTATGAAGCATGTAAGTGTACACCTATGCCCTTTGTATTGCAGTGATCAGGTGCCTATGATGTAGCAGTATCTGTGATTTCAGCTGATAGTGACAATGGATCATTATACACTAATATCTGTGATTTTAATACTTTATTTCAGCCAAGTTGAGCTCTAGAACAATGACTGAGGATCATTATGTTCCTATATCTGTGATTTCAATATTTTATTTCAGCCAACTTTGAGCTCTAGAACAAGGACAGTTGTTCATGATGTACCAGTGTCTGTGATACCCAGAAGGCTGTGGGAAGATTACGAAGAACCAGTACTTCCTCATTTTGATGTAAGTTCATTTGGCAACATGAACAATATAGCATTGAAATGATATGACTGTGTATTTTCTAACTATGCTGCTAATACCAATCACCAATTATCAGCAGACTTTTTCACAAAATATCTTGAAATGAAAAACATGTGATCAAGAGAACTGTGACACTTTATATTTATTTTAAATTTTTATTCTTCAGTTTATGACCCATTTATGTTGTACCTTGACTGTAAGAGTGTGTGAGTAGAGAGTCTTGTATTTAAATGTTAATTTTGTTCTTTTGTTTCATTTTTAAAAGTAAATTTTTATTGATAAATTTTTACACCAATTGACTGATCAGTTTTGTTCCACTTGGATCTCAAAAGAACCCTTTGGAGTGAAGGTCACTTACAAAGTGTAAAATTATTCATATTTTATAATGTCATGATACTTTAATATATAATGACATTACATAACATAACTCAAGATTTTTGGTGAAAAGATTGATTGATTGATTGTTGGGGTTTAAGGTCTGATCAGCAATTTTTCAGCTATATTCAGACGATGAGCATGAAATGGATGATAAAGTGAATATGAAATGATGATGAAATGAAAAAAAGGGATGGGACACAAGGATAATAGGGTCGACAAATTTTTATTGCCACTGGAAATAGGGAGAGACGGGTAGGGTCGGGCAATTTAGCCTCCTGTGGCGGAGCCCTATGGTTCCTACTCCGGGAGAATACCACAGTAGGGTTCTTTCATGTGCGAGGAACGTGGCATCTTTCCCAACATGGTGCACCACTGTGGTTTGCGGTCAGGTTTTCCGTATTATAGCCTGACAACTCCAGCATGTAACATGCCAGGGTACCCCATTCCACCACCTGGGACACACAACCCAGTTGCTCTGTGGGCAGAGTGCCCTAGCCCCTGCTAGGGTTCTAAGCACTATTTAGTCGCCTTTTACGACAAGCTCAGCGCTGCTGCAGGCCTATTCTTTTGACACCCGGACCTGCACGGGACTTTTGTGAAAAGAACTGCAGAATAGACAGGCTTGACTTTTTATTAGCTCACCTGGCTGAAGGCCACGTGAGCTGTTGCCATCACTGGGCATCCGTCTTTGTCATCCATTAACAATTTCTCAAAAATCTTCTCCTCTGAAACTACTCAGTGGAATTATATGAAACTTTGCATATATGTTCGTTAGGGTATCTTGCCCAAAAGTTATGTTTAGATTTTTGATCCGTCAAAAAACATGGCCACCATTACTTAAAATAGAACATAGGAGTCAGGCTGTAATTTTTCACATATATCTCCAAATACTTTAGATTTAGCCAATTTTAATTCGAATTTTAATTTTGGTCGAATTTTCATTTTAATCTGTCAAGCCATTTAGGAGTTATTTCCCTTTTTCGACATTTTTTTGCAATTTTTAATGTTATTTCTTTCAAAAATCTTCTCCTCTGACCCTACTTGACCAATTGGAATCAAACTTGGTGTGAATGTTCCATGGTGTATCTTGCACAAAAGGTATGTTTAGATTTTTGATCCTCAAAAAACATTGCTGCTGTTACTAAAAATAGAAGACAGGGGTCAGTTTTTAGTTTTTCACATATATATATCCAAAACCATTAGGTTTAGCCAAATTCTTACATAGGTAAAAGTGCTCAGCATGATGAGATCTATCTGTGGTCAAATTTTCATTTTAACCTGTCAAGCCATTGAGGAGTTATTTCCCTTTTTCGACATATTTTTGCTATTTTTGATGTTATATCTTTCAAAAATCTTCTCCTCTGACCATACTGGACCAGTTGGAATCAAACTTGGTATGAATGTTCCTTGATGTATCTTGCACAAAAGGTGTGTTTAGATTTTTGATCTGTCAAAAACATGGCTGGTGTTACTAAAAATAGAAGACAGGAGTCAGACTGTAATTTTTCACATATATCTCAAAACAGTTAGGTTTAGCCAAAGTCTGACATTAGGTAAAAGTGTTCAGCATGATGAGATCTATCTGTGGTCAAATTTTCATTTTAATCTGTTGGCCATGTAATGGTCCTTGTGATAAGTCCTACCAAAGTCTTCTTGAGTCAAAATTGTTAGACAACTTCTTGTTAAATTTGTTGCCATTGAAAGACAAAATTTAACAAGGTGAGTGATTCAGGCTCCCGGGAGCCTCTTGTTCATTGTCCATGTTGTATAGGAAAATCTTATTCTACAGTATGTACAACAAAATAAAGAACCACACAAGCTGTACATATATGGTGTCAAATTTTATAGAATAGACAATAATTTTTCCTGTAAAACTGGCAAATATGGTAGAGATGGTAAACGAGGTGCCGTTGAATAGATACCGCCTGTGACCCAATGTATGACTAGAAATCTAGAGTTGACATTTTAGTTTTGACACAACAACACTGACTTCATTAAGACTTATAAAAATCTGTCACCAGCATTTTAAAGGTGGCACCTTTCAGATAGTAAGCAAGAACTATGTGCACTATACATACATGATGTTACATATTACATGAACAATGCTACATTGTATTACATTGGTAGTATATAGACATTTTTGTCTTTTATAATTTTGAAAGCATCCATTTTACTAAAATAGTTTTGGGATTTTTGCTTACATTGATAACTTGTATATGCTGCTAACATGATATGAATATTTCATCTTCTACTATCAGTACTAAAATACTATGTTATTTGTAGGTGAGTATTGCTATGCCACAGATGAAGTTGTTGAAAAATATAGTGGACAAAATGAAAAACCTTAGCAATTATATGGTAAGTTAGTTTATCTAAAATTCAGCCTCTATAATGTCAAAATCTGTAGAATAAAAATTGTTTTCAACATTTTGTACAATTTTTATACAGTTGAAGATTTACTTAGATAAGTATCCGTAAAGTATGTTCCCTTTAAGACAGATAGAAAGAAAGTTTTTAATTCAGATATTGAATTATCATAATCTTCCATTTTCTGTAGGAACTAGCAGCCAATCAAAATGGAGAAATGAAGCTCAGTGTAGAAACAGACATGGCTGCTGTCAGTACCCATTTCAGGGACCTACTAAACCCATCGAGTGAGTTTTAATTTTTATACCTCACCAAATAAAGTGACGAGGTATTATATGATACCCTTGACAACGATGGGAGTTCATTTGTCCATCTGTATCTCAGTCTGTCCCTTAGGTATCCAGATGATAACTTGAGAGTGGATAAGTGAATATTCTTAAAAAACTTTGCACAGTTGTTTATTACCACAAAATACAGCCAAGTTCAAATTTTAGTTTTCAAGTTAGGCTATTTCAAACAATTTGCAACCCCCTCTTTTCACTATTATATGGCTGGGTATTACTTGATATGTTCCATTAATGCCCGATGTTTAGTTTAATTATGGTTTACAGTTTATCTTGCTGTTTCACTTAAAATTACTTACTTACTTAGGCCTTTTACCCCACCTTTGGCATAGGCTGCCAACAACCGGCCTCCATGCAACTCTGTCCTATGCTGTTCTTTCTAACTTGTTCCAGGTTTTCCCCATTTTTTTTTTCATGTCCTCTCTAAATCTCTTTTCCATGTATTGCGAGGTTGACCTCTTTTTCTTGGGGATTCGATGTTAGGGTTTGCCGTGTGATATTTGTTGGTGTGGCCTATCCAACTCCAACTTCTGTAAGAGCTTTATTTAGGTATTTATTTTGTACTTTCCCATAGTTCCTTGTCCCTGATTTTTTTTTATCTCCAATAGACTTTTAGGATACATCTTAAGCAGGAGTTAATGAAAGTCTGTACCTCTAAAATTTACCAAAAATGTTTTTATTGTCCAACTATGTCCATCCATCATGATTATTCTAATTTGCTTTGATCGATTTCAACGTAGTTTACACACATAGGAGCTTAAAGAAAAAAAGATACACACTGTTTCAAAGATCATCAAGATAATTTTAAAGTAGAAGATTTTTGAGAGGTGTGGTCTTTCAGGTCACCCATAAAATACAAAGTGCCACATGGTGCAGCTTGATATGACTGTAGAGGTTGAACCCTGAGCGATTTGGACATTCAAACTTGATGCACTTTTGAATTTGGACTGTTATTTGATGTTTGACATTGACACAACAAATGATTATGACCAGAATGAAGTGGTAAAAAAATCTTAAAATCAGCAATGCAACATAAGAAATAAGCAATTTATACAAAGATGAAGAAAAATGCTTATTTCTACTTCTTTTTGTACTTTCTAAACCTTAAGTTGCATAACCATTTAAATCTTTCAAAACCTTCTTTTTTTTTTCTAAATGAAACCTAGTAGAACAGTTTTAAGGCGATCCATATACATGTAATTTTACCTTAATGTCATTATTTGTCTATCTCAGCAATAGATCAGGTACCCAGCTCTCATGACAGTTCACCAGAGATAGTGAAGGATCCACAGGAGTTCAGTAAAGCCAGGATAGACATTAGGAAGTTGGCACAGTTTCTCTCTGGACAGTCTGTTAATCCCAACAAGGTTATTTGTAGTAGGTATTCTTACATCGTACAGATGATGGTTGTTCTATTGTCAATAGAAACGTACCTATCAATTAATTTATAGAGCTTGTTAGTCTTGTCTTGTAATGAGAATTCATGAAAATATAGTCTGAATTTCCTTTCAAAAGCATAGAAATTTGTTTTTAATTGTAAGCAAAGACTACAATCTCATCAGTAAAAACCTCATGTGCATAAATATCAAGCTGAACTAATTTTACGCTTGGGGCTTTTCCATTAAAAGATATGAGGTACCCAGGGTAGGCACTTCTTCACCAGGGGATCCACCCATAGAAGTTTTATTGATGTTTTGTATTAAACTTTATATTTTGTCAAGAGACCTGAACACCCACCCACTTTACCTGTCCCTGATTTGTTTTACTGAAACAACCCTAAAAGAAGTTTTAATGGAGACATGACACAAAAATTTCATTTTTTAAACGTATATATTTATAACAGCTATAGTATGTTTAGATACAAGTATAACAAACGTTTTCTCATCAGGTTAGCACTAAGTAAAGTTAAAATGATTTATTTGTGTTCTCACAATGACCTAATTGATATGCATAAATGAAAACCAGAAGTAACACCCACTTAACATATATGGAAGTGCTATACAGAGTGGTCCAGTGATCTGTGTATGAGTCCGATAATCATGTTTAGAAAGTAAGAAGACTGAAGTTCTTCTCATTTTCTGTCAGCTTTTCATTTTCGTGAGGCATACATCCCCGCTTGGCAAAAACACAACTACTTGGCATACTATTTTTAGGACTTGAACAGAGGAGAGTGTGAATAAAATAGTGACACTCTGTATATTGGTCTTTCTTTGCCGCTGGGTTATATAGATTAATAAGACCGGTAGACTTAATTGTGGCCAAGAGAAAGTGTGGGCGGCTTCTTTTATCTTTACCTGGTTCAGCGCCTCGTGACACAGTTGTCGAAATAGTTGTATGATTTTGATAATTGAAATGTAATTGCATTTCTTTTGTTTTACAAATTTTGAAATAAAACAATTTACATGGAGAATTTGACACAATACACAATTTATAATAGGTGACCCTAGGTGAGTTTAAGGGAGTTTTTTTTGGAACAAAAAATACTTTTTTTTATAGGTCAGTTAAAATATTTAGTTTGAGCCAAAAAGATTTAGAATGTGAGGAAGCTTCAGCACAAAACCTTTATGGAATCTCAAATATATTATCAAAAACCAATAAAAAATAAACATGTTCGTATTATCCTATAGCTGTACTTGCGAGGTACTGGTACACTTGGCAGGAGGAACGTTCTGTAAAAAGGGGTGAAATCAGTATTTTCATTGAAGATCAGCATCGAAACAGTTTAAGAGTAATCAAGGGAACCAAGGTTATAGCGGTAATCAAAAGAATGTAATCCAGGGACAAAGACCAGACATGGAAAACAGACATACACAACAAAGAACACAAAGTAACTTAAATCATACATACAAAGTAACAAAAGTAAATGAGCAACTCGGACTCCACTAAAAACTGGGAGCATTTAAATCTTAGAATGTGAATTTTTTTATGTAAAAAGTCCAATCGAACATGACAGAACATAATTAAAATATTTCCATTTAATCTTCGAAAAAAAGTGGTGTCATCTCTCTGTGGATTCTAGTCTTCTCATGTGGAACATTAAATATTTCTGTCATTGTTAATCATTTTCTTCTCGAAGTTGTTTAAATTGATACAACTGTAAGTATATATTTGCTGGCAAACCATAACTTTCAATATTTTCACTTTCAGTTGTAAAAATCATGTAAAAAGTGTAGAAGCCCCACGCATTTCAACCACTCGATCTTTGAGTTGAGAACCATTGACGTAGCATGATCATGTGACATTTTCAATTAAATGACATGACTACAGGGGCATTTTTATGATATATATTTGGTGTAATAAATCAAATAAACCAAAAATTGGAAAAATAATTTTTTTTGTCATGTCTCTTTAAGTTAAACAAAATAGAATATTCTGACAATTAAGCTTTTTATTGTGGTACTTTTTAGCTCACCTGGCCAAAGGCTAAGTAAGCTTTTGCCATCACTTGGCATCCGTCTACACTGACGACATCATTGTGGACAAATTTAAAAAAAATCTTCTCCTCTGAAACTACTGGACTGACAGGTTTTAGACTTGACATGATTGTTCCTTAGGGTGTTCTGCACAAAATGACCTTTGGGATTTTTGATCCATGAAAAAACATGGCCGCTGTTACTAAAAATAAAACATAAGGGTCAGATTGCAGTTTTTTTGCAAATAACTCGAAAATGGTTGCCTTCAGCAAATTTTTGGCAGGATAATATTGTTCAGCATCATGAGACGGACGTATGCCAAAATATTCAAAACAATTGGTCTACTGATGTAGGAGTTACTGCCCCTGGAACAGTTTTTTTTTTTCATTTTTCGCATGTGCAACTTTGAAAATCATCTCAAAATCCATTGTACAAAATTCAACGAAAGTTGGCGTATATGTTCCTTAGGGTATCCCACACAAAATAATTATTGGGATTGTTGATTCATGAAAAAACATGGCCACCATTACTAAAAATAGAACATAGGGGTCAGATGGCAGTTTTTTGCAAATAACTCAAAAACCAATGCCTTTAGCAAATTTCTGGCTTGGGTAATATTGTTCAGCATCATGAGATGGCACTATGCCAAAATTTTCAATACGATTGGTCAGCTGATGTAGGAGTTATGGCCCCTAAAACAGTTTTTTTCTGTATTTTCACATGTACAACTTAGAAAATCTTCTCAAACTCCATTGCACAGAATTCAATGAAAGTTGACATATATGTTCCTTAGGGTATCCCACACAAATTGACAGATGGGGTTGTTGATTCATGAAAAAAGATGGCCGCCATTACTAAAAATAGAACATAGGGGTCAGATGGCAGTTTTTTGCAAATAACTCAAAAACGTTGCCTTTACCAAATTTCTGGCATGGGTGAAATTTTCAAAACCGTGCATTGACTAATGTAGGAGTTATGACCCCTGAAACCGTTTTTATGTTGTTTTTTTTTTTCACATGCACAACTTTGAAAATCTTCTCTCAAACAATTTTAGATCATTGAATGAAAATAAGCATAATAGTTCTTTAGTGTATTGTACTCAAAATGACTGTTGTGATTTTTATTCCGTGAATAGATAAGGCTGCCTATACTAAAAATGGAACTTAGGGGTCATAAGACAGGTTTTTGAAAAAAATTCAAAAATTGTTGCCTTTAGCAAAATTCTGGTTCAGGTCACGAAAATGCTATGAATAATTTTAGTTGATTTTTACTTAGCCTGTCTCATTCCTCCAGTTTTTCAAATAAGCAAATGGTTAACCAGGTGAGCGATTCAGGCTCTCTTGAGCTTCTAGTTTAAAATGCTTTCATCAGTAGTAAATTCTGGATAAAAAAAAATCAAGAATGAGACTTACAAGCTTTCCTCGGTTATTCTGCTTGATTCATGAAACAATTGAGACTTATTGTCAAACTAACAAAACTTAAAAATACATAGTTTCTGTATTTATTTCTTTTACAAAAATAGGAAAAGATTAGATTTAAGCTTGAGTTTATATATTTCTTTCCAGATATTGTCCACAACAAAGTTGTGCATTTCTTGCTGTTAAATGAAGATGTTTCACTCCAGTATTTCATGCCTGTTGTTGCATCATAGTTGTGATAACCTTGAATCATGCAACAAAGTGGAAAGTCAATATGTGACTGTGCAAGGTCACTAATCCTATAAAAAAACAAAAAAAAACAATTAAAGTTGTTCCTAAAAAATGGCAGCTTCGTTATAGGTATATAGTTAAGATGTGACCAAAAGCACTTAGATGGAAGACATCAAGATCTTACTCTTTGGTGCTTTTTGTTATTTTTATATTGTTAAATGTTATTAAAGTTGTTGTTGATTTTTCCTTCAATGTGTCTATAATTATTTAAAACTCAATGTCACGAATATGTCTTTTAAGAATACAAGTTATGTCAAGATGATTTTTAGTTGATCAAAACTTTGACAATACTTTTTTGGTCACATGGGGAGATAATCAAAAAAGTAGGTTGAAACTCGACTTTGAGTAAGAAGCTTGTCACAGTTGTCTAAAATTAGACGTATTTTAGTATATTTTTCACAATATCTGTAAAAACAAATGTTGTGCCATGTTTGTTGATGGAAGCTCCTTTGGGTTAATCCGTTTTTTTTTTTTATATTTTGTTCTGAGTTAATAACTTTTTTTCAGTTTTTTTCTTGAATCTTTCACTGGTTTACTTCATAAACACAAGTTTCTCAAACTACCCATCACAAAAATCACCAATGTTCAGATGAAGGCAATAAGTAAACCATTACGATGAAACTTAAAACAAAAAATGAAACAAATATAATTTGTAATGACAAAAATACAACCTTTATTGCACATCATTATCATACACAGTGAAAATGTTAATATAATAAAAACCTAATTTCAGTATTTACTAAACATTAGAAAAAAACATAGAGAGATGAACACATAACAGAAATAAAATGTTTGGCAGGGCACAGCCTGATACACCTACATAGGTTGAACACAAGTATAGACACCTGATTCAAGCTTGATATAGCTCTGAAACAGGATAAGACTTTGACTAGAATCAAAATGGGCCCGTTATTTGTAAACAGTATTTTTCTTTGATAGTATAACACTTTGTACCATTTCATAGATATCTATGCACTTGTACACTAGTCATTGTCTGGACACCAAAAGTCAATGGACACAACATGATAATGACGGTGTCATACCATTATATTGACTTGTGAACCTAAATCAGTTTACCCTAGTATTACTAAATACCGGTATATATAAATAAGAAATACCATGTAAAATGCTTTGCAAGTTGCAGCTTGATAATCTGGCTTCCTGGTCAATATCAAAAGTGACCCTAGGATCACTAAAAATTGTAGACTGGTCACCAGTGATGGAAATGCCCAATATATGAGTAAATTGTTGCTTATGAAATAAAATAAAAACAAAGAATTGAAATTGTCCATATAAACTTAATTCTTGTACATTTGTATTAAAAGATAGGAAAAGTAATTTGAAAGAAATACTTACCAATGTGTTATATTTAAATTTCAATATAATTATGTATATTAATAAATAACGTCTTAACCGCTCAGCCATTCCAAAGACAGAAGACGTCACTGGTGATTTGGGGTTTTATTTCAGAGAAACTTGTGGAACAGTTTTAGACAGTGTTCTAGCTTGATACAGCTCGAACTCAAGACTCTTTCCACAATGGAAGTGTTGGCAGAACTCCAATTAGATCAGAAAAAACTTAATTTTTTACCTTTTGGCCCCCTGATTCATGAATTGTTGGGACCGTAACCTCCTTAAACTAATCAATACCTTATCAGAATGAAAATGGTCAAAGAACTGACCAATATATAAATTGACCAATAACCAATTTATGCATTTAGAAAATGCTTCATGGCCTCATTACCTCAGGGTCAAAGAATAAATCCCAACCCTTCTTGTGGAATGAAATCTTGTGATACTTTTTGGTACAATTTTATTATTTGATGCATGATACACTTTTACTCAAGTTGCCCAGAAACCAGATAAAGTTTGTTTTTGGCCCTATTGCCCCTAATTCTCCAAAATCAATCCCAGCCTGACCTTGGTTGAATAGAATTTCATACAGATCAATAACTTTTTAAATGAAAATCCCCCCCCCCCATTTTCTATTCAGTTAGGACCATAACTTACAAAACAATAACCAATATGTGATATGAAACAAAGTAATATGCTATGAAGATTCACTAACCGATACTCAAGTTATTGAACAGAAACTAAGTATCTTTGACAACAACCATGCTATACCAGTAGAAAAATGCTATACAAAGCTCCTATCACTTTTAAGAGGTAAAAAATTTGTTTGTCAAACTATTAAAACTTGTCCAGATAAGACTGGATCCCTGCTCCAAACCACACTAGTCACAGTATCAGTTAACTGGTCTGTATCACTATCATCCTGTGGTAGAAAGAAATGAGAGCTTTTAAAGTCATAAATAAAAAAAATCAAAACAGCAAATTAAATATGAATTCAAAAGGGATTGATTATACAATAAAGTGAAATAAACAACTGCACTAAAGAGTATAATTTGCTATTTCCCCCTTTTAAAATTCTGAAAAAAAATAGGAAAACAGTGAAAAACTAAAAGGTATTACCTTTCTTCCAAAAAATGCCAAGGAACTCCATAAAAAGATTTTAATGAGTTACCTTGTATGTGATACAATATACAAGAGATTCCTTGAATTCCTTTTTCAGTTGCTTCATCTGACTGACAACTTCTAGATATTGACTATCATCAGTCAATTTAATTACAAGCATCACAACATGATCCAGTAAGTTGTGTTCTTTACGTTTTCCATTACATTGAATAGATGTGACATATTGGGAAATTGTCTCTGTAAAATACTCATCATAACACAATATGTGGATAACTATGTCTGGTTCTTCATTGCTTTCTAATTGGTCATGGATAACCTAAAAATTAATAACGAGATTGTGTAGTACATGTACTGTAATAAACAACATATAAAATCCCCTACAGAAAAACAGGGATATATTGGGTCAAACTCACACTCAATGTGCTTTGAAGCTACCAATAGATAAATTATTAAAAGTTTCAAAATATACATCCAATCAAACAGAAATACAAATAAAGCAGTAACTCATCTAGATTCTACAAACCATGTTCAGGGGACTTCAGTTTGCAAAATATTAGTCAAACCAAATATTGAGTTGATATCTGAAAACATGTCAAAAAATCATTTTGACATCTGAACAATGCAGAATGATGACATAGTTAAAGGAATAGGATTTTAATAGACCTATAAGGCTATATAATATGTCAAAATAAAGATATGAAGAATTTAATGCCACTGAGAGTGCAACACAAAGAAATCTAAGGTACCAAAGTGTAAGATTTCAAGTTCTCTAATAAGACTCTGTAGAGTTGGAGAACGTTGAAATTTACCTATACATGTATGTCCCTGACATTTCCTAGTCCTACAATTTCTAGTGGTGGTTGATTGTTTTTCTCGCTTTAAATATCAATTTTGTGATTAATATGAATTCAGAATGTCCTGCTTACCAAAATTCCTTTGTATTTAAAAGACTTCATAAAAGTTTCATTATGACATCACAAATGTCAAATCTTATATCTCGCCCAACGGCTAAAATATGAATACCCTTGTCTTTTTAGTAAGAAAAATTAAAGTAGTTTTTAAAAGTCATTCTTATTGTAGTAAAAATGCTAGTAAAACAATAACATAATCCATCGCCATCTGCTGCACTACAGAACCTATTGGTAATATTATAGCCTCCTTTAAACTTTCAAATGTCCTGACCCACACCTTCATGTATGGTTATCATTATTTTTGATATGCAAAACAAACTGAAAGCAAAGCTATTTTTTTTTCTTTACAATGTATTTACCTTTATTTATTTAGAATGTACTGTTGGTAAAGGAAACATCTTTTTGAAACAATGATTAAAGGAAATTTATACTGTTATGGTGACAGGATATAAGTACCTGAAACGACTTTTTCTGTAATTTGTTTTCCATAAGATTCCTTAAGATTCTGTCTGTACTCTTTATATAAACTCTTATACCAGACTCTAAAAAAAAAAACAGTTTGAAGCAAAATGTGTCATTTAATTACCTAGTCTTAGTTGATTAATGGTGTACAAGTCTAATTCTAAAATAAAGTTTGCATGATTTTTTTATTTGAATTCAAGAAAAATTTACTGTAAATAACCAGGTAAAAACTTAGAAATAAGGGGATTTTGGTGTTGAGGTATTTTAACACTTGTCTCTCTAATGATTTCAGATTGGTAATATGAAATTTTGCTCAAATATTCTTTTAAAATTATTGAATGTTTTCTAGGTGTAAAGGATTTTCACTTTTGGTGATGGTAACAAATAAACCAGAAATAACAGACGTAACTCCGAAAAAAAACAACAAAAAAAACGCCAATAACAAGGGAGCTTCATTTCCCCAAATCAAAGATTATTCTAGATTCTTTAAAGAGTTTTTAATTGTATGGTGTATAGATAGATAAAGGGTCATTGATACACTTGAAAATATCCAGTAAAAGATAGGCATAAAATATATAAATACTATGATAAATACTAGCATGCAGAACAGGAGCCTCACTAATATATCATACCGGTACATATTCCCATACCTTTAATGACACCTTCTGCAGCATAAAGATCTTTTTTATGAGTAACCTGTAAGGTTAAGATCATTAAGTTGCATAATCAACATTCCTGTAATGTAAGTAAATATGAAACAACAAAATATAGTTTTCTCTGAAACAAAATATTTTTCATTGTTTTCATGTATTGTAAAAAGTTAATAGTAATCCATTGTATATTTCCTATGAAAAACACTGTTATTTGAATAAGACTCTGCCAGCAATAGTTATTCAAAACATGCATTGACCCCCTATTGAACTTCATAAAAAATGTTTTGTGAATGTATATCACTTTCAATTAAGAAAATCTCCACATGATGTGCCAGACCAACAGGAATCACAAAGTTGAGATGTTTTACATTATTTATAATGTAGGTAACCTTCCGCAATCTTTGGAATTACATTGTACCAAGAATTTGTTGACCATAATTTTCATTAGAAAGATCTAAATGTGTTTTCTGTGTTGCATTTAAAGATTTCTACCTAAGTATATAAAAGGAATCAATTTGAAAAAAATTCTTTCTATTATCCAAAACTTGATTCACATTCCTTTTTAATGGTCAATGAAAATTTCATTTTTGATATGCAAGTTACACACTAAGTACTAATTTCAGATATTTCCTCAATGAACAGAACAGTGTGAAAAATATTACAAAATCAGCTCTTATTTAAATGCTTCTCAAACCATGAAAATTAATCACTATGAAAATATTCTTACTTTTTGTAAATATCCACAATTAAATCATGTTAACAGTATCATAAATTGATATACTGGCAACTACACAGAAAAAAACCATTCCTTTAAGGTCGATCAAATCTACTTCACAGAGCAGTCTTTTCTGTTATCTTACAAATACAATCAGACAAAAATAATTTCTATTTCCAAATAGTGTTTGAACTAATGTAAAAAATAAAAGTTTAAATTATTTGAAAAGAATTTTTGATATAAAAATTAGTATGGTAAAATTACAAACATTTGTAAAAATCCTATTTTAAGGGGAGATAATTGGTGGGAAAAAGTTCTATAGAAATGTAATGGGAATTTTATTTTTTTCTTTATATTACAAGATAAAGAGTTCGGTGACACCCAATTTTCTTTTTGAAAAAGGAAAAAATGTCAATTTTACGTCCTCTATATAAATTTATAAGAAATTCTATCTATTCTATTCTAAAAAGTTAGTCCATCAACATGCAAGTTAATCCCTACAATAAGCTATGGTTTTGAAATTGGAGTTCTTTTTAGATTTACTTAAGAATACACTGTTAGATTACAATGGCCATAGAAAACTATATATGTGGACTTTTTGTCAATTTGTTAATGTCGTAATAACTGCTGTCATTAATTTTTTTGATATATTAACGGTAAAATAACTAATCAAAAGAGGAATCAGACACTGCTGACAATATTGAAAAACTTTATTTCTTTAACCATAAAAACCACGAAAATTCATACCCAAGAACATGTTGACTTTTCAAAAACAGCAAAAATTAGCTGCTTTAAACATTAATACGTTCACGGTACATACTGAATATTACATGCCAAATCTGTATCACATGATGTATCAATACATAGATTCCTATATCAACTCACCGTTGGCCTGCGGGGTGATATAGAAGTCTCGTGTTGATACGGCACTGATACAGATTTTGGGATGTTATGTTCATTATATCATATATTATAACTATACTTCAAAAGAGTTGTGTGTAGGGGTGTGATACAGGCTAACAGTATAGGATTTAAACAATCTCTTATAATGCATAAACGAAAAAGGTATATTATATTCTAAATATATGATATATTGTTATATCTGTTATGGACAACATTCACTAATATATAACCCTATAAATAATATAAAATAGACTTTTTAAATTAATGGCAGGGCACAAGAGTATTACCAAATAAGTACATATACCTTCCACAGGTTACTGGAACCTTCAATAAGCTTGGCTCGGACACCAGAGTATTTCATTGCCAATAACAAACATTCTGTTCCATAATCAAAATCAAAGTCTGTTGCCTGAAACATTGGGAAGATTTAAAATAACAGAATGTGACCAGACATATAGAGAGGATTAAATTACTCGTAGCCAAAACATCTACAATAAAATTACATATAACCCCATGAATCAAAAAGCTTGAACTAGTCCAAAAAAAAAAAGATTACTGAGATACATATAAAATGAGTTAGGTACAGCCTACAACCAAGCATAACTCTTATGAATTTTTCTTACATTTGTAAAATTACTGAAAAAGGGACGCTAGCTGAAAGGGGCCAGACAGGTTAGGTTAGGGGTTGTCCATTATTTTAAAATAATTCAGCATACTGGATCTGTATATTGTAAATAATTCTTTTTTATTTTTTCTTTGTTTTTGAATTGCATATTTTCATTTTAAATCCATATCCCTGACCCATTTTGGTGGGCCTGTCTAATACCTATTCCGGTTTGAATGAATGTCTATCGTTATCATGTGATGCTCTGTATTATAAAATCAATATAATTGAATTATATGGTGCCTCATAAAGAGAGGAATAAACTATCATTTAGCCTTGAAAATGGAGAGAATCTAATTACATGTAATCCCCAAAATTGAGTGAAATCAAATTAAAAGTGTGTTTTCTAAAAAAAAAAGGGGGTCACATAACAGTTCACTGCAAAGAAATAAGATCATTCAAGGTCTCTTCTCTAAAAAAAAGAGAACTTTTTACAAATGAGCAATATTGCCCTTCAAAGTGGTAAAGGACATTTTTCTTTTGAACTGTAAAAATTGCTACATCATGCTACATGCTAATTTACAAAAGCAAAGATTAAAAAAAATAGATACTTGTTGATAAGCTGAAGCAATAATGTTGTAATGAAATCCCTGTGGCATCTCACTGGCTTTGTACTTATTTCTATCCAAAGATTCCTCTAGCAAACCATTACTGTCAGGGGCAATAACTGTAGAAACAAGAGGTCGATAGACTCCTGAGGCCTGTAACAATTTAAGAGCAATAATCCAATAAGACTTGAACATCAAGGAGAGGGAATCTATCATAAGCTAATGCTTCTTTTTTCAATTTACCTTTAAGCATGAAAAACCTTCAAAATTACACATTTCCTTCATTAATTTAGCTAATATCCTCCATCACAAAAACATTACCAACAAAATTCTCCCATATTTCAAAGACAAATCCATACCAATTATTTCATATTCCTATACTTCACCCATTGCATCCAAAATTTTCAAGTATAAAAGGCTATTTCAAAACCTTGAGATTGAGGACTTGAAGGCTAAACCACCTGACTATTCAAATATGGTCCTTCCAGTCATGTCATTACGGTAGATTTATCCATCATCGAAAACGAATCTCTGCGTAAAATCATTTCTAAAGGTCCCAAGTACCATGAACCATGCTCCATAAATTGGAATTATAACTTTAAAGTTATGGATGCCATGGAGGACTACGCAAGAAAATGGATAAAACGAGAACAAGAAGACATTGATTCTCTGTCAGTGGGTAAAGGCCATGAGGTCTTTAATTTTGAAACAAATGAAAGTTTTAAGTAGGTCAATGAGTGCCAATGCTGCATCAGTTTTCAAAGACCCTGATGTAGCAAAAACATTGTATACTATACATGACAAATATGTTGTCGTACCAGCTGACAAAGCCCAAAACAAAATTGTTTTTGTATGCAAAACCATAAATCTGTGCTATCTTCATTTGGTCTCTACCAAGGACAATGATTGTGATTTACCGTCTATGTACTGGATTCCTAAACTCCACAAGAATCCATACAATGTTACATAGTTGGATCTGCAAAATGTACCACCAAACCTCTTTCAATCAAAACTTTGAACTTCTATATTCAAAGCTGTCAAAGAGGGTCTGCAGTCCTACCACAACACTTGTTACTTCGGTAGTGGTATTAATTCAATGTGGATCCTGAAAAATTCGAAAGACCTTTTGGAGACAATCAGTTCTAGACTATTATCAGAATATAATAGCATTAAAACCTATGATTTTTCAACACTGTATACTTCTATTCCCCATACTCAGTTAAAATCCCGACTTAAAAAACATTATACATCGTTGTTTTTCAAAAAATGATGGTACACCTAGATACAAATATATAGTTAGATAGTAAATAAACAAAAACTACTGGTGGTCAGTGCCATACATCTATGCACCTGTGTTTATAATTGCATGATACCGTGGGAACGTTAATCTTGTTTGTGATATTAATTTGAGTTTATAATAGAGATAACAGTACTTTCTAAAAATTGCAAAACTAATACATAACATTCGGTAGAGATTCCTCATTCTTTGTAAGAAATAACTCCAAATCATCGTCCAAATATACAGAAGAACCTGTTTACAAAATGCTGGAATTTTTAATCGACAACATATTTGTTCAGTGTGGTGGACGTGTTTTTTCAACAAACGGTCGGCACTCCAATGGGAACAAATTGTGCTCCTCTACTTGCTGACCTATTTCTCACTCTTATGAGGCTGACTTTATAGGTGATCTGATCCAAAAGAAAGAATATCATTTAGCTAGATCCTTTAATCTCAGTTTCCACTATATAGATGACATATTATCTTTAAACAATCCTTATTTTGGGGATTTAATACATCGCATCTACCCCAAAAAACTTGAGATAAAGGATACTACAGACACTGTGAAGTAAGCCTAATATCTTGACTTACACTTAGAAATCAATGGTAAAGGAAAACTATTGACCAAACTTTACGACAAACGTGATGACTTTTCATTCAGAATTGTCAACTTTCCTTTCATCTGTGGCAATATCCCTTTAGCTACTGCGTATGGAGTGTTCATATCACAACTCATACATTATGCTAAAGCTTGCCGAAACTACGCAGACTTTTTGCATCGCGCTAGAATTCTAACAAATAAGCTTCTGGAACAGGGTTATGTTGCTACAAGATTGAAGTCATCACTGCAGAAGTTTTATGAACTCGTGGATCGTTACAGTGTATCCATCTGCGCCATGAAAACTGATTTGTTCAACGTGTCATAGTTTTCTTTTCCTCTTTTGTCTACCCTGGATGACTTTTTATGAGCAACTCGGCAGGTGTTTGTAGAAAAACAGAGGTCGCTTACCCTACCGGTGCACCTGGTCCATGCTCCCCGTTTTTAGTGTCCGAGTTGCTCATTTGCTTTGTTACTTTGTATGTATGATTTTAGTTACTTTATATTCTTTGTTGTATGATTTTAATTACTTTATGTTCTTTGTTGTGTGTGTGTTTTCCATGTTTGGTCTTTGTCCCTGGATTACATTCTTTCGATTACCACTATAACCTTGGTTCCCTTGATTACTCTTTCAAAAAGGCTATTGAGAAAATTTAGGTAGTATACATCTCCCTTCTTTGTCTGAAGACTTATAAATACAGTATAGTGGGTAATTTTTGTAAGTGCTAGTTTTGGCGGATAAAATGTACTTCAGTGGTCTGTCTAAAAGCGCTTCAACAGATTCAGAGAAATATTTACTCTTGCCTCAAATACTTTGTTCACCACTAAGCATTTGCCAAAATAAGAAACACCAAAATTTTTCATAAACCTATTTGCCTATACCTGCCAAAATAACCTGCCATACGGTACTACACATTTGCAATAAATAAATATTAGACTTTCTACCATTCATACATTACCTTATGTGTCTTAGCAGCCATGGCAACCTCTTGAATTGTCTGTTCATCAGTAAACATCCGTACAGCATCATGAATTAAAATGACATCATCTGGTTGACATGCTGGACATAGAAAAAAACTAAATGAAACAGTAATAAAAGTGTGTTAAATATTGTAAAAATTATTTATTACTAAAGTGTAACCATGTTTACAGCCATAAACTCATTCCAGCATTTAATTGGTTATAATTAAAAGCGACCATCTTACAATCAAGTTACCAATTAATTCAGTGCTCAAAAATATCAAAATAAAAAATCTGATTGAAAAATGCAGGCAGGGATTTTCATATAAAGAAATCCAATACCAGTATTTTTTTTTTCAAAATCAGACCAAAAAATAAAAAAGTTGCTTTTTTGTGCATGGATCCTTTGGTCCCTTTTAACTTGAAAACCGTAAGAGATATCTAAAATCTCACTGAAAACTGCAGGCAGAGATTTTCATAAGGAATCCAATAAAGAAAAAAAATCAAAATCAGACAAAAAATAAAGTTTTTTTTGTTTTTTTTTGCATGGCCAAATTTTGTATCCCTTTCACTCCATAACAGTTAAATATAAGTCTATCTTGTAATGGTTAAATATAAGTATATCATGTAACGGTTAAATATAAGTCCATCATGTAAAAGGTTAAATATAAGTTTATCATGTAACGGTTAAATATAAGTCCATCATGTAAAATGTTAAATATAAGTCTATTATGTAAAAGGTTAAATATAAGTCTATTATGTAAAAGGTTAAATATCAGTTTATCATGTAACGGTTAAATGTAAGTCTATTTTGTAAAAGATTAAATATAAGTCTATCATGTAAGGGTTAAATATAGGTCTATCATGTAACGGTTAAATATGTTAAATATAAGTCTATCATGTAACGGTTAAATATGTTAAATATAAGTCTATCATGTAAAATGTTAAATATAAGTCTCTCATGTAACAATTAAATATAAGTCTATCATGTAAAAGGTTAAATATAAGTCTATCATGTAACAGTTAAATATATGTCTATCATGTAACAGTTAAATATAAGTCTATCATGTAAAAAGGTTAAATACAAGTCTATCATGTAACAGTTAAATATAAGTATATCATGTAACAGTTAAATATAAAAGAAACACATTGACATCTAAATTATCAAAATCAGATTAACAATGAACTTTTTCTATCAATGATACCACTATTTTCCCTCCTTTAAGCCTCTTATTTTCAAAGGGGTTGGGACAATATTCTCCAAAAACTATGGGGCCAACAATGTGTAAAAATTCAAATAAATTGGATAAGTTTTACTCAAGTTATTGTAAATAAAAAAAGTTAAAGGACAACAACAACAATGTGGTGACTCCTTTATACAAGTGAAAAAAAAAACTGTGGTTGTATGAAAAATGGTTTTCACAAAATGGTTGGTAAACAGTAGAAAGGAAAAAACATCTTTACTTTACAGCATTAGCTGTCTTAACGTAGGATAAAAGACGATAAAATTTACCAGCAAAGGAAATAAGCTACTATAAACCTGATTACTGTAAAATGTTTGTATAAACTTACTTCCCTCTAATGCTTTGACCCCATTGTATATAGATCTGTGTCTGGTGGGTAAACCTTCTACTAACTTTACTTTGGAGAATCTGTGTTTCTCTAGGAGACCTGTCATGTACTCCATATAACTCTCACCAACAGCAACTACAATCTGTTTTATCCAACTAATCCTAGGATAACAAAATGTGTTATACATTTTTTTTTCAAGGAGTACTAAGGGGAGATAATTAAGTTTTAGTGTTAATGAATGGATTTTTTTATCTACGGATTACAATATGACAAAAAAGTTCCTGAAAGTGATGCAGCATTTGATTTACATCTTTCATAAAATGGGTATTCTAGAATTTTAGAAAGTTTTTGCTTTCCATTGGAGATATTTTGGAATAACAGTTATTAACCAACTACTCAAAATATGTTAAAATATGTCAAAAACAGACCAATTGATATGAATTCAAACTGGGCATCTATACGGGCCAATATGAAAAAAGAGGGCCAATATAGATCAACCAGGGCCAATACGGCATCATACATTTGTAACTTCCGGTCATTTGACACCGCCATTTTGAGTTAGAACTGGATTTCATGAACTTTGATCACCAGGACTAAAAGCTGCAGAAAGACAAAAAAAATATTCCATTTTATACAAAAAGAATATTTAAGACTGATTAAAGCAAATAAATCTACATGTTCTAGGTAAAACATGAAAACAACTATTCTACAAATCATCTAGTTGAGTTGGTTAATAAAATTGTCAATAAATATGTAATTTCATATTGGCCCTGTTATAGGTTTTGGTCAATCATATTGGCCTCGACACCTGTATTGGCCCTCGGCGATGCCTCAGGACCAATATGACTGCCTCGACCAATATGACAGACCTCAAACCTATAACAGGGCCAATATAAAATTACATATTTATTAAAGAGTAATCAAGGGAACCAAGGTTATAGCGGTAATCAAAAGAATGTAATCTAGGGACAAAGACCAGACATGGAAAACAGACATACACAACAAAGAACATAAAGTATCTAAAATCATACATGCAAAGTAACAAAAGTAAATGAGCAACTCGGACTCCACTAAAAACTGGGAGCAATAAAGTTGGGTCAATAGTTTTCCTTTACCATCGATTTCTAAGTGTAGGTCAAGAAATAAGGCTGACTTCACAGTGTCTGTAGTATCCTTTATCTCAAGTTCTTTTGGGTAGATGCGATGTATCAAATCCCCGAAATTAGGATTGTTTAAAGATAATACATCATCTATATAGTGGAAACTGAGATTGAAGGATCTAGCCAAACGTATAATACAAACCTACCAAACTAAAAAAAACATTTATATATATCTGGGCTAGGCTTTCTTGTTGCTAAAAGTAGGAAATGAGAAAAACAAGTACTTTTTAGGTTAATCTATCTATTCCAATCTTGCATGAACAGCCCTGGAACAAGTTCCCTTTTTAACATTTATAATGTTACCTGGTTGGTTGGTTGAATGAGAAATTGTCAAAGTTTGAAGTATTTGGTGACCACTTTTCAAATGTAGAGATCATACGAATACAGTAAACCAACTTATATTGCCCAGAGTTTTGTGAGCAAGAAAAAGTAGCATAACTAAATTCTATACAATACAATACAGTGTGGAGTTGAAGTCTCCATACAATACAATACAGTGTGGAGTTGAAGTCTCCATACAATACAGTATAAGATGAAGTCTCCATACAATACAGTGTAAGATGAAGTCTCCATACAATACAATACAGTGTAAGATGAAGTCTCCATACAATACAGTGTAAGATGAAGTCTCCATACAATACAGTGTAAGATGAAGTCTCCATACAATACAATACAGTGTAAGATGAAGTCTCCATACAATACAATACAGTGTAAGATGAAGTCTCCATACAATACAGTGTAAGATGAAGTCTCCATACAATACAATACAATACAAGATGAAGTCTCCATACAATACAATACAGTGTAAGATGCAGATATAAATAGCCACAAAATCAGATTAACATCAATAAGTATCTATGTAAATAAACCAGTTTACAGTAGTTGCTACAGTGTATATTGACATCAGTCATTATACCTCTACCTGTGAAAACTATGTATTGTATGAAGTATGAGGGGTCTGTTTAGAACCTGGCAGTATTGTTTAGGTGTATCTATCTTCATCCTAACTCCACATCCACCGGCTGGTAGAACCACACACACATCCCTCAGTGCCATCACTCTATGGAATAGTGTTTTACAAGTAATAAAAGTGTTCATGATAAAATGTAAAATAACACAGCTTTTATACAATTTATACAACTGCAACTGAACCCTGAACAGTTGAGGCAAGTATGAACAAACCATTCAAACTTGATATAGCTCTGAATTTTAATTGAGATTAAATATTTGACACAGGATAAAAATTTGACCAGAATCGATGTGTCCCTTTTTTGGCCCCTCATTCCCTAATGGTTGCAGTCACAAACTCCCAAAATGAATCTCAGCTTTCCTTTGGGGGAGAAACAGAACATTGTAGTCCATTTGAGAGATCCATTAACTTTTAGTTGTTATTATCAGTACATCAGGAAAATGCTTGTTTCTGGCCCACTTTTGGCCCCTCATTCCACTTCAGTTCAAGTCACAATCCCCAAAAATCAATCCCAGGTATCCATTTTGTGATATGGCACCTTGTACATTTTGTAGTACAATTTTAAAGAGATTAATTCACATAAACTCAACTTCTTGTCCCAACATTGTGAAAATAAATGTTATGTCTAACTTATCATTGATATTTTGAAAACAAACATTGTCAAATACATGATCAATTACTAGTATATGGCAACAGTGTAAGCATTTAAAATCTTATAATTTTGTTTTCCATTTTTCATAATTTTTGACAAAATGTTGACGAAATACTTAATACACATGTATCTTGGTTTACCTCAGGGTTTACATTTTGTACCTACATTACAGTACTGATGTGAAATTTAGACGGCAAAGGCTGCCAATGTCATCAATACCATATGATATAAGTTTAAATAGCTCTACAAGGAACTGATATGGCAAAATATGTTATCTTTACCTGATAAACCTACATGTGGGTATTTTTACTACAAAAGAAATGATGCAATACTACACATCTTCATTCTTTGTCAATTGAAACAGTATGTGCCAAATCAATTAGCATTTAAAAAAAGAACATTTTAATGATGAAAACTGGAATTGCACCAAATTGAATTTGTCCTTATACATGTATGCCCACATCTTAATTTAATAAGAAACCTAAATGTGAATTGCTCTAGAACTTACTACAGAAGTCTGAAGACTTAAAAGACCCCAGAGAAATCCAGTTAGAATCCAGGAAGGTAGAATATAATTCAAAGTGGTATTGAATTAATGTCATATACTCAAAGTCTTTCTTGAGTTTTTAAATAAATATTTTGCATTTCTAAACAATAATTTCAATTTTGCATTCGCTGTTTGCAAGGTACTATTAAGATAACTGATCAATTTTTAAACCTTAGTACATGCACAGTATACTGTTTGAATTATGCATGTACATCAAGGATTCTACTGTATCTATATCTACTATAAAAATAACCTTACAAGTGTACATGTACCGGTCAGGAAGAACCACTAATTGACATATAATCTACCAATTGACATATATTTCACTGATTTTCAAAATTAAATCTTTCTTTGAGAATGGGGCATCACTTTTCAAAACAAAACCCAATATATGACCCTTAGTGAGCCCAAAAAGTATTTTCTTTTTGTTGAAGCATGCTGCATTTCATGAGCCTGCCTATTTACAATATTTCTTTTGTTGTTTAATGGTTCCATTGATCTCCAATAATGATGATCAAGTATTTAAATAGGGTCAGTATGATTTTGAATAATACCTGGCTCTTACCTGTTGAATTAAAACTCATGTTCACTAGACCGGACACATTCTGGTCTATCCATGTATATGTCAATTGGTTGATTATGTATCAATTAATGGTTCTCCCTGACCTGACGTACACTACAGCCAGTACAGGGTCTACTTTATTTTTTTTTCTAGTTAATATTTTTTAATTAATTAGTGAAATAGAGAATGTTATGATAAATTATTCAACAATGCAGATGCGTGAACATTCGTAAATGTGTCGTCCCTGTCATAAACACTTACACACGTGCACTTGTTTATGTTTTTGTTCCAGGGTTTCTATGCTTCGACAATAACGATTGGTTGATTTTCAAGTAATGACCAATAAAAATGTCGTTCTCTTCTCACAATCGGAATTCCTGGCAAGATGTCTGACACGGAGAAGAAGGAACGACCACCGTGCGTATTTTTCAAGAAAAGCAAGAAAGGCCAGGCTTCAAGGAAACGGAAAACATCGGACTCAGATGGTTTGTACTATTTTCATTTGTATTACCCTGTTTCTGCTCTTCTAAACGATACATAGAAAATTACCTTTATCCATTGTTGTTGCTTCTGTAAATTTCTCCACTTCTTAGTCTTAAACAGTTATAGGACTACACTGACTGCATAAATATCAGAGAATACATTTTGATATTTACGTTTTTGTAATTATAGTATATTTATATAACACATATTTAAAGGATGGGTTTAGGATATGAGGTTTTCTCAAATCAAATTAATTAGCAAGCTCATTACTTAGCGATGTTTATTTGTTTGATCACAGGGGCTTGCTTCTAGTAGATAACCACGAAAAGGGTGATTCCAGATTTATGGGTGCCTCACTTCAACTCAATTTTTTTTCAAATAAAATCAAATGTATCACTATTTACTGCTTAGCAATCACTTGACAAATGATGAATCTAATGAATAAACACAGGTATCACCATCAAATACTTTTAATTGAATCCTGTAAACAAAAATTCACAGTAATGTTGTATTATTTTGATTAGAATTTTAAAAAAATCTGTTTCGAAGAAAATAGTTCTGTAATTACATCTTGTACCAGCAGGTTCTTGTAGTTGGGCTCTTGGCAAGATCACAGTGCCATCTGTTAGCAAGTAATGTTTTAAAAGTTTTTTTTCATGAAGAATCCATAAAAATACAAAACAAATGCATTAACAAGAAGTATGGCTCAAATCCAATAGTTTCAAGATTTTAAAATACATATATTTAAAACTGCAAACAAGGCAATAAGTGCTCAAATTAAAAGAAAGAACTGTATTAAACAGTATTGACGTGCACAAAAAACTCTGCAAGAAAATGATAGATAATTGGATGGTGTAAATGTCAATACAATTAAGGATTTTGTCCAAAATGATCTGAGAATTCCAGGGCTACTTGGTGTCAAGAAGGGCTGATACATAACATTATTGGTCTTTATGACAAACACTGTCATATTTTCTAGTAATTACTCTGCTACATATACACATAAAGCTGCATGCATATTATAGTGTTCATCTAAACTTTTAGACAAACAGATCTGTACAACACATTTAAAATAGTTTTGATGGCTGCACTTGATATTTGTAAAAACATTTCTACATATTTAATTGAAGAAGCTTCAAATGTTCATAATAGTCAGTTATAGTCAGTTTAAATTCATTTTTTAAATGTATATTCTGATTAAGAATACTGTACAAATTGTTCCTAAAAAATTGTATTTTAATTGTTAAAAATAATTTTTGAATAAGTAGCAATAAGAAAGGTATTAGTGAGAGGATAAAACAATGCCAGGAACACCAAAAAAGACAAAATACAAAGACCAAAATACAAAGCACAAAAGTACTACAAGTAATCAGAACACACAGAAAATGAACAATGCAAACTCCACTAAATCATGTCATGATATCAGCAAATACTCCATATTGATCAATCATATCATGATATCATAATGAATACTCCTATTGATCAATCATGTCATGATATCATAATGAATACTCCATATTGATCAATCCTGTCATGATATCATAATGAATACTCCATATTATTCTACCATGTCATGATGTCATATTGGAGTGATGACCTTAACCTATGGGCATTATCCTTGTCCCAGTCACATGGTTCCAGTAGCTTTTTGTGCATAATCGTTTATTTAACAACAGTGCTACATTAATTTTTTATGTACATTTTTATATGGAAATTAATTATCCTGTGCCAACATATTATACTGGTACTAAAATATTTCTATGTAACAAGAATTTTTTTTGTTTTTGATACATTATCATGTAGTCCTCACCAGTGCCTTATAGATATACATGTACAGTTGTATTTGTATGCACTATATTGGTTATTTTTGTTAATTTGTTAATTATTAAATTTAGAACTGGAACTATTATCAAGTCTTGAAGAAAAGAAATAAGTCTGTTTTGTTTTTGCACATATATTTGAAAACATTTCTACTATACTTAACAGATCTTTAAATGTGTGTTTTTTTTGTTTTTTTTTTTCAGAAGAGAAAAGGAGTAACAGTGATGATGATGGGAATATTGTGGTGAAGAAGGAAAGAAAAGAAAGGCATGCAAACCCTCTAAAACAATCTGTATGTACTAAACTGTAAAAATTTTTCTGAGTACATCAAGCCAGGGCCTAATCTAGAGGGAGAAATGGGCAAAAACTTCTCCTTGTTTGTGCTCACTTCTCCCATTTGTCTTTGAGAGGGAGAAGTTTTTGTAATAGATTACAGACATGAATGTCAATATTGTTATTTTTCAAACATAATTTACAAAAACTTCTCCTTGTCATCATTATCTAGATTATGCCCTGCAAGCTTACAAAAAATGTACTTACTAAATGTGTATAATGACACTGTATGAAAGTGGGTTGTATGTGGAAAATTTTGAACATAAATTGTGCTTCACAAAATTTTTTCAGCATGTACAAGAAGTTAAATTTTCTGAACTGTTGAATATAACTCATGAACTAAATACATTAGCATGTATTGTGTATATGGTGTGTGAAGTGTTGGCACGTGTAAACGGAGATCACTAATGTACAATTTTGTAGGTAAAATGTTTGATGGTTGATCTAGATTATGTTCAGGTGTTTCTGTGGGATGAAACATAATATCTAATAGTTTTTCCTTTGATACTTACAGACCAGGAAGATTGTGAGGGAAAATGTTAATTATTCCAGTGATAGTGACCAAGATGACGAACCATCTAAATTCTCACTTAGCTATAAATCTACACGTACTGGGGTAAGTTATATTTTATTTGTCAATTACAGTATTTTTACACCCATGACAGGTATTCCAAATAGATTGATAAATAAATGTCTTGTCCCATTACAAAAAAGTCAATGAACCTCAGACTTAACCAACTGGGTTTTACAAAGAACTTGCTTTACATGTACAGTAAAATGTTGTAGCTGCAGGGTAATTAGCAACCACAACCAGTTTACTGTGTACCTAAAGTAGGCCCATAATACTTTATAGGAAGATGTATGATATATGTACAGTCTAAAATCTTACTTTAAACTTTACTGTTGGTGAGAAACTCATCAGATAATTCATTTGAATATGAACATATGTATATATTATACATGGTTTTCTATAGAAAAATATGCAATATTTTATGAGAAATCAAGTCATCCAGATACCTTACATTGTTTTTGAAGACAGGACAACTATCAACCAGATACATGTACCTTACATTGTTTTTGAAGACAGAATAACTATCAACCAGATACATGTACCTTACATTGTTTTTGAAGACAGAATAACTATCAACCAGATACATGTACCTTACATTGTTTTTGAAGGCAGGATAACTATCAACCAGATACATGTACCTTACATTGTTTTTGAAGACAGGACAACCCTAAATTCCAATGCCTGTTATTACGGAGACATGTAGTAGAAGTTTATAGATTGTTTTCTTTAAATTTGTACTTTATCACATAAGAATATCTTGTTAAGATTAATGTGTAATAAACAGTATTAAGACTTCATTTTAAAAGATGCTTTTCAAAACTTCAGTGAAATCATGTGCATGGTTAATTTTAATACCTTCATCCATATAAGATCATAGTAAATATTTCTGAAATCAATTATTTGTATGAAATGATGGTTATTGTTTTGCCAGAAAAGTGAGGGTCCTAATGATATGGGAGCTACAGCAATAGTAGAGATTGATACAGCTTTGGATGTGGATGCTCAGGCTATCTTTGAGAGATCTCAACAGATAAATAAGGTAAGTGTTCGGGATAAATCTGATGGTAATGTTGGCATGGCCCTGTTAATCATAAGAGATCTGAGTAATTATGTACTTGCTTTAAATAATACTTACTAAATACCATTTATTATGTGGAATAAATGTTTGTTGTTGTTCATGGTTTGGTCAAAGAGTAATCAAGAGAACCAAGATTCTAGCAGAAATCAAAAGAATATAATCCAGGAACAAAGATCAGACATGGGAAACAGACAAACAAAGTAACAAAAGTAAATGAGCAACTCAGACTCTACTAAAAACTGGGAGCATGGACCAGGTGCACCAGTGGGGTAAGCATCTCTGCTTTTCTAGAAACACCCGCCGATTTGCTCGTAAAAAGTCAAGTTCGAGGTAGATGAAAGAGGAAAGGGAAACTATGACACATCAAACAAATCAGTTTTCATGGTGTAGATGGATACACCGTAATGATCCACGAGTTCATGATGACGACCATAAAACTTTTGTAGTGATGACTTCAATCTTGTAGCAACATAACCTTGTTCCAGAAGCCTAATTGTAAGTATTCTAGTGCAATACAAAAAGTCTGCGTAGTTATGGCAAGCTCTGGCATAACGTATGAGTTGTGATATGAAAACTCCATATGCAGGTGCTGAAGGGATGTTGCCACAGATGAAAGGAAAGTTGACAATTCTGAATTAAAAGTCATCACATTTGTCGTGAAGTTTTGTCAACAGTTTTCCTTTACCATCGATCTCTAAGTGTAGGTCAAGATATGAAATTGGCTTCAAAGTGTCTGTAGTATCCTTTATCTCAAGTTCTTTGGGGTAGATGCGATGTATCAAATCCCCGAAACTAGAATTGTCTAACAATAATATGTCATCAATGTAGCGGAAACTGAGATTAAAGGATCAAAATAATGAATCACTAGATGCCATAATATGTTAAGTTTTCATTTAAAACCCAAAAATTCCAATGCTAACTACTAAATAGATAGATAGCCAAGCTGGGGTACCATTTATCAATAAGTTGATATATTTTTGATATCCAAGGCAAATATAAATAGGAAGTTTATTGTATATTAAATTCAAAATTTTATCCAATAAAAAACTTTTCTCTTTTTAATTGGAAGAGGTGTCCTAGTAATCCACATATGTGCATGTCCTTTATGTATAGTTATCTGTTAGACTAACATATTCGTAATGTTTTAATGTTTATTATGTATTAAGGAATTGAAGGGTAAAGAAGATGACAAGATATATCGAGGTATGAACAATTATGCTACCTATATTGAGAAGAAAGATACAGCTCAGGGCAATGCCTCTAGTGGCAGTGTTAGGTTGGTGTATCTATAATCATAACATTTTGATATTAGGTGGTTTAGGGTAATAATTCAAATTTGCTTATAATTCATTTCAAGTACATAAAATGAAATTTGTAGAGGAAAATTTTCATGTAGGTAAACTTTATTTGTAATAAAAAAGCATTTGATGAAAGAGATGCAAAATTTAGGAAATTTGTACTTTACTCAGCAAATATTTTTTGGATTTTTAGTAAACAATGTATAGAAGTATCCAGGGTTTTCTTCTTCATTAAGGAAGGTTTCTATTTTCAGGGTTTACCTGTGTATAGTATATAGGAAAGGTTTATTGTAGGTAAATACATTATAAAACTTTGCAGTTATATGTGCAGTAGTTAACAAGCATGTATAACATAAACTTCTAGGATGTAGGGCTTGGGATCAAACTTTTTCTTTACAAAAGTAAAAATTATGTATGTTCACTGACTATCCCACAGTTAACACAAAAAGGTCTGTGGGATTTCAACATGATACAGTAAATCTCAATTGGAATTTCAACATGATACAGTAAATCTCAGTTGGGATTTCAACATGATACAGTAAATCTCAATCAGATCTTGATACTAGAGTATGTTTAATATTGTATAGGAAAGGACCAATGAGGGCTCCAGCTCATCTTAGGGCAACAGTGCGGTGGGATTATCAACCAGATATTTGTAAAGATTATAAAGAAACAGGATTCTGTGGGTTTGGAGGTAATATTGCACAGAATTTTAATGTTGTTGTTAGAAAGAGAGAGCTTTCCTGATTTGAAAATGTTAAAGATTCCATGTTGAATATGAGGAAATAGTATTGCATGGTTCAGTTTGTTCTAGCCCCAGAAAACACCTAGACACAAGTGTCAACATGTTACAGATTTTACTCATTCCTAATTATACCCCACGCAACAAAGTTATGGAGAGTATTAACGTTTTTTACCTGTCCATCCTTCAGTCCGTTATCAGTTTTTTTTACTTTCTTTTCAAACTCTTGCAGATATTGACATGATTTTTGGTATATAAGTTCACCATGATAAGTTACACGTCAAGTCTAACTTTTGTTCTTCTCCGATGATTTTTATCCAAATTAAGGGCCTTGTACTTAGCAAAATTCACAGAAATAACAGTGTTTCAGAATTTTTTTCTAAACGCTTGCAGATATTGACATGATTTTTGGTACATTAGTTCACCATGAGAGCCTTTTCTTTTCAAAAGGGGAAGTTATTAGAAGTACAAAAAAATATTAAGAATCTGTTTTGGAAAGATATGTTTTGTGCCGTATCATTATCTAAATCATTACAAAAACTTACAGATATTAATGAGTGCTTAAGCTTAGATATTTAAAATTTTGTGCCTTTACAAGATTTTTCTTACTTTATTAAGTGGGAAGATTCAGATGTCAAATATCTTAGTGATGTATTTGATATAGTGGGGGAAAATTCCTCACCTTTACAGAACTGACATGCAAGGTACATACACAAAACTTTGTGAAATATTTCTCCTTCATATCAAGTATTCCAACTGATTTAAGACAATTTATTAAAAAAAATGTAGACAACACAGTGATACACACTGTTGAGGATTTATTTTTTTAAATAATTGTAAATAATAAATGTATTAGATTTATTTATCATCATTTAGTGAAATTACAATGCTATCTTCCCCATGAAAAATTTTTGAAAGGGGAAAGTGAATTATATACTGAAATTCCAGATTGGAAAAAATATTTTGTTTTGAATAAGAAGTGTTGTAGTAATGCTTATCTTGCCAATTTCCAATACAAGTTTTTACATCGAGCTGTACCTACAATTATGTTTTTGTACAAGATTCATATAAAAGATTCAAATTTGTGTTCTTTTTGTAACCAGAGTATAGAGACTATAGAACATCTGTTTTTTTTGACTGCTTAGTCACTTCAAATGTCTTATATAATTTTCAGATTTTTCTTAGAAAATATTATTCTGATTTTGTTATGAAAAAAAATCACTTTCTTTTTTGGTGTTCCTGAGTCAGATATCAAATAAAATCTTTTGTTATTTATTGGAAAACAGTACATATTCAAATGCAAATTGGAAGAAAAACTGCCTAACATTGTTGGCTTAAAGCAAAGAATTTGACATAACTATCACATTGAACATTTTATTGCCAAGAAAAAAATGTTGTGCATAAATTTGAGAAGATATGGGCCCCTATTAGAAATATATCAGATATTTGATAAGTAAAAATGTGTTTATTAGACTTTAAAATACAAGACAGTGTATTTTGTCTTTTTTTATTTCAAATTGTAAATTGAAATGTATATATCATAGAATGGTTGTCTTTTGAGCATGACAGAGTGTTGGAGTGAGAGTGAATAAGTATGATAAGTGCAGTCTTTCAAATTAATATAATATAGTGTATAATGTACATTTTGTTCCACTTCAATTATATTTACTTTAGATTAATTAAAACTCAAAGAAATCAGTCTGGAGTTTGAAACTACCATTCTGAGGAGCAGAATTTAGTTAGAAGATAAAGAAAAAATCATTTTCAAAAATCTTTTTTAAATTTTATTTTGTTGCAATCTTTTCTAATTCCTTTTTTATCTGGGTCCTTTTACATGTATTTCTCTTACAAGCAAATTTACTTGAGTATCCAACATAGGGATGCATGGGGAAGGTTCTTTAATCATCGTTCTTGTTGAGACCTAAAGATGTTATTTTAATATATTTATTCAGGTACTTGGACCAAGTAATATGAAGAAGTTGTTTACCAAGCATGACTGGTATTTAATTTGAGGGATGACTGAGTTGTAATTTTCTATTTCAGATAGCTGTAAATTTATGCATGACAGAAGTGATTATAAACATGGCTGGCAGCTGGAGAGAGAAATGGAGGAGGGAAGATATGGAGAAAGAGGTACTGTGGAATAAATAAGAAAGGGTCCATCGAAAACAATGTCTTGGTTTGGTAAAAAACAACTGAGAAGTGGCATCATTAGGACATAGTATTGGCCCAGTAATTTCAGATAAGCTGTCATCTGAATTTCTTTTAAGTTTCAACATGCTTATAACATGGCACTTCTACCTCAATCATCTTTTTACTTCATATACATGTAGACATATGAATTTCCAATGTGCAGAAAATGTTTGATATGATGTAAACAATTTAATCTTTAAACTTTTTGTAAGAAGTTTTGAAATAAACTACAGATGGTAAAACTACAAACATTTATTTAAAAACTGCTTTCAAAGTGGAGATAATTTTGCAGGGAAATTGTTCATAGAAATGTAAGTGGAAATTTGAATTAATCAAAAATGACTAAAAAGTTTGTCAAATACTTATTTTCATTTTAAAATAGGAATGACTGTCAGATATTTAAAATATTTTTTACAAATGTTTGAGGAATAATATAGACCAGTTTTAATGTTTCCAGTATAATCTAAATAACAAACTTGTCAAACATCTATCACTAACTTATTGACTATATCAGTATTAGAAACTGATGTCACATTCCTGTTTACTTTCAGATAAAACAAACTATGAAATCAGTTCAGATGAAGAAGATTTTCCATTTAAATGTTTCATATGTAGAGATTTCTTTACCAACCCCATAAAGACAAAGTAAGTTTAATGTCTTGTTGTATCTCTGATATTAGACCTTGTCTAATGATAATGGAGAATCTTCTGATGTCCAGTCATATAAGTGTTCAGTCATTTTGAACCTGTATGAACTGAACAAAGAAATCCTTCAGTCTTAAAGTCTAAGTAGGTAAACTTTAGAGAATAAGTTTGTACTGTACACAAACCACTAAAAAGTTTCACTGTATTCCATAACAATGAAGTAGATAGTGTAGCAAAATACACAATTCCTAAGAAAGTTAGCAGAATGAACTTTTTCTGTGTAGAGTAATAACTTTTAAAGATTAAATGGTGGTCATTCAAGACAATGATATTTAATTATAGTCAGATAGGTGACATACTGATCTAATGGTAGTCATTCAAGACACTGATATTTAATTATAGTCAGATAGGTGACATACTGATCTAATGGTGGTCATTCAAGACACTGATATTTAATTATAGTCAGATAGGTGACATACTGATCTAATGGTAGTCATTCAAGAGACTGATATTGAATTATGGTCAGATGGGTGACATACTGATCGAATGGTAGTCATTCAAGAGACTGATATTGAATTATGGTCAGATGGGTGACATACTGATCGAATGGTAGTCATTCAAGAGACTGATATTGAATTATGGTCAGATGGGTGACATACTGATCGAATGGTAGTCATTCAAGAGACTGATATTTAATTATAGTCAGATAGGTGACATACTGATCTAATGGTAGTCATTCAAGAGACTGATATTTAATTATAGTCAGATAGGTGACATACTGATCTAATGGTAGTCATTCAAGACAATGATATTTAATTATAGTCAGATAGGTGACATACTGATCTATATTGACTGAGTTCTTCCCAACACTTAATATATGTTTTAAAAGTTTAAAAGTTCTATTGTTTATTTTATACACACATGGCATACAATATTAACTTCATTTTTACTGTTACAAAAAAACAAGTCTGTTAAATGTCAGGCTGTTCCAAAATTTTTTGAATCCATAAAAAGATGAGAAATGTCTCTCAAAAGACCCAGGTCAAATGTCAGTTATTGATTTTTTAAACCTTGGTTGTACTTCCATAAAGTATGGGCAAATGAAACTTCATTTGGTCTATTAAGAAAAGTTTCATTGGACTACATGTCTACCCTAAAGCTCATATTTGCACTCCGATTAGGCTTACCTGTAAATTAAATTGATGTTTGTTTGCCCGACTCATAATGACTAAACATTTACAGTGGGTAGGTACGTTGGGAAATTATTTTATTTTTTTAATTCAGAATCCCAAATTTGGATATCATTTTGTGATTCAGAATCCCAAATTTATATTTTATTTATTGATTCGGAATCCCAAATTTATATTTTATTTATTGATTCAGAATCGCAAATTTGGATTTAAAGGCAGCAGTATTGATGTTAAATAACTTTTTATAAAAAATAAAAAAAGATGAAAATAATTTTTAGGGGGGTAGAGCCATTTTTTCTGGAAAGAAGGGAAAACTAACAATTTAGGCCTTAAAGGTTAAAAAATAAGCTTATTATAGGATTAATACGGGTGAACTATCTATATGTTTGTCTTATTTTATTGTCTTTTTTTAATCCTCAGATGTGATCATTATTTTTGTGAGAAGTGTGCCTTGTCTCATTACAAGAAATCAAAGAGATGTTTTGTGTGTAATGAACAGACAAATGGAGTGTTTAATCCTGCGAAAGGTTGGTGTTCTAAATGTGAAATTAAGCAAGGACAAAACAAAGACCATAGTGATGAAATCAATGAGCAAAATACTAATATCAAATGGAAAACACAAAAAAAATAAATAACATGAAAAACCTTAATGTCATAACAACATTGGGAGCATGAAACAGGTGCACTGGTAGCATATACATCCTTGGTTTTTATAGAAATACTCAACATATTGTTTCCACTTGAAATGTTCAATTTATATTCTATGTACAAAAAATGAAATATTAAGTACCCAATCACAACTTTTTTTTTTTGGGGGGGGGGGGCAAAAACAGACAGAAAACACCACCTTTATAGCTCTTAGCCTTTATGTTGATGTTGAAAGTAGTTATTTCGGAATGAATGTACAATATGATGTTCAGATGAGTTGATAAATGATAATCATTCAACATAATTTAAAAAAGTAAATACTGATTTACATATCGAAGACAATATTGAGTTATTGAGACATGACTCATGAGATAAAGTTCAACAATAGAACACAGTAATTCTTAATTGATTTTAATTATACATCAGTATCCTTTACTGCAATCGACTCATGAAGTACAGAAGATATATTACAACTACTAAATTACATGTATAAATGAATGTTAAAAACAATTAAAAGAGCTGAAGAAGTTTGAACACAGAGAAATAAGACCAGTACTAGTTGTTTTATAGACAATAACAGTGTTTATTTGAAATAAACATAATATATGTATGAGGCTTAGAATCAGGAAAACTCCAGGCTCTTTTCCTATTCATGTTGTATTTGTATATCATTTTTATTTCTAATCAATTACTGTTAGTGTCTTTATACTGAAATCCTAATAATTTTTTAATAAAGTTTAATTTTTATATAACATGTATACTACATTCCCTCCTCACTATTGCCCCCCTGATAGTGATGTTTCAATAAACAGGAAGTTTCCTCCCCACCATTGGCCCCCTGATGTTTCAATAAACAGGGAGTTTCTTCCTCACCATTGGTACCCTGATCTTTCAATAAACCGGAAGTTTCCTCCTCACTATTGGCCCCCTGATAGTGATGTTTCAATAAACAGGAAGTTTCTTCCCCACTATTGGCCCCCTTGATAGTGATGTTTCAATGAGCAGGAAATTTCCTCCTCACTATTGGCCCCTGATGTTTCAATAAACAGGAAGTTTCTTCCCCACTATTGGCCCCCTGATGGTGATGTTTCAATAAACAAGAAGTTTCCTCCCCACTATTGGCCCCTGATGTTTCAATAAACAGGAAGTTTCCTCCTCACTATTGACCCCCCTGATAGTGAAGTTTCAATAAACAGGAAGTTCATTTAAGGGAATGAAATTAGAAGTATTATATGCTGTCAGTGACAATATATTGATATACTGCCAATATATTTTGGTTGCTCAAATAGAATGAATAAAATTTAACAGATAATAAGACAGGGTAATGATCTTCATAATATGTACAAACTTTTGATTTTTTTTTTTTTTTTTTTTTTTTATAATTTCAGAGTTGATGTCAAAGATAGAGAAAGTGAATGCTAAGAAATCAGGTTATGATTCAGATTGTAATAAAAGTGACAGTGATGATGGATGACATTGATAGCATATTAATGTTGTTAAATAACTTATTGACCAATTGTGAGGTGCTTATCCCTTCCATGCTGTACTATGTATTCATCAATATGTTATACTTGTACATATGTATAAGCTTCATTCATAATAGAAAAGAAAGAAAAATCAGTTGATGGACTCTATTTATCATTTTTAGCTAAATAGTTATTGAATAAAATGATGAGCTCTTTTATTATGTTTTATACCAACAAAATAGTTTTCTTTTGAATTTTGTAAGTTCATCCATACATCCTTCCTTACATTGAATGTTTTTTTTCTAAGAAGATCAGGGTTCTGACACACGTTGCATGGACTGCTGCTTAAATTTTATATTTAATGTAGTAATGGCACAATGTGTGTATGTTGATATAAAAAATTTACATGTAAGTACTGTATTTAGATGAAATAATTTAATTTTTTAGAATATTTTAACAAATTAAATCTAGATAAAATAATTGTTTCAAAAATTCCATTGTGTGAAAAGCTACTATAAAAATGTGATATAATAACAGCACTTCGATTTATTATCAACTTGTGGTTGAGCATTTCTTTGTTGTTTATTGAAGACCAACGGTTGGCCTTGGGCTGACATTTTTGATACTGGTGGGGTTGTTGTCTCTTTGACATATTAATCATACCTATTCTTGTTATATTAACATAGGTTTTTATATTTGGTATGTAATAGATCATATAAAGAGGATGTGTCTCGTACCTAAGTTTGTGACCTTTGATCTGAAGGTCAAATAATCGATTTTTTAAAGCCCATTTCTTGTTTGGGTATAAGTTTTTTTTTATTTCTTATGGCAGACTCTTTTGTTTGGTATGTAGATAGATCATATGAGGGTGATGTGTCCTGTGGCAAACTTGGTGACCTTGACCTTTGAACCAAAGGTCAAATAATGGACTTGTAAGCCAATTTCTTGTCTGGCCCATAGTTTTTTTTCATGTTTTAGGTTTTTGATATTTTGTGTGTAGGAAGATCATGTAAGACAATATGTCATGTACCAAAGTTGGTTGCCTTTTACCTTTACATTTGACCTCAAGGTAGATTTGCTACAAGTCCCTCTCTTTATATTAAAGTATCCCTCTGATAGCAAATCTGCTAATTCCTACTGGAGCCTCTTTCACAGAAATTAGAAATGGTGTTATCAGAGAGGTTTTATTAGGGCCCCGCCACTATAGTAATCAGTCTGTCCGTCAGTGCGTCTGTGTGTCCAACTGTAACAAAATCAGTTTTCTACACTTTTTTTCAATATGCTTGCAGATATTGGGCTGATATTTTGTATGTGGGTCAAGTATGAATAGTTACAAATCAAGTGTAAGTTTCATTCCGCTCCACCAATATTTTATCAAGTAATGGCCCTTGGACTTTGAAATTTCACTAAAATCGCCATTTTCCGCATTTTTTCCCCATACGCTTGCAGATATTGGGCTGATATTTTGTATGCGAGTCAATTATGATTAGTTACAAATCAAGTTTGAGTTTCGGTTGGCTCCACCGGTTTTTGACTAAGTTACAGCCCTTGGAATTCCAAAATTTCACTAAAATCGCAGTTTTCTGCATATTGTTCCCATACGCTTGCAGATTATGAACCAATGTTGTGTATATGTGTCAAGTATGATTAGTTACAACTCAAGTGTATGTTTCGTTCCGCTCCACTGACTTTTGACCAAGTTACTGCCCTTAGACTTTGAAATTTCACTAAAATCGCCATTTTCCGCACTTTTTTCCCATACGCTTGCAGATATTGGGCTGATATTTTGTATGTGAGTCAATTATGATTAGTTACAAATCAAGTTTGAATTTCGGTCGGCTCCACCAGTTTTTGACTAAGTTACAGCCCTTGGAATTCCAAAATTTCACTAAAATTGCAGTTTTTCGCACTTTTTTTCCATACGCATGCAGATATCGGACTTATATTTGGTAAGCAAGTCAATCATGTGTCAATTATGATGAGTTACAAGTAATGTTTACGTTTCGTTTCGATCGACCAATTTTTTACCAAGTTCTCAATATTTCCTGTTTAAGCAGTGGATATTTAAAAATATATTTTCAACCAGCGGGGCCCTAAGAGATGGCTGCCATCTCCATGATATCTAGTTACATAGATTTTCTGTGTCATTTATATAATAAAGAGGGACTTGTAGCAAGTCTAACCTCAAAGTTCAACTATTGATTTTTCAAAGTCAATTTCTTGTCCAGGCTTTAGGCTTTTGATGTCTGATTTTAGGGTATATCATAATGTGTCACTTGTCATTTTTATGACATTCCAGATAAATGTTGGTTAATTGAAACCTGGTTTTTCGTAATAGGGTGCATCATGTACCCATTTATAGACTTGAGCATAACCTTGTAAGTGAATGTTATAGTAATAATGTAAAAATGTTTACACATGATCATTAACAAACATACCATGACCTTTCATGTGATTGTAATTGTAATGAATGTTTACTATTTTTATTCTTAGAAAAATTGAAGGGGAGACATCAGTGTACTAAACAGATAACCTTAAAACACATACAGCTGGGATGAAAATTATCAGTTGCCCAGTAAGCCATGGCTGCTAGGTCTTGAGTTGGGCTATCAAACTTCGGGGAAAATTTTTATTGAACATATAGAAAATATTAAACAAAAATATGGTATGGGCTACCAGATTGTACATGTATTTCCTAATTTTTACACCTGTGCAGGTACTTCTAGCTCAATACTGTTTTCTGTAAATTGAAATTGCCTCCTCAGAATTCAACCTCAAAACTAATAAACATTAAGACCAACCAAGTTCTATTCTTAACCATCATTAATGTATATAATTATTACAAACACAACATGAAGATGGTTAGATTTTCTTTATTTTACTGTAACAATATAACAAAAACTTGAAATAAAAACATAAATACATATTTACTATAAACACTTTGAGAAAAACTCAAGGATAACCCAGCCACCCACATATTTTTATGCTGACTTGATTCACTGAAGCTAAAACATTTTAATGTTATGGTGAAAAACTGTTCCAAGACAGAAACAAGTGATGTATGGTATTAATAATAAAAAATTAATTTTTTAAGTTGAGTTCAAAGATCAAGATCATTAAGAGGTCAAGAATGTTTTGTTTGTTTGTTGGGGTTTAACGTCCGAGCAGCAATATTTCAGCTATATTCAAACGATGAACATGAAATTGATGATAAAATGAACATGAAATGGTGATGAAATGAAAAAGGGATGGGACACAAGGACAATGGGGTCGACAAATTTAGATTGCCACTGGAAATAGGGAGAGGTGGGTAGGGTCGGGCAATTTAGTCTCCTGTGGCGGAGCCCTATGGTTCCTCCTCCAGGAGAATACCACAGTAGGGTTCTTTAACGTGCAAGGAACGTGGCATCTTTCCCAATACGATGCACCACTATGGTTTGCAGTCAGGTTTTCCGTATTATAGCCTGACAACCCAAGCATGCAACACACCAGGGGTACCCCATTCCACCACCTGGGGCACACAATGGAAAACCTACATCAAAAGTTGAAAAAAAAATGTGTCCCAGACACTTTTCCATGTTAAAAACCTAATTTTTATCTTGAGGTCAAGGTAATAAAGAGATCATGGATGAACATTGCTTCATGGTGGTACACCCATGTGACAAATATTGTATTCATATGTTAAAGAATAAAGAAGTTCTGGCCTTGACACAAATCTATACAGACAGACAGAGTAATTTCTACACCCCCTTGAACTTCTTTTGCGGGAAGGTATAATAAGTAAATTTTATTTACTACTTTTTCTCCTCATCCGTAAATTATATTGATTATTCAGTGTTAACTTAACAAGTTGATCATCGGTCTCAATTTTAATTAATCCCTCATCAATTTCTACTTTAATGGAATGAAAACTTTCAGATATTTCTTTCTTCACATTAACTTCATCAACAACTTCTTCCTTCACAAAGACATTGTCAGAAATACTTTGTTTGTTTTCTGAAATGTCATTACTATCACTTAGTTGGTCTTCAGACATTTCCTCTTCCGATATTTCATCCTCACAGGCAAAATCTTCATCATTCTCATGACTTTGTATATGAAGGTCAAAGTTGCGTTTACTTTTATACCGTTTCTGACACACTGGACATGAATACTTGCTACCACATTTAGTCTTCTGATGTCTTGTAAGGTGGTACTTCCTATTAAACTCCTTGCCACAGATATCACACTTAAATTCCAGTTCACCTGAATGAATCTGTATATGTCGTTTTAAGTGGTCAATTCGATTAAATTTTCTATCACACACTTCACACGCATGATTAAGGTCTCTGTCCTGTAAGAACATTTCATCATCATCAACCCTAACAACTTTAAGGACATGAGTATCAAAATGTCTTTTTAAGTTGGAGCTGGATAAAAAGCATCTCTCACATACTTCACATTTATACGGTTTCTCACCTGAAAATGTAATACTGGTAAACATAACTTAATGACAATAAAACACAAAATGAGTAAAAACAGTGGAGTCCATGACGTAATACATGTTTAAAATAAATACTTCGTCAAATCATTTAAAAAGACCACAACAATTCAAACTTAAATTTTTAACAAATGTCATTGTTACATGCCCATTTAAACAGCCTTAATAGAGTCATATCTGGTTTCAAACCATAGAAAAACAATGTATAGAAATAAAATTACGTGCACATTTACCAGTATATGTAAAATAATTAGATAAACTCAAACACATTCTTTTCATGGAAAGAAATATACAATATTAACATAAATATGCAAACCATATTGAAGGCATGACCTATTTCATCAGTTGGCATTTTTTATTTACAACTGACAAAGAATGTCGTATCTTGGATATATTTTGCAGATTTGTGTAAATATTATTACATTAACAAAATACTTGCAGATTTGTTACCAAAATAAACAACAGGCTAAGTATATAAACCAGCTAAGCCAAAGACACAAGGCTGGTGCTGAAACATTATCTAGCAATTAATATACAGATATATTTTTTAAAGAAATTTACTTGAAATTGATAATTATCTACATATGCTAAGTCAACACATTTTAATTCCTACCTGTGTGTACACGTATGTGCTGAGTGTAATGATGTTTCAATGAAAATTTCTTTTCACAAAAATCACAGGAAAATGGTTTATCAGGGATGTGAACCTAAAAAATATAAATCTATAATAGTACATGTACATGTAAATATTTTCATTGCAGATACTAGTAAAAAAAGCTATACACATAAAAACATTTTTAACTGTTAATTTTTGTTTAAATGTCAAAATTTATGAAACAGTTCATCTAAAATACCTTGAATGTCTATAAGCTTTATAGTAAATAAATTATCATAACCTTAGTGAATAAATACAAGAAAGGTACCAAAAAATCAAAAAATTATAATTATATTCAAGAAGTACTAAAAAACAAAACTATCGAATAGAAAGTCAAATCCATCACAAGAGTTTCTACTGTTTGCATTACAAGAAATGATCCCTCAGCATTTTAGGTATTTTGAAAGTTGTAATACTGCAAATTTTGATAAACAAGAGGCTCCAAAGAGCCTGAATCACTCACCTGGTTAATTTTTTTTCCTATCAAGGGCAATAATTCTATGAAGGAGTTGTCCGACAATTTTGACTTGAAAGAAGATTTTGGTAGGACTTGTCATAAGGATCATTTCATCAATTGGAAAGTTTCTATCTATTACAGTATTCAATATATTAGATGAAAACTGCTAAGAAGATCATTATTTGCCTTTCAAGGCCTTATCATTTCAGCCATTAAAAGTTCCTATCTGTCAATCACATTTTCAAGATATTGATTGAAAACTAAAGAAATGTCATTATTCACCTTTGAAGGGCAATTATTCTATCAAGGATTGTCCAACAACTTTGATCCAATGCAGATTTATGTAGACTTATAAAAAGGATCATTTCGGCAAATGAAAGAATTTGGCTAAACCTACTGATTTTGGAGATATATGACTGACCCCTTTGTTCTAATTTTAGTAACAGTCGCCATGTTTTTCCCCGGATAAAAAATTCCCACTTCAGTTCTATGCAGAATACCCTCATAAACATTCATACCAAGTTTGGTTCAAATTGGTCAAGTAGTTTTAGAGGAGAATATTTTTGGAAGTGACAACAAAAATAGCCAAAAGAAAACATTAATAAAGGGCAATAACTCCAACATAGGTCTCACTAACCACTTCTAATGTTTCCATTACTTTACATGTTAAAAAAGTAATTTTCAAAGTTTTACTGTGAATTCCCAGGACAAATGACATCTTAAAGTTGTATACCGTTGCGAAGCTTGGAAAATAAGGCTTCCAAAATCACTATGCTAATGGTACGATGATTGTAGAAATTCTTCACAAAATTTACTTGAATAAATAATACAGAAAATCCACATTTTTACCTTTTCTGCTAACTGACAGCATAGAGGCAAATTACTCACACATGTAAACAATATTCATACACTTTTGTAGTTAATTACATATATAATTTTACAGCCTTATTTTGACTACTTTTAATCATAATACACACAAATAATGTGCTCACAATGCATATGTCTAGGTTCAGTGTGTTTTTGGTACTACATAGGGGGGTGGCCATTTGACCCGGAAGTGGTTAGTGAGACCATAGCTTAACATAATAAAATGTAAAATTTCTCAAAGGAAAATTCTCATCATGCTAAACACTTTTACCCAGTCAGAATTTGGCCAAACCTAATGGTTTTGTAGATATATACAAAAATTTCTGTCTGACCCTTATGTCCTATTTTGGTAACAGTGGCCATGTTGTTTGACAAATAAAAAATCTCCACAACAGTTCTATGAAGAATAACCTAAGGAACATTCATACCAAGTCTGGTTCATGTTAGTCAAGTTGTTTTAGAGAAGATTTTTTTAAAGTAATATGGTTAAAAATAGCCAAAAAACATGGAAAAAGGGCAATAACTCCAACATGGCTTAACAGATTAAAACAAAAATTTGACTTCAAATAGATCTCATCTTCTTAAACACCGTTTGGTTAAACCTAAAGATTTTGGAAATATATATGAAAAACTTCTGTCTGATCATTGTTTTATTTTTAGTAAAGATGGCTATGTTTCTCGACAGATCAAAAATCCCCACTTCAGTTCTATACAGAATAACCTAAGGAAAATTCATAGAAAATTTGGTTCTTATTTGTCCAGTAGTTTCAGAGGAGAAGAGTTTTGAAAAATTGTAAATGGCAATGGACAATAACAGACAACAATGACAACTGATGGTATTAACTCATAAGGCCTTCAGCCAGGTGAGCTAAAAAATGAGTTATCACCCTTTGATTTTATTTAAGATATTATTTAAAGTTCAATAACTTGTTTCTAAATCGAAGAAGTGATATGCAGCAACATTTACCTTTAAATGGTGTTTATATTTAAAATCTTTTCCACATTCACCACAAGTAAAAACTGGCTTTTCTGTAGGTTGCTGTATTTTCTGTTTACTTCTTGTGAGTGCTGTTAAGGATGGGAAATCTACCAAAGAGTCAATGTTTTCTTCAATTGTTTGAGTGAATTGAGAAATACATTTTTCTATTTCCTCAGCAACTGAATCATCACATGGATCCATTATAATATTATCTGCCTTCTGATCTCTTAGCACTGTACTGACGTTCACCGAGAAAGTGTCTCCTTTGGTTTCCTGACTTCTGACTGTGGCTGTATCATTGCCTACATCATTATTTTGGCCTATTTCTGTAGTGACAAAGTCTTGATAATTTATACCATCACTATTAGTTTTTATAATGATTGGTCTTTCAAAATTCACACCAGATGTCACTATCTCCTCCGACTTTTCTGGATCCTTACATTTCTTTATTTTAGGAAAGTATTTATTGCTACCAAGAGGTACATGTAATATATAGTTGTGGTCACACAAGATACCTGCAAGGAAAATAAAAATTCAAGAATTTTTATCAAGAGAAATAGAATTTAATGTCAATGAAAATATCTATCTTTCATATAGTTTTAGTGGAAACTATTTTTGCCAATGACATACTTCCAATTTTTTATACACATCATTTTTTGAGTGGATGGTTTGATATTTTGTTGTCAGATTATGTATTTTTAATGCATTGAGTAACCCAATTTTTGGCAAAAATCCATGATAAATGGGAACTCTTCGTAAATTTTTTAATCCCTGAAAATTTTATTTAATGTGATATAAATACAAAAATTGTCTATGATTCATGTATAGTGCATGTACATCATATTGAAAAAAATAAGTATGTATGGATGAAAGTTTTGTATTTCCTTTGAAAATAAAGCAATCCCTTAATTTAGTACTTCAAAACATATGCAATGACCTCCTATTTGAACATTTAAAAAGTTTAGGCACATTCATCATCATTTTTAATTAAAAATGGGAATCATTAGGTTTATACATTAATCTGGTAGACTACAGCTATCACTGGAGTGACATTACCAAAAGTTTATTATCAGCCCCCATTTTTATACAACCACAATGTTTTCAGGTGTATAATTGTATCACCCTGTTGGTGTCATTGGTGCATTGTTGTTGGCATCATTTAAGTGTAGATTATCTACAAAAACTTGAGTAAACTAATTACCCAATCTTTTCTAGGAACATTACTTATTATGTTGTTTGCAATAACACTCGAAACACAAATTTTCCAACGTTTTTCAGTGTCATTGTGGATCACAAGATAAATGCCAAGCAAAAGGTTTGTCTAGCAATTCCAAATGTCACACTAGTTTCACTTTTGGTCCAAGCAATTGTAGAAATATGGAGTTTGGGTGTACAAATCCGTTATGATTTTATTAGAAGTATTTGATGGTGATGTCTGTGTTTATTTATTGGAATAGTCATCTGTCAAGTGATTACAGCGCAATAAAAAGTAATCTATTAGATTTTATTTGAAAACAAAATTGAGTTGAAGCGATGTACACCCTAATCTGGGATCACCCTTTTTCCTGTTTATATACTAGTCAGACTGCATATTTGATAATGGGAGCTAGCCCCTTTGTTTTGATTCAGTTATTTAGCTAGCGCTCGTCATTTTCACTATTTACGAAAGGATTTCTTAAATGACGAAAATATTTAAGATCGTTTTCGTCACTTAAAATTTGAAAAGTGTATAAAAAAATTCCATTCAAAAAGTATTTCAGATAAATTTTCGTCACCTTAAATAAAAATGTTGTTAAAAACTGTCAATCGAAAGTTAAAATAATTTCACCTGGCCTTACGCTCTGACAAGTTTATGACCCAGTCTAATTAAAAGTAGCCCCTCCGATTTTTATTTGTTCGCCGCAGGTGCATACATCAGAAATAAAAAAACGCAAGGTCTAATTTTAATTAGGTTTATGACCCCAAGCTTGGTAATTACCTGGTCAACCAGGTGTGAAATACATTTATTGTTGTAAACCTGGCATCCCTGATATGTGCATCGTTAACAAAAAGTAATAACAATTTATCAATCGTTTGATCATTGGGACCACAAAAGATAATTCCAGGGTTCTCACTCAACTTCAGCCGGTCGTTTTCGACCGCCAAAAGAAGCCTCAAGTCGTCTCGAGACATTTCTGCTTTTAAGTACGTCTGAAATATAACTTCTATATATCCTTATTTTAAGGATTAGTCGTGTTAAATGATTTCGATCTTTAATGGATACCGACCGATTTTACTCCCATATAAAAACAAACCCTTCACGAACCTCGCAACATATGAAGATGAAATACACTTTTTATTTAGTTGTAGTGCATATAATACACAAAGAATTATATTTCAAAATAAAATTTGCAACTACTATAAAAATTTTAATAATAAAGATGTAACCATAAAAGTAAACCTAATTTTAAATAGCAACTCTCTTCTTGTTCTTAAAATGTCTTCCTCCTTCATATCTAAATGCCTTGATCTAAGGAAAACTTTATTATAATTATTTCATATTTCAGTGTAATTGCCAAATTATTGTTATAGTCTCAACATTATATATGTATATTGATAATGTCATATATATATCTTTGCATATAATGGGCCTTAATCATTTCTTATATCTGAGTTTGAGCCAATAAAATATTTGTATTGTATTTATATATAACTATCAATTTTTAGAAATTTAAATGCACATAAAAACTATGTCTCCGATGTGTGACTGGTCATTTCATGGATTTCAATTAATTTTAACATAATAGCGGACAGTTAGGAAGTATTATTCAAAGATAAATATTTATTTTACTATTCTCTTTCTTCTTGAAAAGAAATCACAATGATTACAAACATCTTCAGTTCTACTCATGATCTGGGGTCTAAGGTCACTAAAAAATTACCACCCAGCAGTAAGATATCATACAGAAACCGCTTACAGAGTGCAACATTCTACATTTGACTATGCCATTGTGGCCAACCTCCTTTCTATCTGTCTAGTTTCTACGTTATCTTCTGGAGACAGAGAGGGGATTTAGTAGGTACTATCTGATCAAGACCTATCTTTGGAACAGTCTCAATGTTTCATATGATCAATTAATTCTCTTCTAAAGATCTGTCTCCATCCTTCTGAGTTTTTGGTTGAAGAGGACTTTTGAGGTGTGGTGTTTGGAAAAGGACAGGAGGATTTTCTCTTATTAGTTGAGTATCAGGTCATCCCATAATAGTAGCTTATGTCAAATAGTAGCTACTTTTAGACTGAATGCATCAAAGCTTTGTCATGATGTAAAAAAAAAATTCTTTTTTACTATTTTTCTAATAGTAACTATTGTTATGCCTGTATCTGTAAACTTAAAATGAACATATTGAGAGTGTTTATGTCTTTAGTTTATGATACTACTCACTATTTACTAAATTCTGCTGCCCATAATATGTCGTACGTGATCTACGTAAAAGTGACTAAAGCCCTCAAAATCCTAGCTAAAACCCTGGCTTTGATTAACCAATACAAGTCCAAGACAATAAATTAGGAATGAATGTGGATGGAGGATTATGTTACATGTATCATGTCTGATTGGGACATGAACTGAAATATTTCTTTGAGAGCATTTCATGTTTATAAATTGAAGCCCAAGTAAAAGGTTTATCAAGCCTGACAAAGGAAACTGGAAAGTGTGGTAGACTCTTAATTTATGTGCTTAATAGTCAACTCAGTAGAACTGATGTTAAATTGTTGAACATTTTAGCACATTCCTACAATCCTAACTGACACTACCTTCCATAAAATTTCAAGCCTGTAAATCTTAATATGTATAATTTCTTCAGGGGCACCTAAACAAACCGGAAAACCAAATGCAGTTGTAAATCATGCCGAAGTCGGAAACATTGAAATTCCGATTTAATAAAATCTCATATCGTGACATTATCACCAAATGATAATATTGATGTTAATAATACAGACTTAACAAAAAACTTTTGTCATATAATTTTTGTTGTGCATTCTTTGTCTTTTTCTGTTCCTCTTAAAAATGTTCTATTGTTTTTTTACCAGGCCCGAAATTGACGTCAGGTTATTAGATTTTCTGTTTAATTTGTCAACTTCCTTTTCACGTGTGTGCCAGAAATTACAACACACTTAAAAAATGGCACACTACAATTTCAAGAAGATTACTGTTGTTCCTCCTGCAAAGGTAAAACGAATTATGCAGTTTCCGTTCAAAATTAATTATGAGTCTTGTTTGAATTAAAAAAGTTGCCAGTGTATGTTCAATTTTCCTCTAAATGAGTGCATAAAGCATATTAAAGCATTAAGATTTATTTAAAGTCGGTTTTACTTATAACAATACAACATAAGCTCTGTAGAGCTTTTATCCGACGTACATATATGACAAGCACAATACATAAAATAGTAAGCACATCATGCAAAGAGTAAATAATGTTTTTAAGCACAGCAATTTGTAAGCAAAGTTAAAGCATATAAAGCAAACATAAAATGCAGATAAACTAACATTCATGCAATAGCTATTATAAGCACTAAAAGTAATTCAAGCATTTAAGACACAAATAAAAAGTTATGCATCAAAATATAAGAGCCAGAGTATACAAGCTAAATAAATAAATTATCTACAACTCACTGAGATCTGCAGGAGGAAAAATGACAAGAACTGCCCTCCCAATTACCAACCAAACTTTCAAACTGGCCCAAAGGCATTTCTTCCCTCATCTTGTTCGGCAGTTCATTCCAGAGTTTGGCCCCTGCATATCTGAAAGAGTGTAGTCCATGGTAGTTGTCCTCACCCTGGGAACATCTGCTATGTTGTTATTTCTAAGAGAGTAATTACATTTTTTTAATTTCAATAAGTTCATGTAGATATAATGGACACTGTTTATTAATAATTTTATACTCCTCTATTGCTATCATTCTAATTCTGATGATTTTTAAACTTGGTAATTATGATTTAATTAACAGTTGTTGATAAATACTACAATAGTCTTCATATATAAATCTTAGGGCACGCTTCTGTATTTTCTCTATTTTTCTGGTATTATAATCACTACAGAAGTGCCATATTACAGGACAATAATTAAAATTTGACATGATAAATGAATAATATATAGTAAGTCTACCTAATTTTGTTAAATGTTTACCAATACGTTTAAGTACATGTAACTGTCTTGATGCCTATTTACAAATGTTAGAAATATGGACACCAAACTTAAGCTGATAGTCAATTGTTACACCAAGTAATTTCACTTCTTTTTCACAGTGTATATTACCATCTAGATTAAAAGAAATATTTTTATTTTCAGTTTTTTTGCCAATGGCTGTTGCCTGAAACCTGTCAGGGTTGGCCTTCATATGATATAAACTAAACCAATTAATGAGCTCTAAGCTTTCTTTTTCTAAAATATTTACAACAGTGTCTATATCAGAATGTGCATATGACAAAGTATTGTCATCTGCATAATTATACAATGAACTGCTTGTTACAAAATGAAAAATATCATTCAAGAAAATATTAAAAAGTACAGATCGTAATATAGAGCCTTGCGGCACACCTTTATATATATCTTCCCAGGTACTTATATCTATACCAACATTTACACATTGTTTTTTTTTACTTAAATAGTTGTCTATCAAGCTTAAAGCTGATTCAGATAATCCATATGCCTTTAGTTTTAAAATTAATAAATTATGAGGAAGGCTTTCAAGAGGTCCATCAACACAGCAGCAATATATTGATCATCATCAATAGCCCAGGGCCTAATATAGAGGGAGAAATGGGCAAGAACTTTTCCCTCTTTGTGTTCACTTCTCCCATTTATCTTTGAGAAGGAGAAGTTTTTGTAATAAATTACTTAGACAAAAATGTCAATATTGTTATTTTTCAAACAGAATATACAAAACCTCTCCTTGTCATTGATGTCTAGATTAGGTCCTGATAGCCTTCTTCCAATCCTCAATGATTTTCAAAAGTGCTGTCTGGCAGCCATATCCTGCTCTGAAGGTAAACAAATATGGGAGAAAAATATTTAAAAAAAAATAAATTAGCTGTCGGAAGATGGCCATCTCAAAATACTTTGATACAACAGGTAAAATACTGACTGGCCTATAGTTACCAACTTCGAGTTGACTATTCTTCTTGTGAAGTGGCACCACTTGAGCCTCTTTTAGTTTGTCCGGAAATACAGAGTGCTCGATAGATTTGTTTATTAATTTTGATATTGGTGTCACGTCTGCTGGTTTTGCCAATTTCAGTATTTAAACAGATAACCCGTCTTTACCTGTAGCCTTATTTACACCAAGTTTGTTTATTTGTTTATCAACAAATTTCTCTTCTATACATTTAAAAATTAAATTACCTTCAGTCCTACAATTATTACATATAGCTTTTATACTAGGCCTAAAGGTGGTTCTGATCTACAGTATAGTCTGATCCAATATATTTTGCTACGTTAACAAAAAATTCATTAAACATATTAGCAATCTTTGACTGATCAGTTATCATTGTCACATAAAATAATGTTGTTCTCCAAATAACTACCTTGAACAGAATAGCCAAAGCCAAGGCAAAGAAATAAGGTGCATCATGACTTTTTCAGGAAAAAAGGACCTCAATGCTCTACAAATTTCATCTTGACTACAACTACAAGTAGCCAAGTTTTTGTGGAAAATTATATCATGGCTCAATCTTGATAACTTAAAATTAAAATTTATTTCTTTTTCTGAATTTTAAATTGCTGTGCAATTTATTATTTAATCAATTAGGGAGTGGATGCCATGATGGATTGAGTTGGGGAAATGTTTTGGATGCTCCTTTTATATTAGCTAATATGAGGAAGGCATTGCTCTTAAGTGTGAGCGAAGCATTTAGTAGGTAAAGTTGAGTTTATGCCATTTCCCACTTACTGGTTGTATGCTAAGTTACATTATGGTCGTCGTCAAGAACTTGTGGATCGCTACGGTGTATCCATTTTTGCCATGAAAACTGATTTGTTCAACGTGTCATAGTTTTCCTTTCCTCTTTCGTCTACCCCGGACTTGACTTTTTATGAGCAACTTGGCGGGTGTTTCTAGAAAAGCAGAGGACGCTTACCCTACAGGTGCACCTGGTTCATGCTCCCAGTTTTTAGTGGAGTCCCAGTTGCTCATTTGCTTTTGTTACTTTTTATGTATGATTTTAGTCACTTTATGTTCTTTGTTGTGTATGTCTGTTTTCCATGTCTGATCTTTGTCCCTGGATTACATTCTTTTTATTACTGCTATAATTTGGTTCCCTTGATTGCTCTTAGAATTGGGATATTTTCATTTTAGGAGCAAGCAAAATATGGGTAGCTAGAATAACCAAAAATCAGGTGTATACATCTAAAAGGCTCAACAAAATAGGTTTTTTGGTGGTATAATTCCTCGTTATGTTAATTAAAGATACTTGAGTTTTTCATGAAAATTTTTTTTTTTATGAATACTTTAACACTTTCTAGCAATCCCACAACAGTTTGTAGTAATCATTATGGTGTCAGTACTTTGACATAGTGCATCAGTAGATAGACCTGTAGCGTTATGCTTTGACGAAAGTTTCTCGAGCGGTCAATATAATATATTGTTAATGAATTTCTATACATTTAAGAGTGAGCTATGCTCACATATTAACTCTTTTCAAATAGACAAGCCATTCTGTTCAGCAGGACAACATCTTTAAACACTAGGTGATTTTAAAGCTGCAGAAGTGAGTGAAACTCAAGTCTTTGTTTATTTTTGTCTTCTTCTACAAGTTATGAAAAATGCATTCAACAAAGTTTTTGGTGTAACTAAATATATATGGTTCAGGTTTTTTTTCCATATCTAGGGCAGGTTATGCCCAAAAACTTTTCTAGATGCACAGATTTTTCTGTACTCGATGAGTTTTGATATGTAAAAGCATCCATATTTTTCATTTTGTTAAGATGTAACTTACGGAAGTTTTAAGTTGGAATGGTCTGGATATCTGATCTGAACTTTTTTTTAAAAAATTTTTAATCTTGGTTAGTCATGCTGGAATTTCCTTGAAGCCTTTAGTAATTAATGTGTAGTTTATAGTAACTGATTCATCATGTACTTGAAAAAATTGTTTAAATAATTTTCTAGCATAGTTGTATGTATCTAGGTGATCATGTAGAGCTTAATGAACTTTAATTGATATTCTTTGCAGGATTTTGTGGACATTGTGTTGTCAAAAACACAAAGGAAAACACCCACAGTAATTCATAAACAGTACAAGATCAGTCGTATCCGCCATTTTTATATGCGCAAGGTGAAGTTTGCTCAGCAGACATTTCATGACAAGTTGTCACAGATACTTACTGACTTCCCTAAACTAGAGGTATGATATGGTTAAATTTAAATGCATGTTATTACCAAGTTTTGTATTTTTTTTCACACATAACATTAAATAAATTTTTCAGCTTATTCCATAAATGTCTTAAAAAACCTTTTTCTTGTAAATACAATGTATTAGATTATCCTTTGAGTCACTATATGTACATGTATATATATTGTATAACATTAAATGTCTAATCATTGGAATATCTTAATTATTTCGCTTTTTTTCTAAAATTTGTCAATTCTTATTACGATAAACCATTAAGGTTTGACATTATTGTGTGTTTTAGGAAGTACATCCATTCTATGCTGATCTGATGAATGTACTGTATGACAAAGACCATTACAAGCTGGCTCTTGGACAGATTAACACTGCTAGACATCTAGTTGATAAGTAAGATATAATTCTTCCTTGGCTATAAACTGTAAGTGTTCTCCTAAACATTAAAATAGATTTTGACATTTCATTATTTTTCTGACAGTCATGTCAAGTCTACAATCAGGAAATCAGCTCATCTACAAAAGAAAAAAAAAGGTACAAATTATTATTAATTAGGAAAACTATTCATCTAAAACATGATCGGTTAACTCCTTGTGTCAGTATCTTCTGCAGAAATTTTATCATGTGCTAGACAAATTTTTAAGGGAATTAATAAAGATTTCAAAACTCTATATAAATCTTTTAAAAAATACTAAAAAATAAAAAGCTATCACTATCTGATTTAAATCAATTTTGTATTTGCAGTGTAGCTAAGGATTACACCAGGTTACTGAAGTATGGAGACTCCCTGTATAGATGTAAACAACTGAAGAAAGCAGCTCTTGGAAGGTAAGACTTCAATGATCTCAAAGGATGAAAGTCATTGTCTTATTTGCTCAAGTTAATTATATTCATATTTGTACTGTCCCAAAACAAACTTGGCATCATCTTGTATTAACTAGAACTTCATATCCAAACCTCTTATTACACATTGTTAAGTTTATAAGATAGAGTACAGTAAAACCTGACTTGATTACACTTGTTGATGACCTTTTGGTGACCTCAGCTTTTTTATTATATATATCTTTATTTCTCAATAAACCTCTTTACAGTGGTATAGAGAATGTAAATTATACATAATATATAACATTGACAATAATAAATTCACAGTTTTCATACATTATTTTTAGGTTACGAAACAGTAATCAAGTATAATAGTAATTTTAACTACATTGTATAAACAAATAAATTCTTAATTTACCCTGGAGAATTTAGTCGTTTAATTATAATATTAATAAACTTACATAATTTGCTAAGCTCTGAAATGTTTTGAGTTTGTAAAAGACCTCTCATTCTCAATATATTGGGTCGTGTTCTATATTTCACTTTTAGAAAATTTGTCCTGTCATTCTAGAATGCAGGGCAAACAAATAAATAATGAAACTCTTCACCAATTTCATGAGAGTTACACAAATTGCAATTTCGCTCATTTCTCTCAATGTTTCTCCATCTACCAGATTCAATAGGTAGATTATGATTGGTAGTCCTAAATCTACAAAAAATAATAGCTTCTTTGGTGTCCAAAAGTTTAAAATAATTTTCGATTTCAAAATTTTCTTTAAAAATTCTGTAGTTGAGAGCTTTCGGTGAATTTTGCACTAGAGAGACCCAAGACTGGATAAATTGATCTACCAATTTCTGTTTTACTATCTTATAGAGCCAAATATTACTAATAAAATTTTGTGTCTCCCATACATATGACATTCCACAATTTTCTAAAATAGATTTGACATAAAGTACCCAAGTTATGGTTTTACCATCTAAGATTTTTCTTTAACATAAATTGTATAGTATAACAGGCAGTTTCTCTGATTTTCCTGATATTAGTTTTGACCAGTAAGTGATCATTCTCAATTTCATACTAATTTCGAGTGGGTATCTGCCGAGTTCACCATAGATCATATAATCTGGAGTTGAGGTTTTTAAATGTAAAAGCATTTTTCAAAATTTTAAGTGAACTCGTTCAATAATACGAACATCTCCAGCTCCCCAAACTTCACAACCATTCAAAAGTATAGCCTGAACGGTAAACGGACGGAAAGTCACAGGACAAAAAGTCACAATTTCAGTAGGACAAAAAGTCACAGGACAAAAAGTCACAACAGGAAGTTGAGGTCCGCGACATCTGATGGATCTTTTAACGTTGTCTTCTGTATGAAGCATGGCTTTTACTGCATTGGATGTAGTTGATACACATTCGTGGAATGCGAAGATCTGGCTTTGCTTGTTGAAAGTGGACTCTGCTTTGTGGTTCATGTTGTTGCGACATCTTATGAGATTTGCTGAGTCTTCTTGTGGTGTATGGTTATGTGGTTAACTTGGTACTGGATTCTCATTGTGTAGGTCTGTGGACAGGCTGCCTCTTTCAGGTGCACTTCCACCACTGCTTGGTCTTGCGTAAAGCATGTCTTGTGTAGGTGTAACCTTCAAAGCAAAGCTTTGAACCGCCTTTGTTGCTCTTTAGGATCTCCATTTGGAACTGAAGGACGAGGCAACAAAGCCTGTCCTTTTTATGCCAACTTTGCAAAAAGCCAGACATTTACTCATAAAAGCCCTACCATGGACAGAGATATATTTTAAGAAAAAATGAAAGTTAGCTGTCTCCTCTGTATTGTTTTCCTTTCTAGAGAAGCCCTAAATTATCCCACTGATTATAAATTGTTAAATGTTGTAAAAACTAATTACTAACTATCACCCCCAAATTGTTTATTTAGCAATTAGATTGTTGTTTTAATTAGTACATGCAGGTCTGTCCAGATGTTCATGCATTTCCTTGGAAGCCATACATCTTTAAAATCACACATTGATTGGTCAAACAAAACTCACAACTTTCACTATGCACCTCCTATCAAGTCATACAGATTTTGTAGCACATTCATTGGTCATAAAAAAACTACTGGAAATTTCACTTCTACAAATGTATATCCAACAAAAAAGAAAAAAAATAATACTTCAAAACAATCTTAATACCTTTTCCATAAAAATTAAATATTTGCCTGTAAACTTTAGCAAAACTCTTATTATTTTACCATAATTGAAAAAAAAACTATTTGAAAAAAAAATACAAAACTAAAAATTAATCCCCCCAAAAATTAAAAAAAAATATTTCTATTTCATATTTGCCTTAAAAACTATCAACATTTTATGATTTGTGACTTTTTGTCCTCAATTTCCACTGTGACTTTTTATCCTGTGACTTTTCGTCCGTGACTTTTTGTCCTGTGACTTTCCGTCCTACATTCAGCTGAACTACCTTGTCAAATAATTGCAATTGGGTTTCAAGTGATCAATTATGTATGTTGCCTTTTTTCAAAATGTCATACATGGCACTGGTTGCCTTTCTTACATTAACCTGTTTGGCCCGTAGGAAACTACCTGTTCTTCCAAAAGTAACTCCTAGATAATTAAATTTGTTTACAATTTCCAATTCTAATTCGCCATATTTAAATAACAAATTATTTGGTAATCTACCTCGAGAAAAAATAACAATTTTACTTTTGTCTGTGTTAACCTTAAGTTTCCAAACATCACAATATTCATATAAGGTATCTAATTGCTTTTGCAAGTCATCCTTAGATTCTGTCATTAGAACAGTATCATCAGCATATAATACTGTATAAAGTTTCAAGTAATGATTAAGTTCTACTTCAATGTTGTCGGAAATATGTGATAAACCAGTTACATTTTTGTTTTCAAAGAAATTGTCTAGATCATTCCAATACAATGCAAAAAGTAGGGGTGAAGGATTTTCACCTTGTCTGACTCCAATATTACAGGGAAAGAAATCTGAAAATTCTGTTCCATTTTGTATTCGTGATTTAACATTACTATACATATTAACAATACAGTTATACATTTTTCTGTTTATTGAGTTTGACAAAAGCTTTCGTCACAACCCTGGACGCCAGACCGTGTCGAAAGCCTTTGCAAAGTCAATAAAAAGTATTAGTTATTTTGTATTTAGGTTATATGCTGGTGCATTTTTTGCATTTCACCATTCATTTTTCTATTTATATTCTCTTGATGAATGACCAGTTAATTGTTGCATGAACACATTTGACTAAATCTATATTATTACTATTCTGAATGACCACCTGTATAAGGGGAATGTGCTTGGCAGAAGGGGTGGTTTCTCAAGACAAGATATGCTGTATTTTGATGGTTCTGTGATTTGTAGCCCATGCAGGTCCTGGTGTTAAAAGAATAGGCCTGCAGCAGCGCTAAGCTTGTCGTAAAAGGCGACTAAATAGTGCTCAGAACCTTAGCCAGGGGCTAGGGTGCTCTGCCCACAGAGCAACTGGGTTGTGTGCCCCAGGTGGTGGAATGGGGTACCCCTGGTATGTTACATGCTGGGGTTGTCAAGCTATAATACGGAAAACGTGACCGCAAACCATAGTGGTGCACCAAGTTGGGAAAGATGCCTCATTCCTCGCACGTTAAAAAACCCTACTGTGGTATTCTCCCGGAGTAGGAATCATAGGGCTCCGCCACAGGAGGCTGAATTGCCTGACCCTACCCACCTCTCCCTATTTTCCAGTGGCAATCAAAATTTGTGGACCCCATTATCCTTGTGTCCCATCCCATTTTTCATTTCATCACTTCATGTTCATTTTATCATCCACTTTATGTTCATCGCCTGAATATAGCTGAAATATTGCTGCTCAGGTGTTAAACCCCAACAAACAAAAATCTATGATTTGTATATTTTTCGTAGGATGTGTACAATAATGAAGAGACAGAAGCAGAGTTTAGAATACCTAGAGCAAGTGCGGCAACATTTATCTCGATTACCATCAATAGATCCCAACACTAGGACCCTTCTCATCTGTGGATTCCCCAATGTTGGCAAGTCTAGCTTTATCAATAAGGTGAGTATAGTTTTATAGTAATCTCATCTCAAGTCAGGAAAACTAAGTGTTTAAACACAATCACTGATGAGCTGTTAAAATTAACATAATGATAAAAACCTCATCAACCTTGTAGCATGGAATAATTTGGTGTGTATGTCATTTTTGTCAAAACAATGATATTAATAGAGCAAACATGCCCTCTATTTTATGGCCTAGACTTTGCCCTAGGATGTAAAATAATGAGTATTTCCTCAAAGTTATGAAGTCCACATAAGTCTTGATTCTAAAGAGAATATCTGAATTAAGGGTTGCAAGCGTGAGTTAAGCAATTGTACAACTAAATGGATACTTACTGTTTATTTCCCAGATTACTAGAGCTGATGTTGAAGTACAGCCATATGCTTTCACCACCAAGTCACTGTATGTTGGTCACACTGACTACAAATATTTAAGATGGCAGGTTTGTATTTTACAGATATAGGAAAGAACGACCAACCCCTTCTCCTGAACATCGTGTGATTTCATAACAAATGAATAACTTGCTTAAACTTTATAATCTTATTTTGTTTTCTAAAAAAGTAAAATCTAATTTGGTTGCTGTGGTGAAAGTTAAACTCACATTACTGTTATAATTGCAACATAACTGGAAAAAAATTCATTTGGAGAAAATTAAAAAATACTTTTGTCTAACTACAGTAAATACAAATGTAAGCATTAATTTCTGTCCTTAGTTGTAGTAATGTATAATACCATCCCAATTTTATCCTGATATTTTAGCAAATTAGCTACCAAGCAATATCTACCATATCATCATCCTATTAATGTGTTAATTTTACAGGTAGTAGATACACCTGGTATATTAGATCACAGTTTAGAAGATAGAAACACAATTGAAATGCAGGCAATCACAGCTTTAGCTCATTTACGGGCTGCAGTATTATATGTGATGGATGTGTCAGAACAATGTGGACACTCTCTAGAACAACAGGTATAGTTTTACCTTGTCATGATTGTATTAGATACATAGATAAAGTTTACATGTGTTGAGGGAAAAAGTGTGAACGAGTCTTGATATTTCCATCAATAAAACATAATTTTCTTCCAACTTTATGTGATCATCACTGATATGAAATTGGAAGAAAATTACATTTTATTGATGGAAATTGATTTCTTGTATTAATCAGTGCAGTACACAAGAAAATTACAACATATGTTTTACATGTAAATGATGTTACTTTACATATGTACCAACGTTCTCGAAGTTTACACGAAAGAACACATTTTTTTTTTATCTGAACAGTGCCATGTTAGCATATCATATAGTGCCATTTGTGTAGAATTAATATGTATTCATGTTTGTATTGAATTTTATTTTCAGCTGGAATTATTTAATAATATAAAACCACTTTTTGCCAACAAACCCCTGATGGTGTGTGTAAATAAAATAGATGTTCTTAAACTGGATGAGTTGACTGAGGACAAGCAGGTACAGTATAACAATCTAAGGCCAGTTAATTTATACTTTTGTTTGATGTTCATCATTCAAATTTTTCAAAAGAAATTATGTTTGAATTACTAAGTCGTATAAATTTTTCTATGATTTAGTGGGAATAGTTGTAAACTATCGGTGTCCTAGCTAGGGCAAATTGGAGGGGCGCCGCGCTGCACCCATATCACGCCGTGCCTCTCTGCCCCTATTGAGTACCACCTTAGTGCCCATGTACATGAATGGCCCTTTAAGATTTCCACTCTTGTCAATAAATTACCCCAAGCTAATTAAGAAGTGTCACCTTCATTAACTACATCCTGTTGTAATTAACCCACAGGTAAACCTCAGGTAATTGTCGGTGATCAATCAGCTGACCAGGGTTATCTGATAATGATTGACAAGTAGAAAATGAATCCCGATTGGATCTATAACAATTTTATGGACTGCCAATCATTGGTTCGTAATTAATTTCTACTGCAAAATTAATTTTACAAATATTTTCAAGTTAACAGATCTAAATTTTGTAGAACTACCGGTGTAAACAATTGCATGTTGCACATGTTTGTTTATTCAAAATGTCAGTTACTTCCCTTATAATTTCAATATTTTTAAAATTTTCTATATCTTCAACAGTAAAGGACATTTTCCAAGTGTTGTAATTGCAATAGTTAAAGGAAATATTATTCTTTCTACTTACATGAGATTTTGATATGTAATTTGAGCAATATTGAATATTTGTAACATTTCATGCAACATTTCACCTCATAGTATATCAGTAATGTAAAGAATCACTTGCCCTTATCACCATCAGAATATGTCATGTTGTCTCACTGTTAGAAAAGTGATAAATATTGTTAACTCAACCTGATCACATCAAATTTGAACTTTTAACTTTATCATTAGGGAACTTAAGACTTCAGTAATACATTTTCAGCTAATTCACCTCTATATATATGTGTTGTATGTGTTACATAAGATGCAACTGTTTTCTAAAAGCACTTGGTCATCCGAGAAAGGTCTTTCAATACAATAAGGGCATCATGCATATATTAATCATGCAGTCAAATTTACTCAGTTTGCAAATTATGATGCGACCTTCATTTTCAAAAGTTGGCAGGTAAGCAATAAGAATACAAATTACTGACTTAACACAAACATACAAAATCAATGTCTCTTTTTTGTTGAGAAAAAAACATGCTATGCTTTAAAGTGCCTTCTTCCCTGCGCCCCTCTATTTTCAAATCCTAGCTAGAACACTGACTACGTAGGAAAAAGTAAGTTATAATACTGATTAAGTTGATCTCCATATCAGTGAATTAAAGACAGAAAAACTCCTTCCTTTTTTATTTTCATTGTTCACGAACAATGTGAAAAGTAACCTCATCAGCTTTTTCATGAAAATGGCTTGAGAACTAGGACCAAATTGGCATTGAATGTCCTCTGGTATATATATATATATATATTCTGATATTTTGGGTTTTTTATTCCAGCAAATATTTGACCAGTTTAAGTCAGATGATATACCAGTTCTACAGATGAGTACACTGACTGAGGAGGGTGTGTTTGAAGTGAAATCTGAGGTAATGTATGCTAGTATGAATGTTTTCATTACTTTGACCAGAATTATACAAAATAGTTGCAACAATCCAGTGTCATAGACATTCCAATGCAACAAAATAATACTTTCATACTCTGAAGTTTATTTGCCATCAAAGTTCCAATATAGTCAAACTTGTTCTAGACAAATAATAATTAACATTTACACAATCAATCTGTATTAAAATCTGAACTGAATCAAGAGTTTTTTTTGTGGGCATTCTTTAAATCTAATACTTACTGTACTGGTGCTTTTTCTTTTTTTGTATATGCCTTTCAGATGATGTTTACATGAAATTCTTTATTCCAGGCCTTTCCTAGACTTTTATATTGTGATGTTTACATTTGATTGATTATTCCAGGCCTGTGAGAGGTTGTTAGCTTACAGAATAGAATCTAAAATCAAGACAAAGAAAGTCAATGATGTACTCAACAGACTTCATGTAGCTGTACCGTCAAAACGTGATGGAAAGGTATGTCAAGGCTTTAATGAGATTTAAGGTTTTCTATTGGTAAACCTTTAAATCATTATGGAAATGTATGTCAAGCCTTTATTGAGGTTTTAGCTATTTCATAAAAAGCCTCAAGAATGTCGTAATAACCAACGTGATATGGATCAGCTAATGTTGAAATAAAAGGTAAACAAAATGATTGACTAGAATTATTATGGCAACCTACTTTGATAAAATAAGATTTCTAATATGACATTTTCATATCGTCAAATAGTATATGTTGGTACAACCCCACCTTTAGCACCTGCCCATTGTCTCTTTTCTTTCGCTGTCGCTTCGAGACAAAACACTCATTTAAAAACATTTACATGATGATTTAACAGCTAAGAGGTTATCTAATTGAAATCAATGATATAAATACACACATTTAACACATACGATGACATTAATATACAAATTTAATCCAACTTTCATACAGGGGAGGTTAAACGGAACAGCCATAATTTTGTCACAAAAATTACCGTATTTGTCATATTAGAAAAAAAATTATTCCTTTCGGGGTAGTTTTGTACTCATTTTAACATGGGTTTGACCTTTAACACCTCGCTTTGGCCGGGGTTAAATGATTGAATATAAATGCCGTACCCATGTTAAAATGAGTACAAATCTATCCCCTCCACGAATTATTTCTTAAGTAAGCAATATTAGAACTAGAATTACTGATTGAACCACCCTTGACCAGTTAACATAATATAACTTGTGATGTCTTGATGGACATGATAATTGATTTTTCTTGATTCAAAAGCTGGAGTCTTGGTTGTAATCTTGATATCATGGATGCAATCTTTAAAATTCAAACAGAGAAATTAACACATCATTTCTGTAAGTTAAAAATTCTATTAACCTTTAATTACATGGAATAAAATGTTTCTGTCCTTTACAGGAGAGACCACCATGTATACCTCAGGCTATCCTAGACAAGAGAAAAGCAATGGAAACAGATAAACCAAGGAAAAAACTGGTAAACTTTATTAAGCAAATTAATTTTGTTATGTGAAAAAATACATCATACTACATATAAATTAGAATTAAAGAAGGCTGGCAGCCAAATTTATCAATTTAAAAAAAATTATTTATACCATTACTAGATCATAATTTTCTTAAATCTTCACAAACTACTGATGACATGTACTAAAACTTTATTGCTACTGGTGTAAAGCCAGTTGATTCTTTTGTAACATAGTGACATCTTGCAAAATTAGTCTTTGAGGAATTTTTTTATCCCCCTAAATCTGATTCCAACATAACTAAAGTAACTATTCAGAAATTAATACATAACACTATATCAGTCTTTCCTTTTTGAACCATGACAAAAAGCTCATAATTAAAAAAAATGGTTTAAATTTTTTTTAAAAGGCCTGAGAAAATATTAAACGTACATGAAGTCATAAAATCTCAAGATTATGTACACACAGAAGTTAAATTTCCAAACATTTATAAGTACTTTCATGAGCAGAGAGACTCTTTAGATTTAATTGAACTTTTGTTACTGTTTCAGGAGAGAGATTTAGAATTAGAGCAAGGAGATGATTACTATCTCGATCTGAGAAGTAAGTGTCAGATCAATGTTTTTTTTCTTAGAAAACCTGTATTATTGTTCAAATTTGTATAAGTTGTTTGTTATCCCCAGCCGCAAAGTGATGGTGGAACTTGGTAATATTACCTGTCCATCTGTCCCTAAGGTTCTCAACTCGCAGAATACAATAGCATTAAAACCTATGATTTTTCTACTCTTTAAACTTCTATTCCTCATACTCAGTTAAAATTCAGACTCAAAAACATCATACATCGTTGTTACTCCAAAGAAGACGGTACACCTAGATACAAATATATAGTTCTGTGTAAAGATTCCTCATACTTTGTAAAAAATAAATCTAAATTATCTTCTAAGTATGCAGAAGATGTTTTCAAAATGCTGGAATTTTTTATCGACAACATATTTTTCCAGCGTGCTGGACACTATTTTTTCAACAAACGGTTAGCATTCCAATGAGAACAAATTGTGCTCCTCTGCTTCCTGACATATTCCTTCACTCGTATGAGGCTGACTTGTTTGGCTAGATCTTTTAATCTCAGTTTCCGCTATATAGATGATGTATTATCATTAAACAATCCTAGTTTCAAGGATTTGATACATCGCATTTACCCCAAAGAACTTGAAATAAAGAATACTATAGACACAGCCTCATATCTTGACCTACACTTAAAGATTGATAGTAAAAAAAAGTCTATCTGACAAAAGTGATTACTTTTCATTCCGTATTTTCAACTTTCTTTCATCTGTGGCAACATCTCTTCAGTACCTGCATATGTGGTTTTCATATCACAACTCATAAACTATGCCAGAGTTTGCCGTAACTATGCAGACTTTTTGTATCATGCTAGACTTCTTACAATTAGGCTTCTGGAACAGGGTTATTTTGCTATAAGATGTAAGTCATCACTACAGAAGTTTTATGGTTGTCGTCATGAACTTGTGGATCATTACAGTGTATCCATCTGCGCTATGAAAACTAATTTGTTCAAAGTGTCTTAGTTCTCCTTTCCTCTTTCGTCTACACCTGACTTGACTTTTTATGAGCAACTCTGTAGGTGTTTCTAGAAAAGCGGAGACGCTTACCCTACCGGTACATCTGGTCCATGCTCCCAGTTTTTAGTGGAGTTCTAGTTGCTCACTTACTTCTGTTACTTTGTATGTATTATTTTTATTAATTTATGTTCTTGGTTGTGTTTTTCTGTTTTCTATGTCTGGTCTTTGTACATGGAATACATTCTTTTGATTGCCGCTAGAATCTCTGTTCCCTTAATTACTCTTTCTAAAACAGCTTGTCTGATTTTTCTATATTTGGTAGGAACAGATAAAAGATGTAGATGTGCATACAAATCATTCATTTCAATAATTTATTGTAGGAGTTATGGGATCTAAACACATTTGTCAACCATATAACACCATTACATTGTTTATTTATATGTCTTAAAGTACAATGACAGGTGGGTTGGGTATTTGGCTATCTGTTGCAAGTTTGAAGGAACGTTACTTTATGTACTATCTCACTTTGTCTTTAAGAATCTGAGTACATAACTTGTTGGGCATTAAACCCCAACAATCAATCAATCAATCAATCAATCAAGTATATGACTTGTAGATTTTATGTTGGAACATCTCTATTAAAAGTAGGACTACACATTAATATAAAAATATTTATCAATTTCAGAACATTGGGATTTGAAGAACCCAGAGGAGAAATATGATGTTATACCTGAAATCTGGCAAGGACACAATGTCGCTGACTTCATTGACCCAGATATAATGGAGGTTTGTGTAACAGCAGAGTTTTATGTTGCTGACTTGCAAATTGTTATAAATAAAATGGGAGTTGGTTTAAATGACTGAATTGACCAGTCTAGCCATCTCTTGTAAGTGTACAGAAAATTATGGTTTGATCCCATTGTAGAGTCTCAGTTTTTACAATAAACAAGTTGTCAGTAGCCATAGGCTGGTAAAAATGCCTTTTGGCTTATTAAAATTTGACTCACAGGTCAGTTATATCTGTATAGAAATTCTGGCCTGTTGATGATAGAGTTTACTGTAAACTGTAGTTACACTGGAGATTTTAAAATTTGTAGTCACTGCATCTCCAATAAGCATTTTGTATATTGGAGATTGAGTCAAGACTGGTTTGCAGAGTGTTTAGGTGCTTCTTGAAGCTCCAGCTCATCATGTCTGTAGCATTTGTTTGGTTGATCAACAATAAAATGATTAATGTATTTTTAGTTTTCAGACTTGAACAGTTTAGAATGATATCATTTCATTTCTTATTTCCATTGACCGAAAACTCATCAGAAATGTTCTGTTATATATATTTAAAGAAATTGGATGCTCTTGAGAAGGAGGAAGAATTACGAGAACAGGCTGGATATTATAACAATGAGGAGAGTGAGGAGGATGAGGAGATGCAAGAAATCAGAGCTACAGCCTCAAAGTAGGTACCTCCCATTCATAGAACATCACTTTACCTTCAATGTCTGTTGTCATTCATATCTAAAACTATAAGTTTGACATAAATTATTTTTAGTTGATTTGTCCAATGGTTTTGTCTCTTTTTTTACCTTCATAATTCCTACATCTTCCTTAGTTTAAATTATCTTTTGAATATGGAGTTTCACAATTGTATTTGGAGGAACTAGTTTGTAATCAAAACACCCATTTGGAACAAATTATGTTTAGATGTTATACCAATAGAAATATAAGAAAATTACTTTACTGAGGGCCTTTGATTTAAGAATAAAGTATCGTATTTACGGGATTATAAGTCAATATTTTTTTTAGTAAAGTGTCACCCTCGACTTATCGTCCACTTCGACTTATCTAAGGATTTTTCAAGAAAAATGTTCGTCAACATTGCATTTCATTAGATTTGTTTAGTTCACTTTTGATTGTTTTAATTCACAATTTTTGGTAAACTGCAGTCAATGAAAGCCGTCACTCAAACAGTCAAACCAGCGATTGAATTCGAATATTGTTGATCATTGCTGCTATCTTTTATGTATGAATACGATGGTGTTATAAAAACTCTGAGACTTTGAAACTGTTAAAATATATAAATAAACTCTAGAAGATACATTAACACAACTCTTTTTTTTTTAACATGGAAAACATTATCGAGTGTTTTTGAGTTATTGGTGCTTTAATATGCAAATTTATATCCATTTACGGTATGTTGTAACACATTCGCATGTGGCTCAAATTGTAAGTCAATTAAGGTGTTATCTAAATGGCTAATTGTAACCAAATTTGCAGGTAACAAGTAAACTTTATTGTATTTTGTAATACCAGGTAATATTGTTTACTAATTACCGCTCATAATTAGGACCAATTCATCAAACGAATTTCCTACTACTTTCACACATGGCTGCCCACTATTGACATGTTTATGATTTTAGTACTCCTGAGGATCTATGGCTTCAGAGCCATTGACACGTCATTCAAGAAAAATAATTGAACTTGCGGACAAAGTACACTGTAAGAAAAACACAGATATTTTATTTAATTCAGAAATCTTATGCTTATTAACATCGCTGGAATAATATGCTGTTAAACACAAACCTCTCAACTCAGATCTCCGCTGACTCGTACGATAAATGCACACATCTTACCCTTGACTTATCTGCCAAATTCGACTTATTTATGTTTTTTTATGGCGATTTTGGTCAAAATTAGACGATTCGACTTACACTCCACTTCAACTTATAGTCCAGAAAATATGGTAGTAAAATTTCTTTAAGTGAAAAAAAATAATTTATTTGTCATGTCATCCATTTATTACTAGAATAAGAGAAAAGAGAAAGATAATTGTGCTGGAATCAAGAGAGAAACGTAAAGTAGAGAAACCCAAACTTCCAAGAACAGCAAAAAAACTGAATACCAAGAGAATGACTGAAGAAATGGGAGAACTAGGAGTAGACATTGATACAGGAGAGGAGGTAGGTAAAACACAGGAGAACTAGGAGTGGTCGTTGATACAGGAGAGGAGGTAGGTAAAACACAGGAGAACTAGGAGTATACATTGATACAGGAGAGGAGGTAGGTAAAACACAGGAGAACTAGGAGTGGTCGTTGATACAGGAGAGGAGGTAGGTAAAACACAGGAGAACTAGAAGTGGTCGTTGATACAGGAGAGGAGGTAGGTAAAACACAGGAGAACTAGGAGTTGACGTTGATACAGGAGAGGAGGTAAGTAAAACACAGGAGAACTAGGAGTATACATTGATACAGGAGAGGAGATAGGTTAAACACAGTATAACTAGGAGTAGATATTTATGCAGGAGAGGAGATAGGTAAAACACGGGAGAACTAGAGGTAGACATTGATATAGGAGGATAGGAGGTAGATTAAACACAGGAGAACTAAGAGTAAATGTTGATAGAGGAGAGGATGTAGGTTAAATACAGAAGAACTAGGAGTAGATGTTGATACAGGAGAGGAGATAGGTAAACACAGGAGAACTAGTAGTACAGTCGACTCCACTTAATGGCATATCGCTTTATTGCATATTTCGGTTATTAGCATAATTTTCTCCTGCACGAAACCATTTCCTATTATTCTGTTAGGGAAAAAATTGCTTATTTGCATAGGCCTTGCAGGTGCATTTCGGTTTATTGCATAGAGAATTTTGCCTCATCCAGGTAAAGACAGGTTTTCCCAAATTCTATTTTAAGCCTTTGGGTCATAGATATGTCAATCATATTTATTGTTGTAAAAACTAGATTATCATGAATCAGGAGGTGTTAATAATGATTAAAAACATAATGGACATAAAAGACAATTTAAATGATTTCTAATTACATTAAAATAAACAAGCACCTAGGTGAACAATGACTTCTGACGACATGCCAAACATTACCTTATGATGCGGCTTGGGGTATTTTTTGTCCCTATTTAAATTCTTCCGACTACAAATGATTAACAATGTAAATTTAATTTTCTTTAATGAGCTGAACAGTTTTTAGTGAGCTTGGGTTACTAGGCATAAATATCAACTGAAAATTAAAACTCATCATTCATTCAGTACAATGTCTAATGAAATTCAACTACCCTAAGGTGCCCCATACTATCCACACTTCATAGGAATATATCTAGGTCAATGACACGTATAATACACAACTATCAATGTACAATGGTGATTGAACAGAGGAATAAAAACGCACAGACCATTTCAAAAGCCCAGAAACTGCAAACATTGATGAATATTTCACTGAATCCTGGCTAAAATATGAAATATGGGATTTTCTTTCATAGAAAGGTCAGGAAATTACTTGACTATTTATAGATGAGAAACACGTGGTTTTACTTACAAATACACACAACGTAAAGAAGGTCAATAAACAAGACAAACACAATTTATATTATTATTTATTGATAAAAGAACAATACAATGAGAAGGTCTATAACAATTAAATACCAGATCAGAAATGTTGAACAGTGATATCCCTGGTTGATCCACAGTATCGTTGTCTTACCTGAACTCACACTTCCGGTAAAATCGTAATTTCGGTTATAAGAATAGCCCGGTTATTTGCATAAGTTTTACTGGCAAATAGGCTATGCAATTAAGCGGAATCCACTGTAAATGTTGATAGAATTCTTGGTCTTCTGATAGTTGTATCAAAAACTGAATACACCATGGAAGAAATGAGTTCTCAGTACTTGTTTAAATTTTATACTTGCCTAAGAACTTTTTAATTTTTCTACAATGTCAAATATTTTCTATTACAGACTCATATTGGTAGAGCTAGATCACGCAGTGTGAGCAGGAGAGCTCTGAAACGCAAGAGAGAACCATCTATGGAGGTTGACACTAACAGGTCAAGAAGTAGGTCAAGGACTGTACCAAGAGATCAGTCTGGACTTAGAGATCCTGTGGTAAGTTAAAATGCTTGTTCTCTTACTCAGAATTTCAGTTTTGATTTAAATTAGTTGTGTTGGATAACTTTTGCAAATGAAATGTGTGAAAATCACAACATCAAAGTTTTAAGTTAAAACTGTAGTACAAAATTTAGCTGAGTGAAATTTCAGGAGTTCTCAGGAGTAAAAAACATTTTATGTCAGAAGCATAGAACATTTATTTCTGATGTAACTGTTTCCAGCAGTTCAAGTATTTCTCCAAAGAAAATAGAAATTGCTGGATTCAAAGCTGATGCTAGTAATAAACTTATTTAGATTTCAATCTTTAAGGGACCTTTTAGAAAAATCGTGTTTTCAATTTCAGATGGCAAAGAAAGCCAAGAAGATAGCCAAGAAGGCCCAAAAGGCTAGGAACTTTGATGCTAAGAAGGGAGAAGGAGACAGAGTTATCCTTAACATGATGCCTAAACATTTGTTCTCCGGGAAACGCAAGATGGGAAAAACACAGAGACGTTAAATAGGGGGGATTGAACTGTTGTTAATGAGTGAGATGTTAATGAATTAAAAGAAATACCACCCTAGTGTAGTGTTCTTCTATCTGACATCAAATACCACCCTAGTGTAGTGTTCTTCTATCTGACATCTGAGGATTAAGTATGCTATTATTCAATGGCTGCTGTTTCTTAATTTATCAAAATACATTGAGCACTTCATGATCCCTGTGTTTTTGAACATCATAAAAATGGGTCTCGTTTTCTTAGTCAATTCTGATTAATCCAAATTCTATGTAAAACAAATATATGGCTCAACTAATCTTAGTATACCACAATCAGATTGACATGAAGAAATTCAGTTTTTAGGTGTCTTTTATCTTGTGCCTTGCAAGCTATTTTAATGTTACTAGACACAAATTTAGCCCCCTTTTATTCTGAGGACTAAACAAAACAAAATCAGTTCAGCTGGTATTGCTAATAATTGATGAAATCTGATACTGTTTGATGGCAGACTAGCAGGAGATATCGTGTGGAAAATATTTATTTTGTGTGAAAGACAACCTATTTCAATAGTTAAAATTTGTGTATACAAGTGTTTTCTAATGAAATAGAAATGTTGCATTTAATATAAATTCCTGTTTTAACCACTTCATAATAAGAGGGTTTATAACTGAATTTTTTATACTTCAGACCCTCGGTATTGTAATTATATTCACTTGTTGGATAGCTGACTATCATTGTCTTCTCTTTTACATGAAACACATACCTGTTAGTCATAATATATTTTACAGCAAATAAAATAGTTAACTTCAGGGAAAGAATTGGTCTTCTCTTGGTTGAATTACCATTAACCAATGAACTGCATTAATAGGTACATGTAGTTTACTGGAGGATTCAGAAGGAGATTACTATCAGATTTAGACATCTATAGAATTCAATATTTACATAGTAAATTGTTTAGTTGTAAATGTAATTACCAGGGGTGGATTCAAATGGGGGCAGACTAGTCTTCCTCTGTGTTGAATAGTACAGATAAGCCCAAGTACATTTTGTGTATTTAAGTTAAATGATGTTTAAATTTGATGTGCAGATTTGTTGACAATTATGTGTAAATCATGTTTTCAAATCCAGAAATTGAGAATTTTTTAAGGCTCCAAGTAAAATAAAATCACACACAAATATCATAGGGACTTGAGGTCATGAGTTAAATCCATTAAATGGGCAGAAATTGTACTTAAATGCAGTTTAGACTAATTTTTAACTCTGCAGGTGTTTCTAGAAAAGCTGAAAAAACACTTACCCTACCTGTGCACCTGGTCCATGCTCCCAGTTTTTAGTGGAGTCAGAGTTGCTGATTTGCTTTTGTTACTTTGTATGTATGATTTTAGTTACTTTATGTTCTTTGTTGTGTATGTCTGTTTTCCATGTCTGGTCTTTGTCCCTGGATTACATTCTTTTGATTACCGTTATAACCTTGGTTCCCTTGATTAAAAAGATGGGAAAAAATGACTCTAGCACTCAACTTTACTTATAATTATGTGGCTGAAATAATCAGATTGGTGGCTAAAAGCAATAAACACGGAAAATATGCGGATCTATCCCAACGTTGACCAGCTTTTACAAACATGGTCACATGACAAAAAAATGGCAGCATCCAGTACAGTATCCAGTGTGTTTAGAAAGGGATTGTTTAATGGCAAAGTTGCCGTAGTTACAGGCGGTGGAACCGGTATCGGGAAAGCCATCACTCAGGAACTATTACATCTGGGTATTTAGCAAATATATTGTTAAATACGATAAACAAAATATGTGAATTTTTAACAGGAACGTACGGTTAATTGATAATGATATTGGTCAACCATTGACAGCAATTTTGACAAGTGTTATGCCAAACGTACCCTTGTCAACTTGTTTTTCCCTTTTTGATGAACATATTACTAAACAGTTAGGAATAAAGTTGGGGTTGGCAAATCACTTGTTTGATACCAGTCATTCAATTGGGTTCTTCTCCAAATTATGGCTATCAATGGTATATTGACATCTACTCTATACTTACCTATGCTAACTCATTATAGTCCTAGATACAACTGTCTGCAATTATTACTTGTTAGGTAGACAGGTCTAGAAAAAAATATTTGAAGAAACATTGAGAATAAAGTTGAGGTTATCCAATCACTTGTTTAATAGTCAGCCATTCCATTGGTATCGATTGTCCTCCAATGGTTATTTGTGTTACACTAATGTCTGTACTCTAAAACTACCTCTGCGCTATCTTATTATAGCCCTAGACACAACTGTTTGCAGTCATAACTTGACATGTAGATCAGGTCTGTTCATTCAAACAAGTTTGGGCAAAATTTGCATATTGAATTTCCTTTTTTTCTTTCTCATACTCTTCCTTTTATCTTTTGAAAAGTTTGTAAATCCTGGAAGCAGCTTTCTGAAGTTGTTTTTGATAGTTCTAATGAATTCATGAGTTAAGTATTCATTACACATAACTTACTAAGCTTCTTTGTTGGTTTTTTGGTTTTTTTGTTTTTTTTTATTAATTTGGATCAAAGACTGTAATAGATACACATGTAACAGTCAACAGAGCTAATAGATTTGTAAAGCCTGTTAGCAACTGCAACTTGTTCTTACACCACCACAGGAAAATAGTTTCATTTACATAACCTGTTATAACACTTAGGTGCTCTTCACAGCTATTTCTTGAAAAATAAGATCATTTCATTGTTATTTAACACCAAAAAAAACAATAGATATCTTTTACTCTGACTTAATATACTGATTAATTTGGTCTGAATTAACAACGATCCAATTAAAGATAGTTAACCTTTAACCTCTTTTCGTAAGTGTTGCATTTCACCGAATAATCCAGTCGTTTACTTTCGATATCCAAGAAATCAAAATAATTGGTCTTTCTTGTTACACAGAGAATGTAATTTAATTACCAAGTAGTTCTGTTTGATTTAAGTTGTATATAAAATGCATCGACCTGTATTTAAATTAAATTACTGGTCTTTAACTAAAGGGGCAGTGTTTCTGATAAACAAAAGGTATTCCAGGCTATTATTTGCTCATTTTTTACCAAATCCTGCAAAAATTTATTAACAAAACGACGCTAAAACCCCAGAATTCATCCTGATCTATCCATCACTATTTCATGCATTTCAGAACAGCAGCATTCATAAAAATGGAGCCTTTCTTTGCATTAGGCTGTTATGCCAAAAGGATACATTCTAATATTGAGACAGAATTATCCCATAACCCCCAAATAAAAAAAAAAACAAAACAAAAACAAAAATATCAAATCCAACAAACTAAAAATGACAGATAAGTTGAAAACTACTCATGTATTGATCATCATTTTAACAGATTTTTGGTTATTACATCGTGACGTCATGACTTTTGACCATGCTTTCGGAAACTATTTGTTATTTAAAAACCAGATGTATCTAGGACAGTGTGTGATAATGAAGCTGTAGTTTTTCAGATGGCTTAGGGTTTCCTTCATTAGACCTTATTTTTGAAATCCTATTCAGCGTTTATTTTATAGATGTCAAGAACTTAACACTACATGTAGGTGTTTATGTGTCAATTTGTAGCACTCGAGCTATAGAGAAATAGTTAAAGCTTTAGGTGAGAGTTACAAGTATCTCAGTGCTTTCAACAATTGTGACTAAGGTTTGAGGTGATTTGACAGACAGTTTTGACCTGGAGTTCGTTATAAGTTATTTGAATTTTGACTTTAAAATTTAAAAACCCGAAAAGCCCAACTTACAGTTTATATTTCAATTATGCAGGATGTCAGAGAGTTTTGTGTTCAACCATCTAGGTGTTTCAAAGTTATCTGACAACAAACCTGAATATAATACAAATGGGTGTACTGCTACAATGCCAAGCAAATATTTGTTTGATATTTTAAAGATAAATTGAATATCATTCGTAATCAGAATGATGAATTCTAATTAAAGAATTTAGTGATAACAATTTACAACAACAAGCTTGTGTTTAGATACGTTTTATGTTGATCCCAGTTCTTTCCTTTAATCCTGTCCAAACTTATGCAATTTAACGACTAATTGATGCGTATAAATTCAAACAATTGATATAAATTGATTCAGTACATGAATACTTTGATTACATGTACTTTATATATTTAACATTTTAGCTGCAGTCATTATATATATACTGCCACTTCATGTTTTTTATTACCCCAGGGTGTAAGGTAATGATAGCATCTAGAAATGAAGAGAGACTACAGAAAGCTGCAGAGGAAATGAAGAGGAATCTGACTTTTGGTTCAGTTGCTGACCTGGATCACATTCAGTGTAACATCAGGAAGGAAGAACAGGTGAAATAAAATTGAAACTCTTCAGTTCTTCATCATTTCTGATGTGAAATGCAGAGAATTACAAAAAAGGTCACACACATTTATGATGGAGACTTTTATTTGGATTAATATTTCTCCTTTAACATATGTATATGGACATTTTTGTAATTTAAAAAGTTACTGACTGATTTTTAATAGGACAATTTTATTTTCTTGAGAAGGAATTGGGATCTTTATGCAGACAGGAAATATTTTTTCCACACTTCCCTGACCAGATAGATTTTTACCATATGATAAATACAAGAACATTATTTGGAGAACCATTTTTTCAATTTTCACTCTAGATCCTGACCAAGTTTTTGTCCTTGGACAAAAATCAGGATGAGAATTTTTTTTTTATTTAAAAAAATCTAAATATCCAGTTGCCTACAAATATTCAACATCTTTCACTCATACAAAAAAGCAACAAGCTTGTTGAGGAAAGACATGTTCAAAATGAATTAAAAAATAACTGTAGCTTTGTATATACATAACCTTATAGACAATAGACGATGATTAACCACATCAACAATGAATGGTTATGGCATGAATACAAACAGTACAATTAGAAACATGCTAAATAACAGTCATATGTGTAACATAATTGTAACAGTTATGATCATGATGTGGGAGTGGTATATGATTTCTGCTTCAACCACCATATTTGAACTTTTGATGATTTATTGTAGGTCAAAAGTATGATATCAACAACTCTATCACGGTGGGGAAAGTTAGATTTTCTCATCAATAATGGTGGAGGACAGTTTCCTGGAAATGCTGAATCTTTCTCACTGAAAGGATGGAATGCTGTAATAGAAACAAACCTTACTGGAACTTTCTTGTGTTGTAGAGAAGGTAAGTTCTACCTTACGGCATTGTTTGCTTGACTGTGGTTTTATGTCCTGAATTCTTATGATGCAAGAATACATGGTCAAAGACCCTTCTTTGTACTAGTCCAACATACTGAGCCAGATTCGCAAAGAAACAACATCCTGCAGGTCACACGATCTTTATGAACTCTCTTTTTTTAATATTATGTTCTGAACAAATGCTGTCAGTTTATTAATACAAAAATAATGATGTAAACCAATCTTGTGTTCATTGTCTTTGTTTTTCTTTTAACATTTTATAGCATACAACCAGTGGATGGATAACCATGGAGGTGTAATTATTAATATTATAGCAGACATGTGGAAAGGATTTCCTTTGATGAGGTAGTTACAACTGACTTGTTGAATTTCAAATGTTTGATTAGTATGAAAACTTTTGATTGAGCAATATCAAAAAGTATATATGTTCAAAAGAAAGAGAAACCTAGAATATTTTTTGTAAGAAATTTCAAAGAATTGTGGTAAATTATTATACAGTCAAACCTGTGTATGCAGCAATAACCTGTCTGAAAAGAATATAATTAAAACATCCCTATGTAGTGCAGTCTATGTAAAAACCTGTATATAAAGATGACCTCTCTTATGCCCATGCTCTCCCATGGAAGGTCACTTCAGACAGTATAGTCAACTGCTCACAGAGGTGGATTCTGTTTCTCTGATTTATGAAATATCTTCTTTACAGCTAAAAACAACATTGTCATACCTATGGTGATCCTCCTTTCATCAAGTTACAGATTTTTTTATAGATTGACGAAAATAATAATAATAACGTCAGCTTTTCTCTACTGGTAAATGTTACTTTTAGTCATAAAATGGCTTAACGTAAAATGAACTACTGGTTTCAAATATTATAGTATGCCCTTCTGAGAACAGTCACACTAGAGTAGAAATACTTTTGTACAAAGGATTAAAAGAGTAATCAAGGGGACCAAGGTTATAGCAGTAATCAAAAGAATGTAATCCAGGGACAAAGACCAGACATGGAAAACAGACACACACAACAAAGAACATAAAGTAACTAAAATCATACATACAAAGTAACAAAAGTAAATGAGCAACTCGGACTCCACTAAAAACTAAGAGTATGGGCCAGGTGCACCGGTAGGGTTAGTGTCTTCTGCTTTTCTAGAAACACCCGCTGAGTTGCTATAAATAGAAATAACAGAGTTAGTCATATATATAAACACATTGTTTATTTTTGTTTTTCTGCTTACAGTATTTTTTCAGTATGTTTTCGTCACACATGCAGGACTTTCAAAAGATTTGTATTAGGTCTAATGTTAGTTTTTTCTCTTATTTTAGTCATACTGGGGCAGCAAGAGCAGCAGTTGACAATTTGACTAAATCTTTGGCTATTGAATGGGCATCCAGTGGTGTCAGAATTAATTCTATTGCTCCAGTAAGTATCTCACCAAAGTGATCAAGTCTATGGCTATTAAATAGGCATCCAGTGTCAAAATAAATTCTGTTGCTCCAGTAAGTATCTCACCATCCATCAAAAAAGTCAGATTTGTAAATGTCTTTCTCCCATTCTAATCCAGGGATTAAAAATGCATGTGACATTTTAACCGTCAGGCTGTTACTAAATTTCACATTTTCTTAGTTTTTTTCAGATTTCATTTGAGAAACCAATTTTCATTCTTGATTTAAACTATTTCCCCAAACATTACTAAAGAAGAATCTGTATTCACACTTACTAGCTGGATTAACTAATTTTACTTCAGCTTCTGATATTTGTCAATGTTTGTCAAAGGAAAATTACTATTACATGTAATGTATAAAAGTTATCAGAAATAAATCCCAGACTGTTGTATTTGATTAGATGAAGCAATTGTTTTTGGAGGGGAAAATTATTCAGAAATTTTGAAAATGTACATGCAGTTTTAATTGGTAGTTTTCCATTTATGACAAAAAATAATCTTTTTTTTATATAGAAACATTCCCTCTCACAGTTTATTTCTGTAAAAAAAAATAAGGATACAAGTTCTGTTGATTTGTAATTACTACTTTGTTGTATTTGTTGTTGCATTTGTTGTTGCAATAATATTGGAAATAACAGTAATTCTTGTTTGTATTGTTTTGTTGATGATGACGTTTACAAAACATATTTTCTCTAATTTATTTTATAAGATTATTTTCATCAAGAAATCAACAACAAAAAAGTATCTGTTTCTCTTCAAATACTCTACAATTAATAAATGAAGAAAAACTGTCTGTCTCTATTAGAATGAGGCAATGGGGAAAACATGATCTGACTAATACACGTTTGGAACTGTGTTATCATCATATACATATACTTGTCGGCATATAAGTGTCTTCAGTATGTAAATGAAAAAAATATCAAACTTCTCCATAATAAAAGGTGCACATCTTCAATATGTATATAATCACTGTGCAAGGTTTGAATAATATTGGTTTGAATACTTTTTGTTTTACAAATTACACATAGTAGGCACTGTTCACATCATAAAGAGACAAAAAATGATTAAGTTCAACAAGCTAATTAAAGTAATGTTAGCACTGGAGGTTTTTGATTCTTGTGTAATTTCAAAGACAACATAAAATAAGACTATGATCATATACATTAGCATGTTTTATATTATTGAAGAATTATTTATTTTTCTTATATGTATAAATTGAATATCAATCTATACTCCTGATCAAACTCCACACACATTTACAAATTTTGTTCCAATTCACTTTTTTCCCAAATTTTTTATTCTGTCCAAAAGTTAATTTGCATTTACATTCAAAAATAACATTAACAGAATATCTGTCCTATACCATAATTATACTCAAATAAAGCCAATTTTAGCCTATGAAAATAATTTCCTTGATGAACATAAGATTTTCAAAAACTAGATACTCTTGTCATTTTGTTTTTCATTTGGTTAAAAATCACTGTTCTTCATTTTCTATTTCTTAATGGTAAAATATGAATGATAGGATGGAGAATTTGTCTGATATGTGTGTTAAATGGAACATGCTTAACACATTTAATGCTTCTTGACACATTACCACAAGAACTAAGTTCCCCAAATAAAAATTTATTACTGTTATGAAATATCTTTCAAGGCCAAAAAAGGAGTTACTGAAATCTTCAGTTGAGTTAAAGATTAGATCTTAATTTTATCTGCAGAAATAATAGAATATTATTGAGTTGAATAATTGCAATAAACATATTGAATGATATAAAAGGAATTACATTTGGACTATATTTTTGTGTAGTGTTCAAGAAATAGTTAGGAAGTTCCTATGATGGACCGACCACATTAAGGTATTTTGATCCTGAAGGATCAAAAACCCTTAATGTACTAAAAAATTAATCAAATTTCTTCAAATTTGGAAGTGCACATCTGTATATATATCAACACTGTGCAAAGTTTGATTAATATTAGTTGAATACTTTTTTAGTAACAGATCGTGAACTAGGTACCCCCTAAGTGCGATAAAAGACCAGCCAGAGGTAGATGAGATGCTACTTCACCTGCTTTTATCACTGGTAATGCAGGTAAAGATTTGCCCAATAATGCTAGCCATTTTTACATTTTTTCAGGGCAGTTCAATATACTCTGAAACAGCAGCAGCAAACTATGGTGATTCTAAGATATTTGATAATGCTTTACCCAAAATACCACTGAAAAGACTTGGCACAGTAGAAGAAGTAAGTATGATAATGCTTTACCCAAAGTACCATTGAAAAAACTTGGCACAGTAGAAGAGGTAAGTATAATTTACTGTAAATGGACAATAGATAGAAATATCAAGTCAACGGTCTGTTTGATGTATCATAAACAGAGAGTGTATAGCAATGTTTTTTTCCCCAAATTTAATAAGGAAAAGATTTTTTTTATAAGTTGATCACAGATACTAAGTGTCAAATGACTGTGTGATGCGTACAGTGTGTGTGTTGTTTACAGCCACACCATTGGGTAGCAGCTTGCTGTGAAAAGGAGACAATTTGTCAGTCTTCCCTTCCAATTATAGCCTCTCATACAGTAAGACCTATGTGACCCAGATATGGGATCCTCCTCGAGGTGGTAGATAGTAACTGGCTACCTTGCGGCCCCAGGCTAAAACACAAGGTTTGGAGGAGACTAGGCCCCAAAATGCATGGCATGCCAGGCCCACCAGCATGTGGATATGCCCTGATGCCTGCAAACCTAGTCCTCAGCTATGGGTAAATAGCCGGCTAGACAGAAGTTGTTAGTCTTGGATGACAATTCTTCTAGGAGAAGTGAACTCTGATATAAAACACAAATGGCTAGATGGGAGTCATTAGCTTTGGACAGCAACTCATCTAGAGGAGGGAAACCTTGATAAAAAAATCCCTGGCAGGGGGTTAGGCACCAGGTTAATCACCTTGTCCAGTGAAAAAGTTGTGATTACTGAAACTAATACAGATGTTAATCATGCTTGCCCTTTAAGGGTTGGAGGTTATATTTTTCAAACTGCAACTCAAGATGGCCATGCAAAACAGAGAATGACGTTTAACGTTAGACAGAAGCCACTGTTTTTGCCTAAATTAGTCACAAAAGTTGCCCAATGGAATGTCCGTACTATATACAAGACTGGAAAATGCACACAAATAGCCAACCATAGTATTGATGTGCTAGGCATTAGCGAGGCAAGATGGAATGAAAGTGGAGGGATAACACTGAGTACAGGTGAAGAAGTTCTATATTCTGGCAATGAGAATGAAATGATCATCACACCGAAGGGGTTGCTATAATGTTATCCAAAAAAGCAAAGCGCAGTCTGATGGAATGGGAACCAACCAGTGAAAGAATAATGTGGGTGTGACTAAAAGCCAAAAGTCAAAATTTTACCATCATTCAGTGCTATGTACCAACAAAGGAAGAAGAAAAAGAGAACTTTAATGAGAAATTGCAACACACTCTGAACAACACACCAAAGAGAGATATCAAGATAGTGATGGGAGACTTAAATGCTAAGATCAGAGAAAACAACAAAAACAGGGAGAAAATAATGGGAAAACATAGTATTGGAGAAAGGAATGAAAATGGTTTAAAACTGGTTGAATTTTGTGAGGCAAATGAATTGGTGATCAGAGGAAGTCTCTTCCCACACAAGGACATTCATAATTAAAGCAACCTGGGAATCACCTGACAGAAAAACGAAAACTCAGATAGACCACATCATGATAAACAAAAGGTGGAGAAGTTCACTACAGGATGTTAGAGTTATGACAGGAGCAGATTGCAACTCAGACCATCATATGCTACTGGCAAAAGTGAAAATCAAACTTGCAAAGGAAAAGAAAATTGAGACCAAGAGGGTTTAATACAACATCGATAAACTTAAAAATCTAAAGAACAAAGATGAATTTCATCTAGGGTTAAGGAACTGATTTTCTGCACTGCACAACGAGGAACAAGAACTTGATATCGACAGAGAATGGACTGCAGGAAGGGATATAATCAAGAATGCATGTGAAAAAGTCCTTGGAAAGAAAAACAACAACAAGAAAGATTGGATGTCTGATAACAGCTGGCAGAAGGTTGAGGAAAGACATAAAATGAAAGAAAAAGTTAACACAGCAAAAACAAGAGTACAAAAGAATGATGCCCAAGTAAAACACCAAGAGCTACACAAAGAAGTGAAAAAATCTTGTAGGAAAGACAAAAGAGATTATGTAAATCAGCTGGCGACAGAAGCAGAACAAGCAGCATACATAGGTGATATAAAGACACTTTATAATATTACTAAAACCTTAAGCAGATGTAAAGCATGCAAGTCTAAACCAGTAAAAGGCAATAATGGAATGGAATGAATATTTACTAAATTAAAAGAGCAGATGGAAAGGTAGAACGAGCATTTTAAAAATGTACTAAATAGACCTGAACCAGACCATCCAGTAACATTAGAACTAGGGCCAGAACTAAACATCAGAGTTGATAACATCAAGAAACATGAGATCAAGAAAGCCTTGAAATCACTGAAAAATGGAAATCAGCTGGAATTGATGGAATACCACCTGAAGCATTGAAACATGGAGGTGAAGAAATCTCTGAATTCTTGTTGAAATTGCTGAATAAGATCTGGGAAGCGGAAAGAATACCAACAGAAAGGAATAAAGGGATTATTAGTGAAATTACCAAAAAAAGGATACCTAAGCTGTTGTGAAAGCTGGAGGGGCATAACTCTTCTGCCAGTTGCAAGCAAGATTCTATGCAGAGTGCTTCTTAATAGAATGAAAGATGCTATTGATAAAGCTCTCCGTGACGAACAGGTAGGATTTAGACCAAATAGAAGTTGCACTGACCAGATTGCCACTCTGAGAATAATAGTGGAACAATCAGTAGAATGGCAATCATCCCTGTATATCAACTTTATAGACTGAAAAAGCCTTTGATAGTGTCAACAGAGATGGAATGTGGCAACTAATGAGATACTATGGCAAACCATCAAAGATCGTAAATATTGTCAAGACCCTGTATGAAGACTTTACAGTGCAAATAATACACGAAACATCTCTCACTGACCCTTTCCATGTGAAAACAGGTGTGAAACAAGGGTGTTTACTCTCACCAACCTTATTCTTACTGGTGTTTGACTGGATAACAAAGCAGGCATTTGACAAACAAAGAGGGTTTCAGTGGACTATGACGAGACAGTTAAAGACAAAACCAAAAGGATGAATGACATCGGAAAGAAAATAGGCCTTAAAATTAACAACAGAAAAACAAAGATTATGAAAGTTCAAACAAGAAAAGGAGGGTCAGTGACAATTGGAGGGGACGAACTGGAAGAAGTTGAACAGTTTACATATCTAGGAAGTGTCATTAGTAAGACCGGTGGCACAGATGAAGACATAAATGCCAGAATATGCAAAGCCCGTCAAGCCTTCACCATGTTAAAACCAGTTTGGAAATCAAATGTGCTTAGTGGAAACACCAATGTAAAATCTGTCCTTTTCTATGGGTGTGAAACCTGGAGACTAACAGCTGGACTTCACCATAAAATCCAGGAATTTATCAACAAATGCCTCAGACATATTTGTAAAGTATGGTGGCCAAGAAAAATGGCTTCTGGATCGTACCAACCAAGATCCAGCAGATACCCACATTAAAAGAAGGACATGGCAATGGATTGGCTACACATGGCGAAAACCGTATACCAGCATTACCAGAGAAGCGCTAGACTAGAATCCTCAAGGACAAAGGAAGCAAGGAAGACCTCTTCACACCTGGAAAAGAACAAGGCTGAAGGAACTGGAGACGATTGGCAAGAGCTGGGGTGAAGTGAATAGAACAGCCCAAAACAGAGTGAGATGGAGAGCAACTGTAGTAACCCTATGCTCCACAAGGAGTGAAGAGGACTAAGTCAAGTAAGTCACAGATACCAAGTGATGACAATAACATACACAGTCCTTCAGATTAAGTTAGCTTAAAAGCAATGCTAAACTATCAAAAAATAAGATGATACAAAGGCAATTCTCCAAGTAAATATACCAACATTTTTTTACATTGAAATCTTTCAAGCTTCACATCTGAAAGAAAATAATATGTGCAACTTTGATAACTGAATTTACATTTTATAGTTTTTTTTCAGCAAACCATCTTCTAAGTGAATTTTTGGGACCGGCTATAGGTATATATTACCGTTATGTACACGTCAGTGTTTTTCAGAGGGATAATACATACAGGGCAGGCTTTTCATCAGGTTTTCTCAAATTGTATTACAGGGGAGATAATTCATTATTTTTACTTTTTCAAATTTTACAATTTGCTCCCATGTTTAACTTTATTATTTCCTATTTTTGTTATCTTTAGCCTCAGGCTATATAACAGGGGATATAATCTAATGGTTTACTGAATAGGTTTCTACCACATTTTTTTCTACTATAATCGCCAGCCTTGTTTGACTCAATAGGGTTGGTAGTTTATTTTTTGTTATCTCCAGTCTAAAGTCACATAACAGAGGATACAATCCAATGTTTTCCTGGTTTCTATGACCAGTGTTTTATGTTACCCACAGACTGTCTACAAAACAGGGGAGATAATCAAATCTTATACAGGTTTCTATGACTGTTTTCTGTTATCTCCAGCATCTGGCTACATAACATGGGAGATAATCGAATGTTTTTCTTTACAGGTTTCTATAGCAGTTTGTTTTCTGTTATCAACAGACTCTGGCTACATAACAGAGTAGATAATCCAATGTTTTTCTTTACAGGTTTGTTTTCTGCTACCTGCAGTATCTGGCTATATAACAGGGAGAGATTATCCAATGTTATTCTTTATAGGTTTCTACAACAGTTTGCTTTCTGTTATCTCCAGCATCTGGCTACATAACAGGGGAGACAATCAAAGTTGATGGAGGCTCCAGTCTGTATACAACCTTTCTTTATAGGGTTCCAGGTAATTATCTTGTGACACACAATACATCAGTGTGTTGAGCAGTATATGGAAAAAAAAAACATTGCTTTAATGCATAATAATTATCTTTTTTTCTTGTCAATCTTTTTCCAGTTCCATTTGACACAGATGGTAGGAATAATGTTAGTTCACACCATATAATTTTTACAAACACTTTAGCAAATGATGTTTATTTCCTAAAATAGTATGGATCTTCACAAAAAAAATTTTAAGACCTTTAGCCAAAGCAATTTGAAAAATGGATTTATATTTTACAGGCATTATGTGCAAAATGTCCCTAATTGGAAACAATTTACAGACTTATTAAAAATAATGGTTTGGGTGTTACAAAAATCAGGTTTCATTCCACTTGTATATATATGAATTTTCTACATTTTAGAACACAATAAATCCAAAGCTTATACATGGAAGGATGATACTGAGGATGGTAAATCTAAACTGTGATATGGAGGGATTTAAAAACAATCTGTAATTTTTATATCTTGAGATTGGTTGTGTAAATACTGAATATCTTACGGGCCATATATTATAAGTACTGGTACCTTAATCTAAAGACTTGCCAGTGGTCAGAGGAATAATAAGTGGATTTTTTTAATTAATGACAATACATCACCATCAAACATAAATTTTTAAAACACAATAACAAAAGTATTTTTGTTTTAGAATGTGGTATTTTTGTTATTACTTTTTATACACCAAGTTAAAATATTATGACATTGCTTAACATTTTTACGAAAGACATACAAATTATTCAAAGACTACTTTGGCATATGTATTGGTTTACATTTTTACAATAAACAATGTAACTGACCACCATTTCTACAAATCATTTTTCATTATGGTAATTATTATTTGTGTGTATATGTACCAAATCATGATAAACAATCCAATGTAAGTTAATGGTTTATGAGTAAATGATCCAAATAAATATTGATCTGTGTAGAAACAACTTTACAAAACAGTATCTAATCAGTTGCATGAACTGTTTGTATGTTGTTAATTGATATTAATGAGTACTACAAAGGGGAATTTATCCCCCCCCCAAAAAAAAAAAAAAACAAAAACAAACAAACAAGTAAATGAGTACTTAAATTGTGCACAAGTACTCAGCCATCTGAGCGAGTACTTGAGTTTGGTTATTATAACTAATATTAATATATCAGGAATCTTCACTTTTTTTCATTGATTAAGATTACTGATTACCTTTTTTTTTCCTTTATTTGTTTAGTTTTTATTTAGCTGTACTAATGGTGTTACAAAGTTTTAACTGAATACAAGTACATGTATTATAGAGAAATTTTATATAACAAGTGAGTGTTTTTTTTATTACTACATGTACTATCTGTGATTAAAATGAATCTTTATAAATGTGTTTTATATAATGTATTTCTTAGTATTTGTTTATAATGCCACTTGAGTAAGTCATAGTGTCTTTTCTTCCATTGAAAATATAACTATTCTTGGTCCTTTGGTTGAGATACCTTAAGCTTTAATGAGTATTTTAACCCTTACCAAAGAGCAATTACTCATATCTCAGGACAGTAAGTGATTCATGAGAAGTGTGTGGTCATATCTACAGAGAAGAACTGATTCTTGAAAAGTGTGTGGTCATACCTACAGAGAATATGTGATTCATGAGAAGTGTGTGGTCATATCTAAGGGGAATAACTGATGCATGAGAAGTGTGTGGTCATATCTAAGGGGAATAACTGATGCATGAAAAGTTGGTGGTCATATCTATAGAGAATAACTTGATTCATGAGAAATGTGTACTTTCACAGTATCTTGATTTTTCTATGGATTTATAAGAAAAAGAGAGTTTGACTAAAAACTGTCAGTGAAAAGGTCAGAGTATGTGTCTATAAAGGTCTAAATAATGATAAATTTTGTATCTCACTATTAGAAATATTACATTCAATCAATACTATTTTTGTGAGAAAGGACTGAGCACCAACAGTAAAAGGACAATAAGCTTTTGTCTCTAACCAAAAAAAAACAACTACATGTAGACTTCCTTCTTTAGTAACACGATTTCATATCTCTATTTTACAAATTCACATGTCAATGGTACCTGTATACCGGGTGCACTTACTCTGAATATCACACAATGTATTTATAAATGTTAGACACTTGATTACTCTTATACATAATAAAATATTTAGTACTCCAATTCAACATTCAGTTTTACTTTGTGAAATGCCCACACAATAACCCTCTTTGAAAATTGTCAATTTATATTGGCTGATGCCATCATAGTTCTAGCTCTCTTTCTTGGGGAAGTGGTGATATATACCATTCTACTTTCTGTGGAGTTACACCCTCTATAACTGAAGGTTTCCATTTGGGACTGTTATCTTTATCAACAAGAACTGAAATCATAATCACAAAGATTTGTAAAGCTTGTATTTTATCATAGTACATGTAAGCTTGTGTTTTATAGTAGTACAGATAAGCTATTATTTTGGTTGAACCAGTAAATTTGTGTTCGATCACAATTCTAGTAAGCTTGTGTTTTATCACAGTTCTAGTAAGTTAGTGTTCAATCACAGTTCTAGTAAGCTTGTGTTTTATCACAGTTCTAGTAAGTTTGTGATTGATCACAGTTCCATTAGGCTTGTGTTTTATAGAACAATGTACTGGTAAGAATATACACTGTTGATATAAAAATTATGTCCTTTAATCTGAGATTTTTTTAGATTTTTCTTTGAATTCCATTTTAAATACCATCCAAGTTAACCATAGATGGTAAGGGCCAGCAGTGTCTGCAATTAGCTGAAGATAATTAGATATTATACATGAAAAATCTGTAATAGTTCTTTTCTTGTGATCTACTTTTTGGTCTGACACAGTCAATTTTGCACAATACAACAGATATAAAATGTTGCAGTTCTAAAAAAGTGCTAAAAAATTATAATTTAGGTTGCATTTTAGCAAGTTAAGCAAATCATTCCATTAAGTTGCAGCCTTGTTCTAAAAGTGCATATAGTTAAATAGGGAAAGCGAGTTAGCATGTGTAGAGGAGTTGAAAGATGAATGGCTCAAAATTGTTCTGTTGGAAATGACATACATAAGTGATTGTATGAACTTTCAATACAGAAGCAGAATGAGTGCTCTATGAAGTCTCCCATTAGTGATTTCTACCATGTAACAACATACTGGTACAAACAGCTCAGTCCTCAATAATCAGAATTAAAATCATATTCTATAATCTAACCTGCTCGAACACCTTCATAGAAATCATGATCTTCCATGCATCTCTGACTTATTCTATACTCCATTACTAGACAATCCTGTAATGTCATATTCTCTCCTTCTAACAACTGCCGTAATGTCACTTTCATTGAAGTTGGAGACTGAAATAGAAACAATTATTATACCTCATTATTTCTTTACAAAATTAATGTAAATTGTTTTACCATTCTGATGAGTTGCACGCCAAAAGACTATTGACCAGTCAATAGTTTCCTAACTTTTCGCCCTCTCTGAAACTATTTGACCACAAGCATAATTATATTTCGCAGAATATTCATTTCAGTATTGGGATTGGCTAGGTCTTAAGCACTTCATTTCGAATTCCTTGCATTCATTGTTTTTTCAAGGTCAAGTCCAGAGATTTCAAATTTTAGTCAGACAACAGAAACATCATGGATGGTGCCCACTCGGCAGGTCAAAAGACTTGTCAATTGTCTTCTCAAGGTAAAAAAATATAACTGTATCTGATGACTAGAATAAGTATATGGAGTTCCTAACTGACTACGATCTAAAATGAGAATAGGTATGGTGAATATGTAAAAAAGACAACAACCCCACCAGGATAAAAATGTCAGCCCAAGGCCCCTCATTGGTCTTCAATGAACAAAACCCTCACACCACAAAGAAGGCTACAGCTGGCCCCAAAACATCATTATACACAGGTACAGTGAAAGAGTTGCCCCTATATACTCAAGCAACATAAAAATAAACTAAAAGTTAAAACGAAACAAGACATATTAAGGCCAGAAATTTTTGACTTGGGACATGTGCAAAAAAATCCAGTTGGATTATAGTATTTTGACATGATCACAACCCTCCCTCTTTAAAAGCTGGTCACTGTGGAAAAATATTACACAATTAAACACACCTAAAAATCTGTTCAAAAGGGTCTGAGTCCCTTGTTTAATACAACGAAAGTATTCTTTGGTATAAATATGTGTCTATTGTCTCTTACAGTATAATAAAACACTAACTGTATATTTGGGCAATAGTTTATTTTTCCCACGCCACAGTTATCTTGGGAAAAATAAACTTACTATTCCCCTCATACCTAGTCAATATGTATAAACTGTTGTTTTTGTTTTTTTATTGAAGTAGGAGACTGGAAAAAAAGCAGATTAAAGATAAACAATGTAACAGAATTCACTGGATCTCAGGCAAACTTTCATCCCTTTAACTATCCTAACATTTTATAATCTAAATCTAACCTTTTTCTTTTCTTTTGAAATTTCAAATATAAGTGTAACAATTCAGATAAAAATAATAGGATAATTATTTAGAAAGAGTGAATAACCAAAATATGATCAGAAGTGCTGAAGAATGCCTAGATTAATAAAGTGTGTGTTCCGTACACGAGTTAAATCTTTTTGCATTCTTGACGCAAGTGATCATATTTAGGTTATTCCTATTTATCATATACATTTCCTCCATTATTCATTGCTATTATCAACATAAATTTAAAATTTGTGAACGGTGGATTGATATTTGTGTTGTGTCGCTTTGTGGCGTTTTGGTAGGAGAAAGTCTGAGGGTGAAATTACCATATTGCTCTGGCATAACGTATGAGTTGTGATATGAAAACTCCATATGCAGGTGCTGAAGGGATGGAGCCACAGATGAAAGAAAAGTTGACAATTCTGAATGAAAAGTCATCATAATTGTCGTAAACTTTGGTCAATAGTTTTTCATCAATCTCTAAGTGTAAGTCAAGAACTTATATTAGTAAACTTACCATTTTTTTCAGTATATTAAGCTGAGTCGTTGCCCAATCTGACCCATCCTTCTCAAGATTATTGAAAATTTCCTCCATTGTCTTACCATTAAACAATCTATCAATCTTCTCCATATCTCTCTGTAGAATGAAATCTTTGTCTGGTATATCTGTGCTCTGTAAATAAAGATGATTGAAATGTACCCATAGGTTGAAATTTTTCTTCATCATTCGAGCATTAGTGTAACGGAAAATGATCAGTCATTGAAAATATCTGTGTTCAAGGACAAGAATAAGGCTTTACCTTGCCATATATCTGGTTAAGAAAACATGAATAGGGCTTAACCTTGAGAAATACCAAGGACACAAATAAGGCTTAACCATGCCATATATCTGGTTAAGAAAACATGAATAAGGCTTAACCTTGAGAAATATCAAGGACACAAATAAGACTTAACCTTAAAAATATCTAGTTCAAGGACATGAATAAGACTACACCTTGCCAAATATGTACTTCAAGGATATGAATGAAGCTTAACCTTGAGAAATATCAGATTAAAGGGCACGAATAAAGCCTAACCTTGAGAAATATCTGGTTCAAGGACATGAATAAAGCTTAAGCTTGCTAAATATCTGTTCAAGGACATGAATAAGGTGCAACCTTTAAAAATTTCTAGTTCAAGGATATGACTAAAGCTTAACCTATAGAAATATCTGGTTCAAGTACATGAATAAAGCTTAACCTAATGAAATATCTGGTTCAAAGACAGAAATAAAACTTAACCTAGAGAAATATCTAGTTCAAGAATATGACAAAGCTTAACCTTGCAAAATATCTGGTTCAAGGACATGAATAAGGCTTAACCTAGAGAAATATCTGGTTCAAGGAAAGGAATAAAGCTTAACCTTGTCAAATATCTGGCTCAAGGACATGAATAAGGCTTAACCTTGAGAAAAATCTGGTTCAAGGACATGATGAAGTTGAACCTTGTGAAATACCTGATACAAGAACAGGAATTAAGCTAAATCTTGCTAAATATCTGGTTCAAGGACGTAAATAAAGCTAAATCTTGCTAAATATCTGGTTCAAGGACGTGAATAAAGCTAAATCTTGCTAAATATCTGGCTGAAGGACATAAATAAAGCTTAACCCTGTGAAATATCTGGTTCAAGGACATGAATAAGGCTAAACCTTGTGAATATCTGGTTCAAGGTCATGAAAAAAAGCTTAACCTAGGGTCATATCTGGTTCAAGCACATGAATAAGGCCCAACCTAGAGAAATATCTAGTTGATGTCTACCAAGAAATAGACATGTACCGGTAATAAGTTAAGAATGGAAACTTTTTTATCTTATTTAAATGTTAGTTGTTTATGTTGCTCTGAGAACAGAAATCATGGTCAACATACATGTATGCCAGCAAAGTTGACAATTGTGGTACAGATGTCAAACATACATTCCAGCTAAGCTGACCATTGTTGTACAGATGTCAAAGATACATTCCAGCAAAGCTGACAATTGCCGTACAGATGTCAAATATACATTGCAGCAAAGCTGACAATTGTGGTATTGATGTCAAACATACATTCCAGCTAAGCTGACCATTGTGGTACAGATGTCAAACATACATTCCAGCAAAGCTGACAATTGCTGTACAGATGTCAAACATACATTGCAGCAAAGCTGACAATTGTCGTACAGATGTTAAACATACATTCCAGCAAAGCTGACAATTGTGGTATTGATGTCAAACATACATGTCTGCCAGCTGACAATTATGGTACAGATGTCAAACTTGCTGCAGAAAAAAAACTACCAGCCTATAACGTAACCAAACATAAAACCTAATTTCACAGAGTTATGTTGGTCAGAAGAACCTTTCTCATATTGTAATCATTAAAATCTATACATACATCTTTCTGAAAATCTGTTATAATTTGATGTATATCATGTGCAGATGGATTTGGTAGAGTTAGTAAAGCTTCCTCTAAATCTGAAATCTGATCAATATGTGATTATCAGTATATATATACATCATCAAATATTTCAACATTAAATGATTACAAAAAGGGAGAAAAATCTAAATAAATGTTGAAAATAGAGAGAAACACAATGTAAGGACACTGAAGTTATTTACTATACATGTATTGTTAGGTATATTTTATGGGATGTTTTTATTCAGTAATACCTCTCTTAATTCCATATACAACATTCAAAACACAAGCTTTGTCCTTTCCATTTCATCTGTTTCTCTATGGCAGTAATTACATTTGTCTTTCATGCAAATTTGCTTTTATAGAAAAATAGCTTTTATTTAAATTGTTCGAATTACATCCCATCTATTTAGAAAACTATAAAATATGTTTACCCAGTAGTACTGTACACAACATAACTGTCTGTTTTTTTTCTCTTTGTTTTCCTCTGAATATTTATCTGCATGCAGTACAGGTATATTGAATATGTATTTCAAGTCAGCTGACTCTGATGTCAACTGTTGATATTCAAATTGGCAACATTTCTTTTTAAATTTCCAATTTAAAACCATGGAAAGTGATAGCATACCATATAACATCAAATCAAATAAATTGATAACAAAAAAAATTAAACGCCCCTCAGAAAATCAAACTGTCAATAACTAATTACAAAATCATCTAGGAAGTAAATAATATTCAATGTTAAGGAGGATTATCAACACTACTTACTTTGTTGTCCTGTACAAAGTGTGTAGCTACACCAGCTTTATGAACATCTCTTCCCTTCAATCTGAATCCTGTTAAAGCTAAATATATACCAAGTTTACCACCTAACCGTGGCAGAAAATGGCCTCCTCCAACATCAGGAAACAAACCTTAGAGAAAATAAAGGAATAAGAACTTATTCAAGAAAGAAATATATAACTTTATTAGCCTTAAAATAAGTAATGCATTGTCCATGTATTTACATCCACATTATTACTTGTTCTTTGTTATTATTGTAAAAGTTATATTTTCCCCTTTCCCAATATACTATAATAACTAATAGAACTTATAACTTTTTTGTCTTAAGTTTTATCTATGTCCACAGAAAACTAGAAAACAGTAAAAGCACTTAATAAATTGTGAAGGACAGAAGTAAAACAATAATCAGAATTAATTATAGAACTCTATATTCTACTAACCTATAGCAGTTTCTGGCATAGCAAATACTGTTTTCTCTGAAGCTACTCTAAAGGCACCATGTACCGATAACCCTACTCCCTAAAGAAGGACAATATCAATAGAAACCAAATGTATACACAGAAACTCCAATTTAACCTTCTGATAGGACTATACTTGATACCAATCTGATAGGACCATACTTGATACCAATCTGATAGGACTATACTTGATACCAATCTGATAGGACCATACTTGATACCAATCTGATAGGACTATACTTGATACCAATCTGATAGGACCATACTTGACACCAATCTAATAGGACCATATTTGACTCCAACCTAGTTTATAGTCCTAATCAACAATTTGAATCAGTCAAATCTACTTCAGTAAATTATTATCATGCAAGAACCATATTTTAGTAAAATCAAAATAGGAAAGCATCAATTTTGTGCAAGAACAGTAACTTACAATGTATAGAGTACAATAATTGTCCACCTATTTTTGTCATTCACAGCAAGGGATGATAGGATCAAGTGATATCTACTACTGGTATGTGCACATCAGTTATTTGTGGATGCAACTTTTCTGAGACCACTGAATGGATCTCTGTTAAATTTTAGAAGATTGTAAGACACCATATACTTTGTCCTATTTCATTGACATATCTGACTTAGCAAATCTGATGAAATTTGGTATGTTTAAAAACATTTTCTATATGTACAGGAACACTTTGCTGACATAATTCTTCTAAGAATGCACATCTGGTTCTGTTCAAATTTTGTATGGTTGTTAATCTCCATATGTATTCAGTCCTGTTGATTCACAATTTTTATTTTACTAATTTTATGGGCGTTCAATGCTTCACCATCTGAAACCACAGGAATCCTTTGAAGATTGTATTGTACTGCAATGTTTTCACTCGACAAATTTCACTGGAGTTCTAATGCTCTCCAATGACTAAATTTTATGGGTATTAGAAAAAAGAACAGATGTGGTGAAATACAACAAATGAAAAGAAGTATCCAGTGATCTTTGACTTTTCAGTGCAGCAAGAGGCATATGACTGTAAGTAGCAATTTTTTTAATTTTCATTTTAGAAAGAAAAAAATGAAGTAGGCAAAGGTGATTCCAAATGACCCAAAGGACAAGTTGTTTCTATATACATATAATTATTAAACTTTATCTATTTTACTAACTTACCCCACCCATTGTAATTCCATTTATTAAAGCTACATAAGGAATCTGATATGTTCCTGTAATTATAACAGAGGGATGTGTTCATCATGAAAGATATTGGACACTGTGAAAAAAACTGTAGTAAATAAATAAATCCTTTCGTCATTTTACATTTAAATTCTTTTCACTCTTCTCTGTTTTATGAAAGGTTCTTTGTTCATAGTACCAATTTCATTTTGTTTATATATTGTATTTATATATATGTATCACAACGAAGATATCGATGACAATTTACTTTTCTATGAGTATTTTTTTCTGGCTTGACATCAAATACCTACCAATTTTATTGTTCAATATGTATTCTTCTTTGAAGAAGTCTTGTGGCAATCTGTCTCCAATTTTCCCTGCTTCTGTTACAGCTGTTCAAGAATAATGAACACTGTTATTATATCACCATCAAATTCAAAAGAAGTCTGTGCTACATTTTAATAATTTCCCAATAAAATTGTCAATATTATGATTCCAAAAACCAAAAACCTAAAACCTTCATCCTAACTACAGTTTTTCAATGGAAGTATCTTACTTCTATAACTGTCCTAGAAATGTATGTGAACTAATACAAACCTCTGACATCCCCTCCAGCACAGAAAGCCTTCTCTCCTGCACCTTTTATAATTACCATTTTCATTTTAGGGTCATTTTCCCATTCCTGTAATACCAATGACTCATTATTTTCCCATTCCTGTTATATCAAAAACTTTATTACATCTTCCCATTCCTGTTACATGAAATACTTTATTACACTTTCATAATCCTGCTATATAAAAAACTTTATTACGTTTTCACATTCCAGTTATAAAAACTACTTTATTACACTTGCCCATTCCTGCTGTATCAAATACTTTATAACACTTTGCCATTCCTATGTAATACCAATTACATGTACTTTATTATCAATATTTTTGTACTACATGTATGAATTGAGATATCTGTGAGTATGAAGATGAAAGCCTGTAAAATAGGTACATACCCCATGAACAAGATTTTATCAGTAGATGACCAAGAAAGGTCATGTGAAATATTGCGCAATGAACTCTAAATACAGGTTCATTACTTTTGTTCCCAACTTTAATATAAAACTTCAATCTTTAGTAAAGAAGACACTTACTGTCATAACAGGGAAAATTTTCCTGATCATTGACAAATTGAGAGCATTAAGAGCTTTTGGTCGGTTGAGTGTTATTATTCCTGTGGTACCAACTTTCTGGAATATAACTTCATCTGTAGCTGATGTACACATTGGTGAGGAGATTTTCTGAAATAACAAAGGAAAGAATTTATTGTCCTGATTAACTCCAAAACACCAAATAATCAAAGATATATATTCAATATTCCAGATAGATATGTTGAAAAGTACAAACAGTACAAACATGTTGGGGTTGTTGTCTCTTTGACATGTTCATCATACCTATTCTCATTTTATACTGAAACTGTCATTTCTGGGACCAGTGGCACTTCAGAATATTCTGAGCTCAACATTATAATGTTTTAATATAATAATAAAACTTATTTCAAATTCAAGAGAGATAACTTTAAAAATTAGACTGAAATGAATTTAGAAAACATGCAATCCATTTGTCAATTACAAATTAAGAGTCTTACACAGCTAAAATTGAAAGACAGAGAAATCACAGACATTTAAGAATAAGATTTTTAAAGTAGTGCAGCAGCACTGAGGTAAAGAACAATCATACCTTCCCAAAGGAACCTCCCATTTCCCTGTCTTGCATTTTCTCTTTGCTGCCATTCCCTTGTTTTAAAACCTTTAATTGTGACTTCATTAACTTTGCATATTTTATCTCACCCATGGTTAAAATATGGGAATTTCACAAGACTATAAATGAATCAAAAATGACAAAAATTTGTGTATAAGGCACGATGGTGGCATAATGGTAAGAAAACATAAGCTTGTTAACTTACCACATGTTTGATGACAACTGTTAGTCTGTGGAGAGATCTGGAATAAATACATGCAAATAATGAAAGAATGAAACTGAATTGATCTACACTTGAATTTTAGCCATTCATCAATCAATTAATCTTATAAAATTTTAACTATTACAAGTTACTGCTAAGTTTTCTTTAAATTAGAAAAAAATACCCTCCTCTAACCCACCTTTTCTAATTTAGAACATGGACATTTAACCTGGATGAAAATTTTGCTTGAAGTTCACAACTGTATTACATGGAAATTGGACATGCTACTTCTGGTATTGCAAGCTAAAAATCAACCAATCTAAAGGAATACTCTACTAGCACTGCGAATGGAGTGCTGTATTTAAGTCTACCAAGAGGGAATCATCACTCCTAGTCAATTAATCTATCTTACAATTCCCAACATCAAACCGTTTTGACTTTTAAATTTGTATCTCTGTCACTATTTAGTATTATGTGCTAAGTGTAATGGTATAGCATGGCGTACAATTTCTCAACAATATCACTCCAGAATCGAACTCGCAATGTACACAACCTTCTACCAACTAATGAAATGTGGTATTAAAATCAACCTGTGAGAGAAAGACATTGCTATATATCCTAAATTTGCAACCTATCATTTGGAGTTATTAATAAATATTGCTCTAGAAAATGTTCAAAAAATATTTAAGCAGTTGTACTAAGGATGAATACTGATATGACAAACTATGATAGTCTTAGAGAACCTGGAGTACCTCAAAGCATCACATTTTCATACAAATAATACATACTTTCTTAACATGTCTTGTTCTCTATTCTTTCTTTCCCCTAAAATAACAAAATAATGCTAAATGATCATAAAAATTAGTGCAGTTAATTACTTCAATACCATGTAAATTACACAGGACTAGGCACCTTTATTTTTTCAGGGCTGTCAAGCTTTCAAGATGCAAATGTGTGAAAATTGGCAAAAGTTTAAAAGATCAAAGGCAAAAAACATAAGATCAAAGGAACATGATGCCAAATCAGCCTCACAAATGAATACGTATCACGTAAAATACATGAGACATGAGACCTATTCTCTTGTTCTCTTGTGCATGGAAAAACTCATTATTAGGGAATGACCATTTGATATTGAGGAGAAAGGCTGGAAGTTTCTTCAAATCAAAATCATAGTATTTTATATTCACTATGTTAAAATATTCATTTTTATATACATTGAATCAAATGATTTAAATGTAAAACATTATATTCAGATCAGAGTGACTTGAAAAGATCTTTTTTTTTTAAATGTTTATTTCAACATTGATCCAAGCCACGCTCAAAATTAAATGGTTGTCCCCTTACTATATGTATAGCCTTATCAGATGCAATTACATGTGGTGTATGATAACCACAAAAACTATATAGCCAGCCAAAGTGGATACAAAAGCTTACTTACTAATATTTATAAATAATTTTGTATTAATAATTCATTTAGCAATTTCAATTCATATAAATATTTATATTTCATTTATTACATTGATAAAACCTCTGTAAATGATAAATAGTACAAACCCAATATATTTGATTTTGAAAAAAAAAGTTTGTTTAGCAATGTTGCCATTGTAGAAATATGGAGTTTGTACAAACCCTTGTTATGATTTAATTGTTATTGCACATATATAACACATATGTAATTCAAAATACACACTTGTTAATAAGATATATAATGATATCAGCCAAAATAACAAATAGGATTAATGAATTGGGATTTAGCTTCCTCATATTAAATACCAATGATATTAAATGAAATATATCAAATATAAAACAAAGAATACTTGATCAAGCTTTTCAAAATAAATATAGCTGCTTAAGAGAAAATAATAAACTCTGCTTTTATAAAAGTTTATACAAATCAAATTGAACACCTTAAGGTATATTAATGTATGCAAATTTAAATCTGATAGATCCACAATTTGTAAATTTAGGATTAGAACTCACTATCTTGCAATTGAAAGGGGACGCTACCAAAATATCCCCAAAAGTAACCGTATAGGAGAGTTCTACGTGATGTCATCACTTACCTGTGATTTGGTTTTGGATGGCTAAAAATCCATAGAGTAGCATAGAGTATCAACTTTAAATCATCATAACTTTTTCATTTTTAAAGATAATGGAAAAATTCTTTTGGTCCCACCATTGCAAATAAAATTCTTTTTATCCATGGAATTTTTAAATAAATATTCAGTAATTAGACTATATGTACATAATATTTTCATTATAATTTTATACAAAAATAGAGGTTTACATATGAATATCACTAAAAATTTATTTTTTAAAGTAAAACAGTTATAAATTCACACACACAATATGAATTATTTTATCTAAATGAAACATTTTACAGAACCAAAATTGGACATAAAATAACAAAGTTATAAAGTTTTGAAAATTGGGATTCTAATCATGAAATTGTCAATTGTTTATTTAGTTGTTTATCTGCCAACCAATCTGACAATTAATGATATGCAAATTAGTGAATATGACATCACTAATGAGATTGACGAACTCTCCTATTTGCACTTCATGCAATACTTCACAAATTGAAGACAAAGTGTATTTTTTCATACACTGTCCAGCCTATAAGGTACTGGTCAAGTGACTGCAGAGCAGTAAATGGGAACATGCTTGATTTTATTTAAAAAAAACCATATGAGTTGAAGCAAGCTAGGCACCCCCAATTTTTGACATTTCGAGTAGTTGGGCTGCATATATGATAGTGGGAGCAAGCCCCTGTGGATAAATGGCTCAAAAGCATTCAGTTCTAAGTGACATATTTTGGAAATGATGTATGCAGTTGTAAATTCGGAATTTAAGTAACTATTTGAACATTTTGCTGAGGTACGCGTACAGCCTGTGTTGTAGAATTCTGCCATATTCCAATTGGTTGAGACATCAGCGATATAACAACCTAGCAATGCATTTTGATCATAGTCAAATGACAAAAGTACAAATAGCTCAGTCCCTCATTAGAAAGCCTGAAATCACATTTATATTAGTGGGAGCAAACCACTTTGGAACAACCCCTAGAGTCGAGTAGTGATCGTGCAGGCAACAACCTTTTTTAAATCAAAGAAATTAATACTAACTAAGATTCATGGAAATCCTGTTCAGAGGACGTTTTATGTGAGGATAACGAGGTCTGCAATGATGACAATCAATAGATACTTAATACAATATAGATTTTTACCTTGATTTTGATAAGGGGCAATCTGTCCACTCTTTTGTAATAGGAGGTAAATTCGGTTATTAGGTGAAAATTACTTGTTCACTCCCCTGTATTTAAATTCCCTAATAATTTTGTTCGTAATGGCAACGTCTTGGCAGGATTTTCTTCTTCAAGCAGATAAACCAGACAAATTTGATGAGAAAAAGAAATCAATAAATGAATTTGTCGCATTGCAAATACCGAAGGATAGAAAGATTGTCCTAGTCACGGTAATTTGAGTTTTCAATTTTGTAATTGTATCAATGTATGTCAAAGATAATTCAGAGAGTTTTTTATGTACACTACCCAATTTAGATAGAAAATTATTTTCAGCAGTGTCATTTCCTGAAAAAAAACCTTAATTTCATACCACCAACTGGTCTCATAACTGCTTCAACCGATCAGTCCACAGTCCTCAAGCATTTTGCACAAACAATATGTTGGTGCTGTAGTGTAATTAATCCACATATGGTACTTACAACAACAGAATATAGTTCCTTGCAGTAGTTTTATGACAGTGCATGTGTTGAGATTAGGATTTAGGAAAATTTTGTTTAAGTAATTCTGAGTCTTCTGACTGATGGCTTATGTCAATAGCTTCTATGTATGGGTGTTGGAATTTACCAGATGCTTGAATAAAGTTTGTAATTATACTGAGTTTGTGTTGGTCTGTTCATGCTGTTCTCCCTGAATTTGAATTAAGATGTTTCCAGCATTTATGTTCCTTATTCCACATTCCTTTGCTAGATTTTTTCAGCATAGTTTCTCTTTCATTTTCTGTTAATGGACATTCTAGAAGGAAATGATGAAATGTTCCTTTTCCCCACAATCACAGTTTGGTTCGTCTGTCTGGCCAGTTTTATGTTTGTAACCATTTAGGCTGCAGTAGCCAGTCTTCAGTTGAACATGTAATATTAAGAGCCTTTGTTGGAACTTAAAGTATATTTTGTTGGCTACCAATGGGGTTTTGTCATGTAGATTCTTGTCCTTCTCTGAGATTTCCTGTCTTTGTTGCCACTTTTTAATGACACACTTCTGTGTAACTAGATCAAATCTTAGTCTGATGTTTCTCATGCTTTGATATGAGGCAATGATATCACACTGTGGGAGTTAGAGTATTCTGGAAGCCACTTTATTGCCATCTTATAGATTTTTTACCAATGGTATTTTTTATCCTTAATTTGCTATTTAGCTGCCTCTGGGAGCATATAATGCCCAAGCTATTTACCCTTCTGTTTTGCACAATTGCTTAACCAACTAATTACTCAAACCACACAAATGGAGAAAATATCAATTGTTAGCAACAGTAAAAATATTTAAAAGGTCAAATGCCAATTCATATTTGTATGTTTACATTGCATTTCATTGCATGTCAAAATCTGACTATTTACAATCTTGAAAAGAAACTTTTTATATGCAACCATACAGGAGGATTTTAAAGAATCCCACATGATTTGTTTTGGTTTTGATATAACTGTGAAATTACTGGGAATGTTTTCACCACTAATTATTGTAGAAAAGATTTGTATTTTGCGAGCACTGTATACATGTACATGGTATACTGAATGAAAACATGCCTTTTTGTAGAGTGGAGGGACTACTGTACCTTTGGAGAGTAGAACAGTTCGTTTCCTTGACAACTTTAGTGTAGGATCCAGAGGTGCCTCATCATCAGAGTAGAGTTTTATTTCTTTTTATTTTATTTTTCTGCTGAGTGTTATAGTGCTTACTGAGGGTATTTAAAAGTTTAGCTGGTTGGCTGTCAAATAGAAAAAAATGTGAAAGTGATGATCTTTGTATATTAGATAACAGTTCTAATAAATAATAACTAAAATTAAATTTGTTAAAAATGGTTTCCTAAGGGTTTATATACATACAACTTCTTAAGTTTTGTTGTACATGTAACACTAATGAAAAAAAAAAGTTGTTAATTTTTAGTGACTATTAAAATCATGAAGGGCATGTCATGATCGTAATACTTTTATCCTTATGAGACAATGACTGCTTCAAAGAGGGGCATGTCAGGGGACTGATACTTTAATTTTGCATTTCGTTTGTAGATACTTTCTAAGTCAAGGTTATGCTGTTATTTTCCTAACTAGAAATCGAGGATTACGTCCATTTCTTCGTCACATTCCAACAACAAATATTCTGGACTTGTTGACAGTATGTGACAGACAAATAAAAGGTAATTCATAATTTGTTTAAGTAAAGTGATCCCTCGTCATAAACAATTTTTCAAAACTCTTCTTCTGTGACACTACATGACCAATTTGAACCAAAATTGATTTGAATGATCCTTGGGCTATCCTGCATAGAATAGATTAGAAGCTTTTTGATCCATCAAAAAACATGGCCACCTTTAGTAAAAATAGAATATAGGTGTCTGACAGTAGTCTTTTGCATATATCACCAAAACCATCAGGTTAGTTAAATTCTGACATGGATAAAAGTGTTCAGCATAAGATTTATCAGTGGTCAAATTTTCATTTTAATATATGAAGCCATGATGGAGTTATTGCCCATTTTCAACATTATTTTGCTATTTTTAATGTTATTTCTTTCAAAAAATCTTCACCTCTGACACTACTTGACCAATTAGAACCAAATTCAGTATGCATGTTCTTTAGGGTATTTTTCATGGAACATTTGTAGGGATTTTTGATCCGGGGAAAAACATGGCTGCTGTTACTAAAAGTAGAACAAAGAGGTCAGTCATAAGTTTTTCTCATATATCTCCAAAACATTAGGTTTAGCCAAATTCTTTCAGTTGCTGAAATGATCCTTATCATAAGGCCCACAAAAGTCTCAAATGGATCAATGTTGTCTGATGACTCCATGTAAGAGTTATTGCTCTTGAAAGGTGAAAAATGACATTTTATTTACAGTTCTCAGCCTATGTCTTGAAAACTGTGATAGACAGAATGAATCTTTCTGTTGCTGAAATGATCCTAATGATAAGGCCCACAAAAGTTTGTGGAAATTTGGATGAGCTATTCAGGCTCCTGGGAGCCTCTTGTTTAAGTTTTTGCATGGAAATGCAAAATATGATGTTTTTTGTAGTTTTCAGCCAATATCTTGAAAACTATAATTGTGTAGATAGAAAAAAATCAATTGATGGATGTAGGGTAATAACAAAATTACCGAACCAATGAAAACTAGGTATTAGGAAATAAGAATAGTCTAAAAGGAAAGTCCATATAACAAATGGCAATATCAGGACAAAAACTGGAATAACCACCACAATGGTCCTGACTGGTACAGGCATTTAAAATGATAAGTGTTTTAAAGGTTTTAAAGCATCTTAACCCTCCCGCTTCAATTATGGTTTATTATTTCCGGTATATTTGAACACAAATGGGCAGCATCAAATTGCCTTTAGCCGAAATCGGTAATGATTCTTCTGATAAGTCCTCCAAATGTCTCCATTGGGTCAAAATTGTCAAATGACTCCTTATTAGGGTTATTACCATTGAAAGGTAAAATATGATGGTTTTTTTGCAATTTTTGGCCAATATCTTGAATACTGTAAGAGATAGGAAAAAACTGAACTGAAGAAATGATCCTTCTGATAAGGCCTACTAATGTCCCATTCAGTCAAAATTGTTTGACAACTCTGTTAGAGTTTTTGTCCTTATTAGATCTGTTATTGATGCCAATGTCAGAATAATCTGTTGACCCTCCTTGGAGTTATGGCCCCTGAAAGTGTCATTAATGGTGATTTTTTCAGTTTTTTCTTGTTTTGTAGAAAAATATAGCAGATTGATGTTGAATGTAGTTTGAAAAATGTTCAATATAACAAGGTCTATCTTTGGTGCAAATATCAGAAAAATCTGTTTACTGTTCATGAAGTGGTATCGTTTAAAAATGCACTTTTGACAATTTTTCCAGTTTCTTCCTGTTATTTGGAAAGCCAAAATTGCTGAATTTAATTATGTTTCACTTATATTTTGATTAAAAATAGATATAGCTCTTGTTAGCCTCTTGTTTTATGCATTTTTGTCATACTTGCTGGGAAGAGATGTTTAATGTTGATACCTATGTATAATTAGTTTGCTTTATTTTTAGTTAAAGATGAATATGAACAACGAATACTGGAAACTCTGATAAAGTATGAAAAGATCAAGGGAGATAATTTATTATTAACAGTAGAGTTTCAAACCCTTAGTGACTACCTCCAGTTACTACAAGCGTGTTCAGATGCTCTGAAACCTCTTGGAAACAAAGCAATGTTTTATTTAGCTGCAGCTGTATCAGATTTTTATATACCTAAAGAACAAATGGTAAGTTTCACTTTGGAATGCTAAGTAAGGAGATTTATAAACAACATAATCAACTTATAAGTCATGTTTGATAGGTCACTCACTATTTTCTACTAACATGTGTTGCCTTTTTTTGGCATTTTGTTTGGTTTTTGTTTTCAATTTCATTGCAAAAACTACAGTTTAGCTTTGTTTTCAGTGATTGTGCATATTTAACGATAAAATAATGCAGTTATCAGACTTATTTGAAAAGCTTAATTTTATTGGGTAACATTTGATATTTATTGAATATGCTCCTTTGAAAAAAAATGGCTGTTGAATTCTTGCTAAATGAATGCAGATATTGGGACTAGGTTATTATTGCATTAATAAGACTAACATTTTAACCATTCTAACATTTTTTTCTGTTTGAAAGAAGTCGTTTCTACACCTCAGGAAAGAATATAAAAATCCACTGAGCTCTTCATTACTGCAATAATAAATGCAAAAAAAGGGATGTCAAGTAACATGGTCTGTAAACTTTTCCTATTTTACTGTTTTATCTTAATTATATACAGTCATCTTTATTATTTGGCTGTTTTATCTTCATTATATACAGTTATCTTTATTATTTGACTGTTTCATCTTCATTATATACAGTTATCTTTATTATTTGACTGTTTTGTCTTCATAATATAGTCATCTTTATTATTTGACTTTTATCTTCATTATATACAGTTGTCTTTATTATTTTACTGTTTTATCTTCATTATATATAGTCATGTTTAACCATGTAGGAAACAACAAGTTGGTATTTTTTAAATTTGTTTTACTAATCATACATGTAGACATATGTTAATTTTATTTTACTTCTCCTTTCCCCTGTTGTAATGTACAATGATTCATTAAATCTTGACTATGTTATAAACAAATTAAAAAATGTTGAGAATTTTTACATAATTTTTACTTTTACTTTTATTGAGAAAAGAAACCTTTTATTATTGCAACTTAAGAAAAGTAAATTAAAAATTTTAAGTCTCTTGGTTTGGTAAGTCTTTTCATTACATTCTTTTTCTACTATTCTATTTTTAGCTGAAAATTTTTTTTATTTCTACTTATTTTCTAGCCAGAACACAAAATCCAATCCTCGAGTGGACCATTGAAGTTGTCATTAGAACTTGTGCCTAAGATGTTAGAACCACTGGTATCTGAATGGGTTCCTGATGCATTTATTGTTAGTTTTAAGGTACTACACTGTGTTAACATGTACTGTTATCCAAGGGACACAACTCTGGGCCATACACTTTTTTCCTAAATATTGATAGAAATTGGAGTATATCTTATCCAGACACAGATCTATTTAATTTTAACAAAAAAATATGGATCTTTGACTTTGAAGAATTTCATTAGAAAATGTTACCTTGTTACCCCAGCATGAAGTAGGAAACCCATGTAGTAGAGGTATGAAGATGATGTGTAATAAATTTAGACCACTACTATGAACATACAAGGATAAAACTATAGCAGAAAATCTAAAAAATTTCCATTGTTCATCTTAGGAAGACACCTGCTATTTAGAGAAGATAACGTTTGGTTTTTTTTTCCTTCAGGATCAATATACTTCATGACACCATTTTATGCCTGGAAACCCTACTATTTCTGAACGCTACACAAAAATATAGTTCAAATGTAATTCCTTTTATATCATTCATCATCTCTTTTTTAACCAGTAAATATGTTTCTGGCATTTGTTCTGCTCAATAAAATGCTATTATTTCTGCAAAATGAAATAAATAACTAGTCTTCAAATAAACTGAAGATTTAAGGGACCCCTTTTTGGCCTTGAAAGATGTTTAGTATTAAATAAGCATTTAGGGAATGAAGTTCTTGCAGTGATATGTCAGAAAACATTAAATGTGTTAAGAATGTTCCATTTAACACACTTATTAGTCAAAATCTATCACTAACAGTTTGTGATTGATAAACAGGAAGATAAGAAGAATGATATTAACCAAGTAAAATTGGCTGGAAAATTCAAATTGTTAAAAACTGTCTATTTTTGCAAGATCTTATGTTCATAAGCTGAAATATATTTTATTTAAGTATAATTACAGTTTTGGATAAATGCTCTGTTTCAATAGTTTTTGAAGATAAATGCAAATTAACTTTTGGACAGGTTTATTAAAAACTTGGGATATAGGTAAAATGGAATGTTAGTTGAGTACTGTTTAACTATTGATCAGAAATCAGTAGTAAAGAATGACATTTAGTTTCTAAATTTTCGAGAAAAAAAAAACAGTTCTAAATAATATGGATAACACAAGTGTATGATTACATTTTTATTTTACATCATGTTATCTTTTAAGGTTTGGTCATGATACAATTTTCTCTAGAATTAAAAATCCTCAGCTCAGTGCTAACAGCACTTTGATTTTAACTCATTTTATGTTTATTTAAGCTTGAGACAGACAGGGATTTACTGATATCAAAAGCACTTCAGGCACTAGACAAATATCAACATCAAGTAAGTTAAATTGCAGCATCATGTAACATCAAATATCATAGATATGGTATCATTAGCATAGCATAGAGATGACCCAGATTAAATCAAGGGAATCATTTCTCATAACTTGTATTTAAACCTATGTTTTGATTACTGTTAACAGAGCTCCAGATGAAAATTGGTCAAATGAGTGAAATCAACATATATATATTTTGTGATTTTCTTTAGCAAAGTATCACTCCTTCAATATGATATGAATTGAGTTATTGATCAGTATGCAGTTCATACAACTAAGTTTTTCATATTAACACATATGAGACACATTGAAATGTTATGAAATGACCACTTTTAAGGAACAGTTACAGAGCTTCTACCAATTATATCCTTATTCCTTTGTCCTTTATCAGAAATTTCTTCTTCACACTTCAACTTTTTCTTTCAGCTTCTATTTTTTGTTCTTTTGATGACAAAACAACAGGTTTTTTTTCCTTTTTATTTGGGTAATTACTTATTTGCTCCCTTTATCTGGAACTCCGATTGTTTAGGTTTATTTTCCGTATGAAATTTTGAAAATCTAATATATCTTTATTTACATGTTTAAACAAGTTTCATGCACTTTATGTAAAAATATAACCTGGCTTTTGTTTTGACACAAAACTCATGGTGAATTCAATATGAGTAATTTCTTGTTTCAGATTGTTATAGCAAACTTATTAGAGACAAGGAAGAAAGAAATATTTGTGGTTACCAAGAAAACACAAGATCATGTGACTGTGTCTGATACAGACTTAAAGAATGGAATGGAAATAGAAAAACTTATTGTACAAAGTCTTAAAGAAAAACATCAGGAATTTTGTGCAATACCTGACTTATAATGTTCGGGTTTTTTTATTATATTTTGTACTTGCATATCAGAGAGTGCATAGATTAGTTGGACATTTATTAAAAAGGCCATGTATTTTCCTGTTCTTAGGGCCTTAAAAACTAAACAGGTTTTTAATGTTTTAGAATATTCTCAATTGTTTGTGATATCCACAGTTCCTTAGTGATTGACAGTTATTGTAGAGCTCCAAACTTGAAATTCTTTTAACTCTGTACCACTATGACAGTTTAGTTACCCTCAGGACATTGTGTCATTGTGGTATTATGTTTCTTGCTCATAGCTTCTTATATAGATTTATTATGCAAATATCTGTTATGGTTGAACTGTTTGTGAATTGAAGTTGTAGTTTTATTAAATATGCATTACATTAAAAAATGTTGAAAATTACATTTTGGAATGTACAATACAAAAAATATGAGAATTGATGAAAAATGATTGATATTTTATGTTGGTCAGGTTATGATTTGGTGATCTGTAGGCAAAAAAAATAAAAAAAATTGGGGTTCATTATTTTGGCAGTGGCTTAGTGGTGCACAAAGTATTCAAGCCCAGAGTTGATATTTCAAGGAATATTTTGTGGTGTTTTTAGACAGACCACAAACATACACCAAAATTAACATCCCACAAAAATTACTGGATATATGGTATATGTGTTATTGTTTGATCTATGGTATATGTGTTATTGTACTGGATCTATGGTATATGTGTTATTGTACTGGATATGTGGTAAATGTGTTATTGTACTGGATATATGGTATAGGTTACAGACCACCAATTCAGCCAATGAGCGTTTGGAACGTACGCAAAAATAGTCCTACGCAGAAATTACCCCTGTTCCTCATAGTGCTGTGAAAAAAGTTCTCATCTCATTTAAAAAATTTAGTTTCTGAAAGGAAAAACATTTCTGTACATTTTATAGGTGCATTTTGCTTCTTGTGATGTGAAGCCTAATCTCCATAATGATTTCTATATATAGCCCTATCTTGTGAAAACACTGGGATTTCCCATGCTATTTATAGACACTTCATTTCCGATAACCAGTACTGCCCTGCAAGTCTGCTAACCCCACATGCCATTCTGAGGATTGTGAGCTGACATGTGTAGACTCATGCTGATATATAGTCCTCTGCAGGTTAAAGTTAAGGTAAAGTCCAGAGAAGCCATTGAATATTGTGAAATTAGCATAGAAGCCTATGGGAAGTGGAATTAGTGGTTTTTAGCCTTAAGCTGAGGCCATGGCAAAATGATAAGTTTCTTGGAATAGCTTTAAACTACTTGAAGATCTTGTAAACTTTGCTATGAGAGGAATACACTACAAAAATCCTTCAAAATATGCATTTTTTTTTAAGTTATTGGTCCAAATTATGGAAAATTGGTCTTTTTGGCTGAATTTTATGTCCTATCTTGTGAAAAGTGTAGAAAATTTAGTAAAAATATCAAATATTTAACTTTGAGGGCTAATTTTACTTAAATATAGTGGTAATCAGCACTTGAAATCAAGTTTTGTGTAAATTTGAGCAAAAATTTGATTAGAAATGAGGAAAAACTCACTTTCATTACTGTAGTTAAGGACATAAAAGCATTTCCCTATGGCAACATGGAAAATGCATTTTTGAGTACTTTTTTTGCTTTAGGTGCCCTTTACTTGTCATGTTTTATTGTGAAAACACTGTATTTACAAAATTAAAGCCAAAGATATCACCTTTTGCGAAAATTTAAAGATTTAGGGTTTTTGACATGTGATCAAGAAAAAGGGGGAGGCATGTCAGACATAAATTTTTAAAAATAGACCAATTTTTCAAAAAATGACTACTTTTAAAGGCTATCTCTTTATTAATATTGTTAAAAAACAAGTTGTGATTGATTTTTTTTTATTTGAAAAGTCAGAAAAAGTTCTTTGCAAATATTTAATGCATTTAAGTATGGTAGAATATTGTCACTTTTTTGCTCACGCAACTTGGTTACCCTATATTTAAAAATCAAATATTTAAAAAAGTGCTTCTCACATTTCACTGAAACTTTGCAAATGCATTCAGTATGTGTATAAGAAGATACTTGTGTAGTTATTTATTTTTTCTAAGACAGAAAGTGACTGTTTAGGTTACAGACCACCAATTCAACCAATGAGCATTTGGAACGTACGCAAAAATAGTCCTACGCAGAAATTACCCCTGTCCCTCATAGTGCTGTGAAAAAAGTTCTCATCTCATTTAAAAAATTTAAACAGTTTCTGAAAGGAAAAACATTTCTGTTTTATAGGTGCATTTTGCTTCTTGTGATGTGAAGCCTAATCTCCATAATGATTTCTAAATATACCCCTATCTTGTGAAAACACTGGGATTTCCCATGCTATTTATAGACACTTCACTTCCGGTAACCAATACTGTACTGCAAGTCTGCTAACCCCACATGCCATTCTGAGGATTGTGAGCTGACATATGTAGAATCATGCTGATATATAGTCCTCTGCAGGTTAAAGTTAAGGTAAAGTCCAGAGAAGCCATTGAATATTGTGAAATTAGCATAGAAGCCTATGGGAAGTGGAATTAGTGGTTTTTAGCCTATATGTGTTATTGTACTGGATCTATGGTATATGTGTTATTGTACTGGATCTATGGTGTATGTGTTATTGTTTGACATGTGGTATATGTGTTATTGTACTGGACATATGGTATATGTGTTATTGTACTGGATCTGTGGTGTATGTGTTATTGTACTGGAGATATGGTATATGTGTTATTGTTTGACATATGGTATATGTGTTATTGTACTGGATATATGGTATATGTGTTATTGTTTGACATATGGTATATGTGTTATTGTACTGGATCTATGGTATATGTGTTATTGTACTGGATATATGGTGTATGTGTTATTGTTTGATAATAGACTTCTGTTACAATTACCAGGCTACTGTAACAAATCACCAGGCTACTGTAACAACTCACCAGGCTTGTTACAAGTTGCCTGACTTACTTTAACAAGTCATCAGGCTTCTGTAACAAGTCACCAGGCTTCTGTTACAAATCACTAGGCTACTGTAACAAATTACCAGTCTACTGTAACAAATCACATCTTCTGTAACAAGTCACCAGGCTTCTGTTACAAGTCACCAGGCTACTGTAACAAGTCACCAAGCTACTGTAACAAGTCACCAGTCTACAGTTTACTAAATTTCACAAACAACTGAATATTAAACAGAGAATATTGTGAGATTTAGTAAATAATACAATAATCGATTGTTTCTGATGATATGATGTTAAATCAAACCATTAAACCTTGGGGTAAGAAATATAAATTGTAATTAATCGAACTACTAAACCTGGGGATAAGAAATATACATTGTAATAAATATAAGATTTTTAGAATTTTATTGGAGTTAAGAAATAATAATTCACCGGTGATAACAGTTTATAATTTAAGTTATATGACAATGTTCAGTCCTGGTCCAAACCGGTTCAATCTCTTTGGTTTAGGCTGCATAGTGGGTTTGGTACAAATTATCTGAAAACAAATTATGGAAACATAAACCAAAAAGATTCTTAAAACTGAATGGTGCGTGTTTAATCCTAGGTATTTACTTGTACGATTTGTTTATTTGATAAGGAACCAAGAAAAGCTATCAAACAAAGATAATGAGACGAAGTTCGCTAAAATTAAACTAATTTAGTTGAACGATTTTTTATTTTTGTTTTTTGGTTTTTTTTGTGTTTTGCATGCCTACTTTTATTTCAAGTTGTCAGATAAAAGAAACATTTAAAATATATTAATATTTCTGTGTATCAAACATTCTGAACAGTAAAATCGCAATTTCAAACTCATTTGATCATGTTTTCCCATTACAGAGTTAAATCAAACATTTAACTGATTTTCGGGGATTTTTTTTTCTGTGATCGATCCACAGGGGCTTGCCCCCCACTATGAAATATTGCGCCCGACTAATATTCATGTTAATAAACTAGTCTGGAGTGGGAGCAAGCTCCTGTGGATTGATCATGTGATCAATGATCACTCCTCCGTTAATCATGGTCTACATACCGGTGTACACGACTCATGACAATATTTCAGATCGTAGTTGAAATGCAAATAGCTGTTTCCGTGTAATGAGAAAGCAGTCATTTCTATTCTGGTCTTGTAAACCATGCTTCCGTCCTGACCAGGACCACTGACCAACTCCATGGATTTCACTCTTGATTTGGCGGTTTCCAGAATACAACTAAAACGATACGAGATAATAATGTAAGTAAGCCTTATGCTTCCGTATATCACTATTTGAAGAAAAAAATGTTGGACTCTGTGTAGTGTTAACATTTGTCAAATGAATTCATCGCAGAGTAGTTTCTACAAACCTCATTATACTTGGTTGATTTGGTAAAGCCGATTACAATTTGTAACCAATTATAGAAGTTAAATGAAGTCGACTATGTTCACGAAGGAACTAGTGGCGACTGATGTATATTTTTTATGTAACATTTGTTGCTAACAAGATCTGTTGTTTTGGGCCATGTCGTCTGGTACGACAACACGTTTTTTCGCGAAATAGTAAGTTCTAATGTACAATAGCTCGCATAACATTTCTTGTTAATTTTTTTATGTAACATTTGTTGCTAACAAGATCTGTTGTTTTTGGCCACGTCGTCTGGTACAACAACACGTTTTTTCGCGAAATAGTAAGTTCTAATATACAATAGCTCGCATAACATTTCTTGTTAAATATTTTGCGTGTTTCTTCGTCCACTATTTAAGGTAGAACGAGTGAGTGCTTATAACTTGACAAACGTGATGACTTTTCATTCAAAATTGTCAACTTTCCTTTCATCTGTGTCAACATCCCTTCAGCACCTGCGTATGGAGTGTTCATATCACAACTCATACGTTATGCCAGAGCTTGCCGAAACTACGCAGACTTTTTGTACCGCGCTAGAACTCTAACAAATAGGCTTCTGGAACAGGGTTATGTTGCTACAAGATTGAAGTCACCACTCCAGAAGTTTATGGTCACCATCATGAACTCGTGGATCGTTATGGTGTATCCATATGCACCATGAAAACTTATTTATTCAACGGGTCATAGTTTTCCTTTTCTCGTTTATCTACCCCGGACTTGACTTTTTATGAGCAACTCGACGGGTGTTTCTAGAAAAGGAGAGGACGCTTACCCTACCGGTGCACCTGGTCCATGCTCCCAGTGTTTAGTGGAGTTCGAGTTGCTCATTTGCTTTTGTTATTTTGTATGTATGATTTTAGTTACTTCATGTTCTTTGTTGTGTACGTCTGTTTTCCATGTCTGGTCTTTGTCCCTGGATTACATTCTTTTGATTACCGCTATAACCTTGGTTCCCTTGATTACTCTTTCAATACTGTCTCGATATTTCAACTCAATTTTATTATGATTATTTTAAGATGAGCTTATTATGATAAACAAATTTTCGCCCGGCCGTCCACCCATGTTAGCATATCGCAACATAGCTTAAGAACTTCTCACTCGAATTAATTAAGTCTTTACAAAATTGTTTATAAAAGGTTTGTGTACTTTTTGGTGAAAATTATATTTTCTGTTGCAGAGTTATGAGTTTTACACTCAAAAAGGGGTGTTGTCTAACGTCTTCTCTTCCAATAATAGCATTAAAATTTACAAGTGTTTGTTATGATGGTCCCAAGGCCTGCGTAATGATTTTATTTTGCTCCAGAGATATCTAACCATTCTTTAGAAAGTTTTTTTTGTACATGTCAAGCTGTATCTCAAAAACATTTTCTGAACTGCTTTGAAATTAAAATGCATCTATCTGTTATAATGGTCTCATCGTTTGTATAAACTTTCGATTCCGAGTTATTGAACTCCGTATATTGTGAATGCTTGAAACTATTACGAGTTGTTAATTCTGAATGTCTAAAAGGTCCATTATGTACATTCATTCTAAAAATTTAGTACAACTTTGATCACGAGTTATTGAAGTTATTTAGTTTGGGTGGGAACGAGTGTCTTATACCCACATTACGTAGCTGTTTTTGTTCTTTTGGGGAATTTCCCAAATCTACGTGTTGAAGAGGATGTGCACTGGGTTTAATCTTCAACGCAAGACCTAAGAAAATAAATCTACGTACCCCTTTTCTACCATTTTAAATGTGATAACTTTTCCACTGTGAACGCTGAATGCTTCCAAACTAACGACTTGAACACCGTTTGCATCTGAAATTAAACATAAATTACAAGACTTGGTAATTAGTTAGGTTTTCTCTTTATTTGATGACATGTCAACAGCTATATATTAGAGCACACCTTCCTTTCTGTGCAATACTTTATACCTTATCGGCCAAAAATGTATAGTATTGAAAACAGGGGAACATAACTCTTAAAGTTGTCTGACTCCGCGTGAAATCCAAATCAGATATAAAAACAAAGAAATATATCAAGTTCATTATAATAAACCATCGAATATTTCCCCCCCTAAAAAAAAAACAAAAACAAAAACAAATCCAGAAACCAAAGGCATTCATTAGACGTCAAAAGCTAATTGTCTGTAAAATTCATTTATCTAGATGAAAGTAGAAGACAAGTTACAGGTCAAACTTTAAAATCACTTTCAAAGAAGTCCAGAAACCAAATGACAGACGGTCGGGCGAAACCGAAAAGTATAACATGGTCCCGTCGATAGGAGGCTTATACTGGTGACGAAAGGAGAATTATAACATACATGTAGGTGTGCAATGAGTTATCAGAAAGAACTTTTTTTATGTTTTAAGTACCATTCTGTGTAAGAATCAGGCAATAGGTGGCACATCATTTTCCCAAATTTAGTCATTTTTGCCAAAAATATATTCAGTACATCAAGAAAACAACCAAAAAGCTATTTAAGTTTATCCTAAAGCATCTGTGACGTAGATATTTTTTGACTGGGAAAAGGTGTGGGAAAGTTTTCCCGCCATTTTTCCGTAGTGCATTTCAACTAAATTTGACCTATCAATATCTTAAAAAAGGCAAATTTTACAAACACTTTGGTGGTTATTTCTGGTGGTTATCAGGTAAAATTCATTGGTTAATAAAACAAATTCTCTGCGTTTTTTCCTTCATGTGTCACGCCTTATATACATTTTGCCCGATTCTTAGACGGAGAAGTACTTAACTAACAACATGGAAATTTCTAGTGTAGTTGCCACCATTGATTAATGAGCACGAACAAGTTAACAACATTAACCCGATTCAACAGTTGGTGCAAAATCGATGTAAAATATTTCTCCTTCTTGCACTCCATGGGCAAGCGGTTGTTTCGTTTTGTCCAAGTACTGAAGTACAACTGGAGTGAAACTGTGTGTAATGTCATTTGTTGATCCACTCCCAGCTCTGAAATAGAATATTGTTTTCTGTTAAAGTGGCTTGGGATATGAAATAAAGCTATTGTTACCTCATTGTTTTCTTTTTATTTTAATTTCCGTTTACCCATTAACTCAGAATTCTGACCCAGCAAAGAGAGCTATTTCAACAGACAAACGTTTTATGTTCTGTCTTTGACAAATGATAAGGTTCTGATAAAGTCAACATCTAGGACATTTAGTGTCAAGATGTTAAAAAATGCAATTATTATGTTCTTTAAAACTTTGCTTAATGCTTCTTTATACAGTATTCTACGTATAGGCATGCGTCCTTCCTTCACAAAACATGTTACTTCAGTCATATGTTGCTAACAACAGAAGTGTAAACAACATATTTTAAAATAAATCTAGCTTGCACTGCATAATACATTTTGGAACAAGACTTTACGAAATTCAGACTTCAAATCTGGTTTTAACAGCTGTAGATTTATTCTAAAATATGTTATTTACACTTCTGTTATTAATGTTATATAGAAGTTATAAAACTTTTTTTCTAAATGTGACCCGTGCTTGTGTGATAAATGCATATATAAAGATGCATTTAGCAATGTTTCAGCGCTAAATTTAATGTATTATTGAAACTATAAAAATATTTCATTACGGAATATCCAAGATATTGACTTTAGCTGAACCTTAAATCACGTTATAGTTTTTTTTTCAGTAAAAGAAAAATAAATACCTTCTGGGATAATCACACTTGAATCTGACTATTCTGTCGGTAAGTGGGTTGTATATGCCTTTCTTTTCCGAAACAGCAACATCGACTGTATAAGTAACGTTGTCTGGCTAAAAAGAAACGAATTTACACCGTTTTATATATTGTACAGGTCTTAAGTAAAAACAAGTATATATATAACCACGTCTGCTCTACCCAATATTCATGTTTGTCACGTTCTCTAACATTTTATTTTCATATAATATTTGAACGATGACAACATTTTAAATTTCTTTCAATCATTTTCTTCCTCTTTAAATTTCCATTTTAATCGTAAATCAGGAGAAAACCATTCAGATTTTAAAAACGTCATATGTAATACACATGTAAATTTCAGAGCCTTATGGAAAAGGGGAGACATAGAGCACCCTTGTCGCACACTGTTGTACAGGAGATTAGAACTACATATTTTATATGAACTTTGGTAGGTAAAATACATCCAGATCGCACTGCCCTTGTTTGTTGGATAACACTATTATTATAGAAAAATCCCAATCTTCGTTGTTTTAGTTGTTTAACGCCTAATTGTCACTTGTTCGTTTTTACACATTTTTCAATTAAAAAATAAGATAAAGTCTCCTACGGTAACGGTTCTGTTAATGGCTGATGAACATGGGTTGGATGGTAGTAATGACAGTGGTGTTATAAACTTGAATGTTCTGAACTGTGTTGTCATTTCTGATGAATATTCTTGGAAAGGGCAATCTGTCAGATTTGGTTTTGTGATTATTTCTCCGGTAAATCTTGTTGGTACCAAAATCGTTATCTCCATGCCCTCAATACCACATTTTACGTACTCTACAAAACAAAAATACTAGAATTGCACCATTTATCATTATCGAACAAAATCTTAAACTTCCACTGATCAAGAACATAGTGACACATTACCTGGCATAAATTTGTAAACAATTTACATGTAGTAAAATTTAGATTTCGTAACTAACATTTAATTAGAAAGGTAAGATCTTTTGATGGATGAATAAAAAAGTATGAACATAATTATTTTCTGCCCGTGTTTATAATCCTTTTTTTTTGTTATCCCAATGTCCAATATAAAATGTTAATGAAAAAAGATGAAATGTTAAGCTGCTATTGGCGCAGTAAATAATTATGTTATTTAAATGCCAAGTATACAATATATTGACATATTTCAACATGGAAATTGACATTATTCCTGTTGATGGTGACATGTCACGTCCATGTTATATAATAAAAAATTAAACAATCAAATAATGTATTTCTTTTTTCGATTGTGTTTGATTTCTTGGAATCAAGAGTAAACAACCTGCTACCTCTTCTGTGCTGGCATCTGTCTCCATAAAATTCCACTGGGCAGAAGCAGAACGTCCCATTGTAACACGTCCCTCCATTAACGCATTCTGTATTACATCCAATACCATAACTTTGATGTGCTGCAAGATTTTCAAAAGAATTTTTAAGATCACCTCGAATTTTGAAAAATTTCTCAAGTTATTGATTGGTTGCCTATTCATGTCAGATCATTTGATGTTTTCCTCTGTCTTGATGGTAAGATACACTTACAGAAAAAATAAGTCTCGTTTAAAATAACATTATCGTTTGTGGAATTGTAGATATTTTTGAATTTTATCAAGAGAAAGAGAAGAACAATCAGTTTTACATGGAGACAATCGTTGACACAACTGGATCAAAACACTGTCACATCCGGGGTAAAACAATCGTTAGCATCACTATTTTATTTTTCGTTGATAATCTTCACAACATATAAATATACCTAATTGTAAACCACAGTTGTGTCCCGTATAACCAGGGGAGCATTCACAATTCCCAAAGTATGTACAATGTCCACCATACAGGCAACCATTTGGACCTTCATTGTTGCAGTTATATTTTGCCGAAACTATAAAAAAGCGTGACTAAGTTGTCAATGTTCGTGCAGTTGTCGTCCCGTTTACGACTAAAGCTAGCTTCAATATTGATCCTGCCACTATGTCCAATATATTAAAACGCATCATGACACTAAGTACAGTTATGTGTGGCAAATGACGAAAATTATGTTTAAGGAAGTGATGTATCATTTCAATCATCATTTTGCATATTTTGATAGATTTGTTTACATAATTATGAAAAATAGAACGAACTTTCATGTTATAAACTCATTATTCAAGAAGATTCTTCATAACAGATGATAAGAATTGTGATTCTAAATAATTGACAAATACTATTTACCTAAAACCATTAATGTGAAAACTGATAATGTTGTTAATACTGTCATGTTTCTAAGATTCTGATAAATCGATCCACGAGTTCCTGAAAAAAAAAATTGTGAAACAGTATAGTTTCCTTACATATTAATACACCAATCTGTAATTGACCCACCTATACTTAGTTTAACGACCAATAGTAGACAAGAAGCTGGATATCCTTGCTTCACCCCATTGCCAAGTCGACCTTTTCTTCGAGAATATTGTAAATACGGGACTTTACTAGTATCTTGCATCGCCGTTCAAACCGTGTTCTTATATCGATAAAACAGTTAATCCCTATGAAGATATTTACTCAACTTTAATCATGCATATTTCTGTAATAAAACAAGAAACGCGACACGCACTTGATTTAAACCAGATGGGAAACACATTTTATCACCATCGTAATTGTTTAATCAAGTAGTTCGATAGGATTATTAGATCTATTCATTTAATCTTTTGCATTTAATGAACTAGAAAATTTCACTTACTTTTGAGTGGTACTCCCTCGAATATTCTTGATGTATAAATGATTTTAAAATATGTAAATTACGACATATCATGACAATTACTTTACTGTTAGAAATATAATCGTGATTGAAACATCTACATGTCATTTTGAATAATTAAATAAGTTTGGTCAGAATTATTAATTCTATTTTTTTACTTCTTCCGTTGAAGTACATCGCACCAATATTGATTCAAACATCAAGTTTTTCTCTTTTTTTCTGATAAAAACACAAGCAGAAAAACACTTCCTGTTAAAATGAATTTCAAAGCATTCTTATTTTTAAGCGAATAAAAATGTAGTGTCAGCACATATTTGATATTTTTTTTTCTCATACCAAAATATACAACGAAAAGTACAGTGAAGCCTGCCAATCCAAAAGTCGTTTTATTTCAGAACCCTGTCAGACTTAAAAGCATTGTTTTATCTATCTGTTCCGTCAACCTGGCTTGATTGACATTTTTTTCTCTGGTTAAAAGATTAGACAAGTTTCGCTGAACTATTAAAAAAGTCAGGCGCGTAGCTGCCGTTAGGAAAACAAATTGCCAGTACTTAATTTTGCCAATTTTTTTTTTAGATAAAATACATCCCGGAGAGGCATAAATGATGCTCTAAAACGCTATCTCCGCGGGGCTTCGGGGGGGGGGGCGAAGACTTGGACCCCCTGCCGTAATTTTGCCTACTTTGCATACACTTCAATTTGGCCTCAGCTACGCACCTGAAAGTCTTTCAGTGCTTAAGTGCACAGGTTTACAATCGATGATTTTGTGAGAAGGTACATAACCACAAATCATATATGTTGTTACTCTGTTCAAATGACGTATATGTGGTTAAGGGAAAAAATGAGGTCAGATAATTTTGTTCAGTAATAATATTACTATTGACATGTTTTAAGAAAGAAAGACCTGTTTGCACGTTTGTAGGTTATTCAAGGCGTTTTTTTGTAGGTTTAAAATTTGACAGCGTTATCATGAAAACAAACATAACACCATAGATAACACGAGACTAAGACAGGCGCGTAGCTGAGGCCAAATTGAAGTATAGGCAAAATTACGACAGGGGGTCTGGGGGCCGCTTAAGGCCCCAGCAGGTCCAGGGGGGCGAAACCCCCCCCCCGAAGCTCCACGGAGATAGCGTTTTAGAGCATCATTTATGCCTCTCCTGGATGTATTTTATCTTTAAAACAAAAATTGGCAAAATCAAGTGCAGGCAAAAGTTTTTTTGTCTAACGGCAGCTACGCGCCTGTAAGAACTATGTATTTTGTACCATACTTGCATGGAACGGTTTTATGATTATAAATTTTTTTTGACAGTGCTAGTAGAACTGCGGAGTCACCCTATTAAGAAGGAGCATGACCTTCAAACCTAATTCATTTGTTTTCCATTTACATTTTGTCTTTCAAGGTTTATACTTGCATACATGTACATCCATTGATATTGGAATCTTGTTAATCTCAAAGGAACTAACAGATTTGAGATAATAATTTCCTCAATTTTAGTGCTGGCTTCACTTCGAATGCTGTAAGAGGTTTTTCTTGTAGCACTATCTACTTAGTATCTGTTATTTTCATCACATTCAATTTTGTTCTTTTCTTTGTCATTTTCAATTTAAATCTGCAGTCTTGTAGATGAGGTAAATATAAAAATTCAGACTGCTAATTCATTATATGCTTTATGAAAATATACTATTACAAGTCTACAACCATTTGTTATTATCAGTGTTTAACGTGAATATATGATGTGTTCTTTTGTTATAAAAATGTAGTTTCATCCTTGGTACGAATTTCATTAAAGGCTTGTTTTGTTTGCCATGACCGCCTGTCTTGCGACGTAATATTTATTTGCTGGGATGGAATTAATTGATGTACCGGTATTAATTTTGAAGTCATTAGGTCAAAGATCAAGGTCATCTATACAATAACTACTTTCGTGTACAGAGGTACTTGACCTTTAATTGTTATTTATTTTTTTACTCCTCGAGGGACGAGTCTTCCCCAGTAAGAGGACTTGTGAGTCATATATCTTTTCTTAATTTCTGTCATCTTTTATCGTTTCTTTTTCTCTACAAGAATCTGTTATTTTAGTGATCGCTTTTCGTTCATAATTTCCTTGCTATTTTTCATTCTTGGTAAATAAACATTTTTCAAAGTAAATTGTAGGAGGGTTTTCTTATATTCAATTGTATTTTTTGTTTACTGTATTTCTTTCGACATTTTCTCTACACTGTTTGTCCTTCATTTGTTTGGCTTTCAGTTCTTAATCACTGTTTTTTTTTTTTTTTTTTTTTTACCAACAGTTGGAAAATCGATGGCTGAATAAACTGATAGACACAATCTTCAAATTTAAGAGGTGCAGCACCTTTTTAATGATCATGATAATAATAAATAAATGATAAATATTGATGATGATAATTACCCTTTACGAAAACAGTCCGATTTTCACATCACACATGTTCACATGTAAAAAAATCATCTGGTCCCATTTATAAACATTCATAATAGTTATTAGTACAAAGGAGTAACAGTCACATGGAAAAATCAAAGCGCTGAAGGTACTAAAGGGATTTAGCATGCTCTTTATTCAAGGAGTCGAGGTAAAATAAGCTCACTGATTTTTTCCCTTCAAACATTGTTAAAAAAGATGTCGTAGGACCAAACCTTAAATTTATTGACTTTAAAATGATCTAAAAATTCAAATTTATGTTTTTGTACCTTGTCCTTGGAAACATAAAAGAATGTATTATTTCCTGGTTAATTCTATTCATCAATCAATTTCGTTGACTAAGAATCATGTGTCTGCACTGCCAAGCAATGGATGAATGTCAATAAATGGGTTCAGAAAAATATAAAATTACGTAGATTTTCTACAAAAACCAAAATCAAATCAAATATACATGTTTCAACAGTTATATACAATATTTCAAAAAAAGAACACAAAACAAAAGTATAGTCCCCAAACTGAGCCCCAAATCAGTATTTTTCTGTAAAACTTGACAAAGTAACTATTTCATGAAACTTTGCCATTACATCTAGAACAAACCATTTAAACAGTGCTGTTTTGTCCTTATCCACTATTAAGATCTTTGTTACACAATTCAGTCTTTCGATTTATTTCAAGTCAAATGCCAGTCTTTGGCTAAGTGTAGAACCACTCTGAAATAAATGTTCCTCATTGAGGCATAAGTAAATTTCACATACTAACACATAATAACAAGTAATCAACAACAAGCCTTAAAACTACGAATTAGCCAAAAGAAACTGTAATACATTATGTCCTAGTAGTTCCTTGATATGTATCAAATTGTGCATTAAGTACATTTCTTATTTTACAGCAGTCACTTACTATGAATCGAACCCTTTACAAACATTTGAAGAAGAGTGTATTTTAGAATCTCCATACTAGTTTATTAGTGACCATATCATAGCTGTATAAGCTATATTATTACAATGTAATTTTTTGTTTCTGAAGAAATTTTGACATTGTCAATAAATGATGGAAAACAATACATAAAATAACATATATTATCACAGATCAAATGTTTTACACAAATTTTTAGCTGTCTTCGAAATAATAAAGCTGAGATTAAACTCTTCTTAAATTTTAGGTCATAATAAATTAAAACTGACAGATCTGAACCAAGGTTCTGGGGTTCTGGAAAACAAAGGACTGGATACAAGGACTATATATTTTTTTGTTTATTATCCTAACATTTTTGTTTTTCTAAGTTTTCATATACATCAATTTTTTTTTATCTTTTCAATAATTTTATTAATCTTACTTTTAATACAAAAAAATACTACAACTAAAATTACAATAATAAGGAAATAAATAACTCTTGGATTGTATTCTCTCATATTCCATTTATTAAGACCTAAAATGAAATTAACAAAAAAAAAAAGAAAAAAAAAAAAAAAAAAAAAAAAAAAATGGCTCAAAGTGTCTTATAACAATAGTTTAGACTAAGAACAAATCCTTCCTTCAAATCACTGAATTGTATACCCTCATTTAGGAATGCTTATCTATGCCAGTCTTAAACTCAACTTTTGGTTACTCACTAAAATACGTGAAATGAAATGTCTCAATTAATGAAAGTGCAATTGTTTTACTTGTGATTAAAAAGTATGAATATTGCACTACTTTACAACCTTACAAGTTGACAATCTAGTCTTGCCATTTTCAAAAGGTAGTCAGTGTAAAAAAAAACACAAATGATATTTTTGGCATGAAACTAGTTTACTATAAAATGCTATTCAAAGAAAGACAACTCTTAAAAAATTGGTCATTTCACCAATCATGTCAAAATTAAATCTTTTAATCCACCGATTGTCTAAAAAAAAAAACAAAAAAAACAACAAATAAAATGTATTCAATTCTATGGTCCACTCCACATTTTAGCGAATGCCCATTCCACACATCTCTGATGTTATCCTAAAAAGAAAAGAGCAAGGATATGGTTTACACAAACGTCATATTTTGGCATTTCAAATTTTATGGCAGGAATTTTTCCAGAATAGGATTGGTGATAGTCATACACTAGTCAATAAAAACGGCAGGATTTAGGGTATGGAATTATTTACTCATAGAAACTAAGAACTATAACCATCTACAACCACATTGCACTCTCTATTTATCATCTATTGCCACATCCTACAACCTCACTACCCATGAACTATTGCAACTAGGAAACAAATTAAAAATGTCTTAAAGGAGGCATGTATAAAGACAGAACACAGAGGAAACTTTGAAGCCTTACCATTTACCTGGGTTACAAATACATCTTCAAGTTAACTGTACTTTTTCAGATACAGTGTTTTGAACAAATTTTGTAGCAAATTAGATACTGACACTACAAAAGTGAATACATGGCTTTAGATATCATAGTAAAGTACCCTTTTTTGAGGACTAGAAGCTAAAAGACTAAAATCATACATGAGAATTATACACCAACCAAACCACACCTCACTAGGACAAGATAAATGGCAGTAAAGTTAAAACTATATACAATCAGAACATGTGAAAACTGCCGGGAGACCTGAATTTACTCCAATACATTATGAAAACAAAGATTTTTTGAATTTATTTTTCTGAAGGTATCCTCAATCTGGACTCAACCTACAGTGTATTGAGTTGGCTGCTTTAGGTCTTTTTCATTAAAATTACATTTCCAGACTTATTTATAAACTTTTTATGATAAATACACAAAATGATAGTCTTGTCGTCTACTTTATATACTGAACAAACTGATTCATCAATGCTTAAACATAATGCTATATATTGCAAATAACTGGATTATGCAAAGTAATGAACAAAAACTGAGGTACTCTGACGGGAACGTAAAATTATTATTTTATCAATATAATATGAATCCTTTATATTACTGGTTCAGAAAACAAACATTTTACAAAGCTTATTAGGCATAACTTATAAACTCTTTACAGAAATGATAAAACTCCCCAAAAAAACAACTATTGAATGTAATAGTTATCTTGAATATAGTCAATGAAAGATAATTCAAAACATTAACCAAGTTTGAGCCAATGGACACATGTTTTTGGAGAATTAAGCAGTTAAAGGAGTCATATTATACTATGCTAACAATAAAACAATGGAATATTGCAAAATAATGGGACTAAATCTTCAAAGTATATAAAACAAGTAAAATGAGCATAAACCAATGGATATAGAATCCATTCACTTGAGACATTCTTCAATCACTGCATGTCAATTTTACTTTAAAGAGTACAGGAGGCAGACACAGCCTATAACATCCCCCCCCCAAAAAAAAAAATCCGTCTTAGGCAGGAAATATTGATTTGATACCAATTTTAACTTTTCTTTGATTCTATTTATTTACACCTCCTCATTTGAAATCCTGGATCTACCCCTGGGTAGACAGGCAGACCTTTTACTAGATAATGTGATTTTAGAAGGAAGCAATTTCACCATTTCTAAAAAAATCCTGAAACTTCTGTTAAAGTAGTTTTTTTAGTCAAATACTGTACTATTTTTTTACTCAATACATAGATTGGTGAATGTAATTTAAAAAAAATGATTTTGCTTTATCACAAGTAAAAATGACATGCAATTCTAGGGGATTTGGTCTTGTAAATGCAAGTAACATATATTAACAATTAACTTTAAAAGAAGGAAATATATTTGGCAAGCTTAAAATCACACAAAAAATGAGAATCATATAGATATATATATATAGATATAAGTCTACTTTGTACAACTATTTAATGGCTCTCTGTTCATATCAAGAAAATAAATGCATTCTGGTTATATACGGGTAATTGGCAAGAAATAAAAATCTGAAATGTGGAAGACCAGATCACTGACTGCCAGTATAGGAAAGATAGAACATAATTACAACCTAAAGAGTACATGTCCATGGTATCACTAATGAAGCAACCAAAACAGTACATGTCTATGGTATCACTAATGAAGCAACCAAAACAGTACATGTATATGGTATCACTAATGAAGCAACCAAAACAGTACATGTATATGGTATCACTAATGAAGCAAGAGTCCAATGGAATGGACAACCTATCATACTAATGTACGAGTAAAATAAGCTATCAAACATTTCATCAACAGTCAAGGAAATGTACATTTCTAAACCTATTAGCCATGTACATATACAAACATATATAAAAGCATACAAATTATTGATATGAACAAAAACCATCTCAAAACAATCTAATGACAACTAAAGCTATGAAAATTGAATGACTTAGAATCCTGGGGCAATAATGCCAGTGGAAAAAAACAAAATGGTGTCAATAATATTGACTCCATCTACCCTGAAACGAGACCAAATGACTTGGAATGTTAACCTTCTAATGAGAATCACCAATATATACACCATAACTGCACTGAATGAGTATCAATGTTTGTAAGTGCTAAGTACGTACATGTGCAAATCAAAGCGATGACAGTACTGAGGATAAGGTGATCATGCTATGGTTTCACCAGATACTTATCTTTTACAAAATTTTGGTAAACATCTGAAGGTAAGTTCTAAACTACATTGTTACTTAACATTAAAATAATCATATATATTAGTTTTAAATGCTGAAATACACTTGATCACTGAAGAATATTCAGTTACAAGTTTGGAAACTGAAAGTTATACCATGTAGAAACCATAGCAAGATGGACCTGAATTTTGAATGAAAATTCACCGAATTACTACTAACTAATATGATTTGTCAGTCCCAAGCTATTCTAGCAATATCATCTAAAGTCAAAACTCACAAATCATAATAGAGTTCTATTGCACTTGTAGATCATTATTCACAGTTAAAATTGAAGCACTATCATGCAAAAATCTATCTGTTACCATGTCAACACAAACCATCAGGCAGGTTGACTAACATTGATAAAACAAAATTAGCCATTGTCACTGTTTCAAATACTGGCACACAAATAATACAAGTATAATCTGGTTATATCACTTAAATGTTGCCATTTAAAAGTACTGATTACCATAAAGTTTAGAACTACAAGGTGGTAAGCTGGCACACAATAATAGTTCCATCAATACATGCAGGGAGACAAAATCCAATAGAAAAAACTCTTAATTATTCAGTTTTTGGCAATAAAAAAGTGAAATCATTGAAGAAGTGTGACAGACAACATTATAACAACACTTATTATCTTATAAAATCAGAAAAATAGATGTTATATTCTTTTGCTTTTTCTACACAAAACATTGCAAATATAAAATTTGAACTCGATAAGAAAAATGACGATATGTTTCTTTTTATCAACAAGTTTATAACAAGTCAAAGTCCATGGCAATACGGCAAGTGCCTCATATGTACAAAATACATATCAAAAACAAACTTTTGGCAAATTAAAATAAATCTTTGAAATTCTATCAACCAAATATAAAATTTGTAAGCAATACTTATAAATTCTGAATTGCTTTAATATGAATCTATCATATTCAATAATGATTTCAAAAGGAAAACAAAATAACAAATAAATAATGAGACATAAACAAAAGATCACATGGCTAGCAAGTGATCAATCACATCTATAGACAAAAGGAGCACCTAACATAGTGGACCTGTCAAATAACCGTTTAAATCTCTGACCACTCCAGGTAGTTAAGGTGCTCCCATTGTGTGTGATAACAAATCAACACCAAAGACAGTTAGTAGGGAGCTATTTTCTTCCTCTCCGTGACAATAGCATTAGCTGCCACCCCGACTCTCATTTTATGCTGTACTGGTGTCTGTGCCATGGTATCAATCATTCCAAAGTACTGGCCCATTTGGGGTACAGGCACAGGAACTGGCTTCAAGGCATTCAAGTTCATCGAGTTCATGGCAAGCTGGTTCAACGTGATTGCATACGGAGCCGCGGCAGCTGGCAGGGGAGACGACTGGACAACAGAGGTCAAGGGTGACGATGCAGAAGGTTGATTGGTCGAGGTAGTCGGGTCAAGGGTCAAATTCTTATGCAATTCCATGCTGCAGAGAAAAAAAGAAATGGGAGGGAACTGTATTAGAACAGGAATAAATAAAATCCACAAACCAGGCACAATTTCTACACAAATGCCAAAATAAAAATAGTGTGAACTAATACTCTACCATTAAAGAAGAGTACCCCCAAGTCCCAGTTTCTTTTTATATTACTGACAGTAAAATCTGAAACACCCACATTCTTTTTTACAACATTGGTTTAATACCTAGGATCATAAGTGAGTGCTAGATCTTAGGAATTTTTGGACTAGTCTTAGTTCACATCAAAAGTGAGTTAGTGTTGAAATACACCTATTCAAATACAAAATGCTATATAATATAAAATCTGGCCACACTTAAAAAATCTTCCCTCTACCAGAATTACCCACTTTCTTTTTTTGCCAAGGGGAGGCAACCCACAATTATCTCCATTACTGATCTTATTCAATTTTAAAGACTACTTTTTGCTAATACTTAATATTATTAATTATTAATAATTAAACTATTTGAAATATCATTCAAAGAGTATAAACTAGTTTTTAAAAAAAAATATTTTTATTTGAAAATTTCAAGAACATTTGCATTGAGAGGAAAGATCTATTAACTATTATAAAAATGCAATGAAATTTCCCAAACTATGATAGCAATTTTAAGCAATTGATTCATCAACTACAAGGTATGAAGCATTTACTTAACAAATCTCTCAAAAGACGTAAAATATCATGCAGAAAAAAGCCAAGAAATTGAATAAAATGACAAAATACTGTTATTTAGGAAGATTTTATACAAAAAACATGCTATGTTAATGTTGACCTCTCTAGAGACACATATTACAACAATTATCGAGGTGGGAATAACAGGAAGATTACAAAAAATAACATTTTATAACAAAGGGGAGATAACTAGTGCAGTTATGGCAGTCACAGAACTGGGTTACCTCCCTTAGGTAAAACAAGGAGAAACTTTTGGGCAAGTGAATAAATGTAGACCACAAAGCACAAGAACACATGGAGTAAAAACTGGGCAGTTTTGTGGAAAAAATGGAATCTAATTTACCGTTTTTATTTAGTCAGTACCAGGGCTGGACATACATTATACTGCAATGATAACAGATCTTTTGACTAAAATCTTCTTTTAACATAAGATGGGACAGTCACACATAAAGATACCAATTCATTTCATAATTACACAAATATCATTGGTATTCTTTTCATACCTTTTGTATCCTATCTTATTTAATTCTCACTTACAGAAGTAAATATATTAAAAATATTTTACAAATGTTTGACTCAACGGTAAGCCTTTTATCACTCTTATTCTTTTAACTTTTCCATTTAGTGAAAGACTTCATTATAGTAATAGCATCCATTATCATTTAAATAAAAAAATCCAAAATAATTAGATCAGATTATGAAGAATAAACTTACTGTCACAGATAGAAATACTTCAAAGAAAAATTGAAGAATTTAACACAGCTACTAACAGCAATAATAATGTGAACAGCAGAACAAAAATGACCTGACATAATTAGTATAAGATGAAAAAAAAAAAGATAATTAGAAGCATCAAAATATGTACTAGTATACCTTTTATCTCAAATATTAATATTTATTACATGTAGCAAATACTGAGTACGTATTTTGCAAATACATACATTTAAATTGTCTCCCTTCATTTATGGAACTTCATTACTGCAGGACAAACAAAAAAAATCCTGTATTGAATCTTGATATTAACCTATAACCACTAAATGAAGCCTTTCACACAACAGAGTATATAATACAAACCTTGTGTTAATTAAATACTGTGCCAGTCCTATTGTTTCCATGGTGCCAGTTATCGTTACTTTACGATCTGGGGCTCCTTCCTCTGCATTGGAAATTTTTATCATAGCACCTGACATTTGTCTGAAAAAAAAAAAAAAAATAAAAAAAATAAATACGATGTACTCAGAAATTTTTTCTCCATTTATCATCTATGCCTATGTTTGGATTTTAGAAATTGGAAAAGTCTTGTCAAATACTTAAAAAAATTGATTTGAATTAACTAAGAACCAACTAATAAAAAACAGTCTAAGAATTCAAAAATCCAATTTTTAAGAATGTTTAAAAACCCTAGGTTGAATCCTCTTAGAAGCAAGTACAACCTATCTAAAATCACCATTTAAGGGAACTGAGAAAGTCACCTAAGCCAATTCTGAGTAATTCCCAGAAAGTGATCACAATTAAATCTAAGACTTTGTTGGAATTGTAAAGAGAATACCTGATTTCATTAATTTTCTGACCCCCTCTACCAATGATACATCCAATCAAGTCATTTGGTATTGAGATCTCATGTGTCTGCTGTGTGTTTTGTGGAATGGCTGCAGGATTAGCAGGTCTATATGCCACTGGTATTCCAGGAGCAACTGGAAGTAAAGGTCAAGGTAAGCTTGGTCAAAAGTTATTGTTATAGCAAATATGAAAGTAGAGTTTTGAAGTCTGGACATGCTTGGTAATCCTCATAATCAGATACAGAAGGAAAGCCAAGGAGTTTCAGTTATGAAAGGGTTCTAATATAATTTAAAAGAATACATACCATCATAAAAAAAAATTCCCCAAATCTTGTGTATAGAGAAATTTGTAATTATTTTTGGCACATTATTGTAACATCATTCATGTTTGTAGCCCAATTCACTAAGCACCAGCAGCTAGTTGAAGAATATTTTTTATTATCACTTTACTTACAAACTTCAAATATAACTGATGCAATATGAATTTGGAAAGTTAATGATCCAATCTAGTTGATACCATATGTTCTCTATAAATTCCAATAAACAGATGGTACCGTATGATCTTTTTTTATCATCAGTAACATAGCTTTAGTGTCGGGTTAACAATTAGGTAATAAAAGCCCTAGACTATAGATATAAAGCTAGGAATTAACAGTTTTACGTCATCTCAGAAGGCTATAAGATTATATTTCAGAATGGAGACAGATTCCTTATGAACATTGGTTATCTCTTTCACCTGGTTAACGGTTGATGGCCTAAATTTGGCTGAATTTCCTTGTAATAAATTCATGAAAGTTGATTAACACAGGAGTTAAATTCTTCAACCCCTGCAAGATAAACTGATGCAAAACAAATAAAATATCTCACCTGGCATGTATTGTTGTGACGTAGGAATTAAGGGTATACCCTGTTGAAACGACATTTGACCCGTGACCTCCGTTCCCCGACACTCACCTGGAAGTAACGGTTGTGATGTAGGAATTATGGGTATACCCTGCTGTAACGACATCTGATGTAACTTGTTGATCTGAAATTAAAAAAAAAAACAACATCTTTTAGGCATTTATTAACATATTGATTAGATGTCAGCAAATAAAAAATCTTGCACCTCTGAATAACAAATCACCATGGGAACCTAGTTGAGTAGTACATTAAATTCTACATTTGACAACATTAACCCTCCAAAGATTCTGAGAGAAAATATAACATCATTTCTTAACAAGATTTCCTGGGTTGTCAAGTCTACAAAAACTAATCAAATTTCTAATGATGAAATCTTCCACTTAGAACTTGATCAAGTGCCATTTTCTCAACTAATTAATGAGAATATTCTCTGTTATACATGAAAGAGGCTTTTCCTTTAAACCTTGTCTAAATTAATGACGGCCTTTTGAAGTATATGAAGAAATTTTGAACAAATACATTGTAAACATTTTATCATTTAAGATATCTCTAGCATAAAAAATGGATCTTTCCACAAAAAATTATAAATAATTGACAAAGAAGTTTTCTTGTGGTTCATGGACCGATTAAGTGAATTCATTTCCTAAAATCTTCCCTGATTACCAGAAGATCAATTGACATTTATTTAAAGAGGGCTGTAACAGTTACACAGGATTATAGTCAAGTCAGGCCTACGTATCTTCCATTAATTTCAGTTCTAGCAAAAAATTCTTTCAATGGTATTCAAATTTTCATTTTCTAAATAGATGATACAGATAATAAAAGGTATAATTTCTGAGGTTTCAAATGTTGTGTTTATCCATTTGTAGTTTCAAATGTCATATTTTTCTAGATTATATTTTCAATATTGCAACATTGTTCAAGTGAACTGGATGAACTTGAGTTACATATTGAGGTACTTCTCCTTTAGATTCTAGACTTCTTAAGCATAAAAAATAAATGGGTATGTGTTAACTTGATGGTGTCATTTCTTGAAACCTGATCATATTTTTGTGTCATTTTCCACAAATTCACCAAGAGAGAACTTAGTGACTTCATTCGTTCATGAAAATTATTCAAAAAAATAATATTAAAGAGAAGATATTTAATACTATAATCCAAACGTAGGCTGTCTTCATCATTTGTTCACCATTTAACAATGTAATCATCTTCCTCATAAAATAATGCCAATCATAAAAAAAACAAAACATTTTCTCTTTATTTTTTTTCTGATGAGGAAATGTGAACAGAAGCCATGTCTATAAACCTGACAAAAGACTTTCAACAATACATGACACTTCACAATTTAATGAAGTTTTAAGTATGGGTTGATGACAGATATTTATACTGTGCTTTGAATCATAGGAATGGTAGGTGGATATATAGCCATTTTTGTCAGTGTCTTAAGTTTAGAAATTGAAAATAAATCTCTCCTTTTGTTTTCTATAAGTATGACAATGTAAGGTTTGCATTTCATTAAAATTCTAGTCAAACTTTATTGTACAGATAAATTTAATTTGGACTACACAAGATATTTATTTCCTGTTCTGTGAGACATTATAGTAAGGTACCCGCAGTAGATTAATTCACAATCCAGGAAACAATTGGATTGTCAATTACCAATAATCCCTAGATCTGATTGTCAACCCACAGACTGAGCAAATAAGGCCATGGTAAATAATTTTTTAAGTTCATCAACATTGATAGGAAAAAAAAAATGTCTCTAATTAGATTTGTTTTCAGTTTTAAAATAGAAAGAATGATTTTGCTTGATCACACACAAGAATGTTTTAACAAGAAGGCAGTGAATGTGAAGTTTTAAAGATTTGAAAAAGATACTAAGATGTCTCAGTAACAATAAATAATATAACCATGTCCTCAAATAACATAGAAACAGGAAAGCCAAGAGATTAGCAATGCTGCTAGAAGATTGGATTCCAACAAATACTGGGGAGATTCTACCTTATAACAGATTATTACATAGTTTGTTTGACATTTCTGGATGTAAAAATTTATTTGAAACACTATACAAACCATAGATAAAGACTAGCTTTAGAATTATTTTCAAGGAACATTTTTTAGATGATTAAAACAAATCACAAGTATGTTGCTTTTTAAATTTGAGCAAAAGTAAAATTAGGTCACCCAATGATCAATACCAATTTACTTAACTAACAGTTTTGACAATTAATTCTTCTAAATTTATAAATATTCCACACTTTCAAAGAAAACAAGACAACTCCATGAAGCATTAATTTTACCAGTTTATACTCGGGTATTTTTATTCAAACTTAGAGCCAAGCTGTACTTCTTTACACAAATTCTTTGTTAATCTAATAAAGGTACTAACAGCTTGGCTGGCAAATCTAATCTTTGACATGACTATATAACAGTACCTTTCTATCAGGAGACATTGTTTTATGTATTTTTCCAGCAGACTTTTGATAACACCTATTTTTGATAACACCTACTTTTGGTAACATCTACTTTTGATAACACCTACTTTTGGTAACACCTACACTGGTTTAAGTGATTCCATGTCAGTTTATCCTCTCTTACAGTTACTCTGTCACAGATTAACAGCATTTTTATCATAATGTATCTCTCATTTTCCTTTTTGCGTTTTTCTTTTTTTTTCGTTTTTGTTTGAAATACTTATCTTTGCTATCAAGAGATCATACAAACTTCATCCAAAAAATCATGAGTTTTAGTTTTGACTATATTTACAAGTATGTTTTATTTCTAAAATAAACTAATTTGATTTCATTATTGTAAAATGCAACGACAATAGTAAAATTTTCTTCATGTTTTTTTTCCTGCTAACTGTGAAGAAAAGTGAGGTAGAGAGCAATACATGTACCAAAAGTAATAACTACACGTACTAAGATATCTATAGACAACACATAGCTACATTCTACAGCAGATATATAGGGGTCCAAGCATTAGTCATCTAAGCTCAAACCAGATTGTCACATAATACATAAACATTTCCCTCAAAGTTTGTTTCATCATTCAACTATTTTAGCCCTTTAATTGTATAAGCAAAATTTATTTGCACAAAAAAGCATTTCTGAAAATTCCTTTAAGCATAAAACCAAGTAATTCTATCAATATAAATGAGGCTAGTAAAACTTATTGGCGTCTGAAGTAATATCTTTGAGGGAAATAAATAAATTGTTAAAAATGGCATGTCACTAGGTGCATATTTATGTTATTATATTTTTTACGTTTCCATTTTTTCCTCAATAAATTGAGAAAAAATGGAAAAACTTTTCTAACAGAATCCCAATAAATAATCAAATGCTTCGGGTATCACCAGAACTGAAATCATCCAAAGAAAATATTTTGGCTACTACAAGAGTTCATTTTCATCTTTTTGTTAAAATTTCTGAATGATCAAATGAACTGTTCGCTATATCAAACATACCTATGACCTAGATCAGCCTGGTTACTATAGCAACAACTTACCTCAGGTATGGTGAGTGGGATCTGTCCACCCGGAACTGTGTATGCCTGACCCCCAGTATAGATGACTGGCGGGATTACGGGCTTGGGACGGTATTGGATGGTCGCGCCCTTGGGAGGGGACTGTAGAGGAAGAGGAAAGGAGACCAAAGGTTAAAGGTCAACATCAACAGGAAGTCAGTTATAGCTACAAGTTTCGGTACTAAAATTAAGGAATTAAGCAGTATAACCATGGTAACATAGAAGGGAGACAGGCATTTATAAATCCCGAGACTGATGGCTGGAAAAATTTACAGAATAATGTGCTTTATCTAAGAAAATATCTATTTCTTATCAAAATTAATATGAACAGATAAAAAACAAATTAAATTATAAAAATATAAACCTGTGCAGAAACTACTCACTTTTTATACATAATACCAGCATCTTGATCTTACATAATGCAAACAAAATAAAATTCTTTGAAGAGAAATATTAAAGGTTAATCTAAACATGATTTTTCTCTGTGAACCAAATTTGTTACCAAAATCGATGTAAAATGTAGTACTGCACAAGCTAGTTTTAAAATCCTACGTGTTAATTCATGCTAGTTCTTAAGCATTAGAGATCTTAAGGATGCCTGTAATATTTATTTATTAAGTATCTTCTAGTATTATTTTTTATTTATCTTCTAGATTTGTCATTGTTTTATACCTTACAAATACTGCATAACATTTTCTACATTAATTAGGATTTAATAATGAAGCAGTGGTAGAAAAAATATTCCAAGAATAAAAAAATAAATAAAAGATAATCTAGTCTAGTCTTGAAAACATTATATAATATTCTAAAAAAGGCAAAAAAAACTTACTCTAAAATAGCCAAAAAACTTATCTCTATCATACCTTTAAGGACAATATTTTGAATTATTTGTCTATTCTTTACAAGAGTGACTTTAAGCAAGTTTAAATAGATGAGATAAATGTTTGAACTGTAGTCATTATGAGAAGCTATATAAGCATCAAGACAACACAACATACCTCTAACATGATATTACAGATATTCTGAATGCAGGCAGTAATAGCATCCGCTGTCCCAGATACTGTTACGGCTCTCTCTGTAGAGTTTGGCAGCATTTCTGATGCTACTTGAATTTGGGCACCCGTTGTCTACAAAAATAAGAAGAAAAAATGCTTTTAAGGCCTGTTTTATGGAACAATAAAAGTAAATAAAAAATACTGTGGTGCAAATGAAAATCAATGGAATTAAGTACAGATCTACGAAAAAACCAGGTAGAGGCTTATAATGGTTGATTCGTGCATTTCTTATTCCCAAATATTTTTTATTGTACATCCTTCTGAAGGCCCATAGAAACTGTATTAGGAAATATAAGTGCAAATGAAAGTGGTCAACTGGAGATATTAAAAACTTAAAATTGGTTATGTTCTACTACAAAAAAGTACAGGAAAATTTCAAGCAAAAATTTTTACACTATAACCAGTCAAAAACATTTCACAATAAATATGAGATTCCAAATATTTTTTGATTGGAAATCCTTCAGTACGCCTCATAGAAACTGTATTAAAAAATAAAAGTGCAAATGAAAGTTGCCCACTGGAGATATTAACAAAATTTTTGTTATGTTCTACTACAAAAAAGTACAGGAAAAGTTCTCACCAGAACTTATACACTACAACCAGTCAAAAACCATTTCTTGATAGCAAGTCCAAAGAAAGACAACAAATGTTTTTATACAGTTTCATTGATTATCTTACTGATATGATGAATACCCCCCTGCCTGGTTTTTAGGCAGAACCATACTTAAGTACTGCTCTTGGCCAATTAAATACTTTGGACCAGTTCATACCTTTTCTGATTTGAAATAATAGTACATTTTAACTCCATCTGGTTTTGAAAAGAAAACAAAATTAATGTTGTCTTTTTTTCACTACAATCTAGCCATCAGGAGATTATAAATGAAGAAAACAAATTATTAACAAAATGTCACATAACTATCTGTTTTGTTATGAAGCTACTGAGGATCGTAAAAAAGTAATACAAAGATTAAAACACTTCTGGAAAATATCATTAAAAATGCTGGCTTCAGAAGCAAATGCCATAACAAGAAAAGACAACAACAGACATGTCAAAAAAGGTATGTAGAAGTTATTACAGTATGTCAAACAAGTAAATTTTATTTTTAACTGTAAAAATTGTACAATGTACTTCACAGAGAGTTCATTAAAATTCAAGACTCAATACCTCACCCAATTGAAATATCCTCTTTTTTGTGTGAAAGATAAATGATCAATAAAGACTTAAGTAGCACTCCAGCTAAGGATCATGCAAAATGTGATTCATGGGTAAAAAGCCTACATATTTTTATTTTTGATATTTTGTTTGAAATGTCATAGTAAACAGAAATTAACATGTGGTTTATCATATAACCTGTGCTCTTAGGAGAAAAAAATTGTATTGAATGCACTGTAGATTTCAAAATTAAGGGAGATAACTCTGTAAATGAAGCTCAAACACAACAGAATCTACTGGATTTTCAATGTTGATTATCTTCTAAGAGCAGGCAGATTTGAATGAATAATTACACATTTCATAGTATAGACCCATAAAACAACTTAATTACAAAAATAAAAATATGTAGCCTTTTTTAGGGTGTATCACATTTTTCAGATTTTGCATGATTCTTACAAAGACAGCTACTTAATACGTTTCTTTTCAAAATCTCATGTCATAAGGTAAAATAAAATCTTCTTACAATCCATCAAAACCTAAGAATAGTTCATCAATACTTCATGCCAAAAAAAACGAAAATACTCAAAGTATCAATCTACCCAAGTGGTAAGATGACACTGTTTAATAATAATGTGAAAAAACTCTAGCTTTTAAGTCTGAGAAGGTCACACACATAAATAATACGTAGATATAACACCACTTCAGGAGATGAAATAAAGAAAAAAAGAGAAGAATTTAAGCTGCTCACAATTCAAAGTACTATGTAACAATTAGAGAGACAAAGAATTAAGATAATGAAAAACAAATGTTAAAACTGAAGAATCAGAAAGATACTAATCATCTGATGATGAACAATATGACTGTTAAATTAAGAAACAAGTCAAAAGACACAAAGGAACATTGTAATAACAAGACATTAAAATCGAGTGATGTATTCTGACTTAATAATGACACATTTTTTTAACTAAATTATAAGCAACACAGAATGATAACATTCCAGAAGTTAGCATGTGAGTAACATGAGATCAGTTATCATATAAAGCCATCTACCTGGACCACGTATAAAGCTAAAACTGTAAATGCATTCCAGAAGTTAGCATGTGAGTAAGAGTCATCAAGGAAACCAAGATTCCAGCAAAAATCAGAAAAATATATTCCAAGGACAAAAACAAGACAGGAGAAACAGACACACAACCAGATAGGAGAAACAGACACACACAACAAAACAGGAGAAACAGACACACACAACACGACAGGCGAAACAGAAACACACAACAAGAAATAACCAAATTAACATGCACAAAGAAAGAAAAGTAAATTAGCAACCTGGACTTCACTAAAAAAATATCAAAGCTATCCACCTGGACATAAGTAAGTCTAAAACCGTTAAGGCATTCCGGAAGTTAATACATGAGTTACATGTAGCCAGTCATCATATAAAGCTATCTAGCTGGACATAGGTATAGCTAAAACCATCAAGGCATTCTGGAAGTTAATACATGAGTTACATGCCCCAAGTCATCATATAAAGCTATCTAGCTGGACATAGGTATAGCTAAAACCATCAAGGCATTCTGGAAGTTAATACATGAGTTACATGCCCCAAGTCATCATATAAAGCTATCTAGCTGGACATAGGTATAGCTAAAACCATCAAGGCATTCTGGAACTTAATACATGAGTTACATGCCCCAAGTCATCATATAAAGCTATCTACTTTAAAGCAGGCAAAGAACAAAGGTATTAAGACTGAAACAATAAAGGTAATGGCTAAGTTAATTAGTGATACTTGAAAATGTCTCAGTTATGAGGGATTAATCAGGATCAGCTGTCGATAGCTCAATATAAATACCAAGGCATACCATTTTTTCATCCCATAATGTTTATGTCCATCAGCTTATTTTTACAAGAGCCATAATAAACAATGGCAATAATTATAGTAAACATTAATAAAACATGACCAATTAATACAGATAATACTGAGGTCACAAAACATTCCACATACTGAGTCAATTATGACAATTTGGTCAGCATTTACAGATATATATAAACCCTGGCACTGCTCTTCTAGCAGAATATGACAGCAATATAAACTATAGAACACCCTCACTTACATGCAGTACTTAATGATCACTGTAATTATCTACACATGGTTGAGACAATGTTGTTAAATTGGTGGATCCTGAGGTGTATGGGAACAACTATGTCAAATTGCCATTAGAAATATAAGAAAGGGACAATAAAAACATCTTGGACCCATTACTGCTGTAATAACACTGAATAAGCTATTAGCAGATAAAAAGGAAAAAATGTTGCCTCAAAATGTTGACAAAGACTTCAAAGACAATATCACAACAAAGAGTACAATTGTTATGTACTGTTACAACTAGAGAAGAAAGTGAGAGACAACCCTAACTGAACACCTAAAGGTAGTCTACGGGCCTCATAAGAGCCTATAATTACTGACTGTTGTCAAGTGCTAATATTCTTTCCATTCAGTATTCTCAATGCCAACCAACTTTTATCATAAAATCTTGACAATAAGCTCTACTCCACTATTTACTGTGACAAGAAATGGTGAGTTATCTTACATACAATCTAGAAGATAATGAGTCAAGTCATATCCTCCCCCAACCCTGTAATAGAATGATGAAGCTATCCATTCTACTATCTAGACAATATACTTTGTCTTCACAAGTCTTATCTTCTAGAAAATGAGTTCTGTGTCACTGATGGCAGATCACAACAAGATTAAAAAATAATTACTCCTCAGAACAATGATTATTGTATATCATAAGTGTAAGTATGGTATACCCATGAGTTAAGAGTAAAACACACTGTAGGTTTCAAATTTTATCAGTTATGTACTATGTTAAAACTGTTTTAGGTTACCTTGGAAGTAACTTTATTATCAGGATCTTCCATCTTTGTTACATACACTCTCTGGAGTATATGAAAACTGAATGAATGGACAAAAATTCAAGTAAAGAAACTTGCCCTTCTATCTATTGCCATTAACCACCTAAATCTTTTATAGAAACAAACACAGCACATTAACATTACTTTAATCAAAACAGGGCCAGCTATTACTAACAATAGCAAGATAACCATACATTACTGACTGCAAAATACATAAGCATGAGGTGGTAACAAGTAATATTGCAGAACTAACAGGGGAAGTACAGATTTTAAGCACTGCCTAACTTACCAGGTAGATATAAATAAAACTTTGCCAAATTCACAAGGAAAATACAAAATAAAAATTTTGCCTATTTTACAGTGTTTAGTGGCAAAATGAAACTTTGCCCAATTCACAAGGTAAACATAAAATAAAAACTTTGCCTTATTGACAGAGCAGACACAAAATTAAAACTCTGCCTAACTTACAGGGTTAAGTAACAAAATGAAACTGACTAACATACAGTATAGAAACTGTTCAGGTAGAAAAGAATTTCTTGGTAGAGATATCAGACAATAAAGACATTAACTAATCCTCCATGACAGCCCTCTATATAAATGATTACATAATGACGAAAATTAATTATCCCAATTATCTAACCTACTTAGTTCTTATCTTCTAAAACTTGCAAATCATAGGTAGTGAAGATGAGGGGGTGACACATCTTTATATATCTGGATTACATTTAATTAAAGAAAACAAATGGAATAGCAATTTTGTGGGCAATGAAAACAGAATGAAGTGATCTTAACTCTAGTTAATTATAATGATTAACAACCAATATAGTGATAACATTTTTTCACTAATTTTCCTAACAAGAAAAGAATAACTGCAATTATGTTCCTTTAGTATGAGATACAAGTTAAACATAGTGTTTTTCTATTGCCAACAAGAAGTAGAAAAATTGAACTGATCCTCAAACACAAAAGTTGCTTTACAGTAATGAAACAGACATCCACTGTAAGTCAAGACCACAGGTACTTTAGTACTGATCTTAATGTATCTGCTTAATATTTGTTTTATTCTCACTTTTTATTCTTGCACAACTTGTTACATGTTTCTCTTATGATGTTAATGACCTGAACCATCAAGTCAATATAGATGCATTAGAATAGATTAAGCCGTTGTCACCAGCGATTCATCAGCAGACATGTGTAGTGCATTATGATAGAATGTTACAGAGGCTGCCAACACTAACACAGTTAATGACAAGGACCTACACATCCAATCAGTCTGTCATAATAATTCTATACAGAATTCCTCTCGCACCTCAGTTTTCACATCAAGAATGCTTTTATCCTAACCGCCATATCAAGTAAGCAGGTTTTTCCATCTTTCCACGTATAAACACACTATGGTTTTCAATAAGCACTAAACATTATCTCAAATTGTTTGCCAGTATGACACTTACATAACAAACATCGGCAAGCATTAATGACATACAGGGTCCAGAAAAACAAATTTTCTAAAGTTGAAAGACTGTGACTTCATAAAAAATCAGCAGCACAGAAAAAAAACCCTAAATTTGCAACCTATGAAGAACTGATACAAAAAAACACTAAATCTGTACATGCATAGATATTTGAAAAGGTTTTACCACCATTTCTTAAAAAAATTGGTCCAACAACTCTTGAAGTTTCATAAAATTCAGTGAAGCAGATTATATATAAACCAAACTAAAAACATCTCAATGTCTGAAAATCTTGAAAAATGATTTTAATTAAACCACAGAGATACGGACAAAGAATAAACTGTATGTCCAAACAACAAATTGACAGGGCTTAAAGAGGCAATCAAATTAAAAGATGTGATACTTTAAGTATCATCAACAATTCAGAGTCCATCTGATTACATCCTACAGTATAGAGACATCAGGTCACAGCACCCAATGGTCTATGGAAGACAGTTGGAACAAGCTTTGGTCAAGAGTAGGAAAGCCACTTTAAGCAATGCTGTTTAAATCTCTGAGAGATTGTTCACTCTACTGATCAAATACAGAACATTTTGAACACTTTGCCAACTAATGCCTAAATACCTCCATAAAATGTCCATTATACCAGGTATATTACATAAGAAATATTCTCTTGTTTAAGTGTGAAATCATCAGGATTGGCTGACAGCAATATTGTCATAAGAATGTTACAGTGATGTAATTTAAGATTCAGATTTTTTTTATCATTTTCAACACCCTTTGTTTGCCAGAACATCTCAGAGAACAGATTTTCCAATTTAAAGTAATACTAGTATTTCAAAAAAAGTGGCATAGTTCTCAAACCATATATGATAACATGGTATCTTTAAAACCTTTCAGAAATCAAAGAGCTCAAGCACTGTTGCAGAGCTGCAATTCAGTGAAAGGACATATGTTCAGAGCAAAAGCTAAGGGACAAAACCTGCAGGGAAACCTTTCACTTCAGTCAATATCATCTTTTACTTTGCTGGTTTGGTAAGATATATTATAAGCATGGCATTCATCCTGCAAAAGGACTGATGTCAAAAATAAGCATCAATACAATTCTAACTTACCATGTCAGTTTCCTTTGGAAAAAACAAATCAGCTTGAACTAAAAATAAATAACATTGACATTATGATACATATTACAACACTCATACTAAAAAAGGCATTCCATCCTTACCTCCCTAATTTCCTTAATTTTGGAACCTCCCTTACCAATCAGTGATCCACACTGACTAGCGGGCACAACCAAACGTAATGTAACGGGGGGTTTAGGCACTGTTGGTGTATTCTGTAGGTCCTGTAAAACAAAGGCATTCTGTAAATCCTGCAAAATATAAAAAGGGAACAAACTGTCAATCACATGCTCACTCATGCAGAAACATAAACTAATATCACAATGCAGTGCTTTGTTAATACAATCATATAAAAATATTTTGCTTTATTCAATTCTTTTAAAATGCTCCACTGGGTACAGCTAGAAATGATCCCAGAGAAGTAACTTTGAACAACTGCACAAGCTTGATTCATTTTTTAAATTGTTCCTATCACGACTGAAAGAAGTCCAAGAACTTGAAAAAAATTGAAATTTGACATTTACTTATTAAAGGCTGATATCCCTTAATATTATATTAGATTTGTATTACCAAATAAACAAAATAAATTACCTGTCTAAACCAATCCAGTTCTTTATGGAGTTTGGTTTAGACAGGATTCACCATAGAAGAAAACAAAATTTCTGTTCGGAACCTTGTGGTATAACTTGCATACTGAAACCAAATGTCTGCAGATGATAAGACGATATTGCCATAACATTACACAACCACAATGGGTATCATATAAAACTCATTGTAAACTCAATAATAAGCTAATTTTTTAAAAAAATGTTCTAGAAGTTTTTCAGTAAAGTAATCACAAGCACTGCATTATATTTACTGCATTTATTTTTGTCAACCAAGAAATACAACTATCAAGTCAAATCATATCAATTTAGACATCAGGTTGACAAATATATATGCAGGTATAAAATAAACAGGTATGTGTAGATGTCTGGATTGTATGTGTATTAAATGCAGGTCATAATCAACTCCATTTGTGTGATAGGTAAGGGAGGCAACCCACATTTGTTGTAGGCAAGCAAGGTTCAGGAAAGGATGACCCTATTCCATCCAAGCTAATGTGCCAATATAATTGTTGTCAATTCATTTACTAATTATAAAAACAAAAATATGTGATATAGTGAACAGTAAAAGAATAAATGACTTAACAGACCATTTATAAAAGTTACCAAATTTAACTGAAAAAAATATACATGACTTTAAACTCTTGTGTGCAACAACTGATATGAAACTCTTAAAATATTTGTGAATACATTCTGATAAACTATTGCAAGCATACCAATGGAAAAAGGAAGGCTAAAGGTTAAAGGTCATTTCAAAATCCAACCTTTCCACTCTAAAGAGAGAACTAGGGCACTCGACTTAAGTTTCAGTAAAGTAACTAAGACTCAAGTCAGAAAAGGGAGGTTATAACAAAATCTTACCTCTTCAAACTTTTTACAAATAAATGTGAATGCTTTATTTATACATTCCGTAGTTCCTGTCACCGTGACAATTCGTTCTGGACAAGATCCATCAGATATGTTAATTTTAGCACCACTCTGAAATAACAAAAAAGTTTCAAAACATTTGTAAATTTTCCTTTAAAATTTGCTTGTTTGCATTAATGGATGGCTTTTACAATTATACATATCTTTATTGCTTGTAAAATTAATGAACAAGATCATGAAAATATTATCTTTAAAATATTGAAAAATGCTATACAATCATTGTAATTCAATTGTGTTGAATACGTCAAAACAATACAGATAATTTTTTTTAAATGAAATTCATCAGAAATAATGGATACAGATCAAATACATAAAATGTACTACCATATTTCCTACATCTTTTAATAATTTAAAGATCACAAGCACTGGTTTTCTTATTTTTATAATCTCTATAAATATCACATTAGTCTGAATACTGGTATAAACAATGGTAAAATAACAGGCCATTCAATCTTCATTTTTTTGCAAAACAGAAACAAAATAATAATCTCTGATAGGCCAAGGTGAAGAAACCCACATTTTTTAAAATCTGAAATGAATAAGATATCTGAAGTTTACTAAAAATGCAGGGATTAAACATGTTTAATTTGATTAAAAAAAGTTTTTGTCATTCAATTATACTTACATCTTCCCTGAATTTCTTTATATTATCTCCTTTCTGTAAAGTAAAAATATACAGACTTATACTAGAATCATATAATGGTATTTATTTTATAAATAGCAGTGCTTTACCAAATGTTCCCAGTGTAAAAATATTCACAAATTAACACTGTGAAAAAAATTCAGTAATTTCATTTTCATACTTTCTTCTACCAAAATGTAACATAATATTGAATATCATTCCGCAATTCACAAAATTTAAAATTTATGTTGAAAACAGTAACAAATAATGGAGGAAACCTATACAGTTCATACAACTTTGTTACTAATCTCTAGAAGTAAAATGGTCTCCAGTGGCATGTATGACATTGAAATTAAAATTACACAAAGTCAAACATTTACTGCAAAAGTCTAGTCACTGGACACTGTGTTTCACAAGAATTGGTGCTAATCAGATTTATGAGTAAAACATCTTCCTGTGTAAAAATACTGAGAAAAAAAGACAAAAATATATTTCTACATGATAAAAGTGTTTAAAAAAGCAATAAATAGAAGATTTTGCATTGTAATGCAGCATTTCAAGATCGCGGAAGCTTTAATATACTTAATTGAAGATATCATTCCTGATAGACCCAATTATGACACCTTCAATGCTAAGGAATTATAGAAACATTTTACATTGAGCTTTACATTAGTATTCAGAGTCTGGCCTTTGAAGATTCAATCCAAAGAGCTTTGAATGGTGTTACATGTAATAAAGGCTACTTGGTATTTGGTAGTTACTTTAATAGGGCGATAGACTTCCTAAAAAATGAACATTCCCTAGTATAAAATGCATCATAAACTGATTGACTCGTTGATATCAGATGTAATTTAGTATAATTAGAAACACCCTCTATGTACAACATTCATGTTCTTTATTGAAATATGACTATAAAAGTACATCTTACTGTAATTAGTGCTTTAATATCTTAAAAAAAAACACCAAGTATAAATTTCCTCCCTCAATCATTAGACTACTTTAAGTAATGGTCATGAATAAAAGTCTCATTACTTAGTTCAAGCTACTTGAATCACATTTCAAGTTAAATTTGAATGTTTACTAATATTCTTGCCTTCTTTGGTTCTTTCCAAAAACATACAACTATTGGGTAAATTTTGAATCCCTGTACTTATCTTTTTAACATTTCAAGACTGGAGTTTTTTTCCCCCTTATACTCAATATGTAAACACAATTTGTTCTAAGTGGCTAAGATTTCAGACATTGATTCAACATTAGGTTTAGTCTTTCAGAATTCAGGTTTGTAGTTGGTAATCAAAATAATCATTTTGGTGTGGTGTTTTATTTTAGTTGAACAATAAGACACTTCCTTTTTCCTTGCTTAAAATGAAAGCCCACTGTCAGAAACAAATAAAATAAGCAAAAACTTCTATATTTTTCTTTAAAACATTGTCTTTACAAATTAACCTATAACCTTTCCAACTTCCTTTTTCTATTACAAATTTCATGAAAAACAATAATAAATCTTAAAATGTCAACCTTAACAGGACCAGGACAATTCTGTTTTATTGCAATTGATTTTACATTTTTACTTATCACATGCAGTTTTATAGAAGCAATGAAAATAAATTTAGAATTCAATCAATATATTGTACCTTGGCACAAAGACATTGACTTGTAATCACCTTAAACACCCTTTTTTTACCTGTTAATGAGAATTTCTGTCATTTCATTTAAAGAAGAACACAGATTGATGTAACAATCAGCAGGGTTCCCTGCCTACCTTTATGAACCAGTAGAAGTCAGAAGTCAATGTCATATTGATTTAAGCCAATTCCCCTGAAAGCAACATTTTGCTGATCACAATTTGTCATTAAGAATTATTTGTCCATATCATCAGAACATTATTTTTTCCTAATTAATGATGTGTGGAATTCTAAAGGAATATTGATTTGTATGATTGTTGGGAAGGTGACTGGATACAAGCACCTGCCTCTAATTAGATATCTGGGTATTCTCTTTAAAACTTGGGGTAGTATATTTTCCAATAACAGTTCTAGTTAACACATGATTTATGTGTTGTCATGAAGTCATCAAGCAAGGGCAATGACTGAAATGTTTTTCTATTGTTAAAATTTATTATTTAACTAAATATTAAAATTCTGAGGAGGGGATAGTGTAGAAAACTCACCTTTCCAATTATACTACCAACTTCCTGAAAATATAAAAGTAGAAAAGTTTAGTTTACAAAATAAACAAGATAAATAGTTTGGCATTAGTTCATATTAAGAAAGTTTTCCTAACAATTATCAAACTACTTTTTTTTAAATTCTTGACAATCCGTGAAAATAGCAACCAACTGAATGTTCAGCATCAACCTTACAGTTACATTACAATAACATGCAACATTAACAGTGATGATAGGATGTGCATCATGGACAATTAATTAATCCAAATTTGATCATGTTCACTTTCTGATCCCTAGATACTGTTTAGTTTTCTCTATTGATTTTCAGATTGCTGTTTTTCTATAAACACATATGTTACTTTAGAATAACAATATATAGAGAAAAAGGATTTGAATTTACCTTGTCACTTATCTCTCGACTTTATAAACTTGTAAAAATCCTAACGGAAATCGATAGTAATATATTCATAGAAGATATAAGGAAGATTATTTAGTTGGTATATAAATCTAATATTGAAAATCCCTTCTGATGTTGGCTGTCAGTTAAATTCAATGAATTTATTAACACAGTGTTAGGAAGTTTAGAGTCCTTCCAACAGAAAAAAAAACTTATCCAGATCAGTTCTAGGTTTGTACATGATTAACTTGAATCAACCAGATGTCCATTGGACTTGCTAAATATTGTCTCATTCAAGTCAGGCCAACAAATAGACCGAAATATTCAGTTATACAGAGAGGTAAATGAATAGTCCTAGATATGACCATTGGGAAATTACACAGAGAGGTAAATGTGACCATTGGGGAATTACACAGAGAGGTATATGTGACCATTGGGGAATTACACAGAGAGGTAAATGTAACTTATAACTCATTAATAGAAAATAATAAACAAACACTGAAAAAAAACAGTAAAATCTACTTTGAAAGGGTCTAGGGTATGCTTGTAAAGACTGTTTGACTAATAAGCTTACAGGAAACCTTTAGAATCAATTTCATTACTCCAAAAATGATAATTTTAAATAGTCCATTACTTCTTTTCTGTTCTTTTATTCAGCAGATACTTTTAAAGACAAGAAAAGCTTTATGATGTAACCAGACCAGTCATATGTAGACATTAAAGGTGTATACAAGACAGAAATGGATAATTGAGAAGACCTTCTACCTCAACGGTGAATACAAGACAGAAATTGACAACCTGAGAAGACTTTATGCCCCAATATCGAATAAAAGACAGAAATGAACATCCTAAAAACATTAACTGTTAATTTAAAGAGGAAGTTTTGATCATGTTTCAGTAAGGACTTATATTACTTATCATCTTGGATGGAGAACTAATATCTTGGTAATCAATAAGGCTTATATTTTATAAAGTCTGGGGAAATACATAAAAAAGGACAAAAAACTACCTGTATGGTAATTAGACAGGTAATTATGGTAGTAAGGTATATCATAGCCAAGCATCTTCTAATGGATATAAATGTCACATTATTTTATGTCTATTGATTTTCAGAATTAAAAACTGAAATAAAATCTGTTCTCAGGATCTCTACAACATTAACTCTATGAAGCAAAAAAGATGTTCCACAGAAAACAGAAAAAAAGAATTATTGTTTTTTTTTCTAAGTTAATACAATTGCCATATTGTTCTTTTATGGAAATAAAAAAATAACAGCTACTCTTGAAATATTACATGCCAGCCCTGTAATGTTCCTCAACTCAGAATCAAAAACAAAAAAAAAAATGATAAAGAAGAAATGAAGCCTCAATTCTTCCACGAAGACATTTGTTCTACTCTAGTTGGTAAAGACCTTCAAAAACAATCAGGAGTTTTCAAAGGAAATGTGAACAGAAAAAATAGTGATGTATATTGACACACAAAAATTACAGACAATTAATAAAGAGTAGCAGTGTGTTCTGTAAATTTAAACATAACATCAATTATTATGAATTTTTAAGTGTTTCAAAGTACAGTATTATTTTCTAAGAGATACAAAAAAGCTCCTATAATAATAAACATGGAATACAGATAGAGTCCTCGCTTGTATTATAACCTGATCTTATGACAAGGGACGGTGTATAATAGTACATATAAACAGGCCTAATGACAAGGGACAGTGTACAGTAGTACATATAACCTGGCCTAATGACAAGGGACAGTGTACAGTAGTACATATAACCTGGCCTAATGACAAGGGACAGTGTACAGTAGTACATATAACCTGGCCTAATGACAAGGGACAGTGTACAGTAGTACATATAACCTGGCCTAATGACAAGGGACAGTGTACAGTAGTACATATAACCTGGCCTAATGACAAGGGACAGTGTACAGTAGTACATATTACCTGAATGAATGACAAGGGACATCGGCAAAAGTAAGGCAAGCCTATGACATCACACATTTATTTGCTCTTTGCAAACTTTCAGAGGAGCTTGAAAAAATAAATTTCCACAATTTGAATTGTAGCTGGCATCTTTCTTGATTGTACTATAGTAAGTCAAAGAACCAAGAATTGGACGGACGGACAGGTATAACATGAAGTGATCACATGGTCAACATATTCTTCTCCTACTGTAGTTATATCTAAGTATATTGTGCCAGTTTTCTAAGGTCAAAACAGATTTTTGTCAATATGGTGTAATAAGGAGATCTGGTCCAAATAACATTTTTTTAGAATTCAATTTGATTTAACAGAAATGGACAGAATATCATAGGTCTGGATAAAGAAAAAAATTCCCAAAAGAGACTGACCCTCACCCAGCCAAATTTACCTGCTATCTAAAATATTATGATAAGATGTGTAAAGGTTGTGATTATAAATAAACAGAGATTAACTATAACATATTAAAGTTCAATTGATATTCAAAGTTCACAGTTTAATAGTTCTAATCTATTCCATATCATGTTTACTGAGAAGATTATATTCCAAGTAGTTAGTAATTCATGTCAATTCTCAAGTCCTTGACTCTGATGGGACAAACTACCCAACAGAGAATCACAATTAGTACCCAACATAGCCTAACTTAATTTACTAGACCAATACACTCTAAAAGGGCAAGACCTGACTTTATTCACAAGACTGACAGAATTTACTACATCCCTGTACCCTGACAAGACACTGCCTGACTTTATTTACCAAACCATATTTTATCAGATTCAGATCTGTATCCTGGGAAAACACTGCAGTTCAAAAAGGAGGACTTTCAGAAAATTTCAATACATATTAAAGTTTCAACTTTCTGTATTAGTTAGATATATAAATGATTCTGGAACATATCTCAGAACAACTAATCTCATCTACTTCAAATCCCAAAACAAATATCATTTCTTTTTGTCCATCAAACATCATTAATATCATGTCATTAAATTGGCCTCTGACTTTTCCTAATGTAATATTTCATCATCTAATTGTCACAAAAACATGGCATAATTACAGAAACTAAGAACAAAAGACTTAATTCATGACATTGATATATTTCTTGATCAAGTTTAAAATATTACTTTATTGAAAAATCACTACGGAAACCAACTTTAACCCTAGGAAACTTGCTCATTTGCAGTTGCATTCCAAACCTTGGTTATCCATCCTCAGTTAATGAAATAGTTTTTTCCTGATGCAGTGACATGTCCAAATTTACCTTTAGTAGAAAACTTCTAATCACCAAATCTTGATTTACTTCTTAAGTTATGAAGGGAATACAAATCAAGGAGTCAGTTCCTGTTATCAGATTTCCATTTTTTACCATTTGTTAGTAAAAAATATGTATTTTGCTTTGCACTCTCCTAAGGTAAAATGGAAGAGTTCTTTGTATACTTTTCTCCATCCATTCGCATACTTAAGAAATTCTCATCACTATTGTTATCTAATTGAAAAACAACATCAATGCAAAAAATGTATTTTCACAATAGAAAATAATGTAAAATGTGCTCTTGGGGAAAGAAATTACTGCCGTAAAGCTTCTTGATGAGTAAAATAGATAGAGTAAAACACATTCCAGTAAAACTTCAGCTGATGATGGTACCTTTGGTGTTAGCATTAAGCTCAATGATCACATATAAACCTAATAATCTAACTAAAACATCACAGAATAGTATTAATTGACTTCTTGGCAAATTAAATGTAATATTTCATAGATTCATTTTATCATTTTACCTTCTTTTATCCATGTAATTTATAAATTAGCCAGAAAAAAACCTCCAATAAAATAATTGACTTGGCATTTCTACAGTACATAAATGTATCAAGTATCAAGTCAATAGAAAGTATCAGGTATTCCCTGATCAACTGCAGTAATAAGGTATTCCCAGGGAGAGGGTGGATGAAGCACTCAGTCCTAAACACCTAAAATCAGAGCATTATCCCAAATGATCACAAAATGATTCCATCAGATGTTTGTTTAATAGGAATCTTGTCTTTTCTTGGTTTTATGTGCAGTATTTATCAAATTTGACTACATATACTTAAGTAGGAATTATTCAATGAACTATTCCCTTACTCCACAATATAGACACTCATCTCTAATCATATCTAAAAGAGGCTTCCATTCCAAATTTTGCCTTTTTGACTCTGTGTAAACAAGATAATCATACAGAACGCAATTCATTCTACCACTCTGATATCACTACTAACAATGAAACCCAACCCTACATACTGACATTTGATTTGGTGTATTCAGCCTATTTACTTGACTTGGTTCCCTTGATATCCCTTACCTTCCATTCTCTGTACCATTGTATAATGGTGTTTAAGTAACATAGATATATATATATACTTAAGTTTTACATGCAATAAAATGAACAAACCTTTCCCTGCATGATCATTCGGACTGTCAACATCGTGGGAGGGGAATTGTCGTTCTGTTGGACCATATTGTTTATATCTGTGGCCATGTCACAACACAAAATAAGGGGGGATAGGTATGTTGCCCGTACAGGGAAACAGTTTCTACTGGTAACACTACTGGTTCCACAGCTTTACTCTACTATCTACAAAGACAAAATAACAGAACATTAAATCATTATAACAACAGAGTGAGGCCACCCAATCTTCAAGTCATGACCCAAAACAGAGTGAGGCCACCCAATCTTCAAGTCATGACCCAAAACAGAGTGAGGCAACCCAATCTTTAAGTCATGACCCAAAACAGACTGAGGCAACCCAATCTTCAAGTCATGACCCAAAACAGAATGAGGCAACCCAATCTTCAAGTCATGACCCAAAACCAGTAAGAATCAGACCCTGAGATAACCAGAAACATGTCTGTCAATCATATGTGATTGTGATATCCAGAAAAATGTCTGTAAATCATATGTGATTGTGATAACCAGAAACAAGTCTGTCAATCATATGTAGATGTTTTCTTATATATTTTTTAATTAATGCCTATATCTAATTTCTGACATACATGTATCTGTCTTAAACTGTTACTAGAATTCCTCACAAAAGTTTGTCAGATACATGTACATCATATCAGTCCTTATTAATGTAAATCAATAACAGAATGCAACTAGAATAAATACATGTAGATATGTACCATAAACATGTATCAGCAAGTTTTTTTACTGTGAGCATTCTTTTTATTCATTTGTATCAATTTTTGAGGTTTCTCAACCTTCATTGGTTCCTGAAATTTGTGGATTTTAATGCAACCTTTAACCAGAATTGAAAGTTAGACTGAATAAATTAGTACTATATTAACCACTGTTTTTCTATAGTATAAACAAATGTATTTTGGAATAAGATTAATTTTTACAATTTCTATATCTTTACTAAAGTAAAACAATAACAATATTAATAAATTAAGTCCCAATTTATTTCAGATTACTTACGATCTTTAAAATGTTCTCCATTTCATTTTTTATGCTAATTATATAACATACATTTTAGTATACCACACTAAGAAACTTTATCCTCCAGAATTCAGTTATAATTTCATTGATTATGATGAAAAATCTGTCATATCAAATTAGTTATACTGGATACTCCATATCCCCATTCAGAGAACTAAAATCTTCAGAACCCTATCATTCTCATTAACTTAAAGATCATATTGATACATAAAATATGTAACATCATATTCTCAATAAAATAAAAATTAACTCTGTATGTATATCATTTAAATGGATGTATTCAGGTCTGTGAGATTTTGTTTTGTTAAAACTGACACTTTGAAAAATAAATCTAATCAATTTGTTCAGTGGCAAGGAATCAAGTTGCTTAATTATTCTTTTTTCCTCCTTACAAAATATGTAAATTTGATAAAACTTTGCACTTAACTTGTTAAAACTCCTAATCAGCCATAAACACAGTAACAAATATTCCTTTGAAAATTTGGTGAATTATTTTCTATTACTGGTAACAGAGTCCTACAGCAAACCATGGAGAAACATACAATTCTTAACATATGTCACACTGTATACAAAGTAGACTGGTGAAAATAATCTCAAGAAAATATGTTCCTGAATACATTAGCAACATTTGGTAGAAAACTTTCAATTATCAGAAGAACATTACTCATATAATACAAAAGTCAATATTATTACCATGCATCAAAAGTAAAGGGAAAAATGAAACATTTTATTTGTTGAGAACAGTACTCAAAAGACCGTATAATTTGCAAGTAAAAATAAGCTAAACGAAAAAAGAAAAAAAAAGGTTTATAGCACTAAGCTGAAAATGATTAGAAATTTGACCGATTATGTAAAGTTACCTGTAAACACCTGTCTAAAACTTCAGTTTGCCCATCAATACTAAGAATGACATCTTACTGTTACAAAAATCACTATTTTCAAGAAAAAAGTATCCCTTCTGAGTATTAGAATGAATAAAACAGCATGATGAAGTCCAATATAATATATGTTTTCTTTTAAAATTTAATATCCCTACCTTCAGCCAAGTCCCAAATTACAGGATGAAAAATCCAATAAAAATAACTCAAACAGAGTTATCCAATTATTAATATTTTCCAGAACAATAATCTTCAGACCATACTAGCATAATCTCCACTGTGTACTTCTCTTAGATTGTCAACATACTGATCAGCTGATATCTAGAGCCAGATGACACACCCCCTACTGAGGCCAGACCCTAATTATCTCCCCTGATATTGGATATCACAGCCACACTAAACATGTCCTTGCATGATATTAACTTGTTAATTAATACAAGCTTTACCCTTTTTCTTAATTTCATCAACAATTAGCATACACTATGGGGATAGAGTGAACTATAGTTGGAGGATAATCAGCAGAGATTTATTGAATTAATTAGTTACCCTGATTGGAACATAATATAGAGTGTGAGGTGATAAAGAAACATATTATTATGTCATAAAACCTTACAGAAACTTTCGAAAAACATAATCAAGATTTGTTTGTTGTCCTGTTTAAAATATCTCTTTATTTAAGTAATAATATTGATTTTATATAAGCATTTGACACCTTCTATAATTTTACTTATTACATATAAGTTCATGTATAAATTTATTATTTTGTCAATAATTCAATTTTCTTCACTAAGTATTAGTAGAATAGTTCCTTTAGGAAACCTCACAAATAATTTGAATCCAGTTTAATGTCACAACACTTTCACTGTAAAATATACAATAGAGGCTGATTGAGGGGTGAAATATGATTAACTGACTTCTAATGTAAACTTGTGGAAATTTATAAATCTGACATAACATGGATAGATTATATACTAATCCACAGGATAAGCTACTTATCTTATAGAATCAGATCACACATGCCCAACAGTAAGTAAACACATTCCTTTTTTATTGTAAACACAAAACAGAAGTTTTTAAACAAAAGTTAAGAAAATGTATAGAAATCCTGGATTATTATAAAATATTAAAAAATATATTCGCTCCCGTCTGATGAAGAATGTTTTCAATAACTGATCTTTTTTACACAGGATTGTTTTGAGTTAATCACTGAATCAACCCATGTGTAGAACAAAAATGTATGCAGTTATGCAGTACATAAAGTAACCAAAATAATACATAAAAAGTAACAAAAGTAAATGAGCAACCAAGACTAAAAACTGGGAGCATGGACCAGGTGCACTGGTAGGGTAAGCACCCTCTGCTTTTCTAGAAACACCCACTGAGTTGATCATAAAAAGTCAAGTCCAGGGTACATGAAAGAGGACAAGAAAACTATGACACATTGAACAAATAAGTTTTTATGGTGCAGATGGATACAACGTAACAATCCATGGGTTCATGATGAAAACATTGTTATTTTTTTCACTATTAATACAATTCTTATAATGGTAGTAAATTATAAACAAAGTAAAGAAAAATGTTAAAACACAAAGGTAAGATTTATTTTGTCTTATCCGTAGATGCACTGTAGTGCATTTAAGGAGCATGTGTGACAACATACTTCTCTAAGGCAGTGCCTTGGTAGTGCAAAAGACCATTGAGGCATCCATAAATACAAATCTGCAGTTCAGACAAAAGACCTACACCAGCAATAAGGAAACAAGTATCCTACAACATTGCATAGTTTTCTATTGTTCATATTGACAGCTCTGTCACATAAAATCAAGACATTTTATCTTTCGAACTTAAGAAAAAGAAAAACAGCTAGTTCCAGAAAGAAAAATGATTGATTAGGAGAGTATGAAACCCTGATAACAATAGATAGAGCTTGATTAACAATATAAAAGTTACCTACTGTGCAACACTATGATATATCATCAACTTACATCACAAACATGATGTTGTGAATGAAAGGTACAATATGTATGGAAAAATTTATAAATCTAAAACCGAGCTTTAATCAATGAAGGTCTCTCTGTAACAATTAGGTTTAATGAAGAAAGTTAATTATTCTTCCTTCATAACAGAGCAGTAATTACAGAACTGATAATAGATACACAGGTTATCACCTTTTTATAAATAATTATCACAGCACATACAGAAAGTTGATAATGAGAAATATTTTCAGCAGGTTTCCATAAAGACATTGTATCTATACAATTTTCTTTAATCAAAATTTTGATATTATAACAATATGGTAAATGTTTGATGGAGAGTAACATAATTTGCTGGGATAATTAGCACATCTTCATTGCCTTTTTATGGTTGTACTGCAGCACTGTGTTATCAATGAAGGGCAGATAACTTGTTCACTGAATTTCTTTCTGATCCAAAGAGGAAATAACTTAACAATTTGAGTTGAAATTGAATCAATACTTCAGCTTATCCCTCTTTATTGATTGATTGACCGATTTAAACATCCAAGAATTCTGAACATTAAAATATCAAGCTACCAGTAAAATCTTGAAATGAATATGGACAAAATTTTGAACCACTTATTTAGATAGAATCTGGAATTGAATTATATGGACAGAGTTTTGTACCACACAGAGTACTTCTTAAGGATGAAGTTCAAATATATTTTTTGAATTCATTGACCACAACATGAGTAAGCCTAAGACCCTGCTTGAGACTTTTTCATCAGGAACTTGATGATACTCTTCCAAATTGTGATAATTCAAATTTAAGATAACCAGCATCCCCCTATTGTTGTTGAAAGTTTTTCCTGATAATGTTAACAATATTGTCCTTATTTGAGTTTAGCTGTCCATTAAGTTTCTTTATTCCCCTCGATTTTATAGACATCCATTTAATTCTTAAGTCCTATAAAGTTGGTGAGTGTTAGTTGTCACGTAAATTTAAAGAATCTTAAATGGAGATCATTCTTTGATGGTAGAATGGTCAAAGTTACGTGAATTATTAATGCAGTTCTCTAACTCAGAGGAAATTGTCCAGTTATTACAACAGGAAACCATTTCCAAAGGTATCACAGAGAGAAAGCCAACGTTAATAGAGACCCAATTTCTATCTCTTTGTATTTCTGCCCATGGAAATGTAGGATGCTTTACCCACCAACAATTTTATGAAGGTAATTTTGGTTGATAATCAATATTTAATTGTTTAAGGTAGAGCGAGAATAAGTATTGATTGGGTACTACTAATTATCATCCTCAGTATTTTATGTCCTCAACCATTAGGCCACACAAAGTTAATAAGTAGATTCTCATCCACCAGCAACTTAAAAAATGGGGTGGGTGGAAGGATATTATTATTTATTTTTCCAAGATTTGTAAAATCTTATTCCCGCTGACGAATTTGCTGAAGAAATCCTGGCAATGTGTACTTTTGGTTATGTTTGTGCCATACCAAGGCTATATTTCTTTAATTCCCCTTATAATGTGACAAACTATGAAAACCATCCTGAGATCTGCCGAAAAATATCAAGATATTCTGAAAACAAACACCATGTTACTCATTTTTCGACTGGAAGTCTATAGTATTATGTATAAGTAGAGTCATGAAGGATACAGACATGAAATGAAATCCGGAAATTTCAACCACTGTAAAAAATAAAAAATAAAATTTGGGGCAGGTGGGGATGAGAATCTACAAATTAACTAGATGTTGCCTTATATATCATCAAATAAAGAAACACAAACCTGCACAATATTAGTCAATTAATCTCAAGATTTATATACATGTACATATATATGTTTTCTGTTCCACAAATTGACCAAGATGGTTACACAAGCTGATATTGTTCATGTGAGTTTTATGTGAATCAATTTTCACATGATTTGCATGTGAACTTTACATAAAATTAAGATGATTTTCATTTGATTATCACTTACCATGAACTCCATGTGAAATTAAGGCGATTTTCATGTGATGCTCACCCAGAAAAAAAAATCACATAAAGTTTACACAGAAAAAATTCAAATGAAGGCTCAACACACCAAAGTTTCCTGTGAACTCCGTCACAAAATTTATTTGCTCAATGCAGGTGAAAATAACATGAAATTTGTCTGAAAATCATATGAAATAATTTTGCTTGCGTATTCTTCACATATAAATTTTTTTGTCATGTCTAAGATAATTGTCTTTAACAAACTAAAAAAAAAATTGAATTTTGTTAATTTTTTTTTTATTTCAAAAAGCTTAAATTCTAATTATGTGTTACTGGTAATTCTCTCCATCACCATGATACTGAAGTAAAACCTTCCATGGTAAAGTATACTCACAACATAAACTTCCCTATTTGAACTTGAAATTGCCTTAAAAATCATTATAGAAATTAAATTTAATGCACTGCCAGCATGTAATGGGGTTTGAGACTTTCGTAAATTAAAAACATACAGAGTGGTGTACAGATTGGGGAAAATGATGATGAAAATAAAGTGGAAAATGTTCACAACAGCAATGCTTTTTTTTAATTTCCTGAGCAATATCCATTAAAATATTTTAAGAAAAGAAAACATAAATACGTCCCCAATATGTCCATGTACAACATAACAATTTACATCATAAAATACTCATCCCCCGGGGATATTAGGCAGCCACATCTATCTGACTAGACCATATTGTTGACTTTTTTTTTACAAGGGGAAATAACTCTTACATAATAAACAGGAAATGACAACACAAACTAACTTGTCAAACACACTCAAATCAAATGAACTGAACATTTTACTCCCAGTAACTGAAATAGTTCTATAAATGAAAGTTATTTAAGATTTAGAGACAAAGGTCTATCCTCTATGAAAACATAAGTAGCATGGATTGTCATGCTGAGTAGGTACAATCCATGCTGAGTAGATACATGTATAAACAAACTTGTATAGGAATCATACAGCAACAAAAGTTTGCTAACAAAGTATGCCCTACCTATATGAACCAAATATCAAAATACAAAATCAATCCACCCATTCAGAGAAAAGATAAATAATTGCCATTAAAACTGATAGACTGATGGACAAGGTGATTTTAATATACCACCCACTCCATGAGTTGAGGCATAATTGGAACGTCCCCTTTAAAGCATCTGCATAAATTATGGAAGAACTTTAACCAAGGTGATCTGGGTCATTACGGTTCCTTTACAGATAGGGTAGAAGATAATCCATGGACCCTCTCCAGTTTAATACTGGTTTAGAACAAAAAGATATCAGGAAAACTTAGAAAGCAATAAAACATCTTCAAAACTACCAGTAACTGAAATGAAGCATAAATCTGCTTTTCCAGAGAGATAGGACCTTTCCTTCTACAATCTACAGTTTGTAGGACTGGTCAGAGAAAGTCAGTAATAAGATGAAAGGATTACCAGAGTTTGTAGTGTTCTTAAGCTTTCCCAATCCGATACAACCACCGATCCGTTGAGACATTGATGACAACCACATAAATGTATTCTGATCTTAATTAACCCTTAGCAAAAATGTTAGATTTTCAATCTAAAAGTAATCTTATAGATTTTTCTATAAACCAAATTAATTTTGTATCATTACTAATTGCAGTTTCCGATAAAATGACATCAAAGTAGAACACAAGGTTATTTTCAAAATAATAACAAGGAATAGAAATACACAACAGCAAAGATAGTTACAAGCTTTGATAATCATTGTCAAAAGGTATTCCATTACATCTGATGGCAATTTATAAACTATCCCGCTTAATCCAAGTAATCAAAATATCAAAGAAGACACCTAGCTATTGAAACTGATTTTCAGCAAACTGAGATTCTATACTGGAATTTTATGTGGTTTTAAGGACAACCAAGTACTCTGACAGTGTTGCTATGTTACAGTGTTATGACTGCTCTAAAAATTACGAAGTAATTTCATTTAAACACCACTTAGATTCTTCCAAAAGAATCAGCCCAGGGTATTACTTTGCTTTGATTGAATTTGTGAACCACTACAGTTTCTTGCTCCTTTAGGGCAAATAAACTAAAACATCTTACTCCTAATAATAACTGTAAGAGTCTACCATCAGCAGGGAGAGTTCCTGTGTAAGGGAGTGCAGCAGCAGAAAATTGAATCAACAGTTGCATTTGTCACTGAAAAGGGTAAAAAATCTCAAAAGAAAACCTAAGCTCAGAAACAAGTGTAGCTACACACATACAACATTTATAAAATATACAAAATAAAGAAACAAATAACACTACAATTTGATTTAATTTTTTCCCTTTTTAAAAAATTGAAGTTTTTCACTTACTAAGTATTCATAGGCATAATTATTTATAAAGTATTAGTACTTGGTAAAGTTTAGAAATTAAGTACATGTAGTCTCAACATTTACATAGAGATGTAGACAAACTAGGAAATATGTCTTTCATTGAACTCAACATATGACATCATGTTACCAACTTTCCTATGAACCTTCTTATACCTATGATCATAATTCAATCAAAATTGTCAACAAAGCTAAATGTCTTCAGCATTGAGACACATAATCTCCATCATTTTGCTACCTACTGAAGAATAACTTTCAGCATATCCATGGCTAAAAAAACCAAGCATTCTGTTGCATGTGCACTAAAATGTAAGACCTTAATGTGAATTAAATACCAAATATACAAGACAACACACATATGCTTACCTTTCAGAGATAATTTCAAAGTTCTAACCGCAGAGACAAAAGATATACTATTGATCATCTATCTTTCAATGGAGAATTTCTTCGTGATTGTCAAAGCTTCATTATCAACTTCTATTATACAAGGTTAGACTATTAGCAATTAAAAATCCATGTGACCTAACCAAACAACACTTGCCATTAATAGGCAACCGATTCTTTCTTTCAGAAATAAATCTACGTCCTAATGAGCAGAGAAAGGAAGTGTATCTACTTAAGTCAGTTAAAACATTAGCTTGGAGGAAATTAATGACCCTATCTTACTTTTGTCTCAATTTGGTTAAAACAATGTGTCAAATAGTGGCAGAACATATGAGATTAAATCACATGATCTCATTGATCTGGGTTCCTGTCATGTTAAAGCTCCCTAGGGACCAGACTAAAACACTGATTGCCATATAATGGCTTGATGTAATAAGGAATCACAGCAAGAATGGGATAAATAGGCCCAGAAATAGGGTGGTACAGATGAAGAACTAGAGGCTCAAAAGAGCCTGCATTGCTCACCTGGTTAACCATTTGCTTATTTGAAAAACTTGAGGAATGAGACAGGCTAAGTTAAAATCAACTAAAATGTCAAATGCAAGAAATGCTTTTCATAGCAATTTCATGACCTGAACCAGAATTTTGGTAAAGGCAACAATTTTTGAATTTTTTTCAAAAACCTGTCTTATGACCCCTAAGTTCCATTTTTAGTATAGGCAGCCATATCTATTCACGGATTAAAAATCACAACAGTCATTTTGAGCACAATACACTAAAGAACTATTATGCTTATTTTCATTCAATGATCTTAAATGGTTTTAGAGAAGAAGATTTTCAAAGCCGTACATACGAAAAAAAAAAAACAACAAAAAACTGTTTCAGGGGTCGTAACTCCTACATTAGTCAATGAATGGTTTTGAAAATTTCGGCATAGGTCTTAGGTCTTACTCATGATGCTTAACAATTTAAGCAGCCAAAAATTTGCTAAAGGCAATGTTTTCTGAGTTATTTGCAAAAAACTGCCATCTGACCCCTATGTTCTATTTTTAATAACGGCAGCAATGTTTTTATATCAATCAACAATCCCAACAATCATTTTGTGTGGGATACCCTAAGGAACATAAATGCCAACTTTCAATGAATTCTGTGCAATGGATTTTGAGAAGAAGATTTTCAAAGTTGCACATGTGAAAAATGCAAAAAAAACTGTTTCAGTGGGCTGTAACTCCTTTATCAGTTGACCAATCGTTTTGAAAATTTTGGTACAGATCCATATCATGATGCTGAACAATTTTACCACATGTCAGAAATTTGCTTAAGGCAACGGTTTTCGAGTTATTTGCAAAAAACTGCAATCCGACCCCCATGTTCTATTTTCAGTAACAGCGGCCATGTTTTTTCATGGATAAAAAATCCAAACAGTCATTTTGTGCAGAACACCCTAAGAAACAATCATGCCAAGTTTAAAACCTGTCAGTCCAGTACTTTCAGAGGAGAAGATTTTTAAAAATTTGTCCATGACCACAACCACGACGCCAAGTGATGGCATAAGCTCACTTGGCCTTTGGCAAGGTGAGCTTAAAATTGGGCCCAGAAACCAGGGTAGAGACATGGTCATCCTCAGTTCATATCATATGTGCCAACTTTTGAAAATACCCTTGGTGTTTATTAGGTGAGCGAAATTTGTGACATATTTTGCTAACTGTATGAATTTTGAGATTTGAATTCAGGGTTTTCTAGATCAATGTACAAAATAAGGTTATGGGCCAAATTTTATATTAAAAATTGAGTTAGCAGGACAAGTGGACAAAATTGTGTAAAAACAAGGTTAAATTGTTTAAGTGGCAGGTAAAACATACAGCTTATGTCCAAACCAATGATGTCTTTCTTTTGCAATACTTCTTAGTTCCAGATTTTTATCCTTATTCCTACAAAAAAAATTCCTGAAAATTACAGTTATCAAATAAACCTCCATATCAACATCCTTTAAATTCAGTTAACAAAACTTCTTCCAAGATGGGACTAACCTCATAGAAACACCAGACTCCTTCCAGTTCCACAGCTAGGATTGATAACAATCCATATGACCAGCTGAGAGATGCCAACAGATTTATGACAGCTTATTAGCCAATTAACAGCTGTTAATTACTACCAGGCAATATCTTGTTTATCATCTAACAGAGGTGTCAAAATATTATTTATTTTATATTCAACCAAGTCTTATATCATTTCCTCCCAAGGTAAATATTTCTCATCTTTAAAAAACATAAAATAAACAAATATTTATCAGTGTTTGATGTAGAGAAAATCACTCAAAAAAAGGTTTCTTTACATATGTATAGAGGTTTATGATCATTGTATCATAATTTTCCTTTATCGGTGACATTTTTTTATTAACATTTTTTCACCAATTACCAATACAAGCTGGTTATCCTTTAAGGTATATGAAACTAATATTTCACTAATCATTACAAAAATAATATGCATTCCTTGATATTGTTTGTCATTTATTCCTCATTTACTACATCTTTATTGAAATCACACAGATATTTCCTCCAATCTTGTCATTTCAAATTCTGTAATTACAGCTAAAATATATAATCTATTTGAAAAACTGAGTAAATATTTAGAAACAATACAATACATGACATTAAATAAGAATCAAGCTATCTATAGGGATCATGTCACATTGTTTCTTGAAGAAAATATTTACAGATTTATTCTACCATTTCCTTGAAAGTTTTTGTATAAGTAAGCAACAAAGTAATAAGAATGTCAAACTCTAAAAACAGGAAGATTTTCATTTGTTAAAAATTAATTCAGAGGAAACATATAGAATATAACCTTACCTATCAAGTTACAACTATTCCAGCAGAATATTGTACGTCTTTGATCACATTTGAAAACAAATAAAATATGGAATACACAACGAATCTAAACAAGGAACCATAGGTCCAAAATAAAACTTGTGAATGGGTCATTATCCCAATTATAATCTTAATCCATTAATCCACCATAAATATATACAATAACTGAATCTAGTTACATAATATTAAGCTGATTAGAAAATTACTATATTTTTACTACAATGGAAAATTGACAAAACAAAACATGTTACCATGTTAATAGAGAAGGCTATTCAATGTATTGGCTTCATTAGTGACATAATGTCATCTTTCAAATCTCTTGTCATTTAAATTATAAATTCAATTATAATTTTAGTTTCATAATTTAATATGCTTTTGAATTCAACTTTTGGTCCACTTCACTCCCACAATACAATGCAAAAACAAAGCTGATACTAAAGAAAACTACACACAACAAAAATCTTTTCCCCTCCCCCTTTTTTAAGTAAATTGATCATGAATTCTGTTTACTCCAAAAATAAATTGGGTGCAACACATATCAAATTAACAAACTTATATGGTCTTTTCCCTCTTATTTTAGGTTCAAACACTATAACTTAAAAACCATATCAAAAAAGGGTTTCTTACAACAACTCGGATGGTTTAAAACAGTACAGACTAGAGTTACCATACTCAGTTTCTACCATAAAAAGACCTGACAGACAAAATATACCCCATCTGATAAAACTAAGCAAATAGTCTGGGTAATCTTACAGTTTCAAACTAATGAAGTCCCCCGAGTTTTATTGAAATAAATCGACCACTATTTCTCCTCATTTAAAGATTCAATAATACCACAGGAGCTGCTGTAGGGCCTGGTAAAACCTGCTATATTTATCAATTAGCACATTACATCAAATGAATTTGAATTTAAGAAGTCTGTCAGAAACATTAACTACTGTTTTACATGGAAATTCTATTGGCATGCTGATAGAAACATATGGATTTTATATATTAAGGCCATCAGGATGCACAGTTCTGACTTTTATTAAGTTTTATAGACATGTTTCAATGCTTCTATTACAACCCTGTATGTTTATCAAAACGCTTTGGTGTGGGTACCTTGGGTAGATATTCTACCTACATGTTTTATGTTTCTATCTACATAATTTTAGGAGAAAATCTGTTGGAATGTTCAGTGTGTTCTACTACTAAATGCATTCAACTAATAATAAAAACTGAAAAAAAAAAAAAAAATCATACTTATACCTTTTATCAGATAAAATTTGTCTTTAATGTTGTAGAAAAACTCTGTAGTTCAGCACACTGTAAGAATAATTCACTATAGGGTTATGACATAAATCAAATGGGATTTTTTCTGTATTTTTGAAATCATGTTTTAATACCAAAAATAAATTACCGTATGCCATGGCTTATATTTCTCCAACCATAGTAAAATTGAAATGATCTAAATTATGACCTAGCCAGCTGTTCTTTGATCACCAAATGGAATTATAGTTAATATTAGATGAACATAGCATCTTAGTAAAACAAATACTTCTCTCTGGTAGGATTCCACTGTCTGCTGATGTAAACTACATGCAGACTGGTAAAGGTAAACCACCCCTCTTATTTATAACACTGTTTTTTTTTTTTTTTTTTTGTACAGAATGTGACTGTACCAGACAACAAGATATTCAGTACAGACCATGATAATTTTGACACCTATAAGAAGACACATCAAGCAGTTTTAAATAGGTATCTTATTTCTTTTTCTATCTGAAATGCAACACTGTCTGAAACGTTTTATGAAGTGAACAATAAGTAGTTAATAGACAAAGAAAATTTGGAAACTAAAAAATTAGCTTTGTCTCAAAGTAGGTTACGAAGCACTGAAGAGTAAATAATAAATTCTCAAGTTTCCAAATATATGCAAGAGGAAAAATTATTAAAAAACAAGTAGAAAGAAAAAGCAAGTTACAGTTATCAAAACTACATTAGTATGGTCAAATAAATGGAGACAACTCTCTCTGACCCTCAAGAGTTATCCCCCTTGCATGTCCTTACTTTCTTTTTATATTCCAACCTAATTCCAACCAACTGGTACAGTGGCATCAATTGTTATACAGATTGTCATCTCCTAATTTTTGTCACATAACAAATTATTTATTTCTTAAATAAAAAAAACCAAGGGTAAATAAATAAATCAGTAATCAAAGTACTGGAGTACTGGTAATTTGGTAACAGACCATCACAATTTTTATTTTTCTCAGACAAAAACATATAGACCTTATGTAAATAGAAAAAAAATTCATTTAACTGCACCCAATAAATGGAAAAAAGTTATGTGATTAATTAACTCTAGTCTTCAAGAGTGATAACCCTTGGGAACATTGAACTTTCTATTTTTAGCCTAACCAATCAGTGCAAGCACCCATTGTTACACAGATTATCATGACATGGTTTTGTAACACAACAAACTAATCACTTGATGCATAACTCAATCAAGGTAACAATGAATCTGTAAAAATGATAACTCAGCATCACTGTAAGGAATCAGAGTATCTATAATGTAATGTCAAATATTTGATTCATTTATACAACTGTACTGATCCACTCCTAAACAAATTCAACATATTTCTCCTCATTAACCTTCCCAATTCCTCAATTTGTTCTGCTTACATGCAATTCTATATTTTGTTAGAAACATTCTACCTTCAAACTGAAGAGTTCCTAATTAAATGGTGAAGGCCTACAGTGATAGCAACCCTCTTGTCAACCTCCCATATCTAAACGTCTGTCATAATCAAATTCTCATTTTCTTTACCATCATATAAACAATATTGAGCTATTACGTCAGATAAGTCTTAGGTAACTGCCAATAAAAATACTTTTGGCTCAAAAATGTGTATTTTATCACTGAAACTATAACACATGTTCATGAAATAATCAACAATCATAGATGTTACATCATCAATGATTCTGATATCAAATACTTCCATAAATTAATAGCTCTGTAGATGTATGTAACTAAATGACCTCTTCCAAAGTAAAGTTTTCTTGTTTCAATAAACTTTATAACCATGATATTGTTGATAGGTCCTCAGTGATTTGAGAAACAACAGTATCAAGATAATCTGATTGCTTACTTAACAAAATCTCAATTCAATATGTGCAAAATAAGCTATTTCCTCCAGTAGTTTTTGAAGCTGATTCACTCTTGCATCATTTTCCCCCAAAAGTTCTGAAGAGCTAATTGAGTTCCTTCCTACTGGGGGTAGCATAAAGATGTAACCTAAGACATTCAGTAAATGAGGGTTTAGAAAATCAGGCAAAAATGAACATGAAGATGCATGCGTTATTGTGCTAGGTATCCCCCTTTTCATACAGATGTTGATATTAGATATCAAACAAGATTTCTCATATCAGTGATACAGTTTATTCCCCAAAGCCAAACACCAAATGTGAAATCAATCCAGAGCTGATATTTTTGTGAGGAAAATTCTTTCTACCTTTTCATAGAGTGAAAAATGATGAAGTCCCACAAAACAAAAAGTTGATAGAGGACAGCAACCAAAATCAGAAGGATGGACATTCCAATATACCATACACTGTAGTGTACAATTAAATTACTTAATCAGAGGGATGGACATAGGTGATTCCAATATACCATACACTGTAGTGTACAATTATATTACTTAATCAGAGGAATGGACATTCCAATATACCATACACTGTAGTGTACAATTATATTACTTAATCAGAGGGATGGACATTCCAATATACCATACACTGTAGTGTACAATTATATTACTTAATCAGAGGGATGGACATTCCAATATACCAGACACTGTAGTGTACAATTATATTACTTAATCAGAGGAATGGACATTCCAATATACCACACAATGTAGTGTACAATTATATTACTTAATCGGAGGGATGGACATAGGTGATTCCAATATACCATACACTGTAGTGTACAATTATATTACTTAATCAGAGGGATGGACATTCCAATATACCATACACTGTAGTGTATAATTATATTACTTAATCGGAGGGATGGACATAGGTGATTCCAATATACCATACACTGTAGTGTACAATTATATTACTTAATCAGAGGGATGGACATAGGTGATTCCAATATACCATACACTGTAGTGTACAATTATATTACTTAATCAGAGGGATGGACATAGGTGATTCCAATATACCACACACTGTAGTGTACAATTATATTACTTAATCAGAGGGATGGACATTCCAATATACCACACACTGTAGTGTACAATTATATTACTTAATCAGAGGGATGGACATTCCAATATACCATACACTGTAGTGTACAATTATATTACTTAATCAGAGGGATGGACATAGGTGATTCCAATATACCATACACTGTAGTGTACAATAATATTACTTAATCAGAGGAATGGACATAGGTGATTCCAATACTGGATGGAAAACTTTAGAATTTTGCTCTATAATGTATATAGTTTACAGTAACCATTAAAAGGCCTGAACATGAACAGCTAACAATAGAAAGCTAATTAGACTAGAGAAGAATGACATCAAGTTTTCATAGATAGCCTGTGGATACAATATTTCATGATAATGAAAGATGAACTGTTCTTTTACAAACCCTCAGCTGTATGTTGACGATTTATTGCATGAGGAAGAACTTAGGAGACAATACAGTTCTCTGATTTTCTTAATTATTCCCTTGGATCTGGGAGGTTCAAGTGCTTTGTAAGATTGTTACCTTTTTTTAAGAACATAACTATGTCTAGAGGTTGTTTACTTACTAAAATTTGTAAGAGATGTTATTCAAAGGTGTTTTTTTTAATCAAATGAGAAAATAAAAGAAGACATAATAAAAGTAAAATTGATCTTGACAAGGCAGAAAGCTGGAGCACTGCGATCACAGAAAATGTACGTGGGTCGTATCAAGCACATACCCAGCCTCAGCTTTGTGAGACTACAGGTAGATTGATTTTAGCTTAACATCATATTGCAGGTATTTCATGCATTTCAGGATGAGAAAGTTTTATCAATCGAACAAAAAACCTTGCTTTGTAATTTTTCTGAGATTGATGTTCAATGTGCTAGCACACAGATGCCACAATATGCAGGTATGTATCTTGGACACATTATTCTGAGTCTGAGCTAACTAGTTGCCACTCTAAATATTTAAGAGGGTGTCCATGAAAAAAAAAAAACAGGCAGTGGGTGGCACATGACAGAGTTGGTTTTCAAATGTTCTTTACCCTTTTCATATCACTAATGTATCGTTTCTCAATGTTGACTGTTGGTTTTTTATGAACTGCAATGATAAAAGAGAAATACATTACATAGATAACATTGGAGTTCATTGAAAAAGAGAGATAACTCTTTATATAGTGCAAAATTTGGTTGCTTTATTAAGAGAAGAGAACTTTAAAATCATTTTCTGAGGCATCCATAGTTGATTTTAAAAATATTTTTGCATTATTCGATATACGTATGGTATAATCATTACATTGGAACAAAAAATTCTGTGGGCTGAAATTAACCATGTGCCACCCATATCATAGGAACTGACTGGTTTCTATATGGACAGTCTGAATATGTTGTGTCAGTGACTACCAACCATTTGATGTGCTGCAAGCAAGACTCTCTACTGGACTACTAAGGTATCACTCAAGTTTCCTTAACTGTTTTAGTTTTACTTCAAATGATGTGGGTTATTAACTATAAATAAATAAATAACATTTTTGATCAGTGTTATTGAAATAAATAATTTGAATATATTTCTCATTGAAATATAAAACCATGAGTATTAAACATTCAAAAGTATTTAACTCATGAAATGGCAGTTCATCCACTACTACAACAACAACTGTAAGTATTACAATCTGGTGATCTTTTGTTTCTACAAAAAAAACTTCCTAAAGCTATAAACCACTTAAATACAATTAAGTACTGAACAATTAAGGAGGGAAATATGAAGAGACCAATTATTTCTTCTCTGGTCAACTTCACAATTATATACAGCTAATACTTATAAGTCCTTGAACAAAAAAACAAGCATGCTAATGAAGTGAGCTACTGACTTTTTTAAATTGTATTCAGGCTATATTGTTTTCCCTATGTCAGCACCCCTTCATTATGTGTAGAGTTAATCAATTTATGTTCATATTGTTGTACAAGTGTGTTGTTTTACAAGTAGATGTGAGTTAATGAAAACTAGCAAGAATCTTTACAAATGATTCTTTTTGTATTTTTTTTTGCATATATGTAATAAAATGCTTTGCATGGTACAGCTAGATATGACTATAGAGGTGAACCTTGAATTTAGATTGTGATTAAATATTTGACACAGTATAAATTCGTAACAAGAATTTAGATTAACAAAGAACTTAAAAATTTGAAATTAAACAAAGGAATAAGAAATATATGATTAATGATTAATGGTGATCACTTTTTCTGTCTACTTAAAAGATGAGGATGTTGCACAAAAATCTTTTGAATACATTAACAGGTTTACAAAAACTAAAATAATCTGATGGCATATGAAAATGAATGAATTTTGGACAATTAGAACTCAGAAACCCATCACCTACTAACATATTCAGAACATCACATATTTATTAAAGTTGCTAGAAACTCTGACAAATATAGAATCTAAATCCCATTTTAAACCTGTTCAGAGGGTATTTTCCAGAGAACCTAATGATCTTCTCAATTAAAGTGTGCTTTTTGCAAGAGTTCCCAGAGAATATCAAATGATGTATCATTATTGTAGTGCAGCTCTTTCATCTTCTGGCATCTGTTCTACAAATGTTTATATAGAGATACCATTCCCCTGCACACCAGCTCCCTCATCTATCATGTAATCACCTATTGTGGTGTATAATATGCTGTTAAAACAGGCAATAAAATGCTTAATTTAATCAAGGGAAATAACTCTGAGCTGTGCTCGCAGGAAAATAAATTTAATTTGCTTCTAAAGACAGTAATTATAACACTAATACAATTAAATTAAAGTTAAAATAAAGTTGTGATGAAGGAACAGCTGATTTCATCGTAAATAAGTTTACTGAAGGCTTCTCTTAGTTAATGATTTACAAAGATGGAGAGGTGGGAAGATGCTGGAACATAAATGGCCAGTACGAAGTTTTAACATCTCCAAAAACCAAATACCAATTACTCAAGACATTAGTCCTAAGAAGTCAAGTAAGTTATTAATAATTACCATCCTACTGTTTTACACACCTTATCATACCCTTCTTCATATCTATATCTATAGTGTCTATCAGTATATAAAATATACTTAATGAAAATTTACAAATTTTTGCAATGCTTTTATTATCGAAAAAACATTTTGTAGCCAAAGTAGTTAAAACTCACAAAATGGTAGTCTTCAACATTTAAGTACCAGATTTTTCTCAAATTTGCAAAAATAAAAATAACATTTTGGTGTTAAATAACAATTTTTGAAAAATGCATGCAAACAAATCAGAAAATACAGCATACTGTAATAAACTTATTTCCTTCTCAGTGACCAGATAAAGAAGTCCTATATAACTGTCCTTGAGTTTAAAGCTGCACCAGGCAACCATCTCCTTCTTCTCTCTGCATGTTGGTGCAAGTTATGCACCATGAAAAGATATGCACATCAAAGGTAATTAAAACACTATCAGCTAGACAGTAGCAGTGGATCATAAACTGTCACTATATATCACTGAGGTAAACAGGGGAGATAACTTGGATAAGATAAACTTCCTGACAAATTATATCAAGCATTTCATCTTTAGGTTATCTTGTATCTTTCTTTTAATGTGTTAAAACTGTCAAGTTCAATTAAATAAAACATTTCTACTATAAAATCTGATACCATCTGCATTTCATTAGAATCTTCTGTAACAGTTGAAGTAATTCCTGATGATATATTTCTTCCATTATAAAGCAGCCATAGTTTTTGTCCATCTTTACATTTATTGGATCGCATTAATAGATCAATCAAATTTCATTAATTTACAGAAATCTTTTTTCAGCTATATGATGAAGTTGAATTATTAGTTAAAGCCAGATGTTTAAGCCAATGGTACTACTATCTGGGCAGAACAACAGATTTATATATATATATATGCTTTATGAAGTAAAATCTGGAACCTACAACTGGCAAGACAAGACTGGGAACAGCTTTAATTTCAGATCATCTATAGAATTCATACTACCTTCTATAATTCTGAATTTCATACATTAGACTCAGCTAAAACCAAAGATCAATTGATTGTAGTTTTGAAGTCCTATGGCAGATATTTCATGCATTTCAGGCTCATACTGTTGTCAAATGAACAGCAAGCCAGTCTGTTATTACAAACTTATAATAAACACAGATGTATGGAAACAGTTACTGACTCTGTTTTTGTTTAAATTGTAACCATAAACAGAAATATTATTTTTATGGCTTAAATTAATGCCCTGATAAATCTGTGTTTTGCTACTGATGTTTTTCATTGAAGGCAATGTAAGTATAATTAAAATTATAAAAGAGCTTATATTTTCCTGTGTTTAAGTGCAAATCTTGAGGAACAGTTCTGTGTAAAATTCATGCAAGCACAAACACAAAGTGCTACTAGGGAGAAAAAATACTATTTAGATGAGGTTTGGGCACCATTTTTTATGGTCAATAAAAATGATAATAAATTCCAATAAAAAAACCTGACCAAGGAAATCATTTCTTGTTTCATTTTAACTCTTTAATTGGAGTTATGTCCCTTTATCAATTAAGCATGACACTTAGGTTGATTTACAGCTCCTTAATTTGACAACTAGATCAGGATCTCTATCAGAAATAATGAGTTCCACCACAGTGTGTAGATACATGCATATCACTAACATAATTATTTTGTTATTTAAAGACATATAGTAGAGAAATGTTACATACAAAATAAATGTGGTCAAGACAGAATAGAAAGAATATATCACTATTGGCCTAACAACATCAATGATTTATTCAAGTAGTAGTGTTAACAAACAGTTACAGTAAGTTCATGAACCATTGTGATGCACACAGTAATTTTAGAATTTACAATATCAATAAACGATGTCAAAGTCATATCAGGTTTTAACTATATATGAAACAAAAAATTTAAAATGAAATATCCCAACACCACAGACCAACAGAAAAAAGTCCAACACTTTTAAAAAAAGACATTATTCTGATAAAGCTCACAAACATAACATATGATACAATATCTGACCTCAGCTGACAATCATATGCCTCCTCATACTTCTTCTCTTGCAGGTCACTACATGTATCTTGTCTCAGCCTCTCATAGATTCTGTCAATAGCTTGCTAATCACTCTAATGCTAGATGGCTTATCATCAGCTACACCAAAACTTCCTTCATCTATTTTTTTAGTTTGGTATGATTGTTGCCTGTTTGACACATTCTGGATTTCCTATTTCTTCTCTATAACCAAACATGTGTTGTCCTGTGTTGTAGTAAACTAAAAGATAATGTAATTCTTCTAAGAAATCCTGGTATTCTGACCATTTCTGGCTTAAGTCTGCTACAGCCTCTGCCTGGTTACAAAATATCTACGGCTGGTTGCAAACTTTCCCAAAATCTTTCATATCATAACCATAACATCATCTAGTTGGAAGGTCAGTTGTGGCACCCAAACCACTGCTCTTTGGGTTTCAGGCTTCCAGTTTGGCTCCTCCATCTGTTCAATATTGAGCACTATGCCTTCTCCTTTGCAAGTCCTTATACAGCTGCTCTCCATTATAACAATTGTTCAAATAAAAATGCTTCCCTTTACTTTAATGTAACTGTGTGATGATTGAGTATTGCAGTGATATATTGGTGCCATAATATGACCATGAAATAGCCACTGACCCAAAACAAAAATGTGTAACTGTGTTCAATGCTGTACTATGTAGATAGAAATGAAATATAAAAAGACCTGACCAAGACAACTCAACTGCATCATACTCAGAACAAATGGCAGCACATTTATGACAACATTTTATTGCTGGAAGTAAGGATGAAACATTTCTGAACTGAAAATGTACCATAAACCAATCTCAGGTAATAATTCTGTCAACAATTTATTTTAATTCCTCCTTTGTTTATCTATTGCCATAATATTATTCCTTACAATAAGGTTGTATAAATCTTACACCCCTCTATTACCATCATTCTATCAAGACTCTGTTCTAACTAACCTTGTATTGTTAATAGAAAACCCTTTCTATCACATTAGTTAAATTATCTGTTGAAATTAAACAAGAAGTCGGTACACACCTGTGAAGTTAAGAAGAGAACAATCCTGTTGACATGTTGTTTAAAGTTATAGGTGTTAAAACACATTGGCTGATCAAAAACCATCCTGCCCTAGAAAAAATTGGCACCTCAGTTCAAACTACACAGGCAAAATTATTTCACATGATTGTCACCTGAATTGAGCAAATAAACTAAGTGAAAGAGTTCACATGAAATTTGGGTGAATGGAGCTTTCAGATGAAATTCACACGAAATGTTCACATGAAATTTGTGTTTAATGAATTTCACATGAAAATCATGTTAATTTCATGTGAATTTCACATGTAGCTCGATTAACATGAATTCCACGTGAAAAATATTTGCCTGTGTATCCTACCCTAGGAAAACTTGACACCACAGTCCAAACCATCCTGCCCTAGGAAAAACTTGACACCACAGTCCAAACCATCCTGCCCTAGGAAAAACTCGACACCTCAGTCCAAACCATCCTGCCCTGGAAAAGCTTGGCACCACAGTCCAAACCATCCTGCCCTGGAAAAACTCGACACCACAGTTCAAACCATCCTGCCCTGGGAAAACCTGACATCACAGTCCAAACCATCCTGCCATAGGAAAACTTAACATCACAGTCAAAACCATCCGGCCATAGGAAAACCTGACATCACAGTTCAAACCACCCTGCTCTTGGCACTTCAATCCAAAACCATCCTGTCCGTGGAAACCTCAGCATCTTATGGCCTGAACCACCATCCCCTAAAAAATCCTCAGCATCTTAGTCCAAACCATCCTGCCCTTGAAAATCTTGGCACCTCAGTCCAAAACCATTCTGCCATTTCTAAGGAAATCTCAGACCTTAAACATTTCAACAGTAATTAAAAATCCAGGGCAAGACCTAATGCACTGTGCCAAAACCTTCAGTAAAAAGATCAGTAACTCATGGAAATCCCAAAAAGACATTACACCCTGAGAGAACTGAGATATCTTCATTTGTCTTATTTTTTTCTTCTTCTTGCTCTTCCAAAGTAAACAGCATTAATCTCCCATCATTGTTGAAAGCTTCAGGCTTTGTTCTACCTGATCTTATTCTGACAAATACAAAAACAAATTGTTTATACAACATATAACAATTGTTATTGTTTCTTTATAATTACTTATTCAGAACCGAGAGCAAAATCAACCATCTTTTACCACCCCTAAGTGTGCCACCATCACAACTTATTCAGACCTGAGATAAAAAATTTACCATTTTTTACAACCCTAAGTATACCACCATCACAGCTTATTCAGACGTGAGAGCCAAATTTACCATCTTTTACCACCTTAACTGTGCCCCCATCACAGCAAAAACTGCTTTCTTTAACAATGGTAAGTGTGTCATCACCCAAGCTTTTTCAGATCTAGAAACAAAATCTGTCATCTTTTAAGATTGTGCCACATCAAATGAATATCATGAATATAACTCACTCCCATCATAAAGCTTTCTTGAGAAGAAGGGGAAAATTTCTAGTGAGATTTCTTATAGTATTCCATGTTAGTGGGAGAGAAAAACAATCCATTTCTGATAAGCTAGTAAAACCCTAAGCTATGGAAGGTCCCTCAAGACATTGACAGTTGATGGATTAGACCTCCATTCAAGTCATGGTAGGCCCCTCAAAACATTGGGAGTTGATGGGCTAGACCTCCAGTCCAGTCATGGTTAGGTCCCTTTAAACATTGGCAGTTAATGGGCTAGACCACTAGTAAGTTGTGGTAGGTTCCTGAAAACATTGACTAGAACATCCAGTGGTGCCAAATCTTCAGATCTGTAAGCCTGTAACCAATATAACCCATCTTCTGTTTTAACATAATGACATTGTTTAATTATAACACAGTGTCCATACTTTCATTTTTCAGAAGCTTGTAAGGTTCAAGGAAGCCTATATCAGAAAGACACACATTTCACTCAGTTCAGAAGAAAATATAATTGTTTCTACAGAATCTTAGCCAAAGTAATGACAGACACACAAATTCCTCAGTATATCACGTATTAATTTACCATGACCAAGACAGAAATTGCCCTTAGTTCTCATAACTCTCCTAGGTTATTTATAGAAACCCCATTCTGTTATTTATACATGTAAATGTTTTATTCTTATGAATGAACACTTCACCCTGAGAATGGAGTGTGAACATGTCTATCTGTACTGAAACATTGGAATAACATTACAATGAATAAAAAATAATTTGATTTAGAAGAATTAGCAAATGTAATATCAAATCAAGCCAATCATCAAAAGGAGGGAAATAAAAAACATAAAATTAACTGATACATTGTATATTCTAAATAAATAGTTAACAACAAATCTATTATCAAAGCCCCTCTTCCTGCAAAATAGCAAATACATTTTTTTGTATCAAAACTTAAAGACAGGACTTATTAAACAAATCCCATTACTGTTGACATCATTGTTTACATGTGGCTCCTATATTCTTAGAAGAATCTCAAAGTCAGTATACAAGCATTGCATAACACTAATGTAATTATATGCTTTATCCTGCAGAATATAAATTCTAAGTATATTTTGATAAACATACATTATTAATAAAAGAACAGCTGGTTTAGAGAGAGAAAAAAAGCAAGATGGAGGAGTTAGTGAAAATATGATTTATATTTCAGCTTTTCTGCTACTTATTTTACATAAAATGTCATCTGATTACTGAAATATTTTAATAGATTTTAAACAGACAAAATTTCCCACAGAAACAAAGCAACATGCACTTTCAAATTTTACTCTGGTAAAAAATGTTAAGACATAATTTTCAAACATCATGATAAAATTAAACTTAGTTCAATAAAGTAAAAAAAAACTCAGTTACTTAAAACTTTGTATCAGGATTATCATTGTTATTCTATTTCCTCTAAGACCAAGAAAAAAAAAACAACCCTTTTTTTAAGTGTGAAAAAAATGTGTAAAAGGCATGGTTGTTAATTCATTTTAAGTTTTAACAAAAAAAAGGAAAAAAAACTGCATTAGTATGAGTAATTTTATGATGAGCACTACTTACCTGCTATAAGCTGATTTAATCCTATCTTATGATCGTAGCGACACACGACAAGCTTCTTCACGATTGGAGACGTTTGTGACGACACAGGATGATCAGTGCACACGACAACATGGTATTATTATTATTATTATTATTAAGAACAGACGGTAGCTGTGAACATGTGTTAATATTTTACAGAAATAACTTCACAGCTTCCACCAGAGGTTACTGAGAAAATACATCCAAGTTAATTAGGAGGAGTTAAAGAAATATGCTCATTAGCTAGGCCTTGGCTCATTTGATAATACTACTATAATCCTAATAAATGGAAGAGAAATAATGTGTACATTTCATTTCCATACTTTCAAAACGCTTCTTCAGAAATATGCAATGATAATGCAATGATAAATACTAGATTAAATCAGTAATTGTTTAAGAGATTGAAAGTGTTAGATATAGAACGTCTATGATAGGTTTTTTTTACAAATAACTTCACTGTGAGGTTGGAGGTACAGACAAGTTAGAAAAGATTTGTTTTATAGAGCTTATACATGAATATGCCCAGACGGCTAAAACACAGAACAATTTCTTCTCAAAAAGTGGTGCGGGGGGGAACTAATGGAAAGAGGGGTGTGGTTATTGAATCATCGTTTTTTTTCATTCCATGGCAGTGTAAATAAAGAAATTTTTGCTAAAACTTGAATGAATTTTTCTTTTCAAATAATCCAAGGACCCCATCAGTTTAAAAATGGTTAGTGTCAAAGTTTTATTTACTTCTTTAATCTGAAGAAATATCAGACAACTACATTTTTTTAGGCAACATGTAAAGCATGTGAAGCATACTGTGAATTAAATATATGAAAATGTTTCTTCTGACCAACATACCATACTAAACCTACTGTTAAGTAGATACATGTCATTTCCTGTACTACATGTAGTAACTACAAGAACAAATTCTGCCGTAATTATAAACAGATTACAAGGAGACTTTTGCTAGGGCTGGAAGAGATATATGCCACTGCCTAATGTGGCCTATAAGTGTGGCCATCACACAGAATCAATTGTATTTTTTTAGAAAATAAGCTTCCACCAGACATAGAGAAAAATATACTGTAATTAATGACCTCATACTCCACCAATGTGATGTGGAACACGGAAAAGTCTTGAGCACAATCCCAGGATACATATTAATTCAAAATTAGGGATAATAAACACTAGAACATAATAAACCAGTACAAAAATATATTGGCTAGGCAGAGAATAAAACTAACGGTACAAACATTAATCTCTAATGAAGACAGGAAATCTTGTCATTAATTTCTATTTACGTGTCTGCCTTTTGACCGTGTACATCTTTGTTGTCAATACCTAGTGATCTGATGTCCTGTCGTGAGCTTCAGACAAAAAATCTTCAAAGTTAAAACATTTAATCTTATATTCCTGGTTAACTGTTTGGTAAAGAACTTTGGAATCAGACTTATAAAAAAAATCTACGAGGTGAACATACAGGGATATATATATTTTAATCTCTGCAGAATTGTAAGGGATTAAAAAAAAAAAAAGACATACATGTAACATGAAGTTGCAAATGTTGAAGTGCTAGGTATACCCCAATCGGTACAGGAAGTCAATGTCAAAAGCGTTTAAACAGTCACATACCAAATTTGAAATCAATCTGACCAATACTAGTATATCCTGAATGCTAGAGGATATGCATGAAACAGGTACAGAACTATGATGTATTGATACTTATGCACCTGCATACCAAATATGATTGACCTACTACAGGTAGGTCATATTAAACTGAGCTAATAACAAAACTTTACATAAAATCTTAAATGCAGATGCCAATGCTGGAAAAGCAATATCTTAATTTTGCCTTCCGTTACAAAAAGGTGAAACAAAAATGGGAAAGTCACATGAAGCAGTAAACTGACAACAGACAGCAACCAAAATCTTTTTACAATGTGGGCCTATTCTACATAATACCACACAACAAAATTGAAAATCAACCAGTGGGAGCCAAGATGGACAGAAATACAGACGGACCTTTGGACTGACTGAGTAAGAGTATAATATTGGTTGGCATGTTTTGGGCTTTTATGTCTTGATATGGGGACTGACAAAGTAGGGGTATAATATCATTGTGGTTGGCATGTTCTGGGCCTTTATGTCTTGATATGGGGACTGACAAAGTAGGGGTGTAATATCATTGTGGTTGGCATGTTCTGGGCCTTTATGTCTTGATATGGGGACTGACAAAGTAAGGGTGTAATATCATTGTGGTTGGCATGTTTTGGGCCTTTATGTCTTAATATGGGGACTGACAAAGTAAGGGTGTAATATCATTGTGGTTGGCATGTTCTGGGCCTTTATGTCTTGATATGGGGACTGACAAAGTAAGGGTGTAATATCATTGTGGTTGGCATGTTTTGGGCCTTTATGTCTTGATATGGGGACTGACAAAGTAGGGGTGTAATATCATTGTGGTTGGCATGTTTTGGGCCTTTATGTCTTAATATGGGGACTGACAAAGTAGGGGTGTAATATCATTGTGGTTGGCATGTTCTGGGCCTTTATGTCTTGATATGGGGACTGACAAAGTAGGGGTATAATATCATTGTGGTTGGCATGTTCTGGGCCTTTATGTCTTGATATGGGGACTGACAAAGTAGGGGTGTAATATCATTGTGGTTGGCATGTTCTGGGCCTTTATTTCTTAATATGGGGACTGACAAAGTAGGGGTGTAATATCATTGTGGTTGGCATGTTCTGGGCCTTTATGTCTTGATATGGGGACTGACAAAGTAGGGGTGTAATATCATTGTGGTTGGCATGTTTTGGGCCTTTATGTCTTGATATGGGAGTCAGGATTTGCAAATCTTTGTGGTCAATGACAAAGATAAACCTTTTATATCATAATATACAAGGACTTCATGGTTATGGTTAAGATGAAATAGATATGATAACTTGACCTTTAACCTTGATCGGAATAAATCTCTATTTAACTTTCTTTTTACTTCTGCTACAATTTTCCTATGCTTCAAAATAGAAAAACACAAATTCTTGATTGGGGAAAATACTTTACAAGAAATGATACAGCCTAGACAATGTGATAAATATGGTCAAACCAATTACCAACCAGAGAATCATAAAACATGATGATAATGAGTGAGATGGTCCTTAATTAACAGACTATTACTATGTAATAATCAGACCATATTCATGATATGGACAGACATTATAACTCAACACATAATTTATCCTCCTTAAAATGTCCTTAATTAGTGGTTATTTGTATGATATGCTCTCAAAATAAGCAGATATCTGTCTGTTTCTAATATAAATACTTGGCTGAAGGAGTTGGCAAGCTGAATTCTCAAGAGTAACAATTACAAGGAAGAAAACATCAAACTCCCAACTGTTTTTCATTTGGTAATAAAACACATGCAAAACCATAATCTTTCTGATGGAATTTTATGTATTTAAGAAAAATATATTTACATATCTTCAGATTTATAATTATATGAGGTCTTCAAAGACGAGAACATTAATAGCCAAATCTAACTGTTCTGAAGTGCCCAAATCAAATGCCAGAGAAGCAACCATTTTTATTGATGTATTTTCTATTTCATTCTATGAATGGAGAGATTTTTTAAACTTATGTTTTTAATGACAAACTGTACATCTAAATTATAATATGTTTTAAAATCTGCTATAGAAGCCATTTGCAAAATGGAGACCACAAACATCAAGCAGAGGAACCCTTGTAAAATACATATATAGTATTTAAATTCTCCACTGCATTAAACACAAACGTAGACATATAATGACACAGAGGTACCTACAAATATTTATGGCTACACTTTTTTTTTAATTATTTTCAAGGTTTTGTTTTGACAGTGGGGAGCTATCCTACTCCAAAGATTGCATAGTTTTTTTTGTAATTGAATACAATAGTAACCCAGATATCATCCCTATGAACAGATTAATATCATCCCACTGCAGAATTTCATCATTTAATTCATAAATATTTTTCACAGTATGAAGAATAGTAAGCCAAAAAAAGGGTAGATAACTTATATAAGAAAGGGTAGATAACTCGAAGAATAGTATTTCATTCAAATTATTTCCAAGCACCAAGTAATAGACTTACCTAACTTAATTCTCCAGCAAACCAACAGAGTGAAGGTCAATTAAAGGTCATGGTCTGTAGTGATCCTTTTCTTTTGTTGTCTATAAGTCACATTCTGTAAAAAAAAAAATTACCAAAGTATGAATACAAACATCAAATATTCTTGACAAATCTGCAAATTTTCTTAGAGAGTAACTGCAGTAATTTATTGCATGAAATAAGTATGTTGAAAGAAGATAGGTTTTCAAATTTAAGTAAGTAATTTTGCACTGTCTGGACACAAACCTATGAATCACACAAAGTTCTATAATAATTTTTATTTAATATCAAGTAGCAAAAGCTCAGAATTGGATTCTATTTCAAATTTTGGCACATCCATACCAGGGCTATTGTATCCCAGATTTATTCATGACAAGCAGTACATACATTTTATCTATGTACATATTCTGCCTTATTTGTTCTGAAGTTTTATAGCATGACTGAAATTTATTTGTTAGTATGTACAGTGTAAAGAAAACTAATCTTTGATTACTATAAATTTTTGCAGATTCTGTCAAGTGAACATATTCTCAGGTATCAATTTCACTGTAAAAAAAGGAAAAGCATTATTATCAGAGGTACTATTTTTCTTGGTTTTCTGTTCAGCATGAAAATTAGTAAGTATACAGTATTACATGTACATACAAACAGACAAATGAACAAGGTTGAACTGGTTTGCTTCAGAAACATTAAATTTGATTTTAAACCTTAATCTGACATGAAATGATCTAATCACAATCTATGGATTTTCCCATCAAAAGAATAAATGACAAAAATCTAAGACGTCTTGATGGTTATTAAGGTTTAAACAAAAGCAAAGTTATTACCTTGCTACTTAAGATCAAACAATTTCAAATGTCAAGCAATATGCACAGGGAGTAGCAAGGATAATTCATCTGGTTTGATCTTAAATATCTTAGATTTTCTTTGAACTATGATGTTGAAATAAAATTAGCAATTAAACTGATGATAATAACCACCACATGTGACCAAAAATGCTCAAAATTATTTCATCTTTAACATCATAAGACTTAAGACTTGGAATCAAACCCATTCTATTAACTGGTCCTTTTTGTCTGATGTCATCACCACCCCAAAATTGTCTTCCTGTTTTATGCTTTATGTGACCAAACTAAATTATATAACATAGTACTAATTTGATGATAATGCCAACTCCAGTGAAAGATAGATAACTCTTAATGACTAATGACAATAGCCTAGGCAACTAATTTAGGTAAGAATGACTTATAATCTGACATTCTTGGTGATGTAATGTTTGGTAAAAATTCTATTTATACAGCGGTAACCATTAGTGTTAATGTTCCTATAATATTATCATAAATCTATTAGAATAATTTCTGTCCTTGAGTAAATGGAGCAGTGTTGATATCAAATTGTCAATAGTAAGATGTTCCATATGACTGTCATATTGTTCAACCTTAAAATAGACAATTCTATCAACAGATTGTGTTATATAACATCAATAATTATAATTGTGTTGCATTCTTTTAGTTTTTATGATGTAATTATTACTTGTTACACATAATAAGATATACACATATTAGGATTGCTGTAATACTGACTGGAATATTTTGCAGACATTTAAAAATTTGAAAATGCAAAATATGAAAAATGGGTTTGAATGGTTACAGATATGTTAACAATGAATTAAACAGTAATGTGTTCTATCTGTGCACCATCATTCTTAATGAAATAAAACATAACTTTCTTAAAGAAATAATAATCAGAAATCACCTTCCTTCAACTTGTATTATTTCAATTTATAAAGTACAATAAAAAAATTCTCTCTTTTGATATAGAACTTTTATTTGAACTAGAACTTGTTTCAAATATAAATCAGAGTTATCCCCCTTTACCTGTTAATTTTTGTGTAGACTGATTATGTACTATGGCAGGTATGTCAAGGACCTGACCAATCCAGTTTTGGAAATAGAGAAATATTTTATTTTATATAAATTAGAGAATAAAGTTTTAGTACCATAAATCCTAGCACCTCCACCTTAATTTACTTTCTCCATCCTTAAAACATGTACAACCAGGCTAATATTCCCACACAGACACATGTACAATGTTTTTTTATATTGTATATTAATTTTACTCGTATTTGGTATAAGTATGTTTGATATAAACTTTCACATGCTCTGTATTAAACTTTGTACTGGTTAATGTAGAAGGTAAGTGACAGTGGCTACTTAACAGCAGATTATGATACAAACTTGCTAACTTTCTTAGTAGCTTGACAAAAAAAAAAAACATGAGATGCTTAGAAAAAAAAAACAACAACCCAAAGATAACTATCAATTCTGTAGATAGCTCTTGGTATGAAAACTACAGAAGAATGTCAACAACAGCTATATCAACTGTTTTATACGAGATAGCAGCAAGCTCTCAAATTAGATTTATCAAAACTCCCTTCAGATATAATAATCTGTTGTCAACGGTAGTAAAAAAAAAACATTACATCAAATTACAGCAAATGTAGAAACTACAAGTCTCAAAATTGAACAAATATCTCAGTATATTATCTTAGATTCATAGATTATATGGGAAATATATAGTAAAATTATTCTACTCCGAAGAACTCTGATTGCAAAACAATTCTATGTTTGCCTATTGTAATGGTAAAATAATTCCTCGCTGGCTATTCAGATAATGTTATATTAGCAAGATGTAGTATCAAGTAAATCAGTTTTTACACATTTTCTATCCAAATCAATATTCATTACCGGAGAATGTGACATCATATCTCCACTGAGACAACACGCTTGTCATGGCTTTCATGTTGTCACTCGTTATTTGATTCCGATTACTTGAGCTGCAGACTTGTACAGAATGGAAGACCAAAACTGAATGAATATGGAGGAGGAATTAATCAGATAATTGCTTTATTATGCAAAATGTATTTATACGGTAGAATGAGAGAATTACAAATAGAATGAATGGAAAGACAGCCAATTTGGTTTCAGTATCTCTTCCTTCTGGATAATTGATAAAGATAAGCTAGGTATCATGTATAATTATTTATCAGACGCTTGATAATGGAAAAGTTTTTAAAAAGATGTTACTTTTTTAACATATCAAAAAAACAAACTCTTTTTCTTATGAAGTTCTGAAGTTTTTTTTTTCATTCCAGCTTCTTCAAGTAAACAGCTAAATATTATAAGATTGGGGATCACTGACAACCTCCCATTCAATATTTCTGAAGAAAGAAAGGGACATAACTCTTACAGTTGAAACACAATAAACACGATAATCAATATGGTATGGTCAAAAACATTGCGTTGAAGGAAAAGATTTTGTTGACAGATTCTTTAATCATCACAGGTAAAATTTGACTAATGAATACTCACTAAATACCCCTGATTTCTCAACTAGTAGTATATAAAAAGAGCCTTAAAACACTCAAGCAACATTCAATTTTTGTAAAAGCAGCCACATTTTTTTTCTTGGATAAAAATTCCTAACACTAAAACCTAAGGAACAATCATATCAATGTCCAGTAGTGTCAAAGGAGAAGATTTTAAAGGAAATAACACTTAAAATAGCGAAAAACCATCAAAACAAGAGGCTTCCAGGAGCCTGAATTGCTCACCTGGTTAAATTTTGTCTTTCAATGGCAATAAATTTAACAAGAAGTTGTCTAACAATTTTGACTCAAGAAGACTTTGGTAGGACTTATCGCAAGGACCATTTCAGTTTCTTTTTATTCATTATACCATATTTTCCGGACTATAAGTCGCTATTTTTTTTCAGCAAAGTGTCAGCCTGGACTTATATAAGGATTTTTCAAGAAAAAATGTTCATCTACAATGCATTTCATTAGACTTGTTTAGTTCACTTCTGATTGCTTTAATTCAAATTTTTTTGTAAACTGCAATCACTGAAATCTGTCACTCGAACAGTCAAACTGACGATTGAATTTGAATATTATTGATCATTGCCGCTATTCTTTACGAATTATACACCGATGTTAATAAAAACTTTGAAACTTTGAAACCGTTAAAATATATAAACAAACTCTAGAAGATACTTTAACAAACTCTTTTTAACTGGAAAGACATTATCGAGTGTTCTGGAGTTATCGATCCTTTAATATGCAAATTTATACCCATTTATGGTATGTCATAACACATTCGCATGTGGCTCAAATTAAAATTAGTTAAGGTGTTATCTAAATGGCTAACTGCAACCAAATTTGCAGGTAACAATTATCTTTTATTGTATTTCGTAATACCAGATAATATTGTTTATCAATTACTGCTGGTAATTATGACCAATTCATCAAACAAATTTTCCTGCTTATTTCACACCTGTGTGCCCATATTTGACAAGTTTATGATTTCATACACCTGATGATCTAAGGCTTCAGAGCCATTGACATGCCAGTCAATAAAAATAATTGAACTTGCGGACAAAGTACACTTTAACAAAAACACAATTATTAATTTAATTCAGAAATATTATACTTAGTAACATCGCTGGAATAATATGCTGTTGAAATCAAACTGCTCAACTCGGATCTCTGCTGACACATACGATATCAATGCACACGTCTGATCCTTGACTTATCTGCAGAATTCACTTATTAATGTTTTTTCCGTTGATTTTGGTCAAAATCAGGCAACTTATACTCCACACTGACTTGTAGTCCGGAAAATAGGGTAGTTTTCAAGATATCGGCTGAAAACTTTGGAAAAAAAAACCATTTATCATCTTTCAAAGGCAATAACTCTTATAAGCAGTCGTCTGATAACTTTAATCCCTGGAGACTTTTGTAGGCCTTATAATAAGGATTATTTTAGCAATTAAAAGAATTTGGCTAAACCAAATGGTTTTAGAAATATAATATGCAAAAAATTACTGTCTGACTATTCGGACTATACTATGTTCTATTTTTAGTAAGGACGCCATGTTTTTCGACAGATAAAAAATCCCCACATCAGTTCTATGCAGGGTACCCCAGGAAACATTCATACAAAGTTTGATTCCAATTGGTCAAGTAGTGTCAGAGGAGAAAATGTTGGAAAGAAATAACATTAAAAATAGCAAAAAATGATGAATAAAACAACAGCGTTCCAATGTCCCACTAAAAAAAAATAGTGGAAAACTTGAAGTTCACTGAAATTTTCCATGTCCAAGGTCATAACTACCATATTAAAAAGTAAACTCTGAGCACTATGTTGGGGTGGGGGTTGTATCAAAATTATTTATCAGAACAGAAATTTCAAATCACTTTATAAACCAGAAATTCATACCAAACATAGAATTATAAACCAAGAAATTGTAAGGAAACAAGGGTGAAATCTAAAGTTTTATTGTCAAGGACTTATTCTTGTTAAAACAGCATTTCTCAAGTTTACAGCATGTGATCTCAGGAATGGGATTCATATCAATTATTGATCAGTGATCAAATGAATGATTAATTACATTGCTATGGTTAGTCTTAAATCTTCCCTGATGTTAAATTAAGACCATGGAGTTAGACAGATCAAATCCTTCAGATCCTAATTATTACTGCAGTTTAAGTCTTCCCATAATGCATTATTTAGTGACCGATGTATATTTCTTGAAGGATTTTCTACAAAAGCCACAGACTTGGCTATTATTTCTATTTTTACATTGTCTCTTCATGGGAAGAATGATAGGGTCGGAAGGTCAATGGTGGATATATCTTTACTCTCAATATAGAGTGCAATTATATCTTTAATTGAGGCATTTATTTAATTAATAATAAGCAACACTGAAGATATATTAACATGTGATGTAATGGGTGTGACCACTTAACTGGCACGGTGATGTCAAAAAGTAGGACTAACTCTCAAGCACAATGTCTTACTAAATAGAACTGATCAACAAAAATCGGTGCAATAGATTCACCATGGCAAGCTAATAGAACAGGGTGAATATTTTTCAGGACTTAACAGCAGAAAATGAATGACAATCATATATCCATTAAATGCACATTAACAAAACTGTCTTAGAAAATCAAATGAAATCAAGCAAATAGAGGCATTATCCCTATATCATAGAGATATTAGATTATTCCCATGAGAGTGGAAATGCCATCAAATTATTCCCTTCTATGATCTTTATGCCTTATCCAATTCATAATGAAATCTTAAATGATTTTACACTTATGGAATATCTGTCTAAAATCTATTATGAGTATATTTTTATTGATTACTTCCCTTATTTTCAAATCTAACTTATATAATCTGTAAATGTAACAAGAATAGCAAGTTTCCTTTAATTTTTTAAAAAAAGTTTCTCATAGTATCATTGTCCAATTATCGTTTCTTTTCAGCACCCTCAATGACCCTACCCAATTGGCTGATTATTTAGGTCAATCTATTTAGCTATAGTCCTGCCTCATTGACGTACATTCCACATTCCTGCTTAATCAGAAGTTTAACATATCTCTAAAAAGCTACTAAGACTACTAAGGACCAATGGTACCTACGAACACTGTGCCAAAGTCTTGGAACATGGACTAGTTGTATCTGCCCCAATTGTACTTGCCAAGACTTAGCATGGACCATTTTAAATATTTGACTTATAAAGGATTTCTTACTCATATTTTTTTAATCCATCCTTACCTTAAACTACCAATGTAGTCCATACACCCAACATCTTGTTTTCTTCCTACAAAAGAAAAAAAAAACATATAATAACTTAATCCACACCAAGAGTTATCTCCCTTCTAGCCCTTTATCCTTCATCAACTTACTATTTAGGGCGGTAGAATATATGGTTAAAGAAGTTATCACAATGAAGTTAAATGTACTTAGTTTAATATCTTCTACTTAAGGTAAAAACTTGTGCAATCCTAACCAATATTACAGAAAGGAAATACATCACTTTACCAAGAGAAAAAGTCTTCCTTTATAAATCTACAATCTATAAATAAATTCACTGGAAAAAAGACTGATCTAATAACAGTCTTTACTTCAAACTAAGAATAACAACAGACAATACTGACTACTCAATAGAATGGTAGTAAAGTTAGGACAATAAGACATAACAAAGAGTCGGACAATACTGACTACTCAATAGAATGGTAGTAAAGTTAGGACAATAAGACATAACGAAGAGTCGGACAATACTGACTACTCAATAGAATGGTAGTAAAGTAAGAATAATAAGACATAACAAAGAGTCGGACAATACTGACTACTCAATAGAATGGTAGTAAAGTTAGGACAATAAGACATAACAAAGAGTCGGACAATACTGACTACTCAATAGAATGGTAGTAAAGTTAGGACAATAAGACATAACGAAGAGTCGGACAATACTGACTACTCAATAGAATGGTAGTAAAGTTAGGACAATAAGACATAACGAAGAGTCGGACAATACTGACTACTCAATAGAATGGTAGTAAAGTTAGAATAATAAGACATAACAAAGAGTCGGACAATACTGACTACTCAATAGAATGGTAGTAAAGTTAGGACAATAAGACATAACAAAGAGTCGGACAATACTGACTACTCAATAGAATGGTAGTAAAGTTAGGACAATAAGACATAACAAAGAGTCGGACAATACTGACTACTCAATAGAATGGTAGTAAAGTTAGGACAATAAGACATAACAAGGAGTTGGACAATACTGACTACTCAATAGAATGGAAGTAAAGTTAGGATGATAAGACAGAACAATGACTTGGAGAATGTCCTTATACTAACGACGAAGACTTTATCTGGTATGTTTCCCTGTCTTATCTCAAATTACCTGTTCAATATTGAACCTTTCCATCTTGTCTTTTGATGACTTTATCAATTTTAATTCAGACAAAATTCTATTATATTAAAGTCAAGAGCTGTCTTCATTGACTTATTGAACAATGGCTTTCAAATGTTTAATATAATAAATAGACGAATTCCATTATACATTTATACAGCTTCTTGCATAAATGAGGAACTTGCCATCAATTTATTATCATGGTTCTGAAAGTCTGCCGATTTACCATAAATCTAGCTAATTCTATGTTATCACATTCCATAAAAAGACATAGCTATTAATTCTGAATAAAAACCAATACACAGACAATATTAATATTGAACAGCTATGATATATAGCCATAATCTGAACATCGTATCTCCCCAATGCGAATCAAACCTCCCCTCGTCGACAGAAGATTTCATACCGATTTAATAATTCTATCCACAAGTGGTGATAGAAAATACCAACAAGGGACCATACTTTGGTTGTTAATTCAAATCATCATTGACTATAACTTCACACCAGACCCACTTTATGACAAAATGTCATATTGATAAAATTTGCTGTAGGAATGTCACCCATGGGATCTAGACCCAAACATCTATAAATACCAACTAGCTACTAAATGATCTTCCTCTACCATCTATTGAGAGTTGTTTTCAAATAAAAACTTTCATTTTATATACCTTACTGACAATGTATAACATTAAAGAAGTGTCTACCACAGGAACAATACCATCATTAGAATGAGAAAAGTCTGGGGTCAGATTACCAACAAACATTGGCTGTGTGTAAGCTGACAAAAACAAAACATTTTCCAATACTTATACTTAATTGGTTTTATCTGGACAAAATTATTGTTTAACAAAAATAGTTTACAACAAATTATATTCTACTTTTGACCTTAACAAATACAGGTAGAGTACACTTGTGTTTATATTTTATTCTTGGACTGCTGAGCTCATCCCAGTTTTTTTTTTACTTTCTATTTAATGATCTAGTCTTTTTGAATGTATGCTTGTGTTGAATTTATGTTTCATTATAACACTGTTCCACTCAACTCAGAATTTTAAGCTATTTGATAAATTTCAAATAAGAATTTTTGGCTTTGTTTATAAAGTGAAACCTTTTACAAGGAATTTTTTCTACAGTTGAAGCTCCATGATAACTGAACTCAAGAGAATAATGGACACATCTATACAGCCTTAAACTCTATATCTGTACACCCATTTTAAGTCAGGAACTTGGTCCATAGTGTTATTTCAAAAATAACTTGATTGTCTTATAAGAAAAGATGTTCACTTTAGCTAGGGTCAACAAGAACTTGCCACTATCCCTTATTGAAGTTAATATTTCACTGCTGGGGTCATTGCCTTATGTACATTTTCCCCACATCATTTTTGCTTCATGATCAAATTCAGTTGTTAGTGTGATACCTAATATACACTGTAATGTAGGAAACCTCTTTTTTCTTTTGTCCTTATATTACTTTTTAGTTTGATTTGTCATTGTTCAGTTACCATGGATTTCATTACTTTGTTGTCATGACCTTCCAGAGATTACTTAAAGGTGTGTTCACACTTACTGAAGACCATCCAGAGATTACTTAAAGGTGTGTTCACACTTATTGAAGACCTTCCAGAGATTACTTAAAGGTGTGTTCTCACTTATTAAAGACCTTCCACAGCTTACTTAAAGGTGTGTTCACACTTACTGAAGACCCTCCAGAGATTACTTAAAGGTGTGTTCACACTTACTGAAGACCTTCCACAGCTTACTTAAAGGTGTGTTCACACTTATTGAAGGTGTGTTCATACTTACTGAAGACCTTCCACAGCTTACTTAAAGGTGTGATTACACTTACTGAAGACCTTTTGGTGATCTCTGAAAGTACTTAATATTTTGTATTTAGGTTATATGCTGGTGCATTTGTTATGTTTCACCAAATCTGTTCATTTCCTATTTTTTCTTTTGAATGTTGATTATGTATAGAAAATGGTGAGTATATAACACACAGTTTTCAACCATAGGTCTTCCAAATGCATGCCTTTCATTTTATTTTCATTACCCTGAATTTAATAAAACCAGATTTTCTGCCTAAATAATTGATACAGGACCAAATACATGTTAATTCATAATATTTGTAGCAGTATAAAATAAACTGAAAGGCAAATTCATTAAACATTCACAGTTTTTCTTTTCATTTAATCAATGTGACATTTTATTCTGGGATAAACAGCCAGACCAAATCAAACATACAGTAATCCTTTACAATCCATATATTGAATCACATCAACGTCAACATTTAGTTGACGAACTGAGATTTTCAAATCTGTCTTTACATGTATAATCCTTGAATCTAATCATTAATATTATAAATGACGTCCTTTTTCCATATCTATTATGAAGTCTTGGTCCTATTGATTTAAAGGTAACATCTTGACTTAAATAATAATTCAAATCCTGCGATAAAGCTGTTTTCTAAACATGAATCGATACCTCAAGGTTTCAAGTCCCGACTCAAGCAATAAATGAAACCTAGTAACTCTAACTTGTCAGTCAAATAGTAACTAATGAATTGGGTCAGTGGCTGCAACTCAATAAATAACTTGAGAAAACCACACTTCCCATCGCTTCCATTATAGCTTTGTCCTGCATGATGGCAATCGACGATATCACAGGCAGAAATCTATTACATCAGAATCGTTTGTCAGAAATTATACAATTGGGTGACAAGGTTATCAATGAATACGCTTGCTATTTTGTTGTTCAATATCTTCAGGAAACAATATTTTCACTGTTCTAATAAATATGTTCAGATTGTGTTGCTTCTTCTTTCAGTCCAGCTACTTCATGGTTGGACCAATGTAATATTTGGTTTTAACTCATCATATATATATATAATTGATTTACCATCAGGGAGGGAATTCTTTTTGTTTGTTTTGTTTGTTCCATACACTTTAACTTTGAATTTTGGTAGCCAATTGGTAAATTCCTTCTATAGTAGAAGAAATTTAGTAGCTCACACTAAATGTTTGGGGCCATTTGCAAGTGGGTCCCTGCTAATTTCAGACCCTGTGATAATGTTTTGCAGTTATATTTTGATAGAATTCTTTACTTTTTACATACTAGGAACACAGAGTATAAAGAGCTTGCTTGTGCCTTACTTAAATATATTTAAAATGAAGCTTGATCTCACAAAAGTTTTGTACTTCCAAACATTTTCCATTATGCTAAACATGATATTTTAGTGCAAGTCTTATTTGAAGGTTTGAGACTGTGTTGTCTCAAGGTTACTTCTCTATTACCCCATGAATAATGCCTGAAGGTCATTTTTACATCACCCCTTGGACATTGTCTAAAGGCTGTTTTCCAAATACCTCTATCCAAAATTTTGTCCTTGTCCATTATTTCATGAAAAGCTTTTTTCAGTTTTTTCTCACAAGTTCAATGTTTTCCAAATTGGATGTTTATGTTCATTCATTAAATGTCTTAAACTTGCTTGGAAAAGATTCTCATATTCTATCATTAACGAAGTGTTTTCCATTAACAGTAAAACAAGAATTTCCCGTGGCAGTCAATATCTGTATCTCAGATCTTATATATGGAGACATTGCTAATTGGGAAATCCAGAAAATCTAATTTATATAATAAAATTGTCGCAAACATGCCATCAGTGATAGGAAATAGAAATGCTGCAACACTACATCCTAAAGAAATCTACTACATCATACAATAAATAGACATCAGAAGTCTTACAACAATGTTATAAAAATATTACTTTAACATTCCTGTGGTTAGGAATTGTTAGGAATTCTTTAGCTATAAATTTGTCCCTATTTCTATGACTTCCTAAGTTCAACAACTTTATGTCAGAACAATAACTGTTTTCAAACATGTACAATGTTCAGTTTTTTTGTGGAAATTTGTATGTTAAAGTTTTTAAATATTTCTTTTCAGAGAATGCAGGAGAACATATATTATGCTAACTGTTTTCATTACCAGAGCTATTTCAAGACAGAATTGGAAGTCCTTAACATTTATTTAGCATACAGACCATCTATTCACATTTGTGATGGAAGGGCCAGTATAGCTAATTTTCCTGTATACTAGTAGTCACAACTTGATACATTCTGTTGTATTGAATCTGATGGAATGTCTAAAGGCTTGGCTGGCCAATCTATAGGAGCAATACACATAACTAAATTAAGCCAAAATTTCACCATACAACATCTACATACACTTTACTGTACAACCATACAATGTACCTACATGTACTAGACTATCCTTGCATGCATGTACTATACTGTCCCTGCATACATGTACTAAACTGTCGATGTAAACAATGTACCTACATGTACTAGACTGTCTGTGTATACAATGTACCTACATGTACTAGACTATCCCTGCATACATGTACTATACTGTCAATGTATACAATGTACCTACATGTACTATACTGTCTGTGTATACAATGTACCTACATGTACTACACTGTCAATGTATACAATGTACCTACATGTACTACACTGTCAATGTATACAATGTACCTACATGTACTACACTGTCAATGTATACAATGTACCTACATGTAATATACTGTACATGTAACCTTACAATGATTCATGATGTCTGGTGACTGGTAACAAATGTAACTTTCTGCTGCAAATAAACTTAAGGAGTTCTATAAGGATAGCCTTTGTTACCATATCGTTATCATTTTAGTCGTAATCATAACTAAATTTGATCAAGTATGGAACTAACATAACAAGTTAGGGAACAATCAACTCTTGGAGGAGTCTGATATTGAAGAAATGATGTGATTGAAACCTGTAAGGAATCAACTATTTGACAGGATACAACCAGAATAGTAAATGACAAGGCTACAGACCTCTAGAATCTAATCAGAGAAGACGAAGAAAGGTTTGGTAGAGATCAACAAACAAAATTAAGTCAATCCTGACCTTACTGCACCAATGTAGTATGTCTATGCCTACAATTTTTATTATTTTAAACAAACATTACGCAAATTCCAATATTAAAAGAAATCAGGGCACATTGATATTTCGAGTTTTCCTGATCCTTTTGTAAGTCCATACTTGTCTTATTGTATTTGTCAGGGATTCATGAAATACATATATTTTACACACTGTATGTAGATGCCTGTATGCTGTTCATACCCTCATGGAAATAGAAGTGATTTGACCAATTTCTTGATAACAAGCATGACACTGCTTTTATTTCTCAGTGACTAAAATCTGATACTTTTCTGAATTTTACCTGTTTATCATAATTGACAACTAACACATTGATTTAAGGTGTTTTTTTTCCTTTTATCAGTAAACACTAAAATAATTCACACTGTGATTTTCCAATCAATGTTAATAAAGTAGTCAATTTTTCCAAAAGAATCAATTTTTATAATGGTGTTTTTTTTCATATTAATTAAAGATATCTTAACCAACTTCCAAAGTACATCAAACAGCTATAAAATTTGCTATTGATTGGGTCTTTTAGTTTTGAATTAATCTTCATCAACAGAACGTTTGCTAAACAATATTAACTGCAGCCCTGTTCAAATAAACTTCTAGTGTTTACTCACAATCATCTCGTCAACTCAGTGTTTCAGTAAAAAGTCAAGTCAATAACAACCTGTATCAATTACGTGATTCCTATTACTTGCCATTCAATACTGCTATTACCCACGGAACACGTATGTTTACGGGAAATTCAAGTTCCGGCTCTCTGTTTCTGTAACATTTATCATCCTTAGTTGGTAGAAAACTTAATCCTACTTAAAAACTTTGCAAAAGTGTAAGCTCAATAAAGCCTTAATCAGTTTTAGAAGAAAAGAAATATATAGCTTCCTGAATTTCTTAATTACATATATTCTTCACATTCTGGATTTATAACCAAAATTATTTTGGATACTACATCTGAAACTATTTAGTATTTCTGCAATATGATGTAATAAATATTAAATTAATGTTAGTTACTAACCTAAAAACTTCATAATGAGAGAATTTTCTTGGAAACTCTCCATTTTAATTTTACTGATAAATGGAGAAAAAAACCACCAGCAGATTACTAACAATACGAATGGCTACTAAATACCATGGAGAAAATATAGCTTCTTACTTCAAGAGTTTTTCAATGGTTTTGTATTGTTTCCCTATTTGTTTTTTTTAAATAGGTGCAGGTAGTAGCGACAGTGACTAATTAATAAGTGCAGTTAGTAGCAACAGTGACTAATTAATAGGTGCAGGTAGTAGCGACAGTGACTAATTTATAGGTGCAGGTAGTAGCGACAGTGACTAATTAATAAGTGCAGGTAGTAGCAACAGTGACTAATTAATAGGTGCAGGTACTAGTGACAGTGACTAATTAATAGGTGCAGGTAGTAGCAACAGTGACTAATTAATAGGTGCAGGTAGTAGCAACAGTGACTAATTAATATGTGCAGGTAGTAGCAACAGTGACTAATTAATAGGTGCAGTTAGTAGCAACAGTGACTAATTAATAAGTGCAGGTACTAGCGACAGTGACTAATTAATAGGTGCAGGTACTAGCGACAGTGACTAATTAATAGGTGCAGGTAGTAGCAACAGTGACTAATTAATAAGTGCAGGTAGTAGCAACAGTGACTAATTAATAGGTGCAGGTAGTAGCTACAGTGACTAATTAATAGGTGCAGGTAGTAGCGACAGTGACTAATTAATAGGTGCAGGTAGTAGCGACAGTGACTAATTAATAAGTGCAGTTAGTAGCAACAGTGACTAATTAATAGGTGCAGGTAGTAGCGACAGTGACTAATTTATAGGTGCAGGTAGTAGCGACAGTGACTAATTAATAAGTGCAGGTAGTAGCAACAGTGACTAATTAATAGGTGCAGGTACTAGCGACAGTGACTAATATAACTAAACCAATGAAACAGATGTTTAACAAAATACACTGGTAATGATGACATGGTTGGTTTCCATGAGGATCACCATCTGATTTTGTGGGGAGGAGGCCTGGCAGTTTTTGTAGATTAATATCTAGTATTAAAAAAATTGGAAATACATTATCTGGCCTCCACTACCTAGAACATAAAACCAATCTGGCCTCCACTACATAGAAAATAAAACCAAACTGGCCTCCACTACCTAGAAAATAAAACCAATCTGGCCTCCATATTCTAATGTACAGTATACTGAAAATAAATAATCTAGCTATAAAGCATTTGAAAATAAAATGTTCTACCCCAACCAAAAACTGCCAGCCCCTCCTTTTTCAGAATGAACTGTTTGTCTCCTAACTACATTGGTGGTACCCAGCACTGGCATTGGTTGTTTTCAGTAAGAAAGATGTATAAGTATGTCAGGTTTCCTAATCAATCAGGCCAAGGTTCTGTAAAACTTGAATAACAGGTCTGTGAATATTTATCTCCAAGTTAAATGAGGTAACATACTAATTGTCACTGTTCTACCAATAGAACATTAAGACATCACAATACCAACAGTTAAGAATATGCTAAGTATATCCTTCATGTTTTCAGGCAGTGGGGACTGGGGTTTCACATGGCATGGCAGAAAAACAGGACTCAATAGAAAGTAAATGTTTAACCTAACAAAATTTCAATTTATTATTTTGTTTCAAAGTGAACCTCCTATACATAATTTATATAAATACATATTTAAAAAAACACCAACTCTGCAATATTTCATCATATATGAACATGACATATTAGTTTGAAACCTTTAGCTGATTATTATGTTCTAGCCACAGTCTGATTTACAAGAAAATGAAGGACATGTCATTATGCTGACTACAGTTCATTACTACATGTTATCAGTTCCTGTGTTTCTTGTTAACTAAAGGGAAAAGTCTAATTAAGATAAATCTTTAAAATAAATTGAAGATTTCCAATTCCTTTTAAATCCCTCTTCACATTCTTTGATCTTAGTACAACTAGCATAAATCAAGCCACACCAAAATTAGTGATCGATTTGAGAGCTAATTAAAACTGAGCAGTTTCAAATTAAGATAGATATGTCCAACGATTTGTCAAGCTGTGGAATAGATGTCACCAAAAATGCATCATTATAAATCTTCTGGAAATTTATCTTAGAAAAGAAGTTCTTTACCCTAAGGGTCTTAATAATGAGATAAAAAACAAAAGAGAAGTATGTGTCCATGAAGCTAGCATCCAGATCTAACAGCTAGTAGTAAAGTTATACCAATAATTAGATAACATTAGGTATATTGAAAAAGTGACAAAACAAGTAAACACAGACCAATGGACACAGAACTACCCAAAAGGGAATATAAGCATCTAAAGTTTTGGCAACTGAGACCAGGCCTTTTTTACCTGCTAAAACTTATCTATCAGATTTAGATAATGTCTCCAAAAAGAGCAAAAGAAAATTAAAATCAAAAGGTTTGATAGAGCTCTGTCTGCAAAAATCAAATGATAGCTGCCTAATACAACAATAAATCTAGCACATATGACATTCTAGTGTATACAACTCTATGATCAGTGTGTCTATCAAATGTTCTACTGTCTGTAGGGATATGTATCTAGTCAATTATTTAAAACAATAAGAGATTAAATAATGATTAAATGATTCAGTAAAGATAAAAATTAAATTTGAGTCTGACATTTATCGTGATATAATATGATATAGTTGTCAATTTATTGATCCCTATGTAGAACACTTCCTTACAAAGTCTTCTATGGAAGCACTTGCAGAACATCACTTTTATTTTCACATTTTCTCTATCAAATTAGTATAGCTAATTCTTAGCACAGGGATGAAACTCCAGTACAAGATGTATAGAAATGAACTAATTGACTTTTCATTTTCCACAATGATTTTTGAGAATGGACTTAAGGAATCATAATTTTTCGAAAAAATATTTTCTCTGCTAATCTTATATAACCCTAGTACTAAAGCCCTGTCAGGAATTCACAGGTCTACAGCACCACAAAAGTACAATTAATCTGACAAGAATCTTTCTCTCTGGACCAGAATCTTTCTCCATCATCTTTACATGGTTGTTTTACATCAATAATCTCTGATCCTTGCTGATCGCAGATCAGTTAATCATATTTGGCCAATCAATCCTCACGAAACATCACACGTCTCACCCAATCACATCCACTGATCCTCCGTCAAAACAATTGATTTTTCTCCCTTGTCCATATATAAATAATAAGTTAATATAAATCTTTTAAGGTTTAGTGACCATGAATAGGGTGTTAAGGATGTAATGTTCCTATACTGTTCTACAATCCTTTAAGCTCTAGACAGCTTCAGTAATGATACATTTATCTATAAATAGGATTTTCTCTGATGCTTAGCTATGTTCCTTTAATATACAATTCATAAAGGATTTTTCTTTGAAGCTAAAGTAATCCTATTTGATAGTGAATTCATATAGACTGCTTTTTGATGCCAATTAGATACATATATAAATGGAAGTCTTATAGTAATGTCACTGATTGTGAAGAAATTTAGAGAACTTCTATGATAGATCGAACACTATCTTAACAATTCCAAAAACCTTAAGTAAAAAGTCTATAAAACTTGTCAGATTTCTATTGTAGGTCCAGCCATTGAAGTCTGAGAGTTTTCCTGATCCTTTTGTAAGTCCATACTTGTCTTATTGTATTTGTCAGGGATTCATGAAATACATATATTTTACACACTGTATGTAGATGCCTGTATGCTGTTCATACCCTCATGGAAATAGAAGTGATTCGACCAATTTCTTGATAACAAGCATGACACTGCTTTTATTTCTCAGTGACTAAAATCTGATACTTTTCTGAATTTTACCCGTTTATCATAATTGACAACTAACACATTGATTTAAGGTGTTTTTTTTTCCCTTTTATCAGTAAACACTAAAATAATTCACACTGTGATTTTCCAATCAATGTTAATCAAGTAGTCAATGTTTCCTAGAGAAACCTCATGAATTAAAAACCCAGCTAAACTAGATATAGTTTCACCAAAAACCTAGCTTAACTGGACATGGTTTCACCAAAAACCCTAGCTAAACTGGACATGATTTCACCAAAAACCCAGCTAACCTGGACATGGTTTCATAAAAAAATAAACATTGAGTATTGAGGAAATCAATGATCTTTGCCCTGAAATCAAGACATAAAATGCACCATGGAGTACAGAATGATACAACTAAAGAGTTCAAAACTTCATACAGTTCTCACTTTGGATTGTGATTGAATGTTGACACAACCCAGGTTTTCAAAACACAGTAACAGTGGTCATGAAATTGGACATTAACCTTATGGTCAAACATAAAAAATCTAAATACACAGAGTTGGTTTTAACATATCCATGCACCTTTGGAATTCAATTTTTTCTTATAATGTCTACTTTCGATCCCTATGGAAAACCAGGTCAAAATCCAAAATCTAATACAGATTCAGCATGATATGATTTGAGGCTTCCATGTCAGGGATGGGGCTATTTTTACTCACTTGTTGATAAAGCACCATGTTGTAATATCATTGATGTCTCAACCAACAGGTGTGACTTCCTACTTTGAGCAATTCATGTTTCAGAGCATCTACATAACATAGCTGACTCTCTGTCCTTTTCAAATATCCCTTGTTTTCAGTTTCATTAAATCTCCCCAAAATTTTCAAGACTAAAAAAAAATATAAAAATATGAAAACATGTGAAGTTGAACAAGAAATATGTAACTTATACAAAGTTTACGAAATATCTATCTTGCTTGAGAATTGATCCAAACCTTTCGATGTGATATTTAACTTTATGCTACAATTTCATTGAGATCCATTAAAGTTATTGTCTGGAAACAGAGTCCATGAATGATGATGATGCCCACAAAGATTAAGACAATGAAGACATCACCATACCATTATGGGATACAATGTTTTGTGGTTATGTGAAACTAAAACCATAAAACTGGTACTATTTTTTTTTCTATATTGCAAACCCTTCAACTAGACAGATGTTTCTTTAGTCCCCCCCCTGAAAAAAACAAGTTCTAAATTCCCATTAACATATATTCCCAGAGAAATGGCATTTCATTGTATGATGCAAAGAACTCAGCAGGAGGTTTAATTATGTAATAAGCTAAATGATCTGAAGTACTCAATAACCTTGTTTCTTGAACCTGAAATACTGAGAGTTTCTACAGCAAAAAGTCTAAAACATGGCCATTAAGACATTTAAGATTGCAACTGCTGAGAAACAAGAAAAAATACCTCCACATCAAAGATCTCCCTCTGTCTACAGGTCATGATACACCATGAAAGTAGTACATCACATGCCTACCTTAATACAACATTTTCACTGAATGCACTATGTATGATACACTATGAAAGTAGTACATCACATGCCTACCTTAATACAATATTTCCACTGAATGCAGCATGATACACCATGAAAGTAGTACATCACATTCCTTCCTTAATACAACATTTCCACTGAATGCACCATGATACACCATGAAGGCAATACCTAACTTCCTCTAGAATGCATTTAAACTGTTACATTGAGTGCAGCATGATAAAACTTTAAATGCTTATGAACTAGAAAAACAAATTTGTGGGGAAACCCTATGAATTCTTAAATTATTGCTTTGGACTTCAACTAAATTCCTCACAGATGAATCTACCAATAACCTTTTGATTGCAGAATGAAAACTCAAGCTAAGATTTTTAAAAAGTGATCTTTCAACTAGTGTTCAAGTTTCCACAAGGAAACATAATGACACTGGATATTTTTTATGTCATTATTTTTGATTCCATAATTTATTATGATGTAGAAAATCAAAACATACAGACAAGTCATGGAAAAAGTTCTGCTAAGCAAATACCAAATAAATTACTTCTTGCAAAATGAAACTTCTGGTCTTTCATTCCTCTTCTCTTGTAATCACCACAGGGTAAAATAAGAAAATGAAAGTAAAAATATCGCTATAAACCAAGATGACATTAATGTGCCCATAGAAGCAGACTTAAGATTTTAATAACAACTCTACCCAACCATTACAATACCCAATCTACCAAAGTCATAAAACCATCTGTTTTAACACTTTAATCTATCCATTTTATGAGTAATCCTGACCCTGACTTCCTCATAAGGATACTAAACTGAAAACTCGGCAATTGATTTCCAGGACCATGTCTATATATAAATGATAAGAAACCATAAATCTTAACAGTTAGTTGAACCAGGGAATGGGTGCTAAAATCCTAATGTTCATTGATTGTTTTATTGCAGATCTCAACACAAGCCAATAATTAACTGTTGGATTTATTGTCTATCAGGGGGGCTATGAATTGTTCCTTGTTTTAGTAAACTGATTAGATTTCCTAGACCTTACTACATGTACCTAGGTTCAGGTTATGAATCTTTTTTTATTTGGATAGGGAACTGATCAGATACCTGGAGGCCGTGAACTCACTACCAGTGTTCAGATTGTGAATCTTTTATATTTGAAGAGAGAACAGATTAAGAATTCTGAATCCCTAGAACTCACTACATGTACTTCTGTTCAGCTATTCCTGTTCATGCTGTGTTCATCAGAGAGCTGACAACTTTAACTATTTCTTTGCAAATTTTTCTTCAGGTTTGGCCACAACCACAAAAACATTTTCTTTTTCTCATGCAATCAGAAACCTTATCTCTAAAATTTCATTGTAACTTACAGAATAAAAACAGAATGTCTATTTGTAAGCAACTTCTAAAATTTATCAAATTACAATGGAAAAAAGTTCTGCATCTTTTAAAATTTATTACAGGCAATTTTCTGCAGCAGAAATACTTGATATTTAATATTTTCCTTTTTTTTTTAAATATTTATTACACATCATTAACATATAATTTTGAACACCTGTACATGTAAAGCTACAAGTAATTTCATTTGAGCTAATAAAAGTAGATGGCTTTAACAATATTTCAATACTTTAAAGATTACAAATATTTTACTACAAAATATCACATTTACATACATGTAAATATAAATTCCCTATACATGAACAAGAATATAATTTTAAAAATATTTCCACCTTGCACACTTTTTAGTTCCCATTGTCAAGGGAAATAACTGTTGATAAGATATCAGAAACAGAAACCTTCAACTAAAATACCATGAACAGATGTTACCACACATAAACCATCCCAATCCATGTTTCAGTATAATAGATTGGTAATAGTAATTTCTATGACGCATGTAATTAATGCAAATGCAGGGAAAATGCACCATATTAAACCTTTCTATGATGGGGTATAAAGATGCCAGGAGTACTGCGATAAAAATTATCAAAACCCTGCCATTGAAATGGAGTTCTGAAGATAAACAATGGCACAGTAGCTTGCTGGTGATACAATGGTTCTGTTTCATGGCCTTGTGATAAAAATGCCACCAATATTAATCTTCCTATCAAAAACCTATTATCTTTTGACAGTAAGAAACTGAACTTCTGTTTTCAAGTTATCATACAACAAAAAGTTTATAAAAATACATACTACATTCATCAATTGTAAAAGAATTTTTCACACATTACATAATAAAATCTCAAAAATAGATCTGTGTACAGTTATACAACTAACTACATCAAATTTAAACAAACAAAATGATAGAAAATTTACAAAATTCCAGATGATCAGAGAAAATCAGCATCGTCTCTCATCAGTGTTAGATAAGGTGCATGATCAGTGTTTGAAGGAAGTGATACACTTGACATTAGCTTGCTTCAAGGTCAACCAGGGCTATTTATCATTGGGTTCTAGGTGTAGGTGTATAGAGAATGGATAAAACAGACAACTAACACAATTATCACAATTTGTTAAACAAATTAATCCATAAAGTACACCAATTAACTGTTAATTATGTCTTGTTCTAATCAAAAAGGCGAATGACATAAAGATTATTAATAGAATAAGTACAAGGTCACTTCAATACTGGGCGACCTCCCAATATTCCTCTTGTTTTTTATTCCAAGGAGGTATTACAGTGTAGTAGCAAAACACTTTTTCTTAAAAAGATTTCTATTTTAAAAATACAAATTGTTTTATGTCACCTGACAGTTCAACAAATAAAGGTACAGTTCTGACCCATCATAAAAAAAATCAAGGTCAAGGTCTGACAATGTTCAGCCAAGATATTTTGTCTATCACAGAATAGTCCAAGGTCAAGTCCAACATCAATCATGTCAAAATTTACTTAATGTCTTGCTACCAACATTTACAGCTTATGACAAAAAATCCAGTTTTGAATTTGAAGAAGTGGTTTAACTAGTCAATTTAGGTTTCCACAAAGTCACCAGACAATTAATGTCACTCATTAATACAAGGTTAAGTTATTAGCTAATAATTTCACAAACACAACATTGTCACATCAGTCACCTGCCAACCATTACTATTGAGTTGAAACAAGTAGAGATAATTCACCTTAGCTTCAAGGTTAAGGTCAGTACCCTCATTTTTTTCTGTATTGTTGTTGTCCTGGATTTCTGCCTGATTCATTCCTAGCATTACCAACCTCTGCAGCACCATTCAACGAACAACACTGGAACGGCATATCATAAACAACACAAAATGGGTGTTTATATTTAGTATTTCATGTGACTACTGTTACCAGTGAAGGTTTACCAGGTATTTTGGCTGACCTTATGCAGAGGGGAAAACCTAAGCTTTTTCAGACTTTTGTTAACTCTATTTTATGATATAACCATACATGTAGATAGTAGATGTATCCTTCCATTGACAGGACTGTTAATCTGCCATCATGAATCAAGTTCAGTAGTGTTGTTTAACTGGCTCTCCGTTCGTCATTTTTAGTAATTTTTGTATAATTATTTAATATGCAATAGAGTGCACCAAATAATAATAGGTTTTTAATGTGTTTAATTTGTAAGAAATTGATTATGGATGATAAGATAATCCAATGTTGGGGTGCTACAGAGTGTGATTTATAGCAGTGATAAAGCCAATCACCCATCATAGATTTATCTTTACACAAGAGCTGAAACATTGTTGGAAACGTGAGAATGGTATATACTATAATATGTTATTTCTTAGCTGGAATGGATCCTAGCATCGGTTTTCACAATCATCAAAGAGAAAACAATGTCTTTTTTTATAAACACATGGGATGTCATTTCTAGGGTTCTGTAAATTTTTGAATTATTACAGTGTACAATAAATCAGACAAAATTTGCCTCTTGTGAAAAATTGCTATTCATTATCAGTCAATATTTTAGGCTTCTCTCTTCCAAAACTTTCCCTGGTAAAACTAAATTCTGACAGAGAAAAACATATCTTAATACATGAAAATAAAAAAACAACTTTTCATTGCTACCCCTGCAAATATTTCTAATTTGCATGGACTTAAATCATTCACACAGTGACAATGATAACAGTGTCAAAATAAGCTACAAGGAGTTTTCAGCATGTTTTGACTTGAGGCAGACATTGCTTTAGTTTTGCTTTAATTGTTTCATGTCTCACAAGATTTCCATGAAACTTGACAGACTTGCAGTCATATTGATTGACAATTTTTAGATGTTTTATGGTCATCATCATGAACTCTTGGATCATTATGGTGTATCTATCTGCACCATGAAAACTGATTTATTCAACGGGTCATAGTTTTCCTTTCCTTGTTTGTCTACCCCGGACTTGACTTTTTATGAGCAACTCGGCGGGTGTTTCTAGAAAAGCAGAGGACACTTACCCTACCAGTGCACCTGGTCCATGCTCCCAGTTTTTAGTGGAGTCCGAGTTGCTCATTTGCTTTTGTTACTTTGTATGTATGATTTTAGTTATTTTATGTTCTTTGTTGTGTATGTCTGTTTTCCATGACTGGTCTTTGTCCCTGGATTGCATTCTTTTGATTACCGCTATAACCTTGGTTCCCTTGATTACTCTTTTTGATGTGTACCAAAAAAAAGAGTTAATGTAAAAGCATATATTTTTTTCAAAATCAATACGACTCATCTAGTTATTCCAGTAAAAGCTGATTGTAAAGGATCACAATGGTTACATCATAATACAAAACCTTAAAAACAAGAATGCATGGTTATTTTTAAAAGGATTTGTTTTGTTTTGTCAGGTACAACAGGTACTCCTTTTAAGATGCTATGGGCTAGATGATTTCTTTTTTTTTCCTGATTTTTTACATACCAGTACAAGGCATTTATACAGGAACATATTTGGACTAATATCCGTCACTCAAAACTTCCTTACTTTATCTGACTAAGGTAACAATGGGTTATCTCGTATAGATAAAAGAGAGACAATGATAAGTGTCCTTTAAACCACTCATCTTTAAATGTAGCTCGTTTTAAAAGAAAATCAGGTCAACTGATAACAAAATATGGGAAAAAACAACAAAAATTGATTAAAACATTCAAATCTATAAGCATGGCTGTTGAAATTTGGTGCATAAAATTGGTAAGGGTAAAGCTACAAAGATACACCATTGTCAAATCCTTAAGGTCTGTATGGTTGTTCGAATCATGCTACATTTTCAGCTGATATCAAACAGCATTTCAAGATAAAAATAAAGAAGTAGCAGTGACTGTCACTATTTTATCACTTGCTATGAAGAAGCAATGAGAATTTTATTTAAGTGCTATATATTGTCTTTGTGTAAAACACTGCTCATTCTTTGTGTCACCCACTATAGGAAGTAACGCCTGTAATTGTCATGATAAATACAGTATAGTAAGCAGTACCAATAGATTCTATGACAACAAAAGACACTTTGCCAGATTCATTGAGAGGTTTTACTAAGCTCCAGAACTATAATAGTCTATCAGCATTGAGAGCACCCTTATTATGTTCTTTTGTTATGAAAGTCTAGTAAGAAATACCATCATTAAAGCCAGAAATCATGGTATCAAAATCTGGTAAGTTTAAACAATGGAGCTATTAATTTCATCCCTGTAACCTTCAACCATTTATTAATGTAACCTGTTTCCTTCAACAGAACAATGCAACACAGGTTATATTTGACGTCAAGAAACAGTAGCACACCAAGATAAATACCAGAATGGCTCTATTTATATCAGAACTGTGGAAGACACGGAAGGCCCATTTGAAAAGGCATTATTATATTGGAACAATCCTAAACATATTAAATTTAGAAATAAAAGCAAAACCAATAATAAATATCCCTGTTTCATAAGTACACATGTATACAGAATGAGTTTCATGGTAAAAGCTTTTGGTAGACAACATAAAATCTGTTAAAAATGCTGGTTTAACTATGACCATGATGTAGTAGTGACTTCTAACCAGAGACATTCATATCAAATTATGACTTGACCTGATAACTTGAAGCTTTCCTGTTATTGTAACTGAATCAACAAAGTAAGTACCAGTTTTCAGGTTTACATTGCAACTAATGACAAGACCAACAAAGTAAGTACTTAAGATTTCCCGTTGTTGTAACTAATGACAAGACCAACAAAGTAAGTAACTTACAGCTTTCCTGTTGTTGTAACTGATGACAAGACCAACAAAGTAAGTTACTTACAGCTTTCCCGTTATTGTAACTAGTGACAAGACCAACAAAGTAAATTACTTACAGCTTTCCCGTTATTGTAACTAGTGACAAGACCAACAAAGTAAGTTACTTACAGCTTTCCCGTTATTGTAACTAGTGACAAGACCAACTAAGAATAAAAGTCTAGCATTGGACCAATTGTAGATACACTGTGAGCCATTGACCATTGGAGTCAGACACATGTAAATCAATTAATAATTAACATTGATAAGTTAATAGTCTTGTATCCATAGACAGTCTTAAGTAGAAAAGCCAGAGTAACCAGTGGAATATACAGACAGTCTTAAGTAGAGAAGCCAGAGAAACCATAATAAAGCTGGACAGGTGACAAGGAGGTCTAGTAACTAAACATCTGATGCATTAAGTCAACATGTCACACTGAGAACTGGTGAAAAATATGTTATACAGAGTACTGACGTCAACAAAAAATGGAATCATTTAGAAATAAGTGAACTTACTAAAAACTAACCACAACAGCAAAAATGGCTATAGTAACCTAGATTACCATATGTTAATTGAATTTTAGTTAAGTGAACTGGCAACATTGGAGCGTTGGAAACCCTTGTACAAAATGGTGTCCGTTTTAGTAGAAAGAGTAGAGAAAACTATTGCACAAAACCGAATCAGGGCAAGAAGCCATTAATAGACAAGGTAGCCATGGAAACTGGAGGTTTATTTTACATCAATGAGTCAATGTTTTGGGAAAGCCATCTAACTGAACTGTTGACAGGGTGGTCATGGAATCAGCACAGAGGGGTAAAATTTTACATTATAAACTAATTGTTTAGTAATCTACCATGAAAAACATATGTTAATTTCTACTTCACTCTTTTTGTTTAGTATACTACTGCTATGATGAAAGAATTCCTTCAAAAAGTCTGTGAAACACAAATATTGTGTGTAGTAAAGATATCAATAACAACTGTATATCCTCATATGACTCTTCCTATTAGTCATGTACAATGTAGAAGGTAGAAGTCATGGATACAACCCATACACTGATTACAATTGTTTCCTTCATGATTTTTTTCAGGTATCTCAAAATATATGGATCATAGAGATTGCTAGCTCAAAAGAAAAACATTTATGCATTTCCTATTTTTGCTCATTATAATTTTTTTATTTGGAGAGAATTCTCTAAGAGTCATTGCTTAAATCTGTCATTAAGGGGAGAGCATTCTGCAAAGAGAGATCATGGTAATTGCAAGAAGGAAGAGCATGGTTTAAGAAACATGACCTACATCTGTTATTTAGGTGAGCACAATTTAATGAACAAAAACACTAATGAAAATATGTAGACAAATAACAACCCAACTGTGTGGAGTAACATTGGTGTTATTGTCATATACCTCTCCAAACATATGGAAAATACATACAACAGCACCACACATGCCAATTATTATAGAGAAATTAAAATTCCAATGCAAGCAGATCTGAAACTCCCTGGTGTTCTATAATAAATAAAGAATAGAACAGATGTACATACAGAGACTGCCAAATCTAAACAGAAATGTTCTGTAGCTGTTAAAAGTGTACACAACCCACCATGTCCCTGTAGATAGAACTGCCAGTTTATACAAACAATCCACATGCTTCACCAGCATCAATGAATGGATGGTTTACTCTTAACTCTCTAGTTTGTAAGTGTGCCCTGAGGCTGACAGTTTATACAAAAATCAGCATGTTTCTCTGGAATGCAAAAATATCAACTTTGCAAAGGTTAGATCGGTCTACGACTATCATAAATAGACAACAAATGATAAGGTGTTCTATCGAAACAGAATCAGGCAGTTTGTCAAAATCACATACAGCAACTCATGGTAGTCCGGTCAAGGTTGTAATAAGTGGTAAAGTACAGATATCAAGATATATACAACAAGTACTTCAACAAATCAAATGATACTGACATTAAAGCTAGAAACAACCAGATACAAATTCAAAGATTATCAATAAGAAAGTACTGCCAAACCAGTAATGAAACCCAGAGGTGCAGCCAGGCACTGAAGCATGGCACTGAAGACCTCCTTGAAACCATCAAGCCAGCAAACATGAATTTTTTTTTAACTACTCTGTGTATAAAGATTTTTGACAAAAGTTGTAGTGCCTAGTCTTCAAAGGAACTTCAAACCAGAGACATAAAGACAGATCGATGGTGACAAAGAGTTTAACAACATGTACATGTATTTAAATACAGCTACTTTTAAGAATCAAGTTTTACATATACAGGATAAAAGGCAAAACAAATTTCGTCAAATGGCTATCCATCAAACCAAACCTATCATTTGTCAAGTACAAAAGCAATCTTATCAGTCAATGTTAATGGTTTTTGTCACAGATATTTATATGATTGTTGTTTTTGCATCAACTTCATTTCATTGTTTAAATTCAATTGAAACATATAAGTTGGATACAAGTCTATATAAGGGAAGATAATTAATCTGAATAAAAAATTTGGGGCAATGTTCCCACTAAAAGTGATTAAATTTTTATATTATTTACAACCTTAGTATTTGTTAATATCAAATGGCAGTACTTGACAAATCTGGACGAGGATCAGAGATGATTTTATATAATTATGCTTTAAATATTAACAAAAACTTAGAAGTACATTCATTCCAAACCTCCACCCACCAATCATTTAAAAATCAAAATGCAAATAAATCATTCCTTTCAATATACATTTTTTTTAAATGTCTATGTTATGTAATTATAAAACATCAGCCACAACAAATGTCTAAGGTAAGTGAGTTCACGGAGCTGCAAATATTATAAAAAAAGCCATTAGTTCTCATACTCCTATAACTATGCAACAGGTTTGTGTTTCATTGTTTTTATAGCTTCATCAGTCACAGACTGTAAAATTTATTTTTATTCTTATAGTGTAAGGAGGAGATAACTCTAGATAAAAATCCTAAAACATCAAAATTTAAAACTACATTGAAGTTTCATGCCTAGGAAAACCTTCTGACACATATCATTATAATCAAAATTTACATGTAAAGCTAAATTACTTGTTTAAAATATCTTTCTAGTAATTATTTGCAAATTTCAGTCATTTGAAAATAAATTGAGCATTTCAGGTGGACATAAATTTTTTGATTGATCTTTGAATTGAAACTGTAATCTTCTATCTATAAAGCAAAAGTTGATTTTTACAATTTTTGTAAAAATGATTCATCATACAGCCTTTAACTACTAAATATATGTTTTTCATTCATTTTTCCATCTGACCTATTCAATTTTCTGAAAAGTTCTTTCTCTTCAGACCAAACAGAACAATCACCAACAAGTTCACTGTTTATTATTCAAATCAAAAATAGGATAAGAACTATTTGTATTGTACAATGCAAGATTAAAAATTTTAATATTAGCTCTTAAGACCCAACAAAAGACTTGAAAGTGGCCAATCTAAGCATAGCCCCAGCACAACTTCTATAAAAACATTATTTTTCAATTTAACTCATTATTCATATACTTAAGATATAATTTACTTTATGAGTTTATATAAACTCAAATATTTTCCTTTCTATATAAAACCACTCCAGCCTTAGAAAACATATTTACTCAGCAAACAGCCAACAATAAATCTGTATAGGGTTATATTTGTCACAATCATTGTCCACCAATCAAAAGCCTGTTTACATATGTAACCTATATTTCATGTGAAAAGTAAATGACAATTCTGTGGCTATTTGTTTTGGTATAGATATGTGAAGGTTTGCCTACAGTCTGTTATTGTTTTATGTCAGTTCTGTTCTGGGCCACTGATTCACTTAAAGTGTGTATTGGCATCAGAGAAGATTTTAGAAGTGTGAGATATGTTTTATGTCCTAAGGACCATCTTCTGAGTACTTACTGTTATATTAACATAACAATACTAATGTTTTTGTAACAAATTTATTTCCATGACATGACTACATGTACTCTAGTTTAATCATAGGCATGAATGGTTAACAGTACATGTATGTGGCAAAGGGCTTAAAAATATTTTCAATCTAAAGGAAAAATAACCAAATTCCCTAAAATGTTAGATTCTTGTGATCTTTTAAAATTTTTATTCTTAATTTTATAACCCAGTAAAAAGTTCCCAAACATCCAACACCTGTATTGTTAGGCTATTTTAATGAATAAAGATAAAAAAAGGGCTATTTTAATGAGAGGCAGTTACCATGATGACACTTTTAAATAATCAATACATTTCCTTTTGAAATAATACATGTATATTCTACAGAAGAAACTCTAAACCAGTATCTTATTTCAGTGAATTAACTTGTACATTAAAATTCAGTATCTTATTACAATGAACAATCTTTCATGATTGATACATGTAGTAACCATAGCAGTACATGTATTCAGTATGTTCTACATTCTTTATTTTGTGGTGAGTTGAATATGCACTTCTGAGGGGTATGGCTTGGGTAGAAAAAAAGAATTTCCTCACAGAAGTGTATGTTTAGCATGCTCATTGAGTTCCCCACAGGGTCTATAGTATAGTTGTTGTACATGTATTGATTCTAACTCTATGACAAGCCAATTATGACCAACAAAATAGCCTTTCAAGAAATTATCACCTTATCCCTATAAAGTAATAGAGATATCTGACCTTTGCAGTATATGGACACAATACATGAACAAATGACATGAAATTGACAAGATCACACCTTTAACGACTTGGGAATGACAGGTAAATAAGGAGGACAATAATAGTAATAATCACCTGTCAGATAAACAGGTGTTCCTGTCTGTCAATCAGGTATATAGATAATATTTCATATTCAAATCATTCTCCAGATAAATCTGATGTAAAGAATAGGAATACTCCAATAAGAATGATTCTACATTGTTTATCACCAGACAAATGATAGTTTTCAAACCTTTAACACTACTTGTTTTAGTTAAATGTTTCTTTAAATGTTTAGAAATATTTTTTTTATAATTAGGTCTGATTTATTAAATCCATGAAAAATTTAATGCCAAATTTATTGAACTTCATTTGAATGTCGTGTGTTGTGCGAATTCAAATAATGAAACTGTAAAATCACATTATTTTTGTCAGACTTATAATTTTTGTCTGTCAAACTAACAAAACTTGCAATTCCAAAGGACTCTATATTTCACACTGTCTTTTTTTTTCAATCCTTCCTTTTAAAGGAAACCTTTCCATAACAATTATATTTTTTTCAATTTGTTCAGGTTGGGAAAATGTGTCTGGTTTGTTCAATGTGCAAACAGGTTATGCTGTTAATAGCAATAAGATGTAATAAATGTATTATGTAATAGATGTAACATGTATTTACTGTATTATGTATTACATGTAACATGTATGAACTGTACTATGTAATAAATGTAACATGTAATAACTGAACTATGAAATCAATGTAACATGAAATAGCTGTAACCTGTATACCTCTAGTCATCACACTGTTTCACTGATTCCTTATCATGACTTCCTCCTAACACCTAAAGGGCAAACTAAAGGGAACATTAAACACCAAAGGGTTACTGTTGCAGGGTTAAATCCAGATGTTTTTTGCTCTAATCTAGAAAACCTGTCTTTTCGCTTCCTAATGCCATATATCAGGAAGTATTTATATTGTTCTATTATCTTATAATTAGCATTCCTAAGAGATAAAACAATAAAAAGGTACATAAAACATTTGACCAATCAAATCAGCTGATTCAGTTTCCCTATTTAATCTTGGTGTTGATAAAACCTGGATCCAAGACTAGGAAATATGTAAAAATAATTCATCATTCATTTAAGTTAGTCATCATATAGAAGATGATACTCTAAAAAATCCTACATACAATGTATAGAAATCTTGCAATTAGTATAGAGTTGTCTTCTACAATCATCCACATAGCTTTCTTTTGACCATCTAAGACAATGCAATATATTTATATATCATATATTCAGAGTAAAATGTAATTTTTTTGATATGCATTATAGGTGTTTGTTTCAACTCTATATCGTCCACCCTAGATCGCATACCCTAAATCAAACCTCCAGACCTATATTGCATCCCTTCACAGAACATACTTGGAGTATGGTTAAAATATATGATATAATGAATATGACATGTTTAAATCCATATCACATGGGTTGATACAGCATGTGATACAGACCTTGACATGTACAGAAATGTATCAGAATATCTAATGTTAATAGGATTAAAGATACAGTATAAGTTTGTAGCAATGTACTTTTAAATATTCCCAGGATTCATAAAATTATTTGAGATGACTGACCCTTCTCAGACCACACCATAATCTTTAAAATCAAGGACACTGACCAAGCCTTGTGAAGATTAGGACAATGGTTAAGCTTTTATGATCATAAATTTGTCACAATAACCATGTCCAAATAGTGCAAGGGCCATCATTATAAATACAGACTAATTGAACAAATGATTCATGAAACCAGTCTGGGCCACATCTCTGACCATACATAACATCAAATTAACTAACAGTATAAAATTGACTTAACAAGCTATGATAGAGGTTTTAAAGGACATTATGACATCAATTGGATCAAACAATCAGAAAGGTTATAATCAGTTACTAATAATGTAAACATAGATATTTGTATACATTTCAATTAACATGAGGACATAGCTAACAAGTTTACAGCACCTAGATGATTGTGACAATTTATTGTTGACATGGAGAATTGTTTTGTTTGGGACCGTTGTACCTACAGTATCTGTTCTTTGTGTTTATGAGAGTAGTGGGTTATAACCCAATCATGTTTTTGGCCCGGTGTGCCTGGTATAAACTGGTAAACCTTACAGTACCAGTATTTTTTTTAAAAATTACCTCTACTTTACAAAAAAATTGAAAGACAGGGCCAGATTTTGTGATAATGGATTCTAATATACAAGAAAACATACACATGGCAATTTCAAGAGAACCTGCAGCATTTTACATGGTCAGTTTTTATGTGGAATGACTTTAACCTAAATAGCTACCAGAGAAAACATTTTTTTTTTTTTTTAAAGCAATCTGAATGAAGTTAAAAATTGATTTTTGTGTCTATAGATATTGAATTTCTGGACTAATTTTAGAGTGAAGCAGAACCATGCAATTAGTGACTTAGATTGCTTATCATGATTACACCAGCCTTCCATATAGACTTGAGACTAACGACAAGCTGATTTACCAACTATGTCTCTCATTAAAACTCCCTACGCTGATCCCTTCATTAATTATTCTCTATAAGTTTTAACGAATACATCCTTCAGCCAAGCCATCGTGCCTGAGGACACCAGAAAAAATAAATCTCTATCGTTACGTGATGATTTAATCAATAGTACTGCCATAATTATTCCAGTTTCCAGGTAATTGAGAGATTTAAGGTCCAAAACATTTTTTATAGAAAATCTATTTTCTTGGATTAAGTTCCGACGTCTTTTCCGTAAAAATCCACAATATATCATGTTTTTCTATTGATTCATAAACAATCACAGAGACGACTCCCAGAATTCACAATGAGAATTGTGTGATTATCCTGCCATAAAAATTCATGACTTTACACTTAAGTTCCAATAAAATCCTTCCAACCTAGAGCCATCAACCCTGCACTCCTAAATTTACAGCCATTTCACACTCTCTACAATCCTGAGTTTTTAGACAAATAGAAGTGAATTTACATGTAGACTAAGCGTACATTCTATAGTACTGAATGTAAGGACATGTATAACTGTACATATCTGCTGAAGTACTGGTTCATTCTCACTTTTGGGCCCTAACCAACAGGGTTTGTTATAAGACAAAGCAAAGAAACAGTAAGCAGAACTAGAGATTGTAACAGTTGGTCAATAAAATAGAAACCAAATATAATAGACCTTAAGCTGTAGAATGACCTATGCTGGTTGTCCAATGCATGACTGATGAGATACATGCAGGGGCATAGTGGACAACATCAGCCACATTATTAATAATCATTTGTGGTAAAAGCATGGTATAGCTGAAAGTTACATTAAATAAATATATATATTAAAAAAGGTTTTCGCACAGCCACCCTCTACTTGGCAAGTTGTATAGCTTGCCATACTAATACAAATTCAGCTAGGAGCTATAACACTAATACATTGCATTCACACATTCCGAAAATGGAATAAGTATCTTGTAGAAGTAGTTTGAAAGTATGGTTTTGAAGGGTAAGTGTACAATCTCATCACAAGGAGTAATGACAATTTGTCTACATTTGATATACAGCTTACTGTTTTTGTTAATATTTTGTCTCTTTGTGATTGATAAATTGTTCTTTTAGTTATGGCAAATTATCACTTTGCAATTACAAAGCTTTTCCATATAAACCTACTTGAAAGGCTTAAAAAGCTTGATCCACTTCAAGTCCCTTCCGTAAATGGGCTCATCATCAATTCAATAAGTAATAACTACCTAAGGAATCCTCTTACATGTACATAGAACACCTGTAATCATTACATGTAACATTTTAATTATCACCTCACACTCCCAACAGGTGTTTCTTAGCACCTGTCATCAGATTCTGGCATTTATAATCAATAACTGTATGATTGATAACAGATACTGGTGAGATACAATAAACTTGTGAAAAATCAAATTCCACCACTATAGTCAGTAGAGAATCAACATCTCATCCACATTTTAGATTCAGAAATTACTGAGAAAATATACAGTATGATTGCAATAGTTCAAACTTGCACTATGAAATGCTTGCCATAACTGAAGTTTGAAATAAAGAAGGAGGTGAATTCTAAAATGATAACAAAGTCAAAGTTGCTCCTTATTAACAAAGCCAAATAATACAGTTTAGAACAAAGGCCACATCAAGTTAATTTATAGATTCTCATCCACCAGCAACTAAAAAAATGGGGTGGGTGGGATGATTTTATTTTTTATTTTTCCAAGATTTGTAAAATCTTATTCCTGCTGACAAATTCTATAAAGAAATCCTGGATATGTGTACTTTCGGTCATGTTTGTTCCATACCAAGGCTTTATTTCTGTAATGTGACTAACAACGAAAACCACACAGATATTCCATTAACATACATCATGTTATTCTTGTTACTCTTTTTTTAACCAGAAGTCTATAGTATTGTGTTTAAGCAGAGTCCTGAGGGACAGGGACATAAAAGAAATCTAGACATTTGAACCAATATAAAAAATCCAAAAAAAAAAAAAAAATTCAGGTGGGCCCTTTTGAGCAGGGGCAGGCGGGGATGAGAATCTACAAATTAATTTGATGTAGCCAAACCCTTGTTCTGACTGGTTATTTTTGTTGGCAAAACAATATTTAATTGAATGGCCTAATTTCCATACTTTTAGACTTATAATTTCAAAAAAATGGGTTCAATCATTTTGCTTATTGATGAACAGCAATGTTTCAAATGAAAATTCATTCTTGATATAAGTTGGTATTGGTACACATTAAATCTCCCAAGTTTAAAATACATGTGTCTTTGATACAGTACAAGTATAATTTTGCTTTGTGATGGCAGACTTTCTTCAATACAGATATCTGACATGAACAATATAGACCTAATTATACTTAGCACATCTATCATAAGTGACTAATGACTTTGTTTGTCTAAAATCTTCTTCAGTTCTGACATGTTCATATCAAAAAAGATTTTAATAGTAAAATACTTAAAACATATTGATTTCAATAACAAAAACATATTTCATAAACAACGGAAGAATTAAGACCCCTTTAAAGATCATATACTGTAGATTTTATACTGGTTAACTAGTTCAGTTACTTTTAAAGTTTAGACCCAACACAAAAACTGCATTAAAATCTCATAAATATGTAAATCCCTACCACATCTGAGAAAACATTAATAGCTTAAAATCTTAAAGAGTGATTCTAAAAATATGGACAGACTTTACTGAGATAAGTCACATCAGAGGATTAGATTTCCTAAAAACAAACTGAAAAAATCCACTTTAACTACACAAGATTAATCTTTACAAATACATGTATATACTGTAATTACAATTACTAATAATTTTTAAAATTCAATTAATACAAGACTTTCAACAGAAAAAACCTACATATGTTTATCATTAAATACCAGAGAAGTGAGAAGATGTACTAAGCCTACTTAAGTGTTTCACCATAATAATGACCACTGAGGACTTCTACATGAGTAGTTAAGTTCCAACCAAGTAGCCTTAATCAGCCTCTTGATTGTGTAATCTTACATCACAAAAAATATCAAATAATAATATAAAAGGGATTACAGAAAATGTTGTATAATAAAAACTGAATTCTTAATCCTTGTTTATGTATTCATAAGGATGTTCCCAGGTACACCATGACAGTTGTGGAAAGGGATTAGGCCAAGAGAAATAAAATTGTCAACATTAAGGCCAAGGGAAATAACTCCTTTTTTTGGATGAATTATGGAATGAGAAATTTATTTGTATATTGTATGTTCATGTATTCATACTGACTGTATTGTAATAAGCAAACTATATTTAAAGGTAAATGTTATTTTCAACTGTTTTCTAAAACCTGAACCAATTTAGAAAAGAAAATTTGGCAATAAAAAATGCATAGAAAAGATTTTATTACTCAACTTGTTAAAAGAATAAATAAACTTCGATAATAACAACTTCTCAGTAACTCCTGCCAAAAATACCAATTTCCACATCAAGGCCACAGGCAGACAGATGCCAATACCCCAAAAAAAGCCTCAAAATTGTACCCCAGAGAAAGTATCAATTAGTTCAAAAAGTCTCAGCTGACACTGAAATAATCCCTCAAAGATAGGAAAAGCTGAAGTTTTCTCATTATTTTTGTACTGAGAATAACAGAGCAATGAGAATACCAAATTGGTAATTACATTCACATAAGTTAAGAAGATGTTTCCACTTGATAGGATGTTAAAGAAAATCTGTAGTGTATTAGAAAGAGTGTGAAGGTGAATATTAAGTCAAGATTTTCTTTCATTACAAGAAAATGAGAGTATGCTATTCATAAATCTCCTTTGTGTCAGAACTATACATAAATTGTTCCTTAGTGTGAAGCCTGGTTGTAAACGTGTGTACAGAAAAAGGCAGAAAAATGAAACTAACAGTAAAAATGATCATCTTAGTAGTTTTTTTTTTGTGTTGTAGTATATAGGAACTTTCTAATTTCTAATAAAACCTGGTATTTAATTTTTTTTGTGTTGTAGTATATAGGAACTTTCTAATTTCTAATAAAATCTGGTATTTATTTTTTTTCGTGTGGTTGTTTATGTTGTTTGTGAAGTCAAACAATTCTCTTTTTTCTCCAGCACAATGGAAAGGCTACAATATACTGGTATTCTGACTGAATCAAAGCAGGTTAATTTGCACGTCTATCTGAAAGTCTCACTAAAAATGGACATTATAAACTTGTTCTATTAGCAGCAGTAAATTGTGGGCAGGAATACAGAAACAAGAGTAACTAAATATCAACCAATTGCTCAGAGCAGGCAAATTACTTCTATCTTAGAAGCTTCAACAAATTAAACTTTGTAGTGTCTAAAACAAAAGCTACCGGTACACTAAAACCATGAACAAAGGAACTGTCCTTAAATGAGATCTGTACCTCCATACAAGCTGATAAGGCTGGAGATATGTGACAGTTTAGGATAATGTTACTGCCAGAAATAATCTTCAGAAAAAGCAGAAAAATCTTAGCAACCTCCTACAATTGGTACCAGAATTATGTAACATTGCATTTATCTTATTTAGGTGCAGTCAGTCTAAACTATACACACGAAACAAAGAAACAACATTATAGCTAAGCTTGAACACATGATTGCTGGAAGTCTTTTTTCTTGGGGGGAGTGGGAGGGGGGGTGGGGGTTGATGGGGGTTTAATACTAAGCCTTTTGTTATAAATCTGTTATGAAACAAGCAGCAACTGTAGCTTAGAACGTTCTGTTAAATATCATAAGTATGTGAATTACATTTTTAAAATTGTTTTATAAAAATCTATTCATTCTTTAATTCGCTTCAGAAAAATGAAGAAAAAACTTAAGAAGACTTTTAATTATAGTAACAGTTGAGCTTTACTTTTTCTCCAAGTTTGTTAGCCTTTTACTCCAATTAAAAGTCTGTCACAGACACAGACATTACCTTTTCACATGAGAATGATTTTATTGAATGGACCATATCTTTCACAGTTAAATTAATGGGTGTAGGAGGATAGAGCTTTGTCCTTGACCTAAATAGAAAAAAGTTATTGGATGGCCTATATCTCATAATAATAAAGTCAGATGAACCAACATCCGAAATACAGATATACATTTCACTACCAAAACCCAAATACATAAATACATTTAGGATCCTAAACATTTTCTAATGAAGTCGATTTCTAAACAGAATGTGTGTTCCTGACAAATGAAAACTAATTCAAACCACTTGACTTATTATTGTTTGTATTGTTATTAAAGGCAACACCCTCCAATGAAAATCTTGAGGCAATATGTCCTGCCAGAAATCCTCAGATATCAAACCATCACCTAATTTATCCACAATTAATTTACATTAATATTTTAGGATATTGAAAAGTTGAAAGTTCCCATGAGTGTGATTAAAATGGTCTCCAAGCCATTATCAGGTGTTTACTTTCCCCGGGGTTATATTTCACTTGATCAGGACAAGAAACAGAATATTTGTTAAAATAGTATTGAGAAGAGATTTGTAGAAGTCAATTTTTAAGATATATTGACAGCTTAACTACTCCAAAAATGACAACCTCATAACATATCATAAACTCTACATCTACTACAACATGTAGGTTAAAAGGGCATGGATCTACATGTATGTCAGCACCACAAGAGTGACACTGTAAGTTTATATGTTTGGGATAAAGTTTCAAGTGACACTAAAGAAGTAAAATAATTAAGAGAAATCCCCACTACATGTACTTCCTTTCTGACTACTTCAACTAGCCAATAATAATGTGGTAAGAATATACTGCACTCACAGCAGTAAAAAGAAAAGAATCAGCCATACTTGTTTTAAGTATCCACCACTCAAACATCATCTGGTACTACTAACATGTCAATGTACAATATACCATCTGTACCAACAATCATGTAAAAGTGAATAATACATGTATATGTACTTTCAGACATGTTTAGGTTTTGTAGCACCTTGTTACATTGGATAGAACCCTGGTATATAAAGACTGTAGTGACATCCCTTAACTTTAGTGATAAAGGTACAATTATGACCCAAGACATATTACGAGATTGAGGAATATACACAAACCTAGGTCTTGAACTACATACAAGACTTGTTAAGTACAAATCTTACATGTTACTTTCCTTTGCCTTAATACCCCAAGCTGGGTGACAGGACATGGGAAACCAGAGCTCTGCCAGCTAGTACTGCTTCACTTGGTAGTATTATATAAAATAAAAGATTTACTCATGAACCTAAACTCAGAAAAGGTGGAAGAAAATATATGCCAGTACAGGTTACATGTACATAATTAACCTACCATTTCTTAACACAAAAGGATATCTTTTTATAGTAAAATGAATGAAAAACAGATATAAAGTTGACATAAAGCTTTGACAACCGAACACCATCAATCAAAACATTGTCTTCATAACATCTGAACACTTTTAAGCTATACATCAAAGTCTGGGTCAAAATTGGACTTGCTTCTCAGTTTTTCTTGTTTTCATAAAACAGTATTTTAACACTAAAAGTATGTTATTTCAAAACACTGCAGGAGATATACCACCCAATAATGGCCATGGGGGTTTGTACTTTATTGAAGGTTCTTTATCATATCTCTTTTGCTATCATCTGTGATTTTAATGCTGATTTGATGACACTAAGAAATTCATCCGAGTTCAAATTTTCACAAGGATGTTTCAGAAAAAAAATGCTTCCAATAATGAGCATTAGAAATATAAAAAAAAGTCTGATAGCCATTCAGTTAATACCTGAAGATTTGGCATTAATTAGAAACTTTCAATACACCTAAATGTTTAAAGTACCAGTAGTACATTGGGTACTACATGTAGTTTATTATGGTATATTGACCATGGCATGGTATTACAATCTTTTATAACTCATTTAAAGAAGGATTATAATATGATTAGTCATATTTGAGATATTCTTTCCTTTTATAGTGGATCTACTATAGTCATGACCTAAGACACAATGTCAATGTTTGTTTGACATGAAACTTATCTCAAGGCCGAAGACATTTGGTAAAATTAGCTAAACCCTTATTTTATGTTGTCAACTGGTTCTTGTTATCAATATGAAAATATATTATTTCTCTAATTTGAAATTATTTTGCTTAAACTATAAATAAAGGTTTAAGAGAAATAAAATATATTCATTAGAATGTTTTGCAACCCAATTCAATACTTTTAGCAACAAAAAATATGTATAAAAATCAATTGAATTTAAAATAATTATAGTTTGCAAAATGCATACATTAAAGGGAGATAACTATGTAAATTCAACACATTTAAGATATCCATCAATATTTAAATAAAATTAGGAGATTGATAACATTTCAATAAAGGTATTGTATATCCGTAGAGATACATTTGATATTTAAATCACAGATATGAATCTTGATTTTTCACCACCTCCTTGCATTCAGGTGCAGTAAGGCAGTAAACAAACTCACACAAGGTGAAAATGTGTCCCTTCAAGCATGAAATGATACTGATCTGTTAAATATCTATTGATTTATATACCCAAGATGATTAAACAGATTTATATATTATATAATAATAACTTTTAATGAGGTGAATTTAAATACAAAGTATAGGCTTTTGATAATGATTCTAAATAGACTTGGATAAAATTTTAATGAAGATTAAAATCTATATAAATACTGAATAATGGACTGATTTTTTTAAAAAGAAGATTTATGCAAATATCATAACAGGACATCACTCGTCGGAACGAGAAATTCTTGTATAAATTCAAACTTAGTCAAATCCTTCATGAATAATCATAAGAACTAAGTCATTCTCATTACAACTTCCAAAATACTGAATAGAATTATCCAAAAGGAGTCAAGCATTTCTAATCTTAGGTACAGAAAGATTTTTATTTTAATCCTTACTTTAAAGGATATTGAATTTACAACACCATTTAGATTTACACCAATGAGTATTCAAATCATATGAGGATTGAGTTTTTTCTCTCCATTACATAACATGATCAACAGCTTGCTTTTGATCCATTGTCATGGTGAAATAGTATAATTGTGATGTTTAAGATACATGAAGTGTGAAACAGCTACATCACTTAAATTTACTTCAATATTTTTAAAGAGAAAAACAAATGTTAGAAATACATGGTTTTATTGTTTATACTATCACCCACATGTTACATATACATGTACATATATATTCATATTTCATGATGTTTGCCATAAAATTAACATCATCTGTCTAAACTTAATACCTACATGTATGTATAGAATTGAGATAAATAATGAGCTGACATCGCTTTTAATCACTTTTAACCATAATTGTATTATTTACACTAAAGCACTGTATCTCAATTCAATATCCTTACTTAAAAGTACTCCAACATCATTGCTATCATGATTTTACTTGCTTGTAAGGATATTTCCAAATTTTAACATGATAGCAACCAAGTTGAAGCCATACATTAAAGCAGTCTGGAAAAAAATAAAATTGACAATTCCATTTGGCATTAGTTCAGAGCAATTAAAATGATTGAACTTTATGCTATGCATTAAATCATACCAAAGATATTCCAGCACAAACACTACCATAAAACAGGAGAAAAATGCTCCAAATCTGATGACTGATTACTCTCTTTGTTCTACCTAATCAAAGCTGACATTGTAATCATCTATGTTGACATATATTTCTTTAGCAGGTAATTATGTAGGTATGATAAATGTTCTTTTCTAGGTGCTAAACTTTGTGTAATCTTCAGTATTTATGTACAATTGTGTATTGGAGTTGGGTTATTGTTACATTGTTGCTATTTGTGTTTTGACATTTACAATGTATTTGTTTGTAACTTTCTTCCAACATCTAATTATGTCACTATCAAAGAAAATTGTTTTCTTTTTTTTAAGCAACTTTTTTTTAAAGCACTGAGACCTGCATCAGTAATTTATGCATTTAATATTCAATTTTTTTTTAATCAGAACACTCTTAGAATAATCCATCTAAACTAATATCTAAGAAAACAATTTTCAATGCACAATGTCAAGAACCTTCTTAGCTAGCCTGATTGAGAATATTTTACATGTATTGTTTAAATTCACAAATTTTAGACAACAACAAATCACAGGCCAAGTAACTTGTTATTCAGATTAACTCCATTCACTCTCCATAAAAGATGTATGACTGTTCAGGGGATTTATTTTTCACAATAATCACCAACTGAGATACCCAAGGACTGCATTAAATCTTCACAAGTTTGTTGCTTACACACAACACAAGTTTTTACTTTTAATAATACTGAATAACAAAATAAGTACTCCACCTTTTGATGCAAATTTATTCCAACATTCAATATTGCAATTTTAACAATAAGATTCCAGAAATTCATTGTCATAGATAAGTGTCACTAAATATACATATTTTCTCCTCCTCTCCTGTGTTTTGAATCTCCGTTTATTGAAATCCAACATGTACGTACACTGCTCTACGGAAAAAAGCTCGGGGTTAGTAAGGTAAGGATGTAAGGATGTTTCCATGCTGAAGTCTTCATAGATATCTTCATGATGGTCGCGCACGATAAGGGTGGGATTAGGATTAAGACAGGTGAACAAAAATTAAGTTTGGGATCTGGGTAGGAAATGCGTATGTCGGATACAGATATTTTCTACGGGAAAATATCGGAGGAAAAGAGAATTGATTTTCCATTTACCGTGATTTTAATTAGAATAAAAGGTGTATACAGTACACACATGCATGGTAAACAGTTTCATGAAAAAAGCAACGTGTATATCTTAGCGATCTAAATACACCACTACTGCACGTGCGTTCATGGCAACGTGCGCGCATGATGAAAAATATATGAATGGAAAAATAAAAAGAAAAACATGTTAACAAAGTGAAAGGTAAAAAGCTAAAAGGAAAAGTGATGTAAACATACCTTTGGATAAACTAGCAAGGGATAGGCAGGTTTGGTTGACAGTAAATATAACACACAAGAATACACAGCCAGGGAAAGATGCAATTAGATGAGCAGTGCGGGAATATAATAATCATGTGTAGAGAGCCGATTTACGCTTACCGATAACTCCGCTCGATCAAAACATTGTGTTTTTGTAATTGCGATGATTTACAGTGTTATTCAAAACCGAAATAAATAATATAAAAGCAAATAAAAATATTGTTCTGCAGGAATTTAAGCATTTATATTCATTTTACATAATTCATTTAAACATGCGGACGAATATTTTACACTTTGACGTTTTAAGGTCATGACCGACAGGGGCCTGTCACATGATCAAGCAAATGGCAGCCCCCATGTTACAAAATATTTACATTTGATGGTGTATTTATTTTACGTGCGCGTAAGGATTTTAAGTCTCTAAGTGTATGCAATGTCACATTCAGATACTAAAAATACCTTGTATGAAAGAGACATTGAATTTCCTCAACTGAAAGGTACTATTTTTTTTCTTAAGCACATATCACATCTTATATAGGGATGTTCGTCAGGACCTTTCGACAAATATGGCATAAATCACAACACATTTCCATCTGACTACACACAAACATGTGTATCTATAAAAATTTTAAGGCACAGCATCCCCTAGATATGAAAAATTTGGGAACACATATGTAATTGAAAAAAAATCACTTGTTAATATGACATACATGTATAATAATATTCCCCCAAATAACAAATGGATCTCAACAATCCGGAAATGGATGAAAGGATTGGGATTTAGCTTCCTCATATTAAATACCCATGATATCAAAGAAATATATCAAATATTAAACAAAGAATATGATCAAGCTATTCAAAATCAATATAGCTGCTTAAGATAAACTCTGATTTTATAAAAGTTTATACAAATCAAATGGTAGACTTGCTTACATCAATGTAGCAAATTTAAACCTTTTTTAACAGATCCACTATTTGTAAATTTAGGATTAGTGCTCACTCTCTTGCAATTGAGAGGGGATGCTACCAAAATATCCCCAAAAGTAACCATATTTGCACTTCACAAATTGAAGATGAAGTGCATTTTTTTCATACACTGTCCACCTATAAAGTACCCAGACAAGTTCTCATCAACAAGATCAAATACAAAGACAAAAGTTTCTTTTCAATAACATAAAATAATATATCTTTAATATTAAACAGTAGCTGTTTGATTATTCTAAAAGCCATAATTGAACATATATTTAAATGTTTAGCCTTGTCAATTAAATAAAGTATTAGTTTAAGGCACCTCCACTTCAGATTTTCAATATGGTTATTGAACTGTTATTTTTTGTATATTTAGATTTGTGTATTGTGACATGACCATTTATTGTAAATGTGTTTGAATGAATAAATACTTGTATTTGTATTTGTAAAATGGTATCAAAAACTGACTTGACTTTAGCTGTTTTAATTTGATCAATTCTGCAGACATCACCTGGATGACTCTGTGTATTCTTGATTTTGGGATAAGGGGTGTACATTTGTCTGTAAATGTTGATCTAGATGGCATTCAGGATTGAATCATGAACTTGTTAAGGATCAAGTTGAGTTTAGTGCTTCATTAGAGTTTCAGATTCAGTGGCAGTTCCATGATTATGAGTCACCTTGTTAGGGTATAATGTTTCAGACTCAGTGGCAGATCCATGTTAATGAGTCATCTTGTTAGGGTATAATGTTTCAGACTCAGTGGCAGATCCATGTTAATGAGTCACCCTGTTAGAGTATAATGTTTCAGACTCAGTGGCAAATCCATGTTAATGAGTCACCTTTTTAGAGCATAATGTTTCAGACTCAGTGGCAGATACGTGTTAATGAGTCATCTATAATATTACCTTGTGAAAGCAAGATTTGTTTAACTACATTTCTTTCATTTTTTGCATTTTTCATTTTTGCTAAGGATTAACTGATGTCATATTATATGGTTTCCATCACACCAAGACCACTCAGTGTCTTAAATTTTTTCTTCCAAATTTGTGTATTTGTAATAATTTGATTTTTTTTAGAGGGGTTTCTTTGTCATTTTCCCAGAATTGCTTTATATGCTGGCAGTGTGCACAGACCATGTGTAACAATTAGTGGTTTAATGACAAAACACCTGTAATCAATCATCCAATCAAAATAAGAAAATGTAAAGGAAATAATTTTAGGAAGGTAGATATATGAGGCCATCATTAGATGTTCCCTAAGGGACCCATACTTAGGAAGAAGAATTCATATTTATATATGGTTCGGAATGTAATAGTTCTTTAGAAGCAAGGATTTCTAACAGATTGTTGAATGAGAAACCTGGCAGTTCCTATTATATGGATGGCACATGGTAAAATTTATCCAAATGAAGTAATGTTTATATCATATTTATGTCCAAAAGTACTAATATTTTTTTAAATTGTCAATGAATGCTCAAAAGATTTTGTTAAAGTTCCCCAAGAAATCAACCAAATTTTGCACCATATGAAAGTTTGTTTGTTTGTTTGTTGGGGTTTAACGCCTGAGCAGCAATATTTCAGCTATATTCAGGTGATGAACATGAAGTGGATGATAAAATGAACATGAAATGATGATGAAATGAAAAATGGGATGGGACACAAGGATAATAGGGTCGACAAATTTTGATTGCCACTGGAAATAGGGAGAGGTGGGTAAGGTCGGGCAATTTAGCCTCCTGTGGTGGAGCCCTATGGTTCCTACTCCGGGAGAATACCACAGTCAGGTTTTTTAACGTTTGAGGAACATGGCATCTTTTCCAACATGGTGCAATGCTATGGTTTGCAGTCAGGTTTTCCGTATTATAGCCTGACAACCCCAGCATGTAACACACTAGGGGTACCCCATTCCACCACCAGGGGCACACAACCCAGTTGTTCTGTGGGCAGAGCGCCCTAGCCTCCGGCTAAGGTTCTGAGCACTATTTAGTTGCCTTTTACGACAAGCTTAGCACTGCTGCAGGCCTATTTTTTTTACATCGGACCTGCACGGGGCCCAAATGAAAGAGTTATCTCCCTTTTTCAATGAATTTCAATGCTTTCTATGTAATTTATTTCTCTTTCACCATTGCAGTTAATCAAAAACCAACACTCAACTTTGTGAAAGGATGCATTTGTAATTTGAAATAGATGAAAATTTTCTGAAAATAAAATTTTTTATGTGCTACCACTGTCTGGTTTTTGTGGGGACACCCTCTTTTAAAAAGTCTACTATAGAAATCCGCAGTAAAAGTTGGTGTTTCTGTTCATTGTTGAGTTGTTATTTGCAAGCAAAAGCACCAACACCATATTTAGCGAAAAACAGCTGTGGTTGTTAAGATGGTTTAAATATTTTAAAAGAGATGCTTTTAACAGTTGAGCCTCCTTAATTTCTCCTAAATTCAACTTTTTTCAGCTAAAATAATATGTTGCTTGCTTTTGGAACCTTGATGATCTTAAAGTAGTTGTCTAGAAGCTGTTTTGACAGTTGAAATTCCAAGTAAACCATATTGATCAATATATTGCCATTTTGACACCTCAGGATATTGCAATCCAATCAAATTTAATTAAATAATTACCACTTACAGTACTTTGAGAAAATGACACCTTGAAAAAAATGAGGTTCGACAAGGGGTAGTCCAGTGCGCCTTGGGACCACACTCTGGACCTTCCACTGAGACTTGTATATGCATGATTAGTAATTCATTCATCTTTGTCTATGACATTTTTATATAATATTATATTGTTTTTGCCGTACCTATAGTTTGTAGATATTTTATTTTATTATTACCGGGTATATTATTCTATATTTACTTGTGCAGAGTTAGAGTTACTGTGTCAAAGAAATCTATTTTATCAGTCTTTGCTAGAAGGACAAGAAAAAAACTTGATGCTTCATTGGAAAGCTTTTTGTTGTTTTTTTTTTTAATCATTCTAGTCAAGTCAATTTGCTTTCTAGTTCTAAAACCATTCTTCTTTTTATTCAGTTTCTTAGTAGATCTTTTTAAATCTGCTGATTCCTTCAAAAATTATGTTAGCTGTGTGGGCATTCTGATTTACATATTCTGTCTTTAGATGATTTAGATTATTGAACCAAGGTATTGCTGGAGATAAAGCTCATTTACTGTGATGTGCTCATTTACCCTGATGTGCTAATTTACTGTTATGTGCTCATCCTAATGCTTCAAATTTTATATGGATTTAGGCAATTCCTAGATTTTTAGAATCTGTATTATGCAACTATTTGGTGCTTGTGTTATGGCTAGAAAGTCATATTTAGTGTGAAACAGTTCTACTACTTTTGATAAGAGCAAGCAGCTAACCTTAATCTTGAAGGGGACTTAATCATAGTCACTTTTAAGTGATCAAAAAAGCACTCAGTTTGGTCAATGTCTACTCAAAAACTGAAAACACAATCTTCATTTACATGGACATTCTACTAATAAATGTTCTATTTAGAACAGCAGGAAATATTTGACCTGTACATGTACTTTTTCAAGAATTTAGAGCATGTTTAATTAAATGTTGGACCAAAACCTGTTCTTTAATCCAACACTAAGCTTGGAGATTTATATGAATATAATAAATCTTCAGGAGTTTAAAAAAAACATGTTATGCTCCTGAAGAAACATATGCAATTATTTCTGAATTTCAAAAATCTTATTCTGTTAAGGTTTTAACCATAAAGTCTAGTTTTGTAGCAACAATTTATATCTAATTTATAATGGACCATTTTCTAATGGCGTTCAGAATTTCAATTGGCCATTCTTAAACATTTTTGTTAAAAAAATGTGATTGTAGTGGGACATTTCATTTGGAATGAGATAAATGATGGATGGTTCCCTGTAATTAAATCACTGCAGTACTCCAAAGGCCGTATTAGAAAAAAAAACAGGAAAATATAAATAACATTTAAGTAGCACTCCAGCTAAGGATCATGCAAAATGTGATTCATGGGTAAAAAGCCTACATATTTTTATTTTTGATATTTTGAAAATTGTGGATTTTTTTTAAATGTCATTGTTAACAGAAATTAACATGTGGTTTTTCATATAACCCGTGCTCTTAGGAGATAAAAATTGTATAGAAGGCACTGTAGATTTCAAAATTAAGGGAGATAACTCTGTAAATGACGCTTAAATACAATAGAATGTACTGGATTTTCAATGTTGATTATCTCCTAAGAGCAGGTAGATTTGAATGAATAATTACACATTTCATAGTACCGACCATTAAAACAACTGAATTATAAAAATAAAAATATGTAGCCTTTTTTAGGGTGTATCACATTTTTCAGATTTTGCATGATTCTTACAAAGACAGCTACTTAAGTTTTAATGTATACTTCATATGCGTGTACTGACTGTTAGGGAGGAAATTTGTGATGATAAAAATTATTGTACCTGTAAAACTATTGTACCTGTAAAATGGCACAAATGAAAGAAATGGAAGAAAAAAATGGCAACACTGAAATGCACAAAACAAAAAGGTTAATTGTCCCTGCAACAATTGGTAATCTTTAATAATTAACTTACATTTGATTTTTATGTGGGAGGGATAGGAAATAAAAAAGTCAGGTTTGAAATTTTCAGGAAATAAAAAAGCTGGACAGTTCATGAAAAGGCAGGACCTATATTTCCTCAACATATGGGGACATAATGAAAATTTTTGCTAGCCCCCCCCCCATAAAAATCAAACAGTTTCTCTCAAATGATTTCTGACCTGTACACAATGGGTTCAAAAGCATTCTCCATTAAAAAGATAACTTTTTAACTAAAAAAATTAAAGTGGAAACAGAGAATGTGTCAAAGAGACAACAACCTGACAAACAGTAGTAAAAAAAACAAAATGCAGTCAATGAACTTTCATGAATGGCAAAAAATTAAGATACTGATCATTCTGGTAAAGGGGTACCAGACTAATGACTATTCATGTACTCTAGAAATAAGGATAACCAAATGATATTTCAAAGGCTAGAGGTTCCTGACAGTGACAGTAGATTCATCAAAGTTTAACTACATGTAATATTATAGTTTAATGGGTTCAATCCTCCACTACCTCTTGCAAATGTGCACAAACTCAAATAAAAAATTGTTGGAGTTCAATGTTAAAATAAGGAACATAACAAACATCAAATAAAACAATAAACATTTGTTTTACTTTGTATACATACATATCTTTATAATTCCTTGATCCAGCCAGTTTGTATAATCCTTTTACATCTCCTATATCAGTTAAGATGAACTTTCTCATGAATATTTTTAAAAATATTATTAAAAAATGACCAGAAAACCCACTTGACTTCACTGTTTCATCATCAATACTTTAAGTCACTGTCACATTTTTGTCACTGTCACAAAATGAGAAAATGAAAGAAATCTGTAATAAGATTTGTTGTAAAACTGATTCAATCAACTCATTTGATCTTTTAGTATGCACTTTGCAATAAAATGTTACTTGAGTTTGTAGATTAAAGTACAATTTCTAAATTTAATGATTTGTCCATCATAAAGTGTTGACAATGGAGATTTTTTATTTTATACTTTACTGCAGTTTATGATTACTTAGTAATTTACAGGTAGTTGTGAAGTGTTCATTTCATTTAACTTTTATTGTAAAGAAGTATTTTTATGATAGGATCTGTCTTGTTGATAATTTTTTTTATTGAAGTGAGGTCAATAAAGAGACCTGTTTCCATCAATCATGGTGTTACTGACGTACACTTTCTAGTTTTGTCTTTGTCCCCTGCTACTACATGAAAACACCAGTGTCTGTCTTCCAGTCACACATGTGGACGCAACTCCTTGGAAACTGCCTGACAGATTTTGTTCAAGTTTTGTAGGAATATTAATCCCCATTTCTAGTTGACCATATTATTGCCCTGCCAATTTCCAGGAGTTACAGGTCTTCTGCATTTCAACTTTTTTTGTGGCAGGGGACGTATGGCTACTACTTGCTTGTTTAGTTTTGACAATTTCTTTTTTTTTTAACATCCAGTGATTCAATAATAAGTTCATGTGTTACGTTTTACAAGATGTGATTTGTATTTGATATATAAAAAAACACCCTTAAATTTTTTTCCAAAGAAGTTGTCTGTCATTTCTAAAAAAAAAAAGAACATAGAGGTCCATTCAATAGTTAAATATAAAAATGTTGAGTTGAATGAATTTTTGAAATTGGCAAATTCTACCTACTTAGAATGCAAATTTTGAATTTCTTTTCAAAATTTTTTACAAATATATTGCCTTCAAATGGAAAGTTTGGGAAGATTTTAGAGTTATATGTTAATATTTGCATCCTTGAATCATATCTGAAACTGGTTTAATTTATGTATGGAGCTCATTCTGATAATTAGATGGATTTTTTATTGAAATAAGTTATATGTTACTTACATGTTGATTTATTGTACTTGTGAGTGTAATCATTGTGTCCATACAGCATTGGTTGACTGGTTGTGACAGATGTCATCCTCATGGTAGGACAGGATGTTGTTCATTTTATGGTTTCAATCTTTGAATTGAAAGATTCTGATGCATTGTTATTTTCTGTTGAAGAACAGACTATGTATCATTTCAGATTCAGTGTATGTTGACCATTCTGGAGCTACTCTTTATAGTAAAAGTCAGTTGGAAGCTTTTCAAAGAGAGTTGCTTAGCAACTTGTATGGCAACCCTCACAGCAGAAGTCAGAGCAGTCGCCTAGCAACAGACTCAGTCGACCAAATAAGATACAGGTTTTCATGAATATGGCTTTCTATTTTGTCAACATTCTTCCTGTAAATCTGGAATATCTGTTGATTACATCACTTCAGTATATTTTTAGATTTTGCCCTTGTAAATTTGATGAAAGGGGAGATAATTAACCTAAAATCCATTTGGAAATACAATATATTACTCATTTTACCCCATTAGAACATTTTTTCTCATTACAAGAGTAGTAAATCACATGCTATTGCATATTCCTGAAGAACTGCTGTGGGAAATCATTCATATTTAATGTACTCATTACCGTTTCTCATTTATTTTGTAGAATTTTGGCTCATTTCAACACAACAAGTACAGAATACTCAGTAATATTTACCTCAGGTTGTACAGGGGCTCTCAAATTGGTGGCAGAATGCTTTGATTTTAGTGATGATATTGATATTGAACCACTGAACAGTTATCAGAAAAGGAATGATGAAAGAGTTACAACCCTTGAGAAAGACAAATTATTGACCAGCATCGATCAGCCTAGTATGAACCGTAATTTAGATGAATCTGAGAGAAATCATTATGATACCTGGGGATGTAAACTAAAAGCTACTGAACAAGGATGTGAGCTTCAAAGTAAAATGAAGGTCAAGTCTGGTTGTTATGCATACTTGTTGGATAATCATACCTCAGTTCAGGGAATAAGAGAGGTTGTCAAAAGTAGAGTCAAATATATGATATGTGTTGAGGAAGATAGTAAAGAAAACTTTAAACTCCATTATTTACCTGGAAAACTCCTAAATGAATGTGATGAGAAAGGTCAAGGTAACAGTTATACAGAATTCTCCTTGTTTGCATATCCAGCTCAGTCAAACTTCAATGGTAGAAAATATCCTTTGCATTGGATTGATAAGATACACCAAGGTCAAATGTCATTCCAGTGGTCAACACCAGGGAGATGGCTTGTTCTTTTAGATGCTGCTTCTTATGTTAGTACCAGTGACCTTGACCTTGACCAGTACAAACCAGATTTTATAACATTATCATTTTATAAGATGTTTGGCTTTCCTACTGGCATTGGTAAGAATAATTAATGTAGTGAAACCTAATGGTACACCTAGATACAAATATATAGTTCATGGCAGAGATTCCTCATACTTTGTAAGAAATAATTCAAAATCATCTTCAAAATATATATATAATCGACAACATATTTGTCCAGTGTGGTGGACTTGTTTTTCAACAAACGGTCGGCATTCCAATGGGAACAAATTGTGTCCTTTACTTGCTGACCTATTCCTTCACTCTTATGAGGCTGACTTTATAGCTGATCTGATCAGAAAGAAAGAATATTGTTTGGCTAGATCCTTCAATCTCAGTTTTCCGCTATATAGATGATGTATTATCTTTAAACAATCCTAATTTCGGGGATTTGATACATCACATCTACCCAAAAGAACTTGAGATAAAGGACACTACAGACACTGTGAAGTCAGCCTCACATCTTGACCTACACTTAGAAATCGATGGTAAAGGAAAACTATTGACCAAACTGTATGACAAACGTGATGACTTTTCATTCAGAATTGTCAACTTTCCTTTCATCTGTGGCAACATCCCTTCGGCTCCTGCATATGGAATGTTCATATCACAACTCATACGTTATGCCAGAGCTTGCTGAAACTACGCAGACTTGTATCGTGCTAGAACTCTAACAAATAGGCTTCTGGAACAGGGTTATGTTGCTACAAGATTGAAGTCATCACTACAGAAGTTTTATGGTCGTCATCATGAACTCATGGATTGTTATGGTGTATCCATCAGCACCATGAAAACTGATTTATTCAACGGGTCATAGTTTTCCTTTCCTCGTTTGTCTACCCCGGTCATGACTTTTTATGAGCAACTCGACGGGTGTTACTATAAAAGCAGAGGACACTTACCCTACCGGTGCACCTGGTCCATGCTCCCAGTTTTTAGTGGAGTCCGAGTTGCTCATTTGCTTTTGTTACTTTGTATGTATGATTTTAGTTACTTTATGTTCTTTGTTGTGTATGTCTGTTTTCCATGTCTGGTGTTTGTCCCTGGATTACATTCTTTTGATTACCACTATAACCTTGGTTTCCTTGATTACTCTAACACATTTGTATCTTTAGACACTGTCAAAGTGATGTGACATATACCTGGATCTAAAATTTTCCCTTACTTATATAATGTAGCATCATTAAGACAGTTATCAGAATTCACAAATCCCCAGAAGCAGACAAATGTTTTGTTAAGAGCTTCTAATACTGAAGCATAGAACCCTAATATAGCCCTGCCACTATTGTTTTTGGCTGAATTTGACATAATACGGTGAATGTTGGGTGGACAGGGAAATTGTTTTTGTAACACTTTTCTCAGCAACTACTTATCGCAGCCTCTTGATATTTGGTATCCAGCATCAGGTACAAATCCGGTATCATAGGCTTCAATTTCAGGCCTATCTGGCATCTAATTCCTGTTACTCTACTATACTTTTCTCAGCAACTACTAATTACAGCCTCTTAATATTTGGTATTCTCCATCAGGTAAAAGTCTCATAATTTCAAGCCTGTTGGACTACCACTTTCTGTTTCACATAATTAGGTATTTCTGTCTTTGTCTTTGTGCAGTAATTTATTTGATTTTTCTAGGATCAGATCTACTGAAAATTGTGTAGTGCTGGAGTCCATAAGGTCCATAATCAATCAATTCAAGGATTAATCATAACAAAAACTTTGCTTACCTTTAGTGCAGGGGCTGGTAGAGTCCATGTGTAGATCAGTCCTACCAAAATTTGTGCTCACCTCTAGTGCAGGTCTGTATGGGTCAATACATAGATCAGCCATACCAAAATCTGTGCTTACCTGTAGTGCAGGAACTGTGAAGTTCAATGCATGGATCAGTCATTTAAAAAAACTGCTCACCTGTAGTGCAGGAGCTGATATTACCCATGCATGCATCAGGTATTACAAAAACTTTGCTCACCTGTAGTGCTGGAGCTGATATTACCCATGCATGCATCATTCATTACAGAAACTGTGCTCACCTGAAATGCAGGAGCTGATAGGATCCCTGCATGCATCAGACACACCAAAACCTGAGATAAATCTTAAGCTAAATTAGTCATAAGTTTTGACATCATGATACTTTGATATATTATGATGTCGTAACTTACTAATAATTTTATTTTTGATATTTGTGAAAAGGACTGCTGGAGCTGATAGGGTCCATGCATGGATCAGTCCTACCAAAGATTGTGCTCACCTATAGTGTAAGAGCTGATGGGATCCATGCATTAATCAGTCCTCAGCAACTCGGCTGGTGTTTCTAGAAAAGCAGAGGACGCTTACCCTACCGGTGCACCTGGTCCATGCTCCTAATTTTTGGTGGAGTCCGAGTTGCTCATTTACTTTTGTTACTTTGTATGTATGATTTTAGTTACTTTATGTTCTTTGTGTGTATGTCTTTTTTCCATGTCTGGTCTTTGTTCCTGGAATACATTCTCTTGATTACCACTATAACCTTGGTTTCCTTGATTACTCTTTCCTACCAAAGATTGTGCTCACTTGTAGCGTAATTGCTGATGTAATCCATGCATGGATCAATCCTACCAAAGATTGTGCTCACTTGTAGCGTAAGAACTGATGTGATCCATGCATGGATCAGTCCTACCAAAGATTGTGCCCACATGTAGTGTACGAGGGGACATTTGTTCTCCTTTGGTTTGTTGCTATCATATGTTAGATGGTTACAAATTCCCCACTGAATGTCAGCCTAATTGATAGAAGGATGCCATTGAAAGAAAATAAAAACCTGTTCACCAGAAAATGCACCACAACAATCATTCATTGATATGTATCCTGGGACATGTATATGTTTATGGAGGATTGGTAGAAACGAGCAGCTCATTGAAAAAGTTGCTTATTTATTGTGTTGCCTCAGTGTCATAAAACATATCTTCAATGAGCGGGGGCATAATCTGTCTATCCTTGACACTAAGATGTTTCTAGGGTAGTCTTAGTGGAGACATTTGATCTATTTTAATCAACTACTGAATTAATAACAACCAACAGTTGAAGTTGTATCACATTCTTGGAGCAACCATTTTTAGGCACCAATGCCTTGTAACTCATTAACCTTACTTCAGGTTTATAGTTTTATGATTTAATATTTCATTCCTTACATAATTCTGAAATATATTCAGAGTACTTTGACCTCAGAAATTTTGATGATGCCAAAAAGTAATTATTTGATTATTTTGTAGTTTCCCAGGTGTAATACATTGTAAACTGTCAGAACTGATTTAGGCTCTGATTGATCTGCCAATACACAGAGTTATGCAATACACAAATTATAGACAACATTAATTACAAAAATGTTTATCTTCTTGAGGAAGTTTCAAAATTGATGAAGTAAATATTTCATGTGATATTTATTACAGAATTTGCTACTATGAAAGCCTTGCAGTTATATCTGTTATATGATTCTTGTATTTGTTCACTGATTGTTTCCTAGAAATTTCTTTTGAAAATATGTTGTTAGCATGACTGCCTTAGTGGTCTTAGAGAAGCATGCTCACCTTGAGTGTAGGAAGTCGTTGGTTGGATCCCATGTTGGGTCATACCAAAGACTTTAAAATTGGTAGTTCTTTGTCAAACATGATATTTGAGGGGATAGAGTGAAGACTTGTTTGCTCAGAGTCAGAATAATATGTCTGAGTGGGGTGGCATGTCTACCTGTGGGCTGTAGCTTCTGTGAGCTAGCACAATGAAAATCTGGCTTAGCATGTCAGATCAGTACATAGCAAATTCTGTTCAAATGGCCAATTGTTCTCTCCCTGAAATGCGTGAAATATCTGCCTTAGGATGTTAAACCATAATCTATCAAATAATCAATCAATCAATCAATCAATCAATCAATCAATCAATCAATCAGTTAATCAATCAAAACAAACATGTTGTGATATAATTAATTTTTCAGAGAAATGTTACTCAGCCATTTTGAGGAAATGTTCTTCTCAGTTTAAAAAAAAACAGTGTCTTAAAAATGTTGTGCTTTCATATTTAATTGTTCTAAGAAAGACAACTTTCATGCTAGTTTTATTCTAATATTGTAGGTGCTTTATTGGTGAGAAACAGATCTGCATTAGCTCTGAAGAAGAATTATTTTGGTGGTGGGACAGTTGAAGTTAGCTCCCCTACAGAACTCTATCATGTACATCATCCCAATATAGCAGAAAGGTAAATACTATTTATATATCAGGTATTTAGAATCCAGGTGATATATAGATGTCTTGTCTAGAAAAGTTCTTGATATGATCGGGTTGAGGTATATTGTAGTAGTTTCCTATCCATCTGTCTGTACATGGTTGGGTTTTCCATAAAACATCTGTTATTCAACTTTATTTTAAATTGAGTTTTAGAGTGGACTGATTATTTTGAAGTATAGCTACACTTGCTTATCATAGTTTTAGGAATGATGGTTCATTGGTTGAGAATGTAATCTACTTGGAACTTAAGTTTATAAACAATTTTGGAAACATAATGATTTCTACTGTACTGTATATTAGGAGAGAGGTATTTACCACTACAAATACTTTCTCTATTATTGAAAGGCAGGTGTCCTCTCTTCTAGTTCCTGTTTGTAATTTTGTAAATGATTCTTGCTTAAGAAGAATGATTTAATGTTCTTTGTTTTGGTGAATCAGGAGGTCATGATAAGGTTTCAGAACACTAGGCAGCAGGGCTAATGTTTTTTTTTCTCCAAGAAAGAGATCGTTCCAAGTGTAATCTGTCATGCACAGACAGTTGAGTGAATGGAAATCGGTAATGTAATTTGTTTACTGGTTCACTGTTTCAATATCCCCTCTAGTCTGATAGAAAAACTAAATCATTTTATCAACATGGCCAGTCCTGATTTGACTCCTATTATTGTTTCACTATATTTTCCATTTCTTTCAATTTACGACTTGCTCTAGTTATAATTAAATTGCAAAAAATATAATATGATATAGGCATCTTGATTGACACTGCGTTATCATTGATAACAGTTTAATTATCTCCCCTTTCAGAATTACTAAAGGCAAATGGTTGGAGGAAATGAAAGCCATTACTACTTAACATCTTTGAATTTAAGTAGGAAATATAGCTGCCGTTCCATAATAGTAATGTTCATTGTGAAATGTGTATGTTACTGAATTTGACGACTGTGTCACGGTTCTAGGCGACAAACAACTAAATTGTTTGGATCAATATGGTTGTTTGTTCTTTTTTGAAAAATCAATGATTCAATTGTTTAAAGAAGTTGTTAGGGAAATTGACAATTAAATTAATTTTCTAGCAGCCACATAATTTCTTAACAGGAAAATTAAAACAAAAATAAGCTCTTTACAAATTACCAGACTTGTTTACTGATTAGACTGGAACCTTGTCAAATACCCTCGGTTTATGCCATTGTTATAAACCAGATTTCAGTAATTATTAATGTATTATTAGCATTGTTGTTAATTTTATATGACCACACTTTTCAAAACTTTTATCATTTCATAATGTATATGTACATGTAAATTACATGTATGGTGCTCATTCTCTTTGCATCCACATTGTCAAAAAAGATTTTATATAAGATCAGTTTTTCATTTTTTAAAATTATTGAATGTTGTAATACTTTTTAGAATAGCAAAGTATGACTATAATACTTTTTTACTGCCACATCTAAGTACATGTAGTCCTTTTAAATATTTACGGATTGCATTTTCAAAGCCCAACATTGTGGTTGGCAGTAAACCATGCTCTTTGAAACTGAAACTATTTTCACTTCAGTTAGTACATTTGTACGTGATTTGAGTTGAATTTTATCAAATAAGTTAAATTTTTGAATATGAAGTCTACTGCTGTCTGTCTCTGGAGTGGAACAGTAAACCAGACTGTGGGGTCAGACAGTTACTTCATAATATCTTAGTCAAAGTCAAAAATATGAAACAGACTATTGATTGACATTAATTGTTATATTTGATAAGAAATTGGAGTGATGATTTTGTAATTTGAATTTAAAGTTGAAATTCTGTTATATATAGGGGAAATTTTAGGAAAAGCTGCACTGAGATGTATTTTAACTTACTTTAAACATATTAATTTATGCGGTTTTACTAATTTACTGATTAAATTAGGGAATGTGGTGGTTGTTTGTTAGACGATCATTACATCATTCCCTTGTTTAAAGGTTTTCTAATTAGAAAATGATTCAAATATTGAAATTAATCTTATAGATTAAGAGAATTTTCAGATGAAAGTATTCAGTTTCTTTTTCTCAGATGTTAATGTTATCATTGTAAGTAGCCAAGTCTTAAACAAAAAAATTAATTTCATTTGTATCTTCTTTGTAAAAACAACTGATAGAAACATTATCAGTTAGAAATATTGGATTTAAATTAATTTTGGTTTATATTTGGTTTATTATATACTGAAATAAGTTGCTCAGGTTAAAAGTTTACCATATTCATATTTTATGTTGACAATATCATAACATCAGCCACATTATGCATTTATTTGCATTTTTATTTTTAACTTGTTTATCAATCATATTTGCAATAATCACCATTAGGAAGAAACAGGTTTACCCAGATGGTCACAGTCATCAAGGTTTCAGAAAATTGGTTTCAAGATAAACTTTCATTACTAAATTGAAATTCAATATTTAATTCAGAGAAATTCAATACTGGATTTTAAAAAAAAAGTTATTATCAAATGTGGGACTTCATGTTTCAGGTCTATCTTTATTCTGTAAGTAGGAGTTTGCCTATGGAAGTTTGTTGCACTTAGCCAGGTATTTTCTTTTCCATCTTCATGTAAGAACGATAAAGGCAAACTAATATACAGGAATGTACTATTTATGTACATGAACATCCCTCTTTATGGATTTTTACATCATAAAAATCTAATTAAACTTTTTTAGCCTGAGTAATATTTGCTGATTAAATTTTTCTGTAGATCCTCTCAGTTTTTCTCACCTTGAAGGCTTCTTTTCATATTGGATCGTAATGACTTTCAGTTCTATAAATAGCATAACCAAGGGACAACGTCTTCATTTGTAATTGATTGTTAAAATGTCATTAAGCTTCATACAAATGGCTATTAACAGTGAATATCTGTGAGATATTCAAATTTTGCACTGATTAAATTTTCAGGAAGCAAATAACTAAGAAATTTTAATTGGTACAGCTTTTGAAGTGATAATGTGAATGCATAAATTAAGACCAGTAGATAAAGATACTGTTAGGTAAAAATGTATCCACAACTTACAATATAGATCTATACTGGAACTAAGTCATAAAAAGTTGTATTGGTACCATGGTATAAAATTGACATATTCTTATTGGCACCATGGTACAAGTTAAGCAAAGTATTGTATACACCATAGTGATAGGAGGCAAACTAAGTAGCACCATGGTAAAAAAAAGTTGGCAAACTTCAATTGGAGTCATGGTAAAGGTAAGCTTATTATTAATGACACAAGAACAAAATTAGGCAAACTCTTATTGATATCATAGCAAGGTAGGGCAAACTCTCATAGGCATCATGGTAAAGTAGAGTAAACTCTCGTTGACATCATGGTAAAGTAGGGCAAACTCTTATTGACATTATTGTAAAGTAGGGCAAACTGTTATTGGCATCTTGGTAAAGTAGGGCAAACTCTTATAGGCATTATGGTAAAGTAGGGCAAACTCTTATTGGCATCATGGTAAAGTAGGGCAAACTCTTATTGGCATCATGGTAAAGTAGGGCAAACTCTTATTGACACAATGGTCAAAAAGGTATGCACACTCCTCTGGCACCATAGTATAAATAGGCTTTTTTCTTATTGACACCATTAAAAGTAGGCGAACTTTATACATAATTTTTTTTGTCATTGTTTTGTTTAAGTGCCCATCTTCCCGTGGCATTAATTAAAGGAGTGTACATAACATTTATCTTCCTTTTCAACAGCAGCGTATTATTTTAATTCCATTTCTCAGATGGTAATGCATTGTTTATTGTCCCATTTTTCTATTTTTGTATATCATGTACATAATAAAACTGTTCATTGCATTTTCTCAGTTGCGAATGAACATTTGACATGACAAAAAATATTTTCTCTACGGTAATTATCCACATATTTTAAATTTGGCATTACTGGTGTGAGTTTACATACAAATATCCCTCTATGATTCTTACCTTTCCAGTTGATGTCATGTTAAAAGTGTTTTAACCAATGCTATGTACAGAATATCAGAAATTTTGAGGTTGAGATAGAAAATATCACAGTGAGCCTGATAGAGCGAGATGTCATGTTCTGTTTATCTGCAATGTCATAATGAGCCTGATAGAGCGAGATGTCATGTTCTGTTTATCTGCAATGTCACAGTTTATGAGTTGTCAATTGAAATTACTGATACTCTTTAGAATCATGGTAGTACCCTGAGATAAAAAATATGGCATTAAGAACAATATAGAAATGATAAAGCTGCTGATAGTAGACATTATCTACTTTATGCCTTATCTTTAGATAGAATAGTTAATGAAATATATCAGTTATCTTGATGTAGACAAAGAGGATATTGCTATTTAACACCTCCTTTTTGGAGTTGAGGAGATGATCTCATCCTAGTGACTATTATGTATCATTCAGGTTAAGTGGTATGCAAAAACTGATAAAGGATGATTCATTTACATTAAATAGAATAAGCTAAAATTTCCATCTTTGTATCTGTAAGTCTAATATAAACATTGCTTTGTAAAATATAAAAAATAAATGATTGTGGGTTTACATCATTTTATAGATTTGAAATAAAGTAAAAAAAAATCTAATACAGATTTGATATATTAATACCAATAATATACATTTCCTCCCTTTAAAGCATTCATAAACATATGAACTGCACTAAGATTGCATTGGATTGTGGAAGTTTTCTAGCTATTTTTACGAACAACAGAGTTGTTGATTCATCCTGTGCATGAAGTTTAATTGGAACTATACTTTAATGGTATTGCTGTTAGCTGGCAATGATGCATCCTTGATGCTTTTTCCATACCAAGAAACAAAGAAATTGGAAAGTTCATTTAGGTTATTAGATTAAACCATGAGAATTCAGACTAATTTGTATCATGCAATGCACTTAAATCTTATTTACTTTATGTTGTAATGTAACTTTTATAATTTTTTCTTTTCTGAGTATGGTTGTACGGTGTGGATTAGGGAATTGTTTGGGAATGTCAGTTAGTGATGGGTAGGGGAGTTATGTGGGAATGTCAGTTGTTAGGTAGGGGAGTTATGTGGAAATGTGGGTTGTTGATGGGTATGGGAGTTATGTGGGAATGCCAGTTACTGATGGGTAGGGGTTACTTTAGGAATGCCAGTTATTGGTGGGTTAGGGAGTAATTTGGAAATGCAAGTTCTTGATGGGTTAGGGAGTTTCTTGTGAATGTCAGTTGTTGGTGGGTTAGGTAGTTGATGATAGGTTGCAGTTGTTTGGAAATGGCAGTTGTTGGTAGGTTAAGGTTGCTTGGAAATGGCAGTTGTTGGTAGGTTGCAGTTATTTAGAAATGGTAGTTGTTGGTAGGTTGCAGTTGTTTGGAAATGGCAGTTATTGGTAGGTTAAGGTTGTTTGAAAATGGCAGTTGTTGGTAAGTTGCAGTTGTTGGTAGGTTGCAGTTGTTTGGAAATGGCAGTTGTTGGTAGGTTGCACTGGCTTCGAAATGGCAGTTGTTGGTAGGTTAATTTGCTTGGAAATGGCAGTTGTTGGTAGGTTGCGGTTATTTGGAAATGGTAGTTGTTGGTAGGTTGCAGTTGTTTGGAAATGGCAGTTATTGGTAGGTTAAGGTTGTTTGGAAATGGCAGTTGTTGGTAAGTTGCAGTTGTTGGTAGGTTGCAGTTGTTTGGAAATGGCAGTTGTTGGTAGGTTGCACTTGCTTGGAAATGGCAGTTGTTGGTAAGTTGCAGTTGTTTGGAAATGCAGTTGTTGGTAGGTTAAGGTTGCTTGGAAATGGCAATTATCTGTAGGTTGCAGTTGTTTGGAAATGGCAATTGTTGGTAGGTTAAGGTTGCATGGAAATGGCTGTTGTTGGTAGGTTAAGGTTGCTTGGAAATGGCAATTATTTGTAGGTTGCAGTTGTTTGGAAATGGCAGTTGTTGGTAGGTTAAGGTTGCATGGAAATGGCAGTTGTTGGTAGGTTAAGGTTGCTTGGAAATGGCAATTATTGGTAGGTTGCAGTTGTTTGGAAATGGCAGTTGTTGGTAGGTTAAGGTTGCTTGGAAATGGCAATTATTGGTAGGTTGCAGTTGTTTGGAAATGGCAGTTGTTGGTAGGTTAAGGTTACCTGGAAATGGCAGTTGTTGGTAAGTTAAGGTTGCATGGAAATGGCAGTTGTTGGTAGGTTAAGGTTGCTTGGAAATGGCAATTATTGGTAGGTTGCAGTTGTATGGAAATGGCAGTTGTTGGTAGGTTAAGGTTGCTTGGAAATTGCAGTTGTTGGTAGATTAAGGTTGTTTGGAAATGGCAGTTTGGTTAAGGTTGCTTGTAAATGGCAGTTGTTGGTAGGTTAGATTTATTTGGGAATGGCAGTTGTTGGTAGATTAAGGTTATATGGGAATGATAGTTTTGGGTAGGTTGTAGTTAAGGTTGTTTGGGAATGGCAGTTGTGGGTAGGTTAAAGTTGTTTGAAAATGGCACTTGTTGGTAGATTTAAGGTTGTTTAGGAGTGGCAGTTGTTGGTAGGTTGATAAACTTCAAAACCATGAATTCAAGAATCCTCTGACTTTCTTCCCTAATCCACGAAAATTGGCATCCAGGAATTAAAGTATTTTCACAGTAGTAGGTTGCAGTTGTTTGGGAATGGCAATTATTGGTAGGCTAAAATTGTTTAGGAATGGCAGTTATTGGTAGATCAATGATGTATTGGAATGACAGTTGTTGGTAGGTTTAGGTTGTTTGGAAATGGCAGTTGTTGGTAGTTTGAGGATGTTTAGAAATGGCAGATGTTGATGTATGAGGAAGCTGTTTAGTAAGAAATGAGGTTGTCTGTGGGCTGGAAGTTACAGGTAGGACAGTTTTGTGAGGTAGGGAGGTGATACACTTCAACGTGAGTGGTTTATATAACAATAAATTTGTCTGTTCATCCCTTTAACTATTGCACCATAAATTAACCCAGACACATCACTGCTTTTCTAAGCAAAACTTGCCTCAAGTCTTCTATAGATTTTAAAACATATTGTTCTCAGGAATGGCTGCAGAAGTAACATTCTATTTGATAGCATTGATTAAATTTAGCAAATTTATAAATTTTGGGTTTTTTTTATTTATGGTGGAAAAACCATTGATAGAATTACAATTTTGAAAAGTACATGAGAATTTCAGTGGTGAAGTCTATCCATAGAATGATGGTATTAAGTTCATAAGATTTTCTTGATGAGATGAAAGACAAGTACATCTAAATGGCTTCTTTAATCATTGAAAACCGTTGAATGTGAAAGCTTACCCAAAATAATTGCTTCACATTAATTAAAGTGTAATTAAGTAAATAAACCCATTGGAAAAATCTTATCCTCTTTCAGTAAATGGCTGTTTTATTGAGCTGATGTAATCTATTTGAATTCAGAAAGGAAATGGTAAATTCAAATTAATTTTTTTTTATAATTTCAATCACTACTATTTAATTTCCTCTGCCTTAATGTTATATAATATTTGCATGTCCTGGCTTGAAACATAGTGATGGCTTTAAACAATCCTGAAATGTCTTAAAATGACTGACAAGAAACAAGCTAGAAAGTTACCAGTAATTTTAACTTGTGAATTGTCTTTCCCAATAAATAGAATAAAATAACACAGGACTTTGGGCTTAGAAATGATTGAATAATGTTTGAAAAAGTATTTTATGATTCTTTCTGGAAATGTGTTGATAACACATTTGATGGTTTCTATTCACGAAGGAATAACAAATGGTTACGAGGGCCCGGAAATGGACTGTTGTGTACGGAAACCTCTCATTATCTTTACATTCATATAAATTGTTTTATTTTATTTCTTGGGAAATCAATTGACATTAAATTCTCTTGTTGTAATTTGCTGTTTGTAATCTGATCATAACATAATGTAAATTGTAACCTTTCCTAGTATTTTATTGTTTGGGACAAGAATGTTCTGTAGATTTATTGTTAAAACTTGTTATTTTTATCAAACAATGCTTCCATTAGGTGAAACAAAAGTTTCATAATAGAATGTAGAAAATTGCTTTTTGTCAGGACTACCGTCATTAGATTTCATAACTTCCATGCCAACAGTAACTAAGGGATCATAACTATGATGGTGAAGCCCCATGGGCGAGGCTTCCGACTACAATCTATCTAGACCCGCAGAGTTTAGTTTTCTAAATATATTTAAATTGAAACTTTGTATTAGAATTGAAATCAGGAAAAATTTGTACTTATTATAAAAAAAAGGTTTGGGAGTAATTGATGATCAAAATGATTAATTATCATAAATAAATTATACTTCATATTATAATGACAATGAAATGTTGTTTTTTTATGTTGTCATGAGTCTGACTGAACCCAAGCTTGCTTCTTATTTAGTAACAAAAATTCTGGCTGTTTGATTGAGCCACATGATTGTCTGTCCCTCTCTACCAGTTTTTCATCAAACATAATAATTGGTTATATAGATTTATATTTATAAAACAAATAATTATGAGTTAAAAGGTCAAATTGTTCAGATACTGGTATGCACCTGTATGAGTTTCTGATTTTTAGGTTATGTGAATATTTAATGGGTGGTGAGTAAATTTTACTTGTTTATAGTTTGAAGTTTGAGTTACCAATTCACCACTCCTCCTTTTCATAGCTATAGGCCTAGTATACTTTTGATTTAGGTAGTGAGAAAGAAAGAGTATAAGTTATATATTTAATGGTGTACAGGTTTCCTCATCATTCTTGAAGATCCATGGGTGGCCTTGAGCTAACTTTTTTATCTTGGTGGGGTTGTTATTTCTTTAACATATTCGCCATATCCTTTCTCGTTATTTATATATAGCTTGTTAGAAAAAAAATTATTTTATTTTTATAGGTTTATTAGCTCACCTTTCTATTGCCATCCGTTAACAATTTTTCTTGATTAATTAGAACTTAACTTGGTATGACTGTTCTTAAGGATATTCTGCTTAGAACTGCTATGGGGATTTTTGATCTTTTGAATAAAATGGTCACCATTTCTAAAAATGGAACATAGGAGTCAGACAGAAGTTTGTTTTTTTTTATTATTATTTTTTATTTCTTTTTATCAATTGATATAGCAGTCGCCAGAGCCTTTAGATATGTAAAGCCTGTTAGCATCTGAAATTATCTTACACCACTGCAGGAAAATAGTCTTGCATACCCCATTAAGGTTCAAATGCAGATAGTAAGGTCTATTTTATCACTATTTCTATTATATCATATTTAATTCTATGCTAGTTATGCCAATAAACAAACCCAATAAACAACTTTTACTGAAAACTAAATATGATGATTAATTTGGTTGGTTTAACAATGATCCAATTAAAAATAGGTGACCTCTAACCTCAACAGTACCTGTTTATTTCTATGCATTTATCCGAATAAACCAATCATCCATTATATTATGATCAATATGTTGATATATTTAAGTTGCCTAAAAATGCAATATTCTTAGTAAAGCTTTTGATGTTTAGCTAGAAATGAAAACCCTTCGAGATTAGAAATAGTCATCATTCATAGAAATGAAAAAGAGCAATGCTGAGTGCCAGTTATCTTCAGATATTTCATGTTGGCGGATCCATATATTTACAAAAAGGGGGCAGTGGTTCCGATCAAGAAACTTATATAAAGGAAGAGGTTCCAGGCAGGGACTACACTCCCTGTTGTCCCAGGCTACTAATATTTTCCGCTCATTTTTTGATCAACTTTTGTATCATGTATTTTTATTATGGTTACCGCCTCATGACATTGGAAGCCCAGATATGACAAATAAAAATGAAACTTTGCTTATAGACAGTGGCATAGGAATTTCGATAATGCATTTCTCAGGAATGGTATGAAGTCTGTGGTCTGGTGATATTGCTTTTTGTAATAATAGTTCTATTTAGCTATTTGGCCATGTGTTATAATGATAGCACTGTAGGTGCTTCGGGGCCTTAAAAGTGCATAGTGTTTCCTGCACCAGACATAATTGTTGAAACTTTATTATACTAAGACTTTGGTGATTATATTTATGTATGTATCTCTGGAACTAGGTGCCCAGAAACTAAGTGCTTTTACATGACACACAGGTGTCTATGCGATAACTTGTAGGACTTGAGCTATATAGCTTATCAACTGAGAAGTGTAGCTAGTTTCGAGGGACATGTATCTGAGAGTATGCTTTATTTCAATGATTGTGGCTTAAATTTGAATATTTTGACAGAAAGTTCCGATCCAGAGTTCATCTTTAAATTGAATTTTGACTTGAAATTTTAGAAACTGGGAAAGACCAACTAGTAGTTTGTAGTTCAATTATGCAGTATGTGGGATGTTTTGTGTTAATTCATCTGTGTTCCATGTAAATCAACATGGAACCTGAATGTTTTGTAAACTGGCGCACTGCATGCTACGATGCATCACAAATTTTGTTGTGTTTGTATTAATTGTCCTTCGTAACAAGAATGGTAAATTTAAAAATAAATCAAAGAGTTCAATATTAGTCATTTACAACAATAAGCTTGTGTTTAGATAAGTTTGAATTTGATCCCCATACTTTCCTTTTATCCCATATTTTTGCAATTTGATGATTGTTTGAGGCTTAAAATTCAAATGATCGATATAAATTGGTTCAGTACATGAGTACTTTGATTTAATATTATAGTCAGGGTTTTACAACATCCTCCTACATCACTACCTGACTAGAGTGTAATGAGGTTTTGTAAACATGAAAATATTCCTCACTATATTATATTAATTTGAAAGGCTTCACTTATCAGGCTTAGCCACTCTCACATGCTCAAGAGACAATCATTCCATGATACATACATTTCAATTTACAATTTGATATAAAAAAAGAAGAAATTCTGTCTTGTATTTTAAAGTCTTATAAACACATTTTTAGTGAATATCTGAAATATTTCAAATGGGGGCCCATAACTCCTCAATTTTATGTAAAACATACATTTTTCTGGGCAATAAAATGTTCAATGTGATAGTAATGTCGAATTCTTTGCTTTAAACCAGTTTTTTTTCCAATTTGCATTTGAATATGTACTTTTTTCCAATGAATAACAAAAGATTAAATTTGATATCTGCCACAGGAACACAGAAAAAGGAAGTAGTATATATTCAGTAAAAATATTTCATGCAATTAATCAGCTCAGTAATATTCTATTATTTCTGCAAATAAAATTAAGATCTAGACTTCATACCAACTCATGATTTGAGGGACTCCTTTTTGGCCTTAAAAGATATTTAGTAATAAATTTGCTTTTGGGGAAATTATTTCTTGCAATATTGTTTCTGGAAGCATTAAAACTTGTTAAGTATTTTCATTTTAGCACACTTGTAAGTCAAATTCTCCATCCTATCAATAATATTTTACCTTTTATAAACAGGAAGTGAAGAGCAGTGATTTTAACCAAGTAAAATTGGCAGGAAAATTCAAATTGATAAAAGTGTCTAGTTTTTGAAAATCTTGTGTTAAGGAAACTGTTTTCTTAAGCTGATATTGGTTTTATTTAAGTATAATTGTTATGTAAGATAAATACTCTGTTAATAAAGCTTTTTAATGTAAATGCTCATTAACTTTTGGATAGATTTAAAGATGGGGGAAAAAGTGAAATGGAATAAAATTTGTAAATGTGTGTGAAGTTGGTTCAGTAGTATAGATTGACTTTCTGTATTAAAAGACAGTCCTTAATGGTATTTAAAATGTAATGTATGATCTCAATTTTATTTAACGTCATATGATCTTTGAAATTTTGTTCATTCTACAATGTTCACAAGAATCAAAAACTGCCAGTGCTATCAGCACTTTGATTTTCATAACAAAATCAGAATAGAATTTTCTTAGTTAAATTTGAAAATCTTCTAAGACATTTGAGGTGAGTAAGCAGTCAAAAACAGATGTTCTATAGTCTCTGTGCTCTGATTACAAAAAGACTACAAATTGGAATCTTTTATATGAATCTTGTGCAAAAACATATTTGTAGGTACAACTCGATGTAACAACTTGTATTGGTAAATGACAAGAAAAGCATTACTACAACACTTCTTATTCAGTACAAAATATTTTTTTCCAATTTGGAATTTCAGTATGTAATTCGCTTTCCCATTTCAAAAATTTCACATTGAGGAGATAACTTTGTATCTTCACTAAATGACGATAAATATATCTAATACATATACATTTATTATTAACAAGCAGTTTCAAAAATGAACAAAGTTCTTGCCATATCCAAAACCATAGGTTTGGCAAAAATCGGAAAGGGTTAAAGTGTTCAGTATGATGAGATCTATCAGTGGTTAAGTTGTGTAAACCATGTTGGAGTTATTGCCCTTTTTCAATATGTTTTGGCTAATTTTAATATTACAACTTTTAAAAATCTTTTCCTCAAAAACTTCTTGACAAATTTGATCCAAACTTGGTATGAATAATCCTTGGGGTATTCTGAATAGAAGTAATGTGGGAATTTTTGATCTGTTGAAAAAACTTTGGCGCCATTTATGGCTATGCCCAGTTTGGACAGGATAAAATAGTCCAGCATGATGAGCTCTATCAGTGTTCCAATTTTTGTGTAAATCTGTTACTGGTAAGCCTTGTTGGAGTTATTGCCCTTTTTCGACATTTTTTTCACTATTTGTAATGTTATTTCTATTAAAAATCTTCTCATCTTATGCTACCAGACCAATTAGAACCGAACTTGGAATGAGTGTTCCTTTGTGTGTTCTGCATAGAATTGATGTGGGGATTTCTGATCCGTAGAAAAACATTGCCACCATTTCTAAAAATAGAACATAAAAGTCTGAGAGAAGTTTTTTGCATATATCTCCAAAACTGTTATGTTCAGCAAAATTCTGAATAGAGAAAATGTTCAGCATGATGAGATCTGTTAATGGTAAAATTTTCATATAAATTTATGTAGCCATGTTGGAGTTATTGCCCTTCTTCGACATCCTTTTGCTATTGTGAATGTTATTACTTTAAAAAATTTTCTCTTCAGAAACTACTGGACAAAATTAAATGAAAATTGATATGATTGTTCCCTAAGTATGAGCATTAGGAATTTTTATCCAAGAAAAAACATGGTTGCTTTTACAAAAATAGAATGTTGCTTACGGAACCAGGTGAGCGATTCAGGCTCTTTAGAGCCTTTAGTTCTTAAAGGTCTGAGTAATTATGTAATGAACACTCATTATGATATCAGTTTATATAATCTTTAGATTATCAGGTGTAAATATCATATATTCATCATGTTTATAATCATAGATCTGTCTTGTTTCATGATGTTTAATTTCTTAAGAGATGATAACATACTTTAAATCTCCTTTACATGTTTTTTTTTATTTGCATGTACTATTACATAAAGCAGGTTAGAGTGCAAAATAATCAAATAATCCAAAGCCTCCCTCCTGCTAAAAAGTTTGATTGGTTATATAGAAAAGCTGGGAATCATGGGAGCATCACCCTTTCTCAGTAGATAGGCCAGTTTCCCCATTTTGGAATTTCTGGATTTGCCACTGGTAACTTGAACTCTTGTCCATTTGCCTCAAAACTTAAAAAAAAAAAATATGAAGTCTGAGGAAAGTTTTTTCTCTGTGAAATCATGAAATCCCAGGACTTCAATTGAATTACCATGACAGTTAATAAAATTCTCAGACCTAAAGTTTGTTTAATTTTGTTTGCGCCCATGCACATTATTCTGAACCTTTGTGTAATTGATATTTTTAGCAGTACATGTATTTTTAAAAATATCCACATTTTTCACTAAAATAAAAAAAAAGGCATCACATTAATGTCAGTATTGACAGCAACACATTTCTTGGATCCCAGGTACCTTTCTGTGTAAGAATAAGGCAGTGGGTGTCATTTTTCTCAATTTGGTCCTTTTTGCCATAAATATTTTCAATACATCTAGAAAACAATGGAAAAGGTATCAAAATTGTTCCTGAACATCAGTGATGTAGATGTGTTTTTCCTGCTTTTGTAGGGAATTTTTACCAGCCATTTTTCAACCGTGCATTTTGACTAAATTTAACCTATCAATATCTTAAAATGGCGAACTTGACAAACTTATTTAAGATTATTTCTGGAGGTTATGAAGCATCAAAACTTTGATAAATGCAATTAAATTTCTGTGTTTTTTTTAAATTTTATTTGCCACACCTGATACATATTTGGCCTGATTCTTAGACAGAGTAGTACTTATAATAGAGTGAAGCTTACCTTCAATATGTGATGAGAAACACATTTTTCTTACAAAAATTGAAACAAATAAATGGACATTAGATGCTGGTTTATCATTTACAGGTCGTCACAACATGTAAAGATATTTCAATTTTGCAGCAGCGCTAAGCTTGTCGTAAAAGGCGACTAAATAGTGCTCAGAAACCTGGCCAGGGGCTAGGCGTTCTGCCCACAGAGCAACTGGGATGTGTGCCCCAGGTGGTGGAATGGGGTATCCCTGGCATGTTACATGCTGGGGTTGTCAGGCTATAATACGGAAAACCTGACCGCAAACCATAGTGGTGCACCGTGTTGGGAAAGATGCCACGTTCCTCGCACGTTAAAGAACCCTGCTGTGGTATTCGATAGGAGTAGGAACCTTTGCGCTTCGCCACAGGAGGCTAAATTGCCCGACCTTACCCATCCCTCCCTTTTGCTAGTGGCAATCAAAATTTGTCGACCCTACTGTCCTTGTGTCCCATCTCGTTTTTCATTTCATCATTTCATGTTCATTTTATCATCCGTTTCATGTTCATCGTCTGAATATAGCTGAAATATTGCTGCTCGGACGTTAAACCCCAACAGTCAATCAATCAATCAATTTTGTAGCTCACTTAAACGAAAGGTACAAGTAAGCTAATACCATCACTTTTTGTCTGTTGTTTGTCAGCTCTAAACTCTGAATATTTTGCTCAACTTCATGAAAATTGCATCACTGATTTTGACCAAACTTGATTCAAATGGTATATGGGATAGCCAGTTTGGGTTTCTTTGAAGCAATTCTTACATTTTATGTGCCATAAGCAGGACTGTAAAAGACAAAAATTTTGAAAGAACAAAGAGGAACAATGTTAAAAAAAGTAAAGGAAATTGTGTGAAGTTTGGTTGAGACTTGATAGACCATTCAATGAAATGTGTCAGGACTGATATAAGTTTAATATGTTGATTCATGTTTTTTTTTCAGATTTGAAGATGGAACAGTACCATTTCTAGATATTATTGCTTTAAGACATGGATTTGATGCCTTGGAAAACTTAGGAGGTACTTTACATTGCTTACAATATACATGGCAACTTTTCATTTTGATAGGAATTAACAATCATCGTCAGGAAAACCATTTACCTTCTAATATAAACCACTAATAGTTGAACATTTGCTGAACTTTGAAAATTGAAAAGAAAGTACATTTGTATTATCCAAACAGTGTGAAGTATAATGTAACCAAAAAATTCAAAAAGTCAATGATTTTTACATGAAAAATAATGCTAATTAGCTCATTTGGGCTCTATTTACATGCCATGTTTCGTTACATTCTGTTCAATGTCTGTCTGGTAACAGTTTTATACCATTTGATTTTTAGGAATTTATTCACCCTCCTCTCCTCATCCTTTCATAACTCTGTTCTTCCTTCCAAATATTGTTGCAATAATCTTGGCTTCCAATGGATGGATTGACTTCAAACTGCTATTAAGGGGTTTTTTAACGTCCTTGACTACCCTGTCGGGTCTCGCACGGACTTCAAATTTGGTGTGAGGCTTTATAGAAGTGGAGCATATGTTGTAAGCAATTTTGGGTGGTGTCACATATCAGTGAGTGGGGGTATACCTAGCATGACTATCTTTTTTAGTGATACCTCCTTAAGATCTGCAATTAATCATAATTGTTACATGTACTATAAAAAAAATTTATCATTTAAATGATATTAAACATAGAATGCCCATGTTTTGATACATAGCAAACAAATTGAGAACATTTATAAAGTATACTTTTTCAGGTGGTATGAAGTCTATTTCCAGTCGTAGTTTCAAAGTTGCCAAATATTTTTACAACAGTCTGGTAGGACTTCGCCATAGCAATGACCAACCAGTAGCTGAGATATATTGTCATGGGAATTTTTCTAGTCAATCAACACAAGGTCCTATTGTGAACTTTAACCTTAAACGAGTGAATGGCACTTATATTGGTTTTGCTGAGGTAAAGTCAAGCTTCTTGAAAAAGACTATTAATCTTTAAAAAGATACTTTCAAAAGCACACCATTCTAAGACAACGACAACACAATTTATACAACCTGAAGAATCAAGATCCATGATCAGGTCAATTTAACCGTAGTTATCATTTTTTAAAAGATCATTTAGTATTGGAAATCTCGTTCCGTCTTTTTTTCATGGTTTCTGTGATCTATCTACATTCACACAGTTTTAAATTGTTCCAAAAACCAGATGATAATTTACTATAAATAAAAAATTTACATAACAGTTTAACTTTCACTTTACAGATTTTACAACAAAAATAGCTAAAAAAAATATCACAACATACTGGAACTCAGACACTCTTTCTAAAAATCATTTTCAGTTGTGATGAACGTACACTATTAGAGTGACCTTACTGGTATGAATTGATTGTTTTGCAGGTAGATAAGATGGCTCAGTTGTACAATATCCACCTGAGAACCGGGTGTTTCTGTAATATAGGATTATGTCAGAAATATCTCAACATGTCGTCAGAGCAAATCAAAACAAATTTTGAGGTAATGTTTTAATAATGTATCAATTATGGTTTTTTTTTATTGTACTGTAATGCAGCCTTATCTATTAACAAAAAAGTCATGACATGGATGGAACTTTTCTGTGCATTTGACCTAGAGGTCAAAGTTAAAGATATCTGATATTTCAGCATAGTATTTAATACTTTGCTCCGTGATTATTCATCTACAATCTAAGGATCATTGGCCATAATTAAAATATAGAAATGATCATCAAGACAAATTTTCCCTGTTTGTACATAAAGTTGAATTTTGGGTACAAAAGTCAAGGTCATTATGGTGCATTATGGGTATGATTCATTTATATACCTAGATTGGGGGCTAAAAAGTCCTGGCTACTTTGTACTAGTAGGATTGAATAGGAACCAGAAGGGAATCTGCATACTAAAACCGTATGTCTAGGTTCTTTGAAGGGGAGATATAATCATATACAGTTGGGTTAACAGTCTGCTGTACTTATCAACATACCACAGCTCTTTCAATGTTAGTTAAACACAGGAATACTGGTAATTAAGATGCATCTTCAATTTTCTTTCCTTTGAAAGAAAATTGTCTGTGAAAAGCTAACACCCATTTACCTGCCTTTAACTGTTGTATAAAGAACATCATTAGTGAATACAAAATACATGTATTTTGTAATATCAAATATATGCTAATAGTGTAGATTTTGTTTTAAAAATAATCATGTTTTAACTTATTACAACAGCAGTGCCTCATTTCATTCTGATTATTTCTGAAATTAGTCTGGCAATCTTATGTAAGAAGGCATTTTATGTTGATTGCATTAAAACAGTTATAAGTGTGGTTCATTCATCTGAAAAACTCTTCAAACAAATTGTTTCAGTGTTATTAATAGAATCTTGTCGATCAATTTTTGAATGAGGAATACTAATGATATAAAAAAAGATATTTTTTTAAAAATAGTTTTGTAGTTTTTAGCCAATATCTTAATAATTTTCACTTAAGAGATGATCCTTGTGATAAGGCCTACAAAAGTCTCCTGTGAGTCTAAGTCATTAGTCTCTGGAAAGGCAAAATATAGCAAGAATTTGGCTCTTGTCTTATGAACTATACTAGATAGGGAAAAGGTTCATTCCTGACTTAAAAAATATCCATAAGGCGGAGAAATAAGTTTCAGTAGAGTGATTCAAACCCTTTTGGGCCTTTAGTTGCTGAAGTAAATTAGATGCACTACAAAAACAGTCCCTGTAGAAGGTAAAGTGCAAATCAAGGCTGTTGCAGAATTCAAGAGTAAGTAAGCCCTCATTTGAACTATAAATGAAATAATATGTATAGTGTTGTTGACTTGCAATTAAACATTTTTACTTCTTCAATGACATTGAACATTTGAGTTTTATTTAACTGCTCTGAAGCTTCTCTGGAAACAGGTAGATCAAACTAATACACAAGGTTGGGTTAGCCTATGATGCTGTATGTCTTTTGATCTGTTTGTCCACTTTATCTAACAGTCTCTTCCTCAATAGATCAATGGTTTTCATTCAAACTGGAAAATATTTCGCATAGATTGTTTTCCTTCTCAGATGCTACCAAATTATTACCAAGGAGGTGGTTATGTCCCATGTTATGTGCAAAAAGTTATTTTAGTTTCTTTTCAACAAATGAAAAGTTGCTACCCTGGACTTGACTTTTTATGAGCAACTCGGTGGGTGTTTCTAGAAAAGCAGAGGACGCTTACTCTACCGGTGCACCTAGTCCGTGCTCCTAGTTTTTAGTGGAGTCCGAGTTGCTCATTTACTTTTGTTACTTTGTATGTATGATTTTAGTTACTTTATGTCCTTTGTTGTTTATGTATGTTTTCCATGTCTGGTCTTTGTCCCTGGATTGCATTCTTTTGGTTACCACTATAACCTTGGTTTCCTTGATTACTCTTTGCTGCTTATATACTTAAACAATTTTGATATCTTGAGAGAATTTATGAGCATGCTCACTACTTCTTTATTTACCTGTTTTTACAGTCAGGTCACGTGTGTGGTGACGACAAAGATTTAATTAATGGACGCCCTACAGGATCTGTTAGGATTTCCTTTGGATACATGTCCACAATAGATGATGCTAAACACTGTCTTAAGTTCATATGTGACTGCTTTGTAGAAAGGGACAACAAACCAGACTTTAGTGTAAAAAATGACAGCAAACCAGACTTTAGTGTAAAAAATGACAACAAATCTGACTTTTGTGTAAAAAATGACAACAAACCAGATTTTAGTGTAAAAAATGACAACAAATCTGACTTAAGTGTAGAAACAAAATCAACTGTGAATACAACTGACACAGGTTCAGAATCTGCAGAGGAGCCAGAAACAAAGAACTTTGACAGTACTGATGTTAAGTCAAAGATATACGTAAAAACTAGTGAAGTAGACACAAGGAAGGAAGAAAATCTAAAGGAGCAATCTGATTGGACATTGGTGTCTCCATCTGATTTACATATTGTGGTACAACAATGCTCGTTGTCCAACTGTATTCTAACCAGTATTTGTCTCTATCCTGTAAAATCATGTGGTGCTTTTGAGGTCAGTATATTCCATTAACTTGTCCAAGGTTTTAAAGTCACACCTTAAAGCAAAAGGAAGTTTCTGTGAGAAATGTAGAAGACAATGAATTCTATTCTCTCATACAGATACATTTCATACACGTAGAACTGGAATAAGTAATTATTCAAACAGGTTCATACATATGATTTATTTTTGGTGAAAAGACTGTGGCATAATCTAATTGACAAAGCAAAATCATTAAGTGGAAAAGCAATAATTTTATGTAGTACTTAATTTTATACCCCCTTTCACAATCACCTTTTCTGGCCATTCATCCATCCTTCATTCCACATGCCTCAGAAAACAAGTTTGTCACATTTTTTTCAGCTTTCACAGGACAGACTGATTTTATGTTTGGTATTTGACAAGATCAGTTGTAGGTATTTTAATATTTTGATATCTGCTGAACTGTTACCTCATGTATGACTTTTGTTTATATTTTTGATATTGTAGGTGAATTGTTGGGAGGTGTGTGAGACAGGACTGTTGTATGACAGAGAATGGATGATTGTATCAGAGAGTGGAGTTACAATCAGTCAAAAGAGAGAGCCAAAACTTTGCCTTATTAAACCTCAAATAGATATAGCCAATAGACTACTAAAACTCTCTTTTCAAGGTAATATATCTTACAGGTCACAGGACATAACCAAAACTCATGCACAGAGGTAATGTAAACCAATTTATTTTTGCAGATACTTATAGTATTTTCACAATTTATGATGTCAATTAAATTTCATTGCTATTTCATTTCATATCCAACTTGTTCTCAATGACCACCCACTGAGGCATTTTCTCAATGACCACCCACTGAGGCATTTTCTCAATGACCACCCACTGAGGCTTTTTCTCAATTACCACCACTGAGGCATTTTCTCAATGACCACCCACTGAGGCATTTTCTCAATGACCACCACTGAGGCATTTTCTCAATGACCACCCACTGAGGCATTTATTTATTTGACGTTTATGCCTTACTGGGAGACTACCAAGATGGCATAATGAGGGTTCATTTATTTTCTTCTTTTTTTTTTTTTGTGCTCGCAAAATTAGTAAAATAAATTGCTCACAAGTAAATGTTGGTATACATTCCCTGCTTCACTTCCCCTCTTCAAGTACTGGTAAAAACAGTCCACTGGAAACAGTTCCATGGATTAGTAACAATTATTGCACATGCCTTTTCACTACAACGATTTTAGACAGTGAAGAGATACATAGTATAAAAAGAAGCAAACAGTAGATTTCTGGAGGAGAATGAACAAGACCATGAGATTAAAGTTACCATGATGTTTTGTTATCTGTTGTTTCAATATATTTGTATTCATACTATTTTTTCTTACTTTTTTTCTTCTTTTGTTATGACTGCTTTAGTTGTCTCATAGATGATGTTTCCCCCAAGTGCAGCAGTTTGTGGATTTGATCCCAACTGAGTAATTCCTAAGACTTTAAAATTGGTAGTCACTGCTTCTCATTATATAGAACATAGATTGACGGCTGGTTCAGTCAGACTCAGAATGATATATTACAGTGGGGGTAACACAGCAGAAAGAATATATGGTTATATATACTTTACCTCTCCAATTTTACCCTGGACTATATAGTAAGAAAAGATGGGTATATATACTTTACCTCTCCAATTTTACCCTGGACTATATAGTTAGAAAAGATGGGTATATATACTTTACCTCTCCAATTTTACCCTGGACTATATAGTAAGAAAAGATGGGTATATATACTTTACCTCTCCAATTTTACCCTGGACTATATAGTAAGAAAAGATGGTTATATATACTTTATCTCTCCAATTTTACCCTGGACTATATAGTAAGAAAAGATGGGTATATATACTTTATCTCTCCTATTTTTACTGGGACTATACAGTATTAAAATTGTATGGTCTTACAATACATTGTAAGTCTTTTTTCCAGACTATCATTCAGACAAATTTATTTACCGGTACAACTTTAATAGTATTGATTTTTTGTACATGATATTTTATTGAATTATCAGTATAGATACAAATATATATATCATTTTTATGCATTAACTTTTTCTGTATCTCTTTCAGGTGTGAGCCATGTAACAGTGTCGTTAGATATCTCAGGTGATGATAAGCAGACAACATTACCATGTGTTGGTAAAGTTTGTGGTGATAGGTAATTTAAATGTCTACCATATTTCTCTAATCTCGTTATATTTTTTTCTACTGGATTTGGAATTATCCTTTACATTTAATCACATGAACAGAGTTAACTTGTTTTGCAATTACTTGCAAACATACTGATTCAGATTTTTTTTTAAATCAAATGAAATGCAGATGTGACATAATTTTACAATTATAAAAGTAAACTTTTTGAGATATACATAGTAAATTATGTGTTACTTTATGCAAATTATAGCCAACTGCTGATGAAGATATAAGTATTAGAAGACCAAGAGGACCTATAATGGACAGGTTGCTCGGAATTTCCATCTCTACTTCCATACAAGTCCAGCTCGCTTAGTTGTGCAATTGGCACAAATCAAAGTAGATCTCTTCCTTTATTAGTCATGATTTTGACAGTTTCAGATTACTTCAGATAACTCAGACTATCTTGCCATTGTCTTTATAATCCGTTCCAGTACAATACAGTATTGATATGTTCTGATTCCTAGACTTAAATCTGTTTTTCATGTATATCATACTTGAATATAAGGGGTGGATCTAGGTTTTCAGGTTTGAGAGGTATAAATAAAATTAAATGATGAGCAAAGCAAGGCAGTTTGCGAAATTCAAAGATTTTGTGCAATTTTTTTTCACAATTTTATGGGGGGGGTGACTACATCTGGCATGTCACTCGTTGGATTCCTCTGGTTCTGTTTTCTGATTATCTGAAGTGATAAGTTAATGCTGTTTAATTCCAGAATATCAGGAATGGATTGTGGTGATGAAGTGGGACAGTGGATCAGTGATGTCCTCCAAAAACCAGGATGTAGATTAATAAGACAGGACAAGACACAGGCTAGAACATGTAAACTTAGTGGTAAGCAATGGCTAAGAAGGTTAAGAAAAACATCATCCACAATGATAAAATGAAAATGCCATGAACCTTAAGTTAATAAACCATAACTCTTACTAATCCTGTATCAGCATGGTTAGGTAAGCTGTGTCATAAGGCTGCTTCCTTTTCTGTGAACATTTGTTTTGATTTTGTAGTGAAGGGATGCTGAATTATTTTTTTGGTCAAGTAAAACTTTAAGTACCTTCATAGTATGGGTGCTTATTTTGTTATTTTTATATAAACTATCCATATCACAACATTATTTAATTCTTTCTAATATAGTGGATGGATTTTCCATCAGTAATAGATGCACCACTATTTATAACTTTTTGTTTCATTGCATAAGCTTTCAGGTGATATGGAAGTACATTTTAAATTTCCCAGTTCCAGATTGAATAATTTTATTTTTGTCAGCACTTAAAAAAAATAAACAAGAGGACTACAAATTTAACATTTTCTGACAGAGCTGAGTACATATAAGCATGCTGATATGTGGATCACAGAAACTAATAATGTTGTGAAAATCCCTTTTTTCTTTATTGAGAGTTTTTTTTCTTTTTTTAGCTAAAATTAGACTCAACCTCTTTTATAGCTAAAATTAGACCTAACCTATTTTATAGCTAAAATTAGACCTAACCTATTTTATAGCTAAAATTAGACCCAACCTCTTTTTGGACTTTAAATTGATTCAGTTTAGATAGGTGTTAAGTTAACCGCTTTATCACTAGTGAAAGAATCACTTGTTTATTTTTGTAAACTCAGATAAGAAGACAATTGTATCACTAGTGAAAGAATCACTTGTTTATTTTTGTAGACTCAGATAAGAAGACAACTTAATCACTAGTGAATGAATCACATGTTCATTTTTGTAGACTCAGATAAGAAGACCACTTTATCACTAGTGAATGAATCACATATTTATTTTTGTAGACTCAGATAAGAAGACAACTTTATCACTAGTGAATGAATCACATATTTATTTTTGTAGACTCAGTTAAGAAGACAACTTTATCACTAGTGAATGAATCACTTGTTTATTTTTGTAGACTTAGATAAGAAGACTAATTTATCACTAGTGAAAGAGTCATATATTTATCTTGATAGAATCAGAGACGACCTTTTTATCAATAGTGAATGAATCACATGTTTGGTTTTGTAGAGTCAGACAAGAAGAAATGTTCATCACTAGTGAATGAACCATTTGTTTCTTATGTAGAGTCAGATAAGAACACTTTACCACTGGTGAATGAATCACTTATTTATTTTGGTAGAATCAGATACATTTTGGTAGACTCAGATAAGAAGACAACTTTGTCACTATTGAATGAATCATTTGTTTATTTTGGTAGACTCAGATGAGAAGACAACTTTGTCACTAGTGAATGAATCACTTATTTATTTTGGTAGAATCAGATAAGAAGACCACTTTATCACTAGTGAATGAATCACAGTATTTACTGATCACTAGGAAGAGTGTAGAAGAATTACAACACAGAATATTACTACAGGAAGATAATTGTACATTTGGTAAATATGTTATGATTATAGTGAATGTTTTTAAAGTTTTGTTAAATTTAAATGACCTAAGATGGTTTTCAATTAGCTTGGTGAGTGAAGTTCTAGCTGTAGCAATTAGCTTGGTGAGTGAAGTTCTAGCTGTAGCAATGAGCTTGGTGAGTGAAGTTCTAGCTGTAGCAATGAGCTTGGTGAGTGAAGTTCTAGCTGTAGCAATTAGCTTCAGTTGGCCTTGTCTTGCATGGACTATTTTTGCTGCTTTGATAGGAAGAAAATTAGGCTGATTTCAAGTAGAAATAGTAACTTGACATACAAGTTTCAATACTTGTGACTCCCAAGAAACAAGGGAGAGAATTTGAGACTTTTTGGGGTGGATCACCATAAATTGATGGAAGGAAGCTGTTTTTTTCTGTACATTTATGACTTTCATCTGTCCCAAGTCAGGTACTTTGTGGTTTTCTCTCCCCTTTATGTTATTCAAATTAACAGTATTTTCATAATGCTGTCCAGTGATACTTGTGATGTATATAACAATGTAGGATAGGATTAGCCAATCTACTTATTATTGACTGGAAATATAATAAAAGAGTAATCAAAGGAACCAAGATTCTAGTGGAAATAAAAAGAGTGTAATCCAGGGACAAAGACTAGACATGGAAAACAGCCACACACAATAAAGAACATAAAATAACCAAAATAATATATACAAAGTAACAAAAGTAAATGGGCAACTCAGACTCCACTTAAAACTGGGAACATGGACTAGGTGCATCGGTCTATGCTGTGAAATTACTGTAAACTTGTTCTTTACCAAAATAAAATATCCAAAAAATTGTTGTTTTACAGTTTCTGGAAATTAAGGGGCAAAACTTCAAATATTTCAGTAAATCTTTGGATTATTTTTAATTCATTGTCAATAATATATTACAGAACTTGAAAACCTGATAGAGAGATTCCGCGCTAATCTAGTCATAGGAGGAGGGCAGCCATTTGATGAAGATAGCTGGCAGGATATATTAATAGGAAATAATATCTTTATGGTATGAAGTAATATAAACAAGTATTCACTCACAGGGTCTTTACATAGAAATTAAAACACTATATACAAAAGCAGTTTTTTTAATGATATGGGTTTCCTTATTGTATAATACAATTTGTATGAAATATGATGTACCGTGATTCTCAACCCCACATGGGAAGAATTGGGATTGATTTACATACAATGGGCACTATACTTTTCGTAGGTTAAAATGGTCTGGAGCTGGCATGTCAATTAACTGATTGTAGTCCTTATTTGTACATTTGTGTAATTTATATTCAGCTTCTTTATTTTTGTTGTAACATGGGACTCAGACCTTTTTGAACTGATTTTTCGGTTTGTTTAATGAGCAATATTTTTATAAGAGTGACAAGATTTTAAAGGGGGAGGGTTGTGATCACACCAAAGTACTTTTAACTCCGCCAAATTTTTTGTGCCTGTCCCAGGTCGGGAATATCTGGCCTGTGTATCGATATGTTTTGTTTTCTTTTCACCTTTAGTTTACTTTTTTTATGTTATTTTTGTACATATGGGCAACTCTTTAGCTGTACCTGTGTATAATGTTGTGTTGGAGCCAGCTGCAGCTTGCCCTGTAGTATGAGGATTTCCTTGTCATTCATTGAAAACCAATGGGTGACCTTGGGCTGACATTTTCATATATATATTTAACACATGATATATATGTAAATATTGGCTTGCTAACACATGGTTATCATATATAAATACTGGCCTGCTAACATGACTATCATGTGTTAAATATGTGTATACTGAAATATATATTAAGCACATGATGCTCAATACATATAATAGTCTTATATTGCACTTAAATGATTTCATACATTTCACTGGAGGATGATCTCACATGTGATGCAGAACATTTATGTCATTACCCTTACTACCATATTCAAGACGTGAATTTATGGTATGGTAATCATTAGTAAACTGACTTATCAAGATCATTTCTTCCTGAAAATAAATTCATTGTTGTCTATTTAAGTCCTACCTCTATATTAATTAAAGTTGAATCCTTTAGATATTTGTCTTGCAGAGTCAGGGTGGGTGTAGTAGATGTCAAATGGTCTGTTTGGATCAAGTCACTGGGAAAAGGAGTAAAGAACCACTAAGAACTTTAGCTGCTTGGAGGGGAAGAAAAGTAAGCTTACAAAACTCCAAATGTTCTTATTTGACCACCAGGTTTTAACTTCTATCATGAAAAAACTATTGATATATTGATATTTGTAGTGGTTATGCTGAAGTCTAAACCATTATTATATAGATTGCACAGAGTGGTGTTCCAGGTGTGATAAATTTTGATTCGTATCAAATTGTGCTCTGTGAAGCATTTTATTGCCTTTTTTAAGTTATTATACTTGGCTCTAAAGAAGTCTGTGTTTCTGTGTATCCGTGTATCCATGTTTCTGTAACACTTCCATCACAGTTTTCTCAACAACTACTCATCACAGGGGCTTGAAATTTTAACACATTTATTCTGTAGGTATGCCATGTGGTGGAATTCATTTTCAGAAAAATTCAACATCAACTTCCTGTTTATCAAGGACTTTGTTTAATTTTCTACTTTATTTTTTTGTAAGTTTAAATTTTCACCACATTTTTCTCAGCAACTGATCATCACAGTGGCTTGAAATGTTAACACATTCTTTCTGTAGGTATGCCATTTAATGGGATCCATTTTCTGAAAAATTTGACAACAACTTCCTGTTTACAGAGGACTTTATTTATTTTCTTTAAATCGTAATTGAAAGCAGGGGTATCACTAGTGAGTCATTGCTCTCAGATTTCTTGTTTTATTTAGTTCCTTTTAATACTGCTAGATTTTTCTGACAGTTAGTCTCTATCAAAGTTGATTAAAGTGTTTATAGTGCAGTCTAAACCAGCAACTCAAAATTCAAAAGAAGTGAAAAACTTCAATGGAAAGACTTGTTGCTCTCAATAAGTCTACCAACTAACAAAATTTTAACAAATCCTACCAATAATTTCCAATAAAAAAAGTATATAAATTAGAACCCAAGATAAAGAATGTATTTTTACAGAGGTTAAAGGTTATATACATGTAGTTATGAGGTATGTACAAGTAGTGGTTGCCCAATGATGGTCATTATGCATATACTATGTTTTCTTCTCCCCTTGATAAAGGGAGATAATGTAAATACAAAAAAATCCCAAAATAAACAGTTACTTCAATTTGATCCTTTATAATTGTATTTTGCAGTTATAGTTCTATTGTATGAGAATCATACAGGTACTAACGGTTACAATCAGTCGGATATTATGTAATAAAACAATTAAAATTTATAAAACTCGTCAGTAATCTGAAAATTATAATTTCAGATTCCTTTTGGAATCCATCTGCAGCATTCAGCATCAGCAATAGGTGGAAAGATCAAAGTTGGTGATATCTTGAAGGTTCAATAGAAGACTGTTATGAATGATTTCATGAAACATGATAATGTCTGGTGCTCCGTTTGAAGATACTCCATGAAGTTTAGCACTTATGAAATGAACAACTTATAGAATGTACTGAATTGTTTTGTTTTTTGCTCAGACTGTGATTATGTTTTTAATTTATTTTTTCCAGTTTGTTATTGATGTTTAAGAGTCTTTATCAATGTTAAATGCTAGTATCTGTCGTTGTTGATACTTTATAAACGTCTTACCATTGTTAATTTATAAACAGATATTACCATTAAAATGAAACAAGGTACATCAAATTGTTTTTTTCGAAGCTTTGTTGATCAATCCTTTCTTTATGGTAAGAAACAAAACATATCCTCAGTGTCAAAGCTTTACCACCTCTTTCACATCACAGCAATAATTAAATTTAGTTTCTTGCTGATATTGAGCATATCAAGTACCAGACTCTGTCAGAATCAGGCATGGTGTGAAACATGGTCAGGAAAACCACTTCTGCCTGATTCTTATAGAGATTGTGTCTTACTTACAGTCTGTCTATCGTTTCTTATATCTCTTGATATTTCAAGAATATTTGTATACCTTATTTTATTTCAGTTTTCTGCTCAATGCTTTTGATGAAGGCCGTAAGGCAAAATATTTGGGCTCACATTTTTCAATATTTTTACATTTTATTCATATTTTATTTGTATTTCGTATCTTTTTACCTTTTAAAAGTGGCTATTGTTCACTAATTCATTATTTCTGTACATTTAATTTGAGCCATTTCACAACATATATTATTTTTATTTAACTAGGATTCCTTTATTTGTTTGTCTCAAGTTTAGCATGGCAATAATTTTATCTACTGAAAATCATTAACCTATTTAAAAATGACACTTTTTTGGCAAAACTATGCACTTCAAAGGGCAATAACTCTCATTAAAGTCATGTGATTAATATGGATCTCACACATCAATAAATGAAACAAACCAAGATTGTTTTGTTGTAGAGTATTGTAACTGAAGGATGGACAGAGGACATAATCCTTTAATTCAGTGGGATAAATCAAATACTTTTATAAATAATCAGACCATTTTAATAAACTTGATTTAGCGATCAATAAATATAACAATGAACAAGGTATCCACATTAAAAAAATGATTAGAATAAATCTACCATTCAGTACTAAATACATGTATATATAATCAATTCTACTAGATTGAAATTTCCCAAGAAAGCCTCTAGCTCAAGGAATGTAGATCACTGACAGAAATATCAATCTATATCCCCTGTGAAGATACCAAATAACAAATAGTTTCTGAAGTACACTGAACCATTCATCTGCTACACAAATGTCTGTTTTGATAAGTATAATATTTGCCAAGAGCAAAGACAGTAGTATAAAAAAATGTCTGGATATCACAATTCATCCCTTGATTTTTTTCCAAACAAACCTACAGGACATGAAACTCCAGTTCCGCCCAGCCCACAATACCCATTTGGGTTTTTATGTAAATATTGTTGGTGATAGTCTTCAGCATAATAAAACTCTGAGGCAGGTATGATTTCCGTGGTTATATTTCCATGACCTTTTTCAGTCAATAGTTTCTGATAAGCTTTACGAGATTCCTCTGCAACCATATTTTGTTTGTCCCCATAGTAATAAATTCCAGAACGGTACTGAGTGCCTACATCATTTCCTTGTCTCATGCCCAGTGTGGGATTGTGATTTTCCCAAAATACCTAAAATAAAAGAAAGTGAATGTCAAGAATAGAATTGTATATCTTTCATCTGTATTTTAATGACTATCTTCTTGAATGCTAACTGTAATACTTATATTATTGAGCAAGAAGGTTTGAAAGGGTGCATATTGTAAATACAATGAACATTGAAGATGCGCTTGCACTTCAAGGAAAAATTGAAAAAAAAGTCTAAAATCCCTTGGGAATAGAGAAATTTTCTTGAAAGTGGTGCTCTTGAATTCATTCCCTTAGGATATATGTTGCATGTTTCTGTGTGTACTTATCATTTCCTTTGTGTAGTGTGTAAGTTCTAATATCTTTCTTATGCTCATGGCGGTGTTTTGGTCTCCCAAGTTACATAAAAATATCAATATTTGTCTGCCTAATCATCTTATCCTTGAAAATTTCAAATATTTTTTTTTTTTTAAAAGGCATCTTTAACGTCTTATAACAGAGAAAAGTAGAAATAATAAAACTGTACCTTCAGAATTTCTGCATATGGAACTTTCTTAGGGTCAAATACAACTCTGACTACTTCATTATGACCTGTTGCTCCTGAGCAAACCTCTTTATAGGAAGGATTAGGTGTAAAACCAGCTGAATAACCAACCTAAAATAAACAATCAGTTGAAGGATAGATAACTCAAATCATTTATTTTGTAAGTGTTAGTCTCATGACAATTATGTGTAGGTACCAGTCTTGCATTGCATATCCCTGAGTGGGTGAACTTCAATCACCCTACCTTTTTTGTAGGAAATTAATTTTTCATGTCTAGAAATGCTACATAAGTGAAAGTTTTATTGAATCAATTTACATATTTTTTTTTAAAATCCTAAAAATATGCACTCCACTATAGAAGTCTATGGGAATATTAATGCAAGACTGAGACCTGTAGAATTGTTTACAGTACTTCTAACATTGGTACAGACTGCTGTCTAAAAATCATTTAATTCTGATGTCAGTACATGCTCAAGTGTTATCTGACATTGGTACAGGCTGAAGTCTAAAAAATTCTTAAATCAGTCGACATCACAAATAACGAACTGTCACCAATTTCAAACAAAATCTATTAATTGTTTTCAATTTATTTACTAGTACATGTATAACAATCATTTTTTGTTTTTATGAGAACACAATGATGAAACCCCATATTAACTAAATCCTAAATATTTTTCTTCAACGGTTGGTGACCCCTCAATTTAACTGCAGTTTCATTTAAATCACCATCTATGAATATTGATTAAATCATTATATACAGGAGGTAAACAAACCTGTGTAGAATAAACTCCACTTTGTTTCCAAAATTTTCTCTCAGCACCCCAAAAACATCCCATACCTGCAAAAATATGGAATATTAGAACTGGTGAAAGAATCACTGTTTACAATAACTATACCATATATTTGATGATTAATCCTATAATATCACTACACTGCTGAAAATGTACACAAGTCCTGTGACATTTAAATAATTACAAATTTCATGCTTTCTTGGAATAGTGTTCAGTGAAACATTATTGAAAAGTATAAAACAATTTCAAGTAATTGATATTGGCAGTGCTTTAGTTGTAAAACAACCATCAAAATAAGATTATTAAAACGAAAAGCCAATTGTAAGCAGAAAGTTTCACATACAGCATTTGAATTTCAACAAAGAAATACTCAATATTTTTGTCTAACAAAGCAAAACTGAGGGAAGGTTCCACTTCTTAAAAACTTACCAACCATAGCCATTTCTGTTACTTCAGGACAGGTTCTACTGTAGGAAGACTTACCAACCATAGCCATTTCTGTCACTTCAGGAAGGGTTCTACTGTAGAAAGACTTACCAATCATGGCCATTTCTGGCACTTCAGGAAAGGTTCTATTGAAGAAAGACTTACCAATTATAGTCATTTCTGCCACTTAAGGAAACGTTCTACTGTAGAACGACTTGCCAAACATGGCCATTTCTGTCACTTCAGGAAATGTTCTACTGAAGGAAGACTTACCAAATATAGCCATTTCTGTCACTTCGGGAAAGGTTCTACTGTAGGAAGACTAACCAAACACCATTTCTGTCACTTCAGGAAAGGTTCTACTGTAGAAAGACTTACCAATTATAGTCATTTCTGTCACTTCAGGAAAAAGTTCTAATGTAGAAAGACTTACCAAACATTGCCATTTCTGGCACTTCAGGAAAGGTTCTACTGTAGAAAGACTTACCAAACATTGCCATTTCTGTACCTTCAGGGAAAGGTTCTATTGTTGTATGACCATTCACAGCATGTTTATTGGAAACAACTGTTTTCTTGTCACGTCCTGCAAAAATTTTATTTTGAGTTTTAAATTGTATATTTCTGATCACACTTATACCAATACATGTACTATTCTTAACGTTTATTATATGTTGTGAAATTTAAAAAGCTTTGCCAAGTGCAGCAAACCCTAAACAGTTGGGACAAGTATAGACACACCATAAGAATTTGATCAGAATCCAAGAGGTCTGTTTTATGCCTAAACAGTTCTATGGTATTGCACCTTAAAGTACAGTTTCAAAGAGTTCCATACACTTATAGTTAAGATATCATCTGAACAGCATGAAAATGGTATACTTGTTACCATTTCTCTTTAAACTGTTTCATGTAATAACTCCAAAAATCAATACCAACATTCCTTTGGCGGTAATGAACATTGTGGTACAGTTTTAAAGAGATCCATTTACTCAGAGTAAAGTTTTTGTCTGATCATATGGTAAATGCTTGTTTTTGTAAATGCTTGTTATTGTAAAATAAAGCCCTCAGGGAAATAACCCTAGTTCACCGAACAAAGAAAGGACTGACAAAAAATGCATGGTTTCAAATGTGCTGGATGGGTTATTCACTGGTGTATAATAGGGTCATTCAATGATGGCATGCATTTTGGGGATTATTCAACCTTTCTCTCAAATAAAACAAAAAATATCTGATTTAATCTATGTCATGTCATCATATTTCATCCAATAGAATTAATCCTTTATTTCGTAAGGTATAATAATGTCTGATATCCAATGAATGCAGTTTCAATCACAGAATGCACCAGAGTAGCATGTATCTTGTGTAAATCACAAGTCTAATATGTTTAGGGGGATTTTCTCCTAAGAATCCCCAACAAAAACCTGTTGATCATCATCTGAGGCCTGAATTCAGTCCTGAAATGCTCTCTTAGTTCTACTACTCTGTCACAACAACAGGTTTTTCTTATATACCTGACTGTTTCACCTGGTAACATCAGCTTTTCACAGCATATCTCACCTGGGAGTGCCTCCTCTTTCAGTGGCATTTGGATTTTGGAAGACATTTCACCCATGGAAAAGAAACTTGCCGTTGGAGGTCCTGTTCTGAACAACTGGGTTACAACGATCAACAGAGGTGTGCTTCTTGGAAATAAATTCCTGTAGGAAATAAGGCTAATTAGCATACTGAACCCACTTAACAACAATATGTGTAAATTGTTGTTGCAGAGAGCTAACTTTCAGTAACTGCAAGCATTCTTGAAATGGATATCTCATTTTGTCTATATGGTTTACGTTGAGGATTTGGACGTATTATTGAGTGAATTTTATGGTGTTTGTTGTTTCTGTTCATTTTTCACCTTACTGGGGTTAAGACCTTATATAACTAGTTTAACCTCACAACAGAATTGTCATCATTCTATGACCATGAATTATATCACTTTTGTTGTCTGCACCTTTCAGAGCTTACTTTAAGGTGTGGTAACACTTCTTGAAGACCTTTTGGTGATCTATGAAAGTATTTACTATTTTGTATTTAGGTTATACACTGGTGCATTTGTTGTATTTCCCCATATCCCTTCTTTGTCCCAACATTCAAACTAGAAATATTGTGAGCAAACTCACAAAGAGAATATAGTTAAGTTTCAATACACAAATGAAGTTATATGTTAATTGAAAGTAAAACCCTTAATTGGATTATCTTCCTTTAGCCTTCTTATTTTCTATTTTAAAGGAGCAACTATTTAATTTTTTGAGTGGGGTGAGGCTAGGATCAAATATTCTTTTCTACTATTTAATTTTGAGAAAATATGTCGGTCCTGCCTTTTATTCTTCAATGCAATACACCGAAGTTTTTTAATTTAAAAAAAATAATATTAGGACAATAATAGATCCTGATGTATGTGAATTTATAACTCTTTTATTTTAAAAAATATAAATTTATAATGATATTTATATGTAAACCTATATTGCTATTTAAAATTATAATCTAAATTTTATGATCATATAGTCTATTTACTAAATATTTATTTAAAAATTCCATGGATCAAAAGGGTATAATTCGCAGTTTAAAGAACTACAAGAATTTTTCAATTATCTTAAAAAATGAAAATGTTATGATCATTTTAAGTTGTTGCCCCATGCCACTCAATGGATTTTTTGCCAACCAAAACCAAACCACTGGTAAGTGATCATTGACATCATGAAGAACCCTCCTTAACACCCCCACAATAGGAGAGTTCGCCAATCTTATGAGTGATGTCATATTCACTAATTTGCATATCATTAAGTGTCAAATTGGTTGGCAAATAAACAACTAAATAAACAATTAACAATTTCACGATTAGAATCCCAATTTTCAAAACTTTATAACTTTTTTATTTTATATCCAATTTTGGTTCTGTGAAATGTTTCATTTAGATAAAATAATTCATCTTATGTATGTGAATTTATAACTCTTTTACTTCAAAAATAAATTTGAAGTGATATTTATATGTAAACCTCTATTTTTGTACAAAAGTATAATTAAAATCTTATGCACATATAGTCTAATTACTGAATATTTATTTAAAAAATTCCATGGATAAAAAGAATTTTATTTGCAATGTTGGGAACCAAAAGAATTTTTCTATCGTCATTAAAAATGAAAAAGTTATTATGATTTAAAGTTGATGCCCCATGCCACTCAATGGATTTTTTGCCAACCAAAACCAAAGCACAGGTAAGTGATGACATCACGAAGAACTCTCCTATATTTGTTTGCCGTATGAATTATTCACAGTGGCTTGCTCCCACTATCAAATATGCACCCTGATTGCTGCAATCCATAACTAAATGTCTAAAAAGCAAACTTGATCAAACTGCTTTAGACTTGCGGAATCGGATAAAGTAATCATAATTACATGTAAGAGAAAAAAGAAAATTTATTACATAAGTATATATTTCAATTCAAATTCTCGTTTGAAGAGGAAAACTATTGATTTATCTTTCCTTCAATGGCTTCATGACAATGTTGAACCACAGGGGCTTGCCCCCACTATCAAATATGCAGCTCGACTAGTATATACAATGTAATAGTCGGGCTGCATATTTGATAAGAGCTTTGTGGCTGTATGCGTGCAGTATAATTCATAATTCCATCTGGAGATTTTTTTTTTGTTTTGTTTTGACCACCATCAAAAAATATCTCCAGCGTCGAATCCCAAAAGGGATTATATATCCTGGTAGCTGCGAAACGTAGCTCTAACTATTTTTTTATATTTTCTTAACGTCTAGATCGCAAAATCAAAAAAAAAAAGATCAAGAGCTACGATTTCGCAGCTAATATTAAGTAATAATATCCTGGATAATTCTTTGCTGACAATGTTGATGAGTGGGTTGAAATTTCATATAGTGTGACCGAAGAATCCATGTTGCAGATGTTACTGTACCTTTAAATGCTTCAAAATAATGACTTTGATGTAAAAAGAGTCTCGTGAAAGATTGTTTTAATCCATGATACGTTTATTTACTTACATAACCACCAGACATGTGATAGTTAAAAATAGAATTGTCAAACGAAAACGAGTCAAAAGGGAAAAACCATAATGTGATATTGCTAAAACAAAAATTATCCCGACCAAAGACTGGGATTCTGATTTTTGTTTTTGTTTTTGTTTGTTTGTTTGTTTTTTGTTTGTAGACTTTCTACGTTCTTATTTTTCATAGTCAATGATATATGATTTTTTTTAATTTATAGAAAATTGATTTTCAGGGGTTAATATTTGATTAGCAAGGTTGTGAAATCTCTGCACACTAGTTTGACTTAAAAATTGTTGCCAACAGAATTATTTATTTTATGCATTATACATATTTGTAACGATTGTCTGTATTAGGCCTTCATCCTTTATTGTTGATGAGTTTGTGCAAGGAGCGTATATTAATATAAAGTCCCTGGTTTGTGTCAATGAAGTATTTAGTATTTTAGTATAATTTTGATGCTAATCGTTATGTAATTGTAATTGAATATGTATTGTGTGTATATATTGATACGAAATTTAATACAAAATACAATTAAGTTATACTTATTGTTTTATTATTATTATTATTATTATTATTATTATTATTATTATTATTATTTATTTATTTCAACCCTTGTTATTAAGGAGGACGAAATTAACAAACATGTACATAACACCAGAGACCTATAATTAAATTACAGGTCTATGATAACACATACATGCACAGTATACAGAACAGTAAATAAATACATACACATTCACATTTATATGATATTAGCATCTTCTCGTTAAAAAAAAAACAGACATTATTTTGTATAATTGAACATTACAGATAGACAATAACCCATGCACCAAATTTAATCACATTAGGGTGTTTTGAATAGTAATTTGGAATATAACGAGATCTTAAACTTTTAAGTGTTACACGGGTTACTAGTATGACACTGGAGGAGTAAATTAAATTCATCTCCTACCCCTTCCTTACAAAGATTACCCTACCGGTGCACCTGGTCCATGCTCCCAGTTTTTAGTGGAGTCCTAGTTGCTCGTTTGCTTTTGTTACTTTGTATGTATGATTTTAGTTACTTTATGTTCTTTGTTGTGTATGTCTGTTTTCCATGTCTGGTCTTTGTCCCTGGATTACATTCTTTTGATTACGCTATGACCTTGGTTCCCTTAATTACTCTTACATTAGAATTAACTTGTAACTTCCATATTCTTTACAGTACTGAGCAAACAAGTCCAATGCTTTTATGCACCTTCCTTTGTTTCTGACATTACAATTGTGTCATCTGTATAAAGCATGACAATTTTTTTTTCTCATATACATCAATCATATCAGAACATGAATTTTCTTTTAATTATAGATTTTGAATTTCATTGTCTTGCAAAACGGTATCTAGATCATTCAGAAAAAGAATACAAGTTTTCTTCTTGTCTCATGCCAATTCCACAGTTATAAATGCAGACATTTTATTTCCATGCCTGAAACAAGACTTCATATTCTTATACATATTAAAATTGACTGAAAATATTTTCCCTGTAATAATACATGGATTTTTAGCCAAATGTTGATGACAGTTAATTGCCAGAAGAATGAATTTTCCAGTACTAGTTTTGTTGAATTATTCCATTCAAATGTATTTAATCTGGTTTACTGAAAGAGTTGGTGAAGGATCATTGATGAATGATGTGAGTAAATAATGATAAAGCATCACTTCTTCTCAGTTGATTTTAGTAATAAAGATACTATACACCAACAGTTTGTTTGTCTAATTTAACACCTAATCTATCCCTGTTGTATACATTATGTGATTATATTGATTTCATTCACATGATACTAATGTTTATTCACCATATTTAATATGAAAAGCGTTGCGAAAATCGACAAAACATGGAAACTTTTATTTTTTTTAACCGTTTCAGATTTTTTTTTCAATGATACACTCTAAATTTTTTCAATCCTAATATTTTGTATCAGAATATTGAGTTTGCCTTGTTTCAGATTTGTTGATCTCTTGAGGTTATATAGTTTTATCAAAATTTCTGGGAATGTGCTAGATGCGGAAGTTGCATTTAAAGTTTAAATATTTTGTATTGTATTTTGGTATATGACGAGTTCGAAATGTGCATCTTGCTTTTAGTCTTTATGATATATTTTCCTGTCCAATCAAAATCAAAAATTATAGTACCTGCGGCAATCTCTTGAAACGCCAGCAACTTCCGGCTTGTGTCAATTCTCATTCTCTCATTAAATTAGTTTGAATTTCGAGAAAACCAGACATCCGCTAGAATATCTATTTCAAGTAAGTTGTGTATTTGTATATGCAGTATTTGTTTTAAATTAAAAGTTGGGCTATAAAGGGATCCTGCGCTCTATTATTTTCCTAAATTTGTGCATTTGTAATTTGTTTAAAAATATGACGTGTCCATTAATGGCATTATTTTGTTTTAAAAATAAAATTTCCTGCAATTTGCAAAGCGAATATATTTTTTTTAAATGTGTTATGAATGAACTCACCACATCTCATTAAATGGTTTGTTTAGCTACCTATGTTATCAAAGTCCTACTCGGTATGGTACCCATGCGACCTGCTTATCAGTGAAAACCGTACACGTGTACTTTGTTGGTAGGAACATTGTTCAGTAGTATACTTAAGTACTTAAATGCAGTTTGATGAAAAGTTTGCAGGATGTAACATAATTTGTGAAAATATAAACAAAACATTCTGTTTTACCTATAGATCTGTAAAATATTAGATGGAGGTAAGTCACTAGTATTACGTGTCTGGTTTCTTTTTTTTCAGACATGGATCAAGTAATGCAATTAGTTGAACCAGCAAAGCAGTTCACCAAAGATTCAATCAGATTGGTTAAAAGATGTACTAAGCCTGATAGAAAAGGTAATGTGTAATTACATTATTCCTTCATTAAGATATTTTGATGAGTAATGTCAATAATATGAGGCAGGTTTAACCTGTTAGAGCTAAAGTGGCCTTATCTAGTAAGCACGGGCAGAGTTGTTCAATCTGTTAAGATACATTACTAGCTTACTCTTCATTCAGGTTGTTTTTCTCATACAGAACTATTCGTCATTTCACCTGCACTAAATTCTGCAAATTTCCCCTTTTTGTAATTTCCTGTGAGGCTGAAATCTGGTTCTCTGTGCTTCTAATGTTAAGTCTTAAATTTGTGTTTATTACTATTTACTTAATTAGAACTTCTTCCTCTTTAATGATAATACCACTTTTCATTTAGTAAGCCCTGTTAAATCATTCTGATAAACTTCCAATACAGTTTAAATCTTCCTGATATATATTTTCAATTGTCCTAATACACACTCTTAATTGTAGTAGTCAGACTGAATTTTCTGTAATGATGGATAAAACTTTTTGCATCATTTTTTATTAACTTTTGAGCGCCATCATACTGTTGATTGTTTTGGCTATCCCTATCTTTGTAAAAGCTATGATTCTATCTAATCTATTTAATCATCAAAGCTATCAAATGTTTTCCAAAACTGATTTGGTTCTCAATTGCATTGATAACAATATACCAAAATAGAGCTGTCATGATGCTATTATTAATTTAAGCTCCTGAATGACGGCAGTGATCAAATTTAAGGGGAAATACTTGTTAAATGCAAGTTTTATTTAAATTTTACAAGTGGAAATAATTTCCACTTGCTAAAATTTTCTTGCGGAATTCTATATGTATTATAGGTAAAGTTAAGAAATAACTTGAAAAACTTAGATGTAGCATGTGTAAATTTTCACTACTTGCTAAATTCAGCTACCGGTAGTTGAAAAAGTTCTTAAATTCAATCCCTGAAAGTTTCAAACCAGATATTGATACTTCTTCTGCACATATGTATAGTTGATATGGTTTACCACAGGCTGCACCCTTGAATTTGAGAAAATTGATAATAAAACCATATTTATAATCAATTACATGTAAATTAAAAAATTGAGTAGAAAATAACATTTTTTTCTTTTGAAGCAAAATATAAGCTTAGACCAGAAAATCAGATTTATGGACCTCTAACATACATGTATATGTATCTGAAAAACTTTGATTAGATATTTCAGACTATGAATTTGGAACATAGGTTGATTTGCTACACCCATGAATTTTCATCTGGTGATCCCTGGTGGACCCAGTTGATAATACAACCATTAATGCTGCCAAAGGAAGCATATCAATACTTTTATTTAATAATGTATATACATCTAAACCTCTTGATAACTTTTGTGACATGTCCCTTAAGTCCAAGTCTGGTATTCATCCAATATTCTACACAACAGAAGCCATATTGTTACCTCTTTTTGGTTACTATATTGAAACTGTTAATCTCTTGTTTTAGAATAGATTTAAGTAGAAAATTTTCCTCACTTCTATAATCAATATTAGTTATGCCAAGAAATAATGATGTAAAGAAATTTAACAATAAAATTAAAAACTTAAAAGAAGTCAAGAGGAAGCCCATGAAAACAGGTTTTTATACGATTAGCAGGAGGTTCACCTGCTTGGTGTGAGGTTTTGAAGGCCCTTTATTTTGTATTGAGATGGTTCCATATTCAGGGATCTCCCTAGAATGAAAACAAAACTTAAATGTGCCATATATTCCTTGGATCAAGATTTAGAAGAGCCAGTTAGAAGATCTTTAGGACTATCATTACATTTTATGCAAGTCTAGAGTGGTCAGGTTGAAGGGATTTTGCCCCCTCCCCAATTTACATTATGGCAGGGCCTCAGAAAAAATTAATGAAACTATGGCCCCTGAATTCCAACTTCAAGTGATTGCTTATCCTATCAGTTAGAATGATATTTTTTTTATTCCTAATAGTAATTAAGCCATATGGTTAATAAAAACTTGGTCATGAACAAATCAAATCTGCAATGCATCCAAGATTTACATGTGTGTGTGGAACATTGTAAACATGTGTTGCTTTTAGATCCAATTTGTATCTACCCTACCAGTGCACCTGGTCCATGCTCCCAGTTTCTAGTGGAGTCCGAGTTGCTCATTTGCTTTTGTTACATTGTATGTATGATTTTAGTTACTTTATGTTCTTTGTTGTGTATGTGTTTTCCATGTCTGGTCTTTGTCCCTGGATTACATTCATTTGATTACCACAATAACCTTGGTTCTCTGGATTACTCTTTCATTAATTGTTCAACTAAAACAGAATTCTTGTAATTATCAATGAATGACTTTTCTTATTTTTCAGAATTTCAGAAGATTGCAATGGCAACAGCAATTGGATTTGCTATCATGGGCTTCATAGGATTTTTTGTGAAATTGATACACATTCCAATTAACAACATCATTGTGTAAGTACTGGCTTTTACTACACCACACAGACATAAATCAGATAAAGTGTGGAGACTTCATGACTTTTAACAGCTCTGAGAGGGAAAATATATCATACAGTTTTTACTAACCAGAAGACATGTTCGGTTTTTGGCGTTCATTTGAAAACATTATACATAATGATGTAAAAAAATACACACAAAAGGTAACATTTCTTGATGCATGTTGTACAATACCAATTTAAGCAGCTGACCAATCTTCTTTAATTTTTGTCAATTTTCTTTTTTTTTCTTTCTTCAGAGGTTCATGAATGAAGACTCCAGTATTAGACAGATTCCACCTCAGATTTTATTTGTTGTAAATTATTTAGGACATTGTTGATATTTTATCATAATTTGAAGAATACGTCATAGTATCATTTACTGGACAGATTGTCAGACTTAATGCTGGTCAATAATGTTAATTCAATAAATTCCTTTTGTGTGTTCAATGTAACTATACTATGTATGTGAGAATAATGACAGTCTGTATGGAAGCTAGGTAATGTACAAAGTTGTTAAATAAATTGTGAAAAAAACACCATTTAGTTTCTTTCTTGTATGCATAGAACATGTAATATACTTAATTGTTTTTTTTTCAATAAACTTGGTGAAGCTTAGATATCACTATTTAGATTTTAATACCCATTTTGTATGATAATTGGTGGTTTAATACTGGTCAACTTTTTATTATACCCCCACTTGCAAAGTGATAGGGGTGTTAGTCCTTCCTTCCTTCCGTTACACAGGGGACCCATCTCTTATTCGTAACTCCTGACACCACTGCATGGATTTCACAGAATGTTTATTACATGTTCCAGGGTCAAAATATGCCTGTTATCAAATGGGGGGTGGTGGGTTAGTGAGCATTGCTCAGTTTTTCTAGTTATCCTTTTTCACAACTGCAAACAATTAGCAGTCATATAATTGTATGACACTGTCAATGTCCATCTTCTGTAGACATTTGGTTTTTGGACAAAAATTTGAGTTTTAGTGTATAGATCTTTTGAGCTAATTCCTAAACAGTTCAAGTCACAACAAAAAAAACAATTTCAGTCTCCCTTTCAAGGTTTTGCACAATGTGGTACAATTTCAAAGAAAAGAAATTTATTTCTTTGCACTGAACTTATTGTCCAGAAGTTGAAAAAGGCTTGTTTCTGGCATCTCATTCCTAATACATTCACTTCTTACATAAGTTATTGTCTGGTCATAGAAAAATGCATGTTTTTTTTTTTTTGTTGTTGCCCTTAAGAACCTGGCGTCAGTTTCACAAAAAGTTGTAAGTGTGAAATTGATCTTAAATTATCACGTCACAATGCTATTTTAGTTTATGATGTCAGTACATGTACTTATGATAAACATTACACTTACGACCTTTTTGTGAAATCGCCTGGGCCATTTTCCCTTGGATTCTGGATTCTTGGACACTTTTAAGTCAGGGAATTTTCAATGTAGCCCCTTTACAACTATAACAGCGTACGGTTTTATGCATTCTGTGATTTAAGAACACATCCCTTCTGATCGTGTAAAATGGTTTAAAAATGTGCTTTTGGGTGAAAATGCAACATTATTAAAAACATCAAACATGTGAACACTATACCGTAAATAGATTATTAAGACACAAATCAAGTGTAGCGTCCATAGCCCAATTTATGTAATAGTCCTACCAACATTACAATGTTAGGGAAAGGTTTTTGGTTATACCCCAGCTCAGACTTCTTTTGATTTTGTGTTTTTAGTCAAAATGTCATTATACTAACTGCATATATTAATTTGGGTAACCGTTTTCTGCTATTTCCTCAATGAACAGTACTCATTCTCTTTGATTTCATGTTCTAACCCCAATTGTCCAGGGATTCTCCAATCGGCCACAGAGCTAATAATGGTATTAACTTGTGACTACTTTCTATGAAAAAAATCATGGGAAACTTGGTCAAAGTCTTTTGTAAAGGGTTCAAGTCAGAAACCCAAAACTCAATCCAAAACTTCTTAATAAGGTATGGCATCTTGCGGTACAACTTCATAGAAATCTAAACACTTATACTCAAATTACAGTATGAACATTGAATGTATTCAGACAACAACATGATACTATTACACAATAGCTAAGTTTTTGTGGTCATATAAAAATAAAACATATCAAAAGGAATTTGGCATCAGTAGATATAAACAAATATGAAAACAGGTGGAAGCATTTTTGAGTTTTAGTGTCCTGTGAGATAGAAAGATTAACAGAATACTGTAATACATCCCTTCCTAAAAGATGACAGTATTAAACAAGATGCTACACATAGCCACATGTCAACACTGACACAAAAAAAAGTGCTAATTTCCAAAACTCCTGCAAAATTTGTCAAATCAAAATGGCAGAAAGTTAGCACCATATGGTACCTAACAATCCTTCAAAACTTGAACAAAATTCAGAGTGGATTTTGAGTGTGACAAACAGACACCAGCATTTCTATGTCCCCTTCCACACAGGGGTGGGGGGACAAAAATATTATACCCTATACATACATAGGAGGTTGCAAGGCATGAGAAAACAAATAACTAAATGTCATATTAATTTATTTCACATGAAAAGAAACAAATAACTTAAATCAATTTTAGTGCAAGAGATTCCTGTTCTTCTAATTATGTTTTGATCTTGAAAGGCATGTCTTTATTTATAATGAGAGACCCGATTATAACAGGAAGACATTCAGATAAACATTCTAACTAGAAAAAACATTTCATTTACCTTGCAAATTTACATTATTGTCAACAAAGGTATAATCCCATACATTCTGAAATGAGAATTTAATACTGAAAGGGGGGTATCTTTATAGCTTAAGATGACAGTAGTAGCAACTGATAGATATCTGTCAATATAAATGAAGACATGCAAATAATTAGTGAAATTCAGAACACTGTCGACAATTGGACCAAATTTATATAGGATAGTGCACACTCAAAAAGAAAAGCGTGGTGTTTCCTTGTTAACCCAAATTCTGTTTTGTTTTGCCAACTGACAATAAAAATATGAATTTTATGGAAACCAACACCTTCCTAAAAATAATTTTCTTAGTACTAAACTCATTTAAAAGATAACAAAAAATACATATGTATTAAATCTAAGTTTATAAGGTTAGTGTTAACATGTCATACCATAACAACAAAGGAGGTATCCTACAATTTAATACCCTTTTCTGGACAAAACAAGCCATTCAAATTTGTCCATCACCTGCCAATTATACTTACTTGAAAATCAATTAAGCAATACAAAATATTGGTACCATAATTAGTATTGCTATAAAATGGAAAAACAAAAACTTCATACTTCAAATCAGACTAAAAATTTGTTTTCTAGAATCTAAATGTGATCAAAACCAGACCTCTATGGTTAAAGTTCACCCCCTTTCAGTGAAGACCTGAAACTTACCCACTTTAACAGCATTCTAGCATTAGGAAAACCCTGACTGTCATTGAAAACAGTGCATCTTAAGATTATGAACAGTGAAAAAAAGTATGCAGGGACATTGGATAATCTATGTAATGAATTATAATCTTAAGATTAAACTGGATTTGGACAAATTAATCCATGTACCTACTCCTAATGGTGTTCTCTTTCTTTCCAAGAAAGCAGACTAAAATAATAGCACAGAAACAAGCACTTTTATATTATACAGAATTGACACACAAACTAAAGCTTAAATGAAATAATAAAAACCTTAAATAAATACACAGAATTAAAAATGTACATTGCACAACTAAGATATTTGACGGCACAATCATTGCTGTGTCAAAATTTAGTACATATTCATTGAAGATGTAGCAGGATCAAAACCATCCAAACGAGGAAACTAAAAACTGCTAGATTTGAGAAGTATCCATGAAAAATACAAAGAAAAAATCTAACACTAAAGATTCTTTATAGAACAAAAGGAAGTGAATAGGAAACCAAAGTAAGACAGAGTAGCAGATACAAAACTATTAAGAATCAAATAAATAATGATGAAATTACATGTACACATTTCACTTATATTCTACTAACAGAAAAACAGGTTATCAAAATTATTCTAGGGTAATGGCTGTGTTAAATTTTCCCATCAAAATACTTGAGAGCCTAAAACAAATTAGACTTTCATTCTAACTGGATTCATTTCCTTTTTCTTATTTGATAACAAATTTGCCATTAATGCAGTCAAATTTCAGAATTGAAAAAAAGTCCTGAAAATCCAGCTACAGAATAAAATGAATTGTATTTAACAAAATAAATACAAGCTAAAATGCAAATTAAATATGAACACAAGAAGAACGAAAACTCAGGGAAAGCGAGTGCATTAGAATCATTTATACTTGAAGGGAATTTATATAATAGATCAATCAACTGCACAAAAGTCAGTGCAATACCTTCACTAGTATGAAGGATATATGTATTTATGAAAAAAAAAGTCCGAAGTGTAAAAAAAAAAACTCCATATCCAGTAGACGGCACAATGAGATGAAAATATTCACTATACCATAACAAAATTAACCCATTCAAAAGTAGTCATATCATTTCATATATGTATGAAATTAAGACTGCCATTAAAAGAGTTCAAATTCAGAACAATAAATAATTTTTTGCCAGTAAGGAATTCACCTGAATAGTTGGTTTGAACATAACAACTCTGTGGGTTAAAAAAACACTTCTGTTGGCACAGCTTCTACATGGTGTTAATACACCAAACTGAAGTGTCCAATGAATGGCGGGAGAACTCTCAAAAGTACAGATAAAATCAGATGCTGTCACACAACAATCTGCACAGATTGGTAAAACTTCTTCATCCAATCATTACTGTTTCTTAAATTGTCTCCCTTTACGATGAGAAAGAGTTACTTCCCATTAAATTAAATAACAAATCCAGCAGTGAGAGAAAACTATGCTAAGTAACTGTATGTGTCTTTCTGTCCATCAACACGTTCCAAATATTCCTTCTCAATTAATATGTCTATACATTTCTGGAAAAGTGAATAAAATTTCAAGTTAGCAATCATGGAATATAGTATAATATTTTTGTGAAGACCATCAGGTCTGAGTAAAAAAAAAGTTTTTTTTTATATTCATGTTCAGTTTAAAATAATACAAAAGAAAACATTTGTTTCGTCAATTTTGACAAAAGCTCATAATCAGTAATATAATTTTTTATAGTTTTTTTTTAGGATTAGGATAGAAAATGCTCAGCCTAATTTGTATAACAAAAGTTTTTGATAAGTCTTTATTAGTTTGTTCTTATACACCATCAAGTAGTCATAAATAAAAGAATACAGCCAAAAATACCAATGAAGACATCCTCACAACTTAAAAATAAAATGCTTCACAGGGCACAGCTTGATTCAATTGCAGGAGTCAAACCCTGAACAGTTGGGGCAAGTATGGACACACCATTCAAACTAAATACAGCTTTTAATTTTGATTAAGATTAGATATTGGGTAAAAGATAAGAATTTCACCAGAATTCAAGCCATCATTTATTTGGCCCCTTATTCATAAATGGTTGAAGTCAAAACCTCCAAAATCAATCCAACCTTCCTTTGGTGGTATGACACTTGTGATACAGTTTCAAAGTGATTCATTACTTTTAAAACACAAATGATTATCCACAAATAAAAAAAAGTGTTTCTGGCCCCTTTGTAGCCCCTTTTTCTTGCTTAGCTCAAGTCACAACCCCATAGATAAATCCCAGTCTTCCTTTGGCAGAATGGCACCTGGTAGTAAAATTTATATGAGATAATTTAATTTTTATTGAAGTCAAAACAAAGGGAAAATGCTTCTTTAAAGGTCCCTTTTTCCTCCAAAATTAAGTCTTAACCCCCGAAAACCAATCCCAGCCTTTCATTGGTGATATGGCACCTTGTAATACAATTTCAAAGCAATCCAAATACTAATGGTCAAGTTATTGTTTGGACTTTAGGAAAATGCATGTTTCTTGCCACCTTTTACGCCACTAATTTCTAAAATGTTCAAGTCTTAACCCTTCAAATCAATACAAATCTGAACAGTGTGGTATAGAATATTGTGGAACAACATCATAGACATTCCTATGCTTCTACCGGAGTTATAAATTCTATGCTAGTTTTATGGCCCTAATTCTATAATGGTTTGGACCATAACCCCCGAAATCAATACAATCGTACTTTTTTGATTTGGAACCTTGTCATAATATTTTATAACGATCAACCAATATTCAAGTTAATGCATGAAAACCATGTGTCTATTTGTTAGGACACAGATGATGACAGTACCATTCCATCATCCACCACACAAAATTTTGCGGTGGTATAAGAACTAATGCATTAATTGAACATAAAGTGATACCCTGCCACATTATGTTGAAAAAAGGGGACGGCAAGATGTTCAAAATTGCACAACTCGAGGACGACTTTTTAAAGTTTTGCTAAAAATTTAACTTAACCTGTATTGTATTTAACAATTGTGTGAAGTTTCAAAAAAAAAATTCATTTATCTGTTCTCAAGTTATCATCTGGAAACTGTCAGGGGATGGATTGACAGAAAAATTTTTGGAGGGTATCACATAATACCTCACCCCTTTGTGTGGTGGGGTATATAAAAAATCATGTTAACAATGAGCGTAGACCCATGGTTACAGCCAGTGTAATTTGACTAGATCACATTAACAATGAGCATAGACCCATGGTTACAGTCAGTGTAGTTTGACTAGATCACATTAACAATGAACGTAGACCCATGGTTACAGTCAGTGTTGTTTGACTAGATCACGTTAACAATAAGCGTAGACCCATGGTTACAGTCAGTGTTGTTTGACTAGATCACGTTAACAATAAGCGTAGACTCATGGTTACAGTCAGTGTTGTTTGACTAGATCACGTTAATAAGCGTAGACCAATGGTTACAGTCAGTGTAGTTTGACTAGATCACATTAACAATGAGCGTAGACCCATGGTTACAGTCAGTGTTGTTTGACTAGATCACGTTAACAATAAGCGTAGACCCATGGTTACAGTCAGTGTTGTTTGACTAGATCACGTTAACAATAAGCGTAGACTCATGGTTACAGTCAGTGTTGTTTGACTAGATCACGTTAATAAGCGTAGACCAATGGTTACAGTCAGTGTAGTTTGACTAGATCACATTAACAATGAGCGTAGACCCATGGTTACAGTCAGTGTTGTTTGACTAGATCACGTTAACAATAAGCGTAGACCCATGGTTACAGTCAGTGTTGTTTGACTAGATCACGTTAACAATAAGCGTAGACCCATGGTTACAGTCAGTGTTGTTTGACGAGATCACGTTAATAAGCGTAGACCTATGGTTACAGTCAGTGTTGTTTGACTAGATCACGTTAACAATGAGCGTAGACCCATGGTTACAGTCAGTGTAGTTTGACTAGATCACGTTAACAATGAGCGTAGACCCATGGTTACAGTCAGTGTAGTTTGACTAGATCACGTTAACAATGAGCGTATACCTATGGTTACTGTCAGTGTAGTTTGACTAGATCACGTTAACAATGAGCGTATACCTATGGTTACTGTCAGTGTAGTTTGACTAGTTGTGTAGAAAAGTTACAGTACATATTAAACACTAAGCCTACCTTGATCACAGGTACTCGAGGTTTAAATCTAGACGACAGTTGGTTTAATACTTCTCCTAATAACTGTTGATGTTTTGATGTCTTTCTCATCTTCATTATACGAACTATGGCTGCCTACATGAAATAAAAGAAATTCAGAAGTCAAAACAGCAGTAACTACAGGTAAAAGTGGGGACAGCATGAAGTAAATAATTAAAAAAAAAACTTAAGCATTATTAAACAATTTGAGACCTTTTATATGGTCTTTTTAGCAAATAAGCCAAAAATATAAGAATCATTCATTTAATTGCTTTGTACAAAAAACCAGTTAATTCTCATCCTTTAGTTCTTTTCCTTTTGACAAAATAATTGTGCAAGAATTCATCTACTTCACAGTTGGCCATAGTCTTATACATGTTTGATTTTTTTTTTAAATTTAAGGGAAGTTTAACATAGATCAACAATAAGTCAAATTTAATATAAGTTTTCACCTATAAAGGAGAACTTGTCTTCAAAGAAAACATTTAAGGCAAAGTTTTGCAGTGGACTTCCTGGATGAATTGACCTTCTTGAACTGGAATAGCCAAAGGTTAATACCAGTTTTGCTAAGTGAACTAATCTATTCAGGGATGATTTTATGAGGTCCACAAACAAAACGGAAATTGGCAAAATCAAAAGTAAATATACAGTAAAAAAAAAGAATTGTGACCATAAAATCTGGATTTGAAATAGCGGAATTCCGCTCAAAAACGAAAATAAATCACCCCTGATCTATTGCATTAGTAACACTAGAGCTTTATCTCTGTGGTCATTCATTCAGCTAGTTAAAACAGCTGAAAGTAGGAAATTTTTACCTACAGGAAAAAGACATAATAAATGAAAAAGCTTGAGCTCCTTATAACTTTGGCCAGATGAAAGTTGAATAACATTGACTTAATGGTGAACAGCTAAAGCTGTATTATTTTCGTATATTTTTTATAACTAATGGACATGTTCATACTAAAACTAAACAAAGATTTAGACTAACTTTATTTTTTATCAAAATTACTGAAATTACAATAATAAAATACAAAACGGATTTCAGAAATCTGCATTAGCTAATGTGAAATAAAATTATTAAGCACATCTATTGTTACATATATTAAAAATTGCAAACTTTGCAACTGGATGGTCAAATTATCCAGAGTGTGTCATGACTTTTTCCCTCTAAAATATGAATACTAATAGGACAAATAATTGGAAAGAGTGAATAACCAAAATATTATCACAAGTGCCGAAGAACAACAAGATTTAACATGTATGCAAAACTTGTTCCACGCACAAGTTAAGTCGTAATGCCTTCTGGGCACGAGTGATTATATTTGGGTTATTCACAATAACAAATTAATTATTCTATTTATTATATAGATTTTCTCCATTATTTGTTGCTATTTTCAACATAAATTTAAAATTTTGTGAAGGGCGGATTGATATTCATGTTGTGACGTTTTGGCGGGAGAAAGTGTGAAATTAATTGGGTAATTTTTCCATATGAAGGAAACATTCCCCTACAGCAGCATGAAAGAAGTTGTAATAGAATAGTGTAAGCTCCATTGTAACTCATTTAGCAACAGTTATTTACCTTGGGCTATTCCAGTTCAAAATGGTCAGAGGTCACAGTCACATAAAAAATTATTTGCTCCACAAAAAAACTCTGTACAAAAGATATGACCATCTGTAAAATAAGTCATTTCAAAACTTACTTTTTCACTCAAGAATAATTTGTTTAGCATAATAAAGACTGGGGTAAGGTACCTGTATAAGAAGTTTCCTGTCTTCTTCTATATGTTTGTGTGTAGCCTCTTGTTCAATTTTCACCTCTGTTTTCATAGGAACATTAATATTCACTCTTAATTTTTTACTGAAATAAAACAATGGAATTACAAAACTAAGATTACAAAACTAGTATTATAATAAAGTTCCACAATCAAAACAGAATACATACATGTATAATAGTGTATGTAGGTCAATGGTTCAAAGACAGGGTACAGCTTGGTTCATTCTGAACAGTTAGGACATGTATTGTCACAACATATAAATGTAATAGAGGAGAGTGATTCTGACCTGAACTAAGCTGTAACAGGACTCTACAACTAGAATACAATTTCACTTAACTTTTTGCCCATAAGTCAGTAAAATGTTTGTTTTGGTCCCTTTTTTGGCCCCTAGTTCCTCAAGTCATAACTACACTTACTTTTTATACCCAAAGAAAAGTGATAGTGCAGATGAAGGATTAAGATCATTCTCATCGTCCTCTGTGATAAGCAGTTTGGATTTGAGCAGGATCTGTAAGACTTGTTGTAGCATGTCCTAAAAATAATAATCAATATTTTTTCATATGTGTAACCACAAATAAATAAAGACAGCAATGAATGAACCTCATATCTTTTCAGCACATGTGAGTGATTTTATGTGATGTTGAACTTGTTGAATTTTTAACTTCAGTGTGATCAGGAGGTAGTCTTTCTTCAAAGGAATGATAAAGGACTTGAAAAAGTAACAGAAGAGGGAATTAAGATCAACCTTTACTTGTAAATCTTTTTTTCTAATAAAATGTTTCATTTCATGAATGCAAAAACAAATTTTCTATGTTCTCCCCACCATAACTTCTCTGGTTTAAGTCACTACTTATTTTGATAACCAATACCTAAATGAATTACCTATATTGAGTGGATTCATATTTTCGCTAATGAGAAACAATTTTTTATATATACTTCTATATGACCATTAATTTGACCCATTAAGAAGACCTGAAGTATTCATTAGAGCTAAGTAGAACTGGAGATAGGACAATATAAAAATCCAGCTAAGAAACAACATGTTAAAACTCCTATTTTAGTATCAGAAATTTCCAGTTATAGAAAAAGAATTAGAATGATGTAGGGACCAAAATTCCACAAATGAAACTCCAAACAGATATTATCAAAAAAAAAATTAAGAGTCATTAGGAATCAAAATTGAAGTTCCTGGACTTTTCTGAGAGTCTACTTAAGGACAAACAAGTTCTTCAATGAAGTATTAATGACAGTTATAGTTCCAGGACCAAGGTCAATGAATTTCTAAGGTCCTGGACCTTTTTAAGATGGTCTAAACAAATTCTTCAATGAAGTATTAATGACAGTTATAGTTCCAGGACCAAGGTCAATGAATTTCTACAGTCCTGGACATTGGAATACCCCACTAATTTGAACCCCTGGTCAGTTTCCTTATCATTTTAATATTTAGTAACACCAGGACATTAGTATGATATTAGTAAATCAGTATGAAATAGTGTATAAACAGACTGGTTACCAGTTTGATTTGTGTACTGTCTTGTAATTGTTGAACTGTTAATGCATCTGCTGTGTTAAACTGTAAAAGGACGGCTATTTGAAATGTGGAGGCCTGTAAAAAAAGTACTACATATTGAACCACCCGATAATTGTGCCACTACTCTGAAAGTTCATAAATACTTCAATTTGAGTTTTCAATATTCATTTTTAACTCAAAGAGATAAAAGTCAATGAATAGTAAATTAAAATGTAAGTATTTAGCAGATGACAGCCTCGTTACATATTTTTACCAGGCTCACATGTATATAAACATAGAATGTAAGTATTGAGCAGATGGTGACTGTAGCAGTCATTTGACTGTAAAATTACAAGTGACATAATATGCAACCTTTGTGTAAACTTCTCCTATTGCATACTACCTATACCACTGAATAGTTATTACATTATCAAAGGATACAAAAACATGTTTCCTGACTATTAAAATTATAAACACATTCAAACTTATTGACTTCAATACCTGCTAATTAGTAATATTTACCTGCAGTGTATATCTATTTTTAAAACAATTTGTGACAAGTTCTCCTTTTGACATCTGATACAACCAGTTTAACTTTCTACCACTGTGTCTGTTACTATAGAAACATGTAAATCTTTGGAAACTCCTTTCCATCTAAAAAGTAAACCAAAAGACTGTAATGAAGTTCATGAAATAAATAACAAGAAAGCTAAATAAAATTATCTCCCCTAGTAGAACAAAACAATTTGTTTACAAAATGTGTTAGGTTGATAAAAACCATTATTATCTACTGTATATACTCACAAAATAATTCAGATTTTTGGAACTAAATTTTTAACTGCTGAGAAGGGTTCCAACTTATAGACAAGATCTATCTTATCAAATAAAATTGTCAGCCTGAAAATGTCAAAAGCTTGATAATTGACATGAACGTGACACTGACATTAAACAGTCAGACGGTCACTGTTAATTGTGAATGTAAGTTTTAGGAAGACTGTCCTCGTCTTCTACCTTTTACATCTTAAATGTGATGCAGTAGAAGAATATTTGCTGTTTGGTCTTTATTTTGCCACAATACTAGCTTTTTATGATTTTATTCATATTTTCCACTCTGACATCCATTTTGTGTATTGATTTTTACCTGTACACACTCATATACCCAAAAACTGAAAGGTGTAATAGAAACATGACCCAATAATGTACCATAATTCATGACAAAAGTAATCAATATTTGAGTTGTTTATAACAATTATTTTATGAATTTCTTTTTTCCTAAAGACAAAACCTCTGAAATATCTTAAAGAGTAAGTTGTTAGAGTATCATACACTTTCTGTTTTATTCTTTGTTTTTTCGTGATTTTTATTTGGGTTATTGGTTGTACCAATATTAGAATGAAAGAACAAAATGGCCATATTAAAACAATTCTCATGGCTTGATTTAATTACTTAATACTATTAATACGACTCTGGCTTGTAATTATTTATTTCAAAATTTATTGAAGAAAACAAACAAGTATACTCATTGTAATTAAGGCATGTTAGCAATACAGCTGTCAGAAATCAGTTCGATTTATAAGCGGGTCAAGGTTAGGTTCCACTTTTTTTTAATGAAAAAGGAGGGGGGGTCTGACTTAAAAAGCAGATCGACCTATACTCAAGTATATATACTGAAACTTCACCTACTGTATTCGTAAGATCTGGCTTACCTCCTGTGGAAGTGAAAATGTACAAGACTGTTGAAATGGCCAGGACCCTGAGCTAAGCACCTGTACACTGAAGTCAACTGAAATAACAAATATAAAATGATTTTCAAATGATGTACAATATGATGCAATCTTTGATAGAGAAATTGCTGTAATTAGATGTTGTTTTTATTATCATTAGATATTAGAGACAACTACTAACAAAACTGTCCCCAAATTACTTATACATTATACATTTCTCAAAATTTTTGAAAATGTTCTTTTTTCTTTTTAACTAAGAATGGTTTATTTTCATTGTTCACTTAATTTTACTATTACTGTAACTATAATATCATATTAGACTATGTTATTCAGCTAGATTAAACAGGAACATTACTTTACGCTATGTCAGTTGAAATGGTCGCTAGTGAAACTTAGTGCTTAATATTATTTATAATGAAATAAAGGGTATATTGGGTATAATGATGTCAGATATGGCAATAATTGTTTGCATTATAAGGTCACAGAGTTCACAAATACAACATCCAATTCAATAACGACTTTTATTATGTTTTCATACATGATGGCGCTTGTGGCGAGTGCTACTGTGTACGTGTGGAAGTGATTTTACGGAATATAACAAACTTTTCTAAAACATAATGTTTAACATTTTTATTAAATATGAATTTGATGTTCATTCATGCTACTGAAGTGAATGAAAACAGCTGATACACTTCAGAATGTTACATGTGATTGTTTACATGATTTAAAGTGAGCAGCAAGCCAAACCCAGTAAGTCATGTGCTGCTCATACAGCAATCAAAAATAAACCACAGTAGAGGTCTCAAAGACTTTTCAGGGCATCATATCAGAATTATCAAATTAAACCTAAGTGAGCCCAATTTACCATCATCAAATTAAATGTATGAATACCCTTCTCATGAAATGTACATTCCTTTATAAATCAGCTGTAGTTTTCTGCCATAATCAGACTTACTGTCAAGTGGATCTTCTGAAGATTTTTTTAGATGTTCCCTGAATTGATCATTAAGTTCTTTGCTGACACTGATATCTTGAAACATTCTTTGTAGTTTTGATGTGTATTCAAAGCCACAGGCTTGCTGTAAGAAAAAAAGTATCAAATGTATTAAATGTTGAAAGAGAATTTTATGAAATGCTATGGAATTCTTGCGATTTGTCTAAGCAGATACAAATCATATAGTAATTGAATGTGGTCAGAAATATCATGTCAGGTAAAAGTTTTAATTGATTTGTTTGTTTTAGTTATCACATGGAAACTAAAGTGTGACACACAGTAAAGTCTGATAGATACGCTTAATTTTTGTAAAATAATGCACGTATATAAGTTGCACAGATGACTGATGTACATTCCAGTAACACTAGCAGTGATAAATACCTTAAGTTTAGAGATCATACTAGCTTCAGTGATACGAGTAAATACCTTAAGTTTAGAGATCATACTAGCTTCAGTGATACGAGTAAATACCTTAAGTTTAGAGATCAGACTAGCTTCAGTGATACGAGTAAATACCTTACGTTTAGAGATCAGACTAGCTTCAGTGATACGAGTAAATACCTTACGTTTAGAGATCAGACTAGCTTCAGTTCGAGTAAATACCTTACGTTTAGAGATCAGACTAGCTTCAGTGATACGAGTAAATACCTTACGTTTAGAGATCAGACTAGCTTCAGTGATACGAGTAAATACCTTTCATTTAGAGATCAGACTAGCTTCAGTGATACGAGTAAATACCTTACGTTTAGAGATCAGACTAGCTTCAGTGATACAAGTAAATACCTTACGTTTAGAGATCAGACTAGCTTCAGTGATACGAGTAAATACCTTACGTTTAGAGATCAGACTAGCTTCAGTGATACGAGTAAATACCTTACGTTTAGAGATCAGACTAGCTTCAGTGATACGAGTAAATACCTTACGTTTAGAGATCAGACTAGCTTCAGTGATACGAGTAAATACCTTACGTTTAGAGATCAGACTAGCTTCAGTGATACGAGTAAATACCTTAAGTTTAGAGATCATACTAGCTTCAGCATCATCACTGGCAGACATATGCTGTACCAATCTCTTGGCCAACATTTTACTGTAAAATTTCTGGAATACATCCTTATCTTCTATATACTTAAAAACTATCATCTGTATAACAATAAAAAAGCAGGATTAAAACTCCACTTTATATACTCAGTAAATCAGAACTTAACAGAAAGAAATTATACAGCATTCTAAACCAGACAGATCATCTGATCACCAACTTTATCTTATTTGTTTCATTTATGACTAATTCTATTCATCTGATGTAATCTTTATAAATGTTTATACATGTTTATACTTACCACTTGATTTAAAGTATCCTCTAATTCAGCTTCCTCAGGGTTCTTTGAACTAAATACAAATGATTGAGGTACTCAATATTTAATAATCAATGTACAGCATATATCACGATGGTCATTTAGTTTTTTAAGTAACTTCTCTTCATTCTTATTATTTTCTTTTAGTTTTGTGAAAATATTGAATACAGATGACACTACAGTTTTGACATGTAACTGTTGTGGCAACAACCCCTGCTACATGACACTACACCACTGACATGTGACTGTTGCGACAACAACCCCTGCTACGTGACACCACGGTATTGACATGTAACTGTTGTGACAACAACCCCTGCTACATGACACTACAGCACTGACATGTAACTGTTGTGACAATAACCCCTGTGACATGACACTACAGCACTGACATATAACTGTTGTGATAACAACCCCAGCTACATAGATTTTTTTCTTGTACCATGACTAAGATTTGTAGAAAATAATGTTTATCTATAACTGTCGATGCATTATGAACATGAACACTTACCTCTTTTTAAGTAAAAGATCACAGTATCTGGCTAATAATTCTGGTGATTTACTTGATGAGCTGGCCATCTTTGTCACTGAATTATTATTGATAAATCTACCACATGCCTGTAATCAAATAAATGAACAATCTGTAGATTTTCCCTTTACTTCACAATGTTAACTACATCATTAATATTTGTAATTTATCTAACAATATTTTTTTTTAAATCTTAAGACAGAATCTTCAAAAAGAAAATATAAACTTGATTTGGTGGTACACAAAATATGATAGCCTCAAACTATGAGTTTGGCCAAATATCCAAGATAATTATTACCGGAGTAGACAGTGTATTTTACTGTAGTTACTTACTTTATCTAAGGCAGCCACAAATCCTGAGTCATTACTGAATGCAGTCATCACAAGGGCATGGTATTTTTTATGGACATCTAATATTGTCTGTACATATATTTTTGGGTCCTGAAAGTAACAAGAATGTCCCTAGTATAACAGACATTAAAGTGGACAGAAGTCTAGGATCTAAATTTTTCAATAAATAAAACTTTTGGACAAGACTTGTTTAAACAGTACTTTCCATACCTTTTCACAACAAATAATCCTCCAAAATCTAGATAAAATATTTTATAACACTATTCTTAGCTTTAGAAAAATAAAAGTATCAAGAAAAAAATATCCTTACTACCCAAATTTGTCATGAAATTATCAGTCCATATCTAAGAATTGTTTTTTAGTGCAAAATTACCATGGCAAATGCAGAGCTAAGATTAATAAATAATTAATTAATCCTGCTTTTTTAACTTACATTAAGACCAGCTTCTCCACATTTATCAATAGCCTCCATTCCTTGGTTATATATATGGGTTTCTAACAAATTCTTCAGCTCACCCAAACCATCCTGAATCCTAGACACTAACTGGTACATTCTTCCTAAATCTATAAAATAATTATAGTTTAATACTCAAGAAGTCTGATAATTACAGGTATGACATTAAAAGCTCATCTAATGCCAGAATAATCAACATTCAACAATTAAAGTTCAATGATACGTGTCAAAATGACAGCTAAATTTTCAACATAGATTATTAGTAGAGGACAACCCAACTTTCAATTAGAGTAAGTAAAATTTTCTTCAACCTGCCCAGATATGACAAGGCTCTCAAAAAGCTAACGTCAGTCCCTGTAACTACTGTGTTAATGTACCATTCAATTTACACGAAAATAAATGGCTGACCAGATTTACTTCAGAACATGTCAACAAATTACTTCCAGTTCCATTGTGCAAAGTTTGAATACAAAGGCTATGCCAGAATAAATGGTATAGTTTTATTTGGAAAATTTGTTTGGGCCTGAATTCTCTCTATTTATACAAACTAGCAAAAAATGGTACATGAACAAAAATTTTTTCACCTTCATTTTTATCATCATGAAGCAGACTCTGGAATTCACAGTGGAAGATTTCTAGATGTTTTTCGATGAGAACCTTTTCACATTTCCTGGCTAAGATATCCTGTGTACTATCATGAAGGTACGACTGTACTCTTTTGTATTCTTCCATTAATCTGGCTTCAGCCTACAAGAACCAAAAAAAACAAATCATGAAACATTATCATATACATCATCTGTAATATGCATGTACATGTACTACTTCATCTTGTGACAGCCTGTAAGAACTCATAGTTTGTTTACTGTCTACATGTATTCTTCTCTTCTATAATTTCCAAAGCTCATTTTAATAATTCAATTTCCATCCAAGTCTATCAAAATAAATTTTGACTAAACCCTCTTCCTGTATTTTTTTTCCATTTACACAGGTACAGTAACAATCTTCCATTTTTAATTGTCTCGGTATAATTATACTGAAAGTTAGGAATCCAACACAAGGTATATGTATAGTATGGAAATGTTTCAATTTGTTTATTGTCACTTCATGTTTATTCATGTTTATATAGGAAGTTAGGATTCTCACACTTAGTACAACATTCAAATATCACTTTTCTGGCCACTGAATAGAGTGAACCATACAAGGTACTAAATTTAAATAGCAACCTTACTATTTTCTTGTCTTTCTGTATTCACTGGAGGAAGTTGGAACTCTCACATGAGGTACAACATAACAATCTTACCTTTTTCATATATTCAGTGACAGGATTCTGTCTCAGAAACTCTGTACTTTCTCTGGTATAAAATTGTTCAGTGTCATCCAAGAAAGGGTTTTCAAAATGTTCTTTATATACACTCAGAGTTGGACCTTTGGTTGAGGGATCATCCTCATTTAAACCAAGCTCAACTAAAAAAAAAAATAAATTTAGCATTAAGCTTCTTGTATATTAGACAGTGATCATTATAATATGCTAACTGATACTTGATGTTTTATTTATTTTCAGACAGTTGTATATATTATTATAGCATCAGGACACCTTTCCTTTTCAAAAAGTCTCTTTAGAATGACAAACAAGGAATCCGTCTTTGCATTTAATTCATTTTCAATGTTCTTTAGATTTGATAATCAAACTTATTAACTTCTGAATACTTATCATCCATACTATAGAAATATAATAACCAAAAGCCAGTTTTTTTTACTTTGTTTTTGTACCCTTTTTTTTTAAACAGAGAGCCTTGTATCACAGGAACTTTTTGCAAGATGTCATCAATTTTGTACTTAAATTTTTCAAGGTTCTTCTCATGTCACAAATCAATATCAGAGAAATAAAAACTTACATGTTATGGTGAAGTATGACCACTACATCAAGTTTTCAAAATCATATATAATTTAATCACTTTATATAACTATCTTTCTTAAATCATTAAAATTGCCTCCCTTCAGAACAATTCTTACCATAACAGTTAATAACACCACTAACAAGTCGTGTATTTATAGTTTCTCCATTTCTTTCTTTCTCAATCAATTTAAGCACTGCATTTGTGACTTGTTTATTCAGAGGCTTAAACAGATTGTCTCTCCATATAATTAATGCAAGCTGTAATAAGAAAATAAATAAAAATGTTGGAACAACATACATAAGGAAACTGGTATCAAACAATCACTTAATACTGCAATATTACTGTGAAAGTATCATTGTTCATGGGGTATCAATTTTTGTTGATTTTATGGATCTGGTAAACTAAGAAATTTGGTTCCCAAGGAAAAGGAAATATCCAATTCAACTGTTAGATGGTGTCGTCAAAACCATGAATTCAAGGGCCTACAAACTAACATTCTTCCCTGAACCACAAAAATTGGTACCCACGAATAGAAGTACTTTCACTGTTTGATGAGGTTGTAACTACCACACACATTCAGTGTTCCCTACAACTTTATAAAAAGGCAGGATAATTCAGGTAAAAAAGGACATTCTAGCTTGCTTTGAAGGCACATCATGCAAGTATTAACATCTACACATACGGAAAATTTACAGAAAAGGGCAGGACAGATCAAAAATGGTACCCCCAGAAAATAATCTGTAGGGAACACTAGTATTACATACTGGTATACTTTTGCTGTTACAAAGGAGGTTAAGGTGTTCTTCATGATGCTTAAGTCCCAATTTATCAACACCATTGTTCAAACTAATTTATTTGCCTTAGTGTTTAATTGTAATGAATACATTGCACCATTGGTATCAGGAAAGCCATAACAAGACAAAGAAAATATCAAATTACATACACAGACATGGTAATACAGACCCAACTAAAATGTGGGAAATTGTTGAAATCAGAAGTCCACATATGGTAAAAAAAAGAAACGTAACAATGAATTCTGGATTTGAAAAAGCGGAATTCCGCCTTAAAACAGAAAAAAAATCATGTCTTGTAATAGTCTTCTACCAAAGTTTGTGTGGATAATTTATTGAATCTCTGCTTGCACAAGCTTCTTGACTTAGTGAAAAACATTTGCTTTACTGTTTTCATATTTTTTTGTTTACAGAAAAACATTTGCTTTACTGTTTTCATATTTTTTTGTTTACAGCAAATCAAATATAGTAAAAACAACTAAATCAAAATAATGACATTGAACACAAATGTTTGTTGCAAATTTTTAAGAAACTTACAGAATATATTTCGTAAATGCCTTTCGTGCCTTCATCACATTCTCTGCGCACCCAGTGCCTGTTAAGGTAAGCACATACCCCATTTAACACTTTACTGGAGAACTGATAATCTTCCCATTGTTTGGTATAGAAAGATAACACCTGTTCATCTAATAAATCTTGTCCATCCTAAAAATTACCATGATAGTAATAATATTCAATATTTAAAATAATATCAAGTACTAATGATTTACTATTCTCATGCATGAGTCAGAACTATGTCATGCACAGGATTTCATTAATAAGGATTGACGTTTTTACTTGTTTTTAACTACATGGCAGATAATACTTATATAACTAGAAATATATCCACAGCTTTTACTACAGAGTTTACTTTCCTACTTTTTTTCAAATTTCAGCTGATGTAAATTGAAGGGATTAACAAATTATGCACAGAAGTCACACTTGATGCCTGCCCTGCACGTCTTCATATTATTATCTAAATTTTCATGCCTGAATAGCCAGACATTCAACAATATCTTTTAACTCATTGGGTGTTTGATCAGAGAATATCTACTACACTGGAGTCACCTGAAAATTGTTTTTTTCACAACTACTAGGCATAATCGCACATATAGCACTCCATCAGGGTATTATAGAATCTTAAATGATATAATCTAAAGAGTTATCTTCAAATTTAACCAGTCATTCTACAAAGATCACACATGGTGTTGCACTGATCATCAAGAACATCAAGTTACCGGTTGTTTGGGGAGCTTCGATTTGATTATTGATTTCAAGATATTAAGATCGATTCATTCATGTCTTAAAATATGACAATTTTGTCTTTATCCTTCTTTTTGAAGTGATCTTTTCACTTGTCTGACTGGACAATTATCTTTCTGTTGACAAACAAATTGTTCTATTTTAACCATAACACGGGACAATTCTATTTGTTGTCTGTCAGCCTGGATTGCACTGGCCTCAAGTCAACACATGGCTTTACTGATGATGATTTCACACATTTTCATAATATATAACAATATCCAAAGTAATGGAGGCATTCTATGGTACTAAGAGGTCAACCTAATCAAACTCCCAAATCATCTGTCAATGTTGACACAACGAACATTGATCCAGAAATTTTTATCACTTCCAAATATTAATCATACATACCTTCAGTACTGTAACCAGATATGATTTTAGAAAATCTTTCAGTCTTTTATACAGTTCAAATCCAACAAACTGTGCACCACCAGTTGGTGGTTTCTGTCGTCTGCTGACTTGAGCTCTTGAGGTTGATTGTTGCCCTGCCTGGCCAGATTGATGAACACTGGTACAGTAATTATATACATGACTGGTCAATTATTAAGGATAAGATAGTATTTAAGTCAAAATATAAAAGTTTCAGATTTTGGTCAGACAAGAAATGACTGAAGTTAGAAGTCTTAATATGTTGCATGGATCTTCATGACGGTGAAATATAGAGTAATAATGCTGGAGTAGTGAAATGTACATCTGTAATAAATCAAATTTGGAAAGAGATGAAGACTGTTTACTGCATAAGCTAATACACTGTATCTACTATGTGACAATAAACAATCCAAATATACACATACATGTACTGGTATACATGTGTATGTATAGTAGAAAAGTATCATGTTTTATGTGTCAGATATCAATACAATATTTATTTCAACATTAAATTTATATATCTAAATTTTGTGATATCAATTAGTTACATGTATTTATTTCTTTTATGAAAGAAGTGAAGATAAATGTATCCAGATACTGCAGGAATATTCTTACCAATGTCTTATGGCCTATGAGCCTGTGCTTTTAGCTGCCCAAAACAAAACTGTTTAAAAAATCTAAGGAGTAAATATTTCTTTTTTAGAATTACAGGTAATCATTTAATTGTCTTCATGGCACAGCAACATGAACAAGTCATTACCATATTTTGGTGTGTAAAATGCACACATTTTACATAGAAATCATTTCCAGACCATGGGGTGCATATTATGCATCAATACCATGTATAAGAATTTGCCAAGAAATGAAAGATTTTCATACAAGAAAAAAATGTGAACAAGCAAACTGGAGGTAAAATGTTACAGAAACTAAGTCGATCTACAATGTATTCATCAAATAAATCTATGAATTTTAATTTTAAATAATATTTTCTTGAAACCATGATGGAATGTCTTAATAATATGTTTCAGGCAAAGGTTGTACAATATTTCCTTCTTAAAAAACCTGGTAAGAGATTTACATGAAACAACTAAAAACAGAAATGTAACAAGTCCTACATTGTATTTTTGTCAAATCCTCCTTACTACATGAAAATGCTTTTGCAGCAGAAAATAAGCATTTGGAAACTAATTTTGGTTATTTCTAACAATTTTCTACCTTAAAGGTACGTTTTAACATGAGAAATCGTGAGATTTGAGTAACAACCAAAACCAGAAATGTATGATTTTCCTGACTTTTGATTAAGTTTTATAAGTCACTTCATACAACCAGTGGCAATTTCATCCTGCTTCCAAATTCAAATTATCCAATTCATGGAGCTACAGATCTAAAATGCTTTTTTTAGTGTGAAGATAAGTTCCTTTCTTCACATTTTTGAAGGATGCATCAAGGTAAATAAATTGACCGATCAAGTGCAAAATCAGTCCTTTGTCTTACAAATTTCTACTGCAATTTAAGACTAAAAAAAAGCTTTTTTTTCCCTCATTTGGACCTTCAAAATTGCACTTTATACAATACATAAATGTGCATTATACACACCAATATGTAGTAAATGAATTACTTATATATTGGGCAAGACAAAAGGAGACGAAGACAACCAAGTGTACCATTCATTTACAAAAAGGATACGTGTAAAGTTCCATGTATCTGTTTCTTGCCATACTTTGTCGATTGTAAACATGCTTTATGCCACCTCTCAAATCATCCCAAATTTGATCAAGTCCAATCTGTTTCAATCCATGTGGATTTTGTCTAGAACTAGCCATTCTGTATAAATAATACTGTCCTTAGTAATAATTGATAAATTGAGGTTAACTTAGTTTGCAGGCAGTCTACAACACCAAAATCAGTTCAAGTTCTTCCCATACTTCAAGGTCTTTATTTTCTTTACTGATCCTAAAAGAAAACAAAAAAAGAAAAAATTATTCCAAGCATACAATGCACAATGGTTTTACTATATAAAAACTTCTATTATAACTTATGGTTCTGAATATGGTTTATGTGACTTTAAACTACACTTTAAGTCCCTAGATAAGACACACAAAATTTTATTTTTAATTATATCCTTTGAGTTTATAGTAAGTCATTTAACAAGACAGTAAAGGGTAAACTAAGTACACTAAAGAGTCTCTTAATGTATATGACTGTATTATACTTTACAAAATATATATGAAATTTACAATGTTACAGATGATTCATATCAGAAGTCTTGAATCTGCATTCTTTGAACAAAATTGTGAAACCTTTGTTTGATCATAAAAATGACATTTTAAAGACAGGGATTATACCACATTCTAGTCAATATTCATTGTTGTGATATGAATTATCATGACTGATTGTATGACTATAGCTACTCACAGTTTGGTACATAGTTATACACACTGAAATTACTTATACATGTATGATAAATATTTATACAAGTGATGTCTATACATCAAGTCTGGACCATGCCTCTTATGTGCTCTTTCCAATAAAATATTTAACTGAATACACGAATTTGTTCTTAATGTGGTGTGGTTGATGAGCAAATGTGGGAAATTCTCAATATACACTTTCACAAAGAAATTTTTTTTTGTTCTTAACAAACCCTACCTAGCATAGTGTATATTGAGCATACTCAAAGACTTGCAATGTCTATTGAATAAAACCAAGATCATCACCTGATACATGTGATTACCTAATCCACATTTCTTTTCATGAGACGTTTTGATTCTATAATAATATAAATTTAGATGAAATTCTTTCCTGTGAACAGCTTGATATGACTGCAGAGGTCAAACCCTGAACTGTTGGGGAAAGAAGAGATGTACATACCATACAATCTTGATACAGCTCTGCTATTAAATATTTGATGAAGGATTAGAATTTAACCAGGATCAAAAGGGCCCCTATGCAATAAAGAAGTCATACTGCAGTATCATCATATCTGGAGTCAGGCTTGTCAAATTGGCACCAGTATTATCATATACATGTACTTGCATCTTGAATAACAAAAAACACTGTTGTGTTGACAGCTTCTAAAATATCAGTTTCTTTAGTTTTATCAAATATAACGAGAATAGGTATGGTATATATGTCAAAGAGACCACAACCCCACCTGGATGAAAATGTCAGCCCCAAGGCCACCCATTAGTTTTCAATGAACATCAAGGAAATCCTCATACCACAGGGCAGACTATGTCTGGCCCCAAAATATCATTATACACAGGTACAGAAAAAAGGTTAACCCTATCTACTCAAGTAACATAAAAATAACTAAGTTGAAAATGAACAAGACATACAGATATTCCAGACTTGGGACAAGCACAAACAAAATGCAACGGGATTAAAATACTTTGGTTTGGTCACAACCCTCACAATTTTAAAAAAAAATTTAATACATGTATATGTACAGTCAGTGTATAGTCATGAAGTTGACATGGAAGTAAATTGATTAGTACACTTTTAGTCACTTTATTGTTGGAAACATTAAGTTTATACAGTAATATATAGTAAAGGAGTGTTCTGTTTAGCAACACAGAAAAATTACATTGATGCTAAAAATATCCTACTACATCAGAAAATGAGAGAGCCTATTTTAGACTTAGAGGAACCTGTTGTTGGTTTTCTTCCAATAAGTCATTTTGTACAAACTTTTATACCCTAAAATAATTTGCTGCTAAAATGCATATTAGGCCTGATTGTGATACTCGTTCAAAGTCACAAAAAGTAATGTACGAACTAACATAGTTCCACTAAAGGAAAAATCCGTTGTTTCAAAAGATCATTCAAAATGGCGACCTTCGATTCAACATTATTGAAAAGATGAAGTTCGAACTCACGAAGAACACCAGTCACATTTGTGATATCAATAAAAAGCAGTAATACATACACTTATTAAAGTTACCCGTCAATATACGTCACCAATTAAGACAGATGAATTTGTAAGAATACATCATTATGAATCAACAGATATTGACCTCATGCCGATTGTCTCCCTTCAAAAATTCCCCAAAGAGGGCGCACTAAATTGAACTAAATAATAACATATTTAACAATGCCCTTCTTGATGTTTTAGCATTCCTATTTGAAAAGGTCTCTGTAGTTATAAGACTTTTATTTTCATCCTTTAAATAAAGAACCTAAGGATAATTGGGACGTTTTTGTTGACTTATATTTATTTTCCTTATCGGTTACTTCATCAGGTAACACAACTCAAGCGTGACGGATGATCGAAGCTCACAAGTAGTTTTGTAAATATTTACTGCAATTACAAAGAGAAAATGTCAGGTAAGGTAGTTTAATACTGATCGTCATATGTCGTATATTAGTATTAAGTCCAAGCTAAAGTGAAAGAAGAAGATATTATGGATAATGATAACGTTAACTGCTGGTTGAAAAAAATCAACAACAAAAAATCAGGAACTAATATTACAAAAATTGCGATTGCAAGTACATTTCATTTGTATATACTGAGGTGTCGCTGTAACACGGTTATTAGATGTTTTCTAGACAGAGGAAAAACAGGTCTTTGGTAAGTGGATTTTTATTTTGTCTGAAGTTAGTACAAAATTTAACCTTTTATTGGATAAAACCTAATCTTAATCTTATGCAGCATCTTTAACAGTAACACTCAGTAATTGCTTGCAAAAAGGTAAGGTAAATTTTTGTGCCTAAAAAATGTTCCCATTGTAACACTGCATTGAATAGAAAATTCTATAAAATTATTTTTATCAAAAACCATGCAATGATAATTTGAAAGAGTAATCAAGGGAACCATGGTTACAGCGGTAATCAAAAGAATGTAATCCAGGGACAAAGACCAGACATGGAAAACAGAAATGCACAACAAAGAACATAAAGTAACTAAAATCATACATACAAAGTAACAAAAGCAAATGAGCAACTCGGACTCCACTAAAACCTGGGAGCATGGACCAGGTGCACCGGTAGGGTAAGCATCCTCTGCTTTTCTAGAAACACCCGCCGAGTTGCTCATAAAAAGTCAAGTCCGGGGTAGACAAAACGAGGGAAGGAAAACTATGACCCGTTGAATAAATCAGTTTTCATGGTACTGATGGATATACCATAACGATCCACGAGTTCATGATAACAACCATAAAACTTCTGTAATGATGACTTCAATCTTGTAGCAACATAACCCTGTTCTAGAAGCCTATTTGATAGAGTTCTAGCATGATACAAAAAATCTGCGTAGTTTCGGCAAGCTCTGGCATAACCTATGAGTTGTGATATGAACACTCCATACGCAGGAGGATGCAATTCAACAACTTTTCAATGGATTGTGATAACTTTGGGATCCATACTTCATCTTCATTCAGTTTGACAACAGTTGTACAAACATGACCATCAAAAATTTTGAAATGGTCAAAAATCACATAAAAATCTCAAGTTGGTCCCTAGTTTTCCTGTCCTAGAGAAAACTTGACAAATATGTGGTTTCAAATTTTACACTTAGTTCCTAGGGCAAGAACAACAAATATTGAAAATGTGCATTGTTCCATGTTATTGATCTAGCCATACCACAATACAGTGTAACCCTTGATCTAGTGAGAACAGAGTATAAGTATTCATCACCAACTTCCCATTGGAACGAAATGCAAATAAAAGGAAGACAGGGGTGACCATGGTAAAAGGAAAATCCTAGTACTGTATCATTATAGGAATTGAAGGAAACACATAAAACCATAAGTATGCAGGTAAACACTTGTTTTCAAACGGAAACTTTGAGAAAGTGATGAACTTAAATTAGACCCAGATGTTGAAAAGGGTTACCCATTACAACAGTAATATTTTAGTAATATAAAGTCCCTGATTACTAAAAGGCAAATACATGTAGCATGCCATGGCAATGTACTCCTGGGTAGAGTATGTGGACAATAAAATGTTTGTGCATTGTACCACAAACATCCATTTGAATTGTAAAAATATCTTCACAATATGAACCAAAAAGCTTTTTGTCCTAGAACTCCTGCAATAGGAACAAATATATTGGAAAAAAAATAAGTGTCGAAAGTATATACATATTAAAAGATTAAAAAATAACTCCGAAAAGGTGGGATAATTTGAAAACAGAAGGTAACAGGTTTGAAATAATTGGATGTCTGATTTCCCATACTGGGTTGAAATTGTTAGGAACTGATAAGTATCCAAAGGCAGAATCCCAATGGGCAAGTGAATTTTTTTTTTTTTTTACCAAACAGCAAGCTTTTGGGTGGCTTGATCATGATCAGCCCCTAAATCCCCAGCCTTAAGTGCACCTTTCAAAGCAGCTTGTTGGATAACTTGCCTCCCTGGCAGGTACATTAAGATATTCAGTTCTTACTCTTGATCATGTTGCTGAGTGGCAGGATTTGGGTACCTGCACATTAAAGTGGCTTTTTTATGCAGTTAACAGAATAATAAAAAACAGCTGCCATTCAGGAAAATATAGTAATTCAACAAAAGCAATAACTATTATTATATGGGTTCACTAAATTTAAATAAGTAAAGATAAATATCTCGAAAGAACAGTTTCATAGGGGTCGAGATACTCTGAAAACCATTTTTGGTTGGGGAACTTTGCCTCACTCCCAAGGACATTGTCCCTTGACCCCATAAGCTACCCCCTGGACTTCCTGCCTGAACTAATGCCCCATAGTTATAATATCCCAGGTTAACCCCTGATGTAGAACATAGTACATGTAGTTCATATTTCACTTTACATTGCAGATTGCACCATTTATATAAAAAGATTAAATAAATCATGATTAAAATTATTACAGTGAAACAAGAGAAAATGGTAATTGCTGGTAATTAATCATTCGTTTTTTTTTTTTTTACACTACCTTTCATCAAAAGTAATAATTTCACCTCTTCATTATTTTTGCTTGGGTACAGATAGCATTAATTGACAGTTTAAAGATCGCACTATTTAGTGACCCTGATAAACACCAATTAACACTCATCCAGTGACAAAAAGTGATGTCTGGATTAAATTGTTTGTTTAAACAACTGTCCATTTCAATTAACATCTGTCCACTGATGAAATGCAAACTGGTCAGTGAATGAATTATTTGTTACTTAATCATTTACTGTTTTGCTGACACATTTATAACAGGTGAACCACAACCGGTCAGCTGGAATTGAGAGGTCTTTTTTACTTGAATTACGTACCTAAAGCTGTGAAAAACCTGCTGATGTACAGTTTTAGGGGGTGACCAGTCTATTGAAGACTGAACACACAGGTTTTAAGGTATATTGGCCGGGACTTTTTAAAATGGCTGGTTTGAAGGGAAGACCGGTTTTTTAGGGTCTGGTTTGGAGAAATTTCACTGTAATTGTTATTAATAATTGAATGTTATGATGAAATTATAATTTTAGATAAACCAAGTCCCTATCCAACATCAGGATACCCAACACAGGGCTATCCAATAAGTGGATACCCAACTCAACCCCAAGCACCCCCAGGTTACAGTCATATGGCATGTAAGTATAGCATATAGCAATTATTTGACTACATGTATTACAGAATACTTTTTCCATTATAATAATTAGATTTTTTTTACTTGTTGGTACTCAATCAACATTTTGTAAAATCTTCACAAAAAGAAAAAAAGAAAAAAAAACAAATAATAAAAATTTCACAAAGAAGCATTGAATGATTAACAATCATATTACTCTTTATTTGTTGTTGAAATAATGTATTGTCCATAGATTCATGTACTATCTGAGGCTTTGATATTTCCATTGTAATCATAATGTAATCATAAAGTAATCAGAATTACAGGGTATTTTGAAAAGTAATTGATTAAATTAAATTACATGTAATCAGGTTTTTGGTTGATTAATGATTACTTGAAGAAATATAATCAATTACAGCTGATTACTTATTACAGTTACAATTACCCCATCTATGAATACTTCTACTTAACGGTAATTGGTTAAATAGGTGTACAAATATAAAAGATATAAGATTCAGAGTAATTACATGTATACAACCACAATTTTTTATGGTTGTATAATGTAAAGATGTTGATGTCATTATCATTGTTGTTGTTAATATTTTCATTTCCATGTCATAACTTTTGATGTAGTGAAGTGAACCAAATGTCCTGAAATTTTGAAAAAAAATGTTACTGCTGCCAGGAGTAGCTTGCTATTTAAAATTGGGTCACTGGCCCCTGCCATTCTGCAAAAAAAGGGAGGCAAAAAGGGGGGGGTAAAATAGGTGTTTATTCTAAATTAATGTTGAAACCTTGAAGGTTTACTTCTCATTCAATTTTGACAATTCTTTTTTTTTTGTTACTTATGAAATTCTGTTATAAGAATATGTTACAGAGTTTAAACAACATTTAGCATTGTCAGTCAATGGAAGGTCCAAAGGGGCCACATACCATAAAAAATAAACTTTGTATACATCTGCAAAATATTTTTTGGTCACATAATGGAATAACCCTGTTGTCATCATTGTTGGCATTCATTAACTTAAGTTTATTTACGAAAACTTGATTAAAACTGATCTTATCTTTAACTGTTATTGAGTTAAAGGAGTACATGTACAAAATTTGGCCACATCAAAAAAAATTTTAAATTTTGATTTGATTTCGAAAATTTTTTTCCTAATGAAAATATCTGCCCGTGGTTTTCAATCAGATATCTCTATAACCTTTTTTCAAATTATAAGGGATCAAAGGGGTCTCACTCCAAAAAATTGACTTTAATTCTTAATCTGATTTTGAAAATTTTTAATTAATTTTAACCTTGTGCTATATTTTGTCCAAACTAGTTGTGTCCATAGTGAACTATGTCCATTTGCTTAAGTGTGTCAAAAAAAAAATATGTCCACACTTGCCCCAACTATTCAGGGTTTGAGCACTGCAGTCATATACTGCACTCCATGACACTCTTAATTGATTTATGGTCTGATTTTAAAAAGAAATATTAGATTCCTGTTGAAAGTCCCTGCTGGTATTTTCAGTCAGATTTAAGGTATCTCTAATGATTATTTGGTTATAAGGATCCAAATGGAGTCACCCCTAATTAATCGACTTTTATTTTTATGTGATTTTGTAATTTTTGTCCCCCCGTGACACGTCAGGAGGGGACATGGAAAGACCGGGCGTCCATCCGTCCACATTTTCCGCACGTTTTTTTTTGTTATGCTTTTACCAAATAAATTTGTTTTTGGTATGTGGCCTTATTATGAAGAGTTACAGGTTAAGTTTAACTTTGGTTATGGTTGAACAATTTTTACAGAAGTCATGGCCCTTGGACTTCGAAAATTTCTGTGAATTTATGGTTTTCTTCACTTTTTTTTGTAATGCTTTTACCAATTAATTTTATCATTTGTATGTAGGCTTACTATGAGAAGTTACAGATTAAGTTTAACTTTGGTTACGGTTGATTGATTTTTATGGAAGTTATGGCCCTGAAAATTTCTGTGAATTTGGAACGCTGTTCTTTTATTTTCATTAGATTTCTCATATGCATGAATACCTTGCATGTTTTTTAAATGGATTTAGGTTGTACTATACAGATGTGATTAAGTGCACCCTTTCGTACACATAATAGACATGGTCTTATTTGTGTAACTGAAAAATAAAAGGTAAAACTTGGTGCAAATATTGATTGTGGGTAGTAGAGCATTCGTACATAAATAGAATAGAAGCAATACTGGTGAAGGTAAAGAGGCGTAAAATGCATGCTTTAAGCTTTCCAGAAAGATTCAAGTCCTTGTCAGATTGGGTTCTCTTTTCTTCACCATTGGCTGGTTTTCAAATGTGCAAAATTTGGCAAAAACTTTAAAAATTAAAATCATGAACAAATGAGCAGAAAAAGGTACAATTTTAATTTTTTTTTTTTTTTTACAATAACACCATGCTTGCTTTTTCTGGCAGTTTTAAAGTGCTTGATATTTTAGGAAACCTGTTTTTTGACAATTAATTTTGGGAATGCACCAAAAATGATATATATTTTTTATTATGTTACCATGGCTACAGATTTTCCTGACAAGATAGAAAAGCATATCTATCTTTTTTCATGGATCTCTATAATGTAAGGTTTTGAAAAATATATACTTTTTACAGGAAAAAATTGTTGGATTTGCTTGTTTAAGTGTTTCAAGATAGTATTATTTCGACAAATTGTCATTAAGTTATTTGCAGTAACCTACATTTATCTATATGCTGGAACCTTAAGATATCTCTTATGGTATTGGAGTAACAGGGGCCATGCCTAAAAAAAATGATGGGACTTTCTATATGTATAGTACATGTAGTGTATATGCATACTGCTGTCCATCCATCTGTCCATCGTCAGCATTTCATTCAATAACTCATAAAACTCTCTTAAGCCATTTAAATAAAACTTTGGTTTATTGTTCTCATTTTCCTTAATTTTACTTTAATTTTGATTATTTAGTTTTTGAGTTGTAGGACTTTGAAAATAGTGGGTGTTTTTTTTTCTTGTTTTTGCACTCTAACTGAAAAATGCCTTCAGTAAATGCCACAAAACTTTAGGATGTTTTTGTATCCATGGTCTTAGGCTCTTTTCGTTTTCTATAAAGTTTTGATTTCACGTTTTTGATTTTTGTCACTTTGTCTTAAAAGAGCGGGTTGGTTTTTCCATTTTACACGAGTTGTTGTGTCCATGTGTCAAAAACTAATATTGTGTCAACACAGTTCAACTGGCTGTTGTCGTATAATTCTGCGCTTGGCAAAGCTTTTTATTAACTTTTTTTTGCCATTAAAAGTAGCAAAGGAGTATTCTGTCAATTAGTAATAGAGCTTCTGAAGTCTAAGGAATTTTTAGAACTTTAATGGGCCTAAAGGGTATACGCTGTATCATATGTCAATGGAAAGATAAATCAATTTAGCTATTGAATATCATTCTTTTTTAACTGAAAAGTGGTGAAGTTTCTGCTACTTTGCATTAATTAGAGGAGAGGTCAAAGATCAATCCACCCCAATAGACTTCAAAAAGTAATTCAAGTGAAATCGTTCATTGTTGGTATTGGAGAACAAGTAACATTTAAAGATCATATGTATAGAACTCAAAAATGTGAAAAAAGATTTTTTTCCAAAAAAAAGTTGACTATTTAATCACAGAACAAATATGCCCCTAAAATTGGTTGCATTTAAGTGCATTTTCAAAAATTTAGAGATGACAAGACACCATAGAATATTACAATGTATATCTAAGTATTCTTTACTGAATAACAAATAAAATAAACACAACGTTCTCGATTCGATCTGCAACATGGGCTTTGCAAAATGAGTTTGAAGTTGCAAATTTTTACATATTTAAACTATTGATTGTACAAAAATAGTATAACACAAATTTTTTGGTATTTGATTTCTTATGAAAATCCCTACCTGCATTTTTCAGATATCTCTCATGCTTTTGGAATTATGAGGGGTCAAAGGGACAACACTCCAAAGAATCAGCTTAGTCTGTCATTGTCATCTTATCGTTAACAACTGGAACAATTAGAACCAAATTTGGTATTAATGTTCCTTGGGGTATCCTGCATAGAACTGATGTGGGGATTTTTGATCCATCGAAAAACATGGCCACCATTTCTGAAAAAAGATTGTAGGGTATAGACAGAAGTCTTTCGCATATATCTCTAAAACCATTAGGTTTGGCCAAATTTTGATTGGAATATACGTGTTCAGTATGATGAGATCTATCTTTGGTCAAATTTTTGTTTTGATCTGTTAAGCCATGTCGGAGTTATTGCCCTTTTTTGACGTTTTTTTCCCCTATTTTTATTGTTATTTCTTTCAAAAATCTTCTCCTCTGAAACTACTTGACCATTAGAGCCAAACTTGGTATGAATATTCCTTAGGGTGTTTTGTATAGAACTGACATGGGGAACTTTGTCTGTCGATAACCCTGGCCGCTGTTACTAAAAATAGAACATAGGGGTCAGACAGAAGTTTTTGCATGTGTATCTCCAATACTGATAGGTTTACTCAAATTCTATTAAATGCTGAAATGTATTCACAATAAGGCTAACAAAAGTCTTTATTGGGTCAAAGTTGTCAGACTTTTCCTTGTTAGAGTTCTTGCCCTTGAAAGGTGAAAAATTATGTTTTTTACAGTTTTCAGCCAACATCTTGAAAATTATGGTAGATAGAAAGAAACTTTCAATAGAAGAATGATCTTCATGATAAGTCCTACAAAAGTCTTCTTGTGTCAAAATTGTTGGACAACTCCTTGTTAGAGTTTATGCCCTTGAAAAGCAAAAAAATGACCAGATGAGTGATTTAGGCTCCTGGGAACCTCTTGTTAAATTTTTGGACTGATTGTTAAAATTTTCAATTGAATTTCAAATTTTGTCCAGTATTGTGTGCAAACCAGTTGTATCCATAATGAATTGTAAGTCCCTGTGATTAAATGTGTCAAAAACTAATCTAGTGCCCACACTTGTCCCAACTGTTCTGGGTCTGACCACTGTGGTCATATCATGCTGTGCTCAGTGAAGCTTTTTATATTGATAGAAGGTTGCCATCATATGTCAGGTGTTGGAAATGTAATTTAGTATCATCAGCACAATATTTAACCTTGAAAATGTTAATGTGTAATTTCAATTGGTTCAGATAAACTATTGTAATGTTATTTTTACATTATAGATCATGCACAGCCTGCTCCAGGGGTATCTGTTACACATATGGCACAATCTTACCAATCACCCGGAGCCTATGGTGCCCCTCCAATGGGACCACCCCCTCCTTATTCAGCTGTAAGTAATACAACGATAGTTTGATCTAAGCACCACAGAAAACATGGAAAGTGAAATTGATATTACAAATGGTTATCCTCGAGACTACAATATATAATGGACAAAAACAGTGAAAATAATAACAACCAACAACATATAGAAACCAAATAGAAAACACACAGAAGACTGACCAGCTGGAGTGACCAAACTGGAATATAGGCTTTTCCACTGCTTAACTAAAAACACCAGCTGTGTACTAGCATGTTTGACAAACTATGTCTTTTGAACTGAAATACCTTTAGGAGATACCATAGACATAAGTTTAAACAATGATAGCCCGCAAAAGGCCCACCATTCTGCAGAGATTTAAAATTAAAAGCCATCTTAGAGAAATAGGAAGTCCTCCCCATGATGGTTGATCCTAAGACTAGAAATCCCTATTTTCTAAGTTCCTTATAAGTAGAGGATGGTCACAGACCCATTAGTGAAAATGTTTACATACATAAGAGATTAAATTACAACAATTTACTTATAATTTTACAGTCTGTACCACCACAACAACAGATGTATGGTCCATCATACCCTACACAACAGCCATACCCAACACAGCAAACAATCTTAGCTCAGAATGTCTTCGACTCAGGTGCCAGATTTGATGGCATTGCTCAGCAGACAATTCCTGTGAGTAGAAATATTTTTAAGCAAAATACAATTAGAGCCATAATACATCATCTTCACTTTCCTACTGACATTGTAATACCAAAAATATACCGTCCTATATTTAATGGTGATCTCAGTGTCCTCCTCCTTAGACATTTAGTTTACAGACAATAACTTAAGTATACCGGTAAATGTAATTTTTTATGAAAATGGTAAGTAGAACCATATCCGGGTTGTCTTTTTTAAGTCTTTGTATAAGTTGCTTATTTCTTGATAATTTTCAATTTGGTTTAATTCAAAATGTCAAATTTTAGGGGTGATAAAGTACTTTGATTCTAATTGTTTATTTAGATTTTTCATTATGTCCAATGAATCCATAATTCTTTCAGATTAACAAATTTTTAACAGAATCATATCTGTAAATTTTCAGAATTTTAATGAGATGTAAAGTAGAGAGTTGACATCTAACTTTTGGTCAGTTAGATAAATTCTTACAGAATTATTGCCCTTGAACTATTTTTGAAATGGTTTGAGATATTCATTTAATATTTACTTAATTGTGATACATGTACCTATATGATTTTATGACCAAGAGCTAATTTCAGCTAGATTGGCTGCTTTCTGAGTTTTTATCTTTTTATATAATGTATATATTTATATTCTTTTAACCATCATAAAAAGTGAATCAAAATACATGTAGGTAGATTCAGAATCAGAGAGATCTTATTTTTTTCTTGAAGGTGTTCTAAAAGATTTTTTAAAATTCTGTGATGAAAGCCAAGTCAACCTTTTAATTTGAAGTTTTTAACTTGCGCATAATGATATTATTTTTCAGCCACCACCCCCTGGATGCCCTCCAAATGCTGCCCAAATGGCTCAGATGCAGGGCCATACAGTGGTTGGTACACAACAGAAGTCCAATTTCTGGACTGGAGGAAGTGGTGGTGGGTGGACCCTTGGTGGGCTGTAATTGACTCTGCTGGTCTGTATCAGACCTGTTATGCTGTGTAGGTGGATGTAAATTGACCTCTGTTTTATGCAGAACTGATCAGAATTTTATTCTCCTTAATTCAGAATGTCTGTTCAATAGTCATCATGTTAAAAAAAATAAAAACCTAGGTATCATACTTCAGAAACACATACTTGTATGAAGTGAATCATCTTTAATATGAAAAATGTTGAATGCTTAACCAAATATTTCTACTTTTTCAAATTTACCACTAACTATGAAGATAGAAATTTTGTAGTCATTTTTTTAATAAGTTGGTTTTAAGAACACTCAAATAAGGTATGTTAAAGATTAAGTGAATATGGTTTAATGTGTGGGTTCCATAATTGAAAATATGATGAAATCTGTTCTTTGAACAACTAGATTATAATATGATAAATACTGTAAACAACTTTTTCATTTTAAAAAGTTTCATTTTAAACATTTCAGTTTTTTAGTTTGTAAATCGATTAACATCTTATATACCTGGTAATTAAAATTTTCTATCATAATTACTTTTTTATTTGTTGAATTGGATTAAGAGATCAAAAGTATTTGTTATTTTTTCTTGTATTGTATTGTTGATATAAGATCATTTTAATGTAGTTTTTATTTTTGTATATATTTGTCATATTTAAGCATCATTGTTGATTATTTGTATATCAAAATCTTTCAGTATATCGTTGATTGTTATTAGAATAAAAACTTTTTGTAGAAAACAAATCCTATTAGATTTATTTCCCTTTGTATATCACACTGGTTTAACATACATATTTAATGTATATATCTTTATCATCATCACCATCATGTATAGATATTACATGGAAACATATGTAGTCCATGGATTCCATTCTTTGGTTTCTGCTAGAATCTTGGTTCTCTTGATTACTCTTACACTGTATACAGAATAAGATAAATAAATTATAGATCTAGCAAGGAGCTATACACATGCATTTTATTAATTAATATAATTAATATACACCAGTCTTTATGTAATTACAAATATAAATATATATAAAAAATTCTTCTAATATATTTACATAATCCAATTAGGGACATAAAGTGTGATTTTTTAACATTTTTATACATATAATGGTATGGCACTACCATCATCCATAGACATTTCATGCAATAACTTGAATATTGATTGATCTTTATAAAATTTTAGAACAGGTTCCAAAACACAAAATGAAATTTGATATTGATTTTGGAGTTTATCTTCTTGTACATAGCTGACACTTGGATATTAGATTCTTGTACACAGCTGACACTTGCATATTAGATTCATCGACAAATTTGCTTGTACTTTAGGTCTTTGATAGTTCCATATAACTTTTCGTGAATAGTAGTTTGTATTGCCCAAATTATGCCTCTGAGGTCTTTGAGTTTTCTACATTTCTTAAGAATGTGTTGTTCCTCTTCATGACGTTGACACAGAAAATGGTACTGAATTCAGTTTTCTATATAAATGTTGATCTAGTCTATTGTGTTCAGTTCTGAGTCTGAATGTCTTGTCAACTGATGGTAACTATCATGTAGTTGAGCTGTATGGAATAAAGATTTTATAATCATCTTCATCTCAGCTATGGTGACTGGGTCATTTGCTCTTATTTTGCTCCTTCCTTTGCTAGTCTGCCTGCTCTGCCTTTGCCATAAATTTAACAAAGGGATATAATCCATTGCACTACTTTTCATACGTTCTTGATGTTGTTTAGAGGTTGCCTTAGCATGGGAAGGAGTAATCAAGGGAACCAAGATTCTAGCGGAAATCAAAAGAATGTAATCCAGAGACAAAGAGCAGACATGGAAAACAAACACAACAAAGAACTTAGAGTAACTAAAATAATACATACAAAGTATCAAAGGTAAATGAACAACTCGGACTCGAATAAAAACTGGGAGCATCGACCAGGTGCACCGGTAGGGTAAGTGTCCTCCGTTTTTCGAGAACCATCCGCTGAGTTGCTCATAAAAAGTTAAGTCTGGGGTAGACAAAAGAGGAAAGGAAAACTATGACACGTTGAACAAATCAGTTTTCATGGTGCAGATGGATACACCTCAACGATCAACATGTTCATGATGATGATCATCAAACGTCTGTAGTGATGACTTCAACCTTGTAGCAACATAACCCTGTTTCAGGAGCCTAATTGTAAGAAGTCTGGCGTGATACAAAAAGTGTGCGAAGTTACCACAAGCTTTGGCATAATGTGTGAGTTGTGATGTGAAAAATCTATATGCAGGTGCTGAAGGGATGTTGCTGTAGATGAAAGGAAAGTTGACAATTCTGAATGAGAAGTCATCACGTTTGTCGTAAAGTTTGGTCAATAGTTTTCCTTTACCATCAATCTCTAATTGTAGGTCAAGATATGAGGCTGACATCACAGTGTCTGTAGTATCCTTTATCTCGATTTCTTTTGGGTAGATTCAATGTATCAAATCCCTGAATCAAGTATTGTTTAAAGATAATACGTCATCTATATAGCGGAAAATGAGATTAAAGGATCTAGCTAAATGATATTCTTTCTTTTGGATCAGGTAAGCTATAAAGTCAGCCTCATATGAGTGAAGGAATAGGTCAATAAGTACAGGGGCACAAATTTGTTACTATTGGAATGCCGACCGTTTGTTGAAAAACACGTCCACCACACAGGATAAAATATGTTGTCGATCAAAAATTCCAGCTTTCTTCTGTATATTTGGAAGATGATTTGGAATTATTTGTTACAAAGTATGAGGAATCTCTACCAGGAACTAAATATTTGTATCTAGGTGTACCATCTTTTTTGGAGAAACGATGTATAATGATTTTTAAGTCGGGATTTTAACTGAGTATGAGGAATAGAAGTATACAGTGTTGAAAAATTATAGGTTTTAATGCTGTTATATTCTAATAAAATGTGGAATTGCGAGTCTCCAGAAGATCTTTCGAATTTTTCCTGGTCCACATGGAATTAATACAACTACGGAGTACCAAGTGTTGTGGTAGGACTGGAGACCCTCTTTGACAGCTGTGAGTTTAGAAGTTAAACGTATTGAAAGAGGGTTGGTGATACATTTTGCAGATCCAGCTATGTAACGTTGTTGTTTGGATTCTTGTGGAGTTTTGGAATCGAGTACAAAGACGGTAAATCACCAACATCGTCTTTGGTAGAGAAACCAAAAGCGGATTGCACAGATTTATAGTTTTCCACTATCTCTTCTTTCAGTCACGGATCCAGAGTTTTAGGTAAGGAGGGCCCAAAATAAATTTCTTGACAGCATCACCGGTGAGGATCACGAAGTGGTCCGAATTTGCTAGGGGGTTTGGGGTTTGTACCCCCCCCCCTGAGCATTTTGAAATATTAAACCTCACATCCTGTATTTAGTCCTCACATGTACAGGGTTCAACAGGCTTTGGGATGTTAGTCCCGTTAGGAGCAATGTCTTGCTTCATTTGCACCCCATTTTGTTCCTGTTAGTTTTCTCATCATGTTTAGTTTTCGTCTTGATTTGGCTTGATATGGGGGTTTATGGCTCCACCCGTTTTAGATTAAGAGGCCAAAATTAAGCATTTCATATAATTTAACTATATAACTCCAGTAAAATAATATTGATGTCCATGTCACAAAAAGAAGACTTGGATTTAATCGATTGAATTTGGGGGTTGTGACTTGAGCAAAGTAAAAAGAAGGAACCAGAAACAAATCTTTTTGGATAACTTGAGTAAAGGGAATTGATCGGCGCCTTTGAATTGTACAACAAGGTGTCATACTCCAAAGGCATATTGGGATTGATTTTGAAGGTTTTGAATGGAACCATTTAGGAAAATGGATAAAAAAAAGTGGCAAATTTTATTCTGATCAAATTCTTATCCTGTGTGTCAAATGTCTAATCCCAATAAAATTCAGGTATCCAAAATGTAGAGGAAACACTGCCCATCACTGAAGACAAATACAAAAATTAACACAATTTTAATTACCTAAATAACCGAACTTTTGTATGGAAGAAATGTTGCAATGGGTCCTTAACTGAAGAAACATTCATCAATCCTTTGACTTTTCTACTCTATACACTTCTTTGCCACAAGGCAAGTAAAAACCCGACTGAAAAGCTCTAATTACTTTGTTGTATATATTTTGTATGTAGTTGCATTAGCATCACAAAATTACAATTCCTTATTTCCTCAATTCTTTCACTCTAATGAGGCAGACTTCATAGCATATTTGAAGGATTTAACCTAATCAAGTTTCCGCTAAATAGATGATGCTCTCTCACTGAAGAATTCGGTTGCACTGTAGATTTTGTTTACATCGCATAAATAAAGTTTTGTTTCAACAAGACTAAAACTTTAACGTCATCATACACTCATTGATCGTTATGGCGTGACCATCTCCGCTGTGAAACTGACTTGTTCGCAATATTGCAGTTTTATTATCTCGTTTTAACTCGATTTCACAACATAAGAGTGACTCGGTGGGCACAGGATGCTACCCTACGGGTACACATGGAGTGAGAACACACTCCCAGATTTAGTCCGACCCGAAATTATATTTAATTTAAAGTTTCTGTGTGTTTTTTTTAGTTAATTTGAAATATCTATGGTGTTTTCTTAGTCCAGCCTTTGTTCCTGGATATAAATAACCTCTTAGGCAGTTATTGGACACAATAAGACCTAGTAAAATGGTCGATCACGTTAATCAGAATGACAAAGTAAAGTAAATTATATGAGAGAAGAATTTAGCGTCAAAGTAAAAGGTTAACCAACAACTTGCAGAACTAAGAGGATAGTGCGATAAATGGACCCATATGTGGTTTTGAGCTTACATTTTTATCACGGTGGGGTTGTTGCCTCTTTGACAAGCTCATCATATCAATTCTTCTTATAATATTCGATTACTAGAGTTTGTTTGTTTGTTTGTTGGGGTTTACCGCCAAGCAGCAATATTTCAGCTATAATCAGACGATGAACATGACATTGATGATAAAATGAACATGAAATGATGATGAAATGAAAAAGGGATGGGACACAAGGACAATGGGGTCGACAAATTTTGATTGCCACTGGAAATAGGGAGGTTCCTACTCCTATCGAATACCACAGTAGGGTTCTTTAACGGGCGAGGAACGTGTCATCTTTCCAAACACGGTGCACCACTATGGTTTGCGGTCAGGTTTTCCGTATTATAGCCTGACAACCCCAGCATGTAACACACCAGGGGTACCCCATTCCACCACCCGGGGCACACACCCCAGTTGCTCTGTGGGCAGAGCGCCCTAGCCCCGGCTAAGGTTCTGAGCACTATTAAGTCGCCTTTTACGACAAGCTTAGCGCTGCTGCAGGCCTATTCTTTCAACACCCGGACCTGCACGGGGTCGATTACTAGAGAAATAAATAAAAAAAAATATTCATACTATTATTGCAGTATCATTTATTTCCTTGTATATTTTGGCTGCTTTTAGTGTATGGTGTGACAAACAAGACAGGGAAAGATAATAACAAGGTAGCCCTTGAAGACAGATAATAACAAGGTAGTCCTTGAAGACAGATAATAACAAGGTAGCCCTTGAAGACAGATAATAACAAGGTAGCCCTTGAAGGCAGATAATAACAATGTAGCCCTTGAAGACAGATAATAACAATGTAGCCCTTGAAGACAGATTGGAGCAAAATCAAATTTAAAATATGTTTCCATATGGCGCCAAGCTAATACTATCACTCACTCGAGCCAAACCACGAAGAATTTAAACGTAAAAATGTATCCATGGAAAGACAATAAATGATACTGCAATAATAGTATATCTTGCTTAAATTTACGCTTTACGTTTTATTAAACAGCTTATTGCTTGCTTTGCATTTAATTTGCTTATAAGTGCTTGTAAATGTCTTCGTCATATTTTATTTATGTCTCGTTATTTGTATTACATGTATGCATGCACTCACTATGTAATTACTCATCATCTCCTATCGTCAACTATCTGACATCAAACATTACTAATAATTTGCTGCGATCAACTATCTTACATCAAACCTTACTCATCATCTACTGTCGTCAACTATCTTACATCAAACATTACTAATCATCTACTGTCGTCACTTACCATACAGCAAACATTACTAATCATCTACTGTCGTCAACTATCTTACACCAAACATTACTCATTATCTATATTCGTCAACAACCATACATCAAACATTACTAATCATTTGCTGTCGTCAACTATCTTACATCAAACATTACTCATTATCTACTGTCGTCACTTACCATACAGCAAACATTACTGATCATCTACTGTCATCAACTATCTTACATCAAACATTACTCATCATCTATATTCGTCAACTATCTTACATCAAACATTACTGATCATCTCCTGTCGTCAACTATCTTACACCAAACATTACTGATCATCTACTGTTGTCACATCAAACATTACCAATCATAGTATGTTGCTTTTCAAATCAAATCAAATCAAATAAGATTTATTCAAAGTCGGCAAGTTATGCAACAAAACAACACAAGCTCCCAAAGAGCTTTTATAACCGAAATAAAGTGAATAATAAAACAGTGAGTGCATGCATACATGTAATACATAAAACGAGACATAAATAAAATATGACGAAGACATTTACAAGCACTTATAAGCAAATTAAATGCAAAGCAAGCAATAGGCTGTTTACTCATCATCTATATTCGTCAACTATCTTACTTTAAACATTAATCATCATCTATATTCGTCAACTACCATCCATCAAACATTACTAATCATTTGCTGTCGTCAACTATCTTACATCAAACATTACTCATCATCTGCTGTAGTCAATTATCTTACATCAAACATTGTTGATTATCTCCTGTGGTCAACTATCTTACATCAAACATTACTGATCATCTACTGTCGTCAACTATCATACATCAAACATTATTTATCATTTGCTGTCGTCAACTATCTTACATCAGACATGATAGTTGACGAATATAGATGATGAGTAATGTTTGATGTAAGATAGTTGACGACAGTAGATGATGAGTAATGTTTGATGTAAGATAGTTGACGACAGCAGATGATAAATAATGTTTGATGTAAGATAGTTGACAACAGCAAATGATTAGTAATGTTTGATGTCAGATAGTTGACGACAGTAAATGATTAGTAATGTTTGCTGTATGGTAAGTAACGACAGCAGATGATGAGTAATGTCTGATGTAAGATAGTTGACGACAGCAGATGATGAATAATGTTTGATGGATGATAGTTAACGACAGTAGATTATCAGCAATGTTTGATGTAAGATAGTTGATGACAGTAGTTGATCAGTAATGTTTGATGTAAGATAGTTGACGACAGCAGATGATAAATAATGTTTGATGGATGATAGTTGATGAATATAGATGATGAGTAATGTTTGATGTAAGATAGTTGACGATAGGAGATGATAAATAATGTTTGATGTATGATAATTGACGGCAGTAGATGATCAGCAATGTTTGATGTAATGTAGTTGACTACAGCAGATGATCAGCAATGTTTGATGTAAGATAGTTGACGACAGTAGATGATCAGCAATGTTTGATGTTAGATAGTTGACGACAGCAAATGATTAGTAATGTTTGATGGATGATAGTTGACGACAGCAAATGATTAGTAATGTTTGATGGATGATAGTTGACGACAGCAAATGATTAGTAATGTTTGATGTATAATAGTTGACGAATATAGATGATGAGTAATGTTTGATGTAAGATAGTTGACGAATATAGATGATAAATAATGTTTGATGTATGATAATTGACGACAGTCGATGATCAGCAATGTTTGATGTAATATACTTGACTACAGCAGATGATCAGCAATGTTTGATGTAAGATAGTAAACTACAGCAGATAGTTGACGACAGCAAATGATTAGTAATGTTTGATGTAAGATAGTTGACGAATATAGATGATCAGTAATGTTTGATATATGATAGTTGACCACAGCAAATGATTAGCAATATTTGATGGATGATAGTTGACGAATATAGATGATGAGTTATGTTTGATGAAAGATAGTTGACGACAGTAGATGATCAGCAATGTTTGATGTAAGATAGTTGACGACAGCAAATGATTAGTAATGTTTGGTGTATGATAGTTGACGACAGCAAATGATGAGTAATGTTTGGTGTAAGATAGTTGACGAATATAGATGATGAGTAATGTTTGATGTAAGATAGTTGACGACAGGAGATGATAAATAATGTTTGATGTAAGATAGTTGACGACAGCAGATGATCAATAATGTTTGATGTAAGACAGTTGACCACAGCAGATGATGAGTAATGTTTGATGTAAGATAGTTGACGACAGTAGATGATGAGTAATGTTTGATGTAAGATAGTTGACCACAGCAAATGATTAGTAATGTTTGATGTCAGATAGTTGACGACAGTAAATGATTAGTAATGTTTGCTGTATGGTAAGTGACGACAGCAGATGATGAGTAATGTCTGATGTAAGATAGTTGACGACAGCAGATGATGAATAATGTTTAATGGATGATAGTTTACGACAGTAGATGATCAGCAATGTTTGATGTAAAATAGTTGATGACAGTAGTTGATCAGTAATGTTTGATGTAAGATAGTTGACGACAGCAGATGATAAATATTGTTTGATGTAAAATAGTTGACAACAGTAGATGATGAGTAATGTTTGATGTAAGATAGATGACGACAGCAAATGATTAGTAATGTTTGATGGATGATAGTTGACGAATATAGATGATGAGTAATGTTTGATGTAAGATAGTTGATGATAGGAGATGATAAATAATGTTCGATGTATGATAATTGACGACAGTAGATGATCAGCAATGTTTGATGTAATGTAGTTGACTACAGCAGATGATGAGTAATGTTTGATGTAAGATAGTTGACGACAGCAAATGATTGGTAATGTTTGATGTATAATAGTTGACGAATATAGATGATGAGTAATGTTTGATATATGATAGTTGACCACAGTAAATGATTAGCAATATTTGATGGATGATAGTTGACGAATATAGATGATGAGTAATGTTTGATGAAAGATAGTTGACGACAGTAGATGATCAGCAATGTTTGATGTAAGATAGTTGACGACAGCAAATGATTAGTAATGTTTCGTGTATGATAGTTGACGAATATAGATGATGAAGAATGTTTCATGTAAGATAGTTGACGACAGCAGATGATCAATAATATTTGATGTATGATAGTTGACGACAGTAGATGATGAGTAATGTTTGATGTAAGATAGTTGACGACAGCAAATGATTAGTAATGTTTGATGTCAGATAGTTGACGAATATAGATGATGAGTAAAGTTTGATGTAAGATAGTTGACGACAGGAGATGATAAATAATGTTTGATGTAAGATAGTTGACGATAGTCATCGCGTTTGTCGTATAGTTTGGTTAATAGTTTTCCTTTTCCATTGATGTCTAAGGTAAAGATATGAGACAGACTTCTCAGTGCCTGTTGTATCCTTTATCTCAAATTCTTTGGGGTAGAAGCGATGTATAAAATTCCCGAAACTAGGATTGGTTAACGATATGCGTCATCGGGAGAGTGAAGGAATAAGTCAGAGAGTATAGAGGAGCACTATGGCACGATGAACAAGTCGGTTATCATGATCATGGTGTGGGTGTAGGCACTATAACGATCGACGAGTTCACGATGACGAACATACAGCTTTTGTAATGATGAATTGCAGCAACATAAGCACGGTACAAAAAGTCCACAAAGTTTCAGATTACATTCTTTTGATTTCCGCTAGAATGTTGGTTTCCTTGATTACTCTTTCAGATAAGCTGTGAAATAATGCATGAGTTGTGATATAAAAAAATCCATACGCAGGCATTGAAGGGCTGTTGCCAAAGATGAAAAAAAAAAGTTGACGATACGGAATGAAAAGTCATCGCGTTTGTTGTATAATTGGGTCATGAGTTTTACGTTTCCATCGATCTTATATGAGTATGTCAAGATATTGAACTGACTTCATAGTGTTAGTAGTGTCATTTATTTTAAGTTCTTTAGGTGTAGATGCAGTATATAAAATTTCCCGATCTAGGAGCTGAAACTGAGATCAAATGATCTGGCTAAAAGTCAGATTCATGCGTGTGAAGGAATAGATCAGCAAACAGAGGAGCACAATGTGTTCCCATTGGAATGTCGACCGTCTGATGAAGAATGCGTTCACCACACTGGACAAGTATGTTTTCGATAAAAAAAAAATTCCTAAATTTTGACATCTTCTTCGGTACATTTTAATAGAAGATAATTTGGAATTGATTTTTACAAAGAATAGAGAATCTCTCAGCCAAATACTACGCATTTGGATCTAGATGTTCTATCTTTTTTAGAATAACAACGATGCATAATGCATTTGAGTAGGGATTTTAACTGATTATGGGTAATAGTAGCATGAAGGGTTGGAAAAAAAACATGCATCTTGATTCCATAATATTCCGATAATAATCTATCATTGAAGGGTTCAAGAAAATCTTTCGATTCTTCAGACGCAGTCGGTATAGTTTCGCTTTTTACCTTGTGATCTTAAAGACGTCCTTCCATGGAAACGGAAGTCACCTGATCAAATTCTGTTTCCCGATTTGCCTACTGATGACGTAGTGGCGTTGAAAAAAAAATGTATCGGAAATTGAGATTGAAATTGCGTGCCATGTGTTACTTCCTGAATGACATATATAAAATAATAAGTAAAAAGAAGAAATTTTACTGCGTCAATTACCTTTTTTAAAGATACTTGTTAAATTGATATCACTACGGTAGCAACAAGCGTCGACGATAGGCTGAAGACATAATTGACACCTGTAAAGCATTGTTTGAATGGATTTTTGTGGAGTTTTTGGAAACCAAAAGATCGACGGAAGATCACAATCATTGTCTTTTGTAGAGAGACCAAAAGAGGATATGCCGAATTTATAGTTTTCAAATATCTCTTCTTTGGAGATCATGGTAGCAGTATAGGTCTAATTACTACTAGTGCTTTTCTACATTCACCTTCGATAATAAACATTGGAAAAAATGCGTCTTTCAGACAAAAATAATGTTCTCTTGTCTGTTGGTACAAGAGCACACTTGTTTTGGATATATCGGGATCTTTGCAAACTGATGTAGCATTGACACTCATTGACCTACTTACAACTCTAGCTCATACGCTTCAAGAATAAAGACCTCACAGCTTTCACCCACTCTGACAACCAACAAAGATCTTCTTGTTCTCGTTTTATCCATTTTCTGGCATATCCTTCACATCCATAAAAAAGTTACGATTTCAATTTATAGAGCGGGGCTAATGGTATTTGGGACCATGAGCAACGAATTTGCGGAAAGATTCGTTTTCTACGATGTCTTAATCTGCCATAATGGCCAATTAAAATAGTCTTTTGTCATTAATTAAATAAAAACGAATCATAATGAAACCTGTTATGCTGTCTCTCTACCCCCTCCCAATCCCCGAAAAAGCAACAATAGACCACTTTCGACAATAGGTAAAAAAAAATCCATTTATTACTTGCCATCACATTGTGTCATTCTGTTAAGTGAAAAGTGTATTATGAAACAATCATATCTTTTTGTTCCTTTTAATACACAATATTTATTTGTGTTTTTTTCAATACACCGTCTGTAAGAAGTAGATAAGTACAGCGGTCGACAGTAGAATTTAATGAAAAACTCGTAGGTGACAATGAGATCTCTACGTAAAACGCTTCATGAAGTTGAACTTATTCAATTGTTAATTATTCAATTTCTATGTTGACATAATCTTTAGTATAATTGCTTTTGACTAGTCAGAAATTTAAATTATAGAACTCTTACAAAGGTCATATGGAAAGACAAATCTCGACTATTCTTCTGAACAATGAGAATAAGCCCTGATATTAAAGCCAATAACGACAGTTAAAGTACACATAGAAAAAAAAATAGGAATCTTGTAAAAAGAATGGTGTGTTATGTTCAATTGACGAACGAATTTGATAATCAAGATAATCTAGCATGTGCCGAATTCACTTCAGTGGAACACAAGCTATATAATCGACAAAAATACCACTACTTGGTTATATATAATAATAATTTTTCATTTCGGTTCGTTGTAATCCAAGAAGTAACCTTTAATCTGCAACATATAAGGACCGAATACATAGGAATCAATACAGAGTAAGATAGGTGTGTATATGAGAAGTACCATAACCCAATAATATCGACACGGGAAGCCAAATGCAGCATCGAGAAGTTCTATCACGTGCAATACAAAAATGAAGCCTCAGAGATTTAGGGTTTTCGATTTTTAATTCTGGGTTTCTGTAATTATTCTATGATATATATCATACAAAATGCAAAGAAACAATACAGTTACATCAATATTGTTCATTTGGGCATGCTGTACACGTGTTTCAAACTCAGCAGCATTAGAATCAAATCACAAGTAAGAGCTAAGTCCAAATATAAATTGTATATACAAGACGTAATCAAGGGAACCAAGATTCTAGCTAGCGGAAATCAAAAGAATGTAATCCAGGGATAAAGATCTTACAGACATGGAAAACAGACACACACAACAAAAACAACCAAAATAATACATACAAAGTAAAAAAAAGTAAATGAGCAATTTGGACTCCACTAAAAACTGGGAGCATGGACCAAACGCCCCGGTAGTGTAAAAGTCCTCTGATTTTCCCAAAACCTAATTGTAAGAAGTCTAGCGCGGTACAAAAAGTCTGTCACAACGTATGAGTTGTGATGTGAAAACTCCATACGCAGGTGCTGAAGGGATGTTGCCATAAGTGAATGGAAAGTTGACAATACGGTATGAAAAGTCATCGCGTTTGTCGTATAGTTTGGTCAATAGTTTACCTTTACCATCAATTTCTAAGTGTAGGTCAAGATATGAGGATGATTTCACAGTGTCTGTAGTATCCTTTATCTCGAGTTCTTTTGGGGAGATGCGATGCATGAAGTCCGCGAAACTAGGACTGTTTAACGATAATACGTTATCTATATAGTGGAAACTGTCATTAAAGGATCTAGCTAAACGGTGCTCCTTCTTTTGGATCAACTATCAAGTCAGCCTCATGAGAGTGAAGGAATAGTTCACCAAGTAGATTAGCACAAATTATTCCCATTGGAAGGCCGATCGTTTGTTGGAAAACGCGTCCATCACACTGGACAAATATATTGTCGATGCAAAAAGAATTTTGAAAACCTATATATTTGTATATTTCGAATTGTTTACAGAGCATGAGGAATCTACCACGAGAACTACATATTTGTATCTAGGTGTACCATCTTCTTTGGAGAAACAACGATGTATAATGTTTTTGAGTCGGGATTTTAACTGAATATGGGAAATAGAAGTACAAAGAGCAGAAAAATCATAGGTTGTAATACTATAGTATTCTGATAATGATCTTGAATTGAAGGTTTTCAGAACATCTTTCGAATTTTTCAGGATTCACATTGAATTAATACCAATGTGTTTTCGGCGAGTTAAGGCAACATTTCAGAGATACATATTTTAATAACTAAAAAGCACTTGACACCTCTTATTTTAATAGAACCAATTCTCAAACATAATGATTATCGAATATAAGTGTATTGAAGAAATTTAGTACCTCTACCTTAGTCTCTGTAAGAATTAGGCAGTGGGAGAAAATTAACACTTTGATAGTTTAGTTTGACTATTCGTACCATCAGGATCAAGGAATAAAGACAAGATTTTTCATTTTAGTTAATTGGGTTATAATTGCATTAACATACAGGGGCAGATCCATCAAAAACCTTAATCTCCAGTAATCCAGTGATTCAGCGATCAAAAGGGGTAATTTCAAATAGAAAAGACTCAATTTTTAAATTTTATATTGTTGTATAAGTTGTTTTCCGTGTATGTGTCAGATTTTCTCCATTTGACCGATTCTTAACAGAGACTTGTACTTAAAAAACGAGAAAGTATGCTCGTAAGGGAAACATGGAGTTCTGATTTCTTTGTATCCTATAACTATAGTAGGACCTGGATGTCATTTTAAAATCCCTGTCTCAAAATATATAAAGATTAATTTACCATGAAAAATTAAGGATGATAGGTATGCATGTACAGATAAAAAAAATACAGAAAAGTTAACTGCTTAGAGTTTAGCGTACCCTGACATCCCACATTTCCAGAGAATACACTGTCCCGAGTTTGTTATAGGTTGGTCAATACTTTGATGAAAGGACTCCCAACATAGAGGCAGTTACTATCAGCGTCACAATAAATGTTACCCAGAAGAAACAAAAGTCTACTTTTGAAATGACGTCATTCCAAGTTACATCCGTGTTAGTATTGTTACTGGTACTTTTTTCGTCTAACGTATCAGAACTTTTTATTGAACTTTTTGTCCTTTTACAGGAAACAATTTTGAGAACTTTTATGACTCTTTCTGGAATGGGTCCGTTTCTGTGATGAAAGCGTAACTCGATCGTTGTTACTATGACAACTAAAGTTCCCATTGAAAGTTGAAATATCAGATAATATCCCAAGATTGATCCCGATGTTTTGGGAAGTTCGGAGCTGACTATAGTTAGAAAAACGGCAAATGACAAGTAAACAGTTACAGAATATCCCATTTTCTCGCCACTGTCGGCCGGAAGTACGAAAGTAAAGACGTTCAGCGCACCTAAAAGTATCACTGGTACTATTATATTGATGACGTAAAAAGAAGCGCTCCTAGCAAGGGTTAGGGAAAATGAAACCCTAGATTCAAATGCCTCAACGTCTTGCGAAGATGACGTGGAAATCACTCTCCAGACCCCATTAGTATCAAGTTCATCTAAAATAATTCCTTTACCACCCCGGCTGACATTAACCTCTTTGATGCTGTTGGACCATACTACAAACTTTATATCACATGTTTGTCTATCAAAAGGGAAATATGTCACGTCAATTTGACATTTAGTCTGCATAATTTCCATCGGCAACCATTGTACCGAACCAGACGAATCAATGGAAACGATGATGAACGGATCCCCTAGCTCTTTCAGTTTTGTAAATCCATTTTGTAAGGTAATATCAGGTTTCCACACATCACTTTGGGACACACGAATAAGTTCTATGTTATTGTAAACTACAGGGTCCCATGTGAGATATTCATCTGTCCATTCTATGTATAAATATCCTGTTGTTGTCAACTTTTGTGAGACTTCGTCGAGACTGTTGATTCCAACGAGAAATAAATCCACAATGACTTGTGTCGGTTGGGTCTGGTTGGCAGTCGGACGAACATTTTTGTTATAGCCGTTTGTAGTGAAGAGAGATGTTAGAAGGTTTTTGACATCAACGCCTGTTTGAGCAGTTCCCAATGTAATAATAAGTGAAAATAACACAATTTTTACTAGATACATTATGCCATGAAGAAATAAATGAATCGTTCTATTTAATTTTTCTCAAGGCAGTTAATAACGGGAACTAACCAACCGTATAACTACTTTAAAAGCCAACATTGAATTCTATTTTTGCATTGTTTAGTAAATATCGAAACTCTTTTAAAATCTTCTGATTTGTAATGTAATCATACAAAGAAATTTTGTGTTGTTAAAGTACTCAACACGAAAACTTCCAGTCGTCATGCTGTTAATTGCACTATGAAATATATTTTAGCACATGCATGCGGATATCTAATCAAAACGTTCCGTTTCTAAGAAGTTAAATACTGCGCTAGTGGAACACTCTCGTCGCACTCTACACATTGACATACTCCCAAATAGTTAGTGGAGAAGCGCTCCCGGACCCACGTCCGGGAGTAAGCCAGAGCGTCAATAGAGCAGCACAGCCGCTAGTAGAACATACTCGGAGTTCTTCGGTCAGGTATCCCGGAGGCTGGGCTACGCTACCTCCAACTACTTACAGACATCTACTAACACAGTCCCCGTAAAGGGCGGTCGTACGCGATCCGTAAGGATAGCCAAAACTGTAAAAACCCCAATCATGTCATCACTCACTTCGATTCCCGGATAGTACTGTTGTGAATTTTGTCGAATGGATCATCTTCTAATGTTACGTTATCATTTAGTCCTCGAAAAAAAAAATGAGAATAATTAATTGGAAAGAGTGAATAACCAAAATTTTATCACGAGTGCTGAAGAAGGCCTACATTTAACGAGTGTGCAGAATTTGTTCTGCGCACGAGTTGAATCCTTAAGCGTTTTTGGCACGAGTGATCATATTTTGGCTATTCATGATAACCAATTGAGAATCCTATTTATTACATAGATTTTCTTCATAATTTATAGATATTTTCAACATGAATTTTAAATTCTATTGGCGGACTGATATCAAAGTGGTAACGTTTTGACGGGAGAAAGTCCGAGAGCGAAATTACCGAATTTAGTTCACAGCTTGGATTATCGAAACTTATTACACTGGGAACATCCGATAAAACACTGTTATCTATAGATATATAGCTATATATTTAAAAAAAATAAAAATCATCGCGTGAACTACTGACAACTTTCAGCACCCAGTTAATCCCTTGCTTTTAGTGCGGTTTGTGTTCATCATTTTTGTCTGTGTATATTTAAATTCCTATGCGTCATTTGTAAATTGTGTTTTTCGTCTGTCGTTCTGCTATAGAACCGATAATATTTGTCAACAAATTTCCACTTTCGCCTGTAGCTTTTTTTTTACTGTGTGTGTGTGTTCTCAGATTTCAACTCGTATGTGCATTCGTCTGTCGTTCTGTTAGTGTTATAGGGATTACTTTGTCCGAAAATTTCCACTCATGTGTACCTACATCTGTCGTTTTATGAACCTGTTTTGTTTCATCTTATTATTGAATGTCTTTTCGGTCGACGTTGGACACGAGAAGGAATGCAATGATTCTAATGTATAATGCATATCCGTTTCTTGGTGTACATTATGGACCGACAATACTCTATATCACAAAAGTCTTTTGATTAAAGAAGAGAAGAACAGGGTGACGGTCAAAAAGGTTATCTTAAAATTAAAAGTGACCTAGCTACACTAATTTCACAGTGGATTAATTGAATCGCATTGCCGTTTTAAGTATACAAGACTTTTTTTTAAATAAATTTCCATTATATATATATATTATAGAATGTGTTCATTTATTGAATCTATTATATTTCCATATAAATCCAAAGGACTTTCGGTAGTATCTGGGACCTGTGTGATTACATTTTCATCTATCAACGACACAAGGTTCATCTTTGGAACAACCTCTCCTCGGAATCGAACATCTGTAGAGTTCTTTTGCAAATTTCAGCATCCTTTATATCTAATTCTCGTTTCATGTCTTGGGCCCTGGTATATAAGTTCCCGTTTTTCATCTGGCATAATAGAAATTTTGTTACTTCTATCTATAAGTTTGTGACGATTATTTAACAAAGTCGTTTAATTTGGCTGCAGTCAAGTCCATGAAATAAAACCTCAAACATTCGACATGGATCGGATTCTGTTCATCGAAAATATTAGCAAGTAGTAGATCGTTGAAAGAGCAATCAAGGGAATCAAGAATGATCATAAAAATGTTGGCAACCATACTACGGAGAATGCACCATAAAGATTCAATGCGTTAGTTGGAAGTACTTTTGCCTTGAATGAAGCTTTTCATTGAATCTGCGATTATTGCTGTTTGTGTTACTTCTGAAATATATCTGAAGTCCCTTTACCATTACATTCTCTGTTCCCAAATCCGACCCCACGCGAATTACTCAACGGAATCGAAGAAGTAAGTGGCCACAATTCTAGGATTATTGTTGCCTACACCGACCCTTAACCATATCATATTTTTCAAAAAGCTATCAATTGCTCCATGGATTTAAAATTCCAAAGGGCTTCAACTTGTCGAAACCATCGATATGCCATATAAAGTTCTGACCAGGGCATCTGTATTGTCTTCGAACAAGACGATTGCCTTTTCGTAACCGAGTACCTTGGGGATGTAAGACTCGCATTATTAGTCGGACGTCGTCTCTCTTAACCCTAAAATTAAAAATTTATTTCACATTCATACACATACATTGTATGTCATCGTTTTGATCAAACAAAATAAATAGAGAATAATTCATGATAAAATCCTAGTTCTATTGCAAAAAACACACTTTTTATATATAAATCTTTCATGTCTTCATCGGATATTTTAATTTTGTTGTTTGTTTGTTTATAGTCAAAATGCGCAATTTGAAAATGAAAATGCATTTATTGAAAAATTTGATATTTTTTAATTAAAATCCTACCTGAGACCATAAAGAACTTTCAATCTTGTCCACATGGAGTTCTGTCCGAAATTTCCATAATTGCTCGCTATTACTTTTTCGATTCTTTCAACGACTTCAAAAATGGGTATATCACATTGCCTCTTTTTAGATTAAGACTCTTCATGGTGCACTCCAAATGCACGAGGCTTATCATTATTTCATGCTTGCATAGCAATATGTAATTTACTTCTGTTTGTGTGAACCCTTTTAGTAATCTTTTATAAGGTCTCCGGTATTCATTATTCTTTTATCGTGTGATTTCAAAAAATCAAACTCTAAACCGCTTATGTAATGCATCCTAACTATGAAATAGGATGCAGGAAGTCGGAGCTCGGAAGTACGAAGCTAGGCTCTCAACTACGAAATCAGAAATCAGAAGTATAATGTATAAAATCTGAAGTATGAAATATGAACTCTGAAGCATGAAGTATGAAATTTGAAGTATGAACTCAGAAGTACGAAATCAGAACTCGTAAGTGTGAAGTATGAACTCTGAAGTAGGAAACGTTTAAGTCTTTTGATTTCCGCTATAATATTGCCTTGATAACAAAGGAATCAACCTAACAACGGTATTTTTAATGTTCAAAACACAGTACACTATTTCAAACAGCAAACCATCGCATTTTTGATAGGTGTAGTGCTGAAAAGTGGATTTTTTTTCGTTTTTTTTTTTTTGGAAAGAGGTAAAAAGAGCTCATATATAATTTTGGTGTAAGAGGAATTTCTTTTTTACTATTTCATATAGCATTATGACGCCATTACTCATATTCAAATATCAGACAGGGCAAATAATTCAAAATATGTTAGAAATATCGAAAAAATAAAAATGCCCGGAGAAGTCATTATATTTAGATGAAAAGGCAATACTAGTATCTACATTCTTTTTATATTCACGCATGTAATTTTTCTACATATAGTTCGTAAAACCAGTTCAATAAAATTATTGGTAAGTTCACACGGTCAAATAATGCGCCTTCAACCCGAACTAGGGTTATTTCCTAGGGGGGGGGGCTTTAGCCCGAGTGGAATAACCTTAGTGAGGGTTGACAATTTTGGAAATTCACCGATTGGGTAATTGTTTTATTATACGGGTTATTCTCAAAATATGTGCAATTCCTGGGTTGGTGTTTTCAAAAAAATAATTTTTCAAAAACGAATGGTTCTAGTGGTGTGTTTAAATTCATTAGCAAATGTCTTTGGTATAACATAGATTGTTTTAGTCATTATAAGTAAGGAATAAGTCATATAGACCGTTTTCAAACATTAGACAGTTTGCAATGTAATATGGATTCATAAGTATGAAAAAAACTATATTTAAGCTTTATGATTTTTGCTATTGGTCTTTTTCATATCCAGGTGCGAAATGTAGCCGAAATCGACCACGTAAAATCTCCAGAATAATGTCTTATTTCAAAATATTCTTAGAATTTCTGTTATGGCACCATAATGTTATTGTGAAGCATCAATACAGTAACAATCATTTTAAAAAGAAATGTTTCATCATGCAATTATTGAACTTTTTACCGTGTGTTATACGGTGGACAAATTTGTTATACCAAGGACAATTTTCAAGAATATTAACCGTCTATCAAACACTGTATAAACTCCTGGCATTCCAACTGAATACCAATCAATTCAGATAGGGGAGGCAAAAACCAAAACACACACTAAAACCAAATATCATCTAGAATAGAAAAAAAAATGCATCATTAATACATTAAATGTCCATGGGATAAGCATAATAAATGTCTTTTGTGTAACAAATGACGTCTTTGGTATAACATAAATATTGCAAAATCCTTTTCCGTCAAAAGGAATCCCGTAAATAGTCTAATAAATTTTAATTCGGAATTGAGTTAATTGATCAAAATTTTAGTTGTTTTTAAAGATAAACTATATGACAAGTAAAATGAATCATAAATGCATAAACGTGGAATAACAAAATAATTGTCTTTGATGTAACACATTCTGTCTTTGGTATAATACAAATTTTGCAGAATCATTTTCCTTCGAAAGTACCCATGAGATAGTGTTAGGAATATCAGATTCTTGAATAAGAAATGTGCAAATTGATAAATATATAGTTACATAGAAATATATAAACTTAATGATAGACAGAATGGATGATCACTGCATAAATGTCCGTGGACAAACAAAATAATTGTCTTACATATAACACAAACTAAAATAATATACAATTACAGTATCAGCTTTTGGTTTTTCAATTTGTTCGGTGTTATCTATTATAAAGTAGTGTTTCTTTGTACATTTCATTTTCCAACTTTAAATATATAAAAATTTTTCGTCTAGTGTATTTAGTTCTTTGAGTAACATTTTTTTTCTGGTTACACCAAGGACCGTTACACCCTGGACAAACATAAGAAATTTTCCAAAATAAATGCACCCTTCATAAAAACATATGTCATCAATTGCTATCACTTATTGTGATATTTCAGTAATAAGAATTAATGAATTTAGTTTTTTTATTTACTGTATACAAATTTTATACCTAAGACCATAAAAAAAGTTTAGCAGTCAGTTGTACTCATATATATTGACTTTAAATCATTGTAACATTTCTGCTGCAAAAAAGTCTGCAATTTGATAATGTTGGATTATGGGGAAGGGGAAAACTATTTTTTTTTTAGTTTAAGCAAGACAAGCCATGCCTCTCATTTTTCTTTGGTGTTATACTGAAGACAATAAACTGGGGACATGTTCAACCGCAAAAAAATATCAACATGTTGATAAGATATATGCATTTTTGGATGTTACAAAATCATATTTACATAATACCAACACGCTAAATTATTGGCTTTATGTGTAATATTTGATGCATTTTTAAATTCCTAGACCTTTGTAAAGATTGAAAAGTGTTACAGGGACATGCAAAAAAAAAAGCAACAAATGCCTACTTATCAGGATGGAAATTTATTTTTCCATATATATGTTATGATTTCATATATTTTTTCCAATCTTTAGGCCAAAACACATTAGAAAACATGGATTTTGTATATTAATTAAATAATTTCCATCCACCCGCCTACAGGGACAACACCAGTGCACATTTTTTTAGAATGACCCATATCGAACAAACAGAGGACAATGACGTAATTATTATAATGGGAGATAACTTACACGCATTACAAAAATAGAGGCTCATAGAGATAAGATCGACAGATGTCATATTTTTCTGCAGTCCTACCACAACACTTGTTACTCCAGTAGTGGTATTAATTCAATGTTGATCCTGAAAAATTCGAAAGATCTTTTGGAGACAATCAGTTCAAGACTATCATCTGAATATAATAGCGTTAAAACCTATGATATTTCAGCACTGTATACTTCTATTCCCCATACTCAGTTAAAATCCCGACTTAAAAACATTATACGTCGTTGTTTTTCCAAAAAAGATGGTACACCTAGATACAAATATATAGTTCTTGGTAGAGATTCCTCATACTTTGTAAGAAATAACTCCAAATCATCTTCCAAATATACAGGGGAAGATGTTTACAAAGTGCTGGAATTTTTTATCGACAACATATTTGTCCAGTGTGGTGGACGTGTTTTTCAACAAACGGTCGGAATTCCAATGGGAACAAACTGTGCTCCTTTGCTTGCTGACCTATTCCTTCACCCTTATGAGGCTGACTTTATAGGTGATCTGATCAGAAAGAAAGAATATCGTTTGGCTAGATCCTTCAATCTCAGTTTCCGCTATATAGATGACGTATTATCTTTAAACAATCCTAATTTCGGGGATTTGATACATCGCATCTACCCAAAAGAACTTGAGATAAAGGATACTACAGACACTGTGAAGTCAGCCTCATATCTTGACCTACACTTAGAAATCGATGGTAAAGGAAAACTATTGACCAAACTTTACCACAAACGTGATGACTTTTCATTCAGAATTATTAACTTTCCTTTCAACTGTGGCAACATCCCTTCGGCTCCTGCGTATGGGGTGTTCATATCACAACTCATACGTTATGCCAGAGCTTGCCGAAACTACGCAGACTTTTTGTATCGCGCTAGAACTCTAACAAATAGGCTTCTGGAACAGGGTTATGTTGCTACAAGATTGAAGTCATCACTTCAGAAGTTTTATGGTCGTCATCATGAACTCGTGGATCGTTATGGTGTATCCATCAGCACCATGAAAACTGATGTACTCAACGGGTCATAGTTTTCCTTTCCTCGTTTGTCTACCCCGGACTTGACTTTTTGTGAGAAACTCGGCGGGTGTTTCTAGAAAAGCAGAGGACGCTTACCCTACCGGTGCACCTGGTCCATGCTCCCAGTTTTTAGTGAAGTCCGAGTTGCTCATTTACTTTTGTTACTTTGTATGTATGATTTTAGTTACTTTACGTTCTTTGTTGTGAATGTCTGTTTTCCATGTCTGGTCTTTGTCCCTGGATTACATTCTTTTGATTACCGCTATAACCTTGGTTCCCTTGATTACTCCTTCTAAACTCGCTCCCTCCATTGCTCTGTGTCTTGTTTTCCCGTTGTTACATTAAGATTTCTCTAAACTCTCTCCCTCCATTGCTCTGTCTTGTTTTCCCGTTGTTGCATTAAGATTTCTCTAAACTCTCTCCCTCTATTGCTCTGTCTTGTTTTCCCGTTGTTGCATTAAGATTTCTTTAAACTCGCTCCCACCATTGCTCTGTGTCTTGTTTTCATATGGTTTTCCGTTTATGAATAATTTGTCTTTAACTTGTCTTTAGCAGTCAAATTACAGGTAAAAAAGGTTAAAAAGTACTAAGGCGAAATGGGAATTTTTATATTTATTTGTTGTGAAAACAAAACTGTAAATCAGTGAGGTGTTGTTATTATGATTATAAGGCAAATTAGTTATAAAGTTAATGTTTTACCTTAAGCCACTAAATCAAATATTTGAATATTTTTTTTAATAATAATATTAATATAAGTTTTGTCTTGATAAAAATTCACTTTAAAAAGAAACTAATTAAATATATATCATTTGGTTTTTCATGTTTTAGTACACATACCATTCAGGGACTAATAAATAAAAATGAAATATGATTTTTATTAAAAAAAAATAATAATAATAATTTAATGAGTGTACATGTATATATTAAGGATTAAATAAAAAATTATGAAGTTATTATCGAAATACTTATCTTACACATATGTAAATGTGTAATCTTCATATTCTTTATTTATTTGTAAATTCAATACCCATTATTTATTGGGAGCATACATAATTGATATTTTAATAAAATAAGCTAAACATCATTTAATTGAAAGTCAACTTGCTTAAAGTTAAAGCTTTGTAACATGTTGCAGTTTAGTTCTTAAAACTCATTTTCACCATTGGCTCTGATCCAAAAATCAACACAAATTTCTAACAAACGGGTCCAACCCCCTGGATCCATCAGTGATCGAATAACATTTTTGCTTTTACCGGCATGTTTTATGTAGTTGAAGGTAAGAATTATAACTGTTCAAATTGAGATTGCCTCTAGAAAAGGTTCATATATCTGTTCTAGTGGTACGTTGCTATAGAAACAGTGTAATTGAAAGATGTAAGGCACAAAAAAATTTCTGTTCGCGGACATTGTGTTTGAAGAAATTGGACTTACATAGGTTTGACAAGGCCGGTTATTATCTATCTATATCAAATTGTTAGCCATACCTACCTGTAAATTAAACATCGATAAATACCTCCACAAGACTGAACATGTCGCACATATTTAGGTCATTTAATTTTCTAAAAAATGGTACATATAGATATATTATTTCAATTGATTCAGATAAGTTTTCGGGAATTTGTTTTCACCAACTACTCTTACGAACGAATAATTATACAAAATTAGTGATTATTTTGTTAGAGAAGATTCAGCTTCTGAAAAGAAATAACATGACGTATATGTATGCTTCCTTTGTTCGTATTGTAACTGAGGGGAGCTTGTGAAAATTGAGGTCTATATTAAAATCCGTGATTTTGTACCCAGGTTACTATAAATAGTTATTAAAATATAGGAAACTTTATATACAGACATATATACGGAAGTCATGGGGACTTTGAACTTTTGACTTATGTATAAAGAATCACAACTTAATGCATCACAAATTGACAAATTATGGTCTCACTAACCACTTCCGGGTCAAATGGCCACCCCCTATGTAGTACCAAAAACACACTGAACCTAGACATATGCATTGTAAGTGCATTATTTGTGTGTATTATGATTAAAAGTAGTCAAAATAAAGCTGAGAATGTGTACTTTAAAATCATATATGTAATTAACTACAAAAGTGTATGAATATTGTTTACATGTGTGAGTAATTTGCCTTCATTCTGTCAGTTAGCAGAACAGATAAAAATGTGGATTTTCAGTATTATTTATTCAAGTAAATTTTGTGAAGAATTTCTACTATCATCGTACCATTAGCATAATGATTTTGGAAGCCATATTTTCCAAGCTTCGCAACGGTATGCAACTTAAAGATGTCATTTGTCCTGGGAATTCACAGTGAGACTTTGAAAGTTACTTTTTTAACATGTAAAGTAATGGAAACGTTAGAAGTGGTTAGTGAGACCTATATACATGTAATAGGAATTATTAGTATAAGTGTCCTTGATATCATTAATAGTGAGAGTGAATAATGAGACAAGAATGCTGAAGAAGGTTTTCAGTTAATTGATGTATAATAGTTTACTTATCTAAGGTCTGGTCATTAATTAAATACGTATATATCATGAATATTATCACTGGCCTCCAAGAATAAGCTGTCCTGTCAGTTGTATTTTGAATATTAATAGATGGTATGAGTATCAAGTATGAACAGTATTTACATGTGTGTGATTCCTATGATATCGGTCTATAGAAAACAGACAAAATATGTATATTGTACAAAAAAACATATAGTTATGAAAATCTTTATGAAAGTCATTAGTTTTATCAAACTAATTAAAATTCATCTTTTAATATTTACACTGGGTATAGGAAGCAGCAGGAACTCCGCGGTTCGATGGTATCATAAATCTTAGATAAGTTTTAAAACAGTTGATGAAAAAAGTCAAAACTCGAAATTCAAAAGTCATTTACTAAAAGTCGAAATTCAAAATGAGAAGTCAATATGCTGGCGCCGTTACGACTAACGTAAACAGTCAGAAGTCGATAGTCAGAATCAAACATTCCAAGTCAATATACCACCTGACAGCTTGAGTCAAATGTCAAACATGTGTGTCAATAAAGTTTACATGTGTCCTAGTAGTGTATCATAATCAAGGGAAGACTCCTTATAAAAGAGGTCAAAGAAATATTGGAGTTCCCCAGAGCCCCCTAGTGTATTGTATCTGTAGCATGTGTGCCTAGTATCATAAATGAAAAGCAAGATATTCATCTCGCTAGTCTTGAAGTAGATATCTACATGTACTCAATGACCTTTCTCATGTTTCATGTAGGTTCGAATAATGAATAGTAAACTAGTTTACTATTCACTTTTCAATAGTGAATAGTGAACTGTACTCCAACTTCAGTCCGGTTGGTCCTAAACATATGAAAACATATGGTGCATTTTTACCTTTGTTAGTAAATGTTCGATCGTCATACATTGAGCATGTTTTCATTTCAAAAACTGAAAGCTATAAAACCTTCAATCATAATTAAAAAAAACAAAACAAAACAAAACAAAAAATACAAAAACAAAAACAAAAACAAAAACAAAACAAAAACAAATCAAAATAATCGTCAAATTGCATTCTGATCACGAAGGACATTACAAAAAGAATACACCAATTGCATAATGCATTGAAGCAGTGTGCCTCTTTACGTAATATTCAGGTTTGATAATGGTAAATACATGGAACACCTAGATGAATGAACACAAAACTCCAACATACTGCGTAATTGAACTACAAACTACTAGTTGGCCTTTTCCGGTTTCTAAATATTTTCAAGCCAAATTTTAATTTATCCTCCTCCAGGTCGAAACTGTCTGTCAAATCATCCAAATTTAACCCCCCACAATAAATAAATCATGTCCTTAGATACATGTCCCTCTCCATTAGCTACATTCCTCGGTTGGTGAGCTTTATAGCTCTAGTGCTACAAGTTATCGCATAGACAGCTATGTGTCATTTAAAGTGCTAAGTTTTTTAGGCATCTAGTTCCAGACACACGTACATTAACATAAACGCCAAAGTCTAGGAATACAATTTCAACAATTATGTATGTTGCAGACAACTCTAGCCATGCACTAGAGCACCGGCAGCTCTATAATCTTGCTCCATTACACATGGCCAAAATAGCCCAATAGAAGGATTATTAAAAGAAGCAATATCACTAGACCACAGACTGACACCATTCCCGGTAAATTCATCATCGAAATTCCTATGCCATCGTTTAAGCAAAATTTATTTTTTTTATTTGTCATCCCCCGGGCTTCCGATGTCACGAGGCGGAAACCGTAATAAAAATACACGACACTGTGCATTATGGTTTCAGTAATTATGCTACTCTTTTGTAAAAGACTTGGCAAAAAAAAAATTAGTGGAAAATGATAGCATGGATCCCCTTTCATTATATAAGTTTCTTGATCGGAACCACTGCCCTCTTTTTGTAAGTGTATTTGAATCTGAAAAATAAATAGAAAAAAACTTGAATATATTGACAGTGAACGACTGATTGCATAGGAATAAACAGGTTCTGATAAGAGATTAGAGGTCAACTATTTTTAGTTGGATCGTTGTTAATATATATGTACAATCCTAATTAATCAGCATAGTTAAGTTCGCAGAAAAGGTTGCTTATGGAGTGTTTATTGGCGTAAATAACATGTAATTAATTTTTATATATTAGAAATACCTATAAAATGGACCTATCTATCTGCATTTGAACATAACTTGGGTATGCCAATGGGACTATTTTATTGTGGTAGTGTAAGATAATTGCAGATGCTATCAGGCTTTACAAATCTAAAGGCTCTGGCGACTGCTTTATCAATTCTGATCTTCGATCTAAATTGATAAAAAAAACACAAAAACAAAAAACAAATACATACATTAAAAATGTACATGTGTAGAATATAAATTCAAGGGATCACTTTTCACACCATGATGTTTATTCATTTGTCTGTTTGCATCACAGGTCAAAAGTCTGACCGACGAAAAAAATATTTAGATTTTATTGATGGTATCGGTCCATTACTTCGTATCTACTTAGCAAGGGACCTCTACTGTGTTGTATACAAGTTTTCTTGGATTTGATCACGACCACATACATGTATAACCATTTTACGAAGCCCTGTGTGGGATATGCACAGAAAAGAATTTCTTTGTGCACACATTATGGTATCTTGCGCAATTCTGACCATTTCGAAAACACGATATACTGTAATATGAGCATATAAGATATCATAACGTGCGCACAAAATACTATTTTTTCTTTGTATTCCGTACGGATGCCTGAGATCGTCCACACTTACTGAATAAGAAGCCATTTTCTTCATATGAATGTAAATCTATCAGTCAGATTTTTGCTGTTCTGTTGGTTTATTTAGGGGACATGTATGATACAATGTAGTAGCAAAATAACCAATATAATGGATACAATGAAAAGTAATAATATCGATTTAATCACTGTTGTATTGTAGGTCAAAAGCAACATACCTACAAAAAGTATAATAATGTGTGCAAGTGAAGAATGCAATTCTGTACAAGAGTGAGTATTATTATCTGAAAAATTTCTGCAAAACGGTAAATAAATATATATTGATATCTTGAACAAGTTTTCGAAAGAAATACAAAAACGACGTGAACCGACGTGAAGACATGTTATACTTAGACACAAATTTTAGTTAATAAGTATCTATACGTATCACTGAACAGTTTCAACTAGACATCATATTTTTCTCAAAATAATCGTATTAGGTTATCAGTCTCAGCGTCGTTTTCTGCATCCCTAGGAATTCGTCCCCGTGCGATGGATAAAAAACATACTTTTCATTTCTTTCCATCAACTAAAGCCCTCTTTATCTGTTGATATCAGCTTATAATCCCAGAGACCACAATATTCATAGATAAAACTAAAACCAATACCCAAACGAAGAAGGTAGCGGAAGCCAAAACTATCGCATTTAATGTCCTATAAAGTATAAAATTCACATGCTTTCAATTTTTGGTTCATAATAATTTTATCATATTTAAGGGCTTTTAGCAATGATCCAAACACAGACTCTTGGCTTTGTGAAAAATGTATGCAATCCTGTTCGAACGGTATGTTTTTGTTTTTATGTACAACTGCAATGCAGCGCGAAAAAAGGAATATTCGCGATATGAGTATATGTCCGACATGGTCATGTACACATGTCATGCTGGCTGTTACTTACTACTGTTATCCCCTTTGATAAGTAACGAGGGGGTAGTGATGTTTTCTTTCTCATTGTGTTATCGATACTCCAGAAAGATAATGAAAGAGAAACAAAGTGTAAATGATACACATAGGAATGTCATACAATGAATGGAAGGTTTTTATGTATTGTGTTGTACCTTTTTGTCTATTATCTTACCGCCTTGTGTATTGTGTTGTACCTTTTTGTCTATTATCTTACCGACTTGTGTATTGTGTTGTACCTTTTTGTCTATTATCTTACCGACTTGTGTATTGTGTTGTACCTTTTTGTCTATTATCTTACCGACTTGAATCTTGCTAATTTGTTGCTGCATGTTTGTTTTGTAAAGTTCTTAATTGACGCTGTACTTAATACTTTGATTATATTCCAATTTCATAGGTTTAAACACGGGAGCCCATGATAAAGACAGGGAGGCTCAAAATGTCGAGGCAGAACCAGTTATTGTGAATAGGAGTTACCTTATCAGACAAAGTGTTAGCCAAAACAATGAAGAGAGACCGTTTCGTTGTAATGTCTGTCTTAAATCTTTCAAACAAGTGGCTCATTTAACCACTCATAAAAGAATTCACTCCGACGAAAAGCCTCACAAATGTAACATTTGTGGACAATCTTTCCGATCAAGCAGTCACTTGAAACAACATGTTAAAATTCACACCGGGGAAAAACCGTACCCTTGTGAAGTATGTGGGAAGAGTTTCCGCCAGTCAGCACACTTGAAGAATCATATATGCAGAGGCTGAATGTGTTAGATTGGGAAAAGTAAGCGCGTTAACTCTGCACACTTCTAGACTTGAGGATGCAGGTGCTGAACTTCGAAAGATTAGGAAAAAGTTGCGTTAAGTCTACACACTCAGAGGAGACTTTCCTATTAAACATTTAATACGAACAGAAACCAGGTTGTGAGAGCATTGATAATTCTACTCGTAACAAAGATTCACACAAACATGAAAACCGTCTTTGATGGGTTGCTGCTAAAACATAATTTGAAATATTTTATGTAACAGTTTGTTTTTCATAGTGAAATCAACAAGACAGACACAGTGAAAAAAAATGTTTCCGTTTAAATGTTTAACAAAGCCAATAGAAAAAGAACGAATATGGTAAAACGTAACAAATGTACCAGCTTATAACCTAACTACAAAATAGTAAATACTTTCAGAAATCACCAAAATGTCTTCAATAAATGTGAACACACCTTTAAGTAAGCTGTGAAAGGTCTTCCATAAGTGTAATCACACCTTTAAGTAAGCTCTGGAAGGTCTTCAATAAGTGAGAACACACCTTTAAGTAATCTCTGGAGGGTCTTCAGTAAGTGTAATCACACCTTTAAGTAATCTCTGGAAGGTCTTCAATAAGTGTGAACACACGCTTAAGTAAGCTGTGGAAGGTCCCGACAGAAAGGTAATAAAGTCCACGGTAATTGAAAATAACAATTCTTCAAAATCAATTAAAGACACATTAATGACCAACATCTCCTGACTGGACAGGCGCATGAAATCTGTGGTGCGGTTCAACTAGTTTAAATTAACCACCCCCTTCAATGTAAGGTCATTGAAAAATAAACTGAAACAACAACAAAAAACACACCATAAAATTCATAGAGACCATTTTATACTTTGGGCTTAGACACTTAGAGCACTTAGACCATAGGACTAAACACAACCTCGCCAACCTCGCCAATAGCGTTTTGTACTAATGATATTGAGGGTGATACGGCATGTGATAAGGATTTTGCTTCGTATTATACGCTTCATCATATATTTGAACAGGAAAGAATTTATGTGTAAATAACTATTCCTTTGATCTTGTTTTGTGCACAAGTAAACTTGTATTTCAATTTGATAATTTTGATTAAAACTTCTGTATTTGAGCTCACCTTGCCCAAAGCCATCTGAGCTATTGCCAACTTTTTCAAACATCTTCTCATCTAAAACTATTCGATAGATTGTAATTAAACTTTGTATGAATGCTCCCTTAGGTATTTTTAACAATCCTTGTGTGGGGATATTTGATCTGGCAAAAAAACATGGCCGCCGTTACTAAAAATGGACCATATGGGTCAAATTGTAGAATTATGCAAATAACTCGAAATAATTTGGGTTTAGCTAAAATCTAGAAGGGGGTAAAATTCAGCATGATGGTATGGACCTATGCCGAAATTCTCATAAAGATCTGTTGCTCAATGTTGGAGTTATTGCCCTGGAAAGAAAAAAAGACAATTAGATATTTATTTTGTAATATGAAAACCGGGTGGATAACTAAGATGCTCTGTATTGATTAAATGACTCCCGTGACATTGGTACGGTAAGGTCAAGGGTCTAGCTTTAGAAAGCTACATGTATAAAGACTATTTTTGACAAGGTGAGCGATTCAGGCTCTCTAGAGTCTCTAGTTTTCAAATCACTGCGGTCTGCTATTCTGGAAAATCCCTAGAAACGCGCCGAGCAAAATAACATTAGAGTAGGGATGTGATAAAGGTGTGCGATAAAGGTTGTGACGTCCAATGCCTGATATTGATGAAACAGGAAATGCTTTATCAGAATACAAAATATATGATAAACTGAAATATATAACATATAATTAATTGACATGCCAAAATCTGTATCACATGGCGCATCAGCCGTCGTCCTAAGCTCCCCTCAGGTCCGTGGCCCTTGGGGTGATATAGGAATCTCAGGTTGATACGGCATATGGTACAAATTTTGACATGCAATATTCAGTATATACCGCCCGCAAGCGCTCGAGGGATTTAAATAAAATTGTACAATATGCTTGTCTTACGGGGCTTGATCTTTTTGTAATCAAAATCAACTTTGTATACACAAAATTGAATTCCGTCACAACAAAATCATTTTTGTCGTACAAAACTATGTTACACAGACATGTTTTATGATCACTTCAATTTTGTAATGACGAAATTCATTATTTGAGACATCAAATTTTGTGATACAGGATTGAATTTTGCCTCACAAAATTCAATTCTGTGAGACAAAACTCAATTTCGTGTTACAAAAGTCAATTTTGTATGCAAATTAGTTTACAGAATCCTTTGGATATGCAAATGAATTCAAAATGTGCAGCATCATGTACACGTGTATTACAAACTTAAAGCATTTACTGCAATACAGTGGATAAGGTACGAATGTGTAAGGTTATAATCAAAGTACTGAAGTACTGAATCAATAAAGCCTTCATAGTTTGCTCTGTTTCTTACTGCACAATCACATTTCTAATCATAAAAAGGATTGTAATATTTTAAACTGGGAAAAGTAATATTTTTACCACTCTTTCTTTTAGAAGAAATTTTTTTCAAAGACCGTTTTTTAGCTGAGCAGCCATGACTTCTTGAGTTGACAAGACGAATGGGGAAATGACTCACCACCTTTTCTTACTTTTCACAAACACAGATTTGACGATACACGTTTAAAGATATACATGTTAATTCATTTTCCATGTTTTTTTGCTTTTTTATATCACTTCTCTACATAGCTTTTGTTTTTACTTATCATAAAGCAAATATTTATACTGCTCCAAGTTCTCCCTTAGTCATACATGGACAAAGACTCTTTAGTTAAACCACTGTTGAATTCTGTGTTTCTGTGTCAAAGCATGTAAATTTGCCATTTTTGCTGTCTAATTACTTTCAAAATGAATTATTACCATACAATCAGACCAAAGCATCAACATAGTAGTTCATCCAAAACCAAGGTTCTTTCACCTCTACTAAATAGAGTTACTAACAGAGTCATAAAACGGAGCAGTCCTGAGAGACAAAGGGCATTTTACAAATATTGTACATCAAGGATATAAAAAAAAATTAAACAGGATTAATACAGAAGATTTGACATGATGCTCGTCTCTTGGGATGCATGCGGGGTGACGCGAAAGTACTCTATTAACGGGTTGACTGGCAGAAAAAGGGATTCATTTTCCCTTAATTATTAAAATATATAAAATTTTGTCTTTCAAATACTATCTTCAGATATTTTAAGTCTACATCTAAAAATTGCCAGGCAAATTACAGAATATATTTAGATCTGTCATGATGCTCAACTGGAGAAATCCAAGATGGTGGGATGACGCGAGGGTACTAGCGGGGACTACAGATACAGCAAAAATATCCATTCTTTTCCTCAAGATAATCAAACCTTGTTCGCAAAAAGTATCTGTAAGGAAAGAATTGTGTCTACATTAGTGGGTGCTTTCGTGTAGTAACCTACCTTATTTAATCAAACTATTTCCCGTTTGGCGTCCCCTTCAGCTTCAGAAACTTTTCTTCTAAGGTCACGTGAGATATTCATATGCATGACATGGCCGGTGACTGTCACAATTTTTCATTACGTGATCAACAGTCCGAAGAAACAAGTCATTAAATAGTGCGAAAAGATTACACGGATTTCTGAATAAAATGGAAGATGCAAAATTTCCCTTGCATGCTATATGATTAAATATCGATTTCATCGATATTTTTACTCCTTTCCATTTCAAATTTCACTCTTATCCATTCACAATGGTATTGATCGCGGATGCATGTGAGTGCTACCGCAAATTATGATATCTAGCAAGATTTTCATGTGATGCCTAGGTCAATTTCAGCCACTGTCGTGGCTTCATTGACATTAAGCACATAAGTGAAAGAAATGTCGGATATCGTAATCGTATAACTCACTGTGTCACTTAATCTTGAATCTAAAGACAGATTATTTGAGCGTTTATAAACAAAAGGGAAAGGAAAGTTAGACACGTACTGTGTCGGTTTTTCATCTCGCCCGACCTGTTCCATTCAACCGAATTTCTTGTATCATACATACATCAATAGATTCGGAATGAAATCTAATCCGTCACTGAAATTGAGAAAGACAGACAAATGTTTACAGTATAACCTAACTTATCTCCACAGTCTATTGGTAGGATAAATGTAAACATATTGAGAACTCCAAGGATGATGACTGGAACAATTATGTTGATGAATTTCGACGCAGTGTCAGGGTAAAGATTAATCTTGCATCGTGATCAATTATCTCCTGTGTTTTTGTTCTTACAATGGTCCAGCTAAACTTTGTATCCTCGATATTGTACAAGTGAACAGCCCTGTAATGTCTGATCGAACGATTAAAATGATATGACATGTCTGTTCGTCAAAAGGAAAATTAGTGATATCAATCTAGCATTTCGTCTCGAACAATCCTTCTGGCATCCAAGTGACATTACCCTCAGATATAATAACTTTAATAAATGGGTCCCCAAGGTCTGTCAGCTTTGTAAAGCCGTTCTGTACAGTAATATCTGGTTTCCAAAGTTTTGGCAAAGATGAGCAAATGATAGCCTGGACCCCTTTTTAAAACCTTCTTCATCCGCCCCTGAAAAGTGTATGTTCATCATATATAAATCCCACGCAATCCAGATTTAAATACTAGTTAATTGTCACCGACAACTCAAACGTCGCGCACAAAGTTGACTCCACGAACGTAAGGTAGCAAACTCTTTTTACTTTGTTCTTCCAAGTTTATAATATGGCTAAAAATTATTGCAAAACCTTTGATATGAACATACTTGTATTGATTTCTACAAAATGTAAATCAGTGGCAGATCTAAAGGATAGCAACTGGCCCCCTATTATTTTGGCAAGCATGAAATCAAGCTTTGCTCTGCATTGAATTAAATTTACATCCCTCTATTAGAAGTCCTGGATCCACCCTTTTTTTATTTACTATTGATAATGAACTTAAAAGTAAATTGTGTCTTGACAGATTGTCCTAATTTTGACTAGAAAGTCATGTAAGAGTATGTAGTTAGTCAGAACATTGAATAGCAGCATGTGACCAATTTTTGTAATATTTCTCTGTTTTAGATACTATAGGAGACAGGAGTGATGAATATTTCTTGAATGACTTCATAATAGACATTAATTTGTAAGCTAAATTTACATGTTCATATCAAAATAATGAAATAAATGTTCAAAGCTGAATATACAGAATTAGTTTGATTTGTTTGTACAATGTGTTATGTTTCTTAGATGTTACTCTTCTTAAATGAAGGAAATAAAGACATATATACACGTATATTGTCTGTTGATCTGCAGTCCACTATTGACTCCTAAATGAAAATAAGATTTTGATTACAAGTGAATTCTTCGCATCTGAAATAGAATTCTTTACAATTGATGGAGGAATGATTCAAATTTCTCAACTGTTTTATCGTTTATCTTGATTTGAACCAAGTTAAAAAATTTTTCGATTGCTTCAACTCTGAAAAAAAAAAGAATACAACAGCGAATATTTTCTTTTTACATCAGCTTGCATTTGATATGCAAAGTAAAGAGGGTTGAACAGGTCTTGTATTTCGAAATCTTTGTAGAACAGTCTTATAATATTACACTTTGAAAGCTTTAAGAGCAGAATGTCTACAATATTGAAATTAATTTAGTAATGTAAGTGTACATTTTTTGTAGGTTTCAAGGATCTAAAGGTAACACAAAGAATGGAATGATGATTGAATCAGCTGTTGAGTTATTTAGTTTTGAAACCAATTGACATTTCAATGTTGTTTTTTTTTTTTGTGAATGCAATGCTTATGATATGTTAATGAATGTAATGGATGTAAATTTAGTTTTCTTTGTGAAGGCAATAGCCATACTTTACAGATTAATTGTAAAATGAAGAAAATCAAAGTGTAATTAAATCAGGACTTAATATTTACTTGAATCTTTAAATTCTGATTGCCATTAGACCACAGAATATGAATTTTACTAGAATCAAAGTGGGGCCTAATTCCTAAATAAATGGTTCCTGTAACAACCTCTAAAATCACTAACGTTGGGCTGTACACATCAAGGTTTAGACAAGAAAAAAAAACCCTGAAATAAAAATAACTCAAAAACAAACTCATTAGTCTTAAAACATATGGAGTTAGACCTAGGTTAAGGGACACAACTCATGAAATCAGTAATATGTTTGTATCACATTCAATTTCACTAAAATCTTTCAAGCTTTCATTTGAAACAGAATGAAATCAGTCCAAGTTACTTTGATGCTTACATGAGATTGTTATAAAACGGTGAATAGAATCGTTCCTATGATTTTTAAGAGTTGTGTCCCTTACCCTAGGTCTACCTCCATAAAATACAGATCCTATTTAAGTTAAGTTATTGTCTGCACAGTTTCTGGCCCATCACAATATTTCCTTCCAAGACTGTTATATAAATAATTCTATAGAATGATTACCAGTACATGTTTCAGGCCCACAAAATCGATACCAACCTTTCTTGTTTGAACAAATATTCAAGTAATTGCATGAAGACAAAGTATCCACAGATGACGGAAGTGCTATACCATCAGAAATGCAATTTTTTCCCCATCATATAAAAAGTATGTGAGCAATCTTGCTCTACTGAAAACTGGGAGCATAGACCCTGTACACTAATGTCATCACTATATGTAATCCATCATTTTCGGTTTCTGTAATTAAATTCTACAGAAAATATGGTGTAACAGTCTCACAAAATAAATTAAGAAATCCATATGAATGTTAAAAAATTATATTCTTGATTTTATAGCATTACAAAAAACTTAAGTAGCACTCCAGCTAAGGATCATGCAAAATGTGATTCATAGGTAAAAAGCCTACATTTTTATTTTTGATATTTTGTTTGAAATGTCATAGTAAACAGAAATTAGCATGTGGTTTTTTCATATAACCTGTGCTCTTAGGAGATAAAAATTATATAGAATGCACTGTAGATTTCAAAATTAAGGGAGATAACTCTGTAAATGACGCTGAAATACAATAGAATCTACTGGATTTTTAATGTCGATTAACTCCTAAGAGCAGGCAGATTTGAATGGATAATTACACATTTCATAGTATAGACCCATAAAACAACTTAATTACAAAAATAAAAATATGTAGCCTTTTTTGGGGTGTATCACATTTTTCAGATTTTGCATGACTCTTACAAAGACAGCTTCTTAACATTTAACCCGATGGTCAAGGTCATCTGCAAGAACAAAAATGGCCCTACATTTATAATTATAAAACCAAAAACAGGTCTTAACCTGCATCATAGTCATATATTTTTCTGCACGTTAATACAATGTATAAACACTATGCAAGTTAAAGAAAACTCTGCGTTACAAATTATATTAAGTATCTACAACAGTATTTATTGTTTAAACAAATAGCTAACTTCATGAGGTAAAACTCAAAATATTATTCATACTACAAAGGCGTTTCACAGTGCATGGGAAATTATAAATTGTACAGCACACTTTAATTACATGTAACAGGTCATACAAAATAACCTGCAACCATTTTCACAAAAAAATTGTAAGAGTGGAATCAATTGTAAATTTTAACATCACAATACATTCTTTCATTTTTCTCTCAGAACTTACCATTGATTTTACACATACTCATTTTTGTGAAATTGACAGCTGCTTTGGAACAACTTACACTTATATTGTAAGATTCATCACCATCTTTTGATAAATACAGGCTTTTCCCTTTTTGACTGGTGACAAACCTATGCACTTTGGAATAATACACAGCATGGCTGGACATAGATAATTCAAATTAAAACTCATTTCTATCTAGACATATTAAAAAAGTAACTTGTTTTTGCTTTGCATTTTTCATTTATTATGCAGATAGTGCCAAACTGAACAAAGTTGGGGTAGTGATTTGAGATTTCATCACACATTAATCCTCTATTCAAATAACTGTGCTGATCAAAAGAAGAAAAATATTCAACCATACACAATACTGTTAAAGTACTTGTATTTGTGGTTTCAGGGGAAAATGATTAGTTCGTAAATCATTGATTTCATGGATTTGAGAATTGTCAATGGAAAATGTCCTTTTTGTTGGGAACCAAAACCATGAAAATTGGTACCCCACGAACAATAATACTTTCACGGTTGTTGATTTAAGCTGTGAGAATGAGTTGATCACATCAAGAGAAACTCATGTGTTTATTTTGTTGACATTGAACTAGAGGTCTGCACGACACAAATGCTTCCACTTGCAGTACAATTTTTTGAAGTTCAATGAGCATTATTACATACAAAAAAAATAAATAAACCAGAACAGAACTCAACATATGTGTATAACTTATCAATATATGATTGATTGTTGGGGTTTAACGTCCGAGCAGCAATATTTCAGCTATATTCAGACGACTTATCAATATAAACATGCATACCAAACATCATGTCAATACTGTTAAAGTACTTGTATTTATGGTTTCCAATTTTCATGGTTCAGGGGAAAATAATTAGTTTGTGAATAATTGATTTCATGGATTTGAGAATTGTCAATGGAAAATGTCCTTTTTGTTGGAGCACAGCATGATAAGACCACAGTGGTCGAATCCGTAACAGTTAGGACAAGTGTGGACACTTTCAGTTTTTCACACACATAAGCATAGGGACACAATAGTTTAGACACAATATATTACAAAATTTGAAAATTAATTAAAAATTTAAAAAATCGGAACAAAAATACAAAAGTAAAATTAACTTTTACTAGAGTTGTATAGTTAAATTCTATAAAAAAGCTATTTTTCTTCAAAATCTATAACAGTTGAAGCAATAAACCCCTAAAAATAAATACCAATAAAATGCTATTTAGATCAACAGTATAAGTAAACAAGTTAACCCATGTACACCACATTTTTATGAAAAAACCCTTTTATTAATAAATAGTTTTGCAATCACTGCATGATACAATCACAGCATCTTGAACTCAGTTCATTTGGGGCAAGTGAATAAACAGTATTGATTTTAGTAAAGGTAAGCATAGGAACTTAGAGTCCATTATAAAAACAATAAAAGAACAGCAAGCAATCTCGCAAAAAAAAAAAGTGCTAAAAACTTTAAATTCACTGAAATTTTCTAAGTCTAAAGGATGTGACTTCGGAAAAAACATTCAACGGTGACCAAAGTGAAACTTAATCTTTAACTTCTCATAGCAAGACTACATACAAAATATACAATCAACTGATAAAAGCACTACAAAAAAGAAGTGTAGAAAACTGTAAATTCACTGAACATTTCTAAGTCCAAGGGCCATAACTTCGGAAAAAAACAATCAACGGTAACCAAAGTGAAACTTAATCTGTAACTCTTCATAATAAGGCCACACACCAAAAACAAACTTATTTGGTAAAAGCATAACAAAAAAAAGGCGGAAAACACGGACAAACGGATACACAGCATTTGGGACCACTCGAGACGCGTCTTGGTAAACAATAACTGCTTTATATCAATATAGCACAAATAATGAATTCAGATGAAATAGAAAAATAATTGTCTGTTTAAAGGGTGCCAAGCAAAGAACTTTGCGTTTGATCCTTAAAACTAAAATAAAATAAAAATAAAAAAAACGAACACAAGAAATGTAAATTTCATAGTAAGAAAAACACATGCAGGTATATTTATAAGAAATTTGATTATAAAGAATGCAAAATCTGACCAAAAACCTGCGAAAACTATATGACCCTCTGTCATGTACAGAGGTTTTCAAAAATGAAAAAACCTATACTCAAGTTATCATAAATAAATAAAAGTTGACAGATAGCAATAATGACAAAAACGTGATATTACCTTATTTTTTCATCTCTGTCATAAAAAAAAATTGAAATTTGATCTCAATACAGACCTATTCAAATATTTCTGACAGTTGTACAGAAAGTGATAAAAAATGATATTTCTACTAGTCATGTTGCTACAACTATTAAATGGTTAAAAATTCCATTTTAGCTTGTCAGCAGTGATGTCTCTGAAATCATGACTCTGAGAGACAGTCATTTCCTCTCGCTGGAAAGAAAATAGAAGACAGTTCATTCTTTAAAGACATAATAAGAAAATTCTGCTGTCTGTCAGAGAACTGGATATAGCATTTTGACAAGGACAGTAGAAAATGTAGAGTGTGTTTCAACAAACTATCAAATTTTTGTATTTATATTTCAAAAGCAGAAGAAAATCTAAAAGAAATTTTAGCTAAACAGAATTTAGAAAAGTCTCAAAGTATACCTGAAGCAACAGGTTCCCAAGTAGTAACAACTCAAAACACAGCTTCCAAAAGGTCACATCCGCCATCACCACAAGTTTCAACTATAGATGATGGAGAGTCTTCTATGACACCTTCAAATGGTAAACCTTCTGTACATAGAAATTTAAAGAAATGGAAACTAGTTTTCCCAAATGCTTCTAACCAAGAACACAGTTATTCAACAAAGCCTTTATCAGGTAATAATTTAATTTAATTTGTAATAAACTAAATTGGCTGCACAATATTATCAACTACATATGGTGACTAACACTCCTACAAAGTTTGAACAAAACTGTTGGACGCTTTCCAAGGAGTTGTGTGCATTAAGTGTGACTATCGAACACAAGAACACCAGTATTTTTATGTCCCCTTCCGCAGGGGAACAGTAATGTTTTGCTGATTAATAAATTCTTAATATTTGGATTTAAATCCATTAAAGATTAAATTATAAGGAACGTTTCTTATGTTTGAACAAGTTCTACAAAATAACATGTTTTATGCCAATTCATAATTTTCATAACCAGAATCTAAGTGTAAACAATCACAAATAATGTTATTTCATATATCCTTTTGAAACATTAGAAACATTCCTTAATTAACAGAACTCATAAAATCTTTTTTTTTCTTTCAGATCTCCATACATGTACACTATACGGTACAATAAAGTTTTTCATCAATCTACATTTTTTTCAAATACCTCATTCCTTCATCTTATCAAATAAGCATTTCAGGTTATAAACCCTAATCAAGATGAAGAAGAAAATGCTTGTGAGAATGACAAAAAAAAATATACTTGTTGAAAAAATGAAAAAAATACACAGTAACAGTCATCGTTGTGAAAGTTTGTTGAGTAGCCAACTAAAAAAAGTGACGAAGAACAGTGTTTTGGCAAAATGTAGACCACTGATAGAGCTGCAAGACCCAGAGAGGGATTTAGTTGCTGATATTGTAGAAGAATTAGAAGAAAAGTATGTCTTATCAATACACTGTACAAACATTATATTGAAACATTCAAGTTGTAAGCTATTCACCTTCTTTGGCTGAATCATAGAGCTTTTTGAGATGTCACAAACATAACATTGTTTGAACCTCAGTCAATGATTGCACATGTTTAACAAAAGTACTCTTAAAGAATGAAAGTTATAAAATAGTTATAGGGAGCTTCCCAATTCATGAATATATACACTTTCCTAAACTTCCAATTTTTTTGTTTTTAAGGTATTCTGTGAAAACATGCTGCCCATTTTTCAGCTGTGGAGCATGAAAATCAACAAAACTTTTTGAATTAACTTTGTTTCATGTAGGGTACCTTCACTTTTTGAAGTTCTGGTTCTAGCTTTTGGAAAAGCCACTCCTTCCTTGTTGGCGCCATTATCAGCAGTATATGGCATTATAATGTTTCAAAGACCACATGTTGTCGGGCTGACAAAGGTGTCTGTCTTCAGTATGTCTAAGAGGCCAAGATACGGTAAATAAATAAAACGGTGGCTAAAAATTTCTATCATCAATATGTCTTACATGGCAAACCTATGATGCAATTTGTACTTAAAAAAATTAAGAATAATTAAATACGTCAAAGTCAATTAGAAAACCTGAAACAAGTTAAGAAAATTAAGCAAATTATATTAATATAGTTATAGTATCTTTATGCAGTCAGTGTGATATTCTGTGGACCTAAGAAGTTAAAATTAATCAGAACTGCAGCTGTGGTAATTAGGTCAGTTTTCAAATAAACATAACGATATGGGATGAACGGAATATTTTACAATTACCAATAACACAAAACTACATGTTTCAGGCTTTAACGAAACTAGCACATTTTGGAATCACCCTATCCACATCTTCCAAGCTAAGACTTCAGGATGAAGCTGCAGTTGCAAGTAAAGAAAAGATTGTGCAAATGTTAAAAGAAAACCAAGATTACTGGAGACAACCTAGATGTCTATATTAGGAAAGACATTGTAACTTCTACCAAGAAAAATTTGGATCTCCGTTTGTTTGCTTCCAATATTATCTTTCCTAGGTTGGCCAATGAATCTATATCTAATATTCCACCAAATATTCCTGAAATAACCCCAGACAACATTTCATTGAACCGTCAACAGAAAGCAAACATTGTAAACTCTTATAAGGTGTGAATGAAAGAAAAGAACAGATACATTAAGATACTTTGAATATTTCATAATGCAAATGAATCGGAAATGGAATTATAAATACGTTTTCTCTGCATTTATAAGTAACTTTTCTCTGGTAACACTGTCATCTTTTGATCAGATGAACACATTTTTAAGTTTTAAAAATTTTCATCAGAAAACCAAATGTGGCAAAAAACACGAGTTAAATATTAAATACACTAAAAGAGTAGTCTAATGTCCAAGGCCAGTTGATTTCGATTCGTACTGGCGATTTTCTTTTGGACTAGTAGAGAAATAATACCTTTTTTTTAATAAATAATATATATAATATTCATCATTCAGCGCTTTAATTTATTTCGGACACAATTCAATCAACTCCTCGCAACTTTTCCTAAAAAATATAAAAAAAAAATTGTAAATGTATAGTCTTAGTAAATGAGATTTGGGACAGATGAAAAATTTTGTATACTAGCCCTTTAAACTAGTTGCTTAAAAAGTTTTTGGCACAGACTGAAAGAATTAAACTTAGATCAAAAAATTATTTTTCCTTTTTCCATATGTTTCAGTCAATTATCGCAGGAATATTAAGTGAACATTTGGAAGATTGTAAATGGATGGCAGACGTCAAGAGAAAAAAACATGACTACCATGCTTATATGTCAAAGAAGAGTATTACATCACAGCTGCCCATAATAGATGCAAATGAGGCAAAGCATGAAGACTGTCTTAAGATCATGGATGAATATGAAAAGATAATCACACAATTATTCACAGAAGCCAATGGTAATTGTCACAACTACAGACATCTAAGTTTTATTTCCCAAATGCTTAGTGATGTTTTGATTCACACATTCTTTGTGAGTCCAAACAAAATGGTACAACAAATGTTCTTTTTCTCTTTAATAAGAATTTCCTCAAGCGGTCAAGGTGTTGCATCCATGAAGTGTTCCTATACTGTTGCATGAACATATTTAAAAAGGTATGAATCGCACCCTGGTATTTCTATCTTCATCTGCATTGTGGTTCCAAAAAGATCTAGTGGTTAAAATAATTTTCACTTATCCATTAGCCGTTTAATTTGTTTTTATTATCTCTCAGAATAAATCTAATCTGGTAGAAAAATTTGGGACATAAATTTTTTTTCAAAATTAAATTTCTTTAAAATACTGATTCGTTTTTGTCTTACTTGATATAGGCTCTGATGATAAATTAAAACAATATAAAGTAATTTGGGAGGAGATCAGCTAACAAGAATTAGATTAAAGGAGGCAAAGGCATTAAGAGGTTTATCACCTGATTGGAAGAGAAGATTTGAGGATCTAGATCCTATTGTTGTGGAGCTTTGGCATGTTAAACAGGATTTGCTTGAGGTATGGGAAAATTTTTTTCATGTTTTTCTTAAACCAAATGCAACATCCTGAAATTGCACAAATTTGCATATTTACTTACAAGAACTATAGTGAGCATATTGTCAATACTACACACTTAAACTATTTAGAAAAACTCCAGTCCTTTTTCCAAAAAACAAAATCTGATTCAGGATTTCAATGCCACAAACCATTCACTAAAGTTTAAAGAAAACATGGTAAAACTTGCAATACTGTGAGCAAGAATACCCCCTGCACATCTCCATCATGTCCAACCTTCCTATAAACTTTCATAAAAATCCCTTGAATGGTTTCATGTACAATGTTTTAACATGTGAAACCCTTAATTTAGATTATATCCCTTTGGAAGCCTTTGACAGTAATTATATTCCTTCAAGTTCATGTACATCTACTTATAATCTATACCTTCCTGTAAAGTTTCATTAAAATCTAATGAGCATTCAGAAGAAGTTGCGCTTACAAAAAATGTGGACAAACAGATGGATAGATTCTTATTTAGCGCCTAAACTTTGTTTGCAGGGGGTATAAAAATGGTGACACTATCCAGGGTACAAGATGAAATCATTAATGTTTTTTTATAAGTCAAAACATTAAACCTCTGAAATGTTTTTGTATGATGTAAAATAACAATTAATAAAACTGTGTTCTAAAAGTAATATGAAAAGATGAACAAAAGCAATTTCAACTGAACAACTAGGAGATAAGTAGGTTTACCTCAAATCAGTACTTTTAACCGAAAAAATCAAAACCACTTATGCTTAATCATACCTCTAATCCCTTTCAGAAGCTGTATAAAGCTCTCTACAGCCCAATTAGCTTTAGAACTGTAGGCAGTTTAGCTTTCTTTAAAGCCAAACTCCAAAGATCAGACATTTCCGGAAAAGTCAAAGGCCATTTTAAGTCCCATATGGCCTTCCTCCAACTGGTTGGTGAGGAGGTTATTACTGCTCAATGGAAGGCAATGCTCCCTGAAATAGGAGAGATTGAAATCAATGATAATGACAGCAAACTGGAAATCTTAGATGAACTTCTGGATCTCTTTTTAAGAAAGTACAACTATATTGCACCAATTTGTGATCATGTTACTACAACCGAAAAAGACGAAGTGTATAACTACTTCAACAACTTGGCACAGTGGTTTATGCATATTGAATCATTCAATCGTATGGCAAGGGAGGGAGATATTACAATGATAGTGCCAAATTTGCTGTTGTCCTTGCCATATTTTTACAAGCATTCATCATTGTCAAAATATTTATTTGAATTTATCAACTACTGTATTCAGGTGGAATGTTTGTTATCCCCATTACAGAAATTGCGAGCGTTAGAAGGTTCTTTTGTCAATGTTCGTGGAGGCCATAACAACAATGTTGAAAGCGACCTCCTACAAGAGCATTCAGTTTGCAACCAGAAAACTCTTATTAAACAGTTAGGGGCCAACAAAACAAAAAAGGCCATCCAGAGAGCTTCTGGAGCAGGTGGCGCTATTGCTGATATAGCTGAAAATATTGGGAAATCTTAAGGAATAAGAGAGAGATCATCTAAACATCGTAGGACAGTGTCACAAGAGGACAAAAATGTCATATCACCAATTTTAGAAGACACAACAACTTTTGATTTTACACATGGCAGGAAGTTTGAAGGGTTTGAAAAACTTGGGGAGACTGTATCTCATAGTATCAATGGCAATAAAATGTATGTAGATTTTTGGCTAAACGAATGAGCAAGTCATTTAAGACAATTTAAACGACGGTAGATGTCAATAAAGTCGCAGAAAATATTTTTATTCAAATTTTAACAGTATGTTATTTATGTGACGCCGAGTATAATTGACTTGATGTTGCCCTTGACAAAAATTATAACAATTTGTTCAAATTACCAATTTATTAGACAGGTAATAAATCAAATATAATCATACTATACAAGCAAATGAAAATCAATTTGTCAAAAAGTAACATTGAAGTACAACACATAATAATAATAGCAATGTTTGAATCTACCATGTTTTCTCAAAATTGTTACATAAATGTATGATATATCTAATAAGTATTTAAACTTTCATATTATGCCATTTTGTAGTTTCTTCTTAATTGTATACAATTAGAATGATTGGCTAGTAAAGACAAGATCAGAATGAGAAACTCCTTCTCGATGAAAACATATTTAATAATCTGTTGTATTGTAGGTCAAAATGAAATTTTAATTTTAAGTTTTACAAAATTTGACCGGGGTAACTTGGTGTGCGAAACAGTGCACCTTAATATAACTGTATAGTGCACCATAACGTTTTCAAATCACGTTTTACTTTTTTTTAATTGACAATCGAACGTTATCTTATTTGCAAGCATTTTTCCTGTTCACTGCCTGAATCCATTTTTGTCAAGGAAGTCTATTTATGAACTTGACTTAGAGATCGTCGGCAACCAAATTACGTAACCAAGGTAGACATTTCAACATGTAACTACCAAAATTATACTCCGCGGGTTATTCTCCTTGCAAAGTTTGCATTAAGATATCGCTCCGCCGCCATACTCCATGTCAAATATGTGATGTTTACTTTATGTGCGACATGGGCGTGCAACGATATTAAAGCTATTTAATATATGTAGAACTGCAAGATTTCAATGATTATATGATATTAACTATTTTGACGCAGAGAGCTGGACTATTTTGTCAAATTGACCCGAACATTCGCAGGGAGGAAAGCTCAGTCGAGATTTGCCAATTTGTTTCTCTCGATCTGATCTTTTTAATGAGATGTCGGTAGCTTCTAATGACGGATTTTCGGAGCTGCAATGTAACCTTTTTGTGTAGTAAGTAAAGATTACAGTGGCGGATCCAGGGGAGGGTGCATAGGGTTGGCGCCCTCCTTTTATTGGAGCCCCGTGCAGGTCCGGGTGTTAAAAGAATAGGCCTTCAGCAGCGCTAAGCTTGTCGTAAAAGGCGACTAAATAGTGCTCAGAAACCTAGACGGGGGCTAGGCGCTCTGCCCACAGAGCAACTGGGATGTGTGCCCCAGGTGGTGGAATGGGGTACACCTGGCGCGTTACATACTAGGGTTGTCAGGCTATAATACGGAAAACCTGACCGCAAACCATAGTGGTGCACCGTGTTGGGAAAGATGCCACGTTCCTTGCACGTTAAAGAACCCTGCTGTGATATTCGATAGGAGTAGGAACCTTTGCGTTCCGCCACAGAAGGCTAAATTGCCCGACATTACCCATCCTTCCCTTTTTCTAGTGGCAATCTAAATTTGTCGACCCTATTATCCTTTTGTCCCATCCCTTTTTTTCATTTCATCATCATTCATGTTCATTTTATCATCCATTTCATTTTCATTGTCTGAATATAGCTGAAATATTGCTGCTCGGACGTTAAACCCCAACAATCAATCAATCAATCCTTTTATTGTAAAATTTCATGTGTGATTAATTTGATCCCAAGAATTTAACTTCTGTACATAAAATGCACGCACTGTGTACATAAATGTTAATTACTACATGTACATGTACATAAATAATATAAAATGGTAAACGCACATGTACATACATGTAGCAAACAAAGAAGTATTTAAAATAGAAAATAAACAGAATTGTTAAATTATTATGATTTCAAAGCAGAGACATGAACAATGTCTCTGTTTCAATGGTAAGGATGAAAGGAGATCATGTGGCATATTCAACACATTCGGTAGGTGATCTTGAACTATCAAAAAGGAGGGGTGTCAAGTGAAATAAAGTAATGTCCCTGGGATGCGAGTGGACACATCAACTATAATATTACACATACACTTGCACATGTACATGTTCCTAAAATCCAATCTTCCACACCGACCATAGACCTTTATCGCATACCCTATATCATGCCCATAAACCTATATCGCATACCCTATATCACATCCCTAGACCTGTATCACATACCGTATATACTCCTAGACATATATCATATTGTATATCACATCCCTAGACCTATATTGCATTCTGTATATCACACCCCTAGACTTCTATCGTACACCCCTAGACCAATATTGCATACCATATATCACACTCCTAAACCCATTTCAAGTACCCTATATATCACACCCACAGACATATATTGCATATCTTATATCACACGCCTAGACCTATATCGCATACTGTATATCACACCCATGGACCTATATCGCATACCCTATATCACACCCCTAGACCTGTATCACATACCATACATCACTCTCCTAGACATATCTCATACTGTATATCACTCCCCTACACCTATATTGCATTCTATATCACACCCCTAGACCTATATTGCATTCTGTATATCACACCCCTAGACTTCTATCGTACACCCCTAGACCAATATTGCATACCATATATCACACTCCTAAACCCATTTCAAGTACCCTATATATCACACCCATAGACATATATTGCATATCTTATATCACACGCCTAGACCTATATCGCATACTGTATATCACATCCATGGACCTATATGGCATACCCTATATCACACCCCTAGACCTTTATTGCCTTTTGTATATCACACCCCTAGACTTCTATCGTACACCCCTAGACCAACATCGCATACCATATATTACACCCCTAAACCCATTTCAAGTACCCTATATATCACACCCACAGACATATATTGCATACCTTATATCACAGCCTAGACCTATATCGCATATTGTATATCACGCCCATGGACCTATATGGCATACCCTATTTCACACCCCTAGACATATATATATTGCATATCATATATCACACCTTGCACAGAACACAATTGAAGTATATTTTGTATAGATAAAATATAAGAAAGAATGAACATGACATGCAAAAATCTGTTTGATATGCAGAGTCAACCCTCGACCTATATCATACCGCGGGCCAGTGGCCCAGCCGTCCTTGAGTTGATATAGGAGTCTCCTGTTGATACTGCATTTGATACAGATTTTGGCATGCACTATTCAGCATGGAATTTAAAGAAATAGTAATACCATGTACATGTGTATTATATCCATGTAAGTCGTAACTGATTATCAAAATGTTTCTTTTTAGTACATTGTCAAGATATACCAGATACATTTATTTACAATGCAGATCATAAAGTGAGACACAAGATTTTCATGACACAAGAAAGACAGTTATGTTAGAAATTCTGTGGCCATGGAAGTGCATTGAAATTGTGTTGGATATCGAGGCTACCAAAAGTTGACCTTTTCTAAGATCTGATTTTCATGGACATTCTTACATGTACAATGCACTAGGTAAGTGTTGAAGGTATATTTATTCATATACTTTGTATGTACACAGGTATTTAAAATTTTCAAAACTGGTGATAGGTATACTGTTTTTATTGCTAGTGTAGAACAGTGTAGTCATATTTCTTAGCAAAATTTGCAGTTTACATTTGTATGTCTGTGAACGAGAAATTTACACTGAAAACTTTAAAAATATATGTGCATGTACTCTAACTATGGTTACTTGCATATGTATCAATTAAAGATTTCATACATGAAATTATGATATTTGTAATATAGTAATACATGTATCTAATTTGTTTTCTACTTTACAATGTGACATTAATTGCTCATAGATAAATCAACATTCAGGTATTGATCCAGAGATTTTGAAATTGGAGTCCAAACATCACTATAAATCAGCAGGTAGCTAAAATCATATATCGAAGAAGCCCTAAAGCAATATCCTTAGTAAAGCTTTCCATTTTCTGTATTTAGAAGGTTTTTGTCGGCTAAATGAAATGACTTTTAAACTCATCACTTCAAACCACTTTTTATGATCTATCTTGTTATGAGGGGATGATGTTTTAACAATGACAGGTGAAAAGTAACATGTTCTACTTTTACTTATATGTATGTTACCTGTTATTAATAGTTATTGAAACAAAGATGTGCTCATGAAATACACTGTACATTTTTGTAAAGTTTGTTATGTTATTTCAGATAAATTTGAATTATTTTATAGAAAGAAATGTTCATTTTTTTTAATTAATACAGCTGATAGAGATATTAAAAGAATAAAACCTTAGAACACTGAAATATAGTAGATATATACTATATTAACATTTTTAATGTAGGACAAAAACTACGAATAATGACAGAAATATTGTTTGCAAATTTTCAATCGACCGGTATTGATCACTTTGGGAATATTGACCAGGTGGTTTCAAAAGGAGTAATAACCTGGTACTGCTATAATCACCCAACCTTTATTTTTGCCTGATTTGCACGAAATTATATGTACATGTAACAATATTTCCCAACAATAGGAGGTTTCTTCATATCATATGGTTAAAATACATGTATATTTTCATTAATTTACATTGTAACATTTTGCAGATATCAGACACTGTTATGATTTTTTTTCGTTCATTTCTTTTCAGTGGTTATCACTAGATGAAGTGAGAAGAAAGCAAAAGTAAAACAGACCATTTCTGTGCTGGGACACTATTTAAGCAAGAAACAAAGTTTTAGATTCTCAAGTGTGGTACATGTATGTTTAGCATGAAGCAGCTGTAAATGTATATGTCAACATCTTTTAATAAAAAACTATAAAAAAAAACATTAGCACTTATATATTTGCAAAACATAAAAGTTACTTGAATTGTAATCTTATACATACTTGTGAAACAATCACTCAGAAAAATGTGAAAGAAATGCACATACATTATTGAAGGCAGACAGGTATAAAACACTCAGCAAATAGTGATTCACCATAAAAAGTGGTACTCATGAGGTATGGGTTCACTAGTAACTTTTTTTGTTTTGGAGAGAAAAAAAGACGGATTTATACTCAAAGTGCAAGTGTGATTAAGACATCATATTCCCTGCATTCACCAAAATACCATTGACTTTCCAACTTTAAGTAATTGGAATCTTAAATTGCTCAAATCTATGGGCTACAAAGTTGTTTTTATTTTAATGATCTTTAAACTACACAGTAATTTTTACAACAAGAGTTTTTATCCTTGTTTGAACAGAAAAATTCCGAGAGAAAGGTAATCATTTATTGTACATACCATAGCCTGACCTAGACAACAAGAACAAGGGCAAATTTTAGTTTTAATTTATTACAAAAAATTCTACATCAAAATGAGCACAAGCAAGGAAAAGTTTTTTGCTTTCTCCCTTGAGATTGGGCATTTGTTCAACTTCCTCAAGTCTGCAGGATTCATTTCTACTTCATGCATCTCCAAACCAAAATTTCAAGGTATGGGTCCAATATTACTTTGAAAATTCATCGAATATTGATAGTCAGTGATTCTCAGTGGAATTCATATTTAGTAAGAAATACTGATTCAAGTGTTAGGAAATTTGAGGACATCAACGTACGTGTACAGCCAGGAATACCAAAAGCAAAAATAGAAAAAAAAGACCCAAAAATATATATTGATAAACGTACTGTATAAATATACACTGCGTTAAAACAAATGGTTATTCTTTAAAAGGACTAAGTTTTATTTAGCTTACAATTTGGTTACATGAATATTTTTTATTACTTCGTCGCCTGAATATAGCTGAAATATTGCTGCTCGAGCGTTAAACCCCAACAAACAAACAATTTATTACTTTGAGGTCTTCCTTGACTCAGTGCCTCAGCACTTTGATTATATTTTGATTACGTCTGCTTGTTATAAAGAGGAGACTTTCTGATGATTTGTGTTATTATTTTTTTTATACCACAAATTTCGTAATATGACCTAATGTCTGGTTACTATTCAACATCAATTGCGGGATGATTTTATATTATATCATTGTTTTGAAAATATTTCTTTTTCAAACGGCCTTATTTAGGGGGGGGGCAAAAATACGAAAAGATAGAATCACGAGATGTTTTGTGTTTTTGATATCTACCAACATATGAATTGAGAGCTAAATAACTTATATAGTTTTCGGTAATACCAAAACAAAACCTGTTTAGTGCACTTCGAAAAATCTTGCTGATTGGCCCGAATATATATCTTTTAGGTGGGCAGGCCAGGGAAGTGTAATGGTGGCTCCCTCTGTTTATAATACAGTGATATTTGAGTACTCTTTTATATCACTTGGTAGAACGTCGGCTTTAAGTGTCAGTGTGTCTCCTTCGTAAATCTTTGATACATCACCAAAAAGAAAAATCTTCTCATAAAACAATATGCTTATACAATTTGTGCTATTTGATATACAGAACTTACCTTGAGTTACAAGAACCAATATGTGTCTGTCGCTACTGGGTTGGTTCTCGACGAATAGTTTCATCTTCGGAAAGATACTCTTGTTCTTTGGTAAAGTGTATCGTCTTCCCGAGTCCATAATTTCATTTCTCCGCAGACTTCTTGAACCACGCTATGGTAGAAACAACAACGTCAACCGAGGCTACCGAAATACTCTATCCTACATAATAACACCTAAATGAACTTTCCCATACTACCACACATTGTGTACTAAGTTACAGCCCTAGATTAATCCTACGAGGAGAATGACCCGGCCAGCGAAAACTATATTTTAATATAGCCTAGCTGGCCGAGTGGTCTAGGGCGCTGGACTTTGTGCAGGCGGTGTTGCCATAGATGTCACAGCGGTAAGAGTTCGAGTCCCGCGGAAAGAACGACCAAAAATTTGCATAGCAAATTTGACAGTTATAACATCGTTGGGAATTATCAGACCTTTCTTACTCCTAAAGGCTGCAATTCCAAGGATGGCACCAAGTCAGAAAATAGCTTGCCAGACAACCTTTAACACTGCTGGAGTAGACCTTTCTATACGTTTACATTATCTTCCCTGTATCAATTTGATTCGATGGAGCAGTGTAGCGAATAGAGTCGTCACATTCTGAGACGTTTTATATATATTATTTGTCAGTGCGTACTGTTTCCGTATGAATGTTTCATTCGAAGACAGTTTCTCTACAGATTCAAATTGCTTCATTTCACAAAGCTCCACCGACAATTGTATTTTCATTCCTGAAAATTTTTTATGAAACCGAAAAAACTGAAATCATAAACGACGAGGTGGTTGTCGATCCGAGCTGTCCCTTTCTTTTTGGCATAATTGGATATTGCAGTTATCTCTAGCTTCACCTAGCATATACATGTACAAGCACCAATCGTGACATCACTTGGCCTAACCACGGAAAAGGTCGAGTGATGTTTCGATTGGTACAATTAGCTCGAGACGATTCCGAATGCATCAGATATGATGCCATTGCATGTGTATCTCCGGAAATATTAAATGATTCTTTTACTCAGACTTGTTTTTTTTTTTTAAATACAGTGAATGAAAATAAACACTAAAATATTTGGATTCATTTAAAATCTTTTTTTTCCTTTTCACGTCGATCGTGTGAAATCCCTAGTTGACTTCTCACTGTACGAGAAGCCATTACGAAACAAAGACCAAATTCATCAATAGGTCAGAAAGTGTGATATTTGGAAGACGTAATTCACCCGTATAACATGTATAAATATACCGATCGAACTACAGGTATTTTTAATTATTATTGTACCTGTACTGGTCACTAGTCATGGGTCAGTCGTCAATTGATTGGTAAACAGTCAATACACAGTCGGCCATGTCTCGTAAGTAAAATATAACCAAACTTTACATTATTATAGTACGATAAATACTTACTTTGTTTCTTTCTTATATTTTAACAGTTTATTTTTTATATTTTTGATGTACAGTGAAATATGATTATCAACCCCTAATGATAGATATAGTGTAAATAGCACCATTCCTTTCACGTGAGACAACTAAAAATGGTGCCCTAAAAATCGATTCTTGAAGATTTCTCGCACTGAAGTTTAGATGTACCACTTCAACATAGAGTCCTGGGCGGGCAGGGGGCAGGGCTGATCAAGAATTTCTCACACCCGTATACACAATTCGGGGCATAATCTACTCCATCAACGTAAGAGGTTGGAATTCTGTTCCTCCATAGGATGGCACCAAGTCAGAAAATAGCTGAGCAGACAACCTCTAGCACTGCTGGAGTAAAATGGCACCAAGTCAGAAAATAGCTTGCCAGAAAAACTCTAGCACTGCTGGAGTAGGTATAATCCTGATCAGGTATGCTCCAGTCGTATATTTATGTCTACCACTGATTATGTTGTTTGAAATATCTGTTAATATGTTGAAGTTACATTTTAGGTAATCAACAATTAAACTTTGGTCCTGGGGGTTACCCAGTGCAGCAGTACGTCCAAGCTCAGCCATGTAAGTGATACCTCAAAGGTGCGGAATTATTCATACTCGTCATTATTTAAGTGGGTCCGTAAATATTTATGGACTTCCACAATTTGATTTTGAGACCGCGATCCAAACAAATCGAATTGGGCATGAAGGTCGAAAAATATTTGAGGGGCTCCTGAAATAGAATGAACAATGAAGGGCCGCCTTAAATAATGATAAATTTGACTAATTCCGCGCATAAAACCAACCGAACTCAGTGTATAGACGTAGTTCTAAATTGTCATCATTAGACTTATTTCTGAAATATCGTCATAAGACTCCTCAGTTTTTAACTACCGTAATTGGACTTAATTCTTTATAATCGTCATTAGATGCAGTTCTAACTTACCGTGATAAGATACAGTTTTAAACTGAGGAATGACACCAGTGCTTTCATGAAGATTCTTATTTTTGTTTTTCTACTTTTAAATTAGAATAATAAAGGAACAGATATGTCGCAAACTCCACAAAATAGTAAATACTTACAGAAATCACCAAAAGGCTTCCATTGATCGTAAACACATCTTTCAGAATACGAATACTCATTGATTTTTAATTCAACAGAGATTGTTATCATGAGCAGAATAAACAATAACGAGAACAAATTCTACGATGTCTACAATGAAAAGAAATAATGAAAAATACGTAAATAACTATGTCAGTGTAAAATTCTACAACTTTCGATGTTTGTACTACTCATTATAAATGTTAAAAATTTATCCCCGGGACTTATTTCCAATGACAGTATTTTTAATTACATTTATGGCTAACTAAATGACATTGTGAGCTTGATTACAGATATCCAGCCTGCTCCAGGTGTTCCGGTGCAACCACAATGTTACCAACCACCAATGTATAACTCCGCTCCAGTGGAACAACCACCGCCATATTCTGCAGTAAGTTAATGTCACAAGTTTATTTATCCTCTGGTATGATTCATATTCAATATTTCATTATAGTATCAACACACACAAACATACATATTTAAAATCTGCATAGAACAAATATTACATTAGCATTGTATGCACATATCTAAAAAAATATATGAGAGATTGTTGAATGATATAATGTACAGGCCATTTTCTTCTCGAGGGGGCCTGGGATTTTACGTTTAGTTAGATTTTTTTCATGCAAACGCAAATCTATATTTTTCAGCAGCAGCCAGAGTTAAAAACATATTTGAAAAAAAGTGATGAGGAAAATATTGAATTATTCTTTTTTTTCTGTCCATGGCTGAGTAAAATTATTTTTTGGCTCACATTCGAAATAATTTTTTTTTCGAAATAATCTCAGCCCCCTCAGTATAAAAATGGTCGATGCCTAAGTATATTCTATATGTAAACTATATACATTACAATTATAATTAGAGTTCAGTTCTTCCCTTATTATGTCCGTCCGCCTGTCCAAATGCCGTACGATAACTAAAAAAGATTAATAACAATTTGGTACAATGTCTGTATTCATGGAGGGAAAGGCTCCTTTTTCGATTTCGAGTATTAGTAACTGGACTGTAAAATGTTTGTTTTCATGGAAAAAAGAGCGGATATAATGAAACGCAACAGATTCACCAGCGTATTACCTAAATCAAAAATAGTAAATACTTGCAGAAATCACCGAAAGGTCTTCAGAAGCCCCCTTTTGTTTTCATTTCTTTCCAAGCTGCTGGAAATGACTCCTGTAGAATGAAAATAGGGCTATTTTTGTAGGTAAAATCAGTCAATTCCCCTGAGAAATAAGGGACAATAATTTAAGTATTAAAAATGATTCAAGACAATACAGAGAGGGGAGAATAAAGAGGGATGAATCTTCCCTTCAATTGATTGTTGGCGTTTTACGTTTTTGATAAGCGGTGATCATTAATTTTTACTATGTATAAACTTCTGTTATTTAAAATTTCACATTGGGCAACAAATTTCATAAAGTATACAAATTTAGCTCGAAAATATTTTTTTTACAGAATCAGACACAATGTTCCCCACAGATGAATGGACAGACACTGGTTGTTCAGACTCCTCAAAACACATACCCGGCTCCAAGACCAGGGAACGTGCCTGTAAGTAGACAGTTTCAGTCCCTTCATTTGATAAAACTTCGTTTTTAACTTATGAAAAACAGCGGTTCACTTTCAAATAGAATGCTGTTTAAAATAGGTAATTGTCATTGACTTCGAGGTTGGTACTTCTCGAAAGTTCGGCGGATAGAATACTTTTTGCTTAAAAACAACACCGTCGTCAGAACTTACGATCCATCAAAAAGGCCTGGATAGTTGTAGGCAACGCCCGCCTGTATAAGTTTAAAACGTAAAAAGCAAAATACAAAGACTAAGACATAAACAAAACCAACTAACAAAATGGAAAACAGCCATAATGAAGATCCATGAATCTTTAAAGATTCCATACTTTTTTTATATAACTTGAACTTTCACTATGAAGAACTTCTCCATCAAATTGAAATCTTCATATATATGTTAAAGACTGCGGTGAAATGGCAAAGACTACTCTAGTAGTAAATCTGTTTCCTATTTCAGCCTCCACCCCCAGGATACGCACCCAATGTTGCCCAATCATTACAGATGCAAGGCTATAACGTACAGTCCACGCCAAATGCCAACGTATTTAGCAGCAGCGGGGGTGGGATAAACTGGGGACTATAATAAAGATATATACAATAGAGACGGCGAAACAGTTTCTTCCTTTTAGTTAACCATTAGTTATTGGTACAGATGATGATCGTTTTTTGTAAATATGCTCCAATTAATTTAATGATTGACTTTGTCCGTCCTTACAGTGTATTAGAAACCAATATTCAATAAATGTGGTCTTTCTATGTTATTTGTTGCTTACTGTAACAGTCGGGTTGCGGCGAAGTTATTTTTTTTAGAAACAATAAGGATGTTCGATGGTCATGTGCAGCCATTTTTGTAAGATTTTCGGACTCATCTCGACTGGTTTTATCAATTTCATAGCATTAATATTTTTTACCCAGTGACCCCATTTTTCTTTTCATAATTTCATTAAACGCAACTTATGATGTTATTTGTGGAGTTTTCATGAAATCATTGTTATTTCTTCAGTGTTTTAATCAAACAAAACCTATGAAAAAACAAGGGAATCAGTTTCCCGTCAAAATTTCAAAAAACAAGCACACTGACACCATGATTTTTTACTGTTCACATTGTTCTAGCATGAAAAATCTTAAAAGATTTCACAACCCTTTGAAATCCTTTTCACTTTTAAACTGAGCAGCGAGCACCTTTAAAAGAATCTCCGATACTCTTTCTCGTATTTGTTTCCAACTGTTATTTTATTCTATACACTTGCAAAAGTTCGCCATACGTTATTTACAACAAAGTTTGTTATTGAACATGACCTTTATCCCGTTCCTGAACCTTCTGTCCATAAACCCATAAATGATTGGGTTCACTATATTATTAATGGCAAATGACCTTGTAACTATTGGCAACACGGCGGACACCACAGGACCGGGTGGAAACAGAAACTTACCCTTAATTGCAGTTAATAGTGAAATAATCAGATGCGGCAAATAACTGAGAATGAAAGCGAGACTAATGGCGAATGATATTTTAGTCAGTCTATGGGAAGCTGCCGCGTCGTTCTTGGATGAATTGGTTGGTAGGTGCCTAGATTTCTTACTCTTAGATTTTTTGGAAAGAAGTTTTTTTTTGCTTCGTCTACGATTTTCGTCTTCGAATACGTCTTCTTTCATTTCTCCTTGTCCCTTGTTATCATCAATGTTTGTGCTAGTGGTGTTAGATGAAGATACTGACGAAAACTTTCGCCGAAATTGAATATGCCCCAATACCCGATGACCAATCAATGAATATATCACAATCAGTGACACAATACAGATGATAAAAATTAAAAACAAAACACCTCCGTAAATCGTTGGGAATTTTGTTCTGGCATATTGGTCCGATAAAGAACAGTCATATCCAGTAACATTGAATGGTCCTAAATAAACGAGTCGTATTCCAGCGATAATAAAATTTGGCCAAGAGAAGAAAAGAGCCAAACAAGCACTTCCAAGTATGAATAGCTTTGCATGGCATGTCGTCATTTGTAACTTCAATGGTTTGCACACGCGGCGGTAACGATCCGCAGACAATCCCATAAGAATGAATATAGAAGAGAGTGCAAAAAGGTTATTACAGGAACGGAAGAATTTGCATATCCATGCGTTATAAAACATGTACTGGAATCTCATCTCAATAATCTCAAACGGCAAAGTAATTATACATGCGAGAATATCGGCCATACCTAAACCCACGATGAAAGCTCTGTGGGTATTTCGGGGGAACTTGTTAGAATATACAATTAATACCAATAGATTACCTGGTACACCAACTAACATTAACAAACCAAGGTAAATCATTGGTGCAAGTCGACGTAATGCTTCCTCGTCATTGAAATTCTCTAATGTCTTGTTAACACCCACCACGGATCGGTTACTGAAGTCTCCTATCATTCCCATTGAACTATTCACCATTTTGTACGTACAGAAACAGAACTAACTCGCTCCAAGATAAGTAATGCGTATGGTATACTCAAAATACTGTTAAAACAACCAATATAGATACCCTTATAATACATGAAACAAAACTTGTCCTTATTTTTTTATTTCGTATCACCTCTCTCCTACATCTACATTGATGCACGATGTTAACAGGAAGATACTATCACTGTGAAGTGGTCGGATTGTCATTGTCATGAGACCTTTATTTCCGGAAACAATCACCAACATACTCCTTCCCCGGAAAAGGTTTGCAATCCTTACTAAGTATTAGTACCTAGATTATCATTGCAAATTCTTCCCACTGAAGGATTATCATCTTAAATTCTGAAAATTCTTCCGAGTGAAGAAATGATAAAAAGAGTGTCGCATAACACTGTATGAAAGGGTTACATCGGAATGAAATAAAATAAGATAAACGTTGTAACAGAATAGCTATTACAATATCATACAGCTGAATGATCTCCGTTTAGGGAGTTAAGTAAGTAGACTGCGTTGTTGTATTGATAGTAATTGCTATTCGATGTCCCAGATGTGATTTTAATGCTGCATGTAAATGAACAAACATTGTCATACATCACATTTCTCAGCGAAAAAGGATATATTGGAAATGAAAAGGTACGACAAGGTCTATACATGGTCCCTTCATGACTGGAAATTAGAAATTTGATCTGGAGAACCTTTTTTCTGTTATTTAGAATATTGGATGAATTGTTTAGCATATTCAGTCTTATTTATAAGCATATCACTGTCAATGATTGAAAATTCTATCCAACTGGCCGAAATTAGGCACTTTTTGGAATATATTTGCAAGTTTTGAGTGCCTCAGCCAACTCGGCCCACAATTATTGTTTATGATTGCTAAATGTCACTGATAAGTGTCCAAATCAGTCAAGATATCCCTGGATCATGTTGTCGGAGACCTTTGAACAACAGTAACATTGAAAATTGGCATTCCCCCCCCCTTTTTGTTGTTTTTGGCATATTTTAGGCTTCCATAAAACTGGCAGTTGATGTAAATGTGAAAATGTAAAACCATTTTAAAACAATTTAATCATCCTATCATTTCTCAGCGAAAAAGGATATATTGGAAATGAAAAGGTACGACAAGGTCTATACATGGTCCCTTCATGACTGGAAATTAGAAATTTGATCTGGAGAACCTTTTTTCTGTTATTTAGAATATTGGATGAATTGTTTAGCATATTCAGTCATATTTATAAGCATATCACTGTCAATGATTGAAAATTCTATCCAACTGGCCGAAATTAGGCACTTTTGGAATATTTTTGCAAGTTTTGAGTGCCTCAGCCAACTCGGCCCACAATTATTGTTTATGATTGCTAAATGTCACTTTGATAAGTGTCCAAATCAGTCAAGATATCCCTGGATCATGTTGTCGGAGACCTTTGAACAACAGTAACATTGAAAATTGGCATTCCCCCCTTTTTTGTTGTTTTTGGCATATTTTAGGCTTCCATAAAACTGGCAGGTGATGTAAATGTGAAAATGTAAAACCATTTTAAAACAATTTAATCATCCATTCAACAGTGCATATCGCAAAACTATTATTTACTTCAAACTTCTTTTTTCTTAAAATGCGGGGCCAAATTTGGCCCTTACCGTACCCTATCCCTTGTATATTTTTTGTTGAGGTTACTTGTATTGTACGACTTTATTTCCACTGTATATCCACATGATGTGTCTGGTATAGTAACACTTCATCTTTTACTTCTAATTGATGACATTACATTAACGTCGAATTGACTGTATTTGAACAAAATCTGTGAAAACTGTCATGCTGATGAACGTCGTCAATCTGTGCAAACGGGACATGCAATACTTCATTCACAGAAAAAAATATGATTGTATCACAAAATCAAAGGTAAATAATAAAAGTGAGTGATCAATAGAATCTATCATTTGTTATAGACACATTAGTTAACTTTGAAATCGTGTAACAGTCAGTACTCTGTCTCCAAACATTATTTCCCGAAGTTATATAGTTATACAGTCCCAAAGCTGAAATTTTCAATCGATAAGGTGTGTTCAACTTCCAAAGGATTAACAAATTTACATACCAAGGCTTTTGTTTTGCTTTTGCCAAATGCGTATCATAAAAAAAACTTTTCGGTGTGTAAGAGCCTCTTACCACAAAAGTTAACTTGCTTTGTTCTTATCATGTCGATTACTGAGTACGATATTTGTGTGCTTTATTCATTAGAGTGTACAGTAATGTGATGTGCGATGTTCCTGACCGTATATCGGCTAGGCGTAATCATGTGATGTTCGATGTTCCTGTCTGTGTATCGGCTGTTTTTTTATCATGTGATGTTCGATATTTCTCTCCGAGCATCGGTTGGGTGTTATCATGTGATGTCCGATGTTCATGTCCATGTACCGTTAGGTGTTATCATATGGTGTTCGGTGTTCCTGTCTGTGTATCGGCTAGGTGTTATCGTGTGATGTTCGGTTTCTGTCCGTATTTCGGCTGGGTTTTATCATGTGATGTTCGATGTTTCTGTGTATCGGTTGGATATTATCATGTAATATTCAATGCTCTTGTCTGTGTATCGGCTTGATGTTATCAGGTGGTGTTCGATGTTCCTGTTTGTGTATTGACTAGGTGTAATCATGTGATATTTAATGGTTCATTTTTTTGCCAAATTCGTCTTCGTCTTTTGATTAACAATTATTGTTCTGATCGTCCTCTATAAAAAATGTTGCCACCGAGTTTTATTGCGTAGTCTTAAATGACTGAGTTACTGACTATCACTAAAGAAGGAATGACTGGGTTACTGACTACCAGAAGGAAGGGAGGACTTGGTTACTAACTATCACTAAGGAAGGGAGGACTGAGTTACTAACTACTTCTAAGGAAGGGAGAAATGAGTTACTGACTACCAGAAGGAAGGGAGGACTTGGTTACTGACTATCACTAAGGAAGGGAGGACTGTATTAATGACTATTTCTAAGGAAGGGAGGACTGCATTACTGACTACCACTAAGGAAGGGAGAACTGAGTTACTGGCTACCATTAGGAAGGGATGACTTGGTTTCTGACTATCACTAAAGAAGGAACGACTGTATTAATGACTATTTCTAAGGAAGGGAGAACTGAGTTACTGACTACCACTAAGGAAGGGAGGAGTGAGTTAATGACTATAAGGAAGGGAGAACTGAGTAACTGACTATCACTAAGGAAGTGAGGATTGAGTTAATGACTACCACTAAGGAAGGGAGGACTGGTTTACTGACTATCTTTAAGGAAGCGAGTACAAAGTTACTGCATCTTTAGGGAAAGGAGGACTCAAGTACTGACTACCACTAAGGAAGGGAGGACTGAGTTACTATCACTAAGGAAGGGAGGAGCGAGTTACTGACTACCATCAAGGAAGGGAGGACTTAGTTACTGACTGCCTCTCAGGGCGGATTATATTTTTGCCAACTGGCTTCCTCTTCCTATGAGGGCAGATAAAGATACGGGTTGTATTTTATTTAATAATGAAAATTTGCATGTTTTTTTTTATATTTTTCGATATTATTGAAAGTCTCAGTAGGTCATATTACTTATTAATCTTGATGCCAGATAATTGTGAATAATATTTTCCTTGGTATCATTGTTTCAGATACCTCATATATATTCTTTCAATATATTCAAGCAGTAAATGGGATTCAATGTGCTAACAACGCAGCGTTAAAAGTCCAACGACAAAATGTCTTAAAATATAAATAAATCTGCCCGAAGTTAGTATCTAAGACTTCTCACATATATATAGTTCCACTTAAAACATGTTTGTCCTGTGCCCTGTATTTAATACCAAGTAAACATTTGAATGGTATTGGTCACTATTATTATAGTCACGGGTCAAATACCCAAAGTTAAACAAAGATCAACGTAAACAGCCATGCCAGGTAGGTAAATACGATTGCATTTGAAAATAACATGGGAATACATCTGCCATGATAACTTCATGTAAAATTTTCAAACTGAATTTTACGTTAAAATCATGTGAAAGGTTAAAAATGTTGATCTTTTTGTTTAGCGTCATATGAAGGTGAACAATTTAAATTTCCATTGTGGCATTGAAACTTTTTCAGTTTGTAACTATTACTAATTCGCAACTTAAAAAGAAACACTCAAAAGCAAGTGATTGATCTATTCTCTATTTTTAGGTAAACCCAATTTTGGTCCCGGTGGATACCCCACGCAGCAATATAACTCTCAACCAAACCAATCAGGTATGTATGTTTAAGTCATCTTCACAGATGTAATATGCATGATAGAACTATGTTGAGTGCAGAGTACTTAGATCTATTGCAATACAAATTCAGCAGTATGCATGCGAAAAGTAAAGCTTCAATTACTTGTGTCAATATAATTATCTATGTGTCGATCAATGGGGTATTGTTCTGTTGGTCATATTTTCCTCTGACATACTTTATTTCTATAAAGGGAGATAACAAGTTCTAGTTGTGAACTATTTACTACCCATTAGTTTTGTTTCCGGGCGGCATCTGTATGTTTTTTTTTGTCTGAATAAAATTTTATCATCTTCGCCCTCGAATTAAGAAATTCCGAAATCAAACATAGTTACCATGGTAACATTAAATAAAGAGCTTTGATGTTACTTTTAACACTGCTACACCTGATTTTACTTTCAGTTCCACAAGTAAATACAGGCGGGATGGAGCCACCACCAGCTTATAATTATGTAAGTCTAAAATATATATATTCTTTGGTCAGTGTTTTCCCCAACATTAACTATAAATACCTTAAACACAAACATTTATCAGTACATCGCTTTTTATTAGTTACCATGATCCATCTGATTATTCTGAAGTTATAATTGGAGTATACAAGCTTTTGCCTCTCACCTTTTTTAAGAAAATATAGATAAAGAGGGACTTGCGTTGCATTTACATATATCTCCCCGGTTTCACTCACCTGATATTTCTTTTTTTAGACTCAGCCGTACAATGCACAACCGAAACAGCCAAGTAAAACCGGAATCAGCTTACCTGTGAGTATAGTCCGTTAGCTGGGCGGGTCCATCGAGCACCCCCACTCATCAACCAAAACATGATTTTCAGATACCCTTATGCATCCAATTTACGAATTTTTTTGTCGTAAAAAAATAAACTGAAGCATTTTTGTATTTTTTGGCTAATTTTTACCTCGTTGAGGCAAAAATCAATTTTTACTTTTTTTATTCTTCGAACTTTTTCTTTCTTCGAAAGGAAGTAAATTGAACATATATATATATGTGTAAACATACAGCCTAATGTCTCTGCTTTACAATGACATCAAGAAAATTGTGGTAACACTTATGGTTTTTAAGTAAAATGAAAAAATGTGCTTATACCCCACCGAAAATCGCTTAAATTGAAATATTTTTCAATGTCAAACCCCCTAGAGTATCTATGCTTCAATAAAAATTTCTTATTTGGTATTTTCTGTTTAGTATTATTACAATTGATACTTCTGGGGTTCTTCTGATGGCTTGTGGCGATTACCGTAGTCCGAATTTATATAAAAAAAAAAATAAATAAATAAATGCAAAAAAATTGGATTTTCTATTTTCCCGTAAAAAATCGCATCATTTCGATTCTACAAGTTATTGATCATTATTGATTATTGAACTAAAATGTCAAATCAGGTATAATTCGATAGATGATCTTATTTTCTACATGAATAAAACACGAAAAACTAAAAAAAAAAGTAAAAATGTTAAAAATATTAGCCCTACCCCTAGAAAACTGGTCTCAGTATCAAACAGAGTTCTCATTTGAACAAATTCCAAGCAAATCCTACAACATCCTCCCAAGTCAGGGTTTTGAGTTCACCATCGCTCCCTCAAACCCCTGACATCACTCATTCATATTTAGCGGGTATCGTCCATCTAATTCCGATTGGTTGCTTCTCCGCGTGAGAAGCACCAATGAAAATCGATTTAACATAAAATGTTTGTGGAAAGGTAAACTATAATACGAGCTAATGGGCGATCCGATATAGTAACTGAAAGTTGTATGATGTAACAAATGATGCAACATGAGCAAAAATAATATGTAGATTCTGTTTAGAGTCTTTACTGAAAAAAATGACGTTATGTGTAGCCACTTTGTAAGTTATATCGAAGAGTTTCTATTACGAGTGATTTGATTGGATTTTGGATCCGGGTTAAATTTAAGTAACTCACTAGATGGTGCTGGACGATACCCGCTAAATATGAATGAATGATGTCAGGGGTTTGGGGGAGCGAGGGTGGACTCAAAACCCTGACTTGGGAGAATGATCCTACAATTTCAAAATTAAAAACATTAATTCTGCAGAGTAAAAGTTTTACCCTTTTAAAAGTTTTGATATTACCAACGGTACAAGAGTAAATTCCCATGTAATCAGAAAGATTTTGGTATATCCAATCAGCCCGGGAGATTGCGCCAGTTTTACGCTCTTTTGTGCCACCCACTTATACAAAAATGTGAACTACTATCATATTCGATTGCACCACTTGTATAATGAAGTATGGTATAATTTTGAACATAGTACGACTCCCTCCTCTTTCATCCGGGCACAGGGGCTGTGTTCCAAGCTGGGAACAGGCAGTATACACAATATTGGAATGAGTCATTTTTATATAAATAATTCGATTTCTATCCTTAAAAATCTACAGGTAAATATTCAAATCATTTGTATACCTTACTTCAAAGTCTAAAATTATACATGCGGACAAGCATTCAAAAAATACATTCAAACACAAATTGCTCAAATAAATGGATGGTACCTTTTACTCATTACAACATTTCTCGGCGACTTCGCATACTAATAAGAAAGTTCCCTTTCTCGGAGTTATGTCAGCTCCTGACTGCAATATTTCTTTACCATATATATTTCATACATTCACGGTGTACAATATTATGCACAATATATGTACAGGCCGAGTCCCAATTCTGGCGCATTTTAACAATTAGAAAATAGGTTTGTGGGGCATATGACGAATCTAAAAATACATGGGCGCTTCCCACCAGCCAACAATATACTGCAGTTCCTAACTAGATAAAATTAAATTTAACTACAACCAAGCAGCGTTTCCTTTTTTAATTCTAGCCCCCACCACCTGGATGTACTCCGAACCATCAACAGATGCTTGCTATGCAGGGTGAACACGTGGACGGTACAATAGATCCAAGACTTTATAAAAACAGTAACATGCAAATAAACGAAGGCTGTTAAGAGTTTCTTCCTTTCTTGTCTTAAGGGAATCTGATGTTATACTTGTTTAAATGAAATGTCAAGGGCCAAGACATAACTAGGAAGTATAAATAGTATTGTTTTGTAAGTAGATGTTTCATTGGACACAACAATAAAACATATCTCGTTTCAATATTGTATATAATTTATGGTAGAGCCAAGTACAGCCGCGCTTGTAGCGAAATTTCATGGGTTTATAAACAATACTAAAAAAAAAGGAGATAGACATAACATAAAAAAATCTAAATAGAACACACACAGTAACATTGTTGCTTTATTTTGTCAACAACATCATTTACAAGTCATTTCTCAATGTTTGTTAAACCTGGAAGACTTTCAACGGCCCTTATTTGGTATCAATCACAGTTTATATTATTTTTCTTATTCCTACACCTTCCTCGCCTACTCAAAAGATAGATAAACTGTCTCCTAGCAACAATGTGAACCGTGTTACTTAAATCCAGTCCCACAGTGTTTGCTTATTACAAAGCATGTCAAACTTCTTTCGAGCAAAACGTCTCTTTGGTATGGACATTAGATGTTAGTTATACCTTATATTACTCACAGGGAATCTTCATCTTTATTAACCCTACCAAGTAGCACCTGGTCTGAACATGACTTACGGCTTGTGCGATATTACGTTCAATACAACATCCTCCCTCGTAACCTTACAGTGTGAGTGCAAGAAGGTAGTGGCTAACGATTCAAATCGCAGAGATTGTACTAGGAGCACACCACATAACTGAACATACTGATAAACATTACAACCCATGTTATTTGTGAAGTTCTTTTACATGGATGAATAATTTAAGTTGGTTCGTTATTTTGTGCCCCAGTATTCATGTATTGTCTGACGTAATGAATGGGCTTCCTGTAATATTTTCCGTGGTTCAACTGACGCCGCTCATTCCTGAATTTGTCATTAAGTACTGTGAGCCAGGAATCCTGAAAACAAGCCATTCTGATTAATTACAAAGGCAACAAAACCTTTCTTCCTTTATAATGTTAAACCATACACAGAAAAGAAATGAGCTGTGATAATTATATCTCGCACAGAAGGTTTGTTGTATACAGGAATCACCACGTCCGTCTATCCGTCCCTGTGTCTATTTATTCATGTACTTAACTAGCTAAACTAATAATAAACGACACAACTGATTTTAATGAAACCTCAAATTGAAGTTTTGTCTGAAATGGAGGTACCAAACAGTCGAATGCTTGCAAAGGGAGATAATCGAACGTTAAAGGTCTAATAAAAGGGTGAAATGGTTCAAAACTTTAAGACCATATTTAGATATGCTTGAAACAAGATAATTATTTTCGAATACGTGGAAAGGAAAATAATCCAATTTTTCAGATTTATATAGTAAGTGTAAAGACGGTATAAATCAGTGAGGTCACAGAATGGCTTTTCTTTATAGGAACCAATGCCTTTTAAAACAATTAGGGCAGAAACCATTTCAACAAGTTTGTAGGTTCCAGTCCTAAGGACCCTCAAGGTTAGGTCAAAACTTAAACATATGAAAGATAGAATTAGATAGGTAGTGGGCGAAATATTCGAACCACTTGAATCCTTTAATTGGAAAGCCAATGTCTGTTTTTTTTTTTTGGGGAGGAGGTTTTAATAATATCAAAGACAACCACTTTAAGATACTTTATCATAATCGTAGTTCGAAAACAGCTTAACTTAGTTATTTCATTATATATCTACCTTTGTCTACTTAAATAAGGACCGTGATGCAACATTCTCCGTTCATTTCGGAACTTATCTTTAAGTATATTAAGCCACTGAGTCTAAAAAAGAAATTTAATTCTTTGCATTAGAATGAACCCGTCACCAAACAGAGACGATCTCAATTCAGGTATTTTAGTTAAAATGCCTATAGAATACTTCAAACTTCACAAACTCTTTTCTGTGTCGCGGATAGAAATCAATTCATGAGACATGAACTTTAAAACATGATGTAACTTAAAAACAATTAATACTATAGTACTATTTCCCTAAGCAAAATAAAGAAAATGCCGTTTATAAAAGTCCATGTTTACTGAGTGTAGTTGTTCAGCATCTCTTTTGTTACTGATTGACTGAGGTTTTATTTTAACGTCCAGGACTACCCTTTCGGGTCTGGCACAGATGGTCTTTGTCACTGTCGGAATGTCAGTAAGCAAAATTGAAAAAAGTAGAGGTAATGTATCAGACAAATACTAAGAGGATTCACGGAGAACAAATGTTAGTGTAACAATAGTCATATAAACCAAGATGGTTTCCATGGCAACTTTGAATAGCTGCAGCAATATCAGAAGACAACTGAGTGACACCAAAACAGGGTCATTCCGTTATTAAACACATTTGCATGGTATCATTGTTTTAGAAGTTCAACATGAACATCCACTAATTAGAAAATTAAAATAAAACCCGAAGGGCTTAGACTACTATTGTTTAAAACCTAGCCTTATTAAAAAAAATAATCAATGTTGAGGTACATCAACGCAAACAATAATGTCAATTACGGTTAAAAATCGGCAAAAATACCGAAACATCAAAACAAAAGGACATACAGAGGCACCAGAATCCTATGACATGGTCAAAACTTGAAAACAAGAAACGGATCAACATACACAAGGTAGACAACATAATAAAATACGATTTCATGTGAACTGAAGATAAGAATATCAAGACAGCACACATATAAAAAAACCAACGATATAGCAATTGCAGTATGAACTCCCACAGAAACACCACGAGCTCTGATCAAAGTTGGCCAGGTGATTTTAAACAATTGAGCAAAATGTTTAAAGTTAACAAAGGACAACAGCAACACGTTTTATTGACGGCATAAGCTGGCTTAGATTTACACATTCTGATAATTATTATTTTAATGGTGAAATATTGTATGCTGTACTTACAACGGAGGAGCCTTGGCCAGGGTTGTGTTTAGCATCAAGTTTGGGGAAAGTTGTACAAATGGCTTCAGCGACCTCTTGTTTCTGTTGTGGTGTAGGATATCTAGGAAGTCAGAAAATATCAATTCAAAGTAGTTTGCATATCACGTTCCTTGTTTAATAAATATATGTCATGCCATCTCTGAAAATTACATACTACTAGGAACATCACTCGATCTTCCGCAGAAAAACGGAAAAGACCCAGTGATGTTTCGATTGGGGTTCATAACAGTCGCTTTGATCAAATCTGTAATTACCTGTAGTTCAAACGGCAAGTTCCCCAAACTACTATGCTTTAGGATATCCTAAGAGTTCGGTAATGTTTTCGTTTTTTTAACGTTTAATGGAAGCCTTTTTTCATTATTCCGTTTTGGATATTTCTTTCGTTATATTTTCTTTACAATACGTTACAACTAATCAACCTTTTAAGTATAGACATTCTGTGGATATTTGGTACGAATCATCCAAGAAAAAATATAGTGATATACATGAAAACTACCACCAGTATAAACGTACAAGCCAGTATATTTGACGATTTCATTGAAGACCGTGTCTAAGAACTGCATCTTGCCAGGCCGGGTGACGACTCCTGTACTGATCATTTGTAATGCTCTCAGTCCATACGTTAGATTGGTCAGAGGGAATGGTTTAGGGAATGGTAGCTGGTCTTGTATTGAGCGGGAATGCACTCTGGCTCCGTCATAGTTAGATTTCTGGCTTTTACGTAGCCTCTCAAAGTAATCCCACTTTTTACTCCTCCAAGATGATTTCTTCTCAGTCGAATCTACGGAAAAAAGTACAAAAGAAATAAAAATTGACCCAACAAAAATACTGAATAAAATGAAACATAACACTTCAAAGAAACAAAAGTAAGTAACTAAAAACTGGGAGCGTGGACCAGGTGTCCTCTGCTTTTCTAGAAACAACTGTCGAGTTGCTGGTAACATATGATTTTGTGTTTTACAATGCATACAGTGATAATGTTCCGGAAATAAAGTTTGTCTTCCCTTAGAGAACTGATGTTAATTTCTGTTAGATTGAGTTTATATTGATTTGTTCAGTCAGCTACCCAAGTATAGGTTTACGTGGTGATTTTCAGTTTAAACAATATTTTACTCAGTATAAAGCTGAAATGGATTGGGCAGCAGGCTAAGTCTATATAAGCCCTCTCTGGTGATTTTCATTTAATCAATGGAAGACGAATTATGTCCCTTGAGCATCATCATTTGTATGGGATATAAAAAGCTTCAGTGGCATGGTTGATATGGGCGAATGAAAACTTCAAGACCCTTAAAATTAAACCAAACATGCAATACATTGTATCCAGACCAAAGAAAGGAAAAAAAAACAATCATTTACCTAATAAACAAATATCTTAAATGGAGAAAAATATAATGGTTTTATCTTTTAAGCCATTCCGCAGCTGAACACAGAATAATAAATGATTACTGAAGACTGCAATACACCAGATTTCTAGATTTCTAAACCAGAATATACTTAAAACTTCAAAATGGTTGAAAACATCTCGTACCTGAACTATTCTGAATATTCTCTGTATTTTCCAGTGTATGTATATTGTTCATATCACTTGATACATCTTGAATGTCGTTGATATCTAAATTATAGGGAAAAATATTAGAAGTTAAAATCAACATTAAAAGTTGTGTTCCTAGACCGACACACATGCGCATGCGCCGCGTTCACTATTTCATATGATTGTACATATCTTGATTCAGATACTTACCAGTCTCTTCGGTAGCAAATAAATTATGATCTAGGTCCGCCAGTCTGTTCCCTTGAATATACTCCAGACTTTCACACTGATCATTTCCATCGTTTGATGATACTTCTATCTTGATTATATCAACATCTGGTTCGATTTTTGCAGAGTTACCATCAACCTGCATTAAAATATAGAGAAATACATTAATATACATAATAGTTTATGTATAAACTGGTGACATAATCCTAGCTAGACATATATGCTTATATATGTGAATTAAGAATCAGAAATAGACTGAATTTTGTTTTAGAAATATGAAATATGTTAACACAACTTGTTACGTGATACATGTACTTAAATCATGAAATACAGACTTAAAATTTACCGAGTTAGGAGAATCTATTCTATCATTCTTTTGGATTTCTTTGGGATCACTTAACACTATGGTGCTCCGTGATAAAGATTCCGTACGTATCTCCTCGGGTGATGTTCCGTCAACAGACATTATGTGACTAAGCTGTAAACTTTTCTCTATCTCTTTAGACCATTGCTCTTGTAATTGAATGTTCTGAACAACTAAGTGTTCCTGGCTAGCTTTATTTACACCATTATTCCCAGTCAATGTTTCATAGTTCTGAACATTCTGACCCGTCTCTGATGTACCCTTGTACTGTTTACATGTCTTGGGGAAACGTGTGAGAGAAGACAACACCCTATCAGTATGAGTCTGTGAATACGTATTTACATCACTTGAGTGTTCTGGACCCATCTGTTCGTGTTCATTGTCTAGAGATAAAATTGTTTTGTGTGACCCGTCTGTTGTTTTTTGTCTTGTATGACTTCTCAACCAAGATGGCGTGTCATTTGGTGTATCGTCTACAAAAAGGGAAGTTTGAAACATGTACTCATTTATTATCTTTAATATTGGCACCGAAACACACAACATGTTTAAATGCTTTTAAATTCAACTGGCAGATGCACATATGGTAGTAGAGGTTTTTTTTAACATACATGTATGAAGGTCTGTACTCATTCACAAATGTAGATGACGTGTATAAGGGAATGTGTGTGAGCGTGCTTTTTTTTCAGGGATTATGATGATTTTATCCAGGAATAGCTCCTATTTCCTGTATTCAAGAATGTCAAATTGGAATAAAATTCAAGACAATTGTTTTTCGGTGTAATTATTAGTAAAAGAAATGCTTTGCTCGACAAGTTTCGCGATTACCAGGTTTTGAGGAGAGGGGAAAAACTTACCCTTTGTTGAAAGAACTTAATAAGAAAGTCATATGAAAGGAGAAGAAAAGAAACAAACCTAAAACCATGTGACCATAGACCTTGTATTCTGCCACCTTTATATCTAACCACATAACAAAGTGACTGAGCATCCATGGATGAATGTTACCAATAAGAGAGGAAAAATCTTTCTTCACAATGCCAAGATCTAACATCTTCTAGTTATGTTTTGAACTGAAAAAAAAAATACAAATTGTAAAATGCCATCATAAACAGCATCAATGAAAATATTTTAAAAAAGCATATCTAAAACCACTCGGAAACTGATAGTTGTCTTCCATAGCCACAATCTTTGATTTTATTGGAAGAGCCAATCTACATCTGTCGGTGAACACGGTCTGTGTCACAATTTATCTCTACAAAAAAAGTTCGTGTTTTTGATTTATGTAGTGAAATGACCCATGACTTACTTGTCAATCTAAAGAAATGGGGATAAAAAAACAAATTAACTGATTGACTGATTCATAGCCCCAGCATAACAACCTTATTTCAAAATTTGTCCCACTTGATGCATACAGATGCATGTATTATTGTGTAACAGTAGGAAAAATCCCATTCAATATAGAAAAAAACAACAAATAATATTATATTAATTTATATAACATGTTTTTCTATGGGATATCATCAAGTTGTGTCCTTTATTGCAATGGTATTACTAATTTGTATAATTATTGGTATTTGTATATTCACATGCAATACACACAAAAAATAGTGTCAGGAAAATGGCGTTTTCAGCAAATATTGTTGAAACTCAAGATCATTTACGGTGTTTTTTTTAAGAAACAGTAATATATCCTACTTGATATTAAGGGTATTTTAAGGTCTACATTGTTACATCACGAATAAATCATAAGTACTAAGTATTCACGCATTTAGTGAATTTCAATAAATTCACATATTTTTCTTTCATAAGTGAATAAAATATATGCAAGTAGCCCCCTTTATCCTTCCCGTTGTAATTATGTACATGATTTTAGTATAAGTGAGTGATCATTTTATTCTAATCTAGTAATATCCCAAATCTATTTAACTTTCAGTTTAATAAATGTGACTTATTCCTTTCATAACACCAGTAATCTACAAACCTGAATGGCAATTATAAATCACAAGACAAACAATCCCCAAAAAACCGTATAGATAGTATCTGTTGTTCAGTAAAGATCCCTAATCTACAATTACTTGACGCACAATCACAACAATTTACGCAATTCACAACTTTACACAACGTGTGTTACCGACTATGACACGTATTTACAATGTCACGTGATATCATTGTATACACAGGCATTTCACACCTGTGTTAAAAACGTTAACATAAAATCGATCGAGTGTTTACTGAACTGAACGAACTCGGTTAGATGGAACGCAAATATCAAGTTTTTCTCAAAATTGTGACCTGAATTCCCAGAAGAATCTCAACTAGTACAATAATACTGGGACAAGGAAAGATCTCAACAATTAACCCAATAACTACCGGGCTAGGAAAGATCTCAGCAACCAACCCAATAACTACCAAGACAAGGAAAGATCTCAGCAACTGACTAACTAACTACTGGGATAAGGATATGTGGCTAGTAGATTAAAATTGTTATTTCAAAAGTTCTATAGTTGTTACCATGTCATGGATGATCAATATGGAGGGTTGGATTCTTGTTTGGTCAACAAGATCCAACTGTTATGCATGTTCTACCTCTTTCAATTCACAAAATTTACCTTCAACAAGCAACAGTGGGCGACTTGCAAGAAGCAGGAACTGCTCTCCTTTCTTGAGCATCTGAGTTCACGGAAAGTTTATAATGGGGTTCATGCTGTTGTTTTTCTGTGTGCTACAGTATATACTGGGATTCATGCTATTTGTCTGTGAGCTACAGTTTATAATGGGGTTAATGCTGTTGTTATTCAGTGTGCTACAGTTTGTAATGGGGTGCATGTTGTTTTTCTGTGTGCAACAGATTATAATGGGGTTCATGGTGTCGTTTTTCTGTGCAACATTTTACAATAGGGTCCATGCTGTCATTTTTCTGTGTGCTACAGTTTATCATGGGGTTCATGCTATTTTTTTCTGTGTGCTACATTATATAATGGTTTTCATGACGTTTTTTTTCTGTGTGCTACAGTTTAAAATGGGGTTTAGGCTGTCGTTTTTTGTGTGCTACAGTTTATAATGGGGTTCATGCTGTTTTTCTGTGTGCTACAGTTTATAATGGTGTTCATGCTGTTTTTCTTTGTGCTACAGTTTATAATGGGGTTCATGCTATTTTTTCTGTGCTACATTATATAATGGGTTTCATGGCGATTTTTTTGTGTGCTAGTTTAAAATGGGGTTCATGCTGTCGTTTTCTTTGTCCTACAGTTTATAATGGCTTTCATGCTGTTTTTCTGTGTGCTACAGTTTATAATGGGGTTCATGCTGTCGTTTTCCTGTGTGCTACAGTATATACTGGGATTCATGCTGTTTGACTGTATGATACATTATATAATAGGTTTCATGACGTATTTCTGTGTGCTTCAGTGTGAAATGGGGTTCATGCTGCCGTTTTCTGTGTGCTATAGTTTTTAATGGGGTTCATGCTGTTTTTCTGTGTGCTACAGTTTATGATGGGGTTCATGCTGTTGTTATCCTGTGTGTTACAGTTTATAATGGGGTTCATGCTGTCGTTTTCCGTGTGGTTCAGTATATAATGGGGTTCATGCTGTTTTTCTGTGTGCTACAGTTTATAATTTTCATGCTGTCGTTTTCTGTGTGTTACAGTTTATAATGGGGTTCATGCTGTCGTTTTCCGTGTGGTTCAGTATATAATGGGGTTCATGATGTTTTCCTGTGTGCTACAGTTTATAATTTTCATGCTGTCGTTTTCTGTGTGCAAAGGTTTATAATGGGGTCCATGCTGTTGTTATTCTGTGTGCTACAGTTTATAATGGGGTTAATGCTGTTGTTATTCAGTGTGCTACAGTTTGTAATGGGGTTCATGCTGCCGTTTTCTATGTGCTACAGTTTTTAATGGGGTTCATGCTGTTTTTCTGCGTGCTACAGTTTATGATGGGGTTCATGCTGTTGTTATCCTGTGTGTTACAGTTTATAATGGGGTTCATGCTGTCGTTTTCCGTGTGGTTCAGTATATAATGGGGTTCATGATGTTTTCCTGTGTGCTACAGTTTATAATTTTCATGCTGTCGTTTTCTGTGTGCTAAGGTTTATAATGGGGTCCATGCTGTTGTTATTCTGTGTGCTACAGTTTATAATGGGGTTAATGCTGTTGTTATTCAGTGTGCTACAGTTTGTAATGGGGTGCATGTTGTTTTTCTGTGTGCTACAGATTATAATGGGGTTCATGCTGTCATTTTTCTGTGTGCTACAGTTTATCATATGGGTTCATGCTGTCATTTTTCTGTGTGCTACAGTCTATAATGGGGTTTATGCTATTTTTTCTGTGTGCTACATTAAATAATGGGTTTCATGACGTATTTCTGTGTGCTACAGTTTTTAATGGGGTTCATGCTGTTTTTCTGTGTGCTACAGTTTATAATAGGGTGCATGCTGTCGTTTTTCTGTGCTTCAGTATATAATGGGGTTCATGATGTTTTCCTGTGTGCTACAGTTCTTTTGGTGTTGTACAGATTGTTTGTCGTGTATTTTTAGTGTCCCTATTGTATGGATTTCCCCCTGTTTGCACCTCTCATACTGCTTCTTTTCCCATATACCAAAATGCAAGTTTTTGGCCCAAAATTTCTAAACAGTTTGGGCCATAATCAATCCCAATCTTCCTGTTATGGTTAGGAACCCTCTGGTAAGGTTTTATTAATATCTATTTATAAATAGTCAAATCAACAAAGACAACATCACCTAGACAAAGCACTATATTTGCAAAAAAAATTAAACATTACCATTCGAAACTTATGAATTATCATATGGCTTTGCTTTGTTAAAACAATGATCAGTAGCATAACTAATGAAAAATATTGACATAAAGTATAGAAATAGACATATGATTCCTGTTTTAAAGAAAAATAATGTTAAATAAGACCGGTTTGATTGTCAAAACAAACCAATAGAAAGACTACAGAATATAAAAAATATAATATTGTCCTTAATAATTTTGCAGAACAATGAAAACACCATCATTATGACTAAATTTCTTAATTACAGATCTAACATGAAATAAATACTATAAAAGTTTTTACATATAAAATAAAAACACGAGAGCAAATGTGACCAATATACAAGCAGAATAAGAGAACAGATTATAAAGCACTCACTGTAAAACTTGAACAATTGTGACCAATATATAAGTAGAGTAAGAATACAGACTATAAAGCACTCAATGTAAAACTTTCTAAAATGTCTTGCATTCTGTAAATATTAAAAACGACTAATGTAAACAATTTTACCAAAAAGATTTATATAAAAAAGTTTGCCATTATGGCTTGATTCCGTAGGTACAAATAGTAAAAATGACATTGTCAAAGTGATGGGTTATTTCACACTATGTTTTACCCACTGCCTGATTGTTATTAAGATTGGCACTTAAATCAGAGATACTCATTAGAATCCATGTGTTTGTCACATAATCATATTATCATAAATATAACATGCTTTAGAACCTATTATGCAATACATGTAATAAATAGCTAAAATTACCACAAAATGATTAGGGCTGTTCCAGAAAAAATTGTGGTGGGAGGGGAGGCTTCGAAGGCATTTATAATTTGACCCAACAACCTATAAAAAATTTTCATCTATTGCACAACCTACAGAATTTATTTACCAGGACACCCAAGCACACACAGAGTAGGAGTTATATAAGATGCAACAACCTATAGAATTCGGAAAAAGAAGTCATATCATACATTGAATGTCTTTTTTGTACAACTGCTGAAAAAAAAACTTTTTTATCAAGGAAACTCAAGACTTTTAGATTTTGGACTGATACTGTAACACACTTCTCTGTAGGTAACAAATAAGGTTCTCTTCCGTAAAGGAGGTAATCTGCAAAAAAATTCATGCTCAACATGTTTCTTTTTAAACACCTCCAAATTTGGTTCCCTTGATTACTCTTATCTACGACACCAATGCACATGATGCCCTAGTACACCCATCAATTTTGTCTGATATAAATCCTACTAATCTTAGGTACCAGTCCATATAAAATTCAGACAGTGCCAACATTAAAGTGATTCATGGTGAAGAAAAACCCACTGAACAAACGATGCTTTTTCAATTTACATATGCTATATTTTTATGTAACATTGTCCTTTCCATATTCAAATTTGTACTTTTCAGAAAATCATACACTTATCTCTCACTAAAATCAACCAAATCAAACCAAATCAAGAAAGATAACTCTTGCAAAGTGTCAATTTTGTGTACAATCCTCAAGAGCGAAACATCCAAATGAAAACTAAGACTGATTATGTGATCAGTAACTGTTTCTGAACAAGAAATAAAAATGAATTCAGTGGGTTTTTGACATGCATGAATCACCTCCTGTCTGTTTTTATAAAGTCTTTTTTAACTTTTATAAAGTTATAAAGCTACTTAAAATCTGAAAACTGTGAGCAATGTTCACTAATTTGGAACCCCCACTCCCATAAGATGACAAGCACTATTACCTTCAAATTGCGAATTTAACATGGAAGATACACAATAATAAAATGAAGATTCTGTGAAAATTCAACTGAGTGGAATGGGACAAGTAACAGATAAAAGATGGATATTCTTCTGCATAATAGAAGTATGGAAGGAATGGTGGATATCATTCATATGTACATATCACTATATACCCATCACTTTGAACACCCCTCACTTTAAATAAAAATGAAAGGAATTATTCCTTCCATGAAGACAAACATTACATTAGAGGTGTCTTAATTTTGAGTTTTGACTTATCATAAAATGTGTGGAGGGAGAGGCAGACAACAGTATCCCATAAAAGGCACATAAAAAAGCTAATCTATCTACTTATTAAAAATAATCATAATTGTAAAATAATGTAAAATAAAAATTGATTGATACAGGTATCTTTTTTAATTCATTTTGCATTGATAGCTGCTTTGACTAGTCTAACTCAGACTAAATAGACAAACTGGTTATAAATAAACAAATCAATTCTACAAAGTAATGAACCTTAATTGTTTGATTACCCTGTATTAATATTTAAAATCTTAAATTGGAAGTAAAATGTATGAAAAACTATGGTAACTGACTGAGAATATTTACTCTGTTGTGTAAAATACAATAAAAAAAGTGTTGAGTCTTAAAAGGCAATACACATTCATACATGTTCATTAAGATAGAAACAGTAAACATATACACACTATACCACAACACAACAATAGGTCATTCTACTCTCATAATTGATAATAACATAAATAAATAAGAGAAATCATTAAAACATATTCATATTTTAGTGATACATTATAACACTGTTGGTAGGCTAACAAAAGTAAGTATCTCCACTTGGACTTTGAACGTATATGATAATAAAATAATTGACTTCTAGCATAGTGAAAAAGACTACTTGTTAGAATGTTGAACTGTGATAACATATGGCAGTACCATATACATACATGTATTAATTCCTAAATTATGGCAGTACCACAGACATACATGTATCCTAAATTATGGCAGTACCATAGCCATATGTGTATCATAAATTATGGCAGTATCATAGACATACATGTATCCTAAATTATGGAGTTATGATGAAAATGACTATGGTGAAGTTTAAGGTCAACACTTTACAATGCAGGACTTGATATCCAAATATAATTTGTAACATAATCTAACATAACTTTCTGATTATTCAGTTAGTTTCCCCTCCTACTGTTTGAACAACTAGTACCTCAATAAAATCATGGCCAGGGTTTTTAGATGGATTTGCAAACAAAAAATTAGTTCTTTTGGTCAAAGTTTTGATGCACATTTGAATTATACATCATAAGACAAGTTGTTTTTCTTTCTTGAATATAAGATTATGAAAGTAAGTTGTCAAACAACAAGAGGCTCCCAGGAGCCTGAATTGCTCACCTGGTTGAATTTTGTCTTTCAAGGGCAGTAAATTTAAATAGTTTTCAAGATATTAGCTGAAAACTGTAAAAAAATAAAGCTGTCATTTGTCCCCTTTCAAGGGCAATAACCCCTACAAGGAATCATCTGACAACATTTTTCCCTGAAGACTTTTGTAATCCTAATAATAAGGATCATTTCAGCTATTGAAAGAATTTGGCTAACCCTAACGGTTTTGGGGATATATGTGAAAAACTACTGTCTGAGCCTTTGTTCTATTTTTAGTAACAGCGGCCATGTTTTTTGTCGGATCAAAAATCCCAACAACAGTTCTATGAAAGATACCCCAAGGAACATTCATACCAAGTTTGGTTCCAATTGGTCAAGTAGCGTCAGAGAAGAAGAGTTTTGAAAGAAATAACATAAAAAATAGCAAAAAATGTTGAAAAGGGGCAATAACTCAAACATGGCATAACAGATTAAAATGAAAATTTGACTGCAGATAGATCTCATCATGCTGAACACTTTTATCCATGTCAGAATTTAGCTAAACCTTACGGTTTTGGAGATATATGCGAAAAACTACTGTCTGACCCCTATGTTTTATTTTTAGTAACAGCGGCCAACTTATTTTTCGACAGATCAAAAATCCCCACATCAATTCTATGCAGGATAGATACCCCAAGGAACATTCATACCAAGTTTGGTTCCAATTGGTCAGGTAGTGTCAGAGAAGAAGAGTTTTGAAAGAAATAACATAAAAAATAGCAAAAAATGTTGAAAAGGGGCAATAACTCAAACATGGCTAACAGATTAAAATGAAAATTTGACTGCAGATAGATCTCATCATGCTGAACACTTTTATCCATGTCAGAATTTAGCTAAACCTTACGGTTTTGGAGATATATGCGAAAAACTACTGTCTGACCCCTATGTTTTATTTTTAGTAACAGCGGCCAACTTATTTTTCGACAGATCAAAAATCCCCACATCAATTCTATGCAGGATAGATACCCCAAGGAACATTCATACCAAGTTTGGTTCCAATTGGTCAGGTAGTGTCAGAGAAGAAGAGTTTTGAAAGAAATAACATAAAAAATAGCAAAAAATGTTGAAAAGGGGCAATAACTCAAACATGGCTTAACAGATTAAAATGAAAATTTGACTGCAGATAGATCTCATCATGCTGAACACTTTTATCCATGTCAGAATTTAGCTAAACCTTACGGTTTTGGAGATATATGCGAAAAACTACTGTCTGACCCCTATGTTTTATTTTTAGTAACAGCGGCCAACTTATTTTTCGACAGATCAAAAATCCCCACATCAATTCTATGCAGGATAGATACCCCAAGGAACATTCATACCAAGTTTGGTTCAAATTGGTCAAGTAGTGTTCGAGGAGAAGAATTTTGAAAAAATTGCTAACAACGAAGACGGACGACGACGATGGACGCCAAGTGATGGCAATAGCTCACATGGGCTTTAGCCAGGTGAGCTAATAAAGAGATAAACTGAGGCAAATGCAAATTAAATTAAAGGGAAAAACTGCACGATATGATTTTTTTTATGACCAAGCTTAACAAAATAAAAAATGTCTAAGTAGATGCAAATTTTCAGCTGTATGTATGAAGTGTAGTGAAATTAAAGCCTATTAATAGACTATTTTTTAAAGGTTGATGACCCGGCCATTTTGTTTATACATATATGTAATGCTGAGTTTCTTTAAAAGTTCAGTGAGTGATGTTTAGAAGATATGTTGCTAGGCAGACAGTGTGGTTCCAATATATTGCCCAGACATAGCTTCCCAGGAGGTAATACAGAACAACAATAACATAAACCAACAAAAAATATCAACTAAAGTCATTATTATTATGGAGTTTTGACATCATTTGATGCTAGTAATGTTTCTTCACCTGATGACCTTTCACAGAGGTCATCCACATGGGACTGAAGGTCCCCTGTGGACTCCCCTGACACATGTGAGTCAGCTGAGTAATACTCAGTTCTATCACTACTACCTTTACTCTCTGAACCACTGAGAGATGATTCTAAAGGTTGACAATAGTTATCAGCTTGTGTTTCCTGATTGTTTCCCATGAATTCTGGCTCTTCAATACAATTATCTCCCTTAGAATCCTCTTCCTCATTTTGAGAAATTTGTTGAGGTGTTACTATGTTGACACCATGTGGAATTTGCAGTGGTGTAACAATGGTAACATCACCAAATCTTACAGAATCTGCAGAACTACTCTCGACATAATATTTCTTTCCGATTCCATTTGATAATTCACCACTAGCGTCATGCCCTGATTGACCAGATTCACCACTAGCCTCATGCCCTGATTGACCAGAGTAACTAGAGCATCCATTAAAACTTTTCTCAGATCCTGTTTCTTGTTCAGTCTCCTCTGGAATTGTTTCAATATCATCAAAATTTAAATGGTTACTATTGACTACAGGATGTTCAGAAATAGTGGAAGATGTGTGAGGGGTTAAGTGTTGCCTGTAGCTACTAACAACACCAGCTTCCTTACACATATTATAGAAGACAGTAGTAGTGTCTGCTAATAGATTATCTGGAGTGTCATATTCTACTATCTCACCTTTATCCATTACCACAATCCTAATAAAACATACAACAAAATAGTTAATCTTCATTTAAGTTATTATAATGATAGGAGTACCTTACTGATTTTTTTTTCAGTGTATGAAAGGAGAAATGTCATTAACAATGGGTCAGATTAAACAAAAAGATATCAGAATCCAAAATTTATTTTACACTAAAGATTAGAAAAATGGGTTATTTTAATAGAATTAAGGCATTCTGTACATGCTCATTGTGTCATATTTTTCCTTTCCCCTTTCCTCTATCTAGGACTTGACAGTTTATGAACAACTTACCTGGTAATTTTAGCAAAGCTGAGGATGCTTACCCTACCAGTGCACCTGGTCAATGCTCCCAGTTTTTAGTGGAATACTAGTTGCTCATTTACTATTGTTTCTCTTAAAAAAGTGTTTTTTTTTGTTATTTCTTTGTCTAGTTGTTATCCTTTGATAATAATAGACAAAAAGTTTCAAAAATTGGTCAAAGACAGAAATTACTGAATTTTGTTTAAACAAGAAGTAGATGTCCAACGACCTGAATTACAATCCCACAATATGAGACCTGTACCTAATGTTGGATACCAAATATCAAGGGCTGTGATTGGACATTGCTACAAAAGTGTTATGAAAATAATATCCCCATCGATATTCACTGTACTATAACTAGATTTTCATATGAAATTTGGCCAAAAATGTGTCAAAGACAGAAATAGCAGAATTTTAATAACAGGAAGTAGATGTCCAACAGGTCTGAAAATGGATTCCACGACAATGGACTTGCACCAGATGCTGGATATCAAATATCAAGAGGCTGCAGTTAGTAGTAACTAATGAAAATGTTGGGAAAATAATTTCCCTGCACACCCATCCTCCTACCTACTTACGTGACCAACATTCACCATACCATAACAATATTTTCACTATGTGAATTTTGGTAAAAAATTTACAGGTACAAATATACCTGTGAGTAATTTAATGACTAACATAAAGTTTAACCTTGATCTACGGATTACTAAAATTACTGACATCAACTTTAATCTTGACCTTTGAAAAATTCAATGACTTATATCAACTGACCTTGACCTGTAAATAATTGGCTAATGAACATCAAAGTTAAATTTTAAATAATCTAATGACTGATTTCGTCCTTGACCTTGAATATGAGTACATGAAATAAATAAACTGAGGCCAGGTAACATCACAATCAAGTTTATTTTGAATTTCTGTGGTTTGATGAAAATCACATGAAATTCTTACCTATCATAATCCAGGACAGATTTCAGTCTGTGTGCTACACATAGTACAGTGCATTCCTTAAACTCTCTGAATATTGTCTGCTGTATCATTTCGTCCATACCCAAGTCAACAGATGCAGTGGCTTCATCTAGTACCAAGAGCTTGGTTCTCCTTAGTAAGGCCCTACTTAGACACACAAGTTGTCTCTGACCCACACTGAAAACATGGTTTTAAACATTAGAAGTTCTTTTTTAAGTCGCCAATATTGTTAGCCACTTCTTGAACTTGTAATTTCCGTACTTAATATTCGCACATTACTTGCATAAATATGTAGTGATACGCCACGTAATGTAGCTGATCCTCGCCCTGTTTACCGCCATAGCGTCATAGTTCTAGCTTCTTACAGGATAAAAATGTACCTCTTAAGTAAAATACATGTGTGTCTTACGTGTGTTTCTTGCTTGTATGAGAAAGGGAAGTTTACATGAAATGATCGGTTAGATTTGAACATTACCCAGTTTCCAATTTAGGCACTGAGGCTTGTTACAAGACTATATAAGTCATACACATTAGCACACCCTGATATTTATGAATATTCATTGCCAGCTACTCAATTTTGTTCCTAAACTGGTTCCCTGGTCAATATTATAAGTGAAACAAAGATTGCTACAATGTACCTTTTTTAAAACATATACCGTATTTTCCAGACTATAAGTTGATGTGGAGTATAAGTCAAATTGCCTAATTTTGACCAAAATATATGAAAAAAACATAGACAAGTTGAGGGTCAGATGTGTGCATTATAATAGATCGTATATGTCAGTGGAGATCCAAGTTTAGCGGTTTGTTTTCAACAGCAGATTATTCCAGCAATGTTACTAAGTATAAGATTTCTGAATTAAATAAATATCTGTGTTTTTCAAAAAGTGCAAATTGTCCGCGAGTTCAACTATTTTTATTGAATGGTGTGTCAATGGCTCTGAAGCCATAGATCCTCAAGTGTACGAAATCATAAACATGTCAAAGGTGGGCAGCCATGTGTGAAATAAGCGGGAAATTTGTTTGATATTGTTACCTGCAAATTTGGTTCCAATAACCCATTTAGATAAAACCTCTACTGAATTATAATTTGAGCAATGTGCGAATGTGTTACGAAATACCGTAAATGGGTATAAATTTGCATATTAAAGGACCGACAACTCCAAAACACTCGAAATGTGTTTTCCAAGTTAAACAAAAGTTGTGTTAATGTATCTTCTACAGTTTATTTATATATTTTAATGGTTTCAAAGTTTCAGGGTTTTTATTAACACCATCGTATTCATTCATTAAGGATAGCCGCAATGATCAATAATGTATCAATTCAATCGCCCGTTTGACTGTTTGAATGACGGCTTTACCAAAAATATTGATATTAAAGCAATCAAAAGTGAACTAAACAAATCTAATGAAATGCATTGTTGATGAATATTTTTCTTGAAAAATCCTTACATAAGTTCAGGCTGACACTTTGCTGAAAAAAAAATATTGACTTATAGTCCAGAAAATATGGTACATGTCTATGCATGTTTTTTGCTTGTATTAGAATGGGAAGTTTACATTAAAAGATAATATGATCAGTTAGCATTGAATTTATGTAATATTACCCAGTTTTCGATTCAAACACAGGCATTCGTTACAATTTATTATATATAAAGGTCATATATATTATAAGGACATGGATATTTATAAATAGCCAGTTTTTTAATCTTGTTCCGGATGATTGAAAACATTCGAGTCATAACGGTTACGAAAGAGTACACAATACTATCAAGGGAGCCAATAGTTTAGCGGAAATCACCCAATTTTAGAGCATATCGCATGTGTACCATTTTGGATGTTGAAAGTAAGCCAAAATCAGTGACAGTGAATATTCAACGATTAGCAACTTTAAAGACTTCAGTCTTTGATTTTAGATTTCTATGATAAGTTCTCTGTACATCTAGTTATCATTCTTAAGATTTAATACAAGACAAATAAGTTCTTCACATGAAAATTCCTTTACAGGAAAAGACATCAGAGAAACCCAGCATAAACTATAAAAACTGAGAGTAATACTCACAACAAAATATAGAGGAAACCCAAAAGTCATTCAGATGGATACAAAGATGCACAATGGAATAATATGAAAAAGAATGTGTGAAAGTTTTATCAAATTCCATTCAGCTGTTTTAGAGGAATTGGGATGTACAGTATGATTACCATAAACCTCAAGCAGGGGCATAAAAACTAGAGCTTCTAGGAAGCCTGAATTGATCATCAAGAAACAACAGACAAATTGACGGCAACAGCTAAATAAAGCACAGACAGAAATCTAGTTGGCCAAATAAACCAAGCACAAGTTGACAGACAGACAAACAGACTCTAATGATAACAATACATAGTTCCCTGATGGCTGTATATATCACTGATCCAAATACTATCTTGGATCATCAACTATAAATGACAAACTGAGGAAATGACCTTGATTTTGAACAAAAGAAGGAATATGGACAAAGACAAGGAAGATGTTCAAGTCCATTTAACAGATGCAGATTTGCAAAGTTTTATGCATTGACAATTGGACAAATTAGGTTTCAAATAACAGATGACTGATTTGTCAAAAAAAAAAACCAAAACAAAACAAAAAACAAATCAATATCTTAAGTCTTTGGAAAAATATGTGTAAAACTAAAATTATGGTACATTGCGTAAAAAATTCAGGAAAGCGGTACAAAATGTAAACTTGATCTGTAACTCAATAAGGTGGACTCACATACCAAAAATCAGCTCATTATCTTCAAGCGTTTAGAAAAAAAGTGTGGAAAGCTTAAATTTTGGTAAATTCAAGGGCTATAACTGGGACAAAAATCAGCAAACGGAAACATATTGTTAACTTAATCTGTAACTCATCAAGGTAGACCCACATATCAAAAATCAGCTCAATATCAGCAAGCATTTAGAAAAAATTGCAGAAAAGTTAAATTTCGGTAAATTTTTTTAAAATTCAAGGGCCATAACACAGACAAAAATCAGCGATGCAGAAAAAAACGTAAACATGATCTGTAACTCATCAACGTTCACATATAAAAAATGGGCTCAATATCTGTAGGCATTTAGGAAAAGTTTTTATCCGGACTGACAGACGATGGAAAGCATATATAAAGCCCCTTTTGGCTTAAGCCGGTAGGGGACTAATTACCTGAGATTTTGTCCTCCTTCCCCACACTGGAAATCTAGTTGACTTGGTAAGTCCAGAACTGTATCTTTTAACTGAGATTGCTGAAGCACCATCCATAATTGCTCATCTCCATAGCAACAGTATGGGTCAAGGTTAATTCTCAAAGACCCAGCAAACAAAACTGGATCCTGCATAAGAAATGAAGCCCATAGTGTCATTTTGACATATAACAACCTTAAATCCATAAAGAATTAAAAATTACACAATACTCTTCATGTTAGTTGAAAATGATGTGTCTCGATCATAGAGTAAAAGTCAAAGAACAACAGCAACACTCAAGATTATGTACCTAGCAGAGATCCAATCTTAGCAAATTGACCTTGACCTTTGACCTTAACATGCTCCAGTGGGTCTGAAAATATACTACACTTTACAGGACATCAACTCTAATCCTATGTAATTTACCTGTGGTAATATTGTAATTTTTTCTCTGAGATCATGTAAACCAATAGTGTTGATTGCCACACCATTTAGGATTATCTCTCCCTCTGCTGCATTTGCTAAACGGAATAATGCTGAGACCAGGGAAGATTTACCTGCTCCTGTCCTTCCAACAATTCCAATCTGAAACAATACTCCAACTTATGAACTCACAGAAAAGCACTGTACACCAACTTATTTTGTTTAAATATAAAATATTTTCTCAAAATCTTTTGGGAAAGTGTGAAGGACAGATGGACACACAAACAAGGTAATGATAGGGGTTATATACAGTCTCAAGTGTACAACAAAACACAACTCTTAAAATATGTTTTTACCTTTTCTCCATGTTTTATCCGTAGATTAATTCCTTTGAGAACCAAATCAGTTCCTTGTTGGTACCTCATCGTAAAATCACGGAAAACTACATCTCCTTTTTGAGGCCAGTGGACTGGTTTTCTACCCTGTCTCCAAGCTCCCTTTATCAATCACAGAGGTAGAGGCAATTAGGAAGTCAAAATAATTTTAAGTATCAAAATAGTTCAAAATGTCAAAATACATGCAGTAAAAAGAATCATATGTATAAAAATATTTCAAAATATCAAAACACCTAAAGGTATCAAAATATTTCATTCAAATAATTTTTGTAGTGTTTGATCCTAGAGTTTGTGAAAATTTTGAAATGGGTTGTCAATGAAGATGCTTGAAAATAATTAATATGAATTGTTAGAAAATGCCTACTCTTTGATAATTATTGACCATATTAACTACATGATGAAAGGGACTAAATTCAAGTTATAAATAGATATTTTAACCATAAATCATATATGACAGGATTTTCTGTCATAATTTTAATGAAAACAGTTAAAATAACCACTACATCACAGCAAATCACAGTAAAGAAGTATTACTAAAACTTTAACTGAGAAATTTGTAGGCCTTTTCATATAATCATTTTAACATAATAATCAAGGAAATTTCCCTAAAATTATATTGAAGAAATAAAGTGTTCTTGCTCAACTCCTACTTTGTAAAAAAAAAGACAAAATTGAAAATCAAAATAAAAAGATAGAACTTGGTAAGTAAGGACTGAAATCTATATTACCTTTAACACAGACAGTATAAAACTGTGAAATGTCCTTAACATCAAAGACAATTCCAGAACATCCTCTGAGACAAATTACTTCTGGAATTGATAAAAAAGAATTCCCCAGAATTTATTGAAAATCACCTCCCTTTGAAATTTCCATTTATCAACCTATAAGAAATACCTCTGTCTGAATCTCTGTGTACTCCTTGATTCTCTCTACACTGACAATATTACTCTGGAGATCACTTAAATTCATCACCAGTAAATTCAAAATATATGTTGCCTAAAATAAAGTATGATTGATTAGCTTAAACTTTACTACAGTCTGGTTACTATATGGAAACTATATGTCCTAATATACCCCAATAAAGCTATTGGTCGTGGTGTAAACATAAGAATAATGATAAAAAAAACAAACAAATTCACAACAGCAAAACAAAGTAGTGCTTACCAAAAGTTACAACACATGATTTTAAGCAAGCAAATTCATTTTTATTGAAAAACATTAGTAGAACTACAGAAATTCCCTTACAAATTGTGTGTATTTTCATCTATTTCACCCACAAGTGTACCAGTACAAGTCTGTTAAAAGCTAATGTAGATTGCCATAACTACCATTATATGTAATTATAAACCAACCTGTATGGCATATACTACAGATAAACCAACTAAAGGACCATCTAATCCAGAGAAGATACTGAGTAAGGCTACAGACAACACCAGAACATCTCCAAGTAACTCTAATCTTACTCCTAACCATCTGAAAAGTAATATAGATGTCCAGCATTCAGAAAATTGATTAATCATAAATTATATGTCAATGATTGTTTTCAGTAGATAATTACTGACAAGTTACATATTAGCCAATATAAAAGCTTCCAAGAGCTTATGTCTTTTGAGTTAATACAATATTCAAATTTAAATTACTTTTGACATATAAATAATGCATTCCTCTTCACCTCATGATCTATTTCAATTTCCAAACTCACCGTAACTACAGATAGATTGCTCGGTGTGACCTACTATAGGCAGAAGTAAATGACAGATGTAACGTACTGAAGATGACAAATAAGGTAGGTGTGACCAACTGTAGAGAAGAAAAGTTAAGAGGGTGTGACTCACTGTAGGCAAGGGCAGTTCAGTGGGTGTGACCAACTGAAGAGAGTGTGGCACACTGTATATAAGGGCACTTCAGTGAGTGTGACCAACTCAAGAGGGTGTGGCATACTGTAGACAAGGGCAGTTCAGTGGGTGTGACCAATTGAAGAGGGTTTGGCACACTGTAGACAAGTGCAGTTCAGTGGGTGTTACCAACTGAAGAGGGTGTGACAGTTCAGTGGATATGACCTACTGTTGTCTTATTTTGCTGATGGAGGGTGAAATGTTGCTGCTACCTTGCTGACGGAGGGAAAGATGTTCAGTCTACCTTGATGATTAAAGGTGAAATGTTGGCTATACCTTTCTGATGGAGGGTAAAATGTTGCCTGTAACTTGCTGATGAAGGGTAAAATATTGTCATATCTTGCGGTATCGGGTGGTTTCGCCCTAGTTACATGTTCGCCCTGAGTTGTTTCGCCCTGATTGGTGAGTGGTTTCAGCCTTATCAATTAACAGTTAAATGATTGATGTTCTAATAAATAAAAGGTATTGTTATTCATGATAAACTAATTAGTACTCTAAATAAAAATAAAAGAACTCGTTAAAAAAACATGTTTGCAGAAAAGAAGTAATTAATCCTAATTAAGGAGCAATTTGGTATTTTATTGAAATTTTGATTGGTTTTTCAATTATTAAGAAAATTAATATAACGGACATTGTTATTACAGAAATATTATTGAAACGGTAATTGACAACAGATGTAATTTTTGATCTTCAAGCAATTGCTGAAAATGTATAAAAGACATAAGTTTGAACTGGCATATTCATTCTTGAATTCGTGTCAGAGCCACAACCTGCCCAGCCAGAGCCACAACCTGCCCAGCAAGAACCAGAACCTGCCCAGCCAGAACCAGAACCCATGCAGGTCGACAACCCTATAGATGCCAGCTTCGATGTAAAACTAAGAGTAGCAGATGACACAGAAGAACCACAGGACACGTGAGTTTATAAAAATTTGTAAGTATTTCATCATGTTCAATGTTTTAGTATTAGTTAAAATTTTAAACTTGTCCTTGTATTTCTGTTATCTTGTGAAATCTTTATTCATTTTAGATTTTGCATTGCTTTAATTTTATTGCAGATTCCTTAATGCAGAACCTGATCTCCCAGACGACATACTACCAGAGGAGCCAGTGGTGTACAAAGCTCTAGAGAAGAGCAGCAAGCGCGGTGGCAGACTCCTGGTATCCAGTAATGGTTATTCTTATGGTGTTAAGGTATTTTAATCTAATATAGAACTGAATTAATATGGAAAAGAATTTTTACATGCGACGTGTACACGTGCCCGAGAATACACAAATTTAAATTTTTAATTAATTCAATTGATATGTAAATGAGAGCCAGTTGTTATCAGTATAATCTAAGCACGTGCCTGAGATTACATAGGTAATAAAATAGTTAAGTTAATTGATATGTAAATGGACGTCAGGTGTACCTAGGCACGAGTCACAATTCACATGTGTATATAAATTGCAACTGTTATTGTTGTTATTGTTTTTCTTAGCAGAGGACACTTACCCTACCCGTGCACCTGGTCCATGCTCCTAGTTTTTAGTGGAGTCCGAGTTGCTCATTTACTTTTGTTACTTTGTATGTATGATTTTAGTTACTTTATGTTATTTGTTGTGTATGTCTGTTTTCCATGTCTGGTCTTTGTTCCTTGATTACATTCTTTTGATTACCGCTATAACCTTGGTTCCCTTGATTACTCTTGTTATTCATTAAACTTTATTTTGATTATAATCTGTTTTATCATGCTTATCTGATGTATTTGCCTGATTTATGATGTATAATACATGTTGATAAATATACTTAATAAATAAATAAATGCAATTAATTACCAAGTACCAGTCCAACTGGAGACAGCAAGTATATATACAAAAACAACAACAAAAAACAAGACAACATAAAAAAGACAAAAAAAAAGACAAAATAAACAAGACACCCCCCAGAGCAGGACATGCTTACATTTCTAGTCTTGCATTATTTGGTAGATATTAATTGGTTGTGCAGTTTTACATTTGACTTAGTTTATTTACACACAAATTGCATAGGCTTACATGCTTTTTCACAAGACATAGAATAATTATACTGAATAAATTCAATAAAAAAAATCAAGAATATTCTTTGATATGGATACTGACATGCATTTTATTTTTTTATTAATAAAGCATCTGAGATCGCTAAATCCTTAAATTCACTATTTTATTTTGATATACAAAAATCAGGGCGAAACCATGCAGGACGAACAAGATTTAGGGTGAAACCACCCAGGGCGAACCGGTAGTATGGCGAAACCACTCAGGTGCGAACCGGAATTAGGGCGAAACAACCCGGATTCCTATCTTGCTGATGAAGGGTGAAATGTTGCCATAACTTGCTGATTGTGAGTGAAAAGTTGTCCCTACCTGACTGATAGAAGGTGAAATGTTGTCCCCAACTGGCTGATGGAAGGTGAAATGTTCTCCCTACCTGACTAATGGAAGGTGAAATGTTGTCTCTACCTGACTGATGGAAGGTGAAATGTTATCCCTACCTGGCTGATGGAAGGAGAAATGTTGGCCATAACTTGCTGATTGTGAGTAAGTTGTCCCTACCTGACTGATCGAAGGTGAAATGTCCCAACCTGACTGATAGAAGGTGAAATGTTGTCCCTACCTGGCTGATGGAAGGTGAAATATTGTCCCTACCTGGCTGATGGAAGGTGAAATGTTGGCAATACTTAGCTGATTAAGAGTGTTTCCATTCCCTGTTTTGTTAAGCGAAATATCACCCCTTACCTTGCTGAGTTAAAGTAAGCATAGTAGTATACTATATTCCTATCTAGTCTTCTAAGTGATTCATTAATGAACCTCTCCGTAGCTCTGTATGCTCTTATCACTGAGGCCCCTGCTACTGTTTCACTGAAGTGGTTAAATATGGGAGATCGATGTACTGATTCTAATCTCTTCAACTGACGAGATGTTGGCAGGTAAAACCGCTAAAAAATGTAATAAGTTTTGTGTGTCAATGTTATGGCAAATTTGTCACAGAAAATAAGACGTAGTTTACTTTCTACAATTCATTAAACAAACATAATGAACTGTTTGTAGAACTTTTCACAGTAACAAAAATCTGAACTTTATAAAATATTAAGCCAGCAACTAACTCACTTCATTTTTCAACATAAAGTTTTGCCAAGTGCAGCATGATATGATGGCAGCCAGTTAAACTCTGTTCCCTTGGGGCTAATATGGACACAATTTTAATTTTTGACCAATTAAACATAAGGACTGACTTACAGTTTATTATGAACACAAAACTCATTAGGATACAATACTGCACAATATTCCGGAAGTCAATTTAAGTACAAAGTTCTGCTTCAGGTTGCAAATTCAACCAACAGTAATCAATATATCAACAATTCATGACATTTGATTCACTGCAACTAAAATTATCCTGAGAAACGAAAAAATTAACAACACCAACAACAATGACAAGTACAACAACATCATAACAACTTTTTAAGGTCATATAAAAACTGATGTTTAATTTTGGTGTTTTTTTTTGGGCTGCAACAGCAAGTATATCAAGTAGCACACAATACACAATCTATTTTATGGACTCTCAACAGACAAAGAAGGTAAAAGTATTTTTATCATTCACATATTTATCTTAAAATACTAAGATGATAAAGCCTAAAAAACATAAAACACAAGCTTGAGAACCCTAAAATGTCAAATCTAGTAAGTTGTCACAAAAGTAAAGTAGAGACATTACATAAGAGATGACTCATATCTAATTTACAAACCTATGAACTTACCAAAATGACACCATACAAGAAAAGAACAGGAAGAACTACTGTGAAGATTAATGGAGTATTGATACAGATGACTATCACTGTGGTAATGGCTAGATACAGTGAGTTAATTGTGATACGGAAAGTGAGAGGTAGGGTTGTGTCTATTGTCTCCATGTCACTAGAGAATCTGTTTATTATACGTCCTGTAGGGGTTGTATCAAAAAATTCCATTGGTGCCCTTATCATCCTGTCTAACATCAGAGAGTGAAGTCGACCTGCAGCTTCCACCATTCTTACTGAAGTCAGCATTGCATAAATCAAAACTAAAATTGCTGAAAAATAACAGTAATCATCTCCAGTAATCAAAACTAAAATGGCTGAAAAATAACAGTAATCATCTCCAGTAATCATCACAAACATGGCTGGAAATACCAAATAATCATATTCAGTAATCAGACCTAAAATTGCTTGATTGCAACAGTAATCATGGTAATCATATCTGTACATGAAGATACAACCCTATCTTACATGAACATGAGGCAATGAGCAGGCCAAAGAACCATTATATCCACAAGTCCTTCGTGTATTCTTTATTAGTTGGAACAATCCCTGTACCAAACAAATGGATGTGTCAAAACCATTATCCATCAAACCCAGTTGCATGGCATACAGATATAAAGGCTAAACTATTTCTACATAAACCCTACCCTGACAAACTCCCAGAATTCCATACACCAGTACATAATAATTAGTTTTATCTGTGAAGGTTACTCCAATGGCTGTGTGGTTGGTACTGTATAAGTTGTTAGCATGAGTCCAGAAAGATAACCAGAAGTTGGAGTAAACACTAATACCATGGTAGAGTGAGAATATTAGGACAATAGCAGCTGAGGTGCAGCACCCAATAGCCTTGCAGTAGTATCTATACACAGACCACTTTATCTGAAAATATACATATGGCATAATAACCACTGAGACACAGCATCCAACAGTAGTAAGTATCTATTAACCATTTCATCTGAAAGTAATAGAAAATCTTATTTAACCAATATAAGCATGACCTCACAATAATACCAGATAATCTCTAATTTACAGTTGGGTATTTTAGGTCATGATGGTATGAATAAAAAGCAGAACAGGTTGAGAAATATAGGAAGTCATTATACCTGCCCACTGTGAGTTCATTCATCATGAGTGAGCCTGATGGTAGTGATAATACCTGCCCACTGTGAGTTGGTTCATCATGAGTGAGTCTGAGGGTTTGTGATTATACCTGCTCACTAGGAATTAATTCATCATGAGAGTCTGAAGGGTAGTGATAATACTAGCCCACTATGAGTCAATTCATCACGAATAAGTTTGAGGGTAGTGATAATACCAATCCACCATTAATGGATTAATCATGAGTGATGGTATTGATAATACCTGCCCTCTGTGAGTCAGTTCATCATGAATAAGTCTGAGGGTTTGTGATTATACCTGCTCACTGGGAATTGATTCATCACAAGTTAGTCTGAGGGTTTGTGATTATACCTGCTCACTTGGAATTGATTCATCACAAGTGAGTCTGAAGGATAGTGATAATACCCGCCCACTGTGAGTTGATTCATGATGAATAAGTCTTAAGGGTAATGATAATACCGGTCCACTGTGAGTTGATTCATCATGAGTGAGTCTGAAGGGTAATGATAATACCTGTCCACTATGAGTTGATTCATATTAAGTCTGAAGGGTAATGATAATACCTGTCCACTGTGAGTTGATTCATCATGAGTGAGTCTGATTGGAAGTGGTTGTTTTCCCTTTACACAAGGCTCAATCTGCTTTGGTTTTAAAGGTTTCCTGTAAAATAATGCATTAAAACACAGTAAGGATGATTCCTATATTTCCCCCAAGCTTTGTATGCAGGTGGGTAGAAAAAGTCATTTTTTAATGTGTGGCCCCACTTTGACCCCCATGGACTGAAAATGCTAAATTCTATTTGAAATATGTTAATTATTCTTAAAACAGAAATTAAAAAAAGAATTGACAAAATAGAATGAGAAGTTAAACATTCTACAACAATATCAAATAAATGCCTATTTTACCCATATTGGTTGCTTTTTGCAGAATGGTAGGGTGCAACCATCCCATTGTTAAATAGCAAGCTTCTTCAAGCAGCAAGTAACAATATATAATGAGTGAGTCTGAAGGGTAGCGATAATACCTGTCCACTGCGAGTTGATTCATAATGAGCGAGTCTTAAGTGTAGCGATAATACCTGCCCACTATGAGTTGATTCATATTAAGTCTGAAGGGTATTGATAATATCTGTCCACTGCGAGTTGATTCATAATGAGTGAGTCTTAAGGGTATTTATAATATCTGTCCACTGCGAGTTGACACTCGAAATGCCAAGAATAAAAACAAAATCATATGGTGATCGTAGGTTCGACAAAGCACCTGCCACTTTATGGAACAAACTTCCCAGCGGACTGAAAATTCATCTTTTTAGGACAGCTTATGGTGATCTTTTATTAATTTTGACGTTATTATGTTTTATTAATGATCTATTTTATCAGTGGTATGTTTAATACAGTAATGTTATGTTTTGGATATTTATATTTTAAATGGTAACATTTTTTTTTATTGTTTTTAACTCTTATTTCATTTAAATGAAAAAAATATTAATATATAATCTATTTTCTAGATATTTTTACTTTTGCCATTTTATACTATTTAAATGATGTTTTAATACTTAATCATGTTTCAATTACATAGTTTGTAATTTTTTTTTTTGTTCATCTTTTCTTTTTTGGTTTTACAAATTTCTGTATCTAAGATACATAATTCTGGTTCTGAATAATATTTTTATTTTTATTTTCCTTTGTATAATTTTAGGTGTTGATTACTACTGTATTGTATATCATTTTTATGCTGTAAATCGCTTAGAGTAAATGTCGTTTAGATTGCCACTATACAAATATTGTAAATAATAATTATAAATGAAGTCAGAAAATTTCATAAAGCAGAAGATGCCATGCAAACTAATTTTTGTGACTGTATCAAAAGTAAAAAAAAATGCAGGTTTAAAATGGACATTCATGCAACTTGCATAATGATAATTGTGTAAATAAAGACTTGCACATATAGACTGAAAGTTTAACATAAACAAGACCACCAAAAGTACTTTCTGTATTTCTCATTCTTGAAAAGTAAAGCTGGATTATAAAGGCATGATATTACTACCAACAACAAGATATTTGACCATAAAAACCTTTCATGGAAGACAACAACAACTGTGTTGTGTCATGTCAATTAATGCATATTATCAATCTAGTCCATATTTGCATCCTAAAAAGGCCTTTGTAAAGTCCAGAAACTGTATGCATGACCACATCTACTGTTGCTGCATATTACAAACTTACTGTTTCCTGATAGATGTTAATTCGTCTGAGGTAAACCCATCAGAACTTACTGTTTCCTGATAGATGTTAATTCGTCTGAGGTAAACCCATCAGAACTTACTGTTTCCTGATAGATGTTAATTCGTCTGAGGTAAACCCATCAGAACTTACTGTTTCCTGATAGATGTTAATTCGTCTGAGGTAAACCCATCAGAACTTACTGTTTCCTGATAGATGTTATTTCGTCTGAGGTAAACCCATCAGAACTTACTGTTTCCTGATAGATGTTAATTCGTCTGAGGTAAACCCATCAGAACTTACTGTTTCCTGATAGATGTTATTTCGTCTGAGGTAAACCCATCAGAACTTACTGTTTCCTGATAGATGTTAATTCGTCTGAGGTAAACCCATCAGAAGTTACTGTTTCTACTTGCTCTAATATCATAGTCTTTATTTTCTCAACTAGAAAATGAAATCATCTGGTAAAATCAAGATAGAATCATAAGGATAAAATATATTGATGAAATATTTCTCTTGATCATTCTATAATTTAATTTCTGATAAGATGTACTATAAATATTTGGAGAACACAAGCATAATAAACCATTTGATAAACATACACAGAAAAATAACTTATGTCTGTTTCAATTCAAATACCACCAAATTTATTGATTCATGTGTGCATGATACACCATTCCCCATATTGGAGTTACAGTATGTCCTGTGACAAAACAATAGGCTCCCAGGAGCCTGAATCACTCACCTGGTTGAATTTTGCCTTTCAAAGGCAGTAAATTTAACAGGAAGTTGTCCAACAATTTTGACTCAAGAAGTCTTTGGTAGGACTTATCATAAGGATCATTTCAACAATTGAAAGTTTCTTTTTTTTGACTGAAAATTGTAAAAAAAATTTCATTTTCCCCTTTCAAGGGCAACAACTCTTACAAGGAGTCATCTGACAACTTTTATCCCTGAAGACTTTTGTTGTCCTAATAATAAGGAACATTTCAGCCATTGAAAGAAATTGGCTAAACCTAATGGTTTTGGAGATATATGCGAAAAACTGCTGTCTGACCCCTATGTTCTATTTTTAGTAACGGCTGCCATGTTTTTTGACAGATCAAAAATTCCTACAACAGTTCTATGCAGGATACCTTAAGGAACATTCATACAAAGTTTGGTTTGAATTGATCAAGTAGTTTCAGAGAAGAAGATTTTTGAAAGAAATAACATTAAAAATAGCAAAAATCGTAAAAAAGGGCAATAACTCCAACAACGCTAAACACATTAAAACCAAAATTTGACCACAGATAGATCTTTTCATGCTGAAGATTTTTTTCCCGTCAGACTTTAGCTAAACCTAATGATTTAGGAGATATATGTGAAAAACTACTGTCTGACCCCTATGTTCTATTTCTAGTAACAGTGGCCATGTTTTTCGACGAATCAATAATCCCCATATCAGTTCTATGCAGAATACCCTAAGGAACATTCATACCAAGTTTGGTTTCAATTAGTCATGTAGTGTCAGAGAAGACAATTTTTGAAAGAAATAACATTAAAAATGGCAAAAATCGTTGAAAGAGGGCAATAACTCCAACAACGCTAAACGCACTACAACCAAAATTTGACCACAGATATATCTTTTCATGCTGAACACTTTTTTCCCGTCAGAATTTAGCTAAACCTAATGATTTAGGAGATATATGTGAAAAACTACTGTCTGACCCCTATGTTCTATTTTTAGTAACAGTGGCCATGTTTTTCAAGAAATAAAAAATCTCCACATCAGTTCTATGCAGGATACCCCAAGGAACATTCATACCACGTTTGGTTTCATTGGTCAAGTAGTTTCAGAGGAGAAGAGTTTTGTATAATTGTTAATGATGACGACGATGACAACGACGGATGCCAAGTTATGGCAATAGCTCACTTGGCCTATGGCCAGGTGAGCTAAAAACTCCATGAAAACTACACAAAGTGAAGCACCTGCACTCCACATGGACACAACTGTTTAGCCAAAACGCTAAAAGCAATATTACTCTAGAAAAATCTTTGTTGCCAAGATGCCATGGCACATTAAAGATTTTGAAAAAACTTTGAAATAACCTTCTTTTTCAGAAAAAATTTTCACAACTCGTAAACCAAAAATAGGAACTTTACAAAAAATTAAAGGGAGCTTTCCATTATAAATATATACACTTTCCTAAAGTTTCATTATGATCGATAAAAGCTTTTTTGAGTTATTGTGTGAAAACTGGAAAACACTACCCTTTTCGCACATGCAACTTATACGGACAACTCAATAACCTTCAGTCTTGAAAAAAAAATGAAAGAATACCATTGTCAAATTAAGTCCCAGACACTCAAGTCAATAACTGCTGATCATTTTTGTCGTTATTTGAAACTTCAATATCCCTATACATGCTCTCGGTAAATTAATTAATGTACATGGCCAATGTGTAGTAAAAAAAGTAATTAACTTGCATCTCCTTGATCAGCTGTCATTTGTTTATTATTCTGACCCCCCCCCCCACCACCCCCACCAACCCACTCCATTTTTATTTAGGGATTACATACTTTCAGGATCATCCTCTGCATAGTTCTCTTCTATAAAATACTGCTTCAGAAACTGAGCAAAAGGGCCATCATGTTTCATCAAATGTTCATATGATCCTGTTTCTGTAATTTTACCATCCCGCAACACAATAATGTTGTCTACCATTGGTAACCATTGGATACCATGGGTCACAAAGATTCTAGTCTACAAATAATTATTCTTTCTACAGTTAAGAAAAAAAACTGTATCATTCCAATTAAAACAATATTGAAATACTGACTACTTAGAACAGGATTTTTTATACTGTTTGATATTATATTATATTTTCAATAGACCCTTCTTCAAAAGCAACTACTGGAAAAGACTCTAAAAGAGGCTGAATTGCACATATCGCTTGATAAACTACATTTTTTTTTGTAACAGCAACCAGATTTCTTCAAGTCAATGGATTAAAATTTTGATCCAGTAATATCAAATAAAAAAATAGCAAAAAAAGTAAGAAAAAAAAAAGTAAAAAAAAAAGTAAAAAAAAAAGGCAATTACTACAGCAAGGGTTAACAGGTTTCAATCAAATGAAAAATTGACCAGACTGTTCTCATCATGCTAAGAATACTCAAGAAAAACCATAACAACTTGCATTGAATTTTGTCTAGTAATTTCAGAGGAGAAGATGTTTAAAGAAAATAATTATATCAAAACAATGATATTGACGCTGACAGATGCCAAGTGATGGCTCACAAGGTCTATGGCCAGGTAAGCTAAAAATTATTGGGATAGAATTTGGAGCTGACGTGTAATTGATCACCATGACTAAAAGAGATAATTCTGGTTCCCAAGAGAATAAAACAAGAACATAATTAGTAATGCAGTAAGCAGGCTCACAAATACTGCACTTCAACTCTTTTAACAATCAATATGTCATGTAATTCCATCAAAATGCATTGAATACTTAAAGAAGAACTTCATTTACAAGGTACAAAGACAGACAGACTGACTAGCCAGTGGATGAAATCTTTCCTATATACTCTAAACCTCCATTTGTGACAGCAATAGTAAAACTTCTGAATGTTGTTCACTCCTATAGATTTATATAAGGATTTCATAGTTAAAGTTGTCTCATTTACATTTTCTCATATCTCTATTCTATAACACAACATTTCAAAAAAGAAATGCAAAATTTTAATCAATAATTATTAATTCAAATATGAAAAATTTATTTCAACATAGTTGTTGGGTTAAACTTACCTTGTTTTTCAGCAGCCCTTTATTTCCTATGACATTTTCAAAGATGTGTTTTCCAACATGGGCATCAACAGCACTAAGAGGGTCATCCATTAGATAAACATCAGAATTACTATACACTGCCCTGGCTAGGCTTACTCTCTGTTTCTGTCCACCACTAAGGTTAATACCCTGAAAGAATAAACTAAATTCAAGAAGCATTGAGTAAAAAAATAACTGTATAAATTTTACTGAAATAAACCATGATTTATAAAATCGAACTGATAACTAACCATAATTGTTCACTAGAGAAAACTGAATACCTTCTCCCCTATTTCAGTCAAATCCCTCCCAGGAAGATGATCTAGGTCAGCATTTAAGGCACATGCTTCTAATACCCTTCTGTACTTCTTCTGCATGAAGGTTTTACCAAATAAAATATTATCCATCATTGTGGCATTCTGTATCCATGCTTCCTGTGATACATAGGCAACAGAACCCTACAAATCATAATAAAAACACTATATTACAATCAGTTAAAACTCTAACATACGCTATGCTCAAGGTCACATGCTTTTTATAAAAAAGTTATGTAATTTCTATAAGAAACAAATTTAAAGATAACAAGGACACTTAAATAATGAAATTGTACAAATAATGCTTATCTGTCAAAATATGAAAATTCCTAAAACCATTTAAGAGTGGTTCTTTATCTTGTTGAAGAGTGGTTCAATATATTCTTTATCTTGATGAAGGGTGGTTATATATTTTTTATCTTGTTGAAGGTTGGTTAAATATTCTTGATCTTGATGAAAGATGGTTAAATATTGTTTATCTTGTTGAAGTGTGGTTATATATTCCTTATCTTGATGAAAGATGGTTAAATATTCTTTACTTTGTTGAAGAGCTCTCATATATTCTTTATTTTGTTGAACAGCGGTTCTATATTCCTTATTTTGTTGAAGAGTGGTTATATATTCTTTATTTTGTTGAAGAGTGGTTATATATTCCTTACTTTGTTGAAGGGTGGTTATTATTCTTTATCTTGATGAAAGATGGTTAAATATTCTTTATTTTGTTGAAAAGGTGTTATATATTCCTTATTTTGTTGAACAGTGATTATATATTCTTTATTTTGTTGAAGAGTGGTTATATATTCTTTATTTTGTTGAAGAGTGGTTATATATTCTTTATTTTGTTGAAGGGTGGTTATATATTCCTTATCTTGATGAAAGATGGTTAAATATTCTTTATTTCATTGAAAGATGGTTATATATTCTTATTTTGTTGAAGTGTGGTTATATATTCCTTATTTTGTTGAAGGGTGGTTATATATTCTTTATTTCGATGAAGGTGGTTAAATTTTCTTCATCTTGGTGGCTATAAATAGAGTGGTTATAATTTTCTTGACCTTGTTGAAGGATGGTTATATATTAGAATGGTTATATATTCTTTACCTTTTTGAAGGGTGGTTACATATTAGAGTGGTTATATATTCTTAACCTTGAAGAAGAGTGGTAATATTTTCTTGACCTTGTTGAAGGGGGGTTATATATTCTTCATCTTGTAAAACAATAAGATTTACTCTCTAAAAGATACTGTGGCTTTTCATTAAATGTTCCTAAAAATCACTCCAATGGGAAATTGATGTTGCCTAAGTCTCAAATCACATCCTATGTTATGATATAAACCTAAATAAAGCATTTTTAAAATTCTAAGGAGCTATGATGCATTGTAAGTAGTGTGAGGAAAAATGTTTATTCAAAGCTATAAATTCAGTCAATACACAAAACTATCAAAAAGGAAGTTACTGTAATTTCTCACTTAAAAACACCTGTTTTTCACAAATTTTGGAAAAGCCAAAAAAAAAAAGAGGAAAATTTTGACCTTTTCTTTCAGGTCAATCTTTTGAAGTAATGGATCGCTATGTTGACTCATTATACTTAATTAAGTTTTAAAACAATGTCTTGTTATATCGTATTTATACATGTGCCTTAGCCCTTACCAATCATGTGTACCACACTGACATATTTATGACCTATGATCACCTGTCAAGCCTAACTTGATTGCCAATTAAGAATTATTTCCTGTACACAGTCATTTTTAATCCTTTTATATGGTTAATGAAAGTGATGTTAATTGGTAGAGGATTTCCTTGGCTTTGCATAGCTTTACACATCACAGACATAAGTGAATTGTGTTGTATATTTGGTGCTAAAAATAGTTTGATTGTATGGGGCTATGTACAGGGAGTTAGTAGAGCTACTAATAGGTACCAGTATCGTATTGCATATCCCTGAGCGGGTGTACGTCAAAACATGGATGCTATAAAAATATAGTGCATTTTCTTTTTGCCTCTTTACAAAATAATGTTTTGTCAAAAGACATGAACAATGACTTAAAAAAATAGAGCAAACATCACACTGTAAGATGAAGAACTTTTTTAAAAGAAAATCTAACATAATATCATAAAAATGTTCCACTGAAAAAGTTGGTTTGGTGAGTGCAAAATGAAAGTGAAAGTAGGAAAAATGGCTATTTATAGTTCAAGACTACTTTTCTGTCCAATCTTCATGGACTCACCCTATTTTCTTTGCGGGAAATTATTTTTTCACATGTCCTTAGAAATGCTACATAAGTGAAAGTTTTATTGAATCAATTTGCATATTTTTTAAAAAATCCTAAAAATATGCACTTCACTATAGAAGTCTATGGGAAAATTAATACGATACTGAGACCTAGTAAGCCAGTTTTTCAAGTAAAGTTGGATATTCAGCAAGTGGTCTTTACCAGCTGAAAAAGTAGTACCCCAATACATGTAACACTTTTAAGATGAATTAACCAACTTTTGAACCTAATTTTTTATGGTAGCTCTGGTTTTTTGCATTTATGGTTAATTTTTACCAAATTTGGAAATGCATTTTGTTTTCATGAATTTGTAGGATATCAGTTCAATAAAATTATTATCTTGACTATTTATGATGAGCATATCTATATTCAGGTAACCTAAAGCAAGTAATACTCCTGCATAAAGGATAGTTTTCAAGTTACAACACATTTTAAGTATGTGGTTAGGACTTGAAAATAGTCATTTTCCATACATTGCCTCTTATATATGAAAAAATGAATATTTTTTTTATTTTTTGTTTTTCTTTCAAATAAATAGCTAAAATGAGTTGCCATATAACTTTGTGGTTGATTTAAACACAGAAATGTCACAAAAGTCATCAGCCAATTTTTTAGTAGACTTTTTTTAGTGGTTCAAATGGACAGATTTTAATGCGGCAAGAAAAATAATGGTGTTTTTTCATATAAAAACTGAATTTTTTCAAAAAGTATCTAAAGCAGACAATTGTTATTATAATATTTATACCAGTAAACTATATTTCTTGCATCATAGCTATCTGTTTTAAAGAAAAAGTCCTTTTCCTGTCATATTGAGGTCCATTTGTATCTGCCTGGGGTACCAAAATGGCTTAAAATCTGTATTTTCTGCATATGAAAAGCTATATTTTTTTAAAACTATGATATTGGTATAATTTTTTCTGGATTTATTATGATTGAAATGACCATATCTATAGTTTAAAACAGTTGGTTGTACCGGTCATTATACTTTACTTTAAACAAGAGGCTCCCTTGAGTTAAAGACAAAAAAGGAGGTTAGGATATTAATATTTCCATATATGGAACTCACAAGTGGGGATTAAATAATGATTTGGAACTCATAGTACAGCTCATGTATCTACCATGTCAGAATAAACCGCAAAGTTGCTTAGTTTGATTAATGCAGCAGCTTTTTATCAAAAGTAATATTTTCTGGCTAACATTGAGATATTAGTCTTATGCCTGGAATAGGGTACCTATATAAGAATTTTAATAGAAAACTCATGTTTGTAGCAGGGCAATGATATTCTGAATTTTCAGTATGAAAATGAATACTATAGCAGAAAAACAACAACTTCTAGGATTATATTGAAATGTTTATTAGTAATAGGTACCAGTATCGTATTGCATATCCCTGAGTGGGTGTACGTCAAAACATGGATGCTATAAAAATATAGTGCATTTTCTTTTTGCCTCTCTACAAAATAATGTTTTGTCAAAAGACATGAACAATGACTTAAAAAAATAGAGCAAACATCACACTGTAAGATGAAGAACTTTTTTAAAAGAAAATCTAACATAATATCATAAAAATGTTCCACTGAAAAAGTTGGTTTGGTGAGTGCAAAATGAAAGTGAAAGTAGGAAAAATGGCTATTTATAGTTCAAGACTACTTTTCTGTCCAATCTTCGTGGACTCACCCTATTTTCTTTGCGGGAAATTATTTTTTCACATGTCCTTAGAAATGCTACATAAGTGAAAGTTTTATTGAATCAATTTGCATATTTTTTAAAAAATCCTAAAAATATGTACTTCACTATAGAAGTCTATGGGAAAATTAATACGATACTGAGACCTGATACATTATGTTGAAATGGGAATAGGCTATTTTGTACCATCAAGTCAAGAATCTTTTAGACAAAAATAAGTGGGACTTAGAAGGACCATTTTCATCAACATATGGACAGAATTTTTTTTACCACAATTTTTATACATTTGACCTCTTTCTGTCCCTCAGTAAACATATTGACCAATTATTGCTTGAAATTATAAATAAATTGGTAAACAACCATCTGCAACAATAACTTTATAGATGACAATTGACCTGTGAAGCCATACTTTTAGCTAAAAATGAAAAAATGTGACAGTTGTATCAACAATCGTGCACGTGGCATATCAAGATGCTGATACTTTGACTTTCTGAATCCACCAAAAGAGAAATCCTTGTTTCAAACCACACAACATTCAAGATAATGAATATAGGGTTTGTAAGTCTGGTTCTAATTTCAGTTTCCCTCCCGGAATTTCTGATTTAGAACGTATTGAAATCTGAAGACCTATCTGTATTTTACTGTTTACTTCCGGAAATCAAAACGCTGCAACACAATGCAGAATCTTCTATTTTATGCTTTTCTTAACATTTTTATCCTGTAGAACTAGATATTTGTCATTTTTTGTCAATATTTTTACACAATAAGATATTTTGCTTTTAAATACTGAACCCAATGATATGTTAATGATGAATATCCATGCATTTAAATGGTAGACGAGGACTCAGTCTCATGAAATCACGGAGTAACATGACAAGACTTACATACCCTATTAAAAACTTTCAATGCATATCTTATTAAAAAATTTATATTTTTACTAATTATTAGAATAAAAGTAAAAGTTGCATACAAACCATATAACATCCTTCGTGTTTTTACAGAAAATAAATTTACCTTTTGTACACCTCTGCAGAAATTCTTAGTGATGAAAAATTAGGGAATTTAGAAATTGAAAAAAAATTTCCAAAAATGAAAAGTGAAGAAAAAATTAGGGCCAGAATAAATAGAGTCAATGTATGATATGGGTGTGCCTTACTGTGGAGTATGATTCCAGTTCTGAAATTTGTTTGGGAGAGAAGGCAGGAGATATTGAGAAATGAATGTAACTACAGAAGTCAACTGCAGACCCTTGCTCTGAGCTGAAGTATAATTAAATAAGTAAGTTCAAATCTTTCACAAAACTTCTTCACTACCGTATGTCCCTCCATAGCACATAAAAAGCAGATCTCTACATTATGGAGATAAAAAAAAACAAAAAAACTTATGGTACCTTCAGAGCAACACAACCATCAATCTTAAGCAGCTCTCCTAGTATGGCAGACAGAAGTGATGACTTCCCTGCACCAACATGTCCCACCACTGCCACCAATTGACCTTCTCTTACTGTCAAGTTTATACTGAAAAAGAAATTACCTCTTATCCACTACTTATAATATAATACAACTTTTCACATTTCTTTTTACAGTCCTTATATCATATTGGTGGTTTACTATTAAAACTTCATGAAAATTACTTTTATTACATGTAGACAAACAAGCATTCTGAGAGTTTTGCATGGCAATACAAAGTCCCCTACTGGAAGAAATTTATGTTGATGAGAACAGAATGCAAACTTCATGAAAATTTGTTAACAAGAAAAGTGAGGAAAACTTCAAGTTGGCATTAATTTTCCAAGACCAAGGGCCATAACTCAACAAAAATAAATGGAAAAGAACAATATTTTAACTTGATCAATGACTTGCCATGGTGAAACAATGTTCCAAATATAAAATGAATACCTGCAAGCATGAAGTGTGCAAGACTGACAGAAGACTGGTGGATGGAGAGAAGTCCCCTTAAGTGAAAGTTGGCAGTAGGGGACTTATTAAAGAACCTTAGTGAGTGCGCTCACGTACACCAAACATCCACACTAGACCCTCAAATAAAAACAGACAGGTCAAAAACACTAAACCCTACGCAACATGGTAGAGTAGGGTATAAAAATTGAAGTTCATCACCCAAAGACAAAATGACTGTTTAATCTTTGTTTCTTTTTGGATGTTTGTACAAGTTACAAAAAGATAGAATAATAAAAAGTGGAATAGTTTGATGCCTCTGAATAGTCATATATCTAAATGTATATGACATTTAAATAAGACTGAAAGCTGTGTAAAAAACACACCATTTGAAGCAGAACAGACAAAGAGAAAAGAACAAAGTTTTTGTGTTGAATGTTGTATTGCAAATGGAAAAGCATAATAAAAGTCCTGTAATAATAACAACAATAACAATAACCTAACAATACATGTCAATAATATACTCGCGTTGTGCAGCACTGTATATTCTCAACACCATTATCAAAACTATAGTAATACATACTCAGTAAGTGTGGAGTGAGAACTATTCTGGTCCCAGGAAAATGTACCTCTCTGGACTTTTACTGCATAATCTGAATAAAAAACAAGTTGTACTATCACTTTAATAGACAAAGTTGTAGCTAAATACAAGCTTAATGACACTTTTTCATTCTAATTTGAAAAAGCAATTAAGTGAAGTAGCAGTCTTTATAAAAATCAGACAGTAGGTGGTTCATGCAGATCCAAAACCCAACAAATTCACATTCATTTCTTACTCAGAAATATTTACAGACCACATAACCAGTCTAAATTTTTTTCAGCTGTTACACTTTTGATATAAATATTAAATGGATAACAAATAAAATTAACACTTTGCAAGAGTTATCCTTCTTATATCAGATTCATTTAGGTGGGGGATGAATGTATGATTTTCTCTAAAATAAAAGACTTAAGGGCATATTATAATAAAAAACAATCATTGTTTTTATCCTGCACCATGAATCACTTGCATCCTTGGAAGTGTCTACATTTTATATGTAGATATGTATATTTTATATACACCTTTGATTAAATAAAAAAATGAAAACCATGATACTCTCATTGAAAATTTCTAAAAATCCCTTTTCATGGAGATCATTCTGAGAAAGTTAATCATGCAAATTTCAAAATTGGTTGGATTTAAGGGCTGAAATTAACAACGTCATTACAGAATCTAATATTTCTATATCTCCTATCAGGGGAAAAAATGCAAAAACAAATTAAAATCATTTTTAGAGCGGTTATGTTTGATGCTCCCTTCATCTAAAGGCTTTTAACAGTACAATAAACCACATAAACCTCGTACCATTTTTCCGCCAGGCAGGTTGTGGTTTACCCATTACCAAATTCCTTGACTTTGAGATAAGAAATAAAGAAAATCATCTAATTCAAACACCTTTAAGAAAAAACTACTAAGAAACAGACATTGAATAGACTTAGTAAAAAAAAAGACCCTGATGAAGTGTTACACATACAGGAAAAATTGTAACATGTTTTTCATATGTTTACGATCACCATAAAAAAAAACCATGATAAACATATGTTTGCTATAAAAATATAAATAGGTAAGCAAATGTTTCCCTGGTGATGTCAATCATTCAAGATATATGTTTTTATTCGAATTGGGGCAAAATATGTGGTTCATGAGTTTTAATGGACAAAAATAGATATATTTCCATACTGGTCCTAAACATATGTTTTGAAACACATGAAAACATTCCTTTCAATTTTTTCTGTGTTTATACCAGTATCATAAATATGTAGTACATTATGAGGATTTAAATCAAAATAAAGTCTTATTTACATACCAGTATCATAAACATGCTCTACATTATGAGGCTCTAAATCACCTGAAGACAGAAAATCATGGACTCTTCTCAGTGATACTCTGCTCTGAAATAGACAATAAATAACTTTTCGCAAATTGATGGTTTCCTTTTATTGGTATTCAAAGTCTCATAATTCTTAAAGAGAAATTGAGGAAGCAATAAAAAACACAAAATTGAGCTTACCAGAAGTTATCTACATAATCCTTCTAAACACAATTTTAACTTTAGTGTAATGTGTAGACAGACAGACAGACAGTCTGAAAGACCAACCACAGAAAGTTTCAATGTAGAGTTATCTTTAATAGGAAGATAGCAGATACTGTAAATATATCATTTTTCACAGTGGACAGAAAAGCACAAAAATGTTATGCAAGAAATTGATTCCTAACTCTTTGGTGTAATTACAGTCACTAAGCATAAAAAGCCCTGTAAGTAGCATTTTTTCTCTGACCAAACATCTGGCAAAAATCCTCCACCTATGTATCTCCACATGTTGCGAAACATTTAAAGAATTATGCACATGATCTCTATCCAATTAAATTGTTATGTTAGATATTCTCCCCTTGCTAGTATTTAATAATTATTCTTATTTTCATCTTCATGTACATCTACATATAATGCCACTAAATTCTTCAGGTGGAGTTGACCTTACAAGATGTGTGAAAAGACAGAAATTCTTTAAACACCTCCAAATCTTGTTTATGGGGTTTCAAATTACAAGTAAACCTCATCCTTACCTGAACTAAAGCTGAGATAGTCTGAGCTAGCATGTTGATGGGTAATCGTAAAACACTGAAGACAGCTAATGCTACAAAAGCCTTTCTGGCAGTCAGGATATTATTTTCTGGGTCTAGGTATATATAAGTAGCAAATGTTGTGAAAGACACCTAAAAAAAGGGGAAAAAATCAACTATCATGCTAAAGTACTTTAACCAAGCCCCATTTTTTGCATCTGTCCAAAGTCAGGAGTTTCTGGCCTCTGTATGCCTTGCTTCGTTTCACCTTTAGCCTATTTTTATGAATGTTACTTGAGTATATAGGGGCAACTATTTTGCTGTACCTGTGTATAGTGATGTTTTGGGGCCAGTTGCAGCCTGCCATGTGGTGTGGGGGTTTCCTGGTCACTCACTGAAGACCAATGGGTGTTCTTGGGCCGACATCTTCGTCAAGGTGGGGTTGTTGTCTATTTGACATGTTCACCATACCTACTCTCATTATATCAATTAAACCAATAAAAAAAATATAATCTTTGAAAAACAACTTTCATTACTGTTCATTATAGTTAATCAAATATCTTACCAAAAAAGGTACCATGAGCCAACCAAATGTAGCTATCCCCTGGAGGTAAGCTATCTTCAGCAGTTTATCTAACTCACACCTCCTGATAACTGAAGCCTGGTGTTTAAAACATGGCTCCCAGGCATACATCTTCAAAACCTAAAAAAAAAAAAATAAAAGTAAAATAGTTCATATGCTGCTTTCATGGAAATTTAACTTGTTAGACATTGAATGTGAGCATGCTCTTTTGAAGAAAAAAAAATGTCTTTTCATATTTTCAAGAAAAAAAATTCATTCATAATAAACCCAACGATATACTAATTGAAAGAAACAATTAACTGCTGACTTGACAGTATTTGATCCTAATGGAAAAAAGATATAATGTTTTAGGCAAACTTTTAAAACGTATACAATCAAAGAGGGTTATAAAAACTGTAACGGACATATTTTGTTTTTATATAAGACAGTTTAAAAATAGACCGTGGAACATAAGATAAAAATGTACTGATTCCTATTTTCCTGGATCCTACATTTACCTTTATTCCATTGAGTATTTGATTCATAATTTTGATTCTCTCCCCTTTTAGTGCCAGAACACTTCCTGTAAGGTGGAGCTGTCGAGTTACAACCAACGAATTTAATGGAACCATCAACAAGAGAACAGCAAGGCCAGCGAGACAGGAAATCTGAAACATATCCCAGAGGAGATAGATACCAATGGCTACTTGTAATGGAACCGACATTAAAGTAGAGAGATAACTAAAGAGATCCTGTAGGTGCTGACAGTCGACAGACATTAAACTGACTATCTGGCCCATGTCCTTATTCACAGAGCTATCCATTGTCAAAGCCTGAAAGATACGTACATGACTAGTATAAGATTCATATGAGCAAGAATTAAATAATGCTTGAAAAACAAAAAATATCATGCAGTATACAGTTTTTATGAATTGTAAAAGTAATTTCTCTAAGGATTAAGGAAAGGACATTTTTTTTCTGTCATTAAAAAAGGCCACCTATGGCATACAAATTTTGAAATGAAGTTTTGAAATGAAGTTGTTTGTGGGGTACATCTGATAGATAGAAACTGATATTATCAATCAACCAATGAAATAAACATGTTGTACATGTAGCGATGAATAAATAAATCAAGTACCACTATTTTTGGTATCTTTATAAAATTTTAGCAATAATGTTTAACGAATAGAAATAAGAAACTAGGCACAATCATAATGAAAAAAAAATCTGTGATAATAATCATTTCTTATCCTAGGTACCATTTCCCTGTGTTGATAATAATTGTTTCTTATCCTAAGAACAATTTCCCTGTGTTTATGATAATCATTTCTTATCCTAGGAACCATTTCCCTGTGTTTGTTTCAGTCAAAACGAAAAGATAATATATGCACAACATTCTATACTTTAAAACTGCAATAAGTGCCACACTGTATAATTAACTTGGTCACTTATTTTTCTGTTGAGTGATGAATATAAAATTTCCCCAAGTTTAAAGGTAGAGGCAGAAACAAACTATTGTTCCTTATTTGGTGAGATGTAACACTGATCACCATTAAAAACTGGTGTTCTTATAATTGGTGATGCCACAGTCATTTTTATGTATTTAAATTTCAAGTGGCTGTGATGAGTAGTTGTTGAGAAAATTGTACCAAAAAAAGTGTTACGAACACACAGAAACACAGACAAAGGTAAAACAGTAAACCTCCTCTCCTTCGAAGCTGGAGTATAATAGTTGCTTAGGACACAATATTTTTTATACCCTAATACCACACAATCCTCCCTAATTAACCTACCTTTTTATAGATAGCTGATACTAGAGAACATCTAACCCTCATACCAACAGACATTCCTAGTTTACAGTTCTGATGGTAGAATACAGTCTGTACAATACTGCTGATGAAGATAGCTATAACAGGGAGATAACCCTTCCAGGCAGGCTTGTCATCTCGATCATCTGCATAGGATATTAGATACCTTCAATTGAAACAAAAAATGAATGCATTAAAAATGCAATTTTGTCATTTCAGACTTAGATATGTTTTTAACTGTAGAGATATGGTGGGAATTTTTTTACATTTTCAATGAAGCTGTGAAATTTCTTTACTTCAGTTCTTATTGTATTTCAGAACGTAATTTCAAATCAATGGATATTTGTAAAATTGGCCTCTTTTAGCGTTGTTTTAGTAATATACATGCATTTGAAATATTCAGATAAGTAATAATACAAAATTTTACTTTATTTGTATAAAATTAAGACTATGCCTATGAGTTGTAAAGCCCACAAACATTGTTTTTTGGTCTACATAATTTCACATAATGGTAATTCTTCCTGTGCTTACATCTGTATTTTTTAAAGAAAAATATGCATTCACCACTTAAATCAATCAAATCAAGAATAATAACACTTGGAAATTTCATGTACAATCTGTATGATTTTTATCTCAAATGTAAATGACAAACTAAGACCTGTAATGTAGTCTGTAACTGTTTCTGAATTACAAATAACAGTGAATTTTGTGGGTTTTTCACATGCCTGAATTACCTCTTGTCTGACATCTATAAAGATGGCTACTTAAATTCATCACAAAATAATGTTTTGATGGAATTTTACCCTATCAGAATAGGTCCGGCAAACTGCAAAACATCAGAGATAAACTTGAACCATAGTGACAGAAGGTAGGTCAAACCAAAACTGTTCACCAGGGCTGTCAACAGGGAACCTTTGAAGTTTGTTGACTGCTTTATCAAAATTTTCATTGGTTTAAGGCTCTTATCTAACAGTGGTGTCTTCTCATTAGCTGAGGTAGATTGATGAATATCATATACATGCCGAGTTCTTTCCTTTGAATTTCTAATTGAAAAAAAAAAGAAAAAGATGCAAACTTTGTTTAAAGAATAATTAACCACAAAATAAATACACAAGGAAATACTAAACAGTCAGGTAAAAAGTATTTGGAGTCAAATTATTCATGTGATACTCAGAATAAGCATAGTATATTTGCTTTTTATCTATCCTTTCAATCATTTAAAGAGACCTGGAATACTATATTATGATTTCCAAATTGTGAGATATTTCAATAATACTGAGAGGACATGAACAGAATAGCTTACTCAAGAGAAAGCACAAGATTATGTCCTTAGTTAAGATACCAAAGATAGGTACATGTAGTACATTTATCTTACACCAATGGAAAAGATAGATACAAAGTTTCTCACTTTAGGGACAAGGATTTCTCGATAAAGAGACAAGAAAATTCCTATTTTTAGCTGTCAAGATTTTTTTATCTCACCCACAGGTTGAGTGGACTTACCCATAAAAAAATTAGAACATTTGAATTAAGGTGTTAACGAATGGTCATATCTTACCAATACTGAATATGTTTGAAAATTCTTTTATAATGATAATTTTATCAAGAACAACCACTGATTGATTAGTTCCTGCAGTTTGTTTATACTGTTTTGAAGTGACCTAAATTTTACAACTGGTCCTGACGTATCACTGACTTGATATGTCATGATCAGATGTTTTATCAGAAAACAAACTTGAAGTGAGAAAAAGAATCAAACATCCGCTTTTCTAATGCAAGGTAGGGAACCTCATTAGAGAATGATTCAAACTTACCCTTGAGTGTCAGAGATTTCCCTATCTTGCACTTGTACAGGTGTTCTTAATATCCCTAATTATCCCCCTTGGTTTAGATAAATTACAACATCTTGTTTATGCACAGGAATAGAGGCAAGCAAGATCATTCTGATATAGTCTACTAATAAAAAAAGCCAGAAGTTCATGATATGCCCATTCCAATGATGGAGTTACAGTGTCACTTGTGAAAAAAAATTAAAAAGTCCCATAACTCTGGAAAAAAAAAAGGATTGAATTGTTTCCAAAAAGAATACAGACCATTAGACTGTCATACAAACAACTGAGTAATGTTTGAAGTTTATAAAACAAAAGTTCCTCAAGTTATAGTTTGATATGTGAAAAAAAAATCCCATGAAAATATGAATCAAACTGCTGTTTCTGATTCTAGAGAAAATTGAAGAATGAATAAACTTTCAAAGATTACATGATGTAAGATAAAACTGTTATCATATATTTGTGCTTCCCATATTATTTAAAACTGTTTTTCCTAAATATGTAGAAACTGAATGTCAATCTTCACTATTGTAATCAATAGTTAAACAGTATCCAACTTCATTTTATGTTCCATTTCACCTTTTTCCCAAATTTTTAAACCTGTCAAAAAGTTAATTTGTTTCAACTTTCAAAAACTATTTTAACTGCATTTATCCTACACTGTAATTATACTCAAATAAAATCAATTTCAGCTTAAGAAAATAATGTCCTTAATGAATGTAAGATTTTCCAAAACTAGACACTTATATCAATTTGAATTTCCTACCAATTTCACTTGGTAAAACTTGTTTAGTCCTTTAAAATATGTAGGGGTATACTGTCAAAAAGAAAGGGAATTCTGCTTTTAGCTTAAACATATTTTATTTGTTGAATAACCTACTAAAGGGATTAGACACAAGTACATCTTACTTATGAAGTCTTTTCCCGTTAAAGAAATATACAATAATCTTGTGAGCATGCTCATACAGAAATATATTTTTTTGAAAATTACTCATATAAAACAGATGAAGAAATGGAGAAAAAGCTTTAAAAGGTTAAATATGGAAGAGAAAAGGAAATTTTGTGAAATCATTATAAAATTGAATAATGACCTTTGAAGAGGACAATGGCATTTAAGACAATATGTAAGATACTCCTTTATTACTTAGTAATTCATCCGGGAGAAACCTTAGAAGAATAACTGAGATAAGCCTTAGTTATTTGCCTGAGATAAACCTTAAGAGAATACCTGAGATAAGCCTTAGTTATTTGCCTGAGATAAACCTTAAGAGAATACCTGAGATAAGCCTTAGTTATTTGCCTGAGATAAACCTTCAGAGAATACCTGAGATAAGCCTTAGTTATTTGCCTGAGATAAACCTTCAGAGAATACCTGAGATAAGCCTTAGTTATTTGCCTGAGATAAACCTTCAGAGAATACATGAGATAAGCCTTAGTTATTTGCCTGAGATAAGCTTTAGTAATTTACCTGTGATAAGCCTTCATAAGTTCCTTTCTCCAGTTTCTTTCAAATACATCTACAACATTGGAACTCTGGTCTTGTGGCATTAAATTCCACAGATCTCTTTCTGTTAATGGTTTTCTGTAGGCCTTCATAATGATTCTACAATAATAATAATAATTCAGAAATTAGGTAGCGTGTAATGTTTATGTTAGTTTTTGTAGCTTTTGATTAACTATTCTAAATAACATGGGTGAACAGATTAATCAGAGATTTCTGCATATGTTTTCATAACATTATTGAAACCATCTAAAAATACACATGAAACTGAAATCAGCAAATAAAACTAACCACTCCTCTAAAAATAATAACACAAAGACAAAATACAACACCTCCCCTCAAAAAACCTAAACTAATTGGAAGCATGGACCAAGTGTACTTGTATAAACAACCTCTCTCTGTCTTTTAAGGAATGTCTGCCGAGTTGCTCAGGTCTGGTAAAGTACAACTTAGCATGACCCATGCATAATCTTGACCAGAACTTTACACCAATCCAAAAAGCAAGCTTTAACATCTGTAACAGAGCTCAAGGGTGAAAACAAAACCCTAATTCTATACATAACAATGATGGAGGTATAACATCATACTACTTACATGTTCATCCACCACAAATAGAGAACAGTGACAGAGGTATAACATCATACTACCTACTGGTTCATCCACCAGAAATAAAAAAACCGTGATAGAGGTATGACATCATACTACCTACTGGTTTATCACCAGAAGTATAGAACAGTGACAGAGGTTTAACATCATACTACTTACTGGTTCATCCACCAGAAATAAAAAAACAGTGATGGAAGTATCACATCATACTACTTACTGGTTCATCCACCAGAAATAAAAAACAGTGACGGAAGTATCACATCATACTACTTACTGGTTAATTCATCAGAAACACAGAACAGTGACAGAGGCATGACATACTACTTACTGGTTCATCCACCAACAATACAGAACAGAAGCTGGGGTATAACATCATAATACTTACTGGTTCATCCACCAGAAATAAAAAACCGTGATAGAGGTATGACATCATACTACCTACTGGTTTATCACCAGAAGTACAGAACAATGACAGAGGTTTAACATCATACTACTTACTGGTTCAACCACCAGAAATAAAAAACAGTGACGGAAGTATCACATCATACTACTTACTGGTTCATTCATCAGAAACACAGAACAGTGACAGAGGCATGACATACTACTTACTGGTTCATCCACCAACAATACAGAACAGAAACTGGGGTATAACATCATAATACTTACTGGTTCATTAACCAGAAACACGGAACAGTGACAGAAGCATGACATACTATTTACTGGTTCATCCACCAACAATTCAGAACAGTGACAGAGGTATAACATCATAATACTTACTGATCCATCCACCAGAAACACAGAACAGTGACAGAGGCATACTACTTACGTGTTCATCCACAGAAATTAAAAAAAAAACAGTGACGGAGGTATCACATCATACTACTTACTGGTTCATCCATCAGAAATAAAAAAAAACAGTGACGGAGGTATCACATCATACTACTTACGTGTTCATCCACCAGAAATAAAAAAAACAGTGACGGAGGTATCACATCATACTACTTACTGGTTCATCCATCAGAAATGGAAAAAACAGTGATAGAAGTATGACATCATACTACCTCCTGGTTTATCACCAGAAGCACAGAACAGTGACGGAAGTATCATATCATACTACTTACTGGTTCATCCACCAGAAACGCAGAACAGTGACAGAGGTATCACATCATACTACTTACGTGTTCATCCACCAGAAATACAAAAGGTTGAGTATTGAAGCATTCCCTTCAGGACAGACATTCTACAACATATAAGGTATCATAAATCTTATATTATCATAAAATTTAGAAAATGAGTAACAAAAGAATTTATTAAACTCATCTCTACTGGGCGGGGGTGGTGCGGGGGTTAGTCATGACTAATGTTCTAATGATCTGACCATATATGCCCCCTTATTTTACAATTGCATGCGGTAAAATATTTTTCTTAAGAAAGGAATGTTTGAACCAGCTCATTTTTTAAGATGACTTATGTCCTTTTTGCACATCTGTTCCATTTTCTTTGTTTTATTTATGCTTGAGTCAGAGTTGCTTACTTAAGTTTTCCACTTGCTGTTGTCTTTCCTTCATTTATTACCTTGACTCTAATATTTTAGATATACCTCCAAGGGGCATTTGTCCACAGGATAATACTTTTGACATTTTATGGCCAAATTCAATTATAAGATATATTACATTAATAATTACTTAAGATCTAACCTGTCCTAGGTCTCTGCTTTCACCAGGTGTCTCCGCAAATGAATGAAGAATTAACTGTACCAGTAGAATACCAAATATGGTGTAAAATAATATAAATCTGAATAAATGATCTTCATAATTCTGAAAATAATTTAACAATTTTAAAAGTAAAAATTTTTTTCAGATCATGGAGACATTACATTTGTATTTTGAATATTTGATTTTTGTAGTTAATTCAGAAATTATTGCAGCCTTTTCTTTTTAGTAAAAAAATGTGACTGACTTAAAATTGGGAAAATGACCACTCACATTATGGAGTTTAAAATTTAACAGAAGAGATTTTTCTCATATCGCTAAATTTAAAATTACATTTTGTATTTTCAACTTGAGTAAACAAATTACAGTAATTGATGTACATAATATTGTATAAATTTTATTCAGGCTTGTTTATCTGCCTAAATTTAATGAATTCTGATTGACTAACACCTCTTATGTTAATGTTATATGGAATAAAGGAACAGAAAATGTATTTCAATGTCATAAATAGGCAGTCACTCCTAATAATGCCAGAGACTTATTATTGTATTTTTACAATTAAAATAATAAAACAAGAGGCTCCCAGGAGCCTGAATCGCTCACCTAGTAATTTTTCACCATTCAAGGGCAATAACTCTTACAAGGAGTTTATCTCTGGAGACTTTTTCAGGCCTTACAATAAGGATCATTTCAGCAATTGAAAGAATTTGGCTAAACCTAATGGTTTAGGAGATATATGTAAAAAACTACTGTCTGACCCCTAGGTTCTATTTTTAGTAATGGTGGCCATGTTTTTCGACGAATCAAAAATCCCTACATCAGTTCTATGCAGGATATCTTAAAGAACATTCATAGCAAGTTTGGTTCCAATTGGTCAAGTAGTGTCAGAGACAATTTTTGAAAGAAATAACATTAAAAATAGCAAAAATTGTTGAAAAAGGGCAATAACTCCAATATGACATAACACATTACAACAAAAATTTAACCTGAGATAAATCTCATCATGCTGAACACTTTTATTTTGTCAGAATTTAGCTAAACCTAATGTTTTAGGAGATATATGTTAAAAATTACTGTCTGACCCCTATGTTCTATATTTAGTAATGGTGGCCATGTTTTTTTGACGAATCAAAAATCCCCACTATGCAAGATACCCCAAGGAACATTTATACCAAGTCTGGTTCTAATTTGTCAAGTAGTTTCAGAGGAGAAGAGTTTCGTATAATTGTCAATGATGACGACGGATGCCAAGTGATGGCAATAGTTCACATGGCCTTTGGCTAGGTGAGCTAACAATAATTTTTTATATCTGGCAACATATTTCAATTTTCAATCTAGAAGTATAAAGCTAAGACCAAAGGATGACTAAATGGAATGCATATATATGTAAACTCACATGTTGGAGAATTCTAGTGTAGAAATCTATCACATTAAATATAACCTTCAGTAACCAGAAGACATAAAGTGAAGTTGATGTTATACTCCCCCTCAATCTGTCAAGTTGGGTGTAAACAGCTGCCAAACTCTAAAATGATTCATTTTTTTTCCTTTTTTAATTGATGTCATTTTTTTTTTACAATTCTAGAAACTTCCAGTATTTGTCAATACACAAGCTTGTAATTCTAGACACTTAAAACACTTTACATTACATTAACTTGTAATTCTAGATACTTACAACATTTGCCAATACACAAGCTTGTAATTCTAGACACTTAAAACACTTTACATTACATTAACTTGTAATTCTAGATACTTACAACATTTGCCAATACACAAGCTTGTAATTCTAGACACTTAAAACACTTTACATTACATTAACTTGTAATTCTAGATACTTAAAACACTTTACATTACATTAACTTGTAATTCTAGACACTTAAAACACTTTACATTACATTAACTTGTAATTCTAGATACTTACAACATTTGCCAATACATAAACACTTACAATGTTTAACACTTTACATTAACCAGAAAATTCTGGAGACTTAAAACACTTGCCTTTACATTAACCAGAGAATTCTGGAGACTTAAAACACTTGCCTTTACATTAACTAGTAATTCTACTGACTTACAACACTTGCCTTTACATTAACTAGTAATTCTACTGACTTACAACACTTGCCTTTACATTAACTAGTAATTTTAGACACTTATAACACTTTCCATTACATTAACTAGTAATTCTACTGACTTACAACACTTGCCTTTAAATTAACTAGTAATTTTAGACACTTATAACACTTTCGATTACATTAACTAGTAATTCTACTGACTTACAACACTTGCCTTTACATTAACTAGTAATTCTAGACACTTACAACACTTGCCTTTACATTAACTTGTAATTCTATAGAGTTACAACACTTGCCTTTACATTAACTAGTAATTCTAGACACTTACAACACTTGCCTTTACATTAACTTGTAATTCGATAGAGTTGCAACACTTGCCTTTACATTAACTAATAATTCTAGAGACTTGCAACACTTGCCTTTACATTAACTTGTAATTCTAGACTTACAACACTTGCCTTTACATTAAATTGTAATTTTAGACACTTACAACACTTGCCTTTACATTAACTAGTAATTCTAGACACTTACAACACTTGCCTTTACATTAACTAGTAATTCTAGAGACTTACAACACTTGCCTTTACATTAACTAGTAATTCTAGAGACTTGCAACACTTGCCTTTACATTAACTTGTAATTCTAGACTTACAACACTTGCCTTTACATTAAATTGTAATTTTAGACACTTACAACACTTGCCTTTACATTAACTAGTAATTCTAGACACTTACAACACTTGCCTTTACATTAACTAGTAATTCTAGAGACCTACAACACTTGCCTTTACATTAACTAGTAATTCTAGGGACTTGCCACACTTGTCTTTACATTAACTTGTAATTTTAGAGACCTACAACACTTGCCTTTACATTAACTTGTAATTTTAGAGACTTACAACACTTGCCAGTACATTAACTAGTAATTCTAGAGACTTGCCACACTTGCCTTTACATTAACTTGTAATTCTTGAGACTTACAACACTTGCCTTTACATTAACTTGTAATTTTAGAGACTTACAACACTTGCCTTTACATTAACTAGTAATTCTAGAGACATGCCACACTTGCCTTTACATTGACTAGTAATTCTAGAGGCTTGCCACACTTGCCTTTACATTAACTAGCAATTCTAGACACTTAAAACATTTGCCTTTACATGAACTAGTAATTCTAGAGACTTACAACACTTGCTTTTACATTAACTTGTAATTTTAGACACTTACAACACTTGCCTTTACATTAACTAGTGATTCTAGGGACTTGCCACACTTGCCCTTACATATGATTGAAATTTCTACTCACTACACTTCCCCTTACATAAGCTTGTAATTCTAGACTTACATATGTAACAGTATTAATGAGCCCTGAGATGATAACAACATTTGGTTGAGTGAAGCTAAGATTGTCTTCTGAGATCTGCCTTAGTAAATCCATCACCGTCAGTACAACTAGTATTAGGTCTAATATCTAAAAATCATATAAAATGTATATAAGGGAGACTTTATATGTTGTTTCAGAGAAGTTGAATTTGAAAAAAAAAATGGCAAATTGGAAGCTTATAAGGCCTCTGGTGGCAATTTTGTATTTTCAACCACAACAAAAGTGGTTCTTGTTTGACAGTGATTAACTTTCTAGAGTGTAAGTCTAAGAGAGTCAGATGGTCAATGAGTAAGATTCTGTTTCAATAATTAATGGTTTTAAGGGATCAAAATAGGCTTCAAAAATGCTTGATTGATTACACAAAATTGAAAAGTATCTAGATAAATGTCCATATTGATTCTTGATGGGTCTGCAGTAATACTTACTAGTTTAGACATATTGAATGCTGTTACAGCCAGTTTTGGTTTGGTTGATGTCTGATACAGGTAGACATTAAACGGCAAGGTCAACCACAGCCATCCACATGGCAACCACACTGGAACACTACTCCGAAAACACTTGGTAAACTCTGGGTATGTACTATTGTCAGAAAATCCTGAGGCATTCTGAAAAGAAAAGATAAACAATATTGTCTGAATATGGTGAGACATTTGAAACAATAAGCACTGTCATCTTCTAATCATGAGAGACGCTGAAAATACTTTGTTGACCATTGATCCTCATAAAGTAACCAAGCACAGCATGATACAACAGCAGTATGTTCACTTGTAGCAAGTGTGGACACAATATTAGTTTTTACACACTTAAACATGGGGACTTACAATTCATTATGGACACAACAACTCATTCGGATACAATACAGCACATTATTTTGAAATTCAATTTGAGTATAAAGGTCTGCTTCAGGTTGTTTTCATGGATCACTTTACCTTATTATCTCAAGAACAGTAGATGTAAATTTGCCAAGCATACTTTATAAAGCTTGTGTACTTAGGCAGGGATTTTCATAAGCAATCCAATAAAAAGAAAATAAAAATCCCACCAAAAATAAGTCAATTTTTAGGGGCAAGCCCACCCCCTCCCGCCCTTTGGCTCTACATAACTCAAACACTGAAAGAAATATCTGAAATTTGACTGAAAATGCAGGCAAGGATTTTCCTAAGAATCTAATTTAAAAAAAATTCAAATCAGACCAGAAATAAAAAACGTTCATTTTTTAGTGTGTGGCCCCAACCAATCTAATTATAATTAGACCTATTCATTGTTACATTCAGTCACTGGATCTAACAGCAATCTATTCTTCTTTCTGTTCATTTTCTTTCGATAATGCTTCCTAAATCATAAAAGATGAAATCTAATTGGCTTATCAAAAAGGTCATCAGAACAGAAAGTACAATGGATTACTGTTGGATCCTACATGCGGTGACTGAATGGAACCATTGATAGGTCTAATTCTAATTAGATTGGGCCCCACTTTGGCCCACTAGACTGACAACACTTATTCTGAAAATAGAATTTTATATGAAACAAATTAAAAAAAAAGAATTTTCAAAATTGAATATGAAGTAAACCTTCATCAATTTTGAATTAACATCTATTTTACCCACTTTGAACCCTTTTCACAAAACGGCAGGGGCCAGTGACCCCATTTTTTTTCAAGCTTCTTCAAGCAGCAAGTAACAATATATCAAATATCACGTATTGGTCCATTACAACTAAAGTTATCAAACTTAGGTTTAAAACACCTACACACAATACCTAACACTAATAAATAAATAATGTCTCTAAATCCAATAATTACACCAGATTAGAGTTACACTTACAAGGTTTATAGAAAGAAGACAAGACAGATTGACAAATAATGTGATTCCTATATTCCAATAAACTTTGTAAAGGTATAACAAAAACAATGTTGGAGAATTGAGCTCAGAAGCTTTTTACATTTAATTTCAACAAAAGAATCTATCTTATTAATTTTCACACAATAATTTTGCAGCTTCATGAATGTTGAGCAAACATCTAGTCTTTATTTCTTTAAATATTAAATCAGAAATAATAAAATTACACTGTAAAAGTGATGTTTGATGGGACCATGTTTCAAACACTTCCTGATTCTAACAAAATCTTGTACTTAACTAAAAATTGATACAATAATCAAGCACACACAAACTTGTAAACCAAAACCATAGAATGATTCTCAATTGTCAGTCTCTGTAAGAATCAGGCAGTGGGTGTAACATAGTATGAAAAAACCCATCATTTTGATAGTGTAATTTGACTAATTGCACCATCAGGATCAAGGAAAAAAGAAAATATTTCCATATCTTATTGGTGTATTGAATTATAATTTCAATGAAATGCACCAAAAATGAACATTTCAAGGGCAGTTAACTCTGTCAAAAACCTCATTTTTCTAACATTCTATTGAAAAATTTCTGAGCAAAGCCAGTGATGTAGAGAACAAATAATGGTCTTTTCAAATAGAGAAATTATCCTTGAGTGATATGACATTGTCAGATTGGTTTTGCCATACATGTTTCTGATATTTTCCCATTTTACCTGATTCTTACATACACTTACACTTAATGGTCTCTATAACAATATACAGGCCTATGATTTTCTTTTGTTGAGACTAACCAAGCATTTCCAGTGTTTGGCTGCAATAACTTACCAATAGCCAGGTATGATAAATATGCATATCACATGCTAAGATCATTAATGCGTGCAAACATATTAAAGAGAACATTACAGTGCTATCTTAGACAGTTCTTTAAGTTCATCATGCACAAAATCACTTACATTAAATAAATTGTAGTGTTCAAACATTAATTCGAATGTTGTTTCCATCAACATACTACATTTGCTATTTTTGGGGTACTCACAGTAATCAATTAAGCATGAAAATAGTACCCATGTAGATAATAATTTAACTATTGTATTTCTGCATATCTAATGTACACATCTACTACAGGACAAACATGTAAGGGTGTGTCTTATACTTTCCTACTTGGTGTACCATTTTGATTCTACTAAAGGTAGTTTTAAATTGACAAGATGGGAAGAGAAAACATTGTAAATATCTTAACAACGTCCTTATGTGTCTATTCCTATCTGAAACATGTTTTTCTTGTACATGTATTAATTTTCATTTTCATGCATGTAACATCCTTTTTTTTTATCTGCATGCTAGTGAATTAATACTTCATTGTACCAATCATTGGCCCACAGTGGCAATGGCAAAACAGTATGTATAAAGGTCAAAAGGATCCTTTTAGTTTGGAAAAATATTTGAGTAAACTTATCTGTAAGGGTTATCTTCACTGTACTATTGTCAAATCTATAATCTGAAGTATGTTTTTATTGGTTGTAATATGGACTCTCTTTTTAATAAATTAAACATTATTTAACATTATTACATTTTGTCCTACTGTGCTTCCTACCAATCTACTATTACTTATCAGTTGCTTTTAGATTTTGAACTAGCTTACAGAAACAGTGAATACTCTTTTGAAGAGGTTACAGCCTTGTTGTCCTTTGTCCTATTTATTAAGGTGTTTGTATTCTGAATCAATCACAAGCGTTTAATACAAATCTGACAGATTTTTATAGTTTGTTTTCTTGTTGTAATTTCCCATCACTGTACCAGTTTAGGGGGAGGGTTAAGCACTCATAAACATGTTTAACCCTGGCACATACTGTATGTGCCTGTCCCAAGCCAAGAGCCTGTAGTCCAGTGATTGTATTTGATGTTCATTGTTATATGTTCTATGTTTTTTTCTGTAAATAAAGTTGATTTTAGTCTTTTATGAATAGTTTCACACCATTTATTTTGGGGCTTGTTACAGCTTGCTTTATGGTATGGGTTTTGCCCATCATTGAGGACTGTGTGCTGACCTGTAGAATTTTGAATGTTTGTTGCTTGGCATTTGGTGGATAACTATCTCATTAGCAATCATACCATGTCTCCCATTTTCCTATTTATGACTTAATACACAGATTCATGTATAAAATTACACAAGACCCAGTAAAAGGCTTACAATTAGTGTGGATGGTATAGGCATTAATCATAGAATTAAAGACCCTGCCTGTCTGTCTTTCTGCACATCTTTTGTGTGGTTTTTGGTATCAGTAATACTATTACCTAATGATGACATATAGCTTTCCCTATTGAGGTTAGTCCAAAACATGGATTCAAGGAAACAGACATAAAGAATTATGTTACCCTGGTTCATACTTCATAAAAGGACATAAGTTCTTCCTTTTTATAGAATTGCTTGTAAACTTTATCAATCCAATTTATCCAGACATACACCTAGGGTCCAATGACTTCTTTCTATTAATCGTTAAAAATATGACACCACCATACAATTTAAACAAATAAAACCATTCAGCAAGCATTGCATAATATAGTTTCTTTTACAACTCAGACCAAAAATACCAACATGTCAGAAAAGCTCACAAATAACTAGGTCAGCCATAAATAATAAGAATCTTGTGATGTCACATGTTGGAAAATGCACCCAAAATATGGTAATCACAACCTTGAAAAATAATTCAATGGAAAATTGTAGACGTTAAAAATAAGAAGAAAATCTGGCCATACTCAAGTTTAAATAATGGATATTCAGTTTATAAGGGCTTCAGAATTAAAGTTGTAATCACTCACCTAATGCAATAATATAGCAGAGAAAAGGTTTCTGATAAAAATGTTTCATTTGTGATTCAACTAAGAGGAATAAGAAACCTTATATGAGCAGCACCAAAAGTTAATAGTTTGTAAAGGTCAAAGTTTTCATCAATATTGGTACTGTAAACCGTGATTGTTTTTCTACATATTTTTAAGTGTTTCTTATTTAATCTACTTTCATACAGTATAAAATTTACAAGCAATGTCAAATTGTATGTAATCCACCATGCAGAAATTAATACTTGCAACTGTTACATGTTTTACCACTAAAATAGTGAAAATAAAATTGCTAAGAAAATTACCCAACTTTATAGTGAAAAAAAGATAGTGGAGTGCCCTTTCCAAAATAAGGCTGTTTCTACTGATGAAAGTTTCCAATCTGTCCAGAAAAAAAAGACTCTATAAGATAAATAATTTCCAAATTGGTGCTCAAACTGTATGCTGGTTAGGACTTCCCTTTTAACTCCATGTATTAATAAGTTTTATTAAACAGATTTGGAACTTTTCTTCTGAATGAAATAATGCATATTTTCCTAAATAAAAAAGGACGAGTAGTTTTGAAAAAAGGCCAACAAAATGACTGCATTTTTTTAAATTACGACCTTACAATAGTATATGTGAAAAAAAAAAGATAAGATCAAATAAAAGAGAATGATGAGAAAAAAATTGACAGTGGTTTGAAGAGTCAATTATGTCAGTAACCTACCTATTAAACCCTAACAGGTATATATTTTTAAAAAAAAGTAATTGACAACTGTCATGACAAACCATTAGTACACCACAAATCTCTATCATTACATTTTATTGTATTAAATTATATACATATATTGACACTGTTTCCTCCTCTTTACTCCAATGCTATCAATACTGATAATTATCATGTCAACAAATCTGTACATCTCAGTAAAACTGATGACTATACAGACACATAGGACAACAAATTCTCATGAATCCAACTTCTACGTATTATACATATATCTTTTTTCAAATATGGCCTATACGTTTTACTAGATTCAACTAACAAAGACATTAATTTAATTGAGATTGTTTAATTTTCAGGATTTCTAATTAGATAGAGTCTGCGGTTAATGATTGATAGTTTTGACCTTCAGTCGTTCAATTTAGTCCTTAGCTTTTAACATACTTTAACATTCATTATGGATACAACAACTGGTTTGGAGATAAAATTGCAAAAATTCAATTAAAGATAAAAATAGTTCTGCTTTAAGATCAAAATAACATGTTTTTCAACTTAACATAAAGTTAGCTTTTTGGTGACTATGTCCCCTCATCCAAATTCCTGATAGATTTGATAAACACAGGCATGAGGAATCTAATTAAAAACAATTTTCATTATCCAACCAAAGATAAGGAAGTTTTTTTAGGTGTGGCCCTATTTTGGACTCCTATACCTCAACAACAGTACAAGAGAAGTCTTTTCTGTTATAAACTATCATAAAAGAATTTCAACAAGAACACATCCACAAAGAAGTCATCTCAATCAGACACCAATAAACTATGTCCATTAATTTTAATCAAAACACTTATTTTTCTCTATAACAAACAGAATTTTAAAAGGAACACATAGACAATGGGAACATTAAAATCAGAATTACAATTAACTATTTCTACCAATTCTAATTTCAACACATCTTTTTTTTTAATAATCCTTATTTTTAATTGGGTGGGACCAACATCTCCCCAACATTCCCCCTAAAAAATAATGCCAAACTATAGGACTCTCCATCCTTTCACTAGGACATAAAATTAAAAAAAAAAAGATCTGATTTATCATAGATAAATAGAAGTTTATGAATGCCAGTGACAACAGGGATAACAGCTACATGTATCACTAGGTCATAAAAAAACTGCTTTAAATTTGGCATTACCCTCCTGCCGGGAGTCCTGGCATTCAATGACATTGGTATATCAGTGATTTACTCATACATGTACTTGTAGTGGCTTGCTCCCATTTCACCTTAACTGTCAAATTTGGTACATAAAATTATTCCCATTTTGCCTTAGTGAGATTTGGAGTGTACAAAGGCAATGTAAACATTTAATTGATTGATTGATTGATGAATGGTGATGAAATGAAATGAAGGGATGGGACACAAGGATAATAGGGTCGACAAATTTAGATTGCCATTAGAAAAAGGGAGGGATGGGTAAGGTTGAACAATTTAGTCTCCTGTGGTGGAGCGCAAAGGTTCCTACTCCTATTGAATACCACAGCAGGGTTCTTTAACGTGCAAGGAATGTGGCATCACTATGGTTTGCGGGTAAGTTTTCCGTATTATAGCCTGACAACCCCAGCATGTAACACACCAGGGGTACCCCATTCCACCACCTGGGGCACACATCCCAGTTGCTCTGTGGGCAGAGCGCCTAGCCCCCGGCTAGGTTTCTGAGCACTATTTAGTCGCCTTTTATGACAAGCTTAGCGCTGTTGCAGGCCTATTCTTTTAACACCCGGACCTGCACGGGCATAAACATTTAATTAAGTGCTACTTGAGTTTTTATAGCATTTTAATCTTCTATACACACATGTACATTGTATATGTATATATTTATATTGTTTGTTGATATTTCATTTATTGTGAATTGATTTAGTGGTTTGGTTGGGTTTCTGTCAATATTTTTCATGAATGGCTTTTTCATTTTTTTCTGATTATAATCACCTGTTTCTTTTTTTATTTAATGGACACTTTGAATAAGAACTGATGAATAAAATTCAAAATAGACATGATATGACTAAGCACTTTGATGATAACTTGACTCAAAGAAGCACATCCAAATTTTTCTAAGCATACAACAATGAAGGTTCATTTACATACAACAAACACTGAGCAAAATCGTAATGAAAGAACAAAATTATAAGCAACAGCAAGAGACAATTTTAGGCTGAGATCAGCAGCACAATTGTGTTCAGAGACCATATATAATCAGAGAAGATTCGAGACGTGTGATGCTGCATTTCCAAAATGTATGCAAATCTTCTCACTGCAGTAGTCAGACTGAAGCTGACACAAGACCTGATCGTGACACTAGCATATATGTACCTCAAAGGTTAAAATTGTTTAATGATTTTTAAGAACAAAATTGCAGCATTTTACAATGCTTTAAGAATAAGGAAGTTAACTTGCAAATTTTTGCTGTTTAGTTTATTTCATGTAATTTATTTACAAAATGTATGCTCCCAAATAATGTCAATTTATTAATATTGAATTTTCAAATAGATAAAGAATATGAAGATTACATGTTTACACATGTGTATAATAAGTACTTCCATAATTTCTGTATTAGTTTTATTTCATTCCTATGCATATACACTCATTAATTCATTTAAAAAAAAATCATATTTCATTTTTGAACACAATTTTTTTTTTTTTATTAGTCTCTGAATTGTATGTGTACTAAAACATGAAAAACAATATACATATTTTACTAATTTATTTTTAAAAAGGACTTTTATCAAGACAAGTCTTAACTTGAAAAGTATCCAAATATTTCAAATTAGGGGTTAATAAAAAAAAATGAAAAAAATTAATTTTGTAATTATTTTGCTCGTCTGAGTATAGCTGAAATATTGCTGCTCGGATGTTAAACCCCAACAAACAAACAAACAAAATTATTTTGCTTTAATCATTGTAACAACACCTCATTAGTTAACAGTTTTGTTTTTGCGACAGAAAAATATAAAAATTTGCCTTTGTACTTTTTTTTTTACCTTTCTTTACCTGTAATCCACAGCTAAGGCAAAATGGGAACACACCCTTGTAGTTTAATTATATGATCTCAGACAGTGCAATACACGCCATTCCTCAGCTGCACTTTTACAAAATATATTCACAGCATTCAATAAGACAATGGAAAATATACTCACAGCATTCAAGAAGATAATGGAAAATATAGTCAGTGAACATGAATCCTAAAAACAGGCTTTCAAGTGACTTTTTGTAAAAAATAAGGGCTATTTTTAGGGTCAAATTCTTATAAAATAAGGGCTAAATTTAGGATTTTTTAGGGCTTTTAACACAAAAATAAATAAAGGACGATATTCTTTCTTTATCAATTATAATGCTAAAAGAAAAATAAGTTACTTACCACCGGCTAAAGAAAATAATATAAAAGCTATTTACCAACCCAGAAGATCATGTCAGTGGCCATCAACAGTTGTATTCAGTATTCCAGTTCGACCATTAGAAGTTGAACTAGTATGGGTCCAAAGAATGTTATGAACTGCTAATGACCACCAAAATGTCTACTGAGGTGTTTATTTGATCATAATATTCATTTTCTGAAAGTATACTAAGCTAGATTCCATTAATACAAACAATATAAAGGGAAATTACTATTTAAAAATTTAAAAATTAAAAAAAATAAGGAATTTCTCAACAACTAGAGGCTCAAGAGAGCCTGAATCGCTCACATGGTTAACCATTTGCTTATTTGAAAAACTTGAGGAATGTTAAAATGTTAAAATCAACTAAATTGTCAAATGCAGGAAATGCTTTTCATAGCATTTTCATAACCTGAACCAGAATTTTGCTAAAGGCAACAATTTTTAAGTTTTTTTCAAAAATCTGTCTTCCGACCCCTAAGTTCCATTTTTAGTATAGGCAGCCATATCTATTCACGATTAAAAAATCACAAGTCATTTTGAGCACAATACACTTAAGAACTATTATGCTTGTCTTCAATCAATGATCTTATATGGTTTTAGAGAAGAAGATTTTCAAAGTTGTACATGTGAAAAAAAAAAACAACAACAAAAAATCTGTTTTAGGGGTCGCAACTCCTACATCAGTCAATGAATGGTTTTGAAAATTTTGGCATAGGTCCGTCTCATGATGCTGAACAATATTACCCATGCCAGAAATTTGTTAAAGCAACAATTTTTGAGTTATTTGCAAAAAACTGCCATCTGACCCTTCTGTTTTATTTTTAATAACGGCGGCCATGTTTTTTCATGGATCAAAAATCCCAACAGTCATTTTGTGTGGGATACCCTAAGGAACATATATGCTAACTTTCACTGAATTCTGTGCAATGAATTTTGAGAAGAAGATTTTCAAAGTTGCATATGAGAAAAATGCAAAAAAAAACTTTCAGGGGCGTAACTGCTACATCAGTTGACAAATCATCTTGAAAATTTTGGCACAGGTCCGTCTCATGATGCTGAACAATATTATCCCTTGCCAGTGAGTTGCTAAAGGAAAAGGATTTTTGAGTTTTTGCAAAAAACTGCCATCTGACCCTTATGTTCTTTTTTTAGTAACAGCAGCCATGATTTTCCATGGATCAGAAATTCCAATGGTCATCTTGTGCAGAACACCCTAGGAAACAATCATGCCAAGTTTAAAACCTGTCAGTCTAGTAGTTTCGGAGGAGCAGATTTTTGAAAATTTGTCCATGAAGATGACGGACACCAAAAGATGGCTTAAGCTCACCTGGCCAAAGGCCAAGTGAGCTAAAAATAGGGCTTTTTAGGATTCTTCTGCTTTTATTAGGAAAATTAGGGCTGCTTTTGAAAAATAAGGAAAATTAGGAAAATAAGGGCCCACTTGAAAGCCTGTAAAAAGAATTGGGCTGTGATAAAAAAAAATAGAGGAGACAAAAAATACATAAGTAATTCATCATAAAAAGTCATATGTTCACATAAGTAATTTATTTTGGTTGAACAAATTTTAAACGAAACTTACATTTTCACTAAAAACGAAACACGGAAAAACAGACAGACGTGTCTGGTAAAATGCTTTGATCCTGTAAAAACTATTGTTTTTTTTTTACTTGCCCAAAAAGAAGAAAAGTTAAAAATATGAGATTCGGTCTGGTAATCTCTAAACCAACTTTGAATACACTGAATTTTGCTACAAAAACTGATGAAAACAGTATCTTCCTGTAGTCCTTTATTTCTGAGACTGAAGTTTAAACCTGTTAAATAATCATAACCTATTTTAGGAGTTGCCTGACAATATTTAAATAAAATTACAGATTTTGTCAAAAGGATCATTGCATTAATTGAAGTTTCTTTTACTTTGTACACGTTTAACTGATTTTGAGTTACAAAATTGTATGCCAAGCCAAAATCAGTGAAACTGTCAAATTGCGCATTTCAGGGGCAACAACTTCTTAAAGTAAGGAGTCATCACATTACCTTAACACAGATTACTGAAGAGCAATTCAAGGAAAAGAGAAGAAGGGTCACATTTAATATCTATCCTTACATGTACACAGTGTACACATTTTGGAGAAAGAAAAAAAATTGTAATTTACTCTTAACAAATATTATTTAAGTTCTTGAAAAAAACCATGAAAGTTACTTCCGTCTTAAAAAAATCCCCTAAAAAAATTTCTGAACTGAGAAAACCAACAGATCAATACAGTTTTGGATTATTCCATTCAGTTGTTTCAGAGACAAAAGGTTTTTGACAAAAAAAATTAAGACAACATTATGACAATGTAGAATTGAAAACACTACAGGTCAAATAAATAAGACATGCATATCTTCTTAGAGTACCTGTTCAAATACAACATAAACAAATCATTGTTCTCATTGTAGTGAACATGTGGGAGGAAAACAACAAAAAATTCCAATACAGACCAGAAATTTTTCTACTGTTTTAGGGGAGGGGCAAGAGTGCCATGCAGATAGGAAAAAACAGCTTGAACACTGTGAATTTGGGAAAAGAGGGCAACTGTTATTAAACAATGTACAGTAATTTAAAAAATATCAAATTAAATCCTTGATGAAGACCATAACAGTTTACATTGCATTGAAGACCATGAGGTGACCTCTGGATGACAAAGTTAAGAATGAATCTTGTATATATCTCATAAATCTCCATTTTTTATTATGTATAAATTTTGACGCAATGTTTCAAGTCAGAATTGGGAATTTCACTACTGAAATTTGGGAGATTTTGAGCATATTTCTCTATGGGAATAATAATAAATAAGGGATGGAAAATCACTGCAGACAATACACATGTACATATGTATGTCAGGTTTGGTATAATACTGAAGGAACATACGTATAGTGTAGTTTTCTTAAATGTTCCTTAAAAAAGTAAAATGCAACTTTAAAATGGCAAATACATGTTTCTATATTAAAGTTATAATGTATTATGATGAGCAATGTAAACAATTACAGATACAATAAAAGAATAAGAAAAATGTTAGCTTCAAGAAAAGTTTTCCTCATCCATCACAATGTTAATCAAAATAAGGTCAGCAGACATAAGTATTCAATATTCCTACACTATTTTTTATATTGACTCATTCTTTTTTTAAAACAATATTTGAGACTTCTTTTCAATAACCTAAATTCTAAATTAGTAAGTACATGTATTTTTATGACAACATTTAGTTGAAAAGTTTTCAAGCGCTAATATCCAAAAAAAAAATAATAATAACACAAAATTATTTCCCATTCTTTAGGACTTGTAAGTCTTGTTCTCGGTTTAATTTCACTCTGCAATTTTTACTATTGAAAACATTAATACAAAGTACATCAATATGATACATTACTTCAAAATTTTCTATTTTGTTTATCAACAAACTTAATATAAGGAAGGTGAAACCTTAAACGCTCCTGAAGAAATATAAATTCAAATTTTGTTGTACCATTAATAATTTTTCTCAGCCCTCTTATTATTCACTTACAAAATGGTAAAATTTGTTATGATATAAGTTTTTTTATTAACATATTAATTCTCCTAACTGTCATGATCTGAAATATGTATGGCACAAAATGTCTGACATTTGCAAGGAATTTCAGCTATGGGTTGTCATGGTCAGAAATGCCTTTGGGTCAAATTGTCCGGTATTGGTAAGCTGATTACATCATTTTTGAAAAAACAAAAAATTAAGATTTGATTTGCACTGATTCATCGAAGCTAGGGAATGTTTTCTGAGACTAGTGTGGTTCTCAATTGCATTTACAAAGTATACGAAGCTGCCATGATGCTATTTTTGTTTTACATGTACTAACGGGATATTGATGTTTTTTCTCGCCATAAGTATACTGAACCAGAATACAGCTGATAATACAACCATAAGAAGGGAGAGTAAAAATAGTCAAGCGTCTTTTTGTCATTGTAATTATGCAAAAGATTTTCTTATATGAAAGTGTAGTCGGAACTCTCTATAAAACTACTATGTAAGCTTAATTGGGAGTTAAGGACCGATTCTCGTGATTTCACAGGGTCCTGTGATATGATTTACAACCAACAAAAAATCAAGAACAGAATCACAAAACAACAAAAATTATTTTGCTTTCAGAAAGTATAAAATTTGTTTATGCAAGGTGAAAAATACATGGAAAATGTAATCATTGAATTTCAGTAGTACGAGTTATATACTCCCTGATTCAATTAAAAAAATAATAGCATACATGTCTTATCATATTTTCTGTGTGACAGTGATGTGATAAACCTTTTTTGAGGATTTTTAAAATAAGGAATGGCTAATATGTTTTTCTGTTTATTTGAAATAATCTCAAAGCATTGGAAAATAAGTAATATCCTGCTTCACGGTAAAATGTCTAGCACATGTACAAATGTATATAAACACTTATTAACTTCTTGTAACTAGACAGGGTCACAGAAAAAATAATACTGTTCAATATATAGAAATGTATACAGTCATTCCAGATCACAAGTTTATAGAAATAATAATACTGACTGTTTAATGAACGGTATGTTTGTTTGTTTGTTGGGGTTTAACGTCCGAGCAGCAATATTTCAGCTATATTCAGACAATGAACATGAAATGGATGATAAAATGAACATGAAATGAAAAAAAAGGGTTGGGACACAAGGACAATAGGGTCGACAAACTTTGATTGCCACTGGAAAAAGGAGGGATGGGTAAGGTCGGGCAATTTAGCCTCCTGTGGTGGAGTGCAAAGGTTCCTACTCCTATCGAATACCACAGCAGGGTTCTTTAACGTGCGAGGAACGTGGCATCTTTCCCAACACGGTGCACCACTATGGTTTGCGGTCAGGTTTTCCGTATTATAGCCTGACAACCCCAGCATGTAACACGCCAGGGGTACCCCATTCCACCACCTGGGGCACACATCCCAGTTGCTCTGTGGGCAGAGCGCCTAGCCCCCAGCTAGGTTTCTGAGCACTATTTAGTCGCCTTATACGACAAGCTTAGTGCTGCTGCAGGCCTATTCTTTTAACAACCGGACCTGCACGGGGCTTAATGAACGGTAATATTAAATTGTACAAACTCACCAAACTTTCATTTAAAAAATCATTATTAAAAATCATTTCTCTCAAGCTAAAATTTTAATGGAATTTTATATATACAATGTATAACACATAAATGTATTGTTATATAACAGTCAAAGATATAATGCATTTCATACATAATGATTTTAGAATGTATATGTTTTTGTCTATATGTAAATGGATCAAGAATCTTATGTGCTCTTTCCAATAGAGAATTAAAAAAATCTATAGCAAGAATACTCCTATAACATATTATGAGGTCAGAAATCTGTTCCTCCATATTTCCAAGTCAGAAAATAGCTTGCCGAACCTCTAACATTGTATGGTAATTTTTTTCCGTCTCTGGTCGAAAATTTTAAAACACGAAAATCTTAAATAAGCATTGTAAATTTTAAAGCAAATTATTTTAAAGGTTAATCCTTTCTCATTTTTGGATTTAACTATGAAAATGTGATTTCACAATGCATGTTTAATAATAAATTTACTTTTTATCATCGCAAGCATGAGGCCTCTTACCCAGAACGATGAATGACTGCAAAATTCCTCAAAACCCATCTTCACTAGCACCAGTTCTGACACCGACAGCATGTATCCCTCTCAGTCTCACATGCACATTACATAATGTCATTAAACGCCATTCTGCTACCTCGGTTGGTCAACTATTAACCCAACCGTCGCCACTGCAATTTTGACAAAAAAACATTGATGTTCTATAAATAATACCGAAAATAAGCGTCATGCCTGATTGCTTTGAAAACAGTCATGGGGTTAAAATATATCACGTGAAATTCGCGCGCCATTTACAGTTATCTCCCTTGAGTCAATGACAGATGGCGGGAAAATAACTAAAATTCTTAACTATCACATATTCGTATTTATTTTTTAAATTCACCTTTAAAATTTGGCTGCATTTATTTACAGTATATCACAAAATCCAAGTCACGCAGCACACCATTTGAACTTAAAGCTGATCTAGTTATTGTAGTCCCTGAGCAGAAGATGCTAGTATCATAGACCAACTAATGCGCTGGGCTTGGTGAAATGTATCTTTAGTAGCATATCTGCTCGCCTGGCAATGGGAACCTCGGAAAAAATCAAAAGGGAATTACGAGTTGCTCCGAGGTTCCAATTGCCTACCGAGCATATATGCTACTAAAGATACATTTCACCAAGCCCCCGTGCCTGTGACTCATGGAGAACTGACCAATGCACATTCACTCGTTTCATACCTATTACTTCATTTTATTTTATATTGCAAGTATATTCACTGCATATTTTATAACAATAGAACTCTTGATTCCACCAAGTGATAAGAAATCCGTGTTGTATGTCATCAAGAAGACGACATTCATAGATGAAGGATGCTTTTGTTTTGTCTCTTTGACATAAAAAGTAATGTGCATGCGCAGTCCTTGGTAAATAATTTGGTCCTGGATACCTACAATGTAGATAATTCATATAAACATTCCAATTCATGAAATCTATAGTTAAAAATGTTAATTAAAGCCATGTACCTTCTCTAATGATAATTTAGGAACACACAAACTTTAAATATTTTGATGCTGAAATTATATACAAAACCATTTGCCCACGAGAATTGAGAAAAAAATGTTTGACTAAAAACACTGTATGCTCAATATAAACTTTTTTTTCCGAAATTTCAATTTAGTGGGGGAATAATCAGAAGTATTTGCCCTAGCGGAATGATAGAAGTGGGCAAAATGTGGTGGTTAATAGAGAAACATCAAATTCTGATAGTGAAATTATTGAAAAATTGAGTCAAATAAGCGGAAACACGAACTGTTGATTGTCAGAAATTTGATTAAAAAAAACTAAAACTTTCTGTAAGCAGAAAAAATCATGTCCTTGCAACGAAATAAGGGAGAAAGCCCCTTCCACCCTTTGCTGTACCCACCCAATTATTTACTGTTTGTTGATGCTATATGTTCAGTTCTTAATAGTATATGATAAGAAATTAACGTTTGGGTTGGACACCGTCATCACGTTTTAGGAAGAACTAATAGTTTGTTATCCCTTATTTAGTGACACACATATATACAATGATATAACTATATTCTTACTCTTAATAATTCTCGAAAAATTAAGCCATTGGTGGCACTATGCTCTGTTACAACTGAAATTGACGACAATGATGATAACCATGAACAGGATTTGGGTAACCATCATCGACCAAACAAAGAAAACATCAACAAAAAACTACAAATAATACAACATGTACAACAACTTAAGAATAAATGATCAACCTATTTTACAGAGTTAATATGTTTATTGTTTTAAAACACCGACTCTTAATTAAATTGACTGGACTCGACTTGACTAAAAAAACAGCTTATATGCCAGTTGCATAGTAATTGAATATTTGTTGCATTGGATGTCTATTCTTAAATGAATATTCTTGAAAAATTTACCATACCACCAGTGAAAATTAATAAAATTGATAATGCACTTTTCAAATTTTAAGTAAATCCTCTGGTAGTGATAATAATAGTCTAAAAATTTTAATATTATGTGCATCTTGTGTTGCATCTTCTCTTACATATGTTTCAATAGAATGATTGCAACTGTTATCTATCAAAATGCACCAGTGACTCCGATTTTTAAACTAATGAAAGGACGATTACAGACTGATTTACGTCGACTAAAATTTTTGAAAGGCGTGCATCTCACCATATTTATAATTTGAACTGTTGCATCCTCAACAAAACGGGTGACTATCAGCACTCATAAGGGGACGATCACTCGACTCTGAGGGCCTGGTGACGGAGGTTGGAAATAAATATTTCGACCTTAGTCCAGATACTTCATATTAAGTAATGATCGTAACATAATCTAAGAGTGGTAAAAATGGTATGTGACATTTAACCCTCTTACAACTTTTCATTTCAAACCGTATCAAATATACAAACTACATTGTAATTCAGAGCAGTGGTTTCACTATTACATATTCTTTCTTTTGTCATTCAAGAGCAGTGGTCTCATCATTACATATTCTACCTTTCGTCATTTAAGAACAGTGGTCTCACCTATATCAGTACTACTATTGTCATTCAAGAACGGTGGTCTCACCTATACATATTCAACTTTTGCCATTCAAGAGCTATGGTCTCACCTATACAAATTCTACTTTTATCATTCAAGAGCAGTGGTCTCACCTATACCTGAACTACTTTTGTAATTCATGAGCAGTTTTCTCGTCTTTCAAGAGTTTATAAATATTCAACTTTTGTATTTAAGAGCAATGGTCAAGCCTATAGTTATTCCATGTTTTGTTATTCATGAGCCGTGGTCTCGCCTATACCTGTACTACTTTTGTCATTCAAGAGCAGTGGTCTCACCTACACCTGTACTACTTTCGTCATTCAAGAGCAGTGGTCTCACCTTTACCTTCTCTACTTTTGTCATTCAAGAGCAGTGGTTTCACCTTTACATACGCTACTTTGTCATCCAAGAACAGTGGTCTCACCTATACATTTTTTTTAAGAGCAGTGGTTTCACCTATACTTATTCAATGTTTTTTTATATTCAAGAGCATAGGTCTCACCTATATGTCGACTACTTTTGTTATTCTTGAGCAGTTGTCTCATCTTTACCTGTACTATACTTGTCATTCAAGAACAGTGGTTTCACCTTTACAAGTGCTACTTTTGTCATCCAAGAGCAGTGGTCTCACCTATACATTTTCTTTTTTAAGAGCAGTGGTTTCATCTATACATATTCTACATTTTGTCATTCAAGAGCAGTGGTTTCACCTATACTTATTCAATGTTGTTATTCAAGAGCATAGGTCTCGCCTATATGTCTACTACTTTTGTTATTCATGAGCAGTTGTCTCATATTTGCCTGTACTATGCTTGTCATTCAAGAGCAGTGGTCTCACCTATACACATTCTACATTTTTATTTAAGAGCAATGGTAGCACTTATACTGTACTAGTTTTGTCATTCATTAGCAGTCTCATCTATACCTGTACTATGCTTATCATTCAAGAGCAGTGGTTTCATTTACACATGTACTGCTCTTGTTTTCCATGTCTGTATTATTTTTGTTATTCCTGTTCAGTGGGATCTTCCATGCATCTATCTACTTAAAATAAGACCTATCAATTGTTCAATTCAGTCAACTTCATGCAGTGACTAAATGGAACAATTGATAGCTCTAGTTTTAATTAGATTGTCTAATGCATAGGTCTCCTCTTTGTTTGAGTCTCAAAATTATTAGCACAATGTTATGTCTGTATTGTATTTGTATTAAGTTTAAGATTACTGATTACTTTTTTACTTACTGATTACTTGCAAACTCAATTTACTAGGCCACTTAACAATGTTCATTATTGATTGATCTTTTTCATGCCTGTACTTATCTACTGTCATTTCTGAGCAGTGGTTTCATCCAATATAAAAACAGGAGATATGGAACTTCTTTAGTAACTCAAAGGCAGTGGTATCATCCATACCTGTACTTCTTTTGTCATTCCTGAGCAGCGCTATCATCCATACCTGTACTTCTTTCGTCATTCTGGAGCAGTGCTATCATCCATCCCTGTACCTCTTGCCCATGCCTGTATTGCCATGGTATAGTCTCTCTCATGCATTTTCTACTTTTTAAAATTTTTGCCAGTGGTTTCACCTATGCCTGTACAATTTTCATCATTCTAGAGGAGTGGTCTGACCAATGCTCATACCACTTTTGTAATTCTGGTGCTGTGGTCTTACTCATGCCTTTTCTAATTTTGTCATTTCTCGGCAGTAGTCTCTCTGATGCCTGCACTACTCTTTGTCATTCTGGAGCTATTAATTACTGATCAGATTGGTCAAATTAAATTTGAATAGGACTTAATGATTGGATGAAACTAGGCAACCAAATACTGCAAGACCAAAGCAATAGTAATTACACCTTTATGGATATCCAAGAATTTTGCTGGACAAAATATCAACTGAACATAAGAACATGGTGTCTATAAATAGCTCACGTATAATCAAGTCCCCTGTATTAGTTATCTATTTAAATAAAATACCGCATTATGTTTTCATTTGAATTGGGTCAAAATATGAAGTTTATGAGTTTTAACGGCCAAAATTTATATATTTTCACACAGTCCTAAACACATGTTCCAGAATAGAACCATTAATTAAAGGAATGGACAGATAGAAACTGTTTTAGACTTTGGAGTGAACAAATTTCAGCTTACTTTTGTTTTAAGAGATGGAAAACACAACAATTCACTCTTTGATTTCATAGTTTTATTTTTGAATTTCTATCTTGCTATGCGTACAAAGAGCAACAGAAATGAAACACCTTTTAAAGTATCCCTTAACAATCGCTACAAGAATTTAACAGAGAACAACCCTTAAAAACAGACTGGATTTAGTTACTTATACATTAATGAACATTATCTTCAGCTTTCATACTGTTATCTAAATGAAATTTCAATAGTGTTTACAAATAATGATTTATATATATATATATATATAAAAAACAACAAAAACATTTTATTAATAGAGGTTGCTAAATAAATGCGAGGTAAAAAAACTGTCTATAATGTCAATGGGACAATGTATACCATAAAAGTGTCACATTTCTATTCAAACTTTGTACATTATTTCCTGATATTGATGATGACAAACATGATATATCGTGACTTTTGTATCAATTATAACATTGAAAACAAAATATTCAATCAAAATTCCATGCTTTATGTCCATGAAATTATATATGTACAAGCAAATGGTACACATGTATTCATTATTTTATCAAAAACTTCAGATTTAAATAACATTATTTAATTTTTTTGTCATCTTAATTTGATTAATCAAATACAAACAATATAAACAACTCATACACACTTTAGTCTACATACTGAAAAAAATACACAATAGCACTTTATGTCAGGCCATATTTTTTTTTTTCAGTTTTCTTACCTAAAATTGCCACACAGCATTCAGATTTCTGTTTTTCATACTTAGAAAATTTCATGACATAACACATTCTCCTTAACATATTTAACACTCCTGTGTCCTAAATATAAACATGATGCAAGCATGAAATATCTCTTATAGATTAACAGAAGAAAAATAATTCAAATTTCTAACCTGCTTTAAGCATGCAAATGGAAACAATTACTATTCTCAACACAAAACCTACTTGAAAAAGTCACTCATATGATATGTGTAGATTATTTTACTTATGACCAGTATTTTAATGAGGTAGAGAAGTGCCCAGAAATAGGTGCTGGTTCAAATACATGTATTTAAAAAAAAGATTACCAAATGATTATTAAAAGAATATTGCACAGAATAAGGGCTTCAAAATTTATTAATATTTTTTTTACATGTACATGTACTGAAAAAAAAAAAAACTGTTTTTTGTTAAAAAAAAAATTAGAGAACTATGAAATTTCCTTTGCTGCCCTACAATAAAAAGTCTCAAAATCATACATTTTTTTTTTAAAGAAACCATATATTTTAGTATTAATTCACTACATGTGCTTTATGTTATTTTCTGATAGTGTCTTATAAAGGTACCAGACCGAAATTTGATGAAATCAATTGAAGCTCAAAATTAACAGTGAATAGACATGATGCTTAGGGAAAGATAATAATACTCATGATATACATGTATTACCATAAAAATGTAATCCTCCCAAATGAATGAATGTCATCACAAGTAACAAAAACACAACATCAAATTAATCTAATACACTACTACATAATTCAACCAATACTGAACTAGCACTGTTATTTAAAAAAAATAGCCAACACATCCAGATTTCATACTCTTTAATTAAATATGTCTAAAAATTTAGGAAAGTCATGTCACAATGACATAAATTAGAACAATTTACATTACCTGTAGTAAGGCAAAACAAATTTCTGTTTCCTGCTACACTACCTATCCTAAAGATTTTATGGCCATTTTCACTAAAGCACTGTTAAAGTCTAGATTATTTCCCCTTTAACTCAATGTAAAATGTTTTTGAAAAATAAAATAATTTCCCTATCTACCTACCCTATTTTTTTTTGCTGGTACATGTAGCAGGAGACAAGACTAGGTTTTTTTTGGCCTAACAAATGGAAACTTACTGGAATTTTAACAATTCAACTTACTTAACCGACACAATCAGTCAAAACTAACTTAACTGACACAATCAGTCTGAACTTACTGAACCAACACAATCAGTCAGCTTTGTTTCATTTCACATCAACAATTGGAGAAAAAAAATCCTATTTGTACTTCTCTGTCTAAAAATCAGGCAAAATGAATATAAGCTGTGGCACATGAAGGAAAAAATGCAGAGATTTAACTGCATTATCCAAATATTTATATCTAATAACCTCCAGAAATATGTGTTTGTAAAGTTTGACTTTTTAAAATATCAATAGGTCAAATTTTAATGAAATGCACTTTGAAAAAATGGTGGGGAATTTTTTCTTTTATTTACCCTTATATAAGCAGTAAGAAAAATCTACATCACAGATGCTTCAGGATTAATTTGAATAGCTTAAGTATTGTTTTCTAGATTAACTGAATATATTTGAGGCAAAAAAGACCAGACTGAGAAATATTATGTGCCACCAAAGCCTGATTCTTACACAGAATGGTAATTAAATAACAGACATTTTTGCATCAGCTGCTGGCAGCAGAATCACGTGTTACAGTGAGGTAGGATAACCATCATTTTCTATTCAGATATTTTAGAGTAGGGCAGCCCATTATAACCTGCCAATTTGAATAATCTAAAAGGGTTTCATGCTAAGTTAACTAAATACTGGTAAAAACAAAGACAATTCTGTTTTTTTTTTCTCCATCTAATTCAGATTCACATCTTTTTGTTTATTTACCATTAATATGGGTTATAACATCAGCAAATCAGTACCCTGGCATCAACATAAAAGGAATACACAAATGGTATGAAGACCGTAAGATTCATTCTAACTTAACAATGTTTCAGGAAACATCAAAGATTGTGTTAGTAGACTACAATCCTTGTTATTATGTACATGTAGTAGTGACAATTTACATGTACATGAACTCATTGTAGTAGTAGGCACCATGTAATTAAACAAATATGAAATTGTACTTTGCAAAAAAAAAAAAAAATACCGCCATCTCATTAATAAATATAAGTCATATCACATGGGCCAAATAGTTTAGGCCATATAATTTGGGCCATATCATACGGACCAAAAAACAAAGGCTTTATCAAGGCATGATTGAATTAAAGTCAAATTCACAAAAGTCATCAGTGTAAAATCTATTGTAACTTTGACATCATGATGTGTTTTTCTATTGGTAAGTTAGAACTAATGATCAATTTTCTGCCTGGGAAATCCACTAATGATAATATAATGAAGCATATAACAAAAATATTTTAAAAAATCTTAAATTACAATACAATTTTTTTAGTTAAAATGTGCATCTAAAAGAAAAATGAATGAGCATTTTGGAAGTTATCCTTTTTAAGCAAGCTGAATTAGTTATGATACATGTAAGATCTTTCAACTAACTCCATTTACTTATTTTCAAATTTTTCTCATCTCCTTAACTTTTATCTATACATGTAGTTGGGTAAAAAATCTTGTATACCTTCCAACACGTGTTTGATAAAACAAAATGATAAGTTCAGTGATGTCTTCTAGCTAGGAACAATGGAAATTCAATCTTTAAGATTAATCTTTAAAAGAGAGGTTCATAACATACTATTTTCACTGGTAACAATGGCGAGTGGAACAGTCCATAAACCAAATAAATACTGCTGAAGTATTCACATTGCTATGAACCAAGAGCCATTTTATGCTTGGCTAAAGCTTCATTTTTCCTTTTTAATTTGTCTTTTCTGTTTTCACTCTTTCCACCACCAATTGATGTGAATTCAACATTGATTTTTCTTCCTCCAAGTGTAGTATGATGCAATCTTAAGGCAATCTGAAGAAAAAAAGTTCACATAAATTTTCATTTTATTTTAGTGCTGAAAGTAAAAAAAAAACTTGTAGATGATAATATTTCCTGAATGATATAAAATAAACCAACATATAAAAATCTATTGAAAGTTAAAAGAACAAAAGTAATTCTCAAGAACAAACCAACCTAAAAATATATATTTCATAAAGTATACATGACCTTGACCCTTAAACTACTGACCCCCTAAGCAATTGGTGTCTGAAAAAACAAAACTGTAAACTGAATATCAAATTATAGAAATACATGTACATGTATTTTTTTTTACATAAATTTGATTTTAAATAATCTGGTATGTAATTGTACAAATAAATTTGTTAAAGTTTCAAAAATGAGTCAAAAGTACATGTTAACAAATAAAAGTTACCAGATTTCATCATGTATTAATGACCTATTGAACCAGACAAACATTTAGTTGAATCAAATTCCTCCATTCACTTATCTACTTATCCAAATAAAATGTTTCTGCATTTTCTTTACACAGTGACTAATTCTAAATATTATAATTAATTGGAAAGAGTGAATAACCAAAATATGATCACGAGTGCAGAAGAATGCTAAGACTTAATAAGTGTGCAGAACTTAATCTGCGCACAAGTTAAATCTTCATGGGTTCTTAGCATGAGTGATTATATTTTGGTAATTCACAATAACCAATTGATTATCCTATTTATAATACAGATTTTCTCTCTTATGTGTTTCTATTTTCAACATAAAATTCAAATTCAAAATTCAAACAGGGGATTGATATAAATGTTGTAATGTTTTGTGATGTTCTGGCGAAAGAAAGTGTGAGAGCGAAATTACTGAATTCATTTTCACAGTGTGAATTATTGAAAATATTTACACATGGATCATTTGGTAAATCACTGCTATGTATATAATAAATGTTTTTATATTACATCATGACTACTTCTATGTTTTATATTACTGGGTGGCTAATTTTATCTGTTTTTACTTACATTGTGACTAATTTTATCTGTTTTTACTTACACCATGACTAATTTACCTATTTTTACTTACACTGTGACTAATTCTAACTGTTTTTACTTACACTGTGACTAATTTTATCTGTTTTTACTTACACCATGACTAATTTTATCTGTTTTTACTTACACCGTGACTAATTCTATCTTTAAACTCTATATAGGCAAACCCTCTAGAGCACTGCTTTGCTTTATCCTGAGGAATTCTTATTTTCTTTACCCCACCTATAGAAAGAAATAAAATGATATTTATCAGAATGCTATACCACAATCATTCTATACCAGTGAAAAAAATATCATATTAATCACAAATTATGCAAAAAATTTTGAATCAGTGAAATGCAATGTATAGATCAATTGTTTTAAGTATTTTAGCTCACCTGGCCGAAGGCCATATGAACTAATGCCATTACTTGGCGTCTGCTGTCGTCGTCGACCAATGTCGTCTGTTAACAATTTTTCAAAACTATTCTCCTCTGACACTACTTTACTAATTGGAACCAAACTTGGTATGAATGTTCCTTGGGGTATCGTGCATAGAACTCATGTGGGAATTTCTGATCCGTCAAAAAACATGGCTTCCTTTACTAAAAAATAGAACATAGGGGTCAGACAGTAGTTTTTTGCATATATCTCGAAAACCGTTAGGTTTAGCCAAATTCTGGCACAAGTTAATGTGTTCAGCATGATAAGATCTATCTGTGGTCAGATTTTCATTTTAATCTGTTAAGCCATGTTGGAGTTATTGCCCTTTTCAACTTTTTTTGCTATTTTTGATTTTATTTCTTTCAAAAATCTTCACCTCTGACACCACTTGACCAATTAGAACCAAACTTGGTATGAATGATCCTTGAGGTATCCTGCACTGAACTCGTATAACTATAATAGATAGAGAGAAACTTTCTATTGCTGATAAATCATTATGATAGTCTTACCAAAGTCTTCTCGAGTCAAAATTGTTGGACAACTCCTTGTTAAATTTACTGCATTTGAAAGACAAACTTCAACCAGGTGAGCAATTCAGGCTCCTGGGAGCCTCTTGTTTGGAAAACACCTCTGTTAATTTCATACATGTACATGTATATTACCTGTCATAAATGTCGTGAAAAGCCATGTTTACTGAAGCAGAATTTTACTGACTACCATGGCTCTACCAGTACCTGATGAAGTCCAAGATGCACATTCATTTTTAGTTTAATGTGTATTTTTTGGTGGGTTCATTAATTTTGTTTGTATTTTTGTCAGTCCCATGACTTGTGAACTCTGATTTTGCTTAAACTGTACATGCTTTTCATTTTACTTTCATATACATATACCTGTGTACTAAAAACATTGTTTAAGCCTACCAGTTTTCCTAAAATGTTCCTCAAGATTTTCTTTTGTAACACTATAAGGTAAATTCCCAATAAATAATACATATTTTGTTTCAATCTTTGGCTGATCAGAATTATTGTCCGTCACAGAGTTATCTTTCTTTTTAGTTGATTCACCAGGAACTTTATTATTTGTCCTCACATTGGTTTTGGTTTTTGGCTGCAATTTATCAGGTGACTTCTTGTTTTTAGGTGGTACAGGAGCAGTTTTTCCATTTGCTGTTGCTATTGCATTTTGAATTTGTGTAGATGGTTTAAATCCTCCTTTGTTTCCTATAGGAATTACAAAATGGTCTGCTGCACTGGGATTTGGTCTTAAACCTGAAATTATATATTCAGTAGACAAAGAACTTCTAAGCCATGGTTTGTAATTATTTATGTAAAGTCAAAGTAAAACATTAGTGATCAGATAATAAATTCTTGAATACAAGATGGTCCTTTCAATTAAAGGGAAAGTGCTATGATTCATCATTATCCTTTTCTGAGGACTCTCAACTGAGTTGTTCATGACAATGCAAGTCTAGAAAATATATGAAATTTTGTTTGCATTAGACTTGTACAAAAACTTTCAATCTACAATAAAACTTTATAGTATCTGATATATACTGAATATTACATGTCAAAATCTGTATCACATGCTGTATCAACCTAAGACTCCAATATCACCCGAAGGGTGTAATACCAATTTTAACATGTCATGTTCATTACATCATATATTTTAACCATACCTCAGGAATAGTCTGTGAATGGGTGCGATATAAAAGTCTAAGGTGTGATATAGGGTATGCGATATAGGCTGGAGGTGTGATTAGAAATACGATATAGGGTAGATGATATAGGGTTTAAACAAACACTTATAATGCATATACAAAAAAGTTACATTTTAATATAAATATATAATATAATGTCATCATAAATATGTATATAAATACATCTTGATATTATAGAAATTATTATCACACTGGATATAAGGAAGAATCATTTAACCAATGACACAAACGACATGAAACAAGAGGACGAAACTGACGCTACAAACAAGAGGAAACCCGAGGACAAAACCAATACTTCAAACCAGAGGAAATCTGAGGAAAAAACCAATGCTACAAACAAGGGGAAACCTTAGGACAAAACCAATACTACAAACCTGGGGAAACCTGAGGTAAAAACCAATGCTACAAACAAGGGGAAACCTGAGGACAAAACCAATACTACAAACCTGGGGAAACCTGAGGAAAAAACCAATGCTACATACAAAGGGGAAACCTGAGGACAAAACCAATACTACAAACCTGGGGAAACCTGAGGTAAAAACCAATGCTACAAACAAAGGGAAACCTGAGGACAAAACCAATAATACAAACCTGGGGAAGCCTGAGGAAGAAACCAATGCTACAAACAAGGGGAAACCTGAGGACAAAACCAATTCTTCAAACCCAGGGAAACCTGAGGACAAAACCAATGCTTCAAACCAGAGGAAATCTGAGGAAAAAAATAATAATCCAAATCAGGGGACATCTGAGGACTAAACCAATGCTACAAACAAATGAAAATCAGAAGATAAAACTAATGCTACAATTAAGGGGAAACCTGAAGACAAAAGAAATATTCCAAACCAGGAGATATAGAAAACAAAACCAATTTTTCAAACCAGGGAAATTCAAAAACAAAACCAATGATACTTACAAGGGGATCTAAGGACAAAACCATGTCTGGAAAATGGAAGGGAATCAGAGGACAAAACCAATACAAAAAAAAAATCATGCAAGGAAAACCACACGAAAGAAGAGGAAAACCATTATTACAAACCAGGGGAAATCTGAGAACAAAACCACACCAAGATATGTGATGAACAAAGAAAACTAAAAACCAGGATCCTGATGTAAATTCAGGTGCTCCATTAAAATACAAAACACATGCAGTTAGCATAGGTAAAAAAGTAATTATCTACAAGTATAAAGTTCTCACCTTCTCGTTTATTAGCCCTTGACTTTTGTTTTTCTGACCACCATTTCTGTCTCCTTTCTTTCCTTGCTGTTGGTGTTGACATATTTGATCTGAAAAAAAGATGAGAGAATAAGTTCTCAAGTACATGATGTATATTAGATCATGTCCTGCTTTGGGGAAACTCAAAAAAAATCAAATCTATGGTTAATTTAATCACGTCAAATGAGATCAGCACTTACCATTAACAAACTGATTTAGAATAGTTCTAGTGCCAGATTTTTGACAGTTGTACAAGAGCTGGCTCTACAAGAACTGCTCTCCTAGACAGCTCTAGAATTGATTGTCATAGAAAATTAAGAAAGAGCCACTTTAACACTATTGTACATTTGTATGTTGCTGTAATTAAAATTAGTTCTATCAATTGTTCCATTCATTCACTGCATGTAGAATCCAACAACACTCCACTCTACTTTCTGTTCAGATGACCTTGTCAGAATTCTCAGGTTTTTTTCCTTCGAGTAATGCTGTCCAAATCATTAAAGATGAATTCCAATTGGCTGATCAGGAAGGTTATCTGAACAGAAAGTAGAATAGAGTATAGTTAGATCCTACATGCAATGACTGAATTGTCAGGATTAATTTTAATAGATTGATATTGTTGTAACAGTTCATTTTTTATGGTTAAGAAAGCAGGGATTGAAATAAAGGTTGGGCTGCATGTACTTTATGATTTATGTTTTATCTGTCTGCATGAGTTTATGTCTTTGCCATTTATATACTACTCAAACTGCATGTGATATGTTTATGTCGGTTAAAAGCTCATTAAAGCTAATGTTGTCTTTGTCTTTAATGTGCTGACTCCATATAAAAAAGTAATCAAGGGAACCAAGATTCTAGCGGAAATCAAAAGAATGTAATCCAGGGACAAAAAACAGACACAGAAAACAGGCAGACACAAATAAGACCATAAAGTAACTAAAATAATACATACAAAGTAACAAAAGTTAATGAGAAACTCAGCTTATTTATTTATTTATTTATTATTTAAAAATAATTTCAAATTGAAATTAATTTTAAATCTTATTTTTGGAAAATGTAAATACAGGCATTAACAAAATTACTTGGTACAAACTCAATATACATGTAGTTACAAACTTTATTCAAGCATCTGGTAAATTCAAACACCTAATAGAAGCTATTGACGGATGCCATCATTCAGAGGACTCAAAATTGTTTTTCATATTCACAGAATGCAAGCCATTTTAGCAAGTTTTTCAAAGGGACATAACCCATCAACAACCAACAACCTAATTGGCTGTTTCATTGTGGAAAAGAAGACAGTAAACATTTTTCTTTGAAATTTAAACTATTAACACTGCGGTAAGTAGCTAAATAGTTTGAAATCAATTATTCAAAAGTAATCAAGTACTTACTTTAGCTAAAATAAGTTAAATAATTGAATTTGAAGTATACTGCTGTCCATTGCTCCAATCGGACAGTAAACCAGTCTTTGGGTTGGAAGATAACTTCCCTTTGCTCAAAATTTAAAAAAACAAAGTCAGAAATATGGAAAATGTCTATTTATGATATCAGAATTTCCTAAATCCTAATCTCAATACATGTGCAGTCATGAAAGTACAGCAAGAATATTACATTTGGTTGTTACAAGTCTCCTGTGGGGACTACAGTACCTGGTGTTTATAGGTGCCATAGGATTGAGGACTGTACTGGTAAATTGTAATCAGTAGTCAAAAAGGAAAGTCTATATAAAAAATGAAGGCAAAATCCAGAAAGTTGGAAACAACCCTAATGGTCCTGACTTGGTACAGGACTTTCTGATTAAAATGGTGGGTTACCCCGCTCAACCTCCTTCTTCCATTAGGGTTAGTCCCATATACACTACAATGCATATAGCCACCTGGCAAAGTTGGTAAAATCAGTTATCAAAACTGATAAGAGAGCAAAGCTCGCTCTTAAAGGTATAGAACTTTGTCTAAAAATTGTTCATACTGACATTTGAGAAACTTTGGTCCAGGCAAAACACTAAATCAGGGTACATAGAAGCTTCAGAAATATAAAAGATGCAGATTTTTGGCAAATTTTTTGTAATTAACAGAATATTACTCAGTAAGATCTGGGTACTGGATATAAACCTTTTTCAGACAATGTGCAAGACATATTTGTTTAATTTTAACTTCTGAAAGGTCTGCCAATTATGCAGTAACGGCATACTTAGAAGTCAGAATAGTGGCTACTAAACTAGCCCCATTTATGACTGGGTTCAAGAAATAAAATAACGAATTTGTTTGCAAAAATAGGAAAAAAACTAGATTTCTGAGATGACTTGTGTAATATCTTCAGAAGTTCAGTTGCATTCGGATACAACCAAATGTACATGTCAAATGCATACATCAAACGTTTGTCAAACCAGGTCATAAAATTTACCAAAATACAAAATACTTTTGAAATCAGACAAAAATATTCCTTAGTTGAAATAATCTTTCTTACAATTACACAAAAATAAGAAACAGATTTTTTTCTTGGGTCTTTGTTTCAAAAATCCATTTCTTAGCCTGTTCCGGTTAATAATAAGAAGAAAAACGAATGACTGTCAATTTTTCCGGATTTTATTAAATATTATTCTAGAGGACATGGCACTGAATTATTCGAGTTAAGTTTTTTAAATATGCCAATGAAGGTATAGGACAGGTTATTTGATCTTATTCATTCATTCATTCTTCAATTCATCAAAATGGAGATTACATGAATTACAATTACATAATTACAAATTAATTAAGACACATATTGGAAATATTAAATAATAATAATAATGAATTGTATTACTAATTCATATCTATATGCAAGTAAAGTGAGCAAGATATGTTCGTGTACTGGTGACATTACATGCATTAGCTACAAAAATGTTTTGTTACAAGCATCTTAAATATTCGCCTTTTGACTTTACAATATGGATGTAGCAGAGTCGTCTGAATTCATCTATATCGGAATCACAGAGTTCAGTGGAAGTTTTTCTACAGAGGAGAATTCGGACAAGCGATTCATCATCATACTCGCTTAGTTCTACGTACAGCTCTAGAGGTAAATGTTCAATTATAAGGTACATCCAAACATTAAACAACTCTGAAGTACTTGTACAGTTTTGGGTAGCATGGACAAGCATATCGGTGAATATTTGATCACATAATTTACATGATTGTTCGATTAGGTTTGGTACAGAGGAAATATATTCAGCAATAATGTGAGCGGTACGCAAATCAAAGCAGTTTGTAGGGTACTTCCAGATGTCAGTAACAGCAATGGAATTGTGATTTCTCTGAATCGACTAAAGCCACTATGTGAGTCTATACGTGTTTTCCAGTCATTATCATGTTTTGTATGAACCGCATTTACCACCATGTGTTTCCTTTGTAATTTACCAGGAAAGTCACCGTCTCTGATAAAGATCACAAGGGATCCGTACAGGTTATATTTGATTAAGATATCTAAAATATCTGGGATAAAGCCTATGCGATTTCGATTGTCTGTTAAGCATGTAAAAAGTCTGTGTAGGAAGATAGTTTTCGCTAAGCAGCTATTATCCAACTTGCAAAGTTTGCCGAAGAAATAAAGTTTGCGTTTTTCGATTTCACTTGTTATACTGCGTACCCCAACCATACTTTCGCAAATGTCCGATCGTGTGAGTGTGCTGAACTTGTGTGCATGTTTGACAACAAAATGTTGAAATCTATTTAGAAATGCTAGCTCGGTATTCGTTAAATTGTTCCATACTTCACAACCGTATAGAACGGTGGGTATAACAACAGATCTATATAATTTTATAAGCACTGACGGATTTGTATTTCCACATCTGATATTGGTAATTGCAAAATAAGTGTTTCTACCTTTCCTACAAACGTTCGTTGTCCTTGAGAGAGACGTAAATTTATTGAGTTCAATCCCTAAATGCACATGGCTTTCTAAAATTGGAATTATTTCCTGGCTAACTGTCCAGTTTAAGTCTGATTTTACGAACGTATCACACACGATTTCTTGCCATTGAACTGAAACCGCCACTTATTCGCATAGTCGGTGCACACATCAAGCATTCGTTGTAATGCTTTAGGTGTTGTAGCAATGCATGTAATATCGTCAGCAAGCGAAGGGGCACGACATTTTATACTTTTTACACCTGTTACCTGATTAGAATTTCACAGCTCATTGATTAAATCATTAATAAACACAAGGTATAAAAAAAACAGATAACACACCACCTTGCCTTACACCTTCATTTACTTCAAAATACTTCGATTTGCATTGATTTACAATAACCGAACTTTGTGTATTACTATATAACATATTTATACAGGACCAAGCTTTACCTTTAACACCTAAGTTACAAAGTTTGATCATAAGTGCTTTGCGCCATACCTACTGTCTAGGAATGCGGCAAATACTTTACTGTGTTATTCAATGTTATTATAAATTGTTTCAAGAAGACAAAAGGACGCAGTCAGACAACCTAGACCTTTCTGAAACCCGTGTTGCAGTGGATTTGGAAACGTTCCTGGTATTATCACGATTGTTTGTATACGATGGAGTAGGAGTTTTTCAAATGTTTTCAACACACTGGACAAGAGACAAACGGGTCGGTAACTGTCAGGGTGTGACTTAGGCTTGCCACCACCTTTAAATAACGGAACCAAAAGACCCTTTCGCAAATCACTGGGTACTTCACATTTAGATATCATGGTATTTAGAAAAACTGTGAGGCATTCAATTAGTTTCGGTCCGCCAAAAATAAAATGTTCATTTTGAACCAAGTCATTTCCACTAGCTTTTCTACGTTTTAATTGTTTGATAACCGCCGCAACATCTTCGTCAGTTATGGTACCACCGGGTAAGTATTGTTCTTTAACAACGTCACACAGTTTCAATGTCGTCATACATTTTATTCACCTGACGGAATGTTGATTCGTCAAACATAGAAGTATCGGACGGTGTATGTAAGTCTTTGAAGTAACTGGCAAACGCATTACAAACCGATTCGGGGTATTATGAACAGTGTTATTAAAGTTTATCTCATGGCACACCTTTGACTGTTTTGGTTTCTGTCGCTCTATAAGTTTCCAAAAGAACCTTATATCACATTCAGCTGCATTGTTTATATCATCGTATGTCTCTTCCATATATTGATCATGAGCAAGTTGCTGTATATTCCTAAAATTACATTTCGCTCGTTTATAATTAAAGTAAAACGGATATTGCATACCCCTTGGTCTACCATCCTGCAACCATATTTTACGCATTTCAAGTTCTTTACGATGCGCTGTTTTAACGTCTGCATTCCAATACGGTTTCGTATATGGATTGAATATGTTACATGGTATTGATTCTTTTGCCGCATCAAGTATCGTAGTCACCAAATCCGAATAAAAGGAATCTATGTCTTTGTCGTTGTGTTGAAGATCGTGTATAAGTCTATTTAACGGTGAACGAAGACTGTCTTGGTATTTACGCACATGCTGATCGGTGACTTTGTGCCACGAGGGCAACTTCGAAAATTTGTTTGACTCAATATGAATATTTTCTTCTAGCACAACGGATGCAATAACGGGCAGATGATCCGATGTCGAACTGAACGTTCCTTCTTCGAGAATTTCGTATTGTCTTAATTGTCTGACTAGCGTCTCTTCAATTAAAATATAGGCTAACAAGGTGTTCTTTAAGGGAAATGTAAAGTCTGGACCTTTCCGCAAAGCTTTAAAGGAATCAGTAAATGGGTGATACAGAAAATGTCTTTTTACGAAATTTTGTAGTTCTTTTGATTTTACTGTGTTTGTAAGATTCATGTGTTTACTGATGCAACTAGCGTTTAAGTCTCCTGCAACAATAATTTTACCATAATTAGTGTAAAACAAACACAGGTCATCAAGGGCATTTAGCTCTTGCCTATAATTATCAACTGAACTATCTGCAGGTACGTACACACCAAAAATAAAAATTGATCTAGAATTTTTGCATTTCACTTCAATACCTACAATTCTATCAGAGTTTGTATCTAAAATTTCTTTAACTGAGAATTGTAAAGTAGATTTATACATTAAAGAGATACCACCTTTTCCATGTGTATAGTAGTATGGTTCATGTAGCTTGTCAGTTTTTGATATACTACGATACTTTCCATATACGAAAGAAAGTTTGGTTTAAGTTTATGCTCACACATAATTGCAATATCACAATTTGTATGATTAAGTAAATTTGCCAAGCACACAGTAGATGACATTATACCTCTCACATTCCATGTTAATATGTTAAGGCTCATTCTAGCAAAAGCAATAAAACAAATATTAAAAATAAACATTATGAACAACATGGGGACTAGTTTATTGTATATAACCGACTAATTTTCTGGACTTTCGCTCCATTTCTGTTGCCAGTCGCGGTTGCTAAACCATCTTCTACATCGTAAACCGGACGGCCAATGAGTATTGTTTTCAATAATGTCAGCGTAATCTTCTGATAGGTTCAATTTTGCGGAAATACGAGACGATCCATATTTGCCATAGAAGAGTTGTAAAAATGTAGGTTTTACTCCTTTTAATTCGAGAAATCGTAGAATACCAGACTTCGTGGACTTATTGTCAATTCCAGATAAATAGAACCTTGCCGAACGTTTTCTGGGAGACACACCAACGAATACATCAGAGTTGGTCGGTTTTGTTTCCTCGGTATTTCCATGCACACGAACAGGAATTCTAAAATTTACTTGGTCTTAAGGCTAGAAACCACTAATTCCACTTTCCATGGGCCTCTATGCAAATTTCACAATATTCAATGGCTTCTCTGGACTTGATCTTAACTTTAACCTGCAGAGGACTATATATCAGCATGATTCTACATATGTCAGCTCACAATCCTCAGAATGGCATGTGGGGTTAGCAGACTTGCAGTGCAGTACTGGTCACCGGAAGTGAAGTTATAAATAGCATGGGAAATCCCAGTGTTTTCACAAGATAGGGGTATATTTAGAAATCATTATGGAGATTAGGCTTCACATCACAAGAAGCAAAATGCACCTATAAAATGTACAGAAATGTTTTTCCTTTCAAAAACTGTTTAAATTTTTTAAAATAAGATGAGAACTTTTTTCACTTTTATGGTTTTTTTTCTCAAAATATCTTAAAGTTTAAGAGCAAAATTGTTCATCAACCAACCTCTGCATAAAATCCAGGCCAAGCCTCCCGTTTTTCGGGCGGGTTTGTTAAATTGAAAGAAAATTATTGAAGCGTGGCGGTGTCCGCTCCTCTTTAGTCTGTCTCAATTTCCAGAAAAGCATAAATGATGCTTACCCTACCGGCCCATGTTCCCAGTTTTTAGTTGAGTCCGAGTTGCTCATTTGCTCTATTGCTTTGTACAGCTATTTTAGTGCTGCGGACAGGTATCAAAAAGTGCTTTAGTTTTCGAGTTTAATGGGCCTAGAGGGTATACTGCTGTATCATATGTCAATGGAAAGATAAGTCAATGTAGTTTCTGAATATCGTACTTAACAAAGTGAAAAACGGTAAACTTTTCTGGTATTTTGCATTAATTAGAGGAGGGGTCAAAGATCAATCGACCCCAATACACTTTGATAAGTAATTTAAGTGGAATCGTTCATTGTAGGTATTGGGAAACAAATAACATGTAAAGATGTGTACTATTTCAAAAATGTAAAAAAGAACTTTTTCGGACAAAAGTTGACTATTTTATCACAGAACTAAGTTGCCCCAAAACATGGTTGCATTTTAGTGCATTTTCAATGATTAAGAGATAATAAGACACCGTAGAATATTACAATGTATATCTAAATATTCTTTACTGAATAACAAATAAAATAAACACAACGTTCTCGATTCGATCTGAAACATGTGCTTTGCAAAATGAGTTCATTTAGTTTAATTGATTTGTTGCGCGGTCCAATCAGCGATATAGTTAATTTGATAGATAGATGTATATTTATCCTCTTAAACCATAAATACAATACAAAGACATTATATAAATAATAAAGAAACAAAAACAAAGACCAAAAAAATCAGGACATAAACACTCCCACTTTACTTCACACACTCGCCCATCCCTACATTGTGAAATATTTACAATTTTTCAGGAAGTTAAAATACAAAGGTAAGCCTAGAGAATATCTTTTTTGTGCTGTATTAGATAAATCTACACACTTTTTCGAAGCTAATTCTGTTTTGAGAACACATAATTTTAGATACAAGGCCGTGTTGACAAACTCATATTATTTTCCACTGAAAAAACGACACTCCATAACGTAGTGAAATTCGTCTCCAATTTTAGAGTCATTACACTTATTACAGTTATTCAACTCTTGTCCCAGGGTCAAGGGGTTTGGGGGCATGCCCAATTTTTCAACAATTTTTTAAAATTGCAATTTTTAAGGGGGTGGACCCACGCCCAACTGGATCCGTCACTGTCGTAGGCCATACGTGAAAGCCTTTCTACTTTATAATTTCATAGATAAAAAAAAAAGATATAATCTTTAATTTAATGTCAATATTCACTATTAGTTTCATAGGATGAAAAGTAGCACAATTATGCAAGGACTTGCACTCGTATTTCCTCGCTAAAGCCATGACTTGAATTTCCCAGACTCGCCTGAAAATCTGCAGGAAATGTGGACGTGTACAGACATTTCACATTATTTAAACTGCGTTTTAAGTTCAAAGTAACATCGTCTAGACCTTTTTCTTCAATTCATGAGTTCACTGGCTAAATTTATTTGAATCTTTGAGTCAGTTCATATGTAAATAATTACCCCCTATTGCATTTGTATTTTATACTGATTTGCTTTGAATTTACCTTAACCCATTTTGTAAAAGCGGTTTAAGGTTGATTGGTTGATTGATTGATTGATTGATTGAGTACTAGTATTTAATTACCAGTATGGTTGGCTATTTTGGGTTTCTTTGCTTTTGTTTCTGTTTAGATCTACGGTTTCGTTGGCATTGAGTTGATTCGATTTAACTTATTTCTTTATTTCGAAATTAAATCTTTGCATATAAGCGTGCTTTTGGTCAGGTGCCTTTACAGTCAGTTTTGCATCTTGGCCATTACTTCTGATACAATAACTCTTTCCTGCAAAGACATGTAAACAGTATTTATTCAAAACACTAACGAATGAACTGTTTTTTTTGTAAAAATGTATAATCATCCCATTAAGCAAATATTTTTGTTATTTAATAAATAACACTATAACAATAAAGTTGAAAAAGATAGCACTTTCCGTAAATCCGTTTCTCATTGACACCTTTGCCTGTTTCAATACAAACTGTATTTTTTTTTGTAAAAAATGTTTTTTTATTCACTTTTTGAAATAAAACCAACTGATTCATTTACGCAGTTCGTACATCATTCAATCAAGTAAAGACTTGACGCTTCAACTAGATCTAACAGACCTGCCCATACGCAAATTTTAGGAATTTGAGAATAAAACCTATTGACATCTATAAAAAAGTAAATATTACAAAAAAAAATTTCTAGTCGTGAAGTTTTGATAACTGTCAGATCTGATATGTTCTAGATGATCACTAGTTTTTCACCTGGTAGAAATTTCAGAGGCTTCCTTTCACCAAATGAATCGTTGAAAATTGTGAATGCTTTTATACCATTGATGCATAACATAAAATTTCCGGGTTGATTAAACATGATCTCTAAGGTACCCTTTGGGTAGATCCAATCAACTGCGCCTTGAAGACACGACTGACTAGGTTCCACCTTATGCGAGAATCTGAAATAAAATCTAGAGGTCCGTCGTGTGCGTCAGGATTTGAGATACATAACTGAAAAGAAAGTCGTGTCCCATGAAGTACTGGAGAATTGAACATCAAATTAAAGTGAAAGTATAGCTAATAATTCATACTATCTAAAATGGAACGACATCGTATAAATTTAACGAGCATTTCACTTCAAATTAAAACAATGTTTTACTAGTTAAAATATAAACATACCTTTTGGTAGAAAATATACATTGGTCCTCTAAAGTCCATCCTGATACAACAAATACAGTAATAACGAGTAAGCCACTTCCGGATATAGTCATTATATATAAACAATGTTTTGTCTTGTCTTTTTTGTTTTGCCTTGTGATATAATACTTTTGCACTGAAGTTTTGAGACAGCTGCATGAAAGTTTACACACAATTGAATATTAATCTCAAACTACATAAAACGATCAAAGAAAATTGATATGAAAAATAAAACATTTTTCTTGGCTTAATCCGCATACCACTTCTCTCTAGTCAATCTAATTTATCAAGTATAAATGTCGATCCCACATATTTTCTGTTAGAATGTGACCTTTATGATTACTAACAAAATGCAATTTTTAATGAACTTTTGACTTCAAACGAACATGCATCTATGAACATTACTGCTAAGATGAACATTTTAATGTCTGAACATACCAGGAAATTGGCTTTATTGTCTGTACTTTAAATTAAAGACGTTCACACATATACATAATCGATATTTGATCATCATCATCATCAATTTATTTGTTTCCACTAGATGGATATTACAAATAACATAACTCGGCTTTAAGTAATTATGATAGAAAAGGTTTCTAAAGGTTCATTTAAACGTAATACATAAATATATCATATATGTCACGATGATAAAATAATTAATTGCTTACAATGGTAATGAAAATTTAAAATAAGTTAGCGACAAAAAAGATGTACTTTCAACAAGATTGCGTGAAAAAGGGATGCTTTAGAGATAAATAGAAATTCAATTGGCGAGACGAAAGGATCGAAGCATCGAGAAATTTTTCTTCCGTCGATTTCTACACAGTTGAACCTCGATGTGTCGAACTCGGATTAGTCGAAATCTCGGATAACTCTAACAAATTACGAAACTCCCCTTATGGCAATATAATTTTACCTCGGATGACTCGAACTCGGGTGAATCGAAACCTCGGATAACTCGAGGTAATCAATCAGTCCCCTCGATAGGACTTCGAGGTTAATTAATCCTGATGTCTCGAAGTCAACTAATTAGTCGGAAAACTGCTTAATTACAAACCATGATCGAAGTGTGTTTTAACAACAGTTAGCGTGGCTTTTTAAAATTAATTTGTTGACACTCTTTATGGTTTGATTTGTTTATTTAATTAATTTAAAATTGCGCATGTTGTTAAAAGAAACAAATTTTATTAATAACACGTGGGAATTTACACTAACAGTGATATCGGATATTTTGAAAAAAAAAATTAAGAAATACAGATGAATTGTAATGCTATCCGACTATTTAATGAAACATCAAACAGACGATAGTTAGAGTATTTCAACGACTTCATTCGTTTCGCTAGTGAATTTGAAATTTTATCGTAATATTGTAGAGCACATGGTTTGACGATACTCCTAATTGTGAATCAAACAAAGCAGCATGTTATGAACTTTGACGTTTTTGATATAGAAAAAATAAAAAGGAAATTTCACTAAAACACTCGGTTCCGTTCAGTATTTCAAACATGATATACAACATATAAAAATATCTTCCGATATGAAACGCTTGACATTACGAAGTACCGTGTAAAGTGAAGTACATGTACATGTACAAGCACAACAAATAATGTAACTACAGAAACAATCATGGACAAACTACTAGTGTATCCGGTTTATCATTGACCTCGGATTACGCGAACCTCGGATAACACACTCGAACATTTTTGCATGGTCCCTCAGACTTCGACTTAACGAGGTTCGACTGTATATGAATAGCAAGTCTGTTCTGTTTGTATCGGTGGATGGAGAAATTTTTAAATCGTGATTTTTAAATGACCATACACCTCGGAGAACAACAGCTACATACTGCCTTTACCAAACACGAAAAAGAAAATTTAATAATCAAAATAATACATACAATAGTTTTTCTTTACCATCGATCTCTAAGTGTATGTCAAGATATGACTGACTTTACAGTGTCTGCAGTATCCTCTATCTCAAGTTCGTTGGGAGTACATGCGATGTATCAAATCCCCGAGACTAGGATAGTTTAACGATTATACGTCATCTATATATCGGAAAGTGAGGTTAAATGATCTAACTAAACGATGTGCTTTCTTTCGGATCAGGTCAGCTATTAAGTCAGCCTCATGAAAGTGAAGGAACAGATCAGCAAGAAGAGGAACACAATCTGTTCCCATTGGAATGCCGACCGTTTGTTGAAAAACGCGTCCACCACACTGGACAAATAAATTGTCGATAACAAATTCCAGCATTTTGAAAACATCTTTTCGGTATATTTGGAGGATGATTTTGAATTATTTTTTACAAAGTATGAGGAATCTCTACCAAGTACTACATATTTGTATCTAGGTGTGTCGTCTTTTTTGGAATAACAACGATGTATAATGTTTTTGAGTCGGGATTTTAACTGAGTTTGGGGAATGGAAGTATAAAGAGATGAAAAATCATAGGTTTTAATGCTATTATATTCTGACAATAATCTTGAATTGAGGGTTTCGAGAAGATCTTTCGAATTTTTCAGGATCCACATTGAATTAATACCACTATGGAAGTGTTATGATAGGATTGGAGACCCTCTTTGACAGCTGTGAGTAAAGAAGTTTAAAGTTTAAAAAGAGGTTTGGTGGTACATTTTGCAGATCCAGCTATGTAGCGTTGCTTGTATGGATTCTTGTGGAGTTTAGGAATCTAGTACATAGATGGTAAATCACAATCATCGTCTTTGGTAGAGAGACCAAAAGAGGATAGCACAGATTTATGGGTGTCCACTATCTCTTCTTTTGAGAGTGTAGTGGCAGTATAGGTATTATCACTGCTATTATTCTCTACCTCTAATAATAAGCATTGAATGTAATACGTTTTGCGGATAAAAACAATATTGTTTTGGGCTGTGTCTGCTGTCATGTATGCTTGACAATGTTTTTGCTACATCGGGATCTTTGAAAACTTATGTAGCATTGCACTCATTGACCTATAGCTTCCATACGTTTCAAAATTCTAGACCTCGCGGCCTTTATCCACTCTGACAGAGAATCATTGTCTTCTTGTTCTCGTTTTATCCATTCGCTTGCGTAGTAATCCACGGCAGCTATAAGAACTTTAAAGTTACAATTCCAATTTATGGTGCGTTGTTCACGGTACTTGGGACATTTAGAAAGGATCTTACGGAGAGATTAATTTTCGATAACACTTAAATCTCCCGTAATGACGTGACGAGCAGAACCATATTTGAATGGAGAGTTTTTGCAAGAACAGTCAGTTGTTTATCCTTGAAGACCTCAGTCTCGAGATTCTGCAATAACCTTTTATAATTCAAATTTTTTGATGCAATAGTTTGAGTATAGGAATATGAAATAGTTGGTGTTGATTTGTCCTTGAAATATAGGGGAATTTTGTTAGTTACGTTTTTGTGATGGAGAATGTTAGGCAAATTAATTACATCTATATCTTTGTTGTTAAAGGTTAGTGGAAGAAATGATCGTTTTTCTTCATTTTGACCTTTTACACAAACTTGTTTAAAGAGTATGTGGAAACCTATATCCAAAAATCAGGGCAAGAAGTCTGTATAATGATGTGGTCAGTTCAGAAACTGGAGTGCCGATACTTGTTTTGTAAAGGGAGAATAGTGAAGTTAGAGGTATAGAGTAGAGTTTAGTTCGAATGTGATGAAGTCCAAGAGCCAAGAAGATTTTGTATGAAAGGAAGAAGACTATCTTTGGAGACATCATGCATCCTAGGTGACATATAACGGCGATGGCCATGACTCCTTATCCGTCTTGAATTTTTGTCAAATAAATTCATCACATTATTTTTATAATGGCTTAAAAGGTTTCCTGTGCTTTCGATGTTGTCATTGCACCCGTAAGTTATTGTAGTACCTAGTCCGCCTATTCAATATTCCTCTATTTTCCTACGATATCTTTTACTTAGGACAGGGCTGTTCGTTGGATGGTAAAGTTTTCCAAGAATACGAACTTTCAAAAAGAGGATTGAATGAAATTAATGTGTTCTTAGGTACTTTACACGTATCTCTGGATAGGAGAGCAAACACAAAGCCAAGAGCAGAATTTTTTTACCATTGCGTAAGTATAATAAATCTGTACTATAAATGACAGATAAATGAAGATGATCAACATCGAAGTCATCACTGCGGAAGTTTTTGGTCGTCACCATGAAATTGTGGATTGTTACGGTGTATCCATCTGCACGATGAGGACCGATTTGTTCACCGTGTCATAGTTGTCATTTCCTCTTTCGTCTACCCAGACTTGACGTTTTATGAGCAATTCGGTGGGTTTCACTACAAAAGCAGAGGATACTTACCCTACTGATGCACATTGCCCATGCTCCCAGTTTTTGGTTGACTAATTTGCGTTTGTTTCTCTGTAGGTATTAATTTAGTTATTTGTTTGTTGTTGTGTGTGTCTGTTTTCCCTCTCTGGTCTTAATCCTTTTGATTTCGATTCTTGGTTTCCTTGATTAATCTATTACTGGTGTGCACAATATTGTTATTTTATATATATATATATAAATAAACGTCCAAATATGTTTAAAATCACCAGAAGATGGCAAAATTTAAATTGAATATTTCGGATAACAGATATTCTATATAGTATTTTATGCTGAGGAAGGATATCTGTTATCCGAAATATTCAATTTAAATTTTACCATCTTCTGATGATGTTAAACATATTTAGACGTTTATTTTATTTATTGTTATGTTTCGCATCGTTTTTAACGATCCATCACCCCGTAAGAGTGATTGATGACTATTATTTAGACGATATTATATATATATATATATATATATATATAGAAAGGTCTGAAAAATTCCCAACGATGTTAGAACTGTCAAATTTGCGAAGCAAATTTTTGGTCGTTCCCTCCGCGGATGTCACAGCTGTACGAGTTCGAGTCCCGCGGAGGGAACGACCAAAAAATTGTATAAAAAAGATTTCACATGTGTAGATAATATATTCATAAAACTAGTAGTAAGATAAGTAAACAATATAATAGTTCTATTGATTTCATCCTTCTGTAGGGACTCTTCAGGATAACTGAATTGACGTCGTCGAGGGTAACGTCGTTAAGGTGTATATATATAAAAAGGATTTACCAAGATATGATACTGATCGTATAGGAAAGCAACACGAAGCGCATTTATATGGAAAGGTTTGAATTTGAAATAAAAAGAAATAAAATTACTTAAATTAAATCAACACAATTTTTTCGTCAACGAATCTGTACAATTAGTGACAAAAAGGAATTCCCCAAACCATCAACCACACTGGTACATATATACTGAATTTAGCATTTTCACTCTTTTGTTTAAACCGGATTTGACGTCGTATGAACAAATCGGTGGGTGTTTCTAGAAAAGCCGAGGAAGCTTACCCTACCGATGCACCTTGTCCAAACACCTTGTTCAAACCGGATTTGACGTCGTATGAACAAATCGGTGGGTGTTTCTAGAAAAGCCGAGGAAGCTTACCCTACCGGTGCACCTTGTCCAAACACCTTGTTCAAACCGGATTTGACGTCGTATAAACAAATCGGTGGGTGTTTCTAGAAAGCCCGAGGAAGCTTACCCTACCGGTGCACCTTGTCCAAACACCTTGTTCAAACCGGATTTGGCGTCGTATGAACAAATTGGCGGGTGTTTCTGGAAAGCTGAGGAAGCTTACCATACCGATGCACCTTGTCCAAACACCTTATTAATAGCGGAATTCAGGTTGTTCATTCATTTTTTATTTCTGTGAGCATGCTATTGCATAATTTATGTTTTTCAAGGTATTTTATAGGTTTTCTAGGTATAGTCTTTGCCCGGATTCCTCTTCCTCATTCCTCTTCCTGGTCCCTTGCTTCAAATATGGTATTACTGGAAATTAAATTTTTATTACTTGCTATGGTATTTCATTTTAACAGGATCAGAAAATATTTCAAAAGAAATAATTAATGAAAGAGAAGTAGCCTATGTTAAATATTTATAACTATACCACTTTTGAAATAAAAGCGAAAATCACTTTTCTTATCATAGAGTTATATCTAAGTAGAAGATCAAAGTACTTCTTAAGTAAAATTGCAGATAATTTTTTTAATGTTCTAAATTGTTCAAATACGAATTACTTTCAATTGCTTCACAAATCGAAACTGATTTTAAAACAAAACAATTTCATTTATTTCAATAATATCATTCCTGTTTTGTATTTAGCGAAGAGTAATATAATTTGAAATCAATGTAATCAGATTATACTAGTAAATGCTTTCAAGTTGTTAAATAAGACATTGATCGTTATATTATTTCTCAAAAGATGTAAAATGCAAACTATTTTGGTATTGAAACGTTATACCTATTCTCAGTTGAATTCACGCAAAATGAATATTAATTGACTCTTCCTGAAACAATCAACACGCATTTACATGTAGTTAATATAAATACATACAACTGCGCAGAGACAATTATAACATACATGTTTGTACAATTGGTCATAAACTTAAAGACTATTTCAAACTAAATGAAAAAAGTAAATCATGATCTTGTCCTGATTTCATTAACACGAGAATATAAAAGTTTTCTTTACTGAAAATGTCAGGGCCCAATTTGGACACGCTATAAACAGCTTAGTGATCACGTTATTTTCCTGTTCTGCGCGACAACGCTCTGTCATTACATATAAACCAAATATTTCGATCTTCCTTCCGTTTAAATGCAGGTCCACCTATAACAACCTTATTTAGAACCCATAAAGATGATTATGCAAGAAAATGGATAAAACGAGAACAAGAAGACATTGATTCTCTGTCAGAGTGGTTAAAGGCCGTGAGGTCTTAAATTTTGAAACGAATGAAGGTTTTAAGTAGGTCATAGAGTGCCAAGGCTACATCAGTTTTCAAAGACCCCGATGTAGCAAAAACATTGTCTACTATACATGACAAGTATGTTGTCGTACCAGCAGACAAATCCCAAACCAACATTGTTTTTGTCTACAAAACGTTTTACATCCAATGTTTATTATCAGAGGTAGACGTAGAAAATAATAGCAGTGATAGGACCTACACTGCTACCACTCTCTCCAAAGAAGAGATTGTGGAAAACCATAAATCTGTGCTATTGTCTTTTGGTCTCTCTACCAAGGACGATGATTGTGATTTACCGTCTATGTACTGGATTCCTAAACTTCACAAGAATCCATACAAACAAAGTTTCATAGCTGGATCTGCAAAATGTACCACCAAAGCTCTTTCAAAACTTTTAACTTCTATACTCACAACTGTTAAAGAGTGTCTACAGTCCTACCACAACACTTGTTACTCCCGTAGTGGTATTAATTCAATGTGGATCCTGAAAAATTCGAAAGATCTTTTGGAGACAATCAGTTCAAGACTATTATCTGAATATAATAGCATTAAAACCTATGATTTTTCAACACTGTATACTTCTATTCCCCATACTCAGTTAAAATCCCGACTCAAAAACATTATATATCGTTGTTTTTCCAAAAAAGATGGTACACCTAGATACAAATATGCAGTTCTTGGTAGAGATTCCTCATACTTTGTAAGAAAAAATTCCAAATCATCTTCCAAATATACAGAGGAAGATGTTTACAAAATGCTGGAATTTTTAATCGACAACATATTTGTCCAGTGTGGTGGACGCGTTTTTCAACAAATTGTGCTCCTTTACTTGCTGACCTATTCCTTCACTCTTATGAGGCTGACTTTATAGCTGATCTGATCAGAAAGAAAGAATATCGTTTGGCTAGATCCTTGAATCTCATTTTCCGTTATATAGATGACGTATTATCTTTAATTTCGGGGATTTGATACATCGCATCTACCCAAAAGAACTTGAGATAAAGGATACTACAGACACTGTGAAGTCAGCCTCATATCTTGACCTACACTTAGAAATCGATGGTAAAGGAAAACTATTGACCAAACTTTACGACAAACGTGATGACTTTTCATTCAGAATTGTCAACTTTATTTCATCTGTGGCAACATCCCTTCGGCTCCTGCGTATGGAGTGTTCATATCACAACTCATACGTTATGCCAGAGCTTGCCGAAACTATGCAGACTTTTTGTATCGCTTTAGTAGTCTAACAAATAGGCTTCTGGAACAGGGTTATGTTCCTACAAGATTGAAGTCATCACTACAGAAGTTTTATGGTCGTCATCATGAACTCGTGGATCGTTACGGTGTATCCATCTGCACCATGAAAACTGATGTATTCAACGGGTCATGGTTTTCCTTTCCTCGTTTGTCTACCCCGGACTTGACTTTTTATGAGCAACTCGGCGGGTGTTTCTAGAAAAGCAGAGGATGCTTACCCTACCGGTGCACCTGGTCCATGTAATCCAAAGACAAAGACCAGACATGGAAAACAGACATACACAACAAAGACCATGAAGTAACTAAAATCATACATACAAAGTAACAAAAGCAAATGAGCAACTCGGACTCCACTAAAAATTGGGAGCATGGACCAGGTGCACCGGTAGGATAAGCGTCCTCTGCTTTTCTAGAAACACCCGCGGAGTTGCTCACGAACAAGTCAAGTCCATGGTAGACGAAAGAGGAAAGGAAAACTATGACACGCCAAAGACAAACCTTTTTTGTCTTTGGCGAAAACCAATATCTTTTTTCACAACATGTTTAAAGCAATTTTTTTCTTCAAATATACGATGTTAAGCTATTAAAAGCCAAGAGTGAAACACGCAATTTTTTTTTCCAAAGTGCTGACAACAAATTATTTTTTTCTTACAATAAGGCTTCTGGAACAGGGTTATGTTCCTATAAGATTGAAGTCATCACTACAGAAGTTTTATGGTCGTCATCATGAACTCGTGGATCGTTACGGTGTATCCATCTGCACCATGAAAACTGATGTATTCAACGGGTTCATGGTTTTCCTTTCCTCGTTTGTCTACCACGGACTTGACTTTTTATGAGCAACTCGGCGGGTGTTTCTAGAAAAGCAGAGGATGCTTACCCTACCGGTGCACCTGGTCCATGCTCTCAGTTTTTAGTGGAGTCCGAGTTTCTCATTTACTTTTGTTACTTTGTATGTATGATTTTAGTTACTTTATGTTCTTTGTTGCGAATGTCTGTTTTCCATGTCTGGTCTTTGTCCCTGGATTACATTCTTCTGATTACCGCTATAACCTTGGTTCCCTTGATTACTCTATGACACTAATTAGGACACTTAATGAGGATACCTATGGAGGTCGTTTTTCCCCTCCCAACCCCCTCCCTTCCTACATCAAAAGGTCCTCATATTCCCTCCATTGGTCCCCCATCTAAGTCCATTTCCGGTCACCCCATGGTCCACTTCCGGTCATACCCAAAGTCCGCTTCTGGTCCCCTCTCCCCTACCGGTAACTTCCTGTTCGTGATCACCGGATGTGACGTCATGCGTATGCGCATTGGGTGCACCACCTGAAAAATAATAATCATTTCCCACATCTATACTACTTAGCATTGTAATTTTTGTTTTTGCTAATATTTCCTTCTTCCAATCCCGATAATAAACATTGGATGTAAAACGTCTTGCGGACATAAATATTGACATTTTGGCTTTGTCTGCTTGAACAACACTATATGGATGTAGCCCTTACTTTTAGGTCTAAGAGAGATAAATAAAAGAGAAAAAAAGTGACCTTCCTGTTTCGGTTTGAAGAGCTCTACAAAAGTCTCTACTTGATCGAAGTTGAAGGACGACTCTTTGTTCGAGTTATTTGCCCTTGAAATGCTAAAAACAGTGTGTATAGCAGGTTAACTCCAGTCCCTAAAACCAAAATAGATAAAAAGACGACTCCTTCTTACAGTTATGGCCCTTGAAAGCGAAAAACGAAATTGTTGCAGGTTTTAGCCAATAACTTGAAAACTTAAGTAGATAGCAAAAAACTTTCAACTGAGTTGGTGAAATGATCCATTTATATAGCCTCACTTGTAGGGCGTATCCTTATTAGAGTAAAAGGGAAAGTCCGCGATTTTTTCAAGTTAGTCTTAAAATGTTCTAATTACATTGAAACGCAACTGTGGAAAGTTTTATATGGTATCAAGTCTCATAAGGGAGAAATCGGCGATTTTATTTTATATTTTAAATTAACGTACTCACTAATTCGCTGGCCATAAGGATCTTTCCTTTCATAACATATCAAACGTGACGACTAGTTAAGATAGATAAGACATGTTTATTGAGATTTAGTATGCTACCAGGTGGTATTTTTGTTCTTCTTAGTTTATCTTCGGGATGGGCTTTCATGGACCCATGCACATTTTATCCGAAAGGGTAAGTGCAGATATATGGTTATCTCATTACATGTTATTTCTATAATACAAGTTAAACATAAACAAAATTCTTAAACTTTCATTCAACAATAGTCATATCATATCTTCTATTGGATCTTAGTTATTGTTTTGAGATAAATTCTTTTAACTTGATATATGATAATTATATTTAAATAATTTCCAAACATAGTAGCAATTATCTGAAATATAGCATTTTTCTTTTTAAAAAAGTGTATACTAACCGGCTTATTCCAGTTTCCTACCTGCCAATGAAACAGAGGTCGTGGTCCCAAGTCCGACTTGTCTACAAGGAGTAATAGATTGGAACTACCCAAGGGGTACCGTAGAATTAAGGTATAACCAACCCAAGGCCTTCCAACTATGTATCAACAATTGGATTGGCGGAGACGCTTTCACTATTTACGACGATTCGTTTGGTCATATGACGCAGCTAAAAACTCTGTCAGGTAAATTAGCTCTGTGTCTCAAGTGGCAACAATAATTTATTTGTACATATATACGGTTTCTGTGGACCTACCTTACATGATTTAGAGGAAATTCAAATGTGATTATACACACGAAGCTCAAGACAGGTTCTTGTTCTCTAATTCCCAATCAACCAACCTACCAAAATGAGATTGAACTTAAGGGCACTTCTGGATTCTGTCTCTGATCTTGACTTCCATCTCGAAGTTGACGAAGAGGGAAGCTTTCAACCAAACGCGCTGTGGTCTTGATTTCTCCATTGATTATTAAAATATTTTTTTTCCTTTTTTGAATGCTCTCTCTCTCTCTCTCTCTCTCTCTCTAGAAATTGCAATCATTACACCGATTTTCTTGATATGGTTTACGAAAAAGCTTTTAGGTTTTTTGATATGTTGCCCACAGATTAAAGTTGTCATTTCAAACGTTCTACGGTTGTCAACTTTTTAGCCGAATATGAAATGTCTGTTTATACAATATGGCCACCAACCTCCATCTGTCACGCATTTTCTTCCTATTCGGCGGACTTGACATTCAACCATCAGCAAGGACGCAGAATTTCCGACTCCTTTTTTTGAAAAAGGAGAAAAAACTTTCATGGAATTATGAAGAAAAACACGCCAATAGCGAGGTCAAAGATTGGAAATATTCATATAAATGATATTGAAACCACATATGGAAATTCTTCAAGGAAATGGTAAAGAAGCCACGAATGGGAATACCTGTACATTGCAGAAATGATAAGAAGGCAAACAAAGGGTTCCTTCGTGGAAATTATAGAGATAAAATTTGGAAACCATTCTTGGAAATGATGAGGAGACTGCATATTGAAATCTTTCAAGAAAATGCTCATTTCAAGATTGCCACACATGGGAATCATTCGTGGAAACCTAAGAATGTAAAACATGGGTTACCCTTCATTAAATATTATTTTTGAAAGAGTTATCAATAAAACAAGGATTCGGACGGAAATCAAATGAATATATTCCAAGGATAAAGAATAGACAGGATAAATAGACGCATACAACAGAGAACATAACCAAAATAACACATAAAAAGAAAAAAAAATTAAATGAGGGCTTCGTTAAAAACTTGGAACATGGATCAGTTGCATTGGTAGGGTAAGCGTCCTCTGCTTTTCTAGAAACACCGAGTTGCTCATAAAATGTCATGTCCAGGGTTGATGAAAGAGGAAAGGAAAGCTATGACATGATGAACAAATCGGTTCTCATGATACAGATGGATACATCATAACGATCCAGTTCATGATGGCGACCATAAAAGTTCTGTAGTGATGACTTCAATCTTGTAGCAACATAACCCTGTTTCAGAACCCTAATTGTAAGAAGTCTAGCGCAATACAAACAGTTTTCGGTAAGCTCTGGCATAACGCGTCAGTTGTGACATGAGAAAGGAAAGTTGACAATACGGAATGAGAAGTCGTCGCGTTTGTAGTATAGTTTGGTAATTTTGGTTTAGAGCTTCAGTGTTTTGAAGTACGCAATGTGAAACTTCCATCTTGTTCACAAATCAACTCTCTGGTGATATTAAGTTCAAATTTTCGGGGAAGCTTTCATTTTGGGGGGAGGGTGGACATTGGTATGAACTCGTGTAGAAGCTCTTGCTTCTTTATTTATACAAATAAGGCAACACGTGATCGATGCATAATTCATAACTTTTTTTTTCTTCAGATGAGCCTTACTGCATCAGAAGTAACGGGAAACACGCTAAACTATTCATAAAGGCACCACCTGAACAACTGTATATGGGAGGATTTAATTTCGTTATTAAAGAATAATTTATGAAGAAGAATCATTTTAGAGGCGTAAGACCTTAGTGGACTTGGACAAGGTTGTTGGTTTTATATTTGAATCAGTATTATAACTGACATTCGACATATACAAAAAGTTCCCCACTTCTAATCTATAAATGCCACACTTTATAGACATGGCACAGATAGCTATAGTTCTTTTTTGACTGGCCTTTTATGCCAAAGTTTGAAAAATCGTTGGTGCATTGTGGTCCTGTGTCTGTTCAAAACACATGTTAAAATACTACTCATTTTACATTGAAATGTAATACGTATTTAACTATTAAGTACACAATTATTTGATAAAAATCACTTTGTTCTAAAACAAATTTACATTTCATTCAATGCCGATTTGAAGGGGATTACAGTAACAACGATTAAGATTTTCCTAAGGTTAACATCTTTGCCGGAAAAGTACCCTTCCCCCGTAATGAATATTGAAATGCGATCTGAAACTTTATCGAAATGTTAAGAACTGCTCGTTTTAATTATATTTAAACTGTTAGCCCCGGTTGGCTAAATGCCCTTTAATGTGAAATAAGCTTTGTGTATGTTGCGCATTGGGTTATAACAGAAAAGGACAACGACATATCCCGCCTTTGGGGTCCAAAATTCAGCTTATCCAATTTCAAAATATTGGTTTTTCTATTTCAATCTAACAATATTCATTAATTTCAGACGTTTGTATTGTCATCCCACTAACACACGGTGTATTGATATTATATTGAAACGTGAAAAGGCACAAGGGCGGATTTGGGTCAAGAAGGGTCAGATTTTTTTTAATACATGGACTTATTTACCTCGTAACAGGGAAGGGTAAAAAAAACTCAGGTTAGAGGGTCTTAACATAACTATAAACGATGTACAGAACTGTTTGTGATAATTATTTTTGTTGGAAAATTGAGATATCGTGCTAACATATACCGTAACATTTTTTCCTAATATTAAATAGGAGACGGACGTTTTTTCCGCCCCATCTGAATCCGTCACTACTAAGTTCAAAACATAGAACAAGAAACTGAATAATAATAGGATAATTAATTGGAAAGGGTGAATAACATATTATCACGAGTGCCGAAGAACGCCTAGATTTAACGAGTGCGCGGAACTTGTTCCGTGCACGAGTTAGATCCTCAAGCGTACTTGGCGCGAGTGATAATATTTTGATTATTCACGATAGATTTTCTTCATAATTTATCGACATTTTCGATATGAATTTGAAACTCAATGATTGGCGGCCGATTGGTATCAAAATTGTGACGTTTGGGTGAATTATCGAAATTATTACACTGGGAATATTCGAGAAAACACTGCTATCTATATAATAATATGCATTATTTATTAACGTCGTAAACTTTGTATTTACAAACAATTCAAAACTGTAGAATCATTTAGTCTTGTGTGTCGTAATGGATTGGGTAATCAAGGAAACCAAGATTCTAGCGGAAATAAAAACGTAATCCAAGGACAAAGACCAGACATGCAAAACAAAGAACATAAGGTAACTATTATAATATATACTCAGTTACAAAAGTATATGAGCAACTCGGACTCCACTTAAAACTGGGAGCATGGACCAGATGCACTGGTAGGGTAACCTGTTTGATTAAGTGGATTAAGATGAAATTTTCTACACTGCCTTTTATTTTCAGAAAATATAGGTTCTGGTATCTTTCTTTTTTTTTTCTTCTCCCCTGAAAAGCACCTGATTTTTTTTTATTTTGAAATATATAAACAGAAAAATAAAACTCCTGCCTTTTGTTGAACTTGCCTTTTAAAGAACTTCTCTGTCTAAGAATCAGGCAAAATAAATATAGGGTGTAGTACATGAACGAAAAAGCGCAGAGATTTTATTGTATTTTCCAAATATTTATACCAAAGAAATACAAAATTAAGAAAAATTATGCGCCATTTATTGCCAGATTCTCACACAGAATGGTACTTAATAATTTATCAAAATTCACTCTAGCCCCTAAAATCGAGTGGTAGTAACCTAAGACAAACCTACTACAAGTTTCCATAATTAATAGACTTGATCAGTTGATGTAGACCGGACGGTGCTTCATTTTTACAATTCACATTCTGGTCTAGGCATTTATGATTGTGATATTAAGTTACATTACTTGTGGTTCTCTATAGTACCGTTAATTAGCAGTCTTTCACTTATCAATAATCCCTTAATTATAAAGCCACATATTAGGTACGTGTATCAAAACACTAGCTTCTATCAATCAGAAACACAAGTTTCTGATATGAATTATTATAGCTTTACACCGGAACTAAACTCCAAATGATGTACCCGACTATCCCTTTTTCGATGATTGTGATTTACCGTCTACGTACAGGATTCCTAAACTCCACAAGAATCCATACAAACAACGTTACATAGCTGGATCTGCAAAATGTTCCACCAAACCTCTTTCAAAACTATTAACTTCTATGCTCGCAGCAGTCAAAGTGGGTCTCCAGTCTTACCAGAACACTTGTTACTCCCGTAGTGGTATCACTTCAATGTGGATCCTGAAAAATTCGAAAGATCTTTTGGAGACCCTCAATTCAAGATTATTATCAGAATATAAAAGCATTAAAACCTATGATTTTTCAACACTGTATACTTCTTTTCTTTTCTTTTCATACTCAGTTAAAATCACGATTCAGAACATAATACATCGTTGTTTCTCCAAATATATATATAATTATATAGTTCTTGGTAGAGATTCCTCATACTTTGTAAAAAATAATTCCAAATCATCTTCCAAATATACAGAAGATGATGTTTTCAAAATGCTGGAATTTTCAATCGACATCAAATTTGATGGTAATGGAAAACTATTGACCAAACTTAACGACAAACGTGATGACTTTTCATTCAGAATTGTCAACTTTCCTTTTATGGATGGCAACATCCCTTCAGCACCTGCATATGGAGTTTTTCTTTTCTCTTTCGTCTACCCCGGACCTGACTTTTTATATGAGCAACTCGGCGGGTGTTTGTAGAAAAGCAGAGAACGCTGACCCTACTGGTGCACCTGGTCCGTGCTCCCAGTTTTTAATGGATTCCGAGTTGCTCATTTACCTTTGTTACTTTGTATGTATTATTTTAGTTACTTAATGTTCTTTGTTGTGTATGTCTGTTTTCCATGTTTGGTTTTTGTCCCTGCATTACTTTCTTTTGATTTCCGCTAGAATCTTGGTTCTCTTGAATACTCTTTGCAGTAGCGGATCCAGTCAGTATTCCTTTGGAAAGGGGTGCTAGGACATTTTTTGCCATTTTTTGTCTTTTTTTATACATGAAAATGACAAATTTTCCAATAAAAAGGAGGGGTGATAACCCCCTGCACCCTCCTCCTAGATCCGCCACTGCTTTGTCAGCTTTTAAAAAGTGTTCAGAAAAGAAAGAAACAGAGAATCAATCATTAACAACGGGGTGCTTTCTCTCAAGAAGACAATTCATCAAGCTGTAGGTGCCAGTTCTATACTCTTTCTTTGTAGTAGTAATTAAGTTAGATTTCATTCAAATATTACGTTTTAGACATAAAGCGCAATATTTTTCTCAGGGAAGGATCTTTTCTTGGTCAGCTCCGAAAATGACCATTGAGATTGTTAGGATATAATGATGTGGCGATGTAATAAGGTGACGAAGACGCTACCTCATATTTCCTAGTTTCATCCCCCTGCTATTGTTTACTCAGTACAAAGTGGAAAGTCCAGGACGTATAAAAGAATATACAGAAAGACAGAGACAGATATTATGAACAATTGGAAGAATCTTTTAGTTTTGTGTTTCTTAACACAAGTTCACAAAACACATCAGTACAAACCTATTATTTATATGCATGGTATTCTTAGCAATGCAAAAGAAGCTGAATTTATTACGGAAGCAGTAAATAAGGTATTTTAAACAACACCCTCTTACCTCTGCGGGTGATAAAGCATAATTGTAATTTCCTTTAAGGCTTCTGTGCTTATAAAGCATTTTCAATGACATCTCCCTTAACTTTTTTTATTTATGTATAAGAGAGTAATCAAGGGAACCAAGATTCTAGCAGAAATCAAAAGAATGTAATCCAGGGACAAAGACCAAACATTGAAAACAGACAAACATAACAAAGAACATAAAGTAACTGAAATAATACATACAAAGTAGCAATACTAAATGAGTAACTCGGATTTCACTGAAAACTGGGAGCATGGACCAGGTGCACCAGTAGGGTAAGAGTCCTCTACTTTTCTAGAAACATCTGCCGAGTTGTTCATAAAAAGTCAAGTCTGGGGTAGACGAAAGAGGAAAGGAAAACTATGACTCCTTGAACAAATCAGTTTTCCTGGTGCAGATGGATACACCATAACAATCCATGAATTCATGATGACAACCATAAAACTTCTGTAGTGATGACTTCAATCTTGTAGCAACATAACTCTGTTCCAGAAGCCTTATGGTAAGAAGTCTAGCACGATACAAAATGTCTGCATAGTTACAACAAGCTCTGGCAATATGTACGAGTTGTGATATGAAAACTCCATATGCAGATGCTGAAGGGATGTTGCCACAGATGAAAGGAAAGTTGACAATTCTGAATGAAAAGTCACCACGTTTGTCATAAAGTTTGGTCAATAGTTTTCCTTTACCATCAATCCTGAAGTGTAGGTCAAAATTTGAGGCTGACTTCACAGTATCTTTAGTATCCTTTATCTCAAGTTTTTTGGGTATATGAGATGTATCGAATCCCCGTAACTAGGATTGTTTAACGATAATATGTGAGCTATATACATGTAGCAGAAAGTGATATTGAAAAATATAGCCAAACGATGTTCTTTCTTTTTGATCAGATCAGCTATAAAGTCAGCCTTATAAGACTAGGTTAGCAAGTAGAGGGGCACAATTCATTCCCATTGGAATACCGTCCGTTTGTTGAAAAACATGTCCACAACACTGGACAAATATGTTGTCAATAAAAAATTCCAGCATTTTGAGAACATCTTCTGTACATTTGGAAGATGATTTGGAACGTATGAGGAATCTCTATGCAAAACTATAATTATGTCTAGGTGTACCATCTTTTTTAGAGTAACAATGATGTATAATGTTTTTGAGTTGGGATTTTAACTGAGTAAAAAGTTTTGAAAGAGGTTGGTGGTACATTTTGCAATTTTATATGATGTTGTTTTTATTGATTCTTGTGGAGTTTAGGAATCCAGTGCATAGATGTAAAATCACAAATTTACAATCATCGTCATTGGTAGAGAGACCAAAAGAGGATAGCACAGATTTATGGTTTTCCACTATCTCTTTTTTTGAGAATGTAATGGCAGTATAAGTCTCATCACTGCTATTATTTTCTACATTTACCTCTGGTAAATACACAATGTAAATATTGGATGTAATACGTTTTGCAGACAAAAACAATGTTGTTTTGAGCTTTGTCTACTGGTAAGACAACATACTTGTCATGTATAGTAGACAATATTTTTGCTACATCAAGGTCTTTGAGAACTGATGTAGCATTGACATTCATTGACCTACTTAAAACTTTGATTCGTTTCAAAATTAAAGACCTCTTGGCCTTTACCCACTCTGACAGAGAATAAGAACTTTAAAGTTGTAATTCCAATTTATGGAGTGTGGTTCATGGTACTTTGGACCTTTAGAAAGGACCTTATTCCTTTTCGTTTTTGATTATGCTTAAATCTCCCATAACGATGTGACCAGAAGGACCATATTTAAATTGATAGTTTTTGCATGAACAGTCAGGTGGTTAAGCCTAGAAGTCCTCAATCTCCAGGTTCTGCAATAGCTTTTTATAACTGAAAATTTTGGATGCAATAGGTGAAGTGTAGGAGTATGAAATAATCGATATTGATTTGTTCTTGATATATTGGGGAATTTTGTTTGTTATGTTTTTGTGATGGAGGATGTTAGCCAAATTAATTGCATTTGTATCTTTGTTTGGTATACCAAACAGTAGTGGAAGAAATGATCGTTTTTCTTCATCTTGACCTTTTACTCAAACTGGTTTAAAGAGTCTATTGAAACCAATATGAAAAATGATGGCAATAAGTCTGTATAGATGAGGTAGGTTCAGAAACAGGAGTGTCAAGACTTGTTTTGTAAAGGGAGTATAGTAGAGTGAGAGGTATAGAATAGAGTTTAGTTGGAATGTGATGAAGTCCAAGAGGTTTTTGTATGAAAGGAAGAAGACCATCATTGGATACAACATGCATCTTAGGTGGCGTATAGTGGCAATGACCATGACTCCTTTTCTGTATTGGATTTTTGTCAAATAAATTCATCACATTTATGCTATTGTTATATTGCTGGAAAAGTTCCCTATACTTTTGATGTTGTCAGTGTACCCTTAAGGTATTGCAGTACCTAGTCTGCATATCCAGTATTCCTCTCTTACTTCATTCCATAAAACATATAAGAAAATACAGCTTATAGGATGATTTCACACTTGTCATTTTGCTCCAAATGACCCCAGATTTGTCTCTGAAGAACCTTTTGACGTCAATGAAACAATGTAATTTTATATTGTGACGTCACTGATCTTTAAGTTGATGGAGAATTCATTAAGAAAACAACAGAAAATTGTTATTTTTGTCAATGGTGTCCACAAGTGTAAATATTGAAATATAATTACAGTTTTATTAATATATGATGTAGTTAGATGTAATCTTCAATCTGCTTGCATACATTGTACCTGCATGTGAACATTTATATGCTGGTCATCAGGCACTAATTAATTGGAGGTGGATTCTGCCTCAGCTTAGGCCCAACCTAAAATTGTGATAAAGAATCTTGATTCTTAAGCATAAAAGAAATGTCTTCTCTCTCCACTCTTGGCTTTTAATTCTGTTGATGCACCCTAACCAGAAACCTTGATCTGCCCCTTTGTTGTATATGTAAATCATATATACATGTTATAGACTTTTAAAACATAATCCATTTAGAGATTCAATGATTTGGCCATCACTACATCCCTTATCAGTGGTGTAAATTTCACTTTAATGGTCATTTAATGTATGACAAAATCAGAAAATAGTTTTGAATCTTAGAAGGGATTAGTTAAAACTCAGATTAGGAAAATTTAAATTTTAGTTAGAAGTTCAGACCTAAGAACATGAAAATTTTCATAGAGATTTTTTTAAGATTCACTCCAACTATCTGAATGATTCAAGCCTCTGTATAACCAAGATTACTAACAATATTGAACTATAGTATTAATAACCATGTCTATCTTTACAAAATTTCACAAGAAGTTATAAGGTCTACAAGAAAAAATTTTGTGATTATGTGATACAGTTAATGTACATGTATCTAGTTGTATAGTCATACCCATTATTACACTGAACATTCTTTTCTGTAATTTTACAAAATCATACAGATATACATGTATATATATTTTCAATGAACTAATGATGTTTAAAATGATGTAAAAACAGTATACTAAAATTATCTTAAAAGGAGTTTTTACATAAATGTATGGTAAAATTAACATTAATTGTATAAAGCCTCTTTTAAGGGAAGATAATTGGAGGGGAAATGTTCTATAGAAATGTAATGAGAATTTTAGTTATTTCAATATCACAAGACAAAAAGTTTGGTCATCCCCAATTTTCTGTTGAAAGAAATGTCATTTAAGTGTTCTTTATATAAATTTAGAAGAAATTCTGTCTACCAGTTTTTTTTTTTATAGTATGCTAAATAGTGATCAATATAAGAATTGCCTGTATTAAGGTTCAATTACTTTGTAACTCAAAACCAAGTTTGGTGAACTATGTTTCTAAAGTATGTTCCTTCAATGTAATCTTCCAGAAAAACTAGGAAATTTTATCTACTTGAAATATGAGATATGATCTACCGTAATGCATTTTCAAGTACACACCCTATTAGGATACACACAAAGCTATTATTTGTATGATTGTTACATGTACATGTAGTTACACCCTGGTACAAAACTATTATTGGCACGTGCGGTTTGATTAAACCCTGGTAGAAAGCTATTTTTGCATGTGTGTTTTAGGTACACCCTGGCACGGAGTTGACATCAGTAAATGCTTATAACAGTGCATATAGTCTAACACAAATGTGGGAACAGGTTAAAAACATCACAAGGATTGTTAAACCAATCATGGACAATAGTCCTGGTGGAGTTCATTTTATCTGCTATTCACAAGGTATGGTGTTTGGTACATTTATTGTTATATATAATATAGAGTATTGGAGTGAGCACTAACTAAAAGTTAAGGTAAAGAAAAACATTAAAGGTCATTCATTTACTTGGTCTCGTAATCAAAGATAATTCATTGAATTAATTTGTATAGAATCAACAGAGTCTTTTAACTCTTCCTGTGTGTTTTATTAATAAACCAGTGTACTTTCCTGCCATCCCTCTTATGTTTTGTAGGAATACGTTGGTCAAGTTGTTTGACCTAAATTTACTTTACCTTTGACAAAAAGGAAGCAATTTTTTATTCATCATATATCTGTTCAAATAATTCATTGAACACATAGTAGATTACAAAATCAGTATACATGCACTGATTGACAAGGACTGGGGTTTCTATATATGTATATTTACTTTCAATTAAATGTCAGTTAAGAGGGTGTAAGTTAATGAAATTAATTTCAAAGGTCATGGCCTAGAAATGAAGGGTCATGAACCTTTGACTACCACTAATTTGAACCCCTGTAAGTTTCTAAAATAAACACTTCCATGTACCCCTAATTTAACAATTTGTTTGTAAAATGAAATATTTGCCACACTTCCCTTGGTGTTTTCCAATTATTTTGTGTAAAGCTTGGTTATTCTTGGATATACTTTAGGCGGATGGATATGTCAATATTTTGTGTAAAGCTTGGTTATTCTTGGATATACTTTAGGCGGATGGATATGTCAATATTTTGTGTAAAGCTTGGTTATTCTTGGATATACTTTAGGCGGATGGATATGTCAATATTTTGTGTAAAGCTTGGTTATTCTTGGATATACTTTAGGCGGATGGATATGTCAATATTTTGTGTAAAGCTTGGTTATTCTTGGATTATTTTAGGTGGATTGATATGTAGAGGTTTACTGTCACTGCTGGAACATAATGTGGATACCTTCATAGCTCTTAGTTCACCTTTGGCTGGGCAGTATGGTGGTAAGTTCTATTGGAATTCTTCAGAGAGAATGTTCCATTACACTTTATGAACTCGTGAAGTTCTCAAAAACATTGAAAAATGATATACCTTTACATAGTCCATCTTTTAATCACTTTTAGTATTTGGTTTTGTTTAACAAAAACAAATGTATAAAATTATTTGAACACTGTGAGCTTGGGATTGTCATCAAAAGCAGAAAGATATGAGATTGTACCAATTGAATAAAGCATGGCCTCTTCAAAAAAAAGTATTATTGCGACATCCAAAACAGCAACTTGAATCAAATTGAAGGGGTCAATTTTATTCAATATTGAAGTTGTAGTTAGGAATTATTTCCATTTGACTTGCATTTAATTGGTGTTACATAGTTCAAATTATAAACTGTCCCTTATTTTATTTATCAAATTATTTTCAGACACCTCCTACTTGAAGTACTTTTTTCCAAACTATCTCAAAGAAAATATTTACAAGTATGTATAAAGACACTTTCAGCAAGACAATTAAAGTACTGGTAATTAATATAAATTTAGTGCCACTGCAGATTAATTACAGTATATGTATATAAAGAACAATTATCGGTCTTATCAAGCATCACAATATTACAGCAGGATCTACATTGGATGTGAATTGTACCTTGCAGAAACTTCTAAAAACCATCCTATTTCACCATACCACCCCCTTCATTGAATTCTGATGAAGTTTTAAAACTTACCATGATTAGACACTTTCAGATGACTGAAAACCATTGAAATCATTATCCATAGGCTTCAATGATCAATGATCAATGTATTATGGAGCTTCTACAAAGTTAAACATGAAAAGACTACATATTACAAAATGCTCTATGGATACACAAAATACTCTGAAAGTATGAGGGTTACTACTTTGCAGTGGAACATCAGCTCCCAGGAGTCAATTAATAAGCTATATTTAGAATTCTCTTACATAGTATTAAATGATGGTCTTCATACTTAAAAGTAGAAGAATGTCAATAAAAGGACAATATGATTCTCTGCTGAGTACAGGCTCACTTGGTACTTTATCCACATTATCATAGCACTGGTACACAAAAATTATAACAAACTCCAAGCTGATGGTTATATTATATAGAACTCTAAGCTGATGGGTTATATAATGTAGAACTCTTAAGCTGATGGGTTATATAATATAGAACTCCAGGCTGATGGTTATATTATATAGAACTCCATGCTGATGGGTTATATTATATAGAACTCCATGCTGATGGGTTATATTATATAGAACTCCAGGCTGATGGGATATATTATGTAGAACTCTAGGTTGATGGTTACATTATATAGAACTCTAGGTTGATGGTTACATTACATAAAACTCCAAGCTGATGGTTATATTATATAGAACTCCAGGCTGATGGTTATATTATACAGAACTCTAAGCTCATGGTTATATTATATAAAACTCTAAGCTGATGGGTTATATTATATAGAACTCCAGGCTGATGGTTATATTATATAGAACTCCAGGCTGATGGGTTATATTATATAGAACTCCAAGCTGATGGGTTATATAATATAGAACTCTAAGCTGATGGGTTATATTATATAGAACTCCAGGCTGATGGGATATATTATGTAGAACTCCAAGCTGATGGTTATATTATATAGAACTCCAAGCTGATGGTTATATTATATAGAACTCTAGGTTGATGGTTACATTATATAGAACTCTAGGTTGATGGTTACATTATATAAAACTCCAAGCTGATTGTTATATTATATAGAACTCCAGGCAGATGGTTATATTATATAGAACTCCAAGCTGATGGGTTATATTATATAGAACTCTAAGCTGATGGGTTATATTATATAGAACTCCAAGCTGATGGGTTATATTATATAGAACTCCAAGCTGATGGGTTATATTATATAGAACTCCAAGCTGATGGTTATATTAGTAGTGTTACTGCTGACCTAGGCTATATTTTTATCAGATAAATACCGGAGTTGTCTCTCTTTGGCTGTATATGTTTATGTTCCTCTTTTCAGATATTTCTACACTAAGAATGGACAACATTGGTCTGTAGCTAACTATTGGAGAGGTTAGTTAATGTAAAAGAACATACCATAAAGTACTTATTTTTTATTTTATCTTTTGTATGTTGGGTTTGATGAGTGGATGATGAACATATCATAGTTGGATTAATTCTTAAAGCCTTGTTACCAGTGACAACTTTTCCTACAGAAGTGCAGAAAACCTCAGTTTAACTTTACACTGAAGTCTATCTTATCAAGACTGTCATAGTGAAGAATCTTTAAATTGACAATAGGAATGTGACATTTATTTGCTGGTAGAAATTCTGGGAATTGTTTTTTTTAAAGTCATTTTTTATAATAGGGTTTGAGTGTAAGTGTCAAGTGTAGATGCTCTGAAACATTGGGTCAATATAATTACTTGGAAGTGATGTATCTTGATTTAAAAATAAAATTTGTCAAAGTTTGAACCATTTCATGGTTAGTTGTACATTTCATATTTCTAGTTTTATCGGACTCTATAGTTGGCTTCCTGATACAGGATAGATTTTAAGTTACAGTGTTCTGAAAATTATATACCTCCTATTTTCAGATTCCATGGTATACAGGTGCTCTTTAACATTTATCCACATATATTTCAGATCCCCATCATGTAGATTTGTATCGGGAACATTCTCGCTATTTGTATGGCCTGGACAACGGCAAAAACTCTAGTAAGTAAACACCTGGAACATTCTAGTTACCTGTATGACCTGGACAATGACAAACACTCTAGTAAGTAAACACCTGGAACATTCTAGCTACCTGTATGACCTGGACAACGACAAACACTCTAGTAAGTAAACACCTGGAACATTCTAGCTACCTGTATGACCTGGACAACGACAAACACTCTAGTAAGTAAACACCTGGAACATTCTAGCTACCTGTATGACCTGGACAATGACAAACACTAGTAAGTAAACACCCGGAACATTCTAGCTACCTGTATGACCTGGACAACGACAAACACTCTAGTAAGTAAACACCTGGAACATTCTAGCTACCTGTATGGCCTGGACAATGACAAACACTCTAGTAAGTAAACACCTGGAACATTCTAGCTACCTGTATGACCTGGACAACGACAAACACTAGTAAGTAAACACCTGGAACATTCTAGTTACTTGTATGACCTGGACAATGACAAACACTCTAGTAAGTAAACACCTGGAACATTCTAGCTACCTGTATGACCTGGACAATGACAAACACTAGTAAGTAAACACCTGGAACATTCTAGTTACCTGTATGGCCTGGACAATGACAAACACTCTAGTAAGTAAACACCTGGAACATTCTAGCTACCTGTATGACCTGGACAATGACAAACACTAGTAAGTAAACACCTGGAACATTCTAGCTACCTGTATGACCTGGACAATGACAAACACTCTAGTAAGTAAACACCTGGAACATTCTAGCTACCTGTATGACCTGGACAATGACAAACACTAGTAAGTAAACACCTGGAACATTCTAGCTACCTGTATGACCTGGACAATGACAAACACTCTAGTAAGTAAACACCTGGAACATTCTAGCTACCTGTATGACCTGGACAACGACAAACACTCTAGTAAGTAAACACCTGGAACATTCTAGCTACCTGTATGACCTGGACAACGACAAACACTCTAGTAAGTAAACACCTGGAACATTCTAGCTACCTGTATGACCTGGACAATGACAAACACTCTAGTAAGTAAACACCTGGAACATTCCAGCTACCTGTATGACCTGGACAACGACAAACACTCTAGTAAGTAAACACCTGGAACATTCTAGTTACCTGTATGACCTGGACAACGACAAACACTCTAGTAAGTAAACACCAGGAACATTCTAGCTACCTGTATGACCTGGACAACGACAAACACTCTAGTAAGTAAACACCTGGAACATTCTAGCTACCTGTATGACCTGGACAACGACAAACACTCTAGTAAGTAAACACACACTAATAAAAGAATCCTTTTTTTTCACATCTCTTGGGACCAGACAAGATAAGAATTTTCTTAGAACAAACAGGTTTTACAAAATATTATAGTGAAGCTGTCAATTGAAGTTTCTGGATTGCTTAGGAGTAAAATTGAACAGTTTATTGAATGAAACTTTGTGGTTTTTTTTTCATACAATCATATTTTTTCAGGTATGGTGACCAACCATAATTAAGGCTGTGTGTTTGCAGAAGTCATTTTTATACATCCTATGATAAGAGTAAAGCTATTTTGGTCCATTTATCTGTTCACCAGTTTGGCTGTATGTCATGGACCAATAGTTCACTTTTCTCATAGCCTACAGCTAGTAGATTCATTCCATTTAGGTTTATGACTTTTACAAGATTAACAAAATACAATTAATGACTTTGGATGAGATAAATTTCATGATTTATCAACCAGAGAGATCTGAGAATTACTGAGACCATAGGCCGAGGTGGTCATAGACCTTGAGGGTTGATATTGTGCATCTTATTGACACACCATGACATTATGTGGAGATGTGTCGTATGACATCATCTTAGCGATGTACTTTTTTATGTTACAGCTTACAAAGAGAATTTTCTGCGACTCAAAAAATTAGTATTCATAGGTGGTCCAACTGATGGAGTTATAACACCATGGCAGTCAAGGTAAGGATTATACTGTACAATATATTACTCTTCCGTTTTTTACGTAGGTGTGTAATTAACTTGATATATAAGAGAAACATCTGGTACTATTAATATAAACTTCCTTGTATCAGCTGTGATTGAAAATCTATGGGAGATCTAGTGAATAGTTTTAAGTCTCTTACCATAAAAAGCCAAAGCATACATCTGTGTAAGGTTCAATCCGTCTTTCTGCCATATCTACATCAGTCATTTTTTTTTTTCAGTTCTTATGTCATAGCGGTTTAAGATGCTGACTTGATATATAATTTTGTAACATCTAAATGGTTCATTTATTGAATTTGAATTTAAAGTTTGACCTGATATTTTTGACAGTTATTGTCATTTCATTTTGATTGTAAGTATGGGCTAACACATTGCAATGTTCTTATAATCTTGTTCCAATTAAAATACATGACAAAGTAATGTGTACTGATAAATAATTAAATATCTGCATTCTGTTGTTTGTGTGGTGTCATGATTATTATTTAGGTCAAATTAAAGACTATTCAAGTTATATTGGACATTCAACAACTCTATTTTTAGCACTAGACTTCTTACAATTAGGCTGCTGGAACAGGGTTATGTTGCTACAAGTTTGAAGTCATCACTACAGAAGTTTTATGGTCATCATCATGAACTCGTGGATCATTACAGTGTATCTATCTGCTCCATGAAAACTGATTTTTTTTTAATATGTCATAGTTTACCTTTCCTCTTTCGTCTACCCTGGATTTGACTTTTTATGAGCAGCTCGGCGGGTGCTTCTAGAAAAGCAGAGGACGCTTATCTTACTGGTGCATCTGGTCCATGCTCCTTAATTTAGTTACTTATTTTAGTTACTTAATGTTTTTTGTTGTGTGTCTGTTTTCTATGTCTAGTCTTTGTTCCTGTACATTATTTTGAATCTTCGTTCCCTTGATTACTCTTTTAGACCTAGCATGATTTATGATCCCTTGGTTTATATTTTGAAGGAGGTATGTATGCTGTTGTCCATCCTCATGTTGTAGGTTAACTCAAAGCTGTTTTAGGGATTTTATTTGCTGTTTTCGTCAGTTGTTGGCCGTCGAAGGAATTTTTTTTTTAATGGTTTCCAATTTTCATTTCAGTTATTGAATTTTATACAAGTAAATAAGAGGAGGATGGATATGTCAAGAGCTTTATTGTCCCTTTATAGTATTGCTATGAATAATTATTTTGTGCCTCATAGCAACATAAAAATAAGAAACTTAAGGTAACAAATTAAATAAGATAGGGACTTATAGCTATCTTTATAATGTTTGGTATAAAATTTGGATCCATTCCATTTCTATTTTTGGTCATGTCTTTGGATTTGCAGTTGGTACTACATTTGTTACTGGTACAGAAAGCCATACTAATATTTCATCAGAAATCATAATGCAGTATGAATGGTCTTGATATCTTTAAAGAATCTTTTGCAATTCTGATTAGAGGTGCTTTGCAGGGTTTTGTCCCCTGTTACAACAGCACCAAATTAACCTTGTGTGTCATTCTTCTTGATTTTTTCTTCTTGTCTTACACAACTTTTTTGTCAGTCATGTATTTGTTTTTATCCTAATAGTACATGTACTTGTTTTTATCCTTATAGTACATGTATATTGATTTGAAAATCATGTGAAATTGTTTTACTTCAGTTGCATACGATAATGTTTAAAAAAAAAGGGCATATGTTCTCTGAAAAATTTCTTAACAACAAATACATGTAAGTGTCACTATAAGTAACTAGGGACAAAAAAATAATCTTGATATATAGTAAAACCTGTCCGAACTGAAGACATGACCTTGATATAGAGTAAAACCTGTCCAAACTGAAGACATGACCTTAATATATAGTAAAACCTGTCCCCACTGAAGATATGACCTTGATATATATTAAAACATACCCCAACTAAATACATGACATTGATATATAGTAAAACCTGTCCCAACTGAAGATATGACCTTGATATATATTAAAACCTGTCCCAACTGAAGACATGACCTTGATATATATTAAAACCTGTCCCAACTGAAGATATGATCTTGATATATATTAAAACATACCCCAACTAAATACATGACCTTGATATATATTAAAGCATGGCCCAATTAAATACATGACCTTGATATATAATAAAACATACCCCAACTAAATACATGACCTTGATTTATAGTAAAACCTGTCCCCACTGAAGATATGACCTTGATATATATTAAAACCTGTCCCAACTGAAGACATGACCTTGATATATATTAAAACCTGTCCCAACTGAAGATATGATCTTGATATATATTAAAACATACCCCAACTAAATACATGACCTTGATATATATTAAAGCATGGCCCAACTAAATACATGACCTTGATATATAATAAAACATACCCCAACTAAATACATGACCTTGATATATAGTAAAACCTGTCCCCACTGAAGATATGACCTTGATATATATTAAAACATACCCCAACTAAATACATGACCTTGATATATATTAAAGCATGGCCCAACTAAATACATGACCTTGATATATATTAAAGCATGGCCCAACTAAATACATGACCTTGATATATATTAAAGCATGGCCCAACTGAATTCATGACCTTGATATATAGAAGACATACCCCTAACTGAATTCATGACCTTGATTTATTGTAAAAACATGGCCCAACTGAATGCATGACCTTGATTTATATTTAAAAAAACATGCCCAAAACTGATTACACGACCTTGATATATAGTAAAATTCACCCCTAACTGAATTCATGACCTTGATATATAGTAAAAACATGCCCAAACTGAATATATGACCTTGATATATATTAACGCATGGCCCAACTGAATTCAGGACCTTGATATCTGGTAAAAACATGCCCCAACTAAATACATCACCTTTATTATACACTTATATAGTAAAACATACACAACTGAATACATTAACTTGATATGTAGTAAACCATGCTTGATGCACCTAGCTGAATACATGACCAACCATATATAATTAAAACATGCCCCATCTGCAAACATGACTTTAATATATTGTAAAACATACCCCAACTGAATACATGACCTTGCCGTATGGTAAAATATGCATAATGACCCTAACTGAATGACATACATATATAGTAAAAAATGCCCCAACTCAATACAATACCTTGATTTATAGTTAAATATTTCTCAACTGAATAGAATACAAGACATTGTTTTATAGTATAAACTTCTCCAACCCAATACATGGTTAACCCCCCCCCCCCCACCCCTTTGCATGACCTTGATATATTGCAAAAACATGCCACATCTGGGTACATGAACTTGGTATACAATAACAACTGCCACAACCATGTACATGACCTAACCCTAACCTTGATATTGTAAAATATTCTGTTTCTTAGAAACAGATTATAGATGATGGATTTACATTATGACTATAAATTAATTATCTGCAGTTTTTACTTGTATATTATTATTTCATCTTGAACTTGGTGCACCTTTTACGGAGTACAAGACTTTTTGAAACTTGTGGCTTGGATTTACATATTTTTTATTGTACATGTATTGAGATCTTTTATTTTTTCTTATTTATTGTTCATATCTTCTATTTAAGTTTTGTTGTTTTAATACTTACATTTGACAATCTGTTCAGTATATTTTTTTAGAAATCTTGGGAACTCTTTATGGAACCATTTTAATTTAACATGCTGCTTCATCATGATGGATTGTACTGTTTGTATCAACTGCATCAACTTCCTGTATACCATTACTTGTCTTTTTCTCTCACTAACTTACAAATAGTATAGTTTTTGGAAGGACTCAAGACTTGGTCTGAAGTTTCAGCATAATTATTGGAACAGTGTGTGAGACTTCCTTTCTAAAGTGAAGTGGTTAAAGCATCTGTGTCATGTGGGCACAATTCATCCAGTTGCACTTTGTGTTTCAAATGCTTATATGGAGCACTTAATGCCTACAAAAGACTACATTTGGTCTAACTCATATTAAACTGCAGTTTTTATACGATGGTCATATTTTGGTATGATGCTGTTGTCGTCATTGTCTGTAAACACTTGGTTTTTTGTGCAATAATTTGAAATATAAATTTGGTATTTTTTTGTTTTTGGGCCCCCGTGACAAATTGTCGGGTATTTCAGAGAAATTACTAGAATAACTCCCAGTAAAATAGGAATGTTTATGATATTATTTCACAATATTCTATAACACAATGGTCAAACTGAAATTAATTTTGGGGTTAAAACTGGATCATTTTAGAAGTTAAGTACCCATAAGCAAGCATTTTCCTGATTTCCGGACAATAACTTATCAACTATTAGTGAATGGATCTCTTTGAAATCGAATTAAAAAGTGATATACCACCAAAAGACAACTTTGATTGATTTTTTGGGGTTAAGACATTAACCCTTTTTTAAGTAGGGTCTGAAACTAGCTTTTTCCATGTGTCTGGACAATTACTTTAGTGAAGTTTTTGGATCTCAAATAGATGTTTCCACAATGTGACATACCACTTTAAGGAACGGTAGATTTGGTTTAATTTTTGGGGTTATGACATAAGCCAAGTAAGAGTAGGGGGCCAGAAACAAGTATTTTGTCTGATTTCTGGGTGATAATTCAAATAAAAGGGTATGGATTGCTTTGAAGTAATACCACAAGGTACCATACCCAGGTTTGGATTTATGTTGAAGGTTTTGTCTGAAAACCATTTAGGAACAAAGGGCCAAACAGTGACCACTTCAATTCTAGTCAAATTTTTATCCTGTTTCAAATATCTAATTGTTATCAAAATTCAAATCTGTATCAAGTTTGAATGGTGTGTCCATACTTTCCCCAACTCTTCTGGGGTCAACCTTTGTGATGGTATCAAGCTGCACCCCATGAAGCACTTTATTAGGTATTATCTCATTTTTTTAATCGATCAAAACCTTCATATAGTACTATTAAAAGAACATTGCTTTAAAGAAATTCATATAGATAAGCCATTTACGTGAAGGTCGGGACAATGTGTGCTTGAGAACTCCAATACTGAGTTGTTAAGTAATTAGTAGCTCAATGGAGAAATGACTTGATTAAAAAAATAAAAAAATATCAGTCAAAAGTTTTCAAGATGAATAAAAGATAACAACAAAATTTGTTTTGCAGTGTACCATCTGATTGAGGTTATTTCTTCATAGACAGAAAAATGTAATTCCTCATTGAATTTATTAATTTTAAATTATCAAGTGCATGTAGATCTATGATAGTGAAATCTTTCATTGCAGAATTTTGGTTATATTTGATAGGGATGTCTTAAAATTTGGTATGCAGCTTTGTTTGAATGAGTTGTTATTAGAAATATGGAATGTCAAAAGAGAAACAAACCACCAAAGAGTGAAAGAGTTATCAAGGGAACCAAGATTCTAGCGGAAATCAATAGAATGTAGTCCAGTGACAAAGACCAGACATAGACACACACAACAAAGAACATAAAATAACATATACAAAGTAACAGAAGTAAATGAGCAACTAATTTTCACAAGCCTAGTTAACTGTTGATACAGAGTTTATATTTTGTGTTGGGGTATACGTGTACCTGGCACAACAATGTTTAAAGCTTCATGTTTGTCTCCATGTTTTGCCATTCATTGTCTCAAGTCCTGTTACAGGGCAACTATATAGGGAAACTACAGTACAAATTTCAATGAAAGTTGATATGACTGTTCTTTGGGATATCCTGCACAAAACAATCGTTTGGGTATTTGATCTGTGAAAAGACGTAGTCGTCATTACTAAAAATAGAACATAGGTGTCGAATATCTCAAAAAAACGTTAGGTTTAACCAAATTCTGACATTGGGTAAAAGTGTTCAGCATGATGAGATCTATCTGTGGTCAAATTTTGGTGAAAATATGTTCCCCTATGTTCCTGAGTTTTTGCCCTTTTTGAATGTATTTGTTAATACTTTCAAAAATCTTCTAGTCAGAAACTACTTATAAAATTTAATGAAAGTTGGAATGATTTAATAGAACATAGGGTCAAAATACAATTTTCTGTAGATTACTCAAAAACTTTTGAATGTAGCAAAATTCTGATAGGAGGTAATATTGTTCAGCATCAGAAGACTGTTCTATGCTGACATTTTCAAAATGATTAGTTGCCCAATGTAGGAGTTATGGCCCCTGAAACAGATTATTATTTTGACATTTTTCATGTATACAACTTTGAAAATCTTTTTCTCTGAAACTAATGCACAAAATTTAGTGAAAGTTGGCATAATTGTTTTTTAGGGTATCTTGCATAAACTGATCATTTAAATTTTTTCATCAGTCATAAAACTTGTCCATCATTACCAAAAATAGAACATAAGGATCAAAATGCTTTTTTTGCTATTTCTTCCTCAACTATAGAAGAATAATAAAGATGAAAGCTACTCGTAAGATAAACATGATATTCTCAGTTGACTGGCAGTACATTGTATTGACATTTTTTTAGGCAGCCTTTTTCAAGATGGCTGCTATTTTGCGACCATTTTCACTAGTTGATTCCAATGATTTTTGGTTTCATGAGGAAACATTGTGTCCTAAGTTGAATGGTGATGACGAAAGTTTGTTCTGGGCAGCCATTTTCCTGCTGATTTTTATACTTGCTTTGATTTCAACAATATTTGGTTTATATACCAAACATGATCTCCTGAGTTGAATGGTAATGATGAAAAAATTAAATTGTTTAGCCTTGGTTAAACTTCATTGTATGTTCTTTTTCAACAGATGTATACTGGGCTAATGCCCCCTTACACCTGATGGAATAACAGGGCATCGGGAGACACCTGCAATTTTTTTTCCAGAGGTTATAAAAACTTTTTGAAGGCATTTACAACATTTAACAGTGCCTTGGGTACTCAGTTGAACAACATTCATCAATATTTGCTCTTTTCAAGCAATTTTCAGTCAAAAATGGGAACAAAGCATGATACCTCTACTTACTTAGTTAATATAGCATGGCTTGCCAGGTGCAATTCAGGCTCTTCAAGAGCCTCTTATTTTTCCATCTGAATGAGTTTTGGGATTTCTTGTATGGTCCTATGAAGTGGTATGATGATATTAAAAACCTAGTGAGCTGTTGTGACAGTTTTTCTGGTCTTTTATAGACTGTTTATTTTGTCATACTATTTCCAAGTGGTTGTTGCCAGAGATATTAATTTAGGTCACCTGAACTCAATTGATAATGGTTGTGGTCTCAAATACTTTGAAGAGTGATATTGCATTATTTTTTTTCAGATTAAAATAAAATACATGTTTCAACTATGTAGTTATTATTTATGCTTCACTTTTGCGTTAAATATTATTAATGTTATGCATATCTTTGTTAGAATTGACAGATGTTTGTGAACAATCAAGCATGGTGTAAATGTCAAACTATCTACCTATACACATACATGCACCAGAAGACCTGTATAGAAAACAATGTTTGATAGTAATAATTGTTTTTGAAATAACTTTATTCATAGAGAAAAAGAGAATAAAACTGAAAAATACACAAATTGTTACCCTGGTATAAAATGAGAATGTGGCATCATGAGGCTCCATTGGGTTTTGTCAACAAGTATCTTTGAAAGCAATAAAATAATTGTTGGATGCTTGCTAATGGAGAAGATCCATGTAGAGCAATGCATATTAAGAGGGCAGTGTATCACTCCATAAAATCACTAATAGTACACATGTTCTACTTTCCAAAAGCAAACATTGTAATAAAACTTAATATAATTTTTTACTATGAATTTCCCATCAACTTTATTTAGTTTTTGTCTTGCCTATGACAAATATAGCAAAAGGCAAGACTAAAGTATTTCTTTTCCAGCATCAGTGTTGGTGTCCATTAAAGATTTCCATGCTAAGTTTTCTGATTAGGTCAGTGTGATATGATCTGCTAGGTCAGTCATATTTGGTATGTACATGTAGTTGCATTATCATCACAGTAGCACAATTTTATATCCGTTTCATGCATATTCCCCAAAAGTCATGGTCTAATGGCCTCAAAATTTCAAATTTCATGTTAAGATTTTCATGTTAAGTTTTCTGAATAGACCAGTATGAACCACTTGTGCTAGGTCAATCATATTTAGTATGCAGTTGCATTTTCATCATTATACCACAATTCTGTATCCATGCAGTCATGGTTTGTTGACTTTGAAAATAAATGTTACTGAAACATCACTTTGTCACAGTTCCATGTATGCAAGTATTGAACAATACCTTAGGAATCTGTTCACTTTGTTGGTGTCAAATAGCTGTATTGACATTATAAATTGTTATGTAAAATTAGTAACAAGTCACCATCAATCAAGTTTAAGATAACATTGTCCATGTGCTTCAGGTGAAGCATATCTCTGTGATAACACTTCATTTGTTACAAAAATACTGAAGTTTGTATGACATTGCTATAGTCAGCATTGCCCAATGATTCTTGGTTTTTGTATGATGGTTGAAGATTCTTGGTTTTTTTTATGATGGTTAAAGATTTTTGTAGCAGTTTTGTGTTGGTTGCAGAATGATATCAGTTGTCACATGCTTTCTTATAATTCATGAATTATTACTTTGTTACAGACATACTTTTGTTTATCTTGTTTAATCAACCTAATTTGTTATATTTGTTCATAAAAGAACAAGACAAAAATAAGTTTTAATTGTTTTTACTTTCAGCCATTTTGGATTCTTCGATGAGAATGAAAATATTAAAGAAATGAGAGAACAACAGGTAATCATCATTACACTTTCATTGAGAATTAAACAGATAAGCCGCAGCACTTTACAGTAGTCTGAACAGTTGATACACACTTCATCTAGTCTGTAGATAACCAATTAATTGTTCGTAGTTGTCATAGTCTGTTGGTAAGCTGGTTCATAGTTCACCCATTGCCTTGGTAACCTTTTTCCCTTAATTTCACCTTCATGTTGACTCATTATTTGGAACCTGTTTCCATGACCTAAATATAAACCCTAGACTTATACACCTTTCTTACACACGCTATATCATTCTTCCCTCAAATTTCTTATAAATAAGTATTTCATAGCATGTGAAATAGAATCTAAACGTCTAGAAATATTTTCAGAGTTCTTGATGAAATCTTTGAGATTCTGTTTTGTTACTATTTTAATAAGGATCAAATCTCTCCAGTGTGCAAAGCTCTTTGATTTTAAACAATGAGTATTTTGAATACTTCCTGAGCTCATATTCCTTTGATTCTGTGATCTGTTTTCTTTGGTGAAATGAACGTGAAAAAAAAGTACAATCACAAAGATGTGCCACATATATTGTCAGAGGAAGTACTAAAGTAATGAATTTTAGTGACCAAACCATCATACCTATACAACTGAATATATAAACATATTTTGGATAGATATTTATTTTCAAGAATCTCTACATGGTATATTATTTTCACTGATTTCATTGATTTTTACAGTATTATCTGAATGATGCCTTTGGACTGAAGACATTGGATCAGAGGGGTGCTATAACAACTCATATCATTCCTGGTGTTCAACACACACATTGGTATAGAAACCAGACAGTATTTGATAATTGTATTTTACCTTACTTAACATAAGTTCCATGTGTTATGCTGTTCCAGAATACATTGTACTGGGTAAAGGCAAAACTTGTTTCTATAAGAATCATTAAGTCAGTATTCATGTACCAATGCATTGGATTTAATTTAGTGTCAGATCAATAATCAATATTTAAACCATTGCAGTATTATAAAAAAAATTGATTTAAAATATTACCATTGATGTGACATGATATTTTGACTCTAAATGGTTTGTTTTCTTTGAAATTATTGCCATTTAACTTCTACAGTACTGAAGAAATTAATATTTTTTTCATTTTAATAATAGAAAATGAAGCATTTTGATAGAATTTTCTCTCCCTAAAACATGTACATTGGCATTTATAAAAATTGAAATCAGGCAAATCTGTTCTAACTTCTAATAACCATGTACATATTCCTTCCCTCTTTTGTCTCCCCCCGGACTTGACTTTTTATGAGCAACTCGGCAGATGTTTCTAGAAAAGCGGAGGATGCTTTTTAGTGGAGTGCAAGTTGCTCATTTACTTTTGTTACCTTGTATGTATTGTTTTAGTTACTTTATGTTCTTTGTTGTGTTTGTCTGTTTTCCATGTCTGGTCTTTGTCTGTGGATTACATTCTTTTGATTTCCGTTAGAATCAGTCACCCACTGTCTGATTCTTACAAGGACTACTACTTGATGTCTCAATGAATCACTGACCCTCTGACTTACTAAACTGTCAATGCATCATTGAATCACTGACCCTCTGACTTACTGTACTGTCAATGTATCAGTGAATCACCGACCCTCTGACTTACTATACTGTCAATGTATCAGTGAATCACTGACCCTCTGACTTACTATACTGTCAACGTATCAGTGAATCACCGACCCTCTGACTTTATATACTGTCAATGTATCAATGAATCACCGACCCTCTGACTTAATATACTGTCAATTTATCAATGAATCACCGACCCTCTGACTTAATATACTGTCAATTTATCAATGAATCACCGACCCTCTGACTTAATATACTATAGATGTATCAATTTTTGCTATTTTCAAGGTAAAAAGAAAAATGGTGCCTATGGAGTCATTTTTTAGCACAATAAAATGAAAATAGTTTTTTGATGCTGGAAATATTTATACCTAGGACATGACAGAATCTACAAACAATAATACGTTTACAGTAAAATATGTGTATTATAAATTCTTACATGTGAAATAAAAAATTAGATTCCTGCTGTAAGACCAGAGATATTTCGTTCTAGCTGTGAAACATGATTAATACTTATAAACACAGTTAGGGGCACTTTTCAATATATTCAGTTACCAGTAGTATTCCTACATGTTTTAACTATTCATTGGGTTATTTTCTTTTCAGCTTTTATCAAAAAATTTTGACAAGTTGGTGAATGTTTTCTCAAATAATATTTCACTCTTTATGGAATAAAGCCTTTCTAAACAGAATGAATAACACATACAGAACATTGTGTTACTCACACTTTTTTTACTTTCTATTTTTCTTGTACTATTAGGAAATTGATTGTTTACACTGTTATAAATAATAATTAAGCTCTTTGGTCTGTTTCTGCCAATTTGAGTAGCATCCCATGTTGACTTTTCTTATTCATTTAAGAAAGAATTTTTTCTATATTGATATATTGTATTCCATCCTCATTGGTATATTTGTTATATATTTCTACAATCTACATATATTCAAATGGTTCTGGAACAGCAATCTGTTAGTTTGAAATTAATAAGATCTTATTTTTTTTGTTTATAAGTACAGAACAAAATGGCAGTTTTTTTTTGTTATGCAGTAATGATCAAGATGACACTTCTTGTGTTATCCTGTAATGGACCATGTGCCCCTTTTTATTCTGTACCAAACAGGGTTTGATGCTAACTTTTCACACTAGGTAGCCCACAGGACTATTTGATAGATTAATTAGTTAGTCCTTAAATAATTTTGCAGTCCTGTCTTTAGGACTGATGAAATTTTTAAGAATAATCTTAAGTAGCCCAAAGACCACCAATTAAAATTTTAAGGTAGTCTTCTCTCACAAGACTACTGGACCACTGTTAGTGTTGAACCCAGACGAACAAGGGGAGAGTTGATTTTTGTTATCCAGTAATGAACAAGGTGACATGTTCTTTTGTTATCCAGTATTTAATAAGATGACACATTCTTGTTATCCAGTATTTAACAAGGTGACACTTTTTGTTATCCAGTAATGGACAAGGTTAACATTTTTTGGGTTTTCCAGTATTTAACTAGGTGACACTTTTTGTTATCCAGTAATGGACAAGGTTAACATTTTTTGGGTTTTCCAGTATTTAACTAGGTGACACTTTTTGTTATCCAGTAATGAACAAGGTGACATGTTCTTTTGTTACCCAGTATTTAATAAGATGACACATTCTTGTTATCCAGTATTTAACAAGGTGACACTTTTTGTTATCCAGTAATGGACAAGGTTAACATTTTTTGGGTTTTCCAGTATTTAACTAGGTGACACTTTTTGTTATCCAGTAATGGACAAGGTTAACATTTTTTGGGTTTTCCAGTATTTAACAAGGTGACACTTTTTGTTATCCAGTAATGGACAAGGTTAACATTTTTTGGGTTTTCCAGTATTTAACTAGGTGACACTTTTTGGTTATCCAGTAATGAACAAGGTGACATGTTCTTTTGTTATCCAGTATTTAATAGGATGACACATTCTTGTTATCCAGTATTTAACAAGGTGACACTTTTTGTTATCCAGTAATGGACAAGGTTAACATTTTTTGGGTTTTCCAGTATTTAACAAGGTGACACTTTTTGTTATCCAGTAATGGACAAGGTTAACATTTTTTGGGTTTTCCAGTATTTAACTAGGTGACACTTTTTGGTTATCCAGTAATTAACAAGGGGATACGTTTTTGTTATCCCATCATGAACAATGTTACAGTTTTTTTTTGTTATCCTTAAATGGACATGATTACATCTAACTGAGTGCCAAATTGATATTATTTTTGACAATGTTTATCCAGCATTGTTATATATTTATTTTTACAATTAATGAATCCACAGATTTTAAAACAATTGTGCAATTTTTTTAACATTGAAATTCAATACGTTCTAATAATTTGTTACTGTAGTATCTATATTCAGAATTACTTATAATTAAAGAATTGAATCAGTTATGATTGTGGTGCTACATTTTTTTACAATATGTCTTGAACACGTGAGTGGTAAGAAGATACATTGTATACACAGTTATGCAGTCAAGTGGACTCATGTTGTTTTACATCATTGTTATATATATATATATTTGTAACTTTTAGTTTTAATATTTTTGTTTTAAAATGTCTGTTCAACCTTCTCAAGCTAGTCTTTTCATCTTTCAGTTGTGTTTTTATTTTGTTTTTGGTCATTAGGCACCCTGAAACAACAATGTTTATGCTATGTTATTTCAATGTTTTTTATCCAATCTTGTTCACCACAATGCTTTCTACAAACAATCTGCTTTTTATGTGGCTCAATAAGTTGCTGCAGTCACTCTAAATTTCCTGGTAAGTCAACGGGAAAGACATACCTTTGTTGATACTGTGGTTATGGTTACCATAGTTGGTGTAATTGATAAAAGGGCAAACATGATTTAATTTGGGTTGCCCTTGATGAAAGAAGATTGCCATCTAAGGGAGTCTAATTTTTAGATTGGCCAAATTTCAAAGATCAGCTCCTCTAAAACCTTGGATGCCAATATTTTGAAAATTAATAGGATTGTTGGCCATAATATGCTCTTCAGATTTACCACTTTTTGTATGACAGGTTGCTCTACATAGACCTGCTCTACTTCATCAAATTATATTCAGGCAGGATTTCAAATTTTTCATGTGAGCGATTGATTAAATAAGGCTGTCAAAAGCCTCTAGTTTGGACATTCATTTTTTCCTGTGTATAAAGATTCATGTTATTCTTAATGTTTTAATTACTAAAATATATCTGTAAGGCTTCTTTGTAAATAGAGAATGTCTCAGATGGCAGGACGATCTTACTGTCATATCAAATTCTCAACTTGTTTTAATTTTCTGTTAAGTTAAATTATGATATGGATATAACTGGTCAATGAGAAAAGTGTCAACAGTACAGGGAGGTTGTTGGTAGGGGAGTGTAATACAGCATTATTAAATATTGAATTTGAAATTTAGCAAAAGAAATCTATACCTAAATGGTTTATACTTCAGGTGTATGCATAAGTATCTAATGACTTTATGTAATTAATTCTTTAAATGCATTTCAAGTATTGATTTTTTTTCTCTTTGTTACATATGTGTTTATGATTATAATTTTGATTTTTCTCTTTGTTGCATATGAGATTATGATTATAAATTTTATATTTCTCTTCATTATTTATGAGTTTATGGTCGTAAATGTAGTTTATATCACACTAGTTTTTGTACTGGTCATTATGTTTCATTGCTGTGATGTTTCTTTAAGTTTATCCTTGTAATATATGACATATTTAATTTTCCTTGTAATCTTACGGTCACAATCATTATTCTGTTTCAAAATTAGTGGGTTATTATTACTCCTGCAAACAAATTGTGGTATATAGGAATCACCCAGTCTGTCTGTTTGTCTGTCTGGCCACATTTCTTGTAAGTACAACTCCTCTTAAAATGCTCAAGCAATTTGATGAAATTTTAAAGGAAAGTTAAGAATTGTATGATGTGCACAAAGGAATATAATTACTACAGGCAGACTCAAATGGGAGTTCATCATCTTAAGCGTTTTACATGTTAATACCTTGCAAATGCAACTGTGCCTTAACTGCTGAAGATATTTTGATAAGTTGGTAGGAAGGTTCGGCATCATTTGTAGATGTGCATGAAAGAATATAACTCCAAAAGGAGGTAATTCATCTGAGGGTTTTTAAGTTACACATCCTCCTAAACTGCACAATGGATTTCGATGAGGGGTGATTGAACTTAAGAGTTCAACATTTAACATTTCTTACCTGTATTTAAATCGAGATATTTTCTTTGTGAGCTTATATCACTTATAGTTTTTGTCAATTTGTTTCTGTATTTGCATGATAAGAATTTCTTAATTATACTTCCTCCCGACAAACAATAGGAGATATAGCAACTTAGGGTTCCTTATAAGGTCATTTTCTCTAACCATTGAAGGGATTTTAATGATATTTTTAGAAAGTTAAGCATGAAAGAAAGATATTATTGTCGGAAGCCTGCAAAGGGAAGTAATCAGACTATACGGTTTTACATGTTGAACTATTGTAAACACAGCTTCTTATTACTGGCGAAATTGTGTTGGCTTCATGCTGATGTGCAGGAGAAAATGATTATTGTCTGTTGTCTAAAGAGGGAGATAATCCATTTAGGTATTTCTCCAGCTAAGAGTCATACAAAATGTGATTCATGGGTGAAAAGCCTGCATATTTTTATTTTTGATATTTTGTATGAATTGAATTAATAAATAGAAATTAACATTTGGTTTTTCATATTACCTATGTTCTTAGGTGATAAAAATTATATAGAATGCACTGCAGATTTTAAGATTAAGGGAGATGACTCTGTAATTAACACTCAAATACACTAGACTCTATTGGATTTTCAATGTTGATTATCGCCTAAGAACAGGCAGATTTGAATGGATAATTACAAATTGCATGATATAGACCCATAAAGCAACTTAATTACAAAAATAAAGATATGTAGCCTTTTTCGGGGTGTGTCACATTTTCAGATTTTGCACGATTCTTACAAAGATAGCTATTTAACAATTTAAAGTAACTGTAATTTATATTCGCTTGAACTGGAAGGTCTTTTGTGAGCTTGGGTTTGTTTCTTTTTTTTTCTTTAACATTATTGTAACAACCAGGAAAGCAATGCATCTCTGGTATTAATTTATATTAAAAAAAAACATTTGGAAGATTTACTGTCTTTATTGGTGCATTGTTAGAACTCAACAAATAACTAAAATTTTCTATTGTTTGAGTGTTTGATTGAAATTTAAAGAAAAGTATGATAACTGAACAGTCTGATGTGGGGAATCATTGTACACAGTAAAACCAGGAACACAATTGATAAAAGAGACGAAGAACAAGTTTTTTTCTAGAAAAGCAGAGGACGCTTACATGGAAAACAGATTACATAACAAAGAACATGAAGTAACTAAGATCATACATACAAAGTAACAAAAGCAAATGAGCAATATTTGGTTCGGAAAATATATAAACAAGTTCCATAACTGCTCTTTATCAGTATTTTTATATGCTATGATTTTTTAAGGACAAAACGGAAAAAAGTTGCAAGAATTTATAACATACACCAGTTGAATTTCATGACGTTAGCGGTATAACGTGGACATAGACTGCATCAGTTAAGCTGCATAGTCCACGGACAAAGCCCATGTAATAGCATGTGTGCATCTGCGTAAAGAAAGGAGTCTCGACAATTTACTTTGCAATGCAACAAGCATGGATTCACTTAGCACAATACCTTAGAGGATTTGGTTGAAATTTGCTAAATTTTGCAAAAATAAATTTAACAATCAAGTGTCAGTACAAACGTCCTTTGGAATTAATGTAGGTGATTAAAGAGTAATCAAGGGAACCAAGGTTATAGTGGTAATCAAAAGAATGTAATCCAGGGACGAAGACTAGACATGGAAATCAGACATACACAACAAAGAACATAAAGTAACTAAAATCATACAAAGTAACAAAAGCAAACGAGCAACTCGGACTCCACTAAAAACTGGGAGCATGGACCAGGTGCACCAGTAGGGTAAGCGTCCTCTGCTTTTCTAGAAACACTCGCCGAGTTGCTCATAAAAAGTCAAGTCCGGTGTAGACAAACGAGGAAAGGAAAACTATGACCCGTTGAATAAATCGGTTTTCATGGTGCTGATGGATACACCATAACGATCCACGAGTTCGAGATGACGACCATAAAACTTCTGTAGTGATGATTTCAATCTTGTAGCAACATAACACTGTTCCAGAAACCTATTTGTTAGAGTTCTAGCGCGATACAAAAAGTCTGCGTAGTTTCGGCAAGCTCTGGCATAAAATATTGTTTTCCTTCCGATTTACTGGATACCAAAACTTTGCAACTTTTGTGCTTACAAACAGAAGTATATTCCTGAGTTTGCCATGGGCACAGCTGTACCCCTTTTAAGACTTTTACCTACATTAAAAATAATTAAAAAATAGAGGTGAAGGATGAAAGTTACTGTCGTAATGATTTCTTTGCACGTAGGCTGAGCCCAACTTATCAACCAATTGATTTTTACCCGTACCCTTCTATTTCACGAATCATTTTGTCACAAAAAATAAACTGAACATGTTTTTGCCATCTTTTAAAACTCGTGGCAAAAATTCAAAAATGTGTGTTTTCTATTTTTCAAACTTGTACATTCTACAAAACGAAGTCAATTGACTCAAATATAGGTATCACCAAACAGCCTAATAACTCAGTTTTCTAAACTGATACAAAACATTTGCGGTTACACTTTCGGTTTTATGTTAAATGCAAAATATGTATCCTCCTCTGAAAACTCACTTAAATTGACGAATATTTGAATGTGAAAACCTCTAGTATATTTATTTCAGTAAAAATGGCCTATTTGGGATTTTCTGTTTATTTCTATCGCAAGTAATACATCTGGGGGTGGGGTATGACTTCTTGTGACTTTCAAAATCTGAATTGATAAACTTATATTCTGAAAGAAAGGAGTTTCCAATTTTCAATATGAAGTCGCATTAATTTGACTTTTACCGGTATTGCACGACGTCTGAAACATTCAATATATAATTGCATTTTCTACATTCTGGAACATCGATAACTAATTGAAATGTAATATTTTTCTAAGACAATAAAATATTACACCAACCCGTAGAAAGAGTAATTAAGGGAATCAAGATTCTACCGGAAATCAAAAAGAATGTAGTTCATGCAGGGACACACACCAAACATGGAAAACGGACACACACACAACAAACAACATAAAATAATTATAATAACACATACAGAGTAACAGAAGTAAATGAGCGACTCCGACTCCTTTAAAAACTGGGAGCATAAACCAGGTGTATCGGTAGAGTAAGCGTCCTCAGCTTTTCTGGAAACGCCCACCGAGTTGCTCATAAAAAATCAAGTCCAGGGTAGACGAGAGAGGAAAGTAAAACTGACTCGTTGAATAAATCAGTTTTCATGGTGCAGACGGATACAGGTAAAGGTATCAATCAATTAGATCATCCGACACTGTAAACTCATAGAGCATTTATATGTATTCAACATATTTGCTCAATTCAGTCGCCTAGTTTTCCGTTTTGGGATATACAGTTATCATTTAGTTTTAATGTACATCTTAACAAAATAGTTAAAAAATACTGTATACAAAACATATTGTTATAACATACTGGTTTCATATTTCTTTAATGTTCTTAGAATTTGAATGTCAATTACTTTGTTTTGTTTTTATTATGCCGATTACCGAGTAGCTTTTAATATTCGATAATGCAAATTAGCTACATTATGACAAGATAGATCAATATATAGACAACAGGTAAGACAATTGATTAATTGTGGCAAGATGTCACAATCATATAGGAATCAATATACATACAATGATTTAAATCTACAATAACAAAGTCTTTCACACTGGTATTGACAACATTGTCATTATTTATATAGTCAGAGGTAAGATATTTGTCCGTTTGTGTTATCAATGACTTTCCTAGGTTGGTTAGAGTTAAATTTTGTTTTCCGAACACTCATTTTTAGACAATTTGTTGATTAAATGACAATATTTTTCTTTCTTTTTCTTCAAATTACAAACTATTCAAACTAATAATTGCTTTTATTTGTCTACATGCTTTACAATGCGGAAAAGTAAAGAGGTTATATTTGATAACAGAATGGTTACTTATAACTACCCTTTAGCTAAGGTAAAATAATGACAATAAATCATCGATGCACATGATACACTGGTGTTCTTTATTTTCAGATGAATGCGTTGTATTTGTTTGTATTCGGACTAGTAGGTAAGAATCACAGCAATATATCGTTTTCTATTTTACCAATATAAGCAATATCTTAACGGTGGCTACGTAAAATGGTACAACATATAAAACAGGGTATAGGTTAAGATCATGTTTGTCGAATCCAATTTACGGAATGCTAAAATATTCTCATCATGTTAGAACCAGATGTTCTTGCGCGCTCTGTATGAATAATGAGTATTTACTCAACAAATCTTTCCAGAGGAGTCAAAGATACTGTTGTTTTTGGAGTTAAAGATTTGAAACTTCTTCATTTATTTAAACAAATGTATGTACCTATTCCGTTCGATAACTGAGAGTTTTGTTGGTACTGATTTCTAAGTGTTCCTTCCAATAGTTAACTAAAGGTGTCGGGAAATGCCAATGCGATAACTACCAAATCTGTAATGTTCAAATAATAATATGGCCTTCAACACTGAACACGTCTCACACATTACGGTAAGATTAAATAATAATGTTACCAACAGTTATAAATCAACAAAAAAGGGAAGACTAAACCAAAAGGAGACGAGACAACAACGAATTGACAATAAGGTAATCAGTTGGTTTTTTTACTGATTTAGTTACTATATCAACACTGGGGGGAAAAAAATAACATACATTGCGATTGATTGGTCAAGAGTAATGGTTAACTTTAATAAATATTTTCATTTGTCGTAAAACTTCGAAAACGGACATTAACAGATGAAGAAGCTAACTCATCATAAATAAAAGATAAGTTTTTTTTTCATAGCAACACATAAATGTGATCGTAATAATGAAATAATGAACTGTCATGCAAAGTTACCAATGAACACATCCTGTCTTTTCAGGAGCAGTTATATCTGGTCAGTTAGATGCGTACATTTGTAAGAAACATGAGAGCAGTGTCAACTGTACGTTAATGGCACAAATTTTCAACGTGGAACTAATTGAACCGGGTGTGTGTGAAACCAAACTAAATGATCTTGATTCTAAATGGAAGGAATGCCTCAGCAAAGAAACAGCTCCAAGTTGTATAGAACCGTGTTATCTTCTTCAGCCGAATAATATGCCATGTGTATTAAACATAACACAAACCGATATTCTGAATTATTCCTAAAATTTATTAATAAAATCTTAGAAAATAAATGTTTGTACGTAACATTATTTGTAGTCGTCTTTTTATCATCGAAAGTAACACTTTTTTCCCAAGTACTGTTGTCTGATATTGTATGTTTGCTCAACATGAATGTCTGCGTATTATCAAAAACCAACAGTTTACCGAAAAGATATTTGTATAGTATTGTATGATCATACCTATTTGTCCATATCCACTTCCGTTGAAACAGTACAGATACAAAGTAAATAATACAATGTTGATATACAAAATTACATGTGTCTGATATTTCTAGCAAAAAAACTAAGACATTAAGTTATGATTTGCAGACCATAATATTAACAAGGAACATATAACAGGTCGTTTGTCAATGAAATATGTCACATAAGTTTACCACAATTGTTAAAGAAATTGTCGCTATAATTTCTTTTAACGAACGCTATAAGAGAAACCGTACTAAAATCGTAGTGATTGCTTAAAGAAACAAACAAACATGATTAAGAGAAATGATACAAAATATCTCCCATTCACCGGATTATCTATCTACGCCAATATTATTATGTTGCCTTTTTATTAAATAGTAAAAAAAGGAGAATGTGTGTGTGTGGTGGGGGAGAGCCAATAAAATAACTTTCCAACTGTTAAATACAATGTGTGTGTATGTTTGGGTGGCCATTGATCGGGGTTTTCTTGATATCAACTTGTCAGATTGTTAATGCAACCCGAGGAAAGCATACACATGAAAAATTTCAACTCATGTTTAAAAAAAGCATGTTTAATTTACATATAGTTTAGTGCGTTTATCAACAAGCGTTAAACATGTGTTTCAATTTTTCCCTGTTTAACATATGAAAACAATAGGTTCTAAGAAGCTAAATAGGTATCCTGTCCATTTAAAATCTAAACATTGCGAATATTGAAAAATAAAATTTTGAAGAAGTTGGGTAAATAATATCTTCGGTCATTGGGATCATTTCTTGAATGGAAGAGTTTTTTATTTTTGTATGGTAACACACAGGCAGTTTCAATTCACAGGAACAGCAAATGTGTGTATTGCACATGGTAGAACCTCTTGGTGGTGGATTTGTATATCTCGATAGTTTTGGTTTTGAGTACTTCTTGTATATAACTAATATACAAGAATTTAGATCTTCCTTTGTACTTGATTCTTATACTGCTCATGAGAGATTACTCCTTACGTATACAGCATATCGAAATTTGCAAAACATATTAAAGGTATTTTTGTATTTCATCATCAAAGGACAAAAAATCTTCAAATACTTCAGTAATTATTTTCACTCAATTGAATCATAAGGATTATTTCATATTATCCATATTATCAATTCTTATCTGGTGTAGTAATAAGGCTATGATGTAATAAAACATCAAATTTTACTCTTTAAACAGACATCAAGGCTACTTCCTATCATTGATGGTATGTCATAAAACTGTGAAAGTGAGGACTTCTTCATAAACGGCAGTTCATTTTCCGTAATTACAAATTTCGTTTGAATTATTTACAATGCTTTTCAAAAAGGAAACCACAAACTGTTGTTTTTTGTCCGTTATGGAAATGATCTAGGGGAGTTAAAATCTGTACTTTTACTGGGAATCATGTTTACTACTCATTAATAAATGTTAAAAATCAACAACTGTTCGTAAGTAATTGTGTATTCCTCAATGATGAATACTTTTCAGTTCAACTCTTAAATTTTGTTTGTATTAATATTTCTCATTAGGCTATTCTGGAAAAATGCTGGAATGTTTGATCGACAACATATTTGTCCAGTGTGGTGGACTCGTTTTTTAACAAACGGTCGGATTCCAATGGGAACAAATTGTGCTCCTCTACTTGCTGATCTATTCCGTAAAGGAAAACTATTGACCAAACTAACGACAAACGTGATGTCTTTTCATTCAAAATTGTCGACTTTCCTTTTATCTGTGGCAACATCCCTTCAACACCTGCGTATGTAATGTTCATATCACAACTCGTACGTTATGCCAGAGCTTGCCGAAACTATGCAGACTTTTTGTATCGCGCTAGAATTCTAACAAATAGGTTTCTGGAGCAGGGTTATGTTGCTACAAGATTAAAGTCATCATTACAAAAGTTTTATGGTCGTCATCATGAACTTGTGGATCGTTACGGTATATCCATCTGCGCCATGAAAACTGATTTGTTCAATGTGTCATAGTTTTCCTTTCCTCTTTCGTCTAGCCCGGACTTGACTTTTTATGAGCAACTCGGCGGGTATTTCTAGAAAAGCAGAGGATGCTAACTTCACCGGTGCACCTGGTCCATGCTCCCAGTTTTTAGTGGAGTCCGAGTTGCTAATTTGCTTTTGTTACTTTGTATGTTTGATTTTAGTTACTTTATGTTTTTTGTTGTGTATGTCTGTTTTCCATGTCTGGTCTTTGTCTCTGGGTTACATTCTTTTGATTACCACTATAACCTTGGTTCCCTTGATTACTCCTTTACTATTATGAGACTGACTATATAGCTGATTTGATCAGAAAGAAAGAACATCTTTTATCTAGATCTTTTAATCTGAGTTTCCGCAATATAGATGACGTATTACCGTTAAACAATCCTAGTCTCGGGGATTGTTTAACGGTAATCGCATCTAACTTGAGATAAAGGATACTACAGACACTGTGAAGTCAGCCTCATATCTTGACCTAAACTTAAAGATCGATGGTAAAGGAAAACTATTGACCAAACTTTACGACAAACGTGATGACTTTTCATTCCGAATTGTCAACTCTCCTTTCATTTGTGGCAACATCCCGTCAGCGCCTGCATATGAAGTTTTCATATCACAACTCAAACGTTATGCCAGAGCTTGCCGTAACTACGCAGACCGTTTGTATCGTACTAGACTTCTTACAATTAGGCCTCTGGAACAGAGTTCTGTTGCTACAAGATTGAAGTCATCACCTAGAAGTTTTATGGACGTCACCATGAACTCGTGGATCGTTACGGTGTATCCATCTGCACCATAATAACTGATTTTACAAGGTGTCATAGTTTTCCTTTCCTCTTTAGTCCACCCCGGACTTAACTTTTTATGAGAATCTTGACGGGTGTTTCTAGAAGAGCAGAGGACGCTTACTCTATAGGTGCACCAGGTCCATTCTCCAAGTTTTTGATGTAGTCCGAATTGCTAATTTACTTTTGTTACTTTGTACGTATTATTTGTTTATTACTTTATGTTCATTGTTGTTTGTATCTGTCATCCATATCTGGTCTTTGTCCCTGGATTATATTCGTTTTATTTCCGCTATAATTTTTGTTTCCCTAATTACTCTTATATATGTTATATTATTAAATGATAAAGAAAAACTTTGCTTATTTCTGATTGGTCTCGACGGCAGAATTTTAAAATTTATTTCAGAGTGAGGAGACCTCTCGTGGGCCCGAATAGACCTTGCTTGCGGTTGTTGGTGTTATCATATCAGAGCTACAGTGTTTATGGCCGATCAGCCAATCAGGTTTTCTGTATCAACAGACGTTCGGAATCATTGTGTCTATTGATAATTTAAACAAATGTGGCACGCGGAAAGTTTGCCACTGTCAGTGAAGAGGCGATTAACAAGAATCTTGTCGAAAAGGACTCCATTAACACATGAAGAAACACTGTATCTGCAGTAAAGTTGCTGAAAACCTATATAACTAGTAAATCAACAGTACTGAATTTGCACTTGTCTAAATTTAACGCCTAGGTTAGGCAAGAGAAACATGAAAAAATTAGTTTAATCGCAATAAGACATTGAATTAACAGATTTATGCAATCTAACTCATAATTTTACATTGTTAATGGTCAAGATTTCAAAGAATCCAAGAGAGTCTTATTTTGTTATTTACAAACTTTAATTTATGGTTTATGGTTTTGACCTTTTTCACTAATATAATATTAAAGTGTAATTTTGTTATCGTTTAATAAAGCAGTTATTGATCTCAGTCTACTCATGACTATACTGTTAATATTGGAAATAAAAATGAATTTGCATTTAACATTTATGAGTACTTCTTATCTCAGCAGGACATTTAACTAAACAAGTAATAGTATGTTAAAAGGGAATGGACATTCCCTGGTAAGGGATGTTGACAGAGTTTATGACGATACGGAACAGGAAATAGTCTTATATCCTTGATCCGTGACAAATGAATTTTTGTTTAATTTGAATTCATTTTTATTCTTAGTACATAAGTGTATTATTTATTGTCATTATTTTTTATTATTGCCGCGCGTAAACGAACCTTCTGTGTGTCTATTGACATTCTTTTGAACACTCTAGAACCGACACTTGTAATTTGATTATCATAAAACCTGTGATACACCATGGTTGTCAATTCCTTACAATTATAGGCATTTATAAAAACTGCTCAGAGATGTGAAATTTTAATTTGTGTTTAATTGACAGGTACTTGATACAAATATGCAATTAGTATTAAGTGCACAATCTGACGGAGATAATTTGACACAAGTTTCCCAGCCTGTATTTCTAGCATTCACTTGGTCTGTACAATCTTCTGCTGTTGGACATTTGTCTTTGAGCTCTTCTGGTAAGCTGGCTAATGTAGAAACAACTAGAAAAAATATAGACACACTGAGTTGTAAAATGAACATTAGTTTTTTGCTGTTTTTACTTAACTGTTTGTGACGATATCAATTTCAAAGACTTTGATTATGGTTTCTCGGGGAGTCAAGAATATTCCCAGACTAAAGTGTTTTAGGGTTTTGTGGTACTCCGGCAATTTCTTAGTGAAAAATTAAAAAGACTAATTTATTTTCCATAATACATGTTAGTTGAGGAACCTAAGGTTGTTAAGAAGCATGTGAAAGTTTATTAAGGTATGATACCAAAGCAGATACTAGCTCAGCATGAAGTGTCATCTGTGCCAGGGTCAGGAAGTTTTAAAAAAAATCAAACGACTATACATTTTTAAGAAAAGACAGATTTAATTAGAACAGGAAGTACAAAAGTGCAACTTCCAAGCGAGTGTATTATGGAGTAGGCATTGCCGGTATGCGCTTACCAGTATGTGTATATGATTTTCAGCTTTGCCCTTTAGCGACATGGTGTGCGTCTGTGCTTAAAGTTCAAACAATCACATTCACACAGCATACGTCACTTCCGACAGAAAAAATAAGCCATTCAAATTTGACCGTAGAAATTTACATAAGTAGAACATCGCTCCATCCATACTAAAGGGTTTAACTATCAAATAAAGACCCATAAAATACGAGACTAAGAGTAATCAAGAGAATAATCAAGAGAACCAAGATTCTAGCAGAAATCAAAAGAATATCATCCAGGGAAAAAGACCAGTCACGAAAAAAAAACAACAAAGAACAGAACATGAAATCGCCAAAATAATACATACAAAGTAACAAAAGTAAATGAGCAATTCGGATTCCACTAAAAACTGAACAAAGTCAGCAGAGATCGTTGAAAATTCATGTTTCTTCGAAATAAAAATTGTTCGATATATTAATTATTATGACAAGATATGTTAATATTAGAAATTATTATTAGTTTACATATTTGGAAACGCTAAAACATTGATTAAAGATGGATGCATTCATTTCCTAATTTATTAATGTTCAATTTGGTAGTTGTCGTATTGAAATTTGCGATGTAGTTTTGATTCCCTTTCGTACTAATCAGAAATATTTGACAGACAAAAGAAACAAGACAGCGTAACAGTGTAATTCCTAACTAGGATTTGAGTGAAATCACTCGTGTTTCAGGCATATAGCCAGTTCTTGGTCATTGGTATAGAAACACAACAACAATAAATATTGGAAAGGCAAAGAACATGTTTCTGAACAATACACATGCAATTCATATATTACATAGCCTTTGAATCCATAAGAGAAAGTAATTCATAGTTATTGATAGACTCAAGTCTTTTGCTCCAGGAAGTCATTAAATGAGATGTGCATGGATCGAGTGAGGAAGCAATATGAAAATGTCCCCTTCCAATGACGACATAATAATTATTTGAATTAACATGGGGTTTAAAACAAAAATTAACTGATCAATATGTGTGTTGTCTTTTATATACACATGTCATGAATCGTAACACACATGAATTTTCACATGAAGATCATTGAATATTTATCTATCAATGTCCTGTGATAAAATAAGTAATTTCTATAATATCTTGCTATTAACTGACTGCGTCTATATGGTCTGTATGGTCGTCATAAATGCTAATAATAACAAAATTTTCCAAAATTTAAACCTCACAAAACAGTAAAAAGACGGCTGAATTTTACATTGAAAGGCATTTTTTTTCAAATTCAAAAACATAAAGACTTATACGGGACTCCATGAATAAAGTAAAAGGAATGTGTTTTTTTTTTATCTTAGTACGTCAATTTGACCATTTAGTACCGAATGTAATAAAATGTATTTATATATTATAACATCCGAAACTATATTTTGTCATTTTTGATATTGAAAGAGTTTTTAAAAATTTCAAACAGATTCATGACTTTAATAATGACGTCTGTGTTAAGATGGAATTTGGACTCCTTTGATATTCTAGTAAAAAAATGACGACTGTGTGTGTTTTGGAACTACAACTGAACAAGTCGACGAGGACGGACGCCATACGATATTTAAATCAAATAAAATAAAAAAAGTATTTTATGCATCATTCGAAAAAATCTATCAAACCTAGCTGCAGTAGCCTAGTACACCTATGTTTATAGTTTCATTCCATTTTTTCAATATTTGCAGAAAAATTAGTGACTGGGACTAAAAAATATGTTTTACTTACCAAGACACAAGAAAAAGATCAGTCTGAAATTCATATCTAGATCTTTAGTAATGTCTCTGAAGCTTTTCCTGTGAAAACAAAATTAAACCTCAATTAAAGCAATTGTCGTGTACCTTATCTAGAAGACAACAATTAAAAATTAAAAAAGAAATTATGAAGTAGTTTAGTATTTGTATCATCTTACCTTTCAATCCAAACTATCTTGATTTAAATGATCGCAATCTCCAAGCTAAATCATTATTATTTGAAGAGTAACACGTGGTACTGAAACACATTGATCCGAATCATTTGATATCGCTTTTGTTTTACTTCAGTAAACACTTTAAGGCAACATATATTGTCTATTTATACATGATTTCTGAATAAATCAACAAAATAAATGTAATAATTGAAAGGAAAGACATACAAGTCTAAAAGTAGTGCAACAATAAAGAAATCCGTGTGGCAGTGTTATTTTAATGCGAATTTAAGGAAATGTTTTTTTATAGTTTGAGAATATCTTGTAATGCACTAGTATATCGAAAGTGAATCTGATACCATCATTTGATTATTTATCATTATGATTTGTAGCGGGTGTTTCTAGAAAAACAGAGGACGCTTACCCTACCGGTGCACCTGGTTCATGCTCCCAGTTTTTAGTGGAGTCCGAGTTGCTCAGTTGCTTTTGTTACTTTGTATGCATGATTTTAGTTACTTAATAATCTTTGTTGTGTATGTCTGTTTTCCATGTCTGATCTTTGTCCCTGGATTACATTCTTTTGATTACCGCTATAACCTTGGTTCCCTTGAGTACCCTTTCATATAGTCGGTTTTCATTCAGTATAATTTTTGGTTTAATAACATCTTTGATTATGTTTTCTGGAAAAGGAAAAGTGCTCTTGACCATTGTTTTCCAATCCAATTACTGTTAATATACATCGTAACAGCTTCGATTTTTCTGAATAAATATCGTTTAAACTAATACCATCATATCAAAAACGTTCTAATTTCAATCTATGTAATTATTGTAGCAATCGAAACCATTATAAACATTGTCTTGGAAATGGAATGTAATGGAAAGGTAATTATATTTTGGGATTATTATCATTTAAAAAGTATTTTATAAAACAGTTCTTTACATTATGTACCAATTTTCATGTTCTTCACCATTTTAATTTTGTCATTATAATTACTCTTTCAGAAAGTTAATTTGTGTTCACCAGCGTATGGATTTTTCACATTACAACTCATACATTATGCCATGGCGTGTTGTAACTACGCAGACTTTTTTGTATCGCGCTAGACTTCTTACAATTAGGCTTCTGGAAAAATTTATATTGATAAAATATAGAAGTCATCACTACCGAAGTTTCATGCTCCAAGGTTTTAGTGGAGTCCGATTTGCTCATTTAATTTGGTTAGTTTGTATGTATTATTTTGGTTATGTTATGTTTTTTGTCACGAGCGGGTCCAGGATTTTATGAAAGGGAGGAGGCATAATTACGAGATTCTGTCTAAAAGGAAATCAGATTATGACATATTTAATTAATGAAAACGAGAAATTACCATATTCAATAGAATATTTAGCAGATTACGAGATTACGATATTTTTTTTGGGGGAGGGGGCGTACACCCATTTCGCTTTTACCTGGACCTGCACCTGTTTGTTGTCTGTGCCTGATTTTCATGTCTGGTCTTTGTCCCTGGATTACATTCTCTTGATTCCGCTAGAATTCCCTTGATTACTCTTTGATCAGGCCTTAACTAAAATTGTGTTTGTTGGCTCCTTTCCTTCTTACACAGAAAAATGACCATACCTACAAAAATATTTTGTTTTGGAAATTTTAAACTTTAAAAATATTTTAAATACCGATATTGATTGTTTTCATAGTAATATAAAATTATTTCCCTACCAACTGACCAAAAGTGAACATTATGAGTCAAGAAAGGGAAAACAAACTTTATTTTAATTTAGGCCTCTTACAAAATGTTAATATGCCGGGTATTATTTTAAATCAACATAGAAGCAAATTGGTTATTATAATTCGTCACAGGTACAACAACCACAAGTCAATTGAGTAACAAGGTTAACTGTCAAAGCTCCCAAAACAATAAATGAGGACAAAACTCTTTACAAAGGAAATCTTAGGACATGCGAATACCGGAAGAAGTTTGTTTTCCCTTTCTTTTACGATTTATTCGATTAAAAATATTTGTTTACAAAAAAATGATCGAACAGTAGCGGTTCCAAGGGATTCCAGGTGGTCGAAAAAAAATCAATTTCGTGTGAAAGTGGATGGTAAAAAGGCTAATAATAACCTGCACCCACTTTTCCTTATCTCTGGGTCCGCCTCTGAATTCGAAGAATGAAAGTTCAACTACATGTAATTATGAACAGAGATCAGTTACAAACTTCAAGAGAATGTAGCCAGTCATTCATTATAGAAATAAAATATTTCTACTGCTGATATTTTGAATGAAATGTATGCAAGTGTTAAGGATGTTAACACGAAAAAGGTAATTTATAATGGAATTTCAATGATAACTTTGAATATGCGCTCCCTTTTAAAAATGCATCTGAGGAGGTAACGTAAGAGGTCATTCCTGTTAATTTTCCACAAACAAGTAATTCGTAGTAAAGGTTGAAAAATTGCCGATCAGAATATACTGATATATCAGAATCAATGAGAATCAACCGACCATTTTTTTTCTATGAAAATCAATCAATTTCGGATTTTCAGTGGTATACAGTGGCAAAATTGAGTGGAGACCAAGACAACGTGAAAATGAAACTATAAGTGATGAACCTGGCATTGTTCTGAAACACAATTTCGATGTAGTTATTTAGTGGTGGGGAAGGAAGAATATGAACATTTTTGGGTGCACGACTGATTTTTTGCCTTTTCTATATTTGTGGCTTTATTTTGTTTCCACTTTTGGTATTTTTTATTTTAATTAAGTTCAATACTAATGTCACGATGGCCAAAATTCAATGCGTTTCACATCACCTTATTGAAGATTTCATTTTTTTATTATGCGTGTGTGTGTATGTGTGTTTGATTTCTTTTGTTTCGTATTTATTGTTTTAACAGAACTGCATCATTTAATAACTCGGGCTTTTTTTATATTCCTATCAAAGTCTCCCCGTTTACAAAAAATGTCTTCTTTTCAATCAAAATATGTAAGAATATTTTGAAAAAAGTTTTTTTTGTTGTGAGCAGTCACTGTAAAAAAGTACTCCAACATTTCATGTTAAAAACATTAAACCTGTAGATTTCAATCCATAATATCGTTTGAGACGTTCTAAAGTTAACACCACTATTAATTTTAGAACATTAAAACATAATTACTGCCGTTATTTCTATGCAAATAAGAGCCACAGTCATTTGTTTTCGTTCATTTTAAAGACGTACTCCCAAACTCAAGTCCTGGTGTCACTTACAAAAGTTTCAATTAAATATTATATCAAAAATAACTTATACTAAGTTCCTTGTTATCGCTATAAATGTATCAAAGACACGATTGGTATTAAATATTTTCACATAGTAAACTTACACGTTCTTCTGCAATGCCTGTTCTACGCAACAATTTTAGGCAGCGTGCGTATAAGAAATTAAAAGCTGAGTTTGAATATGAAAACAAAATAATTTGACTGTTGATTCACTTGACAGTTCCGTCCTCATAATTTCTCTCTATTCTTCAATTTCAACTCTGATTGGTAATTCCTTACCAAAACCAAGTCAAAATTCCACTAAAAAACATTGTTCAAAGTATGATCTGGAGTGAAAAAGTATTCAACAAAAAACAATGTTATGTATATATAGCGTACTCTATATAAGGGTAATAACAAAATTACCGAACACTAATCCGACTCATAATCAAGTCAAGTCCGAAATAAATCTGATAAAATAGATATTATATCACTATAGTAGCTGCTACCCAAATGATCCTGACTTGGTACGGACATTTCAAACAAAATGGTGGTTAAATCTAGGTTTTACGACGAGGCTAAGTTCTCTGTTTCATTGTGGCGTGAATATACCGGTGGTGATTAAATAGCATTTACATGCTGTAGTGTCATAATCAGTAAATCAGTGGTCATAACAGAACAATGAATAATTTACAAAAGGCTATCATTACTCATTGTTTTAGAAGAAACTAGTACTTTTCAACCAAGGAAAGATATCTGAAAAAGAATTTGGTAAGAGATCTTTTGGACGCATTCCCCCCTAATCCCTGATTCAGTAGTCTGTTTCGCAGATATTTATGGCGTTCAAAAAAATCGGAGTAGTTAGTAATTGCTCTAGAGTAGTGAGTTAATTTTGAAAGATAAACACCATATACTGAAGATGAATTATACATTTAATTATAGATTCAGATTTTATTATATATATTCTGCCGCAGTGCATATAGCATAACCAACATCGTCTCATAGAACATCTTTATTCAACAATGATAGCGGTAAAAAGCTACAAAAGAAAAAGGAACACATTCTAAGTTCACTATTCTAACTAAAATGAAAAGAAAAATACAATAAACACAAAAACGAGAAAAACATAAGATTAAACATCAGATCTATCAAGTAGATATCCCTCAAATATAGCATAGAGACACGTGTTTCGACAAATAATAACGTAGAAAAAATTACCAAGGTGACACTTTTGGCTTTCGGTACATTTTTTAAACGAAAAAAGCGAGGAGAGGTGTAAAACCAAAAATTTCAAAAACAAATCTCGGTTAAGGGGTAATTAAGGTTGCGAAAATCATATAATTAGGTTTGGGTAAGTGAAATATGGAATAATAACGCAAAAAATATAATTCATAATCAAAAACCATAAATAGTACCACAAGGCGCTCCATACATTTTACATAAACACATCTCTTAAATTGACCTTCTGGGGCATATCCTATATAAAAAATAGACTTATAACAATGCTTAATACATAAATATTGTAACTAATAATAAAATTTAACTTACATCGTGAGCTATCATAGATTTAAACGAATTGTTGATTGTTTATTTCCATGTAGTTTGTTAACATGAGGAAACTTATCATCGGGGAATGAAACATCTATAATAGAAATCTAACAGGCCTCAAATAATTATCGCTAAAAATAGAAAGTGTTTAGAATTGAAAAATAAATTGTTACCCGGTAACAGAACAATATACGCTCAGACACATACATAAATGTGTTACACGAGGTGAATCAGTTTTATGTAAAGAAAACGACACAGAAATGATCAATAATAAATACAGAGATAAATACAGATACTTTTAGAGAGCGAAAGGCGATAAATCTATCATAGCATAGCAGATATAATTTTAATGAACACAGAAAGTCTTTTTAACACATTCAAATTGCAAAAAGAGAGTAAAGCACCAACTTTGTTGCAACAAACACTTTTGTCTTGGATTTTTAACAGCAATAGTTTCACAAATACATGGCATTCGTCACCAATATTCTCGTTGAAAAAAGATCAGGTTTTGGAATGTTATTCCACCTTCCTTTTTCAATCGGTTAGTGGAGATCCTGTAATATTTCGGTATTTTGACTATATAGTTTTCAATACCAAAGAATGTCTTGAAAAGCGAGTAGAATTCTCCTCTGGATGAATCAGAAATAAAGCTATACCAAGACTGAATAAACTGATCTTGCAAAACTTATGAGTGTGTAAACATTAAATAAGGCTTAATAAAGCTGATCAGTGATATGTATAATTGAAAAGAATTTATGCAGAAACTTCCTCATTGTTTTTTTTTTTTAATATAAAACGAGCCAATAGGCATGTTCTGCTCAAATGATCACCTTCTCCGAGATATATACAAATAAATTTTAGTAATCTGTGATTTTCCTCATGTAACATTTGGTTTGAAAAGATATAAACCAGTTACAAAACCGCTCAAAATTATCATCATTTTTTTTTTCGAATATTACCAGTGAATGTCTCTTTCAAAACAGAATCAGTTTTTATGTTCTACATCGAAAAACTTCAAATGAACTTATGGTATCTATGTAAAAACAACATCTACAAAGTATTCAAAAGTTAATGTATACGAAAGAATTCTCCAAAAACGCAAAACTTTGAAATATATGAATAGCTGTTTCATTATCCGATGCACACAATCCAAATTCACTCCAAATAATGTAAGATTCTAGTAGATTGAATTATAGCAGTGAATTTAAATTTTCCCTTTTTGTTCTAATTCTGAGATGTTTACGGTTTATTATCACTCTCCGTCTCGTATTTTTGTGTTGTTTTACCATTACAGTATGCTGTTAGTTTCTTTGTAATCCAATGTCAAGACAAAATTATTCAAAAGAAAGCATGCAATTAATTCTCATTTTGTACTAGTGCAAGTTTATATCATGTCAAGTTTATTTTCATCGAAAAAAGGAACACTTTTTTAACAAAGGATTATTGTATAAATATTTTGGAATAAGTAGTTACATGTCGTAGCATACAATACATAAGGCACAATTTGTAATGATGTGCATGCTGTTAGTTAGATATTTTTTTCCATTTTTATATATGAGAAACGTTTTAGAAGAAATTGTTTGACCTTTTCATAGTATTTCTATCAAAAAGAGTTACAATTCTTCTGTTCTTCCGCCCTTGATTCATTTAGACAACGACTTTGCCAATCATTGCAGAGAAATGTTTAACTTAGGTAAAATGTCCCTATCCCATTGGAATCAACATATATATATACATATACTATTATAAATCAGTGTCAAACATTTTCTCTTGTTGGTATTGATAACTTTATTATCGAGAGGTAAGATATTATTGTACCCGCTGTGTTATCAATGACCCTCCAAGGTCACTTCTATCTGTGTGTTGGTTTCTTTTTCTTTTTCGAAAATTTCCCGAAAAAAAAATATCCAGGCGAACTGACCAAAACAATTTGGATATTGGCATGCATTCATCCTTGTTTTTGGTTTTTGTTCACGAACGGACTAGTTTTCTATCGATATATACTTAAAGAATTATTAGGTTATTTTTTCATTAATTTTCAGATACATGCCTTGTATTTGTGGATAGTTTGAATTTTAGGTAAGAGACTTTCAGAATTTTAGAAATTTTAGCAGTGCATTTCTTTTAGAAAAAACAAAAAACTTCTGGATTTTTCAAACTATATTCTTTAAGTTTTAGTGTAAAACATTGTACCTATGAAAGGTATTTCATTTTAGCCGACTTGATGGTCTTATCTTAGACCAAATTTACAAAATATAGGAAATTGCATGTTTTAAAGAAATCTGACTGTTGTATATGTTACAATAAAACACTTTTTTTTTTATAAATACACTTAAATTTGACAAACGAATTTTTGTTACTAATCATGCTGTTTGGGTTTTTTCTTCTTTTTTGGTTTTTTGTTTTTTTTTGTTTTGTTTTCTTTTTTGTGTTTTTTGTTTTGGTACTATAATCAATTAGCGTATACTACTCTACATGTGGAATATTTAAACTTTGACAAACCAGAATGTGACGTTTTCAATGTAAAGAAAGGTTTCTTACAGCCAAACCACAATATTTTATTTGTTTGAAGAGAGGCAAAATAAAATGGCAAAGTTTGCAATGTTAAGGACATTACCTAACCAAACTTCATAGCTTTCATGGGAAAGACAAAACGAAATGGTGTCGTCTATAATTCTTAGAAAACGAAGGGTATATAGTACCCGAAAGTTGTATTAACCTATATAATTTCGTATACTTTTCTGTATTGACCGACATTAGATTAAGATAACTGGTGGGAAAGCCTGACCATGATCTTTCATATTTATTGCTACCTAGGTTGTTGTCTTATTAACATTTCTAACTTATGTTTTGCTTCGCAATTGCTAAAATCATAACTCATACATTATGCCAGAGGATGCCGTAACTACGCATACACCAGACTTCGACTTCTTACAATTAGGCTTCTGGAACAGGGTTATGTTGCTACAAGATTGAAGTCATCATTACATCATGAACTCGTAGATCGTTACGGTGTATCCATCTGCACCATGAAAACTGATTTGTTCAACGTTTCATAGTTTTTCTTTCCTCTTTCGTCTACTCCAGACTTGACTTTTTTTACGAGCAACTCGGTGGGTGTTTCTAGTAAGGCAGAGGACGCTTACCCTACCGGTGCATCTGGTCCATGCTCCCAGTTTTAAGTGGAGTCCGAGTTGCTCATTTACTTGTGTTACTTTGTATGTATAATTTTAGTTACTTTATGTTCTTTGTTGTGTTTGTCTGTTTTCCATGTCGGGTCTTTGTCCCTCGATTACATTCTTTTGATTCCACTGGAATCTTGGTTCCCTTGATTACTCTTTTATAATATTTGACACACAAATAACAAAAATAATCCACACGTATAAATGTAATAAAAGAAGCAAGACATCTTATCAGAATCGAAACTGACTTGGGATACTCGTGAAATATCAGTGATATGAAAGGCGTTTCAATCCTACAAGTTTCAATTTCAAAAGCAAATGAAAGAAAATTCAACAAAAAAATATGAAAAAATTATAAATGTACTTCAAGGAAAAAGGATATCAAATTAATTAAAAATTCCCGAACAAACGCGGAAGTATGAGCAAGATCTTACATTTTGCAGGTGTTGCATATGAAAAAAAAGCAAATATGAAATAATTTCTTCAAAGCTGAATCGAGTTTGCAATAGACTAAAGTGACACTCAGAAATGCTCACAGAAGAGAAATAAAGGACATTACTGGTTAAAAGAAAAAACCAATTGAAATAGTCGAGCATTTCGAGATTAAAATCCCATAATGGGTATTCCAAACATGTCAGAGCGAGAACGATTAATCAGGCCTTGCTTTATACTTATAGTCAAAACACCCAGAGTAGGAGTAATGCGGTAACGCACAGAGGTAACAAACTTTACCCCACTCAGTCACACTTCAACCTGTCAACACTCTTTCAGTCGTCAGTCGTGGTCGGTAGCGAAGCAGTGACTATCATTTTTTAAGAGAAAAGACTGGTCTGATTCTATATTAATGAAAACTAAAAGAACAGATTATGATAAACACTCTTATGAAATCAATAAAAGAACGCACGAGGCCGAGAGTTGTACATGTATGCGGAGTAGTATGTATTGTTAATCAGGAAAGGATAAGACGGTTACTTCAGAGAGAATGTACACAATCCTTCCATTCCAACAGACTAAAGTGACATCCAGAAATGTCCGCAGAAGAGAAATAAAGGACATGATAGACAGAAATATTTTTGAGAAACTTTAAGTTCTATGTAACGCATAGGTTCAAGGTGTATTACGGTCGTCAGCATTACCTAATTGGCCTATATGGAGTGTTTATTTCCATTGTGATCAAAGATGTCCATCTGTCATAAATATTTTCCTCGGTCACTCAAACATATCCTTCCGCGAGAATCAGGACAGGAACTTTATCGCAGATCGTGCTGTTCATTTTCTTATCTGCAATTGTTTAGTTCTCACGTGTTAATGATTTGTTTTTCGTATTTGGTCTGATTACTGTTTCTGAAGTTGTTATGTCCAAGGTTGTCTATGAATCACAGATTTCTTACAAACAACGTTTTACTGGTTTGAAGAAAGGCAAAATAAAATGGCAAAGTCTGCATTAAGGACATACCTAAAGCAAACGTCTCGTCTTTAATGGGAAAGACAACACGAAAGTGTCGTCTATAATTCTTAGTAAAAGAAAAGGTATATAGTACCCGAAAAAAGTTGTATTGACCTATTTATTTACTTTTCTGTAATGACCGATATTAGAATACGGTAACCCGTGGGAAAGGCTGACCTTGTTCTTTCATATTCATTACTACCTAGGTTGTTGTCTTATTTACATTTTTAACTTATGTTTTGTTTCGCAACTGCTAAATTTAATAATATTTGACAGGCAATTGCTAAATTTAATATTTGACAAATTACAAAAATTATCCACATTTACAAATGTGACAAAAAAAAAAGAAGCAAGAAATCTAATCACAATCGACAGTGTTCCTTGTGTTGTTTTGTCCAATGATTTCGCATGTCCTTTTGAATCGCAGATTTGGATGGGATGTTGTTAAAGAGTAATCAAGGGAACCAATGTTATAGCGGTAATCAAAAGAATGTAAAAAATTGTATTACTGGGTTGATGATACCCTCGGGGACAAAATCCACCAGCAGAGGTATCGATCCAGTGGTGTGAAAGAGTAATCAAGGGAACCAAGGTTATAGCGGTAATCAAAAGAATGTTAAAAATTGTATTACTGGGTTGATGATAACATCGGGGACAAAATCCATAGTAACAACTGTTACTTTTTCCCTACAGAACAAGTAAAATAAATCTAGAGGAATTCTTACATCCTTTAAGTACCAATACTTATATTGAAATAATACCTCATTACGAATGTCGAACATGTACTATAGTTTAAAGAAAAGTTTCAGATGATTTTAAAGTAGGATTCTCTAGTGACTTCAGTTGTATCATAAATGGAACCAATCGAACAGCAACTGTAGGAAATCCCTTCACTTAATTTAATAATACCAACAGTCAATGATATGCCTTGAATGACCTTATTGGGTCTTAACTAGGCTAAAAAATATTTTAAAACAAATAAATGGAAAGTGGTCCTTCTCAACCAACAAAATTTAAACACTAACCAAACATAGCAAGTAAGGCAAGGAAGACATAACAAGAGTTATTAGTGTAGTCTTTAATTCTGCACAATTCAAGAGACAACAAATAAAGGTGTACTAACGTTAATGGTCAACATCTGAACATACATTGTTGTAACTTGGTAAAAACAGCATTATCAATATTCATTCTAGTGAATACACATATCAGAAAGCAATTCAATTACTTATATGTAATCATCAAGAGTAACAGCTACTAAATGGCATTAAACAGACCTTTATTCTCACTGCTACCATTTGGTGCTTAAAGATTTATGAATTTTAACTGGTTCTGTATAAGTTTGGCTTCTTCAGTGAAAAGAATATAAAAAACAAACCTGGATTGTTTAAATGTGTGCAATATTCAGCATTATATTTGGTAGTATATCACTGTTGCTGTAGCCATTGACCTTTGTGGTTCAATGGTGAGAAATACTTTGGTTAAATTGTTTGTAGATAGCTTCATATTCCTTAAATGTGTATCTTTTAAATGTAAAGTGAACTTTTACATTGTACATGGCATGTATCAATACACAACTTGTATAAATTATAACTAGAAAGAAAAATAATGTCTCTGATTCCTCAAACAAGAAGATACCTATCTCTCTTCTAGTCAAAATTAAAGAGTTAAATGCATGAAAATGAAATCAAAATTCATTTTCAATCTCTTCCAATTATCGGTCAGAAGGCAGTATATTTCAATACATACACATGTAAATGTTTTAGTATTACTTTTGAATTATAATATAATAGTTAAATAGCACTGAAAACTCTTTCTTATAATTTCATTTCATAATCATAAATAAATTATTCTAGTTTTGATCAGACTTTTGTTACTGTACTGTACTACACCATACAGAAAATAATTTAATCATTTAAGGCTTTTTATAAAAAAAAATCTACATGTTTAGCTGAGTACATCTGTGCTGCAGTTGACACTGGACTAATACCTCATGGTGTGAAGATATTCCATCCTTTATTTGAAACACAATAAAACAATATTTGTCTGCTATACATCACTTTTCCAAAGTTTAATTGTCTTGTCATTTTCTAAAGCTGCTGATGCAATAATGTTCTCAGTAGGGTGACATGCACAACACAGCACAACATCTGAAAGTAGGAAATGATGGTGTTATTGTTAGTATGTCTACAAAATTTATTAGTCTAAAAATTTTAACTCAAAAACAACGTATATTAAAGCAACGCTACACTAGTTGAAAGTCAGATAGATGACATCAAAATCATTGTATATGATTTCATATTTTCCTAAAATAAATTTGTAAATAAGTATGTCATCTTTTCATTGAGAAAAACATTCAAAGCTTAACCTAAGGAACAACATTTACAGATGTATTATATCTATATTGCAACATGTTGGGGAAATGAAAGTAAAGTAACTTTCCTTAGAACTGATTGTATGAGGTAACAACAAAATAGATATCAAAGACTGAAGTCTTCAAAGTTGCTAATCATCAAATACCCTATGCACTGACTTTGGCTTGCTTTCAACATCTTTAAGAATTCAATACTCTACCAAACACCCAATCAATCAGTGATTTTCTCATTTTCACCATAAACCCTGGCATAGATATATGTATGAATTTGGTTCAGAATTAAAAAAATCACATATTTCATTGAGCTGAAATTTGAAAATTAAGGTCAATTGATAATATACATTCATATTCTTTTCCATTCCACATATTTTAACATATCCTACACTTGTATATAACTACCAAAATGAATGTATTCCTTTTTTGAAAATATATTTGACATTTTAGAATATTTTAAAAGTTTATTTTGGTTTTAAAAGTCCATTAGAGCATTTGTTGTAATGTATTATATGTACCGACTTCACTTCTGAACTATTAACTTTGTTGTGGAATGCAACATTTCTTCAATCGGCTAAGATCTGTAAACTTCAAGCGAAGTTGTGATATGCTCAATTCAAAATCAGGTGACTTCTCAATCAAAAACAACTTGAAGACAAGGCGTTTCTCTGCTATATTACATAAAGTTCATTGCCAATTGATCATTTCATCTTTTATTTTACTGCTCTCATTCAAGTAAAAAACCATATGTATGGTACTTAAGTGGTACATTTCGTATAAAAGCAAGAATTAATGGTTCTATTGCACCAATCTGCAGCATAAAGGTGGTGTATAGATAGATATTTAAATCATATATGAATGTACAGTATTGACATTACGAGAGGTCACTAACAATATAACCAACTTAATCAGCTAAACTGAAGGTAATTATAAAAAAAAAAAAACATCCTAGAAATAAAATCTAGAAAAAGCCAAAAAACATTGAAGAACTTGTTTGTTTTGGCAGTTGAAGAAAATTATCAATTTCTTATGATGAAGTCATAATATTTTGAAATTTCAGAGCTCAAGTTTCTAAAACTACTGATAACTGAACACATTTAAATGGCACCTTGAAATTTGAGCCACCAAGATTTGGAAATAGGCACACTCTAATTTATCCTAGGCATTGTTTATAGATGTACCACTAATTTTACACAATGAAGGTGTAACTAAAGTATCATGGTCTGTACCTGTGTGTCCCTGTAACTTTTGTACTATTTCTTTTGTTTGGAGATTCCATATGTAAACTGTGTTATCTTCTGAACCAGAGACAATCCACTGTAAGGTAAAAATCACATTCTAGAACTTTTAACTAGAAATATTGACAATATAACGCTTACACTTCAAGATGTAAAACCTTCAGTTTTTGGATATCTTAAAAAAAAATGAAATACCTAACATCAACAAGAGGCTCTCAGGAGCCTGAATCAACAAGAGGCTTTCAAGAGCCTGAATCAACAAAATACTCTCAAGAGCCTGAATCAACAAAATACTCTCAAGAGCCTGAATCAACAAGAGGCTTTCAAGAGCCTGAATCAACAAAATACTCTCAAGAGCCTGAATCACTCATCCGGTTTAATAGCTTTAACAAGAGGCTCCCAGGAGCCTGAATCACTCATCTGGTGTAATAGCTTTAAAAAGTTGAATACATACAAAACCTAAAAATGGTCAGACACCTTTAACCAAATTTGCAAAGATGATATTTTTCATAATACTGAACATCTAAACATTAATCACCATTCTACTTATGTTAAATGAATAGCATGCTGAAAGTGCAAAAAATCATTAAAAATGCAAGCAACAGATTTTTCCCAAATTGGCAACAATCATAGATCTTTACATACATTTTAAAAATATATTTTTTAAATTTACATTAATTATCAATCTGCTATTGTTTTGTTTACAACAGACAAAAATGGGCACATGATCAAATAAGGGTAACTACAAAATTACTAAACATTAATCTGAGCCATAACCAAGTCATGCCCAAAAACCAACACTTTCTGGGGTCATAATTCCAAGTAGTGTCAACAGATTCTGCTGAAATATGCACCAAAAATGGATATTAATATAATGAATATTTTATCAAGTTACAATTATCATCAATCAGCTTTTATTTTCTAAATCTAAATAATAAGCAAAAACAGATAAAAATGTCAAAAATGACACATCAAGAACCATAACTCAAAGAAGGGTCGACAGACTTTTCTGAAATTTGCCTAAAAATAAGTACTGGAATACTAAACATTTTACCAATTCACATTTATCATCTATCTGCTTTTGTTTTCTAAATAATAGGCAAAAAATGATAAAATGCCAAAAATGACACTTTCAAAAACCTGAACTCCAAGAAGGGTCAATAGATTTTTCTGAAATTTACAACAATAACAGATATTGAAAATACTGATCATTTTATCAATTTCCATGCATCATCAATCTGCTTTCATTTTCTGAACAATAGGCAAAAACTGCACAAAAAAGGTAAAATTAGCAAAAAAAAGGGCATTAACTCAATTTTCTTGACATGTTAGGGGATAGATCTCTTCAAGTCAAAGCGCCTCAGATGTCTCAGATTTCTTCCATCAGTTATGGTTTTTGAGATATAAACAAAAATATATGGTGATTCCCCTATATTCTATTTTTAGTAGCAGTAGTCATGTTTTTTTTTTGGCGAGGGACCACAACAGTTAAATTTTGAGAGTAGACATGCAAGGATGATTGTCACCAAGTTTTATCAAATTCTGTTCAGTGGACGCAGAGAAGCAGATCTTTAAAGAAAAGTTAACGAAGGACAAAGACAATGTTGACGGACGCCAAGTGATAAGAAAAGCTCACATGGCCTTTCAGGCCAGGTGAGCTAATGAAAAACTTGATTAAAACCAATAGAACAGTAAAGAAGGAGTTACTTTTACAAGTCCAGATAGTCATAACATATATAGTTTGCTTTGTGCTAAAGTACCATGTACTCTAACTCCTTACTGCAATACAAGAGGCATCTAAGAAGAAATTCAAATTTTAATGTCCATAAGATATGATGATGATCTATTTATACATCCATATTTTGCAACACTTTTCTCCTGAGGAAATGGAATCCCAATGTGCAGTATTTGCCATTTTAGGAACATTTCATGAGCTGGTGCCTTTCCGGAGCTGGGTGCAATGCTCTCGGCTCTTTTATCAAGGATTTCACTCGCTGTGTGCGAAGCAAATCACTTCGCCATCTTGGATGCTGTCAGCAGTGCCAGTGACCTTCCCACTGGGAAATGTCTAGCAAACCCCAGGGATATGGGATTTTGAGCGATGTGTAGCAAACCAATCAAATTTCAGTATTGATACATAGCCAGGGATAACATATATCCGTCTGTCTAACACTGGTATATCATAATACATCTTATCTGTCTAACACTGGTATACCATAATATATCCCGTCCGTCTTACACTAGTATACCATAATATATCCCGTCCATCTAACACTGGTATACCATAATATATCCCGTCCGTCTAACACTGGTATACCATATTATATCCAGTGTAGACAAGAAACAACAGTAATGGTTCCTTATTTACAATACTAACCTTTCCACCGGTTACAGAGAAGTTCGCAAAAATACAGTATTTTTCATTCTTATGACCTGTGTATGTCTTCAAACACTGCAATAAATCATTTCAACATAAAAAGAAAATAAAGATGATAAGCACAAATTTACATTTTCTTATTTCCCCTTAATAACTTAAAAAACAAACAAAAATTATTTTGACTATTAAATGTTATTGAATTACAGTTTGTACACAGTGATTAAAATGACCATCACTCCATTTGTCTATCATACTTTTATATTCTGAACTTCTCATATATATTTATACAGTAAAGCTTGAAAAACTATGATATTATTTATAAGTCATTGCTGGCCAGATTTCACAGAACATTAGTATCACTTAAGGAGGTAGACCTAGGGTAAGGGACACAACTCTTAAAAATCATTGGAACGTTTGTATTCAGCATTTTACTTCAATCTTATGTAAGCATCTAATTAACTTGGATTATTTTATTTTACTTCAAACAAAGCTTGAGAGGCTTTGGTGAAATTGAATATGATGCAAACATATCACTAATTTCACTGAGTTATGTTCCTTACCCTAGGTCTACCTCCTTAATATAGAAAAACTCATGACCAAAGAAAATGAATTATATTTCAACATTAAGTAATTTCTTCACGAACTATACTATCATATTACAAACCTTTCCTTTGCTGTAATCCCAAAGCTTTAATGTGCTGAAAAAAAAAAGAATGTTTTAATTTCGTATTGAAATGTATTTCTAAAATTTGAAATGTGAATATACTGCAATAACAAAATATCTTTAGATTAATATCTGCACATGCACAAAACATTTGGGGCAGTCAATCATGGAATTGAAACCCTGCAATATATTTTGTATTTGTTACAACAAATGTTGCATTAGACAGGTTTTTACTCTTTTTATATAATAATCCACATCTTACTCAAAACCTGTTGCCCTGTGACTCTGGTCTAACTTACGGCTGAATTTCACAAGTTTCTTCAATATTCATAAAAAAATTTACACTTACTTGTCCACTATAGATGCCAAAATCTACACTAACTTGGTCTTATGTAGCTGCTAAAATCTACCTATTTGTCTTAAGTAGTTGCCAAAATCTACACTTATTTGATTAATGTTACTGCCAAAATCTACTTTTACTGTTTAATGTAGCTGCAAAAAATTATACAATAACTTGTCTAATGTAGCTGCCATAATCTACACTTACTTGTCCAATGTAGCTGCCAATATATACTTTCCATTTGGAGAAAATTTGACAAAGGACACAGGAGGGTTATCATCATCTGAAACAATAATTAACATCATGTAAAACTGTGGTACATGTAGTAGTCATTTATCTGTTCTGTGAGGTAAAACTTGATACTACAGTTAATGTGTACAGCAGGGCAAGTATAAACAATAACACTTACCTTTGCAAATCATGTAAAACTGTGGTACATGTAGTAGTCATTTATCTGTTCTGTGAGGTAAAACTTGATACTACAGTTAATGTGTACAGCAGGGCAAGTATAAACAATAACACTTACCTTTGCAAATCTGGATTTAGGTAGTGATTCAACATATTATTTATAAGTTTCAAAATCTGAATTTGGATGTAATAAAATGCTTCACATGGCACAGTTTGAAGCAACGGTAGAAGTGGAACCCTGAATAATTCAGGCAAGTATGTACACATGAATCAAACTTGATATAGCCCTTAATTTGGATTGTCATTAAATATTTGACACAACAGAATATTCTTATTAGAATGAAAGTAGTTATATTACTTAAAAAATTACAATTAAACAAACAACTATAAGAAATAAGCTATTTTTTGGCTCCTTAATCTTCTACAGATAGGGTTATAACCCCGAAAATCAGAACAAAACCTTCCTTTTGTGTCAAATTTTAACAATATCCACTAACTTATTTTAAAGTTCACACAAAAACCAAGATTTTACAAACAGTGATGACAGCATTAAACCATCATAGGTTAATATTTTGGCAAAATTCCAGTATCACTAATCATTCTGTAGGTTTTATAACCTCTCAAGACTTGAACCATTTTTCTAATTTTGTGGCACTGAGACATGCTTTAGTGCAGCTTTTGAACACAACACAATTATCAACAGTTGCATGTTCCCAAGGCATGAAACAATAAATCAAAGACTGATATGTTGTAATTAAACTTGAGGATTATTTTCACCTTTACAGATTATAAGACACAGAATAAAATGTGGTCATTGCCCAAAAGTAACAGTATCTCGTATTACAATAACAACATATTAAACAGCCTCTAAATTAAACAACTGTGGTTGTAGAGGTTTTTGTTCCATTAAAGCAGGTGTTGGTTTAGCAGAGTTATGCATTTAAATTAATATTAAAATGTCTGGCTAAGACAACATTTTTACATGAAGTCAAGTAAGGACTATTTTCATGCTTGTTATGCAGATGAATGATTGTTGGGGTTTATTGCCTGCGCAATGCTGATGTGTGATGCACGATTTGCAACCATTTTAACAAATTCTTTTAAATCCTGTACAAAAATAGAGAAGTTAATCACTCCTGGAAAAAAATAACAGTAGGATTTTCTAAAAAGAAAATGTAGGAACTGTTCCTTCTTATAAAATTTTCTCAATATTTTGGTTTTATCTATTAAAGGATAAATATCGCTTTATTCAAATAATTACCAATTAATGTCTTTAAACACTGTCCGGATGCTGTGTCCCATATTCGACTACAATGCAAAACATAAACTGTAAATTAGTAAAATGTACAAGTCGTAAAATAGAGCAAATTCATATATTTCAGTATCTATGATACAATGATCAAGACTTTAATGCAAATGTGTGATGTGAAAGATGTCCATGTGTGGTAAATTCTGATTAAAAAAACAAATCATGATCTTTAACACAAAACAGAACCCATGTTCAATGACAGAATTTATCTAAGGAATAAAAAACTTTTTTTTTGCACAATCTTCATATAAATATAATTATTTTGATACCTGAATATATTAGAAGTATGAGAAAGAAAATAAATCACCTCCTGTCTGATTTACACACTTTTATCCTAGGTATATTTAAGGGCTGTTCCAGTAAAACATACATGGGACGGGAGGAAGGCACTTGAAAATTGGGGTAACCTCCCATAGAAGTGATATTTTTCCACTCCTACCCACCCATAGAGGTAAAAACGCAAGTTTTATAGGCACCAACAGAAGCATATTAAAATTTGTAAATATTCTTTAACAGTATTCCCATGGTGATACATTACTTTTTTTATACAATTCAGCTGCATGTGAGACATTTCATACTAATAACAGCAAGACATAGTATGATTTCATGAATGCTTCATTTCATTTATACATTTTATGTAGTTTCGCCTATCACTTGCATGTTGCACATATTCATGTATAGACTAGCGCTTTTACTGCTTGCGTTCATTTATCTGTATCCTAAAATTCATATATATATTCTTTAACAGTATTCTCATGGTGAATTTTTTTATATATTTCAGCTACATGTGACATACATGTATTTCATACAGATAATAGCAAGATATTGCATGATTTCATGAATGCTTCATTCCATTTACACATAATCAGTGTTCCAGCTAGGATTTGAAAATAGAGGGTGCGCAGGGAAGAGGGCACTTTAACACTTAGCATGTTTTTTCAACCAAAAAGGAACATTTGTGTATTTGAAATTTTTTTTTTAAATTTATGTTTCCATTATTAAAGTCAGAAATATCTTTATTCATGTTTTTTTTTTGCTTTTCTTGTATGAATGTATTCTTACTAGATAATACAAGAATGATGTGTAGACAAAAATTAACATTACTTTTGTAGAATTTAACGCAGTATACTATCACACCATAAAGAAGATTAAGGGCAAGTGATTCTTAACATTTATGACATACTATGAGGCAAAATGTTGCACGAAATGTAACAAATATTCAATATTGCTCTAATTCAAGTTCAAAATCATATTATTTTCTCTAAATAATGTAATTATAACTTTTAAAAAATTACTGTACTGTTGACGATATAGAAAATTTAAAAAAGAATTGAACTGACAGAGATAACTGACATACTGAATAAACAAACATATGCATCATGCAATTGTTTACACCCATGGTTCTACATAACATAGACCTGTCAACTTGAAAATATTTTTAAAATTAATTGTACAAAAGAAAATAATTATTAACCAATGATTGGCTGTCCATGAAATGGTGATAGATCCAATCAGGATCCAATTTCTACTTGTAAATGATCATCATCCGACAACCCTGGTCAGCTGAATGATCACTAATAATGACCTGACGAATACCTGAGGGTTAATTATGACAGGATATGGTAAATGAAGGTAACACTTCTTAATAGGCTTGGTGTAATTTATTAACTAAAGTGTAATCTTCAGATAATTATAAATGGGCAATAAGGGGGTAATATGGCAGAGGGGTAGGGCACTGCACCTCTCCATTTTGCCTAGTAAGACACTGATTAAAAAACATACATTCGCTGTTTTGCCTATTTCTTGCATGTTCCATATATTCATGTATAGACATATGCTTTTACCTCTTGTGCATTCATATATCTGTACATTAAAATGATTTCACAGGGCCTAATCAAGACATCAATGACAAGGATAGGTTTTTGTAAATTCTGTTTGAAAAATAACAATATTGACATTTTTGTCTAAGTAATTCATTACAAAAACTTCTCCCTCTCAAAGATAAATGGGAGAAGAGAGCACAAACAGGGAGAAGTTTCTGCCCATTTCTCCCTCTAGATTAGGCCCTGTTTCATATATTAACATTCATTTTTGTGCACACATATCCTCTTTTCAATGCATAGCTAAATCTTGATTTTTGTCTTGCCTAAGAGCAAATTCAAAGAAGGCCAGAATATAGGGATTACCTTTCTGGTATTCGCAATTGTAAGAGTATTTGTCCATAGCAAATTTTCAACAACCACTTTATATCACAGGTCAATGATATTTGGTATGTGAAGAGAAATAGAAGATAATGCATAAGTTTTATTGATCCACACTGTACAACAGTGACTGTATATGAAGCTGGTGTATTACCATGAACTATTTTGTATCTCATCTAACCAGTTGAAATTTCTGTGTGTATCCATATGATTGCCTTGATAGTTGTGTGAAGTTTCCTAAACTCCATTTGTTTTATCGGGGATCAATGATTTCAAGAAAACTTCTCTTCTTGTATACCTAGCACTTTCAGCTGGAAATCAATGTATTTAAGCATCAATCGAGTTTGCATGCACTCTGTGCAGGTGAGGAACAAGTTAGTATAAAGTAATATTGATGTTTATCAATATGGAAAATTCTGCTCATTTGCACACTGGGGGCTACCTTGTTTAAAGGTATGGAAATTTTGTCCATTGTTGTAGACTCTCTGACAAGTTGAAGAACAGAAGTAAAAGCCCTGTTCTTTGATAATTTGGTGTTTTTGTCACCTATTCATTCCCTCCATAGCCCATACCCTTTCATTTTGAGGTTTGGTTATTCTTGATATCAATATGCAATGACTACATACTGATTTTACAACTGTTCAAATTCAGTTTCAAAAGAAGTTTAATTGTGGAAGAGTTGCTTTGATGATAATTCAGACACACTGAATAGATATAAGAAGATGTGGCATGAGTGCTAATGAGACAACTCTCCAACCAAGTCACAATTTATTTGAAAAATAAACCATAATAATAAGTCTAAGCACGATCTTCAACACGGAGCCTTGGATCACACCGAAAAGTAAGCTATAAAGGGCCCTAAAAATTACTAGTGTAAAACTATCCAAACGGGAAAACCAACAGTCTAATCTACATAAAAATCAAGAGATGAGGAACACTTATTAACACATCAACAAACGACGGAAGTTGACATCTTTTCTGATGTTCGGGCGTCTCGTGTCGCACCATTGCTCCACAGCAAAACCCTGAGATACTGGAAGAATAATGTCAAAACAAACATGGGGCGATTTACGGGCGGAACACCTGTAAAAATGGTGCAAATTTCCGGCAAAAAAGCGCATAACTCAACTATACTCAAGGTTTACACAATGACAGGGATTTATTTTGGACCATTTCAAGAAAGTAAAAAACATCTTTCAACAGAATGTTCCTTCATTTTCCCAACAACCACTCACAGAAGCGAATTTCCAAGCCAAGTACCGTGCCATAGATGCATTTTCCACCAACCCACAACCAAGTATATATTTTTTTTTTCAATGCCGTCCCCAGGTCCCATGTATGTTTTACTGGAACAGTCCTTAGTTGATTCGTTAAGGAATTTGAACATAAATATTGAGTCATCGGCTTCTGATACAGAATAATCTCTGTTCACTTGGACATCATAATGAGTTAAACAATACTTTAAAACAAACAAAATTTGTGGAACAATTTTTTTTTTTCTTTGCTACCAATATCATAAGATATGACTGGTTTCTACATGGACAGTCTCTTATATGTTTCCTAAATCATACAACAGAGTTAACTAGTTATCATAATATAAGTGTAATGTAAAACTTACCAGAGACCATCATAACTGCTGGATACAATTAAAGAACCATCCCTATTAAAATGAACCTAGAAACAAAAAGTTAATGAAAATTTAATATTCTATAGTAAACATCTTTTTACAAAACATAAATGACAACAGTCGAACCTCCTTAAGTCGAAAGGAACAGGCAAAAATGTTTGAGTTATACGTGGTTCGAGTCACCCAAGGTCAAGAATAACCCGGATATAGTTTGTTTGATGATTGTGTCCTTTATTTATATCATTTTTTGTGCTTGTACATGTATATGTACTTCACTTTACCAGGTACTTCGTGATGTCTTGTATTTCACATTGGAAGATATTTTTTTCTGTGTTGTATCTCATGATTAAATACGGAACGTCATAAAGAGTTTAAGGAAAAACATCTGAAGTTCAAAACATGCTCCTTTGTGTAACTCACAATCAGGAGTATTGTCAAGCCATGTGCTCTACATTACTACAATAAAATTGCAGCGCCACTAGCAGAACGAATATGGTTGTTGAAATTCACTTACTATTGTTTGTTTGATGTTTAATTAATTGTTCAGATACCATTACAATTTATCAGTATTTTTTAAATTTTTATCAAAATATCTGATATCAGTATTTTTTAAATTTTTATCAAAATATCTGATATCACTGTTAGTGTGAAATTTGACGTGTGATTAATAAAATTTGTATCTTTTCACTACACACGCCATTTTGGATTAATTAAATACAAAAATCAAGACAAAGAGTGTCAACATATAATTTCATAAGCCACACTAATTGTTTTCTGACTAATTTGTTGATTTCAAGTCATCAGGGTTAATTAAGCTCTAAATCTTATTGAGGGGACTGATTAAAAATTTTGAGTTATTCGAGATTTCAATTCATCCGAGTTTGAGTCATCCGAGGTAAATTGTACTGGAGTAAGGGAAGTTTCCCTTTGACTTGAAACTAAGAGTTATCTGAAATTTTGACTCTTCTGAGTTCGACACGTCGAGGTTTGACTGTATTTCAAATTTATAATAAATATATAATTTATATAATTATAAAATTTCCAATTTGCCTTGTTTTTGAACGATCATGCGCTGTAACACATTAGACACATTTCAACAAAAGAGTGTTAAGTGTAGAAGTAGTGATTTTGACAATTTCTCAACACAAGTCCAAGTTTCTAGCCCAAAACAGGCTGGATAGCAAGTTTAACATTTTCTCCTTAAAAATGTGATAAGCTGTGTTTAAATAATAATATATCTAATACCAATTAGACTTACAGTTACCAGATACCTACAGCAGTAACAGGATCTGAATGAGCAGGTAAAGTCTTTAAACACTTTCCAGTCTTTACATCCCATATCCTTACACTTTCATCAAACTGAAATAAATATAAGAAATAAGTGTGACACTGTCCGTAAGTGATATCTCTGCCCAGAAACATTGATATAATGTTGGGCAGATTTCCACCTAGAGAGCTATTAAAACTCCTCAGTAACCTACAAAAATTAATATTGAAATTGGAATTGGTCTATTTCAACTAGCTGTAACTTTCTAAATTCATTATCTTACAGTCAAAGTCAAAATTAATGAATTCATATGATAATTGGTAAACTCTATAGACTTTTTTCTTTTCAACACAAAGCAGATTATTCATGCCCATTAGTTGAACACTTGCTGCATTTTGATGGATACAAGCCATTTTTACATCTTCACTCTTTATTCACTGCAAATGAGATGATCGTAATTCAATTTGTCTAACAGAACAGAATACATCTGCTACAAAAGATGAACAATTAAATGTGGATTTATCAACAAGTTTATGATGGAGATTCTGACTGAAAATTGCTAAAAATCATGGAAGGGCAACAACTTTATAACATGTTATCAAGTTGACACTTGCTTTGCTCAAAACCCTTGGTGTTGTCAGATCATGTTAATTAATATAGTAATATTTACTTACTGAACCTGATACAATTAAATTTGACTGTGGGTTAAAATTGCAACAAAATACATAATTACTGTGCCCCTTTAAGGTCTTCATACACTTTCCCTGCAATAAACAAATCAAGTTTAAAGAACTAAATATTTTGGAAAATAAGATAATGTCAAACTACTTCAAATAGACCTCTTGTAAGAAGTGGAACATGCACTTTTATACCTCATGTAAGTTTTAAATATTCTTTTTACACCCATTCATTTTTATTTCAATTTATTGGAACATGATTAGTCATATGCACACAATAATCACATTCTGCTAGATTTATATGAGTCTCATATGTAAATCACATGATGATCTTACTAAAATGTATGTAAACCATAACATTAACTTCTCATTCATAAATATGGCCTAGATCATTTACATGTACAATACTATATCAAGTCAAATTTTCTTCATGTTCTTTTTATGATTCTCAAATTTGGAAAGACTGGCAAGATTTTTAAGAAAACTTTAGAAAACAAAATGCGGGTATTAATACTAAGATTTACATTAAACATACAGTGGCAAAGTCCCATATCTTCAGTGTTTTATCATCTGATGCACTGACAAGTATCCTGCTATCATTTGACCAAGCTACATCAGAAATTCCCTGTAATGATACAGAACAAAGTTGGATCCAAAATAATGTTATAAGAAGTCCCATAACTCCCTAAATGTTTGCCAATTCTATTAGCAGTTTCATATGATTAAGAACACAGGTGATTAATATTTCTGCAAGTCAAATATCTTCAGTGAAGTTCATTGAATCCTAATTTTTAAAAAATTGTGGCAAGATAGAATGAAGTACACATATAAGTGTGAACATGTATGGGCTACAATAGTCATCATCAAATACAATAAAAATTTCATATGTTCTTGTTCATTAAATATGACAGTTAAGTAAATTATTACATTTCATATTTTATTGTTTCCATTTAAAAAATTGTATTTCTAAATTTATTTCTGATAAATGTTCTGAGGTTTGTATTGTTTCACATGAAACTTTACCACACTACATAGCTTGCTGCATAATTAATAGCAATGATTCAATCATAACTTATACATACTAGTTTATGACCACTTATTGTCTTCTCAAACTTGCCGTCATATGCTCCCCAAATCTTTATCAATTTGTCAGCAGCTGGAAATAATATCAAATTTTTATGTTCATCAAAATCAAATACAAATGGTTCTCTCCCAACAAAAGAAGTGGACATCAAAACAGAAATAAAAGTCAAATTGTGTTTATAACATGTATTATAATATGAAAATCTACATTATTAAGTTGTTTTCGCGAAATAATGCAACCTAGAAAAAATGTAATGCCAATTAAAATACTGCCATTTCATTTCTTGAGATTGATTATATTTAAAGCAACAAAAAAAAAGTTATTTTCTGCAACCAGTAAGAAAAAAAATAGGGTCGGTGTATAGAAATTATTTATTTTTCAAAAACATTTAACAATGAGATTATGGAGAAAATATCTAGTATAAACTGTGCTTGAGCCAAAATGGTCGTAAAATATTTGAGAAGGCACAAAGAAATAGGACAGGTAAGGTAGCAGGAAACAGACATATATTTTTTGCCTAATAAATACAAGTAGTTTCATTGCTTAGGTCATATCTAGGGATATATATACAGGATAGCTGCCCCAAAATTAAAAGGAACACTTGCAGACCTGATTTTTTTAGTCAACAAAGCAGAAATTGACAAAACCTTCAGTACTTTTACATTTATAAAAGAATCACAATGTTAAAATCAAAATTTGAATAAGCAGAAGAAAATTAGGTCGGATTAAGTTGATGCCCATCTTACTTTCTGAGGCAGTCAACTAGTCCTTATTTTGTCATATGAACCTTAGTTGCATGTCATACAAAAATGTAGTTGAAATTTGTCTTTTACTCATTATAGAATTATTAAATAAGGGATTTTCCAGAAATAATTGAATAGAGTGGCGGGAAGGCACTTTTTATTTGACCCTCCCATGCATACAATTCTAATTCTGATTCTAACTGCTTTCATTGTTAAATCTACCTATCTAATTTAACAACCACTCATCATATTTTAAGAGGTGCCTTCCAACCCAACCTCACAATTAATTCTGGAACAGTGCTAAATATATATACAGTAAAAATTCTCCTAACCAAACCCTAAAAAAAACAGTCTTCCCTTCAAACCGGCCGTTTTCAAAAGTCCCAGCCAATATACCTTAAAACTGTGTTTTGTCTTCAATAGACCACCCCCCTAAAAAACCATACATCGTCCAGTTTTTCAGTTTAAGTTACATATTTCAAGTAAACACAACAACTCAATTATGGCCGAACAGTTATGGTTCACCTGTCAGAAATGTGTCAGAAAAACAGAAAATTATTACATATTTAATAATTCATCAGATGCTAATTGAAGTGGACAGTTGTTGATTTCATCAGATCCTAATAGAAGTGGACAGTTGTTTAAACGAACAAATTAATCCAGAAATCCCGTTTTGTCACCAGATGGGTGTTAATTGGTGTGTACGCTCATCAGGCAATTAGGGGTCATTTATTAGGCTGATCTTGATGTGATCTTAATGTGATACTATAGTCCCTCTCTTATGTGGCCAACCATACTGCAATCCAAAACTGCCTACACAACGATTGTACAATATACCCTAAAGAACATCTGTGCAAAGTTTCATATAATTCTGCTAAATAGATTCAGAGGAGAATATTTTTGAAAAAATTGCTCACGGAGGATGACCACGGATGCCAAGTGATGGCAATAGCTCACATGGCCTCCGGTCAGGTGAGCTCAATCAAATTGCTGTTAGTACTGGAAGTTCTTAATTCTTGTGAAATTTGATGCAAAATAAAACTGGGATCATAATTTTGCATTTAACATATTATTAATACTGTTTTTTCTTAATATGTATAAACTAAATGTCAACCCATACTACTGATCCAACTTCACACACACTTACACATTTTGTTCCATTTCACCTTTTTCCAAAAATTTTAAACCTGTCCAAGAGTTCATGTGCATTTACATTAAAAAACTATTTACCAGCGTACTTATCTTACACTGTAACTATACTCAAATAAAACCAATTTTAGCTTGTGAAAACAATTTCCTTGATAAACATAAGATTTTCAAAAAAGACACTTTTATCAAATTGAATTTTCCCAACAATTTTACTAGGTTGAAATCACTGCTCTTCACTTCCTGTTTATTAATGGTTTTGAATGATACAAAAAGGAATTACATTTGGATTTTATTTTTGTGTAGTTCAGAAATAGTAAGGAAGTTCCAGTGATGGATCGGTGAAGGATCAAAAACCCCAAAAAAGGCCAAAAGTTTTGAATTGGCATCAAACATGTCTCGTCCAGCAAACTGAGAACGTATAGGGTTATAAAAACCGGCCACTTCCTCTTGTCCCAGAGGTGGGCAGTTTGGAGAAGTTTCACTGTATACAGATCTATTAGCACATCATATATTACACAGGAATTAAAGGTAGTTTCTATAATGTTAATTTGACTGGCTGAATTTGTTTGAACAAGTAAGATATAAATTGATGTTGATCTAAATGTAAAAACATAAGTTATTAAAACCTACAAGAACTTGCTAACCAATCACCATTAGGACTAAATTTTACAGAGGATACAGCTTTGGTGTGTCCAGCCATAGTAAACTTTAATGTATAGTTCGGTTTCTGAAAATATAACATGATTCACTTATCATTAAATTACACATTTTAAACATTTCTAATTTCAAATAAATACATAGTCATATAAGTCATGAGGCAAATAATATTAGAATCCTTTTAATGATATTTGTTCCAATTGCAAATCTTCTATGGACAAAATACATAAAAAATTATTTCTTGTTTGCATCCTGTGCAAAAGCAGAGAAATATAGATTCTCCTTCAGTCTCAAGGGGATTACAAGATTTCTCCACTCGAGATAGTTAAATTTCAACCCACAAGCTTTAGTGAGTGGGTTAAATCTTAAATTTAACTATTGTCAGAGAGTGGAGATATCTTGTAATCTCTGAGAGCATTGGAGGAGAATCTGTTTTTTCTAATGAAAACTGAAGAAAATTCAGAAATGTAAACTGGCAGGAAAGCTCTCCCAGAAATTAAATCACCGCCTGTTGGTTACCAAGTCACTGGCCTAGAATGGAAAAAAAATGCACCAGAACAAGTAGGCATGCCAAGAGATGTAACAATATTATATATCTTCACCAGTCTATGATCCAAGAAATTAAAAAATAATACCGGTACTAATTCCTGTGCACACTGATACATTTACCATATTTTGCGCACTATAACTCGATATATATTTTTCAGCAAGTCTTCAGCCTCTACTAATCGTCCACTTCAACTTATTCAAGGATTTTTCAAGAAAAATGTTAATCCACAATGCATTTTATTTGATTGTAGTGTCGTCTTCAAGTTTTATAAATACCAAAATTGTTTATTTAATAAAGTTCTATTACTTTCAAACCCATTCTTGACCTGAGCATTGCATTGTAAAATGATTTTATTGCAATATAATGAATCAATTCAATCGTAATTAGGGGTAAAATGCAATCATATTTCTTATTAAATCAAATCAACAATCAAAGATAATTGATCTGTGTCACTATTCATTTAAGAATGAATGTCAATGTTACATAAAATCATCCCTCAGGGTTTTATCCATTATCTGAATACACAACTTTAAAATCATTTAAATGTATAAATAAACTTTAGAAGACACATATTCAAAATTCTTTGCTGGTAAAACACTATTGGATAGAGTATTCCAGAGTTATTGGTCCTTTAATACGCAAATTTATGCCCAATTATGGTATGTTGTAATGCATTCACACATGACGCAAACTTAAGATGGATAAATGCAACCAGATTAAAGGTAACAACTTTTGTAATTTTAAATACCAGGTTATATTTGTTTAATTGATTATCAATTATAATTATGACCGGTTCATCAGACTAATTTCATACCTGGGTGGACACACTTGACCTGTTTATGATTTTATTAACACCAAATTGAATTAAAAATAATTAAACATGGCTGAAAGTTGTTTTCCATTAAAATAGTGAAAATATTTTCAGTAGTCTTCTGCATTCTGAGAGCATTTTTTGGCATATTCAACACTTTGTCAAGCTTGCCAAAAATGTACTTTTCTAAGGAGGTGTTATGTGATTTTTCATATTTTAGTCAGTATGGCCAAGGAAAATTGATTGTTGACACCGCATGTTTCATTTACAGCATGTCGCAAAACATATTTGAGTTATCTCCCATTGCTCGTTCTTATGAAATTGTCATAAAATATAAACAAACAAACAATGGTAATTAAAGTGTTTTACAGTTTGTATTTAATGTCCAGATAATTCGGTTTCTTCTTGACAAACCAATCTACCTTTATAATAAAAACAAATCTGGATATTGACAAAAGGTTATTTCTGAGTGAAAAACATGGACATCACCCCCCCACCCCTTTCCTAAACAAACTCCTCGGATTTACAGGTATATCAAAAACGGCCTGGGGCCTTTCAAAAATATAAGCAAACTTAACAATACCATTAATGTTACTTCTCTGGAATAATATGCTGGGAAAAAATGATCAACATAGATCTCTTCTGATATGTACAGTTAACTTAAAGGAGAAGACCATGTCATTGTGCAAGTCATATATATTGAAACTTATCTGTTAAATATTCATAAAAATTAAATTGAAACAAAATAATTTCCTTTTCTTTATTAATTAAACGAGATTTATAATTAAGAAATTTGAATATCCTGCACCTATGGGCACCACCACGATTGCTTGAACTGTGACATCACGAAGTCGGTTTGTAAAGTATAAGTAAACAGGTAATTAATTATGATGTCCGAAGAAATCGCAAATTTGGGACTTTTCTCCTATAATTTCAACCCAAAATAAATAGAAGGAGAGATTGAGGCACAACATGTAAGCAAATGTCAGACATCATTGATGAACAACAGAATTTGCAGCCAGATAGTATAGTATTAGTAAGGAAAATCTTACAGTTACTTCTGAAGAATGTTCATGTTGCTGGTAAAAAAACTTTTAGAACATTTCTCTTTTATTATTTCATGCAATCGTAAACTTGACAAGTCATCATGTTCTGGTGATTAGATAAACAGAATTGTAGAAATATTTCTGAAATATTCTTTGTTAACATATTATTTGCAGTACTTGTATCAGTACCAAACCAACTTAGTGACGTCACAAGCCAATCGGAAGCGATCGGTAAAAATCAATAAAGTCTGACTATGATCTTCCTTCAGATAGGAGAGTTCTGCAAGATGGCTATCCACTTATATTTCAAGTTCAAACTTTGCATAGCCTTGAGCATTTTATAAAAGTGCATTTTGCATTAAAGATTATTTTTGTTTACATGGGTATGATTTATCATACGTGCCCAACTTAATGCAAAGGTGGTCTTCCCCTTTAATACTGATGACTTATGATGCATGTCCTGGCTACCACTGACTTATCTGTTTTTTTGTATATTTTAGTGAAAAATCGGCAATTCGACTTATACTCAACATCAACTTATAAGTCGAAAAATATGGTGTATATATTAAGACAGACATTGTTTGTATGAACTGAGAATATTCTGTTAACTCTAACATTTATACAAACCAAAGATTGTGTAGATGGAGTTTTAGGTGTTGTTGCAGATGATGCCAATGTACTTGATGGTGTGCTAGATATTGGAGTGGCAGTTGTTAATGGAGGCTTCACATCTGTTGGAGTCTGGGGCATTTTATTTTCTTCTGTAGCCATCTGAAAAGGATAAAAATAAAAATTAAGACAAAAAATAAATAATTATGGCTTCTTCATTGCAATTTAAAATAATTGGTACCGTTTTCAATAGAAACCTAGGTAGATCTCTAGTTAGAAATCTGACCTACATTATACCAGTGTGGCCTACTTTACTACCACTGAATGTTGCTGTGATCTTTTAGAAAAAAGTTTCTGTAAGTTATGTTTAAATATCTGTCAGTTGTGATGACCTTTATTGCTCACATTAAAGATACCAACAAATATTGTAATAAAACACTTGTTGGTATCTTCAATGTTAAATAAGGTTCATTTTACTATTAATGTACCTTCTATGTCAACAAGTAATATGTTTCTCAGCTTCTGGGTGGACAATGATGCACATTTAATTTTAATTTATAATTGGTTGATCATGCCTATCTCCACTTTCCAAATTTCTATCTACAGTCGAACCTCAATGAGTCCAACTCAGATAACTCTAACTAATGACCGAAGTTTGCCTTTTTTTTTTAGCATGGCTAGTGTAATTACTAGTTGACATCTTGATGACTTTATTTGTGTATTGATACACAAAAAGCTTGGGATTTAAAAGGAACAAATTTGATAAATTACACTTCTGAATTCATATCAACAATGATATTGAATAATTTGATAATAATAAAAAAATTACCGACAAACTTTATTTGTTGAAATGATATCTGACCATTTAACTACATGCCAAACAGATGATAGCAACAGAAGTAATTCAATGACTATGTTCGATATGTCAGTGAATCTAAAATTTTATCGTTGCCATGTAATACACATGGTTTGATGACACTCCTGATTCTGATATTTTCAAAGCAACAAGTTATGAACTAAAAACATTTCTGGCAAAAAAAATAAAAAACAGACATGAATTGTCCCTGTCAATGTCATTCTTCTTTTAAAATGTGATTGATGTACAACACACCATAATGATCTTCAGATATGGTGTACAAAACATTACAATCGTATCAAAGTACTCTGGTAAGTGAAGAACTAGAAATAAAATCATTTTAAAAGCAGAAACAATCACTGACCAATATATTTCCTGGCTATACTTGACCTCAGATGAACCCAAGAAACATTTTTGCCTGGTGACTTTGACTTCCACTTACCAAGGTTTGATTGTACATACCACAGTGTTATTTAAATCACACAGAAGCTTACTTGCATTTTCAGGGGTAAAAATGTTCTTAAAGCAGTTACAATTTTTTAAACTTGCCAAAAAATATTTACAATGATAACAGTACAAAACCTTAGTTCTTAAAAATCTAAAAAGTACAAGAAAGTAAACTACTCTAATGCCAGGCACCATTTACATGTTTATTCAATTATCAAAATCAAATCATGTAATTATTTAATATACAGTCATGCAGGAGCTGTCATATTTAACTGCTCCATACTCAAAATACACATTACTTTTCCAAAGTTTGTTTCTGTATGCTTGAATTGGTTTCTTTCTTATAAGTAACATTGTAGATCTATACTTCTATATTTTTATATCTTAACACATGCTCTTTTGTTTTGTTAACACACAATATTTCAGCTAATTAACTCCAATATCTAGAGAGAGATCTGTAGATCTATTTATCAGACAAGAACAATTATAGAACATGTAGGGGACAGAAAATTTAACTCCCATTTTGGTAATACAAAAACAAGAGGCTCTCAGGAGCCAAATCGCTCCCCTTGTTAAATTTTGTCTTTCAATGGCAATAAATTTATAAAGAAGTTGTTGAACAATTTTGACTTAAAAACACTTCGGCAGGACTTATCATAAGGACCATTACATAGCTTAACAGATTAAAATGAAAATTTTATGACAGATAGATCTCCTCATGCTGAACACTTTTACCGTTTGTCAGAATTTGACTAAACTTAACAGTTTCGGAGATATATGCAAAAAACCTAGTCTGACACCTGTTTTATTTTTAGTAACAGCGACCATGTTTTTTGATGGATCAACAATCTAAACTAAACTTTTGTGCAAGATACCCCAAGAAACATTCATACCAAGTTTGGTTTCGATTGGTCAAGTAGTGTCTGACGAGAACATTTTTGAAAGAAATAAAATTAAAAATAGCAAAAAAAAGGCAAAGAAGGGCAATAACTCCTAGATGGCTTGACTGATCAAAGTCCAAATTTGACAACTGATAGATCTCATCATGCTGAACACTTTTACCTGTGTCAGAATTTGGCTAAACCTAACGATTTTGGAGATTTATGTGAAAAACTACAGTCTGACCCCTATGTTCAATTTTTAGTTATGGTGGCCATGTTTTTTGACAGATCAAAAATCTAAACAAATGTTTTGTGCAAAATACCCCAAGTAACATCTGTGCAAAGTTTCATATAATTCCGCTCAGTAGTTTCAGAGGAGATGATTTTTGAAAAAACTGTTGGTAGGAAAGCTTTCTAGAATTCCAGAGACTTCAGTCATCTTGCCTAAAGCTGCTTATAAGAACCAATTTAATACTATTTTTTACAAACATGAGAGTATGAGATTTCTCATACTTTGTAAAAAATAATTCCAAATCGTCTTCCAAATATACCAAACAGGATGTTTTCAAAATGCTGGAATTTTTTTATCGACTATGTGTTTGTCCATGGTGGTTGATGTGTTTTTCAACAAAGTCGGCATTCCAATGGAAACAAATTGTGCTCCTCTACTAGCTGACCTATTCCTTCAATCTAATGAGGCTGACTTTATAGCTGATCTGATCCAAAAGAAGGGACATCGTTTGGCTAGATCCTTTGATCTCGGTTTCCGCAATATAGATGACATATTATTGTTAAACAATCTTAGTTTCAGGGACTGGACACATTGCATCTACCCCAAAGAACTTGAGATAAAGGATACTACAGACACTGTGAAGTCAGCCTCATATCTTGACCTACACTTAGAAATCGATGGTAAAGGAAAACTACTGACCAAACTTTACGACAAACGTGATAACTTTTCATTCAGAATTGCCAACTTTCCTTTCATCTCTGGCAACAACCCAACGGCACCTGCATATAGAGTTTTCATATCAGAATTCATGTTATGCCACAGATTGCTGTAACTACGCAGACTTTTTGTATCGTGCTAGACTTCTTACAATTGGGCTTCCAACTTGCTCACTGATTTTTGTTACTTGGGATGTATTATTTTGGTTATTTTATGTTCTTTGTTGTGTTTGTCTGTTTTCTATGCTTGGTCTTTGACCCTGCATTACATTCTTTTGATTTCCGCTAGAATCTTGGTTCCCTTGATTACTATTTGAACATATATATACCTTTCTATAATGCATGATTAACAATGAACATTGCCTTTTAAGTACATTTTCACTCTGGGATGTGGAAAACTAAAGAGCTGTCCATCTCCACAATGAGTAACAGCATTTTTTTTTTTAAAGAGATGTTTCATAGGGGTTGTACACAATTTGTTTGAAGGTATAATTTTCTACAAATCATTTTTTACTAAGAATAACAGCCGGTATATTAACAGTTCTAAATAATTATGTTACTTGTTGTATATTTGTGTATTTTCTTAGATCTAATGCAAAACATAGTCTTCACGGTTAACTTTTCCAGACAGAAGCCATTCGGACTTCCAAAGTTACAAAAATCGGAAGTCTGAATGCTTTTTCAGTGACCCCAAAAAATTTTAATTCATAAGAAAACATTTGTTTTTAAACCTTAATCATTTGAATCTATGTCTAGTAATAAGAATATCCTGTTTTCAATTTTTGGTTTATTTGATTTATTACAGTTTTTGCTGAAAAATTGATTCAAAATCGACAATGAACCAACCCATATTAATTTTAATTAGCCAAGTGGTCATGTGACAGTGTTGCGTCATTGGTTCTCAATTCATAGATCGAGTGGTTGAAATGTGTGGCACTTCTGCATTTGTTGCATGATTTCTACAACTGACAGTGGAAACATTGAAAGTGGTGGTTTGCCAGCTAATATATACTTACTACTTACAGTAGTAATGTCAGAAATATTTAACTATTACATGTATGAAGAGTAGACTATCCACAGTGAGACAACGCCAATTCTGTTCATATTTCATCATGTTCTATCTTGTAAGATACTTTTTATGTAAAGTAAATTAAATAATGAAAATATTGATTTCATCCCTTTTTATGGAATGTTACTCATGTGTAGTGTACCAGGCCCAGAGAGTGTAATATCAAGTCCCTGCAATTACAGAGGATAATACAAACATGTTCATTTTTCATTGGTTTTCAATAATTTTATCTGATAACCCATAAGGGTTTCATGCCAAGCTTCCCCATGTTCTAAATCTTTTTGCCAAAATTAAATATTTTAACTTACCTATGAAAAATATTGTCAGAGTTATGTAAAGATAAAAGAAGCTGCCCATGATATCTCTTGATCATAATTAAGACTACTGGGCTCGTCTATTAATATAACCCAGCAGCAAAGAAAGAATGCTACATAGAGTGTCACTGTTTTAGTAGCACCCTCCTGTTCAAGTCCAAAAATAGTGTGCAAAGTAGTGGTGTATTCACCACACAGGGATGTATGTCTAACGAAAATGAAAAGCTGACAGAAAACAAAAAGCATTTTAGTGTTCTTACTTGCTAAACATGATTATTTCACCCATAGATCAGTGGACCACTCTCCATCATATAGACAAGCTATTTTCGAAGATGTATTGATTTTTTCGGGCACATGCTTACATTTTCCATGTACCCAACTGGATATTGAGAACCAATGATGAACCATTTCAATATATGGTAATTGAGCGTTACCTCCAGATTTCATTTATGCATATTAATTAGGTTGTCATGAAAACACAAATAAACCATTCTTACTTTATTTTGCACTACAACCCTGGTGAGGAAATGTTTGTTACACTCGTATCTTACCTTGTGGGAAACAATTTTTTTCCCAACTTGCCATTCTGGCTAGTGGAATATTGATCTTGCTAGTCAAATAGAAATTCAACAAGCCAAATTTTTTTTTGTCTGTACTATCATCTGTTTTTTCTTGGATTTGACTATCTTCTGCCTTTCTTTTTCTTCCTTCAACTATCTTTTGATTTGTTTTTAAATTGATTAAAAACTTTTCCATTTTCAAATATTCCCTCCCATTGAAGTTTTTCATGTACATTTAGTACTCCATTTCTAACTCATATTTTAAAAATAAAATTATATTTCAACAGATTCATCATTATGAAACAAGAAAATGTTTATCATTGCTTCTTGTTCATTTTTGTTTTGACAATAAACAAATAATTTAAGGTAACATATCATAAATTACCAAGATAATTTCGTTTGAATACTAATTCGAGATCGGGACCATCGCGTAGGTTTTGGCACATCCCATTTTACCGGAAATTAAAATGGCAGATCGTAAACAATGCTTTACATCAATAAAATTGTGCATATCATGCAAAAATTCACTTGACATATTAGATCTAAAGCTAAACTTCTTAAAATGTAGGGAAAATGTTTTTAATGTATGTTGTTAAGGGATGCTTAACTAAATAACCTGTTGGCTAGTTAACTTTCCTTGGAACTCGCCAATCAAATGTCTGTTGGCAAATTGATGAGTGTAACAGACGTGGCGAAATCATTTTTCAACCTGTCGGGACATTTGGTCTGGCAACCTAACAAAATCTGCTGGACCAAACAATTATCTGCCTGACCAATTTAAATTTGCCTAGATTTCGGTAGCCATCTTTATACCGGCAGTTCCGGTTGAGGCGTGCCTAATAAAAAAACATACCGGACATCTGGTCCGGAAATCACACAAATTTTACCGGACCGGCTGATAAAAGTGCCGGTCATGCCCAACGGTCTGATAAATTTCGCCATGACTGGTGTAAGCTAATGAAAACTTGCCAAATTCCACATCTACTCGTATTTGGCGAGCTGGCGAGTGGTGGTTTCCCACACTGATCTTAACATACTGTAGTTTCATTGATCATATATGTGAACCTACTGGCGGTATATCAATTCTACAAGAATTAGAACCTTCCTACTGTTCTACCGTTGAAACAGAAAATCTACCACTTTCTGAACATTAAACAGAAAACAAATTTTGGGCGCCATTTTTTTTATTTACTGAAGGAAAAATCCTGAGAGGATCGAATAGCGACATTTCCACTTGATCTCGGGTAGACAGGTGAACATGTCAATTAGGATCATGAACAGCAATTTAGAACTTTAATTGTTATCGACGAGACATAATTTACAAGGTGTGATGATTATATAACAACAGGTGATTGACAATTATCCCAAGTTTTTGTGGCACATGCTTAAACGATTTATTACTTATGATTGGGACTCATTGTGTAAATATTAATGCAGAACATTTGATCTTTTGACGGTTATGGAAACATTAAGCATGCATCCACTGAAACGAAATTGACTCAAAGTATGGCTTGTTTTTTTTATCCAAGTCAATGGAGGAACTACACATGCATGTGAATTTTTTCGATTAGAAGCACTCTCATGTCCATCAACCGTCAAAATGCTGAAGCATAATATTTCATCTTCAGCACCTCTTGCCAAGAAAGCAAAGTACTGTTCCAAATTCAATGCTGCATGAAGTCAAATTTACAGTGGTGCCAAGCCAGTAATGAATATTTGAAATGAAATCATTTTGATGCATATTTATGCAATAGTAGGAATTGCACATAGTGACAATTTTTAAATGAAAATTATTTAATTAATAGTAGCTATATAGCAGTGCTCGCCTTTAGCCACTAGTTTGAAGCCCCGGGATAGGAAAATTTAATTCGGACTAGTGAAAAGATATGTACATTTTGAAGGAGAGGACTGACATAGCAATGATGACACTTTTAAATATAAAAGTTATTTATATTTATCCTCTTATTGTTATATAAATCAATTAATGTCATTAATAAATAAAATCATTAAAATGTCCAAGTGTTACTCCATCAAAAGGGTTATTTCAACAATTCAAATAGAGTATTCAGCATTTTTTCTCATGGAAAGAGACTTAATACAAGGTTTTCCATAAGTTTCACATATACATTTGTATTTGACTTGTTACGCCACAAAAAAAATGCTGAGGTTTTCCTCCAGCTGAAAAATGACAAATCTCCAGTTTTGAAACATCCCTTCGGCTCCTGCGTATGGGGTGTTCATAGCACAACTCATACGTTATGCCAGAGCTTGCCGAAACTACGCAGACTATTTGTATCACGCTAGAACTCTAACAAATACGCTTCTGGAACAGTGTTATGTTGCTACAAGATTGAAGTCATCACTACAGAAGTTTTATGGTCGTCATCATGAACTCATGGATTGTTATGGTGTATCCATCAGAACCATAAATACTGATTTATTCAACGGGTCATAGTTTTCCTTTCCTCGTTTGTCTACCCCGGACTTGACTTTTTATGAGAAACGCGGCGGGTGTTTCTAGAAAAGCAGAGGACGCTTACCCTACCAGTGCACCTGGTCCATGCTCCCAGTTTTTAGTGGAGTCCGAGTTGCTCATTTATTTTTGTTATTTTGTATGTATGATTTTAGTTACTCTATGTTCTTTGCTGTGTATGTCTGTTTTCCATGTCTGCTCTTTGTCCCTGGATTAAATTCTTTTGATTACTGCTATAACCTTGGTTCCCTTGATTACTCTTTTGAAGGAATGACCTAATCACATGTATGTCAATAATCATTTATAAAATGATATTTTTTTGTGTCATGTCTCCTTTAATTGAATGTTTGTTGAAAACCATGGCTGAAACCACTATGGCCAAAAAGTACTGTGGCTTAAACGTTTCATGGCTGAGTTGACTAGAAACTTCATGGTCCTACAATATTTTACCATATGGTGTATACAAATAATTTGCGGGTCATTTCTACTAAGAGTTTTAACAGAAAGCTAGTGTTCCATAATCGAGTACAAAAGGTCCTAACGTATATTATAAGTGTGACGCCTCAGAAGTCAGTTGTATGACAAAGGTAAGGAAGCATGCATGACATATAATTCCATGAGATAGAGTTTAGGTAGAACAGAAGAATTTTCCAAGTGTATGTGTATAGAACATATTTTATTGCCAATTAAAAGCCCACAGGGGGCTACATGAGTAAAGTATACATACAAAGAGGAAAAGAGCATTGATTCGTTATTTATGCTCCAGGTATCAGAGGTATTTTAGATTTCTGTTGTCCACAAACAAGACATTTATACCAGTTGAATGACATACAATGGAAAGAAAATATTGTCCACTTCTACATTATATGGACACTATTTTCTTGGCCTTGTTAGTAATTCAACTGATATGCCTAGTCTTTCTAATCTTAGTTATTTTTTGTACCTTAACAATAACAATTCACTTGTGTCAGTAATTCCTTAGTGTATATTGTCTAGATATTTCAGTGTTTAGCATTTTAATGGCTTAAGCAGACGATTTATTTGTATACAAAGGTGCGACATGTTATTATTACTGAAGTGAAGAGTGGAACTAGACATCCGGAGTTCAGAACGGTCCACCAAAGACTTTCTAATTTTATTGAGGAGACCAGTTTAAGCATTTCATAAATGTTCCCAATACATACATTTGTGACTTCTAAAAACCTTGTCAGGATAAAGAAAATCCAATTGCCAAATATCAATTCACCAAAGAATAATCATCTCTATTTCTTCCCGCTGTAAATGTTTACTTCAACCACATGTGTACGAAGCCACTGCGCATGTGCAATAATGTATATCTCGTATACAGCGTCGATTTTTTTCCGTTGGATAAGAAACTGAAAATAAGTTGCTTAAGAAATGAATTTTTAAAAAATAAAGTATTCATTTATATATGTAATGCACGTCTTAAATAATTTAAAAACCGGTGTCTTGATTGTTGACATTTTTTTTGCATGATCACGTGGCATGCATGGCCAATCATTTCATTTCGGGCCGATAGCGACAAGACGTACCGATCATTTGTGCTCGAAAGATCAGTCGAGTTCATTACACTCTAGCGGTCTAATGGGATGAAATTTTGTAAAAATATATTGATAAAGTTTGAAGGAGTTACTTTATTGTTCAAAGGATGTAAAATCGAAAGGGTTTTTGATGGAATTTAACAATTTTGAAAACTTGATCTTGTCATGTGATATGTCTTAACCAATGAAATTCGTCATTTTTTGTCTCCACGTATAAATACCTTTCAAAAGCCGGGATGGTCGTTTATGTTGATGACTGAAACTCTGAGGGTCCTGTTGAATCATGTGGATTGAATGGACATGACGAGCCATCCGACACTACAAAGGTTTCAGCAGAACGCCCCAGTTACCAGTTGAGGGTACTTAATGTAAATTTTTACTTAGCAATGTTCATAAAGCTACGGAAATTAAATTTATGTCAGTCAACATCACGAACGACGCATAATCCGCCATCTTTCAATGGCTGGGTGCACATCTTCTCCTGCTAAAATGCTTTAATTGACTCTTTTAACCGTAGTTTATGAAGTTTAAAGTTTGCTGTTTGGAAAAACGAAGTACTTGGACCATACCGGCTTTTGAAAAAAGAGTATTATTTCATGGGATAAGTTCAGAAATGTCACCGTCATCTTTGTACCGAAACTAGCAAAAGACGCTTTAGATTTTACATTACGGCGAGGTCGTGTAAGATTATTTTGATTTCGCGTTAGTTATTTATCGTATTTATTTAATGAAATATGCAATAATTCCATTTTATTGTTTATGTTGTGTTGTGTTATTATTGTTACAACTCGTAGAGTTGAAAGTCAAAGTTGACACATGACTCCGGGATTTCCAGTCATGGCGTCCTTCTCATATGAAAGTGACTCATTGGCATCTTCAGCATTATATAAATGGAAGGATCGCCAAATATCATCTCTAAGTCACTACCAAATGCACATACTACAACCCTTAACTAAATAGTTGATATTTGTTATTATCTGTATTATATTAGAAGCTATTTAGCTATAAGAAATGGACATGTTATTCTGCTTGATGTGCAGAAGGCATAAAAGATAACTAAATCATGTCTTGACTAGAATATGATAGACGGGCTGTCCAAAGACAGTAACACTGGCATTCTCCTTGAAAGAGTTTTGATCACATATCTTCATGATTTTTTTGTAAGTCCTGGTGCAAAAAAGACACAACAGTTGTAAGTTAATGTCTAGAAATTTGGTTCAAGTTAATCAGAAATTTTGTGAAATATTTGATGATTGATCAACAGGTAGGATCCTGTTTGCATTTGACAAGGTTCCCTACCACATAAATAAAGTTAGTAGGAAAACATGAATTGACTCGCTTAACTACACTGTTCCCACTGAGGATTAAATCCTTGACAATTCAGTGACAATCCAATTCGGCTAAAGATGAATAATTGGGTTACTGAAACCTACTGCAATGCAAGTACTATAGGTCATTCTGCGGCTTTTACCTGAGTTGAGAGATTCTTAACACAACTATTTCAAATAGCATATCAAACCTAGTAGATTTGTTGGGCATGTAATTAGTTCTATAACATAAAACCACGCATTTATGTTTATCTTTCACGTTTTCATTGGATTTTTTCATTTTTTGTTTATAGTCAAAATGTGAGATTTTATCATTGGACACCATTTTGCGGGAGTAACGTTCCGGTGAATTGACCTGCAGGATGTTTTTGTCTAGATATAAAGTAATATCAAATCAAAATATTTAAGAATGATTGAAGTACAAAGTTAAAAGAGTTGGCTGTAAAATAAATTTCTTACCAGATGCAGAAATTGCATTAAAAAAACATCCAAATTTGCTTTTAATTCAGCAGATGTAAATTCCACAACCACCAGAATCGATAAGTCCCGAAAAGCACATTTCCGAATAGTGATCAGCAAATATTTAGGATTTTTAATGGCACAACGAAATTCACACATCATTTTGTCAAAGATAAAATATATTTGAAAATTATGTGGTGAGTATGAAAGTAGTATAATAAAATTACAAAAATGAAGGTTTTCATATTTTTTAGTGATCATTGCTTTTGGAATGGGGGGAAAAAACATTTAACCTTTAAATGATAAAAATTCGTTCCACCATATGACTCTGAAAATGCAGTCAACCGTAACATGTCAGCTTCTAGGCCAGTTCTCTTCGTGTTTTCATTCGGGAATATTATCTTCCAAACAAGGTTTGTTGGGATAAATTCAACTTCCTTTTCTTGTAATTATAATTGTTTTGTTGAAAAATATTCTTAAAATGTCAGAATTTAAAGTTGATTTTACACCTTGAAATTAAGGTCCAATGATAAAACCTCACATTTTGACTATAAACAAAAAATGAAAATATCCGATGAAAACATGAAAGATAAACAAAAAATGTTTTATAACATAAAAATGTATTATAGAACTAGGCATATAATATATTAGGGAGAGCATAATTAATCTCTCAAAATTATGCCATTCCGACTGACTTCTCAAAAACCTAGACCGTTCCTTGACTGGTCAATTATAAAGTAATTCTGTTGAAGAATTATTTCTTTAGCCAGGTCAATGAAATGGCTATTTAAATTACTACCTACTGTGAGAATAAGTGCATCAGTCTGGCAGTCGAAAAGTATTAGGGAAAATTAGTTACCCTCATGTAAACAATATTGGCTTGTCATTTTAAAATACAATGTATGGTCTACACTTTAAAATGCATATTAAGGTCATGCAAATCCTATAGGGTTATGCTTGTCAAAGAAAGCCAATTCAATATTGAAGAATCTATCCACAGGGAAAATGATATTGACTAAGATTTAAACTACATGTATTCACCTCTTCACTTACCATGTTTGATTAAGTTGGGCCAGAAATTTCACTGGTCATTGCTAAGTAAGTTCAGCAACCTTACTACCTAAATGTTCGATTTTCTAGGTGGTCGCTGAGCCTGACTCAACGAGAAAAGACTAATTTAGTGATAGGGATTAAAATTTTGAAAAATGGCAATTTTTTTAATGATTTCAGAATTTCAATAGTTCTTGCCTTAAAATTCTGATTTAAGTAGAACATTTTATACAGGAATGTGATAAGACATATCTCACCCTGTAATCAATATCTTTGCCAATTCATTGGTTCCCAGTGTGCAGAGTGGTGGATCAATAGACTTTGGGTTTCTAGTACTGGATATGTGCCTGTCAATAATTCTGCAGTACAGCACATAAGCAACATACAGTATGTACTATGATTTATTGTAACCATATGCTCGACAGAACTTTAGGCTTTTCAGAGTACATGTAAATGTACCATGTTGATCTAAATAGACATTTTCCTTCACGTTTTTGCCTTTACTTATACCACTACATGATAGAGCCAATTTACGTGTTGTGAATCTATTGTGTATAGCATGATTATGATCTGTAATAGGGTCTTGAAGTAACTAAAGCATTTTAAATTTCAGATCAAAATATGTCCATGTAACAAAGTTGTGGACATGTACTGGGTTACTTTACCCCCAGTTGGACAAAATTGTTCGTGCTATAAAAACCCTATGATTTAAGGTTTGGACAATGATGGCAGATATGACGAGGTAAATATACAACGTTCACATATCTGAACTGGTGTGTGTGTATAAATTAATGAACCATATGATTCAAAATTTTTTCTAACTTCAAAGTTTTAATAGGCTGCACAAAATTCTTTATGTATTCACAAGTGACCAAAATTTATAAAAAAATTCTAAAATGGTTCCCTGTTACCTGTGATTTACAGGACTATACAGGTAAACACATTTAAAATAGAGAAATAGTCATTTCAACTGGCAAGTACAATATATCTCCTAGAATAAATAAAATAATGGTAATTTAAAAGAATTTTCATAAATTCAATAGCAAAGTAAGTCTTGGCATTATAAGTTTTTTCTGGGCTTACTTTTTATAATACAATGCAAACACATTTTGCTTTCTTACTCTAGTGTGAAGAATGTTCATTTAATACTACCCTTTCAAACATTAGTTGCAAAAAAGCTGGTTACTATACTTGCTTAGAAATCAGTTTTTGATCAATTTCAGGCCTGGTGGTGACTTGTCAGTGAGTCCATTACGACATAATTCTGCCAGTGAATATAATTTCACAAGTGATTCTGAGAAGTCTGATGTCAAAGTTGAGAATGCTGTAAGTATTTTGTGTAAATTTAAATTTTCATTGATGGATTTGAGAGATTAGTAACCAACACAACTAAAATTACTCATTCTGGTGTGGTTTATGCTCATCAAAGCTCAAGGGGCTTGCAACTTCACAAAATCTCTGCTCGGTGTCATAAAATTTTACAACATGAAATTTTTCTCAAATCTTTCCTCAACTCAAAATAGATTGTGTCCAATATGAACTGTTATGTCCACATTGTTCCCCAAATGTACAAGGTTCAACTGGCCTCAGGGGTATTAGTCCCATTTGGGGCAATGTTTAATTGATTGAACTGCTTTAAATAATGCCTTAGTTATCATAATGAACCAAATTTAATTTAAAATGACTTGTGCAAAATTCTGATGGTCCTTTCTGGAAGGAATACCCTGAAAAATGTCTGTCCTAGTCTATTTCATAAGTCCTTTTAGGCATATGTTGTGTAACCAATCATTCCCTTACGTATATATTGTCTTGTATCTCTTGTTATTGCTGTAATTTCAGAATGACTCTGACTTCACTGATGTTGCATCACCATTGCCTTCTGCCCACGATCAAGTTACATCTACTAAAAAAGGGCGGAACACAAATCAATTGCAGTATCTCCTGAAAAATGTAATGAAATGTGTATGGAAACATCAGTATTCATGGCCTTTCCAGAAGCCAGTAGACCCTGTTCTCTTAAATCTCCCTGTAAGTTGTATTGTTTCACATGCTGAATTGTCATTTAACATGTAATACCAGAAGAATAAGCCAGTTAGTGATCAGACTATGCAAGTAGTTAATTTATGATGCTTTCTCATTCAGTGAAACATTTAAGCTTCTTTTGAAGATTTACTTTCCATAAATGTTAAACAAATACTATGTAAGTGAAAAACATAACTGATTTAGTTTGACAATTTTCAGGACTACTTCAAGATAATCAAACACCCTATGGACCTAGGAACAATAAAAAAGAAACTTGAAACTCATCAGTATTACTCTGCATCAGAGTGTATTCAGGACTTCAATCAGATGTTTACCAATTGTTACATATACAACAAACCTGGAGAGGTAAGCTCATTAGAACATAAAGTGAACAAGGTGGTTTTCATTTCTAAAATTTTGATGCAAGGATTTTTTTCAGTATTTAAGGTTTTGATTTTTTTTTTTGTATTTGCCAGATCTAGTTATTAGTGCTGATAACAGAAAAAAAATCTTTTGATTACTAAAGATTATTCAACAGTGGACTAGGATTCCTACTTCCCATTACCTGGGGCAAGTGAAATTTGGGTCAGGGAAAGTTAGGTACTTAGTTAAAGTTTCCTGTGGCAAGTTGAAAACTTAATATGCTGTAAGGATTTGTTTTGTAAGGAAAGCAGTCATTGACTGTGGGAAAGTTGATTTTATATGGATTTTTCCTGAGGAAACCTCAATTTCTGAAAATCCTAAATATATATTTCAGTCTTAACTGTAAACAAGTCAAGTAAATAGTGAACTGATAGTAATCACTTGCTTTAAAGCATTATGGCATATTTTTTCCATTGCAGGACATAGTGTTGATGGCACAAGTATTGGAAAAATTGTTTCTACAAAAAGTGGCTCAAATGCCAGCAGAAGAGCATGAAGTCATACCTTCATCCAGTTCTTCTTCTTCAAGTAAAAAGACTCCTAAAACAAAGATTGGTGCTAAAACAGCTACTCCTAAGAATTCTATTATTAATAAATCATTCACTCCAAATTCGCAAGCATCCGCCCAATCTACTCAAGAACCGACTGTAGCACCTGCATCAACAACTGTTGTTACTGTACCCCCACCTAGTCAGACGTCATCAGGGCCTGTGACAACATCTGCTGACACCTCAGCTTATACCAACCATAACATTTCTGAACCTGCAGTTATTCCTCCTCAAGCTCCCACAAAGGTGAGCATGACTAATTCTTCTTTTATTCCTTTTCTTGTCTTTGTTGCTTTGTTTGAATGTCATGGTGATGGTCTGTGGTAATGGAAACCAAATGCCAAATTTCTAACTTGATAGGAATTATTTTTTGAGGTGAAGATATGCAGAAGATGCAATTGTAATATTAGGTACCTTTACTTTTGGGCAATGACCACATTTTATTCTGTGTCTCATAATCTGTAAAGGTGAAAATAACCCCCAAGTTTAATTACAATATATCAGTTTTGATTTATTGTTTCATGCCTTGGGAACATGCAACTGTTGGTAATCATATTGTGTACAAGAATCCAGTCCTTGCTTTCAGTCACAGGTTTGGATAAAATTACGTGAGCTGTCTGAAATGACTTTCAGTTTTCATTGTTTTTGGGCTAGTGCAATAGTGTATAGCTTTCCATTGTAACATGTAGTATTGATTTGCGACTGGTTCTGAAAAAATGTTCAAGGAAAAGTTATGTATTGTTAACAAATTTTTCTGTTTTTTATTTTTTTTAAGACTTTGAAAAGAGGGGTGAAGAGGAAAGCCGACACAACAACACCAATTGTAGCAACAATGCCAAAAGATCCATCTTTTGAACCAACTATAAAGGTAGAAAAAATTCCAGCTAAAGTTCCACCTACAAGAAGAGAAAGTAATCGTCCCATTAAAAAACCAAAGAGAGATATTCTTGAGGAAGATTCTCCGGATACTGTAAGTTGTGTGTGTATTAAAAGGAGATATGACATAAAAAAATATCATTGTATAAGTGGTTATACTTACAAAAAATATAGTATATTTAGATACAAGTGTAACAAACGTTTTCTCATCAGGTTAGTGCTAAATAAAGTTCAAATGATTTATTTGTGTTTTCGCGACAACCAAATTAATAAGGCTCAATTACTATACATGGAGAATTTTTACACAATACACAGTATATAATAGGTGACCCTAGGTGAGTTTAAGGAGCTTTCCTCGTACAGACAATTTTTTTTTTTTTTTTTTTTTTCAGGTCAGTTAAAATCTTTAATTTTAGCAAAAACAATTTAGAACATGAGACAGCTTTAGCACTAAACCTGTATGGGTTATCTAATAAAATTATCAAAAACCAAATAAAAAATAAACATGTTCAAACTATCCTCTGTACTTGCAGGGACTTTATATTACACTCCCTGGTACTGGTACACTTGTCAGGAGTAATATTCAGTAAGAAAGGGATGAAATCAATATTTTCAATAAAGATCGAGATCAGAACAGTTTAAGTGTTAGAATATGAATTTTGATTTACTTAATGGAAGGAGTTAAATATAAACAGCCTTGCTTTATATAAAAAGTTCAATCTTACATGACAAAACATAATGAAATATTTCTATGTAATCTTCGAAAAGAAGTGGTGTCTCACTGTGGATAGTCAAGTCTTCATACATGTAATAGTTTAATAGTTCTGACATAGTTAATCATTTTATTCTCGATGTTGTTTATCACTTACTTCTCAAATGGATCTAAATTGATACAACTGTAAGTGTATAATTGCTGGCAAACCCAATTGATTGATTGTTGGGGTTTAATGTTTGAGCAGCAATATTTCAGCTATATTCAGATGACAAGCCTAACCCAAACTTTCAATATTTTCACTGTCATTTGTAGAAATCAATGTTATTACAATGTACAAATTTTATTAATATGAATCTGAGATGTAATAATAATAATAATATTAAAATCTTTACTTCAAGAGGGTTATTTACAAGCTAATTTTCCCTGAGGCCCTCAAACTCAAAACTATAATGCAACTAAAAAAAACGAGCTGATTTGACAATATCATAGCACTTTAAGGTAGTACAAATAGATCATTAAAAATGTATAAACAGCAAAAAATTTCTTTTTTATGATACTCATTCTGAAATCTTAAGGTACTTCTTTACATTGATTTTGAATGAGTAATCAGTGGCTTGACTACATAATTGTTTAAGTAACTGATTACACTTGTATTGTTTGACATATGAAAAATTAGAGATGTGCAGTCCTTTTTACAAAAAAATCTTTTAAGTGCATAATTGGTTGTAAGTTATGATGTCATAATCTAGGACTAATTCTACGTTAATAATTTTTTTGTGAAAAGGACTGCTGGAAGCCTTCTATTCTAGAAGTTTATTATCATGTTCTATAAAGATACACCATAGAAACATTGTACAAAAGTAAAGGTGGCTGCAGTGATATTTTGTTCTTTGGTTTTCTCAGGAGAAACATGTTCCCAAGAGCAAGAAAGGAAAACTGTCAGAACAGTTGAAGTTTTGCAATAATGTGATGAAAGAATTAATGGCAAAGAAACATGCAGTAAGTTTTTATCAAGACTCTGTTCAGTGGTCTATGAAAAAAGTGAGATAATAAATTCTGTTTTTATACGCCTGTCTAAGACGGGACATATTATGGTATACCATTGTCCGTCTGTCCGTCAACTCAAAAACACTTCCACAAACTTTTTTGAAACTTTGGTGAATTGTTCATATCTATTGATGTAAGCTCCCTTTCAATTTTTATAAATTTCAGATTAATCGTTTCTGTGTTATGAATTTTTATATTTAAAAAAAGGCGGAAACAACCAGTAAAAAATCATTGAAAATGGACCATTTGTTATGATGATCAACTAATAAATATAAAACGTTCTTGGTAACCCTGTCAGAAAAGTGTGTTTTGGACAAGATTGAAATGTACGGGTGAAAAATCAAAAACAACAAACTTTGTTAAACTTGAGGCAGCCTTGATAGTTGCAAATTTTTTGTACATTTTTTTTTACTTTTTTTTTAGGGGGGAAGGGTATTTGACAGGGCTTACAGTATTTTTAGTTGATCATATAAATTCAATGAAGGCATAAAGACAAGTTAAAGGGGCAACAGGCGTATTATGTGCTTAAAGCGCAGCTGTTTATTTACATTCTAAATAAAGATTTATTTTTTTTTAGATTTAGCAAAAATATGTGCATTTATTAGAACAGTGGGACTAGAAACTATTGTGATGATGATGAAGAAGCTTTTTCGGTCTAATTTAAGTATTGAAAAAAAATAGTTAACTTGGTCTTAATTTTCAGGATTATGCATGGCCATTTTATAAACCTGTTGATGCCGAAATGCTTGGACTTCATGATTATTATGATATAATAAAGAAGCCAATGGATTTAGGCAGTATCAAGGTGAGTAATGAAATAGTATCTGCCAACTCTTTTCAAATGACTGCAAAAATATTTGATCCATTGAAAAATATGGCTACTGTTATTAAAAATATAATGTGGGGATCAGACAGTAGTTCTGCATATATCTCCAAAACCGTTAGGTTTAGCCATAGTCTGACACGGGTATAAGTGTTCAGCGTGATGAGATCTATCTGCAGTCAAATTTTCATTTTAATCTATTTAGCCATGTCGGAGTAAATGCCTTTTTTCAACGTTTTTTGCTATTTTTAATGTTATTTCTTTCAAAACTCTTCTTCTCTGACACCAATTGACCAATTGGAACTAAACTTACTTTGAATGTTCCTTTTGTGCATAGAATTGATGTTGCGATTTTTGATCCGTCCAAAAACATGGCCCGCTGTTACTAAAAATAGAACGTAGGGGTCAGTCAGTAGTTTTTTCCATATATCTCTAAAACCATTAGGTTTAGCAAAATTCTGACAAAAGTCTGGTAAAAGTGTTCAGCATAAGATCTATCTGCAGTCAAAATTTGGTGAAAATCTGTTGACCCATGTTGGAGTTATTGCCCTGTTAGGACGTTTTTTGCTGTTTTTAATGTTATTATTTTAAAAAATCTGCTAAGAAACTTCTTTACAGAATTCAATGAAAGTTGTATTATTTTAATGGGCATCCTTAACAAAATGACTGTTTGGATTTTTTATCTGTTCTAAGGTATGGCCGCTGTTACTAAAAATTGAACAAGGGGGCAGCAGATTCTTGCATATATCTCCAAAATGGTTAGGTTTAACTAAAATCTGACATGGGGTAAAATTATTCAACGTGAAGAGATCTGTGGTCAAAGTTTGGTGAAAGTTTGTTGATCCATGTAGGAGTTATTGCCCTTTTTGGACATTTTTCTGTTTATGATGTTCTCAAAAAAATTCTCAGTAACTGCTCCACAGAATTCAATGAAAGTTGCCATTTTTGTTCTATATGGTATCCATAATGATATGACAGATTTTTGATTGCTGAAAAAAACATGGCTGCCGTTTCTAAAAATAGAATAATGGGGTCAGACAGCAGATTTTTGCATACATCTCCTAATCTGTTAGGTTTAGCCAATAGCTTTAAATAGCTGAAATGATCCTTATTGTAAGGCTTACAAATGTGTCCAATGAATCAAATGGAGTCAAAATTGTCTAACAACTCCTTGTTAGAATTACTGCCATTAAAAGGCAAAAATATACCCAGGTGAGTGATTCAGGCTCCTGGGAACCTCTTGTTCTTTTTTAGTAGCCCAGCTGGCAAATTGCATTTAAATAATTATTGTAAACAAAAATTGCGGTCAGAGTTTTTACTGGTTACCATTTGTTCGGAAACGTAGCGTCCCTAGTTAAATTTTGTCAGTAACCAGTTATAATAATATTGAAATAGATCATAACTGATGTCGGTTTCTTATTAAGAATTGCTTATTAATTTCCACATGTGGTATTTCGTAAAATGTGGAATTTTATTTCTGGGGTTAAAGAAACCCAAGAAACCAACACCACTGCCAAGAGAAAAACATATCAAAAAGGATTCTGTTTTTGCAAGACTGTTTGAATATTCTTGACATTAATTTGTTCAGAATCTGAACAAAACAAAATTAATGCAAGAATATTCAAACACTCTACTGTTTCATGTATTAAAGTTTTGAAATTTTATGAATTGGTTGTATAATTTTAATTCATTGAAGGAGATATATTGTCAAAAGCTCATTTTAACTTTAACTGCACATTTTAGGGTTTTTCATGATGCATATAAATAAGGAAAGGTTTCGGTACCAACTTTTTTTCTGGCCTAATTGATTTTATAGTTTAGTAGCCGAGGTTACTACTGGCCTCAAGAAGTTGAATCTTGACCCCTGTAAACTTATAGTTAAAAAGAATGTTAATAATTTGTTTCGTGTAACATGGGGCAAGTCACCCCCTGTATACATATTACCTCAAAAACCCTGAAATTTAGATGTGGCACATTATTTTCATTGTTTTTAATGCAATATGCATATGGGAGAGAACTTGTGGGTATTGTGTTAAACCAAGAGAAATACATGTATGTTGATAAATAAGCACAAAAATGACTAACAGGGACCTTATTTCATGTTAGCATAATCATTTTTGTCTCTCAAACAATGAAATTACTTAACTGTTGGTTTAACAGCATTTCATGGATAATAAGGTTGTAATGTTTTGATTTTCAGAAAAAAATGGACAATAGGGAGTACAAAACTCCTCAAGAATTTGCTGATGATGTGCGAATTATATTTACCAATTGTTATAGATATAATCCTTCAGATAGTGATGTTGTTATGATGGCAAAAAAGTTACAAGATGTGTTTGAAATGAAATATGCAAAACTGCCTGATGAACCTGCATCAGCAAATGGTGACAAAGGAGGTAGTGGCAGTGAAAGTTCAGAAAGTGAAATTGAATCTGATGATGATAGTGAAGAAGAAAGGGAACAAAAAATTAAAAGTTTGCAAGAAGAATTAAAAAAAATTCAGGATGACTTGAGTAAATTGACTGAGGAACATATGCAAAAATTAAAACAAAAGAAGGAAAGAAGGGAGAAAAAGAAGAAAAAGAAAAAGGAAAAAATTGATGTGAAAAAAGAAAAAGTGACAGAGACACCAGTGTCAATTCCATCCAGCACGAACACTCCAGCAGTGTCTGCTGCTGACACTGCTAAAACTCCTAAAGTGAAGACTACAAAGAAATCGCCATTAGATAAAAGTACAAAGAAAAAGACTACAGGTCGAACACCTAGTGCTAAAAAGAATAATAAAGTGGCACCTGCTGCAAACAGTGGTGCACCCCCAATGGCATTCGATAGTGATGATGAGGACAATGCAAAGCCTATGACTTATGATGAAAAGCGACAATTAAGCTTGGATATAAATAAACTTCCAGGTAATGAGTTTATATTGGACTTGAGGTCTGAAATTCTTTGCTTTAAACCATTGCCTAACTTTGCTGTATGACTTTATGTCAGCATGATACATAATGTAGATGGTGATATGGAATCAAAAAATAAGTTACAAGTTTGAAGATATGAAAATTCTGAATCTTTTCAAATTATGAACAGTATAATAAGAATAATATAGCTCTGAAAATGAACATTTTTGTCTGTCAAATGGTCTGTGAGAAATTTTGCAGTTTGAAACTCCATATGTTCTTATGTAAAAATTGGTCAAACTCCAACAAATGTTCTTGTGTAGTAGAAAAAAGTATTGCATTTAATGTCACTGTATCATGACAGGTTTGTTTTAGTCGTACAATTCCTTGTTTAATCACAATACTAATATATTAAGATTTAACCAACTTGGTAGTTAGTCCCAGGAAAGTTCTTCAATTTATTTCAGGCATTAGTGTAGAAGTATTGATATATATACAGCAGTGTTTTATTGAATGTTTCCAGTGTAATAAATTTCAATAATTCACACTGAAATAAATTTTGCATTTTCAATTTTGGACTTTCTCCTGCCATAAGGTCACAATTTTTATATGAATCGGCCAGTCACAGAATTTAAAATCATGTTGAAAGTTTTTTATCAATGAATTATGAAAATCTGTATGATAAATAGGATATCAGTTGGTTATCATGAAAAACAGAATATGGTCACTCGTGCCAAGAATGCTTGAGGATTTAACTCATGCACGGAACAAGTTCGGCACATTCGCTAAATCGATGCATTTCTTTGGCACTTGTGATCATATTTTTGTTATTCACTCTTTCCAATTAATTATATGCAAGTATTGACATCAAATTGTTTGGGTTTTTTTTTTTTTCTGTTATGATATCATTGTACACTTCTTTTGTATTTAAGTTGTAAAACTGAAAGAAGTTTCAAAGCTAGTGCTTCTTGGGAAATTGAAATCTTCAATCAGTAGTGTATATCTTTTGTGATATAAAATATAATAGATTATGTTATCATTTTAGGTGATAAATTGGGTAGAGTTGTTTTCATTATTCAGTCGAGAGAACCGTCATTGAGAGATTCTAATCCTGATGAAATAGAAATAGACTTTGAAACCCTTAAACCTTCGACATTGAGAGAGTTAGAAGCATATGTTATGTCATGTTTAAAAAAGAAAACAAGAAAGCCATATAGTAAGTACAGTCTTTTTTTTTTTACTTATTAATATGTAAGGATAAGAGTCTTTTTGTTATGCACAGGGTTAAATTGAAGAACTCAGAAATGTGTGCTGAAGGCACAGTTAATTAGCTGAAAAGTTTGCTGGCCACATTTATCAGTTCAACATAGGATTTAACATGATTTCACTAGCCTTAAGGCCAAGAAATGAACAACTTACACGATTTTCCTCTTCTTTAAATCCAAATTTCTCCATTAAAAAATCTTGAATTTTACTGGTTTAAAAATAACTTCCCATTTGGCAATGTCAGCTTTGTTAGTTAACCTTTCTAAAATCTGCTTTGCAAAAAGAAAACTGAACATTTAACCTCTTGAAAAGAAGTATATTTGCATAACCTGATTTCAACCCCTGTTAATTAGTGAAATTTGAGCTGGCATACTAAAAAAAAAACTGCTTGAATAATTTATTGTTGACTATTTATGTTTAAAAAAAGACACTGAATTACAGCTAATTACAATTACGTTTTTTAATTCCCCCAGGTCCATTTCTGATGTTCACTAGTGAATGGTCAAATATTATCATTTCTTTGCTATATTTAAATGATTTTTATTTAATTGAGAGATTTGCTTTTATATTTTTCGATTTGCATACAAAGGCCACATAATTTAAGAATTTAGATATGTCAAAAGTTGTTTTTGTTGCAATAAACAGTCATGATTGAAATACATTGAAACTGGTCGAGACATGCTTGATGCCAACTTTTGTCCGCCAAAGGTTTGACAGCTTTCAATGACTCTGCTTATGTTTTTACTCTTTCACTAATTTTTTTTTTTTTAAATCCATCACTGAAAAAAAAACCAGATAAAATCTGTTCAAGAAAGAGGATAATCAATTAGTTATTATCAGTATGGTCAGTTGTACAGAGAAACAATGAATGATTTATCATATTTACTGAAGACTGCATTGGCTATTATATGTACATGTGCATGTATTACATTTTACACTAAATAACATTCCCTTGAAAAATTGATTTTTATTTTTTTTTTCAGCCAAGAAGGCCTCCTCAGGGAAGTCTCGAGAAGAAGCTCAGAAAGAAAAGAAAGCTGCTATTGAAGAAGAATTGAAAGGTATCCATGAGAAGTTAGGACGTCCTGGCAGTGCTAAGAAGTCTAAGAATGGTAAGTTATCATTGCAGTCTTGGCAATTTTAATTTCAGTCAATGTTGCAAGCCCAGCTCAAAATTTTGATGAAATTTTGTAGTAGTTATTAACATGTTAGCGAAATTTTGTGGGCCCACCAGCAATTGTTGTCATGATTGTTGTATATTTTAGAGGCTGCATTGTTTGTTGTGATTTGTACTTTATGCAGTGTATTTGTTGACATGTTTCATTGATTAAATTCCAGCTAAAATGAGTTGTTAAAATAAAAAGTTTTTATGAAGAGTGTAAAAAGAGAGCTTAGTTAAATTCTAATTTTTAAATTCCAGTCACTGTTATATATATACAAATGGAATAGTTTCTGCAATAAATATTTTTCATTAAAGAGAGATTGGCATTATTACATTTATAACAGCTGGATTTGATATGCAAATGCTCATCTTGAATTTTTGTAGAAGAAGGCGGTGTTGTTGATGTAGATGGTCCCAGTCATTTGTCTGATGGTAGTAGTAGCTCATCAGGTACCGATTCCAGCAGTGATAGCAGTTCATCAAGCTCATCGGAGTCAAGTGATTCAGAGTCAGGTTAGGGATGGCCACAAACATTCACACAATGATCTGAGCATATGTCATAATACTTCATACTAAGTGTGATCATGCTAAGCATAAAATGCCATCTTCATTATCATGTGCAAATGTATTTAGAAGTGTTGGTTGTGTCAGAAAATTTTTATTATGAACAGCAGGGCTGTGTAAGTGAATTTTATAATTTGTTTGCCATTTGTAGTAGCTTTTTCAGAGCTATTGAAATCCATTGTATTGAATAACTAAAGAACAATTTATGCCTAGAGTGCAGAATGTGTTACGATGTTGAGGTCAGCTATTTTTGGCTGCCTTTCATTTCTTAATTTACTTTTCAACATTGATATGAGCCATGAGAACATGCCCTTTTGTTCTGATATTTTATTCAAGTTGTAACCATTGTCTTTCTTTTACCTGGTTCACAATTTGGGGTCATACAGGTGTTTTGGAAATAATTTTTTCATACTAAATCAGGGATAAACATGGCCTCATCATCACACATTACAGCACTCCATGGCTGATATCATTGTCCATTCCTTGTTGTCAACAGTGTCTATCATGTTATTTATATGTTTTTCATTTATTAAATAAAGCACTGTTTTGACTATATTTTGGAAGTAAACAGATATATCATTTATTGATGAATTTTTAAACACATTTATTGTGCATTTTTCCTTTTTATTTTCTATAAGAGAGAAATGAAAATGATCATATAGCTAAATTTAATGCTTTATAATTATAGATATACAAACTTTTTTTGTATTGTATCATTTTATAGTGTAGAATTCATTTGATGTACATAAAAAGTGACCCCATTGTCATATTATTGTACATGTAGATCTCATGTCAATAAAAGTGAGAAAAAAAACTATATCTTGGTATTTTATTAATGCTGTAACACATTCTGCACTCTATTGTATAATTGAAATCTAATGTCTATGTGTTTAAAGATAAAAGAATGTATTATATATTTTTGTGCTTACACAGTTCAGCACAAAATATCAAGGGTTATGTAGGAGTGAACATACTGGATGTTTGTTTTTGTGCACTGTTTTGTTTCTCAAGCCAATAAGTTTCATTAACTTATTTCAAGTGCATAATGGAAGGAAAAAATGTTACAATAAAAGAATTGGCAATACCAGCATATTCACTAACTATAGAACCCTTGAATTTATGGTTTATTGTAGTTAATATAAAAAAATTAAGAAAAAAACATTGATTATTAATATAAATAACTACGAAAAAACATTGATTATCAAAAAAAGGCAGATAATTACCTCTTAACCCAGGTTACAGTTTGAATAATCTAACTGGTCCAATTTCATTATTCAAGTATTTAATATGTGAAAAGTACATTTGAAAATTTACAAACTGCTTATCAACAAGATAACGGTTATAAATGAGAATTGTGGAAATTTAAAATTAAAGTGATACCAATTTCAATACATATCTAGTCCGGCTTCTGAGTAATTTAAATAGCTCATACAGCTAGTTGGAAAAGACTAGTTCCAATTTCAATACAAATCTTGGTATGCTACTAAGAAGTTTGAATAGCTCTCTAGGTAGAAATCTGCTCTATATTATACCAATGTGTCCTACTTAACTACCACAGAACATCTGTGTGATCTTTTAAAGGCATTGTTAAGCACAGGTGTTCTGAAGTAGTTAAGTAGGACTCATTGCTATAATGTAGGGCAGATTTATACCTAGAGAGCTATTTAAATTACTCATTAGCCTACATAAATTAGTATTGAAATTGGAACTGGTCTTTTTTCAATTAGCTGTAATTTTCTGTTCACATACAAATATGTCCTACTTCATTAACACAGAACACCTATGTTATCAGAATATCTGTCTGTTATGACTAGGATATCACAATTAACAGTTAAGACTAGTGTCCTGAAGATCACATGATGACCCTTCAGTCACTATGCTTGTATTGGGAAATCATGATATATACTAGAATCTTTTGACAAAAGAAAATGTATTCAATGATATGTTACACCATTTTTATACACCGTATTTTAAGACGGGACATATAATGGTACACTGGTGTCCATTGAACACACTTTACACAGTAACTACAAAATTCTGTCATTGATTTGTGTGAGGTCTTTCTTGATTTTCATAAATTTCAGACTAATGTTTTGGTTTTTTTGGAGTTGTGGGACTGTTATAGTGCAAAAGTTGGGGGATTTTTTTTTTTTTAACTGAAATAGCAGTAAATAGTTCCGTGATCTTGTTCTGGGCTCCTTTTTGTTTATCTTGCATTTTACATTTTTATACAAGTGGAAACAATTTGTGGTGCAAACATATGGGGCTGTCATTGTTTTTGTCCATAAATGCTTAGTATTAGTGCAATAACTTGAATTTTTATAAAATTTACTATTATGGCTCCAAACCTCAAAAGGAAGGTTTGTATTTTAACTAAATGGATCTATTGAAAATTTTTTCACAAGGTGTCATACTACCAAAGAAAGATTCATATTGATTCTGGAGGTCGAAACTTTGATTAATAATTCCTATCCTGTGTCAAAAATGAAGCAGCGCCCTGCAAAACAGTATTTAGTTGTGGGAATTCATTCGTACAAAAATTAAGTAATTCATTTTTGGACAAATAAAACATTCCTAGCAGGTTTTTTTTCAAAACTTCCTGTTATATGGTGCACAGCTTTGTGTTCAGCTATAAAGAATGATAAGTGGTTTTAAAACCTCAACACAAAATATATGAACTAGAAAATACAAAACAAGTTCCTATGTATTCAGCAATTAAGTGTTGGACACCTCCCCCCTCCAGAAAAAAAACAAAAAAAAACCTGACTCCATTTATTCTTCTAAATAATGTAACAATTTCCTGCATCACTGAAATTTACAACAAAAAATTCCTTTGCAAATAAAACATTGTAATTGTCAGATATCAAGCAACGACATTCTGTTGCAAAAAATTGTTTTTTGTATTTTTTAAAGACCAGAAAAAGAACTTGTCCAATGTTTTGATGATTAATATTTTACCAGCAAGTATAAATGAGGTGCATTTATTCCAACATTACCTCTCGTCTAAAGTGCTTTGAATAAGGTGTTAAGTTCAAGCAGTTGTTCATTTAGATTATCTTATGTCTGATACGACAGTAGGTTGTAAAGCATTATTGTTGAATTGTCAGGATCTCCAGTTAAGAAGAAAAAATCCCGTTCTAGACGTGCAAGTGGGGAAGGAGCAGGAAATCATTCCAGAGACCTCAATAGTCTACAGGTATTGTAATAGAAGTTTTACTCATTTTGTTACTACATGTATAAAGTGACCTCCATTCAGTGATTCATTAGGCTATGTTGATTGATAATGCTCCTGCCTTCAGACGTGAAGAGGATTTTCTGTCTACTGGTGTTTGCTTATCTTTTTCATCAAAACAGTTCTGGGCAGCCCTTTATGAAAACAATTTAAAATTTCTTATTTTCAGTAATATAAATTTTCATTGTATTAAACTTCATTATCTTTAGAGTGTTTTGAACTTCAGTATTCTACTTCAGCTGAATGGGTTACCTTCTTGTCACATCAACTTCTGTTCATCCAACACTCTTGTTGCTATTTTAAATGTCCCTAAATTTCTGTTGCATAAAACTAATGCCTTACAACACTTGTTTACAAAATTTCTAAGCTCAACTGACAAAAGGAATATGCACACTAAAGTTACTACTCTTCCTGTATTTTGAGATCAATATAGCTGGGGTTAGAAACCAGTATCAGGACTGCCTTCATAAAAACTTGACAGTTCAATAAATATCTATATGAAGGACTTTGGTCCAGTGGATAAATGAACAGCTGACCTGCTAACCCAGGCAAGTAAATTTAAGGGATGGCTATTGAAACCTTCATTGGCAATTAAGAGCTAATTATTATTTCAATTTTGCTATTGAATAAGTAAAATCCATGACAACACATGTTTACAAAAATTCTAAGCACAACTGAACAAAAGGAATATGCACACTAAAGTTGCTATCATGGATTTTGCTTTATTTTTATAAATTTTATAACCCAGCTTGAAACCACAAAAGGAAGGGTGTTATTGACTCGATAGAATTAATGATATTAAAATTAGGGGCATATAACCGGCATTCTGTGGAATTAAACTCTATAATGCCAATAAAAGCATAGAAATGTCTATGATATTGTTCAACAATATTCTTTACCACAATGGTCAAAATTAGGTTGATGTTTGGGGTAAAGACTTTTAACTTTTCAGAAATTGGGGGTTGCAACATACACTTTTCTGATGTCCAGACAGTAACTTGACCTTTAGTGAATGAGTCTTTGAAATTGTATTACAAGGCACCACACCACGAAAGGGAGACTGGGATAGATTTATGGGGTTGGGACTTGAGGAAAGTAAGAATAAGGGGCCTAAAGTTTTTTTTTTTTTTTCAGATATCTTGACAATAGCTTGTTTGTTTCGATTTTTTTTATTGACTTTTTTGTTTTTGGTGTGATTTACAAAAAATAAAGTGGGATTCCTTATGAAAATCCCAGCCTAAATACAAGAGCTTTAGAGGTATGCTTACCAAATCCATTTACTGTTTTTAGTGGAGTACAAGTTGCTCATTCACTTCTGTTACTTTGTATGCATTATTTTAGTTACTTTATGTTCTTTGTCGTATTTGTCTGTTTTTTGTCCCTGGATTGCATTCTTCTGATTTCTGCTAGAATCTTGGTTCCCTTGATTACTCTTTGTGATGATAAAGTACAATGTGATCCATGAATTCACCCTGAAGCAGACCTTTATAATCAAATTATTGTATTGATTATATTAAAAATATTGTGCAATATTGTGTCCATAATGAACTATAAGTCCCTATGTTAAGTGTGCCAAAAACTAATATTGTGTCCACATTTGCCTCAACTGAACATATTTCAACTGGCTGCGGTCATATTGTGCTGTGTTCCACAAAGCTTTTTTATTTTAGCAGTGGAGTATTATGAGTCTGATGTTTCATTTCACATGTAGATGCTATAGTCTTATACTGATTAAGCCTTCTCTTAGCTCCAAGTCTGAAAACATTATCATACTAGTGAAATTTCGCTATGAAGATGAGCATATTGTAAGCAAATTAGTACAACAAGTTTTGTAAGTGATTGGTATGGACTTAAGTATCACACAAACTGTGCTGGTGAGGAATATTAATTCCTTCAAGGATAGCTGTTAATATACTTCTAGTATTCTTCAGTTTTTCAGATTTGTTCAATCTTGATAGTAATAAAATGTAACCTTAAGCCCCAGGAAAGGATTTTGTAAATATAATATTTATTGTTTCTTTTTTAAGGTTGGAAATCGACGACGTAGTTCCACTACATTGTCATCCCCACCAGTCAAAATCACGATTGGTGGAAATGATCCTGTAATGGTATCTCCTACCTCCAAGACCAGATCTCCCATCAAGAATGTTACAGCTCCAGTCATGCGAAACATAGGCATGACTAATTCAGTAGTGCCACCTCCCCCGACTCAGCCCATTACTAGTCATCATACACCAGTCATACCACAGAAACCTCCATCTCCAGTAATAACAAGTGAGTTATCAGTCAATTGCCAGATAACAAACCTTTTGTACAAACAAGTAGTCATTCTGGGCCTTTAAATATATGTTAACACCTGCTTAACTAACGTTCTGAATGGTTTTTAATATTTTGAGTTGCAAGCAAAAATTTTCACTTTTTCAGTGTATGAAGTTTTAACTGATTTTTTCAGCTTGGTTCATATTAAAAATGATTAGAGAAAACTGCTTCTTAAAATTGAGCACATCTTCAGAACAGGCAACATGACTGAAAAATGAATGTTTGAAATGCTGCATCTCTGTTGCTATTCTTCATTCAGTTAAACAAGAGTGTGATCATTGCATGCTGTATTCACTAGAAAAACTTTGTCTCTTACAAAACTATCCTTTTAGGTTTTTGTTCTCCGAATATCGACTTAAATAGACTTCTTATTCTCAAAGTATTAAGTTCACTACTTATTTGTCTGATTTTCATTTGTTTTACAGCACCAATTCCACCAGTACGACCCATGACACATACACTTCCTCAGCAGCCAATTCGGCCATCAGGGTTAGCAACAGCAACGGCCAAGCCTCAGACCAAATTAAATGGTAAATTTACTTCTTGAGCATTTATAGCATTTCAAGTTTACTGTACATTTAGAATAATTGGAAATGAACAATGAGTAACTTACTGGTGTTTAAAAGTTTAGTATAGGACCTCAAAATATGTGCATACATTCAAAAATTTTACACAGTTGAAGTCATCAGTAGACATTTCCTACAACGCGAGAACTTAAATGTTATGCAGTGGATTTTAATATCGTTTGTGTATTGGTTCAGAAACAGGCCAGAAACTGGTACAAGTGAATATCACTTATTGCTTGTTTTATTAATGACACAAAGATATTTTGATTTATATTTTGCTTTACTTTTGTTTTGCTTGAGTTGAACAAATGAAAAGTATCAAAATTATTATAAACTATCTTATGACAAAGTTGGTAGAAAAGTCACAGAATTTTAAGTTCAGTATTGATAAATATACTTTGATATTAACATACATAGTCATAATTCCTAAATGAACAGTATCATTGCTTTGATTTTTCCTTATAGTACCAACAGTTCCTACATGTATAGCCAATTCAGTGCTAGGCAGTCTACCAATATCTCCACCACAGATTACACCAGATAAAAGGGTTCCTGACTTACATCCACTGTCACCTCCAAAGTCCCAAGATGGGTCTGCAGACCATTTTCTGGACATGTATCTAGGAGATGATAACAGCAATAGCAGTTTTAAACCTAGCCCTCCTAAACCTGCTCCACCTGCCCCTCCTGGTGCTACTGTCTGTATGTATCCTTTCTTCTTGATTTTTTTTGTAGAATATTTAAAGTTCCAGTATTTGTTAGAATTAGGCATTGGGCAACAAATAGTAATGATGAGATGTGCAAATGCATAGTATGTACCATCAGAGAATGATCAATAATTATTACCTACACAAAATTTATAGGAATGTGATATTGATTATTAGTTTATTTTTTAAATGTGCAACTTATGTAATAGATCACCTTTTTTCATTACAAATCATCTACATGTATTATTGGGTCTTATTCTGGAATGACAAATTGACCCTTTTAACAAATAAACAGATGTGAGTGAAACTGAGCATGTAAATAATTATGCTGCATTCAGTTTAAATAAATGAAAATATGTGCCATGTTAAACAATTCAATAATCTACATCTGGTCACTTTATGATTACAGCAGCAAGTGGTGTTGGTGTGAGATTTGGATCTAGTTCTGGGAACCTCAATCCATCATCCAGTGCACCTGTACTGGCTCCTCCTGGTAGTGCTGCTGTTAATTCCTATCGACCTGTGTCACAAACTGAAAATAAAACGCCTGTTCCTCAGACGAAAAAGGTACACATTCTTGTTTAAGTTGAAAGAAAGGTTGATAGGTATTAAGGACATTATTTACAATGATCAGATGTTTACTGTTAGTTTTGGCTTATCCATTTTAAATGTAGTGGAATTTCACTTCATATGGTTTCATTTATTTTGGTGCATATCTGTTTTTGTTGTTAAAGGAAAGAAGATGTTTTTGTTTATATGCTTGAATTTTTAGTTTATGGGTTGATAAATTATTGTTTTATATCTATAAATTTTTGGTAAATTATCACTGAAGCAAAACTACATATATTTTTAGCCTTAGATTTAAAAACGAAAAGTTTGTAAGCATTTAGTTATTTTGTGAGTATGTGTTTCACAACACTGAAATATAAAAGATGTCCTTCATATAGAAGTTATTCTAATGAGAATTGATATATGTACAATTCATTCTTCAGGGAATCAAGACTTCAGTTTTCATTTCCTGGATTAGTAAAAGTTTCATAAAGTGAAAATTCTTATAGTAGAATGAAAACTTTAGAAGCCAATGATTGTTGATTAGTTGAAAGACAAATACCAAACAATTTATGACATAACATATGCTTTATGGGGCTAGTATTTTTGTTGATTAAACAATTAAGGGTAATTAATTTTTTTGTTATCCTTTTTATTTATTTATTAACCTGAAATTGATACACCCAAAATATGTATTACAAAATTTTACCGTATAATGCAAGAGAAAATATATCATTGAATAAATGGTAAATGATTTAGTGTAGAGAGGTAATATCCCATTAATCATTCTGCAGTTCATCAACTTCAATTCACAATCTTATTTCAGGAACCTTACAAAGTAAAGAATGCTGGATCATGGTCTAGTTTAGCCAGTATGTCAACACCGTCGTCCCTGAAGAAACCCAATGCAATGGAGAGTTTTGAACAGTTCAGAAAAGCTGCCAAGCAGAAGGAAGAGAGGGTAAATACTGCTGCTATGTTTTAAAAAAAAATGTTAAGACTATTGTGTATTATTTCAGTCCATCAAGGCGAAGGGATCATTCCAAATGAAAAGTCCATTAGTTCAACTGTATACTACCCTGGTAACAGCAAATCGTATACAGACAAGTCTATGATTGTATTGAGATTTTTCAAAATATACCAAAAGAAGTATGCCTTAATGAAATAAAAAGTTGTTCATTGTCTCTCGTCTTTTAACAGAGAATATTCCATAATATACTAATTGTAAAAAGAAGCTGCATTCCCCTTTAAATTAAATAGTAACAGAACTTTTTTAACATTTTAACATTTTTTGGCAAAAACTGAAAAATAAAGCACTTTTTCCCTAAAAACAAAAAAACAAAAAAATGAGATTAAATACAAAATTAGTAGTATAAACCCTCCACTTTGTTTTCATACTAAACAATGTTTGCCTTTTTTCAAGATCAGATTTGTGAATCCATTTTTTGATTTATTTTTTTTTTTGATTCTCAGTCATGAAAATTTGATGAATTGGGACGTTTTGGGAAGAGGAAAAAGACGTTAATGTGTTAAATTATTGAAAGAAAAGCTTTCTGTCTTCAAATAATTAAACTCGAAGGTTTTTGTTTTTGTTTTTTTTTTGTTTTTTTTCTTTTTCATTAGTATATAGTGTTGCATATAGGAATATGTTTAATCCATTTTAGGAAAAGATTCTCAAGGAGCAAGAAGAAAAGAGGAGACAACACAAAGAAATAGAAGAAAAAAATAGACTGCGATCAGAGATTGAGAAGCAGAAGTATGCAGAAAGTTAAACTTCAAGGAAGCTGTTGCTTATCACATGATAAAAAGCTTGATTATTTTGTCAGATTGAAATATGTTAAATTTCACCAGATGACCATAATACACAAAGATCTACAATTACTACTTATCACAATTGTGTGGTTACTTAACTTATTAATTTTTTTTTCTGCTCATACTTAAAACAGTAAATGCCATAGTTTTTCTGCCCCATTTTCTGTTGGTTGTTTATAGGTCTCATAATGAAAGTTGAATAAAACAAAATAGTAACAATTGTACAGCTGCAAAAAGTGCAGTCATATCAAGTAATGATGTGGTCATCATTGTTGTAAATTTTTTCAAGTCTGTGCGATAACTTCAGTTTAGTTAATCAAATTTAATGAAATTTTTATGTATTGTTATTTATTGCTAGAGGAAGCTTGGTATTTAAAATGGGTCATAAGCCCGTACCTTGCTGCTAAAAAGGGTAAAATAGGTGTTAATTTAAAATAGACATAGAAAGTTTAATTCGTATTCAATTTTGATAATTCTTATTTGATTTGTTTCTTATGAAGTTCTGTTTTAAGAATATAACAGATTTCTAGTAGCATTTAGCATATTCTGCCTATAGATGGCTAAAGTTGAGTTGGGGGGTATATAGGAATCATCATCTAACTGTCCGTTTGTCCACACTCCAGGTAAGCGCAACTCCTCCTAAATGGCTTTAGGGATTTTTATGAAATTTTATAGGAATGTTGAGTATCATATGTAATGTGCTTAAAGGAATTCAAATACTGTCATCTGACATCCAAATTTAAGGTATTATTTTTCAAAACCTTAAAAGCGCAACTCATCCTAGACCTCTCGAGTTTTTGATGAAATATAATTGGAAGGATGTGTATGCTATGTAGATGTGCATGAAGGAAAATGATAACTGTCAGTGTAATTACTGTTGGATGACTCCAAAGGGAGATTAATCCAAATTAAAGGTTTTACATTTGAATCAGGGAGGGTATTCTCTTTAGAGCTTGCTCCAATATTTCTAGATTTAATTGGATTCCTCATGAAACTTACTGCTTGCATTATCAATCAGATTTCAAGTTGAAAGGGGTCAAAGGGGCCACACCCCCAAAAAATCAATTTTTTTATTCTTGGTTGAATTTTGACATTTTTTTTCATTGGATTTCTTCTGGAAGTTTCAATCAGTATTTGTTAATTGTCCCCGCCTCAATGCGGAACGGGAACATAAAAATGCTGTCCATGCGTCCGAAAGCTTGTGGACGCAACTTCTCAGAAATGGCTGAACAGAATTTGACCAAATTTTGTAGGATTGTTTGTCATCATATGTAGTTGATCATACTTAACCGCTATTTTGATTCGACAATTTGTATTGGAGTTATGGGACTTTGTTCATTTTTCAAGTTCTTTTTTTGGGGGGATTTTTATCCTTCAGGATCAAAATACCTTATGTGAGGAACTGCCCTACTGTTTTTGAACAATACACATAATATAGTTGATTTATGATTAATATTTATATCAATTCAAATCTCTTTCAAAAGCGGTAAATATGTTTCAGACAATTATTCATCTTAACAGTATTCTATCATTGCTGCAAATACAATTAAGATCTAGACTTTAAAAACAAATGAAGATTTCAGTCCCCTCTTTTGGAAAGCTGTTTAATTATGAAATTGCTCTCAGAAAATTTAATTTCTGCAAAATGTGTTAAGAAGTGTTAAATGTGTTAGACATGTATAATTTAACACACTAGACAGGAAGTGAAGAGTAGTAATTTTAACTAAGTAAAATAAGCTGGAAAATTCAAATTGATAAAAAGATTCAAAAAACATTTTTTTTTTTTTTTTAAATCTTGCGTTTCATCTACTAAATAATTAAATTTTCACATAAAAATTTTCTTTACGTAAAAATCTCCTATACAAGACAGTGTCAGTGGGAAAGAATCTCCCACATGAATTGTTACAAAGGTTAACTGGTGTGCCTATCTTTGAAATAAGTATTTAAGTCATTCAGGCTCTACATTTCAGAACAAAGACAGTTTTAAGTTATATGGGAAATGCAAATTTATGAAATACATTTCTATTTTACATCATGTAATCTTTCAAATTGAGTGTATAGTACTATTTTCACTTGAATCAAAAACCTCCAGTGCTAACAGCTTTTTGATTTTAAATAATGGGATTCAAAGTATTTTATAAAAGCTCCCTGAAAGCAGAACTTTTTGCCTAAATTGAATTTCAAGATATTATTCAATATTGTACTCAGACCAGTTTTTGTGTTGATAATGAGCTGTAAGTCCCTGTGTTTAAGTGTGTCAAAAACTAATATTGTGTCCACACTTGCCCCAAATGAACAGTGTTCAACTGGCTGCGGTTGTTTTATGCTGTGCTCAGCAAAGCTTTTTATTTTATTTCAAAATGTCATGATGTTGAAATTAAATGAAGGGAGTTGATATATCAATATATCCAACTTTTACAAGTTACAAAGAATATTTCTTCTGATTTGCTTTATTATAATTCTCTAAAATTCACTTTGACAGGGAACGAGAGGAAGAGGAGGCATTAGATGCTGCCAGGAGGTCAGCAGTTCATGACACTGCTGCAATTCAGAGAGAGGCAGACAGAAAGGCAAAAGAATTAGAGCGAAGAAAAGAACAGGAAAGGAGGAGAAGAGAAGCGGTAAACATCAGCATTATTTTAAAATACTTACACTGTCCTTTTCTTATGATGTCATGGTCGTGTCTGAGGTTAAGAGAACACACACATACACCGTTACATTAGTGTCCAGAACAGTATATTTATACTTTTTATTTTTGCATAAAGTAATGTTCCTGGACCTGTTCCATATCACATGCCATGACACCCATAGTAACCCAAGAACTACTTGGAGAGTTTTTCTGGGCTCGCAAATAGTAAATGTGACTAAATCTTACAAAGCAATTAACGCTAAATACTCATATTAAGGAGTCAAATTTTGTCTATTATTGGCTTAGTTTAGAAAACAGTTATTGAATGATCAGATCAGTGTTTTTATTATTTTTTTGTATTTACAGATGGCCAATAGGATAGATATAAATGCTCAGAGTGACTTAATGGCATCATTTGAAGAGATGATGTAATGAGTGTTGACATATCATTAGGGAATAAATGCTGCTGGGCAGAATGAAGATTGTTACAAGTAAAAATGCTATTAACATTCCTTGCTTGGATCAGTGGGTTTGTCCACAGGGTGGACTTGAGCAGGGCTTTTAGAAAGGCTCGTGTGTATTGTTAATTTTGGTGAGAATTAAATTTAATAGGACTGGTTGTATAGTGTGAAGATTTTGGAGAAGTATTTTGTTCATGTTGGCATGTTAAAGTTAGTAGTTTGTTTCCTTGAATGGTACAAACAAAAATTCTTAAATGAATTGGAGAGGATTTCATAAGAAACAATATGTTCCAATTTAAATCTTGTGTTCATTTGGTGCATGTTTTATTTGTATATTAATGTTACTGTCATTTCATAGTTTATGTACAGATAAACACACATACAGTCACATATTGGCAGTTTTTGTATGATGGTGAACTGCATTATGTGTTAAGTCCAGAATAATGTTTTCTGTGCTTCTTATCTTTCTTCTTAAATTTGATTCAGTTGGCATTGTTCGTATTTTATGACCAGTAATGAATTAAGTTTTGGCTTTGCTAAATTAGTAGGTATCTATGTAAAATATCAGATATTTTGTTCAGCTGGATTATAATTTCTATAACTCTCTCTGTTTGACCTTGTGCAGCTGAAATCTCAAGGATAACTTTTTTGAAAACTGTTGTTGTCTTATTTTACATGTATATCTACTTCTTGTTATGTTTGAAAATTTGAAATTATGTACAGTTATATATGAAAAATACTATGAATTAGATACACATATACTTCTGGTTCGAGTGGTTTATTTCTCAATTTCTGAAATTTTACTATGGTGAGTTGAGAAATATTTTAGAATAGGTTTCTTCGGTGAAAATCGTACATTAAAACATTTGAATTACAAGACTTTGAGAAGTGCTTGTAGAAACTGCCTGGTACACCCTAATTAAGAGGGTCTGAATCCTAAGAATACATGTACAATGCAGGTTTCTTTCCTTGATGTCTAAGAAATGTTAAACAAATATTTGGTCCATTTACAAAGTAAAGCATTAAAACTTATTATCATCTCTCTCAACTCAATAAATTTGTATATAAGATAAAATGGAGAACATGTTTTAAAAACTTAATTTATTTGTAATAATCAATTACTGTATATATAGTTGTTGCATAATACATACATATACATATATATAGATTAGCATCCATTTAAAGTTCTGAATTCATAAAGAGTGTGTGAAGTTTGGAATAACCAGCCTGAATTGGATAAGGTCATTATATCAGATGACTTAATATATTATAATGTGTTGTACAAGTTAAAAATCCTTTTTATCATTTGCATGTAGAGTTTGAATATAGATGTATTAAGATTTGTGTTGTTATATTTCATTGTACAGTTCTCAAATCAATGGTGCAATTTAATGTCTCATTAGAACCAGTCCATAGTTAGTATGTATATCTCATACATGTATATACTTGTATAAGGTTGCATATTGATTACAAGGAATGCAGTCATCTTTTACAATCTTCTAAGGTTTTAGGTCACATTTGATTACAAAGTACATTGTGAAAATGAGGATTTGAAAGGGGATTTAAAGTTGTTTTCATTAAGTAGACACGAAACTGAATGTTAAGCTTCATCATCCAAAAGTAAATTAATTCACATTTTGGTCAAAATACTATTAATTTTAGGAAAGTACATGTAATGGATTTGATCTCATAAATTCTGCCGTTATTCCTTGCACTCAGTATACACCAAAGAAAATATTTATTGTTGTTTTGGTAGGGTGCTATCATTGAGAAACTTAAGTATCATTTTTACCCATTATTATGTTTTTGTTTGGAACCACCAAAGCTGTATAAATCTTGTTTTTTTTTGTTACGGAAACAAAAAAAAAACTTTGGTCATTTGTTTTGAGAACATAGAAATAGAGATTCTAATTATGGTGTTTGTAAAGTAAGTTGATCTTCCATTAAGAGTGGATATCATTTCAGGTTAATTTTTGACTGGATAATTACTGATCTTATTATCTTGTGATTTATATATTTGTGTTGTATTAAAATCAAGAAAAAAATATATAAATTGAATGTGAAAAGGAAAAAAAATGAGTCTGCTATAATATTTCAGTACTTTTTGTTTTACTTTTTTATATTTTGTAGAATCATTTTCTCATTGTAATAGATAGGAGTCCAATTAACTTAATTCATTAACTCAACAACATTGTAATAGATAGGAGTCCAATTAACTTAATTCATTAACTCAACAACATTGTAATAGTTTCATTTGTTAAATACCTGATAAATGTGTGCGGTGTGAAAAACTCATAAGTTGTAAATACTGATGTAAAAGTTACTACAGATGAATTTAAAAAGTTGTGTGCATGGGAGGTTGCATTTCACAATCATTCACATTTCACCATATAGGCATTCAGTTCAAGACTTCTTTTCACACTGCACATTTTCAGTCAGCCTAGTGAGTGAAACACTAAATGCATTGGATCACTGATCTGTTGTTTGATTTGTGATTATTATCATATTCAGCATATTTATGTCATATCATTTATCATTTTTTTCCACACAAAGCATGAAGTTGATATTTTTGTTACGTAATTATGTACAGCCAAATAAAGGTGGCAATACTGACTCGGTTGTTCTTGATAACACAAAGATGAACCATCCTAAAAAAAAAACATTACCTTATTGAACTGAAACAGCCCGTATTTACCTCTTTTGGTGGGTGATTTGGATAATAACTCCTGTAAAACTGAACAATTAACACAATTGCAGTACAATACAAGCTAAAACCTGCACCACAAAGTGTCCCTATTGTATCACATGTACTAAAACATCCAAAAAATCAAAATATATGGTGAATTTTAAAATTGGTGAATAAAATCCACTTAGTGGTCCAAGAAGAGTTGTCTGTTTAGGACTACATGTAGCCCATGGAAACTCTGTTGCTTGCTTGAATTGTGGATGAGGACAAAAATTATAGACTTAGATTCAGCGCAAGTCAAAATCTATGAATTCCTTAATGATTTTTTTTCATTCACAGTTTAATAATACATTAAATTTGACAATAAATCATTGTTAAATGCATCTTTATATGTATTTAACACATAAGCACATGTCTAACTTTGAAAAGAAAAACATAACATTTAAAACAATTGTGTAAACAACATATTTTAGAATAAATCTACAGCTGTCAGAAACAAGATTGGAAGTCTGAAATTCATACAGTCCTGTTCCTAAATGTATAATGCAGTGCAAGCTAGCATTATTTTTTATGCTTTCACTTCTGTTAGCAAAATATGGCTGTAGTAACATGTATTGTGAAGGAAGGAAACATGAATTTTTGTAAAACACCAGAGGCATTAAGGTTACAGACCACCAATTCAACCAATGAGCATTTGGAACGTACGCAAAAATAGTCCTACGCAGAAATTACCCCTGTTCCTCATAGTGCTGTGAAAAAAGTTCTCATCTTATTTAAAAAATTTAAACAGTTTCTGAAAGGAAAAACATTTCTGTAGATTTTATAGGTGCATTTTGCTTCTTGTGATGTGAAGCCTAATCTCCATAATGATTTTTAAATATACCCCTATCTTGTGAAAACACTGGGATTTCCCATGCTATTTATAGACCCTTCACTTCCGGTGACCAGTACTGCACTGCAAGTCTGCTAACCCCACATGCCATTCTGAGGATTGTGAGCTGACATATGTAGAATCATGCTGATATATAGTCCTCTGCAGGTTAAAGTTAAGGTAAAGTCCAGAGAAGCCATTGAATATTTTGAAATTAGCATAGAAGCCTATGGGAAGTGGAATTAGTGGTTTTTAGCCTTAAGCTGAAGCCATGGCAAAATGAAAATGTTGTGAAATAGCTTTAAACTACTTGAAGATCTTGTTAACTTTGCCATGAGAGGAATACACTACAAAAATCCTTCAAAATATGCATTTTTTTAAGTTATAGGTCCAAATTATGGAAAATTGGTCTTTTTGGCTGATTTTTATGTCCTATCTTGTAAAAAGTGTAGAAAATTTAGTAAAAATATCAAATATTAAACTTTGAGGGCTATATTTACCTAATTATGGTGGTAATAAGCACTTGAAATCAAGTTTTGTGTAGATTTGAGCAAAAATTAGGTTAGAAATGAGGAAAAACTCACTTTCATTACTGCGGTTAAGGCCATATAAGCATTCCCCTATGGCAACATGGAAAATCCATTTTTGAGTACTTATTTTGCTTTAGGTGCCCTTTACTGGTCATGTTTTAATGTGAAAACACTGTATTTACAAATTTAAAGCCAAAGATATCACCTTTTGTGAAAATTTAAAGATTTAGGATTTTTGACATGTGATCAAGAAAAAAGGGGGAGGCATGTCAGAAATAAATTTTTAAAAATAGACCGATTTCTCAGAAAATGATTACTTTTAAAACTATCTCTTCATTAATATTGTTAAAAAACAAGTTGTGATTGATATTTTTTATTTGAAAAGTCAGAAAAAGTTCTTTGCAAATATTTAATGCATTTAAGTATGGTAGAATATTGTCACTTTTTTGCTCGCACAACTTGGTTACCCTATATTTAAAAATCAAATATTTAAAAAAGTGCTCGTCACATTTCACTTAAACTTTGCAAATGCATTCAGTATGTGTATAGGAAGATACCTGTATAGTTATTTATTTTTTCTAAGACAAAAAGTGCCTCTTTAGGTTACAGACCACCAATTCAACCAATGAGCATTTGGAACGTACGCAAAAATAGTCCTACGCAGAAATTACCCCTGTTCCTCATAGTGCTGTGAAAAAAGTTCTCATCTTATTTAAAAAATTTAAACAGTTTCTGAATGGAAAAACATTTCTGTAGATTTTATAGGTGCATTTTGCTTCTTGTGATGTGAAGCCTAATCTCCATAATGATTTTTAAATATACCCCTATCTTGTGAAAACACTGGGATTTCCCATGCTATTTATAGACCCTTCACTTCCGGTGTCCAGTACTGCACTGCAAGTCTGCTAACCCCACATGCCATTCTGAGGATTGTGAGCTGACATACGTAGAATCATGCTGATATATAGTCCTCTGCAGGTTAAAGTTAAGGTAAAGTCCAGAGAAGCCATTGAATATTGTGAAATTAGCATAGAAGCCTATGGGAAGTGGAATTAGTGGTTTTTAGCCTTAAGCAAAGTTTTCAAGAATACAATAAATGCATTCTTAACATCTTTACAATTAATGTCCTAGATCTTGACTTGAGCAGAACCTTAAGGAGGTCTTGTAGATTGGGAACCTAACTATCTGTGAATGATGCAAGTCTATGGCAAATACAATTTAAGACAAAAGCCAGGAAAATAGTTAACTAAATTTACTTAAAAACAAAACAATACAATACTTGAAGATAAAATTGTCACAACCATTTGAAGTCAAAAAAGGACATGTACATGGATACACAAAAATAAGACAGATTAAAGGAGGTAATACAAGGCCAAAAACTCCTTGACAGTAAATGAAAAAAACACATTCTAGATCTATACCAAATGATTTGGTTGAGGAGTTCTTTAAATAAAATTTTGACCAACAGTTTTAAGAATCAGGAAGTATTACCTCAACTACTTTTGCAAGTCATAAAACAAAAAAAAAATATATATTATAATCCTCCATGTAGCCCTGCCATAAATTAATTCTGCTACAAAGACTACATGATGGCAATCAACATAAATTTCATAAACCAATCATCACAAACAAAAATGTCCAAAATAGTTGAAAATCAATAATTGAACTTGAGAGAAAAAGCCACCAACAATGGTGTGGGACACATTGTTTTGAAGTGATCTTTATATGAGCCAATTATGAAAACCTTACCACCCAAGATGAAAGAACAACCTTGAGAACCAATATAGTACAAATATTAAAATCTTATCTTGAATGACAAAAAATTTATAGTTTGAACATTTTTTGTTATGAATGAAAGAATGTATTCTTGGCCATACTGACTACTCCTAATAAAAGTCAACAAGAAAAAAAATGAGAATGCTTGCCGAACAAAAAAAGGTCCATACCATCAGTAAAAGGTCTTCAGTATAAATTACGACTTAGATTTCCAAATAACTATACAAACATAAAATATAAGACAAAAAAAATTTTCAGTTACAAAAGAATTAAAGTATAACAAATTTATAATGGCAACAAATTGGAAATGGGTCTAATCAGACATTTACTTCTAAAAAAGAATCAAAGTGGTAAAATCTTAAATAAAAAGAATACTGTTTATTTTATTACAAACACATACTTTCAGGAATGGTTATTGTGGACAATGTTACAATTGCTGGGCACTGAAGACAGTTTATTAGATAATTCCTGAACAACTGTCCAAGCAAATTTTACATCTTCTGACTTAGTTCTGGATGCACATACAGCAAATCTTAAAAAGTATGTGTCTCTGAATTTGGATGGCACTAAGTGAATTCTTCCATCATCATTTATAGCCTTTAGTAATACTTCATTTCTCTCATTACTCCCCTGAAAAAAAAGGCAAAACAAATATATAAACTTAATTATACCATATAAGTCACCAAATATCACAGTAAAATCATGAAATATTCAAAAAGAAAGTTTTGTTCTGAGTAATTTATACAGCATTTTCACCACTGGTATCTAACTTTTAACCATGAAAACAAAATTAAGGTCTGGATTTATACAATATTCTTTCAACGAAACAAAATTCTTGTAAAAAACAAATTTCACAATGAATGCAGTCCTCAATCTTGAAACAATGATTAGTGCTCCATTATTGGTTCATCTGTGACAGTAAAAAAAACAGACGGATTTAGATATAAAGAAAGTTGGTTTGTACTGGTTAATGGAAAACAAGCCAGCAGTTTCAAGACTGAAGGTGGTAAAAATAATAGTGGGCAAGCAAATATTTCACTTACAAACAGGCCATTAATATTTATAAAAATGTTTCTCCAAAATATGATTTGAACCAATGGATCAAGAACTTTACCAAGAAGAATGAGTGAGAACTATACTTTGCTTAATTTGCTTTGATACATCTTTTTAATTTCATATTAAGTTAACTTAAAAACCTTCAATCTGAAACAAACAAGTCCAAGTACAACTTTGCCAACAATCTCAAAATTCTTGTCAGATTTCACAAGCTCTTCAAATTCATGTGCTAACTTCACATCCTGGAAAGAGAATATAAACAGCTAAATAACCAACTTGCCTTCAAAGCACCACATATATTCTTCATCAATGTGACGTAGAGTTAAGGTTTAGAATGAAGCCATAAATAGGAGACTTTTCTATATAACAAAATTTTCAGGATAGATTTGACTATGAACCATGTTTTACTGAAACTTTCTTGCAAAAAACTTATTGCGTTATTGATTTCTTTTTTAAAGTCTGTATTAAATCTTGGATAGTTTTGACCCTGTTTCTTAGTTACTGCTTCTTGTATTTTTTCTTAATTTGTGTATTATGTATTACAAGTGTTGATAATGTACTATGTACTAATAGTTCAGTTTTGCTTAGGGGCCTATAAGTTAAAGCTTCTCAAGTATAAGTCCTTCATGTCCAAAACTAAATAATTCCATCGTATTTTCATCAGAATTAACTATGATGTTGTAATACCTAGACATTTTCTCCTCTTCTTTACCTGTCTTTATCTTAGTCTTATAACTTACTTAATGTTGTAATATCATATCATACCATATCATACTACTTCTTGATACACTTCAGATCAGTAAATAATCCTGGCCAAAAAGCTTAAGTACAGAATACTAATCTACCTTTCTTATATACTTATGAAGTCCTTCCTGGCCTTCCCTGAGTACAGAATACTAGCCTAACTTTTTTATATACCCCTGAAGTCTTTCCTGGCCATATAGCCTGAATACAGAATGCCAGCCAACCTTTCTAATATACTCATGAAGTCCTTCCTGGCCAAACTGCCTGAGTACAGAATAGTAACCTAGCTTTCTTATATACTCATGAAGTCCTTACTGGCAAACCAGCCTGAGTACAGAATACTAGCCTATCTTTCTGAAATACTCCTGAAGTCTTTCCTGGCCAAAAAGTCTGAGTACAGAATACTGACCTACCTTTTTTATATACTCATGAAGTCCTTCATGGCCAAACAGCCTGAGTACAGAATACTAGCCTACCTTTCTAATATACTCATGAAGTCCTTCCTGGCCAAACAGACAGAGTACAGAATACTAGCCAACCTTTCTTATATACTCATGAAGTCCTTCCTGGCCCAACAGCCAGAGTACAGAATACTAGCCTACCTTTCTTATATACTCCTGAAGTCCTTCCTGGCCAAACAGCCTGAGTACAAACCATAACTTTAAAGACCTAAATCTTCTACCAAGTGGTATATGCCAATGCTGTAACAAGAATGTAAATTGTTAGAAATATAATATCCCTTATAGCATACCTATAATAAACTAAAAACCTTTATTGAAAGTCAATACATGTAATAATAAAGAGCTGCGCTTTAAGTGCATGATACGCCTGTTGCCCTTTTAACTTGTCCTTATGCTTTTAATGAATTTATATGATCAACAAGAAATACTGTGAGCCCTGTCAAATACCATCCCCTCCAAAAAAAAGTAAATAAAAAATGCACAAATAATTTGGCACTATCAAGGCTACCTCAAGTTTAACTAAGTTTGTTGTCTTGATTTTCCACCCATACATTTCTATCTTCTTTAAAACACACTTTTCTGACAAGGTTACCAAGTACCTTTTATATTTATTAGTTGATCATCATAACAAATGGTCTGTTTTAGGTTACAGACCACCAATTCAACCAATGAGCATTTGGAACGTACGCAAAAATAGTTCTACGCAGAAATTACCCCTGTTCCTCATAGTGCTGTGAAAAAAGTTCTCATCTTATTTTAAAAATTTAAACAGTTTCTGAAAGGAAAAACATTTCTGTACATTTTATAGGTGCATTTTGCTTCTTGTGATGTGAAGCCTAATCTCCATAATGATTTTTAAATATACCCCTATCTTGTGAAAACACTGGGATTTCCCATGCTATTTATAGACCCTTCACTTCCGGTGACCAGTACTGCACTGCAAGTCTGCTAACCCCACATGCCATTCTGAGGATTGTGAGCTGACATATGTAGAATCATGCTGATATATAGTCATCTGCAGGTTAAAGTTAAGGTAAAGTCCAGAGAAGCCATTGAATATTGTGAAATTAGCATAGAAGCCTATGGGAAGTGGAATTAGTGGTTTTTAGCCTTTAAACGATTTTTCAATGAATAAAATTTCCTTGGCCATTTCCAGCTTTTTTTAAAGAGTAAAACTTCATAACACCGAAACGTAAAATTTGACATTAATACAAATCAGAAAGGAGCTTACATCAATAGATATGAACAATTCACCAAAGTTTCATAAAAGTTAGTGAAAGTGTTTTTGAGTAATTGTGTGAAAACTTGAAAACCCCCCTTTTTTTAGTATAAAAATTCATAACACAGAAACAAAAAATCTGAAAGTTAGAAAAATAGAAAGAGAGCTTATGTCAATACATATGAACAATTCACCAAAGTTTCATAAAAGTTGAGGAAAGTGTTTTTGAGTTATTGTGTGAAAACTTGAAAATCCCCCTTTTTTTAAGGAAAAAAATTCATAACACGGAAACAAAAAATCTGAAATTTATAAAAATCAAAAGGGAGCCTACATCAATAGATATAAACAATGCACCAAAGTTTCATAAAAGTTGGTGAAAGTGTTTTTGAGTTATTGTCCGAAAACTTGAAAAAAATTCCCCTTTTTTTAAGGAAAAAATTCATAACAAGGAAACGAAAACAATCTGAAATTTATAAAAATCGAAAGGAAGCTTATGTCAATAGATATGAACAATTTACCAAAGTAACATTAAAGTTGGTGAAAGCGTTTTTGAGTTATTGTCCGAAGTGTGGACCATGGACAGACGGACGGACAACGGTATGCCATAATACATCCCATCTTTGAAGGGAGTAAAAAATATTAATGAGGTGTAATCTGTTTTGCTAAAAATCTCAACTGACATACAGAAATCCTTATATTTCATAATATTTCATTTGGGAAAAGTTTAATTCCCTACCGAGTATACAAAAAACCAAGATATCTATAGATTAGAAATTTTTTTAATATTGAAAACTATAGGTATTTATAAAACAAATACATGTATACTTGTACTTTGAAAATAAGGTCAGTAACCTTAAGTTTTACAATTTTAATTAAAGAGTAATATTTATTTGACAAGTCTCCAAAGTGTGAAGAAAATTTACTGACATCTTAAAAGACTTATTCACACTAAATTTGGAAATTGTGAACCACCAAATAGTGAACCACCAAATTGTGAACCACCAAATAGTGATTGAATGCCAGAAGCTAGCTCTTCTCTCTATTTAAATCTGCAAACATTCTTGACAAGGACAAGAATGTTTGTTCAGTATGACTACCAATAGATTACTTTTTATACATTTTATAGGTTTTCCCAATAATTTAATATTTTTTAACAAACTAACTATTGAATGAATATACAGAACTTTAAACAGAAGTTATGACAATAAACAGATATATGAATAAAAAAATTATGCCACATTAACTTATTGGTTTTCCAGGAAAATAAAATGGTTACCAAGATTAACTACTTACCCGGAAATCTGGTATTTTGCCTTGATGGTCATGTTTTAAGTATAAAGGATCAACATTGAATGCATCACTGATTAAATCACTGTCTTTAACCCTGAAATGATAGAATATAAATATCTCTTGTTTATGGTGATGTACACAAAAGATTAATCAGTAGTATTAGCAGATCTAAGTAAAGTCATTCCTAGTTTCTTTCTAGTTTATTCTATGCAGCTTTTCAGTATTAAAATGTTGTGTGAAGTTTAAGTAAAAGTTCCTTATTTAATATTAGTTGATATAGTTCAAGAATACATGTACTTTGTTTTCCTTTTTTTATGTGGCAGATCCTAATAAAAGTATTTCAAAATATTACCATGTAAGATTATACATGTACATGTTTATCATATATTTACATCAAAACATACATTTATTTATAGATGTTATAAGCAATTGTTGAAATCCTGTATCATTTACCATATATAACATACCTTATTTTACAACCCTACTGAGTATCAACACATGCCATATCAACCCTATATCATCCAGTGTCCTAAGGTGATATTAGGGACTTAAGTTGATACAAGCATGTGATGAAAAATTGAACATGTTATATTCAGTGTAAAATGAAAACATGAAGTAACATACATCAACAATTATTATATGATCTACAGTCTAAAGAGATGTGATATTCTACCATGTTCCTAATGTGTTTAACGTTTTCTCTATAAATTGATACATACCACATTGTTGTAATATTCTACCATGTTCCTTATGTGTTAACTGTTTTCTCTATAAATTGATACATACCATATTGTTGTGATATTCTACCATGTTCCTTATGTGTTAAATGTTTTCTCTATAAATTGATACATACCACATTGTTGTGATATTCTACCGTGTTCCTTATCTGTTAAATGTTTTCTCTATAAATTGATACATACCACATTGTTGTGATATTCTACCATGTTTCTTATGCGTTCAATGTTTTCTGTATAAATTTATACATACCACATTGCTGAACAGTCAAAGTTTACCATCAACCATTTGTGAGGATTGAAGTTGAAAGACATTGCATACTGAAACAAAATAAGTATAACAGTGTATTCAACATTTACATTATACAACTGTAAAGACATCAATAATAAATCCTACAATAAACATAAAAAAAACATACTGTAAAAACTAGTGGAACTTGTGTGAGAACAATACAGATATAAAAGAAGAAACTAGACATTGAGCAAACAGGACTAATACCCCTGCAGCCTGTTGATCCCTGTACAGTTGGGGACCAATGTGGACATATGATTCATATCATTCATACACAAATCATTGGACTATTTTTATGGTGGATAGTCACAGCACTTTTGACACACAATTTACTGTCATTTCTACAACAACCAACTCCAAACAGCAATCTGTACTATTTTTTAACGCCAACACAACAGAATATGACTAATTCCCGACAAAACGCACATCTCCATATGGTAATCTAACACTCCATTGAGTTTCATTACAATCCCGCAAGTTGGTAAGTAGGAGTTGTGGACAACGCATCAGACCAATTTTTGCTAAAATTGCTTAAGTACCAAAGGTCATCATTTCTACAATTTCTGTTCAAAAATAAACTTCTGACAATGTGCACAACCCAATATGGTAATGTAACACCTCATTAAGTTTCATAAGAATCCTGCAAGTCACTGAAGAGAAATTGAGGACAAAACAAGTTTTGCTGAAAACACTTAAGTCCAACAGCTGTCTTTTCTACAATTTTTGTCCAAACATAAATTCCTGACAATTCTACTTAGAAAGTAGTTTGGACAGATAGACAGACAGATAGATGGGCAGACAGGGTGTAACATATCTATATAACCCCCAAACTTTGTTTTTGCGAAGATTTAAGACATACTATAGCTGAAATTGTTAATAAGTAAAATTGCTTCAAAACATTAAGATTTCATTTTTCATTTCTTGAAGTATTTATGTATAAGATTAATGTCTTTCTGGCCATTTTTTCATGCCATAGTATTAAGAATACAGAAGTCTAAAACTAACATATCTTAATGATGGTATAACTAAATCTAAACCTTAATAATGAGATATTTTAACAACTTACTTCAACACCATTTAAAATAGATCTAAATTCTGGACAAATAAATGAACTCCCAGCATAGGCTGCATCTACATGCATCCAAATATCACTTTCTTGACCTAAAAAAATAACAAAGTCTGAAGTTTACTTTGGAGTAATGTATAATAATATGATACTCAAGGTAGAAGATTAATGTGTGATATTTTTTAACAGTATTTTGGATTGCTGCTTCTATTAAAATCTCAATACAATGAAATTAAATTAGAACTTCCATAAAAGTAATATTATGGTAAAGAATGCAGCAAATTCAAAAATAAATCTCTCATTATTCCATTACTTCACAGCTGCAATCTGACATTATTGTTGTATGAATGTGACCCGAGCTATTACTCCGTTACTTCACAGCTGCGATCTGATTGGAATGATCAGGGGTTTTGATTGACATTATTGTTGTATGAATGTGACCAGAGCTGTGATAATAAAATCTTTTACTACTTACACATGTCATGATTTAAGACCACATTCCATATTACTTGGGTTTATCATCAGATAATGACAGATTTATTGATTTATTGATTATTGATTTTATGTAAAATGCCTACAGCTTTGAAAACACTGAGTCTTTGTTGGAGTTTATTAGGTCACTAGTCAACTCTAATCACCATACACATATCACAGTTAACTCAAAAAAAGAACTTCAGGTAGACATACTTACATAAAGGTCCAATTTCTAAAATGTTGTCGAAGGCACACATTGGCGTGGTCCCTAGTGTGGCACAGACCTAATGACATAAACAGAATAAATACATGTCTTAACGAGCATATCATATCCATTCTAAAAACATAATCCCCAAATAATAGTTTCTGATGACTACCTCTGCAATATTTACCAAAAGATTCAGTCAGTAGCTACTGAAGGACATAAATTATTTTAATAAGAAGCTTCTCTCAGTCCAGCATGATATGACCACAGCCAATTGAACCCTATTCACTAGTTCTGCTTCAGGCTGCTTTCATAAATTCCTTTGTACCTCATTACCACCAAGTTTTTTGGTCATATAAAAAGGAATAAGACAGTAGAAAAATATTAAAATGGGTCATTTAATTTCATGTATATGATAAATGGTTGTAAAAACCAATTAAACTTGAGGTACTTGCAAAATAATAATAAAGATGACAAGAGAGTTTTCCCTGTTCCTGATCTGCAATTTACAGATGAATACTTACAAAGAAAGGAATAAGTCCTCTGGATTTGTCTTTGTCTATGGCAAGTTTTAATTTATCTCCTCTCATGGCACCTTTGTCGTCAGCTGAAATTTCTCTCATCTTCACACAGCCTATCAAACCAGCTCTTTCCACAGATGAATGACTCTGAAATATCATTAGATATTTTTGATTTGCTTTAAAGAATGATATGAAGTTGCTTCTAATGAAATCCAAAAATTTCTATTCCTTGGGTGTAATGCATGTATTCTTTATTGACATCATATCTATGTTCTCTCATTTGATACTTTCTTGTCCACTGGTGTAAAATGCTTCATATGTGGTTAGTGATAGTACATGCAGCAATGACACAAGTAGAGATCAGAAACTGTAGTTAGCCACAGGTAGAGTTCAGAAACTGTAGTTAGCCACAGGTAGACATCATAAACTGCAGTAGACCACAAGTAGAAATGAAAACTACAGAAAATCACATGTAGAGATCAGAAACTGCAGTAGGCCACAAGTAGAGAACATCAATTGCAGTAAGTCACAAGTAAAGATCATATGAACATCATTAACCTTACCTGCTCAGAACCATATGCCACAAGTTTAGAGATGATCTCTGCATGTTCACTGTATTCACAAGTGGCCATTAATTTCCTGATCATTCTAGTCCTGGCTGACAACAAAGCAACTAATGTTGCTTCACTGGCAGTACCCTGTATCAATATAAATAGTTATAAATTTGCAAAATGACAAAAATTGGTGATAACAATATATTTGTATCAATTTTCAAACTTTGTGTTTCTTTAAAAAAAAATGGAAAAGTTTCAGAAATACCTAAATTTTGAATTAAAATAAGTAGATTAGATCTTTATGAAAGTCAAAGTTGACAAATTTAAAAACAAATGCTGTTACATTTCCAAATTCAAACTTTACAAGACTGGACTAAACCCTTACTTATCACAATAACATTCTGTAACGTAGAATTCCAAAATCTCAGTGACATATTTTCTAACTCTGTAACATACCTGAATGACTCCCCCACCTTTCCCACCAGATGAGAATAAGAATTCTGCAGGAAGATCTAGCATCTTTCCTAACCAATCCATAACTACCATCTCAAGTTCTGTGCAAGCTGGAGAAGAAGCCTACAATATTTAGAAAATAATAAAATATGCAAAAAGTAATGAAAATAATTTTCTCTGTGAAAAATTCAACAAAGTTTCATTTAACACAAAAAAGTATGCAAATACCAATTTGTCTTATCTGTCCCTAATATACATTATACATGTATCAAATACATGTACTAGCATATTGTATAAATTTGTAATAGTAGGTACATTATTAAGAAAAAACCTTGGGAAGCCAAGAAATTATAACCAATATAACAAGTATAGTATAATAGTCTATGGGCCAGATAACAGAAGACACCCCCCTCCCCCAGAATTTTTGTAAACCTATATAGGTTGAAAGATATTTGAATTAGAAAAATAAATTTGCCTGTTCGCCAAAAAATAAGTGCAGCATAGTCATGGAAACCGGGATCTAAAAGTACGCCACAACATCATTTCTGAAAATTCAGTTTTGTAACATTTTGCTGCCTTCAGAGTAAAATAAATATTTTCTGTATACACAAATGGCACCAAACGAAAGCTAAGATCTTTCACTTAACAACAGAGTATAAAAAAGTTTCTAACCTTTTGAACAAATGAAATAAAATTCTAAGTTTACCCCATCCCAATAAAAATTGCCTATTAAGAGAACAGTGATCTTAAACGACAATATACACTACATACATATATATTATTATATAACATTACATATTTCATTAGCAATTTTTGATAAATTTCAATGATAAAATCATGTTTTCTGATACAGTATGCTCATTCTCAGAAATATATACGGCAATGAAATCCAACTCATTTCATAAACGTTTTTAGTATATTTCTTTTTTTATATATCAACTTTACAATTTACCATTTGGCACGTGATTTTCTTATTCTTTTTTATTTGAAATTACTCATCATACGCACAATTTCAGATTTTGTAAACTTTTTTAAAAATCCTAAAACTATGATTTTTTTTTTATTGGTGAGCACATTTCAAGGGAAATGATTGAGAAAACATGCTTTATTATCACCACGACCTAATAAATAGCATCTGCATTGGACATTAAATACTTGGAAAAGTCTTAAAACGCATATTCAAATGGAGAACCTATGTCAAAATTCCACAATTAGCAAGAAATTTGTTTCATATTCATTTGTTGATAAGAAAAATATGTTTATCTCCTTAAATGATAATGAAGCATCTCAACCATTTCCAATCTAAATGATAATTTTTACCACATACACCTCAAACCCTTTTCTTTGAACATGAGTATTTTCATTTGTTTATAATGTGACAACATTAAAAAATGTTATATCCACGATATTAATTGGCCTTCTTTTAATAAAACTCACAGAAGTTACTGTTAAAACTATTAAAATAAAAAAACAAAATGAAATGGACCTATATTACACTCATATGAAATAACTTATGAATTGATTAGTCATCTTCATCATTAATTTCCCTCTTTCCAGATACCAACACAAAATCTAAAAACAAAACCTTCAACATCAACAGTCCATGCATTTATTGTATATTACTATCAAAATATCAAGATAGTAATAGCAAAAAAATTCATTTTATATTAATCTAAATACATGTAAATTAAGTACTGATTCATAAATTATTCATGGCCCAACCACAAGCCTTCTGAATGGCATAAAACTAATCTTTGCATCTTTTCTTCAAAGCACACTCTGTATTAGAATATCTAGTCATCCATTTCAAAGACAACACCTTGAAGCAAGTTTGTTTAGGTTACTATGTTACCAAATAATAAAACACCAGTTCAAACATTTGAAAATTTCATTATCAACTGAAAAATTTAATATTGCTTATGAAAAAAAAACTGTCATTCTATAAAGAGGAATTATTAGTTCAGAGTATTCCTCTGCCTTCTGATATTCACACAAACCTTGATATAGCTGTTTGTTAGGCATCATTTCATTATTAACTGAAAATATGCAGACATTGAATTGTATTTAACCATGACACAATGAAAACTAACAGATCAATTCTATATCTAGAACTGTAAAATGTTAAATAAATGTTGCTCTCATCATTTATAAAGGATTTATTGTAATTGTAAATTCTTGCCTCACTACTTTATAATAGTAACTTTTCAAAGGCTTAAAATTAGATGAGATTAAAATGTCCTAACATGTTACAGAAATTCTTTTACCTTTAAGTCTACTGGAATATCCTATGATTCAAATAAGAAGTAAGTGACATAATTTCACATGTCTCATATTCGTCTCTATACATGAACAGAGATCTATTCAAATTGTCTCATTACAACTAACACTATGCATAATTCAGGAAAAGAATTGTCATGACTGATTCACTTTTTCTACAGAAACAGTACTTAAACTTAAAAAGATTGAAAAGTACAAATTGAAATTTCCCATTTTTTATCATCATGCTCCCATTTCAAATAAAATTTTAGCTTTACAGCTGATTGAAAAAGACCAGTTCCAATTTCAAAACAAATTTATGTAGGCTAGTGAGTAACTTTAGAATCAGTCTTTATAAATCTCAGGCAGGAGGTGATTCATGCATGTCAAAAACCCACCCTATTCAATTTTATTTCTTGTTCAGAAACAGTTACTGATCACATAACAAGTCCTAGTTTTTCATTTGGGGGTTGCGCTTTTGAGATAAAAATTATATAGATTGTACATGAAATTGGCACTTTGCAAGAATTATCATTCTTGATTTGGTTTGATTTGGTTGGTTAGAGTTGGAGCTAAATGTATGATATTCTCAATAGTGCAGATCTGAATACAGAAATAATTATCATTATGTGAAAGTATAGCATATGTAGACTTAAAAAGCAATGTTTGTCTGGAGGGGTTTTCTACGCCACGAATCACTTTACCATTGGTGGTGTCTGAATTTTATGTGGACTGGTACTTAAATAGCTATCTAGGTAGAAATCTGCCCTACATTATACCAATGTGTCCTACTTAACTACTTCGGGGGGAGGGGAATATTTTTATATATATATATGAAAACTATGAACCATACATTCATTTGAAAGCTTGAAAATTGAAATTTTTAACATTTCTAACATTTCTTTGTATCTGTGTCATCTTAATTGGAAAACTCACTTTTTACCCAATTCGTCCTTTTCACATTACAGCCTTCACTATTTCTTCAATCCTGTGCTAGCGCTGCAGATATATTTTGGCAAACAGGCAGAAATGTGTTTTAAATACATCAATAATGAACTTTATATAGGTATACAAAAATTCCTCTAAAGAGAGGGAGGGTATGCTGGCCCATGGTCTATAATAGTAAAACAAACCCAAGAGAAGCCAATACACCCAATGGCATCTGACAGAATATCTGCTACAATAGCTGGATAGGAATTTCCTGTAGGAAAGTAGGCATGGAACTGTGGGGAATGCCAGTGTGTTACCTAAAATAGAAAATCATTTGTAATATCTCAATTTTGACAATTCCCTGCAATAAAAGAGGCATGGTATTGTAAGGTGTATACTTCACTTAAGTTTTCTATTTATTAGAGAAATTACCACAGTTCTATAAAATTCCTATTTCAGAATTATATCATGTATATGTAATTAACTTTTGGAAATGTCATTTGCAGTAGTGAATTTAAGGATATAATTTGTGAGAGTTTTATATCAAGTAAATGATGGTTGTAATCAACATCAAACACAGACTAGTGATTAGAACTCAATTATAATAATATCCTACAAAATACATCAGTTAAGTTTTTTTTGACATTTTGTTGAGTTTCAGATAATCAACATTATCTGGCATGATATTTTGTTTTCTGTTGAAATCTGGAAGTTTTCACATCCATGTCAAGATGCAGTTACAAGTAATCTACTAATATTCATTACTGTAATGCAAGTTTTTCTTTATTTTTTTGACAGACAATTTACATTCTAAAAGCAAATAAGTAAAAATAGAATTCATGGTTAGAAACTATGAAGACACTTATGTACAGTAAATATCAACATCATGGGCTATTTATAAACAGATTATCATTGGCACCTTAACTTCTGATTGATTTTGTTGCTTAACTTCATTGTGCCAAAGCAAGAAATTCAATCTCAAGAAGACAACTAATGATAATCTATGAGGGTATCATTTGTTAATTAATTCTCACCCCAGGCATGATAACTCTTTCAATGTCGGCAAATACAGCATCCCAAGACTCTGGTTTCTCTGGTGCCTGGTTGGGCAACAGCTCCTTTATATACCCAGGCCGAACCTGTGGAAAAGGTTTACGGTCTCGAATGTTCTCTAAATAATCAGCAACATAATCAATCATCTGCTTACCCCTTTTTCTGAACTCGTCTGCATCCATGATCTCCTACAAACATATAATGGGTCAGTACATTTTAAACTTTCTTCTTTTTATCTGATAAGCATTCATTTAATCATTGTGTAGGACTATTAAACAGCTGCAAAAAATCACATGGAACAGTGTTCTTTTCAAAGTTTACTGGCATTTAAACCCCAAATAACAAGAGGCTACCAGGAGCCTGAATCGCTCATCTGGTTGAATTTTGTCTTTCAAAGGCAATAAATTTAACAAGGAGTTGTCCAACGATTTTGACTCAAGAGGACTTTGGTAGGACTATCATAAGGATCATTTCAACAATTGAAAGTTTCTTTTAATCTATCATAGTTTTCAAGATATTGACTGAAAACTGTTAAAAAAAGTCTTTTTTCCCCTTTCAAGGGCAATAACTCTTACAAGGAGTCATCTGACAACTTTTATCCCTGAAGACTTTTGTAATCCTAATAATAAGGATCTTTTCAGCTATTAAAAGATTTGCCTAAACCTAACGGTTTTGGAGATATATGCGAAAAACTACAGTCTGACCACTATGTTCTATTTTTAGTAATGGTGGCCATGTTTTTGACAAATCAAAAATCCCCATTTCAGTTCTATGCAGGATACCCCAAGGAACATTCATGCCAAGTTTGGTTTCAATTGGTCAAGTAGTATCAGAGGAAAAGATTTTTTAAAGAAATAACATTAAAAATAGCAAAAGTCCTTGAAAAAGGGCAATAATTACAACATGGCTTAAAGGATTAAAACCAAAATTTGACAAGAAATAGATCTCATCATGCTAAACACTTTTACTTATGTCAAAATTTAGCTAAACCTGATAGTTTTGGAGATATGTGAAAAAATCTGCTGTCTGACACTTATGTTCTATTTTTAGTAACATCAAAAATCCCCACATCAGTACTATGCAGGATACCCCAAAGAACATTTATTTCAAGTTTAGTTTCAATTGGTCCAGTAGTGTCAGAGGAGAAGATTTTTGAAAGAAATAACATTAAAAATAGCAAAAATCATTGAAAAAGGGCAATAATTCCAACATGTCTTAACGGATTAAAACCAAAATTTGACCAGAGATAGATTTTATCATGCTGAACACTTTAACTCTGTCAGAATTTAGCAAAACCTAACGGTTTTGGAGATATATGAAAAAATCTGCTGTCTGACCCCTATGTTCTATTTTTAGTAATGGCGGTCATGTTTTTCGACGAATCAAAAATCTTCATACCAAGCTCTGTGCTGGCTCTAGAAAACCAAACATATATCAGGAAGATTAATATGATGGGCACTAGCACTACAACATTATACATTTGAAGTCAAACACATAAGGGGAAAAAGACAATATGTGCACAGACGCATTAAGTAGAAGACATTATAAAGAAAGCTATCCAGATCAAGATCAACTAGAAGATGGACCAAAACCCAGGAAATTTTTACTATTTCAGAGAGGCAAACAGAAACAACAGAAGTTCATTTCTTTTATGAATAAGGGGAAATTCCAATTTTAGGGGTCTGTCAAAATAAAGCTAATAAAATTGTCAGTGATACAACTAATCTAATTGAATTACAACGTAATTGTCCAGATTTTATGGACATTTACAAATATTTACAAGATAAAAGTTCTATGCAGGATACCCCAAGGAACATTTATACCAAGTTTGGTTCTAATCAGTCAAGTAGTTTCAGAGGAGAAGAGTTTTGTATAATTGTCTATGACGACAACGACGGACGCCAAGTGATGGCAATAGCTCACATGGCCTTTGGCCAGGTGAGCTAAAAATCACATGAAACAGTGTCTTTTCAAAGTTTACTGACATTTAAACAAAAATAAAAATAGCTTTCAAAGGTCAAATTAAAAAGAGCAACAACCACTCTACCACAACAACCACTCTACCAAAAAATAAATATTAAGAATTCTTCAACTATTTAATTTTATCTTCTGATTCATGGATATACATACATCAAAGTAAAATACAAACAAAACCGAGTAAAAAAAGTATGGACCTGCATCACTCTCAAATATCTGTCAGCTCATAAATATATCAATAAATTTGTAAACACTTTCTAAACAAACTCTATTTGAGTTAATTATCTAAAGTTATACCGCTAAAAAAATGTCAAGCTCAACAGGCAAATGTTTTTATGTAATGTTTATTACTTCATAACAGGAGATGTACATCTTACTTGGTATAAATGTTCATAACTACTAAGTCAAGTTTGAAGCACGTACAGAGTAAATTGACAAAAAAATCTAAATTCAGCATGCTAAAAACAATATTCCAGAATAGAAGTCCCACAACTTCAATATATGCATATAAACACTGTGTAAAATTTGAATAATAATAGTTCAATGCTTTTTGAGTTATAGATTGTGTCCACAACATCATGGTTAAGTTTTACATACTAAAAATGTAGGAAAAACATATTAAAAATTTCTTCATAAAAATGTAATAGGAGATGCACATCTTAATATGTATGTAAACACTGTGTAAAGTTTTACTAGATATTTGGTCAAAATTAAAAGACGAACAAGAGGCTCCCAGGAGCCTGAATCGCTCACCTTGTTAAAGTTTGTCTTTCAAGAGCAATAAATTTAACAAGGAGTTGTCCAACGATTTTGACTCAAGAGGACTCTGGTAGGACTATCATAAGGATCATTTCAGTGATAGAAAGTTCCTTCCATCTATTATAGTTTTCAAGATATTGGCTGAAAACTGTAAAAATTTATCTTTCAAAGGCAGTAACTCTTACAAGGAGTCACCTGACAACTTTGATCCCTGAAGGCATTTGAAGGCCTTATAATAAGGGTCATTTCAGCTATAAAAATAATTTCGCTAAACTGAACAGTTTTGGAGACATATGTGAAAAACTACTGACTGAAACCTTTGTTTTATTTTTAGTAATGGCAGCCATGTTTTTTGACAGATCAAAAACCCCAACATCAGTTCTATGCAAGGAACATTCAATTTGGTTCCTATTGGTCAAGTAGTGTCAGAGGAGTAGAGTTTTGAAATTTTTTTAACGATGACGGACGACGACGACGGACACCAAGTGATGGCAATAGCTCACATGGCCTACAGCTAGGTGAGCTAAAAAAGTACATATGCATTATTTTCAACATGCATTCTGAGCCAATTGCATGGTCCCCAACCAGCCAAAGAATGGTACACAAACTTAATTCGTAATACGTTAAAAATTCAATATTGAAAATCAAAGTATAACTAAAACTAAAACATAAATACCATGACTGGATCCCAAATTTTTGTGATTGTATAAATAAGAATAAAGTTCCAAGGAAAGAGTCACAATGGAATGAAGGTAATGTTTTAAGCAAATGTTAAAAGCAGACCATAACCAAAAAAACACAAAAAAAGAACAAGTCAATACCTTTGGGTGAACAACTTACAATTTCTAAGAAGTTGCTAGTTTACTCATGACTCATAACATTTCTTATCATAGAAACAAGAGGCTCCCAGAAGCCTGAGTTGCTCACCTTGTTCAATAGTTTTAAAAAGTTGAATACATGCAAAAACTAAAAATTGTTAAACCTCATTTGCACAGATGATATTTTTCATGATACTGAATATTTTTGCCACAAACATCAATCATCATTCTATTTATGTTAACTGAATAACAGGCCAAAAGTAAAAAATCATAAAAAATGCAATCCCCAGATTTTTCCCAAATTTGCACCAATCAAAGGTCTTTACATACTTGATATATTTTTTTTTTACATTTACATTAATTAACTGCTTTTGTTCTGTTAACAACAGGCAAAAACTGGGGAAGAGGTCAAAATGACACTTGCTGGGGCCTTAACTCCAAAAAGTGACGACAGATTTTTCTGAAATTTACACCAAAAATAGCTATTGAAATGCTGAACATTTTATCAATATACATTAATCATCAATCTGCATTAAGCAAAAACTGAAAAAACCTCAAAAATGACACTTTCAAGGGTAATAACTCCCAAGAAGTGTAAACAGATTTTTCTGAAATTTGCATCTAAGATAGATTTTGAAATACTGATCAATTTATATTAATCATCAATCTGCTTTAGTTTTCTAATAATAGGTAAAAACTGATAAAAACCTCAAAAATGACATTTTCAAAGGCCACAACTCCAAGAAGTGTCAACAGATTTTTCTGAAATTAGCACCTAAGATAGATATTGAAATGCTCAACATTTCATTACAAAAATAAATCTGCTTTTTTCTGAATAGTAGCTTTAATCTTCATTATTCTTCTATAGTTGAGGAAAAAAATGCAAAAGAAGCGCTTTGACCTCCTATGTTCTATTTATAGTAACAATAGCAATGTTTTTTCACCATAGACAAATTTTTAAAAATCAGTTTATGCAGGATACTCTAACAAACAATTATGCCATCTTTTATTAATTTTTGTCACATGGTTTCAGAGAAGAAATTGAAGCAAAAAACTTTGTGCAGTAGAACCTAAGGCACAATCACGCTAAGTTTAATCTAAATCCATTCATAGGAAAATATGTTTGAAAAATTGTTCATGACAATGACAATGACAGACACCAAGTGATGGCAATAGCTCACAAGATCAGTAAATCAATTGTCTTGAATTTTTTCAGGAGGAATAGATTTCTTCAAGCCAAAAATCTTAAGATATTTCAGATTTCTTCTATCTGTTATGGATTTGAGATGTATATAAAAATATACAGTGATACCAACATAGTCTATTTTTAGAAACAGCAGCCATGTCTTTTGGTGAGGGACCATAACGGACACAATTTTTGAGGTAAACATACCAAAAATAATTGTCACCAAGTTTTATCAAATTCTGTTCAGCGGTTTCAGAGGAGAAGATTTTTAAAGAAAAGATAACAACACACAACAACAAGGACTGACACCAAGTGATCACAAAAGCTCAAGTGGCCTTTTAGGTCAGGTGAGCTAAAAAGTGCATCAACCAGTATAATGAATAAGCTAAATCCAAGGACCATAATTCTGCAAATAATATGGTTTTATAGCTGTATGTCAACAATATGGTAAACATCTTAAAGACAATTCAATAGATCTGAACAAAATTTGTACTGCACAGGGAAGCATTGTACCAAATATCAAATAAATATCCGCAAGTATGAAATGTGGAAAACTGTGCATTTGAATTATTTTCTAAATCCAAGGGCCATAATTTAGTAAAAGTTCAATGGACAATAACAAAATTTCTGTAACTTGTCATGATAAAACAATGGTGCAAATATGAAATGGATATCTGCAAGCAAGGTTGGAAAAATTGGAAAACTGATTTGCTGGACTAACAGACAGACAAATGGACAGGCAGATGGATGGAGTGAAAACCAAAATTCCCAAACAGTAGGACTTATTGTAAAAATTTTACAGTAAGAGTCTCATCAAATTTGATGCAGTGGTTTCAGAGTGGTTGCAGAATAGAATATGGTCTCCTTGGTTTACAAATGACATAGTCTATGTTTCACATCAGGAAATCACAAAAGTGATGGGAAAATAACACAGTAGGTGCACAATGGCACCATGTAATAAACTGTGAAGGTTTCATCAAATTCCATACAGTGGTTTCAGAGGAGCTTAGATTAGAATTGGGAGCAGACAAACAGACTGAAAAACAGACTGATGAAAGGATGTACATCATGATCATTATATACTTTCTGCTTTTCGAGCCAGGAGTAAAAAAAGAAAAAGTGTGTGACTCAAAAACAATGTGTGCCTCAAAAACAATCGCCAACCCAGTAGGATAATCAAAGTTTTCTAGTTTGAATGAATATTGATATCTATTTTATTCAAGCCATCCCAATGAATAACTTCAACTGATTTACACAATGGCTGCTGTTATCAAAAACTCAACAATGTCTTATTCTAATGAAGTATTTTTGTCATCCTGACCAATAACATGAAAATGATACAAAGAATAAAACATATAAGTAATTCCACATTTTTTGTCTGGACCAAGAAATTTATTTTATATTTCATTTTACAGCAGTGTATTGATAATTTCAAATGGTCTTAAAAGCACTGAAAAACTGCAAAAATTGTTTCTTATGCATTTAACAAATCATTACTTCTTAAACCACACAATTCATATTCCAAATAAGCTCACTTGACAGTCTTTGAAAATTATTACAATGAAAATATATTTACAGTTATTCCCCTTTGCAAGTATTCTCTTGTATAACATACCCAGTTCATGCCTGGCCCTGTAAGTCCCACCACATATATAACAATTTTCTTTCATTTAAGTCTCTTTGTTCCAGTAAAACTTACTGGTGCTGCAAGATTCTTTTAATAGAACTCAACATTAAAAAGCCAACCACATTCAATTTGAACTGGACCACTATAAATTGGCATGCATTAATTAAAATGTAAAAAATTCACTGTAAATTCAAATGTTAGTAATAAACTAAAAGAGCACAATAAATGTTGTATGTATTTCCCTATAGTCCATTATTGCTGGTCTAACCATGCATTATTGGAAAAACCGACCCATCATGTGCATGCTTGGTAATTATATAATGATTGAAGCAAGTGTGAATTGTTACCAAGGTATATCTTCTTGACCTCTTCTTTGAAAGCCATCTTTTCTATTATGATAATGAACACACCACTTTATTAGTATAATGTAGGGTACTAACACAGTAACATTAAACTTATAAATATTATTATTTGTATTATTACAATTCTATTTTGTTGCAAATTATATGAAAAATGTTAATGAAATAAATTCAAACAAGAATCAAGGTTTCCAATTTAATATGATAAAATAATTGATACTGTACAAACTAATTATTTAACATACAAATCACCAACACTTTTAAGAAATAAAATAAAATTAAAAAAAAAAAGAAAATTGGATTATATTATATTACAGAAATTTACCTTCAGTCACAATATTCTCTGAAACTTATAAAATCAATCAAAAAACATTTACCTTCTGTTCAACGGCTCCCAATCACAGTCAACAGTTAAATGGATATGGTTCTCTTTTAGAATTCATTCATCTCTGTAAATTACCATGTATCTGATCAATATATACCATTTAACCAATCAAGCACACCAACTCTACAAGACAAAACCATTCCACAACATATTAGCACTCAAAGTTGTTTTTAGCAATCCTATAACTGACTTGGGTTCCTATAAAAGTAGGCATCAAATTTATAATCAATGATGGCATTTGTAAATGAATCCTAAAATCAATCTGACAATCTTCATGTCTCTATTCTAGGAATCTGTCCAAACAATTATAATAACCATTATAATAGCCTGTTTGTTTAACAGTTTAACCAAATATCAATATTGTATAATATTGGTGTTAACATGTTCAATAAAACAGATTTATAAAACTTAAATCATAATGAGTGATTATTACATAATAAATAACACCCAGTTTATATCTGTTTACAGTTTTGTAAACAACAAGACCAATATGACACTTCATTTATATTTGGTTTGGTTCACTGTGCGAAAATATCATAGAAAATCATCCTTGAATACATATAAATACACTATGGTCACTATAGCTGATTTTTTTTTAATACGGATATATCTGATTTTAAAGTGAAATGGGAACTAGAAAATACTCATTAAAAAATAATTAAAAAAAAAACAATAATAAAGTTTTCCACAGCATACATCATTTTAAAAAATCAAAACTGAAATTCAACACATATTAAAAAATCAATCACATAACCTAGAGGCTAGCCCCTTCTCTTAAAAGTAAAAATAAGCTGCATATGACAAATGTTCAGCTACCAAAGATCAATGATATTAGAAATTCAATACCATTTACTAATCCTGAAATCAATAGTTTTCATGAATAGAAATTAGCTCAGAGAAGATTTTTGATGGAATATATTCATACAAAGAAAAGATGAGGATAAAGCACAAAAATTGCAAATCTTTTACTCATTTATGAATGCAAAATGTTAATCTACGGATACTGAAATGTCACATTAATAACTCCCTATTCAAGTTATCTGTAAATAGAGAAATGCACAAGACTCTGACCATGGCCGGATCTGTAAATAAGGAATAAGGACTGTTTTTTGTTTATCTAATTAATACATTGATGAAAACTCATTATTCTGAAAACTATGATTTTAAATATAATCCATAGCTTACACTAAAATTGCCAAAAAATCAGAATAAGTTCACATACATAATAATAATAATAATAATAATGGACAAATTATTGGGGTTGGAATAAATAATAAAAACTTACTACACCTACTGAATTCATCATGCTTTTTATTCTTAGCAATAAAAGAATTAGAACTTGATATGTCTATAAATGGGCATACATCAAATAATCAGTGACCTTTACATACAACATGTAGTTATCTCTTCATTTAGATATATTATACCAGTAAATGCTTGATTTCTGACACATGAAATACATTTGTATATCTCAACAAAGAACAGACCACACTTTAAACAGCTTACAACTTTGTAGTTTAATAATGACCTGTACACTTGCAATGAACATATTGCTAGGAAACAAAGAAAATGTTTATTTTGGAACTTCATTGTTATTGCCATAACCCTCAGAATCAATTTCAGGATGATTTTGGTCATATTGAACCTTGTGGCACAATTTCATAGAAATTGTTATACTAATAGTATATAGGTCAATCTTATAAAATGCTTGCTTCTAGTCTCATTGTTGTCCCTTTTTTAACGATATAAACAAAAAATCAATCAAAACCTTTCTTTTGTGCTATAGAACTTTTTGATAAAGTTTTTAAACACAATGATCATCTAAAAGTCAAATTTGCACAAAAAATAAGTGACTTTGGATGACAAAAACACATACATATACAATAAAGATGACTCAAACAACAACACAGACAACGCCATATGATCATACAACTGCAAAAATATACAGTCTTTCTATGTCTTGTTTCGTTTTCACCTTTAATTTATTTTTATGTCACTTGAGTATGTATGGGCAACTCTTTTGCTGTACCTGTGTACAATGATGTTCGGGGCCAGCTGCAGCCAGGTGTGAGGGTTTCATCATTCATTGATGACAAATGGGTGGCCTTGGGCAGACATCTTCATCCTGGTGGGATTATTGTCTCTTTCACATATTCACCTCTTTATAAACATTGATAACTAATAGCTTTGTTAGGTTTAAAGCAATTCAAATAAGGTCTGTTCTTAGGACAGGAGTGAAATGTATATTAAATGCTTTGCAGGACACAACTTAATACTACAGCAGAGGTCAAACCTTGAACACTTGGGACATGTATGGGCACAACATTCATACTTTATACATAGTCCTGTCAAAATAAAATTTAACAGAAAATTAACTGCAACAAGAAATGTTATATTCAATTCTATAGCACTAGAAAACTAGAGGCTCTAGAAAGCCTGAATCGCTTCCTGGTCAAAAATAGTCTTTGTAGCTTTCTAAAGCTGGATTCTTGACCTTACCATACTATTGTCATAAGAATCATTTAATCAATACAGAGCATCATAGATATCAACCCAGTTTTCATATTATAAAATAAATCTCCAATTGTCATTTCTTCTTTTCAACGGCAATAACTCCAACATTGAGCAACTTATCTTTATGAAAATTTCAGCATACATGTAGGTTGGTCTCACCTTGCTGATCAATATACTCCCTAGAAAATTAGGCTAAACCCTTTGGTTTTCAAGTTATTTCAACACGTCCTCAGTTTTTATTAGTGGTGGTCATGTTTCGACAGATAAAATATTGTTAAGGAAATCCTAACAAACATTCATGCAATGTCTGGTTACAATCCATCCTACAAGTTGTCTAAGGGGAGATTTTTATTTAAAAATCCAAGACCCATAACTCATTCATTTGTCAACAGATCTTTCTGAAAATTTTGCATTCATGTACATGAAGGTAATCCCATCAAGCTGAACAATTTTAATCCCTACCAGATTTTAGATAACTCAAATGTTTTTGAGTTATTTGCATAATCCTTGAATTTGACCCCTATGGTCTATTTTTAGAAAAGGTGGCCATGTTTTTCAAATGATCGAAAATCCATACTCACAGATTGTTAAACATATTTTAAAATAATATTCATGCAAAGTTTTGCTTCAATCAATCCAGTAGTTTCAGAGAAGATTTTCAAAGTTAGAAATGTATTATTGGGAAAAAAATCCATTTCAGGACCCATAACTCATTCATTCATCAACAGATCTTTCTGAAAATTACGGCATAGGTCCATACCATGATGCTGAACAATTTCACCCTTACCAGATTTTAGATAACTGTTTTTGAGTTATTCGCATAATTCTTGAATTTTGACCCCTATGGTCTATTTTTAGAAAGGGTGGCCATGTTTTTCACATGATCAAAAATCCATACTCACAGATGGTTAAAAATATTCTAAAATAATATTTATGCAAAGTTTTGCTTTAATCCATCCATCCAGTAGTTTCAGAGGAGAAAATTTTCAAAGTTTGAAATGTATTTTTGGGGAAAAAATCCATTTCAGGACCCATAACTCATTCATTCATCAGCGGATCTTTCTGAAAATTACGACATTTTCACCCTTACCAGATTATAGCTAAACCAAACTGTTTTTTGAGTTATTGGCATAATTCTGAAATTTGACCCATATGGTCTATTTTCAGTAACAATGCCATATTTTTTTGCAAGATCAGAAATCCCCACGCACAGATTGTTAAACAAGTTCTACATAACATTCATGCAAAGTTTTGTTTCAATTCATCCAGTAGTTTCAGAGAAGATTTTCAAAGTTGAAAATTTAAAATTTGGGAAAAAGTTCCACTTCAGAACCCATAACTCATTCATTCGTCAACAGATCTTTCTGAAAAATTTCATCATAGGTCCATCCCATCATGCTGAAAAACTTTACCCCAGTAACCAACTTCAAACATATTTACAAATTTTGTTCCGTTTTATATTTTTCACAAATTTTTTAATCTGTACAAAAGTTAATTTGCATTTATATTCAAAAACTATTTTAACTGATTATTTATCCTACACTATAATTATACTAGAAAAAAAAAATTTCCCCTAAAGAAAATAATTTCCATGATGAACATAAGATTTTCCAAAACAAGACACTTTTCATCAATTTGAATTTTCCTGCCTATTTTATTTACTTAAAATCACTAATCTTCATTTCCTATTTATCAATTATAAATTACAATCTAATTAAAATTAGATTGTTACTTCTGTTCGTACGAGACCCGGCAGGATGGTCAAGAACGTTAAAAAAAAACCTCCCTCAATTAGATTGTAATAAAATATTAATAATTAATGCTTAGCATGTTTAATGTATCTTAAATTCCCCAAATGAATTTTACTACATGTAATATTTTAAAAAGTTGGCAGGTACTGGTATGTACAAAATATCTTTCAAGGCCTCAAATCTTCAGTTGAATTTGAATACTAGACCTGAATTTTATTTTGCAGAAATAATAGAATATTATTAGCCCAACAGTAGTCACAAACATATTTACTGGTTATAAAAGAGGTATTGAATGATATAAAAAGAATTACATTTGGACTACATTTTGGTGTAGAGTTGAGAAATAGTAAGGAAGTTCCAGGCATGGATGAGTATTTTGATACTGAAGAATAAAAAAATCACAAAAATTGGCTAAAATTTGGAATAATTTTTTTTCCTCAAAATATTAAAAATCCCTCCTTTTTGGTAAAAAAATGATTGGTGCCTTAGCCATCCATAACCTAAGGGTGCTGTTATTGTGCCCAAGAAGATTATTAAAGTGCACCCACACATTTCTCAATAAACGAATGTATGACTGAACTCAAGTCATGTGGCTTAAGGACTTCAGTTTAAGCAAGCCACTTGGGGGAATGTAGAGAATACATGTAGAGTTATCATTTAGTAGAATGAACTCTCATTTGAAGCAGTCACTTCGAAATGGCCGGGTGGAAAATGACGAAGTAAAAAGTTAATTTAAAATCGATGCTGGAATGGCTGAGCGATCCAAAATTTCCTATAGACGATGATTATACTTTGTCTTCTTAAACTTCAGTTACAACTCTACAATGGTGGCATAAATAAATATATTCCCAATTAACAATGAATAAATAAGAGCTGTCCCAAAATTCAATACTCTTCATTTAGTGGTAAGGGTTATGCCCCAAACTGATGCAGTAAAAAAGTCTACTAAAAAAACAAAACTCAAATTATTTCAAAATTTGTATACAAAAAGGAACAGATATGGTATTACCCAACAAATGCACCATCATAAAACCTTTATAAAAATAGCAAATTTATACTTACAGAGATCACCAAAAGGTCTTCAATGAGTATAAACACACTGAAAGAAATTATAAAATAATGAAATAAATATTTCTATTTTTTTTGTTTGTTAAAGAGTAATCAAGGGAACCAAGGTTATAGCGGTAATCAAAAGAATGTAATCCAGGGACAAAGACTAGACATGGAAAACAGACATACACAACAAAGAACATAAAGTAACTAAAATCATACATACAAAGTAACAAAAGTAAATGAGCAACTCGGACTCCACTAAAAACTGGGAGCATGGACCAGGTGCACCGGTAGGGTAAGCGTCCTCTGTTTTTTTCTAGAAACACCCGCCGAGTTGCTCATAAAAAGTCAAGTCCAGGGTAGACAAACAAGGAAAAGAAAACTATGACCCGTTGAATAAATCAGTTACAGAAAGTCTGCATAGTTTCGGCAAGCTCTGGCATAGCGTATGAGTTGTGATATGAACACTCCATATGCAGGAGCCGAAGGGATGTTGCCACAGATGAAAGGAAAGTTGACAATTCTGAATGAAAAGTCATCACGTTTGTCATAAAGTTTGGTCAATAGTTTTCCTTTACCATTGATTTCTAAGTGTAGGTCAAGATATGAGGCAGACAAAAAATTGTTTCAACAAAGTTAAAACTAATGATTAATAGTGATACAGATATAAACAATACCAGTCTTTTTTAAATGATTGAAGTGCTAGAAATATGGACATTTATATTGAAAAGAGGAGACAACTCAGAAAAAAATAAGGTCTCACTATTCACTTCAAACGTTTCCATTACTTTACATGTTAAACAAGTAATTTTCAAAGATTGACTGTGAATTCCCATGACAAATAACATCTTAAAGTTGCATACCATTGCGAAGCATGGAAAATAAGGCTCTCAAAATCATTATGCTAATGGTACGATGATCATAGAAATTCTTCACAAAATTTACTTGAATAAATAATACATGTACTGAAAATCCACATTTTTACCTTTTCTGCTAACTGACAGCATGGAGGCAAATTACACATGTAAACAATATTCATACACTTTTGTAGTAAATTACAAATATGATTTTAAGGTACACATTATCAGCTTTATTTTGACTACCTTTGATCAGAATACAAACAATTAATGCACTTACAATGCATATTTCTAGGTTCAGTGTGTTTTAGTACTGCATAGGGGTGTGGCCATTTGACCCAGAAGTAGTTAGTGAGACCTAAATTCAACGGGTCATAGTTTTCCTTCCCTCGTTTGTCTACCCCGGACTTGACTTTTTATGAGCAACTCGGCGGGTGTTTCTAGAAAAGCAGAGGACGCTTACCCTACCGGTGCACCTGGTCCATGCTCCCAGTTTTTGGTGGAGTCCAAGTTGCTCATTTACTTTTGTTACTTTGTATGTATGATTTTAGTTAATTTGTGTTCTTTGTTGTGTATGTCTCTTTTCAATGTCTGGTCTTTGTCCCTGGATTACATTCTTTTGATTACCGCTATAACCTTGGTTCCCTTGATTACTCCCTCCTAAACTATATAAAAATATTTTTGGAGGTCAGCCTTTTGCTAACTTTTTATCAACAGTTTTAACCGTGTTAAAAAAATCTTTTAACAAAATGAGTAGAATATTTACTTCATTATTTTTCATCAAAATTGGAATTCTTGAACTTCATTACCTCAAAAAATGAGCACTTGGCATATTATTTAGTCACTAAATCTACATTGTTCTTTAATAAATAATTTTAAGCCTTTTTATGAATTGTAAAAAATGATGAAGTAAATATTCTATTCTTTTTTGTTAAAAAAATTCTTTCAACAAAGTTAAAACTAATGATTAATAGTGATACAGATATAAACAAAACCAGTGTTTTTTTTTGAATGATTGAAGTGCCAGAAATATGGACATTTATATTAAAAAGAGGAGAAAACTCAGAAAAAATAAACTATATAAAAATATCTTTGGAGGTCAGATTTTCGCTAACTTTTTATCAACAGTTTTAACTGTGTTCAAAGAATCTTTTAACAAAAAGAATAGAATTTTTACTTCATCATTTTTCATCAAAATTGGAATTCTTGAACTTCATTATCACAAAAAAATGAACACTTGGCATATTATTTAGTCACTAATCAACATATTGTCCTTTGATACATAATTTGAAACATTTTTATGAGTTGAAGATGATCCTCTAATTAATGCTAAAATGTCTACTATCTCTGTGCTTCATTTTTCAGATAAGTCATAATTATGATTTTGTAGCCATTTGTACAGTAATATCAACTCCCAGTGCTTATTCAGAGATTTCAGCAATTTAGATTTTACTAGAATTTTTTGCGTGCTATTCATAATGCTATTGGTTAGGACCCGTGCAGGTCCGGGTGTCAAAAGAATAAGCCTGCAGCAGCACTAAGCTTGTCGTAAAAGGCGACTAAATAGTGCTCAGAACCTTAGCCAGGGGCTAGGGTGCTCTGCCCACAGAGCAACTGGGTTGTGTGCCCCAGGTGGTGGAATGGGGTACTCCTGGTGTGTTACATGCTGGGGTTGTCGGGCTATAATACAGAAAACCTGACTGCAAACCATAGTGGCGCATCATGTTGGGAAAGATGCCACGTTCCTCACACGTTAAAGAACCCTACGGTGGTATTCTCCCGGAGTAGAAACCATAGGGCTTCGCCGCAGGAGGCTAAATTGACCGACCCTACCCACCTCTCCCTATTTCCAGTGGCAATCAAAATTTTTCGACCCCATTGTCCTTGTGTCCCATCCCTTTTTCATTTCATTTTCATTTTATCATCAATTTCATGTTCATCGTCTGAATATAGCTGAAATATTGCTGCTCGGACGTAAAACCCCAACAAACAAACAAGCTATTGGTTAGATTTATAATAAATTTCTATTGCAATTAATTAAGGGTTATGGGCATAGTTTGTTAGATTGACTGCAATAAACAGGGCCAGATCCAGACACTTTAAAAGGTGCCAGCCAAGGGTCCTCAGAAAAAAGGGGTGCTAGGATGCTATTTGCCATTTTTTGTCAATTTTACAGATGAAAATGACAATTTTTTCAATAAAAAGGAGGGACCAGCTCCCGTACATCCCTCTGGATCTACCACTGATAACATATGTTAAGATGTTATCTACAGAATTTAAAATGAAGTTTTTTTTAAGTATAGTATACTACACCAGCTAAGAATCATGTGAAATGTGATTAAGTGTTGGAAAGCCTCCATATTTTTATTTTTGATATTTTGTTTAAAATGTTTTCGTAAACAGAAATTCACATGTGGTTTTTATAACCCCTGATCAGATATAAATCATAAAGAATGTACTATACATTCAAAGTTAAGGGAGATAACTCTGTAATTGGCACTGAAACACACTTTCCAATGTGAATTATCTCCTAAGGACAGGCAGATTGAATGAACGGTTGTACATTTCGTTATATAGACACACAAAAACAACATAAAAACAAAAATAAAAATGTGTAGCTTTTTGGGGAGGGTAATCACATACTACAGAATTTGCCTGATTCTTAGTCTTACAAAGATTGCTACTTAAAGAGATGATATCTCCCCGAGGTGAGACCGTTTTGATTTCTCGACTTTTAATCAAGGCTACGTCTTACTTTATGACCACGTTTCATTAGTGTGGCAAAACATAAGTATCATACAATAAAGCTCGCTTTACTTCATCGTGGAAAAAAGTCCAAGGCGTTCCGTGTATGGATAAATTCCGAGAAGTAGAACAGGCAATCACTTCCTGTTTCTAAAGATCACAGAATGTTTGCAAATTAACGTTTTTTTGGTGTTCAACATGTTGTGGAACTGTGTAAACTTGTTACAGTTTATCAAATAGGTATTCTCTTTGGTTGAACTTCAGATTTCGTGACGGATAGTGTAAAAACTGAACTAAAAATGGCCTAATCGGATACACACACATCTGTGACTGATTTTTTATTGCTTTATTACATGTACATTACTGTGAAAGCATATTATAAATGTGCTGCTTTTGATCAGAATCTGTGTTTAAGTGAAGGAAGTTAAGACAAATGGCCGGAACTGTAGACAGAGGGACTTCAATGGACCATAGTCATTTGCTAGAAAAAGAAAGTGATGCTAGAATTAAGTTTGAAAGGGCATGCCAACAGATAGCTCTTCTTGATCAGAAAATAAGAGACTTAGAGGTACGCTACAAGAGAGCTGTGAGATTTAAAAAGAACTCTTTCAGATACAACCTTCGTTTACGACTTTCAGTTGTGACTGGTGTAAAAATGATGTATCATCATTATGCAAGTACAAAAGCTGAAGAATTACAGAAAATTAGAAGACAAATTCATGATAATGTTGTACCTTCCAGCAGTGCTAATTCTGTGTTTTCCTCTAGAGATAGTAGCAGTTTTGCTTCTGTAGAAGATATTCATTCAGATTCATAAGGCAACTTCTGTATGTTTTCCTCAACGACTTATGACTGTGATCAATAACAACTACTGGATAACATGTGCAATGTTTACTTTCATCTGTTAAGGCAACAATATAATTAAGTTTTAAAATTTCATATTTTAACATTGTTAAAGTATAGATTTACATGTACATGTAGAAACATTTTATTGTATCCATACTTACCATTCATTTAAGTCATAAGGAATAAATACATGTATACAAAAAATAAGTAATTTATGGATCCTTTTTTAAATGGATTTTACTCTGAAATTCTGAATGTCAGTAAACAGCACCTTTTTAATCTCATTAATTTTCATTGTAATTGTACAGATACAGTTGTACATGTTGTAATTTCAGTTTTTAATACATGTACATTGTATATTAGTATGTATTTTATTTGTACATGAAAACAATTTACATTTAGATATCATCTATATTCTCTTATGGTCTAAATACATGGTAGAGCTGATTCTTCTAATTTTATTTATTGTATATGTATGCTCATTTGTTATATGCTTTTCTTTTGTACAAATCTACATGTATCATTTTAGATTTTAATATCATGTATGATTTAGAAAAAAAAGTTAACAAGTTTTACAATTGCTGTTCAAATTTCCACACCTTGAGATTTAACAAATCTGTTCGTAACCAATAGGACCAGTAAAAAAAACAATTGTTTGTTTTATATTTTTACACAAATCTAATATTTGATTCTGATTAATTGGTTGATACCAGCGATTTTGTTATTCTTTTTCAAAAATGCCCCCTCATTTCGGATTTTGGGGAATAATGAACCAAATGGGAACCAAAAAATCTGGGACAAACTGTGGTTTTTTGGAAATATGTTGCATGATTTTGAAATAGTTTTGCTTGGGGAAGCACCCTGTAATCAGAGATAAATTCAAGGTTCATGTACATGTAACAAAATCACTGAATACAAAGTAGATAAATTACACTAGATTTTCACATTCTAAAACCAGAAATTGCAATTAAATTTCTGACAATTATTTACATTTAAAGTCCAGCTGTGCTTTCAGTTTTTTATGTCCTCAGTCAGAGAAATAAAATGTAATTAAGCCCTTATTTGTCAAAAGGTAATAATGAACCTTGATATACAATGTGTGATTGCCCTCACAATTTTTAATTTGTATTTTGTCGTTGTTTTTCACATAAGAACTTTTTTCTCCCCGTTTTTATCAGAGAAAACATTTCAACACACTATTTTAACATACCCACTTCATGTAATTGTTGTTGTAGATACCATGGTTATGATGGTTACAAATAGGTACAATTTAAACTGTGGTTTTGTATTTGATTATTGTACTTTGTAGTACATTGGAATTCAATGATTCATGAATATTTCAATAATATGTGTGCTACATGTAGTTTCAAAATCTTTGTGAATTCCATTTCAACAAAACTCACTTATCTGCACAATTTGAGAAGATTACTTAGGATGCCTAAAACTCCACAAATTATTACAATCATAAACTGTTGTTTGTACAAGTACAGTGTACATTTATAACAATGTCTCACTGGCTGATGTCCTATTGGCTATTTCAATTACTCAAATCAATATTGCTTGTAGAAACATACATGTAGCAATCTTTCATAAGCATTCTTGAATTGTTTTGTCTTATGTTTAAAATTATATTTAGTTTGTTGATCTGTTTTTTAATATTACCTCTGTTATTTAAGACACACAGAGTAATTTGTTGATAAGTAAACCATTGTATGAGATAGTTTTATTGTTTATCTTGTTCAAAGGTACTCATTTTATAAAAGCAGAACCTTTAAATCTCTCAGTTAAAATGAAGGTTACATGTACTACAATTCTACATGTAGTTAGAGTTCTCTTTGTACATTGCAAGAACATTTCAGCTGAGTTCTTATTTTAATATCCCTGTCTGTCTGTCTTTTGACAAAGTATTTAGGTGTACCCCTGTTTGCTGTTCTTCTGCCCACTTGTGGTTTGATAATTCAAAACATACTAGGATGTGTTTTTATAAATGTTTTGGCATAATGCCAATGGTTTTCATCATATTAATACAAGAATTTAACCACTGAAAAAAGGGGACATCATATAGTTCTTTAGAACAGCTATTTATTTTTGGTATGAATTACCTCAGGAGAATGTCATGTTTTGAAAGGGGCACCATGATTACCGGTAACACATTTTCAGTTGTTGATATGGTAAAGCCATTCTAGTAAAGGTTTTTTGCTGTGAAAATCCTGAAAAATATCAATTACATGTAGTTTGATAAAAGACTTTGCTTTATACATGTTTCCCTTGAGTGGTATGTAAAAGCCATAAATGAATCCAGGGAAGGGGACATGCTTGAAAATTGAGGTTGATAAGAAATCACTGGAGTGAGCCCCTCTTGGGCCAGTGGATAAGGCCTATTATAGGGATGAATTATATAAGAAATCAGTGGAGTGAGCCCCTCAGTGGGACAGTTCTATTATAGGGATGAATTTGTGTTGTTTGTGTGTGTTACTGTGCTTATTGTTTCCTTTTTTGTTTAGTTTTAATTGTAATGTTATTGTTTGTCTTATTTGTGTCATATATCATACATAGAAGAATTTATTTCAATATTGTTGTGTTGATGATAATGAGAAAATTAAAAAATTATTTTATTTTGAAATGTTGTTGTACATTTTGATTGATTCAGTGAATGGAAGGAAAAAGAATGAAGTTCAATTTTATGCCTGAGGTCATTTTTGAAAGATCATTCTGTATTGACACGAAAGTATTGTGATTTGTTGTGGTTTTTTTTTTTCATGAAATTTCATTGGGTAAAATGTCCATCAGACTACAACCTCACAGTTTCAGAACTAAATAAAACTAGAAAAAAAACTGAGCAATGCTCACAAACTTGATACCCGCATTCCCCCATATTAACAAATAACAAAATGCATATTTTGCTATTGTGAAACACCCAAAATAATTTCGATCAAATTCCACAATAGGAGGTGCACAATGGGAACATGTAATAAAGATTCTGTGAAAGTTTCATTAAATTCAATTCAGTGGTATAAGAGAAGTAACAGATAAGAAATGGGTCCCCCAGTGTAACAGAAAGATGGACAAATGGACATCCCCATTTCTACCGTCTACTGGTATATTTTCCCAACTTTGCAAATGGTGTGCAACAAGAGTGATTGTCTAGCATTGCATTCATTTCAACAAATAGCAGGGTTCGCTATAGCAATATAAAATACCAGTGAAAGAATTAGGATTTTTGAACCCCTCCCTACTTTTGTTGCAAAATTTGGGCAAAAAATGAGCAAGTGATTGCCTAGAACCCACCCCCTGTTAACTCACATGGCCTAAAAGACCATGTGAGCTTTTGTCATCACTTGACATCTCGTCCGTCGTCAACTTTTCTTTAAAAATCTTTTCATCAGAAACCACTATGTGGATTATTACCGAACTTGGTCACCAGCATCCTTAGGGTATCTACTTTTAAAATTATACCGATTATATAGACCATTGCTATTTTTACACCTCAGGGGTCAAGTCACATATTTCTACATACATCTCAAAGACTATGAGCGATATTGGAAAATAAATGTGACCCTCCTTCAGCTTGAAGAGCTGTACATAATTTTGTATCGGGTTAAACTTGTTAGAGTTATTGGTCTTGAAAGGCGAAAAATGATTGTTTTTATTTCATTATTTTTTTTTTGCAGTTTCAGCCAATTTTTGTGAAAACTATAATACAAATAAATAACTTTTCGCATGTGCAACTTTGGAAATCTTCTTCCTAAAACACATTTCACAGAATTCAATGAAAGTTAGTTGGCATATTTGTTCCTTAGGGTATCCCAAACAAAATGACTGTTGAAATTTTTTATTTGTGAAAAAACATTGCCGCTGTTACTAAAAATAGAAAAATCGAAATTTTCAAAACTATTCATCGACTGATGTAAGAGTTACGGTCCCTGATACAGTTTTTGTTGTTTTTTTTTTCACATAGACAACTTTCGAAAATTTTCTAAGATCTATCCATTTAAGATCATTTAATGAAAATAAGCATAGTAGAGTGTATTGTGCTCAAAATGACTGTTGTCTTCTTGTCGTTAGCCATTACACTTGAATGCCAGTCTCCTCAACAAATCTGGCCGCCTTCTGTAAGTCTTCCACAAAAAAATATTTATGCTATTCTATTTAGTATTGACTGATCTATTATTTATGCAAAGTTGACCCTCTTTGGAGTTATGGCCCCTGAAAGTGTCATTAATGTCGATTTTTATAACTATCATAAAATAAAGAAAATTAGTTAGAAATGAATAAATTAAAAATAAGAAATATAAAAGAACGGAAGTGGCCACACATCTGTTGACTCAAGATATTTTTAAACAAGTTTTAACTGACAATTAATGATTTTTACAAAATATATGAAGCACGAGAGTCAACACGCATGTGGCCATTGTTAAGAGTGAAAAACCGCACAAAATTTTGTTTTCCAGCCTTTTTAACAGATTTTACCAATCTCGGCCAAGTTTGAAAAGCATATATGACTGTTTATGTTCAAATTATTACCTTTAACTAATCAAACTAACTATAAAGCACATTAAAGAGCTGGAGAAACAATGTAAATTTGCTTCATTTAGACTTTGTATTTGGGGCCAAATTTTGCCCTTACCGAACTAACTTCTTTCAGTCATTGATGAAGTGAAGAATTGATGTTAAAAGTGATTGTGATATAATCAGAACGAAGTGCTTAAGGAACAGTGTATATAGTTTTACCTTTTATCTTCATTAATTTATTGGCGCAATTTAACTACGACAATAAAAAAAGTCAACTGGCGCAAAAGGAAAACGCCAAGGCCAAAATTCCCGGTATTTTGTTCATTGAAACGTTATATTTGGTTGATTGGGAAACACCTGGAAAATAAGTGTAACAACTTATGAAATTTCCTGTGATAAAATTTGACTAATTGATTATCGAAAGCAAGAAATGGCATTTTAAGAATAACATTTTTACCAAAAATTCAAGACATAAAAAATATTCCAGGTTCTAACTCGAACTGAAAACCTTCGGATTTAGACCTTGGTCATGTACGACTGTTAATCCGGCTAGTTAGGCCACGGTGACGATATGATTATCTAGGTCGTGATAGGCTACATAACGTTTAGTCTTTCAGTGTTTTACATCTTTATCGAAAAAGGTACATTTTCACTGAAAAGCGCATTGTTTTTTTTAAACCACACTACACAAAAACCATACACTGTGATGGTTACAGGTGTACTTCTATGGGAATTCCCCGACTCAACAATTTTGAACAAAACTGCCGAAAGTGCATTTTCAACTAATTTTGTTGCAATTTTTTGCGAACATTCTTTATTATCAATACTTGTTTTATTCAAAGACAGTTCTACAGGATATATATCTTTAGTATAAGTGCTGAGTTATTGTTGATTAGAGCCAAAATATCGTCCAAATACCTGAATTAAGGTGTTATTAAATTTTTCTACAAAATTTTGTTTGGAAGGATCTTTCTTTATTCTAGCCATTAATTGTAATTTGTAACAGTACGGAAAGAAGTCCGCAATAAGTCGTGCACTATTGGTCCTCATGGGAATTCCAACAACTTGACGATAAACGGTTCGCCAAAGTGTACGAAGATGTTGTCTAACAGATATTCGAGTTCTGTTACGGATATCGAAAGAATACAGTTAACATGGTTTTTTTTTTTTTAAAGTTTTTCGTTACTAAAATAATCTAAAAGAATTCGAACAAATATATTCACATCCCGATTTATTAAATTACCATTTGATATGTGAATTTTTGTTTTATGATATTATGTGGAAGTGTACTTGTAAGAAGTTGAAAAATCATTCAATTTGTGTTTTATTCAGTAATTCCGGTTTCATGTTTATTTATTTTTTTCGGATGTCAACTATTTTCATAACAATCTAAGGCTTTCTTACAACTCAACATCTACTTTCTCACGTTTTTTTTTCATTTATACAATACGAATGGAGGGAGTACAGGATGATGTTACCACATTTATTCCAACTGATAGAGGCTGGAGGACGATACTTAGGTCTTTTTTAAGAAATGTTTTCAACTCTCGGTCTTAAACGACATTCAGATTTCCTGTAATAACATGGGAATTGGGACCATAAATATATTTAGAGTTACTTCAATTTCAAGATATTGGCATGTTTTCCTGTTTATATTCATAAGTTACGGCCCCTCAACCTAATCCCATTTTGTGTGCATGATCGATATTGTTCTACTGTTCTGTCCTTAAGTACGCCACACACTATATATATATAGTCTTAACATGCAATCCAACAAATAGTTATTCTCTCGATGGTGCCAATGGAATCAGGATTTGAACAGTAATCCAAAAGGGACATTTTGTAAATGATTTGCTCATAAAATGTCCCGTCCGGGTAAACGAAAGAGGAAAGTAAAACTATGACACGATAAACAAATCGGTTCTAATGGTGCAGACGGATGATAACCATAACGATCCACCAACTAATGATGACCACCATAAAACATTTGTAGTTCATGCACTTTAATCTTGTAGCAACATAACCATTTTCCAGAAGCCTACTTGTCCTGCGCGATACAAAAAGTCCGTGTATAGTGTCGGCAAGCTACGGCATAACGTATGAGTTGTACGAAAATATACCCAAGTCTAGATTTGGCGTGGCGTTATATACTAGTTAGTAAATCCAAGTATTTCTTTAATGGAGTATTATTTAATGGACATACCTTTTAGATGATAAATAAAGAACTTCGCCGAGCGAAGCATAATACGGCCGCAGCGGTCAAACCCTGAGCAATTGGGACAAGCGTGGATTGACATACTATAGCATAGGGACTGATAATTCATTATGGACACGACTGATCTGAACACAGTATAGCACAGAATTTGAAATTCTTTTAAAAATTTTCGATATCCGGAGACTAAAAATTTAAAGTGTCGATTTTTTATGTGGCCCACTGGACCCCTTTTAAACATAGTTAGGAGATACCTGAAATCTGATTGAAAAATGCAGGCAGTGATTTTTATAAGGAATCAAATAAAAAAATCGAAATCGGATCAAAAATTTAAAACGTATATATTTCTGAAATATGATTGAAAAAATGTAGACAGGGATTACTAAGTATCATATGAAATCCAATAAAAAAATTCTCTAAGTTAGACCAGAAATAAACAATTTATCGTCTTGACGCCAGGGAAATGCATGTTTCTGGCCCCTAATTTCTAAAAAGTTCGTCTTTACCCCTAGAATCAATCCAAGTCTGACCTTTGTGGTATAGAATATTATGAAACAATATCATTGCTATCCATATGCTTTTACTGCGTGAAGTTTTACAGTTGAAATCTACGAAATGCTTGTTTTAGGCCCGTTTGTGTCCTTAGTTCTATAACGGTTTGGGTTATAACCCCCAAAATCAATACCAACCTTCATTTGTGATTTTAAACTTTGTTATATTAAATTTTATAAAGATTAACCAACTAATACTCAAGTTATCGCACGAAAACCAAGTATTAAAGGACGACGCCGACGACAGCGCCATACCAATATACGACAGCATTTTTTTTCTGTCCTATTAAAATACTAAGTTTTAATTCAGTTAAAATTACTGTTTTGGAAGTACCGACTCCAAAGCCTGAATTGCTGTTATATAAATATTGGAATTTAAATATGTAAGGAACATGTAAATAACTTTTTTTTTGTCTTTAAACTTGATAAATAGTGCAAATCATTCAATGACCCTCCTTATAGATAATATTACAAGTGTAGTCGTCCAAGAATTAGGTTGAACTATTTATAAACATATGTATACAATTTAAATGTAGGTGATATGACTAGTTTGTATATATAAACATTATAGATTGTCGAGCCTCTGCATATAAGATATGGACGAAAGCAAGTTTGACAAGAGCAGATTTATATGTAGATTTTGGCTTGCAGTTGAAATTTTGGCTTTAATATCTTTCTCTACATACACTGCACAGAAACTGTAAGTAACTGGAATACCAAAATGGATATTTCACAATACTTGTTTTGTTTCAAGAAATGTGATAAATATATTTAAAATACCGTCAAGAAAGTTGCAATTATTACACGTTTTAAGTACTTACACAGTGGTTGCAAAATGTGCAACGTACAACAACTTCATGTCGCACTTCTAAAATTTCCACTCTAATCATTCCTAAAGAGCCCAACCTATTCTACAATGAAGTCTATCTCAAATCTTTAACTACTTGGATTTTAAGAAATCTTTTAACACATGTAGTAAGGGGATTGCTGTTTTGGACTAACCACTATAAGCAATGTTTTCCCCTTCATGAGTGGATTACATTAAGCAGGCCCTCGCCTGACTCCTCCCCTGCGTAGTCCTTGTAAACCGTAAGAGGTAGGAATTCCATTCCTTCTTAGGATGGCATCAAGTCAGAAAATAGCTTGCCAGACAACATCTAGCACTGCTGGAGTAACATTAACGGAGCATCTGATCCATTCTCCCAATTTTGTTTTTGGTTTCTTTTTCCATAAACTGTAAGATTTGTGTCGGTGGTTTTTTGTGTATGTTGTTTGAACTTCTGTTCGTTTAGTTTACCGATATAAAATAGTTTCGTTTTTTTTATCTGGGGACACATAACACGAAGTTCGTATTCGTGTGCCCGCTTTTTAATACATTTCGGTCCGTGGACATTTGATTACGCTTTCGTGTGAACCACTGATTTCATTCTCAAAGGAGCTTGCATTTAATAAGCTTCAAAATTTGCTTTTGACTATGACTGTTTTATCATGAGTTTTTTAACCATTGGAAAAGTAACTAATTAAGGAACCGGAATACATAGCGGATCTGAAGAGTAACAATAAAATCAATGAAATTTCGAAACAACGAATAAATAAATAGGAACGATATAAATAATGGAAGTAAATCCGTCCGGAAAGCCTTTTTCTTTTGTAGTATAACGAATTTGTTGGTTGCCATGCAATTGTACGAACTTATAATATGAAACATGACAGTTGGATGTCAAAGCAATGCCATGATGCATATACTTGTTTACCCTATCATGATATAAAACAAGATGTTGGCCATGATGCAGATACTTGTTTACCCTACCATAATATAAAACATGACATTTGGATGTCCAACAATGCTATGATGTAGATACTGGTTTACCCAAATAAATTACGGTATGTATAAGATGGTTAAAAACATCTCACTTCTTGTGGAATTTAACATCTGTTCTTCAGGTATCAAGGGACCAAATTTTCAGAGGGAGCCATTATCTTCACAGTCTGTATCTTGCTAGTGTCTGTTCTCACGATCAGCGTGACAATTTTGTGCTATGTCTTGTATCAACAGAAACTGCACATTGTAACCATGGTAAAGTATATATACGTGTAACCCTATCCCTGTATATAAAACGTCTTAGAATAAGGACTTTATATTGCAAAGTATAGTCCCTACTCAGAATCACATTGAATTTTCCATAAAGTACTCGTTATTCTAGATAGATGACATTTGTACTTAAAACATAATTTGTAATTAGACATCAGTTTGATTGTGGATTAATTGCTATTTAAAGCATTTCAGTACAACATTCAAAATTAAAGCAAACCAGTTTCTTGTACAGTACTAGTACAAGAAGAAACAGCTTATAGGGAGGCGTGTCATTTGAGTGATATCGAAGGAAAAGTAGCCAAACCATTACTGAAAATGTCAAGGGACAAAGACATAGACTTTAATGTGTACCATTGCTTACTGATGTATGCTAACTTTTCAGGAAAGAAACAAAGAGTTTGATGTGACTCCACTGATCAAACGAGTTAGTGAAGACACAGGTTGGTGACCGACGGTCCATTACTACCTTCTTCATTATCAATATGATATCAATAAATTAAACTCTAAAGTTAAGGAAAGAAAATTAAGTTTTTTCACTGTCAAATTATTATTAAAAGGTCATAATCAATTAATAGTATTGCTAAAAAGAGTACAAGTTCAATAAGAATCCTGCAAATTTGGAATTTATAATTTGATATTGTGAAATATTTATAGATGGCAATTGCAAAAATTAAATCTTTGCATTATAGAAGTTTTCACAGTATTTTAAACGAAAGGAATTTACTCGAATAAACTTGCAAGAACATAAACCACATTTTTAGGAAAATAATAAATCCTAATTATCTGAATTAACAATACACATTTTATTGACCGAAGAATGTAATGTTATATTGATCATGATAGACTCAGTATGTGCAGTGTGTTTGGGTCCAAGAGAAAGTTACAGAATACCTGTTGTGTCATTAACTTGTCAACATAGTAAGTTTTCTTAATTATCTTAATAGCTGTTCATTCATTTAAAATAAAAAAAAATGGAACGTGAATGACTTGTTCCAAGACCTATCTGAAATACGTTTCTTAGAATAGTGTTGGTCAGATAGATATAGGGAAGAAATAGTTCTTCTCCCTAAAGCTTAGTGTTGGTCAGATAGAAATGGTATTTCTCCCTAAAGCTTAGTGTTGGTTAGATAGATATAGGGAAGAAATAGTTCTTCTCCCTAAAGCTTAGTGTTGGTCAGATAGATATAGGAAAGAAATGGTTCTTCTCCCTAAAGCTTAGTGTTGGTCAGATAGATATAGGGAAGAAATAGTTCTTCTCCCTAAAGCTTAGTGTTGGTCAGATAGATATAGGGAAGAAATAGTTCTTCTCCCTAAAGCTTAGTGTTGGTCAGATAGATATAGGAAAGAAATGGTTCTTCTCCCTAAAGCTTAGTGTTGGTCAGATAGAAATGGTATTTCTCCCTAAAGCTTAGTGTTGGTTAGATAGATATAGGGAAGAAATAGTTCTTCTCCCTAAAGCTTAGTGTTGGTCAGATAGATATAGGAAAGAAATGGTTCTTCTCCCTAAAGCTTAGTGTTGGTCAGATAGATATAGGGAAGAAATAGTTCTTCTCCCTAAAGCTTAGTGTTGGTCAGATAGATATAGGAAAGAAATGGTTCTTCTCCCTAAAGCTTAGTGTTGGTCAGATGGATATAGGGAAGAAATGGTTCTCCTCCCTAAAGCTTAGTGTTGGTCAGATAGAAATGGTATTTCTCCCTAAAGCTTAGTGTTGGTTAGATAGATATAGGGAAGAAATGGTTCTTCTCCCTAAAGCTTAGTGTTGGTCAGATAGAAATGGTTTTTCTCCCTAAAGCTTAGTGTTGGTTAGATAGATATAGGGAAGAAATGGTTCTTCTCCCTAAAGCTTAGTGTTGGTCAGATAGAAATGGTTTTTCTCCCTAAAGCTTAGTGTTGGTTAGATAGATATAGGGAAGAAATGGTTATTCTCCCTAAAGCTTAGTGTTGGTTAGATAGATATAGGGAAGAAATGGTTATTCTCCCTAAAGCTTAGTGTTGGTCAGATAGAAATGGTTTTTCTCCCTAAAGCTTAGTGTTGGTCAGATAGAAATGGTTTTTCTCCCTAAAGCTTAGTGTTGGTTAGATAGATATAGGGAAGAAATGGTTATTCTCCCTAAAGCTACATCAAAAGTTTGTTCAGGAAAGTGTCATCAGTAGAAACTAACTACAGCTAATAAAGTTTATAGTCTAATTAATAATAATCTCCAGCAGAGATTAATTTGATAAACTGCCTTTTATTTTAAGATCGTTTTGATCAGTTATAGTACAATTATTTTGCCTATAAATACCAGTTACAATGTGTGTGTATTTAAAACTTTTAATGATTTGTTAAAATTTATTTACACTGGATTCTTCTGTAGGTATCATGGATGTCTATAAAATCCTAGAATCCAATTTTGCTGAAAATCTTTCATTGAATTTACACTGTTAGCTTAAGATACAATGTATATGTATTAAATTCAATCATTTGTTGTTTTAGAATATCATGATGAATGTATACGGCAGAGTTTACAACAACAGGAGAAATTGACATGTCCCCTGTGCAGATCTCAACCATTAAAATTCCCAGCACCAATCAGACTTTTGGCATTAACAAAGACAACTATCAGTGATCAATTACAGAAACTTCAAAAAGTATAACATGAAGTCACAAAATGAAAGTGTGATCAGCTTTTAAGTTAACTTGACATAATCACTTCTATTGCAAGGAATAGTTTACTATGTGCCAAATGACATTGTCTTTAATCCTATGCCATAATTGTGCTTCAAAGAAATGTTCACAAAGCAACTACATACACTAAATAAATTATGTTATATTATGTAAATATTTCTGGAGAATGATATTTGTAGACTTTATGTATCTAGTTTGTTTTATCATCACTTATAGGTTACACTCATAAAGCTACAATTTTATGTGGAGAGACAGATATAAAAATGAAATCTTTTAAAATAGGTAATAATATCAAATGAAACCTGTAGAAAGAAATTTTTGGTACACTGCTAATGATGTTACTACAAAGTAGTGTTTTCTTGTACAAAACACTGAAGCAACACTATTTTTCTCATCTTTTATTTTTCTTAAGTCTTTTCATATGTTTATATGGTCCCTGAGCCTTTCGCTTCTGTTCTTGAATTTCTACATATTTCCGTTTGTTGTATCTAAAATATACATGATAAAAACACTGGTTAGACAGGGAGACAACAAAGGAGACATGGTAACATGTGATTCTCTTCATCCCATCGTTTACTTTTGTAAAAGAAACAGTTAGTAACCATTAAAAACATGGATAAAATCAATAACTGTCATCTTAACAGTCTATCATCTTCAAGTATACTATTATAATGTATGAAATTACACAAGTGCATCCACCTGTGAAAGCAAACGATGCATGTATTCTTTTTATTTATAGAGATTGAGCATCAACAACTTCCTATATATATATATATGTAGATGCTCTGAAAAATGCATGACTCAAAATTCGGCCAGGGCCAACATATATCAGAAATGATGTATGCAGTTAGGAAGTGATTGAACTTTTAACACAGACAAACAGGGTGTGTTATAAAAAGTGTCATGTATTCCCATTGGTCGAGTCATCAGTGATATATAACAACATTGCAGTGCCTTATCAACAAAGTAAAATGTTATTTAAGTACAAATAGTTCCATCCCAAATAAGCAAAGCCTAAACTATAAAATATGATTTAACTCATACAGCACAATATATGTCTATACTTATTACTGTTATGGAAGGTTTTCTCATAAATTAATGCACTCTGATTTTAACACAAACATACTTCCTGAATTCGGCATCTGCCAGAAGCTCTTCCACCATGTTTGATTTCCTCTGCTTCTTTGGGATTCTTGAATGGTAAAAATCGGCAGGACTTTCAACTACAGTACCAAACTACGATAGAAAATATAATTCATGTGAGATGAGAAGAAAAACAGGTTCAGTGATCAACTAGAATATACCACTATTGATTGACCCATTTTGAAATTAAATGAAGAAGCTGTGTAAATTAGGCCTGATTCTGACATTCAACAAGTTGACATACACAAAGTTATCATACAAGTAAAATTGAATTGGGTTAATTTTCATGAAAACCAATTTTCAAAAACTTCATTCAATGGTCTATAGACACTTGCTTTATAAATTATTCCAGCTGACCAAATTACCTGGAAGTATTTAGGTACAGCAACCGTATCATTATTTTTATAGAACCTTTTCGGGTCTAAAGCTTTCCTCATCTGTATAACTGCTAGATCATTTTTCTTTTCTTCAGTCATTTCAGGTGCTTCCATGTTATACCACTTACTTCCCTTTGTTTTCTCCCTTTCTTTCTGTAAAGTTAATTTTATAAAATGCACTCACAATGAAAAAAAAATTTGTTTACTTCTGTATTTTATTTATGAAATGATAAATGTTAATGGTTATATTTATAACATTTATTACTTATAGAATGATCCTGTAACCCTGATTTAGATGTGTTTACACAACGATTAAGATGAAATCAGACATGAGTAATATTAATTTAGAATATAAGGATAATTAATTGGAAAGAGTGAATAACCAAAATATTATCACGAGTGCCGAAGAACACCAAGAATTAACGAGTGTGCGGAACTTGTTCCGCACAAAAGTGGTCATGTTTTGGTTATTCATGATAACCAATTGATTATCCTATTTGTTATATAGATTTTGTTCATATTTCATCAATATTTTCAACATGAATTTTAAATTTTGTGATAGGCGGATTGACATAAAAGTTGAGACATTTTGGCGGGAGAAAGTCCAAGAGTGAAATTACCGGATTCATTTCAGTGTGAATTATCGAAATTTATTACAATGGGAACATTCGATAAAATGCTGCTATTTATATAATAATGCCTAATATTCATTGATTAAAGATCATTCATTCTTCATATTTTAAATGTCTATGCTTACATTTATGGTTGCCGGTAACTTGCCACACATTTTTATAAAATGCACTCACAATGAAAAAAAAATTTGTTTACTTCTGTATTTTATTTATGAAATGATAAATGTTAACAATTAGTGACATTAGAAATTTAAAAGATATATATTACTAGATACTTCATAATAAATTAAAGCCCCAAGGAGCTTTAAAGAAAGACTAAATATTTTCTTATATTAAGTATACTGACCTGTCTTTGCTTTTTTTGCTGTCTTACACTTTCTTCATATGGTGTTAGTGCAAACTGTTTTTCAAAATCTGGTGTTAAAATGCTTTTTTTCATTATCTGTATAATTTTAAAAAATACTCTATGTAGGTACATACTCTGTAGTTTGTCAAAAGTATATCATAAATACTAACAGAAAAAAATTCAAAGAGTTGTTTCAAATTCCCCTATGGGATTGTTTTCTATAAACAAGGGAGGTAAATCCTGCTTTCATCAGTTTTCTCCCTCTGTTAAGAAAGCTACTTAAATGGTCTAAACTAGCTTATAAAAAATGTTATGAAGTGGATCATTTAGCATATAACAAGAATAATAAATAAGTGAACAACTACCACATTTAAAACTTAAAAGGGAAATAAATCCATATAAAATATAAATAAATAAGATTTTTTATGGCAATATAATCAAAAAGAGCAAAAATTGTCCACTAAGGGCTATAACTCCAACATGGGTCATCAGATTTTAATGACAATGTGGCCACAGATATCATTATGCTGAATATTTTACATCCAAGTCAGAATTTGGCTAAACCATAAAGTTTTTGAGATATATGAGAAAAACTGCTGTATGACCTGAATTTTCTATTTTTAGTAAAAGTGGCCATGTCTTTTGATAAATCAAAAATCACAGGATAAAATTTGTGCAGGATAACATAAGGAAGAATTACACCAACTTTCATTAAATTCTGTCTAGTAGTTTCAGAGGTGAAGATGTTTGAAGATATTGTTAACAATGACAATGTGGATAAATGACGACCGATACCAAGTGATTGCAATAGCTCAGATGGCCAAGGGCCAGGTGAGGAAAAAAAAAAATAATGTTCACCAAAATAGAGACATGCCAATTCCAAAATATGGGATGACAAGTAAAATCTTGACTCTCTCACCTATTGAATTAAAGTCTCATAAATTATTAATTCAGAAACTGAAACTGGAATTTTCACAGAATTTTTCATGTGCACAGACATTAAGACCAGCATAACAAATATTTGCGGAAAGTATGAAGTTTATTGAAAAAATGGTTCACAAGCTATGTTGCAACATTTAATATTTAAAAAAGGAAGGACTGACAGACTTTGTATACCATAATAAAACATGTCCTTGTCCAGCGCATAAAAAAATATTCTGCATAGTTTTGTGCAACAAACTGAATTAAATACACGTTTCGTCATGATTTTCTGTAAAGTATAGGTAAAAGCCAATCAGCTTTCCACAATAAAGGTGGTCGATTTTTTATAATTATAGCTGGTCAAGACAACCAGCTGTAATGGGGGGGGGTGGAAAACACTGATAAAAATACTCCAGTTTCTTTTGTTGTAATTAATTTACCTAGCCTGACTTGACTAAGAGTAAAAGACTAATCATTCCATTGATTCAAAGGGAGATAATCAAACTTGAGGGTTTTACATGTTATTGTGAAAGTTCTATTGTTAGTGGGATACTAATTTTTTTTCGTTTTCGGATGAGTCCCAAACCACAAAATTTGGTTCCCAACAAAAAGGTGAATCCCATTGATATGTATACTGAAAATCTGAAAACAACAAATTCAAGAATCCATGAACTTGTTTCTTTCCAACTCCAAATTTGGTATCCACGAATTAAAGTACTTTCACAGTAAAACCTTACAAGTTAAAACTGCTCCTTGTAATAACTGTCAAATGAATTTTGATAAAATATTATAGGAAGGTTAGGCATAATACAAAAAGTGCATGAAGAAAAAATATTCTCAAATGACTACAGGGAGAGATAATCCAACTTTAAGATTGTATGTGTGAATTAATTACATTGTTTTGATGAAGTTTACAGATATGTAGGTCATTTTATATAGATATGCAGAAATTAAGACAATAGCCAACTGAAGGGTTCAACATCAGTGAAGACCCTATCAAGCTTGTGGTACTCTTTTTTTTTTAGCCTGCTAACGGTATTTCTAGTTGATACATCATTAATGCAGTAACTAGATATTAGCTTCTAAAACCTGTACTGCCGAAGTGTATCTAGTGTGACAGTCACAGTGTGCATATAAATTCCTGGTAAAATGTTATCAATACATACATGTATGTAACTTTTTCAAACATTCGATGCACAAAATGGCCTCCTTTACCTCATCATAAATGTCTCTAGTTTTCTTCTTTGATTTATCATTTAAATAATTATCTGTTATCTGAATTCCAGTCTGTAAACTTGAAGACAAACTTCCCCTGTAAATTGAAATTTTCACAAACTATTAAACAATAAATAGTAAGTATGCCTATCACAATGTATAATGTTAAAAAGTAATCAAGGGAACCAAAGTTATAGCGGTAATCAAAAGAATGTAATCCAGGGACAAAGACCAGACATGGAAAACAGACATACACAACAGAGAACATAAAGTAACTAAAATTATACATACAAAATAACAAAAGCAAATGAGCAACTCGGACTCCACTAAAAATTGGGAGCATGAACTAATGATGAACTAAATATGCCAGGTGACAAGTTAAATCTAAAAAAAAAATTCCAAATATAAATAAAGCCCTTTTCTTCTTTTGTCAGTTAGTTGGGTATTGGCTTAGAAAATGATTTTCTATTTTCAATTTTTATGTAAGTCTCAATGTGTATAAAGACTCATTGTCCATACACATATTCAAATTTTCTCTAGCCTATTCAAACTTATTTGTTTGCAAACAGACTTCTTGATTCTGAATTATTAATCTAAATTTCCTCTAACCATTCAACCCTTTTCTTTTTATTTGGATATTGATATATCGACTCTAGTAATTGCTCAAATGGGATTTATAACTGAATAGAAGAAAGAAAGCCTCAAACTTTTCTAAAACAGTAAAAGGATGGAAACAAACTGAATCAAGGTACATGTATACATTAGGTAAACAATTCATCACTATTGTATTTGTAGATGTGGTCTCCCCCATTACTCAGGTCATGAACATTATTTGTATTAACAGTTGAAATAAGTCCATTAAGAAACTAAATGGCTTCCATGCCATTTGAAGAAAAAAAACTGACAGTTAACCGTTTTGTTTTCATTTTATACATGATGAAGTATAGTTTATCTGTATTGTGTTTTTTTATTATCATTTTACTATTTCTGTTTATAAAAAATAAATTTAAACTTTACAGACTCCCATAGAAAAAAGGCCCCAACAACAAAGTAATACTACACAACCCAGAGTAACAGAACCATGACCTTCAAAATTTTAAAAGCCAAAAAGTTTTTTTAACAACAAAGATACATAAATGACTGACATTTCCTGCCTGTGGAGAGGCTGATGAAATCTACAGTAGGGGTTTTAAACTAGTTTTTGAAGGCCTTAACCATACTCCTTTAAATGTAAGGTCAAAATTAAATTAACTGAAACAGCAAACAAACACACCATGAAATTAATTCAATAATACATGTACATCCAATCTTCCCATGGAATACCTCAACAAAATCCTAAAATCTTTTATAAAATGAGTGATGAAATACAAATTTTTAGCAGTAACAGTGGAGGTTTTCAGTAGAAACACTTTTCACATAGCTCTGAGGATTATTCATGACTATGTTGTATATTTGCACATTTTTCTAAATCATTGTAATCATTGAATTAATTTTTTCTACCCAAGACTGGCAAGAGGGTCCATGATTGGTGAATTAGACTGTCTTACCATATAAATTGTGACATTTCCCCTACAGTCATAAATTATTAATATTAAGATAACGAAACATATTATAAGTAAAAAATAAAATGCTCACATTTTCTTTTTCAATTTTTTGTTTGACATATTTTGCCCAATAACTTCATCTGGCTGTTCGGAAATTCTCTCGCATTTTTCTGATAAGTTAAATTCGTCGTCATATATGGGTTCTCTGTGTGGTTCTCCATCATTTCTTAAAGTAAAGGGAGTTTTGTCCACAATGAAATTTGGAAATTCTGGCGTTTCCTTCTCTTTTGATGTAGAAGTTTTCTGGATTTGAACATTAATTACTTTTTGTTTACACGATACAGATTCTTTCTGCCTTTTCCTTTCTGTTGTTTTCTTTTTGTTCTTTTGCAGTGACGTTTTGATTTTCTTTGAAGTTTCTAATGCAATTTTTTCAAGATCGGAATCATATCCCGATGACACTTCATCGCTTGAACTCGACATTCTCACTTCGCACGTTGTGACCGAACAACATTCGCGGAATGCTACCATTTCCGGTTTAAAAAAAAAGGAACTGTCATGAGATTATTAACCAATATTGAACTTTCATCGTGGATAAAAACAATTTAATAAAACCAAATTTTGTATTAATACGAAATTATAATTTGTTTAAAGTCAAAAGGTAGGGATAGTTTGGAGATTATTTTGCACAAGAATACATACAAGAAAGGACAGTAACTCTGTAGTAACTTCCTGTAAAATGTAAACTAAGTACAATGTGAATTCCAACCTCATAATGGGATATTTAAAGTATTTAATTTGTTATTTATCGTCAGCATTATGCCTTCAAATTTTATTGTTTTTTCACGAGAAACTTTTGGCAGGTGCAATTGTAGACGCACCTGTATGTGAAGGCTTACAGACTGGACAGTACAGTTGCTTAGATCCAATAATTGATATGGACTCTCAGAGCGAGGTAGGATGTGATCAAACAACACGGACAGTTTCAGTTGATTGCATGCCTGCAGAAAATATCACATGCAAATCACCAAAACACAATGGAGATCTAATTACATTTAATGGAACAATGGCAGGTTTTTCAAAGAATGTTTCCTGTAGATGGACTAATGGTTACTCATTTGAAACAGCACTTTTGTTATCAGTTTTCCTGGGAATGTTTGGAATTGACAGGTTTTACCTTGGTTATCCAGCCATAGGACTTCTTAAGTTCTCAACACTTGGATTTTTCTTTCTTGGACAATTAGTGGATATACTTCTTATTGCTGCACAGGTGGTTAAACCTTCCGATGGTTCAGATTATATCATAGACTTTTATGGGGCACGAGTTACAAGAATAAGCATGAATTCAGAAACGTTTATTCAGCCTCCAAACTCTTGATGCATCAGCAATTTCACTGTTAAAAATTCATTCCTGCACATATGTATACATTGTACTTTTATTTTTTTTATTTTTGACCTGAATAAATAAAAAAAAATGAAAATGATTATTTATATTGCAGGCGTCATGTAGGATTTGTATACATGATGCTGCTCTCATCGTATTACTGTCAGAGAATGGAAATTTTAATTGCAACTCATTTATAATTATATTAAGGTCAGATCAAACAACAATAAAAGATTTTGAGCAAGTGTGTGGATAATCCCATTTTGAAAATTCAGTGTCCGGAGCTATTTTCTGATTTAGGCGACCAAATCAGAAAATAGCTCTGGACACTGAATCCAAAAAGGGATTAGTGTGCAGAGGTCGAGCCATGAACTGTTGAGGCTAGTGTTGTGTAACTTAGAATGTAACAAGTCGACCGTCAAGTTCAGCCATTTTAATATACAAGCTATAGTTTATGGCGACGTCACTGACGTCAGCGTCGCCAATAATACAAATGTACAAAAGAATGTGAACGTACTTCGCTCTGTATTCACGACATTCTAGGTTGGGGGGGGGGGGGCGTAAAAGAAATTATCAGAATGAATGTTTAAATGAATGAATGAAAATATGAGAAATTATGACCAATTAAAAATTCGAAGTTAATTTTATTGATTTAAAAGACAGTTAATTTGTTTGTGTTTTTCTCATTATCACTTAGCCTATGACCTATCAAATCAAAGTTCATAATACCAATTCATACTTATCACATTAAAATCCATGTGTCCATTTGTGAATATCCTCTTTAGCGCGTTTTGAGGCTTCGCGCTGAGGTAATGTTCGAATGATCTCATCTGTAGTTGTTGAACTTCCATCGTCTTGGGTTTCACTGTTGCTTTTCAGTTCATTGGGATACAATTTCACAATCGGCCTTGATGTTACTCCACTGTAAGTTTTCACAACTGCATCTCGGACTTGTCCATCCTTCCATGTGATAAGATCCTCTACATTAGCTAAATTCCATTCGTTTCGTGGCTTATTATCTTGAATGAGCACAACGTCTACGATGCTGATTATTCTTTTGTTATTGTCAGTAGATTTGTGGAATTCTCGTAATGAAGTGAGATATTCCGATCTCCATCTATTCCAGAAGTGATCAAGAATTAGTTTTTGAATTTGTGCACGTTTTTTGAATTTCTCGTTTGACCCTCCGGATATATAAGTTTATGTCAGTAGTAGGGTATGGCGTCTTTCTTATTCTCCTCCCATACAGTAAATGAGACGGTGTTTAAGGTTCCTCGTCATCAACACTTGAAGAATAATATGTCAATGGTCTGTCATTAATTATTGCCTCTATTTCGGTAATAACTGTTTGAAGCATCTCCATTGTTAAATACGATCGCCCGAGTGTCTTTCTTAAACATGATTTTGTGACGCCGATCATCCGTTCCCAGAATCCACAATACCAAGGAGCTCTTTTTGGAATGAATTGCCATGATGTTCCATATTTTGATAGATTATCTCGAATTTTTGCAGATTTTAAGATGTTTTACTGTTTCCGAGGCGGCAAGGTATGTAGAAGCATTGTCAGAAATCATGATCCGTGGTAAGGATTTGCGGCTTGTAAACCGTCTAAATGGAGGTAGAAACGATTCTTCTGTAAGATCGGACACAATTTCCAGGTGAACTGCTCGAGTGTTGGCACAGGTGAAGAGGCTTTCTTTTCTGGTCCACGTTTTTCCTTCACGTATATAGTCAACAGCGGTGCTTCGGTCAATCTGATCTTCGGTAAAGGTGGTGGGTCAGACGCAAGGTAAGATTTTCCCTCGTACTTTCGACAAATAAGGCATTGATGTAGAATTTTCCTGGCGTATTGTCGAATGCACGGAATCCAAAATGTCTGTCTTAGATGTGTTACCGTGTTCAGAACTCCTGCGTGTGCGTCAATTATGATTAGTCTGGTTAGCTTGTGATTCTGTGGTAATAAGTAAGAAAACTTTGTTTCTGATACTGGTGCGTTATGGATCCTCCCGCCACAACGAATCATTCCCCTGGAATCCAAACAGACCGGTTCACCTGGTCCATGCTCCCAGTTTTTAGTGGAGTCCGAGTTGCTCATTTGCTGTTGTTACTTTGTATTTACTTTGTACGATTTTAGTTACTTTATGTTCTTTGTCTGTTTTCCATGGCTGGTCTTTGTCCCTGGATTACATTCTTTTGATTACCGCTATAACCTTGGTTCCCTTGATTACTCTTTAACGAGGGTGCATCTTTTATCTCTTCCTGCTTTGAAGTTATCTATTTTCATTTTGCTTGTTGACAGCTTGTTATCCATAATTCCGTAGCATGTTGTAACTCCTTCGCAGATAACTCCTAAAAAAAATCGGTTCAATTTTGGCAGTGTACAGTTCCTTATAAATCTCGCCATGTATGCAGTTACACGCATTAGTCTGGTATGTTCTAAACCGCGTTATATCAATGATTTTTTTCTAGTCCTCTTACTTCATTAAAGTTCATTTGCACAGTTTCATGTTCTTCCTTATCCTCTATTTCCAAATTACAGTGTAATAATGTAATTTTCTTTGAATTCCATGATGGCCGTTTTTCTCGAATTGGTAACCACTCCGGCCCTTTGAACCATAGTTCATTTTGCATAAACTCTGTAGCCGATATACCTCGAGTCTGCAAGTCTGCAGGATTATCGGTGGTTGAGCAATATCTTCTTTAATTTTAATTTGTCAGTGTCTTGATCTCGTCGATTCTGTTTTTAACGAATCTTTTCATCTGCTTTGTTGTATTTACCAGTGTAACACAATTTGGCTATCACTCCAAGATGTAATCCGCTTCAACTTAACGGTTTCCTTTATGTGTTGTGCTAAACGTGCTCCAATCAAGGCTGCCATTTGCTTTAATTGAGGTGATGTTAGTATTTTCACAAGTGCTACACGATTTTTTGCCATGACAATATTTGACTTTATCGTTGCATATGAAGGCTACCGCTCCGTATGCTGTCATGTTAGCATCTACAAATACATGTAGTTAGTATTTATTCTTGTCACCTATTGAATCGGCAAAGTACCATCTCTCAAATTCCATTATATTGGTTGTCTTCAGGTCATTTGGTCCATAACGAATGTATTTCGATGAGAGTAGGTTCATCCCAATTTAGTTTACGTTTCCAAAGTTCCTGGTTATGAATCTTAGCTCTTACTGTAACTGGTCCTAATAGTCCAAGAAGGTCGTAGATGCGGAAAGATTGTTTTAGAATTTCTCTCTTTGTAGTCAACTCCGAGCTACTCTCAATGTTTGAATCTTTGAACGACAGTTTGTCAGTTGCAGTATTCCAACATAATCCAAGTACTTTAGTTTTGATGTCCGTATCCAGTACATTTTCTTGCTCGGCCTTATCTCGAAGTGCCATACTATTCGATGCCCAAGATCGTAAGTTGAAACCTGATTTGGATATGATTGATCTTCCTTTATGGAAGTAATCGGTAAGTTCCGTTTCCTTTTCCATACTTGACAATATATTGTCTACGTATAAATCTTCTTTCATTGTTAGAGCAGTGCTTGTTCCATTGATCCAGATATTTAAGTAATGTGGCATTCAAAATAAATGGTGAGCAGGTTGCTCCAAATAATATTGATTTAAAGCGGTATGTTGTCAGTTCGCTGTTGGGGTTTGTTGAATCGCTTAATCACAAGAATCTGGTGAAGTCTCTGTCTCCTTCGTCAAGTTGTATGTGAAGAAAGGCCTTTTCAAAGACTCTACTGATGGCATATTTGTGAAGTCGGAATTTAATCAGTAGTTTTGTCAGATCATTAGTTGCTGGTGGAGTAGACACCAAACAGTCATTTAAGCTCGCATGTTCTTGTGATTTTCGGCAACTGCAGTCATAGACTATTCTGACAGGTGTTGTTGCAGAATCTTTTCTCACCGCATGATGTGGAATGTAATCCATTCTTGGTTCGTTATCCTCACTTGTCTTTACTTTTTCTATAAAACCCCTATTTGCCTGTTCTTCGATCATTCTTGTGTACTTTTGTAGAAGTTCTCGGACAAGTCTTCTTATTGTGTTTTCTGTTCTGGCTTTGGCAATTGTGTAGTTAGTTGGTAGATCATCATGGTTTTGTTTCCATGGCAATTTTGCACTATAATGACCATCTTCGATTTTTTTTGAAGTTTCGTTGATATTCATGTAGGTATTCGTTGTCGTCTTCTGGTTCAGTGGATTTTATCCCTAGTGATTCTAATCTCCAAAAGTTCATAAAGCTGTCGTCGTCCCTCTGTCGTAGTGAAACTATGTTCAAATATACTGTTGTTTCTGTCGCACGGCTCGATTTGTTGATGGGTTCGGATAGTAAATATCTTATCTTTGAGTTGACGGCTGTTGGCCCAATGCTTTCATAACTTTTTCATCCACTACGTCCCAGTAAAAGTCTGCGCCAATCAGTAGCGAAATCTCAAATTGGGTGTCTTTGGTTACGGGATGTGCTAATTTGAGTCCTTTAAGATGAGGGAGATCTAACACACTCTTAGTCACGTGATTTTTTTATTGGAATGGTAATATCTGGAACGATTAGTACATGTGTAGGTATGTTGTCTCCTTTGTCTGAACGCAAAAATACGATAGCAGACTCAAGGTTGCGAACATTTTTGCCGGTGTCTCCAAACGCAGATAATTGGATGGTTGTGTGTTGTATATTCAGTTCCCTTACAAGCTTATCAGTAATAAATGAGCGCTGTGCGCCTTCATCGAACAATAGGTTTGCGTCTGTTGTATATTGTTCATGTGTAATGGAAGTGACTTTAATCTGTTTACATGTACACAAGGTTTTGCTATTGTCACGTGATTATCGTATGATTTCATTTTGGATATAAACAGTAGTGAGCTGAGCTCGGAGTTTTACATTTAAATGTTGAGTCTGTATTTTACATATGCTTAATGCGTTTGAAAACGAGATTGCGTTAATAACACATGAGTAACAATCGTCGCAATCAGGCGCGTAGCTGAGGCCAAATTGAAGTGTAGGCAAAATTACGGCATGGGGTCTGGGGCCGCTTAAGGCCCCCAGCAGGTCCAGGGGGCAAAGCCCCCCCCCCCCCGAAGCTCCGCGGATAGCGTTTTAGAGCATCATTTATGCCTCTCCTGGATGTATTTTATCTCAAAAAAAGGCAAAATTAAGTGCAGGCAAAAGCTTTTTTGTCTAACGGCAGCTACGCGCCTGGATTGGTCAATTCAGTAGGTACTTAGTATTTAAGCGAGTTCATCGGCGCGGTTTATCGCTTCTTTTTTAGATAGCCATTCAGGTGTGTAGCACACCGTCTCTACGCTGTAAGACTGTTACAGTCTGTTTGTTCTTTGCTTTTGACTTATCTAGGGTTATGCCGTTTTCTCATAGGAATGTAACATTCCGAGAGAATGCTTTGGTTTAGATTTATTCGGACCTTTCGACTTCTTTATATGCTAATTTATAATGAAATTATTTGTACTTCTGGTTTTCTGTCGAGCTACAAATATGGCGCGGTAAACAAACGTATAGGGTGTTAGTCAGTCACTTTCACTTGCATTGTCATACCGGTTAATTTTGAAGTTATTAAGCGTTATGCATTTGTAAGCGATATGCACCACTGTTTTATATCAAAGGCTTTGTACTTGGTCAAATAAACTTGGTCAAATGTGTTTCTAAAAAGAGTTTTTATTTATACAGTGTTACTGTTACAGAGCCCAGTGCACGAACGTACCACACAACAGGGTGTCTTAATAAGGTTATTTAGTTTGAATATAAGTAGTTGATATAGATACGTAAAATCTAGAAAAGCGAATACATTAGTGAATGTTCGAACATTTTCCATCATTTATTAAAAGAATAACACTCTACTTATATGGTTAGATTGGTATTGCTATTTTCTAAGTCAGATTTCAAAGTGTTAACTGGCCATTATCACTGAGAAACTTGCACATACAGAAGACTCACGTTACACATGCTTGACAGGCGCAATGGCAGTTTTTAGCATAACATTAATTTTCATATGATCCGTAGCTTTTGTACATATAATTGCGGGTGTACTTGCGTTTTCATCGTATCGGACAAGATTAACGGCAGCTTCTTTTTGTGTTGTTCCTGACTTTCCATTAGATACAAATGTTCCTCCACAAAGGCTCGTGTGATGTTTTCGATTACACGTTTTACATTTTCCCTTTGATTTACAGTCTTTTCGATAATTACTGGTACAAGTAATGATCCATACATGTTTTCTGACTGACCTAGTGACTCGAACACCCTTACGTAGGTCTCGATTTTATCTACATAGTTGCGTAGGCTATTTACCTCATTGTTTGGTGGTGGCAAATCCATGAGTGCTTTCATGTATGTTATGATAACCTTGTGTGGTTGACCAAAACGTTTTCTCAATAATTCAAAGTCTGTCGCAAAGTTGGTGTTCGTTAATGGAAACCCTTCTATAGAATGTATTGCAATACCACGTACCTGGGCTTTCAAGTACATGTAGCTGAATTTCTGTATGTCTGTGAGGCTAGTATGGTAGTGAATTGTGGATTCAAATGCGTCCCAAAAAGTTTGCCAGTTCAGAATGTCTCCGTCGAAATACAGCTTTTTAAGTTTAGGAAGGCGATGATTCTGACTTGCATTTGACAAAGTAGAAGTATTTGGGTTTAGCATATCACTAGTTCACTGTCCTTGACTTTGTATATGCGGGTTGTGTGCAGGGTTGGGCATTGTGGGTGGTCTCATGTATGCGCCTATCTCACTATCGGTCCTGATGGACATTGGCTGGTATGGCGGGATAATATTCACGGGCGAAACATTTTTTGCACGAGGATTCAGGGTAGCTGATGTTGAATGTGTGGGTTTGGATTGTAATTGATTTAGGGACATGAATTTCTTAATTTGTTTGATTTTGTTCTCTAAATTGTACATGTACTCATCTGTTTCCTTAAGCTCTTCTGCCACATCCTCCTCCGTTGTCAAATCCATTTTTTCGTTGATTTCCTTGAGAATTGTCTGTTTCTGCATGAGTGTTCCCGATAAAGTCAATATCTCTTCATGTTCAAAGTCTGAATTCTGTTTGAAATCGTCGAATTTTCTCAGTAATTTTGTCACTACTCCTTTATGTGCGGCACGCACAGCTTTTAACTTAGAATCCATAATTTTCCGACGGTCACGGCACCATAAAATGTTGTGTAACTTAGAAGAACGTAACAAGTCGACCGTCAAGTTCAATCATTTTAATATACATTTCAAGCTATAGTTTTCGGCGACGTCACTGACGTCAGCCTCGCCAATAATACAAAGGTACAAAAGAATGTAAACGTACTTCGCGCTGTATTCACGACAGCTAGTATGGTCACAGCGTTCAAGCTCGGTGCACCTTTGAATTCTTGGAGTGATTAGGCATTGGACATGTCCAAAGTAAATGCATGTACCAATTTTCCTTTGGGTATGGCACTTTGTGGTATGATTTAAAAGGGATCCATAACCACATGCACTAATAGTGGTTATTACCCATACATGAAAAAAATATGATTCAATTCATGTCTTGATCTGATTTCTTAGAGTTTTCTCAAATCCAAGGTGTTTTGACACAACATATGAAACATTGTTTAGATTGAAAAACAACATTTCTAAATGGCATACTCTGTTTTCGACTTCTGATTTACCTAACTGAGGAATTGGATACAAGTTGCACAAGAGGTTCTGGTATCTATTTCTGGATGGTAAGTGGAAAGATCATTACTCCCCTAAAACGAGTGGTTCTTGCCACTAGTCACAACCCCAAAATCACTCCCAGTCTTCCTTTTATGGTAAGGCACCTTGTAGTACAATATCAACAAAAGTAAATGAATAACCCTGACTCCACTAAAAACTGTGATCCATTTACCAATAGTCAAGTTATTGTCCAGAAATTATTGTTAGCCCCTCATTCAAAAAGAGTTCAAGTCTAATTCCAAATTAATCAGTTTGACCTTTATGGTATAAAATATTCTATATCATAGACGTCCATATGCTTTTGCTGCAGTTACATAAAAATGTATTTATGAAATGTTCGTTTTTGACCTCTAATTCCAAAACTGTTGGGCCATAACAAAAAAAATCAATAAAATCATAAAATTGTAAAAATCAAACAACTAAATAATTGGATGAAAAACAAGTGTTTACAGAAAATGACAGCACCCTTCAATAATACCACAACAAATTGTAGTCTTGTGGAAAAAAAAGAGTTAATTAAGTCAGTCAAATGAGAGACCTTATGGAACATGGCACATTGCCCAGTGATGAGACATATTTGAAGCTGACCATATCACATGTTATGTTAAGGAAACAAATTTAATTACAGAAAGTGATGCATCTTGTCATAATTTTTTGTCATGGTCTTAGTATGATATAGACCCACAATTCATCATTCTGAAGATCTTGAGTTAGAACAACTCAATTGTTCCATGAAAAAAAGCCGTAAGTAATTATCATTGATCATAAAGAATGCTTATGAATCCAATGCAAGCATTTACATTTATTTTATAGTTTCACAACAGAAAACTATTGACCAAACTTTACGACAAACATGATGACTTTTCATTCAGAATTGTCAACTTTCTTTTCATCTGTGGCAACATCCTTCCAGCACCTGCCTATGGAGTTTTCATATCACAACTCAAACGTTATGCCAGAGCTTGCCGTAACTACACAGACTTTTTGTATCATGCTATACTTCTTACAATTAGGCTTCTGGAACAGGGTTATGTAGCTACGAGATTGAAGTCATCACTACAGAAGTTTTATGGTCGTCATCATGAAGTTGTGGATGGATCGTTACAATGTATCCATCTGCACCATGAAAACTGTCAATGTGTCATAGCTTTTCTTTCCTCTTTCATCTACATCGGACTTGACTTTTATGAGCAACTTGGAGGGTGTTTCTAGAAAAGCAGATGACGCTTACCCTACCGGTGCACCTGGTCCATGCTCCCCGTTTTTAGTGGAGTCCGAGTTGCTCATTTACTTTTGTTACTTTGTATTATTTTGGTTGCTTTATGTTCACTGTTGTGTTCGTCTGTTTTCCATGTCTGGTCTTTGTCCCTAGATTATATTCTTTTGATTTCCGCTAGAATCTTAGTTCCCTTGATTACTCTTTCAAGGACCAAAGCCGCAAAAAAATTAACACTGAAGGAAAATTTTTGAGAAACATCTAATTACAAGAAATTTAAACCTTTTTATCTTCACAAGTATTGCATCTAATCTACATATTAATGTTCTATCCGCAATCAATATTTCGACCAAGTTTCAACTTTAACTTTAAAGTTATATTTTGTGTGAAACTCAATCACATAAGTGCTACCAAAGCTGTTTCATGCTATGTCAAGTCTGCTACTGTTATTTGAAGAGTGGAGTAAAACTGAAAATACTGCGTACAAGCTGACAAATAGAATACCTTCTGCTTCAAATGGACTTCACTGTTATTCAGTGGGATTATCTCCTTTTGAAAGAATCAATAATTACATTCCTTCATGAACATCTGCATTTGATGCCTAACATTCATATGTAAAATCCTTTGATTGTTTCAGGAGGAGTTGCTTAAAGTTTTAACATGTAAAACCCTTAAGTTTGATTATCTCCAACAATAATGCACATCGACATATGATGCCCATCCTTTCTATATAAATTAAAAAACCATCAGCGGTTAAGAAGTTGTGCTTTAAAAACCAGAAATGTGGTCAGACAAACAGACAGGGTGCTTTCTATATACCAGAAAAACTTTGCTTGCAGGGAGTATTACCAATCTAAACTCCTCAGCCTTTCTTGTAACTCAAAAGAAAAACCTCAGAGGCACTAGGCGGAAGGATCTGTCCAGATTTTGACTCATCTGATTCTAAAATTATACTTTAACTGGTTGAATATTTTACCATTACTTTTTCTTACTTTGTGCCAAAATTCTTGGAAGAGTTGTTATTCTTTATTTCTAGTAATATCTTTTTTTTATCACTGAGCAGATATAACTAGTTTCGTTTATGACTACAGTTCTGACAAATTTTTCAAGAAGAAATTCTCCTTTCTGCATGCGAGGTTATTTTTCAGTGATGTGAAATTGGCCAAGTAACTCCATTTGAGAGTATAATGAATGATTCACTCAAAAAAAAAGCACTGCTTGTGAAAGATTTCCCTGCTTTTTAGAGCGTATGAAAAAAGAAGACAGAAACAAAAAGGAATTTGTATGTACTGCATTTAATGTCGATGTTTCTATTAAATAAATAAATGCATAGTATAGAGAAATATATTTTTATATATAACAACATAACAATCAGACCCAGGAAACAATGACATAACCTCTTGATTAATCAAACATATATATTAAAATCTCAACCATCTATCTTTTACATGAAATTAAAATTTTCTCAATACTTACCAAATTCAGCATAATATCAATTTGTAATAAAATTCACTTATTCAAGGGAAATTAAGTCGAGTAATGAGCACCATAACTTAGATTACCAGTATAAATTCTGTAAAGAAACAAACAGCCAAAAGTTTTATTACTTCTAAAGTTTGAGGATTTGGCAGTCCTCCACCAGCAATGAAAAACTGAACACAAGCAAAGCTCTGACAAAAATATGTTGATACATTATTGTCAAAATTAACTGTTTTTTTTTAAGGATACTGATTTTGACAATCTGTTTTTAAATCCACAAAAATATACTGTAGAAACTTATCTTTTTTCACATAATTATTCAAGGCTTGAAGTTTTAAAGATCCACATAAAAAGATAACCATGCATTAGATGAGAAATGAAAAGGTTATCCTAAACACATGACAAGGTATTTTAAAATATTGCCTTCAACCCAATAAGATAGATACAATTAATGATATTAACTTCTACTCTCTTACATCAAATTTTAATGAGTACTTAAATTTATACAGATAAGAGAACTTAACAAGTGAATACATAATCGCAAAAAAATGTAGAAAACAGAACCAATTAAAACAAGTAAGAGCTAGACAAAGTTATACCTAAAATATTAAATTAAATGTTGTTATGGCAGAACATAAGAGATTAAGCAGTAGCAATTACAAACAATATCACAGATTTAAACAGCAATTATTAACTGGTGCTTTTAAAATTGACCGTCAAAATCATTCATACATAAATACATTCACTCAATCATTACTCTACATACCATCAAATCTTTTCTTCCTACATAATACCCATCCAATATACACTAGATATAAGTATGGCAACATTAAGGTCAGACTCATATCACAACTGCCAAGAATTTAAAAAATAAACAATTTGAAGGAACTATAACCAACAAAAGGATTCTAGACTTGTAGTTTGGTAATATAATTCATTCTTAGTTGATTCTCCAATAGCCAAAAATCACCTTTCTAACAGAATCACTGCTAATTTGACAGTGTAAATATTGTGATGAAGAATCTGAATTTTGTGAGGTGTCCTTTAGTATATGACTGAGCAGGTCAAACTAAATAATTCTAACATAGTAAGGTAAAAAAAAAATCATAGATCTATTTGGATTACATTATACTGATGTGATGCCAACTAAAGACTAAAGATAATTTACTTCATTTTTGAACAAAGGATTACACAGCTTTCTTCAATGATACATGTATTTCATACCTAAATGTACATGTACCAAACAAACATAAGGCACAATTCAGTACATGTAGTTCAATTCTAAGACAGTATAAATATGTTAGCCTAAGAAAAACCATAAATGCAGTACAACATGCTCAGTGCTTCTTTCCTTCAGTATGAACACAACAGATCATGCATGCAATGGTCCCAAATACACATACAATCAAATCTCTCCGTAATTACTGGTTCATAGGACTTTAAACTTGTAACAGAGTAGTATATATCAATACATTTAGTACCATGGTTTGAATAGCTAATGATATCAAAACTATAGTGGATCGAAGTTATAAAGTATCTTCTTAAGTGACCCGCACTTGGGCGGTTTAAGGAAAATTTTTTTTTCAGTCCCATTTGTAGAGAATACACCAATTTGTCAGGGTTTTTTTAACAACAGCTCAAAAATGCAATGAACCAGAAAAGTATTGAGGCTAGATTTGGGTATCTCGGCAACCCACAAATATTAATCAGAAGTAAAAAAAAAAAGAAAGTAGACTAGTATCTACCATTATACATTGTATACTTTTCCCTTACAATATTTACATGGTAAAAAGTTATGATCAACTGTTCGATCAGGGAATGTTGTATGACTTATTTCTGATAATAAGTTCATTATTTTGGTGGCAGTCCCTCCTGTTTCTACAGTTTTTGATTTTTCAATTGTTCGTTGGTCTTTAGGCACATGATGATGGTGATTATGGTGATGATGTTCATGATGTTGGTGGTGATGCTGACTTTTATGGTTAATTGTATGGTCTTGGGTTGTCTCCCCTTCTCCATTAACAGCTGGTATTTCCTCACCAACAATAGCCTCCACTTCACTGTCTGAATCATCTTCTGAACTTGTGTAATCTGGCCAATCTATAAAAATGTACACAAATAAATGGGGGAAAAAGTTCTGACAAAAGTGTATTCACCTATGTTTGGAATGTTAATACTAACACAACTGGAAAAAAATACCACATTAAATAATTTAAATTTGAAAAAAGTTTGTATTATGGCAACAGTTCAGATTAAATCAGTTTTAACTACAAGTACATGTATTTTAACAAAAACAAACAAACATTGTACAGTAATATTTTTACAAAAAGTTAATACATGAATAAATCACGTTTATATTGGGTCCATCAACACTCTGTTCTATTTGTTCTACTTTATTTTCCTTACATCAGTTTAATATTCTGCAGTGAAGTATATGAATGAATTATCATATCTTGCCTTGCACTGGCTGACACTTATATAACCCATAAAACAATAAAGAAACTTGACATACCTCCACCATTTACCATTGGTTCATTAGATAGATGTGGCTGTATCTTGGTATCAGGAGCAAGCAATGAAGATTCTTCATGGTAATTATGTAACATGTTCTTCTCTCCAAGCAACTGCATCATTAAAGTTTGTAATTCTCCGAGTTTCATCTACAATAAATTAATGTGCATCATAAACAAAATTTTATAAGGGATGGCTGGTCTAAACCCCATCTTCACTGCAAGTAGAACTATTTTATAAATTGTGAGAACAAGAATTTTTTAAAAAATCCCTTCAAAATTAGAAATCTAGACCAATCTCCCTTGAATACTACACCTACAAAATAATGAGACATTTAAAGTAACAAAATATTTTATGTGGGTCAAGTTCTTTTATTACTAAACTAAAAATACTGTGATCAAGCTCACAAAGAAAATACCCTCAACTCTTCAAATGGACTGAAATGTTAAACCGTTATGATTGAATATCTCTGGAGGGGTTGGGCAGTAATGATATTCTTTCATGCACATCTATGCAAGACATAAAATTCACTAATATCCCCTCGGCTACTAAGGAGGAGTTGCACTTACAAGATATGTGGATGGACATACATAATGATTTCTACATACCTTCTCCTAAAAAAATTTGTGGAGTAATAATTATTCTTGGGTGAACCTGAAGAGATAAATTCTTAACTTTGGCTGTTCAGGAAATAATAAAATAAACTTTTTTCCATTGATACATACAGACATTTCTTCCCTGTCCTTGGCCAAATGAGCTATGTAGTCATTTTTCTGTAGTTCTCTTTGTTGAAGTAATGCCCTCTGGTGATGGTATAAAGAAATATATTCACCTGGAAAATATACAGAATTATCATATATCATTATGACCAGAGGATGTATAATGTTAATCTCATTATAAATTCTCCACAACTTCTGCAAACTGAAAGTAAGAATGTTGCAGAGACAAAAAAGGAACCACCTATGATTTACTTAACACTTGTACATGAAACATGAGATTTGTATAGATATTCTTCTGATCAATGAACAAAACAAATGTCAACAGTTCCAGGTAGTTAATGGAACTTATTAATGACAGGAAGCAGCACTGGTGCTAGTACAAGATCTTTAACCATATCAATCACTTATGTTTGACATTTTCAGTACACATTTTATCATAAATTACAATAGCACATATGCCAACATAAGTTTCATGCTGTCAGCAGTTAGAGGTGTTACTTTAAATACTATGTTAATTTACTGTTCCATGTACTGAAATTATTTTTGTAGAAATCCCTCTAGTGACGAGTTTAGTTTTGTAGAAATTCCTCTAGAGATGAGTTTAGTATCACAGAAATCCTTAGTGATGACTTCTCATGTCTTCCAAAGCCTCAAGAGAGGAAGAATGATTATATCATAAAAACAATTACATTTAAGGAAAACACTGTAAAGGCAGGGTTCTAAAAACTTACTGTACTAATGAAGTATAAAGAATAGTGACAAACCTATGGTTTCAGATTCTCCTTGGAGTTGTAATACTGTATGTTCTAATTCATCTGCTTTATCAGATAAATCTGCCTTGTCACGCATCACTTTTGAATATTTTTCCTGTAATTTAATTTAAATAATTCCTTTAAGACATTACTTGTATCAGCAACAAAGAATTTACAATAGAATTTGCTAGGAATCTACAAGATGAAAAGATAATAATAACCCTTCCTATAGTTGGTCTCTAAAGTTCTTCAATATTACCATGGTTATAATAATAACCCTTCCTATAGTTGGTCTCTAAAGTTCTTCAATATTACCATGGTTATAACAATAACCCTTCCTATAGTTGGTCTCTAAAGTTCTTCAATATTACCATGGTTATAACAATAACCCTTCCTATAGTTGGTCTCTAAAGTTCTTCAATATTTCCATGGTTATAATAATAACCCTTCCTATAGTTGGTCTCTAAAGTTCTTCAATATTTCCATGGTTATAATAATAACCCTTCCTATAGTTGGTCTCTAAAGTTCTTCAATATTACCATGGTTATAACAATAACCCTTCCTATAGTTGGTCTCTAAAGTTCTTCAATATTACCATGGTTATAACAATAACCCTTCCTATAGTTGGTCTCTAAAGTTCTTCAATATTTCCATGGTTATAATAATAACCCTTCCTATAGTTGGTCTCTAAAGTTCTTCAATATTACCATGGTTATCTAAATTTTTCCTGGATGGATTCTGTTTTATTTGCTGATTTCATTATGACATTAAAGTTTTCTATAAAAGTTTTAAATACACTTTGTTGTGAATATGAATTTGAGGTAATACATGAAGGAGAACAGTTCTTCAAATGTATCTTTCATCATTCAGAATATTCTGAAATGAAATAAAAATTTCAAAATGGCTATAACATACTTCCCATTGTTTCAGTTTTTTCTCGTACCTCTTTTTGAACTACAGTCACTTAATAATATTATTCAGGGAGTGACTCAAACACCACTGAATTATACACTATTTATTACTCTTCACTAATATTTGATCTAAACCACAAAGATTTACAACATAAGTACCTGAATTAATTCCATAGATTTCTTCAACTGTTCATATTCTGATCGACTTACAACATTATTTTCCTCTAACTGGAATGTATCTGTAAAATTACAAGAAAAAACCTGCACAAGACATGTCAAAGAGAAGTATCAATGTCTGGTTACTCAAAGTCAACTTCGATTCCTTTTCCTGGCATCACTCATATGCAATGAATCCTATAAGAAATTTTTGGAATGGAACTACATATATTTTGAATAAGCCTTTTCTTAAAAAAAAAAAAAAAAAAGTCCAGACCACATGTGTGAAAAACTAAAACAGAATGATAGGCAGAATGTAAATGTATAGCCTGCTTCAGTGAAGCTGGAAGGGGACATCATGATGTATTTGAAAATTAAATGAATGATGAGTTTCTTTTAGGCTCAATAGATAATGTTACTATTTGCAGCAATTTTTGACACTATTAACAATTACCTCTGTACCTACTTTTTTGTATGACCTCCTCCTGTAGATCAGACACTTTTATTGAGAGACTATCAGACAACTCTCTCTGTTCCTTTAAACTCTCCACCAGCTGGTTTCTCTCTGACTCCAGCTGTTTGATAGCCGTCGAAAGTGAATCAATCTGCAATATATGCATCAACAACAGATTCACTTATCTACTTTTCACTTCAGCCTGTAACTTACATTCTTAAAATCAAATTTAACAAGCAAATATTGTGTTGAAATGTGAACCTAAGTCTCCAAAAATAAGTCCTGAACAAGAAAGTGTGAAGGTCAAAATAGTGAAATCTCAAATTAAAACAGCAAATGATATGTAACAGATCTTTCAATGTTTTATGAGGCATGAACACAAATACAACTTGCTGTCTTAAACCTGTTAAATTTATAACTTGATTCTGAACAAATATGTTTTTTCTCTCAAAAATATGGTAAGTATTCAGATATTTTCTACTTTACACTACTAACCACATCATCTCTTTTCTTCTCCTCTTCAGGATCACCATTGCTATTCTCTTTATGACTTGTGGCTTTTATCAGCATTGTTCTCAGTTCACTGTTTTGTGTTGTCAAAGCATCAACCATATCCTGGAAAGGAAATATCAATTGATAAAATACCACCTGAGACACTTTGAAAGAGTAAAATTGTAAAATACAAAAATACAAATCATATACATTGCAAATTTCAATATGGTGTACACATGTTTCTGGGAGTAACCTCTCATCAGCAGCATAGTAATCAAATATATAGAAAAATCCAAATAAAAAAATCAAGTGCAAAAAAGAAATATTCTAAACCAAAACTATTAAAATAGGAAGCCAACTCCATGACCGAGATGTTTTACCATGTGCAATACAAGGAATGAGGCATCAGTGATAGGGGTATTTTGAAATTTGTAATACTGCAAATCTTGATAAATATGATAAAGAAAATCTGATATATTGCCGGTTCAGACAACTCTGACTACTGGGTTTCTGAATACCCTCAAAGCACTTTTAGTTAAGCTATTTTCAATAATCCCATCACAATTTAATACTTATTTTAGAAACAGTAGTAAGTAGGATCAATATTTTTAAGCTTACATTTTGCTTGAGTATAAATACCTAGGAATCTATACATGCAAATACTATCTATCGTCATTACTAGGACAACTTCAATTCTCCAATATGGAAAAAAAAGCAAATGTGCTATAAATCATGATGCTGGAAAATATTTTGCTAACTTAAGCTGATAATTTTTTTTAACTAACCTGAGAGTTCTGTAGCTCCCTGCCTAAACTCTCCACCAACTGAGCCTGAGCTTCATAATGCCGTAATCTGTCATGAAGCTGTTCTTGTTGGTACATTTCTTTTTTCGCTTCCAGGGATGAATTTTCTAAATCACTTAACTTAGACTGCTTCATTGACAACTGTAAATAAACAATATTGCAATGTACACTGCACTGTATATTTCAATAGAAATGTTTGATTGTACATCACTTACAATAAGGCTATTGAACAATAAGACAAAAAAGTTTTTTGATTAAAATATGTCTCAAGGATCCTTCAACGATTTCTTCAATTCACAATATTTATATGGTTGGTATTTTTGCATTTAAATTACATTTCTAGTAAGGCCTAATTCATTATAAAAACCTTTTATTATATTGTATGTGAACATATAGTCTCTGCAAGTTGCAGGTTCATAAATCCAGAGAGATTAATACTTGAACACTTGAGGCAAATAATGGACACAACATTCAAGCCTAATACAGATCTGAATTTGAATTGTAATAAAACGTTTGACACAGTATACACAGTACAGGTTTCTCATAAAGAATGATTTAAAAAAAAAAATCAATTTCGAAACCTATTGTGGTCCAAAATGAAGAATCTAAACAAATGCTGTTAAAGTACTTTTATTCATGTGGAACCAATTTTCATGCTTTAGGGAAACAATGTCAGTTCTTAGATTCTTAAATTCATGGATTTAACTCTATCATACAAATGAATGTGAAATTTCCTTTTCGTTGGGAACCAAGTTTTGTGGTTTACCAAACTCATGAAAACCACGAAAATTGGTACACCACGAACAATACTTTCAAAGTAGAAAGATAACATATCAAAAGAACCTCAAAATTCAGTTTTTGTTTAAACCAAATAAAATTTTAATTTGGACTTTCTGAACCTGTACGGGGACCAATTTGAAAATGATACCCAAAATTCAATAGATCTTACATTGGTACGTTAAATACAAAGGAGGACAAAGTGAGTCTTATATATCCCACAACATCATTTGAAAACAAAATCCACAACTGCAAGTTAATTAACCAATTAATTATGAAATAGAACTTATTTACATCTAAGGATAGCCCATCTTGCTGCAGATTTAAACAATCATTAATACAAGTAGTACATGTAGTGTAATGACAACAATGCCAAAGCATTTTACAAACTTTTGTGGTGGCATTAAAATCTTACAGAATCCCTGAGAACTTTGAGGTCATCTTCTTGTTGTGACAGTTTACATAGTAGTTCCTTGGAGTTATGTTGTTCGGACTGTATCCTTGTCATCAGCTCCATATTCTCATTACTCTGTCATGTATAAAGATAATGTAAATGGACAGTTGTAGTTATTGCAAACACATTAGACAATCTTTTTATCTTCAAAACTTTTTATTAGATACTAAAAAATCTGCATGTAGTTAGTTTCAAAATTTATTGTTTGTACTAAATAAAGGTATAAACAGGTATTAAAATGTTGTCAAATAATAAATTACATTAAACAAGAAATCTTTTAGCCATGGTCCATTAGTGATACCCCTGCACCTTAATATTAAGTTTATAGTCAAAACATAAAACTAAATCAGTACCAACTCACCATTTTAACAAATCCATTTTGTAGTTCCCCCAGCTGCTGTTTGAGGTCTTTATTTTGAGTAAGTGCTCGACTTAGAGCAGTTTTATTACTCTGGATACTCTCTAACAATTGAGCCTTGTCTCCATTTTCTTGACTGGCTTCAGATAATCTGTCCTCTAATTGTGTTATCCTGTCTTCTTTTTCTTCTAGAAGTCTGGAAAGAACCAAAAAAATATTAAAATGTTTTAGATTTATATCATTAATTAAGCAACACAAAAAAAAAAATTTTCAAATGCTATAAGCCTAAAAAATATTTTGAGGACTGTTTAAAATTTTTACAAAATAACATTATGCACATCATAAGTTTTGCAGCAGTTGACATGAACCACAACATAGTGTTAATTCTTCTGGAATATTTGTGCAATTTTGCTTAAACCTTAGATTTTCTCCATAAAACCAAATTCACCAAAATAACTGAGTCAACCAAAATGATTTATTGCTTTAAAACCCAGAGCTGAATCAATCTAATTATAGTATTTCTTAGGTAAGTGAATATAGACTTTTGACGCTAAGAACTATGTTTCAAGATATCAAATATTTCACTGCTATTTACTTCTGTGGTAAGGTGGTATTTTTGGTATGTATGTATATTTATAGGTTTACTTGTGCATTTTTATTGTGTTAATTATTTTATATTTCAGTACAGATTATATTTGTATTGTAGTGTCATATTCAAGGTATATTTGTACTGGGAGTAGATTCAGGTAGTTCAGGTATTTCAAGTTCGCTCAGGTGTGAAATTGGTCAGGTGTTTTAGGTATTGAATTTTACTGGTTCGAGTTCAAATTGAAATTGCTCTGCGGGAATCTTGTCAGAGGGAATTCAATAGTCAAGCTGACCAGATGTGCTAATGTTACAGATAGAATTGTAGAATTTTGCATACTCATTCAGCATTTATTCCCAGGTTAGTTTTTCATTCTCTTTACTAATTATTCTAATTGTCTAGCTCTAAAATTCACGATTTATCGTAAGTATAGGAATGAGTGGCTTTGAGCAGATGTGCGATTGTAGTGAATAACTGACAAGCGCTAGTTGGTAAAAAGATTTTTAACGCAATTTATTTTAAAGAAAACCAACTGCGGTTTAAAATATCTAAATCCTGATTCACTAAAATATGTGCAAATATACATTTTTCATTGGTAAAGTGCTAAATATCTAAACTTTATTCATTTATAAATATGATGTGTTGTTTTACCGCAGCACTATTTCTGATCAAGGTATTTATGATTCGTATGTTGTACTGTAGGTATGACTGTTTGATACCTATTTATTCCAGACTTACAAAAAGCCTTTGTACAAACTTACAAGGTATACTTTAATTGCTAAGTTATTTTAACAGAATAGTTGTGTTTTATATTTTCTATATTTTGAACTGCATAGTTATATAAGCAATTCGTATAATATGAATTCTGGAACAGTGCATAATTGATTTAGTAGTTTATCTGTATTTTTGAGAATCAGTGTTAAGTTAGCAAAACGTGCTATATTCATTTTGCAATGTAGATACATGCACTACTTACAAGACGCAAATAGCCATTTTCTTTTTAAATGCAGTGCCCAGTTGTTCTAAGAGAACTCTGCTATGCGCTTTAAGGTGTGAGTACTTTTATGTGTTATTATTTATAATGGTGTACACTTTCCATGTATGTAGCTTATTGTCATTATTATATTACAGGGTGTTTTTCTTTCCTGTATGTCCGAAATTGACGGAAAGTGCTTGAACCATTTAATGTAGTTATACATGTAGTAAGCAGTTGATTTTTGTTTGGCCTAGTGCCCCAATCCTACTACACTTCCACTAATTACACTTTCTTTAATGCATTTTATAATGAAGGTAGTTACTTATGGCTTTTCTATAGGTTGCTAAGTCAGTGAAAATTAATTGCTGACAAAATTAAGGAGGTTTACGATAAATGGTTTCTTGGTAACAATGACTCAGTAGGTAAAAATTCAGTACACATTCTGTACAACTTGATGAACAAACCTTCCCAACTGTACATTGTCCCTCATCTGAACATCATATTTCTGGTTAAATTCATCTTGCTGTTGTCTAAGCTGATGAAGTTCATTATCTTTCTGTAGAAGTAGGTCATTGTTTGCACTAGTAACTTGGCTATCAGTGTCTTCTATAAGAACAAAAAATTAATAATAAAATTCTGTGTTTTATTCAAGATCACAATATGGGTCTGATAATCATAGCTACAAAAAATTACAAAAAGAATAAATAAGGTTGGTATCAGTCTACCAATTAAACAAAACAGTTCATTAAATATTTAACATTTTTAACAGATATTTGATCTGATGTGAATATAGCTTCAGTCAAGTGGAAGGCAGAAATCATCCATAAACATTGTAATTGTATCAACTTTATTTACTCATCTACATTACACTGGTATCTGATTCTCAGTCAGTATAAGTATTGAAAAATGATTTTCCATACATAATAATTTATGCTAAAAGCATTCTGACAATAGAACTTATCATGGCAAGAAGTTTAGACAAATATATTTCCACAAACCCAGTTTTCTTTGAAATTCATATATTTTCATTCTCTTAAAGGTCACAATACCTAATTTCCTTTGTAATTCCAATATAGAGGACTCCAAGTCATGCTGTCGTGTCAATAAACTCTCTCTATCTTCTGTCAAGGATGTAATCTTAAAACATTGATTAGAATTTGATGTATAAATAAAGATTATATTTGTCAATGATACAAGAAAGCTTTATTTTAAAATGTAATGGACATTCAAGAAAATCTGAAACAAAATGAATTTAATAGGGACAGAGTCAGTGATGTCCTATATATGTAGATTTCTGTCAACACGTGAATGGCTCAAAATGTCAACAGACGGATGTGATTGTTAACATGTCAGTTTTTAGTTATAGCATAGTAGTTGATTAACAATTATGTACCCAATTCCCAAGAGCATATAAGGGTTGTCAATATTAGAAAGGATGGGTGGACAACCTGCATTTTTAGATTTCCCATATAGTGATAGGTGAAAAATACAGCTTTCTGGAAAAAAATCATGTGATCCGATAGGATTTGGGTTGACAGGGCATACAGAATTTCCAGAATGACAATAAGAAAAATTAAAGAAAGTTGAATTAATGAACACAGATACCCTGCATTTAAAATTTGAAATTGACGAACAATTTCTGATCAGTGCAAGCAAAGTTCATATTTATCAAAGATGCCATTTATTCAGGTAAAAAACTTGAAAGTACACAGATAACAATTGTGTGAAATGTTGAAAGAAGTTTTGGTGGAGAGATTCTTTAATTATGAAATCAATGTGAATGATGGACGAGTTGCTTCTCATTCAAATTAGCTTGGATACATAAATTATGTAATTAAATACTGTGAAAGTACTTTAATTTGTGGATACCAATTTTCATGAACTAGGGAAGAAACACAGGTTCGTAGATTCTTGAATTCATGGTTTTGATATTTTCAGTATACACATCAATAGGATTCTAATTTCATTGGAAACCAAATTTTGTGGTTTGGCCTACCCATGAAAATTGGTACTCTGCTAACAATAGTACTTTCATAGTAACATAAATAGTAAAACAATCAACTAATAGATTACTATAAACTAAATTATTTTCATAATGTATTTTCGCAGCAAGTAAGACCACTATGTTTGAGTAACTTGTTACTATTCCTGTAGCTGGTCCATATATTGTAAGACCACTTTAATGTACATGCAGCTGTTCTGTTAACTTTTTATTATGATACTGTAGCTGGTCCGTATATTGTAAGACCACTTTAATGTACATGTACCTGTTCTGTTAACTTTTTATTATGATACTGTAGCTGGTCCATATATTGTAAGACCACTTTAATGTACATGTACCTGTTCTGTTAACTTTCTATTATGATACTGTAGCTGGTCCATATATTGTAAGACCACTTTAATGTACATGTACCTGTTCTGTTAACTTTTTATTATGATACTGTAGCTGGTCCATATATTGTAAGACCACTTTAATGTACATGTACCTGTTCTGTTAACTTTCTATTATGATACTGTAGCTGGTCCATATATTGTAAGACCACTTTAATGTACATGTACCTGTTCTGTTAACTTTTTATTATGACTCTGTAGCTGGTCCATATACTGTTGATATTGTTCTGATAATTGGTCTTTTTCACCACTTACTCTCTGGAATGCTTCTGTATACTATAAAATAGACACAAACATAAAAGATCAATGATTTTAAAAAACAATTCTTAAGAAAACTATCTTATATGTATGAGGACTGTAGCCCAAACCTGTTCAAAAGATATTAAATGATGAAATTGACATTTTAAACTATCTATAGCTTTTCAAGAAAAAGGGCTAGTTTTGGGTTATAAAAATAAACAAGATATTGCTTGCTATGTTGTGTTAAGAATACCCCCCACAACCCTTCTGTCAAATATGGAAAGGAGAGAAAGTTACAACTCACCATGACAAAGCAATATATTAAATATCTAAGCATTCCCTTCAATAAAAGTTGAGAAATCTGTTACAGAACAGTGTAACAGATGGACAACGTGACTGCAGTACAGCCCCAATCACAAGAGTGGCAGTATAAAAACAAACTTTCTTTGAATTACTCATTGTGTGGTTTATAATAAACAAAGAAGAATAAACCTCCTGTATTTGTCTTTGCAATTCTTCTTTCTCTTGTTTGAGTGTATCGACCAGCTTGAGAGATTCCTGCCCACCTTCCTGATGACTGGATACCTGTTTACTGTACAATTCTGCCATTTCTAACCTCTTCTTCAGGTCACCAACAGACTGTTCTAATGTCGTACACTCTGATACCTGAAATTACAATACAAACTGGTGTTGTGAACATAGTTAATCACTCAATATACGTAACTGAAAATGAAGGATATTCGTACATTCATGTCTTAGATACAAAGATATTTTTGGTTGAATGATTGATTGGTTTTGAAGTTAACAAAATGATGTTATAACTACAATACCATCATCTGACAGAAATCTCAAATGAGATGTTTGATGTATTAAAGAAAAAATAAAAACAAAAATAAAATTTTCATTGTGAGTTATTTATTATCTCTTTTTCTACACTCTTAATATTTTAAAAAATCATAACAGTAGAAAAATGATATATATTGTGAAGAATAATTCTATAATTCTAAGACAAAGAAATAGTGAAGATATTTGAAGACAATAAGAGCTGTACCTTTGCTTGTAGTTTTCCACTCAGCTCAGATGTCTGTTGTTGTAGTTCTTCGTTGGACTTACTGAAAACAATGTATGAGCTGTTTAGTACATGTCTTCTTACAATTATTACAAATCCAGAAGTAAGAAATATTTAAAGTCAATTATGACTATCCATAAAAAAAAACATTGCAATATTCTTCAGACACATTTAACTACACTATTGTATAAGTCATCTTCCACCATGACAAGATATCAGATTTCTTTGTATGTAATGATACATAATTTGTAATTGTTCATTATAATGATTAACTTACTTTGTTTTATACAAGTCTAACTTCAATCGATCAACATCTTTGGCATAGTCCTTACTACTCTAGTAAACAAAACAACACAAGATTTTGTTAAACAGATATACTAAAGCACATTACATATGTTTTACAGTATTAAAAGGCATGGATATAAACAATTGGGAAAAAATAAACAGGAACTTCCATCCAACATGTACTAAATCTATTAAAGCATTCTGAGTTATTGTAAGAAGCATGGACAGACACACAAACCCTCCCCAAAATATAAACATTTAATAACTTTTCTTAATTCGATTTATCTTGCAAAAAGTGGGTATCTCAATGTTGGTGAATCCCAAAACAATCTCCATATACACGTAATGAAAGGTGAATCCCAAAACAATTTCCATATACATGTAATGAAAGGTGAATCCCAAAACAATCTCCATATACATGTAATGAAAATATATATCAAAACAATGTCCTGGTTCTCTAATCTACTGAAAGGGGGCTTTTCTACAAATCTTTGTTACAACAGCCTGTTTTTTTTTCTTGCTATTTATTTGTCTTCCTCTTTTATTATGATCGGAACTTCATGTGAACCAATGAAATGCTTGTAACTTAGTATGACTATATACATTTTTTCTATGGGCAAGGAAAGATAAATAATTCATGGAGAAATTCATGAATTTTCTAAATATCACAACTGTGTTAGTACATATTACACTCTCAATAATCAATAAAAGAACAGCATTCCAATGTCCCCCGCTAAAAAAAAAGTGGGAAACTTGAAATTCAATTTTCTAAGTCCAAGGGTCATAACTTCTGTAAAATCATTCAATCGTAACCAATGTCGAACTCTATTGTAACTCTTCATAATAAGGCCACATACCAAAAAACAAACTTATTCGATAAAAGCATTACAAAAAAAGTGTGGAAAATGCAGGCAGATGGCCGGCATTACCATGTCCCCTCATGAGACATCACAGGGGACAATAAATACCTTTTCAAACTGTTGACTAGATGAATTGGTAGTTGCTAAACTTTTCTCAAGATCTGCAACTCTCTGTCTTGAAGCTTTCAGTCGTCCTGATAATTCTTCAATTTCATCTATATCAACATAAAACAATTTATTTGAAAACCTTTCCCTAGAAGAAAACTTTCAATCATTTTTTAAGAAAATGTTAAAATCATTAATGAAAAGGAAGATTCACCAAAACTAAAATAAACATAACAATAAGTTAAAGACAGTTGTGCCATCAAATTTTTTATCTTTATTTCAATTCTTTTCTTGAAGCATATTCACCATATTCATTCTCCAAATATTTAATAATCCACAATTACATTATTGAGAGGAATACAAAGCAAATAATTCTACATACTAAACCTAGTTTCAGCTACTTTTTGTGACTGGTTTAACTGAGATTGTAGTTCTGTTTTCTCTGCTACCAAAATACCTATTGTTTGGATATGTACCTGAAGTGGTTAACCAAATCATGTAAGTGAACGAATGCTATGTTTGTAAAATTATCTTTTAAATTAAGGATGTTAGTAGTAATTAATTCATTTGATGAGCTGAAGAAGAATGGGTAGAAAGTAATCAGGTATTTATGTTCTAATCATCTTAATAGACACATCTATAAAAGTCTCCATAAAGTCCATTCAACTGCAAGTTCCCAGCAGTACACAAGTTTGCCATTTTTCAAACGCTTAATCGGTCAAAGAACCGTGGCACAATGTTGGAACTGAAATATGACAACATTTTTCAATCCAGTAAAGGTTGCTTCAGTCAAGCACTCCTTGAATATTTGGTAGACAGAATGTTTCTGACAAACTGTTATAATTTAGCTAGAAAAGCCATATTAAGTATACTCAATTATTGTGATATTGTCAGTCAACAACATATGTCAGCCTATGGTATCAAGCTTTCAAGTTTTAAACATATCTTTTGAAATTTTGTTATGAAATTAAAAATGCAAAGTATTTTACAAAAATATTTGGTAAGACTTATCAATTTACCTGTAGTTGTTCTTTAACAGGTCCTAGTTCTTGTTTCTGTTTTGTTACAAAGTTCTCTCTTTCCCTTTCTAACTGATCTTGCAGATTTTTTGAATGGTCTCGCTATGAAAAATATACATGACAAAAACTTAAAGCTACATGTATACTCATCAAGCTAGAAGACAATTTTCAAGACTCTTATAATCTTACATGTAGGTGAAATAAAGAAAGTCTAAAATACTGTATAAATAGGTAATACATTTTTAATGGATTGTCTATTTTATATATACATTTGTAGATGAATCTTTTTCATGTCATGTGTTTTTAAGACTTCTAAGTAAAATAGTTCTACAGCTTTGGACTATTTTCTTTTTTTCTATTTCTACCAACTGGTACTTATTAAGAAGATCTGTTTATTAACAATGGCTTCTACAAAATGTAAAAGCATGGTGTACTCAGTGTGTTAATTTGAACATCCTGTTTGAATTTGATGGAATTTTAATTTTTTTGAGAAGTAGGTATGTACCAAGTTGGCAAGATGGTGGTGATATTAGTAGGGAATCAGGAGTAAATTAAAAAAAAAACCTTTGTAAGGATTTTTTCTCACACTAGAAATTTGAAATTAAATGTATTTATTATGGTTAAAATCATGACAGGGTTGTTACTTCACAAGCTTTACGTTATTCATAAAAAAAATGAACAAAGCAGAAATTTCTTGATATTGCAAAAACTGAAATCCTATTTTGGTAAACAAAAACAAACAAAAACCATATCACAATCCTAAATGTACAAATTTTCTGTAAAGTAACTTACTATTTGTTGTACTTGTGTATTTAACTGTTCATTTGCCTGTGAATGTTTCTCTAACAGAGCAGCTAGATCTTGATTCCTTTTCTGAAAGGCACAGAATAAATGTACACTATCATTTACATGTACTTCAAGTACCTTATACCTTTCCCATTATCATACATGTTATGGAAGCTTTGTTTCTTAATTTCTGTACAAGACCATCATGGCATTTTAAAACAACAAAAAGTAAGGTATTTGCTTGCCACATAAAAATGTGAAGGTTCCACCCTGAGCTTCAGAATAATTAGTATTTGCTCGTGAGTATAATTAAATTTTAGTCACAAACCATAAAAATGTTGACAATAAGTTCACAAGGATGTTATTATATCACAGTTTCAACTTAATTATAATCATTTTAACATTTTTAATCCCCCGGTAGTTAACAACAATTCATTAGTATGTTCTGAAGTCATGTGACTTTATAGACACTGAGGTTTTAGACTTTTTATTTTGTATATAACCATATACATCAAGAGAAAGAGAAAGATTTTGTTTCCTCATAAAAAAGGAAACAAAATTATCACTTTTGCCACTATATTATTAGTTACATTTTACCTCAAGTTCTGCTACACTGGAGCTGTCAATATTATCTGCCTCTATCAAAGCCGTAGACTGGAATAAATGGAAAAATATGAATGGTATACAACATAAAACTCAAATTCTAATGCAAATCATTTAAGGCATAAGACAAATATTTATGTCTTTATAAAACTCAGACAGGAGGTGACTCATGCATGTCAAAAACCCACCAACTTTACTTTTATTTCCTATTCAGAATCAGTTATAGACCACTTAAACAGTCTTCGTTTTTCATTTGGGTGTTTCGCTTTTGAGATAAAATTCATTTAAATAGAACATGAAATTAGCACTTTGCAAGAGTTATCGTTCTTTATTTTGTTTGATTTGGTTGATTTTAGTGTGAGATAAATGTACGATTTTTCTCAAAAGTGCAGATCTGAATGCAGAAAGGACTAATGTTACCTAGAAATATAGCATCTCAAGACCAAAAAAACATTGTTTTGTGGGTTTTTCTACTCCATGAATCACCTGTACTATAGATAGATAGTGTCTGAATTTTATATGGACTGGTACTTTAATAAAGGTTCACCTTGCACTATTATCAGAAAACACCTAGGTATCAAGTTCACACAGAAAATCCACAAAAACATATTTATGCCATTGAGACAATTAAATATTTATTTCTAGTTACCTTGTATATAAATCGGCTGTCTTGGTGAGATATGCATTTAAAAAGATGTTGGGCGTTGCCTATGAGGGATAGAGCTATTTGTACTCAACTTAGATTTGAGTTGATTATACACTACAATGTTGTTACGGGCAAATGCAAGACTTTCTCGCTCACCTGCACTAAACCTGCATTAAAAATTACAGCAATCACTGTTGAATTACATACGTTATTTCCAAAAAATCAATTTTCACCTATTGAAGGCATTCACGTATCAGACCCTCTAAATATATAGGACACGGCCTCTCTCTGTCTCTTTTATCATGTAACAATAACAGTATTAACCTGTGCGTGCCTATTAAGTAAAATAGGTACCCCTCCCACCAGGAAATCCCAACAATTGTTCTCTACATGTACCCCTTCCACCAGGAAACCCCGCCCATTGTTCTCTCTACACGTACCCCTCCCACCAAGAAACCCTGACCATTGTTCTCTCTACATGTAAGATCATGTAATATTCATGTACCTCTGTTATCAGACCATTCAACTGTCTTGATAACTGCTGTAAACTTTCTGTAGATGCTGTTGTTCTGAAAATTTAAAAAGGTGATCGATCAACTTATTACATTTGTATGTTGTGTAGGGTTTATTATCCAAGTAGTTTACAGAAGTAAAGTATATACTTTCTAAGGTTATGTGTTAAAAAAAAAAACAATTCAGAGAGCAATGCAGTATATATACAATTCAATACAAGGATAAGCTCTTGACTTAATAAAGCAATCCTGCAAATCAGTATGTCCTTTTTTCTAGCTCTTAATCACTTATATATATATATATAGTATTTCATAATATGGAGTGGGCATATTGCCTGTAGGTGAGCAAGATTTTATGTAAGTGATTGCAACACACTTTAGTAAGACAGATATTGTTTAAACAATTTACCAATCATGTAAAAATTGAAATGAAACTTTTTCTTTAATACTTAATTTCTGACATTGTAATTGTCCCTTGAACAAAATATGAAATACACCAGCTTTCCCCAGTACAGCATTGCTTAATTCTTGCAGATACTAGGAATATATATACATTAATTGTCAGTATTTGTATATGAATTCTAACTCTGATATTTTATATTTCAAATCCCCCTTTCGTTACATTTTGGTAACCTGCTTTTCCAGGGGTTCTTTAGTTTAGAAATCATTAATGGTATTTGTCAATAAACTACACTGCTTGCCACTAAACATAAATGTTGGAAAAGTATTCTACAAGGTAATGTTAGCTGATGGGTCAGAAATGTATTCCATCCTTAGACTAAAATATTGATTATAATGTTATGAGACAGAGTTTATTATTCAGATTTATGACACAAAATAAGACCAAGAAACTAGGAATATCTAATTGAGCTGTTTTGTTTTGTCAATCAAGTACAGATTCCAGTAATGTTACAAAGAGCATGCCAGCTCTGACTTCACTATGTCTTTTTTTTTCTATTGTGACATCTTATGGCATCATTTATGGCACAGAAAACAAAACAAAACTTAAAAGAATATAGGAGAGGAACAGAAAAAATATTTCAAATCTGAAAACTGTCACATACATCTGTAATCATTGTACAACATTTTTTTTTTCAGTAAAATTATTCTGCCTCAGTGCCTGTATCAAATACCAAACTGCATCAGATTTGGCTGACAACTGTCAATGGGGGGCATCTCAAACATGTGATTTTTAAGCTAAGAAGCATGCTACTGTACACCTTTCTCAGTGCTCACTTTTACAGGTTTATTTATCAGCCTCCACTAAAATGGTAAAGGGTTGACTAGTCATGGACTTGAAATAAGTGATTTAATGGTAAGAGCCCATCTACTGTTATAGAGGATAACTTTAGTATTTATAACATTTAGAACCATGGAATTTAAAGTGTATGAATATAAGATGAAATGTCATTTGAAAATTGATTTGATAAAAGGAACAGTATTCTGACATCATTTGTTCACAGCAAAAACACAAGTTCAACATGAAATTCATGCTATTAAATTCTATGAGCATGCTTTACAGAGAAAACACTTTGAAGTATATTGGTAACTAAATCAAAGAAAATACTAGCTGTGTATATTTTGCAAGCATTACAACATCATACATTTTAAATTGTTTATTTGGGTAAAAGTAGAAATTGACTAGCTTGGACTAATTTATCATACTGTAAATATGCTATCCTTATTTTTTATACAGAAATAAGGGAAGTCTAGATTCAGGCTAATAGTTATTTTTTTTAACAATAACATGCTGGAACTCAGGATTAGAAAAATTATTTCAACAGAGAATATTAGTATCAAGAAGAAACCAAAGAATTTCTACCTTCCTGGAATAGTAACTGTAGAACATCTAATCAATAAACATATTAAAATATCAAAGGTTAGCTAGGATTTAATGATGAAAAATACTGGTAATGACAATGTCATTTCTTATATAGGCATGTTCAAGAAAATACTATGCCCCACTCCAGAAAGGCACAGAGGTAGTGGTAAATGCAGTTAAAATGCTCAGTTCTTTTTATAGTCCATATAAAATTTTTAATCAATTTATATGGATGGTGGGAAGTGCCTTCCTGGGAGGGGTATTCTTAATAATCCTTGATAAAAATATTGATGTACAACTATCATAACATGCAAGAAACAAAAGCATTTAAGTAAACTTACATCATTATAATTATTGGACTTTTGATTTCAGAAAGTTCTATGTTTAAATGATTAGTTACCACAACTGATTGTGTTAAATGCGTTTTTTATTCCAATCAAGAGCATTATGTTGCTCTTTCTCATGATAAAGCCCCCCCCCATCCTAATATGGCAACTGGAACACAGATAATATTATAAAGGTGAATTTTAAGGTATGCAGCCATAGTCTAGACCTTAAAATGGGCATCTAACTAATATCATCTAATAATATTAGTAACCTATCTGTTAAAGTGGGAATTAACAAATGAGACGAATATTGTTTTTGACTTTTTATCTCCTTTAGTTCATACCTTGGGTCTTCTCTGTCAAATGATGGGCTCACTGAACTGGTAGACACTGTAGGCTATAAATAAAAGCAAATAAGTTATAGATGTACACAATTCCAGTTATGTGATATACAGATAAATCAAGACAAAGTTAATAACTGTTTAAGAGGGGTTTCTTCCACCCCAAAACACAAGACTGATAACATTCTTGGATGTGCATCACCATCACATCTGTCAGCACATACATATCTTCCATATATGCATAAACACTGAACAAGTTAAAAAACTACAGCATGGGTTGCAAATTACCTAAGATATGTATTTATTGTAGAAAATATGTTGAAAAATGTTTAATTTCATACTCTATTTTTGTCAAAGTTGTTCATAATAAGAGGTGCACATCTTCAATACATATCTAAACACTAAGGCAAAGAAAAAAACACATCTGTTTAATGTTACCCTACCTACCCTAGCACATTTTATTAGTAATTTTTTTAGCAGAGCCCTATTAAAATAAAGAAATCCTCCCATACATGTCTATATAAAATAATTCAAAAAAAAAAAAAAAGATTTTACCTCCATACCTACCCTATTTCTTCATACAATGTAACCTGAAAACAGACATATTATTTTCTTCGCCTAAGCAAGTTTGATTATATTGGTTACAGTAACGGATTACATAAAGTACATACCCACTGTTCCTGATGGACAGACAGACAGACCTACATACAGATGGAGTCGACTGTACTCAACCTGCCTAGTTTATATGATGTATAATTATGTTAATATTTACCTTGAAAGTATCAGCTGTGGAGTTACCATTTAGATTCTGGAATGTATTTTCTGTAGCACTGTTGACATTGGTATCTGAATTTTCATCACAAATCTTTGACTTTCTCACATTAGCTGGAGATGTTTTGCCAGTCTTCTTCTTGAATTGATTAAGCTACAACAACACAAATGTGGTCCATTCAGAAATATTAGGGAAGTTCCAGTGATAGACCAGTGACATAAAGTATTTTGATCTGAGAATCAAAAACCCAAAAATGATAAAACATTAATGCCTCAATTAATATAGTAATTGCATAGGCAGATCCATGGGTCTCCACAGCCTCCCTTATCAATTTGCAAAATCAACTACTACATGCAAAAGATGCAAAATATTTATATACAGACTTATTAAAAAATATTTTTGTTTCTCCTATTCATAAAATAGAACTATGGGAACAAAGTGTGAATTTGGAGATGTATGGAGAAAATATTTTCTTATATTACAAAAATTTTGTAAGAACACATACATTGCATCTTAGAAATTGTCAATATAAACTGTTACACAGAATTTTGAAAACAATATACTTTTTGTAACAGTTATAATGAAACAACTGAACATTTGTTTTATGGTTGTAAAGTTACAACAAAATTTCTAGAAAACTTCTTTGTAATTCTGCAGAAAATTTTGTTAATATAAATTTAGAGAAAAAATATATGTGTTACTTGGAAACACAAGATGAAAATTTGTTTCTTAATTTGTTGCTTATTAATATAAATGTAAACTTATTAGATATGGCTGTACCATGTATGACTGCTTTAAAAGAAAAAGATCAAATATTATAGACGCTTAAGGTTTACCCCAATATATACTGGTCAAAAAAATGATTTGTATAAAACAGAAAAAATTGGGGCCTCTAATTATGTTATTTTGCCTTAGTGAGACCCTAGAAAGAGAATATTCAATACTAAGAGCAGTTCTTTTATTGTTGTTGATATTTAAACAAACAAAAAAACAAACTTTGAATGAGAGATAAGGACAATAACTGGAAATTCTTCAGGGTTATCGGGGACACAAGCTCCTGGAACCCTGACCCTCAAAATTCATTGGGGACCACTGAAAATCACAACAGAGGAGTCCAGGGGACTTGTGAAAATTCTCAGTCCAGTTGTCTAAATCTACACTAGTAATACAATTACTCAACATGTAGTTGGTTTGATTGTTAATTTGTCCAACTTTAATCCAAGCCATCGGCACAATAAAACAGCGCTCAGATGATTAGCGCATGGTATTAACGATAGACAAATAAAACAAGTGAAAGATAATCAGAAAATCGTATAATAAATATTTATAGTTGATTAATACTTCCTAACTGTCCAGTATTGCGTTAAACTTAATTGAAGTCCATATGATGACCAGACACACATCGGATATAAAAATAGGAGTAACTTGAAACATGAGACAGTAAAAAAGTTAATCAGCATAATGGAAGAAGGGGCATCATGTGCAGATTTTGACCCTGTTCCTGCAGTGCGCAAGTTTATTCAGGCCAAGTGCAGGCTGAAATAAAATTGTCAATACATAAATGTGTACATTGTATTTTCCAAGTTTTTGGTTGTAGAAATTCAATTGCTGGTATTAAATATATTTATAATTGCTTTTAGTTATAGTAATAAGATACATCTGTACCAATAAACCATGTTACAAATAAACTATTGCACATGTACATGCGCCACAAACAAACAAAACAAAAACATATGCACATAAAACATAATACCATCTACTTTTCTTGGAACCCTCTGAATTTCTTACAAGACTTGTCATTTCTGTGGCAAGGGAGTCCTGGGACTTGCTATTTTTTGGGAGGAGCGAGAACCCTGATTCTTGATTTATTTTTTACCGAGTCCAGTTATGTGTTTAAATGAATGTGTAATGTGTATATGTAAATTGAAGCTATATTAGCTTGGCTAAATTTAAATGGCATGAAATCTAATTTGTTGAAAAGGGAACCTAATAAACAAGCAAAGCTCACTCTTAAATGTACAGAAATTGGTCTTAAAATTCATCTAACTGACACTTGAGAAACTTCCTTCCAAGCAACACACTACACCAGGTTACATTAAAGCTTCAGAAATAGTGAAAATGCAGGCTAGACAAAGCATTTAAATGATGTCTACCTTATTTTTCAGAAAAGCTGCTTCCAGTTGGAAGAAACTTGATAAAACCATGAAGTCTAAGTTGTTGAAAAGGACCTGATACTTTTGCTTCCAACTTCGCTCACACTTAAGGCCATTGCCTTCCTAATATAATGGTTATATGTAATTTATCAAACATTCCTTTTGCCATAATTTTGACTTGCATACACAATGTATCTGACATCACTGGTCATTTCAAATATAAAAAGATAGTCCATTACAAGTGAGCAAAGCTCGCTATCTAATGTATCGAAATCCATCAAAAATTAATCATACTGACTACTTTGGTGGAAGCAGACCATTACATCTATAAATTGAAGCTTTGAAGTGTAATCAAAACACCACATAGACAAAACGTTTCAGAGACGTACTTAGATGTTTCCCTAGACCAATTTAGCATGCATTGATCTTCAAGCACCATGCTGCCATCATCATGAATTTTACAATGTACCCCCCCCCACCCCCCAGGTGGCAAAACCCAACTTTCAAGTTATAAGATGAATTGAATTATTTTTCACTAAATTGCATGATAACATGTACTCCTGTTGTGTTGGCACCCATTTATGATACTTTTACGATACTATACTAGGGTGAAAGATGTTTCTTGCAAGTAAATAAATTGCTCTAAAGTGTCAAGCTGGGATGCCCCCAATGAAACCCTCTGTGACGGTTGAGTGCCCTCAAAATACTTAAATAACCATACTTTCACAAATTTCTGGGGAAAACACTACATACTTGTTATTTGATCAGAACTTCTCTGACATTTTCAATAAACCTACATTGTAATTCTGGTTGTGGTAAAACATGGAATTCTTGACCAACCCCGAACATGTTTTAGTGGTAACATTGCAAATATCTTGCCAGCTCCCACAGTTGAAAATGTACTAAATCCAACATACCAAAACTAAAAGAAGTAAATGACATGAAATCAACTTTGTTTAAAAGTGGACCCAGTGATAGGGATTACAGGGCGCCATTGCGCCATACTCGCATTTCCTTAGAATGGCGCATTGAGTGACTAATGTGTCGCGTCATATGCAGGCATTAACTTTCCATCATTGATGGTGGAGTGCTGTCCACTGTTTGTGACAGTAAAAAATGTTTTTATTAGCTGCAGGGTGAATGTTTTGATCGCCACGTTTTCGAGGGGATTTGAAGACCAGGGAATGAAACAGTACTTCGTTGATTTTTCAGATTACATATTCTTCATAATATCAGAAAAGCGTGGACTGGCAGTCCCATTTGAAATTGAAAATGCCATCAAAGACATTTTTAAGCTAGACCCAAAACAGAAGAAATTATCTTTTTCAATGCCTAAAAAAAATATATTTGATGGTATTAAATTACCAGAATCAAACTGCAAGTGTTGTAGAAACTAACTTGGCAGCTGGACATGGTTATGAACCCCCTATTGAAAATATTGATAATGGTGGAGACATATTATCTGGTCCTGAAGCACCCTAAAAAATAAAAAAATCTGAATGCAGCCAAACAAAAAAAAAATAGACTCTTTCCTATCATATGTGATACATTACTTTAATACCTAAGTTAGGGTCTAACTGGTGGGGGATCTGTGGACTATGATAAAGGACTAGACAATACATTAGTATAAAAACTCAAACAACAGAAAAGAGAAGTGATTTGATGTGACAATCAATGGTTAACTCTTAATAAACATTTGATCTGTAGTGTAAATTAAAGTTTGCTTATGCTACAAATGTACATTTGGTCTTCAATATCTATGTCTAGCCATCCTTAGCTGCTATTCCAAATTTTGTCCCATATTTTTTTTTAGAATGGCCTATTGAAATTGAAAATGTCCCATTGGCAAAATTTTAATCCCAATCACTGGGGACCTATTTAATGCTTGGCTCGAACTGAACGCTACTGCCGTCCTCATATTACTTTATGCTTTAGACTTCGTTCGCACTTAAGGCCATTGCCTTTCTCATTTTATTACACATACTTGATCACTGGTTTTTAAGTAGCAGATTCTGAAAATAAGAGCTGTCAGTGAGTGTCATGCAAGTCAGTTAGGGTGCATCAATTTTAAGAAAATGACGTTATGAAAGGGATAACCGATCAAGCTCGTTATTGAGTAAATATAAAACACCCGTTCAATATATAAGGATATGCAAAATAAACTACATGAACTGAAATAACCTTCTTTCTAGCGGCTGCTATCTTCTCCTTTTTCGCACTGTCTGCCATATCGGAACCGGATGTTGTATTTGCGTGCGCAACTATGGACACGCAGTCCGAAAATGATGCTTATACATGTACATTGATCAAAATAATGCATTAATGAAAATTTTAGCATGACATTAAGAGTAAGAGAGCTCATTAAAAACGCTGACAACCTTATTCAATAATATAAGTTTTAAGTATAGTAGTATGCTGAAAAATTAATTCATGTCTTTTCGGAACTCCTCGTCTATGAATTAATGGCGGGAATGTGGTAATCATTTCTTGAGACAAATAAGCATAAGTGTCATTGTGGATACATGTAAGTGTTAGTAACTATATCTATGTCATTTTTTCTCTACATATCTGTCCAACATTCGTTCTTTTGGCAGTATACCAACATAATTTCAAAATATTTAAATTATGATATAGCCATTACACTTACAGAATACAGCCTACAGGTAGGGAGGTCGGTAGTGCGTTTATCGATATTCTTGCGAGAGCAAAATTCTCTATTTTGAGTCAACTTTAACACGTTAGAAAATGGTTAAAAATCCATTGCATGACAATAAAAAATATATGTAATTGAAGATGAGACATTTCTCTTTCTAAATATACAACTTTCATTGTTATTGGAGTTGATGGTCATTTGGTACAAACGTTTGAAGTGACGATACTTTGAGAAAAATGGCCGCCTGAAAAACTATGTGTCAAAGATCATACCTATTTCAAAATTCATTCCGCAAGCTATTACTGGACCGATTTTCTTCATTTATGGCTTAAATTTTTGGAAATATCTTCAATTTTGATAATCCGGTTGTCAGGCTAATTTTTTGGTTACAAAACATATTTTTTACGTCATTTTAAGGAAAAACATGTTGAAAAAAAATAGTTTTTGCGTACCCGGAATGCACTGACAGTCGGATTCCGAAAATTTAATCCTTTCTGCGTCCATCCGTAACCCTGGTTTCAGAAGAAAAACAATAATAGCTTGCGGAATCGATTGGATATTAGGGTGGTCAGGGCGTGGTTTTCACAAAAATTAAAGCGGGACCGGTTATCGTTCTTGCTAACCGGATGTTACTGATCCGCCATAGCTTCTGTTAAGATTTTCGAACATTCGTGGATAAATGCCTTTTACCGACTGTTTTCTGGACGGATTTTTGACTGGTGGTGCAGACAACGATGGACCTAGGCCATGGAGGCCAATCACTTACGGTAAGTACCTAAATTATGTCTAATATAAGCCTAATCGCCCTGTTTCCGTAAGGTCAAATTCTAGAATGACCTTTTATCATCTGCAAGCTTAAAAACTATATTCACCTTCTTGGAAGGTCTGATTTTCGTTTGATTCTGTATGAGCTGATTTAAAAAAGATTACACTCATTTAGCATTAGTTGGAATATGTTTCCATAACATTTTTATTAAACGATGAATATGTAATGAAGTAAATTCTCCCAACGTTTGATTGCAATCCATTCAAAATCTTTCGGACTTTATCGACTTTCCTATATTATCGGAAGTCTCTGTATTTTACCTTGCTTTTTTTCTATTGGTTGGGAGAATTTGGACATATTGCATTTAATTTTCTTGATAATTCAATTTTAATTTATATGTAGTGCCCAATTTATATGAAACTCACATGTTTAAGCTTTATTTTAACTGTTTTATTTATCCAAAATTATCATATGTAGAAAAAAAATCAACCTTAAATTGCTTCTTCAAATGATACACAACTTTTTTTCTGGTTTTCATTTTATCAGTTAATATATATTAATTATGACTTTTATTAGAACAATTATCATGTAGCCCTGCTTGTACTTTACTTGATAAATAGAACTTATTTGATGAGATTTATATATGTGGCAATTGCATATTTTACATATGACCTGCATCTTCTTAAGTTTACTTTATATATTCATATTGTACAATTTTTAACAGCTAACTTACATATTCATTTTTTAGAGGATTGTAGATGCTCTACTTATTTAATATTCATATACATGTACAATTGCTTGGAAAAGGTTTAAAATCCTAGTAATATACATTATTTATCATTAAATTTTAATTAATTATGGTTTAATTTTTTTTTTTGCCTTTTTAGGATCACATTGATTGACTCATAATACCAATCTTTTGTTGTATGTATATGAAACATACTTGTACTATGTTTTTTCTTCTAATTATTGATTTATTTCAGAAGAAAGTATTAGTAAACAGGCTGCATAAATATTTATTTTATTTTGTCATATAAAAAGTAAACACTGATGTAAATTTTATTATGATTTAGTTTTATTTTCTGTTTGTTTTTCATCATTTTAGTTTCATTTTGTTGAGTTCTGGAGATGTTTCGAATTTATGGTAAGTTAGTTTTTATACTTTGATTTAGTTTAGTAGCTATTTTAATTTTAATAGTAAAACTTTTGAGTCTTTTAATTATGGTAACAAATAAGCATTTACATTTGAATCATATATTACTTACAAGAACTGTCGATTAGTTTTGTGTTTAGACTCTGCTTTAAAACTGCTTCACAGTACATATTCATTGAATTCCACTACTTGTTTATTTCAGATGGCCTGAGGAGCAAAGTGGGCTATGCTATGAGACGAATATGGGCTGTCTGAGGTAGGACCATATGGGGTGCAGTAAGTAGGGTAGTTCCAGACACACTTGAACCTGATAACCTGATTGGTAAGAGAGTTCAACACTTGATAGAAGAACCAGACGGATCACGCAGTGAAATTATTCATATTAAGTTATTTAACATAACATTAATATAACCTTATAAAACAATCTTCTTGTTTTGAAATGAAGATAATTATTCTGGAAAAGGAAGTTTGGTGTTTTTAACTCCTCGCCACATCTTTTGTCAACCGCTTATTGAGCAACCAACATCAAATAAAGTTTTACATTTTTTCAGATTGTTAGCAAACCAGATTATGATTTAATAGAAAGTAAACTAACTGTAAGTAAATTGATAAGGTAAATGATGTTAATAGGTGTAATGTCCTTATGTACATAATCTCTTTTGTAGATTTGGCAGACATAGTAGATCCTGGTGAAGAAACCCTTCTGGCCTGAAATGGAAACTTCGAAAAGTTCATTAAACTTAATCAAATGATGATATCTTGTTTATTATCATTTAATGTACATAATAGTACACATGAGGAAACAGCTAGGGCTTCAAAGTTCCATAGTGAAAGGATGCGCATTGGTTCAAGTCAATGTATTCATAAAAATTTTCTCAATTTCTTGGGAAAACAGCATTTGTTTTTGAAATTTTATTCAATTTTAACATAATAATGAGATTATTATTATGTTTAAAGACCCTATTTAAACAAGAAAACATTACAAGACTACATTAGGAATCTTAGAATTGACCAGACCTTGATATAATATTATTTTGCCACTTTTTGCAGCAAAAATGTATGTTTATTTTGATTATCGTCTGGCTTCATTTAAGGTATAGGCCTAACAAATTTTCATCCACATTAAACATTTTATAGCAAAATAAGATGAAAGTATCTTCATGTGATAGCTTAGATTCTAAGCTTTAAAATGGTACCACATAAGTATATGGTAGGTTGATATTTTGATCAATATTAGCATAAATATGCAGTTTTTTTTTTAAATCTGAAATTTTCAAAAATGTTCGATTTACCCCCATTTTTCAACATTTGCTTGTTGATTTTTAAATATAATTCAATTATTTCTTGATAAAAATGTGTTTTTACATATTTAATCACAATAACAATAACTGTCATGTGCTAAAAACTGCTTTTAAATTCAAAATGTCTTTTTCTGTCTGACCTTTCGCCATTTTTTGCACTGAAAATAGCTCTAAAATTTACCCTAAAATGTAAATTTTCTACCTCAAAAAATTTTTTTGAGCTGAAAAACATGATTTTTCAAGTCAAGCAACTTTACTGCCACACAAAACAAGTGACAGAAAAAATTAAATATTTTTTTTGAATTCTTAGTAAGCAAAAATGTATTTTTTTGTTGAAAAAACGCATATAAAAAAAAGGGGGTCTGCCGCAGCGTTTTTGATTCCAATGAAAAACAAATCAGAGGTTTTTACATAATATTTGTTTATTTATTTCTGTTTAATGGATTACTCTTGAAAGAACAACAAAGTATCAGAATTCTACTACCTTCCAATTTCCAAATATGAATATCCAAAAATGGCACTTTAATTCATGATGCTGTTGACACATAGCAAAAAAAAACTAAGTCCAAAGTGTTTTTTTGCCGATTTTAAAAAAGTGTAATTTTCTTTGTATCTAAGATACAAGTTTCCTGAATGGCTTAAATCAAAGTATGAAATGGCTTTATTTAAATGATTAAGACACAATGTATGAATTTCTTTACCTGTTTGACTTATGTGGGCCACAGAAGTGCCCAAAATGTGACATCATTGCCTTCGCAAGAAAAATGACCAAAATTTTGAACTTTAAATTGTAATAACTTTTGAACCCCTTGACCGATTTTAAAAATTTTTGCACCAAAAAGTTACATTTGTTGGGCTCTTTCAAACTAATATAAACTTGTACATTTTCTACATACTTCATATTTTGACTGACCTCCCTACTACAGGTCAATGATTAAATTAGACAAGTCACAAGCTATTTTCGTTGTTCATGAATGGTATTGAATCATGTATATGTACATGTGTAATTTGCTAGCAGCAATTGTGAGCCAGTAATGTTGCATACATTTACTATTGTGTTTGCATATCCATAGCACACTGTTAATAATGTTATATTAAATGGTATGTTTTTTGGGACTTAAGTTTATCATGTGTGCAAAAGCCAATATAATATGGGATAGGCATTGCCTAAATCAGCGAGCACCGTGAGCTTTACCATACATGTACCATCTGTGCAAGACTCGTAAAAATAATAAGACATTACATAGAGGAGGGGGGTGGTCAACCCAGATGAAAATTTTTGCTTCGCAAGTGCAATATTTTTTATTTATATTTAAGCAGCAAGCAAAATCAATATTTCTATTTGAAAATCTTTTTTAATAAATGAATAACTTAAACAATTTTTCCCCAAAATTCCAACCCCAGACCCCCTTTCCCCTCACTCTCAGAATGGTCAATAACTTTATAGCACTTCCCAATACTGTACATTTTTTATCCCTTAAGGGCATCTCTAGCAATATCGATTTCAGTTTTGGCCAGTCAGATCAATCTGTACAGAAAACCGGTAATATTACAGTTCTTGACGGATGGTGGGAATATTTTACACATATCATGTGACGTAATCAAAATGCATTCACAGCTGCAAATTCTAAACAAGAAAATGATTGCCTTTCCAATCTTAGAAAAGCTATGCTTCGATTTTGATAATTCAATCGGAATTATATTTTTTTCCAAGGAGGGTTAGGTTCTTGACAACAGCAACAGTGGAACAGCGGAGATAAACGTACTTACACATCCACGTGTTTCCTGAAGTTTTTACAAACATAACATTCACTTCTTTAAATAAGTGAAAAAAAAAATAGAAAAAGACTTGAAAACTATCAGAAAAGATGAATTTATTTTGACTGAAACATAATCTTAACCTCTATTTTTTTTATTTGTTTCATTGAAGGAAATGATGAATTTTCTCTATAAGGACAGTCACTTTTTGTTACTTCCAGGACATGACTTTGTTTTCATTAGTATATTGGGAAACCTTAAGGGAAGTTTAGAAAGTACACGTAATAACCGTACAGCTCACACTACTTCGCGGCGCTCGCTATCAACATTTGTAACCCCAGACATACACTTGTAATTAAAGATATTTGCAAGATATAAAAATCTGCTAGATAAGTCGCTAGAGATGAGTTGATTACTAACGAGATTTGTAATAAAAAATAATTATTTTTAACATGGTATTAACTAGACATCTGCATTCAGGACAACATTAATATTAAACTGTCAGCCTTTCCCATTTCATATCTTTATTACTGCCATTTAAAACACAAGTTATGAAGTTTCTTTCAAAGTTGAAAGTTTTGTAGACCCTTTTGTGTTAAGTTCATTAACATGTGTAACATGCCGCCCTTAACTTGTACTTGTATATTTATATCAATATAACAGGTAAGGATATTGAGTGTCATATCCGAGTTATTTCACTGGATACAGTTATAGTAACTTATATAATAACTCATTACTTAATGAACTAATAATTCAACTGACTTATTCTTTTCATATATGAAATATTTAATGTATTGCTATGACTGACTGATCATGTTGGACCTGTTCCGAAATTTTCAGAAAGATCCCTTGACCGATGAATGAGTTATGGGTCCTGAAATGGATTGTAATCAAACTTGGCATGAATGTTCCTTACAATATCTTGAACAATCTGTTTTTTTTGGGGGGGGGATTTTTGATCTGGCAAAAACCATGGCCATTGTTACTAAAACTAGACCAAAGGGGGTCAAATTGAAGATTAATGGAAATAACTCGTAAACAAATGGGTTGAGCTACATTCTGAAAGGGTAATATTGATCAGCATGGTGAGACTGACCAATGTTGGAGTTATTGCCCTTGAATAGTAAAAAATGTCTATAGATTTACAATGTATTTTATAGTATGAAAACTGGGGTAAATACATGTACATGTAACTAAGATGCTCTCTATTGATTAAATGATTCTTGTGATAATAGTACAGTAAGGTCAAGAGTCCAGCTTTGCAGAGCTAAAAAGACTATTTTTTACCTGGTGAATGATTCAGGCTCTCTAGAGCCTCTCGTTTGGTACAGATTTCTGTATTAGTAGTCAGGACCATACAATTGTACCATGTGCTACATTGTACGTTGATAGTTTTTACACTTACATGTATTGGTTCAAACTTCAACACTAGAAACTGTATACTTATATGTATGGTGTTGAATCCTACAATTTGATCATTCAGTTAATGCAAATGAAATACAGGCTCCATGGAACCTCTTGTTTGGTCTATTATGTATTTTGTGTACTAAACAACAGTACAATTGCAGTTATTGCAATCGAAATTTCTTACGATTGGTTTCCTGGACATAAAGTAATTGATCTTGGAGGTTTAGTTTCAAATACAAATGTACATTTAGCAGTACATATTTATTGTCTACATGTATAGCAGTACATATTTATTCAGATTTACTTTCTTTTGTTATGTATTGTTTACTTTTTAATGTACATACATTTTCACTTTTTTTTTGGTACAACTGAATCAATGTAATTTTTAAGGAGTAGAATTATCCTATTCTGGTTTTTTATATGAATTAGTACATGTAAGCGTATAAAAATAATGGCTTCAGTAAAACTAGACCTCTGATTTCTATTTCTTTCTGTACAGATAATCTATTGAGAAGAATCAAACCAAAAGAATTTATATAATGGATTTAAAGGGAGGCCTTGAAAGAAAACTTCAAGAAGAGGATAACATGAAAAATCTCCTTATTGAGTCACGACTACCTGACTGTGTTAAGAATGAACCCTGTTGGTTGGGAATTGATGAAGCAGGGCGTGGACCTGTTTTAGGACCTATGGTTTATGGCATTTGCTTCAGTCCATTGTCTCAGAAAGAGAAATTCGGTGAAATGGGTTTTGCAGATTCAAAAACTCTTACTGAAGAGCAACGAGAATGTATCTTTGATAAGATGATTGAAACTGAAGAGATGATGGGCTGGATGGTAGAAGTTCTCTCCCCTACTTTTATATCAAATAGTATGCTCAGAAGAACAAAATACAATCTTAATGCTTTATCACATGATTGTGCAATAAGATTGATAGCACTTGCTATAGAAAGAGGAGCTAATATTGCTGAAGTCTATGTTGATACTGTTGGAGATCCAGATAAATATCAGGCTAAACTCAAAGATATTTTCCCTGCAATTGATATCACTGTTGCTAAAAAGGCTGATGCCCTGTATCCAATAGTGAGTGCTGCTAGTATTTGTGCTAAGGTTACTCGGGACAAAGCTGTCAAATCCTGGAAATTCCAGGAGAATATCAACACTGAAGATATGGAGTATGGTTCTGGATATCCAAGTGATCCAAGGACTAAAAACTTTCTTAAAGATAATATGGACTATGTCTTTGGCTTTCCACAGTTTGTTCGATTCAGTTGGTCAACAGCAGCTGTCATTTTAGAAAAAGATGGTGCTTTAATTAAATGGGAAGATGACGATGAAGATGAGAATTCTGATAAAAGTAATATGGCCTTGACCTCATTCTTTAATAAAAAAGGTCACAACCCTAAATTTGAAAGACACATCTTTTTTAAGGAGCGAAGCATAGAGACAGTTCAGAATCTATAGGGAATTACAGAAAAAATATACATGTACATGTATTAAACCTCCTTTGTATTTATGAATAATTTGACTTCTAAATTCCATTGTCATCATTGCATGTTCAGGATTAAATTATGGAATGCATATATAGTTTTGTTTTGTATGTCATACAAGAAAAGTTATCTGACAACAATGATTCTTAATGTATTCTTTGTCAAGTAAGTATGCACCAAGGCTCTGAAAATTTGATTCATAAAATATGTGTCGATACACATACATGTATCAGATTCAAATAATTTTGATAAGCAATTTGAGCTAAATAGAGTAAGGAAAATGATAAGGTCACTTTTAGCTACAAATGTAGGACTAAGGTCAATCATATTTGGTATGCAGTTGTATTAGCATCACTACATCACATTTGCATATGCCCCACCATCATGGTCTATTGACCTTGTAATTTCTATTAAGCTTGCTTATTAGGTCAGTTTAGTATGAACCACTTGTGCTACATGTAGGTAAACCATTTTGCATGTATTGCACTATGATCACTTGATCACCATTCTGTATCCTTTTTCTATCATGACTTTGAAATTTCTTATTTAGATTTTAATATCAGGTTTTCTGATTAGGTCAGGTTAAATAAACTCATGTTAGGTCAATGCTATGGTATTTAGTGTATAGTTGCACTGGCATCACTAAATTAAAAATCCATGTTTGTTTCATGCATACAACTTATGCCATCACATGCACTATTGAATATGGATAACAACCATGTATGACAGGCCAAACATACGCATGTATCTATGATGAAAGTTTAGGGTGAATGGTATAACTTCTGTGATATACATTCTTTGTATTTCTACTGCGTGATTACATACATTGTAGGTCTGCATGCAATTTGTAATCAACATTTTTTTAGGGCCTTATTATAAATCTGGAAATAAGGAATGACTAAAAACAATCTAAATAATTAGTGAGTTTCAAGAGATCTCTAAACCCCAAGATAAAGTAGTAAATGTCTTTTACTGAAACTATTTTACTAACTTGCAGGTTGTAATTTTTGGTGGTTCATTACGTCTGAATTCTTCTCTTTATCTACAGTAAATGAATATACACGATGGCCATCATTACATGTATATGAAGTATGTCAAAAAGAGAATGAAAATGGATATAAACAAATTCAATGATTTGTCAAAATGCTGACTTTATAATGAAAAGGAAGAGAAATCTGTCAGTATTTACAATTCTAATGTGTCTTACATTGAAACTGTAAAATAATGTCTGTTACATTTACATGTAAATATACTCGTATGATCTAGTAAGTAATCTTACCTGGTTAAATGTGATTATCTATTCCATGTACATGTATGTACATGTACAAATAACAGTAATATATGTATGTACAACTACATGTAAGTGTATTATCTTTAATGATAACAATGATCTTGTCAGATTATAATCATCAAAATATACAATGTTGATTAGGTACAAACGAGCAACATTAGTAGTTGTTGAAAGAATGGAGAAAAATTCTAATTGAAGCCAAGAAAAAAGGTTCTAGAATTTTCACATGCTGCTCATTGCCCAAGTAAAGTAGGCACTGAACTTAATATGATGGATAGGTCAAATCCAGAAGTGAGTAAGATTTTAAGTATTGTCTAAATTTATGTATTTACCAAACTTCGAACTTACTCATAATTTCATAGAAGATCACAGACATCTTAGTTGACACCCTGACTTATGATAAACCTTTAAACTCGGATTCGGAGATCTTGAAATTTTGGTCAGGTGATAAGATCTCTGAACACAGTAGTGGGTCCAGAAGGGGTGCGGGGGCCCCTCCTTTTTATTGGAATATTTGTCATTTTCATGTGTAGAATTAACAAATAGTGGCAAATAATGTCCTAGCATCTCCCTTTTTCTGTTTTTCTGAGAAACCCTGATTGGCACCCCTTTTTCAAAGAGTCTGGATCCGCTCCGGAACAGAAGATTATTGGAGGACACAAAGTTCTCATACTTGTCAATCAATATGAATTTACCCTTAGGCCTTAGAAGCACTAAGAGCATGATTTCAGTCTGACAGTTAAGTTATATCCTGCAGAGCTGTCATATGGAGTTAAATATGCCTAGTTTCCATGGGTTTTGTATCTTCTGATTTAAAAACAAAATGTTACATGGCCTTGACAATTAGCTAAATTCATACACCTTTTTTTATGTTTCTGATGTGCTATAGAACTGATGTAGTTCTTTATGGCTTTAGGTAATACAATTCATGGAACAGGCCTGATTTTAAAACTTCGGTAAAAGTTGGACATATGCGTGATGATGTACTTGCGTGACTTTCTTCACTATTCCATTGACTGTTCAAGAACCTAACCCACCTTTTATAAAATATAGCTCAGATTGTATTATTCAAGTCAAAATAGCTTTCCTAAGATAGGAAAGGCAATCATCACTGATTATCTTTCTCAAATTTATGCAATCTGTTTGACGGGTAATATGTCTAAAATATTCCTGCCATCTGTGGAGAACTGGTATAGTTCCAGAATCTATACCAATTATGAATCAGACCTGCTATTAAAAACAAAAACAGATATTGCTGCAGCTGTCTTGATAATGTCTAAGTTTTAATCTACAGCATTACTCAAGTAACAGGTAGAAAAAAATCATAACAAAAAATCCAATTTGAGGAAACCTCATAAAAAGCATTTCAAATTTCCTATTGAAATTAACATTGGAAAGGGGAAACAACTCCGTAAAAAGTGCTGAATTTACAATAAGATTTGGTACAAAATTATAATTACGCCATATCTGATAATGTAGTGATAGTAGACATTCAGCATTAGAGCAACAACTTAAAAGAATTTTCATATATTTTACCAAACAGCAACTTAGATTTAGACACTTAATTGTGAACCACATGCCTATTAATTGAAATGATGAAGTTCCAGTTTTGTGAAATTCTACTTTTTGTGATTAATAGATTCTTTTAACAAAAGCAACTGTTAATAAATAATTATCAAATATAAACAATGATTATTTTTTTTTATATTTCAAAGTGATGGAAGTACCAGAAAATATGAATTTTGTGTTTAATAATGGTAGTTTCATCTCCCAGAGTAGGAGAAAACTTTGCACAATGACACATTTATGCTTAAAGCTGATGAAATATTTGATGCCAACTGTTAGTTCAAACCGGTATATAGGATATGGACGATAGAGTTTGAGTATGACCTTTTTACATCATTGTAACACCAAGACTGTATGCCATTTCAGGTGTAAGAAGTCATTTGAAGTAACAAAACAGAGATTATAAGCCACCACCTTCTTCTTAGCCTTGATTCTATTCCAAGGGAAGTAGTGAAGTACAATGCATGCAACTACCAAGGGTTAGCTGATAGCTCTTGAGATCTTTTATTAACTCCCAGTAACTACCCCTAACTCAAAGGTAGGGGCACTACAGAGCCATTTTCCCAAGCTGAAGCTTTCAAGGACATCACAGATCATAGTTCAGCCTCAAGAGATCCCAACTGTTTTTAATTCCCAACTTGACATCTTCATTAGAATCAGTATTCTTTTATTGCTACTTTCCATTAAACTCACTCTTTACTTTAGGTATATATAGAATTACTTTTTAATCAGCTAGGATAATATGATTATGGTAAGATGAAATAGGATATATGTGATGTGGTCCCCATAACACTAGAGAAACTAGTGCCAAGTATAGTGGCTGTTGATCTCCATTGGTATTACAGGTTACAGACCACCAATTCAACCAATGAGCATTTGGAACGCATGCAAAAATAGTCCTACGAAGAAATTTCCCCTGTTCCTCAGAGTGTAGTGAAAAAAGTTCTCATCTTATTTAAAAAATTTAAACAGTTTCTGAAAGAAAAAACATTTCTGTACATTTTATAGGAGCATTTTGCTTGTTGTGATGTGAAGCCTAATCTCCATAATGATTTCTAAATATACCCCTATCTTATGAAAACACTGGGATTTCCCATGCTATTTATAGACACTTCACTTCCGGTGACCAGTACTGCACTGCAACTGCTAACCCCACATGTCATTCTGAGGATTGTGAGCTGACATATGTAGAATCATGCTGATATATAGTCCTCTGCAGGTTAAAGTTAAGGTAAAGTCCAGAGAAGCCATTGAATATTGTGCAATTAGCATAGAATACTATGGGAAGTGGAATTAGTGGTTTCTAGCCTTAAGCTGAGGCCTTGGCAAAATGAAAATTTTCTTGGAATAGTTTTAAACTACTTGAAGATCTTGTTAACTTTGCTATGAGAGGAATACACTACAAAAATCCTTCAAAATATGCATTTTTTTTTAAGTTATAGGTCCAAATTATGGAAAATTGGTCTTTTTGGCTGAATTTCATGTCCTATCTTGTGAAAAGTGTAGAAAATTTAGTAAAAATATCAAATATTTAACTTTGAGGGCTATATTTACCTAAATATGGTGGTAATCAGCACTTGAAATCAAGTTTTGTGTAAATTTGAGCAAAAATTTGGTTAGAAATGAGGAAAAACTCACTTTGAGAGCTGACTTTGTGAGGATTGTGAGCTGACATGTAGAATCATGCTGATATATAGTCCTCTGCAGGTTAAAGTTAAGGTAAAGTCCAGAGAAGCCATTGAATATTGTGAAATTAGCATAGAATCCTATGGGAAGTGGAATTAGTGGTTTCTAGCCTACGTAACTGCGCATTATATATATGCATTATAACTTGTTGATTTACTAGCTATGGTTGAGTTGAAGGAGAATCCTGGCAAAATCTTTGTTCTTCATGATCATAGTAACCAATAATTGTACTGAAAGCATCCTAATGTTTTTTTCTGTTGAAATTTCTATTAATTTCTATTAAATAAACTTATTTTCTTTCCAACAATTTGATTTTATATCCTGATATTTTATATTTTATGTATGGTTTATCAGCATTTTTTATAAATATGCCTTCCACATGATGTAATAAATGATGCACTTTGTATGATTTAGATTTTTTTTAATGTAAAATGATGGTAAATTAAGGGAAACTTAATAAATGTTTGACTTTAATTTCAGATTTGATTCAGTTGTTTGTGAATGTAATTTTGGGAATGGATTTTTATAAAGCTATTTTTGCTTCAGTCAATACAATGTTAAGTCTATAATTAGAATAAATGATATCATACATGTATGTTGTTTATTTACTTCCTTTAAATGCAATAATAGAAGAGGTGAAAGATAAACAAAATAAGAAAAAAAAGTAGCATGATTGCAAGTTGTGTGCTAAATATGGAAGTTTTGAATTCTTAGTGTACATTATTTCAGAGCATATAAAAAAAATGTCACTGCCATTTCATCCAATTGAGTAGGACTAATTAGTAGCAAATAATTAAGAAAAGCAAGTTTGCTTGTTAGACTCCTATTCTAGACATCCAGATTTTTGGTGTCATAGGAGCCTTTAATTTGCTACACTTAAATAAAGGAGATGTTTTTTTTATATACAGCACAAAATAAAGAACACTCTGTTCTTGAACACCACAATGGAGTTTGTTTATTATTAGCTAGAAATTTAGTAAATTGTTGACAGCAATGATCAGCTATTGAAGCCACTTAAAGGAGAGGATTCAGCCAAGCATGCAATTTTAATTGTTAATGCCCCATAACCTGCATTCCTTTATTAGCCCCTGACATTGGTGACTGTGATGGCTGAAAGTTGCCATTGAAACTTAATTACGCTAACAACATTAAAATAGAATTTTCTTTGAGGACTTCCAAGTTATTGGACTGAAAAGGGAAATGTGTTTGGTATGCACACTCTTTAGTTCTGATGTTCCTGAATTAACAATAAACATGTTGTGTAATACAAAGTCTATTAACTGATATAGATAATTGTATGACAGTCATGTCTAGCAAACTTCATTTTTTCAAATAGTGATTACTTCATACAAGTATGTTAGTACATTGTAGATATACATATGTGTACAAATGTATTATGATGGTGGGACTATTGCATGTATATTGATCATTCCTGCTGAAATCATGAAAATAGAGAGTTGCTATGGTACATTCCATGACTGCCAAGCTTTTATGTAGTAAATGCATGAGATTTGGCATAAGTTTGAAAGATCAATATATCCAAGGAAAATACAACCAAATCAGCTACAAAATGTGTGTTTCACATGGTTTGGCACTATTGATATTTTTTTTTTGGATTTGAAGGGTCTTAATCCAGCAGTTCACTTTTATTCATTTCTCATTTTTAGGAACACTTGGAGCTTTCATAAAATTATGAGGATAGGATAACTTCACCTTTTTTGTCATGTTAATGGACTAGAGTAAATCTTAAACAAAGTAAAGAATGAAGACCATGGCAGCTAACCAACTTAAGGACTTGTTCATCTTTGGTCCATTTGGCAAGAAGCCATTAAAAGAACAGGTTACACCACACAAGATAGCTCTTATGGTCCTGATACATGAGTATATAGCCATGAGGAGGAGACAGAAACCAGTTGTGTTCATTGGTTTTGGAGCACAGGATACCACAACAGAAGATAAGTTTAAAGAACGAGAAAAACGAGACTTCATGACATCTATTCTAAAACTTATTCAGGTATATGGCAATTTGAAAATAGTATTTATAAATTTTATCATTTTTACACCTATCATAGACATTCTGTCTTATATAACAGTGGAGCATCATGCACTTTACAATACTCACCACAGAATCAACTAAGTACTAAATTAGGAAAACATTAAGTGCTAAATTTCTGCACATTCACATGGTAAATTAGGAAAACATGAAGTGCTAAATCACTCTCCCATGGTAAATTAGGAAAACATTAAGTGCTAAAGTTCTGCACTCTCCCATGGTAAATTAGGAAAACATTAAGTGCTAAACCACTCTTCCATGGTTAATTAGGAAAACGTTAAGTGCTAAATTTCTGCACTCTATCATGGTAAATTAGGAAACATTTAGTGCTTAATTTCTGCACTCTCCCATGGTAAGATTGACTATTATAGAAATTTATATCCTTATTCCCTTGCTGCCATTTTGAGTTGGAAAAAAATTTTAGGCAACATTACAAAGCTGAAATAGGACCAGTAGTCATATAATACTAAGGAAGACTAATTATAATGATATTATGATGTATTATTATTCAGAGTCCTGATATGACACTAAAGGATCTGACAGACCAAGTTCTACCTATTCTGAAACAGTCACATCATGAAATATTCTCCAGTCGGTAAGACAGGTTTTGAATTGAAAATGAAGAACAGACCATAAGACAATGAAGAATGATACTGCTCTTTTCTGTTTTTTCGAAAAAGAAATTTAATTTACAATTTAGATTACAGTTTAGTTAAATGAAATATTCTCTTATATTATAACATTGTCAACCAATATGGGTTTCACAACAAGAACATTATTTTCAATTATTTTTCAATTATTTATACTTATAGATTAAAGGGGTTCTATCAAGAAGGAGTCCTGTTGATGATGGATTTCTTTCAAGATGTAACAAAGCAGCTAGGTGATACTTCTAATGGAGTGATAAGTCCTAGCAGTGTTCTTGGTGAGTCATAATCCCTGGTACCACCATCCATCCTTCTAATGGAGTGATAAGTCCTAGCAGTGTTCTTGGTGAGTCATAATCCCTGGTAAGTGGTACCACCATCCATACTTCTAATGGAGTGATAAGTCCTAGCAGTGTTCTTGGTGAGTCATAATCCCTGGTAAGTGGTACCACCATCCATACTTCTAATGGAGTGATAAGTCCTAGCAGTGTTCTTGGTGAGTCATAATCCCTGGTAAGTGGTACCACCATCCATCCTTCTAATGGAGTGATAAGTCCTAGCAGTGTTCTTGGTGAGTCCCTGGTAAGTGGTACCACCATCCATCATTCTAATGGAGTGATAAGTCCTAGCAGTGTTCTTGGTGAGTGGTACCACCATCCATCCTTCTAATGGAGTGATAAGTCCTAGCAGTGTTCTTGGTGAGTCCCTGGTAAGTGGTACCACCATCCATCCTTCTAATGGAGTGATAAGTCCTAGCAGTGTTCTTGGTGAGTGGTACCACCATCCATCCTTCTAATGGAGTGATAAGTCCTAGCAGTGTTCTTGGTGAGTCATAATCCCTGGTACCACCATCCATCCTTCTAATGGAGTGATAAGTCCTAGCAGTGTTCTTGGTAAGTGGTACCACCATCCATCCTTCTAATGGAGTGATAAGTCCTAGCAGTGTTCTTGGTGAGTCATAATCCCTGGTAAGTGGTACCACCATCCATACTTCTAATGGAGTGATAAGTCCTAGCAGTGTTCTTGGTGAGTCATAATCCCTGGTAAGTGGTACCACCATCCATCCTTCTAATGGAGTGATAAGTCCTAGCAGTGTTCTTGGTGAGTCCCTGGTAAGTGGTACCACCATCCATCATTCTAATGGAGTGATAAGTCCTAGCAGTGTTCTTGGTGAGTGGTACCACCATCCATCCTTCTAATGGAGTGATAAGTCCTAGCAGTGTTCTTGGTGAGTCCCTGGTAAGTGGTACCACCATCCATCCTTCTAATGGAGTGATAAGTCCTAGCAGTGTTCTTGGTGAGTGGTACCACCATCCATCCTTCTAATGGAGTGATAAGTCCTAGCAGTGTTCTTGGTGAGTGGTACCACCATCCATCCTTCTAATGGAGTGATAAGTCCTAGCAGTGTTCTTGGTGAGTCCCTGGTAAGTGGTACCACCATCCATCCTTCTAATGGAGTGATAAGTCCTAGCAGTGTTCTTGGTGAGTCATAATCCCTGGTAAGTGGTACCACCATCCATACTTCTAATGGAGTGATAAGTCCTAGCAGTGTTCTTGGTGAGTGGTACCACCATCCATCCTTCTATTTATCACTAATGTTTTTGAGTTAATGTGACGCATGTAAAACAAGGTCACACACAATTATTTTTAATCATTGATAGATAAAGTACAGTATTTTAAGAATCGGTAGTTACACTTTTACGTGATGAAACTGAGAATTTCCACCTGTCATGAGAAAATTCATTGTCTTTCCATTCGTTCTTTGAACTTCACTAATTTCAGAAATTCCAAATCTTCAACAGGGGCTTGTGTAAGGACCTATTAATAAATTTCAACTTATATTATTAGCACACAGTTGGTCCTATTGAAAATTTATTAGATTCCTATCGGTTTGCAAAATGAGTGGTTGAAGGTTTAGTTCATAATAGATGCTTTAGTTTTTAACTATGCTGTAAACATCTTGTTCATCGATCTGTCTACTCTAATTTCTTGGTTATATTAGATGTTATTTTAGATATAGCATGTAAATAGTTCCATATATTTAACTTGTAATAACATGTGCTTTTAAATTGTTGAAAGCTTTTGATTAAGTTTTATTGCTTTTAATAGGTCTGTTTCTCAGAAGGATGATAGTAGCTTTTGAAAAGCTGTCTTTTTCTCAAGTCACCAAATTATTTACACGATTTAAGGAGTATTATGAGGCAGGGCAAATATTGACAGGAATGGACGAAAGTGACCAGTTTGGTGGGTCATTGATTGATTCCATCACAAGTCAATCTGGCAGATTCAGAAGTGGATTTGGTAGATCATTTGACAAGAGTCGCCATGGTGATGGGTTTGTAAAGTATAATCAGAAATTTAAAAAAGTACCATATATAATTTTGTTTCCTTTGATGTTTTAAAGTTTTCCTGTATTAATAGAATGAATAAAGGAAGGTATTGTTTTTTTCGTTTAGCTTCACCTAAAATCATGAATATCTTTTACACAAAATATTTTGACTACAAACTTGCTATTTCTACTAAACATTGTCTATATTGCCTTTGTCAATGCTTAGGTCTGTATTATTTTACAGATTGATTAAAACATACTTAGTCCTTTAATAAGAAAATAATAAACTTTTTATTTCAAAAGTCTGGTTAAGGTGGGGTTTGATTTTTATACGTCAGTGAGATGCTATACTTAGCATACCCTTTGGTTCAGTCTACCAATGTAAAAAATATACATTTAAGCTTTTAATTATATTTAATGATTTATTAATATAGGAAAGCAGAAGATGTTGATGGTGGATTTTTCTCCCACAAACAAGCAGAATACTTCATATCAAGACAAGTAAGAATGAACACTATATAAACTACAACTTGATACCCACCCTCCCTATTACAGGGATTGCACTGGGTTTTCACTAATGTTCCAATTTGTGACTTTTTATTTGATCTCGCAACAAAAATAACCTGTTGGTGATTTTTTGGCGCCTAGGTTTTGTATATTAAAGATGGGAAGTTTGTTACTAACGCCCCCTCCTTCAATCAAGCAAATGTCACACCTGGTCTAATTATAATAATGTAACTAGAATATGAGCCAATCAAAGGTAATTAGACACTATTCACAATTCTTCAATCCATTTAATTAGTCAACCCTGCCAATAAATTTTTATGGATGGCGTCAATTCACATGTAAATATATCGTCGATCCAATCAGAACTCACAATTGAATTGGACAAAGGTTAACACAACCCTTACCACATACATGTGGCTATATGCTAGCAGGACAGCCCTGTTTTATCATAAGATACATCTGGAAACTACCATCTGAAAGAATATATTCAATCCAATGAACCATCTGGAAGTGACTTAAACAATGCAAGAATTGATTACAGAAAACAGATGATTTTTGTTTAATCATTTCTAACTGCAGTGTGATTTTTTTTATGGGAAAATCAGTAAGCAAATAAAAAGGAAAATTTCTCAAGTCACAAGCACAAATACTTCACAAAAATTATAAAATAATTTTATTGTGAGATCAAGCAGGAGTATTGTAAAACAATAGAGAACAGGGAGTTTGGTAGAAATTTCATTCCTTGTATAAAGAGAATGAAGATAGTTTGAAAAAACAAATTCATTCTCAGCAAAATTAAATTGTACAAATATATCATAAAGTACTAAGGTCTACATACAAACCAGGGACTATATAATATGATTAATACTTGTTATATAAAGACCCTGATGAAATAAAACACCTTTTTCTGAAGTATTAGTATATAGTTTTGCCTATACAAAAGTGACTAAGGGTTTTAGCTCCTGGCTTAAACTAGAACCAAACACTTGCCTGATATGAAGAGCAAATCTGGCATGAATGAAGATTATTTTGATGAATTGGTAAGAGATAACTCTTCAGCAAATGTCCTGTTACATTTTGAAAAAGGCTCACTTTTTTCTGGCACCTATGTTGTCTCCAATTTTTTAGAATTGGCAAACAATTTCTGGCAACAGAATTTTGAAAGCTGGAGCAGACCCTACATTAGATAAATCGCAACATTTGACCTCCAAATTGATTTGGGTCAAAATCTTAAATAGGAGATGCAGAATGGGATTACCTAATGAACATTTTATGACATTCTTTAAATTCCATTTAGTGATGTAGGTGGAGTAATAGATGGGTACTCCCCATTCCCTCATAGGTGGAGTAATAGATGGGTACTCCCATTCCCTCATAGGTGGAGTAATAGATGGGTACTCCTCATTCCCTCATAGGTGGAGTAATAGATGGGTTCTCCCATTCCCTCATAGGTGGAGTAATAGATGGGTACTCCTCATTTCCTCATAGGTGGAGTAATAGATGGGTTCTCCCATTTCCTCATAGGTGGAAAAATAGATGGGTTCTCCCATTCCCTCATAGGTGGAGTAATAGATGGGTACTCTTCATTTCCTCATAGGTGGAGTAATAGATGGGTACTCCTTATTTCCTCATAGGTGGAGTAATAGATGGGTACTCCCATTCCCTCATAGGTGGAGCAATAGATGGGTACTCCTTATTTCCTCATAGGTGGAGTAATAGATGGGACTCCTCATTTCCTCATAGGTGGAGTAATAGATGGGTACTCCTTATTTCCTCATAGGTGGAGTAATAGATGGGTACTCCCATTCCCTCATAGGTGGAGCAATAGATGGGTACTCCTTATTTCCTCATAGGTGGAGTAATAGATGGGTACTCCCCATTCCCTCATAGGTGGAGTAATAGATGGGACTCCTCATTTCCTCATAGGTGGAGTAATAGGTGGGTACTCCTCATTCCCTCATAGGTGGAGTAATAGATGGGTACTCCCCATTCTCTCATAGGTGGAGTAATAGATGGGACTCCTCATTTCCTCATAGGTGGAGTAATAGATGGGTACTCCTTATTTCCTCATAGGTGGAGTAATAGATGGGTACTCCCATTCCCTCATAGGTGGAGCAATAGATGGGTACTCCTTATTTCCTCATAGGTGGAGTAATAGATGGGTACTCCCCATTCCCTCATAGGTGGAGTAATAGATGGGACTCCTCATTTCCTCATAGGTGGAGTAATAAGTGGGTACTCCTCATTCCCTCATAGGTGGAGTAATAGATGGGTACTCCTCATTTCCTCATAGTCATAAATGACTTAAGTCAATGTTTTGTTATGTAAAACCTCCATATTGATTAAGATAAAAATCTGAAATAGGAGGTGCACATGTGAATAAGTTAAAAAAGATTTTCTAAAAGTTAATTAAGTTCCATTTAGTGGTGTAGGTAAAAGTTGAAGATAAAAGATAGGTACCCCTCTGCGTAATGGTAGGAAGGAAGTAAAGACATACACCACTATCAAAGTGAGGTGTACAGTTATTGCAATGTGAAGCTTACAACAGAATTATTGTATGAAGTATTAAGTAGTATGAAACAACAGAATAAAAATTTCAGGAGATGAACATTTTCTGTTGTCTAAAATGATGACAATGAGTGGACTCATCATTAAAAGACACACAGCAGACACATTAAACAGAGATATACGAGACACAAGTTGTTAGATATCGTCTTGTGTGCGATTTGTCTCTTACATTTTTTTAGAAAAATGTTTAAGAATTAAAAAATGGTAATTTAGTCTTTTATTTAACAGATCAGCCATTTATATAAATGCTATCAAGAACTTATGCGTAAAAATTATACAATATCATTCAGGGATTTTTATTACAACACAATGAGAATGAGGCGTTGTCTCCTACCAAATTACAAGAGAAGATAACAGATATGTTACGGTCAAATCCTGATATGGCTGAAGCAGTGAGTTACAATATATTCTGAACCTTATGGCTAGGTTGATTTTTGATTTCAGGAATGGGGAAGCTTTGGTCAGTTTCATATCAGAATTTTATGAATGTGTTTTGTATTTACCTTTGACTAAGAATATTGCACTAACTCATTTGGGTTCTTATAAATACTTTTTATTGTTTGTGGAGTGCCAATTTTCATGGTTTTCATTGGTTAGGCCAAACCATGAAATTTGGTTCCCAATGAAAAGGAGATTTCCATTGGTGTATACTGAAAATCTCAAGACCATGAATTCAAGAATCCATGAACTTGTATTTCTTCCCTAATCCATGAAAATTGGTATCCACAAATTGAAGTGCTTTTACAGTAACTAAATTATCCCGATTTACATCTTATTCTGGATTATTATATGCACCAATGTTGCATGATTAATCATAGATTCAATTTGGTGATTTGTTGTTGAAAATCATTATCTTATGACAGCTGCATTATGATATCACTGCCATGATGGTTTCAGCATTTTTTGAGTTACCTGAATAGTCTTCGAGTTAAGGAGTACTGTACTGCTCTACATAACCTGTACCACTACTTTGATCGTAACACAAACATTGGATCTGATGGAAACCATGGCAACAAGAATCGTGAAGAAGATGTCAGTAGGAGATATGCTGCCCTCAACTTAGCCTCTCTTCATTACAGATTTGGTCATAGGTAAAAGTCACCTTCAGGTTTTAGATTTTTATTATTCAGTATAATTTGATAGGGTCTATCTTACATTTGTTCATTTTATAATTCATGCTGTTTAAGTAAGTGTACTGAGAAATAATGCATTTATTGATATAAAACATATCAATGACATTTTATTGCTTATTTTTTTTTAATTAATGTTTTTTTTTTTCATTTGTAGAGATGAGTCATTGGCAGCTTTGCATGAAGCTATCAGAATGGCCCAGGAAACCAACGATCATGAATGTTTACAACATGCTTTGGTAAGTGATGAAAAGAATATTAGGTGGCACCCTCTAGATTTAGTGGGCTTAACAATGTGTTAATATAACTCACTGTCTAGGTAAAAAAACATGTGATATATTGTTGGATAAAGATAACATTCATTCTATGTCTGTTATGTGACCTAACATTTGGTTTACTTAATTAGCTTTGTTATGTTTGAATCAATACACTTCTCATTTTTTCTGTGTATTAGATGAACAGATAATTGATATGTGCAGGAAACCTTTCAGTTTTTTACTTACTAGTATTGGAATGAGTCACAAGTGGCTAATAAGTTTTGAACATTTGTTTTATGTTGATAGTACATTTTTCTGTGAATTTTGACAGAGTTGGTTACACAGATTAGAGGAGCCAGGGACATCCTATACAGCTAACCTGATGGCCAGATCTGTCTGGAAAAGTGAAGAACTTAACCTTCCGGTATGTTTCATTTAATTGAACTGGATTACTGTGGTTTCATTTATTTTTATGGGTATCAATTTTCATAGTTTGAAAATAAAAACATTTCGTTTGATACTTGCATTTATGGTTCATGAATTTTAGGTTTGATGTATTTATGTTATTTTAATTACAAATGAAATATGTATCAGTGATAGGGATTAAAATTTTGAGAATGTGTCATTCTCAAACATTCTTTGTAAGAAATTTCTAATTTCATTGGGACTTTTTTTAGCAGGAATGTGATAAAAAGCACATGGCCCCCTCTAATCCCTTACCGAATGTCACTTTTACGTCAACTGCCATTAATGAAAAGTGGAGAATACCAAACGTTACTCTTCAGATTTTTTTTTGTTGTTAATTGTCATTACACAACATAGGTACCCCGTAAACCATAAGTGGCTATAAATCAATTGATATTTCATCTAATTAAACAATAAAGGGGAACAGGATGTCAACCTCCCTTGAGTGTGGGAGGTGGTGGTTTTTTCCCCAATCAAGTCACTACAAAGACTTTAAAGTTGGTAGTCACTGCTTTTCTGCTAAGCACGCAAGGATTTAAAGGGATAGAGTGACGAGTGGTTTGCTCAAAGTCAGAATAATGTGTTCAAGTGGGATATCATGCCTTCCTGCGGGTTGTTCCATCTTTGAGCTAGCATAATAAAGATCCAGTTCAGCATGTCAGCCTAGTACAAAACGGTTTATTGGATTGGCCAGTTATCCATATCCTGAAATGCACGAAATATCTGTCATAGGATGTAAAACCATGTCAATCAATCAATCAATCAGTCAACCAATTGTTCCCTACATTATACCAATAGATATAATGTACAACAGAATTCAACCTAGTGAGCGATTTAAATCATTTAGTAGATTTGTATTGAAATTTGAATTGCTCTGATCATAGACTGGAATTTCATTTTTTTTAATTTTAATTTATGTTTGTGTGCTGTGAAAACTGTATATCAGTAAAAATTTTATAATTTTTGATATGCTTATCTTTAATCATATATATTATGGTATACATTTCTTTACAAATAAAAGTATATTTCTTTCAGAATATAACTTCAATGGGAGTACAAGCTTTAGCCAGAAACAATGCTTTTGCTACAGCTAAGCCAGCAAGGTGAGAACTTTTTGTGGATTCAATTTACATGTAACTCTGAACTCAGTTGCATGGTGAAGTTCATATTAAATTAAGAGTCACTAAGTTAAAAGCAACATGCATAACTTCATTCAAAAATTTAGTATAAGGTTATACTTATAAAGACATAGAAATACAGTGGGCATTATAGTAAAATGAAAGGTAGCATGGTACTGTGAAAATACTTTAATTCGTGGATTAGGGAAAAAACACAAGTTTGTGGATTCTTGAATTTGTGGTTTTTAGGTTTTCTGTATATGCATGAATGGGAATCTTCTTTTCATGAACTGCCAAAATTGGTACCACACGAACAACTGTATTTTCACAGTAATGTCATAATTTATGATTAATTTCACACTTTCAACTATTTTGTGAAATTGACTAGTAGAGTAAGTGTCTATAGAAATTTGTGCCATGTCCAGTTATGCTAAAGAAAAGGAAAACTGTGGAGAATGAAATTCATATCTTCTCCTGCCTTGTGTCAATTTAAAAGAGGTTTCGAACATTTTTGAAAGGAAGGATTTATTATTGTTGTCAAGATAATGGGTGTTCTTTTACATTGATTGTTATTTTTTTTTGTCAGTGTGTTTGAGTTTCTACTGAAGAGTGACTTGCTGAACTGTCAACATTCACAGTCTCATTTTATGTGTGTCAGTTATGCACAGAAGGCAGCTATGTGGGAACTCTATGGAAAAAGGTATATGGTACTATGCTTGACAGAATGGAAAAAATGTAGACTTACAATCTATCTAATAAAAAAAAATCAAAATTTGTACATCTTGCATTAAAGATAACTATTGCATATACAAAAGTATATCAGTGTAAAATAGTGTTGAATTTGGGATTTTAGATTATGCTTACCTTTTTAGCTCACCTCGCCAAAGGCCATGTGAGCTATTGCCATCACTTGGTGTCAGTCGTCGTTGTTAACAACTTTTCAAAACTCTTCTCCTCTGATATAACTTAACCAATTGGAACCTAACTTGGTATGAATGTTCCTTGGGGTATCCTGCATAGAACTGATATGGTGATTTTTGAGCCGTTGAAAAAAAGGGGTCAGACAGTAGTTTTTCGCATATATCTCCAAAATCGTTAGGTTTAGCCAAATTCTGACATGGGGAGTAAAAATGTTCAGCATGTTGAGATCTATCTGTGGTCAAATTTTCATTTTAATCTGTTAAGCCATGTTGGAGTTATTGCCCTTTTTCGACGTTTTTTTGCTATTTTAAATGTTATTTCTGTCAAAAATCTTCTCCTCTGATACCACTTGACCAATTGGAACCAAACTTGGTATGAATGTTCCTTGGGGTATCCTGCATAGAACTGATGTGGTGATTTTTGATTCATTGAAAAACATGGCTGCCATTACTAAAAATAGAACATAGGGGTCAGACAGTAATTTTTCGCATATACCTCCGAAACCGTTAGGTTTAGCATAATTATTTCAGTTGCTGAAATGACCCTTATTATAAGGCCTTCAAAAGTCTTCTGGGATCAAAGTTGTCAGGCAACTCCTTGAAGATGAAAAATGCCTTTTTTAGCTCACCTTATGCCATCACTTGGTGTCCGCCGTCAGCGTCGTCGTCGTGGACAAATTTTTTAAAATCTTCTCCTCTGAAACTATTTGACAGACAGGTTTTAAACTTGGCATGATTGTTTCTTAGGGTTTTCTGCACAAAATGACCGTTTGGATTTTTGATCCATTGAAAAACATGGCTGTTGTTACTAAAAATAGAACAGAGGGGTCAGATTGCAGTTTTTTTACAAATAACTCAAAAACCGTTGACTTCAGCAAATTTCTGGCACAGGTAATATTGTTCAGCATCATGACACGGACCTATGCCAAAATTTCAAAATGATTGGTCAACTGATGTAGAAGTTATGACCCCTGAAACAGTTTTTTTGTTGGTTTTTTTTTCACATGTACAACTTTGAAAATCTTCTTCTCTAAAACTATTTAAGATCATTGAATGAAAATAAGCATAATAGTTCTTTAGTGTATTGTGCTCAAAATGACTATTGTGATTTTTAATCCGTGAATAGACATGGCTGCCTATTCTAAAAATGGAACTTAGGGGTCATAAGACAGGTTTTTGAAAAAAAATTAAAAAATTGTTGCCTTAACAAAATTCTGGTTCAGGTCATGAAAGTGCTAAGAATAATTTTAGTTGATTTTAACTGAGCCTGTCTCATTCCTCCAGTTTTTCAAATAAGCAAATGGTTAACCAGGTGAACGATTCAGGCTCTCTTGAGCCTCTAGTTTTATTACAGTTTACAGCCAATATCTTGAAAACTATAATAGATAGAAAGAAACTTTCAATCACTGAAATGATCCTTAAGATAGTCCTACTAAAGTCTTGTTGAGTCAAAATTTTTGGACAACTCCTTGTTATATTTATTGCTCTTGAAAGACAAACTTTAACAAGGTGAGCAATTCAGGCTCCTGGGAGCCTCTAGTTAGCTCACCTGATCTAATAAGCCATATAAACTTTTGTCATCACTTGGCATTTGTCATTGGCAGGGGTCAAGTCACCAATTTCTACTTATATCTCAAAAACTATAAGAGATATTGGAAAATAAATGTGACCATCCTTAGCTTGAAGAGCTCTTATAGTTGTGGACCGGGTTAAAGTTGTCGGATGACTCCTTGTTAGAGTTATTTGTGGTGAAAAGTGACCTTTTTTGCATTTTTCAGCCAACATTGTGAAAACTATAATAGACAGAAAAAACTTTCAATTGATGAAATGATCCTTATAATAAGGCATACAAAAGTCTTCATTGGGTCAAAGTTATAGGACGACTTTCTTAGAGTTTTTGCCCTTGAAAGAATTGAAATTGTTAAGTGTAATAAGATCTATCTTTGGTGCAAATTCTGAAGAGTGTGTATATTTTTCATGGAGTGGTATCCCAAAAAATGCACTTTTGCCGATTTTTCTAATTTTTCTGTTATGCCTAAAACCAAAGTTGGTGAATTAGTATATATTTCACTAATATTGTGATTATAAATACATAATGATACAAAGAGTTGAATATGGCAATACTTTCAATACTGAACGTGCGAGTGATTCAGGCTCTTGTGAGTTTCTTGTTTGGCATTAGATTGTAGCTGTTGTTGTAATAGTATTAACGAGCTGTCCATCCAAGATCAGCTCAAGTCTGCAGAGTTTTTTTGATTCAGAACATTTTCATTCCACAGAAAGCTGAACTCCATTGATAAAATAATGGTTCTTGGATAATGAAGCTTTAGACGCCAGTGAAAGTGACATCAATTAATTTGATTTGTTTTGCTGAGTTTAACCACATTTCTTACAGAAAGTAGTAGCATCATCTCATAAAAGGCAAAGCTATAAGAAGTTTATACTGAGCATCGCATGCAAGGCTAATGATACACATTCAGACAGACCCGCAGAAATGGGTTAGAGAAGTGAATGAAAGTAGCCTTTAAAATTCAAATATGCAATACAAAAACTGAGAAGGTATAGAAAAAGAAATATTAACACTATCTAGATCTGGTACACTGAATTATTTTTAACAAAAATGGACAACCATTTACTTATCCTATTTCGCCCCCTTCAGCCACCGTTCCTTTTTCAATGCCTTGACAAACGTACAAAAGTGTATAAGTAGGATGCTCGGTTGTAGACCGTGCCTAACTCATATTACTGTTGTTTTATTTAATGTTTAAGTCATTCAACAAAAAATTACTTCTAAATAAGTTGTCTATTTATTTTGTTTTCAGAGAGAGTGCTTCAATGTGCAGTTTGATTGTATTAAACCTGAACACTTCAGACAATGGCGTCTTCCACAATGGAGAGTCTGTTTGTTTAGCTCTGTGTAATGTGGCCAGATACCATGCTGATGATGTATGTAGAATATGAGGAATCTTCATAATGAAAATCACTATAACAGTATTAAAAATGAGATATTTCTCTAGGCACTTGTTTCAGCTAGTATTTTAATATCAAGCAATCTTTTATTGTTTTTTCTTAAACTGTAAAGTTTTCTTAACTGCCATTTGTAAATGATTCTTGCTTTTTTATAAACAAAATGTAAGTGCCAGGCTTGATTTCACTTTTGAAACGTAATCACTGCTGTTTGCAGGGTATACAGAAAGAGACCTAGAGGGCAATGTAAAGTATTTGAACATTGTTTTTCTCCTAACAGGGCAACTACAGTGCAGCATTTGATATTATCAGTAGTGCTAGACAGAGGTTTCCTAAACAAACACAACATGCCCACATATGGATGATATGCGACCAACAGTTAAAGTTTGACAAGTCCATATTAACCAGAGATTTCAGTCTGGCTGAATCATGTGTGACAAATATCAGAGCACTGAATGGGGATGAAGCCATGCTAAGGTTTGTGGAAGGAGATAAGAAATCATTTATCAATGGCTGTCATTGTTTCATTTTATTGCTGCAAAAAAACTTAATTACTGAACCCTGTCCATTCTTTTCTTATGTCTATTATATTTTTATCAACTAAAACTTGAAAACCTTCCTAGGGTTGATGTTAAAGTTTGGTATGCAGCTTAAGCCTAATTGCTTATACAGACAGGTTTCGTGAACTTTCTCAGTTTTGTTATTTCAGAAATGCCATATTAAACAAAGAAAAGGGTGAAGTAACCCACGCTTTAGAAGATTTGGTTCAACTCTTGGATAAAGTAAAGAAAGACCAGAGTAAATATGTTCCTGACTTCCTCTGCAGGTATTTGTAGTAATGTTACCTTGCTAGAGAACCCCTATATATCACAACATCAATTCTTGGTAACATATTCTAATTATATGGGTTTAGTATTACATATGTAAAGTTTTTATTGTGCCACTGGAATCTGTTAACGATTCAACAGAAATATTGATTAAATGGGGAACATACCAATTTCTTCATTCTGTAGGGATACTCATACAAGTTTACATCAGATAAACACAAATTTTACCTCATAGTTTAAAATACAGCTCTGCCTTAAATGATTAGTAATTCATGCATTTGTTAATCTAATATTTTATTATTGGAAATCATTCACATTGGTGTTAACAGTTGAAAATTCTAAATGGTATTTTTTTTTTCACGACATATTTTGACAAAAGTATAAATAATTTAAGCTGAAAATTCAAATAAGATAGGATAAATTTCTGGGAATGTCTCTTTCACACAGGCATTTTAGCAGGAGATGGTTATATTTTCGATGAATTATTGGCTCCCACTATAAGTGAAACAGTTAACACCTGTGCCTCATAGAAACTATTCAAAAACAAAAGTGCAAATAAAAGTTGATCAATGCAGATATTAACACTTATTTCTCAACAAATTTTTACACTAGGAAATGAAAGTTGGAAGAGTTGATATTGGGTTTTAACAAATGTATTTGAACAGTTTCATTGATTATCTTAACCCTTATCATGTTGGAACTGTAATATTACGGTCATGGGCTGTTTTCTGATTTTGGGTTCTGGCAATTTTTATTTTTGGCTATGGAAACCACAATTTGATTTCACATGCAAGCAGTGTGAATGTGCTTTAAAATGAGGCTATATTATATAGAGTTTTAGCAAAAATAGGAACTTGACAGCTGAATAAGAGGTCATGAGTTAAGAAGACCACAAAAAATTATGAGTTTTTGATGGGTAAATTCAATTCTCGGCCTCTAACAACAGCAGAATAGATCCATAGTACTTCATTTCACCACTCCCATGTCAACCCCATATACTAACCACTTCCAGTTTTAGGCCAATCTGAAGCCAAAAATTGCAAACAAATCCTCATTTTTTCTCATGAGTGATCCCTCTAGGGACCCCTGACCCTCCACTTACGACTATAATGAACAATTTATGGCTTGCATTACCATCAGAGGGAACAGGCATTGGAAAAATTGCACTTTGGACACTGTCTTACCGCTGGTGAGCGCCACATCCTGTGAAAAATGACAAAAAATCACCAAATATGACCATTTCGGGCGACAGACCCATTTTTCTGCACATGCCCACGCATCCTGCCACCACCTCCTCCTCATCCCATCCCTACCCAAACTGTGATCACCCACCTTTAATTTATATAAAACATACAGCATCAGGCACCATGATGCAACTAATTTGCATATAATTTGCATAAGTTTGCAAAATATTGAAATCTAGACATTTTTTTCAAACAATTCAGCATGGTGAGTGTTAAGATATGATGAATCACCCCCTGCCTGGTTTTAAGGTAGAACCATACTTAACAGTAAGGGTATCAAGTCAACTTAAGTCTTGAGAATATTTTAACAAAATTCTTAATTACCAGTCTGAGGATTACATGTCTTGACAAACAGTTCAAAATATTTTTGTTCAAAAGAGTAATTTCTTTTTTACTTCTTAAGGCATATAATAAGAAGTTGATTGTTCTCCAATCCCAACTGAGCTGAAAAAGTTGCTGCAACTGAATTTTTTTTCACTGATTTAAAGTAAAAATTAATTCATTGGTTTATTTTTGGTGGTAACTTTCAGGGGCGGATCCAGGATTTGAGATTAGGGGGCGTTGATTGAATTAAATGCCGTCAAAGCAGGGCAAAAAATATTATTGGGTGAAACTTGTGGTGAAAATGTTTTTCTTACTGTTTTAGGGGGTGTATGCTCGGTACGCCAGTTCTTGGATCCGCATCTGACCCTATTGAATAGAAATCAAATGTATAAACATTAATTGATGTCTTTCAACACACACTTGAAATCGAGATTGGAAAAAAAAACTCAATAACTCGGTTTTGTCTTCTTTCGACATCTTCTGGGATTTACACTTTGTATCTCTTTAAAAAAAAGCTCCATCAAAACATGTAGTGATGGAGGCTGTACTGACTGATTTTGTTTCTGTTTATTCAGGTGGAAACCTTGAGAAAAAATTGGTTTATAATGCATTTATGTATATTTTTGACAAAAATTGTGTGGGAAGACGTCTGTGAGGATGTTCTGAGTTCATACAATATGTCTAACAACTTTTTGCTTATTTACAAGTAAAAAAAATCTGAAAAACAAATTCTTACTTACCTACCTACCTACCCATACCTGACTTGATTGGGTAGGGTTTAGGGAAACAAAAAAATATTTACTTAAGGCTTTATGTGTGTTAATAGGTACAATACTTTACGTTTAGGTTGGCTCTCTTTAAACTATCAATATTTTTACTTTTAGAGTTTATCTGACATTAGCCGAGTTATTTGTACAGTCCGGTAACCATACATCAGGACTATCTCATGTCCTAGATTGTTTAACTCATGCCAAAGAGCATCATCTACAATACATGGTGGCATTATCTACTGTTCACCTGGCCTTCATACAGGTCAGTTCCTATGATTATAGCCATTTTTTACCATTAAATTCATGTAAGCTTATAATTAAACTGTTTAAGAAATAAAATGATGTTCACTATTGTACAGCATGGTTGTATTTTTTTCTGTGACTTTCTTTGTAACACGTAAACAGTTTTCCTATTAAAGTCACTGCTTATTTAACTATATGTAAAAACGTTTACAGTTATATCATTTAACTTTGTCATATGTCTATATACATGCAGAACCTCAGACTAAACTTATAGAATATAGGAATATATAAGCTATATTCTTTCAATTAAGATCTTTTAGGTTGTGTTGAAATATGACATGATTAGAAAGGTTTTTTTACAGCTCTTAATGCAGTTGCCCCATCAGTCTATGGAGTTGCTGAAACAGCAGATATTACCTATTATATCCCATGGAAATCTGTTTGATAAAGCTAGGACCATGTATTGTTATGTTAGGTGTCATGTTGCTGTAGCTGCAAAAGGCACTGAACAGAAGAAGAAAGCAGGTCTGTCAGAATTGTCAACTTTCCTTTCATCTGTGGCAACATCCCTTCAGCACCTGCGTATGGAGTATTCATACATGTATCACAACTCATACAGTATGCCAGAGCTTGTCGAAACTATGCAGACTTTTTGTAGCACGCTAGCATTCTAACAAATAGGCTTCTGGAACAGGGTTATATTGTTACAAGATTGAAGTCATCACTATAGCAGTTTTATGGTCGTCATCATGAACTAGTGGATCGTTACGATGTATCCATCTACACCTTGAAAACTGATTTGTTCAACGTGTCATAGTTTTCCTTTCCTCGTTTGTCTACCTCAGACGACTTTTTATGAGCAACTCGGTGAGTGTTTCTAGAAAAGCAGAGGGCGCTTACCCTACCGGTGCACCTTGTCCATGCTCCCCATTTTTGATGGAGTCCGATTTGCTCATTTACTTTTGTTACTTTTGTTTGTATTATATTAGTTATTTTATGTTCTTTGTTGTGTATGTCTGTTTTCCATGTCTGGTCTTTGTCCCTGGATTACATTCTTTTAACTACTGCTATAACCTTGGTTCCCTTGGTTACTCTTTGAATCTTTAATACTATGGTTTCATTTATTTTCATGGGTATTAATTTTAGTAATTGCATTTTGTGTTGGTGCTTCACGAAAATAGAGAAGAAGTGACACATTTGTAAGTATCTCCAAAATTATCCTGGAAAAATTAAAAATTATTTAGTCTTGTGTTGTGAATGAAAGTATTGATTTTTTTATATGTCTCATGAGACATGTAACTTTTCTTCAGGAATCATGCAAATTGTCTCAGTTGTGTTTGCATGCATGTGTGTGATATGCAGATTGTGTCAATGGTATCGGTGTATCATGCAAATAGTGTCAATGGTGGTGTATCATGCAAATTGTGTCAATACTCTGGGTTAATCATGCAAATTGTGTCAATCCTATGGATGTATCGTGCAAATTGTGTCAATGGTATGGGTGTATCTTGCAAATTGTGGCAGTTTTGATGGTGTAGTGTGAATTGTATCACTCAGTTGTGTAGGAGTACCATGCATATGGTGTCAGTCATATGGGTGTATCATGTGAATTGTGTCAATAGTATAGGTTATCATGTGAATTATGGTAATTGTATGGGTGTATCATCCAAATTGTGTTGGTGTAGTGTGAATGATTATATCACCCAATTGTGTAAGTTTATCATGCAAATTGTGTGAACCATATGGGTGTATCTTGTGAATTGTATTTAGCAGTTGGGTTATCATTTCAAAAATGATTTCACATTGGTATTCAGCTTTGAATTAACATGTTGTATGTTGAGTCCTACTTTCAGTTTTGCTATTTGTTTTAATTACTATGTTGAACAAAAAAAAACTTGTATTTCATAATTGTCAGCTTCTATTTACCAGCACAAGTTCATAATTTGTATGTGGCTTTGATGAGTTGATTTGTGCATCCTGTCTTTAGTTCTACTGTACCCCCAACTTACTACATAATAACCCATAATATATGATCTGTAACACACCAGTGATTGCCACTTCTATTTGTCATTTATTTCAATTGTTAAACTTTGTTTGTACATTGAAATGAAAAGTATACTTATATAAAAATAGTAAAAGTGCATTTACAGAATATATTTGAAAAACTGGGAAGTTAATTGGAAGTTATGCTTATTTAAACAATCATTGATAACTGTAACATTGTTGCCACAACAAGTTTGCAACTTTGTGGCACTTGATCTCTATTAAGTGTTGAGGACTCATGTATTTCATTAGGGAATGTTGTTACAGAAAATACATTATCTGTTGTAGCATTGGTTAGTGCTGTCAGTATGATGGAAACTGTCATAGACTACTTTAAACAACTAGAGGCTCACCAGAGGGTCAAAGATGCCATTTATTACCAAGCAAGGCTCTGTAATGACTTAGGAAGGACTTCTGATAGGAATAAATGTGCCTATCAGTTTAAGCAGTTAGACTCTCAATATCCTACCTTCAATAAAGTTGCTGTGTGTGTATTATAGCATATAAAATAAAGCATGCACCATTAACATACTTCAGAATTTTGTAAATTAAACTATGAAAAGTAAAAAAGATCAAGTCTTAGTTCTGAGAAATTTCTGAATTGTCCACCAGATTGTATGGTTTTGTCTTAAATGTTAATAGATATGTCCATCATTCCAAGAATACTTCACTTTGGTTAGACCTTGTAAAATGCTATGTAGGCTGTTGTAAAATTTTTGATGCAGTGGTTTATTATTCAGAAATGAAAAAAAAAGTCAATAAAACTAGAAAAAAAAGACTACAATGCTACAAATACATAAAATAATTGTGGTATAACTTGAAATTAAAGCAAGTCAAAAGCTTCAAGTACATAACCTAACATTCATTGATTGGAAGATCTCAGACTGCTTACAGTTTAAGCTGTGTAAATTAAGCTGCTCTGGTAAATCTCATGAGACCTATGAATATTTCACTGATACATCAAACATTAAGTGTTTAGTGGTTCTGTTATTATTTCATATGTAAATTGTATGACATGAAAATTACAATACACTGTAAATATTGATATCACATTGTAAACTACAATATACATTGTCATCACTACTCGAGTTATTTTGTATGACAGAGGTAATACTATAAAGAAACAATGTGGTGAAGACATAGTAGTTAGAAGAAGTCAAGTCCTTAGTCACTTCCATCTGGAATGTATCAATTTAACAATTAGTGAAGTACACACAGTTTTAATTTTTGCATGTGATGAGTGAATTGGACACTATGTATGGAATGTAAAGTTTCAGGTTCAACTATGTGTGGAATGTAAAGTTTCAGGTTCAGCTATGAAGAAATTCAAATTAACATATTTTATACAAAAAGTTTGGCTTCAAATGTTCTTTTACTCCAAAAGATAAAATGTCTAAATCAATTTTAGTCACTAATTTTGTTCTGTCTATCAGTCAGACAGGAATATGAAAATTTAAAGCTACTTTTTCCCATTTCATTTTTAGCATGTTATTATAATATTTTTATATCACATCAAAATACTGCTCTAAATTTGTTAAACTTTTTAAGATACATTGTGCTTCTAATTGGTATTTTTTTTTCATGGATATGAACTGTTAATTGACCCATCTATTCAGTTGGTCAAAGATTTAAAGGTATTTTCTATTTTTTTTTTTTTATAGAATTCTCACTTTTTGTAGTACATTAACGAAATGTTGAATACTTACTTGTAAACTGTCCCTATTTTTCAGCGTTACTCCAAGCAGAGAAATTTATTCTTGATATCTGTGATCTATCTGGATTGTTGGTATTGATTTCACAGCTTCTCCTGCAGGATAGTGAAATATAATCTTTTTCAAGAAATATAAAAAGTGCATGTATAAATGTAAATATCTGTCAAATGGCTTTCAAGAGTGATCAAGGGAACCAAGATTCTAGCAGAAATTAAAAGAATGTAATCCAGGGACAAAGCCCATACATAGAAAATAGACAAACACATCAAAGGACATAAAGCAACCCAAATAATACAAAGTAACAAAAGTAAATGAGCAACCCGAACTCCACTAAAAACAAGGAGCATGGACCAGTGTCACCTGTAGAGTAAGCTTCCTCTGCTTTTCTAGGAGCTCCAGCCGAGTTGTTCATAAAAAGTCAAGTCCGTGGTAGATGAAGGAGGAAAGGAAAGCTGTGACATATTGAACAAATCAGTTTTCATGTTGCAGATAGATACATCGTAACGATCCACGAGTTCATGATGACGACCATAAAACGTTTGTAGTGATGACTTCAGTCTTAAATTTTGCCCTTAAGTTTGACAAATTTTGTCACTTTCCCAAAAAAAGATCTCCAAAATTTTAAGTGTACTAACATGGTAAACTTAATCATAGAAAAAAGGAAAATACTGTGAAAAGATAATCTTTGTTTCCATTCTACAGTTGACCATACTTTTTATTCTTAAAAGTTTTTTCCAGCTATCTTACTATTTGCAAAGTACATGAAAACTTTGAAAAGTTTCCAGTATTTAACATTCTTTGCAACTAAATGACGCACATATTGATTCTGCCAAGGAGCCAAGTCATACTCTTGGGCAATATTACAAAATGATATATTTATTGGTGCTGCCTGTGAGCCAGGTGAAATTGGGAAATATTAAATGGCGTACTATTGATTCAGCCAATGCACCAAGTAACATTCTTTTACAATTTTACCAAATTATGTACCTATTGATATTGCCAAGGAGCCAAGTAACATTCTTTAGCAATATTGCGAAATGACGTACCTGTTGGTGCTGCTAAGAAGTGCCCGTCTCTGAATATTCAGTAGAGAAGGATCATCTGATGCGTTGTCGCAAATAACGCCAGCTAATGTGACCTTCCTGATCTCTGTCAGTTGATCTGAAAATAGCCAATCATTACATGCGTAAAATGAAACTAATGAATAAGTGTCCTGATATTAAGATTCAAGTTTCCTAGATGCAACTGGTTAAACATATAAAAAAATAACTCTCCTATAGTAAAAGGTTTTAATCATCACTGTTCTTCTGTTGCCCATAGTACTTGAACACTTTTAGTATTTGAAGGTCATTAAACGAATTGACTTTGTTTTAGTATTTGAAGGTCTTTGAACGAATTTTAACTATACTAGACAGTTCTAGGTAAAGTTTTGATAGGTGATATCCCCGCTTCACACCCCAGAAATCATACACGAAACTCCCCAAAAATATTTAAATTGAAAAAATAGGCAGTACATAATGGCATGATATGAGAAAGTATGTAGAATTCCATTCATCGGTTTGGTGGGAAGATAGCCCCTTCCCTTGTCGACAAGTGAAAAAGTACATTGTATATGTTTTGCATCAGAAAACACCAAACGAAGCTTTAAAGGAAGGACAAAATAAAGGGTACACAATGACTTCATGTGATAAGAGAGATTTGTGAATATAGAAGAGCTGTGGATATGAACCGGCGACGGACGGACAGCGTGGTCATTGTAAACTTCCCGGGTATATAATAACGTAAGTATAAGCGTAATTTTTGCAAAGACACTGACGATTCACCAGAATTATTTTTCACAAAAATCCGAATTTGTCATAATCAGCCACAGGAAAAGTACAAAAGTCGTTGAAAATGCAGTTTTGATTTATTTGATCAATATTAACACTGAGTCGGGAATTGCCAAAGAAGCACCGTTGCAACCATTATTTTTTGCGTTTTGTGATTTATTGAAAAATACTCTGTCTAAAACGACAAGATGTTAGTAAGAAAGATAAAAATAACTTTTTGGTAAAAAAAAATAAGTCAATCTTCTGTGATAATGCTACGACAGTTTCATTATGTTCGTAGCCCAACTGACGTGACCAGTCGTGCTAGGGTTGGAGGTTGAGTCTGGTCTTCGTATATTTTTTTATGTTTTGTGTTTGTTTTTTTTCAGTTAATGTTATTATGATGACCTGTCTTAATAATCGATTAATCTTATTTTATCAAGGCAAAGATCGTATTGATTTTGTAATTCCATGTTTCATCTCCTATTATCTTAGCCAAATATATGATGATAATTGATTCGTGACGTATTTATATGTCCTAACAATAGCATATTTTTTTAAACATTTTCCAATGAACAAAATACCGGGAGGTTTGGCCCAAGCATTTCGTTAATAATTCGTCGGACCCACGAACATCCTGGTTCGAATTTAAGGGTTGAGGGAATTCCTGTGTCGTATGAGAACTATTGTTTCTATTCATCACTGACTTGAAACAGATCTTTTTAATTTTATTTAATGGACTGGAAAAAATGTCTCTCGGTGCAATACTCCAGCAATGGTAGAGGTTGTCTGGCAAGTTATTTTCTGACTTGGTGCCATCCTAACCTCTAGCATCTGACAAGTTGAAAGCCACCGCAAATGTGAATTAGCTAAACATGAGTTTTAAAATATTTTAAGTCTTTTATTTGCATAAAAGAAGTTTTAACCTACCGGAAATCGAGCGATAAAACTCCTAAATATATGTTAAATACCTAGAAAACATTTGTAATGAAGACAGTTGTCAAAATGACCAGCAATTTTGAATTAGGTTACTAATTTTACGGAATACAATACATTTTTGACAAAACGAACTTAAAATTTGTAAAGGCAATTCGTTGGTTAATTTGATATGTTCGTTTCGCAAATGAAAAAATCTGTAATTTTATCAACCGAATTACACAATCAAAAAACTAAAAACCAAATATGAAGTTCATTTAACTACATTTACAAAGGATTTCCAGGATTGCTGGATTTTCTCATTACGTAGGTCATTTGTTTTTCTCGAGTTTAGATATGTTCTCCCGTATTATGGTAAAGAAACTGTATAAAACGTTTTAAATGGTAAGTAGTTGACTATAATTCTGCCGATTTCAAAAAACGCCGGAACGAGCGTCATGCAATATGGCGCTTGGAAGTAAGAGGTTGGGGTATGGAGGAGCGGGATTCCAACCTCTAACGTGGTAGGAGTAGTTGTTATTTACATTCACGACTATTTTGGGAATTGGTCTTACTTCAAGTGAAAAATCTTGTTTAAGCTATTCTCTCAACTCGACAAGAGAAAGCGCTTCTTTTTAGAGCTGAATAATTAACAATGAGAAAAATCTTTTTGGGGCTGGTCTTCTTAGACTCATTATTCGCCAACTGAAAACCTCATTGAACTGTTTTGTACTTACCAAGTGAAAATCCCTCTGGGGCTGGCCTCTCGTACCAAAATCTATCACATTCCTTTAGCTGCTTGAACTGTTGGCCAAGTATACAAGCGAATGTTGGCCCAACATAAGAACCATCCCCTGAAAGTCGCCTCTCTAACATTCCACCAACATAGAGGTCTATGTGAGTTAAATTTCTGAAAAAAAAATTATTCAGCACATTTTGTTTTGACTACAAGGCTACAAAAATACCAAATACAGGAAAAAAATGATCAAAATATAGGACATTGCAACATCTTGGAAACGTAGGTGGCTAGGAACTTAAAATTAAGTCCAGTGGTATTGTTTGGCATGCTGACTACTCCCACGTTTCGAGAAACGTAAACTTTAATTGTTTTTGTTTTTTGTTTTCGTCTTTGAAAAATCCAATTACGTTTAATATTTAGTAGCTGTATATACTTTACCCGTATATGTCCAGTAGTGTCCTTCTGTTTGTTCCTGGAATATCATCTAGTTCTCTAAATGCTGTATCACTTGAGGGGACCGACAGTCCACACCATTGCCTCCACTGGAGATATGTTGGGAGACCGTGATCACGACCACGGTTGATGTTCAAACTGGTCAAGTCGAGGGGTTCACTGAACAGTTTATTTCTGATTGCATCGTTAAACTGGCTGTCATGAATGCAAATAACTCAATATTACTAATAGTAGGTAAATATGACAAGCTCTGCATTTTCTTGATAAGTGAATATCGATCGACAAACAAATCTAATATACCGAAGCACAACTACTGATTACAGAACATGATATAAAACAGAAAATATGGAGGTGGCATAAGAATGAGCTGACAATTTGAACCATTGCTTATAAAACCAATACACAACTTTAACACTCACAAAAAAATCTTGCTAGGATAACAGAGCATTGTTTATTTGACTTTTTCTCATATCATTTTTTACTTGGACCCTTTGGTCAAAGTGCGCTTATGTCATCACTAGACGCATGTCGTCGTCCGTCCTCTGTTGACTTATTTAAAATCTTCAGCTCAGTAGATCTGATAATGCTATTTTTGGGGGTATTGATCCTTTAAAGTGTCTAGAATTCGAAAATCTTGTGTTAAGAGAATTATTAATTAAGCTGATGTTGGTTTTCTTGTTATGTAGGATACTGCTAATATAGCTTTAGACTAAATGCACATTAACTTTTGGATAGATTTGGGTAAAACGGTGAAATGGAATAACATTTGTAAATGTGTGTGAAGTTGGATCAGTAGTATAGATCTACTTTCAGTTCATACATATTAAAAAAGGGACAGTTCTTAATAGTATTTTAAATGCTATGTATTATCACAGTTTTATAAATTCATCATATAATCTTTGAAATTTTGTTCATGCTACAATTTTCAGAAGAACCAAAAACCGCCTGTGCTATCAGCGCTTTGATTCATTATCATACTCTAAGTATCTGATTTCAAAAAATTCTACCCGTCATGTCCATAGTCAATACAATATGGCCATCATAGCTAGAAGTATGATATTTGGATTAATCTATACATATACCCCAGCAAACAATATTTGGGAGTATAGAGGAATCACATCGTCTGTCTATTAGTCAATCCATCAGTTAATATTTACCGTCAGCGTAACTATAATGAAAATTGATAGGAAGGTTGGGTATCGAGTAATGTACATGAAGGAATACAATAACTGTCAAAGCATTTCAAATAAATATTTAAAAAAATATTAAAAAAAAAATAAAGTGTGTATCACTTCAGACGACCACCTTTTGGTTCCGTTTGATTAAACAACCACCAGGTGCTATTGGAGGTTTTGATGTGCATATATTCTTCCGAGACAACTAAGATTGGTATTTTTGAAACTTGAAAACGTTGTTAATAGAATCGCCCTCTACAAATGCCTGCCTTTTCATGTGATGTAGTGACTCCAAAGTTTGCATTGAGACTCTGTGAGGAAATTCATTTGGTATATGTCCTCCTAATGCTTAGCCAATATCTTCCAAACGTTACCTCGATAATGAACAGTTTTCAATTTTTTTTTGCAGTTTTAAGATGTGTGTCCGTCCAAAAATTTTGACGGTGAATTCTGTTTGTTTTTGGCTTGTTCATGTTCAATAAAATCAATTGTGCATAACGCAGTGCCCAGGTGAGCGATTATGACTCCTTGATCCTATTGTATGTAATTACCTGTCAGCTTTGCTGGCTTGCGTAGCAGTTGAATATTGGACCAAATCAACTATTTTTTTCCCAGCCTTGTTAATCAACATATGTGGGTTCTTCAATAGTTTATCCATAGCTGTCACACTGCTAAGATTCGTTGGGTCACTTAGGTTCTTCATGTAGGCTAGCTGATGGGGAATCTGAAAAAAAAAATAGAAATTAGTGTTTTCCATTTGAGCTATTGCCTTCACTTCGTGTCCCCATTGCCGTCGTTAATCTTTTTTTTTCTCATATTCTCTGAAAATTTTTTACCACTTGAAACAAAAAAAATAATAAAATGGCGTTGGAGTTTTGATCCATCGACAAACATGGATGCCTTTAAAGACAATATGGGTTAAACAGTATATTTTTCTTTCCAAATTTCTCAGAAACCGTTAAGTAAAGACAAATCAGACTGGGATTAAAGTGTTCTGCTTGATGAAATCTAACTATGTAGATATTCATGACAAATCTCTTGACCAATGTTAGTTAGGTTGGAGTTTTTTTTTTTACTTTTTCTACTCACTGAGACTGTAAATCAGTTTCTTAAAAAAAAAACTTCGCACATATTTTCCTTAGGGTATTGTGTATAGAATTGCAAAATTCGTCTATATACATTTCAGATATTACGAAAATAGACAAATAAAACAAGCATTTTATTTATACGACTGCAAAAAGTTGTATCATATATTGGTATACCTTTATTGTCGCAAGGTCGTCGTCGTCGTCGACACTTAGGTCTCTTGTGGTTACTTAAAAATAGTGGTTGATCTTTTATAAAATTTTACTGCAAGGTTCCAAACAACAGAAACCGTTTTGGAATGAGAGCTCCAGTAAAAGCATATAGAATTAAATGATATTGCTTCACAATATTCTATACAACTAAATCCAAATGAGATCTTTTTAATGGTTATCCTTTCACTGCCATTACCCACTTGATATGTTTGAACCCATGCAGTCTAAAAATACTTCAGCTTACAAAGAAAGAAAGTAAAATTACCTGTGAATGTCCAAATCTAAAAGCTGCTGTTGAAAACCCAACAGTAATACCAGGATTACACGACTGGTCGTAATTGGTTGATTGTCCAGATTCCAGTAAAGTCAAACCATATTTTTCTATGGTACCATCAGTGAAAACGTCTACAAGAAATGATATGAAAATGACACGTTTATGACTAATGCTGATTTTGGTTTCAGACATGATATTTATGGTCCATACAGCTTGTTATTGATTTAACTATAATGTCTTCTACTCATATTAGTCAGATCCTCGTGGCCGTTTAAATTACAACAGAATGTTTCCCGTATATGACTTTTCAGACAAAGAAAATGTTGTTTTCAGCACGCTATATCATAATTGATTCATTTTTACACTCGACATGGTTATGGTGGCCTGTATGCTTTGAAGCATGTTTTTCGTATGGACCAGCAACGGTTACCTAAAGTTGCCCTCAAATGGACCCCACCTGGAAGACGGAAGCCTGGTATGCCAAAAACAACTTGGCGAGGCTGAGCTGAAACAGGCTGGATATATGTGGGGAGAAGCCCAGAAGATAGCCAAAGACAGACCCAGGTGGCGGGAAACAATTGCAGCCTTATGTCTCACCGGAGACGAAGAGGACTAAGTAAGTAAGTATGCTTTGAAATGAATGTCCGATTTTTTCCACCTCCGCTTTAAAAAAGGGATGTATAATACCTTATCTGAATTACTTCAAACTTAATACAGCTCTTCAGAAACACGACATGTATGTGTTGGATTTTTGAAGAGCTGAAATTTCGAGTTATAATACTATGAAAAAAAAAAACGAGTCCTCGCAGGTCACATCATATCTTTATATTGTTTCTTTAGCCTACATTTAACTGCCGCGATATGGCCCTGGTCGCCAAAACGGCATTAAACAACAATCAATCATAAGTTTATTGCTCCAAAGGCTACATACTTTTTAATGACAATACATTTTTGTTTTGTTTTTTAGTTATGGCAGTTGTTCAGTTTACTTTCGTTAATAAATGCGCAGCAGTTTATGTTCTGTTAAATTTGAATAACTTACTGTTGAAATACTCATTGTATGTTATGTGTTGAATTTCAGCTCCAACAATTTTTCTTGCCTCATTAAATATTTGTTCGTCATCTGTCCATCCGACACTCTTCAACTCGTCAACAATGCGGTTATGTTCCCTCAGAAACAAAAGATGCATGAGCCCCAGGCCTGGCTGAACATTAACTCTTACATCACCTACATTGAAACAACATAGATGATGTATCAAAGAGAAAGATAATGTTTAATACAGTAACTATACAACCACCCATTAAAGTGAGGGCTATATTGCAATCACCTGGTCCGACCGTTCGCTACACCACGTAAATAAGTTGAAGTGAGGCACCCCCAAATCTGGCATCACCCTTTTCGTGGTTATATACTAGTGGGGGCATATTTGATAGTGGGTGCAAACCCCTGTGCCACACGAAGTGACGAGGTATTTTATTATACCCTCCGAAATCATTGTAGTTGAGTGTCCGTCCATGTTTCCGTCCCCGACGTTTTTAGATGATAACTTAATAAGATAACATTGAGTATTACAAAATACAGATCAACTTCGAAACGGACAGCATTGAAAATGCCCCATCTACTTAAAGCTACATACCAAATTTATAATCAATCCATTTATCGGAAGCTGAGATAATTGAGACGAATTCGGACGGAAAAGCGGACGGACACAAGGTGATTCCATTATAACACCCACTCGTTAAATTGGGCTGTAATCAGACATTGCAGAACACTTACCTACTTTGTAGCTAGAACGCACTGTTTGATAACTTACCTGCTTTTTGACAATAGTCTTCGGAATCTTTGCCGTCTAAAGTACACACAGCATCGTCAGATGAATCTTCTGGCAACATATCGCCATTTGACGCTTCATTCACCAACATTTTCCCTATATAGATATATCGAACAAAGGTGTCAAGGTTTTTAAGATTGAATCGGGGATACTTGAGTTAGTGCGGATTGGAGAGATATATTCACTGTTATTTCTTCATTTTCCTTTATTATTTGTCAACATAATTACCATGTAAGCACAGTTTTCGATATGCAGAGTGAATAAAAATTAATAATTGTCTCATTTACACATGTTTAGACCATAATTGAAGCTGACTATTGCCATTCAAATTCAAAGGCGTGGTATATTTGAAGACATTTGGTTTATTTCAAGATTGTCACAACATACCTCCGTCGCCTCTCAGGGCCTGTAATTCATCCTCAGAACTTCCATAGACCATGCTAGCGTCGATAAATGAGGTAATTTCATTAACCAATTGTTTACCTACAAGTAACGACAATTCTTCAGGTAAACAAGTGTGTGCGACTTTTTCTCGGATCGGGCTCCAGGTTTAAACATACATTTTTTTCAAAATAGAAATGCGTTTTTGTCTCGAAAATTGTGTCACATTTAAGGTTCAGCTAGAGTCATTATCAATTTATGAAATGTTTTCATTCATAATTTTTAATAATACAAGAATAGCGCTGAAACATTGCTAAATGCAATTTTATATGTATATAACACACAAGAACAAGTCAAACTGAGTAAAAATGTTTTATAACTTCTATGTAACTATCATTTAATTTCAGAAGTAACACAGTTTCTGATTGGATCGAAAATTGTGTTGATCATCTCATAGACCAAATTTTGTAATGACTGTGACGTCATCAAGCTTTTTAATGATTTACTCGTTGAATTTTGGTACTAAAATCAAATTATAAAGAATGACTGTTATATTTTTTCGGATTATTTGAAATAACCTTAATGCTCGCAGGTTATTTAGTGTGCACCACGATGACCGAAAAACATTAAAAGTCATTCCTTAAATAAATAAATTTTGGCTAAATGCTGAAATTTGCTTGATTAATGTATTGAGGTTATTGCTCAATGGACATAACTTTATATGGGGACACGCCCCTTTGCAGAACTTTTTTTTTATTGATCTAAACAAAATACCTGTCAGCAAAAATACAATATATTGTCTGATAATGTAATCGACAAGTTCAAGGTAAAACAAAACTGATGAAATGAATCAAACAAATATAACAATTACATGTAAATAAAACATAAAATTACATGTACATGCATTTTTTCTAATATACAAATATACAATATACAAATTTATAAATTTCAGGATGAAAGAATGTATTTCTAGAAATGACTAATAAAAAATGTGTTCATTGAGAAATAACCGTAATTTTGGGCTTCACATTAAGGATAATCATGATACGCGGATTATCCACTGCAAACACCCAAAATTAAGGTTATTTCTCAGTGGACATTATGTTTGCGACAGTCATTGCTTTAGTAACTGTCTTTGTAAGAATCATGCAAAATCTGAAAAATGTGATACACCCCAAAAAGGCTACATATTTAATTAAGTCGTTTTATGAGTCTATACTATGAAATGTGTAATTATTCATTCAAATCTGCCTGCTCTTAGGAGATAATCAACATTGAAAATTCAATAGATTCTATTGTATTTGAGCGTCATTTACAGAGTTATCTTCCTTAATTTTGAAATCTCTAGTGCATTCTATACAATTTTAATCTCCTAAGAGCACGGGTTATATAAAAAACCACATGTTAATTTCTGTTTACTATGACATTTCAAACAAAATATCAAGAATAAAAATATGTAGGCTTTTTATCCATGAATCACATTTTGCATGATTCTTAGCTGGAGTGCTACTTAATTAACAACAAGTGATGAAAAACATATTTTAGAATAAATCTAGTACAGCTGTCCAAAGCAAGATTTGAAGTTTGAAATTCATATAGCCCTGTTCCTTAATGTATTATGTAGTGCAAACTAAAATTAATTTACTTGAAAAAAACCATCTCTTTAAATATATTTTATGCCATGATCCAGCTAAATACCAACACCAATAACCAAAATATAAAAATTTTCATTCAAACCTGGCAATTTGTCACAAGTTATAGCTAGCTTGCACTGCACTAGATATTTAGGCTACGGCATATTCACATTTCCGAACAAAAATCTGTTCTGGAAAGCCTGTACATTCATTTTAAAATTTGATGTTTAGACTTCTGTTGTTAGCAAAATATGGCTGTGGTAATGTGTTTTGTGAAGGAAGGAAACATGCATATCTGTAAAACACTGTATAAAGAAACATTAAACAAAGTTTCAAGAATATAATAATTGCATTCTTAACATCTTCACTTAAATTATCTTGACATTTAATGCTCAGAAGTTTGACCTCCGCAGAACCATAAATATGCTATACAACATTGAATTGCTCAAATCAAAGCTATCAAAAAAAATATTGTATTTCAAGTACAAATTTATACTTATGAATAACATTACCAAAATGAAAATAGACATTTCAATGAATATTTCGGATAACTGATATTACATAATTGAGAAACTGTTGTAAATCGACTTAAAGGAACAAATTTTCACAACGTTCTTGATCAATCACGCAACTGGTTCTGAAACTGACGAAAATGATGATAATTTTTTTTTATCAAATGTTGACTAAACATTATTTAGACGAATGTAAATATACACATACTCTGTTGAATATATGTATATCTTTTTGTTAGATCTTATTTGATCCAGACTGAACTGAAAAGTTGGAAACACGAGCGTGCACGTGTGTGTGATATCTATACCTTCTCCTAGAGTAGTATCGACTGCATCTTGTGATCTGGTAAACTCCATACAGGTCAGACTGTCCAAATCATTTTCTGGTGTTAAAGCCATAGCCATACACTCTTCTCTAAAAGAAGGGGAAATTATAATTTTCAAGGAGGTACATTTTTTTTAACTATAATAATCTGTAATTTAAAAAGTATAGAACCAAATTATTCTAACTTAGTAGAGTGTTTTTGCATTAATTTACAGACAAGAAATTATTTTACTATGCTTATTGAACTATTTAACTACATGTATGTGTTTTCGCTCAATGAAGACCTACCTGTCCACTGGTTCACCGTTTTCACAACAGGTAATGGATGCACCATCGTCACCTGAACATGATTGGTAAATGTAACGTGATTAAGATTAATTATTGTGACCAGTTATGTCTCTATATTAAATGGTCAAAGAAAGTGTACTTTATTGCTAATATGTTTGTGCATGCAGTATAAAGCGAAATTTAATCATGATTTTCTATGCATTTTGATTAGGAAAGATTTTTTCCCTCAGAATAATGCATATAACGTATTAAAGCATAATGTTTTATGCTGCTTTATGTTCCTTCAAAAAATGTACATCAAATTTAAATTATTTAGAGTAGGTTTTAAGCAAACTTGATTAAATAACAATAAGCCTTTCTAGTTACACAAAAGATAAACCTCGGGGGCACTTGGTAGAAGAATCTCTCCGGAATTTGACCGATATGATTCTAAAAACTATAGTTTTACTGGTTGAAATATCTAACAATACTATTTTTCCTAGCTCCTCGCTTCGCGCCAAAATTCTTGACAGACTTATTATTCTTTAATTCTAGTAATGTCTAACCAATTTTTTTTTAGCGCCAGCTGGTAGACAGAACTACTTTGAGTCGCGTATGACTACAATTTCAGATTTTTTTTTTCAAAAAGGAATTCTCCTTTCTGCATCCGAGGTAATTTTTTAGTGTAGCGGAAATGGCCCAGTAGTAAGTTTTATAAACTTTGAACTTGCTTTTTTGCCGCTTTATACTTTGAACTTTGTCTTTTTAGTGCTTTATCAGACTCACCGGTCATGGTTGGTGTAAGAACGATGTCGTGATCAAGGAACTGCCCCCAAAACATACTCATTAGAGTGTTAAAGCCCTCCAAGTCAGCATTGTCCTGTGTACCAGGAAAACCAAAGAATGCATTACTCAAATCTCTTGGGCCTGGAAGTTCCATATTGTCTTGGCCAGCTCTTGGTTCACTTACTAGCGGAAACATAATAAGAGATTTAACTCTTTAGTCAGTAGTTATAATGTGGCCGAATTTGATAAGTAGATACTCGTGAGAAGTTTCTGATTAGTGAGGTTTTCTGCTCGAACTGTTTCAATTTTCAAACATTTTAAACTCAACTAGCCCCAAACACCATCATGAGGAGTGAGATATTATTAACGATGATAATAGAAGAAAAAAAGGAACAGATAAGGTGAAACGCAACAAATGCTCCATCGTATACCCTTTATAAAAAATAGTAAATACTTACAGAGATCACCAAAAGGTTTTCAATAAATGTAAACACACCTTAAAGTAAGCTCTGAAGGGCCCGGCAACAAAAGTAATAAAATGCATAGTAACAGAACGACGACACGTCTTCAAAATAAACTTAAAAGTCAAATAATGACACGAAAACACTTAATAATCAACATCTCCTGACAGGCGCGCGTCTCCGATGGGGTTAAACTAGTTTTGTAAGGCCTTAACCATATCCCTTTTATGTAAATTTAAAAACATGAACTGAAACAACAAATAAACACACAACAAATTCACTCATTAATACGTCATCTATATAGCGGAAATTGAGTTTAAAAGATTTAACTAAACAATGTTCCTTCTTTTGGATCAGATCAGCTATAAAGTAAGCCTCGTAAGAGTGAAGGAATAGGTCAGCAAACAGAGGAGCACATTTTTTCCCATGGGAATGCCGACCGATTTTGAAAAAAAAAAAACACATCCACCATACCGGACAAATATGTTGTCGATCAACCTTTGGGTTTCTAAAATTCGGTGATTTTTACAAAATCTGTGATTTCCCGTTCTCAGTCAAAACATGAATGAAATAAAACTCTATTTAAGACAATTGATATAAAGAATTAAAATCAATGCATTCAATGCCGAAATGCATAAATGAATACCTTTTCAAAATAAGATTTTTCAGAACTATCAATGTTAATGGTTATAGACCACCTTATGTTAATACCCTTACACTTTAAAAAGATCGAGCAGCAACTGTTGTGATTCATCTTACCGCTCATAATTTAATGACAGAAAAGGGCAGACATCTTAATATAGAAAAAGAGGAAAGAAAGTGCCAAATTTGCAAAGAAGGAATAATTGAAGATGAAGAACATTTTGCAATACACTGTAAATAATATCAATCAAAACGCTTAGACCTACTTGAAAAAAATACTACTATGAAATAAACAAAAACAATAATTCCGACTGAACTGTAAAATCATGTTAAAAATAAGCCTAAAACTGGCTTCTTCATATATTCGAATACTTGAAAATAAGAAACAAATTTATTTTTATGCAGTACATCATTTTGTTAACATCTATAATATTTGAAACGTATATAACAAGTTATTTATATTACATACATGTTGTAACTGTGCCATAACCATATTTCGTGTAGACAAAATGAGATATCCAATTAAAGAATGCTTGCATTTACTTAAAGTTAGCCCAGAACATAATAAAGATGGACAATATTACCATTATTACTATCAAAATTACCAGCATTAGAAATGGTATTATAACTTCGACACTTATGTCAAAATATAATTCTACAGTAATAATTCACGACGAAACACATATTTATAATATTTATACAAATTAGCCCGAATCGGTATTATAAAGTCGTCCTATACTGGCAGTAGTATTCATTCAAGAAAAAAAGAATATAAAAATGATTTTGTTTTGGCTTACAGTTATTGGTTTTTGGCCAGCTCTATTTGCCTTGGGCTTTTGGCTCTATGCAATATAGTGTCATTACATAAGTAAAATAAAATGATAATAATTCCATTTCAGTGGCATAAAATTTGAACATATAACGTAATTGTACAGATATACATAAATATAAAATAAAAGATGGCAAAAAAAAAAAAACAAAAACAAAAACAAAAAAAACCACTTACTTGAATCATTGTAAACTTCCGGCAGAAATCGTGGCGCCTGAGCTCCAGCTGATCCCCAGTCTGTGTTGACGAGATTATTACACGTCCCGCCCATAGTTCTATACTGGTTGACGTTATCTACTCCGTCACAGTCAACGGCTCGTTTTACTCTGTACCGTAATCTGTCAAAGACTAATATCTCAATTCTCTATACCCAAAATTGATTTTTTTGTAATTTTGCTATTACTCATTCCTGTAATGTCATTTACTTTGTTAAGCAGACGCAATTCTTCAAAATTTTTTCCATCATGTGTTATTCAGATTTTAAAAACTACCAAAGTGATGTTTCTGCACAAAATGCAATTTTTGTTTAGACAGTAGATCTGCACACTTCCGTTCGTACACATTTAAATTCAGTTTAGTTCTGTATTCAAACAATCCTTTCGTTAAGTTCCAAATGTTCTTGCAGTCCAAATGAACGATGGTGCCTTTATTTCAATCGCAGACTTCAATCATTTAACACTGAATGATGACAACCTAACATTTCTTGATCTACCAAATTTAGTCGATACTGAATTATTTCAAATGGGATTTCAACAACATCGTTTAGCTAGATCCTTTAATCTGAGTTTCCGCTATAAAGATGACGTATTATCGTTAAACAGTTCTAGTTTTATACATCGTATCTACCCCCCAAAGAACTTGAGATAAAGGATACTACAGACATTGTGAAGTCAGCCTATCTTGACCTATACTTAAAGATTGGCAGTAAAGGAAACTTACTGACCAAACTATGCGACAAACGCAATGGTTTTTCATTCCGTATTGTCAACTTTCATTTCATCTGCGGTAAAATCCATTCAGCAGTTTTCATACCACAACTCATAAGTTATGTTAGAGCTTGACTTAACTACTTTATGTATCGCGATAGAATTCTTACAATTAGGCTTCTGGAACAGTGTTATGCTGCTACAAGATTAAAGTCATCACTACAGAAATTTTTTTATGGTCGTCATCATTAAATCGTGGATGGTTACAGTGTTTCCATCTGCACCATGATTTGTTCAACGTGTCATAGTTTTTCTTTCCTCTTTCGTCTACCCTGGACTTGAATTTTTATGAGCAACTCGGTGGGTTTTTCTAGAAAGGCAGAGGGCGCTTACCCTACCGGTGCACCTTGTCCATGCTCCCCTTTTTTTGGTGGAGTCCGATGTGCTCATTTACTTTTGTTACTTTTGTTTGTATTATATTAGTTATTTTATGTTCTTTGTTGTGTATGTCTGTTTTCCATGTCTGGTCTTTGTCCCTGGATTATACATCTTTTTGATTTCCGCTAGAACCTTGGTTCCCTTGATTATTCTTCCACAACAGATCGTGTGCGTAAATCATGAATTCTACACAACATATAAATAATATTACCTTCTTTCAGTTTCAGTTTTCCTTGTGGCCTCTTCCCAAGCCACTACATAATTTTCATCTTTAGCTAAATCTTGCAATGTTTTGCCAGTGCTGAATAAAATATATTTTGCAAAGTTTTGAAACAATCACTAGATGATACTAATTATGAGAAAAGGGTTTACAGCTGTGGTATGCCTGATATCAAGATTCGATGTATAAAGCTATCAAATACAAAAAATTCTGTATTCTGTACACGTATTTCCAGGAGTAACTTCTCATAAGCAGCATTAGACCCAAATACACAGATTTAAGGTTTTAAATCCCCTCAAAACCAAATATATGAGAATAAGAAGCCAACTTTTTTTATTACACCAATCATTGACTCATAGGGACAACAGCAAACAGCAGAATCATACACAATTTCGTGGCATCTATACAATTAAAAATAACACGACAGGCAAATGTTCAAAATAATTTAACATGAAAGTAGTGATAACATCAAAAATATAAACTTATGTAATGTAAGAGGTTAGAAGTACATAAATGCATCCTTTCTATCTTAATTAAAATGGTTAACCGAACACTTGCCGGTAGATTCAAGTTACATTGAACTTGTGATTGAAATGTGCGGCATCATGTAGTAAAGCTTTATAACTCTTTTTCGAATTGAAATTTTCGACGTTATATAATATTTTTCCAGTATTATCGTTCTTTTAATTCAGGTATTGATGAAGATAAAATATTAGTAAGTTCGAAATTTTTAAATGAACATTGTATCAAAGAAAAAGTTTAATCACGATTTCAGAGCCCAATTTTGTCAGTAGGACACCATGGACACATGTGGACCTGACATCGCGCGGATAGAAATAGGTATGACCCTTCAAATTTTAAATTTGTCGATGAAGTACCAAATAAACAACACAGAAAACGGGAGTCACACAAAACTCCCACTATAACAGAAAAAGTGCGTATAATTACTGTTCTACTCACATTTTTGAAAGCTCCTTTTTTGCTGATAAAAGCCTGAATGCATTATACTGTCTTCTTCTAGATTGTGCAGTGCTTTTAAATAGCCTTGATCTCCCTTTCTTCAATTTCCCATCGACACCTAGTTGTAGATTGCAATGAAGCTTATAATTTAATCAAACTGTAAAACCCTTCTTAATGTCGTAATACAAGACTGTTGGCAACGTAAAACAAAACAAAACAAAACAAAACAAAAAACAAAACCAAAAAAATCAAATCAAATCAAACAAACAAACAGTGAAAAAGACCAACATCAAAGCGAGGTGAAACAGCACCGTGGTAAAAATACATCTAAAAATAGGAAACGATTTTGAACAATAAAAGTGATGAAGGAAGATTATTTAAAGAATATAGTACCGTAATGCAGAGAAATGAATTCTGTTGAACAAAAACACAAGAGACACGCTTGTATCATTTAAAGGCAAAGCTGGTTTGCGAATAAGTATATTTTTGCCAATAAAAAGTAGTGGAAGAATAAAAGGTTCAACAGTAGCAAAAGTTTTACCAAATCGTATAGTCTTTTTTTTTCGTTGGCAAGGCTTTTTTCAAAATGTGAAATCACACTTGATACAATAAAATAAAGATTTAACCCTGGGATTTAAAACAGCCAAGATTTAAAAAAAAACCATTATGATTTGGATTATTATTGTACAATTTTAATTTTCAGCTAAATTAAACCACCTTGTTGTCTTTTTAATTTCTGTCGTTCTTTCAGCTTTTGCAATCTAAGAGCTCCCCTTTCCAATGCCTTTGCCACTTCTTGCCTGGCCTGTTGTTGAGTTGTGGATTCCTCTATCTTCTTCTCTGCCAATATTTCTTCTATCCTTTCCAGTAACTTGAGCTCTCTTTCTTTTTCTTTAAGGTTAGAAGTATGTGACTTCCCATAACACTGGTTATTAACTATTACTGATATCAGAAGTAACGATAAGCCAAGAAACTTCATTGCTACTAGTAAAGAAAAAGAAAGCACAAATAACACAAATTGATGTCATATAAGCTATTTATTTCAATTCTCATTTTACTTGCTACATTGCGTACGTAAATTGTCTTTGTTTACCTTTTATTTTGGGATTTTGACGTGTTTGAATTTTTCCACTGCTAACGCTTCTGTGTTTTTTATGGTGATACTACATTGCTACTGGTGAAGAAAAAGAAAACAAAAATAGCTTAAATTGATGTCATGTAAACTTTTTACTTCATTTCTCATTTTAACAATATGACCAAAAAGAACTTGCTGTGATAAACACCAAGCACATGCTCTAGCTTATAGAGTTCTTTGTTCTGTAAACAGTTTTACATACATCAATTTTTCCTACTGTTTGATGATTGACGAAAGAAAATTGTTCACACAATTTAAAGAGAATTTATTGAGAGCAATGAAAAGGAATGGATATGGTGAAACACAACAAATACGCCTGCATATAACCTGAATACATTTTTTAACAATAAAGAAGGCAAATTTAGCAAAATTTAATTTTCATTCAGCCATGAACAGAAAAAAAAAATATAATTCAATATTTATTTTTGTCTAATGGACTGTTTCCTGATATCTAATCTTCACGGGGTCACTGAGAGTTCCCGTAGTTTAAGTTCTGATTTGATGAAATTTATATGAAACACTGAACCAGAACTAAAATCCTCGTCCAGTTTTGGACCATTGCCTTCAAGTAATTATGATTTTATATATTCAACGAATTAATTCACTTTTGGCTTGATACTTTTTATAATAAATTTCTGTTTTGGGAACAAAATCGTAACAAAATGAACCATGAAAAAAGATTACACGAAAAGATTTAAAATTATGAACTATTGACTGTAAATAATGGTTTACGATTTCAATAAAACGTAACCTGTTTGTTTTCTTATAACTAAGCCGACAAGTTCGTTTTGAAGGAAAATGTAAGAATCAGCGACCTCAATAATCCTGTTGATTGTAAGAAGCATTGGAAAGCAGCTATACTTTCCCTTAAAAGGACGAACTAATTGATCCACAGCGAGCTAAAATTAAGACATATTTTTCGTTGTTATAAGCAGTGTTGGAAGATTTATTTGCATCTTTCGGCTGTGCAGAGCAGGGGCGGACCCAGGATTTGAGTTTAGGGGGGGGTGCGTAAATGAATTAAATGCCGTGCAAAGCAAGGCAAAAAATATTACGGGGTGAAACTTGTCGTGATTTTTTTTTCTTACCGATTTAGGTGGGAGGGCGTTCGCCCGGTACGCCAGTCCTTGGATCCGCGCCTGCAGAGATGTGTTATCAGCCTTTATCCCACCCACCTTAGAGTCAAGTAATTATAACAAGAATGGATATGGCGACTATGTCATAAAGGGATAATAATCCTACCCGGATGAAAAATGTCAGCTCAAGCTTTAATGAAAGACGAGGAAACCCCAAGGATTGCCTTTTAAGATCAGATAGATATATTTTGACTTACGTTCAATCTAGAATCTACCGCCGTATTTTACCTTTTTTCCCAAATCAAACAATCTGGGTTAATTCTTATATGATATCTTATAAAGCACAGACAATTTTCTCTTTCGGGAGGGAGGGGGAATGGCTGGAATTTTATATTGAAGTCGATTTTTTTTCTCACAAGGGCGTTAATAATTCATTTTCAGCAACAGTCGACATAAAAATCATTATTTGAAAATATACATTCCTAAGCAATTGGAAATATATTCTTTTTCAATGTCCGTGGCTGAGTAAATTAAAAAAAAAAATGGCAAAATTTTAAATATTCTTTTCTGTTTTTATTTCTCTAAATAATCCCAGATTCCCTATCAGTATATATATGTTTGGTGCCTTCAAACGATATACAACCCAATGTATCTAACCCTGGAAGATGCAGATGCAAAAAAAGGGTTTAATATTAGAACAAAAATAATTCTTCTTCAGCAAATCCAGGGTATTGTACACATTTACATACGTATTGGCCTACGTTCGGTTTAAAATAATCGAATAAAAATCCTAGCTCATGTGTTAATGAGCACAACATTAACTAATTAGAAGTATATTTTGTGTTTCAATGAATACTGGTAACCAATAGAGTCACTAGTGTCAAATATGTATAAAGGGATAAGACAGGAATATGCAGTAAAATCATTAGACAAACAACCTAAATGTAACATATTTTATGATTTATACTTACTGTGATCTACTCAATTTTAGTATAATAAGAGCAGTATTTACGGTAAGCAACTTTTGATGGACTGTTATTTAAAGATAGAAACCGCCTACATACAATACCGCATAATGCTTTAATATTTTGCTAAATATTAGAAAATTCCAAATGTATGGTTTGTACCTATCGTGATGTACTTAATTTTGCGTATAATAGCCGCAACAACTGCGTATAATAACTAAATCAATTACGGCCAACAATTTGGGATGTACCATTTTCACAGATAGTTACCGTCTATGTTCAAATGTAAAATACCGCGTAATGCAATTATATTTTGATTAATATTAGAAAATTCTAATTGTTTGCTTTGTACTTTCCGTTGCGTATAATAGTTGTTACAAATGTGTATAGCAACTAACGCAGTTATGGTGAAGAACTCTGGAGGCACCGTTTTCACAGATAGTAACCGAGTAGGTACCGTGTAGCTAGACATGACACCATAGAAATGCCAAGTTCCCTATTGTATATTGTTTTGACTGGCGAGAAAAAGAATTGTTATTAAAATAACCAGTCATCAGATATCTTTTGTCTAGGCTAATCAGACAGATATTTAAAAAAATACTCCCGTATTTAGCGGATCATCAAAACAAAACAAAACAAAACAAAACAAAACAAACAAACAAACAAACAAACTAAAAAAAACCCATTTATAATAATGATGATAAACAGTTTTCTTCTTGTCGTAGAAAGTAACTTCCTAAGATCTAACTATTCTCTTAAAGCTTTAAATGTATAAAACGACAGAAATGCTGCTTAAACGTTTAATTAAATTTGAATAAAATGATAGATACAATTGTTTTAAATTAGGTTTCGAATAAAACCACACTTTACCTTTGACTGGGTTTTAAGCTGTGTAAATCAGAGGCCTATTTCATCAGTTTTAATACTTGTTTCAAGGTTGTGGATCAATGGCTTAAATTTCGTAGTGTCACGATTTTCAAAACATCATAATTTATAACAAAGAAAGTATTAAGCCAATATATATAACGAAAATAAGACAGTACTTTTTCATCCATGACAGTTCCGCTAGCATAACGTTTGATTAATATAAACATTCGGTGACGACGCGATGTCCTGAAAAGCGTTACAGAAATTGACTTTAAACCAAGTATGAGCTTTTTATTAAAAAAAAATGATTACCATCGGTTCTTGAAATGAAAACAATTTGTGTTGAATAACGAATTGAATTTGAAGCGTCGTCGCACTGTGCAACCTCGAAAGTCAGGTTTTTTTTAGACAGCAAAACGCGCGCTCGTTTCATGTTCATCTGCACATAAAATAATGAGCAAAAGCCAAATCAAAACTTTTTGGAGGCGCAACTATACATTCTTTTAGATGAATATGAGAATTTGCTACATAATGTAGCGAACCGACTAAAATAGATTACACATAAAAACCAAAGAAAATGAAAACAAAACGTCATACAAAAAACTAAAGCAATGTTATCCCCTCCCCCCGAAAAAAAACAACAAAAAACATAAAAACAAGTAGTTATAGGATAGGTATGTACTGCTCTGCCAGAAGCAACCGTCATATTACAAGGTAGTATAAACTGGTAATATAAAAAATAATCTATGTTGTGAAGTGCCTAAAATTAAACGTCAATAAGAATAATGAAATAGTGAACAATAGTCAAGTTTAAAAGGTAAAAAAGGAACTGAATACAAATAAAATATGAATACAACGTAAATATGAATTGATAAATGTGAGCCCAAATTTTCGGCTATTTATAAACTTACGTTTTATTCATATCTTATTTGTATTTAGTTCCTTTTAAACATGACTATCGTTCACACATTCATTGTTCTTTATCTGGTAATAGTCTAGCAACAATGATGCACCTCCCCGACACGAGTCACAAGTACTGCTATACGCCTAAGAGCAAAAAAGAAATACATCATCTATCATTGCAACATTTCAACCTAGAGGTTCGATCGTTTCACTGAAAATAAAACTGTCATTATGCTCTGACATTTTTACCTGGTTGAAAGAGACATGAATGGTACGTTGACAAACTAATTTTTATCACTATTTTACTCATATTTCATTTGTTTTTTTTTGGACATTGAGACTTGTTTTATTTTGATTTGTTCTCCACGAAAGTCTGAATAGCTCTACGCTTCATTGCATTTTGCATTTTCAGAATCCTATTTCAAGATCTACTCAATTATTACTAATGATTAGATTTTACTTGGGGTTTGGTAGTTCAATATTTGACTCCTGTGAGTAGTGGTATAAATACTCTGTATTTAAATAATAACTAATAATAACTATTTAAATAATTTCATGCAATTTAATAGAAAATTTCAACCCCAACGAAAAGTTTCGTTCCCTTCTGCCTGTTGGTTTTTCCTTGACACTACAATGATTACCGATCACCTATTAAAAAGCCTTTAAACTTGCGTGAGCAATCAATTGTCACTGACTAACCTGTTGTTATTAAGCTGGTCATCGCCCGGTGATAAAGATGACATTTTGTCCATTAGTAAACTTAGCAATAGCAGATACCAATTGCGGACGCCCTTATTTCGACGATAGTAGTCGTTTAGATTCAGCACTGTGCATATGTGTGAAACATTTTCTTTATATGTGTGATTTCATATTTTTTTTTATATCTGTCTGCCTTCTAATAGTACTGTGAAAATAAAGATACTTAGTATACTGTATAATGGTAATTTTGTATCGTGAAAGTGTTGAAAATGAATGGTTTTGCTTGCATCACTTATAATTTTATAAATAATCACTTAAATTATACTTTCTATGATGCTTTAAGTGTAAGAATCTCTGTAAGAATCACACACTTAAACTTAATTTTGCCAATTTAAAACTTAATGTCCCCTTTGAACTATTAAAGTAGAGTCCTGAACTGTTCATAATGTTTATACCCTTAATGTTGCTTTAACTAAGTGATCACGTTTAAAAATTCAACTTTTGATAAGTTCTTTGCTTTAAATTATAAAGATATGAAACAGTAAATATTTTACTAATTGCTACATCAAATAAAGTATTGCAAATAGCAATTTTATTATTATAATTACGAAATTCCATTTATTGTATACCAAAAATTCACACGTGTAGTTACAATCAAAGTAGAAAACCAAATGTTATATTTTCAGGAAGCCACCATCATGACAGTGTGATTTAAAATGTTACACAATCAGAATAAAGCAGTACAGACCGGACTAGAATGGAACTTTGTTATGTACTATAGTACGAAAGAAGATTGACAAAGACAAACCACATTCTAAAGAAAGAATACTGCAGCATATAATCTTAAAGCTCTGAAAATTAGCTTTATTTTTTAGATAAAACAACGGGCTTTATGTGTATTTACATAGGCTTGAACGTCTAAATATGTTCAACATCACCAAATGATGGTAAAATTTACATTAAATGTTTTGGATAACCGATATCCTTCATCATAAAACTAACGAAGTTCAAAATCAAAACATTGATTCTGAAGCTGAATCACGCTGTGGATGATTGTACCTTTATCATAGGCACGCATCAACAAATGATAAGGAATCTGAATGAGAACGAGAAAGGTGGTGTTTTTATCTAATGCTAGAATTGAATTAAATGTGGAAAAATATTAACAAAAGTCAAATTATAGTAGTACGGCGTGTTGATGTATAGCATGTAGTGCTGTACCAGCTTTAGACCAGGACCTAACATTGTATTATTTTTTCTCGTTAAATCAATCTGAAAAAATTGTTTGTTATTTTTTCATCCAAAAGCTTTCCCGAGACGCTCTTTTACTTTTTGACCAGTTGTAATTATGATCTATGATCGTCCTGGATGTGTCCGGCAGATCTAAGATGGCTAGTGTCAACCACGTGGAGATAAAAGATGTAAGACCTGTACTCAGATACTGTATACCCAATCGTTTAAAAGCTACTGCACTGGAAAGGTATATGCCATTTTTTTGCAACATGACTTGCAAAAACGAAAACACCATATACCTTCTCCAGTGCCGATGTGGTATATAGTACATTGGCGAAACAGAACCACCTTTCAACAGGCGCATGAATGGTCATCGCTTATGTTTGTCTTTGATAAAGGTACAATTATGCACAGCGTGATTCAGCTTCAGAATCAATGTTTTGATCTTGAACTTTGTTAGTTTTATGCTGAAGAAGGATATTGGTTATCCGAAATATTCAATGTAAATTTTACCATCATTTGCTGGTGTTGAACATACTTAGTTGTTTATTTAATTTTTTGTTATGTTCTGCATCGCCTTTAACGATCCATGACCCCGTAAGAATGATTGTCTAAATACAAGTCAACAATCACTCTTACGGGGTGAAGAATCGTTAAAAACAATGCAACGATGCAAAACATAACAATAAATTAAATAAACGTCTACATATGTTTAACATCACCATAAGATGGTAAAATTTATAATGAATACTTCGGATAACTGATATCCTTCTTCGGCACAAAACTCATAAAGTTCAAGGTCAAAACAGATTCAGAAGCTGAATCACGTACGCTGTGGGTGATTGTACCTTTATCAAAGGCACACATAAGCAAATGATAAGGAACCTGAACCCTTTGTTACTTTCATTCATAAGAGTTGGACTACTTATATTATTGTAGTACCATATTATGCCATACATCGTTTTTGTGGACTAAATTTTACACTGGGCTAGATATTTTTCGTAATCTATTTTGAGATTTTTCTTTTGTGTTTTCTCCCAAAAGTGTGTTCTAGCTAGAAATCTTGTATGGCATTGCATATTGCATGAAATGTCATGCGTTTCCATAGAACTCAATTGGAAAACAGTCCTGCAGTATCCAAACTCATTAGCATAAATATGCACATATTGGACTAGTCCGCTTCTGACGAAATTGACTCCACGCGGGACGAGAGCAAGGGCTACCAGTGTTTGTATATCTCTCTTTGGTAAATTATCGATTTATGGGTGTGGCTAATTCATGTCACAAATCATTTATAGCACTGCATTGCTCGTTATCCAAATAGACTTCTTAAATCTATTTTGAATAACTCAGATAAGACCGTGCTATAAATATCAAATGCTAGTAATGCGACATCATGGAAGTTAACATACTAATATCTTTTTATGGACGTTTCCTTTATTAACGCCAACATATTGAAAATGCTTTTGTAGTTGTTTAATATTCAAAATACCAAGCTAGATGAAAAGGACATCATAAGTTCTAAATTAACACTTTCCTTTAAAGAGTCCATAAAGATAAAGACCATTTATGCCCAACTGAAATAAAACAGAATTATTATCTAAGAACTTTTCGACACTACATTTTCTCAAAAGTTCAAGGCTAGAAAAAAAATACAAATCAACATCTTTACAGAAATTAAACAATAAACTCAATTACATACTGCCCCAATTAAGACGATTTTATACATTATTCCGATCTCTAATCAGAATTAAAAGCCCATTAACACGTCTCTTCGTCCTCCGACTCCACTGGAACCATGAGCTTTACATCGTATTGTATATATACACCTATTTTTACAACGTTTTTATCTTAACAATAGGGGTAAACACGTCTCTTGCTTGATGTCTGAATTAAGGAACATATAATATAAACAATTGAAGGATCCATGGTGAGGGAACCTGTAAGTAAACAATTACATTATTATAAGTAAAACGCAATCTGAATAAATCAGCTGTTAGGATAACGCTTTACGTAAGGCACTGTAGCGTATTCTAACTGCTAATTTTAATCAGACTGAGTAAAACGATGTTAAAAGGAAGCTTTAATTTGGTTCTAAAAATAACCCTCGCCGAACTTTTATCAGTTATCTGTTCTCTCAAAATACAATTTGACATGACGTTATTGTTATTTTTTCTTTCTAATCCAATGGGGAACGCTTACCTTACTGGCACACCTGACACATATTCCAACTATGGCTAAGTTTAGTTTCTCGAAAACTTCAAACCTTTTTCTCTATTTTAACTTTAGTTTTTCGTTTTTGGTGTCCCCGGTTTTGTGTTGTACAAATATTTCCTCTCGTTTGCATCTTTGGTAATGCTTCTTTATATTCATTCAATACCACTTTAATATAATTACAGTACATGTACTAAACAATTATCATTAAATCACTGAGATAATGAAACTACAAAAATATAACGCCGGTTTACCTCAGAATAAATTTTCAAACATATTTCAACATATTTATTCATTCAAAGCAGGATGAATCCAAATACTTACTGATTTTTTTAACGTCCGCCTTGCCATGCTCTGAAATCTATTCTCGGAATAGTACCACCATTAGTTCGCTGCTCACATGACACCCTTGAAATATAATACAGTTGAAGTGAAAGTCTTTGTAGTGGTCTAGTATAAATAATGAATTGACACGGGTCATAGTATTTTGTTTTGTCTTTGTAATCATTTTTTATTCGTTGTGTGACTTTAAAAGATTACAAACTAGTTAAAAATTTAATTTGAAACGAACGTAACTATTTTCTCTTAGTCGACCTTACGCTGATCTTTTAAGCTTACTAATTTAAATAATTGGCATTGCAAGATCCGCATCACTGGTATCTTGTATGCTTAGCACTACTTTCGTCATTCCAGAATGTAGTTATCAGTAAGGAAGGTCAACTGGAGCTGCTTTGGAGTTTGATACAAAAATCATTTTATGTTCCACCAATAAAATAATGATTTACTCAACGTTAGGGGTATGTAAAGATTTAAAACGGAGAAGGGACGTAATTGAAACAGAAAATTATGAACTATGAACTTCAGTTGTACAAGAGATATTACCTAATATTATTTCTTTCAAGAGCAGCTCGTTGTAGACTGATAAGAGTGGGGTCATTTTTAGGTGCGTTGTCACATATAACTCCTGCTATGGTTACTTTTCTTATTTCATCAAGTTGTTCTGAAAAAAAAAAAAAAAAAAAAAAAAAATCCAACGTTACTGAACGTACCAAAATGAAGGATGTTATCTCAAATTGGTTCTAAATAGAACTTTTAGACGGTAACAGGTTCGCATTTGTTGTATGAATGCTTTCATGTTTTAATAAATGGTTAATCATTTCTTTCAAACCTGTCGTAATTGTTCTATCAAGAATTACATTATTGAAACGCAGCCGTTATAGACTTAATATGTGAAAAAAATCTAATTAATGTCATTATCAAATGATTTTTCCTAATCTTCAAAATTGTATTAAATACTTTCATTCGACCAATGACTGTTCTGTACAGTTAAAGCCTCTGACTCTATTATGGGAATTCCTGTTAGGCTCGTTATTCTAACCATATTTAGCTATTCCTCTGCTAATTTGTGTACTTGTATACTCACCAAGTGAAAAACCTTCCGGGGCTGGTCTCTCATACCAAAATCTATCACATTCCTTCAACTGCTTGAATTGTTGACCTAGTATACACGCAAACGTTGGTCCAACATATGATGGATCGCCTGCGAGCCTTCTCTCCAGAATTCCACCAACGTACAGGTCTATGTCATTCAAATTTCTACAGAAAATGGCAAAAAATATACGACAGCACTATATAAAACAGAGCTTGTTCGTTCTATCTTCTAAATTCTGCACTTTGTAGTTCTATTTTTATCAGTGAATAAAATCGCAACAACTGTTAAGAACTATAATATTTGATCTATCGTACCAGCATTTTAACTTTGAGTAGGAGTAACCATTTAAGTGAGAATGTGTGAGGCGAAACATATTTTTAATGGTAAACAGAGGCTGTTGCATTTTCCGAGAAAAAAAAATATTCGAAAGAAACTTATTGTATTTACTTCTTTTTACACCATTGGGACATCTTTTCTTCACTTGTTTTTTATGTCTTCTTTCATATGGGACTTAAATCTAGTAACTAGGCGGTTAAATTTCTTTATAAAAAGAAAGACACTTATACTATGGGTACATCCGGTCCAGGCTCCAAGTTAATTGGATTGCCAATACACCTTCAGTTATATGTGTGTATTGAATGTGTTTGTCACTGTTTGGTTGTTGTTTCTGGACATTGGAAGTTCTGATTCTCTTTTTACCGTGCTTAAATATCGTTTTCATACAATTTTAATCAATTTTTTCTAACCCATAAATCCTCATAAGTTCGTCAACTGCTGGGCCTGGAATATCATCTAGTTCCCTGAAAGCTGTACCACTTGAGGGGACAGACAGTCCACACCACTGCCTCCACTGGAGATATGTTGGGAGACCGTGATCACGGCCCCGGTTGATATTCAAACTGGTCAAGTCAAGGGGTCCATGAAACAACTTATTTCGTATGGCATCCTCAAATTGACTGTAAAATATAAAAAGAATGAATTCATAAATCTCATTGGTCAAGTCTTTTCCACATTTCTCTTTTCTTTTTTAGTTTTTTTTTTGTTAAACCGAAACTTATTACATGATAAAGATTACATGTATTTAAATAATTCGATTCCATCAGCTACTTGTTAAATAATTTAATCTTTTTTTTACTTTTATCAAGGTAGTTCATATGTTTGTGTCGATATCTAGGATTTCATTTCTAAAGTTCAGTTGTCCGAAATGGAAACACAATGAAACATTTACTTTTTAAATTTAAATATTATATTTATGAAACAAATGAGAAATATCCCAAGAGAAAATAGATTATCCACACAATGTAATAACAATGATAATGAGTTTCATTTACAATGTGAACAAAATAAAGCATTGAGTGATCATTCTTTTCACAAGACAAGTAATATTGTTACATTGTCTAGAACTGACCAACCATTCAATCAATGCATATGGATGTAATTTTCCAAATAAATAAATTGTATAAATTAGTAGCCTATTCTAAACGACGGTACGTTATTATCTTGTAGGTCTACATCACATGTTCAACTGTTATATTGGTAGTATTTATAAACTAGTGATTTACTGCAAACATTATGAACTGTGTCTATTAGTCTTAACCAATTAACGTATCATATTCACAATAATTTTTTTTTATATATATTTAGTGTATATATTAAAGTAGCGTTTAGCATTTTTCTCCTATCACTTTCAAAATATTCGATCCTCATTTAATATTTGGTACCTACCTATCAACTCTGCTAGCAGGTAGGCTTGCGGAGTATCGTACAAAATCTAATACTTTGGAACCACCTTGGTTTATAATCATATGGGGGTTCAGTAAAGTGTCTTCCATATCTGTTTCTTCTGTTAATCTATTAGGATTGTTTGCATCTTGCAAGTATGCAAGTTGGTTTGGAACCTATTTACAGAATTAAATACAAATTATTTGTCATATGACAGGTAACTCACAAGAATTCCAAATATGCAAAACTTAAAGAAATACATAACACATGATGGGCTATTGAAGCAGGATTGACAATTATTATTTAGACGTTTTACTACTACAACTTTCAGCTGCATAAAAGGTAAGGTGTTTTTATAGATTTCTGTAGTTGGTAGAAATTTTAAGAAATCTCCGAAAATATGATTGATAATATTATCAGAGTAAAAGTTATTTTCGATTGATAAAAGATTTGAAAGTAGTACTGGAATTCTTGGATAACTGGAAATAAATTGGTCTTTTTTTAATAACATGACATCATTATTCTGTAAGATATTGTTTTGGCTTTAAAAATCTTAATGTTATATTCAACTTTCAAACAAAATACCTTTTTTTCAATTAATATTCACCTGTGAATGTCCAAATCTGAAAGCAGCAGTAGAAAATCCAACTGTAATTCCAGGATTACATGAAGTATTGTAAGACGTTGAGTGAGCGAAGTCCAACAGTCGTAGATTATATTTCCTTATTGTTTCGTCAGTGAATACATCTAAATAAATCGTCATATTTATAATTTGAGTTTGCGTTACAGTGCATGCACATTTGCATAATGATTATACAATTATATATAAATAGATTGACAAAAACCGTTTGATTTTCACGACAAAGTGATATTCTCTATAATTAATAACGTAAAGCACATACTGTCTAAGTACTCATTGTAAGTAACGTGCTGAATTTCAGCTCCTACAATTTTTCTTGCTTCGTTAAATATTTTCTCGTCATCTGTCCATCCAATGGCCTTCAACTCATCAACAATACGATTGTGTTCTCTCACAAATAAGATGTGCATTAGTCCAAGTCCTGGCTGTACATTCACTCTCACATCACCTGAATTTCGAAGATGATAATTTAATAATTGTACATTGTTGGCTACTGTGATTCGGACATAAAGTGATTTTTCAGAGAGAAAAAGAAAATATTCATTGAGACAAAAAAAAACCCAAAAAACTCAAGGCAAGTATTAAACATTCACTATCTTTAAAAAAAGATGGCCGACGCAGTAAAATTGTTTTTTCCTTAAAATTTTCCTCCGGAAATAACGCACGGCACGCAATTTCAATTTCCTTTTTCGAACCGCACTAAGTTATCAGTATTTGACCAATCTGGAAACAGAATTTTGATCAGGTGACTTGCGTTTCCAAGGAAGAGGGTCTTTAAGGTCAAAGAGTAAAAAGTGAAACTATAGGTCTCAGTATCGTATTAATTTTCCCATAGACTTCTATAGTGAAGTGCATATTTTTAGGATTTTTTAAAAAATATGTAAATTGATTCAATAAAACTTTCACTTATGTAGCATTTCTAAGGACATGTGAAAAAATAATTTCCCGCAAAGAAAATAGGGTGAGTCCACGAAGATCGGACAGAAACGTAGTCTCAAACTATAAATAGCCATTTTCCCTACTTTCACTTTCGTTTTGCACTCACCAAACCAACCTTTTCAGTGGAACATTTTTATGATATTGTGTTAGATTTTCTTTTAAAAACGTTCTTCACCTTGCAGTGTGATGTTTGCTCTATTTTATAAGTCATTGTTCATATCTTTTGACAAAATATTAGTTTGTAGAGAGGCAAAAAGAAAATGCACTATATTTTTATAGCATCCATGTTTTGACGTACACCTGCTCAGGGATATGCAATACGATACTGGTACCTATACCGACTGCGTCGGAAAAAACACACGCAAGAAACTGACAAATAATGATAGCAAACTCTCTATTTAGAAGATTTCAATAATCATATATTGTTAACGACTCGCTATCGTTTGAAATAAGACCTACTTTGACCTATAGAAATATATCAACCTGAACAACCTTGTACGGCGTGTCAGATAAGAAGGGTATGTTTCCCTTCCTTAACAACAATATAAAGATAGATGTGATTTCCAATCCAGCCTGGATCTCCATGGATCAAAACGAACACATGGCTCACTCTCCGGTTGGAAAAAATTTCATCGTGTCGCGTGTTCTTTCGCATAGAAAATAAATTGCTAAAGAAAGTATGATAAGGTTAAATGAGACATATTTAATAAAACAGGCTTCAACATAGAAATTTCTAATCAACAATTTCAATAAATGTTTCTATGTGCACTGCCTAACTCAATTATACTAAGGAAAAGTTTTCCCTTCCCTCATATGCTGGACCATAGGTCCAAAGCTCTAGAGAAATTAAAATGACTAGTATGTGTGGTCATTTCATTGGTGCCATTAAAAAAATTTTTTTTTTATAATTTTCACAAATTTAATTCAACTCTTGATACTTTCTATATTTTATCAAATAAAAAGTTTTCAAATTATATTCAATAAAAACAGCAGAAATCATTCAGCTTATTTGAATCTTGTTGATTTTGCCAACGTTGATAATCGCGAATTTGACAGATCCGAGATTTATTTACACACGCGTTTCACTCCCTGATACATTAAAACCCCGGAAATTGCCAATCAAAACATTGTATTACCGTTATAATAAACACAAGCGCCAATCACATTGATTTATGACAGGTATAGGTTATTGATACGCACAGGTAATTGGGAAATACATTGCCAATTTGTAATGTCTGACTCAAATTTGAATAGATGGCGCACATCAAATGAACACATGGCGCTCGTTTTGAATTCATGGTGCAAGGAAAGTAACACATGGCGCAGCGCCATGCGAGAAGATGTCATGGAAAACCCATTGAAAAATGAGACAGTCATCAATCAAAAGACAAGCAACGAACAATTAAACTTCTACGGGTCATCACATGTTCTTCTTTGAAGGGCAAAACCCATACTATAAAGCAAACTGTAATCACAGTTTCCGCTATATAGATGACGTATTTATCTTTAAACAATCCTAATTTTTGGGATTTGAAAGAACTTGAGATAAGGAATACCACAGACACTGTGAAGTCAGCCTCATATCTTCACCTACACATAGAAATCGATGATAAAGGAAAACTATTGACCAAACTTTACGACAAACGTGATGACTTTTCATTCAGAATTATCAACTTTCCTTTCATCTGTGGCAACATCCCTTCAGCACCTGCGTATGGAGTGTTCATATCACAACTCATACGTTATGCCAGAGTTTGCCGAAACTACGCAGACTTTTTGTATTGTGCTAGAACTCTAACAAATAGGCCTCCGGAACAGGGTTACGTTGCTACAAGATTGAAGTCATCACTATTTTATGGTCGTCATCATGAACTCGTGGATCGTTATGGTTTATCCATCAGCACCATGAAAACTGATTTATTCATCGGGTCATAGTTTTTCCTTTCCTCGTTTGTCTACCCCGGACTTGACTTTTTATTAGCAACTCGGCAGTGTTTCTAGAAAAGCAGATGACGCTTACCCTACCGGTGCACATAGTTCATGCACCCAGTTTTTAGTGGAGTGCGAGTTGCCCATTTACTTTTGTTACTTTGTATATATGATTTTAATTACTTTATGTTCTTTGTGTGTATGTCTGTTTTCCATGTCTGGTCTGTCCCTGGATTACATTCATTTGATTATCGCTATAACATTGGTTCCCTTGATTACTATAAAAGGCCCCTAAAAATGAAGTGAAACTATTCCAAAAAGACTAAAATCGATATAATCTATAAAAAAAACACAAAACGAATGAAGATAAAAAAACAACGACAAAGTGGAGTTTAGGTTTCTGGCTTGTGAGAGGCACATCCAGTAATTGGCAGGGTTAAACATATACGCGAGCGCTCAACCCTCCCCCCTAACCTGGGACAGTAGTGGAAAATACAACAATAAAACGAACTATAAAATATGTTGAATTCGGATTTAACTCTTGAGATCGACACAGATTACAAGCACTTTAACAAATAGGACAAACGACAACAAGCTGCGTTTTCCTTGAAAGAGTACTCTTTATGCTAGTGTTCAAAATTCAAAAGCGAATGATAGGATAACAAAGTTTCCATAAATAGTTATTATATTTTATAGAAACTGACCTGCTTTTTGACAGTAGTCATTAGAATCGTTGCCATCGAGAAAACAGATTGCATCGTCAGCTGTATCTTCTGGTAGTAAATCTCCGACTGGTTCTCCCTTAACCAGCATTTTTGCTGAAACATAGAAGAAAGTCTGATGATGATGAATAACAAAAAAAAAGATATAAGAAGTATGAAAATACAAATAGTTGTTTTGGTGAACGAAATACAAACGTTTAATTTTTTTTCCTGAAATTCTTTTGTACGAAAGCTCATTGAGCTCATTTTCGTAGACTAAAAAAATGTTTTCGCGTAATAACGCGGAACTTACGCGAAATAACGAGAAAAGTTGGTCTTGTTTGTATATTAAAGGAAAAAGAAAACCTTTGATTTGTCCGCCTGTATTTCTACATCTGGACTTTCTATTTTTTTTTCATCAAACAAAAAAAGCAGATAAAAACAAAACGAAACAAAAACAGAATATAGGAGTAACAATCATCTTTTGTGTCAAAAGTCATAACGCCTTAAATGGTAACGACAACAGAAAGGTACTTCATTCGTTTTATTACGGAAGCCGAGAGGGGACACAAAAAACAATGGATTTTTTTTTTATTCGAGATCACGATAAAACAGTACCGTTATCTCGAGATCTCGATAAAAAATAAATCGTTATCTCGATAAAACGAATCTGTTATATCGAGATCTCGGATTATTATTTCGAGATCTCGATTTATTATATCGTTATATCGGTTTATGATATCGAGACCTCGATTTATAATATAGTTATCGCGATTTACTATCTTGATTTATTATATCGTTATCTCGATTAAACAGTAGCGTTATCTCGAGATCTCGATATAAAATAAATCGTTATGTTTTGTTAAATTTTATATTATCGTAATAAATTGGAACAACATGTTGTTACATACCTCCTTGGCCTCTCAGCTCACGTAATTCTTCCTCGGAACTTCCATAAACATTACTGCCATCAATGAACGATGTTATTTCATTTACTACTTGTTTTCCTACAAAACCAAGGAATCCAATTTAAAAAATTGCAACAAAACTGTTGCATTAAACATCAGTTTTTATGAATTTTTTATCGAATATATTTGGTCTTGTATTGTCCAATGTCCTGTCTTCTTTAATGATTTTGCCCTTTGTCGTTCATCATCTACTGTGTCAACATATGTCTAAACACCAATTTGTAATACATACATTTGAAGATATGTTTGGCACTGCGGTTTTTTTTTTCTCATTTGCATGAATAAAAATCTTGGTGGAGCGCAGTATGATGCGATTGCAGTATGTTTAACTGTGTTCACTTGGGGCAAGTGTGGACACAATATTAGTTTTTGACACACTTAAGTATAGGGAGTTGCAGTTTATTGTGGATAAAAAAAAACAACAGGTTTGGACACTATATAGCACCCAGTTTGAAATTCAATTAAAGGTGAAAAAAAGTTCTGCATTAGGGGTAGTAATCAAAGACCCTTGCCTACGATTCCAACCAAAAAAACAGTAACATTAATAAATCTGATAAAAAACGCAGACAGTCAACTTCATGACGAATCCAATAATTAAAAGTTAATAAAGAGCTTCGCAAAGCACTTTAACTTACCGGTTAGACTTGTATCAATTGCTTCTTGTGAACGGGTAAACTCCATACAAGACAGGAACTCTAGATCAGGCTCGGGTGTTAATTTCATAGCCATGCATTCATCCCTATTAACAATTTTTAACTGTTTTATTCAAGCTATAAAATTTTAGAATATTTCTAAGGTCAATCTTCTCCTTTATAGAACTGCAAATTAATGCAAAATTGTGTTGAAAGTATTATAATTTACGGTAGCAATTTTTTTAACAACAACATGTTACTATCTCTGTAAATGAACTCAACTAAACGTGACAATTTACCAGAACAAAAGCAAAACAAATGCTCTAGACGAAATCACAATTCATTCCTAGTTCGTTGCTTAATTATTCATGTCGTTAGAACCTCTTTACACAAATTGAAACTAATGATATCTACTAAGACGACCCTCACAAGAAATACCAACAACTTGACCCTAAATACTTATTGGTCAAGGGACATTATAACAGTGAAAACGAAATACAACTGACCGACAGATATGTCAGGTAAATATAACTTCGTTTCTGTAAAAAAAAATATTGTTTTTTTTAGTTGCTAAAATAGAAGAAAATTTCAAAATATGAGATTCGGTCTGGTAACACTGCTGGCATAAATACTTAAGTGACCATACACTCTCAAAATATAACTGAGGAAAACAAACTATGTCTACTAAAACGTTCATTATGTTTTACAAAGTCATATTCTGATCATATCAACAGTTAAAATGTTCATTAACAACACAATAAGTAACTCGACCGAAAAATGCGTTGTAGTATACAGTCTTAAAACATCAAAGCAAATCTAGTGTTGAAATGGACACATTCTGTCTACATCAACGCAAAAAAAGTTGACGTAGACATTTTACCTAACTCATCACAAAAAGCGTTGATATAGACATTGTTTGACTTACTCAACCGAAAGTGGGCATTTCAGTCATTATTTGGTCTAGTAGTGTAATCTCTAAGCCAATGTTTCATACACTTATAATCAGGTTTCTTTACATACCTGTCAACTGGTTCACCGTTCTCACAGCAGGTAATGGATGCACCTTCTTCACCTGTCACCAAAGAAACAAAATCTCATTCAATTAAACATATGTTTAGACAATTATACAGTAATCACAGTGCATAAAAGAAATAGAAATATTAAAATAAAACCGATTTTCTCAGTTTCAGATTTCTGCTTATGCTCACAGTAAGAGCTTTATTGGTTACGCCATTATGAGAGCTCTTCCGCAGAAAAGAGTAATTTGTTTTTTTACCAAAATATTTTTATTGTATTTTGTATTTTATGGCAACAAGCTACCACATGAAATAGATCTATTTAAAAACTACAGAAGAAAGTTAAGCCATAAACAGAAGTCATAAACATTTCTTGAGTTTTTGGTCATAAGCAGCACAAACTATTCAGTTTTTACAGTGTGTTAATATAACTCATACCTGTAATAGTTGGTGTAAGAACAAAGTCGTGGTCAAGAAACTGTCCCCAAAACATACTCATCAGCGTGTTAAAACCCTCGCGTACAGCTTCCTGACCATTGGGAACTTTAAAGAATGTATTGCTCAATGTTCTTGGTGTTGGTAACTCACCGCCACTTGTTGCAAGTCTGGGTTCATCAACTAACAAAAAATCATCAAAGAATCTTCGTGGAATCTCGTAAAAAATGAATTTAATCATGACGTTGACCATTTTACACTTGATTGTATTTATTACGTTGTTTGTCATTACATGGTGTCAAAGTAAACAGCTGTTTAAACACGTTATGCGCTTTGTGGGACGTTTTTGAGACGTTTTAACATCTGTTTGTCATAAGAACTATAGCTTCAAAGACGTGCGCGTCATTTTTAACATAAAAAAGAAACCTTCGTTGAATTAATATGTTATTTTACAAAAAGGTGTGGTGGAGACGTTCGGTTATTAAATCCTTTCTCCTACCTCCATCTTGGTAAACTTCGGTCTGAAATCGTGGTGCCTGTGCTCCAGCTGATCCCCAGTCTGTGTTGACGAGATTATTACACGTCCCGTCCATAGTTCTATACTGATTGACGTTATCTATTCCGTCACAGCTCCCGGTTGTTGGCTGAGTGGGTTTAGGAGTCGTCGTCGTGGATTGAGGTGTCGGTTGAGGTCCCGGACGAGGCGTAGGTTGAGGTTGGGGAGGGGGTGGAGGACGTGGACCACCCGGTTGACGACCTCCTTGCCTAAAACATTAAAAGCCAAAAAAAAAATAATATTTAAGGAAAACACAATAAAATGTTAATCTGTTAAACAACCGAGCGGTGATTTTTCTGCGATAGTTTTTTCCCTCATCTAACACTTTTTTCAAGTTTTTTTTCAAATTTAAAGGGAGAAACTGATATTTATTAAACTGTTACAATATCTCGTATAAAACTGGATATCACTCCCAACAATATGGAAAACATGTAACATCGAAAAAGAAGGTTTGTCTAATATATCCGTTCACACATTTACAACTCTTTACCTACAATAAAGTAAGTTGTCCTTAAATTTATTTTTTTTCTCTCGAAAATCAATAATACTTTGTAACATGAATCTTCTTTTTTCCTTTGATCTTTTTATGGAATAACATAGAGACGACAAGCATGTACCAAAATGTATGCTCTAAATTGAAGCAACCAAATAATATTGCATGAAAGGTCACATGGGCCTATATAATGCAATGAGGAAACAGCCATGAAATAACCAAAACGCTAAAACCAATATTGCATGGGTAAGCTCCGCCTCTTTGGGGAAAAGATTACGCCTACAAAAAAGCACACATACAAATGTCAATTTTATTAGGTTTCATATAATAAAATATAAATCTTTAAATCTCTGCAGGTTTTCTTTGCCAGACAGAGAACAAAAAAATATAATGTCTACTCATTAATTTAAAGATAGAACCGAAAAAATACATATTTCTTTACTTTTGAAACATATTGGCAAAAAAAAAAACAACCCCCAAGTTGAACATAATGTATCGAAATGAAATTTTCCTCAAATACAGAGCTAAAAGTTAGTGAAAGTTGAAGTTGCAATTTGAAAATTGAACTACCCCTTTAGTATTTGTAACGTCTTTAAGGATTTCTGGTGTGGTCCGTTGACGTTTTATCGGTGGGATGGCCAACACGCTCGAATTTTCACTAGTCGCTTCAACGCTAGCATTTTCCTCGAAAATGGGCGCCACTGCAATTTCGGTGGACTCTTGAGGCGGATTAAGGACATTTGAAACCTTTTTCTGAATTGTTTCAATCTGGTAGAGAGAATGCGTCTGCCATACTGCCTACTGTGCGGGTTATTAGATTTTCCCGCCAAACATTTTCTTCTGCACGGACTGTCATGGGCGTGTCATTCATGTTACAAATCATTTATAGTAACGCCTTCCTCGTTAGCCAAATAAACTTCTCACGCTGCGCGTTCGAAAGTTTATTTGTCTAACTCGGAATACTATGCTATAAATATAACATCTTTAAATATCTGCAGGTTTTCTTTGCCAGACAGAGAACAAAAATATAATGTCTACTCATTAATTAATAACCCCCCCCCCTTTTGGGTCCCAAGGTAAAACAATAAAATCTTTTCACTTGCGGATCGTGTGGATAGTAGAAAAGGTATTGTAATCGACTAGTTATGGAGTTTTGAGACTTGTTATATGCCTACATATTGTAGAAAATTGTAAATATGGAAAAATAAATAGATTTTTTTTACATTTGGGCCAAAAAAGGGGGTCCATGCCCCGAATAGTTGTGTTTAAAAGCCTTCAAAAAGACAATTAGCGTAAATCAGTCTAATTCAATTAAAAAATACACACCTGAGAGAGAACCAAATCATCGCTTTCTACATTTTCAATGTCAAGCCAATCTGGTAGAGAGAATGCGTCTGCCATACTGCCTACTGTGCGGGTTATTAGATTTTCCCGCCAAACGTTATTTTTTTCTGCACGGACTGTCATGGGCGTGTCATTCATGTTACAAATCATTTATAGCAACGCCTTCCTCGTTAGCCAAATAAACTTCTCACGCTGCGCGTTCGAAAGTTTATTTGTCTAACTCGGAATACTATGCTATAAATATAACTTATTTACATTCTTGTCATATTTTACCGTTTAATACGGGAATCTCCTGTCTTTGTTGCCTCTTCCCAAGCTTTAACGTAATCTGTATCGCCAGCTAACTCTTTCAACGATTTCCCGGTGCTAAAACATATATTTATGAAAAATAAGTACTTTTAAAGAAGATGGATAATCAAAAGATAGTTTCAATGTTTAATAATGATATTAAGAGTTTCATTGCTTATAAAGTATTTTTTTTTATAAATGACATTTTGAAGATTTAAGATTGCAATAAATAACAATGCAAATACAGCCTTTACATAAAAGGCAACAATTGTGTTTGGTGGTATGCTTCTACACGTCGAGATTATCCTCAATCCACTCTCGTTTTCATTATACTAATTCATAATTGCAATATAAAGAGAGAATCTATACAACTCACATTTTGACAAGTGCCTTCTTTGCTGCAATCAAGTTGTAAGCTTTGTATTGTCGACGTCGGGTATTTGGTGTACTTTTAAACTGGCGAGATAGTCCCGGCTTTCTTTTGCCATCAACACCTATAAGTTAATTGAATATGTTCATTATTATATATCAAATAAACATTTAAAAGGCTTTAATTCTCTTATCCAGACTAAAAGCTGCCATTTCCTGAGAGAAGTACATCAATGTTACCTTGTCCTTTCTTTTCCTTCTGTATTTTCATTAGTCTTTCGAGTTTAAGATCTCCCTCTTCTAGAGCTTCCTCTACGTCTTGTCGGGCCTGTTGTAGTGCCGTTGACTCTTCATTCTCTCTTTTCTCAAGTATTTCTTCTATTCTTTCCAATAATTTTAGCTCTCTTACTTTTTCCTGTGACCTTGTCTCGTGTGAGCTTCCATGATTCTGGTTACAAAATACTACCAACAGCAGCAACGAAATTCCCAATATCACTTTCATTCCTTTAATTATATATATAAAAAAACAAGATGAAGCTTCCATTGACATCAAATCCATCATGACTGTACCATTTTAAGAAGTGCATCACGACTGACCATTTAAAAAATGTCTTCTGGTTCAAAGACAAATTCAAGGAAACAAGGAAATCTTTTTCACTAAAAGCAAACCCAACGGAAATTAAAAATGGGCGAAAAAACGAAATTAAAAAAAAAAATAAAATAAGAAATAAGAAATTAACAATTCAAAAGAATTGGATATAGATCGCTAGTAGCACTAGCCAACTTTGTCCCTTTGGAATTCTACGTAATTATAAAGTTCAAATTTCACCAATATTGGGTCCTTCGCCCAGTGGCAATGACAAAACAATGTTTATGATTAGTAGTATAGATACATGTATAAAGACAATTTAAGACACACTATATGAATATTTTTTGTACTTGCTTAATTGTAAAAAAAAAGATGTTGTCTTTGTTTACAAACGTTGAGAAATACACGATTTGATAAAACAACTGGGCATGCTAGAAAGAGAAGCATAATATTAATATCGCACGGATAATCTGACAACAGAAGTAAAAATACTCAAGGCACAACGATTTAGTACACATGCTAGAGAATATCAGTACATAATAATAATATCAATGATTTAAGTCAATACGGCTTGTTGACAGTTACTTATGGATATCTATCACTATTACAATCTAGAAAGTAGATCATGTGTGCCAGAAACGTTTTGTGAGTCAAATCTACACACGTAACTTAATGTCCATTTACGGTTATGTAATAATAAATTAATTTGAAATAAATACTGCTATCTGATTGGTTAAAATAATTTTGTTATATCTCAATGGATAAAAAAATATTGACACGCCCCTATTCAGTTATATTCAGAGCTACTTTTCTCATGTTTAAAGATAAAAATATGTTTTAAAATTAATTTATATAAATTGGCTATAATGAAAATTTGGTCTATTGAAAAATAACAAGAATTTTCCATGTGGATATGGAAAATTTATGTTATTTTTCAAAGGACAAAATTTTTATCATGCCAATTCTTAAACATAAAAAGAATTTTCCATGTGGATATGGAAAATTTATGTTATTTTTCAAAGGACAAAATTTTTATCATGCCAATTCTTAAACATAAAATACGAGGAATCGTTATGTAACTCCTATACTACTTCAAGGGTCTAATTAAATAGCAATATAACCTTCTTTTACATGTTTGTAATACTGAGATTGAAATAATGAGTTAATATTTATACATATTTTCTTTGACGTTAACAATAATTTGCTCGATTTCAATAAAAGCCACGTTGATGTAAAAAAATGTATATAAGGAGGAATGGAAGTTTCGCTGTACAACAAAAGAGGCATTTCCTAAAGGAATGGATGAGGTGCAGAAAAACATGTCATCGGTGAGCAAGCTTCTTTGTTTTTTCTTAGGAATGCTCATAATTTTTTAACATTTATTATTTTATTATAAACGATGTTAATCCAACTCGCTAGTTCAGAATGTAGGTCGGATGTTTAACAAGCTTGTATAACCACAGACCATTAAAACATACGCATATTTGAATTGTATTTCCGATAGTCACGCTATCTTTCGTATATTTAAGCCTATTGTAGTAGTGGATTTAAATCATTATAAAAATCGTGATTTCTTTCAACAGTTGAACCCTAAAACCATTTAATAGTCTAAAATGTTAAGTAATAAAATTTTTAGATTACTCTTAATCAACGGAAACTATTTCGAATAACTAGCGCTGCGAGTAATACATATGTTTGGGAAAGAGTATCAATTTTGCTCTTGCCAAAAATAAAAAAAAATAATAAAAAAAATAGGTAAAAAAACGTTGAGTAAAATATAAGACGGTGGATGAGACGTTTCATATGTCTCGCTAGTAAGGTTGAAAACACCTATTCCAGGTATTTCACTAGTCATGTGATAAGAATTCGCTAATCGTGGCAACTTACTTCTTAGTTGAGAGAAGGATGACATGCCTTGAATTTTTCGGGCCTAAGACTTGAGCTGCATATACGTTCTCAAAATAAATATATTAAGAAGACTACATGTTACTGCATTTCATTCTAATACATGTATTTAACTAATTATTTAGTCTTTATTGTGTATCTACCATAACGTTCATTATGATGTGTACTATAGAATACATGTTTCTATATCTCTATTTAAGATATAGTCAATAGATATATTGTTATTTATTAAAGTGAGAAGTGAAACCTGTCTTAACAGAATCCCTTTCGGAGTGGATACTCGGTTGAAGCTTTCGGTGTGGATAATTTATTCGGTTGAAGCTTCCGGTGTGGATAATTTATTCGGTTGAAGCTTTCGGAGTGGATATTCGGTTGAAGCTTTCGGTGTAGATATTCGGTTAAAGCTTTCGTCGTGGATAATTTATTCGGTTGAAGCTTCCGGTGTGGATATTCGGTTGAAGCTTTCAGAGTGGATATTCGGTTGAAGCTTTCGGAGTGGATAATTTATTCGGTTGAAGCTTTCGGTGTGGATATACGGTTGAAGCTTTCAGTGTGGATATACGGTTGAAGCTTTCAGTGTGGATAGTTTATTCGGTTGAAGCTTTCGGTGTGGATAATTTATTCGGTTGAAGCTTTCGGAGTGGATATTCGGTTGAAGCTTTCGGTGTAGATAATTTATTCGGCTGAAGCTTTCGGTATGTAGATATTCGATTGAAGCTTTCGGTGTGGATAAATTATTCGGTTGAAGCTTTTGGAGTGGATATTCGGTTGAAGCTTTCGGTGTGGATAATTCATTCGGTTGAAGCTTTGGAAATGGATATTCGGTTGAAGCTTTCGGTGTGGATAATTTATTTGGTTGAAGCTTTCGGTGCGGATAATTTATTCGGTTGAAGCTTTCGGAGTGGATAATTTATTCGGTTGAAGCAGTTTTTCGGTTAACACAGGTTCAAAATGAACTGAAATAAATATGAATGGACTTTCAGAAGATTTCTGGTTTAGAGAGGTTACTAGTTTATTCAAGGTTCGGTTTACACAGGTTTAATATTTTGTTTCCAATCAGAGTCAACATTTTATATCTAATTTCACGGGCCCATGATTTTGGTTAATAAATATTCTTTTATGAAAGAATTGCTTTTATACACTGGTAATAATGTGTTTGTGCTTCTTTGTTCATTCTATAAAACATTTAAAGTATGGTTACTTTATGTATTCCTCATAGAAGTGGTTTTTTTTTAATGCTAGGTATTTTTAAATGATATCATTGATTAAAACATAAATTTCCTACTTTATGAATACTACGTGTCAACACATGAGTAGACAGTTAAAACACCATTCATTAGTACAGTCTATATGATTCCCTGATACACTTTTTAACCTCGTTCTAAGAAGAAACATAAATGAACTGGCAGACAACCTGCACATTAAAACATGTAAGAATCCTCACTTAATTGATACCCTGCTCCCTTGTTTTAATAACACGCTCCTTATAACCCCCAAATTAATTTGGATAAAATTTTAAAACAGGAGATATCCAATGGGAATATTATGGAATGCTATAAAGATATTTAATTCCAAACATCGGTGTAGGAGGAGATGTGGATTAAATTGGTACAATATATATTTATTAAATGCAGTCATATTTTCTAGCACCCCCCCCCCAAAAAAAAAAAAAAAAAAAAACAAAAACAAAAACAAAAACAAAACAAAAAAAAAACAATTGAAATGGGCGATACACACCTTCAACATTCAATAAATATATTTTTTTCAGTGGTGTAATCCTTGAGAAGTAACATGCGCAACGTTAAGATAGGTACCATATATTCCACAGGAAATACCCCCCCCCCCAAAAAAAAAAAAAAAAAAAAAACCAGATTAAAATCTAAAATAAGATGTGCAAATATTTAAGCAGCAGTCTTTGTGTAAAAAAAATCAATCGGATGCTTAATACATGTCAAAAACCAACCAAATTCACTTTTATTTTTAATTTAGGAACACAAACAGACCACATAACCAGCTTCAGTTTGTAAATCGGTTGTTGCACTTTTCGAAATAAAAGAATGAAACTGACACTTTGCAAGAGTTATTGTTCTTGACTTGATTTCTTAGGTTAAATTTAGTGAGAAATGAAAGTGTGTTTTTAAAAAAAAAATACAGAAACTATCGTTATGCGTTACAGCACCGTTTGTTTGTCGGATATAACCTCTATACCATACGCATTATCTGAATTAAATATGGCCTGGTACTAATAAGTATCCCGTAGAAGTTTCATTAAACTCCATTCTTTAATAGACAAGTCTTAGAATTGAATACAAATGTACCTATAGTCATAAATGAAAAGTACAGAGTGTACAATTAGAATATGCAACAAATTTTCTGTTATATTTCAATAAATGGGTTTGGAGGAGGAACGGATGGTAGATTTCTGCGGAACAAAAGTTCGGACGAAAGGAAGGATAGACACCACTATATAAATCATTCACTTGCAAGCGGATATAATAATGTAAAACGTCGGAATATTTACCCAGTAAATCTTAATGCAAAGCAATTTAAAAAAAACAAAAAAAGCTATAAGATTCTGTATTAATAACGGCCTTTACCTGTTTTTGTCAGAATATGAATCCTTACTGATTTAGAATTAATACCTTTTTCTTTTTAAATACCATGTCTAGATAAAGACATAATAATAAATCCTATCACGATTTTTAAAATTCGCTTCAGTTTTTCAACCATGCATTTAAGACTATTAAAGTTACCACCTCCGTTGAAGTGACCATCCGCCCACTATGTAATGAGGCGTGATTTTTTTTTTCAAAGAACACGCGCGTGGTTGTATAATATTATGCAGTGCCTGAATTTAAATGTGGGTGTACGTTAAATATTATGTAGATTTTGTTTTAGCATTCCATTTGAAAGTACATGTATATCAACAATATGGTGACTTTATATTGAATTAGCGTCATAGAGATTGAACACTTTGTAAGGCAAAATTGTACGAAGGACATTTTAATGCTTTACTCCACCCCCCCTCTTTTCAAAAAAAAAAAAAAAAAAAAACTACAAACACCAGATATTTACAAATGTATACAAAAAAAGTGACATTCCTTTAGTCCGTATGAAAAATCGTTCATAAAACTATGCTAGTAACAGTAAAACCGTTTTGTTTGTCTCTAAATTGTCACTTATTTCGTGAATTTTTACTATAAGACCACGTACTTGGATACTGACCCATTTTTTTTTACGCTTCGGTATTTTTCGCCGATATTTACTAATTTATCCCTTACAAAATTTTGTTCCTGAAGCTTGAAATTTGTTAACTCCAAAATTGCCATGTTAGGTGCCGGGATGGAATACGTCTTAGTATTTTAACAATTTTAACAATTCTGTTATATTTTTTTTCATTCCGTTCTCAATATTGTTTGAAATTTGTAAAACAGTCTATCTTTATTCTAAGTAGAGTTAATTACGCAGAGTATAATAACTTTAAAACGCAATGACATTCAACTCATTAACATATTCCATATTTCGGTAAAATGTTTTTGAAAAAAAATAAAATTGCATAATAATATATAAATATGTCCTAAAAGAAATTGATTAACACCACTTGAGGTCAGCTGTCTACAAAGTTGAAAAGGGAATGTCAAATAACGATATTGTCTTGTTTTTCTTACTAAACCAGTCTAGCATTTCTCAACCCGAACCGTTTAATTAAATAAGTCGAACTCGTTGAAGCAGTGAACACTGTAAGGCAGTGATGTATTTTTATTCGGAAAGAGAGAGCTTACTAAAAGATGTGAAAGTTGAAGTGTTCATTATTTTCATATCGGCAGGTCATCCACATTGTCTTTCTTTCCTGAAATAAAATGAATGTAATAAAAATGTAGCCACTCAACTTATTCATTATTTATATGCACAATTAAATAAGTCGGTTAACTACACACATTAGTCTCTAATATTGTTCTGCGTGGTTGGTGAACAATTTTTTCTCCCTTACAAAAATAGTAAACATATAATTCCTTGAGGTCAATCGTTCAGCAAACATTTTAATACTTAGATAGACATCTCGTGGCTCTTGAATAGCCCTATCATCCTTGGTTGTACTATTCCTACGTTCTGTAGCGTATTTTTTAATTTGAATGTCGACCGTTGCGTTATCCTGAAGTCATTTTAGATGACTGTCTGTCAAAACATTCAAACTTAAGCCACCATAATCACAGAAATAAATCCTTAGATGCATGCCCATCTTAACTAGCTACATTCCTCTGTTGATATGAGCTTTATAGCTCAAGTGCTAAAAGTTATCATTAGACACCTATGTTTCAATTAAAGTGCTTAGTTTCTTAGGAATCTACATAGTAGTTCCAGGCACAAGTACATTAACGTAAACGCCTAAGTCTTGGAATACAATTTCGACAATTATCTGTGGTGCAGACAACATTAGCCATGCACTTTTAAGACCCTGGAGCACCTGTAGCACCTGCAACTCTATTATCTTTACACATGACCAAAATAGCCGTATAGAATGATTATTACAAAAAGAAATATCACAAGACCACAGACTGACACCATTCCCGAGAAATGCATAATCGAAATTCCATTGCCATGGTCTAAGCAAAATTTTATTTTTATTTGTCATCTCTGGGCTTCCGATGTCATGAGATTGTAACCGTAATAAAAATACACGATACAGTGAGTGATACATCGGAATGCTTTCGGGGGTTGGTGGGTTATACTATCCTTTTGTAAAATATTTGCCAACCAAATATGAGTGGCAAATGATAGCATAGAACCCTTTTCTTTATATAGGTTTCTTGATCGGATCCACTACCACATATTTATGAGTATTTGGATCCGCCAGGGTCTGCATGAAATATAAGAAGACAGCCTAACATTCCAATTATTTATAGCCTCGCAGGTTTTCATTTCTATCTATATTATGCGTTTAAAAATAAATAGACAATTTATATAAATCGACAGTGAACCACTGATTGCATAGAAATAAACAGGTACTGATAAGAGATTAGAAGACAACTATTTTCAATTGTTGTTAATACAAATGTACCATCCTAATTAATCAGCATAGTTAATTGGCAATGAAAGTTGTTTATTGTGTTTGTTCATTGGCGTAAATAACATAGAATTAAATTTGATATACTAGAAATACCTACAAAAATAGATCTAACTAACCGCATTTGAACCTATATACGGTATGCCATTGGAACTATTTTACTGCGGCAGTGTAAGATAATTGCAGATGCTACCAGGCTTTACAAATATATAAGCTCTGGTGACTGCTATATCTATTCTGTTCTTCGATCTAAATTGATAATAATGTATAGATATAATAAGCTTACATTGTTCGTGGTGTTTTATTCTTTCCATTTACTAAAGTCAATCTTAGGGAACCTTCTGTCGTCATCACACGATCGTCTGAAACAACCGGAAATAATGAAACGCATTGGAAGCTGGAGGTTTAGCGCGCTAAAAAAAACTGGTTTAACCCACCTTTCATTTTGGAATGCCTGTTTCGAGTCAGTACGATGATGTCCAACTTTCCGGTTTTTACCCTGATGTTGTCATTTATTATACGGATTTTCCTTTTGACTACTACCTAAGTTTTGTCAGTTTGGTAATTTTGTAATTACCCTTCATTTACAAAAATCAGAACAAAAATGCAGAAGGATTCAATATTGTGAAAGTCTATATTGTACTGAAAATCCGTACCAGGCGATCGATGTAACCGGCTACAGCTTGTAGTTAATGTTGTTTTTTTTTAATTTAAAATAAAATCGTTGCTTTTCTAGAATTCATATAGAATGGTTTAGTATTTCGTGTGCAATAAAGTAGAATGAGTGATTTGAGTCCTGATCGTTTTAAGCGTCCTCTGCTTTTCTAGAAACACCCGCCGAGTTGCTCATAAAAATTCAAGTCCGGGGTAGACGAAAGAGGAAAAGAAAACTGTGACACGTTGAACAAATCAGTTTTCATGGCGCAGATGGATACACCGTAGCGATCCACGAGTTCATGATGACGACCATCAAACTTCTGTAGTGATGACTTCAATCTCGTAGCATCAAAGCGTCAATGAACACATCGGGATTACGGAAGGTCTGACTATTTGTTGTTCAAACCAAAGCGCCTAGGGTATGAAGTCCATATCAACATATATATTATTCATAACTAAGTGCTACCTTGAGTTAGGTCTTTTCATTGCATTGGTCTGTAGTTTTTCCAGTCCCTCATCTCCATGAATAGTGCACATGACGGAAGATAGTGTTATTTTTCTTATTTCCTGTAGTTGTTCTAAAAACAAATAGGCGAAATTTTCAATTGGTGCCAATTCGATCAAGAGAATTATTGTGATGTCGTATCCAACTATTCAGTTCTTCATAAATGTTCAAACGATTAATAATTCTACAAATTCTACAACTGTTACCTCCCGTGATGGATTTGGCATCCTATTTCGATAGTTCTGGACTTGAGGAATTCTTGTATACAATTTATGGATTGTAAGATATATATTTGATTATAATGCTGCTGATCCTTGAAATACGTGTACAGTATATCAAAATTTGATTGGTATTATTATGTTTTATTTAGGGAAAGCCTGTGTTTGATCCGTTGTAAAACGAAAGCGTGCTTTAAAAAAATCATTTAAATATTAGATATTGACATAAGACCCATTTACAATTGAAAATTATTTTGAAACTTTTTATAAATATACAGACAAACAAGTACCCGGTATTTTAAAGTTTAACAGAAGGCGTAAATACTAACAGGATAATTAATTAGAAAGTGTGAATAACATAAATATAATCAGGAGTACTGAAGAACGCCACGGTTTAACGGATGATCATACTTTGTTTGTTCACGATAACCAATTGATGATCTTATTTATCATATAGATTTTCTTCATATTTTATCGATATTTTCAACATGAATTTAATTCTGTGATTGGTGGATTGATAAGTTGTGACGTTTTGGCGGGAGAAAGTCCTAGAGTGAAATTCCCGAATTTATTTCACAGTGTTAATTATCGAAATTTATTACACCGGAACAGTCGATAAAACGATGCTATCTTTATAATAAAAATGAATGGATAATTGACATTCGTGACAGTTGCAAAATAAGAAATCTCACACCTGAACTAAATCCTTCTGGTGGCGGTCTTTCATACCAAAATCTGTCACCCTGCTTTAGTAACTGAAATTGTTTCCCCAGTATACATGCAAAAGTTGGACCAATGTATGTAACATCCCCTTTCATGCGTCTTTCACACATTCCGCCAACGTACAAGTCGATATCATGTATACTTCTACAATTTATTGAAAAACACAAAGAATAAACAATAATTTGCATTAATGTTTATGTATGTTGGTTAATTTTACCAAAATAATTTTTACCAACATATTTGTTGCGTTGAAAATCATCATTATTATACCGTGTTTTTCTTCCGTTTCGTATTTTTATGTCACGGATATAAGAAAAGGCACTTTTCCTATAAAATATTAATACATTTAGATGAATCAGTTATTTTTAACACAATTCATTTAAATCCTAGCCCAATATCGGATGCACATACACGTACGGTGTTTCTCTAGAAAAGCAGAGGACGCCTATCCTACTGGTGCACCTGGTCCATGCTTCCAGTTTTTAGTGGAGTCCGAGTTGCTCATATACTGGTCTTCGTCCTTGGGTTACATTCTTTTAATTTCTGCCAGAATCTTGATTCCCTGGATTACTCTTCCAAAATGCAAAGAAGAAAAGTGTTATCACAACCATGGGTCCTACTTGTAAACTCGGGCTAATCTCTGTCGAGATAGAATATCTTTGAGTTGTCCAAAATCGTCCTGATTAGGAACACTGAGACCACAGAATTTCCTCCAAGCTGTATATGAAGGCAGGCCGTGATCTCTGCCCCGTTGAAGATTAAGGCTTGTCAAGTCGAGGCTGCTGTTGAATAGCTTGTTTCTTATGGCATCTTCGAACTCTCTTAAATAGAATACAGAAGAATTTAATAAACATTTGTTTTTTCCATCACTTAAAAACTGAGGCATTTTTTATTTGCGGAACCTTAAAAAAGTTCATTGTTACTTTTTTGAAACCTATTTCGACTTTTTCTTAGGCAAGTTCGACTTCTAAGTCACTCTAATCAACATGGTTGAAAAAAATACTTGATACTTGATAGGCAATCTAATACATTTTGTCTACAACTTTATATATAGGCTTAGTTTATATAGTTTTTAGGTGGTATTTGTTGACCTTACATAGTCATGGAATATCGCTACCACCTGTTCGTCTTTCGGTTCGTCCTGCGATACCTCAAAAAAAATCACAGATTTGAATAATTGTTGGCACCATCGTAGTTATAATGACAGAAATCATTAACTTTGGCTGTTTAATTCTAAATCTGTAAATGTTAACATGAAAATGTTATAAAAAGTACATGATTTTACTTTCACAATGATTGCATTTGCATTAAAATTTGTTATTTACCTGTCTGCCTTCTTTGAAGATGTTGATGTCATATATCTGACAAGATCCACAATCTTAGAGCCGGCTTGATCAACCAGTAAGTGAGGATTTTTCAACGTCTTTTCCATTGGGGTCATGTTGTTAGTAGTTCTGTAGTCGGAGTTCATATAACCTAGCTGTTTTGGCACCTTTAAGAAAAGCAAAACATTTAATTCGTTTTTTTGTGTGTGTGTTTTCTTGGTTTTCATCATGAGAGGTTAAGTTTAATACGATACATAGCATCCGGTCAGATATGTCTAACAGACAACATATTATTTACAACACTCTTTTCACATATAGATATGTTTTCTATATGCCAGGTTTTGTTTATACGTTAAAATTAATTGTAAACACGTCTAGACACTCTTCAACTCACCACGGTACACATCTAGACACTCTTCCACTTCCCATGGGATACGTCTAGACACTTACCATGGTATACAACCAACCACTCTTCCACTTGCCATGGTACGTCTAGACACTCTCCCACTTTCCATGGTACACGCCTAGACACTGTTCCACTTACCATGGTACATGTCTAACTTCCAATAACAAGGGTACATGTCTAGACATTCTTTCACTTACCATGGTACACGTCTAGACACTCTCCCACTTACAATGGTACACGTCTAGACACTTTTCCACTAACCATGGTACAGTTTAGACACTCTCCCACTTACCATGGTATGTCCAAACCTTAGAGCAGCGGTAGCAAATGAAACTCTAATGCTTGGGTCAAGTTTGTCGTCGTAATCATCAGAATAACCTTCGGTGAGTAAACCAAGATTGTACTTCTTGATTGTATCTTCAATAAATAAATCTGGAAAATGGGGAAAAGTTTTTTTAGTTCTGTCACGTTTCAATTTTTGAGTAAGCTGTTGACATATATTGTTTTAGTTTATTTTTCATATAGATATTTCATTCATTTCCAGAAGCGCATTTACATGGGTCTCTAACTAAGTCCACAGTTCGTAAGACAATAGTCGGTTAACAAAGAAATGAACGATTTTCCTATAAGTGTACTTAGAAATAGAAAGATATTTAAACTTTGCCAAACTTACTGTTGAACCACTCTTTATATGTTATGTGCTGTATGGTTGCTCCAACAATCTTCCGGGCCTCATTGAAAAGTTTTTCTGTACCCCAATCGCCATTTATCTCCTGTAATTGATCCACTATATAATTGTGGAATCTGACAAAAAGTAAGTGCATATATCCTAATCCAGGCTGCACGTTCACTCTTACATCACCTAGTATAAAAATAGATCAATTAGTTATGAATACTGAAATGCACTGGTTGTGAATGTGTAAAAAGTCAACTCCATTTTTTTCATTTTTGAAATACGTATTACCACACAAATATGAGGAGAAACTTATACAAAGGAATCATGTCGTGAACCAGACATACAAACAAAGCAAATTTGATAAAAAAAAATTGTCGAATGGAGAAAGAGTAATCACGGGAACCAAGGTTATAGCGGTAATCAAAAGAATGTAATCCAGGGGCAAAGACCAGACATGGAAAACAGACATACACAACAAAGTAACTAAAATCATACATACAAAGTAACAAAAGTAAATGAGCAACTCGGACTCCACTAAAGTCTGGGAGCATGGACCAGGTGCACCGGTAGGGTAAGCGTCCTCTGCTTTTCTAGAAACACCCGCCGAGTTGCTCATAAAAAGTCAAGTCCGGGGTAGACAAACGAGGAAAGGAAAACTATGACCCGTTGAATAAATCAGTTTTCATGGTGCTGATGGATACACCATAACGATCCACGAGTTCATGATGACGACCATAAAACTTCTGTAGTGATGACTTCAATATTGTAGCAACATAACCCTGTTCCAGAAGCCTATTTGTTAGAGTTCTAGCGCGATACAAAAAGTCGGCGTAGTTTCGGCAAGCTCTGGCATATGAGTTCTGATATGAACACTCCATACACAAGAGCCGAAGGGATGTTGCCACAGATGAAAGGAAAGTTGACAATTCTGAATGAAAAGTCATCACGTTTGTCGTAAAGTTTGGTCAATAGTTTTCCTTTACCATCGATTTCTAAGTGTAGGTGAAGATATGAGGCTGACTTCACAGTGTCTGTAGTATCTTTTATCTCAAGTTCTTTTGGGTAGATGCGATGTATCAAATCCCCGAAATTAGGATTGTTTAAAGATAACACGTCATCTATATAGCGGAAACTGAGATTGAAGGATCTAGCCAAATAATATTCTTTCTTTCTGATCAGATCAGCTATAAAGTCTGCCTCATAAGAGTGAAGGAATAGGTCAGCTAGTAAAGGAGCACAATTTGTTCCCATTGGAATGCCGACCGTTTGTTGAAAAACACGTCCACCACACTGGACAAATATGTTGTCGATTAAAAATTCCAGCATTTAGTAAACATTTCCTTTGTATATTTGGAAGATGATTTGGAATTATTTCTTACAAAGTATGAGGAATCTCTACCAAGAACTATATATTTGTATCTAGGTGTACCATCTTTTTTGGAAAAACAACGATGTATAATGTTTTTTAAGTCGGGATTTAAACTGAGTATGGGGAATAGAAGTATACAGTGTTGAAAAATCATAGGTTTTAATGCTATTATATTCAAATAATAGTCTTGAACTGATTGTCTCCAAAAGATCTTTTGAATTTTTCAGGATCCACATTGAATTAATACCACTACGGGAGTAACAAGTGTTGTGGTAGGACTGTAGACCCTCTTTGACAGTTGTGAGTATAGAAGTTAAAAGTTTTGAAAGAGGTTTGGTAGTACATTTTGTAGATCCAGCTATGAAACGTTGTTTGTATGGATTCTTGTGAAGTTTAGGAATCCAGTACATAGACGGTAAATCACAATCATCGTCCTTGGTAGAAAGACCAAAAAAGGATAGCACAGATTTATGGTTTTCCACAATCTCTTCTTTGGAAAGTGTGGTAGCAGTGTAGGTCTTATCACTGTTATTATTATCTACGTCTACCTCTGATAATAAACATTGGATACAAAACGTTTAGCAGACAAAAACAATGTTGTTTTGGGCTTTGTCTGCTGGTACGACAACATATTTGTCATGTATAGTAGACAATGTTACATCGGGGTCTTTGAAAACTGATGTAGTCTTTGCTGGGTTTGAGATACTATAAAATTTGCATTTAATTTCTTTAAACTCGAAAAGATTGAATCTAACAAATGTGTCGACAGTACTAGTTCAGGACCTCGTCCGTGGTAAGAGTTTCATGTCTAAAATGGAACATGAAAACTACATGTTACCTAATACATCCCAACCACAGTCGTCGGCACCTTCACATGTCTTTAAATAAATTGTTTCTTATCTGTCTGTAGAAAGTAGACTTCAGCATTTTCATCAGTTAATGTTCAGAAATGCGACATACCTGTATCTTAACCGACGGCTTCGCCATCTTCACAAGTAAATGAACAGAAATTTTACTTAATTGGCTCTTTACTTCTCACCATATTCATCAATAGGAAATTGTTAACTAACTGACTCGTGTCACTAGTTATCACTATCTTCACCAATTCATTGCAGAACTGTTACCTACCTGCTTAATTACAGTAATCGTCACAATCTTCACATGTCAATGTATAGCAAATTAGACCTACCTGTCTCTCCATCGTAGTCTTCACTGTCTTCACCATTGTATGTACAGGAATGTGAACTACCTGTCTCTCTATCGTAGTCTTCATTGTCTTTACAATTGTATGTACAGAAATGTGAACTACCTGTCGTCTCTTCATCGTAGTCTTCTTTGTCTTCACCATTGTATGTACAGAAATGTGAACTACCTGTCTCTTCATCGTATTCGTCACCGTCTTTACCAGCCAATGCTTATAAATGGTACCTACCTTCTTCCTGATAGTAGTCGTCACAATATGCACCATTCAGTGTAAAGAAATGGTACCTATCTGCTTTCTTGGAGTAATTGCTACCATCTTCACCAGTCAATGTATAGAAATAGTACCTTTCTGTGTCCTAGCAGTTGTTGTCACCATCTTCACCATTCAGTGTATAGAAATGGTACCTACCTGCTTCCTGGCAATAGTCGTTACCATCTCTACCGGTCAACGTACAAAAAGCTTCACCAGAGGTGTCTTTTGGAAGCATGTCGTCCCCTCTTACCTTCATCTTTCCTAACAATTAAAAAGGAAGACGTGAAGTATTTTAATTTCATATTCGTATTTAATGTTCAATTCATCTGGAAATACCAACAAACTAATCACCATTTTCGTCAAGACAGCTCCGTTTCTAGAAATAATCCATCCATATGGTGTCAAAAAAAAAACTTAGCTAACCATTCAACAAGAAAACACGGGTGACAATTTAACTTGAGATGAACCATCGATTTTGGTCTGACAGCTAGGTAACATTGAAAAGATCAGATGATCAAGATGTCTTGGCAATAAAGACGTAAGTTAGATAAGTTTATTTAACTTTCAATTAAGCAGTTGAAAAAAGAGTGTTATCACCCCAATTAGTCCCGCTTATTTGTCTGAATGAGAAAAACATACTTGATATAGTTAATTACCTCCTTCCCCGATTAATTCGTCAAGTTCCTCCTTAGAACTCCCATATACCATACTTCCGTCAATATAGGATGTTATGGTGTTAACTACTTGCTTCCCATCTAAAAAATAATGTCCAGTTATCTTTTTTTTTTTTTAGATTACCAACATTTGTAGTAAAATATCCTCAAAATAGATATGACAAACATTTTTGTATCTTTTACCCGTTCTTAATTAGAACAAATTCATAAGGGAAATGTGTATCCGTTAAACAACGGATGTTCACTTCGTTTTTTCACTTTGTCGCGAACGAATGGTAAATTGACTGTGAGTACGGTGATGAATTTACTTCATATAAATAATTTCAACCGTAATAAAAACAAACTTTATATATTTTTAAAACGACATATAATATATGATGTTAATTATGACAGCCTCAACTGAGAGGAACGGTGAATATGATCTTTATTAGATGTGTAATGGAGATACTCGACAGGAAACAGCTTAACTAGGAAATTACACCTTCAGTTTTCTTAAATCTAAATAAATCAACCTATGATGATGGAAGCTGTTACTTTAAAAAAATAAGTTTGTTTCCAAAATCCGATATACCTAGTGAACTGTCCGTTACTGGTGCTGATCGTACAAACTCCATGCATTCAGTGTTCAGTTCATCCCCCGGCGGTACTTGAATTGGTAGACATTCCTTCCTGAAATAAGTTATTAAAGAGTAATCAATGGAACCGAGATTCAAGCGGAAATCAAAAAAATATACTAATAATCCTAGGATAAAAACCAGACAGGGATAACATAAACACAACAAATAACATTAAATAACCAAAATAAAACGTACAAAGAAACAAAAGCAAATGAGCAACTCGGACTCCACCACAAACTTAGAGTATGGATCAAGTTCACCAGAGGGGTAAGTGTCCTCTGCTTTTCTTAAAACACCCGTCGTGTTGCTCATAAAATGTACGGGGTAAGCAAAAGAGAAAAGGAAAACTATGAGACGGTTCTCATCGTGCAAGTCTAACTGAATAGAAGTCGAGCGCGGTATAAAAAGTTCTGTCATAACGTAAGAGTTGTGATATGAAAAGGGATGTTGCCACAAATAAAAGAAAGTTGATAATACGGAAAGAGAAGTCATCGCGTTTGTTGTATTTCATGATGCTGATTTCATAGTGTCTGTAAGTGTCCATTATCTGAAGCTCTTTGGGGTAGATGCGACCATCTCCGTAACTATGATTGGTTAAAGATGATACATCATCTATATAGCGGAAGCTGAGATCGAAGGAGGATCTAGCCAATAATCCCTTTTTTGGATCAGATCAGCAATAAAGTCAGTCTCACAAGAGTGGAGGAATACCGGTAAGTCAGCGAGAAACGGAGCACAATTTGTGTTCCCATTGGCATGCCAACCGTCCGTTGAAAAACGCTTCCATCACACTGGACAAATAAATTGTCGATAAAAATCCAGCATTTTGATAACAACTTCTTCGGTATATATGGAAGATGATTTGGAATCGTTTTTACAAAGTATGAAGAATCTCTAGCAAGTACTAGATATATGTATCTAGTTGTAACGTCTTTTTTTAGTAACAACGATGTATATTTTTTTTGAGTCAGGGTTTAAACTGAGTATGGCGAATAGAAGTATAAATAGTTTAAAAATCATCGGTTTTAATGCTATTGTATTCTGATAATAATCTTAAATTGAGGGTTCCCAGATGATCTTTCGAATAGATTGAATTCATATCACTACTATATAGGAGTAACAGGTGTCGTGGAAGGGTGGATATCCTAGCTGCGAGTATAGAAGTTAAAAATTTTGAAAGAGGTTTTATGATACATTTTGCAGATCCAGCTATGTAGCGTTGTTTGTGTGGATTCTTGTGGAGTTCAGGAATCCAGTACATAGACGGTAGATCACAATCATCGTCTTTGGTAGAGAGACCAAAAGAGGATAGTACAGTTTAATGGTTTTCACTTTCTCTTTTTTGGAGAGTGTGGTAGCAGTATATGTCTTATTACTGCTATTATTATCTACATCTATCGCTGATAATAAACAGTAAGTGTATGTTGTTTTCGGTTCTGTCTGCTGGTTAGACAACATATTGGTCATGTATAGGTTACAGACCACTGATTCAACCAATGAGCATTTGGAACGTACGCAAAAATAGTCCTGCGCAGAAATTACCCCTGTTCCTCATAGTGCTGTGAAAAAAGTTCTCATCTTATTTAAAAAATTTAAACAGTTTCTGAAAGGAAAAACATTTCTGTACATTTTATAGGTGCATTTTGCTTCTTGTCATGTGAAGCCTAATCTCCATAATGGTTTCTAAATATACCCCTATCTTGTGAAAACACTTGGATTTCCCATGCTATTTATAGACCCTTCACTTCCGGTGACCAGTACTGCACTGCAAGTCTGCTAATCCCACATGCCATTCTGAGGATTGTGAGCTGACATATGTAGAATCATGCTGATATATAGTCCTCTGCAGGTTAAAGTTAAGGTAAAGTCCAGAGAAGCCATTGAATATTGTGAAATTAGCATAGAAGCCTATAAGAAGTGGAATTAGTGGTTTCTAGCCTGTATAGTAGACAATGTTTTTTCTACATCGGGGTCTTTGAAAACTAATGTAGTATTGAACCTCATTGACATACCTAAAACTTTCATACGTTTCAAAATTTAAGACTCCACAGCCTTTACCCACTCTGACAGTGAATCAATATCTTCTTGTCCTCGTTTTATCCATTTCCTTGTAAAGTCCTCCACGGTATCCATAAGAATTTTATAGTTATAATTCCAATTTACGGAGCGTGGTTCACGGTACATGGGACCTTCAGAAAGGACCTTATGGAGAAATTCGTTTTCTAAGATGATTAAATGTCCCTTAATGACGTTACCGGATCAATATTTTGCGATAACTGTCTGGTGGTTTAGCTTTAAAGTCCTCAATTTCGAGGTTCTGTAACAGCCTTTCATAATTGAAAATTTTGGATGCAATAGGTAAAGTATAAGAATGAGAAAATAAACGGTATTGATTTGTCTTTAAAATACAGTGTTTTTTTTGTGATGGATGATGTTAGCCAAATTAATTGCATCTATACTTTGTTGACAAACGGTGGTGGAAGAAATTATTTTTTTCTTCATCTTGACCTTTCACACAAACTGGTTTGAAGAGTCTGTGGAAACCAATATCCAAAATGATGGCCAAAAGTCAGTATAATTGTGAGGCAGGTTCAGAAACAGGAGTATCAAGACTTGTTTTGTAATGAATGTGTAGTAAAAAGACAGGCATAAATAAGAGTATAGTTCGAATGTGATGAAGGATACGAACTTTCATAGAGAGAACTGAATGGTCCTGCTGATTAAAATGTTTATTAACTGTCGGTAATTTGTTGGTATTTTCCCGAACGGTGACCGCACATTCGTTGTTTAATCGTTCTTGTGGTTCACCGACATATTCTCGATCGCATATGTTGCATTCTAATCCGCAGATTAAGTTTGTCAGTTTGCAACTTAAGTAATCATGACTTCTTGCGTGAAAGGTTTTGTTGGGGGTAAGGATACTAGCGAAGAAAGGGTCGGTTATTAGAATGTTGCATTTTTACATAGTACAATGTGGTCCGTCATCGTTGTAGTCAAATGCAATGTTTATCATTTAATGTCATAGAACATGGTTTGATTAGTCCAAAATAGTCAGAATTTTTTAACTTGAATAGATGGCGAACGTGCGATTGGGTACACTTGTAAATAGATATTGGGAGTAGAGTTTGTGAAAAATTCCATGCAAAAAAAAACTATTTTTAGGGGGCCGTACACCTGGCACGTCCGTTCTTGGATCTGTGTCTAGTTACTGTAATACTCTTATACTTATTACTGATGATTAGGTTATGTAACGAATGTGACAATGATATCTGCTGATCTTGACTTTACAATGAAAAAGCAATGTACCTGTCACCATCTTCACAGCAATTGATCGCTTCGTGGCTAATTTCTAAAAAAAAAATATATATATATGAATCATGATAAAAAGGTTTATTGTAATGAAATGGTTTCCTTCAAATAATTTTCAATTTTCACAGCAAAATACTATTTATGTACGCTATTTGACAAAATTAAAACCCGTGTCACCTTAATATTTAAACAAAATCTAACAAAAGAAACTCTCACGATGTTTGAACAATTGACCTTTGTCATTCGCACGAACAAAGCTGTCCGAACTAACCTTCGTAGGTCGGTGTCAGAACAAGGTCGTGGTCTATAAATTGACCCCAATTGAAGCTCATTAAAGTATTAAAACCCTCATCTCTAGATTCTTTGTCATCCGGGACTTTAAACATTTCGTTACTAATGGTTCTTGGACCAGGTAAATCTGAGTTGTCGTTGCTTTTTCTTGGAGCATCAACTTAAAAGTAAATATTACGAAAAAAATATTTTTTGCTTTTGCATACACATTACTTATAGAAGATTATTGAAATATTATTTAATGGATTATATTGCTAACTAATATCAGGATTAGTATGGTGATAAAACTAGGAAATAAATGGTTATTTGCTTTTCCAATTAAAGAACAATGGAAAGCTGATAAAAGTGTAAAAAAATTGGTTACAATAACTAGTTTGTAGATTTTGTATCTAGAGGAATTAACAACTTCTAAAAGTAGATCTTGCTAATGTACTCTTTACAAAGAACTTTGATTTATATCATTTTTACACCATGTCTGTATAGTTAAAGTAATCATAAGAAAACAAAATACAAAAATACCTCCATCGCTGTAAACTTCCTGTAGAAATCTGGGTTGTGTAGTAACAGCTGATCCAAGTGGTTTATTCTTGACGTTATTACATGTTCCGTCAATAGTTCGGTACTGGTTATCACATTCTGCTGTTTGTCTGAAGTACCAGGAAACAAATAAAATTGTGAATATGCGAAAGCTGTATACTGTTGGAATCTGGACGAATTTTCAGTTCTGAATATATATCACAAATTGACCTTCTAATATTTTATAATCAATTAAACTTATCAAAGACCCGTAAAAACGTTAAAATTCCGCCTGTCAGGTGTAACAGATTGTAAGTCTAAAAAACTTAAATAGTGAATTGCGCTCCTGCAGGGGGTAGAAAGTTTGTAAAACTTTGCAAGGAAGAATAAAATCATATGTTATTTTTGAGATAATTATCTAAACTGCATTTATTTTAGGTAAACAAACATTCAGAGCAAAAATGAACGTGTTTGTAAATGTTCAGATTTCTAAAAGTGTGCAGTAGTCACATTTTATTATTAAATTAAGTTCTTATTTACACAATATTCTATTCCAATATGTATTTCCTATAAATGTACACACGGTCAACAATTTTACGATTATTTGATAAAATTTTCAGTACAAACGAAAAAGTTACGGCTTTTTGAAAATGTCTCAAGAAATGTCTGAATTCGATATTTTCTGCGTTTGTTGAGAAAACTGCATGCTCCAACGTAATTCTTTAATCAATTGGCAATTTCTACCATGAAACTTTGTACTTGTACATGCACTTATGAACACACGTATTTCATTTTTCATATTTTTGGAGTTGAAATAAATAAAAATCGAACTAAACAAATGTCTAACAATTTGTCCAATTTTCACTTTTTGAACGTTTCGAAACGTTTTCCGTCGATCGGAACATGGAGGAAATATATATTTCACTCTTTAGATAACCTGAATCGGACACTTAAACTCGCCTCTGCAATTAATTACTAGTATGTAACATGTAAACGAAAGAGACAAATGAAAAAGAATGAAAGTAGATAATGGAGTCACAAACATTTTTCATATCAAAAAGCGCAAATGAGCAAAAAAAAAGGGGGGAAAAAGGATAAAAAAAGAAGAAAAGACAGTATTTTAACGTAGGTGCCGTAGAATCACCAATGGAGTTCTAATAGGCCGCTGATTAAAGCCTGATTTTCTGATAAATAGAAATCGCAGTATTATATTATGCTACTGGTACATGTAACATGAAATCATAGATCAAAATACACATTTTAAATTATTGTAAGTAATAACTGAAATGTTCCCTCTCTAGACAGAGAGTGCATATATGTCACGGTTAATACATGTACAAATAAAGACTATTAAAATATTCTATACAACGAACAATTTGAAATCAGTAGCAGAAGGTATAAAAGAACAAAGACTTCCAATTGTAGAGACTCTAAGGCGGATCAAGAAAAAACTGGTCCGATCCAAAGATATTGTAAAAGGTCCAGGCCATCATTTACTCATTTCTGCCATAATATAATGCACACCAAATATTTTCAATATGCACCCGGAACTTGAATACGCCACACGTGTACATGTGTACATGTAATAACATATTTGAAACTATTTTATAGCTGTGGCTACATTACATTGTAAAAGATATAATATTTCAATAATCTTCTATAAGTAATGTGTATGCAAAAGCAAAAAATATTTTTTTCGTAATATTTACTTTTAAGTTGATGCTCCAAGAAAAACATCGATTTTTTTGCTTTTCAAGAAAATAAGATGAATGAAACTAACAATTTTCACCCCACACACACAGCCGCGCGGTCCCCGAGATCAATGCAGTCCCTTGTTTGTCTATTGGACAGGGTATGTTAAGTGTAGCTAAGTTCAGAGTTCATATTCAGGGTTACATTCCACGCTGTGGTACACATGTATGTCGAATTCCTAAGAACTGTTTAAGATATTTTGAATCACATAAAATATAAAACTACCAATCATATAATTATTGCTTATTTCCCCATACTGAACACATGTTCCAGTGAGCGAGCATACATTTAATTCTTCTTTAAAGCCGAAACGAAAAGTGTTGCCAACATTGAGTAACAAACGTTTAATTCCGACGTTACCATATATGTTGCTTGTTTGTTTTGTTTTGTTCGTTGGGGTTTAACGTCCGAGCAACAATATTTCAGCTACATTCAGGCGATACCATATATTTTGCAATAGCGTGCGTAACGTCTACAATCCTTTATTGTAACTTATACGAAGTAATAAAGTCAATCACAAGTATCAATGATGTGACAATATGGGCAAAATATAAGTACATCTTGCCTTACACCAAACGGGCAGTATAAAAGTATAAATTACCTTACAACAAACAGCAAAATAGAAGTGCATCTTACCAAAAACAAATGGCAGTATAGAAGTAAAGTTTGCCTTACAAAAAACGGGTAGTATAGAAATATTTCTTGCCTCACAAGAAACGGCAAAATAGAGGTACATCTTGCCTAAAAACGGACGGGCAGTATAGAAGTACACCTTGCCTTAAAACAAACGGGCAGTATTGAAGTACATTTTGCCTTACAACAAACGGGCAGTATAGAAATATACACATGTATCTTGCCTCACAAACAAGAGACGGCAATATAGAGGTATATCTTGCCTTAAAAAAAGAACGGGCAGTATAGAAGTGCACCTTGCCTTAAAAACGAACGGGCAAAATAGAAGTTTAACTTAAAACAAATGAGCAAAATATAAGTACAGTTTATCTATAAATGCTGATGTTAGTTACTAATAATGCCTTCCATTTGATACTATATTGATGGTTGATGGTTGATACTATATTGATGGTTTCCGATAGGTAGAAGATCTATACCTTTTCTGTCTCTTGTGTGTTTGTGGTAAGAGTTCTTCCCATGCCGCTTTGTATTCTTGGTCTTTAGCAAGCTGAGTTAAAGGCTTCCCAGTTCTACAACAAATATGAAACAATCTTATAGCATTTATCCTCTGCAAAATCATTTGATGACAGAAAATCGTTAGTCTGTATTAATACTTGGATTTAAAATCAGAACAGTTTTTTAATTAATTTTATTCATTTGAATTAGCATTAAATTAACTTAGATTATTTCAGACACAATTCACTCGTTCATCAGATTTCAACAAGAAATTTATCAAGAGTTAATTATCACTTAAGAATTGGTAAACAAATGGGATAAGACATCAGTTGTATACGTGTACATATAATAGTTACAACAAATATGCATACATGTACATACAATAGTTACATTAATTACGCATATATGTACATACAATAGTCACATCCAATATGCATACATGTACATACAATAGTCTTCCTAAATTATACTTACTCTTTAGTTAAAGTCCTTTTGGCTGTTAACAACATGTCTCCAACATTTAGTATCTGTCTCGCCCTCTGTGATAGTTTAACATTTCTGAACCTTCCTTTCTTTTCTTTTCTACTGAAACCTGAAAAGGATTTTTTTCTATAGCCTTATGAACTTATAATAAAAACCCCAGATATTTAGAATAACAATTCTAAAACAACTAAATGAAGAAAATCATGTCTAAAAACAATTATGAATAACTTAATTGTATGACCATATCACTTATCCAGAGTAGTAAACAATAAATAAATCTTGCCTGAATGCCTAAAGGGTTCCCTTTTCTCTTTTCCCTTATTTTCTAACGCCTCTTCGAATGCCTTTCTGGTGTTTTCTCGTGCAACCTCCACTTTTCTTTTCTTCTCTTCTGCCATCTTTCTGTCTTCGATCATCGATAACATTTCATCTAACGTGTCAAATTCTTCATCTGTCATACCAGCCTTTTCCTTAAATCCCTTTTTTTCGTTATGAGATGATGACAAGATTTGTTTTAAAGCGTCTACCTCATCTTCGTTGAAATCTTCATCGCTAACAAAACAGTATATTTGAGTAGACACCGAGGCTACAAGGAAGACTGCTAATAACATCCTATATCGAATCATGCTGAAAAAATATTATATCATATAACTTTATGAAGATGCCGAGATGATACAAATACTTACGACAAGCTTCAACTACCAGATTGTCAGTGAGTTTCACCGAAAGCCTCCTTCAAAGGTCTGCTTACGTAGAGAAAAGTTTTATTCAGTTTTCAAATCAAGGTTAGATAATTAGGTTCTGATTAATTTTATAAGTTTGAAGACCATATACGAAAAATTATCTGATTAAGATCGAATGTGATGTCCTCGGTTTTACTTTTCAGTTACAATATAATGAATAAAGATCTATCAATGATATCAATTGATAATAAAAAAGAATTCGCAAATAAATACACTAAAAATTAGAAGGATAACTTTTTTTCTTACCTTTCTTTCCCAACATTAAAAAATTGTCCTATTGGTATTTTGTTTGCTTTTATACTATAAGAAAATTGTATATTTTGTCAACATCACGAAACCATATTTAGGATAAAAGAAACTAAATAGACCTAGAATTACACTGTAAATATTAATTAGGTGTTTTGAATGAGATATTATGAGGGCGCAGTGAAATGGTGGAAGAAACTGGAGACACTGAACAAAGAATACCCATTTAATTTGGTAAGATAAAGCTGAGATTGCATTTTTTAAAATAAACTTTCTTCAGTCTTTATTCAAGACTGCACGAAACATTGGAGTATCAGTTTTCAAACTTTTGTAGATATTAAGCACCTATCCCCAAATCGTCGCAAATCTGACTTTTTATTTGCGTCATTCGGTGTGAAATCCCTATATTAAACACGAAATATGAAGTATGGTATACTAATATGGTAATATAGTGTAATTGGTATACAGTAAGTTTAAAAACTTAACACAGTTTAAAAAAGTACAAAATTATCTGACTAAAAAGTATTTCTGTTTTAGTTGCGTGTGAATTTCTTATCAATTACTGTTTCTCTCATTGATAAAGTCGGTTCATTTGTTTACCTTGGCTTGGGTTGAAATGAAAAAAGTATGATAAAATATAGACTCGTCTGAATATAGCTGAAATATTGCTACTCGGACGTTAAACCCCAACAAACAAAGACAGAAAATTGTATACCAAATTGTAAGATGATGTCAGTTGTTACAGGTAAAAGAAGTTGACATTTGTACTTGACGATAAACTATCTACTATGAAGTACATGTACTATAATAACTCCACAGATGTGTGTAATATGGTCGTCTAAATAACCCTTGTCGATAGACTTTTCCAAAGGATACTCAGCAATTATTAATAAAGAATAACCAGGCCAATTAAATATTCTAACGAAGCATTGGATTAGCAGATAAGTGACATCTCGCGACTCCTGTGTGCAGAAATTGCACTAAAATATTAAGAAACGTCATTGATGTATAAGAATGGAATCAAAATTATTGAGGCAATGACTCAACGAATTTTTCTTAAACTGCAACCATCATTTTCAAGTTGCAACAGATGGTTTCAGGCGTTGTTAATAATGGAAAGACCCTTTAAATCGTGTAAATTGTGGGACTGTTGACAATTTTGTGTTACATATACTTCCGCGAGGTAGGGCTTGAGGTCGAAAAAAATAATTGATTTCCTCGCGAAAGTATGGTGTACCAAGAACTTCAAAAGTATTTTTATTTGCATGTGTTACAAAGTAATAAGCATATGCTGAAAATAATGTAGCATATGCTACAATATTGAAGCATACACTCTGTTTTTTTCCTGCGAAATACTGTAAGATTCAAACATGATTTTTATAGCTTATATTCCTAGTTTAACATATGTATTTCATTAGGGTCATATGTTATTTTTCGTGTATTGAAAGAATTAATTATATATGTTAACGCATACGCACTTTTTTAATGTATATCCCTATATGATTTGTCAGTAAACGCTTATTTTATAATTTGCTCCTCCTATCATGAGGTTACATTAATGAGCAGACCGACCGCCTGTTTAATGAATATGCATAAAACTTTTATTTTGCCGCATTTGCAGAAAGATATTTGTTACATCCGCTACGCATTCGCAGTGTGTCTATGTTCACTATTTTTGCAGTGGACATAAAACAATGAAAACAGTACCTGCGAAATTTATTTTTAACACTTATCATGAAACGCTTATTATCTTTTGGGACGGCAAAAAATGATACCCACGAATATGTGGACAGAAACCGCAAAAATCACATGTTTACAGAATGCAGCGTTTTATTAATGAGCATGCAGCAAAGTCAAGATATACTATAGCAACAAAAGAAAAACCCTGAATAAAATCTTTAAGGATTGGGACCAAGAAAAGATAAATTTTAAATTCTGTATACACCTACTAGGAGTTTCTACCTTAAGTTCTGATACTGCAGTCATTTTTGAAACTGGCAGACATCAATTTTACATAGATATACATTCTAACCCAACTGTCTTTGTATAGGTATAGGTTAGAACTCTGTCCTACACAGTTACTTCAAAGTTCTTATAATGAATACAAGTAAGATGGGGATGGAAAAGATAACTTGTGGTACTCTCGCATACTATTTTTAGTTAAAAAATATACATAAACCTCACAGAATGTGCAAAACTAAGCAAAAATTATAAAGAAATGTCTGAACGATTACTTCCTAATACATTGGAGATCAGTCAGAGATTAACCACCAGAACACATGAAACTAGACACTTATTTTACATATAAAACTATTTTTGTAATCCCCGGTCAGTAAAAGCCATCGATTTGTATTAACAAAATTAAGAATAAGTAACCACAAACTGAGAATAGGAACAAGTAGGCACAAGTGTAAGACAAATACCTTCGGAAAAGCTGTTCAACTTCCTCGGTGTGAGAGACTCTGCCATAAATGTGAAGAATCTGTCATAGAAAATGAGATACATATTTTACTTCAATCATCCAAATATAGGGAAAAACATATCTTTCTAGAAAAAAATATTTCTTAAATTTCATAACTTAAAACATTTAAGCCATGATCAACTTTTTGCATGGCTTATGACAAGAGATTATTCTCGACCTCTGTAATTTTATTAAACACCGTGACGTAGAATGAAAAGCTATATATACAAAACTGTCGTATAAACTTGTCATATCTAATTAAATGGCCATTTTATAAATCTGGCTCTCAATTCATTTCTTGTAATGACTAAAATGTTTTTGTAGTGATTTTAAACGGAATGGATACACTACCAGACATATTTGGATATTATCAATATACTTTTTTTTTATTTCCGCTAGAATCTTGGTTCCCTTGATTGCTCTTTAATTGACAATATTTGTTTTCCTTTTGTTAATACTCTATACAGACAGGTTGTCGGTATTCCAATAGGCACTAATTGTGCCTCTCTCATAGCCTATTTGTTTCTGAACGGTTAAGAATCACATTTCATGGCTAAACTGTTTAAAGATCCTTCAAAACATATGTTGCATGAATTCAATAACACTATTAGACATCTTGATGATATTTTGGCCGAAAACAATGTTCAAGAAATCTGTAATGTTGTGTTTTGGGTCTTACAGTGGAATATAAGTTATTTTATTGTCTCTGTTTATCTTGCTTTCATGTTTTTTTTCTGTTGGGTGCTCGCTTTTGCAGGTGTTACTTTGCGAGGTACAGGGACTCGGTGGAATGAACCTTAAACAAACCAATATCACTTTTAGTTTTCATCTTTACTCTTGTCACCAGCTAAGTCATATATAAAATAATAATCATTAATAAAAGTTACAATAATAAAGATAATATATCAATCAATTTATCGTGTAAACATTAAACATAAATTAACATTGATAAAGACACTAAATTTGAAAAGTCGTTAATTTATTCTTTTAAATACTAGGTTACTGGGTTAAATACAACTTTGTCTTTGCTCAAATTGATTAGCTATTTTAAAGAAAATACTTTTACCTTAAAATGAATATTTTAACAAAATAAATTATATAAAAATCATCCAAAATGTGATCACGCCAAGGCACTTACACCCCATCGCATTATTTGCCCATGTCTCAAGTCAGGAATATCTGGGCTCTGTTTGTCTTGTTTCGTTTTAACCTTTAGTTTATTTTTTATGTTATATGAGTATATAGGGGTAATTCTTTCGCTTTACATGTGTTTAATGATGTTTTGGGGCCTACCCTGTGGTGTGACCTCGTCATTCATTGAAGACAAATTGGTGACCTTGGGCTGAAATTTTCATCCAGGTGGGGTTGCTGTCTCTTTGTCATATTCACCATACGTAAATTCATTTTTTCTAGAAAGATAAATTTCTGTCTGTTGGTGTTCCACAACGATCTGTGTGGGGAACAAAGAAATATTGTATGTTCTCCAAACCAATCGGCCAGATATGCAAACGCCATAACATGAGATATCATTGCTACGCGGACGACACAAAGGCGTACCTGGTGATCAAACCTTCGGACAACTGGACCAACATAGCTACTTGCAAGCTTGGAAGGTTGTCTTTCTGACATTAGTGCATAGATGAAATCAAACATGCTCAAACTGAATGAATTATTTTCACCACAAAGCAACGCTCCAAGGAATTTACCAACTGCAGTATTAGATTTGATGGCTATATTGTTAACGAGGCTTCTGTAGTAAAAAACTTCGGTGTCTTCTTCGATAAAAATCTAAATATGGAGCAACAATCAGTGCAATTTCAAAAACATGTTTTCTTCAAATTCGGAAAATTGGACGAATTCGATCATATATAACGAACGATGCGCGTAAGACATTGGTCAACTAATTGATAACCTCCCGCCTAGACTATGGGAATGCACTACTTTTTATGAGCAACTCGGCGGGTGTTTCTAGAAAAGCAGAGGACGCTTACCCTACCGGTGCACCTGGTCCATGCTCCCAGTTTTTAGTGGAGTCCGAGTTGCTCATTTACTTTTGTTACTTTGTATGTATGATTTTAGTTACTTTATGTTCTTTGTTGTGAATGTCTGTTTTCCATGACTGGTCTTTGTTCCTGGATTACATTCTTTTGATTACCGCTATAACCTTGGTTCCTTTGATTACTCTTTAAGGTATAAATACGAACATTAAATCAAAACTACAGCGAGTGCAGAACACAGCCGCACGTTTAATTTCTCAAACACGGAAGCACGATCATATTACGCCGGTAGTAGTCTCCTTACATTGGTTGCCTGTTAGATTTCGAAGCCAGTTCAAAATTCTGTTCTACACGTACAAGGCCCTTAATAACTGAGCGCCTGTTTATCTTCAAGAACTTGTTTCAACCAACCAGAACTTGGAGAACAGAGAACATGTATCTTCTTAACACCCCACGAGTAAAAACAAAAACTTTTGGCGAACGCTGTTTCGACAAAGCTTTATGGAACGATCTCCCACTAGCCTTTCGAAACGCGGAGACAGTCAGTGTTTTTAAGAGACTCCTAACGACTCATCTTTTTAGAGTAGCCTGCGGAGAGAATGCTTAACTGTGATCCCTAGGGTATATAGTACTGTGATATATTTAGGTGCTTTTTGGTTTTTATTTGAACTGTTTATGTATATATATTTATACGTATGTATATGTATCTATGACGTGTATGTGTGTTTATATGTGTATGTGTGTATGTGTATGTGTTTGCTTAGTATGTTTTATTGTCTTCTAATAATGACTCTTAGATATCTTAATGTGATAATTCATTTTCATAATGGTTTTTTTTTCTTTAAATCTCGATTCTATATATTTTTAAAGGTATAAATTAACTCTTAAATATTTTATGGCGTTTGCTGCCTTTCATATTTTATTAATTTTATAGATATTTTTTTTCATAAATTCCAAATTTTACTTGTATATATGAACTTGTAAATGTATGTGATTTTTTCCTTTAAATATTTTAGATTCGCATGCACTTTTCTTTGTTTTAATCAATTTTTTAAATATTATTATTATTTAAGGGGAAATTGTGTTTGTTTGTAACTTATATCTATTTTATGTACAGTGGTTAGAGTAATTTTAGTATTAGATAGACGTATCATAAGTATTGTATAATAATAATAATAATAATAATAATTCTCGTTATATGAAGTCAAGATAAACCGAAATAATAAAACTACGTAACCCGAAACACAGCATTATAACTTTTAATATAAGGTAGGAATTTGAGTATAAATTTCAATTCACTTCATTTTGTTATAAAGAAATTCATTTTTTCTGACAAAATACAATTTTGTGAGACAAAATTTAATTTTGTGTCACAAATAGTCAATTCTGTTTTAAATAAAATTCAATTTTGTGTCACAAAAGTCAATTTTGTATGCAAATTACTTTACAGAATCCTTTGGATATGCAAATTAATTCTCTCTCGATACGATTTTTGTAAGAAGGCCTCTCATTTGATATAGTAACCGCGGGTCTCGCCGGTTTCCGATTACCTCGAGCAAGGGAATATCATATGGTCAATGCGCTATTCTGAAAAAGAAATACTGTATTATATATTACTTACATTTGCAGAATAGCATGTCCTTGCTCGAACTAATCGGAAACCTGCGTCTGCGAGACCCGCGGTTACTATAACCAATGAGAAACCTTTTGAGAAATTTATTTGCATATCCAAAGGATTCTGTAAACTAATTTGCATACAAAATTGACTTTTGTGACACAAAATTGACTTTTTTGTGACTTCCGAGTCCGAGTTGCTCAATTACTTTTGTTACTTTGTATGTATGATTTTAGTTACTTTATGTTCTTTGTTGTGTATGTCTGTTTTCCATGTCTGGTCTGTGTCCCTGGATTACATTCTTTTGATTACCGCTATAACCTTGGTTCCCTTGATTACTCTTTTAAACTCTTCCGAATCTACATTCATCTATCTCAGTTTTACATACTGGTTGACATAGTGCATCCCTGATAAATTATTCCAGCTGTATCCACCTATACACTAAATTATTTTTTTAAATCATTTTATTTTTCATTTTGACTTTATTATTTGAGATATTTTTAACATAAGATGCCAACACATTAGGTGAAAGTTTGCAATTGCAGTCAGAATAAGTTGGTAAAGAGTCAGAAACTTCAAAATTAAGTATATTTAGTAATTATGCATTCTGACACTATTACATAATCAACTACAGCTTGTGGCAGGTAAATTTATCATATAAATAACATTTAATATTCTCATATCTTTTTTTGTATGCAAATTTCTAACAAGCGTTTACTGCTTGTGTCTATTTTCTTATCATAACTGTTTCTCGTTTCTCTTATAAACAGATCGTTCGCACGTTTTTGAGTCCATGAAAAGCATGTATTAATATAATCAGTTTGTTTCCTTGTCTCAGTTTTAGTCAAAATAATTGAATGAAAGTGGATTTGAGGAGTTATTTGACATCCTTTATTCATTACTTCATTACAAAAGATACACATATATTGACAACAGGAAAACACACATACATAAAATTGTATACAATATTTATTGGAGTAATAAGACGAAGGAAAAAAGCATATTTTACAAACGGAAGAGGATGTGGTTGAAGCAGTGTAGAACACATAAAAGAAAAATGTGAACAAATGGGAGATTACGGAATACAAAAGCAGACTAGGATGCTAAAAAACGTTTCGAATGTTTCAAAAACAGGCGCACGTTTTCAAATATTTCAGAATTTTGTTCATATGGGAAATCATCGCTGCTGAAGGGTATGTTTCCATATTTTTTTCTTCTTCGGTTAGTTTTTTAAAGAGAGTGACATCAAATTACATCAGGTGTTAGTAACTATAGCTATTTAATGCATTCATATTTATGATTTTACAATTCAAGACACCAACAATGACTTTCAGAAACTTCTCAGCTACTAATGTGATGATGAAGGTTTTTATGACGCATTGTGAAATTTAAACTATCCACCTTTATTTGACCTTACCGGTTTAAGTAGTTGAGTTAGTGTCTGTAGGCTACAGGTAGAGAATGTCTATTTACAATAGAACTTGGTCCTTAATTGTACATGTATAAGGTTTACGGTTGGTCAATTTAATCTAGATCGACATGGAGGATTGTCTGTTATTTGATATTCCTTAGCATGTACTTATATTTAGATTGCTTTTTGTCAAGACTATGTAAGTGTTTTAAATATTTTAAATGAACACGTTATTAATAGGCTAATATATTTACATCATCATGCAACGACTAAACACCGATTGTATTTATAGCTATTATACATTTAATGATTATTGATTGATACACAATTTTACCATTTTTTTTAAAAATACTAATGTAGGAGTTCTCTGTGTCTTACGTTTTGACATTCGATGTCTTGCTATATGTTAGAGAAAGAGATTAATATGTTCAGTTGATCTATGTAAGTCATGATTTTTTTTTAAACCGTTGCCTTTCTGTTTCGTGATCCAAAAGAATTTAGAAGAATTCTTACACCTTCTCCGTAATCGTTATTTTTTTCATATATTACATGTTAACAAAAGGAGTTAAAGTTCCACCATTATCATTTATACATTGTGTATTTTAAAACTTTAATACGACTAAGCATGACTAACACTACCGAGACACTAATTGATATTTTGATAATATCGCTATGAAACCCTTAAGATAACATCACTGTGTTTAATACGCTTCCCTAACCAAAGAGTGGTCATATTTCAAAATAAGTGTTATAGTTGTTTTTGTTTTTGTCTATTTGTCAGAAAAATGCAACAAATGATTTTCCAGTATTAGATTTTCCATTTCATGACTGATACTTATTTCCCACTGCAATTCTATGGAAAATTTAAAAACCCTCGCAGATCGATGTATAACCCCCCTCCCCAATGACCGATGTATAAAAACCCTTACATGTCCATGTATAAAAATCCTCACAGATCGATGAAAAAAACCCTTACATATCATATCGCTGTATAAAAACTCCCACAGATCAGATCGATGTATAAAAACCCTCACGGATCGATGTATAAAAACTACCACAGATTAGATCGATGTAAAAAACCCTCACAGATCGATGTTAACAGCTAAACTAGAAACTGGAACTTGACTTCATGGTGGAGTATCGTATAGAAATATTTCAACGCTTGTGAAATGACAAAAAAGACAAAACAAAACAGAGACTAGAGGCCACTAACCTGTAATTCATTTCTTCGCTGATGTCAGGAATAAGATACATGTATGTTTCCATTAATCAAAACTTTTACCCTATCTACTGCGGTTCTTAAACTGCACAAAAATATGCTGTTTTTAACCTTTCAAGTATCGTAACTCCTTATAGACTTCTCACGACTCGATCAAATAATTATTTTATTTGGTTAGTCACACGACTCAATCAAATAATTATTTTATTTGGTAGTCATAGTGATTTCTTTCTCTCTTAAATCATCCACCAGATGAAAAGCTGATATTTTGAACAAATAAACAACGAATAAAGCACATTTAAAACGAGTCTTTAAAGAAATGAGAACGAACGTGAAAGCGAATACAGAACGAAGTTCCATTTTGATCTGAGCGCATAGAAAACCAGTAATTAACGTATGGAACGAATGCACACATATATGTATATCTTATTGTTAATCCCGTCGGTGCGAGACTCTAAGAGTAGTCAAGGAGTTAAAACCCCCTAAGTAATTATTGTTAATCTAGAATGTATAATAAATATGAAAAAAAAACAATGTATATTAGAAAGGAAATTCTTATATAAATGTGAAGAAATAATAATCGTTACAAGGAGATGTTTGAAGAAAAGTTTATAGACGACAAAGACGAAGTCGACGACGACGATGGACGCCTTGAAGTGATGGCAAAACCTCACAGCCAGATTAATGAATGATGTAGTGATGTCCATGCGAGTATCGGATTAATGAATGATGAAGTGATGTCCATGCGAGTATCACCCAAGGAACCCTGACTTACATGTATACTGATTATATTCTACAAACTTAGTTCCAGCATTGATAATCGCCTTTTTTACCTCGGAAAATAAAGATCTGATATGTAATATGAAGTAATGTAAAATAAAAGATGATGCAATATAACATAGCTATAATAATTGTTTGAAAATAAAAGTCACACAACTGTTATAGTTAACCGACCATGTATTTTTATTCCAACAGGAGGAGGGCTGGAATTTGATGTTTGATATAAGAATTTATTTTTTCGTGCAAACGCAATTTTTTTTTTTTTACATTTCCGCAGTAACCAAAATCAATATTTTTATTCTAAAATATGCCTTGTTAAGTAATGGGGAAATATAGAATCGTTATTTTTTTCAATGGGTGAGTAAAAAAAAATTCCCCAAACAATTTTGAACGTATTTTAATATTTTTTTTCTTCAAAATGACATTAGCCCCCTCGGTGCCTAATACAAGTGGTGTATTGTGGTAGAACAACTTGGACCATTTCAATACAATTAATCCATATTCTATTTGAGTCGGAGTCCATGTTGCTGTTTTTAAGGGCTGTAATTATTGGGTTTTTTTTCGTTTGTCATTGTGGTCTGTTTTTTTTTCCTGTTTTGAATTTTGTAGTAATCATGGTTTCCTTTGAATCGTCAAAATGCAATGTATAATTAATGATATCATTTTTTTTAATGAAGAGAACCCTAGTTTGTTTTATATGATCCCTAGAACATAATTTATTCATTAGAAGACTCACGGTGGCATTGTAAATATCCATTCTAGTACTTTTCTCTAAGTTCGTTTTGATAGATGTCGAAACATATTGAAAAGTGTTATTTTCCTGTAATAATTAATGATATTTTTTTCATTTGAAGGAATTTTTAAATTTCAGAACATAAAATATACTCTTTTCAGCATATTAATTATTCAGTTGAAATCCATTTTATTACGGACCTGGATGCACAGCTATTAGTGGGGCTGGATAAGTTATAGTAGGAGCAAGCTCATATGCTATTATTCAGGCTTGATACTTGAAAGAAGGAGCAAGCTCATATGCTATTAGTCGGGCTTGATAATAGACAGACGGAGCAAGCCTGTGTGCTATTAGTTGGGCTGGATATTTGATTGTAGGAGCAAACCGGTATGATATAAGTCGGGCTTGATAATGGACAGTCGGAGCAAGCCGCTGTGCAATTAGTCGGACTGGATATATGTGTTTATTTTGTCTTATTTTTGCTTCCATTTGTTGTTATTGTTTGTTTTTATCTTCGTTTTCTGATGTTTTATTTTTTCTTTTATATTTCAGTAATGGCATTGAACGATTCCTACCTAAAAGTATTGTTAGCTGTGATGTTTCTCTGTGTTGTAGCGAACATGGTAGTTTTCTTCCGTCCTCTTCACATCCAACTCTATATGCTTGCGCGAGATACACATATAGTCAAAGAACTAATGCACACCAGGATATTTATGACTGCGAAGAATGCTAAAAACGATATATATTACGACTTTGTAATATTTACCTCATTTTTGAGAGATCGGAAACGGTATGTTGTGTACAACAATACTAAACATAATTGGCCAAAACTTGGCAGAAAAATGAAGGCAGTATTGTTTACCAATGATCCAGATCTAGAAAGCCAATTCTCGATTGCCGGATGGGATGTTCTTCCAGAATCAAACGTGTCCTATTACGGAACTCCAATTTTAAAGTCCATGTATCTGCAGATAAGAAAGACATACCAGGCTTCTTTTATCGGGTTTGCAAACGCCGATATTTTGTTCACAAATGACTTAACTGATACTTTACTTGCAATAAAAAAGAACAAGACCGACGAAACAATCAATTTAATGGCTACGGGAAGAAGAACAAACGTCAAGAACTTAACAGCTGAACAAGCATCCACCTTTGAATATTTAGAGGATGCTTCTAAAAAAGGGGTATTGTTTCGTGCAGATGCGGAAGATTATTTTTTCACAGACTATAAATATCCTTGGGAAACAGTTCCGGATTTAGTGATTGGTCGTGTGGCTTATGATAACTTTCTTCTATTGCATGCTAGAATGCTTAACATTTCTACATTCGATATGACACAAACTGTTAGGGCGGTACATCAGACCGTTGACAACGGTCACTTAGAGAAAACGAAACTGAAGAAAGAGTTTAATTACAACAAAATATTAATAGGAAAAAGGTTCAAGGGCGTTAACTATTATGGCGGTATGACTAACTGTTTGTCTTTTGTCACAGTTCGCCGGAAAGGAGATATACAAATTGAAAAAAGACTTAAACTGACAAAATATTGCGAATTTCGGACTGTTGATATGATAACATCGAAATATAAGTCTCGACACACTACACGACAGTACATATATGAATCCACAGAAGCAATATTGCGTGCAACAACTCAACGTTATCTTTAGAGCTTGCTTTGAGTATTATGTCGACGAATCTCTGATTTATAAATAATGAACAACAAACAAGAAACCTGCACCGACGAGAGAGACTTTTGTTTAAACTTTTTGCAAAGGGTAAAAAATGTTCAATCTAATTCAATTTTCAATCTAATTGAAATAGAGCTACTAATTACTTTATAGTATAACAGAACGCCATTATTCTTAATGCTTAGATGCCACTTCTAATCAGCAAATCAAAATTCAGCTTTAATGATGCTGGACGAATTATTTAAAGGGAAAACCAGAGGATTCAGAAAAGGTCGTCTGAACACAAAGTGGAATCGAGTGTTATTTAGATTTTTTTCTCGCCCGCTACTATTTCTATAGTGCATTTCAAATAACTATGGTCTGTCAAAGTCTCACTAACCACTTCTAACGTTTCTATTACTTTACATGTTAAAAAAGTAATTTTCAAAGTTTCACTGTGAATTCCCGGGACAAATGACATCTTAAAGTTGCATACCATTACAAAGCTTGGAAAATAAGGCTTCCAAAATCATGCTAATGGTACGATGATTGCAGAAATTCTTCACAAAATTTACTTGAATAAATAATACTGAAAATCCACATTTTCACCTTTTCTGCTAACTGACAGCATGGAGGCAAATTACTCACACATATAAACAATATTCATGCACTTTTGTAGTTAATTACATATATGATTTTAAAGTACACTTCTCAGCTTTATTTTGACTACTTGCAATTATAATACACACAAATAATGCACTTACAATTGTGGTAGCGCTAATTTTTGGGGTGATCTTCCAGACAAAGGCTGTTAGGGTTCAATCAATTTATTAAGTTCCAGAGTAAAAAGGCACTGTATCAAAAATGAACATTTCAATATATAAACATCTAGCATGTAACGGGTATAACATTAATCGTAATATTCAGTTGAGTTAATCTTAACTAAAAATTGCAAAAATACAAAAGAAACGAAATATGCGTTCATTTCAAAAGTGCGAATGAAATAAATTCCTACTTTAATGATTCGTCATTAATCCACGCTATTCAAAACTAATCATGGAAAAATCTAATGTAAATACCAGATTTCTATTTGAATAAAACATACAGATGCGTGAAGCTATATTTGCTTGCATTTTCCGTAAGGAGTAAAGGTTACAGACCACCAATTAAACCAATGAGCATTTCGAATGTACGCAAAAATAGTCCTACGCAGAAATTACCCCTGTTCCTCATAGTGCTGTGAAAAAAGTTCTCATCTTATTTAAAAAATTTAAACAGTTTCTGAAAGGAAAAACATTTCTGTACATTTTACAGGTGCATTTTGCTTCTTGTGATGTGAAGCCTAATCTCCATAATGATTTTTAAATATACCCCTATCTTGTGAAAACACTTGGATTTCCCATGCTATTTATAGACCCTTCACTTCCGGTGACCAGTACTGCACTGCAAGTCTGCTAACCCCACATGCCATTCTGAGGATTGCGAGCTGACATATGTAGAATCATGCTGATATATAGTCCTCTGCAGGTTAAAGTTAAGGTAAAGTCCAGAGAAGACATTGAATATTGTGAAATTAGCATAGAAGCCTATGGGAAGTGGAATTAGTGGTTTTTAGCCTTAATTAAGATGAAGCCATGGCAAAATGAAAAGTTTCTTGAAATATCTTTAAACTACTTGAAGATCTTGTTAACTTTGCCATGAGAGGAATACACTACAAAAATCCTTCAAAATATGCATTTTTTTAAGTTATAGGTCCAAATTATGGAAAATTGGTCTTTTTGGCTGATTTTTATGTCCTATCTTGTAAAAAGTGTAGAAAGTTTAGTAAAAATATCAAATATTAAACTTTGAGGGCTATATTTACCTAAATATGGTGGTAATAAGCACTTGAAATCAAGTTTTGTGTAGATTTGAGCAAAAATTAGGTTAGAAATGAGGAAAAAGTCACTTTCATTACTGCAGTTAAGGCCATATAAGCATTCCCCTATGGCAACATGGAAAATCCATTATTGAGCACTTTTTTTGCTTTAGGTGCCCTTTACTGGTCATGTTTTAATGTGAAAACACTGTATTTACAAATTTAAAGCCAAATATATCACCTTTTGTGAAATTTTAAAGATTTAGGATTTTTGACATGTGATCAAGAAGAAGGGGGAGGCATGTCAGAAATAAATTTTTAAAAATAGACCAATTTCTCAGAAAATGATTACTTTTAAAACTATTTCTTCATTAATATTGTTAAAAAACAAGTTGTAATTGATATTTTTTATTTGAAAAGGCAGAAAAAGTTCTTTGCAAATATTTAATGCATTTAAGTATGGTAGAATATTGTCACTTTTTTGCTCGCACAACTTGGTTACCCTATATTTAAAAATCAAATATTTAAAAAAGTGCTTGTCACATTTCACTGAAACTTTGCAAATGCATTCAGTATGTGTGTAGAAAGATACCTGTATAGTTATTTATTTTTTCTAAGACAAAAAGTGACTCTTTAGGTTACAGACCACCAATTCAACCAATGAGCATTTGGAACGTACGCAAAAATAGTCCTACGCAGAAATTACCCCTGTTCCTCATAGTGCTGTGAAAAAAGTTCTCATCTTATTTAAGAAATTTAAACAGTTTCTGAAAGGAAAAACATTTCTGTACATTTTATAGGTGCATTTTGCTTCTTGTGATGTGAAGCCTAATCTCCATAATGATTTTTAAATATACCCCTATCTTGTGAAAACACTTGGATTTCCCATGCTATTTATAGACCCTTCACTTCCGGTGACCAGTACTGCACTGCAAGTCTGCTAACCCCACATGCCATTCTGAGGATTGCGAGCTGACATATGTAGAATCATGCTGATATATAGTCCTCTGCAGGTTAAAGTTAAGGTAAAGTCCAGAGAAGACATTGAATATTGTGAAATTAGCATAGAAGCCTATGGGAAGTAGAATTAGTGGTTTTTAGCCTTAATTAAGATGAAGCCATGGCAAAATGAAAAGTTTCTTGAAATAGCTTTAAACTACTTGAAGATCTTGTTAACTTTGCCATGAGAGGAATACACTACAAAAATCCTTCAAAATATGCATTTTTTTAAGTTATAGGTCCAAATTATGGAAAATTGGTCTTTTTGGCTGATTTTTATGTCCTATCTTGTAAAAAGTGTAGAAAGTTTAGTAAAAATATCAAATATTAAACTTTGAGGGCTATATTTACCTAAATATGGTGGTAATAAGCACTTGAAATCAAGTTTTGTGTAGATTTGAGCAAAAATTAGGTTAGAAATGAGGAAAAAGTCACTTTCATTACTGCGGTTAAGGCCATATAAGCATTCCCCTATGGCAACATGGAAAATCCATTATTGAGCACTTTTTTTGCTTTAGGTGCCCTTTACTGGTCATGTTTTAATGTGAAAACACTGTATTTACAAATTTAAAGCCAAATATATCACCTTTTGTGAAAATTTAAAGATTTAGGATTTTTGACATGTGATCAAGAAGAAGGGGGAGGCATGTCAGAAATAAATTTTTAAAAATAGACCAATTTCTCAGAAAATGATTACTTTTAAAACTATTTCTTCATTAATATTGTTAAAAAACAAGTTGTAATTGATATTTTTTATTTGAAAAGGCAGAAAAAGTTCTTTGCAAATATTTAATGCATTTAAGTATGGTAGAATATTGTCACTTTTTTGCTCGCACAACTTGGTTACCCTATATTTAAAAATCAAATATTTAAAAAAGTGCTTGTCACATTTCACTGAAACTTTGCAAATGCATTCAGTATGTGAGTAGGAAGATACCTGTTTAGTTATTTATTTTTTCTAAGACAAAAAGTGACTCTTAATTAAGATAAAGCCATGGCAAAATGAAAAGTTTCTTGAAATAGCTTTAAACTACTTGAAGATCTTGTTAACTTTGCCATGAGAGGAATACACTACAAAAATCCTTCAAAATATGCATTTTTTAAAGTTATAGGTCCAAATTATGGAAAATTGGTCTTTTTGGCTGATTTTTATGTCCTATCTTGTAAAAAGTGTAGAAAGTTTAGTAAAAATATCAAATATTAAACTTTGAGGGCTATATTTACCTAAATATGGTGGTAATAAGCACTTGAAATCAAGTTTTGTGTAGATTTGAGCAAAAATTAGGTTAGAAATGAGGAAAAAGTCACTTTCATTACTGCGGTTAAGGCCATATAAGCATTCCCCTATGGCAACATGGAAAATCCATTATTGAGCACTTTTTTTGCTTTAGGTGCCCTTTACTGGTCATGTTTTAATGTGAAAACACTGTATTTACAAATTTAAAGCCAAATATATCACCTTTTGTGAAAATTTAAAGATTTAGGATTTTTGACATGTGATCAAGAAGAAGGGAGAGGCATGTCAGAAATAAATTTTTAAAAATAGACCAATTTCTCAGAAAATGATTACTTTTAAAACTATTTCTTCATTAATATTGTTAAAAAAACAAGTTGTAATTGATATTTTTTATTTGAAAAGGCAGAAAAAGTTCTTTGCAAATATTTAATGCATTTAAGTATGGTAGAATATTGTCACTTTTTTGCTCGCACAACTTGGTTACCCTATATTTAAAAATCAAATATTTAAAAAAGTGCTTGTCACATTTCACTGAAACTTTGCAAATGCATTCAGTATGTGTGTAGGAAGATACCTGTATAGTTATTTATTTTTTCTAAGACAAAAAGTGACTCTTTAGGTTACAGACCACCAATTCAACCAATGAGCATTTGGAACATACACAAAAATAGTCCTACGCAGAAATTACCCCTGTTCCTCATAGTGCTGTGAAAAAAGTTCTCATCTTATTTAAAAAATTTAAACAGTTTCTGAAAGGAAAAACATTTCTGTACATTTTATAGGTGCATTTTGCTTCTTGTGATGTGAAGCCTAATCTATATAATGATTTTTGAAGAATATACCCCTATCTTGTGAAAACACTTGGATTTCCCATGCTATTTATAGACCCTTCACTTCCGGTGACCAGTACTGCACTGCAAGTCTGCTAACCCCACATGCCATTCTGAGGATTGCGAGCTGACATATGTAGAATCATGCTGATATATAGTCCTCTGCAGGTTAAAGTTAAGGTAAAGTCCAGAGAAGCCATTGAATATTGTGAAATTAGCATAGAAGCCTATGGGAAGTGGAATTAGTGGTTTTTAGCCTTAATTAAGATGAAGCCATGGCAAAATGAAAAGTTTCTTGAAATATCTTTAAACTACTTGAAGATCTTGTTAACTTTGCCATGAGAGGAATACACTACAAAAATCCTTCAAAATATGCATTTTTTTAAGTTATAGGTCCAAATTATGGAAAATTGGTCTTTTTGGCTGATTTTTATGTCCTATCTTGTAAAAAGTGTAGAAAGTTTAGTAAAAATATCAAATATTAAACTTTGAGGGCTATATTTACCTAAATATGGTGGTAATAAGCACTTGAAATCAAGTTTTGTGTAGATTTGAGCAAAAATTAGGTTAGAAATGAGGAAAAAGTCACTTTCATTACTGCGGTTAAGGCCATATAAGCATTCCCCTATGGCAACATGGAAAATCCATTATTGAGCACTTTTTTTGCTTTAGGTGCCCTTTACTGGTCATGTTTTAATGTGAAAACACTGTATTTACAAATTTAAAGCCAAATATATCACCTTTTGTGAAAATTTAAAGATTTAGGATTTTTGACATGTGATCAAGAAGAAGGGGAAGGCATGTCAGAAATAAATTTTTAAAAATAGACCAATTTCTCAGAAAATGATTACTTTTAAAACTATTTCTTCATTAATATTGTTAAAAAACAAGTTGTAATTGATATTTTTTATTTGAAAAGGCAGAAAAAGTTCTTTGCAAATATTTAATGCATTTAAGTATGGTAGAATATTGTCACTTTTTTGCTCGCACAACTTGGTTACCCTATATTTAAAAATCAAATATTTAAAAAAGTGCTTGTCACATTTCACTGAAACTTTGCAAATGCATTCAGTATGTGAGTAGGAAGATACCTGTATAGTTATTTATTTTTTCTAAGACAAAAAGTGACTCTTAATTAAGATGAAGCCATGGCAAAATGAAAAGTTTCTTGAAATAGCATTAAACTACTTGAATATCTTGTTAACTTTGCCATGAGAGGAATACACTACAAAAATCCTTCAAAATATGCATTTTTTAAAGTTATAGGTCCAAATTATGGAAAATTGGTCTTTTTGGCTGATTTTTATGTCCTATCTTGTAAAAAGTGTAGAAAGTTTAGTAAAAATATCAAATATTAAACTTTGAGGGCTATATTTACCTAAATATGGTGGTAATAAGCACTTGAAATCAAGTTTTGTGTAGATTTGAGCAAAAATTAGGTTAGAAATGAGGAAAAAGTCACTTTCATTACTGCGGTTAAGGCCATATAAGCATTCCCCTATGGCAACATGGAAAATCCATTATTGAGCACTTTTTTTGCTTTAGGTGCCCTTTACTGGTCATGTTTTAATGTGAAAACACTGTATTTACAAATTTAAAGCCAAATATATCACCTTTTGTGAAAATTTAAAGATTTAGGATTTTTGACATGTGATCAAGAAGAAGGGAGAGGCATGTCAGAAATAAGTTTTTAAAAATAGACCAATTTCTCAGAAAATGATTACTTTTAAAACTATTTCTTCATTAATATTGTTAAAAAAACAAGTTGTAATTGATATTTTTTATTTGAAAAGGCAGAAAAAGTTCTTTGCAAATATTTAATGCATTTAAGTATGGTAGAATATTGTCACTTTTTTGCTCGCACAACTTGGTTACCCTATATTTAAAAATCAAATATTTAAAAAAGTGCTTGTCACATTTCACTGAAACTTTGCAAATGCATTCAGTATGTGTGTAGGAAGATACCTGTATAGTTATTTATTTTTTCTAAGACAAAAAGTGACTCTTTAGGTTACAGACCACCAATTCAACCAATGAGCATTTGGAACATACACAAAAATAGTCCTACGCAGAAATTACCCCTGTTCCTCATAGTGCTGTGAAAAAAGTTCTCATCTTATTTAAAAAATTTAAACAGTTTCTGAAAGGAAAAACATTTCTGTACATTTTATAGGTGCATTTTGCTTCTTGTGATGTGAAGCCTAATCTATATAATGATTTTTGAAGAATATACCCCTATCTTGTGAAAACACTTGGATTTCCCATGCTATTTATAGACCCTTCACTTCCGGTGACCAGTACTGCACTGCAAGTCTGCTAACCCCACATGCCATTCTGAGGATTGCGAGCTGACATATGTAGAATCATGCTGATATATAGTCCTCTGCAGGTTAAAGTTAAGGTAAAGTCCAGAGAAGCCATTGAATATTGTGAAATTAGCATAGAAGCCTATGGGAAGTGGAATTAGTGGTTTTTAGCCTTAATTAAGATGAAGCCATGGCAAAATGAAAAGTTTCTTGAAATATCTTTAAACTACTTGAATATCTTGTTAACTTTGCCATGAGAGGAATACACTACAAAAATCCTTCAAAATATGCATTTTTTTAAGTTATAGGTCCAAATTATGGAAAATTGGTCTTTTTGGCTGATTTTTATGTCCTATCTTGTAAAAAGTGTAGAAAGTTTAGTAAAAATATCAAATATTAAACTTTGAGGGCTATATTTACCTAAATATGGTGGTAATAAGCACTTGAAATCAAGTTTTGTGTAGATTTGAGCAAAAATTAGGTTAGAAATGAGGAAAAAGTCACTTTCATTACTGCGGTTAAGGCCATATAAGCATTCCCCTATGGCAACATGGAAAATCCATTATTGAGCACTTTTTTTGCTTTAGGTGCCCTTTACTGGTCATGTTTTAATGTGAAAACACTGTATTTACAAATTTAAAGCCAAATATATCACCTTTTGTGAAAATTTAAAGATTTAGGATTTTTGACATGTGATCAAGAAGAAGGGGAAGGCATGTCAGAAATAAATTTTTAAAAATAGACCAATTTCTCAGAAAATGATTACTTTTAAAACTATTTCTTCATTAATATTGTTAAAAAACAAGTTGTAATTGATATTTTTTATTTGAAAAGGCAGAAAAAGTTCTTTGCAAATATTTAATGCATTTAAGTATGGTAGAATATTGTCACTTTTTTGCTCGCACAACTTGGTTACCCTATATTTAAAAATCAAATATTTAAAAAAGTGCTTGTCACATTTCACTGAAACTTTGCAAATGCATTCAGTATGTGAGTAGGAAGATACCTGTATAGTTATTTATTTTTTCTAAGACAAAAAGTGACTCTTAATTAAGATGAAGCCATGGCAAAATGAAAAGTTTCTTGAAATAGCATTAAACTACTTGAATATCTTGTTAACTTTGCCATGAGAGGAATACACTACAAAAATCCTTCAAAATATGCATTTTTTAAAGTTATAGGTCCAAATTATGGAAAATTGGTCTTTTTGGCTGATTTTTATGTCCTATCTTGTAAAAAGTGTAGAAAGTTTAGTAAAAATATCAAATATTAAACTTTGAGGGCTATATTTACCTAAATATGGTGGTAATAAGCACTTGAAATCAAGTTTTGTGTAGATTTGAGCAAAAATTAGGTTAGAAATGAGGAAAAAGTCACTTTCATTACTGCGGTTAAGGCCATATAAGCATTCCCCTATGGCAACATGGAAAATCCATTATTGAGCACTTTTTTTGCTTTAGGTGCCCTTTACTGGTCATGTTTTAATGTGAAAACACTGTATTTACAAATTTAAAGCCAAATATATCACCTTTTGTGAAAATTTAAAGATTTAGGATTTTTGACATGTGATCAAGAAGAAGGGAGAGGCATGTCAGAAATAAGTTTTTAAAAATAGACCAATTTCTCAGAAAATGATTACTTTTAAAACTATTTCTTCATTAATATTGTTAAAAAAACAAGTTGTAATTGATATTTTTTATTTGAAAAGGCAGAAAAAGTTCTTTGCAAATATTTAATGCATTTAAGTATGGTAGAATATTGTCACTTTTTTGCTCGCACAACTTGGTTACCCTATATTTAAAAATCAAATATTTAAAAAAGTGCTTGTCACATTTCACTGAAACTTTGCAAATGCATTCAGTATGTGTGTAGGAAGATACCTGTATAGTTATTTATTTTTTCTAAGACAAAAAGTGACTCTTTAGGTTACAGACCACCAATTCAACCAATGAGCATTTGGAACATACGCAAAAATAGTCCTACGCAGAAATTACCCCTGTTCCTCATAGTGCTGTGAAAAAAGTTCTCATCTTATTTAAAAAATTTAAACAGTTTCTGAAAGGAAAAACATTTCTGTACATTTTATAGGTGCATTTTGCTTCTTGTGATGTGAAGCCTAATCTATATAATGATTTTTGAATATACCCCTATCTTGTGAAAACACTTGGATTTCCCATGCTATTTATAGACCCTTCACTTCCGGTGACCAGTACTGCACTGCAAGTCTGCTAACCCCACATGCCATTCTGAGGATTGCGAGCTGACATATGTAGAATCATGCTGATATATAGTCCTCTGCAGGTTAAAGTTAAGGTAAAGTCCAGAGAAGCCATTGAATATTGTGAAATTAGCATAGAAGCCTATGGGAAGTGGAATTAGTGGTTTTTAGCCTTAATTAAGATGAAGCCATGGCAAAATGAAAAGTTTCTTGAAATATCTTTAAACTACTTGAATATCTTGTTAACTTTGCCATGAGAGGAATACACTACAAAAATCCTTCAAAATATGCATTTTTTTAAGTTATAGGTCCAAATTATGGAAAATTGGTCTTTTTGGCTGATTTTTATGTCCTATCTTGTAAAAAGTGTAGAAAGTTTAGTAAAAATATCAAATATTAAACTTTGAGGGCTATATTTACCTAAATATGGTGGTAATAAGCACTTGAAATCAAGTTTTGTGTAGATTTGAGCAAAAATTAGGTTAGAAATGAGGAAAAAGTCACTTTCATTACTGCGGTTAAGGCCATATAAGCATTCCCCTATGGCAACATGGAAAATCCATTATTGAGCACTTTTTTTGCTTTAGGTGCCCTTTACTGGTCATGTTTTAATGTGAAAACACTGTATTTACAAATTTAAAGCCAAATATATCACCTTTTGTGAAAATTTAAAGATTTAGGATTTTTGACATGTGATCAAGAAGAAGGGGAAGGCATGTCAGAAATAAATTTTTAAAAATAGACCAATTTCTCAGAAAATGATTACTTTTAAAACTATTTCTTCATTAATATTGTTAAAAAACAAGTTGTAATTGATATTTTTTATTTGAAAAGGCAGAAAAAGTTCTTTGCAAATATTTAATGCATTTAAGTATGGTAGAATATTGTCACTTTTTTGCTCGCACAACTTGGTTACCCTATATTTAAAAATCAAATATTTAAAAAAGTGCTTGTCACATTTCACTGAAACTTTGCAAATGCATTCAGTATGTGTGTAGGAAGATACCTGTATAGTTATTTATTTTTTCTAAGACAAAAAGTGACTCTTTAGGTTACAGACCACCAATTCAACCAATGAGCATTTGGAACGTACGCAAAAATAGTCCTACGCAGAAATTACCCCTGTTCCTCATAGTGCTGTGAAAAAAGTTCTCATCTTATTTAAAAAATTTAAACAGTTTCTGAAAGGAAAAACATTTCTGTACATTTTATAGGTGCATTTTGCTTCTTGTGATGTGAAGCCTAATCTCCATAATGATTTTTAAATATACCCCTATCTTGTGAAAACACTTGGATTTCCCATGCTATTTATAGACCCTTCACTTCCGGTGACCAGTACTGCACTGCAAGTCTGCTAACCCCACATGCCATTCTGAGGATTGCGAGCTGACATATGTAGAATCATGCTGATATATAGTCCTCTGCAGGTTAAAGTTAAGGTAAAGTCCAGAGAAGCCATTGAATATTGTGAAATTAGCATAGAAGCCTATGGGAAGTGGAATTAGTGGTTTTTAGCCTTAATTAAGATGAAGCCATGGCAAAATGAAAAGTTTCTAGAAATAGCTTTAAACTACTTGAATATCTTGTTAACTTTGCCATGACAGGAATACACTACAAAAATCCTTCAAAATATGCATTTTTTTAAGTTATAGGTCCAAATTATGGAAAATTGGTCTTTTTGGCTGATTTTTATGTCCTATCTTGTAAAAAAGTGTAGAAAGTTTAGTAAAAATATCAAATATTAAACTTTGAGGGCTATATTTACCTAAATATGGTGGTAATAAGCACTTGAAATCAAGTTTTGTGTAGATTTGAGCAAAAATTAGGTTAGAAATGAGGAAAAAGTCACTTTCATTACTGCGGTTAAGGCCATATAAGCATTCCCCTATGGCAACATGGAAAATCCATTATTGAGCACTTTTTTTGCTTTAGGTGCCCTTTACTGGTCATGTTTTAATGTGAAAACACTGTATTTACAAATTTAAAGCCAAATATATCACCTTTTGTGAAAATTTAAAGATTTAGGATTTTTGACATGTGATCAAGAAGAAGGGGGAGGCATGTCAGAAATAAATTTTTAAAAATAGACCAATTTCTCAGAAAATGATTACTTTTAAAACTATTTCTTCATTAATATTGTTAAAAAACAAGTTGTAATTGATATTTTTTATTTGAAAAGGCAGAAAAAGTTCTTTGCAAATATTTAATGCATTTAAGTATGGTAGAATATTGTCACTTTTTTGCTTGCACAACCTGGTTACCCTATATTTAAAAATCAAATATTTAAAAAAGTGCTTGTCACATTTCACTGAAACTTTGCAAATGCATTCAGTATGTGTGTAGGAAGATACCTGTATAGTTATTTATTTTTTCTAAGACAAAAAGTGACTCTTTAGGTTACAGACCACCAATTCAACCAATGAGCATTTGGAACATACGCAAAAATAGTCCTACGCAGAAATTACCCCTGTTCCTCATAGTGCTGTGAAAAAAGTTCTCATCTTATTTAAAAAATTTAAACAGTTTCTGAAAGGAAAAACATTTCTGTACATTTTATAGGTGCATTTTGCTTCTTGTGATGTGAAGCCTAATCTATATAATGATTTTTAAATATACCCCTATCTTGTGAAAACACTTGGATTTCCCATGCTATTTATAGACCCTTCACTTCCGGTGACCAGTACTGCACTGCAAGTCTGCTAACCCCACATGCCATTCTGAGGATTGCGAGCTGACATATGTAGAATCATGCTGATATATAGTCCTCTGCAGGTTAAAGTTAAGGTAAAGTCCAGAGAAGCCATTGAATATTGTGAAATTAGCATAGAAGCCTATGGGAAGTGGAATTAGTGGTTTTTAGCCTTAATTAAGATGAAGCCATGGCAAAATGAAAAGTTTCTTGAAATAGCTTTAAACTACTTGAATATCTTGTTAACTTTGCCATGAGAGGAATACACTACAAAAATCCTTCAAAATATGCATTTTTTTAAGTTATAGGTCCAAATTATGGAAAATTGGTCTTTTTGGCTGATTTGTATGTCCAATCTTGTAAAAAGTGTAGAAAGTTTAGTAAAAATATCAAATATTAAACTTTGAGGGCTATATTTACCTAAATATGGTGGTAATAAGCACTTGAAATCAAGTTTTGTGTAGATTTGAGCAAAAATTAGGTTAGAAATGAGGAAAAAGTCACTTTCATTACTGCAGTTAAGGCCATATAAGCATTCCCCTATGGCAACATGGAAAATCCATTATTGAGCACTTTTTTTGCTTTAGGTGCCCTTTACTGGTCATGTTTTAATGTGAAAACACTGTATTTACAAATTTAAAGCCAAATATATCACCTTTTGTGAAAATTTAAAGATTTAGGATTTTTGACATGTGATCAAGAAGAAGGGGGAGGCATGTCAGAAATAAATTTTTAAAAATAGACCAATTTCTCAGAAAATGATTACTTTTAAAACTATTTCTTCATTAATATTGTTAAAAAACAAGTTGTAATTGATATTTTTTATTTGAAAAGGCAGAAAAAGTTCTTTGCAAATATTTAATGCATTTAAGTATGGTAGAATATTGTCACTTTTTTGCTCGCACAACTTGGTTACCCTATATTTAAAAATCAAATATTTAAAAAAGTGCTTGTCACATTTCACTGAAACTTTGCAAATGCATTCAGTATGTGTGTAGGAAGATACCTGTATAGTTATTTATTTTTTCTAAGACAAAAAGTGACTCTTTAGGTTACAGACCACCAATTCAACCAATGAGCATTTGGAACATACGCAAAAATAGTCCTACGCAGAAATTACCCCTGTTCCTCATAGTGCTGTGAAAAAAGTTCTCATCTTATTTAAAAAATTTAAACAGTTTCTGAAAGGAAAAACATTTCTGTACATTTTATAGGTGCATTTTGCTTCTTGTGATGTGAAGCCTAATCTATATAATGATTTTTAAATATACCCCTATCTTGTGAAAACACTTGGATTTCCCATGCTATTTATAGACCCTTCACTTCCGGTGACCAGTACTGCACTGCAAGTCTGCTAACCCCACATGCCATTCTGAGGATTGCGAGCTGACATATGTAGAATCATGCTGATATATAGTCCTCTGCAGGTTAAAGTTAAGGTAAAGTCCAGAGAAGCCATTGAATATTGTGAAATTAGCATAGAAGCCTATGGGAAGTGGAATTAGTGGTTTTTAGCCTTAATTAAGATGAAGCCATGGCAAAATGAAAAGTTTCTTGAAATAGCTTTAAACTACTTGAATATCTTGTTAACTTTGCCATGAGAGGAATACACTACAAAAATCCTTCAAAATATGCATTTTTTTAAGTTATAGGTCCAAATTATGGAAAATTGGTCTTTTTGGCTGATTTGTATGTCCTATCTTGTAAAAAGTGTAGAAAGTTTAGTAAAAATATCAAATATTAAACTTTGAGGGCTATATTTACCTAAATATGGTGGTAATAAGCACTTGAAATCAAGTTTTGTGTAGATTTGAGCAAAAATTAGGTTAGAAATGAGGAAAAAGTCACTTTCATTACTGCAGTTAAGGCCATATAAGCATTCCCCTATGGCAACATGGAAAATCCATTATTGAGCACTTTTTTTGCTTTAGGTGCCCTTTACTGGTCATGTTTTAATGTGAAAACACTGTATTTACAAATTTAAAGCCAAATATATCACCTTTTGTGAAAATTTAAAGATTTAGGATTTTTGACATGTGATCAAGAAGAAGGGGGAGGCATGTCAGAAATAAATTTTTAAAAATAGACCAATTTCTCAGAAAATGATTACTTTTAAAACTATTTCTTCATTAATATTGTTAAAAAACAAGTTGTAATTGATATTTTTTATTTGAAAAGGCAGAAAAAGTTCTTTGCAAATATTTAATGCATTTAAGTATGGTAGAATATTGTCACTTTTTTGCTCGCACAACTTGGTTACCCTATATTTAAAAATCAAATATTTAAAAAAGTGCTTGTCACATTTCACTGAAACTTTGCAAATGCATTCAGTATGTGTGTAGGAAGATACCTGTATAGTTATTTATTTTTTCTAAGACAAAAAGTGACTCTTTAGGTTACAGACCACCAATTCAACCAATGAGCATTTGGAACATACGCAAAAATAGTCCTACGCAGAAATTACCCCTGTTCCTCATAGTGCTGTGAAAAAAGTTCTCATCTTATTTAAGAAATTTAAACAGTTTCTGAAAGGAAAAACATTTCTGTACATTTTATAGGTGCATTTTGCTTCTTGTGATGTGAAGCCTAATCTCCATAATGATTTTTAAATATACCCCTATCTTGTGAAAACACTTGGATTTCCCATGCTATTTATAGACCCTTCACTTCCGGTGACCAGTACTGCACTGCAAGTCTGCTAACCCCACATGCCATTCTGAGGATTGTGAGCTGACATATGTAGAATCATGCTGATATGTAGTCCTCTGCAGGTTAAAGTTAAGGTAAAGTCCAGAGAAGCCATTGAATATTGTGAAATTAGCATAGAAGCCTATGGGAAGTGGAATTAGTGGTTTTTAGCCTAAATTACACAACAAAACTTTTCCAAGAAAATTAAATAGCAGTTACCTCACATAATCGTGCAAGTGCTCCTACATCATAAACATCATAAGTTGAATAATGGAGTCACCTGACCATGAAATACCTGTCAATAAGAATTGGCCCATGATATAATAATTTATATACCTTTTTAGGAGAGTAAAAGTACCGGCTTGAATTGCCGTGAAAATGAACCAGTTACAAACTTTTCATTTAATCATAATTGATAAAAGTAAGCGCCTCGCTCAACACTATAAATATTTACATGTATGCAAATCTCATGGAACAGGTTTGCTTTTTTAATAGAAAGTTTATTGCAATTAAATTTAAAGAATAATGAAAATGAACTATGAATGGAAAGTTAAGCAATTAATTAAACAAACCAGTTCATCATTTAACGAATTAAATAGTATAGTGTGGCAAATATGAACAAAACTATGCAAGATATGTACATGCAAGTAAGTAACAAACCTGACTCGATACTATCTAAAAAGTGATGTCCAAAATAATGCAATTAAAGGTTTCGATGTGATGTCTTCGACAACATAAGAACAAGTACCCAAAATTATATTGCACGAGGAGAATAAACCGCCAAAATGTAACAGCCAATAAGAAAATCTAGACAGTGCGACCAACTCAACCACGAGACGGAGATGTCCGAAGTTTTTTGTACTACATAAGGGGGTTGGGTGGCCATTTGACCAGGAAATGGTTAGTGAGACCCAATATCGTAAAAAGGCAAACTTAATTAACACTTTCTTTGATTATTATTTCTCGATGTTATGAGGTATAAGTACTTGAATTAGGCATTAATTTTTTTTCATGTACATGTGCCACAACTTATATGAATTGCCCGATTCTTAAACAGTTGTAGGACGACTGCTTATTAGAGTTATTGTACTTGATTGGCGAAAAATATTAGGTGTTCTTTGCAGCTTTAGGTAAATTTTGCACCTGCTTTGGCACAAGAATTCAAGAGTTGTTTTTGAAATGTTAACCTCAAAAATAAAAAATACATAATGTACTCGACGGTTAAGTTTCTGCTAAAATCAAAATCTAGGACATTAATTGTCAAGACAATTTCAGTCAAGATGTGAAGAATGCAATTATTATGTCCCCTAAAACTTCATAACGCATAACGAGCTGTGATATGAAAACTCAATACGCAGGTGCTTAAGTAATGTTTCCACAGATGAACGGAAAGTTGATAATGCGGAATTAAAAGCCATCGCGTTTGTCGTATAGTTTGGTCAATAGTTTTCCTTTACCACCGATCTCTAAGTGTGGGTCAAAACATGAGGCTGACTTTACAGTCTGCAGTATCCTTTATCTCAAGTCCTTTGAGGTAGTTGCGATGACTGTATATAAAATCCCCGAAACTAGGACGTTTAACAATATTACGTCATCTACATTTGTATATTACGGAAACTGACATCAAAGGATCTGGCTAGCAATCTTCCTTTAGATCAGATCAACTATAAAGTCAGCCCCGTATGAGTGGAGGAATATGTCACCGGGTAAAGGAACACAATTTGTTCCCATTGGAATGCCAACCGTTTGTTGAGAATCGCGTCCACCACACTGGACAAATATGTTGTCGATAAAAAATTCCAACATTTTGAAAACGTCTTTTTCAGTATTATTAGAAGACTTGGAATCGGTTTTTTTTTTAACAAAGTATGAGGAATCTCTACCAAGGTCTACATATTTGTACCTAGGTGTACCGTCTTTTTCTTTTTTTTTGCGTTACAATGATGTACATGTAAAATGTTTATGAGGCGGGATTTTATTTGAGTATGTGGAAGTATAAAGAGTTGAAAATCATAACGGTTTCAATGCTATTGTATTCTGATAATAATCTTGAATTTAGGGTTTGCAGAAGATCTTTAAGTAACATAATGTTCACACGTATTTTAATACCCATCAATGCCCATATGAATTGGCTTCGCGTTCACAAACGTTAAAATGTAAAGTGAATGGAATTCGAATTATCGAAAACGTATCCATGAAGAAATTCAGTGATGCGCATTATTTTAATTCGCATTGGAAATTCGTTTTATGTGTGAACAATATTGGATTAGAAATCGCATTGCGCATTATTTGATCATGTGAAGCACCATATTTATTTTAAGAGTTACATTTTTTATTTACATGCCTCCAAGTAACGGACAAAAATATTGCCAAGTATCAAGATTTTAAAATTTAAGTAGCTGCCTTTGTAAGAATCATGCAAAATCTGAAAATGTGATACACCCCAAAAAAGGCTACATATTTTTATTTTTGTAATTAAGTTGTTCTATTGGTGTATACTATGAAATGTGTAATTATTCGTTAAAATCTGCGTGCTCTTAGGAGATAATCAACATTGAAAATCCAGTAGATACTATTGTATTTCAGCGGCATTTACAGAGTTATTTCCCTTAATTTTGAAATCTACAGTGCATTCTATATAATTTTTACCTCCTAAGAGCACAGGTAATATGAAAACCACATGTTAATTTCTGTTTACTATGACATTTCAAACAAAATATCAAAAACAAAAATATGTAGGGTTTTTAACCCATGAATCACATTTTGCATGATCCTTAGCTGGAGTGCTACTTAAAATTGGTTTAAGAGATGAATGGACGAGATGACATTTCCACAACCTCGAAATATAGCAATACTGTATTGACAGACATATGTGGCGACATTTGGTGAAGTTTTTTTTTATCTTTTCCAACTTTACAACTGTACTAGAAAAGAGTAAATTCACAAAGAAAAGCTTGATACAGAAGCTTGCAATCGTGTATTTTCGGTGTGCCTAATAGTCGTTTTTCATACTTACGGAATGCAAGCCATTTTAGCAAGTTTCTCAAAGGGACGTAACCCACAAACTCCTGACAACCTCGTGGTACCAGTATCGTATTGCATATCCCTGAGTGGGTGTACGTCAAAACATGTATGCTATAAAAATATAGTGCATTTTCTTTTTGCCTCTCTACAAACTAATATTTTGTCAAAAGATATGAACAATGACTTATAAAATAGAGCAAACATCACTCTGTAAGATGAAGAACTTTTTTAAAAGAAAATCTAACATAATATCATAAAAATGTTCCACTGAAAAGGTTGGTTTGGTGAGTGCAAAACGAAAGTAAAAGTAGGGAAAATGGCTATTTATAGTTCGAGACTACTTTTCTGTCCGATCTTCGTGGACTCACCCTATTTTCTTTGCGGGACATTATTTTTTCACATGTCCTTAGAAATGCTACATAAGTGAAAGTTTTATTGAATCAATTTACATATTTTTTAAAAAATCCTAAAAATATGCACTTCACTATAGAAGTCTATGGGAAAATTAATACGATACTGAGACCTCGTTGGCGGTCTCTTTGGGGAAATGGAGATCAGTAAACATTTTTCTTGGAGTATGAAAAAGAACCGCCATATCGTGCTGTGTGCGGAATCCCATCCACATTTCAGCCAAACCACCGACTTGACCAATCAGCAGTGGTTACCGTTATTTTCTCAAGTGTTATCCATGTTAGGCTACTGGTTACCCATGTTTAGCTTTTGATTATTCATCTCGTCTCGCATGCTAGACGGGGAAAAAGAATGAAGTGAATAGTAGTAGAAAGGTGTAAAATAATTAAACTTTTTCCAAAAGATGGAAGATTGAGTACTTTTATTTTTAGTACGTTGCCTTGACGTTGTTCCCTTACCAATGGCAGTGACTTCCTATGTATCACTGTAGACAATATTCCATGTTCATATTACTTTCTATATTTAATAGGGCAGCCTTTGATTTAACTCGCATGAAAGTACAAGCATGCATTATTACGCGCCTTGTAAGAGAGATCGGTTAAGTGAAAGAATATTTGCAGACGTCACTTCTTTTGTTTTGAAGTTTAGTAATATAAGGGACCTATAATTCATGTTGAAAATGTTTTTGCCCAAAATTGAGTAAAGGAGATGAAGTGTTCAGACTACTACTGGTTCGGATTATTCAGCTTTCAGATGATACACATGCTTTTACCCTTTCCTGCTATTCCGAACTGTCCAGACGACTGGTTCCCGAAATAGTGGTATTACAAATACAGAAATAATTTTTTTTTTTAAATTGATCCATAAATGCATTTTCAAATAAATTTCTGTCCATTTCTCTACATTAAAGAACTCGCTTTCTTTTGCATGCTAATTGAAAAGATGATATTTTATGCATGGGGGAGTGGTTCAGAAGAAGCATTTTTTTTCGCCAGTGGTTACAAACAAATTTATAAATAACTCAGCCGTTTCAGCATTATTTTATACCGTTTCGGTTTCAAGCAGTCTACAAGAAAACTGTTATTTTGTTTGAAAAAAAGAAAATGACAATATTTGATTTTTTTGCTTGCATTCAGGTAGACCTTATAATGGGATCTTTTTATTATAATGTAAATAAAGAAATTAATTGATTTTATAAACTAAGTAGACTAAGTGTCCGGCAGTAGATATTATATAGAATGATCTTTAAGCGGATTGCATGAATCTAGTTTAAGTAAGACAACATTCGATTAACATATCCGGGTATGTTGAGCTGAACGCTATCCGGAAATACCACTTTACACACTGCAATCCCACATTATTATATTCGCTTGTGTACGTTGGGTATGTGAATGAGGTTGTTCAGAAAGTTAAGTTTTACCGGTTGTAGGAGACCAAATGAAGCCGCTTCATCAATTCTTCGTCTGCCGAAAATTTCTTCCATCATTCTTATATTATTTTTTGCGACTAACACTCTTCTTTGGTACAGACTTAGTTCGGACAGCTATCCAACATTAATGGGACTGTACCGGGTTAACCAAAGAACAGCAGGTAAGCTAGACCTGGTCCTTTTCACGTCTTTTGAGGCGGTAGAACGGCGGCGGTTTGTTCATAACAACACGAAATATAACTGGCAGTCTCTCGGCTATAACATTAAGACTGTTCTGTTTACAAACGACTCTGATGTTGCGAAAGAGTTCCTCAAATCTAAGTGGGATATACTGCCACTGCTCCACGTCTCTTCTTCCGGGACTCCTGTTCTGAAGAGTATGTTTATAGAAGTGAAAATGCGCTTTAATGCGTCGTTTATTGGATTTGCCAATTCAGATTTACTTTTCACTGATACATTGGTTACTACTCTAGAATCGTTGACAGATATTTTCAGGCAACCGAACCGAACACACATTATCATTACTGGTAGGAGAACGAATATCTACAATATAACGCAAGATCAGACAAAGGCGTTTGATTTTCTACATAGGGCAACGACTATAAAAGGGAAATTGTCACACGGTGATACAGAAGATTATTTTATTACCGATTGGAATTATCCATGGGATTTAATACCTGATGTTGTTATTGGTCGTCCAGCATATGACAACTTCCTGTTGCTCTTCTCTAGAATGAAAGGTTACGTCACTATTGACGCATCACATACTATTTTAGCATTGCACCAAGTTGTGGATAAAGGATACTTGATAGAGAAATGGAACTCAACTAGACATGAAAAAATGTACAATGTTTATGTTGTATTCGGCATATACCGCAATGTGAATTTCTTAGCAGGTAGAACAGACTGTCTGACTTATGAATCTCGGTGGGTGCGAAAACGTTTTTATGTATTTAAGCGAAAACAACTTCCACGATACTGCGAATTTTTCACTGATTTGATTGTAAATCAAAAGAAATATCTTGAACAATTTTATTCCAAGCATAAGGGTATGTTGATAGAAAGAAATTAATGTAAGAATAAACATTTTGTCTTACAATTAAAAACATTCAATTGAAGTGTTTTCGGTTGTTGTCACGGTATGAAGATGTTGGATCGAATTCTAGATTAATAAATAAATCATGTCTGAAGTTCGGTCGCCCGTTTGGTTTTATTGTGGGGCCATTTATCATAATGATATGCCTGACTTTTTTGTCATTTTTGTGATTAAATACCAACATAAAGCAAGTTTTACAAAACATCCCGTAGACGTATGTGGTTATTGCCGGAAAGTCCGGTGCTCATTTGTTTTATAGGTAGTGTATGCACTTTTCACCTTTCAAATTTATGCGTTTTAGTCCTATTGTACCTAGAATTCACTTAGAAATGAAAACAACTATGCACGACATCATCATATTTTCTACATTGTCAAAGTATTTATAGAGAGGACAGGTTCAAATCCAGCCAATAGATCGACCAAAATTGCATCTCAAATGTGTTGCTTTCCATAGATTATTGGGTTTGGATAAACATTTCGGTTTGTTTATATATGATATGCATGTTCTTCCATCTGACAACATCTAATATTGATCTTTTCTGTACATGCTATAAATCTGTATGTACTGGTAGTTAGGTGATTTTTACACACTCCGTCAGACTGATTCGTACACTGCCTGCAATATATATTGTACGTATTGTTCAAACCATTGTGGCTAATCCAAAATATCCTCGTAAATAATGTAAAAAAAAAAACATTTGCAGTTACTATTCTTTAATTATTCTACATCAATTCCTAATAACAATATATATTTTCTTGACACCCCTTTTCAAAATACCTGGCACATTGATTGATTAAAAGAAAAAAATAATAATCCTGTTGTACACACAAAAAAGTTATATTTTATATAAAATATTTTTTTTTTCAGGTAATTGACCTCCTTTCCTTTCTATCAATTAGCCATTTTCTCTCGCTCATCCCACGAGCAATTGAATTATTGCACATATTTGTAACGACACCTTGTCATGGTATGACATAACTAATTCGTCCTTCTGACCAGACGACACCATTTATGTCATTATAAACACTTCCAGTGACAACCTTCAAACTTAGGTTAAATATTTCAATGCAACACTTATATAACAAATGAAAAAGACATCCCCGGTATGATATCACTTTATTTCGCTTTTAAAATGCATTTTTACTGAATGTATTATTTGGGGGTTTAAATCTTTACAATGGTATACGGAGTGTTGAATGTAAACAGAAATATCAATATTCTAAGCCCATGAAACCTGAAGAACAGATATATATTGAATGAATTATCCGCCTAATGAAGGCTAGTAACACAACATAAACTACAGTATCAATATCGTCACATAAAGGCATTATCAACTTTGTAAACAGCAACAATAAACATTCATCTTTCAATTACTAGATCGACCGAGTGAAAAGTAATTGTTGCCAAATTAACATCAGGGACACTTTTGTCAATGAATTATCAATTCGTAAAGAAAATGGTTTCCATTTATTCCTATATGGATATTGGATATGGTGAATATGCCAAAGAGTAATCAAGGGAACAAGATTTTATCGGAAATCAAAAGAATGTAATCCAGAGACAAAGACCAGACATGTAAAACAGACACACACTGCAAATAACATATTATAACCAAAATAATACATACAAAGTAATAAAAGTAAAGAAGCAACTCGGACTCCACTAAAAACTGGGAGCATGGAGCAGGTGCACCGGTAGGGAAAGCGTCCTTTGATTTTCTAGAAACACCCGCGGAGCTGCTCGTAAAATGTCAAGTCCGGGATTGACGAGACAACAACCCCACCGGGTTGTCTATTTCTAGTCTATGTGTAAATATAAATGTGTTTCATTTTATAAATTATAGAACTTTTTTCATAGGCTTCTTTGCTATTTAGATCATATTCAATCAATATTTCAATCATTTCACGTTTTATAAATAAAATTCAAACACAGAATTAACATCATGTCAATACCTTCGCGAGTGTTTATAGATAAGCAGAGGATACTTACCCTATCGGTGCTCTTGATCCATAGTTGGAGTTTTAAGTGGACTCCGTGTTGTTTATTTATTCTTCTGTTTGTTTTCGTGTTTTGTATGTTTTCTTGTCTTTATCTCCGGTTGTTAATATTCTGTTCTTCGTTCTAACCATGGTCTTTGCTTTTACCTTGTATGTGTACATGTATATTATTTTAATTGAAGGTCTTGTAGTTCATTTCGTTCCGGTGGTTGTTACTTGGCCTCTGTTATCTTCCATTCAAAATATTATTTTTAGGCACTGACCATGTTTATCTAAAAGGGAGCCTGGAATTTGATGTCAAATACAATTTTTTTTTCGTGCAAGCGCAAAATGTTTATTTATTTTTCATCAGCAACCTAAATCAATATTTTTATTTGAAAACCTGCCTTGTCAAGTAATGTAGTAAATATAGAGTCATTGTTTTTGTTTTTCTCTATGGATAAGTAAAAATTTGGAACATTGTATCTTTTTTTCAAAAAAAATCCCAATGATAATGTTACATAAATTGCATGTATAAACAATTGTACAAGTATTGAAATTATAACCTGGAGGCAGAACATTTGTAAAAATAATCTTTACAAAAGATAAATTTCCTAGTATATCAAGATTCCTTGAAGAAAAAAAGCTTTGAATGCATGACACTAAACCGGCAAAAATTATTTTCCATCTTTTTCGAAAAAAAAAAAAAATATAAATTATACCAGAATGGCACTCATCACCAATATTACGTGATGTACACAGTGTACAAAAACGATCTTGTCTGGGAATACATCTCTCTGCTAAATAATTTTTTTTCAAAGCAAAGAGCAAACATAGTATGAAGAATTATTTCACTTAAATTGTTTCGATAGATGTACAGGTAAAATCCCAAGTCCTACATAACATAGCCCCTAGAATCTAGTGTCAAAGTATGGTTTTCGACAACTTATGCTTTTAGTCTGAGGGGTGCAAGTTAACACATTTGCCACATAAAACGTTTTGTTAAGTTCTATAGCATTGAATGCATGGTAATGTGAATCTCGCGAAGTCTTGAGAAGTCAGAATATTTTATTCTTCTTTCTTTTTCTTTCGGTTTCGTTTCGTGTTTTCTTTTAATTGGTCTTGACTACTCTTGATGATTAATTGTCGTAAAAACAAACAAAAATAATTGACGTAAATAACAATAATTAATACTTCATAGAATCTACTAAGAGCTTTCATGTGTATTTGGTCCAATAAACAATTAGGTATTATCAATTACTAACTTAAAACCGAGAAAATAACCTATAACACGAAAATCATGTCAACCGATTTGTGTAACAATAATTTGTCATAAAGCAATCCCCCTTAATTAATCATGTCACTTAACTGACAACAGAGAGTAGTAACTGCAGCTGGGGGTCACAAAGATCCAGTCAGGGAAAATAAGTACCACTTTAAATGCTTACACATCTGTTAACCAGTCTGTATGCAGTCGACGGTCCCATGTAGCAAGACATCGAAGAAAATGATTTTACTATTTCTGATTATTTCGGTTTTTGGAGTTATACAAACTCATGGACAGTGTGATTACACGCCAATAAAAACAGATGTCTCAGGTAGGATTATATAAATTCATTTTTTTTCTTTAAAGGATAACTTTTTAAATGATGATAATTAAATAGGAAATATTTTTGAAAATTGTTTTGTATGCAAATTGAATGGTCTCATTTCTTAATTTGCACTAAGTTGATATTTAAACAGCTTTTTGTTTAAGTTCCAGGCTATGTTTTAACTTGCTTTAGAATTACACAAGTAATATGAAAGATTTTGTTTCCGGTAAATCAACACTGAAAATTATCTCAATAATATTATACGAACTATTTACAAATAACCTGTCCCTTTATGGCTCGTATCATAAATTCTAGTCTATTGATTAGGAACGTGGCCCTGTTACTTTTCATTTGTGTATGAATAGAGAAAATTTACGTAACATTTTTTTTTTCAATTCTTAGCGCTGCATCAATAATTCAATGGTTTTCCATTCTATTCAGTGCAGATCTAAGAGCAAAAACACGTCAAGTATTTGATAACATAGAATGAGGGATATTCAGCATTTGATAGTTTGAGTTTATATCGATGTAAAATCAGGAAGAAATTTAGGAATGGTGATACATATAACAAACTGACGGAACTTCCTGTGGTTTAAGAGTAATCAAGGGAACCAAGGTTATAGCTTTAAATGCATTAAATACCTCCAGAAAAAACCAAATCCCTATACATCCTGGACGTTGATAATAAAAAAGTTTCGCAAACAAATTGTATCACAACGTGTGTGATTGAGATGTACAAAACTCTGATTACGAAAGCATTTTGAAATATTCCCTCGCTAAGTTGCCGCTTTAAAAAGAGTCTGTCTGTTATTCTCGATGGTCGGTTATTATATTAAAAGCGAAAAAATTAATACTTATAGACTACGATTTGCTCAACTTAACAAAAAAATCTTGAAAGGAGTTCAACCGGTCCTTCGTGTATATAAATAAAAGCCGTTTTAGCATAGAACTCCAATGCACATTTAGCCTTTCAATATAATTGTTTGCATTCAACCATTGAATACCATACCAGGAAGTACATATGATATCCACACTTAAAGCTTATATATTTACTTTTTCACAATAGTTACCACTAGCTATACATAAATTCTATTAGCATTTTATGGAAAAATACAAGAAATCCAATTAAAATTGAATAATGATAGAATTTTTTCCCTGCTTGTACACACTTTCATTGCATATTATTGAGAAGAAAATGTACATTATTCATAAAAATGTCCCATTAATTGTTTTTAAAGTTACCTATAGTCTTTCGTAGCTCTTTACAGAGTTCTTGATTTATAAAATTATCTGAGTGCTTTTATTCTACATGTTATTTTATAAGAGATGAGACTCAAGCGACATAGGATATACCCCTATGCATGTGACAGAACAAACACGTTCTATTATTGTTATCTAAACAGTATTAGTGTTCGGTAAGTCTTTTTCTTTGCGTTAGGCTGCTCACATGCCAAAAATGGCCATGAAATATTAGGATAAAGTTTAAATTAGTGCTTAAGTAAAGAATGCCCTTTATCATTTACAAAATACTTAACGAATAAAAAATGTCTTCCGTGTACAATTTAACTGATCTGTAAACAAACAATAGACCATTAGTATATAATTTTTTCCACATAAATGACAATGCGTGTATTGTATGACAGATCCGTTATTTCTCGGTCATTTCTACTTATAATACGTATAAAACTATTAAATACACATGCACAAAGTTCATGTCATAACATTAGACATAATTGATAATTATATAATATTGTGAAGGTGAATTAATGTGAATGTAATGGTCTTTGTCTGTAATGAGTCAGTCTGACAACCTTTTTATATCCTGCTGACCCCGGGAAAATAAAAATAAATAGGTAACCCGGGGAAATAAAAATAAATAGGGGTAAATATATCTGTAAGAAAAATCATATATAACTACAGATAATCTGACGGAAGTAAAAGGAACAATGATTTGTAAGGTAAGAAAAAGAACGTCATTTATACTGGCTAGACACAGAAAATGGACAAACACAACAAAGAACACGATACAACAAAAATGACGCACACATAGAAACAAAAATAAATGACCTGGACTCCACGAAAAAAAAAACTGGAAGAATGGACCAGGTGCATTGGTAAGGTAAGCGTCCTCTGCTTTTCTAGATAGGCAAAACGATGTATAGTGAACATCTCAATTTAGTGAAAATAATTAAGATATCCTTGACTTGTTATTAACATTTTTAATTGTTGTATGCATTAAGCTTGAACAACATTTCAATTCATCAAATGCTCCAATAGCTCGGTAAGTTGGCAGACTACCCCAGTACTTGATCTATTACTCTTAAAACAATAATGTGCCTGCCGAAGTGTTTAAATTTTCTTACTCTTAAAACAATGTTGTGCCTGCCAAAGTGTTTAAATTTTCTGTTTATTATCTATTTTAGCTTTAGGAACCAGAAGAAGCTACTGTGAGTACCAGATCAAAAGTGGTACAAACGTTGCAACCATGAAAATTCTTCCAGAGACAACATTTCGTACATTAGATTGTCATTCCTGTACATGTAGCCATCGGGGAATGCAGTGTTGTCCGTAAGTCTGATTATACCTTCATGCACATCCCCAGTTAATACTTCCATGTATAATTAGATAGTTGAAATAATTGCATTCTCTTTATAATGTTATCTCGAATGAATGTTTATAAAGGAACATTTCAACGTTTTAGTTTCATTAAGCTTTTTTTATTGTATTGTCAAAGGTAACCAACAATCGCCTATGTTAAAGATAAAAATAGATTCTAAACAATTACACACAAGGAGAAAAAGGGCAGACTCTTTCATTGACTCGGTCTAAACGGATGAAAAAAAATATCCAGGAAGATTGCTATTCCAAATATAATATTTATTTTTAAATCGTGGGGTAATAAAAATATAAATTTTGGAGTCTTTCCGGCAGTGGAAAGTTTTGGATACATCTGTCTTGGTGTGCAACACCCTATTTGTACTATTTTTTGTTGGCTTCCTTTCTTTTCAACAAAAGGAAAAGTAGTTATTGCTTGTTATTTACAGTACAAACAGAGATCCACGGAGTCTGCGCGTACCACCACATTGTAGAATCATCATGGATGGATGTACACCAACCCCTGTGAAAAAGGCAGACAATAGAACTGACTGTTACTCCGCTCAACCAGTCCAAGTTGTCAGAGAAAATAGACACAGAATCAACCGAGTGCTTAAAACATTTAACCAGATAAACAGGTACAGAAAACAACAACAAGTCAGAGGAGGCGAAGCACCAGAATCACCGAACATGGACGAAATCATGTTGATGATGGCCATTTCCGGTGCCTTTGATAATCCGTACTCACCTGTCGGGACCGCAGGACCAGTAGGAGGCCAGGGACCTGCTGGACCAGATCCACCATTCATGCCCATGAATGATTTAATGCCGTTTATGATGATGGGGATGTTAGGGTCATGATTTTGTTGCAATATGACAATCGTTATTTATTTGATTCCTTTATAAATGCCAAATACCTTAATCACAACAATCACATGATATTATTGGCATCATTCTGAAATATACTTCGTTGAAACATGGACATTGTGAATTTAACTTCATCCGAACACAAGGCTTGTGCACCGATACGGTGGAATAACATCGTTTTATCTAAAATCACGCTAAATAACACTTATTACAAGAAAAGCATGAAGATCTTTGAACAGTTACACGCAGAGGTTTAGTGTTACATACGAGAAAAATATGTCAATTTAAAAATAAAATTTGATTGAAATCATTTGTTATCAATGAAGACTATTGTCTACATTTATACACATACTACACTTACTATATCAATCTGAGGTTATAAGACAACCTTCAAGAGAACATGCATTTTTTTTAAAGCTGTTACATGTAAAATGAAACAATGTTTCACGACATCTATTACAATTGTATTGCTTTACAGTAGCGGATCCAGGGAAAGATGGTCCGGGGTTGTTGGAATTGGACGAAAATTAACATATAATCGCCTGGAATCCTGGATCCGTCCCTGGTTTAGTTCGTTGTACTCAAAACACTCCTTTCGTATAACATAATTTGTCACATCAAATCATAACGCGCAGGGATACAGATAAATGTAGGCATATTACTATCACGCCATTACCACATGTTCAAGGGGTACAAATTTCACAAATCAACAATCACGAGACACTTGTAGATAACTGAACTATATATACAACAGTTAAACTCTTAATACAGAACAAATCATGCTCTTCTGTCAGTGTAGCAGAAGAGCTGTAAAACCAATCAAACTACAAAGCCCCGCCGTGAGTGAATTTGTGACAAACAATGCCCAAAATAGTTAAAAACGTAAACAAAACTGTCATAAAACCTGACACGCGTTTTGTGGAAATGGACATTTGTTAATGCTAGGACTGGACTACGTGGGTTAGATAATAAGGGACTCGAAGTGAATGAACAGTCGAATCTATAACTTACTCTTAAGAGTGCGCGTAAATTTAAATACAATCGTAAATTGCTCGCGTTTTGTGAAAATGGACTGTCGTATAGGACTTTGAAGTGCGATTGTTGATAGATAGGGACTGTAGCATATTAACTGCTATAAATGAAATGCTTTTATAAAAGTGTGCGTAAAACTGAATTTCTAGATATTTGTATAAATTGCGTAAAACTCCAACTGTTTTTATAATGGACTTGGTAGGACGCATTGGACCGTCCTTTTGACTCCCAAGGGCCAACCACTGATCGGTGAAAATCTATCTTCAAGGTAATGTTTAGGGGAAAATCATATGAATCTTCAAAAATCTATACTGAAGGGGTGAAATTTATTTGTCTGCTCAGAAATTGTTTATGTTCAAAACATATGGGTGAACATTTTTTACTGCATTTGAACCATTAGCGCTTCAATTTAATTTTGAATAACTTCAAATGCATGTCAAACAGGGTTTGTAGTTAAAATTGTTTTGTTACGAAATTTCATTTTTTTATATTTCGTATCAAAGGAATGTCTTCAAATAGCAAAATCAACAATTTACATTCAAATAGAAGTAATTGTGGACAAATATGACGGATCCAGAGATTCACGAAAGAAAGGGCCCTGACCCCGGGTCTTATATTTTTCTAAAGAAAAAATAGGGAAAATATGCAGATGTATTCACATATGTTATAAATACAATGCTAAATAACGAACTTGCCTGATTGTTAATTGAACTATATTGCCTTCTGAGTATTTTTCAATGTTTCAACTGAAAAAATATAATATTAAACAAGGTTAAGTTCATTAAGGAGGCCCCTGGGTCCGCCTAATGACAGCAAGGTGTGACCTAAGCGCGGTGGTAAGAAAAAATTAAACATTATGTTTATTGATATATTTAAGCATAATTTCCCAATGTATACTTTGCTACTGTCCTAAAACTAAACATTTCTGTGAAAATTTCGTAAAATATTACATAAAGTTTGAGCCTCCCTCGCTATTTTACTCTTAAGGATAATTATTTTGCAATTGTATAACATGTACGTTCATAAAACCACACGAGTAGTTAGAGAGGTGCTTTCTGTATTTAGCGTGCAGTTTGCGTAAAATAAGACCAAGCCAAAAAAAAGTAATTATACTGTAGATAACAGGCCATAGTAAAATTGTCTATTTTGTCAAAGTGGAGAAAGTACCCCAGATCTAGAACAAAATATATTAAGATCAAATGCTACCGCATCCGTACTAGATCTGTACATACAGATGTAATTATCATACTATTGGCGAGCTAGATCGTGATCCATAGATAGTAAGTGTACTGGGCTTGTGACAGTATTTTGGGTCTCAATCTCTTTTATAATAGTAATAAAGCAAATATTTGAGAGAAATGTTCATACGACTACCATCAAATTACTATTCATATACAAATAAAACAGAAATTCCAACACAATGTATCGACTGGTTCTTACAAAATAATACAGTCTTAAGGGCTTCTATAAACAAGTCTGGAAAACCAACTACTATAAGTCAATGCGGCACGCATGGTAATAGGAACATATAAGAAAATTTGGGATAAGAAAAACCCCGTTTAGGCAAGCTTGTTTAAATTGGACAATGAATATTAGTATTGTCAAAGTTAAGAACGTACATGTACATTCTATAAATGTTGTATCTGATACTACGAAAAATAACGATGTGGGCTTCATACAATTAAATTGTTTAATACTTTCTTATTTTCTGAAATTCTATATAGTGACAAAAATAACGTGTTTCGACAACAAGTGATAATAGTCACATGTATTGTTACATATGATAATACAAGGTCACGTCTTCTGCACATTGTCCTCTGACCAAGGCTCACTGATACCAACAAATGTAAAACAATGGTTAATACAGCAATTTACATATCAATGATAACAAGTGTGAAGTCTTAGATAATTAGACAGCTAATGACCACACACGATTGATATTATATATCCAGTTATGTACAACAGTCCAACTGAGCAAAATGTTTTCGTTTGTGAAATATATTAGAATTGTGAAAAAATAAAATATTTATGCTTCGTGAGTTTTTTCCTCTTTGCAATTTATTTACATAAAGCTGCTAAGATTTGCCTAGGTGGAACAAACGATCTCCGTCCATGGAGAACTTGTCTGTTGTCAACCATTACTACATCGTTTTTCTTCCAGGTAAAGTCTATAGCAAGCTCATTCAAGATATTTTCAAGAGTAGCCATGATTATTGCATCCATTGGTTCGCCGTCCCCAAAGGTAATAGAGGTTTCGGGAGAGTTTCTGCAGTCTTTCCATCCTCTATACACAGCTATTATAGAATTAAACCATGTCATTTTTCCAGTTCGCGTGTCCTCTCTGATGGCCGGGAGGACGTCGGTTACAGTTTTAAGGCAACCATCAGGTAGCCACTCAATAGAGGCAACTAATTCCAAGGCTTTCTTTTCTGCCTCCTCTTTGTTTGATGTTCCATACGTTGATTGCCATCCCCTGCCTATAGGAGATTGTGGATCATCTCCGTTTGGTAGCACTCGGGTGTATTTGACTCCTTTTTCTTGTAATTTCTTGACAAAGGGTTCATTAAGTTCGAGCATTTTCTGGTAGACGAGATTAGACAGGACTAAAGGTGTTTGGCCCCCTTCTGATGGACTTATGTTGCAATAAAAGTACAGTACGTTTGGAAAGGTCGGTACCTGAGCCATTTCATGATGGAAAGGAATTAAGGTTTCCGGCGGCGCTTCATTGGACGTGAAGACGTCGCCTACAATTAATCTCCTAGGTGCAGCTCCACCTACGTATGGGAGGGGCTCGTATTTAAATGCTTTTACAAACTTGTCAAACATTTCAGGGTCACCCACTGGAAAGTCTCGGAACAAAACCGCCCCATATTTCAAAAGGCACGACTCGATGTAAGCTCGATTCTCATTGACCCAATCGCATGTCTTGTTGATGTCAGTCAAACTTGATTTTTCATTTGGAGATACAGCATAAGGAAATGGTTGGTTGTCAAATATTTTTTGTTCTGGTTCTTTCAGTCTGATTTCGTGTATCTGATCAGCCATTTACCTGCACAGATAAAAAGAAGTCATTGTATAATATTTAACTGTTTCATATAACCAGTCGTTTTTTGCAGTTTTCTGAGAATTAAAAAGAAAAACAAACACGTTATGAATGAGGATATTTACAATGAAAAATAACTATTGACCTTCATCGAATATATTTTAGCACACAACTGTCGAAATAAATACGTTAAGGCTCTCAAATGACAATTTGAATGCGAACTTAATGCTATCATAATAACAGACTTGAAAAACAAACAAACAGAAAAAAAAAAAAAAAAAATAAAAAATAAAAAAATGAAACATAAAAACTGAGAAGTCAAGAGAAAAGTAAACAATAACACAGGAATATGAAATATCAGTAATATTCAACAACTAACACCAAAGGATGATTTTTATAAATATTGAGCTACAAATTTACTAAATGAATGAGTTAAATAAACATAAAATAAAAACAACAAGTAATCTTATTTTACAAATGTTATGTACAAAATATTCATTTCTAAGATATCAGACCTCTACTAAGCAATTTATTATCAGTTCAAGATGTTCGGTTCCTTACATAACTATTTTTAGGTTCTGTTAACCCACTCGTACATGTGACTTGCCTAAATTTGGTTTCATTAGCGATGATTTTCATCGTGAAGTACATAATGACAAATGTTTTACAATATGATATAATGCCCAGATTTTGATGCAGACAACTGATTAACAATAATACTTAGAAATTAAAAAGATCTGTCAAAAGTTGGTAAACAGCAACAACAACAACAAATTAAAAAAAATAAGGGATGAAGATATACCCGTATGTTCAATTGTTTCAGAAGATATGCACTCACAAACTTTGTAACTGGAAGGGCAGACAAACAGATAATGAGAGGATGAGGACATAATTTTGTGAAGAGGAAATCAATATTACTACATAAGCAAAAATCACAACTGAACAGGAAGACAACATTTACAATAATACTTAGTTAAGTCTTATAAAAATTTAAGGAATCTGTCAAAGTTTGCACAAAAAATGATAAAACAGAAAAAAAAACACGACGTTTGTGAGCCTCGGGAGTGTTATACTTGATAGTTGAATCAAAGGCAACTACGTTTAAATGAAATTAAATACTCGTAGCCATGGGACAGACCACGTTAGACAGACAAATCAACTTTAAAACTGTGGGAAAACCCGCTCAAATAACACGATCTTCACCACGTAATCAGCAAAGTGCAGCATCCGTGCTGTCGGTGCCCTCTACTTTACATGATATTGTTACCAAAGTCGGTTACTGATATACGAGAAAATAAAACCATGACACATTGTGTCCATCTGCTTGTATTTGATGTATTTGATGTATGTAAATGGGTGATACATCTATATATACATAGGTCATGAAATAGAGCAAGCCGCTAAAGATACCATAACACAAGAGAGCACCGTCGATCCTTCAAAACAAAAAATGACTCGTATTTTGTTTGCTCAGATACAAATAATAGACTACTTTTAATCAAAGAGTAATCAAGGGAACCAAGGTTATAGGGGTAATAAAAAAATGTAATCCAGGGACAAAGACCAGACATGGAAAACAGACATACACAACAAAGATTATAAAGTAACTAAAATCATACATACAAAGTAACAAAAGTAAATGAGCAACTCGGACTCCACTAAAAACTGGGAGCATGGACCAGGTGCACCGGTAGGGTAAGCGTCCTCTGCTTTTCTAGAAGCGCTCGCCGAGTTGCTCATAAAAAGTCAAGTCCGGGGTAGACAAACAAGGAAAGGAAAACCATAACCCGTTGAATAGATCAGTTTTCATGGTGCTGATGAATACACCATAACGAACCACGAGTCCGCGGTCTCGGACAAATGCACCAACTAAAAAACAAAACAAAAGCAAACAAACAAACAAATATTGAAACGGGAAGGGACCGAAATTTTCAGTTAACAACGACGGATGGATGCGTTTCTATCAGTAACAAGCCTTTACTTTAAAATGAAGAAAGGTTAACAGGCGTTTATACTAGTCAAGGGGTATCATAAAGACTCCGATCAAAGGTCACAGAATTTTCATTTCGATCAGCTTGAGAAAGAACAGAAAACACACCATATGTAGAAGAACAGTTCAAAGCACCTGGTATAGAAATCTAATGACAGTCTGCAAAACTTACCCTTTTGATATTATATACAATAAAATTTAAAGATCTTCCAACAAAATAAACTCTATTTGTAATAAATAGTAGATTGTCACGTTAAAGAGTAAATTTTCTATCTATGAGAAAAATTACCACCAAGACAGCAAATATACCCGACATATCACGTGGTCGCTACCACAGTCCGTCGAGATAAAGTTGACGAAGTTGAAGTTGAATTGAATAGGGTGTCCATATCATACATAGATAATGTACATACTATCTATTTATATTACAACTGGTGGGTTATTACACCATTAAATTAAGTAAATAAAAACAATGATGACAAGAAAACATCGTTCTACATCTATCACTACTTAATTAAAAACGAGACACAGAAAGTGTTTATGCCTAGATAGCAACAAACAAAACAAAAAACAAAAACAAAAACAAAAAAAACTGTAAACATATATATGTAATATGTCCCTAGCCGCTATCATACGATAAAAACGTATTTAGGGAATTAACTGTTCTCGACGAAATTATTCATTTATAATTCGTCACATTCACTTTTTAAGTCAACAACTGAAGCATAAAAAACGTATCTTAATGTCAGCATAAACATATCAATCAACCAGAGACTTCCTAATGTCAGTATGAATAATTATTCAACTTGAGACATCCTCTTATCATTCAATCTAAGACCTTTTAACGTCATTTGAAACATCCTAATGTCATCATAAAAAAAGAAAAATTCAATCTAAGACATCTGAATGTCAGCATAAACGAAAAATTCATTTAATAGATATCCTTATGTCAGCATAAATGATATATCAAATTGACAACATCCTAATGCCAGTACAATTAATTAATTCGACCAGAGACATCTGAATATCAACATAAAGGGTTTTTGCGACCCAAGGCTTCCCAATGTCAACATGAAACAAGTCATTTTATCAGAGACATCCTTATGTCAGCAAAAACAATTCGTGAAATAAGAGACATCCGAATATCAGCATAAGCAATATAATCTGATACATCCTAATCTGAAAAAGCAATCTAATCCTAGTCACCTTATTGTCAGCATCAACAATGCATGCATCCAAAGAATCCTATAGTCATCATAAATTAAATAATCTGTGACATCCCAATGTCAGCATAAAAATTTAATTTGAAATATCTTCAACATCATAAACAACTCATTCTATCTGAGACAACCTAAAGTCACCGTAAACAATGTTATCTGAGTCTTCCTTATGTTTGTATAAACTATTCATTCAACGAGCTACATCCTAATTTCAGCACAAATAATATAATCTGAGACATCCTAATGTCGGCATAAACATTTCTTTCAATCTAAGACATCCTAAAGTCAGTATAAACATGTCTTTCAATCTGAGACATCCTAATGTCAGCATAAACATTTCTTTCAATTTGAGACATCCTTAAGTCAGCATGAACAATTCATTCAACAAGAGACATCCTGATTAATGTCAGCAAAGGTAATTCATTAAACAAGAGATATCCAAATATCAGCAAAAGGTGTTCATGCAAACAGTCCTCCCAATCTCAGCAGAAACAATTCGTTCAATCTGAAACATCCTTACGTCAGCATAAAACAATGCTATCAAAGGCATCCTAGTGTCAGTATAAACAATTCATTTAATCAAACACCATAATGTCAGCATAAAAAATTTACTTTGAAACGTGTCAGCACGAGTAATGCTATTTGTAGCTCTTAAAATATCAACGAAATCTGGAAAAATATGAAACAAATATGAAACAAATAAATCCGAAAAAGGAAAATACTTTTCCTACCAAAATGGAATATAAAAACCAAACATTTTATGATCCACAAAATATTGTGAATATATTAAATTCTTGTTTTACGTCAGTTGCAGATAAATTAGTTCTTTATGGAGTAAATTACCAAAAAAACTATATCAATGTACAAAATTGTTAATGGATTAGTGCCAGACTATTTACTGTTGCATGATAATGTCAACCTTACAAATCAAGATTTTCATCAAGCAAAGTAATATTTCTACCTAGGCCTAATTCAATTTTTTTTATAAAAAGATCTTTCCATTTCTCGGCTGTTAAAATTTGGTATAAACTACCAGCAGCCATGAAATGTTCCCAATCCTTAGATTTATTTAAGAAAAACACTTTTTTTACAATGTCGCAAAATTTTAACGAGTAGTGTATAAGTAAATGTATAGAACTTACAATATGGTTTATATTACCTTATAGTTATTTAAATTCTATTTGGGTTGTAGAGGGCCCCAGTGGAAATAAGAGTTATTCTAATTCGGTTACCCTCTTTAAATAAAGAATTTGCTTACTTACACCACTCGTTCAATCGGAGTCATCCTAATATCAACATAAACAATTTATTCATTTATCGCATCTACCCAAAAGAACTTGACATAAAGGATACTACAGACACTGTAAAGTCAGCCTCTTGACCTACACTTAGAAATCGATGGTAAAGGAAAACTATTGACCAAATTTTACGACAAACGTGATGACTTTTCATTCAGAATTATAAACTTTCCTTTCATCTGTGGCAACATCCCTTCGGCTCCTGCGTATGGAGTGTTCATATCACAACTCATACGTTATGCCAGAGCTTGCCAAAACTACGCAGACTTTTTGTATCGCGCTAGAACTTTAACAAATAGACTTCTAGAACAGGGTTATGTTGCTACAAGATTGAAGTCATCACTACAGAAGTTTTATGGTCGTTATCATGAACTCGTGGATCGTTATGGTGTATCCATCAGAACCATGAAAACTGATTTATTCAACGGGTCATAGTTTTCCTTCCCTCGTATGTCTACCCCGGACTTGACTTTTTATGAGCAATTCGGCGGGTGTTTCTAGAAAAGCAGAGGACGCTTACCCTACCGGTGCACCTGGTCCATGCTCCCAGTTTTTAGTGGAGTCCGAGTTGCTCATTTACTTTTGTTACTTTGTATGTATGATTTTAGTTACTTTATAATCTTTGTTGTGTATGTCTGTTTTCCATGTCTGGTCTTTGTCCCTGGATTACATTCTTTTGATTACCTTGGTTCCCTTGATTACTCTTTCAATCAGAGACATCCTAACGTAAGCATAAACAATAATATAATATGAAACATCCTTTCATCAGCATAGACAATTGCTGATGAAACATCCTTACGTCAGCATAAACAATTAGTTCAAGTGGAGACATCCTAATGTCAGCTATCTGAGATATACTAATGACAGTATATACAATTCATTCAATCGGACATCCTTACGTCAGCATGAGCAATATCATCCGAGACATCTGTATGTCAGCATGAACAATTCATTCAACCAGACACCCTAAAGTCAACATTAGCTACATAATCAGAGACATCTTAATGTCAGCATTAACAATTCATTCAACCAGACATCATAAAGTCAGCATGAACAATTTTATCTGAGACATCTGAATATCAGCATAAACAATTCATTCAACCAGACATCATAAAGTCAGCATGAACAATTTTATCTGAGAAATCTGAATATCAGCATAAACAATTCATTCAATCTGAGACATCTTCATTACATCACGCAATCGGAGACATCTTGTTTTCAGAATAAAATTATCCAATCAGACATCCAAATATCAGTATAGACAAATTATTTAATCTAAGACATCCTAACTACATCGTAACAAATTCATTCAACCAGAGACATACTCTTGCCAGCATCAACATTTCATGAAATCTGAGACATCCTAAAGTCAATGTTAACAATTCCGTCAATCTGAGAGATCCTTATCAGCACTAACATTTCATGCAATGAGTAACAATATAAGGGTATATGTTGGCTGCCTTTAACCAGTCTCTCGTGATTCTTATACTAGTACTTGTTTAAGCTCCAGAATGTTTTTTATGAAGTTAGGCTTCGATTAATAAAAAGTCTATCTGTCATAAAATACTTTTTATTTCAAAATATATTAGTCCTCAAAAATAATACTAGTACATGAATTTAAAATAAGAGCATTACTTATTAAGTACTGTTAACTCATTTTGAGTACTCTGAGCTAAATGTTCAAACACTAATCCAGAACTCTCAGTTTATATTTAAAATCATGAATTCAAAATACCATCACAGTTACAGCATAATCAAAATGGATTTCAAAGAAAAGAAAACATAAAAACTTTAGATCTTATTACCAGAACAAGAACTGCTATAACAGACTAATGATACAAATCTGGTTCAATTGGATACAAAATAACCACCTACTTGCACATTTTTCCAAGACCATATCATTTCCATCATATAACGACATTATTATAACTGGTATTATTTTTCTTGCCTGTCCATAATAGGTTAAACCTGCTGTTTTGCCTTATTTTGGCTTTTTAAACTGGTCCGTTAGGACTCCCTAAAAATAGGCTTTGTTACATCATTAATTTAGCAAGAACAGATGCAAGTGTAGGGATGTCCATTTCATATTATGAATATTTTCTTGTTAACAATATACAAAAAGAAATTAAAAATTATTTTGTCATTTTAATTTTGAACTGAGTATTTAGAAAATACATGTTATTAAATTTAATGTACATGTTGACTGCTAAGACAAGCAACGATTTTAAAAACTAGTTAATTAATGTATTAAGAAATATCTTCTTCATAATAAACCCAGTATCAGTAATAATGAATGGCTCTTGGAAGATTGTAATAGTCCTTGGCTTGGACTCCAATCATTACAGTATTTCTTCAGTCATTATTACAGACTTATAACTGGTCCATTATTTCATTAATACTATAGTAATAATGCTTCATATGTACATTTACATTTAATAAAAAGTCAGTAAGCGAGTTGTATTTCGATAAGTAAAATTCATCAGTGACTTTTTTCACTTGGGCATTCTAACTTCAGAAGTGTCTACATGTACAGAAGCTTGGTTTAAAGATTTGTATCAAAAATGCCCTTGTAAAATGCTTACATTGGATACATGTACATTGGATTCTCCCTTGTACAAATTCAACAATAAATATCTTGTACAAATTCAACAATAAATATCTTGTATCAATTAATCCTCTAAACAGTTAAATCGTAAAAAAGATGTGTAACAGGATGTCTGACAAAAGTTCATATACATGTATACAAACTACAAAATTTAATTTGCACTAACAGTTCTATAAAAATCTGTATTGGTTTTGTTTCTATAAACTTCATCAATAATACATAACACTACCTAGGATTAACTATATAACACTTCTGACTAGAATAAATAACTACATGTACTATACTGATATCCAGAGGCAGATCCAGCATAGGTTTGCACCCCTCCTTTTTATTGGAAAATTTGTCATTTTCATGGGTAAAATTGACAAAAATGTTAATGTCCTAGCACCCATCCTTTTTCTCAGGAACCCCAGCTGGCACCCCTCCTTTTCAAAGTGTCTAGATCCGCCCCTGGATATCTCAGAGTATTCTTTATAAAATATAGAGCTCCATTTTATTGTAAAATAAAGGGACTAATGGTCATGGTGAAGAGAATATTCAAAACTTTAATTATAAGACAAGACAAAAGCAAGAGCCAAGCAAAAACATAAAATATAAAAGAACTACACATTTGAAAAATTCAACAAGGGCAACACAACACATGGCATTAACTTCAATATATATTTATCATATCATAATGCCTACCAAAATACAAACTGCAATAATACTTATGCGATTTTAATTTAACTTGTTACAGTCCTTCAATCAGGTGCTTGTATTTGATAGTAAAAGACTGCAAGGCTGATTTAAAAAATTGCCCGACTTTTACTATTAAATAAGGAGTTTGATTAATATTTAGAAATTAAAGTTGGATCATTTTCCCTAAAACTGATGCAAATGATATTAATTTTCTTTGAACTAAAACTTTGTTTTGGGGATCATTAAAAGCCTCAGTGTTTTCTTACATCTAGATATTATATCAATATAATGGCAATGACATGGTTAACTCTGTAATGCTGATAACTTCTGTACTTTCATTTAAGGATACCAATTTTCTTGGTTTATGGAAGATAAACAATATCATGGTTTTGATTTTTGCAGTATACACATCAACGAAAATCTCCTTTTCGTTGGGAACCAAATTTCATGGTTTGGTCTACCCATGAAAACCACATAAAATGGTACCCAAAAAATAATAGTACTATCACAGTACTCAAATTGATATGTTCAATTGCTACAATAAAGCTTCCATCACAATCCTTTATTAAAGTAAAGAGTTTTAGGCATGTTCTCTCCATATCTGCTGACAACCTTACCATAACTCTGGTGATCGAGAACTTTTAATTTTTCTGTTGATATGGAACTGGAATATAATATATAGTTTAGTTTACAATCATACAATGACAGTAATCTTTTTCTTTATTACAGTTCCTGAACTAATTGTCATTTGATTGGATTTTTTGTACAATTATATATTGTTTTGACACTTTGCATTCATGAATCCATAGTCATTTAAAACAGTTTTCTTTTTTGCTTCTGCATGTGCCCTTAAGAATTCATATTCTAAGTCATGAAGCCCATTCATAATCATCACAAGAATCTATGTTACCAACTTCTATTCATAGAAACTATTACTCTGTTTCAAAATATCACTAGCATGACTTACACTCTGCCAAATATATATAATATAGCGACTTGTTTCTTGTAGTTTTTATTCTTCCTTACAAAATTAGCAAAAAGGGGATCACCTCCAAAGACAAATTAGTTTACAGTAGTGTTATCTATTGTGGTAGATTCAGATAAGCCATATCCTACAACTACATGTATATTGCTGGACTACATGTATAAACTTGGATTTGACACCACTTTATCGAGTTGGAAGATCACAAAGAAAGGACAAACAAATACTCACCATCTCTGATTAAACAGAGCACAACCAATAGGTACCATGACTAACAAACTAAAATTAAAAAGAAATTCGAATCATTAATTAAAAAACACATGTACATGTATATAAGGGGTGCATGCAATTAGTGCATCAGAATTAAAGGACCATTCATACATTCTACTTCCTGCATTCAATTCATCATAATTCATTTCAATAACAAATATTTCATATTTTTTTTTTATATAATGCATTCAATAAATACTAACCTCAATCCTGATAAAAATGTCTGGAATGGTGCATTTATATAACGACCATATTTAATCATCCAGGCTTTATGTTCTATCCTCTCCATCAGTATAGGTAATAACACTGTAGAAAACAAAATCAAGAGTTAATGTTCCCTATTGCACTAGACAACAAAATCAAGAGTTATGTCCCCTACTGTACTAGACAATAAACAACAATCACCTTAAAGGTGAATAAAAACTATTTTGCTGTGCAGCTTTACTAACAAATGTTATCATTACATTGGTGATAGAACTCATATATATACAACCACCTGTTAAAGTTTCAGACTTTAAAGTAATTCTGAGGTCCTTAAAGAATTAAGTTTATGATGTAATTTTTTTTATAACTGTAAAGGGAAATTAGTTCGTCAACACAGCTATTTGATAACTCTGATAACTGAATAAATCAGGATACAAGTGACAACTAAAGATGACCAGAATATATAATAATATCTGTCATAACACTTACCCATGCTTGGTGCTGCCATCAGTATCCGTGACAACACCACAAGACTGATACCCTTTCCTGCAGCATACTAAAAACAGAAAACAGTGAGAAAATCAAAAGAACTACTAGTATAGTATAAAACAGACATTAAAAATTAGAATAACAAAAATAAAAAGTATGTAGCAACTGAAAGAAACAGAAAACTAAAATTTAATGAGCAAAAGAGACTGTCATCTGCTACAACTGAAATCTGGTCAATATTTTAGCTTATTATATTCATTTTCAGATTTTTCACAAACTTATTCAAATTGAGTTCTTACTGTCTTTCTGTTTCGTTTCACTTCCATTTTCATTTCTGATTTTTTTTGGCTTTTGTTTTGGGAATATTTTTGTAATTTTAGATACCGGTACCTAATGCTTTGTTGTCATCCTTTTTAAGACATCATATGAATCAATGCTGTTAGTGCATGTATCTTATTGTTTAACATTACTGGAGTTATATAAATAAATATTATTGAAAGTAATATATGTAGGAAATATATGATGGATTTTTATCAAGTATGACTGTAGAGATTGAGAAGTGTTCAATAACAGCTACCTTTTTTTCCTTAGATCTGCTTTTTGACTGGTTAGAGTGTAAAAACTCTGGCGGGAAATTTCCCTGTACTTTTTTGTAGTAGAACGTTACCAATTTTAAGTGTGGATATCTCCAGTAGGCAACTTTCATTTGCCCTTTTTATTTTTCATACAGTTTCTATGAGGCCTACTGACGGATTTCCAATCAAAGCATATTTGGGATAAGGAAATGCATGTATCACTAATCACAAGATTCTGCTTGGTTTTAAGGCAGAGCTGCACTTTAATAGTATGTTTTGTGGAAGTAATCCTGATTTATAATAAATTGTACAAATTCTAGAAGTGTTCTACCTCAGGGTAAGCCCTAACTTGACACCTACAACAGAAAGACTAACTGTTCTATAAGTTTAATGGTGTGTTCATTCATTAAATCTAAGTCAGAGAAATAAAACAAACCCTGGATTCAGCAACTCTGTTGTTATTTTCATCATACAGAGGAACTCCATGAAGTATCTCACTGGAAAAAGTCAGTTTATAAGCTAGATATTTCTCACTAAATTAATGCTCCTCTCATTTCCCCATTTAATAACATGCACCTTTTGACCTCCAAATTGATTAGGATCAAAATCTTAAATAGGAGGTGTAAAATGAGAATATGTCATGAAGATTCTGTGAAAGAGTAAGGAAACCAAAATTCTAGTGGAAATCAAAAGAATGTAATCCAGGGACAAAGACCAGACATGGAAAACAGATAAACTCAACAAAGAACAAAAGTTATTAAAATAATACATACAAAGTCACAAAAGTAAATGAGCTACTCTGACTCCACTAAAAACTGGGAGTATGAACTATGTGCACCGGTAGGGTAAGTGTCTTCTGCTAGAAATACCCCCTGAGTTGCACATAAAAAGTTAAGTCCGGGGTAGACGAAAGAGGAAAATAAAACTATGACACGTTGAACAAATAAGTTTTCATGGTGCTGATGGATACATTGTAACAATCCAATATTTCATGATGACAACCATAAAACTTCTGCAGTGATGACTTCAATCTTGTAGCAACATAACCCTGTTCCAGAAGCTTTATTGTAAGAAGTCTGTTGGGATAAAAAAAGTTTGCATAGTTACGACAAGCTCTGGAATAATGTACGAGTTGTGATATGAAAACTCTATATGCAGGTGCTGAAGGGATGTTGCCACAGATGAAAAGACAATTGACATTTCAGAATGAAAAGTCATCATGTTTGTCGTAAAGTTTAGTCAATAGTTTTCCTTTACAATCAACCTCTAAATGTATGTCAAGATAAGTAATGTCCAGTGGCGTAGTAGGAGATATGGATAAGAGATGAGTACCCCGTGTACCCATATTTACAAGTTTAGCAATATGAAACCTCCAAATTGATTTTTATCAAAATCCAAAATAGGAGGCGCACAAAGGGAATATATAAAAGAGATTCTGTAAAAATTGCATCAAATTCCACTCAGTGGTTTTAGGAACAGCTAAGAGAAGAGTATCACTTTACCTAAAGGAAAGAAGTACCACCCTATCACTATATACTCCCAACTTATCAAAGGTAATCATAAATAAACACAAGTATTTTTAAAACTACATTGTAGGAGAAAACCGATCATTCAAAATTTAAGATAAAAGTAATTGTGCAGAGTTATAGAAAAAAAATAATCAATAAGAACCATGTCCATAGTACAGTTACAGCAAAAGAATAGCAATATAATATTATTAGTATTATCTTTCAAAACATACATTCTAAATAATCTTTACATTTTCACCTAACCAACAGAATATGGCAAATAATTCCTCTGTAGTGACTATTATGATATTGTTGTTTAATGATCCTAAAAATATAATTTTACAGCTTACTTTTGTCTCATCAATGGTATATTTACAGCATTAGCAGCAGCTACAGCAGCAAAAGGTACCAGTCGTTGGAAAAATGGTGATGCTCTCTGAAAATAAACATGTCTCTGGGTTTTATCATCTTCAAATTTATGAAGAGAAAATTAAAGTAAGTTTAGAACAGATTTGTTTCAGAATTTAACTCAAACATTTAAAACAAATAATTTTCGTGAGGTATTATTTAGCAGATGATGCTGAATGTCATATGGCGATGTATAGACCAGTTGGTTGCCCATTGACTATTTCAGGGCAACCAACTGGTCCAAATATCGCAATTTGACTCAAAATATCATGCACTATTTACTACATCATACTTTTCAAATGAAGTTCAATCTGGAGTTTCTGTGGGGAAAAGAGAATAAGAAACTTCACCGAGTGCAGCATGATACGACTGCAGCCAGTTCAACTCTGTTCACTTGAGGCAAGTGTGGGCATAATAGTTTTTGACACACTATACATAGGGACTTAACATTCATTATGGGCACAACAACTCATTTGGACACAATATTGCATAATATTTTGAAATTCAATTTAAGTAAGGTCTGCATTATGGTATATACATGGATAACTTTGTACCTCAATATCTCAAAAATAGTAATGATAGGTTTAATTTGTTCAGCATACTTTTTAAAGCTCTTGTATTGAGGCTAGGATTTCAATAATGAATCCAATTTAAAAAAATCTTCAAAATCGTATCAAAAATTAAAAAGATGATTCTTTGGGATGTGTTCCCTTTGGCCTTAAAACCAAAAGAAATATCTGAAAACTGATTGAAAAATGCAGGCAGGATTTTCATGAGGAATCTAATCAAATAAAAATCTTCAAAATCGCAACAAAATAAAAAAGACAATTTTTGAAGGATTGCCCCCTTTGGACCCTTATAACTTGAAAACTGTAAAAGATTCTGAAATCTGATTGAAAAACACAGGCAAGGACCCCCATGAGGAATTCAATAAAAAAAAATCAGACCAGAAAAAAACAAACTATGCTCAAGAAATAAAAAAAAAAAAACTTGTTTCTAACTCCTTTGTGGCACTTATTCTTACTAGGCTCAAGTCACCACCCCAAAAATCATTCCCAGTCTTCCTTTGGTTGCATGGCACCTTGTAATACAATTTCAAAAAGATTCAATTACTAATAGTCAAGTTATTGCCTGGACATCAGGAAAATGCATGTTTCTTGCCCCCTTTTTTTGCTCCGAATTTCAGAAAAGTTAAGTAACACTCCAGCTAAGAATCAGGCAAAATGTTATTCATGGGTGAAAAGCCTACATATTTTTATTTTTGATATTTTGTTTGAATTGCCATAGTAAACAGTAATTAACATTCGGTTTTTCATATATCCCGTGTTCCTAGGAGATTAAAGTTATATAGAATGCACTGTATTATTTCAAAATTAAGGGAGATAACTCTGTAAATGACATTCAAATATAACAGAATCTATTGGATTTTCAATATTGAATATCTCCTAAGAGCAGACAGATTTGAATGAATAATTACACATTTCATAATATAGACCCATAAAACAACTTAATTTCCAAAATAAAAATATGTAGCCTTTTTTGGGGTGTATCACATTTTTCAGATTTTGCTTGATTCATACAAAGACAGCTACTTAAGTCTTTACCCCAAAAAATCAATCAAAGTCTGACCATTGTGATATAGAATATTGTGGAACAATATCATAGGCATTCCAATGCTCTCATTGGAGTTATATACCAGTAATTAAATTCCATGAAATGCATGTTTAGGCCCTTTTTGGCCCTTAATACTAAAATGGTTAAGCCATAACCACCAAAATCAATACCAATCTTTGTTTTGTGGTTTGAAACCTTGCTATAAAATTTCATAAAGATCAACCAACTAATACTCAAGTTATTGCACGAAAATCATGTGTCAATGGACAACGACAACACAGACAACTACACCTTACCAATATATTATTGTAATTTTTTGGGGTCATATAAAAACATATAATTTTTTTTTAATTTGTGACCTCATTTTCTTAATTTGAAAGCAAGGTGGTCAACATAACATTATACAAATAGGCAGATATTTCTAAGAGATTAAATAAATACAAATCTAAAAATATTTAATACTTTTCAATATTTTTCGTGATTGAAAAATGAGCCTCAAATAAAGTGCCTGTCTAATATAATATACACTTATATTTCCAAAATTATGTTCCTGCAAATATGTTGATTTGACTGAAATTGCAAAAATTAGCAAATGCAATAACTTTTAGATCAAAGTCTGCATATAAGTAGATTGACAAAATTCTAACTTACTTGCATTAAAATAATTCCCTTTTAGAAATACTTAAGCGTATAACTCAATACAGTTTTGACGATCATTTCTGAATTCATATACATCATCAGGCCTGAAACAAGTCTAAATGAAATAGAATAATATAATAACCTATAAGTGAAGCCTTACATTTGCTAAAATAGCTTTTAGACCAAGGGCAGTAACTACTGCTGAAACAGTAGCTGACACATATGCTGTTGCAATCTTTCTGAAACAAAAATAGTGGATTATAAATTTCATTGTACTAGAAAAGAAATTACTTTAAATATTAATAAGAAAACAAAATTGACTTATACAAATCAACTTTTTTATATAAACTTGTATGATATTTTCAGACTATATTCTTCAGAGTTTTACAAGACTAATCAAAAGTTAACATATATTGCTATCAAGATCTGTATTTCTACCCTGGAAAATGTTCAGTCACTGAAATAGCTTTCATGGTTACTAAAGCAGTTTAGTTTTTTCATACATAACTTCAACCAGTTCATACAATTCCCTATGATAATCAGACTTAGCTTAATTCTTTCCCTTCACACAGGAAGTAAATAGAATCTTTTGATCTCATCTAGATTACCCTGTTGTCAATTCTGAGGCTGCATTTCTGTTGGTATAGTTAACTAGAGCATTAAATGACTGGTTAGCCCATTGCCAGAAGATAACTGCAGCTGTCCCTCTAGAAAACAAAAGTTTTATGAAGTTTTGTCATTGAATTTTTAATGTTTCCATAGATAAACATATAAAAAATAACAGGCAATTATTTTAATTGTGGTAATTGAAGTCTATTTCCTAAGCTGAGATTTGTATTATATTTAAATTGCCACTATTAAAGTGGCAGATTACATTAGATATAGATTGCCATAGGACATATGAAGTGTTGAATTATAAATATCAGTCAGCATTTGATGGACCTACAAGGGCACTGGAAATATGTCTGGTCTGGTTCTGAATTAGTTTTGGAACCCATCACTTCAAGTGCTTTCCAAGACTGCCAATTCAGTTTTACCAACATCAGAATTTCTGTGTCGGCCGAACTAAGATCATTTCATCAATTAAACTGTACAGAGCTGTAATTGAGACTTATCTGACTTCAAGCTGACTTATGGTTTTGGTTGTGGGTCTAAAATCTTACATAGAACTTCTCACCTATACCAAGTAATCATGGCACCAATAAGAACCATACCACCTGGAACTTGGAATGACATTCGACCTATAACATTCTGAAGGTCACCTGTGTCAGGATGAAAAGCAGACAAATAAAGTTGTTGAGCTTTTCTAACATCTCCAACTGTTAATCCTGAGGGTATTTTACCATTTTTTCTAAAAAAAAAAGTTTGTCCTATATAAGTGATTTTTAGCCCTTGTTTTGGATCCAAGTTTTTGCCCAATTTCTAAAGAGAAATATGTTCCAAAATTTCTTGACTCTGACTTGAAATATTGTCACAAAATTTGTACATAATTAAAACTCTACTGTATCAGATTTGTAATCCAGAAATCACTTCATCAATACAATGAAAACTGTAATGGTCCTTATCAAGGATTTTAATTTTAAATTATTTTCAGGATACTGTATAAAACATTGCCTTAGAGGACAAAGACTATTTACCAAAATCACTATTTTCATGCTCTTTTTTCAATAGTATGGGTCCCAGGCTATACTATACCTCTTTTCATATTTATTTTTGAGAAGGCACAACACGCCTTACATATGAATGGACAATATAATTTTAGAACAGCAATCTAACATTGATGGCAGGGGAAGATCCAGGCAATGAGCTTAAGGGGAATAAAAAGACCATACAAAGCAAGGCAGGAAAATTTGGAAAAAGGGGTAGAAAATGTGAAAAAGCAAGAATTTGTACAAAAAATTTTCTCCAAATATTAAAGGGGATGTATGCTAGGTCCCCCCCTGATGGGGATATTAGGACATGTAGTTGTTACTATTTATACCTGACATTATTAATTAGGTCTTTTGCACCAAATAGTGTCTGTGTAGAAACTAAGCTGTTCCGAGGATCTGTTATCCATTGAAAGTATTTCAATCTACCATAAAATGTGTTCTGATTCCATATTGGTTTATCTAGGTCAAAGGTCAGCTCAGGAGACATCTGCAGTTTCTGTAATGCAAGTAATTATTTGCATTGCTTAATCATATATGGCTATTGTACAGACTACATGTATGTTACACAATATAGTTAAAATACAAATAAAATAAGCTAGAAAAGAAAACCTTTTTTGTGATACAATCCTTACATTGGAATATCCAATCATATTTCTTACTTTTACAAAATGAATGACCTGGACTTGTATGATGATTTTACCAGGATTTTGCATGTATGTTACATGCATTTGATCATATTAAAAAGAAAGCTGCTGGTGTACATTTCAACCTAGAAAAGCATACCAGTCAATATGCCAGTGTACCTACATGTAGTTCATGCCAAAAACACATAATTTTTTCAACCTACCTACCACATGATTAATATGGCATTTTCAAAGTCTAATGACCTGGATAGCCATCTTATGTGGTGAACTTATCACATAAACATGAAACAAATTTTAACTATGAGCCTTCTTCTTGTTCAAGGCAAATTTTTTCTCATTCCAATATTTGTCACTCAGAAATTATGCAACTACCATGGATGTAAAATATTATTACTTGTTTTGGTCATGGTACTCCAATAGAGTTGTCTTTGATCCTTGATTTTGGAGTAGTATGGCACAAAACCTTAGCATACACCGGAGCTGTTGGAATTTCAATCAGAAAAGAAAAGAAAAGGGATCTGTCGTTGAGTTTATCAGAGCATTTACCACTTATTTTTTTGTAAAATTTTTAAGATGATGCATCGATCAGAGACATCCATTATTAAACTTCTGTGAAAAGTGCTTAATTATAAAGGTAATGGTAAATTTTACTGTTTGGCTAATATATTGATTACCTTATATCAAACGAATAGAAATATATAGGTTAAGATTACATTTCAGTAAAAATAACTTCATCTTTTCTGATAGTTTATGAGTCTTTTCTTTTTTCAGTCACTTATTAAAAATAGTGAATTTGATGTGTTTTCAAAAAGTTCGAAAAAAACGTGGATATACTCATGTCACGTGTATCTCTGCTGTTCCACTGTTGCTGTTGTCAAGAACCTATCCGCCTCAGAAAAATATAACTGATTATTTTATCCAAATTGAAGCATAGCTTTTTTAAGATAGGAAAGGCAATTGTTTTCTTTTTTGTAATTTAGAGCTGTCAGTTGTGTCAGAATTTTGTTTAAGTCACATAGTATGTGTAAAATATCCCCAACATTCGTGGAGAACTGTAATATTTTCAGTATCTGTACAAATTAACCTGACATACTGACCTGAAAAGGATGTTGCCAAAGATGCCTTTCACGATTAAAAATTGTAATATATGGTGAAGTTCTAGAAAGTCATCTACCATTTTGAAAGCATGAGGAAAAGGGGGCTTGGATCTTTTTGGAAAAAGAAAAAAAAGTTCAAATTTTTGGTAAAACATATTTTTTTTACTAATTTATTGAAAAAAAAACACATCCCCCATTATTTAACAAGGCAGGTTTTCAAATAGAAATATTGATTTCGCTTGTTACTGAAATATATGTAAAGATATTACACTTGTGAAACAAATATTCTCGTCCGACCCCACCCCTTTGCGCCAAAGAGTTTTAATGTGCTTTACTATTCTTACGAGTCTTGTACTGACGGTACAAGTACAGTAAAGCTCACTATGATCGCTGATAGCGGCAATGCTTACTCTATATTAATATATCAGAACAAGTTTTACATTAGAAGAGGTTAAAGCAGTATACTCTTTCATACACCTTCCCCCTGCTCATTTAAATCCATTTAAGTAGATTAAAACTATTGTAAATTTCATTCTAAATGTCAGCAAGGAAATTAGCACCACAATCATTAATTTTCCAAAAATACACTGATCAGGGGAGTTAACTCAGTGATAGTGTGTCTGGAGTCCATGCCTTAGACCACAGGCAGGAGGTGACCACCAATTTTTTTTATATGAAACAAATACCTGTTCCTACATGGCCTAAGGCTGAGACTTGAGCCTTGAGGTAACAGTATTAAACGAAAAGGGTAGGCTAAATCTGAGTGATTCTCATAGTGTTTACAAATTTTACAAAACAACGCTTCGCATAAAATTTCGTTTTCGAAGTAAATTGCAACATGTTATGACATACTTAGTCAGTTCTTAAATAATTTAACCCATGCAGTCTGCTAAATGCAACAGGTGCGCTGTGCTGAACTCTTCGGTTTAAAGGAAAATTCAGTCCTGTCATCCTATTTCATACCGAGACTCTTACGTCACGCGTAGTTACTCCAAGCTAAAACTGAGGGTCAAAATATTTGTCTTCAATCATGGTAATTCTTATCAACTTCGTACCAATCACACACTGATTGAAAATGACAATAAATAGTCACATAACCATTTTTACTTAACTCCACTGTTCTGTTGAAAAAAAAATGGCGTGAACAAACAAGTTTCACACTCTAAAGACCGGCTGAATGTCGTGTTCACTACCTATCTATACAAATCTAGGGAAGTGCAATATCTGTTTCCCAACATTAGTGGTAGTCAATCATAATCTCCGAGCTTACTGTTATTTAGATTAAGAAACAATCCTAGATAGTCCAGATTTTCTCAGGCTGGGCCTCTGTAATGCACTTGGAGTTCGAAATAGTAGTAATATTTATATATCGCCTCATCGGTTTAAATCAGAATAATGTGGCAGGATGGCTTACCTGCATTGTAGAAGGTAGTGAGATTTGAATAGCCAGTTAACTGACTTGGCTAAAGGATTAATTCTTTAGCCGAAACGGTTTGTCGCTGGCTTGTCACTGAGTGGTGTAGGGTTTGATCTTCAGTGATGCCCACTGATGGAGTATAATTTTGTGTGCCAAATCATTCTCTCCCATTACACATACAAATAGTAAATGCATGCTCAATCTACTTAGCTTGATAACAGATTAATTTTTTCAGCAATCTGATACCATCTGCTGCACATATTTTTTTTAAGTTCATCCTTACCTTTTAAGTACATCCTGAAATGTTTAACCTGTACTTGTGGTCATACTGGTAGATCATAAGACCAAAATGTGCATCATTGACCAATATACAGAACTTTTATTAGAATGATTCTTGAATATGGTGATGTAATATGGGATACAAACACTGCTATTCTAAAACTCATTGTTGAAAAGATTAAAATTGATACAGCAAGAATAATTACAGGGGGTACCACTAGATTAACATTAATTAACTATTTTTATATAGAAACTGGATGGCAGAAATTATGTGTTTGGCGAGAAAATCACAAATTAACACCAATGTACAATATTTTGAACAATATGACACTGTAGTATCTTCAAACTCTGACTCCTAACAGAGTACATGTAAATCAAATCCAACTCATAATTCTGACCTAATCCAATCAGTTTATTGTAGAACATACCAATATTCTAATTATTTTCTACCCTCCACTATTTGATTATGGAATATACTACCATATGATATTAAGACCTCGCCACCAGTAAAAATCTTCAAAACTCATCTCAAAATTGAGGTAGTCAAAAAACCAATTTATTACCATTGCGGATCATGCAAAGATCAAATCCTACATTCCAGACTTCATCTTCAGTGTAACTAGCTAAATAAAGATCTTTATGACAAAAACATTATTCTATCCCCATTGTGCCAATTGAATAATTTTGAAAATTGCTTATGACCTGAGTAAATAATTGGAACATTAAATATCAACCTCTTCACTTTGCATCTGTAACACCAAATGCACATTATGAGCACCAGAGCACTACTTTCTTGAGCTATGCTATATATCATAGATATAATTATTATTCATGTTTTCAGGAGATGGATTGATATAATACTTGAAAGTCTTGTTTCTGAATCCTGTAATTAATTTGCTATAGTTTGTTTCATTGTATTGTTTTGACTTGATGTTAAAATATGCAAATTACACATGTACTTAATAAATGTATATTAACTAAATACACATGAAATGACTTGTAGACACCTCAAAATTTTAATGATAATGCATGTTATGAACATAAGTGACTTAATCATTTTTATAATATATGGGTTACTTCTGTACATATATGTACCGGTACATTACAAAATTGTTTTGTTATAGGATGTTCCTCACAATTTCATAATCCAACATGATGACTTTGACATCAAAAAGGGAACCTAATAGAAAGTTAACATACATGTATCTCCTTTTAATTAATATTAAGTTTTTAAAATATGTTTTTAGAAAAGGTTTTTAATTAAAGAAATGAAAGCTAAAAAATAAACATAATTAAGTAGGATTTATCATATCAAAGCACTTATAATTGTAATGTTATTGTGTATGCCGAGGTGGGACGATATCCTTTAGAGGTAACAGCAAAGGCTCATCTTATATTTTTCTTATGACCAATCTAAAGTATTTACTCAATATAATTATGACAATCCTCTATACTTTGACTTATCAATTTCAAATAATAGGAAGGTAATTAAACTTATTGTACTCTAAAGAAAGCATGCAGATGACTGGATGAGGATTATATGACACATGCCAAACAAGTAATACATGTACATGTACGTTTATTACCACAGAAGTCTATTATACATTTACATGTATAAGATTAAACGATTGTGTTATACATGTAGATTATAAAATAGTAATGACACACGTGTGTCCATCAATTAAAATGATAACTCCAATAACCGAAATACCTGAAAATTATATTTGTGATGTTATTGAAGATGAAGTTTATAAAAAGAAATGAACAGATTGTATTGTAAATTTAAACAGAATTTTGAGAGATAATCCTGCCTCTTTTAAACATATTCTGTGTATAGAATATAAGTTACAAACTTAAATACAAAAAAAAAATAAATGACTAAGTTTTTTTTTGTAGACTACAAAGGATATGTACATTAAAAATTTAAATAAATTTAAAAGTTTGCTAATGTTTAAACAGCTCTTCCGGGGATCCTACATGTAAATCTTGGGATATTTGATATATATTTTAATTTTGAATAAAATAATGATAAAAAAAAAACATCAAGATTTATGTATTTAAAATAACTATTTTTTTATGTCTTGGTTCTTTGATTACTGGTTTAAAGGGAAAATGTAAAACTAATGGGGAGTTGCCCACCCTCACATTGTTCATTGCCGTTACGTGGTGTGAGGGCTCCACTTCTATGGTTCAGGAATGAACACATTGGGGGATAGGTGATAATTATATTTCGTATTTAATCAAATTAAATGTATATGAACGTGTGTGTAATCCATCTTTTAGGTTTTGTCAAATCAATGTAGCATTCCACCACGTTTAGTTCATTATGCATGATTTTCATACTCTCTTCAAAATGTTGTATATTCACAAAATATTCAAAGAATTTTATTTTAAATAAAATATATTTAAAAAAATATTGTTTGAAAGAGAATTAATTTGCGAACAATTAATATTTTGAGATGTCTCAGTGTTCTAGGATTTTTCAGAAATTGAGCTTTCCTCTGGAAAAATCCATATAAAATCAACTTTCCTACAGCCAGTGACTGCTCTCCTAACAAAACAAATCCTTACAGCATATGAAGTTTCAACTTGCCATGGGAAAGTGTAACTAAGTACCTAACTTTCCCTGACCAAAATTTCATTTGCCCCGGGTAACGGGAAATATGAATCCTAGAACACGGTACAGTCTTTCGGTCATTCCATGTGTACTTTGGTCATTGACATGTATTTTGGTCTTTTTAACTCTATACCATACTGTAGCACGATTCCCTGTACCAGCATAGAATGGGTATGATCTTACCAAGAATTAAAAAGAAAGTCCCATGAATAGATTCTGATGTGATTATAATTTATAGACCTTGAATATTTTAATGATATTATTGTGTTCTAATGTGAAAAATATTATTAAATTGTACAAAAAACAAAAATACCGGACCTGGATTTTGGTACAGGAACTTTGGGTTACACATTTTGCCATTTTTGGTACTTATGAATACTGAAAATCAAATAAATATCAAATTTTCAAAAAACCTTTTAAAAATCATTGATTCTAGACTACCTTTCATATAATTTTTGTAAATGCATACAAATTATAAGCTAGAAATATCACTTAATAAAGAAGACTTCGACAAATGAGTACATATATTTGGGTACAGGGAAAAGTTGGTAGGGGTATGCCTACGGGTTACATATTTATTCTGGTCTAGTGAAGAAAAAGTGTGCCAGGCTCATGACCATTGCTTTGTCTGAGTATGATATGTTACTGACTTGTACATCTACAAATGTATCTTTAATTTTATTACTTAATATGAACATTTCTTAACCCTTGATGACCATGAAATTTGCAAGTAATTAATGTGGTGACACCTGATTGAATTGACAAAAGCTCAAGGTTGACAAGTCATCGATAAGTTGTCAGCATAAAAAAAAATGTAAACCAGATCACACCCATTTTATTGTTGATTATTTCATTCTGGTAATTTAACCTTAATTTTATGTCAATTCAGTCAGGTACCGAAATACACGTACCTATATGTACTTGTTTCCTGATTCACCACTTCTATTCATCCAGTATATATTTGCATTTGAGGTCTGAACCACAATAAAGTTTTTTGCTCTAATGGTCAAATGATTTAGAAATTTGCACACAAAAAAAAGTTTGCAAAACATTTAAAAATATGAGGACTTCATTTCTTTACTATGCACTTATTTATAAATCTTTGCACTGGTAAAAGTAAAGAATGTTTCTGTTATAAAATGGTTAGCACCTATTGTGCATGTACACTTTATACATGTATGAAAGAGAACAGTTTCCTACATGTATGTACATGTACTTATAAAACAGTTACAGCTAGTACAACTGTACTCGAAGTCAGTTTTTAAGCCCATTTTTAATTCAATCATAATTTACCTCAGCCATCCTTTTATCAAGGAAGAGTTGACTCTCTTTTGATATACGTTACATGTTTCTCAGTTAAATAAAAAAAAACCAACCTCTGTACTTATAATTGATATGCCCAATCAGAAAGAATTTATGATCCCTTACAAGATGTTCCATTATTCTGAGATTTTTGTTGCTAAGTGCCAATTGTTGACAAAATACTATCAATTATATTTTTACAATACAATAAGATTATTTATGAAGACTATGTAATGCTGTTGATTCACCCAGTTTTTTTTTTTAAATTACATGTACATTTTGTAAGTGAAATTTATTTGAATGATCTTATTAAATTTTTTATATGATTTTTACAGGGTCTTCTAGATTTGTTACGGAAAATGAAATCTGGAAACGATAAAGAATTACGGATTTTACTCTTAGGATTAGACAATGCTGGGAAAACCACTATATTAAAATCACTAGCATCAGAAGATATAACACACATAACACCCACTCAGGTAAAATATAAAGGTTTCTTGATAATCTACTACATGTACATGTTTTGAATGAAGGATAAAAATATAGTTAGACTTTGCAGCTCCAATAAACCAATCATATTGAATCAATGTGACAATTAAAGATACTTTCATTGTAGAAATCAAATTGATTTCTCTAACCTTTGATTATTTTCTGTTATGCCCATGTACATGTACCAAAAAAAATGGCTTTCTTTTTTAGGGTTTCAATATTAAGTCAGTATCATCACCTGGTTTTAAATTAAATGTATGGGATATTGGTGGTCAAAGAAGAATAAGGCCTTATTGGAAAAACTATTTTGAAAATACAGATTTACTAGTAAGTATTCAAAGTTATATAGTATATACATTTCCCTAATTGTGTTGTGCCAAATTATTTTCTATTTCATAAATCGGTATTAGCTATGCTCTTTAATGGTGAAAAATATCAATAGCTCAAAATAATTCTTCTTATTCAGATATGATGTTCATATAGTTAGAAATGTAACTAAATATAGTACTAACATGATTGTACTTCCATGTCTGCAAATGAAAAAGTAAAAGCATTTTCTGTGACACATTTTTTCTTTTTCCTTTACATGTAACAAATCAAATCAAGTTAGTTAATGATACAGTAATTGTATTTATTTCAGATTTATGTAATAGATAGTTCAGATAGAAAAAGATTTGAAGAAACAAGTCTGGTAAGTAACACCATTTGAAGTAGGTATGTTTTCATGTGTGACTTAGATGTTGACTTCTTGGTCAAGTGGTTCTTAAGATTTTTCTGCCTGATAAAAGTTGTTCACTGGGTGTAAAGTTATATACTTCTAGGTCCAGTCGTTCATAAGATTTATCTGCTGGATAAAAGTTGTTCACTGGGTGTAAAGTTATATATTTCTAGGTCCAGTCATTCATAAGATTTATCTGCTGGATAAAAGTTGTTCACTGGGTGTAAAGTTATATATTTCTAGGTCCAGTCGTTCATAAGATTTTTCTGCTGGATAAAAGTTGTTCACTGGGTGTAAAGTTATATACATCTAGGTCCAGCTGTTCATGAGATTTATCTGCTGGATAAAAGTTGTTCCCTAGGTATAAAGTTGTGTACAACAAGTTATCAAGTTGATAAATATTATCTTGCGGATGAAGTTTTCAGTAACTTGGTTCTATTGTAAAATTAGTGTTTGATGCTTACTAGCTGAGGCAGGTAAAATTGAATGTAGGCTTGAAAGCTACTTTTAATAGTAGCAACGATGGACTAGATTATTTTCTTGACACTCTTGCTTCATGTTCTAACTCCAGGATAATTTTTCATTTTATTGAACTTTATATCACAAGGTAAAAAAAAGTTTTGGGTGTTATGTATGTTTGTTAGCCCATCTTTGTGTCTGTTCACCCGTCAACACATCGTTTAACCACATCTCTTCATAAACTGCTGGGTGGAATTTGATGAAACTTTGTGGAAAGGTCAAACATTATATGCAGACTTGGTAGATGTTTTAGGCAATTGTTAAATCCATGCAAATTCAATTTTAGTATTTTTCTTAGCACAGCTTCTACCAAATAATGAAGTCAATGAATCTGTATGAAATTTATAGGAAGGTTAGACAACATATGTAGATATGCATTTAATACTATGAAAACCTGTTTAAACATGTCAAATGTAGAAATAAAAACTCATTTAAAGAAATTCCAAGACCATTTACATGTACCTTCTCATCAATTATGAACAATATTTGTGGTACAGTTTTCTTTATTGTATACATAATTAAGTTTACTTAGCAAAATCTTCAACACATTTTGTTAGTTAAAAAGTGAAGAGAAAGTAATGATAATTTGTACAACAACAAGACTACACGATTATCCCAATAAATTTATTTCAGTTACAAAGAAACAAACACAGACTAAGAATTTTGTGTCTGCTTTTGTTGAATAATTGCACTAAAGACAAAAAAAATTCATTCTCTTGATAATTTTACATAACATACCAATATTACTATCATATTGACTTTTCTCTTTCAAGATAATGACAAAGATCATAAGTAGTACTGATTAGATATTGATTTAAGCTATTATTTTCTATGAATGACATTTTAAGCGAATATTGGAATCAAAATTAACAGTATGGTAAAAATTGTAGTTTATTTATTTACTGTAATACATTAAATTTATAGAAACTGATCCTTCAACTCATCAATTCATGGTTTTACAATTTATTAACAATTAATTTTTTTATAGGAGCTAGCAGAATTATTAGAGGAAGATAAATTGATGGGGGCACCACTACTAATATTTGCAAACAAACAAGATTTATTGAATGCTGCCACGGCTGCTGAAGTAGCTGAAGGATTGAATCTAGAATCAGTTAGAGATAGAAAATGGCAAATCCAGGCGTGTTCAGCTCTCACAGGAGAGGGTGTTAAGGTAAGGCAGTTTGCTTACTTACCCTTCCAAAAATATGAGGTTGCTAATGGTAAGATGGTAAACTGGTTAAAATGTACTGTGTAGGTTTGCTAAAAATAGAATAAGGGGAGGGGAAAGTAACAAAACTTTCATGGTTTTTGATAGGAGTACAACTCTGTAGAGAAACACTTATACTGACTGCAGTGTTCAAGGTACGTGTATTATAAAATATTACAATTATGCTGCACGCTTCAAAAGGAAGATTTTGATGGATTTATAGAGGTCTTACCTACCGGTAATGTTCAGGGTTCAACCTCTGCAGTAAAACTGCTCACTGCCAAGCACTTCATTCATTGAGTTTAGTGAGTTTTTCTATGACATGCCACTTTGCCCTAATTTTGTAAGAGAAACACCAATACTGGCTGTAATGCAGTGATTTTTCTAGCGCTTGTCTTTTTTGTCATTGACGAAAGACTTTTTTTAGGATTACAAAAACAATTTAGTCTCATTTCGTCACTTGAAATCTTTGAAAGTACAAAAACATTAAGAGCTGTAGCCCAACATTGGCTCAAGTGGCAAAAGTGACAATTTATTACCCCAAGCTAATTTCAACTCTCAACAGGTGTCAACATTTTGTGTTAACAATTGCCCTATTTGCCAGTTACTCTAATCAGGCACATGGAGTAAATGTTGATCTCTTGATCACGCAAGTGTCACCTTAATGCACACATTTTAATAGTCTATAAATAATTTCATCTGGGAAAATATCTTTACTTCTCTTTAACTTTGTATCAAAATGACATAGAAATTATTTATCATTTATTTTTGTACATCAAACTTAAGTGTTAACCATATGTTGGTAATTTGGTCACTACCCTGGTATCACTATATTTTGTAGTTGCATGTCGTCAATATTAAGATCTCGATAATATCATTGTTACTATCAATGAACTTGTCAGAGACTAATACTAAATATAACTGTGAAATAATGACATAAAATTGTCATGAACTCAGTCTGGAGTTGAAATTGTGCTAAAAATGGAATCTCCCTCATAGGCAACATAGGGGAAATACTTGTTTGAAAATATTTATATCTACACTGTGCTATATGTATTTTTGTGTTTCTACAAAGGATGGCCATGCAGAAAACAGCATTTTTTCAATATTTAAGACATTTAAATTATGTCTGGGATTTATAGAATATATGGTTGCTGATAAGTATATAAGAGCTACTCAGCTAGTGTAAAAGGATTTCTATATTTAATGATTATTAAAGGCTTAGGATTTTCTTTTTTAATCAAAACGCAGGTATGCTATTTGGATTGTCTGGAAAACATGCTTGCATGATAGTGAAAAAAATAATGTGCTTTATTCATATGCAATGTACATTTAAGTTTTTTTTAATGTCTTTACACAGTGCTTTAAATAACAAACAATACTGAAATATACAATGTATTTTCTTTATGTCCGATGCAAATACTACATTAAAAAATATATTATTAAAATGGTCCTCTTTTTCTTGTGCAAAAGTGACTGAAGCTTTCAAAATTTTGGAAAAAAACCCTGCTGTAATGTTTTATAAAGTAAAAGTAAATGGAACTCTATGAAATTGTACAATTATGCTCCGCACCACAAAAAGAAAATTTTGATGGATATATAGAGTAATGTTCAGGGTTCAAAGAGTAATCAAGGGAACCAAGATTCCAGTGGAAATCAAAGGAATGTAACCCAAGGACAAAGACCAGGCATGGAAAACAGACATACACAACAGAGAACATAGAGTAACTAAAAGAATACATACAAAGTAACAAAAGTAAATGAGCAACTAAGACTCCACTAGAAACTGGGGGCATGGACCAGGTGCACTGGTAGGGTAAGCGTCCTCTGCTTTTCTAGAAACAGCTGCCGAGGTGCTCATAAAAAGTCAAGTCCTGGGTAGATAAAAGAGGAAAGATTTGTTTCTTACTTCATTGTATTTTCTTTTTTTTATCAGGAGGGTTTGGATTGGATATCTAAAACATGCAAGTCAAAGAAATGATGAACTTTAGTACAAGAGAAGATTTTGTTCACTATGTATTTGTCAACATTGTAACTAGACTGTCAGTGAAAGATTACTAATCATATTGCATATGGTTGGAGATCATGTATCTATTTATTGGTTTAAGCACATACAGGCATGGTGGTATTGTATGTGAAACAAAAATCGTGTTTATCAGTTCTTTAATGGGATGTATAGGATCAAAGAAAATTTATTCATTCATACAGGTCTTGTATGAGATTATTTTGATCAAATTCTAAGGAGGTTTTAACGTCCTTGACATTCATTGTATGTACATTATATATAAATGTATTTTGACAAATGAACAAGCTATTTCATAATCCAACTAATCACACATCACTTTTTTTTTATAGGAACTTTTTTTCATTTTTTTTTTGTGGGTTGTTATTTCATCAGCATTATTTATTTTGTTTGTTTGATGAAGGTTGGAGAAATATTGAATGTAATGTGTTTAAAAGTCTGTGAGAAATTTATAACCTTTTGAATGTTTTGTGAAATATATGGAACCCAACTGAAAGGTTTTAAATCATACACAACTTTTTACAGCCAAATTAGATTTTGATATTAATTTTACAATAAAAACACAGATGTGCTATTATTGGATCAATAACCACTTCAGATTTCAAGGTAGAAGAATTGATAAATGTTTTTGTCTCATTATATTGCTAATTTTAGTGCTTTTTAAGTGCTACTACAGTTACATGTTCGTACTGATTATTTATATGTTTGTGGTACGAAAACTTTCTTTTTTTTTTTTTTTTTATACACGACATTTCAGAATGTAGCTACTGAGTACTTTCTTCATTTTTATATACATGTTTCGTTCTTTGCTCAGGTTTATTAGCTGTATATTTTTCATTTAATGCATTGTGCAAGTTTCTTCCTTATTCTGATAATATCTTATATTAATACAATTGTTTGTGTTATATATATTTCTAATATGACATCTACATATTGTCAAACAGTATATGTCGGTACAACCCCACCTTTAGTACCTGTGCACTGTCTCTTTTCTTTCACTGTCGCTTCAAAACAAAAAACTCATTTACACGATGATTTAAAGGCTGAGAGGTTATCTAATTGAAATCAGTTATATAAGTTATACACATTTAACACATACAATGACATAAATATACAAATTTAATCTTCCATACAGAGAAGGTAAAACGGAACAGCTGTTATTTTGGGTACACCTAGGGAAATCTTTGTCACAAAAATTACCATATTTTTCATATTAGAAAAGAAAGAATTCCTTCCCTTGGTAGATTTGTACTCATTTTAACATGGGTTTGGCATTTATATTCTCATTTAAATAATTGAATATAAATGCTGTACCCATGTTAAAATGAGTTCAAATCCACCCCCGCCACGAATTATTTCTTAAATATTTATATATAACGTCTCAGAATGTGAGGACTCTTTTCGCTATGTTGTATAATATTGATTTGTTGCGACATATATCATTAATTTGATCGTCTATCCTGTATAATAACATCTAGATGAACTGTTCAGTACTTTCATACATCATGTACTTAGTTACAGCCCTAGATTTATCCTATGAGGAGGAATGACCCAGCCAGCCAAAGCTATATTTTTATATAGCCTAACTGGCCGAGTGGTCTAGAGCGCTGGACTTATTGTAGGCAGTGTTGCCATAGATGTCACAGCGATACAAGTTCGATAACTGTGGAGGGAATGACCAAAAATTTGCTTCGCAAATTTGACAGTTCTAACATTGTTGGGAATTTTTCATCCCACCAAGCTATTTATAGATCTTTTATTTACACCTTTTTAAAACTATTTATGCCAAAATCTAGTTGATACTCTGTTGACAAAATAGGATTTACTTTATGAAATTAAATGAAAACCATTAAAAAAGATCTGAAAACATCAAATAACATTCCGTCCTGTGTAAGTCTCATTTACATACAAGTTTGTATTTTGAATTCATATTATGTTAAAACAATTAAGGTTGAAGTAATGTAAGAGTCTATTATTTCCATTTTGTACATGATTATATCATTCTTGTTCTAGTATTAAGTGTACATGAAATCTTTGGGATTTAAGAAACAATCACTATACTGCTAGTACTGTATAATTTCAGTTCACAGCTGACTCTGTCATAAATTCATAATCTTATATAATATTTAAAAAAGTACACAGAAAAATGCAAGTTGATGGGTTTATGCACTACTTCAGTATTAAGAAAGTATCACTAATTTTTAAAATTTTATATTGGGATAAAGTTGAGCTCCACCTGATTTGATTAAGAATAGTTTATAAATAGCAAAAAAAATCAAAATGAGCAGACAATTCTTCCATTCACATACTAGAATTGGAAAAAAAACTTTGATGAGTTTGACAACTTGTTTAGTGTTACTTTTACATTTACAAATATAACTAAAAAAATAATTGTCATTTAAATTTTGGATTTTAATAAGATTTTCCAACAAAAATCATCAGATGTATCAAGATAAATTTTTGAATCTTCTTCATAGATTTTATTATGACCAAAGGCTGAGAAGCTGCCTTACTAACAACAATTTTTGTAAGAAAGATGTCATCCTCATTGTACAAACCTTTTAATTTTTTTGTTTTTAAGAAATTATCTTGGATTATTAAGATGTAACACACTTGGTTTGCAAGTGCAGACAAGAAGTGCAAAAAATATTCTGGAAAATTGTGGGCTTCCTTAACCTTTTGGTGGATTTTACAGTTCATATTTGCCTTGATTTGTCAGGTTAGAAATGGTTTATTTTTTCCTTATAAAACGGTTTAGAACATATATTTGAAAAAAATAAATTGAAAGGTATTGAAAGAATTGAAGATAATCACAATTTTCAAAGTGAAAGTCTGTAGTAACTAGTAAGAAGTTCTGAAAAAATGTGGGCACTAGCATAGTTAGATCTGAAGTAAGTGTGTAAAGAATTGTTTTGATTTATGACAAAGGAAGCTGTTGTGTTATTGCATTTATTGTCATGTTCATTTATTTACATGTATGTAATCTGTTATATCAGGATTCATATTCTTTACACAAAATCTGTTTCATGTAAACTTTAAGCTTAGAATATAAAGTCTTTTTTTTTAAGATCATTTCTAGAGACAAGCTTTATGAAAAGTTTTGTTTGAAGCTTGTTAAAAATATCAAACAGAATTTATAACATTCTAAGCTATAGAAAATGTTTACATACCTGTTTGTCATTTCTGTACTGAATGTTCCGTCCAATACCTGTAATTCACTCCATTGCTGGATCTGTGTAATAATTATGTACACTCCAAGAAAAATAAACATTTGTAATGAATTATGATTTTGAATTCTTTAAGAATTAGATGAAAATTGATATTTTTATTTTTGAAAGGGTTATATAAATGACTAGACTCCAACTAAACAAAGATGCATGGAAATGCAATTTCTGAATAATTTTTTATGAATTGGGCTAATGTGTTTTCTTTAGGTCTTTAGTGTATGATTTGGAAGAGTAATGTCTTGAGGTGTATAAGTGTATGGCTTGGAAGAGTAATGTCTTGAGGTGTATAAGTGTATGACTTGGAGGAGTAATGTCTTGAGGTGTATAAGTGTATGACTTGGAAGAGTAATGTCTTAAGGTGTATAATTGTATGATTTGGAAGAGTAATGTCTTAAGGTCTATAATTGTATGATTTGGAAGAGTAATGTCTTAAGGTGTATGATTTGGAAGAGTAATGTCTTGAGGTGAATAAGTGTATGATTTGGTAGAGTAATGTCTTGAGGTGTATAAGTGTATGGCTTGGAAGAGTAATGTCGTAAGGTGTATAAGTGTATGATTTGGAAGAGTAATGTCTTGAGGTGTATAAGTGTATGACTTGGAAGAGTAATGTCTTGAGGTGTATAAGTGTATGATTTGGTAGAGTAATGTCTTGAGGTGTATAAGTGTATGACTTGGAAGAGTAATGTCTTGAGGTGTATAAGTGTATGACTTTAAGTGTATAAGTGTATGATTTGGAAGAGTAATGTCTTGAGGTGTATAAGTGTGAGATTAGGTAGGGTAATGTCTTGAGGTGTATAAGTGTATGATTTGGAAGAGTAATGTCTTGAGGTGTATAAGTGTATGACTTGGAAGAGTAATGTCTTAAGGTGTATAATTGTATGATTTGGAAGAGTAATGTCTTAAGGTCTATAATTGTATGATTTGGAAGAGTAATGTCTTAAGGTGTATGATTTGGAAGAGTAATGTCTTGAGGTGAATAAGTGCATGATTTGGTAGAGTAATGTCTTGAGGTGTATAAGTGTATGGCTTGGAAGAGTAATGCCGTAAGGTGTATAAGTGTATGATTTGGAAGAGTAATGTCTTGAGGTGTATAAGTGTATGATTTGGTAGAGTAATGTCTTGAGGTGTATAAGTGTTTGACTTGGAAGAGTAATGTCTTGAGGTGTATAAGTGTATGACTTAAAGTGTATAAGTGTATGATTTGGAAGAGTAATGTCTTGAGGTGTATAAGTGTGAGATTAGGTAGGGTAATGTCTTGAGGTGTATAAGTGTATGATTTGGAAGAGTAATGTCTTTAAGTGTATAAGTGTATGATTTGGAAGAGTAATGTCTTCAAGTGTGTAAGTGTATGACTTGGAAGAGTAATGTCTTTAAGTGTATAAGTGTATGATTTGGAAGAGTAATGTCTTGAGGTGTATAAGTGTATGATTTGGAAGAGTAATGTCTTTAGGTGTATAAGTGTATGATTTCGTAGAGTAATGTCTTCAAGTGTATAAGTGTATGACTTGGAAGAGTAATGTCTCGAGGTGTATAAGTGTCTGACTTTAAGTGTATAAGTGTATGATTTGGAAGAGTAATGTCTTGAGGTGTATAAGTGTATGATTTGGAAGAGTAATGTCTTGAGGTGTATAAGTGTATGATTTGGAAGAGTAATGTCTTTAAGTGTATAAGTGTATGATTTGGAAGAGTAATGTCTTGAGGTGTATAAGTGTATGATTTGGTAGAGTAATGTCTTCAAGTGTATGATTGGCTGTAAGGAAGAGTAATGTCTTGAGGTGTATAAGTGTATGACTTGGAAGAGTAATGTCTTGAGGTGTATAAGTGTATGATTTGGAAGAGTAATGTCTTTAAGTGTATAAGTGTATGATTTGGAAGAGTAATGTCTTGAGATGTATAAGTGTTTGACTTGGAAGAGTAATGTCTTGAGGTGTACAAGTGCATGATTTGGTAGAGTAATGTCTTTAAGTGTATCATTTGGCAAGAATAATGTCTTTAGGTGTATAAGTGTATTGGAAGAGTAATGTCTTGAGGTGTATAAGTGTATGACTTGGAAGAGTTATGTCTTTAGGTGTATAAGTGTATGATTTGGAAGAGTAATGTCTTGAGGTGTATAAGTGTATGATTTGGAAGAGTAATGTTTTTGGTGGATAAGTGTATGATTGGCTGTATGGAACTTATCGTAACAGAACCATTTCAATCGAAGTACAAATGAACTGGAAAAAATATTAGATGTTTACAGTTACCAATGGAAAAACAATCAACTCAACTTAAAAAGTCGACTGTTTAACAAAGAAAGTTAGTATTTGTTTACTTCACAGCCCAAGGAAATTAACTTGTTGGAAATCAAATCATGGTCAAGTAACGATTGTAATTTATGGGCATCATAACACTGTCCAGGAATTCTTTGCACAACCCACACAATTCTTTAAAAGTCGACATAATGGCCGACACTTCTAGCCTACGTATGACTGTCGGAAAGGCAAGTATCTATTATCGAAATGACCTAATTGAGGGTCATTGCAATTTTATCAAATACATGACCAAACGTGAAAATAGGAAACGCAGACGATCTACAAACACAGTGTAGCGAATAAAATAGACACATCAAAGGAGAAAACAGCATCTAGCAACACATGGAAGCCTTAAGGAACACTCATAGACAAAAAGAATTAGAAAAAGGATTCTGCCCTTTCCAAAAATTCTCATCCACTGTGATTCTTATATAACAAGTAATAGCTTACTATCTCCTACCTTTAATTGTGGTTTAAGATACCTAGTATATAGACTTTTACGATATTGAGACAAGATTTCTGTTCGTTACATGCTTGCTATGTAATTGAAAATGAAAATATTATTATAGTTGTCAAAAGCCAAAATTAATTTGGTCAAGTGAAGAAATGAATGAATTTAATGAAACAGTAACAAAAGATAGCTTTTTTTTTTGTTTTAATGGTAGATACTTGGATAAATGTAGGAGTCAAATTATAATTGCTCAATGCGAATTTGTAATTTCCTGAACGAAATTCCTTCTAGTGAAAGTAGTAAAGTAAATATTCAACTTCACAGGTTACTTACTAAACTGGTGTGTTGGATTATTTGTGTTAGTGGGAAGATTCAAATGTTTACCTCAGCAAAAATGATAATTGGAAATCTGAATTATTATTTTTGTTCAAGAATTATATCCAGTTTAAAGTGTCCATCATTATTCGATTGTAAAACGACGTTTGCTTGAGCTTATGTCGGAGAGTTTTGACAGGCCTGTCCGCAGCGGTTAGTACGAGAGGAAACAAAAATCTGCTGCTGTGTGGAGCTTTTGAAGGACGTTAATTGTAGATTGTTCACAGATATATTATGGACGGGCGGTTGCGTTACTATATCCCATCGCAATTTTGTTGGCGAGGGGATAATAAGACGGTTAATATATTCCTTTTAACACATCAGTAAATGATGTTTTTTGCTTTGTGTACAGTTTCATTCAAATCCATGAAGTTGTTTACGAGATATGCGTACGATAAATGTGGAACAAAGTTCTGTTAAATTCTAAATTATATATTTGTGTTGGAATCATATTTATTCATGTCTATCATTATATAATGTCGTTTAATTCGGTAAAGTTTCATTTAAACCCAGAGGTATAGGAGGACTTTGGCCAAAGAGAATAATTGACCAAAACGTTAAAGTCGTATTATGTTACTCTAATGGTATTTGAGAATAAGTTGATTCATATGAAGACTTTGTGTGAAAAACGCGCGAAATGTAGCTGTACCGTGTATTTTCGGTATATTCCGCATATTTCCGTAATACGTTTCTATATTTTGTCATGGAAAATATTTTTAAACGCACGCTAGATAGTTATATCTCTCTAAGTTATTCTGAGCAATATTCATCTCTTAAGAACATTATTTCTTTTTATTGTTTGGGTTTACCTAGTTTAAGAGCCGCCATTCCGTGCCGAGTGTGGATTCTCGTCTCATTTCAGCCAAACAAGCGACTTGCCCAATCAGCAACCGTTATTTCCTTGACTGTTACCAATGTAAAGCGGCTGTGTTTAGCTTACAATTATTTATCCCGCCTCCCATGCGAGACGGGAATAACTCATTCGACGTTGTACTGAAGAACAGAAACATTGATCAGATGAGATGACCACACAAGGACCTACAAGTTTTTTTAACTTTTTAAGTGATAACTAAATTGAGAAAAAATAAAGCAGAACTGGTATCGAAAATCATCTGTGGAAAATTCATTAAATTAATCAAAGTACTGAAGTACTGAGTCAATGAAGGCCTTCATAGTTTGCTCTGTTCACATTTTAAATCATAAAAAAATGGATTGTACAATATTTATATAGGGGAAAGTAATTTTTAAAACTTTAGATCTGTTTCGAAGGAGACGGGGATATACAGTTTTACCCTTGTCCGTGTTTCTATCTTTCGTAACACTTTTTATGTCACAATTTTCTAAGCAACTACTAATCAGAGCGGCTTGAAATTTTAAAACATTCTTCCCGTAGGTATTCCATTTGATGGTATTCATTTTCGATTAAAAATTGACAACTTCCTGTTTAATGAGGACTTTGTTGATTTTTTACTTTTAAATTATATTTTGAAAGTTGAAATTTTCGTCGCACTTTTCTAAGCATCTACTCATCACAGCGGTTTGAAATTCTAATATATTCTTCCTGTAGGTTTGCCAATAGTGGGGTCTATTGTCGGAAATTTCTGTCTACCGAGGACTTTCCTTATTTCAACATTATATTTTGCAAGTTGAAATTTTCGTCGAACTTTCTCAGCAATTACTCATCAAAGTGGCTTGAGGTTTAACACAATATGTTAGTACTTAGGTATGTCATATGGTAGGATATAAAATCGGAAAAATCGACAACAACTTCCTGTTAATCGAGGACTTTATTTTTTACTTTATATTTTGAAAGTAGACATTTGTGTTGCGTTTTTCTCTCCGTCTGCTCTTCACAGTGGCTTGAAATTGTAACATATTTTTCCCGCAGTTATGCTTTATACTGGAATTCATTTTGGGGAAAATTCGCAAACAACCTCCTGTTTACCGAGAAGTTTTTTGATTATATGGTAGGATCCTTTTTTGAACAAATAAATCGACAACAACTTCCTGTTTACCGAGGACTTTGTTTATTTTCCTTATGTCGTGATTGAAAGCGAGGGTATCACTAGTGAGCCATTTTTCTTGTTTCACAGATTTCTTGTTGATTTTTTTTATTCTGTTAGATACAAAGCTTTTTTTCAAAAGATGGTTTACAAACCGAACAGTCAAGACACCTAGACAAAACAAATAGGAGAATAATTACCCGCAACTTTTTTTTACTTTTGAGACACATAGATTTGATGATACACATTTAAAAATATACATGTTAAAACAATCTTCCATGTTTTTTTCTGTTCCATCAATTTCACTACAAAGCATTTGCTTCTGCTTATCATAGGATTGAACCATTTTTTTATATGTATGTCTAAAATGCTTTAAAATTAGAGTTCTCCCAAAGTCATATAAATGCATCGTAGGCTTTTGTAGCAAACAACTGATGAATCCTGTCAAAGCATGTGAATTAGCGTTTTTGCTGTCTAATTACCATCAATATGAATTAATACAAAGAGACAAGAGCATCGATACAACAGCCCAACCAGAAGTAGGACATATTCTGAGTTCTATCCGATTACCCACGGGTGGATTATGTCACCTTTACAGTACTTCATTACTAACAGAATCCCAATAAGGAGCAGTTCTCAGAGACTCAAAAGGGTATTCAAGCAACTTGTATCTTTCAGTACTTTTGGATTCCATATACTCGATGGCTAAATCGAAAAAAAAATAGCAAGTCCCATTCTAATTAACTGCATTGGTGTGAACTATTCCAAATGAACATAAATTGAAGCCTTTTGGTGAATAAAATCTTTACTAACTAACTAAGACAAGAACTGATATGTTACACATTTTTCAACGGGTGTTGTTAATTGTTTTGTGTTTATGTGTTAAGATAACAAATAACGATAGGAATATAATTATGGAAACTGAGCTTGTAACAATGATTTTGAAACTGTTTACAAGTAACAATATGTAATAAAGAGCTGTGTGCAGCATGTTCGTTGGTACATATGTTTGACATACTATAGCAATATTTTTTATGTTGTTCAAACCTTCTTATGTTAGTAACATGACTGATCATGTTGTAAACAGCAAAAAAGGACAAAGCATTAGAAAAGAGCTAAATTATAGTTTCTTATCTATATATAATAAGGTAACTCAGTCCAAAGAAGACTACAATTATTGTGCATTAGGGGATGCTTTTGTGTAGTTACCCATCTTTAAAAAAATAATAGCAACTTTTTCCTTAACCTGAAACCCGGTAAAATTTTTTATCTACATGTTTCTCTAAAATATATATATTTAGCGATCCTAGGGTCGCTTATAATATTGACCTGCAGGAAACCAGTGAGATTACTTTCTCCTAAAGTCACGTGAGAAATTAATACGCATGGGATGGTTTGCAACTGTTCGACTGTCGGTCTCAGTATCGTATTAATTTTCCCATAGACTTCTATAGTGAAGTGCATATTTTTAGGATTTTAAAAAAAATATGTAAATTGATTCAATAAAACTTTCACTTATGTAGCATTTCTAAGAACATGTGAAAAAATAATTTCCCGCAAAGAAAATAGGGTGAGTCCACGAAGATCGGACAGAAAAGTAGTCTTGAACTATAAATAGCCATTTTCCCTACTTTCACTTTCGTTTTGCTCTCACCAAACCAACCTTTTCAGTGGAACATTTTTATGATATCATGTCAGATTTTCTCTTAAAAAAGTTCTTCATCTTCCAGTGTGATATTTGCACTATTTTATAAGTCATTGTTCATATCTTTTGACAAAACATTAGTTTGTAGAGAGGCAAAAAGAAAATGCACTATATTTTTATAGCATCCATGTTTTGACGTACACCCGCTCAGGGATATGCAATACGATACTGGTACCTGTCACCACGTGATCATACAGTCCGATGTAACAAGTCGTAAAATAGTGCGAAGTTATTATACGGACTTCTAAATGAAATGAAAGATGCGGAATTTCTCTTGCATGCTGGTTTTGATAAACTATAGTTATTTTTTATCCTTTGCATTTCACGTTTCACTCTTTTCCATTGACTATGGTCTGTGCCTAGGAACTTGATCGCGGATGCTTGTGAGTGCTACTGTAAAATATGATATCCACTTAACGGATATTTCGCGTGATGCCTAGGTCAATTTTAGCCACTCTCGTGGCTTCATTGACAAAAAAGGTCTACTCATGATCAAAAACATGAATAATTGAAAAAAAAAAATTCTGACATCTTAGATTTTACGTTGTCTTGTTCGTGTGTCATCTTGCTTTATTAATTCCTTCTATTAATTTGAATTTTCGTATACGTTTGTACAAGTTAACCAACCTTAAAAACTAAAAAAAATATTATTGTCTGTTAACAAGTTAAGTGAGAATAACGCTTTTGTATAAATCGAAGTTACATCTACTTAGGTAAGGGTGGGAAATATTAAAAAACATTCTTTCTTAAATGAAGAAGCACTATCATTCCTTGCAATTCATTTTTTTTGGTTTGGTTTTGTTTTGATTGTTTCACAACTTATTTTGATGATTAAAACTGAAACAAACTGATGGATAAACTGATAACGGAATAAAATATTAATATAACCATACTGCCCTAGGCACTTTAAGAGGTTTTATCTTTTGATCAATACTTCGTACATCAATTAGTAACTTATATATATTAATGACGGTTCCGTTAATTACAATTGGGAGAAGGTTGCTAGTAACGAGTATATAAATATTTGTTTACAGATTTAAACTCATTCTGAAATATTAACGTTGACGTTGCTCTTCTAGTATTTCCTGCCGTCTGTGATCATGGTAAGTGATTGTAGATTGAGTGTTTGATGTTATGCCTATAAAACACGACTAGTAATCATTGTCTGCTGTTTAAGTATATGGTTGTCATTTTGCACACAAATGTCAAGATTCATTAAATAATTTATATAAATATTTGTTATTTTTTGGTTTCAGAAGCAAAAACATTCTTTTTGATTTTTCTAAATACCAGTAAACTAGGAAATGTTTGTATATTAATAAAAAAAAAAATCAATTTAAAAAAGAAACGATATTAATCCTTGTAACATTATTCAGCGTGAGTGCATTTCCATCCATGTTGGCCAAGCTGGTGTTCAGATGGGCAATGCATGCTGGGAGTTGTATTGTCTAGAACATGGTATCCAGCCTGATGGTCAGATGCCAAGTGATAAAACCATTGGTGGCGGTGATGATTCCTTCAACACCTTCTTCAGTGAAACAGGTGCTGGCAAGCACGTTCCAAGAGCTGTATTCATAGATCTGGAACCTACAGTTGTTGGTAGGTTGATTATTTATATCAACTTCAAAAGAACGCAGTTTACTGAATGTGGTTCACTTTAAATAAACTACAACATATGTTTGTATTTTTCCAGTAAGTATATTATATTTAACAAAGAATTCAACGTTCAAATGACCTTTTCAATCTTTGCTCTTCCAGAGTTTATCTTTTTTTCCAGTACCTGTATTTAATTTTTTTTTCTCAAAAAGTTGAACTTTAAAATGACGTTTTACCTCTCCTAGATTTAAACAAGTACAATCTTCAAAAGAAAAAGATAGCCGACACATATTCTCGTTTTGTTAATACCCAAATCTGGTTAAGATTTTATTTTAGTGAATTGTGTGATCACTGTGCTATGTTTCGTATTTCAATTATATTATTGGTTCAACAAATAAACTATTTCCCATTATCAATATATAAAAGTGATTGACAATATTCCAGGCACCAATGCCCCCAATGGAGCCTCAAATTTCACGGTTGCAATCACATTTGTCCAATGAAACGCGAGGTTGTAATTTACATAGGTTAGGTTGCCTTGGTTAAGTATCATGAATGTCATATGATGTCAAAGCGAACTCAACACCGAATGCGTCGGAAAACCTCTCCCAGATTAAAAAAAAAATGAAAAATTATAATCACGAATTCAGAAGAACGCAAAACATATATTTAAAAATAACGAGCTAGAAAAAGTTGTTCCGTGTATGTGAAGTTTCATTCTGTTGTTGTAAAAGGAATCACTTTGGATGGCATTAAACAAACGGTGACATTACATATATAAAGTTGTGTTGAAATTCGACATAAGAGGACAAAATTCGCATGTGAAATACAAATCATCCTTCAGTAATGAATGGTTTAAATTATTTCTCCACTCGAGATGGTAAAATTATAATTTTCAACATGCGGTTTTTAAGGAGAGTGATAAAATGTTAATTTTACCATAGAGAGTTGACAAATAATTTAAATCAAGAATAGGCTGAAGTAGAAATGGTTTCTTCTATGAAATCTGTAGAAAACTCGGAAATGTAAAATGGTGGAAAACTCAGAAATTTAAACACTCACCGGCTTGGAATGGGAGAAATATAGATATCTATTAAACTGGGTTGACATAAAATATCAATAAGATTTGTGAAATCAGTGTGGAAACTCGTTCTTTCGTCCGAACATCAGATCCTATTAGATTTTCTATCTATCAAACTTTCAGATGAGGTGAGGACTGGTACCTACCGTCAACTTTTCCACCCAGAACAACTGATCACAGGAAAAGAAGATGCTGCTAACAATTACGCCAGAGGACACTACACCATTGGAAAGGAGATCGTTGATTTGGCACTTGACAGGATTCGAAAACTGGTGAGGATTATTTAAAACCTCTACGATTTTAAATCAATCTCTTACCTTTTATAAAATAAATCATGGACAAAACAATATTTATATTCTAACACAGCATAAGCTATAGTATAACAAATGTCATGGTTGAAGGTGAGGCTAATGTCGCTGCACATGTATACCAAATAAACATATTGATATTAGTGATTTGTTTGTAAGTTACTATAGATTGCGCAATCATGTAGATCCAGAGGTATCATTTATAATTCATTGTACTATATGGACCAAAGGTAGCCATCGATAGACTTTACTGATTTCATTGATTAGTTATAAAATATGAATTAATATCCCCACTTTAAAGCATAATCAATTTAGTATATTTCCTATAACCTTGGTTCCGTTGATTACTCTTTGATTACCGCTATAACCTTGGTTCCCTTGATTACTCTTTGATTACCGCTATAACCTTGGTTCCGTTGATTACTCTTTGATTACCGCTATAACCTTGGTTCCCTTGATTACTCTTTGATTACCGCTATAACCTTGGTCCGTTGATTACTCTTTGATTACCGCTATAACCTTGGTTCCGTTGATTACTCTTTGATTACCGCTATAACCTTGGTTCCGTTGATTACTCTTTGATTACCGCTATAACCTTGGTTCCGTTGATTACTCTTTGATTACCGCTATAACCTTGGTTCCCTTGATTACTCTTTGATTACCGCTATAACCTTGGTTCCCTTGATTACTCTTTGATTACCGCTATAACCTTGGTTCCCTTGATTACTCTTTCATATTTAATGGACTAACGTATTTTTTCTAACTGCATATTTGGTAGTGGAATCAAGTCCCAGTGTTCTAAGCAGATTAAATTACTACTTGTTTGTCGAAGAGACCCTGAAAGTCAGGAAACACAGTGGTTACATTTTGATACGAGATACATCTATCTGTAACGATATTAATGTTTCACCCCGATTTTTTCTTTTGATCCACTGTTCTTATTCTGTTCTTAGGCTGACCAATGCAGCGGTTTACAAGGTTTCCTTATCTTCCACAGTTTTGGTGGAGGTACTGGATCCGGATTTACCTCACTTTTGATGGAACGTTTGTCAGTGGATTATGGAAAGAAATCTAAACTAGAGTTTTGTGTATACCCCGCACCTCAGGTAAAAAAAATCAAATTTAGAGCCCACTATTATCTCCTGATCAATATAAAAAAATATCCATGGAGTTATTTTGAATTTCAAAGCAAATAAAAATGTAAAAAAAAATCAAAAGAAATTGCTTTGCATATGATTGTTCAAATACAATCGAATAAAAAGTCGCTTTAAAAGAACCCTGATAAAGATTCTACAAGAAAACATTTTTACATTACAGATTTCAACAGCGGTAGTTGAACCATATAACGCAATCTTGAATACCCACACAACCTTGGAGCACTCTGACTGCGCATTTATGGTTGATAACGAGGCACTCTATGATATTTGTCGACGTAATCTCGATATAGATCGTCCGACATACACGAATCTGAATCGCCTGATTGGTCAGATTGTAAGCTCCATCACTGCCTCCCTCAGATTTGATGGTGCATTGAATGTAGATCTGACTGAGTTCCAGACAAACCTGGTGCCATATCCACGTATCCATTTTCCAATGGCAACGTATGCTCCTGTCATCTCGGCCGAGAAGGCTTATCATGAACAACTAAGTGTAGCGGAAATTACAAATGCCGTTTTCGAACCATCCAATCAAATGGTTAAATGTGATCCACGTCATGGAAAATACATGGCCTGTTGTATGATGTATAGAGGAGATGTCGTACCAAAGGATGTCAATGCTGCTATTGCAACTATCAAGACAAAGAGGACCATTCAGTTTGTAGATTGGTGTCCAACAGGATTTAAAGTTGGAATCAACTACCAGCCACCAACTGTAGTTCCTGGAGGTGATTTAGCCAAAGTCCAGCGAGCAATCTGTATGTTAAGCAACAGCACCGCAATTGCCGAAGCCTGGGCTCGTCTTGATCATAAATTTGATTTGATGTATTCTAAACGTGCCTTTGTCCATTGGTATGTAGGAGAGGGTATGGAGGAGGGAGAATTCTCAGAAGCCAGAGAAGATTTAGCTGCTTTGGAGAAAGATTATGAGGAAGTTGGTATTGATTCCGTAGATGACGGGGAACAAGAAGACGAAGGAGAAGAATATTAGAACTATATTCATTTGTAAACACAACTGTTACCTATTGACGGCCTTCCGCTCTAACGTAGATTGGTGTTCTAAGTTTTAGAAAAAAAGAAGAAATTGTAATACGCTTTTAGGTTTCTGTACTATTCTACTAAATGTCATGTTTTGACAGATGGTTGTATTTAAGTTTAAAACAAAAAAAAAATAAATTAAACTCGATTTTTAATAATAGTTTTGATTGCTTTTTACTTCACCTTTTGCATCAACTTTATGCTTAATGAATTATTTTTTTAGAAAACTCCGACTTAAACGAAACTTCATATTGATCTAGTATACAGGATCGAAAGTGAATATACTTAAGAAAAACCGAGTACATTATGTTTCATTGAACAGGAGAAAATAAAAAAAAAATAAAATAAAAACAATTATTGAGAAATTTGGTTACAAAGTAGATCTTTTGGAGACAATCAGTTCAAGACTATTATCAGAATATAATAGCATTAAAACCTTTGATTTTTCAACATTGTAAACTTCTATTCCCCATATTTAGTTAAAATCCCGACTTAAAATCATTAAACAACGTTGTTTTTCCAAAAAAGATGGTACACCTAAATACAAATATATAGTTCTTGGTAGAGATTCCTCATAATTTGTAAGAAATAATTGCAAATCATCTTCCAAATATACAGAGGAAGATGTTTACAAAATGCTGGAATTTTTAATCGACAACATATTTGTCCAGTGTGGTGAAAAAGTTAGCGAAAATGGATAAACGAATTATGATAACCAATCGTTTACCAAACACCGTTTCGCCAATAAATGTTATACAATAGATTGGAAGGAGCCCAACTAAAACCTGATATTCCTGATAATTTCGACAATTCAACACCCCCTGAAATGTAAAGTAAGGTAAAACTAAATCATAAACAATATTTCTACATCTAACTAGCGAATGAAGTAACTTATATGTTATACAACACCCGGTTCAATCTTATATATATATATATATATATATATAGATCATCAATTCTGGGAAACACGTACTAAATATCAGGAGAAAAAAAATTACTTGACATCATTTTTGCGATAAGTTGCGCTTTTAATTTTTTTCTACAGATGTTTGAGCTAAAGAAGCAAAAAAAAAAAATCCGATAAATGAAATTTATTTGGATAATTGAAGTTAAATCTGTGAGTTATGTTCATTATCTAAAGAATTCTGCTTCAAAGAATTATATAGTAAATTTTTAAAAAGTGTCACATTCTAAACTGAAATTATTGTTTTTTTCCCTTTTTTAAATTGAACAACAACAAAAATATGTTTACAAAGTATTTATTGCATCAAAGTTGTGGTCTTGCAAAAAATATAATAATAATTTGTAATATAATAATTTAATATTTTTTTTATTTTTTTTGTTTTGTTTGTTTTTGTTTTTTGTTTTGTTTGTTAGGTTGTCTGTCTGTTTGCTTGTTTATTTGTTGTATTGCCATAAAATTGTTTATCATTATTTTATGGCTTACAGTATGATATATGTAACATTCCATATGATTTCATCCAGCTGCTAATTCTCCGTTATAAATGATCCTTATTCACCTACAACAATAATAAGTGAGCAATAACGTTTTTAGGTCATTACAAAACGCTGAAAAATTCCAAATGCATACTTAATGAATGACTGTCGTATTAGACTTAAGTTAATACACTTAAATTGTTACCTGCATACTTAGATTTATGTGTCCGGTATCATAGCTGTTTCTAGGTTGCACCTGAAAGAAACAATAACAGATATATAAACTGGTTCTCTTCATCATTATATAGGCCGAATTCAACAGTTAACGTTACTTGACTGAAAATTACTACAGATTTCTTACAATGGTACGTTTAATTTTGTTCATTCATTTTCTTATAAATGATATAATACAAATGATTCTTAGAATTGAATAGTATAAAAAACGTGCGTTTTTTCCCTTTCATTCAAAGTATCATATTCGTAAATATTTTTACTTTATTGCAGATACAATTTTCTTGAATAAATGATATTTCGATAGGTATTATTATTCAAATTAGTTTCATACTTCAGCGGGAATGTATCTCAGTTCATGTTGGTCAAGCCGGTGTTCAGATGGGCAATGCATGCTGGGAGTTGTACTGTCTAGAACATGGAATCCAGCCTGATGGTCAGATGCCAAGTGATAAAACCATTGGTGGTGGTGACGACTCTTTCAACACATTCTTCAGTGAAACTGGTGCTGGCAAACATGTGCCAAGAGCTGTGTTTGTTGATTTGGAACCAACTGTAGTTGGTAAGGTTTTGTGTTTTAAACATACTTTAAGCTAATTAGCTTTAGTTAAAAGGGGTTTGCTTTCAAGTTCACATTATGTTTGCATTACCAACTTTGGAAAAGTTTGCGCTTGGTTTTTAATCCTAATTTTCCACTCTTGAATCAAATTTGGCTTTATTTTGTTTCGGATTTGAATAGCAGACCAATTGACGTTAATGATAATCACAATACCAAATTAGTTTGAACAAAATAATCTATATATGTTGTCCTAAGACACCCAACCAATCCGAAGGCTTATTGCAAGACATAATGAAGTAATTATAATATATTTTCGATTATTTCAACTTATTTAATTTTGAAATAAAGATTTTAAAAAATACTTATTCTTTCTTAAATTCGTAACCCAATTTATTTTCAGACGAGGTGAGGACTGGAACCTACCTGTCAACTTTTCCACCCAGAGCAATTGATCACAGGTAAAGAAGATGCTGCAAACAACTATGCCCGAGGTCACTACACCATTGGGAAAGAGATCGTTGACTTAGTGTTGGACAGAATAAGGAAACTGGTACGACAAATATCAATTTTTATATTTCTTTTAAAATATTTGATTTTTTTTTAGAAAAAAATTATATCAATGCTAAAAAGATAGAGAAGGGTCAGTTTATTAAAAACTTTCAAGCTCTGTTCTCTTGACGATTATTTCTCTCGCTTCTGTCTTTCATATAGGCTGATCAGTGTACTGGTCTACAAGGTTTCCTGATCTTCCACAGTTTTGGTGGTGGTACTGGATCTGGATTTACTTCTCTTTTGATGGAACGTCTGTCAGTTGACTACGGAAAAAAATCAAAGCTAGAATTTATTTTCCATTTACCCGGCTCCTCAGGTGAGATTATTATATAAAATGCACGTATATATTATTTATCACTGTTTAAACTCCAATGTTGTGTTTTCCGATCATGCTTTTTCCATTTACAAATTATCACTTGTAGTTAAAATATAATTGTTGTAAATAGATGTAATACTGATGATTATCTCCGAATATCTAGACACATTTCATGAACATCAAAATGCCACGATTTGACGCTTAATAAGCGTATTGTTGAAACAATCACTACTATGATGTCAATTACGTCTGTCAAAAATAGGGTTCAAACGTGTAATACTTTTTCCAGATTTCAACTGCTGTTGTTGAACCATACAACTCCATCCTGACAACTCATACCACTCTTGAGCACTCAGACTGTGCCTTTATGGTTGATAATGAGGCCATATATGATATTTGTCGTCGTAACCTTGACATTGAGAGGCCAACCTACACCAACTTGAACCGTTTGATTGGTCAGATTGTCAGCTCCATCACTGCCTCTCTTAGATTCGATGGTGCCCTCAATGTCGACTTGACTGAATTTCAGACCAACCTGGTGCCATATCCACGTATTCACTTCCCACTTGCTACATATTCCCCAGTCATCTCTGCAGAGAAAGCCTATCACGAGCAGTTAACTGTTGCTGAAATTACAAACGCTTGTTTTGAACCAGCTAATCAGATGGTGAAGTGTGACCCACGTCACGGAAAATACATGGCTTGCTGTATGCTATACAGAGGTGATGTTGAAGGATGTCAATGCCGCTATCGCTACAATTAAAACCAAGAGAACCATTCAGTTTGTAGATTGGTGTCCAACAGGATTTAAGGTTGGAATAAACTACCAACCACCAACTGTAGTTCCTGGAGGTGATCTAGCCAAAGTTCAAAGAGCTGTTTGCATGTTAAGCAACACAACGGCCATTGCTGAAGCCTGGGCCCGTCTTGATCATAAATTTGATTTGATGTATGCTAAACGTGCCTTTGTCCATTGGTATGTAGGAGAGGGAATGGAAGAAGGAGAATTCTCAGAAGCCAGAGAAGATTTAGCTGCTTTAGAAAAGGATTATGAGGAAGTTGGTGTAGACTCTATTGAAGGTGAAGACGAAGAGGGAGATGAATATTAGGAAGTGATGAATGTGACAATTTTTTTTCAAAGTAACTTGTCTACAAGTTATTTGGTGGCATGCTTCTTGTTTCTTGTTTCTTTAATGGCCATTGTACAAAACTACCAGAAAACATACCCAACATAATTGACTAAATATAACCAATATCAATAACTTACGGAATAGTTTTGCCTCGAGAGGAAAAAAATCGAGACAGTAATACATTAAATCAAAATATTTGTTGAACACCGAAACACAGAAACAAATCAAATACAAAATACGATTCCCTCTCCATTGTAAAAGAACTCAGAAGACACAATGTTCGGTGAATGATTATTTACCTAGCTATAACCAAAGACTTGTAAAATCATTACGAACAATCGAAAATTTGTTTTTCTAATGGTAGAACAATTAAGTAACGCATTTATATAAAAAGCAACATGAGAGTCACGACGGTGGTCGATTAGTTCAGAGCCTTAGAACTTGGTGTCAATACAAGTTACTAGGAAGGAGATTTAGATAAAACGATGGAAGAAAGTTTGAGATTCAATGTCCCTTTATAAAAGGTGCACAAAATACTTGAAAATCATGAGGGTACAGGTGATTTTTTTTCCAAACCTAAGATAATTTGATATTTGTTTTTGTTATACAACAACATCGAATGCAATAAATGTCATCAAAACAAGAAATCAGAATTAGTTAACTCTAAAGTAACCATGGCTTAAGTGATTGTGATCCTCCTAAGAGAGAGAGAGAGAGAGTCAGAGTCGACAAAGACATACATTACACAAAAACAGAAAGTAAATGAGGAAACCTTGCTCTACAAATAATAATCACTTCGGGTATTACCAATATGCATCGATCACGACCGGAAGCGTCTTTGTTGAGAAACAAATCTAGTGATGATAACACTTCATTATTACTTAATAAAAAAGTATACACAAGTTCTACCCGCTATAACTAGGGGTCTGGTGGAGGGAAGACTATCATAAATTGACAAAAAATGGGTAAGTCTAGATATGACAGATATAATACAGTCAACTAGGGGCTTGGTGGAGGGGAGGTTATCATAAACTGACAGAAAATGAGTAAGTCAAGATATGACAGATCTAATACAGTCATTTGCACCCTTTTTCCAAGCTCTCTCGGACTGACACAGGACAGTTCAAGGGCAAACAATGAAACAATAATCGGAAACTGAGATTACAGACATAGTCAACTTCGTTTTTTTTTAAATTCTTTTAAGGAAACAGACGACAAATTCGTTGACATTTACAGATAAAATATTATTTTAACAAAAGTTTGAAAGACTGGATAGAAACGTGATACGAACAAGGCTTCAAGGCGTAGCCAAGTGATACATATTGTCGTATTGAATGTGTGCATCGCCTTTCTAGGTTTCTCCTGTGCCTGGAAAGTTAAAAAAGGAATCCGATTATATAGGAAGAAAATGGTTTCGACAATAAAAACATACTTTGACATAGTGTCTGCATTTTTATTTTTTGTCGTTTGAAAATGACTGTAAAAATGTTTTCCTACGTATACAGAAAAGCAAACATTTCGCAATTATTATAGAAAAAGTAAACAAAAGCGCAAATATAAAAGTAGCCTAACCTTTTTTTCTATTTTTTGTAATTCTCGGGTTTTTTCGGTGGGGTGGGCTGGATTGGTTTTATTCTTATGTAGAGTGCACCTGTTCAAACAAAAGACCTCAATTCTGACAACTTTTGTAATCAATAAGGGCAAGTGTAGACGGCATATGTTAGATCAGAAATTAAATACATGACAGGTATGGTTTCGCGAAAAGCTTCTCCACATTCTTCAAATTGATTCACTTATGATTTTAATACTATAGGACAAGTTTATAAAGAAAGAAACCAGCACATTCACATTAGTGGACAAAAACTGCAATGGAGCAGAGAATGACCTAATTCTCGTGAAAATTAAAGTAATGTGAAATTAGTGCGGCGGCAAAAAATATGGTTTCTTTCAACATGATTCTTTACATATACATTAAAACAAAACATCAAATGTTCGCCTAAAGAATAGATCACACACTGCATTTTTTTCTTGTTTTATGTATATCGATAACATTGGCATCTTATACATGTATATTGTAACACTGAGTCTTTATTTAATTATGAAAGAGCTGGGATGTTCAGGATTTTAAGGAGGATACGAAAATAGTTTTGGGGGTTTAACTTGTAACAAACCCCTATGACAGAGGGCGGACATGTTGGACACTAGCGGATGTGTCAATTACGAGTTTTCTATAAAGGTTTACAACTATTATAATGACAGTTCATTCTGAGCTCAGACAACATAACAGCCTATACTTCAGTTATCATACCAGAAAAGCAAATGTAAGTTTATAGTTCACAAAATAACAAGATTGTGTTTCTCTCGAAGAAACTATTACAATAATCATTACATTTAATTTTATTTAATTTATTGTTGATTTCTAAACTTTAGATACGACAACTTCCTTTATTTTTCGTAAATTAATCGTGTTGATAAAAATCAGAAATTGTGTGATTCAAGCAATTGAAAAATCAACCAAATTCATTTTCATAAGCTCACCTGGCCTTTATTGTCATCACTTGGCGTCCGTCGCCGTCGTCGTCGTCAACAATTTTTTCAAAAATCTTCTCTGACACTGCCAGACCAACTGGAACCAAACTTGGTATGAATGTTCCTTGGGGATATCCTGCATAGAACTGACGTGGGGATTTTTGATTCGTCAAAAAACATGGCCGCCGTTACTAAACATCTAACATAGGGGGTCAGACAGCAGTTTTCCGCATATATCTCCAAAACCGTTAGGATTGGCCAAATTCTTTTATTGCTGAAATGATCCTTAGTATAAGGCCTACAGAAGTCTATGTAAGAGTTATTGCCCTTGAAAGGTGTAAAATGATTTTTTTTTTGCATTTTTAGGCAATATCTCAAAAACTATGATAGATAGAATAAAACTTTCAATTGCTGAAATGTTCCTTATGATACGACCTACGAAAGTTTGTCGGATCAAACTTGTTGGATGACTCCTTGTTTGAGTTATGTTTTTAGCAGTTTTCATCCAATATTTTGAAATCTGTAATTGATAGATTGAACTTTCATTTGATGAAATGATCTTTATGATAAGTCCTACCAAAGTGTTCCTTGACTAAAATTTGTCGGACAGTTCCTTGTTAGCGTTATTGCCCTTCAAAGACAAAGAATAAATAGGTGTGCGATTCAGGCTCCTGGGAGCCTCTTGCTTCTTTTTTCAGAAAACTTACAGACCACATAACCACCCTTAGTTTGTTGTTTGTTTGTTAAATTTTTGAGATAAAAAAGATATATTGATTGTGTATATAAAATGTTACTTTCTAAGAATTTTTGTTCTTGATTTGTTTAATGTTAATATAAGTGGTAGATGAATGTATGGTTTTCTAAAAGAAGATACAGACAGGAGTTCAGATTTAGGACCATTATAACGTCATAATATAAACAAACAAAAAATGGTTCGATGGGTTTTCCTGCACTTCGAAGCACCTTAACAATGCCAGTGTCTGAATTTTACATAGATTGGTACTAAGATATATTCATTTTACAGCTGCTGGAATTCAAAGACTCGCTTTATCTACAATCGAAAGGAAGTTATTCGTAATAATTACATATTGTCATGGTAAGTAAACTGCTGCACTATTCCTGTTCAGTTGTTTAGCGAATTAAGTATCACGAATAGTCTGAATGATTCTGTTAGTGTAAAAAATAAAATTTAAAAAATTTAAAAAAAAACACACATACACACACATACACATCGGATCACCCTTTCTGAAACTAAATATATGTTTCTTTTTTTTTCTAATACGGGAGTGATTTGGTAACAATTGTGATTATTTATGTTTGTTTTTTTTAAAAAAAAAAAAAAAAAAAGCAAAACGCTAAGAATTCCGAAGGTGGACAAATTAGAGTACTTCAATGATTTTTGCCTCAAAATTTACATAATAATAATCCTTACAAGGAGTTAATTTGAGACTAGACATATTTTTTTTTTTGCAGCGTGAGTGTATTTCCATCCATGTTGGTCAAGCCGGTGTTCAGATTGGTAATGCATGCTGGGAGTTGTACTGTCTAGAACATGGAATCCAGCCTGATGGTCAGATGCCAAGTGATGAAACCATTGGTGGTGGTGACGACTCTTTCAACACATTCTTCAGTGAAACTCACACCGGGAAACATGTTCCAAGAACCGTATTCGTTGATTTGGAACCAACTGTAGTAGGTATGTACGTGCAGTAATTTTACAAAAAGCATAAAAAATAGTCCCAAATTTATTTGCTAAAAGGGTTATATTGACCTAAATTCAACTGAAAATAAATAAGCAAGTGTTTGAAGTGTTAATTGTGAATTTGGAGTCTTGAATCAATAACAAGTAACAAAAATTGATATTGGGACTTATAAAATTCTAGCATTAAAAGGAAAAGAGGATTGATTGATTGATTGATTGTTAGGGTTTAACGCCCGAGAATTGCTTGAAGTTGACCAAAATCATGTTCAGTTATTGTTTCAATATATTACTTTTTGTCATTTTCCGATCATCTTTTCTGTCATTAAATGGAGTACACACCCTATGAAATTCAGTGAATTCCCACATTCATTGTTGCATAGTTTATTATTTGTGAATATAATGTTGTTTCTTAAATGTAGATATAGTTCAATATTCGGGGTGAAAACAATAAAATTTACATTTCTCAGCAGCTTTTGTGAAATAACGTAATATTATACTTGTGGCACAATTATGATGGCATTACAATGAAATATAATGTGATTGTTTATTTCAGACGAAGTTAGAACTGGGAAATATCGCCAACTTTTTCACCCTGAACAACTGATTACCGGGAAAGAAGACGCCTCTAACAACTATGCCAGAGGTCATTTTACCGTCGGGAAGTCATTAGTGGACCAAGTCTTAGACAGAATTAGGAAACTTGTAAGTGATTATTAAGTGTAATACCCTGGTGCTATAAATGTATACCAAAAAAAAAAACAATGTACCTTTGTTTTGTGTGTAGTAAGTCATAGGTGGATCCAAGAAATAGCATTAGAGGCAGTATATTTAAGTTCTAACGCTCCTTTAATTCTGCCTTACATTATAGGTCTAATACAGGGCTGGGTATATGATTTAATTGATAAGTATAACACTACATGGCTACTTGTTTCAGCGATTGATTGTCGACGCTCACTTATATATATAATAATGTTTGCTGCATTTTTTAAGAATAAACTGTTATATTGTGTCAAATTGTAATTCAAGGCAGACCAATGTAGTGGTTTACAAGGATTTTTGATTCACCACAGTTTTGGAGGAGGTACTGGTTCTGGCTTTACCTCCCTTTTAATGGAAAGATTGTCTGTTGATTACGGGAAGAAGTCAAAACTGCAATTTGCTATTCATCCAGCGCCACAGGTGAGATTGACTCAATTAACTATAAATTCAAACGAAGTTGAAAGTACAATATTTGTATTTTTTTTATGAAAGTAGTTGCGTTGATTTAAACAAATTGAATCTTAATCTAGACGAAACTTTATTTCGGGTATTCAATATATGTGTACATGGCACACGATCTTGTCTTATTTTTAAAGAAAAAACTTAGTTCCGTTTGATAGTGTGTTTTTTCCCTATTGATATTATATTTGTTTACAAAATTAAATTTACGTAACGTTCATGATCAATTATGTGTCGGTCAGTCACCCCAAAAAATGCTGTGTTTCGATCTAAAATTTTTTTGGGGCGACCAACCAGGCTAAGTATTGTTATTTTATGGTCCTCCGTATCATGAAATTTTTGCTGAAGGTGAGAGATCGCACAAGTCATCTCAATCAAACCAGCTTTATGCATTTTGCAAGACTTAACCATTCTTAAAATAAGTGACTGTGTTTTTCAAAATATTATTTTAAGGTTTCTTCTGCGATTGTCGAGCCATACAACGCCGTTCTGACAACCCATGGCTCATTCGATCACTCAGACTGTACTCTTTTGGTCGATAACGAGGCTATATATGACATTTGTCGTCGTAACCTTGACATTGAGAGGCCAACGTATACCAACTTGAATCGACTGATTGGGCAGCTAGTTAGTTCGACCACGGCTTCCCTTAGGTTTGATGGGGCCCTGAATGTGGATTTGACGGAGTTCCAAACAAACTTGGTGCCTTACCCGCGCATTCATTTTCCAATTGCTTCTTATGCTCCTATTGTTACCAAAGAAAGAGCTTACCATGAACAGCTGTCAGTTGCTGAAATAACAAATGCTTGCTTTGAACCGGCCAATCAGATGGTCAAGTGTGACCCACGTCATGGAAAATACATGGCTTGTTGCATGCTCTACAGGGGTGACGTTGTACCAAAAGACGTTAATGCTGCAATTTCTACCATTAAAACCAAGAGAACCATTCAGTTTGTAGATTGGTGTCCAACAGGATTTAAGGTCGGAATAAACTACCAACCACCAACTGTAGTTCCCGGAGGTGATCTGGCTAAAGTACAAAGAGCTGTTTGCATGTTGAGCAACTCAACGGCTATTGCTGAAACCTGGGCTCGTCTAGATCATAAATTTGATTTGATGTATGCTAAACGTGCCTTTGTTCATTGGTATGTTGGAGAGGGTATGGAGGAGGGAGAATTTAATGAAGCTCGTGAAGATACGGCAGCGTTGGAAAAGGATTATGAAGAAGTTGGCGTTGATTCTCTAGACGATGAACAGGAATACGAAGAGGAATACGAAGAGTACTGAACAACTGAATTTATAAATCTATAGTTTTGATTTTTTTTATTTCTTTTCATTTAAATTTCATGCTTAGTAGGGTTCCATGCAAAAAAAACATTGTACGTTCTGCTATAAGTAAAAATGGTTGTTTTGGCCTTTCTATTTCGTTTTTCTACCATACATTTATTAATTCGCGCAAAACGTTTATATTGCAAATTATATTGAAATTCAATTTCAAATTTATGTAAAACGAACATAGAAATAATTTTAAATCGTTGGTGAAACCACTGCGCTTCACATTGGTTTTAAGCATTTTCAAATAATGTATTTCTTGTATTTCAAATTTGTTGAATAGGAATGTAATACTATTCTCATTGTGAAAAGTATTTGTTAAAAGAATATAAGTATGCAGAGGAAATATTGATCATACATTTTTAAAAATCTTTAATTCACCTTAGAGATCCGTAACCTATGTCCATCACGTGTATATTTCATCGGCCTATGTTCTCGCCTTTTCCATTTGAATGGTAAATACTACATCTTTTATTAAACAAACAAACACGATTTTTTTTATTTTCATTTTTACATAGATAAATGGTATGTTTATCCCAAAGAATTGGGATAAAACAAGAGCGTGCTGTGCTTCAGGTCTCCTGTCTCGCAAAAAAAGTGTTAATTCATGGAATATTAGTAATGGAAAGATAAGTTTATTGCTACAAGTCAAATTTTTAGTTGTATATACCAAAAGACTATTTCATTAAGTACGAGTAGCCTTGACCTTTGACCTTTAATCAGTAGGTGTCTTCCTTAACTCATAAGCTTTTAACTGTGCAAATTTGATGAAAGTCAAGAAGGCGTTCAAAAGTTATGCCGCAGAAAACACTTTTCGGTGAAAAAATTCTATTTCATTAAGTACGTGTGACCTTAACCTTTGACCTAATGAACCCAAAATCAGTAAGCTTCTTCCTTCTCCCATAAGCCTTCGACTACCGGTATGTAACTTTGATGGATGTCTTTGAAGTCGTCCAAAAGTAATGCCACGGAAACCAACTTCGAATCGACGAATTCAGGTGGAAAGCCGAATTCTATACGTCCCGCTTTTGTGAAAGGCGGGGAACGACAAAAACTAAAAAGCCACAGGGGCATAAAAAGCCAAAGAAAAACATAGCAAATTAAAAATATCAAAAACAAAATAAGTCAAAAGAACAAAAACAAAAAAACAAAAACAAAAACAAAAACAAAAAAGAAAAAAAAAGAAAAAAAGAAAACAGGAAAAATTAGTCTGTTTTTTTTTTTTTTTTTTTATGACACGACGAAAGTCCTAAACTGGAAAACATTCACTTACATGGAAACTGTTTTGTCCTGATAAAAATACTTGCTAACTTTGATTTGGTTCATCATTAGTAAAAGTAAAGGCAGAAAACCGAGATTACATGTAAAACGATTTATGATTAATATACAATACACAACACAAATACACTAAAAGATATATTATGGATATTAAATGTGCAAACCGGATTCCACCAAATCCTGACAGTATAAATTCTCAACATGTAGCATTCGTTGTTTCAGTGTACGTAGTTATCTTAAAATACTTAATTGCATCCGCACTTAGAAAATAATGACCTTTATCGTTTAAATCGGATTTATTGCTAAGCAGGATATACAAAACAATGACATTGTAAATAATAATATTTGCATCCAAATTCTAATCAAATCCTAGCTGTCAACTGTACCCGCCGTAAGTACAGCAAAAAAACAATGTAAAAATATATAATAAATATATATAATAAAAAATATCGAAAATATAAAATGATGTAATGTTGAGTGTAAAATATATTACATAAAGGGCGATGTAAAAAGATCTTATATATGTAATTAGGTTGGCAAATGGGACTCTGTCATAACAAAATTAATAATTGTATCACAGACTTTATTTTTGTTGACTAATTTGGATATTAGGCAACGAATTGAATTTTGTGACACAAAATTGACTTTTGTCTCATGAAATTGATTTTGCGACACAAAATTAAATTTTGTCTCACAAAATTGATTTTGATTGCAAAAGATCAAGTCCCATTCGGCGCCCAGTAGTACGTTAGATTTCTACAAATTGAAAATCGGCCTTCAGAGAGTAATGTTGTTGAAGGATTGCAGATTCTACAGGAACATATAAATACATGTAGACAAAATATATGGTCGATATGATTTTTTCTGCAATACACAAAAATGTCAATAATGAATGATTTTCCTCAAGTTTCTTTCCAGGCACAATAACAAAAATAAAAATAACAAAATGTAGTTCGGATTGAACGGTTCGTTGGATTTTGTACACGAAACATAAAAAAACTTTAGCTCATGTATTGTTGTATTATCAGTGTCAGTACAGAACAGAGTACTGGCTTGATGTCTTTCCCTTAAATACTTACTAGACTACCAAACTCACTCGGAAATCCATAAAAGATGCAACATCATTATCTTATTCTGGAGAAAATATTTTTTAAATTATCTATTCTAAAGTCGTTTACTAAAGCCCTGAAAAACAGAATCAAAAGAAACAAACTATACATACAATTGTTCATGAAAAATATAAATACTTACAGATGTTTATCTAAAAGAGTTTATTTTATAATAGTTTCAGATGATGCCGATTTTAGACAATGGCCTGACTGTCTGTCTGTCTGTCCATTGAATTTGTTTCCCACCCCCTATAAGCAATATTAGTTATAAGTGTTAATATTTATTTAGAAAGGAGGAGCAGAGACAACACAGAAGACACCGTAGTTCCCGATATACAACCCTTTAATAAATATCAATAATGGTGAGTAATACTAAGAGGTTACAATATACAATAAATCGTAACTTAGAATGTGAAAAACACCAAGATAGGGACTATGTGGTCTAAACTGCGCAAAGAGTAATCAAGGGAACCAAGGTTATAGCGGTAATCGCAAAGAAACGAAAAGCTCTGCGACACGAATTAAATAGTTGAAGACACATAAAATATAATATAAGTCATTCTGGGAGTTATTTACTAGATTCTAAGTGTATGAAACATTCAATTTCCATCGACACTTTCTTTGACAGGCCACCAGAAAACTTTGATACTATTGACAACAGACATATGCACGGCGCTAGCCAATGAAATCTATATATAACTTTCTAAACAAAGTATAATGTTATTTTGTTATAACGTTTTGCTTCTTCCTCTATATGTATTTGGTTCGATTGCTATTAAAGAAATTTCGGTAATGTTTCTCACTCTTGGTAAAACTTCATTTACGTTATGGTACGTCTCGCATTTAAAGAAATGGTCCAAAAAAGACAAATACAGTCAACACTGCACCAAAAATCAAATTTAAAAAAAAATGAACTCCCTTCATGCATGAAACAAGCATAAAGTTTTATTTTCCACAGCTACGTATAGAAAAATCTAAATATCATTTACTGACTAGTCTTGAAGTATCGTTGCAAAGAGATGAAGTCCTTATTTCTGAGTTTCAGTGGTTATAATGGTACATGAAACATCAGGAATGATTTATATAAAATTGATTTAAACTGATAAATATCGGCCTTTAGAATATTTTACCTAGTTTTTACAGTTTAACTTCAGGAGCAACCAAAATTAGAGAATTTTTGAAGCAAAATTGGACTTTTTCACTCGACTAAACACCCCTGAAACCAAAACATGGAACTTTCTTAACATCATATCATCTAAAACTTTGTATTTTCAAAACTGGTATATTTGCATTTCTAAATAGCGCGAATGTATAGCTATTCATGTCGGCCAAGCCGGAATTCAGATTGGTAATGCATGCTGGGAACTATACTGCCTAGAACATGGTTTGCAGCCCGACGGTTACATATCTCCAGATGCTGATGCCATGCGCGATGATTCTTTTACAAGCTTTTTCAATGAAACACAGAGTGGGAAATATGTCCCAAGAACACTGTTTACGGATTTAGAACCAACTGTTGTAGGTACGAAATATATTAGCACGTTTTGGGGCATTGTTCTAAAATTACTATTACGTATACCGATACATTATAGTATAGCATTAAACAATATTTTTGGTTTTGTTCCTATTCTGAGCAAATGTTTCAATGTCCATCAAATATTTTTATTCTTAAAGTTTAAACTAAAGCAGACGTCTTGTCTTTTTATGTGTAGAAAGCGTGTAGGTCTAGTTAGGTATGATTTGTTTAGTTTCAACTAAATTTTAAACTAGATTTCAAGTTTAGTATGTTTAAATATGGTCACAGATCTGCTATGCACTGTTTACAGACTATATTTGAAAGTGTCTAATGAATACTGTTCTTTAGGTTATCTTTTCGTGCAGGATAAACTAAAATTTTGATTTGTTTTTTTTTAACCCGAATTTTCGAGTCAGTTTTCTATAGAAACTATATGGTGATATGGTGAATATATAACAAAAAGTATATATAAGCGGTATATATTTTTACCAATTACAGATGAGGTACGGACCGGACCGTATCGTCAGTTATACCACCCAGAACAATTGTTGAATGGTAAAGAAGATGCTGCTAATAACTTTGCCCGGGGACATTATACCGTGGGAAGGGCGATTATTAATGAAGTAATGGATAAGCTAAAAAAACTTGTAAGTTTTACTACCACTGTGATGCCTATAACAGCGGGGATGTTTGAGAGTCATGACTTTTGGAAAGTTTCCTAACTACTTTTGATATTTTTTATTGGAATAAGAATGTTGTTCTTATGAATCCATTTACTTCATGACTAAAAGTAAAAAAAACAGAAAGAAATTAGCAGCACAATTTCTGGTGTTCAGAAAAGAAAAGACGTTTGCTCTGCCTCGGAGCACTTAGTCTCAATGCTTCCAGTCTCAACTTCAAAGAAACCAAGACCCGTGCAGGTCCGGGTGTCAAAAGAATAGGCCTGCAGCGGCGCTAAGCTTGTCGTAAAAGGCGACTAATCAGTGCTCTGCCCACAAAGCAACTGGGATGCGTGCCCCAGGTGGTGGAATGGGGTACCCTTGGCGTGTTACATGCTGGGGTTGTCAGGCTATAATACGGAAAACCTGACCGCAAACCATAGTGGTGCACCGTGTTGGGAAAGATGTCACGTTCTTCGCACGTTAAAGAACCCTACTGTGGTATTCTCCCGGAGTAGGAACCATAGGACTCCGCCACAGGAGGCCCGACCCTACCCACCTCTCCCTATATTCAGTGGCAATCAAAATTTGTTGACCCCATTGTCCTTATGTCCCATCCCTTTTTCATTTCACCATCATTTCATGTTCATTTTATCATCAATTTCATGTTCATCGTCTGAATATAGCTGAAATATTGCTGCTCGGACGTTAAACCCCAACAAACAAACAAAAACAAAGAAACCAAAGGTCAATATGAGCTTTGAGAATAACTTGGCGTCTGTTGTCGTCGCAACCTTTAAACGAAATGTGCACTCCCTAAAACTGCTTAGCTGATTAACATAAAATTTGTCCAATATCATACTAAATAAAGATCGGGCAAAAAACATGACCGCCACGCATATTTATAGAACACAGCGAAAAAAAAACATTCATACTGTGATTTCATTTTTTATCCGTTCATACCAATTTTCGTAGTTTTAGTGGGCAGTGACATACTAGTCTTCTTTAACTCGAAGAGTTCTTTTTAAGTCTATATTATATCGAAGTTGAATGTCCATTCCCTATTTTGCAGTCTTTCAGTTTATATTTTGCATTTCAGGCAGACCAATGCAGTGGTTTACAAGGCTTTCTGATCTACCACAGCTTTGGCGGAGGAACTGGGTCTGGATTAACTGCCCGCATGATGGAGCGAATAACTGTAGATTTCGGGCACAAACTAACCAATTTACAATTTGCCATCTACCCCGCACCAAAGGTAAATGTTCTTGGTAAGAGTTGATAAATTCTCAAAACCGTAGTATGTTTAAGATTTTCGCGATTTGGTGACCATTTCAGAAAGGCGTCACAGTCCCAACTTAGGAAACAACCCCAAAGATAGTCAACCTATCAGAATGCTTAATTAGAATTGCTTGTAAACCGAATGTTCAGTGTAGCATAACAAGTTGTTTGGCACATAATTAAAGTGAAAAAATAAATCACAATTAAATAATGTAGGCGAAAAATCTTAAATGTACTCGAGTAACTTTTAGCAGTACAAGCGCATCCACATTAAAACATTCTAATGCCTAATAACATTTCAGTTATGTTTAGCAGTGTTATAAGACAATCTAGAAATCTAAATATCGAAATATTTTGCTGCAATTAAAAAAAAAACACTATATATTTTTGTATGATTTATCTTCCCACAGATATCCTCCGCCATTGTTGAACCCTACAACGCTGTCCTTACCACTCACTTTACAAATGATCACTCAGGTGTGACATTCTTGATGGACAACGAAGCCATATATGACATCTGTCGCCGCAAACTTGACATTGAAAGACCAATGTATACTAATCTTAACCGACTAATAGGACAAACAGTTAGCTCCATCACGGCTTCTCTCCGATTTGAGGGTGCTTTAAATGTAGATATGAATGAATTCCAAACTAATCTGGTACCTTTCCCACGTATTCACTACCTTTTAACCACCTATGCACCTGTCATAGGACCAGAAAAGTCCTACCATGAACACCAGTCCATTGCTAAGATAACTAACGACTGCTTTGAACCAGCTAATCAGATGGTTAAATGTGACCCCCGGTATGGTAAATACATGGCTTGCTGTATGCTATACAGAGGTGATGTTGTACCAAAGGATGTCAATGCTGCCATTGCTACAATTAAAACCAAGAGAACCATTCAGTTTGTAGATTGGTGTCCAACAGGATTTAAGGTTGGAATAAACAACGAAGCACCCACTGTTGTTCCCGGAGGAGACCTTGCACAGGTTAAACGGGCCGTTTGTATGTTAAGTAACACAACAGCTGTTGCCGAGGTCTGGTCTCGTCTGGACCATAAATTTGATTTGATGTATCGCAAACGTGCCTTTGTCCATTGGTATGTTGGAGAGGGTATGGAGGAGGGAGAATTTAATGAGGCTCGTGAAGACGTGGCGGCGTTAGAGAAAGATTATGAAGAAGTCGCTATTGATTTCATAGATGAAGGAGGTGAAGAAGAATATTAAGTAGCACATCAGCTAAGAATCATTCAAAATGTGGTTCGTGGTTGGAAAGCCTACATATTTTTATTTTTGATATTTTGTTTAAAATGTTATAGCAAACAGAAATTCATAAGTGGCTTTTCATATAACCCTTGTTCTTATGAGGTAAAAATCATATAGAATGTAGTGTAGAATTCAAAATTAAGGAAGATGACTCTGTAAATGTCCCTAAAATACTGTAGAAACTGTTGGATTTTCAGTGTGGATTATCTCAGACAGATTGGAATGAATGATTATACATTTCATCACATAGACATATAAAGTAACTTACTAAAAAAATAAAAAATGTGTAGCCTTTTTGTGGTGTATCACATATTACAGAATTTGCATGATTCTTAGATAGACTACTACTTAAAAGAGAAAACAATGTGAAAATATCGGCTTTTAGAGAGTTACTTTAATAACAAGTACCAATATAATGATGCATCATCTTCGATGCGTTTCGCTGTCTAATTCGTTTCAGCAATTTGAAATAAAATATATGCATCTACAGAGAGAGATTAAAGCATTAAAAGAACATTAAGCGATAATCCACCACGTGATGGTACAAATAGGGCATTAAATGAACATTTAGTGATAAGCCACCACGTAATGGTAAAAATAGGGCATTAGAAGAACATTTAGTGATAATCCACCACGTAATTTTGGATTTTGCTTAAAATTGAACTTAACCTGTATTTTAACTATTGTAAAGTTTTTTTTAATCATTGATCCGTTTTCAAGTTATCACCTAGAAACCGTTGCCCGACGGACAGTCACGCAACTTATTGGAGGGTATTGCATAATACCTCTCCACTTAATCTTAATAAGAAGTTAAAATTGTACACATAGAAAATAAAAAATCAAATAGTTCAGAATATATAATCCTAAATTTACATTAACAGCAACATTTTTTGTTACATTTTAGGTTTTAAAAGTTCAATAGGTATAATTGATTCTTTTGGTATTCGCTTTTGTTGTAGTTAAATGCAATTCAATGTCTTGATATTCGAAAGAGCTTATTCATCCTAATAAAAAGATCGGGTAAGAAGGTTCTCTTAGTATTTTTGTTTTGTTCCAAATACTTTCAGTACATTATCAAAAGCGTATGAGTTGTGATATGAAAACTCCATCCGCAGGTACTGAAGGGATGTACGGAATGAAAAGTCACCGCGTTTGAGGTTACGCACGCTATTGCGGCACATTCGGTAACGTCATAATTCGACGTTTGTCGACACTTTTCGTTTCTTGCTTGCTTCCTTATCGAAACACGGGTACAATAAAGCAAAATATACAATAATTTCTGATTGGTAGCAATTGAAACATGAAACACTTATTTTGCGTTTCAGTCATTCCACTCCGATCGAATTTCTATAAACTATAAGAATTTATTCTACTCTTTTTTTTTATTCTTTCGTTTGTTGATAACACAAAATAAAGATACTTTTAGTCTTTTTGAATCCCATTAATTTCGATTGTTTTTCTCTTTCAGTTGCATGTTCTATACTTGTAATTGAAGAGACTAGTATATGTGTCTGGTTCTTGTTATCTATAGCGGAAATTATTTCCGTTTTATTTCCCCATTTTCCGATCGACGGAAAACGTTCCAAACGTTCAAAAAGTGAAAGTTCGATAAATCGCTAAGCATCTGTTTTGTTCGAATTTTGCCCACAGAGCAACTGGGATGTGTGCCCCAGGTGGTGGAATGGGGTACCCCTGGCGTGTTACATGCTGGGGTTGTCAGGCTATAATACGGAAAACCTGACCGCAAACCATAGTGGTGCACCGTGTTGGGAAAGATGTCACGTTCTTCGCACGTTAAAGAATCCTACTGTGGTATTCTCCCGGAGTAGGAACCATAGGGCTCCGCCACAGGAGGCTAAATTCCTGCCCGACCCTACCCACCTCTCCCTATTTTCAGTGGCAATCAAAATTTGTCGACCCCATTGTCCTTGTGTTCCATCCCTTTTTCATTTCATCATCATTTCATGTTCATTTTATCATCACTTTCATGTTCATCGTCTGAATATAGCTGAAATATTGCTGCTCGGACGTTAAACCCCAACAAACAAACAAACATATCAAATGCCGACGTAGAATTGCTGAAAGTATGTACATTTTAGGAAATATTACTCGGAAAAGAATATTGTGTAAATAAGTTCTTACATTAGTAATAAAATTTCATTACGGAACAATTTTAAAAATCTGACCATTTAACAACACTTTCACTTTTGCATTGAATATTTTTTGCCTAAAATTAACGCAATTTTGATAATTATCTCAAAAAGAACATATGACATTATTCTTCCATGCAAAAATTGGCGAATTTCGTACCTTCTGCAATAGCGCAATTCACTATTTTACGGAATTTTGACGTTTTTACGAGTTTTTTTTTGGAAAGTTCAATTGATTATAAAGAATTAGAAGTACCATGTGCGTTAAATATTCAGAAATTATAATTTGTCCTGATTCCTACAGTATACAACTTTCACATAATCACAGTTTTGATTGTTTTCAAAAGTCCTTTATAGTTTAGATAGGTGTGTTTTTTTTTTTCAACACAGCCACAATAGCGTGCGTAACAAATTTGTCGTATAGTTTGATCATTAGGTTTCCTTTACCATTGATTTCTAAGTGTATATCAAGATATGAGGCTGACTTCACAGTGTCTATAGTATCCTTTATCCCAAGTTCATTGGGTAGATGCGATGTATCAAATCCCCGAAACTACGATTGCTTAACGATAATACGTCATCTATATAGGGGAATCTGTGATTAAATGATCTAATTAAACGATGTCCCTTCTTTTGGATCAGATAGGCTATAAAATTAGCCCCATAAGAGTGAAAGAACAAGTCCCATTTGAATGCCGAACGTTTGATGAAAAACGCGCCCACCACTTTGGACAAATATGTTGACAATAAAAAATTCGAGCATTTTGAAAACATCTTCTTCGGTATATTTGGAAGATGATTTGGAATTATTTTTGAAAAAGTGTGAGGAATCTCTACGAAGAACTATATATTTATATCTAGGTGTATCGTCATTTTTTGAGTAACAACGATGTACAATGTATAATGTTTTTGAGTCGATATGGGGAATAGAAGTATAAAGATACTAAAAATCGTAGGTTTTGATGCTATTGTATTCTGATTATAATCTTGAATTGAGGGTTTCCAGAAGATCTTTCGAATTTTTCATACATTGACCCACATTGAACTAATACCACTACGAGAGTAACAAGTGTCGTGGTAGGACAGGAGACCCTCTTTGACAGCTGTGAGTGTAGAAAGAGGTTTGTTGGTACATTTTGCAGATCCAGTTCCAGATGCAGCGTTGTTTGTATGGGTTCTTGTGGAGTTTAGTAGAATCCAACACATGGACGGTAGATAACAATAACAGTCTTTGGTAGAGAGACCAAAAGAGGATAGCACAGATTTATGGTTTTTGACTATCTCTTGTTTTTTACATCTACCTCTGATAATACACATTGGAAGTAATACGTTTTGCAGACAAAAGCAATGTTGTTTTGGGATTTGTCTGCTAGTACGACAACGTGTCGATAGTAGACAATGTTTTTTTTTCTACACTGGGGTCTTTGAAAACTAATGTAGTATTGGCAATCATTGACCTACTTCAAATTTTCAAACGTTTCAAAATTAAAGACCTCACGGCCTTTACCCGCTCTGACAGAGAATCAATGTCTTCTTGTTCTCGTTTATCCATTTACTTGCATAGTCCTCCACGGCATCCGTAAGAACTTTAAGGTTATAGAAGTCGTCTGCGGCATCCATAAGAACTTTAAAGTTATAGAAGTCCTCCAATAAGAACTTTCAAGTTATAATTCCAATTTATGGGGCGTGGTTCACGGTACTTGGGACCTTTAGAAAGGACCTTGCGGAGAGAACACTCAGGTGGTTTAGTCTTGAAACCTTCAATTTTGAGGTCATGCAAAGCCTTTTATAATTGAAAATTTTGGGTGCAATAGGTGAAGTGTGGGAATATGAAATAATCGTTATTGATTTTTTTTTTTGGAAAACGGGAAAATTTTGTTCATGGAGTTTTTGTGATGGATGATGTTAGCCGAATTAATTGCTAACCTTGTTTTGTTGACAAATGGTAGAGGAAGAAATGAACGTTTTTTTTTCTTTATCTTGAACTTTAAAAATAACTGGATTAAAGAGTCTGTGGAAACCAGTATCCAAAACGAGAGCCACAAATCTGTATAATGATGAGGTACATGTAGGTTCAGAAACAGGAGTGTCAAGACTTGCTTTGTAAAGGAAGTCTAGTGGTGTGAGAGGTATAGAAAAGAGTTTAGTTCGAATGTGATGAGGTCCAAGATGTTTTTGTATGAGAGACATCGTGCATCTGAGGTGATGTATAGTGGAAAATGTTTTTTTGGTCAGATTTTTGTTCATTTTTATCAATTTCATGTAAAGTATGATACTTTGGTGAAATTTATTTTCCTCATTTACTATCTTCCATATTATTCTGCTCATGGTATGTTACACTTTGAATTAGGATAGGTAAATTTAATTTTTTGGGAAATTTTTAATAACAGAAAATGCTTATATTCGGGCACTTCCATCATTTTAATTTTTTTTTAAATGTATTGTTTATTTCTGCTAGCTATTTATCAACAGTTTTACCTTTGTTAAAAAAATCTTTTACCCACAAGACGTAGAATATTTACTTCATCATTTACATCGACATTAAAATTCTTGAACTTCATTATCTTGTAAACTGGACGCATGGATCATATTTATTTTCTTAATCTAAGTTGTTTGGTAAAAGATATGACAACTCTTTTTAAGTTCCCATCCTGTAATAAATGCTAAAATGTCTACTATCGCCAAATTTTCTTGATCAGATAGAGTTTGTATCAAATTTTATTGTTATTTCAGCCATTTTGACAGACTTATCTCCCCTTTTCAATGGTAATTTCCATAGGACATTTGAAATGCTTATTTTGAGGTTTCCGCATGTTAGAATTATTCTGACTTTTTAATGTGCTTATATTTGTCACAATGCTTTAGTTTTGAATTTCAGGAGCAGTCTATATATAAATCAGATAGAAGGCGATTATTGCATGTCAGAAACCCATCAAAGTCATTTTATTTCTTGTTCAGTCCTTAGAAACAGTTACTGATCACATAATTAGTATTAGTTTTTTATTTGGTTGTTTGCGCTTTTGAGAAAAAAAATCATATAGATTGTACTACAGCACTTGGGTTCATTTTTTTCAATAAAAAATAGAAAAATTCATCATTTTTAACCATTATTAGTAAGTTCTTACGAAAATTTGTCATTTTTTTCCGCAATTTTGACCCTCACCCCGAAATTTCTATATTATTGGGAGTGTCAAAATTGCTAAAAAATACCAAATTTTCATTGGAAGTTGCTAATAATGGGTCAAAATGGTGAATTTTCGATTTTTGGGGTGGGGGGGTGGTGGGTGGGGGGTTAAAATTGAAAAAAAATCCTAAACCGAAGTGCCTGTGGATTGTACGTAAAATGACTTTGCAAGAATTCTTGATTTGGTTGAGCTTAGTTTTAAAGTATGACTTTCTCAAATGAACATATCTGAATACAGAAAAAAAATACTGTAAAATATAGTAGATGTATATATGAACCACTTTACCGTTGGCAGTGTCTCGATTTTTATAGACTAGTACTTGAATATCTTTGTTGCAAATAGCTTTGATTAAGGGACATATTTTGCTAGATTGACCACAGGGGCTTGCATCAACTATTAAATATATAGCCTGACTAGTATATGGGTCATTTTCAGAAAGTGTGCAGATTTCTGTCCGCTGATGCTGCACAAAAATATAAACTTTAAATTACATTTTATGTTTGTGTAACCGAAAATTTGCATTGTTCTTGAGTATTGACATATAATTCTATTGCATTTTTTTTTTTATTAAATATGAACAAAAATGTATTCAAAGGTCTATTTTAAGCAATTTGTGCTTGTCCCAGTTAAGAAAATCGGACTGTGACCAACTTTTTCAAAGGTATAGCAAACGATATCAGGTGAGTGCTGTGGCGTTTTAGAATCGCTAGAAGCTCAATTATTATAAAAAGAAACTGATTTGGACATATTCATATACATATAAATGGAAATCTAGGTTATGTATTTGTCAGACATTCATGTCTATCCTATTACCGGTCCGAAATTCGCATACCAATTAATTCTCCCCGATTGAATGGAACTCTTTAATAATGACGTCAATAGCATACAGCATGTTGTCAAAATGGCTACCAAAACGTTTGATCGTTAGACCAACAAAGAAAAATTGTTATAGCCAGAAAAGTAAGAAGAAATAGAACCTTTTTTTAAGAAGTCTATCATGTTACCCCCTTTTCATTGTTTATTTTAAAAGAAACGTCCTCGAAATGGTTTCTCATCATCCATAAACAAAATACAGTTTTACAAAATGCAAACATCAGCGGCAAGGTCATTTCTCAATAATACTTTAACACGGGTAAATTTCCTATCCTGTTACCGTCTATCATATTACCTTTTAAAAAGTAACAGGATAGACGGGTTTCGGTAACAGGATAGACAAAAATTTTAAATTGATTTTTCAAAATTATGACTTCTTTAATATTTTGAAATGTTTATCGATTGAAAGATATAAAATCTAAGATCATTTTTAAATATGTCAAGCCACTTCAAGTCAAAAATGAAAACATGCAACACATAAAAACAAGCAGTATAGTAACAGGATAGACATTTTATAAATGGTAGTTAGAACAATAAGGGAAACAATGACCCATTAATTATTTTGACATAACAAGAAAAGCGGTAAAAGAGTTGCACATTCAGATATATATATCATAACTATGGATAGTCATTAGTGAATAATGTTTATCTTGTTATTTAATGGTTATTGGTAACAGGACAGACAAGTGTCAGTAACAGAATAGATAACTTCTACATATAAACATATTTATTATATTAAAGGAACACTGAAAATTACTTGTACTCGAAGGAAATCCAAAACAAGGAACATTTGATTCATATTGATTTGTACATAAACAAATTCATATCAATTTTAATCAAATATGTATTTTTTTTTGCATCACGGTAACAGGATAGACAAGATTTGGTAACAGGACAAATGTGAATAAATAGTTCACAGTTAAATCAAAATCATGTCAATATATGATTTATGTCGAATAGTTGCAAAGGATTGAATACTGTATCATTTAATTTACTGTTAGCAAAAGTATCATTACCGATGTTCCAAAACGAGCGTTAATCCACAGACAAATGACAACACCAAGAGCACAAAAACCACAAAACACAACGAACATAATTATAACACTAAAAACTAAAAAGTACACACAGAAACGAACATCACGAACCCCTTAAAAACCTGGGGTGCCCCAGAAGGGTGAGCAGTTCCTGCTTCTTGCAAGACACCCGCCGTGCTGTAAACCAACTTGTTTTTGCGGGCTCTGAAAATCCGCGAAAATAAATCGTCGCGAAATGATAGTTCTAAGGTATATTTCAATAGGAAATTGTGTCATCTGTTGGCAATTCGCGAAAATAAGTAGCCGCGAAAAAGCACGTTAACAGAAATACGCGAAATATAGCCGCAAAAATAAATTGGTTTACAGTATTCAGATTCCCAAAACAAAGATAGTTGAGAACAATAACATATATTGGTAACAGGATAGACGTATAAGTATTAATATATCTTAATTTTATGTTTTCAGAAACCATGCCTCTTTCTGCTGCAGAGAAACAAAGACGGTATAGACAGAAACGGGATCTTGACCCAGGAAGACGAGCAGAATATCTTGCCAAAGAGAAAGAACGATATAAACGGCTGAAAGAAACCACTGAAAGGAAGACGAAAAATGAAATGACCAGAAGAGAACTTCGACTCAGCAGGAGAAAATGGAGAAACCACAAGAGAGATTTAAGAAAAAGACAAAAGGAAGTACAGAACATAATGACTCCTCCTGGATGACCAGAGCATGATGGAGGGAATTTCGCTGTTAGTATTCAGCCAGGACAGTCCAGACAGCCACACGATCAACTTAGAGAGAACATACATGGACCCTCCAGGCAATTATCGACCAGTAGAAAGAAAAGAAATAGAGAGAATTCTAGACTATATCAACGAAACATATTTTAGAGAAAAAAGTAGAGAAATCTATTACAAGATCTGAAATGTATAGAAAAAGATCAGTCAGACTTAGAGAAAAAATGAAGAAAGAGTCAGGAAAAGAAACCCCCAGGAGCAGAACTCGCAGACTTCATTATCGTTCGTTAAAAGAACACTCAATTTTCACCATGAACTTGTAGACCAAATGGAAGAGAGCTCAAATGAAAAAGTTCTATCTCTAAAATAATCGGTGGCAAAGTAATAAGAAAGTACAGATTAATTACACATGCACAAAATGAGGTAAAAGTTGCCCCTACGCGGAAGACTGCAACTGCTAGAAAAGGCTCACTCTCACTACGTTTTAGAGATAAAGTGAAGAAATTCTTCGAACGCGACGACAACTCAAGGACAACAACAGGGAAAAAACAAACTAAGACAATGTACAAGGTAAAGAAGCAGATTAGATTTTTGAATGATAATATAGGAAATATATTCCAAAAGTTCAGAGCTGAATGTCAGGAAAAGATAAGTTTTATCACATTTTGGAGACTCAAACCATTTTATATCATGGCGCCTACCGAGAAAGAGAGGGAAACCTGCCTATGCAAAACCTGTGAAAACACAATGTCTCTAGCAGAGTGCTTGAAAAGGGCAAGTGTTATAGAAACTACAAGATTAGAAATTTTGGTTAAGGAAACCGCTGGCTCAATTGACAACAAAGATTGTATGTATGGGAATTGTTCTAAATGTAAACACCTTGAGATACAATTAAGGGAATTTAACCCAAATGAGCATATTACTTGGAGTCAATGGAAAACAACTAAACAGCCAAGACTATTTAAAAATGGAAATGTTAAAGAAATCAACATAGTCAGTAAAGTAGAGGAATGTGGATCCATAAGTAAACCAGTGGAAACTTTTAATGAAAGGCTTTGTTCGACATATAGACGCCACATGTTCAACATGAAAAATCATTACAAACATTATCGAGAGCTAAAAGAAACACTGAAAGACAACGAAGTGTTTGTACATGTAGACTTTTCGGAGAACTACAATGCCAAAATGTCCAAAGAAATACAATCAATGCACTTCGGTGCTTCTTTGCCTCAAATCTCACTTCACACTGGAATTTAATACAAAATAGGACAAACAGAGAAGATTCAATCTTTTTGTGGAGTATCCGACTCGCTTAGGCATGATCCGTCTTCAATTTGGGCAAATATGATTCCTGTACTGAAGGAAATAAAAGCAAAACATTCGGAAATTGAAATCATCCATTTCTATAGTGATGGACCAACAGCACAATATCGCCAAAAAATAAACTTTTATTTGTTTGGCAACATCATCTATAACCTAGGATTTAAAGGAGGCAGTTGGAATTTTCATGAAGCAGGTCATGGTAAGGGGATACCAGACGGTTTTGGTATTTCAATTAAGAGGTCAGCTGATAAAAAGTCGGGTTTTGCGCCGAAATCATGAATGCTTCCTCCTTTGTTAAAGAAATGAACAGCGACAGTATCAAAGTATATGAAGTAAAAGAGTCTGAAATCACTGAAATCGATCGAATCATACCTACGCTTAAGCCGATTCCTGGAACAATGAAAATACACCAAGTTTTTACAACTGAACTGTCAAAACTCGAATACAGAGACATCAGTTGTTTATCTCGAGATTGTACAGATCATCCGTGTAGGACCTTCGCTTTTCCAAATGATAATATAATTGGAGATAAGGAAAATTTCTGGAATGACGACGAAGAGGACAGTGTTGTGAATACTGATGATATCGTGCATGATGACAATCAAAACGAAATAGAAATTAACGGTATTGATTACCAGCTTAGAAATTGTAGAAATTTCGAGGATATACAGAACGTTTTGGCAGGGTCAGGCAGAGAAACTTTAGTTGTAGAAAATATGCCGGATGATTTATCTGCCTTATACCAACTTGAAGTCAGGCTTCCAAATAAAACCAATGAGAACAGAAACTATTACAATGACAAAGATGATAATCTTGAAACGGAAAGTATCGACCATCAGATGCAAGCGATAAATGCTTGCCAATCTTATCCAGAACTAGAAGTCTTATATTCAAAATTACCTACCGCAATATTGGAAGGCAAAGATAGATACATAATTGGTGGTTTTCTAACTGTATGTGAGGCTTCAATCGACCTATACCCAGATGATGTGCCACATGAAACAAATTTTACCCTGTTAAAGTTCGAGCTAATGGGGATTGTTTGCCAGCATGTGGTAGTGTATTTGTGCATGGCAGTGACAATTCCCCTGATGAAATTAGACTGAACATTGTTAAAGAACTTGTCTCCTATAAAAACTTGTACCTAAATGAAGAATACCTATCTAGAGGTCTTGACCATAAACCAAAGCATCTGCTAAAGAGTTTTGCTATGTATTCCGGTGAATTTTAACATGGAGCCGTGTTAACTCAGAGTAATTGAAAACATCTATGAGCAAGAGGTATTACAGATACGGACGGCTAAAACGTAGCAACTATTCGCTCTATCCAGTGTTATTAAAAGACCTATATTCTCGGTATACCCCAAGAGAGGCAATCCGAATGTTCGTAGAGATCTCCATAGAAGAGAGAGAAAATTTCAAATGATCCACTTTATATAATGTGGACAACCACCCGTCTTGATATGGAAAATACACCGAATCATTTTGTATCTGTTCTGCAAACCCAACAGCAAACAAGAAGAGAAGAGGTCGAACCTCTCGAAGAAAGTAAGGAACACGAAATTCGGACATCTATTGACGATTCAAATGAAGAAATCATGGAAGCTTTCGTAAACCCAGGTATAGAAATAAATCAACAGATCATCTTTGTGGAAGATGACGTAACTGCAAACAGTGAAAGTGAGGTTGGTAAAGATACGCATGATGACACCTCCGACACAGCGAAGTATATTGGAAAATATGTTATAGTCAATTATGATAATATACCGTACCCTGGGTTAGTTGAAGATGAGAACGCAACAGACATATACGTAACATGTGTGCACAGAGTGTATAAAAAGAAAGATATTTTTTTTTCTGGCCAATCGCTATTAAAGACAGTTGCTGGTATAACTATAAGCAGATCGTGTCAATTATTCCTGAGCCAAAACGAATCAAAGGATCAAGTCACTTTGAAGTTGATAGAGACGCCTGGCTCAAAGTGTTTGAGAAGTACAAACGAACATGATCTTGTATGTATAACACGTACACGTTTTTTTATTATTGGACCTACGTTCTTTTAAGAGTACTACTGAATGCATTAACCTTCGGAACAACCATGGACGTGTTCAGACAAATTTACACTTGTTTTTTTACGGTCATGTAGCATTCACAAATTAAAATGTCTTTCCTGTTACCATAATGTCTATACTGTTATCATGCATGTCCGTTCCTGTTACCGTAAACTATCACGATTATTTTAAAAGACCAAAGTAAATGACAAAAAACTTTTATATTTGTTGAAAAGTGTAAAATGAGCCAAACATCATGATATGCTGTCAAAAGTTGTAGATTTGCGGGATATTTTTTTACAGAAATAGAAATTCCTAGTTTTTCGTGTTTTAGGGGGACAGATTTGAATCGCATATAAATTTTGAAAGAAGACATAAACAGATATAGTTTTATTTGTTACTAAACCATCTTTATGGTATTTCTTTGAATACTGGTATATTAAGACAATTTTTGAGCTTATATACGAAAATAATAATCAAGAATATGGTAACAGGATAGACAAAATTCCCCGCTCTTCGATAAAAATGTACTCATGATGGTTTTATTATATTTCATTAAGATTGCATATTTTAGTATGTTGTTTTAAACAAGTTATGTTTTACGTTCATTTAATAAATTTGATAATTTGAACAACTTATTTTTTCCAAATATTGCCATGTCAAATCTGCACATTTTTTTGAAAATTACCCATATAAACACGAAAAGGGTGATTTCAGATTTGGTGGTGCCACGTTCAACCCATATTTTCCCAAATAAAATCGAATACATTACAATTTACTGCTCAACAACCACTTAACAAATGATGAATCTAATAAATAAACAGAAGTATCACCATCAGATACTTCTGAGCTGCAGAGAACGTTCTCTAGTCGAGGACACTAAAATAACAAATGCAGTAATGAAGTATACCAATGCAAAGGTTTTAGAAGTGTAAGACAGATATACATGACATTACGTATGTGCTAATAATTATTGATTTAATGCTCCCATGACAAGCTCCAACTTACCTGTCTTTTTATATTTGTTTCCATTTTTTAATACGCTCATTATTCAGTAATTTTTTTTCTACTTTAGCAGTACTATTTTTGTCATGTTTTCCCCCATTTTTATATTTTGTTTTTAATATTATAACAAATCTTAAATAATCAGAAAAATGACGGAATACATGAACACACAAATATTCTCCATTTCTTAATACTAAGTAATAATAAGTATGAGGTTTTTGTTCAGTTTAATAAAATATTTGTAATTGCTACACCATGTAGGAGATCAGTTTTTGTTCTAAGTGGTTTAAGGACTATACTCTTATTACCATAATTTGATATCACGAGGCATAAAAAGTAGAAAATATATTCATATTAATTAGTTAAAACACTAGAATGGGACAAAGACTAGACAAGGAAAACAGACATACACAACAAAGAACATAAAGTAACTAAAATCATACATACGAAGTAACAAAAGCAACTTAGCAACTCAGACTCCACTAAAAACTGGGAGCATGGACCAGGTGCACCGGAGGGTAATGTTTATTGATGTTAAATTTCTGAATTTCATTAATATTTTTGTATCTATTGAAGTATTTTTGTTGGCTTTCAAGGAATAGGTAACATATAAAGGCATTCGAGGAAGACACCCTTGAAACCATAGTGGCAAGAATTTCTTTTACTTGAGTTTTTGATAATTTGTTTTTTTTTTCAATTTGTGCCAATAACTTGACATTCTATATTTTTGATTATTTATGTATATAAAATTGTACATTATGTTCCGTCTTGTAATGTTGGGAAAGGATGTACATAGACACAGCATGTTATCTAATCCCTTTGTTTATTCAATAAAATATTTGAAATGAAATAAATTCTGAAACCATTTACCAAAAAAAAAAAATAATAATCATATCACCTTATATTACCACATCTCAGGTAAATGTAAACAAAAAATAGAAACAATGCATGTGCTGTATTGAAGTTACAACTACTGTGGATAGTTACGCTGCATCCATCTGCACCATGAGAACCGACTTGTTCACCGTGACTTGACATTTTATGAGCGGATCTTTCTAAAAAGCAGAGCCCCGTGCAGGTCTGGGTGTCAAAAGAATAGGCCTGCAGCAGCGTCTGAATGTAGCTGAAATATTGCTGCTCGGGCGTTAAACCACAACAATCAATCAATCAACTAAAAAGCAGAATATTCTTCCCTTACCTATGTACATGAACCTGGTCCATGCTCCCTGTTTTCGTGGATTCTGAGTTGCTCATTTGGTTTTGTATTTTTGTAGGTGTTAGTTTAGTTATTTTATGTGTCTGGTCTTTATCGTTGAATTATATGGTTTGATTTCTGCTCGAACCTTGGTTCCCTTGTTTACTCTTTTACATATATGTTCAATCCAGCTTTAATTTAAAATATGTCATCACATGCCAATATGCTTAAAATAGTCCTGAAGCTCATGGTTTTTGTTCTTATTTATATTCCCTTTCAACTGATCATGTACGTATTATGTATTTCTTAATGAATCTTTTGGGTAATTGCTTCGTGAGTTCGTATAATAATAATATTAAACATTTGTTAGCCAAATTTATTTAATTAATCTGATTTTCTGTTAAAAAAAATCATGAAAAGAAATCAAGTGGACTATACCATAGAATTGTACTTTAATAACATACTATGATAACAGCTTTCAGCTAGCACTCCAGTTTGGAAGAAAAATACTAATGGGAAATGTTGGTTGATGTAGTGATCAATAAAGAGCTTCGCAGAGCGCAGCATGATACAACAACAGTGGTCGAACCCTGAACAGTTAGGGCAAGTGTGGACACAATATTAGTTTTTGACACACTTAAGCACAGGGACTTATAGTTCAATATGGACACAAATTTTGAAAATTAATCAAGAATTTTCAAATCGGAACAAAAATTTTTAAAAAGGTTATTTTTGGGGGGATGTGGCACCTTGGATCCTTTTTTAATCGAAAACAGTAAGAGATGTCCGAAATCCGATTGAAAATGTTCACGAGGAATCAATAGAAACAAATTAAAAATCGGACCAGAAATAAAAAAAAGTCGTTTTGGGCGTGTCCCAATTTTGTAACCCTTCAACCCCAAAACGGTTAAAGATAAACCTACATTGTAAAAAAATCAAAACACAATTAAGGAATAGATTGATATAGTAGTATGACTCACTCCTTATTCCAGTTCAATAGGAAGTTTAAATAAGAAACCGACTAGAATTGCTAACAACAAGTTTAATATGATACCAAATTGAAGCAATAATTCTGATTAAATGAGCAAAGATTTTTGCAACGAAAATTTTGGCATGTCAACACATAAATTGAAAATTTCAAAGTTCCATTAAACAGAAAGTTCATAAAAGAGGAACAAAACTTGTTACATTTTTCAGTGTTCATGGTATAATGTTTCTCTTAAATAATATTCTCCATAAGGGTTATCCCATCAATAAATGTATGGGAGGTTAGAAGGCAGTTTTTTGTGACGCAACCACCCATACATATTTTTAAGGATTAATGCACCTCCAGAATTCCCCTCATATAGCACGAAATATGAAAAAAACACCCCTTTTTACAAAAAAAAAAAAAAAAAATGAAATTAAAAAAAAAATAAAAATTCAATACAAATAAAATATCAAATTATCACCAAAAAAAGTGTACAGATCTTTCGATTAATATAACTAAAAAGTTTTAATCACAAATCGTTTTTGAGATACTGCGCAAAGTGTGAAAAAAAACCCACCCCCTATTTTAGTTACAAAGTCCCGTAACTCGAAAAGTTTAAATCGAATTTTCACCAAAAAATATACAGACCGTTTGACCATCATACGAAACAACTTTGTCAAGTTCCAAGAAATTTGGTTGTTCTCGGATACGATGTGACTTGTTTACGACGAAGAAAGGCGACGGAAATTTGTATAGTATTATTACCATAATATGTCCTGTCAAAATTAACGGATGTATAAAATCAAATCAATAATAAGCTTTTTCTATCAAATTTATTTAACCCCTTCAGTGTTCAAGCTATGATTTGAAAATAGAGGGGCACAGGGAAGAGGGCACTTAAATGCGTAGCATGTTTTTTTTTTCAACAAAAAAGGAACATTGATTTTGTATGTTTGTGTTAAGTCAGTAATTTGTATTCTTATTGCTTACCTGGCAACTTTTGAAAATAAGGATCGCATCATAATTTGCAAACTAAGTAAATTTGACTGCATGATTAATACATGCATGACACCCTTATTGTATTGCAAAAATAATCAAGGGAACCAAGGTTATAGCGGTAATCAAAAGAATGTAATCCAGGGACAACGACCAGACATGGAAAACAGACATACACAACAAAGAACATAAAGTAACTAAAATCATACATACAAAGTAACAAAAGTAAATGAGCAACTCGGACTCCACTAAAAACTGGGAGCATGGACCAGGCGCACCGGTAGGGTAAGCGTCCTCTGCTTTTCTAGAAACACCCGCCGAGTTGCTCATAAGAAGTCAAGTCCGGGGTAGACAAACGAGGAAAGGAAAACTATGACCCGTTGAATACATCAGTTTTCATGGTGCTGATGGATACACCATAACGATCCACGAGTTCACGATGACGACCATAAAACTTCTGTAGTGATGACTTCAATCTTGTAGCAACACAACCCTGTTCCAGAAGCCTAATTGTTAAGAGTTCTAGCGCGATACAAAAAGTCTGCGTAGTTTCGGCAAGCTCTGTCATAACGTATGAGTTGTGATATGAACACTCCATACGCAGGAGCCGAAGGGATGTTGCCACAGATGAAAGGAAAGTTGACAATTCTGAATGAAAAGTCATCATGTTTGTCATAAAGTTTGGTCAATAGTTTTCCGGAAGGGGCCGAAGGGATGTTGCCACAGTTATGTCCCCTTCGTATGTAAAATCAATCGCGATTCTTCCCATGCGGGGTTGAGAACCACAGTGCGTCATAAGTAATACAATATGGACGCAACCCATAAACTGCTTTTAAATATAGTGTTTTAATTACTATGTATAGATCATGTCAATACATTTACCAATCAAAGTACTCATTTACTGAATCAATTTTTACGCCTAAAATAATATTCAAATTGTAAATATAGGGATAAGATAAAAGGCATGAACCGGGATCGAATTCAGACGTATCTTAACACAAGCTTATTGTTACATAAAACTAATTGAATTCCTCATTTTCATTACAAATAACATTTTTTCTTTAAAAAATACCACATAAAAATTCACGTAATATCGTAGCATTGCGCCAGTTTGCCGTATAATTTTTAAATCTTTGAATTATGTTTTCATTGGTTCTAGTATTGACTCTCGTGTTGATAAATTACATATTTATTAACTTTATAACATTTCGTCCTGCTTCCTGCCAATACTTTTTTATCTTGGCATTTGCACGAAGACCTTGTTTTACCACATTTTATGTGTTTTCACTAAATCCTGTTGGACTAGCTTACAGAAACAGCGAGTTCTCTTTCGAGGTATGTACAAAATGTTGTCTTTTGTCCTATTTGTTATGGTGTTTTTATTCTGTATGTCTCGAGAGTTGAATCCGAAATCGACTGATTTTTGTAGTTCATTTTATTGTATTTTCCCACCACCACTCTCCCAGGTTAGAGTAGTGTTGAGCCCTCACAAACATGTTTAACATACTTTATGTGCAAGTCCCAAACCAGGAGCCTGTAGTTCAGTAGCTTTTGTTTTTGTTTTTATAGATTATGTCGATTTCCGTCTTTTATGAATAACTTCACACCGTTTATTTTGGGGCTTTTCACATCTTGCTTTATGGTGTGGGTTAACATTTTGTCCATCATTTAGTGGATGACTGTGTCTCGGCGGCAATCACATCACACCTACTCAAGTATAACTGATGGATATACCTCATTAGAAAAGCAACCAAAAATTCACAAACCTTCAGACGGTTATCATTTTGAACTATCAATACTACATAAAAATGGAGTTATGATTATCATATCGTGATTTTCTAAATTCAATTTTTTACATACAATAAAAAGTCAAGTTACACAAAGGTGGGACAAGCGAAGAGAGAAAAAACGCAGAAGAACGACACAGGATACTTAAAAGTAAATATAGGTGAGGTGGAGAACTCTTGACCGAACCGGAATTCCACGGCTTGATTTATTATTTTTATATTAATATATAAAAGATGATTAGTAATAATAATATAACTATAAAATTTATTATAACTTAGCAATAATTATTTGCATTTGCACACAATGATATTCATACGAATATGCACCTGGTCCATGCTCCCAGTTTTTAGTTACTTTATATTCATTGTCGTGTTTGTGTTTTCCATGTCTAGTCTTTGTTCCTGGATTACATTCCTTTGATTTCCGTTAGAATCTTGGTTCCATTGGTTACTCTTTCAAGACAAAACGTACGTATGTTCAACTTTGCTCTTTTGGCAATACCAGTCTGCGTCCACTTATATTTATACATATATATAAGATTTCGACAAAATTTTCCTATAATTCACTTTTCTTTAAATTTGTAAATATTACACTGTCAATTTTTAAAGAAAATTCACAGTGCAGATTTTGAACAATTAGGACTCAGTCCGACTAAAATGTTGCTGTTTTTAGAAAGAAAAATCAAAGGAACCAAGGTTATAGCGGTAATCAAAAGAATGTAATCCAGGGACAAAGACCAGACATGGAAAACAGACATACACAACAAAGAACATAAAGTAACTAAAATCATACATACAAAGTAACAAAAGTAAATGAGCAACTCGGACTCCACTAAAAACTGGGAGCATGGACCAGGTGCACCGGTAGGGTAAGCGTCCTCTGCTTTTCTAGAAACACCCGCCGAGTTGCTCATAAAAAGTCAAGTCCGGGGTAGACAAACGAGCAAAGGAAAACTATAACCCGTTGAATACATCAGTTTTAATGGTGCTGATGGATACACCATAACGATCCACGAGTTCATGATGACGACCATGAAACTTCTGTAGTGATGACTTCAATCTTGTAGCAACACAACCCTGTTCCAGAAGCCTAATTGTTAAAGAGTTTCAGCGCGATACAAAGTCTGCGTAGTTTCGGCAAGCTCTGGCATAACGTATGAGTGGTGATATGAACACTCCATACGCAGGTGCTGAAGGGATGTTGCCACAGATGAAAGGAAAGTAGCCAAATCTGAATGAAAAGTCATCACGTTTGTCGTAGAGTTTGGTCAATAGTTTTCCTTTACCATCGATTTCTAAGTGTAGGTCAAGATATGAGGCTGACTCCACAGTGTCTGTGGTATCCTTTATCTCAAGTTCTTTGGGTAGATACGATGTATCAAATCCCCGAAATTAGGATTGTTTAAAGATAATACGTCATCTATATAGCGGAAACTGAGTGAAGGATCTAGCCAAACGATATTCTTTCTTTCTGATCAGATCAGCTATAAAGTCAGCCTCATAAGAGTGAAGGAATAGGTCAGCAAGTAAAGGAGCACAATTTGTTCCCATTGGAATGCCGACCGTTTGTTGAAAAACACGTCCACCACACTGGACAAATATGTTGTCGATTAAAAATTCCAGCATTTTCTTCCTCTGTATATTTGGATGACTTGGGATTATTTCTTACAAAGTATGAGGAATGGGGAATAGAAGTATAGAGTTGAAAAATCATAGGTTTTAATGCTATTATATTCAGATTATAGTCTTGAATTGATTGTCTCCAAAAGATCTTTCGAAATTTTCAGGATCCACATTGAATTAATACCACTACGGGAGTAACAAGTGTTGTGGTAAGACTGCAGACCCTCTTTGACAGTTGCGAGTATAGAAGTTTTGAAAGAGGTTTAGTGGTACATTCTGCAGATCCAGCTATGGAACGTTGTTTGTATGGTTTCTTGTGGAGTTCAGGAATCCAGTACATAGACGGTAAATCACAATCAGAGAGACCAAAAGCGAATAGCACAGATTTATGGTTTTCCACAATCTCTTCTTTGGAGAGTGGTAGCAGTATAGGTCTTATCACTGCTATTATTTTCTACGTCTATCTCTGATAAGAAACATTGGATGTAGAACGTTTTGAAGACAAAAACAATGTTACCTTGGGCTTTGTCTGCTGGTACAACATATTTGTCATGTGTAGTAGACAATGTTTTTGCTACATCGGGGTCTTTGAAAACTGATGTAGCCTTGGCACTCATTGACCTACTTAAAACTCATTCGTTTCAAAATTAAAGACCTCACGGCCTAGAAATCTGAATTATCGGCAGAACTGAACCTTATCTGGTATTTTATGGCCATTTTGACAATATATTTAGATAAATAACTGAACATTATCAAGTCAAATTCCCTTTACAGGGATTGATATATCAGATTTAACATTAAATTTTATTCTATCATTAGAATTTTTGACCGATGAAAAATATGAAAAATTTTAAATGATCATTTTGTGGAGGAAACCATAAAAAAAATTATACCAATTTTTAATGATTTTGTTGCAACTGGTTTCAGATATGAACATATTAGAACGACAAAAAAATCAGTTTCAGGGGCTACAAATCCTACAACAGGCAACATTTTGAAAATTGTGGCAAAAGTCTGGTGCGAACAATATTACTCTCACCGATGTGAGTCAACAGATTTTCACCAAAAGTGAACATCCGATAGTGCCTATCATGCTGAAGACTTATCTTTTGTCAGAATTGGGTTAAACCTAAAGTTTTTGGATGTATATGCAAACATCTGCTGTATGACCCCTATGTTCTATTCTTAGTAACAGCAGCCATGTTTTTTCACCAATCAAAAAATACAAATGGTCATTTTGTTCAAGATACCCTGAAATAAATATCCCAACTTTCATTGAATTCTGTATAGTAGTTCCTGAGGAGATTTTTTAAACGTCCAAAAGGGCAACAACTCCAACATGGGTCAACAGATTTTCACCAAAATTTGACCAGATTGATCCATCATGCTGAATACTTTTACTGATGTCAGAATTTGGTTAAACCTAATAGTTTTAGAGATATTTGCAAAAATCTGCTGTCTGACCCATATGTTCTATTTTTAGTAACAGCTGCCATGTTTTTAAACAGATCAAAAATCCAAACAATCTTTTTGTGCAGGATAATCTAAGAAATAATCATATTAAGTTTCATCCAAGTCCGTTCAGTAGTTTAATGGAGATGTTTAAAGAAATTGTTAAAGATGACGACGATGGACCCCAAGTGAAGGCATTAGCTCACAGGTGAGCTAATAAGGAAGCCAACTCTGTAAATGATAGAACAATAGAAACTATTGGAATTTCAGTTTGAGTTTAGTGATTTTCTAAATGATAAATTTTTGGGAAAAGGTTTGGAATAGCAGTAGGTATCTATAGATTGAACTGTTTCATAATTTGGACTGCTGAATGAAATTTTATTACAATCTAGAATAGTGTGTAATGACCTAGTGACTGGTTAAGAGTTGATGACTTCATTGTTTTCAGAAATTGAAATGAGATTTGTATTCCAGAAATAGTCCATCAAAATCTTTTCAGTGGTTTCGGAGAAACTTTGTAATGAAAAGTTAGCTACTAAAATTTATGTTCCATAACAAAACAATTTTGTACAAACAGTGACCGAGTACAGAAAAACATTTTTCTTTCAATATCATATATACATTTTTGTGGCTGTCTTAAAGCCTGTTAAAGGTTTCTTTTAAATCTTCAAATCTTTATTCAGCAAATTAACAATGTTTTAACAGTATGGTTTATTTCAAGAGTTAAGTAATCTTTAGTATTCCTGTTCACCCTCCTCCTCTTCACCTTCAACTGAATCAACTCCAACTTCCTCATAATCTTTCTCCAAAGCAGCTAAATCTTCTCTGGCTTCTGAGAATTCCCCTTCCTCCATACCCTCTCCTACATACCAATGGACAAAGGCACGTTTAGCATACATCAAATCAAATTTATGATCTAGGCGAGCCCAGGCTTCAGCAATGGCCGTCGTGTTGCTTAACATGCAAACAGCTCTTTGAACTTTAGCTAGATCACCTCCAGGAACTACAGTTGGTGGTTGGTAGTTTATTCCGACCTTAAATCCTGTTGGACACCAATCTACAAACTGAATGGTTCTCTTGGTTTTAATGGTAGCAATGGCAGCATTGACATCCTTTGGTACAACATCACCTCTGTATAGCATACAGCAAGCCATGTATTTACCATGACGTGGGTCGCATTTAACCATCTGATTAGCTGGTTCAAAGCAAGCATTTGTAATTTCAGCAACTGACAGTTGCTCATGGTAGGCTTTTTCAGCAGATATAACTGGCGCATAGGTTACCAAGGGGAAATGGATACGAGGGTATGGTACCAAGTTAGTTTGGAACTCAGTCAAGTCAACATTTAGGGCACCATCAAATCTGAGTGATGCTGTGATGGAGCTGACAATCTGACCAATCAGACGATTCAGGTTGGTGTAGGTTGGCCTCTCAATGTCAAGGTTACGGCGACAAATATCATAGATGGCCTCGTTATCAACCATAAAGGCACAGTCAGAGTGCTCAAGTGTGGTGTGAGTAGTCAAGATGGAATTGTATGGTTCAACAACTGCAGTAGATACCTTAAACAAATTAAAATGAAATCTTCATTGTCATTCTGCAGTTGGCTTGGTAGTCAACAGTTTATGCAGCAGTCTTTGTTACAATCAGACAGGAGGCCTTTCATGTATGTCAAAAACCCACCAAATTCACTTTTATTTCTAACTCAGTAATGGTTACATACTGCAAAATCTGTCTTTGTCATTTGGTTTTGAACTTTTAAGATAAAAATATATAGAATATGTATAAAATCAGCACTTTCCAAGAGTTAACATTCTTTGATTGTTTGGTATGGTTGATTTTAGAGGGAGATTGATCTATGGTTTTCTCAAAAGTACAGATCTGAATACAGAAAGGATTATTGTTAATCAAAAGTATAGTATATGTAGACTTAATAAGGTGGGTTTTCTATACAATGAATCACCTCTACATTAGGCAGTGTCTGAATTTTGTATGGACTATTACTTAAATATTGGTTGCCGATAAGTATAGTTCTTCACAATCCCTGAAGAAAAATTAGTAGACAAACTTAATTTAAAGGGCCATTGGCAACTGGACCTCTTCTAATATTAAACCCTGAATTTGACACTTAGGTGATTCACAAGTTAAAAACCAACCAAATTCACTTTTATTTCTAAATCAGAAAGTGAAGACCACAAAATTGGTTTTAGTTAGTCATTCTGTTTTTGAAATTTCGAAATAAAAATAGAATGTGTATGAAATTGGCAACTGGAAAGGGTTATTGTTCTTGATTTTGTACAACGATTTGTTTGATTTTAGTTTGAGATGAATGCATTTGTCCCTAAAAAATACAGATCTAATTACATAAAGGACTACGTTTACATAAAAATATAGCATGTGTAGACTGAAAAAGTGTTATGGACAGGTTCAAAATAATATATGTTTCCTGTTTCATACCAGAAAAAAATAGGTAGGGTAAATTTTTTTTTTTGCTTTATTATTATTTTTTTTAACGTGAAGAAATGTATGTTCCATGTACTTGAAGTTCTTATTTAATGCACTTAAAACATGTTTCTGAAAAGTTAAATAAAGATCTTGTATTGTCTTTTGATATGTTTCCTCTTCTTTGAAAACTTTTGTCATATATAAACTACTATTAATCGGTTTAATATACTAAACTCGGGTTTTTTATGCCATTTTCACCCGTCCGCTGTGCATGCATGAAGTGGTAAAAAACATTGATTTATTATATGTAGCCATTCTACAAAATAGACATGCAGTTGGATTTCAATTTTAAAACGACAAACAGCATCTGTTAACTTATCAAACCCATAAAAACAAACTTAAGTAGCTTTTACACAAAGTACACTCCAAAGAAATGTGGACAGCCGACAGCTAGTGGATTGCCAACTGTGGAAGTGTGAATTTTCTGCCGCCAGCCATCATGATTTGAAAAGCATTTACAGCGGTAGGTGTGGCAGCCTTAGGCAAACACTTAATTTGAACATGTTAAATATTGAAAATAATGAAAATAAGTTCACCAATTAACATGTTTGGCTTCACTTCAAAAGTTGAATTTGTCGTGGTCTCAGATCCTGGCATGTTTAGACTGCATTTGATTGTTAATTCGGACATTTTTCCATGTCACATTTCAAATGGTTGTTCTAATGTATGTCTTCTCTCTACTAATATTATTTCTTTAACTGATTGCATGCGATCACACTTATGAAAATGCACAGCCAGCAGCCTGGTGTGCTGCTCACCGGAGGCCGTTATGTTGTTGTTACTCTGGGTCCCGGCTGATTATCTATTCCCTATTTGTGGAGCTCGGGATGCAGCCATATTTTATCCTGTTTTTGCAGAGTTACTCCTGTAAGAGCAGGTATAATTTCGAAGTCTCTCTAATCGATGTTCGGATTCAGGTGCAGAAAAAAGAGGTAACTTGAATGAAAAAGGAATCCCCAGCAGACAAACACAACAGTGTTTCTAAAATTTACAGGGTGTTTCATTTTGTTGGTAGGTTACATAAGGATGATTTTCATTTGTATCCCGGGTAAAGAAAATTTATGGCTGGGTCAGTAGAACGAGAAATTCCCTTTTGACTTTCGAGATTTTCTAAAGTTGATATCGGATGGAAAACCTTACATGTTCCTAATAGACACCTGCTCAAAAGGGAGATAAATGTTGGTCCGCAAGTCAGAAATAGACGTCTACATGAGACAGTCGGGAACCAGCTTTGGGAATTATAACGGTCGGTCCAAAACTTTTTTTTTTCCTGACGAAATTCATAAAATAAATGTTAGGGTCGGGAAATCACCATCCCAAAATTAGGTAGGGTCGGGAAACCAGAAACACACATATTATTTTGTTTGGCCTAACAAAAATACTGAAATTAATCATAGTTTGTAATGAACAAGTACAACACAATCTTTAAACACTGCTTTGCAATTCTGAATTTCATTGACAGTTAAAAAAATTATTCCATTTATTAAAAGCAGATTATCCTTCAAAATAACGATTAAATGTCAATGAAAATGCTGATTTTAAGCCTACAATTTTTAAATGTTAGGGGCTCAGGCATATCTTTTGAATCAACCAAAACCTTATCTTGTGGTCTGAAACTACTAGTAATTCAAATTACATTATTACCCATAAAACATGAGTATGTTTGTTTTTCCAGCTATTTACTAAATGACTTGGGCCACAACCCCAACTCAAACCAAATCAACAACACCCTTCTCTTCAAGGCAGTTAGGGTTGGGTTGCCCTAAACTTGCAAATTATGGCTTAAGAACCTTTCCTCAGGGGTGATTTTATGAGATCATTAAAGCAGAAATGAACAAAATAGGAGTAAAAAATTCATTCTGAGAATATTGCAAAACGATACAGTCCCCTACTGGCTGTTTATATCACTGACCCAAATACTCAGGGCGTTTAGATGAAAAATGCAGCAAAAATAGATTTCTAGAAATTCAAGTGTCATTACTGACAAAAATTATCTCAGCGGAACAAAACATAAACTTAACTTGTAACAAATCAGGGAAGACTCATACAAAAAATCAGCTGAAAATCTGCAAGCGTCTAGAAAAAGTGTGAAAACTTAAATTTCATTCAACTCTAAATTCAGGATTTGAAATAGTGGAATTTTACTTGAAGAAAAAAATATTCATGTCTGCTTCCTGGTGTGATGGGGAAAGGTGGGAACTATGTGAAACTAACGATTGACACATTAAATTTTAATATATTTGTAAAAAATGCTGGTAAAGGTGCATTAGACTTTTTTTTACCACTGTACCTGAGGAGCTGGATAGATGGCAAATTCAAGCTTAGATTTCTTTCCATAATCAACAGACAACCTCTCCATCAACAGAGATGCAAATCCAGATCCAGTACCACCACCAAAACTGTGGAAGATCAGGAAACCTTGTAGGCCAGTACATTGATCAGCCTACAAATTAAGATAGGAAATTAATCACACATAAAATGGTACCATGGTACTTAAGATTTGAAACATTTCATTTTGCATTGTCTCAAGGACTGAACATCTCTAGCATATTCACACTTCTATGAAAAAAAAAAATAAATAAATAAAAAAAAATTTCAATTCTTTTTAAGAACAGTGTGAAAAATAAGAATAACTCCAGGGGGTATACCTAAGGTAAGGGACACAACTATTACAAATCACTGGGACTTTTGTATTCAGCATTTTACATCAAAGTTACTTGGATTCATTTCTTTCTGTTTCAAATAAAGCTTGACAGGCTTCGGTTAAATTGAATATAATACAAACTTATCACTGACGTCAAGACTTATGTCACTTACCCTAGGTCTACCTCAATATACATACACCAGCATGCCCACTGGTTTTGCAAATGGGGGGTACATGTACCCCCTGACCTTTGAATTTGGGGGTACAGAGGTTTTATTGAGGGTACAAATGATCATGAAATCAATGTCATGTGAGAAGGACAATGAAGAGCAGATGACTATAATAATTGCGCATGTTTTGTCATTTTGTATTTCTTTTTAGCATATGTTCACAGTTGAACAGAATAACATATACATTTTAATACTTTATTTTGTTCAACTTCAAATTTAAGTTCAGCATCACACAGCATTTTTCTTGCTAATATATGATCATCAGTCTCCATATGACATGTCAGTGCAGAGCGTTGACAGTTGTTGGTCCAACATACAAATTTATTAGTTTGCAACAGTTTTCTGACTGAAGAGGCACTTACATACTGCAGTACATTTTTTCATTATCAAAAGTAAGCCAGTTAAATTCATTCAACTATTTATGTTGGAAATTTTTTTTTTTATCCTTTTGTTTTTTTGTTAACTAGTTTGTTCACAGAATTGTTAGCATCACAACTAGTCTGATTTTGTTTTGTCCTCATTTTGATTGTGCTGTGAATCGGGTTGTCCCTCATTAAGCCTTTTAACCCATGCAAGGCGCATGATGCATCACCAGGCTATGGCTGCAAGATGCCTCAAGGCATCATGAAACAAATAAAATTAAAATTTTTTTAAAAGAAGTTTTCATACATACTTCACTTCATTGTTCCATACTAATTGTTAAAAACTTATTTGTTATATATCAAATTTTCATTTCATGAATTGAGTTTGAAAAAAATAAACATTTGAGCCAAGTATGAGTGGTATTAATTCTTTCTTTTTGTGGTTACTGTGAGCCGCCATATTTACATCTCGCCAGACATGTGCTTGCAACGTGACGCCAAAAGATTTTTTCTTAAAATTACCCGATAGCTTTTGGAACACATATGGTACTGATTTCGTTTTTGCTATCCAATTTTAACTGGAAAAAATAACGCATGAAAAAAGGCTTTATGCTGGTACTTTCTGACGAGTTGGTAGTCGAGCTTTCGCTTCGTCTAGCATCGGAAATAGCTGTCTGAGAGCTTTCCCATGACTTAGTAGTAGGTCAGTTTGCCATATCAGGTAAATTCTATTTTTGTCTGACAAATTAAAACTATTTGGGTTAAAAAGGTGGTCTGTAGTAAATAATTGCGTTAACATGTAGTATTATCGTCTGTGGACAGTTCCAAAAATGGAGTTGTCAGACGATGATTTTGAGTTCAAAGGATTTTAGCAAAATGAAATCAATGCTGCAGTGCAGCATTATAATGACTGACTAGAGCAAACAGGGATCGGAAATAATGATAATTTAATAGATTCTGATGATGATAATGATTATGACCCCCTAGTTGATGAGAGAGGTGACAATCTTCAAGACAATCAAGTTGTAAATGATGATGGGTGGCAATAGCTTCCAATATCGTGAGAGGAGATTGGCCTAACAAAAGTACTGGGTGCAGATAAAAATCCATCAGACTTATTCTCCGTGCTATTTTCTGATGACACTTTACAATTTATCTTGCAAGAAACTGACAAGTTTGCCTAAAAACAAATCAATGAAAACCCTGATGAAAATAAATCTCCATGGTTGAGATGAAAGCATTTCTTGGTTTGTGTTTCTTAATGGGAATAAATGTTAAGCCAGATATTAAATCTTACTGGTCCACAGACATATAAATTGAAACCCCCTTTTTTGGAAAACCATGAAAAGAGATAGGTTTATGCAAATATTAAGGTACCCACACTTCTCAGATAGTAATCTGGCTCCTCAGCCTGGAGATGCAAATTTCTCTGTATTATATCAAGTCAATGCTATCATGAGCAAATTTGTAGACAAGATGGTCGATCAGTATGTACCCAAGAGACAAATTTCTGTCAATGAAGTAATGGTTCCTTTAAAGGCAGGTTATCTTTCAAGCAATACATGCCAGCAAAATCTACAAAATGGGGAATCAAAATGTGGGCTATAGCAGAAGCTGACACTGGATATATTTCATTCTGCAAAATATACAGTGGTAGGACTGATGGGACACCCAATGGTCTTGCTTAGAAGGAGCTGGAGTCCTTGGGCAGGGATACCATGTTTATATGGATAATTTTTTTTCACAACACCTGCATTACTAAATGATCTGTTTGAAAATCATAACGCTGGCACCTATGGTACAGTCAGGTCAAATCGTAGGTAGCTGCCCAGGACCATTATGAGAAAGAACCCTGAAGGAATAACCAATCTTGGGGACATGCAGTTCAGGCAGAAAAGGACCATCAATGCAACAGTATGGAAAGACAAAAAAAAATATGTGAGTGTTCTTTCTACCATACATGACAGCAGTACTGGAACAGTACAAAGAAATGTACAACAGCCCAATGGCAAATTCCAACAGCAGGACATACCATGCCCTCAAATGGTTGTAGACTATACTAAGTATATGGGTGGTGTTGATTGGGTGCTGATCAGTATATTCAGTATTAGTTTTTCCAGCACAAGACCCTGAAATGGCCAAAGAGGATTTTTTTTACTACGCTTGAAATTCTTAAATTTAATGCCTTTAGGCTCTTCTTGTGCTCCCCAAATCATCAACCTGGACCAAATAGGAGAACATTGACCTTTTTCTAAAGCTGTGACAGAAGGATTGATTGGTGGATACATAGGTGGGTCAGTACAAATGGGACATCCATCACTTGTACCAGTGGAAGCTCATCTTTCACAGACACATCTACCAGGAACTTTCCAAACAAAAAGCTGGTGCCATGTGTGTCATATGAGAGTGCAGTCCAACCAAGACAAAAGGAAACTGACCAAGTATGGCTGCTTAGAATGTGGAAAACATTTATGTCTCCCTGATTGTTTTACCATCTTCCATACCAGGAAATCCTACTAACATTCCATTCATCTTTATTCATGTTGACTTTGTTGTTTGAAACCTTATTTGAACTTTTCAATTTGGAATTTTGGAGTTTAACGTTCGTTTAACCCTTAGGCTGCTACACGCGGCATATGTCGTTTCTCGGACCCATTTGTTTATCGTAGTTTCTAAGCAACAAAGGGAATTCCCTTACCGAAAATTACGTATGATAATTGTTACAGAGGTTTTGATTGGTTGAAATCTGAAGTATATTCGTACTTCTCGGATGTTTGATAACGATGATGAGGAATTCGATGGATTAGAACCTGAAGATTATGTATTTGCCAATATAAACGCGTTTGCAACTTTGCCTTTAAGTGAATTTTCGTCAAATACAGACAGGGATTTTCCAGTTGACATTGAAAATGGATGGGTCCGAGAAGACAGCGATGTTGTCAATGTGCCGTTCACCGGGCAACCTGGTCTAAAGAAAGATGTTGGGCCGATCGGAAGACCATTAGACTATCTAAAACTATTCATTAATGACGATTTTATTCGTGATCTTGTTACGGAAACAAACAGATTCGCCAATACGAACTCCGAGGATGAAACATTGAAGGAAAATAGTTGTATGAAAAAATGGAAGCCAGTGACATTGGACGAGATGAAAATCTTTCTTTCCCTTATTATTGCTATGAGTCTTGTGGAGAAAAATGACATTCAACAATACTGGTCAACATGTGATGTAGTGGACACACCATTTTTTCGAAAATACATGAGTAGGGACAGATTTTTGTTGATTTTGAGTAATCTACACCTGAATGATAATGACAGACAGGTGCCCCGAGGGCAGGTTGGTTTTGATCCCTTATTCAAAATTAGACCATTTGTGAACCTTTTATCAGAGACATTCACAGATGTATATTACCCACAGAAAAATCTCAGTCTTGATGAAGCTACATATCCATGGAAGGGAAATCTTAGATTCAAGGTATATAATCGTGCAAAACCTACAAATTTTGGTATCAAACTTTATCAGGTATGTGAGGCCGAAAGCGGTTACTGTCTTGGGTTCGATATATATACTGGTAGTGCATCAATATGTGAACAAGCTGATCTTATTCTTGGTGACAATGAATGTACACTACAACAAAGACAGTTGTTGGCTTGCTTAGTAGATGTGGCGTTTTAGATGCCGGCCATCATGTTTACATGGACAATTATTATGTATCACATGAACTTTTTGTCGAACTTGACCTTTTGAACACTTATGCTTGTGGTACTCTCAGGAAAAATCGTGTGGGTCTGCCTGATGCTGTTAGGTCAAAACAATGCATAAAACTGAAGAGGGGAGACATGATTTTTCGTAGAAATGAAAAGCTTCTATGCATAAAATATGACAAACAAGATGTTCATATGCTATCGACAATTCATCAGGCTACTGTCAGTGTTTTAGATAAAACAGACAGACGTACCCAGGAACCTATTGTCAAACCAACATGTGTTGTTGATTATTGCTCTTTGATGGGTGGAGTAGATCTTTCAGATCAAATCAATCAGTATTATTCTTGTCTCAGGAAAACCAGTAAATGGTACAAGAAACTGTTCTTCTACCTCTTGAATTTGTGCGTCATAAATGCTTTCATACTGTACAAAAAGTTGGGCAATGGAACCAAAAAAGAACACAATGCATTTAGAACATCTATTGTAAATTCTATAATAGAAGAAGCTACAACTGCTCCTAGACCACAGACTGAAAAGGGAAGAAAAGTTCTATGTGAAAAGCCTTCCCGTCTTACTGATCGCCATTTTGCATCTTACATTCCTGCAAAGGCTGGTGCTAAATGTGCTCGTCCACTTAGAGACTGTGTTGCTTGTAACTATAAAAATCGCAATGGATCACACAAACGACAACAAACCTCATACATGTGTTTAGAATGCAATGTTGCTTTATGCATGCCAAGATGTTTCAAATTATATCACACCTTACATAACTATAGGGCTGTTTTATTACCGGAAAATGAACAATCCGATCATGATTCCGAATGAACTGTGTTGCTTTGCTTGCTTACCATATCTTTAAAGTAACTTACCTGTGACTTAGTAGCATTTGAATCTTTTGATTGAAGCATTTTATCATTATGAAAATTTTATCTGAAGTTTCAAAATAGTTCTAACTATGAATTTACTATTTTCGAGTTAACGAGCTTTTTACTCACCTTTAACAAGTTTTTTGCTTACCTGGGACTTACCTGTAACTGTTCAAAGTATTTTTTTCTTACTGTGAAACTGTTTTATGAAGTTTTATGTTTACTAATGTTGTGTTGTTGCAGAGTTTATTTTGATTGTTAGCATTAAATTATAAAAAACTAAATTTTCACCTTTATTTGCACCTGTACAGGTAAAAGTTGGCCAATGACACAAAACAATAACAGAAATGGAAACTAGAGAATCTAACAATACATATACATATAACTTTTATTGGTGTATGATTAAAAATATTGAAGTTATGCTTGATGAAACTTAGTATGCATTCCAGATCAAAATTGTCATTTTTTATTCAGCAGTACATAATAAAACAATAGAATTTATATTGGCAGTTGAAGGGTTAATTAACTTTTGAACTATAAAGAGTGGATTGTGCATCTTAAGATGACAGATGTTATCAGGCAATTGCAAGAAAAAACTACAAAATACAAGCTCAATTTTAGCAGGCAAATAAATTTATGTATTTATTTTTCATATGTTTGTTACCAAAAATATTTTATTGAATGACTATTCAAAGCTATCAACTCCAGAAAAAAGTCCCATACCAAAACCTGAATATAGAATATCACGTTTTAGAGAGAATTGAAAACAATCACACATTCTGCATAAAAAGAATTTACTCAACTTGTCCTTATTGCACAGAGTAATAAATCCAGATAAATCTACGATGTTTTAGTTTGATTCGCTCAATATAGAACAATAAAATTAATCAAGGCAACGCATGATTTAGAAAACCATATGTGGTTGTTTGTCAAAATTCAGTTGAGTTACCTTTCTTTGATTCAAGTTTACATTACCACAAAATGGCGTCACTTACCTTGCCGGGTTTCTTTCGATATTTCTTCAGATGAAGTAAAAACTTTTTTTTTTACATCATGTAAACCTTCGGGAAGCTCATTTTGTAAATGAACATGACAATATTAGGGTGAAAAACAAAGGCCAGAAAACAATAGTACTTGATTAAACACATGTCAACATTTCCCCCTCGCTTAGACTTTAAACTCAAGTCTCTAATACTGATATTCCGTAAAAGTTTGACATTCCTGTTGGTTGTAATAGCAATGGACTGGGTAATGAAATCAACCCTTAGTGGCGACAACACACGAATAAGATGGACTCTTTTTACCAGTCTTGAAGACCTAGACTATGCAGATGACTTAGCCCTACTGTCACATCTAGAAAAACATATGCAAAGTAAAACATCAAAACTGCAAAGTAATGCGGAAAAAATTGGACTGAAAATCAATATCAAGAAAACTGAAGTTATGTCCTTAAATACCAAACAACCAGCACAAATACAGATAGATGGAAATAAGCTGAGTAACACAACATCATTCTCATACCTTGGAAGCATAGTTACATCAGATGGTGGTGCTTTTCAACCTCCAGAGCATATGGAAAACAAATGACGTAAGTAGAAAGACAAAAATAAAAATCTGCGACAGCTGCGTTCTGCCTGTACTACTCTATGGGGCAGAATGCTGGAGAATGACAGAGAAGATATATGCAGACTTTTGAGTTTCCACAATGGATGCCTCAGAAAGATCATGAGGATTTTCTGGCCAAATAAGATTACCAACGTAGAATTACATGAAAAAACAAATACAGATGATATGAGAACTAATTATTTGTAAAGCGAAGATGGAAATGGATTGGGCATGTGCTACAAAAACCAGCCAACAACATCACTAAGGTAGCACTTAGATGGACACCAGAAGGGAAGAGGAAACCTGGTCGACCAAAAAACACCTGGCGAAGAACTGTGGAAAAGGAAATGAGAGATCACAGCCTAACTTGGGGAGAACTGCAGAAAACTGCTCAAGACAGAAAAATGGAGAAGTCTAGTCCTTGCCCTATGTGCCCCAAGGCATAGCAAGGACTAGAGAGAGAGAGTTGGTTGTCTGATATAAATTCATAATTTTTTAGTAAGCTCCTAATCAATGGCAAATTTTATTACTCGTTCAAAGTTGAGAAACGTGTTGAAGCAAGCACATGTCAAAAGTAAGTCCGGCCAGGAAACCGCTCGTGCTAATATTTAGTATGGCTTTAGGAACGTGCAGTCAAATAAAATTCAGTACTGGAAGTCATTTAAAGATCTCTGCATATTTTGTTTACTTTATACAAGTACGTTGTAAACTTTTCATTTAAAGCATGCTGTATATTATTTTAAACGACTTCTGTGATTAGTCGAAGATACCTAAAGAAGCCAATGAAACTACCTGATATACTGAGACTTTATTATTTAAAACAACTTCCGCGATTGGACTTGGATATTAAAAGTAGCCAATCAAATCACCCAATAAATTCAGACATATTTTACTTTCACTTAAGATGTAAATAAAAATATTTTTGGATAGCGATGTATTTTGACTATGAAAAACGGCATGGAAAACCTGAAATTCAAACACTGGAAACCCATTAAAATAAAAATAGGGCATTATTATTGTACGTGAAATACGTACTGCAGCACTTGAATGGGCATGCTCATACACTCATAGTATTTTGGCAATATTTTCGGAACAGGTAAAAAAAAAAAAAAAAAAATTTGTTGTGTTGTCTCCCTTTTGAAAGACATTACACTTATAAGTATTACAGATCAAGAAGTATCAATAGCTCCCTCTTGCCTCTGAAGTAAAAAATAAAATAATACCACCTACATTGCCCATTTCTCCCTCGAAAAAGAAATTATACCAATACATTCAAAGCTATTCAAACATAAACAAGAGCAGTGCTCCAGGTCCTCTGCCTCGCAACAGAAGTAACATGTCATGGAATATTGCAAAATGCAAAATTATGTTTTGTTAAGTCCATGTGACCTTGACCTTTAATCTACTGACCTCAAATTCAAAAGGTGTCTTCCTTATCCTATAAGCCTTCAACTTTCCAAGTCTGGTGAAATTCTATGAAGGCGTTCAAAAGTATGCTCAGGAAATCTATTTTTTGCCCCCCAAAATTATATCTTGTTAAGTCCATAGTCCATGTGATTTTGACCTTTGACCTTAAAATTGTGTATCCCTTACCTCACAAGCCTTCAAAAGTTGCGCGCCAGAAACCAATTTCAGGCAGACAAACAGCTAAATTCTATACACCCCCACTTCTGCGAAAGGCAGAGGGCAATAAAAGTATCACTGTGAAAACAAAATACCATAGGACAGATAGAAGAAAATTTTCAAAATATGAATATCTCTTAATCAATTTTGTATACACAGATTTCATACCAGTTTCCTAATTCTGTCCAACACTAAGTCAACAATCTCCTTCCCAATGGTGTAGTGACCTCTGGCATAATTGTTAGCAGCATCTTCTTTACCTGTGATCAGTTGCTCAGGGTGGAAAAGTTGACGGTAGGTACCGGTTCTGACCTCATCTGCAATGAAGACATGTATAATATTTAGTGGTGATCAGTTGCATAAGAGAAATGCGACATGATTTCTTCCAATTTAAAACAATGACATTTCAAAACTGCCGATGTAATAAACAACTTTATTTTTTTAATTTATATTTAATTCATACTTTATATTTACTTCTCTTTTGGTAAAAAGTCATAAAAATTGATGGTGGGACAGCTTCATAAAAAGTTCTTTTGAAAATTGCAATTTTGCATAGAAAGCAATGGGAAAAATAGAAATTGACTCGTACTTTTTGAAGATACCTTGCGTAATAGAAAAGAAGTAAAGCCTTTATTTCTTTTTACACCTAACTTACCAACTACAGTTGGTTCCAAATCAACAAACACAGCTCTTGGCACATGTTTCCCAGCACCAGTTTCACTGAAGAATGTGTTGAAAGAGTCGTCACCACCACCAATGGTTTTATCACTTGGCATCTGACCATCAGGCTGGATACCATGTTCTAGACAGTACAACTCCCAGCATGCATTACCAATCTGAACACCGGCTTGACCAACATGGATGGAAATACACTCCCTCTACAAAGATGCTTGCATTTTATTTACAGAGGAAATAATACTTTTCCATACAAGCATGTTAGCCAAAAAAAAAAAGAAAAGAAAAAAAAAAAGAAAATAAGGAAAAAAAGAAAAGAAAAAAAAGAAAATAAGAAAAGAACGACAAGACAGACCAAAAAAACCTTCAGAGCTGTATATTTGCTGGAGCTCACATGGGAGGATAAATCACTCATAGCAGTCTTTCCAAAGGTTCGTCACACCTTCAGATATCACCGATAAAAATGTAACAGGACTGGTAACGCCAGACCACAAGTCTGGAAAATTTCTAATATTAGTTAGTCTTGATTCAGGGAAAAATGGATGGTAAAACAGGGTTTGGTCCTTAAAATAGTATGGCACCACAACCCCCCCCCCCAAAAAAAAACGAACTTTTGGAAAGACCACAATAGCCATAAACCATTTAGATCAATGGTCTAAGTGTAAAATTAGTCGTAAGTTATGACATCATAGTAACTCAAATTATTGTGACGTCACAACTTACGACTAATTTTACTCCTACAATTTTTTGTGAAAAGGGCCACTGATTATTTAAAATAATAGCTCCAGACTTTCAACAACTAACTTTTTTGGACAAAATTATATATATAAAAAAGAAAGAGAAAAAAAAACAAAAGGAAAGGTTAAAATTCTGTTCCACCATACTACAACAGCACCAAGTCAGAAAATACCTTTCAAGACAACCTTTAGCAAACTGAGATCAGATGCCAAAAGTATTCAGTCACTTGTAAATTTCCCATTACTTTCTATGTAAAATAGTACTTTTTAAAAAAAAGTTTGAACTTTTGAAGTTCGATTGGGTTCTACAGTATAGTTCTCTGAAGTGTCACACAAGTGTAAAAAAATTAGTTGAAAATAGTGTAAAATTGTAATGTCATCAGTATTCATCCATTTTCAGAATTTCAAGCAGAAAATCTTTTTCCAAAATAAACTATGATTTCAAAAATTTTTCCTAAAATTTGTGAACAAGAGGCTCCCGGGAGCCTGAATGGCTCGCCTGGTTGAAATTTGCCTTTCAAGGGCAATAAATTAAACAAGAAGTTGTCCAACAATTTTGACTCAAGAAAACTTTGATAGGACTTATCATAAGGATCATTTCAGTAAATGCAGTCTACGCGAAACTTTTTTTTTACTGGTCATTCGGACCTGTAAAGCTTAGTTTTATTGGACCGCATGAAATTTTTCTGGTCCAAAAAGACCTACATTCATTTAACAAATAAGAAATTGGTCATTTCATGGTTACTGAATATTCTCCTTTCATAGTGTTTTAGGTTTTGTTTAAGCTTTTGTGGTGATTAGTAAAAAATTGAAAAGATATATTCCAATATGTGGGTTTTATTTTTAAGCCTTTGACATGTACATTTTTTGTACTAGTAGTGTCTGTGATGTCCGATCATGAGATGAAGTTCCACAGAAAGTTTTAAGCTGAACTGTTCTAGTCTATATGTAATGATTCATGGGGATGAGAGAGGCATATATTCCAGTCTTTTAGCAAAATAAATTTTCACTTGATTGTTTTATCTAAAATAACTTTGAAATGTGCTGAAATATTTTTTGTTGAACGTCCGAACACGTTTTTCCTCATACTGTTTCTGCTTGTCAGTCAATTTTCTTTTAATCTTAACTGCTTTGCTGAGTACTGCACCTTCCGTATACCTTAAAAGGGACATTTTTCAACAGTTTTGTACATGACTGGCCATTTGTATTTTTCAGGGGAAACAACTCGATGACGGATGTACAATAAAACTCGAAAACGATGTCAGACTTTTGGTCTCATAAGAAGGCGTCTAACAAATTTTATGCCTGAAGAGTTTTGTAGTCCTAAAAATAAGGATCATTTCAGCTATTGAAAGAATTTGGCTAAACCTGAACGTTTTGGAGATATATGCGAAAAACTACCGTCTGACCCCTATGTTCTATTTTTAGTAACGGCAGCCATGTTTTTTGACGGATCAAAAATCCCCACTTCAGTTCTATGCAGGATACCCCAAGGAACATACATACCAAGTTTAGTTCCTATTGGTCCAGTAGTGTCAGAGAAGAAGAGTTGAAAAATTGTTAACGACGACGACAACGGACGCCAAGTGATGGCAATAGCTGACAAGGCCTTTGGCCAGGTGAGCTAAAAATGGCAAAAATCTTTGAAAAAGAACAATAACTCCAACATGGCTTAACGGATTAAAACGAAAATTTGACCAGAGATAGATCTCGTCATGCTGAACACTTTTACCAATTTCAGAACCCTATTTTCTATTTTTAGTAACTGTGGCCATGTTTTTCGACATATCAAATATCCCCACACCAGTTCTATGCAGGATACCCCAAGGAACAATCACACCACGTTTGTTTTCAATTGGTCAAGTAGTTTCAGAGAAGAAATTTGTATAATTGTTAACAACGATGACAGACGCCAAGTGATGGAAATAGCTCATATGGCCTTTGGCCAGGTGAGCTAAAAATCATGAAAACTAATTGAGAAACAGAACAATTTGCATAGAACAAAGGATAAATTGACAAGTGATCAAATACTTTTGGCACGCCTATTTACTTAACTTGTACTGTAGCTCATTTTGGAAGGCAAAACATTTTGATATTGCTCTGACGCCCAACAGCTGATTTGCCAGACACGCTAGGGCTGTGGGACATTAAGAGCTTGTCCCATATCAAAAACATCTGATTTTGTGCATCAATGATGTGGATGCTTTTAGACTAGAATTAACTGCTTTTAAGGCTTTTGCAAACTGAAAACTTGATACGTTATGAATGTTTTTACTTTGTACTATAAACAATATCATGTATATGCTTTTCTGCAGTAATTTGTGTTTTGGGAAAGGAAATAAAAAAAAAACAAAAACAAAAACAAAAAAACAAAAAAAAACAGCAAAATATCACAAAAGTTGTGGTCGGAGTTTTAACATGTTACCATTTGACTGGAAATGTAGTGTCCTTAGTTAAATTTTTATCGGTAACCAGTTCTAACAACACAGAAATTGTTCATAACCGATGTCAGTCTCTTATTTAGAATTGTTTATTAATTTCCGCATCCGGTATTTTGTAAAATGTGGAATTTTATTTCTGGGGTTAAAAAACTCCAAGAAATCAACACCACAGCCACCAGAAAGACATACCAAAAAGAATATTAATAATAAAAATAAATCAGTTGAAAACCTGTCTTTAGCACCTGCTAAGCCTATTGTCAATAATGATGATAAGGAAGGGAAGAGGTGAAGTCTGAAGAATTGGCTACTGAGAGTGAAGGAAGGGGGACAGGGAGGAGAGAATTAGGCGGCAGGAGAGAATCAGGTGAAAAAGAGAGAGAGTCAGATAGAAGAAGAGATAGAGGTAAGAGAATCAGGAATAAAGGGTAGAAGTGAGTGAGAAGCTAGGATGATAGCTATTATTGGTCAACAATGATCTTTATTTTCATAAACCACATATTTGGTACAGACACACATAACATGTGTTGTGAAATACGTTTTCATATATATTAATTATCCTGAAGTATTTTGGGAAGACAAAAATATACTTAGGGATAATGGTTTAGCATTGTCTTACCATTTAAGTTATTAATTATTATCATTTTAACAGAAGTCTGTCGCTGTTTTGACGTCTACATTTTCCGCTCATCAGGAATCAAAGGAATACCAGGATCAAATATATTCAGTTAATAGAATTAGAAATTGAATTATCATACATTGAAGTTTCATTCTTGACCTCAGAATCAATATTTTCAAAATGCACTACAGGATGTAACTCACCAATCAAATAGTTTTTCTTAATTTTGATAGGAGTATTCTCAAGATTTACAATGCGAACTGGTACAGTTTTCTGATAAGGGTCTACTAAACATCTAGCAACCAACAAATTCATGTCATCTTCAAATAGAGGCTCAATACTACAATATCTAGTATCCAAAACTTCGGAGTTAACACTACGACCTGGTAGAATAACTTCACTGTTAGGAGGAATAGTCACCATTTCCTTTAAAAGTACACGTGCAACTTCATCAGCTCGACGAGTGACATCACAATTAACCCATTCTCCTTCAACCTGCAAACCTCTCCTTGTATTTATGGTGATATCCTTGTCATCAATAACGTCACAACCAAGTAGTATATCGTCCCCTATTGGTGCAACATAAAATGACCAATCAAATTGTAGAGAACCAATTTGTACTGAAACATCAGCAACACCTGAAGTACTCATTTTCCTTCCAGCCTCTGCTACAACCAGGTTCTCCGAGCCTGATAAAGACATGGACGATTTACCTCAGGAATTCGATAATAAGCAGACTTGCTCTTAACAGTCACCTCTGCCACTGTATCGACAACAGCATTAACCATTGCACCATTAATGACAACAGGAACCTTCAATGTAACTGCTCTAACTCTATCTATAACAATATCTGCATCACCCAGTTCACCATCAAAATCAACAAATTTACAAGGATTTTCATCAGCTAATTCCGCCCCGTGCAGGTCCGGGTGTTAAAAGAATAGGCCTGCAGCAGCTGGGATGTGTGCCCCAGGTGGTGGAATGGGGTATCCCTGGCGTGTTACATGCTGGGGTTGTCAGGCTGTAATACGGAAAACCTGACCGCAAACCATAGTGGTGCACCGTGTTGGGAAAGATGCCACGTTCCTCGCATGTTAAAGAACCCTGCTGTGGTATTCGATAGGAGTAGGAACCTTTGCGCTCCGCCACAGGAGGCTAAATTGCCCGACCTTACCCATCCCCCTTTTTCCAGTGGCAATCGTAATTTGTCGACCCTATTATCCTTGAGACCCATCCTTTTTTTTTCATTTCATGTTCATCGTCTGAATATAGCTGAAATATTGCTGCTCGGACGTTAAACCCCAACAAACAAACAAACAAACAAACATCAGCTAATTCCAAAACCCCGGAAGGCTTTGAATTACTACTCATTCACTAGAACACTAGAGAATGTTTCCTCCTCAGTAGGAACAGTGGGAGTATCAACAACAGTTTCAACACTAGATGGAAAACCAACCTTTGAACAATTATCCAAGCCATGTGTCAAAGGTCCATTTCCATCAAAAGTTACCTGGGCTGTCTTGGCCGTCAGCCTTAGCCCCAACTAGTTTAGACTTATCATCAGCACTCACATTCTTGCCTTTGCATTTACCATAATTTTCTTTGATCCTGTTTCTCTTATCATCATTACTCTGTCTTGGGTTACCTCTTTTCTCCTTGTTTTGAGGACAAAATCTGCTTGTATGACCCTTTTCATTGCATTTATAACAAGTAATTGCAGCATATTGTGCCCTTTTTTCCTCACGACTTTCTGTATTACCTCTGTTAGCACCATTTTGTTGCAATGTAGCAGCTAATTTACTTATTTCACCCGTTAAATTGCTTATCTGATTCTTTACCTCTTTGAATTTGTCTTCTGTGACAAATTGCTTACTGTTACCAACCGTTCTAATTTCATCAGTCATCTTCCTCTATTTGCCTTATACTCAATTGGTGTTTGTTTCCATTTCTACAACACTCATGCCAGGTTATGAGTTGCAAGGTTTCATCAATTGTCTTTGGTTGTTTTGTTCTTACCTCATATGATAGGTTCTGATCTATCAACCCTCTTAAAATGTGCTCAATAGTAAGTGTGGTCACTAAATGAGGTGGACTTAGTTCTGGATATGCATTATTCACCATCTCCTCTACTCTGGTTGCATACTCAATCATGGTTTCTTTAATGTTCTTTTTTTATCTGATTTAACTGTTCCTGATAGTGCTCAGGTAACAGAAATTCACTATATCTCTGGTCCAGTGCAGTATAAAGGTTTCTGATATTACCTTTTACAGGTAAAGGCAATTTGGTCACAAATATCAAAGCTTCATCTTTTAAGCTACACATAAGATGTTCTAATTGCTTGTCATTGTCCCAATTGAACTTTTTTATTCCAATCTCAAAGATAGCCCAAAAACTCGGGAAAATCACTTTTACCATTAAAATATGGCAGTCTGAACTTAGGTTCCTCTGAATGACTAACACTACCTGAATCCTGTGAGGATGAAGGCTTAGTTCCTATGGTTTCGTAACTGCTAATACAGCTACTATGGTTACCCATACCTGTCTGAATGTAACCCCTAGTATCATAAAACTCATTTCCGTGACCATAATCTACCCTCTGTGCACCAGCGTTTCTCTGTAATGCTGAGTTACTATTCTCAGTGGCACTCCAATTACCTGCCCTTGACACATTTCTCAACTCTAATGTCAGACGTTGTATCTCTGAATCTTTGTTTTTCATCTCATATTCTAGTTTGACATTTTCATTCTTTACCTGGTCAAGATCTTTTTTCATGTCGTACTGCAACCTGATTTTCTCAGTTTTTACCTTCTCAATGTCTTGTTTCAAATGCCAATTTTGCACATTTGCATCATTCAAGAGCTTTTCATAATTTGACACGTCTTTTGTAACCTTCAACAAACTCTGCATAGTGTCAAAAAGTTCTCTTTTAGTCTCTGCTACATCGTGCTCAGCATGTTCTAGACTATCTTCTGTCTGAGCTAGTTGATTACTTACATCTGATAACTGCTGTTTGAGCTTCATATTCTCTTGTCTAACATCACTAGACTCTGTATTTACCTCAGAACTGGTTATATTTAATGCACCTTCACTTAAACATCTCTCATGAAGTGATCCACTACTGTGACTACTTACCAACTGTGATATCTCAGCTTGAGAAATATTGTCAAAGTTTGCCATCTCATATACTATATTTTCCCCCTTTTTTGAAAACTGAGATCTAGTAACAACACCAGTACGAGAACTAGAATGAGCCACAGGACTATCCGCCATAATTATTGAACTATTTTACTGTTCAATTTCTACAACTAATTCTCTTAAAAAAAAAACTATAGTAGAATTCTCTACCCAAAGGTATTCAAAACTATTCAGTTTCCGAATACAAAAAAGTCAAATTTACTCTCAACTAAACGAATTCACGTTCCAGTTAAGAGGTATTTCATCAAACAATTCAGTCCTTCAGCAATGAAAAAAACCATGCAGCAACTACTATTTTACAAAAATCGTCAAATATAGCTACACAAACTGATGAGAACTGGGTATGTACACCGCTGCCACCAATATTGTAAAACTAGGAAACCGAGCGGAAATCTATGAAATAATCAGAAACTGATGGGCGTAGAGGCTGCATGTAACACGTATAAAAATGAATAGTTTATTATGCAGGAATATAATTTTGACAATCCAAAAACAATATACAAATTCCGTTACCAAGTCAAAGAACCTGCATGATGTCAGTAATTTAGACAAAAATATAAATATAACACTAAATAATTATCAGTGATAATAATAAAATATCAAATCTAGGCCAGGGTTGGGCTAACAAAAACAGCACCTTCAAGTAAAAGCGTTACGGAATTCACCATCTAAAAACACTTGAAATACAGGAAGATGTGTATAAAAAGAGCTATAAAGCTTACCGTTGACTATATGAATATCCACAAGTCCAAACGTGGCAAATAAACAGGTCAAGGGAACGACACAGCCTATCCCTGGGACAGTCGAATTTCGAATTCCCAACTTTGTTTTCAGTAGAAACACCAACGTCAGATTGTTGACGACAACGCATGAAATTTCCCGCAATACACTAATTTCGCGGAATAAAAGACGTTCACAACCCTGACGCGACTGACAAATATGCAGAACGAATAAAACATAACTATATACAACAATATTCTATAACAACACTAATTTACTCAAAACACGGAATTTAAACCCGCATCTAGGCTAAAAACCACTAATTCCACTTCCCATAGGCTTCTATGCTAATTTCACAATATTCAATGGCTTCTCTGGACTTTACCTTAACTTTAACCTGCAGATGACTATATATCAGCATGATTCTACATATGTCAGCTCACAATCCTCAGAATGGCATGTGGGGTTAGCAGACTTGCAGTGCAGTACTGGTCACCGGAAGTGAAGGGTCTATAAATAGCATGGGAAATCCCAGTGTTTTCACAAGATAGGGGTATATTTAAAAATCATTATGGAGATTAGGCTTCACATCACAAGAAGCAAAATGCACCTATAAAATGTACAGAAATGTTTTTCCTTTCAGAAACTCTTTAAATTTTTAAAATAAGATGAGAACTTTTTTCACAGCACTAAGAGGAACAGGGGTAATTTCTGCGTAGGACTATTTTTGTGTACGTTCCAAATGCTCATTGGTTGAATTGGTGGTCTGTAACCTAAATAGTCACTTTTTGTCTTAGAAAAAATAAATAACTATACAGGTATCTTCCTACACACATACTGAATGCATTTGCAAAGTTTCAGTGAAATGTGACTAGCACTTTTTTAAATATTTGATTTTTAAATATAGGGTAACCAAGTTGTGCGAGCAAAAAAGTGAAAATATTCTACCATACTGAAATGCATTAAATATTTGCAAAGAACTTTTTCTGACTTTTCAAATAAAAAATATCAATCACAACTTGTTTTTTAACAATATTAATGAAGAAATAGTTTTAAAAGTAATCATTTTCTGAGAAATTGGTCTATTTTTAAAAATTTATTTCTGACATGCCTCCCCCTTTTTCTTGATCACATGTCAAAAATCCTAAATCTTTAAATTTTCACAAAAGGTGATATATTTGGCATTAAATTTGTAAATACAGTGTTTTCACATTAAAACATGACCAGTAAATGGCACCTAAAGCAAAAAAAGTGCTCAATAATGGATTTTCCATGTTGCCATAGGGGAATGCTTATATGGCCTTAACCGCAGTAATGAAAGTGAGTTTTTCCTCATTTCTAACCTAATTTTTGCTCAAATCTACACAAAACTTGATTTCAAGTGCTTATTACTAACATATTTAGGTAAATATAGCCCTCAAAGTTTAATATTTGATATTTTTACTAAATTTTCTACACTTTTTACAAGATAGGACATAAAAATCAGCCAAAAAGACCAATTTTCCATAATTTGGACCTATAACTTAAAAAAATGCATATTTTGAAGGATTTTTGTAGTGTATTCCTCTCATGGCAAAGTTAACAAGATCTTCAAGTAGTTTAAAGCTATTTCAAGAAACTTTTCATTTTGCCATGGCTTCATTTTAAGGCTAAAAACCACTAATTCCACTTCCCATAGGCTTCTATGCTAATTTCACAATATTCAATGGCTTCTCTGGACTTTACCTTAACTTTAACCTGCAGATGACTATATATCAGCATGATTCTACATATGTCAGCTCACAATCCTCAGAATGGCATGTGGGGTTAGCAGACTTGCAGTGCAGTACTGGTCACCGGAAGTGAAGGGTCTATAAATAGCATGGGAAATCCCAGTGTTTTCACAAGATAGGGGTATATTTAAAAATCATTATGGAGATTAGGCTTCACATCACAAGAAGCAAAATGCACCTATAAAATGTACAGAAATGTTTTTCCTTTCAGAAACTCTTTAAATTTTTAAAATAAGATGAGAACTTTTTTCACAGCACTAAGAGGAACAGGGGTAATTTCTGCGTAGGACTATTTTTGTGTACGTTCCAAATGCTCATTGGTTGAATTGGTGGTCTGTAACCTCTAACCCCAGTCCTGGTATAAAAATTAATGTACACCAAAAGAACGATAACTCTACTTTGGCGGAAAATGTAGACGTCAAAATAGCGACAGACTTCTGTTAAAATGATAATAACTTAAATGGTAAGACAATGCTAAACCATTATCCTTAAGTATATTTTTGTCTTCCCAAAATACTTCAGGATAATTAATATATATGAAAACGTATTTCACAACACATATATAAAATACATGCTATACAAAACTATTTACAGACAAGTTAGAAACATTACAGTATTGATCAAGTTAGTCAGACATGTCAGAGTGTGATAGTGATTTAGAAAAGGATTCTGTTTTGGCAAGACTGTTTGAATATTCTAGAGATTAAATTGTTCAAAAATTAGTCTCTGGGATATTCAAACAGTCCACTGTCTTATGTATTCAAGTTTTGAAATTATATGAACTGGTTGTATAATTTTAATTCATTGAAAGAGATATATTATCCAAAGCACATTTTAGTGTTCCCACGATGCATATAAATAGGGAGGTTATGTAGTGAATGAGTGTGTGACAACAAATCACACCATACAGTGAAAAAAAAAATATCAAGGAACTGGGCTTTTTTTCTGTTCTGCATCTTGATGTTGCATGAGGGTCTTCAACAATGAACAAATGGTTCATACCCTCAAACAAGTATTTTTACGTACCAAACTTTTGTCTGAAAAAATCTGGGCTACCAACTTTTTTCTGGGCCAATTGATTGTATACTTTAGTTGCCGAGGTGGCTACTGCAGTACTGGCCTCAAAAGTTACTCTTTACCCCTGAAGTCAAATATTGTGTAAAATTAAACAAATTTCATACAGAGTGAACAACATGTCATTCAATATGACATGCTTTAAAGCTCTATTGAGCACAGTTGCAGTAAAACAGTTATAATTGTGAACAAAATATTATGCAACAGTCAACACATAGTTTTATAGGCTGCATCAGTATTAAAAAATATGAAGAAACTATAGTAAATTAGAAATGATTAAATGATATTTATATGTAAACCTCCATCTGATATAAAATTATTTCCAAAATTTTATGCTCATCGAGTCCAAATATTGAATATTTATTTAAAAATACCATGGAAAAAAAGAGCTTTATTGACAGTGTAGGGAACGAAAAGAATTTTTCAATTATCTTAAAAAAGAAATAGTTATGATGATTTAAAGTTGATACCCATGTCACTCAATAGATCTTTTGCCAACCAAAACCAAATTACATGCCAGTGATGACATCACCAAGAACTCTTCTACCTAGACGTTGCGTATATTGTTATTTGTTAACATAGCATAATACAGAAAAAAATCATAAATGGAGAGAATACAAAGTACGCACAATCAAGTATGAAAAAGTAATATTAAGTAAACAGTAAATGTTCTTACCATTTTCTTTTCCTTCCGTAGATTTGTACAGTAGTGTGACGTTCACTGGACAAATTCGAACTAACTGACGCACAAACGTTAACATGCGTTTATATACGCCTACGTCATGAAGATACACGCGCCACCAAGGTACAGAAAAATGCCAAGCATTATAATTGAGATAATTAATTAGTCGGTCAATGACATCGCATCGAGATACTTGTACATGGTTTTGTCGTACACCTGATATGATAGTTTCTCAAAATAAATTCGTCTGCTAGAGTTACGAGAAAAAGCGGAAAAGTACGGAAGTAGCCGATCTAATGACATCAACCGGAAATAGGAAAAGAAGCGACACCATAATCAACATCTGATGAAGTTAGGATGAAAGTCAAGCAAAATTGGTCTTTTAAGACTTGTCATTGACATACAGTATCTTTTGTGAACACATTTCACTCATAAAAATTAATTTATATCTGGGTAATAATAATTGAATATGTCTTTCCTGCTCGTTTATTTATACAATCATCTATGATGTATTCAATTTACATTATACATATTTACTAATATTCTTTCTTAAAATTCTAACGCAGTAACGGTTGTCTTAATTATACTGACGTAAAAATTGTCAGTTCCTTGTTAAAAATATCACACCTCAACCAATCTTAGAATTTTCAAGGAGGTGTGTTGCAGAAAATGTTCATATCCTACACTTTGAAGTTGAACAGTCGCTAGCATAGGCCACATCATTGACATTGTCATTAACTGATTGAGAGTGATGACCCAAGAAATAAGTAGAGTTGTCTCCTAATGACCTTCTTAATTAGGAGAACAGTGAATTTAACATTAATATGAGGAAGGCAGTGGCTTTAGTGCGAGTGAAGTCCAAAGCAAAGTATCAGGTTTCCCTTTCAACAAATTTGACTTCATGCCATTTGTCATTTTGCCAAGTTTTTTTTAGGAATTTTTCATCAGTATATACATTACTTCTACAACTTACCTACTTCTGAGCGCCATATTGCATAACGCTAGGTGGAATGTTCTTTGAAATCGGCAATATTATAGTAAACTATTTGCCATTTAAAACGTTTTATACAGTTTCTTTACCATAACACAGGAGAACTGAAGAAAAACAAATGACCTACCTGATAAGAAAATTCAGCAATCCTGGAAATCCTTTGTAAATGCTGTTAAAATGAACTTCATATTTGGTTTTAGCTTTTTTAGTGTGTGATTCCGGTTGATTAAATTATGGATTTTAAAATTTGCGAAAACAAACATATCAAATTAACCAACGAATTGCCTTTACCAACTTTAAATTCGTTTTGTCAAAAAAATATTGTATTCTGTAAAATAAGTGACCTTATTCAAAATTGTAGGTCATTTTGACAACTGTCTTCATTACAAATGTTTTCTAGGTATTTTACAAATATTTAGGATTTTTATTGCTCGATTTCCGGTAGGTTAAACTTCTATGTACTTAAAAGACTTAAAATATTTTAAAACACATCTTTAGTTACAACGTGTCAGATGCTAGAGGTTAGGAAACATTAAAAGTGGTTAGGGAGGCCTTAGGTCTCACTAACCACTTCTAACGTTTCCATTACTTTACATGTTAAAAAAGTAATTTTCAAAGTTTCACTGTGAATTCTCAGGACGAATGACATCTTAAAGTTGCATACCATTGCAAAGCTTCGAAAATAAGGCTTCCAAAATCATTATGCTAATGGTACGATGATTGTAGAAATTCTTCACAAAATTTACTTGAATAAATAATACTGAAAATCCACATTTTACCTATTCTGCTAACTGACAGCAAATTACTCACACATGTAAACAATATTCAATACACTTTGGTAGTTAATTACCTATATGATTTTAAAGTACACATTCTCAGCTTTACTTTGACTACTTCGAATCATAATACACGCAAATAATGCTCTTACAATGCATATGTCTAGGTTCAATGTGTTTTTGGTACTACATAGGGGGTTGGCCATTTGACCCGGAAGTGGATAGTGAGACCCTACCCATGTTAGAGTTATTGCCCTTTTTGGACGTTTTTTTGTTGTTGCTGTTGTTGATGTTATTACATGTACTTTCAAACATCTTCTCCTGAGAAACTACTGTACAGAATTCAATGAAAGTTAGTGTGGTCACTTCTTGGTGTATCCTGCATAAAATGACCCTTGTTTTTTTTTTTTGATCCATGAAAAAACATGGCGGCTGTTACTGAAAATAGAACGGGTCAAAATACAGTTTTTTGCAAATAACTCAAAAAAAATGTTATATTTAGCTAAATTATGATTGTATTTGACATTGTTCACCATCAGAAGATGGGCTGAAATTTTCAGAATGATTTATCACCCTATGTGGGAGTTATAGCCCCTGAAACAGATTTGTTTTTATTGTTTTCACCTGTACATCTTTGAAAATCTTCTCTGAAACCATTCAACAAAATTTAATGAAAGTTGGCGTAATTGTTTTTAAGGGAATCCTGCACAAACTTATATGAAATTTTTCATCAATAAAAAACATGGCCATTGTTACTAAAAATAGAACATAGGGGTCAAAATAATTTTTTGCTGTTTTTTCCTCAACTATGGGAGAATATTGAAGAGGAAAGCCACTCATAAGATAAACATGATATTCTGAGTTGACCGGCAGTTTTGACATTTTGTAGGGGGTCATTTTCAAAATGACAGCCATTTTGCAGCCATTTTCACCAGTTGCTTGTATTTCAGTGATTTTTGGTTTAATTAGGAAACATTGTGTTCAAAGTTGAATAGTGATAAGGAAAGTTTGTTCTGGGCGGCAATTTTCCCACTAATTTTTATACTTGCTTTGATTTCAACAATACATGGTTTATTTAGTAAACATGGTCTCCTGAGTTGAATGCTACTGATGAAAATATTGTGTAGCCATGGTTTAACTTCATTTTATGTTCTTTCTCAGCAAATGCATACTGTGCAAATGCCCGCTCAGAACGGTTAAATTGACAGGGCATAGGGGATCTTGGCTCAGTTTTTAGCTTACCTGGCAAAAGGCCATGAGAGCTATTGCCATCACTTGGCGTCTGTCGTGGTCGTCGTTGACAATTTTTCAGAACTCTTCTCCTCTGAAACTACTTGACCCATTTGAGCCAAACTTGGTATGAATGTCCCTTGGGGTATCCTGCATAGATCTGATGTGAGAATTTTTGATCCATCAAGAAACATGGCCGTTGTTACCAAAAATAGAACATAGGGGTCAGACAGTAGTTTTTCGCATATATCAGGGGCTGCTCTGGCTTTCAAAATTCTGTTGCCAGAAAAATCGCCAGCTGCCATTTTATGTTGCCAATTTCCAGAAATTAGAGCCGGCGGGGGGGGGGGGGGGGGACAAAAAAAAATTTTAAAAAAAAATATGACAGTATTAAGTCCACTGTTGAATTATTTTTGTCAATTCATCAAAATAACCTCTCCATGACATACATGTACATGCATTCACTCTTTATGCATGTACATGTATGAAGCAGATTTTTAGCTCTAGTCGGTCACTTTCATAATACAATATAGTACTACTCCAGAAACAGGTATTTTATTTCTATCAAGGGCTTTATATTACTATTCTCACATAGTCCCTGATTTTAAAGCATGTTTACCATTGTCCTTTATGGTCTAATTTATCTTACAATATAATTTGATTTTTTTCTAATTTAACAAACTTGATTCTTTTTTTTTTCACGTGATAAAATTTCTAGCAAACTACATTATGTACCATGGACGATTAATTGTGTCCCTGTTTAATTATCTTGGTATCTGAATAGTATTTCCTTAATTAGATTTTGGGAATCCCCATTCTATTTGTTTACCGAATTTCCCGCCAAAAAGTCACATGGCAAAAGTGTGAACAAATGTCATCCATATTCTTTCATCAATTCTTTCATTTCTAAGTGTTTAGACATTTTCTGATGGGATAATCATTGTTAAATGGATTTAATTTATTCTGTTATTAGGTAAGTCTGTTTCTGAACGTATCACATGGTTAAACAGGGCTGTGAAGCTTGTATGTAGCCACGTGCACATGGCCACAATTGTGTTTACCTTTGACCAGATGATGAGAGTTTTGATTGGCTCAATAATATATTTACATTTGATTGACACCTCCCATGATGGTATTGTCACTCACGGTCGTCTGGTCTAATTACCATTAATTGCCTTCAGTCGTAAATTGCCTTAATTGGTCATGGTCAGTTAACCCTGACCAGATGTCAACATAATTTGATAATTAGAGAAAACATCTCTTGCTGATAAACTTCCTGTCAATTTTAATAAACAAAACTTAGGCGCCAAGAAAATCGCCAACTTTTTATTTTTGTCGCCAGATCAAATAAAAAATCGCAAATTGCGACATTGGCAAAGCCCAGCGTGACCCATGCATATATCTTCAAAACGGTTAGGTTAAGCCCAATCCTCACCAAGTAAAAGTGTTAAGCATGATGAGATCTATTTGGGGTTAAATTTTCATTTTCATATGTTCAGCCACGTTGGAGTTATTGCCCTCTTTCGACGCTTTTTTGCTATTTTGAATGTTATTTCTTTCAAAAATCATGATGTGGGGATTTTTTATCTGACGAAAAACATGGCAGCCGTAACTAAAAATAGAACATAGGGGTCAGACAGTAGTTTTTTTCGCATTTATCTCCAAAACCGTTAGGTTTAGTGGAATTCTGTGTTAAAAAAAAGTGTTCAGCATGATGAGATCTATCTGTGGTCAAAAATTTGGTGAAAATCTGTTGACCCATGTTGGAGTTCTTGCCCTGTTTGGACGTTTTTTGCTGTTTTTAATGTAATTATTTAAAAAAAATCTTCTCCTCAGAAACTACTTTACAGAATTCAATGAAAGTTGGTATTTTTGTTTTAAAGGGCATCCTTAACAAAATGACCGTTTGGATTTTTGATCTGTTATAAAGCATGGCTGCTGTTACTAAAAATTGAACATTGAGGTCAGACAGCAGATTTTTGCATATATCTCCAAAATGGTTAGGTTTAACCAAAATCTGTGGTGGGGGGTTAAATTATTCAGCATGAAGAGATCTATCTGTGGTCAAATTTTGGTGAAAATTTGTTGAACCATGTTGGAGTTATTGCCCTTTTTGGACATTTTTTTCTGTTTATGTTATTACTTCAAAAAATCTTCTCCTCAGAAACTGCACTACAGAATTCAGTGAAAGTTGACATTTTTGTTTTATAGGGTATCTTGAACAAAATGACAGAATTTTGATTGCTGAAAAAACATGGCTGCTGTTTCTAAAAATAGAACAATGGGGTCAGACAGCAGATTTTGGCATACATCTCCAGGTTTAGCCAATAGCTTTCAATTGCTGAAATGATCCTTATTATAAGGCTTACAAATGTGTCCAATGACTCAAATGGAGTCAAAATTGTCTGACAACTCCTCGTTAGAGTTATTGTCCTTAAAAGGCAAAAATTTAACCAGGTGAGCGATTTAGGCTCCTGGGAGCCTCTTGTAATCCAGAAGTTCTAAAACACTTCGTAGGCATTTCCAACATCTTACAGTGCCTTAGGTACTCAGTTGAACTTAAGATTTCATCAATATATGATCTTTTTCACCAATTTTTTGTCAAACATTGTTACAAAGCATGATATCTTCAACTTAGTTAATAGGGTATGGTTTCCCAGGTGAGCGATGCAGGCTCTTTGAGAGCCTCTTGTTTGGTATTAACATTGATTCCTTCATAGTCTTTACTTACAGTAACAATACATGTAGAAATTAAAACACTATATTTAAAAGCAGTTTTTGGCATAGGTTGTATCCTTATTGTATGATATATGATGTACCATGGTTCTCAATCCATCATTGGAAGAATTGGGATTGATATAAGATATAATGAGGACATAACTTTTTGGAGGCTTGAACTTGTCTGGAGCTGGCATGTCTTTAGTACTTTGTTTGAACATTTGTGTAACGTATAATAATTTTCTTTATTTCTATTTAAAGAAGGGGCTCATAACATATTTGAACAAATTTTTAGGTATGTTTATACGTGTAGCATTTTTTCCACAGTGGCTACAATTTAAAGGGGGAGGATTGTGGTCACACCAAAGTTCTTTAACCCGGTCACATTTTTTGCACCTGTCCAAAGTCAGGAATTTTTGGCCTCTGTATGTCTTGTTTCATTTGCACTTTCAGTTTTTTTTTGGTTTTTAGAGTCTAAAGGAGCAACTATTTTGCTGTAATTGTGTATAATATTATTTTGGGGACAGCTGCAGCCTGCCTGGGTGGTATTAGAGTTTCCTTGCCATTCATTGAAAAACAATGGGTGGCCTTGAGGTGACAAGTTTAATCTCGGTGGGGTTGTCGTCTTTTTGACATCCTCACCATATCCATTCTCGTCATATAATGACAAAAAAGCTCATAATGGTATACTATACTTATTGAAAAAAAAAAAAATGAACAAAATTTAAATGATTAAAGATGACATAACATTAAGGATGATGAGGTTGGTTTATCAATGAAGGTTTGTAGACAGATGGGAATTTTATTTACAGTTCTGATGAAAAGATTCAAAGTACACAGTTTCCCGTCAAAAGTAATAGTAGTCTTGCTTTGAGTTGTCTGCAGGAAAAAATGTAGATATTATTTTATTTTTCAAAAATATTTTACATTGAGTAAATGGGGCAACAATCCAGACTTTTACAGTGTTTGAGCCAAAATGGCCAGGTCATAAAATGTATAGAGAAGGTAGAGTAGCAGGAAAGCAACAAATTGTTTTTGGTCTAATGGTTCATGATATTAAAAAAAACTATTACATTGTTGTAATATCTACTGTTGATAATTTTTCTTCTTTATATACTTGTAGGACTGTAAAAAATTGCAGATACATTTTATTTTTGTTTTTTTATTTTTTTATTTATGAAATTATGTTTTAAGAATATTTAACAGATTTTAAATAACATTTGGCATATTCATTTGATTCCTCTTGGAAATTTGTCTCCAATTTTATTTTCATCACGTGTGGGTATATAACCTTTAGTCTTCTGGATATATTTCTCCACTCTTCTGTTACAGACAATTTGTGGTTGTCATTCTAGATTTGCTTAAAGAGTAATCAAGAGAACCAAGGTTATAGCGGTAATCAAAAGAATGTAATCCAGGGACAAAGACCAGACATGGAAAACAGATATACACAACAAAGAACATAAAGTAACTAAAATCATACATACAAAGTAACAAAAGCAAATGAGTAACTCGGACTCCACTAAAAACTGGGAGCATGGACCAGGTGCACCGGTAGGGTAAGCGTCCTCTGCTTTTCTAGAAACACCCGCCGAGTTGCTCATAAAAGTCAAGTCTGGGGTAGACAAACGAGGAAAGGAAAACTATGACCCGTTGAATACATCAGTTTTCATGGTGCAGATGGATATACCATAACGGTCCACGAGTTCATGATGACGACCATAAAACTTCTGTAGTGATGACTTCAATCTTATAGCAACATAACCCTGTTCCAGAAGCCTATTTGTTAAGAGTTCTAGCGCGATACAAAAAGTCTGCGTAGTTTCGGCAAGCTCTGGCATAATGTATGAGTTGTGATATGAACACTCCATACGCAGGTGCTGAAGGGATGTTGCCACAGATGAAAGGAAAGTTGACAATTCTGAATGAAAAGTCATCACGTTTGTCGTAAAGTTTGGTCAGTAGTTTTCCTTTACCATCGATTTCTAAGTGTAGGTCAAGATATGAGGCTGACTTCACAGTGTCAAACTATTATCTGATAAGACATTGTCAAAAGACTTTAGCCAATGCCTTGGATCAACTGCTAATGATAAGGATGTACCCCTGAGAAATTCAATGAAATTTCCATTGAATTTCTCAGGGGTACATCTTTATCATTAGCAGTTGATCCAAGACATTGGCTAAAGTCTTTTGACAATGTCTTATCAGATAATAGTTTGACAAGGAGAGTTGCCCCAACTTGACAAATGGGAAAGGAACAGCATTAATTTTTTTCTCCCTAATACTCCATTGAACTCAAAATGTCAGTGATTTAACTAAACCCATTGATTAGTGTTACACATGTATAGAGTTCAAATTTATTCTCGTGTGGAAGAACATGGTCTTTTCCTTTTCAGGTTTCAAACCAATGGTCCATTTGAGGAAAACAAAAAAACTCTAATAAAATGTCAGTAAAAAGGAATGGGTCAAAGTATTTGTAATTTCAAAGGTCCAATGTCAACTTAAGGATCCTGGTGTCGATTTGACAAAAAGTTGTGTGAAATTGTAAATTATGACATTACAGTGCTATTTTAGGTTGTCATTGCTTACAATCATTTTTTCACTTATGACTTTTTGTGAAACCGATGCCTGGACTATGGATTTCAACCACACACTTCTTATGAATATTATCTGTCATTGATTTCTTGTAGATTGCTGATGTGAGTTAAGTCAGCTTCAGAATGACAGTCTAAAAATGGAGGACGCTGTCAGCAGAAGCTCCTTAGATTCCTCTTCAACTGGTGATGAATATGTAGTTGTTAATGGTGAACCAAAACTCAAAATTACTGGAGACATACGTGATATCAATGATGAAATTTCAGACAAAATGGCCACATCATCAACTGTAACATCAACAGATTCTCTCTGCAAAGACGGTGGAATGGAAGATAATGAGTCCAAACATCATGTGATACCAAGTAGTCAGTCAGTGAATGAACTGACCTCTAAACAGGGATCAGGGGATACAGGTGTGTTCTTTTGTTTCTCTATGCAATACATGTCCTTTGGCTGGCTGCTATAAGTTTACATATATGTACGTGCAGGATCATTACAGATTTTAAATTTTTTATCATAAAGGAACAAGTTTTAATACATTATGTTACTGGCTTATTAGACTCTTCCATAGACTACTTTTGTATACTTAGAATACATGTGTAATACAAATCTAGTCACCTTCACAAGGATCGAGAGTCAGTGATGTCCTTTAAACATGTATGTAGAGGATTTACTAAAAGACTAAGGAAGTCTTGTATATTCTTGTTGTTGGAGACATCAGCATTATAACAATGATAACAGACATTATCAATAATTTTGAGTATGAATAGGTCTAAAATCATAAAAAAAGTACAACTCCTCCTAAACTGCTCTAGGAAATTAGATAAATTTTGATGAAATTTTGTAGGAAGGTTGAGTATCATATGTTGATGTGCATGGAGGAATATACCGGTAAATACCAGTACTGTCGGTGGACTCAGAAGGGAGATAATCCAAATTTTTAAAGGTTTTATATGTTAAAGCCTCATATGCAACTTCTCCTTAACCACTCAAGGGATTTTGATAAAATAATATAGAAAGGTTGAGTATGATATGTAGATGTGCATATAGGAACATAATTAGTATTGGAGGACTCCAAAGAGAGACAATCCAAATTGAGGGTTTTGAGTGTTAAAACCCTGGAAGTGCAACTTCTCCTAAATTGCTTGGATATGATATGTATTGCAGATGTGCATGAAGGAATATAAATTCTGTTGGATGACTCAAAAGAGAGATAAATCCTAATCACAGGTTTTACATTTGAGTCCATTAGAAGGGGGTATTCTTTTTCTGAGCTTGTTCATAGTATTTCTAGTTTTTCCAGTTATTGTTCAGGGTTATGGGACTTCAAAGTACAAAAACAGTTGGGTATATAATGTGCCTTAGCACAGTTTATCCATTGTTCTGTCATCAATATTTTTATGAAAATTCCTCTAGATGTGAAGGTGCAGTTACTTTCACATAGTAAATAGGTTGGAAAATTTTAATTTCTTATGGTAAAATTTATTTTATGACAGTAAACATGTATACAGCTCAATGGTCTCTCCTGGTCCATATAGCATCACATTGCCCTGATTCTACATTTTATACCAGAATTCTACCTGAAAAAAACTTCCCATTGGGTCCAATACAAATGTGATGCTATAAATTTTAGATGCAAGATGCTGTGCACATGTAAATTGAAATTGGGGAATTACCAGGATGGTGTCTGCACACTGCAGCTTTAAGTAATATGATATCCAATAGTCAAAACCTTTTCATTTTTTTTGGTTAGAAATTTGAATTGTTAGCTGAGAAATGCTTTATAGTGGATTGAAATAAAATACTTAAGTCCACTTATTTATTGGGTCTAATGAATAATAAGTCCTGCTGTGGGAAACTTCTTTATCCTAAAAAAAAATGTATTTACCAATGTTATATGTGTTTCTTAAATTATTTTTAACATACACATGAATAAAAAGGTACAGATGTAATAAACTTAGTCACATAGACATTACATATGTATCATGACTAGACAGTTGTGTCAGGTAATTTGATTGGTAAGTAAGTAACTTGCTTTCTGATTTGCTATCTCTCTTTGAGCAAACCATGTTATTTTGTATAATCTGGTTTGGTACAGTACTGTGAAGTCATTAAATGTCAAATACCAGCACTCCAAGATTTAAATAATCCTTAACAAAATAAAGTTCAGAATATGGATTTTTCCTTAACTTTTGTGTAAATTGTTGCAAACCAGATTATTTTATAAACTTTAAAATTTCTTAAATAACTAAAACTTGCAGTGTTAAGTAGTGATACTGGAGCAAACAAGTGCATACAGTTGGTCCTACATGTAAGGTGACCTAAATTGTTTCACTCACAAATACGAAAACCATTAGAGATCAAAACTTGAAATTTTTAATGAGAAATGGTCATTAAACACATGTACATGTACATGAAATAAGGTTCCATTTATTTGTAAAAGATGTCTTAGTAAAATTTGTATTCTATGTAGTTTATTTATTCTGAGGTCGTGAAAAATAGTCCTGTCCTTAAGAAAAACCTTAGGTTTCATCAAATAACAAAACATTCATATTTCAAACATTTTTGAAGAAATAAAGACTTTGTGGTAATGAAAGGTTGTTGTCTTCCAGTAAGAGGAAGATCTGTTTCATTACCTGCTACATCGTTGGAGGAAACAGACACAATATTCAATGGAGTTACCTACCTTGGTTGTGCTCTTGTAAATGCGCCACGAAGTGAGGTAGAAATCTATAGAAACATGGCAATCCTCAATGAACAGACTCAGATGGCCATTCCTATTGTGTTGTCAGTACCAAATACTTCACTTGGAAGTATTAGGTAAGTATAAATGTTAATATGGTTAATGCATGTAGTTAAGTAGTTACATGTACACCTTAGTTTGTAATTCTGCACATTAAAGGGTTGATTTACTATTTTTATATGGTAGAAATTGTGATAGTACATGCACATGCACAGTTAGATTTACAACATGTATTGACTTTTGAAAAGAATTACAATTTAAAATTCATGTAAACACTTTAACCCTTTAGTTGTTGTATGTTGTGATCTGTTATTACTAAAAATGTGAAGAAAAATGAAGTGTGATAGAAACAAAATAGAATATTGAATTCCCAGTATCAAACTGTTTTTAAAGAGTCATTTTGTGACAAATTTTTTATTTCACATTAACATTTTTTTAAAGAATATAATTAATAGTTATTAATTAATAATATGTACATTAATTTTATTTGTGGCTGTTTATTGTAGTAAGGGACAGAAATTAAGCTTACACTTATATATAATGCTAGTCTGAATACTGAATGATAGATTTACAAAAGTAGGTTTACTTCAGACATCAAATTTTTGAAAAATGATACTAAAATTACAATATATTTTTTGTACCCTTCCCTACAAGTTGGAGGTATTTAGTGACTCCAATATTGGTTTGTCAATCTATTACTCAGTCTTTCACACTTTTAATTCCTGCATCCTAATCATTTACAATGTTAACACAATCTGTTTTTTCAAGTACATGTCAAGATCGTGCATTTCTTGGTTGAAGACATCGTTGTTGTATCCAGCTGCAAATGGAAGGAGGGGCCTATTAATGATGGTCTGCGCCTGACAGTCACACTTCCCTTTTGGATGCCATTTCAGTGAAATTATCTGATTGATTTCGTAGCATTTTTCTGCATTGAACACTTTGGTGACAGATTGTGAAAATTATTTCTCTGAAAGATTTTGTTCAATATTGTAGGATTTTTATGAACATTTTGTAGTTGTTCATATTTCATTGCCATTTTTTTAAGGAGTTATTGGACTTGGTGAATTTTTTCTATGTTGAACACTTGAGTGACACTTGATGGATGCAACCCCTCTATTCATGCCTTACAAACTGTGTTCAGATTATGTAGGATTGTTAGATAAGACTCTGATATGTTGTTGATCGTACCACATAAAAAATTTGATTTGACAAATTTTACATTCAATATTGGAGAGTTTTCCTGAATCTAATACTTTTTTGTAGGAACACTTTGTGAAGGCATCTCCTCTGCTTCTTGGATTTCTTTCATGTTTTGTAGGATTTTTTGTTCTTGAGAGTATATTTTTATGACATGTAGTTGTGTACAGTGTACACAACATTTTGCTGAAACAAATTTTTGCAGGCGACATAGGGATGTAGGCAACTTTTAATCTCTTCAGCAAAAGGGAATGTATGGCTGTATGTAGCAAATTAGCAATCTTGTTCTTTAAAGAATGCTACAGACTTTGTAGGCATCTGTAGTTTAATTACAACAGCCTTCTCTGAAATATGCCTAGTTATAAAATTGATTTTATATTTTACAGAAATGATACTCTTTAACTTCAATGTTTTTTATCAAAAAGTTGATTTTAAAGACTATGTATGAAAATTGGTGAATTGTATGATGATGCTCTGCTTGTGTGGTTTTTATTTTTTTTCACAGTGTTAAATTTTTTTAATGTAACCTTTTTCTATTTTTGCATTGCAGACAGGATAGATTGGTTCGGTATGAATTTTATATATCTCCTGCCTTAATTTAGTTGGTTTTGAAATTTGCTGGGAGAAGAATTTAATGAGTGATGTGAATTTAATTTTTTTAGTTGAATTTTATTGAAAACTTTTAAAATGAACTTCATTAAGCTACGTATAAAAATTGAAAAAAAAATTAAAATGGCATCTTAAACACTTGTAAGGTGAACTATGCCTCAAGGCATTACCTTCCTGTGGAATTAGGGTCCTTTGAAATAAAAGGACCATGGCAGTTACTGTTCCACTTCAAGGAATCACCTTGCTTCTATAGCATGATGCCTCAAGGTATTATTTGCCACAGCTAGGAAGTAAGTTAAACACACATTCATGAAAAATTATTTAAAGTTAATGCAGATGTAATGTCTGCAAGTTTAGTATAGAAAAGGGTGTTAAATCTTACTAGTTATTGTACACCACACAAATAGTAAAAATTAGTGCATGTTCTTGAATTAGCCCTTGAAAATTGTTATAACAGACAAATATTTAATTGAGATATATCTTATTCATGTAAAGTTAAAAAGGTTGGAAAATCCTGTTTCTATATAATGCTTGTACAGCATGAATATCCATCTCAAGCAGTTTTGATATATATTATAGCTATGCTAGCATTTTGTTATCCTTCACTTAGTACATGTAAATATTATTTTTTTTCTAATAATTCTCTGTAGGATTCATAAATAAATGGTCAATTGAATTGTAAATCAGGGTCTAATTACACTTTATTTACTATTTTTTTTACAGTTGTCTCCCTTTGGCCTTGTCTATGTTTATATTGAAGGTACACCAAATCAGATAAAGTGGTGAAAATTTAACAGTTGACTAACATTTTATAACCATTCAGGAGAGTGATTACCTACTCCAGTTTAAAAACAATAATTTTGTAATAGGTTCTTTAACAAGCCTGCAGTAGTGGCTCCAAAAATATAATAAAAGTTGAACAGATTCAGTAATATTACCGGTACATTTACATTGTTGATTTATTAATATGATCATAAAAAATGGCTAGTGAGTAATAATTATGAGGCAAAATAACTTTTATACATTAATATTTAAAGATCTGAGAATTTATGTTAAACTACAAATATTTTAGTTAAAGTACATGAAAATAATGAGTTCTTTTAAGATATTTAGGATGCCCAATATTTAAATAACATTTACTTTTATTACCTAATTACATGTATAAGGTTTTATTTGTTTATTAAATATACACATATTTTTCTCTATTTTCAAAATTTATTCAGGACAGGGCGATCTATTGCACTGTCGATGTACTGTTGCACGGTGCAATAGTCTCCTTTGAGGAGTCTATTGCACTGACCCCATAATGACCTTTATCTAAGCCTTTTGATTGGTTGAACTTTTTTTAAGCGCTTCATTGAATTGGAATTTACTCACAAAAAACTTGTGTGTAAAAACGTAGATGTGACTCTTGTCTGCCAATTCGTAAACATGGAGCAGTCAATTTTCTATTCCTGGTCGAATGGTTGTCTCTTTGACATATTCCCCATTTCCATTCTTTATTATATCTCATAGACTAATTAGGTAATAAAACAGTTATTAAATGGGTTGGATGCAATAGACCAGAACATTTGTCCTTTGGTACTGAGAATGATCAAGTGCTCTCAGTACCTTAGGACAAATATTCTGGTCTATTGCATCCAATGCATTTAATAACTATAATATATCTCTGTGAGTTCAATGCTATTTTATATGGAGAAGTGTAGCAAAAAGTATGTCACACATATCCATGAGACAAGTCCAAGTAAAAAAAAATCATAGAGTGTAGATTTCACCATTGAATAGTGACCTTTGTAAAATATTTATGTCAAGTTGTAAAAAACCAACTCAGTCAATACTTGGGAACAACAAGAGAGTGGACAGTGCAACCAAAGAGCAAGTTCCTTACTTGTGTATAAATATAAAGTAGGATTGCATGTGTCAGTCACATGTCCTGTGACTGAGGCTAATTGTCAAATAAAAACTAGTGTTAAATATTGATTTTGATGCACTGCAGTGACCTAACTGGTCTAGAATAAAAAGATTGAGCACCTCTCCTTCCTTTCTAATGTGCAATTTTGTCCATCAGATGAAAAGGAAATATTTTTCAGTCATAAAAAACCTCAAAGTTTACCTGGACTATATACTTCTTGAAAATTTCCTGCGGTGTATTTTGAAAGAATGATTGTTTTATTTGAAGTTCAACATTGGCGTAACTTTTTGGGCAACATGTTGCCCAGTTCTGATCCTCAGCTCCTCTGAAACTGCTGAATGAAAACTTTTAACCCATTTTTTATTATATAATCTTAATACCAGTGGTGGCCCTCCTATTTCGCTTTACTATCTGAATGATTTTTTGACTGTCCTATATGGTGTTCAAATTTTATATCCATGAGGTGTCTGTTGCTTGATTATTTTTGGTTCTGCCTGATCCCAACTTCCTGTTTGAAAGAACCTGATAATGGTTTGATATAAGTGGAGGTATCCTGGATATTGTCTTCATTCTCTTGTATATTTTTGCATTTAATTTGACTTGATGTCTTAAATTTTTCCAGTTTTTATATGCCTGTCTGTCCTGATGGAACATACTTTGGTATACTGTTGTCCATCTGCCTGTCCGTCTGTCGTTCACACTTTGCACAACTCAAAAATGCTGCCACCAACTTTTGTGAAACTTTAGTAAATTGTTATTTTGCTATGAATATGAGCTCCCATTTGATTTTTAATAAATTTCTGCTTTTTTTAGTTTTTTTTTTAGTTTTGGGACTTGATTTGTGCATAAATGGGGTGATTTTATGTATTAGGACTATAAATCAAGAACCAATGAGTCCTTGGTGAATTGTTTCTTTTTTATAGATGTAGTGATGTAAGCTCCCTTTCAATTTTTTAAATTTCAGATTTTACCATTTAGAGTAATGGGACTTTGTTTATAAAAATGGGGAATTTCAGAGTTTTCAGTCTATAACTTAGTATTGGTTCCACCCATTTTCATGAAACTTAGGAAAATATTTATTACTATTGATGTTAGCTCCCTCTTCAATTTATATGAATTTGTGATCTTCCTCAAGTTTCTATACTTTATTTATAAAAAGAAGGTATTGTCCATAATTGCACAATAACTTAAAAAAAAACACTTTAAGCAAATTTTATGAAACTTCATTCAATTGGTTTTTTTTTGGTTTTTTTTAAATGTAAACTTCTTTTTGATTTTTATATATTCTGTATCAAATATTTAATCACAATTAAATTCAGAGCTGTATGAAGCTTAAATTTTGTGTTTATGCTAGACCATCTTTTCAGGGTGCTCCATAGGTGTATCTAGTTGAATCCTGTGTAGCATTTTATGGTCTGCCAGACCTTTAAGCATGTAAGGGGGATAAGACTTTATCATAAACACGTTATAACATCATTGAAATTGTTTGCATTTAATACTTTACTGGGGGAAATCTCAGCAAATTTCAACAATAGCACTTATTCTCATTTAGTTTTTGTGGAGTTTATGAGCACTTTTTTTTTTCAGTTTTTGTTAACACTGTGACTTGTAGTTTCTTTGCCTGTCTTTGTACTGTAGATTCATTTAGCCCTTCTTTTAGCATATTTTTATCAACAGAGAAAAAAGGTTGAAAATAAAACCTCATCATGAAATTTTAAAGGCAAATGACTAAACATACATGGCGGTCAAGAAAGGGGAATTTTCAATGATAGTTGCAAGATATTTGTTTTAACAATTTAGGATTTTGATGTGAAAAAAAATCTTGTTTAGTTTAACCCAAGTTTTCTACACAAAGATATTATCATAATTTATTATGATGAATCCACCATCATGTGTCTATGTTTTCTCTTCTGTGGCATGTTCCTTGCAAGGAATTTCAAATAAATGAAACTACAGCACATATTCAGATCTTATATACTTTGATAGGCTTTTGTGGAGGTTTTATATCTAAGCATTTTCCTTGAATTTGAAATAAAACCTACAGATTAGCTGTTTTCATAAGCATTTGATAACAGTTGATGATAATTCATAACAGTTTGATTGGTCTTGATTTGGATTTTTAAGAAAATATATTTTTGTAGACCATACATGGTACTGTCATGGTAGTATTATAGAGCTTAGAATATCAGAAATTATATAAAATTGCATACTTTCAGAATCACATTATTTTAATAGTAGGAAGTGCTGATGATACTTGGCACATTGAATGTAAGTTTGGTCATACATGTATATGTAAATTAGCATTGATGCAGTGTGCATTTCTAATTTTTTTTTTTTTTCAGACTTATTGATCCCACCAATGATTCAGAGATAGCTAACTACAGAATTCATCGTATATTGTTCTGTGCTCGTGGTCCCAGTGACAGTGAAGAGAAGAGATGTTTTGCATTTACATGTAGTCATGGTGATAGTGCTGACAATGCTATTTTCCAGTGTCATGTGTTCAGATGCGAGTTACAAGAAGCTGTAAGTCATTATGGTGTATAGTTTGCAGTAAATCTTAATGCTATTTATTTTAAACAGACAATTGATTAAAAGAGTATAATTCCAATCTAATTTGAATATGCCTTTTTCATGCATTATGATTGGTTGTTCACCATTTACAACCTCAGCGATGACAGTTTTTACAACAATATAAATTTCATGTACAAATGATAAAAAACATGGCTACTGTTGCTTCGACAAAAAATAAATCTGTTTAGAGGCTTAAAACAGTATTATCTGCTTTATTCCATTCATATTAAGAATTGTAAATGTATATTCAAAACAATAATTTTAGAAAGAATACAGTTACATGCATCAGTAGCCTTATTTTGAAATTGACAACCATATCACATTGTCGGTTGAATGCTGCCATTTGCAATGTCAATTTTGAGTGTCAATTTAATTGAATGAGAGTTTTTAAGAAAAAAAAACAATAAATATATTTCAGGTAGTTAGGGATTGGAATTATATGGATTATAAATACTGTTTTCCGAGAATTCATGGATGTGGAAAATCAGACACTCACGAACCTGATATAAAATTCCTTTGGGCTTTTATTTGTTTTGTGAGTGAATGGCCTCTGATAAATTGACAGAATGCTTCCATAAAGTGATATGTGTATTGCTCCTTTTACTCAAAGTGTTTCGTATACATTTATTGGATTTGGACATTTTTATATCATTATGCAGATGACATCAACGGCTAGTTTAAACAGTCGTATTTCCTTTAGCAAGTATTTTCTTAACACTTTAATCTTTTTAATTATTTTTAATTTGTATTTTTGAAATATTAACCAAGAACTTTTGATCACATTAAATGTTACTCAACCGACTGAAGTTATGAACCGAGTCAGTTATGTTTGTATGAAGAGTAAATTAGAAATGGACTGTTTATGCACTGGGGTCTGTCAGCAGGGCCTGTAGAAGTCATTTATTCAACAGTGGACTCTTTATACACTGGAGTATATGAGTAGGGCTAGCAGAAGTCATTTATCTGACAATTGACGGTTTCTAAACTGGGGTCAGTCAGTGGGGCCTGTAGAAGTCATTTATCTAACAATGGACTGTTTCTATACTGGGGTTGGTCAGTCAGTGGGGCCTGTTGAAGTAATTTATCCAACAGTGGACTGTTTCTACACTTTGATCGGCAGTCAGTGGGGCCTGCAGAAGTCATTTATCCAACATTAGACTGTTTCTGCACTAGGGTCTGTCAGGAGGGCCTGTTGAAGTCATTAATCCAACAATGAACCGTTTTTTCAGTGGTGTCATTTAGTTAATATATTCAAAAAAAACATTTCTGGTCAACCATGTTATAGGAAACACTTACAATAGTCAAAGGTTAGACAAAGGAAATTTAGTAAGAAATAAAACACCTGTATATGATAGATGTTGTCTTGAATTTATCTCTCATCCTTACATATATCTTCAGTAAACAATAAGTATACAATAAACTTAGCTTAAGACAATTGATTTGGTAAGAATGTTTAATATTACAGATTATTTAGGGTATATTTTTGTCTAATAATTATGTTGTTTCATAATCAGGATTCATTTCCTATTTTGTTTAAATTGTCATGTTATTGATTACTGAGTCATTACATGTAAACGTGTGTAAACCAAAAATATACAGTTAATGGTTTCTATATGTATACTAATGTAAGGAAAAGGCTGGAATTCTATAATCAGCATCCATTACTATTAGGTTTTGTGATTTATAATTTATGCATGAATGATTTCAGTTCATAATTTAGAGCTTAGTACTTCAGCATTGGATCAGAGTTTAATAGTATAAGACAAGTTCATTTTTTTACAGATATTTCACCTTGTCTTATTCCTTAGGTTGACTTTAATAAATAAAGTCCTCAGTCATGTACCCCTGGAATTCTCTTTTAACTTTATGTTCAAGACTGAAGTGAGAAAGAATTATTTGTACATTTTAAAAGATTTAACACCTTCTTGTACTTAACTGTAAGTGTTATTTGAATAATTAATAAAAAGAGAAGTATCACACATAATGATGATTTAGTGAGTAAAAGTGTAATCAGTTTATTTAGTAAGAGATTGCTAGGTTGTAAAATTAGAATTAAAAATATATCAGGACAAAAGATAGTTTGCTTTATTTGAATTTGAGCGAAGGAGGATTATGTCCAGTTTTCATGATGGTAAATATTTCTGATGTTTGTCTTTTTTTAACATAGTAAAGGGAAATAATTTCCCTGTTATCAATGAGTTTGTATGTTACACCCAATTGGTCCGTAGATAAAAGAGAACCTGTTGTTAACAACGTTCCTGCTTATTGTTCTCCTATTAGAACCGTAAGATTACATTTATTCTGTTATTTGAACCGTTAGATAACTTTTTCTCTTTATTTACCCTCTGTTTACAAAGTGGAAGGTATATACTGATAGGAATGTCTGACCGTTTATCCATACTTCTATCTGTATCCATTAAGGGGATGGGGTTCCCTACTCACATCCATTACTCCTCCAACATCATTGAATGGAATTTAATGACAATTTTACAGCACCTTTATAGTACCTCCGACAAACAAAGTTTTGGAGGAATATAGGAATCATCCCTCCCTGTCCATCTTTGTCTACCTTTTATACACTGCCATAAGTAGTGAGTAGGATTATTTGATAACACTCTGAAAAGTTGCATGTTCCTTTGACCATCCACTGATGGTTTCCAAATGATAACTCAAGAAGGTATTGAAAGATCTTTTTCAAACTTTGTGTAGTAATTGAGTATCATAAAAACAAATCAAGTTTGAATTTCAGTTTGATATGATTATTGTACAAAAGTTACGGCATTTTGTAGTTTTTACCCCCCATATTTTTTTTTGCAACATAGAGGGGAGTCATCTTAATCATGTTAATGTTCCATTAGATGACCTATTTTTTATATGCCCGTCTAAGACGGGACATATTATGGTATACCGTTGTCCATACGTCTGACCGTCATCAACACTTTGGACAATAACTCAAAAACACTTTCACCAACTTTTATGAAACTTTGGTGAATTGTTCATATCTATTGATGTAAGCTCCCTTTTTATTTTCATAAATTTCAGATTTCTCGTTGTCATGTTATGAATTTTTTTACTTAAAAAAGTGGTCCATAGGCTGGGAGGGTACACTGTGCACCCCCTCACTCATCAACTTCATGGTGATTTTTAGGTACCTTTATAACTCCCATTACCAAATCAATTTGTCACCAAAGAATATTTTTGGATTCTTTTTCAGTTTAAGCCTATATTTGTACCCTACTGGGTCAAAAAGCCAAGATTTTTGTGACTCAATTGTTTGAGCTACTTAGCCTTCTTTGGATAGCATTTGTGAACAAACTAAACAAATTTAGGTATCATCGTATAGCCCAATGACTTATCTTTACAATGGTACCAAGAAGGTTGTGGTAACACTCAGGATTTTGCGGTAAAATGAAAAAAATGTATCCCTACCCTGCCCAAATATCGCTTAATTGACATATTTTTCAATGTCAAAACCCCTAGAGTATTAATGCTTCAGTAAAAAATTGCTTATTTGGTATTTTCTGTTTAGTATTATCACAATTTTTACTTCTGGAGTTCTTTGGATAAATTTTGGCGATTTTTGTTGTCAGAATTTTTCAAAAAATGCGAAAAATGGTCACACAGAAGTTTTTTCTCATTTATCTCCAAAACCATTAGGTTTAGCCAAACTCTGACATAGGGTTTAAGCATTCAGCATGTTTAACCAAATCCTAACATATGGTAAAAGTGTTTAGTATGATGAGATCTATCTCTGGTCAATTTTCCTGCTGGTCTGTTAAGCATGTTGGAGTTATTACCCTTTTCGACATTTTTTCCCTATCTTTAATGTTACTCCTTTTAAAAACTCTTCTCCTCTGAAACTACAAGACCAGTCAGTACCAAACTTAGTATGAATGTTCTTTAAGGTATTGTGCATAGAACTGACGTAGGATTTTTTTATCAGTTGAAAAAGATGGCCACCGTTACTAAAAATAGAACATAATGGTCAGACAGAAGTTTTTGCATATATCTCAAAATATGTAAGGTTTTGGCAAATTCTATCAATTGTTGAAATGATCCTCATTTCAAGACCTGCAAAAATCTGCTTGGGTCAAAGTTGTCAAGTTATTGTGCTTGAAAGGTGAAAAATGATGTTTGTTTTTACAGTTTCCAACCAATTTCTTGAAAATTGTGATAGATAGAAAGAAACTTTGGATTGCTGAAATGATCCTTAAGATAAGGCCTATTAAAGTGTGCCAAGATCAAAGTTGTCGGATGACTCTTTGTTAGAGTTACTGTCCTTGAAAGGCAAAAAATGATGTTCTTACCAGTTTTCAGCCAATATCTTAAACTTTAATAGACTTTAATAAATTGAAAGAAACTTTAAATTGATGAAATGATCCTTATAAGTCCTACCAAAGTCTTCTTTGAGTCAAAATTGTAGGATAACTCTTTGTTAGACTTATTGCCCTTATATGGCAAATAATTTAAGCAGGTGAGTGATTTAGGCTCCTTAGAGCCTTTTGTTTTGTAAGTGCAACACTTCCTTAACTGCTTAAGAGATTTTGTTAGAAGTTCAAACCATAAAAAGTATCAAAACCAGATGGGGAGTATTCAAATGCCTCAGCTCTATCAACATGGATTAAAAATTGGCTTTGATTTACAAAAACATTGCATTATCTTCTTTCAGGTTGCCAAGATTCTGTACTGCTTTGCTACAACTTTCCGCAAGGTTCCCAAGGAGATGAAGGAACATAATACTTTAATGGATCAAGAACTTGTCTCAACATTTTCTGTCTCATTAGAATTCAAAGAGGATGATGGGAAGGGAAACTTGACAACTTGTCCAAAAGATAAAAACATGTTTAAATTCAGAAGTAACCATGAGAAGAAAATAATCATTAATGTTTCGCAGACAGGAGATAAAGAATTGACAATTGAGAGGTATAATATAATGATTTATGGGCTTGTTGGTTGCTATTGATATGACAGTTGAAAAGTATAATCATATGATGTGTGGTTATTGATGTTTCATATAGCCTAATGTATTGTCTTCAGTAATTAGTGAATATGATCACATCAGTCATAAGATTTTACCAATTTGGTCCTCTTGACTTGTGAAAAAGTAGTATAGGGATTGGGTAAAAGAACCCCTTACACAAGAATACAACCATGCATCATTTTCTAATATGAAGAAGGTGAAACCTTAAATGCTCCTGAAGAAAGATATGAGTCCTTTCATAATTTTTGTCAGCCCCATTATTATAAACTTCCAAATTGGTTATATGTGTCATGATATACAATTTTTTCTTGTCCTTATGCATTTTGCTATTGTCATGGTTTGAAATATGTATGAGCCGAAATGTCTAGCTTGGGTAAGGAACTGTGGGTTGTCATGGTCCCAAATGTCTGTGGTGGAATTGGCTGGTATTGATTAGCTGATGACATCATTTTCGTAAATATTCTAGTGCCATGTTTTGACCATCCCTATCTTAGTTAAAGCTCAGATTTGATTTGTATTTAATCATCAATGCTAGTTTGTGTTTCCTATCAAGTATGTGAAAATGAAGCTGCCTTTATAGTGTTTTTAAGCTCCTGATTTTATATGCACAAGCCTGATGCTTGTTCTCCCCAGAAGTATACAGGACCCAGTTGATAATACAACCATTTACGCTTCCTTTGGGAGCATATAATTGTTCAAAATATAATTTGCTGCCTAGTTTGCAGAAATAAAAAAAAAGTATTAATTTTAGTTATCTTCTGTATCAGACATCTGTGGTCACGTCAAGCTGCACTATGTAAAGATGTTTATTTCTTTTTATCGTAATTCATTATAAACAACGACTTCCTTTGGTTTGAAATAGGTAAACTTAAAGGAGTTAGACCTAAGGTAAGGGATACAACTCTTACAAATCATTGGTATGTTTGTATGTTTTATATCAATCTCATATAAGCATCAAAGTAATTTGGTTTGATTTCATTCTGTTTCAAATGAAAGCTTGATAGACTTCTGTGATATTGAATATGATACAAACATATCACTGATTTCAAGAGTTATGCCCCTTACCCTAGGTCTAACTCCTTGAAAGACAAATGAGTTCATTTCTAAAATTTGTGTTTTTCAACTACTATTACATGTACAGAATTGTTTTTTAAAAGTACAATGAGAACATTTAAAGTCTCAAAACACTTATACCTGTGTATATAGAGTGTAGTCTTCCTGAAAAATCCTCCAGACAGTATCATACGAAATTGAATAACATGTTAATTTGCTTGTTAGGTGTTTTGGACTGTTGATATCTCCTGGGAGGAACGTTAAAGATGGAGACATGCAGTTAATGGAAATGGTAAGATATTTTGATTTTGCATGCCTCTGGTAATTAAAATGACTGGAATAGATTGTTCGGTGGTTTTCAGTTGTGCTGCACAGAAGTATTCTGCTGTCTTTTTTGTTGCATTGAATGTTTAACTTGCTTTTAAACTGTTCATGAAAAAATACTTCTTGTCCGTCAGTCTGTAATACATGTTACATTTTGCAGAAATAAAATTTTGTGCTTAATGAAATAATGTATTGAAAAATCACTGCCCTAATTTGTTTTAGAAAGTTACGTAATTTATTTTTATCCTAATACTATTTGACAGAAATCCATGGGATATACAGATGGAAAAAATTATTTAGTTTCTGGTAGCTGGGATCCTACAGAGGAATGTTTTCTTGTCCTGAACACAGAAACACCAAAAGGTACAACTTTTTTTTTAATTGGGATGAGAACAATGCCTTTTGAAACTGTATGTTGTTTATTGTTGCCATGTATTTATCTTGATCTGATTGTTTTAGTTGTATTCTTTTGATTTCACTTTAAACAGGGTTACCCTAATTTCCAAAGGAGTGGGTTTTATATGAATGACCTTGTATGTCCATCATTTCTTTCTTCCATGTGTCTGATCATTTGTCTGTCTAAAATCGTTCTCAATTAACTGGGCTACTACTTACCAAATTGATTTCAAATTTGGCATAATACTTCATACTGATGGGACATACTTCATTGGGAACTTGGGTTGCTGTCTGATATCAACTTTCTTTATCAAGAAATGATAGTGAAAATTTACTTAGGTCCTTATGAAGGGAATAACTTTGGTTTGCAGCTTCATTTACATGAGTTATACCAATGAACTTTTGGTTTCTGCCTGATATCAATTTCTCATTTTGTGGATCTTGACATCTTTTTTTCTGAAACTACTGGACAGATTTTAATGACAGTTGGCATGAATGTTTCTCAATGTATCCTGCACAAAAAATTGTGTTGGGATTTTTTATGTGTTTAAAATATGGTTGCCATGTCTATTTCAAAAACTTAAGAGAGAAAGCCATGTATTAAAGGTATATCTCAATAACTATGAGAGATAGTGAAAAATAATGACAACCAATCTTCTTTCAACCTTCTTTGCCTTGAAAGCTGTTCAAAATCTTTATGATTTGAAAGTTGTAGGAAGACTCCTTATTAAAGTCATTGCCCTTAAAATTTTACCAAATGATCAAATTAGGCTCTCTAGTATATTTATCCACATTATCCAGTTTATCATAGAACAAGCACACATGTAGATTCTTCTTCAGTAATGAGTGTTTTAAATTATTCTCCATTCAAGATGGCAATGTGAGCTTTATTGAACATGTTAAAATCTTAATTTCACCATAGAGAGAGGAGAAATAATTTAAATAAAAAAATTAGGTGAAGGAGAATTGGTTTCTTCTCTCCTGAAATTTGTGAAATTTCATATGGTGGTAAGACTGTCAGAAATGTGTAGGGGCATTCAGCTATGAATATTGCCTAAAAATATTGACTTAGTTGTTATAACATGAAAGTTGTTCATAACATAGTAGAATATATAAATATATGGTAAAATAATGTTTTGTGGCATTAGTTTATTGTAATGACATCATAATGGTGCCACATCATTTAGCAAAAACTGCTGAGAATTGCAAAATTTGTGTTTTTTTTTTATTTTTTTTGTTTAAATATTTACATCCACAAAACTATGCCCACTCCCAAGAAACAACTTTATATATCTTCCCATATGATTAACTATGTAATAATGAATGTATTCACTAAATATGAAGTTGTTTCTTAGGTGTGGACACCATTTCTTTGCCAAAAATATGACCAGAAAGTGACCAAAGAGACAAAGTTTGACAGAATATCTAAATATTGGTTAACTTCAAGCAATTTTTTTCTCCTTTCAATGAAGAATTATCAGTCTTTATGTTTTTCATTTGTGATGGATTCAATGCTCCAAATTCACAATTAAATCATTCAACACTTTACAATTAATTTTCAGTTGAAATTAAGGCCAATGAGACCCTTTATTGCCCCTTCTCCTTTAATTACTGCCTGGTAATTGAAAAGTCCTGTTTATTTTTATCATCAGCTTAGCGTTGGAGAAACAAATTTTTATGTCAACCCTTATTTTGATCAGTACTCCAATCAAATTGCACTTAAAAACTAAAAACTAAAAAAAGTTAATTTTATTTGAATGTTATATAATTACATATAAAAGTTTTTTTTCACAGATACACGGGTATTCTTAACAGTAGCTGTAGATTTAGTGATTCATGGTATCCAGGAACCTGTTAGATTCGCCATAGAAACCAAAGCTAAAATATTCCCTACATCTGAGAGATTTTGGAATTTTACCAAACGTCCACACCAGGAGTTATTCCATATCAATCTTAAACAGGTAATATTGTTTAAACTTACTGGAGTCATGAAGTTAAATTAGAATTTTTCAAGAATACTTAAGGTAAACTATTTAATTCCCTTCTGTCATTAGAATATAATTTTTGGTGCTTATTTTCTGAGAAGGTTCAGTTGTGGCTACCACTAGGTATTTGCCACACTTTCCTCCAATAATTTTGTTGAAAACTGCCAGAATTTTTTGGGGAAAGTGTAGTATTTACTTTGTGGAAGTACCAAGTGAGCCTGCTCAGAAAATTAGCGCAAAAGGGTCTATAATTGGCCAGGGTATGGAACTTTCATGGCCTTTGCTTAAGTCTGATAAAAAGCCTTAAATGTTGAGATATTCAATAGAGAGGTAGAGTGAATTTTATGGTATGCTAGTTTGTTGTTTCAGCTCATTTTTTGATCATACATTACAGGTAATGGTTAATGTCTTATAAAACTAATTTAACCTCACAACAGACCTGTCTTTAGTTTTGAGATGTTGGTCATTAATGTGTCTTTGTGTTGTTGGTCTCCTTTGTAGTTTAATCTGAAGGAGTGTCATAGTTTTGTTGCTGTGGATTCTATTACTTTTATTTTCTGGGCCTATCAGAGCATACTTAGAGGTGTGTTTACACTTGTTGAAGACCTTTTGGTGATCTCTGGAAGTGTTTACTACTGTGATTTCATTTATTTTCATGGGGTATCAATTTTTGAGGTTAGAGGAAAAACGATATTTTGTTGGATACTTGAATTTGTGATTCGTGGGTCAATAAAATAAAAAAAATTGACATTTCTGTGCATTTCCTGCAAATTATCACTGAAGTAATGCTGCTTTTGTTCAAAATTTTAAACGAAAATTTTGTAAGCATTGGCAGCATTCAAACAAATGAAAGTTGTTTTGAGGATGCATGTTTCCCCACACTGGCATTGAAATGCATTAGTGCCTTGATGCTTAACATAAAGCTATTTTAATTACAAATGAAATTTAAATGATTCATCCATCAGGAAATCAGAACTCCCGTTTTCATTTTCCAGATTAAGAGTAAAAGCTTGGTACGTTTAAATTCTTGTGAATGAACTTGAGGTGCCATTGCTAGTTGTATGATCAATGGGAAGTGTTGAAACCTTGAGTTTGCCAGACGTCAGTTTTACAACAATGGCTATCTGTGGAAAGATGAGAAAAGCAAAGAAAACTAAAACTTATGACAGTACATAACACAAGTAGCCCAAAAACCATTGGTGGGCTACCTATAAAACAAATGATATTCCATCTAATTGGGCATTTTCCTTTTGAGCCTGTACTCCTTTTATGCCAGTTTACTTTTCGATTTTCGTAGATAAATTGCGCCAATAAATTAATGATCATTTTGCCCTAGAATACAAGAAAATTTACATTTGTGCAACATTAAATCCGTGGTGTGGTTATTGTATGTTATTCACTATTTAAAAAAAAATCTTTATAATTGGTTGTTCATCTTATATTTTAAGTCAATCTAAATGACTGCATTACAAAGTTACATCCATAAACCATTGAATATGGCCATCTTTTTAAAACATCTATGGGACATGTTAGCGACTGACGGACGAGCAATACTTTATCCATTATAAAATAGAAGAACTATTAAATCATTTACATATATGTTATCCAGTTATATCTCCTTTCTTTTTTGTAAATTTTAAAATTGAAAGTTGAAACAAATAATTACAATCAAATTAAAATGAAAATAAAAAAATAAATAATTATAATAAATAATTTATATTTGGTTTTTATTTACATGTTTATTTTCTTTAATTCATTTTTAATTCATTTTTTTTTAATGATCGTTTTACTTTTAGATTTTTACTTCTTTGATATTTAATTTCCTTATTTGTATTTGGCACAAAATTAGTCTTTCTGGCGGAAAAGGACTACACGTAAAAATATTTTTTGGCGCAATTTAACTACAATTTTATATCATATTTTTTATTTGGCGCAAAAGAACGATGGCCATCTTATTAAACAATAAAGGGTGACATCCTGTCACCCTCTCGTTATGGCTTCTTCCTTGTGTCACTTGACCAATACAGAGATTAAACTGAGTAAACATTCATTCACTTGAATTATTGTTCGTTGGAATGTTAATTTTCTCGTTCAACTCTATTCATGAAAACCATGAAAATAAGTAACCAACAAATAAATATGAAACCACTGTGTTTTGTATTTAGGTTATATGCTGATACATTTGATGTATTTCATCATATCCATTCTTTTCTATTATAGACAATTAGACGGATCTTTCTCAGTTGTCCTTATGGCTAGAAAAAAAATCTGCCTTATCATTGAATTCCAAATATAACATTTTGACATTAAAATTCAGTGTCTCTAAAAATTCAGGACATTCAACAAAAAAAAAAAAAAATTTCACCACCAAAGGACTTTATCAAAATCTTTTCTAGTCCTTGGACCATGTCCTGTTTTAAGTAAAATGAAATGAGTGTGGGCAACAGATAGTTTTGCTCTACATACACATTAAATCGTCCATGTTTATTGATGTTGTTACTCTGTTGATTGTATACCATAATCAATTCTGATTCCTGTAAAAATACATGTAGCAGTTTCACTTGAGAATCACTAATGCACAATTTTAAATTTAAAAATGATATTTTGCATGCCCAAAATTGTTTTTGAATGAGTAAAAATCTATATCAGTATTTTGAAAATCTCTTCATGCTGCTTGATTTACTGTGTATTACTCCAACTTTCTGGTTTTTACCCTGACCATTTGTTTTACAGACGACTTTTGATTCTTTCTTCTGACTGGTTTTCTTACTACCCTGTATTTACTGTGTATTACTCCAACTTTCTGGTTTTTACCCTGACCATTTGTTTTACAGACGACTTTTGATTCTTTCTTCTGACTGGTTTTTCTACTACCCTGTATTTAATGTGTATTACTCCTACTTTCTTGTTTTTACCCTGATCATTTGTTTTACAGATGACTTTTGATTCTTTCTTCTGACTGGTTTTATGTCTACCCTTTATTTACTGTGTATTACTCCACTGAATATTACCAGCTTCCTTGAATGACATATCTTTCAAAAATTGTAATAAATTTAAAACCTCCAATATTTCTCCAAGTGTATCAATGTACATACACCCCTGTATTGTAGATTGAATTATCCGGAAGATGGATTATTTGTATGTACAAGTTACTATAAACACAATTTTAACCACTTATTGTTACTGGTATACAATAAAACTGCATATCATAAGTTTTCTTTTAGTATTAAAAAAGTCAACTCCTTATTGAGGTATATCTTTATTAAGTAAGAACTCAGCTGGTAGTTACATGAAATTGTCAGGTTTTTATTTCTGTTTTAATCAAGCACCATCAGGATCCATCCTGTTTGGTTATCCTTCAATATCTTAGTAGTGATGATTTTGATCAATTACTTCAATGTTAAGATGTCATTTCCTAATGTCTGTAAGTAGATTAGTTGAGGTAAGATCTAAAGAAATCCTTTTATAATTGTTTTGCTTGCTTTATTGTGTGACTACAAACAAGAAATGTCAACTATCCATTCCAATAAATATATCCAGCTGTCAAGTTCATTCTTTAGTTCATGTGACTGTCATTCATTGTCTATCCTGTTATCAGCCATGTCTGAAGTAAAGAGGAATAACTTTGTTGCACTTGCATGAAGTTAATTGTATTAAAAAATAAGAAAATAAGAAATAAGTGAGTTTGTAATAGTGGAAGTTTCAAATTCTAATCCATAGTACTTTTTGTATTGCTGCAAAAAAATTTGCAATGAAGTATAGTTGATTGTTGTAATTATCAAGATTTATAGTCTTCTGGTTGCTAGACGTAACCTGAGTAAAAGTATATGAACCCCAATGAAATTGTTTCTCAAAGTTCAGTATTACAAAAGGAATGTTCAAATTAATTTTGGAAGTTATGACTTAATCTTTAAGAATTCAGGTTTATTTGATTTTCAATTTTAGCTCCTTCTAAAGTTAGTTTTAAGTTGCATTACAAAATCAAAATTTGTTGATTTGATAAAGAAACTGGAACACTCATTAATACAGTTAGTGTTTAAGTTACTGAATTAGCCTTGTTTTTAATTTGCTCAGAACTTTAGGATAAAACTTTTCTATTTCAGCTAGTATTGTTTGATATACTGATTCTGACCTTTGTTAAGAATTTTTTGGGTTCCCTTAATCAGATTGGCCTATGGATCCAATTTTAAACTTTTGAAACAAAAGTGAATTTTCATTGATCCTTAATACGCTATTTGTGTCAAATCTCAGAGGTGGTTACCTCCATAGGTTCTCTGTTATCCAAACTGATTTTCATTAAGCATTAGGAATTACCAGTCTGAATGAAAAGTTCTATATATGATCCCTACTATTACAGGAAGATATTGCAAATTAATGTAAAAACTACAAAATGTTAGAGTTTTACATGAATAGGTCTGTATCTGCATATCTAATTTGGATATTGTACCATAATAGGTAAACATACAATTTCAGTATATTAAGTCCCCTGACATCTTTCATTTTATGTCAAAAACTTTTGCAGCGTGAAAGATTTAAGTGGGTGTCTGGAAGATCCAAGCAGTGGATGGCACATGCCATTTTTTTTACCCACTTGGCCAGGTGAGCTATTGCCATCACTTTGCATCAGTTGTAGTTGTCGACGACATTAACAATATCTTTGAACATCTTCTCCTCTGAAACTACTGAATGGATTTGGATGAAACTTAAGATAGTAGTTCTTTAGAGTATTCTGCACAAAATGATGGTTTTGATTTTTGATCTGTTTAAAAACATGGCTGCCAATACTAAAAATAGGAAAAGGGGTCAGACAGCAGATTTTTATATAGATCTCCAAAACTGTTAGGTTTAACCAATTTAGACATGGGTAGAAGTATTCAGCATGATGAGATCTATCGGTGGTCAAATTTTGGTGAAAATCTGATGACCCATGTCGGAATTGTTGCCCCTTTTGGAAGTTTTTTTGCTGTTTTTTTATGTTGTTACTTCAAAAAATCTTCTCCTCAGAAACTAATTTACAGAATTCAATGAAAGTTAGTAATTTTGTTTTTTAGGGTATCCTAAACAAAATGAAATTGAGATTTTTGATCAGTTAATTAGTAATGGCTGCCATTACTAAAAATAGAACATAGGGGTTAGAGAGTAGATTTTTGCATATATCTCCAAAACAGTAAAGGTTTAGTCAATTTCTATCAGTTGCTGAAATGATCATTATTATAAGGCCTACAAAAGTCTCTGAGGGATTGATCAAAGTTGTCAGACAATTCCTTGTAAGAGTTATTGCCCTTGAGAGATGAAAAATGACTCTTTTTACAGTTTTCAGCCAATATCTTGAAAACGATTATAAATAGAATGAAACTTTCGATTAATGAAACGATTCTTATTATAAGGCCTACAAAAGTCTGCAGGAATCAAAATTGTCATACGACTCCATGTAAGAGTTATTGCCATTGAAAGGCAAAAATTACGTTTTTAGCAGTTTTCAGCCAATATCTTGAAAACTGTATTGAAAATGAAACTTTGTATTGATGAAATGATCCTTATGATAAGTCCTTCCAAAGTATTCATGGAGTCAAAATTGTCAGACAGCTCCTTGTTACAGTTATTGCCCTTGAAAGGCAAAAATTTAACAAGGTGAGCGATTCAGGCTCCCGAGAGCCTCTTGTTTTATTCCAAAAATTTTATCCATGAATGGCAACAAAGTTCAGTTTTCTTAAAATATTATGATGGTTTGTAATGTACTGAAATGATAAAAATGAAATAAATTGCATAGAATGGGCTAGAAATTTAAAATAAAGGGAAGTAACGTAATTCATAATTTAGTTCATTTATTTGGTAGGGAAGTTTTAACACATATTCCTGGTCTAATAGGAAAATTAACTTTTTCTGACATTTTAGTGAGTTTAACATTACTTTGGAACAGGATGTATTGGTGGGATAAAATATTATCTGATGTCATTTTAGCTGCACCTTGAATTGTTGGGATGAACTTAACTCTGGGGTCATTTTAGCTGCCCCTTACTGAGCATTTTATTCTATTAATGAAAAGATGTAAAAATATCCCTGTCATCAATTCATATTGCATGAATGTCATAGGTTAGACTTTGCAATTACTCAATAAATTATCATGTGTTAACTCAAAGTTAATACAAAATGTATATCAAATTTTAAAAGTGAATAATGGTAAATATATTATACCAGACAATGTTTCAGTACAGGTCAAGTATCAGTATAAATGAATCTTACACTTAAAGCTGCATTAGCTGTCATTTTCATAAATTTTTGTCTCTGTTGAAATATGCGTTAACTTTGAATTATTTCTACTAAATTGTACTTTTCCTGTATGATTTCAATTGATATCCACAAATAAAATGCATTAAATACATGAAATAGGTGTCAATACATTTATTATCTTGCAAGACAAAAAATCGACCTAGATAAATTTGTATGCATGTGACTTCTGGTGACCTAAATTCGCGCATGTGCTCTAAGGATCAGTTCTTAAAAAAAAATCTGATTGCAAATCGAAAGTGGTTAATCAACAGCAAGGAAGATCGACAGACTCAAGCTGTAAAAGAAAAAAGTTCTAACATAACGCAAGGATCCTTTTGTAATTTCATATTGTGATGTAATGTGGCACAAATATGGTCAATAATTGTCATTATTTATTTAAAAACTGATCAAGAAATAGATTAGATGAAATGTAAACAAGACATGTGCTTATCTATGTATCCGTTATTGTTATTTTTTTTAATCAAGGTGAAAGTATTTTTAACTCAGGTGAATGTCCTGTCGGCAATCTTCGGAAGTAATGGCGAAAAATAATTAGATCCAAGCTATCAATCTTCTTTGATTAAGAAAACGTTATTTTCACAATATTCTGTAGGTATTATTGACATTTATTGCTTCAATTGCATTACTACAAACTTATTTCATTGAATTCAATAGAATCAGAACTGAACAAATTTGGCAGCTGATGCAGCTTTAATTAGGTCTGATCATGTGATCAGAATCCATTTCAGACGACACACACTATTTCAATAAAATTTTGATTATTTTGAGTGTATTTGGTTTAAGATCTTTGAAGTGTGCATCAAATTTAATGACTTAGTAACAATTTACCCACACTGTCAGTTTTTGAGGTGTTTATCAAATTCATGGGTTTCTACTTTAATATCTATTTGTTTCTTTATGTTAAGATAATTTTGTCCTTGTTGCAATAACGATCCCAAACATATCTATTCTATAGAAAGAAGTAATAATCTCACTCTTATCAAATTAGATTTTATTTCCCTGTGATTATTAGAATCGGCAGCATGTTTTATTTAACAAAGTCATTCTTTATAAATTTTGTTTCTATGATACAGTATTAATCTTTGAAGCATTTTTTTTTATAAATTTTTCTCTGCCATTAATTGCTACAAATTTTAAAGTTAATCAGTTCTTGTAAGAATTTATTTTATATAAAGGGGATAGTCAAACCTCTCTCAAATGACCTTCCAAGGGAGAGCAAAATGATGCATGGTCATATAAAACAGATGGTCTTTATATACAGGTTAATAGGGATGTTATAATCTTAGTCATATTTTAAAATAAGTCATCACTAAGACATGTTGTTTCTAAGACAGGTTTGAGTGTAGTGAGATTTTTTTAAATTATTTAAATAACAAAAGTAATTGCTTAACAAAAAATTGCAACATATGTTAGTCATATGGTTTCATAAGACCACCATGAAAAATATATGGAAAACATGTTTCTGATGAACAAATCAATTCATAAAAGACAAGTAAATACAAATCATTTGGTCATTTGGTAATTATATGTATTTAATAGGGTTTTATCTTTATGAAAAGAGTATGGTTTTCATATGCATTGTTGCTTTGACATATTCACCATATCCATTCTTGTTATTTTTTCATATGAATAAAGCAAATTGAGAAATTGTTTGATTGTTTATTTATTTCTTGTTAGATAAATATCTTACCCGTTTCATGTGTCTGTAACAGTAACAGAATGGTCGTACACACTTGGTACGTAGTTGTTTATATGATTGCAAAATAGTCCATTTTCCTGCGAATCTACACACTATTTGCATGGGTGTCATGTACCACTTTTTGACTGGGTTATTCACATTGTTTGACATTACCATTCCTAACATATAGGAGAACACTAACAATCCTGTTAGCATTGTCATTCCTGTCATTTTCTGATCAATTTTCTGAGGAAGAGAGGGAAGTCATAGGAATAATCACTATATGTTTATTTGCTGGCTAATTTGATGACAGTTTTATGGGTGTTTATGTGGCTCTTCTTATTAGGGATTGTGACAGGTGATCTGAAGCAGCAACATTCTTATTTTTCCCATTAATGGATAGAATCCTAATTTGCACAGTAATGATGTTACTATAAGATGACATAACATCAGAACTTCTCTATGGAGGCAAGACTGATATCTTTGTTATATTTACTGAGAACTTCCCTATTGAGGCTAGACTGATATCTTTGTCATGTTTACTCAGAACTTCTCTACTGAGCCTAGACTGATGTCATTGTTATGTTTATGGTAACTTTCTTGAGTAATATAGGTTTCTTTGAATTGTATAGATACTAACTGCAGTCTATATTTCTACATCTTCTTTTTGTTACATATATATGTGGGCCATTTTCAAAAAATGTCAGTTTTTCCACAACTGTAGCTTTGGGTTTTAAACATAGTCTTTAAACATTTTAAACCATTTTATTGATAAACTCTGTTATCAAAGTGAACATAAAAAGCAGAATACAACAAACAAACATAGTTTTTAACATTTAACTGTGGTGGCTTTTTTGTGTCCTTCCTGTTACTGAATAAAAAGCCTTTAAAAAAGTTTTTTTTTATATTTCATAATTTTAACAATGAATAATTTTTAAAAGGAAGATAAAATTATTGTATGAAACAAAAAAAATATCATGATTCCAATTAAAATACAAAACATGAAGAAACTTGAACAACTCATAACAGACTTCTGTAAATTTTCCTAACAGATGAGTGCACATCATTTTATAATCAGCTTTAATCAAACACAGTTATTATCTTGAAGCCTGACAATTTCTATCTTTGTAGCTCTAACACTTTTTTCATAAAAAGAGAAAAAAGCTTCGTAACAGGAAAGACTCGTTAGTAACAGAATGGACAAAAAAGTAACAGGGAAGACATTTTGACAAAAATAACAATCTTCTTATAAGAAAACAATGAAAGTTATCTATAACAAACTTGTAATTTAATCAGAATTTGCAAAATCTTGTATTTGGACATCCATAAAAGAAGAATTAAATCTTTATAGAAAATTCAATTATTTAGAGATAACAGGAAGGACAGGACAATAACAGGGGAGACATTTCGATTCAAAATTTTTTTTTTCTCAAAGAAAAGGACCCATCACCAAAATTCGAATTAATAACAATGGCTACAAACCATATTTTTGCAGTCAAAATACTGTATTGAGAAGAGTAATAATTCAATCTTTAAATATTTCAGTATGCAAAATTGAAAACAAGTTATCTGAATGCTTTAGTATTAAATGTTTTCAACATTGCCATTTATTATTCTCCTCATCAAAGTTACGTTTGACCGCAATAAATTAGATTGTAACCGCTGTTGCAATGATTGTACATTTATATTTTCTTAAGTTTTTTCTGGAAAGATGTTTGTTCTATAACTGGATATGACAAAAGATAAACAAATGAACAGATCAAATTAAAATTTCTTTAACTTTCCTATAATGGTCTATTTGGTTAGCAATATTGAAACTGTGTAGTTTGAATTTGGGCATCTCCTTGCAAAATGTTTCAACAAGTTTAGCAATATCACCAAATTCCTCTACTTTTACTGTCAAGCTGACTTCTTTTTCTACATCTTTTATCATTCTTTTTTCTTTGACAGTTTGCCATTTGGACCATGAAACCTTTCTATTTTGATCAATGTCTTCTGTCAATGGAATTTCAATTTCTTTACATTTCGGACAGCGGCCATACATGCATTCAATATTCTTTGAATCACATGAAAACTTCTTTATTAACTCATACAGATCTGAAGTTTTAAGAATTTGATTTCTAAACAAGGAAGAAGAAAGAAAGAGCATTTTCATGCTGTTTACATATACAGGTATTTCTGTCAGAGTCTTTAGGTGGTAGTATCCAGAATGGTCGATGTCTGCTAAAAGATGTATAGCTTATATTTTTATTTTCATTTTCCATGAGAAACTTTTTGTGAAGACTTTCGATGGAATGTAGAAGCACTCTTTTCTGATATTTAACTTTATTCTTTGTCACTGTTTCTTTGATTCCTGCTTTTAGCTGACTATTGTCATCTCTTTCATAGAAGTCTCTTATCTTCCTCTCGAGACTTAATTTCAACACACCATTGTGTCTTGATTTTCTACTTCTAGAAAAAAAACCTAGATGACTCCGTATGGAATTAACAAGATTGTATTTTCTCATCAGCTGCCCTTTCACTATTCCTACCAATGTTGACTTCATTCTGTTACAACCTCCCCTATACTTATTTCTGAGTTCCTCCGACAAAGTAAAGTGTTGAAAAAGAGTTCGTTTAATCTTTTCCTTTTTTGATGGACTGTTTCCAAAATTCCTCAAGAGTTTTCTGGTTTTCGTTCTAGGTGTTTCTGGGATTTTTTTTCATATTTCCGTGTTTGGCTCTATAAAGCTTCATTCTTAGATTTCTGTTGAGTCTTTTTTGGTTCACAATTTGCTCTCTTAGTTTTGAGTTATCTCAATAACATTTTGCAATATTCCTGCAATGGTGAATTTGGTGGTGAATTCTCTGGGGTCAATAGGCCTTGTTCTCTTTTTGCAAATTCTTTTCTTCTTTTTCTGTACTCTGCTTTCTTCTGCCTCCAATTTTTCCTCATTTGTCTCTTGTCTTTTCACTCAACTGGTCAGTTTTTCTTTTCTTTCCAACTGCCAAGTCCTCATGATATTTTTGTTTTTCCTTTGTTATACCGTTATGATATCACTAACACTTCTGTATTAAACTCTGAAAATTTTATTCTATTCGCCATATTGTATATTTTGAACAAGATAATCTAGGCATTTGTCTTTCCTGTTACCATTTAATTCCCTCCTGTTAACACATTTAATTTTAAATAGCCATCTTCATTTTTGAAATCGACTTTTAATTGTTATTTATTTATCAATCATAATTTTAACAAATAATGTATCTCAAACTAGTTGCAAAATTTATTCAATGTAGAATTTATGTTTTTGATTTACACTTACAGGATTTTTTGTCTTTCCTGTTACCAGTTCTGTCTCTTCTGTTACTGTTTTGGTGATAACAGGAGGGACAGTTACAGGAAAGGCTTTCATACAAAAAATTTCTCACCATCACACCTCTCTGTATTCAACCTAACCAGTCACATGTCCTAATTTAGTAATTAAAGACAAACTTGTGTGTCATGCATATGCTTCAATAAAAGAATTTTTCTATATCAGAAATGTAAGAAATCATGGCAACAGGTTGGACACTGAATAAAATTATTCTTATACTTGAACTTACCTTTTATCATCAACTGTTCGTCATCCACAACTTTGAACAAAATGACGCCAATAACTCTTCTGGGCAGGAAGTGAGGTACCTAGTCACATGGTTGAATAATTTTTATCGGAATAAAGATAACTCTTACAGGCTACTTTTAACAAAGGGTAACAGGAAGGACAGTCATGGGATAGTTACATGACTTAAGATGAAAATTATATGTATATTTTCATTGAGAGTTATCTTCGGTTGTTATAATTTATTTCCTTTAGGGTCCTATAATATAACACATTATTTGGTTTTAAATAAAACTATGACTTTAAAAAATTCTAATATTTACACTACAAATTTGTCAACTTTTTACATTGTATTTTATCTCCAAATTGATCATCCAACTTTTAATAATATTTTTGTTTCAAGGATTCTGTTCCTATTGTTTTTGTCAAACATTGCTCATAATTGGTTCAAATAGCCAGTACCACAAAAATAGGTTTCCAAGTTGAGAATTCAGTGAAATAGGCTGGTCCACTAAAAAACAACTCATTTTGAAAATGACCCATGTACATATTGTAATGTTCCTAATTATTTGTCTGTCATTCTAAATTTCCTCTGATGATTCAAGAATGCTTTCAGGAACAGCTTTTTGTCTAAGTGTTAAAATAAAGCTTCTTGCCCTTATTTGATTGTTTTACACTTTTTCAGTTATATCTTTTTAGAGAAAGTGGAAAAAGTGGAAAATGTGTATCATGTCATTGACATGATTTAGCTGAGCAATTTATTTGCACAAGTAGTTAAAGGTTTAAATGAAAAAAAGGGGGGCAAAAAGAAAAACAGGATGAATGGGTGTTGTTAAAGCATATTCTCCCTATTGATTACTTTTCCTACACCTGTGAGTGGAGGTTAATAAAACTTTCACAGAATCTTCATTGCATTCATTTTGCACCTTTTATTTTAGGTTTTGATCCAAATCAATTTTGAGGTCAAAAGATGCATGTTATTAAATGAGGAAGTGCATTTAAGTTAATTATGGTAATCGCTGACAGTTTTTCTAATTTTCTGGATGATGTGGTCGTTATAGATTTTATTTGTTTTTGTTTTTGTTTTATGTTGCCAAAACTTCGATAAATGAAAGTATGACTTTTTCCCTGGGGTAGAGATCAACATGACGGAAATATTCTTGTTAAACAGTGTTTTTGAACTTTTTGAGTTGAAAGGGTCATTATGACTCTCTAGTGCTGAATTTTGGGGGTCAAAGTCTTTTTTAGGAGGTCACACTTTTTTTATATTGTGTTTAAAGTTTTTATTTCATAAACAAAATAAAATTTTATTCTTTTTTTTACTTGTTGTTAATCAGTTTTCTGTCAGCAATGTCCTCGCTACACCAATGTCCTCGCTACAGTACCAATCATTGCATAAACTATTGGCTTCATTTTGTCCAAATTTTCATGAACAGTTTTATTAAATACCTTGGACTGATTTTTATTACTTGTTGCCAGGCTGTAGTCATCACTAGGATGATGTGGATCTAACCATGATTGTTGAAAATTTTTAGAACATCAAGTCCAAAAGGATTACACCATTTACTGATGGTTCTAAATTTACATTTCATCAATTTGTTGTATCATCAAGTGATAGCCAAATATATTCACTTAACCAGCGATTATTGGAGGTCCTTTTTAGAAATGCGTCTTTTATTGTTAATGTTGGGACAATCTTCATTTTCTAGACCTGTCTGTTTGTTGATTTCTAGCATTTTGCTCACTTCAGCCAATTACATCTAACTTGTTTGCTGAAGACAACCCTAATCAGCCGAGTTGTGCCCAATGCTACATTTAATTGGTTCCTTACAGGAGTGAACATGTGAACCCAATCTCTACATGTAAAATCTTAACATTTTTTACCTGCGTCAAAATGACCCTTTGGGTGGTGTTTTAGGGGGTAAAAGTATTTTTATGCATAAATTACACAGACTTAACAGAAACACTGTCAACTTTTGATGATTTATTTTCTAACAGGGCTGTTTATATCAATTTGAACTGCATGTTAAATGGGTGCAATTTTTCATTGTATTTTCCAGTAGAATGAACAATTGTTCATGTATCATCTGTGATTTTCAGTCTTTGATCAGCTTTGTTATTGTTTGTTTTGTCTGTTATGTTCTCTGTAATTTGTCAAGTTGTTGTTTGTAGGGAAAACATTTGAAGTATAAACAATCAATGCATTAATTAACCAGAGAAAATAGAAACTGACTCCTTCCCTAGTGACTATGTATAATCACCTATTCTAATAGAACTAGTCCACCCACTGATGTTATAGTAGTGGATTATTCATATCATTCTCTTGTAGATCGACCGAAAGTAGTAGATAAGTTGTTTTTGTTGATAAATAGTGTAACAGTAAATCCCTAGAATGTTCCCTACTGGGTGACATCAAAATCAACTGTTTAGTTTTTTCCAAAGTGCAATTTTGCTGTAACTGAATTCAAGCATATATATATTGAGTTTTTATTCAGTAAAGCAGTTAGAATATATTTCATGAGAAATATTACTTATGAACATTAAACTATAATACAATACTGAATTCTTAAGGATAATTATCAATATCCTAGTAATAAACCATATACCAGTATACTATCAGTTTGTTCCTATGTAGTCACCATTACACATTTCACCCACTGTTAAACCTAGGGTCAATCAAAGTATTTAACAATGGCTGCCAACTTCTACAAAATTAATACTGCTAAAGTGTTGCAGTCACAATACTTGCATGTGAGTACAAATGTCCTACAATGATATAGTCTCTGACTAAACTCTGGATTCAAAGCATCAGGCATATGAAAGTCAACAATCTGTTATTAGGTAAACCTTTCATTAATCCATGCTTGGGTTTGTTGTACAAGGATATATATAGATATTTTGTAAAGGAACATCTAAAAGGGCTGCTGTTTTATCATTTAAACACCCAACACATAAAGATCCTTTAAAATTTTTAATTTTTCCTGTAAATCTGTGTATTTATCATTCATGCACAGAGAAATGCTATCTCCATATTATCAAGGAAGTTGGATAAAGTGAATATTCTTTTCCTATTAGAAGGAAAAATGATACACTATATTCAAATTACATAGAATTCATACTACCCATTTTTAACTTCCTTCAGATCAACTGAGATACAATACATATTGTAATTACTGTGTTGTAACTTTATATTGACATTGTAGAAGAGTAATCAAGGGAAATTATTCAATATTGTGTTGGATTACTTTTGTCTGGTGTTTGTGTAATGATGCGACTAAAGCGTAGATCAAGAAGGAAGAAGGTTTGATTTGTCTATGTAATGTAGCTATATTTTTGTACAATATATCGGTATTAGTTAACTTTGTCATACGCCTAATTGTAAATTACATCTAAATATATAGATGATGTGAAAACCAAGAGCTTCTGGGTTAAAGCTATATCTAGAATTATAAATGGTCTATTAACATCATTGTAATGACTATTTTTCCCACTGACATATATAAAGTATAATTAAATTGAGCTGGTACCTGCTTAAGTGTAAAAGAGCTTCAGGGCCCACTTTCATTGAAAAGGAGGATTTGAAATTTCTGTATTCTATTTGGGAAGTTTTCATAATTATTTATTTATGTGCATACACTAGTTTCATTGATCAGATATTTATTTTATTTACTTTTGACCAATAAGACATTGTTAATCATTGTGAGTCTTTGTGACAGTTGGATAGTTCACCCATAATTTGTATTTGATGTCCCCACAAATTTGTTCTTTCTTTATTACATACTGAACAGTTCCAAGATTTGGCATTCACAGGACATTTGTGTTACATCTAGCCTGATCAGATTCTGGACCTTTCCCCCTTGTCTGTGTTTACTGACGATGACTAAATATGTACATCAAAATCTTGCAACCAGAGTGGTAAAAATAAACATTAATTTGATGTAAAGAATTAAAGAAATATGATAAATTCCAATTGTAGAAATATTTGATATGACATAGTCATGTAGGTATCTGTCCAGGTGTTGTTCGAGTCATGTTACAGTCATGTGACATCAGATAATGTAAACAAACATTATGGAACCCAGTTACTTGAGATTACAAAGAATATAATGTCAGTTTGTATTTGTTCTATTGTTTATCTCCTGTTATTTTATTTAAGAGGTTTTGTTGATGCTGACATTTTGCCAGTGCTAAGTTATTACAGACTCTATGTCTTTGGAACATGTATATTGTTTGACATATGGTGTTTCATGAAGGCCAAACAATCTCCATAAGTTTGGTATAGATTGGGGAGATGGATTGATGCCAATCTGTCTCGCTAAGTTTGGTATAGATTGTGGAGATGGATTAAGGCCAAATGTTCTCTCTAAGTTTGGTATAGATTGGGGAGATGGATTAATGCCAAACTGTCTCTCTAAGTTTGGTATAGATTGTGGAAATGGATTAAAGCCAGACTTTCACCCTAAGTTAGGTATAGAATGTGGAGATGGATTAAAGCCAGACTTTCACCGTAAGTTTGGTATAGATTGTAAAGACGAATTAAGGCCAAACATTCACCCTGAGTTTGGTATAGATTGGGGAGATAGATTAAGGCCATACTTTACCCTTAAGCTTGGTATAGAATGGGGGATGGATGATAACAGTTATTTTATCAATATTGTCAATTATAGGAAAATAAAGTTAGCAATGATAGGATAATAAAACTAGCCATTAGCATAGAAGTAGTAATTACAATACATTCCCTTTATTGAAATTGAACACCTGGTACTTTACTAATGAAACAGTATGGTTATACCTTCTAGACTGGAGATTACAGATCCCATGCTATAACTTTTGACATTATTTCCATATATTAATTATTGATGAGCTATAATGACCAGTATTCTTAGTTCTTTTCATAGTGAATTTTTTTCTGTACTATCCATTGGTATATTTCTAAAGGGTCTTAGAGATTACCATACTGAACATGGTTTCAATTTCTTTTCAGACTGAAGATGGGCAGTATGATGTTCTCAGTGTCCACAGTCAGACCCAGATAGACAGACAAAAATCTGGTATGAGTTTACAAGGGCTCAGCTCAAGACAACCCATTCCTGAAGATATTACAACACCACAAGATCCTGAAGAAGAATCAGGTACATGCCAGAAATACAGGGCCTTATTCAGAGGGAGAAATGAGCAAAAAGTTACACAGGGTCTTATCCAGTGGGAGAAATTAGCAAAAAGTAATACAGGGCCTTATCTAGAGGGAGAAATGATGAAAAAGTTATACAGGGCCTAATCTGGAGGGAGAAATGAGCAAAAAGAAACACAGGGCCTTATCTAGAGGGAGAGATGAGCAGAAACACATTTCCTTATCTAGAGGGAGTAATGAGCAAAAAGAAACACAGGGCCTTATGTAGAGGGAGAAATGAGCAAACAGAAATATAGGCCCAAATCTAGAGGGAGAAATTAGCAAAAACTTGTTTGTGCTCACTTCTCCATTTGTATGACAGAAAGTAGTTTTTTTGTTCCCTACAGGGTGTCATGAGGGTACATGGAAGTGTTGGACATCCTCCGTCCATCCATGTTTACACAATTTTTTTTTTTTTTTAGCTCACCTTGCCTAAGGCCATGTGAGCTATTGCCATCATTTGGCATCAGTCGTTGTTGTTGCCCGTCTTTGTTAACAATTTTTCAAAACTCTGACACTACTTGACCAACTAGAACCAAACTTGGTATGAATGTTCATTAGGGTATCCTGCATAGAACTGTTATGGGGATTTTTTTTATCATAAAACATGCCTTTACTAATAATATAACATAGGGATCAGACTGAAGTTTTTCACATTAATCTTCTAAACCATTAAGCCAAATTCTAACCAGGTTAAAGTGTTCAGCATGAAATTTTCTTTGGTCAAAATTTTGTTTAACCTGTTAAGCCATGTTGGAGTTATTACCCTTTTTCTATGTTTTTTTTGCTCTTTTTTATGTTTTTTCTATCAAAAATTTTCTCCTCTGAAACTACCAGACCAATTAATACAGAACTTGGTATGAATATTCCTTAGGAAATTCTGCAGGTCTGATATGGGGATTTTTGATTTGTTAAAACATGGCCACTGTTACTAGAAATATAACAAAGGTGTCTGTCAGAAGATTTTCTCATATAACTCAAAGACCGTTAAGATTAGCCAAATTCTTACAATTGCCGAAATGACTGTTATGATAGGGCATACAAAAGTCTGTGGACATCAAAGTTGTTGGATAACTCCTTGTTAAAGTTTTGCCCTTGAAAGGTGAAATTTTCTTTTTTTCTTTTTTTTTTCTTTCATATTTTCAGCTAATATCGTTAAAACTATAATAGATAGAAAGAAACTTTGACTTGATGAAATGGTCCTTATGATAAGTCCTGCCAAAGTCTTTTTTCGATTCAAAAATTGTCAGACAACTTCTTGTTAAGAGTTATTACCCTTGAAGGGCAAAAATTAAACTCCTAGGAGCCTGTTGTTTTTTTAAATACTGCATATTGAGAAAATGTTCACATTATTTAATAGTTACAAAATTGAATTGAATCTGAAAATGTCAAAATAAGTCAATTAATTTATAGTACATTCACTTTGAATTTTGAGGTTATGTTTCTTATATTAAAAGATGGTTAAATTTCCCTAGATTTTATTTCTTATTTGTATTAGTGTTCTTATCATTTCATTTAATGTAGTGAGACTAATAAACTATTATGGATTTAACATTTGTGTCAATATTTTACTTGATCCATATCTGTCACAGATGCTGTTCGCATTTTTTACATACCTTAAATTTGCACTAAGAGGAAATAATTATCATAAACAAATAAAAGGATTTTATTACAGCTATGGTTTTTATGAATTCCTAGGTCAATTATTGAAATAACACAAATATTCCTTCTCTTTATCTGCTTGACAATGAAATTTATCATTTCAAAAAAATAACATTACTGTATCCAATCTTTGCTCTTATTTCTGCTACTTTAACAGTGATATTTTATGTAGCAGTCTTTCTAAAAATTAGACAGACGGTGATTCATGCATGTCAAAAACCCTCTGAATTAAGATTTTTTAATTCTTGTTTAGAGACAGTTATTGATCACATAACCAGTCTTATTTTTTCATTTGGTTGTTGCGCTTTTGAGAAAAAAATTATCTAGATTGTACATGGAATTTGAATTTTGCAAGAGTTATTGTTCTTGATTTAGCTACATTTGGTTGATTTTAGTGGGAGATGAATATATGATTTTCTAAAAAGTCCAGATCTGAATGCAGAAAAGCTTATAGTTATATGCAAGTATAGCATATTTAGACAGAAAAAGCACCGTTTGGTGGGTTTTTCTTCACCATGAATCAATTTACCATTGGCAGTGTCTGAATTTAATATGGACTGTACTTAATAAAAAAGAGCTATGTGCGTTTTGTGTGGAAATAAGACAAAATATAGATACATACTGTACAGACTACTCCTGCCTTACATAGAATGATACAATCAATAAATCTTTATTTCTGGTTTTAGATGGAGATGAACCTTTATTGAGTGGTTCTGGTGTGGTCAGTAAAGAGGTGACAGATGATGACTTACTTCAGGCCTGGCATGAAGTGTTGAAAAAATGGCATCAAAACCTGGCACAGAAACCTAAGCAAGTCTCTCAGTTAGCAAAGAAAGGCATTCCTGAGGCTCTTAGAGGGGAAGTATGGCAGCTTCTAGCAGGCTGTCAGGATAATTCAGAACTGTTAGAGGCCTATAGAGTATTAATAACCAAGGTAGTTGGATTTGATTATTTTTGTTTAGGATTTTTTAATATATGCAGATGTATTGTAGTACAAAAATGTTTGTCCTTTATACATCTGTTTATTTAGTTTCACACCATAATGTAAGTACCTCTTATTTGAATTACTTCAAACCTTTTATAACAGTTTATTATGGTGATATCAATGTTTGTATACTTTTTGAGGGAAATCCATGTTTTTGCTTATGAGTTAATCAGTTATGGCAGTTTTTCAGTATGCTTCTAGGTAGGAATTGATGTACTCATTACTGACTTGGTTATAATTATTTGTAAATATATGCAAAACATTTTGCAGATTTATAAAACCAAAATTCTGAACAGTTTCTAAAAATTAACAGTGAAATAATGGTTTTTTGATAATTTCTTGATCCTTAATTTGGTTATTAGCTTTAATTGAACTTTGAACATAATACGGCTGTCAGTATGTCCTTTTGTCTGTCAGGTAGGAAAATTGAAAAGGAACACCTTAATTGATTTTAATGATAGTTTGGTACAATATTACTTTCCATTACTGTTTATTTCAGCATTAGTGTCTCATTGTTTCTGTTTGATTTTAGGTTAAAACTAGTGGCTGAATTTACTGTTTACATCAATGTACACATTTTGCTTTGTTTTAGGATTCCCCCAATGAAGATGTGATACTAAGAGATATAAACAGAACATTCCCAGCCCATGATTTCTTCAAGGAAACAGGTGGTTTAGGCCAAGATTCCCTCTACAGGATTAGTAAGGTAAATATTAAACATTCTTCGTGTCTCGTCGTGTAAGACTTGCTTCTGTTGAATGCTGTATAATCACTGAAAGCTTGTTGAACTTTTAACTTAAAAGCCTAAAGTCTTCCAAGTGATGCTGGAAGTTATAGAGAATAGGTTATAATCATCCATCAGGTTAATCAGACTTATTAGCCTTTTGTTTTTACTTGCTAAAATAGAATAAATTGAATTTATGTTACCAGGATGTAGTCCTTGTTTCATAACAAATCTGTCCTTGTCGTCATTACAAATTTTAGTGACTTGTATTTTGTGTGATGCATAAAGTTATGTGTATGAATCATGATTGTTTGTACTGTCAACCATGCTACTTTGGGGCCCATTAATGTGGAAATAAAATCATTTTCTTCTTCTTATACATTACTTTGCCTGGTTATAAATATTGATTATATCTCTGATAAATATAAATAATCTAAAGTTTTTCCCACTGTAGCCCAGAGTCTAGTGGTGTCTCTTTATTCTAGAATGAACAAATGATGTCAGACATAGAGGATAATTTCCAGAATAAAATTAGTCTGAAACTTCTATTATGTATGTTGTATAAATTTATTATGTATGATGTTCTATTGCAGGCTCAATGTGTTGTATAAATTTATTATGTATGATGTTCTATTGCAGGCTCAATGTGTTGTATAAATTTATTATGTATGATGTTCTATTGCAGGCCCAATGTGTTGTATAAATTTCATACAAAGTAGTTGTAAATACCTATATGTTCTATTTGCAGGCATATTCAGTGTATGATGAGGAAATAGGTTATGTTCAGGGCATTTCATTCTTAGCTGCTTCTCTTCTCCTACATGTAAGTATATTTTATCAACATAGTAGAAAAGCTACGTTTTTATTTTTTATGTTTAAATATATACATCTGTCACATTTTAAATTTTAATTATACAATGAAGCTTATTTTTTTTTACAAAGACTGGATAATTTTGTATACAAACTTAATAAAAAGTAAATCGGTAGATAAATATATCTTATAAAAATGTGTATAACTCGTGTAACAAGTTTGAAAAATGCCCTATTTCTTTGATTTCGATGCATTCAGTATAACGCTATTACATTAACAGATGCCAGAAGAGCAGGCATTCTCTGTTTTGACGAAGATTTGTTTTGACTACAAAGTGAGAGATCTTTTCAAACCAGGATTTGAAGAATTACATCTGAAGTTTTATCAACTGGAAAGACTGATGGAGGTACAAGTCTTAAAGAAAATTATAATAGGTTATAGAGTTAAAATAATAGTATTATCTAACAGGTGAGATTTAGGTTTGTTTCACTTACATTGGCTAAAAGTATTACAAAAGCTGTGTGATAAATATTTCTAGTGAAAGCCTTATCTAATTTAAGTAGTTGGGACATCTCATGGACATTTTTCCATAACTTTCCTTCAGTGTGAAACATTTTGCTGAGGCTATTGCCTCATCAATGCAATCTAAACATTAGCTTTTTTATGGTTGCTGCAGTGATTTAAGGAAATATTTTAATGAAGATAACATTTTATATTTTATTCAGCAATATGAATAGTTAGTAATTGTAATTAAACTTCACTGTCAGCAAAACATCAACAAAGTTAGTTTTTTGTGACAGATGATGTTTGATGTCACTGATGGTAAGAAATAGATGTATACCTTTTATTTCAATGGTATTGAAAATCAAATGCTGGTATATGTATAAAAAAGAATCCATAGCATGTTTTTGTATATTTGTAAGAATTTAAGTATAATCAATTGGAAGTTGAGAAATGTTTTGTTTTTAACACCAGTAGATTTAGTTACATTTGTAAGGCATTGAACTTGTTCTCTGTACTAATTGAAACAATTTGTACAATTCTTGTGATTGTATTATTTTTATTTACTCTCCACAATGATATTTATTGTACAGGATCAGTTACCAGACCTGTTTGAACACTTTACAGAGATGGGACTAGAGACCCACATGTTTGCTTCTCAGTGGTTCCTGACTCTGTTTACTGCCAAGTTTCCTCTGTTCATGGTGTTCCATATCATTGATGTCTTTCTTCAAGAGGTAATACTTTTCATGTACACTTCAGTTATTCACATTTCAGTCCATTTCTTAATACAGAACAATCTGTTTTTGAATGCATTTATGATAGTAAAGATAAAGGACTTTTACCAACTTCAAACAATACTTTGTGGAATCCTCATTTACAAATGCATTATAAAAAATATCTGTGTGCTTTCTAAGCAGGATTAAAAGTGTACAGTTCATTTAATAGTGTAGTTACATCATTGCCGTCATGTATTTATCTCCCCACTAATTATCATGTTCAAAACATTACTACAATGAATCCTGTCTAAACAATAACTGTAGGGCCAACATAATTGTTCTTTTTGACTTACGTCATTGCAACGTACAAACTATTGATACTATGCCTTTTTTATACTACAATTTAAAGATAGGATAAAATCCTACTTAAGATAATTTAACTGTGCTCTTAATCAATATTGTTTACAATTAGAAAGTGCATCACAATCCTTTGAAGTCAGACTCTAATTGAACTGATGGTTGTATAGAATGTAATATCAGGTTACACTATAATAATGAAACATATATATATCAGACATTATTTTTTTCTGTTTGTTACCGTTATGATTCTTTTTCTACTGTTTATTTACTTATGATTTTGCCAATTTCAGCTTTCTTTGTTGACCTCGTAAAATCATCTCTGATATATGTATATGCATTGAAAATAATCAAAATGGAGTTTTGTAGATGACTGGTATTGACATTTATTTATTCATTTCAGGGAATGACATTCCTAATGAGTGTAGCTTTAGCTTTACTCAAGGTTTGTATCATATATGTTGTTTATCTCATATATCAGCTATCTGTCTCATTATAATATCATAGTAATTGGAGTCTTAGACCGTTCAAAGCCAGTTTGTTGGTTCCTAGATCATATTTCTGGTTATATATATATATTTCTGGATATATTTCATATATCATAAAGCAATGAAAAAAGAGGCATTGCTTCACCTTTTTAGTGCACCTGGCCGAAGGCCATGTGAGCTATTGCCATCACTTGGCGCCCATTGTCATCGTTTGTCGTCGTCATTAACAATTTTTCAAAACTCCTCTCCTCTGACACTACTTGACTGATTGGAACCAAACTTAGAATGAATGTTCCTTGGGGTATTCTGCACAAGAGATGCGGGGATTTTTGATTTATTGAAAAAAACGTGGCCACTGTTACTAAAAATAGAATGGGTCAAACAGTAGTTTTTCGCATATAATTCCAAAACGGTTAGGTTTAGCCAAATTCTTTTAATTGCCGAAATGATCCTTATTATTATTATTATTTTTTGTCTTTTTACAGTTTTCAGTGAATATTTTGTAAACTATGATAGATACAAAGAAACTTTCAATAAGTGAAATGATCCTTGTGATACCAGTCTTCTTGAGTCTGAATTATTAGACAACTTCTTGTTAAATTTATTGCCCTTGTATGCAAAATTCAACCAGGTAAGTGATTCAGGCTCCTTGGAGCCTCTTGTTTTTGCTCCAAAAGTTGATATGAGAAGGTTGGTGAAAATGAGTTATGAGGGATCCTCTAAGAGCCATGGACTGAGTACCAAGAAGTTCAGTAGTGTTAGTTTCAGTAGCTTGTTGTGGGGATGCTTTCCAGTTTCTATTTCTTCTCCTACCAAACTTATAGATTATAGAATGAATCTCTCATTAAAGCAGAGTTTCTCATTTTAGTTAATTTCTGTTGATTACAAAGGAGATAAAGGCTTCTGTTACCATCGTTCCTTTGTTGGCTTGAACAGATGTTAATAATATTGTTCACCTATTATGATGCAGTATTTCTGTTTCTCTAAATGATTATCAGTTTATGCTCATTCTACTTGTAGTGTTCCAGAAAAGATTTATTAGCCCTGGACTTTGAGGGAGTTCTGAAGTACTTTAGAGTAACATTACCAAAGAAATACAGAGCAGAGGGGGCTGCTAAGGAACTCATCCAGTCAGCCATTAGTGTCAAGGTATTGGGAATAGAATTGAAATGTGAACAACTTTTAATGTCTGTTAAAACTAGAACCTGATTGCAGGGATTTAAAAATGTACTGGCTTCTGGTGATTTGTTGCAGTCTTGATTGATCAATTATGCTAAAAAAGTAACCCAATAAACATAATATATATATATGTTACACAGTATCTAAGGTGATGTTCACATCTGATTGTCTTATGTGACACGGTATCTAAGGTGATGTCCACATCTGATTGTCCTATGTTATACAGTATCTAAGGTGATGTCCACATCTGATTGTCCTATTTTATACAGTGTCTGAGGTGATGTCCACAGCTTATTGTCTTATGTTATACAGTGTCTGAGGTGATGTCCACAGCTTATTGTCTTATTGTACACGGTATCTGAGGTGATGTCCACATCTTATTGTCTTATGTTACACGGTATCTAAGGTGATGTCCACATCTGATTGTCTTATGTTACACGGTATCTAAGGTGATGTCCACATCTGATTGTCTTATGTTACACGGTATCTAAGGTGATGTCCACATCTGATTGTCTTATGTTACACGGTATCTAAGGTGATGTCCACAGCTGATTGTCTTATGTTATACAGTATCTAAGGTGATGTCCACATCTGATTGTCCTATGTTATACAGTATCTAAGGTGATATCCACATCTGATTGTCTTATGTGACACGGTATCTGAGGTGATGTCCACATCTTATTGTCTTATGTTACACGGTATCTAAGGTGATGTCCACATCTGATTGTCTTATGGTACACGGTATCTAAGGTGATGTCCACAGCTGATTGTCCTATGGTACACGGTATCTAAGGTGATGTCCACATCTGATTGTCTTATGTTATACAGTATCTAAGGTGATGTCCACATCTGATTGTCCTATGTTATACAGTATCTAAGGTGATGTCCACATCTGATTGTCTTATGTGACACGGTATCTAAGGTGATGTCCACATCTGATTGTCTTATGTTACATGGTATCTGAGGTGATGTCCATATCTGATAGTTTTATGCTAATGAAACTTTATTTGGAACCAAAGCACATATACTTTTTTTGATAAAATATATACCAGAAAAGAGAAAAATTGGAGGTGTCTGGTATGTAGAAAATCAATTACAAGTAACATAAGTTATCTATTAAGCTTTTAGTCTAATTTTAAAGCATTGCTTGAGCTTGTTATGAGTAAATATGTATATTACTCTAAATAAAACTCATTTACACCTATGGTCATAGATGTGTGCCTCTTTTTCTGATAATTTTTGGTTTTAACTGCGTCCCAAATGGTGGTAGCAGGTCTAGCAGCCTCTCAACTCAGTCTGTCCGTTTGTCCGTCTCAATTTGGTGTACATCAGGGATATGAGCAATCAAGCCAGTTGACAAAGATTACTTGTAATGTTATCATTTCAGGTCAAATCTAATAAATTGAAAAAGTATGAAAAAGAATACTATGCTAATAAAGAGCAGTTACTACAACAGGAGAATCCAGTAGAGAAGTTTGAGGTATGATATTCAAATGGCAAAGATCAGTATTCTGAATAACTTTCCTTTAATTTTCCTCACCATAAAAACATTAAAGATCACAGTTGTACAGTAAAATGAGGTTGCTTTTATCCATGTATGGGTTACGTATAATCAAAAACAAAAAAAACCAAATTTAGCTTCTGCTTTTGAAATAAATTTGTAAGAAATACCTAAGATATAATATTTTGTTCTAAAAAAAGAAACTATTATGACTGTTTGAACAACATTGTAAGGTCCTTATTTAAGGGGGCATTGTGTTTTTCAATTCCGTTTCCAAATGACCATGTCATGCTAGTGTTCATGTGGTTAGGAAAATAAGCCTTACTCAAAAGGGACATGTACCTATGTGTATGGCAGTAAAATAGGATACTGATGCATTACAATTCTGTCCTTTTACTTTAAATATGACATCTTACAATGTCAGATATAATTATATGCTCTGTTTTAGAGAGAGAACCAGAGATTATTGGAAGCCAATATGAGGTTAGAACAGGAGAATGATGACTTAGCTCACGAGATGGTAGAAAGTAAGCTGAAGTTGGGCAGTGAATTAGATAAGGTACATATACAAGTATCCTCTTGTGATTACATACTGGGAGATACATATAGGCCAAGAGGTCTTATGTCAATATTGGATTAAGCTCCGTCCAGTTTCAGCCTTACAGTTTTTATTTCTCTGTTTTTAGGTCCCCCACAAGATCTGGTTTTCATGTGAAATCCATAATGGCAAACAAGTTCATTATCCGTCCCTCACTCTTGATGGGAAATTTAAAGAGTATAAAGTTACATCAATTTTAAAAATATTTTAGATGTCATTATCCCAATGAACAAAAATAAATCCAAATAAAACTCAAACAACAATCAAAAAGAAATTCAAAATGTTATTCATACATATAACCTCCAAAATGTTATACACACATATAACCTCCAAAATGTTATACACACATATAACCTCCAATATGTTATACATACATATAACCTCCAAAATAAAATAATAGTTCCAGAACATTTATATTTGTGTATCTTGTTACTTTTCAGGATAATGTTAAAAATGTATGACAATCACTAGTTTTATTAGTAGCTGCTAGACTGGGTAATGGATAATAATTTGTACAGTCAAGAAATATTTTAAAAATGCTTAATGATCAAATTGAAATGTCCAGTAACATAATGATACTGTCAAAGATCAAAATGAATGTGATATTCCCCACAAAAATATTTCTAGTTACTGATCAATCATTTGTCTTACCAAACTTATCATTAAAATAGTTTCGTAAGTTTCAGCTTATCAAGATAAGGAATAACTTATGTGAATAGTTCTTACTTTGTCAACTATAAGCTCTATTTGTTGTATTTCCTATATTTATTATCCCCCCCCCCAAAAAAAAAATGACATAAATATTACACATTATATTACCTTCCATTTTATAGCCTGATTCTGTGCCTGAGGTAATCAACTGTTAAGAACTTTCTGATTATGTTACATTGTTTAATACTGCTTTGTTAATGTTACAGCTTGGTGGATACTTTCTAAAATATTACCCATATACCTTGCGCATTGACTGCTGTATTTCAAATACATCATTCTTTGTAATGATATCTAGAGTTTATTTTATCCACAGGAGAAAGTTATCTTATTTCAGTTGATATGTACATGTACTATATCATGGCTTTTTTTCTGTTGAATGATCTTATATGATATCTAATTGTACATTATCTTTTGTGTACAACTGTTTAGGTACTTGATACATTCTGTCACTTATTTTTCTTAAAAGACTGAAGATTGCCAGTATGTTAAGGATGTCTCAAACATCATCAGAAATTTCTATCTTCTGTTGTTATTTACCTGATTTTTTTTTTAGGGACATGTTATGGTATACTGCTGTCTGACCATCCATTACACTGTGATATTTGTATAGCTTTAGTGAAATGTTTATTTTCTCCCTTAAGTTTTTTGTTTGTTTTATGATCTTTCATATCAAGATTTATTGGGCTTTCAAACCCCCATAAACTGGTGATTGGTGAATCATGTGCTTTAGTGCAGCTATTTATATCTTGCATGTTAAGTTGAATAAAGAGTGTGACCCCAGTTAGTTTGATTGCTTCATTCAACATATTGTTCTATTCACTGTAGATGAATATTAGAACAGATTAAATTAAAATTGAACTGTAATATATTATACTTGTGTGTTATGTGTGTATCAAAATTAAATACACATGTAACAATATAATTAGTTTCCTGTTATATAGATATTACCTTAAGTTGTTTATTTATTAGAATTGTTATTTTCATGATTTGTAATTGATGTATTAAGATAGATAAAAGAAATGATAAACTAATGACAGTTTCATTAGAACTACCTTAAACTTATTGTGACAGAAACATTTTATGATTGATCTTGAAAAAATTAAATGCTTGTCTTCTGACAACTTATTGTATACCACTGTGGTTTAATCATTATATTGGTTCTGATATAGGGCATGATAACTCAAAAATGTCCTGAATGATTTTGTTAAGTTGGTTAAGAAATTAAATGTTTGTCAAAAGAATCTCCCTTTTATAAGATTCACACCACAAAAAGTAGCATACACAGTATAGTTATAGTCCATCCATTAAATATGGTGTTTTGGTTGTAATTGTTTTTCTTTGGGGCATTTCGTTCTAGGTAACCTGAAGATGATGTGCCATACCAGGGTTAGTGCATTTGATCTTGAGCACTATCAGTCATTCTTGAAAAGTCTATTAAAATATTAGTAAATATATGTCTTCATTTGGACTTAGCCTATAAAAAAGAGAATGGGAAAATTTATTTCCTTGCAGTTTTTTAGGCAAAAAAAAACCAAACATATTTCCATATTGGCCCTAAACATATGTTTCCATTTAATTTAAAACATATTAGATTTCCCTTTGTAGTCCCTTACAACTCATTTATAGTTAAAGGGTCAAGACTATGATGTCTGAATGTTCCACTACCAAGGGTCCCTAAAGGTACTGTCAAGACTATGGCATCTAAATGTCCCACTACCAAGGGACCCTAAAGGTACTGTCAAGACTATGGCATCTAAATGTCCCACTACCAAGGGTCCCTAAAGGTACTGTCAAGACTATGGCATCTAAATGTCCCACTACCAAGGGTCCCTAAAGGTACTGTCAAGACTATGGCATCTAAATGTCCCACTACTAAGGGACCCTAAAGGTACTGTCAAGACTATGGCATCTAAATGTCCCACTACCAAGGGACCCTAAAGGTACTGTCAAGACTATGGCATCTAAATGTCCCACTACCAAGGGTCCCTAAAGGTACTGTCAAGACAATGGCATCTAAATGTCCCACTACCAAGGGTCCCCCAAGGTACTGTCAAGACTATCATATTTAAATGTCCCACTACCAAGGGACCCTAAAGGTACTGTCAAGACTATCATATTTAAATGTCCCACTACCAAGGGACCCTAAAGGTACTGTCAAGACTATGGCATCTAAATGTCCCACTACCAAGGGTCCCTAAAGGTACTGTCAAGACTATCATATTTAAATGTCCCACTACCAAGGGACCCTAACGGTACTGTCAAGACTATGGCATCTAAATGTCCCACTACCAAGGGTCCCTAAAGGTACTGTCAAGACTATGGCATCTAAATGTCCCACTACCAAGGGTCCCTAAAGGTACTGTCAAGACTATGGCATCTAAATGTCCCACTACCAAGGGACCCTAAAGGTACTGTCAAGACTATGATATCTAAATGTCCCACTACCAAGGGTCCCTAAAGGTACTGTCAAGACTATGGCATCTAAATGTCCCACTACCAAGGGTCCCTAAAGGTACTGTCAAGACTATGGCATCTAAATGTCCCACTACCAAGGGACCCTAAAGGTACTGTCAAGACTATGGCATCTAAATGTCCCACTACCAAGGGTCCCTAAAGGTACTGTCAAGACTATCATATTTAAATGTCCCACTACCAAGGGTCCCTAAAGGTACTGTCAAGACTATGGCATCTAAATGTCCCACTACCAAGGGTCCCTAAAGGTACTGTCAAGACTATCATATCTAAATGTCCCACTACCAAGAGTCCCCCAAGGTACTGTCAAGACTATGGCATCTAAATGTCCCACTACCAAGGGTCCCCCAAGGTACTGTCAACACTATCACATCTAAATGTCCCACTTCCAAGGGTCCCTAAAGGTACTGTCAAGACTATGGCCTCTAAATGTCCCACTACCAAGGGTCCCCCCAAGGTAATGTCAAGACTATGATGTCTGAATGTCCCACTACTAAGGGTCCCCCCCAAGGTAATGTCAAGACTATGATGTCTGAATGTCCCACTACTAAGGGTCCCCCCAAGGTAATGTCAAGACTATGGCATCTAAATGTCCCACTACTAAGGGTCCCCCCCAAGGTAATGTCAAGACTATGATGTCTGAATGTCCCACTACCAAAGTCCCCCAAGGTACTGTCAAGACTATGGCATCTAAATGTCCCACTACTAAGGGTCCCCCAAGGTACTATCAAGACTATGGCATCTAAGTGTCCCACTACCAAGGGACCCTAAAGGTACTGTCAAGACTATGGCATCTAAATGTCCCACTACCAAGGTCCCTAAAGGTACTGTCAAGACTATGGCATCTAAATGTCCCACTACCAAGGGTCCCTAAAGGTACTGTCAAGACTATGGCATCTAAATGTCCCACTACCAAGGGTCCCTAAAGGTACTGTCAAGACTATCATATTTAAATGTCCCACTACCAAGGGTCCCTAAAGGTACTGTCAAGACTATGGCATCTAAATGTCCCACTACCAAGGGTCCCTAAAGGTACTGTCAAGACTATGGCATCTAAATGTCCCACTACTAAGGGTCCCCCAAGGTACTGTCAAGACTATGGCATCTAAATGTCCCACTACTAAGGGTCCCCCCCAAGGTAATGTCAAGACTATGATGTCTGAATGTCCCACTACTACGGGTCCCCCAAGGTAATGTCAAGACTATGATGTCTTAATGTTCCACTACTAAGGGTCCCCCAAGTTAATGTCAAGACTATGGCATCTAAATGTCCCACTACCAAGGGTCCCTAAAGGTACTGTCAAGACTATCATTTAAATGTCCCACTACCAAGGGTCCCTAAAGGTACTGTCAAGACTATGGCATCTAAATGTCCCACTACCAAGGGTCCCTAAAGGTACTGTCAAGACTATGGCATCTAAATGTCCCACTACCAAGGGTCCCTAAAGGTACTGTCAAGACTATCATATCTAAATGTCCCACTACTACGGGTCCCCCCAAGGTAATGTCAAGACTATGATGTCTGAATGTCCCACTACTACGGGTCCCCCAAGGTAATGTCAAGACTATGATGTCTTAATGTTCCACTACTTAGGAGGTTCCCCAGTGTTGGGAAAGCAGTGATATCTAAATGTTCCACTATTAAGGGGGTTCCCCAAGGTTGGGAAAGCATTTATATCTAAATGTCCCACTACTAAGGGGGTTCCCCAAGGTTGGGAAAGCATTTATATCTAAATGTCCCACTACTAAGGGGGTTCTCCAAGGTTGGGAAAGCATTGATATCTAAATGTCCCACTTTCAAGGGGGTTCCCCAAGGTTGGGAAAGCATTGTTTATTTGTAAGATACTAGGTAATGTCAAGACTATGGCATCTAAATGTCCCACTACTAAGGGTCCCCCCCAAGGTAATGTCAAGACTATGATGTCTGAATGTCCCACTACCAAAGTCCCCCAAGGTACTATCAAGACTATGGCATCTAAATGTCCCACTACTAAGGGTCCCCCAAGGTACTATCAAGACTATGGCATCTAAGTGTCCCACTACCAAGGGACCTTAAAGGTACTGTCAAGACTATGGCATCTAAATGTCCCACTACCAAGGGTCCCTAAAGGTACTGTCAAGACTATGGCATCTACATGTCCCACTACCAAGGGTCCCTAAAGGTACTGTCAAGACTATGGCATCTAAATGTCCTACTACCAAGGGTCCCTAAAGTACCTTTAAGGTAGTGGGACATTTAGATGCCATAGTCTTGACAGTACCTTTAGGGTCCCTTGGTAGTGGGACATTTAGATGCCATAGTCTTGACAGTACCTTTAGGGACCCTTGGTAGTGGGACATTTAGATGCCATAGTAAAGGTACTGTCAAGACGTCAAGACTATGGCATCTAAATGTCCCACTACCAAGGGTCCCTAAAGGTACTGTCAAGACTATGGCATCTAAATGTCCCACTACCAAGGGTCCCTAAAGGTACTGTCAAGACTATCATATCTAAATGTCCCACTACTACAGGTCCCCCCAAGGTAATGTCAAGACTATGATGTCTGAATGTCCCACTACTACGGGTCCCCCAAGGGTCAAGACGTCAAGACTATGGCATCTAAATGTCCCACTACCAAGGGTCCCTTAAGGTACTGTCAAGACTATGGCATCTAAATGTCCCACTACCAAGGGTCCCTAAAGGTACTGTCAAGACTATCATATCTAAATGTCCCACTACTACGGGTCCCCCCAAGGTAATGTCAAGACTATGATGTCTGAATGTCCCACTACTACGGGTCCCCCAAGGTAATGTCAAGACTATGATGTCTTAATGTTCCACTACTTAGGAGGTTCCCCAGTGTTGGGAAAGCAGTGATATCTAAATGTTCCACTATTAAGGGGGTTCCCCAAGGTTGGGAAAGCATTTATATCTAAATGTCCCACTACTAAGGGGGTTCCCCAAGGTTGGGAAAGCATTTATATCTAAATGTCCCACTACTAAGGGGGTTCTCCAAGGTTGGGAAAGCATTGATATCTAAATGTCCCACTTTCAATGGGGTTCCCCAAGGTTGGGAAAGCATTGTTTATTTGTAAGATACTAGTTATGAACTGTAACTTGAACTTAAATTTGCTTTGACACTTTGACCTTTTGTTTGATTTAGTATAAAGACCAGTGTGAGGAGTTGACAAGTGAGCTGACAAAAACACAGAAAATGTTGAAAGATACACAGGAGGAAAAGCAAAGACTTGAAGTTGAGTCTAGTCAGGTAGGAAAATAGATATAATGTAAGAACATGAGATAAGCAGCTGCTGGTATTTCTATGTATAAAGGCTCACTACAACACAAAATGAAGTTGGTAAAATTTAAGGTTGATATTATGGATACAGATGTTATAAGGTACAATTTCAAATTTATATTGTTAAAGTCATCCATATGCTTAATTTATCTTAACTGTGTGGAAACAAACCTTTATATGACACCAGATTTTTAAGTTTGATGTTATTTCAAATGAGGTAAAATATATGCTTTTATGTAGGGGTTATTATCTAGGGAGTGAAATAATCTGCATACTCAGGTTTTTCCTGAATTATCTATAACTACTTAATATTATGAATCAGGATAACAGCAATATCTACTGTATATGTGTCATTGTGTTACTTGATTTAAAAATATAAAGATAGTAACAATGTGTTGACTTGATATAAAAACAATATATGGACGAGGTTTAGAATCAGGGTAATACTTGAGGCTTTGCCAAGCTTTTTTTTTTTTAAATTTATGCCGAATTTGTATATCATTTTTATTACTAGTCAGTATACTGTTACTGTCTTTATACTGCAATCTTTATCATATTTTAAATCAAGTTTATTTTTTATACAATGTGTTTATTACATTAGTAACGCTAAGATTTACAGGTAGTTCATGCAAGGGTAGGAAAGTACGCTGGATCAAAGTGTTGTCAGTGACCATATATTATCAATCAATTTACTGTTCATGCATTTTTGTTGTTTAAATAGTACAAATGATCCATCTTTAATTTCAGTATTTTGTAGTATTGTATTGTTACTTTAATAGGTGAAGGAGATGTGTAGGAGAGAATTGGAGAAAGCTGAAGCAGATGGCAAGAGAAATTCAGTAATTATTGCTGACTACAAACAGGTATCAATACTTTACATTTTTGCGTTAAAAAAAATCAAAGAATGATGTTTAAACAGAAAAATTATAGATAGATAAGGATGTGACGAGAATGTTAGATAAGGCCATGCTTGTCTGTGTGTGTTTCAAAGCCATTTCTTGGTAAGATCCCACTTTTATTGAAATTTTATAGTTTCATTAGATATAAAATGTCCTTTGATGGAATGACAGAGTATTGTATGGTGAGTTATAAAATTTTGCCATTGTGGGGGGAAAATGTATACAAAAAGATTCTGGCGTTTCTAATTTTGGCAGATGGTTATTAGTGCACTGAGTAGTGATGTCCATAGTAAATATTTTGCAGAATTTGGTGTTCTTAGACGGACTGCCAAAATACACTGAAATTAGCACCACAAAAAAGTACCCACTACAGGGTATTAGGGTATTGTATATGCCAACACCAGTGATATAATCTTTAACTCTATTTAAGTACCTGTCCACATAAAGTTCAGACACTGCCAATGGTAAAGTGATTTATGGTGTAGAAAAACCCACCAAACAAACAAAGCTTTTTCAGTCTACATGTGCTATACTTTCACATAACAATATTTATTTCTGTATTCAGATCTGCACTATTGAGTAAATCATACATTTATCTCCCACTAAAACCAACCAAATCAAACCAAATCAAGAATGATAACTCTTGCACTGTGCCAATTTCATTTTAATGTATATGACTTTGATCTCAAAAGTGCAACAACCAAATGAAAAACTAAGACTGGTTATGTGATCAGGAACTGTTTCTGAACAAGAAATAACATTAAAATTGGTGGGTTTTTGATGTGCATGAATCACTTCCTGTCTGATTTTTATAAAGACTGCTACATAAATATCTATATATTTTTGTAGATATGTTCACAGTTAAGTGAAAGACTTGAAAAGCAACAGACAGCAAATAGAGAAGAGCTTGGGAGAATAAAAGTAAGTATTGACATTAATGTATGATCATTTCATCAGAAAAAGGCTTAGCCATGAAAAAATCATGTCTATAAAATAGAAAAAAAGAACAAATGCGGTGAAATATAACAAATGCACCATAACATAAATACATAAATACTTTCAACAAGCCACTAGCAGTAACTTGTGACTGTACACTATCATTATTGTGTTTTGTTGCAAGTGGAAATTCCATGATATATATGCTATTAGAATGGTATCATCAGGACTTGTTAATTTATTATTAATATGAAGAAAACAAAAGGGCTTTGAATGATGAACATTTCATGGCTCTCGTATTTTTTATGTTTAAACTTTTGATCTGTCATTGTGATGTCATGTCAGCTATTCATTTTAATAGAATGTATGGCTTTAAAATTTGTGTGCTGTATTATTACTTAAAATTGAAAATAATGACAATTGGATAATGAGCTTAAAATAATGACCTTTGGATAATGAGCTGAAAATAATGACCATTGGATAATGAACTGTTATCATTTTTTCAATATTGGGGATATGGGTACTAGTACAATGTGTGACTAAAATGAATTACAGTCATCACAACCAAATAAGTACAGTGAAACTTGGGTTAACTGAACACTTGTCTCCATTGGTTAATTTCTATAGACAGGGGTTAACTGAACACTTGTCTCCATAGGTTAATTTCTATAGACAGGGGTTAACTGAACACTTGTCACCAAAGGTTAATTTCTGTAGACAGGGGTTAACTGAACACTTGTCATCATAGGTTAATTTCTATAGACAGGGGTTAACTGAACACTTGTCTCCATAGGTTAATTTCTATAGACAGGGGTTAACTGAACACTTGTCTCCATAGGTTAATTTCTATAGACAGGGGTTAACTGAACACTTGTCACCAAAGGTTAATTTCTGTAGACAGGGGTTAACTGAACACTTGTCATCATAGGTTAATTTCTATAGACAGGGGTTAACTGAACACTTGTCTCCATAGGTTAATTTCTATAGTCCATAGGTTAATTTCTATAGACAGGGGTTAACTGAACACTTGTCTCCATAGGTTAATTTCTATAGACAGGGGTTAACTGAACACTTGTCACCATAGGTTAATTTCTATAGACAGGGGTTAACTGAACACTTGTCTCCATAGGTTAATTTCTATAGACAGGGGTTAACTGAACACTTGTCTCCATAGGTTAATTTCTATAGACAGGGGTTTATTATAGGTAGGTTTCTCTGTATAAAAAGATACGTAGTTTTACTGGTAAACTTTATATATAGTTCTGAAAATTTAAAATTTATATGAAAAAAAAATGAAACAAATAAATTCAACTAATCCATTTGTGGGTGTGTTATTAAACTTGTTATAGCTTTTATAACTTGTGTTATAGGGTCAAGTTCAATCATGTGAAAGTTGCTCCAAGATGTTTAAAGATGATGGAAAGATAGAACTTCCTGAACCCAAAGTTGATCCTGATTCATTAAACCCCAAAATATTAGACTTTCAAGCCCAGATTAGAGAGCTGGAGCTGGAGTTAGCACAGACTAAGTTAGCTTTAGTAGAAAGTGAGTGTAAAACTCAAGACTTAACTCATCAGTTAAATTCCACAATCACTGAATTACAATCCTCCAAAAATACTTGGTTCCAAAAGACGATTAATTCCCTGAAAGAAGTAACAAATTCGCATACTGCTCGGAAAGAACAAAAGGAATGATCAACTACAGCAACTAGTGTGTGAATGTGTTGTTAGTGTGTGTTTACAGAGTTCCAGTGGTGATGACTGGTTGTCATTGTTAGTGTGTGTTTACAGAGTTCCAGTGGTGATGACTGGTTGTCATTGTTGGTGTGTGTTTACAGAGTTCCAGTGGTGATGACTGGTTGTCATTGTTAGTGTGTGTTTAGAGAGTTCTAGTGTTGATGACTGGTCATCAGAATAAAGGCTGTGACATGATATGAAATGTGTGTATTTATTGTGTATGTAAGAAAAAAAGAATAATATTTACTACTGATTTTATCATAGATTCTGAGCAAGAAGCATAAATATTTTGAATGTTTAACTGCAAATATACATTTTAGATAATATTTGGTTCATTGTGTATGCACTGTGTATTTGTCTTATTCTTTGTTTCCTATAAGTGTTAGCTACATTTTTATTTATTCTTTGGACTTCTGTTTTAGCATCCTGGTACATGAAATATATTTAATATTTGTAGGGGCTTTATTGATTGGAATGAACAAGACATTTTACTTTCTTTTCTAGGTTCATTGTATTGCAAAAACAAAGGGTTCTCAAATCATTAATTATTAGTTTTCCATAGATGGAATTTCTTATACTGCTACTGGAAACACATATAAACTTACAAACCTTTAATTTAAGCTTTATAGAAAACATTTATTTCCTCTATGAACATTGAATGTTCAGTATATTGTATATAACACTGTAATGTCTAGTCAGTTGTGTACAGAGTTATGTTTTTCTTCTTTTAAAACTTACTGCATTTAGTCCATAAGACGTGTACAAATCATCATTTGATCAGCAAACAACAAAATAATTTATATCCCACATGAAAAAAGAAATGTGTCAATTAATCATCTGTACTAGTGAAAAATTGTGTCTTATGATAATTTATACTTGTGGAAATTATTGTCACATTATCATCTATACTGTTGAAAAAAATGTGTCGCATGATAATTACTACTTGTGAAAAAAATGTGTACCATGATCATCATTACTGTTGAAAAAAAATCAGTACTTGTGAAAAATGTATCACATGATCATCAGTACTGTTAAAAAAATTTGTTACATGATCATCTGTACTGGTGGAAAAAATGTGTTTCATTTTTATTTAAGTTGCTATCAATATTGTATTATTTTCCTTTGTAAAGGACCAGGAAAACAATAATTATAGTTGTTCTTTAGAGATATTATTACGTGTATTATTCCAGCTGTCACCAATGATAGCTACAATAACAAAGAAAATCTTCATTTATTATTGTCAGAAGTCCTAATTTTTAATATAACTGCTGGTAGTGCATTGATAAAAGCATCAGAATAATTTCTAATATATTTTTATTGTATTATTTCAATCAGTACCACAGACTCATTTTATCTGTAAACTTTAATTTGAAGTTTTCTTTCACAAAAAATCATTTAGATTTGAGGTCTTAGTGCCTGGTTAATGGCTTGGCAGGAACAGCTTCTATAATACTGTATAATACTTGTTATTATAGAAAGAGGTGTGATTTGTTGATTACCAAAGAAGACATCCCACCCATCATATTACTGTGATTTTTGCTTATCTTATGGATGATCATACTTAGTGGCTATCATTTCTTAGTAAAGTTTTGTCATCTTATTTATATTCTTTTTCAAATGGAAATTAATACGTGTATCCTAAATCTGCACTAAACCTACTTGATATGTACCCTCATAGCCTCATAGAACATATTCTGATACCTTGTTTCGAATTGAGTTTTATACATTTTAAGTACTGGGCATTCTCTTATGTAATAGACAAGCTTTTCACTATTGGTCCATTGTATAATGTGCAATTCTGTGTTAATGTCTTTAGATGACTTTGTTATAAGCTTTTATATTGTTGTACAGCTATATGATATAACAATAAAACATGTCAGAACATCTTAAACATACATTATTAATGTCAAAGTGTTTATTGTATTTACTGACCATTAATTTTTATTTGACAGGTATCAATAGGTCCAGACTGCTTCGAATCAATATTTTTTTCCTTATTATACTCCCTAAATGGGGGTAAATAGTGAAAGGGATGTCCATCCTTCCATTTCCTAGGGGAAACCCATCTCTTGTCCATTACACCACTGAATGGAATTAAATGTAACCTTCACAGAATCTTTATTACATGTTCCCAATGTGTACCTTCTATTTTAGATTTTGATCTTAATCATTAAGCGGGTTTTACTTAGCAAAACATGGACTTTGTCATTTCTGAATATGTGGACAAGGGAGGACCCATCTTTTATCTGTTACTCCTCCTACACCACTGAATGAATGAAACTTGAATCTTTTTCACTTGTTCCCATTATGCACCTCTAGTTTTAGGTTTTATCCAAATCAATATGGAGGTCAGAAAGTGCATGTTATCAAATGGTAGAGTGGGGGTATCGAGTTTTTGCCAAATTTTATATTTGTGTTGTGATAATTTATTATACCCTTGCAAACAAAGTTTGTGATGAAATATAGGTTTCACCTGTCTGTCTTGTCTTTCTGTCCACACTCTTTTCTAAGTGGCTTGCAGCATTGTTATGAAACTTTGTGGGATGTAATATAAACACATGGAGATATGCATACTGTCAGGAATTATATTTGGACAAAAATTGTGGAAATGACAGCTGTTGAACTTCCGCATTTCTCATCAGACTTTGTTTGATGCGTTTTCTGTAACTCCTCCTTAACAACTTTCAGGTTTATTATGAAACTTGAGGTGTGTAAGATAATCATATTAGGATGTGCAAATTTTCAGGAATTTATGTTTGGGCAAAAACTGTAGAAGTGATGGCTGTTTGAACTTGCACAATTTTCAGCAAAACTTGGTCTGATGCATTGTTTACAACTCCTCCTTAAGAACTTGCAGGATTGTGATGAAACTCATGGAGTGTTAAATTACCATATTGGGTATACATATTGTCATGAATTTATGTTAACAGTAAAGCATTCATATTCTGTTGTTGTGTTGTGAATAACTAAAAAATATTACTGATTGTGGTTTTGAGTTGGGAGTTTTTAGAAATAGCAGCAAAGTTGTATATAAAAAGTGCTTAGTCTTTCCACCATAGAAATTATGTCCAGTATGAACCATTTGTCCATATTGGTCTCCAAATGTACTGGGGTACATGGTTCAACAGCTTGTGTGGGGTATTGGTCCTGTTAGGGGCAATGTGTCGTTTGATGGTTCAACAGGCTGTGTGGGGTATTAGTCCTGTTAGGGGCAATGTGTAGTTCGATGGTTCAACAGGCTGTGTGGGGTATTAGTCCCATTAAGGGCAATGTGTAGTTCGATGGTTCAACAGGCTGTGTGGGGTATTAGTCCTGTTAGGGGCAATGTGTAGTTAAATGGTTCAGCAGGCTGTGTGGGGTATTAGTCCTGTTAGGGGCAATGTGTAGTTCGATGGTTCAACAGGCTGTGTGGGGTACTAGTCCCATTAAGGGCAATGTGTAGTTTGATGAATCAACAGGCTGTGTGGGGTATTAGTCCCATTAAGGGCAATGTGTAGTTCGATGGTTCAACAGGCTGTGTGTGGTATTAGTCCCGTTAGGGGCAATGTGTAGTTCGATGAATCAACAGGCTGTGTGGGGTATTAGTCCTGTTAGGGGCAATGTGTAGTTCGATGGTTCAACAGGCTGTGTGGGGTATTAGTCCTGTTAGGGGCAATGTGTAGTTCGATGGTTCAACAGGCTGTGTGGGGTATTAGTCCTGTTAGGGGCAATGTGTAGTTCGATGAATCAACAGGCTGTGTGGGGTATTAGTCCTGTTAGGGGCAATGTGTAGTTTGATGGTTCAACAGACTGTGTGGGGTATTAGTCCTGTTAGGGGCAGTGTCTAGTTTGCAACAGGTTTTATTATGCCCCTGTGACAAACTGTTGAGGGGCATATTTATTTACTCCTGTATGTTCGTTTATACCCGGATTACACATGATTATGGCTTGTCTGGCTATCTCCTCCTACAGTTTTTGAACTACATCTAAAATATTTTACAGGATATTTCTACACGTTATTAGGGTGTGCAGGGCCAAAGGAATATTTTTTTGTGAAATATTACGGAAATTGGTGATAGTTAAACTTAAGTCATTTTACTCAAAAATAGGGCTATATAGCTTGTCCGGCTATCTCCTTGTACAGTTTTTGAACTACATCTAAAATATTTTACAGGATATTTCTACACATGATAAAGGTGTGCAGGGCCAAAGGAATTTAACTTTCGTGAAATATTGTGGAAATTGGTGATAGTTAAACTTAAGTCATTTTATTCAGAAATATATAGATCATGGCTTGTCCGGCTATCTCCTCATAGTTTTTGAACTACATCTAAAATATTTTACAGGATATTTCTACACATGATGAAGGTGTGCAGGGCCAAAGGAAATTGATTTTCATGAAATATTACAGAAATTGGTGAAAGTTAGACATAGTTATTTTCATTAGAAATAGGGCTATATGGCTTGTATGACTATCTTCATCTAAAATATTTTTTGCAGGATGTTTCTAGACATAATGATGGTGTGCAAGGTTTTCATGAAATATTACAGAACTGGGTGATAATTAGACTTTGTTATTTTTGTCAGAAATGTATCCCAAGCAACAAAGTTAGGGATTTGTTATGGGGGTATTAACATTTTTATGTGTCCATTAATACGTCCATCGGTCCTCTTTTTCTCGTTGCAACTAGCCTAACACTACCAAACAGAATATCATGACACTATGTGGCCAGGATACAATATGTACTTATACATATATTTAGGAATTTCTTATCCCCAAATTGATCCTCAGACCATGAGTAACACAAGTCTTGGAAGGATTCTGAATCTGCAAACCATGTCTTCATACAAAAATAAACATGTTCCTAATTTGGAAAATCTAGCGAGCGGGGCTTCATTAGTCTTACAGACACATTTGATTTACTTTTAAAAAAAATCACAACTAACAAATGAGGCGGGGGCTCCTGTGATAAACACGTCTAGTTTTCAATGCCAACAAAATTTTTAGTGAGAAGTATGTAGGATTCACCACATTGGTCCATATCTGAATTTTAATGAACATTTTTAGGAGTGTTTGATTCCTGACAGACAATCCCCACGTTTTAATATGTCATAAGGGCACCTTCTCAATGAATCTTAATAGAAAGGTGAGGCATCAAATCCATAATGGTAGATGATTATTATTCCTGTAAGGAAAGTAAATACAACATAAAAGTTTCAGTTAATAATAAAATCCAAGTGAAAAAGGATGTGTTCAGGAGCTGATACAGGAATTGAAGAACAGGAGAGTGCTTGCTGTGATCTTCTGTCAATTAAACTATTTTTCTTCCATACAGTATTTCCAGTAGGGTATGGTCAAAGTAACAGATCTTTGTGATATACTCTCATCAACAAAGGGTTATAGTAATGTTGTCTTTGACAACCTTTGGAACACTTAGAACCAAACTTGTAGAAACCTGGAAATCTTGCTTTAAAAGGTCTGTACTAAATGGTTGGCATTGCATTTATTGGTAATTTCTATGTTGTTATCAACTTATACCCTTGTTAGCTCATCTGGCCGAAAGGCCATGTGAGTTATTGCAGTCACCATGTCTGTTGTCATCATCCATTAACTTTTTCAAACATCTCCTCTGAAGATTGTAACTAAACTTTGCACAAATATTCCTAAGGGTATCTTTAACAATCCTTGTCTGGGGATATTTGATCTGGCAAAAAACATGGCTGCTGTTACTAAAAATAGACCATAGGCGTAAAATTGCAGAAGTAGGCAAATAACTCAAAAACAGTTCGGTTTAGCTGAAATCTGGCAGGAGGATGAAATTGTTCAGCATGATGGGATGGACCTATACCAAAATTTTCAGGAAGATTTGTCAATAAATGAATGAGTTGTGGTCCTGAAATGGATTTTTTACCAGAATTTTACATTTCCAACTTAGAAAATTTTCTCCTCTGAAACTACTGGATGGATTGAAAATAAACTTTGCATGAATGTTATGTAGATCATGTTTAACAATCTGTGCGTTAAGATTATTGATCTTGCAAAAAACATGGCCACTATTTTTAAAAATAGAACATAGGGGGCAAATTGCAGAATTATGCGAATAACTCTAAAACAGCTGGGTTTAGCCTAAAATCTGGCAGGGAGTAAAATTTCCAGCATGATGGGATTGACTTGTGCCGAAAATTTTCACAAAGATCTGTTGATGAATGTATGAGTTATGGATCAAGAAATGATTTTTCTTGAAAATCTTCTCCTCTTCAGACAACATGTAGGATGAATTATAACCAAACATGGCATGAATGTTAGTTAGGATATCCTTAGCAATTTTTTATCTGTGGAAAAACATGACCACCACTACTAAAATTCGAGGGTTTGTTGAAATTACTTGAAAACCCATGGGTTTAGCTGAATTTTCTTGGAGAAAAAATTGTTCAGCATGGTGAGACCGACCTATGCTGAATTTTTCATAAATATTGGTTTCTCAATATTGAGTTATGGCCCTTGAAGTCAAATAAAAAACTATGAGAGATTTATTTTATATTATGAAATTCTGGTGGATAACTAAGATGCTCTGTATTGATTAAATGACTCTTGTGACAATAGTACGGTAAGGTGACTAGTCCAGCTTTAGAAAGCTATAAAGACTTTTTGACCAGGTGAGTGATTCAGACTCCATAGCCTCTCTAGTTTTTTATGTTATAAATATCAACGAAATCTTGTTTTTCCTTCAAAACTAATTCTCTGTTATCACTAAGTAGTAAAGCAAAGAGCCACAAAAAAACAAAAACAGAAAAAAAAACATACATGAGAAAATGCCCGAAGGAATTGAATAAAAGTCATGGTCTATCCATCAGCCAGTGATATGACTCCAATGACATATTGTAGTTATAACATAAAATCAATCTAATATATACATACAACTGGTATAGTTCATTGTTGGTATCAGTTGTCATACCCAAGGACACCTAACAGGAGGACATTTTCCAAGGGCCTTAATCAATCTTAGTATATGTTTTAGTATAGGTTATAAATGCTGATATGAATGGAAGCTTAAGATATGTATACATAGTTTGACACGAACTGCCAAGAGCATTTGTTTAAACAGTGAATCGGTACACATTAAAAGAACTTGTTAAAATATTTTATTACACAGTATCCTGAGCATATGTCTATATAATGATAAAGGTTAATAGCACAAAAAAAAATCCACATATTATGATCATCAATGATTATGCGTACTTCATTTCACATTGTACGTATTAGAAACCTCCTGTAAGTTAACTTATATAGTTCTAGCATTTAAATCAGGCTTTTATTTTCATAAAAAATAGGGGATGTCATCCAGGAGCTTTTAATCTAAAATATAACTCGTTCATCACTCACTTCAGAAATCTAGAGTTACAAAGAATGCAATGGAATCTTCAAAGTGTCATCTACAATATTGTACTTTATTAAGTAACAGAAGAAAGGATAAAGTGAGTAAAGTTTTATTTCTGTTATAAACATCTACTATGTTAATATTTTAGCCAATAGAACTTGGATATCAATATGAATGTTTCATGAAATGGAATTAAATATAGAACATCACAACTACCATCAATAAAATCTTTCTTGAACTAATAAGGTCAAAGTTCAAATGCTTCATAAAACATAATGAATGAAACACAAAAATAAAAAAAAAAAATTCAACATTTCTGTGATTTCTTAATAAGTGCAATTGGCAGTTGTACACATGTAGCATACATTTTGTAAATAAATATAATGTTCAATTACATGCCAACTTTCACCACAGGAAGATAACATATATATATATATTTGGTTTCAGTAGTAGCCAACATATGATAATACAAATATGCATTACAGGGTTTGAATGAATTTGGCACCTCTTCTATTTGATCTCATTGATTTGAATTTCTCTAGAATAATAAGAACTTTAAAAAAGCCATTTCATTTTCAATTTAGAACAAAACAGAATTTTCCATAATTTTGAGCAACAAATTACATCAATACTGTACCCAGTACAATAAAAACATAACAGAATCACATAATAAACAGTAGAAAAATAGTACACTTGTTATTACAAACAAACAAACAAACAACAATAAAAAGATGGAATGTTTTAAGTAAACATAACAATAAAAAAATAGAAAAAAAAAATAAATTCAATAACTAATCACAGTCATATAAAGGCAACAAGGTATGTATAAAATCTTCATTTTCCTTCACCTTTCACTCAACTTCGGGTGTTTCGACACTCATTAAATAAATGTTTAAAATACAACTGATATGGTCCTAACAACACAAAAATAGAATGGACGGATAATTTTATCAAAACTACACTGGTGTCACATGTTTCATATCTGGAATATTTATGCTGCACTTTTGTAGTATCACCAAAAAATTTAAAACAGGCAAATTATTACATATAATAACATGTAAATCCTTTTGTCATTAATAAGGCTTTAAATTTTGCAACACTTGCACTAATTTTATTAAAATTCTGCTGGAGCTTGTTCCTGTATTTGTCAAACTCATAAAAATGAATTTATATTGGAAGTTGTTTACTAATAGAACATTACTTGACTATCTTCTCAAGAGGTTATCATACATACATTAGTAGATATATATATATTGAGCAGATAGACTTATTATTTTCTAATAAACATTGTAAAGAATATATAATTCCATGGTTGTCTTACAAATGTTTTATTATGACTTAACAGCAAACTTATGACAACTGTTTATTTTTTCACAATGAAACCATATAAATGTAATATTGTCTGTATTTTGTTTCAAATTACATCTTTCTTTGGAGTAATCACATCAAAGATAAGTCCTAATTTGAAGATGGTGAAATACTAAGTTTGGTATTATACATCAGTAAAGTAACATGATTTGATAAATGCACTTTCTGTTAAAGCTCTATCTAAAGAAGAGTTAAAGAAAATTGTTAATACATCTTCTAATTCAATTGTTCAAGCCATTGTTTTAGATCTAATGAACATGCCATAATTCTCATTAGGATGAGCGCAGACTGACAGCTGTCGAGTTGTATCTCCGTATGTATTTCCAAAAACATATCTTTTATCTGAAAAGAAAAAAAAAATCAAAATTCATAAAATTTAAATAATTTTAGAAATAGATGTCATGCAATTTACTTCAACATGGACAAAAGTACTACAACTATGTATATGTGAGTTTTTATTCCATGCTCGATCAATAAGTTCAATTTCTTGGTACTCATTCAATTTAGCCCTTTAATGACCGCACCATGCCCTTTCATTTGATGCATAAAATAAAAAGGTCAAGCTGATGCTCTAATCAATTAAAACCTACATTTAGGTTTCTAGTTTTAACTTCACTTGTTTTTTTCTGATATAATTTACCATATAACATTTCTACAATGATTTTTAGACTTTGAAAATAATTTGTTTTCTTTCTGTACTGTGGATTTGATCTGATAGTAACTTACGAGGAATATAACCAGTATATTTAGGGATCATTCCATCTTGTAAGTAAAGTCTACGATAACCAGATGAACCAAAGTCAGCACTAGCAGCAGGTGCTGTTGATGGAGGTTGAGGGATACTAAGTTTTTCCATTGGTACACTAAAATAATAATAATAATAATAAAAAAAAAATGTTTAATTCTATTTTGTGAACTACTAATAAAGAGGAACAAAAACAATCATGCTCATATTTCACTTGACTTATACAGAGAATAAATATTCTAAGGAAACTGATGAAATGGACAAAACTATCTTTCACTATATACCTTTTTAAAGCTTGTGGTATTTCTGCTCCAGCAACTCTGGCATGATTTGCTGTTTCTTGTACAAACATTTCTAATCCTTTTTTTGTTGTCTGATTATAGCGACAGCCCAAACCTTTTTCTGTTGTCTTAATTCTAGGTATGTAACCACGGTAACCAGGCATTGGTGGCTCTGTCAAAGGTCGTTTATTTTCTATAAAATTAAACAACAGTTTGCATTGTATTCTTACCCCTGTTGCTGTTAATGCATACATAATACATTATCTTCATTCTGTTTAAAAAAAACAGTGAAAACACAAGACACAAGTTCACATTATCTGCTTCCCCAGGAAAATCATTTTTTGTTCAGAACTTCCCTTCTAAAAAAAATCCTATTTTCCTGGTTTCAAATGAGACCAAACTGATACCCTGGTACTATATAATTTCTCAAGAATCTAAAACACCAACAGGTATGCTTATAATGCAGGATTTCACATCTTTTATTGAAGTAAGGAGGTCATATATGACTAGTTATCTTTACACTTATTTTATTGAATTATGCATTGCACACTTTACCATGGGTTCTGTAAGAGCTTATGGTTTAGCTCTACCCTGTGATGAAGGCTATGGGTACATTTCAGATGTATGTCTACCCTGTGATGAAGGCTTATAGGTACATTTCAGATATATTCTACCCTGTAATAAAGGCTTATGGGTACATTTCAGATGTATTCTACCCTGTAATAAAGGCTTATGGGTACATTTCAGATGTATGTCTACCCTGTGATGAAGGCTTATAGGTACATTTCAGATATATTCTACCCTGTGATGAAACCTTATGGGTACATTTCAGATGTGTTCTACCCTGTGATGAAGGCTTATGGGTACATTTCAGATGTATGTCTACCTTGTAATAAAGGCTTATGGGTACATTTCAGATGTATTCTACCCTGTAATAAAGGCTTATGGGTACATTTCAGATGTATTCTACCCTGTAATAAAGGCTTATGGGTACATTTCAGATGTATGTCTACCCTGTGATGAAGGCTTATGGGTACATTTCAGATGTATTCTACCCTGTAATAAAGGCTTATGGGTACATTTTAGATGTATTCTACCCTGCAATGAAGGCTTATGGGTACATTTCAGATGTATGTCTACCCTGTGATGAAGACCTATGGGTACATTTCAGACGTATTCTACCCTGTGATGAAGGCTATGGGTACATTTCAGATGTATTCTACCCTGTGATGAATGCTTATGGGTACATTTCAGATGTACTTTACCCTATGTTGAAGGCTTATGGGTACATTTCAGATGTATTTTACCCTGTGATGACGACTTATGGGTACACTTCAGATGTATTTTGGTCTGGAGTATTTGACAGTTATGTATACTTTTGTTGGACTTCATATCTTTAGCTGAGGAAGGTTGTACACAACTAGTAGTCCCTCCCTTATTTTGTTGATGGGTCCTGTAAGAGCTTCTGGCTTAGTTTTACTCCATGTTGAAGGTAATTTCAGCTTAGTTTGAGTTATTAACTTTTTGCCAAAACCCTACTGGGATAAATCATTATGACAGTTTGATGTTCCTTCTTACCTAACAAGATTTCTCTCTGTGGATGCGTATCTCTGTACATATTTAATTTATCCCTGACATCAGGATCGTATGATATAGCGCGTAGTCGTGGATAACCACTAACTTGTTTCTGTAAGTCATTATACTTAGCATCATGATATTTATAATTGGTCATATGTTGGTCTATACACACATCACAGTCTTCTTTGTATGTATTTCCAAATTTGAATGGCATTCTTGGAATGTAACCTAAACCAAAAAAAAAAAAGAAAATTTGTTATTGTACATGTACTGTATCTTAAATTCTTAGTAGTGAGAACCTACACTTGACTAAATACAACAGACAAGCATTAAAAGCATCACAAATCAAATGGGACCCTTCCTGTTTTTTTGGCGACAGTGGAATTAATACAAGATTACACTGGTCTCAGTTTGGTGACAACTTAGGGCTACGGATATATATAAAAAGAACTTATATAACATAAGGAATATATCTGGTCCATTTTCTACCACGATTATTCTATTCTAATTTCTGAAGTTGTATATTTACCTCATTTCCAAAAAGAAAAATTAATGATTACCAACAAAATAAGTTGTTTACGTTTAGCTTTTTTTTAACAAACTTTTCTAAAGCAATTTGAAAACATACTTTTTGCTATCTAATGTGAGATATCTAAAGTAGTTTGCAGAAAACACTGTATAAATACATTAATACACTCAGTAGGACAAAAACCTGATAAAACATACAAAATATTTAGATAGATAAATCACTACCATGATATAAACCTATTAAGTGTTGCCAGTATTTATTTAAGACTTAAAAATTGATAATAAATTTTGGCCTGTGTTGCATGGTGAATGTGGTTACCAACACACCATTAAAACCTCAGATCTTCACAACACATCGTTCCTGTACTATGTGTATCTGACCATGAGAAATATAATCATGCAGGTAGTGGTAATTTATTCTTCTACCAGTAGTTCAAATGAATTAGTTGAGAAGGATATGGACAGCAATATTGTATGTATAAGTTTATATATACAAATTTCACATTTAAGGAAACATATAAACTAGATGAGTCAATCGGCATCAAGTTAAAAAAAAAGAAACTGAACTTTTTCCCTGACAATCTCTCACACAAAGTAAAGTTTGGCATTTCAGATATTTCCTAAGTCAATAACTGGTAACGTTTTATGGTCAATACAGTATAAATCAACTAGAAACAATCCATCTGTGGCTGTTATAAAGTGTACAGGAAAATCTCATAAAACCATTGTACTTGGATACCATAGATCTTTTTGGTGCTTTTGTATTCTGTGGTAAGGAAGACAATTATCATTAAAAGGGCAATTCAGATCTTCAATCAAACATAATCAATACAATACTTTATGGTAACAACATTGTAACCGGTATCAATAAGATTATTAACTGATATACGAACTTAAACAAATCAAACATGATTTGAATGTGACCAATCTATTATTTTTATGTCAAAAGAAAAAGATAATGGCTGCATATTATTCAATTCTAAAATTTTGGCATCTAATGGGAAAATAAATGATACCCAACCATGTTGTGTTGTATTTGATACCCAAGGATATGTGCTAAATTAAAAATCATAACATATTCACAACTAACTCAAATTCAAATGTTTATCCAGACTCCATAACCTCAACAGAACTAACTTTCACCTTCTTTTTCAGCATTCCAAAAAAAGATTACTCCAATGAATCAAGAAAAAAAAATCTCCTTTTCATATTCCAAGAATGATAACTAATTCGTTGAGGACAAAAGAACTGAAAATGACATTTTCAGACTCCAGAACATTTTTTTCACAATTCTTCAGTACTCAAAGAAAGATAACTCCAATTCATGAAATAATACAACTTAAAATGGCCACAGCATTAGTGCAATACATCCTTTCACAGTGAAATTTAAACCTGATCTTTGTTTTATTATACTTATCAACTATACAAAGTTTAAAAAAGTTCCTTTCACATCTACAAAAGTTATTATCTGAAAACAGTCCATGGATGGACAAACACACAACTTTTCGGAGGGTACTTAGTAATCACATAATACCACACCACTTCATGTGGTAGAGTAAAGGTCTTAACAACATAACAGATTAGAAAGTAACTAGATACCTGTATACCCTGGCACCATGTTTTGTGTATATTTGTTGTCTCCTGTTGACTCAGGTAACTGACTTGTAACTCTTGGAACATATTCTGGGTGTGCTACTACTGTATTGGTGGGGGCAACATGTATTGTGCCCTGAAAAATACAAAAATAAACACTTATTTATCAAGTGTTACTAAGTAAATAACAGCAGTAATTAAGTAAGAGCTGTACAAGTAAAGTATTAATGATGGATTTTGTGTTTGTTACTCAGCAGTACTACATTAGATCAGTTTTCATTACTCAGTAGTATTACATTAGGTCAGTTATTGGTACTCAGTAGTATAAAATTAGGTCAGTAATTAGTACTCAGTAGTATTACACTAGGTCTGTGATTGGTACTCGGTAGTATTACATTAGGTCAGTTTTCATTACTCAGTGGTATTATATTAGGTCAGTTATTGGTACTCAGTAGTATTACATATTAGGTCAGTGATTGGTATTCAGTAGTAATACACTAGGTCTGTGATTGGTACTCGGTAGTATTACATTAGGTATTTTTCTGTTACTCGGCAGTATTACATTAGGTCAGTTTCTGTTACTCAGTAGGCTTATATTAGGCGAGCTACTGGTACTCAGCAGTACTACATTAGGTCAGATTTTGTTACCGAATAGTATTTCATTAGGTCAGTGTTTGGTACTCAATAGTTTTACATTCGGTAAATTTCTGTTACTCGGTAGTATTACATTAGGTCTGTTTCTGTTACTCAGTAGATTTATATTAGGTCAGTGATTGGTACTCAGTAGTATTACATTAGGTCAGTGATTGGTACTCAGTAGTATTATATTAGGTCAGTTTTTGTTCCTCAGTAGTATAAAATTAGGTCAGTAATTGGTACTCAGTAGTACTACATTAGGTCAGTTTCTGATACTCAGTAGGTTTATATTAGGTCAATGACTGGTACTCAGTAGTATTGCATATTAGGTCAGTTTCTGTTACTCACAAGTATCATTGATACTCAGTATTATTACAATAGGTCGATTTTTGTTACTCAGCAGTATTACATTAGGTCAGGTCTTGTTACTCGGTACTATTACATGTACATTAGGTCAGTGTTTGTCAATTTAACATAAGGGCAAGTTTTTATAACTAAGTACTATTACATTAGGTCAGATCTTGTTACTCAGCAGTACTACATGTACATTAGGTCAGTGATTGTTACTCAGTAGTATTACATTAGGTCAGTTTTGTTACTCAGTAACATTATGTATTGGGTCAGTTTTTGTTACTCAGTAGCATTACATATTTGGTAAGTTTCTGTTACTTAGTAGTATTACACAAGGTCAGTGTTTGGTACTCAGTAGTAATATATTAGGTCAGTGACTGGTACTCAGTAGTACTATATTAGGTCAGTGATTGGTACTCAGTAGTATTATATTAGGTCAGTGATTGGTGCTCAGTATTATTACATTAGATCATTTTTTGTTACTCAGTACTATTACATGTACATTAGATTATTACAAACACAAGTTTTTATAACTAAGTTATTACATTAGGTCAGTTTTTGAGACAAAATAGAAAGTGTGTTCACAAATATACTAGAGCAATAGGTAGTCATAATGCAATTGACAATATAAGTCTATAATCATAATAATACTAAATTACACTGGTTATCACTTTGAAGTTGTCAATATCTGTCAATTACATTTTGAAACTGTCAGATTTTACACCAGTTAAACAAATAACACAACAAATATCAGGTTAAATTTACTTAGTTTATCACTTTATTTACTCTTAAAGAAAATGCTAACCATTGTGAATGGACAACCTAATCATCTGGTCTTACTGGGTGTATTTAAATGTAATTATATCAGTTATAAATATACCAATTAAGATAAACTTCCAAGGTAACCCAAACAATTTAGTCACACATGGCACAGTTATTCTAAGATGAAATCTGAGTACAGCACTGTGCAGATCTATCTAAAGAGACAACAGACAAGAGCCTTGACTTAGAACTTTGAAGACAATCACTTAGACCCACAGATATTCTGTCATTAAGTCCATGCTTTAGGGACATTTCCTAGTTGTTGGGTCCAACACTGATTCTAATTTAAATCTGTGTATATCCAATACAATACTATGATTTTAAATTAACCAATACTAAAAAATATCTATCTGTTAATGCAACATGCAGTTTTATAAGTGGATCAATTGGAAGGTCACTTGACCAAATGCCTAATCAGTCTTCCACCTGTAGGTCATGTTTTGTGTCTCCTACCAGTTGCCTTGGGAAGTAAATACATGCTGTAATAACTGTTAATATTACAAGAATGTTGCCAGAAATACTGTTTAACGTCTATAAGTTTTTAATATTCTAATAGGGTGATTTCAATTCAAACGGTTTAAACTGTTCAAAGTCACATTAATTGTTTGTACACAATACATTTTGAGTACTACTTCAACAATTAACTATAGCTTTTAAACAAGTTACCCCTTGATGTGCATAAAATAATCTGATTTGAAAGAATACTTCAATCCTACAGTTTCAATGAGTGTTGATTATGGGTTTATTTTGATAATCCTATTTAGAACTGTAATAAATTGCAATTAAATTTCTAATTAGTTAATTGTAATGCAAATCAAATGATTTCATATCATATTAAAAGTATTTAATGCACTGAAAGAGTTTATTCTGATAATAAAACTTCAATGATAGCTTATTCATTTTGTCTCTTTTTTCTGCACTTTTATGCTTATATCAAATTTATTGAGGTTTCTTGGGCAGTCCCGTATTTTGAAAATAGCCACATATTTTTGGGCACATATATTAGCTATACATTGTAATATATATTCCTTCATGGGTATGAGTATGTGTGAAAATGCAAACAGAGTTGCCTTTCATGGTCTTCCTAGCAATGAGCTCAGTTCCTATTAGAGGGAGGTCTATGTTACAACAAGGCATTAAATTCAAGTTAATTTATCAGTACTGATTTTAAAATATAACAACCTATCACTGGTTTATTTCACAGTATATACACATGTTAGTGCTTATGTACTACGCTGAGTTTTCATTGTATGAATCATGTGAACATGAACAAAAAATAAAACAAGACATTGTAAATTTTCTAAAGCTCTAAACCTTATAGCAACCTAACAACATGTTTTATATCATGACAACTAAAGTATTTATTCTTCCAGTACTTCACTCATAAATAAGATCGTTCAATGTACAAAAGAATCCTAAGGTTTCAACTTTTAATATTATGATTACTTCTTGACCCCCTAGTCTGAAAAACACCAAATAAAAGTCTCAATTTTATGTTAAATTTACCATTAATTGCAATTTATACCTAAACCTGTATCAAGACACCATTTAAATTTTTAATTTGTACTTTACTACTGGATTTCTTTTTCACAACTAGTTATATATACCATTATGTCTTTAATTTTCACTATTCAAATCCAATAGAAACAGTCTATATCAATATTTAAGTATGGTAAAAATGGAATTTATTTATGTACAGTTGCTCAAATTAAATTTAAAGGGAAAATGGTAAAAGGATCAACTGCTTTGACGTACAATCATCCCTTACACAAATACAATAATATTTAAATTTACTTCAAATATTTGAAAGTCTAGGTTCTCTGATACAAACATTACACTATAATTCTATAGTCTTCTATGAACACATTGTAGCTCTGCTTACCAGTACCATTAAGTTACATGTAGAAGCAGAAAATGTACACGGTACAATGTAGTTTCGCTGGGGCTCCTGATGCAAAAAGAATCCTAACTGACAATATATTATATACTGCCCTTGAAGATTTTAATGGCAGTCAAACCAGACTATTGTTACATACATGTTATATGACATGTATCAATATATACATGTAGTCTCTTTCTCAGTTGCCAAGATATTTGAACTATGATTTTTAAATAACACATTAAAATGCCCTGACTTTAAATTTAAAGGGCTTTAATAAAAAAGTTTGTTAAATCAGGTACAATATCAAATACTATACATATATTAATTTATATGTTTAATCTGATACACATATCTTCTAAGTGAAGGAACTAAGGACTTCATTTGTATGATTTTTTTTCTGTAAAGTAAAACCAACCAAAATGTAAAGTTGCAAAAAGGAAAACAATTTTTGTCATGATTTCATTTAAACCTCATAAAGAAATGGAGTACAATATCCTGTATTACATCCAATAATAGCAGTACATTTAGTATTAATTACACATTTACATTCTAAATTATACATGTACATTGTACTGGTGTAATTTCCAATTGCTGTTCAACATATACACATTACTAATTTATGTACATACAGTACACTCAAAATACCAATAAAACTGTTAATAGAAATCTAACAAAGCAAATAAAGTATGGTAACAGAACTAAGCAGACAGGAACTTGATTGCTGATCAATTTGTCTATACAGTTAAAATCGATTTGGATTTCCCTATCGTTACAAGGAGAACAGTTTTATTAGAATTTAAATATCCACTTCACAAACAATTCATATTCATGTGAACATGATGGAAACACTTGTTAAAATTTAAAAGGGTGGTGATGGTAATCCTTTGATCTTAAAAGATGTGTATTTAAAAAGTGTTACTTTCTAATCATTTCAAAGCAGCATTACACAAACCTATCTTGAAGAGAAAATTGTATACAAGTACAAAAAAATGCATATGTACATGTACTAACATGATGATTATTAAATAAGGTAACATTTAACATTTTTATATTTTAGCTGTCAATTATTAGCCAAAAAAAATTGACATAAAGAGATAAAGATATACATGTAGTTTGTTATCTTATACTACATAATGTGAGAGTACATGTACCAATATTAGTGTATGTAATCACAAAAGTAACTAGATAAGGATAAAGGGTTTCTGAAGAATTCCCAGAAACTAGTCCTCTGTCAGTTCAGACAAATGAAATTTCAGCCAGAATGACATCTTGAGAGAAAGAAAAAGTTCAGACTGGTACAAATTTTCCCCAGTGCTGTCCAAAAACTTTACACTTAAGTGACTGGCCAATAAAAACTCTTTCAGGATGGCAGAACATTTTAATTGCCAGTTCAAATAGTTTACAACTATTCCTTTGAGCAAATTTGGGAAAGTTCTGCTTCTATTTACTTCATTTATTTTGAGGCCTTTTACAGCTTGCTTTATGGTTTGGGTTTTACCCATCATTGAAAACTCTGTGGTGATCTGTAGAAGTTTAATTGTTTGTTACTTGGTTTTTGGTAACTGTCTCATTGTCAAACACATCTCCTATTTTTATATTTTGGAGGGACATTTGTACAAGTATTGTACACAATTATGGAATTATGAGTTATTATTCAAATTAGTCTGAGACTTGTTTAAATTCTCACAGTAAATTATTCATCTTGAATCTGAGTGCATGCAGTATGACAATCATTATGTACGAATCCTTAATGAATTTCAATATCCCACTACTAATTAGATGAATTGAATTGCATTAATTCATGCACTTTGAAGTAGATTTTTTTAGCATTTTGTCAAATCAATATTTTTAAAATGGGTAAATTTTCCCAAAATGCAAGACATCAATAGATAGATTGATTATTTCAAAGTTTTATAAATAAATCCCTCTTATCAAAATGTAGTTATTTCCAGATGATTACTATACACTGTACATTTTTTTCTCTCAGTCTTTTGCACTGAAATCATGATAACAATGCTTACGAAATAAAATCTATGACTACCAATACTCACTTGAGCAAGTTCATGGGTGTCTGTTCCATATGTTTTACCAACTCTGTATTTAATCTGTGGACAGTAACCTCGATATCTGAAGACACAAATATGCAAAAGGTACAAAATATGTTCAAATCTTGTGGAAATATTTTTTAAAGTATAAATATGACTTAAAATACATAAATTGACATACAGTTCTGTTATAGAGTATGATAGTTCTGGATTATGTGGATATATGACAGATTCATTTTTTGCATAAAAGCACTTTTAATTTACTTGTTCATTACAAAACAATGACATATGTGTACAAAAATTAGTTAGCATAAAGTTCCTGCTAGTTAAAACTGTCCTGTAACCAGTAAATGAATTACATGAAGAATTGACCTGTTAGATTTCATATTTTTGTTGATATACTTGTATAAAATATAGCAGCTAATCTTTAAATAAAAAAAAATGATAAAAACTTACAATAATTACACATCTTCTTACATGAACATGTACAATAAAGTACTATGCAAAGGCAAACATACAATGTACATGTATACAAACATCAATTTAATGTAATATGACACTGGCTTTATAAATGTATATTCAACTTAAAAATGCCCTAAATGGCATTACAAAAAGCCTGAAAAGGGCAAATGTATATTTGCACTAAGAACTAAATTTGATTACATTTCATTCTTGTTACTCATCTTATATCATGGAATGAATAAACAAACAACTTCAAAATTTGCAAATTGGCAAGAACTGTTTCTGTCTTTTCTTTGATGAGAAGCACCATATTTGATTTCCTACACCTAGTCAGTTAATAACTAGTACATTGCCTGGGTTTCATAAAAAAATCTCAAGTTGAGTATTTTCCGAAATATTTCTTCAACTGAAATTGGATATTTGAAGAAAATCTCAACTTGAGATTTTTTTTTATGAAACTGGGCCCTGAAGAAGAAGATTGCAACGAGATTCTCTCACCAACAAAATCATGCACGATCAGTAAAATTACATGACATAACAAAAATATGAAACGTCAGACCAAGATTGGCACATACACAAACCATATGCAAGCATTTACATGAGCTATATTTTCATAAAGTTACATGTAGTAGGGGTATGAACAAAAGGCAAGGAGATAAAAAATTGTACCTGAAATAAGTGCCTGTGGTATGAACTTATGATTCCAAAGGAGTGTTTCAGGCTTTACTTGTCTCATATACATTATACATAATCTACATGTATAGTATATTTGCTCTGCGTATTCAATGCTGACATCAAAATGTATATAATTGTTTTTCAAGGATACAAATCTTCACTTCACATAACTGAAGGTTTAAACAACAAGTTGTTACCTCTTAATATTGAAATAGGATCATGGCCAAGATAATAGACAAATGACATACCCAGGCACGTGTGTTCCATCCCTTAAAGCTGCAAAATTCCGTCTTTGATCAAGACTTGGTCCACCACCAAATGCAATAGTGGTCATTGTTTTACGAAGCCAGAACCCGGTTAGAGAAATCTGTTTTGACACCTGTAATGTAATGGATTATCCAAAGAAAGGTTGTAATACGTGTTTGGATAAATTGATCGGTAGTGTGTTGTCTAGGGCGCTTTAAGTTGCTAAGGTGTTCTGCTTTCAAGCATTCAACCAATAAAATACGCCGCTGTTTACCTGAACTCCACGCACTACTGATTTTCGATGTCATTCCTTCAACCGGAAGTTAAAGTGCCCCTGCGTGAATGTAAAATTCAAGATGGAGTTTGTTTACATATGAGACGAACTTTTGTCCCAGAGGATTTTCCTTTTAAACCATGGGGAATACAACAGTCGTTGCATCCAGTGTCAAAGAGCAAGCAGATGCTGGAGCAAAAGAACTTTACAATCTTGTTGATCTGAAGGGTGGGGGTGAACTTGTAGAATTAATGAAAAGGGCAAGATGGACAAAAAATTTCAAAGAGGTTGATGATAAAATAAATAATGAGGTTAAAAATTTTCTCTATGACGAGGGAAGAGGGAAGAAAATTCCAATTGTAGATTTGATCATGATGAGAAGTCAAGAAAGAGAAAGCCGTAAACCTAAGATAGGAAAAGACAAACGATTGAAAGAAAGAGATTTGGCTTTAATCGATATGAATTTTCCAGATGCTGAGGCCAATTATTTAAGGAACAAACCAGGTATATACATCTGATAACAACTTTTGTATAATAGCTTGATGGTTCACCTATCAGATTCCTCATTAGCTGTTCTGTTTACCCATTATAATACATTTTTTGTACTGTTGTCCATTTTTGGAAGTAAAGTTTAAACTGTTCGAAGTTCAAATCTAAAATATTTCAAGTTGGTACTTAAAAGATATTACAACGACAATTCTAATGAGGTTTAAAATCAACATATTAACAGAAGCAAATACGACACTCAAATAAACAGCATCACTACACACAATACAGAAAAGCATGCAGATAAAAAATGGCAACATTTTGAGACAGATCGTACATTTGTATATGGTTGTACCAAAATTTGTATGGATGTAAAACTCACCACAAAACAACTCATATGGCTTGTCAAGGATATTTTGAAATTTTTAAATATTATTCAACTCAGGCTTCTGAGGTTTTTATTAACATTTATCAAATTCATCAAAACAAACATGTACATGAATATAAGAAAATTTTAGCATTGAATCAGTCAGATATCAGTCTGATCAGAGACATATGATACAGATAAGAAACTTGTTGATCAGCAGTTTATTGATAAACTATCATGCAGCGAAGAATGAGATTTACTGACCTTTCTATTTATTAGTTTAATAAATAAGTGAAAGTAAGGTACATTTTCCCTTTTAGTTGAAATGTTCTGAAATAAATTGTAATAGTTGCCCAAGTGATGAAAGAGTGGGAAACCGAAGATTTCATTTAATTATCTTGTGAAACAAAAAAGTTTGATAGGTTAAATTGAAAATTATGAATTTAATTTTGAATTATTTTCATATTCATAAAAATTTTGTGGGGGGTGTAGGAAAATTGTTTTGCATTCTTTCTTTTTTTTTTTTAAAAAAAAATATGGTATGAACATGAAGCTACATGTAAGTCTAAGATTTTACAGAATTTTATTTCAATATTTGTTTTTAATAATGTTTTTTTACTTATGTTCATTTAAAGTCAGGTTGTTATTATTGATTAAGTAAGAACAAGATCTTGTTTCCTGCTGCGTGTTAATTTGAGATTTCAGTTGGTTGCAAATCTTTTTTGATCTAATCCACTTATTCTTGAGGAGATGCATGATGATGTATAGTAAACAATATGAAATATCATTTCCTTCTTGAGGACAGTTTTCTTGTATGTAAAGTACATTGAAGTAAAAGAGTTATAGACAAAGAAAATATGTGCTTCAGGTCCTTCTATCATACGTGTACATGTATAATAATTAGGTTCCATATTGACTGATAAAAACATCACTAACTTGAAATATATGAAGTTTCTACTTTTCTCTAAGAAAAAGTAAGTTAGGATATAGATTTATGTTTTCAGCTTGATTTTTACATGTAATTGTACATGTACATGGGTTATCTACATGTATACTATCTGCGCACTTACTTGTTTATTAGTTGTGCACCTTTACAAATGTGTAGTAAATATATATCTAGTTGAATGGCTGAATAATAAAACCTGGAGATATACATGTACAACAAAACATTCTACATTATCAATAAGCCCAAAATATTATTGGAGGAAAAAGATTACACTGAAATGAACATCACTATGTACTTACATGGTACACACAATGTACATTGATTTACAGTATGGAAGAAAAGAAAGGTGTAAAATTCTTTATTGATGTTGTTTGTAGTTCTCTGACTATATATTTTCCACTTGTTTGTAGCTGACACATTACCAGGTAAGATTTCTGTGGCTTGGTCATTATCAACCCAACAATATATTTCTCCCATTTATAAATTTGTAAATGTAATGTACATCCAGCATCAGAAACCTCCCATATACAAAACCTATTGGTTTATTAGTGTATTTCATTATAAACAATAATTTACCAAATTCTGAGAGTTGACTTCATTTAGTTCAGGGAAACAGGATTGCACATAGCATTAGGCATGTAACAGACTCTAGAATTGCTTTGTCTTTTTTCATCAACATTCAAATCTTGACTCTGGGTGCGTTATTTAAACCTCAATATGGACAATTTGGATAGAGTTTGAATTCATTGTTCATTGAAATTGTAAAAAATAACTTTGAAAATATACTACCATGAGTACAGTACTTGCATAGTTATGTTACATCTACAATCTGACAATATTGGATTTATTGGTTTTTTTTTTATAAATTGAACAAACTTGAACTCTTATGATTTAGAGTGACATACTTATTGAACAACATGGTTAATGTGGTGTTAAACATGGTGTAATTGTTATGATCAGTAAATATTTCCCTGTATACAAGTAACTCTTTGTATGTGTACTTTCCGTGCCAGTGTTAACCTAGTTGATTTACCATTGTCATTCCCCTATAATACTTTTTGAAGTAGGCTAGAAATGCAAGATGGTGTTGCCACTCACCAGTAATGGTTATTTTGGTTAAATATGACCTGTAAATGGAGATTATTTTGCAATTTTTCTGCCCTCAAAAAAAAATCACTTCCAAAATTGATTATGCTTACAATGCACCTAGGTGACTTGAATGGTACTAATGCAACTATATTTTTTGCCAAACATATGAGTACCCATACATGAACACGTAGCTTTTAGTATGCACAAATGTGAGGAACATCAAAAATATATTTCATGTATTAATCATGCAATATGAAAATAATCAGATGAAAAACTATGACATGCACTGTTATATGTAGTTTACTCCTGGGAAAAGATCTATTCAACTTTCTAGACATGTCAAATCTATGAATTTTAACACATGAAAAACTTCTAGCTTCATCCAGTCTTTTAATGATCTTGGGTTTTATTTCTAGTGTCTTGGGGTCTAAACTTGCTCTTCCTGATTGAATTGTTCAGAAATTAATGTTTTGTATGATTTGTCTCTGTCAATTAATTTTCAGTCATATGAATTCGGTAGAACAATTTTTAGCAGAATTGTCGATAGATACAATACAACAACATCATTGGATAGCAATTAAATTTTGCTGCAGGTCTCTTTGTCAATAATTAAAAAAAAATATTCATAGGGATGGAGAATGAGCCATGTCCTAAATTTGTAGATCCTCAGTCAAAACATGAATGGCTCAAAATGTTTTTGTCGGAAATGACTTATGCAATGAAAATATGATTGTTTGAACTGTTAATGCAAACACATATCATGTGTTATGAAAAGTCTTGCATATTTCAGTTGGTGGAAACATCAGTAATATAACAACATAACGATACATTATCAATAAAGTTAAATTTTAATACAAATAAATAGCTCTGTCTCCCACAAGCCTTAAATGATGTTACTGCTATATATGTTTATTCTTGACAACAATGATTGATTAAACAATTTAATTGTAGTGAGTGATGTATGCCACTTTTTAGGCAGGTGGAGGGAGGATAGTAATTGGGGTCTTTCTTTCCCTCTGATACACATATGGGGACCTTATCTGTTACTCCTTCTACTCCACAGAATGGAATTTTATGAAACTTCATGGAATCTTTTTTTTTTTTATTATTTTGCTATTTATTTCAATATGCTTTATTTACCATTACAGATTTATTATGCATTTTTTGGATAGTTGCATAAATTTGCATCATCTCCATTTATTGTTTTATGGTTTTGTTTTTATTTGCATGTTATTCAGGTTATATTTTGTGTTGCTTACTTGCCAAACTGCTTGTTTTTCTTGGAAGCTATAAGATAAAAGCTGGGAAGGCAGCTACCAACATTTTTTTAGCTTAAGTTAACCTTTATATTTAAATACACTTATTATGTGGTCTTTTTGTATCTACAGGCCATGAAGGGTTTTAACTTCATTTGAAGTTGGATTCAGTCCTAAGTTATGAAATTTTTCTGTATTTACCTTTATTTAACTTTGTAATGTAGAAAAGTAATAATGGTAAGAACATGTTTCAGTACATTCAGAAACATTACACTCACAATAACTTCATGTACATACTTAATTCTTGTAAATTAATACATGGAAGCATTTGTTTAAAAACAACAAATATAATATATTTGGTCCTTTTGATGTTTAGGTATTTATTTTTTTTATTTTACAGACCGTAAGTATCGTGAAGAATGCTGGGATGTCAACAAGAGAGGAACTGTTGGAGAAAACATTCTTCATATCTGTGTGCTGTTATCCACTGCCATTCATGCTGATTTAGCTAAGAGACTCATCAAAAGATATCCTAAACTGATCAATGATATTTATCTCAAGGATGAGTATTATGGTAAGGTAACAAGAGCAATTAAATAATGGTGGCAGTGGTGGGACATTGAACTGAAATTAGTACTTCAGAACTGTAACCTTTTTGGGTTCTTGATCCTCTGACAGGAGCATAAAATGTGTTGAGCATGTTTTATTAAACATACTTATCAGTCATAATCTTCATCCTTTCATGAATATTTTATTTTTGATAAACAGGATGTGAAGGGCAGTGATTTTAACCAAATAAAATTGGCATGAAAATTCTAATTGATAAAAAGTGTCTCCTTATGGAAAATCATGTGTTCATCAAGGAAATTATCAATTTATGGTAAAATGATGAATGTATTTTCTCTTATTCTTAGTTGTTCATACAGATGACATATCATTTTATTTTATCGTGTAAAATCTTTTATTTCAATGAACTTGATAATTTATGTCTCTTAGTTAAAAAGAGACTTTGTTTACATTCTTCTCCTCCCAAATCTCTTCTGTATTAGCATATCTATTCTCAGAATGATATCCTAGAAAATTGAACTATGAGTATAAAACAAGGTGTCATTTAAATCTAGAACTATTTTGGATTTAAGAAAATAAGTAAGAAAATTATTTATTAAACTTACCCCTACTATGGGAGTTAGTCATGCCATCATTACCAATGGGGTTTAGTAAGATTCCTTGACTGGTTATCCTACTAACCCTACCCCTTAGCCATGCCGGCATGACTAACCCCCTATTAGAGGTTAGTTTTAAAAATTTATTTTTTAGGCATTTTCTTAATTCCAAAATAATTCCAAATTCAAACAATACCTTGTTATATCACCATTACACAGTTGGTTGTATACTTGTATGATTTCATGACATTAGTCTTTGACTTTTGAGGTATTGTCAAAGAATGAAATGTGAGGTAATAAAGTCAATCAGGTAAAAATTTACCCCAAGCTAATCAATGCTAATTGCAAGAGGAGAAAATAATATTGGTAAATGTATGTGCTTAGTTTGTGTCAGAATTGCTGAAGGATTGTCTGCAAATGAATGCAGGCTAATAAATTTATAGCAAAAACAAGTTTCTAATGAATTTTGTATTGAATAAGGGTGATAACATTGTAACAATTGCTAGAAATTTGGCAAAAACCACAACAAAATGATAAATACATTGTATCCTGTATGAATTTATTGCTAAACCATATATGTTTAGCATGAAAGGTGGGGGGGGCATTTATTTTTTATATTTTATATTAAGTTTTGAATGTGATCTCTTCTTTTTAAAGATTCACCAAGTTCTCTGCTTTTCCTTTTATATAATCAGTAATACGACTTTGATTTTGTTTTCAAAATCAACAGATACAAATGTAGTTCAAAATCTGCCTTTTCTTTGTTGTTAAATTCAACCTTTCAATAAAATCAATTTTAATCCAAACATAAAATTCTTGTATCAAAGAAAGATATATAAATAAGTTAAGCCAGATTACTCCATGGATGTAACCTTTTAGGGAGGTACATAGTAAGAAATTAGTTGAAAAATAGAAGAACTAATTTGTTAAGCATGAGTTATATCCTTTTGCCATTACCTGCGTCCGTCGTTGTCTTTGTTGTTAACAATTTTTCGAAACTATTCTCCTCTGAAATTACTTTACCAATTGGAACTAAACTTGGTATGAATGTTCCTTTGGATATCCTGCATAGAATTGGTGAGGGGATTTTTTATTCTTCAAAAACCATGGCCGCCATTACTAAAAATAGAACATAGGGGTCAGACAGTTGTTTTTCGCATATATCTCCAAAACTGTTAAGTTTAGCTAAATTCTGACATGGGTGAAAGTTTTCAGCATGATGAGATCTATTTGTGGTCAAATTTTCATTTTAAACCATTAAGCCTTGTTATTTCTTTCAAAAATCTTCTCCTCTGACACTACTTTACCAATTGAAACCAAACTTTGTATAAATGTTCCTTGGGGTATCCTGCATAGATCTGGTATGGGGATTTTTGATCCGTCGAAAAACATGGCTGCCGTTACTAAAAGTAGAACATAGGGGTCAGATAGTAGTTTTTCGCATATATCTCTAAAACCATTAGGTTTAGCTAAATTCTTTCAGTAGCTGAAATGATCCTTATTTTTAGGACTACAAAAATCTTCAGACATAAAAGTTGTCAGACAACTTCTTATGAGAATTATTGCCCTTTTTTTTTTACAGTTTTCAGTCAATATCTTGAAAACTTTGATAGATAGAAAGAAACTTTCAAATGCAGAAATGATCCTTATGATAAGTCTTACCAAAGTCTTCTTGAGTTAAAGTTGTTGGACAACTTCTTGTTAAATTTATTGCCCTTGAAAGTCAGAATTCAACCAGGTGAGCGATTCAGGCTCCTCGGAGCCTTTTGTTTAAATCAAAAACTCCCTTTGACAATTTGAAAGTCAAATTTTTAAGTTTTCTTTGGTTCAGTTTGGGGGACTTTTATCTATTTTATATTTAGGATAGAAGTGAACAATTCACATTTGTATATTCAAAATATCTTTGTAGCAATTTGATTGAAATTTAATTTTTACTAAACTAGGATTACTGAGTCTTTTCTACCTATTTTGAAATAAGAATATTTATGATAGCTAATGTATCATTCAAATGAGGTTCACTGGAGAAATTTGTGAATTGTTTAATTTAATTTACATGTTTAATCCTTATTTTATTATAGGTGAGAGTGCATTACATTTTGCCATTGTAAATGAAGACCCTGCAATGGTAAAATTTCTACTTGATCATGGTGCTGATTATCATCAGAGAGCTACAGGCAACTTCTTTAATCCTGATGACCAGAAAGAATCCAGGACTGACTCCTTAGAACATGAATGGGTGGATCTTTGTGAGAAAACCAATTTTAGAGGGTATTACATCTAACTCAAAGTACTAAAATGATATGACATATTTAGTATCCAATTATGGCTCTAAAATTTTAAACATAAGTAAGGCCAAGATAAAAAAAATGTGTCTGTGTAAGGTGACATTCTTAAAAAAAATATGATAGCTAGGTTTGCATTTTCATTTTCTAATTTTTTTAGGCACTTTTACTTCAACCAAATTATTAGTCTCTGAGTGTTTTTTTTAATGGACATGTTAATAATATCTTCATATGTATTAGTAATAACTATATTTAGGGCTTCCGTTACGACTTGGTTGACCATACACATTGAAGAATGCAAAAAGCCATGTTTTCTCAAACGGCAGAAACACTTTGACAAACTGTACTTTCGTTTTTTTCCAATTATCATTTTTTATTTTTAGTTATTTGATAAAATGGCTTAAGGTTGGGGCAGAAATATAGGGTAAGTCCGGTAAATGTAAACAGACATATTTTTTTCTTTGCCTAAGGACAGAGAGCAATGTCAAACTGCACTATGTATATGTATCTTAGTTGTCTGCTGATCTACAGTAGACTTTGCAAACTTCTTATGCATCCTATGTTATATGTATAGACTATTCTTATCTTGATTGATTTATTTTAGCCATGTATATTTTGGAGAGTATCCATTAAGCTTTGCTGCCTGCCTGGACCAAGAAGAGTGTGTTCGTCTAATGTTGGCAAAGGGAGCTAATCCTAACCTACAGGACACTAATGGCAATACTGTTATGCACATGCTTGTTATACATGATAAGAAGGTATGTCTCTCTAAATACGTTTGTTCTGTCCATTTTAGAATTTTTTTCTTCAGATTGTCACTATCTATAGATATTTAACAGCTCTATTACATATTCTAATATGCATGTCTTAATAGTTTTAATGGTTAATAAGTCTGTTATAAAAACAAGCTAAAACTGCATTTACAGGTTGAAGTACAGTACTGTATTTTCAGGACTATAAATCAATATTTTTTATTCAAAATTTTGAGTAAACTGCAATCAATGAAAGCTGTCACTCAAACAGTCAAACTGGCGATTGAACTCGAAGATTATTGATCAGTGCCACTATCCTTTATGAATGAATACGAAGATGCTAATAAAAACGTTAAAATATATAAGCAAACTTCCGAAGATATGTTAACAAAACTCTTTTTTTTACTGGTAAGACATTATCAAGTCTTCCAGAGTTTTCGGTCCTTTAATATGCAAATTTATACCCATTTATGTTATGTCGTTTCACATTTACATGTGGCTCAAATTATTATCAGTTAAAGTGTTATCTAAATGGCTAATTGCAACCAAATTTAAAGGTAAAAATGTTCGTTTTTGTATTTATACATTAATTACTGCTCGTAATTATGACCTATGCATCAAGCTAATTTCCTGCTAAATTTACACCTTGGTGCCCACGCTTGACATGTTTTACTATTTCGTACACCTGATGATCTAAGGCTTCAGAGTAATTGGCATGGAATTCAATAAAAATCATTAAACTCACAAAGTACACCTTAACAAAAAAAACAAATATTCATTTCATTCAGAAATACTATACGTAGTAACATTGCTGGAATAATATGCTGTGAAAAACAAACCACTCTACTTGTATCTCCGCTGACACTTATGATATAGATGCACATGTTTGGTCTGACCCTCAACTTATCTGGCAAATTCGACTTATCTATGGTTTTTTTTTGTTGATTTTGGTCAAAATTAGGCATTTCAACTTACACTCCACATTGACTTATAGTCTGGAAAATACAGGAAATATAATCAGGCTTGAAAGAAATGATATTTTTTTTTTAAATATAGTTAAACTTGGCAAGAATTAAGTTTCTTGTAAGACAGTAATGGATGGATATAAAGGAATGTACAAACTCCAGGAAGGACTTATCTGAAGTTAAATAGATTCAGTAAATTCAAGCCATAGCTTTTCCGTAGTTCTTTCTATGGTTTTCTTTTGATTGATATAAGCTACTAAAAATTTGTTATTTTGATTGATATAAGCTATTAAAAATTTGTTATTTTGATTGATATAAGCTATTAAAAATTCGTTATTTTGATTGATATAAGCTATTAAAAATTTGTGATTTTCTGCCTTGAAATCTTCAAAAATATTATCCAAGTAATATTTGATAATTTATTTTATCTTTAATATAATCGGAAATGTAGATATTAAAACTACATTGTCATATTATTGTTGTAGTATTGCTTGCCTTATATCTGTTCAGATATTTAAAAATATCCATAAATTTGATTTCATAACAATGCATGTGAAATATGTTAGAAAATTGGTAAAAAAAAAGACTTTTCACTTTAGTGTATGCAACTAATATTCATCACAATACATGTACTTCATGTACTACATGTACTTGTATTTGAGATATATATATATTTCTGTATGAATATTTTTTTTATTTCTGTATGAATATATATATATACAATTCACTTTTTTGTGCCTTTCTGGGATTGCAGCATTCTCCAAAAAAGGTTTGATGTTTGCAATTTGTACCTTTGTGCACCTTCTGTGTATAAATATTGTGTAATTAGAATTATGTGTGTTGTATATTACAGCTAGAATTTGCATTCACTGAAATTTCTGAACAAGAATCCCTCCATACTAAAAAATGATGCATCATTTGCTACTAAGATCACAAATATATATATGCCATTGTTAAATACTCTCTAGTTAATATTCAGAAGGAGTAAATAAATTTGCACTAGATTTTTTAATCACTGGGGGAGATTAGATTTCCAAATCAGTCCACCAGTCTTGGGGAGATTAGATTTCCAAATCAGTCCACCAGTTTATGAGACAATTCTTCTTCAGCCGAGTCTTTATTCAAAATTTTTTTCTCTCAAGTGCCAATGATAGATTTTAACTTGCTCTATGAAGCTTTTTAGTTGAATTTTTTAAACATTTATTTTTTATTTTATTATTTGTTTAGGCGAATTGATTTAAATTACTGCTTCATTTAGAAGAATTTATCTGTCCTATCCCAGACTGCAGTACTGCTATAATTTGCCTATACCCCTGCTTAGTCTTTAGCCACAAATTTAACCTTTTATGTATTGTTATATTTTGCTGCATTTGCCAAGGAAACTATTCCCTGTAATTTATGGGTATTTATATAATTTTGAAATAACATATTTTAGTGTATTATTGTAGTTACAGTTATGATGGGTTGCTGGGCTAGTTAATACATGTAGTAATGTGGTATACAATAGGAAGTTTAATGGAATTTATGTAACTTTCAGCAACTACATAATTACATATTTTTATCTAAGTTAATGGAAATCTAGCACTCTGCGTAGTTTTCATTTTAGTGAAAAAGTTTCGTCTTGTTTTATTAAGAAAATAACATTGTAAAATTATTTTTACTTTATTTCTTTACAAATATATATGGTGTTACATGTTGAGGTAATGATACATTATTATTAACAAACAATTTCAAGTCATTCTTTGTCAATAACATTAAACAATTTCTTCACAGGAAATGTTTGATTTGTTGTTACAAATGGGAGCCAAGTTGGACATAAAGAACAGACAAGGATTAACTCCCTTGACTCTTTCAGCCATGCTACCCAGAAAGGATGTAAGTAAATAATGCATGATGGTTTCACTTCCTTGACTCTTACTGCCATCCTATGCAGAAAAGATGTAAGTAAATAACACATGATGGTCTCACTTCCGTGACTCTTTTTACCATCCTGTGCAGAAAAGATGTAAGTAAATAACATGATGGTTTCACTCCCCCGACTCTTAACTGATTCTATGCCGAAAAGATGTAGTTAATAACACACGATGGTTTCATTCCTGTGACTGTTTCTACCATCCTATGTAGAAATGATGTAAGTAAACAACACATGATGGTTTCACTCCTGTGACTCTTTCTGCCATCCTGTGCAGAAAGGATGTAAGTAAATAGCACTGATTGGTTTCATTCTTTTGGTTAGGAACTCAGTGGAGAGAAGTTATATTTATATTGTCAACATCTTCAGATTTGCAATTAATTTTGGTCAGTTTCAACAAGTAAAGCATAATTTTCACATACTTGATCGCAATCCCAACACTTAGCACCATACACTTAACTTATTTCTGACAGTACCTTTTGTTTCTAACACCTAATCATACTACTGCTAAACCAGATGTTCAGAAAGTGTTGATATTGAATATGTAAACTTGTTTTACTGTTGCTATATTTGTTTTTATCTAATTTGGTAAAATTTTCATGACCTGCCCTTTCTGACCTGATTTCTACTTCAACATTTGTTTGTATCTTAGATGGTAAAATGTTCACAACTTGACCTTTCTGACCAGATTTCTATTTCAATATTTGTACATTCTCATCTATCATATTTTTTCATTATGTTTATAAGAATAGTACTTCTGTTTACTTCAATAACTGTTTGCTTTATATAGTGAAACTTCTCCAAACTGGACCTTCAGAAAACTGGTCTTCCCTTCAAACCAGCTGTTTTCAAAATTCCCGGCCAATATACCTTAAAACCTGTGTGTTTTGTCTTCAATAGACCGGCCACCCTCATAAACCGTACATTGGCTGGTTTTTCACACTTTTAGTTACATATTTCAAATAAAAACAACCTCTCAATTCCGGCCGCCCGGTTATTGTTCACCTGTAATAAATATGTCAACAAAACTTTAAATGATTACGTAATATTATGCAATTAATAATTCATTTACTGATCAGTTTGCATTTCATCAGTAGACAGATGATAATTGAACAGGACAGTAGTTAAAACAACAAATTTATATAGACATTACATTTTATTACTGGTTGGCTGTTAATTGGTGTGTACACACATCAGGCAACCGGGTTCATTTAATTGTACGATCTATACGATCTTTTAACTGTCAATTTATGTGACCTGAACCCAAGCCAAAACAACACAGGGGTGAAATTATTAGACTTTGTTGATAGATAATTTATGAAAAGGAATACAAATAATTAATTACCATCAATAGCCCTTTGATCTTTAATACACATTTTTTCAAAACCGTGAACATTATTTTGTCGGCAGTACCATTTGGAAAATCAAATCATTTATTGATGCAAGCTTTGAAATGTAATAAAAGGCCAAAAGTTATGAATTGGCATTAAACATGTCTCAACCAACAAACTGACAAGGTGTAGGGTTATAGAACACATTAATGGAAACAGCTCTTAGAATGCATTGCTATTTTTCACAAAACTGGCCTCCCTTATAAACCAGCCATTTTTTTCTTGTCCCAGTGGTGGCCGGTTTGGAGAAGTTTCGCTGTATTAGAAATATCAATAAATTAAAATTTCATTATATACAAAAAATTACCTATACATGTAGTAAAAGAAAATACAATTATAAAACATGCAAGAATTTATTGCAGTGAGATTTTTTTTAAGTCTGGCTAATGCTATGAAACTTTGTTTTAGATGTATGAACACATTTTAGAGAAGGTTAGACAAGTTGTATGGATATATGGTAATGTGACATGTGCTGGTTATCCATTGAAGTATATAGATACTATATCAGAGACAGGAGAAATTAATAAAGACTCTGTACTCAGTCTGGTTGTTTATGGGGTAAGTACTGGCAACTGTACCAGTAATAAAAAAAAGATTTTGTACCCTTATTTGATGTGTTGATAAATATGTATTTGAAGATACATTTCTATGACTTTTAAGTTTAAACTTTTTGTGAATTTTTGAGTGGAACTGAATTTTCAAGCAGATTATGTGCAAATGTGTGTCACCTTAACAACTTGTGAAATCTTGAACAGAATGTGACAATTTACATGTGAATTCTCAGATGCCTTTTGTTAGAGTGTCAAGTAATAGAATAGGCCATATATGCCTTTCTGTCTCAGGAAGAAGAAAGCCATCTAAGTATGATGGATGGATTAGTTGTTAATCTACTGAAGGAGAAGTGGATTACATTTGCCAGATTTAGGTAATGAGCTATTTTTTTAGTAGTCTTTATTTTTGTGAAAACTTTATGGTCTTGTCTCATTGCTTGAAAAATTATTTAAGTATTAAAAAATATTGGTGGTGTTTTTTTCTTGTTGCAAACATGCCAGTTTTGATACCTAATCTATTTTCCATTTGCAACAGGCATCAAATTTTGTTTACACACTCACTTGGCACAAGGGAAAAATGTCCATCTGTTTTCCACATACAAAACTTGAGTACACAAGGTTAGAAGTCATTAAAGGCCAAATCCTTTTCAGTATAGTTCACATTTACATTCACACAGTGATTGAACTCCTTTTGTTAACATGTATCATACATGATGTGTTCAAATTGATATTCTGTTTTTTTACAGATTTTACAGAAGATTTCTGGCTTTTATTGCCTATTTTATTGTATTCCTGGTTGCCTTTGCCCTTAGGCCTGGGGTAGATAAATGTCCAGGAACTGAACAGACCTATAACCTTACAGGGAATGGCCTAAATAACACAACTACTCCTGCTGCTGATCCCTGCTTTCTACTGAAGGCTTGTAGTTATCATGACAAGGTAACAATTAGTTATCTACCCCTTGTGATTTCTTGGTATCATACTTGCCTGAAGTGCTTCCGGTTGTGGATTTGATCCCCAGTTAAGTCACACCAAAGACTTCCCATATCTGCCATATGAAGTTAAACCAAAATCAGTGGATTAATCGACCTAATTTAGGGAGATTAATTGATTGTTCAAAGTTCAAATTAGAGAAGTATAAATATAGTGTATGTAAAAAACACTATTTTTATATTTCTCTAATTTGAACTTTGAATACACATGCATTTTAGAGGAAAAAAATAAGCAGTTAATGTAAGTGATAGGGTATTTTCTAAATTAAACATATTAATGCATGTATTTTGAATAATTCTGGATATAGCATCACAAAACTTTAAAAATTACTTAAGGTCTGAAAATTAGTAACTGTTTGTAATGTCATCAGTTTCAAATACTCTGAAGTTACCATGGAAGTTAAGAATATTTTCAGATTTAAGTATTTTTAAAGTTTTGTGGCACCCAGGCCTGTTCTTGACAACTTGATATATGTTATAGGTTTAAGTATATGTACTTAACTAGAGACAGAAGAATAATCTCGCATTAAATAATGCAGATAAAGTAATTATTGTCCCCAACTGCTTCGTGGACGGGGAAATAGTTATACCAGTGTCCATCCATCCATGGAAGTAACTACTCAGAAATTGCTTGAAGGAATTTTTTTCAAATTTTGTAGGATTGTTACCAGTAGTCACCATTTGTAGTTAATAATATTAAATTTGACAAATTTTACAGATGTTATTGGACTTTTGCCCTTCAATTTTTTTTTTACAACAGAGTCGGAAAATTTACCACCTGCAAAAAAATACTTTTATGGTATTATATAGATAATTGCAAGTTATCTACAGCGTGCAATAATTTGTATTGTATTCAAATATGAATATTTGTCCATTTTTTTTTCAGATCCGTTGGGCATTAGAAGTAATAGTTTTACTATCATCTATTGTATACATCTATCTAGCCATGAAAGAGATATACCATCAGGGATTCAACATTTTTTTCACAACACTTGTAAGCTTGTATTCTTTTTGAAGAATTATAAATACAAAGACAATCATATATATTATTAACACTAAATAACGTGCATTATTTCCAAGTGTATACCACAGGTATTTATGTTATTTAAAAAAAAGAACAAAAATATTAATGTACAGTCAAAATGAGTCAATCCTTGATTAACTTCAAGTATCTTAGTATCAGTATAACCAGTATGTTATCAATAACCATTGGTGACACCACCGTCACATGGCAAAATGTTTATCCATGTTTATTAAATTATCAACCAAAAGTGGTATTGACAACAGACTCTTTACACAACAACAAGTAAGCTGATTACAAGCATTTCAAAGGTATTGTGAACATATTAGTTCTAAACTTACATGTATGTTAAATTGTCATAGAGAAATAGCCAAAAGAAGTGAAAACACAAATTACAAGGTACAGTATAAACTGAATATTTGATGTAAAGCTCTCTATTCTGCTAATATTATTTATATGTAACTGTTACCATTATATTTATAACATCTTCTTGGTGTGTTATAAAGTGATTCCCCCTCTTCATCTGTTCAACTTTGGGTATCTTTACAGAGCGGTGCTCCTATGAAGGCTCTATTTCTGCTGTCATGTGTATGTGTGGTGTTAATGTTACCTGGTAGAGCTACATGTTCTACTAAGTATGAGGACCATGTTGCTGTGTTAGCTATATTGGGTACGGCTCCGTACTTCTTGTTTTTCTGCAGGTATGTTGACATTACATAATATATTGTTCTCTAATCACATAATAGAATAGCTTGGTAATAGGAAAAAATGACACTAAGAATAGTTGTATTAACTGTCCATCCATATTACATTAACATAATATTATTTTTTTTCCAACCATGCATACTTGTGTACTGTAAACCATGAAATTTTCGTGGCAGTTTTATTTATTTAATCTGTCACGAATATTTTCTTTGAGGAACATTACAGTTCAACTTGATGAACAATCCCGAATTTAAAACTTTGCAAAAGCAGATTTATGGCAGAAATCATCAAAAAAAAAATGTGGTGCAAAAATTTTCTAGTTTACAGTATGTCTATTCGATTATTTTTCTTGCCTAAATTTCTACAATTCTTTAAAATTTGCATTCAGCATCAGCTTGTTTCCTTGTACTGTGTGTATTTTTTTTCAGCTGAAATGAACTTTTTTTATTATGCCCTGCGACAAGCTGTCAAGGGCATATTGATTTACCCCTGTCCGTTCAGATTATACATGATCATGGCTTTTCCGACTATCTCCTTGTACAGTTTTTGAACTACATCTAAAATATTTTACAAGATATTTCTACACATGATGAAGGTGTGCAGGGCCAAAAGATTTTGATTTATATGATATATTGCGGAAATTGGTGAAAGTTAGACTTAGTTATTTTCTTCAGAAATAGGGCTATATGGCTTGTATGGCTATCTCCTCCTGTAGTTTTTGAACTGTATCTAAAATATTTTTTGCAGGATGTTTCTACACATAATGATGGTGTGCAAGGTCATAGGATCTTGATTTTCATGAAATATTACTGGGTGATAGTTGGACTCTGGAATATTAAGGAACTGGGTGATAGTTAGACTTTGTAATTTTTGTCAGAAATATATTCAAAAAAGTTAAGGATTTGTTATTGGGAGTATTAAAATTTCTGATGTGTCTGTCAGTCGTTCCATCGGTCCTCTTTTTCTCATTGCAACTAGTCTGATACTACCAAACAGAATTTCATGACACTATGTGGCCAGAATACTATTTGTAGATATGCATATATTTAGGAATTTTTTATTCCCAAATTGATCCCCAGACCATGAGTAACACAAGTCTTGGAAGGATTTCTGAATCTGCAAACCATCTCTTCATACAAAAATAAACATGTTCCTAATTTCGCAAATCTAGCAAGCGGGGGCATCATTAGTGTCTTACAGACACATTTGATATCACTACTAACAAATGATGGGGGGGGGGCTTCTGTGATAAACAGGGTTTCTAGTTGCTTTTGATTTTGTACATTTTTGTCACAAAAAAATTCATCAAACCTTCATCAGAATGATTTTAAATATGGTTATGGTTTGTACCATGTGTAAACTTTATTCAACATGATTATGCTTCTATTTCCAAAACGTCTTTGTTTCCTTTTAAAGTTTTTTTTTTTTTAAATTTCATTTCACTGATCTTGGCAATTCTTCATGGTAGTGATTCATAATTTGGTTTACAGTTTCAGCTTGATGGGTTGTAATATGTCAAAATTTTGGCTTGGGTGCATTAATTTCTGTTTGCTATAATATTTTATTATTATTTTAGGGTTACATAAATGTTCATCTCCTTTAATTCTAACTCTCCAATCTTTTATGGGAAAGGTTTTGATGTGATTATAGATACATGTATTTTGTTCTCTGTGTGAGCTTTTTGGCTTGGTTGGTATTAACTTCCTGTCTGTCATAACATTTGTGCCAAATCTCATCAATCCTCCATCAAAGATTTTTCCACTTTCACTGTTTTGTCAAATCCTGAAATACAACTTTGATACATTTAGTAATATAATCAATGATGGGATTCACAATAAATTTTATAAAATCTCAGAGTTGATGTATTTTTATTTTTTTTTATTATTTTTTTTGTTTTCAGAGGTTTTCGTATCCTTGGACCCTTTGTTGTCATGATCTATAAGATGGTAAAGGGAGACTTGCTGAGATTTTTCATCATTTATATTGTATTTATTGTTGGATTTTCACAGTGTAAGTATCTATTTGTCCTGTCAGTTGATAGAGGAATGTCAATGAAGGACTGGTACTGTCATGGTAATGGTATTTATATAACATATGTTTGGTATTATCTACAATAATTGCTCAGTGATTTAATTACCTCACTTAAGATGACAAGGTGTATATATATTGGAATCACCTTGTCTGTCAGTCTATACATCATTTAATTTGGCTGCAATTTCATCACAATTATCCCCACTCCCAATGAACAGATTGATTTCAAATTCAATACATGGCTTTTTTTTTAGATGGGGCATATATTACAAGCCATTTTGGTTGCTGTCTGATATCAAGTTCCTTTTTTGCGGCTAGTGGGGCGTACCTAGCAGCACCTAGCACAATAATATGTGTAACATTTTTTAAACCCCATGCAAACAAGTTTTGGAAGATTTCCCCTTTGTACTTTTGGCTGTCCTTTCTATCAGTCTTTATATTTTGTTTCTCACAACTTTGAAGTATTTTGAATGTTAAAATGATGGTTTGCATGCCCATTAGATAATTTAGTGAAGACTGGTAAAAGCATGCTAGATATTGGTTCTGTTTTGCTGTGCTAATAATTAACTTAAAGAAGTCAAAGTAAACAAGTTATATTTAGAATACTGGTGTCTTGGTTTTTTGTAAACCTTAAAGTTTTGTAAATAAAAATCTGTTTCTTTGCAGCAATGTACATCGTGTTTCAGAATACACCTGAATCCCCTTTCCAACATCCCATTGAGGCCATCATGGGGATGTTCATGATGTCTTTAGGGGAGTTTGGTGATTATTATGAAAACTTTGATCAAACAGATCATCCGGTTTTGAGTAAAGTAAATCCTGTGTTGTGTAACTGCTTTTCTGTACCATTAATAGCCATAATTTTAATCTGTTTTATGTCCTATGTTTTCTCTGTTTAATGTCTGATGGTACCTCAGTGTTTGTCATTGTTGTGTATTATAGACTTAAGTAGATATGTAGAATTATTCTCTTTTTGTACTGTAAATAATCTTTACTAGTTATTATAGGATTAACCTATCTCCTGTCCTTCTTGTAAAGACTCTTTACTGGTTATTATAGGATTAACCTATCTCCTGTCCTTCTTGTAAAGACTCTTTACTGGTTATTATAGGATTAACCTATCTCCTGTCCTTCTTGTAAAGACTCTTAACTAGTTATTATAGGATTAACCTATCTCCTGTCCTTCTTGTAAAGACTCTTTACTAGTTATTATAGGATTAAATTAGGAGATAACCTAATTATTATTTGATCGTGATTTCAGCTTTGTACATCATACACTTGAACAAGGAATGGAGTCCATTCAGTAATCCTATTGAGTCAGTTATAGCTATGTTTATTATGTCCCTTGGGGAGTTTGGTGACTATTATGTTACCTTCAAACAGACAGATCATCCTACATTAGCAATAGTATGTTAGTCTTTCTCCTTTCTGCACCAGAAACAGATTAATTCCTCTATAGAGGGATTAAAACAATACAGAAATGATGCACTTCCACATTTTATTTTAGAATTTTCAGTCAGCTTTTTCAGAGTTGTAGAAACATGAATTTTTGCTTTTTTGTTCATAATAGGTCAAATTTGTACTAGTGTAGTGATCCATTTCTGCATTGTGTGGAGTTTTTTTTATTAGGATAACAGTTTTTATAAATGTTTAAAGGGAGATAATCACTGGATTGAAAGTGTTCAGTTATTTACTGAAACATTGTTGCTGTCATGTTGCCTATATTTAACCATTGCATTTGAAGTCTGTTGCTTTATTTAATTACAAAAATGTACAAAACAACCAAATGGTCAGAAACTGTTATACTTTAGAAATTCCACAGTGAATTTTGAGTTGACATCCCTCCATTAACATTCTATGTTTGTATAATATGTTATGTCATGTGAATATATAATGTTATTAACATAATGCATGTTTAAAAGTTTAGAAAAGGCCACATTCAACTACAGTGAAAATACATGATCTTTTATATTGTCTGCTGTAGTTGGTATTAGAAGTCTCAGATTCATAAATATATCTGGGATTTTAAGTTTCAGAAATGTGACACTTAATTGGAGTTGGACGAACTAATTATTGTGTTATCTGTCCATATTATGATGTAACTTTTCACTCTTTTGCTTTGTAATTGAGTTTTATTCCTTCACTCAGTTAGCAATTTTTTCTTTCCACACTTTAACTTTTCTTTAATTTGATTTTAAGAAGGTTGCATTTTGACTTTTAAGAACTTTTAAAGATGGAAACAGAAAATGAACATATTTGAATCTTTTTCTTCCCAATTATATCATTAGATTTTGTACTTAGTACCTTATAGCCCCTCCTGAAGTTTGGAAAGAAAATAGAGCATTTGGAATTTTAAAAGTCTGAGGTATACTCTTATTTGGGAAATTTTGCATTATTTTTAAGTGATATTCATTAACACCCTGTATTTGGACTTTTCCTTATCCTAGAACTTGAGTTACTTAAAGTGTCTAAATGCAACTTGTATTTTATTTTGTTTAACTTCCATTTTGAGTTGATTAACTTCATTTCAGCATTTTACATTGCCTTTATACAATCTACCTGCACACCAGACAATGAACCATGTGTTTTTAACAATGGTTTAGAAGCATGGTTTGGAACATTCACAATGAGTGTTGGGGATTTTGAGGATATTTATGGAATATTTGATTCCTCAACTTACCCAACGCTCGTCAAGGTAAGATAAAATTTGGTACAGGTGTACTTGGGTCTAGATTTATTGAGGTAAAAGAGATTTGTGCAACTCTGTGACTTAAGATTTTTTATCAAGTATGAGTCCAGTGGCAAATAAATATTTTTGTTGATTGTGCTATAGTCAGTTTTTACTAATAGTATTTGAAAACAATTATAAGAGATAATAAAATTTTACCTTTCTACTTTATTTTTGTTTTAGTACATGTATTTTCAGGCTCTACAACAAATTGACCAACATCATTCATTGTTAGTTAAGGTTTTTATAATTCTTTTTATGACTTTGTTGATTTTTTTTTTACAATTTTATTAACATTGTTATTTATGATTTCCTCTGTATAAACTTTAGGATTTTTTGTTCTCTTTATTAAATATAAAAGCTGCACTTGCTTTAAATGTCTAAATGTTGTAAAATGTTGATGTTTTGTGTTTTTTTCCTTGTCATTTTGCTTGTTTTTTTTTTATTATTTCACAATTTGTTCTCGTAGATTTTGACTTTTAGAGAACTTATTTTTTTAAATCTTGCAATTAACTAATAATTGTTAATTAGTTAATTATATGAAAATATATATTTCATCCCTGTGATAAATAACCTTTTTGTAAAAAATGTCAGGAAATATGCCCAGCTTTCACAGATACTTATATTTATTGTTCTCTCTTTAAGTTAACCTTTCTTAAGTAAGTTTTTAAATTTTGTAATTACTGTTTATCTCAATTACCTCTAAATTACCTGAAATAGTTCATATGAGACAAACAAGCCAGTTTATATCTTGATAGTTATATACATATGTAATTACACATACAAAGTACCATATGTTCAGTGAAATGGCTGACTGGTTAGATTTAAAGTGAAACATGAAAGCTTGATTATGATTTTAGATAATGTTTGCCATCTACATGATCTTGGTGACGTTACTTCTAGTCAATATGTTAATTGCTATGATGGGTAATACATACCAGCTGATTAATGAAACACAGAAGGAGTGGTTCAGACAGGTATATTTATATATTGTAACATCACTTTATTATACCCTTGGCAAACAAAGATTGGGGGCAGGATATTGGAATCACCTTGTCTGTTCATCTGTCTGTTTGTCCACATTTCTTATAAGTGCAGCTACATCTAAGCCACAAAAGGATTTGATGAAATTTTATAGGAAGGTTGGATATCATAAGTAGGTGTGCATGAAACATTATAATCACTGTCAAGGGGGCCCGGAGAAAATCCTGGAGAAGTGTTTTACATGTAAAAACCTTGTATGTGTAAGTGCAACTCTTTCTAAACCACTCAAAGGGTTTGATGAAATTTTATAGGAAGGCTTTGGATCACATGTAAACTTGTATAAAGGAATATAATTACTGTAGGAGGACTTTAAAGGCAGATAATCCAAATTAAGGGTTTTACATATTAAAACCTGGAAAGCACAACTCTTCTAGACTGCTTGAGAGATTTTGATGTCATTGTTTAGAAAGGTTTGGCATCTTATGCAGATGTGCATTAAGGAATATTATTTTTGTTAGATGACATCAAAGGGAGATTTTAACTTTGAGTCCCATTTGATGTGAGGGTATTCTCTTTGTGAGCTTTTAGTTTTTTTTTGCTGTTTCTACCTCCTGATACATCCAATTTCAGGCTACAACAGTGATAAAAGATATCTTCAATTTTAAATATTTTTTTTTATCAAATTGACTCTTACATCTCTGATAAACAAAATAATGTCAGTTATGAACATCTTGCTTACCAGGATAACTGAGATATTTTCTGTCTTCACTGCCATTATTCTGTGCATAATTGTAGTATAACAATTTTCATGTTTTTACAAAAATTATGATGGTGGGTGATAAATGTTAAGTTCATATTTGTGACATCACATGGCTATCTGGATTTCGTCATGGAATCCAAAATTATTAATCATTGGAACTAATATAAATGTTGTTAATTCAAGATATCAACTTGCCCAAAATAATAATATTGATACTTCCAAATGATGAACTAGACAAAATTTATAAATATAGAAAAACAAGCTACAAACGAAAAACAACCAATGTATTGGTTTATTATTTTAAAACTGGAAAAAATTCTAACATGTTTGTCACTATACCATACAACAAGAAACCTGTGTAAAATTGAACTCATTTTTTACAGTGGGCCAAAGTTGTACTTGTTATTGAGCAGAGTGTTACAACAGAGGAGAGAAAGAAACAGCGTACTAAGTATTCCCAGCCACTACCAGATGGGGACAGGGCTCTAGTCATCAGATGGCATCAGTCTGTAAGTATTTCCAGCCCCTACCTGATGGGGACAGGGCTCTAGTCATCAGATGGCATCAGTCTGTAAGTATTTCCAGCCCCTGCCTGATGGGGACAGAGCTTTAGTCATTAGATGGTATCAGTCTGTAAGTATTTCCAGCCCCTACCTGATGGGAACAGGGCTCTAGTCATTAGATGGCATCAGTCTGTAAGTATTTCCAGCCCCTGCCTGATGGGGACAGAGCTTTAGTCATTAGATGGTATCAGTCTGTAAGTATTTCCAGCCCCTGCCTGATGGGGACAGCTTTAGTCATTAGATGGTATCAGTCTGTAAGTATTTCCAGCCCCTACCTGATGGGAACAGGGCTCTAGTCATTAGATGGCATCAGTCTGTAAGTATTTCCAGCCCCTGCCTGATGGGGACAGAGCTTTAGTCATTAGATGGTATCAGTCTGTAAGTATTTCCAGCCCCTGCCTGATGGGGACAGCTTTAGTCATTAGATGGTATCAGTCTGTAAGTATTTCCAGCCCCTACCTGATGGGAACAGGGCTCTAGTCATTAGATGGCATCAGTCTGTAAGTATTTCCAGCCCCTGCCTGATGGGGACAGGGCTTTAGTCATTAGATGGTATCAGTCTGTAAGTATTTCCAGCCCGTACCTGATGGGAACAGGGCTCTAGTCATTAGATGGCATCAGTCTGTAAGTATTTCCAGCCCCTGCCTGATGGGGACAGGGCTTTAGTCATTAGATGGTATCAGTCTGTAAGTATTTCCAGCCCCTACCTGATGGGGACAGGGCTCTAGTCATTAGATGGCATTAGTATGTAAGTATTTTCAGCCCCTGCCTGATGGGGACAGGGCTGTAGTCATCAGATGGCATCAGTCTGTAAGTATTTCCAGCCCCTACCTGATGGGAACAGGGCTCTAGTCATTAGATGGCATCAATCTGTAAGTATTTCCAGCCCCTGCCTGATGGGGACAGGGCTGTAGTCATCAGATGGCATCAGTCTGTAAGTATTTCCAGCCCCTACCTGATGGGAACAGGGCTCTAGTCATTAGATGGCATCAGTCTGTAAGTATTTCCAGCCCCTGCCTGATGGGGACAGGGCTTTAGTCATTAGATGGTATCAGTCTGTAAGTATTTCCAGCCCCTGCCTGATGGGGACAGGGCTTTAGTCATTAGATGGTATCAGTCTGTAAGTATTTCCAGTCCCTACCTGATGAAGACAGGGTTCTTGTCATCAGATGGCATCAGTCTGTATTTCCAGTCCTACCTGATGGGGACAGGGCTTTAGTCATTAGATGGTATCAGTCTGTAAGTATTTCCAGTCCCTACCTGATGAAGACAGGGCTTTAGTCATTAGATGGTATCAGTCTGTAAGTATTTCCAGTCCCTACCTGATGGGGACAGGGCTGTAGTCATCAGATGGCATCAGTCTGTAAGTATTTCCAGCCCCTACCTGATGGGAACAGGGCTCTAGTCATTAGATGGCATCAATCTGTAAGTATTTCCAGCCCCTGCCTGATGGGGACAGGGCTGTAGTCATCAGATGGCATCAGTCTGTAAGTATTTCCAGCCCCTACCTGATGGGAACAGGGCTCTAGTCATTAGATGGCATCAGTCTGTAAGTATTTCCAGCCCCTGCCTGATGGGGACAGGGCTTTAGTCATCAGATGGCATCAGTTTGAAAGTATTTCCAGCCCCTGCCTGATGGGGACAGGGCTTTAGTCATTAGATGGCATCAGTCTGTAAGTATTTCCAGCCCCTACCTGATGGGAACAGGGCTCTAGTCATTAGATGGCATCAGTCTGTATTTCCAGTCCTACCTGATGGGGACAGGGCTTTAGTCATTAGATGGTATCAGTCTGTAAGTATTTCCAGTCCCTACCTGATGAAGACAGGGTTCTTGTCATCAGATGGCATCAGTCTGTATTTCCAGTCCTACCTGATGGGGACAGGGCTCTAGTCATCAGATGGCATCAGTTTGAAAGTATTTCCAGCCTTACCTGATGGGGACAAGGCTGTCATCATTAGGTGACATCAGTCTGTTAGTATTTCCAGCTCCTACCTGGTGGGGATAGGGCTCTAGTCATCAGATGGCATTAGTCTGTTAGTATTTCTGATCAGATAGATATTCCCAGGCCTTTCATTATGGAGACTGGGCTGTAGTCATCATATGGCACCAGATATAACATGAGTAGTGACATCAGCCGAGCAGAAGCACTACTATCTTTAATCCTATAGCCTACACAATGATATTTTGAGTTTAGTATTATTTTTTACCTGTTGTCCATAAGTTATTCTGTCTTTCTATTTATATACCCTATTTCTTGTATGCACAACTAAAAATGTGACCTTAACTTCTTTTTGAATTTTAATTAAACTTCACCTCAAGGTATAACATATCATATCAATGTGCATGCAGTTGATTTCTGAGGTTCTAATGAGGACATGTTTATTTATTAACGCACAGGTGGAGCACGTCAACATCTAAAATTAAGAAAATTTTGATTCCATGTGTGATAATCATGAATGTTGTTTTTTTATCATTAACAGGAGAAAGAAAGAGAGGATCTCAGGGTGGCCAGAGAGGAACAGAGACTGAAACAGAAACAGAAGATTATGGCAGAAAGAAAGAAATTAATTCTGAAGAAAACGACTAATCTGGCTAGTATCATCAACACAGCTGCAGCTAAGGAGGGCAAAGTTAATGTCTGATTATGAGTATCTGTGACTGTATTGTTCTGTTATGTCCAAGAATATCTGTCTCTCACTGTTGATTCTACTTTTGCCATAGTTCTTAACCAAACTTTGGTTATTTCAAATATTACAGCCTAGGGTCAGAATGTTGTCAGAAACCCTAACACGGTTATACTTTTTACCCTGTAAGGACAAAAATTTGGGCTCATATTTTTCGATAGTGTTATGTTTTATTCATATTTTATTTGTATTGAATTCCCTTTTTTACCTTTTAAACGTGACTATTGTTCACAATTTCATTATTCTTATTGACATTTGATTTGAGCCACTTCACAACGTATATTATTTTGATTTAACTTGGTTATGTTTTTGCTATCGTCTTTCGGTTTCCAACAATTGGTTCAGGAGTGTATTGGGTTTCCAACGATTGGTTCAGGAGTGTATTGGGTTTTCAACAATTGGTTCAGGAGTGTATTGGGTTTCCAACGATTGGTTCAGGAGTGTATTGGGTTTCCAATGATTGGTACAGGAGTGTATTGGGTTTTCAATGATTGGTTCAGGAGTGTATAAGTGAAAATACAGGTTTATATACACAGTTGGAGTAGTATAATAATAATAATAAAAAAATACAGGTTAATGTTTATGCTAGTTTCTAAGTGTTTTGTAAAGCTTCCATTGTGGAATGGATTTGGAAAAAAAAAATTTAATAAATAATAAAATATTATTGAGAACCAAATGAGTAAAATGGCCCCACAAAATAAAGTATTCAAAACATTAGTTAATTACTGTGTTGTTACTACAGTGAACTGTTAGACTGTTTGTGTGCAGGTTTTATTATATATATGTTTCACCAGGAATATATAACTGATAGTACTACACACAATAATGAGATGATCATTTCCATATCTAGATATTATGGAAGTATTTTAATTCATCAGTTTTGTTCATAGTCAGATGAAATGTTGTTTGGATGTAAAGTTTATAGAGAAAAAAAAACTGAAACAAATAATGAACATTAGAATTCAATGATTCACTTTAACAGTAGAATTTCTGTTTACGGCTTTATCAACATTAATAGATAAGGCAGTTTTAAATACTTTTAACTTGTAATATTTTAGACATGACAGGTTACTTAAATGGTTGGTTTGTTCTATTGGGTCAAAAAAGTTTTATTTAAAATACAATATCATTGGTTGAGGTACATTTATGGATGAAATTAGCCCTATTTTCCTGAAAATTGATCTTTGAGACAGAACAAACTTTTACTTGCTGAACACGAGTGTTAAATCTAAAGTTCAATTGTCTATTTTTATAACTTATCTGTACTGCACATTTAAGTCATAATCATTGGTCAACATAGCTGGTTTTCTTAAATTTTACAAAACCAGGAAGTAAATTTTCCATTTCACATGCAATACAAGTATCAGTGCCAATATAGACCCATATAATATCTTAATATTCTGAAGCATTTTTGCCTATTTTATCTGAATTCTTAAACATTTGGTTGGTCAACATTGAAGCAGGCATAATATTTTTGAGAAAAAAAATTATCTCTTTTGTACCAAATTTGAGACATTTTTGCAAAAAGTTGAGTTTTTAATTATGTTCGACTTGTTGTTTCTCGACAAGAACTACTAAAAAAATTACAATATGGTAATGTTGTTTTTCATTAAGTCCTTAAAATAAATACAGTTGGAGCAATTTTTTACCATGTTTAGAAATTCAGCTTAGTAGGGGGCAAAAAACATCCCTTAATGTATGTCAACCTTTAATATCAAATGTTCTTGATCATTTTGTTATTAGATAAATTTATAGCTAAGAAACATTTGGATATTTTTAGAAATATGTTTCACCATTAATTTTTACATTTACCATTTTGTTGCAAATATATTGCATCTATCTGAGTTTTGTTTGTTACACACAGAAGTTGTAGTACTTGTGTCAACACAATATCCATCTTTCTGTCTATTGTGATATTAATAAACTGCTATGTTGTTGAGTTTTATAAACTGTTATACATTTATGTATTTATTTGTAAATCCCTTTTTTGGAATTTGATATGTAAAGTGGATGATCTGTTTATTGTTGATATTAAAATAGACTTTTAACATTTATATTAAAAAATAGATGTAGACATTTTTTCTGATATTGGCAGTATACAATAATTGATGTGCAACTTTTGACTGATTTTTAGAATGTTCTTAGATCATCTGCATGAATCTATGAAAAGTAGTGAAAAAAAGATGTGTAGAAAAGCCTCACCAGTAGATATGACCAAAAATTGTGAGGAGACACTAAGCAAAACAAATTACTGTAAATGTTTATGCTAACTTCTTCTTTCATATTTAATACTTATGTCTCTCCCAACTTTGGTGGGGAGACTTATTGTTTTTGGCTTGCTCATGTTTCAGTCACAAAGTTTGCCAGTGCAACTCCTCTCTAACTGCTGAACTGAATTTTACAAACTTGGTATGTAGAAAGAACATCATATGTAGTTGTGCATTTTACCAGGAAATTTTAATACCCTAATTTTTGTTGGAGTTATGCCCCTTTGAACCTATAAATTTGCCAAAAATCCTCATAAATTACCTTGTCAGCGAAACTCCTCTGAAACTATCAACCGAATTTTACGAAACATTGTATGTAGCAAGACCATCATATGTAATTGTGCATAGTACCAGGAAATTTTGATCCCCTAATTTTTGTAGGAATTATGCCCCTTTGAACTTAGAAATTTACCCAAAATCCTCTGAAACTATTGAACCAAAAATGCTCAGAACAGTTTGCGGGACGGGAGGAGACATATGTTCTGCAGATCTGCAAAAACAAACTTTAATTGATAAGTGGTCTATTGTCTTAGTTAAATTTGATGTTCACGTTATTGTACATTTGTGCCAAGAGATGTTTGGTTTGTCTCCAATGTAATAAGTATACTGCTGACATGGGTATAATCCACCCCATTTTATTATCATATTTTTTGTAAATCAAATTAATATCTTTTGCTTTTGAATAATTCATTGAAATGATATATCCATAGTTTTGATAAAAATTTTTAGCTAATTTCAATATCTTTTTAGTAAGCATGATCTCAGAGTTTATTTTTTATAAAAGAGCACTGACAATGCTGTCAATTTTTTAAATGAAGAGGGTAACTAGAGAATATACATTGATCAATCCAGTTCATTTTTATGTATTAACATGTTTATTACTTTTTTATGATAATAGATGTTTTATTTACTACTCCTCATTTTATTTTCATTAAGTCATTTCTGTAGTTCTGATACAGTCTTATTTAAATATTATTAACTCTATAAAATGTTTCTAAATTATAAAATATTTTTAAGAGTACATAAACGTATAATATGCTATACTTTATATTTTAAGTTATTTTACAAGTTTGTTATTGTTAAATTTATCTTTAGTTTGAAAAGTGTGTTCTTTTTGATTAATTATTGAAAATGTTTAACTTTAGTTGGTCTTCTTTGTAGTTTATTTTTATAATATGAAAATTTAAATTCACAATTAACTTTAGTAATTTACATGTGGATTTGAATCAAGAAAAGTGTGTTTCTTGACAAAAACACTTAATTATTCCTTGTCACTTTTCTTTTAATTATTCAGGTTACGATGCATACAGTATTTTTGTACTGCCATAAAATTTACATTTTATATGTGGTGTACCAATGCATTTCCTATACTTAGATAAATGGTTTCCTACTACCTAATTATTAAAAAGGAGAAAACAAGACATAAAAGAATCACAATCAGGTAGTATACACATTAGAACTATAGTACATTGACCTTCGTGAACTTATTTTACCTTTCTGTACTAGATCATTATATATTTTTAAATCATTTAGTCAATTCTTACTTAGCATTTCCTAAGATTTATTATTTTCTAATTGTTAACTTCTATTTTGTTATCCAATAAATGTTGATTAGTTAAGAATTGGTTGTTTTCTATTCTACATAGTTTATGTGTCAGAATTTGTAATGTACATGCATTACCATAATCATTTTGTACAGTTTTATAACATGTATTATCTGGGGTAGAACATGCACATGGGGATAACTGCCCTTAAAATGGAGTAACAGATGAAGAATGGTTGGCTTTGAAATGTGGACGAAACATTGTTGGCCTGAAACGAAAAACAAAGGTACTGCTGTTCTGAAACATAGACAAAGGGATTGACCTGGAAAAAAAGAGAGTATTTGTGTTAAACATAATCACAAGGGTCTAAAATATAGACAACAGATGGTAGACCTGTAACATAGACACAGGAATGGCTGGCCTAAAAACATAGACAAAGGGGTTGTTGGTCTGGATGATAAACAGACGAGTTGTTGGTCAGGAACATAAATGCAGGGGTTGTTTGTCTGGCACATATACAAAGTGATTTTTGGCCTAGAAAATAAACAAAGAAGTTGTTGGTCTAGATCATAGACAGTGATTGTAGACCTGGGACATAGACAAAGGGGTTGTTAGATTGGAACATAGACAGAGTGATTGTATACCTGGGACATAGAAAAAGTGATTGTTAGACTGGAACATAGACAAAGTGATTGTTAGACTGGAACATAGACAGAGTGATTGTATACCTGGAACATAGAAAAAGTGATTGTTAGACTGGAACATAGACAAAGTGATTGTTAGACTGGAACATAGACAGAGTGATTGTAGACCTGGAACATAGAAAAAGTGATTGTTAGACTGGAACATAGACAAAGTGATTGTTAGACTGGAACATAGACAGAGTGATTGTAGACCTGGAACATAGAAAAAGTGATTGTTAGACTGCAACATAAAGGGGGTTGTTGGTGTAGATCATAGACAAAGTTGTTGTTGTCCTGGAGCATAAACAAAGAGGTTGTTGGTCTGGAGTATAGACAATGAATTGTTGGTCTGGAATATGGACAATGAGGTTGTTGGTCTGAAACATAGACTATGGAATTGTTGGTATGGAAAATAGATAAAAGAGTTGTTGGTCTTGAACACAGACAAAAGGGATGTTGGTCTGGAACATAGACAAAGAGATAGTTTGCCTTGGGCATAGACAAAGGGATTGTTGGTCTGAAACCTTGACAATGGGGTTGTTCGTCTAGAACATAGACAAAGGGATTGCTGATCTTGAACATAGACGAAGGGAGTCTACAAAGGTCTAACACATAGACAAAGGATTGTTGACCTGTAACATAGACACAGGAATGGTTTGCCTAAAAACATAAACAAAAGGGTTGTTGGTCTTGATCACAAATGCGGAAATTGTTGGTCTAGACAATGGGGTTGCTGGCCTGGAACATATACGAAGCGATTGTTGACGTGGAACATGGACACAGGTATGGTTGGCCTGGAATATATACAAAGGGATTGTTGGTCTTGAACATAGACAGTGGGGTTGTTTGTCTGGAACACAGACAAATGATTGTTGGTCTGGAACATAGACGAAGGGATTGTTGGTCTAGAACATAGACAAAGGGGTTGTTGATCTAGAACATAGACAAAGGCTGTGTTGATATTGAACATACACAAAGGGAGTACTAGTATATGTCTTAACTACAAGGGTCTGAAAAATAGACAAAGGATTGTTGACCTGTAACATAAGACACAGAAACGGTTAGTCTGGAACATAGATAAATAGATGGTTGACATGTAGCATAGACAAATGGGTTGGTCTGGAAGTTAGACACAATGATTGTTGGCATGGGACTTAGACAAATGGGTTGTTGATCTTGTACACAGATAAAGAGACAGGTTGGCCTGGAACATAGACAAAGTGTTGTTAGATTGGAACATAGACAGATGGTTTGTTGTTCAGGAAAGAGAAATCAAGAGGAACCAAGGACAGAAGAATATAATCAAAGGATAATGACTTTACAGCGATAATAGACACACTCAACAAAGAACATGAAATAACCAAAATAACACGCACATAAAAAAATAAATGAGCAACCCGGACTCCACTACAAACTAAGAGCACGGGCACGGGGCAGGTGCTTCTGTAGGATTAGACGAGTTAGACGAAGGTTGGAGGGAAAGGTATGACACGGTGAACAAATCGGTGTTCATGGTGCAGATGGATACACCATAACGGTCCTCGAGTTTTTGATGACGATCGACCACACAAATATTTTTTAAATGTAATTATGACTTTAATCTTGAGCAACATAGCCCTGTTCCAGAAAACTAATTGTAAAAAGTCTTCTAGCAGGGTAAGCACAAAGTCGATAGTTTCGACAGTCTAAGCTCTGAAATAACGTATACAAGAGTTGTGGTATGAAAACTCAATACGGAGGTACTGTATGAATGTTACCATAGATAGAAAGCAATTACGATGCGGAGTGAGTAGCCGTAGCAATGATAATACCTATACTGCTACCACACTCTCCAAAGAAGAGATTGTTGAAAACCATAAATCTGTGCTATCCTTTTTTGGTCTCTCTACCAAGGACGATGATTGTGATTTACCGTCTATGTACTGGATTCCTAAACTCCACAAGAATACATACAAACAACGTTTCATAGCTGGATCTGCAAAATGTACCACCAAACCTTTTTCAAAACTTTTAACTTCTATACTCACAACTGTCAAAGAGGGTCTACAATCCTACCACAATACTTGTTACTCCCGTAGTGATATTAATTCAATGTGGATCTTAAAAAATTCGAAAGATCTTTTGGAGACAATCAGTTCAAGACTATTATCTGAATATAATAGCATTAAAACCTATGATTTTTCAACACTGTATACTAGAAATCGATGGTTAAGGAAAACTATTGACCAAACTTTACGACAAACGTGATGACTTTTCATTCAGAATTGTCAACTTTCCTTTCATCCGTGGCAACATCCCTTCAGCACCTGCGTATGGAGTGTTCATATTACAACTCATGCGTTATGCCTGAGCGTGCCGGAACTACGCAGACTTTTTGTATAGGCTTCTGGAACAGGGTTATGTTGCTGCAAGATTGAAGTGATCACTACAGAAGTTTTATGGTCGTCATCGTGAGCTCGTGGATCGTTATGGTGTATCCATCTGCACCATGAAAACTGACTTATTCAACGAGTCATAGATTTCCTTTCCTCGTTTGTCTGAATTGACTTTTTATGAGCAACTCGGCGGGTGTTTCTAGAAAAGCAGAGGACGCTTATCCTACCGGTGCACCTGGTCCATGCTTCCAGTTTCTAGTGGAGTCCGAGTTGCTCATTTGCTTTTGTTACTTTGTACGTATGATTTTAGTTACTACATGTTCTTTGTTGTGTATGTCTTTTTTCCATGTCTGGTCTTTGTCCTTGCATTACATTCTTTTGATTACCACTATAACCTTGGTTCCCTTGATTACTCTTTCATATAGTTTCCCTTCCAAACGATCTCTAAGAGAATGTTAAGATAGGAGGCTGAATTAGTATCTGATGTGTCCTTTATCTCAAGATTTTTGGGGTAACCCCAAAAATCTTGAGATAAAGGACACATCAGATACTAATTCAGCCTCCTATCTTAACATTCTCTTAGAGATCGTTTGGAAGGGAAACTATATGAAAGAGTAATCAAGGGAACCAAGGTTATATATATATATATGGAAATTGAAAATTGAAATCAAAGGATCTGACTAAACGATGTTCTTATGATAAGATCAGCTATAAAGTCAGTCTCATGAGAGTGAAGATATAAGCCAGTAGTGGAGCACGATTTGTTCCCGACGGTCTGTTGAAAAATACGTCCACCACACTAGACACATATGTCAATAAAAAAAATCAGTATTTTGACATCATCTTCTTAGTTATGTTCAGAAGATGATTTAGAATTGTTTTTACAAAATATTGAGAATCGCTACCAAGTACTAAGCATTTGTACTTAGGTGTTTCATCTTTTTAATCAGTGTGGAACGATGTATGATGCTTAATGGTGGGGATTTCAATATAGACAAAGGGATTGCTGCTCTGAAGCATACACCAAGAGATTGCTGGCCTTGGTGATACCGGTAGACAAATTGTTTGCATAAAGCATAGACAGATGGGGCGGTCTTTTGAACATAGAGACGTAGCGTACGGTTTTGGTGTCATTTTGGTAACGTCAACATCGGCAAAATTTGACGTCTTTTTTGTATTGCGACGTACATCGCTCTATAATTGTTACATGTAAAAAGAAGTGTGCCTAATTAATTTTTTTACATAAAATAACACACACGACATGTTTTATTATTTAATTAACCGATTCGATATTAATTTTTCGTACGATTTGGTTAATTGAAATGATCAGATTACATCCTGATATGGTAAATAGTTTGGCATCAACCATTTAAAAATGATTTGGAGAAAATTTTATCCTATGGGAAAAATGTTAGGAATTATGTAAACAAATTTCGTGATGCGAAAAAAGTAAAACATCCTTACTAAAACGGAAAGCCAACAAACCTACAAGCAAAAAAAGGTCAGTAGCACCACCTCCACCCCACCCCCACGTACTCCTACAACGTAAGATGTTGGAATTCCGTTCCTCCATACCCCACAGGCGCGTAGCTGAGGCCAAATTGAAGTGTAGGCAAAATTACGGCAGGGGGTCTGGGGGCCGCTTAAGGCCCCCAGTAGGTCGAGGGCGGAGCCCTGGTAGGGGGTTCGGGGGGAGAAGCCCCCCCCCCCCGAAGCTCCGCGGAGATAGCGTTTTAGAGCATCATTTATGCCTCTCCTGGATGTATTTTATCTAAAAAAAATAAATAAATAAATAAAAAATTGGCAAAATTAAGTGCAGGCAAAAGCTTTTTTTGCCTATCGGCAGCTACGCACCTGCCCCAACCTCTTACTTCCGATCGCCATATTCCATAACGCTCGTTCCGCCATTCCTTGAAATCGGCAGAATTATAGTAAACTGTTTTCCATTTGACACGTTTTATACAGTTTCTTTACCATTACACGGGAGAAGGCGACTAAACTAAAGAAAAACAATGATCTACCTGATGAGAAAATTCAGCAATCCTGGAAACCCTTTGTAAAAACAGTTAAAATAAACTTCATATTTGGCTTTTAGCTTTTTTAGTGTATAATTCGTTCCGGTTGATAAAATCTCGGATTTTAAAATTTGCGAAACGAATATATCCAATTAACCAACGAATTGCCTTTACCAACTTTAAGTTCGTTTTGTCAAAAACATATTGTATTCCATAAAATTAGTGACCTAATTTAACAAATATTTAGGATTTTTATCGTTCGATTTCCGGTAGGTTAAACTTCTTTTATGTAAATAAAAGTATTTTAAAACACATGTTTAACTAATTAACGTTTGCAGTGGCTTCCAACATGTCAGATTCTAGAGGTTAGGATAGCACCCAGTCAGAAAATAGCTTGCGAGAAAACCTCTAGCATTGCTGGAGTACACCTCCTGGAAATCATATTGTAAAAGCGTATAAAGTGAATCTAGACAACCTCTAGCATTGCTGGAGTAAACCTCCTGGAAATCATATTGTAAAAGCGTATGAAGTATGAAGTGAACCTTTCCTATTTGGTTTTATATCTCTAATGTAGATGTATGTTGATGTTTCCGAATACATGTACTTGTTTCGGAATTTTATAAGGTCTGTTGCTAAATATAAAACATTGCTAAACATTACGAGAAAACAAAACCTTGGCAAATCTCCCTCTTTGAGAAAAATTGAGAGCGAAATCTCCCGTTTTTTATTATACGACGAAAAAAATTGCGGTAGTATATAATGTTGTGGCGCAGTCATCGTCAGCGTCGTCGTCGTCGTGGTCTGGTGACACTTCGTTTCTATTCCGTGCGATAACTGTAGTTGTGGTTGACGAATTGTTCTGAAATGTTGATATGATTTTACCAACAAAGAAGATTCCTATTTAATTTGGACCTTGTTGCCTCTGCCGCTTTAGAAAAAGGGGCCAAAAAGAGTAAAAATACGTATTTTATTAAAACCCATGTAGATTTTTTTTATTTTAAATATTCTATATTTAATGTGTTTTTTTTTTTATTATTATTTAATTCGGCTAAACAAATGTGCAGCAGGTATTATGTGTTTTGAATCGTTTTCGAGTTATAGGGGGTCAAAGTTGGGCAACGCCTAAAAACATTTTCTTTTTTTTCCGATTTCGAATTTTAAAATTTTTTTATTTCATTGGAGACTTCATTGGTTTCCTCATTAATAATCCTACTTGCATTTTTCATTCAGATTTCGGATATCTCTTACGGTTTTCGAGTTATAAGGGGTCAAAAAGGCCACACCAAAATAAATCTTTTTTTTTGTTTTGTTTTTGGTCCGATTTGAAAAAAAATTCAAAAAAATATTTTTTTCAATATTTGTACAGCTTATTATATCTTACAGCTAAAATAATTGCTTAGAGGTAATTGGGCGATCATAAAATCATAAAATATTTCTCTAGGGAATGTGCAAACGCGTGTCTATACACTTCAAAATACTTTAATGCAGGCACGCTGATCCCGATTTCACCAGGACATCATTACATATGAACAGACAGAAATGCGCGCAAGGGGGGGGGGGAGGGAGAGCTTTCTTTTTCCTGTTTTCTTTTCAGCATTTCTTTCATTATTTTTATCAGATTCGCTAAAATCGTATTTTTTTTTATTCATTACGTTCACAGTCGAATTAATTTAATCCAGTATCGTAACTGTTCAATACTTTTTATTGTTTTTAAAATTGACGTTAAAAGAGTTTTTACGTCGCAAAACAGAACGTTACTTATGAAACGTCAAAAATGCGCTTTGTGACATTTTTGTTAGACACGGTTTTACATAATATATATATATGCAGCATTTTGTCTGTGTCTAACCAAAATGTCACATCTGAAATTTGTATATCTTATATATTCACGCGTACACCATGCGAAATTCGAACGAATTGTTCAAAAAGGCAAATGGTGTTGAGTCGATTTCTTCATATACTTACAAATGTATTCATCCTCCTCTATGGTTTTATCATATCATATTATATATATATATATATATATGGTTTTATCATATCATATTATATATATATATATATATATATAATATGATATGATAAAACCATATATATATATATATAATATGATATGATAAAACCATAGAGGAGGATGAATACATTTGTAAGTATATGAAGAAATCGACTCAACACCATTTGCCTTTTTGAACAATTCGTTCGAATTTCGCATGGTGTACGCATGAATATATAAGATATACAAATTTCAGATGTGACATTTTGGTTAGACACAGACAAAATGCTGCGCTTAGATACATGTTCAACCAAGTACCATTATTTTTAGAATATACTATCTGCCACATATATACATGTGAAATTCAAAACTTCATAGTTATTAGTTCACTCAAAGCTAACTAAAATAGCTTTTGATAAAGACTAAGTAGCAGGCAACGTGTAGAAAACGTCAAGAAAAATACAACGTGACATCACAACATACGTGCGTATTTATCTACTATTAGACAATAAAACTCATCATTTCTTAGAATGAACATGATATTCTGAATATTTATACAGTCCTTAAAGCGTGAATATACTTTGGTAAAAATACTATTCGTTATTACATGTTACAACCGTTAGCTAGAAAGTAGCCAATGGCCAACGTCGAAAAAATTAAGATTTGTGACATAATTGAAATAGGGGCAAAAAGGCTTTTATCAAAGAAACTGATTGAACATTTTATATATAATTTCATTGGGGTTATGTAATAAATGGTCAATATCGTTAATAAAAGTTCCGATTAAAAAAGCTGTTCGCATAACTTAAAAAAAAAAGTCTAACATTTTGTCTTCAAATCGGTTTCTTTTCATTTTTACAATGTCCACATCAAAGGGGAGATATTTGTGATATTGTAATACGCTTTGATCTTATCATTACGTCATGAAAAATATGACATCGTCTGCAGCACAAACTGCTCTTTTCAAAAAAGTTTGTTTTATCAAAATACGTCAAGAAACAACTTAAATGTATTGGTGAAATGGGTAGCATGCATTTCTTAATGTTACCCGTCCACATATAAAAATGGACGTTTCTGTGATCGAATAATGCTTTCCCTCCACAATTAACGGCATCTTTCAAAGATCTATGATTATAAACCTAAAACAACAACAACTATCTTCGAACATTTTAACATCTATATTGCCTTTGATAACCACATTCTAATAGCAATATTTCGGTTTTCGTAACCAGCCCCGGTTGAATTGAATGTGACACCAACTACGTACGCAACGTCAGACAATTCTGCTACACTGGTACGTCTTGTTTACTATCTCTTCCTTTTTTGTCAGCTCTTTCTTTGCAAATTAAGTCTTCAACCTATAGCTACTATCAACTAAATCAAAGTACACGTATTACATTAACTCAGATATATGACCAATGATAATTCGATGCCCGAGTGTCAGAAACTAGTACAATTAAGCCAGGTTTTCAGTGAAGGTTGCTCTTATCCTACAATCAAACCTGTTTAATCAAATCATCATGTCTCATCATATGGGATTTCAGTAACTTTAAACCTCTATTCAAGTGTCAATGGCTACTGTATAGATATTATAAAATACCGAAACGTCAAAATAATGTTTTTTTAACTCAACATAAAATCCTAGTCCTCATCCCCCAGAGAAAAAAAATCACCGGTCATTCTACACGTTGACGTACTCCCAAACAGTTAGAATGGGGAAACGCTTTTGGACCTTCGTGGGGTCTGGGAGTAAGCCAGAGCGTCAACACAGTAGCCCAGCCGCTAGAAGGACGTACTCTGACCGGGTTCTTCGGTCAGATATCCTGAAGGCTGGGCTCCGCCACCAACAACAGTTTGTTCCACTAAACCACTGACATCGACCGTGAGAGACCTGTATGTCGTTAAAAACCCCCAATCATCATCACCAGCCGCTAGCACTCTACACCTTAACGTACTTCCAAACAGAGTGGGGAAACGCTCAGACCCACTTTTTCTGTGAAGTCAAGCACAGACACTTGGGACACGCATGGTTTCTACCACCCCATTTTCTCTCCAAAACCAATATTTCCGTCTGATTAGTTTATTTGATTAAAATCGTATTTTTTGTTGATACCACCATGATCTAATGAAAATAAATCGACACACTACTTCATGGAATCAAATTACACAAGAAAGCACATCTTGATAGCGATAACCGAAACATGGCTATAGGAGTTATCGCAAAACTGACTCCAGACGGGTATGTGATCGACCATATCACACGAACCGGACAACGAGGCGGTGGAGTTGCTTTGATTTACAACACAAACCTGGACGTCAAATTAATCAAACCAGACAAAACTTTTACGCATTTCGAAGTTTTACAATTCAATGATAAAACTATCAAAAAACATTTTCGCTTGTGCATTATTTACCGCCCACCACCATCTCGAACTAACAATTTTAAAATTGCTAATTTCTTCGACGAGTGGCATGATTTCCTAGATCAACTTGTTGTAATTCCAGGGGAAATTGTCTTAACTGGTGATTTGAATTTTCATCTTGACAATCCGAATGACGTCACTGCCCGTCGCTCTCTCGTATCTTTGGAAGACCGCGGATTAGTGCAACATATTCAAGGTGCGACTCATATCGACACATTTTCGATGTAGTCATCACAAGAGATATTTCGTCAATCCTATCTGACACACCTTCAATACGTGATCCATATCTCTGCGATAAACACGGTAACTTTTCTGGGGACCATTACGCCCTCCACTCTAAACTTCGTATATCAAAACCATCGAATCAGAGGAAAAAAGTTTCCTTTCGCAAATACGACGAGATTTCAATGGACGCGCTTATTCTCGACATACAAACTTCATGTGTTCAGGATATTGATAAACCTGTTGAGTAACTTGTGAAAGCATACGACACCGACATGAAGGCGATCGTTGATAAACATGCACCGTTAGTCTCGAAAGATATCATAATTCGACCAAATACGGAATTGTATAACGACCATCTTCGTACAGCTAAGGCAGATCAACGGAAAGCCGAGCGTAGAATGAGGAAGACTGGGCTAACAGTAGATCGTGAAATATTTAAAGATAAATGTAGGCAAACAAACAGACTTCTCATACAAAGCAAGAAAGACTATTACTCTAATAAGATATTTGAAATTGGCAACGATGAGAAAAAACTTTACAGGCTTACTAATAATCTAATGGGGAATATCCATCAAACAGCCTTCCCTTCACATCAGAGTGAAAAGGATCTTGGGAACAAATTCGGAGAATTCTTCTTTGGGAAAATACAAATAATTCGTAACGAACTCAGTGCTAAGTCAATCACTGCAGACACTACACTGGATATCTTAAGAGCGGACATAAAGTTCACCGGTGAGCCATTGACAACCTTTTCACTTGCATCATGTGAGGAAGTACAAAAGATCATCTCATCAGCTCCGTCTAAATCCTGTGAGCTCGATCCAAAATCAACAAATGTTATCAAAGATTGTTTAGAAACATTGCTGCCTACAATTACAGGCATTGTGAACAAATCCTTACCCGAAGCAACAGTACCACCAGCATTCAAGAGAGCAATAGTGCGTCCACTACTCAAAAAGGACAATTTAGATTAGGAGATAATGAAGAACTATTGTCCAGTTTCAAACTTACCTTTTGTTTTGAAAGTAGTCGAAAAAGTTGTTGCATCGAGAATTGAGTGTCACTTAAAATCCAATTCCTTATATGATGATGTTCAATCAGAGTATCGAGAATTCCACTCTACTGAGACCGCCCTTCTACGCGTCTATCATGATATCACGTCTGCTCTTGACAAAAACTGTTGTACCGTACTTTTGATGCTAGATTTATCAGCGGCATTTGATGCCATTGACCATAATATTCTCATGAATCCTCTCGAATTTTCTTTTGGGACATCTGGAACAGCTTTATCGTGGTTACAATCCTACTTGACGAATAGGGACTCAATGAGTTTCGATTGGATCTACTCTTTCAGACGATAAATGTCTTCGATATGGTGTACCCCAGGGTTCCGTTTTGGGACCCAAACTTTACTGCATGTTCTCAAAACCGGTCGGTGAAATCTGCAGACGCCATAATATGTTGCATCATTGTTACGCTGATGACACACAAGTGTACTTGGTGATTAAGCCTTTCGATGACTGGTCCGATATATCAACTAGGTTAGAAAACTGCCTTTCCGACATTAGTGCTTGGATGGTTTCTAACCTCCTTAAACTCAACCAAGACAAGACTGAACTGACCGTCTTCGCACCGAAAAACAGGCTTAATAAGTTATCAAATCTCGATCTCTCGTTCGATGGAAATATTATTAGCGATGTACCAAGTGTGAAAAACTTAGGCATATTTTTCGATCGCTCAATAAGCATGGAACGACAAGCTAGTGCCGTCAGTAAAGCTTGCTATTATCAAATTCGCAACATAGGACGTATAAGACCTTACATTTCCGAAGATGCCTGTAAAACTTTGATTTGATCTTTAGTAACATCAAGGCTGGACTACGGCAATGCCTTACTACATGGAATTAATACTAGTGTCATCACAAAATTACAGCGAGTTCAAAATTCAGCGGCAAGACTCATTTCAAAGAAAAGGAAACACATTACTCCTGTATTGATGTCTTTACATTGGCTTCCGATTCAATACAGCTGTCAGTATAAGATACTTTTATATGTGTTTAAAGCTCTCCAAGGTAACGCCCCGGTATACTTACAAGAACTGATTTCAATCTATAGGCCTGCAAGAACTTTAAGATCACAATGCAGCAATCTTCTTCAGGTACCGGACGATACAAGAATAAAAACGTACGGTGATAGGCGCTTTGACAAATCAGCGGGAATGCTTTGGAACAATCTACCTCCAACCATAAGAAATTGTACTTCTTTAGACATTTTTAAGAAAGACCTGAAAACATACCTTTTTAGACAGGCATGTTTTTTAGTTTTGGACAGTGTGTTTTAGTATAAATCAACCGTATGTGATGGATATGTTTATTTTAAATTGAACTGACTTTATTTATTTATTTCTTTATTTATTTCTATTTATATATATATATAAAATAAAAATAAAATAAAAATAGAAATAATTTTAATTTTTGGATATATATATATATATATATATATATATCCAAAAATTATTTCTATTTTAATTCTTGCTTGCAATCCTGCAATATTTTTATCATATTTTCGAACATTTTATCATTGCTCTTAATATTTGGTTTATTTTAACTGTTAACTTTGTTTTTACATCATTAACTTTTCAAAAGTTTTGCCAAATATCAGATTAATATTTTATTTCATCATCATTTTTTTTAATGCAAGTGATAGATTAGATTTGTTTGTTTTTTCCTTTAATTTTATTTTCATTTTTATATGTGATTTGCTATATATTTTGTATGCATGTGTTGTATTTTTGTAAAGCGCTTAGAGTAATTATCATTATATAATGCGCTCTATAAATGTTGTAATAATAATAAAAAAATCTATCATTTTTATATTATGAAAATCCTTTTTGGAATGCAGTAGGGGCAATGATAATGGGTGGTTTGGATAATGAAACATTCTTGCTTATAATTCCTGGGATAATTTCATAAATTTATCTTACCCTTCGTTGTGTTTTAACATAGTAATAGAAAGGACGAAAATATTTAGGGGACGACTTGTAAGGTTTCTGTAAGTTGATTTATACCGTTCCAGTTCCCTACCATATTTGTACCTTTGAAAAGAAAACTAGAATATTTTTCGTCAAAAGGTATGTATAATTGATACGGAATGTACGCGATAATGAATATGTATCGAGAGTGATCTTGGGTATAGGTTTCCCTAGATTTAGGTCATACATTATCGGGAATTCTCAAATTTGCACATCAGTTTTAACATATATGACACTTGCTCGCGTCAAATAGATAGTAGATAGTCCAAATAGTTGTGACTTTATGTTGTCTTTGACTTTTATTTCGCCTGCTTGGTCGCTTCCTATTGATAAGTGATGCTAAAACCTCAGATTTAAAATAAAATCCTTACTGAACGTCATGATAATCTGGACTACAAAATAAGTATCCTTCAAAGCCGTCTGGTTCCAGACTGTTTTGACTTCACACACATTTACACAGACCCTTGCTTTTGTTGAAGAATTTTGTATATTTAGGGCAAAAATGAGCAAATGATAGCCCAGAATCTCCTTTAAACAGGGCACAAACTAGCTTATGAATAATGTTTATAATTGTTGGAGAGAGTAAAAAGTAGTTGGTTGAAATAAAATAAAATTAAGCTTGTCCAACTGGATATGTAAAATTACTGTGTACAAACATTTCAAATCAACCTCTTATGATATGTCAACTGCCTGTGAAAACCAGACAAACACCAAGAACAGAATTGAAGACTTTCACATAAATAGTTGCCATTTATGTCGAATCTGGTGGAAACTGGTTTACAGTTTTATACTAGATGAAGAAAAGATATCAGATTTGCAGGATTCTCCAAGACCTCTGTGCAATGTGTCACTTTCCTTGCACCAAGTATTCAAAACGAGCCCAATGTGTTCATATGGGGTGTGTGTCATTTATTCAAACTTGCATTACACAGTGAAAATCAGCAATGTATTTTCTCTTGCTTATTAATCTCCTATACCTGTCATAAATCAATATGATTGTCACATGTGTTTATTCTAACAGTTATACATATACAATGTTTTGATTGGTAATTTCTGGGGGGTTAATGTATCAGGGAGTGAAATGCGTGTAAGCAAATCTCGGATCTGTCAAATTTGCAATTATCACTTTCGGCAAAATCAATAAGATTCTAATAAGCTGATGGTTTATACTGTTTTTTTTTTCAATGAATAAAGTTTGATAACTTTTATTTTAATAAATACAGAAAATATCAAGAATTTCGTTAAATTTGAGGAAGATCGGATAGGGGGAAAAACAATCTTATATTTATACAACAATGTCTCAACGATCTCAGCATTTATCTGACACAGAAAAGCAATTCAATTTGCATAATTTGTTAGTTTTTTTAGAAGGGTGATGGATTGACTCCCAGAAGTTCTAAAATATTATTTAATGACACAGATTTGGACGAAAACAGCATTTGCCTGTCTAAGTTCTTGTGTTTAAATTATAAAAAACTTTTTAATGGTATCAACAAAATGACCACACCTACTAGTTATTTTAATTTCTCTAAAGCTGTGGACCTATGGCCAAGCCCAGAGAAAAGAAAACTTTACCTTGGTTAGATAGTACAGACAGAAAGATTTACCATTGTTGATTATTTATTTCTATGTTGCAGCTTGTGCTATTAAATATGTCTGATTCAACCTTATCATACTTTTCTTGGCAATATATTTTCTGCTTGAAATAACACGCACCACGATTAACATTTGTCCAACCGGAGATGAGCCTGTTCATTTTGATCCTTGGAGATCCCTGGATTTGAAGGCTTCAAGAACAGTAATATGTTGAAATATGTGTTATTGACCTGTAATAATCACCTTATGAAACAAAGATACATGTATGTAACATTGTTCATGAATTTTAATTTTGATTTATTATGAATTTAGTTATGTACATGTACAGAAATGTACTGTATTAACAGGAGTTTCAATTATTTTGTAAGGGAAATGTCCATTTTCCTTAAAATAATGAGATATAAAATATGAGAATACTGAAATATAATAGGTATTTAATATATTAAATCTTCTCATAATGCATTGCATTCAATATGAAAAATTACAGAAATTCTGTTTGCCAAATTTCAGTCGACCTTGTATTGACCAGGGTGATTAAAACAGGCAAATACTGCAAGTGAAAATGAGAGGTAGTTTAAACACCTAACCTTGGTTATTACATTTAACCACTAATGAATTAGGGACATATATTTGCAAATCGCTCAAATGGTAAACATATCTATGGTTTCTGCTTAATACTTTGGTAAAAAATGTATGGATATCTATGAAATTTTGCTACAATGTTCCATTCCAAAGGAGTATATGTACTGGTATTTGGTAAAGATTTTCTAGAATTTGACCATTATGGTTTAGAAAATAGGTGTGAAAAAGGGCAAAAAAACAACCAAAACTTCTGGTTTCTGAGAATAACTTGAGTAAAAGGTGATGGATCTCTATGAAATTGTTTGTACAAGATTCCATTTAATGAAAGAGAAGGTTTGGATTGATTGTGGAGTGAAGGACCCTTACAGTAAGTTATTCATTTGGAAATAGGTATCAAAGAGGGACAAAAAAACATTCAGATTTCTGGACTAGAACTTGTAAAAATGTATGGAATTCTCAATGAAATTACACTACAATATAACCAGAAAAGGTATGGTGTATATGTCAAAAGACACAACAACCCCACCGGGATGAAATTAGCAGCCCAAGGCCACCCATTGGTCTTCAATGAATGATGAGGAAATCTCATACCACAGGACAGCCTCAGCGGGCCCCAAAACATTATACATAGGTACAGGGAAAGAGTTGCCCCTATATACTCAAGTAACATAAAAAAATAAACTAAAGGTGAATACAAAACAAGACATAACATGACTTGGGACAGGTGCAAAAATGTTGCAGGGTTAAAGTACTTTGGCATGATCACAACCCTCCCTCTTTAAAAGCTGGTCACTGTGGAAAAAATATAACACAATTAAACAGACCTAAAAATCTGTTCAAAAGGGTCATGTTTAAACATGTTTAATTCAAATACATGCTAATTATGTTCAATTATAAATGTATAAATTACATGTAGCATTACACATGATTTCCTTCCAGCAAACCTGTCTGTGAAGTAATCTATTTACTATTTTAGTGACAGTTTATCTTGTACATGTATATACCTTTTATAACACCTTATTTTTTAAAATATTATTTTAGGTATATTTCAAAACCATCATGGAGAGAACGATGAATTCAAATGATGGAAAAGTGTCTAGTATATGCACACAGTTCTGTGCAAAATGTGGGTCCAAATTTGAATCAGGCACTCCACAACTTTTCTGCTTAAGTTGCCAGATGAGCTTGCTGGTGGAAAATCGAAACATATCAAATTCTCTCCCCTTTCAGACATGTAATGGAAATGAGTGTAGACAGCCAAAGCTCAGGAAGAAGGAAAAGTACACATGTGAATACTGCTCTAAAATGTTTCAAAATCTGTCTTTTCTGAAAGTTCACATGAGGATACATACAGGCGAAAAACCATATGTATGTGAGGTCTGTGACAAATCTTTTTCACAGTCGTCCTCTCTGAAGACACATCAACAGATAAAACATTCTAACGAAAAATCTTACGAGTGCGAATATTGTGGGAAAAAGTTTGCAATAAGGAACTATTTGAGGTGCCATTACAGAACTCATACTAAAGAGAAGCCATACATGTGTGAAGAGTGCGGGAAATCCTACACACAACAGTCGTCACTGGCAACACATATAAAGTACAACCACTAGTAAAAATCCTCTTTTTGTGAAATTGCAACAAATAACATCTTCATTCATCAAAGTTGAGAATTACTAAATGTAGTTCTAATTTCACATAAAGAATTTTGATACATTTTAGATTTGCAGGTATACCACACTTTAATAAGCCTTGTATATTTACAAAGACTTATGAATAAACTGCCAATGTCCACTTAAACCTGTTGAAAAAGCATAAGAAAATTTATGTTATATCCATTCTCGGGCATCCATGCAATCCTAAAAATATGATACCTATGAAATTTAGTCAAAAATATAAACATCGAACTGATAGGTTTGAAAACTGTAGCTTGGAGTCCGAATTAAAACAACAACAAAATATGAATGTTAAGTATAATGTTACCTCTCAGCTGTTCGTAATTATTACTTCTGTACAATGCATATCCTTGACTAATACTAATGAAATGTATGGACACTTGTTAGTATAAATTATGTGTGTTGTTTAAACATATAAGAGAGATTTTGAATTTGAATACCGTATAGTGGGTTATTTTGATGAGTGAAAAACTTATTAATTTTAGACAAAAAAGCCTATGAAAACTGATGATGTTTGTAATTTTGGTGGATGGTGAGTGGTGTAGTATTACTTAAGCTTTGAGTAAATAATTGGCTAAATTTATTTCGGTGTTTTAGACGGACCGCTAAAATGCGCCAAAATTACATTGCACATCTCAAAAACATAACAGCTATACGGTAAGAGAGGGTATGTTTTATCATATATAGATAATAAGTCAATTTATTTTATGCTAATTGTTTTTTTTAATTGATTTTAAGCACAGTTGTAAAGACACTGCAAGCTGTGTAAAATTATTTTTTTGCAAAAGGATACTTTTTCGGACAAAATTTGGAATTAAACTAAATCATGATATGAATAAAGATATGAACATGCTGCAAATACATAAAAACAAAGAAACCAGAACAACAACTTATCTTCTAGCGCAGTGTAATGGAATAAGTCGCAAAGGAAATAAACAAACATCCGAAACTAGCAAAAGATTAGAAACCGCGATGGTCCAGGTGTTCCTTTCCACTGGAAGATAGAACTATGATGATGAAGTATGTTATCACCATCAATCTTAATGGAGAGAAATACATCGGATAAACGTAGAATAACTGAATTAGTATTATTTTGGGCTTTTATAATCGGTCACAAATCATTCTTGTGATTATACTGTTCGTCCCCAGTTCGAATACGCAACCACTCTGAAACCACTGAATATGATTTGATAAAACTCTCACCATTTTTTATTCACATGATGCCATTGTGCAACTTTTATTTGTTTTTCTTTTTTTTCATCTGGATAACTTATTTGATTTCCTGATGCAAGATAGGGGCTTTAAGCTAGACGGCTATCATGGCATATTAAAATCGGCAACTCCTATAATATACTGAATGGAATTCAATGAAACTTTCACAAATTATATATCATATGATACCATTGTACACTTTTTTTCATGTAAATGACGTTTGGGGTACCTTTTGTGTTTTCTGTGAATAGATCACTCGGTGAACTATGCTTGCAGATTTTCTTGTTTTTTTCATCTAAATGACGTTTGGGGTACCTTTTGTGTTTTCTGTGAATGGATCACTCGGTGAACTATGCTTGCAGATTTTCTTGTTTTTTTTTCTTTTACTACTAATTTAAAAGTAGCGGCATAGAGTCAAAGTTTAATGAAGACATTAGATAACACGAATCAATACGCCTAGTTATTGGTTAATTTTTTTTAATTACCAATTTTCATTTCACTTTTTCCTTCTCTGAAAATACTGAACTTTATGCAACTGTGCACCTTCTTTTTTCTCGTCTGAACGATTTTTGGGGTGTCCTTTGTGGTTTGTGTGAGTGGAGCAGGGGTATCACCTAGTGAACTTTCTTCGCAGTTTTTCTCGTTTTTTTTCTCATTTAAATAAAATGTAGAATAAAATCGTCGATTTATTGGTTTATTTTTCTTCACTTTTGACACTTTCCTTTTTCAGGAAGTATAGATTATTATGCATTTAACAATGCATTGTCTTCGGAAATTAAACTTTTATTTGTAAATGTCTTTGACTAGCTAGTTTCTCATGTATGCTCTTTGATATTGGATGCAGTGCGCATACAAATCCGCGTACGTACTTACAGACAGGGTTGCATAGATTTAAGTAACACATACATAAAACAATGAACCTCTGACTACGTTGTCTTATATTATAACTCTGCTACAAAACAAAAAGTATCAGATGGGCTGTTGTGGTACATGTATGTGTCTCAGTTTGATCATTTTTTCGTTTCTGTGTGACTTCAATGTTACATTATTTTGTTTATTCTTATTAGGTACTTGTACTGAAGTGAAAACGGTAAAAGCCATGGATCGTTTAAGATATTTAATTGTGATCGAGTTTCATGCTATTGTTTTATTGTTATGGATTTATAAACATATTATGTTGAAACAATATACTATAGAAAATTCCAACTAGTATTATTGAACCGGAAGTGCTTGTTTTGTGAATTATTAATATTTGCTTGAACAAAAATACATGTTTATTGTTAAGTAACAATTGTTAACGTATTTCGCGTCTTTTTGTTTTTATTATTATTTATGTGCTATAAAGTGCTGTCTAAGATGTAAATAATACAAACAGGCACTGCTTTTGTATTTGTTATATTTTTTATAATGTAAAGGATGCTGATCTGGAAACAGTAACATCTGTGTTTCACACCAAATCCTCAATATGCCTATAATTTTTCGACCGAACAAAGTCGGAACGGATCCTAGCGTGGGAGATATTCCGGAAAATGCCACAGCCCAGTTAATGCACTATTTCGACTGTGTTTGTCAAGTTCTTGATCTGGATTTTATCAAATATAACACCCAAAAACTGAGGAATTCTCGTAGTTACTATAACTTGACAGAGGGCGAAGTTCGAACGCTGTTCATGCTGTGTGGTTTGTTTTCTGTTGACATTTTGAAAGACAAATGTATTATTGGAAGTGACGACGTTTGTGAACAAGACGAGATTAAGTTTATTTCACTTCACACAGTTCAATCCATCATGGAACCCGTTACATACATAGAAATAAGCGATTTACAGATAAAAGTAAAACAAATCTTATTTTACAAAGAAAATTGGATAAGTAAATATTACCATAAACCTATGTACTACTTTAATTCTGTATACTCTCATCTGCATAAAGCTAAAAAGACTTCCTCATCAGAGTTAGATTCCACTTTAGTAAGGACTACGTCACCTGTTCAACGCAGCGATAGAAGTATGTCCTCTGAACGGACAGTGTGTAGCGTCGATGTTATTACAAAACCAAACATTTCTCTAGAGAAAAGTGTTGTCATGGATACACCTAATGGAAACAAAACGTGTTGTCTCTGTTGTATTTTATGACGTTAGTATTTTGTATTCATTGATATTCATGTGATATATAGCCATTTATCATGCTTATAAAATATATCAAATGTGTAATTTTGGTGTTCAGTAACAGTTTTTTTAAGAATTAAGCAAATTCTGTAATACCCGGTATATGTTTCACCCCCCAAAAAGGCTACGTATTTTTATTTTTCGTTATTTAGTTGTTTTGAAGGTCTATATGATGAAATGTATTATCATTCATTCCAATTTGTCTGCTCTAAGGATGTAAGTCACATTGAAAATTAAATACTTTCTATTGTGTTTCAGTGTCATGTACAGAGTTATATCCCTTAATTTTGAATTATATAGTACATTTGTTTTATAATTTATATCTCCCATGAACAGGGGTTATATGAAAAGCCACATGTTAATTTCTGTTTACTATATCAGTTTAAACAAAATATCAAAAATAAAAATATGTGGGCTTCCCAACCATGAATCACGTTTTGCATCTTAGCTGGAGTACTGCTTTAAAATGATCTCTTAACAATAACAGGAATAAAACACGGCTCCTTATATTTACAAAATATGTTCAAAGTTTGTATGGTACCTGTTTTTACATGAAAAATGAATTTTTGCTTGTAGGAAACAAAAAAAAAAAAAATTCATGCATAATTGTTTGAGAAAACATGAAACTTCTTTTATATTATATAGACATTAACAACAACAACATTTTGTTAAGTTTGTAATATGTTCCAATCCACCCCGTAAAGTTTTGTATGACGTACTAGCCGTTTACGATGGCAGAGAAGAAATTAATATGTTCATTGTATATACCATGGATTAAAACCTTTCAACTATGTGTATGAAAATATCACGGAGAAGAGTCCACAACAATCCCCATCAAAATATTTTGTCTCCTAAAACCACGACCCAGAAACACGGATGTCTTATTCATTCCCGTTGTTACATTTTATACCATGGACTTATTAACAAAGGATAAAAAATAGAACATCCGATCTTCAAGATGACAAGGTCAAGCTTTTTTGGTATCAATCGATGGGTTCTTTTTATTCATTTAAAAATTTCATACGACCGCATAATAATTTAGGTCGTATTTGTAACTATGGCGCTGCCGTTGTTGTCGCCCATATGCTCTTCGTAATATTGCGATAGTTTGAATTTTAGTCGACGGATCTTAATAAAAGTTCTAAACCACAAAAGGAAGGCAGGTATTGAGTTTTGGGTCTTAATCGTTTAGGAAATAGAGACCAGAAATAAACATTTTCAGAAATTTTGTATAAAGTGTTTTTTTCTTTTGGTTTTGTATAACAAGAAATTACATGAAGCAAAAGTGTTTGTTGTAAAAGTGATACAAAATTGTAGTTTTGTTAATCCTAAACTGACTTCCTAACATTTTGATTGATCAAGTTGATTTAAATATGTAAATAAAAAAAAATATATGATATCTTCTAAGTAAAATTCAGATTTGTACTTTCTATGCAGACATAGTTGCTGTATATAGACTGAAACTTTGTAAATTTGAAGCAGTTTGCAAAGTAAACTATTGTCTTTCTCTTTGGAGGTAGTGTACTGTAAAATTTATCTGATCAAGCTGTAGAATATGCCTTTTTTAGTTTTATTTTTGTTTATAAAATAGGCGATTTTTAAATACGTCTGTGTAAAATAAAAATTATCAAAATTTCTTTTTATTAACTTTATTATGAGGCCTGATTTCAGGCTTCTTTTTATATGATTTAAGGCTTTGCCTATGATGGAGGAAGCTACTTGTATTCAAATAACATTCATATTTGCTGATAGAGCACTGTTATGTTATATCAATTATGTTTCCACAAACGGGAATATGCGAAACTTCCTATAACACATAATGTGCGTCTGAGATAAAATTTTAAACAATATTTACCTCCAGTTATCAGTTTTTCAATTTGGTATTTTTTTTTATTTCTCTTCATTTACTACAACCATGCCAATGTCTCTGCTTGTGGAATCATTTCCCAGAAATCATTGCAACTTGGTAGCTTGACCTAAGCGATTCTAGAAAAGCAGGATTATATTGAACTTGATGCCGGCTATGGCGTCTCCGGGAAAACCAAGGTCCTGTATTACTACAAGGAACAATTGTAGCAATGACACTGAATGTTCCAGCAAACATAATTCAGGATACACCAAATTTAATCTTTGTTCAGTCGGAGGGAAATTAGTATTTTAAAACCTCCGATTCCTCTCAGATAACCACGCTGTATAACTCTCCATCTACTCACGAATCTTGTCCTATCATCACTACATTCAAACATGACACAGGTAGAATACTTGTAATACCTGTAACATGCTCATTACATCTCCGGAAGTTACTTGACAAAACATACTGTACCAAATCTTTTGACCCTCAGGGCTGTACTACAGAAAGTATTAACGGAATAGAATGTACTGTGCGGACTTATGTATGTTGGAGAAAAATAAGTTCCGAAGCAGAATGAACAAACATCGGTATGATGCTAAAGATCCATAATACAGGATTCTATATAACCATTTCAGCTTAACTAATCATGACCGGTGTTTGTCGATGAAATTGCGATCATCGAGAAAATTGATCATCATACAAATAGCCCAATGCTTATTACAACTTTTCTTACAGAAAAAAAGAAGTTATTGGACAAGGGAGACAGATACTGCAGTGTCATACGGCTGCAACGATAACATTTAAGGTGTTGGAAACCTGTCAAGTCCCACAATGCAGTGAAGTTAATGTCTTTTGAACACCAATCCAAGGACTAAACGCCACGACATCAACTACATATCAGAACCATTTTAAGAACCTCTTTCGAAACTTGAACAGCCTCTTGGAGTACATAAAATTCGTACTAATCTCTTCTCACCGCATGTTATTATTCTTAAAAACCTCCGTGATTAAACATTTGGCTTTTCAAACCTGTCAGATCGGAGCCCCTTCATGACAACAGCAGAAGATTCTGCACTTTCCATTTGCAAATAAGGGTATTGATGAGATTCACATCAGCAACATTCTTAACCGAAAAGAAGTAAAGAAAGAAATACCATCATATCAAAACAATTCAAACTGTCCCTATTTTGTCCTGTAGTTACACCAACACCATTGTCCTTAATATTTTAAACTATGAATAAGCATTTGAAAACCTAAGCGTAGAACCATCTGACTTGTGAATGTTCCAAATATTTTGTTTACAACCACTCTTGTCGTGTCATCACTGGTGATCTAAATTTTGTTCAAAGTCAGGATCTCCGAAAAGTGATATCTCACGACCCGAAGTTCAGAGAACCACAGGTAAACTGGTACCATAATTTTAAAATCATAATAGACGCAGTTGGATATTATGCAAGAGCGCGGATAAATAGCGAGAAGGATCATGAACAAGAATTTGACTCACTATCAGATTTTGCAAAAGCAGTTAAGCCTTTGGTACAACGTCACATTACAAGTTAAAATACTGCATGAGTGATCGACCAAGATCGGTATTCAAGGACATAGAAGCATGTTGTTGTACCTGCAGACAAAGATTCTAACAACATTGTTTTTGTATGTAAAGCACATTAATACGATTGCTTAATGAAAGAGCTAGGAATAAAAGATAATTCGAGTAATCGTACGTGAAAACGCAGTACGTTCAACAAGGATGAAATCTTAGCTAACCACAAGTCCTTTATGGCCTCATTGAATTTTGTTTCAGGTACGAGGTCTGAGGACTTACCTATCTTGTATTGGATTCCAAAACTACATAGAAATCCATATAAGAAGAGGTACATAACAGGATCATCTATATGTTCAACAAAAGAGTTGTTTTTACGGCTCACAAAGAATTTGCCCGCAGCGAAGGAAGGACAACAAAAATACTGTGAAAGCTGAATATTAGCGAAGTAGTATTATTCAAATGTGAATTCTGAAAAACTCTAAGATCTTTTAGATGAACTGAAATCTCGTTTCTTCGTTGAAGTTAACATTATATACTACCTTGATAAATTGAAAACCCGTCTAAAAGAGATCATCCAGTGACTCCACAAAGCATTTAACTTCAAAAATAGTAATTCTTACTATTTTTTGTTGTAGGCTACGAATTTATATATTTTACCATTACGAACAGAATGACAAAACTTGCTACACCGAGCAATAGGCGAACAGTATGCTAGAGGTTTCCTTGATAACATATTTGTCGTTTTGGAAAGACTTTTTTCAACAAAGTACTAAGTATTGGCATTCCAATGGGCAATGATTGTGCCCTCTCCTAGCCTACCTGTTTATTTATTCATATAAACCGGAGTTCCTTCAAAATCTTGGGAAAGAAAAGAATTTTAAAGAGATCCTTTAATTTAACATATCAATATATTGACGATGTTATATCCATTAATGATCTTTAATTTTCAGAATGGCTTTTGTTTATTTTTCCACCAGAACTAGAAATTAAAGACACTGAAACAACTTTCTCTGCGTCATTTTTAAATCTTCGCTTCGAATTTGACGACAGAAGTCATTTCAGTACAAATATATAACAAACGAGAGGATTAATCATTTTGATTTTAAAGTTACAAATTTTCCTTTCTTGTACAGTATATATACCGGCTTCCCCTGCATATGGTGTTTATATTTCTTAGTTTTTAAGGTATGTCAGAGCTAGTAGCGACTATTCTGACCTTTGAATATGCTTCAGTTGCCTTACAGACAGGCTTTTGGATCAGGGTTATGAGAAATACGTCTCATACGCTGTCCAAAAAGTTTTTTTTTCCGATATCCATATCTTATTAAAAATATTGTTTCTTACAAACATAATAGATGATGGATTTTCATAATGTCTACAAACTAATTTTCTGTAGTCTGATTTGTATATTATTGTTTCGTCTTGACCTTGATGCACCTTCCCTACAAAATTCAAGACATTTTTAAACTCGTGGCTTAAATTTTCATCTTTTTTTTAATTATTGTATTTAATTCTTTTTATTTTCCCTTATTTATTGTTAATATTTTCTGAAATGCTTTGACTACTGATTTTATCGATTATGACCGGTGATAATTTTATGCTGCCCATTTGTGTTGAAAAAAATTATGAATTGTAATTGAAACGGGAGCTGTAGCGCTCTATGAAACCTGATTTTACTCCATCTTTCATTTTTAAATGCCTGTACCAAGTCAGTCTCTGACATGTACAGAAAAGCAGTTGTAAAACCACTAATAATTAAACTTAAAATTAAGATATACTGAAATATGAGATATTTAAATACATATATACCGATTTTCTGTCAAAACATGTTTGTCAAAGCCAGCACTCCACAGTATTGTAGAACTGCCTGATTTTGGTCTTGTAATCTGATGCTTTGTAACATTTATCACTTTAAAAAATTGTCAAGCATCTGTAAATCTATGTATCTAGAAATAGCTCAAGCCAAGGCCTTCAGGATGCAGTAAAAATTTTCTGGAAAAAAATTACCCACAGCATATAGGGTTACCATAGAAACCATGCAAAAATATGCGAAAATTTGCAAAAAAGTTCATAAAATCAGGTTTAAAAATATCAAATTTCCCGCAAAATATCTGAAATTTTTATTTCAATCCCTGAAACTGTTCAAACTTTTCCCTTCAAAAACCCCTTCCTCATATGGGCATCGCCGGTTAGATTTTGAGCTATTTCACTTTGTAATCCACTTATTAAATTTAGCATGGTAAAAAATTGACTTACTTTCACTTTCACAATGAAGTCAAATTGTCATTGAAAAAAAGCCCCTTCAACATTGAATATATATAAAACATTGCAAAATACTTTTAAAAGTCCCCTTTTTTCAGAAAATGTTTTATCAACAATAGATTCTTCATTTTTAATCACTATAGCAACTACCGGTTTCCATTCATGTCATTTTTCATCCCTAGCCAAAAGTGCGAAACTAAGCTAAACTGTGGAGTGCTGGCTTAAGCAAAATGCAATATTAAATATTGTAATTTTCTAGTTATTTCTTGAAAGCTTACCTTCTTACGAGTAAAAGGATACCAAATTTATCATAATTGGACAATTGATAACAATTTTAGAGGCATTCTCATACTAGGCTATCTCCTCTTCATTAGTGGAGAACTTTCCTTATACCTAAGTACAGATATGCATTTCACTGTATTTGCTATAATCATCTTTTAGATGAAAATTTCCACTTAAAACATACAAAATCACAACCCATATGTACTTATAAACCCTAAATTTGGGGTTTTGTAAGCTTTTAACACAGGTTTTATGCCAAAATAGTGCATTTGAAGCTCATCACATGAAAAATCACAGAAATCTGAATGAACTGAAAACCAAATACTAAAACGCCCACTCCAGGTCTAAGGTTATTAAACCTTTGCTTATTGTGCACTTAAAAGTTGCCCGGTTAACTATTTTACATGTAACCTGCGCAAATATTTAGCTTTTAAAAATATATTTCATTCTTTGTGATGGCAAGAGCCATATTCACACATGAACTAGTTCAATGATTGTTCTGTTAACTTTGCAAAAAATCTGCATACTTGGTTGCTAGGGACTTATTAGCTAACAACAACATAGGTCCATGCCATAAGTTACATTGTTTTAACCCTTGTATCAAAGCATAGCATAAAAACACTAGTTTCTAAGGTGTAAAGCAATTTTTTAAATGTGTAGGGGTATAGGCAGTTCCCTTTAATTAAGCCAGCACTCCACAGTATTGTAGAACTGCCTGATTTTGGTCTTGTAATCTGATGCTTTGTAACATTTATCACTTTAAAAAATTGTCAAGCATCTGTAAATCTATATATCTAGAAATAGCTCAAGCCAAGGCCTTCAGGATGCAGTAAAAATTTTCTGGAAAAAAATTACCCACAGCATATAGGGTTACCATAGAAACCATGCAAAAATATGCGAAAATTTGCAAAAAAGTTCATAAAATCAGGTTTAAAAATATCAAATTTCCCGCAAAATATCTGAAATTTTTATTTCAATCCCTGAAACTGTTCAAACTTTTCCCTTCAAAAACCCCTTCCTCATATGGGCATCGCCGGTTAGATTTTGAGCTATTTCACTTTGTAATCCACTTATTAAATTTAGCATGGTAAAAAATTGACTTACTTTCACTTTCACAATGAAGTCAAATTGTCATTGAAAAAAAGCCCCTTCAACATTGAATATATATAAAACATTGCAAAATACTTTTAAAAGTCCCCTTTTTTCAGAAAATGTTTTATCAACAATAGATTCTTCATTTTTAATCACTATAGCAACTACCGGTTTCCATTCATGTCATTTTTCATCCCTAGCCAAAAGTGCGAAACTAAGCTAAACTGTGGAGTGCTGGCTTAAGAAAAATGCAATATTAAATATTGTAATTTTCTAGTTATTTCTTGAAAGCTTACCTTCTTACGAGTAAAAGGATACCAAATTTATCATAATTGGACAATTGATAACAATTTTAGAGGCATTCTCATACTAGGCTATCTCCTCTTCATTAGTGGAGAACTTTCCTTATACCTAAGTACAGATATGCATTTCACTGTATTTGCTATAATCATCTTTTAGATGAAAATTTCCACTTAAAACATACAAAATCACAACCCATATGTACTTATAAACCCTAAATTTGGGGTTTTGTAAGCTTTTAACACAGGTTTTATGCCAAAATAGTGCATTTGAAGCTCATCACATGAAAAATCACAGAAATCTGAATGAACTGAAAACCAAATACTAAAACGCCCACTCCAGGTCTAAGGTTATTAAACCTTTGCTTATTGTGCACTTAAAAGTTGCCCGGTTAACTATTTTACATGTAACCTGCGCAAATATTTAGCTTTTAAAAATATATTTCATTCTTTGTGATGGCAAGAGCCATATTCACACATGAACTAGTTCAATGATTGTTCTGTTAACTTTGCAAAAAATCTGCATACTTGGTTGCTAGGGACTTATTAGCTAACAACAACATAGGTCCATGCCATAAGTTACATTGTTTTAACCCTTGTATCAAAGCATAGCATAAAAACACTAGTTTCTAAGGTGTAAAGCAATTTTTTAAATGTGTAGGGGTATAGGCAGTTCCCTTTAATTAAGCCAGCACTCCACAGTATTGTAGAACTGCCTGATTTTGGTCTTGTAATCTGATGCTTTGTAACATTTATCACTTTAAAAAATTGTCAAGCATCTGTAAATCTATATATCTAGAAATAGCTCAAGCCAAGGCCTTCAGGATGCAGTAAAAATTTTCTGGAAAAAAATTACCCACAGCATATAGGGTTACCATAGAAACCATGCAAAAATATGCGAAAATTTGCAAAAAAGTTCATAAAATCAGGTTTAAAAATATCAAATTTCCCGCAAAATATCTGAAATTTTTATTTCAATCCCTGAAACTGTTCAAACTTTTCCCTTCAAAAACCCCTTCCTCATATGGGCATCGCCGGTTAGATTTTGAGCTATTTCACTTTGTAATCCACTTATTAAATTTAGCATGGTAAAAAATTGACTTACTTTCACTTTCACAATGAAGTCAAATTGTCATTGAAAAAAAGCCCCTTCAACATTGAATATATATAAAACATTGCAAAATACTTTTAAAAGTCCCCTTTTTTCAGAAAATGTTTTATCAACAATAGATTCTTCATTTTTAATCACTATAGCAACTACCGGTTTCCATTCATGTCATTTTTCATCCCTAGCCAAAAGTGCGAAACTAAGCTAAACTGTGGAGTGCTGGCTTAAGAAAAATGCAATATTAAATATTGTAATTTTCTAGTTATTTCTTGAAAGCTTACCTTCTTACGAGTAAAAGGATACCAAATTTATCATAATTGGACAATTGATAACAATTTTAGAGGCATTCTCATACTAGGCTATCTCCTCTTCATTAGTGGAGAACTTTCCTTATACCTAAGTACAGATATGCATTTCACTGTATTTGCTATAATCATCTTTTAGATGAAAATTTCCACTTAAAACATACAAAATCACAACCCATATGTACTTATAAACCCTAAATTTGGGGTTTTGTAAGCTTTTAACACAGGTTTTATGCCAAAATAGTGCATTTGAAGCTCATCACATGAAAAATCACAGAAATCTGAATGAACTGAAAACCAAATACTAAAACGCCCACTCCAGGTCTAAGGTTATTAAACCTTTGCTTATTGTGCACTTAAAAGTTGCCCGGTTAACTATTTTACATGTAACCTGCGCAAATATTTAGCTTTTAAAAATATATTTCATTCTTTGTGATGGCAAGAGCCATATTCACACATGAACTAGTTCAATGATTGTTCTGTTAACTTTGCAAAAAATCTGCATACTTGGTTGCTAGGGACTTATTAGCTAACAACAACATAGGTCCATGCCATAAGTTACATTGTTTTAACCCTTGTATCAAAGCATAGCATAAAAACACTAGTTTCTAAGGTGTAAAGCAATTTTTTAAATGTGTAGGGGTATAGGCAGTTCCCTTTAATTAAGCCAGCACTCCACAGTATTGTAGAACTGCCTGATTTTGGTCTTGTAATCTGATGCTTTGTAACATTTATCACTTTAAAAAATTGTCAAGCATCTGTAAATCTATATATCTAGAAATAGCTCAAGCCAAGGCCTTCGGGATGCAGTAAAAATTTTCTGGAAAAAAATTACCCACAGCATATAGGGTTACCATAGAAACCATGCAAAAATATGCGAAAATTTGCAAAAAAGTTCATAAAATCAGGTTTAAAAATATCAAATTTCCCGCAAAATATCTGAAATTTTTATTTCAATCCCTGAAACTGTTCAAACTTTTCCCTTCAAAAACCCCTTCCTCATATGGGCATCGCCGGTTAGATTTTGAGCTATTTCACTTTGTAATCCACTTATTAAATTTAGCATGGTAAAAAATTGACTTACTTTCACTTTCACAATGAAGTCAAATTGTCATTGAAAAAAAGCCCCTTCAACATTGAATATATATAAAACATTGCAAAATACTTTTAAAAGTCCCCTTTTTTCAGAAAATGTTTTATCAACAATAGATTCTTCATTTTTAATCACTATAGCAACTACCGGTTTCCATTCATGTCATTTTTCATCCCTAGCCAAAAGTGCGAAACTAAGCTAAACTGTGGAGTGCTGGCTTAAGCAAAATGCAATATTAAATATTGTAATTTTCTAGTTATTTCTTGAAAGCTTACCTTCTTACGAGTAAAAGGATACCAAATTTATCATAATTGGACAATTGATAACAATTTTAGAGGCATTCTCATACTAGGCTATCTCCTCTTCATTAGTGGAGAACTTTCCTTATACCTAAGTACAGATATGCATTTCACTGTATTTGCTATAATCATCTTTTAGATGAAAATTTCCACTTAAAACATACAAAATCACAACCCATATGTACTTATAGACCCTAAATTTGGGGTTTTGTAAGCTTTTAACACAGGTTTTATGTTTATGCCAAAATAGTGCATTTGAAGCTCATCACATGAAAAATCACAGAAATCTGAATGAACTGAAAACCAAATACTAAAACGCCCACTCCAGGTCTAAGGTTATTAAACCTTTGCTTATTGTGCACTTAAAAGTTGCCCGGTTAACTATTTTACATGTAACCTGCGCAAATATTTAGCTTTTAAAAATATATTTCATTCTTTGTGATGGCAAGAGCCATATTCACACATGAATTAGTTCAATGATTGTTCTGTTAACTTTGCAAAAAATCTACATACTTGGTTGCTAGGGACTTATTAGCTAACAACAACATAGGTCCATGCCATAAGTTACATTGTTTTAACCCTTGTATCAAAGCATAGCATAAAAACACTAGTTTCTAAGGTGTAAAGCAATTTTTTAAATGTGTAGGGGTATAGGCAGTTCCCTTTAAGCAAAATGCAATATTAAATATTGTAATTTTCTAGTTATTTCTTGAAAGCTTACCTTCTTACGAGTAAAAGGATACCAAATTTATCATAATTGGACAATTGATAACAATTTTAGAGGCATTCTCATACTAGGCTATCTCCTCTTCATTAGTGGAGAACTTTCCTTATACCTAAGTACAGATATGCATTTCACTGTATTTGCTATAATCATCTTTTAGATGAAAATTTCCACTTAAAACATACAAAATCACAACCCATATGTACTTATAAACCCTAAATTTGGGGTTTTGTAAGCTTTTAACACAGGTTTTATGCCAAAATAGTGCATTTGAAGCTCATCACATGAAAAATCACAGAAATCTGAATGAACTGAAAACCAAATACTAAAACGCCCACTCCAGGTCTAAGGTTATTAAACCTTTGCTTATTGTGCACTTAAAAGTTGCCCGGTTAACTATTTTACATGTAACCTGCGCAAATATTTAGCTTTTAAAAATATATTTCATTCTTTGTGATGGCAAGAGCCATATTCACACATGAACTAGTTCAATGATTGTTCTGTTAACTTTGCAAAAAATCTGCATACTTGGTTGCTAGGGACTTATTAGCTAACAACAACATAGGTCCATGCCATAAGTTACATTGTTTTAACCCTTGTATCAAAGCATAGCATAAAAACACTAGTTTCTAAGGTGTAAAGCAATTTTTTAAATGTGTAGGGGTATAGGCAGTTCCCTTTAATTAAGCCAGCACTCCACAGTATTGTAGAACTGCCTGATTTTGGTCTTGTAATCTGATGCTTTGTAACATTTATCACTTTAAAAAATTGTCAAGCATCTGTAAATCTATATATCTAGAAATAGCTCAAGCCAAGGCCTTCAGGATGCAGTAAAAATTTTCTGGAAAAAAATTACCCACAGCATATAGGGTTACCATAGAAACCATGCAAAAATATGCGAAAATTTGCAAAAAAGTTCATAAAATCAGGTTTAAAAATATCAAATTTCCCGCAAAATATCTGAAATTTTTATTTCAATCCCTGAAACTGTTCAAACTTTTCCCTTCAAAAACCCCTTCCTCATATGGGCATCGCCGGTTAGATTTTGAGCTATTTCACTTTGTAATCCACTTATTAAATTTAGCATGGTAAAAAATTGACTTACTTTCACTTTCACAATGAAGTCAAATTGTCATTGAAAAAAAGCCCCTTCAACATTGAATATATATAAAACATTGCAAAATACTTTTAAAAGTCCCCTTTTTTCAGAAAATGTTTTATCAACAATAGATTCTTCATTTTTAATCACTATAGCAACTACCGGTTTCCATTCATGTCATTTTTCATCCCTAGCCAAAAGTGCGAAACTAAGCTAAACTGTGGAGTGCTGGCTTAAGAAAAATGCAATATTAAATATTGTAATTTTCTAGTTATTTCTTGAAAGCTTACCTTCTTACGAGTAAAAGGATACCAAATTTATCATAATTGGACAATTGATAACAATTTTAGAGGCATTCTCATACTAGGCTATCTCCTCTTCATTAGTGGAGAACTTTCCTTATACCTAAGTACAGATATGCATTTCACTGTATTTGCTATAATCATCTTTTAGATGAAAATTTCCACTTAAAACATACAAAATCACAACCCATATGTACTTATAAACCCTAAATTTGGGGTTTTGTAAGCTTTTAACACAGGTTTTATGCCAAAATAGTGCATTTGAAGCTCATCACATGAAAAATCACAGAAATCTGAATGAACTGAAAACCAAATACTAAAACGCCCACTCCAGGTCTAAGGTTATTAAACCTTTGCTTATTGTGCACTTAAAAGTTGCCCGGTTAACTATTTTACATGTAACCTGCGCAAATATTTAGCTTTTAAAAATATATTTCATTCTTTGTGATGGCAAGAGCCATATTCACACATGAACTAGTTCAATGATTGTTCTGTTAACTTTGCAAAAAATCTGCATACTTGGTTGCTAGGGACTTATTAGCTAACAACAACATAGGTCCATGCCATAAGTTACATTGTTTTAACCCTTGTATCAAAGCATAGCATAAAAACACTAGTTTCTAAGGTGTAAAGCAATTTTTTAAATGTGTAGGGGTATAGGCAGTTCCCTTTAATTAAGCCAGCACTCCACAGTATTGTAGAACTGCCTGATTTTGGTCTTGTAATCTGATGCTTTGTAACATTTATCACTTTAAAAAATTGTCAAGCATCTGTAAATCTATATATCTAGAAATAGCTCAAGCCAAGGCCTTCAGGATGCAGTAAAAATTTTCTGGAAAAAAATTACCCACAGCATATAGGGTTACCATAGAAACCATGCAAAAATATGCGAAAATTTGCAAAAAAGTTCATAAAATCAGGTTTAAAAATATCAAATTTCCCGCAAAATATCTGAAATTTTTATTTCAATCCCTGAAACTGTTCAAACTTTTCCCTTCAAAAACCCCTTCCTCATATGGGCATCGCCGGTTAGATTTTGAGCTATTTCACTTTGTAATCCACTTATTAAATTTAGCATGGTAAAAAATTGACTTACTTTCACTTTCACAATGAAGTCAAATTGTCATTGAAAAAAAGCCCCTTCAACATTGAATATATATAAAACATTGCAAAATACTTTTAAAAGTCCCCTTTTTTCAGAAAATGTTTTATCAACAATAGATTCTTCATTTTTAATCACTATAGCAACTACCGGTTTCCATTCATGTCATTTTTCATCCCTAGCCAAAAGTGCGAAACTAAGCTAAACTGTGGAGTGCTGGCTTAAGCAAAATGCAATATTAAATATTGTAATTTTCTAGTTATTTCTTGAAAGCTTACCTTCTTACGAGTAAAAGGATACCAAATTTATCATAATTGGACAATTGATAACAATTTTAGAGGCATTCTCATACTAGGCTATCTCCTCTTCATTAGTGGAGAACTTTCCTTATACCTAAGTACAGATATGCATTTCACTGTATTTGCTATAATCATCTTTTAGATGAAAATTTCCACTTAAAACATACAAAATCACAACCCATATGTACTTATAAACCCTAAATTTGGGGTTTTGTAAGCTTTTAACACAGGTTTTATGCCAAAATAGTGCATTTGAAGCTCATCACATGAAAAATCACAGAAATCTGAATGAACTGAAAACCAAATACTAAAACGCCCACTCCAGGTCTAAGGTTATTAAACCTTTGCTTATTGTGCACTTAAAAGTTGCCCGGTTAACTATTTTACATGTAACCTGCGCAAATATTTAGCTTTTAAAAATATATTTCATTCTTTGTGATGGCAAGAGCCATATTCACACATGAACTAGTTCAATGATTGTTCTGTTAACTTTGCAAAAAATCTGCATACTTGGTTGCTAGGGACTTATTAGCTAACAACAACATAGGTCCATGCCATAAGTTACATTGTTTTAACCCTTGTATCAAAGCATAGCATAAAAACACTAGTTTCTAAGGTGTAAAGCAATTTTTTAAATGTGTAGGGGTATAGGCAGTTCCCTTTAATTAAGCCAGCACTCCACAGTATTGTAGAACTGCCTGATTTTGGTCTTGTAATCTGATGCTTTGTAACATTTATCACTTTAAAAAATTGTCAAGCATCTGTAAATCTATATATCTAGAAATAGCTCAAGCCAAGGCCTTCAGGATGCAGTAAAAATTTTCTGGAAAAAAATTACCCACAGCATATAGGGTTACCATAGAAACCATGCAAAAATATGCGAAAATTTGCAAAAAAGTTCATAAAATCAGGTTTAAAAATATCAAATTTCCCGCAAAATATCTGAAATTTTTATTTCAATCCCTGAAACTGTTCAAACTTTTCCCTTCAAAAACCCCTTCCTCATATGGGCATCGCCGGTTAGATTTTGAGCTATTTCACTTTGTAATCCACTTATTAAATTTAGCATGGTAAAAAATTGACTTACTTTCACTTTCACAATGAAGTCAAATTGTCATTGAAAAAAAGCCCCTTCAACATTGAATATATATAAAACATTGCAAAATACTTTTAAAAGTCCCCTTTTTTCAGAAAATGTTTTATCAACAATAGATTCTTCATTTTTAATCACTATAGCAACTACCGGTTTCCATTCATGTCATTTTTCATCCCTAGCCAAAAGTGCGAAACTAAGCTAAACTGTGGAGTGCTGGCTTAAGAAAAATGCAATATTAAATATTGTAATTTTCTAGTTATTTCTTGAAAGCTTACCTTCTTACGAGTAAAAGGATACCAAATTTATCATAATTGGACAATTGATAACAATTTTAGAGGCATTCTCATACTAGGCTATCTCCTCTTCATTAGTGGAGAACTTTCCTTATACCTAAGTACAGATATGCATTTCACTGTATTTGCTATAATCATCTTTTAGATGAAAATTTCCACTTAAAACATACAAAATCACAACCCATATGTACTTATAAACCCTAAATTTGGGGTTTTGTAAGCTTTTAACACAGGTTTTATGCCAAAATAGTGCATTTGAAGCTCATCACATGAAAAATCACAGAAATCTGAATGAACTGAAAACCAAATACTAAAACGCCCACTCCAGGTCTAAGGTTATTAAACCTTTGCTTATTGTGCACTTAAAAGTTGCCCGGTTAACTATTTTACATGTAACCTGCGCAAATATTTAGCTTTTAAAAATATATTTCATTCTTTGTGATGGCAAGAGCCATATTCACACATGAACTAGTTCAATGATTGTTCTGTTAACTTTGCAAAAAATCTGCATACTTGGTTGCTAGGGACTTATTAGCTAACAACAACATAGGTCCATGCCATAAGTTACATTGTTTTAACCCTTGTATCAAAGCATAGCATAAAAACACTAGTTTCTAAGGTGTAAAGCAATTTTTTAAATGTGTAGGGGTATAGGCAGTTCCCTTTAATTAAGCCAGCACTCCACAGTATTGTAGAACTGCCTGATTTTGGTCTTGTAATCTGATGCTTTGTAACATTTATCACTTTAAAAAATTGTCAAGCATCTGTAAATCTATATATCTAGAAATAGCTCAAGCCAAGGCCTTCAGGATGCAGTAAAAATTTTCTGGAAAAAAATTACCCACAGCATATAGGGTTACCATAGAAACCATGCAAAAATATGCGAAAATTTGCAAAAAAGTTCATAAAATCAGGTTTAAAAATATCAAATTTCCCGCAAAATATCTGAAATTTTTATTTCAATCCCTGAAACTGTTCAAACTTTTCCCTTCAAAAACCCCTTCCTCATATGGGCATCGCCGGTTAGATTTTGAGCTATTTCACTTTGTAATCCACTTATTAAATTTAGCATGGTAAAAAATTGACTTACTTTCACTTTCACAATGAAGTCAAATTGTCATTGAAAAAAAGCCCCTTCAACATTGAATATATATAAAACATTGCAAAATACTTTTAAAAGTCCCCTTTTTTCAGAAAATGTTTTATCAACAATAGATTCTTCATTTTTAATCACTATAGCAACTACCGGTTTCCATTCATGTCATTTTTCATCCCTAGCCAAAAGTGCGAAACTAAGCTAAACTGTGGAGTGCTGGCTTAAGCAAAATGCAATATTAAATATTGTAATTTTCTAGTTATTTCTTGAAAGCTTACCTTCTTACGAGTAAAAGGATACCAAATTTATCATAATTGGACAATTGATAACAATTTTAGAGGCATTCTCATACTAGGCTATCTCCTCTTCATTAGTGGAGAACTTTCCTTATACCTAAGTACAGATATGCATTTCACTGTATTTGCTATAATCATCTTTTAGATGAAAATTTCCACTTAAAACATACAAAATCACAACCCATATGTACTTATAGACCCTAAATTTGGGGTTTTGTAAGCTTTTAACACAGGTTTTATGTTTATGCCAAAATAGTGCATTTGAAGCTCATCACATGAAAAATCACAGAAATCTGAATGAACTGAAAACCAAATACTAAAACGCCCACTCCAGGTCTAAGGTTATTAAACCTTTGCTTATTGTGCACTTAAAAGTTGCCCGGTTAACTATTTTACATGTAACCTGCGCAAATATTTAGCTTTTAAAAATATATTTCATTCTTTGTGATGGCAAGAGCCATATTCACACATGAATTAGTTCAATGATTGTTCTGTTAACTTTGCAAAAAATCTACATACTTGGTTGCTAGGGACTTATTAGCTAACAACAACATAGGTCCATGCCATAAGTTACATTGTTTTAACCCTTGTATCAAAGCATAGCATAAAAACACTAGTTTCTAAGGTGTAAAGCAATTTTTTAAATGTGTAGGGGTATAGGCAGTTCCCTTTAAGCAAAATGCAATATTAAATATTGTAATTTTCTAGTTATTTCTTGAAAGCTTACCTTCTTACGAGTAAAAGGATACCAAATTTATCATAATTGGACAATTGATAACAATTTTAGAGGCATTCTCATACTAGGCTATCTCCTCTTCATTAGTGGAGAACTTTCCTTATACCTAAGTACAGATATGCATTTCACTGTATTTGCTATAATCATCTTTTAGATGAAAATTTCCACTTAAAACATACAAAATCACAACCCATATGTACTTATAAACCCTAAATTTGGGGTTTTGTAAGCTTTTAACACAGGTTTTATGCCAAAATAGTGCATTTGAAGCTCATCACATGAAAAATCACAGAAATCTGAATGAACTGAAAACCAAATACTAAAACGCCCACTCCAGGTCTAAGGTTATTAAACCTTTGCTTATTGTGCACTTAAAATTTGCCCGGTTAACTATTTTACATGTAACCTGCGCAAATATTTAGCTTTTAAAAATATATTTCATTCTTTGTGATGGCAAGAGCCATATTCACACATGAACTAGTTCAATGATTGTTCTGTTAACTTTGCAAAAAATCTGCATACTTGGTTGCTAGGGACTTATTAGCTAACAACAACATAGGTCCATGCCATAAGTTACATTGTTTTAACCCTTGTATCAAAGCATAGCATAAAAACACTAGTTTCTAAGGTGTAAAGCAATTTTTTAAATGTGTAGGGGTATAGGCAGTTCCCTTTAATTAAGCCAGCACTCCACAGTATTGTAGAACTGCCTGATTTTGGTCTTGTAATCTGATGCTTTGTAACATTTATCACTTTAAAAAATTGTCAAGCATCTGTAAATCTATATATCTAGAAATAGCTCAAGCCAAGGCCTTCAGGATGCAGTAAAAATTTTCTGGAAAAAAATTACCCACAGCATATAGGGTTACCATAGAAACCATGCAAAAATATGCGAAAATTTGCAAAAAAGTTCATAAAATCAGGTTTAAAAATATCAAATTTCCCGCAAAATATCTGAAATTTTTATTTCAATCCCTGAAACTGTTCAAACTTTTCCCTTCAAAAACCCCTTCCTCATATGGGCATCGCCGGTTAGATTTTGAGCTATTTCACTTTGTAATCCACTTATTAAATTTAGCATGGTAAAAAATTGACTTACTTTCACTTTCACAATGAAGTCAAATTGTCATTGAAAAAAAGCCCCTTCAACATTGAATATATATAAAACATTGCAAAATACTTTTAAAAGTCCCCTTTTTTCAGAAAATGTTTTATCAACAATAGATTCTTCATTTTTAATCACTATAGCAACTACCGGTTTCCATTCATGTCATTTTTCATCCCTAGCCAAAAGTGCGAAACTAAGCTAAACTGTGGAGTGCTGGCTTAAGCAAAATGCAATATTAAATATTGTAATTTTCTAGTTATTTCTTGAAAGCTTACCTTCTTACGAGTAAAAGGATACCAAATTTATCATAATTGGACAATTGATAACAATTTTAGAGGCATTCTCATACTAGGCTATCTCCTCTTCATTAGTGGAGAACTTTCCTTATACCTAAGTACAGATATGCATTTCACTGTATTTGCTATAATCATCTTTTAGATGAAAATTTCCACTTAAAACATACAAAATCACAACCCATATGTACTTATAGACCCTAAATTTGGGGTTTTGTAAGCTTTTAACACAGGTTTTATGTTTATGCCAAAATAGTGCATTTGAAGCTCATCACATGAAAAATCACAGAAATCTGAATGAACTGAAAACCAAATACTAAAACGCCCACTCCAGGTCTAAGGTTATTAAACCTTTGCTTATTGTGCACTTAAAAGTTGCCCGGTTAACTATTTTACATGTAACCTGCGCAAATATTTAGCTTTTAAAAATATATTTCATTCTTTGTGATGGCAAGAGCCATATTCACACATGAATTAGTTCAATGATTGTTCTGTTAACTTTGCAAAAAATCTACATACTTGGTTGCTAGGGACTTATTAGCTAACAACAACATAGGTCCATGCCATAAGTTACATTGTTTTAACCCTTGTATCAAAGCATAGCATAAAAACACTAGTTTCTAAGGTGTAAAGCAATTTTTTAAATGTGTAGGGGTATAGGCAGTTCCCTTTAATTAAGCCAGCACTCCACAGTATTGTAGAACTGCCTGATTTTGGTCTTGTAATCTGATGCTTTGTAACATTTATCACTTTAAAAAATTGTCAAGCATCTATAAATCTATATATCTAGAAATAGCTCAAGCCAAGGCCTTCAGGATGCAGTAAAAATTTTCTAGAAAAAAATTACCCACAGCATATAGGGTTACCATAGAAACCATGCAAAAATATGCGAAAATTTGCAAAAAAGTTCATAAAATCAGGTTTAAAAATATCAAATTTCCCGCAAAATATCTGAAACTTTTATTTCAATCCCTGAAACTGTTCAAACTTTTCCCTTCAAAAACCCCTTCCTCATATGGGCATCGCCGGTTAGATTTTGAGCTATTTCACTTTGTAATCCACTTATTAAATTTAGCATGGTAAAAAATTGACTTACTTTCACTTTCACAATGAAGTCAAATTGTCATTGAAAAAAAGCCCCTTCAACATTGAATATATATAAAACATTGCAAAATACTTTTAAAAGTCCCCTTTTTTCAGAAAATGTTTTATCAACAATAGATTCTTCATTTTTAATCACTATAGCAACTACCGGTTTCCATTCATGTCATTTTTCATCCCTAGCCAAAAGTGCGAAACTAAGCTAAACTGTGGAGTGCTGGCTTAAGAAAAATGCAATATTAAATATTGTAATTTTCTAGTTATTTCTTGAAAGCTTACCTTCTTACGAGTAAAAGGATACCAAATTTATCATAATTGGACAATTGATAACAATTTTAGAGGCATTCTCATACTAGGCTATCTCCTCTTCATTAGTGGAGAACTTTCCTTATACCTAAGTACAGATATGCATTTCACTGTATTTGCTATAATCATCTTTTAGATGAAAATTTCCACTTAAAACATACAAAATCACAACCCATATGTACTTATAGACCCTAAATTTGGGGTTTTGTAAGCTTTTAACACAGGTTTTATGTTTATGCCAAAATAGTGCATTTGAAGCTCATCACATGAAAAATCACAGAAATCTGAATGAACTGAAAACCAAATACTAAAACGCCCACTCCAGGTCTAAGGTTATTAAACCTTTGCTTATTGTGCACTTAAAAGTTGCCCGGTTAACTATTTTACATGTAACCTGCGCAAATATTTAGCTTTTAAAAATATATTTCATTCTTTGTGATGGCAAGAGCCATATTCACACATGAATTAGTTCAATGATTGTTCTGTTAACTTTGCAAAAAATCTACATACTTGGTTGCTAGGGACTTATTAGCTAACAACAACATAGGTCCATGCCATAAGTTACATTGTTTTAACCCTTGTATCAAAGCATAGCATAAAAACACTAGTTTCTAAGGTGTAAAGCAATTTTTTAAATGTGTAGGGGTATAGGCAGTTCCCTTTAAGCAAAATGCAATATTAAATATTGTAATTTTCTAGTTATTTCTTGAAAGCTTACCTTCTTACGAGTAAAAGGATACCAAATTTATCATAATTGGACAATTGATAACAATTTTAGAGGCATTCTCATACTAGGCTATCTCCTCTTCATTAGTGGAGAACTTTCCTTATACCTAAGTACAGATATGCATTTCACTGTATTTGCTATAATCATCTTTTAGATGAAAATTTCCACTTAAAACATACAAAATCACAACCCATATGTACTTATAAACCCTAAATTTGGGGTTTTGTAAGCTTTTAACACAGGTTTTATGCCAAAATAGTGCATTTGAAGCTCATCACATGAAAAATCACAGAAATCTGAATGAACTGAAAACCAAATACTAAAACGCCCACTCCAGGTCTAAGGTTATTAAACCTTTGCTTATTGTGCACTTAAAAGTTGCCCGGTTAACTATTTTACATGTAACCTGCGCAAATATTTAGCTTTTAAAAATATATTTCATTCTTTGTGATGGCAAGAGCCATATTCACACATGAACTAGTTCAATGATTGTTCTGTTAACTTTGCAAAAAATCTGCATACTTGGTTGCTAGGGACTTATTAGCTAACAACAACATAGGTCCATGCCATAAGTTACATTGTTTTAACCCTTGTATCAAAGCATAGCATAAAAACACTAGTTTCTAAGGTGTAAAGCAATTTTTTAAATGTGTAGGGGTATAGGCAGTTCCCTTTAATTAAGCCAGCACTCCACAGTATTGTAGAACTGCCTGATTTTGGTCTTGTAATCTGATGCTGTGTAACATTTATCACTTTAAAAAATTGTCAAGCATCTGTAAATCTATATATCTAGAAATAGCTCAAGCCAAGGCCTTCAGGAGGCAGTAAAAATTTTCTGGAAAAAAAATTACCCACAGCATATAGGGTTACCATAGAAACCATGCAAAAATATGCGAAAATTTGCAAAAAAGTTCATAAAATCAGGTTTAAAAATATCAAATTTCCCGCAAAATATCTGAAATTTTTATTTCAATCCCTGAAACTGTTCAAACTTTTCCCTTCAAAAACCCCTTCCTCATATGGGCATCGCCGGTTAGATTTTGAGCTATTTCACTTTGTAATCCACTTATTAAATTTAGCATGGTAAAAAATTGACTTACTTTCACTTTCACAATGAAGTCAAATTGTCATTGAAAAAAAGCCCCTTCAACATTGAATATATATAAAACATTGCAAAATACTTTTAAAAGTCCCCTTTTTTCAGAAAATGTTTTATCAACAATAGATTCTTCATTTTTAATCACTATAGCAACTACCGGTTTCCATTCATGTCATTTTTCATCCCTAGCCAAAAGTGCGAAACTAAACTAAACTGTGGAGTGCTGGCTTAAGCAAAATGCAATATTAAATATTGTAATTTTCTAGTTATTTCTTGAAAGCTTACCTTCTTACGAGTAAAAGGATACCAAATTTATCATAATTGGACAATTGATAACAATTTTAGAGGCATTCTCATACTAGGCTATCTCCTCTTCATTAGTGGAGAACTTTCCTTATACCTAAGTACAGATATGCATTTCACTGTATTTGCTATAATCATCTTTTAGATGAAAATTTCCACTTAAAACATACAAAATCACAACCCATATGTACTTATAAACCCTAAATTTGGGGTTTTGTAAGCTTTTAACACAGGTTTTATGCCAAAATAGTGCATTTGAAGCTCATCACATGAAAAATCACAGAAATCTGAATGAACTGAAAACCAAATACTAAAACGCCCACTCCAGGTCTAAGGTTATTAAACCTTTGCTTATTGTGCACTTAAAAGTTGCCCGGTTAACTATTTTACATGTAACCTGCGCAAATATTTAGCTTTTAAAAATATATTTCATTCTTTGTGATGGCAAGAGCCATATTCACACATGAACTAGTTCAATGATTGTTCTGTTAACTTTGCAAAAAATCTGCATACTTGGTTGCTAGGGACTTATTAGCTAACAACAACATAGGTCCATGCCATAAGTTACATTGTTTTAACCCTTGTATCAAAGCATAGCATAAAAACACTAGTTTCTAAGGTGTAAAGCAATTTTTTAAATGTGTAGGGGTATAGGCAGTTCCCTTTAATTAAGCCAGCACTCCACAGTATTGTAGAACTGCCTGATTTTGGTCTTGTAATCTGATGCTGTGTAACATTTATCACTTTAAAAAATTGTCAAGCATCTGTAAATCTATATATCTAGAAATAGCTCAAGCCAAGGCCTTCAGGAGGCAGTAAAAATTTTCTGGAAAAAAAATTACCCACAGCATATAGGGTTACCATAGAAACCATGCAAAAATATGCGAAAATTTGCAAAAAAGTTCATAAAATCAGGTTTAAAAATATCAAATTTCCCGCAAAATATCTGAAATTTTTATTTCAATCCCTGAAACTGTTCAAACTTTTCCCTTCAAAAACCCCTTCCTCATATGGGCATCGCCGGTTAGATTTTGAGCTATTTCACTTTGTAATCCACTTATTAAATTTAGCATGGTAAAAAATTGACTTACTTTCACTTTCACAATGAAGTCAAATTGTCATTGAAAAAAAGCCCCTTCAACATTGAATATATATAAAACATTGCAAAATACTTTTAAAAGTCCCCTTTTTTCAGAAAATGTTTTATCAACAATAGATTCTTCATTTTTAATCACTATAGCAACTACCGGTTTCCATTCATGTCATTTTTCATCCCTAGCCAAAAGTGCGAAACTAAACTAAACTGTGGAGTGCTGGCTTAAGCAAAATGCAATATTAAATATTGTAATTTTCTAGTTATTTCTTGAAAGCTTACCTTCTTACGAGTAAAAGGATACCAAATTTATCATAATTGGACAATTGATAACAATTTTAGAGGCATTCTCATACTAGGCTATCTCCTCTTCATTAGTGGAGAACTTTCCTTATACCTAAGTACAGATATGCATTTCACTGTATTTGCTATAATCATCTTTTAGATGAAAATTTCCACTTAAAACATACAAAATCACAACCCATATGTACTTATAAACCCTAAATTTGGGGTTTTGTAAGCTTTTAACACAGGTTTTATGCCAAAATAGTGCATTTGAAGCTCATCACATGAAAAATCACAGAAATCTGAATGAACTGAAAACCAAATACTAAAACGCCCACTCCAGGTCTAAGGTTATTAAACCTTTGCTTATTGTGCACTTAACAGTTGCCCGGTTAACTATTTTACATGTAACCTGCGCAAATATTTAGCTTTTAAAAATATATTTCATTCTTTGTGATGGCAAGAGCCATATTCACACATGAACTAGTTCAATGATTGTTCTGTTAACTTTGCAAAAAATCTGCATACTTGGTTGCTAGGGACTTATTAGCTAACAACAACATAGGTCCATGCCATAAGTTACATTGTTTTAACCCTTGTATCAAAGCATAGCATAAAAACACTAGTTTCTAAGGTGTAAAGCAATTTTTTAAATGTGTAGGGGTATAGGCAGTTCCCTTTAAGCAAAATGCAATATTAAATATTGTAATTTTCTAGTTATTTCTTGAAAGCTTACCTTCTTACGAGTAAAAGGATACCAAATTTATCATAATTGGACAATTGATAACAATTTTAGAGGCATTCTCATACTAGGCTATCTCCTCTTCATTAGTGGAGAACTTTCCTTATACCTAAGTACAGATATGCATTTCACTGTATTTGCTATAATCATCTTTTAGATGAAAATTTCCACTTAAAACATACAAAATCACAACCCATATGTACTTATAAACCCTAAATTTGGGGTTTTGTAAGCTTTTAACACAGGTTTTATGCCAAAATAGTGCATTTGAAGCTCATCACATGAAAAATCACAGAAATCTGAATGAACTGAAAACCAAATACTAAAACGCCCACTCCAGGTCTAAGGTTATTAAACCTTTGCTTATTGTGCACTTAAAAGTTGCCCGGTTAACTATTTTACATGTAACCTGCGCAAATATTTAGCTTTTAAAAATATATTTCATTCTTTGTGATGGCAAGAGCCATATTCACACATGAATTAGTTCAATGATTGTTCTGTTAACTTTGCAAAAAATCTGCATACTTGGTTGCTAGGGACTTATTAGCTAACAACAACATAGGTCCATGCCATAAGTTACATTGTTTTAACCCTTGTATCAAAGCATAGCATAAAAACACTAGTTTCTAAGGTGTAAAGCAATTTTTTTAAATGTGTAGGGGTATAGGCAGTTCCCTTTAAGCCAGCACTCCACAGTATTGTAGAACTGCCTGATTTTGGTCTTGTAATCTGATGCTTTGTAACATTTATCACTTTAAAAAATTGTCAAGCATCTGTAAATCTATATATCTAGAAATAGCTCAAGCCAAGGCCTTCAGGATGCAGTAAAAATTTTCTGGAAAAAAATTACCTACAGCATATAGGGTTACCATAGAAACCATGCAAAAATATGCGAAAATTTGCAAAAAAGTTCATAAAATCAGGTTTAAAAATATCAAATTTCCCGCAAAATATCTGAAATTTTTATTTCAATCCCTGAAACTGTTCAAACTTTTCCCTTCAAAAACCCCTTCCTCATATGGGCATCGCCGGTTAGATTTTGAGCTATTTCACTTTGTAATCCACTTATTAAATTTAGCATGGTAAAAAATTGACTTACTTTCACTTTCACAATGAAGTCAAATTGTCATTGAAAAAAAGCCCCTTCAACATTGAATATATATAAAACATTGCAAAATACTTTTAAAAGTCCCCTTTTTTTCAGAAAATGTTTTATCAACAATAGATTCTTCATTTTTAATCACTATAGCAACTACCGGTTTCCATTCATGTCATTTTTCATCCCTAGCCAAAAGTGCGAAACTAAACTAAACTGTGGAGTGCTGGCTTAAGCAAAATGCAATATTAAATATTGTAATTTTCTAGTTATTTCTTGAAAGCTTACCTTCTTACGAGTAAAAGGATACCAAATTTATCATAATTGGACAATTGATAACAATTTTAGAGGCATTCTCATACTAGGCTATCTCCTCTTCATTAGTGGAGAACTTTCCTTATACCTAAGTACAGATATGCATTTCACTGTATTTGCTATAATCATCTTTTAGATCAAAATTTCCACTTAAAACATACAAAATCACAACCCATATGTACTTATAAACCCTAAATTTGGGGTTTTGTAAGCTTTTAACACAGGTTTTATGCCAAAATAGTGCATTTGAAGCTCATCACATGAAAAATCACAGAAATCTGAATGAACTGAAAACCAAATACTAAAACGCCCACTCCAGGTCTAAGGTTATTAAACCTTTGCTTATTGTGCACTTAAAAGTTGCCCGGTTAACTATTTTACATGTAACCTGCGCAAATATTTAGCTTTTAAAAATATATTTCATTCTTTGTGATGGCAAGAGCCATATTCACACATGAATTAGTTCAATGATTGTTCTGTTAACTTTGCAAAAAATCTGCATACTTGGTTGCTAGGGACTTATTAGCTAACAACAACATAGGTCCATGCCATAAGTTACATTGTTTTAACCCTTGTATCAAAGCATAGCATAAAAACACTAGTTTCTAAGGTGTAAAGCAATTTTTTTAAATGTGTAGGGGTATAGGCAGTTCCCTTTAAGCCAGCACTCCACAGTATTGTAGAACTGCCTGATTTTGGTCTTGTAATCTGATGCTTTGTGACATTTATCACTTTAAAAAATTGTCAAGCATCTGTAAATCTATATATCTAGAAATAGCTCAAGCCAAGGCCTTCAGGATGCAGTAAAAATTTTCTGGAAAAAAATTACCCACAGCATATAGTGTTACCATAGAAACCATGCAAAAATATGCGAAAATTTGCAAAAAAGTTCATAAAATCAGGTTTAAAAATATCAAATTTCCTGCAAAATATCTGAAATTTTTATTTCAATCCCTGAAACTGTTCAAACTTTTCCCTTCAAAAACCCCTTCCTCATATGGGCATCGCCGGTTAGATTTTGAGCTATTTCACTTTGTAATCCACTTATTAAATTTAGCATGGTAAAAAATTGACTTACTTTCACTTTCACAATGAAGTCAAATTGTCATTGAAAAAAAGCCCCTTCAACATTGAATATATATAAAACATTGCAAAATACTTTTAAAAGTCCCCTTTTTTTCAGAAAATGTTTTATCAACAATAGATTCTTCATTTTTAATCACTATAGCAACTACCGGTTTCCATTCATGTCATTTTTCATCCCTAGCCAAAAGTGCGAAACTAAACTAAACTGTGGAGTGCTGGCTTAAGCAAAATGCAATATTAAATATTGTAATTTTCTAGTTATTTCTTGAAAGCTTACCTTCTTACGAGTAAAAGGATACCAAATTTATCATAATTGGACAATTGATAACAATTTTAGAGGCATTCTCATACTAGGCTATCTCCTCTTCATTAGTGGAGAACTTTCCTTATACCTAAGTACAGATATGCATTTCACTGTATTTGCTATAATCATCTTTTAGATCAAAATTTCCACTTAAAACATACAAAATCACAACCCATATGTACTTATAAACCCTAAATTTGGGGTTTTGTAAGCTTTTAACACAGGTTTTATGCCAAAATAGTGCATTTGAAGCTCATCACATGAAAAATCACAGAAATCTGAATGAACTGAAAACCAAATACTAAAACGCCCACTCCAGGTCTAAGGTTATTAAACCTTTGCTTATTGTGCACTTAAAAGTTGCCCGGTTAACTGTTTTACATGTAACCTGCGCAAATATTTAGCTTTTAAAAATATATTTCATTCTTTGTGATGGCAAGAGCCATATTCACACATGAATTAGTTCAATGATTGTTCTGTTAACTTTGCAAAAAATCTGCATACTTGGTTGCTAGGGACTTATTAGCTAACAACAACATAGGTCCATGCCATAAGTTACATTGTTTTAACCCTTGTATCAAAGCATAGTATAAAAACACTAGTTTCTAAGGTGTAAAGCAATTTTTTAAATGTGTAGGGGTATAGGCAGTTCCCTTTAAGCCAGCACTACACAGTATTGTAGAACTGCCTGATTTTGGTCTTGTAATCTGATGCTTTGTAACATTTATCACTTTAAAAAATTGTCAAGCATCTGTAAATCTATATATCTAGAAATAGCTCAAGCCAAGGCTTTCAGGATGCAGTAAAAATTTTCTGGAAAAAAATTACCCACAGCATATAGTGTTACCATAGAAACCATGCAAAAATATGCGAAAATTTGCAAAAAAGTTCATAAAATCAGGTTTAAAAATATCAAATTTCCCGCAAAATATCTGAAATTTTTATTTCAATCCCTGAAACTGTTCAAACTTTTCCCTTCAAAAACCCCTTCCTCATATGGGCATCGCCGGTTAGATTTTGAGCTATTTCACTTTGTAATCCACTTATTAAATTTAGCATGGTAAAAAATTGACTTACTTTCACTTTCACAATGAAGTCAAATTGTCATTGAAAAAAAGCCCCTTCAACATTGAATATATATAAAACATTGCAAAATACTTTTAAAAGTCCCCTTTTTTTCAGAAAATGTTTTATCAACAATAGATTCTTCATTTTTAATCACTATAGCAACTACCGGTTTCCATTCATGTCATTTTTCATCCCTAGCCAAAAGTGCGAAACTAAACTAAACTGTGGAGTGCTGGCTTAAGCAAAATGCAATATTAAATATTGTAATTTTCTAGTTATTTCTTGAAAGCTTACCTTCTTACGAGTAAAAGGATACCAAATTTATCATAATTGGACAATTGATAACAATTTTAGAGGCATTCTCATACTAGGCTATCTCCTCTTCATTAGTGGAGAACTTTCCTTATACCTAAGTACAGATATGCATTTCACTGTATTTGCTATAATCATCTTTTAGATGAAAATTTCCACTTAAAACATACAAAATCACAACCCATATGTACTTATAAACCCTAAATTTGGGGTTTTGTAAGCTTTTAACACAGGTTTTATGCCAAAATAGTGCATTTGAAGCTCATCACATGAAAAATCACAGAAATCTGAATGAACTGAAAACCAAATACTAAAACGCCCACTCCAGGTCTAAGGTTATTAAACCTTTGCTTATTGTGCACTTAAAAGTTGCCCGGTTAACTATTTTACATGTAACCTGCGCAAATATTTAGCTTTTAAAAATATATTTCATTCTTTGTGATGGCAAGAGCCATATTCACACATGAATTAGTTCAATGATTGTTCTGTTAACTTTGCAAAAAATCTGCATACTTGGTTGCTAGGGACTTATTAGCTAACAACAACATAGGTCCATGCCATAAGTTACATTGTTTTAACCCTTGTATCAAAGCATAGCATAAAAACACTAGTTTCTAAGGTGTAAAGCAATTTTTTTAAATGTGTAGGGGTATAGGCAGTTCCCTTTAAGCAAAATGCAATATTAAATATTGTAATTTTCTAGTTATTTCTTGAAAGCTTACCTTCTTACGAGTAAAAGAGTAAAAGGATACCAAATTTATCATAATTGGACAATTGATAACAATTTTAGAGGCATTCTCATACTAGGCTATCTCCTCTTCATTAGTGGAGAACTTTCCTTATACCTAAGTACAGATATGCATTTCACTGTATTTGCTATAATCATCTTTTAGATGAAAATTTCCACTTAAAACATACAAAATCACAACCCATATGTACTTATAAACCCTAAATTTGGGGTTTTGTAAGCTTTTAACACAGGTTTTATGCCAAAATAGTGCATTTGAAGCTCATCACATGAAAAATCACAGAAATCTGAATGAACTGAAAACCAAATACTAAAACGCCCACTCCAGGTCTAAGGTTATTAAACCTTTGCTTATTGTGCACTTAAAGTTGCCCGGTTAACTATTTTACATGTAACCTGCGCAAATATTTAGCTTTTAAAAATATATTTCATTCTTTGTGATGGCAAGAGCCATATTCACACATGAATTAGTTCAATGATTGTTCTGTTAACTTTGCAAAAAATCTGCATACTTGGTTGCTAGGGACTTATTAGCTAACAACAACATAGGTCCATGCCATAAGTTACATTGTTTTAACCCTTGTATCAAAGCATAGCATAAAAACACTAGTTTCTAAGGTGTAAAGCAATTTTTTTAAATGTGTAGGGGTATAGGCAGTTCCCTTTAAGCCAGCACTCCACAGTATTGTAGAACTGCCTGATTTTGGTCTTGTAATCTGATGCTTTGTAACATTTATCACTTTAAAAAATTGTCAAGCATCTGTAAATCTATATATCTAGAAATAGCTCAAGCCAAGGCCTTCAGGATGCAGTAAAAATTTTCTGGAAAAAAATTACCCACAGCATATAGTGTTACCATAGAAACCATGCAAAAATATGCGAAAATTTGCAAAAAAGTTCATAAAATCAGGTTTAAAAATATCAAATTTCCCGCAAAATATCTGAAATTTTTATTTCAATCCCTGAAACTGTTCAAACTTTTCCCTTCAAAAACCCCTTCCTCATATGGGCATCGCCGGTTAGATTTTGAGCTATTTCACTTTGTAATCCACTTATTAAATTTAGCATGGTAAAAAATTGACTTACTTTCACTTTCACAATGAAGTCAAATTGTCATTGAAAAAAAGCCCCTTCAACATTGAATATATATAAAACATTGCAAAATACTTTTAAAAGTCCCCTTTTTTTCAGAAAATGTTTTATCAACAATAGATTCTTCATTTTTAATCACTATAGCAACTACCGGTTTCCATTCATGTCATTTTTCATCCCTAGCCAAAAGTGCGAAACTAAACTAAACTGTGGAGTGCTGGCTTAAGCAAAATGCAATATTAAATATTGTAATTTTCTAGTTATTTCTTGAAAGCTTACCTTCTTACGAGTAAAAGGATACCAAATTTATCATAATTGGACAATTGATAACAATTTTAGAGGCATTCTCATACTAGGCTATCTCCTCTTCATTAGTGGAGAACTTTCCTTATACCTAAGTACAGATATGCATTTCACTGTATTTGCTATAATCATCTTTTAGATGAAAATTTCCACTTAAAACATACAAAATCACAACCCATATGTACTTATAAACCCTAAATTTGGGGTTTTGTAAGCTTTTAACACAGGTTTTATGCCAAAATAGTGCATTTGAAGCTCATCACATGAAAAATCACAGAAATCTGAATGAACTGAAAACCAAATACTAAAACGCCCACTCCAGGTCTAAGGTTATTAAACCTTTGCTTATTGTGCACTTAAAAGTTGCCCGGTTAACTATTTTACATGTAACCTGCGCAAATATTTAGCTTTTAAAAATATATTTCATTCTTTGTGATGGCAAGAGCCATATTCACACATGAATTAGTTCAATGATTGTTCTGTTAACTTTGCAAAAAATCTGCATACTTGGTTGCTAGGGACTTATTAGCTAACAACAACATAGGTCCATGCCATAAGTTACATTGTTTTAACCCTTGTATCAAAGCATAGCATAAAAACACTAGTTTCTAAGGTGTAAAGCAATTTTTTTAAATGTGTAGGGGTATAGGCAGTTCCCTTTAAGCAAAATGCAATATTAAATATTGTAATTTTCTAGTTATTTCTTGAAAGCTTACCTTCTTACGAGTAAAAGAGTAAAAGGATACCAAATTTATCATAATTGGACAATTGATAACAATTTTAGAGGCATTCTCATACTAGGCTATCTCCTCTTCATTAGTGGAGAACTTTCCTTATACCTAAGTACAGATATGCATTTCACTGTATTTGCTATAATCATCTTTTAGATGAAAATTTCCACTTAAAACATACAAAATCACAACCCATATGTACTTATAAACCCTAAATTTGGGGTTTTGTAAGCTTTTAACACAGGTTTTATGCCAAAATAGTGCATTTGAAGCTCATCACATGAAAAATCACAGAAATCTGAATGAACTGAAAACCAAATACTAAAACGCCCACTCCAGGTCTAAGGTTATTAAACCTTTGCTTATTGTGCACTTAAAGTTGCCCGGTTAACTATTTTACATGTAACCTGCGCAAATATTTAGCTTTTAAAAATATATTTCATTCTTTGTGATGGCAAGAGCCATATTCACACATGAATTAGTTCAATGATTGTTCTGTTAACTTTGCAAAAAATCTGCATACTTGGTTGCTAGGGACTTATTAGCTAACAACAACATAGGTCCATGCCATAAGTTACATTGTTTTAACCCTTGTATCAAAGCATAGCATAAAAACACTAGTTTCTAAGGTGTAAAGCAATTTTTTTAAATGTGTAGGGGTATAGGCAGTTCCCTTTAAGCCAGCACTCCACAGTATTGTAGAACTGCCTGATTTTGGTCTTGTAATCTGATGCTTTGTAACATTTATCACTTTAAAAAATTGTCAAGCATCTGTAAATCTATATATCTAGAAATAGCTCAAGCCAAGGCCTTCAGGATGCAGTAAAAATTTTCTGGAAAAAAATTACCTACAGCATATAGGGTTACCATAGAAACCATGCAAAAATATGCGAAAATTTGCAAAAAAGTTCATAAAATCAGGTTTAAAAATATCAAATTTCCCGCAAAATATCTGAAATTTTTATTTCAATCCCTGAAACTGTTCAAACTTTTCCCTTCAAAAACCCCTTCCTCATATGGGCATCGCCGGTTAGATTTTGAGCTATTTCACTTTGTAATCCACTTATTAAATTTAGCATGGTAAAAAATTGACTTACTTTCACTTTCACAATGAAGTCAAATTGTCATTGAAAAAAAGCCCCTTCAACATTGAATATATATAAAACATTGCAAAATACTTTTAAAAGTCCCCTTTTTTTCAGAAAATGTTTTATCAACAATAGATTCTTCATTTTTAATCACTATAGCAACTACCGGTTTCCATTCATGTCATTTTTCATCCCTAGCCAAAAGTGCGAAACTAAACTAAACTGTGGAGTGCTGGCTTAAGCAAAATGCAATATTAAATATTGTAATTTTCTAGTTATTTCTTGAAAGCTTACCTTCTTACGAGTAAAAGGATACCAAATTTATCATAATTGGACAATTGATAACAATTTTAGAGGCATTCTCATACTAGGCTATCTCCTCTTCATTAGTGGAGAACTTTCCTTATACCTAAGTACAGATATGCATTTCACTGTATTTGCTATAATCATCTTTTAGATGAAAATTTCCACTTAAAACATACAAAATCACAACCCATATGTACTTATAAACCCTAAATTTGGGGTTTTGTAAGCTTTTAACACAGGTTTTATGCCAAAATAGTGCATTTGAAGCTCATCACATGAAAAATCACAGAAATCTGAATGAACTGAAAACCAAATACTAAAACGCCCACTCCAGGTCTAAGGTTATTAAACCTTTGCTTATTGTGCACTTAAAAGTTGCCCGGTTAACTGTTTTACATGTAACCTGCGCAAATATTTAGCTTTTAAAAATATATTTCATTCTTTGTGATGGCAAGAGCCATATTCACACATGAATTAGTTCAATGATTGTTCTGTTAACTTTGCAAAAAATCTGCATACTTGGTTGCTAGGGACTTATTAGCTAACAACAACATAGGTCCATGCCATAAGTTACATTGTTTTAACCCTTGTATCAAAGCATAGCATAAAAACACTAGTTTCTAAGGTGTAAAGCAATTTTTTTAAATGTGTAGGGGTATAGGCAGTTCCCTTTAAGCCAGCACTCCACAGTATTGTAGAACTGCCTGATTTTGGTCTTGTAATCTGATGCTTTGTAACATTTATCACTTTAAAAAATTGTCAAGCATCTGTAAATCTATATATCTAGAAATAGCTCAAGCCAAGGCCTTCAGGATGCAGTAAAAATTTTCTGGAAAAAAATTACCCACAGCATATAGTGTTACCATAGAAACCATGCAAAAATATGCGAAAATTTGCAAAAAAGTTCATAAAATCAGGTTTAAAAATATCAAATTTCCTGCAAAATATCTGAAATTTTTATTTCAATCCCTGAAACTGTTCAAACTTTTCCCTTCAAAAACCCCTTCCTCATATGGGCATCGCCGGTTAGATTTTGAGCTATTTCACTTTGTAATCCACTTATTAAATTTAGCATGGTAAAAAATTGACTTACTTTCACTTTCACAATGAAGTCAAATTGTCATTGAAAAAAAGCCCCTTCAACATTGAATATATATAAAACATTGCAAAATACTTTTAAAAGTCCCCTTTTTTTCAGAAAATGTTTTATCAACAATAGATTCTTCATTTTTAATCACTATAGCAACTACCGGTTTCCATTCATGTCATTTTTCATCCCTAGCCAAAAGTGCGAAACTAAACTAAACTGTGGAGTGCTGGCTTAAGCAAAATGCAATATTAAATATTGTAATTTTCTAGTTATTTCTTGAAAGCTTACCTTCTTACGAGTAAAAGGATACCAAATTTATCATAATTGGACAATTGATAACAATTTTAGAGGCATTCTCATACTAGGCTATCTCCTCTTCATTAGTGGAGAACTTTCCTTATACCTAAGTACAGATATGCATTTCACTGTATTTGCTATAATCATCTTTTAGATGAAAATTTCCACTTAAAACATACAAAATCACAACCCATATGTACTTATAAACCCTAAATTTGGGGTTTTGTAAGCTTTTAACACAGGTTTTATGCCAAAATAGTGCATTTGAAGCTCATCACATGAAAAATCACAGAAATCTGAATGAACTGAAAACCAAATACTAAAACGCTCACTCCAGGTCTAAGGTTATTAAACCTTTGCTTATTGTGCACTTAAAAGTTGCCCGGTTAACTGTTTTACATGTAACCTGCGCAAATATTTAGCTTTTAAAAATATATTTCATTCTTTGTGATGGCAAGAGCCATATTCACACATGAATTAGTTCAATGATTGTTCTGTTAACTTTGCAAAAAATCTGCATACTTGGTTGCTAGGGACTTATTAGCTAACAACAACATAGGTCCATGCCATAAGTTACATTGTTTTAACCCTTGTATCAAAGCATAGCATAAAAACACTAGTTTCTAAGGTGTAAAGCAATTTTTTTAAATGTGTAGGGGTATAGGCAGTTCCCTTTAAGCCAGCACTCCACAGTATTGTAGAACTGCCTGATTTTGGTCTTGTAATCTGATGCTTTGTAACATTTATCACTTTAAAAAATTGTCAAGCATCTGTAAATCTATATATCTAGAAATAGCTCAAGCCAAGGCCTTCAGGATGCAGTAAAAATTTTCTGGAAAAAAATTACCCACAGCATATAGTGTTACCATAGAAACCATGCAAAAATATGCGAAAATTTGCAAAAAAGTTCATAAAATCAGGTTTAAAAATATCAAATTTCCCGCAAAATATCTGAAATTTTTATTTCAATCCCTGAAACTGTTCAAACTTTTCCCTTCAAAAACCCCTTCCTCATATGGGCATCGCCGGTTAGATTTTGAGCTATTTCACTTTGTAATCCACTTATTAAATTTAGCATGGTAAAAAATTGACTTACTTTCACTTTCACAATGAAGTCAAATTGTCATTGAAAAAAAGCCCCTTCAACATTGAATATATATAAAACATTGCAAAATACTTTTAAAAGTCCCCTTTTTTTCAGAAAATGTTTTATCAACAATAGATTCTTCATTTTTAATCACTATAGCAACTACCGGTTTCCATTCATGTCATTTTTCATCCCTAGCCAAAAGTGCGAAACTAAACTAAACTGTGGAGTGCTGGCTTAAGCAAAATGCAATATTAAATATTGTAATTTTCTAGTTATTTCTTGAAAGCTTACCTTCTCACGAGTAAAAGGATACCAAATTTATCATAATTGGACAATTGATAACAATTTTAGAGGCATTCTCATACTAGGCTATCTCCTCTTCATTAGTGGAGAACTTTCCTTATACCTAAGTACAGATATGCATTTCACTGTATTTGCTATAATCATCTTTTAGATGAAAATTTCCACTTAAAACATACAAAATCACAACCCATATGTACTTATAAACCCTAAATTTGGGGTTTTGTAAGCTTTTAACACAGGTTTTATGCCAAAATAGTGCATTTGAAGCTCATCACATGAAAAATCACAGAAATCTGAATGAACTGAAAACCAAATACTAAAACGCCCACTCCAGGTCTAAGGTTATTAAACCTTTGCTTATTGTGCACTTAAAAGTTGCCCGGTTAACTGTTTTACATGTAACCTGCGCAAATATTTAGCTTTTAAAAATATATTTCATTCTTTGTGATGGCAAGAGCCATATTCACACATGAATTAGTTCAATGATTGTTCTGTTAACTTTGCAAAAAATCTGCATACTTGGTTGCTAGGGACTTATTAGCTAACAACAACATAGGTCCATGCCATAAGTTACATTGTTTTAACCCTTGTATCAAAGCATAGCATAAAAACACTAGTTTCTAAGGTGTAAAGCAATTTTTTTAAATGTGTAGGGGTATAGGCAGTTCCCTTTAAGCCAGCACTCCACAGTATTGTAGAACTGCCTGATTTTGGTCTTGTAATCTGATGCTTTGTAACATTTATCACTTTAAAAAATTGTCAAGCATCTGTAAATCTATATATCTAGAAATAGCTCAAGCCAAGGCCTTCAGGATGCAGTAAAAATTTTCTGGAAAAAAATTACCCACAGCATATAGGGTTACCATAGAAACCATGCAAAAATATGCGAAAATTTGCAAAAAAGTTCATAAAATCAGGTTTAAAAATATCAAATTTCCCGCAAAATATCTGAAATTTTTATTTCAATCCCTGAAACTGTTCAAACTTTTCCCTTCAAAAACCCCTTCCTCATATGGGCATCGCCGGTTAGATTTTGAGCTTTTTCACTTTGTAATCCACTTATTAAATTTAGCATGGTAAAAAATTGACTTACTTTCACTTTCACAATGAAGTCAAATTGTCATTGAAAAAAAGCCCCTTCAACATTGAATATATATAAAACATTGCAAAATACTTTTAAAAGTCCCCTTTTTTTCAGAAAATGTTTTATCAACAATAGATTCTTCATTTTTAATCACTATAGCAACTACCGGTTTCCATTCATGTCATTTTTCATCCCTAGCCAAAAGTGCGAAACTAAACTAAACTGTGGAGTGCTGGCTTAAGCAAAATGCAATATTAAATATTGTAATTTTCTAGTTATTTCTTGAAAGCTTACCTTCTTACGAGTAAAAGGATACCAAATTTATCATAATTGGACAATTGATAACAATTTTAGAGGCATTCTCATACTAGGCTATCTCCTCTTCATTAGTGGAGAACTTTCCTTATACCTAAGTACAGATATGCATTTCACTGTATTTGCTATAATCATCTTTTAGATGAAAATTTCCACTTAAAACATACAAAATCACAACCCATATGTACTTATAAACCCTAAATTTGGGGTTTTGTAAGCTTTTAACACAGGTTTTATGCCAAAATAGTGCATTTGAAGCTCATCACATGAAAAATCACAGAAATCTGAATGAACTGAAAACCAAATACTAAAACGCCCACTCCAGGTCTAAGGTTATTAAACCTTTGCTTATTGTGCACTTAAAAGTTGCCCGGTTAACTATTTTACATGTAACCTGCGCAAATATTTAGCTTTTAAAAATATATTTCATTCTTTGTGATGGCAAGAGCCATATTCACACATGAATTAGTTCAATGATTGTTCTGTTAACTTTGCAAAAAATCTGCATACTTGGTTGCTAGGGACTTATTAGCTAACAACAACATAGGTCCATGCCATAAGTTACATTGTTTTAACCCTTGTATCAAAGCATAGCATAAAAACACTAGTTTCTAAGGTGTAAAGCAATTTTTTTAAATGTGTAGGGGTATAGGCAGTTCCCTTTAAGCCAGCACTCCACAGTATTGTAGAACTGCCTGATTTTGGTCTTGTAATCTGATGCTTTGTAACATTTATCACTTTAAAAAATTGTCAAGCATCTGTAAATCTATATATCTAGAAATAGCTCAAGCCAAGGCCTTCAGGATGCAGTAAAAATTTTCTGGAAAAAAATTACCTACAGCATATAGGGTTACCATAGAAACCATGCAAAAATATGCGAAAATTTGCAAAAAAGTTCATAAAATCAGGTTTAAAAATATCAAATTTCCCGCAAAATATCTGAAATTTTTATTTCAATCCCTGAAACTGTTCAAACTTTTCCCTTCAAAAACCCCTTCCTCATATGGGCATCGCCGGTTAGATTTTGAGCTATTTCACTTTGTAATCCACTTATTAAATTTAGCATGGTAAAAAATTGACTTACTTTCACTTTCACAATGAAGTCAAATTGTCATTGAAAAAAAGCCCCTTCAACATTGAATATATATAAAACATTGCAAAATACTTTTAAAAGTCCCCTTTTTTTCAGAAAATGTTTTATCAACAATAGATTCTTCATTTTTAATCACTATAGCAACTACCGGTTTCCATTCATGTCATTTTTCATCCCTAGCCAAAAGTGCGAAACTAAACTAAACTGTGGAGTGCTGGCTTAAGCAAAATGCAATATTAAATATTGTAATTTTCTAGTTATTTCTTGAAAGCTTACCTTCTTACGAGTAAAAGGATACCAAATTTATCATAATTGGACAATTGATAACAATTTTAGAGGCATTCTCATACTAGGCTATCTCCTCTTCATTAGTGGAGAACTTTCCTTATACCTAAGTACAGATATGCATTTCACTGTATTTGCTATAATCATCTTTTAGATGAAAATTTCCACTTAAAACATACAAAATCACAACCCATATGTACTTATAAACCCTAAATTTGGGGTTTTGTAAGCTTTTAACACAGGTTTTATGCCAAAATAGTGCATTTGAAGCTCATCACATGAAAAATCACAGAAATCTGAATGAACTGAAAACCAAATACTAAAACGCCCACTCCAGGTCTAAGGTTATTAAACCTTTGCTTATTGTGCACTTAAAAGTTGCCCGGTTAACTATTTTACATGTAACCTGCGCAAATATTTAGCTTTTAAAAATATATTTCATTCTTTGTGATGGCAAGAGCCATATTCACACATGAATTAGTTCAATGATTGTTCTGTTAACTTTGCAAAAAATCTGCATACTTGGTTGCTAGGGACTTATTAGCTAACAACAACATAGGTCCATGCCATAAGTTACATTGTTTTAACCCTTGTATCAAAGCATAGCATAAAAACACTAGTTTCTAAGGTGTAAAGCAATTTTTTTAAATGTGTAGGGGTATAGGCAGTTCCCTTTAAGCCAGCACTCCACAGTATTGTAGAACTGCCTGATTTTGGTCTTGTAATCTGATGCTTTGTGACATTTATCACTTTAAAAAATTGTCAAGCATCTGTAAATCTATATATCTAGAAATAGCTCAAGCCAAGGCCTTCAGGATGCAGTAAAAATTTTCTGGAAAAAAATTACCCACAGCATATAGTGTTACCATAGAAACCATGCAAAAATATGCGAAAATTTGCAAAAAAGTTCATAAAATCAGGTTTAAAAATATCAAATTTCCTGCAAAATATCTGAAATTTTTATTTCAATCCCTGAAACTGTTCAAACTTTTCCCTTCAAAAACCCCTTCCTCATATGGGCATCGCCGGTTAGATTTTGAGCTATTTCACTTTGTAATCCACTTATTAAATTTAGCATGGTAAAAAATTGACTTACTTTCACTTTCACAATGAAGTCAAATTGTCATTGAAAAAAAGCCCCTTCAACATTGAATATATATAAAACATTGCAAAATACTTTTAAAAGTCCCCTTTTTTTCAGAAAATGTTTTATCAACAATAGATTCTTCATTTTTAATCACTATAGCAACTACCGGTTTCCATTCATGTCATTTTTCATCCCTAGCCAAAAGTGCGAAACTAAACTAAACTGTGGAGTGCTGGCTTAAGCAAAATGCAATATTAAATATTGTAATTTTCTAGTTATTTCTTGAAAGCTTACCTTCTTACGAGTAAAAGAGTAAAAGGATACCAAATTTATCATAATTGGACAATTGATAACAATTTTAGAGGCATTCTCATACTAGGCTATCTCCTCTTCATTAGTGGAGAACTTTCCTTATACCTAAGTACAGATATGCATTTCACTGTATTTGCTATAATCATCTTTTAGATGAAAATTTCCACTTAAAACATACAAAATCACAACCCATATGTACTTATAAACCCTAAATTTGGGGTTTTGTAAGCTTTTAACACAGGTTTTATGCCAAAATAGTGCATTTGAAGCTCATCACATGAAAAATCACAGAAATCTGAATGAACTGAAAACCAAATACTAAAACGCCCACTCCAGGTCTAAGGTTATTAAACCTTTGCTTATTGTGCACTTAAAAGTTGCCCGGTTAACTATTTTACATGTAACCTGCGCAAATATTTAGCTTTTAAAAATATATTTCATTCTTTGTGATGGCAAGAGCCATATTCACACATGAATTAGTTCAATGATTGTTCTGTTAACTTTGCAAAAAATCTGCATACTTGGTTGCTAGGGACTTATTAGCTAACAACAACATAGGTCCATGCCATAAGTTACATTGTTTTAACCCTTGTATCAAAGCATAGCATAAAAACACTAGTTTCTAAGGTGTAAAGCAATTTTTTTAAATGTGTAGGGGTATAGGCAGTTCCCTTTAAGCCAGCACTCCACAGTATTGTAGAACTGCCTGATTTTGGTCTTGTAATCTGATGCTTTGTGACATTTATCACTTTAAAAAATTGTCAAGCATCTGTAAATCTATATATCTAGAAATAGCTCAAGCCAAGGCCTTCAGGATGCAGTAAAAATTTTCTGGAAAAAAATTACCCACAGCATATAGTGTTACCATAGAAACCATGCAAAAATATGCGAAAATTTGCAAAAAAGTTCATAAAATCAGGTTTAAAAATATCAAATTTCCTGCAAAATATCTGAAATTTTTATTTCAATCCCTGAAACTGTTCAAACTTTTCCCTTCAAAAACCCCTTCCTCATATGGGCATCGCCGGTTAGATTTTGAGCTATTTCACTTTGTAATCCACTTATTAAATTTAGCATGGTAAAAAATTGACTTACTTTCACTTTCACAATGAAGTCAAATTGTCATTGAAAAAAAGCCCCTTCAACATTGAATATATATAAAACATTGCAAAATACTTTTAAAAGTCCCCTTTTTTTCAGAAAATGTTTTATCAACAATAGATTCTTCATTTTTAATCACTATAGCAACTACCGGTTTCCATTCATGTCATTTTTCATCCCTAGCCAAAAGTGCGAAACTAAACTAAACTGTGGAGTGCTGGCTTAAGCAAAATGCAATATTAAATATTGTAATTTTCTAGTTATTTCTTGAAAGCTTACCTTCTTACGAGTAAAAGGATACCAAATTTATCATAATTGGACAATTGATAACAATTTTAGAGGCATTCTCATACTAGGCTATCTCCTCTTCATTAGTGGAGAACTTTCCTTATACCTAAGTACAGATATGCATTTCACTGTATTTGCTATAATCATCTTTTAGATGAAAATTTCCACTTAAAACATACAAAATCACAACCCATATGTACTTATAAACCCTAAATTTGGGGTTTTGTAAGCTTTTAACACAGGTTTTATGCCAAAATAGTGCATTTGAAGCTCATCACATGAAAAATCACAGAAATCTGAATGAACTGAAAACCAAATACTAAAACGCCCACTCCAGGTCTAAGGTTATTAAACCTTTGCTTATTGTGCACTTAAAAGTTGCCCGGTTAACTGTTTTACATGTAACCTGCGCAAATATTTAGCTTTTAAAAATATATTTCATTCTTTGTGATGGCAAGAGCCATATTCACACATGAATTAGTTCAATGATTGTTCTGTTAACTTTGCAAAAAATCTGCATACTTGGTTGCTAGGGACTTATTAGCTAACAACAACATAGGTCCATGCCATAAGTTACATTGTTTTAACCCTTGTATCAAAGCATAGCATAAAAACACTAGTTTCTAAGGTGTAAAGCAATTTTTTTAAATGTGTAGGGGTATAGGCAGTTCCCTTTAAGCAAAATGCAATATTAAATATTGTAATTTTCTAGTTATTTCTTGAAAGCTTACCTTCTTACGAGTAAAAGAGTAAAAGGATACCAAATTTATCATAATTGGACAATTGATAACAATTTTAGAGGCATTCTCATACTAGGCTATCTCCTCTTCATTAGTGGAGAACTTTCCTTATACCTAAGTACAGATATGCATTTCACTGTATTTGCTATAATCATCTTTTAGATGAAAATTTCCACTTAAAACATACAAAATCACAACCCATATGTACTTATAAACCCTAAATTTGGGGTTTTGTAAGCTTTTAACACAGGTTTTATGCCAAAATAGTGCATTTGAAGCTCATCACATGAAAAATCACAGAAATCTGAATGAACTGAAAACCAAATACTAAAACGCCCACTCCAGGTCTAAGGTTATTAAACCTTTGCTTATTGTGCACTTAAAAGTTGCCCGGTTAACTGTTTTACATGTAACCTGCGCAAATATTTAGCTTTTAAAAATATATTTCATTCTTTGTGATGGCAAGAGCCATATTCACACATGAATTAGTTCAATGATTGTTCTGTTAACTTTGCAAAAAATCTGCATACTTGGTTGCTAGGGACTTATTAGCTAACAACAACATAGGTCCATGCCATAAGTTACATTGTTTTAACCCTTGTATCAAAGCATAGTATAAAAACACTAGTTTCTAAGGTGTAAAGCAATTTTTTAAATGTGTAGGGGTATAGGCAGTTCCCTTTAAGCCAGCACTCCACAGTATTGTAGAACTGCCTGATTTTGGTCTTGTAATCTGATGCTTTGTAACATTTATCACTTTAAAAAATTGTCAAGCATCTGTAAATCTATATATCTAGAAATAGCTCAAGCCAAGGCTTTCAGGATGCAGTAAAAATTTTCTGGAAAAAAATTACCCACAGCATATAGTGTTACCATAGAAACCATGCAAAAATATGCGAAAATTTGCAAAAAAGTTCATAAAATCAGGTTTAAAAATATCAAATTTCCCGCAAAATATCTGAAATTTTTATTTCAATCCCTGAAACTGTTCAAACTTTTCCCTTCAAAAACCCCTTCCTCATATGGGCATCGCCGGTTAGATTTTGAGCTATTTCACTTTGTAATCCACTTATTAAATTTAGCATGGTAAAAAATTGACTTACTTTCACTTTCACAATGAAGTCAAATTGTCATTGAAAAAAAGCCCCTTCAACATTGAATATATATAAAACATTGCAAAATACTTTTAAAAGTCCCCTTTTTTTCAGAAAATGTTTTATCAACAATAGATTCTTCATTTTTAATCACTATAGCAACTACCGGTTTCCATTCATGTCATTTTTCATCCCTAGCCAAAAGTGCGAAACTAAACTAAACTGTGGAGTGCTGGCTTAAGCAAAATGCAATATTAAATATTGTAATTTTCTAGTTATTTCTTGAAAGCTTACCTTCTTACGAGTAAAAGGATACCAAATTTATCATAATTGGACAATTGATAACAATTTTAGAGGCATTCTCATACTAGGCTATCTCCTCTTCATTAGTGGAGAACTTTCCTTATACCTAAGTACAGATATGCATTTCACTGTATTTGCTATAATCATCTTTTAGATGAAAATTTCCACTTAAAACATACAAAATCACAACCCATATGTACTTATAAACCCTAAATTTGGGGTTTTGTAAGCTTTTAACACAGGTTTTATGCCAAAATAGTGCATTTGAAGCTCATCACATGAAAAATCACAGAAATCTGAATGAACTGAAAACCAAATACTAAAACGCCCACTCCAGGTCTAAGGTTATTAAACCTTTGCTTATTGTGCACTTAAAAGTTGCCCGGTTAACTATTTTACATGTAACCTGCGCAAATATTTAGCTTTTAAAAATATATTTCATTCTTTGTGATGGCAAGAGCCATATTCACACATGAATTAGTTCAATGATTGTTCTGTTAACTTTGCAAAAAATCTGCATACTTGGTTGCTAGGGACTTATTAGCTAACAACAACATAGGTCCATGCCATAAGTTACATTGTTTTAACCCTTGTATCAAAGCATAGCATAAAAACACTAGTTTCTAAGGTGTAAAGCAATTTTTTTAAATGTGTAGGGGTATAGGCAGTTCCCTTTAAGCCAGCACTCCACAGTATTGTAGAACTGCCTGATTTTGGTCTTGTAATCTGATGCTTTGTGACATTTATCACTTTAAAAAATTGTCAAGCATCTGTAAATCTATATATCTAGAAATAGCTCAAGCCAAGGCCTTCAGGATGCAGTAAAAATTTTCTGGAAAAAAATTACCCACAGCATATAGTGTTACCATAGAAACCATGCAAAAATATGCGAAAATTTGCAAAAAAGTTCATAAAATCAGGTTTAAAAATATCAAATTTCCTGCAAAATATCTGAAATTTTTATTTCAATCCCTGAAACTGTTCAAACTTTTCCCTTCAAAAACCCCTTCCTCATATGGGCATCGCCGGTTAGATTTTGAGCTATTTCACTTTGTAATCCACTTATTAAATTTAGCATGGTAAAAAATTGACTTACTTTCACTTTCACAATGAAGTCAAATTGTCATTGAAAAAAAGCCCCTTCAACATTGAATATATATAAAACATTGCAAAATACTTTTAAAAGTCCCCTTTTTTTCAGAAAATGTTTTATCAACAATAGATTCTTCATTTTTAATCACTATAGCAACTACCGGTTTCCATTCATGTCATTTTTCATCCCTAGCCAAAAGTGCGAAACTAAACTAAACTGTGGAGTGCTGGCTTAAGCAAAATGCAATATTAAATATTGTAATTTTCTAGTTATTTCTTGAAAGCTTACCTTCTTACGAGTAAAAGAGTAAAAGGATACCAAATTTATCATAATTGGACAATTGATAACAATTTTAGAGGCATTCTCATACTAGGCTATCTCCTCTTCATTAGTGGAGAACTTTCCTTATACCTAAGTACAGATATGCATTTCACTGTATTTGCTATAATCATCTTTTAGATGAAAATTTCCACTTAAAACATACAAAATCACAACCCATATGTACTTATAAACCCTAAATTTGGGGTTTTGTAAGCTTTTAACACAGGTTTTATGCCAAAATAGTGCATTTGAAGCTCATCACATGAAAAATCACAGAAATCTGAATGAACTGAAAACCAAATACTAAAACGCCCACTCCAGGTCTAAGGTTATTAAACCTTTGCTTATTGTGCACTTAAAAGTTGCCCGGTTAACTATTTTACATGTAACCTGCGCAAATATTTAGCTTTTAAAAATATATTTCATTCTTTGTGATGGCAAGAGCCATATTCACACATGAATTAGTTCAATGATTGTTCTGTTAACTTTGCAAAAAATCTGCATACTTGGTTGCTAGGGACTTATTAGCTAACAACAACATAGGTCCATGCCATAAGTTACATTGTTTTAACCCTTGTATCAAAGCATAGCATAAAAACACTAGTTTCTAAGGTGTAAAGCAATTTTTTTAAATGTGTAGGGGTATAGGCAGTTCCCTTTAAGCCAGCACTCCACAGTATTGTAGAACTGCCTGATTTTGGTCTTGTAATCTGATGCTTTGTGACATTTATCACTTTAAAAAATTGTCAAGCATCTGTAAATCTATATATCTAGAAATAGCTCAAGCCAAGGCCTTCAGGATGCAGTAAAAATTTTCTGGAAAAAAATTACCCACAGCATATAGTGTTACCATAGAAACCATGCAAAAATATGCGAAAATTTGCAAAAAAGTTCATAAAATCAGGTTTAAAAATATCAAATTTCCTGCAAAATATCTGAAATTTTTATTTCAATCCCTGAAACTGTTCAAACTTTTCCCTTCAAAAACCCCTTCCTCATATGGGCATCGCCGGTTAGATTTTGAGCTATTTCACTTTGTAATCCACTTATTAAATTTAGCATGGTAAAAAATTGACTTACTTTCACTTTCACAATGAAGTCAAATTGTCATTGAAAAAAAGCCCCTTCAACATTGAATATATATAAAACATTGCAAAATACTTTTAAAAGTCCCCTTTTTTTCAGAAAATGTTTTATCAACAATAGATTCTTCATTTTTAATCACTATAGCAACTACCGGTTTCCATTCATGTCATTTTTCATCCCTAGCCAAAAGTGCGAAACTAAACTAAACTGTGGAGTGCTGGCTTAAGCAAAATGCAATATTAAATATTGTAATTTTCTAGTTATTTCTTGAAAGCTTACCTTCTTACGAGTAAAAGGATACCAAATTTATCATAATTGGACAATTGATAACAATTTTAGAGGCATTCTCATACTAGGCTATCTCCTCTTCATTAGTGGAGAACTTTCCTTATACCTAAGTACAGATATGCATTTCACTGTATTTGCTATAATCATCTTTTAGATGAAAATTTCCACTTAAAACATACAAAATCACAACCCATATGTACTTATAAACCCTAAATTTGGGGTTTTGTAAGCTTTTAACACAGGTTTTATGCCAAAATAGTGCATTTGAAGCTCATCACATGAAAAATCACAGAAATCTGAATGAACTGAAAACCAAATACTAAAACGCCCACTCCAGGTCTAAGGTTATTAAACCTTTGCTTATTGTGCACTTAAAAGTTGCCCGGTTAACTGTTTTACATGTAACCTGCGCAAATATTTAGCTTTTAAAAATATATTTCATTCTTTGTGATGGCAAGAGCCATATTCACACATGAATTAGTTCAATGATTGTTCTGTTAACTTTGCAAAAAATCTGCATACTTGGTTGCTAGGGACTTATTAGCTAACAACAACATAGGTCCATGCCATAAGTTACATTGTTTTAACCCTTGTATCAAAGCATAGCATAAAAACACTAGTTTCTAAGGTGTAAAGCAATTTTTTTAAATGTGTAGGGGTATAGGCAGTTCCCTTTAAGCAAAATGCAATATTAAATATTGTAATTTTCTAGTTATTTCTTGAAAGCTTACCTTCTTACGAGTAAAAGAGTAAAAGGATACCAAATTTATCATAATTGGACAATTGATAACAATTTTAGAGGCATTCTCATACTAGGCTATCTCCTCTTCATTAGTGGAGAACTTTCCTTATACCTAAGTACAGATATGCATTTCACTGTATTTGCTATAATCATCTTTTAGATGAAAATTTCCACTTAAAACATACAAAATCACAACCCATATGTACTTATAAACCCTAAATTTGGGGTTTTGTAAGCTTTTAACACAGGTTTTATGCCAAAATAGTGCATTTGAAGCTCATCACATGAAAAATCACAGAAATCTGAATGAACTGAAAACCAAATACTAAAACGCCCACTCCAGGTCTAAGGTTATTAAACCTTTGCTTATTGTGCACTTAAAAGTTGCCCGGTTAACTGTTTTACATGTAACCTGCGCAAATATTTAGCTTTTAAAAATATATTTCATTCTTTGTGATGGCAAGAGCCATATTCACACATGAATTAGTTCAATGATTGTTCTGTTAACTTTGCAAAAAATCTGCATACTTGGTTGCTAGGGACTTATTAGCTAACAACAACATAGGTCCATGCCATAAGTTACATTGTTTTAACCCTTGTATCAAAGCATAGTATAAAAACACTAGTTTCTAAGGTGTAAAGCAATTTTTTAAATGTGTAGGGGTATAGGCAGTTCCCTTTAAGCCAGCACTCCACAGTATTGTAGAACTGCCTGATTTTGGTCTTGTAATCTGATGCTTTGTAACATTTATCACTTTAAAAAATTGTCAAGCATCTGTAAATCTATATATCTAGAAATAGCTCAAGCCAAGGCTTTCAGGATGCAGTAAAAATTTTCTGGAAAAAAATTACCCACAGCATATAGTGTTACCATAGAAACCATGCAAAAATATGCGAAAATTTGCAAAAAAGTTCATAAAATCAGGTTTAAAAATATCAAATTTCCCGCAAAATATCTGAAATTTTTATTTCAATCCCTGAAACTGTTCAAACTTTTCCCTTCAAAAACCCCTTCCTCATATGGGCATCGCCGGTTAGATTTTGAGCTATTTCACTTTGTAATCCACTTATTAAATTTAGCATGGTAAAAAATTGACTTACTTTCACTTTCACAATGAAGTCAAATTGTCATTGAAAAAAAGCCCCTTCAACATTGAATATATATAAAACATTGCAAAATACTTTTAAAAGTCCCCTTTTTTTCAGAAAATGTTTTATCAACAATAGATTCTTCATTTTTAATCACTATAGCAACTACCGGTTTCCATTCATGTCATTTTTCATCCCTAGCCAAAAGTGCGAAACTAAACTAAACTGTGGAGTGCTGGCTTAAGCAAAATGCAATATTAAATATTGTAATTTTCTAGTTATTTCTTGAAAGCTTACCTTCTTACGAGTAAAAGGATACCAAATTTATCATAATTGGACAATTGATAACAATTTTAGAGGCATTCTCATACTAGGCTATCTCCTCTTCATTAGTGGAGAACTTTCCTTATACCTAAGTACAGATATGCATTTCACTGTATTTGCTATAATCATCTTTTAGATGAAAATTTCCACTTAAAACATACAAAATCACAACCCATATGTACTTATAAACCCTAAATTTGGGGTTTTGTAAGCTTTTAACACAGGTTTTATGCCAAAATAGTGCATTTGAAGCTCATCACATGAAAAATCACAGAAATCTGAATGAACTGAAAACCAAATACTAAAACGCCCACTCCAGGTCTAAGGTTATTAAACCTTTGCTTATTGTGCACTTAAAAGTTGCCCGGTTAACTATTTTACATGTAACCTGCGCAAATATTTAGCTTTTAAAAATATATTTCATTCTTTGTGATGGCAAGAGCCATATTCACACATGAATTAGTTCAATGATTGTTCTGTTAACTTTGCAAAAAATCTGCATACTTGGTTGCTAGGGACTTATTAGCTAACAACAACATAGGTCCATGCCATAAGTTACATTGTTTTAACCCTTGTATCAAAGCATAGCATAAAAACACTAGTTTCTAAGGTGTAAAGCAATTTTTTTAAATGTGTAGGGGTATAGGCAGTTCCCTTTAAGCAAAATGCAATATTAAATATTGTAATTTTCTAGTTATTTCTTGAAAGCTTACCTTCTTACGAGTAAAAGGATACCAAATTTATCATAATTGGACAATTGATAACAATTTTAGAGGCATTCTCATACTAGGCTATCTCCTCTTCATTAGTGGAGAACTTTCCTTATACCTAAGTACAGATATGCATTTCACTGTATTTGCTATAATCATCTTTTAGATGAAAATTTCCACTTAAAACATACAAAATCACAACCCATATGTACTTATAAACCCTAAATTTGGGGTTTTGTAAGCTTTTAACACAGGTTTTATGCCAAAATAGTGCATTTGAAGCTCATCACATGAAAAATCACAGAAATCTGAATGAACTGAAAACCAAATACTAAAACGCCCACTCCAGGTCTAAGGTTATTAAACCTTTGCTTATTGTGCACTTAAAAGTTGCCCGGTTAACTATTTTACATGTAACCTGCGCAAATATTTAGCTTTTAAAAATATATTTCATTCTTTGTGATGGCAAGAGCCATATTCACACATGAATTAGTTCAATGATTGTTCTGTTAACTTTGCAAAAAATCTGCATACTTGGTTGCTAGGGACTTATTAGCTAACAACAACATAGGTCCATGCCATAAGTTACATTGTTTTAACCCTTGTATCAAAGCATAGCATAAAAACACTAGTTTCTAAGGTGTAAAGCAATTTTTTTAAATGTGTAGGGGTATAGGCAGTTCCCTTTAAGCCAGCACTCCACAGTATTGTAGAACTGCCTGATTTTGGTCTTGTAATCTGATGCTTTGTAACATTTATCACTTTAAAAAATTGTCAAGCATCTGTAAATCTATATATCTAGAAATAGCTCAAGCCAAGGCCTTCAGGATGCAGTAAAAATTTTCTGGAAAAAAAATTACCCACAGCATATAGTGTTACCATAGAAACCATGCAAAAATATGCGAAAATTTGCAAAAAAGTTCATAAAATCAGGTTTAAAAATATCAAATTTCCCGCAAAATATCTGAAATTTTTATTTCAATCCCTGAAACTGTTCAAACTTTTCCCTTCAAAAACCCCTTCCTCATATGGGCATCGCCGGTTAGATTTTGAGCTATTTCACTTTGTAATCCACTTATTAAATTTAGCATGGTAAAAAATTGACTTACTTTCACTTTCACAATGAAGTCAAATTGTCATTGAAAAAAAGCCCCTTCAACATTGAATATATATAAAACATTGCAAAATACTTTTAAAAGTCCCCTTTTTTTCAGAAAATGTTTTATCAACAATAGATTCTTCATTTTTAATCACTATAGCAACTACCGGTTTCCATTCATGTCATTTTTCATCCCTAGCCAAAAGTGTGAAACTAAACTAAACTGTGGAGTGCTGGCTTAAGCAAAATGCAATATTAAATATTGTAATTTTCTAGTTATTTCTTGAAAGCTTACCTTCTTACGAGTAAAAGGATACCAAATTTATCATAATTGGACAATTGATAACAATTTTAGAGGCATTCTCATACTAGGCTATCTCCTCTTCATTAGTGGAGAACTTTCCTTATACCTAAGTACAGATATGCATTTCACTGTATTTGCTATAATCATCTTTTAGATGAAAATTTCCACTTAAAACATACAAAATCACAACCCATATGTACTTATAAACCCTAAATTTGGGGTTTTGTAAGCTTTTAACACAGGTTTTATGCCAAAATAGTGCATTTGAAGCTCATCACATGAAAAATCACAGAAATCTGAATGAACTGAAAACCAAATACTAAAACGCCCACTCCAGGTCTAAGGTTATTAAACCTTTGCTTATTGTGCACTTAAAAGTTGCCCGGTTAACTGTTTTACATGTAACCTGCGCAAATATTTAGCTTTTAAAAATATATTTCATTCTTTGTGATGGCAAGAGCCATATTCACACATGAATTAGTTCAATGATTGTTCTGTTAACTTTGCAAAAAATCTGCATACTTGGTTGCTAGGGACTTATTAGCTAACAACAACATAGGTCCATGCCATAAGTTACATTGTTTTAACCCTTGTATCAAAGCATAGCATAAAAACACTAGTTTCTAAGGTGTAAAGCAATTTTTTTAAATGTGTAGGGGTATAGGCAGTTCCCTTTAAGCCAGCACTCCACAGTATTGTAGAACTGCCTGATTTTGGTCTTGTAATCTGATGCTTTGTAACATTTATCACTTTAAAAAATTGTCAAGCATCTGTAAATCTATATATCTAGAAATAGCTCAAGCCAAGGCCTTCAGGATGCAGTAAAAATTTTCTGGAAAAAAATTACCCACAGCATATAGTGTTACCATAGAAACCATGCAAAAATATGCGAAAATTTGCAAAAAAGTTCATAAAATCAGGTTTAAAAATATCAAATTTCCCGCAAAATATCTGAAATTTTTATTTCAATCCCTGAAACTGTTCAAACTTTTCCCTTCAAAAACCCCTTCCTCATATGGGCATCGCTGGTTAGATTTTGAGCTATTTCACTTTGTAATCCACTTATTAAATTTAGCATGGTAAAAAATTGACTTACTTTCACTTTCACAATGAAGTCAAATTGTCATTGAAAAAAAGCCCCTTCAACATTGAATATATATAAAACATTGCAAAATACTTTTAAAAGTCCCCTTTTTTTCAGAAAATGTTTTATCAACAATAGATTCTTCATTTTTAATCACTATAGCAACTACCGGTTTCCATTCATGTCATTTTTCATCCCTAGCCAAAAGTGTGAAACTAAACTAAACTGTGGAGTGCTGGCTTAAGCAAAATGCAATATTAAATATTGTAATTTTCTAGTTATTTCTTGAAAGCTTACCTTCTTACGAGTAAAAGGATACCAAATTTATCATAATTGGACAATTGATAACAATTTTAGAGGCATTCTCATACTAGGCTATCTCCTCTTCATTAGTGGAGAACTTTCCTTATACCTAAGTACAGATATGCATTTCACTGTATTTGCTATAATCATCTTTTAGATGAAAATTTCCACTTAAAACATACAAAATCACAACCCATATGTACTTATAAACCCTAAATTTGGGGTTTTGTAAGCTTTTAACACAGGTTTTATGCCAAAATAGTGCATTTGAAGCTCATCACATGAAAAATCACAGAAATCTGAATGAACTGAAAACCAAATACTAAAACGCCCACTCCAGGTCTAAGGTTATTAAACCTTTGCTTATTGTGCACTTAAAAGTTGCCCGGTTAACTGTTTTACATGTAACCTGCGCAAATATTTAGCTTTTAAAAATATATTTCATTCTTTGTGATGGCAAGAGCCATATTCACACATGAATTAGTTCAATGATTGTTCTGTTAACTTTGCAAAAAATCTGCATACTTGGTTGCTAGGGACTTATTAGCTAACAACAACATAGGTCCATGCCATAAGTTACATTGTTTTAACCCTTGTATCAAAGCATAGCATAAAAACACTAGTTTCTAAGGTGTAAAGCAATTTTTTTAAATGTGTAGGGGTATAGGCAGTTCCCTTTAAGCCAGCACTCCACAGTATTGTAGAACTGCCTGATTTTGGTCTTGTAATCTGATGCTTTGTAACATTTATCACTTTAAAAAATTGTCAAGCATCTGTAAATCTATATATCTAGAAATAGCTCAAGCCAAGGCCTTCAGGATGCAGTAAAAATTTTCTGGAAAAAAATTACCCACAGCATATAGTGTTACCATAGAAACCATGCAAAAATATGCGAAAATTTGCAAAAAAGTTCATAAAATCAGGTTTAAAAATATCAAATTTCCCGCAAAATATCTGAAATTTTTATTTCAATCCCTGAAACTGTTCAAACTTTTCCCTTCAAAAACCCCTTCCTCATATGGGCATCGCTGGTTAGATTTTGAGCTATTTCACTTTGTAATCCACTTATTAAATTTAGCATGGTAAAAAATTGACTTACTTTCACTTTCACAATGAAGTCAAATTGTCATTGAAAAAAAGCCCCTTCAACATTGAATATATATAAAACATTGCAAAATACTTTTAAAAGTCCCCTTTTTTTCAGAAAATGTTTTATTAACAATAGATTCTTCATTTTTAATCACTATAGCAACTACCGGTTTCCATTCATGTCATTTTTCATCCCTAGCCAAAAGTGCGAAACTAAACTAAACTGTGGAGTGCTGGCTTAAGCAAAATGCAATATTAAATATTGTAATTTTCTAGTTATTTCTTGAAAGCTTACCTTCTTACGAGTAAAAGGATACCAAATTTATCATAATTGGACAATTGATAACAATTTTAGAGGCATTCTCATACTAGGCTATCTCCTCTTCATTAGTGGAGAACTTTCCTTATACCTAAGTACAGATATGCATTTCACTGTATTTGCTATAATCATCTTTTAGATGAAAATTTCCACTTAAAACATACAAAATCACAACCCATATGTACTTATAAACCCTAAATTTGGGGTTTTGTAAGCTTTTAACACAGGTTTTATGCCAAAATAGTGCATTTGAAGCTCATCACATGAAAAATCACAGAAATCTGAATGAACTGAAAACCAAATACTAAAACGCCCACTCCAGGTCTAAGGTTATTAAACCTTTGCTTATTGTGCACTTAAAAGTTGCCCGGTTAACTGTTTTACATGTAACCTGCGCAAATATTTAGCTTTTAAAAATATATTTCATTCTTTGTGATGGCAAGAGCCATATTCACACATGAATTAGTTCAATGATTGTTCTGTTAACTTTGCAAAAAATCTGCATACTTGGTTGCTAGGGACTTATTAGCTAACAACAACATAGGTCCATGCCATAAGTTACATTGTTTTAACCCTTGTATCAAAGCATAGCATAAAAACACTAGTTTCTAAGGTGTAAAGCAATTTTTTTAAATGTGTAGGGGTATAGGCAGTTCCCTTTAAGCCAGCACTCCACAGTATTGTAGAACTGCCTGATTTTGGTCTTGTAATCTGATGCTTTGTAACATTTATCACTTTAAAAAATTGTCAAGCATCTGTAAATCTATATATCTAGAAATAGCTCAAGCCAAGGCCTTCAGGATGCAGTAAAAATTTTCTGGAAAAAAATTACCTACAGCATATAGTGTTACCATAGAAACCATGCAAAAATATGCGAAAATTTGCAAAAAAGTTCATAAAATCAGGTTTAAAAATATCAAATTTCCCGCAAAATATCTGAAATTTTTATTTCAATCCCTGAAACTGTTCAAACTTTTCCCTTCAAAAACCCCTTCCTCATATGGGCATCGCCGGTTAGATTTTGAGCTATTTCACTTTGTAATCCACTTATTAAATTTAGCATGGTAAAAAATTGACTTACTTTCACTTTCACAATGAAGTCAAATTGTCATTGAAAAAAAGCCCCTTCAACATTGAATATATATAAAACATTGCAAAATACTTTTAAAAGTCCCCTTTTTTTCAGAAAATGTTTTATCAACAATAGATTCTTCATTTTTAATCACTATAGCAACTACCGGTTTCCATTCATGTCATTTTTCATCCCTAGCCAAAAGTGCGAAACTAAACTAAACTGTGGAGTGCTGGCTTAAGCAAAATGCAATATTAAATATTGTAATTTTCTAGTTATTTCTTGAAAGCTTACCTTCTTACGAGTAAAAGGATACCAAATTTATCATAATTGGACAATTGATAACAATTTTAGAGGCATTCTCATACTAGGCTATCTCCTCTTCATTAGTGGAGAACTTTCCTTATACCTAAGTACAGATATGCATTTCACTGTATTTGCTATAATCATCTTTTAGATGAAAATTTCCACTTAAAACATACAAAATCACAACCCATATGTACTTATAAACCCTAAATTTGGGGTTTTGTAAGCTTTTAACACAGGTTTTATGCCAAAATAGTGCATTTGAAGCTCATCACATGAAAAATCACAGAAATCTGAATGAACTGAAAACCAAATACTAAAACGCCCACTCCAGGTCTAAGGTTATTAAACCTTTGCTTATTGTGCACTTAAAAGTTGCCCGGTTAACTATTTTACATGTAACCTGCGCAAATATTTAGCTTTTAAAAATATATTTCATTCTTTGTGATGGCAAGAGCCATATTCACACATGAATTAGTTCAATGATTGTTCTGTTAACTTTGCAAAAAATCTGCATACTTGGTTGCTAGGGACTTATTAGCTAACAACAACATAGGTCCATGCCATAAGTTACATTGTTTTAACCCTTGTATCAAAGCATAGCATAAAAACACTAGTTTCTAAGGTGTAAAGCAATTTTTTTAAATGTGTAGGGGTATAGGCAGTTCCCTTTAAGCCAGCACTCCACAGTATTGTAGAACTGCCTGATTTTGGTCTTGTAATCTGATGCTTTGTGACATTTATCACTTTAAAAAATTGTCAAGCATCTGTAAATCTATATATCTAGAAATAGCTCAAGCCAAGGCCTTCAGGATGCAGTAAAAATTTTCTGGAAAAAAATTACCCACAGCATATAGTGTTACCATAGAAACCATGCAAAAATATGCGAAAATTTGCAAAAAAGTTCATAAAATCAGGTTTAAAAATATCAAATTTCCTGCAAAATATCTGAAATTTTTATTTCAATCCCTGAAACTGTTCAAACTTTTCCCTTCAAAAACCCCTTCCTCATATGGGCATCGCCGGTTAGATTTTGAGCTATTTCACTTTGTAATCCACTTATTAAATTTAGCATGGTAAAAAATTGACTTACTTTCACTTTCACAATGAAGTCAAATTGTCATTGAAAAAAAGCCCCTTCAACATTGAATATATATAAAACATTGCAAAATACTTTTAAAAGTCCCCTTTTTTTCAGAAAATGTTTTATCAACAATAGATTCTTCATTTTTAATCACTATAGCAACTACCGGTTTCCATTCATGTCATTTTTCATCCCTAGCCAAAAGTGCGAAACTAAACTAAACTGTGGAGTGCTGGCTTAAGCAAAATGCAATATTAAATATTGTAATTTTCTAGTTATTTCTTGAAAGCTTACCTTCTTACGAGTAAAAGGATACCAAATTTATCATAATTGGACAATTGATAACAATTTTAGAGGCATTCTCATACTAGGCTATCTCCTCTTCATTAGTGGAGAACTTTCCTTATACCTAAGTACAGATATGCATTTCACTGTATTTGCTATAATCATCTTTTAGATGAAAATTTCCACTTAAAACATACAAAATCACAACCCATATGTACTTATAAACCCTAAATTTGGGGTTTTGTAAGCTTTTAACACAGGTTTTATGCCAAAATAGTGCATTTGAAGCTCATCACATGAAAAATCACAGAAATCTGAATGAACTGAAAACCAAATACTAAAACGCCCACTCCAGGTCTAAGGTTATTAAACCTTTGCTTATTGTGCACTTAAAAGTTGCCCGGTTAACTATTTTACATGTAACCTGCGCAAATATTTAGCTTTTAAAAATATATTTCATTCTTTGTGATGGCAAGAGCCATATTCACACATGAATTAGTTCAATGATTGTTCTGTTAACTTTGCAAAAAATCTGCATACTTGGTTGCTAGGGACTTATTAGCTAACAACAACATAGGTCCATGCCATAAGTTACATTGTTTTAACCCTTGTATCAAAGCATAGCATAAAAACACTAGTTTCTAAGGTGTAAAGCAATTTTTTTAAATGTGTAGGGGTATAGGCAGTTCCCTTTAAGCCAGCACTCCACAGTATTGTAGAACTGCCTGATTTTGGTCTTGTAATCTGATGCTTTGTGACATTTATCACTTTAAAAAATTGTCAAGCATCTGTAAATCTATATATCTAGAAATAGCTCAAGCCAAGGCCTTCAGGATGCAGTAAAAATTTTCTGGAAAAAAATTACCCACAGCATATAGTGTTACCATAGAAACCATGCAAAAATATGCGAAAATTTGCAAAAAAGTTCATAAAATCAGGTTTAAAAATATCAAATTTCCTGCAAAATATCTGAAATTTTTATTTCAATCCCTGAAACTGTTCAAACTTTTCCCTTCAAAAACCCCTTCCTCATATGGGCATCGCCGGTTAGATTTTGAGCTATTTCACTTTGTAATCCACTTATTAAATTTAGCATGGTAAAAAATTGACTTACTTTCACTTTCACAATGAAGTCAAATTGTCATTGAAAAAAAGCCCCTTCAACATTGAATATATATAAAACATTGCAAAATACTTTTAAAAGTCCCCTTTTTTTCAGAAAATGTTTTATCAACAATAGATTCTTCATTTTTAATCACTATAGCAACTACCGGTTTCCATTCATGTCATTTTTCATCCCTAGCCAAAAGTGCGAAACTAAACTAAACTGTGGAGTGCTGGCTTAAGCAAAATGCAATATTAAATATTGTAATTTTCTAGTTATTTCTTGAAAGCTTACCTTCTTACGAGTAAAAGGATACCAAATTTATCATAATTGGACAATTGATAACAATTTTAGAGGCATTCTCATACTAGGCTATCTCCTCTTCATTAGTGGAGAACTTTCCTTATACCTAAGTACAGATATGCATTTCACTGTATTTGCTATAATCATCTTTTAGATGAAAATTTCCACTTAAAACATACAAAATCACAACCCATATGTACTTATAAACCCTAAATTTGGGGTTTTGTAAGCTTTTAACACAGGTTTTATGCCAAAATAGTGCATTTGAAGCTCATCACATGAAAAATCACAGAAATCTGAATGAACTGAAAACCAAATACTAAAACGCCCACTCCAGGTCTAAGGTTATTAAACCTTTGCTTATTGTGCACTTAAAAGTTGCCCGGTTAACTATTTTACATGTAACCTGCGCAAATATTTAGCTTTTAAAAATATATTTCATTCTTTGTGATGGCAAGAGCCATATTCACACATGAATTAGTTCAATGATTGTTCTGTTAACTTTGCAAAAAATCTGCATACTTGGTTGCTAGGGACTTATTAGCTAACAACAACATAGGTCCATGCCATAAGTTACATTGTTTTAACCCTTGTATCAAAGCATAGCATAAAAACACTAGTTTCTAAGGTGTAAAGCAATTTTTTTAAATGTGTAGGGGTATAGGCAGTTCCCTTTAAGCCAGCACTCCACAGTATTGTAGAACTGCCTGATTTTGGTCTTGTAATCTGATGCTTTGTGACATTTATCACTTTAAAAAATTGTCAAGCATCTGTAAATCTATATATCTAGAAATAGCTCAAGCCAAGGCCTTCAGGATGCAGTAAAAATTTTCTGGAAAAAAATTACCCACAGCATATAGTGTTACCATAGAAACCATGCAAAAATATGCGAAAATTTGCAAAAAAGTTCATAAAATCAGGTTTAAAAATATCAAATTTCCTGCAAAATATCTGAAATTTTTATTTCAATCCCTGAAACTGTTCAAACTTTTCCCTTCAAAAACCCCTTCCTCATATGGGCATCGCCGGTTAGATTTTGAGCTATTTCACTTTGTAATCCACTTATTAAATTTAGCATGGTAAAAAATTGACTTACTTTCACTTTCACAATGAAGTCAAATTGTCATTGAAAAAAAGCCCCTTCAACATTGAATATATATAAAACATTGCAAAATACTTTTAAAAGTCCCCTTTTTTTCAGAAAATGTTTTATCAACAATAGATTCTTCATTTTTAATCACTATAGCAACTACCGGTTTCCATTCATGTCATTTTTCATCCCTAGCCAAAAGTGCGAAACTAAACTAAACTGTGGAGTGCTGGCTTAAGCAAAATGCAATATTAAATATTGTAATTTTCTAGTTATTTCTTGAAAGCTTACCTTCTTACGAGTAAAAGGATACCAAATTTATCATAATTGGACAATTGATAACAATTTTAGAGGCATTCTCATACTAGGCTATCTCCTCTTCATTAGTGGAGAACTTTCCTTATACCTAAGTACAGATATGCATTTCACTGTATTTGCTATAATCATCTTTTAGATGAAAATTTCCACTTAAAACATACAAAATCACAACCCATATGTACTTATAAACCCTAAATTTGGGGTTTTGTAAGCTTTTAACACAGGTTTTATGCCAAAATAGTGCATTTGAAGCTCATCACATGAAAAATCACAGAAATCTGAATGAACTGAAAACCAAATACTAAAACGCCCACTCCAGGTCTAAGGTTATTAAACCTTTGCTTATTGTGCACTTAAAAGTTGCCCGGTTAACTGTTTTACATGTAACCTGCGCAAATATTTAGCTTTTAAAAATATATTTCATTCTTTGTGATGGCAAGAGCCATATTCACACATGAATTAGTTCAATGATTGTTCTGTTAACTTTGCAAAAAATCTGCATACTTGGTTGCTAGGGACTTATTAGCTAACAACAACATAGGTCCATGCCATAAGTTACATTGTTTTAACCCTTGTATCAAAGCATAGCATAAAAACACTAGTTTCTAAGGTGTAAAGCAATTTTTTTAAATGTGTAGGGGTATAGGCAGTTCCCTTTAAGCAAAATGCAATATTAAATATTGTAATTTTCTAGTTATTTCTTGAAAGCTTACCTTCTTACGAGTAAAAGAGTAAAAGGATACCAAATTTATCATAATTGGACAATTGATAACAATTTTAGAGGCATTCTCATACTAGGCTATCTCCTCTTCATTAGTGGAGAACTTTCCTTATACCTAAGTACAGATATGCATTTCACTGTATTTGCTATAATCATCTTTTAGATGAAAATTTCCACTTAAAACATACAAAATCACAACCCATATGTACTTATAAACCCTAAATTTGGGGTTTTGTAAGCTTTTAACACAGGTTTTATGCCAAAATAGTGCATTTGAAGCTCATCACATGAAAAATCACAGAAATCTGAATGAACTGAAAACCAAATACTAAAACGCCCACTCCAGGTCTAAGGTTATTAAACCTTTGCTTATTGTGCACTTAAAAGTTGCCCGGTTAACTGTTTTACATGTAACCTGCGCAAATATTTAGCTTTTAAAAATATATTTCATTCTTTGTGATGGCAAGAGCCATATTCACACATGAATTAGTTCAATGATTGTTCTGTTAACTTTGCAAAAAATCTGCATACTTGGTTGCTAGGGACTTATTAGCTAACAACAACATAGGTCCATGCCATAAGTTACATTGTTTTAACCCTTGTATCAAAGCATAGCATAAAAACACTAGTTTCTAAGGTGTAAAGCAATTTTTTAAATGTGTAGGGGTATAGGCAGTTCCCTTTAAGCCAGCACTCCACAGTATTGTAGAACTGCCTGATTTTGGTCTTGTAATCTGATGCTTTGTAACATTTATCACTTTAAAAAATTGTCAAGCATCTGTAAATCTATATATCTAGAAATAGCTCAAGCCAAGGCTTTCAGGATGCAGTAAAAATTTTCTGGAAAAAAATTACCCACAGCATATAGTGTTACCATAGAAACCATGCAAAAATATGCGAAAATTTGCAAAAAAGTTCATAAAATCAGGTTTAAAAATATCAAATTTCCCGCAAAATATCTGAAATTTTTATTTCAATCCCTGAAACTGTTCAAACTTTTCCCTTCAAAAACCCCTTCCTCATATGGGCATCGCCGGTTAGATTTTGAGCTATTTCACTTTGTAATCCACTTATTAAATTTAGCATGGTAAAAAATTGACTTACTTTCACTTTCACAATGAAGTCAAATTGTCATTGAAAAAAAGCCCCTTCAACATTGAATATATATAAAACATTGCAAAATACTTTTAAAAGTCCCCTTTTTTTCAGAAAATGTTTTATCAACAATAGATTCTTCATTTTTAATCACTATAGCAACTACCGGTTTCCATTCATGTCATTTTTCATCCCTAGCCAAAAGTGCGAAACTAAACTAAACTGTGGAGTGCTGGCTTAAGCAAAATGCAATATTAAATATTGTAATTTTCTAGTTATTTCTTGAAAGCTTACCTTCTTACGAGTAAAAGGATACCAAATTTATCATAATTGGACAATTGATAACAATTTTAGAGGCATTCTCATACTAGGCTATCTCCTCTTCATTAGTGGAGAACTTTCCTTATACCTAAGTACAGATATGCATTTCACTGTATTTGCTATAATCATCTTTTAGATGAAAATTTCCACTTAAAACATACAAAATCACAACCCATATGTACTTATAAACCCTAAATTTGGGGTTTTGTAAGCTTTTAACACAGGTTTTATGCCAAAATAGTGCATTTGAAGCTCATCACATGAAAAATCACAGAAATCTGAATGAACTGAAAACCAAATACTAAAACGCCCACTCCAGGTCTAAGGTTATTAAACCTTTGCTTATTGTGCACTTAAAAGTTGCCCGGTTAACTATTTTACATGTAACCTGCGCAAATATTTAGCTTTTAAAAATATATTTCATTCTTTGTGATGGCAAGAGCCATATTCACACATGAATTAGTTCAATGATTGTTCTGTTAACTTTGCAAAAAATCTGCATACTTGGTTGCTAGGGACTTATTAGCTAACAACAACATAGGTCCATGCCATAAGTTACATTGTTTTAACCCTTGTATCAAAGCATAGCATAAAAACACTAGTTTCTAAGGTGTAAAGCAATTTTTTTAAATGTGTAGGGGTATAGGCAGTTCCCTTTAAGCCAGCACTCCACAGTATTGTAGAACTGCCTGATTTTGGTCTTGTAATCTGATGCTTTGTAACATTTATCACTTTAAAAAATTGTCAAGCATCTGTAAATCTATATATCTAGAAATAGCTCAAGCCAAGGCCTTCAGGATGCAGTAAAAATTTTCTGGAAAAAAATTACCCACAGCATATAGTGTTACCATAGAAACCATGCAAAAATATGCGAAAATTTGCAAAAAAGTTCATAAAATCAGGTTTAAAAATATCAAATTTCCCGCAAAATATCTGAAATTTTTATTTCAATCCCTGAAACTGTTCAAACTTTTCCCTTCAAAAACCCCTTCCTCATATGGGCATCGCCGGTTAGATTTTGAGCTATTTCACTTTGTAATCCACTTATTAAATTTAGCATGGTAAAAAATTGACTTACTTTCACTTTCACAATGAAGTCAAATTGTCATTGAAAAAAAGCCCCTTCAACATTGAATATATATAAAACATTGCAAAATACTTTTAAAAGTCCCCTTTTTTTCAGAAAATGTTTTATCAACAATAGATTCTTCATTTTTAATCACTATAGCAACTACCGGTTTCCATTCATGTCATTTTTCATCCCTAGCCAAAAGTGCGAAACTAAACTAAACTGTGGAGTGCTGGCTTAAGCAAAATGCAATATTAAATATTGTAATTTTCTAGTTATTTCTTGAAAGCTTACCTTCTTACGAGTAAAAGGATACCAAATTTATCATAATTGGACAATTGATAACAATTTTAGAGGCATTCTCATACTAGGCTATCTCCTCTTCATTAGTGGAGAACTTTCCTTATACCTAAGTACAGATATGCATTTCACTGTATTTGCTATAATCATCTTTTAGATGAAAATTTCCACTTAAAACATACAAAATCACAACCCATATGTACTTATAAACCCTAAATTTGGGGTTTTGTAAGCTTTTAACACAGGTTTTATGCCAAAATAGTGCATTTGAAGCTCATCACATGAAAAATCACAGAAATCTGAATGAACTGAAAACCAAATACTAAAACGCCCACTCCAGGTCTAAGGTTATTAAACCTTTGCTTATTGTGCACTTAAAAGTTGCCCGGTTAACTGTTTTACATGTAACCTGCGCAAATATTTAGCTTTTAAAAATATATTTCATTCTTTGTGATGGCAAGAGCCATATTCACACATGAATTAGTTCAATGATTGTTCTGTTAACTTTGCAAAAAATCTGCATACTTGGTTGCTAGGGACTTATTAGCTAACAACAACATAGGTCCATGCCATAAGTTACATTGTTTTAACCCTTGTATCAAAGCATAGCATAAAAACACTAGTTTCTAAGGTGTAAAGCAATTTTTTTAAATGTGTAGGGGTATAGGCAGTTCCCTTTAAGCCAGCACTCCACAGTATTGTAGAACTGCCTGATTTTGGTCTTGTAATCTGATGCTTTGTAACATTTATCACTTTAAAAAATTGTCAAGCATCTGTAAATCTATATATCTAGAAATAGCTCAAGCCAAGGCCTTCAGGATGCAGTAAAAATTTTCTGGAAAAAAATTACCCACAGCATATAGTGTTACCATAGAAACCATGCAAAAATATGCGAAAATTTGCAAAAAAGTTCATAAAATCAGGTTTAAAAATATCAAATTTCCCGCAAAATATCTGAAATTTTTATTTCAATCCCTGAAACTGTTCAAACTTTTCCCTTCAAAAACCCCTTCCTCATATGGGCATCGCTGGTTAGATTTTGAGCTATTTCACTTTGTAATCCACTTATTAAATTTAGCATGGTAAAAAATTGACTTACTTTCACTTTCACAATGAAGTCAAATTGTCATTGAAAAAAAGCCCCTTCAACATTGAATATATATAAAACATTGCAAAATACTTTTAAAAGTCCCCTTTTTTTCAGAAAATGTTTTATCAACAATAGATTCTTCATTTTTAATCACTATAGCAACTACCGGTTTCCATTCATGTCATTTTTCATCCCTAGCCAAAAGTGCGAAACTAAACTAAACTGTGGAGTGCTGGCTTAAGCAAAATGCAATATTAAATATTGTAATTTTCTAGTTATTTCTTGAAAGCTTACCTTCTTACGAGTAAAAGGATACCAAATTTATCATAATTGGACAATTGATAACAATTTTAGAGGCATTCTCATACTAGGCTATCTCCTCTTCATTAGTGGAGAACTTTCCTTATACCTAAGTACAGATATGCATTTCACTGTATTTGCTATAATCATCTTTTAGATGAAAATTTCCACTTAAAACATACAAAATCACAACCCATATGTACTTATAAACCCTAAATTTGGGGTTTTGTAAGCTTTTAACACAGGTTTTATGCCAAAATAGTGCATTTGAAGCTCATCACATGAAAAATCACAGAAATCTGAATGAACTGAAAACCAAATACTAAAACGCCCACTCCAGGTCTAAGGTTATTAAACCTTTGCTTATTGTGCACTTAAAAGTTGCCCGGTTAACTGTTTTACATGTAACCTGCGCAAATATTTAGCTTTTAAAAATATATTTCATTCTTTGTGATGGCAAGAGCCATATTCACACATGAATTAGTTCAATGATTGTTCTGTTAACTTTGCAAAAAATCTGCATACTTGGTTGCTAGGGACTTATTAGCTAACAACAACATAGGTCCATGCCATAAGTTACATTGTTTTAACCCTTGTATCAAAGCATAGCATAAAAACACTAGTTTCTAAGGTGTAAAGCAATTTTTTTAAATGTGTAGGGGTATAGGCAGTTCCCTTTAAGCCAGCACTCCACAGTATTGTAGAACTGCCTGATTTTGGTCTTGTAATCTGATGCTTTGTAACATTTATCACTTTAAAAAATTGTCAAGCATCTGTAAATCTATATATCTAGAAATAGCTCAAGCCAAGGCCTTCAGGATGCAGTAAAAATTTTCTGGAAAAAAATTACCCACAGCATATAGTGTTACCATAGAAACCATGCAAAAATATGCGAAAATTTGCAAAAAAGTTCATAAAATCAGGTTTAAAAATATCAAATTTCCCGCAAAATATCTGAAATTTTTATTTCAATCCCTGAAACTGTTCAAACTTTTCCCTTCAAAAACCCCTTCCTCATATGGGCATCGCCGGTTAGATTTTGAGCTATTTCACTTTGTAATCCACTTATTAAATTTAGCATGGTAAAAAATTGACTTACTTTCACTTTCACAATGAAGTCAAATTGTCATTGAAAAAAAGCCCCTTCAACATTGAATATATATAAAACATTGCAAAATACTTTTAAAAGTCCCCTTTTTTTCAGAAAATGTTTTATCAACAATAGATTCTTCATTTTTAATCACTATAGCAACTACCGGTTTCCATTCATGTCATTTTTCATCCCTAGCCAAAAGTGCGAAACTAAACTAAACTGTGGAGTGCTGGCTTAAGCAAAATGCAATATTAAATATTGTAATTTTCTAGTTATTTCTTGAAAGCTTACCTTCTTACGAGTAAAAGGATACCAAATTTATCATAATTGGACAATTGATAACAATTTTAGAGGCATTCTCATACTAGGCTATCTCCTCTTCATTAGTGGAGAACTTTCCTTATACCTAAGTACAGATATGCATTTCACTGTATTTGCTATAATCATCTTTTAGATGAAAATTTCCACTTAAAACATACAAAATCACAACCCATATGTACTTATAAACCCTAAATTTGGGGTTTTGTAAGCTTTTAACACAGGTTTTATGCCAAAATAGTGCATTTGAAGCTCATCACATGAAAAATCACAGAAATCTGAATGAACTGAAAACCAAATACTAAAACGCCCACTCCAGGTCTAAGGTTATTAAACCTTTGCTTATTGTGCACTTAAAAGTTGCCCGGTTAACTGTTTTACATGTAACCTGCGCAAATATTTAGCTTTTAAAAATATATTTCATTCTTTGTGATGGCAAGAGCCATATTCACACATGAATTAGTTCAATGATTGTTCTGTTAACTTTGCAAAAAATCTGCATACTTGGTTGCTAGGGACTTATTAGCTAACAACAACATAGGTCCATGCCATAAGTTACATTGTTTTAACCCTTGTATCAAAGCATAGCATAAAAACACTAGTTTCTAAGGTGTAAAGCAATTTTTTTAAATGTGTAGGGGTATAGGCAGTTCCCTTTAAGCCAGCACTCCACAGTATTGTAGAACTGCCTGATTTTGGTCTTGTAATCTGATGCTTTGTAACATTTATCACTTTAAAAAATTGTCAAGCATCTGTAAATCTATATATCTAGAAATAGCTCAAGCCAAGGCCTTCAGGATGCAGTAAAAATTTTCTGGAAAAAAATTACCCACAGCATATAGTGTTACCATAGAAACCATGCAAAAATATGCGAAAATTTGCAAAAAAGTTCATAAAATCAGGTTTAAAAATATCAAATTTCCCGCAAAATATCTGAAATTTTTATTTCAATCCCTGAAACTGTTCAAACTTTTCCCTTCAAAAACCCCTTCCTCATATGGGCATCGCCGGTTAGATTTTGAGCTATTTCACTTTGTAATCCACTTATTAAATTTAGCATGGTAAAAAATTGACTTACTTTCACTTTCACAATGAAGTCAAATTGTCATTGAAAAAAAGCCCCTTCAACATTGAATATATATAAAACATTGCAAAATACTTTTAAAAGTCCCCTTTTTTTCAGAAAATGTTTTATCAACAATAGATTCTTCATTTTTAATCACTATAGCAACTACCGGTTTCCATTCATGTCATTTTTCATCCCTAGCCAAAAGTGCGAAACTAAACTAAACTGTGGAGTGCTGGCTTAAGCAAAATGCAATATTAAATATTGTAATTTTCTAGTTATTTCTTGAAAGCTTACCTTCTTACGAGTAAAAGGATACCAAATTTATCATAATTGGACAATTGATAACAATTTTAGAGGCATTCTCATACTAGGCTATCTCCTCTTCATTAGTGGAGAACTTTCCTTATACCTAAGTACAGATATGCATTTCACTGTATTTGCTATAATCATCTTTTAGATGAAAATTTCCACTTAAAACATACAAAATCACAACCCATATGTACTTATAAACCCTAAATTTGGGGTTTTGTAAGCTTTTAACACAGGTTTTATGCCAAAATAGTGCATTTGAAGCTCATCACATGAAAAATCACAGAAATCTGAATGAACTGAAAACCAAATACTAAAACGCCCACTCCAGGTCTAAGGTTATTAAACCTTTGCTTATTGTGCACTTAAAAGTTGCCCGGTTAACTGTTTTACATGTAACCTGCGCAAATATTTAGCTTTTAAAAATATATTTCATTCTTTGTGATGGCAAGAGCCATATTCACACATGAATTAGTTCAATGATTGTTCTGTTAACTTTGCAAAAAATCTGCATACTTGGTTGCTAGGGACTTATTAGCTAACAACAACATAGGTCCATGCCATAAGTTACATTGTTTTAACCCTTGTATCAAAGCATAGCATAAAAACACTAGTTTCTAAGGTGTAAAGCAATTTTTTTAAATGTGTAGGGGTATAGGCAGTTCCCTTTAAGCCAGCACTCCACAGTATTGTAGAACTGCCTGATTTTGGTCTTGTAATCTGATGCTTTGTAACATTTATCACTTTAAAAAATTGTCAAGCATCTGTAAATCTATATATCTAGAAATAGCTCAAGCCAAGGCCTTCAGGATGCAGTAAAAATTTTCTGGAAAAAAATTACCCACAGCATATAGTGTTACCATAGAAACCATGCAAAAATATGCGAAAATTTGCAAAAAAGTTCATAAAATCAGGTTTAAAAATATCAAATTTCCCGCAAAATATCTGAAATTTTTATTTCAATCCCTGAAACTGTTCAAACTTTTCCCTTCAAAAACCCCTTCCTCATATGGGCATCGCCGGTTAGATTTTGAGCTATTTCACTTTGTAATCCACTTATTAAATTTAGCATGGTAAAAAATTGACTTACTTTCACTTTCACAATGAAGTCAAATTGTCATTGAAAAAAAGCCCCTTCAACATTGAATATATATAAAACATTGCAAAATACTTTTAAAAGTCCCCTTTTTTTCAGAAAATGTTTTATCAACAATAGATTCTTCATTTTTAATCACTATAGCAACTACCGGTTTCCATTCATGTCATTTTTCATCCCTAGCCAAAAGTGCGAAACTAAACTAAACTGTGGAGTGCTGGCTTAAGCAAAATGCAATATTAAATATTGTAATTTTCTAGTTATTTCTTGAAAGCTTACCTTCTTACGAGTAAAAGGATACCAAATTTATCATAATTGGACAATTGATAACAATTTTAGAGGCATTCTCATACTAGGCTATCTCCTCTTCATTAGTGGAGAACTTTCCTTATACCTAAGTACAGATATGCATTTCACTGTATTTGCTATAATCATCTTTTAGATGAAAATTTCCACTTAAAACATACAAAATCACAACCCATATGTACTTATAAACCCTAAATTTGGGGTTTTGTAAGCTTTAAACACAGGTTTTATGCCAAAATAGTGCATTTGAAGCTCATCACATGAAAAATCACAGAAATCTGAATGAACTGAAAACCAAATACTAAAACGCCCACTCCAGGTCTAAGGTTATTAAACCTTTGCTTATTGTGCACTTAAAAGTTGCCCGGTTAACTGTTTTACATGTAACCTGCGCAAATATTTAGCTTTTAAAAATATATTTCATTCTTTGTGATGGCAAGAGCCATATTCACACATGAATTAGTTCAATGATTGTTCTGTTAACTTTGCAAAAAATCTGCATACTTGGTTGCTAGGGACTTATTAGCTAACAACAACATAGGTCCATGCCATAAGTTACATTGTTTTAACCCTTGTATCAAAGCATAGCATAAAAACACTAGTTTCTAAGGTGTAAAGCAATTTTTTTAAATGTGTAGGGGTATAGGCAGTTCCCTTTAAGCAAAATGCAATATTAAATATTGTAATTTTCTAGTTATTTCTTGAAAGCTTACCTTCTTACGAGTAAAAGGATACCAAATTTATCATAATTGGACAATTGATAACAATTTTAGAGGCATTCTCATACTAGGCTATCTCCTCTTCATTAGTGGAGAACTTTCCTTATACCTAAGTACAGATATGCATTTCACTGTATTTGCTATAATCATCTTTTAGATGAAAATTTCCACTTAAAACATACAAAATCACAACCCATATGTACTTATAAACCCTAAATTTGGGGTTTTGTAAGCTTTTAACACAGGTTTTATGCCAAAATAGTGCATTTGAAGCTCATCACATGAAAAATCACAGAAATCTGAATGAACTGAAAACCAAATACTAAAACGCCCACTCCAGGTCTAAGGTTATTAAACCTTTGCTTATTGTGCACTTAAAAGTTGCCCGGTTAACTGTTTTACATGTAACCTGCGCAAATATTTAGCTTTTAAAAATATATTTCATTCTTTGTGATGGCAAGAGCCATATTCACACATGAATTAGTTCAATGATTGTTCTGTTAACTTTGCAAAAAATCTGCATACTTGGTTGCTAGGGACTTATTAGCTAACAACAACATAGGTCCATGCCATAAGTTACATTGTTTTAACCCTTGTATCAAAGCATAGCATAAAAACACTAGTTTCTAAGGTGTAAAGCAATTTTTTTAAATGTGTAGGGGTATAGGCAGTTCCCTTTAAGCCAGCACTCCACAGTATTGTAGAACTGCCTGATTTTGGTCTTGTAATCTGATGCTTTGTAACATTTATCACTTTAAAAAATTGTCAAGCATCTGTAAATCTATATATCTAGAAATAGCTCAAGCCAAGGCCTTCAGGATGCAGTAAAAATTTTCTGGAAAAAAATTACCCACAGCATATAGTGTTACCATAGAAACCATGCAAAAATATGCGAAAATTTGCAAAAAAGTTCATAAAATCAGGTTTAAAAATATCAAATTTCCCGCAAAATATCTGAAATTTTTATTTCAATCCCTGAAACTGTTCAAACTTTTCCCTTCAAAAACCCCTTCCTCATATGGGCATCGCCGGTTAGATTTTGAGCTATTTCACTTTGTAATCCACTTATTAAATTTAGCATGGTAAAAAATTGACTTACTTTCACTTTCACAATGAAGTCAAATTGTCATTGAAAAAAAGCCCCTTCAACATTGAATATATATAAAACATTGCAAAATACTTTTAAAAGTCCCCTTTTTTTCAGAAAATGTTTTATCAACAATAGATTCTTCATTTTTAATCACTATAGCAACTACCGGTTTCCATTCATGTCATTTTTCATCCCTAGCCAAAAGTGCGAAACTAAACTAAACTGTGGAGTGCTGGCTTAAGCAAAATGCAATATTAAATATTGTAATTTTCTAGTTATTTCTTGAAAGCTTACCTTCTTACGAGTAAAAGGATACCAAATTTATCATAATTGGACAATTGATAACAATTTTAGAGGCATTCTCATACTAGGCTATCTCCTCTTCATTAGTGGAGAACTTTCCTTATACCTAAGTACAGATATGCATTTCACTGTATTTGCTATAATCATCTTTTAGATGAAAATTTCCACTTAAAACATACAAAATCACAACCCATATGTACTTATAAACCCTAAATTTGGGGTTTTGTAAGCTTTTAACACAGGTTTTATGCCAAAATAGTGCATTTGAAGCTCATCACATGAAAAATCACAGAAATCTGAATGAACTGAAAACCAAATACTAAAACGCCCACTCCAGGTCTAAGGTTATTAAACCTTTGCTTATTGTGCACTTAAAAGTTGCCCGGTTAACTGTTTTACATGTAACCTGCGCAAATATTTAGCTTTTAAAAATATATTTCATTCTTTGTGATGGCAAGAGCCATATTCACACATGAATTAGTTCAATGATTGTTCTGTTAACTTTGCAAAAAATCTGCATACTTGGTTGCTAGGGACTTATTAGCTAACAACAACATAGGTCCATGCCATAAGTTACATTGTTTTAACCCTTGTATCAAAGCATAGCATAAAAACACTAGTTTCTAAGGTGTAAAGCAATTTTTTTAAATGTGTAGGGGTATAGGCAGTTCCCTTTAAGCAAAATGCAATATTAAATATTGTAATTTTCTAGTTATTTCTTGAAAGCTTACCTTCTTACGAGTAAAAGGATACCAAATTTATCATAATTGGACAATTGATAACAATTTTAGAGGCATTCTCATACTAGGCTATCTCCTCTTCATTAGTGGAGAACTTTCCTTATACCTAAGTACAGATATGCATTTCACTGTATTTGCTATAATCATCTTTTAGATGAAAATTTCCACTTAAAACATACAAAATCACAACCCATATGTACTTATAAACCCTAAATTTGGGGTTTTGTAAGCTTTTAACACAGGTTTTATGCCAAAATAGTGCATTTGAAGCTCATCACATGAAAAATCACAGAAATCTGAATGAACTGAAAACCAAATACTAAAACGCCCACTCCAGGTCTAAGGTTATTAAACCTTTGCTTATTGTGCACTTAAAAGTTGCCCGGTTAACTGTTTTACATGTAACCTGCGCAAATATTTAGCTTTTAAAAATATATTTCATTCTTTGTGATGGCAAGAGCCATATTCACACATGAATTAGTTCAATGATTGTTCTGTTAACTTTGCAAAAAATCTGCATACTTGGTTGCTAGGGACTTATTAGCTAACAACAACATAGGTCCATGCCATAAGTTACATTGTTTTAACCCTTGTATCAAAGCATAGCATAAAAACACTAGTTTCTAAGGTGTAAAGCAATTTTTTTAAATGTGTAGGGGTATAGGCAGTTCCCTTTAAGCCAGCACTCCACAGTATTGTAGAACTGCCTGATTTTGGTCTTGTAATCTGATGCTTTGTAACATTTATCACTTTAAAAAATTGTCAAGCATCTGTAAATCTATATATCTAGAAATAGCTCAAGCCAAGGCCTTCAGGATGCAGTAAAAATTTTCTGGAAAAAAATTACCCACAGCATATAGTGTTACCATAGAAACCATGCAAAAATATGCGAAAATTTGCAAAAAAGTTCATAAAATCAGGTTTAAAAATATCAAATTTCCCGCAAAATATCTGAAATTTTTATTTCAATCCCTGAAACTGTTCAAACTTTTCCCTTCAAAAACCCCTTCCTCATATGGGCATCGCCGGTTAGATTTTGAGCTATTTCACTTTGTAATCCACTTATTAAATTTAGCATGGTAAAAAATTGACTTACTTTCACTTTCACAATGAAGTCAAATTGTCATTGAAAAAAAGCCCCTTCAACATTGAATATATATAAAACATTGCAAAATACTTTTAAAAGTCCCCTTTTTTTCAGAAAATGTTTTATCAACAATAGATTCTTCAGTTTTAATCACTATAGCAACTACCGGTTTCCATTCATGTCATTTTTCATCCCTAGCCAAAAGTGCGAAACTAAACTAAACTGTGGAGTGCTGGCTTAAGCAAAATGCAATATTAAATATTGTAATTTTCTAGTTATTTCTTGAAAGCTTACCTTCTTACGAGTAAAAGGATACCAAATTTATCATAATTGGACAATTGATAACAATTTTAGAGGCATTCTCATACTAGGCTATCTCCTCTTCATTAGTGGAGAACTTTCCTTATACCTAAGTACAGATATGCATTTCACTGTATTTGCTATAATCATCTTTTAGATGAAAATTTCCACTTAAAACATACAAAATCACAACCCATATGTACTTATAAACCCTAAATTTGGGGTTTTGTAAGCTTTTAACACAGGTTTTATGCCAAAATAGTGCATTTGAAGCTCATCACATGAAAAATCACAGAAATCTGAATGAACTGAAAACCAAATACTAAAACGCCCACTCCAGGTCTAAGGTTATTAAACCTTTGCTTATTGTGCACTTAAAAGTTGCCCGGTTAACTGTTTTACATGTAACCTGCGCAAATATTTAGCTTTTAAAAATATATTTCATTCTTTGTGATGGCAAGAGCCATATTCACACATGAATTAGTTCAATGATTGTTCTGTTAACTTTGCAAAAAATCTGCATACTTGGTTGCTAGGGACTTATTAGCTAACAACAACATAGGTCCATGCCATAAGTTACATTGTTTTAACCCTTGTATCAAAGCATAGCATAAAAACACTAGTTTCTAAGGTGTAAAGCAATTTTTTTAAATGTGTAGGGGTATAGGCAGTTCCCTTTAAGCCAGCACTCCACAGTATTGTAGAACTGCCTGATTTTGGTCTTGTAATCTGATGCTTTGTAACATTTATCACTTTAAAAAATTGTCAAGCATCTGTAAATCTATATATCTAGAAATAGCTCAAGCCAAGGCCTTCAGGATGCAGTAAAAATTTTCTGGAAAAAAATTACCCACAGCATATAGTGTTACCATAGAAACCATGCAAAAATATGCGAAAATTTGCAAAAAAGTTCATAAAATCAGGTTTAAAAATATCAAATTTCCCGCAAAATATCTGAAATTTTTATTTCAATCCCTGAAACTGTTCAAACTTTTCCCTTCAAAAACCCCTTCCTCATATGGGCATCGCCGGTTAGATTTTGAGCTATTTCACTTTGTAATCCACTTATTAAATTTAGCATGGTAAAAAATTGACTTACTTTCACTTTCACAATGAAGTCAAATTGTCATTGAAAAAAAGCCCCTTCAACATTGAATATATATAAAACATTGCAAAATACTTTTAAAAGTCCCCTTTTTTTCAGAAAATGTTTTATCAACAATAGATTCTTCATTTTTAATCACTATAGCAACTACCGGTTTCCATTCATGTCATTTTTCATCCCTAGCCAAAAGTGCGAAACTAAACTAAACTGTGGAGTGCTGGCTTAAGCAAAATGCAATATTAAATATTGTAATTTTCTAGTTATTTCTTGAAAGCTTACCTTCTTACGAGTAAAAGGATACCAAATTTATCATAATTGGACAATTGATAACAATTTTAGAGGCATTCTCATACTAGGCTATCTCCTCTTCATTAGTGGAGAACTTTCCTTATACCTAAGTACAGATATGCATTTCACTGTATTTGCTATAATCATCTTTTAGATGAAAATTTCCACTTAAAACATACAAAATCACAACCCATATGTACTTATAAACCCTAAATTTGGGGTTTTGTAAGCTTTTAACACAGGTTTTATGCCAAAATAGTGCATTTGAAGCTCATCACATGAAAAATCACAGAAATCTGAATGAACTGAAAACCAAATACTAAAACGCCCACTCCAGGTCTAAGGTTATTAAACCTTTGCTTATTGTGCACTTAAAAGTTGCCCGGTTAACTGTTTTACATGTAACCTGCGCAAATATTTAGCTTTTAAAAATATATTTCATTCTTTGTGATGGCAAGAGCCATATTCACACATGAATTAGTTCAATGATTGTTCTGTTAACTTTGCAAAAAATCTGCATACTTGGTTGCTAGGGACTTATTAGCTAACAACAACATAGGTCCATGCCATAAGTTACATTGTTTTAACCCTTGTATCAAAGCATAGCATAAAAACACTAGTTTCTAAGGTGTAAAGCAATTTTTTTAAATGTGTAGGGGTATAGGCAGTTCCCTTTAAGCCAGCACTCCACAGTATTGTAGAACTGCCTGATTTTGGTCTTGTAATCTGATGCTTTGTAACATTTATCACTTTAAAAAATTGTCAAGCATCTGTAAATCTATATATCTAGAAATAGCTCAAGCCAAGGCCTTCAGGATGCAGTAAAAATTTTCTGGAAAAAAATTACCCACAGCATATAGTGTTACCATAGAAACCATGCAAAAATATGCGAAAATTTGCAAAAAAGTTCATAAAATCAGGTTTAAAAATATCAAATTTCCCGCAAAATATCTGAAATTTTTATTTCAATCCCTGAAACTGTTCAAACTTTTCCCTTCAAAAACCCCTTCCTCATATGGGCATCGCCGGTTAGATTTTGAGCTATTTCACTTTGTAATCCACTTATTAAATTTAGCATGGTAAAAAATTGACTTACTTTCACTTTCACAATGAAGTCAAATTGTCATTGAAAAAAAGCCCCTTCAACATTGAATATATATAAAACATTGCAAAATACTTTTAAAAGTCCCCTTTTTTTCAGAAAATGTTTTATCAACAATAGATTCTTCATTTTTAATCACTATAGCAACTACCGGTTTCCATTCATGTCATTTTTCATCCCTAGCCAAAAGTGCGAAACTAAACTAAACTGTGGAGTGCTGGCTTAAGCAAAATGCAATATTAAATATTGTAATTTTCTAGTTATTTCTTGAAAGCTTACCTTCTTACGAGTAAAAGGATACCAAATTTATCATAATTGGACAATTGATAACAATTTTAGAGGCATTCTCATACTAGGCTATCTCCTCTTCATTAGTGGAGAACTTTCCTTATACCTAAGTACAGATATGCATTTCACTGTATTTGCTATAATCATCTTTTAGATGAAAATTTCCACTTAAAACATACAAAATCACAACCCATATGTACTTATAAACCCTAAATTTGGGGTTTTGTAAGCTTTTAACACAGGTTTTATGCCAAAATAGTGCATTTGAAGCTCATCACATGAAAAATCACAGAAATCTGAATGAACTGAAAACCAAATACTAAAACGCCCACTCCAGGTCTAAGGTTATTAAACCTTTGCTTATTGTGCACTTAAAAGTTGCCCGGTTAAGTGTTTTACATGTAACCTGCGCAAATATTTAGCTTTTAAAAATATATTTCATTCTTTGTGATGGCAAGAGCCATATTCACACATGAATTAGTTCAATGATTGTTCTGTTAACTTTGCAAAAAATCTGCATACTTGGTTGCTAGGGACTTATTAGCTAACAACAACATAGGTCCATGCCATAAGTTACATTGTTTTAACCCTTGTATCAAAGCATAGCATAAAAACACTAGTTTCTAAGGTGTAAAGCAATTTTTTTAAATGTGTAGGGGTATAGGCAGTTCCCTTTAAGCCAGCACTCCACAGTATTGTAGAACTGCCTGATTTTGGTCTTGTAATCTGATGCTTTGTAACATTTATCACTTTAAAAAATTGTCAAGCATCTGTAAATCTATATATCTAGAAATAGCTCAAGCCAAGGCCTTCAGGATGCAGTAAAAATTTTCTGGAAAAAAATTACCCACAGCATATAGTGTTACCATAGAAACCATGCAAAAATATGCGAAAATTTGCAAAAAAGTTCATAAAATCAGGTTTAAAAATATCAAATTGCCCGCAAAATATCTGAAATTTTTATTTCAATCCCTGAAACTGTTCAAACTTTTCCCTTCAAAAACCCCTTCCTCATATGGGCATCGCCGGTTAGATTTTGAGCTATTTCACTTTGTAATCCACTTATTAAATTTAGCATGGTAAAAAATTGACTTACTTTCACTTTCACAATGAAGTCAAATTGTCATTGAAAAAAAGCCCCTTCAACATTGAATATATATAAAACATTGCAAAATACTTTTAAAAGTCCCCTTTTTTTCAGAAAATGTTTTATCAACAATAGATTCTTCATTTTTAATCACTATAGCAACTACCGGTTTCCATTCATGTCATTTTTCATCCCTAGCCAAAAGTGCGAAACTAAACTAAACTGTGGAGTGCTGGCTTAAGCAAAATGCAATATTAAATATTGTAATTTTCTAGTTATTTCTTGAAAGCTTACCTTCTTACGAGTAAAAGGATACCAAATTTATCATAATTGGACAATTGATAACAATTTTAGAGGCATTCTCATACTAGGCTATCTCCTCTTCATTAGTGGAGAACTTTCCTTATACCTAAGTACAGATATGCATTTCACTGTATTTGCTATAATCATCTTTTAGATGAAAATTTCCACTTAAAACATACAAAATCACAACCCATATGTACTTATAAACCCTAAATTTGGGGTTTTGTAAGCTTTTAACACAGGTTTTATGCCAAAATAGTGCATTTGAAGCTCATCACATGAAAAATCACAGAAATCTGAATGAACTGAAAACCAAATACTAAAACGCCCACTCCAGGTCTAAGGTTATTAAACCTTTGCTTATTGTGCACTTAAAAGTTGCCCGGTTAACTGTTTTACATGTAACCTGCGCAAATATTTAGCTTTTAAAAATATATTTCATTCTTTGTGATGGCAAGAGCCATATTCACACATGAATTAGTTCAATGATTGTTCTGTTAACTTTGCAAAAAATCTGCATACTTGGTTGCTAGGGACTTATTAGCTAACAACAACATAGGTCCATGCCATAAGTTACATTGTTTTAACCCTTGTATCAAAGCATAGCATAAAAACACTAGTTTCTAAGGTGTAAAGCAATTTTTTTAAATGTGTAGGGGTATAGGCAGTTCCCTTTAAGCCAGCACTCCACAGTATTGTAGAACTGCCTGATTTTGGTCTTGTAATCTGATGCTTTGTAACATTTATCACTTTAAAAAATTGTCAAGCATCTGTAAATCTATATATCTAGAAATAGCTCAAGCCAAGGCCTTCAGGATGCAGTAAAAATTTTCTGGAAAAAAATTACCCACAGCATATAGTGTTACCATAGAAACCATGCAAAAATATGCGAAAATTTGCAAAAAAGTTCATAAAATCAGGTTTAAAAATATCAAATTTCCCGCAAAATATCTGAAATTTTTATTTCAATCCCTGAAACTGTTCAAACTTTTCCCTTCAAAAACCCCTTCCTCATATGGGCATCGCCGGTTAGATTTTGAGCTATTTCACTTTGTAATCCACTTATTAAATTTAGCATGGTAAAAAATTGACTTACTTTCACTTTCACAATGAAGTCAAATTGTCATTGAAAAAAAGCCCCTTCAACATTGAATATATATAAAACATTGCAAAATACTTTTAAAAGTCCCCTTTTTTTCAGAAAATGTTTTATCAACAATAGATTCTTCATTTTTAATCACTATAGCAACTACCGGTTTCCATTCATGTCATTTTTCATCCCTAGCCAAAAGTGCGAAACTAAACTAAACTGTGGAGTGCTGGCTTAAGCAAAATGCAATATTAAATATTGTAATTTTCTAGTTATTTCTTGAAAGCTTACCTTCTTACGAGTAAAAGGATACCAAATTTATCATAATTGGACAATTGATAACAATTTTAGAGGCATTCTCATACTAGGCTATCTCCTCTTCATTAGTGGAGAACTTTCCTTATACCTAAGTACAGATATGCATTTCACTGTATTTGCTATAATCATCTTTTAGATGAAAATTTCCACTTAAAACATACAAAATCACAACCCATATGTACTTATAAACCCTAAATTTGGGGTTTTGTAAGCTTTTAACACAGGTTTTATGCCAAAATAGTGCATTTGAAGCTCATCACATGAAAAATCACAGAAATCTGAATGAACTGAAACCCAAATACTAAAACGCCCACTCCAGGTCTAAGGTTATTAAACCTTTGCTTATTGTGCACTTAAAAGTTGCCCGGTTAACTGTTTTACATGTAACCTGCGCAAATATTTAGCTTTTAAAAATATATTTCATTCTTTGTGATGGCAAGAGCCATATTCACACATGAATTAGTTCAATGATTGTTCTGTTAACTTTGCAAAAAATCTGCATACTTGGTTGCTAGGGACTTATTAGCTAACAACAACATAGGTCCATGCCATAAGTTACATTGTTTTAACCCTTGTATCAAAGCATAGCATAAAAACACTAGTTTCTAAGGTGTAAAGCAATTTTTTTAAATGTGTAGGGGTATAGGCAGTTCCCTTTAAGCCAGCACTCCACAGTATTGTAGAACTGCCTGATTTTGGTCTTGTAATCTGACGCTTTGTAACATTTATCACTTTAAAAAATTGTCAAGCATCTGTAAATCTATATATCTAGAAATAGCTCAAGCCAAGGCCTTCAGGATGCAGTAAAAATTTTCTGGAAAAAAATTACCCACAGCATATAGTGTTACCATAGAAACCATGCAAAAATATGCGAAAATTTGCAAAAAAGTTCATAAAATCAGGTTTAAAAATATCAAATTTCCCGCAAAATATCTGAAATTTTTATTTCAATCCCTGAAACTGTTCAAACTTTTCCCTTCAAAAACCCCTTCCTCATATGGGCATCGCCGGTTAGATTTTGAGCTATTTCACTTTGTAATCCACTTATTAAATTTAGCATGGTAAAAAATTGACTTACTTTCACTTTCACAATGAAGTCAAATTGTCATTGAAAAAAAGCCCCTTCAACATTGAATATATATAAAACATTGCAAAATACTTTTAAAAGTCCCCTTTTTTTCAGAAAATGTTTTATTAACAATAGATTCTTCATTTTTAATCACTATAGCAACTACCGGTTTCCATTCATGTCATTTTTCATCCCTAGCCAAAAGTGCGAAACTAAACTAAACTGTGGAGTGCTGGCTTAAGCAAAATGCAATATTAAATATTGTAATTTTCTAGTTATTTCTTGAAAGCTTACCTTCTTACGAGTAAAAGGATACCAAATTTATCATAATTGGACAATTGATAACAATTTTAGAGGCATTCTCATACTAGGCTATCTCCTCTTCATTAGTGGAGAACTTTCCTTATACCTAAGTACAGATATGCATTTCACTGTATTTGCTATAATCATCTTTTAGATGAAAATTTCCACTTAAAACATACAAAATCACAACCCATATGTACTTATAAACCCTAAATTTGGGGTTTTGTAAGCTTTTAACACAGGTTTTATGCCAAAATAGTGCATTTGAAGCTCATCACATGAAAAATCACAGAAATCTGAATGAACTGAAACCCAAATACTAAAACGCCCACTCCAGGTCTAAGGTTATTAAACCTTTGCTTATTGTGCACTTAAAAGTTGCCCGGTTAACTGTTTTACATGTAACCTGCGCAAATATTTAGCTTTTAAAAATATATTTCATTCTTTGTGATGGCAAGAGCCATATTCACACATGAATTAGTTCAATGATTGTTCTGTTAACTTTGCAAAAAATCTGCATACTTGGTTGCTAGGGACTTATTAGCTAACAACAACATAGGTCCATGCCATAAGTTACATTGTTTTAACCCTTGTATCAAAGCATAGCATAAAAACACTAGTTTCTAAGGTGTAAAGCAATTTTTTTAAATGTGTAGGGGTATAGGCAGTTCCCTTTAAGCAAAATGCAATATTAAATATTGTAATTTTCTAGTTATTTCTTGAAAGCTTACCTTCTTACGAGTAAAAGGATACCAAATTTATCATAATTGGACAATTGATAACAATTTTAGAGGCATTCTCATACTAGGCTATCTCCTCTTCATTAGTGGAGAACTTTCCTTATACCTAAGTACAGATATGCATTTCACTGTATTTGCTATAATCATCTTTTAGATGAAAATTTCCACTTAAAACATACAAAATCACAACCCATATGTACTTATAAACCCTAAATTTGGGGTTTTGTAAGCTTTTAACACAGGTTTTATGCCAAAATAGTGCATTTGAAGCTCATCACATGAAAAATCACAGAAATCTGAATGAACTGAAAACCAAATACTAAAACGCCCACTCCAGGTCTAAGGTTATTAAACCTTTGCTTATTGTGCACTTAAAAGTTGCCCGGTTAACTGTTTTACATGTAACCTGCGCAAATATTTAGCTTTTAAAAATATATTTCATTCTTTGTGATGGCAAGAGCCATATTCACACATGAATTAGTTCAATGATTGTTCTGTTAACTTTGCAAAAAATCTGCATACTTGGTTGCTAGGGACTTATTAGCTAACAACAACATAGGTCCATGCCATAAGTTACATTGTTTTAACCCTTGTATCAAAGCATAGCATAAAAACACTAGTTTCTAAGGTGTAAAGCAATTTTTTTAAATGTGTAGGGGTATAGGCAGTTCCCTTTAAGCCAGCACTCCACAGTATTGTAGAACTGCCTGATTTTGGTCTTGTAATCTGATGCTTTGTAACATTTATCACTTTAAAAAATTGTCAAGCATCTGTAAATCTATATATCTAGAAATAGCTCAAGCCAAGGCCTTCAGGATGCAGTAAAAATTTTCTGGAAAAAAATTACCCACAGCATATAGTGTTACCATAGAAACCATGCAAAAATATGCGAAAATTTGCAAAAAAGTTCATAAAATCAGGTTTAAAAATATCAAATTTCCCGCAAAATATCTGAAATTTTTATTTCAATCCCTGAAACTGTTCAAACTTTTCCCTTCAAAAACCCCTTCCTCATATGGGCATCGCCGGTTAGATTTTGAGCTATTTCACTTTGTAATCCACTTATTAAATTTAGCATGGTAAAAAATTGACTTACTTTCACTTTCACAATGAAGTCAAATTGTCATTGAAAAAAAGCCCCTTCAACATTGAATATATATAAAACATTGCAAAATACTTTTAAAAGTCCCCTTTTTTTCAGAAAATGTTTTATCAACAATAGATTCTTCATTTTTAATCACTATAGCAACTACCGGTTTCCATTCATGTCATTTTTCATCCCTAGCCAAAAGTGCGAAACTAAACTAAACTGTGGAGTGCTGGCTTAAGCAAAATGCAATATTAAATATTGTAATTTTCTAGTTATTTCTTGAAAGCTTACCTTCTTACGAGTAAAAGGATACCAAATTTATCATAATTGGACAATTGATAACAATTTTAGAGGCATTCTCATACTAGGCTATCTCCTCTTCATTAGTGGAGAACTTTCCTTATACCTAAGTACAGATATGCATTTCACTGTATTTGCTATAATCATCTTTTAGATGAAAATTTCCACTTAAAACATACAAAATCACAACCCATATGTACTTATAAACCCTAAATTTGGGGTTTTGTAAGCTTTTAACACAGGTTTTATGCCAAAATAGTGCATTTGAAGCTCATCACATGAAAAATCACAGAAATCTGAATGAACTGAAAACCAAATACTAAAACGCCCACTCCAGGTCTAAGGTTATTAAACCTTTGCTTATTGTGCACTTAAAAGTTGCCCGGTTAACTGTTTTACATGTAACCTGCGCAAATATTTAGCTTTTAAAAATATATTTCATTCTTTGTGATGGCAAGAGCCATATTCACACATGAATTAGTTCAATGATTGTTCTGTTAACTTTGCAAAAAATCTGCATACTTGGTTGCTAGGGACTTATTAGCTAACAACAACATAGGTCCATGCCATAAGTTACATTGTTTTAACCCTTGTATCAAAGCATAGCATAAAAACACTAGTTTCTAAGGTGTAAAGCAATTTTTTTAAATGTGTAGGGGTATAGGCAGTTCCCTTTAAGCCAGCACTCCACAGTATTGTAGAACTGCCTGATTTTGGTCTTGTAATCTGATGCTTTGTAACATTTATCACTTTAAAAAATTGTCAAGCATCTGTAAATCTATATATCTAGAAATAGCTCAAGCCAAGGCCTTCAGGATGCAGTAAAAATTTTCTGGAAAAAAATTACCCACAGCATATAGTGTTACCATAGAAACCATGCAAAAATATGCGAAAATTTGCAAAAAAGTTCATAAAATCAGGTTTAAAAATATCAAATTTCCCGCAAAATATCTGAAATTTTTATTTCAATCCCTGAAACTGTTCAAACTTTTCCCTTCAAAAACCCCTTCCTCATATGGGCATCGCCGGTTAGATTTTGAGCTATTTCACTTTGTAATCCACTTATTAAATTTAGCATGGTAAAAAATTGACTTACTTTCACTTTCACAATGAAGTCAAATTGTCATTGAAAAAAAGCCCCTTCAACATTGAATATATATAAAACATTGCAAAATACTTTTAAAAGTCCCCTTTTTTTCAGAAAATGTTTTATCAACAATAGATTCTTCATTTTTAATCACTATAGCAACTACCGGTTTCCATTCATGTCATTTTTCATCCCTAGCCAAAAGTGCGAAACTAAACTAAACTGTGGAGTGCTGGCTTAAGCAAAATGCAATATTAAATATTGTAATTTTCTAGTTATTTCTTGAAAGCTTACCTTCTTACGAGTAAAAGGATACCAAATTTATCATAATTGGACAATTGATAACAATTTTAGAGGCATTCTCATACTAGGCTATCTCCTCTTCATTAGTGGAGAACTTTCCTTATACCTAAGTACAGATATGCATTTCACTGTATTTGCTATAATCATCTTTTAGATGAAAATTTCCACTTAAAACATACAAAATCACAACCCATATGTACTTATAAACCCTAAATTTGGGGTTTTGTAAGCTTTTAACACAGGTTTTATGCCAAAATAGTGCATTTGAAGCTCATCACATGAAAAATCACAGAAATCTGAATGAACTGAAAACCAAATACTAAAACGCCCACTCCAGGTCTAAGGTTATTAAACCTTTGCTTATTGTGCACTTAAAAGTTGCCCGGTTAACTGTTTTACATGTAACCTGCGCAAATATTTAGCTTTTAAAAATATATTTCATTCTTTGTGATGGCAAGAGCCATATTCACACATGAATTAGTTCAATGATTATTCTGTTAACTTTGCAAAAAATCTGCATACTTGGTTGCTAGGGACTTATTAGCTAACAACAACATAGGTCCATGCCATAAGTTACATTGTTTTAACCCTTGTATCAAAGCATAGCATAAAAACACTAGTTTCTAAGGTGTAAAGCAATTTTTTTAAATGTGTAGGGGTATAGGCAGTTCCCTTTAAGCCAGCACTCCACAGTATTGTAGAACTGCCTGATTTTGGTCTTGTAATCTGATGCTTTGTAACATTTATCACTTTAAAAAATTGTCAAGCATCTGTAAATCTATATATCTAGAAATAGCTCAAGCCAAGGCCTTCAGGATGCAGTAAAAATTTTCTGGAAAAAAATTACCCACAGCATATAGTGTTACCATAGAAACCATGCAAAAATATGCGAAAATTTGCAAAAAAGTTCATAAAATCAGGTTTAAAAATATCAAATTTCCCGCAAAATATCTGAAATTTTTATTTCAATCCCTGAAACTGTTCAAACTTTTCCCTTCAAAAACCCCTTCCTCATATGGGCATCGCCGGTTAGATTTTGAGCTATTTCACTTTGTAATCCACTTATTAAATTTAGCATGGTAAAAAATTGACTTACTTTCACTTTCACAATGAAGTCAAATTGTCATTGAAAAAAAGCCCCTTCAACATTGAATATATATAAAACATTGCAAAATACTTTTAAAAGTCCCCTTTTTTTCAGAAAATGTTTTATTAACAATAGATTCTTCATTTTTAATCACTATAGCAACTACCGGTTTCCATTCATGTCATTTTTCATCCCTAGCCAAAAGTGCGAAACTAAACTAAACTGTGGAGTGCTGGCTTAAGCAAAATGCAATATTAAATATTGTAATTTTCTAGTTATTTCTTGAAAGCTTACCTTCTTACGAGTAAAAGAATACCAAATTTATCATAATTGGACAATTGATAACAATTTTAGAGGCATTCTCATACTAGGCTATCTCCTCTTCATTAGTGGAGAACTTTCCTTATACCTAAGTACAGATATGCATTTCACTGTATTTGCTATAATCATCTTTTAGATGAAAATTTCCACTTAAAACATACAAAATCACAACCCATATGTACTTATAAACCCTAAATTTGGGGTTTTGTAAGCTTTTAACACAGGTTTTATGCCAAAATAGTGCATTTGAAGCTCATCACATGAAAAATCACAGAAATCTGAATGAACTGAAAACCAAATACTAAAACGCCCACTCCAGGTCTAAGGTTATTAAACCTTTGCTTATTGTGCACTTAAAAGTTGCCCGGTTAACTGTTTTACATGTAACCTGCGCAAATATTTAGCTTTTAAAAATATATTTCATTCTTTGTGATGGCAAGAGCCATATTCACACATGAATTAGTTCAATGATTATTCTGTTAACTTTGCAAAAAATCTGCATACTTGGTTGCTAGGGACTTATTAGCTAACAACAACATAGGTCCATGCCATAAGTTACATTGTTTTAACCCTTGTATCAAAGCATAGCATAAAAACACTAGTTTCTAAGGTGTAAAGCAATTTTTTTAAATGTGTAGGGGTATAGGCAGTTCCCTTTAAGCCAGCACTCCACAGTATTGTAGAACTGCCTGATTTTGGTCTTGTAATCTGATGCTTTGTAACATTTATCACTTTAAAAAATTGTCAAGCATCTGTAAATCTATATATCTAGAAATAGCTCAAGCCAAGGCCTTCAGGATGCAGTAAAAATTTTCTGGAAAAAAATTACCCACAGCATATAGTGTTACCATAGAAACCATGCAAAAATATGCGAAAATTTGCAAAAAAGTTCATAAAATCAGGTTTAAAAATATCAAATTTCCCGCAAAATATCTGAAATTTTTATTTCAATCCCTGAAACTGTTCAAACTTTTCCCTTCAAAAACCCCTTCCTCATATGGGCATCGCCGGTTAGATTTTGAGCTATTTCACTTTGTAATCCACTTATTAAATTTAGCATGGTAAAAAATTGACTTACTTTCACTTTCACAATGAAGTCAAATTGTCATTGAAAAAAAGCCCCTTCAACATTGAATATATATAAAACATTGCAAAATACTTTTAAAAGTCCCCTTTTTTTCAGAAAATGTTTTATTAACAATAGATTCTTCATTTTTAATCACTATAGCAACTACCGGTTTCCATTCATGTCATTTTTCATCCCTAGCCAAAAGTGCGAAACTAAACTAAACTGTGGAGTGCTGGCTTAAGCAAAATGCAATATTAAATATTGTAATTTTCTAGTTATTTCTTGAAAGCTTACCTTCTTACGAGTAAAAGGATACCAAATTTATCATAATTGGACAATTGATAACAATTTTAGAGGCATTCTCATACTAGGCTATCTCCTCTTCATTAGTGGAGAACTTTCCTTATACCTAAGTACAGATATGCATTTCACTGTATTTGCTATAATCATCTTTTAGATGAAAATTTCCACTTAAAACATACAAAATCACAACCCATATGTACTTATAAACCCTAAATTTGGGGTTTTGTAAGCTTTTAACACAGGTTTTATGCCAAAATAGTGCATTTGAAGCTCATCACATGAAAAATCACAGAAATCTGAATGAACTGAAAACCAAATACTAAAACGCCCACTCCAGGTCTAAGGTTATTAAACCTTTGCTTATTGTGCACTTAAAAGTTGCCCGGTTAACTGTTTTACATGTAACCTGCGCAAATATTTAGCTTTTAAAAATATATTTCATTCTTTGTGATGGCAAGAGCCATATTCACACATGAATTAGTTCAATGATTATTCTGTTAACTTTGCAAAAAATCTGCATACTTGGTTGCTAGGGACTTATTAGCTAACAACAACATAGGTCCATGCCATAAGTTACATTGTTTTAACCCTTGTATCAAAGCATAGCATAAAAACACTAGTTTCTAAGGTGTAAAGCAATTTTTTTAAATGTGTAGGGGTATAGGCAGTTCCCTTTAAGCCAGCACTCCACAGTATTGTAGAACTGCCTGATTTTGGTCTTGTAATCTGATGCTTTGTAACATTTATCACTTTAAAAAATTGTCAAGCATCTGTAAATCTATATATCTAGAAATAGCTCAAGCCAAGGCCTTCAGGATGCAGTAAAAATTTTCTGGAAAAAAATTACCCACAGCATATAGTGTTACCATAGAAACCATGCAAAAATATGCGAAAATTTGCAAAAAAGTTCATAAAATCAGGTTTAAAAATATCAAATTTCCCGCAAAATATCTGAAATTTTTATTTCAATCCCTGAAACTGTTCAAACTTTTCCCTTCAAAAACCCCTTCCTCATATGGGCATCGCCGGTTAGATTTTGAGCTATTTCACTTTGTAATCCACTTATTAAATTTAGCATGGTAAAAAATTGACTTACTTTCACTTTCACAATGAAGTCAAATTGTCATTGAAAAAAAGCCCCTTCAACATTGAATATATATAAAACATTGCAAAATACTTTTAAAAGTCCCCTTTTTTTCAGAAAATGTTTTATCAACAATAGATTCTTCATTTTTAATCACTATAGCAACTACCGGTTTCCATTCATGTCATTTTTCATCCCTAGCCAAAAGTGCGAAACTAAACTAAACTGTGGAGTGCTGGCTTAAGCAAAATGCAATATTAAATATTGTAATTTTCTAGTTATTTCTTGAAAGCTTACCTTCTTACGAGTAAAAGGATACCAAATTTATCATAATTGGACAATTGATAACAATTTTAGAGGCATTCTCATACTAGGCTATCTCCTCTTCATTAGTGGAGAACTTTCCTTATACCTAAGTACAGATATGCATTTCACTGTATTTGCTATAATCATCTTTTAGATGAAAATTTCCACTTAAAACATACAAAATCACAACCCATATGTACTTATAAACCCTAAATTTGGGGTTTTGTAAGCTTTTAACACAGGTTTTATGCCAAAATAGTGCATTTGAAGCTCATCACATGAAAAATCACAGAAATCTGAATGAACTGAAAACCAAATACTAAAACGCCCACTCCAGGTCTAAGGTTATTAAACCTTTGCTTATTGTGCACTTAAAAGTTGCCCGGTTAACTGTTTTACATGTAACCTGCGCAAATATTTAGCTTTTAAAAATATATTTCATTCTTTGTGATGGCAAGAGCCATATTCACACATGAATTAGTTCAATGATTGTTCTGTTAACTTTGCAAAAAATCTGCATACTTGGTTGCTAGGGACTTATTAGCTAACAACAACATAGGTCCATGCCATAAGTTACATTGTTTTAACCCTTGTATCAAAGCATAGCATAAAAACACTAGTTTCTAAGGTGTAAAGCAATTTTTTTAAATGTGTAGGGGTATAGGCAGTTCCCTTTAAGCCAGCACTCCACAGTATTGTAGAACTGCCTGATTTTGGTCTTGTAATCTGATGCTTTGTAACATTTATCACTTTAAAAAATTGTCAAGCATCTGTAAATCTATATATCTAGAAATAGCTCAAGCCAAGGCCTTCAGGATGCAGTAAAAATTTTCTGGAAAAAAATTACCCACAGCATATAGTGTTACCATAGAAACCATGCAAAAATATGCGAAAATTTGCAAAAAAGTTCATAAAATCAGGTTTAAAAATATCAAATTTCCCGCAAAATATCTGAAATTTTTATTTCAATCCCTGAAACTGTTCAAACTTTTCCCTTCAAAAACCCCTTCCTCATATGGGCATCGCCGGTTAGATTTTGAGCTATTTCACTTTGTAATCCACTTATTAAATTTAGCATGGTAAAAAATTGACTTACTTTCACTTTCACAATGAAGTCAAATTGTCATTGAAAAAAAGCCCCTTCAACATTGAATATATATAAAACATTGCAAAATACTTTTAAAAGTCCCCTTTTTTTCAGAAAATGTTTTATCAACAATAGATTCTTCATTTTTAATCACTATAGCAACTACCGGTTTCCATTCATGTCATTTTTCATCCCTAGCCAAAAGTGCGAAACTAAACTAAACTGTGGAGTGCTGGCTTAAGCAAAATGCAATATTAAATATTGTAATTTTCTAGTTATTTCTTGAAAGCTTACCTTCTTACGAGTAAAAGGATACCAAATTTATCATAATTGGACAATTGATAACAATTTTAGAGGCATTCTCATACTAGGCTATCTCCTCTTCATTAGTGGAGAACTTTCCTTATACCTAAGTACAGATATGCATTTCACTGTATTTGCTATAATCATCTTTTAGATGAAAATTTCCACTTAAAACATACAAAATCACAACCCATATGTACTTATAAACCCTAAATTTGGGGTTTTGTAAGCTTTTAACACAGGTTTTATGCCAAAATAGTGCATTTGAAGCTCATCACATGAAAAATCACAGAAATCTGAATGAACTGAAAACCAAATACTAAAACGCCCACTCCAGGTCTAAGGTTATTAAACCTTTGCTTATTGTGCACTTAAAAGTTGCCCGGTTAACTGTTTTACATGTAACCTGCGCAAATATTTAGCTTTTAAAAATATATTTCATTCTTTGTGATGGCAAGAGCCATATTCACACATGAATTAGTTCAATGATTGTTCTGTTAACTTTGCAAAAAATCTGCATACTTGGTTGCTAGGGACTTATTAGCTAACAACAACATAGGTCCATGCCATAAGTTACATTGTTTTAACCCTTGTATCAAAGCATAGCATAAAAACACTAGTTTCTAAGGTGTAAAGCAATTTTTTTAAATGTGTAGGGGTATAGGCAGTTCCCTTTAAGCCAGCACTCCACAGTATTGTAGAACTGCCTGATTTTGGTCTTGTAATCTGATGCTTTGTAACATTTATCACTTTAAAAAATTGTCAAGCATCTGTAAATCTATATATCTAGAAATAGCTCAAGCCAAGGCCTTCAGGATGCAGTAAAAATTTTCTGGAAAAAAATTACCCACAGCATATAGTGTTACCATAGAAACCATGCAAAAATATGCGAAAATTTGCAAAAAAGTTCATAAAATCAGGTTTAAAAATATCAAATTTCCCGCAAAATATCTGAAATTTTTATTTCAATCCCTGAAACTGTTCAAACTTTTCCCTTCAAAAACCCCTTCCTCATATGGGCATCGCCGGTTAGATTTTGAGCTATTTCACTTTGTAATCCACTTATTAAATTTAGCATGGTAAAAAATTGACTTACTTTCACTTTCACAATGAAGTCAAATTGTCATTGAAAAAAAGCCCCTTCAACATTGAATATATATAAAACATTGCAAAATACTTTTAAAAGTCCCCTTTTTTTCAGAAAATGTTTTATTAACAATAGATTCTTCATTTTTAATCACTATAGCAACTACCGGTTTCCATTCATGTCATTTTTCATCCCTAGCCAAAAGTGCGAAACTAAACTAAACTGTGGAGTGCTGGCTTAAGCAAAATGCAATATTAAATATTGTAATTTTCTAGTTATTTCTTGAAAGCTTACCTTCTTACGAGTAAAAGGATACCAAATTTATCATAATTGGACAATTGATAACAATTTTAGAGGCATTCTCATACTAGGCTATCTCCTCTTCATTAGTGGAGAACTTTCCTTATACCTAAGTACAGATATGCATTTCACTGTATTTGCTATAATCATCTTTTAGATGAAAATTTCCACTTAAAACATACAAAATCACAACCCATATGTACTTATAAACCCTAAATTTGGGGTTTTGTAAGCTTTTAACACAGGTTTTATGCCAAAATAGTGCATTTGAAGCTCATCACATGAAAAATCACAGAAATCTGAATGAACTGAAAACCAAATACTAAAACGCCCACTCCAGGTCTAAGGTTATTAAACCTTTGCTTATTGTGCACTTAAAAGTTGCCCGGTTAACTGTTTTACATGTAACCTGCGCAAATATTTAGCTTTTAAAAATATATTTCATTCTTTGTGATGGCAAGAGCCATATTCACACATGAATTAGTTCAATGATTATTCTGTTAACTTTGCAAAAAATCTGCATACTTGGTTGCTAGGGACTTATTAGCTAACAACAACATAGGTCCATGCCATAAGTTACATTGTTTTAACCCTTGTATCAAAGCATAGCATAAAAACACTAGTTTCTAAGGTGTAAAGCAATTTTTTTAAATGTGTAGGGGTATAGGCAGTTCCCTTTAAGCCAGCACTCCACAGTATTGTAGAACTGCCTGATTTTGGTCTTGTAATCTGATGCTTTGTAACATTTATCACTTTAAAAAATTGTCAAGCATCTGTAAATCTATATATCTAGAAATAGCTCAAGCCAAGGCCTTCAGGATGCAGTAAAAATTTTCTGGAAAAAAATTACCCACAGCATATAGTGTTACCATAGAAACCATGCAAAAATATGCGAAAATTTGCAAAAAAGTTCATAAAATCAGGTTTAAAAATATCAAATTTCCCGCAAAATATCTGAAATTTTTATTTCAATCCCTGAAACTGTTCAAACTTTTCCCTTCAAAAACCCCTTCCTCATATGGGCATCGCCGGTTAGATTTTGAGCTATTTCACTTTGTAATCCACTTATTAAATTTAGCATGGTAAAAAATTGACTTACTTTCACTTTCACAATGAAGTCAAATTGTCATTGAAAAAAAGCCCCTTCAACATTGAATATATATAAAACATTGCAAAATACTTTTAAAAGTCCCCTTTTTTTCAGAAAATGTTTTATCAACAATAGATTCTTCATTTTTAATCACTATAGCAACTACCGGTTTCCATTCATGTCATTTTTCATCCCTAGCCAAAAGTGCGAAACTAAACTAAACTGTGGAGTGCTGGCTTAAGCAAAATGCAATATTAAATATTGTAATTTTCTAGTTATTTCTTGAAAGCTTACCTTCTTACGAGTAAAAGGATACCAAATTTATCATAATTGGACAATTGATAACAATTTTAGAGGCATTCTCATACTAGGCTATCTCCTCTTCATTAGTGGAGAACTTTCCTTATACCTAAGTACAGATATGCATTTCACTGTATTTGCTATAATCATCTTTTAGATGAAAATTTCCACTTAAAACATACAAAATCACAACCCATATGTACTTATAAACCCTAAATTTGGGGTTTTGTAAGCTTTTAACACAGGTTTTATGCCAAAATAGTGCATTTGAAGCTCATCACATGAAAAATCACAGAAATCTGAATGAACTGAAAACCAAATACTAAAACGCCCACTCCAGGTCTAAGGTTATTAAACCTTTGCTTATTGTGCACTTAAAAGTTGCCCGGTTAACTGTTTTACATGTAACCTGCGCAAATATTTAGCTTTTAAAAATATATTTCATTCTTTGTGATGGCAAGAGCCATATTCACACATGAATTAGTTCAATGATTGTTCTGTTAACTTTGCAAAAAATCTGCATACTTGGTTGCTAGGGACTTATTAGCTAACAACAACATAGGTCCATGCCATAAGTTACATTGTTTTAACCCTTGTATCAAAGCATAGCATAAAAACACTAGTTTCTAAGGTGTAAAGCAATTTTTTTAAATGTGTAGGGGTATAGGCAGTTCCCTTTAAGCCAGCACTCCACAGTATTGTAGAACTGCCTGATTTTGGTCTTGTAATCTGATGCTTTGTAACATTTATCACTTTAAAAAATTGTCAAGCATCTGTAAATCTATATATCTAGAAATAGCTCAAGCCAAGGCCTTCAGGATGCAGTAAAAATTTTCTGGAAAAAAATTACCCACAGCATATAGTGTTACCATAGAAACCATGCAAAAATATGCGAAAATTTGCAAAAAAGTTCATAAAATCAGGTTTAAAAATATCAAATTTCCCGCAAAATATCTGAAATTTTTATTTCAATCCCTGAAACTGTTCAAACTTTTCCCTTCAAAAACCCCTTCCTCATATGGGCATCGCCGGTTAGATTTTGAGCTATTTCACTTTGTAATCCACTTATTAAATTTAGCATGGTAAAAAATTGACTTACTTTCACTTTCACAATGAAGTCAAATTGTCATTGAAAAAAAGCCCCTTCAACATTGAATATATATAAAACATTGCAAAATACTTTTAAAAGTCCCCTTTTTTTCAGAAAATGTTTTATTAACAATAGATTCTTCATTTTTAATCACTATAGCAACTACCGGTTTCCATTCATGTCATTTTTCATCCCTAGCCAAAAGTGCGAAACTAAACTAAACTGTGGAGTGCTGGCTTAAGCAAAATGCAATATTAAATATTGTAATTTTCTAGTTATTTCTTGAAAGCTTACCTTCTTACGAGTAAAAGGATACCAAATTTATCATAATTGGACAATTGATAACAATTTTAGAGGCATTCTCATACTAGGCTATCTCCTCTTCATTAGTGGAGAACTTTCCTTATACCTAAGTACAGATATGCATTTCACTGTATTTGCTATAATCATCTTTTAGATGAAAATTTCCACTTAAAACATACAAAATCACAACCCATATGTACTTATAAACCCTAAATTTGGGGTTTTGTAAGCTTTTAACACAGGTTTTATGCCAAAATAGTGCATTTGAAGCTCATCACATGAAAAATCACAGAAATCTGAATGAACTGAAAACCAAATACTAAAACGCCCACTCCAGGTCTAAGGTTATTAAACCTTTGCTTATTGTGCACTTAAAAGTTGCCCGGTTAACTGTTTTACATGTAACCTGCGCAAATATTTAGCTTTTAAAAATATATTTCATTCTTTGTGATGGCAAGAGCCATATTCACACATGAATTAGTTCAATGATTATTCTGTTAACTTTGCAAAAAATCTGCATACTTGGTTGCTAGGGACTTATTAGCTAACAACAACATAGGTCCATGCCATAAGTTACATTGTTTTAACCCTTGTATCAAAGCATAGCATAAAAACACTAGTTTCTAAGGTGTAAAGCAATTTTTTTAAATGTGTAGGGGTATAGGCAGTTCCCTTTAAGCCAGCACTCCACAGTATTGTAGAACTGCCTGATTTTGGTCTTGTAATCTGATGCTTTGTAACATTTATCACTTTAAAAAATTGTCAAGCATCTGTAAATCTATATATCTAGAAATAGCTCAAGCCAAGGCCTTCAGGATGCAGTAAAAATTTTCTGGAAAAAAATTACCCACAGCATATAGTGTTACCATAGAAACCATGCAAAAATATGCGAAAATTTGCAAAAAAGTTCATAAAATCAGGTTTAAAAATATCAAATTTCCCGCAAAATATCTGAAATTTTTATTTCAATCCCTGAAACTGTTCAAACTTTTCCCTTCAAAAACCCCTTCCTCATATGGGCATCGCCGGTTAGATTTTGAGCTATTTCACTTTGTAATCCACTTATTAAATTTAGCATGGTAAAAAATTGACTTACTTTCACTTTCACAATGAAGTCAAATTGTCATTGAAAAAAAGCCCCTTCAACATTGAATATATATAAAACATTGCAAAATACTTTTAAAAGTCCCCTTTTTTTCAGAAAATGTTTTATCAACAATAGATTCTTCATTTTTAATCACTATAGCAACTACCGGTTTCCATTCATGTCATTTTTCATCCCTAGCCAAAAGTGCGAAACTAAACTAAACTGTGGAGTGCTGGCTTAAGCAAAATGCAATATTAAATATTGTAATTTTCTAGTTATTTCTTGAAAGCTTACCTTCTTACGAGTAAAAGGATACCAAATTTATCATAATTGGACAATTGATAACAATTTTAGAGGCATTCTCATACTAGGCTATCTCCTCTTCATTAGTGGAGAACTTTCCTTATACCTAAGTACAGATATGCATTTCACTGTATTTGCTATAATCATCTTTTAGATGAAAATTTCCACTTAAAACATACAAAATCACAACCCATATGTACTTATAAACCCTAAATTTGGGGTTTTGTAAGCTTTTAACACAGGTTTTATGCCAAAATAGTGCATTTGAAGCTCATCACATGAAAAATCACAGAAATCTGAATGAACTGAAAACCAAATACTAAAACGCCCACTCCAGGTCTAAGGTTATTAAACCTTTGCTTATTGTGCACTTAAAAGTTGCCCGGTTAACTGTTTTACATGTAACCTGCGCAAATATTTAGCTTTTAAAAATATATTTCATTCTTTGTGATGGCAAGAGCCATATTCACACATGAATTAGTTCAATGATTGTTCTGTTAACTTTGCAAAAAATCTGCATACTTGGTTGCTAGGGACTTATTAGCTAACAACAACATAGGTCCATGCCATAAGTTACATTGTTTTAACCCTTGTATCAAAGCATAGCATAAAAACACTAGTTTCTAAGGTGTAAAGCAATTTTTTTAAATGTGTAGGGGTATAGGCAGTTCCCTTTAAGCCAGCACTCCACAGTATTGTAGAACTGCCTGATTTTGGTCTTGTAATCTGATGCTTTGTAACATTTATCACTTTAAAAAATTGTCAAGCATCTGTAAATCTATATATCTAGAAATAGCTCAAGCCAAGGCCTTCAGGATGCAGTAAAAATTTTCTGGAAAAAAATTACCCACAGCATATAGTGTTACCATAGAAACCATGCAAAAATATGCGAAAATTTGCAAAAAAGTTCATAAAATCAGGTTTAAAAATATCAAATTTCCCGCAAAATATCTGAAATTTTTATTTCAATCCCTGAAACTGTTCAAACTTTTCCCTTCAAAAACCCCTTCCTCATATGGGCATCGCCGGTTAGATTTTGAGCTATTTCACTTTGTAATCCACTTATTAAATTTAGCATGGTAAAAAATTGACTTACTTTCACTTTCACAATGAAGTCAAATTGTCATTGAAAAAAAGCCCCTTCAACATTGAATATATATAAAACATTGCAAAATACTTTTAAAAGTCCCCTTTTTTTCAGAAAATGTTTTATTAACAATAGATTCTTCATTTTTAATCACTATAGCAACTACCGGTTTCCATTCATGTCATTTTTCATCCCTAGCCAAAAGTGCGAAACTAAACTAAACTGTGGAGTGCTGGCTTAAGCAAAATGCAATATTAAATATTGTAATTTTCTAGTTATTTCTTGAAAGCTTACCTTCTTACGAGTAAAAGGATACCAAATTTATCATAATTGGACAATTGATAACAATTTTAGAGGCATTCTCATACTAGGCTATCTCCTCTTCATTAGTGGAGAACTTTCCTTATACCTAAGTACAGATATGCATTTCACTGTATTTGCTATAATCATCTTTTAGATGAAAATTTCCACTTAAAACATACAAAATCACAACCCATATGTACTTATAAACCCTAAATTTGGGGTTTTGTAAGCTTTTAACACAGGTTTTATGCCAAAATAGTGCATTTGAAGCTCATCACATGAAAAATCACAGAAATCTGAATGAACTGAAAACCAAATACTAAAACGCCCACTCCAGGTCTAAGGTTATTAAACCTTTGCTTATTGTGCACTTAAAAGTTGCCCGGTTAACTGTTTTACATGTAACCTGCGCAAATATTTAGCTTTTAAAAATATATTTCATTCTTTGTGATGGCAAGAGCCATATTCACACATGAATTAGTTCAATGATTGTTCTGTTAACTTTGCAAAAAATCTGCATACTTGGTTGCTAGGGACTTATTAGCTAACAACAACATAGGTCCATGCCATAAGTTACATTGTTTTAACCCTTGTATCAAAGCATAGCATAAAAACACTAGTTTCTAAGGTGTAAAGCAATTTTTTTAAATGTGTAGGGGTATAGGCAGTTCCCTTTAAGCCAGCACTCCACAGTATTGTAGAACTGCCTGATTTTGGTCTTGTAATCTGATGCTTTGTAACATTTATCACTTTAAAAAATTGTCAAGCATCTGTAAATCTATATATCTAGAAATAGCTCAAGCCAAGGCCTTCAGGATGCAGTAAAAATTTTCTGGAAAAAAATTACCCACAGCATATAGTGTTACCATAGAAACCATGCAAAAATATGCGAAAATTTGCAAAAAAGTTCATAAAATCAGGTTTAAAAATATCAAATTTCCCGCAAAATATCTGAAATTTTTATTTCAATCCCTGAAACTGTTCAAACTTTTCCCTTCAAAAACCCCTTCCTCATATGGGCATCGCTGGTTAGATTTTGAGCTATTTCACTTTGTAATCCACTTATTAAATTTAGCATGGTAAAAAATTGACTTACTTTCACTTTCACAATGAAGTCAAATTGTCATTGAAAAAAAGCCCCTTCAACATTGAATATATATAAAACATTGCAAAATACTTTTAAAAGTCCCCTTTTTTTCAGAAAATGTTTTATTAACAATAGATTCTTCATTTTTAATCACTATAGCAACTACCGGTTTCCATTCATGTCATTTTTCATCCCTAGCCAAAAGTGCGAAACTAAACTAAACTGTGGAGTGCTGGCTTAAGCAAAATGCAATATTAAATATTGTAATTTTCTAGTTATTTCTTGAAAGCTTACCTTCTTACGAGTAAAAGGATACCAAATTTATCATAATTGGACAATTGATAACAATTTTAGAGGCATTCTCATACTAGGCTATCTCCTCTTCATTAGTGGAGAACTTTCCTTATACCTAAGTACAGATATGCATTTCACTGTATTTGCTATAATCATCTTTTAGATGAAAATTTCCACTTAAAACATACAAAATCACAACCCATATGTACTTATAAACCCTAAATTTGGGGTTTTGTAAGCTTTTAACACAGGTTTTATGCCAAAATAGTGCATTTGAAGCTCATCACATGAAAAATCACAGAAATCTGAATGAACTGAAAACCAAATACTAAAACGCCCACTCCAGGTCTAAGGTTATTAAACCTTTGCTTATTGTGCACTTAAAAGTTGCCCGGTTAACTGTTTTACATGTAACCTGCGCAAATATTTAGCTTTTAAAAATATATTTCATTCTTTGTGATGGCAAGAGCCATATTCACACATGAATTAGTTCAATGATTATTCTGTTAACTTTGCAAAAAATCTGCATACTTGGTTGCTAGGGACTTATTAGCTAACAACAACATAGGTCCATGCCATAAGTTACATTGTTTTAACCCTTGTATCAAAGCATAGCATAAAAACACTAGTTTCTAAGGTGTAAAGCAATTTTTTTAAATGTGTAGGGGTATAGGCAGTTCCCTTTAAGCCAGCACTCCACAGTATTGTAGAACTGCCTGATTTTGGTCTTGTAATCTGATGCTTTGTAACATTTATCACTTTAAAAAATTGTCAAGCATCTGTAAATCTATATATCTAGAAATAGCTCAAGCCAAGGCCTTCAGGATGCAGTAAAAATTTTCTGGAAAAAAATTACCCACAGCATATAGTGTTACCATAGAAACCATGCAAAAATATGCGAAAATTTGCAAAAAAGTTCATAAAATCAGGTTTAAAAATATCAAATTTCCCGCAAAATATCTGAAATTTTTATTTCAATCCCTGAAACTGTTCAAACTTTTCCCTTCAAAAACCCCTTCCTCATATGGGCATCGCCGGTTAGATTTTGAGCTATTTCACTTTGTAATCCACTTATTAAATTTAGCATGGTAAAAAATTGACTTACTTTCACTTTCACAATGAAGTCAAATTGTCATTGAAAAAAAGCCCCTTCAACATTGAATATATATAAAACATTGCAAAATACTTTTAAAAGTCCCCTTTTTTTCAGAAAATGTTTTATCAACAATAGATTCTTCATTTTTAATCACTATAGCAACTACCGGTTTCCATTCATGTCATTTTTCATCCCTAGCCAAAAGTGCGAAACTAAACTAAACTGTGGAGTGCTGGCTTAAGCAAAATGCAATATTAAATATTGTAATTTTCTAGTTATTTCTTGAAAGCTTACCTTCTTACGAGTAAAAGGATACCAAATTTATCATAATTGGACAATTGATAACAATTTTAGAGGCATTCTCATACTAGGCTATCTCCTCTTCATTAGTGGAGAACTTTCCTTATACCTAAGTACAGATATGCATTTCACTGTATTTGCTATAATCATCTTTTAGATGAAAATTTCCACTTAAAACATACAAAATCACAACCCATATGTACTTATAAACCCTAAATTTGGGGTTTTGTAAGCTTTTAACACAGGTTTTATGCCAAAATAGTGCATTTGAAGCTCATCACATGAAAAATCACAGAAATCTGAATGAACTGAAAACCAAATACTAAAACGCCCACTCCAGGTCTAAGGTTATTAAACCTTTGCTTATTGTGCACTTAAAAGTTGCCCGGTTAACTGTTTTACATGTAACCTGCGCAAATATTTAGCTTTTAAAAATATATTTCATTCTTTGTGATGGCAAGAGCCATATTCACACATGAATTAGTTCAATGATTGTTCTGTTAACTTTGCAAAAAATCTGCATACTTGGTTGCTAGGGACTTATTAGCTAACAACAACATAGGTCCATGCCATAAGTTACATTGTTTTAACCCTTGTATCAAAGCATAGCATAAAAACACTAGTTTCTAAGGTGTAAAGCAATTTTTTTAAATGTGTAGGGGTATAGGCAGTTCCCTTTAAGCCAGCACTCCACAGTATTGTAGAACTGCCTGATTTTGGTCTTGTAATCTGATGCTTTGTAACATTTATCACTTTAAAAAATTGTCAAGCATCTGTAAATCTATATATCTAGAAATAGCTCAAGCCAAGGCCTTCAGGATGCAGTAAAAATTTTCTGGAAAAAAATTACCCACAGCATATAGTGTTACCATAGAAACCATGCAAAAATATGCGAAAATTTGCAAAAAAGTTCATAAAATCAGGTTTAAAAATATCAAATTTCCCGCAAAATATCTGAAATTTTTATTTCAATCCCTGAAACTGTTCAAACTTTTCCCTTCAAAAACCCCTTCCTCATATGGGCATCGCCGGTTAGATTTTGAGCTATTTCACTTTGTAATCCACTTATTAAATTTAGCATGGTAAAAAATTGACTTACTTTCACTTTCACAATGAAGTCAAATTGTCATTGAAAAAAAGCCCCTTCAACATTGAATATATATAAAACATTGCAAAATACTTTTAAAAGTCCCCTTTTTTTCAGAAAATGTTTTATTAACAATAGATTCTTCATTTTTAATCACTATAGCAACTACCGGTTTCCATTCATGTCATTTTTCATCCCTAGCCAAAAGTGCGAAACTAAACTAAACTGTGGAGTGCTGGCTTAAGCAAAATGCAATATTAAATATTGTAATTTTCTAGTTATTTCTTGAAAGCTTACCTTCTTACGAGTAAAAGGATACCAAATTTATCATAATTGGACAATTGATAACAATTTTAGAGGCATTCTCATACTAGGCTATCTCCTCTTCATTAGTGGAGAACTTTCCTTATACCTAAGTACAGATATGCATTTCACTGTATTTGCTATAATCATCTTTTAGATGAAAATTTCCACTTAAAACATACAAAATCACAACCCATATGTACTTATAAACCCTAAATTTGGGGTTTTGTAAGCTTTTAACACAGGTTTTATGCCAAAATAGTGCATTTGAAGCTCATCACATGAAAAATCACAGAAATCTGAATGAACTGAAAACCAAATACTAAAACGCCCACTCCAGGTCTAAGGTTATTAAACCTTTGCTTATTGTGCACTTAAAAGTTGCCCGGTTAACTGTTTTACATGTAACCTGCGCAAATATTTAGCTTTTAAAAATATATTTCATTCTTTGTGATGGCAAGAGCCATATTCACACATGAATTAGTTCAATGATTATTCTGTTAACTTTGCAAAAAATCTGCATACTTGGTTGCTAGGGACTTATTAGCTAACAACAACATAGGTCCATGCCATAAGTTACATTGTTTTAACCCTTGTATCAAAGCATAGCATAAAAACACTAGTTTCTAAGGTGTAAAGCAATTTTTTTAAATGTGTAGGGGTATAGGCAGTTCCCTTTAAGCCAGCACTCCACAGTATTGTAGAACTGCCTGATTTTGGTCTTGTAATCTGATGCTTTGTAACATTTATCACTTTAAAAAATTGTCAAGCATCTGTAAATCTATATATCTAGAAATAGCTCAAGCCAAGGCCTTCAGGATGCAGTAAAAATTTTCTGGAAAAAAATTACCCACAGCATATAGTGTTACCATAGAAACCATGCAAAAATATGCGAAAATTTGCAAAAAAGTTCATAAAATCAGGTTTAAAAATATCAAATTTCCCGCAAAATATCTGAAATTTTTATTTCAATCCCTGAAACTGTTCAAACTTTTCCCTTCAAAAACCCCTTCCTCATATGGGCATCGCCGGTTAGATTTTGAGCTATTTCACTTTGTAATCCACTTATTAAATTTAGCATGGTAAAAAATTGACTTACTTTCACTTTCACAATGAAGTCAAATTGTCATTGAAAAAAAGCCCCTTCAACATTGAATATATATAAAACATTGCAAAATACTTTTAAAAGTCCCCTTTTTTTCAGAAAATGTTTTATTAACAATAGATTCTTCATTTTTAATCACTATAGCAACTACCGGTTTCCATTCATGTCATTTTTCATCCCTAGCCAAAAGTGCGAAACTAAACTAAACTGTGGAGTGCTGGCTTAAGCAAAATGCAATATTAAATATTGTAATTTTCTAGTTATTTCTTGAAAGCTTACCTTCTTACGAGTAAAAGGATACCAAATTTATCATAATTGGACAATTGATAACAATTTTAGAGGCATTCTCATACTAGGCTATCTCCTCTTCATTAGTGGAGAACTTTCCTTATACCTAAGTACAGATATGCATTTCACTGTATTTGCTATAATCATCTTTTAGATGAAAATTTCCACTTAAAACATACAAAATCACAACCCATATGTACTTATAAACCCTAAATTTGGGGTTTTGTAAGCTTTTAACACAGGTTTTATGCCAAAATAGTGCATTTGAAGCTCATCACATGAAAAATCACAGAAATCTGAATGAACTGAAAACCAAATACTAAAACGCCCACTCCAGGTCTAAGGTTATTAAACCTTTGCTTATTGTGCACTTAAAAGTTGCCCGGTTAACTGTTTTACATGTAACCTGCGCAAATATTTAGCTTTTAAAAATATATTTCATTCTTTGTGATGGCAAGAGCCATATTCACACATGAATTAGTTCAATGATTATTCTGTTAACTTTGCAAAAAATCTGCATACTTGGTTGCTAGGGACTTATTAGCTAACAACAACATAGGTCCATGCCATAAGTTACATTGTTTTAACCCTTGTATCAAAGCATAGCATAAAAACACTAGTTTCTAAGGTGTAAAGCAATTTTTTTAAATGTGTAGGGGTATAGGCAGTTCCCTTTAAGCCAGCACTCCACAGTATTGTAGAACTGCCTGATTTTGGTCTTGTAATCTGATGCTTTGTAACATTTATCACTTTAAAAAATTGTCAAGCATCTGTAAATCTATATATCTAGAAATAGCTCAAGCCAAGGCCTTCAGGATGCAGTAAAAATTTTCTGGAAAAAAATTACCCACAGCATATAGTGTTACCATAGAAACCATGCAAAAATATGCGAAAATTTGCAAAAAAGTTCATAAAATCAGGTTTAAAAATATCAAATTTCCCGCAAAATATCTGAAATTTTTATTTCAATCCCTGAAACTGTTCAAACTTTTCCCTTCAAAAACCCCTTCCTCATATGGGCATCGCCGGTTAGATTTTGAGCTATTTCACTTTGTAATCCACTTATTAAATTTAGCATGGTAAAAAATTGACTTACTTTCACTTTCACAATGAAGTCAAATTGTCATTGAAAAAAAGCCCCTTCAACATTGAATATATATAAAACATTGCAAAATACTTTTAAAAGTCCCCTTTTTTTCAGAAAATGTTTTATTAACAATAGATTCTTCATTTTTAATCACTATAGCAACTACCGGTTTCCATTCATGTCATTTTTCATCCCTAGCCAAAAGTGCGAAACTAAACTAAACTGTGGAGTGCTGGCTTAAGCAAAATGCAATATTAAATATTGTAATTTTCTAGTTATTTCTTGAAAGCTTACCTTCTTACGAGTAAAAGGATACCAAATTTATCATAATTGGACAATTGATAACAATTTTAGAGGCATTCTCATACTAGGCTATCTCCTCTTCATTAGTGGAGAACTTTCCTTATACCTAAGTACAGATATGCATTTCACTGTATTTGCTATAATCATCTTTTAGATGAAAATTTCCACTTAAAACATACAAAATCACAACCCATATGTACTTATAAACCCTAAATTTGGGGTTTTGTAAGCTTTTAACACAGGTTTTATGCCAAAATAGTGCATTTGAAGCTCATCACATGAAAAATCACAGAAATCTGAATGAACTGAAAACCAAATACTAAAACGCCCACTCCAGGTCTAAGGTTATTAAACCTTTGCTTATTGTGCACTTAAAAGTTGCCCGGTTAACTGTTTTACATGTAACCTGCGCAAATATTTAGCTTTTAAAAATATATTTCATTCTTTGTGATGGCAAGAGCCATATTCACACATGAATTAGTTCAATGATTATTCTGTTAACTTTGCAAAAAATCTGCATACTTGGTTGCTAGGGACTTATTAGCTAACAACAACATAGGTCCATGCCATAAGTTACATTGTTTTAACCCTTGTATCAAAGCATAGCATAAAAACACTAGTTTCTAAGGTGTAAAGCAATTTTTTTAAATGTGTAGGGGTATAGGCAGTTCCCTTTAAGCCAGCACTCCACAGTATTGTAGAACTGCCTGATTTTGGTCTTGTAATCTGATGCTTTGTAACATTTATCACTTTAAAAAATTGTCAAGCATCTGTAAATCTATATATCTAGAAATAGCTCAAGCCAAGGCCTTCAGGATGCAGTAAAAATTTTCTGGAAAAAAATTACCCACAGCATATAGTGTTACCATAGAAACCATGCAAAAATATGCGAAAATTTGCAAAAAAGTTCATAAAATCAGGTTTAAAAATATCAAATTTCCCGCAAAATATCTGAAATTTTTATTTCAATCCCTGAAACTGTTCAAACTTTTCCCTTCAAAAACCCCTTCCTCATATGGGCATCGCCGGTTAGATTTTGAGCTATTTCACTTTGTAATCCACTTATTAAATTTAGCATGGTAAAAAATTGACTTACTTTCACTTTCACAATGAAGTCAAATTGTCATTGAAAAAAAGCCCCTTCAACATTGAATATATATAAAACATTGCAAAATACTTTTAAAAGTCCCCTTTTTTTCAGAAAATGTTTTATTAACAATAGATTCTTCATTTTTAATCACTATAGCAACTACCGGTTTCCATTCATGTCATTTTTCATCCCTAGCCAAAAGTGCGAAACTAAACTAAACTGTGGAGTGCTGGCTTAAGCAAAATGCAATATTAAATATTGTAATTTTCTAGTTATTTCTTGAAAGCTTACCTTCTTACGAGTAAAAGGATACCAAATTTATCATAATTGGACAATTGATAACAATTTTAGAGGCATTCTCATACTAGGCTATCTCCTCTTCATTAGTGGAGAACTTTCCTTATACCTAAGTACAGATATGCATTTCACTGTATTTGCTATAATCATCTTTTAGATGAAAATTTCCACTTAAAACATACAAAATCACAACCCATATGTACTTATAAACCCTAAATTTGGGGTTTTGTAAGCTTTTAACACAGGTTTTATGCCAAAATAGTGCATTTGAAGCTCATCACATGAAAAATCACAGAAATCTGAATGAACTGAAAACCAAATACTAAAACGCCCACTCCAGGTCTAAGGTTATTAAACCTTTGCTTATTGTGCACTTAAAAGTTGCCCGGTTAACTGTTTTACATGTAACCTGCGCAAATATTTAGCTTTTAAAAATATATTTCATTCTTTGTGATGGCAAGAGCCATATTCACACATGAATTAGTTCAATGATTATTCTGTTAACTTTGCAAAAAATCTGCATACTTGGTTGCTAGGGACTTATTAGCTAACAACAACATAGGTCCATGCCATAAGTTACATTGTTTTAACCCTTGTATCAAAGCATAGCATAAAAACACTAGTTTCTAAGGTGTAAAGCAATTTTTTTAAATGTGTAGGGGTATAGGCAGTTCCCTTTAAGCCAGCACTCCACAGTATTGTAGAACTGCCTGATTTTGGTCTTGTAATCTGATGCTTTGTAACATTTATCACTTTAAAAAATTGTCAAGCATCTGTAAATCTATATATCTAGAAATAGCTCAAGCCAAGGCCTTCAGGATGCAGTAAAAATTTTCTGGAAAAAAATTACCCACAGCATATAGTGTTACCATAGAAACCATGCAAAAATATGCGAAAATTTGCAAAAAAGTTCATAAAATCAGGTTTAAAAATATCAAATTTCCCGCAAAATATCTGAAATTTTTATTTCAATCCCTGAAACTGTTCAAACTTTTCCCTTCAAAAACCCCTTCCTCATATGGGCATCGCCGGTTAGATTTTGAGCTATTTCACTTTGTAATCCACTTATTAAATTTAGCATGGTAAAAAATTGACTTACTTTCACTTTCACAATGAAGTCAAATTGTCATTGAAAAAAAGCCCCTTCAACATTGAATATATATAAAACATTGCAAAATACTTTTAAAAGTCCCCTTTTTTTCAGAAAATGTTTTATTAACAATAGATTCTTCATTTTTAATCACTATAGCAACTACCGGTTTCCATTCATGTCATTTTTCATCCCTAGCCAAAAGTGCGAAACTAAACTAAACTGTGGAGTGCTGGCAAAATGACAGTTTAGATAAACTAGGATCTACGAGCCATTAATTTTACTTCCGCCTTAAGTATAATCTACATGAGACCGAAATGGCGCTTGTATTAAACCGAAACAGGGTAGGTGTAGAAAACACTTCTACTACGGTAGGAATACCAGACAATCCACTAGCAAGACTTATGTACTATCTTAATTGTATGTGCACTGTACTTAGTCTAGATGAACCAGGATTAAACCGACTCACCAATTATGATGTTTTTTTTCTTCTTAGTGACGAAGACAAGGTTTTACTTTTACTTTTATGTGCCAAGTTAAATCCAGTGGCACTTACGGGAAAATGTTTGCTTCTTAACGAGAACGTTCGTTCCACGGCTGGAAGAGATAATGAGTTCTACAACATTAACGCTGAGACAATGACATTTGCAGCCTCTGAATCAGTATTTGTTGGTGAAAAACGTGTAGCTGTGAAAAAAGTAATGGTATATAACTCGTCATGGCTATATAGAAACTATATCCAACCAATGAAATTCTTCCTAAATGATGATGACGATGCCGAACCGACGCACATTAACACAACGCCTGAAACAACTGGATATTACCAACAAGCTTTGACCTACTACCAAACACCAACTCAACAACAATACAACCAACCGGCCATTGCTTATAACCGTCCTACTGCTAATCAGTACCATCAACAACCATCTTATACAAGACCTTCATATCAACGACAGGACTCGGAGAGCTGCTGCTGTACCATTCTTTAAAGAGGTCGATTTAATAAATCATTTTGTTTAGAGAATCCAATATCTATTCACCCATTTTTTCCTATTTTGTGGTAATAATTTTGTTTTATATTTCTCTGTTTAGTTAGTGCAAAGATACATTTTTATTGTGTCTGACAGACTAACATTTTACTCATATGAACAATATATATAATGACAAACGTCACAATTTATGCTATTTATATTATTTTAATGTCCTGGCTAGTAGGGCTTAAGGTGCATACAAATTTACTGCTTTCATACATTACACCGAAAATCTGTAAAATTCTTCTTTGTATGAGTATCTTGAGTTATCGAACAATGCTACTTAACTTGTTTTTGAGTCATTATTAGAGGCGGACGGACAGCAGGTGTTTTTTTTCACCTTAACATCTTTGCATGAGTTAGATACATACTGTGAAATGATTTATCATCAAACTGAACATTCATATTGATTCTATTTACATTATCGTGTACATTATTATAGGTGATTGGTCGGTGTCAACGTCTTCCTAGTATGTGGGATTGCCATTGTAAAGATAGACTGTATTTTGCTCATGACTTTTCATCCTTTATTTTACCTTTTTTCACGCAGAACTGACGATTTTCATATACAACAAATGTAAACACATGACTTCCTTCATCTTTACCATGAATTTGTGACTAGGTTATTTAAAAATTGACATGTTATTAACAGCTAATTCAGCACATTTATTGATAAATGCAAAATAGAGTCTACTAGGGAATCGCTAAGTGCGATTCATTTAAAAGATTTGTACCTTGTTACTTTTGGGTGGGTGGGGCCATTGTGGGTTAGAATGTCAGCCATTTTGCAAGTTTGTTTCATCCCTGATTTTTTAAATAGACCCTTTTGTGGTAAGTTGGTGATCATGCTCAATATACACCCGCGAGGTAGAGCTTGGGTAGAAAAAAAGAATTTTCCTCGCGGAAGTGTATATTGAGCATGCTCTACGCATGCTCATCGACTACCGCAACGTTAAAACAGAAGGGTCTATTACTACCAACTTTGAATTTTCTATCAAAATCATGTACTTCTATATGGGAGAAAAAAAAGATCACACTATGTAGCAGTTTTTTTATGAAAATAATAACCAGTAGGCAACATTACAAAAATAAAAAAAAATAGATCAAACATATTCGAATGTTTCAATATTACCTAGTACAAATTATATACTAAGTACGGTTTTCGACTTTAACAATTCACGCAAGATTCAATGAGAGACTAGTATGTCAACTGTTTGTTAAACAATTGAAAGGTCTTTCCCTTGAAAAGTATCTCTTTGTAATATACACGTAAAGACATTCGGTTTGATACATAACATGTACCTTCTACAAAAGTTTGTTTTTTAGCAGTCGGTAACCTAGTCAAATGCAATTGTCGATGTTTCCAACATTATTTTTGTAATGGAAACTTGATGACCTTTCATTAGATATACAACAACCCTACTTTCGTTGATCTTTATCATTCTGCGCTTATTAACCCCAAATGGGTTCTTTTTCTGTATCAAAAAAATTATATTTGAGATGTACACGTTATGACCTTTAATTTGATACGCGACAACCAAACTAAATAAAAAAGTTAAGTTTTGCACTCAATGACCTCATCCAACTCATTTCGGGGGGACAAACCATCGATATTTCGGATGTACGCTTTAAGACCTTTCATTTGATATGCAACAACATTGCCTTCTAAGAACTTTAACTTTTTGCACTTAATGACCCTACTCTTCGAACATGTACCAATTATCGAGCATGAAACTGATTTTTTAAATGTTCTCATTGAGATCTTCAAAATGATATATCACATGACCCTCTTTCACTGTGTCAAACAGTTGTACTTGAGCAGATCTTTCATTCTGTGTACTGATCATTTGTGTTTCTATTGTGGATTTTAAAATATATACACTCGCTTTGAAAAACTAAAATTTCAATAGATGCAAAACGAGACAAGATATATCAAATAAAAAAAATAGTATGATAATCTACAGAACATATGCAACAAAATTACAAAACAATTTGGGCAATTGCAGAGCTCATTTTGAGCACAATGATGATTTAAATATGATGCAAAAACAAACTCCAGAACCGGAAGTGGTAGAGGCATGAAACTACAACTATATATCTTAGGATTACTTGACTTGATAAAATTAACAAAGTCAATGTCATACAATTATGTTAAGGTCACAAACCGGATTGTGCAAAACATTAAATTCTCATGACTTTTGAATAGACGGTCTGACAGTTGTAAACTTGGTCTCAAAATGTAGGGCTTGTCGAGAAGGTCATTTCATACGCATATGTATGCACTTATCTCTTATCGTTTTCTTAATATCAAGGCCTGTAGTTTGCAGTGAGAAGGCTTCCAACCACTGTATGACCTTTGATCTTGGATGCAAAATGAAAGGTCACATGGACCAAAAATCATTGAAGAAGGTCCATGTTTCTACAACTTCCGGTTCTCGAAATATAAATTTTTAAAACTTAAGTATGATATTTCAAGGGATATAACTCCTGTATGGTTTGATAATAAAACACATGTTTACGTTTATTCATTAGGTTTTCATATTGTGTACTTGAAACAGTTTTTAGATTGATTCTTTCTATTATGGTTTTCAAGATATGAGGGATTGAAAGAAATTGTTTGAAGGGGATATAACTCTTAAAGATGATAATGAAATCCTTAGTAGGGTCATTTTCTAATAGAACATCTATATGTTCACCAAGTATGATCATGATATTCTGAAAAATGAGCTCGGGGGAACATGTTGACAATGTTGATAAGACGCTAATAAACGGAAGATAACTTCTACAATGGATGATGAAATTCTTCACGGGATTATCCGGTAAAAGTCCTAAAAGAGGTCTATCGATGGTCCAAATTTTGTAATGATATTTCGAAAGATGGCGAAACAGGGCCGTGTCAAAGTAAATGTTGATGGGGAAAAACTAGCACTCTGCGACACTTGACCTACGGTGCAAATGAAAGGTCACATTGACCAAAGATCATTGATGAAGGTCCCATGTCTCTACAACTTCCGATTCTTGAAATATAATTTTTTAAAACTTTAGTATGATATTTCAAGGGATATAACTCCCGTATGGTTTTATAACAAAACACTAGGCCGTCGGCTTATGTACGTGAAACCGTTTCCAGAATTATTCTATCAAATATGGATTTTAAGATATGAGCGATTAAAAGAAATTGTTTAAAATAGATCTTAAAGATGATAATGAAATCCTTAACAGGGTCATTTCCTAACTGAACATGATGACATCTACATGTTCATCAAATATGGCGATGATATCCTGAAAATGAGTTCGGGGGACCATGTTGAAAAAACGCCAATAAAAGGGCGATAACTTCTACAATGGATAATGGAACTCTTCACAGGATCATCTTTTTAAAAGTCCTTAATGAGCTCTATCGATGGTCCAAATTTGGTAATGATATCTTGAAAGATAAATAGGGGAGACCATGTCAAAGACAATTTTGCAAACAACGAAAGAATGAAAAACACATTAGAAAAACAATAAGGTCTTTCCCATGTAGGGAAAGTCCTTAAAAAGGCTGTTTTTGTTAATCTGTTTCACTACAGACCAGATAAAATGAAATATTTATAGTAATATAAGTAGTGACGTATACATAAATAAAAAAGTAATCGCATTTAAAAGGTAAATGTAAATAAAATACAAATAAAACGTGATAAAAAAGAAAGGGGTTCCAGTTAAAAATGACAATTACTTATTATTCTACCGCTCACGCTCTAACTTAAGAAGTCATGCTTTGATTAAAGGAACTGGAGACCGGGAATATGTCAAAAAGACAACAAAAGTCAATGGATCTTTAATGAACGACGAAAAAAAAACAAATATCGACACCCAGGTTCTGCTTTCAACTGGATCCATAAATGACAAATATACCGCGGACTTATTAAATTGAGCACCAAACTATATATTAAGCATACTAAGAAGAAAAGAACCCAACAAATTTAAATAACACAAGATTAACAAAGACTTAGATGTTCCTGACATTTCCATTCAAAAGAGGTTTGAATACAAAGAATGTCAAAATATAACAAACCAAACATAAAACAATTAACACAGGAGCAGCTATATTGTCTTATTCCATATCTAAATTAAACTGATCGATAAAGATATTAGGCTTCGTGTTTCGGACTACATGAATGATTTGTTATAGTACAACCTGTATTGGACTTCGTGTTTCGGACTACATGAATGATTTGTTATAGTACAACCTGTATTGGGCTTTGTGTTTCGGACTACATGAATGATTTGTTATAGTACAACCTGTATTGGGCTTTGTGTTCCGGACTATATGAACGATTTGTTTTAGTACAACCTGTATTGGGCTTTGTGTTCCGGACTATATGAATAATTTGTTACAGTACAACCTGTATTGGGCTTTGTGTTCCGGACTATATGAATGATTTGTTACAATACAACCTGTATCGGGCTTTGTTTTCCGGACTATATGAATGATTTGTTAATAGTACAACCTGTATTGGGCTTTGTATTTCGGACTACATGAATGATTTGTTATAGTGCAACCTGTATTGGGCTTTGTGTTCCGGACTATATTAACGATTTGTTATAGTACAACCTGTATTGGGCTTTGTGTTTCGGACTATATGACTGATTTGTTATAGTGCAACCTGTATTGGGCTTTGTGTTTCGGACTATATGAACGATTTTTTTTTAGTACAACCTGTATTGGGCTTTGTGTTCCGGACTATATGAATGATTTGTTACAATACAACCTGTATCGGGCTTTGTGTTCCGGACTATATGAATGATTTGTTAGTAGTACAACCTGTATTGGGCTTTGTGTTTCGGACTATATGAATGATTTGTTATAGTACAACCTGTATTGGGCTTTGTATTCCGGACTATAGGAATGATTTGCTACAATACAATCTGTATCGGGCTTTGTGTTCCGGACTATATGAATGATTTGTTAATAGTACAACCTGTATAAATAACATTATTTAAGGCATGTAACTAATATCTGCGTAAATCGAACCAAAAGTCTTTATACAAGAAAATATAGTCTGATATTAGTAACATTCCTTATACTTGCGGAAATCAAACCAAAGTTCTTTATACATAATAATATATTCTGATATTAGTTACATTCTTTATACTTTTGTATAAATATTAAATGAAAATGACAGCATCTTTTCTAACAGTATAAATGGTCATATTAATTTATATACATATAGAACATGAAATAACAGCCAGCTGAAGGCGTATGATGCACTGATCTAGTATTCAGAATGAATAATCGCAAAAATAGTTCAAAATTTCATCAAGGCTAAGGATCGTTTCAAATAAATTCACAAGAGAGATTGTTAGTAGGTTTAAAGAGTAGTTTTTATCACAGTCTAATATTAAGTTAGCAATGTTCCACAGCGTATCATGTCTATTGCAGATTTTTGCGGTCAACTTAAGAACTTTTTCCCATACGGCTCAACACAGAAGTCCAAAGTTTTGGCATATTCTTAATTTCATCAATCCAAATCTTCTCAAAGTCATCCCGTAAATGTCCTTTCACAGTGTCAAGAATGTATGTTGTAGGTATGCCTGAATCGAAGTCAATTAGATATCCAAGATCACAATTTTCTGAGATGAATCTTACAGAGTTAAAACATGCATTCTTATAACGTCTGGATAGCCCTCGTTCCCACATAAAAACTCCTGCGTAGTCTATTGTTGGGCATGTTCATAAGGCGACAAAACAATCGGATAACAGTACACTTGTTATGAATATGAAAGGATACCATCCCATTTCAGCAACCATTGCTGGAATAGGTGCAGTTCCTTAAACACCGAGAAACATTCGTATCGCTATATATTGCAACCGCTCGATATTTTTTAACTCCCCTCACTTGAAGTATAATTCAGTACAGGAGTAGCAGTATTATCAAATATTTTGGAGTATGTTTCATAATCCATATTGCTCATATGAAGGCATTGATCCTAGCAATCTGATGGCAGTACCAATTAACTCGTTCATAGATGTACCAAAATCCACTTATTCATATATTGCCAATCCCAGAAAACGATATTGGTCAACGTATGTTGTTCCCAAGACTAAAGGCATGTTGAGATCGACATTTTGAGGATTTTCGGATGTGCATAATGCAGTAATGTATATCAATACTAAAAATCTCGAGGATCTTGTTCAGACATTGTGGGCTATAGACAATGGGAAGGTAGATTATGCACGAGATTTGTTAACACATACCGTAGATAAAATTAAGCATTGTAACAAATTCGTCAAAATAGCCGACACTTCCGAGGGAGGTTGATTACCGCTAGGCAATACGATGCTAATCTTATTGCAAGTGATTCAGAGGATGAAGCAAAAATTATCCGAGCTGGCAATAGAGCTGCCCGCAAGAAGAAAGGGAAGGCTAAGCAAGTTAGAGGAAATGGTTCCAAAACTAAGGATAACAATCAGTCTCTATTAGGAAAGGTTCCACACTTCGTTACGCAGCCCTTTCGTGGGCCTCAGCAAACTTTGTTCCATGGAATTCCCCTACAACAAGGTCTCAACACTAGAAAGATGCAGAGGGGACAATATTACTCTTGTGGGTCCTACACACATTACAGGTCCAGGAAGATATGCATATTGCAAAACATTATATAAATACCAATTCATATATGTTTAAGTATGACGTACATTCTGCAGATCACCATGTCGATATTTTCCCGCCTCACACTAAATATTTAGGATTTGCATGGGAGTTGAACGGTGTTAAAAATATTTTAAATTTCTAGTATTACCGTTTGGTCTCAGTAGTGCTTGTTACATATTTACCAAACTAACTAGACCACTTATTAAAAAGTGGAGAGGAGAAGGCAAGTAGGTTATTATGTAGTTAGACGATGGATTTGGTGTACATGATGATGAAGAATTGTGTACTAAAATGACTATACAGATTAAAAAAGACATAATAAATGGCGGTTTTGTACCTAAGGCTGAAATGTCTATGTGGACACCTACTAAAAATCTCACTTTTTTTGGTACTAACATTGATACAGATAAAGGAGTGTTTTCTATTCCTGACAATCGTATTGATAAGATTATGAGTACCATTTCAGACATTGATTTGTGTTTAAGTTAAATGGTTAAGTATTTGTAAGGAAGGTAGCTTCCTTGGTAGGACAGATTATATCTACGTCTCCTGTTATAGGCAATATAGTATATTTAATGACAAAACATGTGTCTATTGACATTAATAGTGTTCATTCATGGAACAGTTATATACATTTATCTGCAGACAGTATTCATCAAATTAATTTTTGGAGGTTTAATGAAGCCAATGTTAACCCTTTAAGACTGATGTGTCCTGGCGGACTATTGTATATAGTGATGCAAGCAATACGGGTTACGGTGGCTATGTTGTGGAAAACCCATGTAATATTGCTCATGGTACGTGGTTAGAATCTGAAGTTTCCACTAGTTCTACATGGAAGGAGTTAACTGCTGTGAAACATGTATTTTTGTCGCTAATAAACTTTTTAAGGGGCAAGATTGTAAAATGGTTTACTGACAACCAAAATGTTGTTAGTATTGTTAGTAAAGGGAGCACTAAATCAGTACTGCAAAAGTTAGGTTTAGACATTTTTAGCACATGTATTAAACACAATTTTAATATAGATATGGTTTGGATACCACGAACTGAGAATGAGAGAGCAGATTATCTTAGTACGATTATTGATTCAGATGATTGGGCAATTTCTGAATTTGTATTTTAGATAATTGAAACCCTTTGGGGACCTCATGAGGTTGATTGGTTTGCCTCTGACCACAATTTTAAATTGAATGTTTTTTATTCCAGATTTTGGAATGTGAATTCGTCAGGTGTTGATGCTTTCACGGTTGACTGGCGAGGGATCAACGGGTTGTTCGTTCCACCTGTTCTTTGATTCCACGCGTATTAATGTATACGCGGCAGTGTAAAGCTGTTGGTACTTTAATTTTACCTTACTGGCCCTCTGCCAGTTATTGGCCAATGCTTTGTCCTTTTGGGGATGGTTTCATTTCTGAGGTGACAAGTTTTATAGATTTTCCTACTTACAAAAATGCTTGTATAGCTGGTAAGAATAAGAAGGGCATATTTGGCCATGTTGATTTACCTTTTCGCATGTTAGCATTAAGGATGGATTTTTCATCCAGTTAGATCATTTTGATGTGAGCATGTATTATAGATCTCTCTTGATCACTATATACAGAATGTTAGTTTTACAAGGAGTATATTGTATTGTGATTTTGTGTTGACAATGGCAGTGACAATTAGATTCGTAGTATTTAGTTGATTGTTTATAATTTTAAATAATTTTCATTATGAATGTTTCCTTTCAATTACAAATATATTTTTGTAGGCATTTGCTGGAGAATTGCCAAATCTACCTGTCTCATTAGTTAGTAAAGTGAATTTACTTCCAGAATTACTTTCGGAATCTCGAGTGGTTTCAAAAACAAAAGGATATTATCACAGTTTTTTTACGCTGGAAAAAATGGGCTACGTTGAACGGAATTGATAACGATGACATTTTACCAGCTAAAGACTTTCACTTAGCTATGTATTTAGCTTCTTTGACACAGACATACCGTTAGTCCAGTCGTTCAGACGTTTGACACAGACATACCGTTAGTCCAGTCGTTCAGACGTTTGACACAGACATACCGTTAGTCCAGTCGTTCAGACGTTTGACACAGACATACCGTTAGTCCAGTCGTTCAGACGTTTGACACAGACATACCGTTAGTCCAGTCGTTCAGACGTTTGACACAGACATACCGTTAGTCCAGTCGTTCAGACGTTTTACTCTTTAAAGTGGATACATTCTCTTATTGGATCATCATGTTCACCGACAGATTCGTCTTTAGTAATTAATGTTTTAGAAGGTGGGAAACGTAGCTTGGCTACTCCTACGAATAAAAAAGAAACTATTTCGGTAGAATTGCTGCATAATGTATGATGCCATGTTTTCTTTTGGTAACTTGTATAATCAACGTATAATTTGTGCGTGTTTCACTGCATTTGCTGTTTTTATGAGTTTCTGAGTTGCTTAATATTCGAAGAAGTGATATAGTTATTTTAGAGTGTTGTATGTCAATTCGCATTCAACATAGTAAAACAGATGTATATAGAGATGGGAATTCAGTATTAATTGCCCGTACACATTCAAATAAGTGTCCAGTAAAAAACATGGAATTATATTTGCCGTGGGCTGATATTTCTTGCGATTCTGATGAGTTTATTTTTCGAAATTTGACCCAAATGTAAAGATGTTTATGTTTTGCGTAAAGAGAATACACCATTATCGTATTCGAGGATGCGTGAGCACTTTATTGAAGCTTTCAAGCCTTTTGTTCATAGCATTAAGCAATATGGCTTGCACAGTTTGAGGTCTGGAGGTGCTAGTGTTTGTGCTAATGTAGGTTTACCAGACCGTCTTTTTAAGAGACACGGTGTATGGCATTCCGAAACGGCCAAAGATGGTTACGTTAAGGATTCCATAGATGATTTGCTTAAAGTGTCAAAAAATTTAGGGGTATAGATTTATTGCTTTAATTATAAATTCTTTTATTGCATGAAAAATGTTCCCGTTCTTTGTATTTCGGCCATCGGCTCTGTCGTGTGGTATTGCACTTTACTATTTCTGGTTGTTATTATTATGAGAATAATATGAGGTTCTGATATATTGGTATTAAAGGCAGTAGAAGTGGAGGACTATATTCGTGTCGTTTAGTCTTTCGAGATCAATCCACATTATATCATCTCTACTGTATCGAGTATATTTATCAAATATATTGTTTTTAATCAAAAATCCTACACCACATTTACCTATACAGACAATATTTGATATATATCGGCGAGTTCTGCCTTTCCATCAATAGAGCCCTGTCATTCGATAGTTTATTTCTCTTAAAAAGGAGTCTCGCTTTATCCTACAATGTCACAGTTAAAAAAAATTCTCTATGAGTTCTGCAGTTGTTATTTTGTCGTGATCCTTCCAATCATTTTAGCTACAAGAAGCGACTAATAAATTTGCGTCACCGACGTCTGGCTTGCTTACAAGTTAAGCTGATTTTTCGACAACACGTCCACCGCTCATTTGTAAATTTTGAATGGATCTGACAATTAGATGTTAATTTGGTCCCTGCATTCATTCATTATTGAACCGATCTGTTTCGATATATACATTCTTAGTATTTGATTTCTTTTGTGTCCGCTTGTTTTTTCAACACATCGCTGCGACGGTTCTTATTTGCAAAGGTAACAAAAACTGCTTTACTGCGATTTTAATCAGTCATGCCGTTAGTTTGACCTCCGATCAGTTAAACTTCGATAACATCAATATTTGTATTCAGTATACATGTACCTTTAGTGTGTATCCGTAAGGCTGTCAACGTCAGATTTGTCATTATGGATATCCATAATGCCAGTTTGTGAACTGAGTTGTCTTCAATTTGCGACATATGGGCTTTGTTCTTACGATTTAAATCTGATTCAAATTTTAACTTCAAGTGTTATTAATCTGTTTTCAATAGTAGCAAACTCTAAAGCCATTTCATCTTCCACGGTTTTCATACTTTTATAAAGAGTCGAGATTTGTGATTCTTTGTTCACAAGACATCCTCAAAGAATTTTGACTTTGTTTCATTTCAAGTATCAGTTCGTATAAATCATTTGTTGATACATTACGGTCATGGGCTTGGACCGACATGCCAGATTTTGAGTACCATATATTTAGAGATGGTTTAATGTTCGCTCATTTAGGTGTTGGGCAAAATAAGTCACAATCAGAGTCAAATGAGCTTTGTCTTGGTCTACGCATGATAATGTTTGATAAATATTTTGGAAAGACAGCAACTATATGATTATCTGAGGACGGGGGGTTGAAAAAGTCAGTTTACTACTTTTTAGACAAAAGAAATTGTCGCCAGGAATGTGAAACAAATGTGATTTTGTTTTACTTTCAACTGTTATTAGCTGTAACCGTATAACTGCAGAATAATGATTTTTTTAATGTATTCGCAAAAGGCGAAAACAAACCCCAATTTTACTCGGATAAATCCATAGTTCAAAAAATAAAATGGTTGCTGCAAAAATTGAGACATAACAAAATGCACATATGTTCCTACTGTAAGAATGAGTTTCCTTCATTATATATGTTGAATTAGAAATTCATTTAATTGGCATTTGATATCTAAAAATTTAAAAATATGTAATTGCTAGAAAAAGTAAGGAGCCTCACGAAAGGGCTTGAGAACGATTGTCATTTTACATGATTTTTTGGCTTCTAAATGCCGAAATGTACGGCTAATATTTACATTATTTTATGAGAAACGATATGTAGGACATAATACATTATTATATTAGGATTTAAAAAATCACCATGCTATAACCTACAATCGTGAAAAGCATAAAATAAACAATACAGTTTTTACTTGACTGAAATAACTATGCACCTGAAGTGTTGGTTTCTATAAAATTTAAATGCTGAGTAAATAGATCAAACATTAAGCATATTGTCTCCCCTAGCATTTTATATTGGAAGAAAACTTGCTCAATGTTCCTTTCTTGTATTTATAGATGCTCCTTTCTGTTTCTGTTTTTTTTTCAGAATTTTTGTCCCCACTATACTTCATCTTTGTCTCATGGCTTCAGAATCATTGATATATCTGTTACTACTGTGACTGTATGTTGCCACTGACCGTCAATTAGTTTTTTTGTTTCTAACACGAATTGTAAAAATAGCTGTGGTTGCCATTGCTTAACTAATTTTATTGTAAATGTAACGTTACCAATGTTTCATTCACGTTTAATAAGGCCATTAATTCCATGCATTAACAGTTTTAAATGAAAAATAAAATAAACAGTATACATAAACGTTGAGAAATACGTTTTCCGGTAAAATTATGAAATGTTATTGTGCCTGAACACACACGACCTATGACGTGTTAAATTCAATTCTAACAAGCTTTTTAAACAAAGTTCCAGGATTTCATTTCATTTACTTTTCTCCTCACCAATGTTATATTGTACTTTACTGTATACAACTTAAGTTCTTTTGAACATCCTGATGCTCAGTGTGAATCAAATGTTAAAGATGAAGGTCATGAGATTAAACCGTTACATCACGTTCAGGGATTCTTGAACTATTCTGCTGTCCAACATGGTATCTATACAGATATTTTCACACAGTCTTTTGTTAAGTCACATTATATCATCTGTGTGGCATAAATAAGCCAACAATAGTATGGCTATTATAAAAAAATACGATATTGTTCTATAATGACGTTTATGATGAGTTGCTCTACGGTGTTTTATTACCTGTGTTTGTGCCTAGATGCAGTGTTGTATTTTGTAATATTTTGATGATGAATGTATTTATATGACTTTACAAATATGTGTTCAAATGAATGCTACCTCGGACATCGGCATTTTGAAGGTTGTCAATTCTTGTTTTGATTTTTAAGGAGTAATCAAGGAAAGCAAGATTCTAGTGGAAATCATCTGCTTTCTCTTCCTTTGACACTTTGGTATTCCGGCCGACTTTTTTGTCATTTAGAAATCCTATGAAAATTTTATCTTGCATATATTCGTTCTTGTAATTAAAAAAAAACCTTTCCCCCTGTTGATAACTGCCAAAACATGGTTGTGTATTTTCACCTCTGATGATTTTTTTTATAAAACTAGTGAGAAATTAGCTAAAATACATAAACAAAAAATATTACCACTACTCTTATCATAAAAAACAAATATTTACGTATGTTTTCATCAAAAGAAATTGGCAAACAAAACAACCTTTAAGTATAGTACCGTATGCTAAAGTATGACATTAGCAATGATCATTTTACCTTACGTTCGGCGTAAATCGTAATTGTGCCTTTAATTAATATAAAGGCAATGTGATATACCGTTCCATATTTTGCTTTAACTTATTATCATTCGTTTGTGCCACTTTTTTGTGTAGTTTGTATTGTTAGTTACGGTCGAGCGACGATGTTGTAAATGATTGCAAGTTGCATTTGTTGTGGAACTTTTATGAATTAATGACATACGAAAATTGAATGTTTAGCCGTTGACTTATTGTTGTATCTCCATTATTTGTATTTTTTTATAATGCATGCAAAATGTAGCACGGAATGCCATTAAAAATGTTATTTATTGGTCGTATATATTTTTAAAAGGTTAAGAATAACCGTTTATTCTGTCTTTTCAATGACCATGTAGAATTTTCAACACCATTTTCTTCACTAACTCCAGAATGGATTGACTGAAATTATCTAATGCTTCAGTCAGAATTAATGCAAGTCTAATAGAGTGATTTTACAAAGTTGCAAAAATCAATTATTTTTACATAGTTCATAAGCCAACTACATAAGCTTTGTCTTCATTGCGTATTTACATATTGTGAGTGCAAACGCAAACACTTATTTTTTTACTTCCCTTGTTTGTTGACACAAAAAAAGTAAAAATGTTGCAAGAAAATTATGTCATTTTCATATTAAGGTGGGACGATACAAAATGGCAAACACCCAGATTTTTCTGATTTTTTTAGTTATAGATCTTATTGATATACATCAAAATCCGTTTTTTTTAAAATGGGGTCACTGATTTCGTTTTCGTGCCAAACGAGTTTTGAAAACGGTAAAATGGCGAGAAATTTACAACTACGTTTGGGGAAATGCAGATATTTTTATGTCATTTTTTCAGTTTGCTTCTACTTCAAATCTACATGGTATCAGTACCAAAAACTAACAGTGTTTTCCTTATTAGATTGCGAATATTTTAATATGGGGAAAAATATATATAAATATCACGTTGCAACATAGTTGGAACTTTTACTGTTGCTTGTGTTCGATACATTTAATTATATTTGTCTAAATAGACTAGGTTTGTGAATATTTTCGGTTAATTTTTTTTTTATCTATGATTATTATTAGTCCTTAGATTTTCAAAACAACTATAATTCTAAACATGCCACTTATAATCCTGTACTAGCTTGAAGCCAGGTTAACAAATGTTCATTAACGTGACAAACATATTCTATATCGGCAACACTGTTGTGATATTTTGCTAATAAATAAAATGCTGTCAGTAATTTTACTTTGATGTTTAGCCGTCCTATTTCTTGCTCCTTTAATTCGTTGTTTTGTCTAACACAGTCACTGTACGTATGTGATATATCCATCTCATCTAATCACAGAAATTCAATTCAAGGGTAATTTGACATAACATCAATGAAATAAATATATTATGCATGTGTGTCAGAAGTGTGCGTCATGTTAGAAAAGTTCTCAATATCAGTAAAAAATACCGAAGCGTCAATAATGGGTTAATTCAAATTCATCAAAATCTAAGTACATGACCTGAACGTGAAAACAGGAAATAAAATCAATAGCCAAAAGGAAAGTCCGTATAACAAATTTCAGTTTTGGAAACCACCGCAATGGCCATGACTTGGTACAGACATTTCCGATATGAAAGGTGGGTTAATCCAGGTTTCATAGCGCTCTTAACCCTCCGTTTCCAGTATGGTGCATTATATCCGATATATGTTTAACACAAATAGGTAGCGGTCAAAATGTCAGTTGTCGCTACCAACTCTGACATACCTTAACAACAGAGAAATGTAAACATCATATGCAAGGGAAACTGATATATTGCTGTACAAGGAAGGGAAATATATAATTTAAAAAAAACTCGTATATTTTGAACTGAGTTGACTATTGTCGTCAGATTCGAGGTGGTGTCATCCTGGTTTGCCCACTTTTAATTACTTGTATAAATAAACATAAGGGGTTATGTTGTTTTAACAATTAAAGTCTGTTTCTGAATTATAGTATATATTTACCTGTATTTTACCTGTAAAATCTTGTAAAAAAAATCCTATAATTTACTATTGAATGAAGTGAAATATAAACATTTTAATAATAAATCTTTTGCAGACTCTTTAGAAATATGCTCAATTTCAATTTGTAAAATTTATACAATTTTGATGAAATACCTTAAAAATCCTAAAGTAAGTATGATTTTGATGAAATATTTTTGAATATGTTCAACAAAATATGCATTTTTAAAACTGATTATGACAAATATTATATGTCTGATATGCAATATATTAGTAAAGATTACTTTCAATGTTGTCGCAGTCAAAATCAATTGTTAAAATTAATTGTAATTGACTTCAAATGAATTAAATATTAAAGTATATAAAGATATGTTATTCATCTTTTTTTTATATTTATACATTAAAAATAAACTATACAGTTAAACAAAAAATCCTCTATATACATGTACAAAGAAACATACATATATAACACCTTTCTATTTAGAACAGACTATAAAATTTTATGGTCAGTAAACCCTTTGTCTTTTTTGTTTATTTAACTAATTGGTAATTGGTATAATTAAATGTGGGCAAACCAGGATTAAACCTTCGAGGTAAAAATGTGTTAGTAGTCTCTTTAATTTCTATTTCTGGTTTATAAATAAACGTAAGCCATTCTCCAAATTTAAGATTATCAATGAAGAGAATATTATCATCAATACATCGATATGTGACAATTAAATGATCTAACTTCTTCAATTTTCTTGTCATTTTGAAGGAATTTCGATTTTTATGAAAAAAAGAAACGGAGAGAGGCACAGTTAGTGCCCATCGGAATGCCGATATTTTGTTGAAAAAGTCTCTTCAAAAGTGACAAATATGTTGTCAAGGAAGAAACTCTAGCATACTGATCATTTGTTACTCGGTATAGAAACTTTTGTCATTTTGTTCTGTAGTGGTAAAATATGTAGAATTGCAGTCTAAAACAACAAATTTGTTAGAATTATTAATCTTATATACAAAAATAAATAAATAAATAAATAAATAAAAATAAAATAGAAATGGTTAGAGACTTAGTCCGGAAGGACAACAACAAACTTCTCATGAAGGGAGAGGATAGACATTTTTGCATCTTTTTCGTCTTTAAAGACTTGCTTAGGTCTTCCATTAATGCAGTGTTTGGGTTGCAAATGCGACGTTGTACCGAAGACAGAACTGCTTTTACCAATCTGGTTCCTGTTCTCTCTTTCTATCCACGCTCATGAACAACCTTTGACTGCGTCCATTATGTAAATGTAGGACAGATATATTTTTGAAAATGTGTATTTCTTCCATTACTTCTTTTCAGTTATGAGTGTTGCTGATATTAATCGCATCAATATCTTCACTTGCAATGGAATGTGCAGAAATTTTCTGGTGTCATGAATGGGCTCCGATCAGAAAGGTTTGAAAAGTCGGAAAGAAGCCACATTACAAATAATATTCGGCGCTCTGTACTTGGACGAAAAGGTATTCATGCCTCCTTTATCAAGTTCCAAATCTCGAAGTTTTTTTTTGAAAATATTAACTGGCAGTGAGAAGAGATTTTTACGAATTTCATGTAATCAAAGAGGCTGTGGTTTCTATCTATATGGTTGTAGTTTCTATCTATATGGTGGTGGTTTTTATCTATATGGTGGTGGTTTCTATCTGTATGGTTGTAGTTTCTATCTATATGGTGGTGGTTTTTATCTATATGGTTGTGGTTTCTATCTATATGGTTGTAGTTTCTATCTATATGGTGGTGGTTTCTATCTATATGGTGGTAGTTTCTATCTATATGGTTGTAATTTCTATCTATATGGTGGTGATTTTTATCTATATGGTGGTGGTTTCTATCTATATGGTGGTGATTTTTATCTATATGGTGGTGGTTTCTATCTATATGCTGGTAGTTTCTATCTATATGGTGGTGGTTTCTATCTATATGGTGGTGATTTTTATCTATATGGTGGTGGTTTCTATCTATATGGTGGTAGTTTCTATCTATATGGTGGTGGTTTCTATCTATATGGTGGTGATTTTTATCTATATGGTGGTGGTTTCTATCCATATGTTGGTAGTTTCTATCTATATGGTGGTGGTTTCTATCTATATGGTTGTGGTTTCTATCTATATGGTGGTGGTTTCTATCTATATGGTGGTGATTTTTATCTATATGGTGGTGGTTTCTATCTATATGGTTGTAGTTTCTATCTATATGGTGGTGGTTTCTATCTATATGGTGGTGATTTTTATCTATATGGTGGTGGTTTCTATCTATATGCTGGTAGTTTCTATCTATATGGTGGTGGTTTCTATCTATATGGTGGTGATTTTTATCTATATGGTGGTGGTTTCTATCTATATTGTGGTAGTTTTTATCTATATGGTGGTGGTTTCTATCTATATGGTGGTGATTTTTATCTATATGGTGGTGGTTTCTATCCATATATTGGCAGTTTCTATCTATATGGTGGTGGTTTCTATCTATATGGTTGTGGTTTCTATCTATATGGTGGTGTTTTTTATCTATATGGTGGTGGTTTCTATCTATATGGTTGTAGTTTCTATCTATATGGTGGTGGTTTCTATCTATATGGTGGTGATTTTTATCTATATGGTGGTGGTTTCTATCTATATGGTTGTAGTTTCTATCTATATGGTGGTGGTTTCTATCTATATGGTGGTAGTTTCTATCTATATGGTTGTGGTTTCTATCTATATGGTGGTAGTTTCTATCTATATGGTGGTGATTTTTATCTATATGGTGGTGGTTTCTATCTATATGGTTGTAGTTTCTATCTATATGGTTGTAGTTCCTATCTACATGGTTGTGGTTCCTATCTATATGGAGGTGGTTTCTATCTATATGGTGGTGGTTTCTATCTATATGGTTGTAGTTCCTATCTACATGGTTGTGGTTCCTATCTATATGGTTGTAGTTTCTATCTATATGGTGGTGGTTTCTATCTATATGGTTGTAGTTTCTATCTATATGATGGTAGTTTCTATCTATATGGTGGTGGTTTCTATCTATATGGTGGTGATTTTTATCTATATGGTGGTGGTTTCTATCTATATGATGGTAGTTTCTATCTATATGGTGGTGTTTTCTATCTATATGGTGGTAGTTTCTATCTATATGGTTGTGGTTTCTATCTATATGGTGGTAGTTTCTATCTATACGGTGGTGGTTTCTATCTATATGGTTGTGGTTTCTATCTATATGGTGGTAGTTTCTATCTATATGGTTGTGGTTTCTATCTATATGGTGGTGATTTGTATCTATCTGGTGGTGGTTTCTATCTATATGGTTGTAGTTTCTATCTATATGGTGATGGTTTCTATCTATATGGTGGTAGTTTCTATCTATATGGTTGTGTCTTCTATCTATATGGTGGTGATTTTTATCTATATGGTGGTGGTTTCTATCTATATGGTTGTGGTTTTTATCTATATGGTGGTGGTTTCTATCTATATGGTTGTGGTTTCTATCTATATGGTTGTGATTTCATATATATTGATACGGGGCCTATCTTTATAATTGTTGTTTTTATCTAAATGAGAGTTGATGTTATCTATATTACTACGGTTTCTGAATAATATAATAATGAAACGAAATAGAAAAACAAAGGCTGGTAGACTAATGTTATTAGAGACTAGTTTCTAAAATGGAACAATCTTCTATGGGAAGCTTTTATCTTACTTTTTAAACAGATTTCAAACTAGAAAATACCAATCTGTATTAAACAATGCTGATCGTTCAACTTTTTTTGCGAATTCAGATGCTCTAACTTTAAATTGCCATGTGAAGTAGGTCGCTGGGATAATGTATTATACCGGGATAGGCAATGCCCTTTGTGTAGTTCTAAAGAATTTAATTGTAAATGAATATCACTCTCTTTTTACTTGAAGTAATAACGATTTAGTTGAACTTGGGAATATACATATAGTTCAAGTTATTCACTCTAAATTCGTCTTCCATCAAATTGCATTTGTAATCAAAGAATTAATTGTTGTAAGGTCGTGTATATTTTTAAGGAAACTAGAAAATTTTTTTTTCACGTTTTTCACATGTGTTGATTTTTAATCCATGTTTTTTTTTCTTTCTTACTGTTTGCCACATTGATACCCGAGTTAGCAAAATATACTTGTATTGTTTATGTATTTGTCAATGGTTGCGGTAAACTGAGATATTATGTGTAATAATGTTTATTGGTCACCGTTGGTACTCATTTTAATTCTCTCTTTTTTAGGAATTCTCTATTTTAGGTGTTCGTAAATAGTAAAATCCAACGTACTTATTATATGCATTGTTAATTGAATAACAAGAGTCGTGACGGTGCTATCCAGTTCTCCTTCAATTTATTCTAAGAACAATGGCGTTCTAGTTATTGCTTGTTGAATTTCTAGTTATAAAAGGTTAAAGTTTAAATGTCAATATGTCGGTACATTACAAGAATATTAGATACTGTACGATAAGCAACGTCCTTGTTTATAGTAAAATGTTCACTGAAACATGCATATAGAAATGAAACCAACGCTTGTCTTTGTAAAATGAACAGCAAATTGCTAATCAACGGTAGATTTTGTGTTCTCGGAGCACGTATTTGGTAGTCAACGCTATTATAACAACCAAAGACTCGTTCGTTGGATTTTAGTTACTATATATGTGTTTTATATCCTTCTGCAAATAAAGTTTCTTGTTTTCCGCAATTCTGAACTTTGTAATTGTTTCTTGATTTCTGTTATGAGTACATATTTTTGCACGATTACAACTCCTTATTTGAATAACATACATGTATGTTGACGGTTTTTATTATTCCATGTCATATATTAAATGTTCAGGAGTTCAATATGTAAGTCGGTATTATACTTATTATACTAAATATCGTTAAACGGAATGATATTGGTTCATCTGAAGTTACGAGTTAGAGTTGATAGAAATTTTTATTTGTAGTAATAATTTGTTCTCGTATTGTTATTACATCCATAGTAAGTAGATTGTAATTAAAGCTCTATAGTCCAGCATCATTTAATAGTATTTTGATATCAGATTACAGTATCATTAGTACTGTGAGCAAATGATAGCTCACATATTGTAGTTGAATGGTTACTTATCCAACCCCCAACCCCCTCCCATAAAAAACAAACCAAAAAAAAAAAAAACCAAACAAACAAACAAACAAACAAACAAATATAAAGCTCTGAAATGTGTTATAGAAAAGCAAATTCAACCTTTCAATATTCCTTAATAAACATTAAATAAGTTACTTGATGATTTTAGTAAATTTTAATGTTACTGATTTTTTGTTTCAAATAGTTCGGCTACTGCGTTCAGATGTACTCCTGCCTGCAATCTGAGTTAAATCTCACAACTCATGCGTTATTCTTAAGTAACTTAAAGTAGTACGAATTAAATTGTGCTTGAATACTTGTACATACAGAAGCCTGCTTGAATACTTGTACATACAGATGGATGCTTGAATACTTGTACATACAGATGAATACTTGAATACTTTTACATACAGAAGCATACTTGAATACTTGTACATACAGATGAATACTTGAATACTTGTACATACAGAAGCATGCTTCAATACTTGTACATACAGATGGATGCTTGAATACTTGTACATACAGATGGATGCTTGAATACTTGTACATACAGAAGCATGCTTGAATACTTGTACATATAGATGCATGCTTGAATACTTGTACATACAGATGAATACTTGATTTTGAAGGATAATATATAATTGCTATGAATTTGTTGACTGTGTTAGTTGTCGCTTCGTGTAACTACTAAGTAAATTAACATATGTTCTACCCTAAAATTTCGGGCTTTTTTGGGCAACTCGGTTGGTGCCAGAGCACGCATATTCTACGGATTCACTTTAATTGTTCTTGCAACCAGTTTTTGGATATGTGCCTGATCATTTTTTATGTGATCTACTAAGCAGCTTGCAGCAGCAAAAAAAATGTATGTCCCTAATACTAGATAGTATATTTTAATTTAACGAGATCGCTACGTCGTAAATACGAGAGGGCCGTTTCAATTTGTCATAGTTTAGTCGTTAATAGATAGTCATTACATTATTTCGGCAAGATATTATTCATATGAATCGCATGGGTTTCCATAGTAAAAAGTAATCTAAATATATAAACGTCCCAGTTTCTGTCGCTTTACTTGCATTTTGTGTTCATAGGCCTTCTAGTCTTGAAAATTAAAAATTCTTTTATGTTACATATTTATGTTAAAATTAAATACCACAACATTTGGTTGAGTAAACATAATATTATTTTGAACACTTTGTTTCCTTACATAGTTTGTAGATCATTGCTTTATTGGATATAGATTGATCCCAACAATCATATGTATATTTTTCTGTTATATAACACTGTTTTAGGGTCAGTAGAAGATTCTTGAAGCTGATAATGTCCAACCAAGATCGAAATTGGATAAAATTCAAGATATCTCAATATAAATGCACTGGTAGAATAATATCGACCTCAGACGTCGTTCTCGTTCGATACAATGGTGGAGTAATATCGACATCAGACCTTCGTTCTATACAACTCTTTTAGATCTTGAAAGTTGAACGCACAAATAACGTAACTACCTTCCATAAATCCTGTATATTAAAGTGCAGTGAGACAAACTTACTGTTCACATAAGGAGGGTAAAGAACACAACTCTTACAAATCATTGGAACGTTTGTATACAGCATTTTACATAAATCTTATATAAGCATCAAAGTATCTTGGACTGATTTCATTCTGTTTCAAATGAAAGCTTGACATGCTTTGTTGAAATTGAATATGATATAAACATAACACTGATTTAAAGAGTTATGTCCCTTATCCTAGGTCTATCTCCTTAAATATAGATTTATTATTGTTAGAAATGTCAAGAGATTCATTTATAGATTAAATAATAAAATAGGTTAGTCATGCAGTGACATTAAAGCATCTCTAAAACCTTCGATCACGGATTTGAATTGTACATAAAGGATTTGCGTGTATCAATGTGTAGTATTCGTGACCTCAAGTTTCGGAGGGGGTGGGGTGATTGTCTAGAACTTTTTCTCTTTTACCCCACCCCAAAGTGATTATATGATATACAGATGAGCATTTCTTAGTTACAGGAATATCGACGTCGGACGTCGTTCACGGTCATGGCCATTCAACTCTATTGTAGATCCTTGAACTATTTCGCACTGATCATGTGTGCACGTTAAAATTCCATAATTGAGAATCAATTACAGTACCAGTACTTCAACAATTCCAGTATTCTGATTGAATGCAGTGTGATAGACTCAATGTTTACTTTAATATTGATTTCTTATGGAAATGTGCCTTGTCTAGTACAAAATACTAATGAATACTGAAATTAGTTATGAGACCAATGGTCGTTTTGTAATTCCTCAATATGGAAGATCTTAATGATCAATACTACACGGAACAAAAGCAAATAATGACTTAGATTTTTTTTGGAACTACCACTGATAGAATAAGGTGATTCATTACAACTACGATTTTTATAAGAAGACTGTAAAGTGGAAAACCCAGACGAACATTTTGCAATAACTGAATTCGTAAAACGTAAAAACCTAGATTCTTAAGCTTAAAATCAATCATATTAAAACTGGTTAGCCATCCAGTGACATTAAAACATTTCTAGAAACATTATATCATAACCGATTTGAATTGTGCATACAGTTTTTTTTTCGTGATCCAAGTACAGTGCTCACGAACTATAGGTGTGTGTGGCCGGGGGTCTTTTCCATCCTTCCAACCTTTCTCCTTTCATGCCCAACGTAAAAACTGCCCCCCTCCCCCAGCAGGGACGGGCAAGTGTGCCAACCGTCAGCCGTTAGAACGAAGCTTCTGTATTTTTTAATTGTAGTTTTCTTTGATTTGAAACAATATATGGACCTTTGTTAACAGTTACAACTTTCAAAGTCAAGAAAAGAAATGAATTAAGTACTGCTTTTCTCCTTTCTCCCAACCGTTATCACCCTTCTCTCCCCAATCTCCTTTCTCCCACTTCTTTCTTCTTCCTTCCATTGTGGTTCTCCTCCTACCACCTGTTTCTCCTTCTTCCCATCCCTTTTTTCTCTCCCCTAACCCACATCTCTCTCTATTTCCCACCCCCTGTCGCTCGCCTCCCTTCGCCTCGATCACCTTCCTTCACTCTCTTAATTTTAAATAAAGCGTGACTACACCCATGGCGGCAGGTCTTTGCTGCATAGTTCAGAAACTGTAACGATCGTATTTATAAGTACTATAGTTTTATTTTCAGAACACCGTCCTATCTTCTACACTTCGCCTTGCCATTTAATTCAACACAGAATACAATAATCGATGCCCTGTTTAAGTAGTCATGCCTCGGTTGCTTTGACGTAAATTTATAAACATAGTAGCATGCTTTAGACACATCAGTGCAGTGTTGTGGTGGATCTTGTGTTAAGGTAAGCAAAATGTAGTCTATGTAAAGTTATTTATTTACTTTAACATCACATCTATCTATCTATCTATATAATATCACGATACTTGTACATGTAGTGTATTAAACTGTTTTTATTGACGATTTTAACGCCAACGATATTACGACTGTCAGAATTGTGTATTTATTTACGCAAGTCTTAGTTTGAATACACAAGTGTTGTTTATTATGTTACAGGAAATTTAATACATGTAAACAATTAGTGTGTACATTACATGAAACATGATAGTGGAATAAACATATTGTATGTTGTAAAGGAGACAACAGTGTTATTTTTTTTTTACATATGTCTAACCTTATACCTTGTGTTAATATTACAGATGAAAACACTCTGTTAAAAAATGTCTGCAGTAATTGGAGAACATATTTCTTCGGACAAGGATATTTATGACACTAGTCCACAATCCGTTAAGAGTGAGGGTGACAATTTACTGTGCGAAGAAAAGGGTGACGAAATAGAAAAACAAAAAAGTGCGGAAAATGTTAAAAAGGTTTCTGGAGAAACCGTGGAAGTGCGGCATTGTTGTGGGCAACAGACAGGAAGGAAATGGTCTTGTGTTATCGGATGTGCCATCGCTCATTTTGTCATAGGTATTTATTTTTTTTACATTTTTGTTTAAACTACTTTTTAGGAGAGAAAAGTAACTCTGTCGAGCCATTTTGTTTTAATCTAATTCAAAACGCATCCTAAATTGAATACATGTTAAGAAAATGATATAAGAAAACGACTATTTCATTCTGAAGGGGTCCGAAGTTTTGGTTGTGGCGGAATATTTATTATCAAAAATTTACGAATCAGAAAATTTATTTTCAAATGCTATATTATTTATTTTCATTTCACTGTTTAGTGGAATATGCAGGCCCAAAATAATTTTTTTCCAGGTAGTTGAGGCCAGAATATTGTTTTCCAAAAATTTCAGGCCAAAATGTTTGTTGACTTTCAACCCCTTCCCCTCAGAATCAATGATGGTCGTCATCTTATGCATTTTAATCATGGATATAATTGACGTTTACATTAAAAATTTATGTTCAACATATATTAAAACTAATGTTTTAATCTTTATGATTCGTGTTAGAAACAAACTTTCTAGACAGAAACGTTTTCTTTTTTTAATCATGGACCATTATTGGTGAAATAATGCTGTATTCATTGTAGATAACAAAGGAGTGAGATAAAATGAACAACTGCTGTGGCAGATCCAGAAAATCATATGGGGATGGTGGTGGGGTACAGGGGCCGAGAGAAATCATTGAAAAACACATATTTCAATGCACGCATTTATACGCAAAAATACGCTAATTTCATACTTGCAGAATTATGTAGGGGTCCGCCCCTGGCATCCGCATTTGAACTGTGAAACATATCGTAGGTTGTAAACTTTGATTTTCCATTTGAACAGGTGGATTTGAAAGATCAAATGGTATTTTATATTTACACATTGAGCAAAGATTCGGGAAAAGTGCAAGCGACGTGGCATGGGTCTTATCACTGAGTGTCACCCTTAAACTTTTATTTGGTAGGTAATTGTATATATTTCTTGTGTAATACCAGCCGATTTGTATGTCTAATCATGAGCTACCTTATACATTTACCTGTATGGAATACCAAATCTTAATTAGAAGTTCATAATACATGTACTTGGTGGTACTAAGTGTATAGGTAACAATATCATTTAATGTATTACGAGGTTTTAATTTTAACTCTGCAATATTTGTTTAATAGCAATTTTATGTCGTTCCACAGACATGTACAGTTATAAAGTGTGTCTGTTATATTAATTAGACATTTATTTGCTTGTCATTGTGTTTGTAACCACTTGATCTTCATTTCTGACCTTAAATAAGGTTTAAAAAGTATAAATGTATATTTTGTATAACCAAGGTTACTGAGTTGTAGGTTTGAAGATTTTTGTTGAATTATTGAACAATTGTGGAATAACATATCGATTACACTTAAATGTGGAGAGGATTTAAAAAAATGAGGCCACACTTAAAATAATGGTTTGTTTCCCCTTACCAGACTCTAGCGCCTTGCATCCGGTAGGTAGGTAGGTAAAAATGTTCCCCAAAGTCCATATGAATCTCTGAAAATCATGTTCAAAGAAGTGAAAAAATGTTGTCAAAGAATAGTAGTATAATTATTTGGGTAGGGACAATTTTTATGAGTAGGTAGGGTCAGGGAAAACAAACTTAATATTGTGCTGACGGAGAAAATAAGATCAATAAAAATGGGGTATTGAATCTTTTGTAATGTTGTTACCATATCACGGTTTTATTACGATTATTATATTTGAGGGCATACTGGTAATGACCTTCACCTTTAAGTTATAACATCTGATAAACTATATAATTGTTCATTTTATTGTTTAATTTTTTATTTTTTTTTTAATCTTTGAAATTGGAGATTATATATATAAAATAACAGATCCCTTTTTAACCTTATGATTGCACTTATAAAATTACATAAATACATAATATGGTGATTTATTTTGAAACCCTCATAAGACAGAAACTGGACCGTTGAATGACCGTCATTTAATATCGGATTTAAAATGTTAAGATTTTTACTCGATCTTTTAACAGTTGGTAATTATTTATTGTTGTTTCTGTCAGCATTGTTTGTACCCATCGTTGTCCCTTTAACTTTCTGTTTTTGTTTGTTTTGTTTGTTTGTTGGGGTTGAACGTCCGAGCAGCAATATTTCAGCTATATTCAGACGATGAACATGAAATTGATGATAAAATGAACATGAAATGATGATGAAATGAAAAAGGGATGGGACACAAGGACAATGGGGTCAATAATTTTTGATTGCCACTGGAAATAGGGAGAGGTGGGTAGGGTCGGGCAATTTAGCCTCCTGTGGCGGAGCCCTATGATTCCTACTCCGGGAGAATACCACGGTAGGGTTCTTTAACATGCGAGGAACGTGGCATCTTTCCCAACACGGTGCACCACTATGGTTTGCGGTCAGGTTTTCCGTATTATAGCCTGACAACCCCAGCATATAACACGCCAGGGGTACCCCATTCCACCACCTTGGGCACACACCCCAGTTGCTCTGTGGGCAGAGCGCCCTAGCCCCCGGCTAGGGTTCTAAGCACTGTTTAGTCGCCTTTTACGACAAGCTTAGCGCTGCTGCAGGCCTATTCTTTTAACACCCGGACCTGCACGGGGCTAACTTCATGTTTTAGACATTGATGAAAGTCTGGTAACCTCCAATTTCAATTTTGTAGAGGGGTAGAAAATAAAACGTCTTGTTCAAGGCCAGTGAACCATGAGTTATACTGATTGTCCAAGAAATATTTAGTCATGCCGGGAGGGATCATTTCTACAATGAAAAGTCTTATTTACTAAGTTACATCACTTAACCTGTATTTCAGAAAGGGCGCAACAGTGCATATTTTAGTCATTCATAATTTTAAATAATATTATAATAAAGAAAAAAAACACTTAGACCTGTACATACATGGTACTCAAACGCCATTTCCTGATAGAACTTGTCAGCACTAGGGCGAGGATGGTTGTATAACTGATACGGAGTCCCTTTTCTTGGCTTTGGTCTAAGGATTGTTCAATTTACATTTCAGGTCCAGTTGCCAGCGTGTTATGTACCAAGTTCTCACCGCGCTCTGTTGTCGTTACTGGTGCTGTACTATGTGCAATTGGGATCCTCATCTCTGCTTTTGTTCCATATTTCTTTTTGTTGTACATTAGTTATGGTGTTTTTACAGGTACGTAATTTTAGTTTGTTGTTTGTGTCTATTTAAACATCTGCAGAAAATTTGGTATCATCCTGCCGTCGATCGGCGTCCATAGATAATTGATTTCCAGACAATAACTTGAGTTTAAATTTATGAATCTTTATGAAATTATAACACAAGTTGCCGTACCACAAAGGGTAGACTGGCATTGATTTTTGGGGATATGACTTGAACCATTTAGGAATAAGGGACCAGAAACAAGCATTTCCATGATATCCTGACAATAACATTGCTATAAATGAATGGATCACTACAAGATGCCGTACTTAAAAAAGGAAGGCTGTGATTGATTTTGTGGGTTGTAACGTGAACCATTTATGAATAAGTTGCTAAAAGGGGGCCACTTGGGTCAAATTTTTATCAATGGTCAAAACTTTTAATCGTAATCAAAATTCAGAACTGTTTTAAACCTGGATGATTCCTTACTTACCCTAACTGTTCAGCATTCGACTTCTGCAGTCGTATCAACCTACGCCCAGCGAAGCATTTATTTTTTGCGGATAAACATTTTGCAAAATGAAAAATGCCCACACACTCACTTGTTTACATCTATTTTTAACTGAACATTAATGTGTGGTGTTTTTGCTTTTAGCAACCACTGGGTCCTTGACACTCCTGGTGGACCAAAGATCACTTATGGTATTCCGTAGCCCAGTAGTCAGACTTGTCTGACCCAATTTATATCAGGATATTTAACGAAATCTGCAGTATTACGAAATTCAAAAGCCCAAGAACATTGAAATTTCATTATCGGTAGTTGGTGTAACTTTTCGATGCTGGATTTGGATTCTCATTGTGATATTTAGGTTAATACAATTTATTTTGTATTTGGTTTTGGCGAGGGTTTACTCCTTAGAACACGTGTACAGCATATCGAAATTTGCATCATTGATATAAAAGGATATTTTTGTATTTAATCATAGTTTTTCTAAGGTCTGCTGTCATGTTAGGCTGTACACACAGTAAAATTCAAAATGTAGACCGTTGTTATTTAAGTCAATGACTTGTACTTTTTAGTATGCAGTCATCTGGGTTTAAGTAAGAAGGGAAAAATCAACTATTTATCAAACCGATCACTGCAATGACAAACATGACAAGGAAAATAACCATTTGATCAACTTCCATTATCTTGACTTACAACTGATTGTTTTTATTTCATGACAATTGGTCAAATGTAATTTATTTGTAGGTATAGGCAAGTCCCTTGCTTACCAGCCTGGTTTGGTTGTTGTTGGTCAACATTTTGAGAAGCGCCGTAGTATAGCCGTAGGATTAGCCACAGCTGGCGGGGGTATTGGTACACTGGTCCTACCACCATTGTTCGAGTCAGTCTTGGAACATTATTCTTTCTCTGGTGGATTGCTGATTATTGCTGCCATATCCCTACACATGTGTATCAGTGGCATGCTATACAAAACGGTAGCACACAAAGCCCGATTAAAGAGAGATTCGTTTATGTAAGTTAGTAACGAATTGGAGAAATTTATACACCAGTTCATTTAAAACATTTAAAACACATACCTAATGTCAAGGCCAACAGTTAAACTATTCATGTGATAAGTCATAAGACTTGAATTAGGTTAAAGTTCATAAAATCAGGCACTGCCTATAGTAGAGGTGATTAATGGTACAGATACTGCCTATAGTAGTTATAGAGGTGATTAATAATACAGAAAAAACTCAACGATCAAACGATGAATTTTTCATCCATATACCCCATAGTTGTACCCAACTATAGTCCACATACCCCATAGTTGTACCTAACTATAGTCTATACCCCATAGTTGTACTTAATTATAGTCCACATACCCCGTAGTTGTACCTAACTAGTGTCCACGTACCCCATAGTTGTACCTAACTATAGTCCACATACCCCATAGTTGTACCTAATTATAGTCCACATACCCCATAGTTGTACCTAACTATAGTCTATTTTGGAGAAAACTAAACATTCATCTCTTAATTTAATCAATGGAATCAGGAAGAAAAATCTTGCAAAATTGTCAAAGATTTCCTACACAATCTCAAAAGAGCAACAATTGAATGACAAAATAAGACTGGTTACGCTTTTTGATAAGCATGAATACCCTTCTGCCTGATTTTTGTAAAGGTGCTACTTAAATATTAGTATGTTATTTTTAGTGCACCATTTATCCATCAGTCGGTTCATAATTCTTTAATATTTTTATTCTACCCCCAAAAATTGCCGTCGTCCGTAGACAATTGTTTTTTTGGTTTTCGTGCAATAACTTTAGTTAAAGTTGGTTGATCTTTTAAATGAAATTTTATGACAAGGTTTCGAAGGGTCAAAAGGGCAACCCCCCAAAAATCGACTTATTTATTTTATGTCAGACTTCCAATTTTTTTTAATGGATTCCGTATGAAATTCCCTGACTACATTTGTCATTCAGGTTACAAATATCATTTACGGTTTTCGAGTTATAAGGGGTCAAAGGGGTCATTTTCGCAAACTTTTGGTCTGATTTCGAAAATTTATAATGGATTTTAAATTTTGAGCTATAATGTGTCCAAACCAGTTGTTGTGCCCATAATGAATTGTAAGTCCCTATACTTAAGTGTGTCAAAAACTAAAACTGTGTTCACACTTGCCCAACAGTTCAGGGTTTGACCACTGCGGTCGCATCATGCTGCGCTTTGTGAAGTTCTTTATCTTTCTTTTGGTAACGTATTAGTGTTAATGTATATAGCTATGGTTATTTTCCCAATTCTTTGAAATGTTTCTTTTCGAGGCAACCCTCATATTTTAATACAAATGTGAATAATTGCACTATGTCAGCATCGGAGCCCTTGCTTCTGTTGATATTTTACTTCAATGCGACCAATTTTCATTATAATTTATGTAACAGAAAATAGATGTATAATAATCACAACAGAGATTCATATATTGATATTGAAGAAAGTTACCAGCTTTGCACTATTTGCAGATCTATACATACATCTTATCAATTTTGCCGCTGCTGCCTATCTCCATATTATTCATTAGAGTTCAAATGTCACCTGACGATCCGGACCAATTGGAAAGATTTTTAAGTAACCTGATTACAGCAATTAAAACTTGTGAAATGACTTGAAATGAAATTCATGTGATTCAAAACTTCTCGCTTTTTTCATTTTGACTTTTCGAATTTCATGTTAATAGGTTCATGATATTTACAGGAGAAATACGATTCAAATAAACTTCACGTGAACAATATTTGCTTATGAAAAGCTTAAAGTATTCGACATAGTCCACAAACATGCTAGTCGGGAATCTAACTCGAGACTCCTAGCAGGGTAACGATAGAAGAGTCAATGAAATGCTTCTAGTATGTATCTAGTGGGATATGTAGTAGGATCTTATCACACATCAATGATTTCAAGCTTCCAACCCATAGCTAATTCTATAATCATTTTTATGTATTTCTTTAAGATATTACTCTTGTAATCTGCATCCATAGCAATTTTATATTGTAGAAAAACTTTTCATAAGACTAAATTCAGCAAGTATACAAACAGTTCTATCTGATTTAAATTCAAAACATTTTGTATCTATAAGTGAATCCCTGTTCTAAGATTCGAAGTTTTGTCGATAATATTTCTAATTTATGATAGCCTAATTACGTAATTAATAATGTAGGGTCTGGTAGCCAAACTGCATTGTAAGTTTTAGACCAAAAAAAATCTATCCCATAATGAATGAACGAGAGACTTATTTCTTGTTTTTGTAGATCACATTCATGTGAACGTTTCCACGACAGCAAACTCCTACAAGGCTCGGATGGTTCAGATATACAGATTAACACACAGCCTGATCCCAATAGGAAAAGACACAAACCGTTTCACAAACTCTGGTTAGCTAAATGTTTGAAGTCATGTTCCACTGAAAACAAACGGACGGAACCTTCACAAAAGCGGATGAATTTAAGTCTTCTAAAAAGACCAGACTTTGTGATGTTTTGTGTTGGCATTTGTTTCCTAGCTTTGTCTTTCAACTCCATGTTAGTTTTTATCCCACCATTAGTGGGATCACGTGGTCTCACAAGATTGCAAGGTGCTTACGTCATGTCTGTGGCCGGCGTTTTTGATACAATTGGACGAATCTCATCAGGATTTATTTTAAACATAAAAAGACTTCGAAAATTTAGGAAAGTGCTTTATAATATTGTTATGTTTTTACTTTCATTTGTAATATTTGTCCTGCCTTTCACAGTAACATTTATCGAGTTTTGTGCTGTGGCTGCTGTGTTTGGACTTTTGATTGGAACATATACTTCACAGAAGTCAGTTATTCTGGTCGATGTAGTTGGTTCTGAGGCATTAAACAGCTCATTTGGCATCCTTATATTCTTCCAAGGAGTCGGTACACTTGTTGGACCACCAGTTACTGGTAAGCACTGAAGACAAGAACCCTTCAACCCTGGCATATCTATTGCCTGGACTTAGTACTCATATTATGTCATAACCAGGGAATCAAGTAACAAAGTAAAGAAATTGTGCGCAGGAAAAAACAACATATACAAACTAGAGACCCTTGAAGCCTCCAATTACAAGTAAAAAAAGATAATTTACGTTGTTATTAAACAAGTAAGATACATTAACACAATTTGTGACCGGAAGGAATAACATGGCTATTTTAGCCACATGGGAAATATTTGGTCTTTTTCTCTGGGGGCGAAGAAAAATTGAAGTTAGTTAAGTTATTTCTTAAATTTATATGAAAAATAATTCTTAGTTTTCCCATTATATAAGTTAGAAATTAATACTGCTGCAAAATATATTGTTTTTGAAAATGCTTTCCTTAGTTTTTTCATGTGTACATTGTAATGAAAGAGCCATTGCGAACTTCAAATTATAGATATCTTCTTGTGACATTCTTTATTACAGGTGTATTTAAAGACGTGTTAAATTCGTACGCAGATGGATTTTTCTTCTTAGGAACGACAACTTTCATTGGTGCTGTGATCTTATTAGTTAGCAACTTCATTACATGCAAGAAGAAATCTGAGAATGATGCTGTGGACATCTAATTGATATGTGCCGTACAACACCTGTCGGTCAAGTTTTATTAGCAGGTTTCAATCTATTTTTGATATTTGTTAGTTGCTTATTGTTGTTATCGTTGATTTCAATTTTTAAAATATTGAGGATTTACGCCTAATCCAGACGATTGATACACAGGAAACGCAAAATAACTAAGCAGAAGAAAACGAAGAATTAATTTGAACTGATTCATGACAGTAATTAGGTAAACCTCTTTGGCCGTATTCAAGGAGGGGAGTTAATGTAGCACCAGTTATTCCTTCTGCATTGGATTCAGCTGCAGATTTGAGAATAATGGTTGTTATGAAGTAAAGCAAAAAGACTAAAAATTAATATAATTAAACATCAAAATTATTATAAATAGCATGCATTTTGTTATACCATTATATGAGGTTGAGTTTTTTAGGTCATGAGTAGGTGTTTATAGCCCGTCCGTCCGGCAATATTCAGTTATCCTGACGTTTGTTAGTAACGGGAAGTAGTTTGAATGTAAATGGCACAATACTTGGTTAGTAGTAAGAATTAGACGAGTTACTGCTTATATCGTTCAAAGGGATGCTTTCAATTGATGTGTGGTCGCTAAATATGTTTTTTGCGAGCAATTTTCAGTCGTCCAATTTATTAAGGATATGGTTAGAGACTTGTTTTGTAATATGTTAATTGGAGGAAAAAAATTGCATGTTTTGTCTCGTCTTACAGACAACAGTAAAAAACCAAACACTTGCAATATGAACTTTATGTTCATGCAATGACCCTTGCTATGTACTCATCCGTGAATGATGTACACCATCCTCTAGATCCGTTAGACTTCGTAATAATATTGTTTGAAATAGTGTAATGTTACTTAAAATGCAGATCTAGGAAGGCCTGTTTTTAATAAAATGTCAAAATTTCAGTTTTATTTGGTGTGTAGGTCAATTTTTTAAATTTTACCATTAATTTTTGTCTCACAGTAGGTATAAATTTCCTTTTTTTCACTTGTGCTTCTTTAAGGGAACTTTGAAGGTCTATTTTACTTATGTACAAAACATAACAATGTGTCACAACTAACTTGTTTCTTATAACTGGAAGGGGGCAAAGATTCGAGCGGATATCAAAAGAATTCAATCCAAGGACAAGGACAAGACCGGGAAAACAGGGACACACAACAAAGAACATGAAAAACCAGTAAGTTATTAAAAACTGCATCTGTGCGACAAGGCAAGACTACTGGTGTAGGACGACTCTAAAAATAATGCTCTTTGAAAAACAACGTGGAATAATGTCACGATACGCATTTTTATTTAAATGTAAAAGATTATTTACACAGTACAAATATTATATAGGGAATACGTCTTGATATTTATTGTTATGGATAGTACTTATAGGTGTTTAAGTGTGAAGTTTGGTCAAGTATGTAAAGTTGATCCACAGTTTTCTCATATAAAACAAACATCGGAGCCGTAGAACGCAGAGACTCAAATCCATGGTTTATTACCTTGATATTGTCTCCTGTTGTGTCCATAGATATCTGATAGACTAGCCGATCACTTCCAAGTGCATACAAATTCTGATTATCAAAGGGAGTCATCGAAAGCAATGGACAGTTCAAATGAATAGACTGTTTTTGAATTCCTTCAGTGTTAAAGGACTGCACTGTCTTTGTATTGTAATGTGTATAATATATAGTTTCATCGATACTACAAAGCCAATCCTTGTTTGTGGTTCCTGTCTGTCGAACTGACTAAGTTTTGTTTTTTTTCAAGGTCAATGAATAATAAAACATGGGCGCTATGCACTAAAACACAAGTACCCTTAGTACATGTTAAGCTAAAGCAATGCCGTTCTACTCGAATTTCACGTTCTGGTTTCCTGCTCCGTAAACCAAATACGTGCATTGAACTATGATCTGGCATTGTAACGTATAGTTTTTCGTCATAGATAGCAACATCATGGGGATGTCCGAAGGATACATCAATTATATTGGACTCATTTCGCTGACTGTCAAATATCAATATTGTTTTTTTCCTGTCACAGGCAAATACAAGAAAATTCTCATATACAGCAGCCCCAGTACAGTCGGATAACTCTGATAAAAACTTTTCCGTCGTAAGATGAAAAGAACAAGGTTCATCCATTTTGTGGAATTCAGTGTCGGGCTTACATAATGCTGCAAAAATGTAACAATAAGAATATATCATTAATTATGTTTGAATATGTAAAAAAGACTTTCTTTTCACGTTTTCCCCTTTACACCCGCGTTAAACTGAATGAATTCATCCTAGTGGTGTTTATTGTCTGATTAAAATAATGAATCCCAGAAACTCCATTTTATTATTGTTTTACCACGGACTGGCCATTTATGTTACTTTACTCCGATCTTTAGGGCGTAGCTGAAACTTTGCATGTTTACTAATATATTTTAACAAATGTAGAACATGCATCGTCAAATAGAACGGTGAATATTTATAATACAGTGAGCTCGCCATGTTTTGCATTGTTTTCACCAAGGAACATTTCGACAATGATCTTTCCCAACCAATCTGATAATCGAGCGAACAATATAGTCGCCCTCTACTAAATATACACCGTAGAACAATATACACTATGGACCAATATAAACCGTAGAACAGTATAAAACATAGACCAATATACATAGTAGACCAATATACACCATAGACCAATATACACAGTAGACAAATGTAAAACAGAACAATAGACCAATATAAGACATAGACCAATATACACAGAACAATATACCCTATGGACCAATATACACAATAGACCAATATACACAATAGACCAATATACACAGCAGAACAATATACACCATAGACCAATATACACAGGAGACCAATAAACGCCATAGACCAGTATACACAGTAGACCAGTATACACAGTAGACCAATATACGCTATAGACCAGTATACACAGTAGACCAATAAACGCTATAGACCAGTATACACAGTAGACCAATATACGCCATAGACCAGTATACACAGTAGACCAATAAACGCTATAGACCAGTATACACAGTAGACCAATATACGCTATAGACCAATATCCACTGTAGAATAATATAAAACATAGACCAATATACACAGTAGACCAATAAACGCTAGAGATCAATATACACAGTAGACCAATAAACGCTAGAGACCAATGTACACAGTAGACAAATGTAAAACGTAGAACAATAGACCAATATAAGGCATAGACCAATATACACAGTAGACAAATGTAAAACAGAACAATAGACCAATATAAGGCATAGACCAATATACACAGTAGACAAATGTAAAACATAGAACAATAGACCAATATAAAACATAGACCAATATACACTATAGACCAATATACACCGTAGACCAATATACACAGTAGACAAATGTAAAACAGAACAATAGACCAATATAAAATATAGAACAATATACACAGTAGACAAATGTAAAACAGAACAATAGACCAATATACACTATAGATCAATATAAAACATAGACCAATATACACAGTAGACAAATGTAAAACAGAACAATAGACCAATATAAAATATAGAACAATATACACAGTAGACAAATGTAAAACAGAACAATAGACCAATATACACTATAGATCAATATAAAACATAGACCAATATACACAGTAGACAAATGTAAAACAGAACAATAGACCAATATAAAACATAGACCAATATACACAGTAGACAAATGTAAAACATAGAACAATAGACCAATATAAAGCATTGACCAATATACACAGTAGACAAATGTAAAACATAGAACAATAGACCAATATAAAACATAGACCAATATACACTATAGACCAATATACACAGTAGACCAATGTAAAACAGAACAATAGACCAATATAAAACATAGACCAATATACACTATAGACCAATATACACAGTAGACAAATGTAAAACAGAACAATAGACCAATATAAAACATAGAACAATATACACCAGAGACCAATATACACAGTAGACAAATGTAAAACAGAACAATAGACCAATATAAAACATAGAACAATATACACAGTAGACAAATGTAAAACAGAACAATAGACCAATATAAAACATAGACCAATATACACAGTTGACAAATGTAAAACATTGAACAATAGACCAATATATGGCATAGACCAATATACACAGTAGACAAATGTAAAACATAGAACAATAGACCAATATAAAGCATTGACCAATATACACAGTAGACAAATGTAAAACATAGAACAATAGACCAATATAAAACATAGACCAATATACACTATAGACCAATATACACAGTAGACAAATGTAAAACAGAACAATAGACCAATATAAAACATAGAACAATATACACCAGAGACCAATATACACAGTAGACCAATATGCACATTAGAACAATATACTCTATGGACCAATATACACCATAGACCAATATTCACAGTAGACAAATGTAAAACATAGAACAATAGACCAATATAAAACATAGACCAATACTCACAGTAGACAAATGTAAAACATAGAACAATAGACCAATATGAAACATAGACCAATATAAACCGTAGAACAATATACACCATAGACCAATATACACAGTAGACCAATAAACGTTATAGACCAGTATACACAGTAGACCAATAAACGCTATAGACCAGTATACACAGTAGACCAATATACACGGTACAACAACAAAAGAGTAATCAAGGGAACGATAATCAAAAGAAGTAATCCAGGGACAAAGACCAGACATGGAAAACAGACATACACAACAAAGAACATAAAATAACTAAAATCATACATACAAAGTAACAAAAGTAAATGAGCAACTCGGACTCCACTAAACACTGGGAGCATGGACCAGGTGCACCGGTGGGGTAAGCGTCCTTTGCTTTTCTAGAAACACCTGCCGAGTTGCTCATAAAAAGTCAAGTCCGGGGTAGACAAACGAGGAAAGGAAAACTATGACCCGTTGAATAAATCAGTTTTCATGGTGCTGATGGATACACCACAACGATCCACGCCTATTTGTTAGAGGTGTAGCGCGATACAAAAAAGTCTGCGTAGTTTCGGCAAGCTCTGGCATAACGTATAAGTTGTGATATGAACACTCCATACGCAGGAGCCGAAGGGATGTTGCCACAGATGAAAGGAAAGTTGACAATTCTGAATGAAAAGTCATCACGTTTGTCGTAAAGTTTGGTCAATAGTTTTCCTTTACCATCGATTTCTAAGTGTATGTTTGTTTGTTTGTTTGTTGGGGTTTAACGTCCGAGCAACAATATTTCAGCTATATTCAGACAATGAACATGAAATGGATGATAAAATGAACATGAAATAAAAAAAAAGGATGGGTCACAAGGATAATAGGGTCGACAAATTTTGATTGCCACTATAAAAAGGGGGTATGGGTAAGGTCGGGCAATTTAGCCTCCTGTGACGGAGCGCAAAGGTTCCTACTCCTATCGAATAACACAGCAGGGTTCTTTAACGTGCGACGAACGTGGCATCTTTCCCAACACGGTGCACCACTATGGTTTGCGGTCAGGTTTTCCGTATTATAGCCTGACAACCCCAGCATGTAACACGCCAGGGGTACCCCATTCCACCACCTTGGGCACACATCCCAGTTGCTCTGGGCAGAGCGCCTAGCCCCCGGCTAGGTTTCTGAGCACTATTTAGTCGCCTTATACGACAAGCTTAGCGCTGCTGCAGGCCTATTCTTTTAACACCCGGACCTGCACGGGGCATTTCTAAGTGTAGGTCAAGATATGAGGCTGACTTCACAGTGTCTGTAGTATCTCAAGTTCTTATGGGTAGATGCGATGTATCAAATCCCCGAAAATCCACGAATCAAAGAATCTATGCACTGATTATTATAAATGACCAACATTAGTTCACAAGTGATACGACCACTCACTATACATAATGATAAACGATTCTTTTGCAAAACATTTTTAATTTTTCTGAATATATTGTTTCCCGTAAAATTGCGTTTGGGAAAATAAAAATATAAGACTTATAAAACACGATAATTAAGTTAACGGCCAATTCAAGAACACAGTTTTAAGAAAATAACATTGTTAAACTATACCTTCAGTTGAAGAAGAATCTTATGCTTGGAGAAAATAATTAAATAATAATTAACATTCCTTTTTTGAGATATTTTACATGTATGTAGTTCAAAACAAGTTATTTGAATAGAGAATTGTGTTACCTTCTGACTAAATCTTTGTTAAAACGAAAACAAAGTAAAGGGAGGTCCAAAGCAAGCAGTTTATTGCTTGAAATATATAACTGTAAACTTTGTTTATTGCAAAATACTCAATAGACTTAAAGATTTTTTTTCCTGTATGACAGTTTTGAAATGTTTTGAGACTTGATCATCTGTATGAATGTGCTATATATGTATTTTCAGAAATGTGTTTGGATACAAAAAAATAATTATAAATATATTGTAAATTTCGGTATTCTGTACTCGTGTTTCAATGGTTAGCCTCTTTTCAGCAGCATGACGACCATTTAAAGTTATCTGAAAAAACCTATTTGATTGTGCAAAAGTTGAAAGCCATATACAAGATCGAAACACTTTTATTGGAATTTATTTTATGTTTGTTTTGAAAATCTGTTTTCTGTTTTGAATTACAAACATTGTACAAAACTTATATAGCAACTCGTTTCTTAAACATCTACCGTTGGTAATTATACCTTTATCCTCTATTGGTAAAGGAGTGTCTGGTATGTGAGGCGTAGGAACTGTACACGGTTCATCTTCTGTAGACACCTCAGCATCTTCTAAGATTTCATTCTGACCTAAAATAGCATCACTATGTCATCATACTACAATTATACATGGATTAAGAGTAATCAAGGGAACCAAGATTCTAGTGGAAATCAAAAGAATGTAATCCATGGATAAAGACCAGACACAACAAAGAACATAAAGTATCTAAAATAATACCTATAACTAGTACGTTAATGCAGTTATGGAAGCTATAAAGGTATATATTTTCTCCTATTCACATTTCATTTCCATATTCCATCATATGCCATAATAAAGAAGGTTTCGTTTATACGAAAAAGTTGTTAAAACGACAAATTCAAAGAATCTATGCACTGATTATTATTCTATAAACCACGAAAGACGATACCCATGAATAAAAGTATTTTTTCTTTGCTTTTTCGATTAATGAAAGGATGGCATAGAATAAAATTTTTTCTTTATTTTGAACATTCTACTTAGAGGTTATTATAGATTTAAGTGTACAATTTACGTTATCGGAACTACTCAGCCATTTCAATTACACTAAAAAATAACATCGGACTCAGAAAAGAAAATCACTTCTTGACTTGACTTAATTGTGACAATTCGCGGTAAATTGGTAAAGTAACACTAGAACCCTTTCAACAATATTTGCGCTAAGAGAGGAGCTCAGAAAAAAGTAATGGTAAACAAATTCAATCAGCCCAGCAATTATATTATAATCGGATCGGACGATTTCGCACAGATTATTCCGCCTATACATACGATGTGTAACTGGAAAGACCGAGTAGTTGCGTTTGCAATATACTGTGGTGTATTTGGGTGCAAGGTCGGGGTGTGTGTCCTTGTTGTAGTATGTGTGTGTGTAACTGGTCCCCGTTCTGAGAGAGTTGTTTCAACAATCATAGTGAAGTTATCATAGTAGGATTATCTGTTTGTAAGTGTTATTATTATGTGTATCATTTAATGTTATCCGTTATCAAGTTATTCATTCCTATAGTAAGCCGTAGATTACTATAATGCATAGATATAGATCGAATCCCAATTGTAATGAAAACTAATATTGGCTGAGAGGCGTACGCGGCGAATCCAATACAGGTTTTCTGAACAATATGTAAAATATTTTCTGTATTGGGCACACTATACTTTATCCCAACCTATTTTTATGCACCTACCATATAGAATATAAGTAGAGAAATTGCCCAACATATATTTTACGAACCATAATTAACGACGACACACCGTTTTAAGGCACACTTTTGTAGCTTCAAATAAAGTTTTGGATGGTAAATTACTGAGGAAATGTCCGTTATGAAACCCCAAGTTGTACAGTTCAGTGGTCTTTTTCTTAAAAACTCGTAAGTGAAAAATGTGTCGCGAGTTATTACGTCATATCTGATCAAAGTTTTGTGACGCCATAACCAACGATTTACTTTATTCTTTTGATTTTTTTTGTGACAAGGCTACAGAATGTTACGGAATGGTCAAGTGACCTGAATAAGATTTTCCATTGGTAAATAAATATAGTTGTGTAATAATGCATTGTTTATATTACGCTTTAACATATACAAATTTTGGCCTAGTGTACTTCTAGCACCATGATGCATATCATGGGACGGTACATGTTTTAAAGGGGTAAACACTCTCTGTCTTTCAGGATATGAACCTTTTTCTTAAATAAAAGAAAATCATTTTTATGATTGACATATTCATTCAAGGAGAAATGATAACTTGTAATCAAACAACGAACAATACTTCATTTAATGATAACAACGTAAGACATATCTACAGCACTGTAACTTGAATCTACCGAAGGAGTAATCAAGGCACCCAAGGTTATAACGCTAATCAAAAGAATGTAATCCAGGGACAAAGACCAGACATGGAAAACAGACATACACAACAAAGAACATAAATTAACTAAAATCATACATACAAATCTACAAAAGCAAATGAACAACTCGGACTCCACTAAAAACCGGGAGCATAGACCAGGTGCACCGTTGAGGTAAGCGTCCTCTGTGTTTCTAGAAACACCTGCCGAGTTGCTCATAAAAAGTCAAGTCCGGGGTAGACAAACGAGGAAAGGAAAACTATGACCCGTTGAATAAATCAATTTTCATGGTGCAGACGAATACACCATAACGATCCACTAGTTCATGATGACGACCATAAAACTTCTGTTGTGATGACTTCAATCTTGTAGCAACATAACCTTGTTCAAGAAGCCTATTTGTTAGAGTTCTAGCGCGATACAAAAAGTCTGCGTAATTTCGGCAAGCTCTGGCATGACATATGAGTTGTGATATGAACACTCTATACGCAGGTGCCGAAGGGATGTTGCCACAGATGAAAGTTGACAATTCTGAATGAAAAGTCATCACGTTTGTCGTAAAGTTTGGTCAATAGTTTTCCTTTACCATCGATTTCTAAGTGTAGGTCAAGATATGAAAACATGTTAATTTTCATGTATTTCTTATAATTTCCTATTTCCGAAACATTTTATTACTAACAGAATTACAATGAAAGATAAACATTTTTACAAAGGCGTTATGCAATTGCACGATAAACGAACATTATTAATGAGTCTTTGGATTTATGCAAGGAAGAATTCAGTGGACACGAAAGTAAGATATTAGAACCATATAGTATAGAAATAAAAACGAAACGGCGTCACAAATAACTAACACTGCATAATTACGAAAACAATAGAAGAACAGACATAGAAAAAAGAAAATATTATTTTCATTAGCTCTTCTATAATATATATATATAAAAATAACACTTCAAACATGGGAGCGAAGCGACTTAAAAAAAATTAAGTACCGTCAAGATCAGGAGACTCCACAGCACATGTATTATCCATAAAGGCATCTTCTTTATCTAAATTCTCATCTAAAATGACCAACATTAGTTCACAGGTGATACGACCACTCGCTATACATAATGATAAACGATTCTTTTGCAAAACATTTTTAATTTTTCTGAATGTATTGTTTCCCGTAAAATTGCGTTTGGGAAAATAAAAATATAAGACTTATAAAACACGATAATTAAGTTAACGGCCAATTCAAGAACACAGTTTTAAGAAAATAACATTGTTAAACTATACCTTCAGTTGAAGAAGAATCTTTTGCTTGAAGAAAATATTTAAATAATAATTAACATTCCTTTTTTGAGATATTTTACATGTATGTAGTTCAAAACAAGTTATTTGAATAGAGAACTGTGTTCCCTTCTGACTAAATCTGTGTTAAAACGAAAACAAAGTAAAGGGAGGTCCAAAGCAAGCAGTTTATTGCTTGAAATATATAACTGTAAACTTTGTTTATTGCAAAATACTCTGTATGAATGTGCTATATATGTATTTTCAGAAATGTTTTTGGATACAAAAATATAATTATAAATATATGGTAAATTTCGGTAATCTGTACTTGTGTTTCCATGGTTAGCCTCTTTTCAGAGAAATTTATTTTATGTTTGTTTTGAAAATCTGTTTTCTGTTTTGAATTACAAACATTGTACAAAACTTATATAACAACTCGTTTCTTAAACATCTACCGTTGGTAATTATACCTTTATCCTCTATTGGTAAAGGAGTGTCTGGTTTGTGAGGCGTAGGAACTGTACACGGTTCATCTTCTGTAGACACCTCAGCATCTTCTAAGATTTCATTCTGACCTAAAATAGCATCACTGTGTCATCATATTATAACATACTACCTATGACAGTTAATGCAGTATTGGTATCTATTTTCTCCTATTCATTGTTCCTTTCCATATTCCATACCGCCCTTGTTTTCTTCATATCAGATATATAAGTTTTAAGAAGAAGTTTGAGAAAGTATTAACTATAGACATAGAAAAAGTCACAATATAATATTTTTGTCTATTTGATCTTTCGTTTGTCATGTTTGAATCGGTTTGTATAGCTCATAGTATTGATTACACAGAGATTTCTAAATGAATTTAAGAAATACTATTTGGAAAAAGTATGCATTGAATAGAAATACAAACCAATGCTTTGCTCGAGTCCCAAGACATTATCTTCTGTCTTTGATGTTATTTCACTTTCTTCCCCCGGAACAATCAAATTAACAGAAACTTTAGTTTGTTCGTTTTGAACACGTATCGATAGCATTCTCAACATTAATAATTTTATTGCTTCTCTCAATTTATTTGCTTCATAAAGTAAACTTTTCAAGACTCTTGTCATCATCTCAAACGTTTCTAAAGAAAAATAAGTGATTTTTATTAAGTCACAACTTTGAGGATAATTTTCGAGCACTGACGCCAGATTATCTTTATCCCATGCATTCGGTGAGTCAATCTTCATGAACATGGGTACCCATTCCATCGCTAAAACGTAATACAGACAAATTAACATGTAGACCCAAATATAAATGTTCATACACACATATATATTGTATATAATTCATTTGAATAATTTTTACACAAACAGTTAAAATAGTATTGACAGATATTTTTGTAAGAAGCTGCAAATTCAGTTTTATAAAGGTAAGTAAAACAATTGTAAAAATTCTACTACTCTTATAATTGATTTTTTATCTTCTGTCTCATCCGATACATTATCAGCAATCATTTCTCTCAGAGTTCTGTTTCCTTTAATGTTGATTTCAATGTCATTTACAGTGCTGCACAATGCATCTATCGAAAATCCAAAATCAATATTGGCGCCGACAAAACGTTAAAATTTAACGAAAGTTTAAAAGAAAACATATTAAAAAGTTTGCCACGAAAAGTTATGATAATGAAACATTGATGTTAACAAAATCTACTGATGGTTACTTCTATTTAAAATCAATCTCATTAGTATGATAAGTTTTATAAGCTTGAGATTTATCGGTCTTCGTATAAAAGTACCAAAGTTTTAGAACAAAAAATGTTAAAGAAAGAAACAAACAAACAAAAACTTCTGACAATGCTTCAATGACATCTGCAATTTTATATTTCAAAGACAAACTACAAGGTATTTGTTTTTTTTTTCAAACAATCAAATAGAATTACTAATCAAAAATAATTTCAAAAGGACACACAAAATAGACAAAGCAGCAAAATATATTATTTCACGTCAAAGAGAAATTTAAGAGCTACTCCAACAACAAAACACAAAAAAATTCCAACGCGTCAGCAGTGGGTCAATTCAAACATGTCAAAATCCCGAAGATGGCTTACATACACAATGTAGCGAATCAAATGAAATAGATTATACATGGAAAAAATAAGATTAGGGAAACAACACGCACACACACACACACACAGAGAGAAAAAAAAAGAGATGTGGAATGATAATTCAGTATGCAATTGAAAGAAAAATTGATGGTACGAAAAGATAATCCATCGCATTTGTCGTTCAGTTTAGTCATTAGCTTTGCCTTTTCATCGATTTTTAAAAGAAGGTCAAGATATGAGGCTGATACATTGTGTTTATAGCGTCCTGTATTCCAAGTACTTTTGGGTAGTTGAAATGTATAAAATCCCCAAATCGCTTAAAGACAAAACATCATCTATAAAAAAAATTTCCACCATTTTGGCAGCTTTGGTATATTAAGAACATGCTTTTGAATCAATTGTCCCAAAAGTATGATAAATATCAGCCAAGTACTACGTATTTGTATCTGGTGTCCAATCCGTCTTAGAGTTGCAACGATTTATACTGTTATTGAGTCGGAAATTCAATTGACTAGGAGTGCTTTCCATTAAATGTCCGTTCCACTTGAACCACAAATTCGCGTATTATGGGTTCGTGCCTAATGGTTCGTCTCAGACGACGAACCAGACGATCCGGAAGTAAAAAAAATACGGACACGGACCCCACTCTTAGTTTCGTTGTCATGAAGGATTAAACGAGACCATTTTATTGGAGTTGTGACTTTGAAACAAGAGATAATGAATCAAACAGGATGAAAATTAAATCGTCACGTTTTTTGAATGCAGTAACATCACAGTTTCAAAAACAAAATCATGATTTTAAAAGGCCTACTAAATCAGTATGAATGTTAAAGTGAAAGATCTTGACAAGATCAAAAATTTCCAATCAAACATGACAAATGCGATGCTGTCCCTGAAGATGAATTGCCAAACAACATTATTCCAGCCGCTCAGGCATATGGAGGTTTCAACTCATAAACTTTCTTAAGAATAAGGAACGCAAATTGGCAAATTTATATCCCTTCAGAGGTGACATTTTATCACCATTAAAGAAGACGTGACACAAAATTTATTTTTTTAATTTTTGGTTTATTTGATTTATTACACATAAAATATAATACAAATGTCCCTTGAACTAATAAATTTTAATTAGTCACGTGGTCACTAACCGTGTTACGTCATTGGTTCTCTATTCACAGATCGAATGGTTAAAATGCGTATGTCTTCTGCTTTTGTTGCATGATTTCTACAACTGAGAGTGAAAATATTGAAATTTTGCCAGCGAATATATACTGACAGTTTTATCAATTTAAACCATTTCGAGAAGAAAATGTTAAACACAGTAAGAAATATTAAACTATTACGCGAATGAAGACTAGACTATCCACAATGAGACGATGCCACTTCTGTTCAGAGATCACATAGAAATAATTCATACTCTGTCGTGCAAAATTGAACAATTTACATAAAGTAAATTAAATTCACAAGATTTAGAAGTGTTTCGACCTCAATCGTCAATGAAATATTGATTTACAATTTTATTTTCGGAACGGTACTTCTGGCAAGTGTACGAGTACAGAGGACTACGTACAGTTTAATACAAACCTGTTTTTTATTTATTTATTTTGTTTATTATTTTATTTAATAATCCATGATGGTTTTCAGCTGTAGCTTCTTCTTGTTGTAAATCTTATTTGCTAAAAATAATATTTTAATATTTTAACTGACCTATAAAACATTGTCCGCACCAGAGAGGCTCCCTTAAACTCACCAAGGGTCAGCTATTATATACTGTGTATTTTTTCAATTTCTCAATGTTATATTTCAAAGTCCGTAAGAGAAAAGAAATCCAATAACTTTAGTACATTTCAATTATAATCGTCATAAACCCGCATGTCAATCGTATGTCGACAACTGTGTCACGGTTCGCCAAACCCTGTACAGATAACAGACGCCGCCCACGCTATCTCTTGGTCAAAATTAAGTCTGCCGGGCTTGTTTATTAAGATAACCCAGCGGTAAAGAAAGAACGATACACATAGTGTCAGTACTTAAGTTCTGTTCAAGTCCTCAGGAGGATGTATACCAAAATGAAAGCTGATAGAAATCGAGATGAACTTTAGTCTTCCAACTTTCTAAACAAGAATCAATGGTTCACAGTGCATCATATATACAAGCTATTTTCGAAAATGAATTAATTTCTTTGGGCACGTGTATATATTTCAATGTACAGAAACGGAGATTGAGAAACAATGACGTACATATAGCATTTCCATACATAGTAATTGAGCGTTATTTCCGGTTTTCATTTATACATATTAATTAGGTCGTCGTGAATACACAAATAAATCATTCTAATTTTATTTAGCGCTAACATGATAAGAAAAGGTGTATTACACTCGTAACTAAACAAAGTACAGTTTATTTTTTTTTAAATGATAAATTTTGTGTCACGTCTCCTTTAACCACAATCGTCTTTTTGGTAACCTTCTTCCCCTATTTTCCCGAAGTCTATGAAATCAAAAACACGAGATTATCAAAAAAATAAATTCATGATAGTTAGACTTATAAGAGTAATCAAGGGAACCAAGGTTATAGCGGTAATCAAAAGAATGTAATCCAGGGACAAAGACCAGACATGGAAAACAGACATACACAACAAAGAACATAAAATAACTAAAATCATACATACAAAGTAACAAAAGTAAATGAGCAACTCGGACTCTACTAAAAACTGGGAGCATGGACCAGGTGCACCGGTGGGGTAAGCGTCCTCTGCTATTCTAGAAACACCCGCCGAGCTGCTCATAAAAAGTCAAGTCCGGGGTAGACAAACGAGGAAAGGAAAACTATGACCCGTTGAATAAATCAGTTTTCATGGTGCTGATGGATACATCATAACGATCCACGAGTTTATGATGACGATCATAAAACTTCTGTAGTGATGACTTTAATCTTGTAGAAACATCACCCTGTTCAATTATTCATTATAGATGACGCATCCAATTGACAAATGCAACGGTAGTATCAAATGAAAGAAAACATTTACAAGGGTTAAATATGCGCGTAATCCTGTAACGGAAGAGCATGATTTGACTCACAAAATTATAATCCGCCACCGAGGATCGAACCCTAGACCGCTCGGCGGCAGGATAGCGACAAACCGATTCAGCTAAAGAATTAATCCTTTAGCCAAGTCAATTAATTGTCTATTTAAATCTCACTACCTACAACAACGCAGTTAGGCTGTCCTGCAACATTTTCCCCACCTTAAGAGTTTTCGTACCACGAACGACTATACAACTACTCATAAGCGGACCAAACCCCGTTGGTTTTACAGTTGGGCGCCAAATATAACGGGAGAGCATGTTTTGACTCACAAAATTATACTCAGCCACCGATGATCGAACCTAACGCACTCGGTGACAAGCCAGTGACAAACCGATTCGGATAAACAATTAATCCTGTAGCCAAGTCAATTAACTGGTTATATAAATCTCACTACCTACTACACCGCAGGTAGGTCGTCCTGCCACATTATGTAACGGGAGAGCATGCTTTGACTCACGAATTTACACTCTGCTACCGAGGATCGAACCCTAGACCGCTCGATAACAAACCGATTCGGCTTAAGAATTATTCCTTTAGCCAAGTAAATTAACTGGCTATTTAAATCTTACTACCCACTACAACACAGGTAGGCCGTCCTGCCACAATCCAAAAAAACTAAATCCATACGAAAATGAATCTTCACTGTTAATTTCAGGCATGCACGTCATCACTGACAAACACTTTTAACATGAACCAAGATTAAGTCACTTTCAAAAAGGTTTTGCTATATGAATTACCTCTAATAATGCCTTTTTATACATTGAATATTCATGGTGTATATGACCCTCGTACAGATCGACTTTATGTTCAAAAGATAGCCTTTCTATCTGTTCTATTTTGGAATATAAGATGCGTTTACAGTCGTCTCCAGCAAGCCGAGATAAACCTTCCAATGCTCCTTTAATGCATGTAAATAGATCATTGTATCTATGTTTATCTATTTATTTGAAATCTGATAAGTGAGCTAGTTCATTTCTGCTTCTTTGGAGAACAGTCATCCAGTTTTCCACAAGATTAAATTTTGTTTTTTCGCAGTTTTTGAGAATAAGCATTGAAAGTGTAATATCAAGTATGTGAAATCCTACGTTCTGGTTTACCTCATAGACACAGAAACAACATTGAGTCAGATATCCTTTTGAAAAAATATCATGGACATTTTGTTTTTTGGAATTGTTGTGACTAAAAATCAGCTGAAACTGTTCTTTGGACATAACTTTTCCCCTACGTTTGAAAGAAATGCAATTCAGAAAACAGCACGGTCTTTCATCATAAAAGTGCAACAAGATGTGCCTCTTTTCTTCCAAATATGCTTTTAATTTCCTATTTTGTAAAATGCAGTTCTCGAAGTACTTTTGGAAGATCAAAGGTGCTATGTCTACCATGAAAGCCATCAATCGGCAGTAGAACAGAAATTCTACGGAGCGTTGCAACGCTTGACATTCTTCCCCAATCATGGTATGATTGAGTTGTAATCTTGCACTAATCTAAAATATCAGTAGCTAAAATAATTTAGTTAATTTAAGGAAAAGCATTTGTAATAAAGCAACTAATGTAGGTGTAAATACCTCGGTTATCATTGAGCTTTAACGTTGTTTTCCACTTTTACATAAGCGGATCTTGAAAGGCATACACACTAATATCTACATTTCGAAATTGTAATGAATATATACAAATTTGCACGCTAACTAATGCAAAACTGCTTCTTAGGTTTAATGAATTATTTTATGGTATGTCGGCATATTTGATATACACGTCCTTGTTCAAATGGTGTTTATTCATTACAGTTTTGAAATGTTAGATATCAAAGTTTTACTTAGAAGTTTTATGATATATTTTCACTAAGTCAGGCAGGACGTGTTTTTATTGGTATTTTTGTTTGAGTTAAAAAACTGTTTAACTAAAAAATGACTTTACTTCATAAGACGAATGATTACGTGATGAACGAAATTAAATTGATATCAATTGATCGGGAGTGTAATGAATAGTTGAACTTTAGTGCCTCTAGCAGGCAACATATCCATTTCTAACTTTAAAACCTTCAAAAGACATTCTACCGACATCCAATCATTCGTATACACATTTCCTTATTCAAATCCTGGACTGCACGTAATTAAAATAAACGAAACCTAATACAAATTGTTTATACATGAACGAAAGACGGTAGATTACAGACAGTGGAATAAGGATTCTTTAGACTCAACCCGCCATCGTTTCTATAATGTTGACTTCATGCATTCCGATTAGTGTCCTCATCTGACCAATTTATCATGTCATAAAAAACAATTGAAGGGTACTAATAGATGAAATCAGATATTCCTTATGGGTGTGCTTCTACACTGAATTAGTGTGCAAACGTCTGGTGTAATTGAGATATACAAATATCTGTTTAATAGTTTGTATTAAAAAAAGCAAGAATTGTATAATACATCCCGTTGCTGAATATATTGACATAATGAAAAATGTCTTCTACAGTTGCAGGGACACAAGAACAGATAGGCATAGTATTGATGAAGCCTATCAGCAACCCTATGATACCACAACTGTCCAGGATCTTCCTTAATTTTATAGTTATGTGCAATATTTGATCAAATATGTGAACTCCCTCTGTAAACACAATTCTCTGAAGAAGAAAACATTCCTCTTTAATTGTGATTCAGAGTTAAAACATGTTTTTTATTATGTCTCTAGCTACCGCAATAACTAAGATATTCTTATGCCGCTATTATTTGAAAAAATATCCGCCGACATTAATTTCTAATCAAACGTCTCAATTTGCCACAACAATTAACGCTTTTACTAATGGTACCAGTATCGTATTCATATCCCCGAGCGGTTTACGTAAAAACATGAATGCTATAAAAATATAGTGTATTTTCTTTTTGCCTCTCTACAAACTAATGGTTTGTCAAAAATTAAGAGCAATGACCTAATAAGTAACCTTATACTGTAGAGCATCGATATTCATAGTGATTAGTGATAAATAAAAGGTTGGTTAGCTAGGATGTCTACAAACTTTGGCTTTCGAATTTTCTAAAATCCAAATAAATTCCGGCTTATTAATTACTGTTTTTAAATCGTAGTTTATTGTATTTACTTACTTCTGTATGAGTTCCGAGAATTAGCCTACTCGTAATTTCCTCTGATTAAAAGTCTGTCAATTTATATGGTAAATAATGTGATGACGTAATCTGACTCTATTCAAAATACTTTTTTGTAACTTTTAAAATAACCAATGATCATTCACTCATGTTTTATGTTTGTGTATTATCATTACTACATTATAACTATCCCTTTAAGTAGTACTCCAGCTAAGAATCATGCAAAATGTGATTCATGGGTAAAAAGCATACATATTTTTTATTTTTGATATTTTGTTTGAATTGCCATAATAAACAGAAATTAACATTCATGTATTCTTAAGAGATAAAAATTGTATAGAATGCACTGTAGATTTCAAAATTAAGGGAAATAACTGTAAATGACGCTCAAATACAATAGAATCTACTGGATTTCCAATGTTGATTATCTCCTAAGAGCAGGCAGATTTGAATGAATAATTACACATTTCATAGTAGAGACCCATAAAACAACTTAATATAAAAAAAAAAATATGTAGCCTTTTTAGGGTGTTTAAGGTTTTTCAGATTTTGCATGATTCTTACAAAGACAACTACTTAAAATCTATATAAATTATTCTGTTGCCCCTTTGTGTATTCCCTCACCTTGTTAAAGAAATTCATGGTATGGTTTAATGTCACCATACTATATTTTCTATTTTGTTTTTAAACCAGGTTTTTTTTTCATAATATAAAAAGATCTTGTAATCATTAAACATTATTTTTGAGTTATTCATGTTGAATTGAATTCTTTTCACAGTATCAAATTCTATGGAAATTCATAAGTGTATTTATACTTTCTCATTATTTTTAGTAAAAGCAAGGTAACCATCATTATAACAAGGAAAAGCTATCCAAAATTTGGAGACAAGACTTAACCCAAAATAATCAACAAAATACCACGAGTGATAACGGTTAAGTAAAAAAAAAATACATATATTAACGTTAGTTAACTTCACCAAAGATTTGGAGTATTGACAGGAAGTACTAATAGGGTAAGTGTCCTGTACGTATCTAGAAAAAAAGACAGAATAGCTTATATAGTATCTTGATTTAAACAAATTAGGAAAATTACGACATTGTACACAAATGTGTTCTAATGGAGTACACCATCGACATTACTTTGTCCTTAAATTTTAGCGCGAAAAAAAACTCGCGTAGCTTCAGTGGGTTCTAACGTATGAGCCTTGATATAAGAACTCCACATAACACAGACGAAAAGAAATATGACGATGTTCATTAAGATGTCACCGAGTTTCTCGTATAGTTTAGTTTGAGTCTTCGATAATGTAGTAGTTATTAGGCAAATACAAATTTTTAAGAAATTTTATCATTTCGCGAGAAAATATTTGTCATGGATAGACTGAAAACCCTTTTTAAAACTATCATACTTGTAATTTTGAAAATCGTTTTAGCTTTTCGACTAAGTGACCTTCTGACAAAACGCACGCGTTTTATGACAAATGACCAAAGACAGAAATATCCTAAACCCACTCTTACAGGAATGCAATGTCTTTCTATTTTCGCTTTCTTCAATTTATGAAAAAGCGCTCTACAGCAAATTTGATAAGAACGTTTATCAACTCCTTGAATTTTCTAACGAGAATAATTTGTTGACATCTAAATGAAAATAGGTATCTCTTTGTAACGTTTAATAGAAACATACATGTTTACACAGGAAACAAATTAAGCTCAATATTAAAAATACACTAACACTTACTCAATTACTTCGAAACACTTACTACAAAACAGTATATTCCTGTTATTTATTCTCATGTAAAGACGGCGAACATATACATTTACTTTTGTTTTAATGGGCAAGAGAATTAACCGGTAGTGTGAAACATAACAAATGTTTTAAGTCAGATATAGTGTTAATTCTGTCAATATCGTAGCCTAGAATCAAATTATTGTTGTTAAGAGCGTGAGTATAATTTTTTTTATTTTGAAAAAAAAGTTTACCTTTCTAGTAATCTACTATATATTTGCATTTAATGAAAAATTATTTTATTATTCTTTGGTATTAACAATTGAAACAATCTTCATTGCTTGCGATTTTCCATATAAATGAAAGTTTTCTTATCGGTAAAATTTGATGAAGTAACTTGATTTTTGTATGTATAAATATTTAAGAGTAATCAAGGGAACCAAGGTTATAGCGGTAATCAAAAGAATGTAATCCATGGACAAAGACCAGACATGGAAAATAGACATACACAACAAAGAACATAAAGTAACTAAAATCATACATACAAAGTAACAAAAGTAAATGAGCAACTCGGACTCCCCTAAAAACTGGGAGCATGGACCAGGTGCACCGGTAGGGTAAGCGTTCTCTGTTTTTCTAGAAACACCCGCCGAGTTGCTCATAAAAAGTCAAGTCCGGGGTAGACAAACGAGGAAAGGAAAACTATGACCCGTTGAATAAATCAGTCTTAAATTTGCAAAATTTGACGATGCCTTTTCTTCTAAAATAAAGAGTTTTTCTAGTTCCTCAGACCTTGTGTAAAGCGCTATATGTCATAGTTATTGAAAAAAGTGGTATTAATTTCAAGTTCGCTTAATCTGGAGTTTGTATTTTCTTGATCCATAACAGTTTGATTACTTTATGGGAACTTTCTGGTAAACAAATTTGACAAGCGCTTTAAACATGAAGAGCCACATAAATGAATTAAAAGCTTTACTGAAGTCAATGAATAGTTTTGCTCATTTTACTACATTTAATTTTATTTTGTATCAGAGGAATATTGAAGCCAATCAGTTTTTACATACCTATAATGCTTTCCGCTTTAAGGTCAGCTTTATGTACTTGACACGTATAAATGAGAGTTCATTGAACAATCTTCGTAATAAGAGAGATGAGTATAAATATATAAAGAAATTAAAAGAATCAAAAGTTTTTTCAAAGCGTCTTGTTAACTTTGATTTCACTGCTACCATAAGAATATAGATTTATTGAATTAATCATAACACATCTTTATTACAATATCCAGAAACACTATGTTATACATAGGTAAAATACTTATTGTACATTTATTGATCTGAAATGTATTCATAAATTAACAATTTGTTACTTTTGTCAAGAATGAAGAGTTTGGATAATATTTTCTGGTACATGATAAATGCCGGAGTTGTATATTTTAAGGACTCAAAACCTGTTTTTTGGCATTTCAAAACATGTGTTTGTTTATCTACAAATATGTTATATACATGTGTATCATTGCAGATAACATAAATGTTTTCATTATCAAACGAAGTCAACGCCAGTGGAGAACACTGCAATTGAATAGAACGTAGCTTGCGTCCATTCTGTCTATATGCTGTTATGATTCTTGTAGTGAAATTTGAGTAATAAATTACACCATCAGTACTACAGAGACGATCCCTTTCAGTTGTTTTGTCCTGACAAATTCTAATGCGGTCCCTTGTCACCAGATTAATGAATATAAGACCATTTGCACTATGAACCAAAACACATATCTTCTCACTGCAAACGAGACTAAAACAATAACGATCTACAGAGATTTGTTCCTCGAATTCTTTGCTTATCAAGTTAATAACATTTATATACGTAAGGTCAGGCATGGACACGTATAATTTGTTAACATAGATATCAATCCCAAAAGGATCTCCATAAGGGACTGCAATTTCCTCTAACATGATTCCTTGGCTGTTATATATCACTATTGCTTTAGTGTAACTGTTGGCAAAAATAATGTTATTTCCATGTAAAACAGCAGCAGTGCAGTCGGATAATTTCGAAAGCTTTACCTGCCTCTTAAGATAAAATTTGAAATGTCCTATTTGGTCACATCCCGTCCCAAGAAAGCGCCGAGGCGTAGCTGCAACAGCATCTAAAATTTTAAAAAATTACAATTTTACGAAGTAACTTAATTATGACAAAAAAGAAAATGTAAACTGATAAATCAATTACGATATTACCAATATTATTTTGGAGAGTTACTCAATAAAGATAACCAGATCTTAAATTTTCATATAAAATATAGGAATATCATTTATAAAAAAGATTAATCATGGCGTTTATAGTTGCATTGCAATTTTACTTTTGAGTGGGAAGGGTGCGATACAGACATTGATAACTATTATTACTAATATTATTCAATTGAAAATCCAAAGAGTCACCAGAAAAGTGTATCAATCTTTATTACTTCATACCTGTTAGTTTTATATCATTTGAAACACAATTATTACACATTTAGTTTAAAAGAGTAATCAAGGGAACCAAAGTTTTATCGGTAATCAAAATAATGTATTCTAGGGACAAAGACCAGACATGAAAAACAGACATATACAACAAATAATATAAAGTAACTGAACTAATACATACAAAGTAACAAAAATAAATGAGCAACTCGGACTCCACTAAAAACTGGGAGCATGGACCCGGTGCACCGTTAGGATAAGCGTCCTCTGCTTTTTTAGAAACACCCGTCGAGTTGCTCATAAAATGTCAAGTCTGGGGTAGTATTTATTTTATTAAATACGTTGCAGGTGTCTAAAAGTGAAGATAATTTGTTTAATGTATTTTTTATATAACTTTGATAACTTAGGTCGATTTCCCGATATCTTTTCTGTAATATCGACTTCTTAAATTCCAAGTAGAGATATAGACATCATTCTCACATGCCATAAAATAATATAGAAGGTTTATATCAACTTTGATAGAAATGCTAATGAAATATAGGTTACGATGTTAAACAACCGATAATACCTGCTGACTGAGATGAAGACCTGTCCCCATTATACTTTACGCTTGCGTCAAAATCCTGTTCAATTTCAACTGAATCATTTGTTTCAGGAGCTCCATCTACCTGTTCTAACTTTTCCTGACATATTGTAGCTTCTTTTCCATGATCTAGACATATAAATGTTATTTCTTAACTTGATTGCGATAGAATATATAGAAGTATGCTACGAGAAAAAAACAAGAAGTTAAAATAAAAATTGTGGTTTGCTCTCGTTCAATAATGGAAAAAAGAAATTTTCTCACTTTGAAATCGTTTAAGACTTTGCGTCTTTGTTCTTTTTCTGGTACTTTCCAGTCAGGAAAAGGTTCTGTTAGGGAGTCAAATGCTTAATTGGGTGTACTCAAAGTATCTAGTAATCGTTTTAGCGTTACTTATTCCAATTATTGGCGTCAGCTTGTCATTCAGTGAGATTCAACGTCATACTAGACTATTAGTAGACATGAAAAAAAGAGCTTGGACTTGCATCGAAATTCTACAATGTTTAGATTAGAACACTTTATCGCTGTCAAAAGAAATTTTAGTACCTTTCATTTAGGTCGGATAATTTTTGGCAAAGTGAATTGGAAGACTGTGAACTAACGAAAGCTACTTTATCGAGTGTATCCCTGTTGTTGGATTTGAAAAGCCACTGAATTGAAAAGGCCGGTTTCATGCCGTAATCACGCTTATCAATGATAAAGCATCCAATTGCCACAGGGTACGAAAGTATTTTATGCTCCATGTCGACTTAATGATTGTTTGTCACAATCTGATTTTCAAAAGTTAACGCTCCAATACCCAGATCCTGAGCTCATGCCAATTTTAGTTTCAAAAAGGAAATATTGCTTGGTCAAAGATATCTTATTCATGCAAAACTTACAAACTAGCTTGGAACGCATTTATTTCCACATTTGATATTTTACTTTTCTTTTCCTTCCACGGAATGTTGAGGCAAAAAAACTCATGTCGACCATATCTGGTCGATTCGAAATCGGTAAAAGTCTTAGCTTGTTAGGATACAACTAACAATTAGTAGACATCTAACACAAAAAAGTTATTCAAATATTTAAATATCAAAAAATAGATTCATCCACGAAAAGGCATTGGTACTCGGAGGATGCAGGAATTTGAGTCGGTATTTGGGAAATATGAAAGTATTTCTCTTGTGTTATTGATGAAGAACATTGTGAATATGCTGTATTTTGATCGTGTAAATCAAAAACCTCGAAAAATCTTCTTGAAACCCTTTATGCTAGATTATTATCGGGATATAATAGCATCAACAGATATGATTTTTCAACCTTAATTACTACTATTCCCTATACTCGGTTGAAACCTCTACTCAAAAATATTGTACTTTGTTGTTATTATAAAAAAGACAGATTACCTAGATACAAATATGTAAAAAAAAACCGATTCCAAATCATATTCTATATATACCGAGGATGTTGTCAAATGCTGGAATTTTTTATTGGCAACATCTTTGTCCAGGGTGGTGGACGTGTTTTATCAGGTGGTTGGCAATCCAAATTAGGAACAATTCGCCCACCTTTGATGCTGACTACGTAGCTGTTGTGATCCAAAACAAGAAACATTAATTTAGCCAGACTCTTTGATAGAGTAATCAAGGGAACCAAGGTTATAGCAGTAATCAAAAGAATGTAATCCAGGGACAAAGACCAGACATGGAAAACAGACATACACAACAATGAACAGAAAGTAAATAAAATCATACATACAAAGTAACAAAAGCAAATGAGCAACTCGGGATCCACTAAAAACTGGGAGCATAGACCAGGTGCACCGGTAGGGTAAGTGTCTTCTCCTTTTCTAGAAACACCCGCTGAGTTGTTCATAAAAAATTATTTCCGGGGTTGATCTCAGTTTTCGCTATATAGATGATGCCATAAACAATACTATAGTTTCAGAGATTACATACATCCCATCTTCCTTCAAAGAACTTTAGAATCTTGGTTCCCCCTTGATTACTTTTTGATAAATATGGTGATAATCTTATTCACGTTTTTTCCTGATAGCACTGCGTCATTGTTTTATAAATACCACAATAACGGAAACCCAGCTGATACAAATTCCTTAATGCCAGTTAAGAAGGTTAGTATTTACTTTGATAGAAATTGTTCATACCTGATTGCACAGGTGATGATCTGTCTTCATAAATTATGCTTGTGTAAAAATCTGGTAAAGCTTCAGCTTGAGGTTTTATCTTATTTGTAGGAGTTTTGTATTCTGTTGATACTATTTTCCTTTTATTCTCTTTTTCATGCTCTACAAATACAAATGGTTACTTCAAGGGTTGTTCAAGATAAACTATATACTAGGCACAAAGGAAATATTCCATCATTTTCTTGTATTTTCAAATCAAAAGAAGTAGTAGAACTTTCTTGGTGTGCGCTTGTCTTCTCTTCATATGTATTAAAATATACGAGAAATCATGAAGTATGTGTTGGATGTTTGAATAATTATACGCACAAGTAACGTTTCTTCTCCTTTTTGGGGCTAATGTAGACGAGGCATAATAGCAAATATCAGTTCAGAAAAGTTTTTCCCTCGTACATAAATATCTGAATACTTTTTTTTGAGTGTCGAGTACATCTTATATAAATGTGTCACAGTTCTCGTTCAGTCTTTAAGTAGAATAAAGAGAGGAAATTTTGTTAAAAATGAAGTAATTTCAGAATCAACTTCTTCTAATAAAATACAAATAAAATGAATTAAAAAGAAGACAATGATATTTGAATTAAACTATTGAAACCAAATTTCTTTTGGACTACAGAATATGTTAATGTTAATCCTGAAAAATTGGACAGATCTTTTGGAGACAGTTAGTTCAAGACTATTATCAGAATACAGTAGCATTAAAACCTATGATTTTTCAACATTGTATACTTCCATTCCACATACTCAGTTAAAATCCCGACTTAAAAAGTAATCAAGGGAACCAAGGTTATAGCGGTAATCAAAAGAATGTAATCCAGGGACAAAGACCAGACATGGAAAACAGACATACACAACAAAGAACATAAAGAAACTAAAATCATACATACAAAGTAACAAAAAAGCAAATGAGCAACTCGAGATCCACTAAAAACTGGGAGCATGGACCAGGTCACCTGTGGGGTAAGCGTCCTCTGCTTTTCTAGAAACACCCGCCGAGTTGCTCATAAAAAGTCCGGGGTAGACAAACGAGGAAAGGAAACTATGACCCGTTGAATAAATCAGTTTTCATGGTGCAAATTGATACTCCGTAACGATCCACGAGTTCATGATGACGACCATAAAACTTCTGTAGTGATGACTTTAATCTTGTAGCAACATAACCCTGTTCCAGAAGCCTACTTGTTAGACTTCTAGCGATACAAAAAAGTCTGCGTGTCATAGTTTTCCTTTCCTTTTTCGTCTACCCCGGACTTGACCTTTCATGAGCAACTCGGCGGTTTTTTTTAGAAAGGCCAAGGACGCTTACCCTACCGGTTCACCTGGTCCATGCTCCCAGTTTTTAGTGGAGTCCGAGTTGTTCATTTGCTTTTGTTATTTTGTGTGTATGATTTTAGTTACTTTATGTTCTTTGTTGTGTATGTCTGTTTTCCATATCTGGTCTTTGTTCCTGGATTACATTCTTTTAATTACCGCTTTAACTTTGGTTCCCTTAATTACCCTTTCAGGTACAAAATTCACTTTAACTGAAGGGACCTCAATAGTTGTCTGTTTCAGACAGGTTTAAAGTTTATGATGGTTCGATGAAGGCTGGTTTTACTGCAATTAAAACATAATATACTTTATTTAACTCGCTTGATGTAGATATTATGTAGTACAGTTGTACAACATTAATATTTAGCAGTGCATAGCATATTATAGATAAGAATATACCTTTTATTTCAGTTGGATTTGTAGAAGTTGTTATATTCCCTGGTTTCTTTTGTTCAATACTCAGTTGGTGTATGTATGAACTTTTTTCCCAAGTTGTATTGGCTTGTAAATCTAAAAATGTAGGAAAAATTCCACACACTAAAAAATAGTTATATATGGTAAGACTTTTTTTCAGGAACAAACCAGGTACAAAGGATAGGGTGTGTACCTTCCGATTATTCTTTCCCTTGCTTACCATTATAAGCTTAATTCATGTTATATTCATAAGGAACCAATTATGGATCATTATGATTACATGAGCCTTCAATATCAATATCTTGTTATTTGCAGAGGCATACATTCCTTGGCAAAAAGCAAAAAGCACTTTTCTGTATCAAATAGTAAAAACTAACATACACAAGATGAAGTTTTTATGCCATGATGAATATTTGTAATACTCAAATGTGTGGACTTGTTTTTCAACAAATAAAATACATCTTAACGGGGATAAATACTGATCATCTCTAATTATCGACAACAAAAAATTTGCCTAGTCGATTAATTTCTGTTCAAGATACATATTACAGTTTTCCACGAAATAATTTCAGATATGTTAACAGCGTCATCTCATCTATCGTTTTGACTTAACACACTGTAATCCACAACGCAGTTTTCAATCAATAATGATAACTATATTAAAGCGAACATAAGAGAACAATAAAAGTACTAGTCTATCAATACCCGAGTCTGTTGTTTCGACTTTTTTTGCTAGTTCACTTGTTTTGTCTTTCACCATTTCCGCTTTCTCAACTTGCTGATGTCCGTCTGAATCAACAAAAGATATACAAGACAAAAAATGCATGCATGAAAAAAAAAATTACAAAAGCCATAAATTGTTAAACATATTGTTTTACTATACAATACAAATCTAAATGTATTTCTTTGTTATTATATACAAAGTAGTGAATTATCGAGTGTTCCCTGTGCAATAAATTTCGATAATTCACATTTAAAATAAGTCATTTAATTTCATTCTCGAACTTTTCCCCATTCATATATCGCAACGTTTTTCTCTTTTAAAATAAACTATGATTCAGAGTATAAATCTCCAGATGACAAAGGATATTCATGATCAAGATGTTAATAATTCATTATTTTTCCTCTTGCTCATTTTTCTATCACTACAGACGTTTTATGGTCGTTATCATGAACTCGTGGATCGTTATGGTGTATCCATCAGTACCATGAAAACTGATTTATTCAATGGGTCATAGTTTTCCTTCCCTCGTTTGTCTACCCCGGACTTGACTTTTTATGAGCAACTCGGCGGGTGTTTCTAGAAAAGCAGAGAGGACGTTTACCCTACCGGTGCACCTGGTCCATGCTCCCAGTTTTTAGTGGAGTCCGAGTTGCTCATTTACTTCTGTTACTTTGTATGTATGATTTTAGTTTCTTTATGTTCTTTGTTGTGTATGTCTGTTTTCTATGTCTGGTCTTTGTTCCTGGATTACATTCTTTTGATTAGCGCTATAACCTTGGTTCCATTGATTACTCTATCAAAGTCTTGTTAAAAATAAATACAATACCAGCATTGGAGATTTTATGGTCGGGTTGTTGACATTCAGAAAATAATTGCTTCCCTGGAACGATCAAATTTACTGAAATTTCACTTTGTAACTTTTTGTCAGCAGCTGTTAGCATCTTTACCATTAATGTTTCGATGACTTTTTTCATTTTTGTAACCTCTTTTATTAACTGCTTAGCGACCTCCGTTATCAATTCAAAATGTTTTATAGAGATATGTAGGATTTTCATTAAATCACAACGGTCGGGATAATTCTGAAGCACTGAAGCCACTCTGTTTTTGTTCCATGTATTCGGAAGATCAATCTTCATGAATACTGGTACCCATTCCATAGCTGCAATGATTAGGTCATTTATAAAGTTTAGCACACAGAAAGTATTACTGAACAGTTAGGTCAATTCTAAAAAAATTAAATAAAGATAGAAATTTCAAGAGCTTTTTTTTCTTAAAAAGTACATATTTTTCTAATCTTTGATGTGCGGAGACTCATGTTTTTTATAATTACATCAGTGAATATTGTTATATATGGTAACATACTGAACAACAAATATAAGTGAATTTAAGGCAAATTAGGGGTCCCTTCCCAAACTTATTCTTGTAGCCAAATATAATGTTTGATAAAATATCAGACACTTAGAAACTAAAATAAGAGGACAGGATGCATGGTGGAGGTGGGAAAAACAATAACATCGTTTTTGGCTGATTTTCTCGCGATTTTAGTTCCTAAAGTTAGTTCCTGCGAAATTTGGTATTATGAAAATTAGCCAGCTGATGCTGAGATGTGAATCCAATACGACAAGATATTGAAACATTCCGAATACTTTTCTTTATATATTTTAAATTAACTTGCTCATTATCACATATATTAGACCTGTCTCTGTGTAAATGCTTACCTACATTTAATCAGTACATTGTATATTTACTAAATTTCAGCTCTCTAACTATCTAGCTGTAACTGTTTTGTCTTTTGATCTTTGCTTTTAATATTTCCCATATGGGTAGATCACCTAAACCCATTTCATATATATGGCTTAATTGGCACGGCAAGGCCCACAAAGATGGATTCCATCTCAATGATTTCTAATTACATTTTGTACTTACCTACTGTGCCATCCGACACATTATCAGCGATCATTTCCCTAAGAGTTCTGTTACCTTTGACATTTATAAAAACTTCGTTAACTGTGCTACACAACTGATCTTAAAAATATGAAAAATATTATCAAGATAAGCCAAAAAGAGGAATCAGTTTAAGGGTCAATTAAATTTCGAATTTTTGCACCATTTTTATTAACTGTCATAATCTAACCTAGTTTTTTTACCATTTCGAGTTTGATAAGTGAACGAATAATCAGCTCACTTATTCATTAAAAAAATGTTATTTAGGTGAAGCAGATAGACGTCATATGACCACTGAGATTTGCCGAAAATTGCAATAATGATATTGCAAATGTTTCAGAAAACATTTTTACATTTTCAAGAAAATGACTGATACCTTCTTATTCCGACCAATTTAATTCCAAAAGGTTCAGTCAAATCCAATTTTAATTTGTCCTGTAGGTTAATCCCACAAAAGCCAAAGTTCCAACTCCCCATAATTGAAGAAAAGTAATATATGTATGCAATTTAGAGAAACACTTAAACATTTCAATTTAAAGTAACTAATGACGGATCCTAGGAAATGGATGCCAGGGTTAGCGTTAGCCATCCTCCAAACTTTGACTTTGTTTAAAACAAAATTTCGACAGTAAATGATCAACTGATAGCCGGCTCCACCTTTTGCATATAAATTTCATGATTGAACCCAATTTAAAAAAAAAATTTATGAATCTGCTTCTGGATTATGATGATTCCTTTGATCTCATATTCTATGCAAAATGGAATGCCATTGTTCCAGCTGTTCATTTCGTTGAAATTACGAGGCAAACAACAATATAGATGCACGAAACATTTTCTTCGGTGTACTAAAGTACATTTTAGGTAGAACTTGTTAAATACTCGGGCTTATGAGTAGAAACATTCATAAGAATCCTTTTTTAATCGTATAGTGCATTTCATTAGGAGGATATTTGCATTACAGCTATTAAGGTAGAGCACCACAACTTTAATAATGCCTATAAACGTCATGTGACTTTGCAATTGCGCCTAATTTTTTCAATCAATGAAATAAGTTTTAATCTTAGCTGGTTAGAGTACATAATATGAATTATTAATGGCTCTCAGGGGGACTCGCTTCCTTTGTTCGCTCCGTCCCCTCTTAACTATGCAAGTAATATGCTGCCTCCAATACTTACAGTATAATTATTGATAATATTATAATTACTTTGCCATGTTAATAGTAGTTCCACCTTACTTTTTTTTCAATCATACAAAGAAAAAATTTAGAGACAGATTTAATAGAACTTGAGAACATAGAGTGTATGCAGTCTATATTTTTATTGCAATTTTGCAATAGTACTTAGTTTTAGTTCATATTTTCATTGCATTTAATATATTTTGCATCTTATTTGTCGACATAAGTTCTTAAATTTTGTCTGTCAACAGCTGTAAACTAACAATGGATATCATATGCGAAACTGGTGTCATCTTCTGTCTTTTCTTTTAAAGTTGATGGATGGGAATGTTTTAATAATTTTTACCAGTTTCTATTTTGCGATAATATTTCTATGTATATTACATCACATATTCAATATTTTTTTTAGCATTTTGAATTGTTTAAGAGTAATCAATGGAACCAAGGTTATAGCGGTAATCAAAAGAATGTATTCCAGGGACAAAGACCAGACATGGAAAACAGACATACACAACAAAGAACATAAAGTAACTAAAATCATACATACAAAGTAACAAAAGTAAATGAGCAACTCGGACTCCACTAAAAACTGGGAGCATGGACCAGGTGCACCGGTAGGGTAAGCGTCCTCTGCTTTTCTAGAAACATCCGCCGAGTTGCTCATAAAAAGTCAAGTCCGGGGTAGACAAACGAGGAAAGGAAAACTATGACCCGTTCAATAAATCAGTTTTCATGGTGCTGATAGATACATCATAACGATCCACGAATTCATGATGACGACCATAAAACTTCTGTAGTGATGACTTCAATCTTGTAGTAACATAACCCTGTTCCAGAAGCCTATTTGTTAGACTTCTAGCGCGATACAAAAAGTCTTTCGTAGTTTCGGCAATTACGCAATATGTCTAAACGGGATAGATGACTTTGATTTTTTTACCCAAGGTATTTAAATGCTTCGACCAAATGTGTACATCAATACTACTTTCAAAAATGAATTTATAAAAATAATAATGTTCTAACAATCAAAAACAGTAAATAACATTTTCATATCACCGGAAAGGCATTTAATCGGTTTCTAAATGTGAAATATCATAGTGTGATTTTATTCGTTGTAAATGTGTCACAATAGTACCTTTCGAAATACATCTGTCTGTCAGATCTCAGATTCAAATGTTTCAATAAAGCAACTTAATATGTCATAGGAATCATAGAAAACGATTTAAAAATATACCAATTCTTTCAACGTTATCTTCGACTGCTGAACTTTCATTTGTATTGTTGATCACCGCTTCTAATAGTCTATGGTATCTGGGTAGACTTGCTCTCTGACGAATCTAAAACGTATTGCTCATGTATTTTATTTGAATCTCAATATAATTTCATATTTCTTGTCTATCATAAACCTATATATGTTTTTCACTGGACCTAACATAAACATTAGTACACTCTATAATTGGATAACTTACTCACTCGACCTCTGTGCTTTAAGAAGAATCCGATCTCTTTGACGTCCTATTAAAAAGACTTTGTCTGTCAGGTTAACATTAAAATGTGGTAATCGCGTCATCAGACAAGAGATCAGACCAGGGATATAAGGTATTTGGCACGGCAGTTACAGACCAATTATGAAATGTATACTCCATTGGTGGGAGCTGTCATAAACAAATGGAGATTTTATAATTGGAAATTCAAAATCATCCCGTTTGTCAAAGTTTCGATTTCAAATGTCCTGTGTCGTCTATGTACAAGTTCATGTCTAGGTGTATCAGTTTTCTCTTTAGCTAGTTCCAATTCATGTTTGTAGACCAAATTTGGTAATCCTTGAAATTAGGATTATCCAGAGATACTAGTAACACATCATCTACATAACGAAAACTTAAGTTGAAGGTCTGGGCTACTCGCTTCTCTTTTTTCTGTAGAGCTTTAAAATATAGGAACAGATCGGCCTAAAGTGGGGTACAATTTATTTTTATAGGTATTCCAATGATCTGTCGGAGCACATGCCCCCAAAATTTGACTTAAATGATGTCGATCAGAAATTTCAGCATTTTAACTATAGTTGACACGGAGTGAATAGGCTAAACTAAAATAAAAATAATTATATATATAAGAGAAGAACTTATTTAAATAGAGATTTGTAGCTATCAAATATTTGCAGTAATTAGGAATTGGATTTTGTTTGTGAAATGTGGAAGCTATGTAAGTATCTTGGAAAATCTATATATAATCGTGTCAGAATTACCTGTAGCATTGCCCTTTTGAACATTACATACTCATAATGGATACGGTCTTCAAACAGATCAATTTCGTATTCAAAGGATAACGTCTGTATGTTCTCAATTTTTGTGTATAAGTTTTTTTTACAGTCGTTTCCAATGCACGAAGATAAACCTTCTAGAGATTCTTTTATCCATTTAAAAAGTTCTTGATATTTATGTTCATCTATTTCCCGAAAATCCGTGAGGTGAGCAAGTTCATTTCTGCTCCTTTGCAGAACAGTCATCCAGTTTTTGACACTGTCCCGAAAAAGTTCTTCTTCACAGTATTTTAGTATGACTATTGAAAGTGTTATATCTAGAATATGAAAGCCGACATTTTCCTTGACTTTATAGGCACAAAAACATGACTGAATCACAATTCCTTTTGAGTAAATAACATGACCATTTATTTCTTTTGAAGTATCTTTAGGGCTGAAGATGAGATGAAACTGTTCTTTTGACAGGACTTTTCTTTTAGAAATTTCTGTGGTGCAATCTTTTGAACAGCAAGGTCGTTCGTGGTATAAATGAAGCAAAATGTGCCTCTTTTCTTCTAAATACTCTTTAAAGGTTTTGTCCTTGAAAATGCGCGTCTCAAAATATTTTCGGGTGATATCGGGAACTACATGCACAATCAATGCCATTAAACGGCAATAGTTTATGAATTTTGTAGACCTTGCTAAATCTGAATAATCTCTTTCCATCATTCCACGGTAGGATAGATCAGTGTGTGTTATAAATCAACTAATACCTGAAAAAAAGCAAAATCTTGCTGTAAAGCTATTATGGTAAGTGTTAGACTTTGTCATCAGTAAAAAAAACAATGAAAATGCTTAAATGTTTTACCATTAATCCGTCATTTTGGCAGAATGTCGTCAATTTAAATTGTTATTTGATTCAAACACTATTTCTTTAAAAAAAAATGTTTGATCGAAGCAATGCCCTTTTCAACCTATAAGAATGTATTAGAATGTATTGTTTACATACATTCTTCTATAACGGACGGGGCGTCAGCGACGTCCTACGTATGAACATTCTCTATAAAGGCAATTTCTATCTTTCGGAAGTGACGTCAGCAGTAAGTATATAGTTTGTTGAGCTTTTAACGCAGACACAAAACGTGTGATATATGAGATATCGCAGATTCCAATTGGTCGAAACATTGGTGATATAGCGGTTAATTATCAACAAAATCAAATGTTGTTTGTCACGAGTAAAAACTATATATCAACAACATGATATTGAGCATATGGGAAGCATGTATCTCCACATAATTTAAAAGCTATTACAAAGTAAATAATGTATATTGTGGATGATATGCTAAAACTTAGTTCTACCTGACAAAGTCCATTAAGACGTCAAATTACTAAAATAATAAAGCCTTGCGTTTGAATTAAATTATAGAATTCTGGTAGTTGTAATATGATATTCGGATAAGTTACAGAAAAAAAAAGTTTATATCGTACAATGTATTCAAACGCATTACATGATATATCAAATTGAATATATGATCGTCTTTGGTCTTCTTTTCTTTATTTACACAAAACAGAAGTCATTTAAATTCATTTACATGTCTTAAGGTAGAAAGATGATCCTTCTATAACTCAAGGGAATGATCAAGTAATGGATTCAATGAAAACTTTTGAAATTTTCTCAATGTGGTTATCAGTTTTCGTTCCTTAAATCGTTTCGTCTAATATTTCATCTTGAGAATCACAATAAGGAAGAGTAATAAATATATAGATGACAATATAGCTTAAGATATGTTTCTGCTACATGCTTTAGCTTGTCAGAATTCACTGTTTTTCTTTAACTTAAACAATAAATATCTACAATGAGAATGTATACACTTTAGAGTAATTAAATGATTCATCAAATTCAAACTTACTTTTCGCAAAGCATCCAATGTAACCAACCACCATTTGAATAGAAAGTCGTTGGGCCAATCAGGGAACAACGGCATATCTTCAGTGTATTTTCAGTTTCGGTGCCTTTGGCACTGAGAGTTGGTTATTACCAAGATCATATTTGTTTGATTAAAAAGGTCAATATTGTATACATATATATATGCATTTAGGCCAAAGACTAATCAAGGGAACCAAGGTTATAGCGGTAATCAAAAGAATGTAATCCAGTGACAAAGACCAGACATGGAAGAGTAATCAAGGGAACCAAGGTTATAGCGGTAATCAAAAGAATATAATCCAGGGACAAAGACCAGACATGGAAAATAGACACACACAACAAAGAACATAAAGTAAATAAAATCATATATACAAAGTAACAAAAGGAAATGAGCAACTCGGACTCCACTAAAAACTGGGAGCATGGACCAGGTGCACCGGTAGGGTAAGCGTCCTCTGCTTTTCTAGAAACACCCGCCGAGTTGCTCATAAAAAGTATGCAAATTATGACTGTTGAATAAATCAGTTTTCATGGTGCTGATGGATACATCATAACGATCCACGAATTCATGATGACCATAAAACTTCTGTAGTGATGACTTCAATCTTGTAGCAACATAACCTTGTTCCAGAAGCCTATTTGTTAGACTTCTAGCGCGATACAAAAAGTCTGCGTAGTTTCGGAAAGCTCTGGCAATACGTATGAGTTGTGATATGAACACTCCATACGCAGGAGCCGAAGGGATGTTGCCACAGATGAAAGGAAAGTTGACAATTCTGAATAAAAAGTCATCACGTTTGTCGTAAAGTTTGGTCAATAGTTTTCCTTTACCATCAATGAAGGTGTTTCAAGAAAAGTAGAGGGAGCTTACCCTTCCGGTTCACCCTGTCCATGCTCCAAGTTTTTAGTGGAGTCCGAGTTGCTCATTTACTTTTGTTTATTTGTATGTACTATTTTGGTTAATGTCCTTCTTTGTGATTGTCTAGTATTTGTCCCTGGATTACATTCTTTTGATTTCCGTTAGAATCTTGGTTCCCTTGATTACTCTCTAAAATAAATTTGTATGCTCTTTTGTGTTTGATCAAATCTGCAATTTCATATTTCATATTTCTTTAGCAAATACAAAAATCAACTCTCAAACATTTTCGTATTGTATTAGTAGTTTTCGCTTTGCCTTATTTAACCCCTTTACAAGCGTAGCTCGAGTAATAATCTTACCTTTATCATAGTCGATTCTTGTAGAAATGTACCAACCAAGAACTTCGGCTGATATATAGCTAATCGTAAGGAATGATCACAGGCACGTGGTAAATCATTAATCAAGTAACAGAACCCAATTATACACCACATACATAGTACATATATATTTGTAAGTCTATGTATTTTTTTCTTTTATATATTTTGAACATTGTTCAACATTATAAATAAATCCATATCCTTGAGTTTATGTCGCCCTTGGTTCTTCTATTTATTATGCTTAGGCTACAGTAAGTTTAAATGTCGCCATAAATGAAAAATTCACATTAGAATATGGTTTCAACATTTGAAATCTGACTATGTAAAATCAACAGGTACGAATGTGAATTCAAAATTGACCACGTATGTTGATTTATGGTTTGGATGGTTTTTTTATTCGATCATGGGCAAGAAAAAAATGAACAATTAGTTTTCTTTTTGTTTTTTTTCTTATCACCTAATAACGGATCATTCAATGGTCTGGGGAATGGGTGCTTTGTACGGGGCGCCGAATGGGATTCTTGTGGTTTTGTACTCAAAAGTGAATTTTGTTCAACAAAAAAATCCGTTTAACAAAATTTATCACATACTACAATTTTTCAATTTTATGTCACGAAAATCAGTACTGTGTCTCAAAATTCAAATTTGTGTCACAAAATTCACAAAATTCAATTTTGTGTCACAAAAGTCGATTTTGTATGCAAATTAGTTTACAGAATGTTTTGGATATACAAGTTAATTCTCTCTTCACTATTTTGTAAGAAGGTTTCTCATTGGATGTAGTAACCGCGGGTCTCGCAGACGCAGGTTTCCGATTACTTTGAGCAACGCAGTACGGTTAAGGCCGTTTTAAGAGAAATTTTAAAAAAGATATTTTAAGTTGCTCTGTACAGTAAAACTGTTTTGGAATGACTAAAATTGCTATTATACGTTTTCTATGAGGTTTGTTTGATAAAACAGGTTTTAAAACAGGCGATTTTTCTACTTTTGATTTATTTGGATTTTCCCTGGTGAATCACGTGATCATTTCCTGACATCTTTCTTCTTAACTATAAAATGCTTTTGCCCGACCTATTAATCGCGACCAAATTTGTTAAAATTTGACAAGATAATTTGTATAAATGTATTTGTCCCAAATATTGCTGGAAAAGATATGAATCGTCAGATTAGCCAAGAAAATCATATTAGAAAAATGTTCTGCGGTAAAATTTGTTAACCTGTAAAAAGTCGGTGAAAGATTATTTTGTTCCACTATTTTCACGATTTTTTTGCCAGATACAGATAGATTCTTTATTTCATTCCGATTCTATTGATGTATGACACAGGAAATTCGGATGAGTGGAACAGGTCGGGCGAGATGAAAAACCGACATAGTATGTGTCTAACTTTCATTTTCCGTTTGTTTACAAACGCTCAAATGATCTATCTTTAGATTCAAGATTAAGTGTCACAACGGGTTATACGATTACGATATCCTATATTTCTTTCACTTATGTGCTTTATAATAACCGTGCAGCGAATGCTTTAAGTTTGCAATACGCGTGTACATGATGCTGCACATTTTGAATTCATTTGCATATCCAAAGCATTCTGTAAAATAATTTGCGTACAAATTTGACTTTGATAACACAAAATTGAATTTTGTCTAACAGAATTGATTTTTTTGTCTCACAGAATTGAATTTTTTTTCTCCCAGAATTGAATTTTGTGACACAGAATTGAATTTTGTCTCACAAAATTAAATTTTTTTTTTAAAGAAATGAATTCCGCCATTACAAAATTTAAGTGATCAAGTATGTGTAACAAAGTTTTGTGTGACAAAATGATTTGTTGTGACGAAATCCAATTTTGTGTACACAAAATTGATTTTGATTACAAAAATATCAAGTCCCATTCGGCGCCCCGTACCTTGATCTCAATGCCGGTTTCAATACTCTTTCGCTTTCGTCGCGATCAGATTATCTATAAACATGATGGCAACAATCATGAACTCGTGGATCGTTACAGTGTATCCATCTGCGCTATGATTTGTTCAACATGTCATAGTTTTCCTTTCCTCTTTCGTCTACCCCGGACTTGACTTTTTATGAGCAACTTGGCGGGTGCTTCTTGAAAAGCAGAGGACGCTTACCCTACGGTCCATGCTCCCAGTTTTTAGTTGAGTCCGAGTTGCTCATTTGTTTTTGTTACTTTGTATGCATGAGTTTAGTTACTTTATGTTCTTTGTTGTGTATGTCTGTTTTCCATGTCTGGTATTTGTCCCTAGATTACATTTTTTTTATTACCGCTATAACCTTGGTTCCCTTGATTACTCTTTAAAATATTCAAGTAAATCCCCCATCGCAATTTGTTCCTTTATAAAATATTTGGGTTATAATTGAATAGTATATTTTTAAAAACTATAATTTATTAAATGTTATTTTTAATAAAAGTTTATATATATATTTCATATAAATACTTTTAAAAACGTATTTCCCCATCCTCCCCTAGATCGTCCATATTCCCAATCTCCCCATCCTCCCATACCCTAATACACGATCATTATTTCCCTACTTTCCATCCTCCCATACACTATCCACATTCCCCTTCTCCCCATCCTCCCATACACTATCTATATTCACCAAATCCCCATCCACCCATACACTATCTATAATCCACATCTCCACATTCCCCTTCTACCTACCCTCCCATCCACTATATATATTCCCCAACTCCCCATCCTCCAATACACTATCTATATTCCCCAACTCCCCATCCTCCCATACATTATCCACATTCCCCTTCTCTCCATCCTCCCATACACTATCTATATTCACCAACTCCCCATCCACCCATACACTATCTATAATCCACATCTCCACATTCCCCTTCTCCCCACCTCCCATCCACTATATATATTCCCCAACTCCCCATCCTCCAATACACTATCTATATTCCCCAACTCCCCATCCTCCCATACATTATCCACATTCCCCTTCTCCCCATCCTCCCATACACTATCTATATTCCCCAACTCCCCATCCACCCATACACTATCTATAACCCACATCTCCCCATTCCCCTTCTCCCCACCCTTTCATCCACTATATATATATATATATTCCCCAACTCCCCATCATCCAATACACTATCCATATTCCCTTTCTCTCCAACCACCCATACACTATCCATATTCCCCTTCTACTCACCATCCCATATACTATCCACGTTCCCTTTCTCCACATCCTAGCATACACTAATACACTATCATTATTTCCCACCTCCCCATCCTCCCATACACTATCCACATTCCCCTTCTCCCCATCCTCCAATACACTATCTATATTCCCCAACTCCCCATCCTCCTATTCACTATCTTTAATCCACATCTCCACATTCCCCTTCTCCCCATCCTCCCATACACTATCCGCATTCCCCTTCTTTCCACCCTCCCATCCACTATCTATATTCCCCAACTCCCCATCCTCCCATACACTATCTATATTCCCCAACTCCCCATGCTCCCAATATTATCCACATTCCCCTTCTTCCCATCCTTCTATACACTATCTATATTCCCCAACTCCCAATCCACCCAGACACTATCTATAATCCACATCTCCACACTCCCCTTCTCCCCATCCTCCCATACACTATCCACATTCCCCTTCTCCCCAACCTCCCATCCACTATATATATATATATATATTCCCCAACTCCCCATCATCCAATACACTATCCCTATTCCCATTCTCTCCAACCTCCCATACACTATTCATATTCCATTTTTACCCACCCTCCCATATACTTTCCACGTTCCCTTTCTTCCCATCCTAGCATACACTAATACACTATCATTATTTCCCAACTCTCCATCCTCCCATACACTATCCACATTCCCCTTCTTCCCATTCTCCCATACACTATCTATATTCCCCAACTCCCCATCCTCCCATTCACTATCTATAATCCAAATATTCACATTCCCCTTCTCCCCATCCTCCCATACACTATCCGCATTCCCCTTCTCCCCACCCTCCCATCCACTATATATATTCCCCAACTCCCCATCCTCCCATACACTATCTATATTCCCCTTCTCTCCATCCTCCCATACACTATCCACTTTCCCCAACTCCCCATTCTCCCATACACTATCTATATTGCCCTTCTCCCCATCGTCACATACATTATCTATATTCCCCTTCTCCTATCCTTCCATACACTAGCCACATTCCCCTTCTCCCCATCCTCCAATACACTATCCATATTTCTCATCTCCACATCCTCCCATACACTATCCACATTCCCCATACTCCCATACACAATCTATATTCCCCCACTCCCCATCACCCCATACACTATCTATATTACCCTTCTCTCTATCCTTCTATACACTATCTACATTCCCCAACTCCCTATCCTCCTATACACTATTAATATTATTTAACTCCCCATCCTCCCATACACTTTCCGCATCCCCATCTCCCCATCCTCCCATACACTATCCACGTCCCCCTTCTACCTATCCTCCTATACACTATCCACATTCCTCAACTCCCGATCCTCCCATACACTATCTATATTTCCCATCTCCCATCGCCCCATTTGTTATAGTATGGGAAGCTTTACACATACAAGTACTGTACCATCATATCGTAAACACGTTTTTGGTTAACTTTGGAAAAAGCATCACCTGGTTAATGAGTAATAGGATAATTAATTGCAAAGAGTGAATAACCAAAATATTATTACGAGTGCCGAAAACGCCTAGATTTAACGAGTGTTCCGCGCACAAGAGATAATAATTTAGTTCTTCACCATAACTAATTGATTATCCTATTTATTATATAAATTTTGTTCGTAGTTTATCGATAAATTTACTATGAATTTTAAATTCTGTGATGGCGTATTGACATCAAAATTGTGAGGTTTTCGCAGAAAAAATTTCAAGAATGAAATTTATTTCACAGTGTGAATTACCGAAATATATTTCACTGGGAACATTCGATAAAACACTGCTATCTATATATCGCAAGTTAGTCAAGTGGTCTTGTATGAAGTCTTTGTGCATGCGGTGTTGCAATCAAGTTCGCAGCCTCGCATGGATTCTAATGTGTATGTGTCTATATATATATCTAGGGCAGTAACTTAGTACACGATTTATGGTAGTTGGGAATTTTTCAGACCTTTCTATAGGTTTACTTTACAAGTTGATCCGATGGAGCAGTGTAGCAAATAAAGTCGTCATATTCTGAGACGTTGTATAATATTGATTTGTTGTGACATGCATCATTAATTTGATCCTCTATTCTACATAATAACACCTAAATGAACTGTCCCGTTCTACCATACTACGTGTACTAAGTTACAGCCCTAGATTAATCCTACGAGGAGGAATGACATGGCCAGCGAAAGCTATATTTTTATATAGCCTAGCTGACCGAGTGGTCTAGGGCGCTGGTCTTTGTGCAGGCGGTGTTGCCATAGATGTCACAGCGGTACGAGGTCAAGTCCCGCGGAGGGAACGACCAAAAAATTGCATCGCAAATTTGACAGTTCTAACATCGTTGGGAATTTTTCAGACCTTTATATATATATATGCGTAATTAATAAGACTTGTTATATGACAAGTTTATTTCCAGGTTGCTTATTTCATGATAATGAGAATAAAGAATTAAAGACTGTAAGTATCTGTTATTAATATCAACTTGAACCTCTAGCAATAACTTGAAAGTTCTCATCTACTTTTTGATAATTAATTCAATATTTTTTAGATAATTTATCTTTATTTATTCTTTTCAATATATATACATATATTCACCATCCTTATAAGTAATGTTAATAATAATTTCATTCAAACATTCTAAGACCAAGTAGCAAAGAAATCTCTTTATTATTCATCAACAAAAAACGATGGAAGTCTATCCAAAGTTAGAACATCCGGGTACATTTCCAGGGTAATCACATGCCTCTAGTTTTTCATTGTAAGCTGTTCCTGGTGGACAGATGTCGTGGAACGTAAAACCGTAGTTACAGGAATAGTAGGATCCGCAGTCATTCGGATCTCTGTGTAGGCCGTTTGATTGACCATGACAGAAATTTGCTGTTAAAAAGAAGTTTAAATGATTTTGAATCCTGTTGTAGTTGAGCCTTTTTTCACTGGGAAGACCTACTTGTATTTCTTAATTGATTTTTTTCTCTGTTTTTCTGCCACCATCGCAACCAGATTTATGCAATCTTTTGCAATCTGAGGTAGCACTTTGGTATTCACTCTGTGAGACTTGATCATTTGTCGATCAAGAGTTATCTACCTGAACGCGAAAAATCTAACTTCGTACAAATTTTCTTAACCGATACACAAGAACTTAAATCTCCATATTGTTTAGAAACAGAACGCAATGCTATTTGATAATATTTCCCTCGTCACTGGATTTTGCTACTGAAAATGATGAAACAATTCGGTTGTTCACTTTCAAACCTTCAGTCGTACAGACTTTCACTTTCGTTATTTGATAATATATTGAATGTTTAAAAAGGTCAAGGTCATGGATCACTTAAAAATTTGATATTCTTGTTCGAGCATCGACTTGAAAACGGTAACAGATAAACAAAATGTTGGACGCATAAAAAATGCATCTCAATTAGATCTACATTTGTTATGTAAAATGATAAGAATTACGACAAACCGTTTTGTTTTGACGTTGTCGCCCGAAAACCATGATTTTTAGTGATTTTTGTCGTGTTTGTTGCTTTTTTTTCGCTCATAACTCTCAAATTACTACTTCAAATTACAAAAATGTTCAGAATAACAAATTTTACAAGAAAAGGACAAGGTGTCCATTCCACATTTTCAAAATTGTAAGAGTTATTGTCCGAAAACATATTGCTAATGGTATTTTAATAGGATCGTCAATTTTTTAATGAAAAGGACGGTAAGCCATAAAGATTTTTGATCAGGGGCATAATAGCTACCTCAAAGGTCAAAGTAATTTGTTTTAATGGTCAAAATATGTCTAAAAATGTTTTCCGTTCAAGATAGACAACTCACGTAAAGTAAATGAATTTGATGTTACAACGATTGTTGAATTAGAATGGAATTATGGCGATTTAGCAGTTCGAGAACAATACCTTACTGAGGCATTATTTACTGGTAAAGGATTATTTACATGGTAAAGGAAAACTATTGACCAAACTTTACGACAAACGTGATGACTTTTCATTCAGAATTAACTTCCCTTTCATCTGTGGCAACATCCCTTCAACACCTGCGTATGGAGTGTTCGTATCATAACTTATACGTCATGCCAGAGCTTGTCGAAACTACGCAGACTTTTTGTATCGCGCTAGAACGCTAACAAATAGGCTTCTTGAACAGGGTTATGTTGCTACAAGATTGAAGTCATCACTACAGAAGTTTTATGGTCGTCACCTGGTTCATGCTCCCAGTTTTTAGTGGAGTCCGAGTTTCTCATTTGCTTTTGTTACTTTGTATGTATTATTTTAGTTACTTTATGTTCTTTGTTGTGCATGTCTGTTTTCCATGTCTGGTCTTTGTCCTGGATTACATTCTTTTGATTACCGCTATAACCTTGGTTCCTTTGATTACTCTTACTAAACACATGTTTAAAGTGATCATCTAAATTAAATTAGTCATATTTGTGTACATGTTTAGACCAACGATCCAAGATAATAGTACCGTCGGTGGCAGTATTGCAGCTGGAACGCGAAATATAAAAAAGATTTTTATCCTATATGATATCAAATGATCTTACTGTTAAAGACAGCCGGGGTAGAACCTCGTCCTGCTGCTGGTGTTTGGGTGCCAGGAATGTTAGTGAATGCTGGTGTAAATATTGGTCCAAATGTTCGTTGTGGTGTTCCAGTAACTGCTTGTGTAAGACTAGGAGAATGTGTAGGTGCAGGGGTAAATACTAGAAGTTTAGTGGGCTGATTGGTACCGGCTGGTGTATTGTTTGGTGTGTTTGTTGCAGCAGGTGTGAAAACAAGATTGATTGGTTTCCTTGTTGTCGAATGAGTTCGTGATTGACTAGGTGTAAAAACCAGCTTAATGGGCTTGAATGTGGTGGTAACTGGATGGTTCGTACCAGCGGGAGTCTGCGTTGGTGAGCTTGTAGGGGTACCAGTCACTATAGGCACGTTTGTATTGTTTCCTGCATTACTATTATGACAGTTTGCGTTTTGTGGCCAGTCACAGAATCGAGTTTTGGCATTGTACTCTAATCCAGAGGCACATTGAACCATAAAAGGTGAATGGGTGGCACAAATAAAGTAGGAGTCACAAGACGCAGGATTGGCATAAAACCCGTCCCGTTTACCAGCACATGAAAATCCAGATGACGTACTACCCTGAGTCTGTCTGGTTGACAAGACTGAAAAAAATACCAATAAAAATCAACATTACAACAGCAGAAACAAAAATTGTATCTGAATTGTCAATATTACAATGTTCCAAGGATGTAGGTTTTCGTGTTGCAAGATAAGGATGATAGTTAAAGAAATACGTCTGTTTTTCAATACTTGATATACAATTTGTTTTATCATTTACCATGTAATAGGTGAAAGTAGGTTTTTCAATGATAATTTGATATTTTGGCATGCCGCTCGATTCGTCGGTAAACCACTTACTTATTTCCATACGTGAATCACATGTTTTTTCACATGATCCTCAGATGTAAACATTACCACATACAATCAAACAACATATTACAAACAATCGTATGTAGCCGCAACACATAAACATTACAAACAATCATATGTAGCCGCAACACATAGCATTACAAACAATCGTATGTAGCCGCAACACATAAACATTACAAACAATCGTATGTAGCCGCAACACATAAACATTACAAACAATCGTATGTAGCCGCAACACATAAACATTACAAACAATCGTATGTAGCCGCAACACATAAGCATTACAAACAATCGTATGTAGCCGCAACACATAAACATTACAAACAATCGTATGTAGCCGCAACACATAATAAGCATTTGAAGGTCAACGAGTGACTTGTGTTTATCATTTGTAGCACTATACGGTTGTCAAACGTGGCACTTTTGTCATGATGTTGTATATATTTATATTTTAAATGTTAGTCTAGATACCTGCGTTGTTTGTTGTATTGATAACCTTGGCAACTGTTGTATGTTGTTTTGATGTTGGGTTATGTGTAGAAGTATGGGCACTCATTGTCTGGGTAGATACAAATAACCTGAAAATGATATATCATCATCACCAGACCAGTGTAATAAGGAATATAATAAAGTTTTAATAATAAACCATGCACATGAGAAGGTAAAAGTGAAAAAAAGGTGCGAAACCAATAATTCCATAAATTACCTATACATTATGTACGTCCTCTTGGTTCAAGAAAAAATACAAATGTTCAGAAATAATAATCAAGGGAACCAAGGTTATAACGGTAATCAAAAGAATGTAATCCAGATACAAAGACCAGACATGGAAAACAGGCATACACAACAAAAAACATAGAGTATCTAAAACCATACATACAAAGTAACGAAAGCAAATGAGCAACTCGGACTCCACTAAAAACTGGGAGCATGGACCAGGTGCACCGGTAGGGTAAGCGTCCTCTGCTTTATACTTGGGTATCAATAACAGAAAGAAATGATTAAAATCTTAAAGTAATCTAATCGAAACTTTTGATTCAGATTATAAAACAAACTGTACTTACGGGGTTACAACAGGTCCACCTGAACGCTGGAGTTCGTTATTTATCGTCGTTAACAAGGGATAATTACCATTGCCACATATTCCGCGGAAATCATCTGTATCTAGAGCCCAGACCATGATACCTCCAAAATGGTGCTGTTTAATGTACCTTACCTGTAAAGAAATCATCCTACTATACACTTCATTGATATTAGAAACTTTAATGGATGGTAATGTGCAGAGTTGAGAATGGAAGCTTCGTACGCGGTGGTGAGAATAGATTACAAGTGTATATAGATTTCACCATAGCTTGTTATTTTCACATTTAACTATTTTTTCCAGGAAATTCATTTTGATTGTTTTCTAGCTTCTTAACACATCAAAATGACAAAGTAAAGATATGTCATCTTCACCTTAATCTTTATACTTTCTTCGTCTTCGTAGCCGACCCAAAGTGATCCATTCACGGCGTATGGAACCATTTGATCATTTAAATAATGTCGTATGGCACCATTCTTTACTAGTTGACAAATCTGTTCAAAAACAGTATACAATGTATAAAACTTAACACGTGATTCATTAGCCTTTACTAAACATTAACGACATACTGAAATATAAAGTTCATTTCTACAACACATTTATACATCACATTTAAGCATATTTAAACTTTCACAACAACAAGACTAGTTGGGTCTTCCCTCCTCGGTTCTAATGACTGTTCAATAAAAGAAGTTACAGTCTTATTTTGTTATTGTGTTAATCTGTTCAAGATTGTGACCAAATTTTTAGTATTACTTTGAAGTTTGAAATTAATCAGTAAATTGAAAGTTTTCCTTAAATTGCATTAATATTACAGTTAAGAAAGAAATGAGTTTCATCATTCAAAACATTGCATACATTATGATTAACCTTTGACATCTAGGTGTCTTGTAGTATTTAACTGTTTCCAATTATAGTTTGTGATCACTTACTGTAATACTCTGTCGAGTTTTTAGTTTGCTGTAATTAATTTTTGTTCCAAGATTTTTTAAAAGATTTACAAGTGTGGACATAGACTGGTATTGGCCGATGGGCAAGTATGGACGCAAACTGGTATTGCCCGTGGAGCAAATTTGAACATACATACGTTTTGTCTTGAAAGAGTAATCCAGGGAACCAAGATTATAGCAGAAATAAAAAGAATGTAATCCAGGGACAAAGACCAACATGGAAAACAGGCAAACACAACAAAGAACATAATGTAACTAAAAATACATACAAAGTAACAAAAGTAAATGAGAAACTCGGACTCCACTTAAAACTGGGAGCATGGACCAGGTGCACCGGTAGGGTGAACTTGTTTGCATCGTCTAGAAAACTCCTCCATTTATTGATATCAATAATTGAATTAAGCACAGGTTGATAAATATCCATTAGCATATGTTACTAAATATCTACCGATATCAATAAATAGGGAACAAATTCTACAACGGCTTACCATAACCATAAGACATGTCATATACATATTACAACCCTTCTTCCTTGACGGTGTACTTGCATAGAACCATACCAATATAAGACCGCAATTTTTTTCAGTAACACTATTATACATATATAAATATATAGGCAAATTAAGGGTTTTGACATGCTCAATTTTCACTTCCCTAAAATGCCTGTCAATTGCTCTTCCTTAGGACCAAATTAGTTGTGTGTGATATGCTAAGAATTTACATCTATAAGGTGTTTTTACATTAATCCTAGTTATACAGTTCTCAAGTATCAAGAATGAAAATGCATAATGGAAAATTTCCCACTTACAGTCATGTTCTCAACAAAAAAAACCATTCATTATTCTTATGAAACAAAATTATAATAAAGGTATATGAAGGACTTAAAGGCTGAATCCATCGATACTGGCTCAAAGTTAGCACTTCAAAATCAATATTTGAACTAAATCTTGTATCAAAACAATTTGATCAAATCCTAAATAGTCACATACATTTGTAGCCTGAAAAATGTTTTCTTGGGCAAAAAACTGTATACTTGTTTTGCAGTTGTATAAAATATACCAAGAAGCACTGCCAGTATCATTATAACTTTATATATATAATATCCATAGCCCAAGTCAAGTAAGAAAAAAAGCTTGTCAGACAATCTCTAGCACTGCTGGAGTATTAAATAGACCATCCGTTTAGGCCTAAAAAATGTTTCCGGTCACCCTACCGACCCTCCTTCAAACCCCCTACCCAAAAAAATTGTATTTGTAATTTTGAAAAAAAAATAATTAAAAAGCTTGCCGATTGTCTTTCAGGAAAAAAAGAAGAAAATAAAGCCAAAGATTTTTTTTCTATCCTAGATGGAAAAACAGAGAGTTAGAAATACCAGTCGTTTACATTTAGAATTGATTGAAAACACGCATGCCATGAGTTAAAAAAAACCTTTGCTTTTGGTCGTGGATAATCCCTTTTGGAAATCGGTACATGAGATATTTTTTTGTTTTGACCACCTAAGTCAAAAAAATAAGTACCGAATCCCAAAAGGGATTAGGCTGTGAACTATGCATATTATATGTTTAGTCTTTGCATATTTAGTTTTTATAGTACTTTATAGTAATAGTTCACAAGACCAATTTTACTTTGTTGATAACAAAATTTGTTTCCTCTAAATCAAATGAACGATTTATTCATACAATGCCATGTACTTAAAATAAATCATTAGTTTCATAAATTTTTATTTATATATAAGTTTGATGGCATGAAACTCTTTGAAAAATTTTGAAAAACTATAGACCGTGCAAATATAAAAATATTTGGTATTTTGATTGTATGAATGCTTATCCTACCGATATACACGGTCCGGTCGACTCAAACACTACATTTATTTATCTAAGTTAAATTCATTGACCTTGGATAGTTGCTTTCGTAGATTAAACAAAAAAACAATCAGCTGATTACTGATGATCGCTTTTAACTTTTTTTTTAGTTATGGCCATCTGTGATGTCCTAACAAAAAAGGTCCATTTTACATGCAAGTGAGGCCATTAATCTGACATGATTAACGAAAAAATACCTCGTAATATGCCAGATATCCCTTTTGCCTTGTGTATGGACCCCTGTCTCCAGCACTCGATGCCTTTGATCCCAAGTCATGTTGGTTTCTGTCTGTCAATGTAAAGCTACGACCATATAGAGCCAGTCCGACGTTGATCATAGCTGATGGCATGCCTCCTTGAACCCAGTAGTTTGCAACCCAATCCTTACGTGATGACACAAAATATCGATTTTATATTCCGTTTAAATTTTAGATATATCTAAACAAATCTGAAATATGTGATTCTAATGATCACAAAAAAGTATGAAAACAATATATAGTGACAACAGAAGCATTTCTGAATCCCTGGTTCTTTTTTCATGTTCATTGTTATTCGTTTTACGTTTTTTTCTATTGATTAGGTCGATTTTCGTCTTTTGTGAATAGCTTCATTTAATTTATTTTGGGGTCATTTAGAGCTTGCCTTATAGTACAGGTTTTGCCCATCATCGGATAGACCGTGTAGTGACCTGTAGAGGTTTAATTGTTCGTCGTTTGGCTTATGGTAGATGACTGTCTCACATGTAGTCATACTACATCTCATATTTTGATATTTCCAAATCATGAAAGATGAAATCTGATTGGCTGACTAAAAAGATTATTTGAATAGAAAATAGAATGGGGTAATCAGGTACATGCAGTGACTGAATGAAACAATTGATAGGTTTTATTAGATTATTGTGCTAGAGCTTTTAATAATTGCATGCGTTCAGATAAGTCATATGATTTTTTTTCTACTATGATACCATAATACTCACGACGTTTAACGTTGCAGCATCACCTGTATCTCCTGTATGTTTATATAAACCACTGTTGTGACCTGTGACCGTATCCCACCCACCATGCAAGTCATACGACATAAGATTGAACATGTCACCATATCTATAAAAAAAAGGGTGGAAAGTAAGTTTCTGTTCGGTATTTCTACTATTATGGTTTTGTTATTCACTTCTTTCTGTTGTTGTATATTAACCTTGACAATCAATGGTTTTAGGAACTCGCTTCTTAATTTCGTTTCTCACCCTTAAAGTACAAGAAACAAACATTTTACACAAACAAACAAAACTTCAAGAAAAGCTATTAAGTACCAGTCGATATAAAATTCAGACACAGCCAATTGTAAAGTGATTCATGGTGTAGAAGAATCCACCAAACAAATGATGCTTTGTCAGTCTACGTATGCTTTACTTGCACATAACGATTAGCTTTTCTACCTTCAGATCTGCACATTTTAAAAAATCATACATTTATCTCCCACTAAAATCAACCAAATGTAACCAAGAACGATAACTCTTGCAAGATCTTCCACGATCAATCTATATAATTTTTATCTGAAAAGCGCAACAACCAAACGAAAAACTAAGACTGGTTATGTGATTAGCAACTGTCTCTGAACAAGAAATAAAACTGAATTCTGTGGGTTTTTACATGCATGAATCACTATCTGTCTGATTTTTAGAAAGACTACTACTTAAATGCACGTCAAATGCCTTGTCATGTGACCTACTTAATCATCTCTTTAATATCGTAACCGCTGTCTATTTTCTTTTTTCCTGCTGGAATAGCTACTGTTAACAGTAACTTGGAGTTACCGGAAGTTGTTGCTTCAGAGCTAAACTGGGTTTGTAGAGCCTGAAAGAATACAAAATAATACTTAAACTCATGATTACTTCGCGGAAATGAAGTTGTCAGTGCAATTGTATAAAAAAATGATTGAAAATATCTTTTTTATCAGGTATGAAATTATAAAATTCAGCGGCAAATCTGTCTTTGATCTTGCTGCAGAACCAACAAGTATCAGGGATTCACATAAAGGGAAAGCTCGTGTGATTAATCTGAACTTGATCAATTCGATGTCGTTCTTGTATCGGTACGTGCACTTAATTTATTTCCTATATCTCGTTCGTACCTGTTGGTCAATAGTTCATAGCTCACTTTCTATCCGAGCTTTAAAACATGGCTTAGTAAGCATCGTTCTTAAATTTAAAATTCACATTATTCATTGCTACTTGGTATGCCTCTATTTCTGAGATCTCAGATGTAAATTCAATTACATATAGATTTGTTGCTACTTTGTTCGTTTATTTTACTGTTTCGATATTTAACACTAAATGACTTTGGTACTTAAACCGCTTTTTCTCTTGGAATCAGACGCATTGGACTGTTTATTAATTAAACAGATGAAATACTACTATTTTTTTGTGTGTGTTTTATAATTTATCTGTATGGGCGTTACCTTTAAAAGGTCTATAAAATGTGTTTTGTCCGCCGCCGTGCCGCCTCGTTGCGTTGGATACTCCCAATCTATATCCAACCCATCGAAAGAATGGTTTCTTAGAAACGTTATGGCAGACGAAACGAACTGCCTTCTGCTAGCATCAGTGTTTGACATTGCGGAAAATGGATGTGAAGCTACTGACCATCCGCCAACGGCTAGTAAAACTTTGAGATTCGGGTTTTGTTTTTTCAGTTCGGTAACTTTGGCATACCTGTAAAAAAACGACATATCTTACAAATTGCACAAACCAAGTAAGATTTTCGTCCTGATCATTTTTTTCAGTACAAACCGCGCTTTGTTATCTTAGAGTGCGAAGTCAAATGTCAGTTTTGAGGTAAAAACCCCAATGGGTTATCATCTTACACCTAGTGCACTCGTCCAAATTGTGTTCGCGTTTGTTGCAATCGTTTGGGAACGCGGCATTTGACAGAGTGTGTGTTTAATGCAAGTAGTTTTGTAATCTTGTCAGATGTCAGAATAACGTCGAAGGTTATTCCTTATTTTTTCAATAAGAAAAGTTCATGATAAAAATAAGGTTATTTAACTGTTAATTTTGTTAAATAAAATATTTCATTCAATTAATTCGACTTGATATTTTCTTCAGTTGTAAAAGTGAGAAAGTGAATCTGTGATTTCATTGAAGTAGCATGGCCAAATCAATGTGGAAGCCTTTAGTGGCAAATAAAAGGGAGATTTATTTTAGTTGGTTTAAATTCTATTGCAAGTATGTTGAGGCCTTTGCTTCTGAAATACATAATAGCTACGCCACTGGATTTGTTATAACCATAGTATTCACAGCATTGTGTATTTAACTTACATTCCTTTCATCCATGGACTACTTTCGTCGTTCCACTCAAACGGCTGTAAATTATTTCCTGACAATTTTGCGAAGGAATATATGATATGCGTACACAGGTTTGGATCGACATTGGCTGGGAGGAACTGGCCGAGACCGTTACGGTACTGTGACCAATTGGTATAATAGCATACTCTTCTATAGGCTACAACAAATATACCATAACAACTGAGATAAAATTGAACATTCTAAATGTCCTAAATTAGGTAAATCATGGTTTAAATGATATGTTCGTATACGTGTATTGACCGCTGACCTAGTCCGTCAGTCTATCCATGTGTCGTACAATAAATCGAAAACGCTTTCAAAAATTTTGAGTACAATATATTTGTATTTTTCTATGTGGGAGAAAGCTCTGATTTTTATTATATTCATTTTTTTCGTAATATATTAATGTGACTTTAAACACATGAAAAGGATAATGGGCCGTATCATGAACTTAAGTGAAGCTGTTAATTTAAACTGCAAGTTAAAACGGAAACAACATATAGAACCCAAAGTAAAAATGACTGAAAATCTGAATGGAATGGATCGAGCTGGCTGTACACCAAAGAACTGATATTCCGGCTAGTCGCACTGCGAAGAGACTGACTGAAATCTAAATAGAATCGAGCTAACTGCACACCACAGAAACTGACAGAGATCTAGAAAGAATCAATTTAACTGCACACCAAAGAAATTATGAAAATATATATATAATGAATGGAGCTAAGCGCAATCCAAAGAAACAGAAATATATATCAAACAAATCGAACTAACTGCAAAGACCCTATCAGAAATTTAAATGACGTGAAACTAAACGCACACCAAAGAAACTTACAGAAATTTTAAATGGAATTGCATGAAGCTAAATGCACTCCAAAGAAACTGACAGGAATATAAATGGAATGCATTAGCTAACTGCACTCCTAAAAAAATGACAGAAGTCTAATGGGAATAAAACTAACCGTACACCAAAGAAACTGAAAGAATTATGAAAGAAATAGAGCTAACTGAACTTAAAAGAAACTGAAATAAATATAGGGATGAAGCTAATCGTATACAAAAGTGACTGACAGAAATGTAAAAGGAATCGAGATAACTGCACTCCAAAGAAACTGATAGAATATAATTAATATAAAAGGAATCGAGATAACTGCACTACAAAGAAACTGATAGAATATAATTAATATAAAAGGAATCGAGATAACTGCACTCCAATACACCGACAGAAATTAAACTGGAATGAAACTAAACGCACAGCGAAGAAACTAATACCGCATTTAAAAAAAATTACAGAAATCTAAAAGTAATAAAGCTAACCGTACACCAAGGAAACTTACAAAAATCTTGTATGGAATTAACTTAAACGCACACCACAGAAGCTGACATAAATTTTACATGGAACGAAAAAATAATAAATAAATCAAAACTGGAAGAAATCAATAGAAATAAAGCTAACCGTATGCCAAAGAAACTGGTCTAAAATGGAATGACGCTTACTATACACCAGAGAAACTGGCAGAAATCTTAAAGGCATGAGGCTTACTGTACACCAAAGAAACTGGCAGAAATCTTAAAGAAATGAAGCTTACTGTACACCAAAGAAACTGACAGAAATCTTAAAGGAAGCTTACTGTACATCAAAGAAACTGGCAGAAATCTTAAAGGAAGGAAGCTTACTGTACACCAAAGAAACTGGTAGAAATCTTAAAGAAATGAAGCTTACTGTACACCAAAGAAACTGACAGAAATCTTCAAAAAAAGAAGCTTACTGTACACCAAAGAAACTGGCAGAAATCTTAAAGGAAGGAAGCTTACTGTACACCAAAGAAACTGACATAAATCTTAAAGGAATGAAGCTTACTGTACACCAAAGAAACTGGCAGAAATCTTAAAGGAAGCTTACTGTTCACCAACGAAACTGACAGAAATCTTAAAGGAAGGAAGCTTACTATACACCAAAGAAACGGACAGAAATCTTAAAGGAAGGAAGCTTACTGTACACCAAAGAAACGGACAGAAATTTTAAAGGAATAAAGCTTACTGTACACCAAAGAAACTGGCAAGAATCTTAAAGGCATGAGGCTTACTGTACACCAAAGAAACTGACAGAAATCTTAAAGGAAGCTTACTGTACACCAAAGAAGCTGGCAGAAATCTTAAAGGAAGGAAGCTTACTATACACCAAAGAAACGGACAGAAATCTTAAAGGCATGAGGCTTACTGTACACCAAAGAAACTGGCAGAAATCTTAAAGGAATAAAGCTTACTGTACACCAAAGAAACTGGCAGAAATCTTAAAGGAAGGAAGCTTACTGTACACCAAAGAAACTGGCAGAAATCTTAAAGGAAGGAAGCTTACTGTACACCAAAGAAACTGACATAAATCTTAAAGGAATTAAGCTTACTGTACACCAAAGAAACTGGCAGAAATCTTAAAGGAAGCTTACTGTACACCAACGAAACTGACAGAAATCTTAAAGGAAGGAAGCTTACTGTACACCAAAGAAACGGACAGAAATCTTACAGGAATGAAGCTTACTGTACACCAAAGAAACTGACAGAAATCTTAAAGGAAGCTTACTGTACACCAAAGAAACTGACAGAAATCTTAATGGAATGAAGCTTACTGTACACCAAAGAAACTGACCGAAATCTTAAATGAAACGAAACAAAGCGCACTCTATAGGAACTGAAGTAAATATGAAAGAAATCGATCTTATTGAACTTCAATGGACCTAACAGAAACATAAAGGAATGAAGTTTACCGTACAATAAAGAAATTGATAGAAATCTAAAATAAAATGAACTATTCGCTCACCAAAGAAGCTGGCAGAAATCTAAGAGGAATGAAAAGAACTGTAGTCCTAAACAAACAAACAAACAAAAAAATGACAGAAATCTCAAATGGAATAAGCAAACCGAACTTGGAAGAAACGGAAAGAAATATAAAATGAACGGAGCTAATCGCTAAACAGTGAAACCATCAGAAATCTAAATGGCATAGGAGCTTAACGCACACCAAAGAAACTGACATAAATCTGAAAAAGGAACGAAGCTAACTACATATTAAAGAAACTGACAGAAATATTAAATGGGGTGAAGCTAGCCGCTCTCTAGAAACTAAAAAGAAATGGAGATAACCGCACTCCGACGAAAATTAGAAACACGAAGACTGCATGGTGCGTCGGTAGGGTCAGTTTCGTCTGTTTTGAAGAGACACCAATTAGGCCTAACGATTTGGCTTCTTCTTGTCTGGTGTCTGCTTTTTTATAAATTAATTTTTTTAATGGAATGGAGGACGATCCTGTTATAAATTGCTCATTTAAATTTAAACAAATTGATTCTGTCATTTTTTTGTTGTTTGAATTTGAACTAATAAACTCCCGACTTTAACATTCTTCTAGAAGCTAAGTCATAATTATGCCTATTCTGGGGATGATGACCTTTGGGAAACCGTGTGTCATTTAGGTATGTCCGTTTGATTTTGTTGGAGAGGTCGAAATGACCCGATATTCACGACGTCTAGAATACCACGTGACTGGTGTTACAAAGCCTACTTTAGTTATTTCTCGTATTATCAAATATAGTTCCATTACTTTGAGTGCGTAGCCATACTTATTAGTAACCAGCTGAGCAACGGTCAGTCTTTGAACATTACCACATTATTAGATAAATATATAGTAAAATGGTACATGTTTATATACATACCACATTCTACACTGGCAACAAGAAAGGAAACAAACAATATATTCAGTATCATTTCTGTATATTATAGATCCTAATTATCAAAATAAGTGTTCCCGTCAAAACACTGGTAATCACAATGGTAAAATGTCCTCGACAGAATCAAGATAAGACTTCGCCCACATTCTAAAGCACACGTCTATTCTTATGACATAATTTTAACGGTACAAAAAGTAAGAATAAATGAAATAATCTAATGTATAAACCTATAGTTTATGTTATATACTAGTTTGTATATCAACTTTGTAGTAAATAAACTGCTAATGTTCTGTTTTGTCTGTCTAATTTCCTTAATATGTCCCACATCCGGTTGTCGCAATAAACAGCGGCTTGGTAGTGATAACTGTATAAGTGGTAGCACGAACTATACAAGCAACACATACATTATATTCACATTTTTATTCCGTGTTATAGGTTAAATTGTAAGTTTGCAAAGAATTAAAAAAGCAAACAGCTGAAGCATTAAATAGAAGTACATTTACAAAACAAAATGGTGTAATTACCCGGAGGGAAACATTGTCAACAATTTCATGTCTCCAACATATCAAAGTTCCTCATGTTTAGAGTTTAGTTGTGGCTGAGACCTTAAATTTCTACAGATTATCTAAATTTTATCCTCGGAAGATTGCGTTAAACGCTAACCAAACTGGCCGGTGCTTTTTGAGAACTGAACATTATCAGGCAATAACTTATTAAACAGAGCAGTATCAGAGGCAACCCCTTATTAAAACAGAGCAGTATCAGAGGCAACCCCTTATTAAATAAGAACAGTATCACAGGCAACCCCTTATTAAAATAGAACAGTATCACAGGCAACCCCTTATTAAAGCAGAACAGTGTCACAGGCAACTCCTTATTAAAACAGAACAGCATCAAAGGCAACCTCTTATTAAAACAGAACAGTATCACAGGCAACCCCTTATTTAACAGAAAAAAAAACCGTATCTCAGGCAACCCCTTATTAAAACAAAACAGTATCTAAGAAGTAATAATACAGTATCACAGGCTATCCCTTATTTAACGTATTCCAGGCCATTTAGGCGAAAGAATGTTACTTCATACCCACTAAAATTTCCGTAAAACCCACAATACGTATGTGATAGATTAGCATTTTTTAAATGGTGTTGGATGCATGTATGCCAATCACTCAACGTAGTTGCTTCTTTGAAACCATATAAGTATAAGAATCATGACAGCAACTAAAATCATATTAACACTGTGACAATTTACACAAAAAATATACCATTTACGTGCTAAAATGCGTGATAATCTGTTTAAAAATTCTTAAAATTTCCCTTTTTTAATATTTTGTCATCTTCGGGACGATTAAAACATATTTGCTAGACAATATGATTGATACAAGAAGATCTCTATGTAAATGCCAGATCGATATTGTGTATAGTTTGTGTATGCTATAAAGAACCAATTTCTTTCACAATAGGGCAGATTTTAGTGGGTAGAGGGTACCATTATTTCGCCCAAATGACCTGGAACACGTTTAATTGTGCATTGGCTTGGCTTAATGGAAAGGCGAGATGTTATACATTAATATATTTGATCATACAAAAGCTTGTTTGAAGTAGGTACTTTTAAAAAGACCATTACAGGTGAAATGGAAGAAAACATGAAATTCCGAAAATTCCCCAATTATTGAAAAATTCTTTATTGTCACCTTGAAACTGAAAAATACGCGCCGCCTGAAATGACATCGGTTACATGCTTAAAATTTAGTTCATGTTGAGATATTCTTTTCATGGGTGGGGTTTTTCACCTAATTGGACTTGGAAAAATTCAAATATTTACTACTCGGGCTCCTTAGAAAGCTAAGACCCTATATAATTATATTTCATTGTATAAAAGCTTTTCTTTTATAAAGTACGGTATTTGAAAAAAATGCCAATTACCGGTGAAATGGGAGAAAATATGAAATTCCAAAAATTTCCCTTTTTGTGAAAAACTCAATATTGTCGCACTGAAACTGAAAAACATGCGCCTGAAATGAAAAGATCGATGTGTTGGATACATCGATAATTGAAACAACAATAACCAACTTGCATATCTATTGTTCACCGTTTACATGCCACAAATTAACATTTTAGTTCATTTTGAGGTATTTTTTCATGGGGAGGGGTGGCAATTTTTCACCTAACTTAACTTGGGAAAGTTCAAATATTTATTACTTGGGCTCATTTGGAAACTAAGACACTATATTTATCTACTGTATCACACAAAAGCTTGTTTAAACTACGATATTCTGAAAAAAGGAAATAACGGGTGGTATAGAAGAAATTATGAAATTCTGAAAATTCCTCTTTATACGATTTTACAGTAATTGTCACCCCCAAAAAGAAAACATAAGCACCTGAATTGATCAGATATGTTGGGTACATCATTATCTTAATCATGATTTCCTAAAATATGAGTTTTACGTGTCGGTATGCGTCGAATGTGAATTCTGTATGACACTATGACCGGTTTTCTAGGGGTAAGGGTAATATTTTAAACTTTTTTTTTGAAAATTCTTCCCTGAAAATTAGTATTTTCGTGGTTTTCTCCATATAAGAAATAAAATTATCTATCGAATGATACCATATTTTAAACGTTTTAGTTGAGCAACATCTTGTAGAGTCGAATTTATATGACTTTTTACGGAAAAATCGAAAACCCCATTTTCGCTTTTTTGGATAAATTCTTACTATGACAATCGCCAAAATTCATCAAAAGAACTTCAGAAGTATCAATTGTGATAATACTAGACAGAAATACCAAATAAGCCATTATTAATGAAGCATAAATACTCTAGCGGTTTTGACATTGAAAAATATGTCTATTCAAGTGATTTTACGGTGGGCTAGGAGTTCATTTTTTTTTCATTTTACCCCAAAACTCTAAGTGTTACAGCAAGGATCTATATTTAACTCCTCGGTTACAGCAAGCTGAGATGTTGGGCTACATGGTGGTATATACATTTCAGTTTACTTCCTTTTGTAGAAAGAAGTTCGGAGAATCTAAAAACGTAAAAATGGATTTTTGCCTCAACGATCGAGGTATAAAAAGTAACAAAAAAATAATAATAATAAAAATACGAAAATGTTTCAGTAATTTTTTTGGTGACAAAAAGATTCGTAAATGGGAGGTACCTGAAAATCATATTTTGGTTGATGAGTGGGGTGCACAAGGGATGTTTATCTCACGATTGATCTAGTGTCAGTATGATACTATGCATATAGTATACGTATACTAACGCAGGTGTGTATGTTTTAAAAGTCTCGATTAACGTTATTCATAATAACTCCCTGGCTCAAGTAATTCGGAAATATTCTATTCTATTCAATTCTTTTTTCCTGGTTAGCCCAAGGATTTAAATAGAGATCCTTGGTTAGCCTTTCATACACGATCGCGATTTCAAAGACATTGTATAGTTTGACCGATCTCCGGATTTCTTACAGATACTGACCGGAATGTTTTCATTTTTACAATTTTGACCCAAATTCTGGCGTCTGGCGGGTTCCTCGAAAACAATAACAAATAGGCCCGAAAAATGGAAGTCAAGGCCATAACAGATTATTTAACGTCACTGAATTTTGACGTGCTGCTACCTTTGTGCATTTTGTTATTTCTGTTAATCGCTATTTGGGGAACTGATATGTGGCAGAACTTTTTTACTATCACCTTTGGTCTGAAAGGCATGGTCTTGTTGCTGTTTCCAGAGCGAGTTGCTGAATACGTGGTAAAAGGTTTTTTTACAATGAAATCCTTGTCTGAATGTAGTTCACGCCACTAATAGTTCACATTACAAAATTCATGATCTCGTGTACTTTCAACGTGTAGTAAAATGCATGTATAAAGAAATAATTTACACATTTACAATTTTTATACATGTAAATCTGTGATATTGGTATGGTTTGTTTTAAATTACCTTTAAATAAGTGTCGTAACCCCAAATGAAAGCTTCCAATTTTATTTAAAGAATGGCTCAATTATTATCTAAAATAAGATAACTCATTTCCCAAAGTGAATGGTAGTATAAGAGTAATCAAGGGAACCAAGGTTATAGCCGTAATCTAAAGAATGTAATCCAGGACAAAGACCAGACATGGAAAACAGACATACACAACAAAGAACATGAAGTAACTAAAATCATACATACAAAGTAACAAAAGCAAATGAGCAACTCAGACTCCACTAAAAACTGAGAGCATGGACCAGGTGCACCGGTAGGGTAAGCATCCTCTGCTTTTCTAGAAACACCCGCCGAGTTGCTTATAAAAAGTCAAGTCTGGGGTAGACTTTGAGGAAAGGAAAACTATGACTCGTTGAATAAATCAGTTTTCATGGTGCAGATGGACACACCATAACGATCCACGAGTTCATGATGACGACCATAAAACTTCTGTAGTGATGACTTCAATCTTGTAGCAACATAACCCTGTTCCACAAGCCTATTTGTTGGAGTTTTAGCATGTTGCAAAAAGTCTGCGTAGTTTCGGCAAGCTCTGGCATAACGTATGAGTTGTGATATGAACACTCTATACACAGGTGCCAAAGGGATGTTGCCACAGATGAAAGGAAAGTTGACTATTCTGAATGAAAAATCATCACGTTTGTCGTAAAGTTTGGTCAATAGTTTTCCTTTAACATCGATTTTTAAGTGTAGGTCAAGATATGAGGCTGACTTCAGTGTCTATAGTATCCTTTATCTCAAGTTCTTTTGGGTAGATGTGATCGTAATTCATCGCAATATCTCGCATGGCAAATTTTATTATACTCGCCACAGCGACTTGCCGTCTATACTGCTATTGAAGTCAAAATTAGATAAAAAATACATTGATTTCACAAAAGCAGGGGAAGCTACAGCTGTGAACATCCTATGCACCCTTAGACCATTTTTTTGTTGTCAATTTAAAACAAATTTTATGATGATTGTTCAGATTTTGAAGAAGGAGTTTGAGTTTAAAATGAGGAGGGAAACTGCCCTCGAAGGTGGGGTTACCCAGTTGAGTTAAAAACCAAGGCATATAAAACAACGATACCACAAATGCAGGGAAACCTACAGCTATGAAACTCCTTATATACACCCTCATACCGTTTCTGATCAATTTTAAACATAATTTATGATGATTGATTGGGTTTAGAAAAAGGAGTTTGAATTTTAGATGAGGAGGGAATACCGCCTTCGAAGGTGGGACCAGGTTGAAAATTTGATAGAGATGAAGGTCTCAAATCGAGGTATTGATCAAAACAAAACATTGAAAAGTCAAGAGGCAACTTAAGGAGGGATATTTTTATTTTTTTATCAAAGCATATGGGTAAGAATACCTACATTTATCATGATTAAATGTTGAAACGATGGAAAATGTCCGCCATTAACAGGGCACGCTCAGCATCAACGAAATGCATCATGGGTAATCTTGCTGTATATTGCCCCATGCAACATATTTATTATCGTACTATGTAAAATTGTGCGAGATTCCCATCCTTGCAATACAAATGTATATAAATCCTTGCTTTTTGCTTTCTTATACTTGACTATATTAATACACAAGTAATTTTAACCTTAAATTCAAGTTTTTAAATTTACTTTTATTCTAAACTTTAGAAAAAATGTAATGCATATTTTCTGATTATAAAGAGAATGGGTTTTACATTACATAGTAATTAAACTATACCTATTTTCTTTTTGTTCTGTAGGTTCTGAAGCCAGCAGATGCCTTACATCTACAAGAACTAAGATGTCTTGGTATCCTGTTGCTGATAGATTTCTTCAGTCATGTTTTAACGAGGAGATCCAATGATCCAACTGTTAAATCTACACTGCTATGGTCTAGGACTTTGGTAAAGTTCATGTTACTTCATACTCCCTACATGTACTTACAGGTTACTTCATACTGCATTCCCTACATGTACATGTACTTTCAGGTTTCTGATATCAACTACATACTATGAAAAGGTTGAACATACCTAATATTTCTAGTAGAAAAAATTTACTAGTTTTTCTGGAAGATGACCTTAAATGAACATACTATAGAATTGTAATGTAGAAAACATAGGTCTTTGAACTTGATTTGAAGATAGTTAAAGGTTAATAAATGTAACTTTGATATGGATTCTGTGGGGATTTTCACTATTATGCAAAATATCAAAAAACTAGTAGAAATAATTTCTTCTAATTTTATATGATGAACACTTAACCGATACTCTTTCATATTTCAAAAAGAAAATTCCCCCCCCCCCTTAAAAGAGACTTATATAATTGATGTTTTTGATTAAAAAAAAAAATTCTTTCAAAATAATTTACATGTAAACTTACTGTTTTTACATAATTTTTAACATTAATAGTTCATTGAAAATTTATATATGTCTGTATGATTTTGTAAGATGACAGAAGAGAATGCTTAGTGTAATACATGTAGGTATGATCTACCTTAAGTGAATATACACAGAATTTTAAATTTAACACTTTAAATTCTATCAGGCTACATTGTACATGTACATATTTAATTCTCAGAAGTTTGCTTTTCAGTAGTTCTATTAACCTCAAATTTAAGTTGTGTCAGAGCAAATGTAATGTGTCACAAATACATTTTTGGCTGATTAATGTATGGCTTTATATGCTATCACTTCAGAAGGGAAAATGTTCAATAGGATCTGATTAAATATTTGTCTACGAAGTGATCTTTGGCTGATTGTTTAATTTTGAGTAATATAAAAAAAGAATATGCAGGCAAAAGCAAAGAAGCTAATTGAAAGAATTTGATGCAGTAAAATACATTGTAGTCAATGTATTGAATGTTACATATAGGTACATGTAGGTACATGTAGTTGTCTATTTTGATTTTGTTTGTTTAGTATACATTAAATCATGTATTACATGTAAATGTTTTGTAGTGTGTTCCACTTTTAATTACAGTTTTAAGTAACTATAAATCACATTTAGTAGTAGTTCATCTTTCATTTATAAAAATGTTTTCTAATGTGTATTTTGTTTCCAACTTTTTTGATGAGCTCAGTATTTATGTTTTTTTTCAGTTTTTTTCCCTCCATGCTGCATTGGTATACACTACCATGCAATCAGCTGTGGGTAAAGAAATGAATAATATAAATTTAAAGGTATGTAATAGAAAAAAAAAAGAGAAGTGACAGTTATGTTTTACTACTTTGTTTACATGTCACAATGTACATGCAGGGATTTTCCGAGCGCTCGTCACTTTCGTCATTGGCGAAAGCCTTTTTATATTCCCGAAAAAAAATTTGGTTACTTTCGTCACTTAAAAAATCAAAACGTATAATTTTTATCGCCACTAAAATTCGATTCTTACTACAATTAAACGACAAGTTTACGACCCAAGCCAATTAACTGTCAATTAAATGATTTCACCTTAATCCCAATAAATTGGTGTCGATGTTTACACAGGTAATCCTATTGAAGTGTAACTGCGTAATTGAATGATAACGAGCCGACAAAAGAATTATGATTAGTTAAAATTACGGCTTGTGTGTGACATTTTGAGCTGCTCATACTCAAATTCTCAAGAGACATAAATAGATAGGATGAATCTATTTTCGTCATTCTTGTACATCGTCATGATTACAAATTTCTTTACTTCTACACGTGACCCTGAGTCACAGGTCACACAACCAAAAACCCAAAAATCTACAAAGAAAAATTCAAAGAAGAATGGTCAAAGATATTTCCAGCTATTTATTTTGACCAAGAGCAGAACGCAATGTTCTGTTCAGATTGTAAAGCTGCCAAACTCACCAACACTTTTACGATTGGATGCCAGACACTACTGAAAGACAACATCCAAAAACATATCAAAAGCGCCGATCATAAAAGGGCCATTGAGACCAAAACAATGAGGAGCAACTGGGACCAAGGTGTAGCAACTGTACACAAAAGCCATGAAAAAGACGTGATTGCTACAATGACCAGTATTCTGTGGATGGCGAAGACAAACCAACCGTCATCCAACTTGACCGATCTCAACGATCTTTTAGATCATCATGTATGTGGTGATTTTATAATTCTATTTTTATATTTTAATAAATAGTTATCATATACATATATCCTTCTCAGCAGGTTTTTGAGGGTCTGTCTATTTTTGATCCTAAGTTAGTGCCTTCTAGTGGTAGTCAGGAGTTGTTGTCTTACGGGAAAGAGCATGTTGAGTTTCTTTGTAGTTACTTTGGACAGGATAGGGATGGTCACAAGGCTTTGATCGATGAGGTTCAGTTCAGGGAGGAGTGGCTGTTGTTTAAACATGTCTTGACTGGTTATAAGGATGTTAGAATTGATTCTGTTATTTCTTCTGTTCTGGCCAAGGATTCTTTCTTGTTGGACTTCCCTAATGTTGGCAAGCTTCTTTCTATATGTCTGCTCTCTGCTATTTCTTCAGTTGACTGTGAGAGGGGCTTCAGTAGATACAATCTCATCAAGACTTACCTTAGGAACAGGTTGAAGGTTTCATCAGTTGATACTCTCATGAAGTTGTCTCTGCATCCAGTGGGCTTCAGGGATTTCAATTATAGAAGAGCTTTTCAGTTGTGGGCTCTTGTCAAGGATAGGAGGATTCTTCATTATTAGTTCTGAGTGTTTTATGGTCAGTCAGGGACATTCCAGTCTCTGCTTTAGTGCTGGAAGACAGTGCTATTTTTATGTCTATAGATATACATGTATGTATTAACAAATAACCAACACAAAGTTTTATCTATATATTTTATTATTAATGTACTTTATACTTTTTATTGTTACTTGATGCTGAAAAAGAAATAAAATATATGTAATAAATATGATTGACTTTGTTTTTATTATTCTTGAAATTTGAAAAATACCCGACCGCAAAAGTGACTAAAGCCTTTCAAATCCTGGGAAAAACCCTGTACATGTACATGTGTACAGCCAGTGTACCAGGAATTACATGTCACAGTGTACATGTGTACAGCCAGTGTGCCAGGAATTACATGTCACAATGTATATGTGTACAGTCAGTGTACCAGGAATTTTATCATATATGAAAAAGTGATTTCTGTTTATCTTACGTCAGAAACTTTTATTATACTTGATGAATAACTGTTTAGTCATAAGTTTTTGTGTGAATCAGTCTTTGTCCTGTTATCATTTTACATGTAGTTAAAAATATGTTCCTAATTTTTGCGACTTTGAGAATGCACACATCTGCAGGGCATAATCTCAGATTTAGTGAATAGAAGTGACTTCTCCCTTCCAGGAGTGATAGGGAGTAGTGAGTCTGGAATGGGAAGAAATCATATTTCACCGCTAGACTATTTTATCGCATTGATATGAAGTTGTATCTCAAGAACATGAATTCTGATAAATAATAAACAAAAAAGATAACTTTAATACTGTAATTCCACTTTTCGCAAATGAATAAGTACATGTACGTTGAATTGAATATAGTAAGTGATCAGATTGTCATTGAGAACTTGTTTCTTATAGTAGCATGTTCTTAAAGTCTTATGATGGTCTCCACTGTCATGTGTGGTCTCTACCTGAAAAAGAAGAAGATAATTATGTAAATCATCTCTGTTCTGACATTATGATGAGTACACTTGTATTGTAATTGATACAAAGCACCCATCAACTTGCACAGACATACACGTACATGTATGTTTACATGTACATTGTTTAGTGGGATTGTTTTCAAATGATAGTTATAATTTAAATTGATAAATGAATGACTGCATCTTAATATGGTAGTCTGTTATCCAATAAATTTCCCTGATTTTTTTTATAAGTGATAATAGTTAGCTTCATTATCTTTATTTTATCGAACAAAGTGTCACTTCAGACCACTCATACACATGACTATGATCCAAGCTGAACCTACCAATTATTATTTTTCTTTTAAAACCATTGAAATCACTGTAAGAGTCTCTCATTAATTAAATAAATTAATTGTTGTTATCAAATTAAAAATTTAATCAAGGAACACAAAATGTACATGTTCCTTACCATTTATGATTTTTTCCTTTGATTTTGAACTCAGTAAGTTGAATATGTTTTATTCAAATAAGTTCTGCTGGTTTTATCTATGATCCAAGTTGCTAGAAGAGGTGAAATATTCACCGGATTGCTTGGAATTAATTAAAATTTACTGAACTTTTTCCTATTCAAGTTTTCTCATCGTTACAAAAATTGCCCCCATTTTGGTTGTTTAATACCTGGAAGGGCTAGAGTTATCTCTTTTTGGTCAAATTTCTCGGCGACTTCACTTTTCTTAAAAAGAACACGAGCTGGTGACTTTGAACTATTTTTAGCTCACCTGGCCAAAGGCCATGTGAGCTATTGCCATCACTTGGGATCTGTCGTCATTAACAATTATAAAAACTCTTCTCCTCTGAAACTACTCAATTAGAACTAAATTTGGTATGAATGTCCCTTGGGGTATCCTGCATAGAACAGGTGTTTCGATTTTTGATTCGTCGAAAATCAGGGCTGCCATTACTAAAAATAGAACATAGGGATCAGACAATAGTTTTTTGCATATATCTCCAAAACAGTTAGGTTTAGCTAATTTTTGACTCAGGTAAAAGTGTTCAGCATGATGAGATCTATCTGCAGTCAAATTTTCGTTTCAATTCATTAAGCTGAAATGATGCTTTTGATAAGTCCTACCAAAGTCTTTCTGAGTCAAAATTGTTGGACAGCTCCTTGTTAAATTTATTGCACTTGAAAGACAAACTTTAGCCAGACAAGTGATTGAGGCTCCTGAGAGCCTCTTGTTAAAAAATCTTGGCAACTTTAATCTCCATTTTGCCACGTAGATTACGCCCAGATCTGTTGTGTTATCAATTCCACACATATGTAGTGCTATAAATTTCTTAATGCAAGTTCTTCTTATTGTGATTTTAAGCCATTTGCATTTTGCACAATGATAGAAACATCACAATAATTTCTGGATTAACAACACCTAGTAAATATGACTTCTAGAATCTGAGATGTGGTGTTTATCTATATTTGTAGTATTGATTGATATCTATACAGGTACAAGTATTGACAATGTAGAGGCTAGAGCTGTTGTTAAATATTACTAATCATTGTTCATTTCACAAAAATTCTTATGGTAAAATGAGAATTTTGTGAAATCATCTGTTTTTCATTCCATGATTACATGTATTTATATTTTTTTCAGAGGAGTGATTTACAGCTATACATGTATGGGCTGTTTACCATTGGGTACCTTTACTATTCTATGACATTGCCAGATTGGGGTGGATATTCTGAACAGGATGCTACAAGTAGAAGGTTCCACATTAGAACTGATTTCTTCATTTGGTTTGCCCATGGAATGTTGACTTTTGTCTTCCCCAAGATTGCTTGTCAGTTTCAGGTAATGATCACTTTGTACATTGTCTACTATTCTATTTCAAAACATTATGATATACATGGATCAATCTGTTGGAATTAATGAAGAAATTAATCTGTTGCCCTTTTTCAACATATTTTGCTATTTTTTTATTTTTTTGTTATTTCTTTCAAAAATCTTCTCTTCTGACACTACTTGACCAATTTGGGGTTTATTGATCTGTCCAAAAACATGGCTGTCGTTACTAAAAATAGAACATATGGGAAATTGTACCTCGAAATGTCATACCATTAAGTGAACACTAGGATTGATTTTGGGGTTGTGACTAGAACCATTTATGAATTAGAGGCCACTTTGATTCTGGTCTAATTCTTATCTTGTGTCAAATATTTAATTGGAATCAAAATTCACAGCTGTTTAAAGCTTGAATGGTGTGTCCATACTGCCCCAACTTAACAATTGAAATTTAAATGTATATGACATATCAAAGATTATGATTTTTTTTTCTTTTCAGACAACATTAAATGAACTAGATAATGCTCATGGCTACCTGGCTCGTGCAATGGGAGTTGGATTTCTGGTTATGTCACTTGTAGCACTGAGAACATCAAACTTCTTCAGTGAGGAGGATAAAAAGGTCATCTTGTTGTCACATGGTATTGTAAGTAATTTGTATATACATGTATAAAGGAGATACTCAGTGGATTATTAGTAGCTTAGATAATCTTGTGTGATGTCTGTTATTCTGTGCTCTCTGAATGGGGGTGCAAATATAAGTTGGTTTCAGTTCCTTTAATCTTTTTTTTTACCATTTGTAGGGGGACTGTCTTGATTTGCCCACTTTCATGATTTTACTGTCTGGTTAGTGATAGTAGTAATCATGTAAGACCATTTAGTTCTACGGGTCCTTTCACTAAAAATAGTTATGTGGTATGAACACAGGTACACACTGATGAAGGATAAGGCCTTGGTGATACAGGTTAGTTGTAGATAACAGATGGGTCATTGTGATGGAGGTTAGTTGTAGATAATGGATGGGGCCTTGGTGATTAAGGTTAGTTGTGGATGTAGGATGGGGCTTTGGTAATTGAGGTTAGTTGTGGAAAAAGGTGGGGCTTTGGTGATCGAGGTTAGTTGTCGATAAAGGATGGGCCTTGGTGATCGAGTTTGGTTGTAAATAAAGGATAGGCCCTGATGATCAAAGTTACTTGTGGATAAAGGATAGGCCTGGTGATCAAAGTTACTTGTAGATAAAGGATGGGGCTTTGGTGATCAAGGTTAGTTGTATGTGAAGGATAAGACCTTCTGATCAAAGTTATTTGTAGATAAATGATGGGGCCTTGGTGATCGAGGTTAGTTGTGGATAAAGGAATAGGCCTTGGTGATCAATGTAGATGAAGGATAAGGCCTTCTGATCCAAGTTAGTCGTAGATAAAGGATGGGGCCTTGGTGATCGAAGTTAGTTGTAGATAAAGGATGGGGTTTTGGTGATCAAGGTTAGTTGTAGATGAAGGATAAGACCTTCTGATCAAAGTTTAATTGTAGATAAAGGATGGGGCCTTGGTGATCGAGGTTAGTTGTGGATAAAGGATAAGGCCTTCTGATCGAATTTAGTTGTAGATAAAGGACGGAGCCTTGATTATCAAGGTTAGTTGTAAATGAAGGATAAGGTCTTCTGATGGAAGTTAGTTGTAGATAAAGGATGGAGCCTTCTAATCCAGGTTAGTTGTGGATAAAGGAATAGGCCTTGGTAATCAAAGTTACTTGTAGATTAAGAATGGAGCCTTCTGATCAAAGTTAGTTGTAGATAAAGGATGGAGCCTTCTGATCGAGGTTAGTTGTGGATAAAGGAATAGGCCTTGGTGATCAAAGTTACTTGTAGGTAAAGGATGGAGCCTTCTGATCGAAGTTAGTTGTAGATAAAGGATGGGGCCTTGGTGATCAAGGTTAGTTGTAGATGAAGGATAAGGCCTTCTGATCCAAGTTAGTCGTAGATAAAGGATGGGGCCTTGGTGATCAAGGTTAGTTGTAGATAAAGGATGGGGTTTTGGTGATCAAGGTTAGTTGTAGATGAAGGATAAGACCTTCTGATCAAAGTTAATTGTAGATAAAGGATGGGGCCTTGGTGATCGAGGTTAGTTGTGGATAAAGGATAAGGCCTTCTGATCGAATTTAGTTGTAGATAAAGGACGGAGCCTTGATTATCAAGGTTAGTTGTAAATGAAGGATAAGGCCTTCTGATGGAAGTTAGTTGTAGATAAAGGATGGAGCCTTCTAATCGAGGTTAGTTGTGGATAAAGGAATAGGCCTTGGTAATCAAAGTTACTTGTAGAATGGAGCCTTCTGATCAAAGTTAGTTGTAGATAAAGGATGGAGCCTTCTGATCGAGGTTAGTTGTGGATAAAGGAATAGGCCTTGGTGATCAAAGTTACTTGTAGGTAAAGGATGGAGCCTTCTGATTGAAGTTAGTTGTAGATAAAGGATGGGGCCTTGGTGATCAAGGTTAGTTGTAGATGAAGGATAAGGCCTTCTGATCCAAGTTAGTCGTAGATAAAGGATGGGGCCTTGGTGATCAAGGTTAGTTGTAGATAAAGGATGGGGTTTTGGTGATCAAGGTTGGTTGTAGATGAAGGATAAGGCCTTCTGATCCAAGTTAGTCGTAGATAAAGGATGGGCCTTGGTGATCAAGTTAGTTGTAGATAAAGGATGGGGCCTTGGTGATCAAGGTTAGTTGTAGATGAAGGATAAGGCCTTCTGATCCAAGTTAGTCGTAGATAAAGGATGGGGCCTTGGTGATCAAGGTTAGTTGTAGATAAAGGATGGGGTTTTGGTGGTCAAAGTTAGTTGTAGATGAAGGATAAGGCCTTCTGATCCAAGTTAGTCGTAGATAAAGGATGGGGCCTTGGTGATCAAGGTTAGTTGTAGATAAAGGATGGGGTTTTGGTGATCAAGGTTAGTTGTAGATGAAGGATAAGGCCTTCTGATCCAAGTTAGTCATAGATAAAGGATGGGCCTTGGTGATCGAAGTTAGTTGTAGATAAAGAATGAGGCCTTGGTGATCAAGGTTAGTTGTAGATAAAGGAGGTAGCCTTGGTGATCAATGTTAATTGTAGATATTTTAGATGTTATGTACATACACGTTTATTAATAAAGTGAAAGTTGTAAACACATAAAATGTGTTTTATCAAACATTTTAAAATTAACTTGGTTGCTTTGCTTAAAATCATAATATTATTGTAATGTAACATGGAACTAATTTGATTAGAAACATTATATATAAACCTTGTGCTCTAGGCCAATAAAGTGACTTCGTCTTCTGGTTGTGTCAACAACAAGGTTTCGAAAGGCAGTGATTCAAAATTGTGTAAAAAATAGTTTTGGTCTTTTTAGTGGAGGAAAACATATACACTGGGTTCAGACCTGTAGCTGATGTACATGTAGTTTATTAATTCATATTCCACAGGAAGCATCATTTACATGGATAATAAAGACACATACTAATCTTTACCAAAATTTTATATGAAATGCTTTCTGTTTCAGGGTAATATATTGTTCTTAATGACAATGGCATTCTGTCAGATGTTTACTAAAGTTTTTTCCGAGTGGCATCTTTACTATGGTATGAGTTTTGTTACAGTTACAGCCATCAACGCCTTCATGGGATGTGATCTAATTAATATGGTCAAGCTTGCTCGACTTGAGCTTAAAGGATTCTTCTCGAACAAAGATGACTAAACATGACGTTTTATGAAATTTGACTTCGTTACCGTACTAAATTTTATAATACATGTACATCCTAAAAAAAAACAACAGTTGAAATACCATGTATGTGTGCAATAAAGGGATTGTTTTTTAAGAAAATGTATAACTCATAATAAACAAAGTTTTTTTACCTTGGCAGTGTGCTAAAGGATAGTTCATGATGAAGTAGTACCAATTGGGCATATCATCTAAAAAGGATATTTCTTTTAACATTGAAAATATTATCTTAAATTTAATTGCATAACTTTCAAGGATTTTCTAATCAAAATGCAAAAGTGGGGAGTTGCAATAATAAAGAGAAAATATACAAAGAAATATATATATGCCATAAAAGGGTTTGACAAAGTGTATAGAAGAGTTATTTCTGTTGGCATTTTTAGTTGAAGTCATTTTTGAAGTGTTACAGATTTAGTTGTTATATTTTTATGTGATTTTGAGTTGTTGATTTGGCCATCATTATGCTAACGAGGATGTAGTAGTTTGTTTTTTTCTCTATGTATAATTGCACATGCCTATTTTTTTTTTTTTTACAAATTATGATGTTGTGTGTAAAATGCATAATGCTTACAATTTCCATGTGTAGGTCAAGGAACTTCATGTGTACATACTGTTTTTTTAGAATGTAACATTTAACAATAGTAGCTAATTAGACTAAGTTACTTCCTATTTAAAATCTACAATCTGGTACATGTACCACCAATTCTACTATGTTGTCAGCAGAGGCATAGTGATACCTTATAGTCTCAAAATAGTAAAGATATCACTTGGAGGTGATTGTCCTTACTTATTTCTTTCATTTCTCTTATAGTTTTAAATTGCTAGTTTGATCATTTGGTTGACTACATTGTATTTGTCTTTTAACAGTTTGAATTAACACGTAGGTGCCATATTGTACATCTACATCATTCACTGGCAGCAAGCATTACTGTCAATTCTGAAATTATTGTGTTTATTATACACCCCTCTTTGCAAGTATATACAAAAAATGTAGTGATAGGGGTGTCCCTTCTTCTGGCCTTCTGTTACATAGGGGGATCCATCTCTTATCTGTAACTCGTATATCACTAAATGGAATTAAATGAAACTTTAACAGTATCTTTATTACATATTCTCATTGTGCACCTCTTATTTTCGATTATGATCCATGTCAATATGAAGGTTATCAGATGGGGAAGTGGGAGGTTAAAAAAAAAAAAAAAGTTTTTCTAGTTATTGATTATTAGTGGTGATTGAGATTTCATCTGAGCAAATGTTTGATTATAATGTAGTCAGAATTTCAGATTTTTGGTAAAAACACATTAATTTCTAGGTTATCAGTATGTTATATTTGGCAGCTAATAAGATGTATAGTATTTAAACCAATCAAAATGGTTTTTGTGTTCTAGAAAAATATCTTTTGATTTTAAACGTATTTTTTTCCTATGCACATGTTCTAGTGCTCAAGGTGTTTGATATTGTTTTTTTTTAAAACCTGAAATAATAGACTGTTATTTTATGTCTTCAGGTACATATCTTAATGCCACTTTCACTAATAAAAGTATTTTCAATACATACAATACATCTAGTTTGTTTAAAAGCTCACTTGATGTTATAGGATGAACTGAATTCCATCCCAGTTCTTTATGTTTGATGTTGGAGGATGAACTGAATTCCATCCCAGTTCTTTATGTTTGATGTTGGAGGATGAACTGAATTCCATCCCAGTTCTTTATGTTTGATGTTGGAGGATGAACTGAATTCCATCCCAGTTCTTTATGTTTGATGTTGGAGGATGAACTGAATGCCATACCAGTTCTTTATGTCTGATGTTAGAGGATGAACTGAATGCCATCCCTATTCTTTATGTCTATTTGCGTCTAATTTATTTGCCCTCCAGATAAAGAACAGTATTTTTGTACAAGTTCAAGGTTCACAAACTTAAGATCAATGGGTGATGACTTTGATCAGACATAAATGGAATAATGAAACAATTATCTTTGCTACAAACTCTGAATCAAAATACCATATAAAGCCTTCAACAAGGAATGATGCTAACACTAAGGTAACCTATAAAGATAAGTGGTATGCATACATAATACATTGCAAATCATTGCTGCTACAGTGGTTTAAGCTTGTCTCTAGTCCAGGAGGTTAATGGGTTGGATTCCTGACCCAGTCAAATCAAACACTAAAATTAGTAGTTACCGCTTTTCTGCATGTGACATAAACTATAATAGGAGAGTGATGAGTGGTTGACTCAGATAATGTGTTCATGCTAACCTCTTTCTTCTGTCAGCTAGCACAATAAAATTAAAGCATAGCAGGTCAGACTAATATAAACCATGGTGTGTTAAACTGATCTAACATGCATGTATCGGTCATACAAAGTAAAATCACAATCAGTTGTAATACTACATTGATGTTACACATTCATCCTTATTCAATAACCTAGGATGTACAGAATGATGACATGTACAAGATAAATATTCAATGGTCAAGGTCGTCCTTTCATTTCGGACTGCTAAAATTTAAAAGTTTTTGGCATGTGTACCAAAAACTGCTGTGGACGGCACTATTTGCTGTTTTTTCTTTAATATACAACTGATTCTTGTATAAAATGGAATTTGCGTTGATCTTATGTAAATTTTCTTACCAATAAAGGAAAGTTAGTCATAGAAAAATGATACAACATTTTTTCCTAAACATCATAATTGACCTTTGACCCCATTTTGTTAAAAATGTGACCACAACTGATGCCTACAGCATCATAATTTTCAAGACTACAATTACAGTCAAGTTCAGAAATCAAATTAAAAAAAGTAATGAAAATCTAACCTGAAATGATATTTTTATCTCATCATAACAGTCAAAAACTAGAACAATTTTAGGCAATGATCACCTACTTGATACCTGCCCTCCCACATTTGATAACATGCCCTTTTCAACCTTCATATTGCTTTGGATCAAACCTAAAATTGGAGGTGCACATTGGGAACATGTAATTGAGATTTTGTGAAAGTTTCATTCAATTCCATTTAGTGGTATAGGAGGAGTAACGGATAAGAGATAAGAGATGGTTCCCCCTCCCCTGTGTAACGGAAGGACAGACACCCCTACTACTATATACTTAGTAAGTAGAGGGTATAGTAAGACAACATCCATATAATGTGAGAACTACTGTCTGGTCATTAAGTTCAGTGTAAAGAAAATACAATAGCTATGGAAACTGTACAGAGAAACAAGATTATCAAATGAAGCAGTAACTTAGATTATCCTCAGAGACCAAGTTAGGAAAACAAACCCTGAAATACAGGAGATAACTTGCTGAAACCTTCAAAATAGTTAATATAGACTAAGAACATCTTTACTCTAGTTAAATTTTAGAAAAGGTCACTCCTTCACTTTGATAAAAATAGAAGAAAATACAGCTGGTTTTAGTAGTAAACCAATCAAGTAAGGTAATAGTCTACAGCTTGCTGCTACACTAGTCAATTACAGAACTAGCTATAGTAATGTTGTATCCATCGGCACTGTGAAAACTGATTTGTTGAATGTGTCATAGTTTTCCTTTCCTCTTTCGTCTACCCCGTACTTGACTTTTTATTAGCAGCTTGGCAGGTGTTTTCAGAAAAGCAGGGGACGCTTACCCTACTGGTGCACCTGGTCGATGCTCCCAGTTTTTTGTGGAGTCTGAATTGCTCATTTACTTTGTTACTTTGTCTGTATTATTTTAGTTACTTTATGTTCTTTGTTGTGATTGTCTGTTTTCCATGTCTGGTCTTTGTCCCTGGATTACATTCTTTTGATTTCCACTAGAATCTTGGTTCCCTTGATTATTCTTTCAAATCCAGCTTAATATTTAATATTTCCAAATTGCATGTTTCAAGTTTTTTCAGAACTGGAATCAGAAAATGGTAGCCATATTCTTAATACTGCGAAGGCTTAGAAAGTCTTAGATCTGATAATGAGCCTAAGTAACACATTAAACAAGGAAAGAAGGGAAATGCAGTTGTGTTGTAATAGATTTTACCACTAAAAAAGGATCAATACGAATTTGGAAATTTGCAGAAATTCCAGTCACAATGCTCATATGCTGTCTAGACAATTTTAAGCTTTAAAGTAATGGAATTATAATAATTTTCAGGAGTTGACTTGTAACTTGAACATAGACTATATGAAAGGGAACTGACTCCAGAAAACAGTAATCAACAATTGATCTGATTGTTTATTCTCAACCAGTTCAGTCCATGATTCATACATTGATGGTTATTATAAATACATGTAGTTACAATAATAATGTGGAGAAGATTCAGGCCCATCAAGACAAACAGCTTCTTTTAAACCCTATCTAATTCATATCAAAGAAAATCTCATTTCACTGAGAACGAAAAAATATTTTGAATTAAATAATAATTGCATTTGTACATTTTTTTGGTTTCTATGCAGACTAAATAAAACTAAAGTGCTACTTGTAACAATGCATAAACTTAATATGAGACAAGCATGGAATAATAAAAATGTACATTAAAATAAAACCTTCCATGTTTATTTAAAGGTGTAGATATGCTTCACTACAGAACATACACTACAAATTAATCATGTAAGGATGACACTGAGGGCTAATTAACTTTTGGTAATGTTATCCTGATGAATAACATGAACAATCAAAAATGTAATGAATCTGATCTCCATGATCTCTGTGCAACTAGAGGATTCAATAATTTACATTTCCTGAATTAAAATGACAATGTACTTTCTTAAATATTTCCCAATGAGTTAAAAAAATGAGTCATTGTTGTACAGGATGCATTATATAAATGAATCACACTTAATTATATTTTCAACAGAACAGAAGTTTTTTTTTTTGCACAATACTTCAAATAGAAGGCCAGAAAATGTTTCAGTTGATAGAAAATTTTATTTTGACATTTCATATAACCACAGTACATTTGTGATGTACTGTATATTTATGTAATGAATTGATTAAAAAAGTAACAAATAAACAATGTACAATATGATACACAATATTATGTTTGAAATACATTTTTATATATAAAATACAAAATAACAGTTAAAATGTTGAATAAAACTACAAATGCTTCCATATAATATGATCTAAATAGATATAGAAATCTTAAAGCCATTTAACATTGTGTAGAGGACCTATCATATAGACAGCAAAACATAATGCTGAATATTTGACTATCTGACTATGTATTCAAACATATGATACATGAATATAGTCTGATTTAAGAAAATAGCAGTACAATATATTTGGAAATGATTTTTTTTAACAGAATATTAGAAAATAATGCTTTTTAACAGAGTTATCTTCCTATGAACTGTTTTTCAATGACTTAACATTTTACACATGTTACAAGACAGATCATACTGCATTGTTAAGCAAGTAATTGTTTAGCAACTATTTAAACCGTGTATTTATCCTACACTATTATTTAACTAAAATAAAATCAGTTTCAGCTTAAGGAAATAATTTCCTTGATGAACGTAAGATTTTCCAAAACTAAACACTTTTTTTCAATTTGAATTTTCCCACCAATTATACTTGATTAAAAGCACTCCTCTTCAATTCATGTTTGTAAATCATTGCAACATTAATGATAGAATGAAGATATTGACTGATACCTGTGCAACAAGGAGCATGCTTAACATTTTGAATGTTTCTTGACACATTACTGCAAAAACTTAATTCCCTAACATCTCTCAAGACCAAAAAGAAGTCCCTCAAATCTTCAGTTGATTTGAAAACTAGATAAAAAATTTATTTTAATAGAATATAATATAACTGAGCTGAATAATTGCCAGAAACATATTTACTGTCAAAGAGGTACTGAATGATATAAAAGGAATTAATTTTGGACTTTACTTTTGTGTAGAGTTTAGAAATACTAGGAATATTTCAAACATGGACTGGTGACATAAGGTAATTTGATCCTGAAGGATCAAAAGCCCAAAAATGAAACTTTCTATGTCTTTTATTACAACCTTCATTTGAAAAGATAAAAAATATCCATGATTTAGTTTTTGTAAGAAATGAACATCAATGCTTACAAAAACAGAAATTGCACATTGTACTGAATTAAACATTACTGTATTGGTAAAACATACAATGTACATTCATATCAAAGTCATGTACATAATAAATTGTTAGAAAGACAATGATTATTGATGTACTCCAGAATGACATCCTTTCATGACTAGAGGTTTGTGATTCTGGAATGACTTAGATAGTGATTCCTCCTATCTCACTACAGGGATGTATGAAATACTTCCATCATCACCCAAATATAACAGATTAGACACCTTTAAATTTCATGGGTAGTTTCTTCAGATAAGTTTGTTCATCATCCTCTGTCCATCCACTTTTGTCTTTCTTCCCTCTGAAAAAAAAAAATTAACGAAACTCATTTCATTAAAAGGTGGAAAACCTAATTTTTGATCTATCATATATCTAATATCTTAATATATCATATAATTAGATAAATATATACCTTTCTGGTTTATGCATTACATTGGATTTTTTAAATCCAATATCTTTTACCCTATATCACACTCTTAGACTTATATCACACTCCAAGACCTATATCACACTCCTAGACCTATACTATATCACACTCCAAGACCTATATCACACTCTTAGACTTATATCACACTCCTAGACCTATATCACACCCCAAGACCTATATCACCTACACTATATCACACTCTTAGACCTATATCACACTCCAAGACCTATATCACACTCCTAGACCTATATCTCATACCTTATATCACACTCCTAGACCTATATTACCTACCCTATCTCTCACCCCTAGACCTACCTCACATACCCTATATCACACACCTAGACCTATATCACATACCCAATATCACACCCCTAGACCTATATCACATAACCTATATCACACACCTTGACCTATATCTCATACCCTATATCACACCCCTAGACCTATATCACCCTTCAGGGTGAAATACATATAAGGGACTTGGGTTGATAAGGCATATGATACAGATTTTGGCATATCATTTTCAATATGTAACATTCTTGTAATGTCAAATTTCAACGGTTGATACCATATATATCAAATATCAATTCCACAGTAAACTCCCTTTGTTTTGTTTGCATGAAAAGACATTACCTTGAAGATTTTCGATATTTTTTTCACAAATATTTCTGACTGTTGCATCAGAATGGAGAGTGTTATTTTTCATATACATTTAAATTTGTGTAGTGGTGATGATTGATCCTATTTCTAACAACCTACTTTCCACCAAGTAATCTTTTTCTTTCACTGGTGCGAGGATATTCCCCTTCCTGGTCATCCATCATCTCCTCTAGGTGATTCTGATCATTAGAATCTATAGGAGCTATAGAGATGTCTCTCACCGCTCGGAACTGACCACAATTATTCAAATGCTCATTTTCTAAACGGAAAAAGTTCCATACAAATCTCCTGCAGAGAAAAAATTCCTACAATTATTCTACAATACATTTACTTATTTTAAGAAATACATGAGTTCATAATTGAAATTGATAGTACATCTATTCTAACTTTTCAAATCTATATAAAAAAAATATGGTAATTGATTATAAATAAAATGTATAACTATATACACTTTAAAACCAAGAATATGCTTCATTCAATCAGCTGATCTTCCCTCAAAATAAATGTTATCATATGTAAAATGTTAATTTGTGAATATCGAAATTGGTAATTCTATGTTCCACCTTTTAACATTTTTAGTAAAACAAAATGTGGGTTTTAAGGTCATAATTTTGCAAAACATAGGTTATATATTTACATTTTATCATTACCATTATGAAATAAAGCACATACATATCAAAATACTTTCTCACCTAAACAGTTCTAGTGAAGCAAGTAAAGTTTTTAGAACCTCTTTATGCTCAAATATTGGATTTTCTCCAACTGAGACAGTTAGTGTCCACACAAATCGTAGTATAAAATCTTCCACTATGGCAAAATAATAGTAACCCTAAAAGAAATAATAACTTAATTTATAAAGCTAATAAAAAGAAAATGAAGCATTACCAAAAAAATCACTAGTTATAAAGATTAATAGTGAAACACATGGACGTTTACACAAGTTTGAAACTGGATGTACTGCAAATTAAAACCTTCAACCAATATAACCATCTATGTAGATAGTGATAATCTCACAAGGAGTTCTATCAACCCATCGTGTAGATAGTGATAATCCCACACAGAGTATTATCAACCCATCATATAGATAGTGATAATCCCACACAGAGCTTTATCAACCCATCATATAGATAGTGATAATCCCTCACAGAGTTCTATCAACCCGTCTTGTAGATAGTGATAATCCCACACAGAGTTCTATCAACCCATCGTGTAGACAGTGATGATCCCACACAGAGTATTATCAACCCATCGTGTAGATAGTAATAATCCCACACAGAGTTTTATCAACCCATTGTGTAGATATTGATAATCCCACAGAGTTTTATCAACCCATCATATAGATAGTGATAATCCCTCACAGAGTTCTATCAACCCATCTTGTAGATAGTGATAATCCCACAGTTTTATCAACCCATCTTGTAGACAGTGATAATCCCACACAGAGTTCTATCAACCCATCGTGCAGATAGTGATAATCCCACATGGAGTTCTATCAACCCATCGTATAGATAGTGATAATCTCTCATGGAGTTCAACCCATCATATGGATAGTGATAATCCCACACAGAGTTCTATCAACCCATTGTGTAGATAGTGATAATCCCACATGGAGTTCAACCCATCGTATAGATAGTGATAATACCTCACAGAGTTCAACCCATCGTGTAGATAGTGATAATCCCACACAAGGTTCAACCCCTAGTATAGATAGTGATAATCCCTCATGGAGTTTTATCAACCCATCGTATAGATAGTGATAATCCCTCACGGAGTTCTATCAACTCATTGTGTAGATAATCTCATGGGGAGTTCTATCAATCCATTGTGTAGATAATGATAATCTCATGAGGAGTTCTATCAACCTATCTTGTAGATAGTGATAATCTCACAAGGAGTTCTATCAACCTATCTTGTAGATAGTGATAATCCCACATGGAAGTTTTATCAACCCATTGTGTAGATAGTGATAATCTCATGAGGAGTTCTATCAACCCATTGTGTAGTCAGTGATAATCTCATGAGGAGTTCTATCAACCCATTTTGTAGATAGTGATAATCTCATGAGGAGTTCTATCAACCCAGTGTGTAGATAGTGATAATCTCATGAGGAGTTCTATCAACCCATTGTGTAGATAGTGATAATCCCTCATGAATTTCTATCAACTCATTGTGTAGATAATCTCATGAGGAGTTCTATCAATCCATTGTGTAGATAATGATAATCTCATGAGGAGTTCTATCAACCTATCTTGTAGATAATGATAATCTCACGAGGAGTTCTATCAACCTATCTTGTAGATAGTGATAATCCCACATGGAAGTTTTATCAACCCATTGTGTAGATAGTGATAATCTCATGAGGAGTTTTATCAACCCATTGTGTAGTCAGTGATAATCTCATGAGGAGTTCTATCAACCCATTTTGTAGATAGTGATAATCTCATGAGGAGTTCTATCAACCCAGTGTGTAGATAGTGATAATCTCATGAGTTCTATCAACCCATTGTGTAGATAGTGATAATCCCATATGGAATTTCTATCAACTCATTGTGTAGATGATCTCATGAGGAGTTCTATCAATCCATTGTGTAGATAATGATAATCTCATGAGGAGTTCTATCAACCTATCTTGTAGATAGTGATAATCTCATGAGGAGTTCTATCAACCTATCTTGTAGATAGTGATAATACCACATGGAAGTTTTATCAACCCATTGTGTAGATAGTGATAATCTCATGAGGAGTTCTATCAACCCATTGTGTAGTCAGTGATAATCTCATGAGGAGTACTATCAACCCATTTTGTAGATAGTGATAATCTCATGAGGAGTTCTATCAACCCAGTGTGTAGATAGTGATAATCTCATGAGGAGTTCTATCAACCCATTGTGTAGATAGTGATAATCCCATATGGAAGTTTTATCAACCCATTGTGTAGATAGTGATAATCTCATGAGGAGTTCTATCAACCCACTGTGTAGATAGTGATAATCTCATGAGGAGTTCTATCAACCCAGTGTGTAGATAGTGATAATCTCATGAGTTCTATCAACCCATTGTGTAGATAGTGATAATCCCTCACGAATTTCTATCAACTCATTGTGTAGATAATCTCATGAGGAGTTCTATCAATCCATTGTGTAGATAATGATAATCTCATGAGGAGTTCTATCAACCTATCTTGTAGATAGTGATAATCTCACGAGGAGTTCTATCAACCTATCTTGTAGATAGTGATAATACCACATGGAAGTTTTATCAACCCATTGTGTAGATAGTGATAATCTCATGAGGAGTTCTATCAACCCATTGTGTAGTCAGTGATAATCTCATGAGGAGTACTATCAACCCATTTTGTAGATAGTGATAATCTCATGAGGAGTTCTATCAACCCAGTGTGTAGATAGTGATAATCTCATGAGGAGTTCTATCAACCCATTGTGTAGATAGTGATAATCCCATATGGAAGTTTTATCAACCCATTGTGTAGATAGTGATAATCTCATGAGGAGTTCTATCAACCCACTGTGTAGATAGTGATAATCTCATGAGGAGTTCTATCAACCCAGTGTGTAGATAGTGATAATCTCATGAGTTCTATCAACCCATTGTGTAGATAGTGATAATCTCATGAGGAGTTCTATCAACCATTGTGTAGATAGTGATATCCCACATGGAAGTTTTCTTCTTGACAGATTATTTTTTTTAATTTGATTGCAATACCATCAAAACAATTTGTTTGGCTTTATTTTGTTACACACAAAGGATGGGAGAATTTGAATTTCAATTACGAATTTCTATGTTTTACTAATGAATTATCAGATTTCTAAAAAGTTGATACTTAAATGACAGTAATTTCAGCACAAAACTACAGCTACTGATGCCATCATTTCAATTTGAGAAATCTAATCATTGATTCATTACAATGTTGGAAGTTTTATCTCCTCATGTAAATATAAAGCTTATCATTAAAGGCTAGTTACAATAAAAAAGCTAAATATGTCATTCATATGTAGCATACGATTCATGTATAAATGAAGGATAACATATGACAGTAATAAACATTCTCACACAATTTGCATTTCATAGACATACATGTATTTGTACAAATAGTTCATATCATAATATTGTAGAAGTCATATTATCATAGTAACATGTGTACATTCCTTCCAACTTACACATGATTTTTTTTTATATAATTTACACATAAAATGAGCATGCACATGAACATGTACACAATTACATATCCTGCTGGCACTATTTCACCCCTTAAATTGAGTTGGGTCCTCCTGTTTCCATTTAGACAAAGAAAAAAAATGATAATCTTTTTTAAGGGAGTATTAATTTTTTCTCTATTTTAACAAAACTTGATCAGCCTTTTCCTGTAAGAGAGCTTCCATGTACTTGTGATTGTATATAATAAAGTCTTGTGTATTCTGTTTTTGCTTCAAGAAGCCATATCAAACTTTACTAATCATTCAGTGAAGGTTTTCATCGGACTCAATCTACAGAATTGTGTAATTCAAGGGAAGTAAGTACAGTCCTACCTTAGATCCATACACTATTTCCTCTCTAAGGAATCTGTTTTCCCCAGCACCAGTATCTAAAAGACCCCAGTCCATTTTAAGGTCCCATGTTAATGTATAACAAGAGGAGATAAGTGCTGTGACAATCCATATGTAGAAAAAGGCATGGTTCTGTTTATATTCCTTCCCATGCCATTCTGTAATTATAACAATCAGGAATTATAGGAATGGATATTTTAATAAAATCAATTTTGTAAAATGTTTTTGGATACTTGGACTCATGGGTAAGATAACAATTTCATCTATTTAATTCTCAGATATTAATTATGTATAGGAAATTATAAAAGATAAAAACTTCAAGCAAACATAAGATTCAAGCTTGAATCTACAGGTACATCTCTATATCTTTATCTAAAATATATTTGTTGTACAACACCAAACAAATCAAAGCTTTTGGCAAGTATTTGTTTTTTTGTGTGGCATCAATTTTCCTCTAAATTTACTTTTTTTATCTCACTAACATAAAAACTTGCTCATGTATAATAAAAACACAAGGACATGATACCAGTTTACAAAGTTAAGATTTAAACATGACATATAAAGACTAGTTCTATACAAATATATTAACATGTGCATTGTTTACCTATTGTAGAAGAGTACAATCCCGAGAAAAGAACAACAAAGAATGTTGTAGAATACTTCCCAGCATTGACAAGATGTGGAAAGGCTAACTTAGTATCTCTGTAACGACGTAGACATTGGGCAAATCTGAACCATGCTGGTAAAGTACTAACTATTGATCTTATTCCATACTTAGATAATGTACATACTTCTGGTCCTAAAATTAAAAGAGAATAAAAGTTGGCATTGAGTTCAAATACTTAAGTACAGTCGAACCTCGATTAGTCGAAGTCGAAGGGACCATGCAAAAATGTTTGTGTCATCCGAGGTTGAGGATAAACCGGATATACTAGTAGTTTGGTTGATAATTGTTTGCTGCATTTACATCATTTGTTGTGTTTGTACATGTACAAGTACTTCACTTTACACAGTAATTCATAATGTTTTGTGTTATTTTCATATCAGAAGATATTTTTTGTATGTTGAATATCATGTTTGAAATATTGAACGGCACAGAGTGTTTTAGTGAAATTTTCTTTTTATTTTTCGAAAGCGTCATAAATTCATAACATGCTGCTTTGTATGACTCACAGCAGGAGTATCTTCAAACCATCTGCTCTACATTACTTCAATAAAATTTCAAATTCACTAACAAATTGGATGTAGTCGTTGAAATACATTAACTATCGTCTGTTCGATGTTTAATAAAATAGTCAGATACCATTACAATTCATCTGTCTTTTTAAAATTTTTGATTAAAATATAAAAATATCCGATATCACTGTTAGTGTGAATTGAGAAGTGTAATTTTTGTTTCTTTTCACTAACTCAAAATTTTAAATTGATTAAATACACAAATAAAGTCATAAAAGAGTGTCAACAAATTAGTTCCAAAAGCCACACTAATCGTTGTTAAAACACACTTCAATCATGGTTTGTAATAAAGCAATTGCAATCAGTTTTCCGACTAGTTAGTTGACTTTGAGACATCAGGGTTAATTAACCTTGAAGTCCTATGTTGATTTTTCTTGTTTGAAACTGATTTAAAGTTTTCTTGCTGAATGTGATTACAAGGACATATTGTTGAGAAAGGATGTGATTACAAGGACATATTGTTGAAAGAAAGGCACTCATTTCCTTTTCATCTACAACTTTCAAATATCAAATGATGTATTTTTCCATTGAGAACCTGCATAAGAATCCTCTTTTACAAAATATGATTTTTTTAAAATTTACATGTATAAGGCAATTTTAGATGTAGATTCCCTTCACTCCACAATTTGGTGTTAGCATACAATGTTATTTTTATAGTTATACTAACTGTTTGGTCCGTGCCACTCCACTTCAAAGGCATAAAAACAAATCATATACTCAAAATCTAATAATACAATGGCTAAACTGTTTAACTGGTCAGCCAGCCAGAAATCAGCAAAACCCACATGATGGAATGGTGATGTCACAATTCTAAACTGTAAATAAATTATAAAAACATAATTGAAAGAAAAAATTCTGTTAAAAGTTGATGAAAAATAAAAGACCTAATTGTGAAAAATTATGTTAAAAGACAACAAAATGATTATAATGGGAAGATTGAATGTCTTTTTGTCCTGTGTTATGAATTAAACCTCAACCAATTTAAATCAATGAAGAACCAGACACTCACCAGGACAGTCAGTAACCAGTATCTAGAACTGTGGTGTAGAATGTGAATAGGATTGATCAGGTATAGTAACAAAAATCCTGCCATCACAAGAGGAAAAATAAATGGAGACACTCCAAGCTGTGTACTAAACAAATATCCCAGTAAACTCAGACTCCATATCACTGCTAGGAATGCTGCTAACTGAAAAAGCAATCATAGTTAAGTAAATGCCTTATCTTTTTCAATTACATTTCATGTAATTATTCTGTTAAATAAGAATCAAAAGAAATACACAAAATGGCCTTTTTTGTATTCCTTAAGAATATCATTCAGTTGCCTTCCATTTCTAATGTTTGAAAGAAAAGATATATAACTTCAATTGTTTTTTTTTCTGTGTAGCCCACTTCAATTTAAACAATAATCAATATTGCCAATGAAAGACAACATATAAACTAATGCATTTACCTCTAACAGTTGTTGATGTGTTAAATGCCTGCGAGGATCAATTTCAAAAATCAGTACATGATTGACCCCAGATGACCTCCATCCGTAGGTGTTTATTCCCAGGAAACAAATCATCATTATTATTAAGAACATTCCACGATACATACGTAAAGCTGGTTCCCAGTTGTTGGCATGCTCAGTGAAGAACCCTTAAATTTAAAATATTCTCTATGTGTCTCCCATGTCAAATATTACTTTTTTAGTACATGTACATGTAATTTGTATGTCAAATAAATACAGTTGTTCGAAGTCATCTAGATATCATTATACATTACATGTATTTGCCTTTAATAAATAGTAAATGTGTGATGTACCTAATTTGTTTTAATAATCTTAGTGATAAAAGCATACAGCCAGGCTACACTTTTCTTTTAGCAAATTTAACATACTAAAATACAGTGAAGCCGGTCCTTAAGGAAATATACCGAGCTGATGTATTGTTTTTACAGGTTGAAATTGCATCCAACAAATCTGTCAGTATTTCTTCATCATACACTGCCTACTCTACTTGAAATAAATGTACCACTAATACAGAAAAAGGGAAGAATTTGAATAGAATGTTGGAAAACTTTGACAGATTTATCTCCCCAATGACTACACATTTAAAGTCCATTTCAGTGAAATTTTACAAATTTGCTGATCATGATCACCTGAGTTACACTGTATAAGTGGTGAGGTTTACTTACACTGTATAAGTGGTGAGGTTTAGTTACACTGTTCATCCACTTCTGAGAGTGATATTTAATATTTGTTTAACCTTTTAAACTTTACCTGCTACCACTGTCACAATCACCAATATAACAAACATGCCAAAGAACAGACCAACTCGAAATGTTGTCATTGGGTTTTGCTGAAAAAAAAAAACATAGTTGTAACACTTTATTATATCATGATGAGCCATTTGTCATTTCTAGTAAAACAACTACAGGTTTTCTGATTATGTGTTAGACTGAACTGTCTGCATTGCAGTGCAGTGAACTAAAAATCCAAAACAAATCCCAATTCAGTGATGTAATATCACTGACATCAAAAAATTGTTTGGTGTTCAAAGAGTAATAAGGGAACCAAGATTCTAGCGGTAATCAAAAGAATGTAATCCAGGGACAAAGACCAGACATGGAAAACAGACAAAAACAGCAAAGAACATAAAGTAACTAAAATAATACATACAAAGTAACAAATGTAAATGAGCAACTCGGACTCCACTAAAAACTGGGAGCATGGACCAGGTGCACCAGTAGGGTAAGTGTACTCTGCTTTTTTAGAAACACCCGCCGAGTTGCTCATAAAAAGTCAAGACTGGGGTAGACAAAAGAGGAAAGGAAAACTATGACACATTGAACAAATCAGTTTTCATGGTGCAGATGGATACATCATAACAATCCAATAGTACATGATGACGACCATAAGTAGTGATGACTTCAATCTTGTAGCAACATAACCCTGTTCCAGAAGCCTACTTGTAAGAAGTCTAGCGCGATATAAAATATATGTGTAGTTATGGCAAGCTCTGGCATAACGTATGAGTTGTAATATGAACACCCCATAGGCAACAGCCGAAGGGATGTTGCCACAGATGAAAGGGAAGTTGACAATTCTGAATGAAAAGTCATCACGTTTGTCGTAAAGTTTGGTCGATAGTTTTCTTTTACCATCGATTTCTAAGTGTAGGTCAAGATATGAAGCTGACTTCACAGTGTCTGTAGTATCCCATATCTGAAGTTCTTTGGGGTAGATGCAATGTATCAAATCCCAGAAACTAGGATTGTTTAAAGATAATATGTCATCTATATAGGGGAAACTGAGATTAAAAGATCAAGCTAAACAATGTTCTTTCTTTCAGATCAGATCAGCTATAAAGTCAGCCTCATAAGAGTGAAGGAATAGGTCAGCAAGTAGTGGAGCACAATTTGTTCCCATTGGAATGCCGATCTTTTGTTGAAAAATGTGTTCACCACACTGGACAAATATGTTGTTGATAAAAAATTCCAGCATTTCGAAAACATCTTCTCCTGTATATTTTGGAATTATTTTTTACAAAGTATGAGGAATCTCTACCAAGAAATATACATTTGTATCTAGGTGTACCATACATGAGGTATAATGTTTTTGAGTCAGGATTTTAACTGAGTATGGGGAAAAGAAGTATGAAGTGTTGAAAAATCATAGGTTGTAATGCTATTATATTTTGATAATAATCTTAAATGATTAACAGGTTATCACAGATTTTTACATACCACATGCATTAACACCCTCTCCTTTACCAATGTTAGCCATGATTGAAGGTCTTAGGGTTGTTATGGCATGTGATGAGAAAAATGCTATATTATATTCAACATAACTCATCATGTGCTATTCAAAAAGTCATCGAGAGTATGCGATCGGTGCACTAAATGAACTTTTTTAATAATCTGTCATGAAATGTGTTTTTGTTAGTTTACAGGTTATTACAAGTACATGTAAACAAAAAAGGTAGTATATCCACATTCAACTGTTTGCTACCTTTTCCCCTAATGGAGGTACCCTCAATCTTTTCATAGCCTTCTGTCTATTTCCTCCCTCTAAATCTGATGTTACACATTGCTGTAAAGAAAGAAATTGACAAATGTATATTAATTACATCTCTTGCTTTGTTATATATGGTTGATAACAAAATTAAAAGTTTGAAAACTTCTAAAACTAAAATTTGATTTTAAGCTGTATTTCATTCTCTTTTCTTCAAACTGTTTTGTGATACATGTACATATACATGCCAGATTCAACATCTGACTCTAATGTTCTAATGAACCATCCCACATATATATTCAAATTAAATATTAATGTAGTAATTTTCAAACTATTTTCACGAAAGTTGTATGAACATGAAACAGCAATATTTTTTTTCTTTTCATTAAAAGAAAAAAAAAAGTATCAGCATTTTATGAAAGTTTTTATTTGGTATTTTATGACTGCATTATATATAAGTCTTTAATGAATACATTATATATGTGTCTTTTATGGAGTGTTTATTAAACTTTAGCTGTGAAACAAATTTCAATGTCATGTATATGGATTACATTATTAGTCTTTCCAATTGTAAAGTTAACTTTACTTGATGTCACTGATGATTTAGAATATTGGTCAGCCAACACAATATCATGAAAAAATGCATTTACTTAGCCAAGAACACTTGGAGATTTAAATTGTTCATGAAACAAGTTCCACATACTCAGTATCAAAGTTTGGTTATTCATTCTTATTGTATAGATACATGTATTTGTCAAACCTCTGTTTCTTTAATGAGATGATCGACTTCTTTATTGGTATAGAATGGTGCAGTTTCTACATTCTGCTGTCTCCACTCAGCTCCGCGGGTTGTAACCATAATCTTGATAGTAATAGAAATATAATCTTTTTTCTTAATTCTATAAATGTAGTTGTACAATACAAACAAGTCTGTTTCAACACCACTGATGCCACCACATCTCTTTGCAACATGAATTTGACTGATAGAAACAGGAAATATTATGGTGAAATGCAACAAATCACCGCTGGTCATCTACTGGTACTTACAGAATTTGTTTTTTTGATACTAGTTTTACCAGGAAAGGTCATAAGTAACTTAGTCTTATATTCTTTGTCCGATGCTGAACACTTTTTGTAGATTCAATCATAGTTTTTTTTAAACTGTAAATACTTGTGCGTTGTTTTCCTCAGCAACCTTCCATATGATGTCAAGCTAAATAACATGATAAATAACAAGTACACAATCGTGGTTATCTTGATTTTTACTGAAAGTGAGCTTGTATCATTATTTAAAGTCTGATGACGATGTATCACCAATTATTGAGTAGACACCGAAGGCACATTACAAAAATGCCATTTAATCTGAGTATTACACACAAGAACATTTTAAAACATAGTTCAAGATGTAAAAGATACATAGTTTTTACAATGAAATAAGATTTAAACACTGACATAACCTACTTTGTCATGTTTCTTTAATATTTTCCTGAACCCAGTGAAATTCAGGGTCTGATAATTCTGCAGCAGAATCAAACTAAGGTAGAATTCACTGAAAGCCAACTTGAGGTCATGAAGTTTCCTAGTATGGACCTGTGCATTTTCTCTCTTCTCTTTATCTTTAAATAAGGAGTATACAGCACTGGATTTTCGTCTCCGTAACCCATGAGGTTTGTGGGCATGCTCCTGGAAGGCCTCAAGTTCCGCCTGCAAACTAGCAAATTTCCGGGTAGCTTCTGATATTTTTTCTAAAAGGCAAAAATGAAATCCTGTGTTAAATGAATTAAATAAATTAATACAGAATCCTTTAAAGATACATGCATTATTGTGCTCTTACATGTACATTGTAATGTTGAAACAGAATGAGTTTTATATAAGGATTCAGAATCTTGAATTAGAGGAGTTTATTGCTTTCGTACAATAGTAGAATAATTATTGGTTTTGAATGGTAAAACTTGTAACATCTGGTTTATTTTTTATAAACTTTCTACAAAATAAGGATCAATAAATTACTTCAGACAATAAGTCAAATAATTTACAGATGAATTCATCATATATGTCTCATTAACCAGTGAGATACATGTATTTTCCTTTCACTGAAAATATAGCAGAAAAGGGGAGTGTTACATGTACCTTAAAATACAGGAATTACCAGAAATATAATATTTGTCAGAGGCAAAAGTACATTAAATTTGTAGTACAAATAAATCCTGTAATTTAAGATGGTCCATGAAAATGTTTCTATTATTTTAAAACCACCAAATAAAGGAGAACTTCATTAATACTTTACAAACCATAGAAAAATGTGTTGATCTTTGAAAGTTCCTTATCACAAAACTGGAAAAATCTCTCATCAAATCTTGCATAATATCTCTGTAAGGTGCTTGCATCGGCAACTAGAATGCAATAAAGGTTTGAGAAAGATACATGCAAAAAAAATGAGATATTTTTTTTTTATTTTAACAAAGATAATTATTATCTAAATTATACATTATTTATGTGCGTCATAAGGTAATCATGGTAATATACTTCACTCATTAGTACTGTACAATGTACATGTTGGTACAAAGACGTGAACATACATGTATACTTCCTCAAATTCTGAACATGAAGCAGCTACTTGTACAATGAAAATTGCCAAATCAAAACAGCAATCAAATTACTAGTGTATAAAAGTTGACTAAACCATCAACTAAACAAAGCTGGATCTTATACTAGGTTTACAGACTGATTGAAGAAACCATATTAAGGAGGAAAACCATATTTCATTTCTGTCAAAATAAATACAGTGTTTCATTTTATTCTGAACATAGAAAATTTATAATAATTCATGCAAGAGAAATACATGTGTAAAATGTCCACGTTGCAAAGCAGGACAAGGCTACACGTAACATTAAACTTTCGTCTAAGGCTAGGCACAAAAATGTATACTCATGTCAACATAAACAATAACCTTCAGTTGATGGAGACTGTTCATAGGCTTCATAAATCAGGTCCTTTAAAGCCTGGAAAATTAAGAAATCAATGCTGATTATTAATATTAATGGCAAAAAAATACTAAGCATAAGCATAAGCATAATGATTCAAATATGTCAAAATCCCAAAGCATGGCCTAAACAAGAACACATGGAACAAATATGTCAAAATCCCAAAGCATGGCCTAAACAAGAACACATGGAACAAATATGTCAAAATCCAAAACATGGCCTAAACAAGAACACATGAAACAAATATGTCAAAATCCAAAACATGGCCTAAATAAGAACACATGAAACAAATATGTCAAAATCCAAAAGCATGGCCTAAACAAGAACACATGAAACAAATATGTCAAAAACCAAAACATGGCCTAAACAAGAACACATGAAACAAATATGTCAAAATCCAAAAGCATGGCCTTAACAAGAACACATGAAACAAATATGTCAAAATCCAAAACATGACCTAAACAAGAACACATGATTCAAATATGTCAAAATCCAAAATCATGGCCTAAACAAGAACACATGAAACAAATATTCAAAATCCAAAACATGGCCTAAACAAGAACAAAAATCCAAAAGCATGACCTACACAAGAACACATGGAACAAAGATGACCTAAATACAAAATATAGCCAACCAATTAAAATAGAATACACTATAAAAAGAATTAAACACTGAAGTTAAAATACACACTCACCCCCCCCCCCAAAAAAAAAAACCAAACAAACAAACGACAAAACACTAGCAATATGAACATAAAAAATAGGAGTGACATCAGGTGCTCCGAAAGGGTACAGTGCATGAACCTGTCTGTCATCAATCAGTTACAGATTTGTCATGTATCTGTTGGTTCTATAAAGTTGTGATCCCTTACTTTTTAATCACGACTGCTGATGGATTTTGCATTTTGTTTCGTTTTTCTGTGTTCATCATCTACATGTATAATGTTGCACCAGAGTTAAAGGAATAGTGAACCACTGGGACAAAGAATTTTTCCAAAGTTCAAAGGTATACATGTATATAGCCAAACTCTCCTGCATTGGTCAATTCTATGACATAACTACATGTATTAGATAAAGAATATTTTACAGATTATAAGGGTCATTTTAGATTCATGTGTCAATTTTCAACACTTGGATTGATCGAGAAATATATGAACACTACAAAATTATGCTGGTAGGGTACCAAGAAAACACACCACTTCATGATTTTTTTATAATTTCCTGCATGCACAACATTTTAACTCTGAGTGTAGGTTCCTTCAACCTGGTAAATACAAGGCAAATTTCACTCTTGTTGGTAATTTTATTTTGGCTACAAACTTGATTCAATTCCATCAACATGTTGATCATGCTTACAAAGGATTGGTTAACCCTAGGGATAAGTAGCAAAAACTAAAAAATCAATTTCTAAGGTGAAAATTAGCAAGTTGTTAGTATTTTTGAAAATGATTGAATAAACTATGACCAGGTACAGTTTTTTTACAAATTGGTTTTGCAGGAGGTACCAGTCTGTGACACAGATATCATGTAATATGGATATACAACATACCTGTACCATTAAAGAGAGTTAAACTTTTAAAGCATGTACATTATGCAAACTATTTCAACCCAGTCTTTAAATTTTTATTATGTTTATTCCTAATGTAAAAATATGTTGCTCACTTTCATTTCAGATTGGTTGCCTTCTGCAGTTAACAAATGCATAGGGATTTTTTACAACATACATTGTACAGGTATTAAATACAATGTAGTTATTTTGGCAATATATATGTACATGTATAGATCGTTTGCTTTGCTCATGATACATGTGTTGCACAATATACATTTGTATGTTTTGTTCTGTTTCAAATTTTTTTTAATTTCAAAAGATTTTAAAATTTTGAGTACTTTTCACACATACATACAGGTAAATACAATCAGTTTAGATTTACAATAAATGGGTGTCTTTTCCCCCATTTTTCAAAGAACTGGTCAGAATTAAAATCTAATTAAAATTAGACCAATCGATTTGGTCACTGCACATAGGATCTAACAACACTCCATTCTACATTTGTACATTTAGTACTTTCTGTTCTGGTGACCTTGGTGACCTTCCTGATCAGCCAAATAGATTTTACCTTTTATGATTCAGGAAGCAAAGAAAAAAACCTAGGATTGTTCTGAAAAGGTAAAACAGAAAGTAGAATGGAGTGTTGAAAGTACCTTAATGGAACCGTTGATACATTTCTAGGACTAATTTAAATTTGATTGGTCAGAATTAATATACATGTGTTCATTTGTAATGGATGCATTTAGTCATAGACCAGTAATTAAAAAGATTAACAAGACATGGATATCTTGCTTTATCACGGGACTTGAAATGAGACCTGATTACTAACAAGATTAGAAATAAAAAGTAACTACATGTAATTTAACTGAGACATTCTTATATACCCTCTGTATTCACTGGTGACATTGATATAAAACTGTCAGTTTCCCATTTCTAATCTTAAAGATTATTCTTTGTTACTGTAATTCCAAAAATAATTGAAGAAGTTTCTTCCATAGTAGAGGAAGTTTTATCATAAGGAAATTCAAGACAGGGGATGCAAATGTAAAAACGACACCATTTCTTCAACCAATTTAAGGCAGTTGTGACGAACACTTGATTAGATATGGCCTTCAAACCGGTTTGTTTCCTACATTTGTATTTTCAAGCTTGTCTGTGACATTTTGAAGCATTTATTGAATGCTTCCATGACAGGTTTAGAAGTTTTATGATAAAAAATGTTGATATGCGGGGCCTAATTTAGAGGGAGAAATGAGCAAAAACTTCTCCTATTTTGTGCTCACTTCTCCCATTTGACAGGGAGAAGTTTTTGTAATATATTACATTTTGTACATACACTGTAAATAGAAATGTCTATATTGTTATTTTTAAAATAGAATTTACTAAAACTTCTCCTCGCCTTAATACAATAATGTATCTAGATTAGGACCTGATACATGTACAAGTAGGGGCGCATGCAACACATCTCCAGTTGCCATAAATGGAAATGAACCTTGTTTAAATTTTCAACTAAATGCAATGAAAAAAACATCCATTAAAATACATTATTTATCTTTTAAACATGTGAATTTGTTCCAAATCTATACATACATGTAAATTGATAATTTCATAGAATATTTTTTATTATCTTCAGCTGACAATACACAATGCAAGTACATGTATCACATGATTTCTGCAGTTCGTGAGTTCCACTGCAAGTTTCCAGAATCAATTGGTTGGTTAACACTACAGTTGCAAATCTCTTTAATTACAGGTCTATAATTTAGTAGGATGATATCATGACAAATGGAAATAAGATAAGATATAAGGGCACTGCAATTTAACTGATAAATAAGTACTGGATACTCCAGCAATGCTAGAGGTTGTCTGCCAAGCTATTTTCTGACTTGGTGCCATCCTAACCTCTAGCATCTGAAATGTTGAAAGCAACTGCAAATGTGAATTAGCTAAGCATAAGCTTAAAATATTTTAAGTATTTTCCTTACACAAAAGAAGGTTAACTTACCTGAAATCGAGCATTAAAAAGCCTAAATCTTTGTTAAATACCTAGAAACATTTGTAGTGAAGACAGTTGTCAAAATAACCAACTATTATGAATTAGGTCAGTAATTTTACTGAATACAATATATTTTTGACAAAAGGAACTTACAGAAGGTAATGGCAATACGTTGGTTAATTTAATATTGTTTTGAAAATTTTAAAATCCGTAATTTTATCAACCGGAATTACACACTCAAAAAGCTAAAAGCCAAATATGAAGTTCATTTTAACTGCTTTTACAAAGGATTTCCAGGACTGCTGGATTTTCTTTTGTTTTTCTTCAGTTTAGTCACCTTCTCACGTGTCATGATAAAGAAACTGTGTAAAACATTTTAAATGGTAAATAGTTTACTATAATTCTACCAATTCCAAAGTACTCAGAACGAGTGTTATGCCATATGGCGCTCAGCAGTAAGAGGTTGAGGTATGTAGATCTATTGCAGGAAGTAAATTTTAAGTTACAATTGTATGCCACCACCTACCTCATACTGGATATATTGCTTCCTCCATTCAGGAGTTATATGGGCAGATAAATGTTCAGCAAATTTCATTTTTTAAATCCAGCCAGTGAAGACATAAAACAAATATGTTTACATGAAATAATTAGAGCCCTTTTCTGACTTCTACAGTGTAAAAGCCTAAAGGATATTTCTTGTCTCACTTCATTGCTTACAAGAACACTAAATTAATATTGTGTTATTTTGAAAGTGATCTTTCATGTCAATTCACTTTGTTTTAATCAATGGACCGTATAATTTAAAGATAAACATCAAGTCTGTTCTCCAGTCCTGACCAATTTCACCTGTGATGTTAAAAACGTCACCCTACACATAAATCCATGACGTAGTACGGTAACTACACAAAGCTCTTTAGAAGAGGTAACAGGTGCGAGGATTTAAAAAGTTAGAAATTGGAAATCTTGAATGAACAGAGTAATCAATAATGAAATGTCTGTTTGGTTCAGATTGATAGTCGAAATTAAATATAAAATGGAACCAGGATAGATAAAACAACGTTTCTTGCTGTGAAATGTTTAAAATTGAGACACCTGACCACCTGTCTCATAGAGATAGGGAGAAAATTGATAATGATTATCAAGAAAGGAACGAATCCCATCAGGAACAAGATCAAATTTCACGGTTAAGAGAGGAATGTAACCTTACTGATATACTTCAGGATGACAAAAAATGCTTGACTAAAAGAAATGCATGCAATAGGTTTTTGACATCAGAACCCAAATTCTTTTGGAGAGATAAAAATAAAATTATTCATTCAGGATCAAAATCTAAATCTGAACATACAAATAGTGAGATTATTTCTAAAAGTGTCATGATGCCAGTGGAATTTGGTTCTTATAGGGTATGTAACAACTGTGTACATATACATCTGTACATGTACATTTGTATGTCTGTCATTTTTACTTAATATGAATACTGGTTTGTGTTACTAAGACACACTTTTACCACTAAATCTGCTTATGCATATTAAAAGCTTACTAAATTTTAACAAAGCAGAAAAGAAATGTCTACATTTTTGTACACTGTGGATCATGTATTGGAAGGATTTTATTTTTTTATCTATGGATTGTTTTTAATTTTTGACCAGTTTATGTGAAATTTCAATTTTTGGGCAGTTAACACTTGAACTCTGAATTTGTTTATGAGCATGTGTAAACTGTCCCAAAATAAGTTATGCAGCTATAACTTAGTCAAAAATTTAAAACAATTCTTATGATAGATTCCAGTCCACATTAAGATTATGGACTGCAGTCAAATTGATATTAATGATGTCACAGTGCCAGTTTTTCTATACAAAAATAGCCTATCTTTCCCAAAAGAAAATCAACCAACCAAGATGCTTATAAACATGACTGAAGTTCAAACTGAATTTTATGCATGTACATAAATACACTTGCATGGCATGAATTGATTTCTGAAGATATTTGGTATTTCATGTACACTTTAACTTAGTTTAATGATGCATATTCATGTACATTGTACATACTGGTACCCAAATGTATTTATTTCTAACACATTATTGTTATAATAAGTCCATATCTTTAAAACTCAGATTATAAAAATATATACAGATTCTGTTGGATATTTATCCAAAGTATCATTTAGACCCTTTGATCTTTATTCCAATCAGAAACAATTCAGTAATACATTGAAAAAATATTGCTTATTGATACATTGAAAGAATTTCTGGATATAAAGTCAACAGGATAAATAACATTTTTTCAATGGGCATTTAAATTTCACATTCTGACATACATTTGTAATTATTTTTAAATGAACTTAAAAGTATACTTTTTGCCATTATTTGTGACGGGCATACCTGTTTTTAACCCTGAATAATAATTCTATCTACCCTTTTTTATGAAATCTTGCAGTATTCCAAATTTAAAAATACGTAAAACACCAAGGTGTCATTCTTTGTATTGCATATGGTAGAACCTTTCAGTGATGGATTTGGCTTCCTCTTTCGATAGATTTGGTTATGAGTACTTCTTGTATACAACTAATATTTTGATTATGATCTTCCTACATATTTGATTTTAATGCTGCTGATGAGAGGTTACTCCTTGAAACACGTGTACAGCATATTTACAATATATAAAACTGGTATTTTTTTGTATTTCAAGATGGAGGTTCCAATGTGTACACATTTGTATATTGGAAAACATTATGGCATGTACTGGTACCATTTGAAAATGTATATGTTATGTTATTTTCATTAAAAATTAAATTGTAAGTTTTTTTCATAATGTAAAGTTAAATGTTCTAAAAGATACAAAGGTACTTGCATAACAAGATACATGTACATGTACATGCACATTTGTGCATTATTTTAATTTTTAAGTTTATTATACCATAGGTTTGTTCTCTATATTAACCCTACATTGTAGGTGTTCATTCCAGACATTCAATTATTCATTGGATGTCCCAACTGTTTGATTTTCTTATTCCCTTATCCATGTTTCTTGGCTGAGGTTGGTTACTGTTGTACATGTGTATATATGTAAAACTATCACATTTAAAAAGGATGAAGTTCTCTTAGTAATTTTTTTTCCAAAACATGCTTATATGTGAAACTCCCAATGAATTTTTTGGATTACTAAAAACAGCCTGTTGTCTGAAAAAAAAAATGGACTGAAATACATGAACTTTTTGGTTCTCAATAACCGAAGTGCACTTTTCTTAACATGCATAATAAATTTCAGACTAAAGTAAATGAATGATTTGTTTCTTAATTGTTTAGATAGTATATTTTCATACAGTAAATAAAGGGAATAGCTACAAAGTTACACTGTACACACACTTCCGAGATACAGATGTATATAAATGTATTTTATATAAATTTCTGTGTGGTACGTGTAAAGTATTTCCTTCAGTTTTCTGTGTGGTACGTGTGAAAGTATTTTCTTCAGCTTTCTGTGTGGTACATGTAAAGTTTTTACTTCAGTTTTCTGTGCTACATTCTGGATTTTGTTTGATTTTCTGCAAATTCAATACAATTTTAAAGTGTACATGTACATGTATGTAAATTTTCACTTAGATTCTAAGAGATATAAATTATACTGTGTTGCACATGTATACACATGGAATTTTTGTTTACAACAATATACTACATTTTTGTACAAATGTATTATATCCTATGATTTTACTTTCTTGATTGATATATTTGCATGGGCAAATTACTGTACATGTTGGTCTGGACACATAAATAACCTTGTTCAATTTATTGGAGGGGGTTTTGAGTTTCTTTAGGATATAACAAAATAGTTAATACAGTCAGAAACATTTAGTCTTCAACAACTGTAAGCACACCTTTAAGTAAGCTCTGAAAGGCCCTGACAACAAAAGTAAAAAAAAAATGTACAGTAATAGAACTATGACACTGTATGATTTGAACAGCTAGCTAGTAATATTGTTTGCTTAATTATTTCCAGGTTGAATGTCCCCAATTTGTGAAAAAAAGGCTCAAAATAATCCCTAATAATTTCTCAATTGGTAGTCAAAGTGCAGGATGTCAGTGCTCACCTTTAGCCACTAGCTCAAAGCCCAGGCCTAGTAAAAATTGGTTTGGGTTAGTGAAATGATGTGTACATTTCTTGTTTCAGGCTAGTTGAACCCTATTCAGTCCTCTATTATTTGGGCTAGTCATTGAGAATTTTGAAGGAAAGGACAGTGATGTGGTGTTTCTATTCAAAATTACACTGATTAATATCAATGATTTATATTCTTCACATTCTCTTTAAAATTAATACATGTACATGTATTTTCCAACTGTAAATAATCATAATCTTTTGCCTAGAAGATTACACAATACAAATGGAATTTTGATGTAAGCCTTTACGTGGGTGAAAGAATATTGAATTACATAGAACAACATGTTGCAGTAAAAAAAAAACAAAAGGAGATAATCATCCATGCTGTAGAATCAATAGCTGATGAGAAAGCTGTATTAGAATATTATTGATTAATAATTTATTACACTGATAAAATAATCTGTTGCTTTGACTTTTGAACTTTCCTTTTGTTACATCTTAAGAGATTCTTTGTAAGCAACCATTGTTATGAAGATCAAAAGTAGAGCACATCTTGGTGAGGAGATGATACACATTGTAGTGTATTAAATCCATGGTAAGAAATGAAACTTTGTATTGATCTGCTACCCAAAACACCTTGTACACTGTTCTCACAAAGTTTGTATGGTATTATATAAATGATTAAATAAAAACCTAAAATGCATGTACATGCACAAGATGTATTAATAAGAATACAAAACACGTGTACATACATGTAGGAATGTAACTGATGTTAAAAGTGTTTAGCATTTATGACTTAATCATGTACTAGAATGCTGAATTTATTAAATTATCAGTATTTTAGTGTTGAAATAGCTTTTTATTCATATAAAAATTTCAAGTACAGAATATATGGATAACTGAAATCTTTTTTTCAGAGTTCTGGTACCCAATCTAGAAGATTGTCCTCAAGTGAACTTATTTCCACAGGTCTTCCAAGGTCAGCTTCAACCTCAAGCCAATCAGATTTTTTTGAAAGTTTGTACAAAAAGTATCCACAGGCATTCTTAAATAGACTGTCTAATTTTAAAACTGGACGTCCATCCCGGCGACTTTTCAGCTCATCAGGGCTACGTGTACATTTTGAAGATGATCAGTCATCAATAGATGATGCAAGCAGTATTTACTCTGAAAGACCTTCCACAAAGTGGGAAAAGGAAGCAGAGGAAATGTTAGGAGCAGGAAGTGGACTTGAAGATGAGGCTTTAGTGAGTCCTACACCTTCCATTATGTCTGATATTGTTACAAGTAACAGACTTCATGCCACATCAGAAACTTTAAAGCGTTTATTGCAACACAGAAAATATCATCGATCGAAGCTTGCCAGTGACTTGGAACATAGGATGAAGAGACACAGTATTAGTTCAAATATATCAGATCAGGATCCTTTGAGTGTTTTAGAAAAGGAGCTTGAACATCGAGAACAAATGTTACAGGCATTAAATAGACAACGAAATGTAGACCATAATTATAACATAAAGCATTCTTTTAGATCTTCTAACTGGAGAGTTCAGAGTCCTGAATCTCCTCCAGATAGTGCAATAGATGTCGATACCTCATCAGTCCAATCTGCTAGCTCTGGTGATAGACCTGTTTATACCACCTCTGGAAGTTGCTTAGGTCTACATGACGACTTACCTAATGGTACAGACACTAGAAATAAGAAATATGGGAAGATACTGGTCAGAAAAGGTGTTGTACACAAAGGTAATGTTAAATGTATATAGTGTTAGGGGTCTGTAATTTATTATACACCTTACTTTTCAAACAGGGGCATAGAGTGATCATGCTGTCCTTCCAGATCTCCACAACTTCTCTAAACTGATGAATAGAATTTGAAGAAACTTTCACACATTTTTTTTCACATGATGCCATTGTGCACCTCCTATTTTGTTTTTCCATCTGAATGTTTTTTGGGATTTCTTATATGGTTTCTAGCTTCACAAGAAGTTGTAAATGTAAAATTGATTGTGAGTTCTAACAGGACAATAGAAAAACTCACTGTAACATTGTATCTCATGACAGTTTTTACACTTATAACCTAAAACTGACTCTTTGGTTGACACACTAACTTAATAGACCATTAGTGGAATGACAAAGATGAGATTATGGAGACATGTACATCAAGAATATGTAGATACAGAGTACAGAGGATAAATTAGTACATATCGTCATTTGAGACCGATGGATGGCCCTGATCTGACATTTTTCATCCCAGTGGGGTTGTTTTCTCTTTGACATTCACCATATCCATTCTCAATATATTGTAATAAATTGATGACTAGGAAATTAGCAGGCATGGCATGTACACTACTGTCAGTACTAAAGTATATTTAATGGTTCTACTAGTTCAATAATATTTTAGTAATTGACAGAAATAAATATTGAAAAGTATGGAAATGGAGTAATTTTATCCCAGTTTTTACTTTGGTGGAGTCACAGTGGAGAACATGAGTGACTCCACTGAGGGGAGTGGAGAAATTAAAATTTCTGGTTGATGGTAGTGTATGATCATGATAAATGTCATGCAATTAGCTTTGGGGACGACCCTAGATCTGACACATTAAATGTCATGTTTATTCAGAAGTTAAGACTCATTCATTTTGAAGCTGATTTTATGGCATTACTTTGTTTTTTCTCTTTTATCTTACAAACTTTTGCCAAATCTGTCATGCGTTACATGTGTCTTTTAAAGCTTGAAAGTCTCCATTGGAAGTAAGAGATGTTTGAGATAGGAATATTCTAATTTTAGCCATTGGAATTTCTTTATCTGGTCCACAGGAGATATACTTGTCAAATACTATCGCAATCAAAACAATAAAAACAAACCCTTTGGAGTCTGAGATTTTTCTAACTGGCACTCTCAGCAATGTTAGATACATGTACATGTACAATGTACTTTGTTTCAAAACTTAAGAATTTTTAGCTTGGCCTTTTGCCACTAATTTTCAGTCTTGCTCAGTTAAAAAAATATACTGGTAAAAAATAAAAGCAATACTAAAACATGTTCTATCTTATCTAGATAAGGAATTTCATATCTTTATTAAGTCTTTTATAAACCAGAACAAAATGAATATTTGATATGAATTTGATATTGCCATTATATTAACGGGTACACAATAAGTGCAATAAGTCATAAAGTTAAATATTTTGATCATCTTCTACTAACATAAAGGTTTAATGATAGGTATAAATCAATAGAGATATTCATGACTTTAGGTATATCTCTGGGTGTTTAATAAACATGATAAGACTGGGAACACAAACATACAATGTTTATTCCTCTTATATTACTTTTGGGGGTAAAATACATCAAATGAAGGTCTACTTATTGTAATCTTTTAAAGACACAGGCTATCATGTCAACAAATCAGATAGTAATATCTGACTAAACAGCAGATTTAGGTTTTATTAAGTTTTTGTAATTTAGAAAGTGATTTGTCAGAAAGTTTGGTTGCAAGCACATTTGAATTCTTTTTGCAGATTTTTTTTATAGTTTCGTATATACATGCACCTGACATGTAGAGGAATTATTGATTTGCTTATGGTGGCTCATGAAATATTTATAAATTCATATGATTTATATTAGAAGCCATTTTTTTATCTTTTCAAGGAAGATAATTTTATTTTGAAGATCTTTTCCTAAGTGATACTTTATATAATTATCTGACTTCAGTGAGATTACATTGTCCATCTGTAGAATCTTGGTTGATATTTTGGTGTGAGGTCTATCATAATGTACTTGAATGACACTCGGAGGCTTCCTTTTTTTCGTTCCACCGTTTAAGACCAATTTATTTTTTATTGCTATTGGTTGTCTTGTGAATTCACTCATATATGTATGTTTACGTAATAGTCACATTTTGCACGCATTGTTTTAGAGTTAGAGTCTTTGATGTGGTTGTATGAATGGTTTTAATTAGATATATGTATGTAAAGGTAGAATTCACTCATTAGAATAATGCCTGTATGTGTCATTTGTATAGAATCTTATGTCCTCATTTAAAATTCAATTAGTTTCAGATCAGATTTTAATCATTTGGCTTTTTGACCCCAGCAAGATTGGTTAATTTAAAAATACATTGTATGACCAATGAGTCACTTATATACAGTTATGTTTAATGTTTTTCTCATTCATTAAAAAAGTAAGAATGTAAAATCAGCATAATAGAGTTCCCATTTTGTGTTACCTGTGGAATGCTTTACTATAGGGAAGGTTTTATATGGCAGGTTGTTTTCTGTTTTGTGAAAAGTTGTTGATGATGAAATGGCTCTCTGACATTGAAAAAATCTTTGAATTATAATCTGTGTTCTGTTGTGGTGAACAGTACTGTACTATAATACATTGTATCTGAAAATAGTGTCCTTGAAAAATAACATCACTTTTCCCATGCGAAAGTGACTATTGCTTTCAAAATTCAAGAAAAATTACCCTAGATACATTTTTTGTACATCAGACCTTCAAAATAAATCAGAGTCCATTTATTCACCAGAATTAGAAAAATCACTAATGTATCATAAAATGGGGAAAACTTCTTATTGTCCATAATAGCTTCTGAAGCTGAGAACTAGAAAGTTTTTTTAGAAAATCAATGGAACCACTATGGAAAAATGAACCACATAAGACTAACATTTCTGTCAGTTTAATTTTGCAAATGCCAATGAAGAAATATGGAGAAGTGTAGTCCAGTTAAGGTCACCAAGGTTGAGTGGTAGGATTAGTCTTGTAGAATTATGAAGTACAATATGTACATAACTGATCACTTATAAATTGAACTTATGCCAGTAATTTAAATTAGCCGTTAAGATTAAATCAACGTTACATACGATTTGAATCAACACATTGAATATTTTGTACGACAGTGATTTTGTCCTCAATAGGAGATATTTAACGGACCATTGCTCTGAAATGTCAGTGTCACAATAAAAATTGAGTTTTCTGAAGAATTCTTTAGTAGATATAATCTACCTTAAAAACTTTTATTTGTCATTGTTAAATGTGCAATTACACAACAAATGAAATTTGTATACATGTACCTTGGAAAATTTTGAAAAATAAATAAATGGAGAAGATATAGATAAATTAATCTTACTTTTTACATTAAATTTGAATTGAAATAGTGAGGTTCATGACATTCATTTCTCTGTATGTTCTTGTTACTTTAGTATTGTAAAGGTATGCATTTTGTTTTGTCTGGGGATTTACCCTCGTTTATACTTCTAATCCCTTTAAAAAAAAATTACTGCATTCAAGCTACTTAAAGTGTAGTACTCATAGCACATAAAACTAAAATCATTTTGAATATATCATGGAACATGTTCTGGTGTTTTAGGACATTGAGAACTTTGTCAGTCACAGTGGAACCTATCTAAACAAAACCCTAAATATATCCAAACCTGGTCAAACAGTACATTCTTTTATCTCACTTTGTATCAGTTTAAATGTGTTTCTAACCTGTTTAAAATCAACTAATGTCTTAACAAAAACACACAAAAAGTAAGAAACTATGTTAAAAAAGAACTGATTTAGGCTGGCTGCAGTGTACTAACAATCAACACAGTCACCAGGCATATAGAAAGATAGACAACATACATGTGGCAAGATAGACAACATACATGTAGGAAGATAGACACCATACATGTAGAAAGATAGACACCATATATGTAGGAAGATATACATGTACACCATACACATAGGAAGAAGATACCCAAATCTTTACTTTATTGGTACATTTAAAGTTCAGAAGTTTTTTATCAAAAGTAAAAGGTTTATAAATGCTTGACTTCAATGTACTGCATCTCTTCACTGTTTTTGTAATTCCATTTTTTTCTATTCATTTGTTTTACATGTACATGTATTTACTAGTCAGGTAAGAAAATCATTCCACATGCATAATATTTATAAGAATATTCTTGCAAATTTACTCTTAAGGACATGGAACTTTGTATACGCTATCTAGCTTCTTTCTGAATCCTACCTTGAGTTTTGTATGTAAATGTGAATACTGTATTTGCTTGTGCTTATATACTCAAATAAATATGTTTAAACTAAGGAAGATACACATAGGAATAAGTCACCATACATCAGAGAGCAAAAATTTATATAGCCATACAGTAAATACATGTTGTATATTGAAAAATTGTATTCAGGATTGGCTGAAAATTGAGTGAGTTTCCTACCCTGCATACATGTCAGAAGATAGACACCATACCTGTAGAAAGTGTTAATATGTGTGGGTATCTTCACCCTTTATCATGGTGGAATTTTTGTCTCTTTCACATATACACCATACCTTTTCTTGTGTTATGTGGAGAAATGGTCACCATATATGTAGGAAGATAGACACCATACATGTAGGGAAATAGTCACCATATATGTACATACATGTAGGAAGACAGATATCATACATTTTGGAAATAGTCACAATACATGTAGGAAGATAGACACCATGCATGTAGGGAAATGGTCACCATACATGTACATGTGGGAAGATAGACCTCATACATGTTGGAAATAGACACCATACATGTGGGAAGATAGACATCATACATGTAGGAAGATAGATATCATACATGTTGGAAATAGACACCATACATGTAGGCACAAAAAAAGGATACATTTCCATTTTCATCATTAACAATAACAATCTCACAATAAAACCTAGAGATGTATCTTCAAATGAACTTAAGGTAACACGAGGTCAAGGTATCACCAGGAGAGATAAACTCTTTTATCTGTCTATATGAATTGTCATGACAACCTACGTGTATGGTGTTTATCTTCCTGTATGTGTGATGTCTATCTTCTTGTGTTGATTGTTAGTACAGTTGATGTGTTAACATGATAAACAGTAAAACCTTTAGAAGAACTATCATCCTTTGAAACCATTGAATTGACATGGTTGATATGTGTCTGTTTGCCATTGTTCCTAGACAGTAATGAACATCCCTTGAAAATGAACAATGAATGAAAGTTATATTTTCTGTAAATATATAAATTCACAATTTTTTAGATTTTCTAGAAACACTAAAATCAATAGAATAGTGAAGCTGTGGAATGCTAGGTAGGAGAAGGAAAAAAATACAAAAATTAAAAGTTTTGGTTTCAGGATAAAAACCAAGAATCCTTCTATTGCTAAAACTATCTTTCATATATGATTTTTTTTTCAGATTCTGATGTTGACTCTGGTATAATACCAGCATTAGTTAGTGATAAAAGAGTCTTTTGTCCTCCCCCTCCATACACTACCACTGTTTCATCAAGGTATATTAAGTTAATAATTGTACTTTTTGTAATCAATTGATTTGAAGACTAATGAGATACTTCATGTTTTTAGTTAGTATTTGTTTAGGTGTTAAAATGAGTTATTTTTACAGTGTTATGTATAATAGAAATTATTAATAGTCCAACAGCTTAATGAGATTATACCATATTGCTACAAGTTTTATTGGGGTCCAGTTACTATGTGGCTTAATGCCCTATAGTAATCTGTCCTTGCATCCATCTGTAACAAGTAGTGTCTAGTGTAGTCTTTTGATATTTGACATGAGGGTAGATCAGCTCAGGATGATGTGTCGCCTACCATGATTGATAAACTTTGACCTTGAAGTTTGACATCAAAGTCAAATTAATGATTTTGCAATACAGATTTGGATGTAGGCTGTAACTTTTTTGTCTTTTGCTATAGGCTTTTGATATTTGGCATTAGTGTACAGTGTAGATCAGTTTTAATTTTTTTTCTCCAAAATGTTCATATTTCACTTTATTTAGGCTTTGGCAGTGTCCTTAGAGATGGTTTCCATCTCAATGTTATTTAGTTGTAAATATAACAATATGGCATGCAAATATGGAATTGTAGTTCACATATTTTAATATTTTTACAGAGTATTTTAAATTTCTTGTTTCAGGTCTGAAGTTGAATTCTCTCCAATAAACAGACAATTTCAGAGGTCAGGGCCAATGAAGGCTGATCACAGTATTGCCTTGAACTTGAACTTTAGGTATTTCTGAACTTTATAGACATTTAAACAGAGTACTTTTCATTATTTTATACATTATATAAATTGTTTTTATGGTAGACTTTAAGGTACTGTGGTGGTGACAATTAAAATCAAAGGTAGCTTTCCTCCCTACTTTAAGGAACTAAGCATGGAAAAATGGCATTTGAAATTTTAAGGTTGTTAGCCATAAGATAAAAATATCTGGTGTGTCATGGTTGATTAAGTAGTTAAGAATCGATGTAATTGATTAAGGGGTATGCTTGATCATAGACCTGTAATTAAAGAGATTTGCAACTAACTGAAATCACACATTAACATGCAGCGGGGAATGAAATCTCGTACTTACTTAATCGACAATGACAACTTGACTTTAGATGATCATACATGTAACAAAAAAGTATTGCGAATATTGAAAACAAACAAAAAATAAATATTGAAACAGGGTAGGAAACTCACTCAAATTCTAGCCAGTCCTGAATACAAGTTTTCTATATATTTACTATATGGCTCTATAATTTTTTGCTAAAATTAGCCTGCCCTGCCAAAAAATAGCCAGTCGCGGGCTCAGACAGGCAGACTACTATTTCTAACTCTGATTGAAAACAAGTTACCTACCCCTGATATTTACAGAAATGGAAACAATTCAAAATTAAATTCGTTAATTTCACATTAACCTATCACAACTTATTGTTTTTAAAGATAACTGAATAAAATCTTTAGTTTCCTATTTTAACATCTTTTGGGTGTCTGCTAAAATTTATTTTAGATCATTTCATCAAAAGGGGAAAAATAAGTTAAATAGATAAGTGGAAAGGTCAGGGAATCTTGTTCTCCGCCACATGATAATTTTATCAATGAATTGGCAAATTAACAATTTCTTATCTTTTTAATTATAGGTCTCTGGTTTGATTTACTTAAAAATTTTTAAAATATAATTTTTTTCATTTGATCTAGTTAAATATATGGTAATTTGATTAAGATCTCTGCAAAAAATTGTGAATTTGATTGAAGTAGTGAAAACAGGGTCGGTTCCAGACACTTTGAAAAGGAGGGGTGCCAGCCAGGGTACGTCAGGAAAAGGAGGGGTGTCAGCTAGGGTACCTCAGGAAAAGGAGGGGTGCCAGCCAGGGTACCTCAGGTAAAGGAGATGCTAGGACATTATGTACCATTTTTGTCAATTTTACACATGCAAATGACAAATTTTCCAATCAAAAGGTTGGGTGCACCCCGCTTGGAATCGGCAATGGAAAATTAACTGATTTTATTGCTATTGTATTTCTGTGGTGGAAACATGCATTGACAACCTAGATATTTTATCCTTAAAAATCTTAAAACAGGACAACTCTGATAAAAATATTAAGTTTGTTGTAGTATGTGCCCAAAATAATTGGATTTACAAACCACTCGTTATCAAATTAAAAGAAATAATTGAAAATTGCATAGAAACAATAATCTATAAAGTTATTTTTTACTTGCTAATGTTGTTACAGCATCCAAATTTTTTTTTTAAATAGGGTTACTCATAACATAAACGTATGCCAATACATATTTTTTTAAGGGGGGCATGGGGTAAGCTACTATGTTCAATGAATGGAAGGGTTGAAAACTGGTATAAATATATGTGGCCCCTTGGTTTCACATTGTTGATGGTACATTTCTTTCATATGTTTTCCATCACGATCATTGTATGGTTAACAGATTTTTTGTAAATATGTTTCACACTGTATGCTACACAATTTATTCCCCCCGTACACACAATATAATTTGACATTATAACTCCATTAATAACTGGGTTTTGTAATGAAAAAGCGTCAGTAATTCTATTATCCTCCTTGCCATCCATTAAACTTAATTTATTTATGAAAAATTGAGTAAAATTTATCCACTCTGTTTAAAAGTTTAACACATTATTTCAAGGGACATGGCAGAGGGCCCTATAGTTTTTTGCCACCCCCACTCCCCAAGTGAGAAATAGGTGTTATCAGTAGAATTAAGAGGAAAGTTAACCTTTGATTTCCATTATTCAGATGTCAATCTGTTTCTTTTGAAATTCTGTTTTGAAACCTTTTGGCAGGGTAGGCGTGTCTTTAATTGTTTTGGAGTTAAAGGGGTACAAAATTTGGCCACACCTAAAAAAAATCAACTTTTTATTTTTGGTCCAATTTTGTGCTATATTGTGTCAAAGGTGAACTGTAAATCTGTATGTCTAAGTGTGTCAAAAATTAATATTGTGTTCACACTTGCCCCAACTATTATAAAGACTGCTACTTGATATTTACAAAAAAAAACATTAATAAAAGTTAGACATCCCTTAGCATTGAAAAAGGCAATTGAAAATAAGTTACAGTAGATGTACTAGAGCACTTATAAATCAACATCTGTTGACATTAATGAATCAGTTAGGTGAGCACCCCCTTGAAGTTAACGAATCAGTTAAGTGAGCACCCCCTGGAGGTGAATGAATCAATTAAATGAGCACCCCCTGGAGGTGAATGAATCAGTTAAGTGAGCACCCCCTTGAAGTGAATGAATCAGTTAAGTGAGCACCCCCTGGAAATTAATGAATCAGTTAGGTGAGCACCCCCTGGAGGTGAATGAATCAGTTCAGTGAGCACCCCTTGAAGTGAATGAATTAGTTAAGTGAGCACCTACTTCTAATTTTTTAATCAGTTAAGTGAGTATTTAGGGAATTAATGAATCAGTTAAGTGGGGACCTCCTGGAAGTAAATGTTGGAAAGCAATCAGTTTTTGAGACATGATCTTAAAAAAAGTTGCTTTTAAGAAAAACTGCTAGTTCAGATTAGTAGTATATATGAAGAGTATATAGTACAACTATTCAACCATGAAAGGTAAGAACCCAATTAAAATGATTTTTCTTTGTTCTCAGTCACCCAACAGATGAAGAAGACTCCATTGCACAAGAGATAGTTACAGCACAGATGGCTGCTGATATTCACCAATATCCTTTACGACACCTGAACAGCAGAGTTCATTTTGAAGATGAGGTAGACGATACAGATCCACGACTTGGTATACCTGCTGTGACAAAAGAGGAGAAAAAGGTGATGGAAATTTATAGAAAAAGGAGATCTCCTACTCAATTTGTGGTAAAGAGGTCAAGTACCACAGCTAAAGATGAGAAGGTCAAATCTAACAGCCAGGCAAGAAGTAATAATCATGTATCCATTCTGTGTTCACCTAGAAAGAATGAAGAAGTTCTTATATTAACTGACAAAAATAGTGTGGATATGGCTGGTAGAGAAAGATATAATAGGTCAGAGACAACAATAAACCACCAAGGAAAATACTCTAGCTTTTATTGTTCACAACCAAATTTATCATCAACCTTCAGGATATCCCCACAAAATGGCAATACTGATGAAAACTATTCAGGTCAAAATGGGAATTTTGAAGATTTAAAACCAAAAATGTCTTCCAGAATGCAAGTTGTTAGACAGGAAAAAGATTTTATATCAGATGGTGCTTTAGATTTACAGCAAACAAAATCTTTGTCAAAGTCACAACCAAATTTAGCTCCAAGCTTGGAAATTTCATCTCAAGGGAGACAACCTGTGTCAAGAACTTCTTCATCAAACTCTGGGCAATCTTCTCTTAGTCCTGCCTCTACTCAACTGGCAGTAAATGGCAATAACTCAAATTCAAGCAACAGTATTGTGTGCCAAAGCAATCCATTTACTGCCAAAAATACAATGAAAAAAATGCACTTGAAGAAATATTTTAAAACTAAAAAGGGGTGTTACAATCCATCATTGGAGGAAAGTTGTCTTGATGTAGAATTAGGACATGGGACATCAATGCCAGACTTAAGACCCAATTCACAGAAGGAATGTGTGCCATATTCTCATACTTCAACACATAGTAGTATGCAAAACATCTACTTCAAGTCTAAAGATAGTGACTCAGAAGAAGATGAAATGTTTAAGCCTAAACAAAGACCTCAAAAGCATCACAGTTCAAAGTCAGGTTTGAACTCAGAAAATATTTCATCTAGTCAAATGAACAAGGATAAAGGTAGAGTGGTAAATTTAGAGGAAAGTAGGTTTTGTAAATCTTATAAACAACTCCATGATAGAAGATATGAATCAGACAGTAGTTCAAGCCAAAGTTATAATGGTGCACACAATAAAAGGGGGGGTTTGACTCCATATGAGTCAGCTGTTTTACATATAGATAAACAAGGCCTAGATGTGAATGAATTGATAGAGAGTGATTCAGACAGCTTTTCCGCAAAACGTGTTGTTATTGACAAAGATCATTGTGGGAGACAAAATCCTGCTCCCCAAACAAATTCTTCCTCAGATATCTATCATCAAGAGAGACGCTATAGGAAAAAGGGAGGAAGGCCACATACACCTACTAAACCAATTGAAATAACTAAACAGCTTTATTCAGATGTGAAAGGAAGAAAACCTATCAATTGTGCTTATCATGTGCCCCACAAGGCTTGTGCGATAAAGAATCCTAATCAGCAGGATGCTTTAGCTAAAGTTTCAATATCATCCTCAGTATCTTCATTGTCATCACAAGATACTAATGATAAAGCCCAAGATGTTCCTAATGATGGTGCTAATAGTACCTACACAGTTCATAAAGGATCAGAACTGGTTGCAGATAGATCTGATAATGTTTTTAAAGTAAATAGGTCTGAACAAAAGATACAAGGTAATTTTTAAAGTAAAATCAAATTTTTTTCTGCGTTAATGAAATTAAAAAAGATATTATAAGTCAATGACATTCTTTACTGTTCAGATAATAACGTGTACATTCATAACCAAAGTGAATTCTTATAGAAAACAAAATACCAGCCAACAGGTATCAAACATACTGGTTATCTGTTATTCTATTACTGTTCAGGACATAATCTGAAAAAAAATTTAGATTTATCATCTATGAAAATATCTTCTAAATAATAATGTAATAATTATTGCAATGTATTTTCTTTATCATTCTGAAAAAAATATTAATGTCTTTTTAATTTGATTGGTATGAAATAAATGAACAATTAAAAAAAAAACAGATAACTTTATTAATTGTAGAAGGATCAGCTTCACACATTTATGCTGAAGTCAATGTAAGTCAAAAGTCAAAGAATGCTAAAGGGAGACCACTCTCAGAAAATTTACAAGGGATACAAATTCACAGCATTCTATCTGCCAGTACACCAGATTTATCAAGAGGTCACGGCAGATGTGTTGACATCCGGGATGTTGGGGATGATATGGAACAAATGAAATCAAGCAACAGGTCTGTAGAAAAATCATCATACATTGTCATAATAATACTTTTTATTTCCCTCAAAAACAAAATTCGGGAGGTATATAGGACTCACCCTGTCTGTCTGTCTGCTGTTCCGTTCATCTGTCCACATTTATTGTAATTTTAACCACTCAGGGTTGATGATAGTCCATAGATCATATGTGCTGGAAGGGATATAATTAATGTTTGATACCTCCAAAGGGAGATAATGCAACTTAAGGATTTATATGTAAAATTTAACTCTGTTTGAAGTAGGTTGTTTCTCATTCTAGTTTGCTTTGTTTAAAGAAGGAGTATTGTGAATCAGACATTTTAAAGCTTTTATAAAGTATAAAAAAAATGCTTGCTTAGAAATATTGAGACATAAAAGAATTCATTGACTATATGGTAATATTTGACTTCCACTAAATAAAGCTGAACTGTATAAGAATATTGTAATGACTTGATTTGTATATACATGTAGTTCAATATTTTTCTTATAGCTGTAATGATTCAAATCTTGTTAAGTCCAAAGAAATGAGTGCATCTAGACAATCCTTGGCAGATAAAATGGGAACATTCAAGGATTCAGCCAAGAAAAAGTTCAAGGCCATACGTAAAGCAGTTAGTATGGACAAAGGCATTGATAGTATTGGTGATGAAGGTCAAGGCAAGGTTAAGGACAAAAAGAAGAAGAAGGGATTTCTAGGATTGTTTCGTAAAAGGTCAAAACGAAAAGGTCATGCTGAATTCAGGTATAATCACATACATATGTATCTAATGATATTTTTAAATACTATAATATACTGATTATATAGAACTTATTGAGAAATTATTGTTTAGTTCGCTGAAAGGGTAGTTTTATTGTACCTATGTTTTATAATATGCATATGTTGCAAATAATCAACACACTTTAGATTTCAATATAGGTGCCAAAAAACTCTCTTGTAAACTTTTTCTTGAAAAGCTCGTTATAGCATTTAAAAATATCAATAAAGACTTACTAGTTATAACTAATACAGTGGCAGATCCATATCACACTTTAGAAAGTATTCTGCTGTGACAGGCAGTCCCATTGTTATGCAGTGGCAGATCCATATCATGCTATAAAAAGTATTCTGCAGTAACATGCAGTTCCATTGTTTTAACAGAATACGTATCTTTTATTTAAAATTTTGAATAAACATTGAATGCTGATCTTAATTTTACAAGGTTAAGAAAATCTATCTGATTGTTTGGGCATTATGATGTCTCTTTACTTTCAGAGAAATGCCACCTGAATTAGAGACCAATGGATCATCAAATTTACACACTAAATGGAGTTCCTGTCACTCGATAGATTCTGTCAGAAATGAGCACACCACAGGAAGTAGACTCTGTAGTGTAAATTCTGATGGAACACAAATCGTGGAAATCCGAAAATCACAGAATAAAGCTATTGACTTCTTTATTTCACGAGGCAATTCACAGTTTAAACATGGTAAATTGTATACACATATTGTGGTTGATACTTTTGCAGTGACATTTTTGGCTATTTTTCAAAACTGCCCCATTCTTTTTTTTAATTGGGAAAATATGCATCAGTGTTTTTAAGTAAGGAAATTTTGACAACAGTCTTGACTTTTTAGTTGAAGTCTATCTGTATGTTAATCTTTACAGAGAATAACAATAAAAAGTCATGAAATATTAATCAGAAACAACATAATCAGAATTTTGACTACCAGTTGGGAAATAAATTTTCTTATTTGGGTAATTTTTAGCCATAGCTTAAGCTGTCCTTTCATAATTTGATGACACTTTTAAGAGAATATTTTCTTTACTCCTCTATGTATCAGGCAGAAATATTGGTATGTGAGTAAATCTTAATGAGCCACAGTTCTGGTTAATACTCCTCTGTAGTGCTCAGATTTTTTTTTAGATATAATAAAACAGATTTTACAAAGTAATTATTATAAAGGTAAATGGGCTATGTTTTGTACATAGGGACATTCACAACTTATTTCAACATTAAGATTTTACAATAAACATGGCTTTGTTTCTGATATCAGCTAAATTTTTGTTTTTTTCATTATTTTTTTTAGGTGCACATGAGTTTCTAGTTTAAAAACACCAATATTATTTTATTTAAGAAGTTTCTATTTTGTTCATGTTTTTTTTTAGTATATTTTTAAATGTATCATTTCCAAAGAAAAATCATTTATTTTGCCAAAGTGGAAAGAAATTGACTAGAAAAATGTGCTGAAAAACACTGGGTTGGAAGAAAAATCATCATTTTCAATTTTTAGTGTTTTCCAATTTAGCTCTAATTTAGGTTTTGTAAAACTAAAACAATGTTAGAAAATTCTGCATAAAGCTGATACTTATTTTTTGTAGTCTCTTTCTCTATGTATAAATATATTTTGAATCTAGAAAAACTTAATAATTGCTGTTTAAATGTTCTGTAGACAAGTGTCACTGTTCTTCTTCCTTTTCAGGAATATTTGTCTCCAGATTTATAGGAACACAGACTGACAGATACTCTGGGTTATTGTCAGTTGGCGATGAGATATTAGAGGTCAATGGGTTCAAAGTTAGTGACCTGTTATTGGATGATGTTTATGGTCTCCTTAGCAACACGGACAGACTCGTACTAACCATTCTACCTCTGCTAGCCAGAAAGGATATTTAGGACTAGATTATCAGGATATTTTTAAATGTTCTTTTAATTTTATTTTTATTTATATTCTCATATCAGAAGTGGAGTTCATAGTTTCATTTTGTTCTATTGATATTTATCTTTTTGACCAACATCCACATTTTAATGATTTCAAAAAGATTTACACGTATTAAACTATCAAACTATATTTTTTTCTGTAAACTATTTTTCACACCTCATTTTGAATGTCATGTTAACATAGTAAGATGTATATATTTCATTAATTAGTCTTCCCATGGAGTCTCAGTTTTAGGAATATATTTAGGGTTTTTTTTTTATGAAATGAGGTTGAACCATTACAAAATTTTTGATAAAGGTTCATCATGACTTGAAACAATGTGAGGTATTACTATTATAAATGTACCTCTATTATAGATTGATATCATTAAGTTGTGCAATATTTTTTTCCCTTTTTCACACTTTTGCATTCCATATTGCACAACTAAAATAATTATGCTTGTTACTAAAGAGTTGTGATATATCATATGTATGCTGTTATTTTTATGATTGACATATCTGCAATTAACAATTTATTCTGTAGATTGATATTATGTGTATGTTAAATATTATATTTAGTGCTATATTTATACACGTGACTTGTCTTTCATCCTTGAAATCACTTTGCATGCAATAATTACAATATTATTATTTTCTTACTTTGATGTGTTTTAATTAGAATTTTTTATACCTACCCACAAATATAAGCATGGAAAGTGGCATTTCATGCAATAGAAATATGTCTTCTATAGTTTTAGTCAGTAAAGGAATTGGCTACTTTGAAGGCAGTGATAAAAATCAGAAATATCTAATGGATATGTATGCTGGAAAAATTGCAACATCTGTTTTCATTTGTATTAAAACATATGGAAATATAATTAGAGATGGTATGGTAAAAATATGTTTTTTGTGCTATTAAAAATACATGAACTTATATGTTTTCGAAAATCAAATGAAAGTCATACTCTGTTCATATGTGAAATCCTTTTGAAAACATACAAACACCATATTTAATTGCTTTCCATGAATTCATTCGTAAGTCAGCAACATGTTTTTCATATGCTATTGATGCCAGATGGTGGTCCTAAACATATGATAAACATACCTTTCATGTGTTTTTTAAAACATATGAAAAACATATGTTGCAATTTTTCCTGTGTATAAATTTTAGCTGGCAAAATGACCAACATCTAAGTTTATTGACTTTCACCCCTTGCATTGGTAGTTTTAACTCTATGAAATTCTGACATTTTATTTGAGTTTTATTAGAGTCAACCTGATTTTGAGTTTATATGGCATGTCCAAATACAGCCAAACTGGAAGTAGGCAGACTCTCAATATATTATTATTTTATAAATTACACAAGCATGATTTTTTTTTCTGTTTTAAAACAGAATGCCACTCTATCAAATCGGGAATATACCATTACAGTCTTTTTTTTACTGTATGTTCACTTCTGATTTTTTAGTTGGTTCCATAAAACCATGTCTGATTATACCTTTGAAGACACTTTTGAACGTGATATATAGTTATTTTAAAGTAAATTTGAAAATAATTTGACAAGATGACTTATAGGTTAATTGGTCTAGGTGTGGAATATATCTATTCTACTTGTATTATTTTATAATATAAGTCACTAGAGATAACAATTACATGCTAAGTTATATGACTGGTTTTTAATACCTTTTTACATTTGTTGCTGAAAGTTAGAAGTTTTGAAATTGTATTTTTGTAATATCTGTAGTCCATTTATCATACTTTTGGTGTTTTATATCTATCTGCTGGCTTGTAAGCACAACACATTTCATCTAAAAGTAAAGGAGATAATTTGTATTCTACCTGGGATGTTTTTCTTCAAAATAGAATTACTACATATCCCAGTAGTGATATTTTGTATTGTGATAAATATGCCCTTTTTAAACCATGAAATTTTCGTGCCAGATTAATTGCTCTGTTTTTGCAGTAAGACCTGTAATGCGAAAATTAAACATTTGTGAATATTTTCTTCATAGATCATTTTAATTGGATTTGAGTATCAATCACATATTCAAGACTGCGAAAATAGAGTGATCACCAAAACCATGAAAAAAAAATAATTTCCAGTTTATAATATTAATTTGTTCAGTGTTCTGACATTTAGTGGAACATTTTTATGTCTCATATTTACTTTAAAAATACTATATTTAAATATTGCTATTTAGCATTAGTGCATATTATAAAAAGAAAATTTCTGGCAATAGATTTTTGTATTCAGACCTATAAAGATGTTCAATATTTTTTCTTTCTTATATGTGTAATTAAAACATAATGCATGCAATAAAACAATGTAGTATTTATATGACATGGTGCTAATTGTATTTGTCTCATTCAACTCCCGTCCATTATATTTACTTTGTCTATTCCTGTTCAATTGCAATAGGATGTGTTTCCTATGATTAAAATGTACTTGTATATTTTAATATTATTAGCATGTACATTGTATATATACATGTATATATATGATATTATTTAACGATATGATTTGTGTATAATATGCAAAAAAGGTCACTGCTGTTAAAAATACTTGAAATAACTTCTACTGAGTTATATTTTGCATATGGTTTTTAATGAAAACTCTGGTTTCTGGACACAAATGTTTTCTTTTAATGTTATTAAAAAACGAAACACTCAGATCTTTGTGTCAAAAACATTATACAATATAGTGAAAGATTTACTATCCTATTAAGTTGCTGAGCCATTAACTACCTGATTAACATGACATCTGTATATCTTCTGTAGATACAAATCAAACATTGTGATATAATTTATAAGTTAGTGTAAAAAAGAAGAAAGAAAGATCTATTTAAACCTAAAAGCCATATATTTTGCTTTAAAAACATGGGCTTCTATTTTCTTCAAATACCAAGTTGTGCTGCTGCCACTTCTCACCTAGGTTTTTAATGCTCACCTTTAGGCATTGTTTAACTTAAATGATAGAAAATTTTAGATATTAAAAGTGAATTATTTCAAAGGCCCATATTTGTTGCTGTATGTATTTTGGTTGTGTTTTATGATCTTTTTTGCTTATCCTATTAACTTAATTTCTCTGTACACACAAAAGTAACATATTTAACTGTCAAATTACTAAAAAAAAGTTAGATTGCTTGATGTTTCTCTATTTTGAGTTTTCTGAGTCAATTTACGAGGTTCTTGGCTCACGTCCTTTTTGTTGTTTTATTATTTAAGTAGCACTCCAGCTAAGAATCATGCAAAATGTGATTCATAGGTAAAAAGCCTACATATTTTTATTTTTGACATTTTGTATGAATTGCCTAGTAAACAGAAATTACCATTGAGTTTTTCATATAGAATGTACTGTACATTTCAAAATTAAGAGAGATAACTCTGTAAATGACACTCAAATACAATAGAATCTATTGGATTTTCAATGTTGATTATCTCCTAAGAGCAGGCAGATTTGAATGAATAATTACACATTTCATAGTATACACCCATAAAACAACTTAATTACAAAAATAAAAATATGTAGCCTTTTTTGGGGTGTATCACATTTTTCAGATTTTACATGATTCTTACAAAGACAGCTACTTAACATGTTCATTATAACTATCAAGATAATGTATTTATCTTATGCATATATAAAAGTTAAACACCCATTTTTGTATTTTATTTTGTCACTTTGACCAAAACTTGGTATACAGTTAGCTGGTATGTTTTTGTATTTTCCCTTCAGAAAACTCAGGAACTTCTCACAGGCACTTTAGTTCTCTCTGGTTTAAATTGCCTTCTAAGTGCTGGAAGCAAACTAAAAAAAAAATAATGAATCATGTTAAAAAAAACAAACAACAATACGAATGTGAAAATGTGGGCTGGTGGTTTATGTTGTATTGAAGACACATTGACAAGTCCTTTGTCTCTGAAATGTCAGAGGATGCATAATAGTGAAAAATGAGTAATCTCCCTTTGATGATATGTGTATAACATTTTGAAAAAAGATTTCATGGAAAGACTTGTGTGTTTTTTCCACCTTGATACACCCTTTGCCCGATTCTTACAGAGAATAGTACTTAATGTTAAACTGTAACTAAGAGGAGCCATCTCTATTGCTTATTCTTTTATTCTGTATTCAACTTAAGGTTAATAGGACCAATAATGATGTATTTCATAAGAGTCAAAAAATTGTTTAATGTTCATTATACCCCATTTTACAAGAGATATAAAAGTGCCACATGTAATCATACAGCTATGTTGCACAGTTCTCATGCTAATAACATGATTAGCATATGAATCATCATATGTAATTATTTGCCTGCTTACATATGATTATTATAGAAGAAAAAAAAACATGCTTTTCATGTGATAATCATACTGATTCATATGATAATCATATATGTTACACTTGTGTGACACTAATATGGCTGTGTGTAGTGACTTATTTGTTCCAGTTTTCTCTGCTTATAACCACCACTTGATTATATGAGAGGGGCTTTATGAAGGTGTGCCATATCATCAGATTTGAATTCAGATTTAAGAGAGTTCAACTTCCTGTTTGATGATTTAGTTTATAAATTTGAAGCAATTTAATACAACATTGCTCTTGCACCTAGATGACACAGGATTTGACATGCCACCAATTTTTTAAAATTCTCTCTCAGTTGTGGTAATTTTTTGCCATTTTAATGTTTTGGGGTTGAAAATTTCTTTGGATGGTTTATCTGGTTAAAGATAAAGTAACAAAAATATGAAATAAAGCCTGAGCTATTTATAACATTCTTTGATGTTTGCGGCTTGGGTTAGACTTATCTTTGATGCTTGGCTTACATATCATTTTCTTATTTGGTGGATTACAGTATGCAGAGTCCTCATACGTCGTAGGAGTTGATCTTAGTATATATATATATTAAGACTTTTTTTAACCTTTATATAATCTAAGACTTCTACTTCTAGCTGTTCCATATTAATTTACGCCCCTCTACATGCAGACACGATAAGGCCCACCGTTGTTTGCTGCAGACAGATATAAATGAATGGAATATGCTGTCCGTCTGTACATCACTCCTTTTATGTATATGTTCAATATTCCACCCTTAGTTTTTGGGATAGAAAGTTCTTAACTCAAATCGGCAAACTTTTTGTACTTCTGAAGTAAAAGTAGTATACGTGGCTATGTCAGGTGTAAGAAAAGGAGATTAAAAGCTTTTTACTTATTTGTTTTTTTATTATTTTATTTTTCAGACGAGATATGTTTTCTAAACACCTACATTTTTGTTTTTAATGTTAAATTCGTGCTACCCTTTCAATCAAGGGTTTTATTTCAAAACTACAATCAGTACGTCGGTTGCCTCTCTCATGATTCTTTTAAAGCTTATACGAAAATAATTCTATGCCAATTCATTGTCTCTTCGAATTTCAGTAAGAATCGATCCCCGGTAAACTACATGTTCAGTGTAAGTATAGGATCAATGTGACTTCCTCTGTTGATCTGTTGTTTGTCTAGCTCCCGACCTTACCTGTTAGGAATTACTAATCATCTATTTTTAGACTGAAGTAACAGTCTTTTGTGGTAACAACAGCTGTTAATGTGCAAAAATGAAGAAAATGAAAAATGCATTATTACCAACGTGCCTTCAGATATCTCATTCTAGAATGTCGAGTCAGACTTTTTATGGCATGCCCTCGACACAGAACAACGAATTAGACAATGGGGGATCCGAGGAGTATATCCAAGTGAGCAATGAGCCGACCGAAGCATTGCATCAGAGATATTCCTCTAAATCATCTGGTACTAGCTCAGTGGATACTTTCACACTTAAAGCACGAATGGAAAATCTAGAAATCGCACTGACAATGTTGAGGGAAAACTTTCAACGCATGGAACACGCCATGAACAAGCAGATAGAGAAGGCTATTGAACTGATTGTTGGAAGAACCAAAGTTGAGGAGACCGAAGAAGTTATGATGGGACCTATAAGTAAATGTCACATGAAAAAAGAGAATAAAAAGTTGCTGAAAGCTGTGAAGTTTCTGACAGAGAGCTCGAGAATCATGAGGACTGCATTATCTGAACATACTCAAGTCATTGACCATTTGTCGTATGTTATAAATCAGCCAACAGAGGTAAGAATATAAGACAGTTAGTATGTTAACCCTCCAGAGTGTTCCAAAAATCAATGTCCCCTTTTGTTGGCAAATTTTGTCAATTTTGTACGAAATTTTGGAATGAAAAATTGAAAGCCTGAAATCCCCTTTAAACAATTCTGGATCTGACACCCCTACCCTGTTTATACCTCTGGATTCACCACTATAAAGGAGTGCTTCGTTTTCTATTACGACTCACAAATCACTTTTAAATGTCCTCTCCCCGGGCTCTAGATAATCCTGTGCATCTTTCCTCTTAAGACTTAAAAGGCTTTAAGCATTCTTTCTATTAGTATAACAGATAGTAGTATAGTTTATATTCACATGGGACTTAATTGTGGTCATACAAGATGCATCAAATGTATTCAGAGAGTGGGTTAAAATATACGTGTTTGGGTGCCACACCCTCGCATGTCCCGAGCCGATGTGGTACCTTCCCAAATTTAGAAAACGGGCCATAGTTTTTCCACATTGACTTGCTCCAACTATCAAATATGTAGCCCGACTAGTGTACGTGTTTATTTACCAGTCTGGCTGCAAGCAATACCTGTTTATATTCTAGTCGGGCTGTATATTTGATATTGGGAGCAAACCCCTGTGCCTTTTCCTGCCACTTGTACGCCAATTAAAATATATAATTGTTGCCAAGAGAAGCAAAGGAAATCAAGTCTTCATTATAGTAATTTGGTATAATTAACCTGAAAATGAATCTTCGAGTGTTTGTTGTGGTTTTCCTATGAAAACATCGGAAATCAATAAAGTTTTAAGATTTAATTATGTCATGCATTAGGTGAGTCATCTATTTGTTGCATATACCGCCACTCTATACAATAATTCTTTTAAATAGTTTGCGGTCGATATTGCGGAACACTGTTTTAATATGTATCTGACGGCTGTCTTTGTAGACCGTTTTTATAGTTTTTGAAGAAGTGAAGTGAAACCTCCTTTCAAAACCTGTGACATTGAATTTAAGATGTTGTTTTCTTGTTTCTCTAATATTCTCACTTCGAAAACCCACAATTAATATCTGATGATAAAAGAATAATGCTTCTTTTGTTATATTTAGGGACCGGTTAATATTTAATGGTGGTTGGGACCGGTACAAACTGCAATAGAACACATATTTTTCCCTCTTACATATTGTAAAGAATCATAGTTTTTTTTTCATTTTTAACACTGATAAATGCATAAATGAAATAAAATATGTCAAAAAGTTTTTTTTTCTAAAAATACATTGATTCCATGCTTATATCCAGATCTAATTTCTAATAAATTAGAACTTCTGTTCTACTGACATAGGACATAAACTTTTTTGTTATCTTAAGAATTAGGACAAAGATTTCTTTTTAATTAGAATATGAAAGGCACCGGTCTTAACCTCCCAATATGGACTGGTCCCTTATTGAATTGTGAATGGCATCGCAAATTTTCAATAACAACAAAGATAACCAATCAAAAACCGAGCTGTGTTGTGTCCTTCAAATGAGAGGAAAGTTGGTTGTGTTCATCGCCAAAATATTATTTACCTTCAGCTACACAAAGATAATGATCCAAGGATTTTTTCTCTCTTTTAGAGTAACAATAATATGGCACCACAAAGGAGAGATGAAAGTCCTGTTGAACGTATTGTAAATAAATACAAGAAGCAAAGAGATAAAGTTCAGATAGTTTACCCAAAGGCTCTGAACCCTTTGGAGGTCTCTGATGTGGTTTCGGACTACTTAGCTGTGGAAGACACACCTCGTCATGCATATTCACAAATGTGTAAACTTAATCATACCCCAACAGTATTAAACAACAAACAATCACCAACATGCTTGTACGTTAACTTCAATAAAGACAAAAATACGTTTCTACAATGTAATTGTCGAATTTGCGCATTAAAACCCTCAACTGGTCTTGCATTTGATCCTGACGGGGACTACGTCACCCTTATTCGTAATTACATCACAACCGGAAAGTGCGACGCCGCATACGAATACTTTAACAAGACATCGTTACCTGATCTTACGGCGCACACGAATATAAATATTTCTTTTAGTGATGCAAACGATGAAGACGAAGAATGTGATGTTTTTAAAGAAAGACAAGGAACACTTGTATAGTTTTCAACGAAATAGACCGTTGTGCAATACGACATTTTTATTATAGTTCTGAAATAAATTGTCAGTTTTGTGACCCTATGTTTTACTTTAAACAAAATACAGGTGTTCGACTTATATGTTTTAATACTTCAAGAGCAAAGTTATTAACATTCTGGCATTTTTTTCAGTTGAGGGTATAGAGTGGACATGCTTAATTGTGGGCTGTTGCTTCTGTGATCAAGCAAAACAAAGATCCGGCACAGGATCCGCGTGAAATATCCTCCATAGCCTTGGATGTTAAGCAATTATCAATCAATCAATCAAAACATCGTAATTTGACCTTTACAATAATTAAACGCAATGTATGCCAAGATGTGTCTGTTTGATATAGCACTTTTGAAACAGTTTACTCCCCATTAATAATTTAGTATTTTAGTCCAATCTATTACTAATCTTCCGTGGAAAAAAAATAAAAACAAACTTCGCCTTGGTTGCCTTGGGTACTCAATGACAGTACTGATACGAAAATATCGTATCGTTTGGTGGCTTACTTGCTTATGTGATTCCGACGAAAATAATATACTAAATGGAAGCCCTTAAATTATTTCATGAAATGTATTGATAAAAAAGATAATTTAATTATCACTATAAAATCTATACATGTTTAAGTAAACGCAGAACTTGATCACTTAAGTACCATTCTGTGCAAGAATCAGGCAATGGGTGGCACATCATATTTCTTAATTTGGTCTTTTTTGCCTCAAATATATTCGATACATCTAGAAAAAAAATAAACAGCTATATAAATTTATCCTAAAGCATCAGTGACGTAGAAATTTTTTGACTGCTTAACTAAGGAAAAAGTGCTGAAAAATTTTCCCGCCATTTTTCCATAGTGCATTTCAACTAAATTTGACCTATTCCCGACTTGCAGACCAATATTTTGTCAACATTTATCTCCCTTTGGAGCAGGTGTCTATTCGGTACACGTAAGGTTTTCCATCCGATATCGACGATACTATAGAAAATCTCGAAAGTCAAAAGGGAATTTCTCGTTCTATTGACCCTGTCATAAATTTTCTTTACGCGGGATACAAATGAAAATCATCCTTATGTAACCTACCAATAAAATGAAACACCCTGTACATTTTAGAAACACCGTTGTGTTTGTCTGCTGGGGAGTCCATTTTCATTCGATTTACCTCTTTTTTCTGCACCCGAATCCGAACATCGATTAGAGAGACTTCGAAATTACACCTGCTCTTACGGGAGGTAACTCAAAAAGGGATAAAATATGGCCGCATCCCGAGCTCCGCAAGTAGGGAATAAATATCTTAAAATGCAAATTTTACAAACGTTTTGTTATTTCTGGAGGTTATCGGGTATAAATACTTGGTTAATGCAATAAAATCTGTGTTTTTTTCCTTTATGTGCCACACCTTATACACATTTTTCCAGATTCTTAGACGGAGAAGTACTTAACTGTATTGTAGTGATGATCTCTGTCAAGTAACTTGAACATATCGAAAACTTGTTGCGCTTACATAAAGTATCAGTATAAAATAAGAGTAAACAATAATACAGGCACGAGACCGCATTTAATTTTCAAGTGCATTTCAATATACACATTTGAGCAGATTAAAAAAATTCCACCGGCGCAAACTGAATAAAACTTCTCTGGCCTATAGATATGTACAAACAGGATTTTATATATAAATTGTAGAAAATTTTAACATAATTTTCTGAAATTAATACATATAATTCGGAGATGGAGTAAACATGACAAATGAACTGAGTTAAGTCCTAAATTTTAACCTTCTTCCACTGAACCAAATCACAACTTTTAGTCAGAATTGATTAATGAAAAAAAATCCCATGTAATTTTAACCTGTTTTCTACCAATTAGAGGCAACACTTCAGCAAATAAGTTTCCAGTAAAAATATGAAAAAAATGTGGAAGGTACCTACTACCAAAGTTGGAACTATATTCGTAAACGAAAACCAAGGGGAATTAATTGTTTTCTCGTACCCATATTGGAACATCTTTAAGTATGAACGCATTTAAAAGGTGACTATACTATCATTTTCAGTAACATATGCTTAAAGCTTAATTGGTGCTTTAAATTAATATTGCAAGTTTGCCGGTAATTTAATCATGATCTTTAACGGACTGTTAGTGTTACACAATTATTGTATACTACTTAAATACTAGCTAGGAATGGATATCTAGACCACGAGGTCATGACCCTGACACGGTATTGATCTCTTATTTTTTCCACAAGTGTGAGTGGTCATTAAAACGGGTCTTCAATGACGCATTTGGGATTTTATTATTAAGATGGAGGGATGATATGTGTTGTGAATTGTTACATAAGGAGTTTCTGAAGACACAGGACACTCCCATATATACGCTAGTCTGTGCATCGTTATGAACCTTGGCTGGAATTCAGATTAAATCTGTGTATTATTTCAATGTCCTAAGTATTATTTTGGTCGCCCCAAACTTGATTTAATGAATAATAAATGTAATGTATACTAATCTTCTATATTGAGACAACACCGCAACAAAGTAATAAATATAATTATGTTCCCGACAATATAACAGATATGATGTATAGAAACTGAAAAAGAAGCAGATAAAAATTAAACAAGACAGACAACCTTACTCTAATATTAGAAGTCTCAGTCTGATGCTCCAGTAAGGGTAAGCGTCTATTGCATATAAATGATTGATTGATTGATTGATTGATTGTTGGGGTTTAACGTCCGAACAGCAATATTTCAGCTATATTCAGACGAATCATATAAATGATTGATTGATTGATTGTTGGGGTTTAACGTCCGAGCAGCAATATTTCAGCTATATTCAGACGAATCATATAAATGATTGATTGATTGATTGTTGGGGTTTAACGTCCGAACAGCAATATTTCAGCTATATTCAGACGATTCATATAAATGAAACTGTTACTTCAATAAGTTCATGTGATTGTTTCGTAGCGATTTTGATTATTTTCTACACAAAATATGTAATAGTTTTTAATTTCCTAGGACACTGTTTGGTAAGTACTTGTCAACTAAAGACAAGACAAGACAAGATTTTATTTATAAACCTCTGACAAACATGTGTAAAAGAGGACACAACAAATACATATATAAACAATACAAATACATCTACAAGATATTGCATATTATAAAAACCGGATCATAGTTTTAGAAAGTTTGACAAGTTTTTGTATAACTCAATATGACAGAACATTAACATTCCTTTCAGTTTGTATTCTGTCCGGTTTAAAGTACAATACCTAGGTATGAACTTTTGACGAATGGTTTTCACTTCTTCCTTTTGATATATAAACAGATAATGGAATTCATCTTCTATTCCTTCCTCACACAGATTACGAATTCTCTCTTCCTTTAGAACCGCGTTCCATCTCCCCGTTTCTATAGGAAACTTTATATTGGAACATCTGAACTTGGCTCTACTTGCCCTGTCATAGGAGTTAAGCCTCAGTAAATATTTTTGCAATTCAAATTCCACCTTAAACTCAGAATAAAATAGTCCCCAGGAAGAATTGTTCATTTGCGGAAACCATCGTTGGATGAATTGACCATTTAATTGTCTAGATATTAAACTTTTTAACATTTTTTTTCATTGGTACCTGGTCCTTCCATATAAACTCTGTTCGCCATCATCAAATATTGACTTGATATCCATTTATAGTGTGAAGGATTTTGTTCATGTAATTTGAGCATAAGCTTCTTCTTTAAAGACATAGAAGATAACTTATTGTTATCAAGTAACAAATTGTTCCAAAATAACACCATTCTACGTTTTATTATTGTTTCCATAGAAAACCTTCCTAATTCAGGAGTAGAGTTCCTGACTTCCAAAATATTCTTTAAAAAATTGAGGTGGAATATTTCAATATCATCCTTTTTTTCAAAACCCCATATTTCTGAAGCATATAGTAAAATGGGACTGACCAATGAGTCAAACAATTTCAGCTGTAAATCAATAGGTATACTTATATTCCTATTTTTTCTTTAAAGATCAGATAAAGCTTTTTGTGCTTTGAACAAAATTTCCAATTATAATTGAACAGTATTCCAAGATAACAGTATGAATCTAATGTTTCAATATTTTGGCTATACATCTTAAATTAATATTTTGGTTTACTTTTCTCTTACTGAAAACCACAACCTTAGTCTTGTTGGTGTTTATTCTAAGTTTCCAGATATCGCAGTATGTCTCGAAATAATTCAGTGCATTTTGTAGTCCATCTGCAGACTCGGCCATTAAAGCTGTATCGTCTGTTATATATGACAATTAGAAAATTGATAATCAACAGTTTACTGACAAAACTCTATACACCCATGAAGTGATGATAAACATTTCCCAGTGACATTCTATTGTTCTATTGTTTAAAAGTACCTACCACCGTATCAGAGATTTCTTGTTATATACCTTGTAGATTGATTAATTCAGTGTAGAATAAAATGCTAATCTAAACAGATGCTTTCTATACTCAATCCTGTTATGATATGAATACATAACAGAAATTGGCGCCGAGTAATGGCTGGATATATTGGCAAAATCGAAAATTTCGATGATAGTATTGAACATTGGACTTCATATGTTGAACGTCTTTAACAATATTTCGCAGTGAACGAAATAGGAAATGATAAACGTGTACCGGCATTATTGAGTTTAATTGGAGTTAAAACATATGCTTTGTTAAGGAACCTCACAACACATGAAAAACCAAACGACAAAAGTTACGATGACATAGTCAAATTCTTGAAAGAACATCTGTCTCCCGCACCACTGGAGATAGCCGAAATATTTCGATTCCATAAGAGAGATCAAAAAGACAGTGAATCAATCCATGAGTACGTTGCTCAGATCCATAGATTATCAGTACATTGTAATTACCCGGATTTAAACAACACTTTAAGGGACAGATTAGTTTGTGGATTGAAGTCAGAACAAATCCAAAAGAAACTTTTGTCAGTGCAAGCAATAACATTAGATAAAGCTATTCAAATATCTGTCGCGATGGAGACAGCAACAAAAGACGCTTTGGAGTTATAAGGGAAACAAACCGAATCAGCAGTGCATAAAGTGAAGAAAAGTAAAACGAAGTCGAACTTTCAAAAACATCAAACTATGGAAAGCAAAGGAAGCTATACGTGCTACAGATGTAACAAAGCGGGACATAAAGCAAATGACTGTTGTTTCAAGGATCAAACCTGCCATAAATGCAACAAGAATGGACATATTACAGCAGCATGCCGATCGAAGAAGACAAATGTATTCTCTATGAACGCCGAAACCGATGATGATCAAAGTGATGAAGCTGGGATCTATACTGTGTATATCGATCGACAAGACAATCGAAATTCAAATGATGATGGGAATTATTCCGCTAAATCATGTGATCGCAGTAACAAACAAACTGATACTGGAATTTATACAGTGAAATCCAATTCAAAAGAAATTACAGTGGATGTTACAATCGATAATAAATGTGTTAAAATGGAAGTAGATACAGGATCCGCTTTAAGTATCATGCCAAAAATTGAATTTGATCAATTGTTTCCAAAACGGAAATTAGAAGGCACTGACATAGTGCTTCGTACATTCTCAGGAGAGAAGTTAAAGCCGTTAGGAGTAGTTAATGTGCAAGTTCAGTGCAACTCACAGAAAGCTGTTTTACCGCTTTATGTTGTTCAAAAAGGAGAAGCAATTCTTTTCGGAAGAGAATGGCTGCGAAAAATTCGACTTGATTGGAATTCTATCAACACAGTAAGTGTTGAATGTATTAAAAAGGAAACAAATCGACTAATGGATAAGCACAAATCGGTATTTAGAGACGAAATCGGTTGTGTGAAAGGAATTAAAGGAAATCTTCTCTTTCAAGAGAATGCCAATGCCGTGTTTATGAAAGCGCGACCAGTACCTTATGCGATAAAGCCGAAAGTTGAGAAAGAGCTTGACCGTCTAGAAAAAGAAGGAATTATTTCGAAAGTAGCAACGAGTGAATGGGCTACACCGATAGTGCCCGTTGTGAAGAAACCAGGAGGGGTCCGAATATGCGGTGACTTTAAAGTTATTATAAATCAACAATTGAAGGTTGATCAGTACCCATTGCCGAGAATTATCAGGAGGTGAACGTTTTTCGAAAAAATGACTTGACGCAAGCCTACCTGCAACTGGAGATGAACGAGGAATCAAGAAAGTATTTGACAATAAATACGCACAGAGGACTTTACCAATACAATAGGTTATTATTTGGAGTCGCTTCAACTCCTGCCATCTGACAGAGGACCATCGATCAAATCCTACTAAGACTACCAAAATTGCAGTGCATATTAGATGACATGGTCATCACCGGTCGAGATGACCAATAACATTTAGAGAATGTAGACAAAGTTCTTCAAAGACTAGAGGAATTCAACGTGTCCGTCAACAAAGACAAATGCAGATTCTTTGAGAAGGAAATCGAATTTCGTGGACATAAAATCGATAAACATGGATTACACAAGACAGAGGACAAAATAAGAGCAATTTTGGACATACCAGAGCCTGAAAATGTTGCACAGGTACGTCAATATCTTGGTTTGATAAATTTCTACCAAAAATTTCTACCGCACATAGCTACCGTTGTGTATCCGTTACATAAATTACTAGTGAAAGAGCACAAATGGGACTGGAACGCCGACTGTAGAAAGGCTTTCAATTAGTCAAAACAACTAGTCACGTCTGACCAAGTTCTGTGTCATTATGACCCTAACCTTCCAATTCGTCTTGCTTGCGACACTTCACCGTATGCTTTTGGGACCGTACTTTCACATGTGATGAAATAGGGGGTCGAACGCCCAATTGCCTTTGCGTCGAGATCACTTAATATGTGAGCGAAATTACAATCAAATTGACAAGGAAGCACAAGGGATTGTTTTTGGTGTGAAGAAATTTAACGCATACCTGTATGGTCGTAGATTCTGTTTGATAACCGACCACATGCCGTTGGTGTCGATATTCAATCCACGAAAAGGGATTTCAACAACGTCTGCGGCTCTGCTTTATTTTTGAGTGGATACATGTATGACATTTAGTACAGAAATACTCACAAGCATACAAACGCTGATACGTTATCTAGAAATCCGCCAAAATTCAAGACACCCGACAAAGAGGATTATTGTGACGAAGTCGATGTTTTTATGGTAAAACAGCTTGAACAGATATGTCGGACAAGTGACAGTATCAGACGAGAGACGGTACGTGACACCGTGTTATCGAAAGTCTATGAGCTGGTGCAAAAAGGTTGGTCCATGAATAACGAAAAGGATTTAGCACCATACTTCAGCAGGTGGAATGAACTTTCGATCATTCAAGGATGTTTGCAGCGGGGAATTCGGACAATTATTCCTCAGAAATATCAAAAGCATACTCTTGATTTGTTACATTCCGCACACCCGGGAGTTGTGAAGATGAAATTACTCGCAAGGAGTTATGTATGGTGGCCCTCTATCAATTTCGAAATTGAGTCACAAGCAAAAAGTTGTCCGGGATATCAAAAACATCAACGTGACCCGAAACAGGCACCACTTCACCCGTGGGAGTGGCCATCAACGCCTTGGAAACGAATTTATATTGATTTTGCAGGGAAATGTATGGATTATATGTTTTTGATTGTCGTTGACGCTCATTCAAAATGGCCAGAGGTAGTACCGATGAACAGCACATCAGCTGGACAAACTATCAAAGTCTTGAGAACTATCTTTGCAAGAACGGGACTACCAGAACAAATAGTAAGTGAAAATGAATGGAATTACACATATTAAATCGGCACCGTATCATCCGGCAACAAACGGACTTGCAGAACGTTTTGTGCACACTTTCAAACAAAGCATGAAAACTATGAAAGGGGAAACTTCTGACATTTACAAGAAACTTGCAAATTTCTTGCTTACCTACCGAAACACTGCACAGCACGACGAATGAAACACTCGCTAAACTGTTTTTGGGTCGACAGTTACGTAATTGACTGGCTTTATTAAAACCTGACATTAGCAGACAAGTGCACGACAAGCAGATGAAGTCAGCTATAAATCCAACGAAGGGGATAATAAGACAATTCAACGGAGGAGATACTGTTTCTGTTCGTGATTACAGAGGCCAGAACAAATGGACAAGTGGACATATCTATAAACGTAATGGACCATTGAACTATCAAGTAGAAACACCGAATGGACATATCTGGAAACGTCAGGCAGACCAGATAATCAAATCAGTCGAACGAAATCAGTGACAATCTTATTGAACAGAATATAACCAGTGACACTGTTGCAAATGACAATCAAACACAAAAAACAACATGAAACCAACGATGAAACAGTTCTAACAAGAAGATATCCATTGAGAAATCGAAAACCAGTTGTGAAATTAGATTTATGAGATTGGTTGTAGTGTCGTATGGGTAATAATAACTCTAATGTACAACCAAAAGTAGGGGTTAGGTGTACATAAAGTACAAGTTAGGGAATATATTGTTTAATGCATGATTTAGTTGGTTATTTTCATAGTTAAAGTTTTCTTTAAAATATAGACAGTAAACAGGTTTAATTAATTTATTCTCAGATTTCATTCATTCAAGATCTTTACTACGTGCGTAAAAAACAGCTGAGTACTCTTCTCCGACACTCGTATGTTTAATCTAGAAGGGAGGATATGTTATATATGACAAATAGGAAATTGATAATCAACAGTTTACTGAAAAAATTCTATACACCCATGAAGTGATGATAAACATTTCCCAGTGACATTCTGTTGTTCTACTGTTTAAAAGTACCTACGGCCGTATCAGAGATTTCTTGTTATATACCATGTAGATTGATAATGTAATTCAGTGTAGAATAAAACCCTAATCTAAACAGATGCTTTCTTTACTCAATCCTGTTATGATATAAATTGTAAGGAATACGTAACATCTTCAGCATATAAAATGAGAAAGAGTTTGATTTTCGAAATACTGTATAATGAGTCTACGCCATTGTGTTCAAAATATGACTCTAAATCGTTCAAGAACAATGAAAACAAGGAGACGAATTTTCACCCTGTTTCACTCTAATATGTGACACAAAATATTCTGATACATTATTTCCCTTTTTATCACAAGTTTTTTTTTTATATTTTGATACATACTATATATTACATTGAATATTTTACCCTTAATATTATATTATTGCATTTTTGCCATAATCCTGCTCTCCACACAGCATCGAAAGCACACTTAAAATCAACGAAGGTACAATAAAACTTTCTTCTTAGGGAAAAACAAATAGTTATTAAAGAATACAATACAAACATATCAACAGTTGCATACCCGTAGCCAGGGGGGTTGAGGGGTTTGGACGACCCCCCTTTGAAAACCAATAAGCACTATTAAACTCGCAATTCAGGTTGAAGTCTGAGTATTAAAGTCAAAATTTTAATTGAGTTGATCCATAAGTGCTTGAACTGTTACTCACTGTCCACGTTTTTATTGGAGTTCATGTCAAATGGTATGTTAACCAAGCTCGGTCATATCGGTAAAATGATTTAGTAATGCCGATTATTCCCGGTGCGGATTTCGTCTGACATTTATTTCTTTTATAAATCACATTTCGATTTCCGGTAGATTGTCGAAGCGCAAAACCTTATTTTGGGAAAACATTTCATTCATCAATTTTAAGGACGTATTTCGAAAATCTTCCTTACATTAAATCATAAAGATGTGAAGGGAATACTGTCATACCTAAGTTCCTATCACCTCTGTTGCAAGTTCAACGGAGGAGTTTTAATTACAAATGCAAAAAAATATAAGACGTTCAACAAGATTTGGCACCCCTAATTAATACTCATTGTTAAACATACCAAGACCCTTATTCTACCATTACTTAAGGTATGCTGTAATAAGCAGCTGCTAGTCTACTCCTTCTTCATAGCAACATACAACTAGCATCGGCCCATGTTTATCACAAACCATCATTGTTTCAAATTGTCTCATTGGGAAAAAATTAAGCCATATTTTTATCATTTTAGATCGAAGATAGGAATAAATGTAGTAGTCGCCAGAGCCTTTATATTTATAAAGCCTGATAGCATCTGCAATTATCTTATACTACCGCAATTAAATAGTTCCATTGGCAAACCCCCATTTAGGTTCAATGCAGATAGTTAGGTCCAATTTACAGGTATTTTTAATATATCAAATTCAATTCAATCTACGTTATTTACGCCAATAAACAAACCAAGTAAACAATTTTTACTGTGAACTTAATATGCGATCCAATTAAAAATAGTTGTACAAAAGGGTAGCATAAATCCCGAAACCATCCCGACGTATCAATCACTGTATCTTTGTATTTTTATAATGATTACCGCCACGTGACATCAGAAGCCCGGAGATGACAATTAAATATGAAACATTGCTTAGATGATAGCACAGGAATTTTGATAATGCATTTCTCAGGATGGTGTCGGTCTGTTGTCTAGTGATATTGCTCTTTGTAATAATCATTCTATTGGGCTTTTTGGTCATGGGTGAAGACAATAGAGGTGCGGGTGCTCCAGGGCATTAAAGGTGCATAGCCAGTATCTGCACCAGACATAGTTGTTGAAAGTATATTTTAAGACTACGTTTAGGTACGTGTGTCTGGGACTAGCCGCCTAAGACACTAAGCATTTTGAGAGGGGCATGTATCCAAGGAGATTAATTTCAATAATTGTGGCAGCTGAAGTTTGAATAATTTGTCAGACAGTTTCGACCTGGAGGTCGATAAATTGAATTTTGTTTTGAAAATTTAGAAATTGGAAAAAGCCAAAAACAGTAGTTTGTTGTTCAATTACCCAGTATGTCGGAGAGTGTTATGTTCATTCATTTAATTGTTCCATGTAAACCGGAATATTACGCAAAGTGGCGCACTGCTACGATGCATCATAGATTTGGTGTGTGTTTTTGGTAATGACCTTCGTAATCTGAATGGCGAATTTAAGAATTAATCAAAGAGTTCTATATTAACCATTTACAACAATAAACTTAAGTTTAGATACATTTGAATTCGGTCCTTATTTCCTTTCATCACGCCCAAATTGGGAACTACCTCCACGGGAAAAGCCTTATTCAGTAGTAATTTAAGGCAAATAATACCACTAAGTCCAGTGTAGAATTATTATAATATATATTTTGAAGGTTCTTTAAAGCTTTTAATAAAAAAAATAAAGTTAAATATGTAAGCCATGAAGTACATAGCATACTGAAACACACAAGCATTACACGATACATTTGAAGATACATATGTCAGTGATTAGTTTTATTTTTTCATAGCTTTCATTAGTATTACTCTCAATTGTCTGTATATGTTAAAAAGGGTAATTATGTAACTGTTGCATTAAACAACTATATTACGGGTAATTATAGAATACTGTTTAAACTTTAAAATGAGAATTGACGATTTTCAATGATAATGGGAAACTTTTTGTAGCTCAATGTTCCCAAACCCTTTTTGTTATATAGATTGCTTATTTTTTTAAACAGTAAAATTTTAGTTTAACATGATTATGGATTGTTATAGTTGAGGTTCACTTTTAAGCTTGTAAAAAAGCAAGTGTATGGAGTTTTATCGCCCTCACGTCTTGAAGTAAAATGATTTAAACTCCCCTAACCAGATTTTTAAATCATATTAGTTTATGGTGAATAGAAAATTCTCTAATTCTAACACATTTTATACACATTAAGGGAAATCTCAAGTAATCCCTAATTCATAAGCTTAGAAGATGGTGTTGGAATCAAATATACTGTATTTACTCATTTGCATTACATTTTGAATAATAAATAAAGTTACAAAAATGTATATTGTTGTATTATTGTTTTTTTATCCACGTTTAATAGTATATTATTAATGCCTTACATATTTGAAAATTTTGACTTTTTTTGCTATGTTGATTTGCTTACAACTTTGAAGTAAAAGTATATAGATGTAAGGAAATAGAAAATTATGTCCATCTTTAAAAAAATGGTAAAAAAACAGGACTTTCTCAAATACAAAAACAGTGCTAGGAAATTGCTAGATTGCAGGATATTGCACCAAATACCTTGAACGCCCCCAGACCCCCGACCGTGAAGGTCGTGCCCCGATTCAACGTAACCCCCCCCCCCCCCTTTGAACATTTCTGGCTACGGGCATGAGTTGGAAACCCTTTTCGGAAGCCAGCTTGCGATTTGGTTATTAACTCAAAATACTCTGCATAATCGCTAAGCCTATTATTCAGAAAAAGTCTTGCTAAAACATGAGTTTAATGTGATACCTCTATACATTTCAGGACCAGATTTCGAACCTTTATTTTTATAGATAGTTATCACAACTCCAGTAGACCAACTGTCAGGTACTATACCTGTGTCAAGCATAATGTTGAAAAGTTTAATAAATATAGGCGTCAATTCGATGGCAGTGATTTTAATGTATTCGTTCAATATACCATCAGCTCCGAACGCTTTACCGTTTTTTAGCTTCGATATGGCTTTTCTGATTTCTTCTTCAGTTATCCTTTCTACGTCATCATCGACATGATTTGAATCGAAGTCCGGTTCAACTTCATTATCGTCGTCATCTTTTTCATTAAGGTCTTTAAAATGTTCAAACAGAGTTTGTAATGTGATGTTATCATCATTTTCACCTTTATTACTACAGTTGAATTTATTAAAAATTTTCATAACACTTTAATATCTTTTTTTAGAAATATTTCGCAACTCATCAGCTGCTTTTTGTTGGTACTCATTGTAAGCCTTATTTAGAGATGATTTATATTCTTTACTAGCTGATCTCAAATTCCGTATATTTTCTAGTATGACGTTTTCTTGCTTTATGAATTTTTTTCTGCTTTTTGAGCATTCACATTTATATCAGGGTTTTGAATCATCGTGTTTATATTTTGTTTTTCGCTTCCCTTTTTTTCCAAATATTTCAATTGCGCCTTTGTAAAGTTATTGTTTATATCAGACAACAGAGTTCAGTTGGTCTTGAATTATATTTACAGATAAATTGTCTTTGTTATTTACCGCTATCAAAATATCATCGGTGTCTTCATGAACATGCCTTGTATAATCAGATTTCTTTTCACATTTCCATCTGACATAATTTTGATCTGGTGTTTCGTCTGTGACCACCACTTAATCAAGCCTAGACTTTAAGCCGAAACGTAAACTACTATGGCAATATGAATATAATGGACAGAACTCGTCATTTATAATATGAATAATGTGAGCAAAAAATTTGACGACAAAATCAGATAGTCTACAATGCTCGAGTCCTTAGATGACAAAATCAGATAGTCTACAACGCTCGAGTCCTTACATGTTCTTTCGCCGATATTTTTGTCTGATCCAACTCTGGAGTTAGCAATATATAAATTGTTACTTTTGCATAATTCTAACAATTTATGACCATAAGTGTTACATTTACATTTTGAAACCCTTTGTAAAGGTACAATATTAAAAGTCTGATTTTCAAAATCGTACATATACTCTAGAAATTCTGAATCTGAATTAACATCGAACATTTGTAATATAGCATCATCTGGAATTGTATAATCAGATAGTATACCTGTTTTTTAATTAAAGTCACAAACCAGGGCATCATACGATTTTTTCCTGCATTAATTATACAATTTACGTTAATTTTCTATCTCGTCAATGGCGTCTGCATTAGCGTATTTTGAATTTTTAGGGGGTATGTGTATGCAACCAAAAAGTACATCCGAATTAAAAGTTTACACCTCTTTCGAGATTTTGAACCAAAGTACAGATTGACTATCAAGTTTTTATATCAAGTTTCAAGTCTTAAGATAATTCAGTTTTAAAAACCAAAGCAATCCCACCTGATGCTCTCTTGCAGTTGATTCTATTTTTGACAATATAAGTATACTCAACTCATCAAAATATGTAATTTGTTTCTACAAAAACACATATATCATGATCACATATAATTTCATTAAATTCGTGAGTAAATAACTAATTTTTCAAACCACAAACATTTAAAAAGTAGATATTCAAATGATCAACAACATAATGAGTGGCATTTTCATTGTAAATGTAAAGAAAATAATACAGTACTCAATTATGACCGTAATTATTGGTAGAATGGCAAACAAATTATAAGTATGTCGATCAATGCATGACCTCATCAATTATGGCAGGAGAAAAAAGAGACTCAAAGACGCGTCGAAAAGAAACAATCTTTGCCTAAAAAAATAGCAAATGCCAAGAACAAAACTTTACAAAAAAATGAGACAAGTTTGACAAATGTCTTCTCTAAAGGCTTGTAATTTACCAAGACAATATTTACTAAACAAATGACTCTAGACTTGTCTGATGTCTGAAAGGATATGCAGAAGGCTTTATTTATTTTTCCAGAATCGCATTGCAGTTGAAGTATCATATAGAACACATATCACGTGACATCTGTAAAGTATATCTACCCGGAGGACTACCGTATGAAGCCTTTGATACTACACGTAAATATAATCTTAAAATCAGGACTGTAATGCATTAGTATGTGTAATATATAATAATATTGTTTTTGTTCTTGATAATTTATGTCGTAAGACTAAGCGAATTTTTAACTTGTAAAACAAATTGGTCGATTCGGAATTAATAGGCTATTGGACTAAGAGGTTCCGATTCTGACAAAAATATAATAGACGATGGATTTTCATAATACTACCAATATATCTTCGGTACTGTTAATAAACTTTGCCGAATGGTATTTTTACTGTCTGTTTGTATTGCAATACAAAGAAAATTATTAACTATAATAGAAGTAGGGAGTTAAGCCCACTATAAAGGCTAAAAACCACTAATTCCACTTCCCATAGGCTTCTATGCTAATTTCACAATATTCAATGGCTTCTCTGGACTTTACCTTAACTTTAACCTGCAGAGGACTATATATCAGCATGATTCTACATATGTCAGCTCACAATCCTCAGAATGGCATGTGGGGTTAGCAGACTTGCAGTGCACTACTGGCCACCGGAAGTGAAGGGTCTATAAATAGCATGGGAAATCCCAGTGTTTACACAAGATAGGGGTATATTTAAAAATCAATATGGAGATTAGGCTTCACATCACAAGAAGCAAAATACACCTATAAAATGTACAGAAATGTTTTTCCTTTCAGAAACTGTTTAAATTTTTTAAATAAGATGAGAACTTTTTTCACAGCACTATGGGGAACAGGGGTAATTTCTGCGTAGGACTATTTTTGCGTACGTTCTAAATGCTCATTGGTTGAATTGGTGGTCTGTAACCTATAAACCTTTTGACTTTTCCTTTTGAGTATTGCTGAGACTTAATTAGTTCAGTAATTATGTATTTACCCATCACTGAAAGGTGAAACATATTGAGATTTACTAACACGACTATATTCAACATGATTATTTTTTTCTTACATTGTAGTGTTTATAAACTAACCCCATACTCGTGTAATTTTGTAGGAGGAACAGTTAAACCAATGAGTATCCTAAAGATATTCGAAACATCTAGAGCTGTGTCATTTTGGCCAAAACATGGTGAAGCATTTCTAGAAGTAGAAAAACTTTTAAGGAATCAACTAGTTTACGTAGCAACAATCCATTTAGAAATATTTCCACACGCGTATTCCCTGGATAGCCCAAAGTTTCCATTGTGTGTTACCAAGAAGTTAAGCTACGTCGGTAAGTCATCTAAACGAATATCTAGTTTTCTTACTTGTCCTGATAGTGACCAGTTGTATGCGAAATGCGACGTACAAGATGTAATGGTTAATCCCGACACTCGTAGGCCATCGCAGTTTCCTGATTGGTGGATGGAAAAATATGGCAGCTTAAGTGCCAATAATGAAGGTCCTCTGAAACTTGTAGAGACGAAAAGACCACCTTCATGTCTTAAATATGATTTAACGATCCATCCACGAGATTGTGATGATTATCAACACACAAACTGGACCAGCTACGGAAACTTCTCTTTCGAAACATGTTGTGTTTTTATCAAGAAAGACCATTACAAATACATCAACAATGATTCTCTCAGAATTGGGTTAAAAACATTAACCATTTCGTATAAAAAAGAATCAAAAGAGTTTGAAGAATTAAATGTATATTCTTGGGAAGACTTCTTATTGCCAAATACTGCGTATTTTGATATTCAGAATCAGAAAGGAGAGAGTTGTTGTCAAGCATCTTTGGATTTTTTTTCCCAATAGAGATGACTGACCTCAATCGGTTTTAATTTGAGGATTTCTAACATTTTGAATGGACTTATATTTTGATACCATTCATACTCAATCCTGACCAACTTAACTTAAAATGTGAAATACGTGTAAAACTGGAGCATTGTCCATGTGAATTGTGTAATGGTTTCAAGATTATTAATTTTAAATACAACATGTGTAGACCGAGAAACACAAGAAAAAAAACGCAGTAAAAGTATAGACAGATTGCAGTATATATATATATATATATATATATATATATATATATATATATATATATATATATATATATATATATATATATATATATATATATATATATATATATATATAATTTGTTTTAATTATGAGTATAAATATGTTGTTGAGATCATCGAGGCAGTGGTTAGGTAATCTGATTTACTCCCAGTCAGTCAACACTTCAGATTACCTAACCACTGCCTCGATGATCTCAACAAAATGAAAATCTTCATCGTGGAACAAAATACGATCTGGAGCGATCTACAGAGAGTGAAGCGGGAGGGATTTTAGATAAAAGAACTCCGTGTATTACACCCTTTCGGAATTAACAAAAAACATTAAGTTCTTCCTATTTTGTATAGTTTCTTATAACAGTGTTTGTAAATATTTTTATTTTTATAGTTCAGTATTCAAGATCAACACACAACGAGTGTCTATAGCACAGCGTTCAAGATCTTTGTTACTGTCGGTAAAAAATTTTTTATACGTCACAGGTATTCACCTGATTAGGTAGTGAGTTGTGTTCACAGACCATTAACTTTCATACTCACTCAGTTTATTTAAGGCACTGAAAAAGGTCATTTGTTGACTGAAAATTTTGCCCATTATATATTTTATTATAGTGTGTTAACATCTTTATCGGTATCGTTGTACAATCCTTTAGACTTGAATAATAGAATGTCTATGATTATGCTGAGGACTAATACCCGTGGTTACAGTATTTTATATATATATATATATATATATATATATATATAATTTGTTTTAATGTGCAACCAGACATATATGTCGAAATTATTATTTTAAGAAGTATATAAAAATATAATTAAAGTCAGATAACTAATCAAATGAGGGAATAATAATAAAAAAATAAAAATTAATGTTTCATCTTCATACAATAAACCTTTTTCTGATGATGATTTTCCCAACTTTACAAATATCATAACATTAGATTTTACAATATCCATTGACAAATTTTAGCTTTTCAAAGTATTCATACTTTCAGAGAAGTTATTCGGTAAATTTTGTAAACAAGTAGCAGGTTTAGATATAAAATAATGTATATCTGCATACACAAGATATGACAGCTAATATTATTATTTACTGTAGTTTCATCATGTGTTTTATTGAAAGTATCAGCTACATCATTGATGTACACAGAAAAGTAATGGCTTATAATACTACGCTGTTTTACTCCATTGTTTGAACTGATAATCAACAGAACAACTGAAAACTTTATTTTACTTCACTGTTCATTAAGAATTTGCTATGATAAAAATTTTGTTTATCGAAAAATAACATAAATTTTTCATGTGCACATTGTTTATTGCGCGAAGTGCAATAAACAAAATATGCACATGGAAAATTTATGTTATTTTTCAATAGCCAAAATTTTTATCATAGCCAATTCTTATAAATTAATTTCAAAACATATTCTATCTTTAAACATGAGATCAGTAGCTTTGAATTTAACTGAATAGGGGCGTGTCAATATTTTTTTTGATCCATTGAGATATAACAAAATTATTTTAACCAATCAGATCACAGTATTTATCTCAAATTAATTTATTACTTTTTGAAACATTCAAACAAATAACCTGTTATATCTTACTTGTTTATATTGCCCTTCTATTTATGGCATCAAAATCTTTTTCAATAAATTCCAAGTAAATGTAAATAAGATATTTAGAAAACTTAATTACAAAAATATGGTTGTGCATCATATAAAACATTTGTTCACAAAAATAATCAAAATTAATGTTGTTCATTTAAATGAATTTACTTTATTAGTTTGCAGAAATGTTGATGAATACTACCAAAAACTGGGTAAAACAACGCCTGTGTGTTTATGAAATGTTAATACACTATATTTTAAAATATTCCATAATATAGACATTAGCTTGTCAGCTTTCATATATTTTAATATTGCAACTACGAGATTTTTTCAACATATTATTCAATAAAGAATCTTATCCTGTTAACGTTTTCTAAATACATAGTGGTATTGTTCTTTTTATTGTATTCTATTACTATTTCAGCCATCCCGTCACACTTGAATAACCCCTTAGTCATTACAAACAGTGTTCAAAATATCAAAATTCTGTGTCATATTTTAAGTTCCAAATTGTTTAATCTTGACTCCTTATATGTATATATCACTCCGCGACATCTGAAGAGGTCAATTGATTATCTAGTTGTTTTAATTGATCAACTGTTGCCAAAAATAGTTGATTTTTCTTCAGTCTTTTTCTTAAAACATGGCGACTCCTCCGAGCTATCTTGTTATATTCCTAATGTTTATTGCAAATCTTTGCTTACGATGCGATTCGAACCCTTTGGTTGTTAATTACTGTAAGTCTAAGCTATAAAACGCACACCATGGTTATACGTAGACTTACACTCATCATGCCATAGCTCTTTCTCTTTGTTAGTTCGTAAAACATTTAGCTACCTCAATTCACGTGAAATGAGAAATAAGTATCAAGGTAATATTTTACCTACCTTAAAATGGAGTGTGCGGATTTTTTGGAAACAAGTCAAAATCATAAAGAACATTTACTGGTTAAAGTGAACTAATGTTGCTGGAGGCAAATAATTATTTCATTACGAAAGTGCACATTCTGTATCTGGATTACATTCTTTTGATTACCGCTATAACCTTGGTTCCCTTGATTACTCTTCCGTAACTATCAGTGTTCATTTACTTCAGGCACGAGACCGCAATTAATTTTGAAGTGCATTTCAATATACACATTTGAGCAGATTAAAAAAATTCCACCGGCGCAAACTGAATAAAACTTCTCTGGCGTAAAGATATGTACAAACAGGATTTTATATATAAATTGTAGAAAATTTTACCATCATTTTCTGAAATTAATACATATAATTCGGAGATGAGTAAACATGACAAATGAACTGAGTTAAAAGTCCTAAATTTTAACCTTCTTCCACAACCAAATCACAACTTCTAGTCAGAATTGATTAATGAAAAAAAATCCCATGTAATTTTAAAATATTTTCTACCAATTAGAGGCAAAACTTCAGCAAATAAGTTTCCAGTAAAAATATGAAAAAAATGTGGAAGGTACCTACTACCAAAGTTGGAACTATATTCGTAAACGAAAACCAAGGGGAATTAATTGTGTTCTCGTACCTATTCAGTAAATGATATTTGCGTTTCAACAATAGTTACTTTAAATAATACTATCAACTGTTAACTTATTGTCAATGAAATAAAGTATCATAGTTTTGTGTAATTTAGTATTCCGAATTCCTAAAAGCATTAAAACTCATTTCATTATCAAATATTGATAAATATTTGCCTTTCTTGTAAACCAACATTGGAGTAAACATGATTGTTAAAATCAGGACTTTGTCAATATTTGGATTATAACCCTCTTGTCGCAGACCATTTTACTCGAATGCCAGAGGCTTGGTTTCAAGGTATGCAAAAAGAGGGAGGGGTTGAACATGATGTAGGTATGTTTTGTACATTTTATAATTATTAATAGCGTAATGGTGCACATGCAGCGATGATAAATTGTTAAATTGAGGGATACTTCAGTCGCTGCGTCTTTGTAATTAGGTGTTGTTGTCAATTCAGGTCGAAGATCAAAATAGCGTGGAATATGCAAAGTAGTGGCTCGAGTAATGTGTATCATTTTACTGTACAGTATTAAAATATTTCCTTCCATCTTTTTGGACGTTTTATGTATGTACGATTTTAGTTACTTTATGTTCTTTGTTGTGCATGTCTGTTTTCCATGTCTGGTCTTTGTCCCTGGATTGCATTCTTTTGATTACCGCTATAACCTTGGTTCCTTTGATTACTCTTTAATATAAAGCAAAGGGGATTCAATTTTAACTGACACGGTGCATTTACTTTGCCTGATTTTTTTCCTCTTATGCCTTTTTGTATGAATGATTCGAGACTAAGAATAAGGCTTAGCAACTTTTCTTCCTTTCTACTTATTGGTTTTTATGTCTTTATTTGTTTTGATAACGTTCTATAGTGTTGCAAAAAAGGTTCGGGTGTTACATGACGAATATTTAAAATAATAAAAGTACATGTATATATTTACAAATAACCTTCCCGCGTTGCTATAGGTTCGAGACAAAATGTGTTCTTATATCCTGGCATATTAATCACAAACTCTTTTATAGGTAGAAAAGATCTCAAAACTCATCTGAAAGTGCAGTTGTTCGTTTAGTGATCTATTAAACTAAAACATTTTTTCTTATCGACTTATAAAAACCTATAAAAAATGCAATATCCTCTGCAATGGCGGATTCACACTGTAAACAGGAGGGTGCCAGCCGGGGTTCCTCGGAAAAGGGTGTGTGTGCTAGGATATTATTTACTATTTTTGTCAATTTTACACATGAAAATGACAAATTTTCCAATAAAAAGAGGGAGGCCAATCCCATGCACCCCTCTGGATCCGCCGCTGCTCTGCACGGATTATACTAAACTATTTGATAAAAACAAACCAGATTCCTTTAAAATAAAAATTCTAACGCAAAAATAAGTAAGAAGTTCAGACGCAATAAAAAATTCTAAGATTTTTATACCTCTAAAAAGACTCCAGTTTTAGTAGCCGTATGAATAGGACACAATGGTATCATAGTTGTTATAGAATATCAGTTCAAAAGAAACATCATTGTCCAGGCCAGGCGGTAAGAAACCTACCGCGACGAGAACAATAGAACTCGCGCTGTCGTTTAGTTGAGGCGGAAAAGTGAATCCTGTTGTTATTTCCCGTTGCTAATGACATTAAAAGTTACTTTTAGACAAAATAAGTTCTTATTTTCTATTTAAGTTAGGAACATTATTACTAAACATTAAATTATCAACAAAAACAGTATCAAATAATACTAAGATAAAGCCTCGATCTTTAATTGAAATGATTTTGAGTGGGGGTACGTTCAATCAAAATTGGATCACGCTTTGTGTTTGATCACAACAAAATCAGGAAAAAATATATACGAGTCCGTCAAACAAGTATCTACCAACATGCCAATTTTGGAACTTTTGCTAGCTGTAATAATTACAGAAAAAAAATTAAGTGAGTCGGAACATCGAAGGTTTGCCTATGTACACATGACACATTTACCTAAGTTTACCAGTATAATCTGGTCAATAAGCTTGTCAACAATTAAGGTCAAGGTTACATGTACGTGTATATCGAAAAAGTGTTATGGTTTAATACCAAAAGTGATTTACTACAATTATACATCAATCAGTGATATTTACTCAAATATTATTTGAGTACACTTTCACTCTATTTACCAGGAGTTTTATTCGCGAAAATCTGAAAATTTGATTAATTCTTGCTTTCGAGGTGTCTGTGGTAGTGTTGAACATGGCTTTTATTTAAAACGTTTCCTTCGCAGATTTTTTTCTCTCGGTCAAAATATGCAAACTACATACGTTCTCCTCTTACTTCCTTTCTCACGCTTTCAGTCCCGAATTTCTTATGTTTGTGTAACAATCACACTGCCTCTAATTCTATGGTTTACGAAATTTAAAACTATGCCGAATTTTTTTTTCAATACAAAAGGCAATTACACAACACGTGCACTAAGTGTACAGGATGCGGTACCGAGAAACATCCCGATGACGACATAGTTTTGGTTGGTCAGAGGACTACGCGACATTCCTCCAAAACCCCAAAATCAATACAAACCTTTCTTTATCCTGTTAAAATTTTTTATTAAGATCAACCTAATCTGGTGTAGACATGAATTTTTCCTTAAAGCTGAAAGTATGCATCTCACACCTCTTTCTTATGAACATTATTGAATCATCTATGTACATGTATAAATACTATCATACCCACAATCAAAATTTCTTTAAGTTTCATCCTTATTGTAAGTATGATGCCACCTAATATTAACCAATTCTAATTCAACAAGGAATGTAAAGCTTCCTGGGTTGCAGTTTGATACGACCGTAAAGGTAGAACCCTCTGGCTCAACAATTTAGACAAGTATCAACACAACATTCAAGTTTGATACAACTCTAAATTTTTCGTTTGGTTAATAGACACTTAACCAGGATCATAGCGGGAATCATATTAGTAACAATGTGATAAATAAATATTGGATTTATTTCGTTTTTTTTAAACATATTTTGTTCTATACAGTTCTTGACTTCTTCACATATTTGATAAATGTGTTCCTTCTATTGCTGTTCATCTAGGTATAAACACATGTTGATCCAATCCAACATAAGCTGTTCTATCACGCTTATCTGTACTTTCCCTGTAAAATAACAAATGCATTATATAGTAATACTGTCTGAGTGACTGTATTTATGACAATAATACACACATGTATATATATTTAGTTACAATAGTTAACAGTTACTACAAATATTTATGTGTATATGTCATGAATACATACATGTACAAGTATAGCTACATGATTAGTCTACCAAGATAATAGATACGAAAATCCTATTACAGAACACAAGGAAAATACTAAATTAATGTAACATTAAATATATAGAGAAATTTACTACTTGAAAGCCTGAAAGAGTATTCAACGGAACCAAGGTTATAGTGGTAATAAAAAGAATGTAATTCAGGGACAAAGACCAGACATTGGAATTAGACATACACAACAAAGAACATAAAGTAACTAAAATCATACATACAAAGTAACAAAAGCAAATGAGCGGACTCCACTAAAAACTGGGAGCATGGACCAGGTGCACCGGTAGGGTAAGCGTCCTCTCCTTTTCTAGAAACACCCGCCGAGTTGCTCATAAAAAGTCAAGTCCGGGGTAGACAAACGAAGAAAGGAAAACTATGACCCGTTGAATAAATCAGTTTGAAAATCAGAAATGGAAAGAATACTTGTCAGTTGTTGTAGTGTACATGTACTATGTTTAATATTTAAGCAGTACTAAGGAACTGGAAATAATCATTTTCAATTACCAATCATATTTGTTAAATAATAAATAAATAATAGGTACGCGTCGCATGCACTTGTTTCTATCACTATCCACACGTACATTTGTACATGTACCCTGAGAAAACATTTCCACAGGGCATATGTGGATAATACAGCCAAATCATTGATAGAAAGAAGTAACTGTGCTATGTGGATGCACTTTAAGAAAATTCTACTTCAAAATTAAACTTTTAAATAGTATATTTAATAATAAAGACACTGACCATTTGTATCCTGCGGGAGGGGGATGTGTGTACTTGGGTTTTATGTCAGATTATAATTTTTTTCAATGAATGGATGAGACAAAAAAATCACAGAATTTGGAACTCTTTTTTTTTTCAGAAAGATCATACGATCTGGCCCTTCTTAAATTATAAACATGGTGCCTATAACAAAACCTTGTGACGAATTTTAACTAGCTTTCTGATTGTCAAGTGCTCGGAATATAACATATATAGCGTCTTAGCATTAAATTTGCATCGAACCTATTCCAAAAATGGCAAAATCGTAACTTGTCATCTTGTGAATATGTAAGAAACCTTCATTAGCTATCATCATATTCTACTCTAATCTTGAATGATTTTATGATACGATTGCCGTACGACGATTGAAATCAAGAATGGAGCTATAGGACAGTACATGTACGTTATACCTTTGACCTTTTTTGTTTACTAAATGATGTAAAATTTTAAGTTTAAGGGGATCACTTCTATATGCGACTTCGGAGGAAAATAATTTTTACATTCTAGGAAACTAGAAACACTTACCATAAAATTAAAACGCATGATCCAATTTTAAACCACGAAATATCATTAGGGCACCACAGTTTACCACAAATATAAGAATTTTTCACAACTTATCCATCCAAAGAAATCATCGTTTTACAAATCTGTCAAGCAAACGGCACGATCTACACTTGTCGTTTCCTGTTCACCATACATGTAGAAAGCACTTTTCACCAGACATATATTATCAACACGTGAATGTCGTTCATATTCGATCATTTTCCGTATCAGAACCAACAACGGCCTATCGCAGCCATTTCCTCCCCGACAGACGAAAATCACAATGAAATGGGAGATAATTTAACTTGGGTAGGTTTCTGCCTGCAGAGGCGGATCAAGAATATTTAAAAAGAAAAAACAGCTAGAGGCTCTGATCAAGACGTTTAAAAACAGGGGATACAATCTATCGTTTGCTATATTTACTGTCTATAAGTTGTTATAAATTTTCTTTTTTTTTGCGGCGTAAAAATATATGTACAGAGCAGTTGTAGCAAGTGGTTTCATTGAATTGTGCGTTACTTCTGTTGTCATATTTTGACAAGGTAGACATTTACTATGTCATAGTTTTAATTTTCGGGCAGCTATCATGTCTGTGTGCTTCACGCAAAGAATGGATAAGCGAGTTCACACTAATTCTGATTTGTTACATTATAAAAGCATCTTCGCTATCCTACGGTTACGGTCTTGCCCCCTCCCTTCACGCAATGGGAGGGGCAGGACCGTAACCCTTGCCTAACGAAGATGCTGTAAAATGAAGGAATCGCAAATAAGCCGCTCATAATTTGGAAACTTTTTCTCATCGGTCTATATGAAAGTAAAGACCGATTTTATTTGAAATAATCCATTTACAAAAAATCTTTGTAACGTTCTCTTTTTCATTGTTACATGCTAGATGACTTTTAAGCAATGCCAGACTCCTTCGTTTAAACCCATCCTCCCAAGTCAGGGTTTTGAGTCCACTCTCGTTCCCTCAAACTCCTGACATCACTCATTCATATTTAGCGGGTATCGTCCAGCGCCATATTAAATTTAACCCGGATCCAAAATCCAATCAAATTACTCGTAATAGAAAAATCTTCGATATAACTTACAAAGTGGCTACACATAATGTTATTTTTTTCCTGTAAAGACTCTACACAAAATCTACAGTTATCATTTTTGCTCAAATTGCATCATTTGTGACATCATGCAACTTTCAGTTACTATATCGGATCGTCCATTACCTCGTATTATTGTTTACCTTTCCACAGACATTTTATGTTAAATCGATTTTCATTGGTGCTTCTCACCCGGAGAAGCAACCAATCGGAATTGGCTGGACGATACCCGCTAAATATGAATGAGTGATGTCAGGGGTTTGAGGGAGCGAGAGTGGACTCAAGACCCTGACTTGGGAGGATGTTTAAACCGGAATGACATCATTTATATAAGAACAGATCGACGAGCGCTTAAGGAAAACATGAAAACCGTTAAAATTAATATCCTAGCAATGAACCTGGTCCAAAACCCATTTTTTTTATCAAGCCTGGCTTGCTAGTTAATTCTTTTAATTTATATATGTTATTCTTTTGACTATTTTGGTATTTTGGTGCCTTGTCTTGACTATGGATATCCTATTCTTCATTCCAATTTCCTGAAAACGAACATTGTTGAGCGCTCGATTATTGAATAACAGAAAAATATATCAAACTTTTATCTATCTGCTTAAAAAGCACTTAAAATCTTAATCATGTCAAAAAATAAATTACTTTGGATGATATTCATGCTTTTCTGTTGTATCAACAGTTCGGAAACAGAACAGGTTGTCCGGTAATTGATTTCGTATTTTACAATTTTAGTATAATTAGTAGTTAAAATATGTGAAAATTTGCAAAGCCCATGTTGCAGATCGAATCGAGAAGGTTGTGTTTATTTTATTTGTTATTCAGTAAAGAATATTTAGATATACATTGTAATATTCTACGGTGTCTTATTAACTCTTAATCATTGAAAATGCACTAAAATGCAACCATTTTTAGGGGGAACTTTGTTCTGTGATTTAATAATCAACTTTGGTCGGAAAAAGTTCTTTTTTACATTTTTGAAATTAAATACATATGATCTTTTCATGTTATTTGTTCCCCAGTACCTAAAATGAATGATTCCACTTAAATTACTTACCAAAGTGTATTGGGGTCGATTGATCTTTGACCTCTCCTCTAATTAATGCAAAATAGCAGAAAACTTTACCGTTTTTCACTTTGATAAGTATATACGATATTAAAAAACTACATTGATTTATCTTTCCATTGACATATGATACAGCCGTATACCCTTAGGCCCATTAAACTCGAAAACTAAAGCACTATTATGCGACATGTCTTTTGTGACAAAAATACATTGAATATTTTTTAACTCAGTATACAGTCCGTGTATTTACAACTTATAACTTTATTTTCTAGAAAGGCTCAATGCAGCAATGTATTATGGTGACATTATTTCTCTTGGTACTTGTCGCCACTTTTGATGTCAGCCATGGTGTTTCTTATGAAGAGATGGATTCATTCTTTCGGAATATTACAGCTGGGAAGAACATTAATATCCGACCAGTACGGGACCAAAACACCCAAGTCGAAGTTCTGTTGTTTTTCCATTTGATTTACATTCAAGAATTCGATGAAGTTGATGGGAAACTAGGCCTAACAGGATATTTTGGACTTGGATGGAAAGATGAAACAATTTCTTGGGATGCTCAAGCACTTGATATCAATTCGCTAACTTTCACAGAAGAAGTTTTGTGGCGGCCAAATTTTATCATCGGAAACTCATATGGAGGTGTCAAGTACATATTCAAAGATGATATGGTAAAGAGAGTTAACAGTGAGGGGTTCGTGACCTGGAGTCCGGGGGATACATTTGAAGTGGTCTGTAATGCTGATGTATCGCGATATCCATTTGATACTCAGATCTGTGTAGTGCAGGTTCTCCCGTGGGGGTATACGAAAAATGAAATACGTTTTACTCCGATGTTCAACTACATAATTACTGATTGGTATAACCCAAGTAAAACGTGGGAAATTGTAGAAACCCGTGTCGACAAATCAAATGAAGATCTTCAGTTGGTCGAGTTCTACATAAAACTCAAACGACATCCTATGTTTTTTGTGTTGAATCTGATTCTCCCTATATGTGTGATGAGCATATTGAACATCTTTGTATTTTTTCTTCCCGCCGAGAGTGGAGAGAGAGTAGGTTTTTCAGTTACCGTACTACTTGCCATTGCTGTATTCTTGACAATATCCTCGGACAGCCTACCTGCAACATCAGAACCGCGGGTACCCACCATATCACTTCTTCTTTTTACAGATGTTGTTTTAAGTGCACTCATTGTTATACTTGTAATTTGGAGTCTTCGATACTATCATCGAGATGATCAACTTTCGGTTCCCTCAATCACGCGTGGATTCGTCCGGGTTTCGAGATTTTTGCGATGCAAAACATGCTGTAGAAAAAACCCAGAAAAACGCAATTTCTATACTTGGGACACTGATATAACATGGACAGACGTTGGTATTGAGATTGATTTTATTGGTGGACTTTTTATTTCGCTTGTTGTAATTACTGTAAATGTCCTTTACATAGTTGACGTGACCGTCGGCTTACCGTTTTTTTAACGTAACCCAATTACGGTTTTGAAGTTCATTGTCATGAATTCAAGATTAAGACAACCGAATGCTAGTATGTATACATTATATTACTTATAACAACGTGAATATAATAATGTATAACTTTTTATGAGAACTATAATCATAGAGTGCATTAAATGTGTAACAAGAGTAACCTACGATAGTTTCAATAGCCTGAGACAAGGTAGAGAGAAAAGCAGAAAAAAAATTAGCACTTAAAACAGACACTGAAAGTAAGAGTTTTCTACTTTTCTAACATCACCAGACAAAATAGAACATGTCCCGTCTGGTTGTCCATAGAATACAAACAAAACTATAATGAATGAAATATGAATGTGTATGGCAAGCCAAAGTGGACCAAAATCAATATTAGAAAATAAATTTTTAATATTACAAAATCATTTTTAATATTAAGAAATACTTTTCAATATTTGAAATTCATTTTGTAATCTCAAAAATTCATTTTCTAATATAACAAAATCCTGATTTAGTAATGTAAAGTATTACACATTTTGAAAAATTAACTTTGCAATATTGCAAAATCTGTCACATTTTTTTTAATATTACAGTAAAAATTTTCTAACATTAAAAAATCGTAATTGAATAGAACAAATCCTCTCGAAGGGACCGTTTATGGTTGTATTATCATCATGGTTCTGTATACTTATGGCAAGAAAAATCATCAATATCCGGTTTTTACATTCATTTTCATGAGTTGAAAAACAGCATAATGGCAGCTTCATTTGAGTATACTTGTATTTGTGCGATTGGAAGCCAAGTCAGTCCCGGAAAATATTGGCTAGTTTCGATAATTAAATACAAATCGAATCATAGCTTTTCCTAGATAGGGTTGGCCATAACATTCTGCAGTAAGGCGACAAGATGTTTACGAAAATTACGTAATCAATATTACCAATAATTCTCTGGTCATAAAAATTGTAAAACGAAAACGAAACAAAACGAAGCGAAAGTAATTTATAAAAGAAATAATCGGAACGAAACACTTCGATAAAATGAATCAAATCGTAATAAAAACATAATTAAACGATACAAATCGAAACAGAATAAAGCGAAATTAAATTGTATAAAAGAAATCTTTAAGACGTTTCGCAAATTATAAGAACCATAATGTTTACCAGTGCCAGACAATTGCATTCTGGACTTTTAGTATAATGCTTTTGGACATATATTATTACAAAATTTACCATATTTGAAGGATACAGGTATAACATATCAAATCAGAGCTGACAAAAGTTATCAGTTTTGTTAATTAATGTTTCTTCAGGAGCGTTTAAAGGTTTCACCTTCATAATATTATTACAAAATCATTTTTTATTATCAGAAAATATTTTTTTAATATTAGATATTCATTATAGAATTAAATCGCTATTTCCGGTCGTTCATGCATGTATGAACGATCTCGGAGCTCCCAAACATTATATGAACTGCCAAAGCCGAAGGCCGTTATGTAATGATTAGGAGCTCCGAGATCCGTTCATACATGCATTAACGACCGAAAATTGATGTTTAATTCTTATATTTCTATTCGAACAATTGGGAATTTTTTTTTTGAAATGCGTTGGACTGGTAAATGTATTTATAAAATCTAATTTTGGGACAGTTTAATTTTGGGGCGAATTAACTGGTATTTAGATTTTAGGCATTTATAAGTTTCTTTCCCCGGACTGAAAATTACTCCCTGTTAAGGTCTCAGTATCGTATTAATTTTCCCATAGACTTCTATAGTGAAGTGCATATTTTTAGGATTTTTAAAAAAATATGCAAATTGATTCAATAAAACTTTCACTTATGTAGCATTTCTAAGGACATGTGAAAAAAATAATCCCCCCCCCAAAGAAAATAGGGTGAGTCCACGAAGATCGGACAGAAAAGTAGTCTTGAACTATAAATAGCCATTTTCCCTACTTTCACTTTCGTTTTGCACTCACCAAAGCAACCTTTTCAGTGGAACATTTTTATGATATTATGTTAGATTTTCTTTTAAAAAAGTTCTTCATCTTACAGTGTGATGTTTTCTCTATTTTATAAGTCATTGTTCATATCTTTTGACAAAACATTAGTTTGTAGAGAGGCAAAAAGAAAATGCACTATATTTTTATAGCATCCATGTTTTGACGTACACCCGCTCAGGGATATGCAATACGATACTGGTACCTTAACAAACTTGACCGGTAAAAACAATCTGGATGTAATAAACTATTCTTACAGCTATATTATTCCGTTTAGTTCGTTGCCATATTCTTTTGAACTACACGGCCCCCATATTTGTTTCAGGTTGACTTGCGTTCATGCATGTATGAACGATCTGGCGATGACGTTCTCGACCAATCAAAAACGGCTATAAACATGAAGAATCTCATGATTAGAATTATTTTGTAATAATTCATTTTCTAATATTACAAAATCCTGATTTAGTAATATTATAAAATATCACACATTTTGTAATATTACAAATTGAATTTATCATATTAGAAAAAGAATTTCTAATAATGAAAAATTACTTTGCAATATTGCAGTCAGTCAGTCACATCTTTTAATATTACAAAATGATTTTCAGATATCAAAAAATTTCTAATATAGGAAAATCAATTTCTAATATTATAAAATATTTTTTAATATTAAATTCAATTGAATTTTTAATGTAAAAAAATGATTTTTTAATATTAAAAAAGAATTTTGTATTATTGGAAATCAAATTTGTAATATTAAAAAATCATTTTGATATTAGAAAACACTTATTCCTTGTCCGCTTTGGCTTGTCATAGGTGTGTCTTTATGGTGGATGTTAGTTTTTTGATAATGAAGAAATGTGAAATGATTACAAAGCATTCTATCAAGGGCCGACTTGTATAAAAATCAAAGTGCTGAAGCACTGACCCAAGGAAGACCTCATATATATTCATGTAACCAAATTGCAAGATAAAAAAACGATGGAAAACTTAGTCATTTTAAAGAGAACCATCTGTTTTAATGAAATGCATATCAATACTGCTTATTTATTAACGCATTTATGGACCTTCTTTTCTTTTACTGTTTTTGATATTTCTGGCTGTGTACGTTTATGTCCTCATATTTCTTGACAGTTGACACCTAAACCAGCATTTCTTCAAAAATATGATCTCCGTTGTGAATCACTGACTATCAATATTATATGGATTTTCAAAGTAAGAAAAAATCCACACTTTGAAATTTCGGGTTGGAGATGCATGAAGCAGAAATGAATTCTGTGGAATAGGGGAGCTAGGTTGACCAAAGGACCTACTCTGAAGGAGAAATGAGCCTTTATACCTGTCTGCCTTTCATAATGTATGTGCATTTCTTCCATTTTTTTTCTGCATGATTGTTTCACCAATATGTATTATATTAAAATATGTTTTGCCAACAAATAAGTGCTACGAAATCAGAATTCATATTTGTAGTTTTTATTAAGAGATGTTGACATGTACCAGCACTTGAGAATCATGAACTTTCGATTGTTTCATGCCTAAATAGTGTCCCAGCACAAAAACAGTCCATTTTGCTTTTGCTTTCTTCTTGCTACATCTAGTGAAACTTTAAAAGGGATTACAACTGAAAAGAAATCAAGGAAAAAATGATAACAGTGCCTTTGATAGTTGCAATATGTAAATGCATGAAAATATACATGTATTTTAGACACATCACATGGAAGTACAGAAACCTTCTCTTGATGAGAAATATTCTTACATGTACATATAATTGTGTGCAAAATCAGGCAAAAATAGAGGTTGGGTGGTTATCACTGTCCCAGGTTTTTACTGGTTTTTAAGCCACCTAGTCAATACTGGTTGATTGAAATTTCGCAAACAGTATTTCTGTAGCATTATAATTTCTGTCCTACATAGAGTTAAATATATATTATATTTTAGTGTTCTGAAAATATCTCTATCAGCTGTCTTAATTAAGAAAAAAATAAACACTTCTTTCTCTAAAATAATTCAAATTTATCTTAAATGAAACATAACAAACTTTACAAAAATGTAGTACAGTGTATTTCATGAGCACATCTTTGTTTCAATAACTGTTACTAACAGGTAACATAAGTAAGGGTATAGAATAGGTTACTTTTCACCTGACTGACAGGTTGTCATTGTTAAAACAACATCCCCACAAAACCAGGAAAATCATTAAAGTGGTTTGAAGTGGTGAGTTTAAAACAATAAATTAAAGTCATTTCATGTACTAGACAAAACTTCTAAATACAGAAACTGAAAAGTTTACTAATGATATTGCTTTAGGGCTTCTCCCATGTATGGTTTCTAGTTACTTGATGATTTATAATGATGTCTGGACCCCCCATTTCAAAATATCTGGATCCATCCCTGTATGTTGATTTATTTATGAGCAATTAATGTCACACTGTAAAGTAAATAACAAATTTGATACATGTATTATTAATTACAAATATCATAATTTCATGTATGAAATCTTTAATTAATACTCTACTGCATATGCCAGTAACCATAGTACATGCACATGTATTGTTGAAGTTTTCAGTATAAATTTTCTGTTCACAGACATACAAATGTAAACTGCAAACTTTGCTAAGACATATGACAACTGTTCTACACTAGCAATGTTTATAGTAGACCTATCACCAGTTCTGAAAATTTAAAATCATTGTATACATTGGAAGTATATGGACAAACTGATGTATACCTTCACTTACCTAATACATGTACATGTATGAATGTCCCTGAAAATCAGCTCTTAGGAAAGGTCTACTTATGGGTGCCATGATATCCATCATATTTTCAATCCACTTTCATGGACATAGAATTTCTAAACTAATTGACTGTGTCCTTCATGCGTCATGAAAATCATGTATCTGACTTTAAGATCTGCATTCTAAATGTATATCTTGACAATGCACTAAAAAAGAACCATATTGATAATCAATTACATGTATATGGATATAATACACATGCACATTCCATACTGAATATTACATGCCAAAATCGGTATCACATGTGGTATCAACACAAGATTCCTATGTCAACCCACTTAGGGCTATTGGTCGCGGGGTGATATAGGTCGAGGATTGATACCTCATCAGATACAGATTTTGGCATGTCATGTTCATTGAAACATATATTTTAATCATACTTCAAGTGTGTTCTGTGTAGGGTGTGATATAAGGTATGCAATATAGGTCTAGGGGTGTGATATAAGGTATGCAATATAGGTCTAGGGTGTGATATAAGGTATGCAATATTGGTCTAGGTGTGTGATATAGGGTATGCCATACACCCGGTAGGTCTAAGGGTGTGGTATATGGTATGTCATATAGGTCTAGGGGAGTGATATGCAGTATATGATGTGCATATTATGTATGATTAAGGGAGCGATATAGTCCAGCAGTGTGATATAGGGTATGCGATATACATGTAGGTCTAAGGGTGTGATATACAGTATGCCATATAGGTCTAGGGGTGTGATATACATTTGTACAGTATGCAATATAGGTCTAAGAACGCGAAATAGGTCTAGGCTTGTGATTTGGGTATGCAATATAAGTCTACGGGTGTGATATAGGGTATTTAAATCACAGGTCAGCCACAATGATAATGATTGAAAATTGAGAATGGGGCGATTTCTAATACAATAAAAATGTAATCAAATAGTTTTTAACGTATTTAGGAAAATTTTCAGCAGTAATGTCATACGCGGGGACTCTATGCTTTAAAAGTTTGCTTGGCTACATATAATTACCTAATTTACCCTCTTTTTTGATGGATCAAGATCAATTACTGAATGTGTTAAATATGCCACATGGCTTCATTTCATCCCAATCTAATTCAGATTTTTTGCATGACAAACGATTCAGCTGTCATTGTGACCAGCCAACTTATGGTAGCAATTTATTCCAGATATATGGCATTTTGCCGTAGAAGGAGAAAACCCTGTGGTAGAGTCTGGCACGGATTAATAATTCCAAAGACGTATAAAACTGACTGTAACGTTTAGGCTAAAAACCACTAATTCCACTTTCCATAGGCTTCTATGCTAATTTCACAATATTCAATGGCTTCTCTGGACTTTACCTTAACTTTAACCTGCAGAGGACTATATATCAGCATGATTCTACATATGTCAGCTCACAATCCTCAGAATGGCATGTGGGGTTAGCAGACTTGCAGTGCAGTACTGGTCACCGGAAGTGAAGGGTCTATAAATAGCATGGGAAATCCCAGTGTTTTCACAAGATAGGGGTATATTTAAAAATCATTATGGAGATTAGGCTTCACATCACAAGAAGCAAAATGCACCCATAAAATGTACAGAAATGTTTTTCCTTTCAGAAACTGTTTAAATTTTTTAAATAAGATGAGAACTTTTTTCACAGCACTATGAGGAACAGGGGTAATTTTTGCGTAGGACTATTTTTGCGTACGTTCCGAATGCTCATTGGTTGAATTGGTGGTCTGTAACCTTTATTACCAGAGTAAAAGCGAGCTCTCTGAATATGCAACATGTTCAAACATATATACAATTCAATTATACAAGACACATCCATCAATCAATGTGAATCTGGACATAAACATCCTATGTGTCCAGTTAACCCGCCCATTTTATTATTTGTGTACAAGTATTTTTTGTCCTCCAGGTATCAATACATTTTTTTTGTATCCACTTGTTACTTGTTGTTTTTTATGATATGTTCTTTTACTTCCTCATTTTGGTTGTTTTATACCCGTAAGCCCTTTTTTTACCCGTACATGCATATAATTCAATTTATAGTCAACATGAACAATGCTAATTCTTTAAGTCATTATACATTCCTCCCTTTCTCAAAAATAACAATTTAATCAATAATGTCTAAGCACTGTCCTATCACAACCCATTTAATGGTAAATAAGCTATGTATCGGGTTATGTGATCAAGTGGTACTGGCCACGAATCATATAATTTCATAAATATACGAAGTTACTGAAGGACTCTAAAGCCTGCTGGTAGGTTTTCCTTGAATTAGAGAAGAGGGAGCTTTTAATTAATCTGTCAATTTCAAGCTTGATATCAAGCTGTGAAATGCCTGTAGAATTGGATCTGGCTCTTCCGCCGCTTCCGGGCACAACTTCTTGAAACGTCTTGTCTGAAAGCATGAAACACTGTAAGCGACCTCGTTCTTGATCCCTTCTATAAATTTGGCCTTAAACTGTATACCAAATTTCATTGTGAACAAAACCAATGGACGAATGAAGGTCACCACCCTCTTGGACTTTGAAGTCCTATTATTTACTATGGAGCACAATGCATAGTTGTCTATTCTGAAAATTATCTTAGAATTAGATAATTTAGATCCCCATATAAATAACGATAATACAATGGGTACAAGCTCCAAGAAAGTTGTGTCCCACATAGTAGGTTGATTTTCCCCAAACAGGAGGCCAGCGGTACTGCACAAATCGACCCTGAAAATATGACGCACAACCCATTTCGGAAGAGCCGCTGGCGTCTGAGAATAATTGTAGGGTATCATTTGTCACCCAATCATCACCTGAGATGCATCATATACCATTGAAATCTCTGAGAAATTCTAAGCAAACTAAAACATCTTCCCTAATTTCCTTATTAACATGTATCGAAAATTGCACTTACACTTAATTGAAGCCAAAATGTCATAAAATCGGAGCATACATTCTCGTGATAACGCAATCGCTTTCGAACAAAATGCCATCAGACACACCATAGATTCACATTCTTTAATCTTAATACGTTTCTTCTACAATTTCTACAATAAAGTCTCGAGCGGAGCCCTTAAACGGCGCAGTTTATCTTCAGGGATTCTAACATTTCAGTGGTGTCTATCTCAAGGCCAAGGAAGACTAACTTTGTAACGGGTCCTTTACTCTTTTCTTTGGCTATAGGAACCCCCAGATCTTGACAAATTCTAGCAAAAGTATTCATTAACTCCAGACACTCGAGTCCCATTCCCAGGAAAGAGATAATCATCTAAATAATGCTAAAGCGACCTTTTTCCGGATTTTTCAGCAACTTTCCAACAAATGAAAGATGGCAACGTCTGAAAAACTGAACATGATATGCAACAACCCATTGGAAGAGTAATCAAGGGAACCAAGGTTATAGCGGTAATCAAAAGAATGTAATCCAGGGACAAAGACCAGACATGGAAAACAGACATACACAACAAAGAACATAAAGTAACTAAAATCATACATACAAAGTAACAAAAGTAAATGAGCAACTCGGACTCCACTAAAAAACTGGGAGCATGGACCAGGTGCACCGGTAGGGTAAGCGTCCTCTTCTTTTTGTTGAATATGTTTATATTGATATGTTGATATCAAGCTGTGAAATGCCTGTAGAATTGGATCTGGCTCTTCCGCCGCTTCCGGGCACAACTTCTTGAAACGTCTTGTCTGAAAGCGTGAAAGACTGTAAGCTTCCATTTATGTCGATAAATGGAAGACATTTATTGCAATTTACAACAATGGCCCTCTACCCAGAGAACCTATCATTTGCGCTGCATTCTGTTTGATCTATAAAATCGTTGAGGCTTTTGCCTTTTGGGTGTGACAAATGCGTAATAAGCCGCCAACCTCCACTACTTTTAGGAGCAATACCGATTGGCGAAGTGCGTAATGTCGCTATGGGAATTTCGTCAAACGGACCCGCCATACGACCAAATTCTATCTCTTTTTGCAACTTTTCCTGTACTACAAACTTATTTTCGTCAGCTCATTTTAAATTTTTTATACTCTGGGAATTCTGGGACCCTTGTATTCTAGCCGAAAACCAAATTTAAATCCAGTCAACAATTTTGGTTTTTTGATCAGTAAATGGGTAATCTCGCAAAATATTTTCCATAATTTCGATTTTAATGGGCGTTTTACCTAGGGCCCATACGTCTGTAGGTGCTTGCGTTGTTTTCCCCAAATCTGAATCTTTGACGAAATCCAGATCGTTGACCGTTGTCATATTGGGCACGAAAAGAATCATTGGTTCTTGGGGTGACATGCCTGTTTGTTGAAAATCTAATAGGATCTTGAGATACATGTACTTGCTTATGACAATAAATCTGAGCGTGAGGTTCATCGCACCTTAAACAAGCGTGCTGATAAAAACAGCCTACTTTTGTACAAGTTCCAGAGTAGTTAAAATCGTAACATTTAAGATTGTATGCGTTTCTTTTTACTGGGTAGGTTGGGAGAAATGTTTTGGATTGCATACAAAGTAACTCTCAAAGTAAAACAGTTCCAACAGTCGATCGCTCCAACTACTAGTAGGATCTTGGGCCTTCTTTAACCTGTATTGTTGGTCTTATGATATTCAACCATTCCCCGAACAGCGTTTTGCCCCTAGCCTAACAGCGTTCAGATATTTTAATAACTCCTGAAATCTAGTTTTGTGAACCGAACAATATATGCTTAAATACACAATAAATGCACCAGTCCACATTTCAATGTTTGTTATTTGCTTTGTTTTTATTGATGGCTCGACAACTGGCCCTGGCTGAAACTTATGGTCTGTTTCTGGTTATCATATGTAGAATTATTGATCAATGTCGACAAATCTATATATTCCCCTTTAATTATCCTTTCTTTTATTGGTTGTGGAACATTTAATGCTATTTCATCATTGGCACATTTTGTCATATTTGGTGTGTTGAAATGGTTTTGTGTTCCCATATTCATTTGTACTGGCAATGTAATTGAATTTGTGGTTCTATTTAGTGTCTGTTTGTAATTGGTATTAGTGATACGTTAGTATTACCTTCGAAATCCGACAATTGTTTTTCCGATGGGACCGTGACTGGGTTTGTAAGCGTTAAATCAAGCGTGAATGTAGAGTTATATGATGAAATGGCCGTTGAAAGGGTGGTTGTAATGGATGGTACCGGTGCTGTAGACTGCCGGGGAGGCACTGTGTATGACGCTGCCCTTGAAACTTTCGCTGACGGAATTGATGCCTTCCTACCACTACCAGCTTTGATTGTAGCGATGCGTTTCCAGTACTTTTTCTCAGGGACAGCATTTTATCCAATCTGAAACTTACCAATATACCAGTTAACATTTAGAACATTCAACCCGTACATAATTCAGCTAAATTTACTTGCAATTTAAAGATAAGCATTCGTTTATTCGCAAAGAAAGATATCATCTACTTAATTTAACTTCCAAGAAGATAAATCATTTACACTTGTCAAAGCTCATAGACCAAATTTAATATTATAACCGTGGCCGGATGAATGAGGTGACCTTCAGGCTACTTTAAATCATCTAAAATTCGTCAGATTTACCTTCAATACCTCACAAATTGTCTAACAACTCAAGCAAAACAAAAAGTCAACAAGTTTCAACACTATAAAACCAATCTAGCGTGAAGGGGAAATTACGTCGGTTTTACGTCACTAAGGATGCATATAATTACCAATTGCAACGTCAATTATACTCGAATTCACCTCAGCCTGTCCGCAGTTTTTTTTAGATTATTTTTTTTTTATTGTTTTCCGTTATTGGAGGTACCGTGTTTGACCTGCGTCAGGTAAATTGAAAAAAAATAGTCCTGCTGGCCAAGACAAAATTCAAATAGTTCAAGATAAGCACATAATCATAGAAATATTGCAATTAAAAAAATATTACAAAAGCTTTGATGTCATAATACTTCCATCTCATACGAAAAATAAAGCATCACATATTGATTGGCGATATACTAACGTAAATTTGCAAGGTAAAAAAGGGGGAGGGTATAGAGAACAGACCGCGAAATATTTAGGCAGTTCCATGTGGCAATATCCACTTCCGGTTGAATCCCACTTGACGATCTCTAAGTCAAGTTCAGGCTATAAATAGCCTTTCTTGACAACAAGTTCAGGCTATAAATAGCCTTCCTTGACAACAAGTTCAGGCTATAAATAGCCTTCCTTGACAACAAGTCAATGTAACCTTGACAGCTCTTAGATAAGAATCATATAAAGATGAAAACTTCACATGAACAGAACGTGCAAATCAGAACATTTAGGAAGCACGTTAAAGCCAATGCGTTACCTTGATAATTCAAAAACAAGTAGGCCGTATTATCTGTCCCATTACATGGAAATCCGTTCGTTCCCGGCAAATAGGCATCGTCCTTTTGCGCCAATTGGATAAAAAATCGTAGTTAAATTGCTCCAAAAAAAAAATTCCGTGTAGTCCTTTTCCGTCAAATACAAATAAGGAAATTAAAAATGAAAAAGATAAAAAGTACAACGATCATAAAATAAAGAAAATGAGTTAGAAATGAATGAAGTAAAGATAAGAAACATAACAAAAATACATCCATATATGTAAAAATGTATCCTGAATAAAAACCAAATATAAGCTTTTATTATAATTATCTACTTTTTTTTTATTTTAATTTTAATTTCAATTTTATTATTCTTTCATAAGAACTATAACTTGTTATCCGAACTTGACCAGACAGATTTGTATTAGTCTGGTAAGTACAATAAAAAAAATATCTATGTATATATAATGTACAGTTGATCCGATCGGGAGAAATGGATGTCAATATTAGGAAGATTGAGTCAAATAGAGGAAAACCAATGATAGTTATCGATGGATTCTAAGTATTCAAAACCTTACATCTTGACTTTGAAAAAAATATACTCCTTGTCAAAGAGCTATATCCGATTGTTGTCATCAAGTCATATCGCTTCCGTCATGGTCAGTCATGGTGGCGAAAGAGTCTTGGTCTTTTTAAGGATTGCAAGAATTACGGCGATGAAATCAATAAATAGCTGATACATTTCTTATATTTTTACTACTATACTTGCAAAAGAGATGAACAACCACTTATAAAGAGATTTTTTTTAAATGTAGCACGAAACAATATCAAATATAAATTTACCTGTATTCTGGTGCAAAAGGATCATTAATTTATTGGCACAATTTAACTACGAATATCGAAAAGTAAACTGGCGCCAAAGAGTTGTGGCGCAAAAGGCTCCTTTTTGGCACAAAAGTAAAACGCCCGGAAAATTGTTCGAACAAAATCAATTTGTTCACTTTCCTGGATTACCAAGAAATTTGGATAGACCATCATCTCATGAATACCACGATTCACTTTCCTGGATTACCAAGAAATTTGGATAGACCATCATCTCATGCATACCACGAGTGGCCGGTCCTTTTCTGGTACCAGTTTTGGCTTACCTAAAAATCAAATAGCTATAACGCTATAACAAGAAAATCGCTTATAATTCTGCAAAATTTTGCTGCACTCCTTTGATTGCAAACCAAAGGGTTATGGGAAACGACCTGGTGTATTGCGCTTCACGTGACCTCTCTTTCTCACTTGTTTGCACAAAAAATGACAAATTCGCATAAATAAATGCGTAATGATTTCTACATCTATAATTGTACTTTAAGATGTTAATCGGCATTACAAGCATGCCGTAACAGCGCACGCAAAACCTGGTGGAGTAATTCGGCTTCGATCAACCTAACAATGTGAATGCCACCACAGTAAAATCTCCGAAGTAATACGGACAGAATGGCGGATGTTTCCTTAGACATTGATTTAGGTTACAGACCACCAATTCAACCACTTAGCATTTGGAACATACGCAAAAATAGTCCTAAGCAGAAATTACCCCTGTTCCTCATAGTGCTGTGAAAAAAGTTCTCATCTTATTTAAAAAATTTAAACAGTTTCTGAAAGGAAAAACATTTCTGTACATTTTATAGGTGCATTTTGCTTCTTGTGATGTGCAGCCTAATCTCCATAATGATTTTTAAATATACCCCTATCTTGTGAAAACACTGGGATTTCCCATGCTATTTATAGACCCTTCACTTCCGGTGACCAGTACTGCACTGCAAGTCTGCTAACCCCACATGCCATTCTGAGGATTGTGAGCTGACATATGTAGAATCATGCTGATATATAGTCCTCTGCAGGTTAAAGTTAAGGTAAAGTCCAGAGAAGCCATTGAATATTGTGAAATTAGCATAGAAGCCTATGGGAAGTGGAATTAGTGGTTTTTAGCCTTGAAGGTGATTCTGCAACCGATTACAACAAACAATTTTCCGATATCCATACTGTGTTACAATCTTTGGGAAGTAAAATTGAAAATTCTGGAAGTTCTATGACATTTTGTCCGTCGTTCTTCAGTGGCCTCCCGGCAGATGATTCCGCTTCATGGCTAGAAAGTTTCAAAGCGTGGGTCGAGTTTAATGGTTGGAAAGACCCTTTAAAAATTTTCAACGCCATGAAACTGCGACTAAATGGAAGCGCACTTGAATGGAGTAAATCTCTTACAGCTAGTCACAAATCGAACAGTAAAATTCTATATAGGGCATTCACGGACCACTTTCAGAACTTACATCCTAATTGGCTCTTGGAGCAATAACTATACGACCGTCGAATGAAGGAAGGGGAGAATTTTGAAAGCTACCCTGAAGATATTGAGCGTCGGTGCATAATGTTACAAAAGTAGGAAAAGGACAAAGTGATGTACTTTATTCTCGGAATCAACCCCACATTGAGAATGTTTGTCATTCAAAGAAATCCACAGACTTGGCAAGATGCCCTGCAATGTGCCAGACATTCTAATGAATCCATAAACGTGTTGCCAAACCTACAGACATATTAGAATGATAAGATCATGGACTACATGAAACAGCAAAATGAACAAATCACCAAATTGAGCGAGAGAGTGCAACATCTTACATTGGCACAAACCCTGGAAACAGATACCGCGCCCGTGAATGCCGTAAATAAAGTGACCTGTCAGATCTGTGAAAAGCCTGGACATATCGCGAAGAAGTACAGTTGACTCTCGTTACCTCGAAATTGGAGGGACCAGGAGAAAAGTTCGACTCAACCGAAGTTCGACTTAACGAAATCAATGAAGTTCGAGCAGCAGAAAGGGGAGATAACCATGGACGAGAATGACAAAATAAGTACAACTGGATCCGGTTACATATTCTGTGTATACTGGGTTGTCGTAAATTATTTTTGTTATTGTTTGTACTTTGATGAATTCTTGTTTTTCTATGTTTCTATGTTGTTTGAATAATGTTGAATAAAATAGTTTTTTTATTGTCATAGTTATTTTTTTCTAATGACGACTGAAAATTACGCTTTTTAAGTTCAAATTCAAAGCGTAATTTTAAGTTGTCAGAAGAATATAAACTTGTTTCAAATGTGTTAAAGACTAAGATACTGCATAAAATAAAGATAATAAACGATTACAAAATTTATTACAATTTTAAATGATCAAGCACTATATGAACAATAACAATAACATTTGTGGATGAGAAAACAATTTCACAATTTAAAGTCACTACATTAACGACCCATTGAGTTCGGATAACGGTAATTATTTTATACACACCCAAGCGTAGACATCTTGTCAAAAACACAAATGCCGACAATGGTCTTTGATCATTAAATAAAAGAAATCTAATTGCATTAATAAAATATTTTATAGTTTTATTAATTATAGAAATACAGGTAACAAGTCATCAAATCAAAATCATCATCGAAAGGTGTAATAAACTAATTAATGGTGACACAGGGCCTCGACAGGTAAAATGATTTGACACTTTGACATGTAATTTACCCTAATTAGTTCGAGATAACCATTGACTTTTACAAATAAATTCATTGAAGGGACTTAATTTTTACTTCGAGAAAACCGAAATTTCGACTCATCCAGTTTCGACTAAAAAGAAGTAAAATAACATAGACAAATAGGCATTTTTTTCCGGACTTCGACAAAATTTCGACTTAACCGAAATTTCGAGTCATCCGAGTTCGAGACAATGAGAGTCGACTGTATTTCCAATTCACCAAACCTAAACGAAACCAAGGACCTAGACAAGATAGCAGAAAGTGCTATGGTTGTGGACAAGTTGGCCACATTGAGAGAAACTGTCGAAAAAACTAGTTAGGCCTGGCCGTGTGAGGGCAGCCGCTGGGCAAAGCGAATTGAACTGCCCTGATACTTGTAGTGATAATACGCTTACTAATGGGATTAATTTTATAAACAATTATATTCAAATTAAGGTAGGCCAACTTCACAAGTTCGCTTTAATTAACTCAGGGTCTGATATAAATGTAATTAGCCAGCAAGTTGTCAAATCCCCAAACTGTCGACACTATAAATCGGACAAGCAAAAGATTGTAGCGGTAAACGATGAACATATGGCTATCAAAAGTACTGTATATATTTCTTTGACAATTGGTAGTCATAAGATGTCAATTAAAATTTATGTAGTTGATGGTACAAAACCCGATATTATTTTAGGGTTAGAATTTTTGAAATAAAACAATATTATTATTGATTTTAATGATAATAAGATAAGAGTTGACCCTATAGTCGGCGTCACATAAATAACATACTGTTAAAATTTGAATAAAAATATTTTCTACGACTTTATTGACACCTACCGTCGTTTAAATTGTCTTAAATGACTTGCTCATTCGTTTAGCCAAACGGCTTCTCCTTAAACATTGAATCGTTAAATTCCGGTCAGATTTTAATTCTGGGTGCCAATATTTACATTGTAAAAAGTCGGCCATGTTTACAGTGATCGGGTTGCTAGGAAATGTTGTTTACGTTTAAATGGTTTGTCCAAAAACCGAAGAACCCAGAATGCACTTCGGCGTTATTTCGGATATCTCGGATTTATTTTACGCGAACAACGTACAATACCGAGAAGTTGATCAAGCAGACGATTGTCACCGGAGTTCGACAGGAACTTACGAACTTCGTTTGTAAACAAATCGTCCCGTAAAAACCAACATGGCGGATATTAGTATGGGATTTTCCCGTAAGGATTTGTTACGCATGATTTAAGCTTATAAGCGACTTGTTTTTGAGAAGCTGTTTGGCTAAACGAATGAGCAAGTCATTTAAGACAATTTAAACGACGGTTGGTGTCAATAAAGTCGTAGAAAATATTTTTATTCAAATTTTAACAGTATGTTATTTATGTGACGCCGAGTATAGTCGTCAATTAACCATAGAAAACACTGTAGTTGTACCGCCTAGAAGCGAAAAAGTTGTTGTTGCAACAAATAGAGGAAGTCCTCTTCCAGATGAAGTAATTGGTTTGACCTCGGCAGGTACGAGACCACAATTATCTGCCCTTAGCTTTTCATTGTATAATAATAGGGGATTTTTCAAAAATGTTTTAGAAACACTTCCTTTCAGAATTTCTCATACTTTTTGTGCTCAAATGGAAGAGGAATAATGAAATTATTTTAGTAGATGTGTTGAAATGAGAAATTTGACATTTAGGTTGTGATTTGGTGAGGTCAAAAAAGGTCAAGTTTGTGACATCCAGAAGCCATTTTGGGTCATTTTTTAGGGTATCTCTGTGTTTATGCATAAAATTTGAAAAAATAATGGTAAATTTTTTTATATTTTTTATATAAGTTGTTGGAAGGTTCAAATTAACGTCCCTGAAAATCTGAATTGAATTGCGCCGGTGGAATTTTTTTAAATTACAGAAAGGCTATAAAGAAGACAGTGGAAAAATTAATTGTGGTTTCGTGCCGGCATCGCTGAATGTTTTGTCTTCCGGTTTAATGACTGCAAAGTCAATTTGTAAAGTTGATAATGGCCAGATTTTATTTGGGCTTGGAAATTTTTCTGATAAACCAATTACTGTGTCTAAACAGTGTAACTTAGGAAAGTTTGTTTGTGTATCTAAACATGATAGAATTGTTAAAATTGATACAGGTGATGGTAGAATTTGTAATGTTAAAACTGGCAAATTCGATGTCAAAGGTCAAGCTGATAAGAGTTTATCGGAAAATGAAATGAAAGCTTTGCAAAATTTGGTAGATAAATATAGTGATGTATTTGTAGGAAGTGATAACATGCTTAGTAAATGCTCTTTACTGAAACATACCATTGAGGTTCGAAAGGGGACCATACCTGTTCGCCAACGGGCATACAAGTTAGGTTCACGTCAAAAAGATGTTTTTGAAAAAATGGTCAAAACTTTCATAGATCAAGACATTATAGAAGAATCTATAAGTCCGTGGGCCTCCCCTTGTCTGCTCATTACGAAAAAAGAATAATAATGGGTATCGTTTTGTAGTTGACTATAGGGCTTTAAAGAAGCATATTGCAAACTTGGATGCTTATCCACTCCCCACAACCGATGAAGCTTTGGAAAGTTTAGGGTCTGCCTCCCCATCATTTTTCTCATGCTTAGATCTTCAATCGGGGTTTTATCAATTGGAAAACTGACCCAGAATCCCGTCCCCTTAATACGTGGCGTTGTCATTTAGGGTTGTTCCATTTCAAGAGACTCCCTCAGGGGCTGAAAAATAGCCCTTTGACCTTCCAACCCGTAATGGAAGCAGTGTTACGTGGACTAATTTGAAAACATCACTTTTGTACCTTGATGATGTTATAATATTCAGTCGTACATTTCGAGATCATTTGGTGCATCTAGAACAATTGTTTGAGCGTTTACGAGGTGCCGGACTCAAACTTCATCCTTCGAAATGTAACTTTGCGAAGCGGGAAATACGCTATCTTGGACATGTTGTCATAGCGAAGGTATTTCTCCGAATCCAGAAACTGTCAGTGCGATAAAAAATTATCCGACTCCAACGTGTGTTAGGAAGTTGCGAGCAGTCCTAGGACTTTCGGGATATTACCGGCGTTTTATGAAGGATTACTCGAAAATAGCTTCGCCTTTGTACCGACAAAAAAGGATGTTAAATTTGTGTGGGATGTACAATGTCAATGTGCTGTTGATGCGTTCAAACAATTATTAATCAAACCTCCTATATTGGGATATCCGCAATATGACCGCCCGTTCCGGTTGTACACCGATGCAAGTTCTTTTGCTCTTGGGGCAGTACTATGTCAAGTTCAAAACGGCATAGAGCGTGTTATAAGTTACGCTGGAAAAAGCATTGTCGCCTTCAGAGAAAAATTATGGAATCAGCGAAAAAGAGTGTCTTGTGCTTGTATACGCTGTCAAACATTTCGATTGTTATCTTCGCCATAACAAATTCGAAACATTTGTGGATCATTCGTCATTAACATGGTTATTGACAATGAATGAACCAGTCGGAAAATTCGCACGCTGGGTAGCGCTCCTACAATCATATGTTTATGAAATTAAGTTCCGCCCAGGAAAAATACACACAAGCGCTGATGGGGTTTCGAGGCGTTACTTTGATTGTCAAAACGATCAATCAGAAAATTGGGATGAGTTACCGTCATTCGAGTGTATTAAACAAGATTGGGCGTGTCAAATCAGAAACTGTAGTAAAGGAGAATGCCGCCACCTGTAGCGCTGCCGATTCGGTGAATGAAGAAACATATAACCTGTCCTGCGGTAATGTACGTCAACTTCGAAGAAAAGACATGTGGTATAAAGATTTAATTGACTATCTTGAAACCGGAGCACTTCCAGGTGACCCAAAGAAATGCAGAAATATATTGATTACTAACACTTTTTATGTGATAGATAACTGAATGTTATTTCACGTTTATACTCAAGACAAACGAAAAATGAAAAACATTGAAACAAAGTTACAAGTCTGTATTACAAAAAAGTTAGTAAGAGACACATGACTCTTTACTAAATGGCAATCATAGTGGAATCCACAGAACTTTGTTTAAGACAAGATTACGATATCATTGGCCCACATTAAATGCTGACGTAATGAACTGGGTCAAATCCTGTGTAATGTGTAGTCAACGTAAAAGACCTCAAACCTTAACAAAAGCAAAATTAATGGCTATGCCTGTTCCATCGCAACCATTTGAGGCTGTTAGTACCGACATATTAGGACCACTGCGAACTACCGCAATCAATAGTAACAAATATGTCCTCGTGTTCATATGTTACATGAAGGACATTCGAGCTACTACTGTTGCAGATGCGTTTATTAAAAATGTGATCTGCAGACACGGGATATGCAAGACATTACATTCTGACCGAGGATCTAATTATCTTTCGAACATTGTCCGTGAAACATGTCGCTTGTTGGACGTAAAGAAAACGCAGACAACAAGTTTTTACCCACAGTGCAAAGATCTGGATGCAAATTGTCAGAAGTATGTAAATGACATGCATCATAAATTTTTTACAGATCGTAGAAGTAAATAGAAAAGTTAATTGCATTGTAAACAACTTAAAGTGTTACTGCTGTGAAATCATCGATGATAAGGTCCTGTTGATTTTGTTGATTTTTTGATAGAGTACGTGATATAGTTAATGAAAACTTCCCGTACAACTTGCACTTTTGTAGGTTAGGTTAATTAGTACCTTAGTAGCTATAGATGTTTTTTAATGCTTGATTTTGATTGTCTTTTGAATGATACTTTTACATTTTTTTCTTTATTATATTGATAAAAAAAAATTGAATTTGTTTTCAATTTTTCTTTTAGCTAATTTTTTTTTCTCACTATCACAAGGAGCTGATCACTCCTTCGATTTTGATTAAAATAAATGTGATTGATAAGTGCACAATCATTTACGTTAAAGTTAGTTAAGACAGAAATTGATCATAATTGTTTTATCATTAATAATTATTATTTTTCTTTAATAGAGAGTGGAACTCTGTTAGAAAACCGGAGGTAACGTCACGGTCATTCATTTCAATCATCTTACATGTCAGATCTGAACCGTTAGATAAACAAGAGTATTGGAGATTTATTACTTCTGAAACCAAGCCTTACTAGAATCTGTTTACAATGAAAACATGAAACATGTATTGCACATTTCCCACAGCTCTTGGGCTCATATAATTTATACACATGTTGGGTATGTCAGTCTTGATATATCTGTTGAATTAGATAGTTGTAGTTCTGAATATTCTTATATGTGAATTTTAGTATTGATAAAATGTAGACAAATTGTGTGGATTAAATTAGGTTCTTATGAACCATTGTCGAGGAACTATAAAAAATATAGTGGAACTGTTCCCCAAATACATTACAAGCATGCCGTAACAGCGCACGCAAAATTAGTATAACAACCGTGTACTGTAATACATTGGTAAAATGCTTTTGGCGATTCTATGAGAGAGTTTTGCTCTGAAAAATCTGCAGTTGTATAACTTGTTCTTTAACCCTTATTACATGTTTGTATTTGATTCCCTAAATATATCCCAGCGGTACGAATTCGAGTCCCTCGGAGGGAACATGTAAATAAGTAAAATCGGGTTAATATAGTACATATAACAATCAACATAAGATCTCAGGAGTTTTTATACAAATTACATGTATAGCAATACAATCACAATACATATAAAGTAGAAGTCTTAATAAAAATCAGACAGAAGGTGATTCATGCATGTCAAATTCAGTATCAGTTACAGACCACATAACCAGTCACAGTTTTCATTTGGGTGTTGTACTTTAGAGATAAAATTTATATAGATTGTACATGAAATTAGCATTTTGCGAGAGTTATCATTCTTGATTTTGTTCTATTTGGTTGATTTTAGTGGAAGATAAATGATTGACTTTTTCTAAAGTACGGATCTGAATATGAGAAAAACAGCTATTACGTAAAAAATATAGCAGATGTAGATTGAAAAAGCAGTGTTTGTTCGGTGGGTTTTTCTTCGCTATGAATCACTTTAATTTTTACAGTGTCTGAATATTATATTGACTGGTACTTAAGACATATAAATATGCAGACTTATTCAAGATACATTATATAGAAACAATTTGGTAAAACATATAGCACTAACATATAATACATAAATATAACAGGCAAGATGGCGTGAAAGCAAACTTAAAGCAGCATAAAATAAAAGAAAAAAATCAGACAGCAGCGAAAATAAGCAAAAGGTTGTCAGAAAGATAACAAAAATAATTCATACAGGGATTTTCAGATAATATATAAGCAGCTTGAACGACGTCCTATTTTAAAAAAAAAATTAGTGTACAATGATAATACAACTATACGTTGCCGACAACTAAATTTTTCTCCGGAAAAAATATTTCAAAGCAATTTTATATGAATAAGCATCCCCCGATTTCTCGAAACCATAAAACAAGGAAAGCACATGACGCCGACGCTGTTAACATATACCATTATATTTTCTGAGGTAGAAATTTCACTTAAAAGCGCTTTTACATTTTTACAATATCATATTATAATATACGATCGTTCCGTACCCATTACGTTTTTAGCTTAAATTATAGGAAAAAGAAGTTAACATACGAATTTTCACGGAGCTGTGTAGCCAGATGTGTAGTTATATAATTATATCGATAAAAGATTCTTTATTCTAAATAGTTCGGTCCGTTTCCTATAACAATACCCTATAGTTCAATATATATAACAAATGTATTGGGCGAGCCTCAGCCTTGGTTTGAACTTCTGGTTTAATATTTCAAACACTGGTAGCGTATTTTCTCTGGTAGCCTGATTGCTCGAACAAGGCCACTCGTGTGTGTACACATTCCTTGTTCATTAATTAGTACAGGAGGCTAATTGGTTGATGGTTTACATGTATATTTTTCCACTGAATATATTCAAATATATCTTAAACAACAAATATGTTTTACAATAAACCCCAAACCAGAGCAGATAAAATGGTACAGGGTCCCCTTTTTAGACTAGCAGCGGACAACGTACTTTTCAGATTGGTTTGTCAACATATACAGATTACGTCAGCTGTATAAAAAAGGGGCGCTTACAGGTTAATAAATTATTTTGATGCTGCGGTTGGTTTAATTACTGTCTCTTCTCTGATTTGATCTACCAGACCCGTCCTTGTTCTATGGTAGTAGCTGCAGTAATGATTTGCAGACAATACAACGGTCTGTGGACGCGAAAACCCACCGTGGGCCCAAGAATAATTATCGATTGGAACATTAGGTCAATTATTATCAATTTCTGGTAATCATGCGCCGTAAATAAATAACAAGAAATGACGAGTTTTCGAAGTGAAAACACAACGTGACCTCAATAAATCATACGTGAGAATCAACAGGGCTTACCCTTAACGGAGTATGCACCCATTACAATACATGGCCCTTATATAAATGAGATATGAAGGTAAGAATCAGGGACAAGTGATAAATCATAAGACCTAAAGTTGGGAAGGACTCGGGATCCCCCACCCTTTGGTGAAACAATGAAGACGAACTATATTCTAACAATTTTCCATTAATACATAGATATACACAATAAAAACATCAATATAATACATTCATACAACAGCAATCATTCAGCAAATATTCATAAATACGCTTTGGTCAACAGTAAACAACGGACGCATTGAAATATAAAGAGAAATTTGAGCATTTACTGTTAAACCTAGATATGGCCAACATTCTTAATATAAATATCTTTGTGAAATAATGAAGTTTTCTCTTAACACACCAAGTATGTTTCGAGGTCTACTATCTGCTGAATTCAATTGGAGATTGCAAACAACATGGTCCATAAACATGACTCGGATCAAAGTAGATTGGATTATCGTCCGAGGCTTGACAGAGGGTCGTAGTCTGTTGCTCGTTTAAGGGTGCCGTACAACAAAACGTGGAATATATCTTGTTTTCTCCGTCACTTCCATGCCTAAGCGTAAAATACAATGACAAGGACAGGGCATAAGTTGCAAGACCCAGCAAGATACCAAAGACTATCAGGCAAGTTGAATACTTGGCATGGCGTAAAGCTTTAGGAAGATCGTTCTGTTTCCAGTTGTGCTTTGCTGAAACTGGTTAAAATATTAACAAATAATGTATCATGGAATACTAAGTATGTCAAACCATGCAAAGATACAATATTGAGTACATCTTATAAAATTGACGGTGAACAACCTGACCAATCAGACAGTACCGAAAGACATGTATAATATCAGTTTGGGAATTTGCTGCTGGCTTCCCCTTTTAGCTAAAAAGGAAACTTGAACATATACCAAGCAAATGATAAGAAAAAACTCAACAGGCGTTCCGAGAAAAGTTTAGGTTAAACGAATTCCACATGTGCAGCTTATCTGTGTTTTATCCCATTTTTATTATTATTATTTTTTTTTTTTTCTGTCTCGACATTCTTCATATTATTTTCGGGTTGAGATATATTACTCGTACTTCATGTTTATTAACGGTCACGCCTTTTTCAAAGTTAGGGCTTCAATAAATTTTTCTGATCAATTTACCTGTGTAATATAATGCGAAGAATCCACATACGTGATTGAACAAAAGTGTAACAACAAACGAGAGAACTTTGAGATCACGTGGTTGATTGATCTGCGTAATCGATGTTGATATATCCGGTTTGTTTTGCATTGCTTGCACTTTATTTACTTCCGACAGTTTTCTGAAAAAAGGGAAGTATCGAAGAAAATGTTAATGAGAAATATGTTCAACATTTGAAGCTGTTCTTAGTAGACATTACGCGATGCTTTTGACTACCATCAATACATGATGCTTTTGATTTTCATCGTGATGCTGCTGTCAGTTTCACTCATTGCATCATAAAGCTATGAATAAGTATCATGATACTTTTTATAAGTATCACGATGCTTTTAACAATTATCGATACTTGTCAAAGAATCGTGATACTTGTTAAAACCCTCACGCTGGAAATAAAATATCATGACGGTCACTCACAGATAACACCTACGAGATAAGTTTTCATTTATCAAAGTCTGGTAATAATAAAAAATATATGGATATCGACTGTTATAAGAGTGCATCTTCAATGTACCTGCAGATGAACTCCTTATAAGCCAAAGGTTCTTTCAGTGGTTGCTGTTAGACATCAGCAACTCGGTGAGAATTTCTTGATAGTAAAAGATGCTTGCCCCACCGATGCACCTGCCAGGTCCACCATCCCAGTTTCTAATGACATAAAAAATTTCTGTGTGCATGCTCCTTTTCGTTTATGTACATTGTTCTTTGATTTATTGTAACATTTCTCTTTTGTTTTCTTCAATTTTCACATTCAGTGGTTTAAGGTCGCGATAGACCTTGATGAAAGATTATCTCCTGTTCTAAATGTCATATTATTTCATCAAGTACAGAATGAACACTGGTTCTTATGTTTACAAGCTCCGATCGAGGAATCAAACGTCTTAGCCCGATCTTTTAAATGGTTTATAAAAGTGAAGATGATATAATGGTACAGAGAATGAAAAAATCTATTGGTCGAAATGTTGCTCCTTGTATATTCTGGAAAAAAAATGGCTTAGTTAAAATGACGCAATACCCCGATCCCTTTCAAAGTTGTTATTTTGACAGATACAATAATAAAAGTCGCAGTTTTGCTGAAATTGTCTAAAAAGTAATAACATTATTGGTCATGACCCCTAAAATCTTTCGTTCAGGATCAAGATGCTATACTTGGTATCCGTTAACGATCTGTTTATACGATCATTTCTCTCTTTTGACACTGAGGGGTATATGCTTGCACAAAACATAAGGCAAGTTTATCCATCGTGTTTGACTAATGTTTAATGCTCTGCGAGTATTTCCAGTTGTAGTTTCACAGTATAATATCCAATTATAAAAGATGTATAAAACGAACGGAAAACAAACAAACAATAAACAAAACAATCAGTTTTGATTTGAATACTTTAAAGTTAACCAATGATTATTAGGAAACAAAATTTGGTAAGATCATGGAAATATTAACCTACCTGCTTCGCTGTTATCGAACATCAGCCTTTATGGCAGAGGACGATCAGTTACGTCTTTAAATAATCCTTTTTACTGAGTTTTTTTTTTGGTCATGTAATAGCATTATAATACATCACCAAAATTTTTATCACTTTCGGTTTTATCGTTATGCACCCGAATTTCTTGATTAAAAGCATCGATAAATATAAATTTGATTTAAAAAAAAACAATTTAGAAAGGTACTCAAAACCTTTCAAGCTTAATAATCATAAACCGTACTTCGAGTTATGGCAGATCAAGAATTTAAGTTCCCTAATTTATTTGCTTAATTATATTTAAGGCAATAAATTCAACAAATTTATCAATTCGTTGAAATGATTCCTTCATCGATTAAAAATATTAATCAATTATAAGGGAGAGTCACAGTCACTCATAATTCCTCCCATCTCCCCCCCCATTTGAATTCTTTTCACATAAAAAACATTTTAAATTTGTTTACTTCAAATTGATATCTTAAAATACTTAATTTTATCATAAAAGAATGTTTATAGTTTGGTAACTTGTTACTTAACTTTATTCACAGATTTTATTTAACACTCTGAGCAGAAAAATATACGCCCAGTTGAAATAATACATCATTGATTCGACTTACAGCAAACAGGACCGAAGAAAAGCGAGGGCACGTGGGCTCCTCTTTGCTTGGTCGTCTGAACTTACTAACCTAGTTATAGTGTCATTTCGTTTTGAAGCACCTGAGATCATGTGAATTTCGGCTTTAGACATTCATGTACATCCGGATTCGCCGTAACGCGCAATTTAACAACACATTTATATTTTCATCTAATGAATCTGAATGATGTAATTAAGCCTTTCTTTTAATTTTATGTTACTTCCCAAGGGCTGTGAGCAAATACATAACATTGTTTATAGATTGAGACTCGAGCAATGAAAAGTTTCAAACGAAGATTTTACTTTAAGATATAGTTTTATAACGTTGTTATTTAAGTCTTGTTTCGAACGATCACATGTTTGCTTCACATGCTGGCGTGAAAGTTAAAAAGATGAAACAAAGATACTGTATTTGATAAATTTTACTGGTTCTTTTCTGTACATATGAGACCAAGTTTGCCGTTAGGTCGAGGGATGAGACCAAAGACCGAACAAATGAAAACGCCGTTAAGTCGAGGGGTTAGACCAAAACCGAAAAAGTGAAAACGCCGTTAAGTCGAGGGGTTAGACCAAAAACCGATATATCAAACAGAGTCGAGGTAAAAGCTAAACAGAAAATATATCATACAGCACCAAAAACAAAAAAAACAAAAACAAGAACAAGAACAAAAAAAAAAAAAAAAACCGGAAAAACCACTCATTTTTTTTTAAATAAAGTTATTGACCATGTGTATAGAAAGGATAAGTACAGAAGCGTAGAAGGTACTCAAAGGTATTTCTTTTAGTGCTTTTACAAACAAAATTGACATTTGAAAGCTCCAATGTTTTACTCCAAAAAGGTTTTCAACAATTCAAAATTTCGAATTAGAAGACTTATAATAACTTTTCGTCGAAGTTGAGTTGTGTGCATGAAAAGAATGACGATTTTTCTCTGAACTTCTTAGAAAATAATCAGAATCAGACGATAATTACTGACTTACAAGCCTGATGGTCTTGGATTGATCACATTTCCCTGACGAAATGCGTTTATGATTCATTTATCAAACGCGAGGACTTTTCATTCCGTACTATCAACTTTCCTTTCATCTGTGGCAACACCTCTGCAGCACCTGCGTACGGAGTTCTCATATCACAATTCATACGCCATGCTAGAGATTGCCGTAACTACGCAGAATTTTTTGTTTCGAGCTAGAGTTCTTACAATTAGGCTTCCGGAACAGGTTTATGTTGCTACAAGATTGAAGTTATCACTACAGAAGTTTGTCAACATGAACTCGTGGATCGTACCAGTATATTCATCTGCATCATGAAAACTGATTTGTTCAACGTGTCATAGTTTAACTTTCTTCTTTCGTCTACCCTGGACTTGACTTTTTATGAGCGGGTGTTTGTAGAAAAGTGAAGGACGCTCACCATACCGGTGCACCTGGTCCATGCTCCCAGTTTTTAGTGGAGTCCGGGTTGCCAATTACTTAAGTTACTTTGTATGTATTTTTTTTGTTATTTTATGTTCTTTGTTGTGTGTGTGTGTGTGTTTTCCCTCTCTGGTCTTTGTGCCTGATTTGTATTATTTTGATTTCCGCTAGAATCTTGGTTCCCTTGATTACTCTTTCTATCTTAGCACCATTATTCTCTTGCTTCCATCTTGACAGCAACATTCCGACTACAACGGTGACGGTGTCTTCCTCTATCATTGAACTCCACATGATTTGTTATTTCTTTCCATTGCTTTATGAAGTTTGTGTTTGATTGCTTTCTCAAAAAGGTTTATCCTGTTACAATTCATCTTTTTATAGTTTATTACGTGTTTCAGCTCAGTTCATGAGAAGATTCTATTTGATTTCCTCAACTTTGCCTATGTTGCTTTTCACATATCCATAGTTTTCAGCATACTGCCTTAGAGTCAGCTTATAAAATTATTTGCAACATACTCGCACTCTTAAGTTTTCCATTCGTCTTGGATAATTGTTTTTTTTTTATCTTCAGTTATTATTCCAGTTTGTAGGTCAGCACGACTGTATCATAAGCGAATAGACCTCATCCAGCTAATATGAATTCTTCTGTCATATTTGGCTAGCCTGATAACCCAGTTCCCCACTCCCTTTTTGTCGTACCAATCAATAAATAAACACGATAGTTTTGGCACTATCGTCTGTGTCTGTTTATGGTTTTTCGTATATTGCCTTTGAACATCAAATGTTTGATTTTTTAACGTTCTTTTACTAATTTAACTATCACTTCTAATAATCTGAATTGCAAGCCTAATAATCAGAATTTTCGGACCTAAATTGTATCATATGTTAATTATCGAAACTTGCAATAACACGAAGTTCAAATCCTTAAATACTGAAGCTTCATTCAATGTATTGCTCATAATGGAACCTTTTGGTGTGTTTGATTTGGCTTTCGAATTATTTCTAAGACTTGTTTTTGTTATGAGTACTTCTTGTGTACTATTTTTGGACCTCAATCTTGCTTTTGTCTATATGTCGTATGTTGAGGTATTCCATGAAGGAGAATTTGGATACGTTACTTCAATGTTGACTTTGACAAGCTTTCCTATGATATATACATGTATCTTAATTTACGTCAATGTCATAATATTTATAAAAAAAAACCTTCAATATGTGTGTAAACATTGAGCAAGTTAAAAATAAACTACAGTGTGGGTTACAAATTTGCCTAAATAATGTTCTATGGATTACATATTTTGCTGACAAAATGGCTGATATCACGATTCTAAAAATTTACTAAACAATCAGGGGCGGATTCGTGCGCCCCCCCCCCCACCAAAAATTTGCATAGTATGGGTTGTCAGGGATAGATTTCGGCGGTTTTAGGTTGAAACTTCAATTTCTTGTTAATTTCACTACAAAATATATCTACATTGCCGAAAAGACATCTACATTTCACCCACTATAGAAGAATATTTCAAAAATTTAACTTCAAAAAATTGTTCGCCTCGCTCGGCTCAGTTCACAGCATAAGGTAAAAATATAGAAAAAAATTAAATTCCGCCATAATAGGAGGTTCACATTCTCCGTATTATATCAATATTTGCAAACTTTTGTGGCATTGACTTATAAATATAGACAAAATATTATCTCTCGATAAATCTTTAAACGTAATTGGTTTTCTAACCAAAGGTCATAACGGACCGATAAAGGTGCACTTTCAGAATTTATTGCGTGTCTCAAGTAGTGTCTCAACATCATAGGGAAGTAAGATAGTGTTGGCTCCGGTATCATCAGACACCACTAAAGATTGAGTGGAACTACCTCTACAGGCTTGAATTATAAAAATCGTAGGCTTCCCTGAACCTGAAATTAACAAAAAATTAAAAACAAACAAAATCAAACAACAACAACAAACCAACAAAAAAAGACGCATAATTATGTGGAATCCACGAGTTATCACTTACTTGAAGTAGATTACTATATAAAAAAAAAACAAACAAACAAAAACCATAAAAGAAACAAGATGATAAAAGAAACCCAAAATACCAAAAATATATTATGGATATTGTTGTAACGCATAGCATAACAGGATGTTCATCCAGCTCCTCCATTGTCACATGTTAGATCACTTTGTACGACTCCGTGATTTTTTTTATGTTTTTGTTTTGATTTTCTAATTATTTCGTACATTACCTACAAATCCTTCTTTCATATAGATATTTCTGTAGTTGTCTGTAATCTCTTCTATGTTTGTTATTTGTGCATATTCTATAAAACTAAACATTAAAAGAGACAAGAAGTTGATAATGTCATCTCTAGTACATCCTTTTTGTATCATTTTTTATGCTTAACACAGGGAAACCCGTTTGTGGCATTATATTCCTGCTAGAAATGCAGGAGCAACTCGGCGGGTGTGTCTAGAAAAGCGGAGGACGCTAAACGTACCGGTGCACCTGGTCCATGCTCCCAGTTTTTAGTAGAGTCCGAGTTTCTCTTTTACTTTTGTTACTTTGTATGTATTATTTTAGTTATTTTATGTTCTTTATTGTGTTTTTCTGTTTTCCATATCTGGTCTTTGTCCCTGGATTACATTTTTTTTTATTTCCTCTAGTATCTTGGTTCCCTTGATTACTCTTTCACAGGTTCTTTACCACATACTGTCATTGTGTACCCCCAATTGTGTTATTTCATCTAAATTGTCCAATGGGATTTCCTGTATGGTTTCTAAGAAGGGGAAGGGGGTATCACCAAGTGAGCTCAGAGTTCTTCTTGTTGGTAGTTGTTAGTTCTTAGGTAAATATGTCAGAATTTGTTAGTTTATTTTCGGGTGGAATTGTCGGGATTTATCTTTGTCTAGGTTTAGTCAAGACTTGTCAGAAATCGTTTTAGATTTATAATAAGTTGATTGAAAAATACCAAGAATAGATTAAGGTAAATTTGTTATCAATCATAAAAAATAATTGCCAGTTTCACAATTCTAAATTTTTCCTGTTCAGTACAATTAAGAACTGATATTCATTGTATTTTTGACTTTTTACAAAATATCAGATGGAAATCTATATCATTTTTGGATAGACATTGTATTTCTTTCCATAACCAACCTAAAAAACAACCAAACAAAACAAAAACGTAGCATATAAAACGCCATACAATACAATACAAAATGTTAATTGACAATGGTCAAGCAAATGTTATATATATTTATAATGCATTTATAAAGATCGTTTTCATATATTTATAGACAATTGTTGTAGTTATATTTCTACCATTCATTTTTACACCAAAACAATAATAAGTAAATTTTCTTGCTCACGGAAACATAGAAAAGCGATGGAATGATTCGGAGAGCAAATATAGTTGTCGTAGAAGGCGACTAAATAGCGCAATTGGGTTGTGTGGCCCAAGTGGTTGAATGGAGTCCTAGCATGCCACATGTTGGGGTTGTCAGGCCATAATACGGAGAACCTTATGGCACACCACTGTGGTGCAACGTGTTGGGAAAGATGCCCCGCTCCTCGCACGTTAAAGAAACCTGCCGTGGCATTCGATAGGGGTAGGAACCTTGGCTCTCCGCTACATGAGGCTAAATTGTCTGACACTATCCACCTTTCCCTATTTCAAATGGCAATCAAAATTCGTTGACAATATTATCCTTGTGTCCCATCCAATTTTTCATTTCAATCAATCAATCAATCAATCATTTTCTGGTGATTTTGATACTATAGATATCCAACATATGTCCAGATAATCATGTGTTACGTATGTATCCATACCCAGGGATAGATTCAGGCGGGGGCGTGGCGGGCGGGCGTGCGCCCCCGCCCCCTGAAATGTTTTTAGGTTGAAACTTTAATCTCTCGCTAATTTTACCACAAAAAATATCTACATTGCACTCACTCTAGAAGAATATTTAAAAAATTTAACATTAAAAAACATTTTCGCCTCGCTCCTCTCGGCGAAATTTTAACTGTGCGCCCTCTTTCTCCCCCCCCCCCCACATACCCAATCTAAAATCCTGGATCCGCCCCTGATACCTCATTCCCATGGCTCATAACACTCAATACCTTTATCATATTTGTCAGGAACGATTTTCGTATGTTTAGTAACTCTTTAAATAATTCGTTTTCTTTTTGTTTTTGTCTATTAAACGTTTTACTTCAAACCTGAACTTTGCCGGTGAAAAACTCGTTCAACGTCGTCAGAACTCCCCGGAACAAATATTACAATTTAATAGCGATTCAACTTTTTCAAGCGACAGCGAATACACAAAAAAGGATATCAAAATACATGTATTCATCTGCCGACCATTATAAAATATAACAGCAACTATTGCAAAAAGTATACAAAAAAGTATATTCACCCTGCTCTTTTTGATTTAACCCGTGTTAATTTTTACAACTCAAATTTGTTATTTTGATGTGTTTAAGAATATCATATAAGTTCTCACATATAACTAATTAAAGTCTCAACACACACACACACACACACACTGACCGGGTCTATCCTTTGATATATTAATAATTACTAAGAGCCATTCCTTATCCCCAGGGATTTCTTTGGAAGAATCAGAACATACTGCAATGCAAACAAATATAAAAAGGGCTTAAAAGAGATAAAAACAAATTTTAAATACGGCACCATCGACATGTATTATTTTACAACTGCAAAAAATTGAGCTTGTATAATAATATGGCGCTATCGTCGTCCGTAGACACTTGGTTCTTTTGCAACTTTTAAACAAGATGCTCACAGGAGCCTAATCGCTCACCTGGTTAAAATTTGCATTTCAATGACAATACTTTAACAAGATGTTGTCCAAAATTTTGACCCAAGAAGTATTTGGTAGGAGTTAACATAAAAATCATTTCAGGAATTGAAAGTCTCTTTCTAGCTATCATAGTTTTCATGATATTTGCTGAAAACTGTTAAAAAACATCACTTTCCAATTCAAGGGAAAAAACTCTTACAAGGAGTCGTCTGACAGCTTTTTTTCCTGGCATTGATTTCACATTAAGTCGTAAGTGTAAAGTTGGTCGTAATTAATGACGTCATAACAGAAAAAAGCGTTGTGTCATAACTTACTATCAATTTAATACTAACGATATTTTGTGAAACTGGCGCCAGGAGACTTTTGTAGGCCTTATGAGGCCAATTGAAAGAATTTGGCTAAACCTAATGGTTTTTGGAGATATAATATGCAAAAAAACTACTGACTGACTCTATGTTCTACTTTTAGTAACATGAGTCATGTTTTTCGACAGATCAAAACTCCACAAATCAGTTTTTGCAGAATACCCCAAGAAGCATTCATACCAAGTCTGGTTCCAGTTGGTTAAGTAGTGTCAGAGAAGAAGATTTTTGAAAGAGATGATATTAAAAATAGCAAAAAACGTCGAAAAAGGGTTATAACTCCAACATGGCTTAACGAATTAAAATAACAATTTGACCACAGATAGATCTGATTATGCTGAACACTTTTACCCAATGTCAGTATTTGGCTCAACCTAACGGTTTGGAGATATATGCGAAAAACTACTGTCTTACCCTTATGTTCTATTTTTAGTAACGAAAACCATGTTTTTCGACAGATCAAAAATCCCCACATCAGTTGTATGCAGGATATTCCAAGAAACATTCATATTAAGTTTAATAGTGTCAGAGGAGAAAAGTTTGGAAAATTTGTTAATGACAACGACGACGACGGACGACGAAGGACGCCAAGTGATAGCAATAGCTCAAGTAGCCTTCGGCCAGATGAGCTGAAAATTATAACAAGGTCCTAAGCAACAAAGAATATGTTGGTATTGATTGTGGAGTTGTGGCACCAACCGTTTTAGAAACATGCATGAGCCAAAAAGGGCCAAAAAGACCCCGATGTAGTAAAAACTTTGTCTACTATATCTGACAAGTATGTTGTCGTACAAGCAGACAAAGTCCAAAACAACATTGTTTTTGTCTGCAAAACGTTTTACAGCCAATGTTTATTATCCGAGGTAGACGTAGAAAATAATAGTGATAAGACCTATACTGCTACCACACTCTCCAAAGAAGAGATTGTGGAAAACCATAAATCTGTGCTATCCTCTTTTGGTTTCTCTACCAAGGACGATGATTGTGATTTACCGTCTATGTACTGGATTCCTAAACTCCACAAGCATTCATACAAACAACGTTTCATAGCTGGATCTGCAAAATGTACCACCAAACCTCTTTCAAAACTTTTAACTTCTATACTCACAACTGTCAAAGAGGGTCTGCAGTCCTACCACAACACTTGTTACTCCCGTAGTGGTATTAATTCAATGTGGATCCTGAAAAATTCGAAAGATCTTTTGGAGACAATCAGTTCAAGACTATCATCTGAATATAATAGCATTAAAACCTATCATTTTTCAACTCTGTATACTTCTATTCCCCATACTCAGTTAAATCCCGACTTAAAAACATTATACATAGTTGTTTTTCCAAAAAAGATGGTACACCTAGAGACAAATATATAGTTATTGGTAGAGATTCCTCATACTTTGTAAGAAATAATTCTAAATCAACTTCCAAATATACAGAGGAAGATGTTTACAAAATGCTGGAATTTTTAATCGACAACATATTTGTCCAGTGTGGTGGACGTGTTTTTCAACAAACGGTCGGCATTCCAATGGGAACAAATTGTGCTTCTTTAGTTGCTGACCTATTCCTTCACTCTTATGAGGCTGACTTTATAGCTGATCTGATCCGAAAGAAAGAATATCGTTTGGCTAGATCCTTTAATCTCAGTTTCCGCTATATAGATGACGTATTATCTTTAAACAATCCTAATTTCGGAGATTTGATACATCGCATCTACCCCCAAAGAACCAAGATAAAGGATACTACAGACACTGTGAAGTCAGCCTCATATCTTGACCTTCACTTAGAAATCGATGGTAAAGGAAAACTATTGACCAAACTTTACGACAAACGTGATGACTTTTATTCAGAATTGTCAACTTTCCTTTCATCTGTGGCAACATCCCTTCAGCACCTGCGTATGGAGTGTTCATATCACAACTCATACGTTATACCAGAGCTTGCCGAAACTACGCAGACTTTTGTGACATAAGATTAGAATGTGGTGTTGGATGGACGGTAAGATATGTACAGACAAATCAACCCCTTCCAACTCGTACCCATGAGGAATATTACTAATGCAAACGATTTTCTATTAAAATTATTTTAATTCAATAGGTTTGTAAACATCTGAATCTGTACATTGATATCTGTATGATATTTTTTTCTTCAAGATGATAACAAACTTTACTACAGAAGTTTTATGGTTGTCATCATGAACTCGTGGATCGTTATGGGGGATCCATCTGCACCATGAAAACTGATTTATTCAACGGGCCATAGTTTTCCTTTCCTCATTTGTCTACCCCGGACTTGACTTTTTATGAGCAACTCGGCGGGTGTTTCTAGAAAAGGAGAGGATGCTTACCCTACCGGTGCACCTGGTCCATGCTCCCCGTTTTTAGTGGAGTCCGAGTTGCTCATTTGCTTTTGTTACTTTGTATGTTTGATTTTAGTTACTTTATGTTCTTTGTTGTGTATGTCTGTTTTCCATGTCTGGTCTTTGTCCCTGGATTGCATTCTTTTGATTACCCCTATAACCTTGGTTCCCTTGATTACTCTTTCATAGAGTCTATATAACTACAGTAAAACCATATGGTGTCTATGATATTGTATCATATTATGCCATACCACAATGGTCAGACTAGATTTAACTTAGGGGGATAAGACTTTTAGTGCCTAAAATATGACCCGAAATATTTTTTCTGGTGTCAAGACAATAACTTGACCATTTGTGAATGGATTCATGTTACAACAAGGTGCCATACCACAAAGAGAGAGACTGTGATTTATTTTGGGGTTATGTCTTGAGCCAAGTGAGAATAGAGAATAAGTTGTCACAAAGGGGCTGGAAACAAGTGAGTAAAATTGAATGGGTCGCTTTGAATTTCACAACAAGGTTCCGTGCCCATAACGGAAGGTCGGGATTTATTTATGGAGATGTTGACTGTAACCATTTAGCCACAAAATGGGCACTTCTTTTATGGTAAATGTTTTATCCTTTGTCAAATGTCTAATCGCAATCAAAATTAAGACCTTATCAAGTTTGAACTTCCAATAATTATTCAAGGTTCGAACTCTGTGGTTTTATCAAGCTGCGCACTGCAAAACATTTTATCAATTTTAAAATAACTGAGAAAAATTATGAGTTGATATCTTTAATTATGTTGTTCATTGAAAGATTCATGTACGTGTATCCGCAATGTTCTTGTGAATGATAATATTTGAATGATTTAAGATGGAATTCGGGAACACATGTGAGGAAGTAATCAAGAGAACCAATGCTCTAGCATAAATAAAATGAATTTAAATCCAGAGACAAATACCGGTACCAGACAGGGAAATAGACACACACAACAAAGAACATAAAACAACCAAAATAATACGTACAAAGCATCAAAAGTAAATCGGATTCTACTAAAAACTGGAAGCATTGGATTAGGTGCACCGGTAGCCCTATGTCCTCTGCTTTTCTAGAAACAACTACCATAGAAATTATAACACGCTAAACAAATCAGTTCCCATGGTGCATGTGGATACACCGTTACGATCCACGAGTTAATGATGATGACCATAAAAAAATTGTAGTGATGACTTCAATTTTGTAGCTACATAAGCTTGTTCCTTTAGTGTAAGAAGTCTATCGCTGTACAAAAAGTCTGTGTAGTAAAGACAAGCTCTGGCATGACGTATGAGTTGTGATATGAAAACTTCATACGCACGTGCTTAGGGGAAGTTGCCACAGATGAAAGGAAAGTTGACAATTATGAATAAAATGTATACATTGTATCACCAAGAAGCCCAATAAGTACCTTCAATATGTACATAAACACTATTCAAGTTAAAAAAAAACTGAGTGTAGTATCGGTTATGATAGCAAATACAGCTGACAAATTCAACATGACAAAAATGTAGGAAAATCCAAGTTTACAAATCGTGTATCTAAATACTGTTTCAGTTTGAAAACTATTGGTTAATCCTTTGAGTGCCAAGGCTTTTCCTTTATTTTGCCAAGGAAGAATTTGAAGATTCAAATTCAATTGTCCTGCTTATCACAAGAAAGGGCACAACGGCGGGGTGATCGAACGCATAAAGAAATAGACATAAACTATTCATCATTTGGATGTTTTCGAATATATTTTATACTGTCAAGTTGTCAACTTAGTACATATACGCATTGACGTACGTACGTACATAGAAATGTACCCAAAAAACAGGAAAGAAAAAAGTAATAAAACGTTAAAAGAATATAATTAGACATTTCACGAGAAGTGTTTTCAATTACTCGATTTTCTAAATACATCTAATTTACCACATTAAACCTTTTTAATACTTAAGCCCATACATGTAGTTAGCACACACAAAGATTTTGCAAGCCGCTATTTCTACACTGATATTTATTTGAAAAGGATATAATAAGCTATTAAAACATCTAAGAAGAAAGTTGAATTTCATATCCATTCTCCTTAAAAAAGTACAGTTTGAAAAAAAACAAATAGAAGTAATATTGATAAACAACCTTAGTATTTTATTCGGGACATTGAATGGAATCCTAAAAAAAATTGTAAAACCTCTAGGAAATAAATAACCTTCATGCCAATGTTCTCTTTTCCCTAATTAGTGAATACTTGGCGCTAGTACATGTGAAAAGATTAATTTTCATAATCATATGTTCAGCTAACAAAATGTTCCGTGCAGTCGATGTCAACTGAGTAAAATCATTGTACAATATTTGCGATTTTATCAATGATAAATACATGTACATTATGTATAGTTGAAATAATATGCTCATATTGTTTAAAATTTATCATTATTTTTTTTCTGTTTTGCTTTTTTTTTTATTTCTTTTACACGTTTTTTTTTATTTTTACCTGTACGAAATACGTGAAGAATACATGTTGATTTAAGTAGATTACACTGAAGGTAAAAACAAAGAGAAGTAAACAAAATGTGAATATTTGATCAATAGATAACGACGAGTAGAAATAAGAACAAAATTTGCAAGGGACTTTTTTGGCGTTGATTTAAAGTGTACAGTCTACCACGTGAACCCCCCACGCATCATCACGTTCAGAACTGTGACGTCAATTTGCTAAGCCTATATATAGGCTCTTGGCAAAAATGTGGGAGTATGAAAAGCCCATTTATAGACTATTTGGCATAGTAAGGTTTAAATACGTTTCGAACCACATATTACATTCACTACATAAAGAGAAAAAGACAAAATGGCTAGGTTCAGCATGTTAAAAAGGTAAGAAAAAATAATCAAATGAATCCATAAAAATACGTGCAATATTATATAAAACTGTGCAAAGTTTGATGATAATTGTGATTTAACGAGTTCTGTGCCACAGGGCCGATCATCGGCCCAAAGTAGTACTCCCTTCAGCGCCAGAGGCCGATGCATCGGCCCGGTCAAAACTTGTTGTTTCCTTGGCGTCACAGTAGTAAGGCCTTTGTGACGACAAAGGGGAGGGTCCATACAGGAAAGTTTTGGTAGTTCGTCAGTCATTTCATATATAAATTTCAATTTACTTGGCTGGATGATTGGCGGGAGTACTGTCAACAAGTTTCTCTCTGATGCTGTTACACGTACTGGTTATCATTATAATTGAAACATATAATTTTTATGAAATGCTTGTATACCCTTTAGGGCTAGTCAAGAAGTTATATGAATTCAATAGTGTACATGCATTCATTTAAATATATGATCCTAGGCTAACATGAACCTCCTGTTCCCAATTAATTGTTTGTCTTTTAAGATTGCAATTGTCTCGTTATTTTATTTATATCAGTTGCTAGAAATAAATGTTTCATTTTTTCTTATTTTTGCCCTAACAGATTAAGCGTTGTATTGCTCTAGGTATGCCAAACTTGTACAGGAAACTGATATCAAAATCACTTTCTACGTATGCCCAATCTTTATAAAGCCACACCAAATTTTGAAACAAATCCATCCATTGGGAGCCGAGATAATCTCAAGGAATGACGGATAAGGTGGTTCAATCTCGTTGGGTGAGAGTTTAAAGTGATAACATAAAATATAAAATAACACCAATGAATACATAGATAGGGGGGCCTATATCGGCCACTCTTTTTAAATTTAAATTTTCAACTTATTATCTTGATTTTTTTTAATTAAAAAAGAATGGCCGATATAGGCTTCCATACACAGATCATAATTTACTTCAGATAAGATTAATAACGTACGTACTATATCTAAAAACATGACACAAATAAAGTGATAGCAATAGAAATGATAAGTTTTTTAACCATTGTACATTCATCTTTTTTGTCAAACTTAACCGCCTCTATCATGATAACCGCACTTTTGGCGAAAACAAAAATGTAAAATGTTCGCCCGAAAAGGCACAATCGGTGTTGTTTTGTCCGTATTTCAAATGGATTGGAAATTTAAGCGATTGAAAAATAATGTAATTTTAAAATCTGTCAAAAGCTTTCTTGATTTGTTAGTTATACCCCCCCCCCCCAAAAAAAAAAAAAAAAGAAAAAAATAATGGTGTGATGGGAAGGACTCGACATGTATTTATCATGTCTGTCTTCCAATGTTTTAATTGCGCTAGAAGTCCTTATTTACTGCATATTTTCAGACTTCCTATCAAGGGAAAAGCAATTTAAAAAAATGGTGATCGGAAACAAGTACGTGGTATTCATACCACCCTCTTGACGCCTCTTATTAGAGGCAGCATTGTAACGTCATACAATCGTTGCACGACGAAACGTCATAGAACTACAGCTCGGAAAACATTTTTGAAAATACGTCTGGCACTCTCTTAGAGAAAACTCTGGCAGTCAAAGGGTTAAAAGACAAACAATTAATTGGGGAAATGAGGTTTATGTTAGCAAAGGCTCATATATTAAATGAATGTATGTACACTGTTTATTGAATTCATGTAACATCTTGTCTAGCACTAAATTGTGTATTAAGCATTTCATTAAGATAATATGTAACCATAAAAGTTTTAATTCTTATGATAACCAATACACGTAACAGCATAAGAGAAAAACTTGTTGACGTTAGCTCCCTCCCCCCAGTCATCCAGCCAAGGTAATTAAAAATATTTATAATTGATTAATAAAATGACTGGTGAACTACAAAAACTTTCCTTTATTGACCCTCCCCCTTTTGCCTCTCAATGTCACGTTCCGTCGTCACAAAGGCCTTGCTACTATGACGCTAAGAAAACAACAGGTTTTTGAAAGGGCCGACGCAAAAAGGGCCCTATGGCACAGAACTCGTTAAGATGGCAATTGAAAAGTTATTTGATTTATATCAGTTGCTAGAAAATTTTTTTGATTTTTTGATTTTGGTTCTATTTTTCTATTATCACTTTTTTCTATGGGACCGAAGGCCACGCGTCTGGTCCTATTCCCTTCATTCCCCACAAAAAAGCTGCAGGAGTTGTATTTCTCTAGGCATGCAAAACTCGAACAGGAAGCTGATATCGTAGATCAACCAAAATTACTTATAAAGTATGCCAAATCTTTATAAAGCCACAACAATTTTTTAAACAAACCCATCCATTTGGAGCCAAAACGGAATGACGTACAAACAAGGTGGTTTCAATGCCGCTTAGTAGGGGGTTAAAAGTGATAAAACAAAGTAAAAAATAATACCAATGAATACACAGATACGGAGGCCGATACCGGCCGCTCTTTTTTTATCTTGTATCTTGAATTTTCAACTTATCATCTTGAAGTTTTTTTAATTAAAAAAAGGTGGCCGATATAGGTTTTATACACAGATCATAATTTACTTCACATAAGTCGATAAAATTAACAACGTACGTAAATTCTTTATTCTAAAAAATGACACAAATAAAGTGATAGCAATAGAAATGATAAGTTTTTTAACTATTGAACATTCATTTTTGTCAAACTTAACCTCATCTATTCCAACAATCACACTTTTGGCGAAAACAAAAAAGTGAAGATTTCCCCGAAAAAAAAAATCACAATTGGTATTGTCTTTGTCCGTATATCAAATGGATTGGAAATTTGGTTAATTGTAAAATAGTGTGAATTTTAAAATCTGTCAAAAGCTTTCTTAATTTGTTAGCTATCCCCCCAAAAAATAATAAAATAAGGACTGATGGGTAGGACTCGCCATGCATGTATCATGTCTGTCTCCAATGTTTTGTTTGCGTTTTGTATGAATGTATGTACGATGCAGTAAAATTATGACCACGTACCTCTGCGAAAGGGAGATCTTTCGATAAAAGTGTTCATATATTTTGAGGCTCAAAGGTGAAACTCCTCTTAAATTTTTCATTGATTGGAAAGACAATTGGATTCAAACTAAACAAACTATTATTTTTACATGTATCGTTTGAATAGCATTTTACATGAAATCATTTTGTCTGATAGTACTCACTGCCTTTTTATGTTATTTTTTCCTGGAAAAATTTTTATATGCGCAATTTAAGATAAAAGCCTACAAAAAATGTAGGTAAAGTGAGATAGCATCTTCAAAAGGTCATTCCCTGTCGACAGTGTCGTTTGCTTTTTGTTCATTTACGTTCACATTTTGTAATTGTTTTTAATGTTTAATGTTTAGCTTAGCTGCCCTGTCAATATTTTCAGACTTTCAATCAAGGGAAAAGCAATTTTTAAAAATAGTAATTGGGAAACAAGTGCGTGGTATTCATTCCACCCTCTTGATGCCTCTTATTGGAGGCAGCATTGTAACATCATACAATCGTTGCACGACGAAACGTCACAGAACAACAGCTCGGAAAACATTTTTGAAAATACGTCTGGCACTCTCTTATATGTAGTTCCATCATGTACCTATTGATGGTGAGGGTAGCCATACAGCTTGGTTTAACAGCCACTTGAAAATATCTGTACTATGTAAGGAACATTGTCGCTATCTGTACTATGTAAGGAACATTGTCGCTATCTGTACTATGTAAGGAACATTGTCGCTATCTGTGCTATGTAAGGAACATTGTCGCTATCTGTACTGTGTAAGGAACATTGTCGCTATCTGTACTATGTAAGGAACATTTTTGCTAATTTCATTTTTCCGGTTTATCCTTGATTCTTGAGATCCGGGCATGCGTCAACTTGACATGGTAGGATAAAACTTGTCGTCCGGAAATTGGGATTTTTTGCTGGAAAACATAAATGCTGGACGAATAACTTTTATCAAATCGTTGCTAGAATATTAATCGACAGATTGGTATGAAATTTTGTTGAAAAATTGTGTGTAATAACATTTGTAACATTTACTCTGAACTCAACTCACGATACAAAAACGTAAACAAACATGGATGCCTCCGTACATGATGATCACGAATTGCCCATATTTAACCAATCACAACCAAATCCCAGTACTGATTCTTTAGATTCTACAAAACCCACCACTAACAAACATTGCAACCCAGAGAGCCCCGATACCCTACCTGCCACTGAAAAGCAAACAAAAAGACAAATCCGTAGACGAAATTCGTTGAATGACTTAACCGAACTCCAAACTCCGGCTACCAAAAAAAAAAAAAAAACAAAAAAAAAAAAAAACAGACAGCTGCAATGAAAAATCTCGCAGACAAGGTATTAGAAATCTTGATGAGCCCAGAAATTCTGACAACAATACTGCCAGTACTTGCTAGTAAGTAAAATCAGCGAGTCTATATCTGCTGACATTGAACAAGTCAATCTACGATTCGATCATGAAACAAAGTCACTGCGCAATGAGTTGGAAAAACAGAACGCAATCATCACAAAAAATGAACAAAAAATCTGTAAACAATTTATTGAAATATCCTCTTTAGAAAGATCCGTTCAGACCAACATTAGTGCGGTCAAAGAACGTGAAAGAGACATCGACGCTCTATATAAAAAAAACTTGAATACAGACTAGAAAATCAGGAACAATATTCTAGAAGAACTAGTCTTAGGTTTCACAATGTCCCAGTTCCAACAGATGAGGATGGCCGAATCAAGCACCCTTTAAACACTGACCAACGTGTCCTTGATATTTGCGATGGCAAAATGAATTTGAATATTGGACTGAATGACATAGGCCGATCGCATGTAATCGGAAAAGTTAGAAATGGAAAATCCCAAGTTATCGTCAGATTTATAAGTTTCAGGACAAGGGCTTTGGTTTATTCCACTAAAAAGGTCTTAAAGAACGACACAAATGGCACCTTTATTACAGAAAATCTAACACCCAATAGATCGGAATTGGTTAAGAGACTTGCCAAACTTAAAATTGACAAATTAATCGAAGCATACTGGACATTTGATAGTAGAATTTTCGTTAAACAATATGCAGAGTCGAAAAGAGATCATAAACAACTTTGATGATATAGCTAACTTCGAGCGACGTATCAGAGATGATGCAGCAGTTGAGCATAGCCGTGATATAAACGTCTAAAGGATGCTTTCTGCTTTAAAATAGCCTATCTATGTCTTCATGAATTGTTTTTATTTTATTGTTTGTAAACATAGGCATTCATCCAAAACATGTGTTCCAACTTCTACCTGCGGGTTTTTTTGTGTAGGCTATATTTAGACGAATTTACCTGTTCTGTTTGATATCAACAGAAACAATTATCCAAATTTTACCTGTATTTTTGGGACTGCGATTTAGATGATAATATAAAAAAAACTTTAACACATTTCAAACATTACTCCATAGTATAACTAGAGAATTTATACGTACATTGGACCTCCTATGTCAAAGTTGTACGGACTATGAGATCCATACACGTTTTATCACGCAAATGAAAGGGGTATATAGATTTACTATTGTCCGTGAGTACGTCCGTGCGTTCCTATCTTGGTCAAGATTTTTTGGGCTTAGGTCCATTTCTCGGGTATTGTATATGGTTGGGCAACGATACTTTGTCACTTAATTAGAACACCAAGATCCACAATAAATTATGTCAATTTGACATACATTTTCCGCTTAAGTGACTTGATAAGGTTTGTTAGTTTTTTTTATGTTTTTTTTTCTTTTTCTTTTTTTCTTGGGTACTACTCCATGATAGGACAACGATACATTGTCTGTATATTTATCTTGGTTAGTAAAGCACGATCCAAAATGCGGACTTAGGACATTTTGACCTACATTCTCCATTTAACCACTGTCAAGTTTTGTTTTTAGGTCCATAAAATCCAAATATATGGATGGGCAATGATACTATGTTATTAGATGTAACCCCGGATATAACTATGTTGACATAACAGGGTCCATCTTGAATTAGCATGGAACTTTCTAGTTTAACTTTTAGGTTATTGTGAATACCGATCGTGGCATCTTCCGTCCCACTTACACATTTTCTAGTTGTTTTTGTAAGTATGTTTCATACATTTTAGTAAGATATAGCTATCATAAATCTTAGTAAGATATAGCTAAAATATTGCATATGAATAAATATCATCAAATGTTCGCATCGATATAACCTGTATTGAGGTGAAATACTAATAGTCGAATCAGTTAATATATATCTTTTTGTTACTTTCTCTTTATTCCATATTTTCATGTTAATATGGCGACAAAAATGTGACTTCTCCATATTACTTAAATAATATATGATTGGTTGTAAAACTCATTTTTACTCTGCAGTACTTAGTACTTTGTTTGGATTTGAATTGCTGCTAGGACTGTATAACTGTAATACATGCCCGAGGCCCCTGATGTTACAGTTCTGCAGACCTATCAATTCAAACTAACCTGCCCAATAAGTACAATGTACTACTTAATGATAAAGCTAATTGCAGGATAAAATTTGAGAAAGTTTACTCATATAATTGTTCACGTACTTCCTCATGTAACAAATTATAACTGAAAATGGAATACCAAGTGAATAATTGTCGACCTGTAAACAGCAGCTGGAGTAATCTATAATAATCTATGACAATAAACAGTTGAACAGTATAATGTATTAATTTATGTTATAAGTATTTACTATTAGTTTATTGACTGGTAGCGTGTAACATATTAATCGTAAGGGACGTATCATTTTTTGCCGGGGGGGGGGGGGCTGGTCAAAATGTAGGGGATATCATTGTTTTGTTTTGATGGAAAAGGAGAGTTCAGGTTTTTATCTATCTTTATAGAGGGGGGTCATTTCTCAAAACTTTCCTAATTGCTGAAATGCAAATGATATAAAAAGACCCACGACAGTGTATAACTATATAAAAAGTCTTATATTTGCATGTCCTCATTGTAATGAAGCTACCAACAAATATGACATGGCTACCAATATTGGAACACACTCGGTATCTGTCCACCCATCATATTATTGACTTTGAATTTTTACTTTGGGTATACCGCAATTTACATGCATATCTGTACAATAACTATAAATGAAAAAGGGGGATAAAGTATTTTCCCTAACTTGAAGAAGTGAAGAAGGGGTACTTAAATATATCCCTATATTTAGGCGAGGGGTTCTTTTTTTTACTCCAACTTTCAATTCTAAATGACTACCCCCTAGGCCTCCCAGCTAAGGAATGATACGTCCCTAAATACATATGTAGATATATTACATTGTCAAATCCCAATCCCCACTCAGCCTCTATGACGTATATGTCATATATGTATTTTCTTCAAGTCTTTGTAATTTGCTTTGTATATAATGTATGTGTTTTATGTTATGTTTCTAAAGTTGGTGATGGTGAATTGACATGTATAATACTCTTTGACAGTGGCTGTTATATCATCATATCTGCAACTTCTGCCTCTGTGATAGATGGCAGGTAATGATCTTTGTACTTACAGAGCAGCCATTGGTTTGTTTAACAACAGAAAACTGATTAATTCAATACCCCTAAATTATAGAAATTCAACCTACCTTGATCTGCTTCTCATTAATTTTAATTGTACATTTTTTGTCATCGGCCTTTCATTTCTTCAATCAGTACACCCCAAAATAGACATAGTTTTTCTGCTTTTTGTACTACACTTCATTCTCATTACAGGAAATGTTGAAATGAACCCAGGTCCTATAATTCACTCCTCAAAGTTTTCTATTAGCTCCTCCAGTAACGACAACTCCCTTTCACTATGTAACATTAAAATATGAAGTATTCGGAACAAACTAGATTTTTTAAACCTGTTCTGTGAGGATTTTGATGTCATAACCATAACGGAAACACACTTAGATCCAAATATAAAAGATGATGATATACTTCTAGACTCCTTTTCTAAATCCGTCATCAGAAAAGACCGTAATAACTTTGGTGGCGGTATATTAATATATACAAAAGACGATATTCATGTCAAAAGACTGAATATTTTAGAAAATGATATCGACGAAACACTCTGGGTTGAGATCAGAGCAAAGGGTCAAAGATTTGTACTCTGTAATATTTATCGTGCCCCTGGAACTGATGTTGATTTTTTTACACGATTAAATCATGCGATAGGAATGAGCTACCAGTTCAATGAATACATTGTGGTCACGGGTGATTTAAATTCGGATCTATTTATGATTGATAACAATAGACTTGTTGACACAATAAATATGTTCAATTTTACAAATGTGATTAACAAGCCTACTAGAACAACTGATAGTCGAAGATCTTTATTAGATCTTATTATTATAAGCGACACAGAATCGTACACCATTGCCGATGTCTTTGATATTCCCAGATCTGTAAGTGACCACGACGCATCTATTGTATATATGGTATGTCCAAACGAAGATCCTGTCTCTTACAAAAGACTTGTCTGAGTGTACGACCAAACTGACAAACAAAAGTTTGCCGAGAAACTAGAGGCCTTGGATTGGGATACACTCCTTCCCGATGGCACAGATGTGGATGTAATCACAGAAATATTTACGGAAACATTTCTGTCCATCGCGAAGTAGTGCATTCCAACCAAAGAAGTTGTCATTAGAAAAAATGATAAATGTTGGTTTAATAACGAACTTAGAAAGAAAATTAGAAAGCGTGACCGTTTTAGAAAAAAAGCGTTGCAATCAAAAATTGAAAGTGATATTCTGAGGTACAAGAAGCAGAGAAACAGAGTCAATAATTTAACAAAAAAGCTGCCAAAGAAAAGTTTAAAAGTAATCTTGACAATTATATCTTAGATAATGTAAATAATCCTAAAGCGTATTGGAAGATTATGAAAATGCTGATAAAATCAAACAAAGGTACAAATTCTATCCCGCCCCTTCAAAATATAACAAACGATGATGTATTAAGTGACATAGTATACACAGATGATGAAAAATGTACATTACTAAATAAATATTTTTGTTCTATCTCAAAACTAGAGGAGGAAAACCATCAGTTACCAGATTTCGAAAGTAAGACAAATAGCTGTATTTCAAATATTAGAAATATTGAAATATTTGAAAACGAAATCGTTGATATATTAAAGATTTTAAAACCCAACAAAGCATCGGGACCAGATATTTTTAGTCATAGGATGCTCCAGCTTTGTCCAGAAAAAGTCGCTATCCCCTTAAAGAAAATTTTTAATAAATCAATCCAACAATGCAAATACCCAACTAGCTGGAAGATGGCAAATGTTACTGCTTTATTCAAGAAAGGAGACCCCTCTTTGCCTTCAAACTATAGACCAATATCGTTAATAAGTTGTGTTGGCAAAGTCATGGAAAGAATTATATTTAAACATGTATATAATCATCTATATAGTAATAAGCTAATTTATCAGTACCAATCTGGTTTTCTGCCAAAATACTCTACCGTGCATCAACTTCTTGAGATATACAGTAACATTTTAAATTCTTTTGAGAAAAAAGAAATGAACTGTTTGTTTTTTTGTGATTTTTCGAAAGCGTTTGATAAAGTTTGGCACAAAGGTTTATTAAAAAAGATTAAATTATATGGTATTTCAGGAAATTTATTTAGTTGGTTTAAAAGTTACTTAGATGGTAGACGTCAAAAGGTAATGTTGAATACAGCATCCTCAGATGATTGCCATCTTTCAGCTGGTGTTCCACAGGGATCTGTACTTGGACCTCTTCTTTTTATTATATACATAAATGATATAGCAGGTAACTTGACATTCTTGTGCAGACTTTTCGCAGACGACACTTCCTTCAATTACTCAGATTCTGACAGTGAACAGATCCTCTCTGTAATCAGTCACGATCTGAGTGAATTGGATGAATGGTCCAAAAAGTGGCTGATGTCCTTTAATCCAGATAAAACCGAAATTTTGATATTCTCCAATTATGAAACTCCCAACTTCACGTTCTCCTTGAATGGAATAGACATTCCAATCAAAAACCAACATAAACATTTAGGAGTAACATTTAGCAGTAATGCCAAGTGGAACGACCATGTAGAAAATATTATAGCTAGTGTTAAAAAACATCTAAATATTCTTCGGAAGTTGAAGTATCAACTTACTAGAAGCACTTAAGAGAAGTTATATTTAATATATATAAGACCTTTATTTGAATATGCACCTGAAGTTTGGGATAATTGTGGTGTATGTAATACCTTCAAATTAGAAAGACTTCAATTAGAAGCAACGAGAATTGTCACGGGTTTACCTATTTTTACACAGATAGAAAAAATATATCAAGAAGTTAATTGGGAACCACTAGATGTTAGACGCAAAAGAAGAAAGTTACAAATGATTTATAACATTGAACATAAAAATGCCCCATCTTATTTGCTTGACATAATACCACCGAAAGTACAATCCCTTACTAATTATCCCCTTAGAAACGGAGATGACATATTACAGCCATTTTGTAGATTATCTGTAACAAGCGAGTCTTTTTTCCCTGCTACTATTAAAGAATGGAATAAACTTGATGTACCCACTCGACAATTAGACACTATTTCCAAATTTAAAACAGAGTTAAAGAAGGATACACACAAACCACTAGTTCCTAATTATTATTCTATTGGTGAACGAAAATTGAATATTATTTGGACACAATTAAGATGTTCTGCTTCTTCTTTAAACTATGACTTATGTAGAGTCAATATCGTAAGTAGTTCTTTATGTAGATGCGGAGATGTTGAGGATGCTCATCATTTCTTTCTTGACTGTCCCTTACACGAAAACACTCGAGTAATCCTTATGAATAACATTAGTTGGCTGCCCGATGATTTTCCATTGAATGTAAATCTTTTGACTCATGGAAATCCAAATTTAACTTATGATCAAAATGTCCGTTTAATAAAACATGTCCATAGATATATCAAAGAAACTAAAAGATTTTCTGTTGTTTGATGAAATTTGATGAAATAGTGATATGCCCATGTTTTCTTCACCATCACCACATTCCTCTCAACTCTCTTATTTTTTCTTTCCTTTCTTCAAACTCTTCTCTTCTATGTCTTATTTTTCACTTTATTTTTTATCTAGTTTTTGAAAAATGTTATTAATGCATGCTCGGTTTGACAAAATATTGTACATTGCTATTGTATATGGGAGAGGACCTCGTAAGTATGTTTTACTTTTGTCCAATCCTTTTTGTTTATTACAAATAAATAAAATATGTTTAAACTAATTCTTGAGTTGTTTTTACTATTTGATATCTTCCTTGCCGATTTATGACTCGATCATATAGTAACTGTCCACTTTAAAAAAAAAATGCTTTGAATTCATTGATACATGTTTAAGTCTTTGGTGTTAATCATTGAATAGGGGGTTTGTTTTGGCTTTTTTTGTGTGTGTTTACAGTCCCCAAAGGGGCGGATCCAGGATTTCAGGATTAGGGGATGTAATAGAATTTAAGGCCGGGCAAAGCGGAGGAAGATAATTGTTTGGAGTAAATTAGGGAAAAATCATGATTCAAGCCAGAACAAAATAGTGTGTCCAAATGTTAGAGTAGGGGGTGGGTATGACAGGTCCGTCCCTATGAATCCGACCCTGTCAAAGACCGATTTATAAGTGGTAGCAAGATAACTACGATTCAGATTGAGAATGAGATGAATGATTTATATTTAATTTTTATCATGCTAAATTATTCTTTGACAGGGTCGGATTCATAGGGGCGGACCTGTCATACCACCCCTACTCTAAAAGTTCTAGCATGAAATCATGATTTTCCCCTAATTTACTACCAAATATCATCACCCGCTTAGCTCGGCCTTAAATGCTATTACATCCCCTATTCCTGAAATCCTGGATCCGCCCCTGCTAGGAGGTTTTGGAGACTGTGAACACAAAAAAAACCCAAAACAAATCCCCTATTCAATGATTAATACCAAGGACCTTAACATGTATAAATGAAATCAAAGCATTTTTTAAAAGTGGACAGGTACTATAAAATCGAGTGTAGAAAGAATTAAAGGTGAATAGATAATAGGGTATCAGTAGAGCGGGGATGGATATATTCTCACTGGGTTAGGTCACGCCCCTACCTTGACATACACCAGAGACACACAGCTATTTTTTTTTTTAAAAAGTCTGTCCCAAATAGTTGAATAAAAAAGAAGTAGCATGTTATTTTTAAGTCTGTAAGTCCAGTGTTGACAAGGTTTTCCCGTTAAAACAGGGGTCACTGTTATGGAGGAACGGCATTCCAACCTCTTACGTTGCAGGAGTAGCATTTAAACATAAAACAAGCATGCTTAGTAAATAAGAAACATCATATACATGTACAACTATGTATTTAGATTCATGCCAGCATTTCAATAAATGGTATCACGTTGTTACAGATAGCTTTCTTCACATCACGGAAACCTAAAATGATTGAATTTTACAACACAAAAATGGGAGGAGCTGATTTATCAGATCAGTTAGTCAGCGCGTACATCGATGAAAGAAAAACACTGAAAGTGTGGAAAAAAGTTAAATTTAATCTTGTTCAGAGAATGGTCATAAATTCGTATGTACTGTACTCCCTAGTTATTTGATATATAGCAGATGTTTTTTTTTAATTCCATACTATATAATACTGACGAAAATTGGAAGTGACAAGTGCGCTCTCCGATATCGGGAGTTCGACGTCACAATTATCTATTGTTGACGTCGTTGGAAACATAGCTAAAACATCAGCCGAAAATCGGTCCTCTGGCACTGAACGTAGTATGTGTAGATCGGCCCACAATTGGCCCTTCGGCATAGAAAGAGTTAAATAAATATAAAAAATCTAGTCCCCGATTCCTTCTCCTTGGTGCTACCAATCTGGTCCCCGCTCCCTTCTCCTGGGTCGGACCAATCTGGTCCCCGATTCCTCCTACTCGGTTGTACGAATCTATAGTCACCACTTCCGACTCCTGGGTCGTACCAATCTAGTTTCCGATTCCTTCTCGGTCGTACCAATCTAGTCCCCGGTTCCTTCTCCTCGATCGTACCAATCTAGTCCTCCCTGCTTCCTCTTCCTCGGTCGTACCAATCAGTGAAACACAATAGTTTTGACATTCCCGTGTTGGCATCTGTTTTATGGGATTCCGTGCTCAGGGATCCTATGCTAATTTTCAAACGTTCTCATAACATCTTCATTCTAGATTTTTTTTGTAGTTTTATTCTAGGGTTTTTGTCAGCTTCTTTCTGACATAAATCTGAACTTATCATAGATTTCTTACTGACACTAGCATTTAAATTCCTAAAATACGAAGTCTTCTTTCTGTGTAGTGCTCATTGTAAAACTTTTCGCTGCTGAATGTGGCTTCTTACTTTGAATTGTTTTTTTTTTATTATGACTACTTCTTGTGTACTATTACTTTTTTATCCCGATCTTCCTTTATATTTGGTGCATAGGTAACTCATTGTAGCATGCGTACAGCATACCTAAATCGGTCGGTCCAGTTTTGTCTGGTTTTTGTCTGTTTGTTTCTTTGCACGTATTTGGAAAAAAGTTAATAAAGTGGTAATTTTATGGTAAAGCCTGTCACTAAGATCATTTGTACTAACAGATTTTTTTTTATGAAAGACAACTGAAGTCATTTTCTAGTGGAATAGACAGTGACTATATGATACTTTCTAGTAAAATGTGTTTGAGGTGGATTTTCCTCAAAATCAGAGTTTCCCTCTTTCAAAAATTCTATCGATTTCTTGATCCTGCCACTAGACAATAGGGTTTATGAAACTGTCCTTTTTATACACTGAGACACTGGTATAACAAATTAAAAAAACCTCGACCCAAAGTTCACACCCTCTATGATTCTTGGGCTGACTAATAATTTTATCTAAAGAAATCCCATTTCTATAGTATTACTTGATTTTCAGTTGTTGATTTCACCAAAGGAGTACCATTCCATATAATATGATGAAGGTGGAACCTTTTAACGCTCCCGAAGAAACATTAATAAAAAAGCAACTTTGATATTTTTTTGTCAGCTCTGATTTGATGATTTAAACATATTTTATTCAATAAAAAAATGAATAGAATTGGATAGCAAGCAAGGCCTATATACTCTTCATACAAAGCAACATTTATATATATATGGTAGATATATAGATCGCTCCAGATCATGTTTTGTTCCACGATGAAGATTTTCATTTTGTTGAAATCATCGAGGCAGTGGTTAGGTAATCTGAAGTGTTGACTCACTGGGAGTAAAGGCTTTTTTGTTAGGTTACCTGTGTCCGTTCAAGCGCTTGTGAAAAGGCTGTTTAGATTCACCAACATATTGAAGGCCACAGATGGGACAGTGGAGCAAATATATTACATTAGCACTCTTGCAGTGCACGTTGCAAAATATTTTGTAGCGTTTCCCCGTGACTGTGCTGGTGAATGATGACAAGTGGTGCACTTGGTTGCAACATTTACACCTTTTGTCACCACAGGAGCGACTCTCGTCTGGAGTCAAGTTGGGCTCAGATATTTCAGCCCTCACAAGCAGACGACGCAAACTGTCTGGCTGTATGAAAGCAATCATAGGTGGTTTGGGAAAGACTTTGGATAATGTTGAGTTTCTCTCGACAGAGGCTGAGTGCTCACGAATGGTGTTGTGGCTGTTTTTAAGGCAGAGGTGGTATGTTAGAACACAAGGGATTCTTTTACATTTTTTTCTTTGCCTTGTATTGTAACAGACTACTTCTTGGGATGTTGTGAATTTTTTGGAACCCTTCTTTGATGGTCTTGTATCTATATCCCCTTCTTCTTAAATTGTTCTTCAGTTGACCTAGACGTTTTTTAAGGATTCGTCATTTGAACAAATGCGTCTTAGCCTAAGAGCTTGACTAAATGGTATACTCTTAGTCAGATGAGATGGATGACAGCTCTTAGGCATAAGATATTGATGTGTGTCAGTTGGTTTTGAGTATAGGTCCGTGGAGAGCTCTCCCCCGATAAGGTGCTGGAGGTATCGAGGAACGAGATGTTAGTAGCAGATGTTTCGTGGGTGAACTTGATTGAAAGATGTTGATTGTTGGCACGAGCGATACAATTGTTTAGTTCTTCTTCGTCATGTGTCCACTTCATATCCACGTCGTCAATAAACCTATACCAGGACAGAGGTTTTTCTATAGAGGATTCAAGTAGTTCTTTTTCAAATTTTCCCATGAAAATGTTGGAATAAGACGGAGCCATTTTGGTACCCATAGCTGTGCCATTTATTTGTAAGTAATGGTCTCCATTAAAAGTAAAATTGTTTTTTTTTAAACCATCGTGAGCAAAGTGACTAGGCAGTCAGTAGGTGGAACTTTGACCTCCAGAGAGTCCTGTACTTCTCTGCAAGCCTCGATACCATCAGAGTGAGGAATGTTGGTATAGAGAGATGTAACATCCATAGTGACCAGAGTGGTGTTTGGTGGAAGGGGATTCAGAGCCGGCATCTTCTGTACGTAATCAGTCGTATCTTTTATAAATGATGGAAGTTTTTCAACATGTGGGCGTAGATGAAAGTCCACGATTTTCGCTGTTGGATGGCCGTTAGCAGAGATTATAGGTCTACCTGGGTTGTTAACTTTGTGAATATTGGGGAGTAGATAGAATCGACCCGGTTTAGGATTTTCAGGTTTGAGATATTCAAGAGTTTTAATGTCAATGTGGTTATTTTCGTACATTTTGTTTAACTCAGTCTCATTAATGTAGGCGGATTTGTCCATGATCACTACAGCGCTGGCTTTGTCTGCAGGTTTTATTATGATATTGTCATTAGTCCTTAGACCTTGAAGTGCAGCACGTTCCCCTATGGTTAAATTATCGTGACTCTCTACGTTGACCCTTACATTTCTTATTCAGATTTTACATTATCAATAAATGATTCCAAAGTTAAATTTTTGCTCTTTTCAGTGACCCACTCAATTTTCTTTATAAACCGATGGTTGTTTTCATCTTCTGAATCACTCTCATTTTGACCCTCACTCTCTTTTGAGCCAAAGTACTCTTTGATCCTCAAACTTCTGGCGAAGTTGTCAAGTTCCTCGATCAGGATGGTTTCATTTACAGGACCTGGAACTGGGCAGAAATTGAGACCCTTAGCTAATAATGATGTTTCATCTTCAGTTAGGTTGTGTGATGAAAGATTAATGACAGTGTTGGATGGTTGACTGTCAGGTTTGTTTCTTCGTTTAAAATGTCTGTTGCGTCTTTTGCTTTGTTTTTCACATGGTGAGAATGTTATTGGTGACATGCCATAAAGTTGGAATTTACGTTTCTGTTTGTCATGAAGGGCCTTATTTTGAGTTTTTGTGATGTCAACAAGACGCTTAATAATAAAGTCATGATCAGAGACTGTGAGTTCTTTCTTCGATGAGTCTATCAATCGATTAAATTATGTGGTTAGTTTCTTAAGATATTCTTCGCAGTGTTTCTTCAGTAGGATCAGTAGGCGTTTTGAACAATTGAAAAGTGTCTGATCCCATCTACGAGATAGGGTACCGGAAGCCCTGCCTGGTGTTTGAGGCAAGAGCTTGATGTGAAGACCCTTAGGAATGACATCTTGTTGGATATATTAGTAAAATTTGATAAATGGTGACTAGTTCCCAATTGCTTCTGTTTAATTATCCTTAATTTCTTAAAATATTCGTCACAGTTCATAACGAATAGAGATGGAAAATGTTGAGTCTACTGGGATCGCGTAAAAACACAATACAGGCACAGGCACAATACAGGTGTAAATGTTGCAACCAAATGCACCACTTGTCATCATTCACCAGCACAGTCACTGGGAAACGCTACAAAATATTTTGCAACGTGCACTGCAAGAGTGCTAATGTAATATATTTGCTCCACTGTCCCATCTATGGCCTTCAATATGTTGGTGAATCTAAACAGCCTTTTCACAAGCGCTTGAACGGACACAGGAGCGACCTAACAAAAAGGCCTTTACTCCCAGTGAATCAACACTTCAGATTACCTAACCACTGCCTCGATGATTTCAACAAAATGAAAATCTTCATCGTGGAACAAAACATGATCTGGAGCGATCTACAGAGATTGAAGCGGGAGGGATTTTGGATAAAAGAACTCCGTGTTTTACACCCACACGGAATTAACAAAAAACATTAAGTTCTTCCTATTTTGTATAGTTTCGTATAACAGTGTTTGTAAATATTTTTAGTTTTATAGTTCAGTATTCAAGATCAACACACAACGTGTGTCTATAACACAATGTTCAAGATCTTTGTTACTGTCGATAAAATTTTATTCGTCACAGGTATTCACCTGATTAGGTAGTCAGTTGTGCTCACAGACCATTTACTTTCATACACACTCAGTTTATTTAAGGCACTGAAGAAGGTTATTTGTTGACTGAAAATTTTGCTCATTACATATTTTTTATAGTTAGTGTATTAACATCTGTATAGGTATCTTTGTAGAATCCTTTAGACTTCTATATTTTTTTTGTTTGTGCTGCATCGTCATGACTGGACGATCCGATACCCATTAAGTTTGCTGATTGGCAGATTCCTTTAGACTTTATATATATATATATATACAACGTCTCAGAATGTGACGACTCTATTCTCTACACTGCTCCATCGGATCAAATTGATACAGGGAAGATAACGTAAACTTATAGAAGGGTCTGAAAAATTCCCAACGATGTTAGAACTGTCAACTTTGCGAAGCAAATTTTTGTCGTTCCCTCCGCGGGACTCGAACTTGTACCGCTGTTACATCTATGGCAACACCGCCTGCACTAAATCCAGCGCCCTAGACCACTCGGCCAGCTAGGCTATATAAAAATATAGCTTTCGCTGGCCGGGTGATTCCTCCTCGTAGGATTAATCTAGGGATGTAACTTAGTACACGATGTATGGTAGTACGGGACAGTTCATCTAGGTGTTATTATGTAGGATAGTGGATCAAATTAATGATGCATGTCACAACAAATCCAGTACCTCAGGACAAATATTCTCGTCTATTGCATCCAATCCATTTAATCAATATATATATATATATATATATATATATATATATATATATATATATATATATATATATATATATATATATATATATATATATATATATATATATATATATATATATATATATTATACAGTGATAAATGGATTGGATGCAATAGACCAGAATATTTGTCCTGAGGTACTGAGAATGATCAAGTGTTCTATTGCACGAGGCCAATAGTACCAAAGGACAAATGTTCTGGTCTATTGCATCCAACCCATTTAATAACTGTTTTATTATCTAATTTGTCTATGTGATATAATAAAGAATAGAAATGGGGAATATGTCAAAGAGACAACCATTCGACCAATCCAAAGGCTTAGATAAAGGTCATTATGGGGTCAGTGCAATAGACTCCTCAAGAGGACTATTGCACCGTGCAATAGTACATCGACAGTGCAATAGATCGCCCTGTCCTGAATAAATTTTGAAAATAGAGAAAAATATGTGTATATTTAATAAACAAGATAAAACCGTATAATTAGGTAATAAATTTATATAGATATATAGATAGATAGATAGAAACGTCACAGAATGTGACGACTCTATTCGCTACACTGCTCCATGGGATCAAATTGATACAGGGAAAATATATAAACGTATAGCAAGGTCTGAAAAATTCCCAACGATTTAGAACTGTCAAATTTGCGCTGCAAATTTTTGATCGTTCCCTCGCGGGACTCGAACTCGTACGTCTATGACAACACCGTCCAGCGCCCTAGACCACTCGGCCAGCTAGGCTATATATTGTAATGATATACATTTGTCCTAAAGCATTTTACTAATTGTCATGGTCTGATATGTCTATTGGCCGAAATGTCCAGCATTCATAAGGAATTATTGGTTGTCATGGTCCGAAATGTCTTCTGGTCGAATCGTCCGCTACTGGTCAATATGATGTTTCTTATAATTTGCGAAACGTCTTAAAAGATTTCTTTTATTGCATAGTTTCGCTTCATTCTGTTTCATTTTGTGCAGTTAAATTTTGTTTTTATAACGATTTGATTCATTTTATTTAATTGATTCATTTCGATTCTTTCTTTTATCGATTATTTTCGTTTCGTTTTTGGGGTCATTTTGACAATCGTATGGCATTATGGGTAATGGTATTTTCGTAAACATGTGAGCGCCTTCTGTTGACTGTTTCGACAATCCATATTATGGAAAAATATGATATGTTTTGAACTTAATCAAAAACGCTACTGAGACTGGTTCTGTTCTCAATCACATTTTTCGAAGCGTACGAAAACGAAGCTACCATTACACTGTTTTTAAGTTTCCGAATTTACATGCACAAACCGAATATTGCTGCCTTTTCTGCCCCTAAGTATACATGACCCAGTTGATAATACAGCCATTTACGCTTCCTTTGGGTGCGTAATCATTAAAAAAGGATGACACATGATGGATTCCCTATCTTTGTTTGTATTTGTGTTTATATTATTCCGTCTGTGATATTTTCACTTAGAATGCAATATATGAAAGGAGACAATAGTCAGATCAACTATTTGCAAAAAAGTTTTCTTTGTAGAGGGAAAGCCTTTCAAAAACACACAAATTAATTATTGTGGATTTTTTTTTCTTTGTTTGTCTTGATAGAGTAATCAAGGGAATCAAGATTCGAGCGAAAATTCCAAGAATATATTCCAAGGATAAAGACTAGTGAGTCACAAAGTTCTATGAAACAGTTTTTCATGTCTTGTGTTTATTCTTACTTAAAAACTACAACATTCAAATACCAATTAAGGCACTCATTTAAATCTGTTTTCTTCTTTTTTCTTCTCATGTTTGGTATCCATTTTGTTGGCATTGTCTGAATGTCATCATACATCTCTTTCACTTACGTCATGCAAAACTTTCAAAATTAGCAATTTTTAAAAGTCTCAATCTTGATTTTAAATTTGAAAAATTTACGACTTTAATAAATTTAACCTTTGTTGTTATTAATGGTACAAAACTCAATAGTCGAAATGGGATACCGTATGAATACGTTCCTCGATCGATTTTATTTCCCAAGTAAGTAAAGCCTTTTAGTGAGTGTAGTCCATACACAGGGCATCTGACGGTACTCGTTAGTACGGTATCTCTCATCTGTAGCTAATCTATGACGTACTGTAATCAACATTTCTTCTAGATGTCCCTCTTTGTATTGCTCCTCAACAACTTCAAGTAGACTGTGTATAAGCCATGCTCCAATTTCACAGTAAACTGTCCTAAAAGATTTGTAACCTGTAAAAAAGTGCACGAAAGTAAGGCATCATCACATCAAGCTTATTACATTTCAGTTTCAAGTAAATTGGGCATACCGTTTTTATTTTTAATTGTTTACACCTTTAATGAATATTTACATAGTTTTCCTTTCCTCTTTGTCTACCTCTGACTTGACTTTTTAGGAGCAGCTTGGTGAGTGTTTCTAGACAGCAGAGGACGCTTACCCTACCGGTGCACCTGGTCCACGCTCCCAGTCTTAAGTGCTGATTTACTTTCGTTGCTTTGTACGTATTATTTTGGTTATTCTATGTTTTTTTGTTGTGTGTTTCTGTTTACATTTCTGATCTTTGTCTCTAGATTACAATCTTTTGATTTCCGCCAGAATCGGGGTTCCCTTGATTAATCTTACATACTTGCATATTTCCTGATATAATAGCAATGTATGAAAACACGATCAATATCATGTACAACTAAAAAAATATGAACACTTTATTAGTTACCAGGAGTTGTGGCATAAGCTATCAGCATATCAGCATCGTCTGGAAGTGAGACGACATTATCTTCAGTATCATCAGACATCACTAAAGGTTGAGTGGAGCAACCTCTACATGCCTGAACTATAAATACTTTGGGCTTCCCTTGAGATTAATAAAAATAAACATACATATGAAATTCCAGATTTATAATACACTTAAAGTAGCTTAACCTTTCTATATATATAGTTGTTAGTGCATTGCATTATACAAACACGTTTTCAGTCCTGTACATTTTGAGTTTTAAAAACAAGTACATTAAAGGTAAATCTTTTTTTGCAGACATTTTTATAACTATATTAAACATGATTTCGAATTAACCTTCAGCAGAATGTTTTGATAAGAACAAAATTCTTTAATTTTATTTTTTGCGGCTACGTTGTATTTAATATCTATAATTACCTAGAAATTCTGTAATTTCGCTATTTTTGAAATTGTTTGTAATCTCCTCGACGGTTATCATTTTGTCATTAGTGCATATTCCTTTCTACAAAAACAAAACATTAAAACAGACCACTATATCATCTATAATGTTGTGCTTTCGTTCTTTTGGTAGAATGTTCAGGATTTATTTTTAACTAATTCGGTGACTAGAATTGTCAGAATTCATCTTAGACTAGGATTATCCTACAATCGTTTTCGAATTGTTATAAATTGATAACAAATGTCAGAATAGTTTTAGTGTTTAATGGTCATTAATCGGTCAAAGTTATGGTCAGCTTTACAATTTTAGTTCGATCATATTTACTTCTTAGAAGAGAGTTAAAAACTGTAACTTATTGTTGACTCGGTTAAAAATATAAGATAATAATCTATGATATCATTTTATATTTCATTCCAAAACAAATAAACGAGCAAAATAGACTAAACCTAACAAACAAAATTCAATACAATACAGTATGAGCTCGTGATTTAAAAACAAATGGTCATGTTTAAATACATTAAAATTGATAGATTTATGTAAAATATTTTGAATGAATAACTTTAAATTAAATATTCTAAACTTCAACAGATTTTGCACTAAACAATGGTTAGGTAAAGTTTCTTGTACCTAGAACTAAATAGCCTGGAAAATGTTTCCTATTATATAGTACTTGTTTTGCAGCTGTATAAAATATATCTAGAGGCACTGCCAGTATTATTTGGTTTCAGAACCAACATAACGCGTATGTACATTCAGTACTTTACAACACTGTCATTAACTTTAGAATATCTATTTCATTAAATACTGTAAATCTTCTTCACAATTTAACAAAACTTACTTACTTTTACGTGTGTAGTATTAATGTCTTGATACTTAATAAAATCCCCGCCCCTTTAACAAATGTTCAAGTATGAATGTGACTAAAATTATATTTGTATATACATGTACAAACTTTACTTTATTGAAGTCATAAACAAAAAATGGTTGAATTAAAGTTCACATTAAGAGTTTTCAGATCAGGCAGTCTGACATATACATATATAGCAAAACTAAAAATCGTTAGAGCTCCTTGGGAATGTACTTACATGTACACAGTACTTTTACGTGGACATGATGTCTATATGTATAATGTAGAGTTCCCAAAACTTCATGTTACAGTAATGGGCAGCTAATTGGACTACCCTAACTCAACAGATTCCTCAATGCCAAGTGTTTTGCAACAAAATAGTTTGCCAGATAATCTCTAGCACTGCTGGAGTAAGAAATAGACCATCCTATTAGGCCTAAAATTATGTTATGTTTCCGGTCACCCTACCGATCCTCCTTCAGACCCACTACCCGAATGTTTTTATTTGTTATTTTGAAAAAAAAAATAATTATAAAGTCTGCCGATTGTCTTTCAGAAAAAAAGTAGAAAATAATGCCATAGATTTTTTTCTATGATCCTAGAAGGAAAAAACAGAGAAATATTGGTTGTTTATATTTAATTTCGATTGTAAAAACACATGCCGTGAGTGTGTTCTTGGTCGTGGACAATCCCTTTTGGGATTCGGCACTTTAATTAGATTTTTTGTTTTGACCTTCACCATCAAAACAAAATAAAATATCTCAAGCGCCGAATCCCAAAAGGGATTAGGTCGTGGACTAAGTCTATTAGTTTTTGCATATTTGGTTCATTATATTCTAAGTTTGTTGTCACTATGACTTATTCCATTTTAAACATTTTAAATAAATATAAATCCCTACCTATCGACCCGACAAGATTTTAAAATGGTGATCGGAAACATAACTTCATTTTTTCGGCCTTGGAGATTTCTTATCAATTGACTGGTGTGCACCATTAAGTTGACCTACCTTTCTGTCTTATATGCAATTGGAGGTGTTGATTTAATCCCAAAAAGTATTTTGCTGGGTCAAAGATTCAGCATATGCTGTAGGCTGTACAATATATAGCGTACAGATTACAAATTGGAACACTTCACGGATCCACATTAAATCACGTGATAATGAATTTAATGAATGGACGTGGTCACAATTTCCGCGAATACACCATGACCCACATTGACGGGTATGACTATGCCCAGGGACTGTGTAAATGCTTCAATGCTTTACATCGCCCGTGAGAGACCCCAAATGATAGCCAAGGGCGTTAAGAAACCCCTATGCCCGTCATGTATCACAAATATCACATATGAGTGCAGACCGGGTCTAACAGTATTGAGTATATGTTAGCACGAAAACGAAAATTAAACCAAGTATAGGAACAGTCAGCTGCACTGAGACGGAGAGGACAGCAGTGCTAGAGGTTGTCTGGCATGCTATTTTCTGACTTGGTGTCGTCCTAACCTCTAGCATCTGACACGTTGAAAGCCACCGCAAATGTGAATTAGCTTAACATGTGTTTAAAAATATTTAAAGACTTTTATTTACATAAAAGAAGTTTAACCTACCGGAAATCGAACGATAAAAATCCTAAATATTTGTTAAATAACTAGAATACATTTGTAATGAAGACAGTTGTCAAAATGACCAGCAACGTTGAATTAGGTCACTAATTTTACGGAATACAATATATTTTTGACAAAACGAACTTAAACTTAGTAAAGGCAATTCGTTGGTTAATTTGATATGTTCGTTTCTCAAATTTTAAAATTCGTAATTTTATCAACCGGAATTACACACTCCAAAAGCTACAAAACCAAATATGAAGTTCATTTGAACTGTTTTTACAAAGGATTTCCAGGATTGCTGAATTTTCTCATCAGGTAATCATTGTTTTTCTTTAGTTTAGGTTACAGACCACCAATTCAACCAATGAGCATTTGGAACGTACGCAAAAATAGTCCTACGCAGAAATTACCCCTGTTCCTCATAGTGCTGTGAAAAAAGTTCTCATCTTATTTAAAAAATTTAAACAGTTTCTGAAAGGAAAAACATTTCTGTACATTTTATAGGTGCATTTTGCTTCTTGTGTTGTGAAGCCTAATCTCCATAATGATTTTTAAATATACCCCTATCTTGTGAAAACACTGGGATTTCCCATGCTATTTATAGACCCTTCACTTCCGGTGACCAGTACTGCACTGCAAGTCTGCTAACCCCACATGCCATTCTGAGGATTGTGAGCTGACATATGTAGAATCATGCTGATATATAGTCCTCTGCAGGTTAAAGTTAAGGTAAAGTCCAGAGAAGCCATTGAATATTGTGAAATTAACATAGAAGCCTATGGGAAGTGGAATTAGTGGTTTTTAGCCTTAAGTCACCTTCTCCCGTGTAATGGTAAAGAAACTTTATAAAACGTTTTAACTGGAAAACAGTTTACTATAATTCTGCCGATTTCAAGGAATGGCGGAACGAGCGTTATGCGATATGGCGCTCGGAAGTAAGAGGTTGGGGTATGGAGGAACGGAATTCCAACCTCTTACGTTGTAGGAGTAAGGTTAGGGTATGGAGGATCGGAATTCCAAACATCTTACGTTGTAGAAGTACAGTCAGCTGATGGTCGGCGTCACTCATATGGTCGAAATGTTTGGCTAACATTGTGTTACAAAAGATTTTCGGGGATTTTAGTGGTTTATTTCCACAAAGACAGCCGAATTATCAGCTCAAAGCAACGATGTCCTAGCTTTATAATGCGCGAAATGAAGGATGTAATGGATACACGGAAAGTGCTATCATTTTCAACTTTATTTTTATAGTGTTATTTAAATACAGAATGATTGGGAATATGTATGTCCACGTTAGTTGGTGTATATGAACGCGTGATCGTTGAGAGTGTAAGGTGTCTAAAATCCTGGTACATTTTATGTAACAACTTCATAATTAGCCAGTGTTTTGGGCATTAGATATCTTTCCAGATATTTTAAAATTGATAACAAATGTCAGAACAGTTTTAGGGTTTAATGGTCATTAATCGTTCAAAGTTGTGGTCAGCTTTACAATTTTAGTCTAAAATTTAGACAAAAGGTGATTCATGCATGTCAAAAACCCACCGAATTCAGTTTTATTTCTTGTTCAGAAATAGTTACTTGATCACATAGCCAGTCTTACTTTTTCATTAGATTGTTGCGCTTTTGAGATAAAAATTATATAGATTGTACATGAAATTTACACTTTGCAATAGTTATCGTTCTTGATTTGGCTTGATTTGGTTGATTTTAGTGGATGATGAATGTATGATTTTCTAAAAAGTGCAGATGTGAATGTAGACAGAAAAGGCATCGTTTGTTTGGTGGGTTTTTCTTCACCATGAATCACTTTACCATTGGCCCTGTCTGAATTTTATGTGGAGTGGTATTCAAGTAATATGAAAGTAGGTCAACATACCTCATCTCCATGGCTCATAACAACACAAACAAAACAGTAAAATTTGTTCGCCATTTTCTTGTTTTTCATGTACATATCTCGTACTTCTAGTAACTCAGTCAGTAATTCGTCTTTTGTTTTGTCTAGTATTCTTTCCACATCAAATTTGAAATTGCTGCTGAAAAACTCCTCTAACTTCTCAACGTCGTCAACACTCCCTAGAACATGTAAAAGAAAATGCGATCCGACATTGTTTTAAATATAATTGAATAACAAAAAGTGAAAAGGATATTAAAACATATGTATTTGACAAGGATCAAATACAAATAGTCGTAACATGTTTTTAAAAAAAAACTTACTCCTTCTGATTTAATTTTATTATCTCGAGTCATGTTTTATATATGGCAAGGCAAAGTGGACAAAAATGCCTATTTATTAATATTTATAATTGAATTATATTTATAAATATGGCAATTATTGATATTTATAAATGAATTATAAATATTAATAAATGAATTTTAAATATTTATAACGCAATCCAAAATGGGCAAATATATTTATGAATAAATGATTTATAAATATTTGCAATTGTCTTGGATTTACAAATATTTATAATTCAATTATAAATATTCATAAATGATTTATAAATATTATTAAATGAATTATTAATATTTATGAATGAATTATTAATGTTAATAAATATAAGACAATGATTAATATTTGTAATTCATTTATAAATATTTATAATTAAATTGACCCGTGCAGGTCCGGGTGTCAAAAGAATAGGCCTGCAGTAGCGTTAGGCTTGTCGTAAAAGGCGACTAAAGAGTGCTCAGAACCTTAGCCGGGGCCCCGGTGGTGGAATGGGGTACCCCTGGCGTGTTACATGCTGGCGTTGTCAGGCTATAATACGGAAACCCTGACCGCAAACCATAGTGGTGCACCGTGTTGGGAAAGATGCCACGTTCCTCGCACGTTAAAGAACCCTAATGTGGTATTCTCCCGGAGTAGGAACCATAGGGCTCCGCCACAGGAGGCAAAGTTGCCCGACCCTACCCATCCTCTCCCTATTTCCAGTGGCAATCAAAATTTGTCGACCCAATTGTCAGTGTCCCATCCCTTTTTCATTTCATCATCATATCATGTTCATTTTTTCATCAATTTCATGTTCATCGTCTGAATATAGCTGAAATATTGCTGCTCGGACGTTAAACCCCAACAAACAAAAACAAAAAAATATAATTAAATTATAAATATTTCTAAATAACATCGTCCTTATAAATATTTATAAATGAATTATAAATATTTATAATTGAATAACAAATATAATTATTTATAAATATTTATAAATAGGCATTTTTGTCCACTTTGGCTTGCCATATTTAAACAAAAAACTCTTTCGTCATGGTGCTTACAAGAGAAAATATAAATTGTCACTTATAATACACACACACACACTTACCGGGTCTATCCTTTGACATATTTATGATTACCAAGAGCCCTTTCTGGTCCCTTCTCACGTCATATTTTTCCTTTGAGAAATCAGAGTATGCTGCAATGCAAAACAAAAAACCAAAAAAAAAGTGTTTTATAGATCAAAACAATTTTTGCAAATGGCACCGTCGAAATGTAAATTTTTTAATAATTAAAATATGACGGATCAATATTTTAAATCGTTTATTGCAAGATTTGATTAGTTATTTTTTTTTTGTATCCGCAATATAATTTGTGAATGAAAATATTTGAATCTCTGGGTTAAATGGGAGGATTACAAAATAAGAATATTGAATTTAAATGTATAAAGTGAAATTAAAAGCTACTGCAACAACTACACTGGACATAACGTTTTTTATGTTTATAAAATCAATAGGGATATATCGTAATGTATTTTATTGGTAGGCTCGTCTTATCAAAAAGCTTTTGAATGATTTTTTTTTCCAGTTTAAATTCAGAGTTTTGGATGCTTTTTATCAACAACATTGATGTTTAAATAAACAAGTTTACAAAAAAAAATAATGACATGTGCATCATTTGGATAATATATGCTTATCAGTGTGTACTTGCCAAGCTCAGATTTTCTCTTCTTTGCTTCACTTGGTTTTGCATGAAAGAATGTATCATCTAAAAGTAAATAGAAACAGTTTAAAAACCACACGTTTGGACACATTGTGTTTCCTAACATTAATACAATATGTTCTTTATGATTGATTGATTGATTGATTGATTGTTGGTGTTTAACGTCCGAGCAGCAATATTTCAGTTATATTCAGACAACAAACATGAATGATGATGTAATGAAAAAAGGGATGGGACACAAGGACAATAGGGTCGACAAATTTAGATTGCCACTAGAAAAAGGGAGGGATGGGTAAGGTTGGGCAATTTAGCCTCCTGTGGCGGAGCGCAAAGGTTCCTACTCCGGGAGAATACCACAGCAGAGTTCTTTTACGTGCAAGGAACGTGGCATCTTTCCCAACACGATGCACCACTATGGTTAGCGGTCAGGTTTTCTGTATTATATTCTGGCAACCCCAGCATGTAACACGCCTGGGGTACCCCATTCCACCACATGGGGCACACATCCCAGTTGCTCTGTGGGCAGAGCGCCTAGCCCCCGGCTAGGTTTCTGAGCATTATTAAGTCGCCTTTTATGACAAGTTTAGCGCTGCTGCAGGCCTATTCTTTTAACTCCCGGACCTGCACGGGATTGTTGAGTAGGTCCTGTTTTAATTCTTGCTAATTGCGATTATTTGTAAATACACGTTTTTTTAAAGAACAGCTGATGTTTTTTTTTTGTTTTTTGTTGTTTGTTTTTTTTTGTATTCGATCTAACATTGTGTCAGGTTTTCCTTTATATGACTAACAAAACCCATGCAAGGGGAAAATACTAGGTGGACAATATAATAAAAATGCGTTTAGACGCCTTTGAATAAAAAGGCTTATTTTATACAATGTACACCAATCTCTTGTTTGTCTGTGTATATATACGTTCGTGTGATGTCTGGTCTCATAATGGCGTGTAATCTTATTTTCAATCTATAATTTCTAAAGCAGTTATGGGTCACAAAATGTTTTTAAAATTGCAAAATATATGTATATTTAATTATTCCATGACAATAAAACCCTAAAAACGGTTGCTAAATAATTGGGAGATGACCATGATTTGCGTCCATCTGATAAAATGTCCATTCTTTCACGTGCGCCGATTTAAAAAAAAATGATTAGCATTTATTTACAGGTAAAACAGGTAATTGGTGTCATATAGTGCAATGTATGATTGCATTAAATCCTGTGTTAAGCAGGACGACCAAATTTCTGGGTTCTTTTCATGCGATACGGGGGTTCGTCAGGGGGAAAATTTGTCACCTTTTCTTTTTTCAGTATTTTTAGCAGATTTAGAGGACTTTTTTCTTCAAAACAATGTACGAGGCCTTGAGTATATTACAAAGAATTGTCAAGATATATTAAGAATCTATGTTTTAATCTTTGTGCTACTGTACGCTGATAATACCATTGTATTGGCAGAAACTGCAGAAGATCTGCAAAGTCCTCTTCTTGTATTTGAAGACTATTGTTCACGATGGAAATTGACTGTCAATGTTGACAAAACTAAAACCATTATTTTTTGTAAGCGTAAAAGCAAAGTTCAACATGATTTCAAATTATTTGGACAAAATTTAGAAAGAGTTGATTCGTACTCATACCTAGGTCTAATTTTTAATTACAACGGGAATTTTTCATTGGCAAAGAAAAAATTGTTAGACCAAGCTCAAAAAGCACTATATGCACTGTACGGAAAAAATAGAAACATTAATATACCAATTGACTTACAGTTAAAATTATTTGATCACTGATTGAGCCAATTCTTTTATATTCATGCGAGGTCTGGGGTTTTGAAAACACTAGTATGTTAGAAAAGATACATCTGCAATTTTTGAAGAAAATCTTAACTGTAAGATCAACTACACCAAATTTTATGATTTATGGGGAAACCGGACGTTATCCGATTGAAATTGAGATTAAAATTCGCATGTTGAACTTTTGGGCTAAACTTATTACAAATGAAAATAAAATGTCAGGAATGTTATATCAGTTATTACTAGATATGCATAACAGAAATGTATATCATTCAAAATGGATTTTATATGTTAAATCTCTATTAGACAACTCTGGTTTATCTTATGTATGGAATAGTCAAAGTGTATTAAGTAAGCTAGACACTAAAATATATGTCAAACAAATTTTACATGATCAGTTTATACAGAAGTGGTACAGTGACATGATGAATTCGTCTAGAGGTCAGTTCTACAGTTTATTTAAAAATGAATTTGGTTTTGAAAAGTATTTAGTGAAGTTAAATAAAAATCGTAGAATCTACATAAGTTACGTTGCTCAAAGGTCAAGTTTCCAATTGAAACTGGATGTTGGACCAACACCTCACGCTCAGAAAGATTTTATTATGTAATCTTGGTGCTATTGGTAATGAATTTCACTACTTGTTCCAATGTAAAAATGAACACATACAGCGGTTTAGAATAAAATTCATCTCGTCGTACTATTATACATATCCAAGGGAAGACAAACTTAAAGGGTTGTTGTCTCTTTGTAATAAAACAGTATTGAATAATTTGGCTATCTTTGTGCAAAAGCTTAGCAAATCATTATAGAATATTATAAGAAATAAATGTATACTTACAAATCGTATAAATCATGATTAACTTAAAATCCATATTGTATTAACCCACTTGTACATGTATGTTTGTATTGAATGTATATATTCAGTGTTGATGTGATCTGCTTAGCACGTGATTAGTGTTATTGACGATTGTTAAAAGTTAAGAATATTGTCGCTTACATCGTATCAGTGTATATATTTGTTCATTGTTTTTCTGTCATATGCTTCTTATGTAATAGCATGTACCACTTTGTCTTTGTTTGCCATTTTGTATATGTATTTGATTAGCCTCTTGTTACAGTGTATTCTGCCTGAGTGTATCAATAAAACTTGAAATCTTGAATCTTGACCAGAGGTGTTAGTCTTTAACCATGCATACAGAAGAGAATAATAGTGTCTTTTGATGTTTTAATGCTTCAATAAAGAGATTTTAAGTACTTTGTTCAGATTTAGTGGATGTGGTGAACAGTTCTATACATGTCATGAAAAAAAAAACCCAAAAAATTAACATGTGCATAGCTGGCAAAGGGAAGAGATAATACATTATTATTGATAAATAAAATAAAGAGATGAAATATCTTGAAAATTAACTTTATTTAGTGAAAGAAAAAAAATGTGCAAGTGCAATGCAAATCGGCGTACATGCAAAACGCAGAAACGACTATCTAGTATACGAATACACAGCTAGTATATGTTTACACATACCCCCTTTCCAATAAAAAATTCATAGTTCAAAACAAAAACAAACAAAAAATACAAAAATACTATATATAAATATCTAAACGACAAGATAAACTCACAAATAGCAAGAAAAATGGCCCTACAATATCAAGAAATATCATATTACCTTTTGAATGAACCCATGCAGGTCCGGGTGTCAAAAGAATAGGCCTGCAGCAGCGCTAAGCTTGTCGTAAAAGGCGACTAAATAGTGCTCAGAACCTTAGCCGGGTGATGGGGCGCTCTGCCCACTGAGCAACTGGGTTGTGTGCCCCAGGTGGTGTAATGGGGTACCCCTGGTGTGTTACATGCTGAATATAGCTGAAATATAGCTGCTCGAGCGTTAAACGCCAACAAACAAACAAACAAACAAACAAACAAACCTTCTGAATGAGACGATGGGGTCTGGTGATCGGCTGTTACTTTGTCAATGTCCTCGAGGGCTGGCAAAATTAGGTCTTGTGCTATCCTCGTATCGAATTCATCCAGAATTTTTTTTAGCTGGTCATACTTCCCAGGTTGTAGGAAACCTTTTCTTTCCAAAGCCTCCAATATTTCTAATATATTGTTTGCATCGTTCCTTGCCTTCGGTGTTAATTCAGATTTCAGTCGATTTTTTAATCGTTCAAATTGATCCGGATCAATAGATTTGTCAATATAATTACTTATATCAGTGGTCAGTTTGGCATGTATATCCTTTATCTCTTTTGGAAGTTTGGGCATCGTGTTTTTCAAATTTGAAAATATGCAAATATGACCTAATTTTATATACCATTAAGTATTACTTCCTGTTTTCATTAATATTTAAATTTACCTCAATATTTAAACCCAAACTATGGCAAGCCAAAGTGGACATTTTGTAATATTAGAAAATGAATTTTTAATATTACAAAAACATTTTTTTGATATTAGAAAAGATTTTTTAATATTAGAAATTAAATTTGTAATATTAAAAATTCATTTTCTTATATGACAAATTCCTGATTTAGTAATATTATAAAATATCACACATTTTGTAATATTACAAATTGAATTTGTAATATTAGAAAATAAATTTGTAATATTAAAAAAATCATTTTTTAATATCAGATAATGCTCATTTTTTTCCACTTTGGCTTGCCGTACCGAACAAACAGTACAACTAGCTTAGAAAACGATACATGAGATTAGTTAGTGTAACCTTTGTCAGTCTTCGGATTAAGCGAAGTTTAATATGATTTAAAAATGTTAATGACAGTGTCCTGTATATCAACAGTATTATAGACTAGGCAATATTTGTCACCGGGACCAGTATAAATGGGTATGGGATACACGTTTTTTTTTTCAGACAAAATGAGTACGAGACAAACTTTTTTAAATGTGTTTGTGTATGCTAATCCCTATTTCCTCTGTATGCAGATTTATGAATAAAGAAATAAAGCTTAATTAATTCAAGGCTTTTGCCACTTCGGAGGAGGGGGGAGGGGGGGTGTTAACACCAGAGATGCACATCTATTTATCAATTGTGAAGGACCTTGCAACAACTATCAATATGAAGAACAGGAATGAAAATCTCTAATCGTGTGCATATTTTACTATATATAGTATATTATAACTTGTAACATAAATTGAGATTTTTCCTTTGTTCTTTTTCCCAAATAAATATGAGAGGAAGACCAAGTATGCTCTAACTAGAAATATGGTATGATATTGCATGAAAGGGCACGTGTTCCCATAGAAATCCTTTGGAAAACAGCCATGCAATATCCCACCTCATCAGCATAATTTTATCACAGTGACAACTCCGCCTTTAAATAATTGCCAAATATTTTTAATACTTTATTTTGACTTACCGCTAAACAAGAACACGGGCTACTTTTGCCTGTATATTTCTAATTTGTCAATTTTTGTGTGGTCAATTCATGTCACAAATCATTTATAGCACCGCCTTCCTTGCCATCCAAATAGACATCTCGCCCCGTGGGCTCAAAGTTTATTTGAATAACACGTAAGATCGTGCTATAAATATAACTCGTACAAAAATCACAAATTTCTATTGGATAAGCATTACACATTAGTTTGGTCTATAGATTCCTTCTTTCTAGCTCCAATGATAAATAGATATTTTATAGCCTAGCTGGCCGAGTGGTCTAGGGCGCTGGACTTTGTGCAGGCGGTGTTGCCATAGATGTCACAGCAGTACGAGTTCGAGTCCCGCGGAGGGAACGACCAAAAATTTGCATCGCAAATTTGACAGTTCTAACATCGTTGGGAATTTTTCAGACATATATATATATATATATATATATATATATATATATATATATATCACCACGATGTATCACCTGCATCCCTCTTGACCGGATATGTCAGGAACTTTGTCCGTATGCGCATCCTTTTCATTTTCATTGAAGATGAGTTCAATTAGAATCAAAGTACTCGTGAACTAAATCAATTTGTATCGATCGTTTGAATTTTCGCCTTAAATAATCGTCAAATTGCAAAAATATGGGACAAAAGCAGGGATAAAATGAAAGTACGGGATCTAATTCAAACGCATCTAAACACAAGCTTATTGTTGTAAATGTTTAATATTTTTCTCTGATCTTTTTTTTTTTGATTCACCATTCTGATTACCAAAGACATTTAATAAACACACAACAAAATTTGTGATGCATACTAGCATATGGTGCGCCAGTTTGCGAAATATTCAGATTCGATGTTGGTTTACATGGAACACCTAGATGAATTAACTCAAAACATCCAACAAGCAGCATTATTAAACTACAAACTACTAGTTGGCATTTCCAAGTTTCTAAATTTTCAATTTAAAGATTTCCAGGTCAAAACCGTCTGTCAAATCATTCAAACTAAAGCAACAATCGTTGAAATGAAGCATTTCCTTAGATACATGTCCCTCTCAATTAGGTAAATTTCTCAGTTGATAAGCTATGTAACCCTAGTCCTACAAGTCAGCGCATAGACACTTTATGTAAAAGCGCTTAGTTTCAGGGCACCTAGTTCCAAAGACACGTACATTAATATAAACGCCAACGTCTTAGAATATAATTTCAACAAATGTGTCTTGTGCGGGAAACAATCGCCGTGCACTTTTAAAGCCCTGAAGCAATCACAGTTCTATCATTATAAAACATGGCCAAATAGCCAAATAGAATCATTATTACACAAAGCAATAGCATCAGACCACAGACTGAAACCATTCCTGAGAAATGCATTATCGAAATTCCTTTGCCATCGTCAATAAGCAAAGTTTCATTCTTATTTGTCATCTCCGGGCTTCCGATGTCACGAGGCGGTAATCGTAATAAAATACACGATACGGTGGGTAATAGTTCAGGGTGGTTTCGGGGGTAATGCTACCCTTTTTGTTATTAATTGTAATTTAGCAAAAATTGAGCGGCAAATAATAGTCAGGAACAGGGAGTGTAGTCCCTGTCTGGAACCTCTTCCTTTATATTAGTTTCTTGATCGGAACCACTGCCCCCTTTCTGTTAATATAAGAATCTGCAAAGCTCTGCATGGAATATCTCTTCAAAAGACAGCTCTTCAAATTGGTACTCGGCATTGTTCTTTTTCATTTCTGTGATCGATGACTATTTATAATCTCGCAGGGTTTGCATTTCAAGCTTAACATCAAATGTCTTTAGGCAACTTGTATATATACATTCAATATGATATAATGAACGATTGGTGAATTCGGGTTAATGCATAGAATACATGAAAACAGGTACTAATGTTAAGACAAACCAAATTAATCAGCACATTTTGTTCGCAGTAAAAGTTGTTTATCGGTGTAAATAGTTTAGAATTAAATGTGATATATTAGAAATACCTTTAAAGTGGACCTAACTATCTGCATTTGAACCTTAATAGGGTATGCCAATGGGACTATTTTCCTGCGGGAGTGTAAGATAATTGCGAATGCTAACAGGCTTTACAAATCCAAAGGCTCTGGCGACTGCTACACAGGTAAATGTGCCACACATGAGAATCATATGATTTGCATCACATGATTATCATATAAATCGAGCACCATATGATAATCATATGTTTCGGTATACATATGATTATCATATGATAATCATGTGTTTTTGACAAACATTTGATTGTCATATGTTTTTAAGCCAATATTACCATATGAGAATCATATGCCTATCATATGTTCAATATCATATGATTGCCATGTGATTACCATATGATTATCATATGAATCGAGCACCATATGATTATCTTATGTGGCACATTTGGCTGTGTATATCAATTCTGATCTTCGATCTAAATTGATAAAAATGAATAGTGGAAGTGTTCATTTTTTGTTATTTTGCTATTGTTGATTTATTGGCATGATTTGTATATATTTGTGTTACTAAATAAAGAATCTGAATTACACTTTTGGCTCTAACATACTATGAAATATAAGAAGACTAAAAATAGAATACAGAACAATATTGTTTGTTTGTTTGTTTGTTGGGGTTTAACGTCCGAGCAGCAATATTTCAGCTATATTCAGACGATGAACATGAAAGTGATGATAAAATGAACATGAAATGATGATGAAATGAAAAATGGATGGGACACAAGGAACATGGGGTCGACAAATTTTGATTGCAACTGAAAATAGGGAGAGGTGGGTAGGGTCGGGCAATTTAGCCTCCTGTGGCGGAGCCCTATGGTTCCTACTCCGGGAGAATACCACAGTAGGGTCCTTTAACGTGCGAGGAAAGTGGCATCTTTCCCAACACGGTGCACCACTATGGATTGCGGTCAGGTTTTCCGTATTATGGCCTGACAACCCCAGAATGTAACACGCCAGGGGTACCCCATTCCACCACCTGGGGCACACATTCCAGTTGCTCTGTGGGCAGAGCGCCATAGCCCCCGGCTAAGGCAGAACAATAGTGAGACACAGTTATAATACGATATTGAGACACAGTTATAATACGATATTGATATCTTTGAATGGGACATAGACTCTTTTAAACAACTAAGTACATGGGACATATGTTGTTTTTTTTTCGACGCTGTCGGTAGAGTTTCGCTTTTCACCCTTTGACCTTAATATGACGCTTTTCGATCTATGGAAACGCAAGTCACTTGATCGCAATTCTGTTTCCCGATTAGCCAAATTCTGATAACAAAATACTGTATAGAAAATTTGAAATGACGTGCCATGTGTTATTTTCTTGAAAGAAATGTAGAAACTTAGAAGTAAAAGGAACAAATTTTTACTGCGCCGGCTATCTTTTTTTAAAGATAGTTCTTGTTTAAACTATGGCCATGGGACACGTACTTTTTTACATTGGTAAATTATTTTGTATCGGTCCCACCCCGGTGATAAATATTGACTGGTCCCTTAAAACATTTCACATTTAAATTTCAGTGCATACATTACAGTTTTTGACATGACCCGCGTTGTGTCCTTGTTTTTTGACTTATGATTTACCGTGGTTCTAAACCCTGCATAGAAAAGAATTAGGATTGATACTGCATACGATGAGAACATTATAAGTTATAAGCTCCCATGTCACCGTCTATGTTTATTTAGACAGTCAGTAGATTCGGCTAACTTCTCACCCTCCAACAGATCTACTGACAGTCTAAATAATCATAGACGGTTACGGTAGCTGTAACATTTTTCTACGATTTTACTTATCTGTATTATGGGGAAACTTTGACTTCGAACAAGATTTCTTCCAAGTTATTTTGAAAATCATTCAGTAGTTAATAGGTAAAATCTATTTTTGTCTTGGCGTCCAGGTCAAATGTACACGCTGGCCGGTGGCATGATTGAAATATTCAGGTCAAATTGTTCATAAGTGCACACTTAACGTGCGTCGTTTCATTCAAAGGGCTATATTAGTCTCAACGTCATTCTGCAACGATTGTTATCATTGGTGGATGGATTTTCCTTTTATGGCCATTTGTATATTTCATTCGACTATTTTCATCAATGGCGGATGGATTTTTCTTTGTTTGCATATTGCTGCTTCGATTATTTGGACGAATTGTTTTATCCAATCACGAGTGGTCAACACAAGGCAAATTTGTAGGTTTAAACTGTCTGGGGCTGGCAAATCAATTAACTGCAATTCATAGTCCTATGTTGTTCATTTGTGTAACCCATAATCAGTTTTTTTTTATTTCTTTTTTTAACAAGGGACTCGGACCTTCTTGAACTGATTTTTTGGTGTGTTTAATTATGTAATATTTTTTTTTCCACAGTGGCCGGATTAAAAAAACAAGAGGCTATATATATATGGAAATATATGTGAAAAACTACTGTCTTACCCCGATGTTCTATTTTTATTAACGGCGGTCATGTTTTTCGACGAATCAAAAACCCCACATCAGTTCTATGCAGGATACCCCAAGAAACATTCATACCAAATGTGTTTTCAATTGGTCAAGTAGTGTCAGAGGAGAAGAGAAGGAACATTTATACTAAGTTTGGTTCTAATCAGTAAAGTAGTTTCAGAGGAGAAGAGTTTTGTACAATTGTTAACGACGACGACGGACGCCAAATGATGGCAATAGCTCACATGGCCTTTGGCTATGTGAGCTAAAAAGGAAGGGTTGTGATCACGCCAAAATACTTTAACAGCGCCGCATTTTTTTGCGCCTGTGCCAATTCAGGAATTTCTGGCCAAATGATTTCGCCTTTTTGTCAATGTTGGCCATTGATGTGTCTTTGTGTTGTTATTTGACTTTTTAGTTTATTTTGAATGAGTGTCATTGTTCTGTTACCGTGGATTTTATTACTTTAGTTGTCGGTGCCTTCCAGAGCTTGCTTGAAGGTGTGTTTACACTTATTGAAGACATTTTGTTGATCTCTGTAAGTATTTACTATTTTCATAGAGGTTATACGATAGGGCAATTGTTGCGTTTCGTAATACCTGTTCCTTTTTCTTCCGTATGTCTGGTTTTATTTACACTTTCAGTTTATTTTTATACTGCTGGAGTCTATAAGGGCAACTCTTTCGCTGCAGCCTGCCTATGGCGTTAGGGTTTCGATCCTCGTCATTCATTGAATTAAAGACAAGGTGGCCTTGAGCTGGCATTTTTCATCTCGGTGGGGTTGTTGTCTCTTCGACATATTCACCATATTAATTCTCGTTGTATTATTAAATTATGATATCAGTATAGCTGCGTTAAGTGCAAACCAGGCAAGGGAGTCATAAAATTAATGCTCGTACAACAAATAATAGGGGCAGTGGATGTATTGTTCAAATGAATACAGCGGGCACCAAGGAGGGATGCGCTCAAGGGTATGCATGCTCAGGTGTAAAGACAATTTTCCTCCTCGTACTCTCTAAATTAAATGAACTTAAAAACAGCAAAAACAAACTAATCCACGAAAACGAAAAAAAAAACCAAACAAATAAATAAAACAAAAACCCTGAAAAAATCAAAGAAATGAAAACCCAATTTTTCATATATTTGAAATGAATTCCGAAAGATGTTTCAAAATATTCATAAGATAGTATCCAAACAAGTGTTAGCTCGATGGAAACATTAGAACTAGTTTCTTCGTTGGATTTAGCAGAATTTTCTCTCTCCCTATTCTGTATGTCTGTTTGAGCAACTAGAATTTAATCTGTAATATACTTTTCAAAAACTCTGAGGTCAGAATGAATACTCTCACGGCTGATATTTGTTTATCAAATGTAGTGCAATTCGTCTTAATAATTATCTCTATTTAAAATTGTACATCCAAACAAGTACTGGTCATTTGATGCATGGTTCGTCTTCAACAAGATTTATTTCCCTGTTCTTAAAGTTCGCATTTCGGAAAATACAGGACATGTATATCTCTGAATATTCAATTGATAAAGAGGATCCTACCCGACCATTCCTCTTCGTGTACGATCCCATATTTTAGCTGTTGCTCATTTAAAATGATCTATAATATACCTGTGTTTTTTTTCTTTAAGTTTCTGTGGTCGTTTTTTTTTGTCTCTCCATTGTCACATAACTTACATGGACGAGTTCGTACTTGCCTTGTTAAGTTAAATTTATTACAATTCCAAGAAATTAAGGGAAAATAAAAAAAGTAGAATCATAATCGTAAGATTTAAAATTAGGCGAATATTTATGAACAGTAAATATACAAATAATACAATGTATAAAATAGGCACTGTATTGGTAATAAACGATGAATCACTAGATAGACACATTGGTAAATAAACGATGAATCATCAGACAGAAGACACATTGGTAATAAACGATGAATCATTAGACAGACACATTGGTAAATAAACGGTGAGTCATTAGATAGACACATTGGTAATGAATCATTAGAAATACACATTGGTTATAATGTTAATCCATTATATTATCATATTTGCATATGCTATAGCAGGTAATTTCATTGCTTTCTCTCTGAGCAATCCATATTTCACCAGACGGACTGACAGTGATTGCACCGGGTTGTCCTAGTCCAGAGGTATGAGGCGTCGGAAATTTCATAAGGAGTCCAATAAATTCTGCTGAGTATGTAATCATGTGAATCGTGTCTGTGTAACAATCAGACGCTAGAACCACGGGCTCCTTGCCATAAGTACTGACACAAATTGAATATGGTTGAAAAGAATCGTCATCGTCGAGGTTGTTACCGCTGTACTTTCCGACTACATTGCCGTCCCTTAGCCTAATGTCAACAAAATGATTTTCTTGAAATCCCAAACAAATCAAGTCATCACTAAGGATACATACTCTAGTCGGAACAATTGAATATCCAGTAGTAAAACTCGATAGTTCTTCCCCACCTGGTGAAACAATCTTGACGCATCCCATTGCGATCTCATCAACATTGCTCTTGTCACAACCTGCTACAAGGATATTTCCATCCGGAAACAGGTCAATCGCAAAAGGATAAAATATAGTCAGTGGTAAAATCAGACTCGGGTCTTCTTCCGCTGTAAAGCGACATAAAGAAGCTTCTTCGAAAAGAGGAACGAGCACAGAATTTGACTGCTCGACAGCAAAGTTCATGGTAAATGATAACTCTCGGCTGTTTTGCAAACAAGTACCATCTGTTTTGAATTTCATGACTGAAATACTTTCCGATGTGCCAATCAGTAACCACATTTCGTCACATAACTTTTGTACAATATGTACACATAGTTGATCTTCCCCAATATGGAATTTCGTTACCTCTTTCAATAAAACTTTTGACCAACCTCCAACGGCTGGTCTAGTAAAGGAATATGGGATAGAAACGGCAGATCCTGTAGAAGAATCGCTATCGGAGTCATCACTGATGTCGCCTTGATCGAATATTGCTAAAATTCCGCTTTCTCTTGGATTTTGTACACATTTATGGCGATTCTGACAAGATTTACATATTTGTTTTTGGCAACTAGAACACAAAATATTTTTCCCGTTAAGCTCACGACATATGTCACATTTCATGACATCGTCGGATACAACGAAAAAGTTTGGTAGGAAAGCTTTAATTCCTCCACCAAGAACGGGAATTTTTGCGCGGCAAATAGGACATACGAGATTATCGACATTTCTACTGCTCATCATACCTGTATAGTCAACTAAACATGGAAAGCAAAAGGTGTGATGGCAAGGTAAAATCCTTGGATCCTTATAGGCTTTCTCGAGGCATATAGGGCATTGTCGTTGATCATCTGTATGGAATTCATTGGTTTCCTTTAACTTTTCTGGTATTTTGTGAGATTTAAAATGCTTCTTATTGTTTTTATTCTGAGTGAAACTTGTCTTTTTTCTTAATGGGGTTCTGTTATCATATTTATCTTCCGGCTTCCTCAAGACAACATATTGAATAGTTGGCTTAGAGGTCGCTACAAACTTTGAACTTTTGATAACTTTCTTTCGTTTTCTTTTGGAGTGCTGTTTTTTGTTTGACAGTCTTAATTTCTCTAAAGGCTGATTACCCAAAGGCTCACAAGACTCTATCTCGTTCCTATTGTGAGAATATGTATTTCCACGGCATAAGCTTCTTGTGTTTTGAGAATTGCATGTTCTAGATCCCGAAGTTCCCATGTTACCCGGATTCTCGATATATTAAGTGAATGTCCACATCGAATTCCAAGCTAAAAATATAGATAGTGCATCTCAGAGTACGATGTAGGTCAGCATGCAGTGTCGTTTACACAAGAATAACCTTTAAAAAAAAACATTCCGGTGATGACCTATCAGAGAAAATTTAGTCATGTTCTCAATTGAACACTGCAAGAGTTCATAATGTGTAAACAACCGTTTATGTAAATAATTTAGTAAGTATTTTTTTTATTTTGAGTCGGGTTTATAAGTACATATAACAAATAATGTTGTACTGTAGTTAGTCTAACTTTCCTCTAACTTTTCAACCCCTATTTATATATTGACATTGATATTGGATATTGACTGGAGGTGAACCCAACATGGTGCCAAAATTAGCCCGTCCTATCAAAATCCAAACAAAAAGAAGGAGGGTTCCAGGGTCAGAGGAAATTTGGACTAATTTTGTACATGCTGAGGCAAGTCCCAATTGGTACATCATCCGTCAATCCCAGCATTGCTCGTGAATGTAAATCCCTGTGTGCCGAGTCTTTACATATTTAAAGCATATCATGCATCATCAAAGACAATGAATGTTTTGTTATATCTTTTATACTTCAGCCTTATCATATGTAATTAGCTCATATGTGGTCATATATAAAAGGTGACCTATTCTATTGGCTCACCCCTACCGCATTGTATATTAGAAGTGACCCCCGCCCTCTGCTGCTATAAATTTATAAGGTATTCCGTATTTGTGGTCACTGCATGTATAATACCCTCCGGCAGTACTTACATTAACTAATTCGTGATACACATATCAAATCAAAGTCTTTTTTACTTCCTCTTTCGATTTAATACATGTATAAGAATTCGGGACCAAAAATGCTTAAATTGGGTGCCGTTTGACTAATTATTAGATATTTTTAAAACAAAAATTCAATTTTTTCAATAAATATAGGTTGCTGTTTTAATATCGTAATATCAAAGGATACATTTACTGCATCAGAACAATTATTTTGTCTTGAATCATTTTAAAACTTCAAATATTAACAGTTAATGTTTTTTTATTATTTTTTTTTTATATCAAGAAATCATTTTCTAACATCATAAATTACAGATTTTTTACTTTCATACCAGAAATTCCATTTATTGATATTATTTAACAGTAATCAAGGGAATCAAGGTTATAGCGGTAATCAAAAGACTGTAATCCAGGGACAAAGACCAGACATGGAAAACAGACACACACAACATTGAACATAAAGTAACTAAAATCATACATACACAGTAACAAAAGCAAATGAGCAACCCGGACTCCACTAAAAACGGGGAGCATGGACCAGGTGCACCGGTAGGGTAAGCGTCCTCTGCTTTTCTAGAAACACCCGCCGAGTTGCTCATAAAAAGTCAAGTCCGGGGTAGACGAAAGAGGAAAGGAAAACTATGACCTGCTGAATAAATCAGTTTTCATGGTATAGATGGATACACCATAACAATCCACGAGTTCATGATGACGACCATATAACTTCTGTGGTGATGACTTCAATCTTGTAGCAATATAACTCTGTTGCAGAAGCCTATTTGTTAGAGTTCTAGCGCGATACAAATAGTCTGCGTAGTTTCGGCAAGCTCTGGCATAACGTATGAGTTGTGATATAAACACTCCATACGCAGGTGCTGAAGGGATGTTGCCACAGATGAGAGGAAATTTGACAATTCCGAATGAAAAGTCATCACGTTTGTCGTAAAGTTTGATCAATAGTTTTCTTTTACCATCGATTTCTAAGTGTAGGTCAAGATATGAGGCTGACTTCATAGTGTCTGTAGTATCCTTTATCTCAAGTTCTTTGGGGAGTGGGGTAGATGCGATGTATCAAATCCCCGAAATTAGGATTGTTTAAAGATAATACGTCATCTATATAGCGGAAACTGAGATTGAAGGATCTAGCTAAACGAAATTCTTCTTTCCGGATCAGATCAGGTGTAAAGTCAGCCTCTTGAGAGTGACAGAATAGGTCAGCCAGTAAAGGAGCACAATTTTATGCCGACCGTTTGTTGAAAAACCTGTCCACTACACTCGACAAATATATTGTCGATAAAAAATTCCAGTATTTTGTAAACATCTTCCTCTATATATTTGGAAGACAATTTGGAATTATTTCTTACAAAGTATGAGGAATCTCTACCAAGAATTATATATTTGTATCTATAACAGTAATTATAATGATCTACTATTGAAATCTGGTTTACCATCACTTAAAATTAGAAGATTAAGAACTATGGCAATGGAAACCTTCAAAATTCTTCATAATAAATCTCCTGTATATCTTAATAGTATTGTGAATTTTAAAAATGTATCTTATTCTTTAGAAAACAACATACTGTAGAAATTCCACAGGTAAGAACTACCAGTTTTGGATTGCATTCACTGAGATATGCTGGAGCAGCACTTTGGAATGAGCTGCCTGATAATATCAGACAACAGTCCAATCTTTATCAGTTTAAAAGCCTGATTAACAACTGGAATGGCAGTTCTTGCAGATGTGGCTCCTGCAGGTCTCAGTGAGTGCAATATGCTATATCATATACATGTATGTATGTCTTGTGTATTTCTTTTCATTGTGTTTTATTTTAGTTTGCTTTGATAGTGCATGAATTATAATTAGTTACTAGCGTTTTTATAGTGCTTCATTTTAGTTTGTTTTAATAGTGCATGAATTATAATTGGTTGCTAGTGCTTTTAATGCAGCATGCTAGTTCTGCTTTGCCATATTTATGTATTTAATATTTGTGTATGTCTGTGTATGTGCTGTTACATGTATGTTATTGTATGTTATTTTACTGTTATAATGTCGGATAAAAGCTTATGTTTTGTATGTTTATATGTACCGACTTTAAATAAAGTTCCTTAGTCTTAGTCTTAGGTGTAGATCTACCGTCTTTTTTTGGAAAAACAACGATTTATAGTGTTTTTAAGTCGGGACAATATAGCCTTTATATAGGAACTGTCTTCAGGTATCAGACAATCTGTCAAGGATTTTTATGGTAGATTAATATACAAATCCTTGAAAAAAATGTCATTTACTGATTTAAGAAATAGAATTGTTATTTTGGGCACGGCTGACCCCCCCCCAAAAAAAAACTGTTACCGCCGTTATAATTCAGGCAAGGTAACGGAAAAGTATTCTATAATTTGTTATGGAACAGGAAAAGGAAGCACCTGTCGAAAGTGAAAGTAGTAGAAATTCATAACCGGGCAGCGATGTCATCGGAGAACATCTCATGTCTTGACCGTCTGAAGTATATAAGGTGAATTACTATTGACAAAATGTCGCTTTTTCACGAAATATCATATTCAACACAATCGACGAACTACAGTGTGACCCACTGACTGACTGAGTCAGTGACCGAGTGAGTGACTGACTGCATGAGCATGAAACTAATAAAACCTGTATTTTCCACTGTTCCAGGCAGTTGTCTCGGTCCTACTAAACAAAGAGTGGTAGAGAGCACAAAATTCTAGTATAGACTGGTATCGCAATTTTGAATTATTTGAGTAAATAAATGTTTCTTAGTATCTATATAGTGTTTATTTTTCTGTGTGATCATTGAAAATAATATATCAACTACTATTCTGGATATTTATTCATAGATCGGCATCTAGACATCGTCCCCTGATCTGACCTCCACTCAGACTTCTACCCTGACCTCCACCCCACCTGGTGTCAAGCAAAACGTTTACTTCGTTCTTGATGACACCAGCAACAGGCAACGCTGCTTGTTGAAAAAGAATCCGGGTTGTTTCGCCCTAATTCCAGTTCGCACCTGAGTGGTTTGGCCCTACTACCGGTTCGCCCTGGGTGGTTTCGCCCTGATTTTTGTATATCAAAATATTTTATTTAGAATCAAATAAAAGTTTAAAATATATCTCTATTTCCTTATTCTCTAATGATTCTGTAACAGTACTGTTTTATATCAGTATAATGCAAATTTTCATTGTAGTGCCGGTTTACAACATATTACCTTTGTAATCTCAGGCACGTGCTTAGATTATACTGTCGTAAAGAGATAACAACTGACGCTCATTTACACATCAACTGAATTAATTAATAATTTAAATTTGTGTAATCTTGGGCACGTTTACACGTCGCATGTAAAAATTCTTTTCTATATTAATTCAGTTCTATCTTAGATTAAAATACCTTAACACCATGAGAATAAGCATTACTGGATACAAGAAGTCTGTCACTGCATTTGCTGCTCTTCTCTAGAGCTTTGTACACCACTGGCTCCTCTGGTAGTATGTCATCTGGGAGATCAGGTTCTGCATTAAAGGATCTGTAATAAAATTAAAGCAATGTAAAATCTATAATGAATAAAGATTTCATAAGATAAAAGAAATACAAGGACAAGTTTAAAATTATAACTAAAACATTGAACATGATGAAATACTTACAAATTTTTATAGAAACTCGCGTGTCCTGTGGTTCTTCTACGTCATCTGCTACTCTATGGTTAACATCGAAGCTAGCATCTATAGGGTTGTTGACCTTCATGGGTTCTGGTTCTGGCTGGGCAGGTGGTGGTACATTTTCGGCAATTGTTTGAAGATCAAAAGGTTGCAAGTTGAGTTAAAGCTGAAAATAACATCTATTGTCAATTACTGTTTGAAGAATATTTCTGTAATAACAATGTCCGTTATATTAATTTTCCTAATAATTGAAAAACCAATCAAAATTTCAATAAAATACCTAATTGCTCCTTAACTAGGATTAATTACTTCTTTTCTGCAAACATGTTTTTTAATGATTTCTTTTATTTTTCTTTAGAGTACTAATTAGTTTATCATGAATAACAAAACCTTTTATTTATTAAAACATCAATAATTTACCTGTTAATTGATAAGGGCGAAACCACTCACCAATCAGGGTGAAACAACTTGGGGAGAAACAACTTAGGGAGAACATGTAACTAGGGTGAAACCACCCGATACCATTGAAAAAATGCAGTGAATATTCTGACGAATGTGGTTCTTGGCAGTCCGCCAAGAATTCCACTAAGGCCTTTTACTTTATAAGGTCTGCCCAAAATTCACTGCATTATATTGAATGCCGTGACGACATTTATTGCAAGAGATCCAAGAAAACATTTATTTCTTTGGACCCTCAGCCTTACCCATCGACTATTGTCATAAGATTACTTAAGTTTGAAAATAAAAAACAATATATCGTGTCATTGTCATGAACTAAAACTTTAAACTGAATTAAATGAACTTAATAATAAAATAAAATGAAATGAAATGAAACGAAATGAAACGAAACGAAACGAAACGAAACGAAACGAAACGAAACGAAATGAAATGAAACGAAATGAAATGAACCGAAACGGAACGAAGTCGTGACCGTATGTAAATAAATGTCTACAGAAATGTACCAAAAACATTTATTTTAGCTAAAAATAAAAGAATATCACTATATAGATACAAAGAAACTTTTATTCAATAAAATAAGTCAATATTTCGTTACCAGTCTTTACCAGACTTTTGTGCTTTTTACCACTCTTTGTTTAGTAGTGCCCTATGACCAGTTGTCTCAGACCACACAGGGACCCTGTGCTCAGACATTGGCACTTGTTTCTATAAATATGACAGGTTACTATTAAATATGAATACTTGCACTTGTTACAGAAAAAAAATCTGTATGCCTTATGAAACCTTATGGTGAATTCCTCTTGTTATTCGGTGCAGGAGATATTTTTTGTTTTCACCAACAAGACCATCGTTGTCTGACAATGTAGAGAACATAGCTCAAAGTGCTAACAATTGCGAAAATTCGGACAAGTTCCCATTCTTTAATGATAGAAAAAAGACGGCATAGAAATATCCCTGTTTCCTCTTGTTATTCGGCGCAGGAGATATTTTTTGTTTTCACCAACAAGACCATTATTGTCTGACAATGTAGAGAACATAGCTCAAAGTGCTAACAATTGCTAAAATTCGGACAAGTTCCCATTCTTTAATGATAGAAAAAAGACGCCATAGAAATGTCCCTGTTTCAGAACATCTATCTACAGTTTGTAACAAATTGAAAATGAAGAACATTTATTACTTCATTGTACTCACTATGAACAAGAAAGACAAAATCTAATGAATACAATAAAAAAAATTAATCCCTGGCTTTATGAAACTTAGTTCTTTCAGTCTTGCAGTGATGAAAAATGTTCAAAAAGTTTAAATTTTACATTCAAAAGTGCAAATTTTACAGAAAAAAGTAAAAATTTATGGAAAAAAGTGTAAATTATACAGATAAAGATGTAAATTTTACACACAAAAAAATGCAAAATTTACAGAAAAAGTATAAAATTGTCAGTAAATAGTATGAAATTTACAGAAAAATGTGTAATTAAATTTAAAAAAAAAAAAAGTGAAAAAGTGTAAAATTTACAAAAGAAAGTGTAAAATTTACAGAAGAAAGTATAATATTTATAGAAAAAAGTAACTTATATAGAAGAAAGTATAGAATTTACAGAAAAATGTGTAAAATTTACAGAAAAAATGTGCAAAATATAAAAATAGTGATGTGTTTATGTGGCCCTAATATGCTTCCATAGATGATTGATACTAAAAAGAAAATACAGTGATGATCTAATGAAAAAATGTCTATTAATTCATAGGATTTTGAAATAAATAGAAATAAAGATATTAAATACAATGTAGTAAAACAAAATATTTATGATAAATTACAGTGCTATCTGGTACAAAAAACAATTTTTCCTCAATTCATATGATATTTTTATTTTGATTATTCTCCCTTGAAAATATTTATGGTGAACCCAGCTTTTGGGGTACCTCATAAAAGAAAATGTCCTACTGGTGGCTAGGGTGCTGAGTTGATGCCTTGACCTTCTAATAAAGGATTCTCCACACTTACTGTCTTGGATGTATGCCAACTGAACTATTTAAGATCTATTGCAGCTATCTATTGTATATTAAGACTTTATCTAAACTATCTTTAAAATTATCATTTATATATATTTTAAAGATACATGCATACATGTTTGAAAAATTAAGAATTTTTCTGTCTCAGACTTTTAGTTTATGGCCTTGCTGTTTTTTAATGACTTCCTGATAATTTTAATTTCTTTCCTTTGAAAGAGTAATCAAGGAAACCAAGGTTATAGCGGTAATCAAAAGAATGTAATCCAGGGAAAAGGACCATACATGGAAAACAGACATACACAATAAAGAATATTAAGTAACTAAAATAATACATACAAAATAACAAAAGCAAATGAGCTACTCAGACTCCACTAAAATCTGGGAGCATGGATCAAGTGCATTGGTAGGGTAAGCCTCCTCTGCTTTTCTATAAACACTTGCCAAGTTGGGGGTAGATGAAAGAGGAAAGGAAAACTATGACACGATGAACAAATCAGTTTTCATGGTGCAGATGGATACACAAGTTCATGATGACGACCATAAAACTTCTGTAGTGATGATTTCAATCTTGTAGCAACATAACTCCCTTCCAGAAGCCTAACTGTAAGAGTCCTAGCATGACACAAAAAGTCTAAGTAGTTACGGCAAGCTCTGGCATTACGTATGAGTTGTGATATGAAAACTCCATAAACAGGTGCTGAATAGATACGATAACGTAACCCTCCCTACACTACGCTCCTCACGGGAGGGTTACCACAGTTGAAATTAACAAATCAAATTCAAACTAGAAAAGTCCAAATCAAAATATAAAATTTCATTAGAAACGTGTTAGTATGAAAATAATTCAACAGTATGGAAATTAATCAACACCCATGATTTTCCATTTTCACCCATCATCAAGCCTGTATATTTCATTTAAGGTATGCTCCCATTGTTCAGGTCTCTCATGTTTCTTTTTATAAGAGAATGATTTATGCATAAATTATGATAAACATCATTGTTTAAGAAATGATGAAGGATTGTGTTTAAGCAGAAGAGGAAATTAAGGCCTTATTTCGTTAGCATATACAAGTGTTTCTCAAGGTATTAAGGTAGTTGTGTTACCATAAGTGAATTTCTTGTTCTTTGTTTAGTATATACCTTTTTAGTGATCTTGGCTTGTTTCTTTTTTTGTTTTTGTTTTGGTATTGCTACTTCTTATTGCTCATGTCATATTTTATAATCTATAAAACAATATATATATATATTATTCTAGGAACATGGTATGTTGTGTCCTGTCAGCTGAAGTTAGGCAAAGACATGAACCACTTTATTGTCTGGATGCATTTGATAAACATGGTATTATATGCTTCTTACATCTGAAAGATTGGAAGATTGTTTGGATAATTATTTCATCACGATAAGATTGTTTATCAAAAACAAGGAGTTAAATATAGATATAAATTCTTGTCAAAAATATACCTTTACAGTTGCATCACTCATAATTGTCACTTATGTGCTGCATGGTTTTAAAAGTGAAATGTATTGACTCCCAGGTGTAAACCTTCCAGACTACGTTCAAAGATTCAGTTGTATTTTTTTGAATGTGGCTTTTCAAGGAGGGAAGATTAAACCCTTTGAAGCCTACATGCTTTATATGGAATTGTCATCATCCTGCACATTCAACTCCAAGAAATGCTTACATAGGAATTGGAAAAATAAGCATCTGTTAAATCTGTGGATGTAAAGAAAAAAATGTTCTGACACTTTGTAGGACAACATCGTCATTTTGAAATGATGATACTGTACGAGTTGATTTAATTTCTTCAAATTTATAACATGCCTTTATAACATGCCTTTATAATATGCCTTTATTTGCCATTTTTCTTTTTGACTAAGAGTATATCGTATTTGATATTTTCAATCAGTTGCTGCAGCACATGAGCAATTAAAAAATATTTTTTGGACTCAAACTCAAACATGAAATTTTAGAGGCCTTTTTTTCATGAAGTGAAAAAAAAAGCCCAAAAGAAGTAAATATTTTTTCACATCTTGAATTTAAAACGGATTCAGGTGGGGGGAGGAATAGGACTGAAGTAATTTTTTAATATAATCTGAATTATTACACCATTTACACAGTCGTTAAAATTCTAATTGTTGACAATTTTAGGAACCTTAGGAGTGAACTGGAAGAATACTTTGAAAGACCATGTGCATGTTACAGTAGCCAACAGAGAAATAGATTGTCATTGTCTCTGTGAAGAAAGAGGTTTGACATATCAGACTATGCCCCTGGACTTCAGCCGTGTCCCAGGAGATCCCATGGTACCACAACAAAGTACACAAATATTCACAGCCAGATGTGCTGCTCATGTCCTACTCCACATGGAATCATTTGATTTTATGTAAGTTTATATAGAGTATTTGATGTCATAAACTGAGGGCTGTTCCTGTAAAACATATGGGGGAGGCACTTTTATTTTATGTTTATTGGTGGGTGTTTACGTCTCTTGACGAAATATACTAGTTTAATACAAAACATCAATAGAACTTCTATGGGTCACTCCCCTGGTGAAAAAATTCTTCCCCAGGTACCTCATGTCTTTTACTGGAACAGCCCTGGGTTATAACATATACTGTTTAAAGAATATCACAAGAATAAGTATGGTGTATATGTCAAAGAGACAACAACCCCATCGGGATGAAAATGTCAGCCTAAGACTACTAATTGATCAACAATGAATGATGAGAAAATAAGACCAACAGGCAGGCTGCAGCTGCTCCCAAAACATCATTATACACAATTATACACATAAAAATGTGGCCAGGTTAAAATACTTTGGCATGATCACATAGCCTCCCCCTTTAAAATCTGGCCATTGTGGAAAAAAAATATTCCGCAATTATACACATAAAAATCAGTTCAAAAAGGTCTGAGTCTCTTTGTTACAACGGAATAAAGAAACTGAAACTAAAAATAGAAAGTTTACAATAGGGAATGAAAAATCATTCCTTTTATTGTAAATTTTAGCATTACCAGTAGGTTAGTCATTATTGATATGAATACTAATATCAAGAATCAGAAATTCTTTACTATCTAATGAATTTATTAATTATGGAATGATAAGTTAAATTGATGATAATTTTTATGACTTTTTTATTTGATTAAAACATTATAAATTGAAGTGTGCCAAAATGAAAACTGCAATGATATATAAGAATAACAATCAAACAAAGAAATAAGATTGATTTAAAATCATTAAACAAAGAGGGTTTTTTTTTAATTCTGAATTTGATTATAAACATTTCAAAAGTTAAATCATGTAATTTCAAAAAGGACATTTATATATAATGCTTAAATTTTATCTTTCTATTATTTAAAATGAGAACTGACACCATAAAGGCAAAATTCTAAACAATTTCAAGGGGAGACAATTGTGGGGTTTGGGGGAATGTACTAGAATTAATTTTAATTATTGCTTGGTGACCCAAATTTTTTTTTAAGAATAGGAAAGTATACCAGATAAGTGTTTCATTCACACTTCATATTCCCCTATGCCTGCCTGCCAGTGGCATATATTCCATCTGTCTGTTCATTCATCTTTCACACTTCACACAATAACTCCAACAGTTTCATGAAACTTGTTAAACTTCTATTTTTATAAATTTCCAACTTTACGTTTTTTCACCTATGAGACTATAAGGAAAGAGTAATCAAGGGAACCAAGGTTATAGGCTAAAAACCACTAATTCCACTTTCCATAGGCTTCTATGCTAATTTCACAATATTCAATGGCTTCTCTGGACTTTACCTTAACTTTAACCTGCAGAGGACTATATATCAGCATGATTCTACATATGTCAGCTCACAATCCTCAGAATGGCATGTGGGGTTAGCAGACTTGCAGTGCAGTACTGGTCACCGGAAGTGAAGGGTCTATAAATAGCATGGGAAATCCCAGTGTTTTCATAAGATAAGGGTATATTTAGAAATCATTATGGAGATTAGGCTTCACATCACAAGAAGCAAAATGCACCTATAAAATGTACAGAAATGTTTTTCCTTTCAGAAACTGTTTAAATTTTTTAAATAAGATGAGAACTTTTTTCACAGCACTATGAGGAACAGGGGTAATTTCTGCGTAGGACTATTTTTGCGTACGTTCCAAATGCTCATTGGTTGAATTGGTGGTCTGTAACCTAAAGAGTCACTTTTTGTCTTAGTAAAAATAAATAACTATACAGGTATCTTCCTACACACATACTGAATGCATTTGCAAAGTTTCAGTGAAATGTGACAAGCACTTTTTTAAATATTTGATTTTTAAATATAGGGTAACCAAGTTGTGCGAGCAAAAAAGTGACAATATTCTACCATACTTAAATGCATTAAATATTTGCAAAGAACTTTTTCTGACTTTTCAAATAAAAAATATCAATCACAACTTGTTTTTTAACAATATTAATGAAGAAATAGTTTTAAAAGTAATCATTTTCTGAGAAATTGGTCTATTTTTAAAAAATTATTTCTGACATGCCTCCCCCTTTTTCTTGATCACATGTCAAAAATCCTAAATCTTTAAATTTTCACAAAAGGTGATATATTTGGCTTTAAATTTGTAAATACAGTGTTTTCACATTAAAACATGACCAGTAAAGGGCACCTAAAGCAAAAAAAGTACTCAATAATGGATTTTCCATGTTGCCATAGGGGAATGCTGATATGGCCTTAACCGCAGTAATGAAAGTGAGTTTTTCCTCATTTCTAACCTAATTTTTGCTCAAATCTATACAAAACTTGATTTCAAGTGCTTATTACCACCATATTTAGGTAAATATAGCCCTCAAAGTTTAATATTTGATATTTTTACTAAATTTTCTACACTTTTTATAAGATAGGACATAAAAATCAGCCAAAAAGACCAATTTTCAATAATTTGGACCTATAACTTAAAAAAATGCATATTTTGAAGGATTTTTGTAGTGTATTCCTCTCATGGCAAAGTTAACAAGATCTTCAAGTAGTTTAAAGCTATTTCAAAAAACTTTTCATTTTGCCATGGCTTCTACTTAAGGCTAAAAACCACTAATTCCACTTTCCATAGGCTTCTATGCTAATTTCACAATATTCAATGGCTTCTCTGGACTTTACCTTAACTTTAACCTGCAGAGGACTATATATCAGCATGATTCTACATATGTCAGCTCACAATCCTCAGAATGGCATGTGGGGTTAGCAGACTTGCAGTGCAGTACTGGTCACCGGAAGTGAAGGGTCTATAAATAGCATGGGAAATCCCAGTGTTTTCACAAGATAGGGGTATATTTAAAAATCATTATGGAGATTAGGCTTCACATCACAAGAAGCAAAATGCACCTATAAAATGTACAGAAATGTTTTTCCTTTCAGAAACTGTTTAAATTTTTTAAATAAGATGAGAACTTTTTTCACAGCACTATGAGGAACAGGGGTAATTTCTGCGTAGGACTATTTTTGCGTACGTTCCAAATGCTCATTGGTTGAATTGGTGGTCTGTAACCTAAATATAGCGGTAATCAAAAGAATGTAATCCAGGGACAAAGACCAGACATGGAAAACAGGCATACACAACAAAGAACATAAAGTAACTAAAATCATACATACAAAGTAACAAAAGTAAATGAGCAACTCGGACTCCACTAAAAACGGGGAGGATGGACCAGGTACACCGGTAGGGTAAGCATCCTCTGGTTTTCTGGAAACACCCGCCGAGTTGCTCATAAAAAGTCAAGTCTGGGGTAGACAAATGAGGGAAGGAAAACTATGACCCGTTGAATAAATCAGTTTTCATGGTGCTGATGGATACACCATAACGATCCACGAGTTCATGACAACGGCCATAAAACTTCTGTAGTGATAACTTCAATTTTGTAGCAACATAAATTACTGTTTTTGGACATAAACTCAATTATGTTATCAGCTATTTCCATAGAATTTTTATTAATTGTTTATTTCATTTGGTATACACTCCTTTAAGAATTTTAGAAATTTTTAAGTTATGGGACTTCAGTTAGAAAAAAAATTGAGTGATTTCCCTCTGTATTGGTCTATCATTCATATTGTGTATTTGGATTGATGTATATTATGGGGATGGTGCTCTTTATCACCTTAAGTTGATCATAAATAATCATTTTAGATAACAAAACAAGCTGATAAGGTATAGGTGTATCATGTGCTCATGGCATAGCTCTTTATTAGATTATGATAGAAATATGGAAAATTCCTGATATAATATAAAATTTTATAAAATGTAATAACAGTAAACACTTGAACCAAATTATCATTAGATTTGATTTTTTGAGTAATTTATAAAATATATGTTTTTCAAACATCCTCTGAGTAAATGAGGAAAATCTATTGGCCAGAAGTGTAAGGTATTATCTACCTCAATATCTGGGAAAATATACATATATATGGTATTCAGTTTCATGGTTGTAAAAATATATTGTTGAATGATATATACCGGTATTTTGATATCTAACATAGGTTTTGATAACTTGTTTTCACAGATACCTGAATCCCACTCAGAACTTGTCAAGTATCGTAGACTCAGCAGTAACCAATCTCAGGAACAATGGAATTCTTTGTGTGACGTCATCTGATATCTCATCTAAATTCACACGATCAGCTTTCATAGTAAAGAGGCATTATGGAGCAAATGTGATCAAAACTAGTTATATGAAAGAATTAGCACTACGCATTGTCTTAGCTAATATTGCCAGGTGAGAACATAAGGACTAGCTGCCACTATCAAACTTATGTTCTTAAATGTAAGTTTTTGTAGGAATCAGGCAAAAGGGAAAGAAACATGCATGTCTGAAACCCACTGATCTGACAATATTATTTCACTCAAGCATGCTTTTCTCCATTTGATCTCTGCATCACTGGATTTTCTCAGAAATGTCAGAAAAGTATGTTAGAAAAAATGTTCATTTTTAGTGCATTTTAATGAAATTATAACTCAGTTTACCAAAATGATATGAAAAATCTTGTCTATTTTTCCTTGATTCTGATGGTGCAAATAGTCAAATTAAACTTTCAAAATGGTAATTTTTTTCATACCATATTTCACTCACTGCCTGATTCTTACAGTGACTGCCACTTAAGGGTAATCCTAGATTTCTGTATTAAATATCTTTTAAATAGTTTTACATACATGTAATGTATACACAAAATACTATTGTGTTGATAGTTAAAATTAATGTTAATTTCTGGCAAAGTCTATCTTATTGACTTGTCATATGCATTATATATCTCCTGAAAATGCAGGTCTGGGTGTCAAAAGAATAGGCCTGCAGCAGCGCTTAGTGCTCAGGAACCTAGCCGGGAGCTAGGCGCTCTGCCTTCAGAGCTACTTGGACGTGTGCCCTAGGTGGTGGAATGGGGTACCCCTGGCGTGTTACATGCTTGGGTTGTCAGGCAATAATACGGAATACCTGACCGCAAACCATAGTGGTGCACCATGTTGGAAAAGATGCCATGTTCCTCGCACGTTAAAGAACCCTGCTGTGGTATTCGATAGGAGTAGGAACCTTTGCGCTCCGCCACAGGAGGCTAAATTGCCCAACCCTACCCATCCCCTTTTTCTGGTGGCAATCAAAATTTGTCGACCCTATTATCCTTGTGTTCCATCCCTTGTTTCATTTCATCATCATTCATGTTCATTTTATCATCCATTTCATGTTCATCACCTGAATATAGCTGAAATATTGCTGCTCAGGCGTTAAACCCCAACATTCAATCAATCAATCTCCTGAAAATAAGTATTAATGTAAAGATTGCACCAGATACACATTAGGCAGGGTCAGTTGTATTTATAAAACAATATATATTTCAAATGAAAAAAAAATGTACATTTAGAATTTATTGAGATTTTCTATTATTGCAAAAAATGTGACTTGCTCAAATTCACAATATTAAAAACTCAAAACATTGAATTTTTAATATTAATGAAATGGGACATATCTCCAGAACATAAAAATAAAACTTACAGTATCAGCAAAAATGTTTAATTTAAACTAATTAATCATTATTATAGTAAATAATATCTGATTTTACAGTATATTGTTTAATTGTATATTTTAATCATGTATATGATTGATCAGCTGTACATTTTTAGGTCATGTGGCAAATGTAACAAAGGCATAGAGGTTTTACTTTCCCTCTGTGAACAAGACCTCTACTTAATTGTTATTAGAGTCGTACGTGGGTCCAAAGAGGCCGATAGTTCTCTGGAAAAAATAGTACCTGTGTTACACTGTCAGATCTGTGAAGAAAGAGTTCTGTATCCCAACACTTTGTTACCACAAGGTTTGTATTTTACACTTGTAAAGTTACTTATAGTTTTCCCATTACACTATAAAACTTTTTTTTGCTTTTTATTGTCCCATGAATGATAAAGTGGTAACAATTTCATTATTTTAGCTTTCAAATTAATTATTCATAAAATTCATGTGGTTATTACATCTCAAATAGAACAACAATGTCTTCATTTGTAACTAATGTAAAACAGGCAGAAACATAAGAAAGATATTTTACCTGAATTGTATGAATACTTTTGACAAGTATAGCTCAATTTAAGAATCACACCCACTTGTAACAGTAATACATTTAAAAAACAAAATATTATATTGGATATATTTTTTGGACCTCTAAAAGAATTTCTATACAATTTCGAGTACATATTCAGGATAGTGTAGAGAAAATCAATCATATTATGTTTTCATATCGACTGCAAAATTTTCTCATATATTGGACCCTGATATTTAGGTGTAATGATCAAGCTTGAATCCTACATGCACTTGTAGTGATCAGACTGATTTTATATATATACTTGTAGTGATCAGGCCTGATTCTCACATGTACTTGTAGTGATCAGGCCTGATTCTCACATGTACTTGTAGTGATCAGACTTGATTCTAACATGCACTTGTAGTGATCAGACTTGATTCTAACATGCACTTGTAGTGATCAGACTTTATTCTACATGTACTTTTAGTGATCTGGCCTGATTCTTACATATACTTGTAGTGATCAGACCTGATTCTTACATGTACTTGTAGTGATCAGGCCTGATTCTAACATGTACTTGTAGTGATCAGGCTGATTTTACATGTACTTGTAGTGATCAGACCTGATTCTTACATGTATTTGTAGTGATCAGGCTGATTTTACATGTACTTGTAGTGATCTGGACTGATTCTTACTTGTACTTGTAGTGATCAGACCTGATTCTTACATGTGCTTGTAGTGATCTGGCCAGATTTTACATGTACTTGTAGTGATCTGGTCTGATTCTTACTTGTACTTGTAGTGATCAGACCTGATTCTTACATGTAGTGATCAGACCAATTCTTACATGTAGTGATCAGACCAATTCTTACATGTACATACAGTGATCAGACATAATTCTAACATGTATTGTAGTGATCACACCTGATATTATTATGTCAGGTCTTCCTTTTTAGAATTTGATTTTTTTATATAGTACTTATACTTTCCAATCCTTGTGTACAATATTTGTAGAAGAACCATATAGTTTATTGCCATGTTCCTGTTATAAAGAAAACCCTGGGAAAACAGCTGTAATTCTAGGACCTGTGTGGTAAGACTTTTTAAATGGTGTACCTACATCAATTGTAGGCTTTAACTTTTCATGTGGAAATTTATTATTTTGGTCAGACATTAGGTCCAGCGAGAAAGCCATCTTTGCCAGACTTATCAACTTTTTGCCATACCTGCATTTTTTCACCAAATTTGAATCATTCCTGTAAAAACATGAAGTTACATCATTGTTGACAGACAACAAGAGAATGGCAATAATACAAAGAGTAGCCACTTGCTGTTATTTACTAGTAACCTCTTTACTGAATAACTCTTACATTCAACTTTAAATTATTAACACCAACACCTTATTTATACTTTATTGAATACTGACTGACATTTTATTTAAAAATATTCATCATGTAAAATTCAAACATTTTTATTACTCCTCTGTAGAGTATTTTGAGATAAGAAAAGCATTTGTTGCTTTGTTGTCGGTTTTCAGTAGAGGCATTTTTTTACCTAGTTTCGCATCAGATACTAACTTATTGGCCACAAAGTCATAAACAATACCATAATTTTGATTTTGATGGCCCCAAATGGCTAAATACTTTGTCGGACACTGGGTCTGGCACAAAACCAGTTCTTACTGGCCCCTTCAAATTTCCAGTTTATAGGTCTGAAGGTCTGACCGTTTTTAACAACTCTATTGTCATTACACAGCATTAAGCTCTATATAACTTCAGGTTTTAGAACTTATTCCAATAATGCATTTTTAGCTCACCTGACCAAAGGCCAAAGGCCAACTGAGCTATAGTTAATGGACCAGAATATCATATATTTGTTTGAACTTGACAAGTTTTTGGCTTTGTATGACATTTGTTGCGTACTCTTTTCAGGACATATTAAACTACATTCTTAAAAAAAATAGTGCACTTTTCTTAAATTTATGTGAAATGAAATTCCAGAATATTGTTTAATTTTCCTATTTCTATCAACTGGAAAAAACTTTACACTAATACAATCTAAGAAGATGTTTCTAAGAAGAAAGTTTCCTTTTTAGGTCAGGAGATCTATTTAACATTCCATTCATCAAAACAATGGATCAAGTAAATGACGACCACAACCTAGGATTATCTGGTTCCCTGGCAACCATCAAAGAGGAGGCAGAGTGTACTTGTGATTCTTTAGACAAGGAACCAGAATTAAAACGTACTAGGTTATCTGCCCCTGAAAAACCAATGCCAGTTTTTTATTACAATATACCCAGTATGAAACTTAGGGCAGTTCAACAGCCTAAGTAAGTGTAGAGTTCGTTAATAGTGAATTATGACTATAGTTTCAAGAAGAACTGTATAGCAAGAAAATGTTTATCATGGTACTTGGAAACAAAATGCACCAAAACAAAGGAATGTATCTTATTTTAGAACATGACCTTATTTTGGCCAGCTTACACTTTTTATAAACTGAAACATTCCTTATACTTTAATTTCTTATGGATTAAAGTCCAAATATTAATAATTGATTTTTAGTTCAAACACTATTTTGTTTTGGATTATTTTAATTGGGGAGTGCGGACCAATCAATACTTTTGTCGTGGCAGTACCAAGCCAGGTTATTTCAAATAACTTTGTTTGCTTAAGGAGAATCAACCAATCAGAAAACTTGTTATAAATCAAATTAAATTATATTGAAAAGGAAATGAATTCTAGTGAAACCAGTAAATTAAAAAACTAGAAAAAAGGTCAATAAGAATTGGTTAGTGCATCTATATGGAGAAGTTTAGTCACAGTGGGTCATTTGCTTGGATAAGTTAGGTCACATTGGCCCATCTACATGGAGAAGTTTAGTCACAGTGGCTCTGAGTTGTTCTAATATTTCTTCAGGTGTTAAAACACTTTTTTGGTTCCTTGCATTGAGTTGTTATCTTTCTTACATTGACCAAAAACAGTTACCAGGTAATTGATCTATTGTACATTGTACCCATTGGCAGGTTACGAGGGTTCAGTATTTTATGAATGCAAGGAAAACACATTTCATTAATCCAAGATAACATGATTTGTACTAAACAAATAAAACTTTTTTTTTTATATGCTAGCTGACAGTTGCCATAGGGGACACATTATTCTGAAGTGACTTGATCCAAATTTAGTTAACTTTGAATTTTCCTTTCAGGTTTTAAGAACTTATCAAAATAAAAATACATGAAGCACTTGCACATACATGGATAATGTAATATTGCATTGCATTGTGTCAGTGACATTTGAATATATTTCAGTGGTAGATGACCTGGTTTCCCAATCATTGATTTACAAAAGAAAAAATCTCTGGAAATATGCTTATGTTATCAACAACTGACCATTCCAATAAGTGCATTTTATAGGCATAACAATAGGCATCCATACAATATATTACTGTAACTTTTTATTTCACAAATTAAGGCAAACAGTACATGTATAACAATAATAAAAATCAACATGAAATGGATATATACTTAAATAAGTTCACTGTAAATTGGAAGAGTGCATGTTTTTACTATATTAGTTTTAACAATGTATTACTCAACTGTGTGGCATCAAAAACTCTGTAAAGGTGCAGCACAAGTTAGAATTCTAATTCTGTATAAATAAATATTGTGATGACAATTTAGAACCATCTTTTGATGCTGAGTAATTTTTAATTTTCAGGTTTAGTCGATTGTTGGAGTATCTACGACAAGATGGATATCGATCAAGTCGAACACACTTGGACCGGTATGGAATTCGAACCAATGCCACACTTCGTCAGTTATCAGACCTTCTTTATAAATACTGTACCAAAAAGTCTTGATATTAAAAATTCCACAAAACATAGCAATTCAGAAATCTCAATGAACAAGTTAGTGTTTACTGAACAAATGTCTATAAATAAAACACTTCATTGGGCTCAGCTTGATATAAATAGTACTGGTCCATTTGTTATATAAACCACCTTACTTTCAAAGAATGTGACATCATAATTGAAAAGTTACATATGATATGTATGTTTTTCTCTTTTTCTTCCACACAAATACTCCAAAGTAAACTATATTTAATAACTATAGCCAATTAGTTTATAGTTTATAGGTCAAAGTGCAATATAAAGACTAGTTGGTGGTCCCAAAAAATTAAATAGACCTCTGTTACTCTTCTTAGGGTGATCAACTTGTCCTTATATTGCCATATGAATCTCAGCCCCATGAATTATTTTCTTTTTCTCCAATATCAATTGACCTTTTCCTCATGGCTAATCTAGATCAGCAGTGACATCAGATGTAACAAGTATGACATATTAGCAAAGTTATGTAAGACATTTTGGCATGTCAAAGTTTGGAACATATGGAGAAAGTTTTTTTTCAAAAAATTAAAACATTAATTCATCTTACACATCTATAAATCAGTCATATATAGTCCCTGATTGTAGAATACATATTGATTAACATTCATTATTATGTGCATCATGTACAAGGATTATATCAACAGCATAATAGTACAATTACTATATGGAGTCAAACTTTACATACAACATCAGAAACATTTCCAGGTAATAATTATTAGTCCTGTTTGTGGCAAGTAGGGTAATATGACTGAATATCACTGTAACAATGACAAACAACAAAACAATGCTATGAACATTTATACTGAATAGTGACAAAGAAAAAAACCTTCAACTTTTTAAAGAATGTCCATCCAACATCCTGTAAAAATTTTGAAAAACAACAAATCTAAGAAAAAAGCAGTCTCCATGACAACCAATTACTTATCCTATTTATTACTGAGAATTTTTCCATAATATATTGCTATTGTTATTTTCTGCAAAGATTTAAATTTTGTGATCATAAGATTGATATTCATGTTCTGACTTTAGGTGGGTCTGAGAAAGTCCTAGAGTAAAATTAAGAATTTATTTCTCATGTGAGTAATCAAGTTTTATATTTGATAAATCGCTGCTATCTATAAAATAAATAATAAACATGATTATCTTGTTTTAACATAAATTGATAAATATTCAACTAAGATATAAATGGCAGATATATATACATGTATAAAAAGGAAATCTAAAAAAAGTTTACCTTTACAGGTTCTTCATTCACAACAAATGAATTATAAATTAAATATGATATATTTACAAAAACCAAACGGTCGATATAATAACTAACAAGGGCATCTACTCTCATTGTGACCTTGACCTTTGCATCAAATTTCTAAATGTCAAATCCACTGAACAATATTGAGTCCAGAACGTTTACATAGGAGTGTTATAGACGGATTCTGGACTTTCGAAAGTATATCTCTTGCCTTTATCGTTTCCTAACAATTGTGTATCAGCATTCATTGAAAATATATTTTAGAAAATTGATCTCATGCTATACAATGTTTTTTTAAGTTCAGTATTGGTATAGTCATAGTTTTGAGTCCTAGCAACTAAAGGATGAATGGCAATTGTTACTGATTTTTAGAACCTTGTTTCTCAGTTAACATTCTATTAATTGCATTTTTCAGTTTGTCACTATAAACCCTACTATTATCTTTCTGCCAGGCATCAAAAAGGTGTTCTACACATTTATACAAAGTGGCATGTTTTCCATTTTTTCATCAAATCTGTTCTTTTTTTCTATCTGTCATAATGAAAATGATCACCTGACTATACATCATCGTAAAAAGGTAATACCCTCTGCTACACAAAAGTACTACCACAGATTCCTGTCTACCTAGAATCTGTACAAGTTGCATTTAAATCTATCAATGCAAAATAAACTTGTGTAGTGGATGAGGAAAAATGGACAGAATTATACAGCCCCACATATATTTGAACTAATGAGGAACTGATTTAACATATTTCATAATAAAAATAATTTAGTGGATTGAATTTGGAAAAAATGTGGAATGACTCTGTACCAGCAACAATTTATGTAGTACTCCAGGTAAGAATCATGCAAAATGTGATTCATGGTTGGAAAGCCTACATATTTTTATTTTTGATATTTTCTTTAAAACATTATATTTAACAGAAATTAACATGTATATTTTTATATAACTCCTGTTCTTAGAAGATAAGAATGTACTGTAGAATTCAAAATTAAGGGAGATAACTCTGTAAATGACACTATAATACAATAGAAACTATTGGATTTTCAATGTGGATTATCTCCTAAGAGCAAACAGATTGGAATGAATAATTATACAGACCCACAAAACAACTTAATAACAAAAATAAAAATGTGAAGCCCTTTTTGAGGTGTATCACATATTACAGAATTTGCACGATTCTTACAAAAACTGCTACTTAGAACATTTCAATAATATGTTAGCTTATGGATTTTACAGTTATGATACACAATATAATAATGTTCATAGTTTTGAAGAACTTAAGAGAGATATGAATACAATCTAAACTTGTAACACTATAGTTATTTCAGGTTATATATGCACCACATTAATTGGAAATTAACTGTTTCACAAATTTTAATGTCACATTCTATTTTATTTTTAATTCTCAATCTTGCCGTAAAAAGTTTAATTTAAAGTTCTGTTAAAATCAGGAGACATTGAGATGCTAGAGGGATTATGACATTACTGAATCAGTTAAACTCCATCATACATTCTACTGCTTACCAAGTGTAACATCAGGCAAACATTCTAAACCATGGCTGAGGTCAAAAGGAGCTACAAGACAAAGACTTGGTAAATCAACAATACATATAAACATGTATATCAGAAGTAAAGATTCTCAATTATATTCATATCACATCCAGGATCAACCAGATAAATACATTGTACATACCTGTGGTATACATTGCTTGCTCAATGGTTAACTACTATGGATGACAAAGTTTCCCAAGCCATCCATATCTGTCTCTCACATGGGAGACACAAATTTCCTTCTTTCATAAATTTCTCAAAACAAAATCTCCCTAAATGTTCTAAATGGCTTATGAAATAGATATAAACACAATGTTTATGTAACATCATTGAGAAACAATCAACAAATAATTCATCCTTTTTTGTTTTAATTACTGAAATTTTGATTAGAAACCCTTAGTAGTTTAACAAGATAGATTTTATATCTTTATCTTATCTTTATACTTGGATTTCTAGCAAAATTATCCTTTTTTTTCTGCTAAAAAGGTCATCATGCTAAACCTCCCTCTTAGAAAAGATGAAAAGAGGGAGGTCTCCCTCTTTAAGCATTCAAAAGGTTAACAGGTATGGCCATCTCAGAGTATTTTAACAACTGATTACAAGAAATGGGTACTTACAATTAAGTGAAAGTGGTACAAGTCATCATGCTTCATATTTATCTTACATATCTCAAAACTCACCACTTTCATGGGTTCCTGAGTTTGAGGCAATATGAGGTGGTTCAGTAGTTAGTCTATCCTTAGGGTGGACTGTAGTCAGGGGAAATTCCTTACGATTTCCACTGGGAAGACACTGTGATGTCTGTCTCTTAAAGTGATTTTCACTCTCCGACTGAAGAGGACCTTCACGACCTTCACCTAGAGGCTGACATGCAATTTCATGGTTTTCACTCAGAGGCTGCAATGCACTGCCCTTAAAAATATTTTCACCCTGAGGCTGAAGCCTACTGTCTTGGTGTTCACCTCCAGGCTGATTAAAGCTCTGATTTTCACCCTGTGACAATTCTAAGTCAGAATGAACTTGTTGGTTGTCAATGTTTTTATTTTCAATGGCTTGAGTGGAATTGTCATTTAGTAGATATGACTTTATAACATTTCTTCCGTCTCCAGCAATTGCATATCTATGCTGTGGTAAATTCATTTCTTTTTTTTCTTTTTCATGCTCCCTAGAAAAAATTTCATTCATAAGATCCAAGTGAACAGATTTCTTCTTCATTACATCATACAATGAAAATATGTTGACACCCTGCTGCAGGTTATATTTTGCTGGAAAATTTCTCTTATCAGCCTCAGAAAATTGCTCCTCATAATAGAATGATGGGAAACCTCTCAAATATATAAATGCTACTTCAGCTTCATTATTGTTATTAATCACAAAACCTGGGCTGCCAGAGGCACCTCCTTCAAACTGACATTTTATGACCAACCGTTCTTTTTTATCCAAACCAAGGTATCCATTTTCTTTTCCAAACTTTACACAAACCTCTTCAAGTTCTTTCATTTTTGTTTCTGTGGGTTTCCACAAACCAATTCCAAAGTTTAATTCTTTTTCCATGCCTTTGTCATGGCCGATTAGATAAATTTTTTCATCAGAATGTCTATCATGGTCAAGACGAATAAATCTATCTATTGGTGGTGGATATATTGGATTTTCATCCTTTTTTTTTAATTGAAGCACAACTACATCTAGATTCTCATCAGCAAATAGTATCCTTTCTTCAACTTTAAATACTATCCTTGGATTTTCTTTTTCAATATAATTAAATTGTACATAGATATCCTTCAGATCTTGTTCATATACTGTGTTATATACGCTATGCCCTGTAGTGAAAAAAAAAAATGGATACCGAAATAACCCAACATACAAATATAATCATATCATTTTTGCAGGGTGTTGATTTTCTAATTTCTGTTGTCATGACAATTAAACTTTATACAAAATTTCAAATTGTTTTACATTCAACTCTAAAGATGCAGAAGGTGGACCTGTGATTGTGTTTAATTAATAAGACAATGTCAAATAAACATACGTACTTCACTGAATTTTATATTATTTTTGATATTGTCATTTGAATGCTCAATGTCTTTCTACCCGTGACATTTAAGATATATTAGTATCATATTCTTACACATATAAATGATACAGGACATTGTCAACACACTTGAGAGTCAACAGTGTAGCCTAAGTTCCTGAACTTTGACCTAACAAACGTCAATCATGGCATACCTATTCATGATGAAAGTTTTTTTTATGGTCTTGACTATCCTTACGGACCTCGAACAACTGCATGTCTGTTTTTTATGGTCTTGACTCGTTACGGACCTCGAACAACAGCACCTTATAGGGATTCTGTTAATAGATGTCTGTTAGTAGTTGGAGGTAGCAGAGCCCAGCCTTAGGGATACCTGACTGAAGAATTTAGTCCTAGTTTGTACTACTAGCAATTGGGCTGCTGTGTTAACGTTCTGGCAGAGACCCCACATGGGTCCGAAAGTGTTGGGAGTACATTAAAGTGTAGTGTATGCACCTATTCATAATAAACATACCACTTTAAAGTACCTATGATGGATTTCCATCTTAATATCTATATAATTATCTCATACATAACTTACATATATTATCCCTCACTACATGAAAGGCAGTTATAATCTTGTCTATTCCAACTCTCCAACAGGTTCCAGTTTTCCTTTTACCATGTAGATATCCTACAGACTCTGAAGCTTTGTTTAAAACTGACGTAACTTTGAATTTCATCCTTCCAGTTTGTTGAATCTCCCCTGTAATGAAACAATAAATTAATTTCATGTACTTACTTATTGGAAAAAATCTACTATTAACCACACAGGTGAAGGGGCAAACAAGAAATGAATTTGATCAGTATCAAAGTGGCCCCTTCTTCCTGAATAAGCACATCCCCAAAACTGATCTAAGCCTTGATATAGGGCTCTTAAGATGTCAAATTATACTGCATTTTTTTTTAATGACCAAAAACCTTTTTCAGGCCATATTAGGGTATTATGCTGTCAGAGTTGGTGTCATCATCATCTTTAACATATGTAGACATTTTCTGGCCATACAAGGAGTTTTAATTTGAATAGACCTTTCTGACACTGTAAAAAAAGGTGCCATAGGACAAAAGACAGGCTGGGATTTATTTCATGGTTTGTGACTTGAACAATTTTGGAGTAAGGAGCACATTTTCCTGATGTCTTGACAGTAACTTGACTATAAGTATTTGGATCTCTTTAATATTGTACCACAAGATGCCATACCACAAAAGAAAAGGTTGGATTGACTATAGGGGTTGTGATATGAACTGTTAAGGTATGATAGCCCAAGGTGCCATCAACTTGAAGAACCACATTTTTCAAAATATGGTAATTTTACCTTAATTGTGAGATTTTTTTTTATTCTTATACCATAGGTTGAGAAAAAGTGTTTGCAGTATCCTGAATGTATTGAAAATTTGTCTTTTTTAAGTCATGAAGCATGAAATATGGATTTTTAGATAAATTGGAAGTTATCGTATATCCACATGAGGTTAGGTTTTTTTTCACCCTACATTCTATAAATTTAAACTTTAACTAAGAATAAATGTTTGCAATGTCCCATGTATAATGAAAATTGACATTTTATTAGACAAAATTCATATATTTTTGCTTTTTATACCCATTAGAACTTTTCTCATCCACCTGAAATACATGTACAACATTATTCAAAATACAGCTATTTTTTACTTGTTTTATGTTGCTTCGATTACTAGTGTTCACGATATCCTGTTGGTAAAATAACTTTGTATTTTAATAGTATTTTTTTTTTAAATCACTCATTTGCATCCAGTAGACCATAGTCCTGTAATTAGATTCAATTACAGGTCTATGTTTTACCTAAAAGCATTTTTTTCACACAGAATTCACAACTGTCAAATTTAAACTCTTTAAAATAATAATGACTATTAAATTTTGATTTAATTGCGATATCATCGATGGAGAGACATTATTTAATACAAAAAAGATATTTATTTAATACTAAAAGGATGACTTCTAAGAAGATGCATATTTAAACTTAATTTAATATTTCTATTTTCATTTGTAAACAATACATTGCATTATGGTCAATTAACGTTTGTTGAAAGAAAAAGCTATCATATATCTTAAAAAGAATCCTGTTTGGAAAATCCTACATCATGTATTGCATATTGTACAGATGAATATTCTGTATCGTTAATCTTATATTGAAATTCAAAAGTTTTATTAAAACTCAGTACATATAAAACATTTACAAGACAAGCTCGAATGAGCTTTCAAAACTGAAAAAAGACAAGATTTTTTTTCTCCCACTCCTTTTTTAGCTCACCTGGCCAAAGACCATGTGAGCTATTGCCATCTCTTGGCATAAGTCCTTGTCTGTTGTGGTCGTTAACAAATTTTCAAAACTCTTCTCCTCTGACACTACTTGACCAATTCCAATTCTGCATAAAACTGAAGTGGATATTTTTGATCTGTTGAAAAACATGGCCACCATTACTCAAAATAGAACATAGGGGTCAGACAGTAGTCTTTCATGTATATCTCCAGAATCGTTAGGTTTAGCTTAATTCTGACAGGATTAAATAGTTAAGCATGATAAGAACTAGCTGTGGTCAATTTTTCGGTTTAATTTGTTAAGCCATATTGGAGTTATTGCCCTTTTTAGCTCACCTAGCCAAAGGCCGTGTAAGCTATTGCCATCCTTTGACATCTGTTATCTTCGTTGTCATTCGTTGTCATTGTCAATAATACAAAACTTTCCTCCTCTGAAACTACTTTACCAGTTGGAACCAAACTTGGTATGAATTGGGGTATCCTGCATAGAACTGATGTGGGGATTTTTGATTCATTGAAAAATATGGCAGCCTTTACTAAAAATAGAACATACTGGTCAGACAGTAGTTTTTCTCATATATATATCCAAAACTGTTAGGTTAAGCCAAATTCTGACTGCAGGTAAAAGTGTTCAGCATGATGAGATCTATCTGTTGTCAAATTGTCAAATGTTGGAGTTATTGCCCTTTTTTTGAAGTTTTTTTCTATTTCTAATGTTATTTTTTCAAAAATCTTCTCCTCTGACACTTCCTCAGCAATTAAAACCAACTTGGTATGTATGTTCCTTTGGGTATGTTTTATAGAACTGATGTAGGGATTTTTGATCAATGGAAAAACATGACATTTGTTACTAAAAATAGAAACAAGGGGTTGGTCAGAAGTTTTTCTCATATATCTCCAAAAGGGTTAGGTTTAGTGAAATTCTTTTTACTGCTGAAATGATCCTAATTGTAAGGTCTACAAAAGTCTCCAGAGATAACAAAATATCATACGACTCCTTCTACGAGTTATTGCCCTTGAAAGGAGAAAATTATGTTTTTAGCAGTTTTCAGTCAATATCTTGAAAACTATAATAGAGAGAATGAAACTTTCAATTGATGAAATGATCCTTATGTTAAGTTTTACTGAAGTCTTCACCGAGTCAAAATTGTCAGACAGCTCTGTTAAAAATATTGCCCTTGAAAGAAAAAAAATTAACCAGGTGGGTGATTCAGGATCCTGGGATTCTCTTGTTCTAATGCTACTGTAAAAGAACTTTAATTCATGGGGACCTGGATTAGGAAAAAACCAAAAGTTTGTGGCTTTTTGAATTTGTGGTTTTGAGGTTTTCTGTATACAAAAAAATGGAAATCTCCTTTTCATTCAAATTATGTGGTTTGACCTACCCATGAAAACATTGAAAAATTGCTACCCCATGAAAAATAGTACTATTCACAGTACTACCAGTACACTTCTTCAATTTATTTTTTGCTGTTTTACTTTCAGTCTGCACTTCTAAACTTTACTGACCCTTACTAACTGGTATTTCTTTGATAACTTTCTTCTTGTTGACTTGGACATTACCAATACACACCATCTCTGCATCTTTGTGTAGACTTAAATTTATATTAGCACTTTGGGGTAATGTTTTCATTAAATCTGAAAAAAAAAAGTATTCAGTATTGGGTACTTCTGCATATAAAAATACAATATATATAAAATATAAAATATAATAATCACTAACACAAGCAGAAAGTGATGATATTTTGTCCATATTAAAAACTTTAACAATAAGATCAAATAATCCAGCTGTGGAAACAAAAATAGTGTTTTTTCTATTACATCTTTGAAAAAAATATGGAGGTCAGGATTTTCCCCCCTTTTTTCTTACATTACATTTATGAGAGAAACATACAAACATATTGAAAAGTAAGAAAAAAAAATTCAGGGTACACTATGATAAGCTGAAAATATAGGGTTGGTAGGGTAATAGAAAAAACACATCTTTTTATTTGGCCTAATATAAAAGGAAAATATCAAATCCTGTATAGTTTGGGTAAGATTTGATAGCAATAATTAGCTTGACACAATTTTTATCTCAACAAGAATGACATTTAAGGAATTTAAAATGGTTAAGGGGACAATCATTATATGTAAAAAATCAGAAATAAATATGGCATTTTAACTTTTAATAACGTAGTTATATATACATTGTAACTATTTTGAACTTAAGAAATCTTTTAATACCTCCCTTCAATATCTACTAGTCATCTCCTTTTAGAATAAATATAATTGGGAAACATGGAGACCTTATTTAAACGGAAAGACCATCTTTACATTAAGTTCTGCTCTTATGAAAAATCATACACATGTAACCAAAAATAAATGTAATGCAAAATGAGCTTTTGTAAAATGCACAAGGCTTTGCAAATATAGAAATATTTGAGATATATGTGAATAGCCATCTTGTAAAACTCTTCTACCTGAAGGAATTAGTAGTACACATGTATTGATTATATGCAGACTTTATTTTTACCAAGAGCTTTCAATTAGCTTGTGATATCACTAAGTCGGTTAGATACTGATACAAGTACTGCATATTTCAATATAAAAACAAAGAATATTCTGTAAATATTTCTATGATCGTGTTTTTCTAATCACCAAAACATGCTGTCTTGTCAAGATTATGACAAGCTCACAAAGGATAAAAGAGAAATATTCAAACAGTTTTTCGAACTGGCAACACAAACACTCTTTGGAAGTTGCCATTAGATTTTCCTTAGAAATACTAGTCTTCTGGCTGCCAATTCCTCAGTTTGTCAATGTTTTCTGACATTTGCTTACGTGTTGTGCCTCAATCTCTTCTGTGTATTTTGGATTAAAATTTTAGAGGAAAAGTCCCAAATTTACGCTTTCTTTGGACATGGTAATCAATCACCTATTTACTTTCACTTTACAAACTAATGTCACACCTCAGCCAATTATGGTGGCGCCCATAGGTGCGGGAAATTTAAATTCTCTAACTATGATTAGCAATCAATGATTTAAGAAAAGGAAATTATTTTTTTCTCAATTTAATTTTCGTGAACATTTAACAGTTAGTTTCAATATTCATGTCTTGCATAATAACATAGTCTTCTCCATAAAGGAGTATATTATTGTGTAAGTCATAAAGGAGAAGACTATGTTATTATGCAAGTAACATTGCATTGGTGAACAATGGGATTTGCAGCCAGAAGACTAAGGAAAATCTAAGGTCTACTTCCAAAGAATGTTTGTGTTGCCCGTCAAAACACTTATTGAATAGGCCTATTTCTCCTTTTATCATTTGTGTAATCATAAGCACAAGTCATCATGTTTTGGTGATTAGATACACATGATCGTAGAAATATTTACAGAATATTCTTTGCTTGTATATTATATGCAGTACTTGTCATAAGAGCTTTACTTCATGCAAAGGTGGTCTTACATTTAAAAAGTAAAACAGAACAAAATATTGGGGATGACTACATCAATAAAAGGTTTCTTGGGATCTTTAACAGTTTAAATGAGGGAAAGCAGGTATTCAAATTGTAAAATGTTATTTTTCAAGGGTCACAGTGATGGCAAACAAATCCTAGGAGCTTGAATCACACATCTTGTTCATTTTTCACTTTTCAAGGGCAATAACTCTAGGAAGGAGACGTCCTACAATTTTTATGAAGATCATTTCATGAAGATTTTTTTTTCTATCTATTATAGTTTTTCAGATATTGATTGAAAAAACACAAAAAAACCCCTAAATTTTTGCCTTCCAAGGACAGTACTTCTAACAAGGAGTTGTCTTGCAACTTCAAACCAATGAAGTTATGTTTTACACTTGATCTGTATGAATGTATAATTTAATATATAATCTGCAAAATTTTAAAGTAGATACCCTAATGATGCTGGTGACCAAATTTTGTAAAAACCCACTGATTAATTTCAGGAGAAGATTTTTTTTTATAAGTTAACGATGATGGACGTCATGTGCTATCAACAGCTCACATGGTCTTAAGTCAGGTAAGCTGATGAGACCTTTGTTTCAGAGGAACTTGATTAAACTCAGTGATAAAAAATGTATCTTTAGTCCATCTGGCAACATATCTAATTTTGAATGAACTCATTCTATACCTTTTATGGATGGAAATCCAGACAAATCGTCTTTCTTTTTTTGTTTCTTTTTGTCTTTCTTGCTTTTATCTCTTTTCTGATGACTTGGTAATTCATCATGGCTGTTCCTCTAGAATATTTTTCAAAACAGTATATGTTATATAGTTTTATTTCTACAATACTTCAGTCTTGAAGTCTATTTGTTTTTCTATGATATGTCTTGAAAATAAACTAAAGTTAACAGAAGCAAAAGACCACTATGATGACAGGGTGATACCATTATATGACAGAAATTTTTTCTGTTGTATTAAAATGATGCCAAACTGTTGTATCATGTTTTACCAAATTTCATTAAACAGTTAGTTGTGCTTAAAAGAACATTAATAGACATGTGCAAACAGATACTATATTAAAATTACAATGTGATTAGACAATGAACTGAAGAAATTTAGAAATGAACATATTCATAAGCAAGAATATTAATCTGTTATTAATGAGTCATAGTTTTTAGTGGTCTATATAAAACACAACTTTGACCTTTGAAAAGTTAAACCAGGTGTTAAGGTCACTCCGTTACACAGTCTTTGTATGTCATAGAATTGATAAATTCAAGTGAGTTTGGCTACATACATTCAAATTTCAGGACAATTTCTTTTTCCTCATGGTTATCTATTCCCTGACCCATTGTACACATTGTAGACAATGAAAACAATGTGACACATTTATAGAGATCCATACATGTATACTTGATTCATATACTTTCATTTCACAAAATGCATGTTTTAGGACTCCTTTTTTTTGCTCCTAACTTTTTGAGGCAGCAACCCAAAAAAAATCAATACAACCTTCCTTTTTGCTGTATTGAACCATATTACAAAAGTTCATTAAGATCCATCAACTAATATCATAGTTATCTCATGAAAACCAAGGGTCTTCAGATGACAAGACAACAGCATTATACAATTATATGACCAAAATATCGAGGTTGTACAAAAATAGAAGTCGTCTAAGCATAGCTAACAAATGGATAGTCCCTGAACCGATTCTTGCAACAATTTGACAAATCCATGACCCCTGACTAATTGATCGCTGACAAATCAATAAATGATGACCGGTGACTGATCTGATCACAGTAAATATGTGTAAAACAAAAATATTCCCGCAAATTCAATATTAAGGTAATGCAATGTGCAGAAGTGGAAGGTGAAAATTTGAGGGAAATTTTTACGCAGAATATTGTGAAAGAAAAACTTGGTATTGATATTTCTCAGTCCGACATTCAGGCAATACACCGAATTCCAGGTAAACCAAGGCAGACAAGACCAATCATCGTGAAATTGATCAATTCCGATGTCAAACCCAAATAATGTGGCAAAAGAAGAACTTGCCGAAAGGTGGTGTTAAACTGGTAGATGATGTGACAAGGCATAACATGGGTCTCATTTCTAGACTTTCGGAAACAAAAAGATTTGAAAGTGTATGGTATTACAATGGTTCTGTCTTTGGAAAAACAAAATCAGGAACGAGAATTAAGTTTAATTTGTTTGACAATGTGGATGAAAAAATTGCTAAACATGACTAATACTAAACATTAATTTTTTTATCAGTCATGTAAACAGTTTGTATCTTAAAGTAAAAAATTAAAGTGAGATATTTCTTGTAAAGGGAGGTCAATCCTAGTTACTAAGACAACTAGTCTTTAGATTATAGTATTTATTCTTGTCAAATGAATATTATATTTTATATTAAAGAAATATGTTTAATCAATGCCGTTTGTTTATTTCTTTTCTCTTTTCCAATTTAATTAATAAAGTTAGGGATTTTGGGTTTGTTTGTTTGTTTGTTTGGTTTTTTTTTTAATAAAAATTTTCAAATTTGTGTTCCTTTTCCTCATTGAAATTTTAATTTAATTTTGCATGTTACATTTTGGTAGTAATTTTAAACCAGTAACAAGTTAGCTTCATGCCATAATAATGGGAGATAACTGCAGTTTATCTTGTTTATGATATTTATTTTTCTGTAGTTTGACATGAGAGAATACTGTTGTTTGTTTTACATTATGTAAGATAAAATGTACTTATTGTACATACATGTATGTTCAAATTGATTATGACAAATACATTGTTAAACAGAAATGGTTATTATAGTACTTAATTCTGTTTTTTGTAATGGGAGATAACTGCTACATTTTAAAATGAGGGACAATGTAGGTTTTTCTTATTTTTGTCTGATTTCACATATATGTTTATTTTTTTTTTGAAATTTCAATATGCGACTCATCATTAACATATTAAAAGAAAATGAATAGACATTTCTTAAATTTTTTGACTAATTTATTGGAATAAAATTTTTGAAATCCAAACAAAAACTGCCATTTGACACAATGTTTATAGAATTACTGCGACATCTTGTGTATGAGTGTGTGAGTGTGTGTGTGGTGATTCATTTAGGTATTTTGAATTTGTTTTGCTCCTTAATATACATGTATATATTTTTGGACACTGGTTAGCATGACCGATGTGATCAAAGTGATGTCTATGAATGTTAGGGGCCTTGCTTCTAATAAGAAAAAGAGAACAGACTTGTTTAATTGGGCAAGGGAACAAAAGTCTAATATTATTTGTTTTCAAGAAACACACAGTACAAAAGATATAGAAAAGGTATGGGAAGATGAATGGGGGTCAAAGATTGTTTTTAGTCATTGTAATAGTAGAAGTGCTGGTGTTTGTATTCTATTTAAAGATTTAGTTGATATTGACATACATGATATAACATGTGATAACAGTGGTAGATATATTATTATAGATCTTACTATAAAAAATCAGCGTTTAACATTAGCATCCTTATATGGTTATAATACTGACGAACATGCTTTGTTTACTGATATACTACAGAAATTATTGTTATATAATAATTCATCTATTTTGTTATGTGGTGATTGGAATTTTGTCCAAGATATTAATATAGATACATTTAATATTATACATGATAGACATGTTAATTGTAGAAATACAGTTCAGAATATTATAGAAACATATAGTTTAATTGATGCTTGGCGAATAAGTAATCCCAATGCTCGGAAATACACCTGGCGACAGCACTCTCCTATAAAGCAGAGTAGAATTGATTATTTTTTGGTATCTGAAGATTTATATTCTCTTATGAAAAAGACAGATATTATTACAGGGTACAAAACTGACCATTCTGCAATTTTTTTCACTTTTTCCGTATCATTAGAAAAACGAGGTAAAGGGTATTGGAAATTTAATGCCCAGTTAGTACATGATTCTGAATATGTTGCTATGGTAAAAGAATGTATTTAGAATACTATTTTAGAATATCATACTTCTGGTGATTTGAATGATCTGATGAATGTTGGGTTTTCATGTAGTGATCAATTATTTTTTGAGATTTTAAAAATGAAAATACGTAGCTCTGCTATTTCATATTGTATAAATAAATCCAAACATGAGAAGATAGAAATCAAAAGGATTGAAGATGAAATTAATTCCTTAGAAGACGAATTTCACTTAAATCCTAGTGATGATACAAAAAATAAGTTGAATGAAAAGAAGAATGAACAGTTAAAAAAACCGTGAAAAAATAGTGGATGGTATTTTACTCAGGTCAAAAGCTAACTGGCATGAAAATGGAGAAAAATGCTCCAAATTTTTTTGCGGTTTAGAGAAACGTAATTTTTTATCCAAAACATTGTGTGAAGTTATAGATAGTAGAGGTCATTAATTGTCAAACTCTGCAGACATATTGACTGAACAAAAATTGTTTTATGAAAATCTGTATACATCTAAAAATCAACAGTATAGAGATGATTTACGTAGAAACACATTCTTTGATCATGATGTTAAACTCACAGAAGAAATGAAACAATTCTGTGAAGGAAACTTGACTTTCAAAGAATGCGGAGAAGCTCTAAAGAATATGTCAAATGGTAAGAGTCTGGGTTCTGACGGTTTCACTACAGAGTTCTACAAGTTTTTTTGGATAGATTTGGGACCTTTTTTATTTCGTTCATTAAAGTATGGGTATGAAAAAGGTGAAATTCAGAATTTCAATATCAAAGTGTAATAACTTGTATTCCAAAAGAGGGGAAAAACAGAAGGTATTTATCGAATTGGCGTCCAATAAGTCTTATGAACGTTGATACGAAAATAGCTTCTGCAGTAATTGCCAATAGGTTGAAAGTGGTACTTCCAGATGTAATAAGTGATACTCAGAAAGGGTTTATTAAGGGTCGATTCATTGGAGAAAATACAAGGTTGCTTTACGATCTTATGCATTATTTAGAAGAAAATGATTTAGAAGGTATGTTGTTAATTATTGATTTTGAAAAGGCTTTTGACTCTGTTGAATTCGATTTTATTATTAATGCATTACAAAGTTTTAATTTTGGTCCATCTATATGTCAATGGTTTCAAACTTTTTATAAAAATGCCAAAAGTTGTGTTATTAATAATGGATATCTGTCATCTTTCTTTAATCTGCAAAGAGGCTGTCGTCAGGGTGATCCGCTGTCACCTTACTTATTTATAATAGGTGTTGAACTTCTATCACTGAAATTAAAATCAAATCAAAGAGTGAAAGGTATTGTTGTTAATAACTGAATCACTTATAAGTCAATATGCTGACGATACATTTTTAACTCTAGATGGTACAGAAATATCACTCAGAGAATCTTTAAAAACATGTGAAAATTTTTATTATGTATCAGGATTAAAAATGAACAAGTCCAAAACCAGTGCAGTATGGATAGGTAGTAAAAGATATTCTGATCGTATTATATGTGCAGAGAAACAATTGAATTGGACACACTCAAATTTTAAACTTTTGGGAATTAATTTTTCTTTATGTATGGAAACTATGATTGATATTAATTTCAAACAAAAAATTATTGATATCAGCAAACTTTTGAAAAGTTGGCAACACAGGAAGTTGACCCTTCTAGGAAAGATTACTGTTATTAAATCTTTGGCACTTCCAAAGATTATACATCTACTTACATCATTGCCAAACCTTAAAGTCACCATGTTGAATGAAATAAATAAATTGTTTTATAATTTCATTTGGGATGGAAAGACTGAGAAAATTAAAAGAAACACATTAATTGGAAATTTCTGTGACGGTGGTCTGAAAATGATACACCTTGAGTCTTTTAGTACATATCTAAAAATGAGTTGGATTAAAAGACTTTTTACAGATGAGCTTGGTATTTGGCAAAAAATTGCCGACAACCAACTTCAAAAGGTTGGGGGTGTTTGACTATTTAATTTGCAGAAGGAAAAACTTCGAGAAGTTGGTAATAAAACTACCAACCCTTTTTGGCGAGATGTGGTTAAGGGTTTACATGATATCAAATCATCAAACTGTACAAACGTGCACAATATTTTAAGTTTAGATATTTTGAATTTTGCATCTCTTGATGATTTCCCTTATTTTATCAAATGGAAATCAAAAGGGGTGACAAGATTAAAAGATTTGATAGACAAGCATACAAAAACATTTTATACTTTTGATAGGATAGGTCAGCTTTGTAATACTAAAAATTTTATTAAATATTATAGTCTTCTCTCTTGCATTCCACCTGATTTAAAAAATCAGTTGAAAGAAGGGTTGCAGGGAATGACTATGTATGATTTTGAAAATTTTACTGTGTATAACAAATTTATTACAAATTTACAGACATGTAAAAGTATTAAATTTGTTTATAAGGATTTGGTTAAAAGTATTTTTGTTTTGCCTAATCCTAAAATTGAGGCATGGCAAGAAAAGGTAAATATGGAAAGATTTGAATGGAGGAATTTTTTTCTAACTTTACAAAAATGTTGTAAGAATTCCTACCTTAAAACTTTCCAATACAAATTATTACACAGAATACTTCCTACAAATACTTTTTTGTTTAAAATAGGTTTGTCAACTCTAAGGTTTGCACTTTTTGTAAAAATCATGATGAAACTATTGAACATGTTTTCTATGAGTGTTGCCATATTCAGGCTTTTTCACACGAATTTTTCGTTCGACTGAAAAGAGTTTTTCACAACATTAATATAGATAAGAAAAACATACTGCTTGGTTATCCAGAATATTCATCATTGTTAAATTTGCTTGTTATTATTGTTCAGAATTATATTTATAAGTGTAAATTGGATGAAAAACTTCCAAATATAAGTGGTGTAAAGCAAAAAATTTTACATTATAAAAGTCTAGATATGTATAATGGAACACAAAATAATGTTATACATAAAACACAGCTATTCTGGGCCCCATGTGATCAGATTTTTCAATAATTTTCAAATACATGTAATATAAAAAAATAATAGAAAAAGGAGCAAACTTTTTTATATATACTATCTGGGTGCAACTGTGTGAGAGTGTGCAATGAGAGTTACAAAGAGAGTAGAAAGGAGTAATGAATGAATATTAAAATAAAAGGACTAATGATATTGTATATAGTTGAAGCAAGGAAAAGAGAGTGAATGGACATTTTTTTTAAATTGATATATATAAGGATTTATTTCAAAAACATTATATACTTAATATTTTGAATTGAATGATCTAACTTATATTTCTTGTAAAAAATAGTCAGTGTTTTTTCTTTATATATTTCAATTTAATACCCCTGTACACCCTAGTCAGGTGGTGCTGTAAGGGTCTCTGTAAAAGCCTGACTATTAAAAAACAAATAAAAAATATAAAAAAATAAAAATAAAAAAATATGTGTAAAACTGACAAAGAAAACAATGAAATCTGTAAAATATATTGACCGCTCTGTGGTCACATGATGCGATCATCGGTCTAATAAAACGGTTTGACGGATCAATGACTGATCAGAAACTGATCGGTGATCGATGAGTGATTGCAATTTTTGTTGCAAAGATGATTTCATGTACTATACTCTAGCCAAGATTACTAAAAAAGTTGAGTACTTTGCACCTGGTCCATGTTCCAAGTTTTTAGTGGAGTCTGAGTTACTCATTTACTTTTATTGCTTTGGTCATATTATTTTGGTAATTTTATGTTCTTTGTTGAGTGTGTCTGTTTTCCCTGTCTGGTCTTTGTCCCTGGATTACATTCTTTTGATTTCTTTTAGAATCTTGGTTCCCTTTATAACAACTCTTTTTCAATACTTCAGAGATGAAACTGTTTCCATTACCTTGAGAAATTTTCTCATTGAATTTGACTGTATACAAGAAATGATGACAAGGATGGCAATGATTAGAATTTTCCATTTACCTGACCCCTGTCTGGTTCAGCAAAGTGGGACCTATTATATCCATTATTATCTCCTGGTGGCTGTTGTAGACCAGGCTTCTTTTCATTCTCTTGATGCTGCTGCTGCACCCCAAGTTTGTGAGACAAGTTGCAATTTGGTTTTGAATCAGTTTCAGGTCTGTTAATGCCTGGTGAAGGAGGTCCATTAGTTTTCTCATCCCCTGTTGTGTTAAAGATAGAAAGGAAACAGTTGGAAAGGAAAAAATATAATTTTTTTATTGCATGCACATGAGGAAATAATATACTTCAATTCAGTATTCCTGTGAGGAATCAATTGTTGTCATGAGACGTAGACAAATATAGTTTTTTTTTTTCAATGATACATGTAACATATTTTTTCTCTAACTAATCATTCTGCAGCCAGATCAACCCTATCATACAGAGTATATCTCTTTCTGGCATCTTCTAAACTTCGGAAATATGTTTATCCAATGAGCAACTAGTATTTGATATGATTGAAAACATTGTATCTTAAAACCATTGTAGAACATTTAGGACATAAAACTATAAGTGTCAAAATTCCAAACATTGATTCTAAAAAGCCAATTCATGGGGAAATCATTGGCAAGTATTCTTTAGATATATGATAAATTGGAATTTCAGTTTTTTTTTTTTTCGTAAATATCAAGAAAAAAGTTTGAGGACCCCATATTTCTATTTTCAGAATCTGGAGGAAAGTCAGCTTTCAGTTTTATACAACTTTATAAGAAGTTCCAAGGACCAAGTTTTTTAACTGTCGAAGCAACCGGCTAATTCCCTACATCACAATTGTAGATGTAATTGTCTATAAAATTGTGTAAAACTGACAACACAAAGGCTCAATGATCTCAATGCCCTAGCTTACATTTTCTTTACTTGAAAATCTAATTTCTAATGTATGATCATTAATGTCATTTTTGAAGAAGAAAATTGGAAAATCCATAAATTTTAAATATTTAAAAAGATTTGCATTTCAAGAAAAGCTTTTGAAATAATAGATAAGTGCTCCATGTCCCTGAAATTTCAATCTATAAGAGAGATGACTAACTAATACATGTATTATTATTCAATAATCTTTGATTTCAAACTTGTTCAAGAGTCTCATGCCAATTACTATTGGTACAGATTTTATCCAAATCCATTGAAATAAAAAGATTCACTAAGTGCAGCATAATATGACAGCAGCCAGTTGAACTCTAAGGAAAATGTGTACACAATGTTAATTTTTGACGCACTAAACACACACTAGGAACTTCCAGTTCATTATAGACACAACAACTCATTTGTACACAATATTGCACAATATTTAGAATTTCTGTTTCATGTGTTTATACCTCATTATCTGAAAAACAGTAAATGATAGGGTAAATTGGATAAGCATACTTCTTAAAGCTCTTGTATTAAGGCTAGAATTCATATGGAATCCAATAAAAAGATTTTTTTTCAAAATCGCACCAAAAGTCAATTTTTTGAAGCTTGGTCCTCTTTGGCCCCTTATAATTCAAAAACTGTAAGAGATGTATGAAATCTGATTGAAAAAAATGCATATTTACATGAGGAATCTTATAACAAAATTTAAACTCAGATCAAATAAGCTATCATCAAGAAATCAGAAAAAATAAACTATTTTCAAGAAATCAGAAAAAAAAATACTTGTTTCTGGCCCCTTTGTGACCCATTGTTCCAAATTGGCTCAATTCACAACCCCAAAAATCAATCCCAGTCTTCCTTTTTTGGTATGGCACCTAGTAATAAAATTTCAAACAGGATTCATTCACTAATAGTCAAGTTATTTTCTGAACATCAGGAAAATGCATGTTTCTGCCCCTACCTTTTATGGCTCCTAATTTCTGAAAAGTTCAAGTCTTTACCCAAAAATCAATCCAAGTCTGAACATTGTGGTAAAGAATATTGTGGAACAATATCATAGAGATTTCTATGCTTTTGTTGGAGTTTTATACTGGTAGTTCAATTCCATAAAATGCTTGTTTTAGGCCCCCCATTTTAGCCGGTTGGGGCCATAACTCCAAAAATCAATACCAACCTTCCTTTTGTGGTTTGAATCTTGTTATAAAAATTTGTAAAGATCAACCAATACTGAAGTTATAACACGAAAACCATGTGTTGACGGATGACGAAACGATGACAACGATAGCACCATATTAACATATGACTGCACATTTTTTATGGCCGTATAAAAAGAGGATGTGAGAACACTTACAAGGTTGTGTCTGATTAATACATAGATACAAGGCAGACGTCCAGTTCCTGCATCATGTTGTGGTTTTGACAAAGAAGTTGTAAATATAAGAAACCCATATAGAAGACTGCATTGTATATGTTTTTTTTTAATATCTTAACCTGCTTGATGAAACCAATAACCAGTTTCAGAACTTTTAGACATTTTGATCATGTGTTATCTTTGGTGTTTCTGACACAAGTAATATGACAAGAATATATACATGTATATTTTATCAGTATATGAATTGTTTATTAAGATAGTATAGTTTTATTTTAAATTTGCAAAATTATTGTCATCTAGCTACTTTCTTGCCTTCTTTCTAACAATGAAGCTAACAAAATTCCAAAAAAAGCACTAAGTATTTACAAGTCTGCCAATATGAAATCAACTAACCATTAGAAATACATCAGCACATGAAAAAGATAGCATTATGTACTTTTTGATCTTTTTAAAAACAGCATTTTATATATAAAAAAGATCCTCAAAAAATTAAAAGTATAAGATTTTAAAAAGATAAAGCATGTATACAGACAATGATAAACATAGTACCACATTGATTTTCTGTATTATTCGTAGGATCATCTCTTCCTTTTGTATCATCTCTTGTGTCTTCCATCATTTTCTTGCTTTGGTTCTTCTTTTTATCAATAAATTCTGTTTCTACATCTTCCCCACATAAACCATGTGCAAACTCTGCAAATAGAAATTTTAAAAAATGGAAATCTGCCCAAAAAGTTTTATTTTCACTACTGTTATTTAATGTAGTCTTGTTCCAAATTTCTCAATTTAGAAAAAGTAACTCAGACCAAATTGTTGAACTAAATATTTGCTTCCATAGGTGACATTTTTCATCCTGGTGGAATTGTTGTCTCTTTCATCCCATGGGAGTTGTTGTCTCTTTTATCCTGTAGGATTGTTGTCTCTTTCATCCCATAGGAATTGTTGTCTCTTTCATCCTGGTGGGATTGTTGTCTCTTTCATCCCATAGGGATTGTTGTTTCTTTCATCCCATAGGGGTTGTTGTCTCTTTCATCCTGGTGGGGTTGTTGTCTCTTTGACATACTCACCATATCCATTCTTCTTATACATGTACATCTGTACTTATACGTGTATTAATATGAATTTTGTGATTTTAAAATCAATTCAAACCCTTGAACAGAGACTACATAATACTAACATTAGTGATATAAAGTACCTGCCTTCAATTTTTTTTCACTGAGCTTGAGATGTGTTCAAAGAAACTGATTTCAGTGATGTTCATTTGACAAGTAATTTTCATTGTTTTACTGTCAATGCAGAACATCTGATTTCAAATAAATAAGTCACAAAAATGGGTTCCCTTAGCAAAGAAGATCCACTATTAAGCTTCCATCTTTGCACATGTGTATTTCTTAATTTCTCTGATTAATCTAACTATTGTCTGAGTATTGAGTTATATCTGTTTTCTCTGATTAATCTAATTATTGTCTGAGTATTGAGTTAATAACTTCATTAAACCAACAATAAATATAATTTCCCATGAAGTCAATGTATGTTTTAAGTGGTGAAAATGATCTCCCTAATCTACTTGAAAAGAAACTGTTCAAGAAAAACTCACAATGTGACCTTATTTAATCTCTATCTCTCATTTATTTCAAACCAACAAATTTTTCTAATGATCAGAATCAAAAATAAATCTATTTACCAGGTAGCTTTATTCTAATTAAACTAAATTCAAACTGCCATTGCAAAAAAAGTTGAAGTGCAAAAGTCACATAACTCCTGTAAAATTTATTGAATCAAAATAATGGCGCAATAGGATCAACAACAATTGGTCACTAACAATCCTACAAATTTTTTAAAAAATCTGTCACACTGTTTCCCAGGAGTTGTATCCATAACAGTGGAATCCCCTGATGTAAAAAATAAGCAATCGCTGGTTTAAAGGACCAACGAACGATCTGTAACTGACTGCTGATCCATGATGGATCACAGTTAAACTTACATTGACCATCATTAATTGTGCATTTACGTATCATTTTGTGTTCGTTTAAACGCTCAATAAACACATGATAGAAGAGGTTGTTTAAACGCACAATATGAGCATTTGTTTAAAGGCATGATGGAAGCGTTTGTTTAAACGCACGCTGGGAGCATTCCTTTAAATGTTCGATAGGAGGGATCGTTTAAACGCATGACACCAGCATTCGTTTAAACGCGTGATAGAAGCGTTCGCTTCTTTTGTACTTTGATTATTTCCATGATTCAACAGTTATTTTTATATTTTTTGCTATTATTATTTCATATAATTTTAATAATTTCATTTTCTATTTTTTCTTCTTTCATTATTTGTTAATGTTATTATTTTTCACCGTTCATCTATCGTGCATTTTAACTAACAAATAGGCTTCTGGAACAGGGTTATGTTGCTACAAGATTGAAGTCATCACTACAGACGTTTTATGGTCATCATCATGAACTCGTGGATCATTATGGTGTACCCATCTGCACCTTGAAAACTGATTTATTCAATGGGTTATAGTTTTCCTTTCCTTGTTGGTCTATCCTGGACTTGACATTTTATGAGCAAATTGGCGGGTGTTTCTAGAAAAGGCTTACCCTACCGGTGCACCTAGTCCATGCTCCCAGTTTATTAGTCCGAGTTGCTCATTTACTTTTGTTACTTTGTATGTATGATTTTATTAACTTTATGTTCTTTGTTGTGTATGTCCGTTTTCCTTGTCTGGTTTTTGTCCCTGGATCACATTCTTTTGATTACTGCTACAACCTTGGTTCTCTTGATTACTCTTTAACACATGATATAAGATTTTGTTTATTGTGTGTTTAAACGCATGGTAGGAATGATCGTTTGTCATGTGTTCAAACACGCTATAGGAGCCATTGTTTAAACACAAGATAGAAGCCTTTGTTTATCATGCATTTGGTGAGCGTTTAGAGGGTATTTGGGTATAGTGCATGTGAGAAATCTAAACGTCTCAAGGAGTGTATTGCCTAAATATCTGCCCCAGTCATCAAAATAGTTTTTCACAACATGTTCATATAATAGTCATAAGAGAAAATATCTCACTTACTCCTAGAAATATTTTTTAATTTCTATTGGGGACTTACCCCAAGGTCTACTTTTTCTTTTGGTGCCAGAAGTTTCCATAGCGACACTTTGATTGTTACTATTCTGGTTCCCTGTCAATTTTCCAACCTGTACATCTTGTTTAGCTGACCCTTTTTCACCTATATAGGAAAATCCTTTTTCGTTTTTGTCACCATTGCCACCTGAATTAACTATAACAACTCTGTCACCAGGAAGACTTTCTTGTCCATTTTGTTGAGTAACAATCTGATTGTCAGTTTTTAATTTCTCATCCTGTTCTTTTTTAAGTTTTCTTTCTGTATTTGCTTCTTTCTCTTCAGGATTACCCTTTTCTTCTGTTTCCTGATTTTTAACTTCAGGATTACCCTTTTCTTCTGTTTCCTGTTTTTTCACTACAGGACCACCCTTTTCTTCTGTTTCCTGATTTTTAACTTCAGGATTCCCCTTTTCTTCTGTATCCTGTTTTTTCACTACAGGATCACCCTTTTCTTCTGTTTCCTGTTTTTTTACTACAGGATCACCCTTTTCTTCTGTTTCTATTCCTTTTAGTTCAGAAATACTTTCTTCTGTTTCTATCTCTTTTTGAACAGAATTCACCAAATCAGGAGATTTCACAGTTACAGTTTGTTTTTCCAAGTCAGCATCTTTCTTACTTGATGTATATGGTTCTTCTCTATACTTTCTAGACTGTTTACCTGAGCAGTTACCCATCTGAATTATGTTCAGCCAATTCAAATATAAGTTTCATGTAAATACGCTCATTAAATTGACCATGAACATTCTATATCATAGTTTTAAGTCTACTATACACCATGTTGATCATGTTGATATTTCAGAGGAATTTTTCAGCAGAAGAAATCTGAAATAGTAAGAAAATGACAATGAAGCACTTTCTATGGACAAAATGTGGCCAAAATATTTGTTTCTATTCTGATGCTGGCTAAATCATCTTTCTGGGCTATAATTGTATTCCCTTAACATCCAAGGTCCCTAAAAAACCAAATGGTCCATAAACAAATTCTTTAGGATGACCATAAATTAGCAATTTGTCCATTTTGCCTTAATTGTTTCTCTTGTTACTGTTTTCAGGCAAAACCATATGATGGAAGCATGCAAGAATTTCATTGATTCAACTGCCCAATGAAAATCAGTTTTCAAAATTGGGCCATATTTCCAGGTTTGATCTATTTAATGAATTAATATTCAGAATGTTTTTTTTCTGAGACAATCTTTTGTGTGATTATAATTATATTCCTTGATGCATCTACATATGAAACAAAAACTTCCTTTAAAATTTCCTCAAATTCCTTAAGCTATTGATGAGGATTTAAAATTATATAATGCTTATGGTACCAGTACCGTATTGCATATCCCTGAGCGAGTGTACGTCAAAACATGGATGCTATAAAAATATAGTGCATTTTCTTTTTGCCTCTCTACAAACTAATGTTTTGTCAAAAGACATGAACAATGACTTAAAAAATAGAGCAAACATCACACTGTAAGATGAAGAACTTTTTTGAAAGAAAATCTAACATAATATCATAAAAATGTTCCACTGAAAAGGTTGGTTTGGCGAGTGCAAAACGAAAGTGAAAGTAGGGAAAATGGCTATTTATAGTTCAAGACTACTTTTCTGTCCAATCTTCGTGGACTCACCCTATTTTCTTTGCGGGAAATTATTTTTTCACATGTCCTTAGAAATGCTACATAAGTGAAAGTTTTATTGAATCAATTTACATATTTTTTAAAAAATCCTAAAAATATGCACTCACTATAGAAGTCTATGGGAAAATTAATACGATACTGAGACCTTATGCCATTTAAGTTGAATTATCTCCCCTTGGAGTCATCCAACAATAATCACATTACTTCTAACACATCTATACATGATGCCATGCAGTAAAACCTTCCTACATGTATATAAGTTCATCAAGATACATGATGCCATGCAGTAAAACCTTCCTACATGTATATAAGTTCATCAAGATACATAATGCCATGCAGTAAAACCTTCCTACATGTATATAAGTTCATCAAGATACATGATGCCATGCAGCTAAACCTTCCTACATGTATATAATTCATCAAGATACATGACCCATGCAGCCAAACCTTCCTACATGTATATAGTTCATCAAGATACATGATGCCATGCAGCTAAACATTCCTACATGTATATAAGTTCATCAAGATACATGATGTCATGTAGCCAAACCTTCCTACATGTATATAAGTTCATCAAGATTCTTTAAGTGGTTTATGGGTTTATGTGGAGATTGGTTTTACAAGAAATGTGGACAGACAGACTGGTTGATTCCTACACGCTTCCCAAATTTTATAAATATAAATATAAAACCAGTTAAAATTCAATACAATCATAAATTGTCTAAAGCTTGAAATATTTTGTTATTAATTCTTAAATTCTTGATGCTATGTATTCCTAGATCATTTTTAATAGCTATTAAAATCAACAACCGATGCCAGTTGCAATTTAAGTATCATTTAAAAAAAAATATTGTATATAAATATCAGATTTAATTATTTTCAAATTAATATAAATGACTGAAGTATGTCGAATTATTAGTATTTGATCATATTATTTGTCCCCAATCTACAGGTTGAGGTGCCCTGTCCCCAATCTGCAGGTTGAGATGCCCTGTCCCCAATCTGCAGGTTGAGGTGGACTGTCCCAAATCTGCAGGTTGAGGTGGACATCCACAGTCACACCCATCCAAAATGAAGTCTTATCTCGAAGTGAACTGTTTGGAAGTGTTCTTGATCTATTTAAGGCCTCTATATATAGTGTATATAATATGCACTAGAAGCAAATGTATGGGTATAACTTAACATTCAATCCTACACATAGTTCACAAGTTCAAAAAGATAATTATGATTGACAAATACTAAAGAAAGGAATTAATGAAGTCATTAAACATAAAGACATGAAACCTGAAGGTAAAATTGTCACATGGTAAATGCGTACAATGGGTGAATATATACCTATATAGCTAACTATAAATTCCTTTTATAGTGTGGCAGAATGCTGCCATGCAAAAACATCTTCTTATGTTGTTACCTCAAGATAATATGCCATTTACACAAGATAGTTATTTCATTCCCTCAAGTCAGTATGTTGTTCCCACAAGAAACTTATCTTGTTACCTCATGAAATTACCGGTATGTAATTCCCACAAGACAATATGTTAAGATATTAAATAACTCTATACATTGTAACTACCATGTGGAAATGACATAGTATTTTGAGTGAACAACATAATATATTGAGGGAGCTATATAGCTACCTTGAGGGAACAACAAATCATCTTGAGGGAATTACATGGTATCTTAATTGAGTGAACAGCATAACATATTGAGGGAAAAAGATAACTTTCTTGTTGGAATGTCATTATTCCATATGGGAATGACATATGATCTTGAGGGAATAATATAAAAACCTTGTAGGAACAACATATCATGTTGAGGGAATGACATTAAATATAATATTTGCATGGATCCCACTGTACTTTTTGGATGGTGGTGGTCAAAACAAAATATATCTCAAATACCTACAATAGATTACTTTCACATTCACTTCCATTCCAGAAAAGTTCTTCTATTATAATGAGGTCAACTGGTGTAAGCAGGGGTAATATTGGGCGACATTGCAATGGGAGCCTAAGGAAACTTGATTTGATTACTGCCAGGAATTTGTAAATGATACACTTATTATAGTATTCTGATATTTTAATGTTCAGAGACACATCTCCAAATAACTATTACTTTATGTTCTTGTAGCCAATATTCTTTCTTTGCCTAGTATAAAACTGTAAACCAGTTTCCACCATTCGACGTAAATGGCAAATGTGAAAGTTGTCTATGCTAGAGGATGTTTGGAAAGCTATTTTCTTACTTTGAGCCTGTAAATGGTATACAAACTAACAAAGCAGCTAGGGCTGCAATGATTACTCAACACAAATGGGTAAAAATTGGCAAAAAGTGGAAAGATCAAAAAGAAAAAAATAAGTGATAAAAAAATGTGAGTCACACATGGAATACATTAATCCCTTTTGGGATTCAATGTCTGGAGCTATATTCTGATTTGGCCGCCAAATAAAAAAGAGGAGGGTTGCAGGGTCAGAGGAAATTCGGACTAACTGAATCCCAAAAGGGATTAGGAATACATGAGAGTGGTTGGGCTGTACATGTACATGTAGTAGAGTATATACCTAAAACCTCTCTAGAACCTACTGGAGAAATTATATACAAGCCTGCTTTGCGTCACTACTTCCAGTCGTCTTTCTCCAATAGTATGTTAGAGCTTCAGGTTCAAACTCCAATATGTAGAAAATACATTGTAACTACACATCACTTTTGGTTTCGTTTCTGACTTTCTGTTGTGTATCCTGACCTGAGGCATAGAACTCAATTAGAACTAAATATAAAAAGAATCAAAGAGTATTCTAAGGAAAATGAAACACTGAGACAACAACCATATATATTTCCTAAACTAAATAAGTTAACTACTTAACTTCACTTTTTCCATTTTCATCAGGGACAGAAATAGATTATACGTACTGGACAACTCGGACCAAATCAAACACGTCCAATATAAGACAAAGCACTAAGACTATGACTTTTTAATGGATAATCAATAAAATATTGATGCCTTCCACAAACAATGGCTTGGTATTTAATCCTTAGAAACAATACACGAAAAAAATTATATCAATACATGGAAAAAGACAAAGGATAAAATATCTCAACATGGTTATTCAGTTACAAACATTAGATATTAGAAAAAAAAGGCCTGAATAAAATTACATATATGTTTCGTTTCATGAATGTTTCTTTGGTATTCCATTGAAAATAGATGAGGTCTCATCACTCTGGGTTTCACTGTAATTTGTATTCATATTTAGGTTTGTAAATAAAGTCTAAACTGATAATATTTTTTTTCAGAATAAGAAGAAATGTTTTTCTTCTTCAACTTTATTGCATATAGTGCATAATCTTTGATTTCTTTGAGTTTTTGGTCTAGAAGATCTGCCTTTTTCTATATGAGCGATTATTCTAAGTTTCTTTAATTTAAATTATTATTTTGTTTTGGTAAATCAAAATCAAGATAATGTTGATTTTTTTTTTTTTTTTCATAACAGTTTGCAAAAGTTTACAGTTTTAATAAATGATTCTAGTTAATCTTCAATTGATTTCTTATAATTATTATTTATTTACAAATAGATCAAGGTAATAGACCTGGAATAGAAAATTGAAAATATATTATTTTCCAAATTAAAGGACCCACATGGGGCTACATGGTTATACATTTATAGAGGAAAGGAATATTGATAAGAATAACAATATAGATTGGAATAAAATGTTCCAAGACTTGTCAGAGACATATCTAACGAGGTAATAGGTGTGGTGTTTATATGTCAGAAAGACAACAAACCAACCGGGATAAAAATGTCAGCTCAAGGTCATCAATGGGTCTTCGATGATTGCAACGACTCGGAGGAAATCCTCATACCAAAGGGCAGGCTGCAGCTGGTCCCAAAATATCAGTATACACAGGTACAGCGAAAGAGTTGTCCTTATATACCTAAATAACATCAAAATAAACCAAAGGTGAAAACGAAACAAAACATACAGCGGCAAGCGAGTCTCGAGACAGACACAAAAAAATGCGATGTGGTTTGATCACAATCCCCGTTATTATCTGGCAACTGTGGAAAAATAATTGTACACAAACGCCTCTAAAATCAATTCAAAAAGGTCAGAAAGCCTTGTTACAACGGAAATTAAGAAACTGAATGTAAACTAGTATGTAAAACAATTGAAAAGTATTTCCCTTGAAAACTTTCTATTTGTAATATACACAATAAGACAGTTTGTTTCATACATAAAATGTTAACCTTCTACAACAGTTTGATTTTTGCACTTGGTTACCTTGTCAGATGCAATTGTCAATGTTTCCATCACGATTTTTGTGCCAAAGTGGACAAAAATGAGGATTTTCTAATATTAAAAAATGATTTTTTAACATTACAAATTCATTTTCTAATATTACAAATTAGATTTTTTATATCACAAAGCACTTTTTTAATATTAAAAAATCATTTTTTAATATAACAAATTCAATTGAATTTCTAATATTAAAAAACTATTTTTGAATATTAGAAATTTATTTTCTAATATTAGAAAACGGATTTATTGTATTCAATGATGATTTTTTAATATTAGAAAACCCTACTTTCTGTGAACTGTAGAATTTTGCACTTATTAACCCCAACTGGGTTCTTTTTCTGTATAAAAAAAATAAAACTTGAGATGGTTCATTCCACCTATTCCCACTTTTTATAAAATAGGTAATAAAAAGGTAAATTTTCATGTGGGAATAGGTGGAAAATAGTGTAGATAAAGGATTATACTGTATAAACAATGTTTGATTAGGTGTTAATTGATTTTGTAATTAATGACAGGTAAATGATATATTTTGTCAGTGAATTTCCATTTTGTTGCATAAATATAATAAAACAGAAACAAGTAAATTTTGAATATTAAACTTTTTAATTTAAGGAAATATAAATAAACAGTTATATATATGAATACATAATGTATTTTAATGAATCAGTAGTTTTTGATATACATAAGTCATAAGACATAAGAAAGTAACAATATCAGTTTAAACACATTCATTCAACCAGTCTCTACGATATTAAGCACTAGATCATATATATTAAACATACACAATAATTTTGTTTTCACATAACAATTTAACAGTTCATCAATTTAGTCAAGGTGCAGAAGGTATGAAGCTGCATCACCAAACTGGACAGTTGTGACTTCCTGGTTACGATGTCTGGTTTTGAGTGCTGCTAACCTGTTGTTGATGTCTACATACTTTCTCTTTTGTACTGCTCTTTTACCACCAGCTGCGTATTGAATCATAGTCAAGTCATGGATGGCTTCCTCATGTTTCAGTTGTTTTATGAGTCTGAATATGTTTGGGTGTGGATGTTGAACATGTTTCTTAAGTTTACTATGCCATCCTTCTAAGTGATTGGTTGTCCTTGGACCTTCTGTTGTGTAGTGGTTCCATAAGTGTCTGTTCTGCTCTACCCAGTAAGTTGTTACATAGTCAGTGAAGGGAACATAGTTGGCGTTTGTTTCAACATCATCTGTATCAGTAAGGGCATTAAACCATACGTCTTCGACCTCAGCAGTGGGTATGAGTGGTAACACAGCTGCACGACGTACTAATTGGTGGATGTTGTTGTCTTCTTTGTAAGGCACTTGTAGACCTGTTTCCTGAGCTTTTCGCCATATGCTCTGAGTATAGTGAAAAAAAACAGCCCTTTGCGTTGATGCCAGGAAAGATGGAGTATGCTGCGTTGCGTATGGCGACCTCATAGTCCAGAATGATAGTAGTAGGTTGAAGTTTCAGTTGATGTTGTTGACATAAATCTTTGGGTAGAATAAGAAATCTGCTATATACAAGTTCGCTCTTGGCTGGTAGTAAGCTGTACACTAGCGGATACATAATTATTTAATCAATTAGAAAGCTGTAATTTAATTACATCAAAATGTCTAGATTCTGGTCTAGTTTTTTTTCAGTTTCTGATAATATTTATATTTTGTTAAATATCATATCACATATTATAATAAAATCTTAAATTTATGTTCCATTTGTTTAAATCTCATTCTCTTTCATACTTATGTAAAAATATACAATATGCACAAAAATTGCAAAATAAAGGTAAACACAGGTAAACAGAAGGTGTCATTTATGTAGGGCTTAATTACTATAAAAACAAATCAAAACATCAAAGAAACTTGTATGTGGGAATAGGAGGAATAATGTTTTTTAAAAAGTGGGAATAGGTGGAAGACACCCTTGAGATGTACACATTATGACATTTAATTTGATATGCGACAACCTAACTATATAAACAACTTAAGTTTTGCACTTATTGACCTCACCCAACTGAGGCAACTCATTCTTTTTTCGAGACAAAACATCGATATTTCGGATGTCCGCTTTAAAATCTTTCATTTGATATGCAACAACCTTACCCTCAAAGAACTTTAATAAAGTTTTGCACTTAATGACCCTACTCTTTGAACATTTTTGACTTATCATAGTTGAAACTGTGATTTTTGAAATGTGCTTATTTAGACCTTCAAAATGATACATCACATGACCCCCTTCGACAAAGTTGAAGAAATAATGCAATATCAAATCTATAAATAGGTTTTGATGAACTATTTCAAACAATTGAAAAATATGAAAATTTTAAGTTGTTGTAGTATCATTGTTTTTTTTTATATCGGTTCTTGGTATTTTGTCAAACAGTTGTACTTGTGCAGATCTTTGAATCTTTGGAATGATCATTTGTTTGTCTGTTGTGGATTTTAAAATATACACCCCCGCTTTCAAAACTTAAAATTTCAATAGATCCAAAACTAGACAAGATATCTCAAATCTGAAAGCTGTATGATAATTTACAGAACATATGCAACAAAATTTAATAATGTATTTGGCAATTCTTGAGATCATTTTGAGCTAAATGATTATTAAAATATGATGCAATAACAAACTCCAGAATTGGAAGTCGTAGAGACATGAAACTACCACCATACATCTTAGGATTACTTGACCTTGACAAAAATAACAAAGTCAAGGTCATACATTTATGTCAATGTCACAAACCGGATTCTGCAAAACATTTACATTATTTACATTATGTTCCCCAAGTATAATGATGATATCCTGAAAAATGAGTTCGGGGGACCATGTTGACCATGTTGATAAGACCCTAATAAGCGGGAGATAACTTCTACAATGGATGATGAAATTCTTCATGGGATTACCCTGTATAAGTCTTAAATGAGATCTATCGATGGTCCAAATTTTGTAATGATATCTTGAAAGATGACGAAACTGGGCAGTGTCAAAAATAAATGTTAGAAGGGGCTAAAACTAGCACTTTGTGACCTTTGACCTTGAATGCAAATGAAAAGTCACATAGATCAAAGATCATTGATGAAGGTCCCATGTCTCTACAACTTGCGGTTCTCGAAATGTAATTTAAAAAAAAATTTAGTATGATATTTCGAGGGATATAACTCCCGTATGGTTTGATAACAAAATACAAATCCATGTTTATTAATTTGGTCGTCTGCTTATGTACATAAAACTGTTTCCAGATTTATTCTATCTATTATGGTTTTCAAGATATGAGGGATTGAAAGAAATTAATTTAAAGGGACATTATTCTTAAAGATGACGATGAAATCCTTAGCAGGGCCATTTCTTAATTGAACATGATGACATCTACATTGTCACCAAATATGGTCATGATATCATGAAAATGTAATGATATCTTGAAAGATGAATAGGGGAGAGCATGCCAAAGAAAATTTTGCAAATGACGAAAGAATAATAAAAAAAACATTAGAAGAACAATAAGGTCTTTTCCATGTAGGGAAAGCTCTTTATTACACAAACTTACAAACTGCAGGGACTACTATCAGTTAAGTGACATGCCAGCTCCAAACAAGTTTAAAACTACAAAAAGATAAGTCCCCATCCATCGTATATTTATGTCTTTACTTACCTTATAATATTGATTGTATGGCTTAATTAGTTCAGAGTCCCTGATTAGTTTTAATTACTTCAAAGAATTTTTCGTCATATTATGGACTATGTTGTATTTGTCTAGTTTAAACGTGATTCAATTGTTTGTTTGTTTGTTTGTTGGGGTTTAACGTCCGAGCAGCAATATTTCAGCTATATTCAGACGATGAACATGAAATTGATGATAAAATAAACATGAAATGATGATGAAATGAAAAAGGGATGGAACACAAGGACAATGGGGCCGAGAAGTTTGATTGCCATTGGAAATAGGGAGAGATGGGTATGGTCGGTCAATTTAGCCTCTTGTGGCGGAGCCCTATGGTTACTACTCCGGGAGAATACCACAGTAGGGTTCTTTAACGTGCGTGATTGGAATATAGTGGGTTTTTTCATGGAACGGTCATATATTTTTTGATCGGGTTTTGTCTATGGGTTTACGGTCAGCTGCCTTTATCTGTCAGAGAGTGACAAATGCAGTACGATTCATCTTGGTAAATCGTCATCGATTATCTAGATGATTTTGCGGGTTGTGTGTTGGTTGCAGATGCGTCTGTTGGTTATGAAAGGTTAGGTTGGGTTTTACAAGAGTGCGGTTTAGAGGAGTCTGTTGGGAAGGCGGTGCCCCCTCTACAAACATGTCTTTCTCGGTGGGTTCTTTGATACTGAGAGTTTGACTCTTTCTATTACTCCGGAGCGGTTGGTTGAGATTTCAAGTTTGGTTAATCTCTGGAGTAAGTTTCTTTTTACATACAATGGTGTTTCTATGATGAGCCGTGAGGAGTGGTCAGAGCCAGATACAGTAATGTCTAGTGATTCTTCTTGGGTCGGTTGTGGTGGTATTTCCGGTTCTCAGTATTTCCATGTAGTTTTTCCTAGGTTTATAGTAAGAAAGGCTCTACAAATCAACGCTTTAAAATTTTTCAGTGTAGTGATCTGTTTAAAGTTGTGGTCATCTTTATTCAAGGGTAAGAAGATTAGAATTTTTTGTGACAACATGTCGTCAGTGACAGTGATCAATACGGGTGCCTGTAGAAATGTTTTCATGCAGTCTTGTTTGCGATAAATTATTTTTTAACAGCAGCGTATGAGTTTGAATTACGGGGGTCAGAATTTGTCTCCTGAAGACAACAGGCATGCTGGCATGCTCTCAAGGTGGTCTTTAGGTGCACAATTTCTGGATTCTTTTTTAGCGGAGGCTAAGAAATGTGGATGGGGGAAGTGGATATTCCGGATAGTTATTTTCAGTTTTTGGCTCCATGGTAGTTTCATTTTTTGTTTTGTTTTTCTTTACAGATGTTCACTTAAGCGAGCTAGCGCAAGATACAGTGATCTCTGAAAAGGCAGCCTTTGCTAAATGAACTTACCGAAACCTCAAAGTTCAGTTTACTTCTTATTTCTTGTTTTGTGAGTTTTTTTTATAATTTCAAGTCATTACCTACTACTGTCGATATTATCTCTTTATATGTAGAGTTTTTAAGCTGTTCTTTTAATAGTGTTGCTTCTATTCAGAATTATGTACGCGGTGTTATGACTTTGCATTTGCTTTTGGGGTTAAAATTCCCTTCTGAAGAGTCGGATTGGTTTTGTGTCTAACTTTTGTACAGAGGTATTTCTAGATTGCATTCACATTTACCACGTAGAGCCTTACCTATCACTCCACAGATATTGTTAGATATGTACAAGTTTTTTGATAAGTTTAAGCCAAATGATTCTACATACTGGTGTTGTATTTGTTTGCCTTTTTTCTCATGTCTCGAAAATCGAATCTGGTTCCAGATTCTTCGTCCGCTTTTGATTCGTCTAGGCAGTTATGTCCTAAGGATGTTATTCTTTTTAATGGTTATTTAAAGGTACAGATATTTTGGTCTAAAACTATTTAATTTGGCCAAAGACTTCTAGATATTCCGCTTTTAGTTTGTATACATAAACAGAAAAATACATCTTCTTATAACAGTTTTTTTTTCAACTTCAGAAATGGGAAGAAGACTAAAAAGAAACAATTTTAAAAGCGATGAACGTGGAAACCTAGTGCTGCACTGCACCAGAACATTTCATTCGCATCATTCATTCACTTTACCTAAACATGAATTATGATAAACTGCTGACATCTTACTTGTTTGACTTGTTTGGGGAAAACTGTTGTACATAAATACAAATAAAATATTTAGATTACTTTTACTTATTCTCTGTCTATTTTTTCTGTGCCAATCAAATAATAGAGGCCAAACAAAATGAACCAAAATTATGTTCGTCATTTAATGACCTTGAGACAACTTCATTATCAATATGACATTCTGACGACGTTGTGTGGATGGTCGTACTCACGTGCTCTGGAGTCTACAAAATTACGTTGAGATAACGTAGTAATAAAACGTTGCGACGACGTAAAGTATTACGTTGTGACAACGTCCTCCCAACATCGGATTCTTTGTTGGGCAGATAGGCATCCCCCTTTTCAAAGAGTGTGGATCCACCCCTGCTGGTATCTTCGGCTTTTGTTTTTGTTGAGATTGTTTTGTAAAATTTAATTATCCTTTATTATTCGTAATTTAACTTGCATCTAATTCCTGGCAAACATTAAATACCTATTTCATCATTCTAGAGCTCTGTAATTAAAAGAGACTGATTAGCATGAACAGGAAGTGTAATACAAATGTATAACGTATAAAGTCCCTGCATGATAGACTTAATTGTGACCCATAATTTAAATGGTCTGTAGGAGTCAGACATGGTTTTCAGATAGATACATGAAATAATGAATCATTTTTAACATGAAATCACGATCATGTTCTTTTAAGCATCTTGTGTATTAAATGTCATTGGTTCAGGGACCTTGCTGGTCCGAGTTGAATCTTTAGTCCGAGTTATCAATGATACCGTTAAACGATAGCGACACGGAGGAGGATATTTCTGTCGCTCAACGGTAACCAGAGAACTCCCACCTAATCACGACCTCTTTTAATACGCAAAATATAGTTCGGTACTAATGAAAATGAAAGTAGGGAAAAAATAAACATAACAGTGTACACTATATACAATAATAGCAATAACAAAAAAATATGCAGATTATAAAAAAAGAAAAACAACACAGTTTTTACAGACAAACAGAAGTTGTGCTTGTAGCTCAACGTTAAATATATTACTGAATGATTATGATATCATTTGTTGGCTGATTTCGCAAGATTAGCCTGTAAAGTGCAGCTCCACAGTTGGATTTTATTTGACTTTTATAACATACATGGTTAATTTTCAATTTTTCTTAACTTTCTTAATTGACTATAAAAATATGCAAACATATTTTACATTTGTTTACCAGTGATCCATTTGAAAATACATATAGATATAACATAGGGTTACCCATGGTCCCCTATTGAAACATACATATTGATATAACATTGGGTTATCAATGGTCCCCCATAGCAACATACATATAGATATAACATCGGTTATCCATGGTCCCCTATAGAAACATACATCTAGAGGTGACAGTGGGTTATCAATAGCCCCCTATAGAAACATACATCTAGAGGTGACAATGGGTTACCAATAGCCCCCTATAGGAACATACATCTAGAGGTGACAATGGGTTACCAATTGTCCCCTATAGGAACATACATATTTATATAACGTTGGGTTACCCAGGGTCCCCTATAAGAACATACATATATATAATAAGAACATACATATATATAATAAGAACATACATATATATAGATATGCCCCGTGCAGGTCCGGGTGTTAAAAGAATAGGCCTGCAGCAGCGCTAAGCTTGTCGTATAAGGCGACTAAATAGTGCTCAGAAACCTAGCCGGGGGCTAGGCGCTCTGCCCACAGAGCAACTGGGATGTGTGTCCCAGGTGGTGGAATGGGGTACCCCTGGCGTGTTACATGCTGGGGTTGTCAGGCTATAATACGGAAAACCTGACCGCAAACCATAGTAGTGCACCGTGTTGGGACAGATGCCACGTTCCTCGCACGTTAAAGAACCCTGCTGTGGTATTCGATAGGAGTAGGAACCTTTGCGCTCCACCAGAGGAGGCTAAATTGCCCGACCTTACCCACCCCCTTTTTCCAGTGGCAATCAAAATTTGTCGACCCTATTATCCTTGTGACCCATCCTTTTTTTTTTCATTTCATGTTCATTTTATCATCCATTTCATGTTCATTGTCTGAATATAGCTGAAATATTGCTGCTCGGACGTTAAACCCCAACAAACAAACAAACAATATATATAGATATAACATTGGGTGACCTTTGGTACCCTATATGAACAAACATATATTATAGATATAACACAGGGTTACCTATGGTCTCCTATAGAAACATACATATAGATATAACACTGGGTTACCCATGGTCCCCTATAGGAACATACATATAGAGATAGAACACTGGGTTACCCATGGTCCCCTATTGTAACATACATATAGATATAACACTGGGTTACCCATGGAAACCCATGGGAACATACATATATAGATATAACATTGGGTGTCCATTGGTCCTCTATAGGAACATACATATAGATACCTCTCTAAACTATCTAGATGCTTCGCACTAACATCTAGATTCTTCTAACTAGTATCTAGCTGCTTTTTTTCAGGTATCTAGATACACAAAAAAATTCTCAAGAGTATCTTGATACTTCAAAAAGCATCTAGATGCTTCTCACAAATATCTAGATACTTATAAAAAATATCTAAGTAGTTGCAAAAGCATCTAAATGCTTGTCACAACTATGAAGATATTTATCAAAGATACATCGATGATATTATTTGGTTGTATCGTATTCATATGAACTAAAATGTACCAGTATAATTGTGAGGATAATCTCTATGTGTGTGAGAAATATTTAGATAGTTGTGAGAAGCATTTACATGTTTTGCGAAGTATCTAGATACTTCACAAAAGCATCTAGATGCTTCTCACAACTGTCTACATACTTATCAAAGTATCTAGATACTTTGCAAAATTATCTAAATGTTTCTCACAACTATCTAAATATGTCTCACACGTATATAGATAATCATCACAATTATGTTGGTAAATGTACGTGTACTTCACATGAATACGATACAACAAAATTGTATCAGCGATGTATTTTTGTAGCTGTATACGTATATCTTAATTATACTACTTGTTTGTTGTTTAGTCCCCGGTTGAATTGCCTATCCATAAACGACATCAAATAGCCTCTGCTTAACAATTTTGCATTTACGTGAAAAAAAATCTTATCCGACATCAAGTCCTAACCCAACCTCCACCCCCAGGATAAAAAATGGTCGGTGCCTAAGAAGTCCGCCATTTTCAATATGAGTAAAATATTATAGAGTATCCGACTTAGCCCCCAAATACAAGTTTGCGATCGTATTTTGTTGGCCTCAGCGTACATGTAGCTCTCTAAAATCATTGTTTTACCACTACGATCTTCGACAGATAATGACGGTCTTGGAGACAGTTCGCTGAGTGCATCATTCGCTGAGTCAAGTCCGTTAGTGATCCAAAGTGGAAAACTATGGTACATGAAACAAATAAGTATGTCCTCAAAGCAGATAAGATAACGCTATATGATCCTGATTTATCAATAAGTTCGTGATGGCGATCATGGCATGTTAGATTAACGACATCATAGCCAAGTTACATCAGCTTATTTTTCAGAATGATGAAACAGTGAATTATATTGGCAGAGACGTCAATATTATTCCAATTTTTTATCCGTTTTGCGTAATTTGATTTAATTTCTAGCAGTGTCTAGATAGTTATATGAAGTATTTTGATACATGTGGATAAGGCAAGCATCTAGATACTTGTGAGAAGTATTCAGGTGCTCGTGAAAAGTTTCTTTGAGAAGCATCTTGAAGCCTTGAAAAGTACCTAGATAGTTGTGAGAAGCACGTAGATACTTGTGAGAAGCATCCAGATGTTTGTGCGAAGTATCTAGCATCTAGATACATGTGAGAAGTACCTAGATAGAAATATCTAGATAGTTGTGAGAAGCATCTAGATGCTTCTGAGAAGTATCTAGATAGTTTCGAGAAGTATTTAGATGATTGTGAGATGTATTTTCCGAACGACCAAATATGTCAAAACTGATGGAGAACAAATAGCCGAAAGGACCTCACCTAACCAGTAGAACGAAAATGATCTAAGCTCAGAGTTTTGTGTATAAGGGAGTTACTCCTTTTAATATTTCATTATTTGTGATGTGTTTGTTTAAAATTACATTATTTGATTCAAAGTGTTTATCTAGATGTAATTAGTACAATCTGACTGATGTCAATAAAATTATAATACCTTTTGCACAGGACTTATAAGGATTCTTTCATTTTATCGACCAGATTTTTCTGTTTGATTTTGCAGCAAATGTGAAATTTTACCTTTTTGGACCACTTTACTAAAGTCTTACTCCTACCAATGTTTGTCAGAACATAACTGTTTAGGCAAAAGACCACCTGAAATATTGCACAAAGCATTTCTAAACAGAATATAGACAACTCAGGGTACAACACTCCTTAACTAATGTAAAAATCGATAGCAGATAATTTGATTATAAAAAAAGAGCATTGCAACTCTCATTTGAGGTGAACATTCAGAATGGCACACCTTTGACATGTTGACAAATCTGAATCTGAATACCCTACAAATGAGAACTGTAACTTTATTAAATAACACTATAACAATAAAGTTGAAAATGATAGCCCTTTCCGTATATCCGTTACATCCTTCACAACACTGTCATTAACTTTTCTTTAGAATCTTTATTTGTCTACTCACTACACTGCTCCATCGGATCAAATTGATACAGGGAAGATAAAGTAAACGTGTAGAAAGGTCTGAAAAATTCCCAACGATGTTAGAACTGTCAAATTTGCGATGCAAATGTTTGGTCTTTCCCTCCGCGGGACTCGGACTTTGTGCAGGCGGCGTTGCCATAGATGTCACAGCGGTACAAGTTCGAGCTCTTAAGAATTAAACGAAGTTTCTCACTTTCATAAAAAAAGGATTCAAATAATAATTATATCTATGAATCGGGGTTTAAATCTAATATTTTACATTAATTCAGCAGTAAAGTATTGTAAATCCTTTATTTATATATGTGTGTTAGTGTGCGTGTGTGTGTGTAATTATTTAGTGACAACTTTTCGGCAAAAAAACTCCTTTTATTTTCTTTGCAATAACCCCACGTTTTTGTAAAGTGAAAGTAGATATAAATAACCTCCGATATGTGTAAATTAGTACGCAATCATTTGGCACTATTTGTTAAGGGGAATATCTGATCAGCATTGAGCGACAAAAATATCCTCGTCCTAGCTACACCGGAAGTAATGCCATCGTTAATGTAAATTCATTTGCAACTTGTTGACAAGACTTACTCGTTACTCAGTTGTCAGTATATATACTAACATGTACTTATATTTTATTAGATATCTACAATAATCATATTGACTAACTTGCTGACATTAATACACGAGGATGACAACTATAACTGAACAACCAGAGAAATTTGGCGCACTTCATTCTGAACCTGAGTTACCTCCTGGTTTGAAGGATCTTCAGGATATAGCAGTGTTAAAGGTACATCAACATCTTGATTCTGCCGAGTTATTTTGTTGCTGGCAAAGACCTGCACGATACAGTATTTATGATGGGTCAAAGAATGAAGAACAATTACTATATGCTCAAGAGGTTTCTGAGTGCTATGTTCGACAGTGTCTGGGTGCAAATAGAGGTTTTGTAATGAAAATAAGTAATTCAGATCAACAAGAAATATTGCGTCTACAACGGCCTTTAAGATGCCCCTGTGGAATTTGCTGGTGGTGGTGTTGCTGTATACAGGAACTGAATATAGAAAGCCCTCCAGGGACTCACATTGCAACTATCAGTGAGGACCGATCATTTTGCTGTTGTCCAGGTTATTATGTGACAAATGATGATGACAGCAGAATAATCTTCAGACTTAACTTTAGTTGCTGTTTGTGTAAATTTTGCTCAGATGTTTGTATAAAAGTGACCCAAAGAGGTGAAACTGTAGCAGAGATAAGTAAATTCTCATCAGGAAACTGCAAGGATGTCTGTGGCACAGAAAATGAATTTACAATCAAATTTGTAAAAGATCTACATATACAAGATAAGGTCATCATACTTGGAAGCAGTTTCCTTATTGACTACAATTTTTTTGAGAGACAACAGAGAAGTCCATGCTGAAAGTGTTAAATTGCAATATTATGTTCATGTTCTCCATTGTATTTTAAATACATGTACATGTAATTAATTCAGATGTTGACCTTAGGAATTAAATATAAAAGGATTGGAATCTCGCGCACTTTTACATAATAAGTTAATAAATATGTTGCATGGGGAGATTAACAGCAAGATTAGGGTGAGTGTGCCCTGTTAATGGCAAACAATTTCCACCACTTCAGCACTTCATCACGATAAATGTAAGTACATGTATTCTGGCCCAAATGGTTTGACAAAAGTTATAATATCCCACCTCAACTTGCCTACAGACTATCTCAATGTTTTGTTTTGATCATTACCTTGATATTTGAGACCTTAATCCAGTCTTTCCAAAGGTTCAGTTTTTTTTTTCAGGATATTCACTCCTGTGATGACATACTTTTTTCAGGACCGAATTGTTTTACAGTCCATTTTGACCTGATTTAAGAATGACTAATATTAGAAATTTTCCAGACTTCTGGTCTGGCGTTTCGGATTTTTTTACTGGTATTGTCACATTTTTACTGATGATATCTGACGGTCTGACGAACTTCCGGAAAGACTGTTAATCTCTTATCAAATTTTCAACCAGGTCCCACCTCGAGGGCAGTCTTCCCTCCTCATTTAAAATTCAAACTCCTTCTTCCTAACCCGATCAATCGTCATAAATTTAGTTCATAATTGATCAGTAATGGTCCAAGGGTGTATATAAGGAGTTTTATAGCCAAAGCTTTCCCTGTTTTTGTGATATCAATGTCTTTATATGCCTTGGTTTTGACTCCTGACTGTGTAGCCCCATCTTCGAGGGCAGTTTCACTCCTCATTTAAAATTCATACTCCTTCCTTGAAATCAGAAATATCATCATAAAATTTGTTTCAAATTGATCAAAAATGGTCCAAGGGTGTGTATAAGGAGTTTTATAGCTGTAGCCTTCCCTTCTTTCGAGATATCAATGCTTTTATTTGACCTAATTTTGACTATTCAAGGATTTATATACTAGATACATGTATATTGCAAAACTAATTTGAAAGATTTGAACTCCTCCCTCATGGTCCGGAATATTGACTTTAAAGCTAATTTTATTCATATAGTAAGGTATTTATTGGTATTTATCGAGTTTTTTAACAGACTGAATAGTACTTCTAAATTGTGACATCCTGTAAGTGAAGGCTACGATACAAATTTTAATTTCAAAATTTCCCTTGAAGTACCAAATTTTGACTTGAAGTGGACACTTTTCTACATTAATACTGAAGTATTGATCAATGTATATAAGAAATTTTTCCAAAACCATCTGTGCTTTATCCCCATATATTGAGAGTATTAACTACATGTAACAGTTGCAAGACACTTGAAAATACATGTATAAGTGAAAAATATGATTAAATTTTGCCACACGAGATCCAACAACAAATCGTGAGATTCCAATCATGTCTACAATGAAGATCCTTGAATGACCTTAAAGATTTAATGTACATGTATAAAGTTTAAATGCATTTATGATGTCAGCAATTGTTTTGGAAAACACATGTACAGCAAAGCTAACAGTTTTGAAATTTTCTGTGATTCTTAGTGCACTCCTCTTTTGTTCTTGCTGTTTCCTCCTGAAAGAAATTGATACATGTATATGTATCTGCATATAGGAAAAACCATTCTTAAATACTACCAGTAAGATAAGGTTTGCATTATTGTATCACAAAAGATGATAGAAGTGATTGTACAGTACCCCAGGTACCAAAAAAAAATGTACAATGTAATACCCCAAAAATACAAATTTGCATACGACACATGGTTTTGACCCCAACTAGACATATTGCCATCCTGATGAAAAAAAAGAGGGGGTTTACAAGGTCAGAGAAAATTAGGTCTATTAAGCAAACTAAATGTATTAGTAATAACTGGAGAATTTTACAAGAATCATCTTAAGTGGTCTAAGTTGAAGACATAATCTTAGAAAAGATGTCACTCTAATGTTCTTCACCAAAATTATAAAGGGAGATTTTAAATATTTTATGTGGGAATATTGAATAAATACTATTGTACATGTGTAGTTGAATGGTAAAACTTTTATAGGTAGGAAATAATTTTATTTTTCGAAGACATTTTACATTGAACAAATGGAGAAACAATCTAGACTTAAATGGTGCTTGAACCAAAATGGCCTTAAAATGTTGAGATCAGGCACAAAAGAATAGGGTAGGTAGTGTAGCACTGACAGTTAACATATATTTTCTTTGGCCTAAAGGGGCAAATCAAAAGTCTTGTTGGGACACTGATTTTCCATTTAGACAAATCATAAACCTTTTATCTTTTTAAAGCTGATATTTTCTGGTACATGAATCATACTTTTTCATTGATAATTAAGATTTTACTGGATCAATTCAGAGGCATTTCCAGACATTTTGAAAAGAAGGGGTGCCAGCTGGGGTTCATTAGAAGAAGTAGGGTGTTGGGACATTATTTTCAATTTTTTGTCACTTTTACACATAAAAATGACAAATTTTCCAATAAAATGGGGGGTAACCCCTGCACCCCCTCTGGATATGCTACTTAGGTTAACATTGCTCCTGTGCAAGATTCATTCAAGGACAGTGCTGTATAATCACTAGGGGAAAAACTATAGGATTCAAGTGATAAAAAAAAACTTTTCATATTTCTTGATGAAAATGCATAATTCTGATAACAATTTCTCATCTTTATTATTCATTAACCATATATATTTTTGGTATAGATTTCGTAAATTTATCAGTAATTACTTATCATGTATAGGAATGTTGAACCTGCCAATGGAATTTAGGATACTGAATGACCACTACATTATGTACAACTTTGAGGTAAAACAAATGTTTTTTAAGTTCATATTCTACATGGCTTTTTACACATGCAAGTAAGAAAGTTTAGGAAATTATCTTATAATTTTGAGTTTTGGAATCTATTATTACATTTGCTGTTTATAATTAGATATTGTACCAATGTTACAAATAGAGTTATTTCCCTTTGTACATGAAAATGCAGATCTGGGAAGGTTTGTTTAGTTTTGAAAATGTGATATTTATAGATTGGTATTATATATATATATATATATATATATATATATATATATATATATATATATATATATATATATATATATATATATATATATAATCTGACATCTGACATTGTTATATTATTGTTTACATTGTTATTCTTATGCAATTACTATTTTAGTTCAGCTAGTTATTTAGATGGACTTGTAATAATCTAATAAAGATCAAAACAGCTAGACAATAAAATTGTGTAGTGAATTTTCAACCTGGTCAAAAATTTATCTAGTAGACAAAAGCTCAATTCAAAAGATATCATACATCCAACAAATGAAGAAACTACCCATAAAAACGCATTCGTACTAATTTGATCCATAGGTACTTGCGTTGGGATTTAATTTTTTTGATAAATATTGCATTTATACATTTCATATATATTATCCTTTTAAGTTGTTCGTCCGATAAACCAGTCGACTCCCATATATCAGAAAACTTCATATTGATAGTAACAATGTAATGTTGGCTGTAATAACTCAAGAATTCGTAATTCTTTTTCTTGAAAAAAAGTCACGACCCCAAGTACCTGTACTTAGATCAAGGTACCAACAGAAAGTTCGACACGAAGAACAACAAGAAGGGCACTTTTCTACTGCCAAGATCTTCATACAAATGGCAATAATATTGATCTCCCGTTCCTGTAAATAGACTCAGAGGCTACACTATAAGTACATGTAAAAGGAATTGACCAACGAACTGACTCGAAGACTTTAATAGGGTATGTAAGTCTCGTTCAAGTTTCATTTTCTTTACCGGAATTTACGACGTAGAACGTATTGAAAACCGAAGACCGATCTGCATTTTATTGTTTACTTCTGGGTACTGGAAACGCTGTATAACAATTCAAAATCTTTTATTTTATACTTTTTTTTAATAACTTTATCATATAGAAATAGATATTAGTAATTTTTTATCGGTATTTTTTACACAAAAAAGATGTTTTGCTCTCAGCACTGAACTAAACTCTTTCTAAATGTACTACTAAGGGGGTTTTTAATATCCTTGACTACCCTGTCGGGTCTCGCACGGACGGGTTTCTAAATGACAAGTCTCCATGCTTTTGAATGGTAGACTATGAACCATTCTCGTGAAATCACGGGGTCACATGACGAGACTTACATACCCTAAAATAAAAGTGTCTGAATCGTTTAGGAAACGCACAATTTAGTGCCATTTCTGTTTCATTGTCATTCGCCTGAGAACGTTGTTCTGTGTAATCGACGAACACAAGTGCAGAAGGGCATGGTATCGTATGAAATGTAAAAAAAAATAATACTAAATCGATAAAAAGTAAGAAACCTCCAAGTTGAAAAACAGACCCTGGTATGAACTCACAAGTGCCTGAACACTTCATTATATAAACAAATTCTTAATACCTGCTGTTATTTACAAAACAAAAATCGCACCTAGTTGCAGCTGTGATAAGTTTTAAGAGTGGGAATCTCAGGAGCAGATGCAGAAAAATGAAAGAGGGGTTCCGATTCAGATATCTATAAAAAGAGAGGATCAGGCTACATGGTAACGTACTAAATGCGCTTTATTTATTAATTGCGTTTATGTATTCGTTTTTAGGTCGTTCATATCATTAGCAAGTTTTTAGCTTTTCAAATGATTTTTAAAAAAAATTGTTTTAATTCGTTAGCATTTCTTTAGCTCGGTATAGTGTATGGAGGCTGTTAAAAAAAATTTGGCTATTAAAATCTGCATTATTAAGGACAATTCAAATGACATTTAATTATTCATTATTCTGAAACTTACTTTTCATTACTTAACATGTCTTTCACTGATCAAATTTCCATTTTGTGGGAACACTCATATGACAATCTTTCATATTAAACAAAGAAATAAAATTGGGGTCACGGAATTTCTTTTCTTGTAATGTAAAAACGAAATTAAAAAATCGCATAACATGTCAATAGAAAAATTTCTCGCCTATTACCCCCTCCACCCTCGAAAAAGCGTTTTAAATGGGAAATGAAGGTAACCAGGATAATAAAAAGGAATGTACTAAGAAAATATACACATATACAAGAACGAACATGACACAATAAGTCACCACATGCTTAAATATACTGCAAATACCATTTGTAAACCATTGCTAGTACTGATTAATGCATCGCTTCGGTCGGGTTGCTTTCCTGATATAGGTAAAACATCGATAGTAATGGCACTATACACAAAAAGGTGACTAATCACTAGCAAATAATTATAGACCTATTGCATTGTTAAGCTGTGTAGGTAAGGTGTTTGAAAGAATAATCAAGGGAACCAAGGTTATAGCGGTACTCAAAAGAATGTAATCAAGAGACAAAGACCAGACATGGAAAAAAGATATACACAACAAAGAACATAAAGTGACTAAAATCTTACATACAAAGTAACAGAAAAAAAAAACAAAAATGAGCAACTCGGGCTCCACTAAAAACTGGGAGCATGGACCAGGTGCACCGGTAGGGTAAGCGTCCTCTGCTTTTCTAGAAACACCCTCCGAGTTGGTCATAAAGAGTCAAGTCCGGGGTAGACGAAAGAGGGAAGGAAAACTATGGCACGTTGAATAAATCAGTTTTCATGGCACAGATGGATACACCATAACGATCCACTTCCGTAGTGATGACTTTAATCTTGTAGCAACATAACCCTGTTCCAGAAGCCTCTTTGTTAGAATTCTAGCGCGATACAATAAGTTTCGGCAAGCTCTGGCATAACGTATTAGTTGTGGTATGAACACTCCATACGCAGGTGCTGAAAGGTTTGTTTATCAATACATATTTATTTTTTTTACATGAAAGATCTCTTACACACGTATCAGTGCGGTTCTAGACCTGGCCACTCGACTGTACTACAGCTATTAATAAAAATCTAACACAATGTGTGTCTTAGAAAAACGGAAAGTTGTATGCAGTGTGTTCTGTGATATTTCATACGCGCTTGACCTTGTTTGGCACACAGGGTTAAATATCAAATTGAAAGGATATGGCCTTTCCGGAAACATTTTGAACTGGCTAATAGATTATAAAGATTAGCAACTGAAAACAAATAGTATTTGTTAAGAGGCTTCTGTTCAGAATCCGAGTGTACCACAAGGATCCGTTTTAGGACCTTTGTTATTTTTAATATAAATGATATAGCGGACGACATACATAGCTTATCGCGCTTATTTGCAGATGATACATCACTTATGTATTCTTCAAGCTATTTACCAGACTTCGAACTTAACAAAATAATGATCTTAACATACTCAATGAGTGGTCACAAATGGTGTGTGACATTTAACTCTCTTTAAACTGAGTCGATTTAATTTTCAATCATATCAAATGCAGCTCCAAAGCTGCTGATCGCAGAAGAAGTAAAATCTGTAGACAATCAATCAATCATAAACACCTTGGTTTAACTTTTCATCAAATTGTCGATTGAATATTCATATTGACATTTAAAAAAGTGCAAAATCTCCCATATTTCAAAGACAAAACAATACCGATTATTTCATATTCATAAACTTCACCGATTGCATTTAAAATTTTCAATTATAAAAGGCTATCGCAGAATCTCAAGAATAAGGATTTCAAGTCTAAACTACCTGATCATTACTGTACTTGCAATAACTCTCCATTCAAATATGGTCCTTCCGGTCACGTCACTAAGGGAGATTTCATCATAATAGAAAACGAATCTCACCGTAAGGTCCTTTCTAAAGGTCCCAAGTACTGTGAACCATGTTCCATACATTGGAATTATAACTTTACAATCCTTATGGATACCGTGGAGGACTATGCAAGAAAATGGATAAAACGAAAACAAGAAGACATTGATTCACTGCCATTGTGGGTCAAGGCTGCGCGGTCTTAAATTTTGAAACGTATAAAAGTAGTAAGTAGGCCAATGACTGTCAATGCTACATCAGTTTTCAAAGACCCTGACGTAGCCAATACATTGTCTACTATACATGTCAAATATAATGTCGTACCAGCAGACAAAGCCCAAAACAACATTGTTTTTGTCTGCAAAACACATTAAATCCAATGTTTATTCAGAGGTGACGTAGAAAATAATAGCAGTAATAAGACCTATACTGCTACCGCAGTCTCCAAAGAAAAGATTACGGAAAACCATAGATCTGTACTATCCTCTTTCGGTCTCTTACCAAAGACGATGATTGTGACGTACCATCTACATAGTGGATTCCCAAACTCTACAAGAATTCGTACAAACAACACTACATAGCTGGGTCTGCAAAATGTACCACCAAATAAAAAACGATTACAAATCATCTTCCAAATATACCGAAGAAGATGCTTTCAAAATGCTGGAAAAAAATGTGCTCCTCTACTCGCTGACCTATTCCTTTACTCTTATGAGGCTGACTTTATAGCTGATCTTATCCAAAGGAAGGAACATCGTTTATCCAGATCTTTTGATCTCAGTTTCCGCTATAAAATATAGATGACGTATTATCGTTAAACAATCCTAGTTTCAGGGATTTTATACATCGCATCTACCCCAAAGAACTTGAGATTAAGTATACAACGGACACTGTGAAGTCAGTCTCATATCTTTACCTACACGTAGAGATCGATGGTAAAGGAAACGTATTGACCAAACTATACGACAAACACGATGACTTTTTATTCCGTATTGTCAACTTTCCTTTCATCCTTTCATCTGTGGCAACACCCCTTTATGACTTGCGTATGGAGTTTTCATATCACAACTCAAACGTTATGTCAGAGCTGGCCGTAACCACGCAGACTTTTTTAACCGCGGTAGACTTCTTACAATAAGGCTTCTGGAACAGGGTTATGTTGCTACAAGATTGAAGTCATCAGTATAGAAGTTCTATGGGCGTCATCATGCTTGTTGTGTGAGTCTGTTTTCCATGTCTTGATTACATTCTTTTGATTTCCGCTGAAATCTTGGTTCCCTTGATTACTCTTTCCTGACATTTGGTACTTTTTTAGTTTTTCAGATCTTTTATAGGACCATCAGGACGTTTGCTCTAGCGGGATATAAAATGGACCAGAGTTTCTCATGAATTTTATGATTTATAATACTGATCTAACAACAACCTGAAGCTCTTTACCTATTTATATAATAATGCAATTTACGTTGTGGGGGTAGAGGTGGTATTGCCATTTATCCTCGGTAGTATGTCAGATGATGCCATTATCAGAGCAGAAACGACAAAGCAATCGGCTCTCAGTAGTATATGTCGTTTGGTGCTCTAAAACAGAGGTGACATGACCGTCTACTACTCATTAATATCGTTACTAGATCGAAGATGATATACCCATCTACTCCTGATTGTATGTCATTTCTTATTTTTGTAAGAGCGAGGCGGTATACCCATCTACTCCTGATAGAATGTTAGTTGATATCGTTGCCAGATCAGGGGTGGTCAAGCTCTCTAATCCTTGAAGTACTTGGGTTTCTAATGCTGCCAGATCAAAGGCGGTATAGCTAACTATTCTTGATAGAGTTGATATGGTTGCAAGAGCGAGGTGAAATAGTTATTTACTGCAGATAGATTGTTAGTTGATGTGTATGCCAGAGCAAGGTGGTATAGCCATCTACCCCCAATAGAATATTAGTTGATGTATATGCCAGAGCAAGGTGGTATAGCCATCTACCCCCCAATATAATATTAGTTGATGTGTATGCCAGAGCAAGGTGGTATAGCCATCTACCCCCAATAGAATATTAGTTGATGTGTATGCCAGAGCAAGGTGGTATAGCCATCTACCCCCAATACAATATTAGTTGATGTGTATGCCAGAGCAAGGTGGTATAGCCATCTACCCCCAATACAATATTAGTTGATGTGTATGCCAGAGCAAGGTGGTATAGCCATCTACCCCCAATACAATATTAGTTGATGTGTATGCCAGAGCAAGGTGGTATAGCCATCTACCCCCAATAGAATATTAGTTGATGTGTATGCCAGAGCAAGGTGGTATAGCCATCTACCCCCAATAGAATATTAGTTGATGTGGTTGCAAGAGCGAGGTAGTAAATCCATCTACTCTTTATAGAAAGTAAAGCGATGTGGTTGCCACAGCGACGTGGCATAGGCATCTACTCCTGATAGAATGTTAGTTGATGTGGTTGCAAGAGCGATGTGGTGTGGTACAGCCATCTACTCCTGATATAATATTAGTAAATTAGGTTGCAAGAACGAGGTGGTATTGCCATCTACCCTGGTAGAATGTTAGCCGATGTTGTTCCAGAGCGAGTTGGTATAGCAATCTGCTCCTGATAGCACGTCAGATCATGCCGTTGCTGGAGCAGAAGTGGTATAGCCATATTATTCCGGTAGTATGACAGTTACTGTCTTACCAGAAAAGGTCTAGCGATCTATTCTTGGTAGTATACCTGTTTGTGTCCTTGTCAGAGCAAAGGATGGTCAGCCATCTCTTCCCATATAAAGTACGTCAGTTTGTGTTGCCAGATCAGAGGTGGTCGAGTAATCTATTCCCAAGTATAGTATGTTAGTTGATTTTGGTGCAAGAGCACCAAAATTTTTACAATTCAGATACATATAAATCCAAGTTCAAACGTGAAAATAGGAAGCAGAGACAATATACGTACACAATATACTGATGTCGGTTGTTGTTGCAGTATACATGTAGCATATATATTAAATGAACATATCTAACGAAATTGAGATAAATACAAACATTAAAGTTCTCATAACACAATTCTTGATAAGAGATAAAACATCTATGCAAATTAAAATTTTGTATATGTAATTTTACGAATTGAATAATCTTATCCTCGATGTCAAGATTGATTTCATTGCCCGAGCGGAGGTTTTCTAGCAATCTACTTCCGGTATTGTAAGTCGAAGTTGTTGTCAGATGTAGCCTGGCCATCAACTATTTGTAGGTCAGCTAGTGTCATCTATCATGCTACAGAAGTGTCAACTCTTGAAGATGTCTTTGCCATTGAGTAGGTGCAGAAAACGATTACTTATTAAGTATCCATCACTCCGGTTGATGTTCAAATATTTCTATGTTTCCATAGTAGGCTTTTAATAAGTTTTGAAATTAAAATTCTTTGAACTGTATAAGAATCCTTTTCTCGAGTGTTACTATCATAGTGATCTTAGTTTACAATTGTAGGTATTATTTTTGTTCAATTCTTCATTGATGTATTCACATATTGACCTACACTTAGAAATCGATGGTAAAGGAAAACTATTGACCAAACTTTACGACAAACGTGATGACTTTTCATTCAGAATTGTCAACTTTTCTTTCATCTGTGGCAACACCCCTTCGGCTCCTGTGTATGGAGTGTTCATATCACAACTCATACGTTATGCCAGAGCTTGCCGAAACTACGCAGACTTTTTGTATCGCGCTAGAAGTTTAACAAATAGGCTTCTGGAACAGGGTTATGTTGCTACAATATTGAAGTCATCACTACAGTAGTGTTATGGTCGTTATCATGAACTCGTGGATCGTTATGGTGTATCCATCAGCACCATGAAAACTGATTGATTCAACGGGTCATAGTCCTTTCCTAGTTTGTCTACCCCGGACTTGCTTTTTATGAGCAACTCGGCGGGTGTTTCTAGAAAAGCAGAGGACGCTTACCCTACCGGTGCACCTGGTCCATGCTCCCAGTTTTTAGTGAAGTCCGAGTTGCTCATTTACTTTTGTTACTTTATATGTATGATTTTAGTTACTTATGTTCTTTGTTGTGTATGTCTGTTTTCCATGTCTGGTCTTTGTCCCTGGATTACATTCTTTTGATTACCGCTATGGCCTTGGTTCCCTTGGTTACTCTTACATATTATCTGCCCAATTCTTTTTTTCACTGAACCTGTTTTTGTCTAGTATTTGATTATTCGGGATTTATTCTTTCTTTTTGATTGTTTGTTTATTCTATTATTTGTTTTTAGTGTTTTATGTTCTACTTCTAGCAAAATATAAATACCAAGTCAATGTATTTTGATTGCTGCTGTATACACCTCTATGTTTCCATCTCTCTTTGGTTCCTTTTTGTTAGCACTATTTATCAATGTTTTCTTTGGTCTTGGCGTTTCAAACAATCGTTAACATTTAAGAATTGAATGTTTCATTTCTGTAGTTTCATCGGCGTGCAAAAGCATTGACATTTTACAACGCCGATGAAACGTAGAAAAAATGGAATATTCTATTCTTATAATTACATTTCATATGTTTCTCTTATCTTATATCTATTTTATATTAGATATACATAGAAAAACAGGCAATATACAGTGAGCAACAAAAATATAGTCCACTTAATTGTGGGCGTGGCCATAATGCTAAATAACTAGATGTGTTTAATCGACTCATGAAGACTCATGAAATAGAATTAAATAAGCGTATTTTGATGATAGGCACAATAAATGTATTAATATAAAAATGGTAGTTAAAATTTTTATTTTAGTTATATTCTGAATGAGATTTTTTTTGCTTTGTTCATATTCAAACATAGTATTTCCTTTTTTTACATGTTCGGAAGGCTAACATAAAATAGGAACTTGATCATACAAAATATATTTATTTACAATTATATCCGTGGTATAATTCGTCTGATACGAGGTTTCAGGAGTAGAAATGCCCTTACGGAGTACATGAGAACAGTTGAAACAGCATATGAAGTTTTAAACAATATGTTAAACGGTTCGACATAAATATACATGACATGTGACACGAATAAAAAACATCCACAAGTTAAACTCTTTAAATGTAATTTCAATAAATAAATTAATCTCATCATTCAATACTACACAGCCAAATGTGCCACTCGTGAGAATCTAATGGTTTGCATCATATGATAATCATACAAAACGATCATGATACGATAACCCTGCGTTTCAGTTATCATATAATTATTGTATTATTATCATAGGATTAAGAAATGAAAATCGCATGATAACCGTATGACTATCATATGTAAATTATCATATGATTATCATATGAATCGTATCATATGTAGCACATTAGTCTGTGTAGTTTGAGAAGAATACATTACATCATTTGTCATTGCATGACACTAACTATTAAAAAATCAACCACACAGTTACACAACGGGACCTGCCCTTAGCAGACAATGTGTTTCTTAATAAGGAAACAACACATAAATACAAAGGTTTGTGATTATTATCTGCACGTCAAAGTTGTAATTTTTCACATTTCACATGGCCTGCTAGTACCAAATCATAAAAAAATGTGTATTCAGTTAGGAAAATATTTTCATCTTTTAACTTGGTAAAGTACCTGTCAAAACATCGTGTTTTAAAATGACCAGTGCTATAGCTTCAAGTTACGAAGGTATTGGTAGATGAGTATTTTTAAGTACACATGTCGTTTAATGCTTCTCAATAATTGTAAAGCTTTACCCATAAGTATTTTGAAATTACCTTTTATACAGTAAGCAAAAATGAAGCAAACAAGTATGTACCAACATAATATCATGGGATACAAAACGTTTGATTGAACTGCTGAGACGGGTTCCTGATGGAATATAAAAACTAACGGTTCTCTTGAGTACACATAGCGATTAACATAAGACAAAGCAAATAACACACAACAATAAACATAACAAGCTAAATCATATGTTTGAGCTGTTTGTATAACAACCCAGAAACGTCAGTTTCGAAGTATGTTTTTGTTGTATGACAATCTAATATCATTTTGTAGCACCATACAGTATAGAGCTCCGTATTGAAAACATTTTTATTGACTTTTAAATAATAATGGTAAGGGTCGCCATTTGTCGCAAGGCTATTGCCTAATGAGACCTATTGCAATTCTAAAAGATTTGCATAAGTAAAAACGTTTAGAGGATTTCGTAATCTAGCACACAATGAGGTAACCGACGAACTAATCTCACATTGGATTTCAAAAATAAAAAAAAAAAAACTAGCATCATGACAAAGACAAAACTTACAAATCCAACAACTATAACACATGGAATATATTCTACAGTTACTGTCTTGTTCACCTTTTTATGTACATAAATATCATGTGACACAACCATGGATTTCATAACAAAAGTAGAAAAGTTTGTATAAATCACTAAAAATACAAAATATAACAAACAATTGTAAAATATCTTGAATAGACAACTTTTCATATGGGTCTGAATTGGCTGTTTGCACCACAATTTTATTTAAAGATTTAAATTGTCACTGCAAAAGTGCAGCAGAGGTCAAAATCATATGTAATGGACCAGGGAAGGAGAATAGTCAGATTAACCATACAAATGTATGTTAAAACATAACAGTATTAAACGTGTGTAATTGTTGTATATAGAGAAGTGGTCAAACTCACAAATATAGACCCTGAATATCACATGTACTGTAAAACTATTTCAACACAATCATGGCAACACATTCTTCCATTCGTTTTAAGCTTTACTTTGCAAGTCTCCATTTTTGGCAGGAGTTGGTACACCTTCCACCGCCACGCTAACATCACTGGGGTCAATATTTTGATATCTAGGGTTTATTTCTGCAGTAACATAACCTTCCTCCCGACAGTTGCTAAAATTTCCATAGTCTGGTTGCTGAGCGATTGGATTAGAGAAACCACCGACACCAGAATCGATGTTGACATGCGAGTCATCAAATTTTTTGAATTTCAGATTAGTATCTGCCATCAACTGGCCTTGTGGTCTTTTTCTCCTGAAATAAACACATAATTGTATAATGGACAAACTGACATAATATTTTCCAGTAAAATGAGACGATTGTGGAGTAACAGCAAATAGTTTGTGAACTATATAAGAAAGGCCTAGTTTAAAATAAAAAAAAGTCAATCTATAGACGTTCCTTGTAATTTCATTGAAAAGTTATTTGACACTTTGGTAATACCTGTTATTTTTTTTATGGAAGTGAGGTTTTGGGAGCTGGAAAAAAATTTTCAGTGACTCTGACCCATATGAACACTACACTTGAAATTTATAAAAGAAATCCCTGGAGTAAATAGTAAAACTACAAACATTGCATGCTTAGCAGAACTGAACAGAACATATCTACATCTAAACGTCCAATTGAATACCATTAATTTTTAAACCATATTATTAACTCCTCTGATATACTGGTTTACGAAATGTTCAGACAAGTTGAAAAAAACAACAACTTGTGGATGTCTCATATAAAAATATACTAAATAAGTTGGAGTTCTGTCATCTTAACATACACCTTAATAACCTTCAATTTTATATCAAAAGAATCGAACAAAGACTACACGATCAACTTAACCAAAAGTTAATAGGCTCACTTGCTATGACTGAAAAATTTTCATTTTCCCGTAAAATATTTATTCCGTCTAAAAGACCTCATATATTGATTTATGTAAATCTTAAGTAGAAAGATCTATCACCAGTAAATTTCGCTTGAGTACACATGCACTAGAAATAGGTAGGGGTCCATACAAAAATATATAGAGAAAAAAATGTATTTGTAAATCATGTGATAGTTGGAACATAGAGGATGAGTATTATTTCTTCACGGTATGCACCCACTACACACCACATAGACATGAAATACAGAATCAAATTGGACAACCATAATTTAATTTCTTCATCAAAACCTCACCTCACACCAAGAGATATAACATACATATATATTCATATACATTCATGAATGAATATTGGAATCGAAGGTCAATTTAATTTAACAGAAATTATATTAATATATAGCGTCAAAGTTTAAACTATAGATTAATATATTTTGATCAGATTTACATCACTGTCGCACCATGGTCATAAATTTAGTTTATATGTAATTTATATTCCATTGTACGTTTTTTGTTCATGCCATAATCATTTACTGTAAATGTGTTTGTGCAAATAAAATTTCTATTGTCTATATCATATACCTATACATTAAAACTAAAAAATGCATATACATTTATTAGCAAATGTGTAATTGCAGCAAAAACACTGCATTTCGTTAAAATTAATTGTAATGGTGAGGGTTAATTAACTTTCAGTAATAAAACTCCCACGATTATTAGAATGTTAATTGAAAATAAATAAATGATCAAATGTGATTCTTTCCCGAATTCCTGATTTACCATTTACATTTTTCAGTTTAAATATGACGATGTATATGTGCAAATATTTCTGAAGAAGCTAAATATGAGGGGGAAAATGGAGTTAGTTGCATATAATTACATAACAAATGGAATCTAATTAAATATTTTTCTCAGAATAAGATAAACGGACTAGTTATTTGTTACACATATGTATTATAAAAGGTTAAAAACAAGCAATATATTTTAGGTTACAGAAACTGAACTTACGAGGATAATTGTCTTCAAAGGTATTCAATGCAGTGTGAAGTATTATTCGGTTCCCATGTTATCAATTTGCATGACATCAAATAACTCTTTCTAGCTTGACCTTATTAAAAATCTAATTCTGACATATGCAGAAGAATGTAAAGCCTCTTTGAAAGAATCTGTTAAAGCCATGCACACAAATTCGTAAGAATCAACTTACCACCAGACAAAGTAGACAACAACTAGAACTATGAGAAGTGTAATGACAATGGCAGATATAGCTACACCAGCCACAGCTCCTGCTGAGGTACCCTCCTGTACCTGAGCTTGAGATACAGTAGGATTATCTTCTACCACTGCAAATATATATTATAAGAATATCGATTTATCATTAATATGTGCAATCTAATCTTATTATAGATTAAATTCAATCAATGTTGAAAGGATTAACACAAAAACATAAAAAAAACATCATAAAATGACAACATAAATATCAAACGTAACACACAGGGTTCTTGAACGAAAAAATGGAGATTTAGAAAACAAAACATCAAAATCATGGGAAGAGATTTATTACTGATTCAATATTAATTTTCGCGGTGTTCTAATTTTCACTATTTTCGCGGTGGACAGAAACGGACGAAAAGTAGTATCCACGAAGTTAATTTATAACACTAATATATACAACCCTTATTATCTTTGTTTTAAAATGGGAAAAATTAATGGCTACCAATATGTATATTGATAGAATCCGCGAACATATTCTCGAAAACTAATTCTTTTACTGTATCCAATCAGTAGATATGCTTTGTACCACGCGTGTTTTATGTATATTCTAATTTGTTAATATTGATGCAATATTTTCAGTTAAATGTAGGCTTCAAACTAATCATTTAAAAACATAATATTGAATTATTTACTTTTGAAACGTCCGTCAAAAACTATATTGTCTCACTCAGCTAAAAATAACCCGTTAAAATGTATCAAAGGTCATGCACTGCTGCATGTTGAGGTCTTTATAAAATGAATAGTTGCCCTTAATTCACAAGATGAATACCCATGATACAAATCCTCAGTCCGAATGTCTCCCATTTCATTAAACCCGTATCTGGAAATATCATCTAGAAATATCACCTATCTGTGTCGTGCACATCTACACACGAAGCTAATAACCTTTCTTTTCATTTGAATGTACATTAAAAGTTTGTAAAAAAAAACAGGGAAACAGTGTTAATCGCTCACACCTTTAATCAGATGATATAATGCTCTATGAACAATAACGTGAATGGGAATATCAGATTCAGATTTTTTAAATTCTGGGTCCGATATCTTACGAATTCTCTATTCTCTAGTTTCTCTTCAATTTCTCAGTTTGGAAATCAAAGTTTCATAAAACTTAGTCCCGACTCAATCAGATATTTGACATACCAATACATAATTGATTCCTATCCACCGCCCATTTTCCATCATTGCACGTCACATGTTGGACAATAGGTTGTTGGACATATCCATCATCACACTGATAGTCACACGTGACACCATGTGAAGCTGAGCATGGCTCGATGAAATTTCCATGTGAGAAAACTTTGCCACATTTAGCCTTAGCTATACAATAATCATAGAAAGGTAAAAGGTTTAAGTGTAGGGGTGACGTTGATTAGGCATGTAGGAAAAACGTATTATTTCTAAATTATGCTTTTATATTGTAATTTTAGTTTTTTTATTTTGATTTTTGATTTGGGTTTCAATGTCATTCCTACACATGATAGTAATTCGAAAATATCTGTACTTTATGACCACATTTTGGAGAAAATTGACGATTTATTAACAATCAATTATTTACCAAAGCATCAACGGTGCCATGAATGACAGTTCATTTTAACAAACAAAAGAATGAATTAACTGACGTCATCAATAACAAATAAAATACAGATATTCTCGTCCAAAACATTACACTACATACTAGAATGTTAGATACGACAATAATGGGAAATTATTAACAGTGAAATTACATGATGAACACAGTTGTGAAATACATGAAATTCAAGATCTTATTTAAAAAAAAAAGGTTTTATTTGTAGCGGAAATAGCAAAGTATTTCCCACTGACCCGACACGACACGACAGAGCAAAAACAGTAACAAGCAAATATAGCACACAACAGACAGAAACCAAAACCAAAACGTCAAATGATCAAAGGAACCAAGACTCTTGCTTGCAGAAATCAGAAGAATATGATCAAGGTACAAATACCAGACACGGAAAACAGATACAGTCCCTGTATGGGGTAAACTTCCCACTTGCCCCATACCCCATTGCCCCATCCCCCATTTCACATAGCCCCATAGTCCCATATCCCATTGCCAGATACCCTATTTCTTATAGCCCCATTCCCCATTGCTCCACCCCTCATAGCATCGACTTATTTCCCGTTGTCAAATGCCTTTCCCCATTCCGAAAGGAAAAGTAAAGTAAATATTTTATCAAACACATATAATGCATAAGGATGCAAAAAGTTTTGTGCAATCCATATTAATTTTAGAATCTCGCCGGCGAGTTCGAGAATTACCAAATCACGCGATATTTGCATTGTTTACATGTATTACATGTATCGCTACTTCGAGCTGCATGAGATATAATCATGCACAATATTCTTAAAACTATAGATATATGTATAAATTGTGAATGAATTTGATTTCTAAAATTATTCTTAAATGTTAAAATTGTCCAGATAAGGTTTTTGTTGATTGTTGTTATACATATATTTCAAACAAAATTCTTGAACATGAGATATTTTTCCAAATCAAATCAGTGCCAACACTTAAACTTACATTAATGGAATTAAAATTTTTAATAATTATAGCTAAACATATTAAAAATGGCAATATTTATATCTAGTTGGTGGTTACGAAACTTATATTTCAGTCAAAAATCTTCAAAAAGACATATTTTGCAAAGTGTATGTGTGGGAACAATTTGAATATACCTATTAGTCTAAAATTATTGTAAAAATGTTAAAATTGTCTATATCATTATTATGTTGATGGCTGTGATACATATATTTCAAATAAAATTCCCGAAAATGAGATATTTTTTTGCAAGTTAAATGAGTGAAAACACTTAGAATTACTTGAATGGTGTTATATTATGTTTTAAAATTTAAAAATTGTCAAAAAAGTATCATGTGAGATGCTTTGACACATTAATTTCAGTCAAATTTCACAAAAATGTCTTATTTCTGCAGATTATATGGGTGCCAACAATTTTAATTTAAAAAATGGTCTAAAATTATTGTTAAAAAGATTAAAAATGGCAATATTTGTATCCGGTTGGTGGTTGCGACACTCATATTTCAGTCAAAAATCTTCAAAATGACATATTTTTTATGGTAAAGGAAAACTATTAACCAAACTTTACGACAAACATGATGACTTTTCATTCAGAACTGTCAACTTTCTTTTCATCTGTGGCAACATCCCTTCGGCTCCTGTGTATGGAGTGTTCATATCACAACTCATACGTTATGCCAGAGCTTGTCGAAACTACGCAGACTTTTTGTATCGCGCTAGAAGTTTAACAAATAGGCTTCTGGAACAGGTTATGTTGCTACAAGATTGAAGTCATCACTACAGAAGTTATATGGTCGTCATCATGAACTCGTGGATCGTTATGGTGTATCCATCAGCACCATGAAAACTGATTTATTCAACGGGTCATAGTTTGCCTTTCCTCGTTTATCTACCCCGGACTTGACTTTTTATGAGCAACTCGGCGGGTGTTTCTAGAAAAGCAGAGGACGCTTACCCTACCGGTGCACCTGGTCCATGCTCCCAATTTTTAGTGGAGTCCGAGTTGCTCATTTACTTTTGTTACTTTGTATGTATGATTTTAGTTACTTTATGTTCTTTGTTGTGTGTGCCTGTTTTCCATGTCTGGTCTTTGTCCCTGGATTATATTCTTTTGATTACCGCCATAACCTTGGTTCCCTTGATTACTCTTTGCAAAGTGTATGCGTGATAACACTTTCAATATACCTTTTAGTCTAAAATAATTGCAAAAAATGTTAAAATTGTCTATATTATTATTCTGTTGATAGCTGTGATACATATATTTCAGACCAAATTCTTGAAAATGAGATATTTTTTGCAGATTGATTGAATGCTATCATTTAAAATGTCCTTTCTGGTCTTACATTATTGTTTAAAATGTTAAAATTGTCAAAAAAAGTAACATGTGTGATGCTTTGACAAATCAATTTAAGTCAAATTTCACAAAAATGTCATATTTCTGCAGATTGTATGGATGCGCACAATTTTAATTCAAAACATGGTCCAAAATTATTGTTAAAAATGTAAAAATGGCAATATTAGATTCTGGTTGGTGTTTGCAACACTCACATTTCAGTAAAAAATCTTCAAAATGACATATTTTTGAAAAGTGTACGTGTGATAACACTTTTAATATACCTATTAGTATAAAATTATTGTAAAAAATGTTAAAATTGTCTATATTATTATTCTGTTGATGGCTGTGAAACATAAATGTCAGACAAAATTCTTGAAAATGAGATATTTTTTGCAAATTGAATGAGTGCGAACACTTGAAATTACCTTTTTGGTCTGATATTATTGTTCAAAACGTTAAAATTGTCCAAATAGGCATCATATGTTTGGCTATGACATATTGATTTCAGTTCAATTACTAAAAAATGACACATGTCTGCATATTGCAAGGATGCGAACAGTAAATAATTTCAATAATGGTCTAAAATTGTTGTATAAAATATTACAAACGGCAATATTATTATCCTTTGCGAAATTGCTATTATAATGGCATACTTTTGCCAATTGACAGCAAAGGGAATCAACATTTTATTATTTTTAAATAGTCTTGTTATTGTTGCGCGATGTGTTTAATTTGTCAATATCAAAATCATACGAGTGTCTCCAACACAAAATTATTTCAATATGAATTTTCAAAAATTATTTACGTTTAGAAATTGTATGAGCGCGAACATTTTCAATATATTTAAAAAAAAATGTCAATGAATAATGAATTGCGACACCTGTAATTAATTAAAAAGTACTCTAAAACAATCTTGTTTAAAAATTTTTTTAATTGCTGTCATCGGATTATGATATGTACGTTGCTTGCAGAAAAAGGTAGAACAACTTTAACTGACCAATCAAAACTATTCCCTCGCCCCATTCCAATTGCCCTATTCATTTACCCCATTCCCAATGCCACAATACCCATTGCCCCATACCCCATAAAATGGGAAGTTTATCCCATACAGGTACTGTACACACAACAATAAACACAAAACAACCCAAACTATAACTACAAAACAACAAAAGTAAATGAGCAAATCGGACTTCACGTGGAGCATGGACAAAGTGCACTGGTAGGGTAAGCATCCTCCGTTTTTCTAAAAACAACCGGCAAGCTGCTCATAAAACTTCAAGTCCAGGGTAAACGAAAGATGGAAGGAAAACCATGAAATGTTGAACAAAACTGTTCTCATGGTGCAGGAGGATACACCATACTGATAGTTCAAGTACGAACCAGCCTATCACTTGAGCTTCGCGGTAATTCCTTTTTTTTCAGTTTGAAACCAGAATTTTACCACACAAGAAAACTATGAGAGGTCTATCATTTTCTCCTGACTCAAGAAACGCTTTGAACACTAATTTACGAGGGAGAAAATTTCTAATGATTGCCGATATTGAAAATACTGAACGTAGTTAAACAGCTACATTTCCTGTTGCTGAATAAGTTCATTTCATGCAGTGCATAAGTCAAATGAGTTTGACCAGTTAGAAAACAGGCAAAGGGAGAAAGTTCATGCAGTTAAAGCAAATTTTGATGATGTTGATAGTTGGGTAATAGATTCAATATTTAAAGAAAAAGATGTTTATTTCATTGACTATACTTACAAAAAAGTAAGATTATTTACCTTGAACACATAGTGACTGCAGTTGAAACTGCCATTTACCATTCTCTTGGCATCTTAGCTGACCTATGGATGGGTTCTTTATGTATCCAGTATTACATGTGTATGAACAATATTTTCCGGTATAGAATGTACACTGGTTGCCGAAAGCACCATTTGGAATCGATGTTGGGCAACGTAATGTCGAATCTTTAGTGGAAAAATAAAAAGAATCAAGGTCAATGACAAGTCTCAGATCACTTTAAGAAACAAACATTTTTTTTTTGGTACTGTTCATTACCAACCCTGCTATAAAATATTACTAGAGTATTCATATTACACGCATAACAGCTATTTATACACATGCTTGGTACTCACACTATGGACAGTGAAATAAAGTTTACCTGGCTGACAGAAGACCCCTTTAAAGTTCCATTGTCCAGATGATAGGCACACAAGAGCTGTAACGGCATTATTCTTAAGGAAGCCTGAGTTACAAGTGTAATCACATTGACTTCCGGCCGACCTTGTACAATCTGATGCCAATGCTCCATCTGGTATAGAAGCTGGGCAATAGTTTTCTGAAGCTGTAATATATATCATAATAAAAAATCCCATCTTTCAATAAACAGATTACCATTGCAAGCAATTAAATTCTATTATTTTTATATCTACATTTTTCTACACACTCTGGGTCAACATGCTGCTGATGACATGTTCCTCATTCAGACCTGTACACAGCGGAACGAATCTTGCTATGTTTGTATACGTAAAGATTTAATGTTTAACATGATATCATAGCTATAAAAAAGCTTCGGATTACATTATAAAAGGTATCTCCTAGATTGGATAGAAGGAGCATACGAAAATCACAATAAAAGGAACGCCTTAATTTCTTTGATAAGCCCAAATATAATCGTTAATAATAATAGGTTATTAAATTTATCCCACTTTTTCAACAAATATGACAATGTTTGAGTAGCATCATTTTTACGAGAACAAAAACAATGTTCATTCACTAAACAACACAGAAAAAACTCATGCAGACAATTTTGTGTAATCCAAAACATGACCCATTAGACAAAGAAAAAAACATAACTAGTTAAAAATATTTAAAAAAAAAAACAAGAAAAAAGACTGTTTTTCCCTGGTTCGATATAATTCCCTACATACAAAATACCTTCTATGTCACTTGACATAATATTTCAACATGTCGAACTAAATTTTTCAAGTGACACCAGATATATCATGTTTCCAATAGCCACGATCTTTAAAATGGAAGTTATGTTAGAATATCTCGACTACACTACAATAGAGTTAGCATTTCTCAGGCAAAAGTGGTTTACAGGATAGGTACTGTCACGAATTTCAGTGTTCATCAATGATTTATGTTAAAATCACATGCTTTTCTTATTACAACAATGTAAACAAAGGAAAGAAAGGATATACAGAATTTGTGACAATGATATTTTTTAGAAATTGAAGGTAATCATGTGTTTTTAGTAAATCTACAACTTTCACATCAAGAACAATATTGTAATGAATAATAACCATTCGTTTAACACGTTGCTTTTGGTAGAAAAGTTGCTCAATTAAGGCATTTGCAAATGATATTTCTCAAATCAGTCACTTTTGCCTGTGCAATATAAGTGTTAGTCACCGTGTAAACAAATGGTAAAAGGAAAATTTGACGGAATAGGGTGACCATTGACACAGCAGGAAGAAGTTGTAACAAAATCTTACCGTCCACTAAAAAAAGTAAAATAAGACAGACAATTAAATATGAAAATAAAATCATAACATTTCACTTTATTCCCTGTATTTGTAACAATAGATACAGAGGAATCAACATATACAAAAAATAAAGATAAGAGAGAGTAATGCGGTGACCTCAACATCGAGTTATTAAGAGGAAAATTTACGACATTTGAAATAAGTTCTGGACGAAATGTCAATAAAACCTAATGAAGAATAAGAAACTGTCTTTTGTTCAAAGCTGTAAAACGCATTGGTATTATCCAATTTAACTTGAAAGGAGATGATACTGCTTGGAAAGTACTAACCAGTTATGACTTAAGCTAAATAGCCAAAAAATGTAATATACTACGTATACGAAAGATATAATGCATGTATCAAAGAAGTAAAATAATAAATCACAGAAAAAGATGAAGAAGTATTTTCTAACACTAAAACTTACTTATACAGAGATCTTGTACTGGTCTACTCCAGGCCCCACTGTTGGTGCACGTTACGGAAGCATCATTATTCTTAGGCACGTAGCCAGCGTTGCATTTAAATGTACAAACAGAGTTGATTTTCTTGTCGCAGTCAGTTGATACATGCCCATTAGGTATGAAAGCGTTACAGGTTCCAGAAAGACCTAAAATTACATTTCACTTAATTGAGTATCATCTTAAAAGCTTTCATCTAAGCTATAGCTGCAATCTTGAGGAATACAATAAATGTTCTTACTAAAATTAATTAAACAGATATTAATGAAAAAAGTGGGTTTTTTTTAAATCTACATAGTGTTGAAATAAAAACAGCTGAATTTTGAAAGATTTTTTACAAAGTCAATATTTTTGTTTTCATTTTAAAATAGTTAATTTCGTACTCACTTGGTATTAACAATTCCCTTATACGGCCCAAGTGAACAAGTATAAGGGTCCCTGTTTACAATAAAAACCTTTCTTCTCAGGGATGAAGAAAGATTAATGAAAAAGATATCCATTCGCGGTAACACACACACACACACACACACACACACACACACATATATATATATTAAAAATAATGAAGTATCTGATACATAGTGTATTCTACAGAATGATTTTGTAAAACCTCGGTTTTATACCAAGTACATTTTAAACCATGAAATAGCATTTCATGACTTTGAACACACATTTTACTACATATGTAGCCATGTGACAACTAACAATATTATTAACATTTATGACATATGTAGTAAAATGTGTGTTCTTTTAATTTGTATTTACCTTAAAGATCCTTAAAAATACTGTTTAAAATGTCCTTTTCAATTGATTTTAAAAAATCAATATTGGTATCAGAATCAATGCTTACTCTGACAAACTGTATGTACGTGTTGATTCCAGTTACCATTATCATCACATTTTAGAACATCGACAGTCTTTTCATAGCCACTGGCACATGTAAAGTTACAGACACCAGTCGCATGACCAATACATCTATCAGCTAGTATAGCGTTAGGTATGCTTGTTGGACATGATATATCTACAACAATATATCAATAAAGATTAACGTTTATTTTCGGGCACATATCGATTCAATTGGAGTAATCCAGAGTAAAAGTAGTTTTTCAAAGAATTATTGTCATCTGTGAATACCAGATAATATGAATAAATCTATTGTTGTTGTTTATCATGCCATCAATAACATTTATCTTATCTCAATGCATTGTAATTACGTTTTTTTCAATATTTAGCTCGGTGTTATGAGTCGACAAAAATTAGAATATTAGCTATAAAACCTACGCTGTTGACATGTTTTGCCGTCCGCCTGTAGATTATCACCATCTTCACATGCACAGGTTCTTCCACTTGGTATAGAAAGACAAAATAATCCACATCCTCCATTGTTTTTGCAGGCGTCACTTACTGTGTAAAAATGTTATTATTAAAACAAACATGTGATTTTACGGTTACATAATGACGTGTGTATTTAAAGAAAGTAATATAAAAACTGTGAACAAATATCACTGGCTTCCCTCCCAAGAAAACATATAGCAGTAAGTAATATAAGGCTTTTAGATGTAAAAACATCCTGTAATAAAGACTCTGTCTGTGAAAGTGTCATAAAATTCCATTCAGCGGTTAAAGAAGAGTTGTGAAATAGTATATCCCCTTTGGTCGACCACTGAAAAAGTCCATATTTTCTAACAGAAAACTTCAAATGCCATTCGGATGGAAGAAAAAAATAAGTGGTTCACAACGGCATCATGTAATAAGGAATCTGTGAAAGTTTCATCTAAGTCCATTCAGTAGTTTCAGAGGGGTTGCAGATGGACAAACGGAAAGACACCATGGTCACTATTAACCTCCCTCTTGTCAAAGCGCGGTATACAAAAAGTGAAGTTAAATTCTAATACATGCAGACAATGTGTGAAACAGTGTAATATACTTTATGGAACCTTGTTTATACCATTCATATAGCGAATTACAATGAGTGAAAATTTACCAAAGGTTTGTCTATGTACTGTTTAAAGTCAAATAATATGATGAACTTGAATACACTTCCAGGAGTAATAAAAGAAAGTGGGGGAAACTTCCTCCTGATCAAAGTAAAGTAACTTTTGTAATAAACATACACGGTTGGTCCTGTTCTGGATACACTCGTATAGATTCTATTCTTCCAAGGGCATGGACATCATTCATAAACGACAGCTTACTCATAGAACTTAATTCAATCTTTGACACATGCCTGTAATTAATGATTAATTTGTTACGGAGTATGCAACACATAAATGGAGTTTTCTTTCTCAAAGTACCTTTAATCAGATGAAATAAGATTGTATTTCAAATTGTTTTAGCATGAATTATACAAATACAACAAACCCATTTTATTCTAATCAAACAGGTAACTGTTACAAATAATTTGTTGGACTAAAGGTATAATTGATTATTTTACAATTAGATACTTCCAATTTTAAGGGTTTTGACAACCAAAAAACCAAAGAAATAGTTCATATTTATGAAGAAATGATAATTCTCTACTCACTGTTTGTTCCTCCCAACGTAATAAAGATAAGGCGGTGATATGTCCAGACCAACCAGACCAGCACTGGGTTCCTCAATGATAGTCATTCTACCATTACCGTACATATCAACACTAAATATTTTACTTAATCCAGCATCGGCCCAGTACAATCTATCAGCTGAATAATATCAAAATGTTCTTGATATAAAATTTCTAAAATATTTAATTCTAAAACCAAGATTTAATTGTCAAATTCTGCTGGTCAAAGAACTTTCATTTTCGCTGTTTTGTGAATAAACTTAATAACTGCGACTGCTTGGTATTTAGTGAATATTTAGAAAAGTTAATTCAGGCAAAATATATAAAAAAAGTTTTACAGGAAAGACAAAATTTAGCACTTTACTAAGGCAGTGATATTTTTTGTTTCAATTCCATATATAACGACAATATGACCGACAGGCATACTTGAGTTAGGTTCAAACCGTAAATGTAAACGTCAATGAGAAAAAATGACTTCCTTTTGAGTGTTAGTCTTTATTTTCCAACTTACAACTAAAATCGATGATGATTCCATTTGGGGCATCAATATCAGTTGTGACAATCTTCTTTTTGTTGGTTCCATCCATATAAGCTTTTCCAATGTAAGATGAAGTCGTGTCACTTGTTGATATATCAGTCCAAAACATCCATCTATCGTAAATTGTAATGTCGAATTAATGCACTTTTCAATCATATTTTATTTTGTTACATTCATTTCTATCAATTTCATGTGTTGTACAATTAATATATTTCACTGTTCAATGTAAATTTTCTAAAGACTTAAAACAATTCAGCTTTTAAGTCAACTCGGATGAATTCGGAGTAAAAATATTAGTTACAAGTATTTAGTTTAATATGTAAAAAATCTATGAAAAAACTATAAAAACAAAACAGAAAAAATCTAAGGCAGATAGTAAGAGTTTTATGACAATTTTCAATATGAGAAACAATACCCGAAATTCCCCGAATTTTTGTCTCAGATCTCCATTTTTCAAGCAATCTGATTGCACATTTTGTTTAGTTGAGAGGGAATTCAGCAAAAATCATTTAGACATTTTTTATGACACGGGACAACTCTATCATAATCGGAAACTGTTGGACTTACCCTTTAGACGGATAGAGAGCGATGTTCTTAGGCAGGTCTAAGTCGGTCATCAAAGTTTTTACTTTACCAACATGTGGATGAATACAGGCAATGTAACTAGACTCGTACCAAGCCTCTGTAGAAAAGTACAGAAGCCCAGAAGAGTAATCAAACGCCAGACCAACAGGTAAAGTTGACCCTTAAAAAATAGAGGAAGAATAAAAATGGTTTCGCTAATTCAATTAAAAAAAAACCACAAAACTATAATAGCAGTTTCTAACATTAAAATGATCTGACAGCTGAACGACATAAAACAAAAATAAGATAAATATTATAATAAAATAACAGTGTTTTTACAGAGAAAACGTGATATTGCTTTTGTTCAAAATGTTTTTTTTTTCTTCCACTAAACAAACTGACAATTAACACAAGCTGAACAAAAGTGTAATGTAATACAATTCAAATCGATTCCTTTTCAAACAGTTTGATGTATAAATTCTTTTAAAAATCTTACATGTATCAAATATAAGTTCACTTGTTGTAGCTTTAAGCTTTGCAGCTCTGATTTCAGTTCTAACAGCATTGGACCAGTACAATTTTTCTGTTGGCTTGTCATAAATTACAGACACTGGTACGTTGACATCTGGGATATCCAAGGCCCGTAACTCTGCATCTGATAAACCTACTTGGTAAAGTCTATCATGTGTTACGTCCGAAATTATGGCAAACTCGTCATAGAACGGTTCTGGAAAAGATAAATACAGCATATGAGTTTGTAAAAGTACCTTTAAAAAATCCATTTACATTACAACTGGCTGACAACTTTTAATATAATTAATAAGATGTACAGGTTCTAACGGCAAATATCGTAGGTGTCGTTGAAAAAAAAAGACTTTTTTTCCATTAACAACAAGGACTATAACTTGATAAAGTAATGCTTATCAAAAGCCATTAATTGAAATGTATATATAGTGTTTGAAAAGGTTTAAACGCCTCCTATGGAAGGTAAAAAACGAGTTGGTAAGTGGGTAATAAGATAACCGGAATTACAATACTGGACAAAAATGAAAAGTCCGCATATAAATGGAAATAACGGGAAGTTAACACCAATGGCCTGGTTTTGTAAAGGTATCTCCGATAAAATGAAGGATTAAATCAAGTTTTATTGCGAGCTTACCCCCCTCGCTTTCATTGCGGTTATTTGTTTCTGGTAGAAATTCGGTTAAGGTTTCTTTTAAGTACTAAAGACAAACAAGTTTACCATTGAAACATGTTTTCCCATCTGAACTAAGTTTATATCCAAAATTACAGAAACATTTCATGGACGTTGCTGTAGGTTGACAGATATGTTGACAGCCACCGTTATCATTGGTACAGTTATCTGAGAAATAAAATACCAGTAAGTAACAAGAAGACATAAGTCATTGTACACAAGCAAGCTCCGGTAAAACATTTATCTAGTTCTATAGAAAGATGTTCACTTCAAACACTGAGTCGGTAATACTAATATGAGTTTTACATTGACTTTCCTACAACCATGACACTCTTTTATTACCAATCTGGTGAACAATACAAAGGACTGACAAAGCTATTGGGACATTTAAACTGACCAGTTGCTATTGAAAGAGTTGATGAATACTCACCTATGAATCGTTTCATAGCTAGCTCCTAGTTATTTAAATCTGAAGCAACTACCTGGGCTATTCTATTTTTCATTGGTGAGGGGAGTTCAAATTTAATAAATTATATTATGTTTCGTATTTTGTTGAAAAGGTTGCAAACCATGATTTAGAAGAGTATATAAAAGAATTTATTTTTATCTTAACTACATTGTACAGAAGTCTTATATATTATTATAAAAATGATACCTCAATTAATATTTATTCCCTCCTTCATAAAACTTGAATAGGCCTACCAAGATGCCCTTTTAGTGGAAAGTATGTGATTCATACTATAGTTAAGGAACAAGTGTTATACAAAGTGCAAACAGTTTGAGGTTCACATAAAAACATTTTTTTTTGAAAAAGTGCTATTAGTTTATTTTATTCAACTTTAAATATGAGTAAGCTTAAAACTGAATTAAATGCTAAATGCTTTATTAATTATGAAGGATTTCCATTGGAATTATGATGTTCTGGATTAACTGCACTGGTTTTCATAGTTTGGGATTAAGTATCATGTTAAAAATAATTTTCATTTGTGTTATAGTTTGGGATTTAGTGCATTGTGTTTGATTGAAATTATAATTTGGGATGATAAGTGCAATGATTTTCAATGAAATTTAAGATTTGGAATAAGTGTTATTTACATTGAAACTTCTGTTCATTGAATTTATAGCTTTTGATTTAAATGATATTTTCCTTGAAACTTTTGTGGATTATTAAAGTGCAATGATTTTCATTCAAATGTAATAGTTTGGGATTTAGTGCAGTTTTTTTTTTAAAGTGCAATGATTTTCATGTAAAGTACAGCTTGGGATTACTAGCAATGATATACATGTAACTGGAATTATATGGAGAATATTTCTTAGTTTTATTTTCATCGTAATTGTTGTTCTGGATTAAGTGTTATGATTTACAACTCTGATTTGAGTGTTTTATGGGAAATATGATTTTATACTTACATGTATGGCTGAAGTGCACTAACTTTCATCAGAACTATATATACTTTTTGTACATGTATATTTTAAATAATATGAAACATGTGCAAGAAATTTATAAGAATCCGAACTATTGTTATAGAAGATACTTTGAAAGGGTATATTTCAATGCATATATTTAAAAAAAAAATACAGTAATCAATGGATTCAGAATTGGGATGGGACAATTCAAATAAATAGTAGCATAACATTGTGACTTCAAATTATTGTTCATTCCATGAAAGTGTTACCATTTTACTTTAATTTGCCAGTTCATATTTGCTATCCATTTGGGGACCTGTGGGTTTAAAGCCTTTTTTTTCTTGGAAAATATAAACAATATTCACAACCAATAGTTTCAATTTTAGTACTTTTCCTGTGATAGCAAGTACAAAAAAATACTAATTATGTAAAAAAGCACATTAAATTCCCTCAAAACACATTGTGAGTAATATTCACAAGCTGAAAAATTTCCATATGATGTGAAACATAGCCAGTATTGGCTGCCTTACACCTGACCAGGTAACTTTTCATGGGTGAGTGGCTACCAGTTCATCAACTCTTTCAACAGCAACTGGTCAGTTTAAATGTCTCAATAGCTTTGTCAATCCTTTGTATTGTTCAGCAGATTGGTAACAAAAAGTATCATGGTTGTAGGAAAGTCACTGTAAAAGTTTTACATATAAGTTTAATTGAAGTTAAATCAAAGAAACATGTCAAAATTTTCTATATCATTCTCCGTTCGTTTGTGCTTATGTTGAATTTAAATGGCGTTTTCTTGTATAGTTCGTTTGTAGTATATCCCTAAGTATATGGAGATTGTTGCAATATGTTATGACTTACTGACTTCCATTGGTTGCATGTCTTTGTCATAAATACCAATAGCACTGACAATTCCCATGTAACCAATGTCCATATAAACGTCGGCGAAGTACGAAGTTCTATGTGCCATCTCCAGATATTCATCACTAGCAGTCCATAAAACAAACTCCTTTCAATGTAAAAAATACATGCAATTTTAGTTCATGTCTATTTTTGTATTTACCCTTACAACATATTTTTCAAAATTCTCCTTTTTTTAATTCAATTCACTCCAACAGCTTCGAATAAAATGACAAAATTTTTCCTGCTGTAAATAGTTTCCTTTCTTTTTTATGTTGTGCCATCTTAATAATAATTGTTGTGTATCATTTGAGTAATTACCTTGACCTACCTTATAGGTAAGTACATGTGTATCAGTTCAGTAATTACCTTGACCTACCTTATAGACAAGTATATGTGTATCAGTTCAGTAATGACCTTGACCTACCTTATAGACAAGTATATGTGTAACGCGTCCAGTATATGGATGATAAGCTATGTTTGTTCCGTCTGTCTTAACACTCTGCATATCTCCAAGTCCAGTGACATAAAATAGTCTAAATACAAAAATAAAAAACACAGATATTGCAAATTTCGGTGTGACAAACTTATATATCCTGTTTCATCAAATTTAATACCTTATTTTTACCGGGTAATTGAGAATATTTGAAAAATTCACAAATATAAAAAATGAAACGAACTAAATAAACTTAATCAATATTGCGAATTTATTGATATTTATTTATATTAATTGGTGCCAATTAATCTGGTTTTGATGTGTAATGATGCATATATTTTATTATATTTCGAGTTATGCGCTCTGATTCTGTATCTTTAAAATTTTCGCGTGTATTTCAATAGGCAAAAAATATTAAACTTCAGTAAATTTTCTCCACAAAAAAAAGTCTTAAACATATTTCCATTTCGTGTGACCTTTAACACAAACCTTTCAAATAAGTCGTGCCCCAAATATACCCTCATAAAATGACCAAAAAAAAACGAAAGTGATGTGTATCATAGTAATCGTCATTTACCGTTTTGAATGTACGTCGTAGAATAAAGCATGTGCACTGTTAAGTGTTCCCGTTGGAATTACTGAATAGTGATTAGTACCATCTAAATTTGCCACATCCAAGGTATTCGCTAATTTACCGGTCAACCAATACATTTTTCTGAAATTGTATACAACATTTGTCTAGACGAGACTAATATATATCCATGAATATTTTCAGGACTTTTCTTCACAACCGATATGAGTTAGCAATATGTGACATTTGATATTTGAATCAAGAGATTACTGCAATGTTAAAAAATATATAGTTTCATAGATCTTCATATAAACGAAGAAACTTATATTTTTTTTGTGTTCTTGAAAAACTAAGCTTTTTATTTAATGCTACTTCTGATATTAAGTTTATGCTTCAAATATGGATGAACAGTTGGATGTGTCCCAAATGCTGTCTCAAACGTCTAACTTAGCTGCATAAGTTTATTCAAAAGCCATTTCTAGAATTATGTTGTACTTGCTTCTTTTAAAGTGAAAGATATTGGTCACATGCATTGGTCACATATTTTCTTCATAAGGACTCGAGCTTATCGTTACTTAATGTTTACGAGAGTCAATGGTGATAATAACTTACTGTCCTTTCTAAGAAGTATGTGATGGTAGTAACGTACTTTCAATGGGCCTAAGGTACTGGTTATTAACTTTTCTTGTCTATCAATGATCATGGTAATGACAGTTACATTCAAAGAAATCCTATGGCATAGGTTACTTACTTTCCATGAGGGTCTATGGTAATGGAAGATGGATCTTCTAACGAGGTTACCAGATTATCATTCAAGGTGCTTGTGGTCAAAGAAAATACTACTATCTTTCCTCCGTAGGAGTCGGTCCAGTATAAGTTCTTAGTCGTCCAATCTAAAGCTAGCCCTTAAATAATATTGTCATTTCATTAGCATGGATCGTACATAGGAAAACGACGGGACTTGTTCATTAGTATGGATCGTACATAGGAAAAGGACGGGACTTGTTCATTGGTATGGATCGTAAATAGGGAAAGGGCGGGACTTGTTCATTAGTATGGATCGTACATAGGAAAAGGACGGGACTTGTTCATTGGTATGGATCGTAAATAGGGAAAGGGCGGAACTTGTTCATTAGTATGGATCGTACATAGGAAAAGGACGGGACTTGATCATTAGTATGGATCGTACATAGGAAAAGGACGGGACTTGTTCATTAGTATGGGTCGTATGAAAGGAAAGGACAGGACTTGTTCATTAGTATGGATCGTAAATAGGGAAAGAGCGGGACTTGGTCATTGGTATGGATCGTATGAAAGGAAAGGACGGGACTTGGTCATTAGTATGGATCGTATGAAAGGAAAGGACAGACTTGTTCATTGGTATGAATCGTAAACAGGGAAAGGACGGGACTTGTTCATTAGTATAGATCGTATACAGGGAAAGGACAGACTTGTTCATTGGTATGAATCGTAAACAGGGAAAGGACGGGACTTGTTCATTAGTATAGATCGTATACAGGGAAAGGACAGACTTGTTCATTGGTATGAATCGTAAACAGGGAAAGGACGGGACTTGTTCATTAGTATGGATCGTACACAGGGAAAGGACAGACTTGTTCATTGGTATGAATCGTAAACAGGGAAAGGACAGACTTGTTCATTGGTATGAATCGTAAACAGGGAAAGGACGGGACTTGTTCATTAGTATAGATCGTATACATGGAAAGGACAGACTTGTTCATTGGTATGAATCGTAAACAGGGAAAGGACGGGACTTGTTCATTAGTATGGATCGTATGAAAGGAAAGGACGGGACTTGTTCATTAGTATGGATCGTACACAGGGAAAGGACAGACTTGTTCATTGGTATGAATCGTAAACAGGGAAAGGACGGGACTTGTTCATTAGTATAGATCGTATACAGGGAAAGGACAGACTTGTTCATTGGTATGGATCGTAAACAGGGATAGGGCGGGACTTGTTCATTGGTATGGATCGTATACAGGGAAAGGACAGGACATGTTCATTGGTATGGATCGTAAACAGGGAAAGGACAGGACTTGTTCATTGGTATGAATCGTATACAGGGAAAGGACAGGACTTGTTCATTGGTATGGATCATATACAGGGAAAGGACAGGACTTGTTCATTGGTATGGATCGTTTACAGGGAAAGAACGGGACTTGGTCATTGGTATGGATCGGAAACAAGGAAAGGTTGGGACTTGTTCATTGGTATGGATCGTAAACAGGGAAAGGACGAGACTTGTTGCACAAACTCTAATTCATAAATAGCATTCTTACTTTATGACCATTGAATTGTCTCCGAATGACCTACCGAAATCTAGGGAATAATACAATTCTTTGTAGACAAATTTCATATTTCCGTTCATATCTGGAAAGTAACCTGTCTATTTTGAAATAAGCTATAGTCAACTGGTGTAATATTAGAGTCATTGCAATGGATGATAATGGAACCGAAATTAGAATTGGGTCTTTCTGACAATTTTTAATGAGACATTTTATATACATTTCATGTTCACAGACGTATTTCCAACGAATTTCAACTGTTCTTTTGTTCATCGATTCCAATTGCTTCATTCGTTTCAATGCAATGTAAGAATGAGGCAGTGGAAGAGATTAAATTACCTCTTCCAGCAAAAATATGCTTTTGGCATCAGATTATTCAAAATTAATTTTTGAATAATTACTGTATAAAGTTGTAGACCAGGATTCTTTTTCATCTTTATGTATCAATTCCATGCTATACTTACAATAAAACATCTACAAATTGAAATCTAAACACTATATAAATTGTATTATGTTCAAAATAATGGTAACAACAAAATTACCGAACATTAATCCGATCTACAATCAACTCATGTCCAAAACAAATCTGGCAAAATAGTTATTACACCACTGGAGCAGCTGGTACTATATTAAATGCAAAGGGAGGGCAATTTTTTCAAATGGCCAGTAGCAAAACTGTTTTTTGTTTTATTTAGGGGACATACCTGATATTTTTACTTGTCCAGTAATGTCACTGAACACCTCTTTTTCTCTGTTGGTTATCATATCAACCACTTTCACTTTACTGTGTGTACTGTCGACATAATAAAACTGCCTATAGTGGCTATCCACAACAAACATGGAAACTCCAGTGAGATTACTGAGGAAGCAGTGTGGTGTTTGGTCGCCATTGTTCAATATATGTGAGTCAAACAAACAAGCATCGCTGTCGTTAGCTACGATAAAACCTTTTCCAAATAATAAGCCATCTTCGCCTAAAAACAAAGAGGTTCATATCAATACATGTTCATCATTCAAAATCTAATTATGTGCTGCAGATCATTTATCTGGAGAGTAACTTTAATGAATAACTGTGTACCAACAATAAAAAGTGTACCATTTTTAACGTTGGTTTTGAAAAGTAAATTCTTTTTTTCTATTCATTAGCATGAGTTTTGCCAGCACTCCACAGTTTAGTTTAGTTTCCCACTTTTGGCTAAGGATGAAAAAAGACATAAATGGAAAATGGTGGTTGTTATAGTGATTAAAAATGAAGAATCTATTGTTGATAAAACATTTTCTGAAAAAAAGGGACTTTTAAAAGTATTTTGCAATGTTGCATATATTTTCAATGTTGAAGGGGCTTTTTTTCAATGACAATATGACTTCATTGTGAAAGTGAAAGTAAGTCAATTTTTCACCATGCTAAATTTAATAAGTGGATTACAAAGTGAAATAGCTCAAAATCTAACGGGCGATGCCCATATGAGGAAGGGGTTTTCGAAGGAAAAAGTTTGAACAGTTTCAGGGGATGAAATAAAAATTGCAGATATTTTGCAGGAAATTTGATAATTTTAAACCTGATTTTATGAACATTTTTGCAAATTTTCCCATATTTTTGCATGGTTTCTATGGTAACCCTATATGCTGTGGGTAATTTTTTTCCAGAAAATTTTTACTGCATCCTGAAGGCCTTGGCTAGAGCTATTTCTAGATATATAGATTTACAGATGCTTGACATTTTTTAAAATTGATAAATGTTACAAAGCATCAGATTACAAGACCAAAATTAGGCAGTTCTACAATACTGTGGAGTGCTGGCTTTCTTACAATGAAAAATAACAGCCATCCGACATTGAGTTTTATCTTTTATAATACCAAATATGGATGTGGTCTAAAATATAGTATGTAATAAATTCCGAATTTATTATATATTTTTAATAAATCATTCTTTCACTAATATATAACTTACTTTTACATGAAATACCATCATTCTGTATTTTATAACCCTCCTTACATTCACATCTGGCGTTGTTGTCGTCAATATTAAAACACATATGTTCACAATTCTTGTTCTGACACGGATCTGGAAAGATAAATCATGGTTGATTAGAGTGGAAATATGTGCTGGCGTAAAAAAATGTAATGATCACCAGTATATGTGGACATATTGTGTACCTATACATTTCTGAATTTCATGTTTCTTTGAATGCATTCATTTGCCCATGCCAGGTTCAAACATGCTTTTTGGTTTTTTTTTATTTCTTTTGTTCATTTTATCGTTTCTGTTTGTTTGTCAGCATTTTTACATTACATGAATAACTTCACTGTATATTTTGTTGCATATGACATGTGTCGATTTTTTTCTGTACTATATGTTAATTGGTATTTCTTTCGGTCATCATTTATACTCCGTTTTCTATGGCAGAGTAATCAAGGGAACCAAGATTTGAGTAATAATAAAAAGAATATTCCAATATATAGGGGAAATAGACACACAAAACAAATAATATGAAATAATTAAAGCAAAGAGACCCGCACAAAGGAACAAAAGTAATTTGAGCAACCTGGATTAAACTTAAACTGGACTAATTTATGTCGATCTCAATTGTTTTGAGTTGAGTTCTTCGGTTTTCAGTATATATTTTACCCTTGTTTCCCTTACCAAAGTTTTAAAATTTTAAGATAGAGCTTTGAAAAGATATGAAAACAAACATACGACTAGATTGTTTCTGTAAGTCTGAATCAAACACAGATATTCCCCAGACTTCTTGGTCGATGTAGGAAGTAAACCACGTGTTATTTCCCGTCATTTTGTCAAAACACATCACATAATAATACTTAAACTCCGTAGCACATATCACATCCTGAAAGTACAAGTAAATGAATGCAATAACGAAACATGGACTTTTTTTTAATCAAATACCCGATTATAAGTAGATCAAACACCTTGATTGATTTGTGAACTAGTGTCGTATATGAAATTAATTCTATGTTAAGTAACTTCTCATTATTTCACTTGTCGATGAAACTTGTTTGTTTTCTGGGAATTTAATCGTACTGACAATATATTTTAGCAGCTGAGTATAAATGATGATAAAGGTATAAAGTTTTTTTTGTTCCATCGCTATTTTAATGATTCCACAGGCATTTGGGGCACAAATGGTTTCGACCACCCCCTTTTTCTCGAGAACGAATATTTCCGTCCGATCCTTAATTTCATTAAAATATCTTTATTACTACTGATAAGAATTGTTTATAAGATGGTGGCATTAGGCATTCTTTTGAGATATTTTTAACGAATGGGCACAGGAACTGACAAAAATGCAAATTTAATCAAATTAACGAATCGGAGGGAAATGTTGGTTCTCAAGAAAAAAAGGGGGTCGAAACCATCCGTGTCCCAAGTGCCTGTGAACGATTCCTATAAAAAAAAATAACAAAGAGACAAAACAACCGTGTGATTATTAAAGGAAAATGATTATAAAACATTTTATTCTATAAAGTTTTGTTCTATAGCTTCAAGTGAAATTTTAGTTCTTTAGTCCATTAGTTACATAATATCAATAGAATGTCTTATTTTACCAGAACGAAGGCAATAAACCGCGTGCAGTATGCGCCATTGTGTTTAAATCAACAACATTGAAAGGAAATCTCCCTGACTAAAGTTTTATTTAAATTGTTTGAAATTGCCTATTTTACCTTCTAAAATGTCCATTATTATCAGTATGTACTTTATAGAGTATAAGTAAAAACATATCTTTTATCACATCTTTAAAATGTAAATTTGTTATATAATGTCATCAAAGATGATGTGACAAAAACATTTTCTAATTTACATTTTCATTATTTTTTTAATTTGACAAGAACATAGTTTATTGATCAGCATTTCAAAGTATATCCTTAAAGTACTATATATCAAGCCGCGAACCAAAATATATAATTACCAGTTAAGTTGTCAATATTCGGCATGAACGTTTCACAACTTTAATGAACATTTTTTACAGTAGGAAAATAATAGACGCTGCTAAAATCGTTGTCAATTAACCGATTTTCCACCACTTTTTAAAACTGTCTCACTGGCTATTCTAGAATTTGTAAAGTATCTTAATATCAATAAAATAATATTTTAAATGATTGAACCTTGGTAAATATAAATTTTCATTTCAAAATATTCATAGCTAAATTTACTCTTTTCTCAAGCCACTTCTCCGGTTTTTTTTTTCTCTCCCTACATTACGCAAATATACACGTTGTATTGCTTAAGAATGTTATTTGCAAACGTCACGTTATAATCTACCTTGCCCATAGACATAGAGAGAAAGGTGGCACCAAGGGTTCTGGATAAGACCTTTCTGGAGCTCAAAGTACCATCATAATCAACCATCTCAAGAGTCTGCCGTCCCATGTCGACCCAGTATAATGTGTTGCTATCTGTGTCCACTGTCAAAGATGAGATCCATATTGGAGAATCCATCTGTACTATAACCTTCCTATTTTCTCCAACCAGGTTGGTTCTTTCAATCTTTGATCTGGCTCTTACTTGGTCCACATCAGACCAAAATAAATATCTAAACAGAAATCATTAGAACATTTACAGATTCTCCTGACATCTACAGTTAAGAGAGTAATCAAGGGTACCAAGGCTATAGTGGTAATCAGAAGAATGTAAGAATGTAATCCAGGGACAAAGACCAGACATGGAAAACAGACATACACAACAAAGAATGTAAAGTAACTAAAATCATACATACAAAGTAACAGAAGTAAATGAGCAAAACGAGCAATGCAATGGCATTGGTTATATTTCATTCATTCGATTAAATAACCTTAGAACAGTGGGAATGGTTTGGGTTAGTTTAGTTTCTACGTATGGTTTCAACTGGTTTATAGGCGTCTCAGAAGTCCAATGAGACCAGTTATTATCGGAAAACTCCGACGAGACCAGGTATGATCGAAAAATTCCAATGTGACCAGTTATGACCGAAACACTCCAATGAGACCAGTAATGATCGGAAATATAATCATACCTACATAGACTATATACTCGTAGACGATTATTCTCGGCCCGTCTTTAACGCATGAAACATAGTGAAAGGTTGGTAAACTCTAGTTTATAACCAAATATTACCTTGTTCATGACACCATTATAGCATTACTTATGATGTTTATTAGTGTCTACATTTTAGATAATTGTACAAGATGATACCGTCTTAATTTTTTGTTATCATATGTAAATTCACTAGCTGTCTCTTGTTAACAAAAATTTGATCGATTATATGATATGTTACGGAGTCTCTTGCGTTGTACGGTAGCGAGTTAGTCAAGGTTAGAGAGATGTTTTATCTCAATTATTGTGTTAACTAAAGATCAATTTTACCAACCTTGAAAACGAATACGTATCAAATCTTGATAACTGCTTAAAAAGCTTCTTGTAACGATGGTTGAAAAAAAACAACTTTTCAGCTCAGAGCCAGAGAAACAAGCCTGACAGTATACAAAAATGTCAGACGGTTAGTCTTCCAACTTTGCTAATTATTTAACATTGTGACATATTCACGTCTACATCAATACACACGTACAATTAAGCAGTAGTTGTTTTTTTTTTCTGTTCCTATTGTCCATGAAAATAGGATAAAAGTCCGAGTGTAATGAAACTTTAGAAATAGATGGTGTTAGCTTTGAATAGAAATCTCAGGATGACCGAAAAAAGCAAAGATAAGGACGATTGAGTCATATTGAAACCAGTAGAAGATGATTCGTACACAACATTAAGTCGGGGATTATGCTGAAATAGTACTGACTGTGTGTTACTGCAGTAAAAGCAATGATATCATGATGATAACAGCTGAATCCACAAAACGGGAACAAAACGTAGCCACAAAAAAAGACAAAAGGTCACAAACAGAAGACAAATTAACTGAAAGAAAACACACATAATAAAGTAAAGAACAGATGAACAACCGGTATTCACCAATAACAGAGAGAGAGAGTATGAACCATGTGTCTCGGTAAGGTAAGTTCTAAAGACATCCGATGAATTACTCATTCAATGTCAAACCAAGGTAAAACAGAAGAAAGAAACTACTGCATCGTGAATTAGTCTGTTCTCATGGTGTAAAGTTCCAAATTACATGTACCTATTATAGCATAACCATCACGAAAAGAAACTCTATAGTGTTGGCAAGGTCATACATGCCGTGCTTGACACTATGCCCATATCTTTCTTATATGGGAAGAACGATAGAAAAAGAGAAATACCAAGTCGGTAAACACGGTAAGATAGTGTTATCAGTATAACACTGTAAGCACCGTGATAGACCAGGATCCATAGCCATATACAGAGTTAGGATAGACACGACATATGTACTAATTGAGTCATGATGTTATTGACTAGGGTTAACTACGGTTAGAACTACTGCACGCTTGTTTTAATGTCAAGGTAGATAATGTTGTCCATGGTTAAGCAATGCTTTTTAAGTCAGGAAATTGTTGTCAAGTATCTAAAAGAACCATACACGTTTGATCCTGGCAACACAGAATTATTGATCAGTTTATGACAATTTATATAGCCTAGTATTTAGCCTTGTATGTTATATTAACGTTTGTCTAATTATTGCTAGCAGACACTATCTCTTTCTATAACCGATACCCTTGCAAAACACTTTTATTATTATGTATGCTGTGGATAAGGTAAAAGAATTTTCTCACTGATCGAATAAATATACATATACGACAAAAATAGAATAACCATGCGTAATGAAATTCCAGTTGACAACAATTAAGAGGCTACAATCAGCCAAAACATCTAAATTAACACCAAATAAGTTGTTTTGAATATGACACTGTAATAAGAAAATCTGTTAGAATAAACAAAATGTTGAAAAAAGTTTGTATGGGCGAGGTGTGGAACAAGGTAAAAGGATTTACATCGTGACATTCTCTCTTTGATGATCATACTTAAACAGGTAAGAGAGCTGAAAAAGAAACTGCCAGTAAACAACAATATACGATCCGTTACCGTTAGTAACGGTGCACTGCTATCGTCAATGTATACGTACTGATTGTAGCGATGCACTGCCATTGTTATGTATACGTACCGCTTGCAACGGTGCACTGCCATTGTTAATTTATACGTATCGTTTGTAACAGTGCACTGCCATTGTTAATTAATACGTACCGTTTGAAAGGGTCCAATGTTATTCCTTCTGGTTTGGTCAAATGATCCTTCACCAAAACTTTATATAAACTTAAATCTTGATCCGTTGTCGCTGGATGTGAGCAAATCCATTTATAAAAGCCATCAGTCCAATAAATATTATTTGCTAACCAATCATATGCTATTTGGCTTGTAGTTGCTGATACACCGGTGTGAATTTTAGAAAACGATTGATGAGTATGATTCATATAAAATGTGAAATTATTGTATGTGTATATTGTTTGTGAAGTGGCATCTAGAAAATAAACAGTATTGTCTTTAGTGTTTGACACAATAGAAGTAACTTGAGCGTTGTCACCTATATCTGTTTGAACCCTTCCAGGGACTTTGTTCATCACATAATTGGACGGATCACCGTGGTAAATTTCTAAATGAGCTTGATAAAACCAGGTCGGAAATGTTGCAACCATCAGACCCTTCGGGTCATTGGCAAAAACTGAAAAGAGAAAAGGTCTTTCTTAATAAGTACGAAAATTGAAGGGAGACTCAAAGACATGGACAATTATGTTAAACTGTAGAGAAATGATAATAAAACAAAATTAGCAGTGTGCCAAATGTATATTTTAGCCTCTGTCTCTGAACAGGGTTCTTTGCTTTGTTTTAGGTTTTTCATAATTGTGTCTTGGTTACCTGTAGAAGAATACTTGAGTATTTTGTGTACAAACCCTATTTAAAAAATGTATATCTAAATATATAAAAGACCTATCAAGGGCGACCGTGATATAATTAGCTGTGAATGCTCTATTAATTTCAAACATCTTATTGTGAATAACTTTACACTCAGCGATATTGGTAGGGACTAAAAGTCCAATGATTTTAGTTATTGATAAAAAGCAAACAATTAAAACAGTAAAATTATATAAATAAATAACATAAAAGGTAAAATTGTGATATTATTTTAAGAAATCGCACAAATGTTCATTTCTAATTGAAATATGAATTAAAACACTACTTAGATACAATAGACACGAGTATCGCGGGTAAACTTTTACAGTATTTCAAGGTTGGTACAGACATTTAAACCTCTCTGTTACGATGATATCTTTCTCATCAGTTATATGGTACATACCATTAACACAATACAGAGTACCCACAGTGAACCCAGTTTTCACAATATTAGCTTCAGTATCACTACATTAATACAGACTGCCAATGGTAGACGTGATTAAAAGGACCGAAGAAAAATACACCGATTTTCCGATCGACAAAGCCCGTCCTGCATTTTTTAGATCTCCCAAGTAAATCAAACAAATCAAGAAAGATAACTCTTGTAAAGTCCCCATTCCATGGACAATCCTTATAATTTTTATATAATTTATAACCGAACGACAACTGGTAATGTGGTGTTTTTGGGGGTAAAAATAAGTGTTTTTGTGGGTCTTAACATTAATGAGTAACCACTTGTCTGATATAGAATGCTACCTAAACAAGGATATCAATATAAAATATTAGGACAAATAGTTTGACGCTAAACGAAGGCTAAATATATTGCACAAGCTTTGATTTGTGGCAAACAAATCGGATATTCAACTGTCAACTTTGACGAAACCCTTTAGCTATATATGCTAATAGTACATAACTATAAACAATGGCTTTAAACTCATTTTGCCAATCCAATCTTCAAACTTCTTTTAAAAAGCGATAAACGTAAAACGCTCAATAAATTTTCTATTTTCAAAATCAATAGCTGAAGATGTACCATTAAAATAGCATAAAAAATAGTGCACCACTTTACATAACAAGTGTGACCTAGATTATGAACTAGTTTTCAGTCTAATGGTGAAGTATGTGTAATAAGTCGAACGTAAGTAAAACTGAAAATTATTCAAGTTGTCATCATCAAATGTTTTATAAAACCTTAATTTAAAAATGTCAATTTGTTTATCCATCACATCATAAAAAATCTGGACCAGATCAAAGGAGCTCATCAAAATCTACAAACGATGTAAAATGTATCTCATCACATACAAAATATATAGTATATTTATTGTTAAGCCTTGCATGAGACCGAATAATATCTGACTTTATATTCATAGACTGTTACATTGAACACCTTAAAAATATTTATTTTACAATCAAAAGAAAATCCAAGGATTCTAAATGCTAATAGCTCTGAAGATATTACAAAAGCATGCTCGTCTTACAAAAGGTTTGACTTATAATCAAACACTCTACAGATTCCACAAATGGAACTTTTTTACTTTGATGAGTTGGTGGTAAACAAATAATGAATTTTACAATGATATCATTATGTTAAGGGCTACTGACTAAGAAATTTTATCATTCAGTAAAGTTCTAAAGAGAGAACATATTCTGAGGGCTTTTTGCCAAACTTTTATGTATGCACTGTTTTCTTGAATTGAGGACATGTAAAATTGTAATGTAGGTTTTAGAAAAGGTGTAAAGAAGGACGGGACTTCCATGATAACAAGTGCATGTTTATATATGGAAAACCACCAAGTAAAATTTCACAAATTAAACATTAAAACGCAACTTTTTCTACAATTAAACACTAAGCCCATATTACAATGTAGAAAAGATGTCTGCTCGTGTCTTACTCTTCTCTGCATTAAGAAGATGAACATCAGATCAAGTTATATCCGTTAGTCTACCAATATGGCGTCTCTATAGATTTAAGTATGTACGTACCAAATGTACTTTTTTTAAATGACAGTATAATTTAAATGCAAAACATCACAAGGTTTTCATGTTTATATATCATTTGAGACTGTTTGCCAAATGATCAGTAGTTCTTACTGAAAACATTTTGTAGTAAATATTATATTAGTTTATCATTACTATCCGAGACTTGTGTCAACAACCGCTGTACTGTAATGTAATATATGATGTCTTCGTACATTCTCCCCCTTCCCCTCGCTCTCATTAATAGACACCTCTGTTTCAATAAATGCATTGTCTTGTTTAATGTTTTGATTATTTAACAGGTACTGGTAGATGGTAGATACGTTCCGAACAGTCAAGTAATTATTTACATTTTAACAGAATATATAACTAGCTTATGAAAGTATGGAAACATAAGTTTGTTCATAAATTTGGAAACCATATAAAAATCAAAGACTGAAATCTTCAAAGTCCCTAATCGTCAAATATTCTTTGTCACTGATTTTGGCTTACTTTCAACATCCGAAATGGCACAAATGCGAAATGCTGTAAAATCGGGTGCCTTTCGCTTAAATTGTTGTTCTTTTGATATGACTGCGTGCTCTTTCGTAACCGTGATGACCCGAAAGTTTTCAATTACCCGGAACCAGATTAAACAACTGACAATGACTATTTATAGATATCGGGGTCCTGATAAAATATATGACCTATATATAATCAATGGTAACAAGCCCCTGTGTTGGTGTTTGAATCGAAAACTGGGTAATATTACACAAATTCAATGCTAACCGATCATTTCATCTTTTAATGTAAACTTCCCGTTCTTATACAACAAAAAACAAAACAAAACAAAACACACACACGTGTATATGCGTATAATATTAAAAAAAAAGAAGTATGTTGTATGCTATTGACCAGGGGACCAGATTAGGAACCAGATTAAACAACTGGCAATGAATATTCAGAGATATCGGGGCCGTGCTGATGTATATGACCTATATAGTCTAGTAACGATCCCCAGTGCCTGCATCGGAAACTGGGTAATGTTCAATGCTAACCGATCATTTCATGTAAACTTCCCGTTCTCATACAAGCAAAAAACACACATAGAACACACGTGTACGATATTTAAGAGATACATTTTTATCTCGTATGAATCTAGAACTATGACGCTATGGCGGTATAAACACGGCAAGGATCTACAGCATTATAAATATATAATTATGCAAATCATAAGCGACTACAAAGTACTGGAATAATGAGTGCAAGAAGTCGCTATTCATATTAGCGACTTAAAAACCTTCAAAATCAGCGGATTACTTTTACAGTGCGAGGTATTGTAAATAAGACCGCCAGGGTAAATATACATGTCAATACAGCAGGTATAAGTATCACACCAATTCGCTTCATTATAGTCTTAAGTTAACAAAAAGAGGTGTAATTAAGTTAGAACTACATGTATGTAAATACATTGGACTTTTGTCACAATAAAATTTTATTTTTCCATATCATATACCTCATTATTGGCATTTTAAATAAAATAAATCTGTGTATTAGTAGGTTCTATTCAAACAAATTGGATTTTTGTTTTAGAAAAAATATTTCATGCATTTTTCATATTGTGTTGGTAATCTGAGCAATAAATCATCATGTTTGTTTGTGACGAGTTAGAACAGAATCGCGTCTTGGTGTATACGTCACAACTCTACCCAATATTGTTTATAGACTTAAATAAAGTCAGCGTAGTTATTGTAAAGGGAAGCATCATAACCTCATTAAGTCCTCGGTCAAATATTCTAATTCACCTTTCTGTATTTAAATAGCGACCAAATAAGTCACACATGGGTTACCTTTCCGTCTGAAATAGCTTACTTCATTTTTCTAAAATTCTAACAGAACGTTCTTTAGGAGTAGGAAGGTAAGTGACCTCAATATGATCAAATATCGCAATGAAACTATGTTTTAATTTGTTGAACATCGACCTAGATTCTATTTATCAAAATAAAAAGAATAAAGGTCAACAAATCAACGGGACTTTCCGTGTACCCTTTGTCCAACATTTTTGCTCAACTGAAAACAAAGTTAATCATTGGTAACGACTGATGTGTCTCACAAAATGTTAAAATTTTTCCAACAAAGTACTTAGAACGTATATTAATTTCTATGTTAGTACTATCCAGAAGATAAATATAACTGAGAAAAATTTACATATACAGTGGTAACATGGAACAAGTACTCCTGCTACATACATATAGGGCAACTGTTATCTGGATAGCACGAATGACAACCTTGTAAATTGTATTCGTATGTTGTATTTTCCACAATGCAGCAATACAAAATAATCCATTCATATTTCGAGTATAACTGTTCGTGTTTTCTCCTGTATTTCAATACATATTCTTTCCAATTATACTTTAACCAGAAACCAACGTTTTAGAATTACATTAGTAAAGAGATCAAAGCAAAATACATTGAAACCTTCTTAACTGAACCCCTCTTGAACTGAGAGAGATAATGTAGTTTATTATAGATAAATGTCCAGTTTATATAGGTATACTGGAATAAGAACCAATAGAAGAATGTTACCGGAATATTCAGGTTACGGTAAGTTAGACTTCACTGTAATTGCGTGTTTTTAATTCACCCTATCTATATATATTCTGTCGAATTGCACGTGTACTCAACGCATCAATTTAGTCCCAGTGAATAATTCATTTTTGTCAACATATTTATACATGTTATTGTTTAAATTTAAATATCGAATCAAATTTGTTTTCTCTAGTTAAAAGACAACTGTGTGTTGACGACATGGTACGGAGGAACAATGGTTGTTATTCTGACGGCCATTAGGGAGTTATTTATATAAAATTTAATATGAGAAAATAAAACGGCGTATGCATACTTCTATTGATCAACAAGGATTGAAATTGCACAAAACATCTTTGAAAGTATTTAGGGATCAGGGCCATACTGATAGAAACAGTGAGAAATGTACTGTGAGGTTACAATATAAAAAAAACTTCAAATTGAAAGAAGGAAATGTCGATAGAGTGACTAGTGTGGGAGGAGGTGATGAATCATACAGGAAAAAAACGAGAATAAAATCAATTTTGGGTCATATTGCTTTGTTCTTATACTGGGTCTATCGTTAGGGTTGCCTTCGAGTTTATGGCATTGGGATCTGATTCGCTTGTGTGTAAAATTTTGCAACTGGTATATCCCTACATATATTGTAGGTCATTCGTGCAGTAAAATACAGATTACACTATTCAAGTTAGGGAGAACAAGAAACGGAAGGGCATCCAAAAACTAATAGATATATTAAAAAGAAACTCTGGAAGTATGGATAGTAGAAAATGATACATGTAAGTGGATACATAAGAAACTCTCTTTATGAAGGTGAAAGGCACATAGAAACAGTACATATATTTATTGAAGAAACGTTAACGTAGACATGTGATCTTGATATTGTTACTGTACATTGGTTCGAGGGGGGGGGCTGTCCGGGGATAGGACTCATTAGGAAAATTTGTTAATTTCGTGCCAAATTTTGGCAAGAAATATACAAATAATGGCCTGGAACCCCTTTCAAAATCTCTAGATCGCTACATTGAAACAAAATCTCTAGATCGCTGCATTGGAACACAATCTCTAGATCGCTGCATTGGTACAAAATCTCTAGATCACTGCATTGGAACAAAATTTCAAGATCGCTACACTGTAACAAAATCTCTTGATCGCTGCATTGGAAAAATATCTCTAGATCACAGCATTGGAACAAAATTTCAAGATCGCTACACTGTAACAAAATCTCTAGATCGCTGCATTGGAACAAAATTTCTAGATCACTGCATTGGTACAAAATCTCTAGATCACTGCATTGGAACAAAATTTCAAAATCGCTACACTGTAACAAAATCTCTAGATCGCTGCATTGGAACAAAGTTTCAAGGTCGCTACATTGGAACAAAATCTCTAGATCTCTGCATTGGAAAAAAAGTTGAGACAAATTTAAAACACGTTTAAGATGAATACAGTCATGTATCATATAAATACTATTAGAGTTTTAACAATAACAACAGTAAGTATATATATATATATATATACATGTTTATAAATGCCACAGAGTTTACACTCGTATAACAAAGTGTCACAAAATAATCGAACAAAAGATCTGAAATATTTTATATACAATGACTGTCATGTCTTGAAAAGATATACTGGACGGGTGTTTAATGGATTTCAAATTTTATATAAAGCGTCAAAAATGGAAAATCAATTTACTTTCTTGCGTCAATCATTTTGCACCTTAATATTTAATGAAGCCAACCTTACACCTGATATCACATGGTATAAACAACGTGACATCTCATTTTCTCCTTGGTTACCTTCAGGTGTGTTGACAAATTTGTCTTCTCAGGAAAAAATGTTAATTTTTTTTTCTAAGCCAGAAATCGTGGTTTAATTTGGGAGGGGTATACACTAGCTTTCTTGGTAAACGGGGACTAAGTTAACAATAAATTCAAATTATCAGCCTTCATATGCCTTACTTGCGGGGCTCGGGATGCAGCCATATTTTATTCTGTTTTTTGCAGAGTTACCTCCCGAAAGAGCAGGTATAATTTCGAAGTCTCTCTAATCGATGTTCGGATTCGGGTGCAGAAAAAAAAGAGGTAACTCGAATGAAAATGGAATCCCCAGCGGACAAACACAACGGTGTTTCTAAAATTTACAGGGTGTTTCATTTTGTTGGTAGGTTACATAAAGATGATTTTCATTTGTATCCCGGGTAAAGAAAATTTATGGCAGGGTCAGTAGAACGAGAAATTTCCTTTTGACTTTCAAGATTTTCTAAAGTATCGTCGATATCGGATGGAAAACCTTTCGTGTTCCGAATATATACCTGCTCCAAAGGGAGATAAATGTTGACAAAATGTTGGTCCGCAAGTCGGGAATATAAAAGATAATTAAGGAGTTTTGTGCTTTCACGGCATGACTTTGTTAATATGTGATATCGTGTACTCATGTTACTATACCCCTCGAAAACGCAACCGAGTCATTTTATACGGGTTTGTTGAAATTGAAAAATACCGAAATATACAAAATATATCGGAATACTTCGCAGTGCCACCTGCTATCTGTTTTGGAATAAAAATAAGAAGAAAATGACGTCAGAAGTTAATTATGATTCTCTCGAGGATGGCGATAACAGAAAATAGGGGCGGATCCAGAAATGTATAAAAAAGGCTGTGGTCAGGCTATGATTTAATTTACTTAATAACAACATTTTTCGTAAAAGCAAGAAAAAATATCTGCAAAAAGGGGTCCAAACCCCGGATCCCTCCCAGATCTGTTTATACTTCTTGATGACAATCCGTATCTTCCACCGAATTCTAGAGTAATGATACGTAAAAGCTCGAACTTTGTGGAAATTTAATATTGGTACTATAGAGATATTCACAATCCGTAGAGCGTAATTTGCAGTAAAAAATACGGAGAATCCATGTAAGTAAACAGCTACGCCCTGCATTATTGTGGTATATATGCCACTGTTGGAAATGACAAGGACATAAAACTTTACAGTTCGTTACAAAGACAAATATAAAGTGAGAGGTTTCTCATGGTGTTCAGACAGCACCGTGATATTCACAACGGGCTCTGAAAGACTGAAGATTTTTTTTATCTTGCCATATAAAGTAATGTTCACCATAATATATGCTAAAAGTCGTGCCACAAATGTTTTTATAGGTTTTATGACTTCACAATGGCGCCTATATAAAGTCACACAATTTACATATATTTAACATTTGTAACAACTATCTAAATGGATCTTTTATACCTTTGTAGAGGTTATAGCTAATTTCCAATTAATAGGTCCGGTGTACTTACTTACACTCAAAGATAATAAATATAGAATTGGATTTTTAGGAAGAACGACCGATGGTGAACTCGAGGAGACTGTCACACTTCGGTGCTACAAACAGAAATGGGAATTATTTTCATTATGCAGCGATCACAATAATACTGAATGATACAGAAAAAAACCAACATCGTATACACATTTAAATGCATCTTTACTACTAAACGCAGTAATTAATCATGTTGTATAAATAAAATAAAAGAAATACTATATATAAAACATAAAGGAAAAGAAACTACAAAGAATGCGTTACAGTAATGAAATACATGTTCCTGTGGCGGATCCAGAGATTTTGAAAAGGGGGTGTCAAGAGGGGTTAACAAAAAAAAAAAGAGTCCAAGGCTATTATTTGCTCATTTTTTGCCTAAATCTGCGCGATTCTTACCCAATTTCCAACAAAAATTGTATGATTCTGACCCCTTGAACCCACCACATGGATCTGTCCCTGTGTCCGTTAAAACACAGAGATGACTTCTTAAACACACATATTAGCATAAGCAAACCAGATTTAACAAAAACTCAACGGTAGACCACAGATTAGGAGCACTGGTATAGTACGGTATGACAATTGGTCACAAATTACAAGTCCGTTAAGTATTTGGAGAATTTGAAGAAGAATCCTTGATTTCCCAAATATGATAGATGATATGATAAGATTCATAAAGAAAATAAATATATAAAAAAATTTACAACTTTTATGAAACAGAAAAAATCCAGAGATCCAAAAAAAAGGAGATCTATTCAACGAAGCAAGTTCTCACTGTCCAGTACACAGTCAAAAATATTTCACATGATTTCCACACGAATTTCACCTGAATTAAGCAAATAAACTAAGTGACATAGTTCACGTGAAATGCGGGTGAATGGAGCCTTCGCGTGAAATTCACACGAAATGTTCACATGAAATTCATGTTTAGTGAATTTCACATGAAAATCATGTTAATTTCATGTGAATTTCACATGAATTTCACGTGAAAAATATTTGCCTGTGTAGATACCATCAGTATTATATTACCAAATAGTCTGAATTTAACTTCAGTGATTTATTTGACATGATTTAAGAAAGAACGTGCACCAAGTAATAATTTTAATACTAAGTTAAGAACTAAGATGCTATGTTTACACCCATCTCCCCTTGATTCAATACCTATGAATACACCTTTCTCCGCTATATTCAATACCTATGTTTTTGTTTGTTCATATATGCACCAATTATAATATATACAGAATAGTTCATGTTTCGTAACCAGATGCATTTAATTTGTCTCGTGCATCGAGCTTAGGTGGTTTTATAAAAGCATTGTACCAATGAGGACAAATTGTAATCAACTGAATTTAAAATTTTCGTCAACATATTTGTACAAAGTCTGGCTACTGACTGGTTTTATAACATCAACAGTTTCATAGCGTATCGACACTATTACGTTAACACGTTTGTTATAACACAAATTCTGTGAGTAATTGTGTCTCTATTCATAGTCGAATAAACATAGCAGTTATATAAATGTCCTGGCCTCGGAAGAATGACTCGATGGTCAATAACACGAACCATTAGACGAAATCGATACAACACGCTTATTAAATATACATCCAATTTTATCTAATCAAGTTAAATGTTTACGAAAGAAATGTATGCGTAATATTATTCAAATCTTTCTTTATCAAAACACATAACCCTCTGAAATCATACTCCGTATAAAATAAAGTTTCTGAATTGTGAGAATCGGTGGAAATAAATGCAGTTTATGACCAAGAAAATTGATGCAAAGCTGTACAACTGCATTCTCAGTACTTTCAATAACACAAATTTCAATTTTGAAAAAAAAAACAAGAATTAATGTCTGCATACAAGTTCCGCTATTGATATCTATGTAATTTAAATACCTTTTGACCGTACTTTTGAAAAACAGATCATGATAATAGTAAACAATACACATGGTTATACGTTTCACATTTCTATAAAGCTGTATTTTACTGTTTTTATACATCAAAAATGTATAGCTAGCGGCTCGATACAAAATTGTACCTTCATATACTTTTTAAAAATGGATCAAAATTACATCTGTACCACGTGCACTTAGGTCATGAAAGTCATACAAATGTAACAGTACACAATGAAAAAAGATAATTCAACCCAAATTGCAAACGTAAAAGTCTTGACCAAAGTACCTGTGATACATAATAGACAAACATCATGCAGCACTGCTATTAGACGTATGTATTAAAGTTACGTGTACGTTGCTATCGTATGAAGTTGAATGTCGCGAGGAGCTGAATCCTTACTTATCATCACGCATAATTAGATTAAACGATAGAAATTGCTCTGTCTCAAACGAAGGTGGTTATTTACCTCCCACCCCCATTCTTTTTTGAATGCCATTTCTTCGTATTCATATTAAATTGAATGTTCAACATAAAATAGCACAAAGCTTCCGAGAAATGCCACTTTTTGATGATCCATTTATCTTATGAACAACGCTGGGTCCAATAGTCAAATGAAAAATAAAGGATCCAATATTTCAATGCGCAATAAAGCATCTGAATGAACAAGAAAGGATCCAACATCATAATGACCAATAAACGACTGTCATCTTCTAGCAGAATGCCTTTCTAAAACGCCCATTTTGTACAAACCATGCTCGGTAAAATTAGAAGTTAATTGACGTGAAAGGGGTCCAACTCACCCCAGTTAAATCTTTTGCAACTCTTCCACGTAAATTTTTTATATAATGGTATTTTAAAGGAAAATTATCGTAACACAAGTGCATTGAGGGATTCTCAAGTTTAATAACCTCACAAAATTATCTGACGTACTCTACAGCATGAGCATCAATAGTTACATCTATATGTTATTGCTTGGAACAAATGTATTTTTTATTTCGACCCAAATAGAGACGATATCGCCTTGATGAATGTGCCATATGGGGATATACTAGAAATTATTATACAATTTGGGACATCTATACAGTGGTTAAGTTATCGAAGTAGAAAAATCATTCATACAATGTATATTAACACTAAAAGGGCCTGGGGAAAGGTATAAATAGTGTATATACATAAGAGACGTAGATAATCTATGTACCCCATGCTAAATTGTATGAAGAGTTTAATGCATCTTATCATCAAATCTTAATATTTGTTTTCAATCCTTAGGTATTCAGTCAAATATGTAGTACATGTAATGCTTTGTTGTAATTACACGTACATGTATTAACATAATAGAAAAGGTTTGTTCTTTTATCTGCAAAATCTTATGTCCGAAAGCTATTTGTAAATTCTGTATTGTAGAATGTGCTTTTGAATATCCTATTTTCACATTGAATTAGACATATACATATTAAAATGTGACGTGTGATTTTTTTTGGTAATATTAAAATAAAGAAAATTGCTTTGAAAATATCCTCGTTTGTTTTTGAAACAATAATAGGTTTCCATCAAACTACAACTTAGATAAATATGATACAAAAAATAGGAAATTCTATTGTTTCCTCAATTAGGTGTTGCCAATTTTTGCCAACATGAATGCATTTATTCTTTGTTTCGAAACAAGAACTGCAAAATCTTGTTAAAAAAAAAGTTTTTTTTAAACGTATCTGTGTATATGACACGACGATTACAAATTCAACATTTGCTACAAAATGTATTTCGCAGCAGATTTAAGTCCCCATTGAACATTTTGTCTGAACAATTGAAACAATTCAAGTCCCGAGATTTTAAAATGTTTCCTTAAATTTGTATGACAATCCACTCAATAAAAGACGAATTTTATAAGATATAATATAATAAACATTTTAAGTAAATAAAGGAACAGAATAATATTATTTATTTTCTATATTACAGAACCTCAGGTATTTATTCCATGCTTACTATTATTATAATTTGTCTTCAAATGTGTACATACATTTTATATTGATCGACATTGTAAACTAGTGAACGGTATATTGGTCTATGTCATATTTAATTCATAAGAATAAGACTTTCAACAAAAAGTGCTTTATTTTGAGACAATCTCGGTGTGATTTACTAATAAAACCTAACTGTAAATTTAAATGTCAACAAACTGACCACATGGTATCATGCATGTATGTTATGATAGAAGGATTAATGGAATACATAACAATGGATGAAAACAGGTATCAGAGGTAAAATGAAAATAAAAATAAATTCCTACCTTGACATAAAACGGGTATCAATGCAATCAGCTTCCACAACAAGGACTCCGCCATGATTTGTTGTAACCCTGATAAATTATTTCGTTACATCCACTTGGAAATGCTATTCTGTGTTTATATCGGGTATATGTTGCCTTCTTTGTAGTCACGTGATTTTTAAAGGTTTGAAACTATTTTTACCTGTGCGGTACGTAAGGACTTAGCGTACAGTTTATTAATTGAAGGGTTGTAAGGAAAAAAATTCACATGTATGGAATTATTTTGATAAGTAATAAGTAAGGGAATTAAGTACGATAAGATATCAGGTTAATTTTTAGGCTTGGCTTATTGGAATCGAAACTTAATGATAGAGTACAATATACAAAAATAAAAAACTGTGAAACTGTCACAAATCGTAAATTGAATAAAACTTAAAATCTTGACTGCACGTACACGTATGGACGATAACTAACAAAATGCAAATATTTAGAACTTTGTTTAAACATTCATATTTTAACTGTTTGTTCTCGTAGAACAAAATTCAACAAAGAATTAAAGTAACATGCAAATTTGAAATGAATAAATAAATAGTAGTTACAGAAAGGAATAAATAAGTTGTGGTTACAGAAATGAAAAAAAACTGCTGAGTTCATTCAAATAACTTTCTAAAATGTTGCAAGAAATATTTGTTTCTGTGGATTATCAAACAATGCGATGTATTTGACTTTAATCCTTCACTTATCAAGCATTAAGTATAGAAATAATGTGTATATATACTCCTATATGTGTGTTATTACACCATGAAGAACTACGGACAATTAAGCCGTTTACCACATATTACAAAATCTTCAATGGAAGATAATTAGTAGATTATACAATCCTTATATCATTATTGATTATATAATCCACGTCAAAGTAGGCGACAAGGTGTTAAATACCTTGAGAAAAAAAAATAAACAACGATCTCTTTCATTGTTTGATAACCCCGAAAACCTCCTTGTAATAGCGTATTTCCTAAATGACATTTCTGTGCCATCTGCTCTTGGGCAATTATGAGGTCGACGTACACCAAATTTTTTTCGGGTGGTATAAAAATCTTCATTGACTAGGTATACTTACACCATAAGTCATATACAGCAAAACATACGACAAATGTGTTTAGTACGTATACAACGAAAACATGATATCCGCACAGAACTAATACAATGGTTGGGAAGGAGTTCATCTGATGTAAAGATCTAACTTCTTAACCAGCAGATACTTTTGATGGGCATCATCTGCAAAAAAGAAAGACTCGTTTGCATCAATTTATTTTTCAATTTAGCTGCGCTAAAAATGAGCCCAAATTAGCCATAATATTTCTGAAAACTATCAGAAAATTAAGCTGATATGTTCTACCCTTAAACGAGAAATAAAATAAAATTGTGGTCAGATTACGACCTACTAACCATGCAGACTATAAACTGTGAGAAAAATATAGATTAAAAAATATCCTTGCTACTATTATATATATGCAATAAAACAGTGTATGGATTGTGTCTTTTTAGTGCTCAATGCAAATCTAGCTTTAGTGATAAGAACGTATTATAAAAAAAACCAAAAAACAAAACAAAACGAAAGAAAAACAAAAACAAAAAACAAAGTAAACAAAAACGAAACTTAAGTTTTATGATATATTTTGTAAGAGTATTTTTTTATTTCGAGCTTAATTGAGTTTTAATTTTCGTGGTTACGGCTGAATTTCGGTGTAAACAGTATAGTATACGTATCGTAGGCCTACTTTTCTTATGAAAGTGGCTCAAATTAAAATATGCATGTATGATTATCCTATCAATATAAACAGATTTGTGTAGTTCCTTTTTTAACGGACATTTTACCTATAATTCTGGGCTATGTGCAGGAGGTGTTGCCATACGGTACGAGTTCGAGTCCCGCGGAGGGAACCCCCAAAAACTTGTTTCGCAAATTTGACAATTCTCATAGCGTTGGGAATTTTCAGCATTTTCTTTACCAGTGTCATATACAATGTTTAAATTGCGACAATGACTGACAAACTATGAGTGGTTATGTGATCTTTAAAGGTTTCTGATTAAGAAATGAAAGCAATTTTTATGGGTTTTTGACATGCACCACTCTCCTGGATGTGATTTGTATGTTTAAAAAAAATTCAATTCGAAAAACACCTCCCTGTCTGATTTTCATAAAGACTGCTTCTTAACTATTCTGATATTTACAAGTAAATTGATCATTTCATCTGTTGTAATAGTACAATATCTAATACGTACCATCTATCATTGTTTAGAATAAAAACGGCGATAGAAGTACAAGTTCAATGTATCTTTCACCTCCCTTTTAATAACAATAAAATGTACTGAGGTCTGATATATGCCTTATAAAATTGAAAAGATCCGGTTGTACTTTCGATAAGACAACGATCCACCCACATGATGTTACATAATTACTGCTCTTTGGTACATTTTGTCGTATTTAATTATCTTTTACTATTGGTTGATGCTTTTGCTAAAACTATTGTTCCGTCTGAATATCATGTATGCAGACAGTTATATATATTTTATCAAGAATTAAGTAACTTACTATAGGTGTATTTAACAGATTATTCAAATAATCCTTGCTAACCTTATTCTCTATGTATGAAGAGAGAGAGAGTTAACATTTGACTGGCCATGTATCAAAGTTATCAGAGAATTTGTCCATGTACTTTTAGATAGTAGAAGATATACTGAATGTTGCGTGTCAAAATTATTACATACTTGTATATCAACCCAAGAAATCATATTATCCGATGCAGAATAAGATACAGTTTTTTGCAAGTTATGCGTGCTCATTATATCATATATTTCAACCATACTTCATGTAGGTTCCAAGTAAAAAAGGGGTGATATAGGGTTTAAACAATCGCGTATAATATTTTAACAAAAAGTCCCCCCCCCAACTCCCAGATCTATGGATCCTCCTCTGTTACCTACACATGCAACCTCACGGCGGAATTATTCACCTGTCCCTTTTGGTTCCTGATTGTTAGTAAGAAAGATAATTGTATTCAGTCCTTGTTTTGATTGAACGTAAACATTTAGATTTATGCTTTACAATTTAAAATTCGTTGGGGCTTATAATTTTTTTGAACGTTCATTTATCAGTCTAATCCATCATCGCTGAGTAGTGACAACTACGTAGGTTGCACGGAGAAGGCCTTCTATTGTCTTTGAATAATTTTATTCTTATTTATGTGCCGTGTGAATATGCGTACGTTGTTGGTGTCGATTGAACAGGGCTGGTTACGAAAACCGAAAATATTGCTATTAGAATGTGGAGTTATCAAGGGCAATATAGATATTAAAATGTTCGAAAATGGTTGTTGTTTTAGGATTACAATCATAAATCTTTGAAAGATACCGTTAATTGTGGAGGGAAAGCATGAAATTCGATCACAAGAACGTCCATTTTCATATGTGGACGGGTAACATTAAGAAATGCTTGCTTCCCATTTCACCAATATATCCAAGTTGTTTCTTGGCGTATTTTGATAAAACAAACTTTTTTGGAAAGAGCAGTTTGTGCTGCAGACGATGTCATATTTTTCATGACGTAATGATAAGATCAAAGCGTATTACAATATCACAAATGTCTCCCCTTTGATGTGGACATTGTAAAAATGGAAAGAAACCGATTTGAAGGCAAATTGTTAGGCATTTTTTAAAAGTTATGCGAACAGCATTTTTTAATCGGGACTTTTATTAACTATAATGACAATTTATTACAGAACCCCAATGAAAATATAAATAAAAAGTTCAATCAGTCTTTTTGTTAAAAACCTTTTTGTCCGTATTTCAATTATGTCACAAATCTTAATTTTTTCGACGTTGGCCATTGGCTACTTTCTAGCTTACGGTTGTAATATAATAACGAATAGTGTTTTACCAAAGTATATTCACGCTTAAAGGTCTGTATAAATATACAGAATATCATGTTGATTCTAAAAAAAAAGAGTTTTATTGTCTAATAGTACATAAATACGCACGTATGTTGTGATGTCACGTTGTATTTTTCTCGACGTTTTCTACACGTTGCCTGCTACATAGTCTTTATCAAAAGCTTTTTAGTTAGCTTTGAGTGAATTAATAACTATGAAATTTTGAATTTTACATGTATATATGCTGCAGATAGTATATTCTAAAAATAATGGTACTTGGTTGAACATGTATATAAGCGCAGCATTTTGTCTGTGTCTAACCGAAATGTCACAACATTTAAAATTTGTATATTTTATATATTCACGCGTACACCATGCAAAATTCGAACAAATTGTTCAAAAAAAGCAAATGGTGTTGAGTCGATTTCTTCATATATTTAAAAATGTATTCATCCTCTTCTATGGTTTTTATCATTTCATTTGGGATATATAAATATATATGTAAGTCCGTGTCTAACAAAAATGTCACAAAGCGCATTTTTTGACGTTTCCAAAGTAAAGTTCTGTTCTGCGACGTAAAAACTTTTTTAACGTCAATTCTAAAAACAATAAAAGGTATTGGAAAGTTACGATACTAGATTAAATTATTACGACTGTGGACGTAATGAATAAAAAAAAAAAAATACGATTTTAGCGAATCTAATAAAATAATGAAAGAAATGTTGAAAAGAAAACGGGAAAAAGACCCCCCCCCCTTTGCGTGCACTCCTGTCTGTTCATATGCAATGATGTCCTGGTGAAATCGGGATCAGCGTGCCTGCATCAAAGTATTTTGAAATGTGTAGACACGCGCTTGCACATTCGCTAGTAAAATATTGATCATGATAATATTTCGTGATCGTCTAATTACCTCATGACAATTATTTTAGCTATAACGATGAGCAGGTATATTAATGAGGAATCCAATGAAGAATCCAGTGAAATATAAAATTTGGAAATCGGACAAAAAAGTTATGAAAATGTTTTAGGCGTTGCCCAACTTTGACCCCTTATAACTTTAAAACGGTCCAAAACATAAAATCTGCTGTACATTTGCTTAGCCGAGTTAAATAAAGAACACATTAAAAATAGAATATTTATAATCGAAAAAGAAACCAATCTACATGGGTTTTAATAAAATACATATTTTTACCCTTATTGGCCCTTTTCCTAAAGCGACAGGGGCAACAAAGTCCAAATTAAATAGGAATCTTCTTAGTTGTTGGTAAAATCATATCAACATTTCAGAACAATTCGTCAACTACAACTAAAGTTGCCGCACGGAAACGAAGTGTCCTCAGACCACGACGCGGACGACGACTGCGCGGACGACGACGGCGCCATAACATTATACGACCGCAAGTATTTTTAGTCGTATAATAAAAACAGGAAATTCCGCTCTCAAATTTTCTACAGGGGGGGGGTGGTGGTGCTACTGACTTTTTTGCTTGTAGGTTTGTTGGCTTTCTGTTTTAGTGAGGGTGTTTTACTTTTTTTTGCGAATCACGAAATACGTCGCAATACAAAAAAGACGTCAAATTTTGCGGATTTCGACGTAACCAAAACTGACTCCAACACCGTACGCTACGTCTGTATATGATTACTTTTTGTTAAAAAATGAGCTTTGTAATACTATATAAACGATATATGCAATATTTTACATGAATTTTTCCCCTCTAACGCCCTACATTGCTTATGATGCATATGCTGAAAAGTTAATTTTGTACCTCATAATTCGATACAGTTAGGGGTTGCGTATATACGTGGTTCGTGGTGTGATACTTTTTACCCCCGCCGCAACGCAGAAGGGGCATAGAAATACCGGTGTCTATGCGTGTGTGCATTCGTCACACTTGACTTTGCAGAAGCAAATCCACTGAAACCGCTTAAAGTATTCTGTTCAAAGTATGTAGGATTGTTAGTCGCTATATGTATATTTATATATACATTGTACAATAGTGGATGATATTGCGCCACCATTTCGTTCGACATTAATATAGGAATTATAGAACGTTGTTAAGTTAGTACGTAGAAGCAAATCAACGGAAAATGCTCGATAGATTTCAGGATTGTTAGTCACAATATATAGTTGATCTTATTGCACCGCGATTTTTATTTTACAACTTTACAGGAATTTTGCGCTGTCGGCGGGTAACAGGTTACAGACCACCAATTCAACCAATGAGCATTTGGAACGTACGCAAAAATAGTCCTACGCAGAAATTACCCCTGTTCCTCATAGTGCTGTGAAAAAAGTTCTCATCTTATTTTAAAAAATTAAACAGTTTCTGAAAGGAAAAACATTTCTGTACATTTTATAGGTGCATTTTGCTTCTTGTGATGTGAAGCCTAATCTCCATAATGATTTTTAAATATACCCCTATCTTGTGAAAACACTGGGATTTCCCATGCTATTTATCGACCCTTCACTTCCGGTGACCAGTACTGCACTGCAAGTCTGCTAACCCCACATGCCATTCTGAGGATTGTGAGCTGACATATGTAGAATCATGCTGATATATAGTCATCTGCAGGTTAAAGTTAAGGTAAAGTCCAGAGAAGCCATTGAATATTGTGAAATTAGCATAGAAGCCTATGGGAAGTGGAATTAGTGGTTTTTAGCCTAACATGCCTTCTCGTTGGAATCTTATAATCAAATGGTTGATACTCATGTTATAATGTCAGCATTATAGCACTTATATATTTTTAATTTGATTCCTTTGCGTATGAAGAAGTCATGAAAAGCAGATGCTAAATACTCATACAAAACTGTCTGTCGTTTCAGAATGCATATTCTTTGCGTCCGTTTTATCAGAAACAGCAATAATTAAACTAACCACAGATCACATTGAAACGAGGGATTGTTTTTTGTGAAAAGAGATGCAACCAGGTTGTGAAATGTAATCAAAGTAACGATGTACTGAATCAATGCATGTTATTGTGTAGTGTTTGATCGTCTTCCATGGAAAGTGTAACTAGAATGACCATTTTTATATTGCCTGTGTAGGAGCTAGTTTATTTACAAAGATACATTTCCAAATTTAAATTTGCTCTTTAGTATCGTGTTTTATAAAACTTAAAACTTTCTTTTCGGTAACAGTTTTAGATAATAAAAAGTTAGATTATAAGACTTTCATTTTGGTTTTTGTATAGAATGGAATGGATGTAAACAATAATGCAAATTTTGGTCCATGAAAAAATAATTATTTTTTATTTTCTTCCAATATCTGCTCCTACACATGCATTTGTCTTTTGAAGTCAGCATATTGCTGTCACTGTGGTTTCCTACGATTTTACTTATGTATCGGTTCTATCACAGTTAAAAATATATGAATCTGTATCATGTTTTAAAGAGTAATAAATGATTCTTATTTTTATTCTAGCGTCTATATGCGGCCTTGTCCTAGATTTTTCAGTTAAAGGAATTAATTGCACAGTGTCTCATTGTATGTGTAAAAACTACTGTGCATTCCACATTGCATCATTAGTTATACTCTTTGCAGAAAAGTACTGTTCACTTCTGTTTACTTACTATTGCCATGATTTTACTATTACGAAGATTACGACTCTCTTATCATAATTTATCCAAGTAATAATTTCTTAATTTACAGTAATTATTGGTTATTACAATATATATGGATATTTAATGTAATGCATGTAACAACATCCTTATAGCACCAATTATTTCTTACAATGAAAACAAGAAACATGAATAATCTGGAGAAACAAGCTCGCCTACATGTACCTGAGAACAAGCAAAACAATTATGAGTAAACAAATGCTGATTGCTACCTCTCTTAGAATGACCAATTCATAGCTTCTTACCTTAAAAAACAATTTATTATTTGCTAATACGTAATTTAAAAAAAAAGATATGAAAAATATAATCTTCATGTTAAAAATGTAACCCTTTGTCAACACAAAAACGTAGCATGTAAACTGGGAAAAAGAACGGATATGGCGAAATGTAACAAATGCGCCAGCTTATCCAGAACAGTATAAACACCCCCAGTGTTAAGGTTATCTACAAATTGGTAATTCAGTGGAAACGTCAGTTCTAGGACCAATTGCTGGCTGCCTTAGTGTCACATAATATTCGAAGATCTGAATTTTGTAGTGGTACTTTAGAATCAACTTTGTTGAAAGGAGAATTAGAAATCGTAGCTTCAAAAGTGGAAGCATAGGCTTCTGCTCAAACAAACACAAAATGGAAATACATATACATATATCCTTTAATTACAGTTTTGTGTCTCAGTTTTTTTCTCCTGCAATTAATCTTGATTTACATTTTCTAAAAACATGGAACCGTCGCTGCATACATTGAGTGTACGTATTTTTCACATGTTTTACAATGAGATATAATCACCGACTTCAAAAGTGAAGAAATTGCCATGTGTTATTATCAAACCAGTAGAAGTACACACGCACACACTAAATAATTATTGGTGTCAGATGCAAATAGTTAAAAAAAAAACAAGAAATTTCATAAAAGTTATTAGTACTCGATAGGAAATAAACAATAGACCGTTTGGAATGCCATTTGTTATACTACTATTAATTTTGACAATTGCCTAGATTTTATCAGTTCGGTAGTTTTGTTATTACCCTTCATTTAAACGGTTTTTGTACTTCGTACAAACTTTGTACATACTTTGTACAATTGAACTAATGTAAGATATATCTTTACAATAAACCATTCTTATATGTTAACTTGCGGCATGTTGACATATTTAAAAAAAACTGAGTGACGAATTAGGTTGAATAAATATTCTTTATTTCTGAAGATGATAATGACAATTGCTAGCTTAATCACTCACTGAATTTTGTTCTATATTAAGTAAGTTTACAACTGAAACTATTTGAATGCAGATCCGGCTCGTTTCAGGAACAATGATTAGTCAAAAGCAAGACTTCTTCCCAATTTCTTGAAAACCGGAAATGACCGGACAAAATTCGGCCCTGAATGTTTCAAAAATATTAGTTATGCTGACACAATCAGTCTCTAAAAATACACAACCGTTCATTACATAAAAATATTATGTTAGGGCTTGGAACTTATTGACGATGCGTCTTGTAAAATGCTTAGGTATTAGTATTGAAAAAATATAATTTTTTGTGGTGGGGGTTAACCAACATGTATGTGATTAATCTGTTATAAATTCGAATTAACAAGTTAAAAGCGGACATTTATAGTCACCAAACCCCTGATCATCGACAAAAATATTAAAGCAGTGGGAAATCCAAATTCGTCAAAATCTCAAAACATGGCCTGAACATGAACACAAAGACGACCTACATACACAATGCATCAAATCGAATACAATAGACTACAAATAACACAAAGAGAACTATAGGAATTAATTATGTAGTATTTTTGTCCAGTTTGCTATGATGAAATGTGACTTATGAGATTACTGTGTGTGTCCTGCATGGTTATGGAGTTTTTTAATGTCAAAGACTGAAAGTCGCGAAAGACGCTGATGGTAAAAACATCAATAAACTTTTAAAAAAATACTGTTGATGAATTATCTGCCCAACGTTACACTACCAGAAAAAACATACATAAGATGACGGTCTTTATCTTTAGACAGACAGTCAACGTTTATATACAAGAAAGAAAACTTGCATACGTCTACGTAGTCTTTTTCATATGGTAATGCGAATATTCTCTAAGTCAGTTTCATATAGAATTGTTATCATGTCCGCTATATATAATTGCTGAATACTGTTGTGGATGATATTCTGGCATTCACATTAAACACCTACTGACTAAAATATGTTGCCGAAACAGCAATGCTTTTGTAATAATTCAGTAGCATACCAAATAGCCACAACACTGATTTGTCCGTGATGATTGATATAAAGTCGACTAATGTTTACTTTCTTAAAATGTCAATATATAAAAATTTTCATTTTTTTTTGGCAAAAAAAAAAACCAAAAAAACTTCATTCTCCTAAGCACAGATGATGCTAAAATTGGAACAATAATGCTTAACACATTAAAGAAAACAAATATTATTCGGTCTCAAGGAGGTAGACCTAGGGTAAGGGACACAACTCTTAAAAATCATTGGAACGTTTGTATGCAGCATTTACATCCATCTTATGTAAGTATCATTCTGCTTCTAACAAAAGCTTGAGAGGCTTTGGTGAAATTGAATATGATACAAACATACCACTGACTTAAAGAGTTATGCCCCTTACCCTAGGTCTACCTCCTTAGGTAATATATATATATACAGTTTGTGTATATATATTAAATCTGGTTTACTTCCATCCGTGCTAGACCCGACAGGGTAGTCAAGGACGTTAAAACCCCCCTTAGTTAGTCTTGTTTACTACTCAAATTTCACTAAGCTTGATCTTATTTTATCCAAAAACAGTTTGTACTGCGTCAGATTTACAATGACCACAGAATGCTGCGCAGTAATGGTGTGAAAATGGACTGGCACATATGTTAGTTGAATTCAGTATAAGACAGTCCACACCGGGTAGATCACGGCATATTCCTGTTAATGAAGATAGAAATTGTATTGCTTAGAATAAAAGTATATAGTTATGACAAATTAGTCATTTTTTACAAAAACCCTTAATATTGGGAGATGTTTTGAGTAAATAGAAGGAAATGCCACAATATCATTAATTGCTGGAAATCCTATAAAGACCGAGATCAGTTCATAATATCTAAAACCAAGCATTTGAAGGAAATCTCAAACAAATACAAAATGAAAAAAAAAAGTTTGTGTTATTCTTTCTATTTTTGGTTGTATTAATTATTAAGCTATTGCATTGTTTACACACAAAAGTGAAAGAAACAAAATTTCCACCATTTTCTTTCCAGCATAAATATATATAGACAAGTCTCTATTACTATTTCCAGCACGAGAACAAGTCTATCCTATTATTGTCTTTAAAGTGATACACATGGCACGAACTTCTCAGACCACAAGAGCCAATTAAATGAAGAACCGATTTCTTCACCATATAATAGTTTTCTTTCCCTCTTTTGTCTATCCCGTACATGACATTTTATGAGCAACTTTATAAAGCAGGTGTTTCTGGAAAAGCAGAGGATTCTTACCCTATCGGTGCACCTGATCCATACTCCCAGTTTTTAGTAGAGTTAGGGTTTCTCATTTACTTTTGTTTCTATGTGCGTGTTTATTTCGTGTTTTTGTGTGTGTGTGTGTCTGTTTTCCCTGTCTGGTCACGATTCTTGGATTAGATTCTTTTGATTTCCATGCATACGTGTGTATCTTGAAGCACGATAATCGATATAAATCATTGTTACCTACCTAAGGTCATACGTGACACCGTTGTATGGTAGTCCGTAGGTACAACCAGTTGGACATCAGTATGTGGTATGGCATCCGTTCGATGAAGTTCTACATTAGTGAATTTGCATGATAAGTTTTTTTACAAGTGAATACTTGTCGAAAAGTAAAAAATAAAACTGAACATTGTTAGTATTAACATTATTTTTTGTTATTCTTAAAATCATTGAGAAGTAAGATATATCACAAGAACTTACGAGAGAGTGATTGAGTTAGAGATGTTGACGTACTGCTTTCTGGACGTTGTGTCGTCGTTGCAACCAGGGCTGCCTCCCCTATATAGGTTTGTTTTTTATTTTATGTGTTTTCGGATATCGAACGTCATGTGACTGATCGTGAAATAGCTTCTTCATTATACGATTTCAGAAATTATCACGGATAAAAATCTCGAAGATATATGAAGGTTTCCATATTGTTATTGAATGCTTTAACGGCTGTTTATTAATTGAAATACATATTTAAAAAATGTTATATAGTTTGAAAAAAGACCTTTGCATGTATCATTTAAGTAAGAACTTACGGGTAGATGATTGAGTTAGAGATGATGTTGTTAACGTTGTGCTGCTTATTGGAAGTTGAGTCGTCGTTGTAACTAAGGTTGTCTCACCTATACGGAAAAAATCATATAATTTATTTTGGAAACAAAAAAAAAAACAAAAAACAAAAAAACAAAAAATCAAAAAACGAAAATTCACTTGGTGAATATATATAACCATGAACGTCAATTAATTGAAACACAGTGGAAGACTTATATAAAAATTGAATAATTACTTACTAATTTGACTAAACAAAGGCTACTATTGTCAGAGATAAAATAGGTTGTAGGAAACAAACAACTAATTATTTTGTTCTTGTTTTGCTTTACCCATTTTTCTGGCCATACATTCGCCGGAAGTGCCATGACTTGTAACAATTACAATCTTACTATCAAAATTATGACGATGGCAATCTTATGAAATGAGAAAGAAACGAGGACGCCATACTTAAAACTTTACAGCAATTTTAGCAGACAACCCGAATGACAGCAATACTTCCATTGGGTAATTACGATTATGATAGGATAATTGATTGGAAAGAGTGAATAACCAATTGATTATCCTTTTTATGATATGGATTTTTTTAATATAATTTATCCATATATTCAACATGAATTTTAAATTCTGTGATTGGCGGATTGATATCAAAATCCGAAAATACCGAACTTATTTCACTGTGTAAATTATCTAAATTTATTACACTTGGAACTTTCGATAAAACATTGCTATCTAAATAATAATATAAACAAAATGACAGGAACAATTTTCTTGTAAACTCTGTCTAGGTGCAAAAGAGTTTTCAAGCTTATGTAGTCACATATGTGGTACATGTAGCGCCCACAAAGGATACGTATCGCGCAAATGGCAAATATTTTTTTATCATTCTTTACATCAAATAATGAAATATCTCACCTCTCTGCAACGTAAGTAAAATTATTTAAATAAAAAAAATAAATAATTAAATAATAGAAGTGGAAAGATGTAGTTTAATTTCTTGTACATTTTTTTATTACTGCAATAATAATAACAACCATCTTGAATATTGTATATATTTAACATTTTTCAGTATTATAAAATGAAGTATGTGGCAAAAAGTGGTTTTAAAAGAAGGATGAATGAAAGATAACCGGATCTTTTATCTTCACTCATGTAAGAACCTATCAATTGTAGTAAAAAGCAGACACATATGAACGTTTAGCCCTTCATCCTAGAGAGCGCCGCAATTTCTGGAAAAATAGTACAAAGTGAAGGCAACTTTTCGCTTCAAATGCCTTTGTTTTGAAAATGTCTTTGAAACAGCCAAAAATAGTTGGCATGACCTGGTCTCAACTCGTAAATAGTCGCTTCAATCAAGGCATTATACATGAAAAAGTATTTAATTGTTTGTTGTTCTCGAAGATACCATTCGACAATAACAGAAACTTATACAAAAATATTTAATTAGTTTAATCACTCAGTGGCTTTCTTTCAATTTCAGTGCCTCTTACCTAAATATTCTGCACACAAATTACACGTTCTGGCGCAGGTAGAAATAACATAAGGCCGGGAAACGCTTGGAGAACAAATCTGTTGTCTAAAGAGAATGCAGCGACTATCATGATCCATACACTCAATGTATTTTGTAGTTGCTATCTTTCCTAAAACGTGTAGTGAATAATAACTTTGATACACATGAATTTTATTTGTTTTATTCGTAGTAAACTATTAGCGAAAAGTTTATATAGTACAGTTAACTGGAATCATTAAATATTTTTACGACCAGTATCATGAAAGAAAAGAGCAGGCAAGTATGAATCGTCTTCAAATGATATAAGTTTCTATTATACATGTGAGAAGAAGTTTTGTCATATCATTCCATTCCATTGGAAAAATTCCCAAAACTCTTTAAAAAAGTCCAAATCCTGTAAATGTAGTATGAAATGGGATAAATTTGAATGAAAGTAAGAGGAAGTTAGAATGGTGAAGTACCAAAAACCTGCTTAATTATATAGGGATCCGTATTTGAAAAAGTGTGGGATATATGTGTAAATATCAAAACTGTTTTGACTTATTTCAGAATTTTTCCATTATCAGATACAAATGCCAACCCTTTTAGATATTACGAGTTTACCACTGGTTATGTGGGTTCCTGCTGCTGACCCTTCCTGATATCAGGAGTTCACCAATGGTTTTGAAGGAATCGTGCTGCCCGCCCCTCCAGATATCATGAATTAACCACTGGTTAAGTGAGGTTTGTGCTGCTGACCCTACCTGATATGACTTAATAACTTGTTAAGTTGGGTTTGTGCTGCCAACCCTTTCAAGTATCACGCGTTTATTACTAGTTTAGTGGGGATCGTGCTTCCCACTCCTTCAGATATCACGAGTCAACCACTGGTTAAGTGGGAATCGTGTTGCTGAATTTCTAGATATCATGAGTTCACCACTGGTTTAGTTGGGGCTCGTACTGCTGACCCTTCCATAAATCATGAGTCCCCCACTGGTTTAATGGGGTTCGGGCAGACCATTTCTCCAGATAACACGAGTTTACTAGTGGTTCAGTAGGTTCGTGTTGCCCATACCTCAAATTATCATGAGTTTAGTTCGTGCTGACCACCCCTCAAAATTTCATGAGTTCAGTTCTTTCTCCCCATCCTTCCAGATATCACGAGTTAATGGCTGGGTTAGTGAGATTCGTAATCCTATTTTTATAGGTGAATATTTCAGTTCCCTTTTGGCTCGGACGTCGACCAGTATATAAAAGTCCAAACCTGAGAGCAGCTCGGACAGACTGTTGTCTTGTAAGACTGTGGTATCCCCAAATGGGAAGCCTAGCACGCTCACATCTGGTATGGATAGTGCCCCGACATTTCCAACAAATAGTTCCCAATCACAGTTCAGTCTGCAGACCATCTATTTTAGTACAAACATTCCGACTATTTCAAAGTAACGTAATCAAACCATGTTCCATCATTTTGTATGAAATATCTGGCTAGAATGATGACAAACCAAAATGTAGTATATCAAAGAGTAATCAAGGGAACCAAGGTTATAGCGGTAATCAAAAGAATGTAATCCAGGGACAATGAGTAATCAAGGGAACCATGGTTATAGCGGTAATCAAAAGAATATAATCCAGGGACAAAGACCAGACATGGAAAACAGACACACACAACAAAGAACATAAAGTAATTAAAATCATACATACAAAGTAACAAAAGTAAATGAGCAACTCGGACTCCACTAAAAACTGGGAGCATGGACCATGTGCACCGGTAGGGTAAGCGTCCTCTGCTTTTCTAGAAACACCCGCCGGAATTGCTCATAAAAAGTCAAGTCCGGGGTAGACAAACGAGGAAAGGTAAACTATGACCCGTTGAATAAATCAGTTTTCATGATGCTGATGGATACATCATAACGACCAACGAGTTCTTGATGACGACCATAAAACTTCTGTAGTGATGACTTCAATCTTGTAGCAACATAACCCTGTTCTAGAAACCTATTTGTTAGAATTCTAGTGCGATAGATAAAGTCTGCGTAGTTTTTGCAAGCTCTAGCATAACGTATGGGTTGTGATATGAACACTCCATACGCAGGTGCTGAAGGGATGTTGCCACAGAAGAAAGGAAGATTGACCATTCTGAATGAAAAGTAATCACATTTGACGTAAAGTTTGGTCAATATTTTCCCTTTACCATCGATTCTAAGTGTAGGTCAAGATATGAGGCTGACTTCACAGTGTCTGTAGTATCCTTTATCTCAAGTTCTTTTGGGTTGATGCAATGTATCAAATTTGGATTGTTTAAAGATAATACGTCATCTATATAGCGGAAACTGAGATTAAAGGATCTAGCTAAACGGATCAGATCAGCTATAAAGTCAGCCTCATAAGAGTGAAGGAATATGTTAGCAAGTAAAAATCCTCTCTATGAAAGTTCATACTCTCGAAAAAAGAAATACCGTCCAAAAACAGTCCCGTTCTAAGTTAAAATTAACATACGGAAAGAGAGGAATACTGGATACGCAGACTAGTTACTGCAATACCTTACGGGTGCAATTACAGCTTCAAAACTATAGGACAGCTTTCAAAGCAATATAACAATAGCATAAATGTGATGAATTTATTTAGCAAAATTCCAATGCCACTTTACGTCACCTAATATATCATGTCTCCATTGATGGTCTTTTTTTTTATATAAAAAAACCTCTTGGATTTCATCACATTCTAAACACAACTAAATTCCATTTCATTTCTCTCACTTTACTACACTCCCTTTACAAAACAAGTCTTGACACTCCTGTTTCTGAACCTACGTCATCATTTTTGTTGTCATCATTTTGGAAATTGGCTTCAACAGACTCTTTCAACCAATTTGTATAAAATGTCAAGGTGAAGAAACAACCATTTCTCCCACAACCGTTTGTAAACAAAGGTATAGATGCAATTAATATGGCTAACATCCTCCATCACAAAATCGTAACCAACAACGTTTCCCCTTATTTCAAAGACAAAACAATACCGATTATTTCGTATTCCTATACTTCACCTATTGTATCCAAATTTTTTTGATTGCAAAAGGCTATTACAGGACCTCGAGATTGAGGACTGCAAGGCAAACAACCTGACTATTCTTGCAAAAACTCTTCATTCAAATATGGTCCTTCTGGAATTTTTGTCCAATGTGGTGGACGCGTTTTTCAACAAATGGTCGGCATTCCTATGGAAACAAATTATGCTTTTCTACTTGCTGACCTATTTACTCTTATGAGGCAGACTTTATAGATGATCTGATCCAAAAGAACGTATATCGTTTAACTAGATCGTATTATCTTTAAACAATCCTATTTTCGGGAATTTGATATATCAAATCTAGCCCTAAGAACTTGAGATGAAGGATACTACAGACACTGTGAACTAGGCCTCATATCTTAACCCACACTTAGAGATCGAGGAACAAACTTTACGACAAATGTGATGACTTTTCATTCAGAATTGTCAATTTTGCTTTTTTTGTATCGGGTTGGACTTATTACAATTAGGCTCCTGGAACAGGGTTATGTTGCTACAAAATTGAGGTCATCACTACAGAATGATTATAGTCGTCATGAACTCGCGGATCTTTACGGTGTATCCATCTGCACCATGAAAACTGATTCATTAAACGTGTCATAGTTTTCCTTTTTTTTGTCTAACCCGAACTTGATTTTTTAAGAGCAACTTGACGGGTGGTTCTAGAAAACCAGAGAATGCTTACTCTACCAGTGCATATGGTGCATGCTGCCAATTTTTTAGTGGAGTCCGAGTTGCTTATTTACTTTTGTAACTTTGTATGTATTATTGGGTTATATTTGATTAATATAATGATTAAAATCTGACATATTTCCGGGGTCAGACAATTTTACCACTGGGTTTGTGAATATCCTCGGGAACCTTAAGCCCACCAACAGACATCGACCCAGTGGTAATAAAATACAAAAAATACTTATCATATATATTGCAAATCTCAATTTACTCTTCACGTGTTTAAAGAAGCAACCATTCTCCAATAGCAACACAATCAAACATAAAGGACGATAACAACCCTTCCCCACAAAAATAAAATAAAATGTAGTAATAAGTAATTTTAGCATACCACATAATCTGTAGAATTTTGACACCTTTTGATTGCAATATTTTATGATGAACGGTGTCTTGATCTGCATAGATTATCATAGTCCCTGTTTTGTCATTCTTACATTCAATTCAATTCAATGTCATTCAATTTCGGGGATTTGATACATCGCATCTACCCCAAAGAACTTTAGATGACTGTAGAGTCAGCCTCTTATCTTGACCTACACTTAGAAATCGATGGTAAAGGAAAACTATTGACTAAACTTTACGACAAACGTGATGTCTTTTCATTCAGAATTTTCCTTTCATCTGTGGCAACATCCCTTCAGCACCTGCGTATGGAGTGTTCATATCACAACTCATACGTTACGCCAGTGCTTGCTGAAACTACGCAGACTTTTTGTATCGCGCTAGAACTCTAACAAATAGGCTTCTTGAACAGGGTTATGTTGCTAAAAGATTGAAGTCATCACTACAGAAGTTTTATGGTCGTCATCATGAACTCGTGGATCGTTATGATGTATCTATCTGTACCATGAAAACCGATTTATTCAACGGGTCACAGTTTTCCTTTCCTCGTTTGTCTACCCCGGACTAGGGCAACTCGGCGGATGTTTCTAGAAAAGCAGAGGACGCTTACCCTACCGGTGCACCTGATCCATGTTCCCAGTTTTTAGTGGAGTCCGAGTTGCTCATTTGTTTTTGTTATTCTGTATGTATGATTCTAGTTACTTTGTTTTTTGTTGTGTATGTCTGTTTTCCATATCTGGTCTTTGTCCCTGGATTACATTCTTTTGATTACCGATATAACCATGGTTCCCTTGATTACTCTTTGAGAAGTAAGATACTAGCATATCACAAGCACTTACGGGAAAATGATTGAATTAGAAATGGTGTTGGCGTTGTACTGCTTACTGTATCTTCAGTCGTCGTTGTAGCTAGGATTGTCTCCCCTATACAGAGAAAATTCGGTAATTTGTTTTGTATGCAATTAATAGAAATAGAATGTACTATTTCAATGACATATAATTGTACTTCATGAAAAAAAAAAAAAAAACCATAAATGAGTACAAAAAGAACTTATCAATTAGTTTAGATACTGTACAAGAGTAATTTGTTTTTAAAAAGGCAAATAAATAATTACTAATCAATTTGTCTAAGAACAGGCTATTGCCAGCAGTAATGTATGTTGTATAAAAGAAACAACTAATTATCTTTTTTTTCGTTTTAGTTTGGACTCACTTACGACTTCCGGGTCAAATGGCCGCCCCTCTTTACAGTGCCGATACAAACAGAACCTAGATTTATGCATTCTATGTGCATAATTTATTGTGTATACTGATCAATAGTAAAAAAATCTCACAAGGTGTATTTTAAAATCAAATTTGTAATTTACTACTAAAGTATATGAATATTGTTTACACGTGTGAGTAATTTGCCTCCATGCTGTCAGTTAGCAGAAAAGGTAAAAACGTGTAAATAAGTATTATTTATTCAATGTAATTCTGTGAAAATATTTCTGTAAATAAAGGTAACAACAAAATTACCGAACACCAATCCGATTCATAATCAGGTCAATTCAAAAATAAATCAGGCAAAATAGATGTTACACCACCGGAGTAGCTGGTACCGCAATGGTTCTGACTTAGTATATGCACTTCAAACGAAATGATGGATTAAATCTAGGTTTTACAGTGCCGAAACTCCCTATTCCATTGCGGCGTGACTATACCAGTGGTGATTAATACGCATTTTGATGCTATTGTCATAACAGGTAAACAGTAGTCACATCAGCACAAAGAACATTTTACGAAGAAACAATCATTACTCATTTTTAGATGAAAATGAGAATTTTCAACCAAGGTTTGTGTCAATCATGTAATCATCGTACTATTTTAAAAACCGTTCCAAGCGTCGCAATAGTATGTAACTTTGTGATGTCATTGTCATGGGAATCAACGGTGAAACTTTGACAATTACTTTTTTAACATGTAAAGAAATGGAGACGTTAGAAGTGTTAGTGAGACCTTTACCCATATCATAAGTCATATATCCACAAGAAACGAAAAATATATATGATTATTACATGTAAACATTGGCTTTTTAATATTGACCTGCTTACATATCATTAAGACGAGAAAAACTTGATTATCATTTACAAAAAATACAAGAATCATAACCAAAACTGGAATATATAGTAATCATATCGATATTGACTTGTTAATCAAATGTTGTACTAAATATGACCCCCATGTGTTATATAATAATATGGAAGTTATGACAGTAGTTGTTATCAAATGTACGTGTTCGGCAAAATTGAACAAATAGACAAATACAAAATAGTAATAATAAAAAAACCCAATCACATTAATGGTGCAAATATCGGTATGCTGTACACGTATTTGAAGGGCAACCTCTCATTAGCAGCAATAGAATTAAACATATTTGAAGATCTTAATGCAATATAAAAATGCAATACATTTGTATAATTCTCTTAAATCAACATTAATATAAATACCACATAATCCACAGTATTAATATAAATACCACATAATCCACAGTATTTTCGACACCTTCTGATTGCGATAATATACAATGTTCCGTGCATTGTTCTGCAAAGATTGTACTGAGCTTCATAGTTAGAACAGGAAAAGTGTTGGTCTTCAACATCAGTACACGTCTCTAAAAACAGTTTTCATTTCTGGAAACCTCTTAATATTATGAAAGTTACAAAATAACAGTCATGTATATATATTTGCAAATTTCGATATGCTGTACAAGCGTGTTTCAAGTAACTTTCAAGTTCCAGTCCATATAAAATTTAGACACTGCCAATGATAAAGGTGACGAAAACCCCGCAAAACAAACGATATCCTCTTTCACACTACATATACTTTCACATAACAATAATCTCTGCATTCGGATCTGCACTTGTCAGAAAATCATTTGTTCATCTCCCATTAAAATCAACCATATGATGCCAAATCAAGAACGATAAATCAGGCAAAGTACAAATTTCATGTGCAATCTATATAATGTTCTCAAAAGCGCAATAACCAAATGATAAACTAAGAATGGTTATGTGATCAGTAAATGTTTCTGAACAAGAAATACAACTGAATTCGGTGGGTATTTGACATGCTTGAATCACCTCCTGTCTGATTTTTAGGAATACTGCTACTTAACACACACACACAAACAGGAACGAAAAACGAAAGTAAAACTTTGGAGTAACGAAATGAAAAGAACATTATTAAAAGCTAATTAAGCTACGTTATTCATCAATTTACGTGAAAGTACAGGAAGTAGAAATTATAAAGTACAAACACATTATTATCTATCAATAAGAAACATTTTGTGAACATTACAATTGTAATAATTACTAAAAAATCATCGAGAAGTTTGCAGTAAGATAAAATAAAAGGATGCTGGAGTGAGAAAAAGTAATCAAGGGAACCAAATTTTCAAAATAATGTAATTCTCATGGTTCAAATTGATACACATTAAAGTTCCCTGCGTTCATAATGACGACCATAAAACTTCTGTGGTGGTGACTTGAATCTTGTAGCAACATAACCCTATTCCCGATGCGTAATTGTAAGTAGTCTAGCACTTAACAAAACGTCAGCGTATTTTTTGTGAGCTCTGACCTAACGTATGATTTGTAATATGAAAAAATCCAAACCCAGGTTCTGAAATGACGAGGTTGAACTTGTAATGCTTACTGAAAGTTGGGTCATCGTTTGAACATTGGATGCCCCCCTTTTCTGTGCAAATCAGGTGACTTGAGATTCATTTCTATAAACTTATTCAGAGGTTGGTAAAATAAACAAACGTAAAATAGGAATATTATGTTCTCATTGATCATAATTCAACAAAGCATTTTTGAAAGTTAATTAACAGTAGTTTACCAATTCTACAGAAATCAAAAAAAAAAAAAAAAAAAAAACTGAAATGCAGATTTCTAAGTACAAACATTACTGTTTATAAAAAAAATTACAGCTGTTAAAATAACCTAATAATAATATGGAGTATGAAGTAAAATTAGTAACATCTTACGATAGGATGCATGAGTAAAATCTGGCGTTGTTGGAATTCTACTGCTAACTGGAAGTTGAGTTGATGTTGTAAATGGAGTTGTCTCTCCTATATGTATATATATATTAGAGAAAAAAAATAATATGGATTTCTTTTTCGTTAGATTATCGTTTTTTTAAATCACAAACGGAAAGGGAATGTGATGTTTTAAAAATGCAATGTGATGAGTTATATTCTACTTTGGTATATGCAAAAAAATAATACTTACGCGTTAACCAGTTTATTCAGGAAGTAAAATACGTTGTTTAAAACGAACGAATACGTATTTTCACTTGGTGTTTACCGGTGCAACTGGTCCATGCTCTTACTTTTTAGAGAAGTCCGAGTTGCTCATTTACCTTCGTTACTTTGTATGTATTATTTTGGTTATTTTATGTTCTCGGGGAAACGGGGTATGGGGTTGGAATTTTTAGGGGTAGGGAAATTGTTCAAATTATTCATTTATTAGAAAAAAACTCCCCCATTAATTAAAAAGACAGACTTTCAAATAGAAATACTGATTTTGCTTGCTGCTTAAATATAAATGAAAATATTGCACTTGCGATGCAAACATGTTCAAGCGGGTCGCCCCTTCTTTGTAATGTCCATTATTATTTTTTACGAGTCCCGCACAGACGGTACATGTATGGTAAAGCTCACGGTGCTCGCTGATTTAGGCAATGCCTACCCCATATTACTTTCCTTATTATTTAAATAAATAAATTAATATAAAATGGTATCCAGCGCCTCTACATTTGCACCATCGACTACTTTCGTGTCGACCAATTTCGTCAACTCCGTCAGAATTCTTGTAAGCATTCATAGTTATGGGTCTTACATTGCAACGCTCCGTCCATATAAATACATCGGTTCTTAATAAGAATAAAACTATTAAGGACACATATACATGATGGCTATAGTGATATAAATCAACCCTTTATTAGACACTTTGCTTTCCAATATTACAATTGATCCGAACCATATACAATTTGATGAAAGACTAATCAAGTAAAAGCTCTTGAACTCTTCAATCAATATTCACTTCAAAGTTCTATATATTCATAGTAAGTGAAAACTGTGAAGAGGACATAAAAAGCATGAATAAAGAACACGTGTTTTAGTGTTTTGTTGATGGGGTATTGAACACAAAATTGAAGGTCTATACCACGTGTTTGTATTCTTTTTTCATATTAGCCTGTAAACAAAACATTGAAAAGTTAAATGCCAGTTAAAAGAAAATAACAAATTTCAGCCTCTTTTAAATTTATAATTTGACATCATTACATACTTTTTTTTCCCATCATTTAAAACTTAAGTATTTTATTTGCTAAGGCGACAACGTGAAATATTACTAATATCATTGTTAAGTAAGCTTGAATTAATTACCACATAATCCACAGAATTTTGGACATCTTTTCAATGCTAATTCATAAGAGCTTCCAGAAGTTGCTTTGCATATATTGTATTTGCTGGAAAGATGGGCACAGTTGATAATAACGTCTTGAACATCGACACACAACGCTAAAAAATCATACTTTATTGATTACGAAAGTAAGTTAATATCAATGTGATGTACATTTCTTTCTAAAATTTGTTTCTCCTTCGATATGACTAGAGTTATCTGCATTACTATTAATTGTTTTCTTCTATTTCCTACTGGTCAAAATGTCATTGCGTGTAATTCATGTAGGGTGTGAATTTTACATTTATTAAGCGATAATATAACCTATGAGGGAGGCATTGATGTTCCATTCCTGAAAATAAACCTTTTCTTGCACTCAAAAATACTCTAATAAATTTTAAGTTTTTCAGCACATACCCAGCGAAATTTAAAAAAAAAACAAGTGTCGACATTTACTCTGTGATCCGTAACAGTTAAAACTAATCCTGACTTAAAACATATATTATCAATGAACCATGATATATTCAGCAGACTACAATACATACCCTTTATATCTGAAAAAAAAAATGCAACGTACGGTGTAAAATATGTTTAACATAAATTCTACTTAAGTAATGATTAAGTAAAGAAATTCTCTATGATGTAGGTTGTTTTATTTACTACTTGAATGATTAGACATTTTGTAATATCGCATCATTAACGATGTGATATGAATCATTGATACGAAGAAATTGGCCCTTGTGATTGGTTGTTGTATTATAGTGACTTATTGTCGAAAAAATCTGATAGATCAAACGCAACGTGAAGTGATAAGCGGACGACTGCTTAAATTTGGCTAATGCGGGATGCCATGCGGCATAATATTGCAGATTAATCATATAGAAAAAAAGGTTTTAAAACTCGTGAAATTTGAATATCGCAAAATATTAATTCGCGTAATGCAATTTCAACTTCATATTGAAATTTTGCGATATTATACTTCCGATCATTATGAAACAGTCATAGGATACAATGTATATTAATTTATGAAATCAATTAAATTTTTTGAAATTTAATCTGATTAAATCAGAAAATAAACACAGTAATCCCAAAACATTAACTTTCGAACAAAGGATAAAGAACGTGTGCATTTTTATCTGTATTAAATTCCCTTATTACGTCATATCATTGATAACGTACATCTCAATATACAATATGTCTATTTAAGTATATACATGTTCACAAGATAATAAAGCATAGAGTAAAAACTTCATAATTTGAGTTTTTACTCTTTCAATAGTATAAAACATCCAAAATACCGTAATATGTGAACTAATACAAGTAATACAAGAGGTTGGTAAAGTTGTGTAAACTAGATGTATAATGATCTTTATTTAAAAAAAGGGTGGCGGGATATATCTGAAAATATCTAAACTGTTAAACCTATTGTATTGTCCCTTATCAATTGGTACATGCATATATAGTCTGTATGAGTTTTATAAATCTTAGAATTCGTAGAAAATCATTTTTCAAAATAATTTAATTTTTCAAGTGCATTTGATTTTCTATAGTGCATACAAACGATGCCCCGTGCAGGTCCGGGTGTTAAAAGAATAGGCCTGCAGCAGCGCTGAGCTTGTCGTAAAAGGCGTCTAAATAGTGCTCAGAAACCTAGCCGGGGGTTAGGCGCTCTGCCCACAGAGCAACTGGGATGTGTGCCCCAGGTGGTGGAATGGGGTACCCCTGGCATGTTACATGCTGGGGTTGTCAGGCTATAATACGGAAAACCTGACCGCAAACCATAGTAGTGCACCGTGTTGGGAAAGATGCCACGTTCCTCGCACGTTAAAGAACCCTGCTGTGGTATTCGATAGGAGTAGGAACCTTTGCGCTCCACCACAGGAGGCTAAATTGCCCGACCTTACCCATCCCCCCTTTTTCTAGTGGCAATCAAAATTTGTCGACCCTGTTGTCCTTGTGACTCATCCTTTTTTTTATCATTGCATGTTCATTTTATCATCCATTTCATGTTCATTATCTGAATATAGCTGAAATATTGCTGCTCGGACGTTAAACCCCAACAAACAAACAAACAAACAAACGATGATAAATAGTTTTAGAATTTCATCTCAACAGACCTAAGAAATTCCAGTAATGGTTAATGCAATTTTAGTTTTAGTTATTTCAATATTATTTTGTCTGTTTGAACGTTGGAACAGCTATTTGAATATTTGGACTAAATAAAAACAAAAAGCCAAATGTGCAGGCTACATAATAAAACTAGGCTACTTCAAGTAATTTGAATATCTATAGGTGTCAATACAGGATTAGAAATGATGTTTTGTGATGTTCAATTGACATCTTTAGATACTCAAATGAAATGATGTTACATGATTTAATTATTCATCTGACTATTAAAATAAAAAAACAAAAAACAAAAAACAAAAAAAAAACAAAACAAAACAAAACTATTAGAAATATAAAAAAACGCAAATTAAATTAAGCTGAATAGGAGAAGTTGTTGTTTATTGCAATAAAATTCTGAAAATATTTCCTTAAGTTCGTATATACTATAGAGATAGATCTGCAGTCGAAATGTTAAAATATTTTGAAAATAAATTTATAAGAAGATTTGGAAACCCGTGTTTAAGTAAGATCGTTTTCCTTAGTGTTATTCTACGTATTATATGTTCATTGTCCATTTAGTTAGTGTTCCTATTTTTATTTTGTTTAATAATTTCTTCCTACTTTAGTGTTGATATAGCTACTTCATATCATATAAGTTTATATTATTATTATAAGTGTGACTTAAGCTTTTCGGCTTATATACAGTTCACGATTTTCGACATTTTGAAATACTTCTGAGTTGCAACTATACTTAAATGATACGTTTGCATAATTCTCTCGAAGTAATATCAATATAAATACCACAAAATCCACAGAATTTTGGACACCTTTTTATTGCGATATCATACAATGTCCCATGTCTTGCTTCGCATAGATTAAACTTCATTTGATAGTCAGAGCAGGAAAAATGTTTGCCTTCATCATCAGCACACGACGCTAGAAACGATCTTCATATTAGAATATATTTTAAAAAAAATTAATTGCAACACATGTTTTCCATAAGTTTTGAAATACCTGAAAAACATATGTTTGTCATACTTTTATTTCATATGTGTAGGACCAAAATGAAAAACGTTTGCAGTTTTTGTTTAACATTGTAAGTAAAGAACTGACTAAGAAACATATTTTATTGACCCTTTTAATTAATTTTATTCATTTTTTATAAAAATATATATTTGACAATGGAAAAATCAAGTATTCCTGTTTTTGCAGTTTGTAGAACATCCATATCTAGGTTCTCTTGATTGCTTTTAATGTTCCGGTATTGTCTATTTCTAGATAAGAATGATAATATGTTGCTGGATATAACAGGGGAGCTGACAGGTAGAATGTTGCTGGATATAACAGGGGAGCTGACAGGTATTGTCTATTTCTAGATAAGAATGATAGAATGTTGTTGGATATAACAGGGGAGCTGACAGGTATTGTCTATTTCTAGATAAGAATGATAGAATGTTGTTGGATATAACAGGGGAGCTGACAGATATTGTCTATTTCTAGATAAGAATGATAGAATGTTGTTGGATATAACAGGGGAGCTGACAGGTATTGTCTATTTCTAGATAAGAATGATAGAATGTTGTTGGATATAACAGGGGAGCTGACAGGTATTGTCTATTTCTAGATAAGAATGATAGAATGTTGCTGGATATAACAGGGGAGCTGACAGGTATTGTCCATTTCTAGATAAGAATGATAGAATGTTGCTGGATATAACAGGGGAGCTGACAGGTATTGTCTATTTCTAGATAAGAATGATAGAATGTTGTTGGATATAACAGGGGAGCTGACAGGTATTGTCTATTTCTAGATAAGAATGATAGAATGTTGTTGGATATAACAGGGGAGCTGACAGTGGGGAAATCAACTTGTAAAATTCTCAATAAACCTCCGTTAAAGTCGTTTTTCTCTTGTAAGTTTGAGTTCTATCATACCAGTCCCTCTCAGGACTAGATGATGTAAGTGATGATGATCTCTTACGATGATCAAAGGCTAAGCCCAGTTTTTAGTGGAGTCCGAGTTGCTCATTTGCTTTTGTTACTTTGTATGTATGATTTAGTTCCTTTATGTTCTTTGTTGTGTATGCCTGTTTTCCATGTCTGGTCTTTGTCCCTGGATTACATTCTTTTGATTACCGCTATAACCTTGGTTCCCTTGATGACTCTGCACCCATCTATATATATATCTTTTATTTATTTTTTAAATTCATTTTCATTGAAGCATTCTTAATGGTAATAATGGACACATATTAGAAGTTGACAAACTCGCAGAAGTGAACTGGCGACATCATGAGATATAACTGATAAATTTCACGTTTTACAGTAATTATTTTCCTTCTTAATAATAATGTTTGAATGAGTATGTTCCTGTTTGATGGAATCATGTTAGTAACTTTTATTTATTTTTATGTTTTACATCAAAGGAAAATAAAACTTTTACACAATAAAGAGAAGGACAAACAAACAATGATTTTTTTATTAACCCAAAACTTGGATTAAAATTCATTCCGTTCCTGAAATATTCATACAGTTTACTAAAATTGAATATTTATATTAACATGTCAACAATTGTCAGTAATTGTTGAGGACGTACCTTTTGTAGTGACAAGAAGACACAGAAGTATAACTACAACACCTTAATGTTAAGAAAATTAATTAAGTTGTGAAAATGTCATTTAAATCGTAATATTGTATTTCGTTGATGATAAATATTATAATATTCATAAGCATCGACACATTCAAATATATGACCTACTTATGATACGAATTGATAAAAAAAAACTGATTTATGAATGAAATAAAACTAACGATGTAGGAATTCACAAAACAACCATTTCAAGACTTGATGCCGTGATGTAGAAAAAAAAGTTGTTCGAATATAAACTGTGTTCCATTGTAGTTTATGTAGGAGTAATATAAAATTGTTTTTATGTGATATTTGATTTGTACATGTACTAGCTTTTTCAATGCTGCAGTTCATTTGGAGAACATAAATATCTTTTTCTATATTGATAACGAATATAGCGGCGGTACAAAATAATCAATCTTCACAAAATAATGTGTGTAGTTTATAGAATAGATATAATATATTATCTTATTACAAACCTGCAAAACAATCCGCCATTTTTATTGAACAAACAGCTTATCTTTCTTCAATTTACATACATGTATGATAATGATTATGCAGAGATAGTTGTTAGAACCAGGTTATATTTCCTTAACATTGATAATCATATACTAGTGAACCGTTGTTGTTCAGTTTTGGCTTTTTTTCCAGATTATCAGATATTAGAAGTGTACTTTCGGATGTTTCTACACTATTTCCAGGTTGTCTGCTGTGCTTGCGGCATGATACTGGACAAAAATGAATTATTTCGCCCTAATGTCATTAGTGGTAATGAATGTGTATTGGTGTTGTTAATTAACTATTATTTGGAAGACTTTGCATTGCTCTATTACCGTGGATTTTATCTGTATCTTTTGGGCCTTTCAGAGCTTACTTGAGGCTGTGTTTACAATTATAGAAGATCTTTTGGTGATCTCTGTATTTATTATTTCTATAGGGGTTATACGGTGGTGCATTTGTTGTGTTTCATTAGATCTGTTTCTTTTTCTATTTTTGACATCACTACATTACGATAGTTTTGGATTTGTAAGAAAATATCATTTATCGAGAACAGAAAAGCTATTAGCCATGAACAAATTAAAGTAAACTTTCTCACACAGTAAAATATTCGATAGAAAAAGGCTATGCATACCAAAGACCTCTTTGTTTCCATATTAAACACACTCTGCCTTGACTTTGGTTGATCTGATTATATGACACTGATGTCTGGATTTATTACCTGTCTGTGTAAAACCAACCAGGAACCAATATTGCTGAAACATTTTGTTCTCATTTATTTGTGAAATGTCTTTAACGCATATACAAAGAACTGTATGCATATGAATAACGGTGTACTGTATGCACTATTACAATAATAAATTCATTTTTTCAATACTCCACTGCCTACTTTATCATTGTACCTGCCTTATTCCTGCACCTTAGTAAACCAAGTGAAAAACTTGCATAACAAACGCCAAACAAGTCGATACTCCTTGGTTTGGTAGTTTTCTATTCAACATTTAAAAAATCAGTTTTCTAATGATTAGTCGTGTATATTTAATAAATAGATAAGTGACAAAATTTAAACATTTTGCCGACAACTTTTTATCAAAGACAAATAACAAGAAACTTTTTGACCAACCTTCTTGCATCAATTCCCCTCAATCGCCCAACGCTAACGACAGAGGAGAGCAATTAACACTAGAAAGTAGCTTAAGACTCATTTCTCAAATATTACCTAATGATACAGTTTCTAAAACTACAGAATAATTGAACCAAACTATAGACTTAATTATGGTTTACAAACAACAAGTATGAACTTAGTGTAAATTTCAATACAAGACTTATATGGCCAAATGATTTATCAATATTTGTTCATGATCTTAAAGTCACGTTGAGATAAGCTTCCTTTGAAGTTAGAATATTGGAATGGCGATTCTGTTCACAGGTTTGATTTACTTAAGGTTCCCCTAAATAGATAAGCTACGGAAATAGATTTTTTAAAACTTCAAATTATAAAGTTACATTGAGTCTGTTTCAGACGTGACATTTCATGTGCAAGTCGGTGGGTGTTTCTATAGGAGCTGCGTACGCTTACCCATCCGACTCACCTGTTAAATGCTACAAGTTTTTAGGGGAATCTGGGTTGCTTATTTACTTTTATTTCTTAATACGTTCATTTCTATTGAAGTGTATCAGCTTTCTCTATCTAGTCTTTATTCTATGAATATCAATTTTCATTCCCGCTCTAATCTTGATTCCTCTATCCCTCATAACTCATGGCTGTATACGGGTGATATCTCCTATTTATAAAAATTATTCATATGCATCGGTTGCTATGCGTTTGTTTTTTGTTTTTGTTTTTTGTTTTTTTTTGTTTTTTTGTTTTTGTTTTCATTCGTTTGCTATAGTATATCCCTCAGTTATCGCACTTGCGTTGGTGGATTTAAAACAGTTTGTCAACTTTGTCAAACAGAGAGGTCAGATAAATCGGATTTGCACTACGACAATGATAGATAATCCAAAACAAAAAAAATCAGTTTTCCAATTTTCCAGTTTCAATAATGCAAATTACAAAAAGAACAACTGTTAATTGAAACAGTTAGCGTGATATGACAAGTAATTCGAAAAGATAAATAAGATGATAATTTTTAACCATGAAATGAACAAAGTGGTCATCTAACTAGAAACTATTCTATGCCAGAGCTTGCCGAAACTACGCAGACTTTTTGTATCGCGCTAGAACTCTAACAAATAGGCTTCTGGAACAGGGTTATGTTGCTACATGATTGAAGTCATCACTACAGAAGTTTTATGGTCGTCATCATGAATTCGTAGATCGTTATGATGTATCCATCAGCACCATGAAAACCGATTTATTCAACGGGTCATAATTTTCCTTTCCTCGTTTGTCTACCCCGGACTTGTCTTTTTATGAGTAACTCGGCGGGTGTTTCTAGAAAAGAAGAGTACGCTTACCCTACCGGTGCACCTGGTCCATGCTCCCAGTTTGTAGTGGAGTCCGAGTTGATAATTTACTTTTGTTACTTTGTATGTGTGATTTTAGTTACTTTATGTTCTTTGTTGTGTATGTCTGTTTTCCATGTCTGGTCTTTGTCCCCCCTGGATTACATTCTTTTGATTACCACTATAATCTTGGTTCCCTTGATTACTCTTTAAAATACCATCAAAAACATGTAGACATTTTACATGATCACATGGCACATGATAACAAAACGACATTAGTAATCATAGAAAGAGTAGGAAGGTTAAAAGTAAATCTACCATTAGAACAGCATAAACCGTGAACTAAACATAAAAATAGACCATAATAACACAAAATTATGAAAATGAACGTGTGATTATTTGTACAGGAAGCGTCTTCTGCTTTATAAAAACACTTCACGAAGTTGCTCGAAGAATGTAAAATCCGTGTTTAAATGAAAAAGGAAACGATAACAAGTGACTAAGTCTGGTCTTTGTTGACATGACATATACAACTACGAGTTCATGATTTCGACCGTAGTTTGAAGTGAGGACTTGCAGTTTGAAGTCTTTAAGAAATAGAAAAAAATCAGAATAAATGGAAAATTTACGATTTAAGTAATACGTCATAGCGTTTGTCGATTAGTTAATATATGCGATATCTTGTCATCAGTCAAAACATACAGTTTTTCTTCTTGTTTTAATTTTATAAACATAGGTTTTCACATCAATTCTATCCGTCGGATATATATATCTGAATTCATTCGAATTTTATTCTACAAGATTAACTACCTTTATTTAAATTTTAAAAGAAATTCTTTTAATCATGAACAATATAATTATTTTATGCAGGTGTGGTAGTGATAATCCTATATCATATAGGACCATTGGAGGGTGTTGTGCGTACTTGTGCCCACCATCACTGCAACTCTTACATTCAACACCTTGGCCGACGTTTTCTGTTAAACAGTACTAGAACTGTTGAACCGGTTAGTTGTCTCTCTCTCTCTCTCTCTCTCTCTCTCTCTCTCTCTCTCTCTCTCTCTCTCTCTCTCTCTCTCTCTCTCTGTGTGTTATTATTAATTAAGTTATTTTATACAAAGGAGAAAAAGGAGCTTATGAAGTAGCCAATATTTCCAACAAATACGAGGTGCAATCCTATCTTATATAATTACTTCGGTGTTCATTCGAAATTTCTCATCATATTTACGCTATAAGCATTTCTGTGCTGTATCTGTTTCAAACTGTAATCTACTTTTAATCAAACATTGTCTTTTACTTAATGAATTAGAACAATTTATCGACAATTTTGCGGGTGTTCCTGAGTACGAACTATAAAATTTACCAGATCAAACTCGATTACGACCGCTATGGCTAAATGGTCGATGTTGTTATATGCGTTACTAGGAATCTTTAGAACTGATGAATGAACAATAAAGCAAGGGATGCGCTTAATTCAACCAGTTGATAGATATTATAAGAGGCGTAACTATAAACAAATCTGAAAAGTACAATATTTCCCTGTGGATCAGACTTAACCAATGCATACAATGAGTATAAAAGCAACACCTCTTTTTTTTTTATTGAGAATTAAAGTTATTTGTAGCGACCTTAGTAAAAACAGGTCAATCAAAGTGTATGTTTCTTAGTTATTGTGTCTAAGTGTAAACAGATATATTTGATTCAAGCTCAACTATGTAAGTGTATTTAATACATTTTCACATATTAAAAAGAGACAGGGTCATTATGGCCTATTTGAGGTCCAATAGTAAAACAAAATAGATCCTCCGAAATTGTGATCTAAACTTTGTTCAAAACTAAATCACTTCACGATAGAATATTTCAAAAGAGCAAACTTTATATCACTTTTGCATTTATGAAAAATAGATAAATGACACAACTTTTAATTTGTAAAGTTTTAGTCTTTAAGAGTAATCAAGGGAACCAAGGCTATAGCGGTCTGGGACAAAGACCAGACATGGAAAATAGACATACACAACAAATAACATAAAGTAACTAAAATCATACATACAAAGTAACAAAAGCAAATGAGCAACTCGGACTCCACTAAAAACTGGGCTTAGCATTTGATCATCGTAAGAGATCATCATCACTTACATCATCTAGTCCTGAGAGGGACTGGTATGATAGAACTCAAACTTACAAGAGAAAAACGACTTTAACCGAGGTTTATTGAGAATTTTACAACTTGATTTCCCCACTGCCAGCTCCCCTGTTATATCCAGCAACATATTATCATTCTTATCTAGAAATAGACAATACCGGGACATTAAAAGCAATTAAGAGAACCTAGATATGGATGTTCTACAAACTGCAAAAACAGGAATACTTGATTTTTCCATTGTCAAATATATAAAATTTTTATAAAAAAATAATAAAATTAATTAAAAGGGTCAATAAAATATGTCAATTCTTTACTTACAAGGTTAAACAAAAACTGTGTAAATGTATTACGTATTATCTTAACCATCAGGTTTTATGAACCTTCTTCTCAAACATGTTTTTTGTTTAGGCTGCAAAAATAGACACACATTAAACGCAAAATAGGGAACAATAAAACAAGTAACCGACTAAAAAACACGAAACAGTTGCACTAGTAGGGTAAACTTCTTCAGCTTTTCTAGTAACACCCGTCGAGTTGATAATAAAATGTCAAATAAGGGATAACTGAATAAGGAAATCAAAAATATCACACAGTGAACAAATCGGATCTCATGATGCAGATGGATATACCATAACGATCCATGCGCTCATGATTGACGACCACAAAACTGTTTGATTATTTCAACTATTTCTGCATTGAAAAACTATTTCTGCATTTAAATTACAAATCAAAATTTTACTCTGGAAAATATATTGTCATAAACAATGTCAGATTACGTAACTTTTTATGATTCGCATCCGGACTCTTTCATTTAATTCATAATATGTTTAGAAAATAACACATTCACATCATGATTAAATAGTTTGCCCTCGAGTAAATTAGATCAATCAGAATATTTGCAAAATCAGTTTGAGACAAGCGAAAACTATTATTTTACATCTCTTTTATCACAATACTTTTGTCCAAAGTAATAATGACTTTACATTTTTGTATTTTACTAAGAACAATGCGATGATTTTTCAAGAATATATCACATGTTTCACATGCAATATTCAATTGCTTCAATAGGATGATTTTAAAATAAGGCTCTCACAATATTTCATCAACTCAAAAGAGTAATCAAGGGAACCAAGGTTATAGCGGTAACATTTACCCCATACATCATATTCTTATATTCTTCAGACTTTAGATGTCATAGTTCTATAAAACAAAACACATTTGTGTATAAACAAAATGAATAATTTTAGCCTCAAAATTGAAAGTTTGGAAAGATCTCAAATTTATATATGTTACAACTGTAATAAAATGTAATAAAGTGTATCATAAGCATCTAAAGCCTGGTTTGTAAAAATAACAGATATATTTTGTGACATGACTATGTATGAATGTGATGTTATGTTTATATGTGCGAAGCTGCACTTAAAAAATACAATATCTATCCATCTATCTATCTATCTATCTATCTATCTATCTATCTATAAACACATTCTATTATATTACAGTATTGTGAACTCTATGTTAATAGTGCAGGAATTCAGGGATCTTGTAAGGTAATTAAATGATATTTCCATTTCAAATGATGACATTATGTATGTTTGAATGACCTTTGACATCTTGTAACTAACTATTGAAAGAACTCTTAATTTTAATGCACAATTTCAAAACGTTCTTTGACTACACCGAATTTCTAGATTAAAAGATTTCTTAGGGAGTGATATATTTCAAATAGATCCATGTTGTCCTCCTAGTTGTCACTATGACATGCTGGTTGCCCTATATTGAGTGGCCGTTTCAAACACTACCAACGACCTCCATTTGTTATAATTTCTTTATATATATGTATATACATTATATTTTTCTCATTTTCTTTCACCGGAATAGTATGTTGCACGAAATTCCCCTTCTGAGGGGTATGTGTTCATTCTAGGGTGTAATTTGCATGTTGTACGATTTGTTTTTCATGGCTTATTTTTATTGTATTCAAGGCGATGTTTTGTATATAAATTCTTTGTTCTATCGGTATTGCTTGTTCCTCTTTGGTAGCTGATATTTTTACTCAATCCAAATAAAAGTCAATATCAAATTTTGTAATAAACGTCATTTAAGATTCACTTTTTAACAGAATCCAGCAACATGGAACCATGGCTCGGTGCCTAAATGTTCAGGCACTTCTTTGTCATTAGGAGATCACTGTTACTGTTCGTTACAGGGTTGTGTTGATCAAACACTGGCGGCTTATAATTCTCGTAAGTGAATCAATAAGGGATGTCTTTGTTATAGCTCTCTGGTATCATTCATTTAGTGTATTTAACTAGTATACACGGAGTTTGTTGGGAATTTGTGAACATTTACAGTTGTACATGTATTTGCGGTACATTCCTTTGATTCACCGTGTAACTAACAGAAAAAGCTTACAAATGTATTTATATTTTTACAATGTTAAACGTCTAATGGAACTGTAAAGGAATAATAAATTATTCAATATAAATCAAAATCATACTGTACATATATTTGAAATCCTATGCATATCAATATATCATAATAAGCACATACTCATACACATTCGTGCAAACGAATTTTCAAGTACAAAATTTCAAACTATTATAAAAACATATTTTTATGCTTTAAAATAATTAACATGGATGATTTAATAACTATTTCTGCAGACCACGAGAAAGCAAGCAACAGTAGTGGTACACGTTTAATGTGTAACGGGCATTACTGTACAGGCAAAGAGGTAAGATTACCAAGCATGTACTTCATAATGACTATCATTATGTTTGATTGGATCGAGAGCGATTGAGTCCTTGTTTTGCAAAGTGTCTTAAAAATGTTTAATGAAACTAAACTGATTTCTTTAAATTGAATACTAGAAACTAAACATATTGAAGCCACGAAAAACAGAATGGCGTTTCTTATGTTAGGAAACATTTATTTGTTTTCCAGCACCCAGGATTACACACTTTCCTATATCATCATGATAGAGTAGCTTTAGCTTCCGTTTAGTCAAGAATTCAAATAGTGCATGAATTTAACTCGCTTGATAAAATGGCAGATGTTTTATTATTACTGAGACGTTTTTGATCAGTTAGATAGTCGTTAACTTACAGAATGTTTTAAATCAGTGCATGCAAATCATTGATAAATGTCTAAATGAGATCGTTTGTAGCATTTTGTTAATCAAATTTCCCTTTTGTTTTTTTAAACACGTCTATTTGATAAAAGACCAAAAGTATGTAGAGATAATTTTCAGTCAAACAAAGAAAAAAACAATGAAAGCTAAGTGGAACTTGAGTCAGTTAAATGAACCATGAAACACTTGATATAAGTTAAAGTTAACCTTTACGTCTCAGTGATCTGGTAGTGCTTATATCGGTTTTTCATAGAATAATGACGGTTGTTTTATTAAATATTAAAAATCCTTAGTATGTGGTTCTCATACTTTGACAAGAGGTCATTTAAATACATGGAGAGCGTACTAAAATTTCTTTTATAAATATTTGTTATTTTCTATCTTATTTTTATATTTTAATCTGATTTCTGTGTGATAATAATTAGAGGTTTGGTAGTACATATAATTGAAAGCACGTATGGAAGAACTTTGTTTCTAAAAAATGCACTACGGTGTTTGCAATATTCAATCATATATTATTGAACTTAAAGCACTGAAATGTTTAACTAATATAAACACGTCTTAACTTATTTAAGGTTTGTCTACTTTCAACCGACGCCAGAAAAGGAACAAAATGCGGACCGATACACCGTGTAAGTGTAACATTGATACGTGTGTGTGTGTGTGTGTGTGTGTGTGTGTGTGTGTTGTTACACCTCTATCACGGATAGATCTTTTATTAAAGACATTTGCATATGATCATGCGGAAAAAATAATTAGAGAAAAATGAAGTGTGAAGTACTGAAAAGAACTAAACTATCCGTATATCAAATAGACCGTTAGCAGACTTTAGGATATAATAAGGAACAATAAGTTTTAACTTTAACTCTCACTGATTGATTAAAAAGACATGTGATTATATGAATCATCCCACTGCTTACATTTCGGTATTTTCCCCCGATATTTGGTTTGTTTTGGTAATGGTGGTTATTTCACCCGTAGTACCACGCATTACTTAAAGAAAACAAAAAAAAATTCTAATTTTCCAACGTATGTAGCAAGACATTTATATATATGCTGAATAAAAGTCAATGATAGTGATTGATTGATCACAATAAATTTTATAGCACATTACTTGCACTAGAAGTCACGATACACACGATGTTTGCGCCTGTGATAATCAGAGTTGTATTGATGCATTCCATCTATGTGAGTTTTTCGTGGTACCTTATATGTTTACAGAAAATATTTTTAATATTTACCGAAACAATGACTAAAATCAAGACTCAACCCAACATATTTAATCAAGGCAACAAATACCTTTATACATTACTTATTGATTTGTCTAAATGTCTTTTCTGCGTGTTTCATTGTGTTTGAATATCGAAATGAGTTTCGATTTACCGAAGATAACAGTCAAGTTACATATAAATATTTTTATCAACAAAATGACTCTTACTTCATGTAGAACTAACTTTAAAGAGACACAACACTTTTGCAGTATTATTTCTTCTATAATTTTAACTGCAGTAAACACGAAAGATTCCCATGTACAATGTGGAGATACGACGTGTCACATACATTTGAACAGTGTAAGTTTATAAACAGGTTGAACATTGTTTGAGTGAGGCCATGCTGTTAGTTTCTATGATAAATGAAGTATTGATATACTCGATGTATTTTGATTGAAGTAAACAAAAATAGTGACAAGTTCTATAAAATATTACTCAATATTATTAATTTTTACATTTGTAAGCAATGAATAGTTCACTTAACATGTGTGCATACCGAAGTTTGTACAAAAGAGTGGCTTTAATGTGAAACATAAATTAGACCATAATAGTCGTAAAATAAGTAACTGAAAAAGTCCAAAACAAATGAACACCTCAAGTTGACGATATTTCTATATACTCTTAAAAGACTGATATCATCCAACACTTACGAATACAATAGGGAAGATTTTGAAATACAGATTACACACACATTTAAGACTGCCTCTTCTTTTGAAGTTTATTTCAAAATTAATATATAGGGAAGCTTTCAAGAAAATGTTTTGACAAATGCGACCAAATCGATTTACAGATACTAACCCCTCTTTCATGACCTTAACGTAAGCTCTTAATCATTTCTACTAAGTTGCATTAAACAACCAGTTCCTAATGTATAGAGGTAAAGTATGGGTTGTCAAACAAGGATGGAATTTAAGATAAGAACCATTATCCAAGTGAATATTTATTGGTAAGCCAGGGAGCCAATTAATAGTTTTTAATCAACAACATATTTGTCCAGTGTGGTGGACGTGTTTTTCAACAAACGGTCGGCATTCCAATGGGAACAAATTATGCTCCTTTACTTGCTGACCTATTCCTTCACTCTTATGAGGCTGACTTTATAGCTGATTTGATCAGAAAAAAAAATCGTTTGGCTAGATCCTTTAATCTCAGTTTTCGCTATATAGATGACGTATTATCTTTAAACAATCCTAATTTCGGGGATTTGATACATCGCATCTACCCAAAAGAACTTGAGATAAAGGATACTACAGACACTGTCGTCATCATGAACTCGTGGATCGTTATGGTGTATCCATCAACACAATGAAAACTGATTTATTCAACGGGTCATAGTTTTCCTTTCCTCGTTTGTCTACCCCGGACTTGACTTATTATGAACAACTCGGCGGGTGTTTCTAGAAAAGCAGAAGACGCTTACCCTACCGGTGCACCTGGTCCATGCTCCTAGTTTTTAGTGGAGTCCAAGTTGCTCATTTACTTTTGTTACTTTGTATGTATGATTTTAGTTACTTTATGTTCTTTGTGGTGTGTGTCTGTTTTCCATGTCTGGTCTTTGTCCCTGGAATACATTCTTTTGATTACCGCCATAACCTTGGTTGCCTTGATTATTCTTTTATAAAGTGAAATATACATGGTTTAATTATAGGTATGTGTGTTGTCAGTGTTATTCTCACGTTTTCGTCTGAGGTGTGTAGAAGCAACTGTAAGTATATTGACATGAAGTAGAATAAATATTATATATAACATGCAATCCCTTGTTCTGATTAAAGTATAAACGACGTTAGCTGTTTACATTCCGTATTAACTCGTTGTTCGACAGTTTTCATCAGTTCTTTACCTATCAAATAATAATTATGGTTATACACCTGATTCATAGATTTAAAATATTTAAACTTACATATAATGCCAAAGAGGCAGGTTAATTTTCACTTCGATTTGAGTATGTAAAATCCTAAATCCTAAAAAGGTATTATCGCTTTGTTTTTAACAACAATTTGCATTTTCCTTTATGAATAAATACAAAATACCAATGCATTTCTATTATAAAAGTTAATTTGAAATTTTTCAAATTGCATGACACTGTGTTCATTAACCATTTTTTTTACAGGAGATAAAACAAATTTATCGCAAGCTAAGTGTAATAGAATTAAGTTTTTCAATGTTTCCGGCAACGCGTATTACAGCTTCAAAACGAAAAACTAAATTAACAAACTTAAAATAGAATTAATATTCACTTGTAAGGTAACCAAGCATTTACCATTTTTTTAAACAATAGGCCATGACAGCTATTGCTATTACTTGCCATCCGTCCTTGTAGTCGTCGTTAGCAATTTCTCAAACATCTTCTCCTCTGAAACTACTGAATGGATTTGAATGAAACACGATTATTCCTGAAGATTTCCTGTACAACGTTTATGCGTCGATTTTCCTTGTTTTGTCTTTTAAAAATCTTCTTCTCAGAAACTATTGTATATTATTCAAGGAAAATTATTACGATTGTTTCTGAGGGGATCCTGCACAAAATGACTGTTTGGATTTTTTTTTCATGAAAAAACAAAGCCGTTTTTACAAGAAGTTGAATGAAGCTAAACAAGCCAAGTGAGCGATGCAGGCCGTCAAGAACCTCTAGTTTTAACATCTGAAATAAAAGTCGATATGAATAAAAGTATCAGCAAAATAACTATTGAGTGATCATAAAGACTACCAAAAGCATTTCGGTAATTCAAATACCAGACACCTGAAACGTATTTTTTAAAACTATATTTTTTCTTTTCACTTAATTGAATTGTATACATCCAAATATCCAAGAAAAATACTGATCATTTGTGTGTTTCAAGATTAATGTGAAATTCATTGTAATTCATTTGCATTTAGTTTCTGGATAATAGCAATGCAATGACTTTAGCTTTGAAACTCATACGGATACGTTTTTGGCATGTACACCAAATTGCAAGTAATTTTCAAGCTATGCTCTGCTTTTTTTCTACTAATTAATACCAGAGAGTTTCCGATATAAGAAGCGTTAAGTTACTGATTGTTACCGGAAATGACTTTAGGCCAACTACTATTTCGATTTTGTGGGTCTTTATTAGGATAGAAATGAATTCGTTCAAGGCTGAATTTACAATTTCTAATTATTGACAATTTTTGCCTATGAATTAATCGACGAAATATTAGTTCTTGTGTTTGTCTCAGTTGAATCAAGGACAGAATTTCGGAGGTTGTCGTTTCCGACTTCTGTTTTCTTAGTCGATTCGCGCTTCATGTTTTACATAACTAAAAGATAAGAGCCAGTTTTCAATTTTACATATTTTTTCATATATTTGAATTGATTTTATTTATTTAGACAGCGGCAGAAAAAGCAGCATTACCACAACTCTGTACCTCATCTCCTTCACGAGGCCACTCGTGTTCTTGTCAAAACCAGATATGTGTCAAAACATATGGAAAAGGTACCTTGGTTATTTATTTATTTTGTTTGCAGATTTAGTTCTTTACCTCTTAGTTCACTTTTTCTCTACCAGCCAACGAAGTGTTTTTATCACACATTTTACGAAATGCGAAAAAAAAGTCAAATTAAAAGTATGCCTGGAATAATTTTTACCAGACTTGTTTTGTTCGCTTCTAAATTGCAGTGGATCAATATTTGTAAAAAATGAAAATTTGTTTGTATACATATTAATTAACATAATTTAACAGCAGGTATACATGCCAAATAGCAATTAGTCGAGATTGTCCTTCTAGAGTAAACAGGAAGAAAACTACTTCAGTAACTTATAGTTTTTTATCGACAATTTTTATTTGCATTTTTGGATATTTATTTATATTTATCGCAATACCAAAATCAAATTCGAAATCAGCTTTATTTTAGGCTTTGTAAGTTCTGTGTTTATTTTGTTTCACAATTGTTAGTTGTGAAAATGAATAAAATTATTATTAGATAAATATTCGATGTGTACGGTTATACCTCACAAAAACAAATATACAGTATGCTATATTGTCAAACATTCTTCTAAATTAGCTTAAAGAAATAAGCTATTTCAGATATGTTCTAATGCCTTTCAAACTTGAACACAGACGAATTCTCTAAGCAGCATTTTTACATTTTGTTTAGTGGAGCCAATGGATGACCATGTCAATTGTGGAAATAAAAGTTGTCATGTACATTCAGGACAGGTATACTAATCAAATTACAAGCAGTTATTTTATACAGAGTCTGTACCTTATTTGCCATACTTGTCTGTCTGTCAAACGAATATGGAATCAACATTTATTCCAATATCTCCTTATTTTATTGTGCCTTTGCCTTTGTATTTGTTTTTTTTAAATCAAATTTGTGTTTAAATTTTATAGGAAATTTACTATTTTTTTTGATAATCTTCACCTCTCACATTGAAACAACATTTGATATTTCACTGTTTCTAAAAAAAAAAAAAAAAAAATTGGCAGATAATTTTTTCCCTGTAGAACCAGACCTCAGACCTGTAATTTTCAATGCCTTTGTTCTTTTCTTTATATTAGCATAGTGTTCCTTATATGAACAACATATTATAAATTATCTATGATTTTGTCTTTTTTATCACTTCTTGGATGGCTAGATACATTGCGATAATATATCATAGGGTGATGTGATAAAAAAAAATCGCCGTTGCGATGAAATCGTATTCCTCGAAAGAGACGTTGTGACGTTTTTTTAGTTGTGTACCTGTGACAACAGGTGACGTCATAAGCAGACGATAACTGGAATTCCGCCATGGCATACGCCGAATGTAAAGGGCAAGTAATCAAGAATAATCAGACAGAAAAAGGTTTTATAGGTCTTGAAATTTTAATATTGCAAACTCTAGTAATTTAAATTTTTTAGCCTCCAGTTTCAATTACAATGAGTTGATATTTTACGACATTCAACTTTCAATTATTATGAAACTTATGAATCCACCAATGCAATCAATCAGTTTATAAATTGTGAATACACCAAGAATGAGTTATGACACAAATAGTAAACATTACAAAAATATAATATGAAGTTAATGATAAATATATAATAGTATCTCTCTATATTGCATCTCATATCATCCTCGACCCACATTAGCCTACGGACAAAAGGGGATTGCATATGTAATATATATATTATATGTGGAACTGTCGATGTGATATTTTGTATAATATGAAAAATGCCATGTGCACAATTTTTAATATGAAATAGCTGAGTAAACTATCATTTGATAGGCCCATTTATTATAAACTACAAAACAGTGCTTGTTGTGGAAAACAAGACATTAAGACAGGGCTTTTATGGACAAAATGCCAAACGATAAACTTGGACACAAAAATTAATATCTAATCGAGATGGTAAAATGAAAATTTACAATATGCAATATGCATTTGTATGTTTTTTTTAATCTGCGGTTGTTGGATAAATTTATAAAGAAATTAGTGTTTAAGTAATGGCAATGTTATATATGTTCTCGGTCTGCCATAAGAGTCTCTGGAATGTGTATTTACCCCTCGGCTAAGCCTTTGACCAGGACAGAACTTTACGCATACTATCAGACCGTGAACACACAACAGGGACATTACAGAGACAAAACGTCTGCATAGTTACGGCAAGCTCAGGCATAACGTATGAGTTGTGATATGAAAACTCAATACGCAGGTACCGAAGGGATGAACTCATAAAAGAAAACTTGACAATACGGAATGAAAAGTCATCGCGTATGTCGTATAGTAAATGGTTTTCCTTTACCATTGATCTCTTTGTGTAGGTCAGGATATGAGGCTGACTTCACAGTGTCTATAGCATCTTTTATTTCAAGCTCTTTGGAGTAGATGCGATGTATCAAATCTCCCAAACTTAAATTTTTTAACGATAAAACGTCATCTATGATGTGTGTTTATGGATTTAGCTGAAAGATGTTCCTCCTTTTGGGCCAGATCAGCTATAAAGTCAGCCTCATAAGAGTGAAGGAATAGGTCAAAAGCAGAGGAGCACAATTTGTTCCCATTGAATTCCTGACCGCTTGTTGAAAAATGCGTCCACCACACTGGGCAAATATGTGCCCGCAAGAAAATTGTTAAATCTCACCTCATCTTAAAGAACTCATATTAGCACATCCCTCAACCAAAGACGCTCGACTCGAGATTTCTCTACTGATTGGCATATACTGTTACAATGACGCAGTGGATGAAAAAGTTATCAAAGGAGATGGGCCAACAGCTGTCAACTCAAAGATAGAATATTTACTGGACCTATTGACCAACTGAGCCTCGCAACAGACACAGCAAGTTAATTTAATAAAGTTTCACCATACTAGAGGGACGACAACAGCCTTCTGAACGTTTAGGCGTTACAATCAATAGGGAAAAATCCATTGAACGAATACCTTCATCAATATCAACGAAATTCCATAACATTCGAAGATGGTCATTATAGTGCAATATTACCATGGAAACGCAATCATGACGCTCTATCAACTAACTACACAGCTGCCAAGGCCAGAAAAGAAACAAAATTATGAGACTTGCCTAAGAACCACAATTTTGCTAAAGTACACAAGAGTAATTGAAGAACAGGAAATGAGGGGTTTATAGAAAAAGTAAAGCCAAGTGAAGAGAACGCACTTAAAATGCACTACATTCCGTATCACGCCGTGAGAAAAAATCTTCAACAACACCTGTTTAAATAGTCTATGACTGCAGTTGCCGAATAATTATAAGAACAATCGAGCTTAAATAATTGTTTGATGTCTACAACCCCAGTAACTAATGATTTGACAAAACTGTTGATTAAATTCCGACTTCACAAATATAAAACTAAAGTTTTTGGATAACGTTGGAATACAACAACTGACAAACTATCGTTCAAAGATTCAAATATTGAGTGTATCTCGGAAGTGACTACAATGAGAGACTCTACTCAAATACTGAATGTAGCTTGGAAATGATTTCAAAGAGAGAAATATTAACACAATCTTTCCGCATCTACGACCTTCTTGGACTGTTAAGATCAGTTACAGTATGAGCTAAAACTCTTATCCAGTAACTATGGAAACGTTAACTATATTGAACCTACTCCCGCCGAAATGCATTTGTTATGGAAAAAATGGGCAAGTAAATAAGTTTGAAAACAACTAATACAATGGACTTTGATAGATGTAATTTGCCGATTCGGAAGAATGAATACGAACTACATGTACTTGTAGATGGAAGCATGACAGCATAAGGAACGGTAACCTCCATATGCAACGAGAAGGAGTTAAATATTGTAATGGCAAAAACAAAATCGTGTAGCACCTGTGAAAACACTGATATTATCTCAATTAGAGTTGATGGCAGCCTTGGTTGGATCACGTTTATCACAACACATTAAGGAAACCATAGAGTTGTAACGGATTACATATTGGATAAATAGCCAAATTATATAACAGTGACTACAACAAAGCATATGAAAAGGTTCGTTAAAAACAGAATCGACGAGATAACGACACTGAAAAATCCATACCAATGGCGATATTTTCCAACCACTTATAATCCTGCAGAGTTGCAGTCTCGAGGTATATCGACTACAGAGTTTATACAAAAAAAAATATGGCTCAAAGGGCCGGAATGGTTTCCAATTCGAAAAAATGGCAATCATGGAATTAAAAAAAAATAAAACATTATGCTGTAATTTAAAAATAGAAGATAACGAACAACATGAAACCGTGCAACTGAATATTAATGAAGTAAGAGGACTAGAAAACATCATTGATATAACACGGTTTAGAACATACCCGAGTCTAAATTGTGTAACTGCGTACATGATGAAATATAAAAAAAACTGTAAACTGACAAAATTGAACCGAGATTTCGAGCAGTTATCAGTGAGGAAGTAAAAACATGCTGCAGAATTATGGATAACAGGTTAGCAACAAGCAAAATAATCAATGGAAATAGAAAACTTGAAAGCAAGAAGTGATAAAAAATGTACCCTTGTTCAACAACGTCGACTCTATTTGGATTCCAAGGAAATGATGCGTTGTGGCGAGATGATCTGTTATGCACCGGTTTCAGAAACAACAAATTTTGCGTATTTGTTACCACTTGTTTTTTTAGCACACATGAGTTCTGAGTACGGTAACAAATCTAAGACAGACATTTTTGATTTCGAGCATTCAACAGTATTTCGGAAAATCCTACATCAATGTCTTATATGCAGAAAGTACGATGGAAAATCTTACTTAGTGCCTGACCTACCGCCTCTTATGAAGATCATATTGATCAAAGCACCGACTTTCACTGCGTTGACTATACAGGCATATCATACGTAAATGAAAAAAACATAGATCAGCAAAGAAAGTTTATATATCTCTCTTCACTTGTGCTAACACTCGAGCAGTTCACCACGAAATTGTGTCCGATCTTACAGAGGAATTGTTTCTACTTCTATTAAGGCGGTTTACAAACCGCAAATCCTTAACACGGATCATAATTCTGACAATGCCTCCACGTACCTTGCCCCCTTGGGAAATCTCACAAAATCAACAAAAAGTCGGGATAATCTATCGAATTATGGAACAACATGACAATTCTTCCAAAATAGCTCTTGATAAAGTGGATTCTGGGAGCGGATGATATCTGTCACAAAATCATAATTAAGAAAGGCGCCCAGGCGATCACATTTAATAATGGAAATGCTTCAGACCGTTATAATTGAAAGATAAACTATAATTCATGACATTGATAAATTATTCGTCAAGTGTGATGACGAGGATTCTTTAACACCATCTCATTTACTTTATGGGTGGAGAATAACAAAGACGCTATACCTCTCTATTGACATAGATGTTTATATTCGGAGTGACAACCGTAAAATTCAAAAAACGTGCACAAACTCAAAAATATTTTTTATCACTTTTGGAATAAATGGAGATCGGCATATCTCGCTCCCTATGATAATTCCACAAATCTATTGGCGACAACAAAGAATAATCAGCATCGGAGGCATTTTGCACATTCAAGATGAGAAGCCACGAAACGGATGGAAGTTAGCTTAGGTAGAGAAGGATGGCCATGTCCGATCATTATTTCCTCAAGACATTTGTTCTGATTATTTCTTCTTGTACGACACCCAGAATGTTGTGAATACATTTTTTGTGCCTTTGTATTGGTGGCGACACTCACGCCAGTGACATCGTCGTTAATTATATCTTATTTATGAAATTGTTAAAATTGACTGTCATTCTAAGTTACACAACACTGCATTTGCTGTTGGATTTGTTATGCGCATGAACTTGCTGATTTGAATTTCTGTGATTTCAAGTTCATGTATTAATTGTTTGTAATAAGGTACAAGTATCTTTTTTATATATCTTGGCATTTTACTCTATCCAATCAAATCCAACTTAAAATTAACAGATTCAAATATCAAATGCAGTTATTTTATTGAATTCACAACCTAAAATCTTCTTTTTGGCAACCTTTTTTTGTTTTCTGTTGTTGATGATGTGCTTAGTCCAAACCTTTGTTTTCTACTTTTAGTACTGCATCCTAACGAAAACCAGACAAACATATACGTATCAACAATATACCTCAAGTGTCCAGCAACATTGTGCTGCAAGTGCATCGGTATGTGAATTGAATTAAGAGACTTTTTACTAAACTAATATTGTAAATTGATGGCATGAATACTATCTGAAATTGTAGACAAACAGATTTGAACAATAAAAATTGCTTAACATTTTACGAACAGTATAATGATTATAACTCCTGGATCAACAGGACTATGGTGCTATTATACTCTTGCTTTAAACGGTACGGCATATAGCGATTTAGATATCTGTCCGTCTGTACTCCTTTCCACAAACTTTTTCTTCGACACAGCCTAACGGTTTAAGCATTAAACATTTTAGGAGTAATTATTTGATAATCCCGTTGCAAATCTGTTGTTTAAATATTGTGCATACATATTTGGTTTAACTACGTACTATTTACTTTACGTTATTCCAGATGAATTTTCTAAACTCATAACTATCTTGATGGAATTCTGATGTAACTTCAAGGGATTGCAAGGACAAGGGAATACATACGATTATCAGGTTTTGCAGTTAAGTGTGCGCCTGACATTTTAATTTTGGTTCGAAATGTTTATTTATCATCAGTTCTTACCAGATATTTTGGATGGTGTTTATAGCAAATTTGAGCGTTTAATTGTATATCTTTTGATTTGAATACATTTTGGGTTACAAAACAAACTCTTAATTGGAATGTAAGAAATATATGTACGTATTACGTGCTGTATGTAGTTTTAGCTATCTAAAGATCATAAGATATCTATTAAAAATGAATAGTAAAGCCGAGGCAAATAAATAAGCATGAACATTTACATCATAGATCTGACTCAATACAAAATTCCAAAATCATGTATTTAGATGTTTCACTGTTTGTAAAAAAAGTTAACATTTAGAATTATAAAATAAATTGATTTTTGCACCGTTCATGTGAAAATAGTGAAAATAGTACCAGCAGACAAAGCCCAAAACAACATTGGTTTTGTCTGCAAAACGTTTTACATCCAATGTTTATTATCAGAGGTAGACGCAGAAAATAATAGCAGTGATAAGACCTATACTGCTACCACACTCTCCAAAGAAGAGGTTGTGGACAACCATAAGTCTGTGCTATCCTCTTTTGGTCTCTCTACCAAGGACGATGACTGTGATTTACCGTCTATGTACTGGATTCCTAAACTTCACAAGAATCCATACAAACAACGTTTCATAGCTGGATCTGCAAAATGTACCACCAAACCTCTTTCAAAACTTTCAACTTCTATACTCACAACTGTCGAAGAGGGTCTACAGTCCTACCACAATACTTGTTACTCCCGTAGTGGTATTAATTCAATGTGGATCCTGAAAAATTCGAACGATCTTTTGGAGACAATCAGTTCAAGACTATTATCTGAATATAATAGCATTAAAACCTATGATTTTTCAACACTGTATATTTCTATACCCCATACTCAGTTAAAATCCCGACTTAAAAGCATCATACATCGTTGTTTTTTCCAAAAAAGATGGTACACCAAGATACAAATATATAGTTCCTGGTAGAGATTCTTCACACTTTGTAAGAAATAATTCCAAATCATCTCCCAAATATACAGAGGAAGATGTTTACAAACTGCTGGAATTTTTAATCGACAACATATTTGTCAAGTGTGGTGGACTTTTTGGGTCGCGCTAGAAATCTAACAAAATAATAGGCTTCTGGAACAGGGTTATGTTGCTACAAGATTGAAGTCATCACTACAGAAATTTTATGGTCGTCATCATGAACTCATGGATCGTTATGGTGTATCCATCACCACCATGAAAACTGATTTATTCAACGGGTCATTGTTTTCCTTTCCTCGTTTGTTTACCCCGGATTTGTCTTTTTATGACCAACTCGGCTGGTGTTTCTAGAAAAGCAGAGGACGCTTACCCTACCGGTTTATCTGGTCTATGCTCATAGTTTTTAGTGGAGTACGAGTTGCTCATTTGCTTTTATTACTTTGTATGTATGATTTTAGTTACTTAATGTTCTTTGTTGTGTATGTCTGTTTTCCATTTCTGGTTTTTGTCCCTGGATTACATTCTTTTGATTACCGCTATAACCTTGGTTCCTTTGATTACTCTTTTGAACGCTTTAGCAGATTTTCTTTATAAAAGTTTTGAAATGAGGACAACTTTGTATTTAACAACTATTTATGTTTAAATATGTCTGCATGTCCTCATTTTTCAGTAATATGTATTTTCTTTTTGTACATCAACTTAATTATTATATATATTTTTTAATCATTTGTGTAATATGCCCTTTATTTGCCGATGATTGATTGGTATATTAAACCAGATAGTGCAATTTTAACTTTCCTTCCATCTGTGGCAACATCCCTTCGGCTCCTGCGTATAGAGTGTTCATATCACAACTCATACGTTATGCCAGAGCTTGCCGAAACTACGCCGACTTTTTGTATCGCGCTAGAACTCTAACAAATAGGCTTCTGGAACAGGGTTATTTATGTTGCTACAAGATTGAAGTCATCACTACAGAAGTTTTATGGTCGTCATCGTGAACTCGTGGATCGTTATAGAGTCAATCAACACCATGAAAACTGATTTATTCAACGGGTCATGGTTTTCCTTTCCTCGTTTTTCTACCCCGGACATGACTTTTTATGAGCAACTCGGCGGGTGTTTCTAGAAAAGCAGAGGACGCTTACCCTACCGGTGCACCTGGATCATGCTCCCAGTTTTTAGTGGAGTCCAAGTTGCTCATTTACTTTTGTTACATTGTATGTATGATTTTAGTTACTTTATGTTCTTTGTTGTGTATGTCTGTTTTCCATGCCGGGTCTTTGTCCCTGGATTACATTCTTTTGATTACCGCTATAACCTTGGTTCCCTTGATTACTCTTTAACCTTTGGTTCAAATAATTAAGTAGTTGTCATTTATGAAAGATTCACCCTCAGTTAAATCACACAGTCCATCTTTTTAGTCAATTTACCAATGTCAAGTGATTTATATGTACAACAAACTGTTTTAAATTTTCAGGAATCTCGTGGGCATTCTTTGTGTACATCAAATCTACATTATGGACAAATATGTCACTGTAAAACACAGAGCTGTGTTGACAACTATTCTAAAGGTAATCGATTGTTGTTAAATTGACAACTACTCCAAAGATAATAGACTTTTCTTGTATTGACAACTACTCCAAAGATAATAGACTTTTCTTGTATTGACAACTACTCTAATAGTCATTGAGTGTTGTTATATTCTGAAGGTAATTGATTGATGTCATTTTTAATGCACACTATTATCATTTTTTTCTGTTCCTCAAAATAGTTGAAAATGATATGTTTATCATTCGTATCAAGATGAGCAAAATATAAACTTTTAGAAATTTAAGAATCGAACCTTAGTATATTTACATGATTGCAGAAGGAAATTTTCTTCTCCTTTGTGTTGAGATATATTAATTTAATTAATACAATCGATTTAAACTTTTATTTAAATTGTGGAAAAGAAAAGCAATTATTATATAGATAACAGTATTTTATCGAATGTTCCCAGTGTATTACATTTCGATAACTCACACTGTGAAATAAATTTGGTAATTTCATTATCCGACTTTCTCCCGCCAATACGTCACAACTTTGATATCAATCCGCCAATCACAGAATTTAAAATTTATGTAGAAAATATCGATTAATTATGAATAAAATCTTTATAATAAATAGGATAATCAATTGATTATAGTGAATAACCAAAATATGATCACTCGTGCCAAGAACGCCTGAGAATTTAATCGTTCTTCGGCACTCGTGATAACATTTTGGTTATTCAATCTTTCCAATTAATCATTCTATTAGTAATTTATACTTTACACACAAAATTATACGTATGCAAGCATTCCGAAACAAGAGCTTTCTACCACTATATTCCTTTTTTCCCATCAATGTGCTGCTCAAGTTGCTTCTGCTTGTAATATGTATACGCTTATACTCATAATCCATGTATTATACCCCGCTTCACCCAGAAAAAAAATCAGCTATTTTTTTAATATTCATGACTCAGCAACCTGTGATGACCTTGACCGTGATATGGCATTCGACTGTGACATTTTGCAATCATCGGATGATATTTGCAATAGTAATATAGTTGATTCAAATTACAGTAGATGTTACCAATATTGTCAACTTTGTCATAGTAAGTAATGTATTCAACCAGGTATAAGATTGAATCCGTTTTATACATGGTTATACGTTCACGTGATTGGTGACTTTTTTGTAGCCTAAATCAATTTAAATAAATTACACAGAAAATATCATGTCATTTATAATTCTAGATCTTTTTAAACTGATAAGGTAACTACTTTTCCATCCTAATAAAACAATTATGTTCAATAAAACACTAGTCACTTTGACACAATCGAGACAAGTGCAATGTTTCTTTAGTTACTATCTCATCATACTCTTGTTGTTCACGCTTATCATTGTACGTACTTTCTGCACCTTTAAAAGCTTAATAACACAACTTGCATTATTTTAATGTTAAGGGTGTTCATTTATAATAAATAAAAGTTACCTCTACCACACTATTTCATCACAATAATTCTTCCTTTATAAGCAAGCTGCAATATTTGTTGTGCGAATTAATTATTATGGTATGTCAAGTCTTTATACTTGTATAACATCTTGTGTATATAATTACTGCTTTGGAATTTACCATCAGTTGAATTGTAGATTCAGTTAATTCTCATACAGCACAACCAACTACTTCTAGCACGACAAGTACGACCACAACGATATCAACTACTACTATTCCGACGACAACCACTACCACTATACCAAGTATGTACACACAAATTTGCACTGTTTTAAGTTATTGATTTAAGAAACATTGAGAACATTTGATAAAACATTTGATAAGTAAAGTGCATTGTGCGGGTAATATCATCAGAACTCACAAATACACTTAGGATATGTTTAAAACAGTCAAAAAATATTATTTTAGAGTTACAATCTTTAAATTGTGAGTGGATTTCGAAAAGTAATTAAACGATGTATCTTTATTGATAATTCTTGCATAATTTCTCAAGGCTTGCTTTGACGCAAACTGCGAAAGAAATTTTGTACATAAAATACGTATATTTTCTTTTGTTATTTTATACAGACTTGCATCATTTTGTAGTTGTGTATCGAACTGTTTTTGCCCAGAAGTTTTGATTTATCCTATATTTTAGCAACACCAATAGTGTACCCGAAATGTAATGAGCAAAACTGTGGTAAATTATATTTGGTTAGTACCTAATGACCACTCAGCTTTTAAAAAAGTTAACAATACTATGCTATGTCATCATTTTAAGTAAAAAAGAAGCTTGACTTGATCACAACACAGTGATGAGTGCTATTAAGGCATAGCTTCAGTTCATTATGATCACTAATGTTTAACTCGTAATTAACCCAGACTAGATAAAATTTTACTTTAAATCAAATTTCTAACACTTGTCTACATTACAAAGTATCTAAAATACTTCCATATCAAGTGTTGTGAAGAAACTTGTTTTTGTGTGCGTGTGTGTTTTTTTTTATATATTTGTTAACACATTCAATAAACAAGAAAACACATCAAATTTATGTCACAGATTTTCCATTAGTCATCTCTAACAAGTATAACAAACAAATAGAAACTATATGACCTTACAACTCTGTATTAAATGTTGTTTCTCACCGTTTATTTTAGCAATACTGCCATTTATTCCTCTTTGAAAACAAAATTGAAGGAAGATGTATGCCATTTCAGGTACGTTGACAATAAAGTAATCGGGCATGTACTTATGATTGTCATTTGTTTTCAAGCCAAACTTAACATATGAGAATCATATGACAATCAAATGACTATCATATGTTCACGTCATTTGGCATGGTCCTGGTTTTAGTTTACTTCAGTAGTACAGCCTAACTTAAATCGATAAATATTTGATAAAAAGTCCCCTAATAAAAAAAAATCACTCTCTATCTTATAGAAGTAAACTGCAAACAACAACTATAGTATTTACTAGTATTTGATTTTTGTTGAAGAAAACAACATAGAATTGATATAGATATTAAACATGGAATTTTATGTATTAAATTGTGAAAGGTTGGAAACAAATGTTCAGGTTTCCAAGACGTTAATGGAAATGGTTGTACATGTTCAACGACAACGTGTTCTGAACAAATTGGTAAGTTAACAAATCAATTGTTCATTACTTTATCTCCTTAACACTAACGTCACGAAATGAATAATGACATGTAAAAAGCGTTATGTGCAGCAACTGATAGAGATAGATACCGCTTACACAATTGAGAAAATTGTAGATTCAGAAAGTAACCAAACATAGGAACAACAATTTGTAATAAGAATATAGAAAATTAGCTAATTTCATAGGATTTCCGAATTCCACCTTGAACTTTGAACTTTGCACAGGAATGGCAATCAATATCTGTCCGAAAAAGAACTACTAAAAAGTAATTACATATTCTTTGCCTACGTAATACCCCATTGAGTTGATTTTTTTTTCGGTGAGGGTTGTTGAAGTTTTGTAATTATTATTTGAAAGATTAATATATCTTGTTTGTTAAAAGAAAAAAAAACTAGTAACCGTTTTCTTATAAATATTGTTAAAAAAATATGTGACAACCTTTACTTTCTATTTCACAGTGCATTTTCTTTAGGGAGTATTAAAATACAACTACCTATTAAAAAGACGAAAAAAGCAAGAAAAAAAAACCAAAAAATGTACAGACTAGCATGAAAACTGATTATACATGGGTTGGATAATGAAGCAGTGTAATGGTGATCTTTTTTTCCCTGTAAGACTGAGTATATTGCATATAAAATACAGCCTGGTAATTGATGTTTGTTTCTTTTTAGTAACTAGCTATTATCAGCACTTACCCACGACCACCACTCAAGGAACTTTTGCACCGATACATGTAACGACTGCACTATCCACCACACCTGAAGGCAGTATGTATCGATACATAAGTCGCAAATAAGTAATTTCAATTATGTTTTTCATTGCGAGTAATGGGTTAACATATAAATCAAACTGAATACAGAAAATGCTATTTATTTGTGATACAGACTGTTATAAGGGTCGAACAGTGGTGTTTATATAGCAACAAATAGTCAAAACCTGTTGTACACTTTACTGACAATTTTTAACGCTTCTGTCTAAAGTCGATTTCCCAAGCAGTTAAGATAGATTTATAAATTGAAAGTCCCGATATAATAAACAGTTAAAATATTTTCTACCTCAAACTAATAAAACAGTAAGCCTGACGAATAAAACTTAAGTGGGTGTCGATGAGAACATATAAACTATATGATATGGATTATTCACATCAACAAATTCGCCAAAGCACAGTATTAAATAAGTCACAAGTCAATACAGTTATGATGAATAAACCGAGCAAACAGAAACATCATAAAACCTTTTTTCCTTTTATATTTTAGCGTTTACCCATTAAAGTGCACAATATTACATCTATTTTGTAGTTTATGACTGCTTTGGAGAAGCTTGTCAACCATCAAAGGTATCACTCTGCGATCTTTTTCATTGTAGAAATCGAACTTAGTATAAGTCTTATATAGACTACGGCGAAATTAATTAGACAATGGAGAAATTATATATGACGATATTAAAAAGCTTCGGCGAAATTATATACATTATGACGAAATTATATAAATTATGGCAAAATTATATAAATTATGGCAAAATTATATAAACTATGGCGAAATTATATAGACATTGGTAAAATTATATAGACTACGGCGAGATTATATGGACTATGGCGAAATTTTATAGACTATGGAGAAATTATATATACTACGGCGAAATTATATAGACTACGACGAAATTATATAGACCACAGTGAAATTATATAGACTACCGCGAAATCATATAGACTACAGCGGAATTATATAGACTTCTGCGAAATTGTAAAGCTGAATTAAACAGTTCTGAACTGGCATACTAAAAGAATTTCGTTGCATATATGAAGGAGAATTGGAGAGAACCAGGATTCGAGTGGTTATTTAAATAATACGTCCGATGAGCTACCAGGAAAAAAAGACACACACAACAAAGTACATACGTTACCAAAACACAACTTACAAAGAAACAAAATTCCATGGTCAACCTGGACTTCACCGGAAAGTTGGTGTGTAGACATGGTGCACTGGTAGGGTAAGCGTCCTAGCTTTTCTAGAAACGTCAGCCGAGTGTCTCATAAAATGTCAGTTCTTCATTTATTTTGTTGCTTTAATGTTTAGTTTTTTTTAGAGTTACTGTCATATATACCAACATTATGGACGTCTGAATGCAAGATGCATGCCTTTCAATGTAAGGATACATACATTAAATACTTTACCAGTGTTTTGCTTTAACCATTTAAACAGTTGTCCGCAACAATGATAAATATACTAGTAAGAAACTAATGATTTGATTAAAACAAATCTTTGTAATAAAAAACAAGAATTGCTTTTCATAAGTGTATTACTTTAACCGTGCCATCATACAACTAACCTAAACACAATGTTTTTTTTTAAAGAAAGACCAATGGGTCATACGTAGGGAAATCATTAACAGAATCATGCATAGTTAATCCATATACCAAAAAACATAGCCTGGAACACTAAAATGAGAACCTCTAAGAACACTTACACACACCAGATAAGATTAAATAAAAGGTACAAAAGTTCAAACTGCGGAAACCACTCATTTTAAAGAGTAATCAAGGGAACCAAGGTTATAGCGGTAATAAAAAGAATGCAATTCAGGGACAAATACCAGACATGGAAAACAGACATACACAACAAATAACATTAAGTAACTAAATCATATATACAAAGTAACAAAAGCAAATAAGCTTTTCGGACTCCACTAAAAACTGGGAGCATGGACCAGGTGCACCGGTAGGGTAAGCGTCCTCTGCTGTTCTAGAAACATCCACCGATTTGCTCATAAAAAGTCAAGTCCGGGTAGACAAACGAGGAAAGGAAAACCATGGCCCGTTGAAAAAATCAGTTTTCATGGTACAGATGGATACAACATAATGCTCCACTAGTTCATGATGACGACCATAAAACTTCTGTAGTAATGACTTCAATCTTGTAGCAACATAACCCTGTTCCAGAAGCCTATTTGTTAGATTTCTAGCGCGATAAAAATGTATGCGTAGTTTTGGCAACCTCTGGCATAACGTATGAATTGTGATATGAACACTTCATACGTAGGTGCTGAAGGGATGTTGCCACAGATGAAAGGAAATTTGACAATTCTGAATGAAAAGTCATCACGTTTGTCGTAAAGTTTGGTCAATAGTTTTCCTTTACCATCGATTTCTAAGTGTAGGCCAGGATATGAGGCTGACCTTACTGTGTCTATAGTATCCTTTATCTCAAGTTCATTTGGGTAGATGCGATGTATCAAATCTCCGGAATTAGGATTGTTTAAAGATAATACGTCATCTGATTTTAAATCAGACATTACACAACGATAAACATATCACAAAAAGGAATAACCTTTTTAGGGAAGGACGAAAAAAGTGATATCTGGACCATACACGACTGCGTAAAGAGTAATCAAGGGAACCAAGGTTATAGCGGTAATAAAAAGAATGTATTCCAGGGACAAAGACCAGAAATGGAAAACAGACATACACAACAAAGAACATAAAGTAACTAAAATCATACATACAAATGAGCAACTCGGACACCACTAAAAACTGGGAGCATGGACCAGGTGCACCGGTAGGGTAAGCGTCCTCTGCTTTTCTAGAAACATCTAGTTGCTCATAAAAAGTCAAGTCCGGCGTAGACGAAAGAGGAAAGGGAAACTATGATACGTTGAACAAATCAGTTTTCATGGCGCAGATGGATACACCATAATGATCCACGAGTTCATAATGACGACCATAAAATTTCTGTAGTAATGACTTCAATCTTGTAGCAACATAACCCTGTTCCAGAAACCTATTTGTTAGAGTTCTAGTGCGATAGGCTCGATAAAAAAAGAAGAATATAATCCAGGGACAAAGACCACACATTAATACATACAAAGTAACAAAAGTAAATGGGCAACTCGAACTTCACTAAAACCTGGGAGTGTGAACCAGGGGCACTGGTATGGTAAGCGTCCTGTGCTTTCCTTGAAACACCCACTGAGTTGCTCATAAATAGTCAAGTCCAGGGTAAACGAAAGAAAAAAATGAAAATTACGACACATTGAACAAATCAGCTTCCATGGTGCAGATGGCTAGACCGTAATGATCCACGTGTTCATGATGACGACCATAAACATCTGTAGTGATGAGATCCGCCTTGAAGCAACACAACACTGTTCCAGAGGCCTAATTGTAAGAAGGCTAGTGCAATACAAAAAGTCTGAGTGGTTACGGCAAGCTCTGGGAAACCGTATGAGTTGTGATATGAAACTCCATACGAAGGTGCTAAAGGGATGTTGTCACAGATAAAAGAAAAGTCGACAGTACGGAATAAAAAGTCTTCGCGTTTTTCGTATAGTTTGGTCAATAGTTTTCCTTTACTAGGCGTTAGAAAAGTTAATATATTTACACGTTTTATCAAGAACATACAATATGACCATGTTATGCCCAAGAAATGGAAATATTGTTTAAACAAATAACTAAAAGCAACAAAACTTATTGCTATTTTTTTTCACAATTATATACGCTTTTAGAGAGAGAAAAATGTGATGGCTGTTTGTGTAACACAGCGAAGTAAAATATGATGACCGTTTTGAAGATGTCTAGATTTTTGAAAAATCAATTTATAAAATGTTATAATGGTTTAATAGTCATTCCATTCATTTCCTTATTGTTATTTTTAGATGCATTATAGGAAGCTATTTCATTTATTTGTTTTAGATATGGCCATTGTGTAACAATTCCAGAACAGACGTTTCTAATGTGGGCTGTTCTTGCACTTCAGCATCATGCACAGATACAGTTGGTGTGACATCTTTTTCGTTCTAACACATAACAATCATGATCTTAATTTAAACTAAAATTAATTTCAGATTTACATGAGATTTTAGGACTGTTTCAGTAAGACTAGATCCACTCCTCCAAGAAAAATGGAATTTCAACAATTTGAACCGTCTAACATTATAACTTACATGATCAACTACAAATATGTTACATATTCCTCTGTAAGACAAATAATCAGATGCGTTCACTCTGATACAGCATTTTATTTTATATATTTTGGAACTGCGATACTTTCTTTCAATTTTATTTGAAATTGGAACGAGACCACAACAATTATGAAATTATTTTTTTGAATTTTTAGTATCTATATCTTGAGTGAAAAATAAAAATGAAATCATCACTACTGGCTCTAGCTTTTGATAAATGGTGAATTATATCATTGCAGTAAAGGCGAATTTGTTCAAAGGTACCACGCAAAACCTACCCAAAGAATCGACAACATCAGTGGTGACAATGACAAGATTACCAACCCCTACAGCTGAAAGAACAAATACAATGCCACCAACAATTGCAAACCATTCTACTGAAACTACCACTTCAGAGTATACGCTTTCAACAACTGTATCTCAAAAGCCTACTGAAATTATTTCGACTAAGACAGTGTCAACTGTAGGATCAACAGCGTCTTATGGTAAAAGTATAACATTCAGTGATTGCATTTATGATATATTTCAGTTATTTGTTCGTTGGCAGCTAAAAGCGTCGATATAACTGTAGTATCAAATTCTAACAACATTAATTTTCTTTCTTATTATTCACCCGTGTGAAAAAGATATTTATGGTCAAATCACTCGATTACTGTTGTGTTTTTCGTTTTTTGTTTTCGTTTTTTTATTGTTTTTTTTGTTTTTGTTTGTTGTTTTTGTTTGTTGTTTGTTTTTTTTTTGTTTTTTGTTTTTTGTTTTTGTTTTTGGTTTTGTTTTTTTTTACAATTGATAAGTGAATTTCATATACTTGCTACAAGCCACTCTGTAATATATATGTTCTGTGATTTAATATCATTACTATCAAACATTCGTTGGTTATACAACTTCAGTCTCAGAACTGCAAATGGATAGCGAATGAATATTTGATAGTAATGATATTAAATCATCGAAGGTATATATTACAGAGTGTCTAGTGTACTACCTGTTGTGTTATATTAAATATATGCATTTTATTCTTTAGGTTTACACTGTTTTGATTCAAAATGCTCATCATCACAAGTAAGTAATAAAAACAGTCCTTCCATAGAACTACTGCAGTATTGAAGCTCGGTTCTATTGTCATGCATGGACATACTGCACAAATGTTTGCTATGCTTATTTGTATTCGAAGTAAAACCTTATTAAACTATTTTTATACAAATGCTTTTTTTAAAAGCGAAAACAGAACCCAAACTGTTTGTTGATGTGCCACCTAGATTACGAAAAATGGTCAATAAATCAAAAAAATGTCTTCATAAAATACTTCAGCATGTACTGCAACTTCAAATAGTATTTTGATTTTTATTCATTTCGAATAGGTTTGCAGAGTATCTAAAGATGGAAATATATACACGGGATATTGTGCTCCAAAGGTTTGATATTGGAAACATAGTTTATATAACACGTGTTATTGGCATACATTTGTCGATGGATTTTGTTTTAAGTAGCAAGATAACGGAAAAAAATACATAAAATACGACGTATATACGCACAGGAGAGCCTGACTTGTGAAAAACATACAAAAAAAAAAGACCAAAACAAAAAAACAAAGAAAATAACAATAACAAAAAAAAAAAAAAAAGAAAGAAAACTTTACTAAAATGAGGAAAACACAAATTCTTGTCTGCATAAACAAAATAAAAATAAATGCGTTTTTATAGAGATAAATTGACTTTCGTGGTGTATCCCATTTAACATAAAACATTAATTTTTACATAAATAAAGATGTTATATCTTTCTCTTTTTCCATCTACAACACGCAGATGGATAATGATTTGTTGACTTGTGAAAGAACCACATTATCAGAGTCGGCCGAGTGTGACTGTGTCTCTCAAGATTGTATAGACATATTTAAAGGTGAGCGAACATCTGAATCATTAGTAATTGTATTGATTTAGGTAATTTAAAGTCGTTTTGGTAACGATGCTTGAAACACAGCTGACTTCACATACACTAAGTGTAATTAATGAACAAAAAAAAGAAACAAACAAACAAACAGCAATGCTTTAACAAAACTTTAATTTATTGGATATGCCATGTCAACTGATTAGATATATCCAATACAGTATTCTAAAAGACATGTATAATAGTTTGATTTACGGCTGTGAAGAAGATCTTCTTCTCTTTGGTTGTTTCTTTGTGTTTACTCGTAGGTTTTGATTACGCATTACATTGATATATATATATATATATATATATATATATATATATATATATATATATATATATATATATATATATATATATATATATATATATATATGAACTCCAAAAGTGCCAATTTAATATATTGTATTAAATGCCCGAACTGCGAAGAGTTATATATCGGCCAGACCGGAAATGCATTATCGGAACGAATGAGGGTACACCGTCAACAAGTCAGAGATTCCGCATATAGACAAATACCGCTGAGTGCACACATTGAAACTTGTGGCTGTGGAATTTTTTTTATTTTTCCATTTTATAAAATGAAATCTCCGAGAGTCACTTTAAGGGAGTTGAAAGAACGAAAGTTTATTGAAAAATTTAAACCTATCTTAAACAGACGTTAAATTCAATTTTTATTATATGTATCAGCTTACACTTTCAGTTTCGTTTTAACTCTATTTATAACGTTACTAAGTCGTTCTTTTGATACTATTGTAGTTTTTCACGTGACGATCGTCTATAAAGACGTGAAAGTACTAATGAATTATAAATATGGAACTTCTGGTTGTGTTGGATCTTTATTTGACAAATATAAATATATATATATAACATTCCAACTGACTGTTGTGATTTCGTACATGTATCCTATACATTATATTGATCAAAATTTATATATATAGCAACAGTAATGCCTGCTGTTGTAACGAATTCTCTAACAACGTTTCCTTCAACAAATGTGAATTCTCCAACATCATTTCCTACAACAAATGCGAATTCTCTTACAACTTTTCCTTCTACAAATGCGAAGTCTCCAACAACAATTCCATCCACAAGAATGACACCTGAACTGACGAATTCTGGTGAGCCCTATATTCTTTTTATCTATATACAGTGGTTTATACGATGTGATTATACGATGTGACTAGGATCTAAGGGAAAATTAATACAGAACGTAATTATTTGACAAAGAATCTTTGCGACAAAGAATCTTTAATGGTGCGAACAACTTTTTAAAAAAATATTTGTTTCCGGAAATTGCGAAAAAAAACGTATTGTTGTCAACTTATGAGACATCTGAGAGTTTTTTTCTTCAAAAATAGTTGGTTTACAATACTCTATAATATAAGTTTAGATAATTATTCATAGTGTTATATATTTTGTGTATTTATTGTGATTATTGTTTTCTCTTTCTCATTGCAGGCATATGTCATGATCTACCTGGTGTGGATTGTCTCATACTGAACTCTACCAACATATGTGCAAGTCCTTTTTCACATCAATATTGTGCAGCATTCTGTGGACATTGTAAATCTGATTCAGTTCAAACAGTGTTTGGATGAACTACGCGCCAATCAATAATTGTAATGGAAACCATGTAGCAGTTATTCCGTACTCATTAAAACAGTTTTAGATTAAAAATGATTGAAATGCCTTGGAGTTAAAAACAAATAATCTGAAATTTAACATTAATTGTTTAAATGTATCTAGAATTGAATCTAGCAATACGAAGAAGCATATTATCTTCTCTTTAAACCAGGTAAAGGGTAATGAAATAAAGGTCTCACTAACCACTTCCGGGTCAAATGGCCACCCCCCTATGTAGTACCAAAAACACACTGAACCTGTATATGTAATTAACTACAAAAGTGTATGAATATTGTTTACATGTGTGAGTAAGTTGCCTCCATGCTGTCAGTTAGCAGAACAGGTAAAAATGTGGATTTTCAGTATTATTTATTCAAGTAAATTTTGTGAAGAATTTCTACTATCATCGTACCATTAGCATAATGATTTTGGAAGCCTTATTTTCCAAGTTTCGCAACGGTATGCAGCTTTAAGATGTCATTTGTCCTGGGAATTTACAGTGAGACTTTGAAAATTACTTTTTAAACATGTAAAGTAATGGAAACGTTAGAAGTGGTTAATGAGACCACAAATTAAATTATGGCATATTTCAGAGAAATGCATAATTTGAGGAAAATTGCCTTTCCTGGTCATTATTTCCATTTTCCCATAAAATCAGTATAGTGATATTGGTAATCTGGCTATCTTCTAAGAGGTGCATTGTGCAAGGTATTTTTAAAGAATAACATAGCAACAAGATTTTTATCAGTAACAGCGACTCATAACTTGACGTCAACTATGAAATACACAACGTCACTGCTTGGGATATTCAAAGTACTCAAATAGTCACACAGCACAGACTTAGAATCACACAGTAATGAAATGGGTATGATATAAATTGTTGAAATCTGTTCTTTTTTCATAATGGTAAATGATATTTACTATTACAACTTCTTGAATTATCATAGGTATCAATTTGGTGTGACAAGTTAGTTAAAATTGTAATTTTTTAGTAATTTAGGGAAAATATCACTGAGGGGCATGATATAAAAATGCCCATTTCTTTGTAGTCCTATGTCTGATTTTGATAGTTTTGGTCTTATTAGACTCACAATACCACAAGCTTTTATAAAATGTAAAAAAAGAAAAACAAAAAAACTTATAAAATGTTTTAAGGTCTCACTAACCACTTAGCATAATGATTTTGGAAGCCTTATTTTCAAAGCTTTGCAACGGTATGCAGCTTTAAGATGTCATTTGTCCTGGGAATTCACAGTGAGACTTTGAAAATTACTTTTGTAACATGTAAAGTAATAGAAATGTTAGAAGTGGTTAGTTAGACCAAAATAATTTCAATTTGGACCTGCGGCACTGTTATATGTTTTATGGTTTAATACGTTGTGAGGATACTATAAGGACTATGAAGTAAGCGTAATGTTTTTAATCTATTCTTAGTGAAAATGTGAGTTATCTTGTTTTTTTTTATTTGCCGTGTGTCTATTTTCCTTTTGTCTAGGTATTATCCCTGTATTATGTTCTTTTTGATAGATTGAAACTCAAATGTTAGAAGAAATAATCTTAGTGACTAAATAAGATTTTCTTTTGTTCTGAACAGGAAATTTTGCATAGAAAATATTTAACTCCATCACAATAGCGAATCCTTACGTTTTCCTTCAAGAAATATGTGGCACAATATGCATCATATTAGGGTTAGGCAATGTGTTTGGCAAAGATATAACGGATTTCAATGCTGAATGTATTTCGGAACAGGAGATTGAGTATAAACTTTGAACGACCACTACTATGAAACTATGAATAACATAATGCTAAATAATGAAATGCTTTATTTATTTATTTATTTAATTCTTTTGCTTTCTGAGTATTTTCTTTCGATATTTTAACATTTAAATTATAACTTTTTAAAACAGTTTCAATGTTCTACGGGGTCTTTCGAGGGACCTTAGAACTGCCACATATGAGAAACTTTCAGAATGATAAGGTTGGCATAGATGTTCTTGTAGAAGTGTTACCAAGGAGACCAACATTCTATCAGAAATCAAAAGAACATAAATAACTTAAATAATACATACAAAGTAACTAAAGTAAATGAACAACTTGGACTCCACTAAAAACTGGGAGTATGGACCGGGTCCACCGGTAGGGTAAGCGGTTTCTGCTTTTCCATTAACACCCGCTCACAAAAGTCAAGTCTAAGGTAGATGAAAGAGGAAAGGAAAACTATGACGCATTGAAAAAAAAGAGAGTTTTCATGGTGCAAATGAATACAGAAGTCCAGCAAACGTAATCTCATCATAAAAATAAATAATTAGAATACCCCGTCACCATATTGCAGATGATTATGTTTGCTCCTGTATTTTAACTCAAAGAGTAAACAAGGGAACCACGACTCTACAGTAATTATCAAATGAATATTTTCTAAGGATAAAGTCTTTACAGGGAAAATACACACACACACACACACACACACACACACACACACACACACACACACACACACGATATAACCGAAGTAATATGTACATAGTAACAAAAAAGCATACCAGTGCACCGGTAGAATAAGCGTCCTCTGTTTTGCTGTAGATGGATACATCTTAAGGAATCTCGTTTTCATGACTTTAATCGTGTAGCAAGTAAAAACTTGTTCGACAGGCCTAAGAAGTCAAAATACTGATTAAAAACCAATAACAATAAAATGCTTGATTCAGCCTTACAATTTTTGGGCGGCGTTTTGTGGTCAATAAATATTATTTCACGTCTTTTGGATGTCATTCTATGGTCAATGAATATTAGTTCACTTCTTGTGGGCGTCGTTCTGTGGTCAAGGAATATTACCTTACGTCTTATGAGCGTCGTTTTGTAGTCACTGAATATTACTTCACGCCTTGGGGTCAGCGCTCTGTTTTACTTTACGTCGTGGGGCACCGAGCTGTTGTCAAGTAATATTACTTAACTCCATGAAGGCGTCATTTGTTTTCAAGGAATATTCCTTCACGTCTTTGAGTCGTCGTTCTGTGTTCAAGAAATACAATAAAGCTTATATTCATGCAGCGATAAACATTTAAGTTCTTAAATGGCAAATCTATTCACATGTCGTTCTACAAGTAAAAATAGAGTCGAACCTCAATCGCTCAAAGTCGGATGGCTCAAACACAATTCAAAGTACCAAAATTATCTTATACATGAACAATCTTGATAAGTTTGGATTTACTGAACTGACTTACCGTTTTGCCCTCACAATCTAGATATCTTCAGTCATTTTGTCATCTTATGTGTGAAAAGCTGAAGCCTTATCATTAATCAAAGTGTCATGTTAGGTAATTACATGTAATAATTTTGTTATCACTATTAAAGTAGATTCAATCAAATCTAGCGTAGAAAATGGAAAAAGATAAATGAATACAAATTACTAGCAGATAAACTCAAGCTCTCAAAGTTTTGAAATCAAACACAACACTTTTAATATCTACAATTTTACAAACTTCTGAAAGTAAATAAAACACAACAACAAACAGATAAATCTTCATACGAAGTAAACAATTTATAACAATAAAGTCAGTCGGATCGGCAACACAACAAACCCGGAATTCTTTCAACTTCAATTTATTGAAAAAAAATTCCAAATATTACAAGGAAGACGTTTTCAAAATGCTGGAATTTTTTATCGACAATATATTTGTCCTGTGTAGTGGACGCGTTTTTCAATAATTGGTCGGCATTCAAATGGGGACGAATTGTGCTCCTCTACTTGCTGACATATTCCTTCACTCTTATGAGACTGACTTTATAGCTGATCTGATCCAAAGGAAGAAACGTTTTAGTCAGATTATCTTATCGCAGTTTCCGCTATATAGACGACGTATTATCATCATATCATAGCTTACATTCGGAGACCGATGGTACAAGAAAGCTATTGACCAAACTATACGACAAACGCGATGTCTTATCAGTCCGTGTTTTAAATATTCTTTTCATCTGTTGCAACATCCCTGCAGCAACTGCGTATGGAACTTTCGTTTACTCAACTCAAATGTTATGCCAGAGTCTGTCGTAATTACGCAGACTATTGTACCGTTCAAGACTTCTTACAATTAGGATTTTGGAACAGGGTATATTGCTACAAGATTTAAATCCTCAGTGTAAAAGTTGTATGTTCATTATCATGAATTCGTCGATCGATACAGTGTTGCACCGTCATAGTTTACTTTCCTCTTTTGTACTATATCAAAATGTGGAAATAAAAATTGCAAAACATGCAACATTCTTATAACCGACTCTTACTTCTCTAGTTCTCTTACAAACAAAACCTTTCATACAAGACGTCACGATGACTTAAGTTGCAAATCAACAAACTTAATATATGGATTAGAATGCAACTTATGTGGTTTAGTATATGTCGGTGAAACACAAGAACGATTATACAAAAGAATGTGCGGTCATCGTTCGGGAACTAATACCACCAAATTTCTGACAGTTTATCAACATTCTAAACAACAAGGTCATTCAATCCTCTCCTTGGTTTCCTTGATTACTCTCTCAATGAAGTTCGTATTTCAGAAAAAAATTACCATCCTACCATTTACCATCCTACGAACAGTCCCGTTTTAAGTAAAACACTATCGTAAGAAAGAGAGCAGTACCGGATACGCAGACTAGGGTGCAATGACAACATCAAAAGTATAGGAAACCTTTCAAGCCAATATAACAATAGCATAAATGTGATAAATTTATTTGACAAAAATCCAAGACGGGAAAGGAGTCATGGCTATCGCCACTATACATCACCTAAGTTACATTATGTCTCAATAGATGGTCTCCTTCTTTTCTTACAAAAACCTCTTGGACTTCATCACATTAGAACCAACCTCTCACTCTACTGCACTCCCTTTACAAAACAAGTCTTGACACTCCTGTTTCTGAACCAACCTCATCATTATACAGACTTGCTGCCATCATTTTGGATATTGGTTTCCACAGACTCTTTAAACCAGTTTGTGTGAAAACTTAAGATGAAGAAAAACGATAATTTCTTCCGCTACCGTTTGTCAACAAAGGTATAGATGCAATTAATTTGGCTAACATCCCCCATCACAAAAATATTACCAACAAAATTCCCCCATATTTCAAAGACAAAGCCATACCAGTTATTTCACATTCCTATACTTCACCCATTGTATCCAAAATTTTTAATTATAAAAGACTATTACAGAACCTCGAGATTGAGGACTTCAAGGCTAAACCAACTGACTGTTCTTGCAAAAACTCTCCATTGAAATATGATCCTTCCGGTCACGTCGTTACGTTAACGAATCTCTGCGTAGTATCCTTTCTATAGGCCCCAAGTACCGTGAACCGCGGTCCATAAATTTGAATTATAACTTTAAAGTTCTTATGGATGTCGTGGGAGACTGCACAAGAAAATGGATAAAACGAGAACAAGAAGACATTGATTCTCTGTCAGAGTGTTGAAGCCGCGAAGTCTTTAATTTTGAAACGAATGAAATTTTTAAGTAGGTCAATCATATATCACTTTTCAGAGACCCCAATGTAGCAAAAGCATTGTCTATTATGCATGACAAATATGTTGTTGTACCAGCCGACGGAGCCCAAAACAACCTTATATTTGTCTGCAAAACGCTTTACATCCAATGTTTATTATCAGAGGTAGACGTAGAAAATAATAGCAGTGATAAGACCTATAATGTTACCACATTCTCCAAAGAACAAATTGTGGAAAACCATAAATCCGTGCTATCCTCTTTTGGACGATGACTGTGATTTACCGTCTATGCACTGGATTCCTAAACTCCACAAGAATCCATACAAACGACGTTACATAGCTAGATCTGCAAAATGTATCACCAAACCTCTTTCAAAACTTTTAACTTCTATACTCACATCTGTCGAAGAGGGTTTGCAGTCCTACCACAACACTTATTACTCCCGTAGTAGTATTAATTCAATGTGGATCCTGAAAAATTTGAAAGATCTTTTGGAGACAATCAGTTCAAGACTATTATCTGAATATAATAGCATTAAAACCTATGATTTTTCAACATTGTATACTTCTATTCCACATACTCAATTAAAATCTCGACTTAAAAACATTATACATCATTGTTTATCCAAAAAACAATGGTACACATAGATAAAAAAAACATAGTTCTTGGTAAAGATTCCTCTTCCTCATACTTTGTAAGAAATAATTTCAATTCATCTTCTAAATATACAGAAGATGTTTACAAAATGCTGAAATTTTTTAATCGACAACACATTTGTACAGTGTGGTGGACGCGTTTTTCAACAAACGGTCGGTATTCCTGTGGGAACAAATTGTGCTCATCTACTTGCTGACCTATTCCTTCACTCTTATGAGGCTGACTTTATAGCTGATCTGATCGATCCGAAAGAAAGAAAATCGTTTAGCTAGATCCTTTAATCTCAGTTTCCGCTATATAGATGACGTATTATCTTTAAACAATCCTCATTTTAGGGATATTATACATCACATCTACCCCCAAAGAACTTCAGATAAAGGATACTACAGACACTGTGAAGTCAGCCTCATATCTTGACCTACACTTGCAATTCCACCTGAAATCGATGGAAAGGAAAACTATTGACAAAACGTGATGACCTTTCATTCAAAATTGTCAACTTTCCTTTAATATGTGGCAGCATCCCTGCAACAACTGCGTATGGAGTTGTTCACTACGCAGACTTTTTGTATCGCGCTAGCATTATAACAAATAGGCATCTGGAGCAGGGTTATGTTGCTACAAGATTGAATTCATCACTACAGAAGTTTCATGGTAATCATGATGAACTCGTGGATCGTTATGGTGTATCCATCTGCGCCATGAAAACTGATTTGTTCAAGGTATCATAGTTTTCCTTTCCTCTTTCGTCTACGCCGGACTTGACTTTTTATGAGCAACTCGGCGGGTGTTTCTAGAACAGCAGAGGACGCTTTCCCTACAGGTGAACCTGGTCCATACTCCCAGTTTTTAGTGGAGTCCGAGTTGCTCATTTGCTTTTGTTACTTTGTATGTATGATTTTAGTTACTTTATGTTCTTTGTTGCATATGTCTGTTTTCCATGTCTGGTCTTTGTCTCCCTGGATTACATTCTTTTGATTACCGCTATAACCTTGGTACCCTTGATTACGCTTGTCTATTCCGGATTCGACTTTTTATGAACAACTGGGCGTGTGTTTCTAGTGCTCACCCTATCGGTGCACTTAGTCCATGCTCCCAGTTTTTAGTGGAGTCCGAGTTGCTCATTTACTTTTGTTACTTTGTACATATTATTGTAGTTATTCAATGTTCTTTGTTGTGCGTGTCTGTTTTCCATGGCTTGTCTTTGTTCCTGGATAGTATTCTTTGGATTTCCGCTAGAATGTTGGTTCGCTTGATTACTTTTTTCGGTATGAATAGTAGAAAAGTGAAATTCATATATTTTATTTTATTTATTCTTCAAAGCATGAAAATAAAAAAGTACAAAAACCTGGTTGGCCTATAATGACCACGTCTAAAAATTGTGTAGAGTGTACGTTAATTCTTCCGTTCCGTTTTCGAACGGTCAATGCAATTTGAATCATCAAATTCTTAACTTAGATTATTGGGAAACTTTCAGGTTATGATAACTAGGGAATGCCATATTAACTTTTATCATACTTAATCTAGTATCTTCTTTGCCATTAACTGAGGTTAGTGATAAGGATTACTATTATCTCCTTCTTACCTCCTAATAAACATAGTGAAACTGTCGAAAATGTATCGAACCACTATATGCACTTTGCTGCTATTTTGTATTACAAAGGCATTAGACATTTCCGAAAACTACATAGACACTCTGAGTGGTACTCATTGTAATTCCACAAATTATGCTGAATTTAAGGATAAATATTTGAGCACTTATATGGGATACTATCAAATTTTGTACCTACTATAAACTTTATATCAAATATTTTTTGTTTCCATTAACATTACATCAACTTTTAAAAAATGATTATAGATGATACCATAAGCATTTTTTCATCCACAACTATACTTAAACTACTCAATTATTTCAGTGAACATGCCGGAGGATGTAATGCATGTTTCTCTAATGCTTTCCTCTGACTTATGTTTCAAAAGATGTTCCAATTCCTTATATCAGGCAATCGTTTATGCATATTTTATTTCTTTTGAAGTTTATTATTTAATATAAAATAAAAAATATATTATAGTAATTGTTAATATAGGTAAACTGTACACATGCACTCATTAGCAGCATTATGATCAAATGAAAAGGAAAATAAAAAAATCAACGATATGATTCAACTAAACCAATCTATACTAATGTTTCAAGTTTAAATCAAAACTGATTCATTAAATAAGGATAAAAACAAAATTTCAGAACACTAATCCGTTTCATAATCAAGTCGAGTCCACAATAAATCTAGCAAAATAGAAACATTTATGTAGCAACTTACCTTTCTAATGAGCCATTTGGAGAATGGTACCCCCTAACCACTATAATCTGCCCGAAAGTGGAAGAAAAGGATCATTTATACCAAATAGTACACAATGCCTATACTGCATTTATTATGCAGATCTTGAATCAATCATATTGTCAAGTAAAATTTGCTTTTAATGTCCTAAAGAAGACAAAATATTAAAAAAGGGAAATTTAAGAATAAAACAGATTTTCTAGCATTTTAGAACGTAAATTGTATATTTCTGTTTAAGATTTTGTTTGCTATCATTCTTATACATATAAGAATAAGGTTCCAAAGAAGTAGCTACGATGAATGACAGGCATATATGTATCCAACGCCATTTTAAAAATGCTAATGTAACATATACGAATTATGGATATTTTACGGAAATTTTAGCGGGTATGAGGTACAATCTTTTCGCTTAAATGGCCTGGAATACGTTAAAGTACGCATTGCCTTGGCTCATTAGAATGGTACGTTGCTCCATAAATGTGACTGAATACACAAAAGCATGTTTGAAGTAAGATACTTGAAAAACAATACCCATTACATGTGAGCTGGAAGAAAATATGAAATTCCGAAAATGTTCAAATATTTATTGCTTAGGCTCATTTTTAAGCTTAGACATAATATTAGTTTGCTGTTTTACATAAAAGCGTGTTTAAAGTACGGAATTCTGCAAAAAGGCAATAACGTGTGATATAGAAGACATTTCTGAAATTCTGAAATTTCCCATTTTTCCGATTTCATAGTAATTGTCACTCTAAAAGAAAAAAAAAATAAGCGCCTGAATTGATCAGATATGTTTTATACATCTTTCTCTTAATTATTAATGCTTTTAAAAAAATATGACTTCTACATTCTTGGTATAATGTGAATGAGAATTCTGTTTGATACTGTGATCAGTTTTCTAGGGGTAGGGGTAATTGTTTTACCATCTTTTGAAAAAAAAAAACTTGAAAATTAGCTTGTTGTGGTTTATTTAAGTAGAAAATAAAATTATCTATCGAATGATATCAAATTTGAGACGTTTCAGTTGAGCAATGTCTTGTAGAGTAGAATTTATCTGACTTTTACGAAAATTTCGAAAATCCCATTTTTTGCATTTTTGGATAAATTTTGACTACGAAAATCGCCAAAATTCATCAAAAGAACCCCGGAATTATAAATTGTGATAATACTAAACAGAAAATACCAAATAAGCCATTTTTTACTGAAGCATAAATACTCTAGGGGTTTTGACATTGAAAAATATGCCAATTTGAGCGATTTTTCGGCGGGGTAGGGGTACATTATTTTACCCCTAAACTCTAAGTGTTACCACAACTGTTTTTGGTATCATTGGAAAGCTGAGACATTTGGTTGCGTGATAATACCTAAATATGTTTAGTTTGTTCACACATGCTATCCCAGGAAGACTTAGACGGTCAAACAATTAAGTCACAAAAATCTTGGCTTTTTGACCCTGTGGGTTACAAATATAGACTTATACTGAAAAATTATCCGAGAATATTCTTTGCGACAAATTGATTCGGTAATGGGAAGTATAAAGGTATCTAAAAATTGCCATGAAGTTGATGAGTTGTGGGGGGGGGGAGGATGCACGGTGGACCCTCCAAGCCCATGGACTAAAATGTTGGGTTAAAATTAGGATTTACAGCGCGCTAAATCTCCCTCTTCCATTGCGGCGTGACTATACCAGTGATGATTAAAAAGCATTAGCCTTTAAATGAAAATTATAGAAAATATATGAGCACATAATCAGCATAAGACAGGCAAATAGTTTTCTTTTTAGTGTTTGCAATATTTGTAATTGTCAAAAAAAGCATATATAGTCTGTTTTATTTTTTTTTATATCAAATCAAACTAGAAAAACTGCAAGGTTGCTCACAAAGAGAATAACCCTCCTTCAAAAAGACAAAGATGTAAAACGTATGTTGGGTTATCTCCTTTTGGAGTCCTTTGATATCAAATATATACCTGCATGCAAATTTACATATGATACCAAACCTTTATAAACATTTTCATCAAAGTCCCATAGGGGTTTAGCAGAAAGAGTAATCAAAGGAACCAAGGTTCTAGTGGTAGTTAAAAGAATGTAATCCAGGGACAAAGATCAGACAAAGAAACAGACATATTAGAACACAACAAAAGACATAAAGTAACTAAAATAATACATACAAAGTAACAAAAGCAAATGAGCAACTCGGACTCCACTAAAAACTGTCCATAAGGAGTTTAGGAGAAGTTACGCTTACAAGAAATGTGGACAGACGGTCGGCCGGACGGACAGACTTGCAGACATACAAACGTTGTTTGATGGGGTATGATTATTGTATATAAAATATATATGTAGAAATATATTCAGGTCTTTTAAAATTAACATTTTTTTCCTCTTTGACAGTGCCATGAATAACCTGTAATAGACTGCCTACTACTTGATACTACTGGTATTTGCTCCAGTGCTTTCGCTGACCAGTACTGTCCTGTGTTCTGTGGACTGTGTAAAATTGGCAATGAGATAAAAGGATGAGAAAGGAAATTAATAACACAGAAAAAATTGACTTCAATCAAAAATAGTAAGAATAATAAATTCTAGTGAAATAATATTAAATTTCTATGAAAGATTCACATTAAAGCCCCATACAACTCATGTCTTACATTTCTTGACGTGGACATACTATGAGCATTCATAGCTCACCATTGTGTTGTTTTAATTCAAAAGACTTTTCTTCTAAAACAACAATAACCAATGGACGCTAATTGATGTCATTGTTCATATAAACAGAAAGTACAGAAACTACACATTTAATTATCATTTCGAACTCCAAGAATAATTTGACCATTTGCATTACTGTCAATATTTGATATATTATCGCCTTCTGTTGATTTATATACAAACTGAGTTGTTAAAACGAGTATGAAATAAGCAAACTAAACATGAAGGTATACTACTACGATTAATTAATCTTCACTCTCATTACTATTATCTTCGACATCACTTCTAGCATCTTCAACCTAATCAACATATACCATTAAAGAATTAACAAGGTTATACATTAAAGCAAAGGATAACTATATTAGTTGAAGATCAATTAACACTGGTATCTGTATAATAAATGTAACATTGACACCCCTTTATCCTTTATATTCAAAGTACATATTACAAAATACTGTATGTATATAGAATGGTTTATCTAACCAGGTCAACATACAGTATGTATACGGAATGGTTTATCTAACCTGGTCAACATAATGGAATACTATTTATACCTAACATCGTGATTTGATAACATCCCAATTATACCAGTGTCCCTCGTTCTCAAGTCAAATCTAACATTTGCTTTATAGATTTGTTATGTATTTAGTTTAAATTTGTAGTATTTTTTTTTACAAAAAAGTCGTAAGTGTAAAATTAGTCGTAAGTTGTGACGTCAAAGTAGTTTAAAGTATGGCGTCATAACTAATTTTACACTTTTTTTTTTTTTAAAAGAAGTGCAGCTGGTTCTCATTCGAGAAATGACGATATCAAACTAGAGTATCATGCAAATTCTCTTTTCTTTTAATAATTCTTACCTTTCCTGATATAAATTTCGACAGCGCACTTTTAACAATAAGGTATGTCCATATAATATGAAGAATTTGTAAAATCAATAAAGACCATCTAACAAAGTTCATTATTGAACTATTGTAGTAGTTCATAAAATATGCACCGCCTTCGTCGGCAATAATTGGAAGATCTATGAAAACGGAATACAAAATCCTGAAAAATGGAAGTGCTTTTTGTTTAATTTTCAATGTGATAGATAATTCTATGATAAAGAAAAGAGGTGAAAGGGAACTTGAGGTAAGGAACCATATTTTAAACGCTAATCAATTAGAATATAATCCAGGGAATGACAAATAAAAAATAGACGCACAACAAAGAATATAAAATATTCCAAATAATACCCACACAGAAAGAGTAATCCCTACAACCAAGATTCTAGTGGAAATAAAAAGAATGAAACCCATGGACAATGACCAGACATGGAAAACAGACATATGTAACAAAGAGCATGAACTAAACAAAAACAAACACATACAAACGAAAAAAAAGGAAGCAACTCGTACTCCACCAAAAACTTGGAGAATGAACCATGTGCACCGGAATGGTAGGCGTTCTCTGCTTTTCTAGAATTACCTGCCGAGTTACTCATAAAATGTCACCTCCGAAGTAGAAGAGAGAGAAAAGGAAAACAATGACACAGTAAAAAAGTCTGATGAAACAGATGGATAGACCATTACGATCCAAGTGTTCTATTGACCACCATAAAACGTTTGTACTTATTATTTTAATTTTGGAACAAATAACACCACATGGACAAATAATTTTTACAAAAAATCATGTGAAGTTCTAATTCAATTAACGTGATTTTTCACGTGAAATTCACTTAAAATGAATTGAATTTCATGTGAGGGCTCGATTCACACGCATTTCATGGGAACTCTGTCACAATGTTTATTAGCTCAATTCAGGTGAAAATGATGTAAAATTGGTATGAAAATAATGTGAAATAATTGTGCCTGTGTATTGCAGAAGCCTAATTGTACGATATATATCACAAAATAAAAAAAATATCAGTCAGTGTCGCTCTGGCATAACGTGTTATTGTGCCATATGCAAACACAATAAGCAGGTGCTGAATGGAGGTTGCTACAAAACGAAGAACAGTTGACGAAAAGACACGTCAATGTGTTTATCGTATTGTTTAATCATGACTTGTTTATTTCCATCGGTCCCTAAGAGTCAGGTTTGGATCAAGAAAGTTTTTAGTATTTTACCAACATTTGGCGAACAATTAGTAGCAAGTAGATAGTTTTACTGGTTGTGCCAAAACATATGACTTACTGGTATTTAAAGTCAAATTGAACCGACTTTAACTGAGTCATAACTTACATGTAAGGGTAAACACCAAGTCTTGTCAGAATCCATACTATAACAAATAGGACGAAACATAAGTCTGCGAAGGTATGATGTTTTGTGTACGACCCCAATTTTGCCAACTATAAACAAAAAAACAAAAAAACAAAATACAAACAAGAAAGCACAATAGTAAAAGTAACTAAGGACGACTTACCAAATTGTTGTGCATGTAATACATCTATGTATTTATTGATGATCTGATAGGATTTTATGTTAATTTCTACAGTGAAAAATCTGTTTCTCCATCAAATGTTCTAAACAATTTTTCTAGAAAAAAAAATCCTTAGGATGCACCTTTTCTCTTATCCAACAGCGAAAAATGCTAAACCGGGCCCTGAATAAAACGACACTTTTTAAAATCCATTAATGTATTTTGAACCTTCATATACCGAAACCTGTTAACCTTCGGAAGTCCGGTTATGACTGGTTTTATTGCAACATTATTTCATTCGTCTGTTTTTAGTTGTAATGTGTTATTTCTTTTATACTTTTGGCCGGACATTTCTTTTTGTTTGTCTGTCTAATTACTTATTTACATTAGAGATTTTTGTTGGTTTGAAACACAATTTCACTTTAAGAAGTGTAAGGGTGAAAACAAACTTTATATTAAGAATAATTTCTGATGATAAAATCACTCTTCCTCCAGTCTAGTGTTTTCTCTCTCTTAAAAACGGAGTCTCAAAAATTTAACTTATTGGCAAAAATAAGGTTTATTTTAACTTGCTTACAATTTAGAGGAAACAGAAAGGAGATATGATGTATGGATAAAAGTATACATTTAAAAATAAATCTTTTAAACTTGAGAAAGAAAAGATACTTAACGAAATATACTTACACACAAAATGTAATCTACTTGATCATGTACACATAGAATAAGAGAACCGATCCGGAGAAGATTGTGGGCAAACGATGTCACCATCAGGAAGAGTGTTACGGTATGGTGTATTATAAGTTCCGTAAAATCCTGAAAAAAAATTCGTCAAACACCTTATGATAACTTTCAATTACTGAATTACTGACGTAAGCTTAGAAATGTTCAAATCTACACTCTCCACATTTTTCAAATAGGTCAGTAAGAATTTGCTTCAGCAATAGTTGTAGACAAGGGTTATGCTCACAATTTTACAAGTAGTATTTATTTCGTCAATGTGTTTTATAATAGAATGAACCAATCTATGCAAAATAGATATATAGATAGTCTGGATAGCTAAAATCGGTAGACTGATATTTACATAGAATTGTAAATGTATTCCGTATACTGGACACCCCGGTCAAAATTTTCTGCATGATCCTTAATCTCCTCCTTTTACGACCGATCCTGAACACTTGACATGTATATTATCGATCTATTTTATCTATCGATCATCTCTTTCGCTTCACAGTGTGACAAATACGATTTACAAGTTAAATTTATAGTTGTAATTGATGAGTCTGAACCTCATAATTTCTTTGTTTGAAAGTGTAATTAAAGAACCCAAGATTCGAGCGGAAATCAAAAGAATATATTCCAAGGATAAAGACTAGACACACACAACAAAAACATGAAATAACCAAAAAACACGGAGTAAATGAGCAATTCGGACTCCATTAAAACGGCACATGGACTAGATGCTACGGTAGGGTAAGCCTGTTCTCCTTTTTCAGAAAAAAAACACCGAGTTGCTCATAAAATGTCAAGTCTGAGGTAAACGAGAGAGGAAAGGCAAACTATGACGCGGTGAACAAATCGGTTCTCATGGTGCAGATGCATACACCGTAACGCTCCTTCCTGATGACAACTATAAAACTTTTGTAGTAATGACTTCAATCTTGTGTCAACATAAACTTGTTCCAGAAGCCCGATAATAAGAAACATTGAACGGTGCAAAAGTCTGCATAGTTACGACAGGCTCTGGTATACCATATGAATTGTGTTATGAAAACTCCGTACGCAGGTGTTGAAAGATGTTGCAACAAATAGTAGTAAAGCTGACAATTCAGAATAAAAGTCATCGTATTTGTCGTTTATGTATGTCAATAGTTTTCCTTTATCATCTATCTCCAAGTGCAAGACAAGAGACTGACTTTGTATGCCTGTAGTGCCCTTTATCTCAAGTTCTTTGAGGATAGATGTGATGTACAAAATCCCCTTAACTAGGATTGTTTTATGATTATAAGTCATCTTTATAGCGGAAACTGGGGTCAAAGGATCTTGTTAAACGACGTTACTTCTTTTGGATCAGATCAGCTATGCAATCAGCCTAATAACTGTGAAGGAATAGTAGCGGAGTACAATTTGTTCCCATTGGAATCCGATCGTTTATAGAAAAACACGTCCACCACAATACAAATATGTTCTCTATAAAAGAAAGTCCAGCATTTTGATGACATCTTTTGGTTATATATTTTTTTCTAAATAATGTTGTTCCTCTACGGTTACTTTGGTCTCCGATGTCAATCGTTAAAATATACAAAGAAAACAAATGGTTTCACTACTACCTACTTTACGTTTGTGATCTGTAAACAACATGAAGACAGCAGATATATAGAACCCTAGTTCTATAAGATAGTATATGTAAATGTCATTGGTAACAGGCTGAAAAAATCAATTATTAATAAATATTATTATTCATGCAATCAGATGAAAGAGTTGATAAAATTCGTGTAAGGGTTTAAAGAATATATAATATTCATAACCCTCACTTAAGTGTCACACACACACACACACACACACACACACACACACACACACACACACACATCAAGTGTTTGAATGAGTTATTAATGTATAAAGACTACAATCAATTTAATCTGTTTCTTAATGTCGTTCAGTTGTTGTTAATAAATTTCTATTTTTGAAGTTCAAAACATATTTTCCATTTAAAGACCAAAAGAAATTATTGGAACTTTCCTACTGATTTAAATGATCCAAACATAGCTACTTCAAAAATATTTATTCATTTTGGTAATTAATTCATTTTTAACAGAAGAAGAAAAAAAAGAATGTTTTCGTGTAATAAATTCGAGTGTTTATTAACACCAAGATTAGGACAACCAATAACAGTTTTCTTTTTATGACTTTTTATGAGCAACTCTGCGGGTGTTTCTAGAAGAGCAGAGGACGCTTACCCTACCGGTTCACCTGGTCCATGCTACCAGTTTTTAGTGGAGTCCGAGTTGCTTATTCGCTTTTGTTACTTTGTTTGTATGATTTTAGTTACTTTATGTTCTTTGTTGTGTCTGTCTGTTTTCTATGTCTGGTCTTTGTCCCTGGATTACATTCTTTTGATTACCGCTATAACCTTGATTACTCTTTTTATACAGAGTTGAAATACATCTGACTGCAGTTTTCTCTCCAAAGCAATATATATAAAATTGCAAAGAAATATCTACAGAAAGGATATTACAAGTGCAGCTACACCTGTATATATAATATATCATGAAAATAAAAAAAAAACAGCGCTTTTGAATCATTATTTATATTTGATGCCAAAAAAGTACGTCTTTGGAAGTAGTTTGGTGGATTTCAAAGCCACAATTTTGCAATAGGTCTTCTACTTTATGACAGATGTAACCAGTGCTGAAATGGCGAGGGTTTACCTGGGCTGGCCACCCTGTCCAACAGTTCCTTGCATTTCCGAACCATGATTTCTGAAAATAAAGAATAAATGTTGTTTACAAATATTAATTTACCAAACTATTCGCACAGTCATTGAATAGCATAGTCTATCTCAATTATATTTATACTACAATCGTCCAATTAGAACAATAGAAATGCATTGACAGAATAATTATTGATGATATACGGTCACTCACAGTATACAACACTTTTGCTTCGCCTGCTTTCCTGATCTAACATGAAGGTCAATTATCATAGATATCGGGTGTATGTTAAGTGGGTGCAATTAAATCAAAAACTTATCGTCTTATTAAAAAAGTCAATATCTTATAGGTGTAGATAGGTCACATATATTTTGTACATTTAAGGTAATTTTAAACATCCATTTGGTCAGAAACAACTGTACATAGTACGAGATATATTTTAAACTTTACAAATTATTCAAATAAAAGGGATCAGAACTTATGAGTAAGACTTTAAAGTTGAGAAATAATAATGATTACGAGAAATGAAATCTTTATCTGACAAAGAAATATAAAATGTATTGTACTTACATCCCATAATACAAAGATGCCATACCAAGACAGCAATAAATAAAAAGCAAAATGCCAACTGAAATAGGAATATGTGTTATTTTTCGAGAATGAAAAGAATGCTATGAAGTATCACAATTTTATACTTATAATTTTATAACAATGATTAATTATATATCATATTATCGTTGTATTTAATCCTACAACAATTCAATTTGAGCCGTCAGTGTACTCACAGATAATATACAGTTACTTTCTAAATAAAACATTTTTGATGTTACATCATAAGAGTAATTTGCCCACATCGAATCAAATTCGTTATTTCTCTTTTTTTTGTGACTAAACTTATATGAATCCTCGATCCGAAGAGAGATGTCTGGTGGGATCATACATTTTAAGTCTGAACCGTATATCGTTTTAATGCCATTTCAGTGACATTTTCTATTTAAGAGGCTGTCCCTTAGAAAACCATGCAAAACCGTCCAAAAGTGATTTCAGCAATGACTAATAATTTTAAGTGGGTTGGACCCCATGTGAAACGAAAAACTGCAAAAATATTTTTTCCGTAAAATCCAAGGGGGCCGAGATATGGCCGCCATTTTGTTTTCTAAGAATTAACTTGCAAAATTCAGACATCATTTATTTAGAAAGAAATATTTGATGAATCAACATAATTTACTAAATAAATTATAATTAGCCTTTTCTAAAACAACAGGCAAATCGTTATAATCAGTGCAATATATAAATTTCAAGCACATGAACATTTTGTACATTTTTAACAAGGTTGGTAATGTTTTGCCCAGTTTGTTTCAGAATTCCCAACATAAGTTTCAGAATTCAAAGTCTGGATTTATCCATTCTGTTCTTTTTTTTTTCAAATGGAGGCTCTTAGCGTTTCAACAATCTCCTAGAAGACTCATTTGCCTGCAATAGAAATGGACAAGCTCATTATTTTACACGTTTGTTTAAAAATCTATTTCTCGTTTTATTGGTATCTTTTAAATTTTAAACAATGCCCGTTAAGAAATGAATTATATTACTCAGAATTTCAATGAATACTAGGAATCACCATTGCATGTATGTACATGTACAAGTATAACAAGTATGAAACTTCATGAACATTTATTATTAATGAAGTGAATGATACACGAGGAACTGAAATCACCTTCTTGCATTCGTTCATGCTTGTAATTCAAACTCATTTCCATGCGAATGACATGTTTAAGATAATTAAAGTCATTAAGGATCTAATTCATTCAACAAAAAATATAAAATAATATGGACATACTTGTAAATTTGTATCTACACCAATGAAAGTGAAAAAAACACACACACACACACAAAACCACAACAAACAAGCAAACAAAAAACTAAAAAAAATCATTTGAATATAAACTGGTTTACTCTAAACAGAAAAAATCATACATGCACTGTTACATTTTATAAGCAACTCTGTATATAAATATCATAGTTATTCAGAATTTTGCAGACAAAGTAATTTTATGAATATGTTTTGATAATTTTTGTCTCATTTTCAAGAAACAAAGCAGGGAACAAACTTTGCAAGGGCCCAGCAGCCAATACTACTGAAAATTATATTGGTCCATAAAATGAAGAAAAAAAAACATGAGTCAGTTTTGAAATACATTTACAAATGCATAATATATGGTCGGTATTTTTCTGTGTTTGCTGTAGGTTATATTTAATCCTTTTTGGCCATTGGGCGGCCAAATCAGAAAAAGACAGCCACAGACACTGAATCCCAAAACTGGAGGGATTAGGTTGTACTGTAAGGCAAAATACAAAGAGTATTCACCACATTGGGAATCAGGCTTATTCCATGTCTATTCAGTACATAGTACCATACATTGTACATTTTTGTACATGTGCAACTACAAACTGTACATATGTACTTTTTTTAGTAGTAATCGAAATGTTTTGGGCTATAAGATTTCTTATTTTTTTAATAAAAAAATAATGATTATATCAGTATATTGTCTCACCTGTCTTTATTGAACCCATTACTGGTGTTAGAGTGTCCGTGATTCGGTCCACATTTATCAATACACTATTTTGGTCTCTCCTTCACACACATATATCGCAACATTAAAAAATGGTGTGTTATGTACTCTCAAGGCCCTTTAAGTATTGCTATAATTCATGCTAAATAACAGTCTGCGTTGGACTCAGAGATAATTTTTTGAATGGTTAAGCAGTATTTCATAACAATCCACGATCTCCACTACTCCAGCATTACCGCCCATAATTACGACAATTTAGATCGATATTTGTTCGTGACAAAGTTAGAAACAGACCCTTCCGATATAAAGAAACTCAGGTACGAGTTTATCATCTTATTTAAGCCTTGTAAGTTTTATTATTTCGTAGATTATGTACATTTTTCAAACAAACAAACGAGGAATGTAGGGGATGGGAACATCTAATTTTCTAATGGACCAAGTGGGACCAGAGTAATCTCGTCCCAAATATTGCTTTTATATAAAATATTGTTTTCCAACTTGTATTTAAATGATGTACGGTGTTTCTCTGATTTGAATCTTTAAGTTGACTCGCTTTAATGTACATATTGTATAAAGATTGGCATAGGGCAAATATATGAAAAAAAAACTGCTTAGCAAATTTCGAATTTCCACGAAAAATACCTCTTTTCCAAGTGCATAAAAAGTTATGAAAATGTAAAAATCCAGCTCGACATTTTACAAATAGGTAATTGATAGCAACACCAATCTTTTAAAAGTAAATATAGTGAATTTTAAGCGTTACTTCGTTACTATGTATTGGATTCCTAAACTCCACAAGAATCCATACAAACAACGTTTCATAGCTGGATCTGCAAAATGTACTACCAAACCTCTTTCAAAACTTTTAACTTCTATACTCACGACTGTCAAATAGGGTCTACAGTCCTACCACAATACTTGATATTCCCGTAGTGGTATTAATTCAATGTGGATCCTGAAAAATTCGAAAGATCTTTTGGAGACAATCAGTTCAAGATTATTATCTGAATATAATAACATTAAAACCTATGATTTTTTAACACTGTTTACTTCTATTCCCCATACTCAGTTAAAATCCCGACTTAAAAACATTATACATCGTTGTTTTTCAAAAAAAAGATGGTTAACCTAGATACAAATATATAGTTCTTGGTAGAGATTCCTCATACTTTGTAAGAAATAATTCCAAATCATCTCCCAAATATACAGAGGAAGATGTTTACAAAATGCTGGAATTTTTAATCTACAACATACTTGTCCAGTGTGATGGACGTGTATTTCAACAAACGGTCGGCATTCCAATGGGAAGAAATTGTGCTCCTTTACTTGCTGACCTTTTCATTCACTCCTATGAGGCTGACTTTATAGCTGATCTGATCCGAAAGAAAGAATATCGTTTAGCTAGATCATTTAATCTCAGTTTCCGCTATATGGATGACGTATTGTCTTTAACTAATCCTAATTTCGGTGATTTGATACATTGCATCTACCCCAAAGAACTTGAGATAAGGGATACTACAGACACTGTGAAGTCAGCCTCATATCTTGACCTATACTTAGAAATCGATGGTAAAGGAAAACTATTGACCAAACTTTACGACAAACGTGATGACTTTTCATTCAGAATTGTCAACTTTCCTTTCACCTGTGGTAACATCCCTTCAGCACATACGTATGGAGTGTTCATATCACAACTCATACGTTATGCCAGAGCTTGCCGAAGCTATGCAGACTTTTTGTATCGCGCTAGAACTCTAACAAATAGGCTTCTGGAACAGGGTTATGTTGCTACCAGATTAAAGTCATGACTACAGAAATTTTATGATCGTCATCATGAACTCGTGGATCGTTATGGTGTATCATTCTTCACCATGAAAGCTGATTTATTTAACGGGTCATAGTTTTCCTTTCCTCGTTTGTCTACCCCGGACTTGACTTTTTATGAGCAACTGGGCGGGTGTTTCTAGAAAAGCAGAGAACGCTTACCCTACCGGTGCACCTGGTCCATGCTGCCAGTTTTTAGTGGAGTCCGAGGTGTTCATTTGCTTTTGTTACTTTGTATGTATGATTTAGTTACTTTATGTTCTTTGTTGTGTGTGTCTGTTTTCCATGTCTGGTCTTTGTCCCTGGATTGCATTCTTTTGATTACCGTTGTAACCTTGATTCCCTTGATTACTCTTCGCCTATGACATACTTCCAAGTTGCCCACATTAAACAGAAGAGAAAAAAAAACCCTACGATATGCATTAACTTGACAGCATGCCAATTTTCAAAATGAACTATGAAACTGACTTTCTTTAACTTAAAAAAGCGTTGTTTTTACACTTTTTCAAAATCTTTTTGTATTTAACATCCTAACACTTCCATTTTTAAGAATGAAGATAGTCTAAATTTAAAGTTGAAAAATGGTGGAAAATCAAACAAATTATATAATTACTTAAAAATGACTGTTACCATAAATAGAATAATGTTTGACAAGAATAATTAACATTTTTGGGAATCTTAACTTAATACCTTCCAACCCCAACACAAATTTTCAGTCAATGCAAAAATGACTTTTGGACAAAAAATGAGATTTTGCATGGTTTCCTCAAAGACATTCTTAAATATGAGCATTTGGTATCAACAATAGTGAATTCACATTTGGTATCAACAATAGTGAATTCACATTTGGTATGAACAATTTTGAGTCAGTAGGAGAATATAAAGATTTCAGAGATTGTTGAAATAGAAACCATTTATTTCATATGAAGCCAAAACAAAATTGTATCCATTCATTTTTTTCCATAAATCAGGAGTGGTCACTGAAAGGAGATTTGCTCGAGGGTCGGCATTCAAAAGAACTTAGTGAAGGGATTGACACTGAAGATATTTTATATGAGGAATGACACTCAAATGTGTTTTTTTAATGGAATTTGACAATGAAGAGTGATTTGGAAAAGGGGTTGCTACTTAATAGAGATTCGATAAAGGAAATGTAGAAGCGTAAGAAAAGCACAAATGAAGACATGATTAAATCAAACTAAACATGAAAACAGGATATAGAGATGATATACACACACAGTGTAGCAGTCAAAAGTAAGTACAATACTAGTAACATAAAAAAATTCTACGAAGACATCACAAACAAAAACAGCAATTACAGTTTAAACTCCAACAACAACAAAACCCAAACACGGGAGTGGCATAAGATGCTCCGGAAAAGTAAGCATGTCCAGCTCCGCAAGCGGCTTCCATATTACTGCAAATTAGTAAAATCAAAATGTAGTAGTTTTGTTTTCCCCGACACACTCTGTCAAGGCGGAGTCACAAAAATATCCCAATAACAATTCCGAATCACACTATTATCGAATTAAATAAGTTTCATGATATAAATAATACTGTAATAATTGAAAGATCTAAACAAACTGAATATATGAGATAAAAAATAACCTAAATACATAATACAAATAGTCCCACAAACGTTTAACTTGATAATAGAAAATCATGCAAAAACGAACCAAATATAAAGAACCTTTTAAAAAAGTAGTGAAATGTCTTTCTGCATAATGTTATTGTCCTTACTTTATGGTAATGTGATTAAAATGTAATGAAGAACAAATAGTTTGCACCGTTGTGAGTCATCACAGTATGTCAAAAGAGCTACATCTCTGTAGTTAGTAAGTGCCAATTAAGTAACCGTAGATATGTTTCCTCGTCTGTGAGATAAGAAAAGCTGAACATACCCAGTACTTGTGCTCTACAACCACTAGGTCGAATGAAAATTGTATACTGTTTGAATTTGGATTTCAAATGGGAACATGGGAACTTTGAATGAGAGCAAACAATCGGTAAAATTACTAAAGCATCAGCAGTGGGATGATTCAAAAATTTAAAAATACGGCAAAATTTAAAAAGAAAAACATGTCCTAAACGTGAAAAAAAACAATGACGATATACATGAAATGAAATAAATTATGCATTAAAACTGAAAAGGAGACGTCTGGAAAAAAAAGCACTAGCAATAAAAATTCCCTAAAAAACCGTGAGTGACATCAGGAGCCCCAGAAGGGTAAGCATGTCCTTCTCTTTCGGCACCCGTCATATTACAAGTGAGTATAATCCGGTAATAATCTACCAACATTGATGCAGCTTCGCTACACATGTCAAACACTATCCACACTAATGCAAAGCATTCATTTCCACTGAGTATCATGATGACTTGGAAATTGTGGAAAAATATTGATAAAATCAGACTCAGGTAACAAAAATCGCCATAAAACATACACCATTATCAATCATTTTTTTGAAACCACGGATGTGATCTCGAACATCACATCTTGATATCATAGAGCAATAAATCATTCCATAAAAGTTAACATCGATAAATAGTAGATAAATAAATTTAAGTCAGACCTGCGTATGGATATTCGCAGAGGGATTTCGGTGAATATCTAAAATAAAAAATGTTAACATGAAATTTGACAAAGAGGTATATGGGATAGTATATAGTGTAAATTTCAACTTCAAACCGCCCATTAAATTTAACAATACACTTTACTCGTACTAACCTTGCATCATGGACCTTTTTCATTAATGATGGACTGTCTGACTTTCTTTTCTGTCTGAACCAAGATGAGACAACTTTTTTTGAAAAACCTGATTTCTTGGACAAAACCTTGTAAAAGAGATTACGCATCATATTACCTTATTGACAATGAAAATATATTGTGTGTGTGTGTGTGTGTGAATAGAAATAAAGCAGTATGCAATTTTATTTCGACTGCTGAGCATTTATACATGTGATTTAATTTATCATATAAATGAGTAATCAAGGGAACCAAGGTTATAGCGGTAATCAAAAAAATGTAATCCAGGGACAAAGACCAGACATGGAAAACAGACATACACAACAAAGAACATAAAGTAACTAAAATCATACATACAAAATAATAAAAGTAAATGAACAACTCGGACTCCACTAAAAACTGGGAGCATGGACCAGGTGCACCGGTAGGGTAAGCGTCCTCTGCTTTTCTAGAAACACCCGCTGAGTTGCTCATAAAAAGTCAAGCATTTGTAAATGCTTCGGAAATTTTTGTTCACGAATCGATATTTGAAGTATAAATGGTAAATTATGTGGATACACAAGTGTCTAAATTATGCCCAGTTGTTATGATTTCTGATATTTTTAAAACATATTTTGAATAAATGAGTTCAGAAATCAAAAGAAGTTCAGGCGGACAAACGAGCAAGAGCAGTTTGTTCACTCGACACTCATCTAGAAGTAATAAATAAAATCTTACACAAATAGTGCCTTTGGACGGGTTTTTGTTTTGTAGATACTCCTTGTCAAAAAGAGGATGATTGGTGTAGGTTTTTAGATTCCGTTCTTCTTTTACACCAAAATAAACAGCAAAAGGCGTGAAAACATATCTGTTTAATACAAAAGAGTAAAAATTATATTTAAATCTTATAGTAATCTGTACTTGATAATAAGAAATCAAATGTACATAATATGTAATGTAGTAATTCGATATGTAAGTATTTCCATAAGTGCAAAGTGGTGTTTGTTGTAAAATCAAACACATTAAAGGTATCTGTTTCAGAATGACGAGAAGGTTACCTTTGTCTCACCTGTTAAGAATCAACTCAAAGTGGCGACAGGTTTATCTTGTCTATCCTGTCAAAAATTTGTCTTAGAATGCCGACAATTTTTATGTTTGTCTCACCTGTCAAGCATCTGTCTCAGAATTACGACATTCTATCTTTTTCTAACCTGTCAAAAATCTGTCTCAGAATGATGAAAATCACGGCAACAAATAAAGATGGTAATACTATATCAGAAAGAGTCGGAACATAAACATTTTGAGGAAGTCTGGCATAGTCTTCTTGTCGTAGATATTGTGGTTGGTACTGGTCTATGAACCGGTTTACTCTTTCTATCATCATTAGGATTCCTTAAGAAAAAACACTTAACTATAGTCCTGTCAGTTATATTTCAGTTGTGAATGGACCGGAGGCCTTAAATTAATGCCTTGACATTATTCATATGGTAAAGAATTATACATGCTCAGAGAGTATAAAGGTTTAAGTTAAAACATCGTTTTTTGTATCTTATACGATCCACTTATTATAGTAAACGATTTGATCTACATTTATCTCACGTCTTCTGTTACTTTCGTTTAACATTATACAGGTTTAAAAACCAAATTTATTTGCTACGCTACTTGGATTTGATCTTACAAGACGTACTGTATTCGGCGGAAGCACAATAGGAATGGAAAACTATCTATAATAATGGCGGTATTTGGCCCAATGCAGACTTTAACAAGTTATACCTTTGAAAGATAAGGCTGTCAACTTACATAAAACCAAAAATAAATGGTTCAATCGAATATATACAAGGCCGTAACTAGAGGTACTTTGAAGTGGACGCGTATTTTAGTAGGATATTTACAAGGCCAATTGATATCCCCTTATGGGAATTAATCCATATAGAGTGTTCTAGGAAGCAAGGTCCGGACGTCATACGTATATAGCGATTTAGAAGACATATTTCATGTGGCTTACGATCATCATTGTGGATTAAACTGCACAATCTGAATAAAATAATTATATCACGCTTTACGTTAACTGCAAACATATCTAAAATCATAACAAAGGTATGATTAAATTTGAATAAGATAATATAAATTCAAAACAAAGTAAATGAGCTTTGTTTATAAGTCAAATTACGACAAATGTATTCATTGTCAGTTTTGTGCTTTCAATGATAAGAATGATTAAGTCAAATAGGGTAGATGATGAATTAAACTTCCGTATTTTACATGACTAATAGGTCATTAATTTTACTATCAAATCGTTCAATTTCGTTTTTTAAACAGAGAACGGTGCAAGGAATAGCTATAAAATGAACAACGTCAAATCAATCAATTCATATATATATCAATTAAAAAAAAAACAACAACAACAAAAACTTATGAGATTTAAACAAAACGAAATTTTTATTTGCTTAAGTTTAGTTCATTTTAATTAAGTTCTAAATATAAATATGGGTTGATCTGGTTGACTACCCGTAAGTCGGTATGATTGTTCAAATCAAACGCATCTGCGAATAACAAAATAAATTCAATCATATGTTATATGGAAAGACACATTTCTATATTGTATAGGATTGTTTCGTAATGCTTAGGGTTTGCCAGATGTACCGCAGTGTTGCAATTGATAAATGGACCCTCGTACACTTCATTTTCCAAAATCATCTTTATGATCTTTGAAATAAAATATGAAGATCAAACTATTCACAAATGGTTAAATGCAAAGTCAAGGAAAATATATTTGAAATCAATTTTAAGTAACTTCTGAATTTGATTAAAGTTTAACGTTTACTGGTACATTGTAAGTCCTGAATTCATATACCATTGCTGTCTATTCCATCAAGCACGAACTATGCCAACAGTGTTTAATAAAGCATTTGCAATTGTTACATTGTACAACCAATATTGGAAATACGAATAATTCATGTTAAGTTTTCGAGTCATTTTTTTTTTTTTTTTTGGTAACATTTGGCATTAAATAAGAGTTATTAATAACCTTTTAAGTAGTTCACCAGGTAAGAATCACGGAAATGTGATACATGGTTGGAAAGCCTACATATATTAATTTTTTAATTTTTGTTTAAAATGTTGTAGTAAACAGAAATAACATGTGGCTTTTCACAGAATCCTTGTTCATAAATTTAAAATTAAGGGAGATAATTCTGTAAATGACACTAAAATACAATAGACACTTTTCTATTTTCAATGCAAATTAACACCTAAAAGCAGACAGTTTGGAATGAATATACATTTCATCATAAAGACCTATAAAGCAAGTTAATGACAAAAATCAAAATGTTTTTAGGGTGAATCATAATTTACAGAATGTGCATGCTTCTTACAAAGATTTTACTTAAGCGTTAATATGCGCAAGTTTCATTAAATTCATTCAATGTAAAAAATATAGATATGACTAAAATCTGTTCAGGCAAATCGAAGTTAAATTGTTTGACCCAGAAGTACAGAGCCAAAGCTGATTATTACAATCTTGCCAAAATTTAAGACGAAACATTAGTAACATTATATTAAAAAGATTGTATTATGATGTAGCTTTCTAAAAACACTTTTTTTTTCAAAAAAAGTAAATAAACTGATAGGTCTCCTCAACTTTTATACATAAAACAGCATTTTCCACTTTTTAAAATTGTAAAAATGTAAAACATTAAATGTAAGCATGATACGTATCTAAAGCACTAATTAATGCACAGATATTGCTAATCGCCCATTCAACTGAACAAATTGTACTAACATTTATACTCGACGTCACATACAGCACATTTTCTAATTGAATTTCTACTTTTTAAACCGTCGGGACTTATCACTAGAGTTGTCTCTCCTTTATTTAATCTGAAGATAGTTCGCATATATGCATGACGTGTTAGTACCAACGAGTCGCTTATTGGTTTAAATCGTGCGTAACAAATCCTTACAGGAAAATCCCATACTAATATCAGCCATGTTGGTTTCTACGGGACGATTTGTTTACAAACGAAGTTCGTAAGTTTCCGTCGAACTCCGGTGACAATCGTCTGCTTGATCAACTTCTCGGTATTGTACGTTATTCGCGTAAAATAAATCCGAGATATCAAAACTTACGCCGAAATGCATTCTAGGTTCTTTGGACAAACCATTTAAACGTAAACAACATCTCCAAGCAACCGATCACTGTAAACATGGCCGACTTTTGATAATGTAAATATTTGGACCGAGAATTAAAATCTCACCGGAATTTAACGATTCAATGTTTAGGGAGAAGCCGTTTGGCTAAACAATTGAGCAAGTCATGTAAGACCATTCAAACGATGGTAGGTGTCAATAACGTCGTAGAAAATAGTTTTCTTCACATTTTAACAGTATCTTATTTATGTGACGCCGAGTATAATAAAATAAAACTTTCAAACTTTTTCTTTGTAGGGTCAAACAATATAAGGGTATGTTCGGATTCATAGTGTACATGAATATCAAAAATAAATCTTAGAGGTGTCAATAAGAACTTACTTTTCGTAATCAATTATTGAATCCAGCAATGAGTTACTCCTAGTTTTAAGTATTGATTATGGTTTTTACAGCCAAATAGAGTCATGCGCCGATTTACTATTTACGGTACAACAGTGTACTTGACACATGTTGATGCTTTATATCTTTTAAAACACATGGTACAAAGCAGAATCAGTTTGGCGAAGGATCAACGTGTTTATAATTAAATATTTATAGCGCTTCAATAAACGAGAAAGATAAATTGTTTTTATTAAAATATCATTCAATACCTATCAAATTTGCCCCTGTTAATTTTATTTAACTTTGCTCACGGATATACTTTGCATGTCGTCATCTTTGGTATGTTTTAGGTTAATTTATCATAAGAGAGAAAAAATACTTTACCTTGATCACAACATTATTCTGATTGAATTGAAATTATTACCTTAATGCTTCATTCTAGCAATTCATTTAATGTTAACCAAAGTTTTGAATTATATACTTCATCATTTTAAATATTCAGATTGGATGGTTGAATGATTATTTAAGTTGGTGTGAACATTACCTACACAGCAAGTACTTCAAAATCGGCGTTTTATTATCCTTTGTAATAAAATTGAATATTCTTTTTTTTTATTATTAAATTATCAATGATGAAAAGATGAAAAGAACGAAAAATAGCTTCCGGCTAAGTAAAATTTTATGATTTTGAGACCAAGCATTTTTGTTACCTCTTGCTTTACCATGGAAATGTACGTACATGTATTATCGATTTGTGATGGGTCGAAACAGAAATTGTTCATTTTTTAATAATGTTTGTTTGTGATATATTAAGCCATTGAAGCAAATCAAAAGCGTAATATATTTTTCAATTATTAAAGCTATTGCAGAACCTCGAGATTGAGGACTTCAAGGCTAAACCAACTGACTATTCTTGCAAAAACTCTCCATTCAAATATGGTCCTTCCGGTCACGTCGTTACTGGAGATTTAACCGTCATCGGAAACGAATCTCTGCGTAATATCTTTTCTAAAGGTCCCAAGTACCGTGAACCACGCTCCATAAGTTGGAATTGTAACTTTAAAATTCTTATGGATGCCGTGGAGGACTACGCAAGAAAATGGATAAAACGATAACAAAGAAAGGCCGTGAGGTCTCTAATTTTGAAACGAATGAAAGTTTCAAGTAGGTCAATGAGTGCCAATTCTACATCAGTTTTCAAAGATCCCTATATAGCAAAAACATTGTCTACTAAACAGGATAAATATGTTACCGTACCAGCAGGCAAAGCCCAAATAACATTTTTTTCTGTCTGCAAAACGTTTTACATCCAATGTTTATTGTCAGAGGTAAACGTAGAAAATAATAGCAGTGGTAAGGCCTGTACTGATACCACACTCTCCAAAGAAGAAATTGTGGAAAACAATATATAAGTGATATCCTCTTTTAGTCTCTATACCAAAGACGATCTTTATGATTTACCGTCTATGAACTGGATTCCTAAACTCCACAAGAACCCATACAAACAACGTTATATAGCTGGATCAGAAAAATGTACCATCAAACCTCTTTCAAAACTTTCAACTCCTATACTTACAGTTGCCAAGAAGGTCTACACTCTTAACACAACACTTGCTATTCCCGTAGTGAAATTCATTCAATGAAATCCTGAAAAATTCGAAAGATCATCTTGAGACCATCAGTTCAAGACTATTATCAGAATATAATAGCATTAAAACCTATGATTTTTTAACACTGTATACTTCTAATCCCCACACTCAGTTAACATCCCGACTTTAAAACGTTATACATTGTTGTTTTGTCCAAAGAAGATGGTACATCTAGATACAAATGTGTAGTTCTTGGTAGAGAGTCCTCCTACTTTGTAAGAAATAATTCCAAATCATCTTACAAATATACAAACGAAGATGTTTACTAAATGCTGGAATTTTTAATCGTCAACATATTTGTCCAGTATGATGGACGCGTTTTTCAACAAACGGTCGGCATTCCAATGGAAATAAATTGTGCTCATCTACTTTCTGACCTATTCCTTCACTCTTATGAAGCTAACTTTATAGCTGATCTGATCCGGAAGAAAGAATATCATTTAGCTAGATCCGCTTATCTCAGATTCCGCTATATAGATGACGTAATATCTTTAAATAACCCAAGTTTCGGTGATTTGATACATCACACCTACACAAACAGAACTTGAGATAAAGGATACTACAGACACTGTGAAGTCAGCCTCACATCTTAAGCGACACTTAGAGATTGATGGTAAAGAATACTATTGACCAAACTTGATGACTTTTTATTCAGAATTGTCAACTTTCCTTTCATCTGTGGCAACATCCCTGCAGCACCTGCGTATGGAGTGTTCATATCACAACTCACACGTTATGCCAGAGCTTGCCAAAACTACGCAGACTTTTTGGATCGCGCTATAACTCTAACAAATAGGCTTCTGGAACAGGGTTATGGTGTTACCAGATTAAAGACATGACTACAGAAGTTTTATGATCGTCATCATGAACTCGTGGATCGTTATGGTGTATCCATCTGCACCAAGAAAACTGATTTATTCAACGGGTCATAGTTTTCCTATCCTCGATTGTCTATCCCGGACTTTACTTTTTATGAGCAACTCGGTGGGTGTTTTCAGAAAAGCAGAGGACGCTGACCAGTGCACCTGGTCCATGCTCCCAGTTTTTAATGGAGTCCGAGTTGCTCATTTGTTATTGTTATTTCATATGTATGATTTTAGTTACTTTATGTTCTTTGTTGTGTATGTCTCTTTTCCATGTCTGATCTTTGTCCCTGGATTAAATTCTTTTGATTACTGCTATAACCTTCGTTCCGTTGATTACTTTTTCTTTCATCTGTGGCAAAATCCCTTCAGCACCTGCGTATTGGGTGTTCATATCGCAACTCATACGTTATGCCAGAGCTTCCCGAAACTACGCAGACTTTTTGTATCATGTAAGACATCTAACAAGTAGCCTTCTGAAAGCAGAAGCTTACCCTACCACGATCCTCGAGTTCATGATAACAACTATTAAGCGTCTGTAGTGATGACTTCAATTTTATCCAGAAGCCTAATTGAAAAAGGTTTAGTGCGATACTGAAAGTCTGCGTAGTTACGACAAGCTCTGGCATAACGTATGAGTTGTGATATGAAAACTCTATACGCAGGTGCTGAAGGGATGTTGCCGATCTCTAAGTGTAGGTCAAGATAGGTCAAGATATGAGGCTGACTTCACATTTTCTGTAGTATCCTTTATCTCAAGTTTTTTTTTGCGATATATCAAATCCCCGAAACTAGGATTGTTTAAAGATTTCACGTCATCTATATAGCGAAAACTGAGATTAAAGGATCTAGCCAAACGATATTTTTTCTTTCGGATCATATCATCAATAAAGTCAGCCTCATAAAAGTGGAGTAATAGGTCAGCAAGTAGAGGAGCACAATTTGTTCCCATTGGAATGCCGACCGTTTGTTGAAAAATGCGTTACAAAAAAGGTCGTAACTAGAGGTTCTGTGAAGTGGACGCGTATTTCAGTAGGACATTTAGAAGACCAATGGATATCCGATTATGGGAGTAAATCGATATAGAGTGTACTAGGAAGCAAGACCCGGAAGTCATACGTTTATAGCGATTTAGAAGACATATTTCATGTGGCTTACGAACATCATGGTGGATTTAAACTGCACAATCTGAATGAAAAATGTATATACGCAGGTATGATTAAATTTGAATAAGATAATACAAATTCAAAACAAAGTAAATGAGCTTTGTTTATAAGTCAAATTACGACAAATGTATTCATTGTCAGTTTGATGCTTTCAATGATAAGAAATAATAAGTCAAATAGAGTAGATGATGAATAAAACTTCCATATTTTACATGACAAAACAATAAGTAATAAATTTTACCATCAAATCGTTCAGTTTCGTTTTAAAACAGGGAACTATGCAAGGAATAGCTATAAAATGAAAAACGTCACATAAATAGGGACCATTCATATAAATTTAAAAAAAAAACAACAACAAATAAGAACTTATGAGAAATAATTTAAACAAAACAGTTCTAATTTGCAGTTTTTTAGATTCATTTAAATTAAGTTATAAATATAAATATGCTTTGGTCTAGCTGACTACCGGTAAGTCGCTATGATTATTCTAATCAAGCGCATCTGTGAATAACTAAATAAATTCAGCCGTATGATATCGCCAAGTTAAGATAAAAAAATCATTCTTAATTTTTTATGGAAAGACACATTTCTATATTGTATAGGATTGTTTTTTATAGGATATGTGGCGTAATGTTGCAATAGATAAATGGACCCTCGTACACTTCGTTTTCCAAAATCATCTTTATGTTTTCATAAAATAATATATGAAAGTAAAACTATTTACAACTGGTTAAATGCAAAATCAGGGAAAATATATGTGTAATCAATTCTAATTAATTTCTGCATTTTATTCAAGTTTAACGTTTTCTTGTACATTGTAAGTCCTGAATTTATATACCATTGTTGTCTATTCCTTCAAGCACTAAATATGACAAAAAATGTTTAATGAAGAGTTGTTACATTGTACAACCAATATTGGAAATACGAATAATTCATGTTAAGTTTTCATGTCACTTTTTTGTAACATTTGGCATTAAAAAAGAATTATCAATAACTTTTTAAGTAGCTCACCAGATAAGACTCACGGAAAATGTGATACATGGTTGGAAAGCCTACACATTTTTATGTTTTATATTTTGTTTAAAATGTTATAGTAAACAGAAATTAACATGTGGCTTTTCATAGAATTCTTGTTCATAGAATTTAAATTTAAGGGAGATAATTCTGTAAATGGATCTAAAATACAATAGAAACTTTTGTATTTTCAATGCGAATTAACATCTGAAAGCAGACAGATTGGAATGAATATACATTTCATCATAAAGACCTCTAAAGCAACTTAATAACAAAAATAAAAATGTGTAGCCTATTTTGGAGTGTATCACATTTTACAGAATGTGCATGATTCTTACAAATAGTTTACCTTACATTTAGTTAAGTGTTGATAAACTTCATCGAAAACATTTGATATTGTTATTAGTGACATTACAATAAAAAGACTGTATAATGATGTAGCTTTCTTTTTTTCAGGACGCTTACCCTACCGGTGCACCTGGTCCATGCTCCCAATTTTTAGTGGAGTCCGAGTTGCTCATCTCCTTTGAAAGTATTATTATAAAGTGATATAGAAAAGTATAGGGGTGGCAAGGTTGTTTACTCAAATGACGACAGACAGGAGCACCTTTCGGGGAAATGGAATAATTACTAGAAGAACGTTTTTCGAAATATGTCTTAGAAGTACTAGTACTTTAGGAACAGTTCTTAGAATATGATGAGGGTGAATATGAACAGATCTTGAGTCAGCCTATATGGTTTAATTCGAACATTAAGGTAAATGGTCCTATCTAGGATTTTCATCATGTTTCTTTTATTTAATTCTTTTTATTTTCACTTACTAATTGTTCATATATTCTGTACTGTTTTGACTATTAGTTTTACCGATTTTGACATTTTGATGTTCCCCTTTTGTGTTGAAATATACCGGAAATAATGAACCGTAATGGAAGCAAGAGGTTATAACCTTATTTAAGGCAATACTATACGATTTGGTCAATTCTGAAAATTTGATATCATTTTGTTGAAATAAGGCTGATTTGAGGCAGTCCACACGAAAATTGCAAGTGTTTTTCTTTACGTAGATATCTTTGTAAGAATCGTTAGTCTGAAAAATGTGATGCACCCCAAATAGGCTACATATTTTTATTTTTGTAATTAAGTTGTTTTATGGGTTGATATTATAAATTATGTTATTATTCATTCAAAACTGTCTGCTCTTAGAAGATAATCAACATTGAAAATCCAATAGATTCTATTGAATTAGAGTGCCAATAACAGAGTTATCTCCCTTAATTTTGGAATCTATAGTGCGTTCTATATATTTTTATATCCTAAGAACACGGGTTATATGAAAAACCGAATGTTATTATTTATTTACTATGGCAATTCAAACAAAATATGTAAAATAAAAATATGAAGGCTTTTCACCCATAAATCACATTTTGCATGATTCTTAGCTGGAGTACTACTTAAAAAGTACACATTTTTCTAATCCTTGGTTTGTGGAATTTCAAGTTATTTATAAGTAAAAAGTTTTTGTAGTAATAAAAACCAGTAGCCAAGGTAACATACTGAAAAAATATTGAGTTGATACAAATCAGGGGTGCCTTTTCAAAACTAACAGAAAAAACACTTTACAATATAGTCCTTGCAACCTACTATCGGTGTCAATTAAAGACAAATATTAAAATTTCATTCAATAATTTTTTATCTGTTTTCTTTCTTTGTAATGTGTAATATACATTGTGACTTTCAATAAATATCTGTCTGTACATTCCACACTTTAGAAATTAAAAAAAAAATAAACATAATACACAGCATGTTAATTCATTGGAAAACGTTTACCGTATTTTATTTGGCTTTCTAAAATGATTTCTGATAATTTCGCCTCATACATGTATGCGTTTACAAGGAAGTCAACAAATTTCCAAAACAACTCTTGCAAAATGAAAAAGGGGTATAATATCAAATACAGAATACATTCAAATACGCATAAACTGCGGATATAAAACAAGCAAGACGAACAAATAACCACCGAGACGAGCTAGACAAACCCCACTTGGCCACATATTGGTGACCCAGAGGGGTGATTTTATACTTCCTGGTAGACACAAGCCGTGCTACTCCATGAAGGTCATTTCCAGTGAAAAAAGAAAACCCTAAGACCAGTTATTTATTATTAATTCAGTTCATTAATCATTCTTTAAAAATAAAACTATATTAGTGTGACTATTGTAGAGATTTCGGAGAGTTGACAACAAAGAGTTATCAAGGGAACCATGTTCTAGCGGAAATCAAAGGAAAGCAATCCAGGGACAAAGACCAAACATGGAAAACAGACATACACAACAAAGAACATTAAGTAACTATAATAATACATACAAAGTAACAAAAGCAAATGAGCCTCCACCAAAGTATTGTTGTTCAAAGAGTTTCTGTTCAATGTTCTTAGCAATTTCAAGAAAATCAACATACTGACATTTTTGCTTAACTTTTGGGCTGTGAATAAAGGGTATTAACACAGTTACCGAATAGATAAATTCTAGACTCGAAAGGAATAGTAAAAAAAGGTCAATATAACAAATGGCAGAATCAAGGCAAAAACCTGAAAAATTGGATACAAGAGCAGGGATCCCGACTTACTTTAGACATTCCCGCTGGAAAAGTGGTTTAAACCAGCTCGATTACAGTTAATTGTTTCCGGTATTTTGTATCCACAGGCAGCATAAAAATGCCACTAGATAAAGTTGGTAAAGTCAGTAGTCAAAACAGTACAGATGACTTATTGGTGGTATGAAAATCCATCGTATGTGCTTTTTTGGGGGTCAACAAACAGAATATTATATTCATGTTAGATATATTTTTTTACTTCGTTACTTTCGCAATATTGGTATCTCTGGTGTAAACAATATTTGTTTTTCTAGATAGGGTAAGTTCTTCTACCATCAACTAATCAATAAAAACCACCTTTAAAAATATACTCAGACGACAACATTTATTTCTAATAAATATGTAAGTAATCTGAAAATGGAATTGTAATATATATCTCCCTTTTCTTCATAAATATACAAAACAAATATAAAATAAGAGGCTCCCAGGAGCCTGAATCGTTCACCTGGTTGAATTTTGCCTTTCAAAGGCAATAAATTTAACAAGAAGTTGTCCGACAATTTTGACTCAAGAAGACTTTGGTAGGACTTATCACAAGGATCATTTTAGAAATTGAAAGTTTCTATCTATCTATCATAGATTTAAAAAAAGTGGCTGAAAACTGCATCAAAAAAGCCGTCATTTTCCCCTTTCAGGGCAATAACTCTTACAAGTCATCTAACAACTTTATCCCTGAAGACTTGTAGACCTAATAATAAGGATCATATCAGCCACTGAAAAAAATTAGCTTAAAAATACCGGTTTTTGAGATATAAGCGAAAAACTACATTCTTACACAGGCAAATGTGCACACACACGAGAATCATATGGTTTGCATCATATGATTATCATATAAATCGAGCACCATATGATAATCATATGATTCGCTTTACATAATGATAATCATGTGTTTTTCACAAACATATGACTGTCATATGTTTTCAAGCCAAAATTAACATAATTGTGAGAATCATATGATAATCATATGACTATCACATGTTAGATATCATATGATTTTCATATGATTACCAAATGATTATCATGATTCGAGCACCATATGATTATCATATGTGGCACATTTTGCTGTGTACCCCTATGTTCTACTTTTAGTAACAGACAGCCATGTTTTTTGACGGATCAAAAATCCCAAGACCAGTTCTATGCAGGATACCCCAAGAAACATTCATACTAAGTTTGGTTCCAATTGGTCAAATAGTGTAAAAGGAGAAGATTTTTGAAAGAAATAGCATTAAAAAATAGCAAAAAACGTACATAAAGGGCAATACCTCCAACATGCTCAATGGACTTAATCGAAAATTTGACAACAAATAGATCTCATCATGCTTTTATCCAGTCAGAATTAGACTTAACTTGAGGGTTTTGGAGATATAAGCGAAAAATTGCTGTCTGAACCCTATACTCTAAGTTTTATATCGGCGGCCGTTTTTCGACAGATCAAACATCCCCACATCAGTTCTATGCAGAATACCCAAAGAAACATTCATACCAAGTTTGGTTCCAATTGGTCAAACAGTGTCAGGGGAGAGAAGTTTTTTTTTAAATTGTTAACGACGACGGATGATGACGGGCGCCAAATGATAGCAATATCTTTGAACTAGCACAGACTATCAGTCTTAAAACCACTCACAAGAAAATGGGTTACAGATAAGAAATAAAAACAATTATTTATAGCAAAATTAAAAGTGATATGAATTTTAATCAGACTTGATTCTTTGATCCTAAAGGCACACCATGAAAAACATATTGATCTCACTAACCAATTATCTATATTAACTTTTAAGAGTGTCTATAACTTTATAAAACTCAGTTTGTAAATTAAGGAATTTCGGATCATTTCCTAGACCATAAACTGACAAATCATGTTAGATACGCCATGCCAACTGCATTTTTTACATCAGAAAATGCCATTTGTCCACCATAACCTGGATGGCCATATATATCTTCACCCTAGAGCAATGAAAAAAGGATCAAAATATGACTGATGATTTGACAACTAATTGTTTTCATGATAGTGTCCTATTAGTTTTTGATGCAATGGTCACATATTTATATGGACAGCAGATTTCACTTTTTTCCATTTCCTTAAGATACAGGAGCTGCCCACCCTTCCAGAGCATTAAAGCTCATCACCGGTTTCAAATTGATCGGCGTTGCTCATAGCTATGTTAATGTTCGTTTGTGTTGTGTGACATAATTATTCTTTTTTGTCTGCTGTTACATTTTGTTTTCCCGGGTTGTTTTGTTCACTACAGTAATCCTACTTATTATATAGATAGCAATGATTTATGGAATGTTCCCAGTGTAAAAAAAATCGATCATTCACACTGTGCAGTAAATTCGGTAATTTCATTCTCGCACTTTCTCCCGCCAAAACTTCTCAACACGAATATCAATCCGCTCTTCACAAAATATAAGATTCATATTGAAAATGGCAATGAATAATGGAGTAAATCTACATGTATAAAATAAATAGGATAATCCATTGGTTATCGTGAATAACAAAAATATGATCACTCGTGCCAAGAACGCATAAAGATTTAACTCCTGCGAGGAACAAGTTCCGCACACTCGTTAAATCTAGGCGTTCTTCGGCACTCGTGATCATATTTTGGTTATTCACACTTTCCAATATTATTATTTTGTTCCCGAGTCGTTTTATTCACTACAGTAATCCTACTTATTGTGTTCCCGTGTCGTTTTGTTCACTACAGTAATACTACTTTTTTGTGTTTTCGGGTTGTTTTGTTCACTACAGTATGCCTACTTTACTTTTATAAATAATGAAAAAAAAATGTTGATCACTGGAAAGAATAACTGATCTCAGGTATATTAAAGTTATTCAACACGACAGGCCTTCCCAGAATTAATTCTTTTGAAATAAATACTATTCATGTGTATATCAAACTTGGTAATTATGACTGGTAGTACTTACTTTAACGTTACTTTGTTCAATAAGTCCCCGTCCTAGGACATTGTATTCACCCAGGTCTAAATTATATCCCCTTGTAACGATGGTAAACAGTTGTTCTACTGTATGTTTAGACATTAATTGTTTACCATTATCACTTCCACCATTGGCTAAGATACTGTAGAGTTTAGCCAATGATCTAGCGTTACCGTGGCCATTAAAGGAAGAAAGTGGTAAGCATCTTCTAGCCGGGTCGTTAGTTATCTGTAAAATACAACATTTTATCTTTTTTTCCTATTTGAATTTACCTTGTATGAGTGAAGGAGTATAGGATTTCGTTCTCTTACAAAACACGAAAGTATGCTTCCAAAATCAGAGAAAGAGGCATTTGTTTTGGGCTTGTTTTTAGTTTTTTTTTCTTGTTTCCGTAAGTAACATGCAATTTTTGTAATTTTTATGCTGATAGAAGTTAGGGTTTTTAATTGTCTCTAAGAGTGTTACAATATTAGAACTTAAATTTTATATGTATTGGCTTTTCTATTAGATTGCTGTTCGATACTCAAAACTTTTGAACAGTTGGAACTTATTACGGAATAGCAGAAGCATCAGACATAAACTCAGAAAGATTGACACCTCACGACAAAAGACACGAAAGTCAAACTATAAGAGAAGATAATTTAGCTTAAGTTTATGTGATGATGTTGATTCTCATTTCCCCTATTTATTGGCAGAATTATGTTTCATTATAAATGAACAATTTCATTATCATTTTACTCAATATGTTTTAAATTTTCATCACAGAAGATCCGGAGCTTGATCATAAGACTAACCCTTGCTAAATGTACAATGATCATGATAAAGTGTTTAATTAAATTTATTTAATAGTAATTTATTTATCATAATGAGATCGCAACCATGATCAGGAATACACAACTTACTGCTTCTTTTAAAACTTTTGTTCCTTTTGTAGCAATACCATCAGGATATCTAAGGAAAATCCATAACCGCTTCCACATAGATGGTGTCATCAATATCTTCATAACATATTTAGTAACACTAACCAATTCAAATCTAGCAGATCGATATACTAAACACTTTGGCAAACCAATGTGGAGATCAAGATCTAAAACGAAGTATCAATTCACAGTTGGTCAGTACTAGCACTGTTAATATTGTTTTTATCATTTTTTGTTTTTATTTTGCTTTTTTCCACTAATACTTCCGTCAGTTGATGCAAGTCTGCAAGGATCCCTAACCCAAAACTTTAAGATAAAAGGAAAAAGTTTTATATCTTGAGCTACTACCAGAAATCGATAAAGCGTAACCGTCTCGAACTAGCTCTAGGACAAACGCGATGACTTCGAATTCCCTATTGTCATATTTGCATGATTCATCACTAGACTCAAGTGTTGTTGACTTTTTATACAGCGCTTACTTTCTAATAAAAAAGTCTTTTGGCGCTATGTTATCTTATGATTTATAAATCATATATTCATCACTTCACAAGTTCTCAACAAATATGGGTATCTCCACCATGAGTACATTTTCAATTCATTTGTAATACATTTTCCTGTCCCGATTTTAGCGGGAAGGGGTGGGAGCCTCTAAGAATGAAATGTTGCCTGTTCACAAATCCATACTTTAACATATAGAGTAGATGTTTTATTTATTTCGTTTTTGTTTTTTTTATTTTCTCAGAATTATGATCTTAAGATCTATATCTTAGACCGTGGTAACTCTTGGTATATTATACGCTCCCAAAGGGATCGTTTATGGTTGTATTATGAACTTGGTTCTGCACTCATGGCAAGAAAAAGAATCAATATCCGAAACGAAAACGAAACAATTTGATAAAATGAATCAAATCGTAATAAAAACATAATTAAATGATACAATTCGAAATATAATGAAGTGAAACTAAATTGAATAAAAGAAATCTTTTAACAAGTTTCGCAAATGTTAAGAACCATATTGTTTACCAGTGCCGGACAATTCGACCTGAAGACATTTCGGACCATGTCAACCAATAATTCCTTAAGAATGTCGAACACTTCGCCAATAGACATATCAGACCATGACAATTAGTTAAATGCTTTAGGACATATATCATTACAAAACTGACCAGATTTGAAGGTTATAAGTATAATATATCAAATCAGTGATGACAAAAATGATCAAAGATATTAATGTTTCTTCAGGAGCGTTAAAAGTTTTCACCTTCATCACATTATACAAAGGAATAAGTACCAAAAGGCTCTGCAATTTCTTCCCTAAATATGTCATCCACACGTCTTTTCTTAGGATCTGCCAACGACAAAAGCTGGTCTACATAAAACCCGAATGTAATCCCGTGATAAGCAAACCCTGTTCCTGAAATAAACATCACCAAACTATATCTTATAATTTGAACTGTAATTATGCCAATGGAGTAATTTCATATAAAGGATACCACAGACAATGTAAGGTCAGCCTCATATCTTGACCTACACTTAGAAATCGACGGTAAAGGGAAACTATTGACCAAACTTTACGACAAACGTGATGACTTTTCATTCAGAATTGTCAACTTCCCTTTCATCTGTGGCAACATCCCTGCAGCACCTGCGTATGGAGTGTTCATATCACAACTCATACGTTATGCCAGAGCTTGCCGAAACTAGGCAGACTTTTTGTATCGCGCTAGAACTCTAACAAATAGGCTTTTGAAACAGGGTTATGTTGCTACAAGATTGAAGTCATCACTACATAAGTTTTATGGTCGTCATCATGAACTCGTGGATCGTTATGGTGTATCCATCTGCACCATGAAAACTGATTTATTCAACGGGTCATAGCTGGTGTATACATCTGCACCATAAAAAGTGATTTATTCAACGGGTCAGTTTTCCTTTCCTCGTTTGTCTACCCCGGACTTGACTTTTGAGCAACTGGGCGGGTGTTTCTAGAAAAGCAGAGGACGCTTGCCCTACCGGTGCACCTGGTCCATGTTCCCAGTTTTTAGTGGAGTCCGAGTTGCTCATTTGCTTTTGTTACTTTGTATATATTATTTTAGTTACTTTATGTTCTTGTTGTGTGTGTCTGTTTTCCGTGTCTGGTCTTTGTCCCTGGATTGCATTCTTTTGATTACCGCTATAATCTTGGTTCCCTTGATTACTCTTAAAACTAGAGATAATCTAACCGATCCCCTCAGAAAAGTTCGAAACCATGAATAAAATGATTATTGAATTATTGGCAGCTATATTGATAGGTTTGCTTTAATTACTCCATTAAATGAGGACATAGGGAAACTTTGCCGGTATTAGTTTTACAAAAAATACGAACAATGCTATACTTGGGCATTTAAAGCTGTTTTAGCTGCCAAATTTGTTCAGTTTTAATTCTACTGAATTTTGCTGATTCAATGAAATAAGTTTGTAGTAATGCAATTGAAGCAACAAATGGGGATAATACCTACAGAATATTGTGAAAACAACGTTTTTTTTAATCAAAGAAGATCGATAGCTCTAATATAATTATTTTTCGCCATTACTTCCGAAGATTGCCAACAGGACAGTTACCTAGGTTAAAAATATTTTCACCTTGGTTAAAAATAGCAATAACTGATGCATAGGCCAGCACATGTCTCGTTTCATTTCATTTCATCTTTTTCTTGATTAACCACTTTCGCTTTGCAATCAGAAATTATTTTTAAAGAATCGACCCTAACAGCACATGCGCGGATTAAGGTTACCAGAAGTTACATGTATACAAATTTTATCTAGGTCGACTTTTTGTCTTGCAAGGCAATATATGTATCGACACAAATTTCATGTACAAATGCGTTTTATTTGTGATTATCAAATGAAATTGTACTGTAAAAGTACAATTTAGTAGAAATAATTCAAAGTTAAGGCATATTTCAAAAGAAACAAAAAAATAGGAAAATGACAGCTAAAGCAGCTTTAAATACGAACCGATTATATACTTTGCAGATTGCGAACACCGGGAAAATAGGAATTACATGTATAACATGAAATTCAAAAACAGTAAGAACTGTCCTTTGACAAAATAATATTAATCGATTATTGAAACTAAAAAATGACATTATATTTATAACATTTTAACCAAATAACACAAAACAGAGACAATCTACATACAGAACAGAATAAAATATAATTACATATAAAAACAGCAGATAAGTATTAGTATGTATAGTTTGAGATTTTAGGAATACCTGGTGGCCATTTTGGACGTTCCTTCGCTAAAATATTTCTTAGTTTAGATGGATTATCTTCAATGTCATAAATAGTTAACTTCTTATCCAAATAAGCCAGTCCAGCCTACAAGAATAAGTACAGCATACCAATAAATTTCAATTGGAGAACTTTCAAAATAGAGTGGCCATGAACTTTAAAGGTGCTAATTTCTCATTAAAGAGGATGGAAAAAATTACCATTGAAAAATACATAAAACAAACAGTATATAATATGATTTCACTAATACATGTACATTTTCAAAAACCAATATATTTAAAAACAAGCCTTGTAAAATAAAGTGTGCATTAGACTATTGATAACCTCATTGTATGCTTGGACTTCAAATAAAACCGTCAAGATTTTTAAAACCATTAATCAGGGCTTCTCAAACAAAAAATGCGACTCAGGGGTTCATGATAAGGCTTGTACTTCGTAATAAATTTGACAATACATAAACTGTGAACTTTGATCTTCGCATGGAAGTATGTGCAAACATGTACATGCATGTTGTCACAACATTTATGTCTTATGATGTTTAACTGTGCGCTCGGCTGATGCTTGAAAAGCAATATCCTCTGCAATGGTGGATCGACACTGTAAAAAGGGGGTGCCAGCCGGGGTTCCTCAGAAAAGGGTGTGTGTGCTAGGATATTATTTACTATTTTTGTCAATTTCACACATGAAAATGACAAATTTTCCAATAAAAAGGGGGAAGTCAATCTCGTGCACCCCCTCTGGATCCGCCGCTGCTCTGCACGGATTATACTGAACTATTTGATAAAAACAAACAAGATTTCTTGTAAAAATTCTAACGCAAAAATAAGTAAGAAGTTCAGACGCAATAAAAACTTCTAAGATTTTTACCTCTCAAAAAGACTCCAGTTTAAGTAGCCGTAAGAATAGGACACAATGGTAATAGTTGTTACAGAATATTAGTGCAAAGGAAACATCATTGTCCAGGCCAGGGGCGGATCAAGAATATTAAAAACAAAGAGAGCTAGAGGCCCTGACCAAGACGTTTAAAAACAGGGTATACAATTGCTATATTTACTGTCTATAAGTTGTTACAAACTTTCTTTCTTTTTGCGGCGTAAACATACATGTACAGAGCAGTTGTAGTAAGTGGTTTGTGCATTGAATTGTATGCTACTTCTGTTGTCATATTTTGACAAGGTAGACATTTACAATGTCATAGTTTTAATTTTCGGGCAGCTAATCATGTCTGTCTGCTTCGCGCAAAGAATGAATAAGTGAGCCACTTTACAGTTCACTCAAATTCTGATTTGTTATATTCTAAATACCAATAAGAATTAAACTGAATATGGGATCACAATTGTAAAAACATCTTCGCCACCCTAGGGTTACGGTCTTGCAAACTCCCTTTACGCAATGGGAGGGGCAGGACCGTAACCCTTGCCTAACGGAGATGCGTGTAAAATATAGGAATCGGAAATAAGCCACTCATAATTTGGAAACTTTTTTTCCATCGGTCTATATGAAAGTAAAGGCCGATTTTATTTGAAATAATCCATTTACAAAAAAATCTTTGTAACGTTCTCTTTTTCATCCTCACATACTAGATGACTCTTAAGCAATGTCAGAGTTTCCCTCCTTCGTTTAAACCGGAATGACATCATTTATATAAGAACAGATCGACGGGCGAAAAAGAAAAAAACAGAAAAGCGTTAAAATTAATATCGTAGCAATGAACCTGGTCCAAACCCCAGTTTTTGGCTTGCTAGTTAATTCTTCAAATTTATATATGTTATTCTTATGACTATTTTGGTATTTTTGGTGCTTTATCTTGACTATGGATATCCTATTCTTCATTCCAATTTCCTGAAAACGAATCTTGTTGAGCGCTCGATTATTGAATAACAGAAACATTATGTCAACTTTTTATCTATCTGCTTAAAAAGCACTTAAAATCTTGATCATGCCAAAAAATAAATTACTTTGGATGATATTCATGCTTTTCTGTTGTACCAACAGTTCGGAAACAGAACAGGTTGTCCGGGAATTGATTTCGTATTTTACAATTTTAGTATAATTAGTAGCTAAAATATGTGAAAATTTGCAACTTAAAACTCATTCTGCAAAGCCCATGTTGCAGATCGAATCGAGAATGTGTTTATTTTACTTGTTATTCGGTAAAGAATATTTAGATATACACTGTAATATTCTACGGTGTCTTATTATCATTGAAAATACAATAAAATGCAACCAATTTTAGGGGAAACTTTGTTCTGTGATTTAATAGTCAGTTTTGTCGGAAAAAAAGTTCTTGTTCACATTTTTGAAATTGTATACATGTCATCTTTACATGTTACTTGTTTCCCACTACCTACAATGAACGATTCCACTTAAATTACTTATCAAAGTGTATTTGGGTCGATTGATCTTTGACCCCTCCTCTAATTAATGCAAAATAGCAGAAAACTTTACCGTTTTTCACTTTGATAAGTACGATATTCAAAAACTACTTTATTTATCTTTCCACTGACATATGATACAGCCGTATACCCTCTAGGCCCATTAAACTCGAAAACTAAAGCACTTTTTGATACCTGTCCGCAGCACTATATAGCGGTCGTGCTTTTCTGCGGATCAATAATTCCTATATCAGTTCTATGCAGAACATCCTAAGGTAAATTCATACCAAGTTTGGTTCAAATTGGTCCAGTAGTTTCAGAGGAGAATAGCTTTGAAAAATAGTTCACGACGACGACGTTGGGCCAGGTGAGCTAGATGTGGCAATTCAATTGAAATTCTTCACACAAAAACTTGAGAAGGGGATGCAAATAACTCATTGTTTCTCACTACAGATATAAAGCCGACCTGTAGGTCCATAGTTAAAACATTTTTTACAGAATACTGCTTATTATGATAGGATTTACCTGGTGGCTCAATAACATTTCAACAGTAACATTTTCCTTCCCACTGGATCCAAATTCTGGCCAGTAGTAGGACACTAACTCTTTATAATCTAAAACACCTCTGTAGACAAATAGAAATAGTTTGATTTAGTTGTTGTCTTATCAACATTATTTATAGACTTTGATATTCAGATTGTCAGGGTAGTGTATGTGCTTTTAATGTGTCATGACCTAAAGTATTCATTAAAAACAATTATGGTATACTTTACTTAAATCTTAAGTTATAATCAACAATTATGTGTAAAACACCACAGAAAGCAAAATCGTTTTTAACCAACAAAATTGATATAATAATGAAGGCTGCCATTTCAGGACCACTAATTTTTCCCCTCGGAAATATACACAACTAAAATCTTCTCTGCAAACCTCATGTATATTCTGAGAAGAAATTTTTTGTATAAGTTTAAACTTATATTAAATACATGAATGTTGAAGTCGGTATATGGACTCCGTGTCCAGTACAGTTTATTTTTATGTTTAACAAATCGGTAGTCAACTTACAAATCCACAAGTTTAGCAGCGAGAATAGCAGCAATGCCTTTAGTAGTAGAGAAGGCTGTGGCTAGGGTATCGTTTTTCCATCGCTGATGAGATTCCCGGTCGGCATATCCACCCCACAAATCTACCACCAACTTTCCCTTATAAAAGGCTGCGAAATTGCCACCTTTTTCTTTCCCACTTTCGACTTGCTTTCTGAAATTTTCAGGCTTAAATGTAACATACACTACCACACAAAAAGAAATAGTATAGCAGCAGCGAGTGTTATTCAAATATATTCAACACAGAGGGCTTTTTAAACCAATAATATAATGTCAATATAACAATAGTATCTACATGCAGCAAAGATGTTCGAATGTCAAAGAACAAACCTAGTAAAAATATACCAAAGTATACTAAAAAAAAACAGCAAAAGTGAATAAAAAACTGACATACAGAAAAATAATAATGAACGAGCAAATTGAATACCACTGGCGGCTTGGACCTGTCCGTATGATTTTCTGGAAACACTTACAAAGTTACTTATGGCCCGTAATAACCAGTAAAAATAAATTTACACCGCAAATAATGATAACAGAATGTTTATAGTATTAAAGTCAACAATTTATCGAAAATCACATAACAAATCGAAATACCAAGTCCATGTACATGTATTGTGTAAAAACCTTAACATTAATGTTAACTATCAATTCGAATATACAGTAACAGTCATATCATTTATTATCTTAGAAACAAATACAAAGAAAAGGAAAAATTGAGAGGAAAAACCACACTGCAAACATTAACCATAGACAGCATTAACCAAATATAAATCACTGACACACATGTATGTACATTAATTTAATTCTGCTGACTATTGCATTTATGTTATCATTCACTATATTTTAACAACCCAGTAATATACTCATAAATCTTTTTAAATTCATACTTCAAATAAGATTTGTAGTCTGCCCAACGGTTTTGTGTACTGACAAAAAAATCGTTGTTTGATGTGGTAGTGTCTACTGAGTAAAACCGTTGCATGGTGGGCTAGTGTCTACTGAGTAAAACCGTTGTTTGATGGGGTAGTGTCTACTGAGTAAAACCGTTGTTTGATGGGGTAGTATCTACTGAGTAAAACCGTTGCATGGTGGGCTAGTGTCTACTGAGTAAAATCGTTGTTTGATGGGGTAGTGTCTACTGAGTAAAACCGTTGTTTGATGGGGTAGTGTCTACTGAGTAAAACCGTTGTTTGATGGGGTAGTATCTACTGAGTAAAACCGTTGCATGGTGGGCTAGTGTCTACTGAGTAAAATCGTTGTTTGATGGGGTAGTGTCTACTGAGTAAAACCGTTGTTTGATGGGGTAGTATCTACTGAGTAAAACCGTTGCATGGTGGGCTAGTGTCTACTGAGTAAAATCGTTGTTTGATGGGGTAGTGTCTACTGAGTAAAACCGTTGTTTGATGGGGTAGTTTCTACTGAGTAAAACCGTTGTTTGATGGGGTAGTGTCTACTGAGTAAAACCGTTGCATGGTGGGGTAGTGTCTACAGAGTAAAATCGTTGTTTGATAGGGTAGTGTCTACTGAGTAAAACCGTTGTTTGATGGGGTAGTGTCTACTGAGTACAATCGTTGCATGGTGGGGTAGTGTCTACTGAGTAAAACCGTTGTTTGATGGGGTAGTGTCTACTGAGTAAAATCGTTGTTTGATGGGGTAGTTGTTTAATTCAAAATTAGCTTAAGCTTTCTACTTTTCCAGGTTACTTAGAGGAGTAAAAAATCATTAGTTCACAAAAGAACTGGTTTCTAAACTCACATGGCTGTCCACAAGAAAGCTAGAAACAAAATATACAACCAATACACATCAGACTTTACATAAGAAGGTGGCCGGGTTTGAACACCAAGTATAATTGGTGGTATATGTACAAGTAGGAGCGAGGGGTCGGAATGCGGCATGGAAATTAGAAGACACCGTTATTAAAAAACGGGGATTCATTTTCTTTTCCCAACAGATTCAGTGGGTTGAATATAATATGGCAGGAATAATGAAGTTACTTCCCATAATGTCAAAACGTTCAGGAGTACAAGTTTAAGTCAAGTTCATAAATATTCATATACACTGTAGTAAAATAAGTAATTAATGGAGATAAGATGATTCACTGAATTCAGAAAGGATTATGCATATAGATCATCACAGTAAAAAATAATCCCACTGTTAAAACAAAAAAAAATATGTCTAGTATCGAATCCCAAAAGGAATTTTTAATAGTCAAAACTCGTGTGACCAGCTGGCATACGATACACTGTCACAGTAGAAATGTCAAGATTTTATGTACTGTTTAGCCGTATAAAAATAACATCTACGTCTGCACAATTTGCGCTGCATGCCGTTAGGTGATAGATACACAATCAGCTGATAACGATAATGTAATGAAGACCTACCTAAAAACTTCTGCCACTGACCGAAATTCTGGCAAGAAAAATCCTTCGACCACTGGTGGGAGGTCCTCGTCAAATAAATTTCGAAAATAGTACAAACTTATGGCGATCAAAATGCAGAAAATAGTCCATTTACTATACAACATGTTTACTTTAAGGCAGTGTCAGTATTTAGGACGGTAAAATAATATATGACCAAAAACGGAGACAGCCAGATATCGACACGGATCAATTGTTTGCTTTTCCGATATATAGTTGTAGTTAATAAAATATGACCCAATGATAAATCAATTAGGACATTAACTATATGATAAAACATATATATCACTAGCAAAAATATCTTGATTTATTGTTTTCCCATTCTTCTAAAAGACACAGTCAATTCACGCTGAATTAATATTATGCAACAACCGTTATGAAAAAGTTCGTATGGCAAGCCCAAGTGGACAAAAATGAGCATTTTCTAATATTACAAAATATTGATTTTTGTCCACTTTGGCTCGTCATAAGTTCGTTGACAAATGCCCCAAGTCTGGAAGTATCCTATGGATTCAGTTTATTCTAGTAGTGATATAGTTGTGGTGTCTTGATTGTAACTTACGAGAAGAGATTGAATAATCTTAATAATTCATGCTACAATTGATAGAACAATATGATTACACTTTACATTATTGATTCAATGTGTAAATACACATACGGCCGGGGTTGTGCAAGGTGAGAGTTTTCAAACTGTTATTTTTTTTTAATATTAAATTTTGTTTGTTTGTTTTGTTTTGTTTAGTATTTTCACGAAAAGGCACATAATTCTGTGTTTATGCATTTTTTCTTTATATCTATATTGTTACCCTTCGAAACAAAAAATAAGTCTGTGAGAGTTTATAGTTGTTGTCACTTGACTAAGTAGAATCATTTATCACTTTTTGATATCCTGTATCGACAGTAATGAGATGATACAAAATGTAAAAAAAATAACCTGTATATTTCTACTCTGTTGTAAATACTCGTTAAAATCTTATCTAGAACCCATCTTTATGTTGTCATTGACAAAATCCATGTATGCCATCTTTAGGCCTCGATTTTTTAAATCAATCCATTCTAAAATTTCTTAATTAAATGTCAATGTCCTATAATTTAAAAATTAAGTTATATATAAAATATTGATTAATGACACATCTTCTAAAGTTAGTGAGAAGAAATAGAACTTGTTTACTAAATGTTTTGTGCATTCTCCATTAAATCCTCGTAGAAATATAGACATTTGAGCATTACACCAACATACAATGCACATTTTATGTTCTAAAATTAGATAATACACAGCTGATTCGTTCATATCCGGATATGTTTTAGGACATTACAGTTGCTCGAGGTTCGTAATCAGTGATATGTACACACATTTTAAATTATTTTCAGTTATTTTTAGGATTAGTTTAAAGGTGAGTTTACCTTTTTTCAGTCTTTGTTAACTTCCGTACAAGTTTCATTCGCATTATAGAGAAATGTCACGTAAGCAAACTTTATTCAAGGTTAAGTAATCTGTGCAGAACATAAAACAATGTCTATATGAAATAATTGGCAATGTACAGTGACACATTCCCGGGGACGGATCTCTGTATTGAATGAAGTGCTACTATATTGACGTATCTGCGTAGACATTACCCTTACCCTGCCATACTCATGTGAACAGGAATGGATTAACACTGTCGTTTCATGCATCTACAAACATTGATTCTTGCTCGAGATAGCGCACAATACATATTATTCTTTTTTTCTTCAAAGGTAATGTTTTTCTTGTGTTTTTCTAATGTTCAAATTTTGAGAAACATGGCAAAAAGGTTTCAATTTTATAAATTAAAAATAAGTTACATGTGGTACATGTAATCTTACAAAACTGAACATAGTCACAACAGAACTCGGTCATTATTACTGTAATGTCTCTCTATAAATCAATTTTCTTATTTAATGCTTTCCTTTTTACGCCACTCTTTTTCTTCTGATTCATTTTAATTTTAATGTCATTTTCAATTTTTAATGCCTGTGGCGTATTTTTTTTTTTCATTTGTGATAGATTCATTTATTGAATTCTAGCCAAAAGTGTTCATTTTATCTGTTTAATTGATTCCATTAATAAGAACGGTTCATCTTTAAAAGACACATCTGTATGTTGTCACTGAATGGCTCGTCAGCCTAGGGAACAAGACGAAGCAAAGACGTGGAGAAAAACTCGCACACATCTTTAAATGAACAGTAGTGATCCATACAACGTGTTTACTATTCTAATTATTTGTTAACTAATTCCGCGCTATATTTTCACTGGTTTAAAATATAATATATTTTGTGTTTTGCAGAGAACATAGCCATGTATTCAGTAACAACTGCAGCATACATTATTTTATTTACTTTTGAGTCATTTCACTTGGTTGGACATTCTTTGATTATGTTTAGAGTAAGACAGTTACCGCGGAAGGATCTTGTTCGAATGCGTTTATACTTTTTCACAGACTTAGTTACCGTTTTTCTCTCATCTTTTGTGGTTCTTCAAAGATATCAGTGGTTAGCTGGAATACAGTTCGTACAACATCTTTACTACGTTTTATTTTGGGAAAAGACAACTCTCACAAAACGAGTAAGTTAAGTTGAAAGCATCAAGGAACAAATTAGGGAGGCAGTAATCTATATTCTTATGAAAAATACATATTTTATTATCCAGTACATATGTCCTTAAATCACTTTCTATTCATGACATGAGATTTGAAAAAAAAAAACAATTTTCATAATATCCAATAAACTTAAATTATTAAAATGAATGACACTACTATGAACTATTATGTCTCGTTTTAGTTTTTAGTTGATTGTTAATGTTCTTTGTTGTACTGTCCAGTCGTTTTCCATGGATATATTTTTTTTAATTTCCATTTTATGCTTTTTTGGAGCTAGTTCCGCTGTGCCCAATCTCTGTAAAAGATGAAATTTCTCAACACTCATGAAAACAATCCCATATCTTCAAAAGGAACTCGTGTAAGTTACATCAGGATTATCCTTTCGTAATGACAAAAAGATACAAAATTAGAAAGTTGATCATGAACTCTCCAATAATTTACAGAACTTATTGATTCTTTTCCTGTAGAAATGTATAATGAGTAGTGTACATATACTGACAGTATTAAATACGTAAATGGCACTGCTTGTTTGACAACCTTTAAAGCATAGCTTATAGGATCAACTTATATAGACGAAAGTGTTTCATGTATTTGTCAGAAATTTGCATAAAAACCGAAAGGAATATCATCGAAAACATTTTCCATATTTCAGATTGTAAGTTGGAGTTCTCTAGACTGGACCAGAACGGAACTTTATAAAAACTGGGATCTTCAATCGGTTCTGGGAACTTCATTCGATATTCTGGTTCACTTTGTAATGAGTATTTTACTTGGACAGCATCTTAGTACTGTACAAGTTATAGTATCATTTCTCATAGGACAGTCTTGGCTCTTGTATGTATTGACATCACCAAGGTTTGCATGGAGCAGTCCTTGGTCAACTCCAGAGTGGGTGGAGAGGAGAATAAAACCAGAATCGGTGCAATGACAGCTTTAATAGATTCTTTCAATCTCCGACCACTAGAATTCTAACGTATTTAAGAATGTCACGCCTTTTAATCCAAATAAGGAACAAAACAATCTCCTTTCAGAGATGACCAATCACTTTTGTTTTATTATTGTCCACTATTACAACAGTTTTCACAGTTACTGACGGATAAATACAATGTAATAATAACACACTCTTTTCAATTTTCCGGTTATGTTTCAGTTCCGATTCAATTCAATTTTGAATACATATCGGGTTTATATGATATTCTATCGATTCCATCCTCTCATAAGAAAAATATGGAAACTTGATCTCGCCGTTAGGATTTTACTTTCAAGCAATTACCTGATAAAGCATTTTCTAACGAGGCGCATGTTTACTAAATGAATGTTCTAACGATCAATGATATATTTTGCAATACTTTAAATATTCTAATGAAAAAGAAGACAATCATGAAAGTTGTTAGGTGGAGAAATCAATTGAAAATGTACCTAAAATTATACTATAACAAATAGTATACGCGATAACATATAGTAAGCATGCAATAATGACGTATTCAGGTATCTCATGGACTTGATTGGGAGGTATTTTCGGGTCATCCCCTGTACAAAGTCCTCCGCACCTGTTAATATGAGCCTGCGAATTTATTTGTTTATTGCTCCTGTAATGAATTATTGACACAAACGTGGTTCATAAAACTCAACTTTATTAACACCCTTGAATTGAAACTGTACAGAAGATGTGATAAGGTTGATTAATAGATCCATAAATCATGATATAACGAGAATAGGTATGGTGAATATGTCGAAGAGACAACAACCCCAACGGGGTGAAAAGTTATCTCAAGGCCACCCAATGGTCTGCAATGAACGACGAGGAAACCCTCCCACCACAGGGCAGGCTGCAGCTGGCCCCAAAACACCACTGCACACAGGCACAGCAAAGAGTTGCCCCCATATACCCAAGCAACACAAAAAAAACAAAGACGAGAACGGAACAAGACATATATAGGCCAGAAATTCCTGACCTGAGATAGGCGCAAAAAAAAGCGGGCGGGTTAAAGTACTTAAGCGTTATCACTACACTCACCTGGCCATTGCGCGAAAAAAAAAGCCTAATTAAACACCCAAAAAAAAAAAAATCAGTTACAAATGGCCTGCGTTCCTTGTCACAACGAAAAAATATCGATATAAAATGTATAAATGTAATGCCATCCCCTTGAAGTATTGACCATCCTTTCGAATTTTGCAGCCACTATTTTTAAGGAATGAAATTTGTATAATGGACATGGAAAGTCTCTGTTGGCACGGTTAGTGTACTTAACCATAGAATTTATGTTGGCTGGTGATGAACATTTTACATACGATGAAAACACGAATATTTTTGCTTGAGTTCATCTTTTTATCAAACGAACTATAAGGTTTGAATAATACTTCATGTAAATATAAACTAACTATCTCTCACGTTACCCCTATCCGCCCTTTTTGCCATACCCTCCTTTTTTATTTTATTTCCTTATTTTAATTTCATATCGGTCATATTAATTTGCATTGCCTTTTCCTATTTTCTATTAATTGTTATTTTTAGTTCTATTTAATTGCTGTCACTATGTAATCTTTGAGAGGACCTCCATAATGTTGTTATAACTTGAGTTCAATCCCCTTTCTAGTATTATTTAGAAATATAAATTGTTCTATTATCGCAGTCCGTATAAAAAGTTGCTACCCGACAAATGTTATTAAAGGCAAATCACACCCACGCTACCCTTCTTCATTGAAAAGGATCAAATACGAAAAAGATGTATAGAACACAAACTCAAACAACTCGGTTTGAAATTTGTTTTTGTTTCTTTTGATAAAGCTGCAAATAATATCATTGCTATTCGTCATAAATTTTAAATTGAAATTCTACAAAAAAAATTACAAATTCACCAACATTCCAACTGACTAAATATTCAGAAATTGAAATTGTGAACAAACACAAATTCGTTGCTACCTCTTTACAAACTGAACCCAGTAGCACTGGAGTTTCTACTATGCACTGGCTTCCCAACTTTCTCAAATCACATTATGAATATAAATTCATTTCCCCTTTCAGCCATTGCTCTCAATGTAGAATTTCTATTTACCATGCCCAACGCGATGCTCTTTCTCCTGCATAGGCCTGCTGTTGGTCTAAATCTTCCTGTCGCTAAGCAGGTATTCTAGTTAAGCTGAAGTAGCCTTTACAAAGTAAACACTTTCTGTCATTTCAAAGTGTCTATACATGTTGTTCTATGATATGATATGATGTTAAAATTCTTGGTATGCATCATAAAATTGAGCATTATCATTATTCAGATAATCAGATATTCTTTCGGACGTCGCCTGAATATAGCTGAAATATGGCTGCTCGGGCGTTAAACCCCAACAAACACAAACATCTGTCAGACGTGATATTTTATGACCAACTCCGCGGGAGTTCCTTGAAAAGCAGATGACGCTTACCTACCGGTGCACATGGTCTATGCTCCTAGCTATATATATATATATTTATTTAGTGTGATCTGGGTTTCTTCTCATTTACATTTGTATTCATGTACGTATCTGCATCCTTCCCAGGAAAACCAAGTTCTTCATTATTCTGCTGCGTAATTTTCCACGTAAAATTGTTTGCCGCACAATCCTTCACCCACTTCCATTCTCCTTCCTGTAGTAAGTCGGATGCTCCCACGAAATAAGCACCCATATCTGGGGGAAGCGGATGTTTACCTACTTAGTATTTGATAGTTATATTGCCTTTTACTTGAAAATACAACAGGACGAAAGACCACATGTTCTAACGTGTACGATCTGAAGAAAATAGATACGTTATTGTTGACGTTGCCATGGTAACTGAAATGACAAATTCAACAATTTACCTTATATTATCGTTGTTTGATACAAAAAAAGTTTTGCTTTGATCACTTATGCATTTATTTTTGTTAAAATATTTCGTTTTGTATTTGTTTTGTTTTATTTTGTTTGGTTTGGTTTTGCATTTGTTATCAGTTAACCCTTTTATTCAAGTCAAATAAACCCCCAAAAAAAGAACGCACTGACGGTTTCGTCGGTAGACTTATAGAAAAACAGTGGCGTCCGATCTTGAACAGTACATATTACCGATTATCAAGCTCTTACCGGTAAACTACCAATCTTTGGCACCCCACTAGATGTGAAAAATCGCACTAAGTATAAGTTATAATGATTAAGAATCTGTGAGGCTCATTCGTTTACTCCATGCCGGGTATTTGGACACTAGGAACTTGGTCGGACACTTTGAACACGAAAAAAAACAACATTCTGGCAGGCTTTGGGTGAGTATAAATTTTTTACTACCATGATATGGGATGCCTGACGGGGCACGCCTACTAAGAATCATTAGGTTTGGTTAATGCCAAATTCCCAGTAGTATAGGTCGATAATGAATTTGCAACAGAAAAAAAATCCCGAATTTTTACTTCATCGGGTAAAGATTAATGTAAAAAAACATGCAAGTTCAACGGAATGTCATATGTGAAAATTATGTACACTCTTTTGGCCGTTGATTGTCGTTTAAACGTTAAGCTATTTTCATTATCCGCTAAGTTATCCGTACCCAACATGGGTACAGGAAGCCCCTTCCTTTTAATAAACAGGGACATTGAATCACTTTTTTGGTGTTTCTGCGAGTTTTCCCATCATAAGTACTTTCCACTTTCTCGTAACACGTTTTATTGATAATGACCCGTTCTTAGTGTCTAAAACACCCGCTTTCTTAGTATACAAACCCGCGTTCATTGTGTTCTCCCATTCAATGGACCCGTAGTTTTTAGTATGAAAACCTGAACTGTACTCTTTCGAGTTCATTTGAAAGGATGATTTTGTAATTGATTACCGAGTATAGATTTTAGAAGGTGTATCACTCAGTACAATTAAAAACCGATATCATTGATAGAGGAATAACACAATGAAATAAAAATTTCGGATTTTTTTTTCTGAGACTTTCGACGATCCAGGGCTGCTGCAGACTTGGTATCGACTTATATTACAGGAAATTTGGCATAAACCAAGACTAATAATTCCCAGTTGGTGTGTCACGTCAGTTATCTTACATCAAACATTCACAATGCATGGTAGTGAAAAACTTATGATCATCCATAGCGTGCCAGAAAATTGTTTTTCCCGCGTTCCTAGTGTCCGAACCGGTTCCTAGTGTCCAAATACCCGGCGTGTATTCTATTTGTAATCAAATTAATTTATTCTGTAACAAATTTTGTGGTTGGTAGGTTCTCTGTGAGCATGTCATTTTTTTTATGTGACCTAGTTTGCTACTATGGCGCCATTCACGTCTATTGTTGCTATTTCCGGGATTCAAGTAATACCAAGCAAAGCTTTGAATATAATTTGAACTGCAATTGTTCGAAACGAAATTGGAAGGATTGTTTCTGAAAATTTGTATACGTTTTACTCAATAACGTAGTAAGGACCAGTTTAAGTGTAAACTGTCACAAATCTGGTTATTTCGTATAAACTGTTCAATGACTAAAACTTTCCTTAAATGTATTTACAATATCTTGCCAGAATATTGACAACCGCGACAGTTTCGTGTGGTGAATCAAAGACTGCTAAATGCCCTCCATCAGCTTGACAGTCAAGCAAGGCACCATGCCATGGCCGAAGGGTTGAACTTCTTTTGAAGCACAATCCATTGATCAGTAAGTAACTTTGATGTGTACATTCTGAAATAAAAAATGAAGCGTCATTATTATCTGGATTTATTCCCGCAGATTGTCCTAGTCATATAAGTATCAAACTTTTAACATAGTGGGTATGGATGTTCTTCGATAAACCGTTTTTGTACAATGATTTGTTTTGATTTTGTCCGATGGATCTTTTTTTGCCGATGATTTATTTAACAAGTATTTTTTCCCTGAATTAATTAACAATTATGTAGAGAAATATGAAAAGGTATATTTAAAAATTAATCTTTACAGAAACAGAAATGAGAGCTCAAGCTTCAATTTGTCATATTATTCGTCATATGATTAAATGTCATGAATTTAAAAACTAATAAACTGGCTAGTCATACATTACTCATTTAATAATGATATTTTGATTAACTATGTCATTAAAAAAGAGTAATCAAGGGAACCAAGGTTATAGCGGTAATCAAAAGAATGTAATCCAGGGACAAAGACCAGACATGGAAAACAGACATATACAACAAAGAACATAAAGTAACTAAATCATACATAAAAAGTAACAAAAGTAAATGAGCAACTCGGACTCCACTAAAAACTGGGAGCATGGACCAGGTGCACCGGCAGGGTAAGCGCCCTCTGCTTTTCTAGAAACACCCGCCCAGTTGCTCATAAAAAGTCAAGTCCGGGGTAGACAAACGAGGAAAGGAAAACTATGACCCGTTGAATAAATCAGTTTTCATGGTGCTGATGGATACACCATAACGATCCACGAGTTCATGATGACGACCATAAAACTTCTGTAGTCTTGACTTGGTAGCAACATAACCCTGTTCCAAAAGCCTATTTGTTAGAGTTATAGCGCGATACAAAAAGTCTGCGTAGTTTCGGCAAGCTCTGGCATAACGTATGAGTTGTGATATGAACACTCCATACGTAGGTGCTGAAGGGATGTTGCCACAGATGGAAGGAAAGTTGACAATTCTGAATGAAAAGTCATCACGTTTGTCGTAAAGTTTGGTCAATAGTTTTCCTTTACCATCAATTTCTAAGTATAGGTGAAGATATGAGGCTGACTTCACAGTGTCTGTAGTATCCTTTATCTCAAGTTCTTTGGGATAGATGCGATTTATATAAGCTTTTCTTTTTTGTAACTATCAATGAAGAACGATGCGATTATGAGCCGTATTGTTTTGAATCTGTCCTATGTTATATGGATTAAATTAGCAATTATAATCGTATCTAAGGTTGATAAAATTGTGAAATCTTTATATTCCCATTTTTGGTAAAGAAGTATAGAAGATTCATGTCAATTGTTTACTCAAATTCATATTAATGATAAAAGGATATTAAAATACTTGGTATTTACTATTGTGACATTGATTTGTAATCATGCACAAATATAAACGCCTATCCACCTCATGGATATATATATAACATGTTATCCCATACGGAAGATGAAGTCGCTTAAATATCTTGCAAAGGGGAGAATGAATTGATTTCCTATACATAGCTTACAAATTTGAAACTGATTTGCAGTAAAACAGTAAAACGTAATACAAATTCCTATAGAGATATACGCAATGGAAGGATGTAAATAGAACAAAAAGGTAGGGTGCACTCGATTGCAAACAAAAAAACGAAAACCCGAGGAAAACATACAACATATACTAGCAATCTGACGCCACCTGCTCCTGTTAAGTGCACGCACCTTATTGTTTATGTATGAAACTAATCATCGCGCTAGTCTTCTTACAGTTAAGCTTCTGCAACAGGATTATGTTGCTACAATATTGAATTCGTGACTACATAAGTTATATGGTCGTCATATACATGGTAATATAAATGAATATTAACGTATATTACACTTTAATCTAATGCACGGCATCAACACAAAGAGGAAATATTGACTTTAATTAGCGTACAATCCAATAAATTTCGTATGAATTATAAATAACAATTCATTTATAACTTAAGCTCCTGAATATTCTTCTCCGTGAAAGTACTTTCAACCAGGAAGAACTAAGAAAAATACGCTAAAACAGGATGTTTGGTGATATTAAAGCGGATATTTGGCCAGCAGAGTAACATACTACAAACCGTTATGCTTAAGAACCAAGAATGATTTATTTGAGTGTAACAGGAATAAAGTACCAATGAATAACACAAATAACATGACTAGACATGAATCATCATTGTAAAAATACAATTATGAGACTGTAACATCTACAGATGAGACCTTCCATCCCTCTCAGCCAAACTATCAGAACAGACGGCTGTTCTTCTTAAAGTATGATAGAATAGTTTTAAAACCAGCTCTACTGACTGTATTAGTAGGGACGGCTCTCAAACAGTTCTCGTAGGTTTTATGGGATCCACCTGCTTTAACCGCCAGAAGAGCCGGCTCTGCTAGAATTGGTAGTAGATCTAGAGCTTAAAGCAGATTTCATCAATCTCGAAATAATACAAAATTCATTTCGTCTACTAATTTGATCAATTCAATTAAAAAATCGACTTTGTCTAAATCTACTCCAGCCTACTCCAGCCTTTCTGGAAACTGTTGAATAGACGATCGTGCAGTTCATTATACTTATTTGGCAAATTACAGCGATTTATGTTTTTTCTTAATTAAACGACTCGCCAATGAATGCTTCATCTGTTCAAATTCAAGAAAAATATGAAATAAATAAAGAAAAATATAATTTCTCCTGTGTCTGTCAACGCTTTATTGTCTTCCAAACCTCACTTGCATGAACGTATTTGGACCTGTTTAGTCGCTTTGTGTTAATTTATCTCTATTAAATTGGTTGAAAACCTCAAAAATATGAATAAAAAGTAAATATTCATTGTTCGTTAACTTATGTATCATTCTCCAGCTTACTTAATTTTGACATGAAAAGTAATAAATAACTGCTAAAACCTGTAAAACATATTTTTTAACTGAAAGAAAATGTGAATATGTGAATTTAGCCGTGACATATTCAAAAATATATCAAGAAATAGAAATAAAGCAATCGGCAATTCTTAGTACCTTTAAAAACCGTGAACACTTTATTTTCCTTCGAAAACCTCATAACTAGACAATACCATGAATGCATTTAGACTTAAAGGTCGATCAGATATCAGGGTGAAATATAGCAATGCTTTGCATTTTTGATGACTGCAAATACTTTGACTTTAAAATTTAATAAAAAAGCTGTAAAAATGAACGCATTGTTCTAAAACCACAATATTGGAACAACAAAAAGTTAATATTCACTTTTTTATGTATCAGTTTGTTACCAATCCTTTGACATGAAAAGCAATTATGAGGGCTAATTTATTATTATAGTAGACGATATGAAATTGTGAAAAAATCAAAGTATAGACTCCACTTATTAAAAATGAATAAATGTTTCTTGGATATTTCTGGGACGAAATCCGTACTTCTTCTTTCTTCATTTTACCTTTTATTCAGAAGAGTGGAATAAAATAAATGTATTGAAGTGTTCTTTATTTCATTAATATCATCATGATCGAATGAAAAATAATCTGTTACAATCCTAAACAATTATTTGTATGTTCCAACACAACTACATACCCGAAATTAGTTCAACTAGAGCAAACTCTACGAGGACTGCTCAAGAACTGTGTAGAAGAGAACTGTTTTACTAGACAAGCTCATCAAAAGTGTCAGAAAATTGACTCTAGAAATGTCATAAAACTGTTCTACGGACAAAGACTAACCCAAGAAAACAGATGAAGCACAACAAACTGAAACTTTAACGAGTACACATGGAAACAATAGAATAAAGACACCGCCACTTATACTTGAACATTGACCAGGCGCAACGGTAGGGTAAACTTTCTCTGCTTTTTAAGAAAACATCATTCGATTGCTACTGTGATGTCATGTCAACGGTTAAACGAAACAGGAAAACTACGACACTATAAACAAATCTGTTTTTATGACTAAAATGGCAAAAATATACATGTCATCGGGTCCATGGTGTTTATCATAAAATTTTTGAAATGATGACTTGTATCTTGAAGCAACAGCTTATTTGTTAGTAGTTGAGGAATATTTCGTTCCGGACAAATAGATCATAGATTATGGGTTTTCAATAAAACTTCTATACTGTTTTGACTACTGATTGTGCAAATTTTTCCATGTGAAAATTTATGCTGCTTGTTTGTATTACAATACATATACCGTAGAAAATGAGCTGAACTGAAAGCGAGAGGAAACGCGCGCTATAAAATGCGTAGACCTCCAGCATTACCTGCCAAAACGAATTGGCTTTAATGTAAGGAGCGAGTCTGAAGAATTGTTGCCGCAGACAAATAGAAAACTACAGCAACACTCAAAGGGAGAGCGTGAAAGCAACAGCAAAAAATACATATGGAAAACCCAGTAGAATACCCACACAGAAAACAACTGAACAAATTGACTTTACGGAAACCTTATTTCGAAATCAAACCAAACATACCGGCTGGGTTTGTACTTCTTCTCATCGTCATATTCATATCCTGTTCGGTGAATTGAATAAAACATATGACGAATGGAACACGTCTATTATATCCTCATGGTGAGACAGAATGCACCACATCTGTCGACCAGTGCAAAATGGAGACAGAATATGCCACATCTGTCTACCAGTGCAAAATGGAGACAGAATATGCCACATCTGTCTACCAGTGCAGGATGGAGATAGAATATACCACATCTGTAGACCAGTGCAGGGTAACGATTGAATACATCTCATCTGTTGACCAGTGCAAGGTGGAAATATAATACATCCCATCTATCGACCAGATTTTATTGTAACTTTGAGCTCGCTTTTCTGCATCTTCTGACACTTGTAAGACAAACGAACTGCGAAGTCGTCTTCAATAAATCATAAATTATGTTACTATTTTGCCTAATTTGTTTGTTTTGTACTTAGCATGATTCATTATCGTTCAATTTTGCCTGATTCTTACAGATTCAAGCACTTAGTACACCCTACCGGTCGACCAGCGCACGGTGGCGGTCGTAGATATCTTTTAAGTTATTCTATCTATTCATTTGTGAATTTATACAAAAGTACGTAATTTTGTAAATTTCGATATTATGTACACGTATCTCAGAGAGAAAACTCTCATCAGCAGCATTAATATAAAAAAAAGGAAAATCTCCCAAAAAAAAAATCATGTAAAACTGGAACCATTTGATCTAACAGCTCTGACTGCATGAAATTTACAACACAATAGTAAAAGTTGAACTGTGTCATAAAACGTAATTTACAGTTACCTTTTGTTGGCTTCTTGATAAAGATCTCCTTATTTCCACTCAATAAGGTTATATTTGGCGACAGATTTGCACTGCATTAACAGCTCGACCCCGCTAATATCACTATGGAGCAGTAAGGCGATTTTGAACACAACATTGTATTATCTTCTCTGTAGTTTTCATACACAAAAAGGGATTGGATCAGGTGAGAGTAAGTTGTCATCAGAAAATCGTTGAAAACTCCATTCAACATCCGCTGTGGACACTGATACTGGAAGAGGCTTAAAAATTGTCAAAATGCAATGTCTACCATTCATTTTTTAAACTTTTAGGCCTGTAACCATAACCTTAATGGTGAAAACTTTTCTAAAGATTGACATTAACTCTGCACACAATAATAATGATTTAAGTTTTAATTCATTTTATGGTAAAGCTACTATAATATAAAATGATGATTACAAACTATTTCCGTAAAATGTATTATTCGTGTCTATCACGTCAGGATCGATTACCAGTACGAAGAGGGAATGAGTCAATATGTTTAGGAGAATGAGTTGATGGGGTACGGGAAAGTGGGAAGGGTTACTATGTACCCAAAGAAGAACTGTATCATTTGTTGATATTTTGTTGTTCTTTGTGTTGTTTATGTTTGTAATTACAAGATTGGTTCACTCTAATTCATAATCATGTTCTACACAGCAATCGTTTTATTTAAGCAACTACGTCGACGGTATATTTATTGATGATATTTGGTCACCAACAGTATATAACACTTAGGCTTCAACTCACTATCTACACCTGTATGTATAACTATTTATCGCAGTGTTACTACCAGGAACCGCATGTGCAAAAAATGTCGTTTAAAATTAAGAATCAAACTTCTTGATAAAATGACTAGGACAATAACGGTATATTGATTAGAAATAAAAGCAATATACGAATTAAAAAACTCTCGGCAAGTCATTACACTGCCATTTTCAATATTGATACTTCGCGTAGTTTGGTTCGATTACCGCCTTTTGTTTTTGGGTTTTTTTTTAATTTTTGTCCGTTTACTCCGACCCAAGAATTCATTTTTATCGGGTATACTGTTGTTAGTCCATTGACAATTTCTTAGCAATTTTTTCTGTCAGAAAGAAATTCATTTGAAAATAAGGTAATAGTCCTATTTACAATTATTTATACATTCCCAATATATCATGCATTGCATTTAAATATGTACTTACAAAATCAACAATTCTTACTTAAACAGTGAAGTCCAACTAAAGTAAAATAATACCACTATAATTTATATGTACATATGTCATATGTACAGCTGGTTTTATTTATATTGCTTTGAGGAGTTGAGTAATTTTCAGTCGTTTTTCGCAAAATTCGAGATTTTATAATATTTTCACAAAACATTTGTTTCATCAGTGAAATTCTTAAATGTAGTGTGGTTTGCAACACTCTATCTATCAACAGATTATCAATGTATATTTATAATTCCTAGAAATAAAGTCTGTGCAATCAATACCACTTACACACCTGTGAATAGGCTGCTAATGAAAAATTTCTGATCATTGAAACCAAAATAAAGGATACAGTACGTGGGCTGAGATAACCCCCGTGCACCCCCCACCCCCTCATGAACCAAAATATGATTTTCAGTTACCCTTATACCTCCCATTTCAGAATATTTTTCTCGCCAAAAAATTCCCTGAAGTCATTTTCGTATTTTTCGGCTAATTTTTATACCTCGTTGAGGCAAAAATCAAATTTTTGAGTATTTTGGAATTTTGATTCTACGAACTTCTTCTTTCTAATACGAAGTAAACTTACATATATCATCTTGTAGCCCAATATCTTAGCTTTGCAATGGTATCAATACTGTTGCAATAAAACCTAGGGTTTTGGAGTAAAATGAATAAAATGTACCCTCTACCCCGCCGAAAAAAATTGCTTAAATTTTCACTTATTTTTCAATGTCAAAACCCCTAGAGTATTTATACGTGAGTTAAAAAACGGTTTATTTGGTATTTTCTGTTTAGTATTATTATAATTTATACTTCTGTGGTTCTTTTGATAAATTTTGCCGATTTTCGTGGACAAAATTTATTCAAAAATACAAAAAAATGGGATTTTCGAATTTAACGTAAAAGTCAGATAAATTATACTCTACAAGTTATTGCTTGACTGAAACGTCTTAAATTTGGTATCAATCGATAGAAAATTTTATTTTTTACATAAATAAACCACAAAAAACTAATTTCTAAGAAGATTTTTTTCAAAAAATGGTAAAAATATTACCCCTACCCCTAGAAAACTGGTCACAGTATCATACAGAATTCTCATTCACATCATACCAAGAGTGTAGAACTCATAAACATTCATTATTAAGATAAAGATGTACAAAATATATCTGATCAATTCAGGCGCTTAGTTTGTCCTTTTAGGGTGACAATTACTATAAAATCGGAAAAATGAGAAATTTCAGAATTTCAGAATTTTCTTCTATATCACCCGTTATTGTATTTTTTTTTTCAGAATTCCGTAGTTTAAACAAGCTTGTATGTTGATACAGCAAATTAATAAAATGTCTAAGAATCAAAATGAGCCTATACAATAAATATTTGAACTTTTCCATGTCATGTTAGGTTGGAATTTTCATAATTCAATATTTTCTTCAATTTCACATATAATTGTCAATTTTTTCAAATACCGTACTTCAAACAAGCTTTTGTATATTCAATCACAATTATATAGTGTCTGACCTTTCTAATGAGCCCTAGTAATAAATATTTGAACTTTTCCAAGACCAATTAGTTTTTTTAGTTTGATGCAAACAATAATGACTTTTTCATAATGTGAGGAATTTTCGGAATTTCATGTTCTTCCATCTCACATGTAATGGGTATTGTTTTTCAAGTTACCTCCTTCAAACAAGCTTTTGTGTATTCAGACACATTTACTTACTTTTCTAATGAGCCAAGGCAATAAGTTGTAGAATATAATTTATCTGACTTTTACGAAAAATTCGAAAATCCCATTTTTTACATTTTTGGATAAATTCTGACTACGATAATCGGCAAAATTCATCAAAAGAACTCCGGATTTATAAATTGCAATAAAAATAAAGAGAAATACCAAAAAAAGCCATTTTTTTACTGAAGCAAAAATACTCTAGGGGTTTTGACAAAAAATATGCCAATTTAAGCGATTTTTCGGCGGGTTTGGGTACATTATTTTCATTTTACCCCGAAACTCTTAGTGTTACCGCAACTGTTTTTGGTATCATTGGAAAGCTGGGACATTTGGCTACATGATAATACCTAAATATGTTTAGTTTGTTTACACATGCTAACCCAGGAAGACTTAGACGGTCAAACAATTGAGTCACAAAAAAATCTTGGCTTTTTGACCCAGTGTGGTACAAATATAGGCTTATACTGAAAAAGAATCCGAGAATATTCTTTGTCCACAAATTGATTCAGTAATGGGAGGTATAAACGTATCTAAAAATCATCATGAAGTTGATGAGTGGGGAGTGCACGGTGGACCCTCCCAGCCCATGGACTAATACACAGTCTTTATAACCTTCCAAATTGAAAAAAAAAAACAAGGCAATATTCGAGTCCCTAAAATAAATAGGAATATCAAGGTAAAAACCGGAATGTTGGAATGAACTACAATGGTCCTGACTTAGTACAGGTATTTCTAAAATGAAAAGTGGGTTTAACCATTGCGCTTAACCTTCCCCTTTCGGTATATTTGAACATAACAGGGCAGCAGAAAATTGTAACCAGTCAAACTAGGTAAAGAATAATCAAGGGAACCAAGGTTATAGCGGTAATCAAAACAATGCAATCCAGGGAGAAAGACCAGACATGGAAAACAGACATATACAACAAAGAACATACAGTAATTAAAATCATACCTACAAAGTAACAAAAGCAAATGAGCAACTCGGACTCCACTAAAAACTGGGAGCATGGACCAGGTGCACCGGTAGGGTAAGCGTCCTCTGCTTTTCTAGAAACACCCGCCGAAATGATCATAAAAAGTCAATTCCGGGGTAGACAAACGAGGAAAGGAAAACTGACCCGTTGAATAAATCAGTTTTCATGGTGCAGATGTATACACCATAACGATCCACGAGTTCATGATGACGACCATAAAATTTCTGTAGTGATGATTTCAATCTTGTAGCAACATAACCCTGTTCCAGAAGCCTATTTGTTAGAGTTCTAGTTCGATACAAAAAGTCTGCGTAGTTTCGGCAAGCTCTGGCATAACGTATGAGTTGTGATATGAAAACTCCATACGCAGGTGCTGAAGGGGTGTTGTCACAGATGAAAGGAAAGTTGACAATTTTAAATGAAAAGTCATCACGTTTGTCATAAAGTTTGGTTAATAGTTTTCCTTTACCATCGAGTTCTAATTGTAGGTCAAGATATGAGGCTGACGTTACAGTGTCTGTAGTATCCTTTTTCTCAAGTTCTTTGGGGTAGATGCGATGTATCAAATCCCCGAAATTAGATAATACTTCATCTATATCAGTAGTTAAAACAGTACAAAAGATGATGACAATAAATAAGTGAAAATAGAATACATATAATGCTGAATTAAATAAAAACCTGACGTGATATTTGATAGCCTTAGCAACAGCCTGTAATTTGAAATTTGTGATACTACAAATTTTGATAAATCTGATTTAATTCGGGGTCGGACAAGTCTGATCAATTGGTTGGTGTATTAATAGCAGTGGAATCGACCCAGTGGTTATAAAAGTACAAAAATATCAATATTTCGAAATACTGAATACACTTTTCAATGTGTAACCTCTCATCAGCAGCATCAGAATCAAATATATAAGAATATGTCAATCCAAACAACATTGTATACAAGAAGTCCTCAAAACCAAAATCATTAAGATTTGTCATTGACAGATTTTTCTGAATATTCTATCAAGTTATTTGCACTCTACATATAACCAAGGCGAAAGAAAATAAAACCTGGGAGATGCAGAAAAGGTTTCAAAAAGAAACAAAATAAAAAACAAAATACAGTAAATGAGAGAGTTTGGCTAAACCTAACGGTATTGGAGATATATGCAAAAAATACTCTCTGACCACTATGTTCTATTTTCAGTAACAGCAACAATGTTTTTCGACGGATAAAAAATGCCCACATCAGTTCTATACAAGATGCCATAAGAAACATTCATACTAAGTTTGGTTCCAATTGATCAAGTACTGTCAGAAAAAAAGAGTTTTGAAAGTTGTTAACGACGTCGACGGACGCCAAGTGATTACAATAGTTCACATGGCCTTCGTCCAGGTGAGCTGAAAATAGATCATTGGAAAGTAGCAGTCGGGAATACCATATAAGGAAAAGATCACGTCTGTCACATATTTGAATAAAAAAATATTAATTAAGCTAGAAATTGATTTGCAACTAAATTACCCGGCAGAAAATCCAATTTCAATTCATGTTTTTGCATTAGATATTGGATATATTTAACAGGTTACCGTTCCAATGCTTATTCGAGCAAAAGATACATTTTAAAGCTAGATTCTATTTTTTTGTTATTCTGTATTCTGAGATGTATTGAAAATAATTTGTTAGGTAACGCTAGTAAATGAATATTCAAATACCATAGTAGAAACAAACTCCTAATGAAAAATTAGAAAGTTAAGTTAATATTGAGAATACTATTGATGGCAAAGATCAGTCCATCGTTAGGTTTTTTTTAAGACATATACATCGAGATGATCAAGACCAATGGGCGTATGTAAATCACCCTCTTGGCTAAAGTTAATTGAACAATCAAAATAATACAAGATACTATCATGCATAACTGCTTTGAACATAAATATGCTATGTGAGGCTGACTTTATAGCTGATCTGGTCTGAAAGAAAGAATATCGTTTGGCTAGATCCTTTAATCTCAGTTTCCGCTATATAGATGACGTATTATCTTTAAACAATCCTACCTTCGGGGAGTTGATACATCGCATCTACTCTAAAGAACTTGAAATAAAGGATACTACAGACACTGTGAAGTCAGCCTCATATCTTAACCTACATATAGAAATCGATGGTAAAGGTACACTTTTGACTAAATTTTACGAAAACGTGATGACTGTTCATTCAGAATTGTCAACTTTCCTTTCATCTGTGGCAACAACCCTTCAGCACCTGCTTATGTAGTGTTTATATCAGAACTCATACCCAAATTTGCCGATACTACACAGACTTTTTGTATCGTGCTAGAATTCTAACAATAGGCTTCTGGAACAGGGTTATGTTACTACAAGATTGAAGTCATCACTACAAAAGTTTTATGGTCGTCATCATGAACTCGTGGATCGTTATGGTGTATCCATCTGCACCATGAAAACTGATTTATTCAACATGTCATAGTTTTCTTTTCCTCGTTTGTCTACCCCGGACTTGACTTTTTATGAGCAATCCAGCGGGTGTTTCTAGAAAAGCAGAGGGCGCTTACCCATCGGTGCACCTGGTCCATGCTCCTAATTTTTAGTGGAGTCCGAGTTGTTTATTTGCTTTTATTATTTTGTATGTATGATTTTAGTTACTTTATGTTCTTTGTTGTATATGTCTGTTTTCCATGTCTGGTCTTTCTCCCTGGATTGCATTGTTTTGATTACCAATATAACCTTGGTTCACTTGATTACTCTTTGAATTAACACGATTGTAAAGTTAACTTTTGAGAAGATGACTTTTAGCCCGCGGTATTATTATCTTGGTTAGCATTTCTTATGGGCGACCACTTTTTGGTTTTATATCTATTGGTAATGATGGTATAACATCCAGTTCCTTTATCTTTCGTAATTGTCACTTGCTTTAGTATTCACACCGAAAAGCAATGGCGAATACCGAAAATCTAAATTGGAAATTGATGTTAAATGATTAGGTTAGATAAAATAAATGTTGGTCAGAAACAAAGCAAAATCATAAAATTCACAATTTACTTAATAACTGCACTGACATGATGGGTTCTTCGCATGACGAAAATTAGAAATGTCAAAAGTATGACAAATTGAGTCGGACAACACAATAACCTATCGGCAGGTTTATGATAGCGGACGTAGATTGTTTCAATATATAAACGACTAAAATTTTGTGGAAACATAACCCTGTTGTAAAAGTTTGTCTTCTTCTGCCATCTTATATTTTTTTCTCTCAGATTGTATTTATTTATTAAATAATTCTCTCGTATTCACTTCTTTTTTTAATTATTGGTAGTATTTTTGTAATGCCAGTAGGTCAATTTTTCTTTATTCCATCTGGTTTCTTCCATTATAATATAACTCAACGTATGGGTTACGTATTACTTTAAAATTTCTCATTGTCATTCATTAAAAACTCTTTATGCACTGTACCTGGATTACATTCTTTTAATTACCGCCATAACCTTGGTTCCCTTGATTACTCTTACAAAATGTACATTATCTCTTATTAACGTCATTATGGTCGTATAAATCAAGACTATTGTTTTTTGTGAATTTTGTATGGTTTTATAAATTTTTAAACTTGTAGAACTCAACTGACTGTCAAATTCTTGTTTTATACATTCAAACAAGCATTGTTTAATAAAGAAAAAAACATTCTCACAAGTCTATTTCTATATTTTATAAATAGCAAGTTAGCAGAGAAAAGTTTTTTTTAATTCGCACAGGATTTTTGTATTTGTTACTTATTTATTGATTTAGGTGAACATCATGCAGTTTTTGTCTTTGTTATTAGTTTTTATTGCTATGTGTTTTCCCATGTTTCATAATTATCTTCTTTGACCTTATCCATTATCCCGGTATATATATGTTTACCAATAAAAATGATTTTGATCATTTAATCTATTTCACAAACGTAGGGTCGTGGGTTTTCACAATAATCATCTCGCAGCTTTTCTTGAGATATTCTTACGGAAGCACAATCTGCATCCTTCCCAGGAAAACCAAGTTCTTCATTATTCGGCTGTGTAGCTTTCCATGTAAAATTGTTTTCCGCAGAATCCTTCACCCACTTCCATTCTCCTTCCTGTTGTAAGTCGGATGCTCCCACGAAATAAGCATCCATATCTGGGGGAAGCGGATCTGAAATCAATGTTTACCTACTTAGTAACTGAAGTTATAGATGTTTGATAGTTATATTGGCTTTCATTTTCGTCTTTTACGAATAGTTTCACATCAAATACTTTTGAGCCTTTTACAACCTGCTTTATGGTATGGGCCTTGCTCATTATTGAAGACCATGTGGTGAACTGTTGGAATTTAATTATTCGTTGCTTGGCATTTGTTAGATGGCTATTTCATTGGCAGTTATACCAATCTCCTATTTTTATATTTTATTTGAAAATACAGCAGAATAAAGAGAAAGATGGAATGTTTCCAACATTTTCTCAAGATGCAACATACATTTTCTCAGGAAATAGATATGAGTCAGTGTTCAAGTTGCCATTGTCTCTGAAGTTATTTTGACGACGACATGACCAATTCAACAATCTATCAGTTCTGTTCATTGTGTGATACAAAAACGTAATGCTTCATTTACTCATATATTTTTGTATGTTTTGTCTTGTTCTGTTTTTTTTTTTTTTTTTTTTTAGCTCTTTCGGTTAGATATGTAAATGTACTTACAGTATCTTGCGAGGATATAAACCACAGCGGCAGTTTTCTGGGGTGAATCTAAGACTACTAAATGTCCTCCATCAGCCTGACAGTCAAGCATGGCATCAGGCCATGTTCGGTCTGTTGAACTTCGTTTGAAGCACCAACCATTGATCAGAAGGTAACTTGGGTGTGTACATTCTGGAATAAAATAAATTGAAACATCAGATTTTATTCCCGCAGATTGTTTTTGTGATATAAGTCTTTAACTCTACTTGATGGCGTTCCACGTTGTAACACATCTTCAATTAAGCTGCATGTGTATGGACTAATGCATCGCTTTCAAATTAAAAGTAACGTCATAATTTAAAAGTTTTTTTATGTTTATCTACAATTCTTTTCATTAGGCTTCTGGAACAGGGGCATGTTGCTACAAGATTCACTACAGAAGTTTTATGGTCGTCATCATGAGCTCGTGGATCGTTACAGTCTATCCATTTACACCGGGAGAAACAATTTGTTCAACGTGTTATAGTTTTTTTTTCTTTCCTCTTTCTTCGACCCAGACTTGACTATTTATGAGCAACTGGACTGCTGATTCCAGAAAAACAGAGGGACGCTTACCCTATCAGTGCATCTGGTCAATGCTCCCAGTTTTTAGTGGAGTCGAGTTGCTCATTTACTTTTGTTGCTTTGTAGGTATTTTTGAGGGGTTATTTTATGTTCTTTGTTGTGTGTGTCTGGTTTTCCTGTGTGATCTTTGTCCCTGGATTACATTTTTTTTATTTCCGTTAGAATCTTGGTTCCCTGGATTACTCTTTCTCTTTTTTCTCCATACAAATGATCAAGAGTAAACTATGTATGAAAAGTATAATATCGCAAATAGTTGAAGCTGCTCATTCTCACATGGCGATATATGAACCGGTTTGGTTGCCCCAAATAATTCAATGGACCCCAGCTGTGGTTTAGTCCATATAATTTGTTTACATGACCAACCGTTCTATATATTGACATATGACCCTCAGCAGCATGAACTATTTAGCACAAGAATAACTTAAACCATATATCTAACTTTAAGGTAGTGTATGTTACAATATCAAATTCTTTCTAATGTTTCAATCTCCGTTTCATAACCTTAGTATCAATATTGGTATAATCTTAATACTACAATTTACGAAAAAAGATATGACGGTTCCTTATTGTAAACTATCCATCTAAGATGGTGACGTCCCCTTGTAACCATCATATGTTGATTGTATGCCACAAGTGGTTCGATTTTCTCGTTTTTGAAGGCACAACCAGGGGAACCAAGATTCTGGCGGAAATCAAAAGATTGCAACCCAGTGACATAGACCAGACATGGAAAACCGACATACACAACAAAGAACACAAAAAACAGTTAATATTTTACTTTTTATTAAAATTAACAAAATACGTCTAAATGCATACACGCAATTGAGGTTTGGAAGATAATAAACTGTTTTTGTCTGTTGTCCATGTCTGGTCTTTGTCCCTGGATTACATTCTTTTGATTTCCGCTAGAACCTTGGTTCCCTTGATTCCTCTTTCGCCTGTGACTGTCAACATTTTATTATCTTCCACCTGGTCCATGCTTCCAGGTTTTAGTGGAGTCCGAGTCGCTCATTTGCTTTTGTTACTTTGTATGTATTATTTTAGTTTCTTCATGTTCTTTGTTGTGTGTGTCTGTTTTCCGTGTCTGGTCTTTTTCCCTGGATTGCATTCTTTTGATTACCGCTATAACCTTGGTTCCTTTGGTTACTCTTTCACAGAATCTTTGTAACACATTGCCATTTTCACCTCCTATTTTAGATTTTGATCGAAAGGTGCATATTATTGAATGGGGAGTTGGGGGTATCAAGTCAAGTTTTAAAAGCTTTAAATGAGTCGTGAGAATTGCAATTTTTCACACAAACTAAAAAAAAAGACTGAAATTGTTTCTGAAATGGTTTATTCAAATATATTTGAATTTCGAGACTGTACAATATTTTTATTCAAACCTGTGCTAAATTTTTAGAATTTGACGTCCGAAGATAACATTTTGTCATTTTTAAAGCATTTAACTTAATATTGGTGGCAATCCATGAATTTCTCAATAAACTATTGAAGTTATTCAATGCACATTTTGACTGACCAATCAAATTAAAAGCAAGGAGATCATGATTAGAACAAAAAATAGGATATCTATAAGCTGCGGTTAAAGACTATCCCAAGAAAACAGATAAACAAAACACAAAAGGCACGCTTACAAAAAAAACGCTTACATAGAGAAACTATAGAATAAATGAAAAATATGGACACCACCAGTAACACCGGAGTATTGACCAGGTGCAACTGTAGGATAAGTATCCTTTGATTTTGTAGAAAACACCTTTCGAGTTGCTTAGTAATGTACTCATGGTTGAGATGACAACACTACACCGATCATCGTGTTCAGGGAATTCACCATAAAACATTTGAAATTATGACATATCTTGTAGCAACAGCTTATTTGTTAGTAGTTGAGAAATACTCTATTCCTGACAAATATATTATAGACGATGAATTTCCAATGTAACGTCTGTACTGTTTTGTCTACTGATCTTACAATTTTTTTCCAGTGACAATTTTGTACTGTTGTACTGCCTGTTTGTATTTCAAAATATATACCGTAAACAATTAGCTGTTATAAAAGCGAAAGATTAAGCGTGCTATAAAACCTGGTTAAATCGACAATTTTCATTGGAGATGTCTGCACCAAGGCAGGGCCAGGGTCGTTCCGATAGTTTTAAACTGTCTGGTTTTATTTTTTTAGGGGGGAGGGGGGGTTTGTTTGTTTGTTTTTGTTTTTGTTTTTGTCTCTTTTTTTTTGCCTTGACATGACAATTTGTTTTTTGGCTATTCGATTTGATTATTACCTTGAGTTTATTACTTCGGTAATTTTGCTATAACCGTTTATTTAGCGCGGTTAAAACATATCGTGCGGCTACGGTATTTCCCTGCATAACAAATTGACAAATGAAGGAATACATATACAAACAAATAGAAAATGCAGTATCAAATAACAACAGAGAGTTGCATATGTGTCATCGGGGAAAATAAACCATTTAAAGGGAAAGGCCACCTTTGTATTAAGTTCGGCTCTTATGATAAATTATATCCACGTAAACAAAAATAAATAACCTTTAATGTAAAATGCGCTTTTATAAAATGCTGAAAGGCTATGCAAAGTTCGAAGTCTTTGAAATATATGTAAATAGCCATCTTGCAGAGCTCTCCTTTCTGAAGGAAGATCATAAGCAGACTTTATTGATTTTAACCGATAGCTTCCGATTGGCTCGTGACATCAGTAAGTCGGTTTGGCACTGATACAAGTACTGCAAATAATATGTAAAATGAAGAATATTACGTAAATATTTATACGATCCTGTTTATCTAATCACCAAAACATGTTGTCAAGCTTAAGATTGCAGGAATGATAAAAGAGAATATTCTAAAAGTTTTTGATCGGCAACACGAGCATTCTTTGGAAGTAGTTTTCCTATAAGATATATATATACTAGTCTTCTGGCAGCAAATCCCGTTGTTCGTCAATGTTGTCTGACATTTGCCTCAATCTCTTCTTCTGTTTATTTTGGGTTGAAATTATAGGGGGAAGTCCAAATTTGATATTTCTTCGGACATCGTAATCAATTACCTATTTACTTTCACTTTACAAACCGACTTCGTGACGTCACAACTCAACTGATCATGGTGGCGCCCATAGACGCGGAAAATTCAAATTGCCTAATTTTAAATCGCGATTTATAAGTTAATAAATGGAAATAATTTTGTTTCAATTTAATTTTCATGAACATTTAAAAGACTTTTTCCGATATTTATGACTTACACCATAACATGGTCTTCTTTAAATCATTAAACATCGAAAAGATATTTTTGTATCAATGGTAAAAGGCCAATAGGTTTCATCTTTAATAATTTACAAGAGAAAATCACAAATATATAAAGATTGAAATCTGCAAACCATCATTACATTCAAATAGAAAATCAGTCGTTTATGTCACTAATAGTTTTCTCTAACGGCACATATTTTGTCTCTGGGCTTAATGGTAACTTTGATCGGGGTCCGGACATCTCGGCTCGTGGACATGTCGGGTCGTCACGATCCGAGATGTCAGGTATTCTCTGATCCTAATTTTTGAAATGACTATATCTATATTAAGTGGAGTGAAATTTAGGCGGTTCACATAGAAGTATTCTTATAAAAATAATACTTTTAAAAAGTAAAAGTAACTAAATAACAGACATTGAATGAAAGCACCTTCGAGTGAGCTTGTGTGTCTCCGAGACAAATGCATTTATTGGATAAAGAGGATAATTTTGACATAGAAAAGATTTTAAAAATAAATAATTATTTCAAGTATGATTATAAGCTATTGTTATAAAATTTAATGTTTGCAGCCTTATATAAAACACATAAATGTTGCCTTTTTCTGTCTGTTTTACAAAATTATTCAAGTATTTAAAAAAAAATTGGATAACAATATCGTATATCGGAGACAAAAATTGGCCACTTTTAAAGGGAAAGCGTGACAATAACAACAAACAATACAGAAAACCTAGGAGGAAAACAACACCACTAAATTGAGAACTCCACTAAAAGTTAATTTCGAAAGCAAAAAGTGACGGTTGAGTCAGTGTTTCTCCTAATTATATTCATATCCTGTTCAGTTACTAGAGATACAAATGGAACTAATCTACCCTCATGATGAGAAAAATATTTTATCACACAGTGCGTGATGCTCATAAAATACACAACATCTGTTGATCAGTGCAGGATGGAGATAAAATACACCATATCCGTTGACCATTGATGGATGGAATAGAATACTCAAAATTGATATGTCGACCAGAACAGGATGGAGATAGCATACACTTCGTCTGTCGACCATTCATGATGGCATAGACAACACGACATCTGTCTGGCAGAGCGGGATAGAGAACACATCTGTCGACAAGTACAGGGTGGATATAGAAAACAATACATCTGCCGACCAGTGCTGGATTGAGATAGATTACACCGCGTCTTTTGGACAGTGCAGGATGGAAATAGAATACAACAATCCGTCGAGCAGTACAGGATAGAGATAGGATTAAAGACACCCTTAGAACAGTGAAGGATGGAGATAGAATCAAACACATCGCCGACCAGTACTGGATAGAGATAGAATGAAACACATGTGCCAACCAGTACAAGATGGAGATAGAACACACAACTTCTGTTTAACAAGGTTAGATGGAAATAGATTAAAACATCTGTCGACCAGTGCTGGATGGAGATTTATTACACCGCATCAATCTATTAGTGCATGACGGAGATGAAATACACAACACCAATCGACCAGTGCAGAATGGCAGTAGTAGTTACTTTTAAGTAATACATAAATCAGACAGTGGGTGAAATCATAATGAAAAATAGCACACAAGTTTTCCTTACCCCGAATGTTATTTGAAAAGCAGAAATAGCATTAATTTCTTTTTTTAGTGCTAGTAATGCCAGGTAACAATTATATGAACTCCATTGCAATGTCATGACCAAAGGGAGAAAATTCTCTTTCGTCTCATCATTCTATTGTAACTTTAAACTCGCTTTTCTACATCATCTGACACTTCTCGGACGAACGAACCATCAATTTGTGTTCAATAGATAATGAAATATGTGCCCACATTGGCATTTTTTTTGTGTGTTTTGTTTGAGCATGATTGAGTACATTTCGATTTTACCTGATTATTACAAATTGTAGCACTTTATACACCACATCGGTCAACCAGTGCATGAGTAAGATAGAATTCACGATACCAGTCGAACAATGCAGGGTAGCGGTCGTAAATATTTTAGGTAACACTACCTATGTTTTGTTATTGATAAGATCTAACAGCTCCTGCTGCATACAATTTTATATCAAAATTTTTAAGGTTTCTTTATACTAAAAATTAACTTTTGGCAATAAAATTCCGAATCGTCAGCAGTGGGATGATTCAAACACGGCAAAGTCATAAACGTGAATACATGAATCAAAGACGATCTAAATACACAATGTAGCGAATCAAATAAAACATTACACATAAATCTCAAATAAGGGAAACAAAACGTCACACACAAAAAATTATACTACTACTAAATGAACTCCCGCAAAAAATGGGGATAACATCAGGTGTTGCAGAAAGGTAAGCATCTCCTGAACCTGCTCTGTCATGTTGCAAGTGAGTATAATAAGATGATAAACTTGCAACAATAATACAGATCTGCAACACTTATCATACGAAATCATTCATTTCAACTAAGTATCATAATAAAAACGTTGTAAATTGTAACATATTAACACAATAGCACGATGTTTCAAAATAAAACATAAAATGAGTTTGATCGGAAATATTAATATTTAAGTTAGCCGAAGCTGCATATGTCAGATCGTTTTATCTAATTATGTATAAACTATAACTCAAAAGAAAATGCGTTTTGAAATTATCGTTTTGAAGAGTACTATGATTTGAATTATATATATAAATATATATATATATATATAAGGGTCTGAAAAATTCCCAACGATGTTAGAACTGTCAATTTTGCGAAGCAAGTTTTTGTCGTTCCCTCCGCGGGACTCGAACTCGTACCTCTGTGACATCTATGGCAACACCGCCTGCACTAAATCCAACGCCCTAGACCACTCGGCCAGCTAGGCTATATCAAAATATAGCTTTCGCTGGCCGGGTCATTCCTCCTCGTAGGATTAATCTAGGGCTGTAACTTAGTACACGATGTATGGTAGTACGGGACAGTTCATCTAGGTGTTACGGAGGAATGACCCGGCCAGCGAAAGTACTCATACTTTGTAAAAACAAAGATTCCAAATCATCTCCTTAATGAAATGCAGCTAATGTTATCAAAATGCTGGAATTTATTATTACCAACACATTTATCCTGGTGGTGGACGTGTTTTTCAACAAGTGATCGGCATTCCAATGGGAACAAATTGTGCTTCGTTACTTGCTGACCTATTTGTTCACTCTCATGACCCTGAGGTTTTTTTAGCTGATCTGACCCAAAGAGGGAACATCATTTGGCCAGATCCATTGTTCTCAGTTCCCTGTATATAGATGATGTATTATCATGAAATAATCCAAGGTTGGAGATTTTAAACATCGAATGTCCCCGCCCCCCCCCCAAAAAAATAAACCAACATACAAACAAACAAACAACAACAAAAACCAACAACAACAACAAACTTGAGATTTAGGACACTGTTAAGTCAGCCTGATATCTTGACATATAATTAGAGATCATTAGTAAAGGCAAACTTTTGACAAAACTATACGACAAACGCGACGACTTCTCATTCCGTATGCCAATTTTCTTTTCATCTGTAGACATCCCTTCAGCCAATGGAGTTTTTATATCACAACTCGTACGTTGCCAGGGCTTGCCGTAACTACGCAAACCTTTTGTACCGTGCTAGAATTCTTACAATTAGGTTTCTGGAACAAGGTCATTTTGCTACAAGTACAGAAATATGATCTTATGGATCGTTATGATGTAAACATTTCTCCGTTGAAAACTGACTTGTTCATCATGTCATAGGTTTCTTTTCCTCTTTCGTCTACCCCTGACTTGACTTTTTACGAGAAAGTCACCGGTGCACCTGGTTCATGCTTCTAGTTGTTAGTTGAGTCCGCGTTGGTCATTTACTTCTATTTCTTTGTACGTTTTATTTTTGTTGTTTCATGTTTTCTGTGGTGCATGTCTTTTTTTCTGTCTAGTCTTATATCTTTGGATTATTATATTTTGATTTTTGCTTGAATCTTGGTTCCCTCACCTTAAACAGTATTAATGAAATAAATAAATGAGCGTTACAAACTAGTAGATATTACATTCAAATAATTCAGAAACAAGTATCGAAAGAACTTATATAAATCTGTCTCCTGCTTCCTATAATAACAGTTTGACAATAACCCCACTCTTCAGAGAAAGTCCGTGTACAGATCACGGGCTCGATAGTAAAGGAGATTATGATATATTGCCACTAAGATGGGAGATATTTTCTATTGGGAAGTCACAATAATTATATTTGTCAAAGTTTGTTTCAAATGTCCTGTGTTATCTATGTTCAAATTAAGGTCTAGGTATGATGCAGACGATGGTGTATCAGTTGCCTCTTTTATTTTAAGTTCATTTTGGGTAGATTATCCTTGTCATCCTTGAAACTTGGATTATTCAGATATAACACATCATCTACTTAACGGAAACGTATATTGAGGAATTGGCTTCTCTTATTTCTGTAGGAGCCCTTGTATAAAGCTGGTCAATAGGAATGTAAGAACGGATAAGAGTGACACACAAATCGTTACCATAGGTATCCCGATAGTCTCGATAATCGCAAACATTTTAATAACATCGGACTCGGTGCAAAACTAAGACTATTGTAAGAACGACATTCCTGTATAGTCCAAGTCACCTCAGATTGTTTGCGGTTTTTTGCGTTTATTTTTGTAATTACTCGACGGTTCCTTTCAAAAACTTGCCATTTTATTCATGTCGTTCTGTACTACGATTCCCTTACAATTATTTTTCGTTCTTACTTCCGAGATTGAAAAAATTCAAAATTTATTTTTCCTACGAGAATTTTGCATTGAATGTATTGTTTATCCGCCATCTTGTTTCTATGGATATTTTGAAATGTTCCCTATTATCTCACAATTGAAGAGCTGAAATACCATGATTTCCCGCCAAACTTCTGCTCTTTACCTTTAGTGAAAGATAAAACAAGAAGTTCCGAATGAAAATGTTACAACTGGTACTTAATAAGAGTCATACTACATAAAGTAATTAATTAGCAGGGAACCAGAAGTATGGCGGGAAATCATGGTATTTCAGCTCTTCAATTGTGAGATAATAGGGAACATTTCAAAATATCCATAGAAACAAGATGGCGGATAAACAATACATTCAATGCAAAATTCTTGTAGGAAAAATAAATTTTGAATTTCGGAGGTAATAAAAATAATTGTAAGGGAATCGTAGTACAGAACGACATGAATAAAATGGCAAGTTTTTGAAAGGAACCGTAGAGTAATTACAAAAATAAACGCAAACAATCTGAGGTGACTTGGACTATAGGTCTTTTGAATTATTGAATCAACATCCGAATCACACCACTAGTAGACTTCAACATGTAAAAACTTAAGTCCATCTTTGACTGCCGTGAGTAAGTTTAACTTCATTTATATTGTAAATGTTAAGGTAAATATATAAAATAATCACAAATAATTTCAATAAAATATATAATTCGTGTTTATTACTTACAAATATGAATGGGGAACGAGTCAATGTGGTTAGGAGAATGAGCGTATGGGAAAGTGGGAAGGGTTACCCCAAAGAAAAGCTGTATTATTGGGTGATATTTTGTTGTCCTGGATTTTATTTGTGTCTGTATTTATAAGCTCAGTTTACTCTAATTGATGTCAAATTATTTTCTATATTTCGTAAATTTTGGTTTTGTTACTGTATTGTTTTTGTTTGATAAATTGGTCTGAGGAATTGTTTCATATATTGTGTCCCGACTAAGAACTTTGCTGAGTATAAATGTTATTTGGTTTTGTTTCTGGAGTTTAAAAAAAAACAAGGTTTCTTTTTTATATCCACTTAACGATTTTCAGGTTTTCTCTGACAAAAACAATCGAATATAAGGTTATAGTCCTATTTAAAGATATATATGTCTCGAATATTTCTACAGTCAATCAAAAAAAATGTATTCATTCAAACAACCCTTTATAACAACTTTCGTCTTAAATCCTCCTTAAAAACTAAAGGCAACAAGGCCTACCTTAATAGCGAAAATAAATAACGAAAAATAACATCAGTATAATCAAGCCACTTGTTAACTAGGCTTTACATGTATTGCTTTAAACATAAGGAGTAGAGTAATTTCCAGTCGTTTTCCGTAAAATTCACAAATTTTGTTAAAGATAGTTTTAAAATATAAACATTATTCAGTGCATACTGGTTTGCAACACTTCTAAATTTATCAACAGATAATCAATATAACAATAATACGTATGGTGTATATGTCAAAGAAACAAAAACCCCATCGAGATGAAAATGTCAGCCCAAGGGCCACCCATGGGTCTTCAAGGTCACCTATGGGTCTTCAATGAACGACGATGACATACCAAAGGACCGGCTGCATTTGGCCCCAAAACATCATTATACACAGTTACAGCGAAAGAGTTGCCCCTACGCACGTAACATGAGAAAATAAAATAAAGGTGAAAATGAAACAAAACATACAGAGGCCGGAAATTCCTAAGTTGGAACAGGCGCCAAAATGCGGCAGTGTAAAGTACTTTACTCACAACACTCCCTCTTTAAAATCTGCCCACTGTGGAAAAAATATTACACAATTCAACACGCCTAAAAATCAGTTCAAAAATGTCTGAGTCTTTTGTTAAAACAAAAATAAAAATTGAATTTAAATTACTCAAATTTACAAATAAGGACTATTTACATTTAACTGACATCCCAGATCCAGACCAGTTTAAACTTACAAAATGTTATGTCCCCATCGTATGTAAAATCAATCCCAATCGTCCCCATGTGGGGTTGAGAATCACGGTACATCATAAATCATACAATTAGGGCACAACCCATGTCATGACAAAAAAGCTTTAAAAATATAGTGTTTTAATTTCTATGTAAAGACCACATGAGCAAATCAGTGTTAATACAAAAAAATGCTATCCTCAACGATTTGGCACTAATATCATAACTATATACTTTACGAATGAACCTATTCAACAGTTTAATTAACTTATTGGGTGAGTATCAAGCTTTCCGTGCTTTGTGTAGAATATTGCCGTAAAATAAAGGGTGGGAGATAAAATAAAGGGTGGGAGATACCCACACGTATTAATCCCCCACAAGAACATCTGCTTTTGAGAGTGAGTTTCTTACGAGCTTGTGATATCGAAAATCTTGATGTAGATATATAAAGATTCCTTTCGTTAAAATCCGTAACATCGTTACAAATACGAGCAAATCAAAACACCAATTGTGATATGTTAAGACCATATGATGGTGACAAGGGGACGTCAACATCTTAATACGGATAGTTTACCATTATCGATATGACTACTAAGATCAAGAAACATTCTTTATTATCAATATTTGCTTTATTCAAAGACGATTCTACAGGATATACATCTTAAATATAAATATTGAAGTCATCGTTGTTTAGAGCCAAAATATCGTCCAAATATCTAAAGGTTTTATCATTTTTTTCTACCGAATATTGTTTGGAAAGGTCTCTATTTATTCTAGCTGTAAATTGATTCATTACAGTACAAAAAGAGGTCCGCGATAAGTGGTGCACAATTGGTTCCCATGGGAATTCCAATAACTTGACGATAAACGGTTTTGCCAAAGCGTACGAAATGTTGTCTAACACGAATTCGAGTGCTACAAGTATATAAAAAAGTCCAATTAAGGTAGTTTTATGTTTTTCATTATTAAAAACTGATCTTAAAGAATTTGAACAAATATATTCACATCCCGATTTATTGAATGACCATTTGTTAGATATGTGAATTTTTGTTTTATGAGATTATGTGGAAATGTAGTGTAAACAGTTGAAAGGTCAAAACGTTGAACAGATTCGAAAGATCCCACAGGGGCATATAATTTATTAAGCGTTTCAAGCGAGTTTTTAATACTCAAAAATTTGCTGAGCGCACTAGTAGATAAAATAGAAAGTTTAGTTTTAGAGCACTGACTTAATGAGGAAATGAATCTATATTTATATGGTGAAGTTTAGGAAGCCAGAACATGGTTGGAACTTCCATACCATTAGGCTCAGCTTATAAAAGAAGTAGCGACGAGTGTTTGTTCACAATTTCACTTTCTGAAAATTTAGTCAGTTGGAATGTTGGTGAAATCGTAATTTCTTTTTGTAGAATTTCAATATAAAATTTACGACAAATAACAATAAATGCAGCTTTAACAGCAGGAACAAAAACAAATTGATTTTATACAATACGAATGCAGTGAGTCCTGGATGATGTTACGACATTTATTCCAATTAATAGTGGCTGGAGGACGGTACATAGGTGCTTTTTGAAGAAATATTTTCAACTCTCGGTCTTAAACGACATTCAGATTATTGTACTTACCTGGGAACTGAGGCCATAAATATATGTATTCATTTAATTCGTAGAAATAGTCTGCCTGTACGTGCTAGACAATTTTAAAGATTCTTCAAGTATGTAATACCCAGCTTTTTTATTATTTCTTTTTATTAAACTGTTGTTAAAATATACCAATGTTTAATGAATTGACAATTTAACAGCATATGTGTTATATTTTCCGCTTTCGACTTGTCCCTAGCAATATTTCATAAAAAAATCAAGAGCCTCCTCGTGCCTAAACGGCAGATTTCGTTGCATTTGGAAATTTTTCCCCTCAAATAGAATTTTCGCTTAAAATCGTTTTAAAAATACTTCAATTTTTAAACAAATTGATTTCGAACGTGTAATAATGATCATATTTCAGAATCTAAGACTACTAAATTTCCTCCACCAGCTTGACAGTCAAGCACGACATCATGTCAATTTTGATGTGTTCTACATCTACATTGGTAATCCGTAAAGAGCCTGTCCGACTCATCACACGAATGGGGAAAAAACTAGTGAACGTCATCCAAAAAGGTGCTTTACAATATTTACATGTGAAAGGTGAAGTGCAGATAAAAACATGGCTAGCTCTCTACGGATTCTGGACATAGGATATGAGGCTGGTCTTAAATGCCTCATAGTCCTCCTGGTCGATCAGTTGTGCTGGTAAGGCGTTCCAGTCTATGAGTGTTCGAACAAAGAAGCTGTTTTTTCTCAGCTCACTAGTAGAGCCTAGTCTAATGAAACGCCTTTGGTGAAACTGTCTGGTCGTTCTAGTTGGTTGTTGAATGTAATCCGGTATCGGTATTGCTACTATTTGATGTACGATTTTGTAAAATAGTAGTAGACGTGATGTTCTTCGTCTATCATGAAGTGTTGGTAATTTCAGGTCTTCTAGGAGTGTTGTTACTGTCCCTGGATCTCGTGAATATTGATGGCCGATGAATCTGGTTGCTCGTCGTTGTATCATCTCCAGCTGATAGATGTGCTTCTGGATGAAAGGATCCCATACACTACTGCTATATTCAAGGGTTGGTCTTACTAGACTTATGTAGGCTTGTCTTTTGATAGATGTTGGACAGCTTCCTAGGTTTCTTCGTAGGAACCTAAGTGTCTTATTTGCCTTCGCTACGATGTTACTTATGTGGGTATCCCAAGATAATGTACTTGTAAATTCTACTCCTAGGTATGGATTACGGTGTACTGTCTCAAGTATGTGTCCTTCCATATTGTAGTCATATATGATTGGTTGCTTTCCTGTTGTTATTCGAAGGACATAACATTTTGATGGATTAAATATCATCTGCCAGGTCTTAGTCCAATCGACCATGGTGGTGAGGTCCTGTTGTAACTGATGACAGTGATTCATTGATGACACTGCTAGGTATAATAGGCTGTCATCTGCGAATAGTCTTATTGGCGACTTGATGTTATTGCCGATGTCGTTGATGTAGATAAGAAACATCAGTGGGCCTAAGACTGTTCCTTGTGGCACTCCAGATTTTACGGGACATGATGTTGATTCCTCCCCGTCCACAAGTACTTTTTGATCACGAGTAGTAAGCCAAGACTTAAGCCATCCGTGAATATCTCCTCTTACTCCATAGTGGTCCAATTTATGTAAAAGTTTTCTATGAGGTACTGGATCAAAAGCCTTGCTGAAGTCTAATATTAGCAGATCTACTTGTTGTTTGTTATCCAGATGCTTGCTGATTTCTTCAACAGTGATGATAAGCTGTGTTTCACAAGATCTGTTTTTCCTGAATCCGTGCTAGAAGTCTGACAAGATGTTATTTTGCTCTAGATGGTTCATGACATGTCTGAATAGTATATGCTCCATGCTCTTGCACGGTACGGATGTCAAGGATACTGGTCTATAATTAACGGGTTTTGATATATCGCCCTTTTTAAATAGTGCTGTTATATTTGCTGTTTTCCAGTCGTGTGTTACTTCTTGTTGTTCTAATGATTTTTCATAAATGGTCTTTAGAGGTGTTTAACTTGGTTTGAAGCAGTAAGTAATTTGGACGTGAACATTCATAAATAAGATATATTGAAATGACCGAAACTTTTAGTATATTTCCATTGAGAATATAAAAGGTTTATACATTAATTCATTCCGTTTCCATTAAAACAAAGTAGTAGTGTCTTAATTCATTGATGATAGTAATTTCGTTTTCACAGGTTTGAGATTGATTTGCTATAACAGGAGTTTAGGTAATCTATTACGATTTAAGGCCAAAAATTAAGATAAGACGGGAGAAATTTTCGAATACGAATAAATCTTCCAATTAAGTGTGAAGTAAGAAAGAATATGGTATATGATCAAGAAATGACGTATAAAATAGCATTGATTTAATTTAAATTAAAATAGAAAAGTAGAATGGAGTGTTGTTAGATACTACATGCAGTGACTGAATTGATAGGTCTGATTTTAATTTGATGTAAACAAATGTAGATGTCTGATTTTCTGTAGATGTAAATACATGTAGATGACTGATTTTTATTTGATGTAAATAAATGCAGATATCTGATTTTCATCAGGTGTGCACTCCGTTATACCTTACACCGGTTTCATTGGCAAGAATTGCCGACTGTGTTAGTGTCTTAATGCTATTTATATGTACAGGATGGCGAACGTGAATGTTTGAAGAGTAATCAAAGGAACCAAGATTCTAGCGGAAATCAAAAGAATATAATCCAGGGACAAAGACCAAACATTGAAAACAGACACACTCAACAAAGAACATGAAATAAACAAAATAATACGTACAAAACAACAAAAGTAAATCAGCAACTTGGCCTCCACTAAAATATGGGAGAATGGACCGGATGCATCGGTAAGATAAGCGTCCTTTTCAAAAACACCAGCCAAGCTGCTCATGAAAGTCACGTCCGGGGTACACGAAGGAGGAATGAAAACTGACACAATGAACAAATCGATTTTTTTCGTGCAACAGTGCAGGTGGATACACCGTAACGATCCACGAGTTCATGATGCTGACAATAAATCTTCTGTAGTGATGATTTCCATCGTGTAGCAACATAACTCTGTTTCAGAAGCATAATTGTAAGATCTAGCGCGGTATAAAATGTCTGCGTATAGAGTATGAGTTGTGATATGGAAACTCCATACGCAGGTGCTGGAAGGATGTTGCCACAGATGAATGGGAAGTTGACAATACGGAATGAGGAGTCATCGCGTCGGCCAAATAGTTTGGTCAATAGTTTTCATTTACCATCGATCTCTAAGAGTATGTCAAGACAGTAGGCTGACTTCATTGTGTTTGTAGTAGCCTTTATCTCGAGTTCTTTGGGGAAGATACAAAACTAGAAATGTTTAACGATAATACGTCATCTCTACAACGGAAAGTAAGATGAAAGGATTTGGCTAAACGATGTTCCGTCTTTTTGGATCAGATCAGCTATAAAGTTAGCCTTATAAAAGTGAATGAATAGGTCAGCGAAATGAGAAGCACAATTTGGTCCGATTGGTATGCCGACCGTTTGTTGAAAAACGTGTCCACCACACTGTTGTAGATAAAAAAAAATTCCAGCTTTTTGAAAACATCTTCTTCCGTATATTTGGAAGATAATTTGGAATCGGTTTTTTTTTTTTAGTCTAGTACTTGGTAGAAATTCTCATTACTTTGTTAAAAAGGGACGATTCCAAATAATTTTCTAAATATACCGACGATGATGTCAATTTTTTTTATCGATAACCTATTTGTCTAGTGCGGTTGATGTATTTTTCGTCTGATGATTGGCAAATTGTGCTCCCATACTCGCTGATATATTCCTGAACTCTGATATGGCTGACATTATAGTTATTATGATTCCCAAGAACGCCAGATCCATTGATCTCAGTTTTCGTTATATAAATGACGTGTTGTTTTTCAACAATCTTAGTTTCGGGGATTTGATGCATTGCATTTGCACCAAAGAACTTGAATTAAAGGAAGCTACAGATACTGCGAGATCAGCCTCATATCTTGACCCACACTAAGAGATAAATGGAAAGGGCAAACTCATGACCGAACTATACAATAAGCCCAGTTCTTTGTTTTATGGTATGTTTTCCATGTCTGGTCTTTGTCCGTGGATTACATTCTTTTGATTTCCGCTAGAATCTAGGTCCTCTTGATTACTCTTTTGTCTGTGGTAACATCCCTTCCGCACCTATGCATTCAGTGTTCATATTACAACACATACGTTAAGCCGGAGGTTGCACAAACTACACGGATTTTTTGTGTTGTGCTACACTTCTTTCACTTCTTTCTATTAGGTTTTGGAACAGGGTTATATTGCTACATGATAAAGTCATCACTACACAAACATATATTTATGGTTATATTTTAATGAAACTATGTCTTTGACCTTAATGAACTGTTACCTTTTGGTTGTTTCTTTATGAATATCTTCTTATCTCCGTCTGATGAGGTAATATTGGGTGATAGACTGCCGCTGCAGTAACAATTCGACCCAGTCAATACCACTGTAGAGCAGATAGGTGAGTTTATACATTGCAAACAACATTGCATTATCTGTTCTCTGGTTTTCATACACAAAAATGAAGTAGAATCAGGCGAAAGTAAGTTGGCATCGGATATCAGTTTGAAACTCCATTCAACATGCGCTGTGGATACTAATACTGAAAGAGACAGGAATGTGAATCAGTGGTTTGACATTTTCAAATCAACTGAAATTGCCAAAATGTAGTGTTTCCTTTTCATATTCGCATTTGTATGGCATTTTATTACAGGGAGATAGTTTATTAAGCTTTAAACAGAGGTGTCTGTCCCCAATTGTTCGTTTTATGATTTTATGAATAAAGAAATGATGCTCATTTAAGCAAAAGTTTCACACAAATTTGGTCTCGCATCTTAAGATCTGGTTATACGTTATCTTGGAATGATGTTCTTAATCTGTGTCTATAATAACCTACCGAGGTCTAAACTCTAGTAAAGTTATCAAAAGTAATAGATCCTTAAAATCAGAGAAATCCATGTAAGATTTAAAAAAAACTGTATAAAAAATAACAATTCTTACCAAAACAGTGAAGTCCAACAAACGACAAACAATAGCAGTATAACCTAGTCATCCGTAAAAGTTGTTTTTATTTATATTGTTTGTAAAACACTGTCCTTAAGGTTGAATAATATATGTATTATTCATAAATGTCGTTCATATCAGTCGTTTTAAATTCATGCTAACTTTCATTGCAGTATAGTTTATAACACTTCTATCTGTCAACGGATAATCAATGCATATTTATGATTCGTAGCAATAATTGAAGTCAAAACCACCTTCAATCCCTTAAATAGGCTGTTAATTAAGAGCTATGGTTTCTGTATACTCTCTCATGTCGTAGCTACTGTGATTGATTGATGAAAAATTTATGGTAAAAATCCTCATTGCTTTTCTTTCAAATACAATTTATTATGTAGATATTGGCTAACATTGAGTTTTTAAAGTCAAGCTTTAAAAAATTCATTGGTTTAATATTATGTAATATTACCATAAATGATTAATTGGCAGTTGAGAATTCATCTAAATCCCAAGTTTGAACTCAGTTGTTTGTGATACTAATCATATTTATGTTCATGATAGACTTATCTACTCAGTATGTCAGTATGATCAGTCTCAAGTATGTAAATTAGTTCTTTTTTATTTGTTTTTGTTTCTGTTTTCTGTTTTAGTTTGGTTTTGTTGTTATATATAGAGGTGTAATTGTAAATATTTATTTATTTTTGTACAGCGTTACTATTTGTTACACGTATGCTTTTTATGAGTTAAAGGATCGAAAAGGTTGTCGACAATCAACAGTAAGATGTGTCAGAGCAAAACAATTAGGTGGAATCGAAATATAACAAATGTACTCAAAACTCCATGAAAATATGCAAAAACAATTTTTAACAATATTTTTTTCCTTAAAAAAATTTCATCTGAACAGTTGTGCCTCCAATTTGACGTAAGAATGTCTCTTTCAAGTTTAATAAGCAAATTGAATTTTACAATTCTTGAACAATAATGAAATAAATACAATGATGTGCAAACTTGTATTCTGTTTAAGAATGTTTAGAGGAAAGATGAATTAGAATGAGATCTGGTTGCATTATATGATTATAGAAAGAGTAATCAAGGGAACCAAGGTTATAGCGGTAATCAAAAGAATGTAATCCGAGACAAAGACCAGACATGGAAAACAGACATACACAACAACGAACATAAAGTAATTAAAATCATACATACAAAGTAACAAAAGCAAATGAGTAACTTGGACTCCACTAAAAACACGGAGCATGGACCAGGTGCACCGGTAGGGTAAGCGTCCTCTGTTTTTCTAGAAACACTAGAACAATGAAATCATAGTATCAAAATAAGCTTAAAAACAGTCGTCGGTATTGCCTAGTGCTTCCGTTTCCCAGTAGAAAGATCCAGTCTAGATGACATGGGTTTCCAACCTAGCAGAACTCGGTCGTACAAAGCAACCCGTTAGTAGAATCTGTGAAAGTTGGTTCGAATTGATTAGTGAAAAACCAGCTTAAATGCATTTTTGTCTTAAAGAGTAATCAAGGGAACCAAGGTTATAGCGGTAATCAAAAGAATGTAATCCAGGGACAAAGATCAGACATGGAAAACAGACACACACAACAAAGAACATAAAGTAACTAAAATCATACATACAAAGTAACAAAAGTAAATCAGCAACTCGGACTCCACTAAAAACTGGGAGCATGGACCAGGTGCACCGGTAGGATAAGCGTCCTCTGCTTTTCTAGAAACACCCGCCGGGTTGCTCATAAAAAGTCAAGTCCTGGGTAGACAAACGAGGAAAGATAAACCATGACCCGTTGAATAAATCAGTTTTCATGGTGGTGATGGATACATCATAACGATCCACGAGTTCATGATGACGACCATAAAACTTCTGTAGTGATGACTTCAATAAAATTATGTAACCTCAGCAAAAACATACGGTAACCTGGTTTAGGATGATGTGTTATTGGCACTGTCTCCTAAACAACAAACCACAATCATTGGTTTGAATATACATTTCCCAGCGATGTTAGAACTGTGAAATATGGCATAGGGTGCTGGACTTTGGGCAGGTCGTGTTGCCACAGATGTCATAGCGGTACGAGTTCGAGTCCCGCGGAGAGAACGACCAAAACTTTGTTTTGGAAATTTGACAGTTCTAACATCGTTGGGAATTTTTCAGACCCTTATAGAAGGTTGAATTAAGTAAAACACAAAATTCAATATATTGTTTCTAGATAGTTATGTAAAGAATGTCAAATCAGCTCATGTTACCCAAACAGTAAGAATAAGAACAATATATCTACAGAACATCGACTCGTGAGTAACCCGATATTGGACAGTAAGTATAGAACCTATATCACCAGACCAAAGGAAAGTGACCAAGCCATTAAAACAGAGACAGAAATAAAAGGAAATTATTTCTCGTATTTTGCACTTTAAGCAGAATGTTAAACAATCCGATCCTAATACAGTGAAACCTGTCTAAACTGAACAGATAATGAGGTAACACATAAGCATCAGGAAAGAAGTAAGGGAAAGACCAAACAGGATAAAAGAACCTACATCAACGAGCTCGCTCCAAAAGCGAAGAACACAATGGCACCAAGAAGACCTTGATGATGATACTGGCCCAATCACGAAGGATGAAATAATAAAAGCTCTATGGAGAATCGGGACTGGAAAAGCCCCAGGACTGGACCAAACTCCACCTGAGTTCTTGAAGATCAACCCTGAGTTCACTTACAGCATCTTGTTGGGGTTAACGCCCGAGCAGCAATATTTCAGCTATATCCAGGCGATGAATATGGAATAGACAAAAAACATGAAATGATGATGAAATGAAAAACGGGACACAAGAATAACAGGGTCGACAATTTTTTATTGCCACTTGAAATTGTGAGAGGTGGGTAGGGTTGGGAAATTTAGACTTTTGTGGCGGAGCTAAATGGTTCCTACTCTGTTAGAATACCGAAGAAGGGTTCTTTAACGTACAAGGAACGTGTCATCTTTCCCAACACGTTGCACCTCTATGATTTTCCGTATTGTGGCCTGACAACCACAGCATGTTAAATACCAGGATTACTCCATTCCATCACCTTGGGCACACGACCCAGTCGCTCTGTAGGCAGAATGCCCTTAGCCCCCGCCAGAGTTCTGAGCAATGTTTAGTTGCCTTTTACGACAAGCTTTACGCTGCTACGGGCCTATTCTTTTGACACCCGCCCGGAGCCCTAAAGCATCTTGCATGAGCTGTTTGACAACATGTGGGAAACAATGGAAATCTCTCAGAGGAGTGGAGTTTTGGTTACATCATTAAGCTTCCAAAAAAGGGCGACCTGAGCAACTGCGAAAACTGAAGAGGAATTAAGTTATACTTCCAAGTAAATTCCTAGCAAGAGTCATTCTGGAAAGAATCAAGGCAGCAATAGATACAAACCTCCGTGATTAGCAAGAAGGATTACGATACGGTTGATCATGTACAGACCAAATTGCCACGTTACGGGTCATCATCCATAGAACAGTGATCATCCCTCTACATCAACTTCGTGGACTTCAAAAAGGCCTTCAATATAGTTGACAGAAATACACTTTATAAGTACTAAGACACTATAGAATCCCTGTCAAATAGTACAGATTATCCAAGAACTCTACAAAAAACACAAAATGCCATAATTCCACAATTCCGCACTTTCACCATCCTTCAGTGTACATGAAGGAGTACGCCAAAGTTGTCTCCTGTCACCCCTTATCTTCTCAGTAGCCATAGACTGAATTATGAGAACACTGCTGTCACTATCTAGACGAATCCAATGGTGATTCACTACAAAGCTAGAAGACCTTGACTGCAGATGATGTGAGCCTCCCATCCCATCGGCCTTGTATGAAACAGCCAAATCAACTGGTCTAGAGAGAAACAACAATAAAACCAAGTCCTTCAGAGTTAACACATAACCCGGTAGCAACCATGCTCAATGGTGATTCCGTTCACCTACCTTGGCAGTGTCGTTTCAAGGAATGGAGGCGCCGATGAGGACATCAAGGCAAGACTTGGAAAAGCCAGACAAGCTTTTTGTAACCCCAAGACCATCTGGTCGAAACATCAGCCTTAAAAACAAAACTCAGAATATACGAGACAAATATCAAGTCAGTTCTTTTGTATGGATCGGAGACTTGGAAGAAGACGAAGAAAACCGAATATGACCAACAGGTCTTTGTAAACAAATGCCTTAGACAAATTCTACGAATCAGATGAGCTGAAAATTACCAGAGCTTTGGGAACGTACCAATCAAACACCCATAACTGACACCATCAAGAGGCGTAAATGGAGATGGATGCCACATACACAGATAGCAACATCACCACACACTCTCGAAAGTGGAATCCGCAAGGCAAAAAAAGGGGTAGACTTGGGTAGATTGGCCATGTTTAATTGTGATGTGGGCTGCTTCCCTGCACGAGTCCTTTTTGTGCTATCGCAAGGGGGGGGCTTCCCGGCCTGCAGGAGTCACATACTTTGTCATGCTATCGCAGGGGAAGCTTCCTGGACTGCACGAGTCCCAGACTTTCTCGTGCTTTGTTACAGTTTATGAAAAAGAAACAGCTCCTTGTCCAGTTCCTGGCTACGGACGAGGCATTGTCTTGTTTAGTGCAAGTAAATTTCATCCAACCCTCACCAACAATTTGCAAATCTACTAATTTATTTTATTTATTCTTAACAAGAATAAAATATCTGATTGAATCGAATATTTACTTTTATATAACCTCCTTCGATATTTATTTAATATTTTCCATTTATTGTTTATCGTAAAGTTGACTGGCTAAAAAAAAATTTAAAAAAAATAAGTCATATTCCCGAAAAAAATTATAATTCATTTGCTATTGAAAAAAAAAATTTTATGAACAGCAGAAAAAAATTATTTCGCAACATTGAAAATCCCAGGCCCCCCCCCTCCCCCTCAGTTTAAAAATGGTTGGTGTTTGGTTGTTTATGTGTAGGCTATTTATAAACCCTACGATTTTTTTTACATTATACAATACCATCACCAAACAAGATATGTCTAAGTTTACTGATTGTTTTAAAGATGACTTTTGTATCACCAAAAGATTATCTTACTGAACACCCTATTGAGTCTATATATAACAGATAAAGCACAATAAGTTGAAGTCCAGATAATTTTTATTAATTCACAATATCTCATAGAGAAAAACAGTATGGTAACATTGGAGAAATGTGGTACATTATTTCATTGGCAATATGTAAAAATATGAGAGAAGAAGAAAAAAACACCATACAAAAAGATATTTTTCTTTTTAAGGTGACTACTTATTTGCAATAAATAATTGCTGTCAAACACAACACAATTTCATTACATAAACTTAAATATTGAATATAAAAAAATTCAGAAAGCAGTAGTTTCCGGTGGGTTTTCCATATTTACTAAGTACCAATACAATAATACTTAAATATTTAAATAACTGTAAACATTAAACTTTTAGGTATAATATGACATTATTTATCTGTATTATATAGATACAATGATAATACATAAGAAGACAAAAATAAGATACAAATCTAATAATATGAAACCGTACTACAATGTCACAAAATAATGTACATTTTACAACTATTGATATAAGCTGATAAATAGATCATCAAGCAAAAACATTATGGTTTTAAAGCCAACAATGTAATTAATGACAGGGCTGGATTCCAAGGAAAAATGATATCTTTCCTATCTGTGCACCCGGTCCACGCTTTCAGTTCTTAGTGGAGTCTGAGTTGCTCAATTACTCTTGTTACTTTGTATAAGACGAGTTCACAGAAATTACTTGTATAAAGAATTGAAAAGATTAAATGAATTTGAAACGATCTCTGTATTATCACAATAACCCTTGAAAATAAATTATATATATAAATATTTATAATACAAACATGTTCAAATAGTATAAAGTAAAACAGAACCAAGCAGCAATTTAATAAAAGATGTCTTATTAGACTATATACTACAATATACTTCTCCCTGTAATTGTAATGTAATGAACACAATGGTTTAAGCTAATACGAAATACCAGTGTATAATGGTCACTTTACTTATACATGTAACCTAACCATATGGTCAAATAAAAGATTCATAAACTAAGTGTTATTTATTATTTATAACTATATCTAAAATCTAAAATTCCCATTTTATCAAGAGTTGTTTTTATATCAAGTACCCAAGAGGCCATATGTTTATCAACAAAAACAAGAGGCTCTAAAGAGCCTTAATCACAGATGAAAAAAACATTGAAAAATTCAGGTTTGTTTTTGTCTGCAAAAACATTATGTCTACCCGTGTCTGTTCTGAGCAGAAATGAAAGCTATGCAGGTAAAGAAATGGTTTCCCAATTTTAGATTATTTTCAGTATGAGTTAATATCATAAAAATAAATCATAGTTCTTGGATATTGCAATCATTACACAATCATTACCTGAATATTTTTTTTAATGTAATTGTGCTGACAGGGTAATTAATGAGGATTTTTGGAAAATTTATAAGTTCAAAGGGGCATAATTCCTACAAATATTGGGAAATAAAAATTTCCTGGTAATATGCACAACTACATATGATGTTCTTATGATATTGTCTTCTGATACATTATGCCAGAGCTTGCCGAAACACAGACTTTTTGTATCGAACAAGAACTCTAACAAATAGGCTTATTATTATAACTTATTAATTCCTTCTTCAGTAGTCGCCTGAATATAGCTGAAATATTGCTGCTCAGGCATTAAACCCCAATAATCAATCAATCAACTCTTCTACAGTACAAACAAAATTTTCTAAGAAAAATGTGTAGTAGCATTTCAGGTACTTTTGGGGATTCTCGGTGATCTTGATAGACTAAAAAAATAATTGTAATGTTAGGGTGCCGTTGGTAGAACAAAACATGCTAACTCTACCGTAGAACTTGATGTTTTGTGGTGGGAGTTCATGTTTGTGTGTATTGTTTTCAACTCTTGTTTTCTTCATCTTCAGTTATTATAACTGATTGTATTTTCACTCTGTTGTGTTGTCTACATTGTGCATGTAGATCGTCTCAAGGTCGAGTTCATGTTTTTGTTACAAACAATAATTTTATACAAGAAGTAATCAAATCCAAAACTATTCAAATAGGAGGCCAAATCTATACCTAGAATAAAGAAGCTTGAACAACTGACAAACAAACCACATGAAAATGATACCAACAATTTCAAAATGTCGAATTTTTGCTGAAAAAACTGTTCGTAAATGGGAAGTATAAGGGCACCTAAAATTTAGTGATGAAGAGCACAACATATTATTCCAGCCGATGTACTAACATCAAATATCTGATACATAATAATATATATGTTCAGGAACAACACTTAGACATGTAAATAAAGTTGGTGACTTTAATTGTATAAAGATGTTTTGACATGCTAGTACCAAAAAGTAGGAAAGTCTGAAATAGATACATGTGATAATTTTACTTAAGTTTTTTTTTACATTTAAGTAATAAGTGTTTGATCATGTTTTCAATTGTGATTTCATGAATCAAAAAACAATGGAATTCATATGTAATCATTGTAAATTTACTTTTAAAAAAAATGAGAAGAAGCTAACAAATACATGTAAAATGTATTCAAAATTCTAAGATAACAAGAAATTATACAGTTCTAAACTTTGAAAGAAATGTTTTTCTTTACTAGGCAAGATATATTAAATCTGAGGTAGAAATTTTTAATACATTAGGGAAATATTAAAGGGGAATAAGTTATGCCAAGATCTTACACTAGTGTTTTTAGGTCAAAACTCTCCAAGATATTGCTTAAATTCAACCGTTATTTATAAGCATAGATGAATAAAAAATTAATTAGTCTGAACCGATCCATACAACTATAATTGGGATCCGTAGTTTGTCCCTGGTCAGTTTTCTAGCAGTCATCAATCCATAAACCAGTGATCTGTTATATTTCCCTGTCATGTGACTGCTGATCGATTGATATATTCTACGGATTCCTTTGTTTCAGTTTTCCATTTTTGCAAATATTTACTAAATGATATAAATCAAGATATCAAATTAGTTACTTTTCTTTATATTTGTTTTTTTTAATGAAGTACTAAATATGGATTTAATATTTTAAATTCAAAATACTTTTAATATGGCTTCATTTCAATGAAAATTTTGAAATAGTAGCATGGGACTGTACTACTGTAATAACAACAAGCTGAATAGAGGATGAATTAAAACGAATAATGCTGCTCTAAGTGTTATACAATAATTATTATACTTTTCTAAGTCAATCAAATATAAAACAGAAATTACTAATTATACACAAATGATATGAAAGATATATTCATAAAAAAGTCATTAACAGATAAAAATGAATCAATAATATTTCTGAACATCTACAAAGGGCTTATATAATTTTTATCACATAGTGATATATATAATTCTGTAAAACACTAATGTCTAGATTTCTTTTAGAGAAAAAAGGACAATAAACCACACTAATAGATAAATAAACATCTAGCATAGACTTATGATACCATGAAACATGAGACCAACAGATACAGGCATTTGTATTGTGACAGGCATCTTCTACTGGTCAACATACATATCGGGTCAATGGCCATTGACCTTTGACTTTCAACTTTGAATTGAACCTATCATATTTTATAAAGCAAAAAAAAAAACTTAACAAAGTCTTGGTGACATTTGCAATGAAAGTGATAATGCTTACATAATTATGTTTTGGTACAAAACAGAGAAAAAATCATGAGTAGTACCAAGACCTTTAACAATCAATTTTTCAGACAAGTTCAGAAAGGCTGAGTAATCCTAATACAACCACAAAGAAAACTAATGCGTTAAGTGGAGTTCTAACACAGGTATTCTGCAACATGAAACATTGTTTTTAAAAATTGTTCTTAATCCTCTTATTTCTTCTTTGGTTTGTACCATTGAATTCCGTGACTTTCTTTTAAGTCATTATTGAAGTAAAATTTAAATTTTACTGTATTAAAATGCAACAGAATTCCAATTGACAGAAAAATGTTCTCATGCATGTACCAATAACTGTTGATTTGTATTATGTTGTTCGTTCATTAACAGAACAGATATCAGCATTCAGATATGAAATCATTAACTTATAAATAAATAAAAAACTATCACAGATTATAAATCACATATCTGAAATTGCACTGTAGGTAGAGCCATTTTGACACCATAATGTCCAGCCCAGTACTTCCTGTCCTTACCACCATGTCGGTAGTGGACATATCGTACACCAGGAGGATAAGCACTGAATACTTGTTTTGTCTAAAAAAGAAAACAAAAATCTATAATTCCCATTTTATCAAGAGTTGTTTTTATATCAAGTACCCAAGAAGCCATATGTTTATCAACAAAAACAAGAGGCTCTAAAGAGCCTTAATCACAGATGAAAAAAACATGGAAAAATTCAGGTTTGTTTTTGTCTGCAAAAACATTATGTCTCCCCCCCTCTGTTCTCAGCAGAAATGAAAGCTATGCAGGTAAAGAAATGGTTTCCCAATTTTAGATTATTTTCAGTTGAAGTTAATATCATAAAAATAAATCATAGTTCTTGGATATTGCAATCATTACACAATCATTACCTGAATATTTTGTTATGCCAGAGCTTGCCGAAACTCACAGACTTTTGGTATCGTGCTAGAACTCTAACAAATAGGCTTCTGGAACAGGGTTATGTTGCTACAAGATTGAAGTCATCACTACAGAAGTTTTATGATCATCATCATGAACTCATTGATCGTTATGGTGTATCCATCTGCACCATGAAAACTGATTTATTCAACGAGTCATAGTTTTCCTTTCCTCGTTTGTCTACCCCAGACTTGACTTTTTATGAGCAATTCAGTGGGTGTTTCTATAAAAGCAGAGGACGCTTACCCTACCGGTGCACCTGGTCCATGTTCCCAGTTTTTAGTGGAGTCGGAGTTGCTCATTTGCTTTTGTTACTTTGTATGTATGATTTTGGTTACTTCATGTTCTTTGTTGTGTATGTCTGTTTTCCATGTCTGGTCTTTGTCCCTGGATTGCATTCTTTTAATCGACAACATATTTGTCCAGTGTGGTGGACGTGTTTTTCAACAAACCGTCAGCATTCCAATGGGAACAAATTGTGCCCCTTTACTAGCTGACCTATTCCTTCACTCTTATGAGGCTGACTTTATAGCTGATCTGATCAGAAAGAAAGAATATTGTTTAGCTAGATCCTTCAATCCCAGTTTCCGCTATATAGATGACGTGTTATCTTCAAACAATCCTAATTTCGGAGATTTGATACATCGCATCTACCCGAAAGAACTTGAGATAAAGGATACTACAGACACAGTGAAGTCAGCCTCATATCTTGACCTACACTTAGAAATCGATGGTAAAGGAAAACTATTGACCAAACTTTACGACAAACGTGATGACTTTTCATTCAGATTTGTCAACTTTCCTTTCATCTGTGGCAACATCCCTTCGGCTCCTGCGTATGGAGTGTTCATATCACAACTCATACGTTATGCCAGAGCTTGCCGAAACTATGCCGACTTTTTGTATCACACTAGAACTCTAACAAATAGGCTTCTGGAACAGGGTTATGTTGCTACAAGATTGAGGTCATCACTACAGAAGTTTTATGGTCGTCATCATGAACTCGTGGATCGTTATGGTGTATCCATCAACACCATGAAAATTGATTTATTCAACTGGTCATAGTTTTCCTTTCCTCATTTGTCTACTCCGGACTTGACTTTTTATGAGCAACTCGGCGGGTGTTTCTAGAAAAGCAGAGGTGCACCTGGTCCATGCTCCGAGTTTTTAGTTGAGTCCGAGTTGCTCATTTACTTTTGTTACTTTGTATGTATGCTTTTAGTTACTTTATGTTCTTTGTTGTGTATGTCTGTTTTCCATGTCTGGTCTTTGTCCCTGGATTACATTCTTTTGATTACCGCTATAACCTTGGTTTCCTTGATTACTCTTTGATTATCGCTATAGCCTTGGTTCCCTTGATTACTCTTGCTACATACCAAGTTTCGTAAAATTCAGTTCAGTAGTTTGAGAGGAGTTAAGCTGTCCTCTGTGAAGGACAGACAGACAGACGGATGGATGGACAGACTGACAGATGGATGGACAGACAGATGGACTGACAGATGTACAAGCCAAGAATAATATGTCTCCCCACCAAAATGGGGGGAAGGGAGACATACATGTAATTAGAAATTATTTGATAAAGCAGCACATTAAATGAATCTTATATACAGTTTATTTTAACATCAACTAAAAGTTTCTTTTCAACCACAAAGAAGCATATCTTTTCTGACAGGGTTACCAAGTACTTTTTATATTTATTAGTTGATCATCATAACAAATGGTCCGTTTTCAATGATTTTTCAACGAATAAAATTTCCTTGGCCGTTTCCGCCATTCTTTAAAGAGTAAAACTTCATAACACCGAATGTAAATTTTGACATTTATACAAATGGGAAGGGAAATTACCTCGATAGATATGAACAATGCACCAAAGTTTCATAAAAGTTAGTGAAAGTGTTTTTGAGTAATTGTGCAAAAGCTTGAAAATCCCCCTTTTTTAAGTATAAAAATTCATAACACGGAAACGATAAATCTGAAATTTATAAAAATCAGAAGGGAGCTTATGTCAATAGATATGAACAATTCACCAAAGTTTCATAAAAGTTGATGAAAGTGTTTTGGAGTTACTGTGCAAAAACTTGAAAAAAAAACCTTTTTTTAAGTATAAAAATTCATAACACAGAAACAAAAATCTGAAATTTATAAAAAAACGAAAGGGAGCTTATGTCAATATATATAGACAATTCACCAAAGTTTCATAAAAGTTGTTTTTGAGTTATTGTCTGAAGTGTGGACGACAGACGGAGGAACGGACGGGCGGACAGACAACGGTATACCTTAATACATCCCGTCTTACACAGGCGTAAAATAAAAAGTTGGTCATGATTCACTGATACATACTGAAAAGTATTCATTGAAAAATACTGATAAAAGAATATTACCAGAATTCTACAAATTGACACATTATTGAGGGGACAGACAAAACAATGTGAGCTAGCGAATAATGAACTTTCACAAAAAGAAATAAAAATTTGCCATGTAAGTCATGGTTGAACAACTTTGTCATAAACATGTTAAACTGAATAATTTCATGAAAGCATGACATTACAGTAAGCTCAATGTTATAAACAAAATCTAATTAAAGTTTATATATGCTTGGCTTGTTCAACATCAGTCCAGTAAGTAGATTAATTGATGCCAACTATTAAGACATAGATTTTTTTAATCTATACAATAGAACTTCAACTCATGTCTTTGAGGATTTTTTATCAATAATTATTTTACTACCAATATTATGATAGACCTTGTTCACTACAAGTTGAATGGATGCATTAGCCCTCTGCTTGATGTATTTTGATCAGTCAATACATTATTTGTCTTGTCGGAATTTTAATTACAGTTTACTTTGAATTGATGATGGGAAAAAAAAAGATTACATTTCAAGCACCTGTTAATATGGAATTCTGATTGGCCAACATTGACAATGTAAATAGAAATTCAAAGCAAATAGACATTGTTAGTACATCTATACTGACAGAAGCGAGAGACATCATGAACTTTTAAAAGATTAATTGTATATTAGAGTAAAAGTTTTTTTTTCAGATATTTTGATGAAGTAACAATCCAGAGGCCCCTGATATCAACTTGAATAGTGCTCTCATAACCAATGAGTAAATGGATGTAAAACCACTGTTTCAAAATGAAATCTATATCAATGCAGTGCTTCTCGTAACAGATTAATACATATACATATGAAATATTCAATAAGAAAATAAACATGAAAATTCTGTACATTTAAACAAAGTGATTTTTTTTTTTGGCTATTGACATCGAAGACAAATATATCATATCTGAATTATATTAAAGACTGAAAGGTTAACCATAAAACAATTTCAGAAAGGAGTATTACTATATTAGAAGTTTATTACAGAGTAAATTTACTACAATTAATGTATTATTATTATCTGTTCAATTAACTTCTTTGTAATAATATTATCCCTTTATTCATAAAAGTAGAGAATAACTAGACTTGCTTTCAACATTTGGGATGCAGGTAAAAACTAGAAAGAATTTGTTCAAGCATTAAGCATTTAAATGTATGTACAAGTATATCAAGCATGTAAGAATGTTATTCTTGCTAACATAAGTTGATCTGGAAACCAACACAAAATGTTTACACAAAATGCTGTTCAAAACTGTATACAAATTCAAATGAAGGGTTCTATAAAGTTGAAAATGGTGAAAGATTACAGACATCATGTCAAAGCTACATTTACATCTAAATTGAGTCCAGGTACATGTATTTTCAATGAAGCAAATTAAATTTCCAATCAACCATAACTATTAGACCATCATTTGTAGAATTAGCAGTAAAACTTGTCTACTACATGTCAAACTAGAGGCTTAAGAGAGCCTGAATTGCTCACCTGGAGAATTTAAAATCATGGGGTCATATAATTTGATCATTTAAACAAAAGGTTTAGAGTGTTACCTTACATCATTCCTGCTACCATCAGAGCCAAAATAGACTGTAAAGGACCTTCAGATCATTAATTCTTTCAAGTTTCAAAACATTGGTTTCAAAGGAGTTGATTTTTGAAAATTTACCCAACAGAATCTTATATAACCTCTGTGGATATCCTTTTTAATCAAGCAGAACCAAAATTTTATCACATGATAAATATGTCCCTCTTGTTATGTTCTGCCTAGTTTGGTCACCATTGGCAAAGTAAAGGCAGAGAAATGGGCCAAAATGTGATTTCCCATGGGGTTTCAAGGGCAACTTTTAGTGGCTGCAGCCACCCCCCTGAGCCACACAAAAAGTGGATCATTTCTAGAAGGCATTAATCCTATCAAGTTTCAAAACAATGGCACCTGTTTCAGGGGTTTTGATCTTTAAAAGTTGGCCAATCAGAAGCTTAAATGGCCTCTGGCTGCCATCTGGTTTAATCAAGCGGAAACCAAAAGTGGATTTTTTGTAGAGGCTCTTATATACATCATTTCTGCCAACTTTGTTTAAATTTTGTCAAGGGGTTTTCATTTAGTTGAGCAAAATGTGAAAAGTTTAGGGAAGATGGATGACAGACTACAATTGCAAAGAGATGGCATAAGCTCACGGGCACATATGGTCCAGGTAAGTAAAAAGGGGCTTAAAGTCCACAAGATTTCAGCTTCAATCATTGTTCCCTACAGTAAGTAAATAAGTTAAAAAAGTAAGAAGAGATGAGAAAATAAGACCAACCTGGAACCATGACCTGCCAGCATTCAGATTACAATTAAATTGATAACTGTCTAATAACTCTTTCTTATTAGCACCAAACAGCTTTACTTCCATATCAAACTCAGATCCACAATCAAACCTAGCGGCATACCTATAGAAAATTGTAGTTATATGTACTGCTTTTCAATTGACAACAATGTGCAATAACAATCAACAATTTGAACATTGTGCATATAAGTTGTTTTTTTTTATAATTGAAATTAATAGTTTTCTAATTTACAAAATAACTTAAAAATGAGTTGCACATCAACAAGTACAGAACCTGAACCAGTCTTTACAATTAAAATTGCAATTGGTCATCAATCGCTGATCGGTTTCCGTCATTGATCCCTCAAACTATTTGAACCGGTTATCAGATCATGTGACCACTGAGAGACAATTTATTATACGGATTCCATTGTTTCGTTTTACAATTTTTACATAATGAAATATATTTATACATCAATTAATTAGTTTTATTTTACATTTGTTTTATTCTTAACCAAAAAAACAATACATGGACTTGATATCTTAATAATTACAGTAATTTTAAAATGGTCTATTGGATTCATTCCAGTGGAAATTTTTAAATTTACAGGAACCAATCATCCGTCATTTTACATAACAAAAATGTGGTCAGATCGATCACCAGTCATGAGTTATCAAACTGTCGTCAATCAATCAGTCAGTGGTCATCGACCCGTCAAATAGTTGCACGGATCGGTTCAGTGACTGTATCATGAGTATCGAAAAGCATGAAAACTACATACTAATGGGCTTCTAGACAGTAACTTTTTCATTATTGTGGGAGTTGTGTCCTATACAATTACACGTAGCTTATTTATGTGTCATTTATCACATTAAAGATGTAAATGTCCCATTGAAATCATATTTTTTTTAACAATAATCCCCCATCTTTTATAAAGAGCTTTGCAGAGCACAGAATGTCAAAATTGGATAGAAAAATGTACGCAGAAATTTTTATAAAGAAATTAAAAAAAAAAAAAAAAAAATTGAAATCAGACCAAAATAACAAAAGTTGATTTTTTTTTTTGGCATGGCCCAATTTGTACCCCTTTAACTACAAAACAGTTTGATATAAGCCTATCAGTTAGCCCATATTTCCAAAAGGGGTAGAGCAAAAATCTCTAAAAAAACTATAGGGCCCTCCACCGAGACCCTATTAACAATATGATAAATTTTCAAATAAATCAACTAAATTTTACTCATATTATTGTAAATAAACTAAAGTTAACAGACATCAATGACATAGGCGCCATCAATGATGATTATAGGCTAGATACCATTATACGGCTGAAAACATTTATTTGCAGTAGTATAAAAATCCAACTTTCTCTGATAGATGGAATACCTATGAGACCTTACTAGTACTTACCACTCAGAAATAATAATAGGGGGCCTTATAACATCCAATATATGTTGATGGCAGCCTTCTGCTACTAAGTCTATCATCTGTTCTCTGGAGGCATATATGTATGAGGTGACAAAGTTCTTCACTTTACCTGTATAACAAAATCTTTATCTATATTTTCCTACTATGAGAGGATAAAATTTTCACAATGATTTCAATTATATAGAAAATTCTCAAAAGTAGTACTGAATGAAGGAATGATCAATAAATAAGAAGAGATGGAGGATAGCAGTCACTCAGTTTTCAATTTTAGGTACAAATCTGATGTGAAATCTGACAGTTAATCATAGGCCCCACTTTTTTACAGTTATACAGTTATTTTGGTGGTTTGTTTGCTCTTTTTTCTTAGGTAATTAGTTATACCAAATATGCCAAAAGTATTGAGGAATTTTCCATGTGAATCAAATGTACAACAAACTGACAGTCTATTCTATCTATATAATACATTTTGTATTTGACTTCATTATTATAAGGTAACCATGGCCTATATATTATTTTATTACTTTGGCATTTGAGCTTTTTAAAAAATCTTTTTAGAGAATATAACAGCCCAGCTTTAATGTGTTTATCCATTTTTTTCCCAGTGATATATACACGCATTTTTGACTTGCAAGTTCAGGAACAAGTCTGAATAGTTTGTGATAAAAAAAAAAATGATAGTCAAGAATGGTCACAATCAAATATAAAATAAAATATATTCCTTTTATTGGTAATTTATCTATTAAGATTCAGATCAATCATATCCAGGAGAACAATATATTCATAAACTTGATAAAACAGTTTATAGTAAAGATATTATCTTATCTACAAAAAAGAATGATTTATTTGTATATTTTTAGGTGAAATAAAACGATAAAACCAGATCATAAGGTTGTCATTAATGTGTAGTAACATGATATCATAAAGTATTGTGTATGTACAATTTATTACGTTCAATGATTTCTTGTAAAGCTGACAAGTTTTTGACTTCATTTTATTCAATCTGGAAAGATTTTTCAGAATTTCCATACAAGAAAAACATTACATCAATCTAATTTCACTGTCCATTGCTTCAAAATTAATTCGCTATACAAGCTTTCCATTTATAACATACAATGCTTTAAAAATGTTTTCTAGAAGGGAAATATTTTAATTTATTTCAAAACTAATTAACAACATAGGAAAGCAAATAGTTCATGATGTTGTAATGGTAATGTATAGACCCGTTGGTCATCCCCAAATAATTATATGGACCAATAAGGGTAACAAAAAAATTACCGAACACTAATCTGTTTCATAATCAAGTCAAGACTAAAGCAAAGAGGGGGGTTCATTGTACTTTTTAGGGGCAACAAACCGGTTAAAATATTGCAATTATACCTAAAGTGGAGTGAACTATTTGCTATTTCATACTTTTTATATGAAGTTTACTCTGGGTCATTCATATGGAAAAAAAAAGATAATATACACAACTTCCTAAATTATGACTTCACCTTCTTAATTTGAAAGTGAAGTGGTCCATGTAATTTCCTACTGGACATTATAAGGACCAGCAGTAATATCAAAAAGTAATCAAGGGAACTAAGGTTCTAGCGGTAATTAAAAGAATGCAGTCCAGGAACAAATACCAGACATGGAAAACAGACATACACAACAAAGAACATAAAGTGACTAAAATAATACACACAAAGTAACAAAAGCAAATGAGCAACTCGGACTCCACTAAAAACTGGGAGCATGGACCAGGTGCACTGGTAGGGTTAGCGTCCTCTGCTTTTCTAGAAACACCCGCCAAGTTCCTCATAAAAAGTCAAGTCCAAGGTAGACGAAAGAGAAAAGAAAAACTATGACATGTTGAACGAATCAGTTTTCATTGCGCCGATGGATACACCACAACGATCCACGAGTTCATGATGGCGAGCACAAAACATCTGTAGTGATGACAACAATATTGTAGCAAAATAACCCTGTTTCAGAAGCCTACTTCTTAAAAGTCTAGCAAGAAAGTAAACAAGTACAAATCTTTAAAAGTACACAGGAGCTTTTGTTCAGTGATTTATTATTTCCTAGATCTTAGTTAATACGTGAGTATTTAAAAATTAATTTTCTTTATTTTTTCAATAATTACAGACTCAAGCTTTTAATGTAAGTGATGATCCACTTTATTTCTAATCTGAAGAAGAAACTTAATACTTATTAAAGATTAGTAACAAATACATGTATTTAGATCCATGATAGAAATAGCATTAAGCCTTATACAATGTATGTAAAATAGTTGGTTGAGCAATTATTCTGATGAGTTCTGTAGAGGCTTTCAAAACTGACATTGTCTTGCACGGACAGGGGATATTATTATCAGTCATTTAAAGGTCAGTAAAATATGAATTTGTCATTGGAATCTGTAATAACGTTTACAAAAGTGTTCCATGAGCTGATGTTAGTAATCTCAGACAAGTAGGCACATTGAACACAATGTAACAAATGTCAAAGCCTGGGACAATATCACTTACCAAAAGAAGTGCCAATGAATTTTTCTAAGGCTTCTGCACCATGGGGCTCATCTTCTACTTTAAACATAGTATCATTCCTGTAGTGGTCACTCAAGGCTGTCAGTTTCCAATGCTTGACTCCATCTACAAACAATAATAACATATCTGATGACTTGTGTTTTTTTCTGGTCTGTTAAAGTGTTAAAGGCATGTATGCATGGATAAAATGTTCTTCTCAACCATGATACCACTGCTTTCTGAAGCCATAATACAATACTTTACATCAGATATACCTTGTCATTTTGAAAATCTATTTTCATTACAAGGTGATTTGAAACTCGTTATTTTTCTTACAACTCACATCGTGTTCATTGACCTATGTCTAAGAGTGAGCCCTACTTACAGGACATTTCAACACTTTAATCAGCCAATAAATGTAATTTTTGTTTAATCAAAATGACATGCAAATCTGATGCATTCAACAAAGTACCTGCAACCAGATCTGATGATAATGTAGCAAAACAGGGCATCTAACAAGTGGCTCCCAGGAGTTTGAATCGCTCACCTGGTTCAATTTTTGCTTTCCATGGGCAATAACTCTAACAAGGAGTTGTCCAATAATTTTCACTCATAAGAAGACTTAGGTAGCATATATCATAAGGATCATTTCATCAATTGAAAGTTTCTTTCTGTCTTTTATAGTTTTCAAGATATTGGCTGAAAACTGCTAAAAACATCATTTTTCAAGATCTTCTGAAAACCCCCAATTCAAGATTATTATCAGAATACAATAGCATTAAAACCTATGATTTTTCAACTCTTTGTACTTCTATTCCCCATACCTAGTAAAAATCCTGACTAAAAAACATTATACATTGTTGTTACTCCAAAAAAGATGGTACTCCTAATTACAAATATGTAGTTCTTGGTAGAGATTCCTCATACTTCGTAAAAATAATTCAAAATCATCTTCCAAATATACTTAAGAAGATATTTCCAAAATGCTCAATTTTTTGTCCAGTGTGGTGGACACATTTTTCATCATACTGTTGGCATTGAGATTTGAACAAATTGTGCTCCTTTGCTTGCTGGTCTATTCCTTCAATAACAGATAGGCTTCTTGAACAGGGTTATGATGCTACAAGTTTGAAGTCATCACTACAGAAGTTTTATGGTCGTCATCATGAACTCGTGGATCATTATGGTGTATCCTTTTGCGCCATGAAAACTGACTTGTTCAACGTAGATGACATATTATTGTTAAACAATCCTAGTTTCAGGGATTTTATACATCACATCTACCTCAAAGAACTTGAGATAAAGGATACTACAGACACTGTGAAGTCAGCCTCATATCTTGACCTACACTTAGAAATCGATGATAAAGGAAAACTATTGACCAAACTATATGACAAATACAATGACTTTTCATTCTGTATTGTCAACTTTTCTTTCATCTGTGGCAACATCCCTTCAGCACCTGCATATGGAATTCTCATATCACAACTCATATGTTATGCCAGAGCTTGCTGTATCTACCCGACTTGTTACATCGCCCTAGACTTCTCACAATTAGGCTTCTTGAACAGGGTTTATGTTGCTTCAAGATTGAAGTCATCACTACATAAGTTTTCTGGTCCAACTGGTCGTGAAAACTGAATTGTTCAACATGTCATAGTTTTCCTTTCCTATACCCAGAACTTGACTTTTTATGAGCAACTCAGTGGGTGTTTCTAGAAAAGCAGAGGAAGCTTACAATACCAGAGCACCTGGTCCATGCTTCCATTTTTTTTTGTGGAGTCCGAGTTGCTCATTTGCTTTTGTTACTTGTATTGTTGCATGTATTATTTTGGTTATTTTATGTTTTGATGTGTGTGTCTGTTTTCAATGTCCGGTCTTTGTCCCTGGATTACATTCTTTTGATTTCCGTTCAAATCTTAGTGCCTGAAGAGAAGATTTTTGAAAGAAATAACATTAAAAATAGCAAAAAAATGTCAAACAAGAGGCTACCAGAGGAGCCTGAATCACTCACCTGGTTAATTTTTGCTTTTCAAGGGCAATTAATTTAACAAGGAGTTGTCCAACAATTTTGACTCTAGACGACTTTGGTAGGACTTATCATAAGGATCGTTTCAGCAATTGAAAGTTTCCATCTATCTATCATAGTTCTCAAGATATTTGCTGAAAACCATCAGAAAGATACAAAAAACATTATTTTTCACCTTTCAAGGGCAATAACTCTTACAAGGAGTTGTCTGACAACTTTGATTCCTGGAAACATTTGTATGCTTTATAATAAGAATCATTTCAGAAATTGACAGAATTAGGCTAAAACTAATGGTTTTTAACTTTGGAGATATATGGAAAAAGCTACTGTCTGACTCCTATGTTCTATTTTTAATGATGATGGCCATGCTTTTTCAATCAGTACAATGCAAGATACCCCAAGGTTTAGTTCTAATCTGAGAAGATTAAAGAAATAACATTAAAAATAGCAAAAAAATGTCGAAAAAGGGCAACAAATCCAACATGGCTTTGATCTCACTTAAACCATTTCCGGGTAAAATGGCCATCCCTACTCCCCACCCCCATGTAGTACCAAGAACACACCCGACCTAGACCTATGCATTGTAAATGCATTATTTGTGTGTATTCTGATTAAAATAAAGCTAAGAATGTGTACTTAAAAATCATATATGTAATTTACTACAAAAGTGTATTGTTTACATGTGTGAGTAATTTGCCTCCATGCTGTCAGTCATAGCAGAAAAAGTGAAAATGTTGATTTTCAGTATTTTTTATTCAAGTAAATTTTGTAAAGAATTTCAACGGACATCATACCATTAGAGTAATGACTTTGAAAGTCCTATTTTCCAAGCTTTGCAATGATAATGCAACTTTAAGGTGTCATTTGTCCCTGGAATTCACAGTGAAACATTGAAAATTATTTGTTTAAAATGTAAACTAATAGAAACGTTAGAAGTGGTTAGTGAGACCTTAACAGATTAAAATGAAAATTTGTCAACAAATGCTGAACATTTTTACCTGGGCAGAATTTGGATAAACTCAATGATTTGGATATACATGCAAAAAACTACTGTCTAACCCTTACATTCCATTTATAGTAATGGCGGCCATGTTTTTCAATGGATCAAAAATCCCCACATCAGATCTATGCAGGATACCCCAAGAAACATTTAAACTAAGTTTAGTTCTGATTATTCAAGTAGTGTCAGAAAGGAAAATTTTTTTAAAAGAAATATCATTAAAAATAGCCAAAAATCATTGAAAATGGGCAGTAACTCAAACAAGGTTTAACAGATTTAAATGAAAATTTGCTAGTAACTCAAAGAATGGTTTCCAATTTTTTTTTTATTATGTATACTGTACTTAATAGATTGATTCATACCCTGTTCACTGCGTGGAAGGCTAAAAAAAAAAAAGACTTAAAAAAATTTCTCAAGATTATACAATAGCTGCCATTGAAAGTAAGAAATCCCCAAACAAAATACTTCTTGAAATTAAACAAATGCACATACATTCCTTTAAATTCATGAAAATTCTTTTAAATGAAATTATTGTTTCCACTTCTTTGCTTTCCTATTATTATTTTTTATATCTTGTATTTCTAGCTCAAAAAAAAAGTCTTCCATGATAAGTCCGAGATCTCCCCTACATAACCATTTTCTGAGGTTTAATGATAAGTAATAATGAGTCTTGTGATCGTATTCATGGGTTCTAATTTGGATTAATCTTTTATTTTTGGCTTATACATGTTGTAATACATTTTTCTTAAAAAAGTAAAAGCTGAACTATATATCAATACTTATCAATTTGGACAAGACTACTCTGATTTTATATGAGAGAATCAGATATTTGTTTTTATACCAAATTTTGTAGTTTGATTTATGAAAAATAAATATCTTGTTTTGTGATTTTAAGATCAGTTAAGTTCACACCTCCAAATTATTCTTTTTTGTTTCATCTCACTTAGAAGTTTTGTGAAGAAACAAATTAGAGAAGTATTTTCACTGATTTGCTGCAAAAATTTTGTTTTAAGTGAACAAGTGGCAAAAATGCATTCCCCTTGTGAAGCAGAAACCCTTATTTGCTTTAGTCTTTGCACAAAGTGTGTGTCTACTTCCACTTCAAGAATTTTTTGACCAACTTTGACACGCTGGAGATACTGTCACTTTTTTCTCTGGGCATGCTTTTTACATGAAATGAATTAAACTAGTGAACTAGTGAACTTAAAGAGTGAGTTTAATATTATGGGCCTAAGGAGATGTTAAATGACTGTAAGTGTAAATTGACATGGCCATTTTGAATGACTCCACTGAGTCACTCACAACAATCGCATACTGTTCCATAATTTGATGGTTCATGGAAAAAAAGATTGTTGTCTGACTTGTAACCTACACTGAGTAATTTGGAAGGATAATGAGTGCATGTTTCGGGACTGTCTGAGAGGTGGAATAACCCGTCTGTTTTAGTGATGGCAACTAGGGAATTTAGCAATTTATATGCCTGCTCCTTTACCTTTGTGGAACTGATCTTTAAATTCTTTTTAGGAAACTTAATGTATTGGTGTCTTTAATGCATATGTTGTTTACATGACTGTACCATTTAAAGTCAGACTGTATCGTAATGCAAAGGAATTTAGCTTTATCAACATGTTCTAGTGTATGGCCATGTAATGTGTAGGTATATTTGTTTATATTGGTTTTTGTTACTGGAGATCGAGAGAACATTACATTTATCAGGGTGGAATGCCATGTGCCATTTTTGTTCCCATTCTCCTATTTTATCTAAATCAGTTTGTAGTGATTTGCAGTCACCGTTAGATTTAACTGCTAGAATAAATGTATTGTGGAATTTAGGCCTACTGTCATATCATTAATATAAAATAAAAACAGACTGGATTCCAGTGCAGAATCTTGGGGTACCCCTGACTGAATGTCAACATAGCAAGATGTTACACTGATTGAGTATGATTAGATAGGAAGCTACACATAATGTATGCATCAAGTTTTGCCTTGTATACCATAGTTTTTTTAAGTTTGAGAGAGAGTAGATTGTGACTGACTTTATCAAAAGCCTTACTGAATTCCATGATAAATACATCTGTGTCTGAAAAGAATTTTCAAGGTTTTTAATTATATTGTCAATAAATTCAAATAGCTGTGTTGCACAAGATCTTTGCTGCCAAAAGCCATGTTGAAATGGATATAATTTTTTTTTCATCTGCATGGTTCATGATGGCACCAACTATTGGTCTATAATTTTCAAAATTGTATTTAGATCCTTTCTTGTAAATTAGATAGACATGTGTTGTTTTCCAGTCAGAGGGTACTTTACCAGTATTTAAAGGCTTTTGATAAATTAGACAAGAATTGGTGATATATCAATAGTTAGTTTTTTGAGAACATGAGGTTTGATCTGGTCAGGTCCACAGGCTTTGGATGGGTTAAAATTTATGTAAGACCTTGGTTATGCCTGGGACTTTATCATTTATGTCATCCATAACAGGATAGATCATCTATCATGAAGTTTTGATCATTGAATTCAGATTCTGAAGTATTACTTTGTGTTGAGAAGACGGATTGGCTATTTAATGCATCAGATTTCTGTTTATCATCTGTCATAAGCTGACCATTTTTGGTCTAACTCCCACATTCATGTAATCTGATATATGACCAAATTTATTTCATAGTGGAGAAACCTATTAGTTCTCGTTTTGAGGTGACCTTATCTTCTATGTAATGCCATTAAGACTGTCTTAACAGTTTTTTGCATGTTATGTTCAGATTCTACCAGATTTTTTCATTTTCTTGAACAGCAGTCTAATGTTTTCAAATGTTTTTGTAGCTCAGGTATTATCCAGGGAAGTTCATCTTTTCGTAAGCTTTTTTGTGGAATACATTTGGCTATCATCTGATTTAATTATTGTGTTTTAAATTCTTGCCAAAGATCTTCACTAATAATCAGTATAAACCAGTATCATCTTACGTATTTCTGAGGTTATAGTGTATTTTGTGATAAGTGGTAATTGGTTTAAGGGTTTTGTTGTTCCAGTCCCACAAAAGTTATAATCTATAAACTAGCAATAAATATAATTTCCTAAAAAGCAAAATTCCATCGATGTTAAAAAATGTTGTTCTGAGTGTCGAAAACGGTCATAACTACATTAGTACAAAAAAGGCCAGTATATATGTAATTACCTAATGCTTTGGCATTTTTCAATAGATTTCTGGTGTATGGATTATTGAAAAAATAATTCAAATAATCAAAAGCATAATCAGGGTCTGTATGTTTGTACAAGTCGTCAAATAAAATTTTCAGTCTTTCGCACTTTATCCTCCAGAGACTTTGGGATCTTATAATTTCTTTCCACTCTTTGTTCACCCTGCTGTATACTTGAAGTAAATCCTTTCCTGGAAGAAAGGTAAAAACGTATTCAAGCAGTTCTTTAGGAAGGTCTGTCAGAGGAAACACTTCTGTTTCCATTTCTACTGACAGATGTCTAGAGCAACATTTCAGTTTCAGCATAGTCCAAAGGAAAGATTGCATTCCGTAATATCGAAAAACAAAAATATCAATCAGCAAGCATATCTTTTGAAAAATAAATAATTGCCTTTGTTTTACAGCTATATAGTTAAAATAATTTGTATTCATAATAACTTGAAATATTTGTATATATCAAAATATCGATAGCTATTCACGATACTACATTTTTGTAACCAACTCTGCATCATGAATTTAGCATTTTTTATTCAAAATAATATTCACTTCCTGTAATTTGTAAACATTAGGGATCCCGATCATTGGAACCTTTGATCATGTTAATTATCAGAATCAAAGACAGAAAATTGGAGTAATTTAACTAGAGCCAATGCGACGAAGTTTATTACACTGAAACAACTCACAAGTAAATTGGTGTGTCATGTATTAATGATACCAACTGGTTTGTGTAACACTAACAGTATCAGTACATGTAGCTGTAGTCATGATCGGTACACAGGGGCTTGCTCCCACAATGAAATATGTAGCCCCACTTGTATATGCATGTAACCTACACAAGGGTATCCCAGATTTGGATGTGCCTTGCTTCAACTCTTTTTTTTCAAAATAAAATCGAGTATAGCAATCACTAGACAAATGATGAATCTAATTAAAAAAACACAGGTATCACCAATAAATACTTCTAATTAACAGGGATTGAATTTCAGAATTTTTTCCAATAGCTAAATTTAGCAAGTACTGAAAATTTACAGTCGCTAAATTTACGTTTTTTAGGCTATTTCTGGACTTTACCTATGTTACATACAGAATTCCACTAGCAAATTTTAGCAAGTGGAAATAGTTTCTACTAGCAAAATTGAATTTCAACTTGCATTTAGTGAGTATTCCCCCTTAAATTCGATTCCTGATTAAATCAACACAATGATTTAAACATTCAAACTCCATATTTCTACAATCACTTGGACCAAAAGTTAAACCACTGTGACCTTGACACTGCTAGACAGACAATAGAAAGCATGGGAAATTTGCGTTCCTAGTGTTATCAAAATTAAGTACTTCTTCGTCTTAGGATCAGGCGAAATGTGAATAAGCTGTGGCAAATGAAGAAAAAACAATGATTTTATTGCATTAGCCAATTTGTACTTCATAACTTCCGGAAATAACCATCAAAATGTTTGTGAAGTTTGCCTTAATAAGCAAAATTTAGATGAAATGCACCATGCAGGGTTGCCAGGCAGGAAAACGGGAAAAGGCCCGGAATTCAATAAAAGGTGTTCCCGGTCGGGAAATGTCCAGGAAAACACGAAAAATAGAAAAAATCCGGGAAAGATCCTTGAACCTGAAATCGCGGAAGTTGAATTAAACTTCAGTTACCTCCCTTACACCAGTATTGTTTCATCCCACAAATGTTTGTCCCAAAGTATCAATAATATGGTATTTTATGAACATTTTTGGGGCGAGAAATAAGTGACGATCTGACCTTTGGCAAATTGGGTCTTTGAAACATTTTTTTAAATGCATCACCGCTGATTAATATCGATATAGACTTTTTTCAAAATGCAGCACTTTAAAACGTGGTGAAACTGAAAGCAGTGTGCCAAAACAGTTGTGGCTAACACAAATCGGAATAAAACATTGCATTCCAAATAGTGTTAAGATAAATTCACACATATAGAAGGATGATGCTGTCGTTTCATGTATTCACTCACTTCTTTCTAAAAGGGTCATAAAAATTTATTTGGAAGAGAGAACATTAACATGTGGTAACCAGTTTACAGAGTTTACTACAGATCAATGCTGCCAAGAATTTGTATCTGCAAATTTCATAGAGTCACTACAAATTGAGGGAACACTATACCAGTCAAACACAGGCACTTGCAGTTATTGTTAATAACCCTAAGTTGATACAATTTCATCTGACCCCAAGGTGGACTCACAATTATTATGGTTGGATTAACCTGTATAATGAGTATTTTCCTAAGATACAATTTGGTCAGGACTTGATAAACTTAATGCAATATGTGAAATACAAATATTCTTCTTTGTACAACAACATGTACAAACATGCCGCCCAAATGGCAAGCATGGACCTAGTAGACAGTGATTGTTCAACTATAGCCTACTTGACTTCAGAAGATGAATATAGTGATAAAGTTTTTATGAAAGTTAAAATGTAAGTAGCATAAACACTTGATCAGCAATAAATGGATATTATTGATGTTAAAATATGAGAGAAAATCAAAACAGAAAAATAAGTAAAAACAGGGAATGTGTAAAAGAAACAACAACCAATGAAAGCTGCAGAACCGTAGCTGTAGGTCATTTTCCTAATTTTATGATATTTGCAGACAGTCCACCAATATCATAAAATTCGCAAAAGGACCTAGATCTACAGTTCAGCAGCTACAACCAACAAGCGAGTAATATACAAAATAGGAAGCTTGGTTTTTCATTGTGATATGCATGTAAGTAAATTATACATGTACCCCCTCTACCGCCTACTTTTTCTTATCATGATATTTCACGACGACGATCAGAGTTACAAATGTAACTATTTTTTAATTAAAAATTTAGATTAGGCTTACTATTAAACCCCAACGACGCTATATTTTCCCTACCGCCCTAATCTTATATGATGTCAACAACAAAAATTTAATAGAAATTTTGTGCATTGTAGAGGTTCGAAATTGCTTAAATAATTGAAATGGCATGGACGTGGTTACAACAAGTTCAGTTAAAAATAAATAAATATATGAATAAAATCAATTAATGAAAAAGGCCTTTCCTGCTGACTAAAATTGTGAAGGAGACGTTACCAGAAACAATTTTTTAGGCCTTAGTACTATTGGGGACAACACCAAATATGTACATGCATGATTATTTTGTGCTTTGCCAAATTTTGGAATTTTACATATTTTTTCCAAAAAAATTTTCACAATTAAGTACAGCGCCTTATCGGCAAGAGAATAATGCTTATGCCATCACTATGTATGATCCTTCGTCTTTATCTTTTGTTGTAAATAATAAAACAGCATAATTGTATTTTGATATTATGATTTGTCTTTGTAGATGATATGTACTTTCCAGGATAAATGGGAATCAGAATACACAGACTGGTTGCAGAAATCTTCACCTCATTTAGCATATTGTAAATTATGTAAAAAAACAATAGGTTTAACTTCATTAGGACACTCAGCCCTGTAATCACATGCCAGAGGCCAGAAGCACAAAGAACGTAATCACATGCCAGAGGCCAGAAGCACAAAGAACGTATAGCATATATCAATTCACAAGTAACACTAACTACCATTGTTACACCAGATGCTGGAAGTTCAACAAAGGATACTGAAGCAGCTTCTACATCAAAATCAAGTCTTGCAAGCATAAATATCTTGAATTATGTTGCAAAGTCTGACACGTTAACAGCAGAAGTGTGGTGGTGTTGGAATACAATTGTTTCAAATCACTCTTTTAACTCAAATGAAAATATTGGTACTGTTTTCAAAAATATGTTTGTTAATTCTGGTATTGCAAATGATTTTTCATGTGGTAAAAAAAAACTATGTATGAATGTGTATTTGGAATTGCTCCATACTTCAAATTGTTATTAGAAAGAAAAATTAGGGGTGTGCCATATGTTTTACTTTTTTGATGAATCGTTGAATCAAGAGTTACAAAAAAAGCAACTAGACATTTTGGTTAGACATTGGGAAGATGACAAAGTTGTAAGTTGATATTATATATCAGACCTTTTAGGGCATGTTTGTGCTGTTGATTTAGTACATATATTTGAAAACAAAGTTGAGCAAAAATTGGGTCTAACAAACATTGTTCAACTCTCTATGGATGGACCAAATTAGAGACTAAAATTGAAAAAGAATATAACACAAAGATGATTAATATAGGATGTTGTGGGTTACATACAGTGCATAAAACTTTCAGGGCTGGTGTAAATGCTACCAAATGGGAGATTTCAGATCAATTATCATCTTTGCATACTTTATTTGAAAATGTCCCTGCAAGATGAGAAGATTATGAGGAGTTAACAAAATCTAATGTTTACCCACTGCCATTGGTAGAAAATGTTTATGTTATTGATAGGGCTGTACAGGACTTGCAAAAGTATATAGAGGCTGTTGATAAGAAAAAAATGAAAAACACAACATTTCTCATGATAAAAATGAAAGTTACTTTGACTAGAATAAAAGTTTGGGAATAATGCACTTAGTGTATGAAATGAATATTCGAACAAAATCCCAAAATAATAAAATTGGAAATCGTTATATCTTGAATGGGTCAGCATCAACTAAAATTGTGTTGTAAAATATTCATCAATGGTTAAATTTTCATCCATGGAGAGTCCTGCTGGACTAGTTCTTTTGCTTTTGGGTTTTTTTTTCACAGACCATAGATCTGTTCATATTTTTTCAACTGCGTAAGGAACATAAATAGTCTGAATTTGCTCTGACATTGCAACCTTCTTTTTTATATTTGGATATTGATATGTCAGGTTTATAAATCAATATCCAACTAAAAAGAGGAGGGTTGCAGGGTCAGAGGAAATTTGGACTAGAGCTATGGTTTCACAGCTAAACATCTACACATGTGTGACTTTCGGTTTATTTTTTGTTTATGTCTTAATCAGTTTATGAATGTATTTTTCTGTGTACCATGCAAACTATTTAAACGAGGATTAGATGGGATATCCTGTATTTGGTGATTGTTATACTGGTATAAAATTTGTCCAGTAGTCACTGAATACTATTGGGAAATTTTTTCTCAAGATTTTGTACAATATTGGCATACCAGTACTCGAATACTAGTATTGTTAATAAGATAATAGTATAGTAATTTAATTATGAAAATGTGGTATTGCATGTGGTGTGGATTTGAATTAAATTGAATCACCAATAACCTAAAGATTAAATAAAATAGAATATTTTTAATATCAATTAATGAGCCATTTACAGAGCATACATGACATACAAAGATTATAAGACAGTTACAAATTAAACTTAATGAAGAAAATGAATGTTTATACATAGTCTATGATATTGGTACAAGGTAAACTTAGTCTATGATATTGGTACAAGGTAAACTTAGTCTATGATATTGGTACAAGGTAAACTTCAATACAACATTAAAGTGCTGGTACATGTATATAATAAAGTAGCTGAAAAACTCATAATTTTCATCACCTATTGGGAATTGCCTTTGACTGTCTCCTCATCTCCAAACTTTGCGAAACATTTGAGAAGTTCAATAGTTTCTTGTTCAAAAAGTTATTTTGATTCATTATTTAAATCTTCAAAGTTTTTATATTTTAATATGTTTTCTGAATATATATCATTTCTAATAATTTTATAAAGAGTACATGTACATTCTTTTGCAGAATGAACTTCATCTTCAACTTTATCTAAAGTACAAATTTACAGTATTGGTATTTTCTTTTCATATCATCTGTAAGTACTTTTATTATAAGTTACATGATCCAGACTACAAAGGTCTGTTATGAGGACTTTTTATTCCTTACACATTATGAATTATCTCCTCACTCGCTAATAAAGAGCACTCTGTTTTTAGAATGACTAGTGATGGGCGGTAGGAAGTGTCTCTGTGGAGCAGGTTGTATTGTGCGGACCATTCATACAGCATTAGTTATTGGTGTACCAGCTTCGTTTCTCTTTACTGACTCTGGTTGGTATAATTATACATCATTAGAGTTGGAGAAAAAGCTACTCTTTATCAGTTTGTATGGTATACATAAATGTTTATAAAGTATTGTGTTGTTATAGCACATTTGTATCGTGATCCAAATGTAGATTTTCCTACATATGTATTCTAGGTATTTGTAGTCTTTGATACAAATTACATGTTACATTCTTTCAAGTACAAATGTACTCCTTCTGAAATATGTCTTTTGTTTTTAAATCCAGTATGCACTGGAATGTGCCACATATGATAATCATATGGTGCTCAATTCATATGATAACCATATGGTAATCATATGACAATCATATGATATTTAACATATGATAATCATATGATTACCTTATGATTCGGATATGTTAATTTTAGCTTGAAACATATGATAATCATGTGATAATCATATGTAACATAAGTTCATCACATGGTACTCAATTTATCATTATATGATAATCGTATGATGCAAACCATATGATTCTTATGTGTGGCACATTTGCCTGTGTATGTCACATAATTTCAGCATCACATTTTCACTTTTTGTGCAATAAATTTTACCAATGGGTGTTCTAGAAAAAAAAGAAAGTTTTATTTACTACTGAGGCATGTATTTTATTTCAACTGAACATAACTACAGTAATAATGGAAGCTGATATTATGTTAATCATGTGACTATTAATGTTGCTTAGAAACAAAAATGTACTATGATTTGATAGAGAGTATGTTGAATAAAATCACATTTAAAGACAAATGATAAGCACAGTTTTAGTATTTTCCTATTCGTCTGCAAAAATATGCAATGAACAGGAATTGTTATTTCATGGGAAAATACCTGATGTTTTCATTCATATTTAAGTGGAGTATATTCTTTCCTCGTGTCTAATTAGATTCCTGCCTTAGTGTCTAGTCAAAGGAAAGAGAAAATATTGTTGTAAAAAAAATTCTTAAGAAAACTGAGGTATTTCACTAACGATGTATACTTGTTTTATCCATTTAGGCACATTTTTGAGAAATTTTTGAAAAATATTTATGCAATTGACTGGAATCCACTGTACTACATGTACATACTTCTCTACTCTCTTGTTTTATAGCCAATTATAATTTAATGTAATCAGAATGGATATAGATCATGTATTTTGAGGTACCCTGATTTTCTGTTTCACATATTTGGTCTGTTTTCTTATGAATAAAGACTTAAAAGTGTTTACCATTATATGTAGTTTTATTAACTGTATATTGGTAAAGTTGCAAATAAAATATACATACACCTGTTCTAAAGATAATTTATTTTGCAGTGCTGAAGAAAGCCTTGTTAAATTTAGATGATCCTGTCTACGGTATAGGATATGTCTTGTTAGTTTGCCTGTCATTGATCTTATATTATTTGGCATGTTTAACAGATCCTGGTTACGTTCAGAAACAAAAGGTGTGTATAAGGTCCTTTACTGTTGACTACTAGGATATCTTTAAATCAAATAAGTAGGGGTGACAAGGAAGTAAAAAAAAAATCACACAAAGACACTTTGAAACATGCAAAATTTTATTTTACTGTAATTTGAATTTTTTTTGTGCAATTTATGCATTTTGCAAAAATTTGAATTTTATGTTGGAAATTATCGACAAAAAGATCTTTGTTCTAATTTTTAATGTCTTAATTCATGATTTTTGTCCCCTGAAATAGCAAAGTGAGGACAGAAATGCTACAAAGCAATCAATATAAAGGTGAGATCATTGTAGACCTGTTACAAAGCAATCAATAAAAAGGTGAGATCATTGTAGACCTGTTACAAAGCAATCAATAAAAAGGTGAGATCATTGTAGACCTGTTACAAAGCAATCAATAAAAAGGTGAGATCATTGTAGACCTGTTACAAAGCAATCAATAAAAAGGTGAGATCATTGTAGACCTGTTACAAAGCAATCAATAAAAAGGTGAGATCATTGTAGACCTGTTACAAAGCAATCAATATAAAGGCAAGGTGAGATCATTGTAGACCTGTTACAAAGCAATCAATAAAAAGGTGAGATCATTGTAGACCTGTTACAAAGCAATCAATAAAAAGGTGAGATCATTGTAGACCTGTTACAAAGCAATCAATAAAAAGGTGAGATCATTGTAGACCTGTTACAAAGCAATCAATAAAAAGGTGAGATCATTGTAGACCTGTTACAAAGCAATCAATAAAAAGGTGAGATCATTGTAGACCTGTTACAAAGCAATCAATAAAAAGGTGAGATCATTGTAGACCTGTTACAAAGCAATCAATAAAAAGGTGAGATCATTGTAGACCTGTTACAAAGCAATCAATAAAAAGGTGAGATCATTGTAGACCTGTTACAAAGCAATCAATAAAAAGGTGAGATCATTGTAGACCTGTTACAAAGCAATCAATAAAAAGGTGAGATCATTGTAGACCTGTTACAAAGCAATCAATAAAAAGGTGAGATCATTGTAGACCTGTTACAAAGCAATCAATAAAAAGGTGAGATCATTGTAGACCTGTTACAAAGCAATCAATAAAAAGGTGAGATCATTGTAGACCTGTTACAAAGCAATCAATAAAAAGGTGAGATCATTGTAGACCTGTTACAAAGCAATCAATAAAAAGGTGAGATCATTGTAGACCTGTTACAAAGCAATCAATAAAAAGGTGAGATCATTGTAGACCTGTTACAAAGCAATCAATATAAAGGCAAGGTGAGATCATTGTAGACCTGTTACAAAGCAATCAATAAAAAGGTGAGATCATTGTAGACCTGTTACAAAGCAATCAATAAAAAGGTGAGATCATTGTAGACCTGTTACAAAGCAATCAATAAAAAGGTGAGATCATTGTAGACCTGTTACAAAGCAATCAATAAAAAGGTGAGATCATTGTAGACCTGTTACAAAGCAATCAATAAAAAGGTGAGATCATTGTAGACCTGTTACAAAGCAATCAATATAAAGGTGAGATCATTGTAGACCTGTTACAAAGCAATCAATATAAAGGCAAGGTGAGATCATTGTAGACCTGTTCTTTTAAAAGTAGATAAAATATTTTACAGACAAAAGGAACTGTCAACAACAACAAAGGATATGTAGATAGCTCTGGCTCAGAGGATAATGATGAGGAGGGTCACATGATGAATGTAGATAGAGAAAAGTTATACAGATACTGTGACTATTGTGAAATGGAGGTACAATTCATACAAACTTATCATATATTCAATAAAACAAATTGCCTTGGTGGTCTCAGTATAGCGTGCTCGCCTCGAGTCAGGAAGGTCATAGGTTTTGATCCCCAACTGACTCTAAAATTAGTTGTCACTGCTTCTTCCCTGAGCCTGCAGTATTACTGATGACCAGTTGGCTCAGAGTCAATATAATATGTCCAAGACAGGTGACATACCTTCCTGTGGGCTGTCACTTCTGTGAGCTAGCTCAATAAGGATCCAGCTCAACGTGTTGGACTAGTACAAGGCAGAGTCTGTTCAATTGGTCAAACGTTCTTGTCCTGAAATGCATGTATTATCTATCATATGACATTAAACCATAATCAATCAATATATTCAGGAAAACTGGTCTAGTTAAAACAGAGATATTTCTTTATACAGTTCAGGTGGTCGTAACATAGTGTGCTCACCTTGGATGAGGGAATTCAAGGGCTTCATCCATAGTTATACCAGACTGTCAAGCATGCATCATATATGTGATCAAACTGTAAATTTGTTGGCCAGAAATAATGTTTGTTGGAGAATTTGTTGCTTCTGTGAGCTAGATCATTGAACTCTTATTCTCTTGCCCACCATTTCAGTTTATAAAGGTCAGTTCAGTTGATGAAACCTTATTGTCCTTAAATGTTTGAAATATTTGCCAATAGATGTAAAACTACAATCATTCAATAATCAGGCTTACATTTAAGCAATTATTTTAATGCAAAGGTAAAATGTTTTTATATTTTTTAAAGAAATTCAAAAGTGATGACAATCGTATATTTTAATAATTCAATTAAACAAGTCATTTAGCTTTTCATGATCTTTGTCCAAACTATAAGATCTCTGTAAGAATCAGACAGAGGGTGAATCATTGTGAAAAAATCTAATTCAAAATGTTAAATGAAATGCATTAATGGGATTCATTTCTTATTTAAGTGTCATAAATTTATGAAGTGCATAACAGTTTCTTCATTGAAGGGAGATAACTTACTTTTCCTTATCATTCTATTGTAACCCGTCCTCCTTTGACACTTCTAAGATTAACAAACTGTCAATTTGTATCCAAAAAGACCATAATCTATGTGCCTACAGTATGTTCATTTTTCTGAGCATAATTATTCATAATTTTTTTTTTCAATTTTGCCTAATTGATTCCAGCACTAAACTATTATAAACAAAAATAAAAATGATAATAAGAACACTTTTTCATTGATTAGTGGCAGCATTTCATGTCTGTTGAGAGAAAATTTCCTGAAAATCAGAGAAGAACAATATAGAAATATTACATTCTTTTATAAAAACAGCAGTGGTACTAAAGTCCTAAGTGTTTTTTAAAACCATAGTAGAATTTAAATTTTTTTCCCCATAACAACAGCAGTACATGTGTATAATGTGTTTATTGAATAACATTAAAAATATCAACAACTGAAAATACATTACATGTGTATTCCAACAGGAACAATAGTGATAAATGTTTTTTTAAAACTTATGCTAGAAATTTGACATGTGTTTTCCAGCAACCAATGAGAAGTAAGCATTGTGAAGATTGTAATAAATGTGTACGTCGTTATGATCACCATTGTCCTTGGTTAGAGACATGTGTCGGAGAGAGAAACCATAAATATTTCTGGTTATTCCTGGCAGCCATGTGTATACTCATTCTTTGGTCTCTACTTATTACTTGGTAAATATTTCTTGTCTGTAGATAAAAAATGTCCAAATGAAGTCTAAATAACCATGATGTACCATATCATCTGGACACGAACTTAAATTGTGAAAGTGGGTTTCAATTTTCATGGGTAGTCCAATTTTTTGTTTTTGTTTCATGGGTTTATGAGTTCATGAATTTCATAATAGCATCCAATTTTACATTTTGTTGGGAAATTGAATTAGTGGTTAATTTGAACCATGAAAAAACAATGAAAATTGATATCCCTTGAAAAATACATGAGTTGATATCCCATAAAAAACACAAAAAATTATATCCTGTGAAAAACACAAAAATGATGTCCCATGAAAAACATAAAAAATTATGTTATATAAAAAACACAAAAATTGATATCACATGAAAAACACAAAAATTGATATCCCACAAACAAAACTTTTTTGCAATAAAGTTCTCTAATTAAAAGAAAAAAGAACAAATATGGTTTAACACAAACTATAACTTATATACAAAATAGCAAACTCTGAGATCACCAAAAGATTGCATGAAGTGTAACTACAGGTTTAAGTAAGCTCTAAAAGGCCCTGACAAGAAAGGTAATAAGATCCATTGTAACAGAACAATTCACCATTATGGAATATAGACAAGAAGATACAAGGATAAACTAAGAAATTAATGCTTAAAAAGGAACAAAGTCTAAGGTGTACATTTTAGGTTACCTTGGCATTTTTCATCTCAGTCTCTTTGACATATTTACTTTTTCCATATGTTTCCTGGTATTATTAATATTGTGTATATAAGAAAACCCTAATAAATAAATTTCCCAGCAAATATAATGTACATGTAATTTGTAATAACCTCAGACATAATGCAATTAAAGGAAATATCAATGGACAGAAATTTCTGGATTAAAATCTGTTGTCAGTGATTTTAATTAGATGATGTACCCGTGATAGGATCACTCTTACATAAATCTTAAAAATCCAAAGAGAGTACATTGTACTGTTCCAAATGGGAGATAACTCTGTATGTTCTGAGTGGACTGATAAACACATATAATGGTATTTTAATGTACTCCATCCATGCAAGACCCTACAGGCTAGTCAAGGACCTTAAAAAAAAAACCTTAGTAGTTTAATGTACTTGTAATTGTTTTTATAAGATATAATATTTAATTTAAGGATTCAACTTTATTCATAGGGCTTTTTTTCTACATAACAAAAATATTTTTTGAATTGCATTGTAATTTGGAATGTTTATATCCCTTTTTTGAATATTCATTTTATCATACATATGTATTAAATAAATAATCAGAATTAAAAGAGTCATTGTAAATCTATATTTGATTAATGAAGCTAAGTTTTTTTATTAATTGTAGGAATACCTTTAAACATCAACTGACATGGAGAGAGTGGTTTAAATGTAATATAATACTGGTGTTAGATACAGTAGTTCTCCTTTGTGGAGGTATGAGTGTTGTTGGATTGTTCTGTTTCCATAGTTACCTAATGGTAAAAGGAGCAACAACATGGGAAGTTGTATCAAGGGAGAGAATCACATACCTCAAATATCTAGACTATGATTTTAATCCCTTTGATGAGGGATGCCTGAGAAATATATTCTATTTCTTGACAAACTGCAAAACAAAACGATGGGAAGTGGCCTATGAGAAAAAGGCAAACATGGGGAAAAGGAAGAAAAATATTGTATGACAGCAGTATTAAATGGGATTTATTTACTGATAATTGTTTCAAGTGATTATGTCATTTATTACATTATTTAAATGGAAAATAAAGTAAATTACAGCTTCATGTTCTTTTAGCAACAAATTGAGTATAGTAGCAAGTCTGGCTTAAAGGCTGCATTTTGATATGCATATGTTCTGTAACACAGATGCCCATTAATATTCCTTTCTTACAGTTCTTTCAAATGTCCGGTTTTTGCAGCTCAGTATTTTTCTCAATATTGTATTCCAGTTCTTAAAGAACTTAAAGTGGTCCTGTTGTGCATATTATTGAATTAATGGGACCCTATGGTTCTAATGTCTTACAGTACTAGACACCTATGAATCTGAGTTTGTTCATATGTATATTAAAAGTAAGTGTAAGATCTAATCTATGTGGTGTTCTTCAGTTAACATGAAAATGAAAGTATAATGGAGGTCTCAATGGAACAATTATTTTATCTAATTTTAATTAGATTTGGATTTTATCATTTTTGTGAAAATTGCAATTGACTTTAAATCATGAATTAATTACATCATTGAATTTTTATCATTTCTGATTCAGGATTTTTTTCAGAATCACTTAAGTAAAGCACTGAAATGATAAAATTACAGAATTGTTTTGCTCAATCTGTTATTTCTGATTGACAGTGAATTATTGGAATAAAATGAATATCTGTTTGTTTGTTTTGTTGTTGGCCTTCACTAGTATTTTTTTTTATTTTGACCATTGCCTCACTTTCCCCTCCTAAAATCCAAGCTGTTGCCCCTGTATACAGTTTGATTAGGAAATATGTTACTTTATCTGGTTATATTTTATATAAACATTTATTATCAATCTGGTTAAAATATGTATTTCCTGGTTTAAAACTGAAGTACATTACACAACTCTGATTACCATCTAGACCTGGTAAATATAGAATCTACAACAATAGCGAGTTGATTTTGAAATTTCTTACATTGAGAGAAACAAATTTTCATATTTTTAATATCAAGGCTTGCCATGATATTTATTAGAAATATGAAAATTTATTTCTCAAGACGAGAGAAATTTCAATGAGCATAAGTTGTAGATTCTGTTTGATAAATTTTTCAAAACGAAAATCATCAAATTGCAAATTCTCCTGATATCTAATTTTAATGTCATGGTTACTACTCACAATCATGACTTGAAGTTTCCAATTATTTCTAAGGCAACTTCTGGGATTACAAAGTCTATTTCTAAAGACTATAATTATAATATGACCAGCAATAAATGACAAAATTTCCTGAATTTTGTGTACATACTTGCCCCAAGTTCTAAAGGTTTGACCTCAGGGCTCTGCTGTCATATCAAGCTGTGCCCAGTCACACATTTAATTCCAAGTTGATAAGATTTGTAGATCTCCTTGGTGTTATGATTTATAGGTTATGGTAATTTCACATTGATATTATGATAGGATAATTAGCTGGAAAGAGTAAATAACCCAAATATAATCACAAATGCTGCAGAATACCAAGATTTATAAAGGGTACAGAACTACACGAGTTAAATCTCCAAGCGCTTTTTGCATATGTAATTATTTTTTGGTCCTTCATGATAACCAAATGATTATCCTATTTTTTTTAAATTTAATTAATGCTTTTTTTTTTTGCAATTTATAATGTTAATACTTCTCTTCTGACACTGCTGAACCAATTCAGAACTTGGTATGAATCTTCCTTGGGGTGTACTCACCGGAACTGACATGGGGATTTTTTATCCATTGCAAAACATGCCTGTGGTTACTAAAAATAGAACATAAGGGGTCAGACAGTAGTTTTTTGCATATATACCTCTTTCAAAACTTTTAACTTCTATAGTCACAACTGTCAAAGAGGGTCTGCAGTCTTACCACAACACTTGTTACTCCCGTAGTGGTATTAATTCAATGTGGATCCTGAAAAATTTATTATTTTAAAAATTTATTAATCTTTCAAAACCTCTTTCAAAACTTAACTTCTATACTCACAACTGTCAAAGAGGGTCTGCAGTCTTACCACAACACTTGTTACTCCCGTAGTGATATTAATTCAATGTGGATCCTGAAAAATTCGAAAGATCTTTTGGAGACAATCAGTTCAAGACAATTATTTAAATATAATAGCATTAAAACCTATGAATTTTCAACACTGTATACTTCTATTCCCCATACTCAGTTAAAATCCCGACTTAAAAACATTATACATCGTTGTTTTTCCAAAAAAGATGGTACACCTAGATACAAATATATAGTTCTTGGTAGATATTCCTCATATTTTGTAAAAAATAATTCAAAATCATCTTCCAAATATGGAGGAAGATGTTTACAAAATGCTGGAATTTTTAATCGACGGCATATTTGTCCAGTGTGGTGGACGTGTTTTTCAACAAACGGTCGGCATTCCAATGGGAACAAGTTGTGCTCCTTTACTTGCTGACATATTCCTTCACTCTTATGAGGCGGACTTTATAGCTGATCTGATCAGAAAGAAAGAATATCGTTTGGCTAGATCCTTCAATCTCAGTTTCCGCTATATAGATGACGTATTATCTTTAAACAATCCTACTTTCGGGGATTTGATACATCGCATCTACCCAAAAGAACTTGAGATAAACGATATACTACAGACACTGTGAAGTCAGCCTCATATCTTGACCTACACTTAGAAATCGATGGTAAAGGAAAACTATTAACCAAACTTTACGACAAACGTGATGACTTTTCATTCAGAATTGTCAACTTTCCTTTCATCTGTGGCAACATCCCTTCGGCACCTGCGTATGGAGTGTTCATATCACAACTCATATACGTTATGCCAAAGCTTGCCGAAACTACGCAGACTTTTTGTATCGCGCTAGAACTAACAAATAGGCTTCTGGGACAGGGTAATGTTGCTACAAGATTGAAGTCATCACTACAGAAGTTTTATGGTCGTCATCATGAACTCGTGGATCGTTATGGTGTATCCATCTGCACCATGAAAACTGATTTATTCAACGGGTTATAGTTTTCCTTTCCTCGTTTGTCTACCCCGGACTTGACATTTTATGAGCAACTGGGCGGGTATTTCTAGAAAAGCATAGGGCGCTTACCCTGCCGGTGCACCTGGTCCGTGCTCCCAGTTTTTAGTGGAGTCCGAGTGGCTCATTTGCTTTTGTTACTTTGTATGTATGATTTTAGTTACTTTATGTTCTTTGTTGTGTATGTCTGTTTTCCATGTCTGGACTTTGTCCCTGGATTACATTCTTTTGATTACCGCTAGAACCTCGATTACGCTTTCCTAAACTAAATGGTTTAGCCAAATTCTGACACAAGTAAAAATGTTAAGCATGATGAGATCTTTGTGCAGTTAAATTTCCAAGTGATTCTGCTTTAGCCATGTTGGAGTTATTGCCCTTTTACATTCTTAAAGTTATTACTTTAACATTTTTTTTCCTCAGATACTCCTGGGCAGAATTAAAGGAAAGTTGATATGAGTGTTCCTTAAGTATTAGTATTAGAAATGTTTAACCAAGAAGAAAACATTGGCGCTTCTACAAAAATTCGAATGTGGCTTATGAGTGCAGGTGAGCCATTCGTGCTCCCAAGAGCCTCTAGCTCTCAATAATTTATTGTCATCTCCTTTAAATTTTATGATTTGCCGGTTGATACACTTGTATTACAAATCATTCAACAAGTTAAATAAAGTCAGCCCCACAACAGGAAAGTGTTATGAACTTATGATGGGAGAAAGTACGGAGTGAAATCACAGAATTTATTTCTCATGTGATTTATTGAAATTAGTTACACAGGGAACAAAAGATCGTTCACTGTTATTTATATGATTGTTGTAGATATTAACACTTTACAACTGAATTAGATTATACATAGATTCAACATCATATAAATTTTTCAATAGGAATATTTTTTAAAGGTCAAGATTTTAATCGAATAGTTTAGAGCCAGATTATTTCAAGGACATGTGCAATTTGCTGTTATCATTAGATGGGTACATATTTTAAACTTATGTTCTAATCAACCAATTTAGAGGACTTGTGAAATTTACAGTAGATAGTTACATATGTTAACCTATCTTGATAAGATTTGTTGTCATTTTATATATTTTCGTGGTCTGACATAGGTCAAAATCTTATTCAAACATGTAGAAGTCTCCTAACAAAACCATTCATGTTACATGTATATCTACGTGTGAGTAATTAAAATAAGTACACATAGGTCATGAAGGTTCAAACTAATACATACTGAATTTCTGTATCATATGCCATATAAACTTGCAGTGTCTATATCACCAAAGGGTTACCGGCCTTAGGGGTGATATATATACTGAATATTATTTGCTGATATCTATATTGTATATCGTATCAACCGGAGACTCCTATAAAACCCAAGGGCCACTGACCTGACGTTTGATACTGCATGTGATACTGACTTAGACATGTCATGTTTATTCTAACATATATTTTAATTTTACTTCAAGTAGAGTTCCGAGTAGAAGTGCGATATAGCGTAAGTGAGATAGGTCTAGGGGTGCGATATAGAGTATGTGAGATAGGGTTTAGGGGTGTGCTATAGAGTATGTGAGATAGGTCCAGGGGGCGATATATAGTATGTGAGATGGCTCGTTCCCATTTCGCCTTAGCTGTCAAATTGGGTAGATAAAGTTTTTCCCATTTCGCCTTAGTAAAATTTGGAGTGAACTAAGGCGAAATGGGAACTTGTGTACATATGTAATTAATTGCTACTTAGTAGCAACTAAACCTTACATAAACATTTTACAAGATCAGATATGTAGATCTTTATACGCATTTTACAAGGTCGGATATGTCGATCTTTATACACATTTTACCAGATGGGATATGTAGATCTTTATATACACATTTTAGAAGATCGAATATGTAGGGAAACCTAGCCGGGGCTAGGCGCTCTGCCCACAGAGCAACTAGGTTGTGTGCGTCAGGTGGTGGAATGGGGTACCCCTGGCGTGTTACATGCTGGGGTTGTCAGGCAATAATACGGAAAACCTGACCGTAAACCATAGAGGTGCACCGTGTTGGGGAAAAATGCCACGTTCCTCGAACGTTAAAGAACCTTGCTGTGGTATTCGATAGAAGTAGGAACAGTTACACTCCGCCTCAGGAGGCTAAATTGCCCGACCTTTCCCATCCCTCCCTTTTTCCAGTGGCAATAAAAATTTTTCGACCCTATTATCCTTGGTGTCCCATCCCTTTTTTTTCTTTTCATCATCATTTCATGTTCATTTTATCATCCATTTCATGTTCATCGTCGGAATATAGCTGAAATATTGTTTTGCTCGGACTTTAAACCCCAACAATCAATCAATCAATCAATCGGATATGTAGATCTTTATACACATTTTACAAGATCGGATATGTAGATCTTTATATACACATTTTACAAGATTGGATATGTAGATCTTTATACACATTTTACAAGATTGGATATGTAGATCTTTATATACACATTTTACAAGATCGGATATGTAGATCTTTATATACACATTTTACCAGATCAGATATGTCGATCTTTATACACATTTTACAAGATCGGATATGTCAATCTTTATGCACATTTTACAAGATCGGATATACAGATCTTTATACACATCAAGATCGGATATGTAGATCTTTATACACATTAAATCAGATATGTAGATCTTTATACACATTTTTCAAGATCGGATATGTAGATCTTTATACACATTTTATAAGATCGGATATGTAGATCTTTATATACATTTTACAAAATCGGATACGTAGATTTTTATATTCTGTATTGGTATCGGATATATAGATCTTTATACATATTTTACAGGATCGAGGATATGTAGATCTTTATATACACATTTTACAGGATCGAGGATATGTAGATCTTTATATACACATTTTACAGGATCGAGGATATGTAGCTTTTTATATTCTTTGTTGCTATTATGGTTATTTCATTTATTGTTTTGTTCACATGTTTAAGAATGACATCTAATTGTGACACTAGCATACATGTACTTCAATGATTAGAATTGTTAAAGGATTTTTAAGAACAAAAGTGAGACAAGTTACAAGCTTTCAGTATAAGCAAGTTAACCTTAAGTTAAACGATGTTTAGCTTAAATTATTTAATTATCAATTATTTATGCTCCCAAATAAATAATGTCAATTTATTGTTATTGAATTTGTAAATAAATAAAGAATATGCAGATTGCATGTTCGTAATAAGTACTTTGATAATGACTTCATTAGTTCAATCCAATACTCATTAAATTTATTTTTAAAATATCATATTTCATTTTTTAACTCTATTTTTTTTCTTTATTGGTCCCTGAATGGTATGTGTACTCATACAAGAAAAATAAAATTCCATATATTTTATTAGTATATATTTTTTTTTAATTTTGAAAAGTTTTCAAAGATTTTAAACTTATAGCTTAACAAGAAAAAACTGATAGAAATTTATTTTTTGATTATTTTGCCTTAATCATGGTAACAACACCTCACTTTGTTTTTGCAACAAATAAATATAAAGATTTCCATTTCGCCTTAGTACCTTTTTTCTCTTTTTTCACCTGTAATTCACAGCTAAGGCGAAATGGGAACACACCTGTGAGATAGGTCTAGGGCAGGGATATAGTGTATGTGAGATAGGTCTAGGGGTGTGATATATATAGTATGTGAGGTAGGTCTAGGTGTGCAATATAGAGTATGTGAGATAGGTCCAGGGGGCAATATATAGTATGCGAGATAGATCTAGGGGTGCCATATAGAGTATGTGAGATAGGTCTACACAGGCAAAATTATTTCACATGATTTTCACACGAATTTTACATGATTTTCACCTGAATTGTGCAAATAAACTAAGTGACAGAGTTCACGTGAAATTCGAATAAATGGAGCCTTCACACGAAATGTTCACATGAAATTCGTGTTTAGTGAATTTCACATGAAAATCATGTTAATTTCGTGTGAATTTCACACGAATTTCATGTGAAGCTCGATTAACATAAATTTCACGTGAAAAATATTTGACTGTGTAGCGGTGTGATATAGAGTATGTGAGATACGTCTAGGAGTGAGATAGATCTAAGGGAGGGAAATTTGACATAGGGTAAAAGATGAAAGGCTTAGAAAATAATGTATAATGCATATACAAAAGAATATAACAAGAGAAAACGGACAGCCGGACCCCTTGGACGTTTTTAGTGGAAACAGAATTTTATTGAACTTTAAGTGCTGGGCATTGTTTATTTTATCGTTTTAAGATTTCTCCGTATCTATAGTATCTATATATTAATTGATTGACATTTATTTATTTGTAATTGACTTTGGTCGCCCAATTGTTCTTTAATCCTGTTAATCTTTATGTTTGTCATTGAGCTGAGAAACCGCCCCAAGCAAATTTGTCAATATAGCAATTATCGCTAAATGATATAATACCTAAAAAAATTTCGGAATGTTGTAAGTGTTTTATGATCCTCTGTAAAAATATAGAATATGTTTTTGTCTAGTTGAATCGAGGAGTCTGTCCCTGACTTCCGAACTGTACACATGTATTTTCACCAGCTGTAAATAAAGTTGTATATAGTGTACTGGGACTTTGCATTTATTGCATCTCATGCCGTAAACCGTCAATTATAGACCATATGCATAAAGACTGTGTGACCAGTCAATTTGAAGGGTTATAAGTACATGAGAATAGGTATGGTGTATTTGTAATACATACATTTTAATCTAAATGTATGATATATATGCTAACTATCTTTTATTAAAAAAAAATCAGATACTCTGATGTATTTTATTTCTGATTTTTTTTTCAATAAATAGGCTTATAAACACAATTTAATACAATTTTGGATAAAATCGATAAATCAAGCATAAATAATTGTTGATGAGGAAAAAAGGATGGTATCGGTTAGAAAAAATCCATGCCCGGAGTGCCTATATGGATAGGAGTAATCATGGGAACCAAGGTTCTAGCGGTAATCAAAAGAATGTAATCCAGGGACAAAGACCAGACATGGAAAACAGACATACACAACAAGGAACATAAAGTAACCAAAACAATACATACAAAGTAACAAAAGGAAATGAGCAACTCGGACTCCGCTAAAAACTGGATGCATGGACCAGGTGCACCGGTAGGGTAAGCGTCCTCTGCTTTTCTAGAAACAACCACCGAGTTGCTCATAAAAGTCAAGTCCGGGGTAGTCGAAAGAGGAAAGGAAAACTATGACATGTTGAACAAATCAGTTTTCATACACCGTAAAGATTCACGAGTTCAGGATGACAACTATAAAACTTCTGTCGTTGTGACTTGTAACAACATAACCCTGTTCCAGAAGCTAACTTGTTAGAAACGCGATACAAGTTTCGGCAAAGCTCTGGCATGACGTATGAGTTGTGATATGAACACTCCATACGCACGTGCTGAAGGGATGTAACCACAGGTGAATGGAAAGTTGACAATTCTGAATGAAAAGTCATCACATTTGTCTTACGTTTTGTCAATAGTTTTCCTTTACCATCGATTTCTAAGTGTAGGTCAAGATATGAGGCTGACTTCACAGTGTCTGTAGTATCCTTTATCTCAAGTTCTTTGGGGAAGATGCGATGTATCAAATCCCCGAAATTAGAAATGTTTAAAGATGATACGTCATCTATATAGCGGAAACTGAGATTAAAGATCTAGCTAAACGATATTCTTTCTTTCGAGAAAAAATGAGAAAAAAAAACAAGAAAAAACTATGAAAAGTAGATGGATAGGTCTTGAAGTTATATCCCTGGTTGTAAGAAAGCCTATAAAACTATTGATTGTATGAATATGAGATGAATGTTCCAGCACTGTATCATGTTAAATTTATTTTACTATGGGATTGTTTATTTGCAGTAATCTGCTAACATACTGCCACAGCTTTATTAGTCGTTATAACCAACCCCTGTGTTTATCGAAGAACCAGACTACCGCGCTACACGGCCAGTTCTGTAACATAGTATGGCAATATCCCATTATCCACACCCTATGGTCCATTCTGTTACATTGCTGTGGTCAGACCTCAATATCCTAACACTGTCGATTTTTCGGAATCTTTGCCGAGACCAGACCTCTATATCTTTACTCTTTGACTCTCTGTAACGTGGCAATATCAGACCAGGGTTCGGTTTCATAAAACATCTCAAATTGTGATTTTCCTGAAATCCTTCCTCATGTCAAATTTCAACCAATTGAAATTGAAGATTTGAGGAATAACACAGGAATTGAGGAAATTCTCAAATTGAGATTTTCCAAGGCCATACCTCTATACCCTACTCTTTGGCACTTTCTGTAACATGGCTATGTCGGACCAGACCTCTATATCCTATTTTTTTGCCCTTTTGTAAGATTGCTGTGAACAGACTTCTATACCCCGACTCTGTGGCCCTTTCTCTAACATTATTATGACCAGACCTCAGTACTCTGACACTGCGCTCCTTTCTGTATTATTTTTTTGTGACCAGACCTTTATTCACCGACTCTGTGCCCTTTTCTTTAACATTGGCGAGCCATGACTCCGTTATCCTTTTCTGTAACATTTTTGTGACCAGACCCATATATCCACACATCTGAGTACTTTTCTTATTGATAATGTCAGTTAAAATACCAAATCTGTAGTAAAACTCTGTTAAATATCTTACTTAGCATTAACAATGCTGTGAGTGCTTTTCAAAACACCTGAGACTTGATTAAAGAGCCATTTAGATACTTAAAAGATATCAACCTCAACCTCTAACCACTATGGTGAGCTTTAGGGTAAAAGTGTGATTTATCTGGTAGAAATTCATGTAAGAGGATTATGCGTGAAATATTCTTACAAAACAACTGCTCCTTTCTGAAGTAGCAGTATCAAACAGTGCTAACAAGAAAAATAGCTATGAGATAGAAATGCCTTCATAAACCTTATGCGGAAACTTCATGTATGCATTGTGTGTGTGTTTTTTTAAATTGTTTGTTTTTTAAGAATGGATATTTTATTAAATACTCTGACAGCTTATTATATTTCTTAGTTACATTAAAAGTAGCCGCTTTGCAACATGCACGGAAACTCCGTGATTTAATTATCTGAAGATATTGACTAGGACTAGTGGTAGCGTAGGTACATTTTGTGATATGGGTCCTCTGACGCAAATTTAACACAATGAGTCAATTTTGTGAAGATTTTTGTCAACATATTGTTGTAATGCCAATTGATTTTTGCACCTCTGTTAGCAAAGTTCTTAACTAATTGTTCAACGTGTAACAGTTATTTGCTGATGTTAGTTATCCGAACAGTCTGATCCGGGGATATCACATTATTGTACCGATAGAATGATGGTCTCATTGTGGTGTTATCTGTCTACAGAAGTGCAGAATATTGCAAAGAATTTTAGAAAAAAATAGTTTCCCTTGCTACTATTCTGCTGCCCCCCTAAACTCCCCCCCTCAAGAATATCTTGTTTCAAGAACGCTTTATCTGATCATAGTCAAAACAATATTTTAAACGGGAATAATTGTGAATACTCTTCCCATATTGTGAGGAATAACTGTGAATACTTTTCCCATATTGTGAGTACATGTTATTTCCCCCTTAAATACCATAATATTTCAACGCGGAATTCTTGTAAATCGTAGAGAACGAAAATTGTCAAAAATTTACCAATGTTAAACAGCACGTTGGAAGTGCGTTTTAATACAGTATTTTAATATTTTTTTACACATGGTTCCTGCTTGTTATGTTTACCACGCCTCCTCCATTATTTAAATTTAAAAAGATCAAACACTTGACGCATTGCATGTTTTCAATTCATCTTCCGTGTATCGTATCAGATTTTAATTTTCGATAAAGTGGGCTAAAATCACGGATGTTTGGATATTTAAAAATAAACAAACATTTTGAGAAGTTATAGTACGGGTTTGTGATTTTTACCTGTTAATATGAATGGTCCTAGTTATTGATCTTTTAATAACTTGTCATGCTAGTACCGTTGTCAACTGAGACGCTATCGCAAAACATGTTCAAAATCATGTTTAAACACCTCACAGGTTTTTGTTAAATAATTAAAATTTGGAAAACCAATTCTGTATTACAATTGTGGTCATACATCCGTACAGAGCTATCGTTCAAGTGTGCCTGGCTGTTAAAAGACTGATAATTCATACATTGATTAGAAATACTTGTGATTGTGCAGTTGAGGAATATAACATCATGGCCTTTTATGAAAATTGGAGAAAATCTTTAATTGGATTGCTATTTGTAATATTGGCGTTTGCTGTAACGAAAAGTGTTTCACAGCGAGTACTAGAAGTGCCGTTGTTAGAAGTAGGAAACTTATGGTATAAATCCATATCAACCAATTCAGTATTATCTTTAATTTCAACACATCTAGATTTTTATTCTATTTATACATATATTGTGCTAACTGCAACATGTGTGGCTTTGTATTACTTATACCAGTTTTTCTGTGTGCCGCTGAACAGAATTCGTATATTGGGAGATCTTGGATACATAGAAGATGGAAAATTCACCATGAAAGATATGGCTAACATTGTAAGGAAATCTCGAATGGTCGGCGATGTACCCCCGGTGTACCCGAATGGTTGGTTTGGGCTCACAGAAAGTTTTCAATTAAAAAAGATGGAAACCAAAAACATACAGGTGCTAGGTAAGATGTAGTTATGTTCATTTGAAAAATGTTCTTGCTCTTATTATACGTTTTTTACTTTTGTTTGTCTTATACCCTGTTCCCACCCCAACTACGCTTTTTTAGAACTCTAAGAAGACATTTGTACTTATAAGGATCGGCGCTTTACCGAAGGTTTTCAGAAAATGTTAAGTTTCTAGTTATTACGTTCTTTCAGTGGTTGTCCAAAGTAGATGATACACATGTAGTCCTTAGCCGACTTGAGAGACAAGGAAATAATTAATACCATTACGACTAATCCAAACTCTTAGTAAATCAGATATCCCTATACTGTATTTAGTTACCAACGGTAAGATATGTATATAATATCATTTAAAATAATAAAGTGATAGCATAAGCCCACTTTTTAAAGTGGAATATTGTGAATGTTAAACGTCATACGATCTAACCAAGGTGTAAGGGAGTTTGATTTAGTTTTTTTTTTAAATTGTTATATAATTATCTTTTATTAAAAAATGAGATTATGACGATAATAAAATCTTACATCCTTTTATGAAGTAGGGCATAAAAATGTGATGTAAACACGACGTTTTATAATAAATCATATGTCAAGGTAAACTAGAGACTATTTCCCAGGCAGTTGTTATACCCGTTTAAGATATTTGGTTTTAAGGGAATACAAACATACTTTTATCATAGCTTGCACCTAGGCTGACCTGTTGTCCAGATATCGTAAACCATAAAAAAAATGTTAGTGGCTTCCGTCTGTCAAATTATCGATCGATTTGTAGTATATTTATACATAAATAATTAACATTAACAGATATATTATTACCTGTAATTACAATGTAATTAATCAATGTAATAATCAATGTATTTTATAAGTATATAACTTTAATAGACTAATGTTCATAAAAGTTATTTCTGTACACAATTCTGAATCAGTGAGAAACAGGTATGACGAGGGGAGAGATCCTTATTACGTTAAAGTGCAATCTCGGATTTTTACAACATATAAATCTATCAAAAAGGCGGTCCTTCTAAAAATCGACTTGGTTTAATAATACAGTATTATTGCGGAAGGTTTTCCATATTGGCTTAGTTTTTGGTCCAAGGCTAGCCATATTTAACTGAGGTATAGCCGAAGTCAAATATAACTCGCGGAGGACCAATAACTCAGCCAATATGGAAAGCAGTTTCAGATATGTAGTCCACTTTCGTAGGAAATTCTTGTAAATTTCGTGTATTTTTATGGTTAAAAATGACCAATTACAGCTTGGAACCCGCCTTTTAATGAAACGTTCTCTGAAGATACAAAAAATGAAAAAGATATGAAAGTCATTTGAATACGCGTAATAAGTGGTAAATCTGTGACATCAATGCTCATCCCCAGGATTTGTAATGCACGGCGTCGTATGACCTGTAACCCCCACTTGTATTTGGACTAAAATAAATGTGAATCTGTTCGAACTTACATTGTACTTTCCATCAATCAAATACAAGCTTGTTCTTCCCTGTTCGTTTCTAACCTTTCTATTTAATAAGCTTATCTAATAAATATCTATTTTTACTAAACACTAAATCTATAGACATTACACTGCCACGGTATTACCAAGAAGGCCATACATTCTAAAAGAGAAAATAGAAAAAGGGTTTACAATATTTGAATAAACGGTTAATTATTTTTTTCTTTAAAGGATTATTTCAAAATGTTCTGTATCTTGAAATAAATTTTGATAAGCTGCTTTAAGAAAACAATATTTGCACGTTTTGTAATAATTTAAAGTTGAAATATGTTCTGTCTGGTAACTAATTATACAGCTGATTGATAAAGACACATATTAATATTACATTTCATTATACATATTGTAATTTGAATATTTAAGCTTTTACGAAACACAATTTTTTTATCTCCTAATTCATAAAATTGTACACTTATTTAATCGGATTTATGACCAGTCAACAATCAGAATGGGTTTGAATCAACTTGCTCATTCGCATATTGTAAAAACAAAATTATGACTACGTGATTTTTGTCATGCCTTCCAAGATTAAACGGAGTTTTTTAACCTGTATTTTATTTTCAATTTTAAAGAGCAAGAGACCAAATAAACTGCTATTTATTCCTATATCCATGAATCGGTATAATTTAATATGCCAAGTTGTCACAACAACAATTAAGCGACAAATTGTCATAGATAAAACTTCATATTTATTCTCTGCCAGCACTATCTTAGGGCATAGGTAAATGTCACCCTTTTCTCTTTGTTGAAATGCTTATAATTAGGGTAGTTGTCACATCTTTTCTCTATATTGATATGCTTAGGGCATAGGTATTTGTCATGCACCCCTTTGTCTATGTTGATATGCTTAGAGCATGGGTATTTGTCACTCTTTTCTCTGTGTTGATATGCTTAGGGCAAGAATATTTATCACCCTTTTCTCTTAATTTATATAGGACATGGGTATTTGTCACTCTTTTCACTTTGCTAATATCCTTAGTGCATAGGTATTTGTCACGTCTTTTCTCTATATTATTATGATTAGGCCATGGGTATTTGAAACCTTTTTCTCTTTGTTGATAAGCTAAGGGCATGGGTATTTGTCGCCATTTTCTCTTAGTTGATATGCTTAGGGCATGGATATTTATCACATCTTTTCTCTTTGTTGATATGCCTAGGTCATTGGTATTTATCACATCTTTTCTCTTTGTTGATATGCCTAGGACATTGGTATTTATCACATCTTTTCTCTTTGTTGATATGCTTAGGGCATGGGTATTTATCACATCTTTTCTCTTTGTTGATATGCTTAGGGCATGGGTATTTATCACATTTTTTTCTCTTTGTTGATATGTCTAGGCCATGGGTATTTATCACGTTTTTTCTCTTTGTTGATATGCTTAAGGCACAGGCATTTATCACATCTTTTCTCTTTGTTGATATGCTTAAGGCACGGGTATTTATCACATCTTTTCTCTTTGTTGATATGCTTAAGGCATGGGTATTTATCACGTCTTTTCTCTTTGTTGATATGCCTAGGACATGGGTATTTATCACGTTTTTTCTCTTTGTTGATATGCTTAAGGCATGGATATTTATCACATCTTTTCTCTTAGTTGATATGCTTAGGACATTGGATATTTATTACGTCTTTTCTCTTTGTTGATATACTTAGGGCATGGGTATTTATCACATCTTTTCTCTTAGTTGATATGCCTATGACATGGGTATTTATCACATCTTTTCTCTTTGTTGATATGCTTAAAGCATGGGTATTTGAAACCCGTTTTCTCTTTCTCTCCTCTCTGTAATGTTGTAAGTCGAATCAAATCTTCCATGCAAAGATTTCCGTTATTCCGTTTCTTACAAATTACTCCTGTTCCATCTTCAATTTAACCCGCGAAGATGATTTTTTCCTATATCAACAACAACTTGCGACATTTGTCGGATCGACATGGTCTCAGGTTTGATATCCAACAAACCAATCAATTGTAAATTACGTTACAAATGATGCTTATTTACTTAAGGCGATAAAACCTGATACTACAGTGGAATGACAAATCCACTAAATGTGTTGATAACGGGGTTGGATACGGTGACCTTATGACTTGACAAGTTCGTACTACCCAGAATACTTAACTGCATGGACATCGTTGACAAGATGTGCTAAATTGTTAACATTTACCACGATTGGGTATAAACTTTTTATTGAAAGTGGATTATGATGATTTTTCAAAGGAGTACCTAAAGGGAAGATAAACTAAGAAAATACTTGCCATTATGTAATTAATATACAACGGTGGACTTTCCTTCATTTATCGTTCTTAATATTTTTTTCCTTTTTTGGTCGTATCATACTCATAATCTTATATGATTTTCTCACCCTTGTCCTAACTTCTTTGATGAAGTTTAATTGTCAGTTCAGCTTCAGTACGTACATCCTAGTGTTTTAACGTGCATTAAGTTATTGCATTATACATAACTGTAGTTTCGAAAGTAAATATTTGTTTGACACAGATATATAAGTTTAACCGTGGTCACTTCGATCCGAACAGTTAGACAAACTTGAGTGACACATAACAAGTCCATAAATAACCATTTAGACAGTTGATTATTTAGACTTTATGCTGGTTTTATTGTTTCAAAAGGGAGAAAGTTCGTCATTTGCCAAGTGTTTTCCTGGAAACTAATTATGTTCCTTTTTCTTATTAAACATGACAACGGAGTTCATTTCACGGTTTCCTTTATGAGTTTTGAGGGTTTCTGTCATGTTATCTTGCTGTCTCCTTTGTTCTGGTTTGCTGCCTTGCTGCCCCCTTTAAAATGCATACTAAAGAGTTAGGTGTCTTCAGTTAGAAGGAATGCCAATTAAAGTGTCGATCGTTTACCCTGGAGGGATCAATTGAAAGTCAGATATATAGAGTTAACATTACAACTTCAGAGAACCTTAACTAGCTGACACAGCACTTTATGTCATGTTTTCATTTCTTTACTTGTATATCTTATTTAACATTATTTATGTATTTTTTTTGCTGGATGTTTTCTTATAAAAGTTAACGTAGCAGTATAGGTTCTTAATGACTTGATTTAAATGCTGAGTTAACCCGGGGTTAGGTTATTGTTTTATTGTATGGTGAAATGGTCTAGATCAAAATATTATGAATGTTTCTACTGGTTACTATTCATGGTTGGGTCTACTGCTGAAATTCTACGCACTATAAATACCTTATCTTATATTACTGACCCAGATATTTGATTTCGTAACATCACAAAAGAAAATCGTTCAGATCTAAAAAAAAAACCAAAAAAAACAAAAAACAAAAAAACAACGATTTAAATATAAACTTGAGTCTGCATGTTTATGTAAATAAAATACTACGCATCTTTTGTGTTATATGTTTAAAAGAGAACGTCATTTTTAAAATAAAAAAATCACATTCTGTATGTCCAATCAATCTGTGTTTTACCTTTATTAATTACTTTTTTGGGTACCGTGTACCACTTTGAATCAAAATAAGGTTTATAATGTTATATGTTTCCATAAATGCGTTCTATAATTGTGAATTTTAATATTTTTTTTCCTTTTAAAACAACAAAAATGTGTGTCTGTATAATGTGATAGGGCAGTTTTCGTCGTCTGTTGGCACTTCGTTTCCGTGCCATATTGACGAATTGCTATGAAATTTTGATATAATTTTACTAACCACTAAAGTAAGGTCTTTATTTAATTTGGAGTTTGTGATCTCTACCATTTAAGAAGGTAAAAATTGGCTTTTGTTCTAAAACCTATGTAGAATGTTTGCTTTTTTTGTTTTCCTTACTTAATTCTGGTAAACACTTGTATCAGGCAAATTTGTTGCGTTTTGGACCGTTTTCGCGTTAAAAGGAGTCAAAGGGACAACAGCTCCAAAACCTTTTTTTTTTTATTTTTGTTCCGATATCAGTTTTTTTACTTGGTTCCTTACGAAAATCCCTGCCTGCATTTTCAATCAGATTTCAGATATGGCATACGGTTTTCGAGTTATAAGAGGTCAAAGGGACCAAAATATTGGCTTTTTAATTTTTTTTTGGTCTGATTTTGAAATTTTTTTAATTGAATTTCAAATTTTGTGCGTTAAAGTGTCCAAACCAGTTGTTGTGTTCATAAAGAATTGTAAGTCCCTATGCTTAGGTGTGTCAAAACTAATATTGTGTACACGCTTGTCCCAACTGTTGTTGGTAAGACTACTAAGGTCGTATCATGCTGTGCTCTGCGAAGCTTTTATTTAGTGTTGTAATTCCCTGTCATTTTATGCTCTAGTGTTTCAACAGGAATATATAGCACCGGATATTTACATATAGAGCACGACTACAACGAAAATCTAATTTTGTTTGAACGCTTGTTTTTTATTTATAATGTTTGTTTTGGTTAATTTTCTTGTTTGTTTGTTTTTGTTAATAAACTGACTTCTTTCAGGTGTACAAATAGCGCTGTTCAGGGACGAGAACGGCGATGCCCATGCTATCGACGCCTATTGTCCACATTTGGGTGCTAACTTTGCTGCTGGTGGGAAAGTTAAAGGAGACTGTATTGAGTGTCCATTCCACGGCTGGCAGTTCAGAGGATCAGACGGAAAGTGCACTAAAATACCTTATTCTGAAAATGGTATGTCGAGGGTGTAAATGAATGAGTGGATAGTAAATCCTAATCATTGCTTACAATTCCCACATATCAACCGCACTCCCCTTTTAAAGAAGCAGTTCTTGATATGCTTTTTAATTCTCAGATTAAATTGGTTTTCTATAGCAACACTGACGAAGCAGTTCCACATAATTATGTCACATCATGTAGGGGCACGATCCTCTTAATTATTGTCTTCATCTGGATCAAAAGGCAGGTCATAAATATCCAGCTATGTATATCTTACCTTTCCTAATTAATTTCTTTGTTCCTCGTTAATAACCATCACCAGCAAACAGTTTTCAATTAATTTTTATAAAGGTAAGATAATAAAGGAAATGCTGTCATATGAATTAACAAAATCTGATTGGTTTTGTGTATTTATGTTTTTTTTTCTGGTGTCGAAAGACCTGCGATGATATTTTTTCTCTCGTTAATCGTCAATGACATTTCTTGCTGAAAGTAAATCTGTCTAAGAAGTATATCTACGGGTACTCCTTGTATGTTCATTAACTTTTTTTCATCTTCTGATGTCCAAAAATGGAAGAAGCTGTTTCGTGAATTGTCTCCCAGGTTTTGTAATTGTCATTTTCCTGTTCCAAAAACAATATACACAATATATGAAAAGCTATAGTATTTCTGTAGTTTTCGCCTAAAAATCGTTCTTTGATAACCATCTTAACTTCAAATCCTCTACACTGCTTAATGATGTCATTGGAGACGAAGGAACGTTGCTCCACACCCTTTTTAGATGATACCAAATTAGACCATAGCTAGTGTCATAAGAGAGCATTGAATCACCTGCCGGGCCTTACTAAACCTGATTTTTACCATCCAAGATGCCATATACTATCTTTATGCTTATCGAAGACTTTTTAAGTGGTGTATTGAGAATACAATTATCCATGTTAAAATGCGTTCCAAGGAAGAAATTAATACTTTTATAGTTAAAACTGGAATTCGATGTAACTGTAGCAGTAAACAAGATTAGCTAGTTCTTGAAAAAAACAAACATGTTAATTTTACATGATGTGTTGATTTTTTTACAGTTAAACATGAATAATGTAATATCAGAAGAAACGCGGTTTCTGCTTTGATCAGAAGTTTCGTTTATCATCTCATATACCAAATTTTGAAATATCTGTGACGTCATCAAACTTTTTAAATTTTTATACCCACTGAATTTTGGTATTTAATTTAAGTTATGTGGAATGACTGTTATATTTTTTCGGTCTATTTGAAATAACATCAATGCCCGTGATGCACACTTTAAAATAACCTACTACGCATGTTATTTAGGGTGCACCACGTGATTGTTGTTATTTCTTCTCTGACTGAAAAAATATAACAGTCATTCCTTAAAAGACTTGGCTGTGCTGTTGAAGCCATGTACGTTTATGCAATTAGACCAAATATAAGATCTTAAAATCTCATGAGATACCCTCTTAATGGTTGGAAGGATCATAAAAATGAATTTGGGAATTGAAATGATAAATAATTTAATGAATTGGTATAGTTTGGCGGGTTAATGTACATGTAATCCTCTTATTCATATTTTCATTTTATAAATTTGATTTTAATGTGTAGTACTGTTACTTTACGGTTAACACATCAATTTTCATTTGAAAAGGTCAAGAGAACAACAACAACTAAAACAAAACAAACACTTCGGTAAGACACCAACCATTTTTATTCTGGGGGAGGGGTGGACTCAAAACCCTGACTTGAGAGGATGTACTCAGCTATGGACTTGAAACAATATTATGATTTAATATTCCCCCATTACTAAACAATGTAGATTTTCAAAATTATAAAAACATATTTTTGCCCTGGTTCGAAAAAAAAAAAATTCAAAATAAAATCCCAGGCCCCTTCAAGAAGAAAGTGGTTTGTGCCTTAGGAATGGTTCTGTCAGTTTCCATCTAAAATCATAGTTTAAAATTGCAATGTTAAATGTCAAATACACTCCAGTATGCAAAGACTCAGTCACTGCCAACAAAACTTCCATTATTTCTTGAACATTGTCATATTAATCATTCATTTACAAATATCATTTTTTAGAAAAGTAGGTTCTCTTTTGCCCCTATAGTGTTTGTGATAGCAGTGGCGAATCAAGGGGGTGCAGGGGTTTGGCACCCTTCCTTTTTACTGGAAAATTTACCATTTGCATGTGTTAAATTGACAAAAAAGGTAAATAATGTCCTAGCACCCAACCCCCTTTTCTGTGAGGAACCCCGACTGTCACCCTCCTTTTCAAAGTGCCTGGATTCGCCCTTGGATTGGAGAATGGTATTGCATATAATCATGATATTCACGAGGCATCGTTTGAGGCAACCAAGAGAAAGAGAAATTAACCTCCCAAAATGGCCTAGTTATATTGACAAGGAGAGTGGTGCACCTGGTCCATGCTCCCAGTTTTTAGTGGAGTCCGAGTGGCTCATTTACTTTTGTTACTTTGTATGTATGATTTTAGTTACTTTATATTCTTTGTTGTGTATGTCTGTTTTCCATGTCTGGTCTTTGTCCCTGGATTACATTCTTTTGATTACTGCTATAACCTTGGTTCCCTTGATTACTCTTTCATATTTCTTTTTCAGTTCCTGACTTTGCCAAAGTAAAAGCATACAATACTCTCGAGATTAATGGTTGGATATATATGTGGTATCATGCTGAGGGGGCTGAGCCTTACTGGATGCCACCAAACATAGAGGAAATTCAAAGTGGCCACTGGGCATACGGTGGCAGATCAGAGCACTACATCAATGCTCATATAGAGGTATGGCTTTATACTTATCTGTCTGTTAACCATCTGTAATTAGCATGGCATTTCCACTGTTAGCTTGAAATATATCGCGTATTATTAGATACATGTGCTTCAAAACTGGGTTAAAGGAAGCTTGTTACAGATCATGTCTTTATGCCAACAAATCTACTATAAAATATCACAAATTACACTCATCATACTGAGCCAAATCCATCTTTTTCCATAAAATGAACACCAGACCATACTTGACATAGACTATACCAAGTTTTACCCTATAAACGTATTCTGTATGTTATACTACAAGACTAATATTAAGAAGGAGGGGCGTGATAAGTTCGTGCTCAAAGACATAGATTTATTTTGCTGTAGGAAGTTCCAGAAAATGGTGCTGATGTACAACATCTATACAATGTCCACACTCCTTTCATGTCAGCTGGTATAGACCTTAGGTACATGTGGTCCAAATTATGGTCCTTTGCTGCTCATATATGGAGTGCCAAATGGGAGGCACAGAAGGCTCCCAATCAACACATTGGAGTGCTCAATCTGACACACAAACTGCAGATGTTTGGGAAGACAATAAATCCAATTAACCTTGATGTCAAAGCTAGCCAGGTAATGTCATAGAGAATTGACATAATCACGGAATCAATCCTGATTGAGGCCTAAAACGATTAGCATTAATAAATATTTGCTGTGTTCTAAGATTTAACTTTAAAATCTTTAAAATAAGCTAATTCTGCTGCATGATTTTATGAAGACCTGTTTAGAAGATAAATCGTCATTTCACGAATTAAGCAATGTGTCAACTAAGCTGACAAGTGTAAGGACATTGGGTTATGGATATAACCCAAAAATATCATTTTTGTTGTAATACCAGTAATAAATAAGTTGTTCAACACATAATAAAAAGTATAAATAAAAGGAAAATGAAGGATTTGTGGCCTTACATCATTGTAATGACGTCACAATGGTGCCACAAATATGAATCATTTAATAAAAAAAGCATTAATGGAACATTAAGTGATACCCTGCCACATAATGATGAAAAAAATAGGGTGGCAAAATGTTAAAATGGCCTATTTAATATGAAAACTGTTTTGGATTTTAAGATTAAACCTAACATGTATTTATTGGTCCTAAGTTGAAGCAGGGTATAAAAACTGTTGAAAAATGTAAATTTTGTTGTTTATTTCAGAAATATTTACATCCAGAAAAACTATGTCCACTACCAAGATTTTTTTTTCATATATATGATAAACTGTGTACAGTAATAATAATAATAATAATAATAATAATAATGATAATAAAATCTTTATTTCAAGAGGGTTGCAGTTAGTTATAAGCTGATCTTCCCTGAGGCCTTCACACACAAAAACTATAACTACTAAAAAAATTAAAAATAAACAACACAACACAAAAACAAAAGCTGATTTGACAAGACCAAATTACTTAAAGATAATACAATATAGAACATTAAAAAAACAGTGTAAGCAGCAACAATTTTCTCTTTTAAGATACTCTATTCAAAAGTTTTAAGGTACTTCTTTATATTGATTTTGAATGAGTTATCAGTGGCTTGATTCCGTAAATGCATTCACTAGATATGAAGTTGTTTCTTGGGAGTGGACACCATTTGTTTGCTAGAAATATGGCAAGAAAGTGACCAAAAAGTACAAATAACAGAATATGTGAATTTTGGTCAACTTCAAGCAATTATTTTGTCCTTTAAATTTAAGAATTTTCTCAAGTCCTTATATCTTCTCAGTTGTTATAGATTCATGTCTCCAAATTCACAGTTAACACTTTAAACAGTGGATGATTTGTTTTCAGTTGTATTTTGGGCCATAAAGAGCCTTTAAAGCCCCTTCTCCTTTAAACGATATTATAAATAATTTAAAGCTAGTGCAACTCAACAGGGTACTTTTCTATAAACAAGGATTGTACTATTAGAGAGTATGGTATAAAGTTATGTACCACAGGCATTAGGGTAAATGAGATTTCTCTAGGATATTGATCTTAATGGATTCCTGGATTATTTGGATAGAAAATATATTTTTAAAGGGTTAAAATGTCTGGTCTACAGGTGACAACAGAGAGTGTAGGAACAGTGATTTTATTGTCTAATTGGAAATTTCAGACAGAATCATTAAGGATTCAGTTGTAAACTTTCTTTGCATAATGTCAAGTGTTCAAATATTGACACACTATTACATTGTCTGACAAGTTTTTATCACTTCGGGGGAATAAAGTCATTTCAAAGCAGAGTTTACTTGCTTCTGAAAATACAAATTGATTTTTAAAAGTGTTTGATCTGCAAACAAGTCATTCAGTTTTTTTATCATCTGAAGGACTTGATAAGTACATGAATAACGTGTCTATCTGCACAACAATATGCATTGTTATACATGTATTAAGAAAAATTGTACTTCTACATGCAGACTAGTTCTTGCAAAAATACACTTTTTTTTTAAATAAAAAAATAGGTTAATAGTGGAAAATTTAACCTGAAGAAATACCTGGAAACCTGTAATGCTCTCTTATAAACTACATTTTGAATAATTTTTATGAAATTAATCATATTTTTGTGAAGGAAAAAAAATAACAATATCTTAATTCCCAAGGTGTAGTGTGGGAGATCTCCATCACTGAAGTTTGAAATCATAAACATATATTATATGCACATTTCAGGTGGGTTAACATTTTAAAATACTTAAGGGTCATATAACTCATGTTTATATATTCCTCAAAACCACCAATTCTTTTTTTGGGGGTGAAGGATGAATTGTTATTTGATCCAACACTTATATTGACAAACAAACACATATATCATCATAACTGTTTATATAAATCTTTGACATTTCTTTCCAGATTGGTCCAGGAATAGTGTACCTCGAATTTAATTCATTTTTTGGAAGAGGAGTCTATTTACAGTCCATTACCCCTGTGGAACCCCTTGTACAGAAATTAGTGCATAATGTCTATATAGACTGGAGACTACCTACAATATTGTCTAAATTTCTAATGGTATCTGAAGCAATACAGGTTTGTGTTAGTTACAGTTATCACTTATTTGGTTGTTAGAGAGTATGGAGTTTCTGCAAACCCTTAATTCCTAGTAGCCCAGCATTTTGTTCACAAATTTTTGACAAAGTTTCTCATTTTTGTACATTTTGTATTTGTGAATTCTGTATTTATAATTGTTGATCTGTTTAATAATAATGACGTCAGAAAACATCTTTTTGTTGCTGTTAAGTCTAAAGTCTATCATAGTCAGTTATTGCTAAGGTTCATGTTTTAGTAACAAATATACCCTTATGGGAGTTATAAATTCAAAAACAATATTTGTCTTACTTCCTAATTCCCCATGAATGTATGAATTAATAATTACATATAAATTAACAACAATGCATGTATTATAGTAGTATTGCTGTCAGTTGTATGCATCACTGGCCATTCTTCAATATATTAACATGTAATTTGAAAAAGCTTGAAATATTTAAATACCAAACAGTTTGACTTAAAGTGATCTATAAACAAGCTATACGCATGTAAAAATGGCCATTCAGGCTTCTGTTTACATTTACTCAAAGACCGGTTTTATCTACATTTAGCAATAATTGAATTTTTATTGACCTTTTATAACCTCTTTACACCTATATAGTATCAGGTCTTAGTATTAGTCCTTGTAAAGATCATACAGTTCATTGTAAAACTACTGCTTACTGCAAACCAACTTTACAAGTACATGTATTAACTAATGGATTTAATTGCTGTGCCTTTCTTTTTCTACAATATACATTAAGCTTTTGTACCATTATTCTCTGTGGAAAGATACATTATGATATGTATCATAAACCGTAGCTCATGCATCAATTATTAAGGTATTATTATAAAAGCCATATATTGGAAAATTTGTCATTTCCAAAATTGACAAAAAATAGCAAATAATGTCTTAGCACTTCCCTTTTTCTGAGGAAACCTGACTGGCACCCCTCCTTTTCAAAATGTTTGGATCCACCCTACACACTGAAAATTGATAACTTCAACAGAGATATCAATATAAGGGAAAGTTTGAGATTGAAAAATATCACAGAGAAAAAAAAACTATCAAAAAATGGCAAAGCTAGTCTTTGGATCTTCATTGAATGGTGTGAAAGTTCCCACACCAGCAGCCTTTGACATGTCCCTGAAATACAGGCTTCCAAGCGGGCTCTTATTTTTCTAATTTTCCTTATTTTTCAAAAGCAGCCCTAATTTTCCTAACAAAAACAGAAGGATCCTAAAAAACCCTATTTTTGTTGAGAAATTCCTTATTTTTCGAAATTTGAAATTTTTAAATAGTAATTTCCATTAATATTGTTTGTATTAATGGAATCTAGCTTAGTATGCTTTCAGAAAATGAATATTATGATCAAAAACACCTCAGAAGACATTTTGGTGATCATTAGCAGTTGCTGAATACAACTGTTGATGGCCACTAACATGATCTTCTAGGTTGGTAAATAGCTTTTAATTTGTTGTCTTTAGCCAGTGGTAAGTAACTTGTTTTTCTTTTAGTATTATAATTGAAAAAGAAAGAATGTCATCCCTTATTTTTGTGTTAAAAGTGCTAAAAATCCTAAATTTAGCCCTTATTTTTTAAGAATTTGGCCCTAAAAATAGCCCTTATTTTTTACAAAAAGTCACTTGAAAGCCTGGAATAACAACTATACTGGTTGCAGCGTAATAGACATCACATTATACCCTAAACATAAACACAAGGTTAAAAAAGGTCTAATGTTTCCAGACTTTGGCAAAAAAATAATCGTAGTGTCAATTGCACAGGGTCTCATTTATTTTGTCCATATTTCTTATTTAGTCACATGAAACAATGTCCTAACGTTTTGATTGGTATCAGCACCAAACTCCATGGTTTTTATATAAGAACACACTATCATAAATACTGTGAATATAAATAATAATTAAGTTTAAAAAGTAGCCGCATTTAAAAGATATCAGGAAATTTTAAATAAAAATGAAATACAAACAGAACATGGTAAAACAAAGATAGGGAGGCTCAAACTTTACAGCATTCATCAAAGGCAAATAGCACTGGCAGCAAGGAAAAGTTACCAACTGCCGTCCCAAACTAAAGATAGGGAGGCCCAAATTTAGTCTTTACAGCATTCATCAAAGGCAAATATCACTGGCAGCAAGGAAAAGTTACCAACTGCCATCCCAAACTAAAGATAGGGAGGCCCAAATTTAGGCTTTACAGCATTCATCAAAGGCAAATATCACTGGCAGCAAGGAAAAGTTACCAACTGCCATCCCAAACTAAAGATAGGGAGGCCCAAATTTAGTCTTTACAGCATTCATCAAAGGCAAATATCACTGGCAGCAAGGAAAAGTTACCAACTGCCATCCCAAACTAAAGATAGGGAGGCCCAAATTTGGGCTTTACAGCATTCATCAAAGGCAAATATCACTGGCAGCAAGGAAAAGTTACCAACTGCCATCCCAAACTAAAGATAGGGAGGCCCAAATTTAGTCTTTACAGCATTCATCAAAGGCAAATATCACTGGCAGCAAGGAAAAGTTACCAACTGCCATCCCAAACTAAAGATAGGGAGGCCCAAATTTAGTCTTTACAGCATTCATCAAAGGCAAATATCACTGGCAGCAAGGAAAAGTTACCAACTGCCATCCCAAACTAAAGATAGGGAGGCCCAAATTTAGTCTTTACAGCATTCATCAAAGGCAAATATCACTGGCAGCAAGGAAAAGTTACCAACTGCCATCCCAAACTAAAGATAGGGGGCCCAAATTTAGTCTTTACAGCATTCATCAAAGGCAAATATCACTGGCAGCAAGGAAAAGTTACCAACTGCCATCCCAAACTAAAGATAGGGAGGCCCAAATTTAGGCTTTACAGCATTCATCAAAGGCAAATATCACTGGCAGCAAGGAAAAGTTACCAACTGCCATCCCAAACTAAAGATAGGGAGGCCCAAATTTAGGCTTTACAGCATTCATCAAAGGCAAATATCACTGGCAGCAAGGAAAAGTTACCAACTGCCATCCCAAACTAAAGATAGGGAGGCCCAAATTTAGGCTTTACAGCATTCATCAAAGGCAAATATCACTGGCAGCAAGGAAAAGTTACCAACTGCCATCCCAAACTAAAGATAGGGAGGCCCAAATTTGGGCTTTACAGCATTCATCAAAGGCAAATATCACTGGCAGCAAGGAAAGGTTACCAACTGCCATCCCAAACTAAAGATAGGGAGGCCCAAATTTAGGCTTTACAGCATTCATCAAAGGCAAATATCACTGGCAGCAAGGAAAAGTTACCAACTGCCATCCCAAACTAAAGATAGGGAGGCCCAAATTTAGGCTTTACAGCATTCATCAAAGGCAAATATCACTGGCAGCAAGGAAAAGTTACCAACTGCCATCCCAAACTAAAGATAGGGAGGCCCAAATTTAGGCTTTACAGCATTCATCAAAGGCAAATATCACTGGCAGCAAGGAAAAGTTACCAACTGCCATCCCAAACTAAAGATAGGGAGGCCCAAATTTGGGCTTTACAGCATTCATCAAAGGCAAATATCACTGGCAGCAAGGAAAGGTTACCAACTGCCATCCCAAACTAAAGATAGGGAGGCCCAAATTTAGGCTTTACAGCATTCATCAAAGGCAAATATCACTGGCAGCAAGGAAAAGTTACCAACTGCCATCCCAAACTAAAGATAGGGAGGCCCAAATTTAGTCTTTACAGCATTCATCAAAGGCAAATATCACTGGCAGCAAGGAAAAGTTACCAACTGCCATCCCAAACTAAAGATAGGGAGGCCCAAATTTAGTCTTTACAACATTCATCAAAGGCAAATATCACTGGCAGCAAGGAAAAGTTACCAACTGCCATCCCAAACTAAAGATAGGGGGCCCAAATTTAGTCTTTACAGCATTCATCAAAGGCAAATATCACTGGCAGCAAGGAAAAGTTACCAACTGCCATCCCAAACTAAAGATAGGGAGGCCCAAATTTAGGCTTTACAGCATTCATCAAAGGCAAATATCACTGGCAGCAAGGAAAAGTTACCAACTGCCATCCCAAACTAAAGATAGGGAGGCCCAAATTTGGGCTTTACAGCATTCATCAAAGGCAAATATCACTGGCAGCAAGGAAAGGTTACCAACTGCCATCCCAAACTAAAGATAGGGAGGCCCAAATTTGGGCTTTACAGCATTCATCAAAGGCAAATATCACTGGCAGCAAGGAAAGGTTACCAACTGCCATCCCAAACTAAAGATAGGGAGGCCCAAATTTAGGCTTTACAGCATTCATCAAAGATGACCTTGATCATGGTATCTATAAGTATGACACAAACAGATACAAAGGAGTAAAGCATTAAAGAACTTCTATTTAATTGTTTTAACATATTGATAACTTAAAAGAGGAGATCTATTACAGTTAATGGTTTTAGAATATTTAAGTGTCCTTGTTTTAATTCATTGAGTATCAAGTACTCATTGATTTTTGGGGAGAAAGTTCGTATTAAAATTGATTTGTATTCAAGTTACCAGTAAATATGATTGCTCACTTAACAAAGCCTTTATATAATCTATAAATATTTGAATTAACAATTAATGAAAACTTATTGACTATGTTACCTATCTTGATACTTGGACTTTTAGTTGTATTTATTTCAATGAATAAATTTGTGACAAAGTGAGTTCACGTTAGGTGGAAGAAGTATGTAATGGGAATGGTTAAAGAATGGTTAAAATAAAATACGTACAGCTTTTATAAAAGATGTCAAATTAAAATGTTTGTTGATAAAAGCAATTGGTTATATAAAGTTGTAAACACAAGCCTCTCTTATATAAATATATACCTGTACTACATGTATTCAGTGAAACAACTACATGTACATATGAAAATTTAAATAAGAATAATATAAATAAATTTACTTTGAACAAATTTGGATTCAACCTTTACTCTCTGTAATGGGAATTAAGGTGTAGAAATTTGCACTTTAAGGATGTTTGCTGGTGCCTGGTCATGTTCAGCCATTTTTGTCAGATTTTCTGATTGCTCTGTTTTTATCCATTTCATATCAATGAATATTTTTTTGCGTAGTGACCCCCACTTTTCTTTTCATAATTTCATTAAACACACCTTAAAATGTTATTTGGGAACTTTTCATGAAATCTTTGTTATTTTTTCAGCGGAGATAAAGCCTACTAAGACTAAATCCATGAGAAATGCTAGAGAAATCCTTTTCCTGCCGAAATTTCAAATGCTTATACACGTGTATTTCAATAACAGGCACACTGACCCATAAATTTTTTCACCTTTTGTGTGCTAGCATGAAAGATCTTTGACAACCTTTTGAAATCCTTAATATCATTAAAGAGACCAGCAGACATCCTTAACTGGGAAGAAATCTGGCCAATCCCTTTAATTATTCCTTATTTTAATGACACAAGATTCAAAACGAATCTCACATAAACAAATGAACTAATTTTATATTTTGGGGTTTTTGTATATTCTTTTTTATGAAATTTTCTTTCATCAACCAAGCATAAAAGTAATGTGTACTGAAAGTACCCTTTAAGAAGAAATAAGTCAGTCAACATATTAGAAAACATCTGCTCATGCATACCTGAGTAGATGCAGTTTTGTAGATGAACTCTGTTGAAAAGTACTCTTTAAGATTAACTAGAGGCTGCTAGGATTCTCAATAAATCATTCATCAGGTTCAGTTTTCACTTTTCAAGGACAATAACTCAAAATATGAGTCATCCTACACTTTCTATGCCTTATCATAAGCATAATTTCATCAGTTGAAAGCGTTCTTCTTTCTATAATGGTTTTCAAGATGTTGACTAAAAACTGCAAAAAAAAAAAATCATTTTTCTCTTTTCAAGGGCAATAACTCCAATAAAGAATCATCCTATAACTCATGCAGAAGATGGATCTCCATCTTCATTTTTCTCTTCCCCTTATAGTTTTTGAGATATCCCTTGAAATAAGTGGATTTACCCCTATGTTCTATAAATAGATATGGCAGCCATGTCTTCTTTATCCAAACAAAGATTACCCTAAGGAACCTTGATGTAAACTTTCATTAAAATCTGCCAAGTATTTTAAGAAAGATGTTTGAAGAAAAGTTTACAGATGATGATGTCAGCTATAATAATGAATGACACCAAGTAAATGCAATGGGTTGCAAAGTGACCTAATAAAATTGTATAAAATATATCCTAAAAATGAACAAAATAAAAATGAGATAAGATAGATCTATAAATTGGATGTATGACCTATGACCTGTGTTTTTATTGCCCTTTACATTGTGTTCTACCTGATACAAATTTTAAATATATTCTGATCACTGACACAGAAATTCTGTAAAGGGTAAGGGGTATGGCATGCTGTATTTATATATATTACATATGGTGTAATAGTCTTCTTTGTTGGTTGTTTATTATGATCATGTGATGTAAAGGATATTCCACATACATAAAGCCTTGTTTCTATTTTTAAATATATTGATGCTAAACTTCCAGATTTAGATCCAGATATAAACCGTTCAATTTTGTAATTACTCTAAACCAATCATGGGGGAAAATTACAACACTCAATTCCATACCTAAAATACATTATGCACATATATCATATATAAATAAAGAACTTTCATTCAGTCAATACATTATATATGGACCTGTTAGATTACTTGGTCGATATAATCTGAACAGGTCCATATATAACATAATTGATTATTATTCCATGTTCTAGATATCTCTTGTACTTTAAAGTTTTTCTTTAAAAAATATCTCATTAAATGTGAGATATGTGATATAGTATATAAGATAGTTCAATAATTTTATAAGATATCTCATAAACTTTATAAGATATCTAATTAATATTTTTAATTAAAGATATCTCATAAACTTTATAAGATATCTTATTAATGTTGTTGATATAAGATATCTCATACAGTCGTTATTAGGTAAGGCCGTGTAATAATATAAGATGTCTAAGTGGAATAAATATAAATACAGTGTGCCAGAGAGAGCAGCCTGGGGATGCTGACTTTTCTGACAGGGGACCCACTGCAATGATATCCTATGCAATCAACCAAAATTTTGCAGCACTTTCAATGTACAGACAAAGCTGACTTGAAGATCAATTTATACATGTACTTATAAGCAGTGGTAAAAATAATTTGGTACCAAGTCAACAGCTTAGTGATAAAATGGTTAAATGGTTTATAATTAGGTGTAATTAGGGCTGATTTACCCACTATCGATGACAGGCTTTATCTGACATAAATGACTTGTATGGTTTAAAGAATTTAAACATAACAGGCAATGACATAAGATATTGGGTATGTACCAATTTTTTAACCTTTTGATTTTCATATTTCATATATATATTAACTACATGTACTTATACTCGAGTATAGTATGGATTTTTAAAAGTATTGGATAGGGAAAAAAATGCCATGCCAAAGCAGAGACTATCATAGTAACTCTACTTCTGGTAAACCTTAAACACCTCAGACCTGAAGAAATTGGTTCAGCAGATTATACATGTATTATATAAATAGATAAAACCCTGGTGCATAGCCTTCAATCCTTAATTGGAAATCTTAATCTATCTTGTTCATGTGATCAGTCAGCTGATTTAAATATTGCTACATGCATGTGCATATTTTGGGAAAAACGATCTACACCTGTTTCCTTTTTTTTTATTTAAATCTATGACAAATTTGGTTTACATGTTTCCTGAAATATTCAGTCTGTGCCATAGTCATTGGAGAAGTCTAGGACACTAAAAACAACATAATCAGAAACAAAATACATACTGGTACTTCATCTAATATATCCTTGGAGTTACATACACATGTATTTTAACCAATATTATTGCAACTAATATTTAAGTAGCAGTCTTTTTAAAAATCAGACTGAAGGTGATTCATGCGTGTCAAAAACCCACCTAAAATCAGACAGAGGGTGATTCATGCATGTCAAAAACCCACCTAAAATCAGACAGAGGGTGACTCATGCATGTCAAAAAACCCACCTAAAATCAGACAGGAGGTGATTCATCCATGTCAAAAACCCACCTAAAATCAGACGGAGGGTGATTCATGCATGTCAAAAAAACACCTAAAATCAGACAGGAGGTGATTCATGCATGTCAAAAACCCACCTAAAATCAGACAGGAGGTGATTCATCCATGTCAAAAACCCACCTAAAATCAGACAGAGGGTGATTCATGCATGTCAAAAACCTACCTAAAATCAGACAGGAGGTGATTCATGCATGTCAAAAACCCACCTAAAATCAGACAGGAGGTGATTCATCCATGTCAAAAACCCACCTAAAATCAGACGGAGGGTGATTCATGCATGTCAAAAAACCACCTAAAATCAGACAGGAGGTGATTCATCCATGTCAAAAACCCACCTAAAATCAGACAAAGGGTGATTCATGCATGTCAAAAACCCACCTAAAATCAGACAAAGGGTGATTCATGCATGTCAAAAACCCATCTAAAATCAGACAGGAGGTGATTCACACGTCAAAAATGCACCTAAAATCAGACAGAAGGTGATTCATGCATGTCAAAAACCTACCAAACTTACTTATGTTTCTTATTCAGAATCAGTTACCAACCACATAACCAGTCTTAGTTTTTCATTTGGTTGTTGCACTTTTGAAATCAAATTCATATAGATTGAAATGAAATTGGCACAGTGCAAGAGTTATCGTTCTTGATTTTGTTTAATTTGGTTGATTTTAGTGGGAGATAAATGTATGATTTACTCAATAGTGCAGATCTGAATACAGAAATAATTGTCGCTATGTAAAAGTATAGCACATGTAGACTGAAAAAGCATTGTTTGTTTGGTGGATTCTTCTACACCATGAATCACTTTACCATTGGCAGTGTTTGAATTTAAATATACACATGTATTTTAAGTATAACCATTGTTAATGCAACAGATATTAAAACAAATAAAAAAAAAACTGGTATAATTAGTTTCTACAATTTGGAAGAATAAAATTTCTCACTACCAGGTAATATTATAACGGAAATGAAATCGATAAAACTGCAGATATAAGTTTCCTATAAATTTTGTAGATTTTTGTATGTTGAACAGGGTATAGATAAGATCCATATGAATTTTGTTATTTTTTTTTTAGGTTGAAAGGGATATAATGATATGGAACAACAAAAGATATGTTAGCAAGCCAATGTTTGTTAAATCTGCTGAGGACAGTTTATTGGCCAAACATAGAAGATGGTTTTCTCAGTTTTATTCAGAAAATAGTCCAAAGCTGAAGTTCCAGAAAGACACATTAGAATGGTAGACACTGTTGAATTGAATATTGTGGTATCATAATGCTTGTAGGGTTTGTCAGTTCTGTAAGATTCATAGTTTGTAGTGTCACAGTTAACATCAGGGTGCATCATACCTATTATAAAACAAACCCCTTCCCCGAAATTTATCATATATCCAGATTCTTGTGGTTTAAATACTTCAAACACATGTGGTCAGGATAACAATATGACAATGACATTGATATATGTCACAATGATAACAGAAAGTTCAATGCAGAAAGTGGGGTCTCTTTTGTTATAATTTGGTAAGGGGGTGCAGCTGGAGCTTGATGATCACCCCCGACATTTGTCTGCAAGAAATACATACCCATTCATATATTCTACTACTGTGTACCAGGGACTTTATAGTACACTCCCTGTGTGTGCCTTGTGTACCAAGGACTGTATATTACACTCCCTGTGTGTACCTAACATCTTTTTGAATTAAGAGACCATTTAGGTCTCCAGCAGGTTGCAGAAAAGCAATAACTTATACATTTAATTGTAGAAAAATACTACAAAAACGACCCACTGATAAATTACAGCTTATTGACATGGGATAGGGAAAAAATTATGACCCAATCATATATTTCAACTCTAGAAAAACAGGTCCATTCCAGCGGCACGTCTGTATATACTGGTATATAGGAAGTGGATAAAGTACTTCCTGTTTTGTATTAAGTGAAAAACATATTCAATATACATTCTATTTAAAGAATGACTGCTAAGCAGGTTATATTCAAGTGTGCACCATGGGCATTGGGGTTATTTCAAGTACACCGTAAAAATATAACCGTTTTTCCTTATAATTTAATGTTAATATCAAAATTTAAGGAGTTAATCAGGTGATGACATCACAGTCACATTATAAAATTTGGTCTATGAGATGATGATCAAATTTTTTTATCCAATCAGAAAGTGTGTTACATAAAAAAATAGATAATGAGAGACCATGAGTGTAACACACTAGGACAAAAGCCAAGGGGTCGTTCCTAGATAACAAACTATACAGGAACTATAACTAGACTTTCTAAAAGTCAGTTGCTAGGCAAAACTGATAAGATGGTGCATTTTCCGACTGAAACAAGTGCTCCTAAAAAATATTTTTCATGAAGGGTTTAGATAAAATATAAAAGTTACTAATTCATATCTGGAAATTTTGCCCAATACATTTTCATTGCTCAAAGACTTATGTGCCAATACATGTACTTGTAGAAGATAGAAATCCTATGTTAACTTTATGGTACTGAAGCTAGAGTCGGTGAGCCAATCAGTAATCTTAGATTTTGGCAGTCTATACCACACCCTTTTCTACAAGGACCTGATTAGTCATTTCATATCTTATTTGTCAAAACAGTAGAAATACAAGGATTATGAGACAACAAATACACACTTAAAATAGGTGTAACCACTTATATTATCTCCATTATGAAATAGTCTGTTCACGGGATTTTCCACTTTTCAATCATCCTATTATAAAGTAGGTCAAACATTAGGATTGGTTTTTTAAATTCAAAAAGATGAAAAAAAAAAATTATTTTTTTATTGACAGCAAATAAAGTGCTACCATTGTAACATGAATGATTTTAATATATGGGCTTAGCTTGTAGTTAAAATTTATCTCAGACCTCCAAAACTTAAAATGAATGAAAGTGTATATAGTATTTTGGATTATGGATTACATACGACCAATTGGTGCCTTATTAAAACATAAGACCCTGCTGTATATAATTGTCTGAATGTTAATCATAATTCACTACATGGATTATGTATGTAATGACTACTAAAAACACCTAGAATACAACAGTTATAACAGATAAAACACTTGTGTTTTTAAATTTCATCTTTATAAGAAGTTAAGACATTTTAAAGATGAGGCTTTTGGGGGTAATCTTTATAAAATTAGCAATCATTCAAATTCAATAAAATTGTATTTTGTGAAGCAATTAGGAATACTATATTTCTATTTCTTAATATAGAAGTTTATAGCTACTATCAGATTGAATGCCTGCTGTAAATCAATTTGGTCCATGTCAAGAGAACCATGCTGTATTGGTTAATTCAGGGTTACTTTAGATAGACACTATCAGTAAGATTACATATCAATAGCCAACTCAGCAATACATTATCAAAGAATCTTGAGATTTATAATAATAGTATAGTACATGTATTATGTTACAAGTATTTACATGAATAACCATATTTGGTATGTGCAGAGTCCTGTTATATTGTTAGTGTATTGTACTGAAATTACTTGTTTTTCTTTATTTTGAACTATTTCTGTAAATCACTGACAGGTAAAACAGTTATTTACAATAATTTTGGTTCATGAACTTTCATTTCAAGTTCACATATATTAACACATAAGTATTGCAGTTACTTTCAAGTGAATGATTTAAGTATTTGTCTTAAAGCTACAGGTTAGCATGAATGTTTGCACATTTATAGATGACCATTAATGATTCATTATAATGTATTTTAGCACTATAAAACCTCTTGCCATATCTATATCACAGTGATTAACCTTGTCCAGAATCTAGTTTAATCTCAAACAAATAAAATATAGCCATTTTCCATTCCAAATAAGGAAAGATTTCAGTTTACACAAGTTCAAAATATATTGAAATGCAGTGGTAGATCTAAAATTTCTGATGGGAGGGCTGACTAGCTAAAGGGGGAGGGACAGTCAAGTGATTTTCAATTTTCACTTTATAACCAATAAAAGCCCCCCCCTCTTTTTGGTTTATTTGGGGTTTTGTTTAGACAGGTTTCCTTTATGTGAAATGTAGTGCATTGTGGGTATTAACTGATAGACTGGTCGGTTGTTCAGATTTCATTTGACATTGTCTTTTTATAGATTTTTTTTAAAAGGAGAACAAATTCCACTGTTTTTTAATCAAACAAAAAACATTTTGATTTTTTTTTATAACAAGCATAACAATCCAGTAACTTTCTTTCATTTGATTCTAAATGAAGTTGGTTTCTGCCCCAAAAATCATTCTGAAACATTTTTCATGTACATTGTAATATATCACTGTATTGATAAACATTGTATACTTTATAACAACTTAGTATGGAAAAAATGGCATAGTTAAAAATAGCATTTTATAAATATGGTTTGACCAACAACCAGAATGAACAAATGTAGATATCAATAATCAATGTTCTAGAACAGACATGAAGTTCCAGCCATTACATCACTCCATATCAACTTTTAAAAACCCTTTTTTTTTAATTCCAGTTAATGTTTTGTTATTATACAATAAGTTGTGTCAAGTCTTTCAAGTGGAAATGATTTCTGTTAGAATACATGTGACTTTAACAACCCAAAAATATCATTGAATTTAGGAAAGGATGTAGCTGAAATCTTTATAACCACTGTGGCAGTATATTGAGTCATGTAAATTAAATACATAAGACTGACTAGCTAACTTTCATTCTATATGTCAAACATTTGTTTAATATTATTTATACCCACAAACCATATCTAAAGGGCATTCTATATACATGTAAAGCTTTTCTGTGTTCATACTTTCAATGCAAATTCCTTTTTTTTGTTGTCATTTTTTGAAACAAAATAAATTATTATCCTTGTTCACTGAAATTTTTATATCAATTAATACTCGTTTATTGTTTTATTTATTGTTTCATGTACTAAATTCCATGTAAACCAACTGATATATTTTTGTTGAAACAATGATATACATGAATTTATGAAAAAAAGAAAAAAAATGTTTCTTTTACTCATTTGAACCAACACATTTTCCAATGTTTGTAAATAAATATTAACCAAAACCATGAAATATTTGTTTGAGTGTTTAATTTAAGAGATGAACAGGACTTGCATTTTTAAAACCATTTTTTTTTCTAAGCTGAAAAAGGATAATGTATGATATTGTACTAATTCTCATACAGTTTTCTCTCCATATGTTTTTAACCACGTTTTATTGGAAATTGCAATACAAGTACACAATGCAACTTTCTTCTAGGCTATGGTGCGCACATTTTGGTGCACTCTACTTAAAAACACTATAATGTATTTGTATAATTAAATGTGTTTTATTTCAGTTAGATGAAAGATGATTCTATAAGGCCATCTACTCTGTTGTTCACAAAAAACTTAAGAATTTAGGTGTATTAAAACAAATTAATGTGTGTGTGTGTGCGTGTGCATTTTTTTTTGTTATTCAACAGAAGAATTCAGAGCAACTGAAAAAAAAAATTCATTTCTTTTTTCTTTTTTTTTTTTGATGTTAAAATACAATATTTGATAGCATAAAAGAACGTAGTACTTTCATATTCATATTGGTATTTTGAAATTCAAATCTGAGTTTTCAGTTGAGGACAGGTCTTAAGATATACCACTGAATTTGAAATGGCCTTATATCATTGTATAAAATATCAAATTACACCAAGTATTTGCCACTTAAAATAAATATGTCATTGAATGCTTGGATGACTGTAAATAATTGTTATGTTATTCATTGTATATTTTCCTTTTTATTTATTGTCAGTTCTGAATAAAAAACTGTTTTGTAGATATTGTCTTACATTTAATTCATGTAATTGAATATAGTCAAGTTACGTGAATTTTGTCACAATGACCTGATGGAAAATGTATGGCAAGCCAAAGTGGACAAAAATGAGTATTTTCTAATAATAAAAAAAGATTTTTTAATATTACAAATTCATTTTCTAATATTAAAAAGTGCATTTGTTGTATTCAATTATGATTTTTTAATATTAGCAAATCATTTAGTAATATTAATAAATGTGACTGATTTTGCAATATTGCAGTGATTTTCTAATATTACAAATTCATTTTCTAATATTACAAATTCAATTTGTAATCTTACAAAATGTGTGATGTTTTGTAATATTACTAAATCAGGAATTTGTAATAGAAAATGAATTTTTAATATTACAAAATGAATTTCTAATATTAAAAAATATTTTCTGATATTAAAAAATGATTTTGTAATATTAAAAAGTAAATTTTCTAATATTACAAATTAGATTTCTAATATCACAAAACACTTTTTTTATATTAAAAAATCGATTGAATTTCTAATATTAAGAAACGATTTTTAATATTAGAAATTGATTTTCTAAAATTGGAAAATGGATTTGTTGTATTCAGTTACAATTTTTTAATATTAGAAAATCATTCTGTAGTGTTAAAAAAATGTGACTGATTTTGCAATATTGCAAAGTGATTTTCTAATATTACAAATTCATTTTCTAATATTACAAATTCAATTTGTAATATTACAAAATGTGTGATGTATTATAATATTAATAAAACAGGAATTTGTAATTTTAGAAAATGAATTTTTAATATTAAAAAATCTTTCCTAATATTAAAAAAATGATTTTGTAATATTAAAAATTAATTTTCAAATATTACAAACTATTGATTTTTGTCCACTTTGGCTTGCTATAAAAATGCACGTTTTAAAAGATACCATTAGTAAATACAGTACACACTCTCAAGTTCAATATATGTGTCGTCATCTAAGACAAAACAGTCAAGAATCAATTGATTTGTTTGCTGAGATATCATTACTTGTTACAGATGTAAATCACAGCGGGATCACTTCAGAAACTTTAGTATTTGAGCTACTGTGAGCCTTGACGCATTAGAAACTTTAGTATTTGAGCTACTGTGAGCCTTGATGCATACGAAGCATTAGTATTTAAGCTACTGTGAGCCTTGATGCACTAGAAACATTAATATTTGAGCTACTGTGAGCCTTGATGCATAGGAAGCATAAGTATTTGAGCTACTGTGAGCCTTGATGCATTAGAAGCATTAGTATTTGAGCTACTGTGAGCCTTGGTGCATTAGAAGCATTAGTATTTGAGCTACTGTGAGCCTTGATGCATAGGAAGCAATAGTATTTGAGCTACTGTGAGCCTTGATGCATTAGAAACATTAGTATTTGAGCTACTGAGAGCCTTGAAGCATTAAAAACATTAGTATTTGAGCTACTGTGAGCCTTGATGCATAAGAAGCATTAGTATTTGAGCTACTGTGAGCCTTGATGCACTAGAAACAGTATTTGAGTTACTTTGAGCCTTGATAAATTACACATAGAGAAATTTTGTTATACCCTTTACAAGATATCTTTAAAGCTATATCTAAAGAAAGATAACTCTTCCCATTTTGATATAAACCAGTATTCTTTAAGTAGGAAATAGGCTGATATATGCTTTTCAAATCATAGATTTTACAAAAGAGAATTTATATTACAGGGCAATATTTATTTGGACTGAAATTATGTTTTTTAGCCTACTTTACATTTATGTCACTACCTACATATAACTGGATTTCACCAATGAAAAAAAATTGTTATATTTAAAAAAAAAATGTAAAATTTTCTCTCTAATTATAGCACAAGGCTTGAAAGGATTTCATTTCTTTTCTGAAATATTTATTCAATGATAAAGGTAAAACCAAATAATAATTAAAGTATCTAGCTATGTGTAGTTTTTTACTCTACATTTACATACAAAGCAAACTTATGTGAGCAGGTAAATCAGCACATATGATAATTCTGGAAAAAAAAACCATCAACACAAATATATGGTAGCAATATAAAACTTCCAAGAATATTCTCTTTCTTGTACTCCTCATGAGATGGAAAATAAAGAAAATAACAGATGAGCATACTGGCAAGTGGATTCCATCTTCCACTCATAAAAGGCATTTTGAGAACAACAAATAGTAGTAGTTATACTAGTTTGTTGTGAAAATAAAAAAAAAACAGCTACCAAATTTTGTTAGTTTTATCAATGAATAGATAACCTATCACAAGACCACACTTCTATAGAACTTTTGAGAAAAACTTCAAGTGTAAACTGCTTTCATGTGCTGGTTGATTCAAGGTAGGAGTGTGGAAGTACCAATTAGGTCCCACAGGAACCCTATTTAGTATTACAGCTAATTAAGACTGACATTATGATGTGTTTGAAAAAAAAGCACCAGAAAAAAAAATAATAAAACATTATTTTATCTATCAATGATAACCATATTTTGGAACTGATCATTCAAGTCTACACTCGACCCTTTGACACATGATGATAAATACTGAGAGATTTCTTTGTCCTCAAGGAGATTTTTATAATCTCTAGTAACCTTGTCACATTCACTTTCATCATTTCTATTTATAGCATAAACAATCTGATTAACTTCTTCATCAATGTCTTTTACAAACACTTTGTCAAAAGTTTGTGTTAATTGTTTCAGAACATTTCTTCTCATTTCTTCATCCCTGCATACCAAGTTCAAAATCAAGATACCTGCAAATAACACAAAGTTGTGAAAATAATCTGTTTCCATGTACACAATGACTATCTTAATACATGTTTTAAACAGAATAAAAACTTTTATGTACAATAACTTAAGACCGAGTCATTATCAAAACTTATATACCTTAACCCAATGTCTAAAACAATCATATTTATTTTAAGCTCACCAGAACTCACTTAAACCAAATCTTCTCTAGAACCATAGATATGATGATGCTCTCTTTGTAATATATAGTTTAAAAATTGTTTTGTCATTTTTGAAATAAAATCTATAAAAAAAACTGTGATCAATGTTTATTAACTTGATACCCGCAACTATCCCTTTTCACGACATGCACCTTTTGACCTCCAAATCGATTTGGATTAAAAAAACAAAATGAAGAAGTTCACAAGAGCTATCCAAATTTGACCATAAATCAAGGGATCTAGTCAACAAAATACTTGACTAAAGAAACATTTTATCTTGAAAGAATCATTGTTCATTGGGTACAAGTTTTCTCAATTTTATTGATGTGATCAAACAACAAATTCACATTCCAAACAAAATGTAAAATTTCACTGAAAACTTTAAGCCTCATCTCAAATCTGCAAACTCAAGGCACTGACAAATTTTGACAAAATAAGAACCATTAAATTAAGTACTTTAACAATATACTGCTATTTCTGTCCATTTTTCTCCTTCACTTTAACAAATCAAGAAAAACTCCAGCTCAAAATCAATGATAATTATTGTTGATCAGATATTTAAACCAGCTGGAAACTAGAAAAACTGTGAGCAATGCTCATTAAATTGATACCCCCTCCCACTCCCCCATTCTATAAAATGCACCATATGATTTCATTTAAATTTTCACTTTCAAAGACCAATAACTGTAACAAATAAAATAAAACCTGCATATCAATTGGCCATTTACTTCACACACCAAAAGAATATCATTTGGTCAAATTGTTCTATAGAAAATTTTATGATTGAAAGGATGCGCAATCATTGCCCTTTTTGTTGACGGAGTTCACCCAAACCTTAGCTTACTGTGAATGTACTATTGTTTGATGGGGTACCAATTTTTGTGGGTAGGTCAAACTAAAAAATTAGGTTCCCAACGAATAGTAGATTCCCATTGATGTGCGTATTGAAAACTTCAAAACTACAAATTCAAGAATCCACAAACTTGTGTTTCTTCCCTGATCCACAACAACTGGCATCCACGAATTAAAGTACTTTCACAGTATATTGTGATAACTAAAATGTCACTTTGGCCAAACATCTATAATATCATAAATTTTGTTATCATACCTTTGTTGTACAGTAACTTTTTTATTGCAAGAAGAAAATTTTCCTCTACAAATGCCTGTGGAGGACAGCTCATTCCTACAGATGTATCTTTACTGTCTACATCTAACATTACTATATGTCTCTTCACACCTACAGACATTAAAATGTTATATATAAATCACTGCACAATTTAAGTCAGAAAAGAACACACAACCATAAACATCTGAAAACCCTATGGAGGAATAATGTGTGCATAAAAATAAATGACATTTTGTTGGTATGACATAATGCCCCTAGTAAACATACAAATGTAAAATTCAAACATTTCTTATTTTGTGCTATATCAAATACCTAGAGGCAAAAAGGTAGGGATAACTTAAAATAATATGACTGCAACTTTAGTAAAAATAAAATAAAAATAAAGAGATGGAAAATAAGCAGCTTTATACATGACAAAGTTCAAGTCTTTACAATATCATTCACCATATTGACAACTTGAGATATAACAGATAAGTAATTTTTATTTCCCTGCTCCATCTGTCTGTTTGCCCATCCTCCTTTCATCTACATATCATGCTTTTTTTGGGTAATTATTGTCTCTGAAACTACTTGTCACAACTGTTTAACATGTTGACACAAGCTTTATATAGGTGTGCCATATCATAGGATTTGATTTGGGACTAATGTGTAACAACAACCTCTTTTTTGTCCACTAATTATATCTTGTTAATTTTTATAAGATCACCAATGTCATCTGGCCATTAACTACAATTGGAGTAAGTCCAATCTACAGGCATGATTAACAATGCCTACCCTTTTCTACCTCTGTGTTGACCAATTCTATACCATCACAAACCTCCACAGAAAGGAGATCATCTCTGACAAAACCAAACCAATCTGTTGCTATGGAAACCATTGCTTCATCTATGTCTACCACAGTCAAATTTACCTATATATGAGTAAACAAAAGTCATGGTTTGAAAACAGATGATAAATATATTCTATTTGTGGTTTCCTGAAAAGTAAATTATTACAGAAAATAACTGATAAATTTTATGGAACTGGTTGTGACAATGCTTTTGTCCCTTACGTTTGTGTCTACTTAATTTATGTATGAGACATAGCTTTATAAGATGACTATTAGGAAATATTGCCCCAAGTAGTATTTTTTATTGAAGGAGTTTGAAAATGTAATATATATACTACAAAGGATACTATTCCTAAATATTCATGCAAAAACCCAGCCTTTTTTTTCATATCTACAAGTGTACCTTCTTATATCTAACTATTCCAAACTTTCCGTTAGATACTGACCTGTTTAAAGTATTGATGTAAGAATGTGGCTAATCCTCCTCCTCCCAAACCTATCAACATAACACTCATTTCTCCTTCTACAACGAAAATCATAATCCAGTATTCTACTCCATCTACCATTTTAGTGAGTGTGACACTCAGAAAGCTAACATCATAGGCAAACAAGGATTACCATAAGGGGGACCTCAAAAAAATTGTTGGTTGGCTGTTTTTTTACCTAGTCATTAAAAACCTACCTACAAAAATTTTGTTTCAACCTTTCCAAGACGAGTTTTATTTTTTTCTATTTTTAGCACATTGGACCTGCCTACCAGTAAGATTGTTATTAATATACCTTTTATATCTTAAAAATTTTGCACTTATCATACATTTTTTCCCCTAAAAACTGTGAAATAATGCACTTGCTTTTGATTAGAGAATACATGTCAATAGGCAGCACAAACTAAGATCACCAATTTTGTTCACATTCTTATAGTTTGTAAAGAAGGTTGACCTAACTAGGGTTTTTTAACGACATTATTGAGTTTTCATTTTCTTCAAATTTTCAAATACTTTCAGACTAATAGAATACATTTTTTTTCACAAATGTTTAATACAAACCTTTGAACTGTTGTAGACCTGGAATGAACCCTAACCCAGTAACCATGGAGACATGATGCTGACACGAAAGATAGCCTGTATCAATAGTTAACTTCTTTTTACCTTTCTTCTTAGCTGTCACAGCAAATAAATCAAAATCAATATGGACACTTCAGGCCACAGTGCCACAAAAATTTAGTTCAGATTGAGAAATTTCTGAACTGTTTGTGATCACATTATCAATTTCAAAGACTTGCCATGGAAGTTAAGAATATTCTTAGACTTAAGTATTGTGGCGCTGGGACCAGTGAACGTTGTAACATCTTGAATCAATATCAAATACAGTGAAACAGAAATCTGAATAACAGGAAAACCTGTAACCAGATACTTTTCATAGTCCATTTCATCAATTAAAATGTATTTTGAATTGTTAAACTATATACATGTCTAAACTGACCAATTTTAAAATCTTAAAGGGGTTTAGTTTTGACCAATAAAATAAGGCTAAAATGTCATGCTTAATATACAACAGAAAATACTCAAAAATAGCAAAATAGCAGTTGATTCCCAAGTAAACAATATTGTAGTCACCTGATTTGAGTCTAGCTTCTGATTGGACAATCATGGGAGTAGAGGTAAATATCAACCTCCTATACACATGACCTTCAGCTTCAACGTCCTCAATCACATAGTCACCACTCATTTTACTCTGACCTTTGAACTTTATATCTCTCTTACCAATATCCTGTCCTAATGATAGGAAAGGCACCTTCAAAAGTAATAAAAAATAGTATGTACAAGAAATTCAGAATTTGAATTGCTGCATCGAAATTTGTTATGTGCATCTACTTTTTGCCTTATTTTTTGGTTTGCATCATGCAGCAAAAAATACCATTTCTAACATATTACAGTCAAGTCTGATGATGAAATGTAAGCAAGGAACACTGAACAGATTTAACAGCCTTTTTTAAACTAAAACCTCAAACAAAACTTCATACCCAAATTACCAAATAAACAGCAAGAGAAACAAAGATCAACTTTCACTACTTAGTTAGCATGAGTCAACTAGAAGCGTCCAGGGTCACCTGGTTTATTTTTCAACTTTCAAGGGCAATAACTCTAACAAGAAGTTGTCCAAACACTTCCGCCAAAAAGAGACTTTAGTAGGCCTTGTTATAAGAATGGTTTCATCAACTGTAAGTTTTTTCTATCTATTATGAATTTCAACATATTGGCTAAAACTGCAAAAAAATTGCCTTGCAAGGGCAATAACTCTAACAAGGAGTCATAGTACAACTTCAACACAAAACAGATTTTCGGAGGACTCATACATTTGTGTAGAGCTCTTCAAGCTGAAGAAGGAAAGTTCCTTAATTTTTCCCTATCCCTCATTATCTTTTTTCCAGATATATCTTGAAATAAGTGGCTTTACCCTTATGTTCTATAAATAAAAATTGGTATTTTCAAATGCAGTTGTTGTGCATGATACCATATAGAAGAATCATGACAACTTTCATTAAAATCTGTCAAGAAGTAGATATTGGAGGAAAAGTTGACAGACAACACCAAAGTTGTTTTCATACTTTACTCCATTTTGTAAGTACATATTATCTTCTTTTTTTTGCAAGTTTGAAGAGTGAGCTACTTATAATAAAAGATAATGGAAGTAGAAAATATCTTACTCACTTATCACAATTTAAAAAAATTGTCAAACTTAACATTAATCTAGCTCCACTTTGGAAGTACATAACAACCTTGTCTATCTATATAGATCCTTACATAGGCCATACCTGTACTCCTAGTTTATATCCATGAGGAGCTAGCTCCATGACTTTAGAGGATAGCTCTGATTTGATGGCATCAAGGTCAGTGTATGTATGATCTCTGTGTAAACAAACTACAACCAATCGTTCATACCCAGCTGAACTAGACAGCTGAGTTCTTCCAGCTTCCGTAGAAAATATCCAATCTGTTTCCCTAGAAATAGTTTGTTTCAGAAAATGTAAGGTAACTTTTACAGGCCATTGTCATAAACTACTGGTAACCAAAATAGTCTTTTTTTAGGATAATTTTCATTTATCTAAGCATTGTATAAGAATCGTGACTAATTAACGTAATTAACATTTCTAATATTCTGAAAAATACAGCAATAAGTTTCCATTTTCTTTTTTTTTCCCCAACTGTGGTCACATACCATTGTACCACAAGAAACTTGTTATCAAATTAATCTTAAATTATCTTATTCATTCGTACCCAAAGGAATAAAACAAGTCAATCTCTGATAATTATTTCTTACCTCCCCTGTGGAACAATGAAAATTGCGAACTTTTTTGGAAGACTTTGTGGACTGTCAACAATGTAAAGTGAATATCGAGGTGAAGTAGATATACCACTGTAGAGGTTTAGTGAGACTGGATCTTCACTGATGTTCCTGTCAAGAAAGGTAATTTACTAAATAAATCATATAAGTCGAATATTTATTTTGGTTTAACTGAGAAATGAAAGGAACAAGGCAATGGGCGTTTATTTACAAAAAAAAAAAAAAAAAAATAGTTTATCAGCTATCAGTATGGGCTATGATCTTATACAATTTCTGCTTACATTATAAGGCAATGGGCGTTTATTTACAAAAAAAAAAAAAAAAAAAAATAGTTTATCAGCTATCAGTGTGGGCTATGATCTTATACAATTTCTGCTTACATTATGCACAGTCCTCAACACAACATCATAAAACACTCCATCCTTGTACTGTAAACCAAAGAATTTTCATGGCATGTGAATTCCTTTCCTTAAAACTGCTATCATAAAAATGATGATGAAGATGACAGTAAAATTGAAAATTTTCATTATTTCCTCTTGAGTATATTAATCAGCTATATTACAATAATGCTGCTGCAAACTTTAGGCCACATCAAGTTAATTCTACTAGCAACTTAAAAATGGAGCAGAAGGGAGGAAAAAATCAAAATTATAAATACATGAAATGGGGCTTTTTTTAGATGGGGCTCGTGAGTCTACAAATTAACTTGAAGTGGCCTTAAATTTACCCCTTTCACATATTTACACACCTTTTAGATATCTGTTGTCTAATCAGTGCATAATACTGCATCTCTTTCAAGACTGATTTAACCTTATCAACATTATCAAGTCTTTCTACTTTTTCCTCCAATGTTGATACTTCTAATATCTACAATAAACAGCTACCAATATAAATTTTAAGATCATATCAGATTAATTTAATTCAACAATGTTGGAAACTTAAGGTTGACACAGACATTATACATACAAAGGTACAAAGGAGTAAACTATTAACATGAATGTTAATTTATAAATAATAAATCCTCTTCTGTGATGACACCAAAGTCAGTCTTCAACCACCAACAAGAATGTAACCCATATACAAAAATAAATCCATTCACAAGTGTATGTACTTTAAAAGTATACTATACACACCTGTTTCATATTTGGAAGTTTCTTAAACTTTGTTAAAACCACAGCAAAAACAGGCATATGGAAATCCTTGTCAGAAGTGTCAGTATTTATAAGATGAATTCTGATTGGCCAGCCACTGAAATAAATGACATTGTTTACATACATGCTATAAAGTATGTTAATGATTTCTAAATAAGTTGAGTCATACACTAATGCAGTAGACCGGGGTTCAATTTACTTTCATGAGTGAAAGGTCCTGGACTTTTTTAAATCCTAAATAAAAGATCCATCAGAAGAAAGTGAAAGGTCCTCAGTTAGAGTAATGTTCAGTATAGTAGGTCCAGGAGTTAATAATTTGAAATTTCAATAGTTATTGAGCGTCCTGAATCTCAGACAGGTGTTAATTTGAACCACTGAGCAGGTTCCATTTGATATTGTCAAACTATTGTAAACCTTCATGCAAAGATTGATATTTCGTGTATTTCAGGATGAGAAAGTTTGATCAACCATACAGACCCTAAACATGTGAGCCAGAATTTTAATGTACTAGCTCTCAGAAGCAATATAACACAAAGAGGCATGTCACACTTTCTGACTTCAAGTAAATGAGTCATCACTCTATCATTTATATGTCACATGCTTTGTGGAAAATAATAAAATGTTTAAAATAAAAGATGTTTGCCATTGTCCTGTCCTCAATGAGAGGTTATAAAAGATTTAAAAGTGATTATTCAAAAAATAAAAAAATCTCTTTAAAATATTTAATGCAGAATTGTTTAAATATTTACTAATTCTTCAGTCATTACTTGGAGTTGAATTTCCACGTGTCTTTGATTACAAAGGTTATACATATTTCTTACGCTTCAGTAAAGAATGATAAGATTTTCCTCAGTATTTGATCCTGTAGGAGTGATATAATTATATATCTCCCTCCTTGTTTTAAGACTCTACCAATCTCTGTAAACATTTTATTTATGTCTGCAACAACATTCTCAGATTCATCAACCATCAAAGCATCCAGAGTTCCTTTGTCAAAAACAGCTCCAAATTCACCATCTTCAAACACCATCTTGAAAAAGAAAATACTCTTAATTTGTGGAAAGTAATTCTAAGATTTGATGTTTTCATGTACTAAAATCATATTTCATACATGTATATTTCCATTATTTTTTTTAATTTTGAAAATTTTTCAGCTTCACTGAATTTTTTCTGAACATATCTTCATGCAATTATCATACCTGTTAACCCTTCCACATCTGAAGTCTTCCACCAAATCAATGAAAAATTTAGTTTTTGTGGGAGATTTTTTATTAAGATAACTATAACTTCTGTGAAATACTAAGAAATTGAATTTTAGCAGCAAAATTTTGCTTTTACATAAAAATCTCCCACATGAGACAGTGGGGGAGAATCTTCCATATGAACTGTTCCAAAGGTTAGCATGTAGTGTAAAATTGATTAAAATCTCAAAATACTGTAACCAGCAGTTTTTGATGTGGTAATAGATGATAACACTTTTGTCAGCATTTTGACAAAAAAATCCAATTATTCAAAAGACTGAAAATAAGACCATGTTTATATCATGATATAATGACTAAACAAAATTATGGACATTGGTGGTTGGGTCAGGGTATGAGAAGTCATTGCTAAAGACATTCAAAGGACATTCCACTCAATTTACTTAATTAAATTAAACTAAAGTAACTAACAAATAATCTAATCATGTCAATTTCATACAACTTACATTGAAATTACAAACTGGTAGCATCTAATCAAACAAACCTGCTTTACATCTTGTTTTAGATATTTCATGTCTGGACGTTTGGAATGATTTTTCTCTGTCATCTGTCTGATAACAATGTCACTGATGTCAATGTTGGTGATACCATGGTAACCAACATCATACAAGTTCTCACTTATAACTGAATTACCACAACCTACAACCAGGACCTTATCCTGAGTCTTGATGTATTTATGTAATACACCACACAGCTCTGGGTATTCTCCATACCTTAAATAATATAACATATAAATACTGAAATATGATAAATCAATATAAAATACATTCATACTGGATTGTTCTAGTATAAATTAAATTAGTTTTTTAAGAAATAGTTTGGAACTAATTACAGGTAAATATGAAGTTGTCATGCTAGATATAGCAACACTCGTTCCATATAGCAAAACCTGGGAGTCTCACAAAACAGGAAGTTGATATCAAATATCAATCAAATTCACTTACAATATGAAAAGAAAATTATATTTAGTTAAAAATGGCAAAGTCCGACAAACAGGAAGTTGATATTAGACAGCAAACAAAATCAATGATTGTAAGCTCCATCTATATAAAGCCATCCATTGGGAGTCTAAATAATCGTGACCAAACTCATATAGACAGAATGACAAATATACCATCCACTGGTTGAGTGACTGTATAATATAATAATCACACTGCATTTACATAGAGTAATAATAGAGAGCTTATCATAAGGTACAGACTGAACAGAGTAGCTTATTTTTTTTTAATTCATTTTTAGTGAAAAATGACATTGACCATTGAAATCCTGACTTCAAGTCAATAATCCTCTTTCTCTTCACTAAATCTTCAATCATCACAAATCAATAATCCTCTGTTCCTTCACCAAATCTTCAATCATCACAAGTCAATAATCCTCTTTATCTTCACCAAATCTTCAATCATCACAAATCAATAATCCTCTGTTCCTTCACCAAATCTTCAATCATCACAAGTCAATAATCCTCTTTATCTTCACCAAATCTTCAATCATCACAAGTCAATAATCCTCTTTCTCTTCACTAAATATTCAATCATCACAAATCAATAATCCTCTGTTCCTTCACCAAATCTTCAATCATCACAAGTCCATAATCCTCTTTCTCTTCATCAAATCTTCAATCATTACATGTCAACAATCCTCTTTCTCTTTGCAGAGTAGCTTATTTTTTTTTTATTCATTTTTAGTGGAAAATGACATTGACCATTGAAATCCTGACTTCAAGTCAATAATCCTCTTTCTCTTCACTAAATCTTCAATCATCACAAGTCAAACAAGTCAATAATCCTCTTTCTCTTCATCAAATCTTCAATCATCACAAGTCAATAATCCTCTTTCTCTTCACTAAATCTTCAATCATCACAAGTCAATAATCCTCTTTCTCTTCATCAAATCTTCAATCATCACAAGTCAATAATCCTCTTTCTCTTCACAAAATCTTCAATCATCACAAGTCAATAATCTTCTTTCTCTTCACTAAATCTTCAATCATCACAAGTCAATAATCCTCTTTCTCTTCATAAAATCTTCAATCATCACAAGTCAATAATCCTCTTTCTCTTCACTAATTCTTCAATCATCACAAGTCAATAATCCTCTTTCTCTTCATCAAATCTTCAATCATCACAAGTCAATAATCCTCTTTCTCTTCACAAAATCTTCAATCATCACAAGTCAACAATCTTCTTTCTCTTCACTAAATCTTCAATCATCACAAGTTTTATTTGAATTACTCAAAAGCAAACAAAAGTTATTTCATGTATTGACTAATTATAGCTTCATCACTGATGTATCTACATGTATCTCAAAATCAATATGTGTTGTGCCTGTGTGTTATTAAAGCAGTCTTCATTTATGCAAGTTTTATTCAAATCTACCAAGACAAGATAAGAGACAAACTGTGGGGAAAAATAGGACAGACCATCAACCCATCGACCACAAAATTAATATGAAGGAAGGAATAACAGGTTGATGGAAATCCAAATTCTATGGACTTACATTAAAAAGCAAAGCTAACATTTAAAATAATTCTGAGAACAATTAGTCATTTATGCAGCTATAAAGGTAAGCTACTGTTAGTGTGTGACAGGCTTGGCAGTCAGAGTGTTATACTGGTTAAACAAATTTTAATAGTTCTGGCTTACCATTCAAAAGCTTTTGATCCTCTTTTCTTGAAAAATTTCTCCCAATATTCTGGTGAGTGGAAATCACTGTGACTTTGGGGAAGTAGATTCATAGTGTCTTTTTTTCTTTATCACAAATCTTCACTCTCATCTGAACAAATACAACAAGTATGTTAATTAAAAAATACATATAGAAGAAGAGGATGATCATTTTATTTCCAATAAAAGGGGCCTTGTATGGCATGGTTGACGGTACAAACAATCATGGCTCATACAAAATACACATAACTTAATGCATTACACGAAATACAAGTCAATTAATTTTGTGATGATGATAAGAACAGATTTGCTATGAAAACAAGGACCATATCCTGGTTGGAATTGAACCTCAAGTACAGATTTAATCCCGAAATTTGCCTCTAACTCAGACTATTTATAAATAATTCAATTTGATTGTCATGATTGTTTATTTCTCATGTGTGCAAGATAAGTAATTTTCCATAAATTAACATGGCACTGTAATGTCATTAAAGTCTTAAGTAATTTTCCATAAATTAACATGGCACTGTAATGTCATTAAAGTCTATCGGTCTACAGTCTGCAATTCAAATAATTCCAAACTAAATAAGGCTTTCAAGATGGGATGAATCCTTATTTTAAATTTAATCAACTATAAATTAAATTAATAGAATTGTTTTTTTAATTTTTGACCAAGTTATGCCTGCATAATCAACTTTGGGGCAGTTTAAGCTTGTTCATAAACAGCTTTGCAGTTCAAGAAGCGTAAACTGATCAAACCTTGGTTATTTCACATAACCTGGTCAAAAATTGGAAACAATTCGTAATAAATCTCATGTGTCCAAAGTACAAGTGGTACCAAGAGACAATGATTGAGGGATCATTTCAATGTATCTTTTATATCATTTTATTGAATTAAGGTGTAATTTCACAATTTTTTCAAAATTTGAGCACGGATAGAGGTTACTTAAGTTTTCAAGGAAAACTAATTCATTTCTACTAAAAATGCCTAGTTTAAAAAAATGCATTCTGAAGGCTTAAGGAGTCACATAACTTTTACATTATAATGTGATATTTCTGATTACCATACTATAAATGTCACAATAACTTACCATGACCTTTGTTTATTTGTTCTCTCTTAATATTTTCTACGCTGACAAAAGGAAATGAATTTTGATAAAATTTAAGACATGATGATGACAACAAAAAAAGGAATTAATCAATTAGATATGAATTCTAAATTTTATATGATTTAAATCTGAAAGACTTAAATCTCTAAAAAAAAAATGAATGTAATTATACATGTATCTCATTATATTAATATCCATAAATATCTTAATTCAACTATTTGTGTATTCAAGCAATTTTTGCTTACTTTAATTTGTAACACATTGTTTTGGTCTATCTGAACTTTAATTCTTATACATAAGTCTTATGTTTTTACCTTTAGTTTATTTCTTATGTTACTTGAGTATATTTTATGTCATTGGTGTGTTTTACAGTATGAAATACGATTTAAATATCATAATTGACAGTATCGCAAGGAGCCTTCCACAATGTATGATGTTGCAAGACACAATCAACAATTCTTTTTGAAGTAGCATCTGTGATATATTTTGTACTTTTGTATTTTTATACTGTGAACATTTTATTGACATTTTAACCAAACTTTTAAAACTGTCATTATCTCATAACAGGATAGTATTATGTTTAATATGAATATTGTATAGATTATTATATAAACATGATTTAAAACTTTTTAAGAGTACTTAATTACATCCAACAATTTTTCATACAATCAATATCCAGTTGGGACCACCCCCAATATTTTTTCTGGATCTGCCACTGTTTAACATGTGTACAAGATGAAGGAGCTCAGGGTCCACACAAAAGAAGTTGGCTGAACAGGAACTGGTTAGGGAAATATTTACATCCAAATTGATACATGTACCTCTAACAACAGCTTTGTGTACAATTTCATGGTGAAAAGACGCGAAGACAATTCAATTTCTAAGGTGATGAAGATATTCCCCTGGATTTAGTAACAGCAACTTTCTTGTATAAGTTTCTTACTTTCAAAGCATGTTAATCGCCAATTTTCTGCTTCAAAATGATTTTCACCATGCCAATTTTCGGGGTAGAAGAATGCAGGGAAACGAAACATTGGAATATATTTGCTGAGCTTGTTCCGAAATCGGTTTTCATTTTATGTTTGTTTATGAATTATCTCCCCTCTGAAGAAAAGAAGGAAAATATCTGCTTTTAGTTATAGACTGAAAATTATAATATGTTCACACAAATGATACTGAAGTACTTCATGTGATAATAACAACACTACCCAACTCTACCAGAACTAGAAGATTGTAACTGAACTGTTCTAATACTACTACAGAGTTTGTTAGTTCATTTTCATTTGTTTTACCCTTGGCCTTGGCCTTAATACTAGGATTTTGTAGCAGACTTATGTATAAATCCCTTTGTCCATTCAGGTATGTGAGTAAGACTGATATGTAATGTCATTATGGCTGTATATTTTTCGTTTTTTAAATTAGGATGACATTTCCTCACATCGACAGAAGTACAGGTACATTGTAGGCCAGATTTTTTGTTATACGTGTATGAAACAGATTTTACTTTTCTATCATCAATGTTTTGATCATGAAATTTTATAGAATTTAATTTTACTCAGGGAAAGGCATAGGCCCAATGCATGAATAACACCATTTCTGTCAACAAAAGAGCTGTCCTTCTACATTTTGTAAAAGGTGTCTGGTTGGTGTATTAAGCACTGTGGTATACTTTTTAACATTTAACCTTAAATTTTCTAAAATGATTACAAAACTTAAAAGGTATGATGTTTTTAGTAAAATGGAATAGTACATCTTGTGGCAAAACAAAAAGCAAAAAAAATATGACCATTGACTTGAAACTTGAAATACACATGTAGCCCCACAGACTTATTCAGTGGAATTGTACATAGGAAGCAGTAGCAATTTTGTTATCCTCCACAAAAGAAGGATTTGTATGGAGTTATGCTATTTTCCTGGTCTTATTTCATATTTTCTTCAGGGTTTGTTACAAGCTCCTGCCAAGAATAGAGTTTTGCAGTTAGTTTGCAGAATAGGCACTTGGATCTAGGATTTTTAACATTTTATAAAAATATTTTTTAAATCTAGAATAAAAAGAAAATTGAAAAATAAAAGGATATGTTTGTTTCATTCTTGATTTGGTCCTAAAAATAAAGTTCTTAAAATCTACATTTGTAATTGAAATTATGTGTAATTTTTGGTTTTGGTAAAGTATTGCTGTTTTGAAAACAGTTGACCAAATGGAAATCAAAGTCAGTTATATAAGGTCACCATGGTAAAAGTAATTCAAAATTAAAAACTAAGTGCTTACATGACCAATTACATGTAGGTAATTTGTATTTATTGTAAATGAGTTTGCACACATAAATATTGTCTACATTGTATTTCAGTGTTCTCCCCAGGCCATGAAAGCACTGTACTTTGCAGTGCTCTGATTTCTTAGCACTGTGCTGTCAGTAATTAATTTTAGTTAGAATGCACTATGGGCACTGTGGTATAATTTTGGACGATGGCCATAAGAGCTGTGCTATGCTAGTAAGCACTGTGCTATTTAAAAATTATGGGGAGAACTCTGTATTTTTATGGATGAGCAGGCCTTTCATTAAGAGGTGGTACTAGGTACTTTTACCTGTCTAAGCTACTGAAAGGTACCGTCTGAATTTAAAATTTCTCATTTTGTTTTAAAGAGAAGATAATTAGAAGTACCTCATACAAAACCAAAGGTACCTGTATTGCAAAAAACAAATGAAACCCCTGGATGAGAAGATCAAACCTCAGAACATGTAGAATTCTGCAAACAATTTATCATGGAAGACAAATATAAAATGTACATAATTGCAATATTTAATAAAAGTGATGCAAATTGGATATAATTTACATGTTGAGTAAATCAAACACAGGACTGAGATACAAAATGTACATACAGTGTTCATACTGTATCTCAGTATTTTATCTCCCCTGTAACAAATATTGTGAAAGGCAAGAATAATTTATTAATTTTCCAGCATCTGCATCCATGTTAAGTTTTCTGATTAGGTCAGACTAGGTCAATCGTAATTGGTATGCAGTTGCTCTAGCATCACTATATCACAGTTCTGTATTTTCATGCATATGTCCATCAGTCATGGACTGTTGATTTTGAAATTTCAAATTTCATGTAATTTTTATGTTAAGTTTTCTGATTAGGTCAGTATAGTATGAACCACTTTTATTTGGTCAATCATATTTGGTATGCAGTTGCATTAGCATCACTACACCACAATACTGTATCTGTTTCATGCATATCTTCTCACAGTCATGGACATTAACTTCAAAATTTCAAATTTTTATTTTAAGTTTTTATGTTAAGTGTTCTGATTGGGTCAATTAAAATAAATCACATGTACTGGGTCAGTCATATTTGGTATACTTTGCATAAACATCACTATATCACAATTATGTACCCATTTCATGCATATGCCCTACAGTTACAGTCCGCTGACTTTGAAATTTTGTGTTACTGAAATATCACTTTGTCAAATTTTGCAAATGACCAATGACAATTATGTCGATATCCATATTATGTACTAACGATAAACTATACCTGAGGAATCTGTCAATTTGTTGGTGTCAAATGATTGTATTGATAATTATAAATGGACCATTACATATGAAATAAGTAACAATGTTACCATCAATCAAGTTATGAATAAAAGCATCCATATGCGACTAGCGAGACATGTCTGTGTGATAAAAGTTTATTTTATTTTGATGGAGATGGTGGAAAGTGGACAAATTAATTATTAAGTTGATGATAGTATGATATGGTTTTGGAAAGAAAAGAAATAGGTACATACTACCCCACTTACAATGCAATTAATATGTTGTTCAAAATTTTGTAGATTTTGTTAAAAGAAATCATGGCAATGACAGATAATGCTCGTTTTCTGATCTCACATTTGAGGAACTCATTTATTACTAGTGATGACACTGGCATGTGTGAACTCATCATAGAAAGTGAAGACTATGATGAATATGACATCAAAAACAGGTATTGTTTGATTTTGTGATTTTTTTTCTATGTACATGTATTTCACATGTACTCTTGAAAATTATATGTAAAACTGACCACCACCTTGTTACAAGCTTTAGTTACATAAACTGGTTTGTTTATCAATAATAAATGCTTGCAGAATTTCCAAAAAAAAACTATCAAGGGATTCTTGTATGGCAAGAATGATCTCATTGCTGTTGAGGATTTATCTATGATATTGATACTTTAAGCAAGTTGAAAATAGAAAAAAAAATTCATCACACTTGAAAAATCATACAAAAAACAAATCATTGGGAACTTTGAATATATTTTAATCAAACAGTGGTTACCTAAGCCTTTCTCACTTGCAAAAGACATTACCTATGCATATACATGAAAGTGCCTAGTATATATGAATACATATAACACCATTGTGGGTTCACATGTACATGTATGAAGAATATGTGCTAATTAAAGGACATGTACATTTTATACAAATTTATGTATTACATCACAGTCAGTAGTAATTTGATGGAGAGAAAACTCAACACAGCTTTTATTCCAGTTTTAAGTAGATCTCGTATTATTTTAGACATGATTCATCCAGTGTGAGTGACAGTGGACACGATTCTGATCCCAACCTATCAAGTTCTTTTGACATCCTTCCTGATATGGGTTATGGTAAAATACTTACACAATAGTTTCTCCTGATATTGGTCATTGTAGAACACTTACACAATAGTTACTTCTAATATGGGTCATGGTAAAACACTTATACAATATTAAATCCTGATATGAGTCATGGTTAAACACTTACACAGTAGTTAAGTTACCCAATATGGGTAATGGTAAAACACTTATACAATATTAAATCCTGATATGAGTCATGGTTAAACACTTACACAGTAGTTAAGTTACACAATATGGGTAATGGTAAAACACTTATACAATATTAAATCCTGATATGAGTCATGGTTAAACACTTACACAGTAGTTAAGTTACACAATATGGGTAATGGTAAAACACTTATACAATATTAAATCCTGATATGAGTCATGGTTAAACACTTACACAGTAGTTAAGTTACACAATATGGGTAATGGTAAAACACTTATACAATATTAAATCCTGATATGAGTCATGGTTAAACACTTACACAGTAGTTACATTACACAATATGGGTAATGGTAAAACACTTATACAATATTAAATCCTGATATGAGTCATGGTTAAACACTTACACAGTAGTTACATTACACAATATGGGTAATGGTAAAACACTTATACAATATTAAATCCTGATATGAGTCATGGTTAAACACTTACACAGTAGTTAAGTTACACAATATGGGTAATGGTAAAACACTTATACAATATTAAATCCTGATATGAGTCATGGTTAAACACTTACACAGTAGTTAAATTACACAATATGGGTAATGGTAAAACACTTATACAATATTAAATCCTGATATGAGTCATGGTTAAACACTTACACAGTAGTTAAGTTACCCAATATGGGTAATGGTAAAACACTTATACAATATTAAATCCTGATATGAGTCATGGTTAAACACTTACACAGTAGTTAAGTTACCCAATATGGGTAATGGTAAAACACTTATACAATATTAAATCCTGATATGAGTCATGGTTAAACACTTACACAGTAGTTAAATTACACAATATGGGTAATGGTAAAACACTTATACAATATTAAATCCTGATATGAGTCATGGTTAAACACTTACACAGTAGTTAAATTACACAATATGGGTAATGGTAAAACACTTATACAATATTAAATCCTGATATGAGTCATGGTTAAACACTTACACAGTAGTTAAATTACACAATATGGGTCATGGTAAAACACTTATACAATATTAAATCCTGATATGAGTCATGGTTAAACGCTTACACAGTAGTTAAATTACACAATATGGGTCATGGTAAAATACTTACACAATAATTTCTTTTGATATGGGTTATGGTAAATAGTAATCCCTGATATTGGTCATGGTAAAACACTTACACAATAGTTACTCCTGATATGGGTGATGGTTAGTTAAACACATACACAATCTAAAATCTTGATATAAAATTATTGTTTTTGCTTATAGGCAGTTGTATCTATATTGTATACGGTAAGTTATTATATCAGTCAAAATATACTCAAATTTCCAAATTGCATTTAAGATTGTTTTGTATTGTGGTAATATTTCCCTTCTGTGATATGAATAGCAGTACATTTGTACGTGTAGGTATTGAGTTCCATGACAAAGTAACTATGGTTAAAAAACATCAAGAGGGAAAAGCTATTTATATGTAGCAGTCCTTACATTATAGACAATTGCTTCACTGGCAGTAATTGTAATAAATATAACAGCAATAAATAATGGCAATAAAAGTTTACTGATTCTCAAAAGAAGTCAGAATTGAGTAGGGTGTCCATGGAAGACCCAGGTTGCAGATAACACTTCCCAAATTTTGTTACAAAAAATTCTAAATTTTCATTACAGTTTTCTAAATAATGAATGTTGGTAAATGGTTTGTAATTAACTGCTATGCAATGGTAAGAATGAAAAAAAAGTTATTACATAGAAAGCACTAGAAATTTATGAATCACAGGAAATATTGCTATGATCTTTTCATAATTTAGTTAATTTGTTGGGCAACCATAAACATATGCTTTCTTTCTGACATCAAATTGAGTTTGACATATTATTGATGGGATAAAATTGACTTTCTTTGTGTGCCTTCTATCAAAGGGTCTGCCTGGTTTCTACATGGACAGTCCCTTAAGTGTTTATCCTTTTAAATCATTCCTACTGTATATCATTTACAATCTAGGATGACTGATGTCACATTCATTGTTATCCATTGAATAATTCCTTTACATGTACATAGTAAAAAGTCTTAAACTATTAACAGGTCATAGGAGGAGATCAAATACTGCACAGAAATTAGAGAGAATGAAAAAGGAAAGGAGAAGTCAGAGAAAAGTTAAAAATGTCCCTTGGAGGGATTCTGCTTCAGAGTATAGTGGTAATGTTTACACAGTTGGCATATACATTGTTGTACATGTATTTAATTAAAAAAAGAAAACATTAGTTTCAATTATAGATTTTGGGATCTGTTTTCTGTTTCCTATGATAGAGTTTACTGTTCTACTCATGCCATAAACAGATTTATTTTGTTAAAAAAAATAGGTTGCTTTAGCATAGTGGAAGTACAATTTGCTTCAAACTAAAAAAAGCTTGTTACCAATGGGTTAAGATTAAGTAAAACATGCATGTTAATGTTCCATGGCATAATTTATAATTATAAATACCACATGATTTACCAGATTTTAACATAAGTGGTAATATCTGCTTGCCAAATTATACAGTTGTGCTTTATTCATGTTTCCGCATCCAGCATTCTTTGGAAAAAAAATAACTTAAGCAGGGATTGCCATGGATCAAAATGAACACATGGCTCATTCTCCAGTTGGACAAATTTTCTTCGTGGCGCGTGTCCTTTCATGCAGAAAATAAATTGCCAAAGAAAGTATGATAAGGTTGAATGAGACATATTGAATAGCTCAAGCTACAGCATAGAAATTAACAATCAATAATGGTAAATCTTTCTGTCTGTATTGTCTAACTCAATTATCCTAAGGTCAAGTTCTCTCTTCCCTAGGCTTGACCATAGGTCCACAGTTCTAGAGAAGTAAAAATCACTGGCAGGTGTGATCATTTTGTTGATACCATTGAATAAGTTCTTTATAATTTAACCACAGGAACTTAGACAGTCATACATTTTTTTTGTCCGAATCTGTGTCATTAAACAATCTTTGGAGATTCTGGGAGTCAGCCCCAAAAAGTTAAGCAAATTGGATTGCTTGTATAAATTTAAGATTGTCTTACTCCCTCTCTGATCACATTGATCTTTGTCAAATTCAATTTAAAGTCTTGACACTTTCTATCATGAAAAGTTATCAAATTTTATTCATTAAAAAAAACAGTAGAAATAGCTTATTTGAATATTATTGATTTTGCAGACAGTAATAATTGCCAATTTGACAGACCTGAGATTTGTTAATACACGTGTTTCACTCCCTGACACATTGAACCCACTGGAAATTACCAATCAAACATTGTTTTACCGTTAGAATAAACACATGTGCCAATCAGATTGATTTATGATAGGTATAGGTGATTAATAGGCAAGAGTATTTGGGAAACACAGTGATGATTTGCTATGCATGACACAAATTTGAATGCATGGCACACATGACATGAACAGATGGTGCTCATTTTGAATTCATAGTGTATGGAAAGTAACAAATGGCACTGTGCCATGCAAAAAGAGATCATGGAGAACCCTGCTTAAGATTAGATTTGACATTGAAATTGGTTTTTGAAAAGTTAATGGTAGATCATGTTTTGTAATGATTTTTAGTCGAAGAAAAGGGACATTTGTTTGAAAAGAAGATCTTGCCATCAGAAGAGGAAGTTCCAAAGTGTAAACCTAAAATATCATCATTGTCATGGTTACTGGAGAATGCTGCTATTCAGGGAAGCAATCCATTTCTGGATTATGCCAAATTTGATGGAAAGGTAATGTTAAAATCAAAACAAGGATTGTAGTAAAACTCCATGAAACGGCTTGTTTAATCGAAAATAAGGAAATAGCCAAGTTTGAAGTATGATTTATTTTACCCTGCTATGTTATTCTCACCAACAAAAGAAACACACAACTTACACTTATTTCTTTTGGAATATAAAATTCAGATGCATATATATCAGAAATAAACTGAAAATTTTACATTTTGTTAGTAGAATCCATAGCATCCAATTCTGTGAAAAGAAAGATTTTTCAAATTTTCAGTTTTGATATTTCAAAAAGACTTTTTTCACCCCTAAATGAAAAATAAGCGGTTTTGTTATAAATTTAAGCAACATTTGACCTTTTACCAGTAAGAATTGAAATTGTCTCTCCTTAGCAGTTAATGATTGGTTTTAACCTCTCAATTTTCAATTAAGTAAATTCAGACTTTTATTATGACTTCTATGCATGAAATCCCCTACAACAGAAGTGCAAATTCTGTCAAATTTCTACATCCTAATGTCAAATAGATGGTAAAAATGTTAAAGTATTTTAAACAAGTACTATCTTTAAAAAATGATAGCCAAAGTTAAAATCTTGTTCTTTTTACTTATAATTTTCTACATTTCATTCAAGAAAATAACACATGCCATGCAATTTCTAAACAATTTTTTTTTTCGAATGCCACTAAGCTATCAGTATTTGACCAATCAGGAAACGTAATTGCGGTCAGATGACTTGCATTTCCATGGAATAGCATCTTTAAGGTCAAAGGGTAAAAAACGAAACTATACTGACTTTAAGTCAGAAAAAAATTTAATTACTTGATATTTTAAATTGTGATAATTGTACAACTGGGAAGAAGTAGTGTGTTTCTTCAGTTGCTTAGTATATATGTATCTTAATCGATATTTTATATATTTTCATTGGACACATGTTAATTAAGTATTTTTAAAAGGGTGTTTTATTTATTTATTTGATTTTCCCATATGACTTAATTTTATTTTTCATGCTATAGTTTTGTTTACATCGTTTTTTTTTTACCTAAGCCTCTTTTTAGTTAATGTTTCCTTCCTAAATGTAATTTTGGAATTTTGAACTTATTTTTATTTGGCAAAAACTTTGTTTTAAGGCAAGTGTTGGAGCAACAAAGAAGATGGATATATTTTTGACCATGGCACCACCTGCTGACAGATGTTATCCCATATCTGTGGTTGTCATAGCATCAGCAAAGATACAGGAATTGATTGGACTTGTGTGCTGGCAGTACACTAATGAAAGCAGGGAACCAGTTCTACAGTTAGTATGGTTATTCGTGATGATACAATTACTTAGCTGTTTCATGCAAAAAACCTGGAAGTTGGTACACTAGGTCGATCAAAATATTAAACTAGAATCGTCCATGCCAGACCTGAAAGGGTAGTCAAGGGCATTTAAAAAAAAAACCTCAGTCAGTTCAAAAAGCAATATTTAATCAAAGTCGTAGAATTTCCAACATGAGTCTCACTTTTCTATGCATTAAAACATAATGAAAAGTAATAATATAAGTTAGGCACAGCCTACAATGGAGCATCACACTTAAACATTTTTCTTACATTTGTTAAGTAATTGAAAAAAGGGACAACAGCTGAAATGGGCAAGATAGGATGGGTAAACGGTTGTCCATATAAAAAGAAATAATTAGGCATACCGGATCAAGATACTGTAAATGATTTTTCTGCAAACCTATCTGTTTCCTATTCTGGTTGGCTGAACATGCACATAAATCGTAAGCCTCACATGTGATGCTTGGTATTATCTTGGTCAGAGAATAAACACTTGTCTTATAGTTTTTAATATTTATTATATTCATTTATGTTCACATAAATATATATGTGAATAAAATAAGATAATTCTAATCATTTTTGATTGGTCAAGAACGTCTTTGCCAGAAAGTTCATACTTGCATGAACTTCTTCAGATCATTCATTCATGCATGAAGCCAGTCAGATTGAAACCAATATGGTGGCTGTGTAGTTTGAAAGAGTGTGGCAACAAACTAAATGGCATAATATAGCCATAAGAATAGTTTATTATCCACATTGATTTTACCAGTACAGTTTGTTTACAGAGAGTAATTTTCAGCTCAGGGAAAGAAACTTATAAATGCTTAAAATCTAATGACAAGTAAATTCGCCCCAAAATTAAGTTGTTGCAGAACTAGATTCTACAATACATTTACCGGTTCAACACAAAAAAAATTCCCAAAATGTCGGGATAGACTTATAAGGATTAAACAGCTATTTCTGGTTGTTCATGCATGTATGAACTACCAAAAATAGCTGTTTAATCCTTTAATGCATAATTATGGCAGATCATGACAAGTAATTTTACATGTATAATTTTCGACATAGCAAAGTTGATCAAGATTTGTCACTGGAGGTTTGTAAAACATGAAGGTTATTTAACAAATTATTTTCTGTTGCAGTGAAAATGTGGAAAGGTATTGTTTACATATAGCAGAGGATGACGGAGAGGTGGACATGGATTTTCCTAGTCTGGATCCTAAAGAACCTGTCTCAAAGTTTGGGTTCTCAAAGCTTGCTTTGGTAGAAAAAGATCTTCCTACTGCTAAATCTCCAAAGTCATGTTTTGTGGTGACAGTGTAAGTTACATGAAAATCCAATATTTCGTAAAACAGTAACCATTTAAGTAACATAGAATGAAAACCAGAATACAATAAATTTATAACACTATATAACACATTAATGTGTTAATTATTTGTATAATCCCACTTATTATATACTACACAATGAAAATCTCCAACATCTGTTTTTATATGGAAACTTATGTTTCCATCTGATTTGGAAATATATGTTTTTGCATACGTTTTAAGTACCAGTCCACAGAAAATTCAGACACTACCCATGGTAAAGTGATTCATGATCAAGAAAAACCCACCAAACAAACAATGCTTTTTTACATAACAACCTTTTTTTACATATTTGTCATGAATTAATTCATTATTCCAAAACATATAATGTTGGTCCTAGGCATATGAAAAACAAATGATAAAGATGTCATGTTTTTCAGGTGTTTTCAAATACGTATTAATATGTTACAATTTTTCTTGTGTATTTTTATTTAGATTTGTTTTTCTTCCTTTTAGACATGTGCCAAACAGAGGATTCAATAAGTTTCAAATAGAGAGTATGAATATTTCTATGAAAGATATTTTACAGAAAATTCTGAAAAGGAGGAAAATCCGATTAAAACCAGGTAAAGAAGGACAGTTCTTCCTTCCCAACAGTGGGTATACAGTTTTAACCTTTAACATTCCACAATAAACAATTGTCCAATCTGTTTTTCTGGCCCCTTACAGAATTTTAGCTGATGTTTGGTATTTTAGTCTACTTAACTATTTACAAACGAGTTTTGTTCTGTTTCACTAATTTCTTACAAAATTACTGACCATAGACATAACAACTTTTACATATTGATTATTTTAATCATGTGTATTTATTCTATAATCATATCTACAACCAATGCTGTGTCCAATACTTAAATCATGGTCCATAATTAGATATATGTAAAGTCCATAATAGCCCTTAGTTACATTTACAGTTAGGTTACGTGCATCACTTTATCAATGCTTTGATGTGAAGGCTGGTCATGCTCACTGACCAATCTATTGGGTTCTTGTTTTGTTCTAACAAGAAAGATCTTAAAGATTTCACAACCCTTGTTATTCTTATATAGAGCAGCAAACATCCTGAATCCAGTTGTATGTGTATTCCTGTAAACATCCTGAATCCAGTTGTATGTGTATTCTGTAAACATGCATCTGAAATACTTTTACTTAGATTATACTACATTGTAAACTGTGTTTTTAGACAAATGATGAACAATTTATCTTATACAGGTCTTAATTACAACTTAGAAAAGCAGGAGGAACCAGGTATTTCTATTGAACTTGATTCTACACTGGCCAGCATGGATACAATGGAGTTCTGTCTTGTCAGGGAGAATAGTAAGTTATTGTCAAGGCTAGTGTCAGCTATCAGTAAATATTGAAAGATCAGTTTGTCTAGAATCTTTTTTTAGCTCCTTGCCTTAATCATAAATTTTGTACTTAGTAAAAATAAGCATTTCAATGCTTTTAATTTTTACCAGTCCCAGTAGGCTTAGAAAAAAATTGTTGGATTACATTATAGATGTGGTGTCCCCAAACATTTCTTAACTGTTGTAGATGTTAAGTTTTATTATTTAAACTGTAATAATTATAATTCTGGTATGAGTGTGTTTTTAATTTAACATAACAATTTATTCGCCCAGAGTAAGAATCTGAAGACATACATAATAGTCAAATGATAAAATTAAATTATCAATCCTTTAAGTGGTAGCAAAAAGCAGGTAAGGAAGTATGTAATTCAGACCACAATATTTGAAGAAGAGAGGAATCTAGAAAGATGTAGAACATAAGAAAAATTTTATTTTTGTTTAGGTACAAGGAGACAACAGAATGAAGAATCAGAAGAGGAAATATCCACAATGGCAGATTCCCTCACAAGTCATCAGTATAAAAGTTATATTGTCAGTTTGGTTCATAGACTCAGGGCCAATACAGAGGTCCAGTTAGGTAGGTCCATAGACTCAGGGCCAATACAGAGGTCCAGTTAGATTGGTCCATAGCCTTAGGACTAATACAAAGGTCCAGTTAGGTAGGTCCATAGACTCTGGGCTAATACAGAGGTCCAGTAAGGTAGGTCTATGGACTCATGACTGATACTGAGGTCCAGTAAGGTAGATTCCTTGACTTGGGGCTCATACAGAGGTCCAGTAAGGTAGATCCATAGACTTCGAGCCAATAAGAAATACCATTTTGGTAATTTATTCATGAGTTAATGATGGAGTTCAAATTTTTCTCCTTATTCATTTCCAAATGCTAGCAAAACTACATGTATGTCTGGTTAAATGTTCAAAAGTTCTGTTTGCTGTATGTTAAGAAATTCAGGCTATAGAAAGACTCATGAATTATTTCATTTTGATGCAATCAAGATTTCCTTCAATTTGCTTTACCTAGGCCAGTTGAATGTGTTTATCTTTTCTGTATGATAGTAAGTATGTATTCTTAGTTGAATTTCATTTGAACTGGATATCTACTTCATTCTTTTGGAAATCTATATTCCTTTAAAGCAAATGAAGTTATAATTTTGATAATTTTAGGGGTAAGTGGGGAGAAAGTTGAGATAGATCCAGTTGGTTCTAAAGGGGCCAAATTCTTCAAGCAGAAAGCAATGACATTTGATGCTGATAATATTGCTTCCTGTGAGATACTTGAGGAGAAAGCTAGTGGTAACTATGGTTATTGGTTATCTTATTAGGGGTGGTCAAAAACACCTCCTTTAACTATCAAACTGAAAAAATAACAGAAAAAAAGAGAGGATGGAATAGTAATCAATGGAACCAAGATAATTAAAATCAAAACAATAGTTTCCAAGGATAAAGACAGGGAAAATAAACACATTCAACAAAGAACATGAAATAACCAAAAATACATGTACAAAGAAACAAAAGTAAATTATCAACCCAGACTCCACTAAAAACTGGGAACATGGACCTGGTGCACTGGTAGGGCAAGTGTCCTCTAACCAGATAAAATTAAGATGATTCAGCTACAATACAACCAGAACTAGGAACTGAGGAGAAGTGAGATAGATTACATGTTTTACCCATTGTTTTTTCAGCCACTATATCATTTTTCCATTGTTCTTACTGTTAGTTTTTTTCTGTCTTGGGATACTTACAATAATTGGTCATTTAGGTTAAATTGGCAATTATCAATGATAACATTAGGTCAAATTGGCCATGATGTCAAGATTAAACAGAGAAATATCAGTTTTGAATGTCTTAACTGAACCTTTTATCTCGTCCTATCAGAGTCACTGTTACATTTTCTGTATTCAAAAATGTTATTACTGTGAAAGTACTATTGTTCATGGAGTACCAATTTTCGTGGATTTTGTTGGTAAGGCAAACCACAATTTTTGGTCCCCAACAAAAAGGAGTTTTCCATTGATATGTATACTGAAAACCTCTGAACCACAAATTAGAGAATCCACAAAATTGTATTTCATCCCTAATTCATGAAAATTGGTTTCCACGAATTAAAGTACTTTCACAGTATTCTGTTTAATATATCATTTTCTATTGCAGGAAAATCGGTATTGAGGGTAACATATTTCAATAATAGTGACTATAAACACATTGATTTCGAAGCTGAATTGGACATCGCTCAAGAGATTGTGTCCAAGATAACCAATATTTTAGAACTTAGACTAAGTCCTGTTAGAAAGGATTATGTAGCAGCTAAAGCCACTAAACACATGAGGAAGAGAGACTCACTTCGAGAATCGTTCAGATTTACTTGATTACCATTTGTTCATATATGTAAGGTTACTCATCAACTGATTACAAATAGTCCAATGTAAAAATGGGAACAACTGGTTTTTGATAAGAAATGAGTAAGAGATACATGTATTTCTTTAATAAAGGATTGCTAACAGTAATTTAGTAATTTAGTGCAATTTCTCAAGGATTCATTTTTTAGCTCACCTGGCCAAGGCCATGTGAACTATTGCCATCACTTGGCATCCATCGTTGTCCGTCATCCTGAACAATTTTTCAAAACACTTCTCTTAGTAATTTAGTGCAATTTCTCAAGGATTCATTTTTTAGCTCACCTGGCCAAGGCCATGTGAACTATTGCCATCACTTGGCATCCATCGTTGTCCGTCATCCTGAACAATTTTTCAAAACACTTCTCCTCTGAAACAACTTGACCAATTGGAACCAAACTTGGTATGAATATTCCTTGAGGTATCCTGCATAGAACTGGTGTGGGGATTTTTGATTCGTTGAAAAATATGGCCGCCATTATTAAAAATAGAACATAGGGGTCAGACAGTAGTTTTTCGCATATATCTCCAAAATCATTAGGTTTAGCCAAATTTTGACTGGATAAAAGTGTTCAGCATGATGAGATCTATCAGAGATCAAATTTTCATTTTAATCATTAAGCCATGTTGGAGTTATTGCCCTTTTTCAACGTTTTTTTGTTATTTTTGATGTTTTTTTCTTTCAAAACTCTTCTCCTCTGACACCACTTGACCAATTGTAACCAAACTTACTTTGAATGTTCCTTGGGGTATTGTGCATAGAACTGATGTGGGGATTTTTGATCTGTCAAAAAACATGGCCGCTATTACAAAATAGAACATAGGGGACAGACAGTAGTTTTTCGCATATATCTCCTAAACCGTTAGGTTTAGCCAAATTCTGACAAGATAAAAGTGTTCAGCATGAAGAGATCTATCTGTGGTCAAATTTTGGTGAAAATTTGTTGACCCATGTTGGAGTTATTGCCCTTTTTGGAAATTTTTTTTCTGTTTATGATGTTATTACTTTAAAAAACCTTCTTCTCAGAAACTGCTGTACAGAATTCAATGAAAGTTGACATTTTTGTTTTATAGGGTATCCTTAACAAAATGACCATTTAGATTTTTGATCGGTTAAAAAACATGGCTGCTGTTACTAAAAATAGAACATGGGGGGGTGGGGGGGGGGTCAGACAGCATATTTTTGCATATATCTCCAAATTAGTTAGGTTTAACCAAATTCTGACTTGATAAAAGTATTTAGCATGATGAGATCTGTCTGGTTAAATTTTGGTGAAAATCTGTTGACCCATGTTGGAGTTATTGCCCTTTTTGGACGTTTTTTGCTATTTTTGATGTGATTACTTTGAAAATCTGCTCCTCAGAAACTATTCTGCAATATTCAATGAAAGTTGACATTTTTGTTTTATAGGGTATCCTTAACGAAATGACCTTAATGATTTTTGGTCGCTGAAAAAAAAATGGCTGCCGTTTCTTAAAATAGAACGATGGGTTCAGACAGCAGATTTTTGCATACATCTCAAAATCTGTTAGGTTTAGCCAATAGCTTTCAATTGCTGAAATGATCCTTATTATAAGGCTTACAAATGTGTGCAATGAATCAAATGGAGTCAAAATTGTCTGACAACTCCTTGTTACAGTTATTGCCCTTAAAAGGCAAAAATTTAACCATGTGAGCGATTCAGGCTCTTGGGAGCCTCTTGTTTTTATAATCGATCATGTATTTTTTACCACTATGTTACTCATTTGCAATTATATTTGTATTACAACATAAGAATGTTCCAAAGAACTAGTTCATTAATATAAGAATGTTCCAAAGGACTGTAGTTCATTAATATAAGAATGTTCCAAGGACTGTAGTTCATTCAATATAAGAATGTTCCAAAGGACTCTAGTTTATTAATATAAGAATGTTTCAAAGGACTCTAGTTCATTCTATATATTTCATATTTATTTGTACAATTATAGGCAAGGGAAGAATAAAACTTTTTTCTGCAGGACCAGAAAATTGAATTCCATTGTATGGATGTGTTTTTACTTATTGTCAAATACTGTAACATACATGTATGTTCAGGTATCTAGTCAAGAATAAAGATTTGTATAGTACAGATTAACATTTGTTAGTTGAGTAAAAGATCATCCTTATGAAATACTCTAATTTATTTTATTTAAGTCCTTAAATGTTACTCCTACATTGAAGAAGTTGAAATTCAATAATGAAGATGTCACGAAGTCAAAACATAACTTTCCTTCCAACCTTTAACATTGATAGAGTAAAGATATTAATGGTTTGGTTAATTAGAACTAACAAGGGGTCTACCTGTGTAGTGCAGAAATACATGTATATTTCATTGGTCCATCTACCAGTCATTACAAATTAATCAGTTGTCTAGTGTAGTGGTTTAAGATTGACTTGATGATATATCCTCACTTATATAAGTACAGTTAAGGGAGACAGGGTTCCAGAATACTGTTTGCTAATTTTTGCCAAAATTTTGCATGAAATTAATAAAATATGCTAACAAGAGGCGCCCAGGAGCCTGAATCGCTCACCTGGTAAAATGTTTGCCTTTCAAGTGAAATATCTCTAAGAAGGAGTTGTCAGACAATCTTGACTCAAAGAGGACTTTGGTAGGAATTATCATAAGGATCATTTCATCAGTTGAAAGTTTCAATCTATCTATAGTTTTCAAAACTACTAAAACATAATTTTTGCCTTTCAAAGGCAATAACTGTAACAAAGAGAACTTCGATCACCACCAGTAGGTGGCCATTTCACAAGGATCATTTTCAGCAACTAAAAAGTTTTCAAGATAGTGGCTGAACACTGTGAAAAAAAAAAAAATTTCAGCTTTCAAAGGTAACAATTCTGACATGGAGTCATCTGACAACTTTGATCCCTTGAATACTTTTTAGACCTTATAATAAATATCATTTCACCAACTGAAAGAATTTGGCTAAACCTAACAGTTTTGGAGACAAACATGTATGCAAAAAATTACTGTCTGACCCTTATATTATTATAAGTAAAGGCGGCCATGTTTTTTGACGCATCAAAATCCCCACATCAGTTCTATGCATAATACCTTAAGGTACATTCATACCAAGTTTGGATTCAATTGGTCAAGTGTGTCAGAGAAGAAGAGTTTTTAAGGAAATAACATTAAAATAGCAAAAAAAACTTTGAAAAAGGGCAAAAGCTCCAATATGGCTCAACAGATTAAAATGAAAATTGGACCACAGATAGATCTCATCATGCTAAACACTTTTATCCTATGTCAGAATTTGTCTAAACCTAAAACCTAACGGTTTTTGAGATATATGCAAAAAAACCTACTGTCTGACTCCTATGTTCTGTTTTTAGTAATGGCGGCCACACTTTTAAACGGATAAAAAATCCCTACTACAGTTCTATGCAGGATACCCCAAGGAACATTCAAGCCAAGTTTGATTCTAATTGGTCTAGTAGTGGCAGAGGAGAAGATTTTTGAAAGAAATGACTATAAAAAAAAATTTTAAATGTGAAAAAGTAGGCAATAACTCCAATATGGCTTTAATAACAGATTAAAACGAAAACTTGACCACAGATAGATCTCATCATGCTGAACACTTTTACGTAATATCAGAATTTAGCTATGCCTAACGTTTTGGAAAAATGTGAGAAAACTACTGTCTGACCCCCATGTTCTATTTTAAGTAATGGCGGCCATGTTTTATGATGGATAAAAAATCCTCACATTAGTTCTATGCAGGATACCCAAGGAACTTTCATACTTAGTTTAATTTAGTTCCAATCGGTCAAGTACTGTCAGAGGAGAAGAGTTTTGAAAAATTGAAAAAACAATGACAGATGACAACGAAGGACACCAAGTGATGGCAATAGCTCACTTGGCCTTCCGCCAGGTGAGCTAAATAGAGGTCTCCAACCCCAGTACCTCCATTGTTTGAAATTTTGTCAGAATCCGACTTCTTTGACAGGACAAGAACTAAACAAAATCAGTGTGTTGAACATGAACATTTGTACCTCATTTTCCTCAGCTTCTAGGCAGAATGATTTTAAGTTTAGTACAAAGTTTTGACCAGATGATGTAGATGTCATCTCCTATTGAGTTTTGTCAGACCTCCACATCTTGAATTTAATGGGACATAGATTTTGTGAAGTTAGCATGATGAACAAAAAACACATTCTTGAGAGAATACTTTCAGATTTTAACAAAGATTAATTGTCAAGTTCTGCTGAAACATAATCTCCAGTTTGATCAGATAATATTTGGAACGAGTTGGATTATACAACTTTTTTGTATGGTTTTTAGTGAGATATATGTGAGTAACAGGTTTAATTCCAGTTTGGTTTAACCAAAGAGTGTTTCTAGAGTGATGACATTTTCACTCTACCAAAAATTTGTTTAAACACTTTGAAACATTGTGTGTTACGAGTGTAAATGTGACTTGAAACATTCAATTATTTTTCCTGGATTTGCCATAAAATAAAGAAATATGGGAAATATGACATTACATTAATTGAATTTGAATTATTCTTTTACCATGTATTACGGTATCTTTTAGACCACCTTTTCTTATGTTCTGTTTAGTCTTATACAGCTATTGTACAATTATTGCACTTTTCTCTACTTTTTGTTGGTTTGTAGTTAGATCTATTCTATTCTTTATTTTAACATGCTATACAATAGCAATATAGCAAACATGAAATATTTACACAGCAATGCAGAAAAAATGTGAGCTAAGTTCACTTGTTGATACCCCTGCTCCCCTTCCCAGAATCCCCAAAATGAAGCCCCAAATTTTGTTCAGATGGAAAATCAAAATAAGTGGCATCATGTGATGTAGAATGTGTGAATGTTTCATCCGATTCCATTCTACTGTTTTAGAGGAGTTGCGGAATAAAAGATAGTCTCCCTTGGTCTACCAATGACAGAGGAGTCTCCCTTGGTCTACCAATGACAGAGGATAGTCTCCCTTGGTCTACCAATGACAGAGGAGTCTCCCTTGGTCTACCAATGACAGAGGATAGTCAAAAGATAGAGAAACAAAAGGTGCATCATTTGATAAAAAATGTGTAAAAGCTTATTTCATTTAATGGTATTAAAGAAGTTGCTGATTAGAACTGGGAACGGACAGACGAACATCATGCTCACTATATACCTCCCACTTTGTAAAGGTGTGTATAATAATCTTCCAAGTAGTGAAAGTAACAGCAAGTAAACACTTGAGTTACTTATAAATTTAAGTTTTAATTCAATTAGACAATTTTTGAAAGACAAATGGCCCTTGAACTTTGCATCTTTTTCATGAAATTGACATTTGATTTTTCTGGATAGTGATTTTATATTTTCTTCATAGTAATATCTAGAGTCAAAGATTCAGTCTGAATTAAGTTCAGACTGAATAATTTGTGATACAATTGAAATTATGACCCTTCCATTTACTAGTTTTGTTGGTGTATAATGGTGAGCAATAACTGGAAAATCTTTGTTAATGAATTAGCTTATCAAAAAAATCAAAGGGATCACAAAATAACAGTAAAAGCCTATTCACATTGACAGGCTAAAGGAGAAATATTTTAATACATAATTATCCTCATTAAAGGTAGTGTTACGTTTACTTTTGACACTACAAAACATTCTGTTGTTGATGAAATGGATCAAGTACTGTAAACATATTAGTTTTCATGTTGTACTAAATTTGGCTAATTTCATGGTGCAAAAATAAGCTCATAAAACAGTACCAGTACTCGCAAAATTGATATTTAATACTAGGAAACATTATTTCTTTTTTTTTAAACCGAAAAAAGTGATACTCAAAAATTTGTTCAGTTGACAGAAACTGTGAAAATAAATATGTTTACAGTATATACAGTGTACAAATGTGTTAAAAGTTTTAAATAATTTATTGCACTAAGATCTATTAATTCTGTCTTGATAAAGTAAAGATGTAGCAATGTCCTCAGGTGTAGCCAGCCTTGTACTACCAATTATAACCTGTAAAAATATCAATTGTACATGAAAAATCTCAAATATGGAAGGAACAACTATAACGTATAAAATACCTATCTTACAAGGGTGGTACTACCAACTATAACCTGTAGAACACCCATCTCACAAGGGTGGTACTACAGACTATAACCTGTAGAACACCCATCTCACAAGGGTGGTACTACCGACTATAACCTGTAGAACACCCATCTCACAAGGGTGGTACTACCGACTATAACCTGTAGAAAACCCATCTCACAAGTGTGGTACTACCGACTATAACCTGTAGAAAACCCATCTCACAAGGGTGGTACTACCGACTATAACCTGTAGAACACCCATCTTACAAGGGTGGTACTACCGACTATAACCTGTAGAAAACCCATCTCACAAGGGTGGTACTACCAACTATAACCTGTAGAACACCCATCTCACAAGGGTGGTACTACAGACTATAACCTGTAGAACACCCATCTTACAAGTGTGGTACTACCGACTATAACCTGTAGAAGACCTATCTTACCAGGGTGGTACTACAGACTATAACCTGTAGAACACCCATCTTACAAGGGTGGTACTACCAACTATAACCTGTAGAAAACCCATCTCACAAGGGTGGTACTACCGACTATAACCTGTAGAAGACCCATCTTACAAGGGTGGTACTACCGACTATAACCTGAAGAACACACATCTTCCAAGTGTGATACTACCAACTATAGCCTGTAGATCACCCATTTTACAGGGGTGATACTACCAACTATAACCGGTAGAAGACCCATCTCACAAGTGTGGTACATGTACTACCAACTATAACCTGTAGAACACCTATTTTCCAAGTGTGATACTACCAACTATAACCTGTAGAACACCTATTTTACAAGTGTGGTATTACCGACTATAACCTGTAGAAGACCCAACTTACAAGGGTGGTACATACATATATTACCGACTATAACCTGTAGAAGACCCATCTTACAAGTGTGATACTACCGACTATAACCTGTAGAACACCTATCTTACAATGGTGGTACATACATGTACTACCGACTATAACCTGTAGAAGACCCATCTTACAAGGGTGGTACTACTGACTATAACCTGTAGAACACACATCTTACAAGGGTCCAGTTTTATCACAATTCAGCTAAATTTTCTAATTTTGCTTTGTTTTATCTTCAATTTTAATGTAACACATTTACTTACAGCAATGAAACTTTGTTTTAATGAAGGCATATATACAACTAGTGAATTATCCTATTTTCAAATTTATTTGAAACACTTTAGTTTTTGGGGCTGATTTTGATATTTTCTGAACTTACTCCTTTCCTTTAGCTTAGAAGACCTTTTCAATGACCTCCACAGAGAACAGTCTTGTAACATGAACAGAGATTTCCCAAATAAGCATGAGAGGAAGACTAAATATGCTCTAACTAGAAATCTTGTATAATACTGCATGAAAGGTCACATGTTCCCATATAACTCAATTGGAAAACAGCCATGCAAAATCCAACTTCATTAGCATAAATATTGCGCAGGGACAACTCCACCTCTGACAAAAGAGAACCGGTTTAATTATTTTTGAATGACCTCCACAGAAAATCACTCTAATTACTGGTGAATGACCTCCACAGAAGATCAGTCTAATTACTTGTGAATGGCCTCAACAAAAGATCAGTTTAATTACTTGTGAATGGCCTCAACAGAGCACCAATCCTATTACTTGTGAATGATCTCTACTGACGATCGCTACAATTACCTGTGAAGTGACTTTAAGAGATGATATGGTATCTTTGATCTGTTTGAGTTCCGTAGAGGTAATTCCACCTACGACAAACAAAATTAACAATGGATGGTCACTGGGCCTTGGCTTGCTGACTGTTCTAAATAAACTGTAAAACATACTTATTAGAGTTCAAAGGTCAATTGTAAGTTCTCTAAGACAGTCAATACTGCCCTGATTGGTGATACCATACAACTCTTATATGTGATAGAAATAATTAACTACAACAGAACTTTAGAGTAGTTTTCAGCATATTAATATCAACTTAATGTCTGAAGCCCTCTCTTAAAGACCTCTTAATTATTTGCTATATACTAATAATCCTTTTCCAATTGCTATGTTCAATTTGTAGTGTTAACTGCCTCTATTGAACAGAGTGTCAAATAGTTTTTATTTGTGTGTAGTAATAATTTCAAGCTATCACCCCCACAAAACTTACCCAAAGCCTGACTTTAAGAGGTCACCAAACCCTGAAGATTTTAATTCTATATCTTGAAGTTCTGGTTTGTTTGGATCAAATATACGAGTAATCAGCTGGTTCAGTAATGGCTTTAGTTGTGTTGGACCTAAAGCACTTTCTTCACAAACCGAGTCAAATTGTTTAAGATGAGATCGAGCAGAAGAAACGGCTAACAGTTTGTCCCACACATCATCAATCATAGTCATAACTATCTCATAATTAATGGTACTGCCAACTGAGAAAAAAATAATAGATTTTACAGCATTCTGAGAGATTTAGGAGTATTGGTCTTAGTTAAAATTATAACCTTTATAAAAATAGTAAATGCCTACTAGGATCACCAAAAGGTTTTCAATAGTGTAAACACACCTTCAAGTAAGCTCTGAAAATCTTATAGTCTTAATGTCTGAGAAATCTGTAAGATCATGACAATAAGATATTTGCCATGTCTTTTATATTTTATGTCCTAGTATGATTTTAGGCTTTGAGGGATGGAACTATTTATTCTCAATTAGCATTTGACTTTGTTTATAATGCTCTGCTATATTGTTAAATCACTGATGTCTGGTCCAGCAGGAATATGTAACATTTCCTACAGCACAGGCAGTGGCTCTATGATAAAAACAATCACTTCCTAGCTGTATAAATTTTCTCAAAAATACACCACTTCCAACAGAATCATTTAGAGCAATTCATATTTCAGAGCATCAACATGTATAGAACATCATTGACGCTCCATCCATATTATTGTTTTGGTTGCTGGCTTCTTTGTTTTTTATACGTTTTTATACAATTTTTTATATTGAACAATGTACATGTAGTTTCTTGTCTTTTTTTTTTCTGTGTACAATTTTTATTAAGGAAGATTCCAGGGAATGGTGTGTTTAACTGTTAAATTCCTATTAATCTGAATATTTAAATCATTGTTTCTGATTAAAATGCTTTTATTTGTCCTGCAATTTCAAGAAATATATTTTCCTATCCTAAAAGATTTCAGTGAGTAAAAAACTGTCAACAGATTTTCACAAAATTTGTTTTATTAATGCCCTAAGAAACAAATCAATATTGTACAATATGTATCCAATAAATAATTTCTTGTTCATATCAGAATTCATTAATGATAATAGAAGTACCCACCTATTTTTTTAGTAACAGGAGGTAAACAGTGTTTCTCCTTCATAATGAACTTGACTAGTTCTGTCTACAAAGTTTAGTTAAAAGAATTATGGTAATGTTTATGTACCAAGTGAGTGATTCCATGACTGTAAATGTATTAACTATCACTTTTTTCTCAATAGTCAAACAAGTGCTGTAAATAGTACAAAAAAAAATAAATTTATGCTATAAATGCTAACTATTTTTCAAAACTTGAAAAATTTATTTTCATGAATATGTTCATAAATAAGAACCAGCAAATAATTACAAAAATAAATAAGTTAACAGTACCCCCACTTATGATCACAGTACCTCCACTTATGATCAGTAAATAAGTTAACAGTACCCCTGCTTATGATCAGTAAATAAGTTTACAGTACCCAAAATGATCAGTAAATAAGTTTACAGTACCCCAAATGATCAGTAAATAAGTTTACAGTACTCCAATTATGATCAGTAAATAAGTTTACAGTACCCCCACTTATGATCTGTAAATAAATTTACAGTACCCTCACTTGTGATCAATAAATAAGTTTACAGTACCCTTATTTATGATCAGTAAATAATTTTGACATACTTAATTTTATTGTTAAATGATGATTGTATTAGCCCTATTGATTTCAGGGTTATTTTCTGTATAAGTAGCATATGTCATATACTTATTTTGACTATTTTTGCAAAAGACTAAAAGCGAGAAAAACAGTACATTACACCTGTAGAACTCAAACTATAAAACATATTTAATATACAATATAAAATGTACCTATCAATATAATCATTTGACCTTTCTAGATAAATATGTTAACATTCTGGTTACCTTGACCTCCTCCTCTCTGTCATCACCTATATTGGTTCCATATACAGAATACACAAATACTATCAGGCAAAATATGTCATCAAGGCTGTAACATCTGAAAACAATAAAGAGCTTTGCAGAGCATAGCATGATAAAACCACAGCATGTTGAACTATGTTCACTTGGGGCAAATGTGGACACAATATTAGTTTTTGACACACTTAATCACAGAGACTTACAGTTCATTATGAACACAATAACTGGTTTGGACACAATATAGCACAAAATTTGAATTTCAACTGAAGGTGAAAAAGTTCTGCTTTACAATAGCTTGAATAAGAGTGATTCAATACAAATCTAGATAGGTTACTGAGTACACAGGTGTTCAGTGGTAATGAAGTATACAAATCTAGATAGGTTACGGAGTACACAGGTGTTTAGTGGTAATGAAGTATACAAATCTAGATAGGTTACGGAGTACACAGGTGTTTAGTGGTAATGAAGTATGACACATTGGTATAATGTAGGGCAGATTTCTACCTAAAGAGCTATTTAAATTACTCAGTAGCCTACATAAATTTATATTGAAACAAGAATAACTCAATTCCAAGCTCTGCTGTAAGGGTTTAATCCATCCCTGTAATTAAAAAATGTTAAGAGATTTAAAGTAATAGTTAACTCATACACCACTATATATCAGTGTGATTTTCTTAGTAACAAATGTACATCAGAGCATGACATACTCACTAAAATTCATAACAGCCAAGAACTAAAACTCAGACATCTTGTACTGAAAACTGACACACTACTATATGAACTGAAAAACTCGGGTAACTACAGCAATTGATCACAATTCAACATTGTAATTTATCTTAATACCAGCAAGTGGAAGTATATAACATAATTCAAAAAATGATTGCAAAAAAGTTGTTCCAATGAATCCACAGTGAATCCATATTTTAAGGTACCTATTCCACTGGGACATCAAAATCAGGATCTTAACAAGAGGCTCCTAGGAGCCTGAATCGCTCATCTGGTTGAATTTTGCCTTTCAAGGGCAATAAATTAAACAAGAAGTTATCCAACAATTTTGACTCAAGAAAACTTTGATAGGACTATCATAAGGATCATTTTAGTAAATGAAAGTCTAAATCTATCATAGTTTTCAAGACACTGGCTGAAAACTGTAAAAAAAAAACCCTGTCATTTTCCCCTGTCAAGGGCAATAACTCTTATAAGAAAGCATCTGACAAATTTTATGCCCGAAGACTTTTGTAGTCCTAAAAATAAGAATCACTTCAGCTATTAAAAGAATTTGGCTAAACCTAATGGTTTTGGAGATATATGCGAGAAACTACTGTCTGACCCACTACGTTTTATTTTTAGTAACAGTGGCCGTGTTTTTCAACGGATGAAAAAAACCTATTTCAATTCTATGCAGGATACCCCAAGGAACACTTCTACCGAGTTTAGCTTCAATTCGTAAAACAGTGTCAGAGGAAAAGATTTTTGAAAGAAATAACATTAAAAATAGCAAAAAACTTTGAAAAAGGGCAATAACTCCAACATGGCTTAATAGATTAAAATGAAAATTTGACCGCAGATAGATCTAATCATGCTGAACACTTTTACCCCATTCAGAATGGGCTAAACCTACCCGTTTTGGAGATATATGCGAAAAACTATTGTCTGACCCCTATGTTCTATTTTCAGTAACAGTAGCCATGCTTTTCTATGGATCAAAAATCCCCACATCATTTCTATGCATAATACGCCAAGGAACACTCATACCAAGTTTGGTTCCAATTGGTCAAGTAGTGTCAGAGGAGAAGATTTTTGAAAGAAATAACATCAAAAATAGCAAAAAAAACATCGAAAAAGGGCAATAACTCCAACCTGGCTGAACAGATTAAAATGAAAATTTGATCGCAGATAGATCTCATCATGCTGAACACTTTTACCTATTCAGAATTGGGCTTGACCTAGCCGTTTTGGAGATATATGCGAAAAACTATTGTCCGACCCCTACATTCTATTTTTAGTAATGGCAGCCATGTTTTTTGACGGATCAAAAATCCTTACACCAGTTCTATGCAGGATATCCCAAGTAACATTCATACCAAGTTTGATTCCAATTGGTCTGGTAGTGTCAGAGGAGAAGATTTTTGAAAGAAATAACATAAAAAAAAGCAAAAAATGTTGAAAAAGGGCAGTAACTCCAACATGGCTTAATAGATTAAAATGAAAATTTGACCGCAGATAGATCTCATCATTCTGAACACTTTCACCCAATCAAAATTTGGCTAAAGTAGTTTCAGAGGAGAAGAGTTTTGAAACGAAGACAACGGACAACGACGGACGCCAAGTGATGGCAATAGCTCACATGGCCTTCGGCCAGCTGAGCTAAAAAGCAATGTACTTGGGAGTCCTCCTCTATTGTGCTGAATCTCAGAAAGTTACACCAGCCATCACATCCAAGCTTGATGTTTTACAGACCTGGTGCCTACAAAGAATATTACATATCTTCTGGCAAAATAAAATATCTAATGGCAAGCTGTACCTGAGAACAAGAACCACCCTGATTTCTCAGGAGATAAAAAAGTGAAAATGGTAGTGGATAGGACATGTTTGTAGAATGCACCCTAAATCCATCAACAGGTTAGCATTATGATGGACTCCAAATGGAAAAAGGATAAGAGGTAGATCAAAGGAGAAGGTCAATTAAGAAAGGAAAGTCCAGCACTGGTCCCAAGACAGATGGTCATGGAGGTCTCGGGTGACAGTCTTATGTGCAAATCAGCATGAAGTGAGCTATATATGTAATTCTACAGGAAATTAAAGTATGGACTAAATACCACTTACCTCTCAAACTGTTCTTTTTCCATTTCACTTTTCATCAGTTTTAGGACCTCGTCCATTGATTCCATTTCCTCAGTGTATCCCTGTACAATCAGCTTCTCTATTCCTCCTAGGCTCTCTAAATGCTGGTTCCTTTGACATTTCAACATTTTATACGTTGCCATGGCATTTTGCAATATGTTAATGTGCTTCAAAATTAGGTCATATTTTCCTCTGAAAAAAAGCATTATCCTGAATTTCAGTAAGTGCCTATACACAACAGACTTTATGTGTGCAAAAACTGCCAAAAATAAGTTCAAGTAACTGTCAGTATTTGTTAGTCAAGTTTTTGTTACTATAATTTAACACAGAATGTTTCACTTTTGATGTTTCACCAGCTTGTAAAAGTGCTGACTATAGCACATTTTCAATGAATACCACTAGCACTTCATGTCCAAAATGTGTGACCATCTGTGATCGTCAAAATCATAAAACAAACCAAAAATATGAAATAAAACCAAACTCATTTACTGTTCACTGTTTTAGATGACAGAGATTGAACAGTAAAAATTTGTCTTTCCTGAAAATAGTTACTTAAATTAAAATCATAATCATATATGTAGTTAAAGCATGAAGTTTGTGACCCTGCTAAATATTTAAATACTTTAATTTATTTCATAAAATTTAAGTTTCATAAAATTTAATTTTAAAAGACACATTTTTGTCACCAAAAGACAATAACTAATTTCTCTGACAAATTTATTTATTTTATTATTTTATTTATTTTATTATTTTATTTTATTTGAGCCTGAAAAGTGCCTTACTTGAACAGTAGGAGAGTACTTTCTATCTGGTCAGCTGTTACTCTGCCTGGTTTACCTGTAAGTTTCAATGGCAAGTTTTCTTTAGAGGCTGCATCAACAAGTTGCCTATTGACATCCATAGTGCCTTCCTAAAACAGAAAATACATAAAAAATGTACCAACAATGTATATGAAATATTCTCCCTAATTCTTAGTCCCTTTAATGGGAAAATAATTAGCTAATATGACATCCTTAACAGGACGCTGTCGCTCAGAGTAAAATAATACAGCATAAATGGTCAGCCCATGGTAAAACAATTGAGTTTCCGTGATTTATTTCTTAAGTTCATCTCATTTCTGGTCAAAATGGATTACTAAAAGTACAGCTCATGAACTGATCTAACATATTCCTATTTACTTCAATCTCCATTTAATCATCCTTTAAATATAGATCTACATGTATTTAATCATTTGTTAATGTTAATAGTTCATATTAAAATTGCCCTAAAGGTTTCAGAGAAAAAAAATCTGAATTTCTTCAAATTCTTTAGAATAATTAGTTGAGGAAAAAATAGTACACCAATCAAAGTACTTTTTCAGGAAAATTACAATGACATTTAGCTGCAGTAAATTATTTCCGACAAGAAATGTCTGTAACAAGTCAGAACCATTGCAGAGTTTTCCTACATTCTGGATTTTACCTTGATATTCTCATTTATTATACAGACTTTCCTTTTAGACTATACCTTTGACTATTGCCTGGATTGTATCAGTAATTTTGCTATTACCCTTCATTTGGTATCAACATACCACCTTTATGATCTCTTTATAAACTACATGGCAACTTATAATAAAGTTATACACACCTTCAATTTACTGGTAAGGATTGTGTGAAGATGTTGTTGGGAATGTCCACTGAAGGATGCCAGACAACCTGGTAATACTGTTGAGGATGCATCTCTGTCAAAAGACAAAAGATAATACAAAGTATGGTAATACTACAAATTATGAAATTAGTGCATGCAGTCATTATTATAACTTTACTTCTGCAATAGAAAAAAAAAGAGAGTTTCCTCTAATGAGGACAAACATTCTACAAAAATTATAATTGCATAAAGCAATTTGTGAATACCATGAATTGCAATATTTTTAAAGTTTTTTTAAGTGAGTTTAAATTTTGGCAGATTTTTTATATTTGAGAGCTTTGGTGGTTCTTTGGGTTGCTTTTTTTAATTTGTAAGAGCATGTACCTATGGGATGGATTACATGACAAAAAGGTAGCAGATATTGTAAAAAAATTTAAACATGAAATCGCACATTTTTGTACAGGAAGTTGATATTGGACAGCAGCCAAATTCGCTTACAATGTATGGGCCATGTATATAGAGCCTCACACTTAATTAGAAATCAATCCAACCAATGGGAACCTAAATTTTTGTGAGGGAAACTTTCACTATCATGCCGTATAGTGAAATATGACAAAACCCCATGAATCAGGAAGTTTATATTGGACAGCAATAAAATCACTTACAACATATGCCCCATCTATATAAAGCCACACACTAAATTCGAAATCAATCCATCCCTAGGAAGCTGAGAAAACTGTGACTGAATTCGTACAGATAACAAAAGATGCTTCAACAACCAAAGGTGTACAGGAACTAAAGTTGTAAAAAATCTCCATTTCTAAGGATATGTTACAAATTTATCTTAAATGATATCAGTGCAATAATATTTTACACTCAGAGAGCCACAAAGAAGCAATGTAAAAGTAATATTTTCTTGGGCATGATTTTGATATTGTCATGATGTTAAGAAAATCAAGTGAATTTTTTTAAGTGTAAGGATCTACCTTTGGTATATGAAGAACCCTGCAGCTACAGAAAATACCAGTTTTTTTAAGAGTCATTTCTAATATCCAAAAGTCAACAGTGCTATACATCATGTGACATTCCACATAAAAGCAGTTATATCCAAGTACATGGCCTAGCAACACCAAGGTAAAATGTAGTCATTGCCAATCAAACTCCAAGAATTTACTAGGACATGCAAAATTGTTTTCCTTTTACCTGTGAACATGACATAACATAGACATGTCTACAGACACATCATTATTGTGACCTGGTAACCGTGGCAACACAGCAGCAATTCTGTCAAACAACGTCTCTGTCTGGTGTGAACATGGTGTGGCAGTGTCTAATGTTCTGTCAACAAATAAAATGGATGCCTTGTTCTGAGCATTCTGAAAATAACAAAAGTACCTCACTGTTCAGTTCAGAGAATTTTCCAGCCAAAAAAACTTATTCAAGTTCTCTCTATAATTTTGAAAGAGGTATAATAGAGGGGCCTGAAGGGGGGTCTTTTCACGATTCACAAGTTGATTTTTTTGTCAATCACGATTCACAGAAAATAAATTTCAATGATCACGAATCATGAAAATATAAAAAGAGTATCCCCAATCAATCTAAATAATAGAGATTCAGAAGCTGGTTGTTTGTGTTGTAGATTGGTTCAATTAAGCTACAATCAAATACATTACTGGCTCATTACTTGTTTACGTGTTGAATTCTCCCAGGTTCAAAATTAAATCGTGCCACTTCAACTTTTTCAGCCAAGAAAGACAACTCAATGAAACTCTTTATTTCCTTAATGGAAAAAAAATCACGAGAATGAATATATATGTCTCAATCACGATGAACGAATATAAAACTCCAATGAAAACGATTCACGAAAAATGCTTTCATCATGAATCACAAAAAATAAATCTGTAGAAAAACGGATCACAATAGCAAAAATGCGCCAATCACAAAGAACGAAAATAACCCATCAGACCCCTCATAATACAACAGAGAGTTTTGCAGTAAACCTTATCAATTTTGGATTAATGACATTTCTGGATGAACAAGAATAAAGTCCCAGACTGAAAATTGACAACTACAAATAAAACAGATAAAAAAAGATAACTCCATGTTATACTATCTAGAACTAACTTTGGTACAGAATAACCACATGTAATACTACTTTAAACTAACTTTGGTGCAGAATAACTACATGTAATACTACTTAAAACTAACTTTGGTGCAGGATAACTACATGTAATACAATCTAAACTGACTTTGGTGCAGGATAACTACATGTAATACTATCTAGAATTAATTTGGTGCTAGATAACTACATGTAATACTATCTAGAACTAACTTTGGTGCAGGATAACTACATGTAATACTATCTAGAACTAACTTTGGTGCAGGATAACTACGTGATACTATCTAGAACTAATTTGGTGCTAGATAACTACAAGTAATACTATCTAGAACTTTGATGCAGAATAACTACATGTAATATTATCTAGAACTAACTTTGGTGCAGGATAACTACACGTAATACTATCTAGAACTAACTTTGGTGCAGGATAACGACATGTAATACTATCTAGAACTAACTTTGGTGCAGGATAACTACATGTTATACTATCTAGAACTAATTTGGTGCCAGATAACTACATGTTATACTATCTAGAACTAACTTTGGTGCAGAATAACTACATGTGATACTATACTGAACTAATTTGGTGCAGGATAACTACATGTGATACTATCTAGAACTAACTTTGGTGCAGGACAACTACATGTAATACTATCTAGAACTAACTTGGTGCAGGATAACATGTAATACTATCTAGAATTAACTATGGTGCTGGATGTAATACTACTAACTTTCCTCCTCATCTTGGCAGGTGAATAATTAGCCAGTTCTGTTGCTAGAATTCTGCTTGTTGGTCCAAGACAATAGCAGTCTTCATTAACTCCAAGCTCTGATAGTAAACTGTCCACACATGATATAAAGGTCTGAAATCAATGACAAAATATGACAGTACTTGTACATGTATATACATTTGTATCAGTTAAATTTTGCACTGAAACAAGCAATAAGTACCAAATCTAAAGTCTGTGGTTTGACTTGGCCATTAATCAAGCCTACAGAGAAGCATGCTACCATGACACCACCCAGCAAGTACCAACATCCTGAAGATACACACCAAGTTCTAAATTATTCCACAGCTAGATTTTAAAGCTTGAAGTTCTCAAAAGATTATGATGCCATCAAATTAAGAACAATCTAATAAACAGGAACTGAACAGGTTTTAAAGAGTCAATCCTAAGAAACAAAACCAATACTACCCACTGTACATCAAGCTAAGATGCATAACTGTTTCAAAAAATATACCCTCAAAAACTAATGGTTCAGATTATGGAGAATATGGACAGCAGTGAAACTAAATGTCATGAGAAAAATAGGGCATCAATGAAACATTAAGTAATACCCCGTCATGTATTGGTGAAAAAAAGGGAAGGCAAAATGTTAAAGAGGCCGAACTCCAAAACTACATCCTGGATTTTGCCGAAAATTAAACAACTGTCTAAAGTTTCAAAAAGTTATATGGTCTGTTCTGAAGTGATCATCTGACAGACAGACAGATGGGGACACAACATTTTGGAGGGTATCACATAATACATGTACCTCACCACTTCACATAGCAGGGTATAAAATATCACATAATACCTCACCACTCCACAGGGTACAAAACTGGGGCATTCAGTTATACATTACCTTATACCAGGTCTGGAGGCTTGAAGGAAGGCATGAAGCATCAAGATCATCCAAACATTCAAACTGTTTCTTATCCCCCTACAATGGAAACTGCATTGAACCTTGATTTCACAAATACAGATAATCGACCCCTCATTGCATCCAAAAAGAGTTATTTTTTAGTATTGCACTACATCAAATCTAACCTATTTTAAAAGTTATTTATTCAATATTGTCATTCTTTAATATGTTCTGAGCTAGCTTTTAGTAACTGTAAGCTTTTTTTAACATCTCATTTTGTCTATATGTTGTATGTTTATGGTATTCCATGGAGAGATTTTGATGTATTACTTCTTGAATTTTATGGCAGTTTGTTTCTTGTTTCAGTTCATTTTTGATCTTACATAAAACTCCACCCCAGACATGCACCTGTCGATAGAGATGTTGGTAATTAATGTGTCTTAGAGTCGTTATTTGACTTTTTAGTTTATTTGGATAAAAAATTTTATTGTTCCACTAATGTGGATTTGATTACTATGTTGACAGAGCCTTTCAGAGCTCAAATCTGTGTTTACATTTGTTGAAGAACTGTTGGTGATCTATTTACTATTTTGTATTAAGGATATGTTTACATTTATTGAAGACCTGTTGGTTATCTATTTACTATTTTGTATTAAGGATGTGGTTACACTTGTTGAAGACTTGTTGGTGATCTATTTACTATTTGTATAAAAGATGTGTTGACACTTGTTGAAGACCTGTTGGTGATCTATTTACTATTTTGTATTAAGGATGTGTTTACACTTGTTGAAGACCTGTTGGTGTCCTATTAACTATTTTGTATTAAGGATGTGTTTACACTTGTTGAAGACCTGTTGGTGATCTATTTACTATTTTGTATTAAGGATGTGTTTACACTTGTTGAAGACCTGTTGGTGATCTATTTACTATTTGTATAAAAGATGTGTTTACACTTGTTGAAGACCTGTTGGTGATCTATTTACTATTTTGTATTAAGGATGTGTTTACACTTATTGAAGACCTTTGTGATCTTTGTAAGTATCTATTATTGTTTATAAAGGTTATACAATGGTGTATTTGTTGTGTTTCATCATATCTGTTCTATTGTAAATGAATCATATAAGTAGAAGTGGATTCATTTATTATCTGGACATTACACTACTGAAGGTGAATTCAAAGCCAAAGACCAATTTGTATTAATTTGCTACTATTGGGTACATCAATATGATGTATACTTATCAGAATTTATTATTTCGTGTCATTACCAAACTTATTATAGAAATAGTAACTCTTCACATTTTTTATCAGCAATTCTACAAATAAAAGTTTTTTGTTGATAAAATTTAGACTTTACTCTATAAAGAACCATGTTTTATACTTTTGAATGGAAGATAGGGACCCATTCTTCATTACAGGCTCATGTGGTAAGACTTACAAGCCCCTTCATTTGAAACAAACAAATCATCACCTGAGAAATAAATTATAACCAATGCATTTGACTAACCAAATATTGAGTAATTTTCTTCATGTAAGCAAAGAATATGGACTAATCAGACAAATTTTGAGTAATATTTTTTGTGTTGAATCCTTAATTCTTTTCAATTCAGTTGTCAATGATTTTTCAAATTATTGTATTCCTTTTGCTGAGTATGATTTCTAATGAAATTGTTCATTTAAAGTCATCTCAAAGCAGACATCAATACAAACCTTTTTACACTGTATTTTAAGCTGTTTTACATCTGTTTCAATCAGAGGAAATAACTCTGTAAATGCTGGAGTCACAAATGTTGTACTGGAGATACATGACATCACTAGAGGAACATGCTTTATTTGAACAGTATAGTTCTGAAAACAGTAATTAGTTTAACATTATTCAGTGAGTAGGTCTACGGAAAATTAAATTTGTGAAATCCAATTTGGATTTAAATTAACCAAATTACAACCTGTCATCAAACCTTACAATTTTTCAACAAATTTTTTTCTCTTTCGATAGACCCTTTGGGTAGAATAATTCTAGTTCTACTGCAAATTTTACAAATTGTAATTATAAATATATCTGATAATACAACATCATCTTACATGTAATCTGTTGCTTTTGTTGCCTTTTTTTTTTAAATGTGAGAAAAAATTAAAATACATTTGATACTCCAGTTCCTCAAATTACTGCATTTTTAAATCTTATTTTTAAGTCCTATAATGCTCAAATCAAAAGAAGGGTTTTTTAATATTATGATACATGTACACAATAAATAAAAGTTTAACTGTCCATTCCCAACTGTTTGATCTACTAACTCTGAAATAAAAACAAAATCAGAAAGAAAAGATCAAAGGGAGTTTTTTTTCCATGATGATATCACACCAAACAGTTACTACAATCATACAAATTGTCTTGAAAAATTGTAGGATATATCTATGGACAGGCAGATGAAAATATGGTGCTATATCATAATGTATGTCAGACAAAAGATCTGCAAATATTTTTTTGAATCTCAAAACACTTTTTGAATTCTGGTAAATGCATGTGTGGACAGGTACAAATGTACAAAAAAGTGTATACATCTAATACATCCTCCAAAGTACAAACCATATTTCCCATCCATTCAAGAACTTCTTCCTCCAAAGAATCAAAAACTGTATGAACATCCTCATCAAAGTTTCCTGTCATGTTATACAGATGCATTCTGGGAGTTACAGATGTAATAATGATGACATACTGTAGTTGACTAGATCTAATTATGTCTTGGATTTTTCCCTTTGTTGTTGTTTCATCTAGACTATTACTGGTTATGAACACAGCTTTCTTTTGAGAATCTTTAGCACACTACAAAGAGAAAAAGAACTGTGTGAACTCAAATTTACATACAATATAGTTATCTTATATTCAAACACTATATATATTATATTGTGTATTGGGCAAGAAAACCCAAGAAAACTATCAAGGTCTAACTATAGCACATTCTAATTATCTCAGAGATGAACTGATGTATTCATATATTATAAGGTTGTAGTCAGTTACATTTGTATTAAAGTCCATTTGAGTTCTATAAATCTTCAAACATAACTTATATTTTCCAAAAATTTTAGGGCCTAATCTAAAGGGAGATATGAGCAAAAAAACTTTTCATTCTTTGTGATCACTTCTTCAATGTGTCATTGACAGGGAGAAATTTTCTTAAGATTACATAGACAAGCATTGTTATTTTTCAAACAGAATTCTCTAAAATCTCTCCTTGTCATTAATGTCAAGACTAGGACATAAAAGTTGTATGTTTTTTTTTAAAACTGCAATTGCTTTTCTAAAGTGCATACGTACTCAGAGAAATATTTTCAGAATTTTATCTCATCAGACCTGAGAAATTCCCATTAGTCTTAATGTAATAAAAATTCTCAATATCTATAGATAAAGGATGAGAAATTTGAGAATAGGTAAGGTGAATACTTCAAAGAGACAACAAATACACTGGGATGAAAAATGTCCCCTTTCTCATAGTCAATTGTCATTTATAGATATTTAAATGAGTTGATGTCATGTGTCTCATTTATCATGTTTATATACCTGAATACTGAAATAGCTCTTACTTAAGCAAACAATAAAGAATAAAAATATATAAAATTGAAATTACATAACACCTGATAGGAATATTTTTTGTTTCTTGTAATATAATATTATATTCACACTAATATTGAGAAGATGATATAACCTACATGTAGATTTACCATAATGTAATAACCAATAGACATGCCAATTCAGTCTGATTGTAAGCATGATAACACTGATCTCATTTAACATATTCAAAATATCTAAATAAAAAATAACCTCAAATGAAGAAAGTTCTTTGACATCCACTGCACCTGCTTCAGTAAGGGAAGATAATCCACCACTCCAGTGAAGATTCTCAGCAATAGGATTGTCTAAGAAAACAACAGCTTTATTTACATCTGTCAGAACTTCATCCCATAGATCACTTGATACCATAGATATTGTCTTCATTGTCCTCCTCAAATTACTGCTACATACAACTTGATGTTCCTATTATGTTAAGGTAAGTGAATAAGAACTTGATTGAATTGTGTCAAATGGACTTGACTACAAACCTAATTCAATTTAAAAAAACAAGTACATGTAAGCAGGGATGGATCCAGGATTTGAGTTTAGGGAGTGTTAATTGAATGAAATGCCGTACAAAGCAAGGCAAAAAATATTATGAGGTGAAACTTATGGTGAAAATTTGGGGGGGGGGGGCGTACGCCCAGCACACCAGTCCTTGGATCCACACCTGATAAGGTAGGCATTGGCAGAAAGATTGTGAATATAATGGCGGGTAGGAGTATCAATACTATGGTGAATGACATGTTAAAGGAAAAATTGAAATTAAACAATGCAGTATCAACCAGACACTTGTTTTGTTAATTTTTACCATGGGCCAATAGAGCATTCAGTATCACAAAGCTAATTCAGGTTGCCGTAAGTGAATTAAGTGACAGCCACTTAAGAAATATTCTTTACTGTGCTCACAGTTAACACATACAATTGATACCACAGAAGAATATTTTGTCTTTGTCAAGTGAGCATACTTGTGGATATCAATTTTTGCAGTTTGAAAAAAAAAAAAGATTAGCGTTTAATAGTGTTAAGAACAATTTACTCAGTACTAATTTTCATGCTTATCTGTCCATTGTGAAAAAAGCAACAACACAATAAAATGTTTACAGTAAGTACATGTATTTAGTCATGAATTATCATAATGACTACACTATTTAGTTATTAGGCTAAAAAACAATGTGTGTGTTGCCTACTATGACCTAGAAAAACTAACCATCAATTTATTTTCTAAAAGATATGCATACCTCTTAACTTTTCACACAGATCATGTGGGAGATATTTCCCCACTGACACTGTCTCATGTAAAAGATTTTTACATAAAAGCAATTTTTAGAATAAAAATAAAAATTCTATTATTTAGTATTTCTCACAGAATATATAGTAATATGAACCAAAAACCTACCACAAATCTTATATTTTTATGTGGGAGAATCTACATAATTTTTATTGACTATATATATGTAGAAGGGTAACATGTATACATGTAGATAATGGATATGATATGTAGATCAACTTCACACACTCATTTAAAAAGTTTCATTTCACATTTCAAATTTATTTCAAACCTGTCCAAAATGTAATTTGCAATTACATTTAAAAAATTCTACTTAAGAAAATAATAATTTCCTAGATGTACATATGATTTTTTTTTAAACAGATAGTTTTCATCAATATAAATTTATTGCTCAGTTTTTTTTGTTAAAATTACTGCACTTCACTTCCTGTTAATCAATTATAAAAAAATATTGGTGAAAGGATGAAGACTTTGACTGATAAGTATCTCAACAAGCTGAACACATTTAATGCTTCTCAACACATTCTGCAAAAACTAAATTTCCTTATAGCAAATTTACCATGTATTACTAAACATCCTTCAAGGCCAAAAAGAAGTCCCTAAAATCTTCATTTGAGTTAAAATGTGAGATCTCATTTCCCATTGCATGTTAAAGCTAGATAACAGTTAGTTACATATCTCTGTAATTACAGGTCTATGATTAAAAGTATACTTGTGATTGATTAACACAAAAGTGTATAAATATTGTTTACATGTGTGAGAAATCTTGATGGAAACACCTGATTTGATAAAGAAATATTATCGAACTTATACGCAATTGAACGACTACTAGTGGATTTGCAAACTGTGTTCATTCAATAAACTAAAGCTTTCTATTTGTGTTATATAATAGTAAGGCTGCATATTTGATAGTGGCAGCAAGCCCCTGTGCTTAAAATGGAAGGATTTCATGTTAGTCAGACACAGAATGTCACAGAAGTTATGATGACTTGTGCTAAAGTCGATGCTATCATCTTTACAAGATGTTTAAAAAAACTGTTATAAAATCTTGGACGAAAATGTAAATATCCCACATGTTAAAAAGTACTTTAGTGCTAATGCATGGGATGTTCTTAAAATTTTAGTTTCTACAAAGAAGGACCAGTGTGAAAAGAAATGTTTCACATCTAAGGAGATATTGTCTGACCAAGACTCACTAGCTTGTGATTGCTGTCTGGAATAACAGCGTTATGATTTAAAATACGGTACTACGAATCACCGGAATGCCCCGTAATCACCGAAATGCCCCTACAAATCACCGGAATGCCACCGAAATGCCCCTTATTTTGTTGTAAAACTATTAAAATTTTATAAATATTGATTCTATGAGATGTTATGAGGTATATCTACATAATAAAATTTTGATATTTTTACACGAAGATTTTTTATTGAAAGAAATAAATATTAGCATCAAAGAAAGATAACTCTCGCTTATTGAAACATGAATGTACTCTGCATAATAATCGATTACATACAGAAAACGATGCAAGTTTTTATCTGTTTAATAAATTATTTGCAAATCAATTGTATAACAAATAATAATTTATTTATTTTTTGTAAAAAAGGACAATTGAAAAATCGCCCTTTTTTTAATCTTGCCGATCATAAGTTCTACCGCTCGTCGTTCAAGGGTCATTTACATAATTATACAAGCTAATTATAAATCAGATCTGAGAATTTAATAATTATCACCAAAATGCAATCTTAATTAGTTAATTTCTAATGAAGAGACAATAATTTTTGACACTAGTTTTTTTATGATCTTAAACTTGTATTTGATCTTCCGCTTCTCATCATTAAAAAATAAAAATGTATATAAGGTTAAATATATTTATGTTCTACAATCATACCACATTCTGATATTCAGTATGGCTGGGTTATACCCCTGCACTGAATGCAAAAATGAATGTGGTGAAGGCACCATACAATGTAATTTGTGCACCCGATGGTTGCATGTTCAATGTGTACCCATGTCCGATGTGCAGCTCAAGTCATGGTCGCAACCCATGCTGACCTTCCTCTGCCGCAAATGCTGCTTTGTGAATGGCGAGTTTGACCTGCAGAAATCCTTGCAAAGGTAAAATTTCATTTATATATTTTTTTTAAATCCGGGTTCATATATTTATTTATCAAGTCTATCATAATTAGTACCATACTGAATTTTTCCCCACGGAGAATTACACTGTACATAGCTTTAAAGCATAAAGTCTATTCAGTTTGTAAATTTAAAATGCTGAAGACATAAATGTAAAAAACGATTTATTTTAAATCTCAAGTTTAACATCACTGTTCATGTTAAATAGTAGCTATATGTCATATGCCTGAGACGCTTCTTAAATAGTTGCTGAATGATTTTACATGCTTATTATCATTTATATTTTTATGATGTGTTAATCCTTACATTTTTTTAATAGTAGCTTCATATATTCTGTGTTTTGTAAGAATTTGCTATCTGCTTTGCTGACATATTATTGACTGTGTACCAATAAAAAAATATTATGAACTAATTTCAGCATTTAGTTATCAATTAAAGTCTATGAAGTATAAATCATATTGAGTTTCCACCTGATTACTGGTAATTACTAGAGATTGCGCAACATAGTCTTTATCTCCAATGCGAGTTATCGCTCTTTGAACTAATTGACGCTTCGAGAAACAACACTTTAAAATATTTAATTATGGTAGGAATTATGCATTTATGAAAATTTTAAGCATTAATCTTTATGAAATTCATCATGTAAAGTCATTTGAAGGGGCATTTCGGTGATTTCAATGGGCATTCCGGTGATTTGTAGGGGCATTTCGGTGATTACGGGGCATTCCGGTGATTCGTGTTACCCTTTAAAATAAGCCAGACTGAATTGTGTGCAAACAATCAACGTTTGACCAAGTTCTTGTGGTTCAATTATAAAGAACTTTTTTAATGGTATCAACAAAATGACCACACCTACCAGTGATTTTAATTCCTGTAGAGCTGTGGTATTTTACCTTGGTATAATTGAGTTAGACAGTCCAGACCAAAAGATTTACAATTGTTTATTATCATATGTAGCTTGTGCTATTAGATATGTTTCATTCAACCTTATCACACTTTCTTCAGCAATTTATTTACTGTGTGAAAGGACATGCGCCACAATGAAAAATTTTCCAAATGGAAAATGAACCATGTGTTCCCATTGCCTAGCAAGCATGTTACTAAAATACATTTCACCAAGCCCCTGTGGTTAGAAGTGCCAATGGTAATAGAGACCTTAAAAGTTAAAATCAAGAACGTTGAATTTCCAGTGTTCGCTTCTATAGGCAATGTACATGCATAAACTATATTGCCATTTATAAACACATATATCAGGAGAATGGTTTGGGTGAGTTGTCCAGCTGAGAACGGAGGGGAACGGGAAAAAGCAAAATGGGAAGTGCAACGTTCAAAACGACATAATTGAAGAGAATAAAGTCGGACCTCTGCTTTGTCGTACCTTCTGAGTAACCTCCAGATGCTCCTACATTAAGCTGTGAATCCACCCTATATCTGACCACTAATATAGCAAACACAATTAAGATACTGGTAGCTTGATATTTCAATATCAAAACGTATCGTGCGGAGATAATTATATCAGACCTATAATTAGTTACATGCCTGTTAATATATATTTATAAATACGTTTTTTTTCGCTACGGTGTATCCATCTGCACCATGAAAACTGATTTGTTCAACGTGTCATAGTTTTCCTTTCCTCTTTCGTCTACCTCGGATTGACTTTATGAGCAATTCGGTGGGTGTTTCTAGAAAAGCAGAGGACGCTTACCCTACTGGTGCACCTGGACCATGCTCCCAGTTTTTAGTGGAACCCGAGTTGCTCATTTGCTTTTGTTACTTTAAATGCATGATTTTAGTTACTTTATGTTCTTTGTTGTGTATGTCTGTTTTCCATATCTGGTCTTTGTCCCTGGATTGCATTCTTTTGACTACCGCTATGACCTTGGTTCCAGTAGTTGGTTGATAGCTGAGTCACCATGAGTAAATCCAGATTGGTGGTGAGTAATAATCCGATTATCTCTCAGAAAATTATGTACGTGCTTATAAATGCAACGTTCCATACATTTTGAAATAATACTCATTAGCGAATAGGCCGATAATTTTTAACTTCTCGCTCATTTCCGCTCTTAAAAACTGACGTGACGTTCGCTCTTTCCACATAGATGGAAAGAGAGACTTCGAGAGAGAGAGGTTGAAAAGTCTACATAAGGGACTCTTCAGTTCGGAATATGCGGTCTTCATAAGTCTAGGGCTAATAAGGTCAGGACCGGAAGCCTTACTCGTGTTAAGGTTTTTCAACACATCTTCGACCTCGGATTCACTGATTACACATTCGTTAATCTCATTTTCACCTTGATAGGATGAGGAAGATGAGTGTTAAGAGTCGTCTAGTTCCGTTCGTAAGACGAAAAACTCATTAAGTTCACCCGCTTTGGCAGTATCATCGGTGATAAGATTACCATTTATTTGCAGCTTTGCGTTCTTTCATACCTGAAATTTGGTTACATATTTGCCACCAAGACTTCGTAGACGGGTGGTTATGTTTTAGCTTGTCTACTACCTGAGCTTGGTAGCTCTGTTGCTCTTTCTGTTCTTGTAAAGTAACAACGTTCCTTACATGTCTAAACTTGGCCCAGTCACCATCACTATTCGTACGTCGCGCTTTGGAGTGCCTCTTTTTACGAACCAGTCTCCGTAGATCATTCGTCAACCATCTGGGGTCCGACCTCCGAACCATTATCAATTTATTTGGGATCGATTCGCCGGCCGAATCCAAGACGATGTCAGAAAAATTAGATACAATTCGGTCAATATCATCTGACAAGAATACTTGATGCCAATCGGTATTTGATAATAATTGACGATAATTATCATAATCGCCTCTGTCGAACAGCCATATATTCTACGCAGAAATGGACTGTTGGTAGGTTTGGAAGAATTTAATATCCCAATTACAGGATAATGATACCTAACCTGGTCTAATAAAGGATGTCCCACCCCAGTATATTATTAAGGCAAAAAATCAATACAACTAGTGACAATTAAATCTATGACTGACGATGAATTCTCAGTAAAATTTGTTGGATCATCTATCAATTGCTCCAAACTATACGTAGCACAAATACGACTTATTCTTGAGTTAGGTTCACCTTGTTTATCATTAAAATCATCAGTTAATATTACCTTGTCACAAGAATCATCATTTACGACAGACTCTACAGAACTTTCTATCTTACTCCATACTTCATTATTACTTTGAGGTGGTATATAAAAAGTCCCATATAAAACCTTTTATCACGTATCTTTAGTTGTATCCATATTACTTCTAGGTCAGGTAATTCTAAGTCGGATGGCCGGGTGGCATTGACATTGTCCTTGACATATACTATGATCCCACCCCATCTACGACTCCCCTGCCTGTACCTATGAAATGGTATTTGATAATGAATTAATTCTGTAGAGTCATCCGCATCAGATAGTTTCAACCATATTTCAGTAAACGACAATATATCTACCTCACTATATTCGGCTAATATTAAGTTATCTTAGGTAATAAACTCTGTGCATTTAAATGTAGAAACGAAACCAAATTTGACAACAAATCATAAATACATGAAAATTCTGAGAACTCACTATCAGAAATTGAACTTCCGTCCTCAGAAAAATTATCATCAACGTTAACAGGAGGGTCTGGATTGAATTCCAATCCAGATATAAGGAGTAACATCGATATCTCAATTACCAACAATATAGTTGTCTTAAGAATATAACCACAATGATTTTACGCGGCATTATCCGATTGTCAAACGACGTATGATTTGAATAACACCCGAGAATTAGCTGGATCTGCAAAACGTACCACCAAATCTCTTTCAAAACTTTTAACTTCCATACTAACAGCTGTCAAAGAGGGTCTCCAGTCCTACCACAACACTTGTTACTTCCGTAGTAGTATTAATTCAATGTGGATCCTGAAAAATTCGAAAATTTTTGGAGACCCTCAATTCAAGATCATTATGAGAATATAAAAAACATTAAAACCTATGATTTTTCAATACTGTATACTGCTATTCCCCATATTCAGTAAAAATCACGACTTAAAAACATTATACATATTTGTTTCGCCAAAATAAGATGGTTTACCTAGATATAAATATATAGTTCTTGGTAGAGACTCCTCATACTTTGTAAAAAAAAATAATTCCAAATCATCTTCAAAATATACAGAAAATGATTTCAAAATGCTGGAATTTTTGATCGACAACATATTTGTCCAGTGTGGTAGACAGGTTTTAAATTTCAACAAACGGTCGGCACTCCAATGGGAACAAAGTGTGCTCCTCTACTTGCCAACCTATTTCCTCACTCTTATGAGGCTGACTTTACAGCTGATCTGATCCGAAAGAAAGAATATCGTTTAGCTAGATCCTTTAATCTCAGTTCCGCTGTATAGATGACGTATTATGGTTAAACAATCCTAGTTTCGGGGACTTGATACATTGCCTCATATTTTGATCTACACTTAAAGATTTTCTATGTTTGATCTTTGTCCCTTTGTCCCAGGATTACATTCTTTTGATTTCCGCTAGAACCTTGGTTCCCTTGATTACTCTTAGCTAATTATATGAGTAATATTTGGACTTGCTGGTTGTCCCCAAAAAAATATATAGACCGACGAATTACTGAGGTCCATTGAATTTTAGAGGACCATCTGTTCCATATATGTTGCCATTTCACTGAAGTATCACAACCTAATGTAGTTTAACATGAATCGTCTGACATTTATTATGATGTCACGTTCTTAATTTGAAAGCAAGGCGGTCCATATAATTTCCTACCAATCCCTATAATGTTACAAGGAACGGCAGATATATCTAAGAAAGTAAACAAATTATCTTAAATATTATAAAAAAAAATATGGCTTCTTGTCCACTTCATATTTCTGACCTAGTATTTTATAATTTCACATTTTTTAGTGTCATGTTTTATTACTTTTGTGATTAGAGATACTGAAGATAATGCAGTTTTTGCTTTAACTTAAAACTAAGTATTAAATGTATTTGTACACTAGATATACATATGTATATTTCTTTGCCTACCATTGATACAAGTTGATACCAATGCTCCAACAGATAGTTCGATTATATAGAATCACTAGAACGGCACCTCCTTAGCCCGGTTGATGACTATATTTACATGTCTTACTTGATTGACCTTTGATCTTTGTAAATCCACTTCTGCCCTTCTATAGAATATTAATGACAAAATACATGCAATCAATATTTGTAGTTACATTTGTTACATGTACATGTATATTTTGTATACCGTACTCGTACGTGTTGTACATGTTATATGACTATCCATGAACTAACAGAAGGCAAAGTCCCCTTACACATATCTTCTTTATAAAGTTGCTCCCTTTCACCTTAATTTATCATCAGCTTTGATATCGTTTTTAAAACAACGAAACATTTTTTTTCATATTCTCATAAACATTCCATAGTTATTTGATCGTGTGTTGAAATTGCCATTCACAGTCAGTGTACACTGGTCCCAATTTGGTCTATCCTCCAATCACAATGGTTTCATGTAAGCTGGCTTTCAACTGCAAAGACAAGTACAGCCTAAAAAAATATTTACATAATAAAATTATCACTTTCATTATTATATATATGTTCATTGTAATTCAGAAATGCGCTGGAGAATATTTCCAAAATTCATGACTCTAACATACTACAGACATATACAATATGTTCAATATTTGTGGGTATGACTACTTGTATCACACCAAAAACAGTTGTGTACATGTACATCTATGGAGAAGCTGAGTCCAGTAGGGATACAAATGTATATGAAACTATCTAGACACGATACATGTAAATAAAGTACCTAGACCAGAGTATGTAATAATTTTATCTAAAATTTAAAATCAAAATTTTATAAATACATTTGGCTAGTGTTTATTACTGTACACCTACTAAGGTCTCACTAACCACTTCTAACGTTTCCATGTTAAAGTAATTTTCAAAGTTTCACTGTGAATTCCCAGGACAAATGACATCTTAAAGTTGCATACCGTTGCAAAGCTTGGAAAATAAGGCTTCCAAAATCATTATGCTAATGGTACAATGATTGTAGAAATTCTTCACAAAATTTACTTGAATAGATAATACTGAAAATCCTCATTTTCACCTGTTCTGCTAACTGACAGCATGGAGGCAAATTACTCACACATGTAAACAATATTCATACACTTTTGTAGTTAATTACATATATGATTTTAAAGTACACATTCTCAGCTTTATTTTGACTATTTTTAATCATAATACACACAAATAATGCACTTACAATGCATATGTCTAGGTTCAGTGTGTTTTTGGTACTACATAGGGGGGTGGCATTTGACCTGGAAGTGGTTAGTGAGACCTAAGTGTTCCTGTAGTGAAGTATGTGCAAATTCAATAAAGTCCCATAACTCCTGTAAAATTCGTAGAATTAATGTACTGGTTCAATAACATGATCAACTACCGGTACATATGGTGACTAACAATCCTACAAAATTTGAACAAAATCCGTTAAGAAGTTTCGGAGGAGTTGCACCCACTAAGTGTTGGTATAGTGAAGTATGTACAAACAAAACAAAGTCCCATAAGTAAAATGTGTAGAACAAAAATGACGGTGCAATACTATCATATCGGTAGTACAATACAGTTAGGTCATTTCTGAAAATTTGGTCTCATTTTGTTGAAATAAAGCTGTTTTGAGGCACTACACACAGAAATTTCTAGTGTTTTGTCATAAAAAAGTGCATATTTTCTAAATCCTTGGTGTGTGGAGGTTCAAGTCATTTATAAGTAATTTAGTGATTATTCTTATAAAATCCAGTAGCCATGGTAACGTACTGAGTTTAAGTACAAATCAGGAGTGCAAAATTAACAACCAAATACTATGTTTTATAAAATATCAGGCACTACCACAGGATGAAAGCATGCATGGAGTAGGTGGAAAAAAAGGTAAAAATTATGAGACCCTTTCCGATTCATTCTCTCACAATTTTAGTCCCAAAAGTTCGTGCGAAATAAGGTATTTTGAAAATCAGCCATCTGATGCTGAGGAGAGAACCTAATACGACAGGGGACTGAAACGTTCCGGATACCATTTTTTTCATTTAAATTATACCTGTTTACCATAACATATGTTACATCTGTCTATGTATAAATGTTTATCTACATTTAATCAATATATCCACCAAATTTCAACTTTTAAGTTTTACAAAATTTGACCGGGGTAACTTGGTGTGGGAAACAGTGCGCCGTAATTTAACTGTAGAGTGCACCCATACATATAATGACCAACAATGCAACAAAATCTGAACACAATCCGTCGAACAGTTTTCAAGGAGTTGAATTCAGTGTGACAGACGGACGGACATATGGACACCAGTTTTTCTTTGTCCCCTTCTGCATTGCGACAGGTGACAAAACAATATTCTTCAAAGGAACATTATATGCACCTGACAGTGTTTCATACCCTACACTGCCTAAAGCAGAAAGTGTTTCAATCAATGATCTACATATATTCATGTATCCAAAATTGTCATTTGAGTTGAAAAAAACATTATCTATTATTTTCTCTACACTTTGATTTAGAGAAAAGAGGTGGTACATGTATCCCATATTACTTCAAAAAGCTGTATTAAAGAAAATAGTGTATTTTTACCAAAACTTTTTGAAATTCTTAGATTTTGATACGTGTAACAAGGGAAAGACATTAAAAAGTACTAACTTCATTAATGATGCTGACAATTGTAGTTGTGTGCTCCTTCTGGCTTATGTCACTAAATCATCTCCCTGAACTTATTCCACACTTCACAGCCATCATCCCGAAAGTTATACAAGAATTTGAGATAAACAGTTCCTTCTTGTGTAGAATACTTGGGCTTGCGTTTGACTGAGAATTATAACAAAAATAAATGCATTTTTATAGTGTAATTTGACTATTTGAACAATCAGAATCATGGAAATCAGACAAGATTTTCCATACCATGCTGGAACACTGAGTTACAATTTCATTGAAATGCACTGAAAATGAACATGTCATGGGCAGATAGCGGTGTCTCGTTTTTCTAAGATTCTATTGAAAAAATTCTGAGCAAATCCAATGATGCAGATACCAAATAAATAAATGATCTTTTCAAATAGAGAAAGTATCCTTGAGTGATATTACATTGTCAGATTGGTGGGATTTTGACAAGTATGTTTCTGATTTTTCCCATTTTGCCTGATTCTTACAAATACTTACACTTAATGTTTCTACTAGTAGAATGAGGTATCCAGTCCTTTTGCTCACATTAAATGTTTTGATTTCAGAAGCCATCTAATCCTTTATTTACTTTTATACATGCATAAAACATGTTTGATTTGTCAAATGCAGACTAGATGGACCTGTCGTACTTGTACAGTTCATTAACTATTTAAACACAATAACAAATATATAAAGTCATAACGTGACGGTTACTAGTACAATGAGGTATCCCGTCTTTTTGCTCACATTAAATGTTTTGATTTCAGAAGCCACCTAATCCTTTATTTACTTTTATACATGCATAAAACATGTTTGATTTGTCAAATGCAGACTAGATGGACCTGTCGTACTTGTACAGTTCATTAACTATTTAAACACAATAACAAATATATAAAGTCATAACGTGACGGTTACTAGTACAATGAGATATCCCGTCTTTTTGCTCACATTAAATGTTTTGATTTCAGAAGCCACCTAATCCTTTATTTACTTTTATACATGCATAAAACATGTTTGATTTGTCAAATGCAGACTAGACTATATTGAATATAGAATGTATTTGAATATCAAACAGAATATCAAACGGGATTTTTTTGCTGTTCGATGGACATTCGTTTCCGGGTTATATATTGAATATAGAATGGATTTGAATATCAAACTGAATATCAGACGGAAATTTCTTCTGTTCGATATTCGTTTGACATTCGTTTCCGGGTTATATAGAACGGATTTGGATATCAAATTGAATTTCAAACTCAAAATCAAACAGGATTTTTTTTGCTGTTTTTTATGTACACTGTACTTTTATGTGTACATAATCTCTATATGTATAATATAGAATCCCCGAAACTTCATGTTACAGTAATGGGCAGCTAATTGGACTCCCTAACAACAGATTCCTCAATGCCATGTGTTTTGAAAGAAAATATCGAAAAGTTCATATACATGATATACGCTTACGTGTATGGAACACAAACTCCTAAAAGTTATGTAAAAGGAAGGTCCTGTTTAACCTTGGACCCCAAGTTTTTCCTCCTGCAAAATGAGAAGAAATATAGACCATATTCAACTTGTATTCTTGATAAAATGCAATTTGAAGAATCTATACCTACCTCCTGGACTACTTTATGAGCATTTTTCCATTGAAAAAATACTTAACAATTTGAAAAAAAAAATAGAATTTAGAACCGCTTTTGAAAACCCAAAACCCAAAACCCAAACCTCATAGTATTTATATATGCATAAACAACTCCTACAATGTAAGAGGTTGGAATTCCGTTCCACCATACCCCAACCCAAGTCAGAAAGTAGCTTGCCAGATAACCTCTAGCACTGCTGGAGTAATAAATAGACCATACGTTTAGGTCTAAAAAAATGTTTTCGGTCACCCTACCGACCCTCCTTCAGACCCCCCACCCAATTTTTTTTTGGGATATTGAAAAAAAATATAATTAAAAAGTCTGCCGATTGTCTTTAAAAAAAAAAAAAGAAAATAAATCCGAAGATTTTTTTCTCTATCCTAGATGGAAAAACAAAGAGTAAGAAATATACCGGTTGTTTATATTTACAGTCGATTGTAAACACAAATGACATGAGTGTACTCTTGGTCGTGGATAATCCCTTTTGAGATTCGGTACTTGAGATATTTTTTGTTTTGACCACCACCGTCAAAACAAAAAAAATATCTCAAGCGCCGAATCCCAAAATGGATTAGGCCGTGGATTAAGTCTATTACATGTTTTATTTTAGTCTTTGCATATTTCGTTTTCACTGTATTCTGAGTTTGGTGTCACTATAATGACTTATTTCATTTCAAAAGTTTTATATAAAAATAAATCCCTACCTACCGACCCTACAAAATTTTAGAATGGTGCTCGGAAACATAACATTATTTTTTCGGCCTTGGAGATTTCTAATCAGTTGACTGGCATGCACCAATAAGTTGACCTGCCCTGTCTGTCTTACATGTACTGGAAAGTGTTGACTTTATCCCAAAAAGTATTTTGCTGGGTCCAAGATTCAGCAAATACTGTTAGGCTGTACAATATATAGCGTGCAGATCACAAATTGGATGACTAGGTCACAGATCGACATTAAATCACGTGATAATGCATTTAATGAATTTAATAAATGACATGACAACTAATTTCCACAAATACACCATGACCCACATTTACGGGTAAATGCTTCGATGCTTTACACCGTCCGCGAGAGCCTAAATGATAGCCAAGGGAGTTAAGAAACCCCTTAGTCTGTCATGTATTACAAATACCACATATGAGGAGGTATATCTACAGTACAAAACAATTGATGAGACCGTGATCTATTCTAGCTTATTCGGAACGCTCGGTACTTGTAAAGGCTCCGAATGGAAAATACTTTCATTTTGACCACTAGCATGTCTACAACTGTCAGTCGAATGAGGAGCTGAATCGATTTGTCATCATTGTAAAAGAATAATAGAATATTTGGAAAAAATTGTATGTAAAAAAACAAGGGTCATTTTGAAATGTTCAAACATTAAACAATTTAAAAGATTATGATACGGAGGCATTCGGCCCTGCACGAGTATATATTTTGTAGGTCACAAGTGGTTAAAAAATATCTCAAGCAACGAGGCTCTAGCATCGATTCCCAAAAAAAAAGGATTAGATTAGGGGGAATTGCCAACTTGAATTCATGCAGGGGTATATCTGTGGCATGCCCTCTTAAAGTGGCAAAGCAGTAGATCTCTCAATCTGACAGGACAATTTTCAGTTGACCCAAATAATATACATGAGACCATGAACCCCATAGACTGTCAATCACCCAATTTTATCTTCTATGATATAACAAATGAGACCATACCAGGAATCCCATAGACTGACATAAACACCCAATGGTCTCCTCAATTGTATAACACATGAGACCATGAACCCCACAGACCGTCATAAATACCTAATGGTCTCTTCTATGATATAAGACATGTGACCAGGAACTGTCATAAACACTCAATGATCACTTCTTTGATGAAAGATATGAGATCAGGAACTTCATAACCTGTCATAAATACCCAATGATCTCTGTTGTATAACACATGAGACCATGAACCCTATAAACTGTCGTAAACACCCAATGGTCTCCTCTGTGATACTAGACATGCGACCAGCAACCCTATAGACTGTCATAAACACTCAATGGTCACTTTTTTATGAAAGACTTAAGACCATGTACCCCATAGACTGTCATAAATACCCAGTTGTCTCTTCTATGATATAACACATGTGACCAGGAACTCCATAGACAGTCATAAACACAAACACTCAATGGTCTCTTTGATAAAAGACAAGAGACCATGAACCACAAAGACTAATTGATACACAATGGTTTCTTCTATAATATAATACATGAGGCCATGAACCCCATAAACTGTCATAAACACTCAATGGTCTCTTCTTTGATAAAATACATGAGACCATGAACAACATGGACACTCATGTACACCAAATGTTTTCTTCTTTGATGTAGCACATAGGCCATGAACAACATGGACACTCATGTACACCAAATGTTTTCTTCTTTGATGTAGCACATAGACCATGAACAGCATCGACTTTCATAAACACCCAGTGGGCTCTTCTATTGTATAACACATGAGACCTTGAACCCCATAGACTGTTATACACACCAAAAGGTTTCTTCTTTTATAAAAGACATGAGAGCATGAACCACAAAGGCTGGCATAAACACTCAATGGTCTCTTCTTTGATAAAAGACATGAGACCATGAACCCCATAGACTGTCATATATACCCAATTATCTCTTGTATGATATAACACACGAGTCCATGAACCCGGTGATCTCTGTTGTGTAACACATGTGACCAGGAACCCCGTAGACTGTAATAAACACTCAATGGCAGGCGTGGATTCAAGGACTGGCGTAACGGCGTACGTCCCCCCTCCTTAATCGGGAAGAAAGAAAAATTTACCACAAGTTACACCCCATAATATTTTTTGCCTTGCTTTGCACGGCATTTAATTAAATTAACAAATTGCACAGTATATTAGAATCAACTTGGCTGATTGTTTTCAAGTTACATAAATATGACATACATTGAAGTCGGTTTTGGTTGCTTTCTGTATGAGCAGGGAATATCATGTGAAATTTCTTGTAATGGTTGCTTATTTTTTCAGAAGGTGGGACAGCTAAATGAAAGAAGCTAAATGAAGAAGAACAAAACATTGTCAGTTATCTGGTTACTATCCATTTGCTATGTTTATTTTATCGTTGTACTTTTTAGTAACTAGTTTACAAGACAAATTTAACATCAACAGCAGAAGCATTTTACAACTAAAATCCATTTACCAAGGATATAGTATCTTTGACATACAGTAACTAGTCATTTACCTTTTCAATCATTTACAGGTGATTAAAGGATTGCATTAATTTTGCATAAAATAATTGATTTTGCAATTTTTACACCCCCGTACATATCATTGACATTAAATATATCACAGATAATAGCTAATTAAATACATTAAATACAGGCATGAATAACTATGTATTACCAACTTTGAAAGAAAAAATACAAAAAGTGTATTAATTAAATGACAATCACCTTGCTCTTTGTAGCAATAACCATTCTCTTTGTAGTGATCACTGCACTCATTATAGCAATCAACACACTCATTATAGCAATCACCATACTCACTATAGCAATTACCTCACCAATTATAGCAATCACCATACTCATCATAACAATCCCCACGCTCGTTATAGCAATCACCATACTCATTATAGCAATCACCACACTCATTATAGCAATGCCCATACTCATCATAACAATCCCCACGCTCGTTATAGCAATCACCATACTCATCATAACAATCCCCACGCTCGTTATAGCAATCACCATACTCATCATAACAATCCCCACGCTCGTTATAGCAATCACCATACTCATCATAACAATCCCCACGCTCATTGTAGCAATCACCACACTCATTATAGCAATCACCACACTCATTATAGCAATGCCCATACTCATCATAACAATCCCCACGCTCATTGTAGCAATCAACTCATTATAGCAATCACCATACTCATTATACCAATCACCACACACATTATAGCAATCACCATACTCATTATAGCAATCAAAACATTCATTATAGCAATCGCCATACTCATTATTGCAATCACCATACTCATTATAGCAATCGCTATATTCATTATAGTAATAATCATACTCATTATAGCAATCACCTCACCTATTATAGCAATTCCCATAGTCATCATAACAATCCCCACGCTCATTATAGCAATCACCACACTCATTATAGCAATCACTACATTCATTATAGCAACCCCATACTCGTTAAAGTCGTTAAAGCAATCCCCATACTTTGGAAGCTCTTTATAAAACGAAGATTTTTCTTTCCTTGTATCGGATACCCAATCTTTATAAGTCTGTATACAAAAAGAGTTTTGTTGCAGGCCCTACCATGTGCACCAACTTCTAAATTGCTCACTTTGATCCTGACAACTTTGAAAACTTGTATTCAAAGTTATTGTGACACTTGCCGTGCTAGAAATGGATCGAATTGATTAAAAGCGGATTTATAAAAAAAAATCCAGAAGAACTTGCAGACATTTTTGTACAGTTTGGTTAATTAGTTTTTTTTTTTCAACAGATAGTCTCTCGCCCGCCACTCAATTTATCACGCATTGTACATAATATCTATACATCCACTTGATTAGAAGGACACGAAGAAGGATAAAAAGTACATTTTGCTTTGCTACTAGTATTTCATTTGCGGCTAATGTAACAAATAACATTGAAATCTTATGACAGATTGATTGTTTTTCAATGCCACAAATAAACAAAGAAAACGAACATTGATGGAAGTTTTGATATTCCTTGTCTAAGGACCTAGCGTAATTCTTTAAAGGAAATTCAGGAGATATAATTCCTTGTAAATGATGACAGGTTTCAGAGAGATGCTTCCCTTTGACAAACACATTCTGGTCTTTTCAGGGGATGCAACCGATTTATCTGTGTTTGATTCTTTTCCATGTTATTTCATTTTTGTGAGGAAACTGAAACTTGCTTGATTTTAATTGTGCGATTTGTACGGGACTCAGCGGACACACATCTTAGCGGGACCTTAAAATAGACGAGGTTCAACCTATACACATTTTATTTCCACAGAGTCAAGTCCAATAATTTCCAAAATATATAAGTACAAAATAAAACATCGATTTAGCTTTTCCCTTTAACATTATTGCAAACAAATAAAATATATAAGTAAACAGAACTTTGAAGCAATGCTTTCGTGTTTATAGTAAATAAATAGCAAACTAAGGAAGCTTTATCTCAAAACTTGAAAGAAAAATACTTAAATTATAACTCAATTAACTTAATGGCATGGAACTGTAAATGTGTGATGTCAGCAACATCGTACCTTAATCAATGTCTTTAGAATCATTCAATTGATGTATGCGCCTTCTCCAAGCATTGGTTGCGTCTGCGTCATATTCACTTCTTGGACAAAATAAACACTGAATATATAGCGTACTCAAAAAGCATGGACTATCAAAACCCTGAGTTACAAACTTTTTCGAACTATAGAAAGGGTGTGGCCTTGCTCATTCATCGATCTTACGACCAATTTGTTGCACGGGAAATTGAAGTCGACTTGTATATATTTGCGATATATACGCCTGCCTCCTCAATCTCGATTCAATTGTTTAAAGATTATGTAGACTTACTCCATATATAGTGAACATGGTCATATGATTCTACTGGGAGACCTTAATGTCTAAATTAGACGCTCACATCACGATTTTTACGATTCTGAACGCACTCGTTATGCTGAGACACTGTTAAATGACTCAAATATCTTTTCAGTAAACAGTGACGTTAAATATCTAGGACCATGCTTTACATTTTTAGATTTTCAGAATGGTCCCACAACCATGATAGACCACATTCTTTTACCTAAAGAAATTTCATCGAATGTTATCAGCGCTAAAGTTTTTGACGATCATGCTGTAAATGTATCTGATCATTACCCCGTGTTGTGCTCATTGACAATAATTCCATATATTGAAAACACAAACTTAGAATATTCAACTACATGTAAGATTGCATGGGACAAAGCGGTTGTCACTGGGAAAGTGATTGACTATAGTTTTGCTGTCTATCAACATTTATGGACGCTCTCTCAACATGAGTGTGATGACATTGTAACATATAATAATATACTGCTTAAGGCTATGTCTAATTCATCTATTGAAACTCTGTCCCTGGTCAAATTCCGTAAGCACCTTAAACCCTATCGGTTAAGGTCTCAACAACAAGATGTAATGCGTCTATTGGATGCATGGATACTTGACGGTAAACCTAGATCGTATAGTTGTGAGTCTTATGCTAACTACAAAGCACTGAAGAAATTCTTCCGCGATGAGCTCGGAAAAGCATACGATGATTATTTCACATCAGTATCAGAAACTATTCAGAATTCTATAGAGGTAGATCAAAAACTAGCATGGTCAATTATCAACTCACGTAAACAGAAAAAGAATACTTGTGTTGCATTAAAATCGGGCGACAAGGTGCTTCACAGTGTATCTGACGTATGTAACGAATTTTCAAAACACTTCGAACAAATGGCTAAGATTCCCGATGGTCAAAACGACGATACAGTACAAGAAAAAACTTTTAGAAATTCGTCGAAGGAATAATAACTCTGCTATTCGTAATTTTGATCGTGCTGAACTCACTAAAATGCTTCATAGTCTTCCGAATAAAAAAGCATATGGTGTTGATGAAATATGCTACGAACATTTGAAATAAGGTGGAAAATGGTCTGAAAGTCTACATATTTTTATTTTTGATATTTTGCTTAAAATGTCATGGTTAACAGAAAGTAACATGTGGTTTTTCATATAACCCTTGTTCATAGGAGATAAAAATCATATAGAATGCACTGTAGATTTCAAAATAAAAGGAAGCAACTCTGTAAATAACACTCAAATACAATCGAATCTATTGGATTTTTAATGTTGATTATCTCCTAAGAGCAGGCAGATATGAAAAAAAATAATTACACATCTCACAATACATACCCATAAAACAATATAATTACAAAAAAATATAGCCTTTTTTATTGGGGTGAATAACATTTTTAGATTTTGCATGATTCTTACAAAGATAGCCTCGGTTAAAATTTCATCAGTAAATACAAATCGTATTTAGAAACTTTTGTGTTACGATTTGCATATTTTTTTTTATATTCCGGTGATTTTTATAATGTTTGTGTTTCTAGCTATAAATAGTATGGTGATTTAAAAAAAAATATGGTAATTGCTATAAAATGTGGTGATTGTAATAATGAGTGTCTGATTACTATAAAGAGTATGGTGATTGCAATAAGATTTGTCTTTTCTTTTTGTATTTTTTTTCTGTCAAAGCTGTACATTCAACATGATTATACTGGCCTGTATTTAATGTACTGTCAAATTAGCTACAATCTGTGATATATTTGTACATGTCATGTATGGAGTGTATAATTTTCCGAATCAATTAGTTTATGCAAAATAAATGCAATCCTTTAATCACTTACTTCTTCATACAGACAATGTTTAATGACTAGTTAAGTTATGATAAGTAAGTAAGTACAATGTAATTATTTTATCATAGTGACCTGCGTAAACATATATGATAAATATGTTACATCGAATAAATAAATATAAAGTATCAAACACCCACCCTTTGGACTTTTAAGTCACCTTATATTTAAATCATTTTATATAGAAACAATAAAATAATCACGTATGTCAACAGAACATCTTTAACGTAATGACGAAAAGTAAAAAGAGATTTTTGAAAATAAAAGTATTAAAAAAAATTAAAAAGAACGTTAACAATTACTTGTATATGTGAGAACGTCTTAAATTGGAAGCTCGAACAATAAACTCTGCCATTTTCCTTGCATATTCAGACATTGAAAAATTCATCTTAGCAATAGTGTTCACGACAGTATATTCATTAAAATTAACAATATCATGAAACTTGTCATTTCGAATGTTATTATAAAGATCACATTCTAATAGAAAATTGTTCTCTGACTCCACGGTCTGTTGTTAACACAGCCTATCCTCGACTTGTTCGCCAATTCGGGTCAATCATTGTATGTCAAAGATACTATACCCTTGGTCAATATATTCAAGTTGTAAAATTCTTCTTCTGTTGATGTTAAACTTGTGTTGTAAACTAGTTACTATAAAGTACAACGATAAAATAAACATAGCAATGGATAGTAACCAGATAACTGACAATGTTTCGTTCCTTTTCCCCCTTTCAATTAATTGTGCATCCATTCTGAAAAAAAAAAACAAACATACAAAACATGAAGTGGCACATATTGTCTTGCTATAAATATTCTAACTCTTACTGGAAGCACCAAAAATAGATTGCAATCGAGTACATCATTTTGTGGGAATATATTCACCAATGATTTCGGTGTTTTAGTGGAGATGAATACAAGGTGTAGCGTAGATCTTAAGGTGTAAAGAGAGTATGTTGATTAACGAAGATGAATAAAGGGAATGGTGAGAAATATATAAAGTGAACAAATGGTGTGGTGATAGATATAGAAGGTGTAAACAGGGTGTGGTGATAGATATAGGAGGTGTATGGAGGGTGTGGTGATAGATATAGAAGGTGTATAAAGGGTGTGGTGATAGATATAGAACGTGTATAGGTGTGATGATAGATATAAAAGGTGTATAGGGGGTATGGTGATAGATATAGAACGTGTATAGGTGTGGTGACAGATATAGGAGGTGTATAGAGGGTTTGTCGATAGATATATAACGTGTATAGAGGGTGTGGTGATAGATATAACAGGTGTGTAGAGGGTGTGATGATAGATATATGAAGTAGATACAGGGTGTGATGATAGATATATGAAGTAGATACAGGGTGTGGTAACAGATATAAAAGGTGTATAGATAAACGTCTCAGAATGTGACGACTCTATTCACTACACTGAATCGGATCAAATTGATACAGGGAAGATATGTAAACGTATAGAAAGGTCTGAAAAATTCCCAACGATGTTCGAACTGTCAAATTTGCATCGCAACATCGTTGGGAATTTTTTAGACCTTCTATGATGATTGATAAATGTACCAATATTATTAAAAATCTGGAAAATAAAACTACGATATCCACTCTTTGTTAAAAGAACAAAAATAAAATGAGACATTTAACAGATGTATTAAACAATAAAAAAAAACAACAGAGGCAGAAATAGTTGAACAGTTTGAAATTCCCACTCCCTTCAAGTTGATAAAAACATAACTTTAAGTGTAAGTGAATTGTGATGTTGAACAAAAATATGAAAATTTAAACATTACCTATTTATGACAGTCTATTAGATTCATGGTTTCATGTTTATATCATACATGAGACCACTATGTGTATGTGGCAGTTTATATGGTTTATGGTCTCATGTTTTATATCATTGAAGAGATCATGGAGTGTTGATGACAGTCTAGGGGGTTCATGGTCTCATGTGTGATATCATAGAAGAGACTAAGAACTGTTTAGGTGGTCCATGGTTTCATATGTAATATACATTGTAAAAGAAAAGACCATTGAGTGTTTATGACAGTCTATGTGGTTCATGGTCTATGTGTTATATCAATGAAGAGAACATTGGGTGTTTTTGACAGTCTATTGGGTTCATGGTCTCACGTGTTACACAAAAGAAGAGACCACTGGGTGTTTATGAGTCGATGGGGTTCATGGTCTCATATGTTATATCATAGGAGAGACCATCTATGACAGTATATGGGGTTGCTGGTCACGTGTGTTATATCATAGAAGAGACCATTGAGTGTTTCTGACAGTCTGTGGGGTACATGAGCTCATGTGTTATACAATAGAAGAGACCACTGGGTGTTTATGACAGTCAATTTGGTTCATGGTCTCATGTATTATACAATAGAAGAGACCACTTGGTATTTATGGCAGTCTATGGATTCACGGTCTCATGTGTTGAAAAAAGAAGAGACCACTGGTTGTTTATGAATCTATGGGGTTCATGGTCTCATGTGCTATACCATAGAGGAAACCATTGGGTATCTATGACAGTCTACGGGGTTCATGGTCTTATGTCTTTTATAAAAGAAGAGACCATTGAGTGTTTATGACAGTCTTTGTGGTTCATGCTCTCATGTCTTTTTATAAAAGAAGAGACCATTAAGTGTTTATGACAGTCTGTGAGGTACATGGTCTCATGTGTTATACAAAAGAAGAGACCATCGGGTATCTATGACAGTCTTTGTGCTTCATTGTCTCATATCATTAATAAAATAAGAGACCATTGAGTGTTTATGACAGCCTTTGTGGTTCATGCTCTCATGTCTTTTTATAAAAGAAGTGTTTATGACAGTCTATGGGGTACATGGTCTCATATGTCATACAATAGAGATCATTGGGTGTTTATCACAGTCTATGCGGTTCATGGTCTCGTGTCTTTTATCAAAGAAGACACCATTGAGTGTTTATGACAGTCTATGGTGTACCTGGTCAGATGTGTTATACCATAGAAGAGACCATTAGGTATTTATGACAGTCTGTGGGGTTCATGGGCTCATGTGTTATACAATAGAAGAGACCATTGGGTGTTTATGTCAGTCTGGGATTCCTGATATGGTGTCATTTCACAGAATATGGAATTGGGCAATTGACAGTATATGGGGTTCATGGTCTCATGTATATCATTAGTTGGATCAACTGAAAATTGTCCTGTCAGATTGTGAGTAATCTCTTTGCGAGATGTACTGTTTTGCCACTTTAAAGAGGGCATACCACAGATATGCTCCTGCCTGAATTCAAGCTGGCAATTCCCCCTAATCTTATCCTTTTTAGGGAATCGATGCTACAGCCTCGTTGCTTGAGATATTTTTTTAACCATTTTTGACCTAAACATTTAAATTCGTGCCGGGCCGAATGCCTCCGTATCATAATCTTTTAAATTGTTTAGTGTCTGTTCATTGTTATTTAAAATGAGCCTTGTTGTTTTTTACATACAATTTTTTTCCAAATATTCTATTCTTTTACGATGATGACAAGTCGATTCAGCTCTTTATTCGACTGACAGTTGTAGACCATGGTAGCTGTCAAAGTGAAAGTAGTTTCCAAGTTTAGTAACAGTCAGCTGATGGCCAGCGTCACTCGTAATCGTGCAAATGATTGGCTAACACTTTGTTACGAAAGTGTTTTTGGGGATTTTAGTGGTTTATATCCACAGAAACAATCGAAATTATCTGCTAAAGGGAAAACGGTAGTATTTATTTTTCTATAGCCGACAACACTGACCATTTCAAGTTTTTCAGTAATATCTAATTAAACTAGGACTCAAAAACCATTTTTTGTTATAGTACTTTGATTCAGAGATCGAAAAATCACCATGGGAATAGAGGTTGACCATCTTTATTTTCAACCACCATCAAAAGTTTGAAGGTACCGAAAGTTTTGTATTTTTTGGTTCCGCACTCATTTGTAATATACAGTCTTTTTTAAAATTTCATTAACTATGCATTTTGAAGGATAGAAAATAAACTTAATTTTGTTTAAAACTTTAATCCTTTAAGAATCTGAGAGAGAAAAATCATCCGATTACAAACTTTGTCAGCACACCAATCTGTCCTTTCAATGTTCTACTTCCTTTCATCTTAGACACACAAGACCAAATATGCATGTAATAAATGACATTGATATCTAATGATTGAGGGAAGAAAACTGTTATGATAGTTCGCGTAGGTATATTGACCAAATGTCGGCGTTGCGAGTTCCATAAGCACTAGCAAATGGGACTGGTACCACGTGGCTGGGAATAAGTTACAAAGATATGCTGGAGCATTATCGTGTTAACCATCTTATGGAAAATAATAAGCTTGTGGTTTGTCCGTCTGTCTCTTTATCTCCCATCCCGTCTCATGCAAATGAGTATTCAGAGTGGTCAAGTTGGTGGCACCGGTTACAATACGTGCTGCCTCGCAGTTAATATTTTCTAAACGATCCTTCATATATTCAGTACAATTTTAATAACAATACCAGCCATATGTAACCGTGGATGGTGGTCTGGGTCTAATTTTCTAGATACTATCGTTGACTCAATTTTCTTCGGATTAAATGTGACCATCCATCTCTCGGTCCATCGATGAATTATTTGTATATCAGAATTGAAATAAATCGATGCCAAGAGAGGGCTGTCTACAATGGCATATACGCTAGTATCATCTGCAAAAAGTTTTATGTACAGTTAACTTCATCAACAATGTCGTTAATGAAAATCAGAAATAGCATGGGACCTAAGATGGAATCTTGCGGAACACCAGCAGTTATCGAAACCCATGAAGATTCATGCCCATTTAAACCACCCTTTGTTTTCTATCTCTCAAATAACTACAAAACCATGTTAAAAGATTACCAGACATGCCCACGTTTCGTTGAGACAGACAATATCAATATTACGCAGTTCTATATTGACGATGTGAAGCTTCGGAAATAAGCTTTGAATGTTCAAGTGAATGAAGGTCGGTAAAGCTTGCATATTATCTCGGAAATCATCAATGGTATCATCCCTAGTAGATGTCGAGGATGGTGTATCGCAGCTAGGTCCAGGATTTGACTCAATATAACCAGATAGCAAAAGAACATTAGACAACCAAAAAATATAACATTATAAAAGTCGGCAAAAAGATCAATCAACCACATTTGATATTGGTTCAGCTAAAATCAGCTTTGACGACATAGTTAAATTACCAGGAATACATTTTGACTTTAAACTAAATTTCAATTTTCACATTAAGAACTTGTGTAAAAAGCAAAGTAAAATAAACAGAGGAAAAATCCGTGGTAGACGAAAGAGTAAAGGAAAACTATGACACGTTGAATAAATAAGTTTTCATGGTGCAGATGGATACACCGTAACGATCCATGAATTCATAATGACGACCATAAAACTTCTGTAGTGATGACTTCAATTTTGTAGCAACAAACCCGGTTCCAGTAGCCTAGTTGTAAGAAGTCTAGCGCGATACAAAACGTCTGCGTAGTTACGGCATGAGTTTCTCTCATAAAAAGTCAAGTCCGGGGTAGACAAACGAGAAAAGGAAAACTATGACCCGTTGAATAAATCAGTTTTCATGGTGCAGATGGATACATCATAACGATCCACGAGTTCATGATGACGACCATAAAACTTCTGTAGTGATGACTTCAATCTTGTAGCAACATAACCCTGTTCCAGAAGCCTCTTTGTTAGAGTTCTAGCGCGATACAAAAAGTCTGCGTAGTTTCGGCAAGCTCTGGCATAACGTATGAGTTGTGATATGAACACTCCATACGCAGGTGCTGAAGGGATGTTGCCACATATGAAAGAAAGTTGACAATTATGGATGGAAAGTCATCACGTTTGTCCTAAGTTTGGTCAATAGTTTTTCTTTACCATCGATCTCTACGTGTAGGCCAAGATATGAGGCTGACTTCACAATGTCTGTGGTATCCATTATCTCAGGTTCTTTGAGGTAGATGCGATGTATCAAATCCCCTAAACGAGGATTGTTTAAATATAATACGTCATCTATTCAGCAGAAACTGAGATTAATAAAAAGAGGGAAGATCATTGAGATTTGTATACTGTGACCATACTGTAACTATTACGATTTATTAGTCAAATTTTAAATACCACAATGTAAAAAGAACAAGAACTATGACAATAGAAATTTTTAAAATAGAATGACTTAGCACCACTGTTCTATCAAACTTATTCCAAAAAAAATCACAAATGTATTTTTAGATATATTATTTTTATACATACAAGCCATGGTAAGAACTATTTCAGGCATTCAGTTTTTAGAAAGAGTAATCAAGGGAACCAAGATTATAGCGGTAATCAAAAGAATGTTATCCAGGGACAAAGACCAGGCATGGGAAAACAGACACACACAACAAAGAACACAAAGTAACTAAAATCATACATACAAAGTAACAAAAGTAAATAAGCAACTCGGACTCCACCAAAAACTTGGAGCATGGACCAGGTGCACCGGTAGGGTAAGCGTTCTCTGCTTTTCTAGAAACACCCGCCGAGTTGCTCATAAAAAGTCAAGTCCGGGGTAGACAAACGAGAGAAGGAGAACTATGACCCGTTGAATAAAACAATTAGAACTCATTACCGGAATCCTTCAAAACCACAACTAATTTCAATCAATTACAAGTAAATTATCTTTTTTGGAATCACAAAGAATAATGCTTGTTTGGTTTGCCAAAAATCCGCCCAAAGTTCCACATTAGAGAATTGCATTATGCAGGAGATACTTATATTTTATTATTTCAGATTTTACTCTTTTTTCCGACTTTTTACTATTTACTATTATAAGTTGCTTTTAATTTGCATAACAGCTATTTTGCTCTTCACTTTTGATTTATGCTTTATTGCCGAAATTTAGTTTTATTTAATTAGTGTTTCTGCATTTTGGTTTGTCTTGTATGTTTTATGTGTACAACTGCACGTGCAACTGTATGCAATGTTTTTTGTTTTTGTCGCTCTTTTTTTGTATATATTATTAGTCTGTGAAAGAAAAGTTCTTGATTTTATTTTTCTTGCCGACTTTAAATAAAGCTTATCTTATCGTATGTTATCTTTTCTAATCTGTACGTCCTTTTAAGTCATTATGTGCGTATTAACATGCGCAAGTGATCAGTTAGGTATTTTAGGTATTTAAAACAAAAGTAAAAAAAGTTTGTATTGAAAAAAAAATAGGGGACATACAAAAAGTGCTACTATTTTATTGCGCTGTCCCAAGTCAGGAATTTCTGGGCTCTGTATGTCTTGTTTCGTTTTCATCTTAACTGTATTTTTATGTTACTTGAATATAATGTGGCAACTCTTTCGCCTCATTTTACCTGCGTATGATAATGATTTTTGGGGTCAGCTGCAGCCTGCCTTGTGGTGTGAGGGTTTCCTCTCGTCGTTCATTGAAGACCAATGGGTAGGCTTCAACTGACATTTTCATCCCGATGGGATTGTAGTCTCTATGACATGTACACCATACCTATTCTCGCTTTATTTCTTATTGAATAAGCTAATCGTCATTACGACAACATATCATTATTGTTTGACTATTTTGTAAAATGATAAGTATTTACTGCTTCAAGTTTGAATTATGGAAGAAAATGGACATGCATGGGTGTCAATTAAATGAAAGATTACTTCCCTTTCCTGCCTGAAGGGTCAATATTTTTTCAAGAAACATTATATCATAATTAGAACAACAAGCTTACAATGTAAAAACATATACATAAAAAATCAGAAATAAATTCGAATCCACCTTTTAGCTCCTTAGTAGCTGTATATCTCTACAGCTATTTCAGTTATTTTATCTCTGAATGAATAATAATAATTTTTGTACGAATCTAAACTTGGTGGATTTTGTCCCCGAGGGTATCATCAACCCAGTAATACAATTTTTAAAATTAAGGACCATCTATTCCAGTACAAAAATTCTGGCTATTTCAAAATTATCAAACCATGTTCCATCACTTTAAATAATATATTTGACTACAACGATGACGAACCACATTGTACCATATCAAAATGTGGTATTAAAAATTGCAACATTCTTATAACCGACTCTTACTTCTCCAGTTTCGTTACAAACAAAACCTTCCATACAAGACGTCACGATGACTTAATATATGGATTAGAATGCAACTTATGTGGTTTAGTATACGTCGGAGAAACGCAAGAACGATTAAACAAAATTCTCGACAGTTTATCAACACTTTAATCAACAAGATCATTCAATCCTCTCTATGAAAAAATAAAAATAAAAAATTACCATCCTACGAACAGTCCCGTTCTAAGTAAAAACTATCGTAGGGAAAGAGAGGAGTACTGGATACGCAGACTAGGTACTGCAATACCTTACGGATGCAATGCCAACATCAAAAGTATAGGAAACCTTTCAACCCCTATATAACATTAGCATAAATGTGGTGAATTTATTTGACAAAAATCCAAGACGGGAAAGGAGTCATAGCCATCGCCACTATACGTCACCTAGGTTACATAATTTCTCCATAGATGGTCTCCTTCCTTTCATACAAAAACCTCTTGGACTTCATCACATTAGAACCAAACTTTATTCTACAACTCTCACTCTACTACACTCCCTTTACAAAACAAGTCTTGACACTCCTGTTTCTGATCCCACCTCAACATTATACAGACTTGTTGCCATCATCTATGATATTGGTTTCCACAGACTCTTTAAACCAGCTTGTGTGAAAAGTCAAGATGAAGAAAAACGATCATTTCTTCCACTACCGTTTGTCAACAAAGGTATAGATGCAATTAATTTGGCTAACATCCTCCATCACAAAAACGTAACCAACAAAATTCCCCCATATATCAGAGACAAATCCATACCAAATATTTCATATTCCTATACCTCACTCAGTGCATCCAAAATTTTCAATTATAAAAGGCTATTGCGGAGCCTCGAGATTGAGGATTCAAGGCTAATCCACTTGACTGTTCTTGCAAAACTCACCATTTAAATATGGTCCTTCTGGTCACGTCGTTACGGGAGATTTAACCATCATCGTAAACGAATCTCTGCGTAATATCCTTTCTAAAGGTCCCAAATACCGTGAACCACGCCCCATAACTTGGAATTATAACTTTAAAGTTCTTATGGATGCCGTCGAGCACTATGCAAGAAAATGGATAAAACGAGAACAAGAAGACATTGATTCTCTGTCAGTGTGGTTAAAGGCCGTGAGGTCTTTAATTTTGAAACGAATGAAAGTAGGTCAATGAGTGCCAAGGCTACATCAAAAACAAGCAAAAACATTGTCTACTATACATGACAAATATGTTGTCGTACCAGCAGACAAAGCCCAAAACAACATTGTTTTGTCTGCAAAATGTATTATATCCAATGTTTATTATCAGAGGTTGACGTAGAAAATAATAGCAGTGATAAGATCTATACTGCTACCACACTCTCCAAAGAAGAGATTGTGGAAAATCATAAATCTGTGCTATCCTTTTGGTCTCTCTACCAAGGACGATGATTGTGATTTACCGTCTATGTACTGAATTCCTAAACTCCAACAGAATCCATACAAACAACGTTTCATAGCTTGATCTGCAAAATGTACAACAAACCTCTTTCAAAACTTTTAACTTCTATACTTACAACTGTCAAAGAGGGTCTCCAGTCCTACCACAACACTTGTTACTCCCGTAGTGGTATTAATTCAATGTGGATCCTGAAAAATTCGAAAGACCTTTTGGAGACAATCAGTTCAAGACTATTATCTGAATATAATAGCATTAAAACCTATGATTTCTCAATATTGTATACTTCTATTCCCCATACTCAGTTAAAATCCCGACTTAAAAACATTATACACTGTTGTTTTTCCAAAAAAGATGGTACACCTAGATACAAATATATAGTTCTTGGTAGAGATTCCTCATACTTTGTAAGAAATAATTCCAAATATACAGAGGAAGATGTTTACAAAATGCTGGAATTTTTAATCGACAACATATTTGTCCAGTGTGGTGCACGTGTTTTTGAGGAAACGGTCGGCATTCAAAATGGGAACAAATTGTGGTCCTTTACTTGCTGCCCTATTCCTTCACTCTTATGAGGCTGACTTTATAGCTGATCTGTTCCGAAAGAAAGAATATCGTTTGGCTAGATCCTTTAATCTCAGTTTCCACTACATAGATAACGTATTATCTTTAAACAATCCTAATTTGGGGGATTTGATACATCGCATCTACCCAAAAGAACTTGAGATAAAGGATACTACAGACACTGTGAAATCAGCCTCATATCTTGACCTACACTTAGAAATCGATGGTAAAGAAAAACTATTGACCAAACTTTACGACAAACGTGATGACTTTTCATTCAGAATTGCCAACTTTCCTTTCATCTGTGGCAACATCCCTTCAGCACTTGCGTATGGAGTGTTCATATCACAACTCATACGTTATGCCAGAGCTTGCCGAAACTACGCAGACTTTTTGTATCGCGCTAGAACTCTAACAAATAAGCTTCTGGAACAGGGTTATGTTGCTACAAGATTGAAGTCATCACTACAGAAGTTTTATGGTCGTCATCATGAACTCGTGGATCGTTATGGTGTATCCATCTGCACCATGAAAACTAATTTATTCAACGGGTCATAGGTCATAGTTTTCCCTTCCTCGTTTGTCTACCCCGGACTTGACTTTTTATGAGCAACTCGGCGGGTGTTTCTAGAAAAGCAGAGGACGCTTACCCTACAGGTGCACCTGGTCCATGCTCCCAGTTTTTAGTGGAGTCCGAGTTGCTCATTTGCTTTTTTTACTTTGTATGTATGATTTTAGTTACTTTATGTTCTTTATTGTGTATGTCTGTTTTCCATGTTTGGTCTTTGTTCCTGGATTACATTCTGTTGATTACCCTATAACCTTGGTTCCCTTGATTACTCTTTGATTACCGCTAGAACCTTGGTTCCCTTGATTACTTATATTAAAGGGTATATATTTCATGCGCCTGTCCACTAAGAAGCTTCTTTGCGTCGATATATATTATATTTTGTTTGATTTTGAAGAACGTCCTCGTTCGGTAATATGGATTTCTTATGTATTTTTTTTCTAGTCCCGAATTCTTAAGCCGTTAAGGTTTACCATTGAACGATAAACTCTGAAATCAATCCGAAATATGTCAAATACGTGATTTTTTTCTGTTGTAATCCATCATACCTCAAGGATATTTTAAAACCTCTATTAAGTCTATCTTGATATATTTAATTTAATTTGATTTAGTCATACATTTTCGATATACTAGAGTGGGTTTCGTTATCTGTTCCATGGAGTAGCTCTCAGACGCAGATTTCTAGGAAGCGGACCCCTTTGATTTGGGAAAACAATTATTTTTTCATAAAATCTTGCTTTTTTATCACCAAATTACATGAAATTTGGGACCCGTTTATGTTCCCTGTAGCTAATTGGCATCACGTGATCATAACATCCTGTCCCCCTTTTGTCTCAAAAATACGTTTGAGAAACCTGCAGTTCAGACCCTTGATGCTATAGATATTGGTTGCTTATATGTGAGTGAATAGAAATCGATGGAAATCATTTGAGCGTGCCCTAATTAGGCCTATTTCGGAATTTCTGAATATACTAACAAAATTGGATTTTATTTAATCACTCATTTATTTATTTATTTTGCCTGATCTTTTGTGTTTGCTCTTGTGGCAACGAGTAAGTATTTAAATTGATTCATATTTCCCGGGTTTTTGCACATTTTAGTTGTTAGATAACACCATTTATAAATATTTAGATATGCTATGACCAATCCAAAATTTCAACAGATTGATACCTTTTATATATAGAAATCTAGTCGAATCACTGATAGAGAGAATAAAAAACTTGCGGATAAGATCGGTAAGTTCCATGTTTTTTTTTCGTAGACACTCCATCATGGTAACAAAACATCGGAATTCGTTTTAATTTATGGAGGACAGAATCCTTTTTATTTTAATTCCCTATGTCACTATACTTTACGATTGGTTATGCTTACTTAGTTACTTTAAAGGTGAAATATTTTTGTACTTTTTTTTTCATCAGTAAATATTTTGGTAGAAAAATAGAAATGTATCAATGTTTCTGATTTTTGCAGTTGTTTTATCCTTTTTCTTTTTTATTAGTTTTTCTTGTTATATGTTTGTTGTTATATTTTGTTTTAATTGTATCTTTTAGAACCGTATGCTTGTGTATATGCAGTTTTTATAAACGTTGGCCTGATTTTAAACAACCTTTGCTAAATATATTTTATAACTAATTTTCGTATACATCGTAGGGGTCTTTATATAGATAACGATTGAAAGTTAATTCTGACATTTCCATTTACTTGCCCTTATCTATAATTCTTGTAATGTATTAAGTTAAAAGTCTGTCAGTATAACTCAGCAACATATTTTGTTGTTTTCGTGCATTTTACAATTGATTGTAGTCTCTTTTTCAGGATACATAACTGAATGTAAAGTATGAATTCAATAAAAGATAACCCAAATTTACTAACCACTGATAGAGGAAAACGTATTAAATACCATTTTTTCTGCGTTACTGTGCCTTAATCCAAACATATCTTTCTGGATCGTTATGTCAAGTCTTATGTTTTATCACGTGCTATTACTTTTCTCCAATGATTTTAAATGTATTGATGTTCAGTGTATTTAATGCAAAATAATAGTTCATCATGAAAACAAATCGAAATTTAAGATAAAAGGGAACAAATGCATTTATTTTTATAGCATTATTTTCAAATCTCAAAAAAGTGAATAATAAAAAGTACATGGCAAATGGCTATCCGTAAATGAAATCACGTTATCACGAATTTCAAAGAACGGTGACCATAAATTTGTCGAAAGTCATCACTGTAAAAATGTACTTGTCAAAGACCTGTAATTTTAATTACAGGTCTATGGTACAGTGCTTAATATTTTAAATGTTTCAAAGGATTTTATTTAATATTTTTGTTTTGTGGATGCCATGTTCTCAAATAATACGTCTATGGAAAGTTTATTACTTGTGTACTGTGGATGGTTTTCCCAGTGCTTCTCTGAAAAGTAACTAATCGTAACCTGCGTATGGAGTGTTCATATCACAACTCATAACTCATACGTTATGCCAGAGCTTACCGAAACTGCGCATACTTTTTGTATCGCGCTAGACTTCTAACAAGTAGGAGCTTCTGGAACATGGTTTTGTTGCTACCGAAGTTGAAGTCATCACTTCAGAGGTTTTATGGTCGTCATCATGAACTCGTGGAACGTTACGGTGTAAGCCATGGAAACTGATTTGTTCAATGTGTCATAGTTTTCCTTTCCTCTTTCGACTACCCCGGACTTGACTTTTTATGAGAAACTCGGCGGGTATTTCTAAAAAATCAGAGGACGCTTATCCTACCGGTGCACCTGGTCCACGCTGCAAGATTTTAGTGGAGTCCGAGTTGTTCATTTGCTTTTGTTACTTTGTATGTATTGTTTTAGTTACTTTGTGTTCTTTGTTGTGTATGTCAGTTTTCCATGTCTCTGGATTACATTCATTTGATTACTCTTTCTTATAAGTTTGAATTTAGATGAAATTATATGCCCCTACCTTAACTTTACTTTCAATTGTGCTTTACTTGTACAGTATATATATATATATATATATATATATATATATATATATATATATATATATATATATATATATATATACTTTACTTTCAATTGTGCTTTACTTGTACAGTATATATATATATATATATATATATATATATATGCACCTTTTTCTATACAATTTTCAATTTTTAAATTCTTTTTTTTTAAAGTTTACTTACAAAGTAGGGGTCAAGCTATTACGGTTATAATAACACAAATATTGAATATGTGACTAAAAGTAAGCCACTTACATGTAGATGTATAAATGACCGTCAAATAGAAATCCCAAGTAGTGTAAAAGGAAAATACTTTATCCACAGTTATAAATCTGTAAGTGTCCATATTCAAGTTAAATGAGATAAAAATCCTCTGTAATGGTAGTATTTTTTTTGTATTGTTATTTATTTTTCGTCATACAAATTGTTTTCATCAAATATCTTAGAATAAGAAAGTGAAGTGGACTAAGTGTTTTAATGCAAACATCCTAAAACATACCTGTTAAATTATGCTGATATTCGACCAATGGTGACAAGTTGTTGTAAACAATGCTTATCAAAGTATCTTTTCTACTGATATACATAAGTAAAAAATTCAAACATTTTTCAAATGTACTTAATAGGATGAATAGACCAACTGATTATTTTTATTTATTGACATTTATATTTTAAAATGTTTATAATCGTAATGATTCATAGTTATTGTCATAGCGAATCTTTTAATAGTTTGTCTTCGGTAGCATTCCTTTGTATACCTGCTACAAGTCCCTCTTTTAATTATATATGTTGAGGTAATTTTCTACTGAAAAAAATTCTCATAAAATATTAGCTTTGGTAGCTGTACCTCATATCTTAGCGGGTGTCTCTAGAAAAGCAAAGGACGCTTACCCTACCTGGTCCATGCTCCCAGTTTTTAGTGGAGTCCGAGTTGCTCATTTGCTTTTGTTACTTTGTATGTATGATTTTAGTTACTCTATGTTCTTTGTTGTGTATGTCTGTTTTCCATGTCTGGTCTTTGTCCCTGGATTACATTCTTTTGATTACCGCTATAACCCTGGTTCCCTCGATTACTCTCTCATGTGGAGACTTTTGAAACAAACTTTAATTAATAACAAAAACAATTAGAAGGGAATTGTAGCTAGTCTCCGTCAGCCCCTGGATTGTTGAAATTTTATAACAAAGGAAATACCTTATGCAATAGCCTGTCAAACTATTACTGTACTAAATTTCTTCAAAAACAAGGTTATGTTGTCACAAGATAAAACTGATCATTTAAAAAAAAACAATACAGACGACACCATGTACTCGTTGCACCTCTACCATGAAAGCAGATTTGTTCACAATGTTGTAAACCTTATCTTTCAATACATTGTCAATACTCCAGGTTTTAGTGTTGTCCGGGTTTATGTTTAAGTTTCTGTGGGTCTCTTTTAATTCTTTTTGGGGGAGGAGGGGGTCTAGTCTTTCTAAATGGATTTTGAATATCCCGTTACTATTTCTATTCTGGAGAAACCTAAACTAGTCTTTCTAATGACGACCGATGGATTAGCAGATGCGACTCAAACTATATGTTTTATATTTGTTATCCTTAAAGTGGAAAATTGTTTACACTGTTTTACAATATTTAAATATGGTTTAAATTCGAAAATACAAACACAATCATTATACATGGAATTTATGAAATTCGTTTCCCGTACATTTCGTTTATAATTTATTTATACCTTTTGTCAATGGAAGATGTATGCTAAAGAAACGCATGTTTTTGTCCATCTCAAGTGTAAACATTGGCCTTAATTTTAGCCCTTATTGTAGAGAAAGCTACTGTCGACACAACAATAATAGATTATACAACTCCTTCCTCAAAGTGTTAATAAAGAAACAAAACAACACTTGAATTAGTGATCAAGAGTAATCAAAGGAACTAAGATTCTAGCGGAAATCAAAAAAATGTTTTCCAGGAGCAAAGACCAGACAGAGAATACCACACATTAGCTCTGATATTACTACTTGTCTTCAAATTGATTTGGATAAGACATACACCGCAATCAATGTTTTGATAAACACACTCAAATTATTAATGACCTAGTTTTTTTCTAGTAGTGAATATTATCAAATGCCAAAATAAAATGTTTTGTGCCATATTTTTTATCGCAGGTAATCATTCATACGCACATTTATTTTCCAATTCATGCTGCTAGAATTGTGCTAGAACATGTCTCAATTCGAGCTTATCTACACGTAAAATTATTTATTATTGTACCATTGTTGATAATTCCAATATAGAATCATATACGCTTCTCTTTCATACGGTCATGGGACATTTATGTTACCCTAGCGGAGTACGTGTTCATTTAGGAAGTCATTTCAGTATCAAATAAGTCAAAAGGTCAAGTTTTGTAAACTGTATATTTTATTAATTTTCATATCATATATACATGTATGTTGTAAATTGCCTAATGAGTAAAAATATACTTTTAGTGCAATTTGCCAATCAATTAATATTTTTGTTGTCATGGAGATAAGAATTAGTTTAAATGATTTATACGTTTTCATATTTATAAGATTAAATTCAAAGTAAACATGGTGTCGTGCAGTTGTGTTTACCTTTTACCATTTTGGTACCATCTCCGTCGTTATGGTATTTTGTAAACTATCAAATAAAAAGTCATTCCAACAACAAAAAATAATAATACGACAAGTGGATTATTGTTGAATCATATATTATTATTCATTCTTAAAAGAATTAACGCCCATTGTTTATATTTGACTAAAAAGTTCAAGTTATATGCCAACCAACCTAGGTTTGTTTAAAAGTGAATTGTAACAAATCCGTCTTGGATCTGTGATGGCGAGTATATAAAGTAAGAATTCTGGCCAGATTTTTCCCTTTAAAGATGATTTCTATTCTTATTTTAATGCGGTGATGGAAAAAAGAAATTACAAGTAAGTAAAATCAACATACAACTCATAAAATTAAAAATGCAACCAATCGATAAGATATATCTCGTAATTTCATGTATGAATTCGAAAATGTCTTTTAATGATCGATTTTGCATTTTTTTTTCTGTTATTTTGTTTTGTATTTGTTTGTTTATGTTGTATGCTGTTTAACAGCGTCATATTTAAGTGTGCGTAATTTATTTGTGACAGTGTAGATATAACTTTTTTATTACACATTAGAACAATAGTTAATACAAAGATTTTCAGAGGAGCAACTATTCATTGCATAATTGTTTGTGTTATTTTAACTATTGCCCTAATATTTTCAATTAGAGATAACCTTAACTACATAAAATTACAATAGCACTATTTTGTTTTCAGAAATACAGAATTATGCAATTATATGGCAGAAAAGTGATATTTTACAACTTGTAAGTTTAAAGGTTTTTTTTCTGTGTATATTGCTTTTTTTCTTTCTATGAAGTTCTTTACTTGTTTCTTGTTTATTAAATGTAAAAGTAGTAATACCAACGATTCCAACGAGAGAAAATCCGGGAAAAATAAAAACGTGTACACCAAAGAACTATACACGACGGACAAGGAAACTTTAAAACGGGTAATTTGAACTAATCTGATTTTCGGCATTTAAAATTATGAATTGCGAAGCGATTGATAAAATTTGTAAACTGGCCTAAACCAGGTTATGGAGTATAACCTGTTAATTTCAAATTTGATGACAGTTGAAATATTAATGAACACGTTGTTAGGGATTATTTGAATCGTGGAGTGTCGACCAATTTGTAAAAAGAGTATGTTGGTAAAATAACCAATGTAATCATAGAAAACAACCAAAAGGGTATATTTCATGTATTAATTATCTTTCAGAATTTGTTTAGTTTTGTATTTGTGTCTTTGACTGTAACCCTATTTCAACACCATTTTTGTAACTTATCTATACTTTTCACGAGAACAAAATTGCAATGAAACGAAAAAGAATTTAATGATTGCTATTATAGTTCTCTCTCTTTTTTAGATTAAGTAAACTTCTGTGGTTTATTGGTGCCCTTACTATATTGTTGATGATAAAGAGGGTAAGAACAGGTGAAAAGTTTTATCACTGGGAATTCTCATATGACAGATGTAACCTAGGAGAAATCCTACATGACGTTGAAAGGAATGGAAAAGCTGCCATTCCACCAATCAACAAATTAACCGAACAATTCAAAACACTCAAAGATCCAGCTCGTGTTTTATGTAGAAATTCAAAATGTGACCAGATAGATATGCTATTTATCGTAAAATCATTCGTTGCGAATATAGGCCAAAGGGCGGCAATCAGGAAAACTTGGGGGAAAACCCAAAATACAAGGATAAAAACGATATTCATATTAGGTTATCTTGAAGACTTTCGGGATATTATTGATGTAGAGTCGAACACTCACAACGACATTCTTCAGTTTGATATCATCGATGTTTACGATAATTTAGTGTTTAAGACAATGTTTACGTTTATGTGGTATTTACGGCAACGTATAAATGCAACATATGTCCATTTTTTGGACGATGATCGCTTCGTTAATACAAATAATCTCTACCAATTTGCCATGAAAAATTTAAAAGAAACTGACTTAAAGATGTTTGGTCATAAATTAACGCTAGCAACCCCTTATCGTGGTAGTACATCTAAATGGAGCATATCACTGAAAGATTATCCGTATGATTTCTGGCCGCCATACCTTATTGGAGGCACAATATTGACAAATTCATTAGTGGCACGCAAATTAGCAAAGGTGGCTCCATATGTAAAACTCATAAAGATAGAAGATTCGCTTACCGGAATTATGGCGAAACTGTTAAAAATAAAGTTGATACACAATAGTGGGTTTCTTCCAGAATACGAGGAAGGATCAAAATTGAAAGATAAATTTTCAAGCCCGAACTATAAAAGTTATAGTTCACATATTGAGGGTTGGAATGCATTGCATTCATAAAAGAGGAAACAAAATTTTGATTTATCAGTATAATTTAATTGCTATTTGACAACTATTATTATAAATGACCAACAAAACTTGTTTCATCCTGTCTTTTTTATGTTGCAACGCAAATCCGGGGAGGGAATATATAAATCCTTTATAATAAGTTCATTAATGCGCGTTCTTTTATTTGACTCTTACTATAAGTCATTATGTCCAATGGGTTTACAATTATGTTTTAAGCGCTTTGACTATCTGCAGAAAGCATTTGACATTGTCATGTTAACAATTCTACAATGGTAAAAATCATGACAATGAGTGAACCACTGTATTTTTGTCCTTTTGTTAAGTTAAATAAATGGTAATAACAGAATTACCGCACTCATAAACTCTAGCCAAAAGTAAAAGGAACAGTCTAAACGAAAAGTCCATATAATAGATTGGGTAACAACAAAATTACCGAACACTAATCCGAACCATATTCTAGTCAAGTCCAAAATAAATCTGGCAAAATTATATTAAACACCACTGGAGCAGCTGATACCGCAATGGTACTGACTTGGTTCACGCATTTCAAATGAAGTGGTGGGTTAAATTATTACTCATTATTTTAGAAGAAACTGAGTATTTTTCAACCAAGGACTGATATCTAAAAAAGAATTGGGAAAGACACCTTTTAAGACGCATTTACTCAGACCCCTGATTCTGGAGTCTGTTACGAAAATATTTATGGCGTTCAAGGAAATCAGAGTAGTTAGTACTTGCTCTAGCGTAGCGAGTCAATTGTGAACTATAAACACCATATGCGGGAGATGATGGTATATTGCTGAACTAAAATTAAAGTCGTCTCTTTTATCATAAAGCTCAATGATGAGATTACCACTTCTAGATGAAGGCACCAAAAAGATGCAGAACAAGCTGTTTCTGTAGTCTCCCTTATTTCGAGCTCTAGTGGATATATTGACGGTAACATTTGCTTAAAAAATGGTTGTTGATGGGCAATAAATCATCAATATATATGTATGCAGGATTTAGCATCTTCTATATTTTTATTATTTACGAAATTTTGAAGAAATTCAGTCTCGTATGAATATTTAAAAAAAGAGTTAGTGCTTATTGGAATGCCAACTTGTTGTTGAAAGATATCTCCTCCAAATGCGACAAATATGTTATCAATGAGGAAATCAAGCATATTCCAAACCTGCTTTTCTGCGTAGGACATTTTGACTTTGTGTGATGTTTTAGAGAAATATGTGGATTTGTAACTTAGAACAACATAATTTACGAAACAGCATAAAATTTACGAAAACGTCCTTTCAAACGAGATGGTAACATTAAGGTAAACACCAAAAAGTTAGATACAACCGCAATGCTACTGACTTGGTACATGTATTTCTGTAGAAATGGTTGGTGGGTTAAACCAGGTTTTAAAGCGCGCTTAGCCTTCCGCTTCCATTAAGGCTAATTGCTGTAGGTGTATACAAACAGGCAGCACGAAATTGCCACCAGGTAAAGTTGTCAAAATCTGTAATTAAAGCAATACAGAAGAAATGTTGATGAAAAAGTAATCAAGGCAACAAATATTCTAGTCGAAATCAAACGCAACGCCATCCAAGGACAAAGACCAGACAGGGAAAACAGACACATACAACAAAGAACATAAAATAACCAAAATAACACGTACAAAGAAACAAAAGGAAATGAGCAACTTGGACTCCACTAAAAACTGGGAGCATGGACCAGGTGCACCGATAGGATAAGCATCCTCTGCTTTACTAGAAACACCCACCCAATTGCTCATAAAAAATCAAGTCCGGGTAGACGAAAGAGGGAAGAAAAACTATGACACGTTGAATAAATCGGTTCTCATGGTTCAGATAGATACATCGTAATGATCCATGAGTTCATGAATACGACCATAAAATTTGTGTAGTGATGACTTCAATCTTGTAGCAACAGAGCCCTTTTCAGAAGCATAATAGTATGAAGTCTAGCGCGATACAAAAAGTCATCGTAGTACGGCAAGCTCAGATATATCTTAAAAACGAAAATTCATAAATGAGTGAACCTTGCATTGTGGTCAGAAAAGAGCCCGTCTCAATCTGGAAGATTTTGCTTCTACCTTGATGGAAAAAAAAGAATCTTGCTTTTAAAAAAAAATTGAAAAAGGAACGAACGTGATGAAACGCAACAATGCACCAGTGTAAAATCTAAATATAAAATAACAAAATCTTTCATAGGTCACCAAAAGTCCTTAACAAGACACACCTTTAAGTATTCATCGAAATGCTCCCACATCAAAAGTAATAAAACTCACGGTAACAGAACGATGACACATCTTCAAAATAAGGCAGACAAAAATAAATCAAGATATTATGAAGTGCGTTTTGTGTTGTTCAATTAATTTATCGCATGGCAGCATAAGGTATTTAGAAATACATTAAAATTATTTAAGATAGATGCGATTCCTATAATATATGAAGGTGCAACATAATATAAAGTGATAGCATGCATCGAAATTTCGATTAATTTTGCATTTCCTTTTTAATGTATAGTTCTAATCAATGTCTTCAACAAAATATATGCAAAACTTATCAATTAGTACTACAGCTAAGAATCAAGCAAAATGTGATTCATGGTTGGACTTATTAATTAGTACTCAATCTTAAAATCAAGCAAAATGTGATTCATGGTTGGAAAGCCTACATATTTTTATTTTTGATATTTTGTTTAAATTGTTGTAAAAAGAAATTAAAATGTGGCTTTTTATATAATCCAAGTTTATAGGACATGTGAATTATGTAAGAATGCATTCTAGAATTCAGAATTAAGGGATATAATTTGCACATGACATTGAAATACAACAAATTGAATTTTTCGATGTGAATTATCACATAAGAACAGATAGATTTGCATGAGTTATTATACATTCCATCATTTTGACCTATAGAGTAAATTAATAACAATAATAAAAATGGGTAGCGATAGCCTTTTTTATGTATATATTACAGACCTTGCATGATTCTTACAAAGACTGCTACGTAATAACTGACACAAACTTGTACGCATGTATAGTACTTTTGATGCTGAAATGACCTGTACAATGTCCAAACTCAAATAGTAAAATGAAATATAATATAAGAGAGGCTATAATCAATGTTCAAACAAATGACTTAAAATAGTTTTAAACAAATATATGTTCCCTTCTATCTGAATAATTTAAATTCCATTTACATGCTCATTTGCATATTCAAAAATCTACTGAAAAACTCTATCTCATCTCTGGTACAGATCTCTTAACGTTGTATTCTGCTCTGGGTTGACAAAATCTTTTCCTGACAAATCAGTAAAATTCTTGCATTCTTTGATTGCAGAATTCGGTACCTTTAATGGTAAAAGAAAGACAACTCTACTCAGTAGTCATGTATGAAAAATTATCACAAGTGATGATTAGATTTGAACAGTTGTAAGTATCAGTCATGTATTGCATATTCATGAAAGCATGGAGGCTAAAGAATATAGTGCGCTTTCTTTGTTTTTGCCTTTTCTTTTCCTATTTATGTTTTTTAGCAAATGATTACATTATTTCATCAAAAGGGTAAATATCGAGCTATTACACTTAAAACATGTTTTTGAGGAAAAACAGAATTTCCATGGAAAATAACGCTTCAGAAAAGAGATCCATTTTATGAACTCAAAATACAAGTGAAAGTAGTAAAGTCTATTCTTAGTTCGATCTGTCCAGGTGTATCAAAGTTCGTGCCTCTTTTTCTAAAATGCACCTGAAATGATTTTTGGTATTTCCTTAATGGAAAAACATGGTCAAAATTAGATTGAAACTTTTTGTTTATTTTATTTTAAAATCACGAACATTTAAGGCTTACTATAGAAGCCTATGGGGCAAAGAATACAAGACTGAAACATGTGTATACCGTCTATTTCGTGCTAAGTTAAAAAAACAATATACATCCACGCATAAGCCACGAAAATAGTAACAGTTTTGCTTGTTCAGTCCAAAGTAATGTAAAATCTTTTTAATAAACAAAAATAAAGCAAATTTAAAAATCTAAACGTGGATAATCATGTTACCTTATTGAAATATATCGTTCGTAATGAATTAATATATACAGGCAAAAAAAACTGACGCAAAAAAAAATCAGACAATTAGAACATTGAGCTTTCCTCATCTTCTTTACTTGTTTTGGTATTTGAAAATGTTTATCGCGAATGCAAAAATAACATCAATATGGTATAATATATAGAGTCATACAAATTATAATAAAAATGTCAACTTCTAAGTTATTTGATTTAACCGACATTGCTGGCCTAGTGGACACTTGTCCTGTAAAGTATATAGAACCATGGCACACAGGTGTCAAAGGCAAAACGCAGTGAGGAAATATGTCAATTCAGAATTTGTTCGTGATAATAATATGCATTAATTCAATAGAAACTATAACATCATCCACTGAAATTCAAAATAAAATTTATAGGCAATACCTTTTCAAGTGGCGTGTACTGAGGATGATGATGGACCATAGTTGGATTGTTGGAGGCCCTGTTATATGTCATTATATAAGCCCATCGCCTTAGATCACTTTTGTTAGCACTGCTATGATGCAGGGTATTACAATGGAAGAACAATGCATCCCCTGAAAATTGGATCGCTTTTGTTAAAACTAATATTGTGCAGGATATCAATGGAAGAACAACGCATATCCTGGAAGTTCAACTATTTTCTAAAATGAGATAATTTTTGTTATATATATAAAAATCAAGCGCGAAGCCAAAAACAGATTATTCCGTACGACATGTTGAAAAATTAGAAAAAAAACCATACTTAGATATGAAATGGATTCCAGTTCAAATGGATTCGTAATTAAAACGTTATTTTGCTTGGGATTATCTTAATCACGGGTTGCATACCAATCGACATTAATGACGTCACAGTACCAAACCAGGTAATGCAGTATCTTCAGTTTTGCACAAAAGACTATTGAGGAAACCTGAGAAGCAGCCAATCAGAATGCTTACAAATCAGTTCAACTCCTTTACCAATATCTTCAATCTGTCTATCATTTCGTTTTATCATTTACTTCGTCGTTTCCAAAACTCGAGATTTAAATTCCATTGATTTTAATTTTGACTATAAAAGCACTAAGACAACAAACCTGGTTCCATTTCCATGTAGTGGTGTGGGCATTTCTCCCGAATCAAATCAACACGTGATTTCAAACCCACGTATTGACCATCGAAAGGATGGTGCTCAATACGTCCACATTTGTGAGAACCACTCAAAACCTTTCAGAAATTAAGAAAATATATATACATGTATGTAGTTAGACAAGAGGCTCATCGGAGCTTGCATCGCTCACCTGGTTAAATTTTGCCAATCAAGGGCAATAAATTGAACAAGGAGCTGTCCAACAATTTCCACTCAAGAAGACTTTGGTAGGACTTATCATAAGGGTCATTTCAGCATTTGAAAGTTTCTTTCTATATATCATAGTTTTCAAAATATAGGGTGAAAATTGAAAAAATATCTTTTTTTCACCTTTCAAGGGCATTAACTCTTACAAGGTGTTGTCTGAAAGGTTTGATCCCCGAAACTTTAGTAGGCCTTATAATAAGGATCATTTCAGCAATTGAAAGAATTTTGGCTAAAACTAACGGTTTTGGAGATATAATGTGCAAAAAAACTACTGTCTGACCCCCCCCCCCCATGTTCTATTTTTTAGTAATGGCGGCCATGTTTTTGATGATTCAAAAATCCAAACATCAGTTCTCTGCAGGATACCCCAAGGAATATTAAAACCAAGTTTGGTTCCAATTGGTCATTTAGTGTCATAGGAAAAGATTTTTGTATTTTGAAAGAAATACCATTTAAAAAAGCCAAAATTTATCGAAAAGGGCAATAACTCCAACATGACTTAACAGATTCAGAGGCGTAGCTAGGCCTGTTTTATTTGTACGCAAAATTACGGCGAGGGGTCTTGGGGGGGTCTCTCAAGGCCCCAAGTGAGTGAGTCATTGCATAAAACCTCTATTTCATCTTTAAAATATGTGTTTTTTATTTTTCTTACTTTTTCCGAAAGTACGCAACTGCGTATTTGCGTATAGGCAGCTACGCCCCTGAGATTGAAACGAAAATTTGACCCGGTTGATCTCATCATGCTGAATAGGTTGATCATTATCATATTTTGGCTAAACCAAATGGTTTTGGAAATATCTGCGAAAAACCATTGTCTGACCCCTATATTTAACTTTTAGTAACGGCAGCCATGTTTTACAACGGATCAAAACCTCCACATCAGTTCAAAACTGGATACCCCAAATAACATTTATACCAAGTCTGGTTCTAATTGGTCAAGTAGAGTCAGAGAAGACGATTTTTGAAAGAAATAACATTTCAAATAGCAAAAAAAATCGGAAAAGGGCAATAACTCCAACATGGCTTAACAAATTAAAACAAAAATTTCACCGATAGATCTCATCATGCTGGACACTTTTATTCTTTTAGAATTTGGCTTAACCTAACAGTTTTGGAGATTTATGCGAAAAACTACCGTTTGATCCCCATGTTCTATTTTTAATAATGGCGGCCATGTTTTTCAACGTATTAAGAATTCCCACATTTTTTGCAAGATACACCGACTAACATTCACAACAAGTTTTGTTCCAACTGGTCAAGAAGTGTCGGAGGAGAAGAGTATTGAAACATTGTTTACGAAAATGGACGACGACAACGACGAACGCAAAATGATGCCAATAGCTCACTTCCGCCAGCTGAGCTAAAAATTTGTCACTGGAATATATTGATTTTCACGATGTATAGTCAAATTAATGAGAATTATAGAAGAGTAATCAAGGGAACCAAGATTTTAGCGGTAATCAAAAGAATGTAATCCAGGGACAAAGACCAGACATGGAAAACAGACATACACAACAAAGAACATAAAGTAACTAAAATCATACATACAAAGTAACAAAAGTAAATGAGCAACTCGGACTCCACTAAAAACTGGGAGCATGGACCAGCATGGACTAGAAAATATCTGTTTATCACCCTATACTATTTACATTTTCTGTATTCTAGGACAAATTCTAAGAACTGATAACAGTTAGGGTTATCTATTTCTCTGGTCGCCATCAATAACTTTTCGATTAATGCGGTATACTATTGCTTTTATAAAGTCGCAGGTACTCTTCCAAATGATACCAGACATGACATAAACAACTCGGTAAATGCTTTAAAAAAAGAAAACGCACACTACATGGTCCAGAATATTTCGAGAGCTCCTTCAATCGAATTGTGGAGGTCCTGAAATCGAATTGCGTAGAACCAGAAATATTTAAGGAGCTGCTAAAATCGAATTGTGGAGGTCCAGAGATATTTGAAAACCTCCCGTAATAAGACGATTATTTATGGAGGTCCTTAAATAATTCAAGAGGTCCTAATATCAAATTGTGGAGCTCCTAAAATATTTTAAGATGTTCTGAAATTAAATCGTGGAGGTCCAGAAATATTTAAGGAGCTCCGGAAATCAAATTGTGGAGATCCATAAAAGACTTCCATAAATATTATATAGACCTCCTAATGATAATTTTGACTAATTCCGTGCCTAATAGCTTAACTTAATATTTCATTAAGATTCATATCTTTTCGATATTTTATAAGGCCCTTACCTCCATACAACCATTCTCCTTTACAGCAGGATCAAGTGCCACCCAGACAGTCATCATGTCGGGATAGAGATTACCACATTTATACCAATATCTACAACATATATTCAACCGTATGAATGGGGCATCTACTAGAGTTGGTAGAAGTTAAGATAAAAGTTGAATAATAAATATCGGCAACAAAATACCAAAGCGTCGGTAGTGGGATAAATCAAACTCGTCAAAATCCCAAACATGGCCTGAACGTGCAATCCCAAACATGGCCTGAACGTGCACAAATAAAAACAAAGGCAATCTACATACACAATGTAGCGAACCGAACAGAATAGATAATACATGAAATTTGAAGATAAGAAAAACAAGACGTCACACAAAACTAAAGCAGTGGCATTATGAACTCCCACAAAAAAAAACAAGAGTGTCATCCAGATGGGAAGCCAACGACACCCGTCATTATGCTCCCTGACACGAGTTATAACGGGGTCAAAATAATTCACACTAGAGAACTTTTATTCAATTCATCATGATGTAAACAAAGAAATCAATGCGAAAATGGCGAAAAACTATCCGAAATAATTGAACCAATATAATAAAAAATCATCATGAAACATTGACAATACCAAATGTATACTAGTATTAAAAACTGTCGGGATTTGATCTTGAACTTGATTTAATATAGCAATAAATCATGCATTCGAAATCAACATTTTGCCAAAAAATCACTTTACATTTGCCAGGGATTGAAGTGTATCTTTGTGTAATACAATACATGAAAAATATGTTTATAGCATGATGAAATCTACGCATAGTGCTATTACAATTATATGGTTCCCAATTCAGCTCCGGATTTAGTTCCAAGATTTTGACTACTAGTATAAACATTAACTTCCTCTTCAAATTTACTTATTCGCGAATGAACAAAAAAGTAGTGGAAACATGACATGATTTGCTATATTCATTTTAGTGTAATGTACAGAAATATCAAGTGTACTTTATTTTGTGGTGGTTTTAGAACTGACTATAATATTTTACAAATCTAGATTTTTACGTTACTAAACAATAACATCTCGTGTCGTTCCCGGCGACAATTATTGTATGTTTACCCATAATCTTGGTGCCAATAATGCGGCGCTGACATTTTCGGTTCTTTTAACATGTATTTCGAGTGATAATGGTAAACCTCCCCACCAAGCATCTGAAAAAAAAAAGAACTGTGATTTATTCCTGCTCAGTTACAACGTATCAATAAGGCTCTTTTTCAATAACAGTAACGATATCAAGATGGGTTTACATTCTGAATACACAAATAAGGGATAATATTACCATCCAGATACCTATTAATGGAAATTTTTAGTGGTGATGTACCACATCCATTTACTTCAGTTTTCTTTAAAGGCTATTATCGAAGTTTTTCGAATGATTGTCCTAAATCGGTCGGGTCAATGGTTTAGTCACGAAGTTATAAATAATTTCTGGACGATCCATTGTACGTGATGCGATATTCTGAGAGGAAGATCCATTACACGAAGTATAATGTTCTGCAATATCGTAACCTTCGATGTTAAAATGTATTTTACAGTCAAGTTAGGTTGTCTATGATACCTTTTCACATGTATTCACTACTTTCTCACTCCTGGCGGCCATTCCTGTGACGTCATTACCAGGGTGACTCCATATTATTCTAGATGTTTTTACATTCCCTTTTTCTACCTAGATCATATATCGATAAAGCAAATACACGAATAATGAATGCAAGAACTAATAAAAAATTGTGTACATGAAGAAACCATTTTTGTTAAAAATATACATGTTAAGAAAAACACATCACAAAACATTAAATATATATAGTTTGCAATTTTTTTTTTCAAACAAACAAACTGTTATGAAATATGGGACTGATTTGTTTGTTTTTGTTTTGTTTTATTATTTTGTTTTTACTTTTGTTTGCTTGTTTGTTTGTTTACAAAAAAATTCTTACGAGGTATTGAAATCGCTTAATTATGTAAATGTATCTTTTCTTGTGATTCAGTATTTGTAATTTCTTTCTCACTCTACACCTTTATTAGCAATATAATTTACCCTTACAACTAGATTATCCACATCCAATTGGTTTGTATCCTAGAAGGACAGGGCATAAACAAATTGATTGATACTACAGTTTCTTTCCAAAAAAATAAATGCCCGATTTTACTGGGACGATCGGGTCGCCAATTTCATTACTACCTTGCCGAAAAACAACATAGAACGAACGGGTTTTACCACTGTCATAGGTTTTGCAATTTTATAGAATTTAACAGAATACTAAATAGTTACCCTACCGGTTCATCTAATTTATTCTGGTTGCTTATATCCCTTTGATTATTGGTGAATTCTTATTAGTTGTTGTTTTTGTTCCACACTTTGTTTTACTCAATATTTTGGGTTTATATCTGCTTTATTTGTCAATGCATCGACTTCATGAGTTATTGGCAACCCCTAACCATGGTAATCCATTCTTGACTAACCATAGTAATGATATTATGTACCTGGTATGAATATTTGTGGAATGCATCACTTTCACTGACAGCTTTGATCAGCATGCTTATTTCTTCTGTATCAAACAAATTCCTATGGCAATATTTTAGAAAAATATAACATCAGTTTAAGAATTCAATATTTTGAAAAAGTGAATTCGAAGAGATTGTCCAATATTAGACATGAAAAATTCAGTTCAATGTATTACATCATTATATATCATAAAATTGCTACAAATAGATAAATGGATAAAACATTAAAAGATTCAGGTTTTATTATATAGTCAGACAGTACAGGACTGTAACAAGAGGCAATCTATAACATACAATACTATGGTGAACATGACAGAAGTGTAACAAACATATATACAAGTAACATTCTAACACAATCAATAAAAAATACTGGCTGCAATACATGTATAAGGTATAATCGATATGCACAGGGGAGAATTGATTTCAAAAATGTCGACTGAAGTAAAAGGTTTGCCGATGTTGGCAATAAATAAGGCAATGTTACTTAGAACGACAACATTACATAACGACAACATGCCTTGCATCTTCGACAGAGATGGATTGTTATGGTAGTAGGTCGGTATAAGACTCACACACAATTGGTGTACAACGTCGTTTGTACGTACAAAAAGGTAGTGAAATTCATCGTCGACCAATCTATCTTACAAAGATGACAGAAACGCTCTCCATGAGGAATGTTATTCCATCGTCCAGTTTCTATAGGAAATCGTATATTGCTACAACGAAATTTCGCATAACTCTGACGTCTTTAACTTTTTAAAGTAATTTTCTAACTTGAACTCGGTTTTAATGAACTATAGGACTGACCCTATGAACTATTTAACATAGAAAATCAACTCTGTATAAGAAATTGGTCTTTTAGAATTTGTTGTATACATGATTTTATCTCAATTGATTCCAGTGCAAATTGACCGTCACAAATATATCTCAGACCTGCGTCATCTAAAATCGATCTAATAAAATTTTGACTTCAAAAGATTTGTTGAGTGGATTTTGAAAAGTAATTAATACATAATACCTGATAGTTTTGATTGATGTGTAAGTAGTTTTGACCAGAAGTACAACATTCTAATCTTAACCTTTATAGCAAGCAGAAAACCAAGTGTTTCCCCATACACCATTTAATTCGCTGTTCTGAAGTGTACCCCTAGCAGTCTTTTCAAAAATTATAAATATATCTTTTCCAAAACCTGCATATCCTCAAATCCCCACACTTTACAAGAATAAAGTAATATGGGTAAAACAAGTGAATCAAACAAAGTAAGTTGAGGATCTACAGGGATTGGAATATTACGCAATTTTGTATATAAGGCAAACAGAGCCTTCTGTGCTTGCACTGCTGACTTATTTTCTGCAAAAGTGTATTTGCCATTATAATTAAACATAATACCTAAATAAGAGTAGAAATCAGCAATTTCAACTACTGATCCAAACAGTTTGAACTCATAATTACGTTTTGACTTTCTCTTCGTAAATATAACAGTTTTAGTTTTATCAACAATAATGACACCATTCGTTATAATTACATTCAAAAACTATCAAACAGTTATGAAGGTCATTTGGCGTTTCACCTAAAATTGCTGTATCATCAGCATAAAGTAATACGTATATCATTATGTATGCTCTAAGCATATCTTTACATTTAGCATATATATCCTGCAGCCCATTTACATTATTATGAACAAAACATTCTTCTAGGTCTGACAAAAGTAGACTGAACAAAAAAGGATACAAATTTAACATTTCATCAGATACATTATTTCTAACAAGATTTTGTCATAATCCTAGCCTCCAAACAGTATCGAATGCCTTTTAAAAGAGTAATCAAGGGAACCAAGGTTCTAGCGATTTCAAAAGAAAGTAATCCAGGGACAAGGACCAAACATGGAAAACTGACATACACAACAAAGAACATTAAGTAACTAAAAGAATACATACAAAGTAACACAAAAATGAGCAACGCAGACTCCAGTAAAAACTGGGAACATAGACCAGGTGCACCGGTAGGGTAAGCGTCCTCTGCTTTTCAAGAAACATCCGCCGAGTTTCTCATAAAAAGTCAAGTCCGGGGTGGACGAAAGAGGAAAGGAAAACTATGACACGATCAACAAATCAGTTTTCATGGTGCAGATGAATACACCGTAACGATCCACGAGTTCATGATGATGACATTTAAACTAATTTCGCCATTCAGAATATCATTAACCACTTCATCATCACTATCGGGTATAACAAAATCAAAATCATCACTCTCAGAATCTTCAATAAGATTCTTGAAAAAATCATACAAAGAATGCAAAGAAACCTGCGGTCCACCATCGGAGTGTTTGTTGAAATTATCTAAAAGCTTCCATAAATAATGTAATCCGTTTTTTTTTTTTTTTTTGCCGTGTCGGGTAGACGATTTTAGTTTAGTCCGCAAAACTCTTATTAAGTTCTTGTCTATGATTAACCGGTATATTTAAATGTAACTCTGCTCTCTTCGGTTTTTAGCTCGCTTCATGAAAATGCTTTCTCTTTCAGCGGCAATTTACATTAAACAAAGGCTGCTCGATATCTATGCATGATCGTTTCGAAGTCCTATGTCCAAAAGTTTTATTCGCGCAATTCGTAAATGCTGAGTTTAACCTATTTACAAAACGATCTAAATCTTCCTGTAAAGTATCGCCGTCAGGATCAATTGAGTCGAGATCACCTGTACATTGATCAAGTAATTCCGCTTCATTGAACCGTTTTGCAAATTCACAAATTAACACCTGTCACAGACCGACTATTGTCAATCAACGGTAATGTTATGTTCCTAATCTGGTATAATATAATCTGATAATCGACTACATCTACAATTAAAATCTCCTATTAGTCCACAAAAAGAATATTTCGGTTTTAGTGCGAAAATATCATTATAAAGTTCATCAATAACTTCATACGATGTGTATTTCGAACCCTCAGGTGGTAAATAAACCAACCCCAACAATACAGATAGATCGTTATTGAATACAAAAAGTAAATCAAAGTACAAAATCACAATTACTCTCTATGAATTCCATACATTTTTTCAAACTCTTTTTTATATATGACTTTCGTTTACATTTTTTGGTTTTTTTTTGTTTTGCATAAAAAGTATAATCTGTTGGAAGGTTCAATACATCATAACTATCAGTTTTGTTTTCAACACATACAAAAATATCATACAATTTAATGGTTTCAACAAAGTCTGAACTAAGAAGTTTATTCTGTATACTACATACATTTACATAAGATATTTTCAGGTTATTTGGTTCTCCATACTGACATCTTGTATGCCTGGCCTACCTGGTCATGTTATGTACACCTTGCGGTGGGCCAAAATATCTGTCCAAAGATAAGGTTCATTATACTCATGATCTTGCCGATCCTGTCGGTTTGTGACATATGGTGGTGGTTGATTCTCAATGCGTCTGAATTGATCTGGTCTATACTGTTGATCGTCTCGAGGAAACGTTCCTGGATAACATTGGCGGGCATTTATAAATAGCTTATCTCGTTTCAGCTTCACATTCTTATTTTCCCAATCGTTCCTCACGTTTAAATATCGGTTACAATTTGCTCCTCCTCTCTATAATTTCTTTAGGCAACTGTTCGCACATACTGTAATTTGTATGCTTCACAATTGGACAGGCGCCGCCTTCAAACATTTGTCCCGATTTTTTCGAGACTCAAATTTTGCCATTACAGTCTTTGGTTTTCCATCATCTCGTGGTCTTAATCGATGGACTACGTGCAATTTTATAGGAGCTCCAATTTAAGTTTTTCTTTTAAGATTAATCAAGGGAACCAAGATTCTAGCGGTAATCAAAAGAATGTAATCCAGAGACAAAGACCAGACATGGAAAACAGACATACACAGCAAAGAAAATAAAGTAGCTTAAATAATACATACAAAGTAACAAAAGCAAATGAGCAACTCAGACTCAACTAAGAACTGGGAGCATGGACAAGGTGCACCGGTAGAGTAAGGAAATAAAAGATAGTTAAAAGAGATGCTTTAAATAACATATTTAACCTTTCAATGTGCGATTTATCAACAAAATATCTCTGCTTAAAATGTCAAAAATGATATCGTTCGCGAAGTAGGGCTGCTGTTTTATTATGATTGGGACATGTATTATTGTTAATGTATTGGTCATAATGTTGACTGGTTTAAGGGTTGGGTTCTAAATGTAGTTTCAATTTTGCCAATGACCCCTTTACGTCTCAATATTTAGGGTGTGTACTTCTTTTCACTTAGTATTTTTGTTCTTCCTTTTACCGGACAAAATTTCTAGTAAATTTTAGCAAATCTGTTGATCATATTTGCAAAGAAATGAGTCCTGCTTTAATGATGGTTTTCCTGAAGTAATTTACATTGTCCATACGACAAACATCATGAAGAATTTCCTACCTTATTAGTATATATCCATACTCTTTGAAATCCTGTAACATCTTGTCGGTGACTTTAAACCCATCATCAAATTGATATTCTTTGCAAGAAAAAAGACACATTGATATTTCTTTATAAAATCGTCAGGGTAAAATGTAATTGTTGGATGAATTTATATCATTAAAATACTATGGGGATAACTGTTGAATTTATAGTGGATTAACATACAATTAATATATGCTAGCTATCGCAACGCAACGGCTTTCCCCTTCTTTCAATATAAACGAACAAGAGCATCTTCAAAAAAGGTTTTATTTGCTTCTAGTCACAAAAGCATGCAACTGGGTTAACAAACAACATTTATATTTAACCAAGTCGTACACTGAGGGAAAAACTGACATCTACGATGTTTGTTCATTTTCAAGTAGTTTATTTTTTAGATGTAACACGTCTTTATAACGAACTTTAGCAAATCGAAAATTGAAACATTGAAATACAAACAGAGAGAAATAAAGTATTAGATTTAATCATAGGGTGTACAAAAGGTTAAAAGCCATGCATATAAAAATTAAAGATTTAAATTAATGTTATTCAAGACATCTATTTACGGCCGTGTTGGTGTAGTAAAGGCAATTGTCATGATTGAATCAAGGATATTAGTTTGAAAATTAGATCAATGAATTCCCGCACAGAAAGTACGAAAGAATCTAGTCAATAGTGCTATCTATAGTGTATACATAATTTGATGATATGGGGATCAAGTTTCATAGATAGCCAAGGTCAAGTGTAGTTTAGTACTAGACGTGATGAACAATATGTCCAATTTCGTGGCCTGCACAATAATACTTGCCCCTTGTTAGAAGAAACAAATTCTTTTGAAGTGTTATGTAATTGGGTGGGAAAGCTCATAAAAATGAAGTTCAACCTATCTCAAGAACTTTTTTTATAGTATGAAGAAACATAATGTACGTTAGGAAATGCATATATAAAATTCCAAATAATGTTAAAATCAAAGCCTGTTATATCTTTGCATTCATTAGAAGTAATAAATGTCAATTTATTTTGTGAACGCTATAATCAAAGTTGTAGTCGACAGGTGTATGTTTAGACATCACAAGCATTATTAAGTATTTTCTTTTGTGATTATTTTCGTCCTCAAGTTTGTCACGTGAAATGTTGAAAAAACAATCTCCACTGCATAAATAATTGGTACGAACACAATTAGTCAAAAATAAGACGAAAACCGAATCGCACAATGCAAGCAACAAATAAATATTCAATAGCATGATTTTAAGAATTACCAAAGATTGAACTCAACAAGTTCGAAAGAGTGGACAGTTCTTTGGGTTTGGCAGACATCAGTGAGGCTTGTTAATGTAAATTTCAGCGAAAGAGGAAAACTATACCGGACAACCATTATGGTGACGACTGAAGAACTTTAAGCGATGACCTTAATATGTGGGCAACATACATGTCTATTTGTTCATTAGTCGCCAAATCTAGAAAAGCGATGGACATATAGTTGTTACAATTTTCTACAACATATATGAAGTGACAAATTTACAAATGATTTTCTACTACATGTATGAAGTGACAAAATTAAAAATGCTTCAGCGTCGTTTTGGTTAAAGAGTTTAGTTGAAAGTTGTCCTCTTGTCTCAATTAAGAGATCAGACAAGAGGCACACTTTAGTATGTCTGCAATGTCCTTAATTTCAAGCTCTTTAGACAAAAGCGGCAAAGACAGTAACTTAATGTAGGATTACTTAGTAATAACTTGAAAAACTGTGTCAACGTTTCTTTGTTGGAATGCGTTTTAGATAAAGTATGATGTATAGGAGTGTAAGTTATAATGCAGGTAGAAGTGCACAATGTGTGCCCAATGTGGGTACTACTGTCTTAACCACCAAACGACAATAATATGTTGTCTATCAAAATGTTCAACATGATAATGATTATATATAAAACATATACACTAAATGGTCCTTGTACATTTCTTTATCACTTTCACAACTTTCCGTTATTTAGTATTTACACCTTGTTGAAAAAAATGCTGGTAATGTCTATTGTCTAATGTACATCTTAATACATACCTGCAACGTAACTCATCTAAATAAAAAAACGAAATCATTGAATAAATAAAATCTTATTTCTTTTTACAAATACATTTTTACACATATGTAAAATACCTCAGAACATTAGATTTACTTTCTCTGTATCCTTATTATCACTTTGTATGGAAAAATTAATCGAAAAGTGTTCATAAATACCAATTTAAAAAGCATGGTGACAATTGTGTCGGGGTTATACTGGTCACTTTCAGTCATCGAAAATTTTCAAATGTTAAACACGATAGTCAAACAATATTACAATAAGGCATTGACAAGAATTGATGATAGATGTTATTAATCTTTGAAACTAGCCAGCATGAAAATACAGTTGCCCATAAAACTGCGACGTTTTCTAAGAAACGTGAGACATCTAAAAACAATTCAAAAACACGTAAAACAGTATTGTTGAAATGCTTCAAGTAGCAACTCAATACAAGCAAGAAAGACAAAAATATTACATTTGTTTACCTTTCTTGATGGTATAGCTGTTATAAATAGAACAGAAAAAAATCACGTGATTTATGCATAGAGGCTCTTGAGGATTTGTTATGTATTTGTTATATTATAATCTATTATCCCTAAATGGGACGAATCAATGGATTTAAAGGTTGACGTACTAGCCACGTGCTCCTCCCTAAAATCGATTTTTTATTTTGCATTAAACCCTGATTTTACACAAACTATAAACACTAAAATAAAAACGTGATTAGATTTTTATTTCTTTAATTGTGAGGTTTGCCAAGTATTTCATTATTTATTGTATCGATATTTCCTTGGTGTATACGTATAGATTTTTGTGCGTGAAATCAAATATAGCATTTGTGTAAAAATGTATTAAAAAAATTGTACATTTATTTTCTTGTACAGATACATAACTTTCTTGCAAGACACTAATGAGCATGAAGTATGTCTATTAAACAATATGGGGATGCAGCTCACAATTTGCATTAAATAAAATCTCAATTGCCAGGAGTGCATCTTAACCCTGTTGCAAATTACAATTTTGTTAGTAGGCCATAATCTCTTTCCTTTCATCTGTGGCAACATCCCTTCAGCACCTGCGTATGCATTGTTCATATCACAACTCATACGTTATGCCAAAGCTTGCCGAAACTATGCTGCAGGCTTTTTGTATCGCGCTAGACTTCTAACAAGTAAGCTTCTGGAACAGGGTTATGTTGCTACAAGGTTGAAGTCATCACAACAGAATTTTTATGGTCGTCATCATGAACTCGTGGATCGTTACAGTAATCAAGTGAACCAAGGTTACAGCGGTAATCAAAAAAATGTAATCCAGGGAAAAAGACCAGACATGGAAAACAGACATACACAACAAAGAACATAAAGTAACTAAAATCATACATACAAAGTAACAAAAGTAAATGAGCAACTCGGACTCCACTAAAAACTGGGAGCATGGACAAGGTGCACCGGTAGAGTAAGCGTCCTCAGTGTATCCAACTGCGCCATAATAACTGATTTGTTTAACGTGTCATAGTTTTCCTTTCCTTTTTCGTCTACCCCGGACTTGACTTTTTATAAATAAGGCACTCGGTGGGTGTTTCTTGAAAAGCAGAGGACGCTTACCCTACCAGTGCACCTGGTCTATGCTCCCAGTTTTTAGTGGAGTCCGAGATGCTCATTTGCTTTTGTTACTTTGTATGTATTATTGAAGTAACTTTATGTTTTTTGTTGTGTATGTCTGTTTTCCCTGTCTGGGCTTTTTCCCTGGATTACATTTTTTATTACCGCTATAACCTTGGTTCCCTTCATTACTCTAATTACACAATTGGTGTTAATTTGAACGTTGAAAAAGCCGGATACCTCCAATAGATTTTTTTTTGTCTAAATGAGTCCTTTACATATAGATCAAAACATGTATACCGTTGAGATTCGTTATGAGCTGCTTGGTCAATTTTCGACACTCGGATCATGTCTAATGGTGGCATATACAAAAATTCCGAAAACAAAAATTCCTGTAGAAAATACTTTGTTTCAAGCATTGAAAATAACTTTTCACGAAATAATAACTTAATTTGGATGTAAATTAGGTATGATTACAGACAGGTAGCTTTATTGCACATGGTACAACTTGAATAATTATGAATTTAAGATTCACATATCCGGAAAGGACTTTACAATGTTCAAAAAATAGTGAAACTAACAAATATAATCCAATTAACCAGTGGCTCGAGGAACGCACGAGCTCTGCTTACCACTGTCAGGAGTACTCTGGAATATTTGAGCCACTACCAGATCATATGGGTGCTCGACTGATGTTTTATCTGCATTGTGTTCATAAAGTGATGGATATTAGAGACGCTGATACTATCGAAAAACTGATTGACTATGAGCATTTTGTCAGACTCTCCAGCTCAGAAGTTGACAAGTTGGTAATCATGGCAATCGCGCTTGCACCAGACCGTCTACTCAACAAATGTTTTATTGAAAACGATGAACTCTGTGGAGATCTTCTCAACGAGTTCTACCACAAGGATGAATTAGAAGATGCAATTAAAGTGTATGATTTTATCAGAATTGGGAATGAAAGTAGATATGTCTATAAGATAATGTGTTTCAAAAAGCAGTTTTTACATGATAACTATTATGAACCACTGAGGTTTTATAAAAATAAAATTGACGAAATAGTCGAGGAAATCGAGGATTTTGAAAAATCAAAAAGGAAAGATGACGGTCCAAATAATTGTTTCTGTGTGCTTATGTAAAGGTCAATGTTATGTTAAATCTGATTACACGCCACGTATCAAAATCTAACATGCTTATTACGAATGGCAATAAAAATAAGCTATTCGTTACGAACATTTTCAATAAAGTATTTGGCATTGTAATCCGTAAACATATAATTCATTATTTCGTAGACAAAGGCCTGTATATTTGAAATAATAATTTGTAATGTTTGATTAAAATACAAACAAAAACATCATTTTAGTCATAGCAAGACTGCTAAGTATTTGTTCATACTTCGGTATGCGACAAAGGGATACAAACCACAAACAAATGAGTATATTTACGGGATACTTACTCAAAATTACAATAGCACGGAGATATAAATTAACTGAAAAGGCCTCTTGTTTATATTTCAGGCTTGAAAAATAGTAAACAGAATGGGTACCTTAAACTGCTTAAGAGTAATCAAGGGAACCAAGATTCTAGCGGAAATAAAAAGAATCTAATCCAGGGACAATGACCAACCATGGAAAACAGACAAACACAGCAAAGAACACAAAGTAACTAAAATAATACATACAAAGTAACATTAGTAAATGAGCAACTCGGACTCTAATAAAAACTGGGAGCATGGACAAAGTGCACCGGTAAGGTAAGCGTCCTCTACTTTTCTAGAAACAAACGCCGAATTGCTCATAAAAGTCAAGTCCAGGATAGACGAAAGAGGAAAGAAAAAATATGACACGTTGAACAAATCAGTTTAACATGTGCCTTCAAAGTTTTTAAATACTAACGTTGTTACTACAAAATTGATTGATTTGACACTGCTGAAGTTAATTATCGTGTATTATACTCCTACCATACATATTGATTTTGGCAATAAAATGTCAAGAAAAGAAAACAATCAGTAGTTAAACGAAGCCGGCCTTAAAACAAATCATTACACCATTGTTTAAACATTCCTGTGGGAGTTTATGCAGCAAAGGTCTTTCGAAACATTTTGACCATCTGGGTCTTAATGAATTACGCCATTAATCAAACGACAAGATTAGGATTTAAGACTGCTAGATTGGTCATATATAACGTTTGGTAATGACTTAGTTGGTTGAATACCAGATATGTATTTTAGGATAATAACAGCGTTAATAACGATTGTTTTTACTTGTAAGATAACAGCCAATTAAACTGATTCACAATGAGTGAAATGACGAAACAGCTCACGATTCAAACCGATGCGGAGGATTTGGAATCATTACCATCTACATTTAATATGCGTTTAATGTTTTATTTAAAATGTGTGTGTAAGGTTCTATTTATAGAGTCAAGTGAAATAGTCTTTGATCTTAATCAAAAACCGTGTTTAGAAAATGTTGAACTGGATAAACTCCTTAAGCTTTGTACATGTTTCTCACCAGATCTTTTGATGAATAAATGCTTTTTCGAAGATGAATCGAAAACCCCTGATTGTGGGGTTACATTTTACCCAGTCGATCACTTTAAATCCTGGGATGTTCCTCTAGAGATTGTCATTTGGAATGAATCCAGGAAAGTTCAATGTATTATGTGCTGTCAAAAAAAATTTATTTTAGAGAAATACCATCAACCGATGAACTTTTACCGAAACAGACTCTTAGCAATTGAAAGGAAGGAAGTAAAACAACAAAGCAAACGAACATGTTGTAGTTTGTCGTGATACACCAAACGTCAATCATCGATAATGATTGGCAGATAATGGTCGTCACAGCAACAGATTGACTGCTTTTTCATCAAGGCATTTTTATTTTAAGATTAATAATTAACATTTAATAGTACTTTACGTGTGACAACCGTGATAATCATCTTGTTATATGTTTTGTCGATATGGGAAAGAAGACACATTTATCTGGTAGTGTTGAAAAACGAAACCCTATTTTTTTTAAGAATTCAACTAGTATTAGAAAAATCTCTAAAACACATCAATTTCTTATTTAATTTGTGGACTTTTAAATGTTCTGTATTTACCTATTACTGGTATTTTTTGTTTCGATTTTCGTCCGAAAAATAATGAACACTTTTTATCTATTTACAATACATGTGAAATAAATGATTTTGCAATTCCACTAAATGCAGATAAGTATTGCAAACAATTACTTTGAAATATACGATTAACTATTTATTTCATAAACGTAGATTTATAATACAAGGTATAATAAGAATTACTATATAGATTTGTTTGCAGATACAAATAATGTCAGTGTGAATTATCTTGTCTTCCTATAATTGTTGTATTCTTCTGAGGATTGGCAAAGCCTTTTCCCGACAAATCAGTGTAGTTGGTACATTCCCTTATAGCCGAATCTGGCACCTAAAAGGTCCAACAAATGTGTTATCCACTCTGTCAATACATGTACATGTACATTAAAGTACTGCACTATGTTGCAATTCATGACTATAATGTTATAACTGTTATGAACAAAATATTAACTATTAATACTTTTTTGGCAATGTAAGTGTTTCTTCCAATAACAAATACACAATGAAAATCTTAAAATTTTGAAAAGTACAACATAAAGTGAAAGTCCAGTAGTTTCATTTATATGAGTGAACTTTGAATGATTTTGAATGACGTAAGTCCTTAAAACAATCTGTAGGTAAATAAACGAAATATTTTTACTTCGTAATATACTTACTCTCTGAATAGGATTGTAATGTGCGTGTACTATACTTACTCTCTGAATAGGAATGTACTGTGCGTGGTGGTGTTCCATAACTGGGTTATTAGAGGCTTTATTGTAACACATAAGGAATGCCAGTCGTCTCATTTCACTCCTGTTTGGACTACTATAGTGTAATGTGTTCGCATGAAGAAATAAAACGTCACCTATAATTCAGTTACAATAAAACGTAATTCATGAACTCTAAAACGTCATCTGTGATTCATGTAAAATAAAATGTCAGCTTTAATTCACGACTAATTCATTAATCCAAAACTTTTTGTGTTCATGTTGGTCCTAAACATATGAAAGTGTAATCAAGGGAACCAACATTAGAGCGGTAATCAAAATAATATATCCCTAGGATAAAGTCTAGAGAAAGAAAACTGACACACACAGCAAAGAACATGAAATTAACACGTACAAGGAAACAAAAGTAAATGAGAAAACTGATTCCACTAAAAATGGGAGAATAAAAACATAGTTTGTATTTTCCCCTGTGAAGTGGTATTTAAACTGGTTCGTGTCATATTATTAATGAAAAGTAATGTAAGTACAGAATTGGTTTTTATTGTGTTACTTGAATGCCATATTTTTCTTTTCGACTTTGACTTTTAGTATATTTATTTCAAGGGTTAAAATATTCCATTAATGTTTTACCTTTTTCCATTTCAGCAAAGATGTGCGGACATTTTTGCTTAATGAATTCGAGACGTTCTTTTTCAGCAATCTGATTTTGCCCATCTTCAACGTGATGATTTAAACGTCCACATTTGTTAGAACCCGCCAACACCTAAAGAGTTCAGAATTCTAAGAACAAGAAGACGACATATGCTTAATTCATTGGCAAAAAATACCGAGCGCCAAAGAGTAATCAAGGGAACTAAGGTTATAGCGGTAATCAAAAGAATGTAATCCAGGGACAAAGACAAGACATGGAAAACAGACGAACACAACATAGCGTAACTAAAATTATACATACAAAGTAACAAAAGCAAATGAGCAACTCGAAACTCCACTAAAACCCGGGAGCATGGACCAGGTGCAACGGTAGGGTAAATGTCCTCTGCTTTTCTAGAAACACCCACCGAGTTACTCATAAAAAGTCAAGTCCAGGGTAGACGAAAGAGGAAAGTCAAGTCCAGGGTAGACAAACGAGGAAATAAATCTTTCAAAATAATATTTTCCTACTACATTAATATTAGTGTGTTTTATTGTCAGTATTAAATTTTAATAAGTTTTATTTGCCATGCTTATCAAGCTAAGGTACAGTGCCTTAAATTTACCTCTAAACACCCATTTTCTTTTTTACTCGGATCAACAGCTACAAATACAGTTATCAAGTCTGGGAATAAGTTGCCATAGTTATACCAATATCTGAAATAGAAGTTTAATGATGACGATATTTTAACGGTGGTACATGTCAATTCCGGTATATACTTATTGCTATTTGCAAAAAAGAAAAACAAATACCACGGATCCTTCCTAAACTATAAAATATATTTGTATGTGAATTAAATTTCAAACAATATTTACAAACCTTTGACACAATCGTGTAGATACCGATCAAAGATCGATTAGAAACTTACTATCAAAGTTAAACAACATATACAGATTACAGAATCAACATATAAAATTCTGCAACTTCTGACCAGCCAAACAAAACTTGTTCTCACAATAATGACATACCCGTAGTCTTGATGCCAGTAGATAGGACCTGATATTCTTGGATCCTTAAGAATAACTTTAGAATGGTAATGGTAGACTTCTCCATCAAGAAGCTGCAGAATAACAGTTGTTTTATCGTCTGAGGACATATATCATTAAGTGCTTTGTAAGCCTACCGTTATTTTAGTGGGGCATGATTGGTTTTTTTAAATTTACTTGTTTGAATTTGATTATACATAATCTTTGTGAGCTTTCAGTTGGTTTTTAAATGTTGTTGCTTGTCTGTTATCGTTTTCTTTGCTTCGCCATGCGGTACTGCAATTTGAAGTTAGGTTAATACGGTCACATGTTTTTTTCAGAGTGTTAGTTACCACATTTTGATTTTTTAAATATCAGTAAATACCTTTTCACATGCGTTTACTATTTTCTCTGATCTGGCTACCGTTCCTGTTACATCCATTCCCGGATTCTTCCATACTATACGTATGATTTTGTGTTCTTTCACTTCTAACTGAAATATTTCGAATTGACATGACACTCGTCATAAAACTATATGAACTGTGAAACTATATATATAGGCTAAAAACCACTAATTCCACTTTCCATAGGCTTCTATGCTAATTTCACAATATTCAATGGCTTCTCTGGACTTTACCTTAACTTTAACCTGCAGAGGACTATATATCAGCATGATTCTACATATGTCAGCTCACAATCCTCAGAATGGCATGTGGGGTTAGCAGACTTGCAGTGCAGTACTGGTCACCGGAAGTGAAGGGTCTATAAATAGCATGGGAAATCCCAGTGTTTTCACAAGATAGGGGTATATTTAAAAATCATTATGGAGATTAGGCTTCACATCACAAGAAGCAAAATGCACCTATAAAATGTACAGAAATGTTTTTCCTTTCAGAAACTGTTTAAATTTTTTAAATAAGATGAGAACTTTTTTCACAGCACTATGAGGAACAGGGGTAATTTCTGCGTAGGACTATTTTTGCCTACGTTCCAAATGCTCATTGGTTGAATTGGTGGTCTGTAACCTAAATATATACAGATTGCATTGTATGAGGTCCTTTTAGGTTTTTAAAGTTTTGAAATGCATGTACAAATTCCACTAGTCGATAAGTGGGTATACTAGTATATCAATATGGGTGTAGTTACAATTATCGTTTTTTCCTCATAGATTATGTTGTTTTCATTGTTAACGACAAGATATAAATGTGCCAAGAATGTCAATATATCGACAGCTCCATTGAAATGTAGTAGTAAGGTAATTTTCTTTTCGTGAATCCAAATACACGGTAAAAAATGAAACAGAAAAAGACGTTTAGACAACATAATACATTTGAACATATCAAAACAAGACAGCACGCAAAAAAAACCCAAACAAAGCACGATGCCATATGAATTCCCACAAAACAAAAGCTAAATAATGTGCTCCAGAAGGGTAAACAGTTCTTGGTTAGCCATCGACACCCGCAACATCGAAAATGAGTAAAATCAGGTAAGCAAGCGTCAATTTCGGTATGCTGTCAATGTTGTAAGACGCTTTATCTAACTTAAGATATATTGTCTCCTATAATTTTTATATCGACAATCAAACTTACGACAATCATTAAACTTTGTAGTGAAAATAGTAATTAAAATTATTTTAAATTATTACCTCATAACCATGTTCCATGAACTTTTTCCCTGTCACACACTTTTCTATCTTCCCAATTTCTTCATTATCAAACATTTGCCTGAAGCACAGAGGGTAAAATGATATAAATCATTCTAGCGCAGCAGTGTTTCTTTTTAAACCATTGTTATCATTGTACTGACCTATGATAAGGAAGCCGTTGTTATGGTAATCATTGTACTGAAATTATGATAAGGAAGTCGTCATTGTAATCACAGTACTGACCTTATGATCAGAAAGTCGTTGCCATGGCAATCATTGTACTGACCTTATGACTAGGAAGCCGTTGTTACGGTAATCATTGTACTAATTTATGATAAGGAAGCCGTTGTCATTGTAATCACTGTACTGACCTTATGATCATAAAGTCGTTGTCATGGCAATCATTGTACTGACCTTATGATAAGGAAGCCGTTGTTATGGTAATCATTGTACATTTGATCTGTTATTGAGAACGGTTTTGAAAATGCATAGTCTGTAAATAAATTATAGTATCTTGTAAAAAGTGTGCATATGACATTACCTTACATGTTGTCATTATATTTTTACATTATAACGAAACAAAGAAAGAGGCTCACAGGTATAGTTTACTCAAAGATGTAGCCTTCAACAGATGAGAATAAAATTCCACTGGCCCTTGAAGATATGTCAGATAATATGCTGGCCGTTTTCTCTAGATATATTCGATGGATGTCAATTCATCGTGATTTATGTTATGTTGAGACACGACATTCAAACTACAGCAAAAAGCCTAGGTGAAATAGTGATATGAAGTCCTTTGTCAGGCTTATATCAACAAATATATCTGTTGAATCAATAAAGACGTATAACATCTTATTAAGGATGTTTGTTGTTCAGCCAATTTTATCAGATTTTCGGACACCTGTGGTTCTATCCATTTCATAGCATTAATATTTTTTGCCCAGTGACCCCCACTATTATTTTCATAATTTCATCAAACTCACCTTAAAAAGTTATTTTTGGAAGTTTTTAATACTGAAACCAATGTGATTTTTTCAATGATTTTAATAGATATGGTGTTTTATTGCCCATCTTTAAATGACAAAAGATTGACTGAGAATGAACTCGATAATGTGACCTTTGAAAATTATATAAGATAATCTTATTCGTGCGCCGACTATCCCTCTATTTACTTAATTAACAAGAAATGTAAAAAGACACTTTTTGAAAAGGTTTATCTATTTGTAAACTATTGTTATTTTGAATTAGGTTACGATCAATCTTTGATATTAGAAATATTCTATTGTTTATACACATCCTCCAAAGTCAGGGTTTTGAGTCCACCTTCGCTGAGGGAGCGAAGGTGGCCTCAAAATCCTGACATGGGAGGTTGTTATAAACAGGACGAGCCAGAGATATCTGGTAAGAAAGCCAGTATCAAAAACTAGTTGCCTAATATTATGTTTATCAGTTATTAATTAGTAACATTTTATTTTATTTTAGTATGTTAATTTTTTTAAAGGACCAATTTGTCGGATTGATTCATTTGAAGTTCACATGCCGCCATTTTTACGCATGTCTGGTGGTAAACTGACCTGTTACTTTATTTTTGTATCGGGGCCAGTCTGCTCGATCTGTTTAGATAAAGGTAAAGTTCAGGTATATGCCACTATTATGGATTAACTTGTAGATAATAATCTTACGACAGATCTACTGCAACAGATCTTGCTACATATTTTTTTCTTTCGAATAAAAGCAGAGAATACTTACATAGTGTTATTTGAGAGGTTATGGACATACAGCAAGTCTAGATGTTTTTGTTTTAATTATTGCAATACTTTTTATTTATTATCCATGCACTATACATGGCTGTACAGTACAGTGCCAATTCATGTGTATGTTCGTCAGTACTACATACCGTTTGTGCACCTATTAAGTGGGAATTTTCGACATGACTTTCTTCTTATTAAATCAAAATTCTGTAATTAATACACATTTTACTTACCCGAATCTAGACTCATTCTGCAATAAAACATATAAAATTGACATAAACATTGTGCTCCTGTAAAACAAACTCACGCACCGTTTTATTCAACAATTGCAAATACCGTCGTCAGCTTCATCGTTAAAAAATTATGTTAAGAAAGTAATTCGAACTTACTTGAAACTGTAGATAGGACAACGTCCTTGACCGTTATTGGTGGTAATCAGTTTTGAGGCTCTCAACCGGTAACTTTGAAATAAATTTTGTTCGTTTGTTTTATTAGGTCATCGCCACCTAAAGTGGTGGACGCCATATAGTGATCAGTCTGTCTGTCCATCCGTCCGTTTGTAATAAATCGTATAAAAAAGGAGATGTGATACGATTGCCAATAAAACAGTCATCAAAGACCAAGCGACAAACAAACTAAGAACTACAGGTCACCCGATGGTCTTCAATGATGGGAAAAAACACATACCATAAAGCAAACTGTAAAAAGCCCAAAAGCAGGCTTTTGATATTTGGCATGGGGGTAAATTGGATCAAATCGATGTGTCGCGTACCGTGATTGGTGATCTTCTTCAACCTTGAATTTTGACCTCAAGGTTAAATTATGATTTTGCATGAGCTATTTGTGTCTTGGTTGTAATGTCTTTTTGTGCATTCCTTTTATATTGTGCATGAGGCTAGACCAGCCCAAGACAATGTGTCAAATATCATACTTGATGACCTTAGACCTCAGGGATTTTTGCATGACTGATATACAGCATTTTTGCAAAGTGAACCCATAGAAATCGATTCCATCTCAATGATATCTGGTTTTGATATGTTTATTTAGTGTTTTAACCTGTTTCCAGTTGGCTCGGTTTCTATGGATCTGCATTTATCAAATATCATCTATTGTACAAAAAAAGTACAATATTCATTTTTTTTCTACGAAGAGGGACACGCAAACATTAAGGGAAAAGAATATCTTCATTCATTACTTTGCGTTTAAATTCGTTGATAGTATATTTGCCGCGGAACTGTGATGGAGTGTTCTTGAAATGGTTATAGACTTATGGTCTACTTTCACCGACAGTGGAAACATTTCTAAAGATTTAATACTCAGATACACACCGTGTCTTTCTTTTCAAGACAGGTCTATATATTATACATGTACGTCAAAAGAACTGCGATTTGGAAAATCTAAAGGATATCGTCTACAGAACTTAGTAATGCGAAGTATTATCAAGTTTGTATTCAACCATAGTTCAAAGAATTCTTAACCTAGTCCTTTTTAATGTATGCCGCATGTAGATGAATAACAACCTGTTTAATAGAGGACTTTTTTTTATTTACGAAGTTAGAATTTTATAAAAGGATGTTCCAGGTGATCATTTACTAATTCTTGCCCAAATATAAAAATGTATTACCACTTGGAACGGGATCCGTGTTGAACCCTGCTTAGGTTCTACTTGGTTGTCATATAGACTGAACCATGTAAAATGTATTACCACTTGGAACGGGATCCGTGTTGAACGCTCCGTGGGTTATACTTGGTTGTCATATAGACTGAACCTTGTAAAATGTATTACCACTTGGAACGGGATCCGTGTTGAACGCTCCTTGGGTTATACTTGGTTGTCATATAGACTGAACCTTGTAAAATGTATTACCACTTGGAACGGGATCCGTGTTGAACGCTCCTTGGGTTATACTTGGTTGTCATATAGACTGAACCTTGTAAAATGCTACTTTTTCTTTTTCTAATAAGATGTCAACACGAAACACCATAAATTTAATATATCTCGACTATTTAAAAAAATGGTATTCAGCTTCAGTCTGAATGGTTGTAACATTAGTGAGTATGCTGATCTTAAACCAACTTCCTGTTGCTGTAGCGTTTTCTTATCCCTGAAACATTTCATGAGTATGTTCTGAAATTTGAATTGAAAATTCATGGGAAAGCTTTCAACTATGGGCCTGATGTTCCAAAATAAATGGGGACTTTCAGCTCAATACCAAACCCACCTTTGGTGAGACATGGCTTTCCTACGGAAGGGAACCGGGGTTCGGACGGTATTCAAATGAACATAATCCAAGGACAACAACCAGACAGGGGAAACAAACACACACAACAAAGAACGAGAAATAAGCAAAATAACACGTACAAAGAAAATGGTAAATGAGCAACCCAGACTCTACTAAAAACTGGGAGCATTGACCAAGTGCATCGGCAGTGGCGTAGCCAGGTAGTATCTTTTCAATGTAAACTGCTGTCAATATCTGCAGTTTAACTAGCACCAAAACTGTCTTCTGATCGAATTCAACCTGACTCCAACTTCTGAACCAGATGGTAAAGAAAAATGTAGAATGGAGAAACCTTCCGGAATTCCTCACAAGATGATTTGCGCTGTGTATCTGGTGCCCATCGCGACACGATGTACAAGGTTTCAGTTCAAACTCCTCGGCCTTGTGACTATATAAGACTATAGGAACCGAAGTTACCAAAGCACCAAAATAACCATGTATACTGTATCAGCATTTGGAGAGAAACCATTAGATTTTATATCGGCCAAAGGTCAAAATTTGGACCCTAACTTCTTGTATTTCTAGGTAAAAATGTCGACCCTGTAGAATTCAGGCACGCTTGTACGCGCATTTTTTTTTTTTTTTTTTTTTTTGTGGCCCTTACTAAGATCTTGCGATTTTAAAATATTTTCACCGATTGCTCATCTTGAAATATTTTTTTTCATTGAGATAGCCCCGTGCCCAGTGTTTTTTTTTTATTTCAATTTTGACCCAATTGAAATAAAATGGTTGTTTTGTAAGGATGAGATATGGTGATACACAAATCTTGGAAATTTAAAAATTTGGTTGGATGGATCTAATCCACTGTTCAGTATTCTCATGTCACGCAGCGACCACATGCATGCAATACTGCAAATGAATCTTTTTATCAAATATATAATGTATTTTATGTTATAAAAAGTAACTATAAAATAAATATTTGTACGTAGATGGTAATGGGTACTAATAAGACAGTTTATCATACCATCGTCTTTCAAGTCACAGGAGGCAATGTCAGGATATGATGGTAACGTTGCTTCGTCAGATCCAGAGGCCATTTCTCACTGCTCTGCTTAACTTTCGATGAAATACGTTCGTAAATCTGCCCATCTGCACTTGCCGTAGCCGACTTTAAAAAGGCAAGCATAATTTTCTGCGATTTCACCATCTTATTGTACACATAATGAACTACTAGTAATTAAAAAAGAAACAAAGCTAGACCGATCTGTTCACTCCAACTGATTTAATAAGAGTTATTCTGGCCTTTTTAATTATGTGTACACGTACAAAATTTTCATTTTATTATTATTTTTTGTTCAAAATAATGTGGATGCTTGAGCATCTGAGCATACAAGCAAGCTACGACACTTATCGGTAGGGTAAGCGTTCACTGCTTTTCTAGAGACATCTGCTGAGTTGCTAATAAAATGTATCAGTGGCCGTTCATGTCAAAATAGGGATATTTCTATCGACTTACTTTCAACAAGTACCGGCTTACTTTTCAAAAGTATCGGCTTACTTGTCAAAAGTATCGGCATACTTTTCAAAAGTAAGCCGATACAAAAACTTTATGCATAGTGAATAAAGTAACGGCATACTTTTCAAAAGTATCGGCTTACTTTTCAAAAGTATGCCGATACTTTTGACAGAGTTTACATAGATGTGTAGCCCATCAAATCGATCGTATCAAAGGTGTGAACCCATAATTAAACGCGCGCTTTCTTCTATGCGAGAGTTAAGATTAAAGATGACTGATACAAGACATTCTGTATACACTTTTGGCATATTACTCAAGCTCAAAACTGCATGGTACATCACAGCTTTGAACACCATTAAAACACACACATTCTGTCATTAAAACTGCATACACATATTAAGCAAACTTTAAAATTACAAGCAGTCCATTACCTATGGACTTTTAATTTTTCGTTCCACAAACTCCCTGGTCATATACTTTGGTTTAATTTTTTTTCTTTCCATATCAATAACGCGCATCTACAGTTTATTTTTTTTCTTTCCCAAAACGACCCCCTATCAACCTTTGGCGTATTTTTTTTTATTTCCAAATTTCTCACTTGGTTTACTGCACCTGGTCTTGCTTTTCCTCGTATGTTAAACATTTATTTTTCTTTAACTTTTTTATGATTTTTGTATATTTTGTATTATCACTTAGTTCGTTATAGTTTCATTAGTATACATTTTTTTTTCTTTCTTTATTTTGTTAGGTTATCAATTTCAATCTTCTAAATTATATAATATATTTAAACTATAAATTACAATATTAAAGCGGGATAAAGGGTCGACCATACAGAGTCACTGGGGTATATACAGGTCTTTAAACTCCTATCGTCGTCATCTCTGCTACTTGAATTTGAACGAAAGCCTCACATAGATCATTTGTGTTGGTTTTCAGAGAAAGAAGAAATTTGCGGTGACTATGTTAAGACTTTTGGATAAGGATATAAACAGGATAATAGATTAAATAAAGGAGACAACATTTTATACCATTATGGTTAATTGAATTAATGCAATACATCATACATGTAGGCACCAATTATTCTTCAGAAACTTCAGAAACTTTATTCAAGAAAACATTCAGGCGCTTGATAAGCGCTACAGGAGCGAAAATGAAATAATGAATTCACACAAATTTACAATACAATAAAGTACATGATTGATTAGTATGATATATATCAGATTAGAAGTCCTATAGTATTTTAGTCAAGGAAGCGAAATGAGTACAACACGCCGATTACAAAAAAATAAAAAAAGTAAAAAAAAAATTAAACTACTTTTTAATTTATCAATTACTTATCCATCAGTCATGTGACCTAGAGGGGTATGATGGGCGGTACCACACCTTTTATGGATGAATTAATTAATGAGCTTTATTACCGTACGTTATACAGGTACATGCGTACGTACCACAGAAAGAAGTGTATAACAGTGAAATTAACGGAATTCATGAAATGTAATATTATGATGTGCATTGTATATATATATATGGGTTTAAATAAAAAAGGATAATATTCTCGAAAATTTATTTGTGTAACATTTTGTCTGTGTTTTGGAACAAACAGTGTATTCATGAAAATTACCTGGATATGGACAATATCTTTTCAACCTTTCGCAAAAAGATAGAAAGGTGAGTCAAAACTTTAATGTTACAATACTTCAACATACCGTAGAACTTATGTGGGGTAGGATTCGTTCTGTAATAGGGGGGTATATACTCATTTCGTATTTCAGTGACTGAGTTGTTTGAGCAATGAGCAATGTAATGGAGTTCATTTCCAATATCAGAGCCACAGAGTGTACATATTCGTTCATTTTCTGGAATTCTATTCCATCTCCCTGTCTCAATAGTGATTTTAAATTACAAGTTCTTGCCTTACATATATATAATCTACTTGCTTCTTTAAGACGTATAAGGTATGGCTCAAAACAAAATTCAGTCTTGAAATTGGAATAATATTTCCCTCTCGAGGAATTATCAGTATCAGAGAACCACTTCTGAATAAACTGGTCTTGAAGACGCTGTTTTACAATATCTTTTAAAGCATTCAATGTATAAAAGTTTACATTATCCCATATCTCACTCATACCAATATTGTCAAAAATAGATTTTACGAAGCTAATCCACTTCAAAGAGCGATTACCGTTTGCGTATAAACTATATAATAGGTCACATAATTTTCCAGAAAGCTTATTTTTATTGATCATAAGCTTATACCAAAAACAAACCATACGCACCTTGATATTAGTTTCTAGAGGGTATCTTCCAAGTTCTCCATATATCATAATATTTGGCGTTGAAGACCGCACGCCAAGTATCTTTTTGCAAAATTGCAAATGGATTTTCTCAATGCTTGAAAGATTTTCGAAGCCCCATACTTCCGAAGAATAAGTAAGAATAGGGGTAACTAGAGCATCAAATAATCTAAGTTGAAGGTCTATTGGAATGTGCAAGTTGCGTATTTTATGGTATAAAGCATACATCGCCTTTTGAGCTTGATTAATAAGTTTATCCCGGGCTTTACAAAAACGACCATTAAAATTGAATAATAGCCCAAGATAAGTGTACGAATCACACTTTTCTACATTATCATTAAATAAGGTAAAATGAAAATTACATTGACATCTTCTATTACAAAAAATTACAATTTTAGTTTTATTAGTATTAACCTTAAGTTTCCAGGAAGTACAATAGGATTCAAACACTCGAAGTGAGTTTTGTAATTCTTCTTCCGTATCAGCAAAAATAACTGTATCGTCTGCATAAAGTAAAATGAAAAGTTTCAAATATTCACCAAGTCTATCAAAATATACAGAATCTAGGAATTGTAAATTGGAACAAGAATTTTCATCTAGATAACTTTCTAAGTCGTTGAGATAAACGGAAAAAAGAAAGGGAGATAATTTCTCCCCTTGCCGTACACCAATTTCACATGTAAAATAATCAGTTTTTGATTCTCCATAGTGAACACATGACTTAATATCTGAGTACATATTATATATCAATCTGAACATCTTCCCATCTATACCCGATTTTAATAGTTTTTGATATAACCCTACCCTCCAAACTGTATCAAAAGCCTTCTTGAAATCTATGAAGGCACAAAAAAGTTTTCTGCCAGAAGAAAGATACAAAGATACAAGAGAGTGTAAAACAAAAGTGTTGTCTTGAACAGAGAATCCCTTTCGAAATCCACCTTGTGCTTGAGTTATAAGTTCTAACTCATCAGCAAATGTATTAAGTCTAGTGTTCATAATAGAGGTAAAAACTTTACCAAGGTTTGACGTTAAACAAATTGCTCTATAATTATCTAGGTCATTCTTATCACCCTTGTTTTTATAGACAGGTTTAATAATTCCTGTGAGCCAGGCATCACGAATTGTACCACTATCAAATACATAGTTAAAAAGCTTATTGTAAATCGGTAACATCAAATTTAACGTACTCTTAATGTATTCATTAACAATGCCATCTTCAGCAGCTGCTTTAGAATTTTTCAAACTTTTTACAGCAGAAATAATCTCGTCATCAGTTATATCAAAATCTAACATATTTACAATACTTGGATCAATCATTTGATCAATGTCAAACTCATCATCATCATTTAGATTTTCATTTAACGATTTAAAATAATTGTACAAAGTATCAACTGAAATATTAGCCTCGTCTGATGTTTTGTTATGCTTTAATTTATTCAATATTTTCCACAGACCTTTAGGATTTGTTTTGGAGGTTTTTCTAAGTTCAGCCTCCATTTTATGTTTGTAGTTATTGTATGCTTTATTCATGTTTTGCTTGTATTCCTTGCTCGCTTTTTTAAGCTCATTTCTGTTGTGTAGGTTTTTGATGAAGCTGTAGCGATTGCGAGCCTCGTGAAATTTTTGACGTGATTCATGACATTCTCCATTGAACCAAACCTGAAATGTTTTGTGTGGTGCATATTTTTTGTGGTTGTGTTTCTTGCTAAATGCATGAGTCGCTGCCTTTTTGAACAGGCCACCAATGGAGTTAACAATATCATTGACTATGTTTTTTCCATCTTGACCAGCGTCATTCAGGTCATTTAATTTTTTATTGATTTCGTTGATTGTCTCAATGTCATCTTGCACTACTTCAACAAACCGGTTTTCTTTGTTTGTGTTCCACCTAGGAATTCGTGTAGCTTGTTCGTGGTGTGTATCGTTGGAATGTGTAGTAAAATTATTCATTGTTGCGTGGAAAGTAAATTGTAAAGCATTGTGTACATCAGAGAAAAGGGGGTTGAACGCTAATACATTAAACATTTTTACAATTGGAATAGCACTTGAGGACAATAAAATATAATCAGTTAAAGACACATTTTTACATGTTTTTTGACCAATCATATAGTCATTACCCATTAATCTACCATTACCAATATAGAGGTTGTTTCTCTTACAAAAATCAATTAGCTTGTAACCATAATTATTAGCAGGTGAAATATCTTCTGAGAATCTCGAAAGAGGAAAATATAATTTTTTCAATTCTTCAAAATCATAGATATATGATCTAAAATCATCATCATCTCCTATGTCATCCAAAATATCAAAGAGAGAATCATCGGGAATTACTACTTCATTCAAATGTCTAGTTTTTGCATTAAAATCACCAACCGTACAAACACAGCAACTATTTTTGCTTAAGATGTCAAGCATCTCATCCTCAATTTCATTAAATGCTTCACTAGATGCATATTTGGAATTTTCCGGTGGTAAATATATACAACCAAGAAGAAGATCTTTATCTAACTTCATAATATCAGATGAAAAAATTACCCATTGAGCAAAATTAGAACTAGTCTTAATGAATTTCAAAAAATGTTTGAGATATTCTCGATAAATCACCACAATTCCACCTGATTTTCTTTTACAATTTGTTCTTATTTTTGAATTACATAAATAGCCATTTGGCAAATTTAATACATCAAGTTCGTCTGTTTTTGACTCTACAAAAATGTTTACATCATGAGACTTAACTAGTTCGATAAACTCTGGACAATTGAGTTTCGACTTCAGTCCACATACGTTCAGGAACAAAATGTTAATATCATTCTTTTCTTCAGAGGGGGAACAGCTCGTCTCCTGTGAGCGCCATCCTATCTGCCATTTTGAGGACGCAGAGGCCGGTTATTTGGTCCGTTAGGAGTGTTAAATTGTGGTACGAAGTTCGGCGGTCCACGGAAAGGTGGAATATTTTGCTGTCCGTTGTTGACAGGCCCATGATATCTTGGGGGATCAAAGCGTGGTGGTGGTGGTCCAGCGAACCGAGGCCCATTACCCGGCCCAAAGAACTGTTGATCATTAGGATTTGCAAAGTCGGACGGTTCAGCTAGTCGGTTACCAATGTACAGTTTGTCAAGCACAATTCGAGCATTCTTGTGACCAGATCTTTTTAGACTCGCTAACTTTGGGATTAATTCTTTCCTGCGATCATTTATCTCAGTCGGATATTGCTGATAGACTGAAACATCACGTCGCTCTTTAAGCTTTTCGATAGCTGCTGATCTGACCTTTTCATGATCCTCATATTTGACAAATTTTGCTATAATATTGCGAGGCTTTCCATCGTTTCTTGGTCTTAGCCTATGAACATTACAGAATTGCATTTCTTGAGTGTCAATGTTCAGCTCTTTGGAAATGAAACCTTTAACCATATGCTCAGTATTTTCAACTGGGTTATCAGGATCCTCTGCAATGCCACTAAAGATCAGGTTGTACTTCATTGATTGGGCTTGCATTTCTAAAAGTTTTTGTTTCAATTGATCATTCTCAAAAAGTAACTTGTCTTTTTCAGACTCAACATTTGTAACTCTCTCATCAATAATATTGTATTGGAATTCTTCTATTGATATTCTCTCTGATTGTTGTTTAAGATCATGTCTTATTTCTTTTATTTCATCTGTTATTTTAGTGAAATGATTTTCAATAGTCGACATTCTACCATTCAGTTCATCCAACATATCTAGTTTGTTCAACCTTGTGTTCATATTGTTTATTGTTTCTAGTATTATTTGAAGAGTACCACTATCACAAACTGCTTGAGGTCTAATTTGCATTGGTTGAGACAGCTGTGGGGGTTTATCTGGTAGAATTACACCATTATGTTGAGGTTGGACTGGTGTCATATGTATGGATGGTTGACCATTTAACATTAGAGAGTTCATTGTCATTGGAGTACTGTGATGAAATTGTTGAGGATTTTGATATTGAGGGTTTAAGAATTTAGGTTGTGTTTGGCTTCCATAAATGGACTCATTGGTATTTGCTATAACTTGTGAAAGTTCATTTGAACTGTTGTTTACATCAAGTATCATGGGGGCGGCCATATTGGGTGGTGTCTGTGTTGTTATTGATTTTCGTTTTCGTTTCCTTCTTGCCATTCAAAACACATTTTTTACAGTTCTGTCTCACACTTTAGGTTCAATGTATTTTTCCGAGCTCCAGCAACAATATAGAGTTCTGGACTCCATTTAAAAACACATCTATTTACATTTTTTCTTCAGAGCTCTTACGTGTGTGCGTACTCAATCCGCCTCCATTACCTGTATTATAGCCCTTATTGCTACTAATAAAATGAGTTAATTATTACATGTTAGCCTTACTTGACTGATTCATAATTATACAATTAATTGTTTATTGTTTGCTATTGCTTCTTTAATTTGATCTTTTTTATTATTTATAGCTGAATTTTTAACTGTCACATGCCCAAAGTGGGCAAGCGATTTTATGTACAATATATAGAGAGATTGTTTATTTAATAAAAGGAAACGCTACTAATTTTAAAGTCTTCACAAAGCATCATTAATGACCTCCTGATGGGACAGACATAGTTAATAGGCAGATCCCTGGCGTTCAAGCTATCGCGTGGTTTAGGTGAGAAAATGCTCAGATGTAACGGAACATTGGATTGGTTAATATCTAAAACAAAATGTAAGCCGTTACTTTTGAAAAGTAAGCCGATACTTTTTTCACTATGCATAAAGTTTTTGTATCGGCTTACTTTTGAAAAGTATGCCGATACTTTTAACAAGTAAGCCGATACTTTTGAAAAGTAAGCCGGTACTTGTTAAAAGTAAGCCGATGGAAATATCCCTATTTTGACATGAACGGCCACTGATAAAAATGTCACGTTCGGGGTAGATAAAAGAGGAAAGGAAAACTATGACAACGTTAATAAATTGGTTCTCATTGTGAAATGGAAACACTACAACACACGAGTTCATGATGACCACCATAAAACTTCTGTAGTGATGGCTTTAACCTTGTAGTAACATAACCCTATTTTAGAAGCCGTATTGTAAGAAGTCTAGCATGGTACAAAAAGTACATGTAGATTTTCCAAGCTCTGGCATGACGTGTGAGTTATGATATGAAAACTCCAAACCCAGGTGCTGAAGGATTGCTGTCACAGATGAAAGAAAAGTGACAAGGGCACATTTCTTCTTGTTTGATAATGTCATCATTTGTTTATATTGTTTTAATTCTCCCAAGACAGGGCTTCAGGATTTAACTGACACGACTTTTGTTTAGCTACATTAATTTGATCAAAAATTACATACAAGATATACTTGACTGACTAGAAAATCTACGCAGACCCAAACTAACTAATCCAATTTTAGTAGAAGTCTTGTAAAATTCAGTCAGGAGAAGATTCATACATGTCAAAAATCCACTGAAATCACTTATTATATTTCTTATTCTGAAATAGTTACAGACCACATAACCAGTCTTAGTTTGTTATTTGGATGTTGCACTCAAAATTATATGAAATAGCAATTGGCAATTTTTGCAAGAGTTATTGATCTTGATTCAGTTTGATTTGGTTGACTATAGAGGGAGATGAATGGATGATTTTCTCAAAAATAAATATCTATATACAGAAAGGGCTATTGATTCATAAAATATAGCATATGTAGAACAAGAGGCGCTCAAGAGCCTGAATCAACAAAATACTCTCAAGAGCCTGAATCAACAAGAGGCTTTCAAGAGCCTGAATCAACAAAATACTCTCAAGAGCCTGAATCAACAAGAGGCTTTCAAGAGCCTGAATCAACAAAATACTCACAAGAGCCTGAATCAACAAAATACTCTCAAGAGCATGAATCACTCATCCGGTTTAATAGCTTTAACAAGAGGCTCCCAGGAGCCTGAATCACTCATCTGGTTTAATAGCTTTAAAATGTTGAACACATGCAAAAACCTAAAAATGGTCAGACACCTTTGACCAAATATGCACAGTTGAGTATTGTCATGATACTGAATATTTAAACATTAATCATCATTCTACTTCTGTTAACTAAATAACATACTAAAAGAGCAAATATTCATTGCAAATGCAATCAACAGATTTTTACCAAGTTTTCACCAATCATAGAGCTTTACATACATTTACATATGTATTTTTCATATTTACATTAATTATCAATCAGCTATTGTTTTGTAAACATTAGGCATAAAAAAGGGGGAAAATGGTTTAAAAAGGCACTTTCTAGGCCATAATTACAAGTGTCAACTGATTTTTCTAAAATTTAGACCCAAAATAGTTATTGAAATACATTTCATCAATTAACAAATATCATCAATCTGCTTTTGTTTTCTAAATAATAACCAAAAACTGATACAAACGTAAAAAATGACACTTTTGAGGGCCAAAATTTCAAGACAGGTCAACTGTTTCTTTTTTTTTCTTGAAATTTGCACCAAAACCGGATATTGAAATACTGAACATTTCATCTTTTTGCATTAATCATCAATCTGCTTTCATTTTCTAAATAATAGGCAAAAACTGATAAAACATGTCAAAAATGACACTTTCAAGGGCCATAATTCCAAGAAGAGTCAACTAAAATTTGCATCAATAATTGACATTAAAATACTGAACATTTTAACAATTTACATTAATTATCAATCAGCATTCGTTTTCTTAATAATAGCCAAAAAGTGCCAACAAAGGGCAACAACTCCAAAATTAGTAGATCAACTATCTTCATATTGAAAGAGGAATATAGATCTCTTCAAGCCAAAGAGCTAAGATGTCTCAGATTTCTTTTATGTGTTATGATTTTAGAGATATAAACAAAAATAAGTAGTGATACCCCTATGTTTTATTTTTAGTAACAGTGGCCATGTTTTTTGGCAAGGGATCATAATAGATATAATTTTGGGAGTAGACGTGCCAAGGATGATTGTCAGCAAGTTTTATCAAATTCTGTTCAGTGGTTGCAGAGGAGATTTTTAAAGAAAAGTTAACAACATAGAACAGACGAAGACGACGATGGACACCAAGGTGAGCTAACGGCAAAAACATTTTTTGTTATATTTACATTTACATACCATGAATCACCTCTACCATTGGCAGTGTGTGAATTTCACATGGATTGGAATGTAAATGGTGTGTTTTAAGAATATAAAAAAAATAACAAAATTATTTAAGATTTGAAACAATATTTTAATAAGTCAATAATTTATAGCACTGTAAAGTCAAGCAATCAAATGCTGAATAATTGTAAAATATTTTATATATATTATAGATGTAGTGAACTTAGTGTTGGAGAGATACAAAATAAAAAGTGCTGTCTACAATCCAAGGAAGATAACTGATGATACACAAACATTACATATACATGCACATGTATACACAAAACTGGTGAAATTAAATCACTTAATCACACAAGTAATATATTTTATATCTTTACCCCATTAAATAACAATTAAGATTTTCAAAATAAAGAAAATTACATGTAACTTCAGCTGGTGATGAATATTATTTATTTTTGTGCTTAGACAAAACAATCTCCTAAAAAAAAAACAAGAAACCCCTGGCTAAACCCCACTCAAAAAGATAATGATCTATCCTTAAAACAATCTTATACAGACGAACTTTGATTTTACATTTTACTTTAATTTTTACATCTACATGTATGTATATCAACTCATTTCTGAATTATCAACATAAAAGTACAGCATCCAAATAGAACACATTAAGTTTTGTATCTTTTGTTTATATATTACAACATTTATGGATAATTGAGATTGCAAAAAATTGTTTAATGAAAATAATTAGCCAGTCCTTAAGATGATATGAACTCCAGAATCTGTGGATATCAGGTCACTTAATTCACCAACAGCTAAACCATATGTAGCATCCTCAAATGGTTTCTGCATTTGACCTCTACCAAATGGTCCAAGGTCACCACCTCTCTTAGCCGAACTACAGTCACTAAACTGTGAAGCTAATTCAGAAAATGATTTCTCCCCAGACACAATTTGATCTCTGTAACCTGAAGATAGACATATGATGAATAAAGAGTACTACAGATTTATCAATGAACTAAATCAGTTCCGAGGAGTGTAATATTGAAGCAGGGAAGCTGAGGGCAATGCTCATAACAACTCCATCAACCTAGTTAGACATGCAATATAAGGCCTTTAACATGAACTTACAATACATTTATCATTGCTGTTTATTATTATTATTTATATCATATAGTAAAAAGGAAAATTATTTAAAGTTAATTTTGGTAAATTAAAAACACTGATACATGTATAAATAATGGGACTTTGTAAGTACATTCAACACATTTTAACAAAGAAAATAGAACATACAATGTAAACTTTCCAGAGGAGCAGAAATTGTCTTTGCTATCTTTTGTTTGTCTACCCCGGACTTGACTTTTTATGAGCAACTCGACGGGTGTTTCTAGAAAAGCAGAGGACGCTTACCCTACCAGTGCACCTGGTCCATGCTCCCAGCTTTTAGTGGAGTCCGAGTTGCTCATTTACTTCTGTTACTTTGTATGTATGATTTTAGTTACTTTATGTTCTTTGTTGTGTATGTCTGTTTTGCATGTCTGGTCTTTGTCCCTGGATTACATTCTTTTGATTACCGCTATAACCTTAGTTCCCTTGATTACTCTTTGTAATGGTAGAAAACATTTCTGCTTTTTACATACAGTGTATGCAGTAAATGGTATGTGATCATTTGAAATTATATTGTGAATTAAGGTGAAGTCTGAATGATGTCTTCTTGTTTCTTTGGAACTCATTTCAACTTATTGATAAATCTGTAGTCTAGACTGATGGAGATTTGATCTCCTACAAAGATTTCTGCCTTGATCATAAAGATAATCAAATAAAGCCAATCTTCAAATATCTTGTAATTAGACAGCTCTGAAAAAATGATGTTAGCCTATCCTAACTTTTTATAAAATATTGTTACCTTTAAGTATTTCTAATGCTTCTTCCTTTGAACGAGTAATATTTTCCTCCCTCCATGATGATGGTCTCCGTGAATCTCGATGTTTCACCAGCAAATGTGATGCTTGAACTGTTGCACTTTCCTTTTTGGCTGGAGCAGTAGGGAAGTCCCATTGGCTTTGTTTTGTGTAGATATTCAAATAATATTCTCTATCTGAAGAAAGGTAAAATAGATACTGTCAATATACAACAATGTACATCAATGGAGCCCTATTACACAGTAAAAACAAGAGGGCATTTTAATACCATAATACATGTAAATTGTAAATATGTAGTAGGAATTCCAGACTGACAGCTGTCTGAAAGTTTTATTGATGTCAGGTCTTTGATCATCAATATTTCATTTGACATATATTAAAAATTTGTAAAATTAGACAAGTACATGTACATGTTATGTACATGTAGATGTACAGTACAATAGGAATTGAAACCTTGTGTACATTAAGTAAAGTTAGTAGAAGAACAAGACATGTAGAACCAACACTATAATAACAATTTTATATGCATTAAAATAGTAAACTTTGGGGTGCCATGAATAAAAAACAAAGAGAAATACATGTATATGGGTAACAAGTCAACAAGGCACCTGTCATTATGGAGCACATAAAAAATAGCCAAATCAGCAACTTTACATTATTGTTGTACTTGAGTTTGATTTATCTTATAAAATATTTTAATTTGAATTAAATATTGTTGTGTATTGTGTGTTTTATCTTTAATAAATTGTTGTGTGTGTGTGTGTGGTGATAATTTTATAAATTTCTGAATTATCTATTTTTATTCTATTATTTCAAAACATATTTGATAAAGAAAAAGTGTGATGACTAATTTGATGTAAATTTCTTGTTAAACATATTATTTCTATTCATAACAATCAAATATTCTAATTAATTAACTGAATTTAATGATATTTCATTTAGTTTTAAATTGAAGTTAATTACTTATGATTAGATTACCTGAAAACATAATAAAATAATAAAAGTAATAAGCTTGGTGTTTGTTAAAGTTTGTTAAGGTATTTTCACTCAGTGGTACATTTACTTTGTCTAGGTAATTTCACTCAGTGGTACATGTATTTTTGATGTCCCTGTGATGCAAGTTCTTCAAAGATGTTTTTAAAAAAGACAGTGAAGCTGATATCCAAGCGTCCTGAGAAATCTTCTGAAAACATGAGCCAACATTTTCACATTAATATCCTTACATGGGTGCATTTGGCATTACTTCCAAAATGTCTGTGGATGATAAGTGTATTTAAAGCAATACAGCAGTTGTTAGATAAATGACAGACATTAAAAATTAATTGAGGTTACCTATATGTTGACTGCATCACTAGGGTCACTGAATGACTTAATAAGATCAAGGAGTAATTACTATAAAAGTAATCTTTATAATAAGCATTATGACAGTATGTATTGACAATGAAAATAAAACTACGTCAACAATTGTACCCTAAACTTAAGTGGACAGGATGTTATAATACTGAAAGTCCACCTAACTTTATTAATTTGTTTAATTGGAAAGAGTAAGGGAACATAACTCGTCATTACATATTTATCTATTTATTTTTATTTACTTAGCTCTAACACAGTTACAATAAGTGATTTTAATCTTAATTTTAATCTTAAAATTACATGAATTGAACATATTGAACATGTGTTATATATAATGTATAGTAGTTACAAATGTACATGTAGCTTACTGAATTGAAGTTATAAAGGGTTATGAAAATACAATTTATATATCAATTGATAAGACTCTTCTTTTTTACCATGCAATCTGATATGAAATTGGAAGACAACCTCAGTAATTTCGAATTTTTACTGTTAAACAATACACTTAGTTTTTTTTATAATATTAAACATATCAAAGTTTTTATATAAAGAAGAAATTTTCAGTTTTAGTTCATCTCTTAGTGTGTTGTATAGATCACACTCAAATAAGAAATGTTCTTCGTCTTAAATGTTAATATGGAATACCGGGCATATTCTATTGTCTTTTGGAATATTGAAGTGTCTTCCTCTCTCAATCATAAGCTGATGAGAGCTAATTCTTATTTTGGATATCATGGATCTCTCGGCCAGTTTAGACAAATCATCTATATAATTTGGTCTAGTTCCAGACCTATAAAGTTTTCTATAAAAAGGTAATTTTGAAGAATTACTGATATATGAATTTTGTTCTTGTAAATATTGATCTGATATTCTTTGTTTAATCATTGGTAACTGTATTTTTAGTGCCCTTGGGTTATTCATTAAATAGCCAAAGCCCAAGGTATCTAGTAACCTTTTGGTATTTCCAAGTGTTTGAATCCTTTGCAATATAAGAAAAAACTGGTATAAAAGAGTAGTATTATTGGAATAAATATGATTTAGAAATCCAATGATTGAAAAATTAATTACATATTGCAGGGGCAATCTACATAGCTCTGCACGACAAGCATAGTCGCAAGATTTACAGCTATATATGAATAGTTATACATTGTAGTTGTTTCAATCATTCTCAGGCCTTTCACATTTCCTCAAACTATCTAAAGGTTGTTCTTCCAAGGCCAATCTTTAAACAATAAACATGCTGATTGATGAAAAAAAGTGCCAATTTGACTGTGTTGAATTCACCAGGTGCCGATTTAACCAAATGCCAATAGAAATTTTATCAAAAAAGTGTTGATAAATGACTGAAAAGAAAAGGTGCTGATTTCACCAGGTGATGATTTAACCATGTACCAATACAACTAGAATTCAAATACATGTAGAGAGCATCATAGTATTTCAATAATTAGTACTACAGAAAACACATACCCTGAGGAAGTGTGAAGCCGTTTATATATATTTATCATTCAAAGCTGACATTTACAATGTACTTCTTAACAGAGAAGAATATGGTTTGTGAGTTTAACTTTCTAATTCTATGTTGTAATACAGCATAATTATTTTCCATGTCTGGTCTTTGTCCCTGGTTTACATTCTTTTGATATCCACTAGAATCTTTGTTCCCTTGATTAATCTTGACTATAGTTCAGATAATCATGACGTTAGAAGAGACATTGCTTTTCTACCAGACGTTTATGTCTATAAGTCCGAATAATTAAGCAATCTCGGAAGTTCATTTCTTTTTCTTGCTTGGTCGCCTCCTTGAAAAAAAGAAAGACCAATTAAGATTCATTCCCCCCTTTTTAACGTTTTGCTTCATTAGAATCGGGTGACAATGTTGGTTTTTGTTTATATCTATCTTGAGAATATTACCATTAGAACGACTGATTTTTCGTTCCCAACCCTCGGGTAAGTCAGACATCGTGTTGAATTTGATTGATCGCGGTTAAGAAGATGCTTAGCTATCTAAAATCTTTCACAACAATCGGATGAGACACTGTAAAATTTCTGTCTTTTCTATTTTATGTTGATTCGAATAATCAAAATTATTCACAATTATGAGTTATGTAAATGGTCATATTAGAAATGTGTATTTTCGCAACAATTCAATATAATATAGCCTGGTTTAAAACTGATTTATTAAAAAGTGTTATCATTTAAGGGGGGGGGTCCCAAAAAATTCTAAACAGGATCACCGGTGAGGATCAAGAAATCATAATAAATAACTAATTTACTGGATTACTATTGAATCATACTTCTTTTGGAGTGTTTTTCATGATTTAACACACTCAATTTTTTCAACTTTTGCTTTCATTGACCCCACCCCTGGATTCGCCACTGAATAAGCACTTTGTCTATTTATCCAACTATAATATCAAACAAAGGACAATGAATACGGTCATCTGATTTGTAACATTGAAAAGTCACTTAACATAATGAATGATGTATGACACTACGGACTAGTGGGTGATTTGAATTTTGATAATGTTGAATGAAAAAAATGTTCAATGTGTTTTTTTTTCTTATAAAACTTAGTTAAAAATCCAACTTGTTTTACTAACTAAACAAAAGAATATATACTCGCAACAAATTTCAACCTTGTTAGATGTAATCTTAATAAATCAGGATAATGAATGAAGTAAATTATGTAATTTTGGTACATATCTCAGTGTAGTCCGTAATCTTTTTGGTATATAGGTCAAATGTGATCGTCCTGTAAACAAACTGTAGAAGTTTTCAGAAAGTGTGTAAGCAAAGTTTTTTCCGTACTCTACAAAACATAAACGTGAATAAATGATAAATAAAACAATGAAAACTTTACTTATTCTAATCTCCATAATGGATCTGTCTGTTCTTACTTGGAGTGTAAGGGGGATAATTTCATCTTCTCATAGAAAATTCAAGTGTGGTGTAGTTATCTTGTCAGAACTCAGACTGAGTAAAAGATTTTGTTCGTTTCATCAATCGCTTCATCCAAACTACGATTTAGCCGATAAATCAGATTTTTTGTTGGTAACGGACTCGTAAAGCGGGACATATATTATGGTATAAATGATATTGAAACTGACTTCACAAAACGTGTTCACGGGCTTGAAATTATAACTAACATTTCAGTTCAATATTCGTGTTTGGTGTATATCTTCCGCCAGACAACGATATTGATATGTACAGTAGTTGTATTGAAAATCTTAACGATTTGTATCAATACTACTCTCATCTGGGTACAGTGATTTTTGCGGGAGATTCACAAAAGGACACTATTCCGATCTCTTCAGTTCTTCAACTCAAGTCTCGGCTCATATTAGACTTCATAGGAAAATACACTGATTCAAGGAAGCTGACCTGTGCAAAGGACATAGATAAACTTTTACACTTAGACAGACTCCTCTGGACTATACCTTAGTGCCTGAACCGTTTACTGACTGCGTCAGCACACGCATTGTACTAAGAAATGAAGACGCTGAGTAAGTTTCTGATCATTTACCTATCTTGTGCAAAATTAACGTTCCTGTTGACCGTTTCCATACATTATTCGATCACAAAGAAAAACTTTCCTGGAAGATTGCTACCATTGAGAACATCGTTAATTATCAACTACATGATAACTGCAAGATTCGCTGTGCCATCATATAGTATGATGATACTGACAACTGTGACTATAGAGAAGTGAATACCGAAATCACTCGCATATCAGTTGATTCGGCAAATGAAACAATTTCAGTAATTATACTCAACACAAGTCAGAAACCATACTGGACAAAGGATGTTCGGAAGCTCACAGGACTGCGAGATACATGAGGAAAATATGGATAGCACAGGAGCGTCCACGAGGGTTTGAATATGTGGCTTACATGAACTATAAACATGCGAAAAATGTATTATATACGGCATATCGAAAGTACTAAGATAACATGGCCGAAGAAATGAATGAAGCCACAGAGTGTGATATGTGCCTATTTTGGAGAATGTGGCATAGAAATAAAAAAGATAAACGACACATGTGTAAAGAAATCTGAGTTTCTTTACCTACCGATCTTCTACTGACATTGTAGAATGCTTTGCAAATTACTAAGTGAAATATCCGCCAGTAATGACGACAGATATAATGCTCCATATGGATAAACCAGAAGATAAAGTGCTCAATAGTAGAAGCACATTTGAGGAATTAAGTTTTTTACTCATGTGCAACGGCTTTATGTCAATGAAACCATCTTGACCGAGGAACACGACAACTTGAAGAGAAAAGTCAGCAAAATTGGGATTTATAATCTATTGATAGAGTTATACAAAGATTTATTTACACTGAATATAAATCGAGATGAAATATCGGGAGCTCCCTCCAAAAGCGTTAGAGTTAACACTTATGCAATACGAGTACTTTTATTACTTGTAATTTACACATTTTCTTAGTTTTTCGTCATCATGAACTTGTCGATCGTTACGGTGCGTGTATCCATCTGCACCATGAAAACTGATTTGTTCAATATGTCATAGTTCTCATTTCCTTTTTCGTTTTACCCAGGAGCAACTCGGTGGTTGTTTCTAGAAAAGCAGAGGACGCTTAACCTACCGATGCACCTGGTCCATGCTCCCAGTTTTTAGTGGAGTCGGAGTTGGTCATTTACTTTGTTACTTTGTATGTATTGTTTTGGTTGTTTTATGTTCTCGTGTTAGTCAGTTTTACCTTTCTGGTCTTTGTCCCTGGATTACATTCTTTTAATTTCCGCTAGAATATTTGTTCCATTGATTACTCTTAAATATATTGTCTTAAATTTATATGACTTCCAAAAAATATTCTGAAAACTCGAATTAGTAATTCAGTCAGAAATTCAGGCAAATTAATTCCTGTGATTTTGATATATAATATTCCATATTGGCTGTGATGTCCAACATTGTTTTTTTTTTGTTATACTCTCGACTTCAAGCGCATTACTGATGAAGACGATAGCCATTCGGAACAATTCATTTTTATCATTGACCAGAGGAAAAAGCCCGATACATAAACTCATCTGGAAAGAATTTTGACAGTTAATGAATAAGTCTACATTCACTTGATAACGGTAGCAGAATTTTCTTTAGATGTTATGTAAGTTTCCAACACCAAGTACTATGTCTGTTTTCTTATTGTATTTTCTATTTGTTTATAGTAAGCGATCTTGTCTGTACATGATTGTCATGAACGAAAAGGAAGAGGGCGTTACTCACAAGTTTCTCTTTTTTTTTGTTTTTGAACGATTTAAAGATAACTGCAGCTTCTATTTGGTAGAAGTAGCTTTGTTCACAAAAATTGATATATACGAACTGAAGAGATTTGGACCCAATATTGATGTGGAAAAGCAGTTGTAAGCTCTCGAATGGAGCTTTTCAAGAGCTTTTATGGTGGCATTGTCAACTGGGCCCAGTATATTTATTGCCAGAAAAACCATTTATATCAGGTTGAGTGCATGTAATATCAGAAGACTTAAATAGCATCTTGGCAGCTTCATTTTCTTTTTTTGTATATTTTGTGAATATGACTGAAAACCACACTAGTCTTAAGAAAAAAATTGCTAGATTAAATACAAATTAAATCTTAAGATGGGGATGGTCTAAACCCAAATGTGAATGAAAATGATGTAATCAACTTATCAATACTGGACAATTCAATCTAAAGACATTTCAGACCATAACAACCCATAATTTTACTTGTATGAAGTAAGAGTTAGTAATTCTGTCCCTCCATACCCCAACCTGTTACTTCCGAGCACTATAGTGCATACCGCTTGTTCCAACATTCTCTGAAATTGGCAGAATTATAGTAAAATATTTACCATTTAAAACATTTTATACATTTTCTTTATCCTAACACGGAAGAAGGTGACTAAACTGAAGAAAAACAAATTACCTACCAGATGAGAAAATCCAGTCATCCTGGAAATCCTTTGGAAAAGCAGTATGAATTAACTTCATATTTGGTTTTCAGCAATTTGAATAGGCACATCTGGTTTATAAAATTGTGGATTTTGAATTGCGAAACGAAAATATGAAATTAAGGAATGAATTGCCATTACCAATTTCAAGTTTGATTTGTCAAAAATGTACTGCATTCCATAAAATTAATGACCTTATTCAAAATGGCTGGTCATTTTGATAACTATCCTAATCACAAATGTTTTCTAGGTATTAAACAAAATTTTTAGACTTTCATTTCTTGATTTCTGCTGGGTTAAACTTTTTTTTATGTAAATTAAAGTCCTTACAATATTTTAAAACACATGTTTAGCTTATTCACATTTGTTGTGGCTTTCAATATGTCGGATGCTAGTGGTTAGATGGCACCAAGTCAGAAAATAGCTTGCCAGACAACCCCTAGCACTGCAGGAGTACCCATAATTCCTGATGAATGCCAGACATACATTGTAAGTATACAAGACTCAGTTCCCAGTGATATATATATACAATTCTGAAAATAGTATAAATCATTGAATTGCCCAGCATTCGTAAAAACTTATTTCTAAGCCTGATGATGTCATTGTCATGAACACCCAGCATCTAAAATCAGTTAAATAGGACTTATAATCAACATGGTCAAGTCAAATTCAAAATGTCCAGGATTTAAAATAAAAATGTATTTTTAATAGAAAGTTGTTTTCTGTCAGGTACATGTACATATACAAATGTTTGAAGCATATGTAAATTGAAAATATTATTCAAATATAACATGAGGCCAGTGAACCCTGAAACACACCTGAAGAGACATAATTTTTTCTACCTTTGTAGTGGCTTGGTCTGATTAAAATTGGTCCAAAATGTCTGGCATATGTAAGCAATTTCCAAGTCTTATATTGTTCTCAATCACATTGAACTGTATACAAAAATACAATTGTAATTTTAAGCTCCTGAATGAAGGTGCAAACAAGATGTTGATACTTTTTTTCTGGACATATGAAACGTACATGTACATGTAGGTATAGAGATCCAGTTGATAATACAAAGAAGGGAACATATAAAACAGAGTATAGAGTAATGTCAGGGTATGATTTTTTCATCAGGTGGCATTACCCCTTTACTCTGAAACTAAACTGTGATTTACATTATATTTCGTGTTCATGTTTACATGTACAACTACAAGTAACAATGGTTAACAATATAAATACTGGTCAAATGAGAAACTGATATGTACATGTACATGTATGCTAACATTTTATAATATTTAACTTGTAAATAATTTATAAAAATTAATTGTTTCATGCAAATTCTAATGTTTAGCTTAGAATTGCAAACATGCATGCTTTGTATAAAAATGATAATGTATTACAACATAATGCATTAATCCTTTACAACAGTAATGTCACTCCAAATTATTTTTTTCTTGTTTGAACAAATGGTTACTGGTTAATCTTTTTTAAATATATCTCTGACTATAGGTCTTGTTGGTAATGAAATCTAAGAGAGTAATTTTTGCTTTGACATTTTGTTGTAAAAGCATATGTTTGATGTAAAAATTTAATTATTTTGTATTTTTCACAGAAAATATAGTAATTTTAACTAAGAACTTCCCACACACCTTATATATTATGTGGGTGATTCTGTTTTTCATTGATTATGTGGGAGGCTCCCCATAATGTGTGACGGTTAACAGGTACATGTACTTGTGTGATAGCTACAGGTACATGTATATGTAGATATAAGTAATTTCTAATCAAATGTTATAATTAAACATAACATCAATTGAAGAACAAGAATGTTGTAAATTAGCAAGATGATAGATACAGATAACATGAAAACAAATCTTTCTTTGAAAGTTTTATATGAAAAAATATTTATTTATTTTGATAATATAAAAATAATGAAAAAAAAACATGTGAACACAATGTACCCATTCAAAACAAAAGAAATGTATTAAAAAAACCCTGAAAAAAAATGTAGGAAATTAAGTAATTTTTAACAATCTAGTCCAACTTGGAATTAACATTGGAAACATTAAGATACATGTATCTCTGAAATCCAGCTTCTTAAACTATCAAAAACTTGTTAACACTTGAGTGGTCACATTACATGGATATTGACTTATATACATGCATGTACAAGTACAGTAGGTTTGACTATTTATGATCTGAACTTTTTTTATAGTATTTTATGAACCTTCCCTTTTTTGCTGGTAAGAATAGAAAAAAGAAACGGATACATTTATGGTGAAATGTAACAAATGCACCATCGTATAACCCCTATGAAAGTAGTGAATACTTACAGAGATTACCAAAAGGTCTTCAATAAGTGAAACACACCTTCAAATAAGCTCTGAAAGGTCCCGACAACAAAAGTAATCAAATCCATGGTAACAGAACATTTTGTATTACTACAATGTATATGTACATGTATAAACATGTATATGCAGCACTCTGAGAAATTTATCACATTTTATTTCAATCAAACAACTTATGTACTGAGTCAACTAAGACCATACTAGAACCTCATTATCATATTTTGTAGCAATAATAAAAATTGCTAGTTTTAAACCAATGTATGAAATGCTCTACTTGATGAAAACTTATCAAAAGTTTTGATCATATTAACAGAACATCAGTGTTTGTCGTATTTGAATTACTCAAGTTTACGTAAAATCAGATTGATATGTTTTAGGAAACTCTAGATTATTCACTGAAACAAAGCAACCAAAAAACTGCATGTACATCAAGGTAGACTTTTGTTTGGTTTAGACAGGTCTTACGTTTACAAAGTTCACAATACATTTAAACTGGCAAAAAAGTCTGGTTTTGAAAGGGGTGCAGATGATATTCAGCGTTCAGTTTAGGCAGATTTTACTTTATATGTATCCCATAAAAAAAATATTTTATGCTATTGACAGCCATCAATATGTACCTAAATATATACAAGAAGTAATCATAAATAATTCATGAACTATGTTAACAAATTATGTAGATTATTGTTTCATTACACAAGGTCATCTATACTATTAATACTGTGCACATGTACTATTACTACTATGTACATGTACATGTATGTTTTTATGATTTGACAGATTCATAAAGTGTGGAATGATCTTTAGTTTTCAGATTATAAATGATATTTTTAAGTACATAGGTAAAAATCTCATGGAAAATATTGTAAGGAAGTGACCAGCAATGTATGTGCTCCTGCATTAATCATCCCAGTATTAACAATATGTTGGACCTCAACAAACAATAAATGTCAGGTTTATTGTACATGTATACTGTTCATTTTTTATGATATTATTATTATATACAATGTGCACCTATTTGACCTTTCTCTTCTGATTTCAGTTCATTTATAAATGTATAATACATGAATTCCCTCAGTACATAAGTTTATTGCTACACTATAAAAAGGATTGTGTATTCCTTCATTTTTTGAGTTCATTGATACAAACTGCCTACTACATTGAGTGCAGAAGGTTGTGGGTTCCATCCCTGTCCAAGTCTCAACAAAGACTTTAAAATTTGTAGTTACTACTTCTCAGCTAAACACACCACATACAGGAGATGGAGTGACAACTGGTTGGCTAGGAGTCTGAATAATGTGTCTGACTGGGTTGGCATGCCTTCCTGTCGGCTGGTTGGCTAGGAGTCAGAATAATGTGTCTGACTGGGTTGGCTAGCTCAATTAAAATTCAGCTTAGTATATTGGACTGCATATGTAGTACAAATCAGGGTTTTCGCCTGAATATAGCTGAAATATTGCTGCTCAGGCGTTAAATCTCAACAAACAAACAAACAAACAAATCAGGATTTGATGTTCTTGCCTGCCATAGGATGTTTAACCACAACCAGTCAGCCAATCAATCAATCATTTTTATATACAAGAATGTGTATTCCCACAGTACATCAGTTCATTGAAACACAGTAGATATGAATGGGAATTCCCTTGGCAGTATATCAACTTTAGAGGTAAAGTGTAGTTCCATCATAGACAAGCATGGCAAGCATATTAATCAGAACTTCATAGTAGAAAATTTTTTTGTCTGTAACAATAAAGCTTTGTATGGAGGATTTTGTTATTGTAACAGGTCTGTCAGTTATTATAATGAAGAATCTTAACTGTTATTTGGGGGTGGAAAATATACAAGGTATTTTTTTTCAATTAAAGTATACAGCCAAATTTGCCACATATAATAATAATATGGTGCTCGATTCATATGATAATCATATGTTAATCATATGACAATCATATGATATTGAACATATGATAGTCATATGATTATCATATGATTCTCATATGGTAATTTTGGCTTGAAAACATATGATAATCATATGTTTGTGAAAAACATGTAATTATCATATGATAACCATGCGATAATCATATGTATACCGAAACATATGATTATCATATGGTGCTCAATTTATATGATAATCATATGATGCAAACCATGATTCTCATATGTGGCACATTTGCCTGTGTAAGACATGTTCTTCAGTAATACTTTCAATCACTCACTTCTAACATTACTTGGAAGACTTGACAAAACAGACCTTGATTCAAGTTCTAGGTATCTACTGTATGTTGTTCTAGGATTACAGAATTACAAGTTTTTTTCCAAATAATTGATAGAAGGTTATGTAACACTTATTGTTTGAATTGGAGCTTAGGTCTGATTTTTGAAGTCTCTCAAAGATTTCCAATGTTTATACTTGTTAATTTCATTTAGATCTTAAAGACTCCATTGATAGGTAACCTTAAGTCTACTGACTTTTTAATCCTGAACAGTACCAATCCTAACACTGTAAGAACTATGAATTAAACAGTAAAAATAAAGACCATAACCCTGAACAGATTATAAAATTGATCCCAAGATTAATCCAGTGGTTTTACTTTTAGTGTCTTAATCTTGTGGTTTTCCTGATGTAACACAACACATGTAGCCAAGAGCAATGTACAGTACATGTAGTCTAGCTAGTTTATTGAGCAATGTATAGATAATGTTGTATAGCTGGTTTATTGGGCAATTTACAGTACATGTAGTCTAGCTTGTTTATTGGGCAATGTACAGTACATGTAGTCTAGCTAGTTTATTGAGCAATGTACAGTTATTGTAGTCTAGCTGGTTTATTGGGCAATTTACAGTACATGTAGTCTTGCTGGTTTATTGGACAATGTACAGTTCATGTACATGTAGTCTAGCTGCTTTATTGGGCAATGTAAAGTTAATGTAGTCTAGCTGGTTTATTGGGCAGTGTATGGTACATGTAGTCTAGCTGGTTTATTGGGCAATGTACAGTTAATGTAGTCTAGCTGGTTTATTGGGCAGTGTATGGTACATGTAGTCTAGCTGGTTTATTGGGCAATGTATAGTTAATGTAGTCTAGCTGGTTTATTGGGCAGTGTATGGTACATGTAGTCTAGCTGGTTTATTGGGCAATGTATGGTACATGTAGTCTAGCTGGTTTATTGGGCAGTGTAAAGAACATGTAGCCTAGCTAGTTTATCGAGCAATGTAAAGTACATGTATTCTATATGGTTCATTGAGCAATGTACAGTACATGTAGTCTAGCTGAATATTGAGCAATGTACAGTACATGTACACAGGCAAATGTGCCACACATGAGAATCATATGGTTTGCATCATATGACTATCATATAAATCGAGCACCATATGATAATCATATGTTTTGGTATACATATGATTATCGCATGATTATCATATGATAATCATTTTTTTCACAAACATATGATTGTCATATGTTTTTAAGCCAAAATTACCATACGATAATCATATGATAATCATATGATTGCCATGTGATTACCATATGATTATCATATGAATCGAACTCCATATGATTATCATATGTGGCACATTTGGCTTTGTAGTCTTGCTGGTTTATTGAGCAATGTACAGTTAATGTACTCTAGCTGGATTATTGGGAAGTGTATGATACATGTATTCTAGCAGGTTTATTGGGCTATGTACAGTACATGTAGACTAGCTAGTTAATTGAGCAATGTGCACTTCATGTAGTCAAGCTGATTTATTGATTAATGTAAAGTACATGTAGTCTAGGTGATTTATTGGGCTAAGTCAGTTAGTTTTGTTATTTTTAGTACTACATTTAAAATGTATCTTTTTTGGTACATGTATCAGTCTGTTTGTTCATCTTGAGTCTGTCTGTTGGTTGTACATGTATACCATTAGGTTTTAGGTTGCTGCATGATTTATTGACTAATGGTCCAATACCACATCCACTTCCTGTTGAATGAATCTTTAACTTCTAGGGATGGCTTATGGTTCAATGCCACATCCAGTTCTTGTTGAATGTACCTTTAACTTCTAAGGATGACTTATGGTCCAGTGCCACATCCGCTTTCTGTTGAATGAACCTTTAACTTCTAGGGATGATTTATGGATCAATGCCACATCCAGTTCTTGTTTAATGTACCTTAAACTTTTAGGGATAACCTATGGTCCAATGCTACATCAACTTTCTGTTGAATGTACCTTTTTACTTTTAGGGATGACCAATGCCACATCAACTTCCTGTTGAATGTTCCTGTAACTTTTAGGGATGACTTGCGATCCAATATCACATCACTTCCTGTTGAATGTTCGTTTAACTTCTATGGATGACTTACGGTCCAATGCCACATCCACTTCCTGTTGAATGAACCTTTAAGTTTTAGGGATGACTTTTGGTCAAATGCCACACCCACTTCCTGTTGAATGTTCCTTTAACTTTTAGGAATAACTGGGGCATCTGTCTCCTACATAGTATAGGCACATTTAGTGTCTTGGTAGATTGGGGATAGGAAAACAAACAATATCTAATTTTGGCCTTATTTGATTCTACTTAAACATTGCCTAATATGATATCACTTTCAGTTTTATACTTTTTTTGTTGTTTCTTCTCAGTTGGACTTTTTGTGACAATGAAATAGGAAATGATCATTTCCTTAAGAAGTATTATTATTATTTTTTTGGGTTGAAACTGAAATTTAATTACAATAAAGTGAATTGTCATACAAGGATGTTATTTTAATGTTTTTTTCTTAGTTACAGACAATAGAAAATTTAGACAATTTTATTTGCACAAATACATTTACAGTAAATGGTTATGGCATGAATACATGTATGCTTTTAATTTTCTTCCTAACCTTCAATTCAATTAACTGATCTTTCAGTTTTAATTTTTGTGGCCAGTTTCCTCACACAAAAGTATCTTAATGATATTCTGACCACTGATAATTTTACCAAGGAATTATTTCCTTGTTTTTTGATGCGAAACAAACTGAAGTGGACACTTGAACAGATAATGTTTTGAAATTGAATCGTTTCCTTGTCCATTACATGTATATACATGTAAAATCTTGCAGTTTTGTCATGAAACACATTGCTTTTAGTTTTCTATTGGAACCTGGCTATACTACAGCAATCTGGATTTGTTAAGAGATTCACCAGCTTTAAATATGCCTGAATAATTGTGGAGGTCAGTGTTGTATAGTGATTGCTGCAAATGGTATTACAGAGGGAAAAGTTAAAATACAAGCCATGGAAGGCAAATCTTTCTCATTTTCTTTCATTTGTCCTTAATCATTGTGAATAAAAATCCTGCAAAACTCAAGTTACTTTGGATTTGATTTATTTAAACATAAATCTTTTTTAAGCCATTCTATTGGGCAGATTTTGGCCAAATTGAAAACTAGGTTGTTCTTCAGTTAATGCATGTTGAAAAAATACATAAATTTTGGTTGTTCTTCCAAATGATAGTCTTACATGTACTTGCTTGAGCCATAAGATAATCTTTAATGTCCACCTCTGTTAATGTCTTATAACTTGTTTAGGTTTTTTTAGCATATTAATTTAAGGAAGTATACATTTTTTTCAAAGTGATATATATATGTACACAACTATCTCTCACTTTTGTATCTTTTCAATTTTCATATACATGTATACATCTCTATTAACATTTCCCTGTTCTCACCGATCTGACGATTTTTTTCACCTGGTGTTCTTGTAAGTTTTACATGTATCCCCAAGGGCAAAAGTCACCAGTATGATATCACTGTATTAATGTAATTATGTCATCATAAATAAATTATAAACCAATTATTTCCAGTCCATAATTTTCCTATTTCCTGGATGTGTATTGTTTTCTATTTTGAATACACAACTGGACTTGGTAGCTAGTGTATTTAGTAACAGGTGAGGTACTTTTTTATTATTTATAAGCACAAATCAAATTGAACAACCTTGTAATGGTCATTTGTAATCAAGATGTTTAAAAATGTTGGGGTTTAATTCGGTTTAAGTTCCAGGTCGGTAATTATTAAATTAGTGAAGGCATTCAAAATGTTCTGCAGTAACCAAATTGACTTGTATATACATATGTGTCTGCATGATTTTACTTTAAATGCATATTTTTTATTAAGTGCAGAATTGTATTGAGGTGGGGCACACCCCTTAAAATTCCAGAAAAAGTGGTTTTCTTTTTCATCAAATATTGATTTGTCACAAGTGGTTGGGAATGACATTTTGAGAAGGGGCCATTTCCAGGATTTTGAAAATGTTAAAGGGCCATTTGTTGACAAAACATTGATTTCTTTTATGTAAAGAGGACATTTTCTGTCAGAAGGGGCAAATGGCCCATGGCCCCCTCCCTGCCTTCCCAACCCCTGAAGGCATCACTCAAAATTTGGTTTATATGTGTATATTGACTTATGATATTTTGTCAATAATATGTTGTCTTCAGAACTTTATTACTCTTTAAGAGTGATTTTATGAATGAGGAGGATTAAAATTTTCTTCTGAAAACTTTTAATTATATGAAGAAGAGAATTTTTTGTGTTTAGAATTTCAAATTGAAAGACAGATCATGCATATTAAGGCCTTAAATCATTGTTGGGTTCCTTCAATAGCATACAGGTTCCAAGAATTTCATTTAAAATGTTCTAGACTGTTCTTATTAACTCCTCAATAATCAACTTTAAAAAGAAGTGTGGAGATACATGTGTATATACATGTATATAAAATTATTATCATTGGGCCACCCTGTTGGTAATGTGCAACTCACATTAAATACTGGTGGATAGTTTGACTAAAGCCACCCTGTTGGCAACTTGCTACTCACATTAAATATTAGTGGATAGTTCGACTAAAGCCACCCTGTTGGCAACTTGCTACTCACATTAAATACTAGTGGATAGTTTGACTAAAGCCACCTTGTCGGTGACTTGTTTCTCACATTAAATACTGGTGGATAGTTTGACTAAAGCCACCCTGTTGGCAACTTGCTACTCACATTAAATACTAGTGGATAGTTTGACTAAAGCCACCTTGTCGATGACTTGTTTCTCACATTAAATACTGGTGGATAGTTTGACTAAAGCCACCCTGTTGGCAACTTGCTACTCACATTAAATACTAGTGGATAGTTTGACTAAAGCCACCTTGTCAGTGACTTGTTTCTCACATTAAATACTGGTGGATAGTTTGACTAAAGCCACCCTGTTGGCAACTTGCTACTCACATTAAATATTAGTGGATAGTTTGACTAAAGCCACCCTGTTGGCAACTTGCTACTCACATTAAATACTAGTGGATAGTTTGACTAAAGCCACCCTGTTGGCAACATGCTACTCACATTAAATATTAGTGGATAGTTTGACTAAAGCCACCCTGTTGGCAACTTGCTACTCACATTAAATACTAGTGGATAGTTTGACTAAAGCCACCCTGTTGGCAACTTGCTACTCACATTAAATACTAGTGGATAGTTTGACTAAGCCACCTTGTCTGTGACTTGTTTCTCACATTAAATACTGGTGGATAGTTTGACTAAAGCCACCCTGTTGGCAACTTGCTACTCACGTTAAATACTAGTGGATAGTATGACTAAAGCCACCCTGTCAGTGACTTGTTTCTCACATTAAATACTGGTGGATAGTATGACTAAAGCCACTCTGTCTGTGACTTGTTTCTCACATTAAATACTAGTGGATAGTTTGACTAAAGCCACCTTGTCGGTGACTTGTTTCTCACATTAAATACTGGTGGATAGTTTGACTAAAGCCACCCTGTTGGTGACTTGCTACTCACATTAAATGCTAGTATATAGTGATACATATATGTAGTTTATAACCACTTCAACTGACCATTGTGTTATTTCAACACTTGTTTTGTTTTTTCCACTAGATGACTGATTTTTAGGGATTAAGAGCTCTTTATTTGGAGATAGTATGTGATCAGTTTAGAAATAGAAAAAGACACTACTTCCTTATCGTAGTAATGAGTTGATCTACATGTATCTGTTCTAAAAAAAATGTCTGTTGAAGTTGTACAGTATACTTCTTCTAGGAGATGTTACATAATTTATCAAGCTTGTCACGTAAACAATATCCTTGGGATTTTCAAATGCGTAACTCAGTTGAATTAAATTTATTCAATATTAGATATAACTCTAATTGGAGATACATGTAGATTCAGTTCTTAGTTCTTATTCCATCTTTAGTGTGATGAAAAACAGCTTGACTGCATACATTTTCAAGCTGGGTAAATGTGAGAATTTATACAATTATGTTACGTAATAAACCTGCAGAAAAATATTTTCATAATGTTACTGTTTTTATTTGTTTGCACATTATTAACTTTTGTGATTTTTGGAATTGATTTTCAATACTACCATTAAGATCTTGTGTGTCTATAAAACTTAATACGAAACGTTGATGTCAAATCACCTGGTTCATTGTGATGTGCATGTTTGTTTGTTATAAAATGTTTTAATGTCTTGTCAATTCATCATGTTGTCATTATAAACTCATATTTTTGTTATTTTCCCTGTTCCATGATCTTCATTTTAGTTTTCATGAAAATTATCCATTTTTTTTTTCAAGTCTAAATTGGAATATCACATCAGCATTCCACAGAGGAATTAGAAGTTATAGTAAAGTCACTGTCCCATTACAAGTTCAAGTTATATAATTGATTCTCAAGATAATTGGTAAAAACACCTGTAAACCTATAAATAAACTGATATATTTAATAATCATGTAAGTTTTTGTGTGGGAATTTGACTTTTATCTTCTCTGTGTACATACATGTAGATTAGTTCAGGTGTTATGGTAAGGTAAGGAGGATTGCTTACTGGTAGTTTTTTATTTATAGAATGATACTGCTGCTGAAATGTGATCAACTAAATACTTCCCTGGTCTGTGAAAATGTATGTAAATGTTTCAAAATACATTAATGTGAAAAGTATTATTTTCATATTAAAACAGCATATCTTTTTTTTTTGGTGCTAAATGTGCAGATTGAATGGATGACAACTTTAACTAAATCCTTGTTTCTTATTTTCAACAAAATTTTATTATTAGATTTTAAGGACTGATTAATCTGATTTCTACTAGAGTTACTAATTTTATCCTTCTAGAAACACAGAAAACCTTCTTCATGAATCATAACTGAGTCTTATTCTGTTTCCAATTTAATCAACTGACATCCCTTCATGATAAATATTTGTCACTGCATACAAATTAAGAGTCTCATCTGGCCTATAATGAGCTTTGATGAGAAGTGTCTTCCAAGATGTTGTGATGTAAGCATACATTTTAAGATTTTATTATGAACACCACTGAGATATCCATATGGATATGATTTTTCTCAACGAAGTTAGTATCACTGTGTAGTACATGTATGCTGAGGAGTAGTGAAATTGACAACTTATTGTGTACTATACAATATAGAGAATGAGTGATAAAAATTGAAAAGCTTCAATTTTTTTTCACTTTTTTTGTGTTTATTTATATGCCTTTCATTTGAATGATATTACTGTTGATTCAGAAGTTATAGTGTGCATTTATTGTTGTTAATTTGAAAAATATCTAGGATTAATTATGATAAAAATTCCATAATGTGAATTTCGCTTATTGAGAATTAAAATTGCATTTTTTTTGCAATATAAAACATCACTATAATTTTCAAACTTACAGTACAGTAGAACCTTTCGTACTGAACCACTCCAGGTCTGAAGGTTTTGTTCAACTTAGGCAGGGTGTTTGAAACTTACAGTACAATAGAAACTTTCTTATTGAACCCCTCCAGGACTGAGGGTTTTTTTTTAAACCTAGGCAGGGTGTTTGGTTTACACAGGTCAAAAACACACTGACTATGCCAGGTTTGACAAGTTTCTGGTTTATCATGGGGTTGGATTGGACAGGTTGCTGGTTTATCTAGGGTTGGATTGGACAGGTTTCTGGTGTATCTAGGGGTTGGATTGGACAGGTTTCTTGTCTCACTGTAGTTTCCTCAGTCAGTTATGTATATAGCAACTGAATATTTGAAGGGATTTACAGTAGAATATTTAAAGTTGCTACTTTTAGTGTTTTTGTTACTTGATTGTTGAATGAATGTTGATTTGGTTCACTTTGTTATTAACCTCTGAGTTGATTGATTGATTGTTGGTGTTTAATGGCTGGGCAGCAATATTTCAGCTTTTTCAAGACTATGAACATGAAGTGAACATGAAATGATGAAATGAACATGAAATGAACGATAAAATGAACATGAAATGATGAAATGATGAAATGAACATGAAATGATGATGAAATGAAAAATGGGATGGGACACAATGATTATAGGGTCGATGAGTTTTGATACTGGAAATAGAGAGAGGTAGGTAGGGTCAGGCAGTTTAGCTTTCTGTGGCGGGGCGCAAAGGTTCCTACTCTTAATGAATACCATAGTAGGATTCTTTAACATGCGAGGAACGTGGTATCTTTCTCAACATGTTGCACCACTATGGTTTGCAGTACCCTATTCCACCATCTGGGGCACACAACCCAGTTGCTCTGTGGGGAGATTGCCCTAGCCCTGGCTAGGGTTCTGAGCACTATTTAGTTGCCTTCTATGACAAGCTTAGCACTGCCGTGGACCTATCCATTGACACTTGGACCTGCACAGGGCTTTTGAATTATATATTGTTGTAGTTGTACCTTCTATTATTATAAATGGATCATATTTATAAGGCTAAAAACAAAAAAAAAAACAGTTATAAAGTTCCCAAAACAATTTTTTTTCTGTTTTATTGTTGAAAGGACATAAATGATTAATTTCATTCATAGAATTATTTTTTAACTGTATGTGATACTACATACAATACTGCCCATTACTGATAAAACTGGTGTGATATATGATGTTCATTTAAACAGATTATTGTAAATTAAATAAAGATCTGTATAATAACAGGTTAGCACAAATGCATCTCATTGAGTCTTAAAAGTTATAATCCACATGACTGAACTTAAAGTGTAGCTTCCTAGAGTTTTTGCCTTGTTCTGCATTCAGTGTGTTAAAGCTTGCTACTTTTATTAAGTATATCTAAAATTCAACCAGATCTTGTATTAATTTGATGCAGTAGTGCACTGTCTAACCTCATGTACTTAACATGTTAATTTTATTTCCTTTGAGGTGGGAAAGATGTTTGACTTTGGGGCGACATGGTGTCAATATATTCAGTCAGAACTTTGGTGTTGATATATGATATGAAGTTCTGCTTAAATCTGACAATAAATATTAGTTATTTTGATAATTTTCACCATGTATCATTCATCACACTTTCTTGATAGGGTAGCAGACTCAGCATATGTCCCCAAAACATCTTACTTTGAACAGAAATAAGGTTTTTGCATGAAATCTTGTTTTTCTTTAGTAACAACTCCCCAACTCCTCCCCTCCCCCAAAATAGCTTCATTTGATGACTGTTTTTCCCTTCTATAATATTGAAAACCTTGTTCTATCCTTGCTAGCAGGAAGTGGCTTTTTTCAATAGGACAACATTTACCACACACAAGAGATAAGACATTGTTACTTGACCATGTCCTAAAAAAGTACATATGGTATAACATTCTTCTTTGACATGTACAAATGACAGGTGCTGGATAGTAAACTATAAATGGTGGGTAATTATGTTTGTAACTGGTATAAAATATCTGTGATTTGCTTGTAAAGGAAAAAATGTATCATTTTGTGTTGTTGATGTTCAAAGTCTTGAAACGAGATTAGCTAAGAGTCAATAGATGTAATGTCCGTCAATGAATGAAAATGGATTTTAATGGTTGTTTATTTTGCAGATTATTTCAATTTAAACTTACTTGCTGGCATCAGTGACCCTACTGGTGCACCTGATCCATGCTCCCAGTTTTTAGTTAATCTGATGGGAGGTTGCTCTTGTGGTGCACCTGATCAATGCCCCCAGCTGTTAGTTGAATCTGATGGGGTTGCTCATCTTTCTATGCGCATGTTTCTTTGGTAATTTCCTGAACTTTAATAGTTTTGTATGTCTTTGTCAAGTCATCATCCTTGGATTATGTTCTTTTTTGTTACTGTTCGAATCCTGGCTACCTTGATTTCCTATACAAATATTATTAGCTTTTTGTTGTGTTAAGAATGAATTTAGCAGATACTATGTTGATGCACTAATCTGTTCACTATGAATATTAACATATTTTAATACAGCAATTGCACAGGCTTAATATATCCATCTGTACGAAACTTAATATTGATGTAGCATTTATGTCGGGAAATCCATCTACATGATATCTGGGGACCCTGTTTGCAACATATTTCTAGTTAGTAAAAGATGTACAAAGATGAAGCACTAATGAAGGTGTCAATTTTCTATTATTAGGTTTCAACACTAGGAAATCACCTACAATGTACCTGCTGAACAAAACTTGATTTTGGACGGAACTACCATCATTTGATAAGAAGTACAGTTAGTCATTTGATTTCTGAAGAATTCACACATCACAGTGACAGTTTTATAATATTGGAAAAATTTGAGGTACATGTATGAAAATTGCACAGAATTAGTTGGTATAAATCTTATGTAATTAAATTGTAGTGTTTTGGCTGAAAAGTTAGGACTGAAGAGTGCAATCATATAGAAGGATATTGCACTGATAAACATTTTTGTAAAAATATGGTAATGCTGTTGACTAATTGTTTGTACAAAACAGAGAATTATTTGAAGAAATATAAGTAATTATGGCGGAAGTATTTAAATTATATGGAAGAGCAGAGGATATATAATTGCTTAGGGAATTGAATCACTCAACTTTTGAAAAAACAATTATTAGAGATGTAATATACAAATTAAATATTTGAAGTGTACTAAGCCTGTTATAATTAGATTTGAATATGTGAGTACATGTAATATATATGTGTAGACAATATACATGTATTCTCAAGGAAAATTTCTGTCTCTGACTGTGATGTGCAAAATTTCACATGCCTGTATTGTAACATGATACATTTATTTAATAACTCAATATCATCAATATTCAGCCTGCTGTACAAATCCTGCATGTTATAGAAGTAACCTTGCAATGTTATCCATGACTTGTGAATTTTTATTTACCTTTTAACAATAACAATAAATAGTAAGCCAACCCAAGTCATGACATGTTTTTAGGGGAAATCGTGTCTCATTTTTCACAACTCCCACCCTTAGATAAGTCATATGTTTATATATTATAAACAAGATAGACAGCTTAAATTAATGTAGTCTTGCATGGATTATCATAAGTTCAATTTAATCACCAAATTTTCTACCCAGATCTAAAGAAAGGTAGATAGAATCCAATTATATATTTACTGTAATATTGATATTACCAGAGTCTGCCAGTTATGTGTTAAGCTGTAAGGTTTGATGAATAAAAGTAAACTTGTCAGACCATTAGTATAAAACATGTCTTGTCAGATATTTGAGTTATTTAAATGATGAAGGATATATATTTTTTGGGTGTTTAATCACTAATTCATTTTTTTTATCTTGACTTTTTTCACTCTTAGATACATGTAAGTGATTTTCTTCAAGGAAGAAGGCGCCTTTTCAATTTTCATTGTTTTCTTATTTTGTAAATATGACTCAAAAGTTCAAAAACATATCAATACTTTTTGTCAGATCTTTACAATGTTCTTAAAATGTCAACAACTACAATGACCATGAGTATTACATAAGTTTTTTATATGTAGTGCACATATGTGTACCTGATACATAAGGATAATATCCTTAGCGGTTAACCACTAGTGATAATATAATATATACATGTACTTGTCAGAGTCAATGAGTTCAAAGATCTGTTTGTTTTGTCACAAACGATCAAAGGAAAAGTATATTTAAGTATCAAACACATTCATATTTAACAGTTGTAAAATTTAATGGATACACTAGCTACATATTCTACATCATTACTGGCAATAATAAAAAAGGGGAAGATCCTAACATTTGGAAAAAAGGGGGTTTCCATGATTGATTTTGTCCATATTTTGCACACAAAGTTAACATATTTTTTTTTAATGGAGGATTTCAACCCCTGTTTCCCACCTGGATCCTTCAGCTATTGTTACTTCATTAAGGGTATGGAATGTTGAACTACTCGAGTCGATTTGAAATTGAGGTTGTTTGTTCACTAAGATCATAATCTTTCTAAATTTTTTAATTCCAAATAAGATTTTCATAAAACTTTAACAGTGTCCATTTGATTTTCTTTTCAGATGGTGATGTAGTAAACTTGTATCTCTCTGGAGGCCAATGTCCTCCTCAGATGAGAAACAGACAACTGAGGAGGAAATTACCTCTCTTCAGGCTGAGGAGTTAGAACTACTAGCTAAACTAGAGGAGGCTAATAGGTAAAAGTCTATGAAAATATAATCAGTAACCATTGTCATTAATACAACAATCTTAGCTGACTTTGTACATATTATAAGTACAAAATGCTTTTAAAAATTTACAAACTTAAATGTGGATTTGTCCTTGCAGGTCCCCTAAAATACCAGTAGGAACAATTCTTGCTCAAAATCTTAATTTTTTTTTATGATTACCAGTCATCCCACAGACACATGTTTCTGTCAATAAGGGGTTCAATGAAATAAGAGAGAAGTGTTCCATGTGCTTTCACCTGAAATCCTAAATCAATCCTTTACTTTTATTTTTGTTTATGATTACCAGTCTTCTTAAAGCATCTCATCAAGAGACACCTGTTTCTGTCAATAGGGGTTCAGTGAAATAGGAGGTGAAACCCCTGAAAAACTTGTGTCTGTGCTCTCACCTGAAATCCTAGATTCATCATTGACTTTGATATACTGGTATATACTACAAACATAATATGTTTAAGTAAACAACATTCTAGTCAACTATAGAAGTAATCTTTTACAATTGATTTTTTTATGATGATTAAAAGTCTTTTATCATGACACATTAAAGTAATCAGAATGTTACTATATAATCCTGTCCAGCCAATATATATATATACATTCATCATAGGTTTTGTTATCTGTAAACAAACAAAAACAAATTAATATTTTCATTGTAGGGTCCAAAGCTGATATTGTTAAACTCTGATAGATCAAGGATTTCAATGAAGAAAATGGGGGAAATAATTACTATGGAAAAACCACATTCAGTGGGGATTCAGTTTTTGTGGTTTTTATGGTGTGTTATAATTGCACAAACATGTTAAATTTATCTAACATATGCCTGTTAAAGGCCTGAACACTGCTGTACCAGTTGCCCTTGACCTGAAAAAGATTACAAGTTGAAAAGGTTGCCATAAAAAATTTTGAAATGGGCTTTGGATATTAGGCCAAAAAAGTCTTTGTTTTCAGCTATAATCATCAAGAAAAAATAGTATATGTAGGTAGGGAAATTATTTTATTTTTCAAAACATTTTACATTGACTTAATGGGGAAGCAATCTAGACTTTAATGGTGCTGGAGCCAACATGACCTTAAAATGTATAGGATGGGCACAAAAAACTAGGGTAGGTAGGGTAACAGGAAATATTACTATAAATCAGTACTCATATATACTTGTATTGTCCAATGCTATTTCTGGTTTGCCAAAGGCCTTGATTCCTACAGTTAGATGGAAAAACCCTGGAGAACCCATAGATCATTATTAAGGACAATACTTAAATGTTATATTTTTGTTGGTCTACCTTGTGTAAAGGTACAGTACTTGAACGGGTCTGTGCAACAAAAATTGTAATCAGTTATCCATCATCGATCAGTTTCCGATCAGTCGTCAATCCTTCAAACCGATCCATTAAACTGGTGATCACATCACGTGGCCACAGAGAAGTCAATATATTTTGCGGATTCCATTGTTTTATTTGTCAATTTTACAAATATTAACATTAGGTTTAAACATGAATTAATACTTTGCTTTGACATTTGTTTTACTTTTAAATATCATCCATCATTTTACATAACAATGCTGTGATCAGATTGGTCATCAGTTATCGGTTATCGATCCCTCAGCAATTAATCAGTCAGTGGTAATCCGTCAAATCATTGTGTGGATTTGTTCAGGGACTGTAAGCATATCATCCAAATAAAATATATCTGCATGGAAGGGAAATTTAAATAAATAAATCCTTAGTCTGTACTACTGTAATTACTGGAAACATTTTTTTTTTTAAATTAAATACTTGGGTTTTTCTTCAAGCAATGATTAGTTGAACTTTTAGAAGAGGAAGGATTTGAGGAAAATCTCAATTTGAGATTTTTTTTTATGAAAGTGGGCTCAGGAACTTTGAAATGGTGAAGAAGATGTAAAATGAAAAATAAGGTACAGTTGAGCTGTAAGAAAATTCAATGAACTGAAGATGACTTTTGAAATAACGTAAAATATCATCTTATGACACTTATTCAACAAACTATAGAAATAATTTGTCTGTTCATCCAATATGGCAGTACTTAATTTCCTTCGAAGTCTGTAATAAATTAAACACTGGAATTATTTGATAAAAATTTACATTTTAGGAATCAATACCTTCTGTGGTTGGAATTAACAGATATATACCATATAGATTTTCATTATAAGGCTGAATTAAAAGTCATTAAGAATAATATAACTTTATTTTTTTATAATGTGTTAAATTTGTTACTGATTTTCATAATTTTCAGAATTAATGGATCATAGATTATTACATGCCATAAAAGTTTGGAAACATCGAACTCAACCTAAACATGAAAGCCTCAGGTTCTATTCCTTGTACAGCCTCAGTAAAACTATATACTAAATTTCTATTCTAATGTCAACCTTGACTTGTATAATATTCAGACCATTTTGAATGTGACACACTCTATCTTTGACATGTCCTGTGCTTAAATCATAATATATAACTGAAAGTTAATGCTAAACATGTCATGACAAACACAAACAAATGAGAAAACAGATCCCAGTTTGAAAAACTTATGGTGAGAATATTTGTAACTTCTTGGTACCTTTAATCCAAGTCGTAGTACTGTGGTTTCAGTACCATGTCCATGAAATTTCAAACTTCATGATGGACATCAAAACCTCTGATTTTTCTTGACACGATTTGATGTTAATTTCCCTTTTTCATTTTCAGACTAAAATTAGAATTTTTAATATACTAGTACTTTTAGCTCAGCTTCAATTTTTATCAAATTTAAATCAAAACAATTATCTTTAGAACAAATTTGTATATAACTATCTCAATCAAGTCCTGCTGATGTTAGATAATGTTTAACTGTCGGCCTTTTTCTGAATGTCAAAGTGACACAGCTGTAAATCTACAATTAGGTTCAGATTAAAAACTTCTGATGTTTATCTTATGTTTTTATTTCTCAGAAAAATTAACTTGTTGATTGTCTGTCTGCTAGTATTGTTTGTTTCTTTTTTCTTTTTTTTTTTTTGGGGGGGGGGGTGAGAAACTGTAGTTTCCTTGGATTAATGATGTTTAAGACAACTGATTTTGATAGTGATGTAGTGTTCATCTATATACTGGTATATTTAGGATAAAAATATGTTACAGATGGAATGAAATAGTATTTCCTTTTGAAATTTATGAAAAACTTTTAACTTTAATGGCACCTAAAGATATAATTTTAGAGCCTGACCAAACCCATCTATGTACTTAATACAAACCTAAGTATTCTTTGATATCAAAACAGATTATCATGTTCATTACCATTCGTTTATCTTATTGTCATAAACAATACATGTATAATTCATTTTACCAATCATTGATCTGGTATTAATAACTTTACATAAATCTGTGGCATGATTTTCTGTTCATGCCTGTTACCAAATCTTACATGTACTAACAAAAAAACCATTCAAATTCATATTTACGTTCGTTAACATGCATGCTGACTGATAAATGTACTAATATGTTGTTTTAATCATTATTGAATAATGATTAATTGGTGTAAAGTTTGAAAATGAAACTGAAATCAATAACAAGAGATTTAAATGTGAAAAAAATAAGAATATTTGAACTTAAACCTGTAAATGTATTTCCTGCTAATTATGTTGGGGGATAAAAGTTTAAGTATTATGACACTGTTATGTGTGTTGTTCATACAAATAATAAAAATTCTATGCTGTACTAATAATTTTAAATCTTTAACAATCTGAAATTAAGAACCTTTCAGAAATCAATAAATTGAAAATTTAAACTGATAGTTTATTGTAGGATGTCTTGCAAAATCCAGCATTGTATTTGTTTACTTACCATCATTAAAATGATCAGAATGGATTTTTTTAATGAATTGGTTGACACAGTGATGGAAGTATTGTTTATTTGTCGTTTAGTCTATATTTGTTTCCTTTGGTAGTTGTTTTATTGAGTTATTAAACATGTTATGTTGTTTTATTGTAGAAAACTTTTATCTGATGAGAAATCTGCTTTTAACAATGCCTCCTCCCCTGTCCCAGGACATTCTCGCCAGGGATCAGCTTCCAGTGTTGTATCATCCGTATCATCCAACAGTAACCAGCAGTCTGAGGAGGATGGTGGAGTACAAATGTTTGGAGGAAATCTCTGGGATATATGGGGGAAGCTAGTCAATGACTGGGACAATGCAAAGAAAAAACCCACCTTTCTTAAGGTATAGTTAGGGGCCAATTGTTTCTGTACACCACACATTTTAGGGTAGGTTTTTGTAAGAATCAGGCAAAATGGGAAAAATTAGAAACATGCATGTCAAAAATCTTCTAATCAGCCATATAATTTCACTCAAGGATGATTTGAAAATACCATTATTTGATCTCTGCATCACTGGATTTACTCAGAATTGTTTCAAAAGAATGTTAGAAAAAAGAAGAAGTTTTTGACAGAGTTATCTGCTCTTGAAATGCTCCTTTTTAGTGCACTTCAATGATATTATAACTCAATTTCCCTGAGTGGTATAGAAAAGCTTGTCTTTTTTCTTGATTCTGATGATGCAAATAGTCAAATTAAACTTTCAAAATGGTGTTTTTTTTTCATACCATATTTCACCCACTGCCTGATTCTTATAGACTGACCGCTAATTGATGTATTATGGTATACCACTGTTCTTTCTGTTTATTTTCTCAACATAGACACATAGGGATTGATGTCTTGATGGAAGTCCCCCCCCCCACTCCCTCCACTTGTTATTTTGTTACTTCTATAATTTGCTTGAAAGCTTGACATCATGTGAATGAACCAATGTGGAATCAGTCATAATGTATGTGTACACCCTAATACAGTAATACACATTATATACATGATGTGTGAGTATAAACAATATTTTTCATCATGTTTAGAGAATTACTTACAACCGAATCACTGTATGACACTATGTGCAGTTATATAAGTACATGCAATGTGGTACACCAAGTTGTTCCTACACTAAAATATATTTTAAAAATTTATATGAGATTATGTATTCATGAAAACACAAAACCTCAAAAACTCAAATGAGTTAATAAAAACAAGCAGTTTTTAATGAAAAATAGTCTTAAGCATCATATTTATGTGACATGCAATTCATGTGCAATTTCCATAGTTTTACTCACTCTTAATATGTTAAACTAAAGTACAACTTGTATGATATATACATGTATATGATACATCTTGTGTCATCATATTTTATCAAATTTAAAATATTACATACTGAATAGATTTTGACACAATAAAAAAATGTAAGAATTGTTCATTTCTGTATTGACATATTTTTCTATTTTTGAATCAGGAACTGGTCAGGAAGGGCATTCCACATCCATTCCGAGGGTTGGCATGGCAACTGTTGTTGAATGTCAATACTTCGCCACACAAACAGTTGTATGTGGATTACATGAGAGAGACATCTCCAAGTGAGCGATATATTAGACGGGATATTGCTAGGACCTTTCCTGACCATGATTTCTTTAAGGAGAAGGATGGAGTTGGACAAGAAAGCTTGTTCAATGTTATGAAGGTAGTATTTCTTGGGCATTAATTATCAATACATTCTTCATATTGATTTAATCATCAAATCTACAATCAACTACAAACTTCCTTCATTCTTAGTCATTATGTTTTGAATTTATTTTAAGAGTTTGGTGGAAAAAAATTTTACCTTAATTTTTTTTCGTACAGACATCAACATGTATGTTATGTTATGTTTATCATATATATAAATAAGTACCAGTCAATTCACTTATAAGTCTGACCCCCCTTTTCAATTAAAAAAATTTGGAATGTAGCCTTGACTAGCTTATTAGTAAGACTGATTTCTGTCAGGTGCATTGCTTTAATTCCTCTTATTTCCTTGCACATGTTAGTTAGGAAGAATTCAGTATATGATGAAATGAATATTCACAAGCTTGATTTTTTTTTGTTTTTTTTTTATAGTAGTAATACTAAAAGCCTCCACAGGCTACCAGAAGATATAATGACCTGAACTAACTTCTCAAAGAACTATTTTGATAATGTTCTGTATCATTTGCAGGCTTATTCACTCCATGATAGAGAAGTTGGTTACTGTCAAGGGAGTGGATTTATTGTTGGCTTACTACTTATGCAGGTATTATTGTTTATGGTATCTCATTTCAAGGGAGATAACTCTGTAACATTTAAATTGTAGGTGTGAAGAAATACAATGTCTTGCTTCTGTTGTTATTGATGAAAAATAATGGCTTTGCAACTAAAGCTAAATTGTACTCTAATTTATTATTCCCATTATGTACTTGATTAAAAAAAAACAAAAAAAACAATAAAACAAAATGGCAGATTATTACTTCAATGAACTCATTTCATTTATGTATTAAATTCTTGATATATTTGTTATATAGAAGTATAATAGCACTCATCAATTATTTATCAATAGATGCCAGAAGAAGAGGCTTTTGCAGTACTTGTTAAACTAATGCAGGACTATCGTCTCCGTGAACTATTTAAACCTAGTATGGCAGAATTAGGTTTATGCATGTATAAACTAGAATGTTTAATACAGGTGGGTATACCTTTATTGTTGTGTATAAGGTTTTAAAACACAATTCATTAACCTGGGCATTATCTACCAGGTGCTTAAGGAGCAAGAAGTTCATTGAGCCATATTATGTCAGACTGACTGAGTTAAACGTGTTATAGAAGACCATCTTTGAGTGAGTTTGTTACAGCAAATCATTCTCAAAACACTAAGACTATTGCAATATTGATTTACTGACTTGTGTCTAGCACAGTATATTTTATTATTCTAAAATCTAATTCACAGGCAAATATTCTTCATGTGAAATTAATGTTAATTGAGCATCACATGAAATTCATGAGAACTTTACATGAAATTAACATGACTTTTGCATGAAATTCACTTTACACAATTTTCATGTGAACAATTCATATGAATTTTTTCTGAAGACTCAATCCACCAGATTTTATGTGAACCCTGTCACAAAGTTTAATTGGTCAATTCAGGTGAAAATCATGTGAAATAATTTTGCCTGTGTACCTAAAAATGTCATATAACATAAGAGCAGCCATATTAGATAGGGCTGTTAAAGCCATGAGTACTAATGGGGCTTTCACTTTATACTGCTAGTGGTCTGGTATCTATAGGAAACCTGATGGAAACTCCAGCTATTCAGGGTTGAGTTAACACTTTTTATATTTCACATTTTAAGCTTACTATTGGTCATGAACACCTTATGTCTGTTTTCATTTAAACCAGAAATTTGAGTCTGTACCCAGTCCTTGTAAAATGCCTAAATTTAATATTTTGTGTATATTTCCAGGATATATTACCAGATTTGTACTTACACTTCCAGTCTCAGGGCTTTTATACGTCTATGTATGCGTCGTCATGGTTTCTTACTTTGTTTGCCACTACGTTACCGTTGTCTCTGGCTTGTCGTGTGATGGATTTATTTATTTCTGAGGTCAGTATATTTATCATTGTTACAAACAGTCTATGTTATTAATTGGTGTGTAATAAAGTTAAAATGAAAAGCTACAGCAGATTATTACATTATATAATTATGGTGAATGTCATGGCATATTACATCTTGAGACTAAAATTTTAGCAGTCATTGGACAAGCACTGTAATATTTATGCCCAATTTTTTTGTGCCATGTGACATTCTGCCATTTGATATTTTCATACCCATTCTATAAAGTCTGTATATAACCCTTTAATACTCCAATTCTATCAAAATTATTGTTATAAATTCGTAGATTGCTGTCTTTGTGACATAATTTAAACCTGTCCATGAAAAGAGGAAAGTAAAAGCCACTCAATTTATATTAGATGTTAAAGCAAGTATCCTTCAATCAATTTACCACTTTGAGCATTTTGAAGATGAAGAAACGTTTTTGTTTCTACCATTTTAGGGAATGGATATTATTTTTAAGCTGGGTATTGCAATACTACAAACTAGTCAAGATTATCTTGTCTCATTAGACATGGAAGGAATGTTAAAGGTTAGTGTTATATCCCTTTAACCATTTGATATTTTGTGAATGGTGGTTAAAATTGCATAATGCAACAATTGTAAGAATGTTATTCATACATCTATTCAAAGTGGTCATGTTTGAATTTTCTTGCTTGTTGATGGAAACCAAAGAAATTTTATGAATGTGTAAATATTGTTTGCTAACTTGTAGATCAACACCATAGCTTTGTTTATTCATGGTTGTTTTTCATTTTTTTTTTAAATATCATAGTATTTTATTGATTTCAGTAACAATAGCTCTGTATTAATTTTAATTGTCTTACCATTACCCTTGATGTTCTAAGAAATTTGTATTGCAGTTTTTCACCAAGGAATTAACACAGAAATATGAACACGAACCAGAAAGATTGTTCCAGGCAGCATACTTTGTTAAATTCAATGCTAAAAAGATGAAAAAGTGAGTATTTCTTCATAAATGTTACTTATTATGCAATTGCTAATACTATGTTAATACCTAATTTAAAATTTAGTGCTGATACACAGTTATACTTCCCTGAAGGCAGGATTGTTGAAATTAAGCTGTAAATACTGTGCATGGCCTTATGATATTCTTTAATTTTGAGTTATTTCCCTTTTTCTGCTTCCTAATGACTGTGTACAAAAAAACCCAAATTACTTGATTTGAGAATCTGTTTATGGAAACAGTGTAATATTACAAATTTACTTAAATAATTTAATTACAAATTCAACTGTTTCATGTTGAATTGTTATCCATTAAAGGTCTTTCTCGTAAATTTCAATTTGATACACAATACTGAGTTTGTTTTTCTTCTAAATGTTTTTTTGTAAAAAAATTTTAAAAATCTGTAACTAAAGCCTGATGATTATATTTCATATTTGTACAATTAGAAAATTTGAAGAACTAGGGATAAATTGACAAACCTAGTGCAGATAGTTACATAGCCTTTTGTTTATGAAGTAAACTGGCCTAGAGAGAGGGTTCATTTTGAATGATGATACACATGGTTTGTATTACAATGATACCTTGAAATTGTTTCATGTGAATACAAGTAGTTTGGAATAGATATCAAAGTAACAAACTTATTCAAGTCTGCATGTAGGTATTCAGTGATAAAAACCTATCAAGTTTTAACATGCTGAAATCGTGTATACAAAATTTACATATTGGTTTTTATGATTTCAAACATAATAAACTCTCTATGGCAGTAAATATTATGTGACCTATTTTTCATTTAGGCAATTACTTTCTGGCACCCTTTAGCTGTCTGACTTAAATGTTTTAATGGGGACATGGCTTGTGATGTAGATTTTTTTTTATACAACCCTAAATAAGCTTTGCTTAATCAGATGAAATGTGTCATGTTAGAAGGAACAATGTCATGACTACTGGTATCCTGTTTTGTTTAGTGTCACAGGGATAACCTGATCTCCATTTTAGTTAAAATCATGTGTGGAGATAGAATCTTATATGAAGACAGGGACTGTGACATACTGCTTTGGTGATCAGTAGACCGTTTTATCAGAATCTGATAACCACCCAAGTCAACCTGAGAATACAGTCATGTCAAATTATCTATAGAAGTTAACCATATGATTAATGGCCTGAAAAATTACCACTTAATTAAAGGGTATCAGCAATGGGCTACACCTCTATATTTACATAGGTGACATCTGCTAGTTAATATAGAGTTTAATTACATTGTAAAATACTACTTTGAGAATCTTTACTAAGAAGTATTTTTACTTTCAGATGTATCATTTATCCTTCTGTTCTCATTATTTAACATAATTTCTAGCTTCTGTACCCTTTATGTAAAACTTATTTTCTAAACTATATTTGGGACCAAAACAATGGCTTTATTGAACTATGTTGCTCCCAAAATTAAAGTTAATCTAAATGACAGGTAAAATTGATTACAGGTGTGAAAGTTATGCTGTTTACCTGAGTGATTTATGTAGGACACTACTAAAGTATAAACAGTGAGATCAGATTTTATCAATTAATAATGACCATTTACTTATCTACTTACCTGTAGGACATGGTATTGTTAGCTCTGGACAATGTCCATATTTTTATATGGTTATTTTTAAAAAGCTCATTGTATACTGTATTGTTTAATCATATACCTGCTTGAAATTAGTTGAGAATCTTAGTGATGTTGCCCAGGTTATATTGAAGTATTTATTGTTGTATCAATAGGTGGCCTATTTATATACTAATGTCAGAATTTTGGCAGGATAATGCTTTATAATTTGATCAGAGAACTGCTTTCCAATTACATGCATTTTTTTTTTGGTCCATTTATTGGCAATAAGTTGGTTTTATTTAAAAGTTTATCATTAAGGCTCTTGGTGCATCAGATTTAAATTAAAGTTGTATAACTGTGTCATGTATCAAAAACTGAAGAGTTTTATATGGAAGAGTTTATTTTTCTTTGGTCTTTTAGTCTGCTTGATCATCTGTAATTTATTCCTGCAGTGACATCCATCCAAACTACTTGTACATTGTTGGCAAAAAAACTGCTGAAACTGCCAATCAAACTTTGGTGAAATTTTGTAGAATATTTAGGCCTTATATGTACTTGATTTTGTCACATTATTTTTATTTGAGTTGTAGGAGTAAAACTTTTTGTGCCTTTTACATTTTACAAATGATTGGGACATCCATATGCCTTTTAGATGTATTATTTTTTGGAAACTCATAGTACTTAGTAGTAAAGGATATTTGGACAGTAATGTTTACCCTACAAAGTATTTATCATTTGTATATTAAAGCTGGGTATTCATTTGTTTTTAATATGACAATTTTAATACTGTGAAAAACTTTAATTGTCATAATATATACTAGCATTGAAATTTGTTTCTGTAGGGTTCAGTATTTCTAAGCTTGATTGACATGGTTCTTAGTGGCTTTATTTTCCTCTCCCAAACAAAAGGCAGTTTGTTTCAGATATTTTCTATATTTTATTTGGATTTTTTAAATTTTACATGTAAAGTTGTCAACCTATTAGGTATTGACAAATATATGTGGGACATTGAAATATTTTTCTTTTTTTCACCCCTGTTGAAATATGTTAAAGAAAAGTTTTCCTTAAAAGTACAGTCAGATAACAGAAAGACCCATATCAACATTCCTGTGTACATATCTCCTAGCTGTAATGACATGGACTTCAGGATCGTTGACATCTATCATTTTCCTATCTTTTGAAAGTTAATTAGGTGTACATTATGGTTAGACAAATGGCCAAAATCATATCTTAAGGTGCATGTTGTACCAGGGATCAGAGTTCATTTGTAGAGTCACATTGACATTGTGTGTGTACCTTACTGACAGGTGATTTGTATGTGATGTAATCTTTCACCTTAAGACATTCTCATATAATGGGTCAGAAGTTCAGATTATTTAGAAGAAAAAGAAGGGGTCATTCATGTCCCCACCCCTGAGTTTGGGACATGAATGACTCCTTCTTAATTGAATGTGGAAATAAAACGTAAGCATTAAGGAGATACTTGTGTTATCAACATCCATGCTTGCACTGAAGAGTTGTTTTGTGTCTGCTATTTTTTTGTATGACTAGGTCAGAGTTGACAAAACGTTTTGGTATACTATTAGATCTAGTTGTGAGTATTTTTTAGTGTTTCTATGATTTGGCATTATTACAAGCTGTTACATGAATGTACTTCCATGACATCTTAAGGCAAAATTGAGTTTTGAAATTCAGTTTTAAATTTCTTTTTAATGTAAAACTATTGAAAAAAAAAGTCTTTGATTTTTAAAAAGGCTTCCATGTGAAAATCTGGTTTATAAACATCAAAAACACAATCTTATTCATATGGCCAATCAAATTATTGTTATTGACAGGAAATTACAGGTTTAAGGTAGAATTATTAGATTTAGCAGATTATGATCATTTTGTTTGGAAAAGTAATATTTCCTAAACTTATTGGCAAAATTTAATTTTTGTGACCAGTTAGTATGAATGTCTATGTATAAAATGTATTGCTACATTCAAAACTCTTAGAATCTAATTTAAATTGTTGAATTGTTGGTATGGACCAGAGTGGATTGGTTATTTAACATACATTTTTGCTCAAGAAAGACGATTTAATAACCACCTCTCTTGGATAGTTTTGGTCAAACTAGTATCAAAATACAGACATCTGCATTTTGTCCTGACATATTGGTTTATAAATATAGATTTTGCAAATGTTCGAAAGAATTAATATGAAGTACCATTTGTGTTGGTTTTAGATGTAAATTTAGACATGGAAGACCTTAACATATATTTAAAGCATTAACTTTTCCATTAAAAGTTCCTATTCAATAAATCATAGATATTAAAAGGCCAAGGTCTGTGGGGATCTACTTCAAAGTAATGATCTTCTATTGAAAGATGTTTTAAATATCAGTGACTGGTTAGGCCAGGGTTATAACTGTTAACATTATGTCAAGAATGTCGAGAAGATAAACAATAATCTATTACAACATATTGAGAATTATCAAAAGGGGTCCTCTATTTAATGTCCAGGAGACTATAACTTTAGATTAGAGCTCTAATGTACGGTTCTCTTAAGTACATGCGATGGTTAGATTTCCGCTTGTTAGGATTAACTTTGATTACATATACCTGCGTGATAGAAAACATTCAGGGTGCTTGGCAAATTTAGCCAGGACCAGAACAATACTGATATTCATACACTGGAGTGACAGATGGTTAGGTACCTTAGATTCTAAATAGAGAGAAATTAAGACCTCTTTGTACACAGGATTTGGCTAATTCACACCCTATAGTTTGTAATTTAAGGTTGAAATATTTTGTTTACATTTCTTTTGGGTGTTTTATTACAATATGAATGAAATCTTAGTAAAACATAAACATGTATCTGTCAGTTGTTTGAGTAAATCTGAACAATTTTTTGCACTCCTGTCATTACAACTGAAATGTCTTCTATCTAAACTGTACGAACCTCTACAAATAAGTTGATACATCTTTTACACCTAGTCTTCTCTTTGAATATGTACCTGTTGAAATAAGGATGTCCATTAAATTTAGCTTTTTTAACACAATGAATTTCCAATTAATGTCCTTTTGTCGCTGCTGCAGTTTATGTGCATTATATGTGCTAGCCCCAGCAGCAGTACTCATACATGTACATGTATGATAAATATATTTATGGAATGTTTGATCTACTTGTAATGATGGGATAGAGATTACCTGAACACATGAGTCAGCGATTAAGTTGTCAGAATAGCGATACATAATCAATGATGTTGATTGATCCACTATAGATCTAACTGTCAGTCCTGGGTAATATTGGAATATTTCAATGCTGTCTTAATTCATGTGATGCTAAATCATCAAAATGTATTATTCATAAAGTATTGTAAAAGTCAATGTAAAACTGCACCGTAATTCATTTACTTGTTTAGTTTACCTGACAAATACTCATTCATCAGGTTTGAAGAAGATCCACGATTTACAATTGATTTTCTAAATGGAATTCTTCCATAATAGATTTAAAGCAATATTTAATTTCAGCTTAAAATGTTAACTTTGGATGAAAGTTGTTTGGTTTTAGATTAATGTCGATTTAAAGTTACATCTCTCTTCACAAGGTACCAAATGTTACAAGTTTACTGGGTGGTCAAATATTGTTTTAAGAAATTACAACTCTCTGTTTTATACTTCACAAAAGAAACTCTTATTATCCTTTTTTAAGGCTTGTTTTTAAATAAAAAATAATAAATATACGCTCCAAATTGTTATACTCACATATAAAGTTATCTTTGTCTAATTAACATGGAATGTTAACATGAGTGGTTCTTCAAATAATTTAAAAATTAAAATAGGTCAATATTTTTTGCCAATGTAGTTAGGCTAGTGTATGAAAGACTCATTTATGTTGAAGGACCATACTACAGCACAAAACATATAAGTTAAAATCAAAGTAACGTAAATAAGGTAGAAAAACAGTCGTTTAGGATTGAAGTGTTTTGTATATAACAGTGGGTGAAACAATTAATATAATACAGATGACCCTAGGTGAAATGATCTGTTAAATATAGGATACACAAAGGCCACTACAACAAAAGATAATGTGAGATTGTCCCTCGGGCCTAGTAAGGAACAACAACCAAGCATCACTCTAAAACATACAAGGTGGAGCACACCTGTATTGTAAAGGTATTTAAAAAAGTTGTGGGTTAGATGAGGTATTTAAACATCTATATGATATGACAAGGAAATGTTAGGGTGGGACATGTATCCATCAAAAGTGAACGTGTATTGCATGATACAGGTCGTGTATTGGATGTGTTTGTGGACAAATTGTGACAATAGTGAAGTTTTATTACACATGGATGGGAACTATAGAAGTAGAATTTGAAAGACTGATAAATAGAAAGTTATGTAGTGTTAATGTGTAGTTATTTGGTATTAAAAAGGACAGATAGGAACCAAACACCTGTGAAAGCAGCTATGAATATCATATCAAGTTTTATGAAGGATGAAATATTGTATTCATCACAATCAAAGATGCTTTTAAACTACTTTATATTTTACAAACATTTTTCAAGTGGACATATATAGAGTATGTAAATTTTTACATGTTTAAACTGAAAAAGATTTTTTGGGACATCTTGACAAAGTACATTGTCAAAAAAAGGTGTTTTTGTGGATGAAAAATACAAAAAATGTTAATTAAAGACTTAATTTGGCTGGTACAAATGTGTTGGATGTTTTAATCCTATTCATGATAGCACATATTAAGTCACTATCCAACAGCTTGTATTTTTCATGGAGAAGTTTTTGACTTATTATTTGGATATTAAATTTGTGACAAATACTAATATATATGGTGATTTTTCACAATCAACATGTTGCTTTAGTTCTGAGTAGGATATTGATCTTTAATGCACAGCTTGCATACCATGCAACTTTATCATAATACTGTAAGAATTTTTCCTATAGATTTCTAGGCAAAATATTTCTTACCGGACAAAATCTGTGACACACGTCTATGTGGTTTGTAAATGGTGACAAATTCTTATCCTAGGATTTACGATGATAATTCAGCGACTGGTCATTATTTAAAGGCTATAAACTGAACGTCCTAGGACTAGGAATTTGATATAAATATTTCAGACAGGTGTATAGGTTTTAATCAACAATAAAATAAAACCTTACATGGCATGTTTGGTATTACATGTTGTTGGAAATTTACATTGAAGTTAACCTAGCTGTAAAAGATGTGTTAAATTTTACAAGGAAGCCAGCTTCATTGATCTATTGGGGAGGAATGGAATTGACTTGATCAGCATAGTACTAGATATTGACCTTACAATGATATCCATATGTAGGCTGATACTATGTGCTATCTACAGATTTTGATGAAATTGTCAATATCATGAAAGATGAATCAGATCTCTTTTGAACTATTTCTATAAACTGATGAATAAGATATTTTAGTGTAAGAAAACTTATAATTTCTATGCTAGCAATATGTATATGGCACTCTGCTGAAATGACAGGAAAGTATCGGACATGGTTGTCCTAGGGTCACTTCCCTGGGTTCACATGCAAGGGCAATAACTCTATGGATTTTGTGGATTATGATGATTATTATTCAGGAAACAATTGTGATGGGTAGGTAGTAAACAGCTTCTTTTGTAACTTAAAGGCGTAAGTTTGAGCAAGGATTATGATAATTAGTCTTTGTGTCATGTAGGCACAAAGTTTAAAGTTCTGAAGAATTATAAATACAGCATGATTGTTTTATTTTTATAAATCAGAATTTGAAACTTTTACTTAAATTGTACAGAAAAAAAACTTACATACTATGTGCAAAAAATAGAAATATTCAGACAAAGCAGGTAGAAGTTTGCTTGCTACAAGTTCAAATATTCATTGTATAAATTGAAGTGGTGATTACCATTCTAATTAAAATTAAGCCTATATGTAGTGACTGAACTATTGATATGTCTAATTAGATTGGTATTTAAGTTCTCTGTGATTCAGTAAAGTTAATTATACTCTTTCTGGTTAGAATCCACATTATAAAGATTTGCAGTTGAATTAGTTTTTGTGGTAAGGTTCTACATTATAAATATCTACATTCCTTACTGGACAGTTGTTGCTATCTTGTCTGGTTTCAGTCTAGCTATTAAGATTAAATTCCTTCAGTGGACAGTGAATGACTTTATATGGTAGCTATTGAAACTGTTATCTATAATCTGGACCATTATTGTTAGTAAATACTTGTAATAATAGATACATGTACGTGTTACTACAATGGTTATCTTATATGTACAGATGTTTGTTTAATTGTAGACCCAGAATATAAATTATCTCCGACCATGTAGTTGTTTACAAATGCAAATAAAGGAGCCTCTTATGTGTGGCTTTATGTCAACTGATAGTGTAGCTTGATTTGACCGTACAATATGATTAGTCTTGCCTATATTATCTGACTTTACTTATGAATGTGTCTTTGCCCATAGTATTACCAATTTCACAGTTACACTTTATCTACAATCCATAGGTTTATTGTTAGTTACAAATATTAACTTAAACAAGGAAAATATATTTTTGCTTTTGTATATCTACTGCCATAATATATGCAGTTGAGCATTAAAAGTATGGCTTTGTCTTCAACTGTTATGATGTAGTCAATTTGATAGTGAAAGTTTTTGGTCTGAAAAATCGTACCTGAAAATAAATAGTTTGATCTTAGCTTTATAAGGAAACAAGCCCAAGTAACAAACTTACAATGTGAAGTAACCAATTAAAGGTTAAAATATTCATACAATTTATTCTGTAATGAAAGCCACTGTGAACCTACTAATCTTATGTCAGAGAAGTTAACTCACAAATTCTAAAGGCAACACTGCATACATTATGTAAAGTTATGCAAATAAATTTATTTGAAAATTTTTATTGGTAACTTATTTGAACCTCAAGCTAACTATTTGAATACATTACCATGATTGGCAATACACCTGAATAGGTAAACATAGACTGAGATAATATTTTTTTTCAAAGTTATAGTTTACAACATTGATATAAAAATATGGTATATGTTATGCCTAGAGAAATTTTTGTAATATTTATCCTGACCTAAGGAAAAATGTAATTGAGAAATAAATGAGTTTGTGTATAGTGTATTCACACCAAGTTTTAAAAACTTAATTTATTTTTCTTTCTAATTAAAGAATTTTTCGCCTTTTTCTATTATGTGTACCTGTATTTACATGGGACATAGAAATATATATCTAAAGGCCTTGGGTTGCAAAGAATATATATGTGAATATTTTTGTTTATTGGTCTCCACCCAGTTAAAAATTGGTTTAAACTATTTGTTTGTGTTTATATATACTGATAGAGTATGCAAACATTTTGATAGGAATTACAAGGGTGATATCACAGTGTTTTGTCAAGTATTTGTTTAATTATTATATAATGAACTGGAATTGATTGGTTGACTAGAACTTCAGAACATTTTAATGTTATTTCATTTATTATGAATTTATTTGTGTTTAGCACCCTTTTGTCAGAGCAGAATTCAGAAATAAGGCTTATATCCCATAAAACTGGTGAACCAGTTAGCCAAGTATTTACAAAATGCTCTGCTATGCTTGTCCAGAGATGTAGCTTGGTACGGCAGGTAGAGCTAGTGCCATACCAAAAGTTTTTGTTGGTACGGCGTAACATATCTAAAATTCTTGTCAAAATAATTTTAAAGTCAGGTATTCTGCAACTTAACCTCAGGCCCGCTGACATTAGGTGTCATTATCACTGTACCAATCCAGATTTGTTGTCTGCTATATAATAAGACACACCCTAGTATGCTAGGCCCCAATGTTATTGGCAACTGTTATATTCATATGTTTATTTTATATTTACAGAGTAGAGAAGGAGTATACAGCACTGAAAAGTAAGGAGAATGAGGATCAGATAGAACTAAGGGTTCGTTTCTTTATCTTTTATGTTTTAATTCAACATTTATGACATGTGTATGGTCTACAAAATAGTTTTTTTTTAAAATGAAATATGCTCTCTTCAGAATTTTTCACTTATGAGAGGTAAGACAGCATCCATAGTGCAAAGCTTGCTGATGGTAATTTAAGCCAAAAATTGTTCATTACAGTCATAAGTTGAAGGTCAGGGGTCACCAGAGTGGTCACTCATGGGAAAAAATGAGGATTTTTTTTGCAGTTTTTGGCTTCAGATTGGTCTGAAACCTGAAGTGGTTAGTATAGGGTTGACTTTGTGGGAGTGGTGAGAGACATCATTATTCTATAGAAAGCAGGTGAAATAAAGCATTATTGGATTCATTCTGTTGTTGTCAGAGGCCGAGAATTGAGTCATACCCCTACAAAAATCACAACTTTTTGTGGTTTGACCTCTTGTTGAGCTGTCAAGTCCCTATTTTTGATAACACTCTGTATAAGATAGTCTCATTTAAAGCACATTCACTCTGCTTGCATATGAAATCAAATTGTGATTTCCAGAGCTAAAAATAAAAACCCAAAAATCGGAAAACATCCCATGACCGTATATATACAGTTACCGCTTGGCAAGGGTTAAATTTAGTATGTGGCTTCATATAGATGGGTCATATGTTGGAAGCAATTATGATTGCTCTCCAGTATCAACTTTATGTATGAGTGGGGTCATTCCTAGCATGAAAACATGTGCAGCATTATGTTATATCAGTCATATAGATATTTTATACATGAATTATCCATTGTAGAGATTAAGAACAGAAAATCGACTTTTAAGACAAAGAATAGAGAACTTAGAGAAGGTATGTGTTACTTAGAGAGTTGTGTAGAGTGTTAGAGAAGGTATGTGTTACTTAGAGAGTTATATAGAGTGTTAGAGAAGGCATGTGTTACTTAGAGAGTTATGTAGAGTGTTAGAAAAGGCATGTGTTACTTAGAGAGTTATGTAGAGTGTTAGAGAAGGTATGTGTTACTTAGAGAGTTATGTAGGGTGTTAGAGAAGGCATGTGTTACTTAGAGAGTTATGTAGAGTGTTAGAGAAGGTATGTGTTACTTAGAGAGTTATGTAGAGTGTTAGAGAAGGTATGTGTTACTTAGAGAGTTATGTAGAGTGTTAGAAAAGGCATGTGTTACTTAGAGAGTTATGTAGAGTGTTAGAGAAGGCATGTGTTACTTAGAGAGTTATGTAGAGTGTTAGAAAAGGCATGTGTTACTTAGAGAGTTATGTAGAGTGTTAGAGAAGGCATGTGTTACTTAGAGAGTTATGTAGAGTGTTAGAGAAGGCATGTGTTACTTAGAGAGTTATGTAGAGTGTTAGAGAAGGCATGTGTTACTTAGAGAGTTATGTAGAGTGTTAGAGAAGGCATGTGTTACTTAGAGAGTTATGTAGAGTGTTAGAGAAGGCATGTGTTACTTAGAGAGTTATGTAGAGTGTTAGAGAAGGTATGTGTTACTTAGAGAGTTATGTAGAGTGTTAGAGAAGGCATGTGTTACTTAGAGAGTTATGTAGAGTGTTAGAGAAGGCATGTGTTACTTAGAGAGTTATGTAGAGTGTTAGAGAAGGTATGTGTTACTTAGAGAGTTATGTAGAGTGTTAGAGAAGGCATGTGTTACTTAGAGAGTTATGTAGAGTGTTAGAGAAGGCATGTGTTACTTAGAGAGTTATGTAGAGTGTTAGAGAAGGCATGTGTTACTTAGAGAGTTATGTAGAGTGTTAGAGAAGGCATGTGTTACTTAGAGAGTTATGTAGAGTGTTAGAGAAGGCATGTGTTACTTAGAGAGTTATGTAGAGTGTTAGAGAAGGCATGTGTTACTTAGAGAGTTATGTAGAGTGTTAGAGAAGGCATGTGTTACTTAGAGAGTTATGTAGAGTGTTAGAGAAGGCATGTGTTACTTAGAGAGTTATGTAGAGTGTTAGAGAAGGTATGTGTTACTTAGAGAGTTATGTAGAGTGTTGATAATTATCCCTAGACCATTTAGAAGATACTGTAATTTTCTACTTTTCTTTATTATTCTCCGTATTGAGAACAAGTTAGTATACAAATGTGTATAAAAAAAGGAAAATTAAATATTGAATAGAAGTAGAAAAATGGTAGTGAAGTTCAAATTCAAATGTTCATTTTATTGTCTATTATTTAAAATGATATCGAATAATTATAACCATGTAAATAATGAAGTTTCAATTAACGGCTGTTATGTAGTTTACTATGTTTAATTTCAGGAGTCAGCCACTCTAGCAGATAGACTGATACAGTACCAACTGACCAGGGCACAGGAAGCTGAGGAAACATATGCTCTGAAAAATGAAATGTCTACAATCAAAAAGGAATTTGCTGAGTCGCAGAAAAAGTTGACAGAAGCTAATAATCTGATAGGCGATATTAAACAAAGGGTAATGAATTGTTAACTTACAGTGTATAACATCTTTATACAGTATCTTAAATAACTGAAATTATCATTTGTTAAGGGTCCAACAAGTTAAGTGTACACTTATTGTTTCTCTACTCTTGTTATCCTACAGTTCCATTCCCAAGCATGTGATTATTATAAGTGATAATTGTTTCTGTATTGCTATGACTAAAAGTTTCATGAAACTTATTTTTTTATTCTTGTTGTGGGAACAGTCGCTTTATGAGGGATATAATAAGACCTTAAGCATAGTCATCTCCATCACTTGGGGTCAACAGTTCAGTGCTTTCCCTGTTCAGGTGTTAAAAAATGAAAGAATGTTAAAATAAGGTACTTCACATGCTTCAGGCTGTTGCTTCATCAGATGTTAACTTTATAAATATTCATAAATGCAGAATAAACCCCATATCCTAATGTATCATGTTCAATTGTTTTGTTTTTTACATTTTATCAACAATTGTACATAAAAAAATCAGTGACTATTGGACAGGCTTTCATTTACAGATACTACCAACAATCTTATTGCTACCTTGGTTGGAACTTGAAATTTCATTATGTGTACATGTATTATGTTTTTTAAGAATTTACTTGTCAGTTATCAGGCCTCAGATTTAGGTTTGCTTCAATTTTTTTCTATGTAGATTGAGGTTTCAACATGATTTGAACTTTTAAAAAACATACATTTTAATGGCTCTCACATCAGGCAGGACATCTTTATAATGCTCTCACATTAGGCAGGACATGTTTGTTCTTCGTTGTAGACATCCAGTATAACATCAGCGTCGTCGTTAGATGAAGGTGAAGCACAGAATGTAATACAGAACTTACAGGAAGAATTAATAGCTCTACGTCTAAAGGATGCCGATATAGATTCTCTGGTGAAGGAACTGAGGGCTAAAATCAAGGAGTTAGAAGATGTATGATACTTAGTTCACTTTTTGAGAGGGATTTTTTTTTCAAGATGAATTTCTGTTACTCAGAAATTTACTCATAAGAAATGAGAGATATAAGATGGATCTTGTTGATATTTGTCATAGAGGCTTGGCAGTACTAAGTATCTCTTATTTGTTTGGCATTTTAACTGTTGTAAACTATAGCAGAAATGTGTCGGTATTCGTAATGTGAATAATCCAATAGAGTAGAAAGTACTCTAATTAATACATGCATGCATTTTGGAATTGTAGGACTTTTTCCATTATATTGGAAACTATTAGGCTCCTTTGTTGCTGGATTAATTAAACATCTAAAGTTGAGTTTTTCTTAAATCTTCATTCAACTCCAATCAAGTCACTGTTATATATATAATTTTGAGAAAACTCTCTTCGATATGGCCGCAAAAATCCAACAATGATTTCTAGATTAAAAGTAATTTTACAATAATTCATTATACATGTTTGTAATGTTTTCAGACAAATATTCAGTTACAAAGGGCTCCTAGTAATGACATACAAAACTTACAAGAGGAGTTAATAGCTGTCAAACTGAGGGAAGCTGAGGCTAACCTGGGGCTGAAAGAAATGAGGCAAACTGTCCATGAACTACAATCCATGTGGGAGGTATAATATATGAGAATTAGGTCATTGCCTATTTAAATGGAGATGATACTAACTATCTCAACTTCTGTCCATGTTTATTGTCTGAGAGTGTAGAATACTTGATTTATGGAAAAGATGGTTTTAAGACATGTTAGTGAACTGAGATATCAGACCCTGCCTGTTAAATATAATTGCCATCTTTATTTGTGTAGAAAATTTATGTGGTAAAAAATCACAATCAAGAAAGAAGAAACACAGGCCTTCACTTTATATTTTGAAATTTACAACCAGGCACAAATGATACACGGAAAGAATTTCTTTTTTAAATTCAATATATGACTTTGTCTACAAATATTGAGTTTATAAAATGATAGGTAATTGATGTTTTACTTCACAGTGTTATCCATAGTGACAATAAGTATAAAGCTTATTTTTCTTTACATTTTCCAGGAATTCAAGACAAAATCAACCCAAGATTCTCCAACACAACCCACAAAAGACAAAAACCACAAACAAGAAATAAAACAGCTACAAGAAGAAATGATGTCTATAAAAGTTCGAGAGGCAAACTGTATGTCTGACCTGAAAGATACAAAACAAAAATATATGGAGTTAGAAACTCAAAATCATATATGTACAAATCAGATTCGTAGGATGGACGAAGATAATAAAGTTCTAAAGATAAAATATGAAGAATGTTTAGAACGAGAGAAAAAGTTTGATATTCAGACAAAGGAGTATGAAAGGAAAATCTCTGACCTTCAGACTCAGGTGTGTAATACATGGAAATCTTATCATGAGATCAGTTAATGGTACATGGTTTCTTATTAAATGCCAGAACTAATGTTTATCTGCCAATAAAATAAAAATATGCAAATCAGATGAAAACCACTTATGAAACTCCCTTGTGGAACAAAAACATTGTCTCAAAGAACATAAACACGTACATGCATTGGTACATTTTTTTTTAAATTTGAAAGTACAGTGAAACTTCTCCAAACCAGATCCTCAGAAAACCGGTCTTCCCTTCAAACCGGCCGATATACCTTAAAACCTGTGTGTTTTGTCTTCTATAGACAGCCACCCCCTAAATCCGTTCATCAGCCAGTTTTTCACAGTTATAGTTACATATTTCAAATAAAAACAACCTCTCAATTCCGGCCGCCTGGTTATTGTTCATCTGTAATAAATGTGTCAACAAAACTGTAAATGATTACGTAATATTACGTAATTAATAATTAATTCACTGACCGGTTTGCATTTCATCAGTGGACAGATGATAATTGAAGAGGACGGTAGTTTAAACAACAAATTTAATCCAGACATTACATTCTGTCACTGGTTTGCTGTTAATTGGTGTGTACACACGTCAGGCAATTTATGTAACTTTTACCCAAAACAAAACAACATAGGGGTGAAATTATTAGACTTTGTTGATAGGTAATTTACGAAATCTATACAAATAATTAATTACCAAAACCGTGAACATTATTTTGTCGGCAGCATCATTTGTAAAATCATTTCATTTACAAATGATGCAAGCTTTGAAATGTAAGAAAAGGACAAAAGTTTTGAATTGGCATTTAACATGTCTCAACCAACAAACTGACAAGTCATAGGGTTATCAAACACATTAATAGCAACAGCTTTTAGAATGCTTTGCTATTTTTCACAAAACCGACCATCCCTATAAACCGGCCATTTTTTCTTGTCCCAGTGGTGTCCGGTTTGGAGAACTTTCACTGTATTTACTTTAGAAAGAGATGGTTATTATTATTATAAATAGGGAACTTATTTTTTTTCCTTGTAAAAAAACTACAAATAAACCACTCTTATAAATATTATTATTTTTTACTTTGAAATTTGTCTCAGATTTTTAGCAATTAATATAATGTCAAATAAAAATTGATTATGAAAAAAAGTCAGAAATAAGTCTACAGTCATAAATTATACGTATGAATATTTTATACATTCTGATTTATTTATTTCCTGTGTTTAAGTAGAATGTGAAATGGGAGGTAATATATCTGAATACACTAAACAGGTTTTCTGTTAGTCTCTTTCCTATTGTCACGGGAGACCAAGGCTGTGCACAATCTCTACTTAAAGGTCTTGATAGAAAAAGCTATCTGTAAACCACCTCATTTGTACAAATTAATTTTTATTTGCATTTTTTTTCATCTTTAATCAGTTTTCTTTTGTTTTTATAAATGAGAAATCAGATATGTTAAAGGGAGATAACCAACAAAATCTGCCATGAAGGAAATGAGTTGGTTTACAGTTTTAATAAGCTTTATAATTAATGATTATGGCAATTAATATTCAGTTGTCATTCTGGTGACATCAATCAGGTGCTGGTGATGGTTGAGTTTATATTGATTTGACGTGTGTAATATGTGTTATTTTGAAGTTTGTACAGTGGGTTGTTTTATCAGTTGATGTTATGTTTATAAGTCTCACGAACTCTAAGGGAGTAATAAGTGATCTAAAATACAAATTCATAATTTAAGTACCACTCCAGATAAGAATCATGCAGAATGTGATTTGTGGTTTGAAAGCCTACATATTTTTATAGTTTAGATTTTTTAAAGTAAACAGAAATTAACATGTGGCTTTTCATATAACCCTTGTTCTTAGGAGATAAAAATTATATACAATGTACTGTAGAGTTCAAAAATAAGGGAGATAAATCTGTAAATGACACTGAAATACAATAAAAACTGTTGGATTTTCTATGTGGATCATCTCCTAAAAGCAGAGATTGGAATGAGTAATTATATATTTCATCATGTAGATTTATAAAGCAACTTAATAACAGTAATAAAAATGTGTAGCCTTTTTTGGGGGTATATCACAGATTACAGAATTTGCATGAATTTTACACAGACTACTACTTAAAGACTTATTCAGTGTCAGTTTCTTTATTAAATTTCTTTGGTGATCAAACAAGAATTAAGTTTAAAGTTCTAGCAAGCTTCATAATTACTGTAATAATTTTGGTAATTAATATTCAGTTCTCACATTGTTGTTTACCAAGACATTTATTTCATTAGAGGCACAGTTAATATTGCTATACTTTGGTTTATTTTAGCAAAGAGAAGAATCAATGATGTTCAAGATCAAAGAAGCAGAAAATACTCATATCATTGCCGAACTTAAACAACGAATAGCAGACTTAGAAATACAGGTTGTGTTCAATACTTCAATCATAGCTCAACTTCATTACTAAACAGTTCGAAAATTTCAGCTTTTGCCAGTTCTTGTTTTCTTACATTTCATTATAGACCAACCATAGTTCTTACCTTCCCGCAGTGTATAAATATTCAGTGATTTATTTAATAGTTTGTCATAAAAACCTCATTCTAACCCAATTTCAAAAGACAATAAATTTGTACTCTCATTTTAAAGTTTTATCACAGGATAATGTGTGGCTCTCTTTTAGTAGAACTTTATAGTTAGCATACTTATTTTGTCACTTAAAACACCACAATGAAAAGTTAGCTTCACATCTAAATAAAAAAATTTTAGTTTTTCTTCCCTTTTTCTTACTGATCTTATAAGCCAGAATCCAGATTTTTCTTTCTCATACTGTTTTCTTAAAAGTATCAAGAGAATATTGAGTAGAAGTAGTTTTTGTGGTATTGTAAATTCAGAAATTTTTATTAGTGCAAATATTATAATGGTGTGTCAATAAAAAAGTTTTAACTTATTAAATTTTAATTGTGAACACTCAGAAATCTTTCAGTCATGTGTGTGTTGATAATGTAACTATAGACACATATTGCACTAATGAAAATATTGCAACTATTTCTGAATTTACAGTATATTACTTTATCTTATTAGAAAGAAGAGATATTAACCCATGATCAGCTGGAGAATAAGAGTGGACATGAGGAGTTGGAGAACCGAATCTTTGACCTACAAGATGAGGTGTGTCCTGCATGTGACTCTAGTGCACATTGACCCTAGCGTGTGGGTGTCTCTTTCTAACCTTCCTGCTCTATACTGCTTTGATAGTCAATGGTTCAAGTCATGTATTTTCAAAGTATATTTTAGATAAAAAAAAACAACTAAATGTCCTGATTGAACATCACCATTCTCTCAAGAGAAGGAAATATTATCATTCAAGTAACTTTATTGTCATTCTTTGTAATTTATTTTAACACATTGTTAAGATTTGTTAATGTAAACAACCATTCAGTTATTATAAGGATATATGAAGTTTGATAGGTATAGAGTTAAATTATTTCAGAGCAGTATAGCAGTCATTTGTCATTGATAATTCTATAGCCTTCATTTGTACTTTTTTATAAACACCTGCACTGACTCATTCTGATAAATTATATATCTATGAAATGATAAAAACCGACAGGACTGTTTAATGATTCTATCTTTGAAAGCCTTATAGATTCCCAGATAATCTATTTGATGTGAAGGCATGTTAAAGCTTATTTAGTTCAGCATTGTGGGTGTTGTCTTGGCTTCTTTGACATCTTTACCTGTTGCTTATCCTTCATGTGCTGGGTATGCATTTGGTTTATTTCTTACTTAAGTAGAGAACAAAAATGATATTACAAATTAGAATAAATGTTAAACACATTATATAGAATGCAGTACCTATTCATCCATTAAACACCTCAATCCTCATTCAGTATATGTACAGATATCTAACTTCTTTCACTTAAACCCAATTTTCATTTATTGTATTTTTCATGTTTTAGAATTATTCTCAATTAATTTTACATATCATAAGTACAAGGTTATAATAGATTCTATGACTTAAAATGATAAAACTGGAATGTTCTGTACAGAGATGAGAAACAGGAAATCGGTAAATTGGTTTCCTTATCTTTTGATGTAACACATATGTACCAGTAGGTAGATACAAGAGGGCTAATCTTATGAACAGGACAAGTTCTGAGCATTTGTTTAATTTAGGCATCCTTCAGCACTTTTGATCATATTTTGGTTATTCAATCTTCCCTATTAATTAACCTAGCATTTTCCTGTCCTAGATCAGGGATTCATTAAGTTGAATTTTCTTACTAGACTGAACCACAAAAAATTGATATCCCATGAATTAAACAAAATTCCAACACATGCTTTGTGCATATCCTGTGTTGTATTTACTTCACACATGTTGAAAATAAGTTTTGTTCTGTTTCATTCCTATTTTATTTTGATGTGCCATAATTGTTATTTTATTTTTTATCTTCATCAGAAAAGATAATGTGTTCTTATTTTAATCTGTGTTCTGTGTGTTTATGTGGTATTTTTATTTTAAGTGTCCACAGATTTGATTAACAAAATTCTTGTTTACCTCAGAAGCATGCAAGTAAAGATGTCAAAAACCCAGTTTCACTTGTTGAAAGTTTTTTTCGTAATAGTATAATTATGTTTTTAATTTTAAAAAAATACTCTGTTAATGTTTTTGCTACTTAAAAATTGCTCGGGTTAATAACAATCTATCTCCAACAATCTATCATAATTGATAAAGGAAGATGATTTTAAACCTTCTCATTTTTTTCCTACACAGGTTCTCCAATTGAAGTTCTCCAAGAGTCCACCTAAAACCCCGTCATATAACGGCCTACAAGTTAGTGATAGTGATAGTGATTCTGACGAGGATTTAGAAAATCCTGAGACTCTCAATCGAACATTATCGGACATCATAGAGGGCAAAAATACAAGTAGGCTCAGTGATCTGTCCTTCAATACTCAACTTTTTGGTGCTGATTCAGAACTGACCAATGGGCAGCTTGAATCTTCTAACATTAAAGAGTGCTTATCAAGGGAGAATAATCTTCACTCACCAACTTCTCCTATTGTGTTAGTAACTCAAAATTCAGATCCGTGTTCAGAAGAAGAATTAACTCAGTGCAATGGAAACTCATCTGAAATTTTTTCAGATATAAGTGCCAATTGTTCAGTAGAAAATGGAGATGTTGCCATGGAAACCAATTCAAATTCTGAAAATCTATCCACAAGCAATGCAAAGACCAATGGTGATGTAAAAAGTGAAACTAGCCTACTAGATGAAATATCACTCAGCCTACAAAGTGTTTCATTACAGAATTCAGAGACAAATGCTACTTAATGTCTGTCTTAATGTAGCTTATCTCACCATCCAAGTGTCTCATTGGCAAATTTAATATTCTTGCTTTTATACCAAGATGTTTGTCTATATATTTTTGGTCATATACATGTACATTCACGTATGAATTCAGATAAATCTAATCTATCTTAATTTGATTGTTTTAGGAAGAATTTAAATGTTCAAAATGTTGCTTCTTTTTGTCTTAAAGCTAATAACAAGAGCTAGAGTTACTTCCATTTAGAGCAAACTACCTATCTTGTTGGTTATTGAATTCAAATAAAATCAATTTATTCTACCTCTTTTTCATCTATAAAACTTCTGTCAAAATGTTCATTCTTTCCATTATTAATAAAATTTTTGCTTTCATGGCTATTTACTTTTTTATTGCTGTACACTTTTATTATAAACCCCTAGTACAGATATTGGCTAATGTAAATGTGCATTTTTACCACACACAAAACCCTTTTTATGTTTGACCTTTGTATACATGTACTAATTATATTTATAACTATTTATTCCATGATGTATTATCTTTCCCAAGAGTGTGATCAGATTTTGTCATTTCATTTATGTGCCAAATCAAGTTCATGTTGAGACGACTAAAAATATATTTGTATGTTTTATTGTAAAGATTTTATATTTGTTAAGAAATTATGTTTGTGCAGTAAAATAATATTGAATCTAAGAAAACTATTATGAAATGTATTATATACTTGTAAGAATTAAGTTCTGTGTAAGGTGCAACATTAAACTATCTTAGAGGTTTCAGTGACTATGGTGATTTAAGGTTTACATAGTTTTACTTACATTTCCAGCTCAGTGAATTCTTATTATCACAAATGTCAGTAAATGAAATTTTGATATATTCAAGCATCATTTTGAAATTTTTTAAGGAAATATAAATTTCCTACAATTATGAAGTAAAGAATCATAATGTTTCCATTAACTCATTAAATTTATGCCGAACAACAAAAATGTTTTCAATTAATCTTTTTTACTAAATTAGACAACTGTACCTGTATAGTGACATATTTTATGACTTATTATGACATTGTAGTTAGTCTGTTTCTTTTGCCCATACAAATTTCTGTGTTTGAGTGCAATAACTCTGGAGAAACAGATGATTTTCAAATCATGTTGAAGACAGATCATAGCCTTACTTTCCTGGTGAAGATTTTAATTCACTTGCATTATCTTTTCAAAGGTTTTATTGAATACTTTACTTTATTATGTATAATTAATTCTGATTTTCATTTTTCTAAACCTATCCACTGGTAGTTTTTATGCTGATCTTTAGGTTTGCTCAATATAAAGTAAAAAATTATTTTCAAATTGAGAATTAAAATATTGCTAACTAAATACTTAATGAAATGAATTACCTTTACAAGACACATTTCTTCTGTACCCTCTATTCTTTCACTAAAATCCTGCTTCATTGTTTTTGTCATCTTGTGTATGTCTATATATAGTTTTTTGTGTGTGTTATTTTACACCAAATAAACTATTTTCAACATTGTTATCTTATTTAACGTAATACCAAAAAGATTGGTCTCTTTCTGATAGAAAATTTGGATTTAGAAATGGCCAGTCAGATTACTCATAAATTACTCATCAAGTTTGTAATTTTGCTTGACAAGATTAAAACTAAATCATATTATGTTATGATGCTGTTGGCAATGTTGTCGTCGTTATTTTTTTTTCGTTTCTGTGCAATAATTTTAACATTTTAACTTGCTGCTAGAGAATGATTGCTAGTTAAAATGGGGTCACTGGCCTGTACTGTTCTGCAAAAAAGGGGCCAAAAGGGGGTAAAATACATGTAGGTGTTTATTTAGAATTAATATAGGAGGTGTATTTCTCATTCAATTGTTTTTTTTAATGTTTGTTTTAAAATTCTGTATTGAGAATATTAGCAGACTTAAGATAGCATTTAGCATTTTCAGTCTAAAGGGGGCAAAAATTGGGCCAAACCCTAGAAATAAACTTTTTTATCTCTGGTTGGATTTGGAAAAACAATTAATTATATTCTTCAGGGAATTCCATACCTGCATTTTCAATCAGAGTTGGAATTTTTCTCACCGTTTTTGAGTAACAATGGATCTAAGAGCCAAAAACGTCATTTTTTGGAGGACTATTTAAAAAAATTTCCATCTCATTTTAATGAATTTTTATAAATTGTCCCTCTTTACAATGGCTTTTTTGTAAAAAGTCTCTTTACAATGGATTTTTTGTAAATAGTCCCTTTTTACAATGTTTTTTTTTTGTAAATTGTCCCTCTTTGCTATGGCTTGCTATTGTATATTAGCAAATTTTCTCTATCATTAACCATTTTTGAGATATTGGGGTACAAAGTGATCCATGAAATCCAGAACTTGTTGCTTAACTGAATTTTCAAAATATTGTGCAGTTTATATCCAAATCAATTAATTCTTGTGTCCATAGTGAACTGTAATTCCTTTGTCCCTTAAGTGTATCAAAAACTAATATTGTCTCCACACTTGCCCCAGTTGAACTGGCTGGGGTCTCATTATGCTGTGCTCAGCACAACTTTTTTTTATTTTACTTTATATTTAAGTGTTTAAGTCCTTGAATTTTGTTTTTTGTTGTTTGTATTTTTACTTAAAATGAGTTGGATACAATAACGTTTTCATTATTACAATGTGCAACTCACCACTACACAGTAAAACTCACCATAACACTGTATAACTCAGCAATAAAAAGAAAAACTTATGATGACCATGATAATGTACAACTCATGAAAACAATTAACAATTCACGAAAGCAATGTAGAACACATGAAAACAACGTACAACTTATAAAAACAATTCACAACTCACCAAGGCAATGTACAACTCATAAGAAGCAGGAAGAAAATGTACAACTTCTGATGACACTGCACATCACACTGTGAACTGTTTAACTTACGATGACACTGCACATCACACTGAACTGTTCAACTTATGATGACACTGCACATCACACTGTGAACTGTTCATTTTATGATGACACTGCACATCACACTGTGAACTGTTTAACTTATGATGACACTGCACATCACACTGTGAACTGTACAACTTACGATGACACTGCATGTCACACTGTGAACTGTTCAACTTATGATGACACTGCACATCACACTGTGAACTGTTTCACTTACAATGACACTGCACATCACACTGTGAACTGTTCAACTTCTGATGACACTGCACATCACACTGAACTGCACAACTTATGATGACACTGCACATCACACTGAACTGTTCAACTTACAATGACACTGCACACACCGTGAACTGTTTAACTTATGATGACACTGCACATCACACTGTGAACTGTACAACTTACGATGACATTGCACATCACACTGAACTGTTAAACTTACCATGACACTGCACATCATACTGTGAACAGTTTAACATATGATGACACCGCACATCACACTGTGAACTGTACAACTTACGATGACACTGCACATCACACCATGAACTGTTCAACTTACACTGCACATCCCACCGTGAACTGTTCAACTTATGATGACACTGCACATCACACTGTGAACTGTACAACTTATGATGACACTGCACATCACACCATGAACTGTACAATTTATGATGACATTGCAGGTCTCATTATAACAATAAAAAATAAAAATCACCATGGAAAAGTCTTGTTTTCAATCGGGTTTGATCCAGAATTTCTACTGTTGAAATCATTCTAAACCAATGATTTGTATTTATTTGCTATTTTTGGGTATAATGCATAGTTGTCATAATTATATCATTCTTGCTGAACCTATTATAGGTTAGAAATAGTAAGCATCATATTTTTGTTGTTAGAATTGCAGTATACTCTCAAATGATTTTGAGTGGGAGCTAGGGACCCGTTCATGTGAATTCACAGAAGCATATGTCGAAAGTTACAAGTTCTATGCGCTATTATACTTCTTATTATATAACAGATTAGAAACTTGTCATACAACATAAGCTGAAGAACTTCCACCATAATTCCCTATCAAAACACTGTAAATTATAAGTTTTTTTATTTAAAAAATATTTTTCTTCTTTTCTACATAATGCAATGATTTATGAGCTAATACATAATGAATCTAATTGTTAGTAATTATAGAATTACTTCAATTTAAAATCTCCAAACAAATATCAACTGAACTTCTATATCAGTTTTCTTTCAGTTCATTTTTTTCTGCTTTTAAAGTTCAATAAGGAGTCCAAATGAACAGATTAGTTTACACAAAACAACCTAGTATGATAAATAAAAAAGAACACTTGACGGAAGTTCTCATCATGAAAAGTATGTACAGAAATAGAATGTCGGAAGTATTTAACTGGTATACTCCAACCTAAACATGAAAGTATTCCCTGAACCACTGGAGACATACTTCACATAGACCTGGTTGGTATTAGCTCGTAATGGTGCTATTGTTTCCTACAAGGAAATAAAAGTATCGTTAATAGACCACTCTAAATCCTATGTGGAAAATTTAATTAATGTGTTAGTTTTATTTGTTGGTTTGTTTTTTTGTTGTTCCGGTTTTTTGTAATTAAGGTTGTCCTTGAAAAACCAGTCAGTGGGTGGCACATGACAAAATTTGTTTTCAAAATAAATTAAGTCCAATGCATAATATAAATATTAAAGAGAAATAAATTACATAGAAAGAGGTTGAAAAAGGGAGATAACTATTTTGTGCAAAATTTGGTTGCTTTAAAATCATTTTCTGATCCATCCATTTTCAATTTAAAAAAATCTTTGACAAATGTACATTTTGTATGATATAAACATTACATCGGAACATAAAAATCATTGGACAAAAATATGTTAGGGCACCCATATCATAGGAATAGCCTGATTTTTTACATGGACAGCCTCTTAACTGATAGGATTAGAGCCTTAAATGCTCTCCTCATGACTGGAACATCAGATAGCAAACTATGCTTCGTTGTAATTAAGTGTTCATGTAAATGGTTTTTTTTTATGTTTGACCCAGTTCACACTTTATGTAAATAACTTATGGTTAAAAGTTAATAACTTTGTTAGATAATATTTCATAACTAGATTTTAAACAGAATGATTTAATTTAACTTTCTAAACCCGAAACATGAAGCTTCACATATTTTAATGCCAGCTATACATCTTCTCAACAAAGGAAGTTAATCCTGAACAGCAACCAAGGTATGCCCCATCTATATTATAAAGACACATTACAAATTTGAAATCAATCAATCCACTGATAGCTGAGGTTTTTGTAATGAAAATTTTCTCTATCATATTGAAAAATGGCTGAGTCCCACCAAACAGGAATTTAGTGATAGGTAACAACCAAAATGGCTTACAACACATGCTCCTACTATATAAAGCCACACACAAAATTCAAAATAAACCCAAAAAAAACAGTGATTTCTGTGACAAAAACTTTCTCTATAATTCTACTAAGTGAAAATGGCCAAGCCCCATAAAATATGAAGCTGATATCCGACAAAAACAAAATCACTTACAAGGTATGCCCCATCTATATAGAGCTATACACCAAAGTTTAAAACAATCTGTCCAGTGGCAGCTGATTTTTTTTTTTCATGACAATAATGTTCCCATACAGTGAAAAATTGTGTAGTATAATGAAACAGGAAGCTGATGTTAGAGAACAATCAAATCACTCACAACATATGATACATCCATGTAAAGTCACATGCAAAATCAATCCATCCACTGATACAGTACCTGAACCGATCCGTGCAACAAAAATTGTGATCGGTCATCGATCATCATTCAGTTTCCGGTCAGTCATCGATCCGTCAAACTGATCCCTTTAACTGGTGATTGCATCACGTGACCACAGAGTGGTCAATGTATTTATTAGATTTTTTGCTTTCTTTGTCAATTTTATTTCATTTCTTTTATTTAAAACAGATCTTACGTCATTAAACATAATAAAACTGCGATTAGATCGGTCACCGGTCATCGTTCCATCAGCGATCAATCAGTTGATGGTCATCAATCAGTCAAATCGTTGCATGGTTTGGTTCAAGGACTGTAACAGAGATAGAGACAGAATGCAAAATCAATCCATTCACTGAGATAGAGACAGGATGCAAAATCAATCCATCCACTGAGAGAGAGACAGAATGCCAAATCAATCCATCCACTGAGATAGAGACAGAATGCCAAATCAATCCATCCACTGAGAGAGAGACAGAATGCCAAATCAATCCATCCACAGAGATAGAGACAGAATGCCAAATCAATCCATCCACAGAGATAGAGACAGAATGCCAAATCATCCCATCCACTGAGAGAGAGAGACAGGATGCAAAATCAATCCATCCACAGAGATAGAGACAGAATGCAAAATCAATCCATCCACAGAGATAGAGACAGAAAGCCCAATCATCCCATCCACTGAGATAGAGACAGAATGCCAAATCATCCCATCCACTGAGAGAGAGACAGAATGCCAAATCAATCCATCCACTGAGATAGAGACAGGATGCCTAATCAATCCATCCACTGATAGATGAGATAGAGACTGAAGGCCAAATCAATCCATCCACTGATAGGTGAGAGAGAGTCAGAATGCAAAATCAATCCATCCACTGAGATAGAGACAGAAGGTCAAATCAATCCATCCATTGAGATAGAGACAGAATGCCAAATCAATCCATCAACTGATAGGTGAGATAGAGACAGAATGTCAAATCAATCCATCCACTGATAGCTGAGATAGAGACAGAATGTCAAATCAATCCATCCAATGATAATTGAGATCGAGACAGAATGCCAAATCAATCCATCAACTGAGATCGAGACAGAATGCCAAATCAATCCATCCAATAATAATTGAGACAGAGACAGAATGACAGACAGCTAACCATGTGATTCCCATACATCACCCACTTGTTGAGTTGGGGTATAATACGATGACAGATTGATGAGTTTCAAATATTTTAATTATGGCAAGTAACCTCTTCTTTAAAACATCTCAACTACTGCATTAACACATACCTGACTACAGTATCTACCAAACTTTGATGAATACTCATTTGGTCCATTGTATACCTCCAAATAGTCTGTATTACAGTTAGGTGTACCCAACACATATATATTAGACAATGTAACAATAATATTCCTTCTAGCTGGAGTCGTAATCAACCATCCACAAGTTTGGCTGATTGTGTTGTTTGATGGATAACCAGGACTTGTCAAACTCCCATTAATACCTGTTATGTTTCCACCACAACCTATACCTGATGAAAGAAAGTATGACAAAGACCATGTATTATTTATTTTACAGTATTCTGGCCTCACCTTATACCATTAAATGTTATATAGGTATAGTCAGAATAAATTTCTTTCAGCTTATGTGTAAAATGAAAAAAAAAAATTCCATAAGGAAAAATAAAATTAACAAGTAAATTCTTATTCCCTCCCAACCCTAAAGAAATTTTTTTTTTTTTTAAATTTGGGCGGGAATTTTAAAATCAGGTTTTAATTGCATCAGTTTCTAGTATTGAGTTACCATAACAAATCTTTCATTTCTTTGTGACTAAAATGATGTTACTTCTCTGAAAATGATGTAGCTATGGATTTAGAACATATCAATACTTCAAATAGCTAAAATTAGGCTAGCAAATATCTGGTAACTCAGAGGTAAGAAATAAAAAATAAAAATCCTTCAACCCGTCCAATGTATTTTGAGATGGTTGGATGAGAATATACTACTTTTTTACTTGATCTAATTAATGATTAGATACCTACCTCCATATGCTGCAGTATAAGTTATAGAGAATCCAGTGTGGGTGACAGAATTATCAGTCTGGAATCTAAGCCATGCTGTATTGCCTTGGAGAAACACTGGATCAGGTATCGCCCGACCACACAAGTTAGCATAATCAGAACCACTGGACCCATTCCGTATCTATCAATACACAACAGATATGAATTGTCTTTTTCAAAAGCAATTAACACAAAATAAAAAAAAACCATACATGTCTGGACCTATGACACCATTCTATATTTGTCAGCACATAAGTATCTTCAAAATGTATATAAACTCTAGCTGTAAAAATAAAATGCTTCATAGGATGCAGCTTGATACAACTACAGAGGTTGAACCCTGAACAGTTGGGGGAAGTATAGACTTGCTTCAAGTCCCTCAATATATGAAAAAGTTTATTGATTGCATGTATCACTCTGATATAGCAAATTTATTAATTATTGCAAGAGTTAGTAGTGGCATCACCAGAGAGGTTTATTAATTATTGTGAGAGTTAGTAGTGGCATCACCAGAGAGGTTTATTAATTATTGTGAGAGTTAGTAGTGGCATCACCAGAGAGGTTTATTAATTATTGCGAGAGTTAGTAGTGGCATCACAGAGAGGTTAATTAATTATTGCGAGAGTAAGTAGTGGCATCACCAGAGAGGTTTATTAATTATTGTGAGAGTTAGTAGTGGCATCACCAGAGAGGTTTATTAATTATTGCGAGAGTTAGTAGTGGCATCACCAGAGAGGTTAATTAATTATTGCGAGAGTAAGTAGTGGCATCACCAGAGAAGTTTATTAATTATTGAGAGAGTTAGTAGTGGCATCACCTGAGAGGTTAATTACATACATTTTCTGTGTCATATATGTAATAAAGAGGGAGCAAGTCTAGAGGAAGTACGGACATACTATTGATGCTTAATACCGCTTTGATGTTTGATTATTATCAGACACACTAAACCTAGGATAAAAATTTGACCAGACACAAATTGGCCTTATTTTAGCTCTTAATACCTAAATGGTTCCAGTCACATCCTTCAAAATCAATCCCTTTCTTTGGGGGAATGGCACTGTGTGGTAAAAGTTTAGCTAGACATAAAAAATGTTTGTTTCTGGTATCTTATTCCTAACAGGGATCAAATCACCACCACTAAAACTAGAAATATTGTGAGCAATGCTCACTAACTTGATACCCCCCACTTTCCTATTTGATAACATGCATATTTTAACCTCCATATTGATCTATATCAAAATCTAAAATAGAAGGTGCACCATGGAACATGTAATGATGATACAACATAAAATCATAAAATGCTAACTTGTAAGAAAAAAAAAACAAATTTCTCCATTATATGAGGTGTACATCTTCAATATGTATTTATAAATTGTGCTAAGTTTGAATAATCATGGTTTTTGAGTTACAGATTACACAAAGTGAGTATCCCCTCAGTGTGATAGACCAATAGATGGACTGTCCCGTGGCTACTAGAACCATTGTTGGTGATGAAGATGAAATGTATGAACAATCCTGTATACATAAGAAGGTTGTACAATTATGATACCAAAAACTGCTTATAAATGAAAAAGTGAAAGTGTCAATTTATGTTGTATGCTCCAGGTGTAACAAATTAATAAAGTTTGAACAAAGGACTTTTTGTATCGTAGGAAACCAGTTAATGCTGCCTTTGACTTTGGTATTAGAGGAAACCAGTTAAGGCTGTCTTTGTATTGGAGGAAACCAATTAAGGCTGCCTTTGTATTGGAGGAAACCAGTTAAGTCTGTCTTTGTGTTATAAGAAACCAGTTAAGGCTGTCTTGATATTGGAGGAAACCAGTTAAAGCTGCCTTTGTATTTTAGGAAACCAGTTAAGTCTGTCTTTGTGTTATAAGAAACCAGTTAAGGCTGTCTTGATATTGGAGGAAACCAGTTATGGCTACCTTTGTATTAGAGGAAACCAGTTAAGGCTGTCTTGGTATTGGAGGAAACCAATTAAGGCTGCCTTTGTATTGGAGGAAACCAGTTAAGTCTGTCTTTGTGTTATAAGAAACCAGTTAAGGCTGTCTTGATATTGGAGGAAACCAGTTAAAGCTGCCTTTGTATTTTAGGAAACCAGTTAAGTCTGTCTTTGTGTTATAAGAAACCAGTTAAGGCTGTCTTGATATTGGAGGAAACCAGTTATGGCAACTTTGTATTAGAGGAAACCAGTTAAGGCTGTCTTGGTATTGGAGGAAACCAATTAAGGCTGCCTTTGTATTTTAGGAAACCAGTTAAGTCTGTCTTTGTGTTATAAGAAACCAGTTAAGGCTGTCTTGATATTGGAGGAAACCAGTTATGGCTACCTTTGTATTAGAGGAAATCAGTTAAGGCTGTCTTGGTATTGGAGGAAACCAATTAAGGCTGCCTTTGTATTGGAGGAAACCAGTTAAGTCTGTCTTTGTGTTATAAGAAACCAGTTAAGGCTGTCTTGATATTGGAGGAAACCAGTTAAAGCTGCCTTTGTATTTTAGGAAACCAGTTAAGTCTGTCTTTGTGTTATAAGAAACCAGTTAAGGCTGTCTTGATATTGGAGGAAACCAGTTATGGCTACCTTTGTATTAGAGGAAACCAGTTAAGGCTGTCTTGGTATTGGAGGAAACCAATTAAGGCTGCCTTTGTATTGGAGGAAACCAGTTAAGTCTGTCTTTGTGTTATAAGAAACCAGTTAAGGCTGTCTTGATATTGGAGGAAACCAGTTAAAGCTGCCTTTGTATTTTAGGAAACCAGTTAAGTCTGTCTTTGTGTTATAAGAAACCAGTTAAGGCTGTCTTGATATTGGAGGAAACCAGTTATGGCAACTTTGTATTAGAGGAAACCAGTTAAGGCTGTCTTGGTATTGGAGGAAACCAATTAAGGCTGCCTTTGTATTTTAGGAAACCAGTTAAGTCTGTCTTTGTGTTATAAGAAACCAGTTAAGGCTGTCTTGATATTGGAGGAAACCAGTTATGGCTACCTTTGTATTAGAGGAAATCAGTTAAGGCTGTCTTGGTATTGGAGGAAACCAATTAAGGCTGCCTTTGTATTGGAGGAAACCAGTTAAGTCTGTCTTTGTGTTATAAGAAACCAGTTAAGGCTGTCTTGATATTGGAGGAAACCAGTTAAAGCTGCCTTTGTATTTTAGGAAACCAGTTAAGTCTGTCTTTGTGTTATAAGAAACCAGTTAAGGCTGTCTTGATATTGGAGGAAACCAGTTATGGCTACCTTTGTATTAGAGGAAACCAGTTAAGGCTGTCTTGGTTTTGGAGGAAACCAATTAAGGCTGCCTTTGTATTGGAGGAAACCAGTTAAGTCTGTCTTTGTGTTATAAGAAACCAGTTAAGGCTGTCTTGATATTGGAGGAAACCAGTTATGGCTGCCTTTGCATTGGAAGAAACCAGTTATGGCTGTCTTTGTATTGGAAGAAACCAGTTATGGCTGTCTTTGTATTGGAAGAAACCAGTTAAGGCTGTCTTTGTATTGGAAGAAACCAGTTATGTCTGCCTTTGTATTGAAAGAAACCAGTTAAGTCTGCATTTGTATTGGAAGAAACCAGTTAAGGCTATTTTGAAGTTGGTTTTCTTTTTTCACAGTTTGGTTTTAACGTTGTTTTCTTTTTTGTTTTTTTTTTTTGTTTTTGACACAATCCGTAACTCTGTTTTAAACTCAAATTGAAATTATTTTTTATAAAACCCATGTGTGGACGTAAATAACTTACCAATAAACTATCATACTGACAGTCTTGGTGTCTTTCCATTTGGAAGGAATTAAAATAAAGAACTACTGATGTTCCAGGTGGAGTATTGATATTAATCTCACAATAACTGTTTATAGGGTAGTTGCCAGGCCATCCAGGACTGTATATCTGTCCACTGTTACCACTGTATGTCCTGTTACAATCTGGAAAAAAGGGGTGTGTGTAAATAGCTTCACATTTGCATTATCCATTACTTATGTATTAATATCCTTTAACTTAAAAGTAGTCAACCAGACTGAAAGTGCAGGTCTTGTACTGCAGAGAACCAAATAACTTTCCAAAGAACCAAATACATGTAATTAAAAAAAAAACAAATAATCTTTCACGTCTCCAATCTTTTTAAAAGGGTTTGGAGGCAAGAATCTCATTTTTCTTAAATGTACTGTACAGTTGACACTGCTTTGCATAGCTAACTCCATAAAAATAATTTTTATAAGAAACACCCATTAAGCATTAAACTTACTTGCAATTTGATATTTTAATGAGAAACCAGTACTCCTACTATTGGGCAGACCCAACATGGCCAGGTTCACCTGCACTGTATTACCAACAGAATCAAACACATCTGGGTTGGAGCTTCCACAGTAATGGACAGAATTTCCTGAGTCACCCTGGAAATAAACATTGATTTCATCAGAGATGATATAGAATACACGTTTGTGTCAAATCACATCAAACTAAATATAGTAACACAGATTCCTGTTAAGAATGATACTTTCGGGAATCTGATCAACAGAACATAATATATGTTAAGTAAAGAACTAGAAATATCCCCCCTTTAAAATGGAATAAAATATCAAATGTAAAACCCTTATATTCCATCTCCCTTTGTTGTCCTTGGGCAATAATGATATTTCTTCATGCACATCTATATATCATGCACTATCTTCCTATCAAATATGATAAAAATTCCATGAGTGGTTTACCAGAAGTTGTGCTAACAAAAAAGGTGGACAGACAAATGGACAGATGAATGGACTAACAGACAGAATGATTCCTATATACTTTGTCAAGGGGTATCCTGTAAACTTTGTTAAGGGGTGTTTTCTGTAAATTTTTTCAAGGGGGGTATCCTGTAAACTTTTTCAAGGGGGGTATCCTGTCAACTTTTTCAAGGGGGTAAACTGTAAACTTTGTTAAGGGGGTATCCTGTAAACTTTGTTAAAAGGGGTATCCTGTAAACATTATTAAGGGGGGTATCCTGTAAAAACTTTGTTAAGGGGTGTATCCTGTAAACTTTGTCAAGGGGGTATCCTGTAAAAACTTTGTTAAGGGACGTTTCCTGTAAACTTTTTCAAGGGGGGTATCCTGTAAACTTTGTTAAGGGGTATCCTGTAAACTTTGTTAAGGGGGTAAACTGTAAACTTTGTTAAGGAACTTTGTTAAAAAGAGGGGGGGTGTATCCTTTAAACTTTGTTAAGGGGTATATCCTGTAAACTTTGTTAAGGGGGTATCCTGTAAACTGGGAATTTTTTTGCAATCTTTTCTTCATGGTTTCTGTGATCAACCCACTTTTGCAGTTTTAAATTTGCAATCTTTGTCCAATACAATATAAAATAACATGAAGTTGCATATGTTGTTGTGTTAGGTATACTACCACATACAGGAAGTTGATATTAGAGAGCAACCAAAAGTATGTGAGACACATTCCAAATTTGAAATCAATCCATATATTTGGAGCCAAGATTTTTGTAACAAACATTTTCTCTATCATTCCAGTGTAAAATGGCAAAGTCCCATGTTCCAGGAAGTTGATATCAGACAGCACCAAAAATGGCTTACAACACACGTGCCATCTATATAAAGCCATACACTAAATGTAAAATCAATTAATCCATTGGAAGCCTAAAAACTTGTGACAGAATTTGGACAGATGGATGGACAGACAAGGTGATTCCACTATACTACCAACTTGATGAGTGAAGGTATAATATTCATGATATTTTTATTTACTATTGCTGCTGTTACAGCAAAATGGTGAAAATAAAACTGATGAAAAAATTTCATGGTTTACAGCATTTTTTATTTTTTAATTGTACAAGACTATTACAGATATATCAATATTCACCTTATAAATTTGGATATTACAGAGTATATCTTCCATAATATAAAAGCTTAGCATTCAAACAGAAGAGGGAACCAAGGTTATAGCGGTAATCAAAACAATGTAATCCAGGGACAAAGACCAGACATGGAAAACAGACGAACACAACAAAGAACATAATGTAACTAAAATCATACATACAAAGTAACAAAAGCAAATGAGCAACTCGGACTCCACTAAAAACTGGGAGCATGGACCAGGTGCACTGGTAGGGTAAGCGTCCTCTGCTTTTCTAGAAACACCCACCGAGTTGCTCATAAAAAGTCAAGTCCGGGGTAAACCAGCGAGGAAAGGAAAACTATGACCCGTTGAATAAATCAGTTTTCATGGTGCAGATGGATACACATAACATTGCACACTGCAAAAAAATCATAGTCCTGTTAAGTATAGTGCTATATCAGAGAAAACACTGGGAATATGGTACATCAAACAGTGGTCTCCTTTCTTCCTGCTTCCAAGATTTCTATTAATAACTAATTTATGATTTACCAAAGGTGAATCCCTAAACTCTATGTACTCATCATTACACATAGTCTGAGTCCTGAGATCGAGTCGAGACACTGTCAAACGGACATGTTGGTCTGAGTCTGGTGTATCAATTGTCCATCGACAGTTGAGCTGTTGACTGACAGGATTTGGATATCCAGGTGATGTCAGTGTCTGTGGTGTGTCAGAAGCTGTACGAGTTCCACCACACAGAGCTACAAGTTAATTAAGAAATTGTTGGTATCTGGCGTGTAGCTGCCGTTAGGCAAAAAAGCTTTTGCCTGCACTTAATTTTGACATTTTTTTTTTTTTTTTTTGAGATAAAATACATCCAGAAGAGGCATAAATGATGCACTTCAATTTGGCCTCAGCTACGTGCCTGGATATCATATAAAGAAAAATATTTCGGAACATTGTTTATAAGCAAGTATAATGCCAGTATATAAAACTCTTTAATTTGTTGCATATCAAAATCTAAATTTTATACAAACAAAACAACAAACTGACTTAGGCAAATTAAATAGCTACATCTAATATATAAATCACTTGAAAAGATTCTTGAGTAAAAACAAGAAATCTGTGAGTAATGGCTACTTCCGCTTTTAATCACGATATAAGGAAAATAAACAAAGTCCTTTGTAAACTGAAAATTGTTTAATTTTTTTCAAAAATAGACCCCACCATATGGCATACCTGCAAAGTGAATATTTCAAGCCACTGTGATGAGTAGTTGATGAGAAAACAGTGACAGAAAAAAATTGTTACAGGAACAGGGGCACATGGACAAGGGTAAAATAGTATATCCCTCTCTACTTCAGAGCTTAGGTATAATAACAGCTTAATGTGATAAAAAACATAATATGACATTAAGATACAGTTATTTCTAAAAACCAAGCAGGTAACTTAACAACAGTGTTATTCACTAAAAAAAAATCCTAGACTATATTTATGTATCTATTGCACTCTTCTTGTGATTCTGTAAAATAATGTGAAGTAAGTTTTTAACAATGAGACAGACATTTATGTAAATATTTATGTATGGTACTTCTTATTACAATTGTAAGGGCCCATGCAGATCCGGGTGTCTAAAGAATAGTCCTGCAGGAGCACTAAGCTTGTCATATAAGGCGACTTAATAGTGCTCAGAAACCTAGCCAGGGGCTATGAGCTCTGCCCAAAGAGCAACTGGGATGTGTGCCCAAGTGGTGGAATTGGGTACCCCTGGCGTGTTACATGCTGAGGTTGTCAGGCTATAATACGGAAAACCTGACCGCAAACTATAGAGGTGCACCATGTTGGGAAAGATGCCACGTTCCTTGAACGTTAAAGAACCCTGCTGTGGTATTTGATAGTAGGAACCTGTGCGTTCCACCACAGGAGGCTAAATTGCCTGACCCTACCCATCCCTCCCTTTTTCTAGTGGCAATCTAAATTTGTCGACCCTGTTGCCCTTGTGTTCCATCTCTTTTTCATTTCATCATCATTTCATGTTCATTTTATCATCCATTTCATGTTCATAGTCTGAATATAGCTGAAATATTGCTGCTCGGACGTTAAACCCCAACAATCAATCAATCAATCAATCAATCAATACAATTGTAAGAGTTATCTCCCCTTCATTACGTCAGACTGTTACCTGAAAACCAACATCAGGGTTATTATTTTGGTGCTAATGCATTTAAATTTCTGAGAAATTTCTACAACCACCCCCTGCCTCACTATATGTAAGTGGATCACTTTTACTGATGACTTAAAGCAATAAGAAAGATATCACGTACATTATCTCGTATCTTACCATTTTCCTGGACATATGTGGCATTAAATCCAGCTCCAGTAATAGAACTATCTGAATTGAATCTAACTAGTAGTACGTTAGATGTCGATGTTATCACAGGTGGTAGTTGTCTTCCACAATATTTACCTTTGGAAATATCATCGATGTTGAATCCATCACGAATCTAAAGTCATCATAATACAAATTTAAGATAGCATAATAACAAATTTAATTTTAAATATTAACCCAGATGCTTCAATTAACAGGTTACTGCTCATATCTGAAAAAAATTGTAACTGTGGAACAGGAACAAAAGCAGTTTTAAAGGTCTAGACAGAAAGAATCCTCTGTATCCCTGGTAGGTTGGATGTGGTACTGGAAATTATTTACCTTCAAAACTGATGTTAAGCAAATACCTACATTTAATCATGTAATAAAACTCGTAATTTCATTTTTACTTCATAAATATTGACCAATGAATTTGCTTTGAAATAATTTTTTTTTTTTTTTTAAATTACATGAAATAACAAGATGCTCCCAGGAGCCTGAATTGCTCACCTACTTAAAATGTTTTGCCTTTCAAGGGCAGTAACTCCTAACAAGGACTGGTCCAACAATTTTGACTCAAAGAAGATTGACAGAAAACTTTTTGAGATATATATGAAAAACTTCAGTCTGACCCCTATGTTCTATTTTTAGTAATGGCGACCATGTTTTTCAACAGATCAAAAATCCCCACATCAGTTCTATGCAGAACACCTTAAGAAACATTCATACCATGTTTAATTCTGACTGGTCTAGTAGTTTTAGAGGGAAAGATTTTTGAAAGAAATAATATTAAAAATAGGGGAAAAATGTGAAAAAAAAAAACTCCAACATGGCTTCACAGAACGAAACAAATATTTACCAGAGACAGATCTCATCATCCTGAACATATTTACCCTGTCAGAATATGGCAAAATCTAATAGTTTTGGAGATATATGTGAAAAATTTCTGTCTGACCCCTATTTTCTTTTTTAGTAACAGCAGCCATTTTTTTTCTGATAAAAAATCACAATAAAAGTTAAATTCGGAATATCCTAAAAACATTCTTACCAAGTTTGGTTCTGATTGGTCAAGTAGTTTCAGAGAAGAAGGTTTTTGAAAGAAATAACATAAAAATAGGGAAAATATGTAAAAGAAATTCAATAACTCCAACACTGCTTCACAGATTAAAACAAAAATTTGACCAGAGATAGATCTTATCATGCTGAACACTTTATCCCACTGTCAAAATTTGACTAAACCTAACGGTTTCGGATATATATGCAAAAAACTCCTGTCTGACCCCTATGTTCTATTTTTAGTGATGCCAGCCATGTTTTCGATGGTTGAAAAATCCTCATATCAGTTCTATGCAAAATACCCTAAGGAACATTCCTACAAAGTTTGTTTCTGATTGTGTTTGTAGGAGAAGAGTTTTAAAAAATTGCAAAACAATGACGACAGAAAACATATGCCAAGTGATGGCAATACATTTTATGTAGCTTTTCTGGCCTGTGGCCAGGTGAGCTAAAAAATTAGTATAAATAGTAAAATTCAGGACAAATTTTAAATGTATTACTTAATTTTTATATATTAAACAGAAAAATTCTTTATCAAAATAGGTCTTCAAATAACAAATACAAGGGTTACCTCTAAGTAATCATAATAACATGCTGTATGGTTTTCCACGTCAATTCCAGAAACAGTCAACCGCACAATCTTATTATCTCCAACTATAATTCTCCATACACAATCCAAGCTGTTTTCATATCTACCATCTCCGTCAGAATCAACAGATGTTAGACTACCTGATGTACTGTTCAGTATACCTCCACAGCCCTGATCAGAACCTATTTCAGTAATTAAAGAACATAGAATAGTAACTGAAATTTGCCATTCCTACTAAAGTAAGTTCATAAAGAGAAACAAATGAATAAATACAAAAATTCTAACTATCTATGAAGGTACAATAGCTAAAATAGTCTAATTTGTGTATGTGTTATTTTGAGTCATGTTGTGTGTATGTGTTCTTTTGATTAATTGATTGATTGATTGTTGGGGTTTAATGCCCAAGTAATCAATCAATTACTCAAAAGAACATATACACACAACATGACTCAAAAGGACACATACACACAACATGACTCAAAAGAACACATACACACAACACAACTCGAAAGGACACTTACACACAACATGACTCAAAAGAACACATACACACAACATGACTCAAAAGAACACATACACACAAAATGACACAAAAGAACACATACACACAACATGACTCAAAAGAACATAGTAATGTTGTGTGTATATGCTTCAGCAAGATATCAGGGAGATGTTTTAACACATTAAAAACAACAGTTTTGAAAAAAAATTGTGTTGAAACTGGCAAATGGAGTCATTCAGGAGAAAGATTACAGAAAGTGCTATCTCTTTCAACTTTATTGTCATAGTGTTATTTAAAAATCATACCATAATTCATTCCATAATAGGCATTTGTATAAAGTTATATGATGAGTGTCAACATTTCTTTTTTAAGTAAAAGCTTCACGAATAAATTCATACAATAAAGCAAAGAAGATGGGAACAGACCTAAGTGTACACAGAAATGATAACTATAAATACTGTGAGCAAGCTCACTAAGAGAATATCCCCCACTGCATATGGACTGAAATGTAAAACCCTTGTTGGAATATCTCCTTTCACCTTCACCCAACAGTAATTATATTCCTTTTGTAATTTACTACAAAAGTGTATGAATATTGTTTGCAAGTGTGGGTAATTTGCCTCCATGCTGCCAGTTAGCAGAAAAGGTAAAATTGTGGATTTTCAGTATTATTTATTAATTAATTATTATTATATAATAACCCACTCATTAAAATAAAGCACCTTAACAGATTTGTGTTCAGTTAATGCTATGCATACCGTAAGTAGTCCAGTATACACCTGAGAACCCTGCCTTACTGACTGACGAATCAGATATAAAGTTGATAAACATTTTATTTCCTGTTGATCTGATAATATTAGGGAGAACATCACCACAGTAACGTCCAATAAGAGGAGCATTGAAATCATCACCATCGTAAACATCGACATAATCATAATTACAAGTTTCATGAGCTTCTAACTCAAATGATGTAAATCTGTATAAAAAGACAATGAGAAGAAATGTAAATATATTATAATATATTATAATATAATTGTGATTTAACAAGTTGGCAATAAAAAAAATAAAAAAATACTTAGTCTACGTACAAATTAAGTACAATTATTTTTTTTCTTCATATTTTAAATTATCTTACAAGTAGAAAATGAATGATAATATCTAAAATTTCATCAACAAAAATATGAAGGAATCAATGAGCAGGGTCAGAGGTCCATAGCCTTCAATTTCTGAACCAGGACACTTAAATTCCATTTAACCTAAGTTCTGCATCTTAAATTCTACATTGTAGAACTTTCATTTTTGTCAAGAGGACCTTTGACTTGAAATTTGAAAGTATCCTGGACCCTGTCATTTGAACTCACAAATTAAATAAATATAAATGATAGGTTGTTGGCTGGTGAATTGAGGTAACTTTATACATTGTTGATAATATTTCTATCCAAATCATGGAAAACACTGAACCTGACATTGGATCACACCATAATTTGATCAACTGCAAGATTTATCATGTTTTAACTTTTTTTAGAGTGTTACTAGAATTAACTTACTTAAGACCAACAATTCTGTTTTCCTGTACAGTGATTCTCCAGGTACAGTTGGCGTTGTGATGATAATTGGTTGGGTACGTGGGAGTGAAAATATAAGCACTTTCATCGGTATAATCACCTCCACAATCTGACATCCTGTATGAAACTCTAAACCCTTTCCCTGTGACTGAACTGTCAGTCTTAAACTGTAGGAATAAAGAACCTTTGCCACTAACAGGCTGAGGGGGTGTCTGACCACAGAATTTACCCAGTACTCTCCCCCTGGTATTATTTCCTTGGAACACAGTAAGCGAGTCATGCGGGCAACTAGCAGGACCTGTAGTGAACAAAAATTAAAGTGAGTCATGTGGACAACTAGCAGGACCTGTAGTGAACAAAAATAAACAGTGAGTCATGTGGACAACTAGCTAAACCTGTAGTAAACAAAAATTAACAGTGAGTCATGTGGACAACTAGCTAAACCTGTAGTAAACAAAAATTAACAGTGAGTCATGTGGACAACTTGCAGGACCTGTAGTGAACAAAAATAAACAGTGAGTCATGCAGAAAATGAGCAGGACCTGTAGTAAACAAAGTTAAACAGTGAGTCATGCAGACAACTAGCAGGACCTGTAGTAAACAAAGTTACACAGTGAGTCATGCATACAACTAGCAGGACCTGTAGTAAACAAGATTTGATTTGGTAATTTTATCTACTTCCTCAACAGCTAGATATTTTGTGATATAATATCATGAGACAATGATATGAACTACATGTGTAGTAACAAGAGGTTGCACACTACATCGTGCTAAAAATTCCACCACTCAACCTGGGAAAGGGAGGCTCTAAGGCAATCGGTAGACAGGAAGTCACAGTACAAGTCATCATGGGAAGCATTATACCAAAAATCTATACATTCTCTTCAGTAGTCTGTTATGAAAATTTTCATAATACAGCACCTAAAATAATAGGAAGTCAATCAATTAACAGGAAGCGGATGAGCCATGAATCTGAAAAGAGGAGAGACAGTACAAGTCATCATTGCAGAGCATTATACAAAATATCTAAGCATTCCTTCCAATAGAAACTGAAATAAAATGAAAATGAAAAATGAAATTATGCATCACCTAAAAATAACTACTAAATCATACTGTAAATAGGAAATGGATGAGCGAGGTATCAGGAAAGGGGAGACACAGTACGTCATCATGAAAAAGCAATATACTAAATATCTAAGCATTCTTTCCACTAGAAACTGGGTAATGCTGTTACAAAAAATTTCAGTATGCATCACCTAAAAAATAACTAAATCCAACTGTTAACAGGAAGTAGATAAGGGAGGAATCAGGAATCTGGAAAAGGGGAGATTGTACCATTGTACCAAATATCCAATCATGCCTCCAATAGAAGCCAAGAAATCTATTGCATAAAAGTGTAACAGACAGACTGAGTTGCAAGTTGATTGCAGTAACCCCCGAGTATAACATGAAAAGTCACCTTTGTAATTGTGATATTTATTACACTGATCTCTTGTAACACTTGTCAAGTAACAACTGGTGATGTTATAATGGAGGATTGCTAAAATGTCTGCTTAATGTTAAGCGGCCAAATTATACAGAAAAAGGGTTTGCAACTTGGGTAATTTAATTTTCAACATCATAAAAAAAAAACTCACCGAAGCTTGTTTGCTATGATGTCAAAAATAAACATCTGAGTTGACATTTTACTTTTTTCAACTTTCACTTATTATAAAACCTATAATTGATAGCTTTAGATTCTTTTTTTATTTTGTAAAGCTGATTTTATATATTCAATGACATGGATTGGTAAACAAACTATCATAGCATGACAAAAAGTTGACACTAGCTTCTTTGCATAATACAGTTCAGTAAAAAATCAAAATGTACCATGGCACACATGCAGAGTTGTGTCCACTTTTTAGAAAAGAAATATTTTAGATGTTTTAAATCAAAAAGGTTCTCACATACCTGGTATGCAACAATATCCCTAAAGTTCCATTTGTCAGATGCAGACATTTTGAGTTATCATCCAAAAAATGAATTTTCCCCAAAATCAAGAGTTCAATCCAGATAATAAACATAATCAAAATAAGAACTGTTCCCCTGTCTTTGTTTTACCACTAGCTACACTATACTTATGATGATACCAGATTACCACTATTTAACAGTATAATACAGACCTTCAATGTCAAAGATTGCTCCTCTGAAGGTCAGTACAATATATCTGCCTGGTGGTCCTATGATTGTGTAATTACAGATGAGATTGTGAGCGTAACCATTGGGGAAACCAGGTGACACAAAACCTAAATATTCATCAGTGAAAACAGCACCACATCCTAAAAATAAAATTAAATACTGAGCTGCGAAAACTGCTTTGAAACATCTCATAAAAGAGTGTCCTAATATTATGTCTTCAAATTTAACCCACCTCAATATGGTTATTTCCTACTGCAAAAGCCTGAAATTACCTAGAAAATATCATAAGCAATCATCACTTCAAAAAAAGCTTTTGTTTATATTTATTTTAATCTGACAATTAGAATCTGCTAGTCTTAAAATACTTGTTGCAAAAATTTAGGTCACAATTTCAATTCACAATACATACCTGCTGTCCAATTAGCTGCGAATCCATTTCCATTTGTATTTCTATCTGATTGGAACCTGACAACAATACGGTTACTGGAAGTTATCTGCTGAGGTGGAGTTCTGTTGTGGCACCATCGACCACGTGGTACTAATGTGTTATTAGGCAAGGCATCATCAACCTTAGAATATTAAAATGTAGCATAGTAGATTGATACTAGAATCCATCAACCATTGAAGCTATAGTCTATCATTAAGATACATTGTTAAAAACAACAATCTTTGCTCCTAAGAAAAAGACATTAAATATTACTTTTCATCTGGAATTAAACAAGTAAAGACTGATTCCATCAAAATGTATAGCATTCAATTAATATGAATAGAACTATCCTTAAAGGAATAATACACTTGTCAAAATGGAGATTCCTGGAAATAAGCACACCTCTATTTAGCGATCAAACACTAGTTTGATAAAAGTCCAGCAAGTGATACAGAGGAGTTGCCATCAACATTTTGTCTGACAGTCAGGTAAAAAATAAAAAAGTCTATAGTCATATTTTACACAAGACTTCAAAACTAACTTTGTGATAACATACCTATCTCTATATAGTGACCAACATTTATAAATGTCCATGAAAATCCATCAAGTAACATTACATGAATAATTACAGATAATATTACAATGGACAGACAGACATACTGAAACCTATAAAACCCAAATATCTGTTTGCAAGGTTGTAAAAATTTCTATGGTAGTGTATAAAGATTACCTCAACAAAATCATAGTCACAGTTGGATTCTGCTTCAAGGTCAAATGGGGGTATAAAGGTCAGTATGATATGATATCCTCTTTCTACATTTATATCCCACTGACATTCTGTCAGATGGGGGTAACTCTGTGGATAATTAGGGGATGATATGTTCCCACTGTTACTGTTCAGAAGTCCACCACAACCTAAAGACATAATAAACTGATATGAATACAAACTCATTAAAAATAATCAAAATGTTAGAATGGCATAACAATAACTGACACAAAAGTTAGAGACATTCATGACCATTAACTACAAATGAGAGTTCTACCTACCAGTAATTTTCCATAAATACTAAATTTAGCAGTCCATTATGTCAATAACTATTGAAAAGGACAAGTGACAATATGCTTTATAACCCAAAATGTATAATTGACAGACCTATCATGAATACTGATTGAACATGTTATCAACTGATAGTGAGCTGTACAATAATTCTGATGGAGTATTTTCTTTGTATAAAGCCTTCTACAGTAGAGATCTGTTGGAACAACAGATATTGAATTCTTTTTTAGTGTCTAGCTTCATTTTATCCCTAGTTAACATTAAATGTAAACATTATTACATGCAAACATTTTACTGTTTTCTCCAATCCATAATACTAGTCAATAAATGATAAATAATGAACCTATACAGTTGTAAATGCTTCTATTTTGACTAATACAAATGCAAAAACTCCAATACACATTGTATCCCTTACCTCCAGCAGACTGGTAATAAGTCATTTGGAATCCATGACTAGCGATCGTAAAGTCAGACTTAAATATCACCCTTATGGCATTGGATTGAGATACGAAGTTGGCTATAGTGTTATTGCCACAGAAATGACCAGCTGATGGTGAAGATGGAAGACCACCATTCAATATCTGTACATAGTCATACCCACAGTCATGATTATATTCCAGTGAGAAATTTGTAAATTGTGCCTGAAAATATATACAAAAAGCCATGATATTGTAATCAGTTATAATCAAAACAGTTTCACAACTAACCACACTGTTAACATAGAATATTTCAATTAACCATACTGTTAACATAGAATGTTTCACAACTAACCATACTGTTACCCTATAATATTTCATAACTAACCACATTGTCAACATAGAATATTTCAACTAACCATACTGTTCACATAGAATGTTTCACAACTAACCATACTGTTAACATAGAATGTTTCACAACTAACCATACTGTTCACATAGAATGTTTCACAACTAACCATACTGTTACCCTATAATATTTCATAAATAACCGTACTGTTACCTTAGAATATTTCATAATTAACCATACTGTTAACATAGAATGTTTCACAACTAACCACACTTTTAACATAGAATATTATAGGGTAACAGTGTGGTTAGTTGTGAAACATTCTATGTTAACAGTATGGTTAGTTTTAACATAGAATGTTTCACAACTAGCCCCGTGCAGGTCCGGGTGTTAAAAGAATAGGCCTGCAGCAGCGCTAAGCTTGTCGTATAAAGCGACTAAATAGTGCTCAGAAACCTAGCCGGGGGCTAGACGCTCTGCCCACAGAGCAACTGGGATGCGTGCCCCAGGTGGTGGAATGGGGTACCCCTGGCGTGTTACATGCTGGGGTTGTCAGGCTATAATACGGAAAACCTGACCGCAAACCATAGTGGTGCACCGTGTTGGGAAAGATGCCACATTCCTCGCACATTAAAGAACCCTGCTGTGGTAATCGATAGGAGTAGGAACCTTTGTGCTCCGCCACATGAGGCTAAATTGCCCGACCTTACCCATCCCCCCTTTTTACAGTGGCAATCAAAATTTGTCGACCCTATTATCCTTGTGTCCCATCCTTTTTTTTTATTTCATGTACATTTTATCATCCATTCCATGTTCATCGTCTGAATATAGCTGAAATATTGCTGCTCGGACGTTAAACCCCAACAAAAAAACTAACCATACTGTTCATATAAAATGTTTCACAACTAACCAAACTGCTCATATAGAATGTTTCACAACTAACCAAACTGTTCATATAGAATGTTTCACAACTAACCATACTGATACCTTAGAATATTTCATAACTAACCATACTGTTAAAATAGAATGTTTTGCAACTAACCATACTGTTCACATAGAATATTTCACAACTAACCATACTGTTAACATAGAATGTTTCACATCTAACCATACTGTTAACATAGAATGTTTCACTCATAACCATACTGATAGCATAGAATGTTTCACAACTAACCACACTGTCACCCTATAATATTTCATAACTAACCATACTGTTCACAAAGAATGTTTCACAACTAACCATACTGATAACATAGAATGTTTTGTAGTATTATAGTTTTTGACTGTTATTTGCAGATGAAATTATGAAAAAGATCAGTACTCCTCCTTCACAAATTCCCAATAAATTAAATTTTATTAAATATGTGAAATATGTGTTTATAACATGAACATACTATATACCTAGGATGTACTAAGACTCTACAGAAAAGGCAAAAATAGAATATAAAATCAATATAAAAGGATTTGTGTTATTGACTTTGATTTTTGTTATCAAAATTTTGGAGAGTATAAAATTTGGAAATTTTGAGGCCAAAACGTATATGAAAAATTGAGCATATCTTATATTGGTGGATACTATGTTGTGCACTAAGGTTTTAAGCACAGGGTAAATTTTTCCACAGACAGACTGCTAAAAAAATATGAATATTAGCATCCCCTGATATTACCCGCTACATGGTGTGACTTTCAAATAAACATAAAGGTTACTTACATTAACTCTAAAGCCCTCAGGTTGTTGTATTAACCAAGCGCAAGCATCACTATGATTGTAATAGTTCGGGAAGTTAGGGCTGGATATAACTCCAGAACTTGAAGTCAATACTCCCCCACAATCTATAAAATATACAAGAACAATTAAATCCATAATAATCTATCACCATGTTTAAATTTGAAACTGAGATTTTTCAAAGAACTAAGTCTGTACCAATGTAGTCAAAATCAATAGATATCTCACAACAACTTACCTGTAAAGTCATATTTTAAATAGAATCCTCTATCCACCAATGAAAAGTCAGATTTAAATCTGATCCATAGGTTTGCTAATGGTGAAAAGACAGGACCCGGTGTTGTCTGGTTTCCACAGAAACGACCCAGTAATTCTCCATTTTCATCTGTACCTGTGTGACACATTTATAACATTTAAACAAGTCAGAAGTTTGTTCATTTGCATCAATATGATTACTATATGAATTATCATTGGCCAGTCAGTAGGATAACACTATAAATGATAAGTTATTTCTTGATCTTTGTTAATAGAATTTCAACACAAATTAATACTTGTTTAAATAATGAAATGAAAATTATTGACAACTAAGGCTACAAATGAAATGCAGAAATGCAAATTTTTAACAGTTTTGGTTGATAAGCAGGAAACAATCAGACTTATCTCTATCCATCAAAATCTTATGGAAATCATAAACGCAATGATTTATATTTGTTTGGCCTTATCCTCCCTCATCTCTAGGTGGTTCTAAGAATAGTAGAAAGGAACCAGTAATTGTATACTTCTTCGCCTTTATCCTTGCTTATTTCTAGGAAGTTGTAGTAACAGTAGAAAGTAATCAGTGATGTATTGGTTTGGCCTTACCCTCCAGACCTCTAGGAATTTATAGAAAACAGAACAAAGGAAACAATAATATATAATTGTTTAGCTTTACCCTCCCTGATCTCTAAGTAGTCATAGTAACATTCTCCATGGCTCTCCAACATAAACACTACAAAGTCTATCCTAATGGTAGAGTCTGACAAACTTGGGTTTTGTATTAACCAAATACACTCCTCACTATTGCTGTAGTTACCATTTGAATAACCTACAGATGTAATGTTACCTCCTCCCTGTGTTAAGATTCCTCCACATACTATTAATCAAAAAATTCTAAATTAAATAACAATACATTATACTCATTAATAGAATGTTAGATACAATGCCACTAAACCATCCCTGCGAGAACCAACAGGGTAGTCAAGGACGTTAAAAAACCCCTTAGTAGTAATGCTACTATCTATCCAGTATTCAGGTCAACAGGAAGTGTGTGTGATGATACATATCCCAACAGTACAGGTACAACCCATCATAGTGAAGCTAATGTTCTACAATTTTACTGATGAGGGATATAGTATTATTATGGTAATGTTTTCCTTATTGTCTGAGTTGTTACTCAGTAAGTCCACGGCTAGACAAGTTAGACAGATGAGGTCCAACAAGGTAAGTCAAGGACCAAATATTCAATCAATATGGAAAACCTCACACCATTATACCTTTATTTACTAATCAGACATGTATGGACTACACCAAAGACAAAATGGGGATCAAAATATTGGACTGTTCAGAACTGACACAATAGGGTTATTGGACAGGTAGATAGTATTATTGGATAAGATTTCCCATATTGGCTGAATAATTGGTCCTCAGCTAGCCATATTGCCAGCCGAGGACTTAAAACTCAGCCAAAATGAAAAACCTTACACAATTATACCTTTATTGACTAACTAGTCCAATACATCATATTGGCCTAGGCCAATATGGATTTAATCAGGCCAAATTGACATATTGGATGGCTAAATCCCATATTGGCACACTTTCGTATTTTGTAATGTATTGGTAGTTTTAATCTAATTTAGGGCAATATTGGAACGTTAGTCAAAAGTTGGATGGCTAATTCCCGTATTGGACGGCTTAATCCTGTATTGAACGGCTTAATCCTGTAATGGCGCACTTTTGTGTTTTGTATTGTATGTGCAGTTTTGATCATATTTAGGCTAATATTCAAACATAAGTCAATAATTGGCCATATTGGCATATTTTTACATTTTGTATTGTACTGATAGTTTTGATCACACTTAAGCTTGTTTCCTATTGTTCATCAACAAATTCCAATTAAATATGACTGACATATAAGCATACTCACATATAAACAGCTATATAACTTGTACATTTGATACTATAAAGTAAGAGCATACAAGAAAAATATAGAAATAATAATATTATTTGCTTACCTGCATTTTCACTGGATGTATAAGATGCCCTGAATCCACCATTACTGACAGATCCATCTGTTTTAAAGATCACCTTCATTGTATTGCCATATGATTCCACTGTACCAGGGTTTGTATCTCCACAGAGATGCACTATTCTAGGTGAGTCATCTAATATTCCATTGTAAACCTGACAAAAAGTTTTAAAAAATACAATTACACCTAGATTTGATTAAAAAAGTTTGTTCATACTACTACAATGTTGCTGTCATATACTCCAGCTGTACAAAAACTATAAAATTAACAAGTAATTTACATTGATTTTTTAACAGTACCATATGCACCCTTCCCAAACCTCTACCTTGACTGTTTAACAGTACCATATGCACCCTTCCCAACAGTACCATATGCACCCTTCCCAAACCTCTACCTTGACTGCTTTACAGTACCATATGCACCCTTCCCAAACCTCTACCTTGACTGCTTTACAGTACCATATGCACCCTTCCGAAACCTCTACCTTGATTGTTTAACAGTACCATATGCACCCTTCCCAAACCTCTACCTTGACTGCTTTACAGTACCACATGCACCCTTCCCAAACCTCTACCTTGAATGCTTTACAGTACCATATGCACCCTTCCCAAACCTCTACCTTGATTGTTTAACAGTACCATATGCACCCTTCCCAAACCTCTACCTTGATTGGTTAACAGTGCCATATGCACCCTTCCCAAACCTCTACCTTGATTGTTTAACAGTACCATATGCACCCTTCCCAAACCTCTACCTTGACTGCTTTACAGTACCACATGCACCCTTCCCAAACCTCTACCTTGACTGCTTTACAGTACCATATGCACCCTTCCCAAACCTCTACCTTGATTGTTTAACAGTACCATTTGCACCCTTCCCAAACCTCTACCTTGACTGCTTTACAGTACCATATGCACCCTTCCCAAACCTCTACCTTGACTGCTTTACAGTACCATATGCACCCTTCCCAAACCTCTACCTTGATTGTTTAACAGTACCATATGCACCCTTCCCAAACCTCTACTTGACTGCTTTACAGTACCACATGCACCCTTCCCAAACCTCTACCTTGAATGCTTTACAGTACCATATGCACCCTTCCCAAACCTCTACCTTGATTGTTTAACAGTACCATATGCACCCTTCCCAAACCTCTACCTTGATTGGTTAACAGTGCCATATGCACCCTTCCCAAACCTCTACCTTGATTGTTTAACAGTACCATATGCACCCTTCCCAAACCTCTACCTTGACTGCTTTACAGTACCACATGCACCCTTCCCAAACCTCTACCTTGACTGCTTTACAGTACCATATGCATACAGTACCATATGTACCCTTCCCAAACCTCTACCTTGATTGTTTAACAGTACCATATGCACCCTTCCCAAACCTCTACCTTGACTGCTTTACAGTACCATATGCACCCTTCCCAAACCTCTATCTTGATTGTCTAACAGTAACATATGCACCCTTCCCATACCTCTAATTGATTGTTTAACAGTACCATATGCACCCTTCCCAAACCTCTACCTTGATTGGTTAACAGTACCATATGCACCCTTCCCAAACCTCTACCTTGATTGTTTAACAGTACCATATGCACCCTTCCCAAACCTCTACCTTGATTGGTTAACAGTACCATATGCACCCTTCCCAAACCTCTACCTTGACTGCTTTACAGTACCATATGCACCCTTCCCAAGCTTCTACATTGATTGTTTAACAGTACCATATGCACCATTCCCAAACCTCTACCTAGATTGTTTAGCAGTACCATATACACCCTTCCAAAGCTTCTACCTAGATTGTTTAATAGTACCATATGCACCCTTCCCAAACCTCTACCTTGATTGGTTAACAGTATCATATGCACCCTTCCCAAACCTCTACCTTGACTGCTTTACAGTACCATATGCACCCTTCCCAAGCTTCTACCTTGACTGTTTTACAGTACCATATGCACCCTTCCCAAGCCTCTACCTTGATTGGTTAACAGTACCATATGCACCCTTCCCAAACCTCTACATTGATTGGTTAACAGTACCATATGCACCCTTCCCAAACCTCTACATTGATTGGTTAACAGTACCATATGCACCCTTCCCAAGCTTCTACATTGATTGGTTAACAGTACCATATGCACCCTTTCCAAACCTCTACATTGACTGCTTTACAGTACCATATGCACCCTTCCAAAACCTCTATCTTGATTGTCTAACAGTAACATATGCACCCTTCCCATACCTCTACCTTGATTGTTTAACAGTACCATATGCACCCTTCCCAAACCTCTACCTTGATTGTTTAACAGTACCATATGCACCCTTCCCAAACCTCTACCTTGATTGGTTAACAGTACCACATGCACCCTTCCCAAACCTCTACCTTGACTGCTTTACAGTACCATATGCACCCTTCCCAAACTTCTACATTGATTGTTTAACAGTACCATATGCACCCTTCCCAAACCTCTACCTTGATTGTTTAACAGTACCATATGCACCCTTCCCAAACCTCTACCTTGATTGGTTAACATTACCATATGCACCCTTCCCAAACCTCTACCTTGACTGCTTTACAGTACCATATGCACCCTTCCCAAGCTTCTACATTGATTGTTTAACAGTACCATATGCACCATTCCCAAACCTCTACCTAGATTGTTTAACAGTACCATATACACCCTTCCCAAGCTTCTACCTAGATTGTTTAATAGTACCATATGCACCCTTCCCAAACCTCTACCTTGATTGGTTAACAGTACCATATGCACCCTTCCCAAACCTCTACCTTGACTGCTTTACAGTACCATATGCAGCCTTCCCAAGCTTCTACCTTGACTGTTTTACAGTACCATATGCACCCTTCCCAAACCTCTACCTTGATTGGTTAACAGTACCATATGCACCCTTCCCAAACCTCTACATTGATTGGTTAACAGTACCATATACACCCTTCCCAAGCTTCTACATTGATTGGTTAACAGTACCATATGCACCCTTTCCAAACCTCTACATTGATTGTTTAACAGTACCATATGCACCCTTCCCAAACCTCTACATTGACTGTTTTACAGTACCATATGCACCCTTCCCAAACCTCTACATTGATTGGTTAACAGTACCATATGCATCCTTCCCAAACCTCTACATTGATTGGTCAACAGTACCATATGCACCCTTCCCAAGCTTCTACATTGATTGGTTAACAGTACCATATGCACCCTTCCCAAACCTCTACCTTGATTGGTTAACAGTACCATATGCACCCTTCCCAAACCTCTACATTGATTGGTTAACAGTACCATATGCACCCTTCCCAAACCTCTACCTTGATTGGTTAACAGTACCATATGCACCCTTCCCAAACCTCTACATTGATTGGTTAACAGTACCATATGCACCCTTCCCAAGCTTCTACATTGATTGTTTAACAGTACCATATGTACCCTTCCCAAACCTCTACATTGATTGGTTAACAGTACCATATGCACCCTTCCCAAACCTCTACCTTGATTGGTTAACAGTACCATATGCACCCTTCCCAAACCTCTATCTTGATTGTCTAACAGTAACATATGCACCCTTCCCATACCTCTAATTGATTGTTTAACAGTACCATATGCACCCTTCCCAAACCTCTACCTTGATTGGTTAACAGTACCATATGCACCCTTCCCAAACCTCTACCTTGATTGTTTAACAGTACCATATGCACCCTTCCCAAACCTCTACCTTGATTGGTTAACAGTACCATATGCACCCTTCCCAAACCTCTACCTTGACTGCTTTACAGTACCATATGCACCCTTCCCAAGCTTCTACATTGATTGTTTAACAGTACCATATGCACCATTCCCAAACCTCTACCTAGATTGTTTAGCAGTACCATATACACCCTTCCAAAGCTTCTACCTAGATTGTTTAATAGTACCATATGCACCCTTCCCAAACCTCTACCTTGATTGGTTAACAGTATCATATGCACCCTTCCCAAACCTCTACCTTGACTGCTTTACAGTACCATATGCACCCTTCCCAAGCTTCTACCTTGACTGTTTTACAGTACCATATGCACCCTTCCCAAGCCTCTACCTTGATTGGTTAACAGTACCATATGCACCCTTCCCAAACCTCTACATTGATTGGTTAACAGTACCATATGCACCCTTCCCAAACCTCTACATTGATTGGTTAACAGTACCATATGCACCCTTCCCAAGCTTCTACATTGATTGGTTAACAGTACCATATGCACCCTTTCCAAACCTCTACATTGACTGCTTTACAGTACCATATGCACCCTTCCCAAACCTCTATCTTGATTGTCTAACAGTAACATATGCACCCTTCCCATACCTCTACCTTGATTGTTTAACAGTACCATATGCACCCTTCCCAAACCTCTACCTTGATTGTTTAACAGTACCATATGCACCCTTCCCAAACCTCTACCTTGATTGGTTAACAGTACCACATGCACCCTTCCCAAACCTCTACCTTGACTGCTTTACAGTACCATATGCACCCTTCCCAAACTTCTACATTGATTGTTTAACAGTACCATATGCACCCTTCCCAAACCTCTACCTTGATTGTTTAACAGTACCATATGCACCCTTCCCAAACCTCTACCTTGATTGGTTAACATTACCATATGCACCCTTCCCAAACCTCTACCTTGACTGCTTTACAGTACCATATGCACCCTTCCCAAGCTTCTACATTGATTGTTTAACAGTACCATATGCACCATTCCCAAACCTCTACCTAGATTGTTTAACAGTACCATATACACCCTTCCCAAGCTTCTACCTAGATTGTTTAATAGTACCATATGCACCCTTCCCAAACCTCTACCTTGATTGGTTAACAGTACCATATGCACCCTTCCCAAACCTCTACCTTGACTGCTTTACAGTACCATATGCAGCCTTCCCAAGCTTCTACCTTGACTGTTTTACAGTACCATATGCACCCTTCCCAAACCTCTACCTTGATTGGTTAACAGTACCATATGCACCCTTCCCAAACCTCTACATTGATTGGTTAACAGTACCATATACACCCTTCCCAAGCTTCTACATTGATTGGTTAACAGTACCATATGCACCCTTTCCAAACCTCTACATTGATTGTTTAACAGTACCATATGCACCCTTCCCAAACCTCTACATTGACTGTTTTACAGTACCATATGCACCCTTCCCAAACCTCTACATTGATTGGTTAACAGTACCATATGCATCCTTCCCAAACCTCTACATTGATTGGTTAACAGTACCATATGCACCCTTCCCAAGCTTCTACATTGATTGGTTAACAGTACCATATGCACCCTTCCCAAACCTCTACCTTGATTGGTTAACAGTACCATATGCACCCTTCCCAAACCTCTACATTGATTGGTTAACAGTACCATATGCACCCTTCCCAAACCTCTACCTTGATTGGTTAACAGTACCATATGCACCCTTCCCAAACCTCTACATTGATTGGTTAACAGTACCATATGCACCCTTCCCAAGCTTCTACATTGATTGTTTAACAGTACCATATGTACCCTTCCCAAACCTCTACATTGATTGGTTAACAGTACCATATGCACCCTTCCCAAACCTCTACCTTGATTGGTTAACAGTACCATATGCACCCTTCCCAAACCTCTACATTGATTGGTTAACAGTACCATATGCACCCTTCCCAAACCTTTACATTGATTGGTTAACAGTACCATATGCACCCTTCCCAAACCTCTACATTGATTGGTTAACAGTACCATATGCACCCTTCCCAAACCTCTACATTGATTGTTTAACAGTACTATATGCACCCTTCCCAAACCTCTACATTGATTGGTTAACAGTACCATATGCATCCTTCCGAAGCCTCTACCTTGATTGGTTAACAGTACCATATGCACCCTTCCCAAACCTCTACATTGATTGGTTAACAGTACCATATGCATCCTTCCCAAGCCTCTACCTTGACTGTTTTACAGTACCATATGCACCCTTCCCAAACCTCTACCTTGATTGTTTTACAGTACCATATGCACCCTTCCCAAACCTCTACATTGATTGTTTAACAGTACCACATGCACCCTTCCCAAACCTCTACCTTGATTGTTTTACAGTACCATATGCACCCTTCCCAAACCTCTACCTTGACTGTTTAACAGTACCATATGCACCCTTCCCAAGCCTCTACCTTGATTGTTTAACAGTACCATATGCCCCCCTCCCAAACCTCTACATTGATTGGTTAACAGTACCACATGCACCCTTCCCAAACCTCTACCTTGATTGGTTAACAGTACCACATGCACCCTTCCCAAACCTCTACCTTGATTGGTTAACAGTACCATATGCACCCTTCCCAAACCTCTACATTGATTGGTCAACAGTACCATATGCACCCTTCCCAAACCTCTACATTGATTGGTTAACAGTACCACATGCATCCTTCCCAAACCTCTACATTGATTGGTTAACAGTACCACATGCATCCTTCCCAAACCTCTACATTGATTGGTCAACAGTACCATATGCACCCTTCCCAAACCTCTACATTGATTGGTTAACAGTACCACATACATCCTTCCCAAACCTCTACATTGATTGGTTAACAGTACCATATGCATCCTTCCCAAACCTATACCTTGATTGGTTAACAGTACCACATGCACCCTTCCCAAACCTCTACATTGATTGGTTAACAGTACCACATGCACCCTTCCCAAACCTCTACATTGACTGGTTAACAGTACCACATGCACCCTTCCCAAACCTCTACATTGATTGGTTAACAGTACCAGATGCATCCTTCCCAAACCTCTACATTGATTGGTTAACAGTACCATATGCACCCTTCCCAAACCTCTACCTTGATTGGTTAACAGTACCATCTGCACCCTTCCCAAACCTCTACATTGATTGGTTAACAGTACCATCTGCACCCTTCCCAAACCTCTACATTGATTGGTTAACAGTACCATCTGCACCCTTCCCAAACCTCTACCTTGATTGGTTAACAGTACCATCTGCACCCTTCCCAAACCTCTACCTTGATTGGTTAACAGTACCATCTGCACCCTTCCCAAACCTCTACATTGATTGGTTAACAGTACCATCTGCACCCTTCCCAAGCCTCTACTGGTTAAATAAGAATCAAAGGACCAAAATATTCATGCTACACTTAAACATTACACCTCTTTGAATTTACACATAAAATTTAGTTTAAAAGCATATGTAAAAAACATGAAGCAATTCCAATCCCAAACTTGTTTCATATCTCTTACTAGGGAAACTAAACTTTTAATCAGAGAGTATGGTTCCGTCAAAAAACCGGGCAGGGAATGATTCATCATATCTCAAGATAATCAATGAATACATTTGTTACTCTCCCAATATTTATTTTCTTGGATCCAGAAATATTTTTTGACTGGTTAAAGTGCAAAAATTTTGGTGGGGAATTTTCTTGTACTTTTCTATAGTAGAAAGTAACAAAATTTTAAGTGTTAATATCTCCTGTGGCCAAACTTCTATTTACACTTTGAATTTTTAATGCCTACTGAAGGATTTAAAAAAAAATATAGAGGATCAAGAAATGCATAAATCACTAAACATAAGCTACTGCCTGATTTTCAAGCAGAGCTTTACTTGACAACTACAAACATGAAGACATTGTTGACAGCCTCAATTCAATGATACCTGTTGTTGTAAATCTGGGTCTTTCCCTCATGCCACTATGCTCCATATTTACGCCAACGTCATTGACATTGTTTCCTGTATTTTGGATGCACTTATGATGTGACGTTGTCAAGGGAGTTGGAGAAAAAACACAGCAATGGAGATGACTCTAAGCTCATGTGTTGTGATGTTTTGTAACGTTTTCTAACTGTTTGATGTATTGTGGATGTTTTTATTGACGATCAAAGTTTAAGTGTATATTTTTACACATGCTGATTTGTTGAAACATTTGAGCGCTCGACCCAAGAACCAATTTTCATCACACTGGTGGCAGCATATAGAAACGAACTCACATCATTCGCTGAGGAGAACAACCTATATTGAACACCTTTTAAGAACGGGAGGAAAATGGATTGTGTAATTCATAGTATTTCAGCGTCTAACCAAAAGGACATAAAGACTTGATGCCAGGTCAGAACTTGTAATTATTTTATATAAGCAAAACTCTTTGATCTACAGACTATAACAGTAGAACTGTATGAATGCATCAAAGATAATTTTAATCTAAGGTGCAGCATATGAACTTAACAGAATGTGCGGTTGTGATTTGCCACAATTTAGCAGAGATGTACTATTTGAAGGTTTGTGGATGCAATTTGACATTTATGCTAAATGTAATAAATGGTTACCAAGTGATCAAATTTTTTATTTGATAACCTCATTGAGAAATAAAGCTTTAGAGCATATCTCTTACTTATCACCAGAGACACGAAAGTATATTGCACTTGTATATGCCTCATTAAAACGCCGTTTCAAAGATATGGAAAGTGCCCAGATATGCAGATTGAAATTAACAGATACCCATATGTTTAGCCACGAAAATATTCAAGAATATGTTTGTCATGTTGAGAAAGACGTTTGAAAATCTTTCCCAGGCACAACTGACAATTTGATAGTTGAATTTACCACAGAATATTTAATTAATGGATATTGTGATAGCGATATTGGCTATAGAGTTTTAGCTTTAACAAGTTCCATGCTACAGGGCCAATCATTGGCCCAAAATAGTACTCCTTTCAGTGCCAGAGGGCCGATGCATCTGCCCCATCAAAAACTTGTTGTTTTCTTGGTGTCACAGTAGCAAGGCCTTTGTGACGACGAAACGTGACATCGAGAGCCAAAAAAGAGAGGGTCCATAAAGGAAAATATTGGTAGTTCATCAGTCATTTCATCAATTTTTAATTCACTTGGCTGGATGATTGGCAGGCCTAACGTCAACAAGATTCTCCCTGATGCTGTTACATGTACTGGTTATCATAATTATTAAAACATATTTCTTTATTAAATGCTTGTATACCCTTTAGGGCTAGTCAAGAAGTTAAATGAATTCAACAAACAGTGTACATGCATTCATTTAAATATATGATCCTTGGCTAACATGAACCTCGTTTTCCCAATTAGTTGTTTGTCTTTTAAGATTGTAATTCAGTAGTTATTTGAAATATCAGTTGCTAGAAATAAATGTTTGTTTGTTTGGTTTTTTTTTTGCCCTATTTTTTCTATTATCACTTTAGTATAAAGTGATAAAATAAAATAAAAAATAACACCAATGAATACACAAACACGGGGGCCTATATTGGCCACTCTTTTTAAACTTTCAACATATTATCTTCATTTTTTTAAATTAAAATACACTGGCTGATATAGGCTTCCATACACAGATCATAATTTACTTCACATAAGTTGATAAGATTAACAACGTACATACTATATCTAAAAAAATTGACACAAATAAAGTGGTAGCAATAGAAATGATAAGTTTTTTAGCCATTGCACATCCATTTTTTGTCAAACTTAACCACCTCTATCCCGATGGTCATACTTATGGCGAAAACAAAAATGTGAAATGTTCGCCTGACAAAAAAGGCACAATCGATGTTGTCTTTGTCCTTATTTTAAAATGGATTGGAAATTTAAGCGATTGAAAAATTATATAATTTTAAAACCTGTCAAAAGATTTCTTGATTTGTTAGTTACACTCCCCCCCCCCCCCAAAAAAAAAAAAAAGAATGGTGTCATGGGAATGACTCGCCATGCATGTATCATGCCTGTCTACCAATGTTTTAATTGTGCTAATTGCACTAGAAGTCCTTATTTACTGCATTAGGTATTATTATATGTAAGATGCGGTAAAATTATGGCCATGGATGCCTGCAAAAGAGAGATCTTTCGATAAAAGTGTCATATATTTTGAAGCTCATAGTTGAAACTCCTCCTAAACCTTCCATTGAATGGAGAGACAATTGGATGAAATCTGAATAAAATATAGCCTTTATATGTAACGGGTGAACAGTAATGTATTGTTCATGAAATCATATTTGTTTGATAATAGTCACTGCCCATCTTTTGATAATAGTCACTGCCCATCTTATGTTTTTTTGTTTTTTTTTCGAAAAAAATATTAAATGTACTATCTAATTTAAAAGTCTACTACAAAGGTAAATAAAGGGAGGCAGCATATATTTTTTTATTATTTATCCTTTGCTGTCGACAGTGTCGTTTGCTTTTTGTTCATTTACGTTCACATTTTGTAATTGATTTTTTATGTTTACTGTTTTAGCTTAGCTGCTCTGTCCATATTTTCAGACTTCCTATCAAGGGAAAAGGTATTTTAAAAAATGGTAATCAGAAACAAGTGCGTGGTATTCATTCCACCCTCTTGACACCTCTTATTAGAGGCAGCACTGTAACGTCATACAATCATTGCACGATGAAACATCATAAAACTTTCAGCTCGGAAAACATTTTTGAAAATACGTCTGGTACTCTCCTAGAGAAAACTCTGGCAGTCAAAGGGTTAAAACCGTCTTCCATTGACCAGCTAATTAAGGAATTGCTATGGCAGGAGCATTGCAAGAGCTCATTGCTTAAATATACAATTGAACAAAATGAAGAAAAGGAGTTCATAACAGATCCAAATACTAAGTCTTCTGGATATAAAAGTAAATTGACAAGAGATGAAGTGCAAGCGGAAAGTGTCAAATTATTCATAAGGAACCTGCTTTTGAAAATTCCCTCTGTGTTGGACCCAAGATCATGGATTCCAGGGTTATGAAAACTAAAAATACATGTACTCTAATAAGCAATACTTATTATCCTGATGTGATTGCAGGCGAGAGTGTTGGTGCAAATGTTTATTATAAAAAAAATGATATGCCATTACTCAAAGCTTTGAAATCAAAATTTGCCGAAAATTTAACCAGTGACAATTTATTTATATCATCATTCAAGTAGAATATTGCATACTAATATGTAACTATAATCCTGTTGTGATAGGTATCTTATTGTGACTTGTGGAGAAACATTTATTTCGAGGACGATATATTTTTAAAAAGGGGAGCAGTGTTGTAAATCTGGGTCTTTCCCTCATGCCACTATGCTCCATATTTACGCCAACATCATTGACACTGTTTCCCGTATTCTGTAAGCACTTATGGTAGTACAATAGTTAGGTCATTTCTGAAAATTTGGTCTCATTTTGTTGAAATAAAGCTGTTTTGAGGCAGTGCACACAGAAATTTCTAGTGTTTTGTCATAAAAAAGTGCATATTTTTGAAATCCTTGGTGTGTGGAGGTTTAAGTCATATATAAGTAATTTAGTGATTATTTTTATAAAATCCAGTAGCCATGGTAACATACTGAAAAAAATAGTACTGAGTTTTAGTACAAATCAGGGGTGCCTGTCCAAAACTAACAGCCAATTACTATGTTTTATAAAATATCAGGCACTTTGACACTACCACAGGATGAAAGCATGCATGGAGTAGGTGGAAAAAGGGTAAAATAATAAGACCCTTTTCGATTCATTCTCCCACAATTTCAGTTCCAAAAGTTCGTGCGAAATAAGGTATTTTGAAAATCAGCCATCTGATGCTGAGGAGAGAACCTAATACGGCAGGGGACTGAAACGTTCCGGATACCATTCTTCCTTTAAATTACACCTGTTTACCATTACATATATTACATTGGTCTATGTATGAATGCTTAACTACATTTAAACAATGTATCCACCAAAATTCAACTTTTAATTTTAAGTTTTACAGAATTTGACCAGGATAACTTGGTCTGCGAAACAGTGTGCATTAAGGTAACAGTATGATGCACCCTATGGTGTGACGTTGTCAAGGGAGTTGGAGAAAAAAAAAGCAATGGAGATTATTCTACGTTCATGTGTTGTGATGTTTTGTAACGTTTTCTAACTATTTGATGTATTGTGGATGTTCTTATTGACGATCAAAGTAAAAACGTTTATTTTTACACATGCTGGTTTGTTGTAACATTTGACCGTCCGACCCAAGAACCAATCATCACATCTGTCAACTAATTTTCTTTAAACATTGACAAATTGTGATGATTTTCAACAAATATAAGTAACTAGCCATCTTGTAAACTCCTTCCACTTTAGAGAGTAAACTCATTTGTAAAAAGTGTAAAACTAAATACAATGGATAATATAAAACCAATATCATAGCAGTTAACTCTAGGCAATACTTACCTCATTGTTGGATTCTAGGCAATACTTACCTCAATGTTGGATTCTAGGCAATTCTTACCTCAATGTTGTATTCTAGGCAATATTTACTTCAATGTAGGATTCTATGCAATACTTACTTCAATGTAATCAAACTGACAGTTTCTGTGGGGTTCCAAATTGAAATTGTCAAACTTCAAGGACACTTTACGACCCCGTTGAACTTTGATTTTCCATTCACAAGTCCTTGAATGGGGATACTGGCCAGGATAGTTTGGAGACGTAAATGACCCCACAGGGGTTACCATATCTCCACCACAAGCTGAAATTAAAAAAATGTATGTATTTCTATAACAAGAACCAAAAGTCATGAAAGACCTTTATAAGTTTTTACCATGTTACCCATATATAATTTTTTTTCGGCAAAAGGGCATTTCCATAATACAGTACTTTGTCAAATCTGACACCTTATTTCCATCACCAGATGACATAACTATTAAATGTTAGAACTTAAAAATTTCATTGGCCAATTAGAAATAAGGAAAATTTGTATTCCAACATTGATTCATAACAAATTACCTTCAACACTGGAAGTGAAAACCAGTTTAAACCCTGGACGGTTAATAGCACTGTTAGATTTAAATCTGATGTAAGCAAAGCTGTCTGATGTATCAACTGAGGTGTGCATACTGGATCCACATGCTCTCTTTAACAATGGTCCTAACACACAGAATGAAAAATGATTATGAATACCAGAGATTTATACTACATTGCTTCAGTAAAGTCATGTTTTTAATTATGAAAATAACAACTCAAAACTATTTTTTACAAGGTCAATAATTTTCACATTTACGGGGGGTAATTCAATGCTTTATTTTCAAATTCATAGATAATGCAAACATCTTACATTTATTATAAAAAGAAATATAGCATTATACAAATATTTTTTTACCTGTTGCATTGTATTCTCTGATTTCTATGTAATCTACAACAGTACAATTACTACCATACTGGAGGTTAAAGTTCAGAAAGTTAAAAGTCAAATAATGTCCCGTTGGTCCATGGATGTACCATTCACAGTCAGAATTACTATCGTAAGGTGAAGGAAAGTTTGGTGACTGGATGTATCCTGATTGACCTCTTATAGTTCCACCACATGTAGCTGTAAAAATAAAAAAAAAGTATTCACAGCACATTATACTTCCATAATAGAGTTCATTCACAGCATATTATACTTCCACAATAGAGTTTATTCACAGCATATCATACTTTCATAACAGAGTTCATTCACAGCATATTATACTTTCATAATAGAGTTCATTCACAGCATATTATACATCCGTAATAGAGTTCATTTGTACAAACAATTTCCATTATTGTACAGTCGAACCTCGTTAAGTCAAAGTCAAAGGGACCATGCAAAAATGTTCGAGTTATCCGAGGTTCGAGTAATCCGAGGCAGAGGATAAACCGGAAATACTATTAGTTTGGTCCATGATTGTTTCTGTATTTACATCATTTGTTATGTTTGTACATGTACATGTACTTCACTTTACATGGTACTTCATAATGTCATTCGTTTCATATCGGAAGATATTTTTTTTTGTATGTTGTACATCATGTTTGAAATACTGAATGGCACTGAGTGTTTCAGTGAAATTTCCTTTTTATTTTTCTATATCAAAAATGTCATAGTTCATAACATGCTGTGTTTGATTCACGTTCAGGAGTATTGTCATACCATGTGCTCTACAATATTACGATAAAATTTCAGATTCACTAGTGAAACGAATGTAGTTGTTGAATTACCTGTTTGATGTTTCATTAAATAAGTCAGATACCATTACAATTCATCTGTATTTTTTAATTTATTTTTGAAAATATCAAAATATCCGATATCACTGTTAGTGTAAATTCCAGCATGTTATTAATACAATTCATTTCTTTTAAAAACAAGCACAATATTAAATTAGTTAAATAAACAAATCAAACCATAAAGAGTGTCAACAAATTAATTTTAAAAGCCACGCTAATTGTTGTTAAAACACACTTCGGTCATGGTTTGGAATAAAGCAATCAGTTTTCTGACTAATTAGTTGACTTTGAGACATCAGGGTTAATTAACATCGAAGCCCTATCGAGGGGACTGACTGATTACTTCGAGTTATCCAAGGTTTCGATTCATCCGAGTTCGAGTCATCCAAGGTAAAATTGTATTGGAGTAAGGGGAATTTTGCTTGGACCTTGTAATTAGTTCGAGTTATCCGAGATTTCGACTAATCCAAGTTCGACACATCGAGGTTCGACTGTGTTTCAAAAAGAGGAACATAATAAAAATAAGTCAATCAAAATTAGTCTTAAAGGACTTAAATGAAAATAAAACTTTCTAATTCCAAATTCCACAATGGAAGAGGGAAGTTTGGCTTTCTGTAAAACAGGTTTTTCGACTGAAATGCTGGTACCAAGTCAGGACCATTGGGTACAAGCTACACTGGTGATGTAATATCTATTTTGGATTATGGATCAGATTAATGTTCAGTAATCTTGTTGTTATCCTTATTTGGAAACATCAAAAATTTTTAAGTCACTTTAACAAAACAAATCAGCCAATTACAGATTACATGCCTACCTAATCTGATGTAAGCTTTAAATCCTATACCAATAGAAGATGAATCTGTTCTAAATCTGGCAAACAAAACATTGCCTGTAGATTTAACAGTCCCTGGTACAGTTGTACCACAGAACTTTCCCAAAGATCTGGAGTTAGTTGTACCACCATCTCTCAGTTCTATATAGTCAAAGAGGCACCTAATTCAAAGAAAACTAATGAACATACACAGGCTTTTAAAGATCTAATCAAAAACATGGTAGACATTAAAGTAAATTGTTATATTAAACTTAGAAATGAAACCTTTAAAGCAGTTAAATATTTCTATCAAATTTTCCAATAATTTGTAATTTGCATTTTTTTTTTCAATACCTCAAGATATACAGTATACCAAATTTATCTAACTAATTTCTTTTAATTTCATACATGAAAGTGCCATTGAAAATATGACAATGTTAATTTGTTTCTATATTTTGTTATTAGCTATTTCTAAGAGAAAAAGCATACTTACGTAGAATGGCTTTCTATGGAGAAATTGTCATCAAAATCAACCTGCACTCTCTCGTTTGCTGGTGCAGTAATAATCCAGATACACTCTAAATTATGGGTGTAGTTGGAAGGGTAGTTTGGTGACATAAAGACTCTACTATGAATACTATTGCTTAAGGTCAGATGACCTCCACAGGTGACCTGCACTTCATTGAAGGTCAAGGAAAACCCTGCTGCATTGTTGTTGCCATTAGAAATAAATCTAACCTTTAAAACATGGCTACCGGTTTCCATGGTTTGGGGAGGGGTTGATCCACAGTATTTACCCTGAGGATTATTACCTAAAGGTGGTGAGGAGCTGTATCTACCATTCAAAAGCTGCAACAGTAACATATAAATTTATTATTGTATTCTATTAGTTTTCCTTGTGACCAGTAGTTTCTTTCAAATTCAACACAAAAGTAAAATAATTGAAATAAATTTCAATATTGTATATTTCTTGATCATATTCTAATACAAACAAATCTTATGTAACTGGAAACTTGTGACATTAATGAACAAAACGTATGGATCAATCACAGTAAATCATACCTATACTCAATCACTATCACTGTAAATCATACTCAATGGGCAAAAGAGAGAAAGCCATCAACATACATTAGTACATGCCACTGTGGCTACTTACATCATTAAGGGAAGTATCAAATCAAGCCTTTCCCTATATATCAATTCAAGTTTACTTTACACTTAATTTGATCCACCATTTTTAAGGTGTCTCACTATAAATACTACAGACAAGCTCACAAAGAGAAAGCCCTGAATCAAATGGATTTAAATTATGTTAAACCCATAAGTTGGATAATTTCTTTTTGCCTACATTGGACCAAAATGACATTCCTTAATGCACATCATGTGTTTTTAGTATTCAACAAAATCCATACAGTGATTTAGAAGTAGTTGTGTTAAAAAAATGTTTACATGTAAAATCCTGAAGCTGGATTGTCTCCCTTTGCAAGCATGGGACAATGATTATCTTCAATTATTAAATTATGTACATAAGCATGCGATGCCTGAATTTTCTATAAAATTTCATCAAAATCCATTAAGTGGTTTAAGCAGATTTGTGCAGATAAGACATGTGGACAGTGTACAGACTAAAATAGTGTTTCCTATACCCCATACTTTGTAGGGTTTTCTTTCGTATAATGATTTTTCAATCAAAATTTCACAAACAGGTATGGGTGACTTACGAAGAATACATTTCTGCATGTTGTGATACCAACCTGTATGTAATCTCCTTGACAGTTAGAACCTGACCCAGCAATATTAAACGTGCCATTAAACTGGACCCTGATAGTCCTGCCAGGAAGAACACTGATATACCATGAACAGTTAGAGTTAGGGAGGTATGGGTTAGGATAATTATCACTGGCTACCACTCCACTGCCTCCATGTAGCTGGCCACCACATACTACAAAAGTCAAAAATGGACTTTAATTCAATATTTGTTTGCTTTATAAGGCATATAACAGCACATTGTTCAACTATAGTAATAATTAGATCTATACACTGGTTTAATGCATTGTTTTTGTCTATGTATATTGTTCTGATTTCAGTTTTATCCACTTTTAAAAATGAATGTTATGATGAATAAAGTCAGAATTTCTATGATGTTTATTAGTACACAAAATAATACACAAATCATATTAAACAAATCTCACATGATTAGTTTCTGACATAACACAGAATGAACATACATCAGAATTTTAATTTAATAAATATAGGACACCAAACTTGATTTCCAGGTTGAAAAAAGCATATTCTTACACCATTTTATATGGATTCTGTATGGTATGTTCACTATTTCACAAACTTTAACAAAAAGAAGAAAAAAACTTTCTCGTGAATTTATATAACATACATTCTTTTATATTTCAGAATGGAAATTGCAGGTCACCAAACTCTTTTTCTTGTAATTTAAGAAAAACTAATATTCCAGTTACAATTCTACAGAACAATTTCCAGGCAACTATCTTTAATAGAATTTTCCCACCAATTATCCCCCTTTGACAGAGGCTTTTTACAAACAAAGTTTACATTTTACTACCCAAATTTTATGTCAAAAATCTAAACATTGTTTTTACATCATTTCAAGCACAATCAGTAAATTGAAAAAAAACCATGTATGTATAATTTAGAATGCTCCATGTAATAGGTGAAATCAACCTTAACTTTCAATTTATATTTATGTCTATGCCTTTGCTTAATGACTATGGATATCATATTCTGTTTATTGAGTAGCCTGTGTGTCTACATTGTTTGAAGAAATTTGATAAGTATGGAGAATCCTGTCCCATTTATTGAGTAGTCTGTGTGCCTACCTGGAGAATCCTCTCCTGTTTATTGAATGGTCTGTGTGCCTACCTTGTTTGAAGAGATTTGATAAGTATGGAGAATCTTGTCCCATTTAATGCGTAGCCAGTGTGCCTACATTGTTTGAAGAGAATTGAAAAGTATGGAGAATCCTGTCCCATTTATTGATTAGCCAGTGTGCCTACATTGTTTGAAGATTTTTTATAAGTATGGAGAATCCTGTCCCATTTATTGAGTAGCCAGTGTGCCTACATTGTTTGAAGAGATTTGAAAAGTATGGAGAATCCTGTCCCATTTATTGATTAGCCAGTGTGCCTACATTGTTTGAAGATTTTTTATAAGTATGGAGAATCCTGTCCCATTTATTGAGTAGCCAGTGTGCCTATATTGTTTGAAGAGATTTGAAAAGTATGGAGAATCCTGTCCCATTTATTGACTAGTCTGTGTGCCTACCTTGTTTGAAGATTTTTGATAAGTATGGAGAATCCTGTTCCGTTTATTGAGAAGCTTGTGTGCCTACCTTGTTTCACGAGTATGGAGAATCCAGTTTTGTTAATGGAGTAATCAGTTACAAATGTAATTCTAAGCTCAGACATTTCACTGATGATTGGTTGAGGATTTCCATCTCGACCACAGAATCTTCCAAGTGATGTTCCTCTCTTCTGATACCCTGTAATAACACAATATTGACAGTAGTAGAACTATATCAGAAAGAAATCTTTAAAATAGGATTGATGTACTGTTATGTGTTTTCTAGTGGCTTTCTAAAAGTTGATTACACGTCTTATTATCAATTGTAGGAAAACAATTCTTCTTTTTTGCTTGTCTTATCGATCCAATTCCAACCATATATAAAATTTAAACAGCAAAATTAGAAGATATAATGGCATCTATCTTACAATTTTAAAAGTAACTATTTTTTTACAAATGATAAAAATTCAACAATAAATGATTTCTTCACAGTACTTCCAAAAAAAAAGCCAGATATTTACATGAGTTTTGCTTAATGTTCAAGTGTAAGCTGAGTCCTATTAAAGACTATAGTACTAATGATTCAAAGGACCACTGGCATCAACAAAAAATGAATGTAAAACATGAAATATAATATTACTTACTATTTCCAAATTCAACATAATCATAGTTACACTGCCCATAAGATTCAAGGTTAATATCTGTGATGTTTGCCCATACTCTGTTGCCATCTGGAACAACAACTCGCCAGACACAATTTAGTGCGCTCTGATAGCCATTAGGATAGCCAGGAGAGGTAACTGTCTGTGGGGATGAAAGGGTTGGGTTTATAATTCCTCCACATCCTGGAACTGAAATAAAGACATACGACCAAGGACAATGTTAAATCTTAGGGTTTCCTCCTCATCACTGTATGATACGAAGCTATAATTTGTGGATTTGATGACAAAAATATTCAAATACAATACAGTTATTTCCATTTTAATGCAATTGACAAAGATATCTTTGAGAAAACAAAACAATTTGAAAAATCTTAAATATTATGACCCGATGAATAAAATTTGAGGCAGTCAATCATGGAATTGATATTTACAACGATATCCAATTAATTGTTAAGGTTACAATATATGAGACATTAGAATCATAGTCCTCTTTCCACTAAGACTTTCCAGCATAGCTACAAATCCATTTTTTGAAAAACCTTCCTACAGCTTTATTATATACAAATTAAGCTACAACAGTTATTTAATTAACTACAGAAGGTATAAGGAAATCTAAAACTTCTATTAAATCTGATACATACTGGTAACTAACAAGAAAAGCTTACCAGGAGTGGTACTGGGTTCTACTGTGGTCGTTGTTGGCTGGTCAGTAGTAGCCTCCCAGGTAAACAGGAAACCCTGTCCATGACTGCTGAAGTCAGTCTGAAATCTTACTCTAAGCTGGTTAGTAGTCGTATAAAATGGATCTGGTAGACTGGAGCCACAGTACGTTCCTAAAACAGGGCTGTCAGCCTGATCACCATCTTGGAACTAAAAGGATAAAAACATAGATACAAATGTATTATCATGAGAGTCACCAAAGTGGATTATCATTACATAAAAAGTGTCTTAAAGCTTTCTTGATAAGTTCTTGGCATGGACGGAAATACAGCAATTACTGCAAGTATAAATAAATGATTCTAATCCAATCCTTGATGTATGACATTTATAATGTGTATACAAAATTAACTTCAACAATAGTTGGACACATAAGTCTTACGGTAAGAATACAATTCTGACTTAAATGATATTTTGTCATCCTTTCATACATTAAACTACCATATTTAGTACTGTTATATATACCAACTGTAAAACCCATAGCCGACATACAGATAGTTTCTTTAAAAAAGTAAAATCTATCTCTCAATGGATACAGAATATTTATTTTTTATTAATTAAATTACATACTTGGACAAAATCATAAATACATATTGTATTGAGACCACTACGTTCCATATCTAATGTTAGGAATGTGATTTTTATCATGGTTCCAATATCTGTTGATATTGTCCATACATAGTTGGCATTGTTAGGATAATTGTTTGGGTATCTAGGGGAGGCAACTTGTCCTGTGTTTCCAGTTAATATTCCACCATATACTGAAACAAAATGTCGATCAAAATATCAAAGATATTCTTATTACACAAAAAATCTATTGTATTTTATTATTTCCAGAACACAGTCAAATCATTAGAAGTATTTTTATCAGACAATATTTTGTCAAAATATGAGGATGCCCCAAACCAGAAACTGTTTGGCTATCAATAGCAACATTTATAGTGTTTAAACTGGTACAAGGTTGTCCTAGAAATCAGGTTTGATAACTGAATCCCTTTATTATGAAACATACTTCTATCTCTATCAATAACAACACACAACGAACAAGAAAAAATTCAAGTTATGATACAAATTCTGAAATCTTATACAAAAGTGCTTGAAACTTCTTTCTAAAACCATTTCTAAAATAATTAACAAATCACTTTTGATACATTATGAACTAACTACTAAAGTTCCATGTGTCTGCAAAAGTTGTAATTTATACAGTTATAAGCTGTAAAAGCTGTCAACAATGGTCATTAACTTAATGTGCTCACTCCACCATTTGATACCATGCACCTTTTGACCTAAAATTTTATTTGGAGCATAATTTTAAAAAGGTGGTGCACAATAGAAATATGTAATGAAGATTCTGTGGAAGCTTCATTCCATTCAGTGGTGAAGGAGGAGTAATGGATAAGAAATGGGTCCCCTATGTTCCCATATTAACAAAGTCCATGTTTGGTATTGTGAAACTCCAAAATTGTCCTCATATTCATAAATGACATAAATTATATTTTGCTATGTGAAATCTCCAAATTGGTTTCCATCGCAATTGGAGAAGCGCAATGAGAACATGTAATAATTTTTTTGAGAAAGTTTCATTATATTCCAGTGATGTAAGTGGAGAAGAAAATAAGAGACAAGTACCCCTCTGTGTAATGGAAGGAGGAAAGATAAAATTACGAATGGAAGGAAGGACAGAAACCCTTATTACTATATACCCCCACTCTGCAAATGGTGGGAATAGAAAAAAGTTTTTAAAATTCAGACAAATATAACTGTTTACAAAAAGAAAAAGTTAAGAATTAGTGCCTTGTTAAATTATTGAATACCACCATTTTAAAGTTTCATTAAAATTCACCTTTCCTACCAACTACTTGGTTATTAACGGATGAAATGTTAGTTGACTTCTCCTATATAGTCTAAACTATAGGATGCCCTTATTAATGATAAATACCTGAGCTATACTGTGCAATGAATCCCTGCTCTGTCAGCGACTCATCTGAACGAAACTTCATCCATAATCCATTAACTGATGTGATATTAGATGGGACATCATAACCACAGTAACGACCTATTAACCTCCCATGTACATTACCCTCTCTAAGTTCAAGGTAATCCATGTTACAGTCTGGTAAATGGTCCTCTAATCTGAAGAAACTGGAAAGCAAGGACATTATTGTTATGTAATGACTTTATTAGGTGTTATATTTCCTCTATGGGAGATGGAATTGTACCAGTATTAAGATAAAACTGTCAAAATGTATATTTGTCCAGTGTGGTAGACATGTTTTTCAACAGACAGTCAGTATTCCAGTTGGAACAAATTATGCTCCACTACCAACTGACATATTCTTTCACTCCTATAAGGCTGACTTTATAGCTGATTTGATGAAAAAAAGTTGTTTGGCAAGATCCTTTTATTTCAGTTTTTGGTATAAACATAATGTATTTTCTTTGAACAATCCTAGTTTCAGGGATCATATTACATATACATGGCATTTATCCAAAGAACTTAAGATAAAGGATACTACAGACACTATGAAGTCAGCCTCATAGGATTGATAGTAAGAGAAAAATCATGACCAAACTATATGACTAAAGCAAAACTTTTCATTCCATACTGTCAAGTTTCCTTTCATCTGTAGCAACATCCCTTCAGCACCTGATACGTTATGCCAGGACTTGCCAAAACTATGCCAACATTTTGTACCATGCCAGACTTCTTACAATTGGCCTTATGTAACAGGGTTATGTTGTTCATCACTATAAAAGTTTTATGATCTTCATCGTAAACTCATGGATTTTTATGGTGTAGCCATCTGTACCATGAGAACCAATTTGTCATAGTTTTCATTTTCTTGATTGTCTACCCCAGACATGACATTTATTTACAGCTCGGCAGGTGTTTCTACAAAAGCAGAAGGTGCTTACCCTACCGGTGCATCTGATCCTTGTTTTTAGTAGTATTAGTTGCTCGTTTACTGTTGTTTCTTTATACAATTTATTTTGGTTTTTTTATGTTCTATGTTGTGCATGATTATTTTCCCTGTCTAGTCTTTATACTTAGAATATATTCTTTTGATTTTTGCCCGAATCTTGGTTCCCTTGATTACTTTTTCAGCAGAATTCATTTTGCCCTTATTTTTGAGTGATAAAATTCACTGTAACTAAAATACACATGATATAAGTATGTAACTGCAACAGCTTAAAATTTGAAAGACACAAGAGTGTTAACAGGTCAATTATTCAATTCTTCTTTTAATTACAAGGTAGACAAACACCAACATAAAAAATATAACAAAATCTTCTCCATTATAAATCCTAAATCGATGTATAACACTATTACCTAAATGCTATCATTATTTGATTGCCAGGTGAAGTATAGACAGTCCATACACATTCTGTATTCATAGGGTACTCATTGGGATATCCAGGACTTGTAAAACTACCCTGTTCTGCTGTAAAGTTTCCTCCACAACCTGTCAAAGGGAGATAAATCATTAACAGTTACTGAGCAATATGTATTTTTTTCAACAGCAAACACTGACAATAACTTATATTTACATATTAACAACTTCATTAGCAATTTGCACCCTTTCTGTCATTTACCATACTTTCTTAACTTTTTATTTTTTATTTATATAATTTTTATATAAAGATTTTTTCATCTTTTTATACAGACAATTTAATTCCAGTAAAAGAAAACAAAGCTTGTTTTACTTACTTGAAATAGATTTGGTATAAACAGCTCTAAACCCTGACATCTGGATTGATTGGTCAGAGATAAATTGAACAGTCATGGCTGACCCCTGGGACGTTATTGGTGCTGGTATTGTGTTGCCACAGTACGTTCCGATTTCTGTCCCATTAGCATCATCTCCATCATAAACAACTACGTAGTCATGGTTACAAATTCTATTAAGTTCAAGGTCCATATGGGTAAATGTTAAGGTCACTCTATCATCTGTGAAAATATGGAAGGGATATGATTGGTTTATATCAATCCCTAAAAATGTTGTTTTTTTTTAAATTATAACAGATATTGCATAATAATTAGTCAAATGTGTGCCTCCTTAGTTATCAGACACTTTTAACAATTCACCCATAACACGGAAACTGAAGTAATAAATATGAAGCTAAATACTGTTAAATAAACCAATTGAATTTAAGTCCTTCTTCCTTGAAAGAAGTTATAGTCCAATTAACTTAAATATTTGAAACATAAAAATTCATTGCATCAAAACAACTTTTGACAAAGACCTAGTACCAAATGTTTTTTTTTTGGTTTTTTTTTTTGCAAAAAATAAATATAAAAAAAATACCAACAATTAGAAACCCCTAGCAATATCTCCTCTCCCTAAGAATTTTAGAACCCTTATAATTCTTTCAACCAAACTAAATTTCTTGGCAAATTAATGCATAAAATAAATTTTTATGAAACCACTTTTTGAAACAATAGCACATTGGTCAAATAAGGCAATAGTAATAAACAACTTTATATCACACTGATAATGCCTCAACTTTGTATCACACTGATAATGCCTGAAATAAGTCGCTTCATAAAGTGATGGTCAACACTAATTAAAGGAACATATAGTGTAACTATCGTTGCTCACTGGATTGTATTTAGTCAAATGACCTTCTTGTATAAACCATGTACTGTTGTTTACTGTACTTCACTTATTTGAATGAACTCCTTGTATAACCTATGTACAGTTATTCATTGTACTTTACTTACTTGAATGACCTCCTTGTATAGCCTATGTACAGATGCTCATTGGACCGTACTTACTTGAATGACCTCCTTGTATATCCTTTGTATAGATGCTCATTGGACCATACTTACTTGAATGACCTCCTTGTATAACCTATGTACAGTTGCTCATTGGATCGTACTTACTTGAATGACCTCCTTTGTATAACCTATGTACAGATGCTCATTGGACCGTACTTACTTGAATGACATCCTTTGTATAACCTATGTACAGTTGTTCATTGGACTGTACTTACTTGAATGACCTTTTTGTATAACCTATGTACAATTGTTCAATGAACCATACTTACTCAAATGACCTCCTTATATAAACCATGTACTGTTGTTCATTGGACCATACTTACTTGAATGTTCTCCTCTTATTACCCATGTACAGTTGTTCATTGGACCATAAGAAAGAGGGTAATTTGGAGAGATTAGCTCTCCATCTGCTTCAGCTGAGAGTTCTCCCCCACAACCTGTGGTATAGGTAGCTTTAAAGCCTTTAGCTGACACTGAACTGTCAGTTCTCATTCTTATAAACATCTGATTCCCTGTCGACTGTATCACACTTGGGCTGGGAACAGCTGTACCACAATGTTTAAACAGTTCAGTTGAATTTGCATCTGTACCATCATAACCCTATAATAGAAAAAAAATACAATAAATCTGGATGTGATAGGACAGCTACTGTAAAAACCATCAAATTTATCATGGTTACCAACACTTCGTCCAAGTTTGAAAGAAATCAGAAAAAACACAACGAATGAATACAGGCAAAAACCTTGGTATTGACAGACAAAAGCAGTCAACCACATTGTAACTTCTACAACTTCTTTGCATGAGTAATATGGTGTTTTCTTACTTTTTTTTGTTGCTATTTTGACGTTTACATGGATATATTCGGTTGAACTTTCACATAGTAGTAAACATTCTTTTTTCATTGAAAATGTATATTTACATATTTGCAACATTCCAGAAAAATGTTTTGTGAAAGATTTATCTCCTGATTAGAGACAAATTAAAAATCTGATGACGATACTTCATTTGATTAATCAAGAATCATAACAGACGTATGAGTTCTCATTGTACATGATACTTACAGCAACATAATCAAAAGGGCATCTTCCTGTCGACCCTTCAACATCAAAGTCTAAAAATGTCAGAACAACAGACCTTCCCTCCTTCACTGTTAACTGCCATTCACACTCTGTATTATGTGGATAATTCTCTGGGTAATTTTTAGACATTAAGGTACCAGAAGGTGTACTGAAGTTACCACCACAGCCTGTCAAGTCAAAATATTATATAACCATACAAGGGAAAAAAATGATAAAAGTTTCTAACACATGGGATTTTCTTACAATGATTGTGAAGCCTTGAGGATACAATAGACCCTTACATATTATTATCCCATGAGGTATGTGAAACCCTATCTGGTAAAAATTTGGTCAAAAACTGTTAAAAAGTTAAAAATGCAAAGTATAGCATTTACCTCCCAAACGTGCCAAATGAGCCTACAAAGAAAATTAGCACATATGGGTCTATAGTGTGACCAAAAAGTACATGTCAGTATATTGCGTACCCAGCTTACATAAATTCACAAATACTTGGCCTTTTCATACCATAGGCATAGCACATTTTAATAAAAATGCTGAACAACCAAACTTAATTAATATCTGAAAGAGGTTTCAAATAGTCTGAACCCCTCAAATTTTTCTGAAAATGTTTTTGCAAGAGTTTGAAAAAAAAACAATTAAATACCATAACTGTTCCCTCAGAAATTAAACACAATAGCCAAGTTCAATGTTTTTTTTAGTACAGAAAGCTCCATCCCTCATAGACAAACAATTAATTCATATCAATTAAAAATCTCATTGTTTTCTTTCAATGATCAACACCTACCCCCAAGAACAGCCTGATAAGATGCCTGAAATCCGTTTCCACTGACAGAATTATCACTGGCAAATCTAATATACATGTTATTCCCAGTTGATGTCATTATTTGTGGCTGTTTCTGCTTGTGACATATTGTAGCCAACAAGGGACCAGTATTGTCTCTTCCTTCATAAATCTTAAAACAAAAAATTAACAGGTATTGGTGACATGAATATTGAAGGTAGCATCTATTTTTTTAGTAATAAGATATCAACAACAGCAACTTTCCTGATTTTTGTCAAAGCAAAAACCAGGAAAAGAAATTAAATAGATTCTTTTCTAGATCCTTTCCTTTTCTAGATAAGCAGAGGACACTTACCCTAACCATTTCTTAGTGAAGTCCAAGTTGCTCATTTGTTTTCACTTCTTTGTATGTATTACTTTCATTATTTCATGTTCTTTGTTGTGTGCATCTGCTTTCCTAGTCTGGTCTTTGTCCCTGGATTACATTCTTTTAATTTCCACTAAAATCTTGGTTCCCTTGATTACTCTTTGCTACTATCCCAGCGGACACTCCATATTGAATCAATGTAGAAATATGGTGGATATTTGGTGGTGACATGGATCAACGTCAATTCCACGTCGTATCCACACGGATAAATTCCATGTTGATGTTTTGACGAAATGTCTACATTGTTTCCACATCGATGAAATCAATGTGGATGTGTTGACATTGTGTCAACATTGAAGTCGTGTCAATAATTTCAACATTGATTCATCCACGGTTTTTCCACTTCAGAGTCAAATTACAGAAATTATAAAAAAGCTTACTGTAAAGCTCAGTATTCCAAACTAAGTATAAATAGTTGTAAAGTGTTTTAAAACATTGTAATTACACTGACGCTGATTACTTGTCAAATGTGGTAAAACAAACTTTTAAAATAAATTTGAAATTTACTGCCAATGTGTACTAAATGCAATCGGAACTACTCAGCCTTTCAGCTTGTACGATATATTCCAACGGAAATGACTGAGGACTTCCGAATGGCATTTTAAAATTTCACTCCACGCATGCACTTTTCGACCATCTGCTTTCTTCAAATTTGAAGATGTAAATAAACACGGATTGCAAAGAACGAGAAGAAAATGCCGATTACAGAGCAGATTGACCCATTTCTTTCACAGTATGTGAGTTATTTTATTATACATGTAATAAGATTGCTTATTTATAATGTTAGTTCGTGTTAATAATGATAAATTTAGTATAATTACTGTTATTCGAAAAAAGGGAGAGGGAATCCTGATTTGATGCTGACTTTATTCCATGTTGATAAATCATTTAATTCAGATTATTGCAAAGAGATGTTTTCTGTTTTATATTTATTTTGCTTTTTATCAGAATTTATCAAATACACCTTTACTTCTAGGACACTTAAGTAGCACTGAGTTGTTGAAAAGCAGTTACAGTCTTCGATGCCATGGAGAATACATATTGTACAGAATGAATTAACTTGGAAGAGTTTACAATGTAATCACACCTGCTCTTGTAAGTACATATTAAATACGTTATAAATATTACAAACTCAAGGATGACGTCAGTAGTCTTTATATTCCCTTTCTGAACATATAGAAATCACAACATGCATGTCACCTCCTAATTGTCTCCTTGTCAGTTCTTGTATCTTCCGAGCGCAATCCCTCCCAAACTGATCAATGGAATGTGATGATATTTAGGAATCTCAGGCCTAATATGTAGATGTACATTAAGTTTATATATTTTCTTCAGTAACTCTAGAATGTTGTTAAGCCAACAGTATTAAATTGAAACAAAATTTGAATATGAGTTTACAAGGGCTTTTAGCAACTCTGCTTCAATCCGGAATATTAGTATAATTGGGACCAAATAACCAATTCAATTTTTATAAATCTTGAAAAAAATTGACAGATGGACAATGCACAAATTGCATGCATTAATTACATGTACATCAAAATATGTAAAGGTAGTAATGTTAAAAATTAGAGTCTAACACATTAAATAGGGGTTTATTTATCTCAAGCATGGTTGTGAAGAAAATGTACTTTTGTTTCAGAGATGCAAGGTCAGAGTTTTCACAATGGTGGATAAAGAAACAAGTTGTTGCACAAGAACTTTCTATTCACAGAACTTATAAGAAATGTTTTTGATACATGTACATTATTGTTAATAAAAAATCTACTTTGAAAGACTGTTTACTTTCATCTTATGTTGAACTAGTTGAATGGGTAGAAACTGATGAAAAAAGTTGTATATTACAAATAAAATATGTATATATATATGTCACAGTATAAATATTTATATACATTTTGGTATATTTTTGGTTGTTATATTTAGGTTGTTATACATTTATTTAATACCTAAATATACTTTCGTTTATTATCTTATTTACTTTTGAGTATATTCCTATACATTCCATCTTCTTCTCATAATCATAATCATTGTTATTGTAATCATCATGTGACGGTTGACTGGACCGCTCTCCGCTAACAGGTTCCCGCTCCACGGACTTTACTTTTCTTTTATTAAATTGTCATTCTGCACTTCGACTTTCACCAGAGTGGATTGTCTTATCGACATCCTTTATTGCAGGTTAGTCAATTGTAATAGTCTTTGTAAAATAATTGATATTTGAATTTAACGGAGGAATATTTCATATATTTTTCATTGTTTTCATTCCATTTATAATTCATGTCCTTTATTGCAGAATTAAATATCATCGTTGACAACTGGCAATTATACTTATTTTCGCCTTGCCCAACATAATCTAATGGTGAGCATAATTTTCGGCGACATATAGCAATGAAAGTCTTTTGTAACTGTGAGTGCAATGAGATAAGATTAAAATATATTACAATAAAAACATCATTGAAGGTTTACAAAGTTAAATTATTGCCATATCAGTTAAAACTTCAAAGATTAAAAGGATATGCATTCCTACCTTTAGTTATTTGTTATTAATATTGAGATCAAACTTTATTGGTATGCTTAGACTGAGTGTGGTTCCAACTTAATGAGAAGGTATATTATTTCACAAGTGTTTCAAAGGCATGTGATGTTGAGTAGGATTGAACAAAATATACTAAATATACAAGAAAATTTTTTGTTGCATCACTAACTAAAACGAAAAATAAATAAAAAAAACTTCTTGGTGATAACATTTAAACATGGCCTATTTCAACTCAATCACTGCCATTAAGGATCAGCCTTAATTCAACATGAATGTTACGTAAATTTTCAACGTTATTTATACATGGATTTTCAGTCATAACGTAACGATGATCCAACATCAAATTTCCACGTCATTTCAATTTTATTTTCAATACCATTTTTCAACGTTGTTTCAACCTTGAGAACTGACGTGATTTCAACGTTGAATTCATGTGACGTGCCCTCTGGGATGATGTATGCAAAAATTTCAATATTGCACTAATGAAAGTATAAGTAAAATTATATGGTCTAGTATCCCTATCAAAATAACTAATTAAAGTGCAGGATCAGAAGGCATATTTCAATACAGTAGTCTAAAAATATAAATTACATCTGAAGACAATACCCCTATATTCATGCATTAACCCTATCAAACATTATTTATTGAACTTAACATTGCATCAAGAATCATAAATATAAAGAAATGATTATTTGAGAGACAAGTGATTTATGTCTTCACATTTACACCTGTTTCAATGTATTTTATAACATTAATACATACTTGCATTAGTTAATTTTGTTTTGTTTGATTTTTTTGTTTGTTTGGTTTTTTTTTACTATTTTGTCATGTTTGTAAACAGACTTATGTGTATATAGTTATGTCTCATTTGAGTTGCATGAGGGCCTAAGGGAAGATTAGTTCTTGTAAACTAACTGTTGTACCCTCACAAAATAAAGTATATTATTAAGTTGACAAAAAGGAATTTTGCGACTTGTTTTTACTTTTTTCTTCTTCTAAACGTGAAGATGTCCAGACAATTACTTGGAAAGCGTTTATTGAATTCATACCATACTCATAGGATGTGCAAACAACTTCCAGAATTTCAAAATGGCTGCCAAAACAAAACCCGTAAAAATGAAAAAATATGCTATAAAATTAAAAAAAACTCATTAAGTATATGGAAATAAGTCAGAACGCTGATTATAGCTAGCTGACATCAAAGGCGTAAAAAAGATTTTTTAGAAAGCCACCATTTTTTTTCAAAATGGCCACCGAAATTGGCAAAATTTCAACATTGTTCGATTTCAATGAAAACACTTTTGTAGTTAATTACATATATGATTTTAAAGTACACATTCTCAGCTTTATTTTGACAACTTTTAATCATAATACACTTACAATGCATATGTCTAGGTTCAGTGTGTTTTTGGTACTACATAGAGGGGTGGTCATTTGACCCGGAAGTGGTTAGTGAGACCTTAAAAACATTTTATGAGTTTTTATGTTTTTCTTTTTTTACATTTTATGAAAGCTTGTGGTATTGTGAGTCTAATAAGACCAAAACTATCAAAATCAGACATAGGACTACAAAGAAATGGTCATTTTTATATTATGCCCCTCAGTGCTATTTTCCCTAAATTACTAAAAAATTACAATTTTAACTAACTTGTCACACCAAATTGATACCTAAAATAACTCAAGAAGTTGTAATAGTAAATATCATTTATTATTATGAATAAAGAACAGATTTCAACAATTTATATCATACCTATTTCATTACTGTGTGATTCTAAGTCTGTGCTGTGTGACTATTTGAGTACTTTGAATATCCCAAGCAGTGACGTTGTGTATTTCATGGATGACGTCAATTTATGAGTCACTGTTACTGATAAAAATCTTGTTGCTATGTTGTTTTTTAAAATACCTTGCACAATGCACCTCTTAAAATATAGCCAGATTACCAATATCACTATACTGATTTTATGGGAAAATGGAAATAATGACCACGAAAGGCAATTTTCCTCAAATTATGCATTTCTCTGAAATATGCCATAATTTAATTTATGGTCTCACTAACCACTTCTAACGTTTCCATTACTTTACATGTTAAAAAAGTAATTTTCAAAGTCTCACAGTGAATTCCCAGGACAAATGACATCTTAAAGTTGCATACCATTGCGAAGCTTGGAAAGTAAGGCTTCCAAAATCATTATGCTAATGGTACGATGATTATAGAAAATTCTTCACAAAATTTACTTGAATAAATAATACTGAAAATCCACATTTTTACCTGTTCTGCTAACTGACAGCATGGAGGCAAATTATTCACATATGTAAACAATATTCATACATTTTTGTAGTTAATTACATATATGATTTTAAAGTACACATTCTCAGCTTTATTTTTTGACTACTTTTAATCATAATACACACAAATAATCCACTTACAATGCATATGTCTAGGTTCAGTGTGTTTTTGGTACTACATATGGGGGTGGTCATTTGACCCGGAAGTGGTTAGATAAACATTACATTTCAAATTCAATGGCAGCTTCAGAATTTGACTGAACCCGACCATTTGCCTGTTTGGTGACTTTTGTGTTTTGCTTGCAAACACAGTATCACTTGTTATTATTATTATCATTATATTTACATACTTCTAAAACATCATATTGACAGCTTGCATGACTTTCTAGGTCAAAGTTCTGTAAAGTCAATTGTATGGCACTTCCTGTGGGTACTGAGATATGCCAAACACATTCTCTACGATGTGGGTATGGCTGTGGATATCCGGGACTGGTAAAACTTCCTGTAGGAGAGGTTAAATAACCTCCACAACCTGAAAAAAACAAATAAAACCCAATCAAATAAAACCTAATTGCAAAGACATGGACAAATGATCAATTTTCACAATCATGGTCTTGGGGCCCTGAGTGTGCTCTCCTAGAGTGTGGAAAGTTGTGAGTTCGATCCTAGCTTAGTTATATAAAAAAGAACTATAAAACTGTCAGTCACTGAATGTCCCATACAACAAGGAAATGATCTTATCTTTTATTTGAAAAGACTAGCACATTAGAAAATCATTTCATTACTGTCTTTTCCTCAATCAAGAATAGAGCACTTACAAATAAAAATTTAATATAGTGAAGTCATGGAAAACCTTATCAGTGAATTTTTTTTTACTTTTTTTTATCATATTCTTATGCCTAAGAATTTATTACAAAAAGTCAAAACAAGGGTCCATTAGAGTGTTAATAACCAATTCATATACGTAAACATTCTTTAAATAATGATGAACTCAGTTTCAATTAAACTGTCTGTAATGGATGAAGGTCCAAAATAAACAAGTTATGTTTAACATTCAAAATGGGTACAATTTGCTCAGAGCAGAAGTTAGAAAGAACCACATACATCAGGAAAATACAAATTTCTGAGTTAAATTACATAAATCTAATACAAACTGGAGAGCACAAGTTGCAGTTAATTTTGTGAATCAAGTTGTAATGAATAGACATGAATGACATCTACCAAGAGGAAACATAAATTCTAAAGTGACAACCAGAAGTTTAAAGTATCCAAAAAAATGTTTTAGTGGAAAAGGAATATGGAGGAAGGTAAATGTGAAAAACAAAAAACAATCAAACTTAATTTATAAATCTTTGCTCAATAAGAAGCACCAGCAATGGGAACATTCATAACAATGAAAACTAATAATTCTCAGACCAAGTGGCACCAGCAATGGGAACATTCATAACAATGGAAACTAGTAGTTCTCAAACCATGTGGTAAAACAATCAAATTATAGTATTAAAGAGGGAATATTTTCATCTCAGGGAATATTGACACTTCCCTAAAAGACAGTTTTAGTGTTGAATAACTTCAGTAATTACCTCTATATTTTCAATTTTGTTGGAGATATGTCATCAGTCTACATTGCAATGAAAATAGTACATCAATTTCACTTAGATTTACTAATGATGGATATCTATGGATTTAAGGTGAGAAACACTGTGCAGTGTGACAAGACTGTTCTTTGTCTTGTAAAACATCATGGATTTTAATGACTATATAAATGTATTTACATAGCTATATGAAAACTTTTTTAAGAATAAGAATATTATTTACAAAAAAAGGATCAGTATCCATCCCTTACACCTTCCTGTTTTTAGCATGCAAAGTTATCTACCATTTGCAATCTTCACTAGTAAACCAAGAAAATCTTTATGTTTATACCTCTATAATAAAACGTGGATCTATAACAACCAAGTCAAATGTTTTTAGCAAACTGAACACTGTAATAATTCTTTTAATTAACAGTGCTACAATACCACCACTATTATGTTGATACATACCATTAGTAATATATTCCAATCTGAAGCCATTCCCAGCTAAAGAGTAATCTGACATGAAGTTAATCCACAGCGTTTCTCCGGAAGAAGCTATGGCTGGTGGGATACGTTCTCCACAGTATGTTCCTATCTCATTAGCAGCCATTGTGTCACCATCACGTATCTTACAAGAAATTTCATATTCTTATTACATATAGTGTGAAGATTCTTTAATTCTGGGTACCAGTAATGATGGAATATTAATGCCAGAGTAGTAAGATACTCTAATTCTGGGTACCAATTATGATGGACTAAAGAACCTTGGTGAGCGCACTCACATACCCCAGATGTCCCCATGTTGGATACTCAAGTAAATTTCTTCATAAGAGAAATACATGTAGAAGGACCCCAATATTAAAAAAAAACGAATAAGAGAGTTTTTTAGGCTTTAGACCTTTATCTTCTAACTAACTTCTGTTACTCATAATAGTAGTTTAAAACTCCAGACTGTGATTTCTTTGAGTTTTAGTTCATCCAAAGTAAATATCATTGTAGTGGAACAAAACATACACTTGACCTATAACTTATCATGGTGAATTTATATACCAAAAAATCATGTAATAATCTGCAAGCTTTTAGAAAAAAAAGTCGGAAAAACGGTCATTTCTGTGAATTTAGCTAAGTTCAAAGCCTGTAATTTCAGTAAAAATCATTAGAGCAGAACCAACTACAGCCTTGTCCTGTAATTAATCATGGTGAATTCAAATACTAAAATTCTTTTTATTATTTCTGTGAATTTTGTTAAGTTCACTGAGGCCCGTAATTTCGGTAAAAATCATTGGAGCGGAACAAAAGTTATACTTGACCTGTAACTTATCATGGTGAACTTATGTACCACAAATCATGTCAACATCTGCAAGCATTTAGACAAAAAGTCTGGAAAACTGAAGATGGACTGACGGACTGACGGACAGACAGATCAAAAACATTATATCCATCGCAACTTCGTTACGTGGGGTATAAATATTATTGCCAGAGTAATTAGATACTTTAATTCTGGGTACCAATAATGATGGAATATCATTGCCTGAGTAGTTAGCAAAGTTTCATTGATTTTGAATTTTTTCGAAGTTTTACTTATTATAGGGTCATGGTCTCATGGAAAATATCACATTACAAGATAATATTAGTGACATATTACATCTGTAAGATTTTCTTAATGGCCTGAAATAATGGTTCATTTTAGCAACCAACAAAGAATAATTGAACAATGTACAGTTAAAACATCATACAATGAACATTTGATAAAATAATCAAATTTTAAAATTCATTACAGAAATATGCAACCAAAATAAGACAGAAATATGACATTTCAAACAAGATGTTGCATGCTATGTAGTGCTTAGAATACTCAACCATTTATGTAAAAGGGATGGACATCAGGTACAAGTCATCATGCAAAAGCAATACATCAAATTTCTAAGGATTTCCTCCAATGGAAGCTGATTTATATTGAAAATTTCAAATATCCACAACCTGAAAAATTAATAGGTCCTATGGTAACAATCGAAACTCACTCGCCATTTCCACTACACTAAAAAATAACTTCAGATGTAAAAAGGAAAATATCTTCATAGAAAATTTTAGTCATACGCATATCAAAATAGCTCTATCCACCAGGTGGTGCTAAAAAAATTAGTTAGATATCACTAGAAATATAGAAAAAAAATAACTCTTTCAAGAATTTGAATGCAAATCAAGGAGCTAAGAAAAAAATAAAGGTAAAAAATTCAACCAGTTTAACTATAATTTTAGATTTGCATTGTTCAAATTTTTTAGCCTATAAGGTTTTTCTTTAGTGTAACGTGAAAGGCTAAGGAGTTCCAATTGAAACTGGAAATAGATGAGCAACAAACCTTGAAAGTGGACACATGGTACAACGAACCTTGAAAGTGGACACGTAGTACAAGATACTATGCAAATGCAATTAACAAGCTGAGAATTTTGTAACGAAAATGTCCATTACATACCACCTAAAAAATTACTAAATCAATTGGTAGACAGGAAGTACAAGAGCCAGTAACCTGGAAAGGAGAGAGAAGGTACAAGCCATCATACAAAAGCAATATAGCAAATATCTAAGCATTCCCTCAGAGATATCTGCTACAGAAAAGTATAGACCAGGTGATTACAATACAGTACTCAAGCACTCTAATAAGTGAGTATATAGATAATTTGTACCTATAAATAATAATATTATTACCTGTAAGAAGTCATATTGACAAGTACTGTGTGACTCAACATCAAAGTGTGAGAATGAAGCATTGATCGTGTTTCCCATTGTTGTTTGTATGATCCAAGTACAGTTCCTATTGTTATAGTACGGGTCAGGAAAGTTGGGACTTTCTATCACTCCACTCCAAGATGTCAATCTCAAATTACAATCTGTAACAGAAAAAAAAACAAGAGGCTTCCAGGAGCCTGAATCGCTCACCTTGTTGAATTTTGGCTTTCAAAGGCAATAAATTTAACAAGAAGTCGTGCAACAATTTTGACTCAAGAAGTCTTTGGTAAGACTTATCATAAGGATCATTTCAACAATTGAAAATTTCTTTTAATCTATCATAGTTTTACAGGTATTGAATGAAAACTGTAAAAAAAAAAAATGTCATTTTTCCCCTTTCAAGGGCAATAACTTTTACAAGGAGTCGTCTATGGCAATAACTCAAACATGGCTTAACGAATTAAAACAAAAGTTTTATCCAGAATTTAGCTAAACCTCACAGTATTGGAAATATATGCGAAAAACTACTGTCTGACCCCTATGTTCTATTTTTAGTAATGGCTGCTATGTTTTCCGACAGATCAAAAATTCCAAAATCAGTTCTATGCAGGATACCCCAAAGAACATTCACACGAAGTTTAGTTCCAATTGGTCAAGTAGTGTCAGAAGAGAAGAATTTTGAAAAATTGTTAACGACAAGGGACAACGACGGATGCAAATTGATGGCAATAGATCAGATGGCCATCGGGCAGGTTGAGCTAAAAATCAGGAACACTAACTCTTGTATAATAACACAACCATCATTCAAGAATAACTCTGTGAATATTTCCCTGAAAACAACATGAGATGAGTGGCAGAAATAGCTTTTAAAATGTGATTCTAAAATGGAAACCTTAACTTACTCGTTGTGGTATATGAAAACCTCATTTACTGAACTACACTGACTTACTTGAGAAGTAAGTAGCGTAGAAATCTCTTCCATTCACTGACATACATAGACTTACTTGTGAAGTAAGTAGCATGGAAACCTCTTCCATTCACTGAACTATCTGTTCTATATTTGATCCACAATTTATTGGTTGATGAGGTTACAGGGTCAGGTGTCTGGGACCCACAGTAAAGGGCTAATTTTTTACCTCGAGGTCCATTTTCTCTAACCTAAAAAACAACAATAACAATGACTGATAAAACAACCCAAACAACCAGAATACACATGTCTGCAAAACTAAACAACCCAAACAACCAGAATACACGTGTCTGCAAAACTAAACATCCAAAACAATTAAGTTTGGTCATCAGCAACTTTACCATTGTTCCTTCTAACGTAATACTAAAATAATATTGGCAAGTTCCCATGACAGTGTTATCTACTGTGACATTACCTATAAACAGATGATATAAAGTTTTGAATGTCTCCACAGAACATCACATTCAAAACTGTGGATATTTTGTATTTATCTAGATTTGCAAGTATCTGCAAATATCCATATTGCTTCTTGCAACACTACATATGATGCCTGACCTTACTATTATGTTACAAAAAAATCCATGGAACAATTAAGTACGAGTTATGCTTTATTCAAGCTTTAAGATATAAAATCCCTAAGTACATTAAACCCTAATGTTGGATTATATCCCATTTGCAATCATCTTAAAATTATTATCCTGCTTTATACAAGACTACCTTACAAAGTACATGAACAGACAAATGATTCCTATAGAACCCAAAACTTACTTTGCAGGTAATAAACACATTTTCTCTATAATTTGGTTGTTTTATTTACTTCTTAGAGGGCTAGATACTCGCAATATATAACTACAGATGATGTGATACGAACAAGTGATATTAAAAAGTCACTGATGCAATTGGTTGTTGTGTGATTGTGTATCATTGGTTGAAAGCCACATTGTGATGTTTCCATTGGTGACATCATAGAGTTTAATAACTTGTGAAAGTCGAATATCACAAAACATCAACACACTTTATTTAACTTGCAAAGAGTAGATATTCTACCAGGAAGTAAATAATATTTTGGTAAACTGTAAAATGATCTAAGATTACAGATTTCTCAATTTCTAATGAGTATACCTCAACATAATCATATTCACATCTATGGTTATCTTCCAAGAAGAAGTCCACAAATACCAGAGTAACAGCACTTCCCCGAGAAACAGTTATTGTCCAGAAACATTCAGCATTGTGAGTGTAGGGATGGGGGTAGTTAGGGGAGACAAATCCTCCTGTAGGAGATGTCAAATCAGCCCCACAACCTGAAAGAAATAAGAAGTCATTACAAACTAAATTTTAGTGGATTTCTTGAGATTACCATTGAGAATTGTTGTTTGTGGTTTGACAGCCATACAAAAGTTTTTAACTAGAAAAGTTTACCACAGAGATCCCTACATACTAAATTTTCAAAATGGAAAAGACCACTCATTACAGTACACACAAAATACACTAATCACACTTGTGTATTTCATGATCAACATTGTGTAAATTTCAAAAGATTTTGTTCACCAGTTCTTTAAAAATCATCTTAATACCTTAATTATTATTCAAGTGGTTTTCATTGTTCAGTGAAACTATAATGAGGTAGAGAAGAATGAAAGGGTGAAAAAAAACTGAACTCAGCCAATGTATCAATAGATATCCATAACTCACTGAATGGTTGCATAAAATCCATAACTATGGGAGAATGGGAGACATATAACCCTTTCAGTTATACTTACAGAGTAATTCATTTGAAAATGCTCATGCTTAAGTATAGTTTTTGTGATATAACAATAGTATTTACACCTTGGCCAAATCACAAACTAAAACAGTTCACTATTGATAACATTCTATTGCTGATGACCTTATATTAACCTGAAGCAGTTGAGTCATAGTAAATTCTGAATCCTTTAGCAGAAGCAGACCCATCAGTGACAAACTTAAGGAATATCCTGTTGCTATCTGATACGATTGTTGGAGGTACTGTTGTACCACAATATGGTTGTGATCCTATCAGGGGGGATGACTGGAAACCACCATTTCTATAAATAATAAGAATGTCTGATTTAATACAAAATTCTTTTAAGTCCAATCTAAGGTCTCTTAGAAATACAAAGATGTTACTACCACAGAATTTGTTAAAAAAAATCCAAAAAAATTTTTCTTAATATACCCTATTCTGGAAAACATTTCAGAGAACATCATGTAATTGAAAAGCTAAACATTCAGCATCATTTTTTACCACAGATTTTTTTTATATAGTTCTAAACATAATCAAAATCTAATTGACCTTATTTCTAAATAGTCGTATGAACATGACCGATGATTCTCTAGTTCAAAGGATGTGATATTGAGCAGGATCTGGTTACCATCTCTGGCTATAATGGTCCATATACACTCCCTATTGTGAGGGTAGTTATTGGGGTAGTTAGGACTGGTTATAATTCCTGTTGAGTCAGTTAGAGTATCTCCACACACTGGAAAAGTAAGAATCAGCTGTATAACAATGTATGTACATGTTACAAAACTTCCACATTTTTCATCTCAAAGGAGGATTATGTAAATTAATAAGAGTACAAATAAGCTAGCAAATTTTTTTTCAAAAAGATGGCCCAGTTATTTAGCATTAGGTTTAATTAAATGACATTACACAGCAACATTTAAGATATATTTAAAGCAGCTACAGTTACCAAAAGTTGGACCAATTGACTATAATGAACAGATATAATGAGTAACTATAGTGAACAGATGTAATGAGTAACTATAGTGAACAGATGTAATGAGTAACTATAGTGAACAGATGTAATGAGTAACTTTAGTGAACAGATGTAATGAGTAACTATAATGAACAGATATAATGAGTAATATAGTGAACAGATGTAATGAGTAACTATAGTGAACAGATGTAATGAGTAACTATAGTGAACAGATGTAATGAGTAACTATAATGAACAGATATAATGAGTAACTATAGTGAACAGATGTAATGAGTAACTTTAGTGAACAGATATAATGAGTAACTATAGTGAACAGATGTATTGAGTAACTTTAGTGAACAGATGTAATGAGTAACTATAGTGAACAGATGTATTGAGTAACTTTAGTGAACAGATGTAATGAGTAACTATAGTGAACAGATGTAATGAGTAACTATAGTGAACAGATGTAATAAGTAACTTTAGTGAACAGATGTAATGAGTACCTATAATGAACAGATATAATGAGTAACTATAGTGAACAGATGTAATGAGTAACTATAGTGAACAGATGTAATGAGTAACTATAGTGAACAGATGTAATGAGTAACTATAGTGAACAGATGTAATGAGTAACTATAGTGAACAGATGTAATGAGTAACTATAGTGAACAGATGTATTGAGTAACTTTAGTGAACAGATGTAATGAATAACTTTAGTGAACAGATGTAATGAGTTACTATAATGAACAAATGATACATCCATAGAACTGTTTTTTTGTTAGAGTTACTGATACTTACAAGTTGATGCATTAAGGGCAACATAAGAAATGTGGAATCCTTCATGAGCTATACTACTGTCTGATACAAATCTTACTGTCATGTAGTTGTTTGTAGAGGTTACAACAGGAGGAACCACAGATCCACATTTTCTGTAATTAAAGATAAAAATAACAAATTTTGTTTATCACCTTACTTATGGAGGTACTTCATTCTGCATTTGAAAAGAGTAAGTTTGTGGTGATTCATTTTGCAATTATACGTATAATTAATTAAAAGAATTTGGAAAATGTCAGGTAGATCATACCAAATACATGAAGCATTTTTGTTATGTCATCTTGCAAAATCATACAGAAGTATGTATTTTCAATAAGCAAGTCTGGCTTGAAGTAATGAAGAAAAGTTAACATATAAACTTTTTTTTATTTATCTTTTTCAATTTTAACATCAAACAATGAATATGAAAATAGCAAATGTTTATTATATAGATAGCAATGTTTTATCGAATGTTCCCAGTAATAAATTTCAATAATTCACACTTCAAAATAAATTAGGTAATTTCACTCTCGCACTTTCTCCCGTCAAAACATCACATTTTTTATATCAATCCGCCAATCACAGAATTTAAAATTCATATGAAAATATCGAAAAATTATGAAGAAAATCAATATAATAAATGGGATAATCAATTGGTTATCATGAATAACCAAAATATGATCACTCGTGCCAAGAATGCTTAAGGATTTAACTCGTGTTCCACGCACCAGTTAAATCCAGGCGTTCTTCGGCAATCATGATAATATGTTGGTTATTCACTCTATTCAATTATTTATCCTATTATTTTTTTTTAAATAAAGCCTCCTTCATGGGGGAAATAATTGGCAGGAAAAGTAATGGAAATTTAAGGCTTTTTTTATATTACAAGAAAAAAGTTTGAAGACCCCAAATTTTCTTTTTTAATTACCAAAGTATATTAAATAAGTGTTTTTTATACAAATTTTTCAAAAATTTTATACATGTACCAGTTTTCAAATTGTTTGCAAATTAGTGAAAATTTCCTACAAACTGTAAAAAATTGTTTATATTAAGGCTAAAATATCTCAAAATCAATTTTGGTGACAAGATTTTTATATTAAACTTTTACAGTACCTTCATTTAAGGCCATCTTTGAGAATAATGAGGAGAACCTATATACAAAATATATATTAGGTATGATCTACAATAATCTCAAACACTAATTTGTCTGAAAATAAATCATTCTTGAATACAAGAATAAATTGATGGGAGGTAGACATAAAAACTTCAATACAAAAAGTTTGTTACCAAATCTTAAAGTTAAAAGAAATCTGTAATGGGTGAGTCAAGAAAAGTAACTCAAAAACCAAAAAACCTCAAAGTAAAAAAACACCTATGTCTTAAAATACTCATTACATCAGTAAATAGTATTTATATGTTGAAAGGGAGGTAACTAATCTATCCCTTTTTTTCAAACAGTCCATGAACAGAACAAATATTTAACACTAGGTTTATGAATTCTTCATACTGCAAAGGAAGTGCCTGATTCAAAAGTATGCATTGAGAACCTCTTCAATATTGTACTATGTTGTTTCTTTACTTACCTCAATAAGCTAGTGTCAGGGGTAGCAGTAGAATTGTTTCTCTTGTTGTACGATGTTGTTTCTTTACTTACCTCCCTAAGCTACTGTCCAGGGTAGCAGTAGAATTGTTTCTCTTGTTGTACGATGTTGTTTCTTTACTTACCTCCCTAAGTTAGTGTCCGGGGTAGCAGTAGAATTGTTTCTCTTGTTGTACGATGTTGTTTCTTTACTCACCTCCCTAAGCTAGTGTCAGGGGTAGCAGTAGAATTGTTTCTTTTGTTGTACAATGTTGTTTCTTTACTCACCTCCCTAAGCTACTGTCGGGGGTAGCAGTAGAATTGTTTCTCTTGTTGTACGATGTTGTTCCTTTACTCACCTCCCTAAGCTAGTGTCAGGGGTAGCAGTAGAATTGTTTCTTTTGTTGTACAATGTTGTTTCTTTACTCACCTCCCTAAGCTACTGTCGGGGGTAGCAGTAGAATTGTTTCTCTTGTTGTACGATGTTGTTTCTTTACTTACCTCAATAAGCACCTCCCTAAGCTAGTGTCAGGGGTAGCAGTAGAATTGTTTCTCTTGTTGTACGACGTTGTTTCTTTACTCACCTCCCTAAGCTACTGTCGGGGGTAGCAGTAGCATTGCTTCTCTTGTTGTACGATGTTGTTTCTTTACTTACCTCAATAAGCACCTCCCTAAGCTAGTGTCAGGGGTAGCAGTAGAGTTGTTTCTCTTATTGTACTATGTCGTTTCTTTACTTACCTATCTAAGCTACTGTCAGGGGTAGCAGTAGAATTGTTTCTCTTGTTGTACAATGTTGTTTCTTTACTCACCTCCCTAAGCTACTGTCAGGGGTAGCAGTAGAATTGTTTCTCTTGTTGTACGATGTTATTTCTTTACTCACCTCCCTAAGCTACTGTCAGGGGTAGCAGTAGAGTTGTCAAACACCTCTACATAATCAAATCTACATGCAACACCACCTTCCAGAGTGAAGGCATTAAATGTCAGCCTTATGACCAATCCAGGGTCAACTCGAATGAACCATGTACAGTTTACACCATGTGGATGAACATTAGGATGACCAGGACTAGTAAAACTTCCTGTTGAATCAGTCAGTGTTCCACCACAGGCTTTACATAGAGAAAAAATAATACTAATTAAAAGTAAGTCTCTGTAAGAATCAGGCAGTGGGTGAAACAAGGTATGAAAAAACACATTTTGAAAGTTAAATTTGACTATGTACACCATCAGAATAAAGAAAAAAAGGCAACTTTCCATATCATTTTGGTAAATTAAATTATAATTTTATTGAAATACACTGAAAATAAACATTTCAAGGGCATATAACTCCATCAAAAACCTAATTTTTCTAACATTCTATTGAAAAATTTCCGAGCAAAGATGAAATAATGGTCTGTTGAAATAGAGAAAGTATCCTTGAGTCTTATTATATTGTCATATTGGCCGGTTTTTGAAATGTTTTTTATTTTTCTTATTTTGCCTGATTTTTAAAAAAACTGACGCTTAATATCTTTTTTTTCAATATAAGTAATAGCCAAACTAATTAAGTTAAGGACTGATTTAATAAGATATTTATGAATAAGCACCTTTGCTTAACATTCCCCCCTTTTTTAGTGTTTAAAATTTCTCAACTTTAAAACAACAGTTGAAAAACAACAAAATAAAATAGTGAGCACCCTACAATGAGGACAAACATTAGCAATAAGTAATTAAAATGTCTCAGTTATGATAAGGCAAGTTGACTGAGGAACATGGGACAGACAGCAGTATACCAGCCATGTATACAAAGTATACTCTGGAAAAGTGGAAATAAAGTGTATTTTCATTTTCTTACTGATGTATGTAAAATACCATTCGTGCATATGTCTCAACAAAAAAGTAGCAGATTTTAAATCTGGAATACAGATTTTTTTTTCATTTTATTTTACAGATCAATACTACTCATGATTAAAATGGAGAAGAAATTATGTAGGAACACCCAACCTGCACTTTCTGCAGCACTGTAACTTGCTTGGAATCCATGATTTTGAACAGATCCATCAGATTTAAATTTAACCCACAACATACTGCCAGTGGATGTAACAGGATCAGGTAAATCACTCTCACAGAATCTGCCAAGTAATTCAGAGTCAGAGCCATAACCATCCCTAATCTGAAAATTAACTCAATATATGCATTTCCTCAGCACCGACAATTTGTTCCTTCATAACAAGAGAAAGAGTAATCAAGGGAACAAAGATTCTAGAGGAAATCAAAAGAATGTAATCCATGGACAAAGACCAGACATTGAAAACAGACATACACAACAAAAAACATAAAATTAAAATAACCAAAATAATACAAAGTAATAAAAGTAAATGAGCAACTTGGACTCTACTAAAAACTGGAAACATGGACCAGGTACCTAACAGAAAAATATTTTTCAACAAATAAGAAACATTTATTTTTGACAAACATAATGCAATAGAGATGATTTTTTTCTGAATTTGGACTCCTTTAACTGACAAAGGAAGAACATGTCAAATCAAATGAATGTTGTGTAAAAAATAAAATGTTCCCTAAAACTGAACAAACAAGGATTAAAGACCGTGTTCAGATTTGACAAGTGGTTGATATACACACATCCAATATGCATTAGGAAGTCAATGCTTGAAATAAAAGGCAGCCCCATCTTGCTCTTTATTTGGTAGCCCTATCCATATACTACTGGAATTAACGTTACAGGTGTTGTATTTATAGATCCTTCTTAGTGCAATTAAGTAGTCCTGATTATCTCTTAATTTACTGCAGAAACTGATATACACATGTAATTGACTAAGGATTAGGACAGGCCTAGATAGAATTATAGCAGTAGGTTCAGAATTAAAAAAATTTTTACTGCATTATCAGCTTTTTTTTTCTATTTTTTTTTAGGTTTACCATATAACAGGTAGTTTTTGTTGGGTGCTAATTTTAATATACATGTATTTAAAACTGTCAAAATAAATTCTGTGAAATATTTACTCTAGCTTTAAGAACTTGTGTCAAAATCTGAAATTAAAATTTTTATACCTTTTTGCTTAAAAAATCAACAAATTTCACACCCACCAAAATTACCCTCTATACAGTTTTACCTCTACATAGTCATAATCACAGCCAGCTCCACCTTCAATATCAAAGGAGTTGAATGTGAGAGTGACTCTGCTGCCCTGGGGTACACTTATCATATAGATGCATTCTTTGTTCTCTGGATAAGGATTAGGGTAGTAGGGAGACTGTATGATTCCTTCCTCTCCTGTAAATGATCCTCCACATCCTGAAAAATATCATGGAGGGTAAAAATATAGGATAGCTATAAAAATTTATTGAGTGGCAGTATGTCATATTTAAACTGTAAATTATGTTAATTCCCTCAGTTAAAATTCCTTCCTCCAAGACTGCTCTTCCTTGGTACCAGCTGATTCTTCCTCAAAGACTGCCCTTCCCTGGTACCAGGTGATTCCTCCTCCCATACAGCCTTACCCTGGTACTGGCTGATTCTTCCTCCAAGACTGCTCTTCCTTGGTACCAGCTGATTCTTCCTCAAAGACTGCCCTTCCCTGGTACCAGGTGATTCCTCCTCCCATAAAGCCTTACCCTGGTACTGGCTGATTCTTCCTCCAAGACTGCTCTTCCTTGGTACCAGCTGATTCTTCCTCCAAGGCTGCCCTTCCCTGGTACCAGGTGATTCCTCCTCCCAGACAGCCTTACCCTGGTACTAGCTGATTCTTCCCCCAGACAGCTTTTCCTTGGTATCAGCTTATTCTTCCTCCAAGACTGCTCTTCTCTGGCACCAGCTGATTTCTCTATCAAAGCAGATTTGTCCTAGTAACCAGTTATCTATTTCATTTTATATTTACTTCCATTTTTTATTTAACTTGAAATCTGAAAAAGTTGCCTTAAATATATTAAAAAATAAGTTTATATATTCTATAACTAGTGTTCTTATAAGCTGTTTTTTTTTAAATTTGAAATCAAGTTTTGGATCAGAATAGGTCATATATTATCCAAATCATTTTATTGCCTTTAATCTAAATTCAAATTAACATGAAAATAGAAAACAATTATTGACCTGTACTATATGTGGCCTGGAAACCTGACCCTGCATTGCTCTCATCAGATCTGAACTCTACATACAAACTGCTTCCAGATGATGTCAGGGCTGCTGGGATATCACTCCCACAATATTGTCCAATCAAATCAGAGTCTTCATCACCTCCATCTCTCACCTGAAAAAAGGAGTTACTGAAATACTACCAGTACTATTTACAATTTTTCAACCAGGTTAATAACCCATTTGAGTACGTGACAGGTAGAGACATGAGAATCATTTTCGAGAGAGAGAAGACCACAGATAAATTTATTGTAGTTCCCATTATATACTGATATACTGTGGTAATAAATATTATATGCATTATATTCTATCAATTCCATGAACATATCAGAAAAAATCACCAGTCTAATAGTGTATACAAACTTGAGGCTATCTTATTTGTTAGTTGAATCTGTCCTGTTATCTAAAAATGACCATCTATCATAATGCCATATGGGCCTCCTTATACATGTATTTGAAAATGACTCTGACCAGTAGGGGGCTGGCCCCCTTGTGCAACTTTCTGGAATGAACAATGGGATGTCCTTTGGTACCTTATAACTCCAAAACCATAAGATATATCTGAAATCTGTTTAAAAACTGCAGGCAGGCATTTCTATTCAGAATATAAAAAAAATTTGAAACCGGACCAAATTTTATTTGGTGTGGCCCCTTTGACCCCATAAGAATCAGATCAACAGTAAACTTTCCCTAACATTTCTAATAACAACCATCTTCCTCCTTTTAGCCCCTTATTAAAGAAAAAAACCTCCAAAAAAACTGAAGGGCCCTCCACCATGTCCCCAGGTATGATTTGTTGAAATTTCAAAAACATCAGATAAGGTTTCACTCAGTTATCATAAATAAACAAAAGTTTACAGATACCAACAATGATGACAAGAATGACAACAGGGTGATACCGTTAAACAGCAAAAAAAAAATGTAAACATAGGTATATTATTCACAAACATAGTTTCCACATTCAAGTTTTAGTCCTTTGTTTAAATTATACAAATTAAATAAGCTAGATACAAAAACTCAATGAAGATAGTCCTGATTCAATCAAGTTTGATGTACATAATAACTCACAAAGCTAGTTTTTCTCTTTACTATAAGTCAAAAGCCAATTAATGCATGAACTCACCTCTGTGCAAAATAGTCAGAAAAAGAAGACATTGATGGAAGTTATTATGGATAAAGACCAGTTAAAATGTTTCTAAAGAATCCCCCCAAGCATATGTTAACAGTTCAAGTAAACACAGAAAAATTACATCAGGCATTGCATTGTTTAGATTTGTAGGTCATTTCTGTTCCTCATCGATACATGTATAGGTAAGCAATGTCAAAGTGTAATTTAAATCTCATGCCTTTCCGACCAAATTAGGCACTGTTCATGTCTTGTAAAATGCCCAAACACTTCAAGTACTACTTTCCACTACTACAACTGCAATGATTGTTGGCCACATGTGAACTAAGATTATTTTCCATTTACTCGTTGTTTTTTTATTTAAAATTTCATTTTTTTTCAAATAAAATAAGTTCTAAAAGAGCCCCGGAACAAAATTAATTAAATCCACAGTGACAGAATGATGACACTCCTTCAAAACAAGAGGCTCTCGAAGAGCCTGAATTGCTCATCTGGCAAACCATACCCTATCAACTAAGCAAGTAAAGGTATCATGATTTGTTACCATGTTTGACAAAAAATTGCTGTAAAAGAGCATAAATTAATGAATGCTGTAAGTTAACCTAAGTTAACCTAAGGCACTATATAATATTGGAAATGCCTTCAAAGTGTTTTTAGAACCTCTGGAAAAAAATCCACCAGGTTTTAGGAGGCATTAGCCAAGTATACATTTGAAGAAAAAGAACATAAAATAAAGTTGAACCATGGCTACCCAAAATTTTTATCATCACCATTCATATCAAAAATCATGTTTACTATAAAAACCATTAAAGGTCGAAATCAAACCAAGTATAAAAATTAGCACCTTCAGCTTCAGTTTAGATAGGTTGATGGACTATTCAAGGTTTATTTAGACAGGTTTTGGATAATTCAGGGTTTGGTTTAGACAGGTTTATGGACTATTCAGGCTTCAGTTTAGATAGATTGATGGATTGTTCAGGCTTCATTAAATAAAAGTTAATGGATTATTCAGACTTTGGTTTAGACAGGTAGATATATTATTCATGCTTCAGTTTAGACAGGTTGATGGATTATTCAGAGTTTGGTTTAGACAGGTTTTGGATTATTCAGAGTTTGGTTTAGGCAGGTTTCTGAACTATTGAGGATTTGGTTTAGACAGGTTGAAAGATTATTCAGACCTTGGTTAAGACAAGTTGATGTATTATTCAGAGTTGGGTTAACAGGTTTTGGATTATTTAGGGTTGGGTTTAGACAAGTTGACGGATTATTCAGGCTTTGGTTTAGACAGGTTTTGGATTATTCAGGCTTTGATTTATACAGGTTGATGGATTATTCAGGCTTTGGTTTAGACAGGTTTTGGATTATTCAGGCTTTGGTTTAGACAGGTTGATGGATTATTCAGTGTTGGGTTTAGACAGATTGTTGGATTTTCAGGCTTTGGTTTAGACAGGTTAATGGATTATTCAGGCTTTGGTTTAGACAGGTTGATGATTATTCATGCTTTGGTTTAGACAGGTTGATGATTATTCAGGTGTTGGTTTAGACAGGTTTACTATACATGTTATATTTTGCACCAGCCAATAAAGTTTTCTTTGTTTTATTATTACTGTTTGAATAATTCAATCATTTATAAAACAAAAAACAAAGAAAAGAATTAAAAAATATGCAAATCATTGAAATAAATTGAAATGGTTCAATGAGAATCAAATATATTAAAGACCATTACAGCAGAAAGATATTTCTGGCAATAGAATCACAGACTTAATTTTAATAGGTCCAAAGTTGAAAAAGACTGGTTTTTAAATTCTTTATCTACTTCCCTCAAAGGAAGAATGACTGCACTCATATCTACCAGGAAGTTGAAGGATCAGTAACAGGAAGTAAACTCATTAATGTGCAGTTAAAGTTTGTTTCCTAACAATTATCACTTATATAAAGTAAAGTAACAGTAACATTTGTTGGGGATTTTTTAATGACTATCCAGACTATTGTTCTAGTATGGTGTGATGATTTGATTCAGGCCAGTTTATACTGTGTTACCTAAATAAGGTCTGTGACAGAATGGCCTTAAGTCTGTTAGGGATTACCAGTACAGCACAAGTTCCAAGGAACTGTGATGTCTGTGGCGGAAGAAAAAAGATAAAATGGCATTGCATAGAATGTCAGGTAGACTGTGATTCTTCTGAACGTTTTATTTTGTGTGACCAGTGTAAACTGAGACATGGCAGAGTGCCATCAACTGCCAAACATCAAATTTTCTCAATAAGTGATACTGAGAGCAAACCTAATACTGCTTTGTTGAAAGGAAAAGTCAAAAAAACATTTTGCCGTAAACATCCAGAGGAAACTTATCGACTTTTCTGTAAACTATGTAAAGTTCTAGCCTGTTCAGTATGTCAGGAAGAGTATCACATTGGCCATGTTATGTCCAGCATTGAAGTCGTTGTGGAGGATCAATTATCAACCCAAGGTATAGAGGTGCCTAAGCTTCCAACCAAATACCTAGCGAGGTCTCCAAGCCAGGACGGAGAGCTACTTAAAAATCAATTAGAAATGTCATACAGTGAGAAAGGAGAGCCCAAAGACACTGAGCATGAGGCAAAGAGAGAAGACAACCCTGATTTGGATCTAAATGATGATGACAAAATAAGCATTGGTGTAACATTGCTAAGCACAATAACTGCCAATATTCCCTGTGTTTATTTTCTAAAGGCCATTTCATCTGACGCTGCATGGATAGGATGTGCTGAATCAGATAGTGCAGTAAAGGTAAAAAGTAATGTTCCTAAACTTTTGCAAGGACTGGCTAGTAAGTTAGAGATTGAGACTGAAGCTAAACAACTTCATATAATAGAAATTTTAAAACCATTGGATATTGCTATTAAGAGTGATGGGACATTGTTGATTGTTTCACAAAATATTTCGTATCTGTCCCTGCTCGCAAAGTTTCTTCAAGACAAAAAGGAAACAAGTGATTATTACAGCCACTTGAATCTTACACCAATTTCTGTTTGTATTGAGAAATATTCTGGAGTAGAAAAAAGATTGTGGATTGCTCTAAAAGAGCAAGGACAAAATTTTTCAAAAGGACCAAACAGCGTAAGAAAGTTAGTGGGCATTTCAAAGACTGGACATGTCTCGAAAGTCATAGAGACGGCACCTAATGGACAAAACATTTTCACGATACCTTGGAGAATAATTCATACAGGGGACCAGCTATGTGTAATTGATAAAACAGACACAACATCAGGTAGGGTTATCTCCCTTACAACAACAGGACGACTCTTGTGGTCATACTGTCCAAAACTAAGTGCAGATGACAAACAATTCTATCCTACAGGAATAGCATCCTCTAATGACAAAGTTCTAATAATAGATGGTCCAAATAATACACTACATATTCTGTATCAAAATGGAAATGTATTTGTCATTATACCATTGATTGACTTCAGTATAGAAAGGCCGTTCAGTGTTGATGTTGACAATTGTAAGAAAATATGGATTGGCTGTAGACATGATCCACATTCAGAGAAAGGTCTATCTAGAGTTCATATTCTATCTATTGAAGGACTTTAATGTGCAGTTTGTTTTATTGTGTAATTATTCAGTAAATTCTTTCACTACAAATTCAATAAAACTTTTAATTGCATTTGCAAAATGGCTAGCCTCCTATCAAAACATATACAATATGGCTTGCTACCTATCAAAAGATAAACAATATGGTTTGCCTCCTATCAAAAGATAAAGTATGGTTACAAAATGTAGCATTAATTCTACATACAGACAATAATAATGGTTAGCCTTCAGTAAAAACGGCAGACAATACAATTAGCCTCCTGTAAAACCATGGACACAATGGCTAGTTCCTCTTTAACAAAGACAATACAGTTATCCTCCTGCAAAATCATGGACATAATGACTAGTTCCTCTTTCACAAAGACAATACAGTAAGCCTTCTGTAAAATCATGGACATAATGGCTAGTTCCTCATTAACAAAGACAATAAGGTTAGTCATCACTAAAATACAGGAGATATCGCTCATAAAAACTAGGGAGCATGGACCATGTGCACCGTTATGGTAAACCTCCTCTACAAACACCTTCAAAATTGCTCATAAAATGACATGTCCAAGGTAGATAAAATAATAAAGAAAAGCTATGACATGATGCAGAGGAATATACACCATGACTATCCGTTCATGATGACGTAGTTTTTGCACTGATGACTTAAATCCTGTTCAAGAAGCCTCATTATAAGAAATCTAGCACAGTACAAAAAGTCAACATAGTTTTGACAAGCTCTGACATAATGTATGAGTGATATGAAAGCTTAATAGGCAAGTGCTAAAGGGGTATTGGCATAGATAAAAGGAAAGTGGAGTCATCCATTTGTCATATTTTTTGGTCATATCCTTTCACAAATCAATGTCAGCAAATGTCTACAAGTTAAGATTTATTTACAGCATGTGGGTAGGTTTGGGCAATTCAGCCTCCTGTGGCGGACCGTAAAGGTTCCTACTCCTATTGAATACCACAGAAGGGTTCATGTGAGGAACATGGCATCTTTCCCAACAAGGTGTACCACTAGCCCCGTTGGGGTGTCGGCCCCAATAAGATAAATATAAATGCTGGTTAATGACTAAAATTGATTAATTGTAAGGATTGTAAGAAAAATTCATGTACATGTATGTGACTAGGGTATTATATATATAGATTATTTCTTCTCTGTGTATTTAAAAAAAATAAAATAAAAATTTGCAAGAGATGGAACATCCAAATTTTATACTATGTGTAAAATAAATTAAGAGTTTGTTTGTTTGTTTGTTTGTTTGTTGGGGTTTAACATCCGAGCAGCAATATTTCAGCTATATCCAGACGATGAACATGAAATTGATGATAAAATGAACATGAAATGATGAAATGAAAAAGGAATGGGACACAAGGACAATGGGGTCGACAAATTTTGATTGCCACTGGAAATAGGGAGAGATGGGTAGGGTCAGGCAATTTAGCCTCCTGTGGCAGAGCCCTATAATTCCTTCTCCGAGAGAATACCACAGTAGGGTTCTTTAACATGCGAGGAACGTGGCATCTTTCCCAACACGGTGCACCACTATGGTTTGCGGTCAGGTTTTCCGTATTATAGCCTGACAACCCCAGCATGTAACACGCTGGGTTACCCCATTCCACCACCTGGGGCACACATCCCAGTTGCCTGAGGGCAAAGCGCCCTAGCCCCACTGCTAGGATTCTGAGCACTATTTAGTCCCCTTTTACGACAAGCTTAGCGCTGCTGCAGGCCTATTCTTTTAACCCCCAGACCTGCACGGGGCTAAAATTAATTAAGAAAGGTCACACAAGAGAAGTTAACTGATAATATGTTTTCCTTTCTTATCCTGTCAAGCACAAACACCCAACAAGATAAATGATGAGAAGATTGCTTTATTTGAAACAATCATATATGATCTTAAATCTATCCTTGTTTGATAAAGTTCAAGGAACATCAGAATTCAGTCTTCCTTTATCATCAAAACAAATCAAGATAATATACACAGATGTCTCAAGTGGAAAGAATCTACTGGAAATATCACATGTTAACACTTCAAAAATTTACATCTTCAATGAAATATTGAGGTAAAAAGTCATTACTTTTCACTTAAACTTTGCAAATCAAGATGCTCATTTTAAAACTGTAGTAAAATGTGGAGGGGCTTTACAAACCATCTTAAAAAATATTGAAAAAACGAAAAGGAATTCTCATAGGGGGGTTCCAGTACAACTGAGATCTCTACAGGAGATATAGATTAAGTTCTCCTTGATCATCTTTGTTCCTATTATTACGTCAATAAATACTATTGTGACTCTTATGGGCTTAACTAATTTTTTGCAACATGTTCTATGCAAATTATCTCCCTTTGAAAAACTTAAATGACACTTAGTAGTGATATTTATGAGAATAGTAATACCATGCTTTCAAATGGTTGGAACTCTCAGACCATTGGTACCTCAATGTGGGAAAACTACCATCAACACCTCCACCTTCAATGTCTTTATATATACTAGTATATATCTTATAGAACAACATTATTAATTAAAAAGCACTTTATATCGATTTAATCTTGATCAGTAATGTTAGAGGTCAGATATCAAACTATTAATCCTGCCTCAAGAGAGTCTTCTTGAATTGAAGGTAAGAAGGTGCTCAAATTACACAAGTTCAGAATTTATTTTAATTGTAGGGAAAAAACTTCAAAAGATTCTCTATTAGACTTTTGTTTGTATAAAATTTATTGAAAGTTCCAACATACTGTATCTCACAAGTGACATAATCCTTAGTAATAAGTGTATTATGTACTTTATGTAATAAAATACTTCAGATATTTTCTTCACCAACACTTAGCCAGATAGACAAACTCTCAAAAAAAAATTAGTGATTCACTAGATAATATAGATTGACACACAAGTTACACACAGAGTTTATGTGAAGGTGCAAAAAACATTGGAAAACACTGCTATCTTTGGTTTCATTCCTTGTTTCTGTATCTATGAGAAAACTGGGCAAATAATATAATCACTGTATGATGTAATACAGCATGATCAATAAGGAAAAAGAATACCCATGCATTTCAGTAAGTAGAGGGAAACAGAAACCAAAGGGAACATATATATTCAAGTAGCATAGATTAAATCTTTCAAATCATTTTAATGTAAAGTCATCATAAACGTGTTTACACTTTAAATATGTTCTTATCAGTTGCAGGATTAAAAGTTCTGACTTGATTCTAATAAGAAATTAAACATTCATCATGGAGCTGAAAACTATCTCATCATTCAGCAACAATGGTTTGATTTGTGGACTTTGTGATACTAATATAGGAGACAAGTGGCAATGTCTACAGTGTTCCATTAATATGTGTGATCTATGCAAAACCATTCATTCTAGTACAAAATCATCTGTTACTCATGACATAACATGTATAGGATTAGAATCTGAGATATGGGATTCCGAACTTAAAAAACAAATTCAAATGCTGCACTGCAAGAAACATCCAACAGAGTTCTACAGTAGATCTTGTAAAACCTGTGATTTTAAGTTGGTGTGTAACAATTGTTTACTATGTGACCATATCGGTCATAACATTACTCACCTTGATCAGATCATAAACAGACAGAATCATGATTTAGGATACACTCCTAATGATAATTTACCCAGGGGATTTATGGCTCAGTACTCAAATGAGAACAGCAATGTCATTTTGTACACCTCCGAATTTCGTCTAATTCACAAAGTGGTAACAGATATTCCAGTAATAGAAGACATAAAAGCCGTCAATTATTTATCAGCTTGGTGTGGGGGAATAGAAATTCACAAGTTAAAAATTCCAATCAAGAGCCGTAAGTTCTGTGTAAAGTACATTTACAACAAAATGAACAAAAACATAAAATCCAACCTTTTAGATGAAATAAATGGCTTTAATGCATTAGATATGGTCATTAATGGTGAAGAACTTTGGTTTGTTTCAAAACACGACTCAAATTTGAAACGGATGTTTCAGGACAATTATAAACAAAGGAATATTACAAATATAATAGACTTTGAGGAGTTTGAGCCAACTTCAATTCACCTGGATACGAAAAACAACTTGTTCTGGGTTGGTCTGAAGGAATCAGGCCCTGAGGAATTTGGACAGAGCCAAGTAGGGAAACTTACAGCTTTTGATTTCGACACTTGGAAACCACAAATAGAATTTGAAAGAAGCACTAATGGTAAAAGACTTTTCACTGTGCCTAAAAAATTACACAGTATAAACAATCAAATAGTTGTCATAGACAAAACATGTCAAAAGATGGGAAGAGTGGTCTCCCTGGATTATCAGGGCCACAGGAAATGGCAATACTGTGAGGTACATGGGCATGGCCTGCTGAAGCCCTTTTATCCTACATCCTTAGCTATTACAGCTGATGACAAAATAGTCTTGACAGACATTGCAAACAATTGCATTCATATATTAAACTATTCAGGCCAATTCATAGCATTTAAACTTACAACAGATTTTGACTTGAAACATCCTAACAGTTTAGACATTGATGAGCATGGTAGTCTTTGGATTGGCAGTGGCTCTAACCAGGAATCAGAGATAAAAAGTGCTAAAATTTGTGTCGTCAGAATGACTATTAAGTAAAATTTGAAAGTTAAGAAAAATGTTGCTAGAAAATACTTTTAAGTGGCGACCAATCTACTTAACTGTGTATTCACTGTTAGTATTATATAATCAATCTTTGCTGTTTTAATCATTCATATTGTTCATAGTTGTACAAAGGTAAATGTAGATTTGCTTTGTCTTAAATATTTTACCATGGCACTCCAAAACATTCCCTGTCTCCTTCCACATATCATCTAGTTCAATAAGATTAAAGAATTGGCCCACTGAATGGGTCCTAGCAGAACTTGCTATTTCTACCAAGTTGGGGTCCAGCAAGACTCAAAATACAATACAGAGAACTACTGTAATTAATCTTATTTTTTAGGTGTAATTATTTCTAGAATTTCCCAATCAATAATTATTGTGAAATGAATTACCCACAAATTTGCATATTAAATTAACTTTCAACGTAATGCAAGCTTAAATACTAGCAAACATGTTGAGAACAACTAATCATGAAAATAAGAATCCCAAAAAATAAGTTTAATTACAGAAACCGCATGAAAGCTTTATACTATGAAAAATTCATTAAGGTAAAGCTGCATACAAAATTTCAAATCATACACATCAAAGGTTGCTGATTTTTATATGATGAAAATATCAAAACCCTAAAAGCAACAGGGGGTATGGCAAACAGATATCTGATAAGTCACAGAGTCCAAAATCAAGAAAAAAGTGAAAACTAGAAGAGTGTCAAAGAAAAAACAACCAAACTGTGGGAAAAATATACAGCCTTCAATCCAATATAACAAAGGACAGGCATTTACATGTAGAGATGAATAACAGTGAAACTTTAAAATGCCCCCCAATGCCTTCAGGCAAGGGTATAAAATTCAAGAAATGCTAAATGTTTAAAGAATTTTGCCACTATGGTCATTTAGTAATAGTACTTTAAATCACTGTTGGAGCACATTAACATCTATAATTACTGTGAGTTTTACCCCATCAAGTGTAAAAATAAACAATTCCATTATGAAATCTCTGGCTTTCCACCCAAACAAAAAACAAAGGCTACTATTTAAGTAGCACTCCACATAAGAATCATGAAAAATGTGATTCATGGTTGAAAAGTTTACATATTTTTATTTTTGATATTTTGTTTAACATGTCATAGTAAACAGAAAGTAACGTGGTTTTTCATATAACCCATGTTTATAGGAGATAAAAATAGAATGCACTGCAGATTTTTTGGGGTGTATCACATTTTTCAGATTTTGCATGATTCTTACAAAGACAGCTACTTTTAAGGTCTAGACAGTAAATAAGAACATGATACTCATTCGTTCTACAACATCAAAGTCTTAAGATAAAATCTAGGTACTTCCCATCAAGTAGATTGAATTACTGACTGGTGACATATATCACAAAAATAGCAACTGAAACTGAAATACACCAACTCAGTCATCAATCTATTTTAAACAGTACATATAGAAGGAAATCAAAGATAAAACATAAGGGAAATAACCCAACAGGAAATCATCCCGAGTCATAATATCCCACCTTAAAAACAATCAAACCTCCCCTGATAAACTAGAGATTTAAACATAGATATCATAAAGTGTTAAACAGACACTTTTGTGATATATTAGTCTTAAAAACATTTTCCATCAAACAACTGGATTATCTTTAATCTATGATTTCATACATTTGATGTTACAACACTCTATTTGAGAAAGGATTGGGAAAATATCAAATTAAGTTGTACTATGAAACCCACACACCATAAATATAATTCTAATACTTATAACAACGATAATAAAATCTTCATTTCAAAACAGTTCATTTCAGGGTTCTCCATGGCCTCTTATAGCATGGCACTGTGCAATGTGTTACTTTCCTTGTGTCATGAATTCAAACAAGCACCACATGTTCATTTGGTTTCACCGTGCGCCATGTATTCAAATTTGTGTAATGCATTGCAAATGAGCAATGTACTTCCCAATTACTCTTGTTCATTAATCACCTATACCTGTCATAAATCTATATGATAGGTGCATGTGTTTATTCCAATGGTAATTTCAATGTTTTGATTGGTAATTTCTGGGGTTCAATGTGTCAGGGAGTGAAATGCATGTGTAAACATATCTTGGATCTGAATTATAAAAAAATGTCTTAATGATCTCGGCAATCATCTGACACAGAGAAGCAGATTAACTTGCCTAACTTTTATGTAAATGCAATGGATGGACTCCCAAAGTTCTAAAGGATTGTTTAATAACACAATTCAGACGAAAATGATGTTTTACTATCTCTGTTCTTGTGGTTAAATTATAAAGAACTTGCTTAATGGTATCAATAAAATGACCACACCTACCAGCATTTTAATTTCTCTAGAGCTGTGGATCTATGGTCTAGTCTAGGGGACAGAAAACTTTACTTTGGTGTAATTGACAATACAGACAGAAAAAATTACCATTGTTGATTGTAAATTTCTATGTTGCAGCTTGTGCTATTAAATATGTCACATGCAACCTTATCCTACTTTTTTTGGCAAGTTATTTTCTGCGTGAAAGGACATGTGCCACAATGAAAATTTGTCCAACCAGAGAGTGAGCCACTTGTTCATTTTGATCCATGGAGATCCCTGAATTTACAAACTAACCTATCATGAGCCCAAAGTATAGGACAGTGACATGGATGCATGTTATGCCTGTCCTCTTTAAGATTGCCTATCAATTTTACTTGAATATCTATGATCAACTAATGGTGATTGAGAACATTGCTCAATTAGACCAACCACCAAAAATCATTTCTCCACAATATGCATTTATCTGAAAAAAGTGTACCTACCAAAACATAATCATAGCCACAGTTGGCATGGCTTTCTAAATTCATGGCATTAAAGGTCAAGGTAATCTGGTCCCCTGTGTGTACAGAGATGACCCAAACACAGGAGGCATCATGGTTATATGGACTAGGGTAGTTTGGTGAGGCAAAAGTACCCTCAGCATTTGTTAATGTACCACCGCACTGTGGACCAGCTAAAAAATAATAGTTAAATGTTATGAAAGTCAAGGTTATCAAATCAACAAAGAATACCAAATCTTCTGATAAAATGTCATCAAAATCCATCAACTTCATTATGGGGAGTACTGCTTACATACATTAGAAGATACATATATATGAACTGGAAATCGGATTATCTACTTTTGAAACGATCAGAAAAAAACTGCATACAATTAGCTATCTTCCTACTAAGTTCGATCAGAATCCATAAAGCAATTTACAAGAAATTCCTCTCATGAGATTTGATCACAAGTAATAACCAAAATTGGATTATCACCCTTGCAATGAATCTTCAATAATTATCTCCCTTTATTCATATCCACATGTTCTACCTTCCAATTAAGTTCCATCAAATTCCATTCAGCAGTTTATGAGGAGTTGCACTACCAAAATGGGTGGACAGAATGACAGGCAGAGTGATTCCATGTAATTTAAGCCGAGGTAGCTGTATAATATGATAGATATAGAGTAAAATGTTGAACATGCTCAACTGACAGAAACTCACCAGAGACTGCTGCATAAGTAATTTGGAAGCCATGTGATGCAATACTATGATCTGTGTGGAATAAAATGTAACCATGAGGACCAGTTGTTGTCAATGGTGATGGTAGAGTCCTATTACAGTAGGTACCCAGTAATCTGGAGGTATCGGAGTGACCATCTCTTATCTACAACAGGCGTCAACAATTGAAGTTATATTCTTTAAATTAACTCTTCATTCTGTATCAAAAGATAGTGAAACAACAAAAGCTCTGGTACCAGACACGTGTTGTTTTTTTTTTTTTTGCGGCAACTTAATTTTCGTTAAATTCACATTAGATATCAGGATAGGAAAATAAATTGTGTGAAATTTACTCCACACAATGCACATTAATTCCTCTTCATGTTTGTGTATATTTCGAGAACACAAAAAAATACATTATGCTACATAAAATCACTAATTTTTACAAATGGAAGTTGAAATGTTACACCTGCAAAGAAATATTGTGTGGTATAAATTCAATTTCAATACTGTCCAAAGTAGAAAATTCTTTGACACAATGTAAATGGAAGAAAAAGAAAACTTCCTAGGAATCACAAAGGACATGGCATTTTGCAGGGGGTTGCCATATATTTAAATTATTATAAGAGAAACTACTGATAATTAAAATAGCCTCTATTATCTTCACTAGTCTTATATGGAAAACACTGCTACTGATACAATTCGTTCCTCTGTACAAATACCAAGCAACTCCTTGTTCTCACCTGTAAGTAGTCATGGCTACAGTTGGGATGAATTTCAAGAGACAGAGCAGCAAAAGCAAACATTATATTGTTACCAGGGGATACAGTGACACGCCATACACAGTCCCTGTCATTGGGGTAGTCACCAGGGTAACCAGGACTGCTAATTATACCATGCTGACTTCCTGTCAATTCACCCCCACATACTGAAAAGTCAAATATCAATTAGAATATTATCTAAGATGAGACCATAAATACTATTAACAGGCAAAGAAAAGCATTATCCTGCTTTAAATGAGAGTCTGAACTTGAAAATTCCACAAGTTTAGATTTTCTGTCCATGCCAGGATCTGATAATTAAAAGTTTTTTCATACATGAACCAGATGTACATATGAGTGTCCTACTAAAACATGCATCTGGCAAGGAAAAAGCCAACTATGAATATAAATTATAAAAAATAACATAAGCCTAAAACAAGTTAAACCAAAAACAGTCAGTATCTTTACACATAAAAATAAAGCTGCTGGAAAAATAATAATTGAAAATGAGTGACTGTTAGAAAATTGTTTGCAGTGTATAACATTATTATGAGTATTAGAAATAATATCAATCTCAAACATCCTAAAAAAACATTTATGCCAAGTTTGGGTCAACCTTTCAGTAGTTTCCGATTTGTTTTTTTAAAGAATAGACAGATGGTGGACACAAAGTGATGGCAATTGCTCACCTTACATGATAAAAGGAATTTGACAGTTATTAGCAAATATGGAGTTCATCAACATTTTCATCTGGTACCTGCACAAGAATAAATATTTTTTTGTTTTATATATGATATAGGCTAAGGCTAGAGTTAACTTACCAGGTTGGACAGCTCTCCAAGTGACAGCGAAACCATCATGGGAAAACGACTGGTCACTATGGAACCATAGATAGGCTGATCTCTGTGTAGTATTGACTGTACCACCATTGGGTGGGTGGTTCCCACAATACTTCCCTATCCTATGATGAGCTGCAGTTGAACCATCATGGATCTGTAGATAGTCAAAGTTACAGGCAGGATGCTGCTCAACAGCAAATCTTGAAAAGTTCAACATAATAATCTGAAAATTATACAAATATTTATAAATAGATGTTTGTGCTTTACTTAAAAAAACAATGATAGTGTTACAAAATATACTAATTCATTCAATGCGTGAATATAAACCCAGTTTTTAATATTCCTTGGGTGTGTACACTGTAATGTTCTACGACAGAGAAACAATACTTTTAAATCTTCACACATTCAATATGTTGAAGATAAAAATACCATGGACAATTTTCAACAGACCTCTGAATAACTGCTAAATATGTCAAATAATTAAAGAGAAAAATAAAAAAAAGGAAATTGTTTTTTTTGAAGATGCTTGAAAAACTATTTTATATTTCAAAACAATTTTCATTCACACATGTGGTAAAAACTTCACAGCAATAAAAGGGAGATAATCCATACTTTGTTATATTGTGAAGCTCTGATCTTCCAAGCACAGTCAACACCATGTGGGTATGTTGTACCAGGTGTTGCTGGGTATGTTATAGAACCAGAATTACCATCTAGATTACCACCACATGCTGTAGAAATAATGATAGCAAATACAAACACAACACTGTCAACAAAAAACATATAAATATATAAAAGCCACAGTTATTACATTTTTAGTTTTATAGTTTTATTTCAAAACCTATGGGTAGGAGTGATAAAAAACTTAACTGCTATTGATTTTTTTTTCATTACCAACCTTGTCAAGATCACAATAAATGTCCTTCATGTCATCCAAAGATTATCTCCTAGTATTACACTTATTCCCTTGTCTTTACAAGGTTTGAATTTCCAAAATAATGTGTGAACTGACTAAGTCACCAATAACTTTAGATACTTTTATACAGTTATGAGCTATAACTATAATTAAAAATCAACATATTCATTTTTGTTTCATTTTTTTCCAAATTAGACAAAATTTAGAGCAGAAGGCTCATAAAAACAACAGCCTAATCTTGTTTTCAAATTTTTTTTTAACATTACGCAAGACGCTTATCTTTTTTTCATTAGTCATTAAATATTACAGAGCCATTGGTGTAGACATATCAAAATCAATACTAATTTTACTTAAATTGATTCATAATTTGATCAATATAACACACAACTGAATAATGCTGCCATTTAACACATGTGCCTATTGGTTTGGTCAACACTAGTTAAGGTTACTATACAAATGTTGGTATATTCTTACACTGTTGTTGCTCCTGACAGTTAGTCCCACTGAATGCTGCAGCACACTGACATGTGTAACCATTGATTTGGTCAACACAAGTTCCACCATTCTGACACGGCCTGCTGGAACACTCATTAATGTTTGTCTGACAGGTGACGCCACCATAGCCTGGATTACATACACATCTAAATGATGAACCGGAGTTCTACAATAGATATTAAACATTTATAGGGGTTCAACAAAAGGGTTCAAGAGTAGATTTGTAGGAAAAATTTGCAACATATGATTTCATTTGCTTTGAAACATATGGAAACAAATGCTTAGTACCAATGTAGAAATGTAAGTTTTTAGGCCTATAAAAACACATGAAAACAAATGGTTTTTATTTCAACATTATATGAAAACCATACTCTTTTCATACATAAGTCCTATGGAAGAGATACATATACCATCTAATCAAGGGTCCGGAAATTTTTATAGCCCATGTCGGTCATTTTTAACAAACTTCAGCAGATCTTTGTGTCAGTCTTTTACAAGCTCAGATCGAGAATAAACTAAACAAAACTTTTTTGGTAGTTATTTGAAGATAAATATTGGAATTTGTAATATTTCATCACATACTCTGTCTTTTACAAAATATCTGAACGAGTGAACAAGATCGGTTTCCACCACATGTGGACGTTCTCACATGTAAACAAAACATTGTATCACTCATACTTTTTCATCACATCACGAAACAGCTGAAAACTACCGAGTGATGAAAATTATATAAGAAAATCCTGGATACATTTTGTATGTTGATTTAAATGGATTGTTCACTTCTGTTTTAAAAAGATTCAATCGACAAATTAATAATTACAAACTATGACTGATTTGTAGTTTCAACACCATGTGCTTTCGTTACCTCTGATAGATCGGCGGGAAGATGATGGATTTGTCGATCTTTTTCTTTATTAAATCAAGTAATAAATGTATGAAAATTCCCCCAGTCATTTCAATCAATGCAATGGTGCACCACAAAAATCTGTTAATTTAATTATGCAATCAACTAATCAGTTAAAGGTAAATCAGTTACAGGTGGCTGCACACTGGCAAATATTGACACACACCTGTCAAATAATTTCCAATAAGCAATTAGGAGACAGGTAGACAGGAAGTTTATACACTAATAAAACCATGCAGACTGTAATTTATAAGGGTTGACAATTTTTTTTTGTCTGATATTGGAAAATTTGGAAAATGGATGGTCAATGACTAGCATTTTTTACCGTTTGGGGACCCTTGCATCTAATTATTATTTACTTTTCCATGAATTTATCTGGTTGTCCTAAATATATGTCTTTTGTGGTGTATCAAAACATAAGAAAAACATATGAGAATCTTGATTTTTAGGGTGTTTTCCAAAACAAAACATTTGTTTTCAGGTGTTTTTTTAAAACATATGAAAAACACATGTTGCCACTTTTTCTGTGTAATATAAGCATTCTATAATAGATACAGTTCATAGGAATCCAATTACATGTTTCTTGTAATAATACCTAGTTGTCTCTAAACATAACATACCTGACAAAGAGCCCCATTTCTGCAAGGATTGGGGGAACATGCACCAGTAACTGGACCTTGTTGTGAACAGACAATACCATTGCCAATATACCCTTGAGGGCAGGTACATGTTCGAGCTTGGTAACCTAGCAACAAATAAACATTAAATACACTATGAAAGTACCACTGTTTATCGGTATCAATTGTCAAATATTTTATAGGTCAATTAAAACACAAAGTCAAATGGATGCAATTTTGGGTTAGAAACATACTTTGGGAAATTCATGAATCAAAACTCCATTACTGATGTCTATTCACCATAAAACATTACCTAAAACAAAGAACTTCTTTCTTTGTCCATTCACATTAGGTAGATAATATTCAATGTGTATATCAATTTGCTTAATATAATAATTAATGATTTCCAGTTTTATTGGTTTACAGAGGATAACATTTGTGTTCTTTCAAGTAAATAATGGCCATGCAGTTTTTTACAAAATACCTGGGCTTTCTGTACATGTTGCCAGTGGATGACAGCCCCCATTGTTTTGCCCACAAACACCAACCCAAATACATGTCATACCATCGCCTACAAAGCCTGCAGAACAAAATATAAAATAACTTTAGTTAGACCTTAATATCAAAGTTCATTAAGTTTAGCATGTTTATTAGTTGGTGTGTTTTTTAAATACTGGATTGTCTCATGTGTTCTTGCTTTGAAGAGTTATATTTACTTTGGTCAGTGGACAATAACAGCTTGATCTTTTGGAGTGGTACAACTCTTTACTGAAGGTTTGATGGTATTGTACTCGAATCAAAGCCTTGATGTGCTCCCTCTTATAGTATTCCTTTGTGTCTCCTTTTCTTTAATTTTTAATTGTATGATGTAGAATAAAGAACAATTTTTCATACTGAATCTTGATCTAGATACAAGTCATGTTGGTTCTAGTGAACATCAGAACACAACACCTCTTTCATCCCTTGGTGATTTATTAAGCTTTTAGACAGCTGTTCATATTTACTAGTCAACATATACTGGGGTCTGAGTCTTTGACTTTTGTTTTAATACAATCCAAATATGGAGCCATAATACAAAGAATCTATTTATGTATCTTACTTGATGGACAGGGGCCACATCTCCTGGATCCTCTAGTGTTAATACAATCTACTCTGGGAGCTAACGAACATCCCCCATTATTTGTCTCACATTCATTAACATCAGCACAAGAGAAGCCATTTCCAACGTATCCTGATGGACATGACCCACATTGGAAACTCCCCGGTAGGTTGATACATATGACTGGAGGATCCTGGGAGCAAGCGTTAGGTCTCTCAGTACACTCATTTACATCAACAGTACAGGCTGGGTCAGAATTAGAATTTGTCCAACCATCATCACAAATACATCTGTACTTAGGCTGAGAATCAAAAGGCATGTTATAAATAAACAAGAAACATGATAAGTTAAAATCTGCTTGCTGCCAGCATTTATACCTAAAAATATGCTTATTTCACAGAGTTAAAATTCACTAACAACCAATTTCAAATTCATCTATCTTTACAGAAGGATTAATCATTTCTTTTCACAGAAGATATAATAATTTTTCTTTACAGAAGGTATAATGATTTCTCTTTACAGTAGGTATAACGATTTTTCTTTACAATAGGAATAATGATTTCTCTTTACAGATGGCATAATGATTTCTCTTTACAGAAGGTATAGAAGGTATAATGATTTCTCTTTACAGAAGGTATAATGATTTCTCTTTACAGAATTAAGGTATAGAGATTCTCTTTACAGAAGGTATAATGATTTTTCTTTACAGAAGGTACAATGATTTCTCTTTACAGAATTAAGGTATGAAGATTTCTCTTTACAGAATTCGGGTATACTAATTTCTCTTGACAGAAGGTATAATGATTTCTCTTTACAGAGGGTATAATGATTTCTCTTTACAGAATTAAGGTATAGAGATTCTCTTTACAGAAGGTATAATGATTTTTCTTTACAGAAGGTACAATGATTTCTCTTTACAGAATTAAGGTATAAAGATTTCTCTTTACAGAATTCGGGTATACTAATTTCTCTTTACAGTAGGCATAATGATTTCTCTTTACAGAGTTAAGGTACAATGATTTCTCTTTACAGAGGGTATAATGATTTCTCTTTACAGAAGGTATAATGATTTCTCTTTACAGTAGGTATAATGATTTCTCTTTACAGTAGGTATAATGATTTCTCTTTACAGAAGGTATAATGATTTCTCTTTATAGAAGGTTTAACACCTATTCCTGGGTACATGTTAGAAAAATACAGATGTGAAATTGAAAACCTTTTTATTGATTTAACAATTTCATTTTCAGAAAGAACAACTATTAAATGAACAATGTGCAAATTTTAGCGACTCAGGCTCAAATAATAAAAAAATTACACAAATTAACATGAAGACAACAAAACATTAATTGTAATCTACGTTTCAGCACTGCCTTCTGTCCCAAAATATTCACATTGAAAAATGAATGATACTTATGAATTAATTCAAAAGACAATACTATTGTATGATTATTAATACCGAAGCATAGAAAAAGGGTTATACAAAAAGAGGTTAATAAAATGAACACCAATTATCATCTAAAAGGTAAGTAACATTTAATGTTAAAATAAAACAATTGGTAAGTGTTTCAAATTGTTTCCGATCTGAAATTGATAATTTTACTTATGCAAATTTTATTTCAGATTAACTTTTGTAACGTAAATTCCAGCTAATTTGTCACATAGATTACAATTTAACATTCTCCTGATAATGTCATATTCCAAAACAAAAATTAATCTTGGTGAAACTATACGAAAGTATGACAACAAATATATAAAAAAAAAATCATTACAGACAAAATTCAATGTTGTTGATAATTCTAGACTGCAATGTAACTATAACTTGATCAGAAATTGTGTGGAAAGGATTTTTTAATCTTTAAGAAAAACATCTCTCTTGTTCTTGTCAATTTGATTTGATAGTACTAGGTATAAATAAAATGTTGTAGAATAAAAATTGAAAAGGAATCGACGTCTCACCAACAGTTTTTTTAGAAACATCGGTAACGTAGATTACTAAATTCCATCGAAGTTTGTAATTGAATGTAAGTTCTTACATCTTTGGTTAATTTTCGTTCAGTTTTGAACATTGATTATCAAATTACAAATGCTACCTTAAAGTTTGACTTAAATACACTAGTCTAGTTTTTTCAGTTATTTCATTGTTTTCAGTATTTTCTCTTTGTCATCTACATCAATTTTGAAACTTCGACCACTTCTTCCCACAGCAATTGGTTCTTTTAATTTTACATAGAATATCCTTTCTTTTCATGTTTAGAAAATCCCTTGGTAAAGGCCATATAAACATAGATTTTGAATCATGAATCGTTCTGGTAGGTTGTAGAAAGTTAATTTCAGGTTCGTCATCTGAATCGATTGTTTCTACTTTACCAATTTTCCATTCGCCATTATACTTAGCCGCAACCCAATCTCCTTCAACAATTTCCATCTGCGACTCGTCGGAAGAGACCAAATGATCCTGAACCTCATTATCCTCAATTATCGTCGTTTCAGGTTCATCCACATGCTCATGTTTGTCTGATCGATTTCCAGGTTCTGCTCAACATTTCTCCTAGTTCTTACTATGACCCCTTCACTGTAATCATGTTCCTACAATACAGTCTTTGCAATAGCATGATGTTGTGCATGTTTTGACCCTTCCTCTAGAAACTGATGCGACTTGGTGGACCTGCATTGTTCCCTTCAAAGCGACAAGTGACTTGTTGATGTCGTCGACCTCTTTTCTACACATTTAGCTACCTGTCTACTGATCCTTTTTCTTGTTTGATTTTTAGGGATTTGGCATGGTAGTCTCACTACCAGTGGAGTTGAAATTATATCTGCATATATAAATGCAGATTGCTCGGTCGGCTGGCGTTGTTCGATTGTTGATTGCCTTTTTCTTTCTTTGTGTTTACGCACAAGCTTTCTAACTTTTTTCCTTCTTTTCTCCTGGTCCTTTTTTTATCTTTCTGCTATAGGTACATAGTACTGTTTTGTTTGTTTTTTCTCTTTTTCTAAATATGATTCGCCTTGTTCTTGTTTTTTTTTGCTCTCTATAGGCTTTCTGTTTTTCTGCTTTACTCATAGGCATCCTACAAAAGATAGAAGTCAAATTGTAATCTACGTTACTTTATATAGTAATCTATGTTACCTTATATTGTAGGCTTTTAATCAATATAATATGATAGTTATAAGTGTGATACTTGTTATAAAAGATAAGGATACTATCATTAAGGAAGGACAAACTAAACAGGCAATAAATATTTATCAAATAATAAGTAAAATCCATGTTTCATTGCTTTCAGTCTGTACAAAATGTAATATACGTTACCTTCACAAAATTTACAAGTTCTGGTACGTCTGGATGAAAAATATTTTAATTTTTGTTATTCTTGATTCTTTTGATATTGTTTTCTATGATTCATATGCGTTTCTTTTCGTAGTGTATGTATATATGAAATAACATGTGCATAATTAAATGAACTCTAGAGATTAAGATCATTTCCAAAGCGTTTTTCTTTTTTTAAATCAGTTGACAGGTAAGTAGTTATACAAACAAATATATCCTCAACTAGTTTTACCTTCTGTTTCTTCTGTTTGGTCCGCCAGGGGCGATTTCTGTGGGTATATTGATGCAGTATCAATTTGAATTTCGGTGCCCTTGTAACTTCTCAAAATTTTGAAAATGACGTAAAAAACATAAAATCTATAACATAGATGGTAACACAACATACCTGGTTCACATTTCCAACAAAGTAGACATAGCTATTTATGACTACTTAACTGTAACAATAAAACCGGAACGTATATTACAGAACGTATATTACACAATTTCATTCCACGACGATTTCACTCAAGATAATATGTTTTCTAAAAAGCATTTTGGGGTGATTCAGATCAGTTTGATAGCAATTTTAATTAATCATTATATAGGCCTTGGGATAAAGTTCCACGAGATTAGACAGAACGTAGATTACATCCTTAAAAAAACTACTAGATTTACCTTTAAATAGTGTGTCTTACTTTTGACTACATAGAAACTGCATTGATGGTTGTTATTTTGTTTAAATATATGACTGGTTGCAATACTGTTTTGAAGTATTTAATGATTTTATGTTGACACCCTCTCGAAAAAAACAAGAACTAGATGTTCTAGTAACGTAGATTACCAAAATCAGACAACAAACTTAAAAGCTCAATTATGGTTACAATTTTCAGATAAATTATTTAAACTTTCAGAAAACCTTTAGTATTAATATGATTACATATTTCAACTTGATTGATCTGATACTGATCGATAAATTTCATACCATCATAGAGTAAAAAATGTCATCTTTTAGGACGACATGGGGATTTTCATCCAGTAGAGCGTAATTTAAAAATTACAGATGTTAAACTTACTAATAGCACCTAAAAGTTAGATAACATGTACTTGCATTGACAAATATTGATTTTTTATAAACTATTTCAATATCTTTACTTACAACTGTCGACGACTATTGTAAATGCACACTTTAATGAGGAATAGGTGTTAATGATTTCTCTTGACAGAAGGTATACTGATTTCTCTTGACAGAAGGTATACTGATTTCTCTTGACAGAGGGTATAATGATTTCTCTTTACAGAAGGTATAATGATTTCTCTTCACAGAAGGTATAATTATTTCTCTTTACAGAAGGTATAATGATTTCTCTTCACAGTAGGTATAATGATTTCTCTTTACAGAAGGTATAATGATTTCTCTTCACAGTAGGTATAATGATTTCTCTTCAAGGAAGGTATAATGATTTCTCTTCACAGAAGGTATACTGATTTCTCTTGACAGAAGGTATACTGATTTCTCTTGACAGTAGGTATACTGATTTCTCTTCACAGAAGGTATAATGATTTCTCTTGACAGAAGGTATACTGATTTCTCTCGACAGAAGGTATAATGATCTCTCTTGACAGTCAGTATAATGATTTCTCTTTACAGAAGGTATAATGATTTCTCTTGACAGAAGGTATACTGATTTCTCTTGACAGTAGGTATAATGATTTCTCTTTACAGAAGGTATAATGATTTCTCTTTACAGAATTAAGGTATAATCATTTCTCTTGACAGAAGGTATACTGATTTCTCTTGACAGAGGGTATAATGATTTCTCTTTACAGAAGGTATAATGATTTCTCTTGACAGAAGGTATAATGATTTCTCTTTACAGTAGGTATAATTATTTCTCTTTACAGAAGGTATAATGATTTCTCTTCACAGTAGGTATAATGATTTCTCTTCACAGTAGGTATAATGATTTCTCTTCAAGGAAGGTATAATGATTTCTCTTCACAGAAGGTATACTGATTTCTCTTGACAGAAGGTATACTGATTTCTCTTGACAGTAGGTATACTGATTTCTCTTCACAGAAGGTATAATGATTTCTCTTGACAGAAGGTATACTGATTTCTCTTGACAGAAGGTATAATGATTTCTCTTGACAGTCAGTATAATGATTTCTCTTTACAGAAGGTATAATGATTTCTCTTGACAGAAGGTATACTGATTTCTCTTGACAGTAGGTATAATGATTTCTCTTTACAGAAGGTATAATGATTTCTCTTGACAGAAGGTATAATGATTTCTTTTCACAGAAGGTATAATGATTTCACTTTACAGAAGGTATAATGATTTTTCTTTACAGTAGGTATAATGATTTCTCTTTACAGTCAGTATAATGATTTCTCTTGACAGAAGGCATAATGATTTCTCTTTACAGTAGGTATAATGATTTCTCTTTACAGAAGGTATAATGATTTCACTTTACAGAAGGTATAATGATTTCTCTTTACAGTAGGTATAATGATTTCTCTTGACAGAAGGTATAATGATTTCTCTTTACAGAAGGTAAAATAATTTCAGGATGATGTTTCAGGCCAAACAGAGTAAATTTGTTTATTTTCGCTAAATTTTCTATGTGATTTAAGATGTCAATCAAATTTCACATCTAACATTCTCTGGACGATGTGTTCTAAAAACTTGAATTAATTCGTGGTGATTTATTTTCACAGTGCTAAATTAGCAAAAATAAGTTGGTTTACAGTTATATATTACATGTTAATTGTTTTAAAAACTCTTATTGAATACAAATAAATTGTCATTGAAAATTAGATGAAAACCATACCATGTTTGGCTGTGTACGTTGTACATTAATACATGTACCATGTCCACACATTTGTTCATTGGATGCTCCTGTACAGTCCTCGTGTCTCTCTGTACACAATACACCATGCCAATCAGCTGTGCAGTGACATCTAGTATTAATATTAAATCATTAGACCATGTCACACATACACCATAGTGGGTATACTAAGTGTGGTCTTCCACTAGTGATGGAGGCATGATGATGATTGTTCTATTATCTGTGGTTTATTCTAGTTGAGCAGAAATAACTGAGAAGTTGAAAAATCTTTTCAGAAATTAAGGAAATGGTAATAAAGCATTGACAAACAGAATCACTGACTAATATAAATCCTCTTTTTTTTTACACCAACTGACTTCATTAATTCTCCCTTACAGTTGAAACATGAAGATACTGTTTGACTTATGTGAATTCTCCCTGAGAGCTGATACATGTATATACTGTTTGATTTACCTGAATCCTCCCTGAGAGTTGATACATGTAGAAACAGTTTGACTACATAAATTCTTCCTATGAGTTGATACATGTAGATAGTGTTTGACTAATGTGAATCCTCCCTAAATAAGTTTGACATACAGGAATTCCCCCTTGGAGTTGACACATGTTGATACAGTTTGACTTACGTAAATTCTCCCTGAGAATTGATACATGTAGATAGTGTTTGACTTATGTGAATCCTCCCTTTGAGTTAATACATGAAGATACAATTTGACTTAGGTAAATCCTTCCTAAGAGTTGATACATGTAGATAGTGTTTGACTTATGTGAATCCTCCCTTTGATTTGGTATATGTAGATAGTGTTTGACTTACGTGAATCCTCCCTGAGAGTTGATACATGTTGCACCATTCTGACAACCAAGGTCAGTTCCAGCATATATACCACATTCATTGACATCTTGTTCACAGGTCAAGCCCTAATTTAAATATCAAACAGTCATAAATTATAGTATATTATTGGCAGATAAAATCAGAAATTGCAAACAAAATATCTTCAAAACTGCTCAGTAAACAAGCAAAGATCAAATTCCAGTTTTTCCAAGGACTATTCTATACTGACTGAGAGTATGTGCATTGTGGACACAGTTATGATATAACACACCACTGAACGCCTCTTTTATTCAGAAAAGCTAATGTTAATTTCCTATAATACATTTATACCTGCCATTCTGTGGACATACACATGTGAAACCATTGTATTTATCTTCACATGTGGCCCCATTCCTGCATGGGCTACTATACTGTATTACCTGCCGTGCTGTGGGACATACACATGTGAAACCATTGTATTTATCTTCACTTGTGGTCCCATTCCTGTATGGACTACTATACAGTATTACCTGCCATGCTGGGGACATCTACATATGAAACCATTGTATTTATCTTCACATATTGTCCCATTCCTGCATGGGTTACTATACATTACCTGCCATACTGGGGACATCTACATATGAAACCACTGCATTTATTTTCACATGTGACCCCATACTAGCATGGGTTACTATACATTATTACCTGTCCTGCTAGGGGACATCTACAAAATGCACATATGAAACCATTATATTTATTGTCACATGTGGCCCCATTCCTGCATGGGTTACTATACATTACCTGCCATGCTGGGGGACATCTACATATGAAACCATTATATTTATCTTCACATGTGGCCCCATTCCTGCATGGGTTACTGTCACATTCATCCACTGTCAACAGCTAAAAAAGTATCACATAAGCATTTATTGATCAATTAATACAAATGACAATCCTGGCTTAGGAGCAGCAAAGGTAAGCATATTTATTGTTAAATAACTCAAACAATTTTTCAAAAAATATTTCAGTTAATAAAGGAACAATATTACACATCCCCCCACTTCAAGTAATACTGTATTCTTCAGTGTATATAACACACTTTTTTCAACTTTTTCTTTGGTTTGGGAGGAGGGTGCATGGTATGCTCCAAAACAACGAGTTTCTAGATTTTTTCTGGAGACATAATTTTCAGGAATCTGGACCAAAGTCACCAATAAAAGACAACATTGAGCCATTTTGTATTTTTGAGATCAGTTTTATGTGAAATAAGCAAATTAAGTTTTACTGCTATTTAATAGTTGTTTTATCCATCAATGCTGTTTTCTTGCATTTCAAGGTTTGTACTAAAAACCAGAGCTAGCTTCTTATTTTTCTCTCAAAACAAACCATCCTAATTATAATTTCTTCACCTCCAATTTGATCAACTTCAAAGGTAAAAACAAATTATCACTAATCCTATAATCCGCTTGATGAAATGTTTCCAAATATCAATACACAAGCTTGGCAAATTATAACATCTTTTTCATAAACAGTTGGACTGACACCATTGTTTTCGTGAAATATCTGATTTGCATAGGAACAGGAAAGGTAAACATTTTAGCTGACTTGTTGAATGGATCCAATACAATGTTGTACAGTTGAACCTCGATGTGTCAAACTCAGATTAGTCGAAACCTCGGATAACTTGAACTTAAACTACCCTTACTCCAATACAATTTTACCTCGGATGACTCGAACTCGGATGAATCGAAACCTCAGATAACTCAAGGTAATCAATCAGTCCCCTCAATAAGACTTCGAGGTTAATTAACCCTGATGTCTTGAAGTCAACTAATTAGTCAGAAAACTGATTGCTTTATTACAAACCATGATCAAAGTGTGTTTAAACAACAATTAGCGTGGCTTTTAAAATTGATTTGTTGACACTCTTTATAGTTTGATTGGTTTATTTAATTAATTATTAATAACACGTCGGGATTTACACTAATAGTGATATCGGATATTTTGAAATTAAAGAAAAATACAGATGAATTGTAATGGTATCTGACTATTTAATGTAACATCAAACAGACGATAGTGAGGGTATTTCAACGACTACATTCGTTTCACTAGTGAATTTGAAATTTTATCATAATATTGTAGAGCACATTGTTTGACGATACTCCTGATTGTGAATCAAATAAAGCAGCATGTTATGAACTATGACGTTTTTGATGTAGAAAAAATTTTAAAAAATCACTGAAACACTTGGTGCCGTTCAGTATTTCAAACATGATATACAAAAACATACAAAAATATCTTCCGATATGAAACGCATGACATTACGAAGTACCATGTAAAGTGAAGTACATGTACATGTACAAGTACAACAAATGATGTAAATACAGAAACAATCATGGACCAAACTACTAGTATTTCCGGTTTATCCTCGACCTCGGATTACTCGAACCTCAGATAACTCAAACATTTGTGCATGGCCCTACGACTTCGACTTAACGAGGTTCAACTGTATTTTAATCAATAAATGGCTTGCAAACACAAGGAAACATAAAAAAAAGTTCTTTTTTAAAAGATTAATGATGAAAGGCAATGCATTTCAGGGAATTTACTGAAATCCTTTCATCTCTATGTGGTATTCTGGTGGTGATTTTTCGTTGGTTTTTAGTGCATGTTTTACACCGAAAATAACTTTTTTGGTCAATCTCCAAGAAGGCGTGTGCGGTATACACAAATGTTCACAATACAGGGAAGAATACAGTAATTCGCACAATATTCAAACTTATCTGTAAAATTCATGGTAGCAATCTAAGTATATATTTTATCTAAATTTAACTAAATGTAAGGATAAGAGTACTTTCAGAGTGTGTGAAACAGACAAACGTCAATATCCCTGTATAGTGTAGGGGCAGGGCACAATGACACTCAATATATCTTTTTAAGATAAATACTGGTAAGTTAATCTATTCTGCAACTCTGAAGATGTTAGCTTCTATATGCTATAAATGTTTTAGAACAGACTTACAGATATTTCTGTTTTTCAACGCCCAAAATGCTAAATATAATTGGATCAGTAGGTAGGTAAATAATAATTATTTTTCTTCCTTTTCATACCATATTTGAACTAATATTTTATAAGATGTGTATTACAGTAATATTACTATTGCTAACATTTTTCGTTATTTATGTTGTAACCCCTATCAATTAAGTCAAAACAGCTCTTGAATTGACAATAATAAATCTGGAAATTACAAACTAGAGAGCCAGAATCACTCACATGGACAAAAACAGTCTTTATAGCTTTCTAAAGCTGGACTCTTGACCTTACCGTACTATTGTCAAAAGAATCATTTCATCAATAGAGAGCAATCTCAGTTTTCTACCTGGTTTTCATATAAAATAAAGCACTCAATTATTTTTGACTCTTCAAGGGCAAAAACTCTGACACTGGATAACAGATCTATATGAAAATTCCAGCATAGGTTGGTATAACTATGTTAATCAACTTTAACCAGTCAGAATTTAGCTCAACCCATTTGTTTATGACATATTTCCAAAAATCTTCGATATGACCCCTTTTAGTAACATGGGCCATGTTTTTCCAAAGATCGAATATCTCCACCCACAGATTGTTAAAGATGTTCTAAATAACATTTATGCTAAGTTTTGTTTCAATCCTTCCAGTTGTTTCTGAGGAGAAGATTTTCAAAGATGGAAATGTAAAATTCTGGAAAAAAATCCATTTCAGGAAACATAACTCTGTCAACAAAATTTTCTGAAAATTTTGGCATTGGTTCATCCCATCATGCTGAACAATTAAACTCCCTGCCAGATTTTAGATAAACCCAAATCCTTTTGATTTATGCACAAAATTTTATAATTTGACCACTAAGGTCTATTTTTAGTAACAGCCGTCACGTTTTTCCAAAAATCATACATCCCCATACACAGATTGTTAAAAATGTTCTAAATAACATTTATGCTAAGTTTTGTTTCATTCCATCTAGTACTTTCACAGGAGAAAATTTTCAAAGTTGGAAATGTAAAATTTTCCAAAATAATCCATTTCAGACCCACAACTCATTCATCCTTCAACAAGATTTTCTGAAAATTTTGGTGTGAAGGTCCATCCCATCATGCTAAATAACTTTACCCTCTGCAAGACTTTAGCTAAATGCAACTCTTATTGAGTTACTTCCAAAATTCTGCAATTTGACCCCATGGTCTATTTTTTGTAGTAACAGCAGCTATGTTTTTTGCCAGATCAAAAATCCCCACACGAGGATTGATAAAAATACCCTGAGAAATATTCATGCAAAGGTTTGTTACATTTTATCAAGTAGTTTCAGAGAAGATGTTTGAAAAAGTTCACAAAGATGATGACGATTACAAACAACGACGATAGACACATAGTGATGGCAATAGCTCACAGAGCCTTTTGACTAAAAAGAGAATAATCCATTATATCACACACGTCAGGTGATTTTGATGGGTCAGTCTGGCTAAGGAAAACAAACTAATTTCTAATTTTTTTTCTAAAAATTAAATTTGGGATGATAGAACACTTACATTTCTCAGTTGGTTCACTCTTCTTTGTAGTATCCTTATCTAAAATAAAGTTGTAAGCATATTAAGTAATGAGAGAAAATCATTTAAATTGCAAGTTGTATTTAAATAATATTAAATTTTATTTTCCATTTTGAGTTACAGTGTTGAATAAATTGAATTTAGTAATACTGCATACTTCAAGATGAAGGAAAAAATACAAAACCAGTCCAATTTTTATGTGATTATTCAAAATAAACAATTTCCCATTCTTATCAATTTTTTTTCTTACATCATAATAATTACCCTTCTAGTTATACGTCTGGTTCCATTGCGACCTCTTAGGTTTCTGGACACCTATGAGCCAATTAGTAAAATTACCAAATTGTAAATTAGTACCCAGTGAATGTGTACGTACCACAATCCATGAATATCTTCATGCTTTTGGATATTGTGCTATCTACTGATTCATATCCTAGTACTGAGGAAAGTTTGTCAGGGCCAGGTTTAATAAAAAAAATTCTCAAGTTGAAATTTTCCTTAAATCCTTGATCTTTTCCACAAATACCAAACTGAAGTTGTAATTTTCCTTAAATCCTTGATCTTTTCCACAAATACCAAATTTCAAGTATCCGATTGGTTGAAATTTCAGTAAGGAAATATTTAAAGAAATCTGCATTTTGAGATTCTTTATGAAAGCCAGGACAGGACAGCTAGCATTTGTAAAATGGTGAGGAAGGACAAAAAAAATTTAAAAAATAGCAAGTCCACATCTTTAGGAACACTGTTTTGTTAGACAAAAGTGATGCCTCAAATTGTCAGAGAAATTACAAAAATGTGTTATTTTTCATGTCTGATGAGGGCTATAACAACAAAATTACTAAACTTATCACAAGACTACAGAGACATATAACTGCAAGTTACAGTGTCAAAATGATCTGGGCATAATATTCAGCTGAAAATTTCTTTTGTATACGTGTATACCTAACTTAAATCATTAAAATATTTAAATAGCAAAACCATACACCGCTATGATATATAGAAATGATTACAGCCAGTATTTTAACCCTGCACACCTTCATTATGTGTTTAAACTTCCTACAAATTTTCAAACCTGTAAAACTGAAGGAGACTGCCATACAAGCTATGTAAATCTATGAATATCAAATTTGTTTAGTCCAACTATCTTTCATTTTGTAAATACTTCATTCAAATCAAAATCCTTTAGCCATGCACACCACCATTATGTGTATAATCATCATATAAAATAACAATGCTATACCAAAAACTGTTGGAGATGATAACCAGACAAACCATGTACCTGTACCTAGATGGACAGACAATTGAAAAAAAGGATGTTATGACCAACAGAGAAGGGTAATTCAATATGCATCAGACTGTAGAGCATAAAAAGTAAAAATAAGACTAAAAATACTGTGAGCAAGCTGACAAAGAGAATACCCACTGCTTCAAGTGGACTTAAATATAAAATGCTTGTTGGATTATCTCATCCAATAGTAAACATATTCCCTCATGCATATCTACATATTATACCCAACCTTCCAAACAAATTTCATCAAAATCCCTTCAGCAGTTAAGGAGAAATTGTGCTTACAAGGCTTTACCATGTTAAACCCTTAACATGGATTATTACCCTATGGAGTCCTTTAACAGAGATTATATTCCTTTATGACCAACCTTCCTATAACCTTTCATCGAAATCCATTAAGTGGTTTCAGAGGAGTTGCTTTTATGAGATTTTATCATAAACCCTTTATTTGTATTATCTCCTTTTGAAGTCCTTCAACAGTAATCTTACTCTTTATGCATATCTATATATGATACACAACATTCCTATAAAATTTCATACATTTCCCTTGAGCGTTTTAGGAGGGGCTCCCCTTATTAGGTTTTACCATGTAAAACCCTTAATTTAGATTACCTCCCTTTGGAGTCCTCCAACCGAAAATGTATTCCTTCATGCACATTCCAACCTTCCTATAAAATTTCATCAAAATCCCTTGAGCAGTTTAGAAGGAGTTGCACCTTCAAAAAATGTGAACAGACAGACAGACAGATAGACAGACAGACTGGGTGATTCCTATATACCCCCCAAACTTTGTTTGCTTAGGTATAATGAAAAGGCAGGAGAAAAAATCTACATGGTAACTGAAAAGGAGAGAGGATTGAAAAGATTAAAAGGCACAAAGGGAGGTGGAAAGAGAGAAGATAACTCTGTCAATCAGCTAAATAACTAAGGACCGAACTTGTAAAACCTAAGATATGAAAACATAATATTAAGAATCAGGATGTTTCACATTTACAGACACACACTTTAATCTTACCCTTTCATTCTGACCATCAAAGTCCTGAGCAGTCAGATTTTCAACCTACATAAAATATTGACAACATGCATATAAAATTAAGTAATATACTAATTCATGCTTAAAGTAATAAAAAAGATAAAAAAAAGTGTCAGGTGAATTTTATATTCTAAATATATAGATATAATGGGCTGCATTTCAATGAATATTTTTTGTAAGAGAAATTTAGATTCTCCTTTAGGAATGAATGTTTAAAATCATTTCTCAAATCAGGAATGTTGAAAGATTTCCAACATGCAAGCTTTAGTGAGCATGTTAAAGTCTAAATTTTACTATAGAGTGGAGAAATAGTTAAAATTAGGCTGAAGGAGAATCTAATGAAATCTGTAGAAAATTTTAACTGCAGGAAACTTCTTGCAGAAATTTAATCACAGCCTGGTGTTTACTGAGTTACATGCATTAGTTGCTTACAAAGGGAGAAATGTAGTTAAAATCTTTATATGAATATGCAATTAACATGTCATTTAGATAAAATTAATTATCCCACAAAATATACTGAATTGTCATTATGAATACTAAATATGTAAAAGTTCATTTACTTTAAATGTTCCAGTGTGCAGACTTAACGAAAAATCTTCCTTATTATCATTGGAATTAAAACTTGTTTCATCAAAACAAAACAATAGAAAGACATAAAATTATGATATGTTGATGTAAATATTCTTCAAAAACTGATTGATTTGGAAAGATCTTCATCAATGCATTTTCCCGAATTATAAAAATTGTTAGAAATAATCTACTTTGCATCTACAGTTTTTGTTTCTCAAGGTTGTCTGTACATTCTGTTAGACAGTTCCTTAGAAATTATCTTCTAAGAACAATACTAATCTTTCTTGAGAGAGTTTGAGAAAATGGCTACATCTGTATAGACAATACATACAGTTCTAGAAAGACTAGAGACCCTGTTAGTCAGCTGAGTTATAGATGACTGTATCTGTCCACTATTTCCTAAAGTCTGTTCCACTTGGTTTAGTCTCGTATTCAGTGCTTGATACTATAAATAGACCATATCATGAAATCTCTTGATACTATAAATAGACCATAACATGAAATCATCTAAAATATGAAAATGAACTTCTGAAAACTTTCCTCAGAATCAGTTAGTTTTTTTTTTTAATCTTGTAAATAGATCATAAATGTATCTAATACATTGCCAATAAAAAACCTAAACTTTCTTAGATCACCCTTTTTATATATCTGATGAGTAAATATTTTAACATTTCTTCACTATGTATATAAATGATACAAATGTCAAGACATTGCATGTAGAACTGCAATACATCCACTGGATAATACTGTATAAGTATACATGTAGAACTGCAATACATCCACTGGATAATACTGCATAAGTATACATGTAGATCTGCAATACATCCACTGGATAATACTGCATAAGTATACATGTAGAACTGCAATACATCCACTGGCTAATACTGCATAAGTATACATGTAGAACTGCAATACATCCACTGGATAATACTGCATAAGTATACATGTAGAACTGCAATACATCCACTGGCTAATACTGCATAAGTATACATGTAGAACTGCAATACATCCACTGGATAATACTGCATAAGTATACATGTGAACCTAGTCATATGAGATGAATCCAATCCTAAACACATGGTGTGTCTGACAGTCAGACTTGATGACCAAACTATAAGGTTTCCAGGGCAACAAAATTATAAAATATTTAATTCTGCTCAGTAAAAAATATTAGTGCTGTGGACAGCTAAGGAATTTTTCTAACTTTAATGGGCCTAGAGGTTATACAACTATATCATATGTCAGTGGAAAGATAAATCAATGTAGTTTTAGAATATCATCCTTTCCGATCTGAAAAGTGGTAAAATTTTCTGTTATTTTGTATTAATTAAAGGAGGAGTCAGCAATCAATTGACACCAATACACTTTGATAAGTAATTTAAGTGAAATCATTCCTTGTAGGTATCGGAAAACAAGTAACATGTAAAGATCATTTGTAGAATTTCAAAAATGAAAAAATGATTTCTAAATAATCAAACCATGTTCCATCACTTCAAATGATATATTTGACTACAACGATGACGAACCACATTATACTAATGTGGTATTAAAAATTACTTCTTTAGTTCCCTTACAAACAAAACCTTCCATATAAGAAGTCACAATGCAAATCAACGAACTTAATATATGGATTAGAATGTAACTTATGCAGTCTAATATATGTCGGTGAAACACAAGAACGAATAAACAAAAGAATGTGCAGTCATCGTTCGGGAATAAATACCACCAAATTCGCGACATTTTTTCAACATTTTAATCAACAAGATCATTCAATCCTCTCTATGAAAGTTCGTATTTCAGAAAAAAATTTACCATCCTATGAACAATCCCGTTTTAAGTAAAAACTATCGTAGAGAAAGAGAGGAGTACTGGATACACAGACTAGGTATTGCAATACCTTACGGATGCAATGACAACATAGCATAAATGAGATGAATTTATTTGACAAAACTCCAAGACTGGAAAGGAGTCATGGCCATCAACACTATACGTCACCTAAGTTACATGATGTCTCAATAGATGGTCTCCTTCCTTTCATACAAAAACCTCTTGGACTTTATCACATTAGAACCAAACTCTAGTAACCTTTCACTCTACTACACTCCCTTTACAAAACAAGTTTTGACACTCCTGTTTCTGACCCTACCTCATCATTATACAGACTTGTTGCCATCATTTTAGATATTGGTTTTCACAGACTCTCTAAACCAGTTTGTGTGAAAAGTCAAGACGAAGAAAAACAATCATTTCCTCCACTACCGTTTGCCAACAAAGGTATAGATGCAATTAATTTGGCTAACATCCTCCATCACAAAAACGTTACCAACAAAATTCCCCCATATTTCAAAGACAAATCCATACCAATTATTTCATATTCCTATACTTCACCCATTTAATCCAAAATTTTCAATTACCAAAGGCTATTGCAGAACCTCAAGATTGAGGACTTCAAGGCTAAACCACCTGACTGTTCTTGCAAAAACTCTCCAGTCAAATATGGTCCTTCCAGTCACATTGTTACAGGAGATTTGTCCATCATCAAAAATAAATCCCTGCATAATATCCTTTCTAAAGGTCCCAAATACCATGAACCATGCTCCATAAATTGGAATTTTAACTTTAAAGTTAATATGGATGCCGTGGAGGACTACGCAAGAAAATGGATAAAACAAGAACAAGAAGACATTGATTCTCTGTCAGACTGGGTAAAGGCTATGAGGTCTTTAATTTTAAAACAAATGAAAGTTTTAAGCATGTGAATGAGTGCCAATGCTACATCAGTTTTCAAAGATCCAGATGTAGCAAAAACATTGTCTACTATACATTATAAATATGTTGTCGTACCAGCAGACAAAGCCCAAAACGACACTATTTTTGCCTGCAAAACGTTTTACATCCAATGTTTATTATCAGAGGTAGACGTAGAAAATAATAGCAGTGGTAAGACATATACTGCTACCACACTCTCCAAAGAAAAAATTGTGGAAAACCATAAATCTGTGCTATCCTCTTCTTATGACTGTGATTTACCGTCTATGTACTGGATTCCTTAACTCCACAAGAATCCATACAAACAACGTTACATAGCTGGATCTGCATAATGTACCACCAAACCTCTTTCAAAACATTTTAACTTCTATACTCACAGCTGTAAAAGAGGGTTTGCAGTCCTACCACAACACTTGTTACTCCCGTAGTTGTATTATTTCGATGTGGATCCAGAAAAATTCGATAGATCTTTTGGAGACAATCAGTTCAAGCCGATTATCAGAATATAATAGCATATAATAATAAAACCTATGATTTTTCAACACTGTATACTTCTATTCCCCATACTCAGTTAAAATCCTGACATAAAAAAAATTTTTCATTGTTGTTTTTTGCAAAAAAAGATGGTACACCTATATACAAATATATAGTTCTTGGTAGAGATTCCTCATACTTGGTAAGAAATAATTCCAAATCATCTACCAAATACACAGAAACAGATGTTTACAAAATGCTGAAATTTTTAATGGACAACATATTTGTGGTGTGGTGGACACGTTTTTCAACAAACGGTAGTCATTCCAATGGAAACAAACTGTGCTCCTCTACTTGCTGACCTATTCCTTCAATCTTATGAGGCTGACTTTATAGCTGATCTGAACCAAAAGAAAGAATACCGTTTAGCTAGATCCTTTAATTTCAGTTTCCGCTATATATATGACGTATTATCTTTAAATAATCCTAATTTGGGGGATTTGATACATCGCATCTACCCCAAAGACCTTGAGATAAAGAATACTACAGACACCGTGAAGTCAGGCCTTCACATAGAAATCGATGGTAAAGGAAAACTATTGACCAAACTTTACCACAAACATGATGACTTTTCATTCAAAATTGTTAACTTTTCTTTCATCTGTGGCAACATCCCTTCAGCACCTGCCTATGGAGTGTTAATATCACGACTCATATGTTACGCCAGAGCTTGCCGAGACTATGCAGACCTTTTGTATCGTGCTAGAATTCTGACAAATAGGCTTCTGGAGCAGAGTTATGTTGCTACAAGATTGAAGTCATCACTACAAAAGTTTTATGGTTGTCCTCATGAACTTGTGGATCGTTACGGTGTATCCATCTGCACCATGAAACCTGATTTGTTCGTGTCATAGTTCTCCTTTCCTCTTTCTTGCATCCCGCACTTGACTTCTTATGAGCAACTCGGCAGATGTTTCTAGAAAAGCAGAGGACGCTTACCCTAACAGTGCACCCGGTCCATGCTGCCAGTTGCTCATTTGCTTTTGTTACTTTGTATGTATGATTTTAGTTACTTTATGTTCTTTGTTGTGTATGTCTGTTTTCCATGTCTGGTCTTTGTCCCTGGATTACATTCTTTTGATTACTGCTATAACTTTAGTTCCCTTGATTACTCTTTTGGGAACAGAACAGGTTGTCCAGGAATTGATTTCGTATTTTACCATTTTATTATAATTAGTAGTTAAAATATGAGAAAATTTGCAACTTCAAACACATTTTGTAAAGCTCATGTTGCAGATCGAATCGAGAACGTTGTGTTTAATTTATTTGTTATTCAATAAAGAATATTTAGATATACATTGTAATATTCTACGGTGTCTTATTATTTCCTAATCATTGGCAATGCACTAAAATGCAACCATTTTTAGAGGCATTTGTGTTCTGTGATTAAAAAGCCAACCATTGTCAGAAAAAATTCTTTTTTTAGGTTTTTATACATGTGACCTTTACATGTTACTTGTTTCCCAATACCTACAATAAACTATTTCACTTAAATTATTTATCAAAGTGTATTGGGGTCGATTGATCTTTGACCCTTCCTCTAATTAATGCAAAATAACGGAAAACTTTAACGTTTTTCACTTTGATAAATACAATATTCAAAAACTACATCGATTTATTTTTCCATTGACATAAGATATAGCCGTATACCCTCTAGGCCCATTAAGCTTGAAAACTTAAGCACTTTTTGATACCTGTCCGCAGCACTACATATTAAAGTAGTAAAGACAATGTTCTTTGTCTTGTTTTTCTGTTACTCACGAGATTTTCAATGCTATTTATTCTAGAGGTCAGATCTGAGAGCTGAGACAATAGCTGACCAGTAGGCTGTAAGTTGTCTAATCGTCTCTCAACCTCTGCTAACCGAGATGCTAAATTTGATGGTGCCTTAAAAAGCAGAAAAAGAAATTAATGATCTATCAGTCAGCATGAGTGTTTAATGATCAGTCAGCATGAGTGTGTAATGATCTATCAGTCACCATGAGTCTTTAATGATCATTCAGCATGAGTGTTCTATCAGTCAGCATGAGTGTTTAATGATCAGTCAGCATGAGTGTGTAATGATCTATCAGTCACCATGAGTCTTTAATGATCAGTCAGCATGAGTGTTTAATGATCAGTCAGCATGAGTGTGTAATGATCTATCAGTCACAATGAGTCTTTAATGATCAGTCAGCATGAGTGTGTAATGATCTATCAGTCACCATGAGTCTTTAATGATCAGTCAGCATGAGTGTTCTATCAGTCAACATGAGTGTTCTATCAGTCAGCATGAGTGTTTAATGATATAGCAGTAAGCATGAGTGTTTAATGATCAGTCAGCATGAGTGTTTAATGATCTATCAGTCACCATGAGTGTTTAATGATCTATCAGTAAGCATGAGTGTTTAATGATCAGTCAGCATGAGTGTTTAATGATCTATCAGTCAGCATGAGTGTTTAATGATCTATCAGTCAGCATGAATCTTTAATGATCTATCAGTCAGCATGAGTGTTTAATGATATATCAGTCAGCATGAGTGTTCAATGATCTATCAGTCAGCATGAGTGTTTAATGATCTATCAATCAGCATGAGTGTTTAATGATCTATCAGTAAGCATGAATCTTTAATGATCTATCAGTCAGCATGAGTGTTTAATGATCTATCAGTATGCATGAATCTTTAATGATCTATCAGTCAGCATGAGTGTTTAATGATCTATCAGTCACCATGAGTGTTTAATGATCTATCAGTAAGCATGAATCTTTAATGATCTATCAGTCAGCATGAGTGTTTAATGATCGATCAGTCACCATGAGTGTTTAATGATCTATCAGTCAGCATGAGTGTTTAATGATCTATCAGTCACCATGAGTGTTTAAAGTTATATCAAAATCTAATCAAAAAGACCAAATTTGAGTAATGAATTCTTGATTGTAAATGAAATTAAGTGTACATTGGTAATTTATTCTATGGCAGTTCTGTTAAATATTAGAACCTTATAGTCATGACTATATAAAGAGTGTGATAAACCGTGGGCCCTCAAACACAGTACCATCATAAATATTGAGACCAAAAATAAGAATCTTAATGAGCACTCATAATTACCATCTTGAAAACATTTGAATTCTTTGAAAAAACTTCATTCCCTGTTCACAAATAAAAAGTTGATGTCAAGATTTTTTTTTTTGCTACTAACCATTCACATAAAGGATATTGGTAAAAAAAAATGCAGGCACTTCCCAAGCGACAATCCTAAATCACTGACTTTTAATTGTCCCCCCCCCCTCAAAAAAATTGGTCCCCCTTGACTGATTTCTGTGGAAATAAATCCATAATATGGTTATATTGCTACCAACCATTTATTAAAGTTTGAAGGAAAATGGTAAAAAAATGTGGGTTATTTTCTGACAATTTGCACCATCCACAATATTGAAAGAAGGGAATTCCTGCTTCTTTTAAATTGTATGAGCAGACCAAGCTGATGATGGCTAGAACTTTAAAGGCAACAAACCAGTAAGTGCTTTAAGATGTACATTAAAAAAAAATACATTTTTAAAATTGTAACCCTGTCATAGAACTTACTGCTGTAGTAGAAATGGTCTGTAACTGTTCAATGGTCAATTTATTGTCCTTCACCTAAAACATTAAAGTAAATATGACTAAATGACCTTGTAACAAAACAGCACTAAGCACTTGAAATGCCCATCCCACTTTTTGTTTTTTAAGTCCCATACACTACAAATTTTGAGACAAACAATCTGTAAAGTTAAAACAATGAAATACAAAAGGCAGCTTCCTCTTATAATGAAAAAAAAGTCAAAGACAGAAATGCAGATCTTCATTAACAGGAAGTAGATGTCTGACAAACCTGAAATCGGATTCAATGATATGAGACCGGTTCCTTATGCTGGATACCAAATATTGGGAGGCTGCAATTAGTAGTATTTCCACGCCCAACCAACACTCACCATTCTATAACCCAAATGTTACATGTACCAAAAAATAATTTTCATTTGAATCAAAGAAACGTGTGAACGGTAATACTTTTCTCATGGGGTCGCATTCTATCATATTAATTTCCCTCCAGTTATGGAGTTAAAGAAGGCAATGTCCTCAGTCAAACTCTTAAGTAAACACAATAAAACCAAAAACAATAATATTCGATTCAAATGGTAAAAGTTTTCTCAACCCCTTTAATAATGCTAAATATATGCTAGAAACAGTAAAATCTTACTGCTACCTGGGCATTACATATAACTACAATAGTAATTTGAATCTATCAAAAAATAATCTAATGGAGAAGGGAAGAAAGGCCTGGTCTAAAATAAAAAAAGTCATATCTATAGATGTTCCTTGTAATTCACTTGAAAAGTTATTTGACACTTTAGTAATACCTGTTATTCTTTATGGAAGTGAGGTTTTGGGAGCTGGAAAAATTTTCAGTGACTCTGACCCATATGAACCCTTACACTTGAAATTTATAAAAGAATCCTTAGAGTAAATAGTAAAACTATAAACATTGCATGTTTAGCAGAACTGAACAGAACATTTCTACATCTAAAAGTTCAACTGAATATGATTAAATTTTTAAACCATATCCTTAACTCCCCTGATATACTAGTTTACGAAATGTTCAGAGAAGTTAAAAACAACTACTTGTGGATGTCCCATGTACAAAATATACTAAATAAGTTGGAGTTCTGTCATCTTAACATACATCTTAATAACCTTCAATTTTATATCAAATGAATCCAACAAAGACTACATGATCAATTTAAGCAAAATGCAGTAGGCTCAGTTGCTATGAGTGAAAAACTGCCTTTTTTTTCATAAAATATTTATTCTGTCTAAAAGACTACCATATATTGATTTATGTAAATCTAAAATAGAAAGATCTATCATCAGTAAATTTCGTTTGAGTGCACATGCAATAGAAATAGAAAGGGGTCAGTACAAAAACATAGAGAGAAAAAATGTACTTGTAAATCATGTAATAGTGGGAACATATAGGATGAATATCATTTCTTCTTGGTGTGCACCCACTACACACCACAAAGAAATGAATACAGAATGAAATTGGACAACCATAATTTAATTTCTTCATCAAAACCTCACCTCACACCAAGAGATATAGCATACATATTAAATAGCTGTATAGACATACTAAAAATATCTATCAAATTCATGAATGAATGTTGGAATCGAAGGTCAATTTTATTATGAAATTATAATAATATATAAGGTCAAAATTTAAACTATAGATTAATCTATTTTGATCGGATTTACACCACTGTCGTACCATAGTCATTAAGTTTATATGTAAATATATATTTATATGCGTGTATATTACATTGTACTGTTTTTGTTTATGCCATAACCATTTACTGTAAATGTGTTCGTGCAAATAAAATTGTCTATTGTCTATAAATTCAAGCCATATGTACAGCCTCATGCATTCTTTAATTTAACATTTGATACGTTTTAGGAGTGAAATAAGTCAAAATTATGCAAGAAATTCTTTGAATTTCATCACCTATTAGCACAACATAACCCTTTTCATCCTGGGCAAAGTACTGGTATAAAAAAAAAAACATCGCCTACTCAACAATGGGACTTACACGAGTTTCAGCCGATTAAGGAGTTACAAATGCAGGGGAGTGTAACTTGACATCTCGATACCTAATTAACATATACACTTTCAAACCTGCCGAAATATTTCATTAGTGCTGGTATATGTAAGTTATGACAGGGACTTAATATTACACTCCCTGGTTATAAAAACAAATATCTAATTGTTAATATCTCTGCGTGTAATTTTTGTAAGAACCCCTTCGTTATAACATAGACCGCGATGTACAGTTGTTTAGTGACTATCATGCTATGAAGTCCACGAGTTGTCAGAGTATGCCGTTACATGATAACTCGATCTTCTGCAGGCAGCAGATAAATGAAATACCTCTCATATACTTACCGGTGGTGTGACAAAGAATTAATTTCAGTACAAGCTCCCGTTTACACAGTTTTAAAGTTCGAGATTTCAACTTTCGACATTGGCCTTCAAAATAACACGCAAAATAATAAAAGTAACAAGAGCAATCACCACAAAACGGTTCGATGACTTACCAATAATTACTCGGAGTAACAAGAGCAATCACCACAAAACGGTTAGGTGACTTACCAATTATTACTCAGAGTCGGATCTATATGTGTCCTGGGAGTTTATCCCGGTTTTGTTGTTAATTTCAAGAAAAAACTTAACAAATCAGGGGCTGATCCAAACACATTGAAAAGGAGGGTGCTTACCGGGGTTCCTCAGAAAAGGGGGGGGTTGCAACGACATTATTTATCTTTTTTTTTGTGAATTTTACACACGAAAATTACAAATATTCCAATAAAAAAAAAAGTGGAGAGGCGTCAACCCCCTGTATCCCCAACCTAGATCCACCACTTCAAAATATAGCTTGGAACCTTTTATAAAGTCCTGGACCAGCTCCTGAATGCTTGCTACAACATTTATTTTGGCGGGTATATATGGTAAAATTCCGGCGGTAGAATCCCCATTTTAGTTAGAAAATTTTGTTGAAGTCGTGCATTTTATAAAAAAGAAGAAAATAATAGCCTGCACCCCCTTTCTTTCAAAGTCTCTGGATGTGCGTCTGGTAGTGTGTTGGGTAAGAATTCTTAGTTAATGCATGTTGTGTAGGTCGGTGTGTTTGGTAGGTTTTGGTGGCATGTGCTGCTGTGTTTGATGAAAATTGACATGACTTACTGTTTTGATAATCATATTCAGGTCTTCTTTCCCTATATTAATGAATCCACCAGAAACTGCTTGGAAGGAAATGTTATGGTTAACTCCAGATTTAAAGACAAGGTGCCCATTTTGTGTCATGATTCGGGGGCTGTAAATCAATAAAGACAACAAAATCTAAACTTGGGTCATTATAAACAAAATAGAACTGAAGAAAAAGTCGGGAAAATTAAAGTCGTGGAAATGTTTTCATACTTAGTTAATTAGTGGCAACCATGATTACTCCAGGTTAAAAAAAAAGATAATGGCTTAACCATGAAACCCTAAATGAAACAAAACACATTAAGTATTATGTATATATACAACTTGTGAAGTCAGTGAGCGACCCCTCATATGAATAAATGTTATTAAAACAATTGTTTTTAAATTGTTTTTTTTTTACTCTACCGCTTCTATTTACTCACAAGTTAAGCATGTCGGACTATTTTCTTTATTTTCGTTAAATATATTTGGCAAGCGTCTGGATTTAAAAGAAACGGCCGACATTTTCGAATTGGAAAAATAATAAAAATTGCCAAATAAATTGTACTGCATTCATGCAGAATAAAAAAAACTTGATTCGCCTGAAAATCTCAAATGTTTCTTGTCTAAAGACCGTCCGAAATTAATTTTCAAGTAAAACTTCATTACCCTGAACAATAACTCCTATTTTATAGGTTTCAAAAATAAGAATAACTTAATACGGTGGAAATATTGCAACGATCATGCGTGTGAAATGTTGACGAAATATTCCGAGGTCAAAATTAGGTTTTTTGTAAAAAGAATTATGATTAAAAAGTTCATTATTATATAGACAAATGTTAATCTTAAAGACAAAACTTTGTACTTACAGCTCAGGAGAAATGTTTCTCTTGTGTCTTACATTTTGTGTAGTTAATTGCAACAACTGCAAAAATATTCCATAAAATAAAAGGGGCGTAAACAGACATTTTCTATCCATCTTCACACCAGAGAGCGATGATCATACATAACTCACTGATAGACAATATAATGTAACATGTACTGAGACAAAATGTATGGTAATGAAGTTAGACCTTTGCGCTATCTTGAAATATGTTAATTTATCTATAGTTTATTTATCACTTTAATTATGGGAAAATTAGTGATAGACTTTACGTAAAGGTATCACTTTGCGAAAGTTAGTATCAGTCAGCGGTTATCACAGCTTATTTTAATATTGCAGGGAATTTCTTTGACTGGTTTCTTTACGTAAACGACTGTTCGTTATGTTGCTACAAGATTGAAGCCATCACTACAGAAGTTTTATGGTCGTCATCATGAATTCGTGGATCGTTATGGTGTATCAGCACCATGAAAACTGATTTATTCAACGGGTCATAGTTTTCCTTACCTCGTTTGTCTACCCCAGACTTGACTTTTTATGAGCAACTCGGCTGGTGTTTCTAGAAAAGCAGAGGAAGCTTACCCTACCGATGCACCTGGTCCATGCTCCTAGTTTTTAGTGGAGTCCGAGTTGCTCATTTACTTTTGTTACTTTGTATGTATGATTTTAGTTACTTTATGTTCTTTGTTGTGTATGTCTGTTTTCCATGTCTGGTCTTTGTCCCTGGACTACATTCTTTTGATTACCGCTATAACCTTGGTTCCCTTGATTGGTAAAAGCTATGAAACTCAAATTGCCATTTAGTTTTGTTTTTGGGCAGGTATTTACTTAATATAACAAAACCAACTTATTTTATATGGCTTATAAATAAGATAATAGTTATCGCAAGTTTGGAAAAAAATCTCAAGGTTCTTATTTTTATTTTGTGTTTTGGTTTGCTTCCACCAAGTTGTTTGAAACAGAGTAGCTGATCTTCAGAGAAAGTTTTTATCGACCACTTCTGACGCTTCACTCAGGTGCTCACTTCAAAACGAAACGAACTTTTAAACAGCGACTACTTTCAATTTAAAAGTTGTTAGCCTTAATGGTAATTTTAAATATACGACGAAAGGTTTAAAATAGTGTTAAATCAATTTCTATAACTAGCCTGAACATGACAACCAGTTGGAAAGTATGTACACACGATAATAATCAAGGTATGGTGGTTTCATTTTTCTATATTCTACTGTTCCACAATTTTCTATTATCGGATAGATCATATGCACTAAAATATTAATGGAGAAGAGACAAAGATCAAGTTCAGGTGCTGTGCAGCGCTCCTCACGATGGATACCGCGTTCTTTCAAACAATGCTTTTAATTTTTCTCTTCTCAGATACTGTATAAGATCATAAATATGGTGAATATATCAAAGAGACAACTACCCCACCGGGATGAAATTGTCAGTTCAAGGCCACCCATGTTTTTTGAACGAGGAAATTTTATTGAACGACTGTTCTCTTATAGTGGTTTATTTTGTTTTTCGTTTTGGCGTTCTGGTACTAAATAGGTTCCTAATTCTTTTTTTCTTGTGTTATTTAGCAATGGACAGATGTTTGTAGATTTCCATTCTAACATTCGTGTCGATGTAGATGAATAATGCAGTCTACCTTGAACTAGAAGATGGATACATCCCAGTGTGAACATCTTAATGAGCGGGAGCTACGATTCTACTGCAATGTCCATAGTATGCCCCTCTGTGAGGGTTGTAAGGTCGGTGGACACCACCAATGCAAAGATGTCATTGATATTCTAGAAACCGACTGTAATCTAAAAGACAGTGATATCTACAACGAGACGACCAAGAAACTGGATGAAATCTTTAATCGAGTTAATTCCCATCAGAAAGATATATATGAAAATTTGTCGGATTTGGAACGGGGAAGGGTTGTGTTTAAAAATACCTTGGTACACTATAAGAGGAAAGTTCTGAAACATCTCAATACATTGGAGGAAAAAATACTCGAAGAGTATGATGAATTGTATAAAGAACATTACTCAGTTTTGAAAGAGACCGAAAAGGTAATTGGCAGCCATCTGTCCCAACTACAACAACACCGCATTACAATAGAAGAAAAATCAAATCTTCCCTTTTCGGATTCGATTGTGATCTTATCTGAAATTTCAATCGATTTAAACTCCAAAGAGACAAATGAGGAAGTCATTCTACCATCCGACTATAAAGAAGTTTCTATAGACTTCAGAATGGTCAAGGATTTGTTAACATTTAGCAGCATTGCATCCTTTGGTTCTCTGACCACTATTAAAAAAACAAAAATTAAACCATTGGAAAGGGAAGTGACGTTTTCGACTATCTCCACTGGTGATCGCAGTTTTAAGTTTACCGACATTTTAGACATTCACAATGAAAATGACGAGTTTGAAATAATCGACGTAAAAGAAATGGAAAACGACGATTTAGTCATGTCCGATCGTATATCAGAAAGTATCTTTATTCATAATTTAATTCATGGAACAACAAAGACGCTTAAAATTGGAGAATATCCCGACTGCATAGCCGTTGTCGATAAATCGACTATTGCGGTAACACAAGGTCGCAAAAATGTAGTTATCGTCGATATTAAAATAGGAAAAGTCCTAAAAACTATTGAACTAGACGACAGAGCGGAAGGACTGACACTAGTACAAGCTAAACTTGTTGTAAACTGCAGAAACAAAGGTCTTCAGATCCTTAACATTTCTGGTGGATTAGTTGGTTCTATTCCACATTTTACTGGGAGGTTGTACCTCCATGCCGCTGGTTTAGAAAACATATTATGTTCGGATCAAGTCAATAACAATGTGACGTGTTTAAATTTACAAGGGGAGACATTGTTTTCATGTTCCTTAACTGGACTAAAGGATCCCTACGGGATAACCGTTGATAATATTGGCAATTTTTATGTTACTGGTATGAAATCATCGGCCATTTATAAGTTTTCATCAGACGGCAGCGGAGGAAGCCGGTTCCTTCGTCCTAGAGATGGTCTGAAGCATCCTTACATTTTACTGTGGAGGAGAGACGGTTCATTGATAGTCTCCAATAAAAGCGGAAGGTCCGTGGAGTTATACAAGTACAAATAACGCAATGAATTCAAATTTTACTCATTTTCAGTCCTAAAATGCAAGATGTTTGCAAGTAATAATACGCGTAAAGTTCTTCGGCTATACACTGCTGCAGTACAGTAGGGTTCGGATTTTACTAGTATATGGTTGGAATTATGATTTGTCCTGATAGAATTCTTTTTTTTTGTACGAATTTGAATTCCTATTTCTACTAAGGACAAATTGAGATATCCTGATTGTACTATGGTATCAACAGTAGAACTCTACTGAATTTCAATTTTATAAAGTCATTCAAAACAAGATGTATTTTTAAACAATAATTTTTTTTTTTCATTTTTTTTAATATTATTTAACAGTTTATTAATTATTTTCCCTTTTGCTTACATTCCGTCTAACAACACTGACGAAAAATTTGTTTATTTACTTGCGGATAAAGCATTCAATAGTATTGTATTTATCATACATCATCACTTATCGCTATAAAAATATCCCTCCAAATAACAGAATTTGCACAAAATGTACCAATGGGCAAATAGAAGATGAATTGCACTTCTTTATTCATTGTCCAACCTACAATTCATATAGAACAGAACTAATTACTAAGCTTAAAAGTAATAATGCAAACTTTAATTCATTAACAGAAAACAAAACACAATTTGTTTTGAATAGTAGCTCAATAATAGGCCTCAAGGCTTTTATTTAATATATCAATAAATGTCAAGACCACTAGCTTTAAATTGTTGAGATAAAATGAGATGTTGAGACACTCGGTTTTCGAAATATTTAATATTAAACCCCAAATTATACTGTAATTATTTATAGCCACTCTTTCTATGAAGTCTATTTGCACTTTATTTTGTCACCTCTCGCATATTCTTACTACGCTTTTTTTTTTTTTGGCACAATTGGGTCACCACCGTCGCAAGTTCCTATGTCAATCAAACTAGATGTAGACCATATGCATTTATCTTTCTTTCTTCTTGTTGTTGTTGTCAGAATTTACATACTTTGTTTCTATTATTTGTGTTATGACCATTTACCGTAAATATGTTAGAACAAATAAAAATATTGAATATATTGAATACATGTGTTTAGATTCAATTTAATGAGCTTGTCTGACACGAATAAATAAGGAATATTACGGGGAGTAGCGTGGGGTATACTAATACGACATTTAACCCTTTGAAAGTAAACTGGCGACAAAACAAACGATACCCATCATAACATGAATTTAATGCAAAAATGTTCAGAATAGAGTGAAATATTACTTTATTCATTTAAAAACATGTACACTAAAACAGAACATATAACATGGGATAACAGTATTATCTAGTTTCAATGTATACCATGAACGTCTTTTCAATAAGACTGGTACAAATTATGCTATCTGTAAACTGAAATTTTAATTTGTAGTGGATTTAAACCAACACAAATCAGAATTACGGTTTCTATAAGGACTGATCCGATTACAGTTTGCACTGTAGTATATATTTACTCTGCAAATATTTTTTTATAGTTTAATTAAACTCTATAGTGTTGTGTTTCGTCATTTTTGGAGAAAGAGAAAAATCGCGAAGATCTTGACAAATTATCATACGAAGAAAACACCCGAAGAAATCTCAACGTGAAAGGTGTGAAATCAATTAAAATCAAATCATATTATATTACCATCAAGAATTGATAGTGCTTGCTAAAATGTAATTTTCTATATTGTCCAGGTCCGGTGTAGATTACTGCTTTATGTGGTATACACTAAGTGCAGCAAGTTATTCCGTTATTTTACTCTAAGCCCTTTAAACCCCCTCCCCAAAAAACTACCAACCCCCTCCTTGAAATCCTACCCTCGTAATGGTAAACTCAGCAGTTTTTTTTGTCGGAAATATATATGTATACTTGTCTCAATGTAATTCGCTGTAACATACTGAATACATCAAATATCCTGAGGGTCAGACTCGACTTGAAGGTGGTAAAACATTAACCATCTCACAAACTAGTCGGACGTCTACAGAAAAGGTGAGAAACTTAACACCTTAGTTTTGTTCGTTAAATTTATTTTAAACCGCATAAACTGAAACGAACTATAGAGCCCCTGTAAAAGATTCATTTTGCACTGAAAAACTGAAAACTAGGTTTTTTGTTTTTGTTTGTTGATTGGTGATTTATTGAGTTTTAAATGTTTATCACTTCAATGTCTTGGATATTTCGCCGATTTGCGTGTTTTTAACATTTATTTGTGTCATTTGGTGAAAAAAAGAATATAAGGTATATTGCTACAGCTATTCCTGTATTAATGAAGAAGACAAAAATGGCATATCTACTAGTTAATATATACTTTACCTGAAGAATCAGTATATAAAAGGTAACAAATCTTTCAAATGAAATGGCGATGAAAAAAAAAATGAGTACATAAAAGTAATATTGGTTAAAAAATACTACTGTTGCACAAGCAATTTACTATAAAAGTCAGAATTTGGATTTAAGTTTAACCATCTACATGTAATGAAGCGAAAGGTGGATCATCGAGTAGACTTTAAGATTTGTGAATCTTATTGTAGATATGTTGCTAATTATAGCAGTGTGTATCTGTATGGAGACCTTCACACAGGTCTACGCACAACAAAACCTTCAGTCCATGATTTCTGCATATCAACAAGATCTAAATGGCCATCCTAACCAGTACAATCAGCAGTATACCCCAAACTACCAGAATTCTTACGAAGGACTCGGTACTAAACATCAACAACATCAGATGATGCAGGATCAAACTGAGGGAATGACATTTGAGCATACAGGTCAACAGTTTCAACAAAATTATCCTCAAATAGAACAACAGTTTCAACAACTTCAACAAAATTATCCTCAAATAGAACAACAGTTTCAACAACTTCAACAAAATTATCCTCAAATAGAACAACAGTTTCAACAGTTTCAACAAAATTATCCACAGTTGAATCAACATTTCCAAAACCAGTTTCAACAAAACTATCCACGAAATAATATGATGGAACAAAATCCGTATGAAACGGACAAATTCTCTGAAAAGCCAAATACTCAAGAAAGCATGTATCCTCTTGGCTTCCCTGCTGCAGAAAGACGTAAAGATCAAGGAATGAAAAAGATGCTCAAGTTTGTGAAAAAGTGGGGATGTAAGTAAAAGAAAAAAAACTTTTCACGACTAAATTATTTTACGTTTTAAAAACAATTTAAATATCTTTTCATAAAAGATCTTACTTTAATAAAATTGGAACGACGTTCAAAATTAAGCAGAATACCTACTAAGCCTAAATCGATACAAATGTAACTTATAATATTAATCTTTTCTTTCAGACTACCTGTATGTCGTTTTTCCACTGCTACAAGGATGGGGTATCATCGGTTAAAATTGTATTTATGATACCGGTTCAGAAGAAGGCATTTTAAAGACTAGTTTTTAGATTTTTTTAAAATTCGTTTAATCCTCTGGTAATTGGTGCCTTTCAGGTTTTGTCAACTCTCCAATATTGAAACTTTGTTGATATTAATAAAGTCATGTTTTTTTAGTATGCCATTAACAATCGTTTAGACTGCTTACCGGCTTTCCCAGCCCACTAAGTGTAATTAAAGTTACAAAAAATGGTTATGTTTGGTTGGTTTTCTCATTATACATGTGCTGGAGTGGGTATTTTCTATATTACATTTGTTATTTTAATCTAGAAAATATTTTTGTTTTATTTAATGAATCAGCTTTATCTGGTTGTAATATTATTTTGCCCTGAACATGTGCCCACAAATTGCAAAGGATACGTTTGAGTCTTTGACCCACACCTTTAAATGGCCAAGCAGCATGTAAGGTCTAAGTTTTATTTATAGCACGGTCTTACAAGTTATCAAATAAACTTTGAGCCCGGAGGGCGAGAAGTCTATTTTGATAACGAGGAAGGCGGTGCTATAAATGATTTGTGACATGAATTGACGACACCCATTAATTGATAATTGACTAATGAGATCTGGTCATTTTCGTCAGAGGCGGAACTGTCTATGCACAATATTTATGCTATAATGATATTTATGCTATAATGAGGTTGGATATTGCATGGTTGTTTTCCAATTGAGTTCTATGGAAAACACGTGACATTACATGCAATATTATACAAGATTTTATTTCTCACAGACAGGACTGCAACAAGAGGCAAGCTTTAGCTAGAGCACACTTGGACTTCCTCTGATATTTATTTGGAAAAAAGAACAAAGGAAAAAACCCAATCTCTGTTAAAAGAATGTATAATGCTAGATAGTTATTGGAGCTCTCTTTTTCAAAATTCCATAAAATAGAAAAGACTGACCGGAGTTTCGTTTATTTTTATTATTATTATTTTTTTGTTGATATTAATTCAGTTAATAAGCGAATTATCACTTATTGTAGAAACTTACACATTTTTCAAATTAATTTCCCAAAGATAAGTTTTAATGAGACATCAGCCCACTAAGTTTCAGTCTGGCTGTGAGTAAGTGTTGTATTTAAATCAAAATGTAAACAGTAATAGTAGTTACAGACAAACAACTACGAAAAGGGTGCGAACGGACGTACAGGCAGACGCGCTGACCATAGACCTCCGGCTTTCAACAGGGTAGGATGCGGTGTAATAGTATTGAAAGGCTGTACACTATATTGAATATTTATCCCAGTGTGCTAACTATTACTGTGATACCGATGGGACTTGTATTTGTTTCAAACTGTTAATTTTCTCTGTATACATTGAATGATTTTTTTGCAAAACTAAATAAAATACATTTTAACTCTGAATTGTAGTAATTATTTAAAGTCGTATAGTATATCCACTATGAAGAAACAGAAGCAAAAAGGGTTCGTGGAAGTAAAACGTAACTATTACTTGAAAATACGTCAGTTTAATTAGTATTAAGAAAAGTCCGTTATATTGAAACATTGTATCTAATTATTTGAGTGGTTTTTTTTAATTATTATTTTCTAATAAAACCGAATCATTAATTTGATGTCGCAAATGTAAAAACAAAAATAGATACACCATCAGAAACACGCACGCAGAAAAATGGGCAAAAGAGACCAAACCAAAACAATGGAAAGACAAAAAAAAAGAAAAAAAAACACGAGACCTTTGTCAATCTAAACAACATGCTATTCGCCTAAGGAGGTTAAAAGACGGAAGAAACATTCAACACCTTGAATTGACAAATTGGTGAAAAGGGGAAGTCTTTCTGAAGGTATATGTCGTTGTGTATTTCGTCCATTGCATTACACAAAACTGACATAAGAAGACATGGGTAGACTAATATCAGTTAAAATCTACAGACACGGTTAACAAGGTCAGACATTTTCTATATTTTACTAAATAGTGAATTTCATAAACATTTGTCATTGTAAAACATTGCAATTATTCCAGCCGCAGATAATATTTTAATATCATAGATTCAACAAACACATAATTTAGGTAAATCCAAGCAAATAAAAATGAGATCCAAACTTCTAAATATCAAACAATAGTTTACACAACTTACACGAAGGCAAAAGGAAAAATAAGATAAATATAAAAAAAAAAAAACAAAAAACAAAAAACAAAAAACAACTGAAACTTGTATACAGAAATTCAAAATAAATCAAAGTCTCAATACAAAACGATTTTCAGGGGCTTTTCATAGTAGCACCTCATATGAATATAATTATTACTTTTGACTTATTTTCAGCAAATGAGAACCGTTTTTCCATTTTTTGTTTTATTCGTTGCCATGGTAATGGCTATAGCAACACAGCCTCCGCCGCCTGTATTTATAGACAACTGGCCTATTCCATCAGCTCCAATATACCTCCCTCCACCTTTGGGCCAAAGACACCACAAACATGGACTATTGAACCAACTGAAGGACACATATGATAGTTACCAGCCTTATGTGTCCATGGCTTGTGAGTTACAACTTCGGCTTACGTGTATAAAGATATTGCGAATATGTTTACAGGACTGCAAGAATGAAACATCATCGTTTTTTAGATGGAATTTAGACTCATCCGTAGTGCTCATATTTGTTGTTCTTTAAAACTAGGTTGTTCAAAACCACCAATAAGTTCACACCGGACTGTAAAGTCACTACTGACAAACAACAAATCCATCAAACAAACAAAAATACGAGAAAACAATTTTGCAGATTAAGTTCCAGTTTATAATCTGTATTGTTCACAATATTTTTTGCCAAAAACTGAAAGTCTAAAACCCCATATTTTACATTCATTGTACAAGGTTATTCTTTCTGTGTCACTGTTAACTGGTTCAAATGTATCTTTCTCGAAATATTTACAGTTTATTCAGATCTTCACCAAGGACGATAATTTATTAAGATTATTATCTTATTACAGCTATTGCCTGGAGAATCTTGTCAATTGGTGAATTTCTTGGTTAACCATCAACACCGGAGCTTTGGAGGGCTATTCCCTGAATTGTCTTCGCTGTATATTCCTCAGTATAAACACTGTTTTACAATGATACATTGATGTCATGTGACTTCATTATAGAGGCTGTCGCTCAATAAATGTTGGGAAATTAATGAGGATCAATAAACAAAGTTTAAATGGGTAACCAAATTGAAGCTGTATACATGGTTACTATTGTTTCCACACATACTATACAGTCAAAGGCAATTTTGTTGCTTAAAATTCCCACCTTTAAAAATTGCCACTGGACAAAATATATAGCAATATCATGTTATGTTTGTATTCTCCTATATCTAATAATCTCATAGTATTTTGAACCGATTTTAATGTAGCTAAAGCCGCAACGTCATGATATGTTAAAGTGGTCATTGTGTTACATCAAGTAACAAAGTTACCTTCACTCTTAAAAAACTGTCAAATATATTTCCTAAAATATAAATTAGAAATCTGTGCATGTCTAATAAAATTGGAAGAGGTTTATCAAGGAACATATACCCTAAATATATGATGTTATCCAATGAACTTTGATGATACACTGTTTCACACAATTTTTTTAAAGAGTAATCAAGGAAACCAAGGTTATATCAAAAGAATGTAATCCAGTGACAAAGACCAGACATGGAAAACAGACATACACAACAAAGAACATAAAGTAACTAAAATCATACATACAAAGTAACAAAAGCAAATGAGCAACTCGGACTCCACTGAAAACTAGGAGCATGGACTAAGCGCACCGGTAGAGTAAGCGTCCTCTGCTTTTCTAGAAACTCCTGCCGAGTTGCTCATAAAAAGTAAAGTCCGGGGTAGACAAAGGAGAAAAGGAAAACTATGACACGGTGAATAAATCAGTTTTCATGGTGCAGATGGATACACAGTAACGATCCATGAGTTCATGATGACGACCATAAAACTTCTGTAGTGATGACTTCATTCTTGTAGCAACATAACCCTGCTCCAGAAGCCTATTTGTTAGAGTTCTAGCGCGATACAAAAGGTCTGCATAGTTTCGGCAAGCTCTGGCATAACGTACAAGTTGTGATAGGAACACTCCATATGCAGGTGCTGAAGGGATGTTGCCACAGATGAAAGGAAAGTTGACAATTCTGAATGAAAAGTTATCACGTTTGTCGTAAAGTTTGGTCAATAGTTTTCCTTTACCATCGATTTCTAAGTGTAGGTCAAGATATGAGGCTGACTTCACAGTGTCTGTAGTATCCTTTATCTCAAGATCTTTGGAGTAGATGCAATGTATCAAATCTCCGAAATTAGGATTGTTAAAAGATAATAAGTCATCTATATAGCGGAATTTGAGATGAAAGGATCAAGCCAAACGACATTCTTTCTTTGGGATCTGATCAGCTATAGCCAAACGATATTCTTTCTTTAGGATCTGATCAGCTATAGCCAAACGACATTCTTTCTTTGGGATCTGATCAGCTATAGCCAAACGATGTTCTTTCTTTGGGATCTGATCAGCTATAAAGTGTGATTGTTTAGGTTTTGTTGACAAACATATATCAATTTTAGTGATGATATTAAACTGTATTTATATTTTTCTCTCTGTAACACATTATCTACAGTTTGTTTTTGTTTATGCACATTAAGGATATGCTGCAGTCTAGAAATAAAACATGAACATTTGACAAGCCTACAGTTGGTTTATATTATATTAACTTGAAAATTGAAATATAAACTAAAACGATAATTAACATGTGAAATATCTGAGTGAAAGTTGAAATCTCCTTGCTAATAGGTCAATAAACTACATAAGGAAAGTCATCAGGTGACTGTAATCCCGAACCTAATCAATGTAAGCACTGTTACACATTAAAAAAAGAGAATTCCAATATGTCAAAATATCCATCTTTTCTTAAATAGTTGGCCAAAATGTCCATCCCCCCCTGTCTTCATGGGTATCTATTTCAGAGGTATTCCTTGTTTTCATGGGTATCTATTTCAGAGGTATTCCTTGTCTTCATGGGTATCGATTTCAGAGGTATTCCTTGTTTTCATGGGTATCTATTTCAGAGGTTTCCCTTGTCTTCATGGGTGTTTATTTCAGAGGTTTTCAAATTGCATTGGTTTGTTGACGTTTTAATTTGGAAATTTCAGATTTGTATTGTTCAAGAGAAATTTGACATATGATTTGAGATATGAATTCATGGTTTGTTAGAACTAACACAAGTTGAACAACATAGTTGTGCTATTTTCAATACATGGTAAGAAAACAATGATAACATTTTAAAGCTTAATTTTTTTACTAACAATTCAATGTCTTATTTTTATACAAAAAAAAAAGATACAACAATTTTTGTTTGACAAGTACTCTTAATATAACTCTGATAATGATTTATTTTTATTATAATTTATTTTCACTAACCAATCTATTTCGTTTTATTTCAATGAACAAGCATCAGTCTTTGTAAGAATCTGGCAGTGTAGAATTATGGTATTAAAAAACCTACCACTTTAATGTTGTAATATGACTGCTGGTATCTAATTTTGGTAAAAGAGTTGTTAAATCATTGAAAGGCACTGCAAATAAACATTTCAAGGGCAGATAACTCCATCAAAAACCTAAATTTTCCAACAGTCTAATAAAAAAAAATTCCAAACATATCCAGTGTTGCAAAGGTCAAATAATGGTCATTTAAAAAAGAGAAGACTTCTTTAAGTGAAATTATAATGTCAGTTTGCCTGAATCTTACAAACACTGGTACATAAATATCAAATAGTGTGAGCTTAGAAGAAAATACATTTATTCTCAAACCATATTCATTGCACACCTCTTCTTTGCACCTTTCTGACCACTTAAATACCAGCAAAGACATTCATGTGCCATTCTTAATATATCATCTAGAAACTTAATATATGACAATCTGTCAAATCTGGAGGAACACTTACATTCCTGACTTTCTGGACAAACTGATAATCAAAAAATGATGCATATTATTAAGTAGACTCATGAATAGCATTTGTCTTCACACAGTATTACACTGGGAGACAACAATAAGAGATTCTACAACAATCTTTATATGAAAATAATAAAAAAAAATTCATCTTTCAAAAAAAAAAAAACATCCCTGACAAACAATTATATATATATTACAACAATTATAATTTCCCTCTATACAACAGGAATGAGAATACTGGAATAATAGTTCAACAAAAATTACTGTAGAACAACTTATTTTTATGAGCGATTTTATGAGGAGAAAAAAATTGTGAAAACATGAAGTTGAAGGCATTGTTCTGGTAGGCATACCCAAATTTTTCAGGAAGGCGCAGGCATTGTTGTGCTAGGCAAACCCCCACCTTTACAGGAAATTGCAGGCACTGTTGTGCTAGGCATACCTCTGACTTTTACATGAAGTTGCAAGTACTATTGTGCTATGCATACCCTCAACTTTTACAGGAAATTGCAGGCACTATTGTGCTAGGCATACCCCAACTTTACAGGAGGTTGCAGGCATTGTTGAGCTAGGCATACCCCTGACTTCTACAGGAAGTTACAAGTACTATTGTGCTAGGCATACCCCTGACTTCTACAGAAAGTTGTAAGTACTATTGTGCTAGGCATACCCTTGACTTACAGGAATATGCAGGAACTATTGTGCTAGGTATACCCCAACTTTTACAGGAAATTGCAAGCATTGTTGTGCTAGGCATACCCCCAACCTTTACAAGAAGGTGCAGGCATTGTTGTGCTAGGCATACCCCCAACTTTACAGGAAATTGCCCGGCATTGTTGTGCTAGGCATACCCCCACCATTACAGGAAATTGCAGGCACTATTATGCTAGGCATACCCCTGACTTTTACAGGAAGTTGCAAGTACTATTGTGCCAGGCATACCCCAACTTTTACAGGAATTTGTAGAACTATTGTGCTAGAAATACCCCCAACTTTTACAGGAAATTGCAAGCATTGTTGTGTTAGGCATACCCCCAACTTTTACAGGAAGTTGCAAGTACTATTGTGCCAGGCATACCCCAACTTTTCCAGGAATTTGTAGAACTATTGTGCTAGACATACCCCCAATTTTTACAGGAAATTGCAAGCAGTTGTGTTAGGCATACCCCAAACTTTTACAAGAAGTTGCAAGCACTATTGTGCTAGGCATACCCCCAACTTTTACAGAAAATTGCAGGCATTGTTGTGCTAGGTATACCCCTGACTTCTACAGGAAGATGCAAGCATTGCTGTGCTCGGCATACCCCTGACTTTTTATAGGAAGTTGATATTGAATAGCAACTTAAATCTCGTACAACATAAGCCCAATTTCTATAATGCTATATGCGAAATTCATTAAAAGGGAGCCAAGATAAATTTAACAAAACCACAACAGATGGACAGGTGGACAAAGTAATTCTTATATACTACCCACCATGAATAAGTCTCTAAATAAAACAATATATGTACATCTTTCAGATGATCATGCAAAATTATATAGCAGATTGACACCCTAAAGTGCAAAAATATGTATCCATGGAAATAAACTGGTTGACAGTATTACTGAAAAATTAACCATTAGAAACTTTAACTTGTAAAACATAAAACATGAAATGCTTTATTCTCCAACTGATGTAGAGTATAAGGAAAAGCTATTATCAATGAAGTTATAATTATTAAACTTTATATATCAGTACTGTGAAAGTATGGTCATTAACATCTCTTGTTAAGATGGTGAACAAAACAAACAGTGAAAAAAAAAAGCCTTTGTAGAATGTTAACCTCTAAATGATTCATGTAAATGAAATGAAAAATACCAAATGAAATAGTGAAATAAAGCTATCATTTTCTAGGAAATATTTCTCAAAAATACAGACCAAGAGAGAAAGTCCGAGAGTGAAATTACCGAATTTATTTCACAGTGTGAATTATCAAAATTTATTTCACTGGGAACATTCAATAAAGCACTACTATCTACATAATAAATCATTTTACATATGAGTAAAGCATGATATAATCATCATATTTTTCAGTTTACATATGGTTCTTAAATGATTTGCATATGATCACTATACATGTATTATTCACTAAAAGATTATCATTAAATGTGTGCAAACTAATTTCTACACATGAGAATCAGACAATTATCATTTGTAATTTAGCATATGTCAAATAATAACCATATGAAGCACTATGTAGTGCATTCATTCAAGTGTGACTTTTGCTTGCTTCTCTGACTGTTCAGTTATGTAGGAAAAATCATCTTCAGTTCATGAAGTTTTCTCCAGAGTAACATTAACAAAAAGCATTATAATCAGAATATTTCATTGTTAGCATATTTAAATTTGTGATTATTTAAGCTTACAATTATTAATAAGGTTAATCATTTAAACTGAAACATAAGGAAAATAAAGGTACATAAAAAATTTAACACTCAATACATTACAAAAAAATACTTTCAACCACTGAAAATATTCATGTATTGTAATGCAGTGGCAAAAGGTATAACTTAAGCATTAAGCGTTAAAAACTTAACAGAAATCTTTTATTTTTTTTTTGTTTAGATACTAATTCAAGTATAAACTTCAATTGCTTTGGTAAACTGTATGATAACACTTCAAACAGAGGTTCTACGTCAAACGAATTTCTTGCTATCTTAACAACCATGTTGTATACTGCAATAATTAAAAGCAGCAACTGATTAACATCCAAACCAAAACACTTTGATTTAACCATGTAAATGAACAAGAGGCTCCACCTGGGTAGGTTTTTGCCTTTCAAGGGCAATTTTGTCTCAAAAGAATACTTTAGTAGGACTTATCATAAGGATTATTTAATCAATTGAAAGTTTCTTTCTATCTATTAAGTTTTCAAGATATTGGCTGAAAACTGCAAAAAACATCAATTTTTGCCTTTCAAGGGCAATAAGTCTAACAAGGGGTCGTTGGCCTTATCATAAGAATCTTTTCAGCAATTGAAAGTTTCTATCCATCATAGATTTCAAGATATTGGCTGAAAATTGTAAAATCACATCATTTTCTGCCTTTCAATGGCAACGACTTGAACAATGAGTTGTCCGACATCTTTGATCCAAGCCTTGTCATAAGAATTATTTCAGCAATTGAAAGAATTTGGCTAAATCTAACTGTTTGAAGATGTACAAGAAAATTTCTGACTGAGCCCATTGTTCTATTTTCAGTTATGGTGGCCTCGTTTTTCAACAGATCATAACTCCCCACAACAGATGTATGGAGAATAACTTGATTGAATATTCATACTAAGTTTGACAGTCATTGGTCTGATAAATTCAGGGGAAAAGATTTATGAAAGAAATAACATAAAAAAATAGGGAAAAAATGTTGGAAAAGGGCAACTCCAACATGGCTTAACAGATTAAAACGAAAAGTTGACCACAGATAGATCTCATCGTGCTGAACACTTTTAAGAATTTGGCTAAACACACGGTTTTGGAGATATATGCAAGAAACTTCTGTCCAACCCATATATTATATTTTCTGTAACAACGGGCATCCTTTTCAAGGAATAAAAAATCTCCACCACAGTTCTATGCAGGATACACCAAGAAACATTCATACCAAGTTTAGTTCTAATTGGTCAAGTAGTGTCAGAGGAGAAGAGTTTTGAAAAATTGTTAACGGCGAACCCCAAGTGATGGAAATAGCTCAGATGGCCTTTGGCCAGATGTGCTATTAAAATACAATTTGACTACATTTGATGTATTCCTGAGACACAACAAAAACTATCTTCTGACTCCTCATGTCACATGTATAATATCCAAACAGAAACCATCCTCTAGATCTAATTCATTAGGTGTTTCATCACTTGTAATGTCCTCACCATCAAACTGCAGTCGTAATTTAGCAGGATCAGAGTCCGTTTGTAAAGCATACTTCCTAATTATTTCACCAAAGCTTTGATACTGTAAGTAAATATTTGTAGTCACAATTATTGAATGAAAAAAAAAAGACCTCTTTTTAACTCCTACAAAACTTGCCAAAAATGTAATTTATTACTAATATTTTGGCAACAACCAGCAAAATTTCTTCCAAAAACCAGTACTACAATACCAATCATGATAAACTTAAGTTGGATTATTTCCCATTACAAGTTGCTTGTTTTATGTATAGTTTCATATGAATCTTTAAAAATTAAAAGGTTATTAAAATCCATGAAATAGAAACCCAATTAATATGATCTTCATCCACAGGCACCTTAACATAATCTTGCTTCATAACATCTCAATATATCCATGGAATAATTTAGCAGGAGTTTCCCTTACAAGGTACATAAAAGGACTGAAAGACAGACAAAGAAAGAGCCTTACTGTCTCCTTAATACAGCAAAACTTAATGAGGGAGGGTGTGTGTGTGTGTGTATAGAAATCATGTGCATGACAAAAAGGTTTGAAAGCTCCATTAAATAGAAGAACTGCGTTCAATTTCAACTGATCAATCCCTATATTTGATCCACTTAACTTAAAATGATTAGGTCTTTAAGGAACATCAAACTCCTGCTAATGAAAGTTCTATGAAGACTCATAAATGGAGACCTAATTGATGACAGGAAATCAATTTTAATACTACTCTATGTTCTATATGTACATGCAACAGTTCCCTAAACCCTTGACCCTTGACCTTCAAATTGTACATGTCTTTCTGTCACTAACATTACATCAGTATAATAAGTTGGTTTTTTTTAACCAGTCTTTTGATATACTATATGTTTACCTTAGATATTTTAAATTCTTGTTTATGCTTTATTCTTTTACTTTGAACAAACAGGGAGATTGCATCACTACCATCACTAAAGCTTTCTTCTAAAAAAGATCTGTCTCCTTGACTGACATGACAATCTAAAATTCATATAGATTCTTTATTAAACTTTGTAACTCACAAGTTTATAAATCAAATGGAAAGTATAACAAGTATTCAGCACGCCCTAAAAGTAGATATGCAATATGTGATATACCTTTAGTTATTATATACCTATCTTACTTATGTAAATCATACTACATCCTATTTACACCATTGTATAACTGATTACTCCATACATGTTTTAACCTAACTATTATGGTTTAAATTTGTGAATCCCAATGACTCTTGAATGTGTACATAATGACCTAAATGTAGAATCTTTTTTCCTTGATAAGAGAAACGAAAACCCTCTTTAGGTCACAGTTAACCAAAAAGCCATGAAAAGCTGGGGAACAGCTTGAAATATCAGCAGAGGTCAAACAAAGAACAGCAATTATAGCAATGAATATCTTTGACAGAAAATTTACATTGATGTTGATTATAATAATAAATTCAAATTGAGATTTATAATTGTAAAATTCATATCCTGCTATCCAGATTTAATATTACAAGTAAAAACATAACAAATTATTCAAATGAAGGTCTAATATTAAACACAACTTTTGAGAAGATGATTTATCTATTTCATAAAAAACTTACGTTACATTTTTGTATGATTTTGCTTATCTGTATGATGGGGAGATAAATTCATCTCTGTATCGAACTAAATTTCTATGAAGATTTTTTGGAAATCCTTCAGTGGTAACTAGGTAAAATCTATTTTTATCTTAGTGTCCAGGTCAAATGTACACACAGGCCGGTGGTGTGATTGAATTGTCTAGGTCAGATTGTTTAAAAGTGCACAGTTAGCATACGTTGTTTCATTGATAGAGCTATCTTAGTTTCAACGTCATTCTGCAACTATTGTTATAATCGGTGGATGGATTTTCCTTTTAAGGTCATTTGAATATTATTCATTCAAATATTTTCATCCATTAGGGATGGATTTTCCTTCATTTGCATATCATATTGCTGCTTCTGTTTTTGGAAGAATTGTTTTATCAAATCACCAGTGGTCAACACAACACAAAATCGTACAATATCTGTTAGCTGTATTGTGATACACATACATACATAAAATCTACATGCCACTAAATTTTGATGAGGCATAGAGAGTTTTTCTCACTTACAAATAATATCAGCTGTAGTCAGACCAAGGCTCTTTGGAGAATCATGAGAGTATATTGTTCTATCATTCAATAACATTATAATTTTACTGCTCTGTACATTTAACTTTTCAGCCATTTCCCCAATAATGTTCTTAAATAAGTCATCCTGCAAAAAACAAAAGGCTCAGTTTGTGTACAATGCCTGTACCATTTTATGACAAAAAGCTGTTCAAAGTTTTATAACTCCAGAATGATTAATAGGAGGCAATCTTTTTGTCACAGTCTTGAATTAAATATTCTTCTACAGAATAACTAAAAATTCTACATTTCTTTAATAAAAAAAATCAAAATGATTGAAAGAAACTTTCATCAAAGAAGCACTTATCAAAAGGAAGTCATTCTTTCAATGATAATTATACATATAATTTAAAGCAATTTTTACCTAAATTTGTTCACATTTTCTTTAAGATTTTCATGAAAAACAAAGAGGAAGAGAGACTATTTTTATCACTTTAAAATCTTCTCCACAGACCTATAATATACACATGTATGTACCACTGCACTAGCTTATAGGCTCTGCTATACAGAATGTGAAAAGATTCACTGGGCGTGAGCACTACTCTGTCAAGCTGTTTCCCATGTACTATACTAGTCAGTATAAGGAGTTGAGGTTTAGCACTGAGTGTGGTTGAAGTCTGTAGAGGAGATTGACCCTTTCATAGTCTCTATCAAGTGATTAGGGTGGTTTTATCAATCTGATTAAAATTAAATCTTTGACAGTGCTTTTCTCAAAAGAGACAAAGGAAGGCCTGAAAAATCATTTTTGATTGGCCTGAACCAGTACCTGTCTAACAGGGAATCTGTAAGTTTCATTGCCATATTTAATTCTGGTTGTAATGGTATCATCACTATCATCTCCAATGTAAACAACATCATCATCTTCTGGAGTCCGCAGTCTGTCTGATATTAAGTGTTCCTTGGCATCACATATATTGCTATAATATAAATCGTTTATAAGTATCTATTCAAACAAGACATAGGTGTCTTAAAGAGTTTATAATGCAACAACCACATTCTACCAAATAACTCTGTCCTTACAATATCTTCTCATAACTCATCAACATTGATCCAGCTAAAAAATTAGGATAAAGGACAACTACCATTGTACTACCATTGTACTAACCCATAAATACTTCAAAATCTGTCATTTAAGTTGATAGTTTAATTTTGTTTTTTTTTCATTTTCTACTGTAATTGCTTTTCCGAATCACAAGGAATGCATTAATACTAGCTGTACTTCCTTAAGCACCATCCCTTGTTGTCTCTTACAGATAAAAAACTAAATAGTGTCAACAGGATCAATTTCAATATTGATGATTTTATAAGTTCCTCCTATACTGGATAACAATGTGTATTATTCCGTGGTCTCAATGTATGACAAAGTACACTATCATACGAATTATCAATCCTATTATACATGACAGTACAAAACAAACAAACTTTTGTTGTATGTCTGTATATTTAATCATCAAGGTTGTTTTACCATTGCTTTTGTGGGTCATTATTGGTAAAACAATACTTTGAACTTACAGGTATATATTTTACATTAAGATTAACGATAAACACTTTTGTAACTTGCTATTTCTTGATTCAAGTTAGTATTTCCATGTTAGAAAAACTAAAAAAAAAGTATAAACAAAAAAGACAAATTTTTCATAATTGTCTGAAGGACAAACAGTCATTGCAACCCATTGTTTAAGGCTTGCAGGGACACTGATCAAAATATATATATTGCTGTCTTGATTGCATGTATTAAGAACAAATGGATGTATACAGGATACATAGCCCTTGTGTGACAGTCTATTACCTGAGGACAAAAGCAAATTAAAGGAGACCAGAAATGTCCTGAAGATGATAGTAGTTAACAATAACAATGTCTTTAGCAAAATCAGGGATAATCTCCAAATTAACAAAATTCAATTATGGAACACTATTTTTTTGGCATTTCTATTTCCTTTTGCTGCCATGGATTGTAGTGAAAGAGAGGCCAATTATAACATCAGATCATGCTTTATACCTTAAAGCTTTCTTCAGTTTCTTAGACATTTTTGTTCTCTTTATCATTGTTGTCTGTACTGTTGGAGGAGATGGAGGTCTGAGGGGTGGTGGTGTGGGGGATTTAACTAAATCAGCTGTGGTCTTTGCCATCTTGGGAGTACTGAAAAACAGAATCAAAGAAACATGGAACTTATTATTCCAAAATACATGTTAGACTTACCGGTATACAGCTAACTAACAGACATACAGACAATAAAATCCATTGTTTATGACTCATAAAAAATGAGAGTTTATACTTCAGTATCTAAATAATACATTGTGAAGCCTAAACTCAATTGACTTGAGAACATATAAAGAAATTCATATTTACCCATACTATATATGTAGATAAAATATTGTAACCCCCGACCAAAAAGTCAGAAAGAAAACAATACAAGTTATTCTGACAATGATCAAATGTCTTACCACAAAAGTTCATCATCATCCTCAAGTATAACCTCAGCATCTCCAGCACCATTTCCAATAACATTTTCTTTCTGAAGCCTTCCATCTCTGTTACTATGGTTACAGTTATCTTCATCAGTGGAGACTTTCTCTGTGTGGGGTCTCTTTATTGAATCTGAAACACACAAAATTTGCAGCACTTCACATTATACTGGACTGAAAAGCTAGTGTTATACACAATTAAGTTAAAAATCAATCACTACGCAATTTATTTACATAAATGTAGTTAAGTTTGCATTAATGAGTAAATGAATGTCAATGCAGCTTGATACACGTATAAAGGAGCTGTCACAGGATTAACAGCACACACATTGTACATATATTTAATTATATGCCAATAGAATACACTGTTTTGCCTTGGAAAGTAGAATCGCTAGACCAAAAATTATCTTAACGGAAACATACTCTCACTGGTTAAGTTTTTACAACAGAAAAGTTTTTTTTTGTATAAATGCAGCATGTTAGACTTTTTCATAAGCTTAGAAGAACAAGTTAAGAGGTGAAATGGGATATGATATTCTGATATGTCCGAAAGACTGTAATTCACTTTGTCACGGTTGCTGTTGTGAATATTTTCATTCATCCTATCATTATAAGCTATAACATTCTAAGAGTGAGCAAAATCTCGATCATTGACAGTGTAAGGCAGGTGTTCTTTTTATCTAAGCCAAGACAGAACACATTACATAGGGATATTTCATTCAGTCTTTTCAGTAAGGCTATTGCTGGAAACAGATGGTCACTAAGACAGATCTGACTGTACATTTATGGTCCTAATAGACCATACAAAGGAAGTCATCATGTTAAGCTAACTTTGTGGCCAAACTATTAGTAGGATGGCAGAGGTTTAAAATGTCTTCAAATAACGAAGTTCAATGCACCAAAATATAATACGGTTATATTTGGTATCATTTTTTTTAGCTCAATCATTCTTCTTTCAAATCAGAATTGTCGTAAAACATATTGTGGTCACAAATTGTAAAATTATGTGTGTTGTGAGGGCGTCCTATTTTCCTTCACAAATACAGGCTGTTAAAAAGTCAATCTTGATTATGAAAACGTAAAAAAAATTGTAAATGATCTAAGTGTCTTTCAAAGTAAGCATTAAGGATTACATGAAGCTGGATTTTTTAATTATATATTGTCATGCAAAAAAATATCGACAGTTTTGCAAACCATACTTTTGTGCTAATTTTAAGCCACTTTCATCAATGGTATGAAACTCATGCACATTTATTGACCACAGTGGGTTTAAATGTATATATTTTGTACCCAGGTTCCTTCTGAATGAACTATCACTTTTTTTGTAATGATAAGAAGTATTTTTAATTAGTAAACAAAAAGGTCAATATAGGTGGTATAAGCTACCTCTTAATTGCGGAATTTCTCGCGCTCCGTGTATACTCTAATATATTGTGGCCTGTCAATAACTAGTACGCTAAGTCAAAATCACACTCTTGTGTTGTTGCATTTTACTTATGACATGTTGTGTACTATTTATTCTGCTGGAATTATTTTAATTAGTTTGCAAGAAATCTTAGATAGAATTTTGTATTGGTGTTCTTATTTGGATATCCGCTTGTTTTTTTCAAGTGACATTTATAAGACTTGGAGTAATCTGAGTATGATATGTTTTAATTCCGGATTATAATAGACTATAGGTCAACGTGCATGGTCATTCAAACTTTCAATGTCTAGGAACCCCCTTTCTCTATAAGACAAGACAACTTTATTGATAACCTCAGACACAATAGGTGTACAAGAGGACACCATCATATCATACAAATCACACAACCACACATACAATAATAACAAAATATAAAAATAATGCACAACACAGTATCAAGATATAAAGTATCTAACGGATGAAAGGTTGGTTTCCACAGCAATTTAGTAAGATTTAATATAATACATTTTTTTTGTACCTTGTGAAGAACATGGACTCAATATACAACAACTGTATATTAAATTAGGGCTAAATTAATATCACGACTTTTGTATGCAAATTCTTATTTGCATTTATAACTGTATAATAAACCATGATTCAAAATCTTGGCAATTTAAAAATTCTCTGTCGCTTATGCATGCAGTAACCAAGCATGATACAGTGGATTCCACTTAATCACATACCTGTTAATTGCATATTTCTGTTTTTGCATAGAAACACAAAAAACCAGTTCCCATCTCATGATCCATGTAAAAAAATCTCTTATTTGCATAACATAAGACCAAAAATTAAAAAAGTCCTCTTAACTGCATAATTCATTTTCAAAATTTACTCAAAAATGTACCTAAATGGGTAAAATAACAATAGTACATCATAAGTGAAATACCTCAGTGTTTTTACAACATTTTCTCTCTCGTTTGAATAGACACTAAGACACGAATCTAATTAAACATGAGAAAAGAATATATCCCACTCAAACATTGAAAATATTTGGTAAAATCCCACGAAAATGATCATTTCATTCAATTGCATATTCCTGTTAATTCCAAAGTTTATTTTCTTACAGATTACTTAATTTGATTAACAGGAATCCACTGCATACCTCAGCGAACAAATGCTGTACATTTGGTTTACCTGCCAGAATGTTCAATACTTTTACTCGCTTTTAATTTATGACAGCTAAACTCTGTTAAGAACCTATTCTTTCGACACACGGGTACTATTAGTAACATTTATGTTTTTATTTTAAAGAAAGTATTCCAAGGCAATGGCTAATAATATTTCAAACTGAAAAAAAAAAAAAAAACATGCCGCTGACACAAATAATCAAACTGGTCAGAAAAAGTGTTTAAGCAGTATAGTGTTTGTCACATTTCATGACCTTTCAAAAACCTGGTACCACAATACAATGGAATGAAAGTCTTTTTGTTTCTTTCTATTGGCTTGTACTAGCATTTTTATAATGAATATCGACGATATGGAGTAAAACAAAAAACTAATACGAAATCAATTAGGATACAATCATGCACTGTTTTGTTATGTGCAATAAAATCAATTTTAACCGAAAAAGAAGTGTTATTTCTGCTTTTTTTCTTTCAATTGCATTTATTGCATTATTGGTATTGTCTTTTTTTTTCCAAAATTAATACATACTTTCTGTTACTCAACAAAATGATAGGTTTCATTGTAGCCAGGACAACAAGTAATTATTGGCAGGTTCGCTGAGGCTCTTTTGAGTGATTAAGACTCCATATTCATCGCAAATTTTGTCAAGAACTTAGAAGATTATACAAAACTTAGATGTACTAAACAGTTTTACTTAGTATTATATGATTATCTTTGCAAATATACAAAACATTCACAAAATGGATCAATTTGGAACTTGTATTTGAACTAATGGAGAAATGAGACTATCAAACCTGCTATTCAAATACAAAATTCGATATTTTACTGCAAATATTAGGTATTAAAAAAAATAATTTCAGAATGTGTTTTTTTACATATTTACTTTCTTATTTTACATTTTGATACCTCAAAGGTCAAGGTCAGCCTTTCATTATGAACTGCTAAAATTTGAAAGTTTCTGGCATGTTTACCAAAAAACTGCTGCATATGGCACTATTTGCTAGTTTTTCTTAAATACAGCTATTGGTTCTTGTATGAGATGGAATTTGAACTGATCTGATGAAAAAAGTTTGGATTTTTTCTTAACAGCAAAGGGAAGAAAGTCTACAAAAATGATATAACATTTTTTTCCTTAAAATCATGATTGATGTTTGACCCCATTTTGTAAGAGACGTGACTATAATCGTATGACATTGATATTTTGATTAGCTTTCATCGATATATATAATTTATCTGTATTATATTCCGGTGCATTAAATTCTAAAAAATCGATAGCTTGCTATCCTACTATATACTTTGTTAGATAATGGAGGTCATTATGTGAAGCTGACTTAGTAATAATGACCAAACTATACCTTGTTTGATAATGGAGGTCAGTGACAGTGAACCTGAACCAAAAAACTTGGAGACTTTAGTAGAATAGACAGCTGCATGATCAGACACTTCTTTGATTTCTTCTGATTCAGCTTTTTTTAGTCTGGCTGCCAGTCCTCTTCTTCTTCCAGACTTAGATTTTGTTAACTTCACTGGTGAGTCCTCGCTGTCACTTGCATTCACACATTTTTTTACCGGACTAAAAGGATCTTCCTGGAAAAATTTAAGTACATGATAATTTAGCATTCATAAACATAAAAAAAAAAGAAAATATTGAATTAAAAAAAAAATAACAAGATAGTACATACTTTTCATGATATTTCCTGCTCTACAAACATACTGATATACATGTACATGTACATAAAATTGTCAAATATAAAAAGTTCCACTATTATATCAATATTAAGACCTTTGAGATCCAAAAAACTTGTTTTCTATCAATTCAATGTCTGATTACAAACTGTAATGATCATCTCAAATTTATATGAACTATGGTACTGCAAGGATACAGACTGCAGCCTACAACATGGTGGCATTAAATAACGGTATGTATCCATGTACCTACTGGTATAAAGGATACAGAGTACAGCCTACAACATGGAGGCATTAAATAACGGTAGGTATCCATGTAACTACAGGTATAAAAGATAGAGTACAGCCTAGAACATGGAGGCATTAAATAACAGTATGTATCCATGTATCTACAGGTATAAAGGATACAGAGTACAGCATTTAAATAATGGTAAGTATGTCTGGACTTGCATCACTGTATATATCATATATTTGTTAGCATATTAAATATCTTCAATAAGTATGTACACACTAAACTAGTTAAAAATATAGCGTGGCAAATTTCCTAAAGTAATGTACTTATCAGAGGATATATTACTGAGAAAATGGTTAAGTTCAACATGCTAAAATGTAGAAAAAATTAATAAAATGTGCCGAAATAGGTGTACATATTGTTACAGCTACATTATTAGTAACATTAGAATCAAATACATAGGTAGATCTAAATCCAAAAATAAAATGTAAATAAGGAATACTCTTAACTACCAAAATTGGAGACCAAATCCATCACCAAAAAGTTCTACCAAGTGAATGGAATGAAGCCTCAGTGTTTAAGCTCTTTTGAATGTTATGATACTGCTGAGTGCAATTTTCAGAAAATAATCTATGATATAAATTGGGTCAGACAGATCTGACTACTCTGCTGTTAAATACAGGAACAGCAGCAGTGGCAATGATCAAATGGTTGCTAAATACAACAAGAGGTTGCATGCAACATCAAGCTTAGAATACCCCCACTACTTATACTGAGAATGTTGAGCTTAGAATATCTCCCAATGCATGTATTGAGAATGTCATGCTAATAATATCCCCTACTACATGTATTGATAAGTTGAGCTACAAATACCCCCACTACACGTATTGAGAATGTCAACATAAGTATACCCCCACTACATGTAATGAGAAAATTGAGTACATCGAGCTAAGAATACCCCCACTACATGTATTGAGAACGTCAATCTTAGAATACCCATCCCCCCATTACATATATTGAGAACATTGAGCTAAGAATACACACACTAATTAGAACTTAAATGAATGAACAAACTTATTTTGTGGAATGTCCAGCATTTGTTGGGGCTTCTATTTAGAACTTTGATGAATGAACAAATTTATATTGTGGAATGTCAGCATCAGTAAGGGGGTTTCTTTTTCAAATAGTTATACAACGAAACTGTTTGCTTCTTTTTTCTTTTAAGGAATTACTGCCTGTTTCTAGCTGTAGTAATTTCTAAAAAAATATATACATTTTAGAAGCGTTTTCTTATTACATGTACATACAATGATTTGTTGATCACCTTCTTTTTTAGCATTAGATTAATACATTTTTGTCATCATTGTGATTTCAAAATAACTGTTTTAGACAGAATTAAAACAGGGTGGTGATATGTTTGTCAGCCGTCAGTCTGTTTTTCTAAAGTTGTTAATGTTGTCACTTTTGAAACAATTGATAGCAATACTTTAATATTTTATAGGATGCACAATTCACAAGGTATAGATGTGCATCCTATGTCACAGCTTGTAGGCATTACTTCAAATCTAATCAACAGTGTGTGACATATGATTCATGTAGTTATTTTGTCATTACTTCTTTACATTTTCTTTAAAAACATATTGTAGGCAAATGTTAACTTGCATATAATTTGTTGATGTATGTTAATGGAAAATACTTACATGTACTTTTCATTTGACAATAACAGATGAAGATGAAGATTAAAAATGTGGCTGTATTGGGGTCTGATATCTATAATTTCATGAAAATTATGCTATATGGTAAAGCGTGACACACATTTTGAAAAATTCTATGCTTCCCATCCACTGGAAACATTTTTGGTATTTCAGACAGTCCTATAATTTGCAGCACAGAATATTAGGCAAAGTAAGTACAAAGTACTATACACTTATCTCTGACCCAATTACTTTGTGTTCATCGAGTTATTCAAAGTAACATAGCTTTTCTCACTTTCTTAAGATTTGGGAAAATAAATAGTCAGCCAGCTGTACCAGTATAAAATGATTATCTGTGCATAACAGTAAATAAGGGGTTTGTTTGTTTGGTGTATCAGCTATAAATGACTGGATGTCATGGACCATCAGTTGTATGTTGTTACTTAACTTTTAAGTAAGCTCATTGTGAACAGGGAGCAACAAGCAAAATCTACTTCACCTCACCATTGTGAACAGAGAGCAAAAGATAAAATCTGATTTCACCTCACCATTGTGAACAGAGAGCAAAAGATAAAATTTGATTTCACCACACAATTGTGAGCAGCAAGCAACAAGCAAAATCCACTTTACACTTTACATGACAATTTTATCATATTTAGCAGAGAGTACCAAGAGGTGAATCATTTTTTAAAAGGAGCTTACTATTCTCTTTAATATAGTTCACCTAGAAGGACAAATTAAACTTAAAAACAACACTTTACTGATGGCTTAATGTGGTAAATCAACCTAGCATAGATGTATTTGGAAGATAGCAAAAATATCACATACATTATTGTTGATTTATATTGCCCTTCTGAAAAGATTTTTCCTACAGATGACAAAAAAAAAAAAACTATACTTTTGCAGAAAAGATACACTGCCGCTCATTTACAGTGCTTAAAATCTTTTGACCATTGAACATATGTACATGTATAATATATGCCAAACTTAAAATATGTTTACAGGACAGGAAGTCTGGTAACAAGTGAATTTTACTGGACCTTCTTTGCTTTTACATAACCTGCTGTCTTGGAAAAGAGTAATCAAGGGAACCAAGATTCTAGCCAAAATCATAAGAATGTACATGTAATCCAGGGACAAAGACCACACATGGAAAACAGACCCACACAACAAAGAACATAAAATAACCATAATAATACATACAAAGCAATTCAGACTCCCCTAAAAACTGGAACCATGGACCAAGTGTATCGATAGGGTAAGCGTCTTCTGCTTTTTTAGAAACACCCACAGGATTCCTCATTAAAAAGTCAAGTCCAGGGTAGACGAAAGAGAAAAGGAAAACTATGACAGGTTGAACAAATCAGTTTTCAAGGTACTGATGGATCCATACATTGTAATGATCTACCAGTTCATGATGACGACCATATAACTTCTGTAGTGATGACTTAAATCTTGTAGCAACAAGACCCTGTTCCAGAAGCATCACTGTAAGAAGTGTACTGTGGTACAAAAATGTCTACATAGTTATGGCAAGCTCTGGTATAACATATGAGTTGCGATATGAAAACTCCAAACACAGTTGCTGAAGGGATGTTGCCAAAGATGGACGGAAAGTTGACATTATGGAATGAAAAGTCATTGTGTTTGTCGTATAGTTTGATCAGTAGTTTTCCTTTACTATCAACCTCTAAGTGTAGGTCAAGATATGAGACTGATTTCGCAGTGTCAGTAGTGTATATATATATAGCTGAAACTGAGATCAAAGGATCTGGTTAAACTATGTTCCTTCCCTTTGGATATGATCAGATATAAAGTCAGCCTAATAAGTGTTAATGAATAGGCAGCCATTAGAGGAGAACAATTTGTTCCCATTGGAATGCTGACCATTTGTTGAAAAACGTATCCACCTCAATGGACAAATATGTTGTTGATAAATATTCCACCATTTTGAAAATATCTTTTGGTGTATTAGGAGGATGATTTAGAATTGTTTTTTACACAGTATGAACAATCTCTGCCATTGAAGTAATGAAGTAATACATAATGTATTAAGGTACACCATCTTTTTTGGAGTAACAACAATGTATAATTTTTTGAGCCAGGATTTTAACATTGTATGGTGAATAAAGTATAAAGAGTTGAAAAATCATAAGTTTTAGAAAATAACAAAAAATGCCTTAATGTAATTTTAAGTTAGTTCTAAATCAAAGTTATGTTTGTTTTCCTGATACATACCTACCCATAAAAAAATGGCCTACCCTAAAAAAATCATTTTTATCTTTCAGCCAAAATTGTATTCTTCATCTTTAAAAGAGTAATCAAGGGAACTAAAGTTATAGCGGTAATCAAAAGAATGTAATCCAGGACAAAGACCAGACACGGAAAACAGACATACACAACAAAGAACATAAAGTAACTAAAATCATACATACAAAGTAACAAAAGTAAATGAGCAACTCGGACTCCACTAAAAACTGGGAGCATGGACCAGGTGCACCAGTAGGGTAAGCGTCCTCTGCTTCTCTAGAAACACCAGCAGAGTTGCTCATAAAAAGTCAAGTCCGGGGTAGACAAACGAGGGAAGGAAAACTATGACCCATTGAATAAATCAGTTTTCATGGTGCTGATGGATACACCATAACGATCCACGAGTTCATGATAACGACCATAAAACTTCTGAAGTGATGATTTCAATCTTGTAGCAACATAACCCTGTTCCAAAAGCCTATTTGTTAGAGTTCTAGCGTGATACAAAAAGTCTGCGTAGTTTCGGCAAGCTCTGGCATAACGTATGAGTTGTGATATGAACACTCCATACGCAGGTGCCGAAGGGATGTTGCCACAGATGAAAGGAAAGTTGACAATTCTGAATGAAAAGTCATCACGTTTGTCGTAAAGTTTGGTCAATAGTTTTCCTTTACCATCGATTTCTAAGTGTAGGTCAAGATATGAGACTGACTTCACAGTGTCTGTATTATCCTTTATCTCAAGTTCTTTTGGGTAGATGCGATGTATCAAATCCCCGAAATTAGGATTGTTTAAAGATAATACGTCATCTATATAGCCGAAACTGAGATTGAAGGATCTAGCCAAACGATATTCTTTCTTTCTGATCAGATCAGCTATAAAGTCAGCCTCATAAGAGTGAAGGATTAGGTCAGCAAGTAAAGGAGCACAATTTGTTCCCATTGGAATGCCGACCGTTTGTTGAAAAACATGTCCACCACACTGGACAAATATGTTGTCAATTAAAAATTCCAGCATTTTGTAAACATCTTCCTCTGTATATTTGGAAGATGATTTGGAATTATTTCTTACAAAGTATGAGGAATCTCTACCATAAACTATATATTTGTATCTAGGTGTACCATCTTTTTTGGAAAAAACAACGATGTATAATGTTTTTAAGTAGGGATTTTAACTGAGTATGGGGAATAGAAGTATACAGTGTTGAAAAATCATAGGTTTTAATGCTATTATATTCAGATAATAGTCTTGAACTGATTGTCTCCAAAAGATCTTTCGAATTTTTCAGGATCCACATTGAATTAATACAACTACGGGAGTAACAAGTGTTGTGGTAGGACTGTAGACCCTCTTTGATAGAAGTTAAAAGTTTTGAAAGAAGTTTGGTGGTACATTTTGCAGATCCAGCTATGAAACGTTGTTTGTATGGATTCTTGTGAAGTTTAGGAATCCAGTACATAGACGGTAAATCACAATCATCGTCCTTGGTAGAGAGACCAAAAGAGGATAGCACAAATTTATGGTTTTCCACAATCTCTTCTTTGGAGAGAGTGGTAGCAGTGTAGGTCTTATCACTGCTATCACTTTCTACGTCTACCTCTGATAATAAACATTGGATATAAAACATTTTGCAGACAAAAACCATGTTGTTTTGGGCTTTGTCTGCTGGTACGACAACATATTTTGTCATGTATAGTAGACAATTAAAAAGATATTAAACACTGCTATTGATCATTTAAAATCTGGGTTTAGGAGTCTGAATTTTAAAATAAAATGAATTGCCTACCTATCTACCCACAATAAACATTATGAGTTGGGTACAATATGTACTGGTATACTACATGTAGGATCTAACAACACTCCATTCTACTTTCTGTTATGATGACCTTTTCAGAATTTCAGTTTTTTCCTTTGAATAATGCTTTCAAAATCATCAAAGATGAAATCCAATTGGCTGATGAGAAAGGTCATCAGAACAGAATCAGAAGTAGAATGGAGTGTTGTTAGATCCTACATGCAGTGACTGAAGGGCACAATTGATAGGTCTAATTTAAATTACAAAAAATGTAGATTGGGACTGCCCCAACCTTGAATTTTGAGCTTAACCCTTAAATTTTAGAAAATTTATAACAAAACCAAATTTTATAACCAAAAACATGTAAATATTGAGTAAGAAATTTTTATTTTGAAGCAAAATATAAGCTAAGACTATCAAATCAGATTTACAGACCTCTAGAATCTATGAAAAACCTTGATTAGATATTTCAAAGACTATCAACATGGAACATAGAATTATAGGTTGATTTGCCCCGCCCATGAATATTTATTTGTGGTGATCCCTGAAAAAAAAATATTGTTAATTTTTCAAAGCCATGTAATTTATACTTAAAATTAAAAATACTCGGTAGGAAATTACTTTCACAAATTTTAGAGCAGGAGATCGCCCTTCTCAAACATTTCTAGAAGTGGCAGATTTGCCAAGTTTTTGTTTTCCCAACATGTTTTGACAAGAATCACAGTATTTCATGATAATTTTTTGCTGAAAATTCAAATAATACAGAAAAAGAAGAATGTAGCTACTTTTATGGGGGCATGTAAGAGGAGATTGTTGAATTTTTCATTAAATATATTCCTTACTTATTCAAGAACAGAAATAAAATGAAATAGTTTTGTTAATGGAAATAGTAATCATAAATTATACGTATATGTACAATGTATCTATAAGAAATTACAAAATATAACAAGAACAAGTACATGTATGGTGTATATCTCAAAGAGACAACAAACCCACTTGGATAAAAATGAGATGAAAATGTCAGCCCAAGACCAACCACTGGTCTTCAATGAAAGGCAAGGAAACCTCATACCACAGGGCAGGCTACAGCTGCATCATTACACATAGGTACAGCTAAAGAGTTGCACATATATACTCAAGTAACATAAACATAATTTAAAGGTGAAAACAAAACATAGACATACAGAGGCCAGAAATTCCTGACTTGGGACAAGTGTAAAAAATTATGGTGGGGTTAAAGTACATTGGCATGATCACAACCTTCCCCCTTTAAAATATGGCCACTTTGGAAAAAATATTACACAACTGAACACACCTAAAAATCAGTTCAAAAAGGTTTAAGTTCCTTTTTACAACAGAAATAAAGAAACTGAATGTAAATTATACAAATGCATGAACTAAGCACTTAATTGACATACCAGCTCCAGTCCTGTTTAAACCTACATAAAGTTATGTCCCTATTATGTGTAAAATCAATCCCAACTCTTCTCATTGCAGGATAGAGAATCAGGGTATATCATAAGTCATACAATGAGGACACAACTCATGTCATGTCAAAAGTGCTTTTAAATATAGTGTTTTAATTTCTATGTAAAAGCCCTATGAGCAAATCAGTGTAAATACCAAAAAAATGTTATCCTTAACGGTCTGACAACAATATGACAACTATATCCCTATGAGCCTATTCAATGGTTTTGTTTTCTTATTGGATGAGTGTGACTTTCGAGCTTCCTGTGCTATGTGTAAAATATGACAGTAAAAAAGAGTGAGAGATACTTGCACATACATGTATTAATCATTTACAAGTACATCTCTATTTGAGAATACGCTCCTTGTATCAGTTGAAAAATTTTGTGAATGTTTTGACAAGCTTGTAATATTGAAAAACTTGATTTAGTAATTTCTAAGTTACAATGTATATAAAGATTCCTTTCGTTAAAATCCGAAACATTGTTACAACATGAGCAAATCAAACCAGTTGTGAAATGTAAATGCCATATGATGGTGACCAACGATGTCACAATCCAAAAGGGAATAGATGACAATAGGGAATGAAAAGTCTTCTCTTTTATCGTAAATTTTAGGATTATGTTTACCATAATCAATATGAATGCCAAGAAACAAATATTCTTTATTATCACTACTTACTTTATTCAAAGACAGTTGTACAGGAAACATATCTTTAGTACAAGTATAGGGATCATTGTTGTTTAGAGCTAAAATATCGTCCAAATACAGACCCATCGAAACCTGCCGGACCGTCGGACCTGTCCAGTAAAATTGTCCCGGGTCCAGTAAATACATGTTGCTTGTCGGCCCGGGTGTCCGATGTTTTTTTCTTACGTTAAAGAAGATTTTCTCAAAACTGAAGTGGTTTTTGTGAATAATAAAACTAGAACGTTTTAATAATTATGTGAATTAGTCTACAGTCTAGCGAGATAGTCAATCAATTTGATTGTAAACAACAATATGTAACTTCCGGTTCATTCGCTACACGTCATTTCGTCCTTTGATATATCGTCCCTTCCGTTGTCTCGCTACTCGTTTACATGTGAAACATGCGGTCATTATATTGTCAAAATAATAATGAAAAAATAATAAAGTATATTTCTTTTATATCGAAATTGATAAAGATTAATAATTGAACATCTGATAAAACAAATTTTCATTTGACAATGATGATGATTATGAAGACAGTGAATGTTTTGACTATCAAGATGAAATGTTGAATTTTGAAATGATTATGTTTTATGCCAGAGATTGAGAATAGATTTTATAATTTAATAACAATACTTTATTTCAAATTTAAAAAATCAACAATATATAATACAAAGAACTCAAAACAAAGTACACATGTTTCGTTTATGAAGACTCATCAGATACACTCTAGCCAAAATGAATAATGGTGACAAATTAACAAATTCAAGAGCCCATACCCAGTAGTTTTAAAATCAGCTTGATAATAAAATGTACTTGGAGATTCCCACTCCCCATCAAAAATGTTAGCGTGTCGATAAATTGTTCAGAGTTTTTTCGGTCAGACAAATTGTCGTTCGGTCAGACAAGTCATCACCTTGTGTCTGACTGAATGTCAGATGTGCTTAAAAAAATTTCGATGGGTCTGCAAATATCTTAGAGTGTTATAAATTTTTTCTATCAAATGTTATATGGAAGAGTCTTCATTTATTTTTGAACAGTTTCATTACATTTTGGCTCTTGCAATAGTAGTCACCATCTGTTATTTATTTGATTGGCCCTTTTACAACAGTGTTAAGGAGTTAACTATACTATTACTAATGTATAACGGAGATCCTGATTTGTTTTCAAAATCATGAATCACATGATTACAATTACAAATAGGGACTATAAACAAAGCGACCTAGTGCTTCATTAAGAACAGATACTCAGTTTAAATAAAAAATACCCGAAGGTCTAGTAGTACGTGCATTGTAGAAATACGAATCAATTCTGACATAACTTAACAAAATTTGAGGATCACTAAGTTTATCAGCATTTTATCATTTTTTTATTAGTGCGAACTCAACCCATTCATTCAGCGGTTCAAGTTTCCCAGAGCTGATCACTCAATGTCACCATAGAATGTTGGTTACCGTTTCTACTTCAGTCATTGTAACAAATTTAAGTCCTTTCATCTGTTCATGACCCAGTGATCGTATTGTCCATAAACCTAAAAATAGCGCGCCCGAAATCAAAAAAACATAATCGGAAGGATATTCCGAATGTAAAATATATCCTAATGATCCAAACTACACATTAAAACTGTATTTGACTACAACGGACGGTATAATTTGAAACCCCCCCCCCCAAAAAAAAAAAAAAAATAAATAAATAAATAAATAAATAAAAATGTGACAACTTTATGGTATTTAGAGACATGAATTTCGATATGTTAGACAAAAATAAAAGTATTTTTTTAATGATTGTTTTAAAATTTTAATTCTGTTTGAAAAACATTGTCAAGAAAGCTATAAATGCTTCACCAAAAATTTAAACCTATAGTCTGCTAGATGTAAACAAATACTGAGGGAAAATGTTAACTCGAAAAGCTTGAATAAAATTGTTGAATCTTTATTTCATATATTTCATAGGTTTTACTAAACGAACTATCGGGACTTTTACGCCTAGAGGTTACAGACCACCAATTCAACCAATGAGCATTTGGAACGTACGCAAAAATAGTCCTACGCAGAAATTACCCCTGTTCCTCATAGTGCTGTGAAAAAAGTTCTCATCTTATTTAAAAAATTTAAACAGTTTCTGAAAGGAAAAACATTTCTGTACATTTTATAGGTGCATTTTGTTTCTTGTGATGTGAAGCCTAATCTCCACAATGATTTTTAAATATACCCCTATCTTGTGAAAACACTGGGATTTCCCATGCTATTTATAGACCCTTCACTTCCGGTGACCAGTACTGCACTGCAAGTCTGCTAACCCCACATGCCATTCTGAGGATTGTGAGCTGACATATGTAGAATCATGCTGATATATAGTCCTCTGCAGGTTAAAGTTAAGGTAAAGTCCAGAGAAGCCATTGAATATTGTGAAATTAGCATAGAAGCCTATGGAAAGTGGAATTAGTGGTTTTTAGCCTAGAGCCAAAAAGGGTTAAAAGTGTGTGAATAGATTGCAAGTAGGCACGTCAAAATTTAGAAAACGTATATAAAGAAATATGACAAGAACCCCAGCTAGCAAAAAAATATATATTAATGCCGAAAAGACTTGTAAAAGGGTTCTTGTCCAAAGCAAGGAGTTTCCAAACTAAAAAACGATATAGGGCTGAAATGGGTAGAAAACTCAAGAACGGAATTCCAGCCTCTTACGTTGTAGGAGTAGTGAAAAAAAAGAACAACCAAACATTTCTATGGACGTACTACTTTTTGACTTTTTCAAAGACTTAAACAGTAATTCGGTGCCAATACTGACGAAGAATCAGATCCACTTGTCACTGATGATATTGATTTAGATCAAACTAATGGTGAGTTGAACAAATATATAGAAAAAGCGAACATTTTTAAGTGCATTTGCAAAGTGAAAAACAACAAAGCTTCGGGTTAATATAAATTGTAAACAAAGAAGTACTTTAAAAGTACATCGCAACTGTTTATAGAAGTGTATGGACTTTTATTCAGTTTAGTTTTTGATACAGGTATATAACCAAATTCTCGCCTTATTGGAATGTAAGAATAGGGGGTGAGAGAAATGACCCTAAAAATTCAGGCCGATCACAATTGTGAGCCGCCTTAGCAAGCTTTTTACTGCTATTTTGAGCGACCACCTTAACAGTTATTCGGATTTTTTTTTCAATACTTTAAGAAAATCAGTGTGGTTTTCGCCAGTCTCAGCTGTAGATAATTTATTTACCTTACATTCATTTTTCGAAATTCTGAAACAGAAAAAGAGGAAGTTTACCTTCGTAGATTTTGAGAAGGCGTTTGATAATGTTTGGATGGATGGGCTCTAGCATAAATGTATTGTAAATGATATCTATTGTAAAATGTTCAGTGTTATAAAAAATATGTACAAAAATATTGAATCAAACATTGATTATGATAAATGTACATCAGAATATTTCTCATGTGAAATTGGAATTAGACAAGGTGAAACCTTTCACCTTTCTTGTTTGCATTGTTCTTAAAGGATTTAGAAGACTTTATGGACAGGAATGATATCTTAGGTCTAACTTAATTATCAGATGAAATAGAAAATGATTTAAGTTTATTTATGAAAATACAATGTATCTATATCGTTATACGCTGATGATACTGTGACGTTACGCACGCTATTGCGGATGTGTCGAAAAAACACCTATCTAAACTATACATGACTATTGTAAACAATCAAAATCGTGAATATGTGAAAGTAGTATACTGTTGGAATCAGGACAACTTATTAGTTCTGAATATTTGTCATAAATGGTACTTCTAATTCTTTATAATCAATTAAACTTTCCAAAAACCCGTAAAGGTTACAGACCACCAATTCAACCAATGAGCATTTGGAACGTAGGCAAAAATAGTTCTACGCAGAAATTACCTCTGTTCCTCATAGTGCTGTGAAAAAAAGTTCTCATCTTATTTAAAAAATTTAAACAGTTTCTGAAAGGAAAAACATTTCTGTACATTTTATAGGTGCATTTTGCTTCTTGTGATGTGAAGCCTAATCTCCATGATGTACCCCTATCTTGTGAAAACACTGGGATTTCCCATGCTATTTATAGACCCTTCACTTCCGGTGACCAGTACTGCACTGCAAGTCTGCTAACCCCACATGCCATTCTGAGGATTGTGAGCTGACATATGTAGAATCATGCTGATATGTAGTCCTCTGCAGGTTAAAGTTAAGGTAAAGTCCAGAGAAGCCATTGAATATTGTGAAATTAGCATAGAAGCCTATGGGAAGTGGAATTAGTGGTTTTTAGCCTAAAAACGTCAAAGTTCCGTATGTCCGATGTAATACACTGTAGGTTAAAACAAAATCTGAAATAGTGAATGCGCTATTGCAGAGGGTTACGAAATTCGCCAAATTTTGCGTGGAAGAATAATTTCATATGTTCTTTTCGAAATTGCGTTAATTTTAGGCAATGCATACGTACGGCGGAAACACTAAAAGATTTACAAAGACAACTAGATTGTTTTTATCAGTTTTGTGTAACTTTGAGGCTTAAAGTTAATGTATAGAAATAAAAGTGTTGTCTTTTTTGTATTGGCAGGATGCCAAATAATTTAAGATTCTTGTATAGTAACGAGAATATTGACACTGTGAATGAGTGTAACTATTTAGAGATACTTCTATCAAAAAGCGGTAAGTTTAATTTGCAAAGGCAATACAATTGCAAGCAGATAAAGGGCGAAAAGTCATGTATAAAGTTCTGAAAAGGGATAAATATCACAATTTATCCTCTTCCTCAGTTAGATTTATTTGATAAAACTGTAAAACCCATGACTCGGAAGTCTGGGGCTTTAGTAATATTGACTGTATTGAAAGAGTACATCCTAAATTTCGTAAATTATTGCTGAGTTTGAAAATGACAACATCAAATTGTATGATATGTGGCGAAATTGGGCGATGTCCACTTATTTTAGATGTGAAGCAGAGAATTATACCCTATTGTGCCAATTTTTTAGCAGTAAAAAAGTCGAAACTATCTTCTGTTGTGTATAAATCAATGCAAACTATGCATCAACAAAATCATCTTTCTTTATTAAATTTTGTAAAGAAGGTACTGGGATGGACGACTGTAGGTTGTCATATATATGGATTTCTCAAACATTTGTAAGCGATATATAACTGAAACTAACCATTAAAGATATTCTAAGTGACCAGTTCCAACAAGAATGGAACAATATGATCAATGAAAATTTGAAAGTCATCAACTAAATACTTTTCAAGGAAGATAGATGGAATAATGTTCCAAGAGAACATAGATAAAGAACTATCTACAGTCTGAATGAGATTGGTGACAAGTTTCATTCTATTGTGAAATGCTATTTTATCTAATCAATCTGGAAAGATGTATATTACAAAAATATGTTGAGTCTACTGACTCTTTTGTTCGGTTATGTTATGTATGTAGTGTAAAATCTCTGTACCTGAACATGATGGTGATGAAAATTAAGATATATATGTACATATGTTACTGTAAATGTGTATAATTAGTCATTATACATCATTACTGAAATTTCAGTAAATGCAATATATATATAATTCCAAATTCTGACCAGTAATTATACATAATTACTGATATTTTCTCAAGTTTTTCTACAAATTTAATGATTTAATTCCAGTAAATGTGTAGAAAAATTTGAAATACTTGGTGCCAAATGTTAAATAAATTGACCTAACATGATAAATTATTATATATTTCATTGAAATTCCTTCTAGACAATTAACAGACTTAACTGTTTTTATTTCTAAAGATAATAAATAAATGAACTAAATGATCTGTATTGGAACCAACTCAACAAAGTCGCAAGAGGAAAATGAATCGACTCGATCCACAGTGACTTTCATTCGATTTGTTGTTTTACAGCTAGTTGAAATAGACCAGTTCCAATTTCAATACAAATCTTGGTAGGCTACTAAGTAGTTTAAAATAGCTCTCTAGGTAGAAAATTTTCCTACATTATACCAATGTGTCCTACTTAAATACCACAGAACACCCGTGTAATCATTTGGACACTGCCTTTTAAGTTTGAATTGCTGTCAATTATGATGAGCTTAACATCTAAAGGTCAAGTAAATACAACTCAGGGAGGCCATTTAAATCATAGTTAAATTTTCTATACTGGTACATATTAGGGCATCTTATATAAACAGTTACTGTAAACCAAAGGAAAAAAAAATGACACTATTTAGTATTTACAATCACTTTACAACATTTCTTAAACATTTTTTTTAAACTGTTAAATACTAAGAAGTCCTCAGAAAGACTGGTGCATGCATTTATATTGCAAACTGAAAACATGGCCATTTTGCAAAAGTGTAATGAATTTTACCATAACTTTAAGCTCTTAAAACTACGCCAGCTAGAAAGAATCTCAGTTTAACAATGTATGAGCATCAAATTCTTTCTAAAAGATGTTTCAGCATTCAGTTCAATGATGTACTTGACACTGAAAATAGACTTGGTCTATGAATATTTAAATAAAATGAACAGTGTTATCCAATCAGAACAAGTAAATCACTTGACTGTATATAGAGTACACAGTGGTGGATGGCATGATATAGAGGTTAAGGTCGTCATAATTGACAGCTATTCAAACATAAAAGGCAGTGTCCAAAAGATCACACAAGTGTTCCGAAGTAGTTAAGTAGGATTCATTGGTATAATGTAGAGCAGTTTTCTAACTAGATAGCTATTTAAATTACTCACTAGCCTACATAAATTAGTATTGAAATTGGAACTGGTCTTTTTCAATTAGCTGTAAAGGTAACAAACCGAACTAAGAAACTACAACTCAACAGCCTAAATTTTACAGCCAATAGGGGGGTTATCCAGATTTGTTTTAAAAGTCCAGGACTTAAACTGTCAAATCTAAATAAATGTGAGGACTGAAATGCAGATGTACTACACCGAATTCACTCAAAGTGTTTAATGCAAACCATACATTGAATTCTATTACAACAAATGTATGCTTTACATATATGTAGTTGTCGAAAACTGCAGGACCTGCATGCTGGAACTAAAGACAAATATTGGCTGAATGTCCGACACAATCACCCCTGATTCAGACACTGGTAACCATCAGTCTGGGAGAAACCGATCTAAATATGTGTTTACAATATCCTGGTTATACTGCACAAAATTCATATCAAGACTACAACGATTTAAGAGCTTATAGAATTGAAAGGCTGCTCATATATATGCGTTTTGGTCGGCTTAGCTATATTGTTCACGTATACAGTTTAAATTGTCTTAAGAAAAATCCAAAGAAATACCAATTTAGGTATTCATGTATTTTTTTACAAAAGTACCTAAAATACCGTGAAGTTGATGAGTTTGAGAAGGAGGGGGGACTATTTGTCTTTTTTTATTTTGATTTGTACTATGCTATTTTTTTTCAGTCTGGATTATTCATTCACTTTTGTGTTAGTTTACATGCCGGACATGGCTTCTCTTGGTTTCCATTATTTATGAATCGTATAATATCGGTCACTGACACAGGAACATTTTAAGCTCTACAAAGTTCAGTAAGTAATATACTTTCTTTTGACAGATAACCGAGTTTACCTTCTTTATCTCTGTCTTGAGTTGTCGTACGGAGAGATATCCATAGTTCTACAGCACAAATTACAAGCACGTATGTAGTAATTATTTCCAATCTAGGTGGTCATACTGACATATTAGATGTACATCTATGTCAATTGATATGATAGAGACTAACAACTGTTTTCTCATCTTAAATTACAAGGATTGAACATGCAATGCAATTTCGTTTTGGTCTTGTTGGTCCTACTAAGTCTTTTAAACACTAAGTACATTGCTAGATACTCAACACACAGGACCAAACTTCCACTACATTAAACAAATACGTACATACTCCAGATCTAGATTATAGTTAAGGTCTAACTATAGATATCAAAGTACAAATCACACACCATGCAATCATCATACAAATTTCGAGTAGAAATGACATTGCATTAAAAGCATGATATGATAATCATTAACTCATTATCTTAAGTAGACTATTTGTTTCAATTCATTTATGTTTTTTTCAGCAACATGTTTTTCGTTGTTTTACTGTTGCATGCCTTGGTTTCGCAATCTTTCTGCCACAGTACATTTAGAAGTAAAATCCCAAACGGATTTAACGTACCTAACCCATGCCGAATACCTGCAGTGTGGAATCCAGTTGGACATTATAACCCGGAACATTACACCCACATCAAAAATCCGTTTGCTATTGTAAGTTTTGGGAAAAGTACAAAATTAGATTTTGCATTGAATTATTTTGTTACCATTGAAATAGCATTTAGTTACATGTATACGTGAATTCCTGTGTTGTCATGTGATTGAATTGAACATTTTTTTTTTAATAGCTATAGGCAGTAAAAAGGGAAACAGCATCGAATAACGGTCTTTTTAGGGTAACTCTTTAAATTAATACGTTTGAATAGAATAATTTCTTGGCTTTAAAAGATACACAAGTCAAGCCAGTAACACATTGTGGAAGACCTAGTATTCGAAATTTTTAAAGTTCTATCATTTATACTACATAATGGGTCCGTGATGAAACCATATAATTTGGACCAAAATTGCACCATGAGAACTGATTTGTTCAACGTGTCATACTTTTCCTTTCCGCTTTCCTCTACCCTGGGCTTGACTTTTTTTATGACGGCAACTCGGCAGGTTTCTAGAAAAGCAGGGGACTTTCACCCACCGGTGCGCCTGGTATATGCTCCAAATTTTTAGATGAGTTCGATTTACTCTTATACTTTTGTTACTTTGTATTGTTTTGGTTATTTTATGTTCTTTGTTGTGTTTTTTCTGTTTTCCATGTCGGTCTGTCTATGGATTGCATTCTTTTGATTTCAACAAGAATCTTGGTTCCGTTGATTACTAAATCAAAGAAATTTATCATGGTACTTTATAATATCTACGTTCGCACAGAAATATGTTATCGTTTTAGGATTTCAGGAAGAACGATTTCGTTTGGAATGCAACAATATGTAACAAAGACTCAGACGGAGATGGAATGACAAATGGAGATGAACTAGGTGATTCTAATTGTACCTGGAGACCGGGTAAAACTGCATTCAACCCCGTTGGACACCCGGGTAAGTATGTAACAATCACCAAATAGGATAATGTTTGGTATGGTGCTTTGAAACCGTAAATAATGTCAGTAACTGGAGTTTGCATATTGATAGAACGAGCAACAGGTGGTTCCATATTTCTGAAAGAGGGTTCCAGAAAATAGAGTGTCCAGGCTATTACTTGCTCATTTTTGCCCCAAATTTACAAAAACTTTTCCCACAAAAGTCCGAATCGGATGGTCTACTCGAACAACGCAACAGATTGGAATTCCGTCCCTCCATGTTAGGGCGGAACAGTCCGAAAATAGCTTACCAGACCTCTAGCATTGCTATAGTAGAGGGCTTAGCACAGACACATAATGAGTAATTTGAAGTAAACAAACACGAGAGCATGACCGATAAACTGGAAAACTGACAGAGTAATCCATCATATGATATGCAAGGGTTCATAGTAACATAAACTCCTTCAACAGCCTAATGGTATTGGCCCCTAAGACATGGTTCCATTTCGGTTCATATAGTTAGTTCATTTCAAAACTTGTTTTACAATTAATTCAAATTCAACCAGTGCTTTCTAGACCTTCCATAAGGAGTAGGTACTCACTGCTTTAGATCATGAGGCCCCAGAGGTACTTCTAGACAGGACCCAAATGGATGAACTTGATGCCACTCCCCCTTTTTTTACTAGGGCAACACATTTCCATATTTTTCAGTTTCATTCTCCTTTCTCTATCTCTCTATGGTTAAAGTTGTTCCATGATAACTTTTAAATAGTGTTTTCTATCCATATCAGTTTTATGTTTATAGGCTTCACTTCAAGAGGCTTTATTTGGATCCTGCCTACAAGTACCTGTACTCTGAATGATTTTTCTATAGTGTGAAAATTGTGCTCACCAGCACATTGCTTTACTTAACACTCAATTACATCTACATGTATGATAAAGGAATATTTTGGGGATATGTGGCAGAGCCCTCTGTTTGTATTGCAGGAATTTGTGAACCAGTAGGATCAACACAATGCAGGAGGCAAAACTTCAGCTGTGACTGTTTAGAGAACTGTCAGGGGTTACTTGGACATGCATAAATTCGTTGTATTAATATTCAATAAAGAATTTTTGTCATATTCACTTGCTAAAGGAGACATGACACAAAAAAAAAAAGAATTTTAATTTTTTTTGTTTATTAAATTGCTTTGAAATACTGAATATATATGATAAAAATGGTCCTTAAAGTTTCTTTTCTCATTTGTTAGAAGATAAATTGGTTTAAAATTGCTGTTGACCAAAGCCCTACAAACTTTAATATGGTTTAAGATAAAATGGAGAAAAGGAAAAATGAATAGTAATTACTATGTCAGAAATTTCCCTTTATTCATGGAGTGAATATTTTAAGTGACTGCATTTTAAATGAACTTTAATAAAAAAAAAAAAAAAGGAATTACTTTAAAACTGCCTAACTTGTTACAATATTAACTTACCTAGTTCCACAAAATAAGAGTTTTGTCATACCTATTAACCTTAAAACATCTTAAGGTCTTTTTCTCAAAGATTAAAGAATTTAACACAATTTATACACAATCAAGACAAAATAACCAATGTAAATATATGTCCAACATCTGTGTATTTAAAAAAAAACACATCATCATTGAGTACATCAAAAAGTCTTCACTAAAAACAAATGTACTATGAATTCAGAAACCAGAAACTGCTACCATTTTATCAATGCAAACAATATAGGTTTGGTAAAATTATATTTAAAATAGGTTGACAGGAATGTTGAACTTCTCATTTTATGATATTGTGAAACTTGAATGACATTCAGTTCTACAAATACTAAATCAAAATATTCTAACAATAATTTTGTTATGGTACATCAGTGTTCTTGTCAAAATTTCTAACATAAAAACACCCAGTGGGTGTATATTTAACAAAGAATGGATTCCTAGCAGTGTGAACCAATAATGGATTCCTGGCAGTGTGAAGGGATAACATACATGATTTATTATATATTGCACAGGTATTATGGTAATTTCAACTATGAAGGGCAATAACTCTTAAATTAATTATGATGTTAAAATTTGGATGCAAATACTTACTTGCTATTCTAAACAGATTTGAATGATTATGATACAAACACATATTCTACAAAAATTATGGGTTGACTACAGAGATATACCTTCATTTCAATTAAATAAGGCCTTGAACAGTAAATACAATTTTACAATAAAATAAATTAAACTAGCATGGTGCACAGCATTGCGTTAAAAATTTGAAAGCCTTTGTTCAAAGTTATTTTAAAATTATCCAGAAACAAAAAAAGTATACAACAAACAGAGGATCATTTTATACCCTGACTCATTGAACAGAGTTAAAAAAAATAGATACAAATCTCTCAATTGAAAGTATGTGGTATTAAAATTTCAATAATGGTAACCTCTGTCAGGAGCCTTATGTGTATTTATAAAACAAGACAAAATTAATTTCATAGCTTATAACTTAAAATATACTTAAAGTAAAATTATCATTATTCACAATTTTCCCCCCAGCTCAAATAAACAGGTTCATATAAAATATTAACATTAAAATAAGTGTTACTTCTCAGTTTATCTGTTTTAATTTACACAGCAGCTAAAAAGCACTTACAAACCAAATGGACCTAAGAATAAAATTCAATTACAATTGACCTAAAATTACATCTACTACCATAATGCCCAGTTCAGCCATAACATACAGTGAAAGTAGGTGTAATTTTAATTAGATAAAGATTGTGATCAATTGAAGCTTGTCATATACATACATTACCATACTTCATCAAGCTGCTACAATCACACTACAAGTGTACATATGTACACAATAGGAAAAATGTGATGAACTACAATTAGTTTATTATGACTTTAATCAGAATACTCTCTCAAAGTGTTGGTCAGGGTTATGTGATGCTTTAGTAGGAGCATTAGGTGCTGGTACTCTATAGTTAACACCAGGCCTTCTGGGTGCCAAATATTCAAACATTGATGTGTTGTGTTTGGACAGAGTGGTACTCAGATCTATAGGCATGGGATCAGTCCAGAAAAAGTCATGATTGAGAGCCTCATCAGCATCAATTCTCTTGGTAGGATCTAGAGTTAATAATCTATCCAACAACTCCAAGGCATACTGGTCTTTAACATAACAGTTAAGTCTGTCCTTCACCTTTCTCTTTTGTGAAGATATTAAGTCAATTTTGCCCCAAAGTGGTAACTTCTCAACATTTGGCCAGACCTCCTTAATGATTGAACCACACAGCTGACTTATGAGTTGTAGCTGATGTTGTTCAGTCCTACCCTGCATGATGGGTGTACGTGTCCACATTTCTGCCATGATACAACCAACACCCCACATATCTATAGCAGGACCATAGTCTCTCTCTCCAAGTAGCAGCTCTGGGGGTCTGTACCATAAAGTAACTACTCTATTTGTATATCTGTTGGGATTGTTTTTGTTACTTATACTAAATGACCTAGCCAGCCCAAAATCAGCTAGTTTGAGTACACCATTCTTAGTGATTAAAATGTTAGCAGCTTTCATATCCCGATGCAATATTTTGTTGCTGTGAAGGAAATACAGTCCATTAAGTAATTGTTGTACGATCTTTTTTATTTCTCCAAGGTTAAACTTGACATGTGCATTTGATAAGAGTCCAGCTAAATCATGTTCACAGAAATCTGAGATCATATAGAATGTACTTTTGTACCTGTTGTATGGTGTGGCTGTAAAATAAAATGTCACTGATGAAAATCTTGACAGCAAAGATACATATTCAATAAGTGATACGATAGGATTTGATTTGATATGCAAGCACATATATACATTGTACCAAGTTTTATGTTGATCATATGTGGCACATTTTAATACATAATACTTGTTTTTTAACCAAAACTTGGGATGAGCTTGGACAACATTTACATATATTCAAAAACAAACAGTAACATATAGCAATGGAATGCATACTTTTTTATTTCAATTTGTTTCTACAGTGTGGGTTTAATTTTTCAAGAGATTGGGTCTTAGAAATTCAGCAGTTATACTCCACATACAATTTTATACCAATTTACACAAGCTGTATTGCATTATGTTTAGTGCATAGAAAAAATTATTTTTTATTCTTAAACTGGTACAGTATATTTTTAAACATATTTGTCCAATACATGAACATGTACTTAGTTTTTATGAGGTAAAAAAATTTCTTGCTGAAAGTACTCATATGATATAAACCTTATTAATGCTTTCTTACCTTTTGATCTACATATTTCAACTAAGTTTAGGACATTGTCATGCTTTAACAACTGTAAAATCTTTATTTCTCTCAAAGCTGTGATAGGAAACTGAAAAAAAAAAGTTCACAATATTACTTCATGAATACATTTAATAGGATTCATTCAATAGAATTGAAGTAAATTGTCAGAACTGGCAAGGAACAGAATGAAGAATTGGCATGATAAACAATCTTATAAAAGATGTTTTGTTATTGTAAGACAATGAGGATGACAAACATGAATGTACATTGTAATTAAAAAGACTTTCATCAGTTTGTAGAATTACACAATAAAATATGTATGGGGACAAGTTTCAATCAGAACTGTATCATAATATTTAACATGATAGATGAAGACTTACAAAGTCCATTATGCATTGAACACTGTCCTGGTTTCTTTGACTTATTTATCCATTCTCGTTATATTACGGTTTGTAAGTCTTGTACTAGTTTCATTTTCCTTCCCGAAATTTCCGATGTAGAACCTGTTGAAATCAGAAGACCTATCTGCATTTTATATTTTACTTCCTGGATCTAAGAACATTTTTCATATGGATTATGATGTGAATTCTATTTTATGCTTTTCTCAACATTTCCATCATGTAGAACCAGATATTTCTCATATTCATCAGTATTTTTACACAAAAAGATGTCTAGACTGTTTAACTGAACTCAATGATATGTTTAATGACAAATCCCATTCATCTGAATGGCAGACAAGGACCCATTCATCTGAATGGTAGTCAAAGACCCATTCACATGAAACTACAAAGTCACATGATGAGACTTATATACCCTATTAAAATCAGTTTGAAAACAATTCATTTATACCAAATCATTACCCATGTATGTAAATCCCTGAACAGCTTCAATGAAAAAGTTTGTTTTGAGTGATTCAAACAAACGCATGGATCATTTAATTATCTTAAATTGTTATTGTTTTAAATAAAACTTTTAAGTATTAAGTGACTGTTTGATGAGTGGTGTATATTTTGTCTGTATTCTAGTAATATTTACAGAAAAGCGTTCTTGTACATGTACATACATGTTTTGTACAAGAATTTATGGAAAATATCATACCCCTTCTTTTTCATTTTCCATCAAAATCTTTTTCATGGCCACAAGTCTTTTAGTGCTCCTGTCTCTGGCTTTAAACACTTCGCTGAAATGTTGAACATAAATCAAATTATTGTACATGTAAGAAGCTATCATATCAAAACATGAAATAGTTTTTAGGATGCACTGTTTTAACTGCATAATACCAATGGGGTGATACATACCATCAAACCACAACAATAAGGCCAAATAAAACAATATCTCTGTTTTCTACATGTATCACAGTCCTTTCCTTCAAAATTCTCAACAACTAGCCTGAAAAATAGAGGACTGTATAGGATTCAACTAGAATGGAACCAAGAAATGTACATATCATTACACTAGCCGAATCAACTTTTACTAGCCCCGGGCATCAGGCTAGTGGCTGAAAGCAAGCACTGGTATCACTATTTTGACTTCAGACCTTGTGTGGCATTAACTTCCATTCTATGTCATAACATTATTTATGCTGGATGGGGAATGGGGAATTTGTATGGGCATGGGATATTGAATGTTAAGGATTTAGAAATCAGACTAAAGTATTAAACTGTAATTATTTATTTTAAAATTATTCTAATTGCGTGTGAAAGTACCAGTAATTGTTCTTAGGTAATATATTTGTGTTATTTTCTTTGGATTGACAAAAAAATTATTTCCCAATGGTATAATCACAATTCAATAATAGTATTGAATTAAAACCCTGCACAGGAAGCAGCTTGAAATGACCAGAGAGGCTGAACCTCAATATTTGGGGCAAGTATGGACACAGCATTCAAACTAGATACAGATTTGTATTTTGATTTCAATTAGATTTTTTACACAGGATTAATAATTGACCAAAATGAAAGTGGTCACTTAATGGTCTTTATTTCTAAATGGTTCCAGTCAAAGCCTCAATCAAATCTAACCTTCTTTTGAGGATATGAAACCTTGTAGTTCTGGCCCCTTACTCATACTAGGCTCTATTCACAACCCAAAATATTAATTCCGGTCTTCCTTTAATGCTATGGCACTTTATAGTATAAAATTTATTTGAGATCCATTCACTTTTGCTCAAATTACATGTATTGTCTGGACATACGAAAAATGCTTCTTTTAGGCCCCAAACTTCACAAAGGTTCAAGTCTTAATCCCCAAAATCAATCCAAAGTCTTCCTTTGGTGGTATGGCACGTTCTCATACAATTTCAAAGAAATAAATTCACTAATAGTCGTTTTCTGGACAACAGGAAAATTTCTGCTATTACTAATTACTAATTAGTGTTGGTACTTGATAAAAATTTCTGAATCGATGATTGTTGTGACAATTTTTTGTGGCCTTAAAAAAAAAATCAATTGTTTTCATGTTGAATAAAAAAAATCAGAAGGTGTGAATATAACCATGGCAGCATTTGCTTAGTTATTATAGCTTTAATCCTTATAATTCTATCTGGCAATCAAAGTTACCTTCCGAGAGTCTCAGTCAGGTATATTGATACACTGTGTTTATGTTTACACTTCAATGCACACATTCCTTTACACATGTACATGTATGATAGTGCAGAGGATATCCATAATCAACATTAAATCGGCAGGTCAATGACAGTGAAGGCAGCATGGACAAAGTGATAGTTGTCACTGAAAACTACCAGATGTTAACAATTCAACACTGTTACAGGAATATAATTATTAAGGAAATACAACAAGGAGCTCATAAACTCAATAAATGACCGATACTACAGGGCGGCTATATTGGTTTAAATGTGCATGTATGAACCATGCATGTACGAACTTCATGCGAGTATGAAATTTCTTGCAAAGATGTTCTCGACCAATCAAATACGGCTATGAGCATGGAAACTCTTATGATTAGAATTATGCATTAATGGGGGCTAAACCCTTTTTGGATTCAGTTTGTGTCACATGCTACAAAATGTATCTGCAGCCTGTCCTGTATTGCAAGGGTTTCCTCATTGTTCATTAAAGACACATGGGTGGTCTTGAGCTAACATTGTTCTTCCCAGTGGGGTTGTTGCGTCTTTGACAATCTGGTGGGTGGGGGGGGTTACCCTAATTCAGTCAAATATTCCAATTCTTTTTTTCAAAAGGATATACAGTAGATCAGGTAAAATGTCTATAGGCAATAGAGTACTAAAACCCTAATCCCTTTAGGGATTCAGTATCTGGAGCTATTTTCTGATTTGGGCGCCCACTGACCAAATCAGAAAATAGCTCCGGACACTAAATCCCTAAAGTGTTCAGGGTCATTCAGAAAAAGGGGGTTGCAACGACATTTTTCGTCTTTTTAGTCAATTTTACATATGAAAATGACATTATTTTTCCAATAAATAATAACCCCTGGCCCTGCAGGCTGCACCCTCCCTTTACTGGCTGTTAGATTCGACACTGTGACAGGCTGGAGATGACACAAAGCAAATCATGACAACAGTTGCACTTTCTTACCCGAATGTGCCCTGTCCAATCTTACACAGTTTTTCATATTTGCTTGAATCTTGACAGTATGGATAATGAATGTTTTCTTCGCGATTCATTTTGCAACCGGAAGTCAATATTAAGAGTTGTCGTAAACGGCAAAACGGAAGATGGTTTTATAACAAAACGAAACGAAACGAATTCCGCCATTAAACAAAACATTTAACAACCCTCAAAAACATACAAAACAGAAATCAAAGAAAAATATAACAAAAAAAAGCAAAAATAATAAAAAAATATCAAAACAAAACAAACAAACAAAGCAAAAAAGGTGGAAAGAAAAAAGCAGAAAATTATTTTTTTTCATGTAACTTGAAAGCATTCATTGATACCGGTCAACATACACGATGTTCTTTGTTCCACGAAATTTATGGTCAAATTTGCCATAAATACCGATTTTGTAAACATAATCAAGAAATCTTCGAATTTAAACCTTCAATAAATGTTTCTTTATCGTTTCCTTGATTTAAGAGTCATATATTTGACAAAATGTGTTAATTGCTGTCTAAACAGGTAAGGGAACGTTTTTATGACCAGTAAATAAACAACGAGAAGCATACAGCTGATTACTGAGGTTACTTTTTGCAACAAAGTAAGTAAGGATGTGATTCATACCAAATAATTTTAATTTTGTTACACTTTTCTTCATTAATTTGACAATAAACATACCCATACCTTTGTAGTGATCAAAAATATAAAATATGGCACACGAAACATCCTCTACATGAATGAAAGAAAACATTACACATTCAGTGTGCAAAAGTTATCCATTTGGGGGGGGGGTGCTTAACAGGTAAAAGGATACGGGTGCGCAGCCTCGAAAATTTTGACCCACCCCATTCATATATTCTAACAATGAAAACCTGACACCTATTCATATATATGCACATGGCGTTTATCACAGCAGGAGGCTGATTAGAACATACGGCATTGTATCTAAAGACATCATTATCATGTCAGAGTTAACTGGATAGCTGATCTGATCCGAAAGAAAGAACATCGTTTAGCTAGATTCTTTTATCTCAGTTTCCGCTATATAGATGACATATCATCGTTAAACAATCCTAATTTTCGTGGATTTTATACATCGCATCTACTCCAAAGAACTTAATCGAGATAATAGATACTACAGACACTGTGAAGTCAGCATCATATCTTAACCTATTGACCAAACTTTACGACAAATGTGACGACTTTTCATTCAGAATTATCATCTTTCCTTTCATCTGTGGTAACATCCGTATGAAGTTTTCAATCCTAGGGTTGCTTATGGTATTGACTAGGGAGCCAGATTATTTCGTTTTAGAGTTAACCTGGAAGCCCGGGTAATTTTTTCGTTCCACATGTTTTTCTCAAATATAACCAGATTAGTTTTAGAGTTTGCAAGTACTATAAGTAATTACGCTTAAATCATTAAAAAAACATATATTATTGAATAATTCCAGTTTAATGAGATGTATGTATAGCCTTTAATTTGATTTGAATTATGCAGTATTTTTTATATTTTATGATTGGTATTTTAAGCCGACACAGATATCAATGCGCATTACTATGTTGTTTTTTTTTTATAATCACACAAGGAATAATAACAGTCCACATTGGTACGCAAGAACGTCACCCACACAAAATGCCTAAAGTTGTGTCAAGAAGTGTCGTTTGTACAGACACTAAAGATCAAGAAGAATATCAAGGAGAAAAGCCTCTATATGTTTACTACTGCATATGTGGTCAAATGTCACTGATTTTAGGTAAAAAATCTTAGAGTTAGATACTACTGGGGTTTCGCATGTACTCATACAAGTTAAGGCTACATTCTTAAATATGCCTGTAGAAGAAAAGCATATGTCTTTAGTATTGCATTTTCTGTTTTGTTTGAAAATAAAGTTATAATATGGGGTAGACATTGCCTAAATCAGCGAGCACAGTAAGCTTTACCGTACATGTACCGTCTGTGTGGGACTCGTAAAAATAATAAAGGACATAACAATTGGGGGTGGGGGCTTTGCTTTGCAAATGCCTTTATATGGGAGTTTTTCAGTGAATGAATAACTTTTGAGAAAACAAAGTTTTTTTCCCATAATTCCAACCCCATACCCCTTTCTCCTCGCTTTCAAAATGGTCGATAACTTTATAGCATTTCGCTATACTTATCATATTTTATCCCTAAAGGGCATCTCCAGCAACATCCCTTTCATTATTTGGTCCATCAGATCAATCTGTACAGATATCGGAACTATTACAGTTTTCCACGGATGGTGGGAATATTTACACATATCATGTGACGTAAACAAATTCCGACAATAGCTGTGAATTCCAAACAAGAAAATGATTGCCTATCTTATAAAAGCTATGCTTTGATTTGGATAATACACTTGGAGTTGTATTTTTACCCAAGATGGATTAGGTTCTTGAGAACAGCAAAGATACACATACATGTACATGCATGTACATCCACGTGTTTCACAAACTTTTTAAAAAACATCATATTCACTTCTTTTAATTAGTAAAAAAAATAGAGAAAGACTCGAAAACTATCAGAAATGATAAATTTATTTTTACTGAAATGTAATCTTAAGCTATATATTTTTATTTGTTTGATTTAAGGAAGTGATGAATTTTCTCCATAAGGACAGTTACTTTTTGTTACTTCCAGGACATGACTTTTTTTTCATTAGTGTATTGGGGAACCTTCAGGGATATTTAGATAGTACATGTAATAACCGTAGAGCTCACACCCCTTCGCGCTACTCGCTATTAGCTTAGTAAGATGTATTTTTTCAAATAAATTATACTTTCACTTTCAGGAAAATACAAAATGTATAGAAAAAAGTTTAAACTTTAAGAATATGTTAAGGATTTTTGACAGACATTAAGTAGTTTTCAGGTATTTGGTGTTTTGTTACCATACTCCTGTAAAAAACGACACAAATCATGAAACACAATAAGTCTGTCCTGTCAAGATTTTTCCACTTTAACTGACTCAAAATGAGATGATTTTCATATCAAAATGTACCCATTAGTACATGTATAAGCTTTAACAATAAATAAACCTTATTTGACAGATATGACACATTTTATAAATAATGAACTTTATTCACCAACATGTCCCCCTTATAGGTGTTAACCCTCCCATTTTTTGTGGGAATCTCGTAATTTAACCATTTGACTCGCAAAAGAAAGTCTCCCATGCGGGAGGCATCGATCTCCCGGTTTCAAGAATATCCGTAAAATTTATCAAATTTTCGTCAATTTTAGTTTGCCATTTTTGGTGTGCGGCGAAAGCATTTTATTGTAGAAATGCTTTGAACAGCTGATCGATATATGAGTCTCTCTAGAATTATCTTCATTCAGATCGACAAATAGCATGATTTACATTTGAATGGATAGTTATGTCAAGATTTTACGAACTGGCTGCACACAACATGCCGTTCCAAGTGGTGATCATTATTACTGACTTTGTGAAAAAAAACATTCCCTGACAATAAAATTGTAGAGAAATTTTAATGTAAAAGGACTAATGCACCCAAATCATAAATCAGGTTATTGTAGCAAGTCTTTGTAAACTGTTAACAGAAACCATTCAGTATTTTATGTGATGAAAGCAATGGTAGGGGTGCCAAAAAGTTCTTTGCTACTCTTATTTGCATTTTCAAAGATAGAAGCAGGTCCATCAAAACCAGATTCATTGACATGCCAGTGATGAACATTGGAACAGGGCTAAAACTATTTTATGCCATACCAAGCATCAAAATGCAAAATCTCCTGCAATTTTATGATGGATTGCAGTAGATCTCCCCCAATTAGGTTTGACTAGGTTAACAGGTATGCTCCCTTTTTATCGCCATTTTCTTGTCAGAAAAAATTTTTCCTGTAAAGATTTTGGCTGTTTTTTTTTACATTTTCCAAAAAAACTTTATATCAATTTAAAGCACTTTTATTCTTCTTTAGAAATCACTTTTGAATTCCATTAAGTAAAATTAAAGTTATAGCCAAAAATGTATCGAAAAATGCCTGTCCTGTTTTTTCTTGTCCTGTTTTAGACCAACTCCGATTATTGTTCTATTCTGCTCCTATTGCTTAGGTGGAACCTTCACTCGAAATAGGTCTCACTTGGAAATACATATATATATATTTTGATTTCGCATGGGTAATTAATAAATATTTTGATCTTGAATGTAGTGAAAATAAAGGATGGGTCCATAAGGCCTTGTTCTGCCTACTGAAATAATTAGTAAAAAAAATATGTCATCAATTCGGAAGAAAACTAAATAATAATGTAATACATATTGTAAAGGGGTTGGTTCACTTTTCAAGATATTCAGCCCAACTATTTCTTGAAAATTCAAAATTCCCCCAACAGTAATATTTGTTGCTTATAATAAACTTTGAATGTCGTTTTTCAACAAAATGATATTGTAGAAAAAGTTCTCTGTCACTAAAGTGAAAAAAATAGCTATGTTTTATCGATGGTATGATCGTTTGGTGAGTTTTTTCCCTGATTTCCCTACTTCAAACGAAAAATGTAGTATCAGCGCAGCTGTCGAACTTTTTTGTATTTTTATGATGAAATTGTCGCTTATATATCTACGTCCACCTTCGATATCTAATAGTTCGAGAAATGCGCTCTATTAAAATTTTTATGTTGTTTAACCTTTGAGAAGCGTGTTTTGTTTAAGCAAATCGGAACATTCCGTTCGAACTGTGTTTTCGTTGTTAACTTTGCCATGGAAACCGAAGCGACATCATCGTGCCAGATTGCGAACTTCACGATGTTGATGTTTATGATTTCATCAAAACCGCTTACAGATCATGTACAGAAATATAATATGTAATCTTTATTAGAAATGTAAGTATGCCATCTGTCCATAAACCTCAGTTACTTTTATTCCTTCTATAAAGTAGTAAACCGAATAGGTGAAATATGTTTGGAAGCGGCAGCAGACAACCACATCGGTTGTAAAGTCAGACATCAAAACTGGCCAAATTTACTATGCATTTAGTATGTTTTAATTCATATACAGTGAAAAATAAATGTAGGTTAAGATATATGACTGCAAGTTGTTGGCAGTGGCAGCAAAATTCAAGAATGAGAAAAAAACATATTTTACTGTCGGATCTTGAATTATCTTCCCGGGTTGATTTTGATATTTTAACATTTCCGTACAAACTTCTCCTTATGCAAATGTATAACAAGCACAAGCTAGTGCAAATACTTATGGATACATTACTAAATATCTTATATTATTCTACACACTCAAATCTATGGCAAGCCAAAGTGGACAAAAATGCCTATTTATAAATATTTATATAGCCTACGCAGCTATGTAGATAAAATCAAGACATACATAAGGGGGTTCAAGTCACTAGGTCAGTCAGAAAACATGTATGGATCATTACTTGTACCAGTAATTATCGAAAAGACTGTAAATCAAAGGGAAAATAAACATTAGTTTTTGTTGTGATTTTTGTTCATTTTGCATTATATACCATTCTACTACAAAGTCTCACACAAAGTTATAAGGAAAGTCAATACCAAAGATGAATAAAATGGCAAAATGTGGAATTTTAATGAAAAAATTGTGATTTTCCTATGAAAGATTCAATCAGTTGCCATGGAAACGCAGAATTGATATTCAGACATTTAAATATTTTTATATATATATTTCATCAATACCTATCCATCTATAAAGCTTTTGTCAAAAACTGAGCTTGGGCCAAATTTGGTTCTTAGTGAACCAACCCCTTTTCAATTTATGCATTCAGTTCGTGATTTAAAGAGCAACAATACAGAAACAAAAGCACAAAAAACTGTCTGGAAAGCTATTCTGTAAATAAAATAGCATTTTTTCACCCTTCAGCCACTTATTTTATAGTGAGATCCAGCGTTAACCAAAAAAGATTGAAACTGAAAGTGTGCATTTATATAGTCTTTCTACAGGAAAAAGGATTTTTTGGTTAATGCTGGATCTCTATGTGCATTTAACCAAAAAACCTTCAAAAATCACACTTAAAATCGCTTAAAAAATGACTGAGTCCAACTTTACCTGAACATGTATCATGTGACCTAGCTAACTGTCATATGATTAAGCACCTGGCCATTCTAATTACACTGTCGCAAGTGGAGTAGATTTATTAATTGAAGAGCTTTCATCTCATCTTCATGCCAAAGAATGAAAAAAAGTCGAAAATAAACTTTGATCAGACATCGATTTTGATATAGCCACTGCTATGAACATGCATGCATATACGTGAATGCACTTATATACTTTGAACCGCGTTACTGTCCTTTATGTGGGATTTTATCTATGGATTTAATATTTGAATCCAATAGTTTTGAATATCTTTTTGCTCTAATATCCGTATAAATCTCCTTGATAAAAGATTGTTCTACATTATGATTTACTTTTGCCTGGAACTAAGTATAAAAATGAAATGCTTTAAATAAGCTCATATAAACATTAAAGTGTATAGAAACCTGTAGCACGCTGTCTAAAGATAATTTTGTTTGTAATAAATGCTGCAAAGCATTTTATTTCCTTATGCGATTGGGCAAAGTTGGAAACACTGTTATAATATATATCAAGCGTGAATAAAGCTTTTTAATTGCTTCTGTTTTTATTTTGAAAGTAGAAAAATTAAAAGCCGTTTGCATTGTTTGCCTGTAAAAAAATCCAGGCTCTGGGTATTTATCTTTTGCAATGATTAAGCGGAGTTCTATATAACAAAATTCTTTCAAAACTGCTTTCTTAATCTAGGAAAAATCTTCAATACATATACATTTATAATGCACACATATCAAACATGTCCTTACATGTATTCGAAATTGCGAATTTAATATATGCAAAATGCTGGTCAATTGTATGCAATTTTGTATGTATAAAATCCTGTTGCGCAAGTTTCTTGTATATAAAGTAAATATTCCAACATTTCTTTCATATTTAGTGTACATCTACACATACGTCAAAAAACATGTAGACACTTAAAATATCCGTTTTTATATCAAAGCTGTTACCTGAGGAAGTATGATGATGCTCTGCTCAGGAGGAGCATGGATGTACATGTAAATTCTTCATGTTTATGTATAAATATCTGTGCTTAATAGCTGACATGTAGTTTTAGTATTTGTTATAACAAGTCTTATATAATATTTATGCCAAGCGGTCCTTTCATTCTAATTATTGTCTGCAGTTCTGCTTTTTGTCGGTTTTCCAAATATTTAATATAAACTTTAGCGTCTATATTTTATGTGAACGATGTCGTCTTTTATTTTAGTTAGCTGCATCCTGTATTACATTTGTATTTAATCCATGTCTCCAAAATTTTGTTATCCGCCTCTTGAAAATATTAGAAAAAAAAAAACAAATACTGGTGCGTTGCATGTGGTGGATTTGATGGCGTGTGACAATGCCTTATACATGTAGGTTTCAGGTTAAATAAGCATGGTCTGACCGTGAACCATCTGAGGTTTAGTGGTATGAATATCCATGTGACATTTATTGAAACAAGTTTTCAAACCTGAATTTAAGATATGCCAAGCTTTCATGTATTTTAGCGGAGATACAGTTTGCATTGATGTTAATCTTAAGAAACTCTGCAAGAGGAGACCCCTGTTATTTTTATCCAAAATTGTAGTGCATCACCTCAGGGCCTCTTACCTTCCCAGTTTCACCCCCATTATTTTGACTGATGTATAGCGAAAATCTTGAAAGCTCCCACCAGCTCCCACTGGGAAACGGACAAGACTGTTGAAGAATGTATGAGAAAATGTTGGGAGGCTCAAGCCGAGAACGGCTGATAGCGGGAGGTTAATTACCTTTATAGATGCATTTTTTTCAGACTTTCCCACATTAATTTACAATTATTCGTAATCATCAATTCTAATAAAATAATGTATCATTTTTATTTTTCTCATTTATATATGTTAAAACTTCGCAAATATTATAGAAATTATTGATTTAACTAAAAGTATTGATAAGATTATCAACAATGATTTGTAGAAGTACATGCTTATTATTTTTCTGCTATTGTACTTGGAAAACTTTTAACTCTTTGCTCAGGGATCCGTCTGTTTGTCTGGCTGTCTTTTCTGTCTGTCTGTAGTTAACCACAAGAATCATTATTGACTTTTAAGTGGTTATGAAGATGTATATAGCCACTCATGCAGTGTTATTATGTAGTTGAGGAGAAACAGTAACACATGATTTGTATATTTGCCCCTTCTCGATGTGATGATTCTGTTTGCAGCGTAACATACTCTGATACTCAATGATTTAATTTTTTTTTTAAAAATTTTATACAAGTTTGATTCAAGTAAAACGATATTTTACAGAAGGGGAGACAGAAATGATTAATTGCCTTAAGCTTTATAAAATGTAGAAGTTACAGGTCTAAGTGTGCAACTGCACAAATTCGAAACTACCTAACAAATTGTTACATCGGGCACTGAAGATGAATTAATATATATACCTCCTTAATTTGAAGCTTCAAAGCTCTATTCATGCGCAAACCAAAAAAATTACAACATTTTTCTGGCTTATTCTAGAACGCAAAACTATAAAGTTTGACGATTTTTGATCAAATAACATTTTTTTGAACATTTTGTCTAGGGGGCATGTTTGACTATTGCTAAAGCTTTAATAGATTTTAATTTAATGTTTTATTTTGAAGAAAAATTTCTCAAGTGTCAGTCTGTTGATTTTTTAAGCATATTTCTTTACAGTTAAAAGCTTGCTTGATATAGACATAGATCTGTATTTAAATAGGTTATTATTATATCTGTTTTCACAGTTTTAAGAAATAGATTTTTGACTTGTCTGATCGAAACCTAATTTCGACCTTTTTCTCCTACTTGTGTATTACTATATTTGGTTCTAGCATTTTGAATTGGTACTTCTGGTTAACAAGATTGCATATTTAAAGATTTGAAATGAAACTATTGAATTAACCATTGAATTGTAGTTACCATTATAGTTTGGCATTTCTGTGAGAAGTCACTTTTATTTTCTAGATTGTCCTATGGACAAATTGCCAATGAGAAGAAGAGATAATGCTAGAGTGATTGACAGTCAGAAACATGCCCACAGACTTACCTGTGAACCAGATGACATAGTGTATCTCAAAAGGTATGTCAGAAATAGGTCAATATATTCTTGTGAACCAGATGACATAGTGTATTTTCAAAGGTATGTCAGAGACAGGCCAATATATTCTTGTGAATCTGATGACATAAGGTATCTTAAAAGGTATGTCTGAAACAGACCAGTATATTCTTGTGAACCTGATGACATAGTGTATCTTTAATAGAAGCAGTAGTGGATTCAGAAACTCTGAAAAAAAGGGGCACCAACTGGCATAAGGGTGCAGCTCCAGTGATAACCAGTTTTTTTCTACATAATCAGCCAAACTTTTTTTAGCATAAAGGGTAGGGGAACAAGCAGACTTATATCTTAGAAGATATGTCAGAACTTGTTAACCTGATTGCAAAATGTCTTAGAAGGTACATGTATGCTACACAATTCTTTTTTGGAGTAGTAAATATTCTAAACTTATCAAGTGTATATTTGGACATAGAACAAAATTAATATTTAACCAGCATTGATTTTAGATGGAACACAAGCTAGATTGAAAGAGAAATTCGTGAAAAGTAACATTCATGAAAACCTCATAGTCTATACATGTATATCTTTCTGAAATTTTATAATATAACTATTTCACTAACTATTTTGAATATCAATAGTTCTTAGATGAATATTTTTCAAAACTTATTTCTAGGCTTTAAAATATGTAGCAGTTCCATGTTTATAAAGTTAACAGTACTCCCTTTCTGTATTTGAAGCAGTAAGTTTAGTTTCTCAGATAAACAAAGCAGTTATACCTAGAGTTAACTGTCTTTTTATTTCCAGACCAGAAGGAATTGAAAAACAGTATAGACAGAAATGTAAGAAGTAAGTCTGACTTAAGAACTAATATAACTGTTTGTTGCTATATAAAGACTTTTTATAACCTATTCAACTAATTTGCTGGTGTATGTTTTTTACAACTGTCTGTCCATGCATAGCTAACAACATGTAATCACTCACTGCCACATAAAGTGAAAGTAAAAAGATATTATGTGATACTCTCTGAAAAGTTGCATGTCTGTCCATCTGTCCATTCCCCAATGCTTTCTAGATGATAAGTTGAGAAAAGATCAATGAATTTTTTTTAAACTTTGCACAAAATGTATTTAAAATATCATAAAATACAATTTGAGTTCAATTTTCAGCAAAATTCAAAATGTAGTTTTTGAGTTAGGCCATTTTGAACATTTTTGCCATCCCCTTTGTTTTCACTATTACGCGACAGGGTATTACTCAATGTTCCATTACTGCCCTATTTTTTTTTACTTTGGATAATAGTCAGTGATTTTAAAAGCTTGGATGGGGTCAATTTTCACAGAAATTGGTAATGGGGACCATTTTTTAAGGGGGAGTGGCTTCATTAAAAAGGATGATTAGGCTTGGTGCTAGGATAACCCCTCCATATTTTAATTGATTCCTTTAAACTTTGGTTAATGGTTAGTAGCAATAAAATCTTGGATTGACTGTAACAGCAATTGGTCAAGGTGGGTCAGTTTTTGGGTACAAGCACTAAACTCTACCTAAGAGGGTAAATGTGGGTGGTTTGGTATTTAAGGTTCAATAATTTTTGGCATCACTTGTTTTGTGTCATATATGGTGCACTTTGGATTTATTATTCATGAGTTTTTACCAGTCTTTTTATGTTTTTGAGAGTACCAGTAGGTACTCTCAAAAACATTAAAAGACTGGTAAAACACAGTGTAACATGTAACTAAAAAGTATGGAGCCAATATTATTTAAATTTTGCATTGAGATTATGTGCATATAGAGGATGTGCCTCTCATATAATGGACAAATTTGTTTTCTTAATTTCTCTTGATTTCTTTACTTCTGTATAAATAAACTAAATTTATACATGATTTTACAGTTGTGGATTATGGTTATGTTATCATCACCAAGGTAACAGTAATGTTATGTTTATTGTTGACAATGCCTTGAAGAGAGATGCTGCTAAAACAGATGTTTACAGTCAAATATCTAAACCTAACAAAGTAAGTAGAACTGATTATTGTAAAGCACTTTATTTTGATTGATAATTTTAAGGCATCAGTGTCGTTCAAGTTGGTTCCTGTATTTATTTTTTGGTAGATAAATATCATGTTGAAAATATTTTTTAACAATACTAGCCATGATTGTGTGCTGTTAGTCTGATGTGTATATATTTGCTGTGTGTTGTTAGTCTGATGTGTATATATTTGTATATTGTTAATAAAGAAATTATTGTACAGTGACTAATCTGTAAACCATGTCTTTTGCTTTACTCTTCACTAATATAATGCTGGGTACCTTTACGTGCACGATTTACTCTTCCCTAATATAATGCTGGGTACCTTTATGTGCACGATTTACTCTTCCCTAATATAATGCTTGGTACTTTTATGTGCACGATTTACTATTCCCTAATATAATGCTGGCTACCTTTATGTGCATGATTTACTCTTCCCTAATATAATGCTGGGTATCTTTACGTGCACTATTTACTCTTCCCTTATATAATGCCTGGTACCTTTACATGCACGATTTACTCTTCCCTAATATAATGCCTGGTACCTTTACGTGCACGATTTACTCTTCCCAAATATAATGCCGGGTACATTTACGTGCACGATTTACTCTTCCCTAATATAATGTCGGGTACCTTTATGTGCAAGATTTACTCTTCCCTAATATAATGCTGGGTACCTTTAAGTGCACGATTTACTCTTTCCTAATATAATGCTGGGTACCTTTACGTGTACGATTTACTCTTCCCTAATATAATGCTGGGTATCTTTACGTGCACTATTTACTCTTCCCTTATATAATGCCGGGTACCTTTACATGCACGATTTACTCTTCCCTAATATAATGCCTGGTATCTTTACATGCACGATTTACTCTTCCCAAATATAATGCCTGGTACATCTACATGCACGATTTACTCTTCCCTTATATAATGCCGGGTCCCTTTACATGCACGATTTACTCTTTCCTAATATAATGCCTGGTACCTTTACGTGCACGATTTACTCTTTCCAAATATAATGCCGGGTACATTTACGTGCACGATTTACTCTTTCCTAATATAATGTCGGGTACTTTTATGTACAAGATTCACTCTTCCCTAATATAATGCTGGGTACCTTTACGTGCACGATTTACTCTTTCCTAATATAATGCCGGGTACCTATACATGCACGATTTACTGTTCCCTAATATAATATCGTGTACCTTTACATGCACGATTTACTCTTCCCTAATATAATGCCAGGTACCTATACATGCACGATTTACTGCTCCCTAATATAATGCCGGGTACCTTTGCATGCACGATTTACTGTTCCCTAATATAATATCGAGTACCTTTACATGCATGATTTACTGTTCCCTAATATAACACCGTGTACCTTTACATACTTGATTAACTTTAACTTGCATATGTGTTATCAGTCATTTCTGTCATTTCAGGTGACCTTGACAAAACATACAAAGAACATGGGTAAATTCAGTTCTGTAACAGTATCTACTGTGGAAGATGAAGAGGAAGAAATTGAAGCAGTAAGTATTAGTGTAAATGGTACTGTTAATATATAGATTGGATGTGGTTATTACTGGAATACATTTAACTATATATATTTTCTAGCTTTTTTCAATATTGTAATATTGTAGGCATACAATGATTATATGATTATGACACCTATAGATTTATTGCTTTTAAATTTTAATGTTTGGGAATAAGTACATAGTGGTAATTTACTGTATTTCTTAGTAGAGAACAGGAGTGAAATATAAAGTGATTTTACTTACATTTGTGTACAATTTGATTTAACAGAAAGAAATAGCTGACTCATATGCAGCAAATGCTAGAGTGATAGAAAAACAGCTGATCAGGAAAGGAATGAATAAGAGGAAACTTCTAGAGGAGGTGAGTATTAATAAAAGTCACAGGTCTGATAACCCTAGAGTGGATTTCACTAAAAGTCATTTGTTGAAGATTGATTGCAAGTTATTACAGCATACAAGTGATTTGGTAAAAGTATTGTGATTGCAACACTTACACCCAATTTCATGTTTACAGCTTCATGTGAAACAAATGGTTTAGGATTTACATATATCATTATCCTGTAAAACTAAAATCCAGCTACATGTATAGAAAACCATGTTTTATGCTCAGTTCCTCAGTAGACAAAAAATGAAATATTATATTATAGTGTGATTGTGTTTATTATAAAGGGAAAAATAATAAGGGTAATCTGAAGAAGTCCTGTACAAAAACAGGTTATCAAAATAGTTAATGGACATATTGTATCAACAAAATACTTAATTTACATTTATTTTAATGAATTATTTATTACCGTAGTTTGTTGTAGAAGTTGCTTTGATAAATTTTGGGAAATTCAAGACAGCCGTCTAAGTAAAAATATTATCTTATTTTAGGCTGAAGAAGCAAAGAAGAAGTTCAAGGGAACTCTAATAGACAAATAAAGGTATCAAGGGAAGGTCTGAGAGTTTTGTTCAGCAATTTTGTACTTATACACTGGTTATAAAAGTCTGGTATGTGAAGACTGTATTGATAAAATACACTGGTTATAGAAGTCTGGCATGTGGAGGCTGATAAAACCAAGATGCCATGCATTGCTAATATTTATTAACAAATATTAGGCATGGGCTTAACTTGACATAACAGTTCAATACATTGTACTTGAATGTTTCATCTACCCTCTTCTCACCAGAAATGATTTACCATGAGATAGTTTGATGGTGTAGATCAGAGAAATGAATCTTGGTATGTTCTTTCCAAGAACTTACAAGTTTTAATACACAACATTATATCTTAATATTAATACTTCAGGTATTAAGTAGCTGTCTTTGTAAGAATCATGCAAAATCTGAAAAATGTGATACACCCCAAAAAAGGCTACATATTTTTATTTTTGTAATTAAGTTGTTTTATGTGTCTATACTATGAGTAATTTTTCATTCAAATCTGCCTGCTCTTAGGAGGTAATCAACATTGAAAATCCAGTGTATTCTATTGTATTTGAGTGTCATTTACAGAGTTATCTCCCTTAATTTTGAAATCTAAAGTGCATTATATATATTTTTTTTCTCCTAAGAACATGGTTTATATGAAAAACCACATGTTATTTTCTGTTTACTATGACATTTCAAACAAAATTTCAAAAATAAAAATATGTAGGCTTTTTACCCATGAATCACATTTTGCATGATCCTTAGCTTGAGTGCTACTTAATTAACAGCTTGAAATGAACTTTTAAAGTATGATATTGAAAATTCATGAGTAGGGCATCAGTATTGCACATTAATATTTTCTTGCTTTGATCATTTTAGATAATTGTAAAAAATGTTTAATTTGTTTTCCAATAATTAATTGAAACATGTAAAGTATTTATAGATGATTTTATTGTGGAAGTATGATGTGTACAAATGAAAGTGATGTGTGTTAATTAATACTTAATATGTAAATTTATACATTATGGTGTGCATTTATTTTTGACACTTTGTCATGTTGAGAAAATGCAATTACAATGTTTGTGTTATTGATAAAATTGTGCTTCACTAATAATGAAAATTGTTAATTCAATAATGGGGGAGATATTGCAATCACAATTAAATCACATTTTTACATCATTTTTTTACAAGTTATGCAATGTGATGTTTGTGATGATGGTGTTTATGTTTACAAGATGTGACAATTCATCTAAATAAAATTTAATCATAGAATGAAGTAGGTTTTTTTGTTAATAGTGTGGATTACACGTTTTCCAAACCTCTGTGTGCATCAGTCCTGTGTATATTTTTCTTGTTTACAATATGGATTACATGTATTCCCAACCTCAGTGTGCATCAGTCCTGAGTATAGTTTTTTGTTTACTCTGTGGATTACATGTATTCCCAACCTCAGTGTGCATCAGTCCTGTGTATAGTTTTCTTGTTTACAGTGTGGATTACATGTATTCCCAACCTCAATGTACATCAGTCCTGAGTATAGTTTTTTGTTCACAGTGTGGATTACATGTATTCCCAACCTCAGTGTGCATCAGTCCTGTGTATAGTTTTCTTGTTTACAGTGTGGATTACATGTATTCCCAACCTCAGTGTACACCAGTCCTGATTATAGTTTTCTTGTTTAGTGTGGATTACATGTATTCCCAACCTCAGTGTGCATCAGTCCTGTGTATAGTTTTCCTGTTTACAGTGTGGATTACATGTATTTCAAACCTCAGCGTGCATCAGCTTCTGAGTATATTTTTTTTGGTTAACAGTGTGGATTACAAGTACAGGTATTCCAAACCTCAGTGTGCATCAGTCCAGAGTATAGTTTTTTTTGTTAACGAGTCATCAAGGGAACTAAGGTTATTGCGGTAATCAAAAGAATGTAATCCAGGGACAAAGACCAGACATGGAAAACAAACATACACAACAAAGAACATGAAGTAACTAAAATCATACATACAAAGTAACAAAGCAAATGAGCATCTCGGACTCTGCTAAAAACTGGGAGCATGGACCAGGTGCACTGGTAGGGTAAGCATCCTCTGCTTTTCTAGAAACACCCGCTGAGTTGCTCTTAAAATATCAAGATAGACTAAAGAGGAATGGGAAACTATGACATGTTGAACAAATCATTTTTGATGGCGCAGATGGATACACTGTAATGATCCACAAGTTCATGATGATGACCATAAAACTTATGTAGTGATGACTTCAATCTTGTAGCAACATAACCCTGTTCCAGAAGCCTATTTGTTAGAATTCTATCACGATACAAAAAGTGTGTGTAGTTTTGGCAAGCTCTGACATAGTTTTCCCTTACCATCTATTTCACAGTGTAGGTCAAGATATGAGGCTGACTTCACATTGCCTGTTGAATCCTTTATCTCAAGTTCTTTGGGGTATATCGATGTATCAAATTCCCAAAATTAGAATTGTTTAAAGATAATATGTCATCAATATAGCGGAAACTGAGATTAAAGGATTTAGCTAAATGATATTTTTTCTTTCGGATCAGATCGGCTATAGTAGTCAGCCTCATGAGAGTGAAGGAATAGGTCAACAAGTAGGGGAGCACAATTTGTTCCCATTGGACTGCCGACCATTTGTTGAAAAACACATCCACCACACTGGACAAATATGTTGTTGATTAAAAATTCCAGCATTTTGTAAACATCTTTTTCTGTATATTTGGAAGATGATTTGGAATTATTTCTTACGAAGTATGAGAAATCTCTACTAAGAACTACATATTTATATCTAGGTGTACCACCTTTTTTTGGAAAAACGACGATGTATAATGTTTTTAAGTCAGGATTTTAACTGAGTATGGGGAATAGAAGTATACAGTGTAAAAAAGCATAGGTTTTAATGCTATTATATTCTGAAAATAGTCTTGAACTGATTGTTTCCAAAAGATCTTGCAAATTTTTCAGGATCCACATTGAATTAATACCACAACAGGAGTAAGAAGTGTTGTGGTAGGACTGCAGACCTTCTTTGACAGCTGTGAGTATAGAAGTTAAAAGTTGGGAAGGAGGAACATTTTGCAGATCCAGCTATGTAATGTTGTTAGTATGGTTTCTTGTGGAGTTTAGGAATCCAGTACATAGATGGTAAATCACAATCATCCTCCTTGCATATGGTAGAGACCAAAAGAGGAAAGCACAGATTTATGGTTTTCCACTATCTCTTCTTTGGAGAGTGTGGTAGCAGTATAGGCCTAATCACTGCTTAACAGTGTGGATTACATGTATTCCAAACCTCAGTGTGCATCAGTCCTGAGTATAGTTTTTTTTATTAACTGTGGATTACATGTATTCCAAACCTCAGTGTGCATCAACCCTGAGTATAGTTTTCTTGTTAACAGTGTGGATTACATGTATTCCAAACCCCAGTATCATCAGTTTGTAAATGTGTGCATCATCATTCATACAATACTCTGAAAATGGGAAATATTGGAGCCATTGCTAAACAATAATATTACAACTTATCCTCATAGAAGAAGTAAAATGGTGTTGTCTTAATAAGTAAAAATATGAGTTTGGTCAGGTGAGCTAATAAAGAGCTGTGCCATGAGCACATAATACGCCAGTGGGTGGATATACCAAACATTAAGCGTTACTAAGTCCCTATATTGTTCATTTTGAATATTTGCTAGACTTGCAAAATCAATAATACTTGGAGCTTCAAAGCCTTTACAATACCTTTACAATTTATAGATGATTGATACATAGTTATGGCAAATATCTCATACTGGCCAATTGTTATGTTTTATTTTTTTATGAAAAAGTGCCAAAAAACGAACATTTAATAACAAGATTTTCTAGAAAATGAAGAGGAGCCTATAAACATAGATTCAAAGAATATCCCAAAGTTTAATTTCAGTTAGAGTGTCGTCTGTATATAGCTGAAATATTGCTGCTAGGAGGTTAAACCCCAACAAACAAACATCAGTTAGAGTGTGGGAAAAATCACCCCCTAAAATCTTCTAACTGCTACCTATAACCCTTCCCCTATAACTTATAGGCTCTGATGTAAAAAATCACTGGGTCTTAGCACTGCTCATTACAAATCTGTGATGCTGTTTCCACTGTATTGTACTACTAGTATTTTGCATAAAGGGGTGGGGTTTAACATGAAGTGTGTCAGGGGAAAGATTTGGAATAGGGAACATATCTTCTAGATAGACCAGGAGCATTATCAGGATTCTGTAAACACAACAAATAATCAATAACAAAATTTTATTGGAAATTTTTCTGTAACAAGCCTGATTTCATATCAGGAAATGGAAAAAAAATATCAGTAAAAAATGATATGATGAACAGCGGTGATTCTCTATCATAAAGTAACATAACTGAATAGAACATATAATGCTTTGAAAGACAAACTAACCATGTGACACACAGTTGAATAATATTAAGATACTGCAATGGTTAATAGGGTAAGCCACAACGAATAGCTGATATACAATCAATATTAAGAACATTGAAATGAATTATTGAGTTCCCATCAAATAAAATGATCATATAAACTATTACTGAAGTGATTAAAACCTATCATTTTTTTTTTATCATGAGGATATGTTTTGAGGTCAGTTATAAAATGTATTGATAAAAGATGATTACTGAAAGTGGCAAAAAATCTTCAAAATGTGTAAAAATCCACTTGTAATCTTATTCTGCAAGTTCATAGATTTTCTATTAAAACTGCTACCTAAGTCACTAGGGCTTCACATACTGGCATGTAAAATTTCTTTTAGGCTAGAAATACTAAAATCTACTATTTAATCTACAAAAATAACATATCTACAATCTATAGAACATGATACTAGAATATACAATCAACCATCTTTATGTGGAGAACTCATAAATATTAATAAAACTGAACCAGAATTCTGTTCAAATTAAACCAGCATAACCCATATTAAATAAACTGAAGTATTTTCAAATTTACTACAAGCACTTTAATAACCATAGTGCGTGTGGCTTATTTTGATTAAATAAGCAAGCAATATGACAGAGATTCAGATGCATCAAATAATACTTAATGTCTTAACAATGCCCAATATCAAAAAAAAAATTAAAAGCTTTGCGAAATGCAGCATTATACAACCACAGTGGTTGAACCCTGAACAGTTAGGGCAAGTGTGGACACAATATTAGTTTTTGAAACACTTAAGCATATGGACTTCCAGCTCATTACAGACACAACAACCCATTAGGACACAATATAGCACAAAATTTGAAATTTTATTAAACATTTTTCAAAATTGGACCAAAAATAAAACAGTTTGATTTTGGGGGGAGGGGGGTGGTGTTTGGCCCCTTTGACTCATTATAACTTGAAATCTGTAAGAGATATACGAAATCAAAAACAGTTAAAGATAAATCTACCTCGTAAAAAAAATTTCCAAAACAAAATTTCAATAGGTACAGATTGACATATGAATCCTAAAACTGGATCCCCAATAAGCTTTTTCTATCAATGCTAATGATAACACCTGTTTTCCTACTTTTAGCCCTTTAAGATTTCATAAATAAATGTAAGTAACTAGACCCCAATGAAGACAATGACAGAGTGATACCATAACACGACAAATAAGAATAGATGAGCAAAATGTCTAAAAACCCAAATTTATGATAATATGATCTTTAGTACTAAAAGTACACTTGTCTTAGATACCAGAATCATGATTCAAAGTTATAGGCTAACATGTGGACCTTTGACTGAAGCAATAGAATTGTATATACAAAGGGAGATAATCAAAGGATAAGTTACAAATTTTGAAGTTAATTGGTATTCTTTATGGTGTGTGTGATTTTTTTTAAAACCATTTTAAACAATTTAATTAATTTCTTGAAATGGATTATTTTCAGTGAGTATTCCAAGCTTCCTTTTTCTTCATATCAAAATCAAATAAAGTGTTGTCTTCTAGTTCAATTATAATAGAATTACCAGGGTATTCCAGAATAATTGTACATAAAAATAGAATTACCCGGGTATTCCAGAATAATTGTACATAAAAATAGAATTACCGGGGTATTCCAGAATAATTGTACATAAAAACTGAGTATTAATACAGTGTGACATCACTTTGACTGAAAGGAATAATCTGGAATAACAAAATACACATACAACATACATGTATCACCTAATGCTACTTCTGCACTTAGACTCAAGGGTAATTCTCCTCAACTAATAACATTCAGTATACATGTTAAAATCTTGAAGACAAATATAAGAATAAAATGATTCACAGTGCACAGCTTGTACCACAGAGGTCAAATCCTAAACAGTCAGGTCAAGTCAAGTTTGACATAGCTCTAAAATTTTGATTGCTTTAAAATATTTGAATTAGGATAAGAATGTGACTAGAATGAGTAGCCCCATAATCTTTAATGAGCACAAACCCCCAAAATCAACCCCAGCCCTCCTTTTGTGGTATGGCACCTTGTACTACAATTTCACATATAGTAAAGTTAGTGTTGTAACATCATGAAAATGAGAGTTTCTGGCCCCTTTCAGATCAATTATTTATGAACAGTTCCAGTTATAACCCCCAAAAACAATCCCAGCCTCCCCTTTGTGGTATGGCACACTAAGGTACAATTTGATTATAGACAAGTTATGGTGCATATGTCATGAAAAAGCGTTTCTGGCCCCCATTTTAGCTCTTAATTCTAAATGGTTTGAATCACAGCTCTAAAACAAATTCCACCTTTCCTTTTGTGGTATGACACCTTGTGGTATAATTTCAAAGAGATCCATTCACATTTACTCGAGTTATTGTTTGGACATCACGAAAATGCTTATTTCTGGTCCTATTCAAAGGTTCAAGTCAAAACCCAGCAAACCAACCCCAAGTTTCCTTTTGTGGTACTTGGACATGAAGTGTTTTAGGATGACGACAACTGAATGATACCATTATATGATTGCAAATTTATATGGGTTGTATAAAATATATCTTAAAATAGATTTCCAATAAATGTAACTACCAAAAACAGATCTGTCCACAAAAAGAACAAAGAAGATAATACAACAGTTTGCATATAGCAGTAAAATAGCAGGACACTACTTGACAAGACTGCAGAGGCCAAACCCTGAACAGTTCAGCCAAGTATGGACACACCATTCCTGCTTCAAAGTATTGGCCCTAATTCCTAACATTTCAAATCACAATTCCCATAATAAAAACTAGGCCATGCTTTGGTGGAATGACAATTTGTGCTACAATTTCATAGAGATTCATACACTTCTATCTAATTTATTATTGGGACACAAGAAAATGCCTATTTTTGGACCCAGATCCCTTCACCTTTCAAACCACAACCCATTAAATCTGTCAGGGATCACTTTGGGGGGAGGGGGGGTGTCATGGGTAATTGGCCCTAAAATGCAAAATATGACCCAAAAATATAGGAAAGCATGGGTCAAAAACCCACTTTTAGTACGAAAAAATGCATTATTCATGCTATTTACCCAAAATAATATTTCAAATCACCAATTTCATATCACAAGATGGGTCAATGACCTAATATGAGAAAATTCAAGAGTTATCTCTGATCAATCCCAGCTATTTTTTTTGTGATATGGCATCTTGTTTTACAATTTTAAAGAGATCTATACACTTATACTCCAGTTATTGTCCGGACATGAAATGTTTATGGAAGGCAGTCAACAGCACCATACCATTTTTTTTACAGTTGTATAAATAGATATCTTAAATCTACAAAGGTTTTTCACATTGAATTTTATTTGCATATGACCATACTATTCTTTGTCTTTATAATCTCAATAATATTCTAAATGCTTTAGAAAGATTACCAACTATGATTATTCTTTAACATTGTAAGACTAAAAACAATTAACTAAAAGTATATAGCACCAGCAGTAACAATAGTTACAGTGTTATAAGATTAATAGGGAATGCAGCACATCAATAACTTAGATATGATAAAAAAAAACTTGAGCAATGAGACAAGATATAGTACAATGGTCTCATAAAGATACAGCTATGGTAAACTGGGAAATCGTGTCATCTTTTTTTAAAGGTTCCTGTGATCAATCTTATTTCATGCAGTTTTGAATTCATGATTGTTCCATCATCTAATTGTATTATAATGTTCTTCAAAAAAATATTAATGAAAGTTTATTTTTAGGTTATGGGTTTCCACTGTTTACAGTATATGTTTTGATACCACTGACTGTACTACATTAGGGAAATTAAAAATATAAATTCTAAAAGAAATGGTACAGAAAATTCAATATTTATACTCTTTTTTTCATTATTTTCATTCAAGGACTTTGTATTCTATTTACATGTTCATCCTGAAAACGTAAATTGTAATGCCTAAATGTCTACCATTGTGCAAAAACCTGTTCTTATTATAGAAAACAATATTATTAAAAAATTGAATTTTCTAACAACACAATCAAATGCATCAGGACTTAAACTGTAATCTCTATGAATAATTGTCTTATTGTACAAATGAAGAGTAATAACAAAATTACTGAACGGACAAATAATGACTCCTGGTATACAGTCCTATTTAACTGACAGATAAGGACTCCTGGTATACAGTCCTATTTAAATGACAGATACGGACTCCTAGTATACTGTCCTATCTAAATAACAGATACAAACTCCTGGTATACAGTCCTATTTAACTAAGATGTTTTAACCTAAAGTCATTCAACCCCAACACTAATATTAACACCTAACATACTGCAACACAGCACTATGAACACATCTAGTGGTACCAGTTACAATATAGTTTCATTTAATATCGACAACAATGTCAAAACTGCCAATGATAAATACAAACTACTAATAGTTTGTTCTCAACAGTGCGTTGGCATTGGACTCACTGCATAACAAAGCTATTAAATTTTACACCACCACTGAAAAGCACCATTAATTATGACCAAGTTCTAACACATTTAACTTGTCTATGCATACCACAAATACAACATATTTTGCCATTGTATTTGAAGTTAAGAGCAATTTTAATCAGACAATCACATGTTTGTTCTGAAGTTTTCTCTCATTCACTAGGCTTTCCTTTCCACTGTGTGTAATGACTCAAAACTGTGGGAAGATAGATTGAATCCTGCAATACTGTATTTTTCAATCATCAGGCAGTTGTTGTACACAGATAAATATCTCTTTTACCAAGTCTTTTAGTTGTCTTAACCCATCTTGCAAAGTGGATCTTAAATGGGAATATGTAAAAAGATGTTCTAAGAAATACAACATAAATCAGAAACCATCCCACATTTGGAGGAGACTTCAATAAAATCAGAAACCATCCCACATTTGGAGGAGACTTCAATAAAATTGAAAAAATTAAAAATATAAGATTTGTGAGAGATTTTTTGGTTTCTGTGAAAAATACTAAATAATTGAATTTTTATATAAAAAAATCAATTAAAAAAAAAAAAAAAATTAACAGTATGAAATTTAAATGCCAGTATCATTTGTTGTGAAAACATGAATAAACTTAAAAGGGACTGCATACATCGTATAAATCATTATGTGCAAAAAAACGAACCTTTTATCTTCCTTTGCAAATAAGTCCAAGAGATCATATGTTTCAATGGGTCCCTCCATGTCCTAAAATAATTCATTAGTAATCAGATAATTTCTCTTTGCAGAATATTACTGATATATACTCCAAATTAAGATCCGTAAATGTTAATAAGATGTTGTATTGTGAAAGTACTGCTGTTTGTGGGGTACCACTTTTCATGTATTTCGAAGGTAAGGTAAACCACAAAATTTATTCACAACGAAAAGAATCATTCACTTTAAATTGTATGACAGGATAATCAAAACCAAGAATTCAAGAATCCATGAATTTGTGCTTTTCCCCTAATCCACAAAATTCATACCCACCAATATAAGGTTCTTTCATAGTATTTTGAAAAAAATTATCAATACTGTATAAATGTAAATCCAGGGGTTGAAAATTTTTTTGTGAAAATCCAAGCCCTGGACTTTTTCATCTTTTGTACACTAAGCCTGAACAATATTTTGTCAATTCCCAATCGTAAGATATATAAATGCAATTTTGTTATCTAATATTCTTATGTATATTTCTATGTTTGCAGGGAAGAAGACACAGTGTCAATTGATTCCGTCTGCCGGTCTGATGCCTTGTCATCAGCTTTCCGTTTCTGCATTTTTGTTTTGTTTTGTTTTTTTTTAACCATGACATTTCGCCTAAATATAGCTGAAATATTGCTGCTCAGGCGTTAAACCCCAACAATCAATAACCATGAAATTGTAATTGAGCAACGACATTTTTACTCAAAATTTTAACAATGAAATTTGATCTTTATCGTTCCAACACTTGATTAATAGTAGTATGTCAAAAAATGTGTCTGATCAAGCACAGGTGTGATTCAGACTCGAGAATGACTAATCAATAGATCGATCTAGTGAATACTCATTCTAAAAATAAAGTTATAACTATTTATAAGTCAGGGAATAGATCAAGAAACATGGTCCACTTACTTTCAAAAAAGAGTTTTTATTTTTTTAGATTTGCCATGCCCACAGACTTATTTCATTCAAAAAAGGCAAGTCCGAGGTTCAATTTTTTAGTCTTGGGCTTTAGGAATTTTCAACCCCTGAAATCTTTATTCATCATGCTGTATTAAATGTTCTTCCAGATCTTCCATACTGCTTTATTTTCATATTACCTGTAATACAGGCCTGACTGGAAACTGCTGCATTTTTTTCAATTTATCGGATTCAGCATGATTTCAGGAGTGGAAAAGGGGAGACAACTTGTGTAACTTTAAGAGCATTGTAAGCAATTAACAAAAATTAAACTAATAAAATCTATGGTAACTTAATGATGACAATTCTTCAAAATCAAACTAAAAAGCCAATGACACATGAATGACCAACATCTCCCGACCGTGGACAGACACATGAAATCTGCAGTGGGGTTAAAGTAGTTTTATAAGGCTTTAACCATCCCCCTTTAATGTAAGGTAAAAAATGAATTGAAACAACAAACACACCATAAAATTAATTCAATTATACATTCAGTTCTCTTCAGGGAATACCTCAAGTCAAAATGCCATACATGTGATTGTTGAGTACAAGGATTTAAGGTAAGTCACAATGTTCACATTCAGAATTTACAGTATCCCATTTGCTACAACAAAGTAATGATGAGATTATGGTAAAAGAACAATGTTGAGTTTAACCCAATGTAAAATACAATAATTGATTGATTGATTGATTGTTGGGGTTTAACGTCCGAGCAGCAATATTTCAGTTATTTTCAGACGAGAAAAATACATACCTCTATTTCCAATCTGTCGTGGAAACTATTAAGATGATTACATAGTTCAATTACAAGTTCTAACCGCGACCTAATCTCTCCAGCTGGTATTGATAATGCCCTAAAAATACAGAGTGAAACCTATTAGAACAGAATGACAAATTAGTCATAAATTAATGTTGAATCATGTACCTTAAAGAAAGTCAATTTATTGTGTTATGACTTCAAGATATTTTCTATATGTATTAAATAGAGGAGAAAGTCATATGCACCAATTTTAACTACCGGGTAAACCCATGACACCTCTATTAAGACTCAGGGGTCACGCTGGGCTTCGCCAATGTCGCAATTTGCGATTTTTATCAATTTAGATCGAAGATCAGAATTGATATAGCAGTCACCAGAGCCTTTACATTTGTAAAGCCTGATAGCATCTGCAATTATCTTAAACTGCCGTAGTAAAATAGTCCCATAGCCATACCCCATAAAGATTCAAATGCAGATAGTTAGATCCATTTCTTAGGTATTGTATTTCTTATATATCAAATTTAATTCTATTTTCCTTACGCCAATAAACAAACCAAATAAACAATTTTTATTGTGAACTTAATATGCTGGTTAATAAGAATTGTACATTTGTATTAACAACGATCCAATTAAAATTAGTTGACCCCTAATCTCTTATCAGTACCTGTTTATTTCTATGCAATCAGTTGTTCACTGTCGATATATTCAAGTTGTCTACTTATTTTTAGATGCATAATATAGATAAAAATGAAAACCTGCAAGGCTTTAAATAGTTGGAATGCTAAAGCTGTCAGCAGAGATTTCATGTGGACGGATCCAATATTTACAAACAGGGGGCAGAGGATTATACGAGGTATCCAAGTAGAGAAAAAATGTATGGCATGATAAAATTTTGCAATATAAAGGTATTAATAAATGTGTCGATATTCATGCAAAAACTGCAAAAGATGTTTAATTAGATATACTATTTGTATGCAATAATATTGTGAAAATATTGTCTTGATAACTTTATGTGTGATATTTTGTGTTTACATGTATGTACTTTTATATTTATATATACATTTATATACTCCTATTACGCAGTACTCTGCGGTTGACTTTTTTCTAATAAACAGTAAACAGGATCCAATCAAGAATCTTAAACATAGAAAGTGGTTCCATGCTGTCATTTGCCACTCATGAATTTTTGCCAAATGTTTTACAAAAGGATAGCACCCCCTCCCTGAAACAATCCCAATGTATCACTCACTGTATCATGTATTTTTATTACAGTAACCGTCTCATGACATCGGAATCCCAGAAATGACAAAAAAAAAAATATTTTGTTCAGACGATGGCATAGGAATTTCGATAATGCATTTCTCAGGAATGATGTCAGTCTGTGGTCTGGTGACATTGCTTTTTTGTAATAAACATTCTATTGGGCTATTTTGGCCATGTGTAAATATTATAGAGCTGCATGTGCTGCAGGTTCTCCAGGGCCTTAAAAGTGCATGGCTAGTGTTGTCTGCACCATACATAGTTGTTGAAATTGTATTCTAAGACTTTGGCATTTATGTTAACATACATGTGTCTGAAACTATATGCTTTAATTGACACATAGGTGTCTATGTGATAACTTGTAGCACTTGAGTTATATATCAACTGAGGAATGTAGCTAGTTGAGGGGGATGTGTATCTAAGGATTTATTTCAATTATTGTAGTGGCTTAAGTTAGAATGATTTGACAGACAGTTTCAACCTGGAAGTCGACAAATTAAATTTCGACTTGAAAATATTTAGAAACAGTGAAAGGCCAACTAGTATATTGTAGCTCAATCACGCATTATGTGAGAGATTTGTGTACATTCATCTAGGTGTTCCATGTCAACCAACATTGAACCTGAATATTATGCAAACTGCAATGATGCATTATGAAATTGGTACATATTTTTTTTTGTAATGTCCTTCGTAATCAGAATGATGAATTTAAAAATAAATCAAAGTGTTCAACATTACAACAATAAGTTCATGTTTAGATATGACTGAATTTGATCCTTGTACTTTCCTTTTACTCCTTTTTTTGCAATGTGACGATTATTTGAAGCGTAAAAATTCAAACGAACGATATAAATTGATTAAGTACGTGAACACTTTGATTTATTTTATCTGGCGACAAAAACAACCAGTTGGCGATTTTCTTGGCACCTAAGTTTTGTATATCAAAATTGACAGGAAGTTTATCAGCAAAGGACATTTTCTCTAATCAAACAATTGTGTTTTTGAGTTAACTGACCATGACCAAATTACAACTGACGGCAATTAAAGGTAATTAGACCAGGCCACCATGACTGACAATATCCTCATGGGAGTAGTCAATCAAATGTAAATATATTATTGAGCCAATCATAACTCTCATCATCTGGTCAAAGGTAAACACAATTATGGCCATGTGAACGTGGCCACATACAAGCTTCACAGCCCTGTTTAACCATGTGATACATTCAGAAACAGACTTACCTAATAACAGAATGAATTAAATCCAATTAACAATGATTATCCCATCAGGAAGTGTCTAAATACTTCAAAATGAAAGAATTAATAAAAGAAAATGGATGATATTTGTTTACACTTTTGCCATGTGATTTTTTTTTTGTGGGAAAATCGGTAAACAAATAGAATGGGGATTCCCAAAATCTAATTAAGGAAATACTATTCAGATATCAAGATTATAAAACAGGGACACAATTAATGGTCCATGGTAAAAAATGTAGTTTCCTAGAAATTTTATCACAAGAAAGTTTGTTGAAAATAATTCTTCAGTGATACTTACTTATTGTAATTCATTTCTAAATCTGTCATGGCTGGTAACAATTTCTCACACATCTGATACACATGCCTCTGTGGACTGTTAGAACTATATACTACCCGTTTTAACTCATTGCTGAAAATATTGAGTCATTTGTGTTATAAGGTGTTATAAACAAGTTTGTTACAGTTCTTTAATTGTGTTTATTATGTTTGAAATATAACCTAAATTCCTATTTATACTTTTGATATATCTACAATGAAATTTATCTGATCATTAGGGTTCTACCACAAAGTGTCCACCCGTCTGTTACTAACTCATGTCCAAGTTTTTTATTTTTTTTATTTTTCAATGAAGGTTTTTGATATTTGGCATGTGGGTAGATCACCTAAAGATCTTTGACCTCAAGGTCAAATTCCTGTTTTTCATTGACAAATTTGTGTCTGAGCTGTAACTTTTTTGTCTAACTATGTGGGCTTTTGATATTTGGCATGTGGGTAGAACAAGTAAAGACGATGTGTTGTGTACCATAGATAGTGGTCAAAGACCATGAACTTTTTTGTCTTTCAATATGATTACCTAAAGACAATGCTGATTGCCACGGCGGGCCCACAGAGATGGATTCCATCTCAATGATTTCTAGTTTCCACTAAAATGATCATTATGTGTATGGTTTTCAAGATGAAACATATTGTTAAAAATACATGTCCTAGTTGTCAAAAGTTTTCAGAATATTTACAAGGAAAACTCTGGGAATCTAATTGAACCATCTATTGACACAACAACGTGAGCTTGGTAAAACTTACCAGAACTGCTGAATGGTATTCCAAATAGATTTGAGTTTTAGTTCTGACTTAGAAAATGTTGGTTGCCCAGATGATGCAGAAGACTTCCCGTTTTGTTTCTTCTTATCGCCACTTTTTCTCCGTTTTCTATGTGAAACAGGTCGGTGTTTGTTATCTCTAAGATTTTTTGTTTTGTTGTTATAATTGCCACTGCTGTCCAATCCCTGTGATGTATCACCACGGTTACCCACCACATGAGGAGATGTACTATTATTGCCACTGCTGTCCAATCCTCGTGATGTATCCCCATGGTTACCCATTCCATAAGGAGATGTACTATTATTGCCACTGCTGTCCAATCCCTGTGATGTATCACCATGGTTACCCACCACATGAGGAGATGAACTATTATTGCCACTGCTGTCCAATCCCTGTGATGTATCACCACGGTTACCCACCACATGAGGAGATGTACTATTATTGCCACTGCTGTCCAATCCTTGTGATGTATCACCACGGTTACCCACCACATGAGGAGATGAACTATTATTGCCACTGCTGTCCAATCCTTGTGATGTATCACCATGGTTACCCACCACATGTGGAGATGTACTTTTCTGTCTACCTAACTGCTTGTTTTGATCACTTGGCTAAAAGAAAAAAAATTTCAACATTTTTTAAAATTAAACTCCAATTTATCATATATTTTTGATACATATCTGAATGACTCATCCTATTGAATATTGTAAGATTTTGGAACTCACATCTCCTGGTGAACTGCAAATTTTCATATCAATTTATTAAATGTTCTAAAAATTATAAAAATCAGAAATTTTGAACACTTGTTATTATACACAGGCAAATGTGTAACACATGAGAATCATATGGTTTGCATCATATGATTATCATATAAACAGTTGGGGCAACAATGGACACACCATTCAAACTTGACACAGCTTTAAATTTTGACATTTCCCAGATAGTAAAAATCTGATGCAGAACCAAAGTGGTCTCTTTTTGTCCCTTATTCCTCAATGCTTCTGGTCAAAACCTGCAAAATCAATCCTAAACTTTCTGTACGGATATGGCATCTTGTGGTACAATTTCAAAGCAATCCACTCCCTTTCACTCAAGTTATGGTCCAGAAATTAGAAAAAAATACTTGTTTCTGGCCTCTTTGTCGCCCCTTATTCTTTCTTGGCTCAAAGCACAATTCCAAAAATCAATATCAGTCTTCCTTTTGTGATATGGTACCTTGTAGTAAAATTTATATGAAAACCATTCAGTTTTACTCAAGTTATTATATGGACATAAGGAAAATGCTTGGTTCAGGCCCCAAATTCCTACAAGGTTCAAGTCTTAACCTCCAAAATCAATTCAAGTCTTCCTTTGGTGATATGACACCTTGTAATATATTTTAAGAGATTCAAGTCAAGTTATTGTCATGATATCAGGAAAATGCATGTTTCTGAAAATTCAAAAAACAGTATCATAGACATTCCTATGCTTTTACTGAAGTTATATAGTTAAACTTTATAAAATGCTTGGTTTAGGCCCCCTTTTGGCCTCTAACAGTTCAGGCCAAAACCCCTAAAAAACCTTTCTTATGTAACCACAAGGAACCTTGTTACAAAATCTTACAAGGATCAACTGACTATTATTCAAATTATTACATGAAAACCAAGTGTCTATGAACAACAGCACCATACCAATAAACGACCACATTTTATTAGTAGTGAATACTTTAACATGATCAATGAATTGTCTTTCTGAATACATCATGTATTTCTTACCTGTTGTACACATTCACTAAGGGGTATTCTACTTCTCAAGTCTAGGAAAGATTTCTTATAATTGGCTATCTCAGGATTTGATCTGAGAAATAAAAAAGAAAAGTAATATTTATGAAACACAATACTACAGAGAAAAGTAAAAACAATGTGTCCAAAAGACAACAATCCTACCAGACTGTAATCAGATAATGGCAGTCAATTCACACTTGATAAAAGGTGAAATTTCACTCCCAATTTCTGCCTTCAACTGGCTCTGAAATAACTATACTTGTTCAGCCAAATAGGCACCACACTATACCCTAAACATAAAGAATAGGTAGAGCTTCCTGACATTTACTGATGTTGCTTTAAATAATAAGGCTTTCCAAAACATATAGGTAGAATAAATATAAATACTTTCTTCTGCTGATAATGAACAGAGAATTAATAAATATTTGGCCATTAATCAGATGTGAATTAAAAAAAAGATGTATGACAACAGTTTCAGCAGTTCAATCATGAAAGCAAAGATTATGACATATAACTATCCTACAGATAAGTTTTAAATTAATTCCCTCTACCTCAAATGTCTCAAATCTTCATCCAATACTTCACACGTATCATATATCATGTGTAATATAACTCTCCAAACCACTGGGCCATCTAAATAATATTCAAATGTAATTATTTAATACACTTCCTTCAGAAGATACACACTAGTTCTTCTTGTCAGAAAAAATATTTAAATACATTTTTTTGTGGTCAGTGCATGATTCTCTACCAATTCTATTTTCATTGGGTACAAAAACTGAGTCCAGTGTTACAATAAAGCACTGTTTATGACCTAAACTTGGCATATTATTAATCCTTACATGTTAGTACAGAGACTTCCACAATATCAATGAAAAATTTTGAACCACCCACATAAAAAATACGAAATAATAATTTCCCATCATAAATTTATTTTTATGTAAAAATCTTCCACATGAGACAGTGTCAATAGGAGAGAATCTTCCACATAAACTGTTCCAATGCATAATAGGCATTACTTATAAAGCATTCTTTATTGCAGATTCATCAATAAAGCAGATTCAATTGGTCAATCTTCAAATTTTCAGTGAATCTCTAATAAAAAAACTTGTCTTCAGAACTATTATATTAACATCAAAAGTCACCTGTAATAACTATGTCTAAGAGTCTCTCAACATTCTTCACTAGGTCCCTTCGGTATATTTGTCCAAATACTGCTATCCAATGTCTACAAAAAAAAACTATTAAGTTATGTATAAATCTGCCGATCAAATATAATGAAGACTCCTTTAAAAAAAGATGACAAAAAATCCTGGAAACCTCAATGACAAACAGATGTAATAAATAGCTGTGTTACAGCACACTGATTCACCTTTCCTCATTTTGGATGTTTAAGCCAGATAGCCCAAAAATGAAAAATTATACCCCTTCTTTCAATCACAATATAAGAATCATAAACAAAGTCCTCGATAAACAAGAAGTTGTTGTCAAATTATTCCAAAAATGGATCCATCCATATCACATACCTACAGAAAGAATGTGTTCAAATTTCAAACCACTGTAATATTAAAGTAGTTGCTGAAAAAAATGTGACAAAAATTTCAACTTTCAAAATATGTCAAAAATAAACAAAGTCCTCTCAGTAAACAGGAAGTTGTCAAATTTTTTGGAAAATGTATCCAACAAACGGGCATACCCACAGGAAGAACGTGTTAAAATTTCAAGCTGCTGAGTAATATTTGGCCAAAATTTCAACCTTCAAAATATATAAAAAATAAACAGTACTCGGTAAACAGAAAATTGCAGTCAATTTTTTTCAAAAATGTATTACACAATATGGCATACCTACAGGAAGAATGTCTTAAAGGTTCGAGCCACTGTGATAAGTAGTTGCTGAGAAAACCGTGATGGAACAAAGTGTTTCTGTTACAGAAACAGAACCATGGACAAGGGTTAAACAGTATACCCTCTATCCTTTGGGGCAGGATAAATATTTAAATCCATCAAAAGGTTTATGTGACAGACAACATTCCTACTTAAAATGAAAAGAAAAAAATGTAAATAAATGATGTAATTTTTTTAAAGGGCAAAAATAGTATGATTATTAGACATCATAATGCTCTTCATTGTTTAATACAATGCTATTTATTTTATTCTTGTCAAGAAAGACTAAAGCTATGCTGTAATCTTACTTTTGAACACATTCCAGAACATCTCTAAGACTCCATGGTGGCTTTTTGAAGATTATTGTCCGCCTGTATAAATAAAATGCTTTCAATGATGACTTATTTCAAAATAACTACTGATGAAGAAATAAAACATCAATAATTGCAGATTCTCGATATCTAAAGACAATCAAAGTGCTGATAGCAATGGGGTTTTTGATTCTTGTGAAAATTGTAGCATGAACAAAATTTCAAAGATTTTATGATGTTAAATAACATTGTGATCATATATTGCATTTAAAATACTATTAAGAACTGTCCCTTTTTTTAACTGTAAGTCAATCTATACTACTGATCCAAATTCACACACATTTATAAAATTTTGTTCCATTTCACCTTTTTCCCCAATTTTTAAATCTATCCAAAAGTTAATGTGCATTTACATTTAAAACCTATATTAACAGAATATTTATCCTAAATAACAATTAAACTTAAATAAAACCAAAATCAGCTTAAGAAAATAATTTCCTTAACACAAGATTTTCAAAATCTAGACATTTTAATAAATTTGAATTTTCCCGCCAATTTTACTTGGTTAAAATCAAGGCTCTTCACTTCTTGTTAATAAATGGTAAAGTACTAATGATAGGATGGATAATTTGACTTATAAGTGTGTTAGATGAAAATATTAAACACATTTTATCCTTTCAGACACATTACTGCAAGAAATAAATTCCTTAAATGTAAATTTATTACTTAATTCTTTCAATGCTAAAAAGGAGTCCCTCAAATCTTGAGTTGATATGAGGACTAGATCTTACTTTTATTTGCAGAAATAATAGAATATTACTGAGATTACTGAGCTGATTAAGAAACATATTTACTGGTTATAAAAGAGGTATTGAATGATATAAAAGGAATTACATTTGGACTTTATTTTTGTGTAGTGTTCAGAAGTAGTAGGGAAGTTCAAGTGATGGACCGGTGACATAAGGTGTTTAGAAGGATCAAAAACCCAAAAAACCTCATTTCTTTTAGATTTAAGCATGATAGTTTTGATGCTTTTCAGATTTAAAAAAAATCTTGAGAACATGTCCTTTACCAAAATATCAATACTGCAACAGAACTATAAAACTGTTTTAAACAACCTGATTGTTGAATGATACAAGAACTTGTATCAAATATTACTAAGTTTAATGTTTTATTTCTAGTTCTAGCAGAAATGAATATATTCAGGTCAAACATATGCACCAAGTAGAAGTTATTGCACAATATAGAAGCCAAAAATGTCAATTTGTTTTACTTTTGATGAACCAACAATAGTATGAATAAACAGACAAGGTGATAGCAGTATCTTCAAATTGGCAGTTCATACTTAATTGCTTAAATCTTAGAGTATTAAAAGGATGGGTCATGCATGCAATGATAATGTATGTATAAATCAGTAGGTTGGGTATACAAACCATATTTCATCATACACTCTCCTCATTTCTCTCTCTAAGATGACAGAAAATGCTCCTTTTATCAATGATTTTACTTTGCAGTATGTATCATCTAACTGAAACAATAGATAAAATTGATAATACATAAGTTCTAATTACCCTAATTCACCATAGTTTCATAAAAATTGAAATTCATTGTGTGGTGTAAACAACAGATGGACAGACAGACATCAATATACCATCATATATCCTGTCTATAACATGAAAGTTTAAATATATAAAATTCCTTCTCTTCGTTCTTGAGAGTAATTTTACATGAAAATAGTTTACTTTAAAAAAAAAAACGAAAAAACTTACAAAACTGGAGTCATTGTCTCTGACTCTTGGTAATATAATGGGCTGTTCTATTGTCTGAGAAGTTGGCTGTACTTGGTTACTTCTAGGTTTCACCTGATACCCAGCTTAAAAAAACAATATTCAACAGAATGATTATTAAAAAACTGTAAATACATTAATTTTTCCAGTTTCTGTGGAGTGACCATATTTGCTCGTATAAATTTTCGCATTTAAAAAAAATGATTAGTGTTAAAAATGAACTCAGTGGGTACTATTTTTTGCACCTTTCAGTCCACTGTGAAAATAGTGAAAATAAGTAAATCAAGAAAATTAATATGTTTACAATAAATAAAGTCACAGCTTGACTTCATTTACAAGTCATATGAGTATAGAAAGTTAATTACAAATATTACAGTTATGATAATGAAATCAACATGTAAATCTGAAGGCATGTTAAAAAAAATTTTATAACAAGGCAGCTGATTTATCAAACTTAGAGAGTTTAAAGCATTGTTTAGGGCTGTTCCAGTAAAACATATGAGAGACAGGGGAAGGCACTTTTATTTTTTGTATATGGGTGGGTGTTCAGGTCTGACAAAATATAGAGTTTAATACAAAACATTAATAGAACTTCTATGGGTCACTCCCCTAGTGAAAAGAGTCTTCCCAGAGTACCTCATATCTTATAATAAAATAGCACTTTGTTATTACACTTCACCATATATGTCTTATTCCAAATCTAACTCACTCCAATTAGAGACATAACTACAATTAACCTTCAATAAATGTGAATTACATGTTGATAAAAATAAGCAGAATAGTTCTCAGTTTTTTAGGACTTTTTTTGAGCCACAATAACATACCAATGGTAGCATCTCCCTGACAGGTCATCACACGATCCATGGTCTGTAACTGGGATAGGATTAACTATAAAGACAAATATAAAATATACGTTAAAATTCTTATAAATAGTACCACTTACATGTATAACATGTATTATATATACACAGGGATGATTGTACGAGGTCTACAAAGCTGAAATTGGCAAAATCAGAAGTAAATATACAGTAAAAAAAGAATCGTAACGGTAAAATACAGATTTGAAATAGCGTAATTCCGCTAAAAAGCAGAAAAAAAAATCATCCCTTCATACACGATATATCACAAACTTAGCCCTTGTCTTACTGTGTCATGGGCTCCCCAGTTTTACAAACATTTATCCTTTCATCACAACCTTTGAACTAACCTGTAGAGCTTTAATCTCTATGGTGATTGATTGATTGGTTACGGTTTAAGGTCCTACGGCACATATTTCATGCATTTCAAGACAAGAAGGTTTTATCAATATAACAGACCCATGCATTGTGCTAGTCTGATCTTTGTTGTGCTAGTTCACCAAAAAAAGAAATCAGCCCTCAAGTAGGTAAGTCACTCCATTCAGACACATTATTCCATCTCACTCTATCCCTGGAATTCTGAATACTGCATACTTGGTGGAGAAGCAGTACTAAAACTTTTACAGCCTTTGGAATCACCATGATGAGTATTTTATTATGCAAGTTTTGAACTGTCCTGTTGAGTAAAAGCTTCAATGCCTATGATGAATGATTTATTATGCAAGTTTTGAACTGACCTGTTGAGTAAAAGCTTTAATGCCCATGATGACTGATTTATTATGCAAGTTTTGAACTCCCCTGTTGAGTAAAAGCTTTAATGCCCATGATGAGTGATTCATTATGTAAGTTTTGAGCTGACCTGTTGAGTAAAAGCTTTAATGCCCATGATGAATGATTTATTACACAAGTTTTGAACTGATCTGTTGAGTAAAACCTTAAATCCCATGACGAATGATTTTTTACACAAGTTTTGAACTGACCTATTAAGTAAATGCTTTGATGCCCATGATAAGTGATTTATCATGCAAGTTTTGAACTCTCCTGTTGAGTAAAATCTTTAACGCCCATGATGAGCGATTTATTGTACAAGTTTTGAATTGACCTGTTGAGTAAAAGCTTTAATGCCCATGATGAGTGATTTATTATGCAAGTTTTGAACTCTCCTGTTGAGTAAAAGCTTTAATGCTAATGATGAGTGATTTACTACATGAGTTTTGAACTGACCTATCGAGTAAAAGGTTTAATGCCCATGATGAGTGTTTTATTATGCAAGTTTTGAACTGACCTGTTGAGTAAAAGCTGCAATGCCTATGATGAATGATTTATTACGCAAGTTTTGAACTGACCTGTTGAGTAAAAGCTTTTATGCCCATGATGAGTGATTTATTGCACAAATTTCTATCATCAGTCAACAGTACTACCATACAATCTTGATCTGCAATAAAGAAATATAATATGATTTTAGGCTCTGCGAATGAAGGACATACCTATATTGTACTCCAATAGCAACTTTGTTGATGACATACCGCCACATTGACTGTTATGGGCAATTAATGAGGAAATAGGAGACTTCCTAGAACACCTACTCTGCCCTTGCTTTAAATGCTCAAACTATGGCTTCCCAATTACACATATCATTTCTGACCATGACTTTAAACCATTTGTGTTTCAACACCCTCTACATATATAGGACATTGGTGACAGTCAGTCCACTAATAACACCGTCTACATATATAGGACATTGGTGACACTCTGTCCACTTAAACCAACAATGTACAACACCCTCTACATATATAGGACATTGGTGACACTTCGTCCAGTTAAACCAACGATGTACAACACCCTCTACATATATACGACATTGGTGACCCTCCGTCTACTTAAACCAACGATGTACAACACCCTCTACATATATAGGACATTGGTGACACTTCGTCCAGTTAAACCAACGATGTACAACACCCTCTACATATATAGGACATTGGTGACACTCTGTCCACTTAAACCAACGATGTACAACATCCTCTACATATATAGGACAATGGTGACCCTCCGTCTACTTAAACCAACAATGTACAACACCCTCTACATATATTGGACATTGGTGACACTTCGTCCAGTTAAACCAACGATGTACAACACCCTCTACATATATAGGACATTGGCGACAGTCAATCCACTAATAACACCATCTACATATATAGGACATTGGTGACACTCTGTCCACTTAAACCAACAATGTACAACACCTTCTACATATACAGGACATTGGTGACAGTCAGTCCACTAATAACACCGTCTACATATATAGGACATTGGTGACACTCTGTCCACTTAAACCAACGATGTACAACACCCTCTACATATATAGGACATTGGTGATACTCTGTCCACTTAAACCAACAATGTACAACACCCTCTACATATATAGGACATTGGTGACAGTCAGTCCACTAATAAAACCGTCTACATATATAGGACATTGGTGACACTCCGTCCACTTAAACCAACGATGTACAACACCCTCTACATATACAGGACATTGGTGATACTCTGTCCACTTAAACCAACGATGTACAACACCGTCTACATATATAGGACAATGGTGACACTCTGTCCACTTAAACCAACGATGTACAACACCCTCTACATATATAGGACATTGGTGACCCTCCGTCCACTTAAACCAACGATGTACAACATCCTCTACATATATAGGACAATGGTGACCCTCCGTCCACTTAAACCAACGATGTACAACATCCTTTACATATATAGGACATTGGTGACACTCCGTCCACTTAAACCAACGATGTACAACACCCTCTACATATATAGGACAATGGTGACACTCCGTCCACTTAAACCAACAATGTACACCACCCTCTACATATATAGGACATTGGTGACACTCCGTCCACTTAAACCAACAATGTACACCACCCTCTACATATATAGGACATTGGTGACACTCTGTCCACTTAAACCAACGATGTACAACATCCTCTACATATATAGGACAATGGTGACCCTCCGTCTACTTAAACCAACAATGTACAACACCCTCTACATATATTGGACATTGGTGACACTTCATCCAGTTAAACCAACGATGTACAACACCCTCTACATATATAGGACATTGGCGACAGTCAATCCACTAATAACACCATCTACATATATAGGACATTGGTGACACTCTGTCCACTTAAACCAACAATGTACAACACCTTCTACATATACAGGACATTGGTGACAGTCAGTCCACTAATAACACCGTCTACATATATAGGACATTGGTGACACTCTGTCCACTTAAACCAACGATGTACAACACCCTCTACATATATAGGACATTGGTGATACTCTGTCCACTATATGGCTATTGACTTTTAAAGTATTACTTACTAAAACTTTGGAACTGTTTACAGCACTGTAAAACTCTATCATCATTGTTCTCAATGAGAAATTCTCCTGCTGCTACACTCGCCTTATCAAATATAAACAAGGACAAACTCAATTTTTTTCCTCATTTCTTTTTTTTTGTTTTATGATATCAACCTGTACGGTGATAATTTGTTGATAATTTGTGATTATTTTAAGTATATTGCTGAAATAATAAATATCTTTCAGAACATTTAAAAATCATTTTTTGAGATCTCATTCAAGAAAAATTGTCTTCATTTCAGTGTAGCTGTGTGCTATTTTGTGAAAAAAAAAATAAATAAAGCATATTTTTAGGAGATCTTACCATCATGATTCCACCAACAATAACCGAATAACTCCCACAAAACCATTTTTCATATAAATGGAAGTTGAACTGAGACAGATAATACAAACAAAAACACATATTAGCACATGTTTAAATAATGATTAATATTTTCCCATATTTATACAGCTCAATAACATTTTACATACCTGGACAGGAGTTTGTCCTACAATTCGAGGATGATTTGTCTGAAGACAGTGATAAAGATATTGCACAGCATCCCTGGCTTTCTTTGCTGTTGCCAAAGACTGAAAATATTTTCATAAACATGTAAAATAATAAAAGATAAAAAATATTCATGTAGAGTATTAACAACCTTAACAAACAGCAGTTGTATAGTACAATCACATTTGTTGATATGGAAATCACATACACCAATACAGTCCAAATTATTTAAGTGAAAAAGTGTACTTTGGATTTACTGTCATATGTGTACTGAAAAATGAAAAAAAAAACACCCTGAAACCTTATTTCAAAGGATGACAGTTCTGTACAATGCATATTACAAGAATAATAAAGTACTATGATGCATGTGATAGGTTCTTGTCTTTTGTGGTAATATATTCTATCAATTAAAATATGAAATTAACATCAACCCACCAATGAAGCAGAAGCAGTCTTTCCAGATTTAAGATAGTCTAACTCCTGCATCACAACCCAAGGAAATACAAGTATCGGTTTACCATGAGCTGGAAGTATTAAACAGGTCAAAATAAAATATTACAACAGGCTTAGCACCAAAAATGAAAAAGAAGTTACAACTAACATTAAAAAAAAGATTAAAAGCAGATTATACCACATCTGTTAACAGTGAAAGCACATCATGAGGGGACCAAATGTCAGTATGTAAGTTCATTAATATGTAGATTGTACCACTCTATCATTAGTGGGAAATTTCCTTCTGTTTGGGAACAAAATTTTCAATTTGCAGTTTGAAGACTTAAAAAATACATGTAAATAATTGCATCACAAAATGGTACCGTCACAGCAGAACTACAGGAAAACATTTTAAAATCTGAAAGTACAACAGGGCACAGACACTTAAAGGGAGACTACTCACAATTAATAAAAGTGTCCCTGAGATCCTGGATAAATGTTAGGTGACTGATAAGTATATTAGTATCCACCACTATCAACAAATCCTGTGGAGAGAAAACACTTAAATTTTTTATCATTTAATTTAGGATGTTTGTTGCCCTTGTTCAGTTATTTTTGTAAAATTTTCGGACTCCTAGGGTTTTATCCATTTCATAATAACAATTTTTTGCCCAGTGATGCCCAGTTTTCTTTACATAATATCACTAAACACAACTTTGAGAAGTTTTATATAAATCTTGTTATTTCTTAGGGGTTTATGATTATAAATTTAAAATGCTTATATATCGAAAATGAGCATTTCTGTATATTTTTCTACCATGAAAAATCTTAAAAGATCACAAAACCCTTTGAAATCCTTGTTATTTTTAAACAGAGAAGTGAACATCCTTAAGTGCCTGTTTGCGTAAAAAACTTATCAAGCATATTGAGATAAAGCAAATATTTCTGCAGAACTTTTAACTGTCAAAATTCTATAATACTTCTAACATGTAAGACAGAATATGGTGCTACAGTATTGTGGCAAAGATTAATGGGAAAGAGTTAATAACCAAATCATGATCACAAAAGCCAAAAAACAATTTGGGTATTTACAATAACCAATGATTATCCTATTCGTTATATAGATTTTCTTCATTATTTACTACAATTTTCAACATAAATTTTTAATTTTGTTGTCAGCAGATTGATTTTCATGTTGTGTGAAGTTTTTGGGGAAGGAAGTCAGTGAAATTTCTGATTTTTTTAACAGTGAGAATTATTAAAATTTTTACCACATAAAACATTCGATAAATCACTGCGTTCTATATAATAATAATTTTAAAATCTGTCTTAATGTCTAACTGGTTAATCTTTTCCATTAATTGTTGAATAACCATAAGATCAGGCTGTGACATGCGTTTGTATTTGATACAGTATTGTACATGTATATCTACAGTTTCACTTAAAACATTCATTAACGCCTTCATATAAATTGATTTATCTGTACTTCTCATTATTAGTGTTACAATTTATTGGTAAAATATAGTTTTTTCAACATAAGTTGAGACCAAGATAAAAGAACTGGTTAGAACCTATAATTACTGGATTTGACATACCTGGTAATGTGAGAATGATTTAGTTAAATGAGAGTCATGGGAGACCATCTGTGTTAGATCTCCAACAACTTCAGAAAATTTACAGTTACTTTGGAATTTGGCACGGATTTCTTTCACCTAAAATTAATAAAAAAAAGACAAAAATATATAATGAATAATGATTCTACAGAAAATAACACAGCAATTTTTACTTTGAACCAAAATTAAAATTTATTATACTGTAAAGGTACTAATCTGTTCTATGTAGCGAATAGTTTTGGCCTCTACTACCAAATAAAGTTGAATTATACTACTTTAATTAAAATTGTCTTTATTGAACATTACAGGTTTTGTATAACAAAAATGTTGACAATTCTCATACCACTATATTGGCAACCTCCATATCTTCTATATCTCTGTTATCAGCTTCTGCCAGAGTGTGTTGTACTTCATCTATCTCCATGTCTATAATGTCTCGATTGTGATCCACTGGTACCTGATCAGCATGTACACCTTCAAATAGATTACATATGTTAGTAGGGTCTGAATAAAAATCGTGAAAAACTAGAATTGAATGATTCATTCAGAAAAAAAGGTCAATTATCTACATTTATGATGTAAACCCTTTGTGAGCTAAAAGAGAATTGATAATGGATATCAAGCCATCAGAGGTAAAATTTTTGACCGAATGTGTTGGCAAAATCAGATTCAATCCCCTTTAATAGTGCATTCTACCTCTTACCAGAAGACATGGTATATAAACAGCTGTGCCACAAGTGCTCAATACACCTGTTGCCTTGTGACAAAAAAAAAAAAAAGAAGAAAAAACCATAACAAATGTTTTTGGAATAACAAGGTGTCGTGCAGGATGTCATGCTAAGTATATCCTGACTCATTCCTTTGACCTGCTCAATACAAAGTCTATATAAGAGACCGACAAGAACTGCAAACATGAACATGTTTTATATGATACCAAAATGAAGCCAAGTTTTTTGCAACAAAAATTCTGCAGGTCAATACATTAATTGAAAATTTCAAAGTACATGTACCAAAAAACCATAAAGGTGATAAAAGAGAGAAACAAAAATTGTTCCAACATGTCTCAGTGTTCAAGGTATAATGTTTTTTTTTCTAAAATGAATTCCCTATATTGGTTCTTTCTAAGGGTTATTCCATCATTGTATGGGAAGGTTGGAATGCAGTTTCTGGTGATCCAACCACCCATACATAATTTTAAGGATTAATGCATCTCATTAATTCCCCTTATACAGTGCAAAATATGAAAAAAAAACCCTTCTTTACAAAAAAAAAAAACACAACCCAATTGCTCAAAAATTAAATAGAGAATCATGAAAAAATAAACAGATCTTCAAATTAATATACTGTAACTAAGAAATGTATAAAGTTTTTTACAATAATCATAAATAGTTTATGAGATACAATACGACATGTGAAAAAAAACAAACTTTTCCACAATAAACTCAAAAATAAAATATTAAATCATCACTAAAAAGTATACAGATCTTAAGATTAATATAACTAACGAGTGTGTAAAATTTTCAGCAATAATCATAAATGATTTCTGAGATACAGCACAACATGTGAAAATAATAATAAATTGTTCCTTAATTAATTTACAAAGTCCTTTAACTCGAAAAGTATTAATGTAATTTTCACCAAAAATATATGGACTACATGTATTAAACATCAAAAGAATCAACTATTTAAGTTTCAAGAAATTTGGATAAATTGTTCTAAAGTTGCTGTGTGACATGTTTAGGAAGGGCAGGCGAATGCTGGACATTTGTATACCATAATACATACAGTGTATGCCATCAAATTCGACAGCATATAAAAAGGAGGCTTTAGTTCATTATTTAATTTTTAACTGACTATCTATTCTATCACAGTTGAATATCTATGTAAACTGTTTTGAAGTAAAAAGCGTCTAGGTTATATTTGGAACAATAAGATTGTTGATTTTAAACACAAATTCCACCACTATTAGAGATTTTCTTTTTCAGGGGGATAATTCAAAAGACATCAATTATACTTTTGTAAATTGTAAGGGGATATTTGTGGTTTTGAACAGATACAGTATAATCTGACAAAAATAGAAAATTAGATAGTGGAATCTTCATCCTCACTACCGTAAGTCTAATAGAAACTACAGTGCCATTTAGGTGTGTTTAGTTATCTTGTCTGCATGTAGCCTAATATTGCACAGAAGTCTAAGGTTACCTGAAGTCACAAAAATATGAAAAAAAAACATAGCAGTCATATATATTAGAATCAAAATAAATGATGTACCTTGCTATTTGTCATGGTAAAACATTTATGAAATGGAGCTTATAAAAAACAAGTGTCAATATTCAGGTTTCTGTCAGAGGAGAATGAGCAAAAATGATACAAAGTTTGCTTTGTTTACATTTACTTTTCACAAATGGTTGAGAAATCTAAGTAATTGTACTTTCAGAGATAGAAAAACTTGAAAGTTGATCATTTTACATTATAAGCACCAAATGCTTACATTATATATTTAGTTAAATTTTCATTCTTTTCAGAGTCTTCATTTTAAGCAACCCACATATTTTCTCAGGAAATGAATGTTAATAAACTTAAACCAGCCTTAAAAAAACTGTGACTCTGGCACTGAAATTGTAAAACCTGCGTTAGGGGTAGTACACAATGCAATAGCAACTGGTCAGTAGATATCCCAATAGCTTTGTCAATTGTTTGTATTTTTCAGCAGATTGGTAACAAAACCCCATGATTTTTTTTACATGGGTTGGTTAGTATGCAAACTAACAAAATGATTTTTCAATGCTTACCCTTCCAGCAGTTGTTATGGTGTGTCTGCTGACTTTTCCATGTATCTGTAATTGGCTGAAATACAGTAGCATTACTAACAGATGATATCCCACTGTCAACTGTCCGATATGGCGGACCCTTCTCAACCACTATTCTCCTATTGTCAAAGTCATTACTATATGTTATACTAAGAACAGCAGAATCTGGAGAAGTCCGTTTTGATGATGTGTCCTCGTCCTCTAAAAGATGACCTGTACCAGGCTCTATATTATCAATCCATGTCTGAATTGAGAGCAGTTTATCTGGAGCAATGTGGACATCTTCAGTTTCTACAATATTATTTTCATCGCTATCTACTGGAGAACGATCTCTTTCTATTGTACTGTCATATCTCAGCACCTGCATATCACAGTTTGAAGGAACAGAACAAGACACTACTTTCCTTACATCTACATCCATTAGTGGTTTTATTTTTACATTTTTAATGTTATCATTAATGGGAGTTGTATTTTTCTGCACAATCAAAGCAGTTCTAAGATCATTATTCTTACCCAAACTTTTCATAGTCTCATGCTTTTTCATTACTTTATGTCTTAAATCATTAGCACCAAGGGCCTTTGTAGGGCGACTAGAATCTGTGGAAATCTGATGACTAAGTAAAGTGTTATCAGAATTAGTTTGCACATCTGTTTTAAACTTCTTATTTTTTTGCGATTTCAACAATTCTGATAACCTTCTTTTCCTTTCATCACTCCTTTCATGAGGACCAGTATCAGCAGTATTGGATGTTTGTTCATTTTTTACCGTTCTTTGAATTCGGAAATCTTTATCCATACTTTCTGTTTCACTTACACTATTGGACTGGAATCTAGCACTGAGTGTATTGCCAACATTATTTTGTTTTACAATAGGAGTAGATGAAAATCTCAGATAATCAGGTAAGCGATCACTGTGTACTGATGGCAGAGTTTGTACACTTGTAGATAAATCTTTGTCCATTGACGGGAGGTCACTTGGAGTGTGAGGCATAAAAGAATTACATTTGCTTGGTGTAATAGGCAACTTCAAAGGAAATTGAGAACTGTTTTCAACGTGGACAACCCCATCAAAATTGTCAACTACACTTTGTTCACCATAACTTTGATAAATTGGAGCACTAACCATAGAAGCAGAAAATTGTGAAATGTGAGGAGTCTGATTATCGCCCCTGAAAGAGAATGCAAGAGGTTTCTTCATGGGTAGACTTAGTTGACTAGATTGGCCGTAATGATAACCAGATTGAGGCCCTCTTCTCATATCCACATCATGCACTGATGCTAAATGAATGTCATGATCCAGAAAGGTGGCTGAATCAGTTGGAGCAATTTTATGGTCTGTTTTTGCCATTTGTAAAGGTGATGGTGGCCTTTGCAAAATCTCCATGTGGTGTTTGTGACCTTCATTGGCAGCTCCATCACTAAGGTCTAACAAATCATCATCTGAGTTATCATCTATCTCCGGGCTAAATTGTGGTTCTGGTGCTATTTTTACTGTTTTTTTCTGACTTGTTGGTCCTGGCTGTTTGGATACTGTAGGTTTTGATAAGCATGACTTTGTAGGTTGATGTTTTTGCTTTGCACCCTTCAAAAGGGAAAGAATACATATAAAATAATAAATGAATTTGCCGATCAAATATTTTAGCATGTTTTAAATTCCAGATGTACATGTATGCACATTCAAAGTGTAAATGTACATATCAAATATTCACTTGCATGGTAGGAAAATAATAATTTACAACTGACACTGATGGCAACACTATACCAATTTTATATACGACCCCTAAATCATACAAACGGTTAACCTTATCTTAAAAGAAACAATAGGGATTCAGTGATAGCCAAAATCAGAAATCAAAACAAAGCAAATAAAATAATTTGCAGGGTGCTGTTTGGTATGACAGGGCATTTTGAACAAGTATGGACATAACATTCAAACTTAATACAGCTCTGAATTTGGATTGTAATTAAATGTTTGACACAGTGTAAGATTTGAACTCCAATGAACATGGTCAAAGAACATTATATAAAAAAAATAAACAAAACAAATATGAAATTTGTTTGTTTGTTTGTTGGGGTTTAACATCCGAGCAGCAATATTTCAGCTATATTCAGACGATGAACATGAAATGGATGATAAAATGAACATGAAATGAAAAAAAAAAGGATGGGACACAAGGATAATAGGGTCGACAAACTTCAATTGCCACTGGAAAAAGGGGGTGGGTGGGCAAGGTCGGGCAATTTAGCCTCCTGTGGCGGAGCGCAAAGGTTCCTACTCCTATCGAATAGCACAGCAGGGTTCTTTAACGAGCGAGGAACGTGGCATCTTTCCCAACACGGGGCACCACTATGGTTTGTGGTCAGGTTTTCCGTATTATAGCCTGACAACCCCAGCATGCAATATGCCAGGGGTACCCTATTCCACCACCTGGGGCACACATCCCAGTTGCTCTGTGGGTAGAGCGCCTAGCCCCTGGCTAGGTTTCTGAGCACTATTTAGTCGCCTTATACGACAAGCTTAGCGCTGCTGCAGGCCTATTCTTTTAACACCTGGACCTGCACGGGGCCAAATATGAAATTAAAAATGCTTGTAGTAAATTTCACTGAGAAACTAAGAAAATATTTGTTTATGAACCCCTTTTGACACCCAATTCTTGAACAGATCAAGCCCTAACCCTAACTAACTCTCAGCCTTCCTTTTGTGGTACATGTATGTACATATTTAACCTCATGGTTCAATTCCAAAGATATTCATATATCTTTACCCAAACGATTGTCCAGGCACCAAATGTCTACAGATGACAACCACAACGTCAACAGTGTCATAACATTAAAGGATCACAAATTAGTGGTGGTCATAAAAAAAAAAAAAGGATTGTAACGGTAAAATACATTCAAGTGGTTGAAAATCAGGTCTTGTCATTTAAAAAAAAATGCATTCACCTCGAATCAACAGTTCCAATAATAAAGTTTAATGATATTACTTGGTATTTCACTTTGTTAACCTGTATAACTATATAACTATAGGACTTTCACAGAATTTAATTTAACCATTTAGCACAGACCAATGTACTGGAACATACATGTATCTCTTGATTCTGGAGTGTTGGCACTTCCCAAGTACTGTTGCCTGTGTGTATGTTGAAAAAATAAACCCTGTCTGGATACGATGTTGACTGTTTAACAACCCATCCATGTGGTAACACTGGCTTCTTTGGTTCTGTCATTTTAAAATCATAAAATATCCATCAGTCTACTTTAAATCCCCATCTTGTACAGAGGGTTCTGAAAGAAATGTTGTACTTGTTTATATAATGTAAATCTGAAGCATGGTAGATTTTATTCAAAAGTTTATCTTACATATTTCACTGAACTTCAGTTTTTAAATAATACTACCATATACATATTGTATGCAAGGATACAAAAAAAATGTAGTTATGTACAACCAAATAAGTAAAAATATTTCAAGGTTTAGGCTTAATAACGAAACACTATAGGTGTCAAGGAATTCCATACATGTAGAACAAAAATTACATGTATAAAGCATATACAAGTACAGTGGATTTCGGTTAATCACGTACCTATGTGTTCGAAAAAAATATGCAAACTGAATAAACAGAAATTGTCATTTCAAGGGAAAATACCTGATACTTTCAATGTTAAAGGGTTTATTCTTCGGATGCCAACTACTTTTGATCTACCAACAAATTACAGGTTAAAGTTTGTTGGCATTTGAGGAAAAGCTGCAAGTAGTTATTACAACAAAAGTTTATGCATATCTAAACAGTGATACTAATTAAACAGATAGGTAAATTACATGTAAATCTAGTTTGTGGCCAATTATATTTTGTTGTTACTGCTTAAACAATTGAATTCTCTTAGAATGAAACTTTTTAAAGTAATGCATCTCAACGTTAACTTGTAAATCATCAGGAATTCCAGTGTGTAAAAATTCTACAACAGACTCTTTTGACTTAAAATGTTTTTTTTAATATTTCTATAGTTGTGTGTGCTACAATATCCTCCCATATTACTTGATGGAATTTCATGTTAAAAAACTATGTTTTACTACGTTCAGTTATTCGAGATATTTTTCTGGTCATAATATTAAACCCTTGTTTATCCTTTATTATTGTAAGTGGTTCATAACATGATATATTGTTTGTGTGTTTGTTATGTTCACAACTCATCGGAATACTGGTTACCCTATTTCAATGATTTTCTTAAACTTTGTACAGTTGTGGAAGACACAATTTATTTTCATACTGTGCTCATACTCATGCTCACCCAGTTTCCAGCTTATTGGAAATTATCAAATTTCCTTAATTATACCTTATTATCTTTAAAGTTTAATGAATTGGTCTACCGTAAATTTCATACAAAATTTCATTTCAACCAAAATATTTATAATGATATTGTTTGTATTAAATTAATTATAATAGTATTTCACTATACTTAAATATTTCTAACATATAATTTACTAATTAACCTTTCCATTCCCAAAATATTGTTTGTTAAAAATTTATAAGAATTTTTTAATTTTATTTATTTAAATTTCATAATGATTTTAACCCAAAATCTACTACTTTATCTCATAAAAAATTAAAAAAATGTTGCTGTTTTATCAAGTTCAATTATTATTTTTGATTGTTAAATACTTCTAAAATCATTTGAATAGTTTGAAAATAAAACACACACACATTGCCATAATCTAATCATCTACTGAAATCTTTTTGTTGGTGTTCGAGGAAAAGGTAACATATAAAATGTTGGTATTCAATGAAGACATCTGTTTAAGTATATTCTTTCCTCATGTTTCATTACATTCCTGCTTAAGTGTCTAGTCAAAAGAGAAAATACTGTTGTAAAAACAATTTATTTAAGAAAACTGAGGTTTTTCACCAACTATGTATCATTGTTTTACCCATTTACATTTTTTAGTAAAAATTGAAAAATATCTATGCAATGAAGAGAAACTTTCTCATTTTGGCCTTATGTTAAGTACATAAGAGGATTTTTTTACGTGGATAAGACAGGAAATGTTTTTGTTCTTTGAGTTTTAATGTAATTAGTAGGTACACAATTGAATTTTCTTCTTCTGGTTTTATTAAATGTACAGTATAAATTTATATGTGGGAGTTTAAACACTTTGCCTTTTATGGCAAATCATTTAAAAATGATATTGATCTTATTTCAATCCCTATTCATATAATTTTTGATTGAAATTTATTTGGAAATGAAATAAGTTAGACTTTTTTTCTGGATCACCTGATATAGATATTCTGTAGCGTGATCTCTATTATTAGATTAACGAAACTGGCTAATTTATAAATAATTAATTTCCAAATATTTTAAAAATATTTTATATACAATTTTTAGTGCAACTTTTTTTTCATTTGAATCAATTCTAACTTTGAAAATAAAATCATTTATACATTTGAAAAACTTTAAAAAGTCAACAAAAAACAAAAAGCAAAAAAAAAAACACTGCCAAACATAAATATATCTAAATTTTCAATGTTAGTCTTATTTGTCAAACAGTGGAAATTTTATTATTAAAAATAATGTATAAAGGAAAATTTCAAAGTATCAGGGTAATATTACGTTTTCTTAATTATGGAAATATCTGTAAATTATTATATATCCCAAATTAACTTCATTTTCTCCATTAAGAACTTTCCTAGAGATAGATTTTGCATATCAATTCATTTCCATTGAATTTTTCTAAGTAAAACATTTTAAAGATGAGTGAAGAAATGTTTGATATTTTAATTTGTCAAATCCCCAGAAATTTTAATTTCTTCTTAATCAGCCTTTCCATAGTATTTTCTTATGACATGACATATTTTGGTCACCTGATAATTGTTTGGAAAGCTTTGCAAATGGCAGACGATAAATCAATACCAACTGATTGGTTCCATGTGTATTTTCTACATTTCTACAAGGGATTAAATAAATAATATGGCATACAGAGGTTTTGGAAAAGTTGGACATATTCTATGTTGAGTTTAAAACTTAAAAATTAGCTGGAATGCCAGCAATTTAACCTTTGTAATTGTTTTGACGAAACAAGAAGGTTTCAGTATGTGCAATCAGTTCCGTACAAAATGGGATATTAATAGCAAGCACAGTGAAGCAGTGTGAGCTCTACGGTTATTACATGTACTATCTAAATTTCCCTAAGGTTCCCCAATATACTAACGAAAAAAAAGTCATGTCCCGGAAGTAACAAAAAGTGACTGTCCTTACTAAGAAAATTCATGGTTTCCTTAAACCAAACAAATAAAAATACATATGTAAGATTATGTATCAGTAAAAATAAATCCATCTTTTCTGAAATTTTTCAAATCTTTCTCTAATTTTTTTTTTTTACTAATTAACAGAAGTGAATATGATGTTATTAAAAAGTTTGTGAAACATGTGGATGTATGTATGTGTATCTTCGCTGTTCAACTGTCGCTGTTGTCAAGAACTTAACCTGCTTTTGGAAAACATATAACTCGGATTATATTATCATATTTGAAGCATAGCATTTCTAAGATAGGAAGGGCAATCATTTTCTTCTTTGGATTTTGCAGCTATCGTCTGAATTTTGTTTACGTCACATGATATGTGTAAAATATTCCCACCATCCATGAACTGTAATATTTCCAGTATCTGTACAGATTGATCTGACGGGGCAAAACTGAAAAGGATGTTGCTAGAGATGCCCTTAATAGTGAGAAAAACCATCGCTCGCCAGCCCGCCAAATAGGAGTAGATGTGTAATTCTCATTAGCTTACACTCATCAATTTGGCGAACATCATTTGATTGGCGAGTTTTAATCCCTTAACATCATACACTAAAAATATGTTCCATACATTTTAAGAAGTTTAGCAAGAACATGTCAAGTGAATTTTGGCATGATATGTACAATTTTATTGACTTGTAAAGCATTGTTTACGATCTGCCATTTTAATTTCCAGTAAACGAGATGTGCCAAAACCTAAGTATTCAAATGAAATTACAGTCCCTGAACCGATCCGCATAACGGTTAGACTGATCATTGACTGATTGATCACTGACAGATCGATGAACAATGACTGGTTACCGATCTGATTGCAGTTTTGTTTTATGTAAAAAAATGACGAATGATTTGTAAAAATAAAACAGATGCAAAATAAACGTATAAATTGATGTTCAAATTTATTGCATTATGTAAATATGTGTAAAATTGACAAAGAAAACACCAGAAGCCGTAAAATATATTGACTGCTCTGTGGTCACATAATGCAATCACCGGTTGGATAGATAAGTTTGACCAATCGATGACTGATCAGAAACTGATCGGTGATCGATGACCGATCAGTTTTTGTTGCACGGATTGGTTCAGGTACTGTATCTGGGTAATTTAAAATATGTTACCTTGCAAATTAGTTGTTTATTGTCCAAATTAAAATGAACAAGAAGCAAATGATAAACATTTTCTTGTTTCATGATGATGAATCTGTTGAAATATAATTTTATTTTCATAATATGAGTTCAGAAAAGGAGTACTTATTTTGTTACTGTAAAGTACATGAAAAAAACTTCAATGGGAGGGAATTTGGCTAGTTGAATTTCTATTTGGCTAGCAAGATCAATATTCCACTAGCCAGCATGGCAAGTTGGGAAAAAATTTTCCCACACTGCCTTAAGGGGTAAATTATGTGAAGTATTGTGAAGTGCTATAAAGTTATCAACCATTTTTAGAGAGGGAAAGGGAGGTATAGTGTTGGAATTTTGGAAAATCTTATTTTTTCTCAAGTTTTTCATGTATTGAAAAAAAAAATTCCCCATTAATTAACAAGGTAGACTTTCAAATAAAAATATTGCTTTTGCTTGGAGCTTAAATATAAATATAATTATTACAATTTCATCCGGGTCAACCTCCTTTGTAGTGTCCTTTATCATTTTTTTTTCGAGTCTCATACAGATGGTATATATGTGGTAAAGCTCATGGTACTCACTGATTTAGACAATGCCTACCCCATAGGCCATATTAGTTATACATCTGAAATAGGTTAAAGCAGTACATGCCATATTACGGATCTAAGTGACAAATTTGATTAAATCTTGTTATATGAGACAGCAGACTCCTATCTTTTTTCTATAAAAAAAACCCCTTGATATTAATGTACATGAAAAAGCACTAACAGAATCAAATTTCATAAAACATACAATTTGTGGCGCAATTTAATTATCTCCCTTTATCGCACTTTATAGAGATTTTGGAAATTGTCAGCAATATTAAGGGCATGCAAGTAGACGGACCACGTCGTTACATTATGTACACATTTAAGTCGAAATAGTACTAACCAAGACATCATTTATGATTCATGAATTCATAAACAAATAACTTTTCAATGTTGACAAGCAGTGTCGAGTTTCGAGGCAAAACATAGTCTATCCACAGACCGCCTGTTGATGTCGTATGAAATAGACGACAACTGTCTGTTCTAGTATTGACTTCTGGATCTTCCGAAATATGAAACGATACTTACATTTCCTTTCTTTTTTCCACAGACAGTTATGCATAAAGCAAATGGATCCAAATGATAAGGAAGTTAATCTTTGATTTTTTATTGGAACATTGCATTTCCAAAAATATTTTGTGGTCTTTAGATTTCAAATTTTGTGTATGTCGCAATAAAGAAACTTTTTATGCTATAAAAAAACAATATTAGCATATTTTTGCAATAATAGAAGAATAGGTCAATATATGTATACTTTTCTCTATTTATAGAGAAGGAATGAAGAGGGGGGTGATTCCGAATTTACGACAACCAAAAATTCTTTGATACGGAAAACAAACACGTCCACCTGGCAGTAATCTATTTCAGTATTGGGACTGTTCAAATCATATTTCGGTAAAAAAAATTCTATAGGGAGTAATGTCCAAATTTTACATTTTTCTCTGAAAACATATATAAGTTAAAACCTCACTTAAACTGTTGAAGACTTAGTTTAGGTAAAATTTTGACAGTTACTGACTGTACACTTGTTAGTCTTCTTCCTATAAAGTTCATCCCTCAGTTGTCTGAGTATTGTCGAACTTGGCTATGTACACTATTTACATACGGTGACAAAGGACTGTACATTTAAAAGAATATGTATACACAGTTAAAATCCTCCGCTGTCAGGATTCCCACTTAGATTAGAATGCCTCTATTGTGGGTACAACAACTAGTGTGTCTGGCAAGGCATTCCATATCCTGATGGCTGAGGGGAATAAGGCATACTGATGTGTTTTGATGCTTGAGTGGGGTATGATGAACCTCATTGAGTGGCCTCTGGTTGTGGAGGTAATGACTGGCATGAGGTATTGTTGCGATGGAATTATAATCAGATGGTAGACAATCCTGTACATCATTATTGCTTTCATGTTTTGTCATCTATGTTGTAAAGACGGCCATTTGAAGTCTGACGTCATCTTACTGACACTACTGTAGGTTGAGTAGTCCCCATTCACAAAATGTGCTAGTCTTGTATAATAGTGACCGGATGACATTTCCTGATATAATACATATGTCACAACCTTGTTTTCTAGGGGGTTGTTTGAAGTAAACTCTAATTTCTAGGGTTCTATATATAAATGTTAATGCCCTGTAAAATACAGTTATATTTAATATATAGTATAAGATAAATAACAGCATCTTGCAAATTGAGATAACATAAAAAATTGACCATATGTGTGAATGTATATTTTAGTACACTACCTAGGAAAAATATAATCTTTGAATAAATTTAATATATAGCTTCATCAACCTTTTTGTGAAGCGTAAACCAACTAGCTAAATATGTAGTTTGTCCATATTCAATACAAAAGAAGAATACAAAACACTTTGCTTACCTCACATATTGTGCAAGAGGCACATTTGTAAATGGTCACATGAATAGTCCCCAGTACTACTGTATTGTACCTGAAGTATCAAAAATCACTTATTGTATTTATAGTTTAAAAACAATTACTTTATGACCACAGTATGCGATCGATTTAAAGGTTTACACTTTACTTTCAAGCGGTCCACTTGAATTGTCAAATGAATCAATCATTAATCTCTTTTATTTAAGCATAATAAAATATCATTATAGATTTATGCTTTTAGGCAAATGTTTATGAAAGTTACACAATCAATCATTCATACTGGACTTTCATATTAGGTGAAAATATTTAATTCTGGGCCATTAACATACACAATTAATCTAGGAATGTTAAAGAAACGAACCATAGTAATAGTTAAGTTGAAATCCTATGTATGTATATATATGTATAAGTTGAGTTGATAAGTATACTAGTTGTAAATTTGGATGAACATAGAAACCAACATGTCGGTTCAAATATTTAGGTAAGAAAGGAGTTAACCTGCAACAACTACCAACCAATAGATGATGAGAAGTGTGTACTAATCAAGCATGACAATATTGCAATACAATCACCAGTTCCAAAAAGTTTGTCAATCGGTCAAAAAGAAAAACATAATACATATTCCTATAACTCAAATAATATTTTATTGCACAAAACACAAAATATTCATATTAAAAACAGTATAGCAGACTTTTACACAAATTTGCAATATATTGAAATAAGTTGTATAATTGTAATTCCTCAATAATCATTGTCCTCCAATATTTTTCAGTTTGCATCTTGACAAATTGCTTCCATGAACCTTTTTTGTAAAAGTTCTTATGGATCTCTTGGTTGTTATTTGATGAACATAGACTTTATTTCAATACCCGTGCCATCTTTTCCCCATACCCAGAGAAAATACATGTATTTACCATAAAGGAATAATGAGGGCCCAATCTATGGCCATGTTACATTAAAAACTTAAAAATTTGTTGTCACTGCTTCAACAATTAATTGGCTCTGAATTTGTAAGAATGGGATGGCATGCCAACTTGCAGGCTGTTGCTTCTGTAAGGTAGCACAATAAAAATCCAGCTCAGCATGTCAGACTAGTACAAAGCAGAGTCTGTTCAAGTTGTCAATCATTTTTGTCCTGAAATGCATGAAATGTCTACCATAGAACATCACACCATAATCAATCAATCAATATATAACATAGTCATATTCATTCTGGATAGTGGCACTGATCAATTATCTTATGTCTTCGATAGCTTTTATTTTCCTATAACATGTGATTGCTGTTTACCCCTAATTGTGAATGAGTTTATTCAATGTACAATGTATTATAACCAGATCATTTTACATCACATTTTGTCAACACAAGAGCCCAAGCTCAGTTGGGGGGAAAAATAGATTTGAAAGTTCAAAGATCTACAAAACCACAGTTGATAAACAAATGTTGACTGTAAATAATTGACTTGATTTAAAATAAGCAACTTGGTGTATCAACTATTTGTAAACCCTACTAAAGACACCATGATCTATAAAAATGCATTATAGATTAACATTTTATCTTGAAAATCCTGACATATGTTGAAGTGGACAACTGAGTTCAGACTGACAACTTGCTTAAAAAATATGGTTCATGTTTTTTCCCCCTTATACATTTAAGTCCCTGAATTTTACATGTTTTACATGTTGTATGTTCACTGCCCTGTCAATATGTGAAAAGTAGTATTCAGTGTACATATACCTGTTAGGTGACAGGATTTATCAATAGAAAAAAAATATTCTGTTAATGTTTTATCACTGTCTTGTAGTCATAAGTTTTGTAGTTTACTTGTTTAATGACATACATGTAAGTTTTTACATCATTCAAATTATTTTCAGAAATACCTTATGGCAAACAAATAGCAGAACCTCTGTAATGTGGAGATAGTAATACACCAAACAGGGAAATGATTGGGAACAGCGGTAGACATGATGGACTTTCCATTTCTTTAGGTTTGCCAGACGATGGTGGTTATGAGTATAAAAAGAAGCAGTCAGTTTACAGAGTAAGATACATGTATTATTTTCTTTGTTTTTCCTAAAAGTAATTAATTACTCTTGTATCTGTATCTGAAAAATAATAATAAACAACATGTTTAATCTCTTATTGAAAATTTTCTCTGACAATGAATTTTTGAAAAGAGATTGGTAAGTTCTTTATTGGTATTATAGAGAAGGAGGTAGGCCAGAATTGTCAAAATCTCTTGGACCAATCATACTGTAGGACAAATTGGGTGCTATGTCTGGTAAAAATTTCTACTTTGTCTTGCTGTATGTCCAGTTGTGGTTTTCACAGGCGTTTGGTCAGAGTTTTACGATCTGAACATTATGAGACTGGAAACAGAAGTTCATATTGTGCATTTCGATAATATGATACTTTATCCCGCAAGCATTTCGTCCAATAAAATTTTGGTCATGAATATTTTGGATAAAATAACAAATGTGGAAGTCATTGAGAATTGCAAGGACTAAACTTTTTAAAATAATGAAAGAAAAGTGTATTCTTTGATAAGTAGGATCAACAGAGTAACAGTTATCTAATTATCAATCTTGTGTCTTTTAGTTATGTAAGGTGCATGTCCAGGCTCTATTTCATTTGGCATATTCATTCCATCAGACGCATGTAAATGTGCAATTTTTCAAAGGCCTTCAATTATGTTATGAATAGTATGTTTTATCTCAACACTGAATTTGATTATAACTGAAAAAATGTAATACATTAGTGCTATAACAAAATAAAACATTTTGAAAACTTTATCAGTGTAATTAGTATTACATGTAGTTATATAGTAAAATCATAGGAAATGATGGGTCTGGTCTGACTTTGATGGGTCCTATTGTCAGTGTTGGTAGGACCCATTATTTGGCTAATATGAAAAAGATTTCCACAACTCTAGAGATTGTTTTGTTTAATATCAACACTGATTATCTATCATGCAGGCATGGAAGAGGCTGTCAAGTTTACAGAGAAGTCTTGTTGCTCTAGTGTTGCTGCTTGGAGGGTTGTCTGCCCTTTATATTATTTCTAATCTAGGCAAGACCTCAACCAACACTCTGAATACTGCAGCCATGATCAAACATGACAGTCTAGATCCTGTAGAGAGAAAAAACAATGAGTTGGAAAAGAAAAAGTTTTTAGCAGATCTGAAGCGGAAACATGCCAAAAAACAAATTGATGAGATTATGGTGAACATTTTATTAGAAAAATTGCAACCTTTTATTTTCTCTGAAGAAGCTTTCTGACACTTCTTATTTTCTCATCTCTTTCTATCTCACAATTGTTTATCTTGGTAACTTAGTGCAGAAACATACCTTTAAGATGGGAATAGATTATAGGTATGATAATATTGTACTTGAACCTGGGATCACATATTGTTACAGTAAACTATTAATTTGCTAATAAACACTTGGTAATTACTTTCCTGAATCATAGTTGTTTAATAAAAAAAAATAATTTAAAAAAAGTTTCTTTCCACACTTTGATACTGAAGAACAGCAGTTAAAATATCATTGAAACTTAATGTTGCACCTTTGATAAAGAGTAAATTCTAGGTTTTTCCCCTTCCTTTAAAAACCTTAAAAATGTTCAACTTTGACTTAAAATTCATTTCACTGATTGATTTCCCCCGATTTTATCAAAGAAAAAAGTAAAGAATGAAAATGCTCCTGTACCTGTGCAAAAGGTTGGAGAGAAAAGTTTTGACAAGGGAGATAATCTACCTCCTGACGAGAAGGAACAAGTTCTTAACAAGGATCCAAGGCTGGACCATAACAATGAGGATGAAGACAGTGACAAAGATGACAATGCTGATGGACAAATTGTAAGTTTCGGCTAGTGTCCCAAAGCTATGTAATTATTTTTTTATCATAAATCTTTAAACTATTTCAGTGGTAAAAAGTGTGTGTTTTTTTTTTTCAAATCCATGATGAAAGGTACTTAAATTTCAAGGACTTCATCTGGAATCAAATTTGATTTTAAGTAAAGTAAACATTTTAATTCCAGTACCTGTAGTAAGATAGGTATTGTAAAGGACAATTAGTTATTTTTGGTTGGGGAGAAAAGCTTTTACAAGGGAGATAATTGCCATCACTATGTGTTTGTCATTCATTGTCATCTGTTGTCATCCATAAACTTTTTCAAACATCTTTTCTGAAACTACTCAATTAACCAATCTTTGCATGAAGGTTCCTTAGGGTGTTTTCAAACAGTCCTTGTGTGGCTATTTTTGATTTTGCAAAAAACATGGCCACCGTTACTATAAAATCTTCTCCTCTAAAACTACTGGATGGATTGAAACAAAACTTTGCCTGAATGTTATGTAGAAAATGTTTAACAATCTGGCCACCATTCTAAAATAGGCCATAGGGGTCAATTTGCAGAATTATGCAAATAACTCAAAAACAGTTGGGTTTAGCTAAAATCTGGTGGAAGGTAAAATTGTTCAGCAGGATGGATGGATCTATACCTAAATTTTTAGAAAGATCCGTTGACAAATGAATGAGTTATGGGTCCTGAAATGAATTTTTTCCCCCGAATTTTACTTTTCCAACTTTGAAAATCATCTCCATTGAAACTACTGGATGAATTAAACAAAACTTAGCATGAATGTTATGTAGAATATGTTTAACAATCTATATGTGGCGGTTTTTGATCTTGCAAAAAACATGGCCACCATTTCTAAAAATTGACCATAGGGGTAGAACAGTTGGGTTTAGCTAACATCTGGCAGGGAATAAAATTGTTCAGCATGATGGGATGGACCTATACCTTAATATTCAGAAATATCCGTTGACAAATGAATGAGTTATGGGTCCTGAATTGGATTTTTTTTTGTAAATCTCCTCTTAGACAACTTGTAGAATGGATTGTAACCAAACTTTGCATGAATGTTTGTTAGGATATCCTTAACATTTTATTTTTATCTGTCAAAGACATGGCCACCACTACTAAAAATTGATGACTTGTTAAAAATTACTTGAAAACCAAAGGGTTTAGCCTAATTTTCAAAGGAGGGGAATTGATCAGCATGGTGAGACCGACATATGCAGAAACTTTCATAAAGATCTGTTGCTCAATGTTGGAGTTATTGCCCTTGAAGAGAAAAAATGACAATTACAGATTTATTTTATAATATGAAAACCAGGTGGATAAATAAGATGTTCTGTATTGATTAAATGATTCTTGTGAATATAGTATTGTAATGTCAAGAGTCCAGCTTTAGAAAGCTATAAAGACTATTTTGACCAGGTGAGCGATTCAGGCTCTCTAGAGCCTGTAGTTCCTTTTGATGTCTGTGACAAATATTTTCAGTTGCACAAGCATAAGGTGGTACTCAACTTAATATGATAGAATCCTTGTTTAGACTGATTTTCTAATTGACACCCATCTTAATTAAATTAAATACAAATCCATTGAATAAGTGAAATATTGTATATTCCATTCAACAGAATACTAGGTATTACTTTGTAATGAGTTATCACTGAAAATACAACAATGAAAGTCAAAGGTATTATTACTTACTGAAAAATTACATTGAAATATTTTAGGAAGCCTTGCATCAACAAAGTTGTTATATAAGTATAAATAGCTCTGCCCCTTGTAGACAAGGCCTAAAATCATATAGATTATCCACAAAGTTGTTACATGAATACATATAGTTCCACTCCTCATTGGCAAAGTGTAAAATCATATTAGTATCAAAGTTTATGTACTATACAACATGTACAAAGCTATGTGTACTCACTTTAATTTTTCTGTTGAGCTGTTTCTTTTGCTTCATAGTTCTATCATTCATTCTTTTTTTCCTCTTTTCTGACATTTTGCTTCTTATATCTTATGAAATTTAGACTGTTATTAATGACTATTACTAATATTGACATTGTTGACAAAAATAAATTACAGTAGTCTTTTTTTATTTCAACTTACAGAATGCTCCAGTCAAGCATGTTGATAATGATTTTAAAGTAGAAATGAAGGAGGGAGGAATCTCATATGATTATTTTGATGGTAAGTTTTATGTGAGTCTAGGTGACCCTGAAGGAATCTCTTATGATTATTTTGATGGTATGTTTTGTGTGAGTCTAGGTGATCCCGAAGGAGGACAAAGTCAATGCTAAACCATTAAAAAAGACAAAACAAAACAACAGAACAGAACATCATTTAGGGAAAGTTCTTCTTCAAAAAGTGATTAGTAATCTTACATTATATCATATAGACTGATTGAAACACAATGTCATTTTGTCAGTATATTTATGTTTGTTGGCAAGTCACCTTCATTTACTGTTAAATTAAAATTAATGTTTCATGTATTTGATAGAAAAAAAACCCAGGAATTATGGTGAGCAATATGTTTTATATATTTTTTTTTATTTTAAGTTTCTAGGAAACACACTGCTCGTCAGAATGCTGTGATAGATGCTTTTAGAGATGCCTGGTCTGCCTATAAAAAGTATGCATGGGGTCATGACGAGTTCCACCCAATCAGTAAAACACATTCAGAATGGTTCCAGCTTGGTCTTACTATTGTTGATGGTATTGACACTGCTATTATTATGGGTCTTAAAAATGGTAAGTGAAATGTTGGTACAGTATGTTGTGTATATGACATTTGTTTACCTGTGGAAGATCTGTGCACTGTGATTTTACTTTCAGACTTTCTCTGCCAAAATGCCACATCATGAATGTCAAGCCACTGATCACAAAACTATAAATTTATCTTGAAAATAACAATAAATTATGGAGAAAATCAGTATAATATATAGGATAATCAACTGGTTATTGTGAGTAACAAAATATAATTACTGAGTTTTGCACACTCGTTAAATATAGACATTCTTCAGCACTCATGATCGTATTTTGGTTGTATACCATATTTTCTGGACTACAAGTTGAAAACATAGATAAATTGAATTTGCAGATATGTTGAGGGTCAGTTGTGTGCATTATATTGTAGGTGTCAGCATAGATCTGAGTTCTGTGGTTTGTTTTTAACAGCATATTATTCCAGCGATAGTTCTTTGTATAGTATTTCTGAATTAAATCAATATTTGTATTTTTGTTAGAGTGCATTTTGTCCACAAGTTCAATTATTTTTTTTGAATTGCGTGTCAATTGCTCTGAAGCCTTAAATCATCAGGTGAAAGAAATTGTAAACATGTCAAGCGTGGGCACCCAGGTGTGAAATTAGCAGGAAATTTGTTTGATGCATAGGTCATACTTACAAGCTGTAATTAACAAACAATATTACCTGGTATTTCGAAATACATTAAAAAAAATTGTTACCTTTAAATTAGGTTGCAGTTAGCCATTTAGATAACACTTTAACTGATTATAAAATGAGCCATGTGCGAATATTTAATGACATACTGTTAATGGGTATAAATTTGCATATTAAAGGACGATAACTCTGGAACACTCAATAATGTCGTATCAGTAAAATAGAGTTTTGTTAACATAGCTTCTAGTTTGTTTTTATATTTGAATGGTTATAAAGTTTTTTTAACATCATCGTATTTATTCATAAAGGATAGTGGCACTGACCAATAATCTTCGAGTTTGATCGCCGGTTTGACTGTTTGAGTGACAGGTTTTGTTGATTGCAGTTTACCCCAAATTTTTAATGAAAGCAATCAAAATTGAACTAAACAAATCTAATAAAATGCATTGAAGATGAAAATTTTTTCATGAAAAATCATTATATATGTCGAGTCTAACACTTTGCTGGAAAAATATCTATTTATAGTTCGAAAAATAGGGTACTCTTTCCAATTAATTATCCTGTTACTATTGTTCTTCTTCCATTGACCGAAATGTAAGTAAGATTATACTAATTAGTAATAACGTGTAATAGACTGTTGAATTAGCCCTGTTCTGGAATTTAGCCAAAACAAAGTATGATATTAGAAACTATTATTTTGTGATTAAACTTCTTACAGACCCACCAAATATTACAGCAGGTTTATGTGTATTATGTAACTGTATGTTCAATGACATATATGTTCATGCGATATGCAAATGTCCAGCAAGGCTTCCAGTTTATGATTTATTTTGGAGCCTACTTATTAAAAATTTTCCGCTATTTGTATTTACGGAATTATATGAATATGACAAAGATCAGCTGTTTGTAACACTACTTTGAAAAAATGTAGTATTTGATTACGTTGACCCGTATGACTTTATGAGACTTTGCCACTTATATATCGTGTAATGCCTAAGTCACTACAATAAACTCTCGAGGGCCAGAATGTAAATATGCTTATGCAAGAATAACTTAAGTACTAGTAGAATAAATCTTTTGTGTGTTGATCTTGCTTAAGAATTTATAAGTATTAATTACTTCTACTTATATTTTCTGTTTGTCTGCATGATGTGTTTTATATAATTGTTTGTATTGTCATTGTATCTCTTGTAAGAGGAAATAAAGATATGAATGAATGAATGGTACAAAAATGTAAGTAAGATTATACTAATTAGTATTAGATCTTTCTAGTAATATACAGAATTATGTTTTGTTTATTCCAGAGTATGATGAGGCCAAAGAATGGATAAAGAATGACCTTGTATTTACACATGACAGGGATGTGAATCTGTTTGAGACAACCATTCGTATACTGGGAGGATTGCTGAGTGCTTACCATCTCACTGGTGACAATATTTTCAAAGAAAAAGCTGTATGTTTATGAAAGCAATATACTTTACATTAGTTCTCTTTTAATAATTTTATAATGATCAGAAAGCATGACAATTGTTCCATCAAACATCAATTCCTTCCTGAAGAGTTGTCAGAAAAATCCAATGGAAAATATAGGGTTTTGATAATTTGAAATATTAATTGTACAGTAAATTCACTTAATTCAACTAAATAGTCCTGCTAGGAAAATCATTTTCAGACAGTTTCAGACAGGAAGGCTGACTGATATTTGATACACTTGTGGAAATATGTTCATGAGTAATCAAGGGAACCAAGGTTCTTTTGGATATGATATCAATTGAAATTTACAATACAGTAAAGTATTTATTTAAAGTTATTGTCATTTCTCTTGTATGTTACCATAGAAGAAAAGAAATGCCATTTTACATTAATAATGAATATTACAGGTTTTCTGATATAGAATGCTTAAGTCATTGTTACATTTATTATATAGATCACAGTGATTTATCAAATGTGCACTGTGTAAAAAATTTCTATAATTCACACTGTGAAATAAATTGATATTTCACTCCCAGACTTTCTCCCGCCAAAATGTCACAACATAAAAATCAATCTGCAGATTACAAAAAATATAATTTTATATAGAGACTAGAAACAAACTATGGAGGAAATCTATATAATAAATAGGATAATCAATTGGTTATCTTGAATCATCATCTTTATTATGACTTGTGTCAAGAATGCTTTAAGACTTAACTAGTGTATGGAACATGTTTGGCATGCTCGTTAAATCTATGTGTTTCTTGGCACTGGTGATTATCCACTCTTTGCAATTAATTATTCTATTAAACTTTCTATTTATAGACAGACATAGGGAACAGAATGTTGCCCTGTTTTAATTCACCCTCTAAAGTGCCCTACTCAGATGTTAATCTGCTGACTGGTAGGGCACATGCTCCTAGATGGGGACCAGATAGTAGTACTTCTGAAGTTACCACTATACAGCTGGAGTTTAGGGATCTCAGTCGCATCACTGGTGAAAAGAAATATGAGGTTTGTTAAATAGGAGATGTTACCATGTGTTCATTACTGAAATTAAGTTACTGGCGTATATTCTGCCTTAATCATTATTTCAATATGGCTATACTAAAAAAAATGATAAGCAACATTAAAAGGAGGTTTGATAGTAATTTATGTGTATTTTTTAGTTGTGACGCTATTAAAGAGAAAAGCATGAAAATATACTTCCTGACAATATATTTGTCCAGTGTGGGGGATATGTTTTTCAACAAACGGTTGGCATTCCAATGGGAACAAATTGTGCTCCTTTACTTGCTGACCTATTCCTTCACTCTTATGAGGCTGACTTTAGCTGATCTGATCCGAAAGAAAGATTGTCGTTTGGCTAGATCCTTTAATCTCAATTTCTGCTATATAGATGACGTATTATCTTTAAACAATCCTAATTTCGGGGATTTGATACATTGCATCTATCCCAAAGAACTTGAGATAAAGGATACTACAGACACTGTGAAGTCAGCCTCATATCTTGACCTACACTTAGAAATCGGTGGTAAAGGAAAACTATTGACCAAACTTTACGACAAACGTGATAACTTTTCATTCAGAATTGTCAACTTTCCTTTCATCTGTGGCAACATCCCTTCGGCTCCTGCGTATGGAGTGTTCATATCACAACTCATACGTTATGCCAGAGCTTACCGAAACTACGCAGACTTTTTGTATCACGCTAGAACTCTAACAAATAGGCTACTGGAACAGGGTTATGTTGCTACAAGATTGAAGTCACTATAGAAGTTTTATGGTCATCATCATGAACTCGTGGAACGTTATGGTGTATCCATCTGCACCATGAAAACTGATTTATTCAAACAGGTCATGGTTTTCCTTTCCTCTTTTGTCTACCCCGGACATTGACTTTTTATGAGCGACTGGTTGGGTGTTTCTAGAAAAGCAGAGGACACTTATCCTACTGGTGCACCTGGTCCATGCTCTCAGTTTTTAGTGGAGTCCAAGTTGCTCATTTGCCTTTGTTACTTTGTATATATGATTTTAGTTACTTTATGTTCTTTGTTGTGTATGTCTGTTTTCCATGTCTGGTCCCTGGATTACATTCTTTTGATTACTGCTATAACCTTGGTTCCCTTGATTACTCTTTCCCAAATTTATAGTTTTTCCTCATACAAAAGTCCCTACAAACCCATTCAGCAGTTCACATGGTAACATTTTTTATTTGAAAAACTCTGCCTCTCCAATCATACTACATAACAAGGTACTTTTGTTGGATGCTTAAGTCCTTTGGAATAATCTACAAAGTAACTTCGACATGTACAGAATACACATTGTGTACTTTAGTTGGTTAATGGAAAAGGGCTGCCATGGCATAAACTAATATGTAGGTAGCAAAACAGCAAATGTTTGGGACAAAATACTCAAAATATCTGAAATCAAATATACAATGTTGCTGAAATTATCCAGAATGGCAAATTCTATCTGCATGCAACTTTAAAATACTTTCAACAAATCATTGAAGGGTAATTGCTATTTTTTCTCCTGTTTTTGTTTTTGTTTTTGTTTTGGCATGATCTCCTGAACTAAAGAAATATTGAATGGATCATAGGGTTTCCTACCATGAAAGGAAAGTTTGGATTATTGTGCCCTCATCTGTTAAAAAGAGTTGTCTTGATGGGTCCAAAATAAGCATTATATAAATCTTAGTATAAATTGCCTTTTCACTGCTTTTATTTGGTTATTTCAGAAATTTGTGATTTAATTTAAATGTAAATATAAACTTTAAATCAAAAATTAATCTGAAGTATGTAATAAATAGTTCCAAACAGACTTGCTGGGTGGACAGAGCATTTTATTTTTATCCAGCAATCATCTATATAGAAACATGTTTTTACTTTGTAATATTTATATCTAAACAGAGAGCAATAGAAACAGTATCTGCCCTTGTCCATGGATTACCAAAGAAGAATGGTCTAGTGCCAATATTTATCAATGCTAACACAGGGCAGTTCCGCAGTTCTGCTACTATTACATTTGGTGCCAGGGGTGACAGTTATTATGAATATCTACTTAAGCAATGGGTACAGACAGGCAAGACTCAAAATGTGTTAGTATTGTATACTTGTATGAATAAATCAGTCATATTTTACTGATTCATATTCTTTTGAAATTATCGTCTGTGTTTACTATTTTATAGATTATACCTGGTACTTACAATTTATGAACACATTGTTACTTGTTGAAAGATGGAATTGTGTGTTATTGTAAAGAAAGCATTAATACAAGTGGCAACTTGAAACTTATCTTAAAGAAACTATAAGACATTTTCTCTATAAGTTTTGAGCACTGGCAGTACTAATGTGATAGTTTATAGGGTATTTTAAAGTAAATATTATAGAGTTGTGAAGTAATTACATGTAAGTGACTGTGGTTTCTTCATACACAATGGTTCCTTTCACCATGTGGTATTCTATCAAGTCACATGGCTAGATGGCAGACTTATATTTCACTATTCATTTATATCATCATAACACAGATTACAAAGTTATTCATCTATGTACTTATGTGGGTGTTGATTTTGATATGACATGTCAACATTCTGTATTTAGATACAAAGAAGATTATTTAGAGGCTGTAGAGGGAATGAAGTCACATTTAGTAAGGAGGTCATCACCAAACAAACTAACATATATTGGCGAGTTGTTGGGTGGCAGGTCTTTCAGTCCTAAAATGGTATGTTAACAATACATGTAAGATAGACTGTGAAATCATACCATTTATCAAATTCGTCTGAATATAGCTGAAATATTGCTGCTCGGACGTTAAACCCCAACAATCAATCAATCAACCATTTATCAAATACTTATAGTAAAAAAGTTATTAAATTTAACAGTAAGGTAATTTTTGTCTATAATTGGTCCAAAGTATACATCAACAGCTGAATGTATACACAGAAATACATATTCAACTAATTATTTGTTAAAATTTAAAAGGAATTGATCATGTAAAATTTTTCATAAGTCTTAATAAATTTCTTGTTGTTTCTTGGTTGTGACTGATTTAACTTGTAAATATGATAACTTGAGCTCATGACTTTAGTCTAAGTCTGATTAGAGAACAAATCTATACATTGGTTGTTTATATAAAACCAACTAAGGTAGAGCACAGTAATTAGATTTTTTAGTTTTTTTTATTCTTTACTAGATGAATGTCATAAATTTGTCTTTACACAAACTTTTTGTCTCTTGTATTATTTCATGTTCATTTTTTTTTCTAGGACCATTTAGTTTGTTTCATGCCAGGAACTCTGGCTTTAGGGTATTTAAATGGAATGCCTAGTGATCATTTAGAACTAGCCAAAGAACTTATGCAGACCTGCTATGAAATGTACAAAAGAATGCCAACTAAACTTAGTCCAGAAATTGTTTACTTTAATCAAGCACCACAAAGCAAAGATGATATAATTGTCAAGGTAGAATAGTGTTACTCGTTAAGATAATTGTCAAGGTAGGATAGTGTTACTCGTTAAGATAATTGTCAAGGTAGGATAGTGTTACTCGTTAAGATCTGTCATGTTGTACAGTTTATTTTGCTTGTGTAGTTATTTGAATTTTTATTTAAATTCCATATTTGATAACATATAACAATACATGTATATCCTTACTAATAGAATGATGTTTATGAGAAAACACTTTGACACAGTGTTTGAATTTTGTAACTGTAGAATAAAACTTTGAAAAAATGAATTTATTAACGATTTTTAGGTAAGAGATATAGGTTTTGCTGCTTGTGGTCGAAAAAAAAAACAATAGATCGGTTGAACATGAAATATTCCTAAATTATGAAAATTGGACTTAAAAAATAACATAATTAAGAAATTTTTTTAACCTTGTGGTTCTGTTCTTCTTTACAGCCTGCCGACTCCCACAACCTACTTAGACCAGAAACTGTAGAGAGTTTACTCTATCTCCGTCGTATCACAGGAGATAAAAAGTATCAAGATTGGGGATGGCAGATATTTCAAGCTTTTATGAAACATACCAAAGTTGAAGGAGCTGGCTTCTCTTCAATCAACAATGTACGCAGTATTACAAACCCTGGCTTTAGAGACAAACTAGAGAGTTTCTTCCTTGCTGAGACATTAAAATATCTATATCTGTTATTTGAAGACTCTGTAGAGTTTTTGTCCTTCGATAAATTTGTTTTTAATACAGAAGGTCATCCACTGCCAGTTTATTCAGAGTAAATGTGTGAGTGTTTAAGTAAAATATGTGTAATGTGCAGTGACAAATGTGTGTTTTGAGTTGTTTAGTGCACGTTATTTCAGTACTTTTATGTGGTGGAGAGTTAGTTTTTATGAGACTGAAATTTAAGATAAAATGTGATTTCTTTATTCATGTTAATGAAACTGTCCTATGTTTAAAAGCTGAGAAAAAAAAATTGATATTTATGGCAAAGCAAATAGATAATTGAACTAATTATGTTCGTTTTAAATAGATTGTCTTAGTCTATAAAACCAGGACTTCAAATTAGTGGTGGTCCAATGTCCATACTCCCTCAATTTCTGACCTAGGACCTTTTGAAATTTAATTATCTAAGTCCTTGACCTTTAACCCTTTTCATCCACACTTTATCTAGGACTATTGGCCTGGATATTCAACCCTTTTCATTGACACTTTATTAAGGACTTTTGACCTTTCTTAGGTGGACCTTTTATTTGAAACTTGAAAAAGTCTGTTACCTTCCAGCCTTGGAACTCCTGTGTACAGGAAATAAGTATTGATGAATTATTCTTTACTTAAAAAAACAAAATTGAAATTAATACAATGGTATCAGATACATGTATATCTATAAAATCCCTTTTTATGCATTCATAGGTACCAGTTTAATTTTAAGCTACATGTAACTCATACAAACCAGATATTTGTATGTGTTTGTGGAAATAACTACCCTAATGTTTGTCTTCAGTTTTTTGTATGTCACAATATGAACAGTTTTCCCCCTCTGAATGGTTAGTGATTTAGTAATGGCATTCAAAATTCATATGAAATAGTACTTGCTAATAGATGTACTACATTTGTTGCAATAAAAAAAAAAAGGATGACCTCTGATTTTATATTTCTGTTTCATTATGAATATAATTTATTTTTATGAAAAATTGAGAAAAAAGCTTAAAACATTTTGCTAATTTTGAAGTGGACAAAGTAGTATCCTACATAATCATAAAACCATTCAAGTCTTTGTTTCAGAAACCATGAGTTTTATACCTAGAAAATGAGTTTTATTTTTAGATCCTGGGAAAACTGGATAATGCTGAAATTATTTTTTTTTACAGTAATCACTTTTTGCATTTTTATTATATATGTAGGCTTATAACAGATGGAAAATATCACATGCACTATGTCTATTGTGTGTGAATATGAAAGATTTGTATCATGAAATGATAATGATTTTATTCCATTTGCAATTTTAGTGTATATATTCTGTAGGGATATAATTTGTGCAATCGTAGAAGACAGTAAGATAATGCGATTTTGTTTCATGTTTGAGTGTTTTTTAGTACATTATAGAGTGCATGATAATTGTTTTTATGTCAAAATATTTTCAAAGTGTAACTTAATAAAAGTCAGTTTCTGTCATGCTCATCACATTTCAAAGAACATAATTTAACCCAGTTAAGTTTGTATTAAGATTACATTATGACAATTGTGGTTTTCATACACATACATGTAAATCAGTTTGCTGCAATCTACATGTGCGATCTCCTATATCTATTTGTCTATTTCATATGTGGTACATGTATATATTTTTAGCTCACTGGGCCAAAAGGTCATATGAGCTATTGCCATTAGTATGCGTCTGTCGTCACCGTTGTCCCTCATCATTGTCAGTTAACATCTTCTCCTCTAAAACTACTTGATAAAATGTAACGAAACTTTGTATGAATATTCCTAAAGGTATTTTTTAATAAATCCTTGTGTGGTGATTTTTAATGTGGCAAAACACATGGCTGCTGTTTCTAAATATAGACCATTAGAAATAGCTCAAGAAAGAGTTGGGTTTATCTAAAATTTGGCAGGGAGTAAAATTGTTCAGCATGATGGGATGGACCCATGCCAAAATTTTCAGAAAGTCTTGTTGAGGGATGAGTTATGGGTCCTGAAATGGATTTTTTATTTCCAACTCCTCTGAAACAACTGGATGGATTGAAACAAAACTTAGCATAAATGTTCAGTAGAACATCTTTAACAAAATATGTGTGGGGATTTTTGATCTTGTGACAAAAATGGCCAACATTACTAAAAATTGACTATGAGGGGCAAATTGCAGAATTTTACACATAACTCATAAACTGTAAAGTTAGGTAAAATCTGACTGGGATTAGAATTGTTCAGCATGATGAGTTGGACCTTTGCCGAAATTTTCAGAAAGATCTATTGACAGATGAATGAGTTATGTTCCTAAAATGGATTGTGACCAAACTTGATATGAATATACCTTACGTTATCCTCAACAATCTGTGTGTGTGGATTTTCGATCAGGCAAGAACCATCGTCAGTGTTACTAAAAATAGACCATAAGGGGTCAAATTGAAGATTTTTGGAAATAACTCTTAAACAAATGGGTTGAACTAAATTCTGACAGAGTAAAATTGATCAGCATAGTGAAACCGACCTTTGCCATAATTTTTTGACGTGGTGAGTAATTCAGGCTCTCTAGAGCCTCCAGTTTTGAAAACACATTCCCTTTTTATAATCTGAAATGCTGTGTATTATTTGTTTGATTTTGCTGCAACAATTCAACAAATTAAAAAAAATTTGCCTGTTTGATACATTTTTGCTGCAATCTCCTAGTTGTTAAGACTGCCTACATACATTATTAGATGACACTTACATAGAGGTCACATGTTATTGACCTAAAATCATGAATATATTTCCACAGCCTGATAAATTTTGATTGGTCTGAGATCTTATTGATATTTTTTTATTTTATTTTATTTTCATTGTTGAGAGTGGGTACTGTAATGATGTAAATGTGAAGGTTGATGCTGCTGGATTATTGTGTAAACTTTTTAGGAAATTATTTCTCAGGGAATTGAGTAATTTCAGAGCCTCGTGTTTTAGTGAATATCTTAGTGTTGCACTATCAGTGTTCATAGAATATTATCAAAAATGATTGTAAGTTGCTTTATGTAATATCTATAAATATAAAACCCCCAAAAAATTTTTGGCACATCTTTCATTGCAATGCAATCAGAAGTAAATAAATTTTGAATTATAATTTTCATTGTAAGGCATCTGTTAAAAAATTTCCCCCCGTATCATAACTTGTAAATTAAATGTGTACTGAGGTCAAGTATTTATAGTAAATTAAATAAATTCTTGTATAGTGCATGCTGTATTTGAAAAGTTTTTGTAACATTTGAAGGAATGCTAGATAACTCCGATGAAAGAAAGGTGTTACATGTTATACCTTTCTGAAAAAAAAAATGCATGACAGAGATAAGGGGGAGACCAGACGTCTCTTGAATGTTCTAGTCATAAATGATATCATTTGATATACTTCCTGTTTATTAAATCATTTTTTTTCTTCTCTTCATTTACTTTACCCGGACATTGTCTTTGAATAGATTGATGGCACATTTCTTTCTTTTCTGAGCAATTTTACTTTTTTTTTTGTTGGCTTTTAAACACTCTCAAATTGTAAGAAGAACAAATGCAATTTCCATTTACAAGTTGTAAGCATCTTCAGCTCCTGAACAGGGTGCTAAAATTTACTGAGATTTCTCTGAGTGATCCTTTTCTTTTTCTTGGCCTAATTCTTTATTTTCCTTTATTTTTCTTAAAATAAAATGTTCTTATTTGTGAATAGTGCTGATGGTTTGTAATTTTAATCTATATTGACTATCATGTTTACAAAAATAAATGCACCTTTCATACTTTGGTTATTTGGTGCAGGATACAATGATTTTTTTTATTTTGAATTAGCTGGTGTTATTTTGTACTTATTTATGAAAAATTTTCATTTTTTTACGTTCTGATTATGTTTTATGGAGTTTTCTTTTTAAAAAAAAACACAATAGTCCTCCATCATGCTGCAAGTTTGTTACATTTGTAATATTCATACCATGACAACAAAGTTTGTTTATGTGAATTTTTCTTGTACCTGTATTTGTGTACATGTATTACAAAAGTTGTTTATGTAAATTTTTCTTGTACCTATGTACGTATATATGTATTACGAAAAATTTCATCATGCATAAGTAATTGAAATAATTCACATTTTGGCAAAATTTCACATAGAGAAAGTCGGGTTATAATATAGTGAATGTTGGTCAGGCAGGCTGGCTGGGAAATTATTTTTGTAACACATTTTTATCAGCAACTACCAATCACTGCCTCTTGATATTTGGTATGCAGCTTCAATTACGAGACCAATATTGTGAGATCCTTCAGAGATTTCAGGCCTGCCAAACATTAACTTCTTGTTTAAACCAACTTCTGCCATTTCTGTCTTTGATCCATTTTATACATTTTCTATTGATTAAGATATATTTGGTTGATTTTATATCTTACTTATTTTAGGGAAAGCAATCAATACAGGTATTCCAAAAAAAGTAAATCATGTAATAGAATATTATTGTAAAAACTTCCTATCTACTGATAAAACATGTTCCTAGTTATCATCTTAAGCAACAGGACAACACATCCAGAATTTTGAGTTCTTTAAGTTTAGCATTATTGTTAGTTTTAGGTTCACTATATTGTAAATATTATATTTGATACATCAAACTTTGCTGTTATGGGGTTGGGGAATTGCTAACATGTGAAAATAACTTCCCAAACACAGGTCTTTATTTTTCATTATGTAATGTATATTTCATTAATGTATTTCATTTTCAAGACACAATACTAATTTTATCAATAATTTAAGTATTAGTTTTGTTTTGGTTTTTGAAAACTGCAAAATGTTATGAATCAAGTACATGTAGAAAACTATGCATGATTTTATAAGTGTTTTTCTCTGATACTAAATTGGCCTTTTCCATTACATACTCTCTAAATGCAATCTGTCATAACAAGTATTTCATTATATTAGAATCAGCTATAGTTTTATACTGAAGGAAACTTAGTTTTCATTGCCTCAAGTTTTTACAGATTTATTTTCCAAGTCAGGGATGGTGACATGTTTACTGTAAATAAGAGCAAGAATAGAATGTTTGGCAGTAACTGCAATAATGTATAAATATAATCTGAATTAGGTTTTTGAGTCCAACGTAGGGTGAAAATAGAGACGACATATATATTTCTATGAATGGTTGAAGTAGTCTGTAGATCATATTCTATTTCATATTTTATTATTTATTCAAAATGTGATATTAAAAATATCAAAATCAGTTATTGTTTCTTTTCACCTTCCCCAAATGTTATCCAAAAATCCTTTTTAAAATCTGAAAAAATCTTGTAACTCAGTAATTAAAAATCAAATTTTCTCCATAAAGTATAGACTGTTATGAAAAAAACAATTGTGTCGTCTGAAGTAAATTGAAGGAGGGATTCTCTATCTAGTTACAGTGTTACAAGTGATAAAATATCCTACAAAAAATGTTGAAAAAAATCCCTTAACACATAAAATAAAAATAAAATTTTCTGTAAAAAGGAAACAGGTTATATACCTGTACAAGTGATGACATGGAATGACCTACAAATCAGGTCAATGAGAATAATTGCATGTTTACTTTGGAGTTGTTTTCACATATTTGAATAAAATTTTAAGTACATTATTACTGTCTCCACCTAAAAAATCTTTCTGACATAGAACTTTACATGTATTGCGTGAAGTAGTATTTCCATGAACCGATTGTCTGTCAGCACATTATTTTAGTTCATAAGAAGTTGTGCAAATCAGGTATTATCCTGGTACTTGTAAGAAAAAATTTCCTTATTTATGGAATCAATAGAATATTACAAAAACCCAATATATATTTTTAAAGTGAAATTAGAACTTTTAAACATAACTGGTAAACTTAGAAGAGTTTTATTATATTTTAAACATGAGCACCTGTCAATACTGATGTGGTAATAGAAGTGATTAGACATTTGAAAACATGTAAACAGTGTCTGTTGGCATTATTTTGTACATCGAAATTCAAGTGATCTCCACCTGTTTGACCACCAAAACAAACATTTGTGTTAAGTTTGAAGTTTCGGGATTATGAAGTTATCATAGACCTTTGTATACCATAATACCAACCATCTTTGAGAATCAAATAAAACTAGTCAGATTCTTTTCTTAGAATTTACTTCAATTTTATTCAAATTTAACAAAATATTCAATTGAAAGACAATTAACTAAACAACAATTGATGGAGTAAAATAATGTCACTGGTGTAAAAGACCATAATGCTGTATTATAATACTAAACCTTTATAACCTGAAATGATGGCCATCTTTGTCAACCCTCCAATATTGGTAAATCACAGAACTTGCTCCCATCAATTAATGCACCCTGACTAGTATATAAACAAATGTTTATAGACAAGTAGGGCTGCATATTGATGGTGGGGGCAAGTTATTTGGTTAAATCATTTTCGATATTTTTGTCAATAATATGTGCCTATTACTGGTTCTGCATTAATTACATTGAATGAATAGTGGTACTAATGCATGTGATGTGTTCATAGCCATTGTTATTACTGCTTAAGGTCAAATAAGTTTGAAAAGAAAATAGGAAAACAAGGAAAAATATAGCCAGCTTTTTTTCTATGAAAGACAAAAATTGTATCCAAATAATAATCATGTTTAAATTACCATATGATGTGTGGATTGACAGATGTTTAAAAAAAATCCTTATGTTAGATGGAAGTATAAAAGCTGACACTGAAAACCCAAGAAAGTAAAAAAAAACTATTTTCATGGAGAAGGAGCATCATCATTATTTGCAGAGTTGACAAGCATCACAAAAAGCACCAAATAAAACATTACATCATATACAGATTCATACAGAACCTAACATTACTTGTAAGTATAAGGAAATATTTAGCAAAAATAATATTTCTCTAAAGATTCAACCTCTACCTAATCAGCAACCAGAAACTCAATATACTTGTCAGTTTATTATACTTATATATTGTCCAAACTTATCATCCATATTTAGAATTAAGCTTTTTAGAATCAGTTACATGTACATGCCATAATTTCTAATTCTAATTCCTCTTCCCAGTAAAATAATAGTATGTCAGACAATACAATATAATGTCACCTTAAAATTAATATATCAAAGAAAACAGAAAATTAAGTCAACCCTGTCCTAGGAAATACTGGTACCAGTATTCAGCAATAACCTTAAAATATCCTTACTAGTATAAAGTGTATTCTGTGAATAATTAACATGTTTTATACCACTAGGCTTTTTGCTCTCTCTAGTGGAAGATATTTTAAGCCAGGTTCCACTGTACTTGTTTACATCATGTACAATACATATGATCATACAAACTTGTACAACATATTAGTGAGATAATGTAATATAACAGTGTTCTCTCAAAAGAAGATCTTGTTTTGTTAGAAAGCTTACATCCAATTAAAGAACATTTTGTTTTGGTCCATCTTCAATAATAAAGTCAGAGAACATAAATGGCCTCATCACTCAATGAAAGTACCAGTAACTGCTTCATGTAAAACATACAAATTCTTATTTATACACTAAAAAAATAGCTTTGGTTAACAAAGAGTATACATAAGTTGATCACAGCTGTTCATCAAATAAATAATGTTAGAAATTACTACAATTTTAGTACTAAAAAGTAAATGATGCAATAGATCGTGTGCATTGTATCTTTAATCAAAAGAGTTGAAAAAACAATGTAAAAGAGAAACATTGCCATATTTCATAAAAAAAAAAAAAAAACGAACTGAAATTAAGATTTCATCAGTTATAGTAAATACTATTATGAACATGTGATCTTAATTTTATACCACTTTTTCTGAGTTCACATTATATGTACCCAGCATCTTCACCCCTGTCCTTTAAAAGAAAAAACTAAAAGATTTAAATACACTGAAAGAAAATTAACATACAATAGATACACGAAAAAAAAACATATTAACTACCAAGTATTCTTAAAATTTCTGGGTTTTAAGGTACATACATGTAAATAGCAGAACTGAGCGACTTGATATATCAGAATATACGTTCATAATGTTGTTCTGAGTTTGGTGGTCTCATTTGTCTCTGCTGTGGCACAGGTTGACCTGGTCGTCGAGGAGGTACATGATATTCAAACATTGAGGTATTATGTTGTGACAACATCTTTGCTAGATCAATGACTTCTGGCTCTGTCCAGAAAAAGTCATGATTCAGTGCCATATCTGCGTCGAACCTTTTAGAAGGGTCCAAGGATAAGAGTTTGTCTAATAAATCAATAGCATGAGGATCTTTGACATACGGTTTCAGCCTTTCTCTTACCTTTCTTTTATGACCTTGTGGCAATTCCATTTGATTAAATAGATCAAGCTGGTCAACTTTTGGCCACACATCCTTTGATATTGAGCCACATAGATGTGTTATTAATGTCAGTTGGTGTTGTTCTGTTTTTCCCTGCATTATTGGTGTTCTGGTCCACATTTCAGCCATTATGCACCCTGCTCCCCATAGATCAATGACAGGTCCATATTCTTTTGATCCCAACAATAACTCTGGAGGTCTGTACCATAGGGTTACAACCCTGTTTGTAAACTTTTTCTTGTTCTCAGCTCCTATCCTGCTACTGAAAGCTCTAGCCAATCCAAAGTCTGCTAGCTTTAGGATTCCACTTTTTGTAATTAGAATATTGGGTGCTTTCATGTCACGATGAAGAATGTTATTTGTGTGAATGAAGTACAGGCCATTCAGCAACTGTTTCATGACCATTTTGATTTCTCCAAGAGTGAACTTTACATTATAGTTGCTCAATAACCCTGCCAGGTCATGTTCACAGAACTCAAATATCAGGTAAAATGTAGCCTTGTTCCTATTATATGGTGATGCTGTATACAGAAAAATCACATTCACCTTATAAAGTTTACATTATGGTTCAGGTAAATATTTGGGTCACAATCTTAAAAAAAAACTTAAGGTTCTGGCAGAAACAGCTGACCTTCGAGAAATTATAAAATATATCTTTCAAAAACAGTGCTTTAAAAATACTTTTCTTTGTGGAAACCCATTTTAAAGGTTTAGGGAAATTATGTTAGTAATTCAAGGATTGGACAACTCATTGTGTACAATTATAATAAAAATAATATTTCATAAGCGAAAGTTGATATTTAGTTGAACTCTACTGTGAAAAGTACAGGAAATTTTTGTACACCATTTTCCATCAAATGAGTCCATAATTATGATAATTTCTAGAAAAACAATCTATTGCAGGTATATTTTAATGTTCATCAAGGCTGCTTAATATTGCATATTAAACAGGAGATGAATTGCTCTGTGCTTAATTTTTAAGCAGTGCCATACTAAATTTTTATCAATCTGAAATACGAACGTTTAACATCAGTTCTTAATTAACAATTAGACAATATATTTTTTTTTCATTGTCAATATTAACTTTTCAACCAATTTTTCTCTATTGAATTTTAAAATATAGAGCTTTGCAGGGTGCAGCTCGATACAACTGCAGAGGTAGAACAGTTGGGGCAAATATGGACAGACCATTCAAAATAAACGCAATTTTGAGTTTTGATTACAATAAGATAACTGACACAGGATCAAAATTTGACTTTTAGGCCATTAGTCCTAAATGATTGAAGCTGAAACCTGCAAAATCAGTCCCAAACTTCCTGTGGGAATATGGCAGTATCGAAATTCTAGGGCTAACATGATAGACTGTACAAATATTAAACAAAATTAGTACAGGGATGATTCAAGGAGTAATCAAGGGAACCAAGATTCAAGCAAAAATCAAAAGAATGTTATCCAGGAAAAAAAATTAGAGATGGAAAAGACACACAATAAAAAGCATAAAATAACCAAACGTACAAAGTAACAAATGTAAATGAGCAACCTGGTCTCCACTAAACACTTGGAACATGGACCAGGTACACCGGTAGTATAAGCGTCCTTTGCTTTTCTAGAAACAATTGCCAAGTAGCTCATAAAAAGTCCAGTCCAGGGTAGAAAAGAGAGGAAAGGAAAATATGACATGTTGAACAAATCAGTTTTCAAGCAATGAACACTATAACACCAGTGAGCAAAACAAAACCCTATCTGATAGAAGCATACCTCTTGTTCTACAAATTTCTATCAAATTTACAACATTCTCATGTCTTAGAAGCTGTAATATCCTAATCTCTCTCAAGGCAGTAATTGGAAACTGAAAAGAAAAATAAGGAATACAGATCTTTTATTGTAGGCATAATAAAAAGCTTCATCAAGTGTACCATGATACAAATGCTGCCAGGTGAACTTTGTTTACTTGGGGCAAGTGTCGACACAATATTATTTTCTTGACACACTTAAACATGGGGGACTTACAGCTAATTAAGGACACAACAAATCATTAAGATACAATACTGCTCAATATTCAGAAATTCTATTTAGTAAACAGTTCCGCTTCAGGGTGGTGCTTCCATAGATTACTTTGAACCCCATTATCTCAAAAATGGTAAATGATAGTATACAGTAAATTTGCTGAGCATACTTCATAAATCTTTTAAAAGGGCAGGGATTTTCATAAAAAAATCTCATAACCTGAATTGCTCACCTCGTCAAAAAAAGTTTTTCTTAGCTTAATGACCTTACTGTACTATGGTCACAAGAATCATTTAATTAATAGAGAGCATCTTAGTTATCTACCTGGTTTTCATACTATGAAATGAATCTCTCACAGTCACTTTTTTACTTTTCAAGGGCAATAACTCCAACATTAATCAGCAAATCTTTATGAAAATTTTGGGATAGGCCGGTCTCATCATGCATATGAATTTTACCCTATGAAAATTTGCTATACCCATTGGTTTTCTAGTTATTTCCACAAATCCTCGATTTCAATTGCCAGGTTTTTCGACAGATAAAAAATCTCACCACAGATTGTTAAGGACACCCTAACAAACATCCATGCCATGTTTGGTTACAATCCATCCAATTAGTCTCAGAGGAGAAGAATTTCAAAGTTGGAAATGTAAAATTTTGGAAAAAAATCCATTTCAGGACACAGAACTCATTCCTCTGTCTATGGATCTTTCTGAAAATTTTGGCATAGGCTAAACATGGCATTCTGCACCATACAACACCCTGCCAGATTTTACCTAAACTCAACTGTTTTTGAGTAATATATAAACAAAATTTTGCGATTTGATCCCTATGGTGTATTTTTAGTAATGGTGGCCATGTTTTATGCAAGATCGAAAATCCACACACACAGATTGTTAAAGATGTGCTACGGAACATTCACGCTAGGTTTTGTTTCAATCCATTCAGTACTTTAAGAGGGAAGATTTTGGAATTTTGGAAGTTGGAAATTAAAATTCGTGAAAAAATTTATTTCAGGACCCATTACTCATTCCTTCATCAAAAGTTTTTTTATAAAAATCCCCACAAGAAGATTGTTAAAAATACCCTAAGGAACATTCATGCAAAGTTAGGTTACAATTTTTTGAGTACTTAAAGAGAAGATGATGTTTGAAAAAATTAATGGATGATGATGGACAAATGGTGATGGCAATAGCTCACCTGGCCTTTCAAATGTTTTTTTTTTCTTTTTATGAGAAGTGGACTGGAAGTTCGACATTACGATGTCAGAAACAATACAATTTGTTATTTGTTGTTTTTGTTCACAATAAAGAGAGATTAACATTAATAAAATGTTTTTTCATTTCATATTTTGTTCAAAATGTTTGATTTATGCCCTAAATAATGTCGGTGCAACTCCATTGTCCTTTCATGCCAATAATTGAATCAGTTGTATTTCAGAATTTTTACTGACTGATGTGTTTAGTACGAGTAAACATTTGACACAATCTGAATCATGATGAACCTCTAGATCAACACTTGTTTGAATTTTACATGTTTATTTTCTGCAAACATGGACTTGTGTACAAGGAATGATTGAATCTTCATTTGTGTATGTTAACATGTGAATGCCATTTTGTCTTGTTTACATTAATTCATTCTGAGATGATCTATATTCTAAAAAGAATTTAAATACTTCAATCTGGCCTCATTCAATTTTAAATAAAAACATATTTTTCCCCTTATGGCTCCATTTTCAGAGAACAGTATGAGCCAGTGACCTCATTTTAATTAGCAAATTTCCTCAAGCAGCAAGTAGCAATATATATCAAAATTTGATGATATTTGGTTTACTTCAACAACAAAGTTTACAACTGTAAAATTATTTCAAGAAAATGTCAAACTTTACTATAACAGCATCATAACATAATACAGCCACAACTTATTGTGGATGTATAACAAGTACTATCTTTATAAAAAAAATAGTCGATGCAGTAAAATTTGTTCTTTTTACTTACAATGTTTTACGCTTCATTCAGGAAATAACACATGGCATGAAATTTCAATTTTCAATGCATTTTTTACGAACACCACTGAGTTATCAGTATTTGGCCAATCAGGAAACAGAATTGCAATCAGGTGACTTGCATATCCATGGTAGAGCGTCTTTAAGGTCAAAGGGTAAAAAACGAAACTATACGGACTGCATCGGAAAAACGGTTACAGACTATTAAAGTTACCTCAAGCCTTAAATCGTAATATCCAAAGAACCAAAATATGAATCGTTAAATTGTAATATACAAAGAACCAAACTACTTTTGTATCTGTTTTGAGTAAAGATACCTAAATGGTACAAAGAGTGGACTTCTACAGAAAGTTGTAACTTACACTGTGAAGTCATTTGTTTACTTAACTTAAGGAAGATAAACATTGTTGAATTTACTTTTTTATCTAGGTCAAGTAATGGTAATGCTTGTTTGTCGTATTATATTTAGTCGAAGTACCCGTGGAAAGTGTCAAAGTATACTAGCACGTGGATGAACAATAAAAAACATTAGTTTTTCCAACTTAAATCAAACTTTTATAACAATTACAGGCAAAGAAAATGAGTAAACCCTTGCCAGAATTATAGAAAGTATTCATTTCATCTCATGTTATTTGAAAAAAATTAAAAATTGTTGTTCTATATATCTCATCTCATTACTTACACCTTCCTTTTCATTTTCCATTAAGACCTTTTTCATGGCTACCATAGTCTTTTTATTGTTACGGTCTCTTGCTTTGAACACCTCACTTAAATAAAAGAAAATGTATATGGATAAAATAAATGTACAAATAAACATATAGATATATGATTGACTTTTATTAATATTTTATCTAAAAATTTACCTCAATTATCAAACCTTAGACTTTAAGTGTTACATGTATGCAAGCTGAATTGTGCTGAAGGATTTAAAAACCCATCAGTACTGGAGAGTGGTAGATGGTTTTATGTCCATTGGTAGATCTTTCATACATTTTAGGAGAAGAACTTTTAATTAATCAAACAAGTTCTCCTTAATACTGGTAAATTTTCACTGTTAAACGTTTAATATATTCTGAGGTAGTAATAGAAGGCCAATAAATGTTTAAAGTTAATCATGGCAGATGACAATTTAACAATGGGGGTGATTTTTATCAATCATTGCTAAGAATATTATGATCATGTTTGCCCATCTTTGTAAAATAGCCCAAAGAGAACCCTATGAGATCAAAGTATTTATTCTGTTATAAGAAAGCTTATCTAACATTCTATATTCATCTTTCACTGATCTATTTTTTCATACATCTAAAACATGAATGTAGAATGTTAAATAGGCTTTCTGATGACAGAATAATTTGCTCTGGAGGAAACTTGGTTTTTGCCTTTGTCATATCAGGGAATAATGTCCCAGTAAACTGGATACCTAAGAGAAGGGTTCCACCTGGCACAGCAAGTACGACAAGCATAGTATCAATAATTCTTGTTGGTTGTACCTAAAAGTCTTGTCAAAACTTAAAACAACAAAGTATTGTACTACTTAAAACAAGTTCAAACATAGCAAGGCGTCCATCCCGCAATACCAATTCAGATTTTGGTGCTACACCTCTGCCACATGATTTGATCCTTGTGGGAGTAAAGATTAAGAGTTCATGATTTGTTTCACATCTTGATAAACAGACAACTTTCACAAACCTTTCCATTTACATTAAGGTCAAATTGCCTTGGAAGAAATTACAATGGTAATAATGGCACAAATAGAACAGGAATTTGATTCATTTAATATTTCTTAAATTTTTAGATTAAGACATTGATCTAGAGTGGAGGCATTTTTTTCGGTCCCATAAGTACTTAAATTGGTTTGGTAGTCAAAAATTAATTATTTATCTGATCAGGAAAAAAGTCCTCTGAAAAAAAGTTTTCCAGACAACATACTCCCTCATAAGAAAAGGTAATATTCACAGACCTTGTTCATTTTATTGGCTGGTTTCTATTGCACAACTTTAAGATATTAGAGTCTCCTGATTGATCTGCCAGTGAATATTGATCATGTTTAATATAATTATATCGTTGTAACGAAGATTAACCTATGTTTTGTGTCATTTTGAGGCCGAGTTTGTTCTTCCGGCAGGGGTCATGTTCAACTTATCAATTATTTCCTTATAAAACCAAAACATAAAAGATTTTTTATGGTATTTCACGTAACTGCACCAACTTATGGAGTCAACAATATGGTTTCATTGTTTTCCATGCAATTTTTCAGTCATAATCTTCATTATTATTCCTTGTCATTTTTGTCAACATCTGAAGGGGAAGGTAACAAGCTCTTTTTAACTGATTTAAAGTTATTTAGGCGGCAAGTTTTGAATTATAAAGTTTACTTATGTCCAGATTGACAGTATTTTTTTCATTCTTTGCTCTGAAAATCAAAAATGATTTTTAATATTTTTGCATATAGTCTGCATAACAATTTTAGTGTTAGATTTACCACATGCTTGTTGTATTCTTGCGAATGTTGTCTGCTAATTACTACGCAATCTTCAAGTGGTGTCCACATGTTTAGTTAAGCTTTATTCTCTTAGGGAACCATTGTAACGTGTATTGTTTTATATTTTAAGTCTATGGACAACACCCAGACAAGCTGATAGGATCATTTATTGTATTTTCTAGACATTTTAGATAGTTTTGTTCCTGTACTCTCGGAGTAACATCACTGACCATTCGTTTAAATTATTACATTGTATTAGTTCTACAAAATAAAAGCAGAAAATTACATATCAGAAAAGTTTAACTATGTTTCAAGAAACAAACCTTATTCACTAAGAAATGCTGGAGAAGAAAACTTGATAATCCCAAAACTTATAACTGAACTCTTCAGAGATTCATTCATATATTCTGGGTCTGTCCTGTGGAATAAGTTACCCAAACACTTACGTAATCAAGCCACTGATAACTCATTCAAAATCAATATAAAGAAGTACCTTAAGCCTTTTGAATAGAGTATCATAAAGGAGAAATTTGTTGCTGCTTACACTGTTTTAAATCAGCTTTTGTTTCTTTGTTGTGTTTTTTTCCTTTCTTTTTTTAATTTTCTATAGTAGTTATAGTTTTTGTGTGTGAAGGCCTCAGGGAAGATTAGCTTGTAAACTGAAATAAAGATTTTATTATCAATATTATCATTATGAACAGCACTCAGTGTTCGGCAGATAGCGCTGACTATTAAAATATTGCCTGGTAACTTTGAGTGAAACATTAGCTCTGAACTGTTATATCTTTGTAGTTTGAAGTGCAATGAACTGTTTCTATTTAAAACATTATTTTATCAATAAAATAAGAACAGTTATGAAATTTCAAATGATTCTGGTAATAAGAAATCCAATACAAAAATATAAAAGGAATATACATTTGAAAAAAAGAAAGGAAATAAAAGATATGAATCATTCAAACACACAAAAAAGAAGAGAAAAAAAAATATATGAATCGTTCAAATACTTCCGGAATATACTAATTCAAAAATAATACCAAAACAAAAAAAACAAAAAAAAAACAAGAGGCTCCCAAGAGCCTGAATCACTCACCTGTTTAATTTTTGCCTTTCAAGGGCAATGACTCTAAAAAGGAGTTGTCCGACAATTTTGACTTCATGAAGACTTTGGTAGGACTAATCATAAGAATCATTTCATCAATTCAAATTTTCATTCTATCTATTATAGTTTTCAAGATATTGACTGAAAACTGCTAAAAAAATTAATTTTTTACCTTTCATGGACAAAAACTCCAACATGGGTCAACAGACATTCACCAAAATTTGACCATAGATAGATCTCATCATGCTGAATACTTTTATCCAAGTCAGAATTTGGTTAAACCTAATGGTTTTGGAGATATACGAAAAAACCTAGTGAGCTAAAAAAAAGCTTCCCCCAAAAATATGTTTTCACACATCAAGTTCAATTGTAAGATAGGTGCTTTTTTCCTACGGGGCTATTTCTGTGGGGCTTATATCCAAGACCCCCATTCTTCTAGCATTGAATCATAAACCAGATTGCAGTAGGAGGAAAATGTGAAGCGAAATGAGTGTTTTTTTCTGTCAATTTTGAAAACAAAGTGGTTCCGGATATTAGAAGACCTTTAAATTTGAATTTTCAGTTCAAAATTGCTTTGTCTTTTAGTCAGGCATCTGATCTCTGACAATATCTTCATCTGACTGGTTTATATTTAGACATTTAATAAGTCATTTAAAACATTCCCATACTATAGATAGGACAAAACTTTATTGGAACAAACTCGTAACGAAAATATGGTTATGACCCAGTTACAACACATATGGCATATAAAGAACATGATATAACATGTTACGAATGTTATAGATGTTAACATAATGGTGTACTGTATAAAATCAAATCAACTTGTTTCTTACTTTGAAGGCAGTGGCAGTCTACAGGCTAATCGTCCACACATCCAGTTTGAGTCAATAACACATAGAATCATGATGGAAATGGTTCATTTACATTAGTAATGTGGAAATTGTGAGAAATTCTTTTTATACAAATGTATACAAAATGATACAAATACAATCTGAATCGTAACTGATGTAACAAATAAAGATTGAAATTCATTCAGAATTAAAACAAAATACACATTTAACATACTTGAAAGACTATTTTAAACAAAGTTGGCACGTCAAAAAGGATTGTTTTGGCATATGATTCAGTCCGGCACATTTTAAATCATAATGCTGCCATCCAGATGGCAAATGTGAAACATATCCAATCACTCTGGTCCTTTATTCCACGTGTTTATTAACACATGGGACATTTATATTTTTGGCCAAGATTTAATTTTTTTTTTTTAGACATCCGGAAAAGACAATGCATTGACTTTGACACCAGTCATCATAACTTCTGTGACTTGTTCTGTGTCCAACCAACACAAAACCTGTCCATTTTCAAGCACAGGTGCTTGCCTCCAATATCAAATATAATGTCAAACTAGCATAAAACATGAAGGCAGTGACTGCTTGTCCATGCATTCGAGGATGGGGAGCCTCTTCAGGCTAGTCGTCCACACATCCAGTTTGAGTCAATAACACACTGAATCATGACGGAAACACTCCACTTACGTTAGTAATGTGGAAATAGGGAGAAATTAATTTTCTATAAATATATACAAAATACAAATTTATACAATAAAAGTTACTAAATTGTATCTGATAAAACAAATATTGATTGGAACACATTCAGAATTGATTAAAAAAAACATTCAGAATTAAGACAAAATACACATTTAACAAACTTGAAAGACAATTTTAAACAAATATAATGCATGGAGAATTCTGTGCGTCAGCACTGAAGTACTTTTTAGCATATGGGATACTTACATTTTCATCCAAGATTTTATTACAAATTATTGAAACATCTGATTAAGTCACATGCAATCGACTTTGACACCAGACATCAAACTTCTGTGACTTGTTCGAATTCTGTGTCAGACCAACATTTTCAAGCACTGGGGCTTGCTGCAACTATTGAATATGCAGCCGTATTAATATAAAACACTAACAGAAAACTGTCCAGTTTATCAAATGTAAACAGTTTGTGAACTATAAATAGTCATACGTGTACATTTGCAGTGTTTAAAGTTCTACAATATTTCGGTAACAAATCAGGAGTTTTCATCACGATTCAGAGTGTTATTGACCCAAACTGGATGTGGATGATTAGCCTGAAGAGGCTCCCCGTCCACAAATGCATGGACAAGGAGCCAGTGCCTAACAAAAACAAAAAACTGTTTAGTTTATTAATTATGAACACAGCTTGTGATAACATTATTAGTCGTACATTTGTGGATAAGTTCGACACGATTTCCGTAACGAATCTTGCGTTTCAGTCATGATTCCATATATTTTGACGCAAACCTGGTGTGTGGACGATTAGCCTGAAGAGGCTCCCCGTCCACGCATTCTACCACTACCACAATTTTGAAAGATGACTACCCAAAGGTTCCTTGTCCAATTTTACAAAGTTTCTCGTATTTGCTGATATCATGACAATAAGGATAGTTAAAATTGTCATCATAACTGTTTTCACGTCGGTGGGTACTACCAGAAGCACCGTCGGTTGTGTCTAGGGGGCGAGAGAAAGATTGAGATAGCGTTTCTTTTCCTTGCATGATTTTCCAACCGGAAATACAGTATTTCAACGAATTATGAAATCTAGGTTGGAGCAGAGCAAATTTCCGGTATTTGTAATATAATTACAATTCAATTAATATTTCTCACCGTTACTCGATGTTAAAGTTTTCGGTTATTTTTTTTAAATCGTAGTTGAAGATCCCTCTGCTTGAAAGAGTAATCAAGGAAGCTAAGGTTAAAGTGGTAATCAAAAGAATGCAATTCAGGGACAAAGACCCGACACGGAAAACAGATATACACAACAAAGAACATAAAGTAACTAAAATCATACATACAAAGTAACAAAAGCAAATGAGCAACTCGGACTCCACAAGAAACTGGGAGCATGGACCAGAAATCGAGGATTTAGTACACACTCCCCGTTGAAAGGTGGCATACTGGATATGCAGTTCTAAAGTACCCTTTAGGAAAATAAAAAAAAGGAATCAAATGGTTTGTTCTTGAAGTGTTTTATGGTATAAAGTTTTTTTTTGTTCTGAAATCAATTGAAGTTCTTTTAAATACACTTTATCGTGTTGCAATTAAGACTTGAAAACGTGTGTACTACATGAAAATGGATTGGCCTGTAATTTTATAGGTCTATTCTAAATGTGGTTTTGCTGATTGTTAAAATCCAAAAGACCCTTTTTATATCAAATTATATACTGAGTAACAGTTATAGAAATATAAATCTTATTACTGTGACTTGGAGTGTTGCGGATTAAAAATAGGTGTTAGCCTTCTTCCCTGCATGGTGTTTTGGACTTAAAATACTATGAATTTCTCACAATCATTGACAGTGACAGTCGGCCTCACCATATATCCCGTGCTAAAACACACAAAAACATGAAAGGAGCACACATAAAATCTAGTGAAGGGAAAAGACAAAAGACACTAACATGCATCTTCTGCAAGCTTAAAAAATACATCGCATGGTTGTAAACACAATTTGAATTTTTGGGTTGTCATTTTGTTTGATTATATACGTAGGTTCTCTGTTGAAACAGACAAAATTCTTGTTATTACGCAGGGTTAATAGCATCACTTGAAATAGTTTTAAAATAGTTTTAAATTTCGACACTAATTTCAATTTTATATCAAAGTTTTAAATAAATGTTTGAGCCATGATTGAAGAATTCAAACTTCTATATAACAATAGTAACAAATTTCGGAAACAACGTTAGCAGTAGTATGCGTCTCCATCAAAAATTCTCGCTTTGGAATAAATAGTAAAATCCCAAACTGACTGAATAACAACATTAGTACTAGGCAACACTATACCAGCAACATTCTCGTCAGCAAGAAGAGTTTTCGGAGTGTTCAACTGAGTTATATAATTTTGGTTCGTATACCAATGAAAACATGGACCGCAAGAACATAAATCTATGACAAAATTTACAATTTACTTGTTTGATATAATTACACAGTTATATGTAAATAGCTTTCTGAATCCAACATATATACATTCATACTGGCTATAGAAACTGTCTAAACCGCACCGTCTTGGAGTGCTATAACTTTGTTCAGTTTGGGAAAAATGCATTGAAAGTTATGAGTAAGAACTTTCAAAGATGTTTGGTTTATAAAAACGAATTTCCGATTTATTCAGAATTAGGTTTTTAGCCCACGTGGCCATGAGCCAGGTGAGCTATTGTCATGCGCTGCCTCAGTCGTCAACCATTTTCCTAAACTCTTCCCCTCTAAAACTACTGGACCAATAAGAACCGAATTTGGTATAAATGTTCCCTGGGGTATTGTACATAGAACATTGCCCTTTTTCGACGTTTTCGATGTTACTTTGAAACATCTTCTCATCTGACACTACTTGACCAATTAGAACCAAACTTGATATGTTCCTAAGGGTGTTCTACATAGAACTAATGTGTTTATTTTTGATCCGTCGAAAGACGAGACCGCCGTTACTGAAAATAGAACACAGAGGTTAGACAGAAGATTTTCTTATAAATTTCCAAAACAGTTAGGTTTTGCCAAATTCTTTCAATGGCCGAAATGATCGTTATGACAAGGCCTACAAAAGTCTGCATTGGATCGGACGACTTCTTGTTAGAGTTATTGCCCTTGAAAGGTGAAAAATGATGCAGATTCAGCCAATATCTTGGACTATGATAAATAGAAATATGATCCTTATGATATGCCCTACTTAAGTCTTCTTTTGGGTAAAAATTGTCGGACATCTCCTTGTTATAGTTATTTCCCTTGAAAGGCAAACATAGAACAAGGTGAGCGTTTCAGGCTCTTGGAAGCCTCTTGTTTTTTTAAGAGTAATCAAGGTCTAACGGTAATCAAAAGAATGTAATCCAGGGACAAAGACCAGAAATGGAAAACAGACATACACAACAAAGAACATAAAGTAACTAAAATAATACATACAAAGCAACAAAAGCAAATGAGCAACTCGGACTCAACTGAAAACTGGGAGCATGGACCAGATGCACCGGTAAGGTAAGCGTCCTCTGCTTTTCTAGAAACACCCACCGATTTGCTCATCAAAAATCAAGTCCGGGGTGGTCGAAAGAGGAAAGTAAAACTATGACACATTGAACAAATCGGTTTTTATGGCGCAGATGGACACATCATAACGATCCACGAGTTCATCATGACGACCATAAAATTTCTGTAGTGATAACTTCAGTCTTGTAGCAACACAACCCTGTTCTAGAAGCATACTAGTGCGACACATCAAGTCTGCGTAGTTTCGGCAAGCTCTGGCGTAACGTATGAGTTGTGATATGATATGATTGCCACAGATGATAGGAAAGATGACAATTCTGAATGAAAAGTCATCACGTTTGTCGTAAAGTTTGATCAATAGTTTTCCCTTACCATCGATTTCTAAGTGTAGGTCAAGATATGAGGCTGACTTCACAGTGTCCGTAGTATCCTGTAGCTAAAGTTCTTTGGGTCAGATGCGATGTATATCAAATCCCCGAAATTAGGATCGTTTAAAGATAATTCGTCATCTATATAGCGGAAATTGAGATTAAAGGATCTAGCTAAACGAGATTCTTTCTTCCGAATCAGATCAGCTGTAAAGTCAGCCTCATAAGAATGGAGGAATAGGTCAGCAAGTAGAGAAGCATAATTTGTTCCCATTGGAATGCCGACTGTTTGTTGAAAATAGCGTCCACCACACTGGACAAATACATTGTCGATTAAAAATTGCAGCATTTTGTGAACATCTTCTTCTGTATATTTGGAAGATGATTTGGAATTATTTCTTACAAAGTAAGAGGAATATCTACCAAGAACTATATATTTGTATTTAGGTGTACCGTCTTTTTTTTCTTTTTTCTTTCTTTTTTTTTTTTAGAAAAAACAACGATATATAATGTTTTCAGGTCGGGATTTCAACTGAGTATGGGGAATAGAAGTACACAGTGTTGAAAAATCATAGGTTTTAATGCTATTATACTCTGATAATAGTCTTGAACTGATAGTTCCCAGAAGATCTTTCAATTTTTTTAGGATCCACATTGAATCAATACCTCTACGGGAGTAACACTTAAGTGTTGTGATAGGACTGCACACCCTCTTTGACAGCTGTGAGTATAGAAGTTAAAACTTTTGTAAGAGGTTTGGTGGTACATTTTGCAGATCCAGCTATGTAGCATTGTTTGTATGGATTCTTGTGGAGTTTAAGAATCCAGTGCATGGACGGTAAATCACAATTATAGTCTTTGGTAGAGAGGCCAAAAAAGGATAGCACAGTTTTATGGTTTTTCAGTCTCTTCTTTGGAGAGTGTGGTAGCAGGTTTATTGCGCTAATTGTGCTAGATTTTTTTTTATAGGTTATCGTTGTGACCGTACAGCTTACAAGCAATGTTCTTTTCAGTAAGACAAACCAAATCAAACGAGTTCCATGGAAAACTAAAACAATTGTGTGTATTATTCCTCAGACCCTATCACCTTGTCCTCCGATTTCTTTATTTGATATTATAGGTCATAATTGTATAATAACTCCGGTAAACATTAACTTTCCCCTGTGCTTGAAAAAAAAAAAAATACAATAAACTTCAAATAGGACTGACAATCTTTTTAACAATATTCTCCACTGACAATAGCAGCCATTTTAGATTTCCACTACGTCAGCACATGCGATCAGGTACCAGTATCGTATTGCATATCCCTGAGCAGGTGTACGTCAAAACATGGATGCTATAAAAATATAGTGCATTTTCTTTTTGCCTCTCTACAAACTAATATTTTGTCAAAAGATATGAACAATGACTTATAAAATAGAGCAAACATCACACTGTAAGATGAAGAACTTTTTTAAAAGAAAATCTAACATAATATCATAAAAATGTTCCACTGAAAAGGTTGGTTTGGTGAGTGCAAAACGAAAATGAAAGTAGGGAAAATGGCTATTTATAGTTCGAGACTACTTTTCTGTCCGATCTTCGTGGACTCACCCTATTTTCTTTGCGGGAAATTATTTTTTCACATGTCCTTAGAAATGCTACATAAGTGAAAGTTTTATTGAATCAATTTACATATTTTTTTAAAAATCCTAAAAATATGCACTTCACTATAGAAGTCTATGGGAAAATTAATACGATACTGAGACCATTAGTGCTAAGCTTGCTTTTTTTCCGCGGGAACTTTGGTTATTGTCGCTTTCCGCTAGATGGTGTAAGCAGCAGGTGCTTGTGACGTATGTTTTCCTTATAGGGAAATGTGTCAATTACTTGTAAAGCAAAAACAACATTGAATACACAACGTAATTTTTGGTGGGAAATTTGTGTTTATAGTTGTCATTTACATTTTATGTTTTCCTTGGATATACTTTAGCATTTAAATATTGTGACCAAACCAAATGTGAATTTGTTAAATTTAGAGAGGATTACATGTGTTGTATGTAAACAAATGTAGCGTCGTTCTTCACATGTAAGTGGGAATACACTAATACACAAATTAGTAAACATGTTTTTAATTGATGTAAATATCAACAATATGTCTAGTGCATTTCAATCAAGTACCTACTCTAGCTAGATATGATCGGTTAGGTTTAACTAAAAGAGAAAATGATTTTGGAGTGTTTCCAATATTTGACTTGATCTTGTGACCCAGGCAAACCTGGCTGAAAGAAACACGCTGAGGTCAATAGAATTAGATATGTTTATTTACTCTTAAAGGTATATCATTGATACAACACTCTGTAATATATATATTTTTTAATTAAGCAGAAAGCTTGAAATGTTTTTGTAGAATATTGCGTTATTTTTACAATTTCATTAGCATAAACAAGTATCTTTATTTTGCTGATGAGCGCCATTTTTTCTCCACAGATAAAATAGGTCAAGGGTTCGTTGGTGCTCGTTAGTGGGAATACACAATTTTACTTCGCAGGACCAATGTGAAACCGAAACTATTACCAGATAATGCATTCGCTGTACATTTTGCTTTTTGCTTTGGGAGTATATAGCAGTGTTGGATTAATTCAAGTGGGTAAGTTGGTCTACTTACGAAATGTATGTTACTCTCTATTTTCAATGTAAAGTGTGGCGAAATGTGCATTAAAAAACAAATAAACAGATTACACTACGACTAAACCGAAAATGTTGTCTATCCATGTTTCTCTTTCAAGAATTCTTAAAAATGAAATACCTGTAATAATTTATTGGAAATTTGGACTACATGTAATTCATTTACAATTCCATGTAATACAATTGCCTTTAATTACCTAATTACACAGCTAATTAGAATATGGTTTACTATTTATGACATTGTCCTGAAATATAAATGTCCAAAATAACAAAGTAATTTACAAATTAACATTTTGTTTTTATAAGGACTATGTCAATTACATATGTTTAAGCTAGCTTGTCATTTGAAATGGATTAAATGTTTTTAGCCTTTACCCTTCTATCATTGTAGCTCACTATTAATGAAAACTCATGCAGCTCTACAATTTCACACCTATACAATTGGCCTTTAATTTGCTTTTTAGCATATGTAGATTTTAATCTTTGTATCTTAACAAAAATGATTTAAATTTTTAACAGTGAAGAATCTAAATGCTAAATTTCAAAAACATGATCAAGGTGCTTTAAATCTCAGTGGCATAATCCAAATTAATTTTGAAGGAACAAATTATTGGGACACAGCTACATATACATTCATAATGAGAGAAAAAAAACAACATAATTAGTTATTTAATTATACAGAAAACAGTTGAACTACAGTGTACATGTACTTAAAATTAAAAATTTATTTTTGTTATAATTCACGGTTTAAACAAATTGAAATTGATACATTTTTATTGGTATTTTATAGGCATAAAAAGTTAAATTATTTATTGTTAGTGTTCTATTTGAATTGTGACTAGCTCATTGGAAAAGGGGTTTAGTGATGCAGTGGGAATAGTTGAATTACAGTACTGGATGAATTTGTTTTATGTTGTAATTGTTTATTAAAGGAGACTAAATATTTAACATTTGATTGATTTGAGTTTATAAGGGTTAGCAATAAATTTACATAAATGGGGAGTGACTTCAAGTACAGATGGGAATAAAAAATACTTGTTCTACATTTATTATTTTTTTTTTAGAAATGTTGGATGTTGTTAGCTATCTTTTCATATGACATGATATTCATATACATTGTACATTATAACTTATCCAATCAAGGTATATTTTTACTTTTACTCTATGTTCTACAAGTACATGAATATGTATTTACTGCTGTAAACAAATCATCTAAGTATGTTCAATATCACTTAATGATGTTATAATTTCAGTGAAGATATCCTTTTTAGTATATTATCATAGTTGATTGTTTTTGTAATTTTGAAATGAAATTAACGTGTAGTTAATAGCCTACAATGTGTATGGTGTTCCTTTGTAGTATTTGTATGATGTACACACAGTGAATGAAAAATACAAAAATGTGATCACTGTGACTTAGACTCTCATGTGTATGTAAAAGACATAAACCCTCATGTGTATCATTTTTAAGTAAATGACTTTGATCCTCATATGTATGTATGACTTAAACCCTCGTGTGTATTATGTGTTAGTAAAAAACTGAGCCCCACCTCACATATAAGTAAAGACTTAGACCCTCATGTGCATGCCAAATATGTAGACCTTCATGTGTATCACATGTATGGTCAAGACTTAAACCCTTATGTGTATGTAAAAGACTGAGACCCTCGTGTGTACATTTTGTATGTACATGTAAAAGATGTAGACCCTCATGTGTATGTGAAAGTCTTAGACCCTGATGTCTATGTAAAATGTGTATATTAAAGACTTAGAACCTAATGTGAATGTAAAAAATGAATGTAGGCTTTGTCATTTTGTCATTTAATGCTGATAGATTTTTACTTACTAAGACCATTCAGAGTTTTAGGTGATAAAAATGTCTTCGGAACTAATGTTCTTACAATTTTATAGCCAGCTTAAATTTAACTGAATTTTTTAGTATAATGTACATTGTAGTTGATAAGTTTATTGACTAATGTTTAATTTGTCCCAGAAATTCGCCATTGAATGATGTGAATTGACTTTTAGGACTTAAGCTTGTGGTCAATTGTTTGCCTGCATCTGACTCCATACTTTAATGTGTGCAAATACAATGTACTTGAACTTTCACCCGTGACTTAAGGATAAAGTTTACTGATGTCTATGTGTGTAAGTACTTTCATGTACTTACATGTAATGTACATTGTACATGTATGTATGTCTTTCCCATAAATATTACATTTATTTTGTATGCAGCTTCAACTTGATGTAGTGTACATTGTACTTTTGAGTGTACAACTGTTATTTCTGTCAAATATCCCAGTTATTGTACATTGCTTTTAAATAAGATCATAGCTGTACAATGATTTATGAGGCCAATAACTGATACGTCTGTATCCTGCTACCCTACCAACCTGAACATTTTAAGAGCATTTTGGCTTTAAAGCTCTGTGAAGTTCAACATTGTTTCCCCATTAACTCAATGTAAATGTTATTGAAAAATAAAATAATTTCCCTACCTACATGTACCTACATTTTTCTTCATGGTAACAGGAAGCATAACATTTACTTGTTTTGGCCTTTGATTTTGGAATGTTCTAAGATATCATGCTTCATACTGGTAGTATGTTCCTTGTGTGCCACTTTCATATTAATCAGTATACATGTACATCAACCATCCAACTCTTGAGACATCATTGACCTGTGGACACACTTCTTCATGAGGGATGGCAACATCCCTTCAGCACCTGCGTATAAAGTGTTCATATCAAAACTGATACGTTATACCAGAGCTTGCCAAATCTATGCAGACATTTTGTATCACGCTAGAATTCTAATAAATAGGCTTCTGGAACAGGGTTATGTTGCTGCAAGATTGAAGTCATCACTACAGAAGTTTTATGGTCGTCATCATGAACTCGTTAGTCTACCCCAGACTTGACTTTTGATGAGCAACTCGGCGGATGTTTCTAGAAAAGCAGAGGACGCTTACCCTACCGGTGCACCTGGTCCATGCTCCCAGTTTTTAGTGGAGTCTGAGTTGCTCATTTGCATTTGTTACTTTGTATGTGTAATTTTAGTTACTTTATGTTCTTTGTTGTATATGTTTGTTTTCCATGTCTGGTCTTTGTCCCTGGATTACATTCTTTTGATTACCACTATAACCTTGGTTCTCTTGATTATTCTTTCTATTTTTTTTTTTTAAGAGAACTGCCATTTATTTTACATAAAATATCAAGTCAGTATTTTGATTTTAAGTTTTGGTGAAGATGTTAAAATGTTTTCTGATAATATAAGAATTGAGGGCAAACAAACAGGAATTTTATTTACTTCTAATCTCATGAAAATTTCAGAAAACTTGACAAAAAAATGTGATTTCCCATCAAACAATGTTCATTTGTTTATTCCTTAGATAAGACTGTTGTGAATATATGTTTACCAACAGGACTCATGCTTCTTATTTCATGGATCAGGGTTTCCATAGCAGCATGATTTCTGTTTAACATCTCAAAAGTGTAAAATCTTAAGAGGTTTAAGAACAAAATTTCAAGTTGTTCCACTGAAATTAATGAAGTGCAAAAAATATTTTACAGTACTAATAGAAATTTTTCATGTTCTTAATGTTATGTAGTTGAAAAAAATACATTGTACATGTATAGTGACTAACTTTGGATTTTTCAGTTGTACATGTACTTTTAAATTCATTCCTATTAGAATTCTGGATATTTTGCCTACCTGCATTTTCTCACATATCTTGTTTACAAGAAAAGTTACATTTACTTCAGTTTTTTGGTGAATTAAAGACTAAAAAAATGTTAGCCATATATAGATTTGTTAAAAGCTTTCTTTTGATACAAATGTAGATAAAAAATCTGTCTTAATTTTGAATTGTTAAATCTTCTTATTTCTTAAATGTAAAGGTAAGCTTGGTACATGTATTACATTTGTACATGTAACACTTCATGTATCACATACTTGTACATATAGCTAATGTAAATTTAGATACTTGTAGCCAATATGTATAAAGATTTAAACCGTGCATGTAAATGTACATGTATATGTATTTAAAGGTCATATTTAGGATGAACAAACTATTGAAGTGTACTAAAGAAGTGACATTTTAGTTTGGCCAAAAAAAAAATAATGTTTCCTCACCGGCCTGGACTCACCTTGTTAACCTGAAATTTATGTCAAGATTGATTGAATGATTTTTGGGGTTTAATGCCTGAGCATCAATATTTCAGCTGTATCCAGGCAATGAACATGAAATGGATGAAAAAAATGAACATGAAATGATTCTGAAATAAAAAAATTGGATGGGACACAAGGATAGTGGGTTTGGCAAATTTTGATTGCCACTAGAAATAAGGAGAGGTGGGAAGGGTCGGGCAATTTGGCCGCCTGGGCGAAGCCCAATGGTTTGTACTCGGAAAGAATACCACGGAAGGGTTTTTTAATGTGTAACATGGCATTTTTTCCCAAAATGATGCACCACTATGGTTTGCGGTCTGTTTTTCTGTATTATGGCTTGACGACCTGAGCATGTAATATGCCAGGAGAATTCATTTGCTGTGGTGGCAGAGGGCCCTAGCCCCCAGGCCATGGTTCTGAGTGCTATTTAGTCCCTTTTTGCATCAAGCTTAGTGCTGCTGCGGGCCTATTCTTTTGACCCCCGGACCTGCACGTGTCTTATGTCGAGAAAAAAGTCCATAACCAAAATTTAGGAAATTTTTCGTTTCCGGTTCAGAGTTTCTTTTTGAGCTCAACTGGACCAAGGCCAAGTGAGCTTATGCCATCACTTGGCGTCTGTTGTCGTGGACAAATTTTAAAAAATCTTCTCCTCTGAAACCACTGGACTGACAGGTGTTAAACTTGGCATGATTGTTCCATAGGGTGTTCTGCACAAAATGACTGTTAGGATTTTTGTTCCATGAAAAAACTTGACCCCTGTTACTGAAAATAGAACATAGGGGTCAGATGGCAGTATTCTGCAAATAACTCAAAAACCATTGCCTTTAGCAAATTTCTGGTAGAGGGCAATATTGTTCAGCATCATAAGATGGACCTATGCTGAAATTTTCAAAATAATTGGTCAACTGATGTAGGAGTTGCGGGCCCTGAAACAGTTTTTTTTTTATTTTTCGCATGTGCAACTTTGAAAATCTTCTTCCCTAAAACCATTTAAGATCATTGAATAAAAATAAGCATAATAGTTCTTTAGTGTATTGTGCTCAAAATGACTGTTGTGATTTTTAATCCGTGAATAGATATGGCTGCCTGTACTAAAAATGGAACTTAGCGGTCATAAGACAGGTTTTTAAAAAAATTCAAATATTGTTGCCTTTAGCAAAATTCTGGTTCAGGTCATGAAAATGCTATGAAAAGCATTTCTTGCATTTGACAATTTAGTTGATTTTAACTTGGCCTGTCTTGTTCCTCAAGTTTTTCAAATAAGCAAATGGTTAACCAGGTGAGCAATGCAGGCTTTCTTGAGCCTCTAGTTTTGGCAATGAAACAGGAAACAAACATATATTTTTTTAGCCTTATGTGTAGTTTTTAAAAAAGGGACAATTATTGGAAAAAACTGAATGGCATTTGCCTGAGCGAGATGACCAGAATTAATTGGTCAGAAGAGATACTGATTATCTGTAAAGATAAATTGAAAACTTATGCATTTTTTTCATGCATGTATCAAATATAATTTGTTTGATACTATTGATAGTTCTCATCATTTTGACCAACCTTACTAAATGGAATAATAACAAATGTATTGATGCTCAAGGTAACAACTTCTACTCAGGAAAACTTTCCGATATGATGCTGAATGATAAATTTTGTAAAGGAGATTTAGACTAAGACCATACCTCTCTGTAAAAGTGATTTAAACCGAGATCTGTAAAAGTGATTTAAACCGAGACCTTACCTCTCAGTAAAGGAGATTTAGACCAAAACCATACCTCTCTGTAAAGGAGATTCAGGAGATTAAGGCCAAGACTATACCTCTTTCTAAATGTGATTTAGACGAAGACCCTACCTTTCAGTTAAGGAGATTAAGGCCAAGACTATACCTCTTTCTAAATGTGATTTAGACGAAGACCCTACCTTTCAGTTAAGGAGATTAAGGCCAAGACTATACCTCTTTCTAAATGTGATTTAGACGAAGACCCTACCTTTCAGTTAAGGAGATTTAGACCGAGACTCTACCTCTCTGTAGATGTGATTTAGACCAAGACCATACCTTTGTAAAGGAGATTTAGACCAAAACCCTTACTCTTGAAAGGTAAAAGTGATTAAGAACAAGACCATACCTTTCTGTAAAGGTGATTTTGACCAAGTACAGTGCATGTACTTTCCTGTAAAAGTGATTTAGACCAAGACCATACCTCTCTGTAAACATGATTTAGGCCAAAACTGAAACTCTTTGTAGATGTGAATTAGACCAAGTCCATACCTTTCTGTAAAGAAGATTTAGACCAAAACCCTTACACTCAAAAGGTAAAAGTGATTAAGACCAAGACCATACCTCTCTGTAAAGGTGATTTTGACTAAGACTGTACCTCTCTGTAAACATGATTTAGACCAAGACTACCTCTCTGTAGATGTGATTTAGACCAAGACCGTTCCTCTCTGTAAATGTGATTTAGACCAAGACTGTACCTCTTTGTAAAACTGATTAAATGCAACACAGAACTCTACATATACATGTAGTCTGTATTATTTTTCAAAGGGCATGTATTTATATCTGTTATTTACTTTCTTTCTCAGATCTACCGTCACTCAGAAATTTCTATTATGACCCTGTTAGACTGCACGTTGAAAGTATCAGATTTAAAGAGGAGTTTTTGCTGTTTGTAAATGATAATATTTATGCAATCAGGCACTTTGCCATTTCTATAGTTGTGTGTTAGAGAAGTAAGGGTTATTATGTCACTGTCAATTAACAGAGAGAAGAACCTTGCAAGCCAGCAGGAAATTAGCTTGAGGGTGTTCCTTACATATCTACTGTTTAAAACAATAGTCAGGCAAAGCAAATCTTTCATAGCATAGTCTGTGTATATTACTTTAGTGCAAGACAAAATCTGAACCAATAAAAAAACAAAATTCAAGGTGTTATGATTTTATACTAAGTAAAACAGTATTCTGATAGAGCAAAAAAACTAGCCTGAGATTAGCTCTTGGTGTACCTGTATACATGTACTAACAGGTAATATAGGAATGGAACTATTCATACAGAGGACACACACTAACAGGGAAATAAGGGAATACAGTAAGCCCGTTCCTGACATTTGTTATGTGTAATAAAATTTTCCATCAGACCACAACGTGAAAACAGATTAGTTTTATTTTAAAGACTTAGTTTGACACAAAATATGCCAGGTCACAAGAGCTTACATGAGCAACTGCCCAAATGGTGGCACATCATTCTACATGAAACATTATTTCTACATCAAGCTAACTGGTAGTCACTTTTTCTCTTACATTCCAAACTGTTTGGTCAATATGCAGTGTTTTCCAATTTTAAAGTCTTTGGGGTTTGGTATGACTTGGCTGGAGATGGAACCAGAAACTTCCTACACTCAATTATAGTGGTAAATTATGGAAAGTTGTTTATATCATGTATGTGAAATTCTTACCATGCCAAATTATGAAATGTATAAAACTTGTGAGATCTACATTGTAGCTGCTTTGTTGTACAGAATCATTGTGCAGTAACAATTTAAACCCAAAGAGGACTTTCGGTTCTTTTTGTAAGGATTGACATTTATATCCCTCTCAGTCAACAGCTCTTTTGCTTTTTGTAAGATACAGGATTAGTGATATGGTGCTTTTTTGGCAGAATATTAACAAATCTGTCATTGCCAGTACTGTTTGTTTGTAGAGTTGACTCTTGTTATTTACCCAATAGTCTGAATACATTGAGTTGCAAAAGTAAAGGTGTGTTTATTTTTTCTAGAACGTTTTTTTTTTACTTTCAGTGAATCACACCGAATAGTTACTTGATATAACAAGGACTTTGTTCTAATACTGGACTCATTCCTCCCTGAAAATGCAATACTTTTTGTACATACTAGGTTTGAAAATAAATTCCTCAGAGGCTTAACCAATTTTAGTTTTTTTCCTGAATTTCAAGTTCTCGTATACTGTGAATGGCAGCTGAATAGATTTAACTGTGTTCCATCCTACTCAATTTATAGACCTCACTCAAAATGGAGTAGACTTTGAATTCATGAATACTAACACTTTAGTCTTCTGTGCTAATAGAGCTAGCAGAAAATGACCCTATTGTCCTACTACCTGACAAATCAGGGTTGACTTATTTTTTTACATTATTTTGTTCAGCTGGGATTTTTTTCACTTCTACTACTATTGAAATTTTCAATGTTAATGGAGAGACTTCTAAGGTAACTTAAAAAAAATTTAAAGGTTCTTATATTTTTGTTCTACCAACTTACATGCAGGCCTTTCATTAAGAGGTGGTACCAGGTACTTTTTACCCTTCTAAACTACTGAAAGGTACCTCCAGAATTTTAAAATTTCATACATTTTTATTTAAAAAAATGATGAAAAAGTACCTCCTTCAAAACCAAAGATAACTGCTTTGCTATATAATAATGAAACCCCCTGTACATGTTTTTTTACTATGGTATTATATTTTCTAATAAGAAACTCTACATGTTATGATATACATGTATTTTGGAGACTGAAAATAACCCAGTAATTCACTGTTGACCTTTGACATTATATCTACCTTTTCACACAGTACTGAGGACTAATAGTTGTAGGCCATGCTATCCTTGATACATAACAGAGACTATACTTGTAGCCAAATATAAATGTCAACTTGCTTATTCATTGGGTTACCTTTTTATGTTTCTTAAATGTAAATGAGAGCATAAAAAAAGCAAAAAGACATATTTCTATATTTGTACATGAAAGATTTTATCATGTATTTATTATATTGACTTCATGTTGGTTTCTCTGATCAACTGACCAAGGAGTGTTGATATATTTACATGTCAAGAATTCTTTCACTGTTTCATAACTGAAAGTCAAACTACCAAAACTTATGAGTCAACACAATTATAAATTCCTTGTTCCTTGGGGTCCATCTTGAGATGTGAAGTTATGAGTCTTTATCATATCTCCTGTTGTGTCACCTTGAATATATTGTCAACAATGTTCATGTTGAAGTCAAATTGTACATGTTTTTCCAAATGTAAATCTGGTTGCATATGCTGTCTGTATGTATTAATATTTAACCAGGTGTTTGATGTTATGACTTCATCAAATGAAATTATAAGTCAATCAAGGTCAGATATTGCAGAAGGTGCATGTACATGCATTTTTATATAGTTATGATAGAAGTAAAAAAAAAATCATTGCTTGTGACTATTGTCTATATCATGTATGCTTAGGTAATTGACCTAGCAAATGGTTCGAGATCATTGGCCACCTATGTTAAAGGTATTTAACAGGGCAAAATTAAGTGAAGGTCATGAAATTTCACAACCTGAAATGTGGAAAGGGTTAGGATAAGCTCAAAATGCCTGTTCTAAATCCAATATAAATATGGGTTTGAACTTCGGACTCATCTAGCATTTTCAATTAACCAGTGTCTACCCTTGCATTTAATCTGAGACAGATTATCTTTGTGATGAGCTTAATGTGTGGATTAAAATGCCATTTTCTCTTCCAACATTGGCACTGTTACTGTAAATGTAATAAATATTGAAAATAAATTAATGAAAATATAAAGTCCAATGGGTAGACCTTTTATCTAGCACACTGAAATTACTGTATCTGTCAGATTTCAGCGTCAAATCTGCTTAAGTTCAAAAGTACTCATTTGGGAAATTATTTGGGGTTTAATACATACATGTATTGGTCAATGTTGGGTACCAATCTATGATACATGTAAGTCGGCTTATTTTGTATATAAGGGGTTTATGTGACTAACATTACACAGTTCAAAGACCTGATAGGATTTATCTTTTTAAAGTACATGTACTAATTTGTTATTTACCTGGGTCATTTACCTGTTTAACATACCTTTTTAAAAAATAAGATTTAAAATGCAACATATGTTGGAAGTGGTCAAATTTTGATAGATTAGCTTTCCTTTTATAGATTGTAGAATCCATGAATGAATTCATACTGTGAGAAATTCCAAATGGGATTAAGTTTGTACGTCAGTGGCTTAGCTGAAATGTAGAAAAAATTTACCTTACTGAAGCAGTGATTATCATTATTGTTATTTTAAATTTGTTCTTATTTTAGAATCTAACATGGTCATAGTTATTAGTTATGTCAACATACCACACTTATATGTAGATATGGTGTGTGTATCCTCAATACAAGTTATAATTTGTCTTTGATTAGTTTGATTCTATTATAATCCCATGGCGGGGAGTCCCTTTCTTACTAGATAAATTGGCATTTCGTACAAAATTCCTAATAGGGAGTACACTAATGTCAACACAAATTTTAATTTCTCCACACTCCACAGTGGAGATATTTTGAGTGGAGTCGGTGCCTCCACTCTCCACAGTAGAGTCACCATTTTCAGAAATTGTCTGTAATTAACTTCTGCCTGTACACCAAAGTATTTTTAATGGTTCTAGCAGTTTTATAACATCTAAGTAATTGACAGAAATAAATATTGAAAACTATTGAAATGGAGCAATTTTTTACTTTGGTAGAGTCACAGTGGAGGACACCAGTGACGCCACTGTGAAGAGTGGAGAAATTAAAATTTTGGATGACAGTAGTATACTTCCTTGCTTCTGTGGTCCTTTTTTGTTGCATGAATTGACATGCGAGTAATTGATTAGATGATTTGCTAAAAAGATATAATGTACTGAACCTGTACAATTTCGGAGTAGTTGATTTACTCATATGTTTTTCCTTTTCTGTTCCATATCTGATATGCTGTATGTCATTCCTGAAACCAGGATATTTTATATGTAAACTTGAGTATCTGTATATCAGACAGGAGGGATAAAGACAAACTTTTTGTCAAAAACCCACCAATTCCACATTTATTTCTTCAGACCATGTAACCAGTTGTAGGTTAACATTCTGTTGTACTTTTGAGATAAAATTTATTTAGATTGTACATAGAATTGGCCCTTTGTAAGAGTTACTGTTCTTGATTTGGTGGATATATGTCATGCATAGTAACTCTTCTACATTTGGGAGTATACTACATGTACAACAAAATCAATGAAAAAAATTAGAATCTCCAATATAAAAAGATTTTTGGGAGGTTTTTGGATAAACTGATTATATTTTCTGTGAAAAATACTTACCATAGAAATTGAATATTTATATAAAAAATTTTGCTTTTCCTAAAAATCTCTTGCATGAGGCAGTGTTAATAAAGAAGAATTCCCACATGAGCTGTCCCCAAAAGTTAACATGTATGATTCATGTAGAATGTATGGTTTTCTCTGAAATACAGATCTGTACACAACTTTAGTTACATAAAAATAACTGAACTAAGCTCTGTTTGGTGTTTTTTTTTCTGCACCATATATCACCTCTACCATTGGCTCTCAGTGTCCAAATTTGATATGGATAGGTACTTACATGTAAGTAGCACTCCAGCTAAGAATCATGCAAAATGTGATACATGGTTGGAAAGCCTACATATTTTTATTTTTGATAATTTGTTTAAAATACTTGGGTAAGCTGAAAATAACATGTAGATTATCATATAACTCCTGTTCATAAGATATGATTATGTAGACTGTACTGCAGAATGCAAAACTAAGGGAGACAAGTCTGAAAATGACTCGGAAAACATTGGATTATCAATGTGAATTATCTCCTTAGAGCAGATGGATTTGAATGAATGATTATACATTTCAACATATAGACCTATATGTATAAAGAAACTTAATATCAAAAATAGAAATATGTAGCCATTTTGAGGTGTATCACATATTACAGAATTTGCATTATTCTTACAAGGACTGCTACTTAATATTTTAGTGGTTTGGTTTGGTCTGATCCTGGTATCTTGATGTGATATAAACACCTCTGTAACTATGGAACCCCATGCATTGTTTACATTAAATGATTTATATGATTAAAACTTTTTTGCATACTAATTAGTACATTCTTTACCTTGAGTGTAAACTGTCTAGCTAACTAGACTAATGAATGAGGATTTCTTTTGGTGGCCATTTGTTTGATGTCAGACAGACATTAAACAACCTTTGTCGCCTCATGTCCTGAAATTGTTAACTTAAGTTTCTTTTGTTTGGAAATTTGTGTATGATGTAAGGTTACCTGAAATACACAGAGGTTGTAATTGTCAGGGGAGTTATGGTACTTTTAAAAAATTTAAACACATTGTATGTTTTATAATTTTTCCTTCCCTTTGGTGTTTATAAAAAAGACATTCTACATCCTGATTAAAAGCTGTTCTTTTTTTTTTTTAAATATTGTAACTGCTATGTTAAGTAAGGAACATGATGTAATCTAACAGAATTATTGAAATTACAGAGTAATAAGCTTTAATATGTCTGTTTCAGGTCAAACATCATCAACATCAGCTTGCCAAATAAAGCTCCACTTTCATAACTCTCCTGTATCAGCATTTTATGAACAGACTATCAATGGAACTGGATGTGTTACCAACCTTACAACAAAAGATAACCAAGAAGTACATGTTATTAATCTGAAGAAAACAGGACTAGCATATAGGAATGATATTGCAGAGGTCCATCTCTTTGTCAAGTCCAGAAATGATGATGAAGGTACTAATATACATGTATTATCTAGAATAATTGACAAGGTTATATGTGTATTATCTTAAAAATGCCTGACACTTGTAATTGCAATATTCAAAACACACTTTTAGCGGAAAAATTATCATGGCAGCTCTAGAAATATTCATCATTATCATTGAAAATTTTAGCACTTAAAATGGAGGGAACTTTTCGTAGCAGCTGTAGTTTTTCTATTTTTTTGCAAAAAGACCTGTAATATGAAAAAAAAAGCTATCAGAAGAATTTTTAAAACGATATCTTATACAATTCAACAAATACAATGTAATAATGAATTTAATACTGTATTTAAGTGAAATTATGTCATAAATTGAAAAAATGCAAATGTGGTAACCCCTCCTCAAAAGGGTGATGGGAGAGACTTCCACAAAATCAATGAAAGTTTAAGAATCTCTCACATAAAATTGTAAGATTCGTGGGAGGTTTTTGGTTAAAATTACTATTTTCTATGTCAAATACTTATAAAACTGAATATTTACATTAAAAATTTGCTTTTACATAAAAACAGTGTCAATGAGGGATAATCTTCCACATGAACTGTCCCTAAGGTTTACAGGTATGGAGACATTGTCAATGAGGGATAATCTCCCACATGAACTGTCCCAAAGGTTAACAGGTGTGGAGACAGTCAGTGAGGAAGAATCTCCCACATGAACTGTCCCAAAGGTTAAGAGGTATAGAGACAGTGTCAATGAGGAAGAATCTCCCACATGAACTGTTCCAAAGGTTAACATGTTTGAAGATGTTACAAAAACTTTCTGGTTTACAGTAACGATGATAATATTTATATCATAGCAAAGTACTTGCATTAAGTTCAGATTTATTGGTTAATGATTTTAATGAAGAAATGCATTCACACGAAAATTATAATGTTGAAGATAAGAAGACTTGTATTATGTGTGTAGAAATAACTAATTATTTAAAATAATGCTCATTTTTCAACACTATGAACCTCTTTTCATGGTAAGGAATATCAGACTTCCTAGCAACATGAAATTTTAAGATCTTGCAAGAAGAATATATAAAAAATAAACTTGCACTAATATGTTCATACTTTTTTTTATTCCTCATTGGATATTTATGTCATGGAGAATTTCCCTTTTTGAAAATTAATATACTAGGAACAATTTTGAATTAGATTGACCACCTTAGAACTACTGAGGCTTTATAACCAATAAAAAGTATGTGAAATTTAAGAGAGAAAAATGAAATTTCATGTGAATTTAAATTTGGTCAGTGGTACCTAACATTACTACAGAAAACTAGTGACATGAATTAACAGGATGTTATGATATAGTACTGGTATTCTCTGAGGCTAAATACATAGCCTGGTGCATAGAAGGAATTTCACATAACCGCACTCACTCACTGATCCAAATATATACACAATATATATCACTGGTAAATCGATTTCAAAACACTTCATTTATAATTTTCAAAGGTGAAAATAAGAGATTGACGTTATTCGTGTTGTATATGCATGACCATCTATCAACATCCAGCATAAATTGACATGCATAGTTAGTTGTCTGTAATATAAACATAGGTTTGATGTGGTTAAGTCTTCATGTGTACAAAATTTGTGGTTAATTAAGTTAAAACATGATGATAATTTGTAGGTTATAATTATCAACTTTTACCAATGTAATGTTTCCTATTTTATGTGATGAATTTTAGACTACTAAACTTTACTTACATAGTATTTTATCAAACCATAGTCATAAATTTGGTATTTTTGCTATAAGAAAATAAAATGATGAGGTCAGTTTTCACAAAATATAACACAACATTCACATTTCTAATGTAATTGTTTTAAATGAGTTGTCAGCTTTTATATTGTTATTATATTGTTCGTATTCACATGATAAATAAGTCATTATATGATATCACCATATTGTGCATCTGAGTGGGAGATTTGTGTTTAACTTGATGGAAAACAGTGTAAACTTAATCGGCAAATTAAGTATTACTTTTTATCAATGAAATTTTAACGCTGTTGGCAGAAGAAAACTTGTTGATGATCAATACATGTATTTAACTATTTATGGCAGTTTGTATGAACTTGCATTAGTTACTACTATGGTACTAGTACTTAGATGAACATGTCACAAAATCCCATATTTCTACATTGTGTCTTGAAAAGCCCTCTGTACATTCAGATGAAAACTATCCAAACTTAACCCTTTTGGAATAGATAAGTCGGGTTTTAAGGGAGTGGAGTGAGGCCTAGAAAAACCCTCTCTGTACATTCAGATGTCTGAAAACTGTCCAAACCTAACCCTTTTGGAATAGATAGTCAGGTCTTAAGGGAGGGGAGTAAGGGCTAGAAAAGCCCTCTGTACATTCAGATATCTAAAAACTGTCCAAACCTAACCCTTTTGGAATAGATAGTCAGGTCTTAAGGGAGGGGAATGAGGCTTAGAAAAGCCCTTTCTGTACATTCAGATGTCTGAAAACTGTCCAAACTTAACCCTTTTGGAATAGATAAGTCAGGTTTTGAGGGAGAGGAATGAGGCCTAGAAAAGCCATCTCTGTACATGCAGATGAAAACTGTCCAAACGTAACCCTTTTGGAATAGATACCAGTAAGTCAGGTTTTAAGGGAGGGGAGTGAGGCCTAGAAAAGCTCTCTCTGTACATTCAGATATCTGAGGTCTTGATGCACATGAAAACGACAAATTTTCCAAAAAAAAAAAAATAGATACCAACCCCCTGCACCCTCCCCATGAATCAGTCGCTGAAAAGATTCATTATAACTGGAATTAGTTAAAGTTGGTAGTTCACATACTTCAGGTACGCAGTGTTTATCAAATTACTAAAACAACAAATAAATTTTTGTTTGACACTGGCACACATTATTACTTGCATTTTGAAAATGAAAGCTAAGAAATTTAAGAGTTTAAGTAATGTTAATGAAATTGTACCACAAGATACCATATCACAACAAGAAAGGTTGGAATTGGTTGTGGAGGTTTGTGACTCGAACCATTGATAAATTAGGGTCTTACCACAAGTATATTCATGATGTCCTGACAATAACTCAACTGTAAGTGGATGGATCTCCTTGAAACAACGTGCCAAATCATAAACGGAATGCTGGGGTTTAGAAATGAAGGGTAAAAAAAAAGAGCCACTTTGATTCTGGAGAAATTCTTATTCTGTGTCTAATATTTTATTGCAATCAAAATTCAAGGCTGTATGAAGCTTGAATGACCTACCCCGAGCAGGTCCGGGTGTTAAAAGAATAGGCCTGCAGCAGCGCTAAGCTTGTCGTAAAAGGCGACTAAATAGTGCTCAGAACCCTAGCCGGGGGCTAGGGTGTTCTGCCCACAGAGCAACTGGGATGTGTGCCCCAGGTGGTGGAATGGGGTACCCCAGGCGTGTTACATGCTGGGGTTGTCAGGCTATAAGACAGAAAACCTGACCACAAACCATAGTGGTGCACCGTGTTGGGAAAGATGCCACGTTCCTCGCACGTTAAAGAACCCTACTGTGGTATTCTCCCAGAGTAGGAACCATAGGGCTCCGCCACAGGATTTTAAATTGCCCGACCATACCCACCTCTCCCTATTTCCAGTGGGAATCAAAATTTGTCGACCCCATTGTCCTTGTGTCCCATCCCTTTTTTATTTCATCATCATTTCATGTTCATTTTATCATCAATTTCATGTTCATCGTCTGAAAATAGGTGAAATATTGGTGCTCGAACAAACAAAACAAATTGAATGACCTTTATGTCTGTAGTTGCCTAAATTGTTCAAGGTTCAGTCTCTGCAGTTGTGTCATGCTGCAGCCTGTCAAGCACTTCTTCCCAAACCATTTGTTTCTTGAAAAAATGTTCACAGAACATTTGCTGAACAGACTGATGGTAGGTAGAACAAAACATCACAATGAACTGATAGGGTGAGATGTAATCTGTCATATGTTAAAATCTGTTCTATTTATTAGTAACCTCAGAGCTAATTGACATTATGTATCATTTGAAATTAACAACATATTTTTAATATCGTGACAATAGACTGAGATGGAAGTATCTTTAAGAACAAAAAGAAAAATCAGAAATTGACTGATGAATTAACTTATTATAAGTTGGAGTTGACTGTACATCATAACTTATTATAAGTTGGAGTTGGCTGTACATCGTAACTTATTACAAGTTGGAGTTGACTGTACATTGTAACTTATTATAAGTTGGAGTTGACTGTACATTGTAACTTATTATAAGTTGGAGTTGATATTGTATATACTATTCTGTTTTCACATGTTTTTTTTGCAGTGTTGTGGGAACCACTGATCATAGTGCTGAATTCTATTGGTCCTGTAAAATGGCGAGTAAGGACACAGTTGTTAGCTCCAGCCAGTAATAAACATATGTTTGTGGTGAGTAGACAGATCCTTTATTTGTAGTGGCTCTGAAACATGAATGGCTCAAAATTATTCTGTCGGAAATGACTTGTAATTTGGAAGAACTCGACAGGTGTTGAAGGCAGTTTCCATATACCTGAATCTGAATGCTTGTACATGTTTATATATACAACCTAACTCACCTCCCTTTTTATGTCAAATTGGAATGATTTCACTAAATAGAAAAGATAGTTGATTGATTGTTGGGGTTTAATGCCCTAGCAGCAATATTTCAGCTATATTCAGGCAAGATAGAAAAGGTAGAAGAAAAATGTAGTGCTAAAATAAAACAAACTATTTTGAGTACATGTACATATATTTTCATTTTTGTTACTGTTATGCCCCTGCTACTATAAGTTTGGTAGGCATCTGTTTTACATTCTCACATGATAACTCAAAAGCACTTGCACTAATCAAAATGAAAAGTAGTGAAAGTGTATATATCCATATTAGGAAGCACCCATTAATTTTTTGAAAAATTCCTATTTTTCATTTCAAAACACTAGTAGCAGCTTATGTGTGATACATCAGAATTTGGTGATACATGTAATATTTGATCCAAGCATTGTGAAACCAATATTTTCATCTATATGTATTCTTCTTCATTGAAAATCTACTTAACAGCATAGCAGCTCAGTGAAAAGTTGTATATTTGTTGCCTTGCCTAAGTGTCAGTAGACAAATATTTCATGTGTGAGGGCATTATCTGTGTCTCTCAGACACCCAGAAAATTTTAGGGTAGTCCTTCTATAAGTGTTTTAGTTGTGCCCATGTAGAATGTGAGGCATCACTTTGTCTAGTCTTTTGCTACTTGATAAGGGGAACAAGTGATATATCTAAGTACGCTATTTTAAAGAGGTGTTTGACGTCGATCTTCTATTACTAAACAACAAGTATGAGGAAACTATAAAACAAAATATACTTGACTTATAAGAAACAAACCTCCTTAACAGTTTATTAATATCTCTGTCTGCAATATGAAAGTTGTTTGTCAAAATTTAATTTCTAATTGTTTGGAGAATTTCAGTGTAGTGAATGAAGTCTTTCTTTCTTGTTGTTTACCTTATTAATGGTTCAGTGAAAAAATTAACCCCACTAATGGCGATTGTTTATGTTTGGCCATTTATAAGTCAGGTATGTTTTGTTTTCTGGTTCTCTCTGGAGCACAGCTTTAGCATTGAGTTTAGAACTATGATGTACAATTTGATTATAGCATCCTTAAGTATCAGGTTTTGTAGGAATCAGGCAGTGGGTGAAACATGGCATGAAAAACCCACCACTTTGAAAGTTTGGTTTGACTATTTGCACCATCAGAATCAAGGAAAAAATACAAGATTTTCCATATAATTTGAGTTATAATTTCATAGAAATGCACTGAAAATGAACATTTCAAGGGCAGACAACTCTGGCAAACCTCATTTTTCTAACATTCTGTTGAAAAATTTCTTAGCAAATCCAATGGTACACTGGTCAAATGATGGTCTTTATAAGTAGAGAAAGCATTCTTTTGTATTAGCGGATTGATGGGGTTTTGATATGCATGTTTCTTGCCTGATTATTATCAATACTTACACTTAAAATATGAAAGTTTTTTAGTTTCTATACTCTCTTTTTGCATATGCATGTATACAGATTTCTATCATTTAAAATTTAATAAGTATTTAATGTAGTAAAATTATGGAATTAAGGCAAGAAAAATAAAGTATTTAATACCATTACTGGACTACAATTCTCTCCAATTTACTTTTATTATAGAGTACTTTTGATTTTTTTCATTTTAAAGATTTCAAATGACAGAAAGATATTTAAAGTTCCCTTTAAGAAATCACATTTATTCAATTTGAAATAACTTCAGTTCATAGTAAATGGTGATTTACTTGATTTTAACATAATGGATATTTAATTTCTTTTACAACAATATTGTATTTTTAGGTTAATAGTAAGAATTTTAGAACTTAAAGGTCAATTGCTGATAAAATTTGCCCTCTAACCTTACATTCCTTTGGATTTGTAAATATTTATTTGAAAAAAGGTGGATTTTTCTGAACCATCCATTGTGTTTGAGATATTTCAATTAAGTATTTTCACATACTACCTGAGAAAGTTCTTCTTGGTGTGGTTTTTAATGGTTAAATGAGTTCTCTTTTTTAAGTGTTTAATGCTACTCCTAAAATTTATGACAAAGATTTAAACAGCTCCCTTTTTAAATAAATTTTGAATTAAAGTTCTGTGAACATCAAAAAGATATTTTGATAAAGTAATTTATAGATATTTTATACCTCCAAAAATAATAAGTGTTTCCTTAGTGTTGAGATGGGTGTTTTTCAGACATAATTTGATTAGGTTAAATTAGGTCTGAACTGGGAAATGGGTGGGTAATTCTTTTCTCATTAGATATTTTATTGTCTTTGAAGATGAAAAGAATCAGACGCAATCTTTGCAAATTTACAAAATCTCTTCCATGTTGGCTATGCAAACAACTGAAATGTAATCCAAGGATAGAGTTAATTTTTATATGAACCATTTTGTTCAGTCAAAGTTTGATCCATAATCGTAGAGGGATACATCTCTGCTGAGTAAGCTTTCCGGAGTCCCTATTGGATATCAAGAAATTTAATTACTCAGTGACAAAAAAAATTGCATGTAACTGAAAGCAATGTGACAGCAGTCCAACTTGGCAGTATACAGAATGAGTTGTATATGACATACATTAGTTTCCCTGTTATATACCATGGTCACTGGGAATCATATCCTTTTATAAACATGAACCAAAAGTCTAAGAACATACTAAACTTTCTGCCTTGAAAGTATTACAAAAATACAGTGGAGAAAATCTTGTTTTTCTTAGTATGATAAGAAGTTACTCATTACATGGTTTTGTTGTGGTGGAGATATTTTAGTTGTCTGTCTGTCTGTGTATCTGTTGGCATGTGATACAAATATCCAATGAAATTCTTGAGGGGACTATTATTATTATTTTTGATAAGTTGTTTTCTTGATGTAGAGATCTCTTCATTTTGTTATACATTTTTTTCACGTCTCTAATTTAGTCATGTGGCTTAAAAACCCATAAATAGGGAGTGTGGTAACATGTGCTTTAGTGTAGCTCTTTGTTATTATGATTTCTTCACTTTATTTTTAATTCAGTACAAAAGACCACATCACACCTAGCTGAAGACCAAGTGAGCTATTGCCATCTCTTGTCATCTGTTGTCATTAACAATGTTTCAATACTCTTCTCCTCTGATAATACTTGACCAATTAGAACTGAACTTTGCATGAATGTTCCTTGGGGTATTCTGCAAAGAATGGTTGTGGGGATTTTTGATCTGTTAAAAAACGTGGCTGCCATTACTAAAAATAGAACATAAGGGTCAGACAGAAGTTTTACGCTTATATCTCTAAAACTATTAGGTTTAGCCAAATTTTGACTAGGTTAAAGTGTTCAGCATGATAAAGTCTATCTGGTGTAGAATTTTTCGTTTTATTCTGTTGAGTCATGTTGGAGTAATTGCCCCTTTTCAACATTTTTTTGCCCTTTTTAATCGTTTTTTTCTTTCTTTTTGTTTTATTTGTTGGATGGCTTCTTGTTAGAGTTATTGCGATTTTGAAAACTATAATAGATAGAAAGAAACTTCCTTATTATTAGTCCTACCAAGGTCTTCTATGAGTCAAAATTGCTGGATAACTCCTTGTTAGAGTTATTGCCCTTGAAAGGCAAAAAATTAACCAGGTTGATGATTCAGGTTCCTGGCAGCCTCTTATTTTTTTTCTATTTTTGGCATAATATTTCTTTTGACATTGCCAAGGTTTTGTTCCCTTTTCAGATTTCTACATTCTTGATGCATTGTTGATTACATGTTTATTACATATATTGTGTCATGGTATCCTGATTGACATTCATTGTTTATACTTGTAAATGATTGGAATCTGCAGAAAAATAATTGTGATACATGTCTTTTTTGTTTTGATTGCTGTTTTGGACACTTTATTTTTGGTTTTTTTTACACAGCAAGATAATAGGATAGCAAAGTTTCCAGGTGAATTCTGATTTTCATCCTCTAATCAAAAGTTTCCCATCATTTACTCCCCAGGCATCTGTAGTAATTTGAGTAAATTTGTTTTTTAAACTCCATATCAGAAAAAAATTATTAATTTAAATCAATAAATGTAGACTGTAGAAGTTTTGTATATTTTCTTGTATGTATCTTTCACTATATGGGATTTTAATTTTTGCAATAAAAACATAATTCCTTATGGCGTGATAATGAAAATTCCATGTGTGTTGAAAGAGTTGTTTTCATCTCTCTTTTTTTTTGCAACCATGAAGGCATGACAGAATTTTCTGATTTTACTGTAATGAAAGGTCTCGGAATACGTGATGTAAGACCAGTAGCATATTTCCATATCATATAGCAAAGGTCACTCTAAATAATTGAGCCCTGTTAGTTTACATAAATTAGCCTGAAAACCGATTTCTAATGGAAACAGATTTTCATGTTTGCAAGGAATAATGAATAATTGACTGTTTATGGGATGTAATCCACAATTTTTTCTTCTATCGTTAAATCGATAATATTTTAATTTCTTCTGGATTGCTCCTCTCCTGTAAAGAAGCTTCTACACTATTGAATTATAAAAATAGTCCATTATGACAATTCATATATGATTTAATTTTTCCAGAAGGAAAAAAGAAATTGATTAATGAGTTAAAAGGAAGTAACAAAAAGTGCTTTGAGAGTTATAAAAAATCTTCTAACTATACATTGACATTAGGAGGTCGTGGTTATAAACAAATGGCTTTTTATGGCAATTCTAGGATTGCCGTTGGTTATATTTTACATTAGATGAAACATTGAAGATTTAAGGTCAATTTTATGGAGCTCAGAGAAGCATATATAGTCATGTCAGTGTCTCTTGGGATGTTTATAGGTATTTTGACTTTATGGGAAAAAAAGCTTTTCCTGACATTTAGTCTCTGTTAAAGTCTAAAGTATATTAGATAAAATTAAATTGGGTCTTTAACTTAGTTCAATATGGCGATTTTAGAATTGTACAAGTCTGCGAATGTAAAGTTATGTGCTATTTATCAAATATTCATATTTCTAATTTAAATCTATTTTTAAAAGGAGTAATCATTTTAATGGGGGAGCAGTGTATCTATCTTAGGTAAATTTTCTGAAAGCTACATGTAAAATGAAAACCTGGCCTATCATGTTGAAATTTTCTTACAATCCTTGAGTTTTACTCAAATTTTCAATTTCAGGTGATTTTATTGGTGTTAATTTGAGTTGAGGAAGGATTAAAGGAAAATCTCAATTTGAAATTTTTTTTATGAAACTGGACTTTGGCTTTAAGATGCCAGGATTCAAGGTAGAGTAAGTCTTGATTAATGATGTAAAAGTGTATGGACTAACTCTATATATAATCAGTTACACTGTTCTATTCTTCTCTCTATTCATTTACTTGTCCTCTGAATTTCTTGGCCAAAGTGAAACACTGGATTATTACATGTAAATTTTCTATTTCATACTTTTTCAGTGAAGTCATTCCCTCAGATAAAAACTTAAATCTTTGTTTTCTATTTCTATCTACAATTGGCACTTCATTGTGTGAGCATGTTTATCCTGACATTCAGACAATAATTCAGTTCTTACTTTAACACATGTGCCAAGAATGTCAAGTTTGGAAGATTTGTGGGCATAGGGTGTTGATAGCAATTCTGCTTTAATGCGAGGAATTCTATTCTTTCTTCCGTATCTTAAATCAAGATCTCTGTTTTTCATACCTTAAATCATTTGTTATAACAATAATATTCTGAAACAGTTGTTTCCTGAGTTTTTAAATTTCAGACGTTTTGTTTGTTGTTAGTACAAAGGGAATGTTAAATAGTATAATTGTCCTTAGATTTTACCCAGTATCTGATTCATGGTGTATGTGTACCTACCTAACTGTCAGAATAGAATGTTAAAGAGCAAAATCTCATCTACTCAGATGCTGTAAAAATACAGAAAAAATAACAAATATATGCATTTTCCTGTAGTCAATTGGTTATTACTGAATTCCATTTTTTTTTTTAAAGTTACGGATAAGCACTGTTTGCATGTATATGCAAGATTGGTTTAAAAAGGTGAATGATTCCAACTTGAAATATAAGAATATATTTATAATTCCATAACAGACTACTAATAGAGCATAATTCTAATGAATATCTCTTTATTTTTATCTACCTCTACATAAACAGGAAATTATACTGTTAAGTATCACCTTGGAAGCTATTACTGTATCATTTATGTATTCTTCATGATCAATGAATTAAAATTCCATTATTTGATAGCACTGACCACAGAGGTGAAATTAGGTCTCTGACCTTGTGTTCTAGGAACTATTGATGCAAACTGGTGGTTGTTATTACAATGTATATGTTTGTATGTCATGAATTTCTCAATTCCCCCTCTAAAATTCTTGTTCAATGTTTTGTGATACCCTACTTGACGGATTTGCATATAGTCTACTACATTTTGAGTACTGAAATATAAACCTTAACTAAATGATAATTAAAAAAATAAGATTGGGTAGTTCGTCAAATGCCTTTCCATATGTTCATCTAACCAGTTCAAAAGAATCATTTGATTATCAACTGCTTTCCTAATATGGTGTGGAATTCAATATGCATGGAAGTTGTAGAATTCAATATGCATGGAAGTTTTTCACCCCTTGATATGAATCACTTCTTCATTCTTTATGGTAAAGCGTAAATTCTGGCATAAATTTTAAGATTTTAAGCAAAGATATTATTTATCTTCTGCTGTGTGACAATAATCTTGTCCACCCCTGACTTAGAGTTGTCTGTGATTGGTTGATTGTAGTTTTACCTTCCATGGAATGTATTTCATGCATCTCAGGGCAAAAAAAAAAACAAAAACATTGGGTCATTCAAACAGGCCTTACTAGATTACTAGTCCAACACACTGAGTAGGATTTTTATGGTGTTAGCTCATAGAAGCCTGTCGTTAGGCATGTCCCCAACTCTTGACTCCAAACCAACCAGTTGTCATTCAAATCCTATATGCTTTATGTTGAAAAGCAATGACTTCAAACTTTAAAGTTTTTGCTGTTTTTACCAGTATTAAATCTTGACATCCCACATTAAAGAGAGCATGTTTCTATGAAACCATTGAGCCAATCCCTGACGAAAACAAAAAAACTTCTGGGTTCACCTCTTGAAAACTTTTTTTTGATGTTAGAAATGCCTGTTCCATCTTCTGATAGTCTGAAATAATTTTTTCTATGTTAGAAATGCCTGTTCCATCACCTGATAGTCAGAAATCATTTTTTCTATGTTAGAAATGCCTGTTCCATCTCCTGATAGTCTGAAATCATTTTTTCTGTGGTTACCTAATAATGACATTATCAAGGAAATATGAAGACAATAATCATGAGAACTGGGAGAAATACAAAGGTTGACATATGTGAATGTAAATTTTATTTTTCATGGAACTAGGTATGAAAAAAGATTTTTTTTATGAAAATTGTATGCTTGACAAATTATTAGTTATCTATTTATTCATGTTAAGCCCATGAAAACATTTGGCTTTTTCTAATCAACAGTTTTATTTATCTGTATATTTTTCATTACACAAACCAAATTTAATAAGGGTTATTGATCACTCTTGCTAAACATTTTTTTCAGTCAATAAATACTAAAATTATATTCCATTCAGTGGTCAAACTCCATGCATGTTTAGTCTGTAAAAAATCTAGTATCAAAGGTCAAGGTCACAGTTTAAAATGCTGCCAGCAGCATGTTTGAAATTGTCAAATGTTTTCAACTTGCAGAACATCATATTCTCATGACTTGACATTACCTCAAGTAATTTGCTTCAGCTCTAAACCCTACAATCAGAAAAGACATTTGAAAAGTCTTTCATTTGATTGTGACCACCAAGGAAAGAATGATTGTACCTAAAGTTTATTTTGCCTGATTGTTTAAAACAACTGCAGTTTACCAGTTGATTGCATTGCTGATTGATAGATGAGAGATAGTTTTATAAATGATCTAAGCTTATCTAGGATGATGTAGGGCAAATCAAATGTTTCTTGGTGATCTACTGATGATTTTTTGGTTTATATTTATACACTGTCTCCATTTTTTTAGAAAGAAAAACAAAGTAGACATGAAATCTCCATGGTGCTACAAAAATTAAAATAGCTCATAAGAACTTATTTATGCCAATCCCAACCAAACTGAACAGTAATTATAGGTTCTGTACTCAACAAGTGTTTAATTGCCATATTTAGAAATAATTTATAAAAAGAGGATTATTCAGAAGACATTGCTTTCATATTGAATGGTAGTACAAAGCTAATAAATATAAATAAATGATCATTATATACCATTATCATATTGTATATAGGATGGAATGTCATTGTACTGATGTAGAACTTTCATCATTACATTGTGGAGGGTGTAATGTCATTGTACTGACCTAGACTTTCATCATTACATTGTGGAGGGTGTAATGTCATTGTACTGATCTAGAACTTTCAAGTAGGTCAATGAGTGCCAAAGCTACATCAGTTTTCAAAGACCCTGATGTAGCAAAAACTTTGTCTACTATGCATGACAAATATGTTGTCATACCAGCAGACAAAGCTCAAAATAACATTGTTTTTGTCTGCAAAACGTTTCACATCAAATGTTAATTATCAGAGGTAGACCTAGAAAATAATAGCAGTGATAAGACCTATACTGTTACCACACTCTCCAAAGAAAAGATTGTGGAAAACCATAAATCTGTGCTATCCTCATTTGGTCTCTACCAAGGACGATGATTGTGATTTACTGTCTATGTACTGGATTCCTAAATTCCATAAGAATCCATACAAACAACATTTCATAGCTGGATCTAATCGACAACATATTTGTCCAGTGTGGTGGACATGTTTTTCAACAAACGGTCGGCATTCCAATGGAAACAAATTGTGCTCCTTTACTTGCTGACCTATTCCTTCACTCTTATGAGGTTGACTTTATAGCTGATTTGATCCAAAAGAAAGAATATCGTTTGGCTAGATCCTTTAATCTCAGTTTCCGCTATATAGAGGACGTATTATTGTTAAACAATCCTAATTTCTGGGATTTGATACATGGCATCTACCCCAAAGAACTTGAGATAAAGTTACTACAGACAATGTAAGGTCAGCCTCATATCTTGACCTACACTTAGAAATCGATGGTAAAGGAAAACTATTGACCAAACTTTACCACAAACGTGATGACTTTTCATTCAGAATTGTCAACTTTCCTTTCATCTGTGGCTACATCCCTTCAGCTCCTGCGTATGGAGTGTTCATATCACAACTCATACGTTATGCCAGAGCTTGCCGAATCTACGCAGACTTTTTGTATCATGCTAGATCTCTAACAAATAGGCTTCTGGAACAGGATTATGTTGCTACAACATTGAAGTCATCACTACAGAAGTTTTATGGTCGTCATCATGAACTTGTGGATCGTTATGGTGTATCCATCTGCACCATGAAAACTGATTTATTCAACAGGTCATAGTTTTCCTTTCTTCGTTTGTCTACCCTGGACTTGACTTTTTATGAGCAACTCAGCAGTTGTTTCTAGAAAAGCAGAGGACGCTTACCCTACTGGTGCACCTGGACCAAGCTCCCAGTTTTTAGTGGAGTCTGAGTTGCTCATTTGCTTTTGTTACTTTGTATGTATGATTTTAGTCACTTTATGTTCTTTGTTGTGTATGTCTGTTTTCCATGTCTGGTCTTTGTCCTTGGATTGCATTCTTTTGATTACCGCTATAACCTTGGTTCCCTTGATTACTCTTTCATCATTACACTGTACAGGGTGGAATGTCATTTAACTGACCTAGAACTTACATCATTACATTGTACAGGGTGGAATGTCATTTATCTGACCTTGAACTTACATCATTACATCGTGCAGGTTGGAGTATCATTGTACTGATCTAGAACTTTCATCATTACATTGTGCTGATTGGAATGTCATTAAATTGACCTAGACTTTCATCATTACATTGTACAGGGTGGAATGTCATTTATCTGACCTTGAACTTACATCATTACATTGTGCAGGTTGGAGTATCATTGTACTGATCTAGAACTTTCATCATTACATTGTGCTGATTGGAATGTCATTTAACTGACCTAGACTTTCATCATTACATTGTACAGGGTGGAATGTCGCTGTACTCACCTAGAACTTTCATTATTACACTTTGCAGGATGGAATGTTGTTGCACTGACCTAAAACTTACATCATTACATTGTACAGGGTGGAATGTCATTTAACTGACCTAGATCTTCGATCAATACACTCTGCAGGGTGAAATGTTGCTGTACTGACCTAGAACTTTCATCATTAGATTGCATAGAGTAGAGTGTCATTGTGCTGACTACAGGTTTGAATGTCATTGGACTGACCTAGTACTACTGTCATCACATTGTACAGGTTGGAATGTCATTGGACTGATATAGAAATTCCATCACCACATTGTTCATGATTGATTGTTATTGTAATGACAGAACTTCCATCACCACACTGTTCATTTTAAATGTCATTGTAATGACAAAGAACTTCCATCACCACATTGTTCATGATTAAATGTCATTGTTTGACATAGAACTTCCATCACCACATAGTTTATGATCAAATATCATTGTATTGACATAAATCTTCCATTCCCACATTGATCATGATTGTATTTCAATGTATTTACATAAAACTTCCTTCACCACACTGTTCATGATCCAATGTCATTGTATTGACATAGAACTTCCTTCACCACACTGTTCATGATCCAATGTCAATATATTGACATAGAACTTCCTTCACCACACTGTTCATGATCCAATGTCATTGTATTGACATAGAACTTTCTTCACCACACTGTTCACGATCCAATGTCAATGTATTAACATACTGTGAAATTACTCTGATTCCTGGATACCAGTTTTCTTGGATTAGGGAGGATACACATGTTTGTGGATTTTTAAATTAGTGGTTTTGTGGTTTTCAATTGACACATCAATGGGAATCTCTTTTTTGTTGGGAACTAAATTTTGTGGTTTGGCTCACCCATGAAAACCATGAAAATTGGTACCCCACAAACTTTCACAGTAGAACTTCCATCACCACATTGTTTATAATAGAATGTCATTTTACTGACTTATAACATGATTTAATATTGTTCTTTAATTGATATCTAGAATCTAATGGATGATAAGAAAAAAATTCCTAATTTTTTGTCTACATAGTTGAAGTGTACTTCCCAGGACTAAATATAACACAGAAATACAGACATAACTTGGCCCTCAAGACTTTTTTCCAAATTAAAGGACAGTGCCCATAGTGTGTTCTATAGTTCTCATACTAGATCAGTGAAAAATTAAGGAGATGCAAGGTGCTATTTTGGTCAGGATATTTATAATAATACTGTTGATTTAATGATTGATTTTGTCACCGAGGATAGGATTTGTTTATTCATTCTCTGAAGTAGGGCTTAAATAGACATATGTAGTATACCAGTGAACTTTAGAAATTGGTACCAATTGTGTGTAATGGAGATTTATATTGAATGATTGTATATTCTCATGCAAAGGTATTTGCTACACAATGTTATTTTCAACAAATTCCTAGCTTATTTAACCATGTTTGAATGTGGTGTTTTGGTTCAGAGGTTTCCTAAAGGTTACTTCTGTCAACTATTACTAGGTTATTTTTGATGACTGCTGAGGGAAATTATTTTTGTGTTTACCAAATTACACAAAAGGTTCCATTCCACTCAATTAAAGAATCGTTATAAAAAGTAAGGTTTTATAGTGCAAACCTTCTTGTTTTATAGTGTTATTTTGGATCAATGGTTGTGAAAATTGCAGGGAGTATCAGACTATAAAAAGAATTCCTGTCAAGAGTGTTATTGTTATTATTGTCAAAAATTTAAGTAGTCTCGATAATTGTAAAATTTTAGTTGAAGCCTTTCATTTAAATATTTTAAATTACCCCAGTTCTATACTGTTTCCCTATAATTTAGGATTAAATATATGATACAAATTTTAATAGTAAATCAAAAAGAAGTGAGTTTGAAGGAAAGTTTCAATAGTTATGAATGAATGATAGCTTAAGGCAGTTAAAAAAAAGGAGGTAATTGTATTAAGTACATCTGTCAAACAGGATCATTAAAAAAAGACCACCCTGAATGTTGCATGATGATTAAGGTTAGGAAGCAAAGGTATTTTTAGTTTCTATACAGGCTCAATTTAATGGGTTAAATTGAATTATTCTTATTGGGGCTATCAAAAATAAAGATGTGATCACCTGAATATAGCTGAAATATTGCTACTTGGGTGTTATACCCCAACAATCAATCATTCAATCTTGTTTCTTTCTTTTTTCTGGTCCTTGATCTGTCTTTTGCGAGTTTCCTCAACTGTAACTGTTAAGATCCCGGCACAGTTAGACCCATAATAGCAGGATTGATGGTTAGAAGCATAACCTTTTTCAATATATGGTCTTTATAGCATATGCTTAGACAGAAATTCATTTAAAATTATTTAAGCTGTTTCAGATTATTAACATTTTATTTCTTGCACATTTACATTCCTGAAACATATGTCTTTCTTGCACATTTACATTCCTGAAACATATGTCTTTCTTGCACATTTACATTCCTGAAACATATGTCTTTCTTGCACATTTACATTCCTGAAACATATGTCTTAACAAACACAATACAAAACTAAACAGCTTTAAACCAGTGACTTCCTATTGTTAACACAATGTATCATGAAAATTATTTATTGGTGTACAATTGTTTTAATCAGTGCAAAAATCCTGTGATCTACCAGTAGTGTTTCAAGACCTTGTTGACAGTTCTGAAAGGCTAGAAGCAGAAAACCCCTGTAAAAAATCAACTCCTTGAAATATGTATAAAACAGCTAATCATTTTAGTGGTTGGCCTAGTGGACTATGTAGATTAGAGTTCTTAATCTATTGCAAAGGAGTCCAAATTTACTTTTTCCAAGACCTTTTCCAAGTTTCAAATTAATTGGTCCACTTGGTTGAAATAAAAAAGTCTTCAAAGTGTCAGTGAACAGTGTTGGAACGTTATCAAACTAGGTTAACATAATTTGAAAGGTCATAGCATAGGCCAGAATTAAAGGTCATGGACCTTGGACCATCATTAATTAGAACCCCTGATTGTATTTTAGCCCTTAATGATTGACAAAATGTTAGGGTGTTACTTCTACTATGTAACCTCATCACTGCTACAATGCTTAGGTATAAATACAGAATATATGCATGATGTCATAACAACCCCCCTTTTGTCTCTAAAGTGAAGACTAGTGGTTATGGGATTAAATGATATTTTTCAACTTGATGTGAGTTGAAAGATATATCAATTTTACACTTCAAAATATGTCTAGTAGGGGCTAGGGTAAAAAAAAGGTACAATTAGAAATTGTAAACAAGCTATGGAAATGGCCAAAATTATGTTAGATAACTTGGCTTATGAACCTCAAAGAGTAATACAGAAAACTTCATGATTTCTGAAGGTTTATTCACAAAGGGCAGAACTTAAAAACATGGGTTTGCATTAAAAGCCATGAGAGTTTTTTTTTAACTGACAGAAGTGGGTACAAATATTTTAAACATGATTAGTTAGTGTGATAGTGAAGATTGATAGAAATCTAATATTGTATGGAGTTCTATGTTTCATTGCAGTTGTGAATGATGTGAACATCTATATATCTAACACTCTGTCCATATAGAAATCTCTGTGGGTTTCATTTCCTCTTTTATTCTTACTGAAAGTGCTTGCTCCTTCATTTGTGTTATGAATTTTTTTTTTTTGCTCACATGGCCATTTAGGCTTTTTCTCATCACTTGTCGTCTGTCCTTGTGGTTGTTGTCTGTCATTAGCTTTTTTTAAAAAATCTTCTTCTCTGAAACTACTCATTGGCTTATTACCAAACTTGGTCATCAGCATCCTTAGGATATCTACTTTGAAAATTATGTTGATTATATAGATCAAGCTTAAACATGGTTGCTATTGATATTTTTAGACCTCAGGAGTCAAGTCACCAATTTCCACAAATATCTCAAAAACTTTCAGATATTTGAAAATAAATATGACATCTCTTCTTCAGATTAAAGAGTTCTATGAAAGTCTCCATTTAGTCAAAGTTGTTTTATTGCCTTTGAAAGATGAAAAACAGTAGTTTTCGCAGATGTCGGCCAATATTTTGAAAATTAAAATAGATAGGAAATACTTTCAATTGATGAAATGTTCTTATGATAAGGCATACAAAAGTCTACATTGTTTTTAAGTTTAAAAAAAGATGAAAAGATCCTTATGATCTACTCTTTGTGCACTATCGCTATGTGAACCATTGCTATCACTTGGTGTCTGTCGACACTGTGGCCCTCGTCAGTTATTGCCCTTAACAATTGTTAGCCCACCTGGCCTAAAGGCTGTGTGGGCTATTGTCATCACTCCATGTCCCTCGTCCATCGTCGTCTGTTGTTGTTTGATATTTTTGAACATCTTCTCTGAAACTGCTTGATCAATTAGAATGAAACTTGGCATGGTTGTTTCTTATGGTATCATGCCAAAACTGGTGATATAAAATTTTTGAAACATAAAAAAACATGGCTGCTGTAACTAAAAAAAGAATAAAGGGGTTAAAATACAGTTCTTTGCAAATGACTTGAAAGCCCTTGAATTAAGTAATATTCAGGCTGAGGATAGAAGAGTATTTTTTTTTAACCTTTTACTCTACATTAAATATGATCTTTGGCCTTGATTAACTTTCTAGGCTGGGTTTATTACTTGTAAATACAGAATGTACATAATAATTCATAATTCTCTGACATTTGTGTCCTTAGCAGCAATAAAAATATATAACTATATAGCCACAGGGATGTCATTTATCAAAGTATTTTTTCATATAAGTTTGCTTACAATACGAGTTGAATTGAATCAAATTTCCAACAGAAAACTATTCAAATATTTCTAGAGTCATACTAAAAAAAGAAAAGAAAAAGGAAACAACAGAACTGAGATTTCTGCTAATTCTCTCATCCAGTAATATTGAGGAAAAAAAACACATTATTAAACTAGAGGTAGATAGGAATATGTGTGTTGTTGAATGTCACATTATGTAATCTTTATTTAGTAATGTTGTTTACAGTCATATGGTTATGTTCCTTCCTTTAGTGCAGAAATGTTACCTTCTAAGAACGAATCCTTTTTCATTCTAAATGTATCACTTTCACTATGGTTTATGATACTTTATTGCTGTGAAAATAATTTTACTCTGGCTTTCTTCCAAAAAAACATGGGTCATTGTTGACTAAATCTCGATATAATACATTAAGTTGTAGCTTCAGTGAAAGTGTAATGAAGCAAACATACGTATGCAAAACTGAAGACCTCAGTCTGTATTTGTTTATGTGGTCCATTGCATTCTAAATATTTGCTTATTAGGATAGTTAACCTTTATATATTGTTGTAATTAGGTCAAGACCGATAATAAAATATCTGATAAAGGATTTATGGATCGTAATATAGCTCTACAGAGAAATGATACTATGGTTTATTTGCAGAACTAATTTCGTTCAATATTTCCATTTGTTTTTTTTCATAATATTTTAGTATTTTGGGGTCAGAGTCCTCTAAAGGGTAAGACAAAGCTGAATACTCCAATGTTTGGATATCCATTTTAAGTTGATTGCTGGCACTGTGTATCATAGAAATAAGGTTCTTCCTCTACCATTCTATCTTGCTTCTTTGCTTATTAGTTTCCTATCTGTGTTTTTTGAAAAATGCACACTGTTCATTCATCAGTCCAACAAATCAGTTTTCCACATTTTTTTTCATCATGAATGTAGATATGTACATTGCTTTGCCCTGGCAAATTAAAGATCAAATTTGAATATTGTTCTGGTCCATTGATTTTTTTTCTGAGTTATGGCCTTTGGACTTCAAAATTCATGCAATAACTTAGTTTCATACACTTCTTTTTGTCATGCTTGCAGATATTTGTTTGATATTTGGTACATCACTTAACCTTGGCAAGTTGCAGTTTAAGTTCAAATTTTGTTCCGTTGGTCAGTTGATTTTTTTTGCTGAGTTATGGCCCTTGGACATAGAAAAATAATACAGACTTGAAATTTTCAGCACTTTTTTGTTTACAAATTTTGCATTAAGATTTTATTCTCTTCTCTTCTTTTAGGGGACTGTATTGTTATGCAATTCTCTCAGAATGCTTGTATTTCATTTACTTTCACGAAAGCAAAAAAATGTAGCAATCTTGGACTTAACTGCAATAGAGGTAACTTCATTATGTTCATATTCAGTAGTGGTGACATTACATGACATGTTGGTGCTAGATATATACCTTTGCTGGTGATGCTTCTATTGGTGCTAGATAAGGACCATAGCTGATAGTGCTTCGTGTGTGCTATATATGGGCCTTAGTTGATGGTGTTCCACTGGTGCTTGATATAAACCTAAGCTGAAAGTGTTTCACTGATCATTGATATGAACCTTAGCTAATAGTGCTTCACTTGTACTATATATGGATCTTAGCTGATGGAGCTTCACTTGTGCTTGATATGAACCTAAGCTGAAGGTGTTCCACTGGTGCTTAATATGAACTTATGCTGAAGGTGTTCCACGGGTGCTTGATATGAACCTTAGCTAATAGTGCTTCACTTGTAATATATTGGACCTTAGCTGATGGTGCTTTACTTGTACTACACATGAAACTTAGCTGATGGTGCTCTTTTAGTGCAAGATAAGGACCTTAGCTGATAGTGCTTCACTTGTGACATATGTGGACCTTACCTGATGGTGCTTTACTTGTGCTTGATACAAACCTAAGCTGATGGGGTGCTTGATATGAACCTTTACTGATCGTGATTCACCTGTGCTTGATATAAGCCTTAGATGATGGTGCTTCACTTGTGCTTGATATAAACCTTAGCTTATGGTGCTTCACTTGTGCTTGATATTAACCTTTAGCTGATGGTGCTCAACTGGTGCTTGATATGAACCTTAGCTGGTGGTGTTCCAATCAAATTGTGTTCTCTCGGTGTATATTGCCATTACAGGGCACTTGAGATGTGCACAAGCTTAGTCTTCATTTCAATTGATATTTACTTTGTTTTTTTTTCAATGAGCAAAACACGAACAATACTTGAATGTTTTTATCAACTAAGTAGACTTCTATGTATTGGCTGGATTAGACTTCTATGTATGGGCTGGAATATACTTCTATGTATGGGCTGGAATAGACTTCTATGTATGGGCTGGATTAGACTTCTATGTATGGGCTGGAATAGACTTCTATGTATGGGCTGGAATAGACTTTTATGTATGGGCTGGAATAGACTTCTATGTATGAGCTGGATTAGACTTCCATGTATGGGCTGGATTAAAGTTACACTTTAAAATGAATGGCATGTACTTTTATTCTTCATATGAGTACATTTGTAACTTGAGAATATTACATTCTCTTTAGTGCTTTTATTCAGACTTATATCTGAAAATTAACTTTTTGACATATTTCTCCTATAAAATCTTATTAAAACATGACATTAAAAGGACTAATCCTCAAGTCATGGTTTGAATCTGTTCCCAAGTAGTCACGGATATTAGAGGTGTTTATTCTCACATTATATTTCAGTCAAATTAGAGAAAGACTTTCTCAATTTTCTGGTGTATTTTTGTAGATGTGTCTCATCCAATCATGAGTATTGTAGCAATCCCTGTGTCCAGTGTTTACAAGTACTTATGCAGTGTAAAACAGTAAAGGACCTATTACCTGTGTTAAAAATGTCTAAAATTCAGGCAAGCCAAAGATCTTTTTTCCAATCAAAACAGTTGAATTTTAAGTATAGACATTTACTGGGACTAGCTATTCTAATTAAAAGAAAGAAGGAATTTTATCAACATGACAAGTTTTTCATTCTGTCCAATGTGTACCTTCAAAGCTAACTAAAATAATATACCATGTTAGTGCCAAGTGTGTGTGAATGATTGTATCTAGATATACATTGTAGATAAGCTACATGTATCCGTCTTTCCTTGCCTATAGGAATATGAAGTATATAGACATGAATGTCTTGGCTATGTCTAGTAAGGCTTCCTCATCAGAAATTGGTTTTACTGTAGGGGGTACAGATAGAGATAATCAATCAATTTGTGTATTTAGTAGAATGTTAACCTCTTTGTAACTTTACAAACATGAAAATAAATTGATGAATTAGATTTTTCAAGGATCTGTATACTGTTACTACAGTCAGAGTGTGATTGAAGTGATTAAACTACATAGGTGGTAGGCAGAAATCCAACACACCAAGTATTGTGACTGAGTGGAGTCTTCGTATGGATTCATGGAGTGGAGTCTTGGTATGGCATTAAGGAGTGAATTCTTTATATAATGTCATGGAGTGGAGTGGAGTCCTTGAAGGAACATTTTGATATTGATATATCTGTTGTGCCCTGCTTTAAGCCATTTGATAGAGAAAGGAGCAGATATGGTGAAATGCAACAAATGTACCATCGTATAAACTTACTCAAAAATAGTAAATGCTTACAGCAATCATGGCAGTCTGTATAAGTATACTTACGTCATTCCATTGAGATTTCTTTAGTCAACCCTATAACTCTACATGAGAATGAGTTAAAAAAAAATTTTTAACAACCATTTATCCCTATATCCCCTAAAATACTAGGTGCTTAGGGAAGAAGAAGTGACTACCAATTTTAAAGTCTTTGGTGGATCTAACCCATGACCCCTACACTTGATGTGAGCTTGCTACTATGGAAATTTGGATAAAGCTTCGGGTTGATTAAATGTTCTATGTGCGTTTCTTTTGTTTTAGTTGAGCTGCTGCTTTGAATTCTTGTTAACTTACATTTCAAATATTTTGAATGGTGGGTAGTGTATCAAAGTCCCACAGACCATTTCTTCTACTTTTTGTTCTTGACTAGTTAACAACATCAAGTCTGCCATAATTACTCTATAACAGGTGTGTATTTGTGCCACCAATCTAGTACTCCATGCCAAAACTAAGTGTAATGTATAGAGTGCCATGATTCAATGACTGTATCAGTACTGTTAATGTCATAGCAGTACTGGGTAAAATTCAAGGGTTCTTGCTTCAAGATATGAAATATTTTTGTATGTGTAAATATTTGACCTTGTTTGTAATGGCTCTATTTTGGAGATTTATTGTTGTAGAAATTTTATTTGTTGATGTCTTATTACGTGGGTTGATAATATTGTTGGTTGTTTGGGGCTATAAGAGTCTTATTCCTCATGGGCCTTTGAATGACAACAATTTAGTACAGGAGTTTCTTAATAAATTAGTTCTACTGAAACATGGGGAGTTTGATTTAAGATACCATTATGATTTCAAATTCAAATTAAATTGACGATGTTAATGTAGGACTATGAAGAGAACTGAGGCCTCTTGACAAATGTTTTACTTAAATTTTTGATGTTGTAAATTATGTCCCATTTTAATGTACAAAGTACATATTAACCCTTGTATGTTTTTTTGTTGAGAAAGTTGTGACAGATGGACATACTTTTTCATATGCAGAACCTTATTATTTTACTTTTAACTTTAAAAGTAAAAGTAATGAACACAAAAGAAAGGATATGCAGAGTAGAAATACGGTGAGGATTGGTCTATCTTAATGTCAACTTTGATTATCCAACCAGAAACTGACATTAAAATGTTTTTTTTTTGTGAATGTTACAATGTATTTTTATTTGGATCGCATGTAATGAGTTGTACTGAGCGACTGCATCATTGGTATTCTGTATTAGGCACAGATGTCTTTCTTAACATTAAACCAATATTGATAGTGGTATTTTTATAAGTACAGAATGCTAGCTATTTTACAATGTATAGTAAAATCTGCTTTACGTCAAACCACTAATATTCTATAATGCTTTGTGTATTCTGAGTTCAAAACAGAACCTATCATTTTGAAATTGGGGATTTTTCTAAACTTAACATAGCATTAACTTTAATTTTGAGCCTGTTGTGAAAAAGATGGTAGTCATATGCAAGAGAGACAACCATTCAGCTTTTTTTTTTTTCAAAGCATGGTAGACAGCCATTCAGCTTGTTATTTCAAAGCATGGGCGACAGTCATTCAGCTGGTCAAACTAAAATGAAATATCAATTGTTAATAAAATATAACAGTTAGACCAAGCTCCATATTTAGTAAAAAATGAAAAAATGCACAGATTTGAGTAATTCTGTATCGAAACATAAATACAGACTCATGGATACACAGCCTCAATTCAGGTATTAATTTTTGTTTTCAACCATGAATGCCCTAATTACTTTGTAGTGAACCCAGTTTTCTTCACGTGGAGATTTGTTCTTGTTTTTCACACAGAAAGATTTCATTCATATTGAAGAATTGAATTAAGCAGAGATAAAGAGTACAACCTTTGATTAATCTTACAGTATTTTTTACATACTTAAGTGGAGTTATACAGCTAACAGTCTTTGTATAATACATTTAATGCCTGGGAAGCCATTTGAAGCCATTAAGTCAGCAATTTTATCGCATGTTGAACAATTAAAGTCACACGTGTAAATATACTTATACTAGAGGTGTTTTTCTCATAGTGGCATTTCCTGTATGATGTAACATAAAAGAAGACATTACTGGCACAAATATTAGATTCTTTTCCAAACCATTACATCTTATAAAAGTTGAAATACATACATTGATTATATTTCATTAATTGGTTGACTGAAATTGATCTTTTATTTGTAATTATGAGTAAGATGTCATTCAATTTGACCTGGTCCTCTGGCCGGACTTTTAACATTCAATTTGACCTGGTCCTCTGGCCAGACTTTTAAAGTGCTCTTACTCTCTGGAAAACATATTCTTTCTGGCGATCATTAGTTTATATACTTTCATTTGGAATAAATGCTAAAACTTCATGTTAAGATTTTGGTATAGGGTTGACATTGAAATGGACTCAAGGCAAACATTTGATCTACTTAACATAAAGAAAGTGGAAGTTATGTTCTCACAAGATCAGCAAAAAAGTCATAGTGAACATTGATTCCTAGGTTTAAAGGTAAAGCAAAAGTTGTTAAGTGCATGACACTTTGTATCTTTAATGCCCTTTAACAGTTAGTAATTATTCAGTTTATAACTTTTTTTTATTTTCTTCCATCGTCATTGTATGTAATTACACCACACATTATATTTTTCCAAATTTGGGTGTTTGTTCTAATACAATTAAGATTTGCCCTGATAAACCTGGGTATCAGTTTCACAGAGCAGATAACATAGCATTATAATTATACAGTGATAACATTACCCTCACAAAATATACCTGTGGTAACATATGCAGTTGACTTGAATCAGTTTTATTTTTGTGTGTTAAATTGATGGTTTTTTTGGAATGAAATCTAATGACATACTCTCAGCACCATTCTGAAAGCATCAAGGTTATCATGCTAGAAATATAAGTGTTTATTAACATGTTTTTGTCTGTATGTCTGTTACATGGCATATTTCACTTTTTGTTACAAAGTGTAATAAAGAAAAGAGGTCTGTTTCCCTTGGGAAAGTATATTGACTAGACTTTATAAGATTAGGCAATCAGCTATTAAAACCATGACCTATGGGTTTCTGATATACCCAGAAGTCCTCAGAACTTTTTGTTCTGACTGCCAGTGATTGCTCCATTAGTCAAGCCAAAGTGCCAAATCCAAATGAAACTTTGCCACTCAAATTTGACTGCACTATTCACACGGAAAACTGTTTTGAGGTTTTTGATCCTTTATGATGAAATTACCTTATGTTGCCGGTTCATGTTAGGAACTTCCCTACTATTTCTGAATACTACACAATTATATAGTCCAAATGTTATTTATTTTATATCATTCAATAAATTAATAACCAGTAAATATGTTTCTGGCAATTTTTCAGCTCAATAATATTCTATTTTTTCGGCAAATAAATTCAGATTTAGTCTTCAAATCAACTGAAAATTGAGGGACTCCTTTTTGGCCTTGAAAGATGTTTATTTATAAATTTGCTTTTAGGGAATTTAGCTCTTGCAGTAATGTGCTAAGAAGCATTAAAGCATGTTTCATTTAAATCCGTCAAAATATCTATACTGTCTTTTATATTTTATAATTCACAAACAACAATTGAAGGGCAATGATTTTAAACAAGAAAAATTGACAGATTATATTTCAGAATGATCTGTTGTAATGATTGACATTCTGTTTATATGTATTAGGAAATCGGTTTTAAATAATATGGGAAATGCAAATGTAAATGTATGATTACTGTTTTATTTTAAATTATGTTTTCTTTGAAATTTTGTTTATGCTACAATTTTCACAAGAATCGAAAACCTGCAATGCTAATAATGCTTTGATTTCTTCTTCTGCAGCTATTTGCTGACTTGAAACTAAGATAATTAAGATAATTGAAATTCTTAAGTACTTATTCCAAAAAGGTTTTAAACTGATTCTTAATTTACCTTTTTATTCCAGGTACCAAGTTATTCCTCTGTAAAAATTGTCAAAGGAAACAGTCGCCGTATGGTAAGAAGGGTAGACCATCTACCTCAAAGGAAAGACAAACTGTATGAATGGACACGTGAGAGGTTTGGTAATGTGACCTCATTCTCAGCATTGGAGAGAGGGAACCAACTCACTCTGATGGTTGGACCAGGTATGAAATACATTGTGTACTTTTTGCAAATTATTTAAAAAAACTAAATCTATCCATTTAGTTTAATTTTGATTTTTTTCATTTATCAAAGGGACAATTTGAAGTCATTCGTTGGCAAAACAAAGATGGACATTATCCTTCTTTCAGTGTAAGTTTAGTTTTGTAGTGTTTTTTGTCTGATAAATATTACATATTTCCAAGACTCTGACTATTGGTAAATTTTAGATACTGAAATTACTGTTGGTTGATGTTGGGATGAGCAATCAAGGGAACCAAGATTCTGGTGGAAATCAAAAGAATGTAATCCAGGGACAAAGACCAGACACAAACAACAAAGAACATAAAATAACCAAAATAATATGAACAAAGAAAAGTAAATGAGCAAATCAGACTCCACTAAAAACTGGAGTGTCAAAAATTGACCTCAAATTGATTTGTTATGGACTTATTTGTCGCCATAGTTTAATATTTGATTCTGTTAATTTTATTAGTAACTGAGTAAGAATAATTTTGTAAAAATTGTCATAAATGTACACTGAAGTTTATATGGTTTCACAGTTCTTTTAATATTGTTGTTATAAAAACCAAGTTTATCAAAAAATATTTTCAGAGAATGCCACTATTGCAGGTTAATATACCTATATGCTATACCATAATATTTATTTTGTATTCCATACATCTGTAACAACTTCTTGTATATATTTTGCTTTTGCCTCTTAGTAACAAGATTGAAACCTATTCATTCACATAGTAATTAATAATAAGATAATGGCTTCAATATAATTAGATTGGTAATTGCTTATCCTATAGTGGCATATTTTAAATGGATTTTATTTGAGTAACTTACAATTCACAGAGTAGTTGTAACTTTTAAAAGTTAAAAGGGAATTTGTAAAAAAATAAATATTTCTACAGTATTTTGTTTCCATGACATTTCATTTTACTGTCTAAGGAACCAAAACAAAATTGTGGTGGTATAATTCTATGGTTATGTTACATGTAGCATTTGTAGGGTTTTGAGTTTTTGGATGATATTTCTGGAAAAAAATATATTGATTACTATTTAATTGTACCCTACCACAAAAGATTGGTTGGGTTTTTATACGGGAGTTATGGCCTTAACAGCTTGGGAATTATAGGCCAAAAAGAAGCATTTTCTGTAATGTTGTATAAATTGGTTGCTTATCTTGACCAATATCAACAGGGTTATTTTAAGATTATAAATATTAATCTTATTTGATTTGCTGAATCTCATCCTTTATTAATGTTGTTGGTATTAAGCCCTGTTCCCTACTTGGGTCTGAATGACGTGTTAGGCCCTCAAACTGGTCCCTACTTGGGTCTGAATGACCTGTTAGGCCATCTTTTCAAACTGGTGCCTACTTGGGTTTGAATGACAAAATGAAGTTTTATTAGATATCAACTGAATTGAACTTCTCTGAATTCATTGCTGAATTTAAACCATGTATTGAGATTTTTAATTTTAGTCCTGTTTTCAATTAAGTCAATGATTGAACTTTGTTTTTGATTTCTACTAAAAATTAATTCTGTGAGCTTTTTTATCTGCTGTATTTAATCATTTACAAGTAATTTGGGATATTGCACCATACAAATTCTTGAAGTCATTCTGGGTTAGTATTCTTTGCTGACATTGATGTGTCAAACATTTAATCACAGTCCAATTTCAGAGCTGAATTAAATTAGAATTTGTTACAAGTCTTATGAAACTAACTGTTCAGGGTTTGAACTATGCTGCACCTTGTGATGCATTTTTTTTTTAAAGACAACTGTTAAGTTCTCAACAAAAATAATTTTTTATTCAACAGTGAATCTTTCTGTTATAAGGAATGATTTGAATATTTATCAATAAATACATTGTATAGTTGAAAGTAAATGCCATTTAAGTAGGTAGACCTAGGGTAAGGGACATAACTCTTGTAAATCATAAGAACGTTTCTATTCTGCATATTATATCAATCTCATGTAAGCATCAAAGTAACAAGGATTGATTTCATTCTGTTTCAAATAAAAGCTTGATAGACTTTGGTGAAATTGAATATGTCAACATATCACTGATTTCAAGAGTTATGTCCATTACCCTAGGTCTACCTCCTTAATACAATAAAATATAAATGTGACAAATAAAAATAGGGTTTATGGTAGATGAGAATAATCACTTGAAAATTTTATTTACAGAAAAATCTGCCTCAGAAAAATGTGATCTGGTTGAAGGTGGAGCAAAGAATGTAGATGCCAGTTACGAACAACCCCAGTTACTATCTGGATGTATGATGCATCCGAAGACCACAATTATGGACAGGTCAGTGTATTTCTTGATTCCTTTAAGTGTTCATGTGTTTAATTTGAGGGTGGCAGGGGTAAGTTAATGCTATAATGCAACATTGCATTATTTGGGTTTTTTTGGGGGGTATTGTATAAATATCATGCGGTCTATTGTTTAGTTGAGGTTTGGTTGAGAAACAAGCATAGAATTGATTTTTGAGAGAGGTACATCAGTTTTGGGTACAAAATACTTGGTTTTAAGGTATTTTTAATAAAGCAAAGCTAAATCAAATGAGCCAATTCAAAGACCATATTTATACATGTCCTTTACATTCTACAAAGCTAAATTTAGAAAGGTAATTATCCAGTTTACCTTGTGAAACCATCACATAAAGGTATTTTACATATGTGGAATGGAAGGATGTGGAGTATAAAACACTATAAAATGGGTATAATTTATAATAAGTATCTTGTCTTTATAAACACATAGAATTGATAAATGAGGAAAGAATTTAATATTTGCAATATATATGTGCTAAAAATAGTTGTTTACAATGGAACACTTGATATACAAGAGGGTAACAACTGTATAAATATATTTAGAAGGGATGGAGAACAATAGGTATATCACGGTTTTAGCAAATAATTAGTCAAGTCATTTCCATGAATAATTACTGAACATATGCTTTCAATTCATATCCCAAACAAATCCCAAAGAAGAAAATCAAATGTTCTTTTTGCAAATAAATAGAAGTACAAATAAATTATACATATAAATTATATTTATACTTCATCATACATTCTGCATCTTTCTTAATTCTATTTTATTTCCAAATTGCAAGTGTACCGAATAAAATTGGTGAGAGGTTTATTTATATATAGAAATATTAGAGCGATTATATTTTGAAAATTCATAGACCAACTAGCATAAACAAATCAGTGAACCTTGGCAATTATACGTTGTGTTACTAAGTATCATAACCATTGACCTAGTCATGTACCCACCCCATTTTTAGCTCACCTTGCCAAAGGCCATGTGATGTATTGCCATCACTTGGTGTCGTAGTCTACGTTGTTATCGTTAACAATTTATTGAAACGATTCTCCTCTGACAATACTTGACCAGTTGGAACCACACTTGTTGTGAATGTTCCTTGGGGTATCCTGCATAGAATTGTTGTGGGGATTTTTGATCTGCCAAAAAAACATGGCCACCATTACTGAAAAATAAAATATAGGGGTCAGACAGTAGTTTTTTGCATACATCCCCAAAACCATTAGGTTTAACCAATGTCTGACATGGGTAAAAGTGTTCAGCATTATGAGATCTATCTGTGGTGAAATTTGTGTTTTAATCTCTTAAGCCATGTTGGAGTTATTGCCTTTTTATGATGCTTTTTTGCTATTTTTAACATTATTTCTTTCAAAAATCTTCTCTTTTGACACTACTTGACCAATTGAAACTCAACTTGATATTGGTATGAATGTTTCTTGGGGTATCCTGTATAGAAACGATCTTGGGATTTTTGATCCATCAAAAAACATGTCTGTTGTTGCTAAAAATAGAACATAGAGGGTCAGGCAGTACTTTTTTGCATGTATCTCCAAAATCAATAGGTTTAGCCAAATTCTGACTTGGGGAAAAAGTGTTCAGCATGATGAGGTTTGTCTGTAGTCAAATTTTCACTGTAATCTGTTAAGCCATGTTGGAGTTATTACCATATTTTGATGATTTTTTGCTATTTTTAATGTTATTTCTTTCAAAAATCTTTTCCTTTGACACTCCATGACCAATTGAAACCAAACTTTGAATGAATATTCTTTGGGGTATCCTGCATAGAACTGATATTAGGATGTTTGATCAATCAAAAAACATGGTTGCGGTTACAAAAAATAGAACATAGGGGTCAGACAATAATTTTTTAGCATATATATCTCCAAAACAGTTAGGTTCAGCCAAATTCTGATTAGGGATTCAGAATAATGATATCTATCTGCACTTTTCGTTTTATTATGTTAAGCGATGTTGTAGTTATTACCCTTTTTCAACATTTTTTTGCTATTTTTAATATTATATCTTTCAAAAATCTTCTCTTACACTACCCAACCAATTGGAACCTAAATTGGTATGAATGTTCCTTAGTGCATTTTTCATAGAACTGATGTAGGGATTTTTGATCTGTGGAAAAACATTGTTACTAAAAATAGAACAAAGAGGTCAAAAGTTTTTCTCACATATCTCCCAAACCGTTAGGTTTATCCAAATTTTTTCATGGCTGAAATGACCCTTATTTTAAGGCCTACAAAAGTCTCGAAGGGAAAAATGACAGGTTTTTTTTTTAACAGTTTCAGCCATGGTCTTGAAAGAATAATCAAGGAAACCAAGGTTATAGCAGTTATAAAAAGAATGTAATCCAGGGACAAAGAAATGAAAACTGTGATAGAGAGAATGAAACTTTCAGTTGCTGAAATAATCCTTATGATAAGGCCTACAAAAGTTTGTGGTGATCAAAGTTTTCAGATGACTCCTTGTTAGAGCTATTGCCCTTGAAAGGCAAAACATCATGTTTTTAGTGGTTTTCAGCCAGTACCTTGAAAACTATAATAAATAAAAATAAAAATGTCAGTTGATCTTTATGATAAGTCCTACCAAAGACTTCTTCATGTCAAAATTGTTGACAACTTCTTGTTAGAGTTATTGCCCTTGAAAGGCAAACATTAAACAAGGTGAGCGATTCAGGCTCCTGGGAGCCTCTTGTTTACAGTTGTGCCAGCTAATCAAGAGAACGGAAAAAGGTGATATGAAACCGCAAATGAAACATAAAAACAGTTCTATTTCGAATAAACCTATTGTTTACAACAACTGGAGAGACTTTTGCTTACCTTTAATTTTCTGGTCAGATCTCAATTGTTTATGTTCTCATTTGACCATCTCAACCAAATAATTCATCATATGTTTGTTATTCAACTGAAAAATGATGTGTATGTTAGACTGCATGAATATGTTGGTTGGACAGACAAGGAGAGAATTGATTGTTTGTTTGTTTTGTTTGTTGGGGTTTAACGTCTGAGCAGCAATATTTCAGCTATATTCAGACAATGAACATGAAATTGATGATAAAATGAACATGAAATGATGATGAAATGAAAAAGGGATGGGACACAAGGACAATGGGGTAGACAAATTTTGATTGCCACTGGAAATAGGGAGAGGTGGGTAGGGTCGGGCAATTTAGCCTCCTGTGGCGGAGCCCTATGGTTCCTACTCTGGGAGAATACCACAGTAGGGTTCTTTAACGTGCGAGGAACGTGGCATCTTTCCCAACACGGTGCACCACTATGGTTTGTGGTCAGGTTTTCTGTATTATAGCCTGACAACCCCAGCATGTAACACGCCAGGGTTATCCCATTCCACCACCTGGGGCACACATCCCAGTTGCTCTGTGGACAGAGCGTCCTAGCCCCCGGCTAGGGTTCTGAGCACCATTTAGTCACCTTTTACGACAAGCTTAACGCTGCTGCAGGCCTATTCTTTTAACACCCGGACCTGCACGGGGAGAGAGAATTGAGGATATAAGTTTACTGAATTGCAGTAATAATGAATAAGTTTTTGGAATCCTCTCAGAAATTACTAAAAAAACAAACCATCTTAAACCCTAAAAAAATTTCTTAAAATTATGGAGACTTAACTGAGGTAGTCAACTAGAAGAAAGACTGAGGTAAGCTGTAAATGATCTGCTGGCAGTCAGAAACTGTGAGTTAGTTTACAGGAAGAAAGATTAAGGTTAGCTGTGAGTGATCTCTTTGCAGTCAGAAACTGTGAGGTAGTTAACAATAAGAAATATTATGATAAGCTGTGAGTGATCTGTTTGCAGTCGGAAACTGTGAGCTAGTTAACAGTAAGAAATATAAAGGTAAGCTGCCACTCTTCCATTCAGAAACTGCCATTTTGGGCCGGTATTAATTTTTAAAATTTTGTTTGGTGTGAATATCTAGTTTCTGTTTTTTTTGCACATTAATATCTTGTTTCTGATGCTATCTAATATGTCATATTTGTGCATAATGTAGAAGTACAAGCATAAAAGATATTTACTTTGGAGATATTAATATAGTGTTTCAGTGTTATACTCATTTGAAAATAAAACTATTCCAGTATTATGATCTTATTGTACATTTATTGGACAAACTATCATATTTTATGCCCACACACAGATGTGCATCTGTATCTTATAACTGGAGATCATCACGATCTGTGATAATGAAATGGGATAAAATAGGAATATTTTTATTGATAGAAAGGATTTATGGATTTCCAGGCATTTTATGAACATGTTTAATTGCAATGAAATTAGCTTCATCCCATTGTTCAGTAGTTCCTGGCTCATTGAAAATGTTAATAACAAACAAAAGGACTTCAGTATAAAGTGCCTGTTATATGAATGGCTGTAAAATTAGTAAATTATTTATAGATTTGTTATAAGGAAGTAGAAGCACTGTTCCAGGGCCTCCCACTGTTATTAGTAAATTATTTATAGATTTGTTATAAGGAATTAGAAGCACTGTTCCAGGGTCTCCCACTGTTATTTGACCAGTGTTAATAAATTAATGAAGTGGTTTAACTGATGAATGTAGTGATTTAAAAACTTGTGACACATAAAATATACATGTAATTAATTAGGGGAAAACAGAATTTTTGAGGTATTGGAATATAAATAGCTTTGTATTATACTCGGGATTTAAGTAGGGCTTATGTAGTTAGTGTATTGTTGATTAGATACCAGTTTTGATGTGCATTGTTTTAAAGTATCTATGTCATGATATGTTCAAAGCTCCCTGTTTATTTGAATGATATTGAAATAGTCTAGTGCACAAAGAAGAACCGAAAATGAACTGTTCTTCTAAAAACCTTTCTCAAATTTTCTCCTCTATTATCAGTAACCATGGCTTCATTAATACTGTCTTCGAGGTTTGAGAATAGAATTGAAATGGAAAATAATTCACTACAATTCTTTCTGAATAAAAAAATAATCATAAAAATTTATGAAACTAAGGGAAATCCACTCAAGTTAGTAAATATTTATGTTTGGATTTCTTCATGCTTGTAGAAAGATCTGAAGCTCTCTGTTCAGCGATCTTGAAATCACTATCACCTTGATAAAATAATAATGGACTATCAGGTTACTATGTAAAACCAACTTTTTACCAAAAGTTTAAACTTTTTATCATGTTTAAACCTCCCTTATATAATGTGTATTGATTTGTGTTCTCATGTTACAGCATACTAGTTGACAAATATATTGCATGTTGGTGATGAAGAAAAAATATTTTAAGACCATTATATCCTCCATATTTTAATCCTCTCCATAACAATTGAAGTTTTAAAGAAAAAAATAGGAATTAAGGAGTGATTTCTATAGATTCATTTGCAGCATTAATCCTTTTATCAATCAGAATTGTATCAGAAGATGAAGGGATTAATTTTCCTGACTGTGTCCTTAATATGCACTGTTATACAGTTTTATGAGGGTAGAAGTACAATTCCTTGGTTTTTATCATTTTTGAAGATTCAGGTTGGGGTATTTGATGTTTGTTTAGTCTTTAGTTAGTAAAGTTAATCAAAGTACTTATGTACTGAATCAATTTATCTCAATTGTGGAATTTTTACACTTCAAATAATCATCAAATTGCAAAAATAGGGATAAGATGGTAGTAAAGAAGTGGGATTGACTTCAAACAATCTTAACAAAAACAAAATGTTGTAAATGGTTAATATTCAACTTTTGGAATTCAATTATTCATTTTTATTATGAATGGCATTCGATTTGTCTTTAAAAATCTCACAGTTGCATGTTGCAGTGTAGCATTGCAGAAGTTTGATGTCAGTTTACATGGAACACCTATACAAATATCTCTGACATATTGCATGATTGAACTACACACTGCTAGTTGACGTTTCTGTTTCAAAATTTTTAAGTCAAATTCCAATTCATCAATTTCCATGGTGAAACTGTCTGCCAAATCATTCAAGCTTAAGCTGTAATCATGTACCTCTAGCTACAATAGCATTATCCTATGCCGTTGTCTTAGCAAAGTTTAATAATTTTTTTCTTCTCCCGGCTTCCGATATCACAAGGCGTTAACTGTACTACGATATGTTAAGATTAAGATCAGATCACAATTTGTTTTCAACTTGGCTGCCAGTTTTAATTTTGTTTGATTTAAACATATTTTATTGAAAAATTACACACATTTTGAAAATATAATTTACAATGTACAATTTACGGAAAAAAATCAATAGGATTTTGCAACAAGCTTGTTTAAGCTTTTACTGTAGGCCAAATCTTCTTCATGTTATACCGACATAGTTTATTTGTACAATGTTCAATTAATTACTTATACAATATACTGTGAAAAAAAGGTTGATAAACATTATTTTTCTAATATGATAGAATTAAACTATGTAATGAAAAACAATTTTCAATCAAAGAATTGAAATAAGGTAAAAAAAGATGTTGCAAGATAAATAAAAATATATAAATACTACTTATACAAAAATACAAAAGTACACCAAGAAAAAAAAAGTAAAAGAAAGAAACAAAAAGAAAAAAAAGAGAGTACATGTATTACATTTTTCATATTTGCAAGTCTAATTTGTATTTCTTTAGTTTTTCAATATAAACTTTTGTACAGTAAGAAAAATTTCCTTGTTCTAATAATTGTCAGAATTTTGTGAGCCATATACCAACAAATACTTGTATATAATGACGTTTTTTTTTCTTCCTCTGCTGGTGGATATTAAATAAGAATGTCTTATATGACTGAATATGATAGAAGTTCCCTTTCGAATTGTTGGTCTAATGCAAAGAAAGGCACAATCTTTATAAATGCTACTCTTTTGTTTAAAATTTAGCCAAAAAAGAACAGGAAATAATAGCCTGGCACCCCTTTTCTTTTGCATTCTTCTTGGATTGATGGCTATTTATAGGGTTTTTATTCTCGCTAAACATTGAATGGTTAATTATGTGTCTTAGAATATTTGCATTTATTGGTAACTTGAGTATATCAATAGTGAACGGCTGGTTAAGTCGGCTGGTTAAGTCGTGTAAAAGCATAGAAATGAACAACAGGTACAGTACTGATAAGAGGTCAGATATTTTTGATTGGATCATTGTTAATTCAAACCAAATTAATCAGCATAATTAGTTCTCTTTAAAGGTTGTTTAATGGGTTTGTTTATTGACATTAATGACATGGAATTAAATTGGATATATAAGAAATACCTGGGACATAAATATCTGCATTTGAGCCATAACAGGGTTTGTCTGAACAATTTTCTTGTGGCATTGTAAGATACTAACAGGTTTAACATATTAATAGGCTCTGGGAGTATCAGTTCTGATCTTCAATTGATAAAAAGTTTACAGTTTTTTAATTAGAAGGAAGTGTTAAATTGAAAAGGAAATTTTACCAGCATTTTTATGAACAACTTGGCATATGTTTCCAGAAAAGTAGAGGACACTTGCCCTACCAGTACACCGGGTCCATGTTCCCAGGTTTTAGTGGCGTCTGGGTTGATAACTTACTTTTGTTTCTTAGTATGTGTTATTTTGGTTATTTCATGTTCTTTGTTGTTCGAGTCTTTTTTTCTCTGTTTTCTCTTTATCCTTGGAATGTGTTCTTTTGATTTCTTCACAAATCTTTGTTTCCATGATAATTCCTACACAAGCACTACAAATTTAAGATTGGGTGTAAAATGTAGTTATTTTGAAAAAAAATGTCAGCTGAAAATAATTGTATTAGAAGAGTGGGAATGTTAATGTGTCAGTAACATTTAATATGCTATCTCCCATTAGTGGACTATAATATATTTCAGTGTCTAGTAATTCAGTTCTTCTATACATCTATGTAATCCTAAAGGTATTTAAGGAAAATGTCACAATCTAAACAAGTTAAAGTTTAAATAGTAGACATCCTTTCATGACAAGATAAGAACATCTCCTGTGGTATTTCTATGACTTAAGGTTCTGCTAAAGGAAAATGTCAGTTGTTAATTTCTTTGTTATTACACCATAAAAAGACTTGAAGCTTGGCTAAGAAGTTAATTTTGTTACTATCTTCATATTTTTAATGTTATGTTGATGTGCCACTTATCAAAAATAGTGTAATTATGGGAAAAAATGTAGTTATTTTGAGTATTTAAAAAAAGTAGATCAATAAAGTACACATTTGAATGATACCAAATCGTTACCAGTAACTCCTTAGACCTTTATCTACTGCAAGTTACTTGTAACAAATTTCTGTATTTCACGCCCTTCATGGTAACTTTCACTTTCAAGTTAGCATGGCAGAAGCCACCATTTTTTAAATCTTGGTGGGCAGTGTAAAAAAATCAAATCTTGGGTGATACTGAACCGATCTGGTCAGTGTCGACAACATTTCAACCAAAAAATATTTTTGCGTAACTGTCCCTAAAAAGTATTTATGATGATAGTTGTTTTCATCATGCACAACTAGATCTGTCCAAATCGAAAGTAGATTGATGTATCCCTCTGCTCTAAAATTTATTTTTAATTTTACAATGAAGTTAAGATTATTTTTCTAAATTTTGAACATACTCTTGATTGGAAAAAAATATTTGTCTTGCTTTCTGTCATGTGTATTAATACTATATTGTACAACGTTTCGCTGTCGATTTATTTTACGATGTATGACATCCGGTTACTTGTGAGCTGTTGTTCGATGACGCCAAGGATGTAAACACAGCGACAAAATGTTTGGTTATTTAAAATCGGTGAGTATATGCAGGTATTAATCTAATTTTTATTTACAATTGACTTTGATTTAAACTTTTCGTCAGGTTATCAACACAATCAATTGCGAAAATTCAAAATCTCTTGATCGTTTAAATGTTCAAATGGTTTCATGCCCCATCATCAGCCATATTTACCACGCTTTTTGGGGCAACTAATTTACTTCATTTAAACAATTTTTAAAACTGAACTGTTAAGGTTTCAGTTGTAAATATGTATATAATTTTACTATTAAATGATTAAAAAGTATTTTTATGATTTTCTATGATATTTGTCGTATGGACACATAATGTATTAAGGGCATTTTCTTAAATGTTGTTGTGTATTTAGTACAAAACACCACAAATTAGGCTAAAACTCCTATTTAGGGGATCCCTTAGTGTTTTTTTATCCATTATAGAATAATATGGCATAGGCATTAGCGAGCACCGTGAGCTTTACCATACATGTCCATGTACTGTCTGTGTGAGACTTGTAAAAATAATAAGGACATTAAAAATTTTTGATTTGCAAGTGCAATATTTTTATTCATATTTGAGCAGCAAGCAAAATCAATATTTCTTTTTGAAAATCTGTCTTGTTAATTAATGGGTGAGTTTTTTTTTCAATAAATGAATAACTTGAACAATTTTTCTCCCAAAATTCCAACCCCATAAGCATACCCCCTTTCCCCTCGCCGTCAAAATGGTCAATAACTTTATAGCACTTTGCAATACTTAACATTTTTTATCACTTAAGGGCATCTCTAGCAACATCCATTTCAGTTTTGACCTGTCCGATCAATCTGGCTGTTAAATTAATATAACTGACCCAAATACTACCTTGAACCATCAAGTATCAATGACAAATTGAAGAAATGTCATTGATTTTGAATAGAAGAAGGGATATGGACAAAGACAAGAAAGATGTTGAAATCCATGTAACAGATGCAGATTTGCAAAGTTTTATGCATGGATAATTGGACAAATTAGGTTTCAAATTTCATACCAATCTAAATGAATAGTTATCCAATCTTTTGTTATATTAAGATTTTGTCACATTAAGATAATATTAACAGCTTTTCTTTAGAAACGAGGATGTAAAACTGAAATTTTGGTATAGTGAGTACAACTGAAAGTTTGTAACTTTGGAAAAAAATCAGCAAAGCGGAATGAAATGTAAAATCGATCTTTAACTCATCCAGGTAGACTTACTTACCAAAAATCAGCCCAATATTTGCAAGTGTTCAAAGAAAAAAAGTGTGGAAAACTTAAATTTCCTGTAATTCAAGGGCCATAACTCTGACAAAAATCAGTGAAGTGGAACAAATTCTCTACTTGAACTGAACTCATCAGGGTAGACTCACATACCAAAAACCAGCTCAATACCTGCAAGCATATAATAGAAAAACAGCGTAGAAAACTTAAATTTCAGTTAATTTTTCAATGTTCAAGGGCCATAACTCAGACAATAATCAGCCAAGTGGAACAAAATGTTAATTAGATCTGTAACTCCTCAAGGTTGACTCACATATTAAAACACAGCTCAATATCTGCAAGTGTTAAGAAAAAAATGCGGAAAACTTAATTTTTTTTTCTGCATGGACAACAGACAGAATGCAAATGTAAAGTCTCCTTCGGCTAAAGCCATTAAGGAACTAATAAATATTCTCACTTTTAAAAAGAAAATCATAATTTCCCGTTTTTTTTATTTATATAATGGATTAAAAAAAAACCCACAATATGAGGGATAGTACCCCAAATGGGAGGTTAACCCTTATTTCAGGTCTTGTTCCCAACCTGCAAAATGGCAAACAAGAAGAAAATAGATGAACTAGTGGGATCCAGGGGAGGGTTATGGTGGTGGAAACTCCTTTTCATTGGAAAATTTTGTTACATTTGTGCTTAATGTACTGTAAAATTAGTAAATAACAGCCTAGAAACCATCCTTTTTAATGCCACTGTAACCCTCTCTTTTCAAAATCTCTGGGTCTACAACATTTGATAAATGTAATGTTTGTCCAGCTGTCCCTGGATAAAAAGTCTCTTCTGACAATTATATGTACATGTACATAGTCAATTTGAAAAAAAAAATATGTATACTTTTATTTTTCAGGTTCTATGGAAAAAGTGACAGATCCATACAAATACAAAAAAAAATTATTACCAAGACCTGTTGATGGAGAGAGATTAAGATGTAGACCTTATTTTAGATATTATACATCTTATAGTTACAGAGTGTAAGTTAAATTTACATGTACATGTATATGGAATTGGAAATTACTTTTTGAGTAAATAATATGGAAGTGTCAGATGATACTCACTATATAATTAATTGCTGATAATCACATGACATTTAATAGATCGAAGTAAGTCCCTTGCCTAATTGATTTTTACAAATTTTTTATGGATTTTTTTTTCAATATGTAATAGTTATTTTGAATTATACCTTATTTTCTTAATAATATTTTTTGCAGTTCTTTGGGGTGTAAATGTTAATAATTAATTTTGTAGGAACTGCATATTCATCTACAGAGCTGCATCATGACAGAAATCAGCTTAGAAATTCTGGTTGTGTCAAAAGTCTTAGATAGGATGGAATTTTCTAGAAAACAGTCCAAGGGTTTAACTTTTTTGGGAGAGGGACTTCAGTGTTAAAAAATTAACAATTTAGGCTTGTTGTTATTGATATTGGGGTTTATAGCCCAACCGTTTTTGAATAAAGGGCCTAAAAGGGGCATTAAAAAAGCATTTAATAGAATTCAACTTCAGAACTCCAGTACAAGCATAGGAATGTCTATGATATTGTTCCTTAATATTCTATACAATGGTCAGACTTGGATTGATTTTGGGGATAAAGGTTTGAACTTTTCAGAAATTAGGGGCCAGAAACATGCATTTTCTTGATGTCGAAACAATATCTTGACAATTAGGGAATGAATCTCTTTGAAATTGTATTTCAAGGTGATATATATATATATATACAATGTACCACTAAAGGAAGAGTGGGATTGATTTTTGGGATTTAGACTTGGATCTTGTAGGAATTAGGGGCCTGATACAAGCATTTTCCTTATGTCTTAATAGTAACTTGAATAAAAGTGAATAGGTCTTATACAAGTTTTACTACAAGGTGTCGTACCACGAAAAAAGACGGGATTGATTTTTGTTTTTGTGACTTGAGCCAAGTAAGAATAAGGGGTAACAAATGGGCCATGAAAAAAAAAGTTTTTTTTAATGATTTCTGGACAATAATCTAGTGAAAAGAAATGGATCACTTTGAAATCGTACCACAAGGTGCCATTTTCCACAGGAATTTGGGATTGATTTTTACAGGTTTTTACTGGAACCATTTTGGAATAATGGCAAAAAAGTGACCAAATTGGTTCTGGACAAACTTTTATCCTGAGTCAAATATCTAATCATTTTCAAATTTCGTAGCTGTGTCAAGTTTAAATGTAGTGTCCATACTTGCACCAAATGTTCAGGGTTCAACCTCTGCAGTTATATCAAGCTGCACCCTGCAAAGCATTTTATTTGAGTTTACCTTCAAATTTGTTAAGTAGCTGGCAGCAATACAACTTTAATAGAATTGATTCTATAGTTGAGCATAAAAAGAGGGATAATTTTATTTTGGATATTGGAATTGAATTTTTCTAAAGAGTGATAATGTGTGTTCATGGGGTAAATGTTACCATGCTCACCAAGGTTGTTTGATTCAACCATCTCTCATGGGCCAATTGTGTAAAATTAAGCAGTTTGTTTCAAAATTTTGACCTTAACCCCTTTGTTCTGCCTCCCAAAATGGCATATTGAATGAAAAATCTTACAATATTACTTAAAATCCCAATTGCTTATTTATCCAGAAAAAGTCTTTGATCTGCTAATCAAATCAACAACATTGTCCTTATTTTAAGGGTTGCAAAAAGAAATTTGTTTAGGTAATGTGTTTATTTTTCACATATGTACACATGTACATGTACATTATCATTTCAGCAAACTTTTTTTAACTTGAAAAAATCTATCATGTTTTTTAAAACATTGTAGTAGTTGCTTTAATTAGTTAATTTAATTTTTATTATATGATCCTAATATATTGAATAAGATCCAAATGGCCTTCCATATTTTTCTCACTAAAGAGAAAGTGAAAGTAGCTATAAATAGAATTGAAAGTAATCCCAATATAAATGGCTTCCATTTAAAATCAATTTGAGTAATTTAATCGTTACAATTAAGTAAAGTTTAAGATTTAGAATCCACTGAAAAGGGTAATTTGCACTAGATACATGTTTGATAAATATTTTTGTTTACTTTTTATAGGTAAATATGGACTTACAAAAGATGTGTATTTAATGGCAGTCTGGCACCTTTATATGCAAGATTCAAGGATTACAGTAATGGAAAAATGTTTTTAAATGGCTTAGAAAGCTTGTGCTAAATGAGAGTAACATTTTGGTATATGATATGATGTTATTATGGCATACAATAATAAAATATTGAACATTCAGTTTTCGGTTTGTTTTCCTTTAGTGGAACCTTAACTCGTTTAATACTGTTAACAGAGACGGTTTTCAGACAGTCTATAAGTTGCAGTATTTTTGGGATGAGAAACTGTTGTAAATATTTTCATTCAAGAACTTTAAAGCATGTTAGACGAAAAATTTTAATTAAAGAATATGTGTAAGAAGTTAGTTCACAGTATTAAGAGATTGTCCATGTAGTTCCTATGATATGGTTGTCACATGGAAAATTTATCTCGTGGGATTTTTTTGGTTATAGTACAATGTTTATGTCATATATATGTTAAATAGTACAAAGATTTCTTTAAATTGACAATAGATTGGTCAAAAATGATTTTAAAATTCCCTTAAAATACAACAAAATTTTGCCTAAAATGAAAGAGTTAACTCCCTTTTTCGATGAATTTAAATACTTTCTATGTAATTTACTTTCTTAACCATTGCAGTTAATCAAAAACCAACATTCGACCTTTAGAAAGAATGCATTTAAGATACAACATTGACTAAATATTTTTGGAAACAAAATTTGTCAAGTGCCACCCACTGCCTGTTTTTTTGCATGGATGTGCTCTTAACAAAATCAACAGTTCACTGTGTTACTCAATCTGGCAAAAATGTTAGTTGGTCCTAGACCTAATTCATATATTTGTTATGTGTTAAGCCAGTATGGTGTTTTTGTCTACATATACAATCACTACCTGTCGATGCATTTTGACTACTCAAATAAGTCTTCTGCAGTATAAAAACTGGTACTTTAACTGGAAAACTTAATTTGTAGGTTAGCATATGTTATAGAACTTGGAAATGTGGACCCTAACCCTCATCGAAAAAGTTATGTTGAGGTAGAGCTGGAAATTAAAGGAAGAAACAAAAGAATGACTCACAGGAATCTTTTACTCGTTCTGAAATCTCCAAGTAAAGTGATGTGGAAAATCAAAACCAAGAAGCTTCAGGGATATGCTGAGATTGTGGTGTGTATTAGAACACTTATATAGTACTTTGTCAATTTGTCAAAATACATGTACATGTATGAGATAATGTTCCTGTACATCAGTAAGTAAAATATTCATGTGTTAATTTTAACTGTGACGGACTAAGTAAACAAAAAAGGTTGACATTCTTTGTATTGAAGTTGACCATCTAGAAGAGCTGACATATCCATACAAAATACTTGTTGTAAATATGAACAAACCAAGAAAATAAAACCAACCCAGAACAAATCAAATCAAAACAAAAAAAAGTAGAAAAACCGAAGGACTGAAAACCCTGAAAAGTGTGAAAACAACCTTCTGATGTATGGTGAATTGATATTAATTAATTGTTCATTTCAGTCAAACAGTCAAATAGATATGAATGGTATTAAAATGGACCCTGTAAGTGAGAGGATTGAGGAGTTTACTGAGACAGGTGATAAATTTCTGAAGTGGGTAGAGATGTATGTTGGACAGGTGGCCATGTATACCTCCATTTCATTGGCTAATAAGATCAAGTTAGTCATTCCTGGTAAGATATTATTGCGCAAAACTTAAGGAATAAGTTTTAAATCTCTTAACACAATTGAAACTTTTGTAAACTGATTTAACTTTATGGTTTATTATACCCACACTTGCAAAATTGGGGGTGGTATAAAGTGATAGGGGTGGCTGTTCCTCTTTCCTTCTCATCATACTTCCTTCATTATCCATCTTTTATCCATTACTCCTTCACAACTGAATGTAATTGAATGAAACTTTCACAGAAATAGCAATATACTGTGACAGTACTTACATTAATGGCACTTGGTTTTTCAAAATTTTGTCAGTGCCCTGAGTTTATAGTTTTCAGTGAGATTTTACATTTCATTGGGAATTTAAATTTGTAATTTGACCGAACCTTGGCAGCCAATGATCAGTCTTCCAGTGTTAATGTTTTCTACAGAGTTTCTATGTAATTAGATTTACTTTTGAAAATTCATGATTTTGTGGCATGAAAACTGATTTGTTCAACGTGTCATAGTTTTCCTTTACTCTTTCGTCTACCCCGGACTTGACTTTTTATGAGCATCTCGGTGGGTGTTTCTAGAAAAGCAGAGGACGCTTACCCTACTGGTGCACCTGGTCCATGCTCCCAGTTTTTAGTGGAGTCCGAGTTGTGGGGACGACAACAAAAGTTGGCTCAAGAATAAAGGTACTTTTGGAAGAACATTATTGATGATCATATTATTCTAGTTCATTTAACATCAGATTCAAAGAAAAATAAATGTTTTAATGACTATTTCCCTTATTTATCATAGGCATCGATTTGTAGCTATAGTTATATTTGTTTTCAGATACTGAAGAAAGAAACAAACTACCACCTGAAAAACCAACCGTATTAATAAACCCATTTGAGAATGCCAAACAGACTAAACAGTATTTAAAACTAAATACTAAAACAACATGCCACAAACATGGAGTGATTAAACTTACCATGAGCAAGGCTATGTTAAATGTAAGTCTGAGACAACCTTTGTATTAACTTACCATGACCAAGGCTATGTTAAATGTAAGTCTGGGACAACCTTTGTATTAACTTACCATGACCAAGGCTATGTTAAATGTAAGTCTGGGACAACCTTTGTATTAACTTACCATGAGCAAGGCTATGTTAAATGTAAGTCTGGGACAACCTTTATATTAACTTACCATGACCAAGGCTATGTTAAATGTAAGTGAAGTTTTAACTATATTTGATTTGATAACATGTATAATTTAATTATTGTTTATATTTCACTTTGTTTATATTAGGCTGTGGGTTCCTTTCAGGTTCATTGGGTCCACTGATCTTAACTAACTACAGGTTCTTTGATATACTGTGTATTTATGTTTAGATTCTGACTTCCTGTTGGTGTGCAGTGTCAAAATGAAACTGAAGATCGTTGATACTATGCCCTCCTTTAATGAATTAGATAAGATTCTTGGTCTGACTAATTATGAATGAGTATGAAAATTTATTTGTAAAGCTTAATTTTGACAGACTTTCAAGTTGGATCTGGGCCAGATTTCATTAAAGAGTCCATCATGTACTGCATCGATTGATATGACAAGTATTGTATTAGAATCTGCAGAAAGAGAATGTGGCACCAGGAAGGTCATCAGAGAAGGTCAAACATACCTAGTTAATGAGGTTTGTTTTATCTTGTGTAGTGGTGTATCAAGTTTAATCATGAGAGAAAGGAGTCAGACTTTCATTTAGTTTGTTTGAATGAGTAATCAAACTGCTTGTAAATAATTTAATTTGATTTTTAACAAGCTTTCTGATTGGTTTGTTCTTTTTGAGCAAACCAGGTTATTTTGTATAACCTAGCTTAGTACTATGACGTCATTAATGCAGATCGGTTTGCACACTGTGATTAAAATAATCCCAAACAAAATAAATTGCCTCTGAATATTCAAGGGTGTCAATTTAGCAGTTTTATGCATCAGATGTACGTAAAGTTTGTTAGTTCAATGCATATCTCCTTTGAATTGTATATGACTTGATAGGTGTGATATACAGTTCTTGTGCTACAAGTGCTGTTGAAGTTTAATTTATTTTGTATTCATCTTTTAAGTTGACTCAAAAGCTTGAAATATAGTACTCATAAATATTATTCCCAATAGTTATATAAAACCAGACTTCAGTATTTTTTTAAACTTCCCAAATAGTTTTCTCCTAATAAGTATAATACTGTAATAACTATTAACGGAAATTGAAATGTGAAATATAAATAAATAAAGTTTTGTTGCATGAATTTTTAGTAAATCCTTGAATGTCAAGAATTAGCTTGTAATCATTAAATGCTGCTTTAAAGAAGCCTCATTTTCTTCATGATTTTGCAGGTTTTGTTAATGAATTTCCATCTTCTTACATTTGGAAGTTTTAATTGATATGCATTATCTCAATGCTATAAAGTATGAACACATTTGTAGACAAATCACCCTTATCTATTATTTCAGATTGTAATTCATCGTTCAGTTGCTGATACTGTTGAAACAGGAAGTGGTTATCACTACGAGGATGATATGGATGAAGAAGAGGTTGAAGGGTCAGGAGCAGGTAAACTAAGTACAATTACTGAGACCCACATGGATGATGAAGACTACAGACAAGTGGATGTAATAAAGTCTGAGTTTATTTGCCTTCTACAGGACGAGGACACCATTATATCAACGCCTGCTGCCAAAAAGGTAACTAGAGAATATTTGTGTTTTTGTTAGTAGCTTCTCTAGCTATGATTACTGTAAATATTTTTATTTGTGGGTATCATTTCAAGGTTTGCTCAAATTTCAACTGTTCTTAGATTTGTATTTGATAGGTTTTATTTGACATTTTGCATGAAAAAATTTTACATTTTCCTTTAAATTGAAAGGATAAATTTGTCTTTAAGGATAATTTGCTCTTTCATTCTGGTGTGACTGAACGAGCAATTTATACTTAAAGACCTAGGCAGTAATTCTATTCTTATACAATGTAGTACTTTTGAAATTATAGCAACTTAATTATTTTATTTAGAAAACAGTTTTTTCTTAGGAGAAGTTTTTGATTTATTGTATTATATTTCCTGAAAGTAATTCTGTCTTATTGTCCTGTCATCTGTCATTCATGTGATCACATTAATTATGTTTACTACTTAGGATTACTATTTGACAATCACAGCAATAAATATTAAGGATTCACTATACACAAGCTGTTACTAAAGTATTAATGTCATACACAGCTGTCTCTTCTCGTATACAAAAACTTTCTTCTATAAGGAGAAAAAAAATTGCTTTCTTTTAACTTATTTTTGGATATGTGTACCTGTCAAGTGCAATTTTTTCACAATTAGGTCAATATATTACAATGTAAGGACTAAACCTATTTTTATTTTTAGCTTATGGTTTAGTGTTTGTAGATTCTTTGCTCAGTTTAATGAAATAATCATATTATAAAGTGGCAGATTTTACATTTATTTCGTGATGAAATGTACTAGTTCTTGTTCTATAATCTTATGTAAATAGGGCAGTTATGTCGTAACATAATATTTTTTCTATTGCTTTTTTTCTGTGTTTATTCTTAAACTAAAAGTATACTTCAAATTCAGGTCATAAAAAATTATAAATTAGAATAATCTATTTTATAGATGTTGATGATGAAAAAGATGACCTTGCAAGCAGTTAGGTTTTTTTTCCTGAAAAGAAATAAAGTATTTTTTTTAAGCATTAAAATCCTCAGAATTCAATTAGAGTATCTGATAATAACTGGATTATAAACATTGGTTAACTTATAGTTTGACCTTGTCCTTCTTGGCTAAAGGAAAGAAATGTAACCACCCGCACACTAAAAATGATTAAAACTGTTTAATATATTTACCCTTTTTATATAAAACATAAAAAATTTAGTTGTTATATATTGGTATGGCACTTATGACACTTTGTTTTTGCGCAACAACTTAAATATTAGTTAGTAGTTCTGAGTTTTACACTAAGGTTTCTTACCACAAAAGTAAGGTTTTGATTCTTGGGATCATGGGTCCATTTGTTAATCAAGCATTTTGTAGAATTTTAACAACTTAGCTAGTATGAGTGTATGGATCTCATATTTTTTCTACAAGGTTCCATTCCACATATTTCAAGCTTGGATTATGACATATGACCTTTACTGGTTGTGACTTATGACCTTTACTTGTAGGGAGTTTAGGGCAAAAAAATTCACATTTTCCTGATTTTGTGCAATGATTTGATTTTCATTGTATAGGTATCTATGTATAAATTGCTTATTTCCTATGTCTAATCTTAAATTTTAAATTTCTTTGATCACATGTGTTTTCATTTGACCACAATCCAATTGTGGAGCTGCACATATCAAGCTTGAATGAATATTTACCACAATTGTTTAGGGTTCAACCTCTGTGATCCTATAAGATACTGCCCTGCAAAGCATTTTATCGTAATTTATTTTTCTTATTTTCTCAGTTGTGTAAGAGTGGAAAACAATACCTTAGAGAATCACTGAATATCCTTTTTAACAATTTTTTTTAAATATTATGAAAGTATTATTGTTCATTGAATATCAATTTTTGTAGTTATGGTGGATTTAGTAAACCACAAAATTTGGTTCAAACAAAAAGGAAATTTTCATTATATTTGTAAAATGGAGTAGTCAAGTCCACAAATTCAACAATTTATGAACTTAATTTTTTACCTAAACCATGAAAATTGGTACCCACCAATAAATACATGTAAAAAAGTTACTGAGGACACTTGACTACTATTGTTATAAAGGCAGCATCTGATCAATTCCTTCTGTAAACAGACTTGATTTATACACAAAGAAACATATATACCAGTTTATATTGTATTAATTTGTTGAATTCTCATACTAAAAACTTTTTGTGACATTATTGAGTCATAAGGTATGCATGCTTGCTTTTTAATGATCCGAATTTTATTTTCATTTTGGAAATTTACAAATTCTTTAGTTTGATATAAGAACTAAAGAAACTTGAAATATAACGAATTTATGTGATTTACTGATAGCTATGTATATCACATGTACCACTAGAAATAATGATAGGATAATTAATTGGAAAGAGTGAATAATCAAAATATGATAACGAGTGCTGAAGAATGCCTAGATTTAATGAGTGTGTGGAACTTATTCTGTGCACGAGTTAAATCTTAATGCTTTCTTTGCACGAGTGACCAAATTTTTGTTATTCATGATAATCGATTGATTATCCTATTTATTGTATAGATTTACTCCATTATTCTCTGTTCTTTTCAACACAAATTTATAATTTTGTGAAAGGCGGATTGATATTCGTGTTGTGACGTTTTAGAGGGAGAATGCGGGAGAGTGAAATTACTGAATTTATTTCACAGTGAATTATCGGGAAAAAAATTACGCTGGGAATAATTGGTATATCACTGCTATCTATAAAATAATTCTGAATGACATATGATGGACTGAACTAAACGTTAAATCTATTTTTAGGAGGATAATGTTCAGCCTGACATCCCTAATGTTAACCAACGTCCGTCATCTTCCGGCCATGATGTCACCTTCGAATTACAAATATATAAATCACCTCTGTACTTGGAACCGAGCTATGTTTTCCCTATGGACATTGGAATAAATGATAGAGTTTATGTTGATGCTTCCATAGTTGGTGGTAAGTACATGTTAAATAGATAACATTAGAGAAGCAGGTGAAACAACTGCTGTAACAAACTATAAAGGTCCAAGGCAGTCTATTAATTGGTGAGGAATATTTATTACTTAGGTCTTGCCAACAACAAAAATGACCATGTTTATTGCTAATTTCAGGAACCATATTTCTTACCTGTTGTTTTCATTGCTTCAGCATATGTATATATCATTGACAATTTCAAATGGATCCTGAGTAACATAATATGTTGTATTTTTGTCAAATGATTAATACCATGAGAAATGGATAAGGTGGTTTTTAGATGTAATGATCAGATGATCTTCATAGAAAAAATGAGTTTTGACAATTAAGCATATAAGTAATATTTCTGCAAAGTCTTAGAAGCCCTCAACAATACTTATGGAAACAATTTTGTTTTTAATATGATGGATTTGTATAGCCATTTGAAGTACTTTTGGAGGTAGACACCATAATTATTTCAATTTTATTGGCAATATTTACTAAATTTTGGTGTGTATAATACACTCATTTTTATATAGAGTTCATTTCCAGATCATGGGGTGCATCAAAATAAAAATTGGCCACGAAATGAAAGAAGGACATTGCATAATGTAAACAAACAAGCGGGAAGTGAAATGTTACTGAAAGAAAGTTTATCTAATTAATGATATTTTCTTCAAATGATGTTCAAATGTCTTAATACATTGTAGTATGTTTCAGACAAAGGTTGTCTAATATTTCTTTCTGATAAAACTAGGTTAGAGATTAAAATGAAACAACTAAAAACCAAATAATAAAGTCCTTTTTTTTTGTGAAACCCTCCTTATTAAATGCTTTTCCATTTAATTTTCTTTGTTTCTTACAAAAGTATGTTTTAAAATGAGAAATTGCCAAATTTGAGTTACAATCAAAACCAGAAATGTCCAAATTTCCTGACTTGTGATTTTATTTCATAAGCCATTTCATCTTGTGGTCCTTCGAAATTAGAATTATTCAATTAATGTAGCTACTGATCTTTACATGATTTTTTAGTCTGAATAAAAGTTACTCCCATCACATTTTTGTAGAAAATACCGCATAAAAGTAAATAGATTTACTGATCAAGTGCAAAATAAATAAAAAATCTTTTGTGTTACAAAATTCTACTGAAGTCTTAGTGTAAAAAAAAACTTTTTTTCACTTGTTTTGATGTTCAGAATTGTGCTGCATACAATATTTCAAAATTGTACTGCATACAACACAAAAATGTATATTATACACACCAACTTACAGTAAATGGTATCTAAAAATAGCATTTGGTAAAGCAATATTCTAATGAATTATATTTTCCATCTCAGATACATCAATGAGAGTACAGATCATCTCCTGTAATATAAAAGGGAACCACAGACCAATACAGTCACTCATTCATAACGGGTAAGTCTGTACTATAGTGGTGAACCTTTTATTTGAGGTCTTATATTCCTACCTTATTTTAGTTTCACTTTGTCCTATTTTATCTTGTAAAAATAAGCATTATTGCAATTGTTTATCTTGTTAAAATCATATATATGCTGTTCAAAAATCCAATACTCTATAAAATAATCAGTTGAAGAATAAAGAATGCCCATAAAATGCTCCTACTGTTCAGAGTTTGTTCTTTTAGTTAACTATACTCTTCAATTCCCAAAATTTCTATGTTATAGATGTATACTGCCAGGTACCAGTTGGGAACCAGTACCAACAGGGCGACCTTTCCTGGGATCTGTCACCCAGAGTCAGCGATTCAGCTTTACCCCTAATATACTTGGAGAGTTTATTAATCAGTACATATATGTCAGTTGTAATTTGACAGTATGTAGAAATTACCTCACAAAAAAGAATGAAAATATACCTCAGGTTAGTTCTGGTTTTCCCTTGTTACCACTGTGCCTTATTTACTTGGCAGAGTTTCTATAGTTTCTTTCAGTATGTTTCTGTTAACTAGTAACTGTGTATTTGTGATTAAATTCTTTATTGTACATGTACAGTATTAGAATGACAGCATTCCTTTACATGGATAATAAAGTTCGTATCCCATCAAATTTAATTGCTTGAGAATTACATTTCTAGCATCAGCTTCCATAAATCTGCTTATGGCAAAATTATTAACAAGCAAATTGTAATTGTCTTTTTGCAATGAAACAGTACATCTAGTAAAATGCTAAACCGATAATGATAGTTGAAAGATCAATGTCATGGTTCTTAGGACTTTGTCTACATTGTCATTTTATACAATAAGTCATTTTACTTAAGTTCTCAAATCTATAGATTTATAATTAGTTTTATTTTTACTTTTTATCTTTAGTGTATTGACAATAAAAAAGAGGTCTGTAGGAATGGTCTACCAGCATCTGATGCCAGTGTACCCACTAAAGCAGATGTAACTAAAGGTCCATTAAACTTGGTTAAAGATAGTGGAACAAAGAAACAACCCATAAAACCTGACTCAGGTAATATGACTTTACATACTAGAATTAATACGGTTCAAAATTATAGGCTACTGGTGAAAATTTCTTAGATTAGATGACAAATGACTCTGTTGCCAAGACATTATCACACATATCTCTACTGTATAGCAGATTTCTCCCTTTTACTGAGCTGAAAAATAAGATCAAACTACAATTTACCAACATAAGGAGTGAATTAATAATGGTATCTTACCAAAAAATGATCATTATTTATGTGGAGACCTACAAACATTCAACATGTGTACAAAATTACAATTTAATTGCCTTGGTGACCAGGAACACAAACTAATATCTTTTTTTCTTATAAGAAAAAAAATATTAAAATTTCTAAAACTAAGCATTTTAGATGCATTTCAAAAATACAGTTGTCTTTTTTGAACTCACAATAAATAGCTTACTATTTTGAGTATTGTCATTTAAGCTGGTGTAAAGGTTGAACCTACAGAGAAGCCATCTGATTCAGACAAACAAAGTGTAGTTGTTGATGGGTTAGAATCAGGGACAGTTATTGGCATTGCCTTTGCAGCATTTTTTATTGGAGTCCTACTAATGGCAGCACTATGGTTCATCCATACACATACAGGTACATCTACTAAAGTCAAAGGTATAGTACATCCATTCACATACAGGTACATATACTAAAGTCATATGGGTACATCTAAAGTCAAAGGTATAGTACCTCCATACACATATAGGTACATCTACTAAAGTCATACAGGTACATCTACTAAAGTCAAAGGTATAGTACATCCATACACATATAGGTACATCTACTAAAGTCATACAGGTACATCTACTAAAGTCAAAGGTATAGTACATCCATACACATACAAGTCGATCCCAAATTAGAACGATATGGTATCAAGGGTAATTTATTAAAGTGGCTTTATAGTTATTTAGAATCTAGAAGACAAAGGGTTGTTTTTGGAAAGGGATGGAAAATTAACCATAGGCTCATTGTATGCTGGTGTACCACAAGGATCTGTATTAGGACCTCTTCTTTTTCTTGTATATGTCAATGACATATCTGATAGTATGATTGGGCTTTGTAGATTATTTGCAGATGACACTTCTATTGGTCATGTAGCCAATGATGAGGAGACGCTTGTCAATATGAGTAATATGGACTTAGAAAATATTTCTATTTGGTCTAGTGAATGGCTGGTAAAGCTAAATCCTGATAAAACTGACATTATGGTATTTAGTACTTGCAACAGAGCTACTAATATTGTTTTTACATTTGATAATTCTATCATACAACCAGTCGAATCACATAAACATCTCGGCTTGGTATTTAGCTCTGATTGCAAATGGACAAACTATATAGATATTCTAATTTAGAGAGCTTCTAAGCAACTCAATGTATTACATAAATTGAAATTTAAGCTGGATTGAGAATTCCTCAAGAGGATCTACTTTACATTTATAAGACCAATTCTAGAATACTCTAGCAAAGTTAGGGATAATTGTGGATTAGTCAGTTCAGATAGAATTGAGAAAATCCAACTTGACGCAGCCAGAATAGTTACGGGTTTAACATCATATGCTAGTAGAGATTCACTTTATCGAGAGACTGGTTGGGAAACATTAAAGGATAGAAGGGAACAAAAGAAGCTTCTTTTGTTGTATAATATGATTAATGGACATTGTCCTGAATATTTATCAAATTTACTTCCCCCATTAGTATCTGAGATATCAGTGTATAACTTACGCAATAACTGAAATTATAGCGTCCCTCCAACTAGACTTTCATTGTATCAACAGTCATTTTTGCCAGCTACATTGAGCCTATGGAACAATTTGGATATCTCCTAACGAGAATCACCTTCTTCTGATATATTTATATTACGTTTAAAATTAAAATATCGTAATAACAATGCCATTAATAGGCCACCACCGTTTTACCTCATTGGTAAACGATTCATGAATTTGGCTCATGCACGAATTAGAAATAAGTGTAGTGCTTTGAAAAACGACTTATTTAGAGCACATGTTATTTTTGATAAAAGCTGTTCTTGTGGAGTTTTGACAGAAGACGCAGAACATTTTTTTCTCGTCTGTCCAAATTTTACTGTGCAACGAAACATGCTTTTTCAAAATTTGACTGGTGTAGAAACAAATATTTGTCTCAACATTCTGCTTTTTGGAGATGATAATTTGAGTTATGAGTTAAACTCATTGATTTTTAGTTATGTTCAAACGTTCATTGAAGCTACTAGGCGGTTTTTACGTGAGTAATATAATGTTGTTACATTCAGCTCGTAGGGTATATTGTGAACACTACTTGTGTTTATTTTTATGTTCCACTGCAACATTGATGCATGCGTGTCTTGAAAAATTCAACTTATAACTTATTTAAACATAATGCAATCAATTTGAGTAAATATTTTTCGATATCCCTGTCTAATTTTATTCATGCTTAATCCCCAGTGCATGCATCTATGTTTATTGGTCACTACATATTTGTTTGTCTCTATAGTAACTTCGTAAATAATACTATTTATTGTAAATGTCATAAGTATGTATCATTCAAATGTATATATTAGGAGAAGGCATCGATAAGTTGTACAACTTGTGTCTAATACAATTGTCTTTGACAATAAAATATGTTTAAATTCAAAAGTAGATCTACTAAAATCATACCGGTACATCTACTAGTCATACAGGTACATCTACTAAAGTAAAAAGTATAGTACATTTAATTTATGTTTAACAAAATAAATAACAGTTTAACTGAAAACTGAGTTTTTGGTATTGAATGAATTTTGTGGTTTTGTTATTAAATCTGGTTTGTAGTTGAATTGTAAAGTTGTATGGATTGGTGTGTATTTTATTGAATCATTATTATATTGTGACTATTTCAAAATGTTGACGGAGTGAACATATTGTTTGTAATATTTTAGGTCCATTAAAACATGCAGTAGCTACTGGTAGAGCAGGGATTGACGGAAGTGCCGAGAGTACCCCAATGTCTACAGCCCCTATCACTGTTAATACATAAATATGGTGTGACACGTATAGTTGGTTATTTTGACGTGGTATATACTTTCCATTGTTTTAAGGAGGTAGCCCTATTGTAAGGGACATAAAAACTCATGAAGTCAGTGATATGTTTGTATTATATTCAATTTTCCCAAAGCCTCTCAAGCTTTTGTTTGAAGCAGAATAAAATGTATTCAAGTTAATTAGATGCTTACATAAGATTGATGTAAAATGCTGAATACAAACGTTCCAATGATTTTTAAGAATTGTGTACCTTACCTTAGGTCTACCTCTTTAAGTAAGGATATATTTTGCCAAAACTCAGTATTCTTTATTCATCACAGAAAGAAAGTTGTTACTATGCCAAAACAAAATCAAAATAAATCCAAAAAAATTTGGAAAATTTTTTTTTGATTGTATAGAATGTTATTTTTACCCAATATTATGACCAGCTATACGGGATCTGTTCTGAAACATGGGTTATATTTTTTAAAACGGGTAGACCATAGCATTCAGACCCAGGGAGAATTCTGATGTACGTTAACTTAATCAGTTTGACATATCTTGTGAAATGTTTTATTTTTTTGCTTCAAAGTTTTATAATTTTAAGTTTTTATACAATTAGAATGGCTTAATTAGTACATCACTTTCAGGTAGTTTGGTTTTAGTTTATATATTCAACTTCCATGAAGTTTGTTTTTTATTTGAAAAGATCCTGTTGTGTTTTATCAAAAACCCAAATTGTTTTGTAAGACTTCTTTGCAATGCATGGCTTAAAATTATTAACCTTGGTGCTATAAGCAATGTTGCATACAAAGATATCTGTCTGTGTTATGGTATTAGAGCAATGTTAAATAGTCTGTCTCCACAAACATAAGTTTAACCATGTTGACCTTTAACAATAAATAGAAAACTGGTCCCTTGAACAAAGCTGATAAATTTCCTTACCAGGTTAAATAAATATTTATTTTATTTGTGCATAATTTCCCCTTAATCATAATGCTTCTTGAAATCTTCGCTATTGACTTCTTCCTAATGAAGGAGATCTCTCCCCCATTGGAGATCCAGGAGGTTGACATGTATGCAAGTCTCTTGTAACATGAAAATTCTATGCCTGGTCATGATTCTACATATATTTAGATCTTTGAACTATATATACTGAGTATCTGCTTTTAGTCATGGTATTGTAGGCTAACAATAGTTAACCAGAATCAAATACACAGACGTGCCTTAACATCAACAAAAAAAAAAAAAAAACAGTGCCAAAAACTAATATTTAATGTTTTCTGTGTAAGATATTGGTTAGTTGAGTTGTTGATAAATTATTTAAGGTCTATGGATGGTTTCACGAAACACAGTGAGGGAAGTATTGGTCATGTCAATGAGCAGGTAAATGGTACTTTTATGAGCAATGTTACTCTTGCAAATTGTTGGATTTGTTTAGATCTGGTTTTACAACCTTAATTTGACCTCTGTACAATGTGCCTCTTCGTTTGGCAGCTGTGGTCCATTCTGACCTTATGTCATCAAAAACTGAAGAAACAGATCATCTTGACAAAATTCAGTCTTCTGCAATCAATATCACTGTTTTAAATCCTATGATGTGTTTATTTCCTTTTTTGCCTTCACCTGCCTATTACTTAGGTACTCCTGTATGAACATAAAATATATATTTGCTATATATTATTTGGATGTCCATAGCGTCCCACAGAAATAAAGTTACTAGCCAATTCATAGGTAACTTCTGATTGGTTTCCTGTCTGTTTGTCTGTATCAGGTTATCTGCATTTATGCAATTAAGTTTTATTTAAAAAAATGTGTGTAGATCAGGAGTTATGTACTCAGGAATCTATCAAAATTATAAGTGGCTCAAATTTGGTCTAAAGTTACTTAAAAAGCAGGCTTTATAAATGTTGTAAACTTGGCATGTAAAAAAATGAATATTTCGGACCATAAAGTTTTTTTTCCTGTAAGTTTAAATGTCATGGGTCAATATATATAGATCACATTTAAGTAACTTTTGCTTCCACTGTCTATAATGAAATAGATTTTTACGAATGGCACCCAGTAGCTTATTTATTGTGTGTTTACTTTGTTGTGCTTATCATATCACGTATTAGAGATTACCTCATTTTTATATTTATTTTTAGCATACATTTTGTTTGTACAGGGAAGATGAATTTGGTGTAATGTTGTGAATGCCATGGCGACAATTTATTTCTCTTGTTTCAGAACAGATTTATTGTATGATATTAACATATTTCTGTTTATCTTTTTATTATTGATATTGGTAGGGGACTAAGTATCTGTAGAACTCAGAAACGATAGCTAAAAACCACTTGAAACAAAGTTGTCAGTTGATTCATGTTGGATTGATCGGGGAACAATCTCAGATGTCACTCTTTTAAGAAGTTCTGTTCTAAATGAAATCAGAAAAGTGTATATCCATGTTTAATGGATGAAGACCACATTACTTTCTGCAGTGTATGTAGTAATTTTACCCTGAATGGGCATTAAGCATGGATATGGAACTGTGTATTTAATGGTAGATAACCCCTATATGGTACTGGTTACCTTTATAAAAGCATTTTGATTTTTGAGCAGCTGTACATACTAGCTCCACATTGTTATAGTTTTCTTTTGTCGATTGTTTTACATTTTTTCGCTTTAGATTGTGATAAACATTGATTGGTTTGTTAGAGTTAAACACTCAGCTCTTTGGTGTTATCCATTTAAAGTTAAAGGTCAAATTTGTGTGACTTACATTCATTTCTAAAATTGGATTCGGTTTTTCCTTTTAGATCAAAGGTAATGGAATAAGCATATTTGTTATTGAGAAAATACTTGCGATAATTGTCGCTGTTATAAATCAAAGAAGACTGTTGGCTGTGACAAACCAGTATGTAATCCGGTAATACTGTTGTTATAATTGTTATAATTGTTTATCTCAGGAGAAATTCACTTACATCATGTTGTATCGCTGAATTGTGTGTTGTGTGTATAAATGATGTGTAAATCTCCACACTTCTAGTGTGTATAAATGATTTGTAAATGTCCACATCTGCTGTGTGTAGAAATGATGTGTAAATCTTCAAGCTTGTTGTGTGTATAAATGATTTGTAAATGTCCACATCTGCTATGTGTATAAATGATTTGTAAATCTTCATGCTTGTTGTGTGTATAAATGATTTGTGAATGTCCACATCTGTTGTGTGTCTAAATAATGTGTAAATCTTCATTTTCATGAATGTTGAATGATTGTGTGGAAACACCATGTTTAACTGTTAAGTATATTTGTTGATTATTCGGTAGACGAGTATGGTGAATATTTGTTGGTTATTCGGTAGACGAGTATGGTGAATTTTTGTTTACTTGATTAATATTTTTTGACAATTCTCTTGTGGTTAAATCTATGAATTCCATTACTCTATGTGAAGAAAATTTAACCAATTTAAGAAATTATTAATCTTTTAAAAATTTTACTTTTGATTTACTTTCAAATGCTAAATGGCATAAAACAGCTGAGAACTTTCATAGAAAGTAAAAAGTTTTAAATGATGTGCAGTTTTAATCAGGAAAACATGCAATTTGTCAATCAGGCATGTGTAATTTAAAGCTTAAGTTGTGAGTTCTTAACCATTTATAAATTTTATTTTATCTGTGATTTGTAATTATTTGAAAAAGTTGTAATATTATTCTTTCAAGTTTATATTAAATTATTAATTTTTAAGAAGTGCATGTTGTGTTATGTAGATGTTATGGCAGGAGTTACTAATAGGTTGTGTCTAACATAAAACGTACATAATAGGTTGTATTTGAGCCAACTCAAACCAAGTTAAACGGAATCCAAATTTAAAGGTAAAAGCCTGAAAGGGTTTTTTATTTGCCATTAATAACCATTTACTTAATACCAATCTGTACTTCTGATAAGTGCTACATCATATAAGTGCTATACTTTAAAAAAAAAATGATCATGTTTTTTTATCATTGATAATTCTTTGTGCCATAGTACTTTGATTTTTGTTCTTTTTCAGAATAAATTTTGTTTTTGACATAATACAGCTTTAAGGTAAACATTTTTCGTCTCTTGATAAGAGACAGGTTTAAACACTTTCTTTCCCCTGTATCAACCTCTTTTTGTGGTGACTTAAATAAAATTGTAGTTAAATGATCCATCAGAATATGTTTGAAATAATAATTAAAAAAAAATACTTTATGTAAGTCTTTTTAAAGAAGGGTAACCAGTTGAATGACTATAATATAAACAGTGGTGTTGATAAGGCCAGTAATTGCTACAATTCTACTGATATTGTCCTTTCTTTAAATCTGGTTTCTTTGGCTCTGGAGACTTTGTTCAGCTATTCAATAACCTAATTTTTTTAGGCATTTATTTTTTTTTATTATATGATAGTTTTCAAACAGGACAAACACAAGATGGTATTGGTGTTTTTTTTCTATTCTTCAAATTCTGACATTTTAAAAATTAATAAAGTACTTTTTGTTTTTGTTATTTATTTGGTTGAAAAATCCAAGAAAAAAATACATGAAAAGTGTGTTATTGTTATGATAATATAAAACTGCAACTCTCACAAATTACTGCTTATAAAGGAATCCAGATTTTGATATTAATAATTGTGAAAATTATATGTCTGCAGTTAATAAGGAAATATATAGTTTAAAATTGTTCAAATCAGTATAAGTCCAAGCTTTTAAATAAGAACCGAGATATCTTGATAATATTTTTGTCTTAGACCATCTTGATTTGACTCTCAATATTCCTGCCTGCTGTTTTGTAAAATGGTGCAAAAAAAAACAAAAAACAAAATAATTTTCTTGTGGCAGCAACAATAGTAAATAAAAACACCCATAAAACCTTGTCAGGAACAGATAACTCCTACCAACATCATTACAGTCTTAACAATATAGTAACCTCATCTTGTAAACCAGGAAAAAAAAACAATTGTAAAATAGATTCTTAGTTATTTACTATTGTAATGTAAAATTTAGGACTTTCAGTGATGAACAAAATTGAATCAACTTCAAACAATGTCATTATATAGTAGAAATGGTCTAAGATTTTATTACTGGAGTTAAGGGTTTAGGATGGTAGAAATGGTCTAGGAGTACAACGGATTGGAGAGATTTCTGTATATAGTCAAACTTACTGTTCAATTTACCTTCACACATATTTTTATGTAAAAAGTCTAATATTCAAAGTTAAAAAGCTGTCATGTCTCGTTTTCTAGACTAGTCTGCTAATCTATCATTGGTCAGCTTTGCTGACAAATGAAATTTAAATGGAAAGTTGTCCATTAACAGTCGTCAATGCAATTTTCTTCATTATGAATGAGTTACTTGTTGTATGCTGGATAGTCAATTGTGTTTTCTGTAAATCCCCATAGAAATAGATGTACAGTTTTGTATTGTCTCGTTGTATCTCTTATTTGCTCTTATCACTTCTCTCTTCAATTTTTGATTCTGATAGAATGTTTTATGTTTAGCTATTATATCCAGGCAGGGATTTTATTATTACTTAATATAAAAGAAGATCTTATTTCAATGGACGAAGCATTGCTTTTTGTTTGTTTTGTGACCATTGTAAATTTGTTACTTTTATAAGTATTGGTTATAGTAACATTCCCCTGCCTGACACTAGTAGATAGCTGTAACATCATTGATATATGATCTACTTACTACATTAGTTTACCGAGTTCTTTGTTGGATGATATGAAATGTAAATTGATGACTATTAGTGGTAAAAATAATTTTTATGGTGAATTTCAGCTTGTACTTATCATTTTGTGTTCTTTCTAGTCCTGTATCATATATTCTCTGTACATTTGAATAAATCACATGATAAGTGTCATGTGATGTTTATAGTGTGATGTCATATGCTATTGAGTGCAAATTGTTTGACATTGTTTAAAGATCTGAGGCATGTTATCTACCAATACCATTTTTGCTAGAGGGGTTAATATTTAGAAGGAAATTTCACACATTTTTTTCTGAAGATCAGTTTAACATTTTATGCATGGTGTTTAAAAAGTGGCACTAGAAATACATCAAAACAATCTACCATTAAGTCCTACATATTGACCCCTCTAGGTGTATTTGTGTGTGTCCCTTATAACCACATAAATCCCCAAGAAGAGAGAGAGTGAAGGAGCTAACTTTCTACCTCATTTGTTTTATTGTGTATTGTGTATATATTTGTTTTGTTGGTATTGTTTAGAAATAAAACACAAAGGCACATACAGACGATTGATGACAATGTTTCAAAATATAAAGAAAATATTTAATTTTAACATTCATGGTGTTTATGAAAGGGAGAAAGAATAATACATTGTTGCTGAATTTGGTCATAGTATAAAGAACTTTTTCCATATTTTAATGAAGTGGGCATTTATTTGCATTTACACTGCCAAACTAGAAATTTATTGTTGAATAATTTGTTTCATTGAAGTTCATTGTCAAATTCAACAATTGACTTTATAATTTCATCTTTAAACATTACTTCATGACTTGATCACTTCTTTACATGATTTCAGTGTAAGGCATCATTATAGTCACATAATCACACTCTTGTTAGGTGCATTCAAGTTAAATACATTGAGACTGTTGTGACAGAACCAATTGTCTGTCAAGTTTGTGACTTACCTCTAGACATGCCAATGGCATGCTAAAGTTACCATTGGTACTAACTTGAATGCATCTTTTGGCATCACATGGGTGTCACATGATGACATGAATATTCATGGTTGTAATCAGGATTGTAATGTAGGGATTAATTAACCAGATCTAGAGTTGTGGTACAAAAAAATATAAATATGTTAACAAGGTAACATTATAAAAACTTTTAAAAATTTATTTTTCACAGATTTTGTCAAATGAACATATTTCAAAAAATGATTATTGTTATGTGGTGTTAAGAAATCCATATCGCTGGTACAATTTTTTATTACTTTCTGTTTGCAGTGAAATAGCAAAAATTAGTACACCCCAAAAATCAATCCATTTACAGTGATTTATGTATTTTCTAAATATGATGGCCAAAATGTTTTTACTTGAGTTATCGTCCAGTTCTTGAAAGAGGTGAGTACAACAATGCAGGAGATTTAAAAAGTTAAAAAAAAAATTACTTTATTAAGGACATAAGCTTAAAATTTATGATTTGGGTTTCTGTTTTATTCTTAACTTTAGGAGGAAAAATATAAGAAGAGTATCATGCTCAATAAATAATGATGCATTCACTGGCTACCTCAAAGACTAATAATCAGTTAGTTTTTTTTTTCCGTCCCAACCTCGTAACGCAAGTTGTAAACTATTTCTTGAAATTGGGGTAGGGACTTGAATACTGCAGTTAAATCCTGCTGTATGTGGTTGTTGTGTTATTTAGTGTTGTTTACTTATGTTTCCTTGTATACGTTGATATTTTGTGTTATTTAGAAATCATTTCTGTGTTCATCTTCAATCAAGGTGTGCTATATTGGAAATATGTTCAACATGTATTCTTACTTTTTAAAGAAAAAACTATTCACTTTTCCATTTGAAAACCTTAAGCATTATAAACAAAAATTGATGGTCATGTATGATTTTTTTTATCAAAGATTGTGAAGCTCAAGCTGAAATTTAATTTCCAGAGATAAATTTGAGACTTCACATAAAGTAGCTTAATTATAATTTTTAACATATCAATTGCACAATTTTATTTGAACTTGTAACTATTTTTTGTTTCAAATCTTTGTTGCTAGAAGAACTAATTAAATTAAATCCTTTCATACAAAGTCACAAACTTAATAATTTAATCACAATTTCATACATTTTTTCAACTGGTTTTTATTTTGAACTAGAAGGTTGCGAATTTAATGTCCACTAAACTTAGTTGAAGATGAACTTAGATTTTTTGATGATATATACTCTTTTTCAGGGATTATTCATAATTAAGGGTATATAGTGACCTCCTCAGTCATTGTAAAAATTCTCATTGCCTCATTGTTTTATTCATGTATCTTTATAAACAAAACTGGAAAGCAATTGTAAAAACAAAATAAAACATTAAAAATGATAAAAAAATACATATTTGTGTTATTTTTTTTACAATACCCCTTTTGTAAAAAGGAAGCTATAGTGCATTCACTTGGACTATCGTCATGGTGATGCTGTTGTCTTTAGATATTTGGTGTCTGCACAATAACTTGAATGAGTGTGTGTATCTTAATTAACTCTGTACCAAAAGGTTCCATAAAAAACAGGTTAGGAATTAAGGGCAAAAAAAGGGTTCAAGTAGACATTCTGGTAACATACAATAATTTGGTGAAAAAAAGGTGTCGATTTCTACATTATTGTAGCACAAGATTCTCCACCATTAAAGTCGTACTGGAATTATCCACTGGAATTTTCAAGAAAAATATGTAAAAGTACCATAAGAATTCAGGCTGGGACATTGCTCGCTAAAGTGATGTCCCAAATGAATAATATATGCAACTTGTGACCGAATTTATTTGGATCAATGTGGACAAAGGGAATATGTTATGCAGATTCTAGCAATGTTTCATTAAACTTGATTCAGTGAAGTAGGAGTGTTAAGATATGGGTAACATTCCATGTAACAGAAGGAAGAACAGACACCCTGCTGCACGTGGAAGGTATAATAAAATAGGATTTGATTATGGGGGTTATGACATGATCTCTTCTAGAATTTGGGGTCAAAACCAACATTTTTCTTGTTTCTTGACAATACCTTGCGTGAAAGTTCATGGTTCTCTATGAAATTGTGCCACTATGTTTAAATCCATGAAGACGTTGCAATTGATTTTTGAGGGTTTGTTAATTCGGGATAAAGAAGGGCCAAATACAAATGTTTCTTTTTTGTTTTTGAACTGTTTATTATCTTCTATGATACTGTACTTCAATGTTGCATATCACTGAAAGATAGTTGTATTTGATATTAATAATTAGGGTTAAATATTTACACTCAAAGTGGGATATCAATTTAAGAAAACAAAAATGCTAAAACAGTTCATAGATCGATGAACTTACACATACCTTTGTATTTATATTTTGAATATTATGTGCAATGTCTAATTGCAAATTTTAAATTTCATGACCACTTTCATTCTGGTCAGAAAATAAAGATTATATTTTGTTAAACAATTATCATTTATTGACAATCCAAATTCAGAGCTTGAATGTATCGGCCAACTATTTGGAGTTTAACAGCTCTGGCTGTATCAAGTCATCCCTTAGAAGCATTTCATTGTGCGAGTACACAGGAGCAACACTCTATGGAAAGGTATGTTTACCAGGTTGACATATTATTCTGACTCCTGTTGTCACTTAATCTCTGATATGGTACCTTGGTAGAGTAGCAGTGATTACTAATTTATATAATAAAGCCTTTGATAACTGCACTTAGGATTGAAACCACAACTTATCACACGAGACCACTTCAGTATGAAGGACAGAAACAAAATCATAACATAAGCTACCTTTGGTTCAAATGTCATCAATACTAACAGACAAAGCTTTATACATATATATGTAAACTGTTTATTGCACAAATTTCCCTCTTACAACATAAAAATTACTGAAATCTTTAACATTAAGCATAGTGATATAATATACTGAAATGTACAATAATAATCCATATAAAATTTGTAATAGATCATAAACCATTCCCAAAATGTTTCACCATGGTCAAAAATAGCAATAATACAATGGAAGTAAGTAAATCGGTAAAGTCTACTGAAACTCAAGTAGTGCATCTCATGTCTTTCACAGGAAGATATTAAAAGACTTAGTACATTAAGACAACTAATATTTTCTTCGTTCTTGTGCAAACCCTTGTTTTATATGTACCTTTTATAACCCATTTTAAATCTTTTCATAGTCATTTATTCTGGTACAAACAATGTTAAGTAGACCCTTAACCCTTTATTTTATTATTTTATTTTTTTTTGGGGGGGGGGGAGGGAATTATACTGAGAAAGGAAATGCTCCTTTTCCGCATTGATGTTCATAAGAAAAACCCTGAGAACCAAGTAATGAACTGTGAATGGCGGAACTCAAATTTCTGGCATAATACTAACATACATGGATAAAATGTGTTGACGTTCCACTCTGAATTACTGCGTCAGCACCAAAATAATATATACATGCACATAAATATTTTGTAGAAGTTCATATTACCAGAATAATGAAGTGCATTTATCATTAAAAATGCTTTTGGCAAGAATAAAAAAGCAACAAATGCTGGTATTTTCATGAGAAAGTTGATAATGTTGAATTTTTAAAAAATTAACTCGGGTGCTCAAATTTACTTTCAAAAGTGGAAAATTCAGGATTGTTTCAAATCAATGAAAACCAATGGTCTGTAACAAAGTGTTTGTGAAAAGGGTTATATTACCATACCTAAGTATAAAAAATTTCAAAAGTTCTAGGTAAGAAATTGTGTATGACCAGCCGTAGTGGACCTCCAATAATTTTAAACTCCCGTATTTTCACCATCTATTGAAAGTTGGTATCCCAAATAAATACATTCAACACACAAAACTTTCATGTACACAAACAAGATACGATGTGAAAATGATCTATAAATAAAATTCTATAATGATACAAGAAAAAAAACTGATATGAAAAAAAACCAAAAAAAAACCATGGTATCTTCTCACCCAGACATCTTGATGCCACACATACAAGAGACACATACATTATGTACAAATACAACCATGACTATCTATTCTTTATAATTGAGCAATAATTACAGGGAATGATTCTATCAATCATGTCGATAATATTTATCTAATACAATGAGTGAGGATGAAATGCTCTATATTCCACCTTAATGAGTATTCACCAAACAAATATACATGTATTGTAAATTACAATAATCATATATTTTTATGCATTCATTGTAACACGTGTATATAACTGTTGTGGTATTCAATTATTAGAAAGTTCTCCAAGTCAACCCCTAACAATATTCAGAAAACAAATCATCAAACTGGTTGAGTAGATGGAACAGAAAATTCCAATATATATTCTTTTCTATTTTTTTAAATAAAAAACTTTCACTAATATGATGTTTCCAGAGACATTGAAGGGTCTCCAGTGAAACATTTTGCAATAAAAAAAATACAATTATTATCCAAACACAAATAAAACAAATGTAAAAAAAAATATATGCTGTACACTGAAATATCAAATACAGTATTGCTCTCTTGGAGTATTTATGACATATCCATATGACTTTAATGTAAAAATTATTGAGCTATTTGAGTAATAATTTGTTCATTACTAACTAGTTTGGCCATGATTCTCACTGTTTTAGAGATCTGTTTACTAACAAATCATTAATTTGAACCAACTTTTAGAAATGAAAAGTTTATCAATTTCCAATCAAGTTTTTGGCAAAAACATCTGTAAGTTTGTACTTCAATTCATGATCAAAGCATTAAAGCACATAAAATAAAAATTCAACATGTTTTTTTTTCTACAGATGCTCAAATATTTTTAGTGTGGAGCTTTAAAAAATGAATGAAAGTAAAGATAATAGGATGTATAGGCCTTTGAAGTCATTATGCATGTATATAAATGTATTTGTATAGCTTATGTTGTTGACGAGTAGTTAGGGTTAGACATTCCTCCCATTTCATATGATCTATTGCTGGAACTGTTGCTATATTGCCTGAAAAATACACAAAACAAACTGTAAACCAGCAAAATTTTGCAGTTGATAGTGAAATCTGTTAAGTGAGCATATTCTCAGCTATCAATTTTTGCAGTTTTATAGAATGCTAAGCTTATCTGTCCTTCACATATATATAGTGCAAATTAGTTTAATTGAAAACAAAATACATTAACAGTAAACATAAATTAAATCTGGGAATTTTGAGACTTGCAATGTGGTCATGTTACTCATATTTCTGGTTTATGTTTGATTACACTATACTAGTTCTAAGTTATATACATGGTTTAAATTTCTACCTGTGTGGAAATACGGTCTATAAAACGATACTTTTCCTGATCATTGTCTAATTGTAATGGTGTATATTAACCAGCCATTGATAATTATGTATAATTTGTTACGTTTTCTGCATGTATCGATTTTCTAAAACCTTCACAATAAACATACACCAGAAATTTGTTGTTTTGTTGAAAGTCTTTAACCTAAAAGAGTCTCTCATGAAAGGTTAAAGGGTAAAATCTCAATCAACTTACACATATATATCCAAGGATTTCAAACTCAAGACACACAAAATTTTGATAAACCACAAAAATTGATATCCATAAAACAGCATGTGACAGTACAGTAACATACTGGTATCACTAGATACACATATCTACACATGTACAATAACTATAATAATGGACAAAAAACCTATATGTATGGTTCAATGTGTCTCACTAAAATTTCATAACCAGTTAATGTTCAGTACTCTTACTTTGTCATTTCTATAAATAAAAATGTAAGATTCTCTCCTGATTTATCCTGAGGTAATGAAATTCACTCTCGACTTACACTCTCCTGATAATGAAATAAAAGGTAAGGGGATTATCTCCTGACTTGCATTCTCCTGATGATAAAATTAAAGGTATTGAGATTCTCTCTTCACATACACTCTCCTGATGATAAATTAAAGGTAATGAGATTCCCTCTCCAATTACACTCTCCTGATGATAAATTTAAAGGTATTGAGATTCTCTCCTGACTTACATTCTCCTGAAGATAAAATTAAAGGTATTGAGATTCTCTCTTCACTTACATTCTTCTGATGATAAAATTAAAGATAATGAGATTCCCTCTTGACTTACATTCTCCTGATGATAAATTAAAGGTAATGAGATTCTCTCTCCAATTACACTCTCCTGATGATAAAATTAAAGGTAATGAGATTCTCTCTTGACTTACATTCTCCTGATGATAAAATAAAAGGTAATGAGATTATCTCTTCACATACACTCTCCTGATGATAAATTAAAGGTAATGAGATTCTCTCTCCAATTACACTCTCCTGATGATAAAACTAAAGGTAATGAGATTTCTTCTTGACTTACATTCTCCTGATGATAAAATTAAAGGTAACGAGATTCCCTCTTGACTTACTTTCTCCTGATGATAAAATTAAAGGTATTGAGATTCTATCTTCACCTACACTCTCCTGATGATAAATTAAAGGTAATGAGTTTCTCTCTCCAATTACACTCTCCTGATAAAATTATAGGTAATGAGATTCTCTCCTGACTTACATTCTCCTAATGATAAAATAAAAGGTAATGAGATTCTCTCTTGACTTACATTCTCCTGATGATAAAATAAAATGTAATGAGATTCTCTCCTGACTTACATTCTCCTGATGATAAAATAAATGGTAATGAGATTCTCTCTTGACTTACAATCTCCTGACGTAAATAAATGCTGCAACAATAATCAGTACAATTACGACAGCACCAACCACAACTCCTGCTGTTACTGCACCAGCGTTGATATTACTGGGTGATGACGAGGAACTAGATCTAGAAGCTCCAGCAACAGGAAAACCAATGTTACCTCCTCCTATAAACAGTTTAGCATTATTACTACCAAACAGGTCAATATTGGAATGAGGATGTTTAATTTTACCATGTAAGAGTTTTTTGTTTCATTTAAATGGTAGAAAATTTAACAAAAGTCACAAGGATCAGCTCCTGGAAGTTCAAATTTTGCAGTGAATAATTCTAATAATATTACAAAATGTATACTCGAAGAGAGTAATACAGTTCATAGTCTACAACTTATCTTTCAACTTACATGTTGCATTTTTTTTTTAAGGTTCACCATTACCTTTCGACAAATATGGTCTAAATTTCACAACTAATTTCTCTCTGACAACAGACAAACCTGTGTATCTAGAAAATTTTTAAGGCATAGCGTTCCCTAGATATAAAAAAACTTACATCAAGTTTATGTAAAATTATATAAAAAACTGATCTAACTTTTGCAGGGTTAATTTTTTCCAATTATGCAGAGAGTGCAAAAATTAACAAATACCTGAGATTTACTTGATATGGCCCACTCATTTACACAGTTTAAATCACCTATTGTGTATAAGTGGCTATTGCCCTTCTATTGACCAGCATGTCAATGTGAATAGAGTTTACCTTTAATACATAGGGAACATCTCAAAACATCATACAGATTTAGTTATTTTGGCCTCTCTGCAGAATTGATAAAATTAAAACAGCAGAAGTCAGGCCAGTTTTTGATATAATTTTACATAAAATGAATGCAACTTTCTCATATCTAGGGAATGCTATACCTTGAAATTCTTCTAGATACACAAGTTTGTCTGTAGTCAGAGGGAAATAAATGGTGAAATCAAGGCCATATTTGTCCAAGGTAATGATGAACCTTAAGATCACATAGTATCTTATTTCAAACAAGTAATTTCAGAATACAGTGGAACTTCATTAAGTTGAAATCAATAGGACCAAAGAAAATCTTCAGTTAACTTGATGCTGGATGAATTCATGTTTACTAGATTCAGGTTCATCCTAGTTTGAGTTATCAGAAGCAAAATTATACTGGGGTAGAAGGTATTTTGTTGGGACTGATAAAATAACAAGATTGATTCCAGTTTTCAAATCATACAACTCGCATGCATTGAGGTTGGAAAGTTCAACTGTAAAATTCAATACTCCAAAATTGTACAAACCTTTAGCACAGTATAGAAGGGTGCCAGTCCACTGTCCATTGTTGCCACAAACTCTAGCAGAGGTACCAGATATGGCCTGGAAACCAGCATTACATGACTGAGTGCACACTGTGTTAGTATTGTATGGGGCTTTGCAGGTAAGGTTACCATTAGCAGGAGTCAGAGGGGCCACACATGTTGTAGCTGTAAAAGTAGGGAAACCTTGCTTTACATTTCATATTTCCAGCATTCAGTATTGTATAATTGTGGTTTGCAACAGATGGTAAATTTCAGGCATTTTGTTCAACATGATATGTAGTTCAACTGGAATTTACATAAAAGTCTAAATAGAATGCATTCAAATTTAAGATAATTCATATTAAAAACTGAAGCATGAAGTTACCTGCGTTTTTGTGCTATGCATACCCGAATTTGTACAGGAAGTTGATATCTGAAGGCAATCAACATGCCCATCTATATGAAGCCATAGACCAAATCTAAAATTAATCCATCCATTGGGAGCCGAGATAACTGTGACAAAAATTTAGATGGGGGATGAACAAGGTGATTCTTATATACCACGAACTTGTATAATGGGGGGTATAATAACAGGAACTGGTGGTGTCTGTTTCATACTTAATATAACAGTAGAACAAACCTTGACATTGAAGATTATTAGGTGTCCAAAATGCATTATTATTATTATCAGACTGACATGTGACCATTCCAGATCCACCGGAGAGCTTGTAACCTTGGAGACAGCCAATCTGGCACTGGGCTCCATAGTAGTTTGGACATAATGACGACATAATCATCCCATTGTCTGGAGTTGAAAGCTGGGGACATTTCAACACTGCAAATATTAAGTAATAAACAGATGTAACAATAATAAAAATGAAAAAAAAAAAAAAAACTTAAATACATAAATCATGTTATCCTGTCAATTGTTCATGATTAATGTATGTAGCTTACACCTACATCTCTGAAGAGTGGGTAGAAAATATTCTAAGCAAGAGTTATAGTCCACTTCTTATTATGCAAATTTTGTACTTGTCATTACATGTATATTGTACATCTTTTTAAATAAATAATTGTGAAAAAAAAATCACTTGAAATATAGTAATCAGACCATGATAAAGTCTGCTAAAATTTATGTATTTAAAAAAAAAGAGAAAAATTTCCCCATGTTTACCTGAAACAGTTATCTTAAACTGACAAGATGAAGACTGTCCAGAAGAGTCAAATGCAATGACATTAACACTATATGTCCCAGCTCCCAGCGTTGCTGGAGACTGTAATGATTGGATGATATTGACTCCGACCCCTGAGTTATCTGTGGCAGTAGGTGTTGTCCAAGTAACTGTGGCTGTCTGTGTTCCCTTCGTAGCTACTTTGGTTATAGAACTTGGACATTGTAAGGTAGGTGGAGCTGTGTCTATATACAGAATACAAAAACATTAGATGATAAAACCTATGTAAACCAACAATGGACCAAAAAAGACATGTATTCAATTTAACATACTTTACTTCAACATACAAAAACAAATTAAAAAAATAAAAACTTAGCAAATCTAACTTGGTAATATCCCCACTCCCCAGAAACCATCAGGAAACATCTAAAGTCATTCAGATGGAGATGCAAAACGGGAAGTGCACAATGGCATCATTAAATAGAATGTGTGCAAAAAATTCCATTCAGTAAGTTCAGCTGAGTTGCTAAAAAAAGAGATGATCTTTCTATTATTTATAGTTTAATAAAAAATTTGCTGAAATTACTAGAAAAGCAGAGGACATTTACCCTACCCGTGTAACTAGTCATGCACCAAGTTTTCATTGAAGTTTGTTTCTTTGTACGTGTTATTTTGGTTATTTCTTGTTCTTTGTTGGGTGTGTCTGTTATTACTGTCTACTCTTTATCCTTGGATTATATTCTTTTGATTTCTGCTTGAATCTTGGTTCCCTTGATTACTTTTTTACAAAGCCATCTTTCATTGTATATCTTACACAACTTAAAAATGAATACAATTTCAAAAGTATCAATGAACAAACCTTTACACAGATAGTTAGCTAAATTCCCACCAGACCACTGTCCATTAGAACCACAGGTAATTTTGGCCTGTCCAAATAGAGTATAACCTGTGTTACAAGAGATGGTACATACTGTTCCTGGAGGAGAAGGTCCTGTTGAACAGTTACTGGGAGACACCATACTGTTTTTAGGTAGTCCAAAACCTTGACATGACTTAGCTGAAGTAGAATATAAATACAGAATATTGAGATAATTTTGAGATATTTTGACATAAATGGAAAACTTACAAAAATTAGTTTTTTATGAAGGGAGTTTATTGGAGGAAAAAATTGGAATGGAAATTAAATAGATTTATTTTTTCAAATAACAAGAAAAATAGTACTGTAAGCCCAACTATGTCAGAAAAGCATTCTTTTTACTTAACAAACTAAAACAGAAATTCTCAATATAACATATGTAACAACTTATAAATTTTACCAACATAATGTGTCATTTATTAGAAAATCATGTTTGTACGTTTCTTAAATTAAAATTTTTAAGTATGTTCATCCAATAACATTGTTGAGAAAAATGACCAAAATCTACAAACTTATATATAAGGCATGAGCTACTTTAAATGCCTCATCAGTATACCTGTTAACCCTCCCATATTTTGAGACCTTCACATCTGAGCTCTGTCTCCCACAGAGTGTGTCTCTGGTGTGGGAGGCTAACATTCCCACTTTTTTTCATGTATTATTTCAGCCATTTAAAATGAAAATAAATCTGCCACCAACAGATCATTTTAAGATGAGTAAATGCACATACACTACCTAAAATAAGCATCAGTATAGTTATTGTTACACTTACCACTTCTTTTAATGCTGTTTTTACATATATCTTATACTGAGTAAAGTTTGTCCCTAAAATCCACCACATAAAATAGTTGAAATGCAGAAAATCTCCCATATACCCATAAATTGAGGTACACAGCATCAGAAACACCAACATATTACAAATACAGACTATTACTATCATCCATCTCATTATTACAAGTCTGTCCAGGTAACAACCATTCAGCTTTGTATAAGTAAGCTCGTCTGTCTGACAATTTGGGTCGAGAAGACAGACCCATACACAGTAGGACGGAAAGGACACCCTACTTTTCTTGGCAGGGGCAGATTCAGGATTTCAGGTTTGGGGGTGGGGGTAAAAATAGAATTCAAGGATGAGTGAAGCAAGACAAGAACATGTTTGGGGGGGTTGATTAACATTATCAACCTAAAGTAAATCTTACCTGTGCTACAAGTTTGTCCATCAGGTTGTAAACTAAGGGTGGAAGGACAAGCACATTTCTTACTCTTCATTGGTCCTGGGAAACAAATGTGAGAACATCCAGAGTTAAAACATCCATTCTGACCTAAAATAAACAACAGCATCATATTAGTATCCTACCAATGGAAGTTCCTAAAGCTCCAAATATAGTTATCTCTTAATCCTTGCCTTATCAACTTTTCATCTTGAACTTCATCATGATTTTTTTCATTAATCTAGTTATACCATATTACAGATAAACTCTCTGTAAAATTTTTCAACTATGTATTATAGTAATACAAGCAATTTTTTTTTTGTTTCTGACCTTTAATCAAGTAACACTTTATTTCTATCATTCTTAAAATCAAATATAAAAATTTTTTCACATAAAATGGTGTTACTCATTGGGGAATTAAGTATTTTATTTTCTAATGTCAAAATTAATCAAGTTTCAATTTTGATATCAAAAGTTAAACCAAACATCTGTAAATATTATACAGTACATAACAAGAGAACAAAAACAATCCATACCTGTAAATCCAATACCATTTTTATGAGCAGAGAGACCATTCAATCGTCCAAATGTTGGTGGACCAACAGTTGATAACCCTGTACCATCTATGTTAACCTTTCTTATTACACTGAAAAAATAACAAGACACCCATTCTCTACACTAATCCAAATTTGTATGTTTACATAGAAGTAAACAGGAATGCTGAAGGTAATCCTTTTACAGGAGGAAAATTGGTGGTTAAATATTTCTATTTCTTGCTTGATTTTTATTAGTGACCATGGACACATGGTTATCACCTTGAATTGTTTTCTTTCTGTACCTGTTGGCATTCTTTGATTTGCAACTTGCATTGAAATCATTGTTGATCAATCAATTAAATCGATAGCTTACTTGCTGATCATTCAGTCAAGTAGATAGAACTTACAGTGCTAACCAATCAGTGAAGTAGATGGAACTTACAGTGCTGATCAATCAATTAAATCGATAGAACTTACAGTGCTGATCAATCAGTGAAGTAGATAGAACTTACTGTGCTGACCAATCAGTAAAGTAGATAGTACTCTGTAATTTGACCAGATCAAAGTAATGGGGGTGTGGAATTTTATGAGATTCATCAAGGAGTGTTGTGCGACCTGTGCCATCCAGGTTTGACGATTCCAGTTTATAGGTTTTCCCATCAATCCAGTATATCTTCCCACCTGAAATATATACAAACAGAGCAATTAGGTACTTTCCAGTATATCTTCCCACCTGAAGTATATATAAACAGAGCAATTAGGTACTTTTCAGATCAACTCCCATTTCTCAGTTAGTAAAAACCCTTCATTGCAAGTTTAATCCAATAAAATAAAAAATGAGAATGTTTGATGAATTAAATAGACCATGTTTTGTACTAGTTGATCTGGCTGAGTCAGACTTTAAATATTCTAGCATACAGAAGCAACAGCCCAAAGGAAAGCATATCACCACACCAAGGGTCCGGAAATTTTGACAGCCCATGCCGGTCATTTTATCAAACTTCGGCAGACGTTTATGTTAGTCTTGCTTGGATCGAAAAACTTAAAAAAAACTTGTTCATGTACACGTAGTTATTTTAAGATAAATATTGAAATATTTCATCACATACTCTGTCTTTTAGAAAATATCTGAACGAGTGAAGGAGTTCGGTTTCGACCACACGTGGACGTCCCGACATGTCAGTATTACTATGGTTCTAAATTCTTAGCACAGCTCTACTTACCTTGTGTGTCTAAATGAAGGCCATTAGGCCAGCCCAAATTTGTACCAATAATAACTTTCCTTGATGTACCATCATAATTAGCTGTCTCTATCTTGGCACTTGAACCCCAGTCTGTCCAATACATTACACTGGAAAATAAATATAAGTAAAAACACCTTGGTTTTTTAAATCCTTCAAATTTATCAATTCTATACATCTTAAGAAATATACGGGCAGGACTTACCCAGTTTCCCTTTAAAATAGTGAAGTTTTTAGGTCTTAATTAGGACAAAACTTTCCCAAATGTTAGTCCAGTGAGATAGCTCCGGCCTTGCTGAACCCTTCTCTTCCATATCTACTTGTTTGCTGGACCTAGAGAGATAGGTTTTGGCTGGTCAAATCCTTTCCTTATTAAACCTACCAATATGTAGGATCCAAAAAGATAGCTTTTGGCAGTTTTAATCCAAAACCTACCTATTTGCTTGAGAGCGATACCTCTTGACTGGTATAATCATTCCCTTCCCAACCTACCCATTTGATGGATCTAGACAGATAGCTCTTGGCTGGTCTAATCCCTGGCTGATAACAACTTTACTGGCACTTCCATCTGTTCTCATAGCAACAATGACATCATATCCTGTATCAGTGTAAAACAGCAAGCCAGATGCTGGATCAACTGCTATACCATCAGCTACTGATTCTGCAAATAACACAGACATGTATATTTACACATACTAAAATATGCAAAGTCTGGAATACTGTAAATGTATTGATTTTTGCAGTTGCTAATTACAGTGGATTCGGTCAAGTGAACATATTCACGGGTACCGATTTTTGCGATTTAAAAAAAATGTTTAGCATTATAATATGTTTAAGATCAATTTCACGGGTACTATTTTTTTTGCGATTATATGTCCACCGCAAAAATAGTGAAAATTAGTACATTTACAGTAATGCAGAATGTATGTGTAAATAAATTTACAAAACAATGAACGATGATGATGGAATTTATGTTTTAGGAAAAGAAGTATTGATGCAGCACCCCATTTAAATACTATATGGTCGTATTTAACAACATGTTAAGGATATTCTGTGTTATTTAGAATATCCCCCTTTTGTATTATTTAGAATATCATAGTTTAGTTCAATAGCACTAAAAAGAACCAGTCATATAACTTTTGTACTGATTCACATACCAATCCTGTCATGAACAATACAAACGAACAAATGGATCTATAATCATCACAGTATACAGTTCAGAACAGTGTACAATAGATTACCAGGTTTTAATAAACAAACAAAAAATACGCTAAACATATACATGTATAATGTTTAGACTTACGACTACCCAACTGGATCACTGTTGATATTTGTCTATTGTCTAGGTTGGCTTTCCTTATCTGTTTACTACCTACATCAGTCCAGTACACAACCCGATTCACAGCATCGTAGTCAATAGCAATGGGGTTCTGGTTACCAGATATGGGGATAGAAATGTAACTTCCAGTCGTTAGATCCATCCTGTAGAATGTCTTATTGTTCGTGTCAGTAACCATTAACCAGTTGTCTGGAATAACAGCTGCAATAAAAATAAATAGACATTTTTGTTTCTCATGTGAAGAGTTTTCTTAGTTTTCAGAGGTCTTCCAATAAATACTGTGAAGTCTGTGTAGTTCACTGTGAAAACAGTTTTAACAGTATTAGCTCTCCACTCTGAGGTATTTAGATCCAATCATAAGCTCATCATCAATAAATAGTATCTGAAAACATACCTTGAGAGCAGACGACACCAGCATCTTCCTGATGACCACAGTTATGAGCTCCCCAACCATTAGATCGACACTGAGCTATTGTACTCTCTGTACCAGAACAGTTGGTATTATCTAACCATATCTGACCATTACCCTCTCCAAAGAAAGCTCCTGTTCTTGCAACAGCATTTATCCTGAAAATAATTATTTACAGATTTAACAACATGATCAAAATTTAAGATTATATATAAGTCAAAAATTAAATCTTAACATAAAAAAACAAAAAAAAAACAAACAAACAATGCATAAGAACAGGACCTCTGTACTGATTTCAATTACTGTGAAAGTATTTTAATTTGTGGATGTTTTGAGTTTTTCAGTTTAAACATATACAGAAATCTCCTGTTGATGGAAACCAAATTTCGTGGTTTTGTGTATCCACAAAAACCACAAAAATTGGTACCCCACAATCAATAGTACTTACACAGTAGTTATAAAGTTTGTATGGTTTACCAGTACCCATACTAATTTAGACTGAGATAGGTATTGTGTTCATACTACCAATGGATAAAAACTAGACTGAGATAGGGACTGTGCTCAAACTACAATGGATAAAAACTAGACTGAGATAGGGACTGTGTTCATACTAACTATATAAAAACTAGACTGAGATAGCAACTGTGTTCATACTAACTATATAAAAACTAGACTGAGATAGGGACTGTGTTCATACTACCAATGGATAAAAAAACTAGACTAAGAAAGGGACTGTGTTCATTCTACCAATGGATAAAAAAACTAGACTAAGATAGGGACTGTGTTCATTCTACCAATGGATAAAAACTGACTGAGATAGGGACTGTGTTCATACTACCAATGGATAAAAAACTAGACTAAGATAGGGACTGTGTTCATTCTACCAATGGATAAAAACTAGACTAAGATAGGGACTGTGTTCATTCTACCAACGGATAAAAAACTAGACTAAGATAGGGACTGTGTTCATTCTACCAATGGATAAAAACTAGACTGAGATAGGGACTGTGTTCATACTACCAATGGATAAAAACTAGACTGAGATAGGGACTGTGTTCATACTACCAATGGATAAAAAACTAGACTATGATAGGGACTGTGTTCATTCTAACAATGGATAAAAACTGACTGAAATAGGGACTGTGTTCATACTAACTATATAAAAACTAGACTTAGATAGGGACTGTGTTCATACTAACTATATAAAAACTAGACTGAGATAGGTACTGTGTTCATACATGTTTCAGACTGATAACTTGAACTATTTTAAATGGAACATTATTTTTACCATAGTAAAATATCTTCCTAAAATCATTATGCCATACAACTGCCAGCAAAACAAATGTTTCATGAAACAACATTAAGTTTATCAAGGAAATTTTCTAATGGATAGTTCACATAAATGATGAACTTACGACTGATATCCTAACATGCCACACACAACACCGGCAGCACTGGCCTTCCAAGAGTCATCACATATTGTTCCCCATTTTCCAAAAGCATAGACTTCGGCTCGACCAGAGAACGAGTCCTGTCCGTTAACGAGTCTGACATATACCTGGCTTGGATTAGGGGTCGGTCCAACACTTGTTCCTCGTCCTGGCCGAGAAGTTGTAGTTATCGGTGACCCTAAAAACAAAAAATCCTGAATATAAGTCAATTTCTATTATTTTGTTAAAAACTGTTAGAAAGAAAATAAAATTTGGAATGAAACCAAATGAAATACATTATAAGGAATAAATTTTTTTAATCATATAGCACTTATATTAGAATAAGTTTGGAAGAATTAGCTTTTACAATATGTTTCTAAATTATTCATTGTAATTACCTGTACAAATGACACCAACATCTTCAGTATGACCACAGTTAGTGACACCCATAGGAGCATGGAGACACTGAGATAGACTTGTCTCATTTCCATTGCATCGTACATTATCTAACCAGATTTTACCAGTTCCTCTACCGAAGTATGCACGACTCTTGGCAACAGCTCCACCACTGAAAACAAATACAATAAATAAATAAACAAAATATTCAAAGGAGACAAAATTCTGTATATTACAGCTGTTGAAGCAAAAGTGAGAAAATTACATTCTATCAAAAGATAAGATCTGATGAAATATAAACACTTACTTTGTTTAATTATTGTTTTACATCCTACCACAGATATGTCATACATTTCTGTACAAGATCATCACATCCTGCTATGTAATAGTCCAACATTTTGAGCCAGAGTTTTAATGTGCTAGCTCACAAGAAACAACACCCAACAGGTAGGCATGTCATCCAACTCAACACATTTTTCCTACTCCAATTCACATACTTGATGGAGAAGCAGTGACTATCAATTTGAAAGTATACATAATGACTGGGATAAAACCAACAACCTCATGCACTTGAGGTGGGCATCACTGAGGCTGTAAAAATCTATTTTGAAAAGAAAAAATGTGTCATTTCAGTTGTTCTTGCAAAAAAATGAATCATCATAATTATTTGTGGAAATATCTGAAACGGATGAAACAAAAAAGAAAAACTATACATCATATAATATATTTGTAATGATAAAATAATTACGTTGGATATCCTGCCATTCTACAAACAACTCTAGCTGCTCTGTTGTCAAAGTAATCATCACATACTGTTCCCCATGTGTTATTATATTGTATTTCTACTCGTCCATTTTGTCTATTGTTTCCACTCACTAAACGAACTTGGAATTGATCTAAAAATAAATGACGTTTGTATAACGATATACAGAGGCTTAATTTACTATTTATTTTTTAGTCCTCACATATAAAAAAAGTATGAAATCAACAATTTCAAATGTCATAAAAAATTATTTTTATGCATGAAAATGATAAAAACATTTTCTAGGAATGCCCCATCTTCCTTGTTAAGTTAAAGTGAACATGCTAAAAGAAGTACTTCTGGAACAGCCACTGCTAATTATGTTATATGAATAGTTATGGATTTTTTTAACATTGGTTGTGTAGTAGCCATTTTTAACAGAATCTCTATTTGAAGTAACCATGTTTAGTAGTATCTTAGTGCATAGTGATCACGTTGACATATCTGACAGCAATGTTTAGTTAACTTACATGTGTACTCATGTGACAGTGATGCTACAATGACTTACCCACTTGACAGCAGTTACATTGACTTACCCACCTGACAGCAATGTTACACTGACATACTTTCCTGACAGCAATGTTACATTGACTTACCCACCTGACAGCAATGATACATTGACTTACCCACTTGACAGCGAACACCTACATCCTCTCTATGCTGACAGTTGTTTTGTCCTATTGGTTTGGATGAACATTGGAAGATAGTATTCTCTGTGCCAGTACACGTAACATCATCTAGTAGTATAGGACCAGAACCCCTACCAAATGTACGTGGCACTACTACTGCTCCAGTCCTGGAACAATTCAAAAACAATCCAGTCATACTCATGTTGTTAATAAAGCTCTAGAAAGGCATGTTTTTAATGATAAATATTTTAACTATTTAAATATTATCCATAGGGTAATAAAGTGATATACTTTCAGCAGAGGCAACAATGAACCAATGTCTAACTGTCATGTATAATGGTTTTTCTCTTATTGGAAATTTTCAGATATCTTCATAATACTATAGCATTAATAATCATACCTACCTACTAAAGCCTGACATTGCACACACAACACTTGCAGCATTCCTATCAAAACTATCATCACAGACAGTTCCCCAAGTTTGATTCACATATATCTCAACACGTCCCATGTTTGGTGACCCATCAGGACTAACAAGTCTTATAGGATAGGTTTGAGCTTGAACAGAAAATTGGTCATAATATAAATATTAACTGCAACACTAAATTATAGAAGGAAAAACCAAAACTTTACAGACTGACGGTTGTAGTTTAGCAGGAGAGTACTCAAACCAAGCCAAAACAATATATTTAGCTGAGCAAGATTTTAATTTCTAGCTCACAAACACACTATCTTTTAGGAGGGAAATCCTCGCAAGTCATACACATTATACATACACAGAGTCGTTTAAAAAAAAATCTTTCTCTTATATGCTAATTGTTTAGGTCAACTGCAGTGACTATCAATTTAAATGAACATTGGAACGAATGGGTCAGACATCAAACTCACTACCTAACACAACAACAACCAAACCAATGAGAAGCTTGATTATAGAGAAATTGATCCACTAAATACATCAAAATACACAAAGCTCCTGAACTTACTTCTACAAATAACACTGAGGTCTTCACTATGGTCACAATTATTCTGTCCCCATGGCCGTGATGCACAACCATCTAGGGATGTCTCATTGCCATTACATCTTAAATCATCTATCCAAATTTGTCCTCTTCCGGCTCCAAAATATGACTTGCTCTTCACTGCCACAGAATTGCTTACAAAGAAAAATAACATAGTTGTATTTACCAATGATCAACAGAGTTACATGGAGGACAAAGTCCTATGAGGGTGTTTGAACATACTTGATCATGAATGCTTAAAGAAGAAAGTACCAGTAATTACAAGAATTATAACTTAACATTAAATCAAGCCTCCTAGCAGCATAAACTGATCTAACTGATGTTTTCTGGTCAATTAAAGAACCACATTTATGCTTCACATTTGAATGCATAAATGTGGTTCTAGTTTTAAGGTGTCAGTGCAAAACTGGCTAATATCATTTTTAATGTTATTTGCTGGAAAATAATCTTGGTGGTTTCCTTGAGTACTCTAAAAGTAGCAAATTAAGAATCCACAGAAAGATGTAGTGTCACATGGTATGACTCAGATATCGAATCTAAGCTTTTTGAAAATGTCTTAGTTGGAGAAGTCACTTTCTGTCACCTCTCATATTCAGAACAACAATGCCTAATTTTTTCTTTAACAAAATTACAGAATTATTTTCTATCACCAGGGGAAAATCATGATTAATGCTTTGATACTCTGCTAGATGTACTATATAATGGAAATTTAGTTAGAAAATAATTTTAATTTTGTTCAACCATTTAGGTCATTATAGCTCTAATATGGAAATAATTTTACCAAAAAATGCAGACTTTTTATTTGCTGGACCAACAAACCACAAAGTTAAATACCACATAAATGTTTATTTTCCCCTAAAATCATTTTAACAAAGATAAATGAAACCACCATATTTTCCTTCAACCAAATCATTTTCCTATACATTGTACAATAAAGCATCAATACACCAAAAAGCTACAAATGGTTAGGCAGCAGGTACTAGATGTTCATTCCTAGTCCAATTTAAATGGTCCAAGGCCTCACTTTCATCTAGTATGAACCCCTATCATTGACAAAAACTTCAGCAAGGTAATATTTAAGGAAACCACAACCAAGGCAAAAAAGGCAACACAAAAGGCTCCAACACATTACATAGAACAGGGTGAAATAGCATTATTCTTGTTATAATCTGATTACTATTGATGATAAACAAGTACTGGTACATGAAATGTTATGAAAGTAATATCAAAATCTATGAAGAATTACATTTAAATACCATTCTGTGTCAGAATCAGGCAATGGGTGGTACACCATTATTCTTAATTTGTTCTTTTGGCTCAAATATATTCAATACATTGGTCTGTCATTGTTGTTTTTGAGTGTTATGAGGCAAAAAATACTTGGATAATGCATTAAAATGAGTTTTTTTCCTTTATGTGCCACACCATATACATATTTTGCCTGATTATTGGAAGTACTTAATGTGATTTTATCTAGGAATAAAACAACGATGATGATGATATTTTTAAATGAAAAAGACTTCTTAAAAATGACAGAAGCAAGTATGCAATTTCAAATATGGTCCAAGACGATGGAAAATGAAGAAAATATGTAAATGATAAAATTCTTCCACTGAATAACTTTCATAACAAATTCATTGGAGCTCTAAGGTGATTTGGTAATACAAAGTTTCTACATGTAGTATTTCTGGATAATATGAACTACTTTGGAGAAAGCACTACAGAAAGAAGTGTTTTTCTTACTAGTAAATTCTAAAATACAAAAGGAAAAATAACACATTAGTAAAATCTAAACATAGAACAGAGGTTATAATTGACTTTGTTATTCATAGTAAGAATGAAATAAATACACACTAATATGACTGGAGTTATGTAAATGACTTGGTAAGGACATTAGTTGCTTTATTTCTCAAAGTGACATGATATTCATTACCAGCAAAAGGTAATATTAGTTATATAGTGATTTAGTCACCGTGTAGGGAATTTACCCTGGTCAGTATATTTCATACCCGGCGAAGTGCAACCGAGCCAGGTATGGAATCTACTGACCAGGGTAAATTCCGTACATGGCCACTCAATCACTATGTAAATAATTTACCCCATTAATGATTTTCTTTATGTTTTTTAAGAAAAAAAAAATAGTATATACCCGATATTTCGATAGCAATAATTTTCTTTAATGCGGCCTTTTGATTACTTTTAATGGTTTCCTTTGAATTCACCATCATTTTCATTTTGTGTATATCATCTGCCATAAGCGACGCAAAACGTTTGGTTGCCATTTTGGTTGTAGTAAACTAAAAAACAATAACTGACCGGGTATTGCTAAAATAGTGACCGTGTATCGGAAATACACCGTCTTCACGTGATCAAAATACAGAGTGCCGATTAGTTGATTTCAACTGATAATTATCAGAGGTAGGGTAAAATAACGAACTTGTATCAAGTAAATAAAGTTGTGAAATGAAGAAGAAATCACCATGCTAAAGGTACTTTAAAAATAATTTGTATGTATTTTCAATACCATATAGAATTTGTATACTAACTGTAACAGAGGTTTTTTTATATATTTTATGGGAGTATAGATTATAGATTATCTTCTAAAACTAAAGTTATATGGTAATCATTTCTGATCATGAGAGAATGGCAAAAGTTTGTTTTCAGATAAAATAAGTTTATGGGTGGTGGGGGAGTAAAAATACTTTGAAACTTTAAAGGTAATTTATTCTTAATATATTCTTTGGCCTGATTGTTTTCCTCAGACAAAGTATAAGTATACATGACATAAACAAGAAATCTATGAGCAATGGCTCCGTCAAGTGATACCCTCAATAATCACATCACTAACATACACAAAATCCTTGTTACACAGGAAGTTGTTGTCAACTTTTTCTGAAAATAAATCCCCTCATATGGCATACCTTCAGAAAGAATGTGTTAAAATTTCAAGCTGAGTGATGAGTAGTTGCTGGGAAAAATGTGACACCAATTTAACTTTTAAAAATTTGTCAAAAATAAAGCCCTCCGTAAACAGGTAAAGTTCATATTTTTTTTCTGAAAATGCATCCAAACATATGTAAAATCTACTGAACAATGACTAAAAGTCAAGCCACTGTGATGAGTAGTTGCTGAGAAAAATGTAACAAAAATTTCAACTTTCAAATTATGTCCAAAATAAACAAAGTAGTTGTCATATATTTTTTTCCGAAAATGCACCTTTATCTAAAGGAAGAATGTCTTAAAACTTCATGCCACTGTGATGAGTAGTTGTTGAGAAAAATGTGACAAAAATTTTAACTTTCAAAATATGTCAAAAATAAACAAAGTTCTCGGTAAACAGGAAGTTGTTGTAATTTTTTTTTCTCGAAAATTCCACCTCATGGGATACCTACAGAAGAAATTATGTTAAAATTTCAAACCCCTGTGAGTAGTAGTTGCTGAGAAAACTGTGACAGAAACAATTATTACACAGAAACACAGACATACTTAATCACGGAAAAGGATAAAACAATTCCCCCCCCCTTTATCCTATGGAGTTGGGACACAAAAAAACATTAACATAAGTATTGCAGTACATGAGGCAGATTCATAAAAGATTTTTAAATGAATTTCTCAGTTAATCTTTCCTTAACTCAGTCTCCCATCAGGAAGATTGAAAAAAAATTATATATTTGAAGAAGAATTCCATGAAATTCAAAGAATACCATTGGAGATGTTTAATCATTTGGTATGTTAACTATTCATTCATTCAGTACAGATCATGTTATTGTTTTATATAATAAATAATTAAACAAGTCAATTTTTCATAATCATAATAAAACTTTCAACTTTGTCCGATTATGAACACCTTCTAACAGATTGGTTGTGTCAATCATTTCTTCTCTAGCAATAATGCATTAACAAAGAGGCAGGAAATGACTGCAAATTTCATCCTAATTATTTTTTTTTAAATCTGACACTTTATATATCAACCATGTGTTAGGTTAGGAAGATGATTTTTATCTAAAAAGAAGATAAACTACTCATGCTAGGCTGTATTTAAAAAATACACACTTAAAATTTACATGTAAATCCATTCATCCATACCTTGCATATCCAAAAATCTGTTTACATACAACTTGAGCTACATGATAGTTAGCATTATCATCACAAACAGTACCCCACTGACCACTGTGAAAAATTTCAACACGTCCTTCATACCGAGTGCTACCACCAACCAATCTAACTGCTGATACCTGGGTTCTACCTAAAAAATGAAACTGAGATTAAAATACAGTTCCCCAATGCTGTGATAAACCTCAATAAGACTTTCATAGTGGCTGCTACCAAAAATTTCCTAAAATATGTTCTTGCAGTATATACTGCTAAAGCTATTGTTATATTTAACAGGACAAAAATCATATAAACTATTTGTCAAACTTGTCTACAATATGAAGTCACATGGATGAGCCGAGAAAGTCCAGTGGCTACTAGACAAGATTTCACACTTGGTGATGGAGGTATAAATGAAGGAGCATTCCTTCATAAAAAAAAACATTAAACCATAATTATTTTTTTTTGAAAATTGACAAATGGGCAGATAAAACGACATATTTGTCCAAAAATGATCATATAAAAATGAGACACAGTAAATTTTTAAATTACCACGTCACCTACAAACCTGCACATTGAACAGAAGCATCTTCGCTATGGCCACAGTTATTTCTACCCCATCCACGACTTCCACACTGGGCTATACTAGTCTCATTCCCACGACAGTTTACATTATCTAACCAGATTTGTCCATTTCCTCGTCCATAGAAGGCATTACCCTTAGCCATGGCACTATCCCTATATAGAGTAACCATGTGTGTTTTGATTTTTACCTTTAACTATTGTTACTGTTCAGTCATTCAGATATGATAATAGGTATAGCTCAAAATAAGTATCTAGAGTGGTGAAAATGATGGATAATAATAATAAAGGGTGGTAAGGTGACTTTATTATAGATACCATTACCTGTTAAGACCCTTTGCAACACTTTATTTTTACACAAAGGTTGTTCAAATATTCAGACTCTTCAGAATTTTACTGGGACAATACATAAGCCATGGTTATAGAGAAACATTGCTTGTTTGGTGAACATATAGTTAAAACATTGATCTATCTATAGTTTGTAAATAATCCTCCATGGTGTAAAAAAAAAGTACCATATTTAAAAAACATAGTCGCCACATTGTCTCACTTTGTCAGTTTATCTATTAAAATACCAAAATCCAAAAATGCAATACAAAAAAATACTACATAACCCGTTTTATCATTATAAAATGTCCTTAATTATTTTAATTCATTGAAAACCTTCAACTGGCAAAGATTTAAGTGTAAGAGTAATTCACCATGTTGTCATTCACCAAAATGTCAATAGTGTTATGCAGTAGACAATAAAATGTTTACATTTTTTATACTGGAACTTTTTGAAGGTAAAACTGTGAGAAACTGTTAAAAAACTAATCTTAACAAAGACAACCACAGGATATTTAAATTGGTTGATTTCTATTCAATAAATGACATATGGATGAAATACTTAAAAAATAAATTCAAAATTCTGTAAGGTGTCATGAAAATGAAAAAAAGAGGGTTAGATCTATAAACGACAGTTTTGTCCTCAAAAAATTGGTTATTTGTATACAACAAAAAAGGCAGAGACAGGCAGTGGTAACTGTAGAAGGACAGTGTATGGGATATGTGTCATGTTCTTTCTGGTAGTCATTATCATAAAGTAGTAAAAAAGTCTTTTATACATTTAAATAAAAAATAAATCTAGATTCCACATTGAAAACTTTAGTGAATAGGGGTTTCCAAAATAGTCTATAATACTTCATCACTGCAAAAAAATGACATATCATGGTTAAATAGTTCCCATATCAGATATAGTTAATCTGCCATGCATCTGATTCTCAATCAGAAGTCCAAAACTTGCAAATTCCTTTATGTTATTGGCATCTAAAAGATTTGTTCTTTATAAAAAAAATTTATTTTCACACATCAATATATCCAAATAAGTGTATAATTTAGTACTGGATATGATACACTAGGGAGTTCACTCATTGATTCAAGACCCTAGTTGATTCTATCACTTAACAATATATCTTCCACATCGAACACTAATCTTTATGTCCATTACTCTCCCTCCCCCCCCCCAAACCACATCATCATTTCTCATGATTATTTTTCAAGAAAGCCCTCTTCAGAATCCTGAATAAAAAATACTAATGAAATCAAGTCATTGTTACATCAATCTATTCAGTTGGTGGCATGATAGGAGATTCTTTATATCAGACTTTATTTGGCAAACTGTGTGACCACTGTGCTGTGTTTCATATATTTTTTTTTAAATAATTCAATTGGTTCAACAAGTAAACTATTTATGATTATTAAACATCTGACAGTCAAAGACCATACCTGTTCACTTTGGAACAATTCATGATGGAGATTATTCCCAATCAACACTGTCTTATGCGGGAGATTTTTGAGGAAAAAACTTATTTTTTTTATGTAAAATGCAATTATTTAGTATTTATCACCAAAAATATAGTTATTTTTACCAAAAACCTTCCACAAATCTTACATTTTTATGTGGGAGAATCTTATTGTAAAATTTATTTTGTGGGAGGATTAACAGAAAATAAAGACTGTTTTAATTGGAAATATTTCAGACACAAATGTCCCAAAAGAAGCCTTGAATATCAGGGCTGCCATCACTTTTGTCTAATGAAATAAGAGGTTCTAAACTCCACTGGTTACATTGCCATAGTGAAGCATCATGGGTTTCATGTGATGTCAAACCTAGCTCAATACTGATCGTGTCAGAAAACTCAAGTGATGAAAGAGGCAGTAATTCTAGCTAACCATTAAATGACAATACTTTTTTTTTTCAAGCATCACAATTTTGTTCATTTGGCAAGTTTGTAAACAGAAACTTACACATAAAGGTTTTACTTAGAATTTTCAACATAGCAAAATATCAAATACAAAAATACCAATCAAATACATTACAAATTTCACTACGTTGTACACATGTTTCAAGGAGTAACCTCTCATCAGCAGCTTTAGAATCAAGTATATAGGAAGACTGTATTAGTTTTTAAAATAGTTCATAAAAAATATACTAAAGACTTACGTTGGTTTTCCAAGCATGCGACAAATGACCTTAGCATCATTAGCACCCCAATAATCATCACAAATGGTACCCCATGTGTTATTATAAAAGACCTCTACACGACCTTCGTTGTTGTCCCTACCGCCAACAAGCCTAACTTGTACATTGGTCTGTACAGAACCACCTGTTCCAACAAATCAATCATATTTTACACTTGCATCTTTAGAAAGAGCCTTGCTTTCGAAGGGCCTATCTAATGTAAAGAAGCAGATCTGACAATTTCTGTTCTTATCTATTGATTTTTCAGGTCTTCTTGACATAAGACATTAAACACTTTACATTTTCATAGTTTTTTATAGTTCTATGGGAGAAAGAATTTCTACTCTTATTTAAAATATTTTCTGCACTCTTTGATGAAATAGAAGTTTTAACATGCTTGTAAAAAAATCCTAATTTTACCATTTCAAATGAAAATGGAAAAATTATTTCAACCACCCTTTACAAAAGGAGAATCAATATTTCTCCACAATAAAATGTAAACTGAGTTAAAGGTTATCGATGGTTACGTAGAGCTACCAACCCCATGTTATAAAAAATAGTAAGGCTGGGGTCCACAGAAGATTTGTAAGGAGCAGATATTTTTGTTATAAAGCTTCTATACAAGCTCGATTAAAAACCATGACATTCATTTTGCACTGTAAAATACATCATTGGCAAATGCCAAAAAGTCTGTGAAGTGGATTTTACTAGTTTCACTAAAATAGTAAGGGTTTTCAGATCTGGTTATCTCTCCATCAGAACAGTGAATTCCTGTTGAAATTCTAAGAAGCACTGAGCATTAACCGGCATAATAGATAGTACATCCAAGACATTAAAATGTTAGAACTTACGTGGATAACACCTTACACCAGCATCTTCATCATGACCACAGTTATTATTACCAAAACCATTAAATTTACACTGTCCAAGGTTAGTCTCTGTACCAACACACTGTACGTTATCCATTATAATTGTTCCAGTACCCTGCCCATATCTGGCATGGCCAACTGCTGTGGCTCCGTCACTGTAAATACAGAAACCATTTTTACATTACAGACCTGGTAATCTTTATCTCTGAAACTCATTTTTTTTAACATTACTGATTATACATTTATATTACTGATTATACATTTATATTACTGATTATACATTTGCCTGAATCATCTTGAACTTTGAAATAGTGTATTTTGCAGTGAAAATCTGCAAAATTTCAGGAAATTGGTAAATATCTCTGAAATCATTATTATCGAAACACCAAAATTTAACCTTCCTACAGGTAAAATATTCTCTGTTGTCAGCAGAAATCCAAGAGATTGAAAATCTGATTTATGTTTGAGGTGATAGCCTTATTTCTAAGTTTCTACTTACCAGATATTACATAAACATCATTATAAAGAATTGTTCTGTCAAATATTTCATACACATGGAAATACATTAAGATTTAAGGATCTGATATAAGTGATCAATCACAAATTTTCCCTAAAAAAAATCAAGAAATTTCATTCCTAAAAATGACCAAACAACATAATACAATTACATTTTCCCCCATTCAATATTCACCCTTACATATATTACATGATAACAATAACAATAATATTGCTTACGTAGAATATCCCAGCATTCTGCAAACAACAGCAGCATCAGAGTTAGACCATGTGTCATCACAAACTGTTCCCCATTGTCCATTGAAGTTGACCTCTACACGACCTTCCATTGCACTGCTGCCGTGGACGAGTCTCACTGTCACATTCTGGACGGTTCCTACAAAGATATCCTCACTTATTTGATGTTACAAGTATAAATATTCTAAGCCATCTCACCAAAATTTCCTTTTAACTATTTGACAAAGTAAATTGTAAACAGTCTATATAACAAGAATAAGTATGGCGTATGTCAAAGAGACAACAACCCCATTGGGATGAAAATGTCAGCCCAAGACCACCCATTGGTCTTCAATGAACGAAGAGGAAACCAACCTCATACCACAGGGCAGGCTGCCACTATAATAAACTTTCACTAATAAGTCCAAGATAATTTCCCTTCTTTTTGAAAAAGAAAAAGACTTCTGACAAACTGTATAGCAATTTGTCATTAACATGCCTTTATCATTATGATAGACTTAAAAATACTATTTGCCATAGCCCTAGTCAATAAAAAAAAAACTGGATCTTTAGGTAGGTAAATACTTTTTTCTCAAATTATTCTAAGTCTGAACTTTCATTTTCAACAGATTGTTATAGATAATAGATGTGTATTTAGTAATACTGACATAATTGACAATTTTCTTATTCATGTTGTAACAATTATTCTAATATGGCATGCTTCAAAGCTCTTTAGACCACCACCATGGTAAAAAAAATGATAAACAATGGACCAACATTTCGTTCAACACACAGGCTGCGTCTGTTCAAAAATATGAAGAAACTAGTCCTATTAGAATCGAACTAAATCACTGAAACTCCTTTGTATCATTGTTTTACAATGAGTTGGCCATTTATGTCATTATTTAACACCTCAATATTGCTCAGGGTAAAACAATAAATGGCCAGTCCATGATAAAATAATGATAAAATGGAGTTTCCGTCACTTATTTCTTAAACAAAAAGATCACAATAGCTCAGGAAGCGACAGAAAGATATAATAAAAATTTGGAAATCACAAAAAAAAAGGAAAAAAAATTGATGTTACATCAATAAAAACTGTTAATTAATTCGGAAGGAGATGAGCTATGACAAACAAACTGATTTTAAGTTTTGTCCTTATCATTTATTTTACCATCATAACAGTAGGCTCCAGCATCTTCATCATGATCACAATCATTCTCTCCCCAGCCTTTGAATGTACAATTCTGAATATTAGTCTCTGTCCCTAAACACTCAACATCATCCATCCAGATAGGTCCCCTACCAGTACCAATACCTGTCAATGCTCTACCTCCCCTGCAAGATCAATCAAACTTTTACTTTAATTTAATTTGTTCAACTCATATAAATAAGAATGCTCCTTAACAACAAACAGGCAGATGATAATAAGACCACAGTTCCCAAATGTGAATTTAGACTGTCAGATTTAACAGACCAAATAAAATGAAAAATAAGGGCTGTTCCATTAAAAGATAAGATGTATCCAGGGAAGGCACTTTTTTACCAGGGGAGCCACCAATAGTTTTGTATTAAACTTTATATTTGTTGAGAGACCTAAACACCCACTCTTATACAAAGATAAAAAGTGCCTTCCCTTCGTCCCTCATATGTTTTACTGCAACAGCCCTAAAACAAAATAAAATAATATAAAAAAAACTCCTTTAAACTTTATTGCATTATTTCTCCATAGACCTGTGTTATAAACTCCATGTGTGTGTATATGTTACTTTCCTTTAACATTTTGTTTGCATATTTTAAGGTCATTTTATTTCTTAAGTGTTTCCATTCTGAAGAACAACACCCCTAAGTCTTACACACTAACCTTGAAAATCCTAGCATCTTACAAATGACCTTGGCATCTCTGTCATCCCAGGAATCATCACAGATTGATCCCCAGTATCCATTATAGTTCACCTGTACTCTCCCCTGAGCTGTTGTTAAACCTCCAACCAGTCGTACAGTAGGAGCAGAAGATGTAGCATTTGGCACTGAAAACATATAAATAATACATGTGGATGATTTAACAGTCCAATAACAAGTCATATAATTATAATCATATGACACCGATGCGCCTGATCCACTACCAAAGTATAACTAATACTTAATTTGAAATGAATTCAGTATACAGACACATATATGTAGATTTAAGTTTACTCTAAAATATACGACTTTTTTACCAATACAGACATTCTGTTGATTCAGTTTGATTGATTTTAAGTGTTATCTTTCAACATGATGAAATAATTTTGGTTACAAAATACAAAACTGAACTTAATTCATCATATGAACACCCCTAACCAATGAAGTAAAGCAGCTTGCTACTTCCAATTTAAATGACCAACAGCTGGTCATTAAACTTTTCATTGGTGAGTTATATTAGCAAGTGGCCAGTTTAAATGTCTCAATAGGTTTGTCAATCCTTCATAGTGTTTGGCCAATGTAAGAGGATCACAATAAATAATAATAAAAATAGTTAAATATCTCACCAATACAAATAACTGAGGCATCTTCTGAGTGGTCACAGTCATTTTGTCCCCATGGTTTTCTCTGACACTGGCCAATGTTTGTCTCGTTACCAGTACAATCCATGTTATCAATCCAAATGCTTCCTGTACCGTTACCATAGAAACTGTTACCAATAGGTATTCCAATCATACTGTTCAAAAATAAAATTATAAATGCTAAAAAAAAAAATATTGAAATCTCAAAGCCATATTATTTGACTATGGAGGACAATTATCAAATTATCAGAGGCCAAACTTAACATCACTGGAGAATGTTTATGTTACATTACGTTTTCATTATCTTCAACTTTTTATATGAAATTTATTTTATTTGTTCACTACAATATGTATGTAGACCTTTCCTGTTTTAACCTACTGTGTATCTGGATTTTGATGTCTTTTTATTGTTCTGTTTAATTTGCCAATACTTGTTATTGACAATGTCATAAGGATCATTTCATCAATTAAATGTTTCTTTCTTATCATTATGATTTGCAATACATTCACTAAAAACTACAAAAATGCCATTGGAAAAAGCTCTAAGAAAGAGTTGCTCCTTAACTTCGACTAAACCAAGACTTCTGTAGAGCTAGTCCCCATTATTTTTCTCCTTATCTTTTTCATATAACTTGAAGTAAGTGGTTTTACTTCTATATTCTATAAAAAGACATGGTGTTCATGTTTGTTGCCTGATCTATATAATTCACACAATTTTTGAATAAAGTTTAAAGAATGTTCATGACCAAATTCGTTTACCATAAATACAGTTTTCTACTAATTATGTCAAGGTGAGCAAACTATAAACTATTGACCTACTTAGTAAATCCCAACATGTGACAGACGACAGTGGCTTCAGGTTGACCCCATCCATCATCACAGATGGTTCCCCATTGGTTCTCATGAAGAACTTCAACCCTCCCTGAAGTAGATGATCCTCCTCGTAGACGAACTTGAAGCTGCAAAGACTGAACTGAAAAATAAAAGTAAATCTCCACAAATAGTTATTTCATTGGAAGTGGTTGTAGAAAAAAAGTATTTTCATGTCAAAAATTGAAAAAAAAGAGATTGAACCATTAAATTAACAAAAAAAAACCCCAGAACTTCCTATTATATGACTGCCTCTGAAACTTTTTAGTGTCTGAGAGACACAAAAAAGCATCAGACTATCACATACAGGTATATAATACAATACCTTCATAAATCAAAGACTGAAGTGTTCAAAGTTGCTTATCGTCATAATGTCACTGATTTTGGCTTGCTTTCAACATCCGAAATGGCACAAATGCTATATTCTTTATAATCAGGTGATTTTCATTATAATCTTTGTTCCCTTGATATTATTACTCTTTCATAAACGTGATGACCCAAATGATTCTTAATCAAAACAGCTGGTTACCACTGGTAATGTTTCTGTTCCATAAATTTCTCTCAAATTTTAAGAGTTCTTTGGGTTCTTATGATATTGACGAGAGAATCAGATTAGGAACCAAGGAACCAGATTAAACAAATAGGCCATAAACATTATCAGGGTCCTGATTACCTATAGAGTCAATTGTTACGAGCCCCATCTATCCCCTACTAACCCAATTGTGAGTGGAGACAGCCAGATGAACCATCTATCCCCTATTGACCCGACTGAATATTGTTATTCCCTTTGATTTCTCTTCTATAAATGATCTCACCTGTTTCACAGACGATACCCACATCCTCTGTATGATCACAATCACTGACACCCCAGGCATCATGTTGACAGTTGGCTATCGATGACTCTCCACCCCCACAATGGACACTATCTAACCATATTGGACCATATTGGGTTCCAGAGACAGCATATCTAGTTCCTTTTACAGCAACAGCTTGTACACTAAACAGGAAGTCAAAACAATTTTATCAATTTTTACTTTTTGTTGTTCCAAATTCTGTACTTTAGATAACTATGTTGCTAAAAAAGATTATGTCTAGACAAAGAGTAGAGCATAAAATAATTGAATCAGTTCATTGATTTACAGTACTACCAGCCTAAACTGAACCGGTTTGGTTTGATGTACAGTACAACCAGTCTAAACTGAACCACTTTGGTTTTGATGTACAGTACAACCAGTCTCAACTGAACCACTTTGGTTTTGATGTACAGTACAACCAGTCTAAACTGAACCACTTTGGTTTTGATGTACAATACAACCAGTCTAAACTGAACTGGTTTGGTTTCTTTGTACGGTACAACCAGTCTAACCTGAACCAGTTTGGTTTTGATGTACAGTACAACCAGTCTAAACTGAACCAGTTTGGTTTTGTTAATTTTTTTTGTATTGACTAGTTTAAAATGTTAATTTACTTGTTTTGGTTTAGATAGCAAAAGATTTATTCATGTTGTGGTTTGGACAAGTTTTACTGTGAGTAATGGTTTCTAAACTCACTGTTTTTTATTACTTATACCAAACTCATAATGAAATTCTTCCCTTACAACAGTACTTACTAAGTAACACCAAGTTGATCACATACAACTTTAGCTGCTGTACTGTTGAAATCATCATCACAGACTGTACCCCATTTCCCTCCGTACTGGACCTGGAGTAAACCTTTGTTTGGGGAACCTCCACCAGTCAGCCTTATTTGTACATTCTGAGAGGCAGGAGCTGAAAAAAATCATAAAAATAGAAAATAAGCTCAGTTACTTATACCTGCAATTGATTAAATACTGTATGCATCAAGGAATCCATTCTAAAAATACCTCAAAATTCAGTACACAACTATTTTAATGCAGAAATATTGAAAATTGGATGAGTAAAGGTTACGTAGTTCTCAAACACTCAGAATGACAAAATAATTAGATGGCTCTTCGAAAAAAAAACAAATAAAAACACTAGAAACTGTAAGCAAGCCTACTAAATAAATACTGAAGCCTAGGGATGTAAGCATGTAATCTCCCCTTACGACCACTTTTATATAAGGGCACTAGGAGCCTCACTTAAGCCCCATTAAGTAAGATAAACTTGATATCCAAACAACACTTCCTTCAGAAAGGATAATTTAGTCATAGTCTCTTAGGACCAATTCGACTGTATAGAATTTAACATACTGTTCGAACAGATAACTCCCACATCTTCAGAATGGTCACAATCATTATCACCAAGAGCATTAGTTTCACACTGTAAAATTGAGGACTCATTTCCAAAACATGTTACATCATCAAGGAAAATGTTTCCTGTTCCCTGTCCGAAGCCAGCTGCTGTTACCGGTACTGCATTCTGACTGTAAAGACAGTAGGGATACATAATATTGATTCATTGATAATATTAGTACTTCTATCTACATATCGATTGAATACTGTGAAAGCATTACTATTTGTGGGGAATCAATTTTCATGATTTTTTGTGGGTTTAGCAAACATCAAAATTTGGTTCACAACAAAAGAACAAATTCAAATGCAGATGCAGCTGTCAAATTCACAAAGTCATAAATCTGCAATGCGATGATTTTTTTTCCTAAACCATGAAAATTGGTATCAATGAATAAAAATACATATACAGTAAACCATTGATGTTTTGTTTGTTTGTTTGTTGGGGTTTAATGTCCGAGCAGCAATATTTCAGCTATATTCAGACCATGAACATGAAATTGATGATAAAATGAACATGAAATGATGATGAAATGAAAAAGGAATGGGACACATGGACAATGGGGTCGACAAGTTTTGATTGCCACCGGAAATAGAGAGAGATGGGTAGGGTCGGGCAATTTAGCCTCCTGAGGCGGAGCCCTATGGTTCCTACTACGGGAGAATACCATAGTAGGGTTCTTTAACGTGCAAGGAACGTGGCATCTTTCCCAACACGGTGCACCACTATGGTTTGCGGTCAGGTTTTCCGTATTATAGCCTGACAACCCCAGCATGTAACACGCCAGGGGTACCCCATTCCACCACCTGGGGCACACATCCCAGTTGCTCTGTGGGCAGAGCGCCCTAACCCCCGGCTAGGGTTCTGAGCGCTATTTAGTTGCCTTTTACGACAAGCTTAGCGCTGCTGCAGGCCTATTCTTTTAACATCCAGACCTGCACGGGGCCAGTAAACCATTGACCTCACTTAAATAATTATTTAATTATAACAGTGGACTAAAAGGTCAAAGATGGGTCATAAATGATTGTCACATGACTAATTTGTCCATTCATGAAATTAAATACAATGACTGACATAATCTCTTTAAAAAGAATCAGGCATGAAAAAAACTTTTGACCCTAAAAAAACTGTTGTCTGACCACTACGTTCTATTTTCTAGTAATGGCATATGTTTTTTGACAAATCAAAAAAGCATAGACTTTGTGCAGGATAACCAAAGGACAAATCAGTTTCAGTTTCATTAAACTCTGTTCAATAGTTCCAGAGGAGAAGATGCTTGAAAAAATGTTTCAATTACAACTGATGGCAATGGCTAAACCAAAAGGCATCGTTCATAAAACTTTGAGTTTGGCAATACAGAAAATAGGCTATTGCATGATTATAAGAATATATTATACCTGGTAATGTATTATAACTGTAAGCATGAACAAAATAAATTACTACAAGGATAATATACATGTCATAGCCTTTTATCGTGATATATATATACAATCTCCAATATAGATAAACTAAAACAATATAATGACGAATTTATACATATGCAATAAGTACCTAGGTTTGTGTAACATCCTACAAACAACTGCTGCAGCATTCTGATCAAATTTATCATCGCATACTGTGCCCCACCGTCCTCCAATATTTATCTCTACACGTCCCTGGTTTCTATTTCTGCCACCAACTAGTCTCAGTTGTGGTGTACCTGTCATTGACAAATTGTACAGAATGAAAATACATGTGTGGCAAAGAGGATAACATGACTGTCAAATAATAACACAAGAGTTTTAAAAATTACAGCTTTCCTAAGACACATGATCACACCTGTTCTGTTTCAATGAAAAATCTTGAAAATATCTGTATGCAGAAAGGACTATAGTTACATATGGCATATGTAGATCAAAAAGTATTGTTTGGTTGGTGGGTTTCTCTGTATATCACATCTACTAACAGCAGTGTCTACAATTAATATGGATTGACACTTTAAAGCATATACATACGAGAATTACAAATAACACCAACATCCTCGTCATGGTCACAATTATTTGTATACCATCCCTTGTTGTTACACTGTAGTAAACTTCTCTCACTGCCAGTACACTTCAGATCATCAAGCATTATAGGACCTGATCCTGCACTGTATGCTGAGGATGACACGGACAAAGCTCTATCCCTATAACATTAAACATCTGTTATTATGTTGATCATGAACTCATGTCAAACCTTGTAACATGCCCTACCACACAGTGGTCAACATCACAATATTATTAAATATAAAATTAGTATAAGTTATGACCTCATAATACAGCATCATGATGTCATTACTCATGATTAATTTTACACTTATAACTTTCAATGAAATTGACAGCAGCAGTTGGTTTATCATATAATTGTTCATCAATCATATTGAACAGTCAAATAGGCATAGATCTAAGTCTACGCAGGCTACATCCAAGTAATATATCTGTTTTGATTCAAAATCAGAAAAAAATAAAAGGGTTCTTACATGAGTGAAGATCAGGTTATCTTTCACAATATTAAGAAATTCAAGTCCTTTTCACAAGTGGAGTGTATCGGCATGAGTGACCTAGAACTACTCTAACAAGTGAAAGATAACTGGATCTTTGATCAACAATGAGTATAAGAACTTGTTTCAACTGTACAAACATATATATTATTTTCCTAGGGAGTGCAGCCAATATTGGAAACATATTATATAGTGATGTCAGATTTCCTCTTGCCTATGTCTTAAATATGTCTTTGACGCTTTCACTTTCATGACGTTTCATAGGTTAAAAGAACGAATTAAAACAAGTCTGTGTGACATCATCACACAAAGATTATCTCAACTAACAAAGTGCAATTTCCAGAAGAAAAGTACATATTTCAAATAAGACCTCAAATTTAGTAAAAAAATGTGATCTCACTCGTAGGTCAAAATTTATTGTTGTAGATAAAAATAATTGTCACACATACTTGTGAGAGTCAAATGGACTATAAAGGTAAAACCACAGACCAACAGTTAATGCATACTTTGGTTGATAGAGCATACCTTCAAGAACCAAACATGGCAAAGACAACAGATGCCTTTGTAGATGGGGCTATATAACCTTCTAAAATGCAGCATTGAACAGAAAACAGATGCCTTTGTTGATATGGGCCATATTACCTTCTAGAGCTCAACATGGCACTGACAACAGGGGTCTTTGTTGAAAGGGGTCATATAACCTTCTAAAGCCCAACATGGCACAGACAACAGAAGCATATGTTGATGGGGCCATATTACCTTCTAAAACCCAACATGGCACACACAACTGAAGCAGCCTTGTTGTCAAAGGAGTCATCACAGACAGTACCCCAAGTGTTGTTATGGAAAACCTCTACACGGCCACTGGCAGTTGATGTTCCATTCACAAGTCTTATCCTCAATGGTTTCACTGAAAAAAAAAAAACTATTATGTAAACATAATGGTCTTATCTAATCAACTCAATGTACCAAGAACCAGTTATGATCAGAGCAACTGTACTTTGCATGAAAAGTAGACCAACAAATATTTGGAAGGTTATTTTTTTATTATTAATCAATGCTATAGTATTGTCTTTAATACAATTTTAACTGCCCTTTCAAAATAGAATCGTAAACCAGACTGATGTCAAAAACCAAATTCAATATCGATATTTTTAATATTGACCAAATTCCAATCTGTACTGTTTGAAAACAGAAGTTTTGAGCTTTACTTTCAGTGATTTATCAAAGAGTTTGTGGATATGTAAAAATAAGATGAAAACATCACAATTTCAAAGAAAAATTTGAAAATGTCAGTTTACAACATAAAATTAGTTTAAGTAGATTAGGTCGTAATAGAAAAGATCAACAAGAAACTGCAGCCATGTATGATGGTACGACATAATTCACATGATTGATTGTAATAAAATCTGAATGCGTCTTTTGAGGTAAAATCTTCATAACAACAGTAGAACCTTACTCTCAAGATTGAGGATTACTTTACTATAAACAGCCTTGTCAAGGCTGAGGATAAGTCTGCTATAAAAATCCACGTCTAGACTAAGGATAAGTCTACTATAAACAGCCTTGTCAAGGCTGAGGGTTAGTCTACTATAAACAGCCTTGTCAAGTCTGAGGATTAGTCTACTATAAACAGCCTTGTCAAGGTTAAGGATAAGTCTACTATAAACAGTCTTGTCAAGGCTGAGGGTTAGTCTACTATAAACAGCCTTGTCAAGGCTGAGGGTTAGTCTGCTATAAACAGCCTTGTCAAGGTTAAGGATAAGTCTACTATAAACAGTCTTGTCAAGGCTGAGGATTAGTCTACTATAAACAGCCTTGTCAAGGTTAAGGATAAGTCTATTATAAACAGCCTTGTCAAGGCTGAGGATTAGTCTACTATAAAAATCCACGTCAAGGCTGAGGATAAGTCTACTATAAACAGTCTTGTCAAGACTGAGGATTAGTCTACTATAAACAGCCTTGTCAAGGTTAAGGATAAGTCTACTATAAACAGCCTTGTCAAGGCTGAGGATAAGTCTACTATAAACAGCCTTGTCAAGGCTGAGGATAAGTCTATTATAAACAGCCTTGTCAAGGCTGAGGATTAGTCTACTATAAAAATCCACGTCAAGGCTGAGGATAAGTCTACTATAAACAGTCTTGTCAAGACTGAGGATTAGTCTACTATAAACAGCCTTGTCAAGGTTAAGGATAAGTCTACTATAAACAGTCTTGTCAAGGCTGAGGATAAGTCTACTATAAACAGCCTTGTCAAGGTTAAGGATAAGTCTATTATAAACAGCCTTGTCAAGGCTGAGGATTAGTCTACTATAAAAATTCACGTCAAGGCTGAGGATAAGTCTACTATAAACAGCCTTGTCAAGGTTAAGGATAAGTCTACTATAAACAGCCTTGTCAAGGTTAAGGATAAGTCTATTATAAACAGCCTTGTCAAGGCTGAGGATAAGTCTATTATAAACAGCCTTGTCAAGGCTGAGGATTAGTCTACTATAAACAGCCTTGTCAAGGCTGAGGATAAGTCTACTATAAACAGCCTTGTCAAGGTTAAGGATAAGTCTACTATAAACAGCCTTGTCAAGGCTGAGGGTTAGTCTATTATTAACATCCTTGTCAAGGCTAAGGATAAGTCTACTATAAACAGCCTTGTCAAGGCTGAGGGTTAGTCTACTATAAACAGCCTTGTCAAGACTGAGAATTAGTCTATTATAAAAATCCATGTCAAGACTAACATAAATATAGACTAAGCCAATGTTGAGGTCATATTATAATCTTATAGTCATTTAAAAATGATTTATAAACAGTTGAAATACATGTTACACGTCAAGCATGTTGACACTTTTTTATATAAATAAAGTGAAAATACATTTGTTATTGCAGAAACTAAGATCATATTTTCCTTTTGAAAGAGGTAGAAATTATCAGTACTTAACCAAAATCAGCTGACAAAGTTTGTTATATATCTTACATGTTCCACAAACTACTCCCACATCCTCTGTATGGTCACAATTATTATTCCCAAATCTGTTGTGTTTACACAAGGCAATACTAGACTCATTTCCTCGACACTTAACATTGTCTAATACAATGGAACCAGTCCCTGCTCCAAAAAATGCTTTTGGTCTTACTTCAGCACCAGACCTAGAATAAAAAAACATAAATAAATATAAAGTTGTTTTACCAATAAAACATACTTTGGTAACAGTGTTAAGGAATTTACTTGTTCATACTTACTTCATACCATATACTATCCTTGTTAGGCAATGATCAATAAATCAGTTAAATAATTGAAAATATTAATGGACATTTCTCTAATCATTCGAACTAAGTATAAATTAGAATCAGTAAATGATACACAATACTCAACATAGCATAATTTAAGTTGAATTATCTCCCCTTGCAAACATCTGACTATAATCATCTTATTTCATAAACATATACAGATAATCACCATCACCACAACAAGAGGCTTCCATGAGCCTGAATAGCTCACCTGGTAAATTTTTGCCTTTAAAGGGCAATAACTCAACAAGGAGTTGTCCAACAATTTTGACTTCATAAAGTCTTTGGTAGGACTTATCATAAGGATAATTTCATCAACTGAAAGTTTCATTCTATCTATTACAGTTTTCAAGATAACGGCTGAAAACTGCTAATAACGTAATGTTTTGCCTTTCAAGGGCAATAACTCTTACATTGAGTCGTCTGACAACTTTTCTCCTTAAAGATTTTTGTAGGCCTTATAATAAGAATCATTTTAGCCATTGAAAGTTTCATTCTATCTATTACAGTTTTCAAGACCTTGGCTGAAAACTGTAAAAAAAAGTTATTTTTCTCTTCTCAAGGGCAATAACTCTTACATAGAGTCGTCTGACAACTTTGATCCCTGCGAGACTTTTGTAGGCCTTAAAGTAAGGATCATTTCAGCAATTGAAAGATACTATCTAAACCTGACGGTTACGGAAATATGTATATGGTAGCCATGTTTTTTTAACCGATCAAAAATACAAACTGTCATTTTGTTTAGGATACCCTAAAAACAAAAATACCAACTTTCATTGAATTCTGTATAGCAGTTTCTGAGTAAAAGATTTTTGAAAGTAATAACTTCCTGCCAGATGAGCTAAAAAGTTTCTTCAAAATCCACTGAAGACATCAAAATTAGTTGCTGTTACACGCTTTTAACAAGTAAACCCTTTTTAAACCCAAGTGATGGATAAACTCCCCTAGTAAGCACAATAAGATAAGATCCTTTATTCCAATTAAAGGAACCTTTGACAGAGCATAGAATTACATACAAGTGATTGACATAATTAATTTATACATACGGACACAATGTGATAGATAAAAGATGTTAAATAACAATTATGGGCAGAGCCAGTGTATGGATACTATTCAGAATACTATTTAACACAGCCATTTTTTTATATCTAAGGATCTTCTTATTTCAAGTCCATCAGCTTTATCTTGTCACAAATTTTTGAAAAGTTTCAAATCTTCTTGGATAAAACATGAATCCTCAAATCAATGGACCAATTCAGAAATTCAACTTTCGTCCTCATAAACAATGTTATGCCATCGCAGTGTACTCATGAAATACATCTTGACCAATCAAGAATGTCAAGAACAATAGCAATCCCAGAATGCAATACAGTTTTTGAATCGGTCTGATCAAATAATATAACAATCATACCATGGTAAACCCAGTTGTTTACAAACGACCTTGGCAGCAAAGTTATCAAATAGATCATCACAAACAGTTCCCCAAGCTCCTTGATAGTTGACTTCCAGACGTCCTGATGATGGTGTTGTTCCTCCAACAAGTCTTAATGAGATATTGGAACTTCCTTGAGGAGCTGATGCTTTAATTAGACAAGTGTTATCTTAGTTGGTTGTAAAAACAAAAAATTCCTAAAATCATTGTCTATTCTTATATAGTACTGTACCAAAACTGAAGATTGAAAAATTGTGAAAAAAAATTTTTTTCCTTTTAATGAATGATTAAAGGCATCACTAAAGAAAAAGCTACACTCATCCCACTTTTTTTGGCATATTAAGTCTGAGTTTGGGGAAACTATTATAATTTAAGTGAGCTTTCTAGCATGATGACAATTAATATGCCAAAAATTATTAAAATACATGTACCTAAAAATATTGTGATTTATTGTAGGACAAAAACTGGAATGAATGGTCAAATCACAGTTAATCCTGCCGAACCCTGATAGACTTACCCCTACAAATGACTGAAGCATCTTATAGCGAGCGCCGCGAAGCAGTGTGAGCTCTACCGTTATAACATGTACTTTCTAAATTTCCCTTAAGGTTCCCCAATATACTAATGAAAAAAAGTCATGTCCCAGAAGTAACAAAACAGTGACTGTCTTTACGGAGAAAATTCATCATTTCCTTCAATCAAACAAAAAAATATAGGTTAAGATAACGTTTCAATAAAAATAAATTCATCTTTTCTAATAGTTTTCTTCAAGTCTTTTTCTAATTTGTTTTACTTATTTAAAGAAGTGAATGTCATGTTTATAAAAACTTTGGGAAACACGTGGATGTACGTACTTGTATCTCCGCTGTTCCACTATTGCTGTTGTCAAGAACCTAACTCGCCTCGGAAAAAAAAAACATAACTCCGATTATATAATCAAAATCGAAGCATAGCTTTTCTAAGATAGGAAAGGCAATCATTTTCTTGTGAATAATTTGCAGTGTCGTCTGAATTTTGTTTACGTCACATGATATGTGTAAAATATTCCCACCATCTTTGGAGAACTGTAATATTTCCGGTATCTGCACAGATTGATCTGACCGGCCAAAACTGAAATGGATGTTGCTAGAGATGTTCTTAAGGGATGAAAAATGTAAAGTATTGTGACGTGCTATAAAGTTATTGACCATTTTGACAGCGAGGGGAAAGTGGGGTATGGGGTTGGAATTTTGGGGAAAAATTGTTCAATTTATTCATTTATTGAAAAAAAAAAAAACAATTAACAAGACAGATTTTCAAATAGAAATACTGATCTTGCTTGCTGGTTAAATATAAATAAAAATATTGCACTTGCGAAACAAAAATTTTCATCTGGGTCGACCCCGCCCTTTTGTAATGTCCATTATTATTTTTACGAGTCTCGCACAGACGGTACATGTATGGTAAAGCTCACGGTGCACGCTGATTTAGGCAATGCCTACCCCATATTATATGATCATAGTTTACCTTGCCAGATCCCCTGAGTCCATGCAAACTTACCCTTATAAACGACTGAAGCATTTTCAGTATGATCACAGTTTACCTTGCCAGATCACTTATGTCCATGTAAACTTACCCTTGTGATCATATATAAGACTGAAGCATCTTATATATATGATCACAGATGATCTTGTCCGATCCCCTATGTCCATGTAAACTTACCCTTACAAAGGACTGAAGCATCTTTAGTATGCTCACAGTTACTCCTGTCTGATCTCCTGAGTCCATGCAGCCTGTGCAGGTCCAGGTGTCAAAAGAATAGGCCTGCAGCAGCACTAAGCTTGTCATAAATGGCGACTAAATAGTGCTCAGAACCCTAGCCCAGGCTAGTGCACTCTGCCCACAGAGCAACTGGGTTGTGAGCCCCAAGTAGTTGAATGGGGTACCCCTGGCGTGTTACATGCTGGGGTTGTCAGGCTATAATACGGAAAACCTGACCACAAACCATAGTGGTGCAATGTGTTGGGAAAGATGCTACACTCCTCGCACATTAAAGAACCCTGCTGTGGTATTCGATAGGAGTACAAACCTTTGCGCTCTGCCACAGAAGGCTAAATTGCCCGACCCTACCATACTTCCCTTTTTCTAGTGGCAATCAAAATTTGTTTTACTCTATTATCTCTGTGTCCCATCCCTTGTTTCATTTCATCATCATTCATGTTCATTTTATCATCCATTTCATGTTCATCACCTGAATATGGCTGAAATATTGCTGCTCGGGCATTAAACCCCAATAATCAATCAATTATGTGTCCATGTACAGATACCCTTACAATGGGCTGAAGCATCTTTTCTATGATAACAGTTATTCTTGTTCTATCCCATCTTTGTCCATGTAAACTTATCCTAACAAATGACTGAAGCATCTTTTATATGATAACAGTTATTCTTACAGACCCCTGTGTCCATGTTAACTTACCCTTACAAAGGACTGAAGCATATTTTATATGATCACAGTTATTCTTGCCCGATCCCCTCTGTGTTCATGTAAACTCACCCTTACAAAGGACTGAAGCATCTTTTATATGATCACAGTCATTCTTGCCGATTCCCTTTGAACTTACCCTTACAAACAATTGAAGCATCTTCAGTATGATCACAGTTACTTACAAACGACTGAAGCATCTTCAGTTTGACCATAGTTTAATTTGCCAGATCCCCTATGTCCATGTAAACTTACCCCTACAAATGACTGATGCATCTTCAGTATGATCACAGTTATTCTTGCCCCAACCTCTATGTCCACATAAAGCCAGATTCTTCTCAGTCCCTGTACAGCTTAAATCATCCAATTGGATTGGCCCAGATCCTCTTCCATAAAATGCTGATCCTTTTGCTAAGGCTCCAGTTCTGAAAACATTACATTGATAATTATTTAACATGTGAAACTCCAAAAGAAATCCTCCTTTTCTGTTTGAGTAGCAGTAAGGTGTCAAGATATCTATAATAAACACTGGTGGATTAAGCATTACAAGGAAAGCAATCCACCAAATGATAAAAACAAAAACAGGCAAAGTCAGGCTAAGAGCCATCAATAAAAGATGGGGAAATTTCTCTGTCTTCGTCTTGACCCTCAACAGACAAGTATGAGGGTTCAGCAAAATGGTTATCAGATTGCTTCCTAAACATATAAAAAGTAAAATGCAAAGTAACAGAAGATAAACAAATACTAGAGGTTCATGACTTGGGGTAGGCCAAAAAGAGAGAAGTCAAAGTACAGGTAGTATGATAGGCCCCATACCCTAATATATCCAATGTAGTTAACAAAATAGTTTGGCTTTGAAATGCTGTAATGATTCCTTAATATTTCAATTTATTTTGCAGAAAAAGAGGCGAGTCTATATTAATGTTCAAAATGATTTCATTGCAATAAGCAGATACATTGTCAAAAACTAATGTACTGTGAAGTCCTGGTTCGAAACTTTGTTTTAGTCTAGCATTTAACTCATTTTCACTTTAACTGATGTTAATCCTTGCAAAATACTTACATGGTAATTCTTCAACAGATTCATTTTAAGGTAATCATGAAGACAACTTTTTGTATCTGCTACCTCTGTTCCATTGTTTCAGTCATATTGTTTTGTTTTCACTTGTACAAAACTAATTGTAATTCAAATTCATTATGTAATTATCCATTGTATACCGTATAGTTGTTTAATCTTAGTGATATTTTCATTGTTATTTTCATTCAAGTTCAGGATATATTACCACGATTGTCTGGCAACTGTATAAAAACTCTATAATGTTATAATTCAACTTTCTTTTGACAACTACGGATTTCAATCCAAGTTCGTCGATATGAAATTTATCATCCAACACATTCTCAAAGGTTCGTTTTTTATAAGTTGATTAGTATTTTATTGCTTCAAAAGTTAGCAAAATTAGCCAAATTTATTTGTGCATGAAAATGTTTATTTATTAGTTTTTGTTGATTTTATCTGTCTGAATATCAATGGTCGTTTTGTTTCCTTTTCTTTAACTTCTTGGCAAAAATCAATTCATAGTATCCTCCCCCTTTTTTAAACACAAATAAGTTGATAATGGACAACAACCAATATTGCTTACAAAATATGGCGTATCTATATACAGCCTAATACCAAAAGGGAAGAGTCATTTGTCATACCAAAATGGATGTGTCATTTCTCATACCAAAAGGAAAGTGTCATTTCTCATACCAAAAGGGACGTATCATTTCTCATACCAAAGGGAAGTGTCATTTCTCATACAAAAAGGGAAGTGTCATTTCTCATACCAAAGCACTTAACTTATCAAAACAATCATAATGTTTGCATAAACTGCTCTAGCAAAATACAATACTACTGTTTTTGACATTTTTACAACACACACTTTTATAATATTGATATTTAGGACTATTTTGACTCTCTTTTTGACTGGACTTCTTTGAAACCAATCAATCCACTGGGTGTTGAATAATGGTGACGAAATTCTTACAGACAGATGGGCAAGGTGTGTCAATTATACTACCTACTTGCTGAGTGGGGGTATAAAACAAATTTTGCCATTCATTTAATAATCGTATTACTGCTTGAGCGTTAAACCCCAACAATTAATCATTAATCTGGATGTTTTGATCAGGGGTCAATGATGTATTAAATGCCAGCTCACCCATTTAATCCAAGTTGATTACAGATGACAGAAGCCTCAAGATTACTGAAAGCATCATCACATACTGTACCCCAAGTGTTGTTATAGAAAACTTCAACTCTTCCTGCATAATTACCGGGACCTCCGCTAAGACGAACCTGGACTGTGGCACTATCTGTAATACACATTTAACACCACAAACATAACTTTTTTTTTCAAAATTAACTCAAAAAATGGATGTAAATAGGTAAAACAACAATACATTGATAGGGAAGTCACCCTATTTTCATAAGAAAAGTGTCTTTGGTAAGTGATTGAAAAGATATCTAACTCAGCAACTGATTTCACCCCTGGTTCTTTGATGTGGTTCATGCTCAGCATCTGATTTCAACCCTGGTTCTATGGGGGGGTTCATGCACAACACCTGATTTCATCCTTAGTGCTTTGGTGGGGCTCATGCCCAACACCTGATTTAATCCTTGGTGCTTTGGTAAGGTTCATGCTCAGCCCCTGATTTCATCCTTGCTCAATGGTATGGTGCACACTCAACACCTGATTTCACTCCAAGTTCTATGGTGGGGTTCCTGCTCAGCACCTGATTTCATCCCTGGTTCTTTGGTGGGTTCCATGCTCAGCACCTGATTTCATACCTGGTTCTTTAGTGGGATTCATGCCCAACAGCTGGTTTCACCCCTGATTCTTTGGTGGGGTTCATGCCCAATACATGATTTTGCCCATGAAATTTCCATCTTTGATATTCAATGGTATTTTTATACCCCACTTTTTCAATGGTACTTTGATAACTTTATAATAATAAGCAAACCTACTTGTCTGACATTTGACACCAACATCTTCTGTGTGTTGACAATTACTAGTTCCAAATGGTGCATGTTGACAGTTCATAATGGTTGACTCTGTCCCAAAACATGTCAGATCATCTAATAATATTTGTCCAGTTCCTGGTCCATAGGGGGATTTGGCATAACCTACAGCTCCAGAGCTGCAGATTAAAAAAGAGAGGAAATAAAAAAAATAATTTAAGATACCTAACAATTTTCATTTTTTTCTTTGGAAATGCTTCCATATCCAAAAGCATTTATGATTAGTTAAGAGTTACTGAAAGTCTAGTGGAGCTCAGACATGTCAAAAAAAGTAGTCTACAATCAAAGTCTTAGAAAACTAGAAAATAACCAATACCCAGTTTCTGACACAAAATAGTACAGAATTATTTTAGTTACAGATTTCACCAGCATTATGGTCTCTCTTACTGGAAAGCTGTATGATAACTTCAAAGGTGGCTAATAAAAAAATCAACACGAGTTGATGGCAAAGCATGAGTATTCTTCGAACATCTTGAGAGGGAACCATCACACACACACAAACACACCAACCAAGATAAGCAATCCATTTTTTGCTACCCACTTAAAATATGTTTCCACGGAATACCAAGTCTCAAATTTGTTTTTAAAAAAGTCAATCCATTAAAGATGACAAAAATGTAATATATTGAAATGGTAAGAATGAAATATGTTACATAGAAACAGTAACTCTTTGATCTGTTCATAATTCAGCTGTTTTTGATGTATGGAACATTGAAAAAGTATTCCAAATCATCCACTTTTGATAAAGAAAAATCCCTCTTCTACCTGGGGTCATGAGTTTATTAATTAAAACATTAGAACAAAATAAATAAGTGGGATGAAATTGATTTTGTGCTGCCTGTTTGACAGAATCTGCCTGGTTTCTACATGGACTATCTCTTAGTTACTTACAATGGAAGATGTAGCATCCTACAGACAACAGCAGCAGCAGAACTGTCAAAATGATCATCACAGACAGTGCCCCAGTTCCCTTGGTACTGGACCTCTAGACGACCTTCCCGGTTGTTAGGACCACCAGCTAGTCTGATGCTGATAGGAGTTGTGATATCTAAATTAAAGGATTTATATTATCAAGGTTTTATGTCTTACATGACTAAAAAAAATAGCAGTCTATTCATCACACTCATAAAACAATACTATCAGCACTCAAATATTTTGATTACAAAACAAACTGAAAAAGAAAAATCCAAGAGAACAGATACCATAAATATGATAGCAATATTTTTTATTTCTATGTATAAGAGCACAAAATGTTTTGATTGCTACAAAAACAGAAATAAGTCTTGAAAACTTATATTATAGCTATATTCTTAATTTTTTCTGAATAATAAGTAAACATATATTTCAGTTAGAGAGAAATTCATCATTAAATGTCACAACATTTGATAATACATGTACATGTAATTAAAGCACATGAAAGAACTTAGTGAGCATGTTCACATACCCAACATCCCAACACTGAACACAGAGTCAGTTAAGGTATGAAGCTGGAGGCTTTAATAAATTGATGACGGGCATCTTAGACTGTATTATGCAAAGAGTTTTACTAAAAAAAAATATATTTCAGAAGAGGATTTCACAAAACTAACTTCAAAGGGACAAAACTCCAACAAAATTTAACATATCAAAATTTCCTGGTAATATGCACCACATGAAGTTATATGCAATGATCTGCTAAGTATCAGGGTAGGAAACTCACTCAAATTCTAGCCAGTCCTGAATAGAATTTTTCAATATATTTTCTGTATGGCTATATAGATTTTTGCTAAAATTAGCCAGCCCTGCTAAAAAACAGCAGTCACGGGCTGGCGGGCAGACTACTATTTCTAACTCTGTAAGTATACCCTCTATTTGTACAGGAAGTTGATATTATACCCCAAAATTAATTACAACCCAACTTGTCTACCCTTTCCTGATGAAAATAGTAAGATGCACCCAAAAAAATAGTAATTTGAGATATAAAATAGTATGCTTCATTTTCTGTCTATGTACAGAAACCACCCATTCTGTGGATGAACAACATGAAAATGAGTTTAATTGTACCTTTATTAATGTTGTTTTATAGAAGAACATCACTACTTTCTTTACAACTACATTTGAACATAGTTTTTTTTAAATGTTTTCAAACAGGAAAAGAACTTTGTACAATAACTAAGGAGTGATATAAATAAATAAATACAGAACCCATCTGAAAAAATATGGAAAGTGGAAATTTGCCATATAAGAAATTTGACAACAAGCATAAGAGCCTAAGATGGCCTTATAAATTGTAACCCTTATGCAAAATCATCCAGTGGGAGTTAAAAACTTTGTGACGAAAATTTGGAAGGACTGTATGATGGAAGGATGGACAGATAGATGGACAGACATACAAAGTGATTCCAATATTACACTAACTTGTTGAGTAGAGGTATAGCTAGATATTGTGTCTATACTACATGTTTATCAAGTGTGACAAATTATATTCCATAGTTTGAGAAACATATGATGATAAGTGATTTAGTCATGTACCTCTGGAAACTTAAGCTCAAAGGATAAGAAACAGACACCTCAAAAACATAAACAATTATGTTTTGTGTGGTATAATAAATTTAACAAATATTTTTATAGCTTTATGATTACAGAAACTATGCATCCACTATTTTATGGAAATATAATCAATGCATTCTTCAGTCTCCAACATTGTATTCTTATCAAATACAAATAATGATTTACTACCACTAAACCATCTTAACTATAGACCACTACTAACTTGGATAGCACATGATAGCTACATCCTCATCATGTCCACAGTTGTTGACCCCAATAGGTTTATGTTCACAGTTCATTATACTAGTTTCGTTTCCATGGCAATTGACATCATCCAACCAGATTGGTCCTTTTCTGCCACCAAAAGATCTTCCGCTGATCACTGTTCCCCGCCTGTTACATACATAATAGGAAGGAACCTCAATGGACAAACATCAGTTGAGCAAATTTGAACAGTATACACAAAGTAACAAAACAAAAAAAGCATCCTCTTAGATATTAATAGGAAATGTTCAGCAACATTTTTTAAATGATTAAGTGGTGGAAAAGTCAGTTTAGTCTGCACATAAATTTGACTTATACAGAGAATCAAAGTGCAAATATCTGCTACCATAGTAACAATCACCTAAGTAACAATCTACGTACTTGCTTATTCCAAGCATATTACAAACAATGCCTGCTTCAGTAGCACCAAAGTTATCATCACAAATGGTGCCCCATCTGTTGTATAAGTTGATCTCTACTCGACCTTGATTTCTGTTGCGACCTCCAACAAGTCTGACTTGAGCATTACCAATCTGACCTAAAAAAGGTGAAATTGTGACCTTCAAAATATTTCCACAACTGGTCAATGATAACTGGATGTTGTAAGCTTGAGCAGTAAAGGCATTATCATTGATCTTCAAATGGACTTATTATTAGTATGATGCAAAACACTTACTTAAAGTATAGAAATTACCTTACAATACACACCACAATTAAAATGTCTGCCTGTTAAGCTTTACATATTACAAAAAACAACACCAGTCTAATGGTATCTGAAGTATACCACTTCCCCAAGAAACCTGTACCAGTACAACCAGGTATACCTAATACATCAGCCCTTGGACATGTTATATGTGTTACATAATGTCCAGGTCTCAAGCATCTGTACTACTACACCCCCATGAAACCTGTCAAGAACCCCTACCTCCTTGTATACAGAATACACCAGCATCTTCACCATGATCACAATTGTTCTGACCCCAAGCCTTATGACTACATGCCCCCAATCCTGGCTCACTCCCAGTACATTTAACATCATCTAACCAAATCTTGGAACCGGTTGCATTTCCAAAGAATGAGCTGGTCACTGGGACAGCAATGTAACTGTAAAAGACAAATTAATTAATGTACTGGTAGTTTAAATAGGATAGTGATGATATGGTTACTGTTGTTCTGGAGAAGTGATTCATATTAAATTACTGTATGAACGCTTCAAGCCAGGTTTGTAATGTTCTAGCGTTTACGGAAGCAAAAGTCAGAACTGTTACTTCATTCAAACATTTTTACTCTATTTTATTACGTTTCCAACGAGGTACAATTACAAAGAAATATGAATGCTTATTTCATGGGCAACAGATGGAATCTGTGACCTCCAAATATTTTCTACAATAGTGACATAGTGAAACTACTACTTCCCCATAACTTTGCTTAATTTTAATGATAAAGAAGAAATCCGTTACTCACTTATTCTTAAAACCAAGAGAACTACACACAACCTTAGCAGCAAACTGATCAAATTCATCATCACAGATTGTCCCCCATGTGTTGTTGTAAAACACCTCCACCCGCCCCTCAGAACTACTACTACCATCCCTTAGACGTAACTGTAAATTAGCATCCAAAGCTGCAATATAACAAATGATAGAAATCAGTATGTATGTCAGAGTATATGTAAAGTATAATCAGTATGTATGTCAGAGTATATGTAAAGTATAATCAGTATGTATGTCAGAGTACATGTAAAGTATAAGTAAATGTAAATTTCTACTTTATGTACTAATTCCTACCATTAAAATAGTTGTCACAATTAAGGTCTGTAGATAAAAAAACCAACTGAAATATCCAAACAATCACAATTTAAAAAGAAAAAAAAATACATAACATGGCAAATATCTTTTAGAATAATTACTAATAAAGTAAATTCTAAAGAAATTGTTTTTTAGTTTATTGATATATCTATTTAAACTTACTATCTTTACACTACAGAACTTACCAGCATCAGTCAATACCAACATCTTCAGTATGTTGACCGTTAGTTAACTTACCAGCATCGCAGTCAATACCAACATCCTCAGTATCTTGACAGTTAGTTAACTTACCAGCATCACAGTCAATACCAACATCCTCAGTATGTTGACAGTTAGTTAACTTACCAGCATCACAGTCAATACCAACATCCTCAGTATGTCGACCGTTAATTAACTTACCAGCATCACTCAATACCAACATCTTCAGTATGTTAACCGTTAGTTAACTTACCAGCAACTGTCAATACCAACATCTTCAGTATGTTGACAGTTAACTTACCAGCATCACAGTCAATACCAACATCTTCAGTATGTTGACAGTTAACTTACCAGCATCACAGTCAATAACAACATCTTCAGTATGTTGACTGTTAGTTAACTTACCAGCACCACAATACCAACATCTTCAGTATGTTGAACGTTAGTTAACTTACCAGCATCACAGTCAATACCAACATCTTCAGTATGTTGACAGTTAACTTACCAGCATCACAGTCAATACCAACATCTTCAGTATGTTGACCGTTAGTTAACTTACCAGCATCACAGTCAATACCAACATCCTCAGTATGTTGACCGTTAGTTGACTTACCAGCATCACAGTCAATATCAACATCTTCAGTATGTTGTTAGTTGACTTACCAGCATCACAGTCAATACCAACATCTTCAGTATGTTGACAGTTAGTTAGACCAAAAGCTTTATGCTGGCAGTTAAGGATGTTGTTTTCATTGCCACTACAGTGAACGTCATCAAGCCAGATCGGATTAGTCTTGGATGCTGCACCAAAATAGGCACTTCCCCTTGATACAGTTATCTTGTTCCTGTAAAAACATTTAATGGAACATATACAGCTATATACATTCCTTATATAGACCTGTCAGACATTTGGACAGTAAGACCAACAAGAAATAGGACGTTCAAACTGTCAGACTATCAAGCACCTATATGAGACACACACATTGCATAAATTATTGTAATGATTGCCTGAACTCAAATTCAATGAACATGTACCAGACATAAAATTAAATAGAGAAAAAAGCAATGGCTTTATATTACCTTAGAGCTGGTCAATTATAATATCTATATAACATACAGCTAAGTATTATACCCAATCTCCTCTGCAAACTACTTCCTGATTTACTGTGCCTGTGATACTTGCCTACTTCAGACTTTTATTTGTTTATATGCTTTTAGACTTTTATTGCTTAGTCGTTGATTCTTAATTTATTATTTCTTGCTTATTTTTTTCTTTTGTTTAATTGATTTTTAATAGGTTTTAACTAGAATTTCTAAATTTCCAGTTTTAAGTTGAGAGTATTTTATTCCTGTGACATATTGTTTTCATTGTTTATACAGTCAATCCTCGGTAGCTCGAACTCCATCGGACCTTTGAAATGTGTTCAAGTTATCGGGAGTTTAAGAAATTGAAGTTCAAATATTTCTGTATTTTTTTCGTTGCCAGTCCGAGTTTGACTTTATCGTTAGAAATTGCTTACTTCCTACAAAGTTGTGTTAGTTCATGGATCTTTTCCATTTGCTTTTGAAAGTTTATGCTAATTTGTGGACATTAAAAATAATGTGTTCGCTTTTAAAAATGTTCAGAGTTTGAGTTCCTTGGTCAATAATTTATTTTCATCCAATTTTCTTTCATGCCTTCCATCATACCAACTTTGGAACATTATCAAACTTCGATCAGTGTTATGTTAAGATCAAAACTTTTTAATTACTGATGACTTAAATTATTACCTGTAATTAACTAAAATGACACTGATTAATGATAGGGTTTCAGTTTTTCACACCTTTTATTACCCAAGCTGACAAAATGGTTGACGAGTTCGAGTTAGTAAGGGTTATTCTCTAAGATTTATTACCGAATGGATTGACTAATCAATTTGAGTGTTCGAGAAATCAAAGTTTGAGAAATCCAAGATTATTTATATTGATTATATAGGAGAAAATTTTGGTACTTTGAATTGTGTTCGAGAAATCCCGGGTGTTCGAGTCATACAAGTTCGAGCCCGCGAAGTTCGACAGCATAGTTAATCTCATTTTATCTTGCAATTTAAATGGTATAATTTTACTTTGTATATGTTTGTGATGCTCGAGTTTTTTTTTTGTTTATTATTATTATTATTATTATTATGTATGTATGTATACAATAATTTTTATTTGCACTGTTAAGCACGTACAGTAATTGTATGTAAAGTTATATAAGGCCTGTAAATAATAAAAAAAATAATAATTTACTATGTATCATGATTATACGCTATACCCATAAGTGTTAACTCTCCCATATTTTTTAGAGCCTTCTGATCATGATATTTCATGAAAAATTCAACAATCTCCATCTTAAATCTCCCATGTTGAAATCGAGATTTAGCCGCAGAAATTTCTTCTGTCTTATTTGAATTTTCAGCTTAAAATCAAAATAAATTATTTTCATTCTTGTCAAAACATGCTGCAAAAAACAAGAACTCTGCATATCTCCCGCTATGAGATAAGTTTGAGTGGGAGATCTTCCGCTTTAGAAGTCTCGAAGATTAAAACCCATGACTAACATCATGAGCATTCCTCATTACAAATCTGTGAATCTGTTTTCTATGTACTATACTAATTTATATAAAGGATTGGTGTTTAACACTGAGTATGGCTGAGGTGTAAAGCTTTGAAACAGTGAGTATATCCTCTATGCAGGAGATTGAAATATTAAGTAACTAAAATGAGCATGCTTAATCCCTTTTGCCAGTTTTGGGATTCTGCGCCGTATCCCACAAGGGATTAGAGCATGCTGAGAGTTAGGAAATCTTTCAAACTAACGTCTAAGATCTATACTACTGAACCACTCCTTATATGTGTGCACTGTTGTCTGCAAAATTACTGATCAGATATTTTCTACTTTCACTTTCAATTCAGCGCGGGAAATTAAAGTAAAATCTAAAGACAGTTCCGGGGTTATTGCTCCGGAAATTTGACGATTGAAAGGTTACAGACCACCAATTCAACCAATGAGCATTTGGAATGTACGCAAAAATAGTCCTACGCAGAAATTACCCCTGTTCCTCATAGTGCTGTGAAAAAAAGTTCTCATCTGATTTAAAAAATTTAAACAGTTTCTGAAAGGAAAAACATTTCTGTACATTTTATAGGTGCATTTTGCTTCTTGTGATGTGAAGCCTAATCTCCATAATGATTTTTAAATATACCCCTATCTTGTGAAAACACTGGGATTTCCCATGCTATTTATAGACCCTTCACTTCCGGTGACCAGTACTGCACTGCAAGTCTGCTAACCCCACATGCCATTCTGAGGATTGTGAGCTGACATATGTAGAATCATGCTGATATATAGTCCTCTGCAGGTTAAAGTTAAGGTAAAGTCCAGAGAAGCCATTGAATATTGTGAAATTAGCATAGAAGCCTATGGGAAGTGGAATTAGTGGTTTTTAGCCTTAAGCTGAAGCCATGGCAAAATGAAAAGTTTCTTGAAATAGCTTTAAACTACTTGAAGATTTTGTTAACTTTGCCATGAGAGGAATACACTACAAAAATCCTTCAAAATATGCATTTTTTTAAGTTATAGGTCCAAATTATGGAAAATTGGTCTTTTTGGCTGATTTTTATGTCCTATCTTGTAAAAAGTGTAGAAAATTTAGTAAAAATATCAAATATTAAACTTTGAGAGCTATATTTACCTAAATATGGTGGCAATAAGCACTTGAAATCAAGTTTTGTGTAGATTTGAGCAAAAATTAGGTTAGAAATGAGGAAAAATTCACTTTCATTACTGCGGTTAAGGCCATATAAGCATTCCCCTATGGCAACATGGAAAATCCATTATTGAGCACTTTTTTTGCTTTAGGTGCCCTTTACTGGTCATATTTTAATGTGAAAACACTGTATTTACAAATTTAAAGCCAAATATATCACCTTTTGTGAAAATTTAAAGATTTAGGATTTTTGACATGTGATCAAGAAAAAGGGGGAGGCATGTCAGAAATAAATTTTTAAAAATAGACCAATTTCTCAGAAAATGATTACTTTTAAAACTATTTCTTCATTAATATTGTTAAAAAACAAGTTGTAATTGATATTTTTTATTTGAAAAGTCAGAAAAAGTTCTTTACAAATATTTAATGCATTTAAGTATGGTAGAATATTGTCACTTTTTTGCTCGCACAACTTGGTTACCCTATATTTAAAAATCAAATATTTAAAAAAGTGCTTGTCACATTTCACTGAAACTTTGCAAATGCATTCAGTATGTGTGTAGGAAGATACCTGTATAGTTATTTATTTTTTCTAAGACAAAAAATGACTCTTTAGGTTACAGACCACCAATTCAACCAATGAGCATTTGGAACGTAGGCAAAAATAGTCCTACGCAGAAATTACCCCTGTTCCTCATAGTGCTGTGAAAAAAGTTCTCATCTTATTTAAAATATTTAAACAGTTTCTGAAAGGAAAAACATTTCTGTACATTTTATAGGTGCATTTTGCTTCTTGTGATGTGAAGCCTAATCTCCATAATGATTTTTAAATATCCCCCTATCTTGTGAAAACACTGGGATTTCCCATGCTATTTATAGACCCTTCACTTCCGGTGACCAGTACTGCACTGCAAGTCTGCTAACCCCACATGCCATTCTGAGGATTGTGAGCTGACATATGTAGAATCATGCTGATATATAGTCCTCTGCAGGTTAAAGTTAAGGTAAAGTCCAGAGAAGCCATTGAATATTGTGAAATTAGCATAGAAGCCTATGGGAAGTGGAATTAGTGGTTTTTAGCCGAAACGAAATTTATTCATTTTTAGTTTAAACATATTTTTATTAATTAAATTCTATTCGTAACTAGGTCACATTGACCGACAATAATATTTCAAAATATATTTAAAAAAATATTGATTACATACTACAAAATTAGAATATATAATACGTAATGCTTTTCTCATTCTTAGGCTATTCATCTCCCATTTCTAGAATTTCTAGATCCGCCACTGAAATTATATGCTCTTTTGGGGACCAAACAAAATTTATATAAATATAACGATGTGTTAGTAAGACATCTATAACATAATCTCTCGAAAGCAAGTTTTGATTTCGAGATAAATTTACATAATTAATAACAAACGGCAGGACTTAACTTCAAATCGACATTTTTTGCATTATTCGTGTTTACTAAGGTATAACTGATGTCATATTAAATAGTTTCCATCACAAAGACAACTGAGTGCCTTAATTTTTTTCCTCCAAATTTGTGTTTTTATTTTGTTTTTGTTTTCGATTTTTGTTTTATTTTGGGGTGATTCTTTGTCATTTTCCAAGAAATGCTTTGTAAGCTGGTAGTGTGTATAAATTAGTGGTTTGATGACAAAACACCACACAATCGATCGTCCTTTATATTATTTAGTATTATATAGTCCCTGGATCAAAATAAGAAAATGTAACCGCAAAAGCAGTAATTATAGTAATGTATGCATGTGCTTCTGACAAAAAAAAACAAAAACAAAAACAAAAACAAAAAAAACAAAAAAAAAAATCAAACAAACAAAAAAAAAAAAAAAAAAAAAAAAAAAAAAAAAAAAAAAATATGTTCTTTATGGGAACCCATACTTAGGAACAAGAAACACAAATTCATTTGTGGATATATAAGAATGAAATAATTTTGAAGAAGTAAGGATTTTTATAGTCTATTATAGAAATTCCAGGTAAACGTTGGTGTTTCTGTTCATCTCAGAGTTGTTGTTAGCAAGCAAAAGTACCAACATCAATCAGCAATGGTTGTTATGTTGGTTTAACACTTTTGAATGCTCAGGGAAATAGAACGAATTATTCCATAGTTATATCTATAATAACTTACTGTTGATAAAAGCCGAGCTGTTTACATGCCACCTTAGAAGCATTGCTGTCGAATAGGTCATCACATATAGAACCCCACGTGTTGTTGTGATATATTTCCAGTCTACCCTGTGTTGGTCGCTTTCCATTTACAAGACGAAGTCTGTTAGGTGCTGTTTGTGCTAGAAGCGGAAAGAGAAATAGACCCTTTGTGCTAACTGGGATAGTCAATGAGCATGCCCAATACACACTTCCGCGAGGAAAATTCTTTTGTTCTACCCAAACCCCTCCCTCGCGGAAGTGTGTATTGAGCATGCTCATCAACTTACCACAAAAGGGTCTATTATATTATTAGATGTTCAAGAATCAATTTTACCAAAACAATAAATGTTCTTCATATGTGAAAAATTTGAACAAAATGTTTGACCAGTTGTGCACATTTTATGAAAGGCTTTCAATTTCTTTGAAGACTGTTTACAAGATGTTTTTTTTTTCATATAGCAATGTCTTTCCGACGCAGTAGTATATTTTCGCTTTTTACTCTTTGACCTTAAAGATGCTCTTCCATGGAAACGCAAGTCACCTGATCGCAATTCTGTTTCCCCATTGGCCAAATACTGATAACTTTGTGGCGTTCGAAAATGCGTGCCATGTGTTATTTCCTGAACGAAATGTAAAAAATTATAAAATTCTACCGCGTTGAGCTATCTTTTTTAAAGATAGTACTTGTTTTCATTATAGAACTGTTAAGTATCATAATCAAAATCAAAAATCAAAATCTATGCTTAGTTAAAATTAAATGACATATATAAGGCAACACAGGCATGTTGACTAAATCTTTTCAATTTACTATGGGCGAGGAGAGAATCCATAATGTACCCCTAAAAAAATCTTCATACAATGTTATTTTGAGTTAACTTGCAAATTTATTTGTATACTCAAAGCATGTGTTAGATGCATATATGAAGTTGTGTAAGTTGACGATATCCAGGTGACAATCTCCAGTTTGTACACACAAGATGATAACGCAGAAAACAATCAGAGTGGTGAGAGGTCACCAGGAGTAAACAAACAACCAAACCCATTGATTAATACCCAGGTTAACTAGAGAAATCAATCCCCGAATTAATTGTACAAATTTGTGAAGTATTTGTGTAGACATACATTCTACATTGTGTTATTCGTTCATCACGGCTTCATTCTACCAATGAGTTGGCAACAATGCTTACTCCAACGCATAAGTCATACCACCACGGGTACATCTGAGAAAACAAGTCTAGTGAACAGTGTAAGCATTATATAAAGAGCACAGCCCACATACAAGACGTATTATTTATATAAAAATATGGGGTCTCGATACATTGTTTGGAATGTTGCATAAGATATTTTATCCGGGAATTTAAGGTGCTACCAATGTAAAAAAAACCCCAATAAATCTTTGAGCTTCCATGTGAATCTTACACATGTTAACAATGTCTATTTGCATTCGATGCATGTTTAGACCAGTGTGTGAAGTCAAAGAATGCAATGCTATATATATGAATGGAAAATTGACAATTCGAAAAGCTAGTCCATCTCTTTTCAGTTTTGTTTTTGTTTTGTCAATCGATGTTTTGCGGCTCATTCATTCTGTCTGGACTTTGTGGATTGTTTTCTTTATGTAATCGATAAATCAAACTTTTTCATAGTAGCTATTTTCTCTTCCGCCGTTTTTGGACGATCAGAACCATAAATGAACCCAACTGTACATGACCTTGATTGATATATATATAGCACTGATACTTATTTTCTATTTGTAAGTATTTAAATCCTTTGTTTAGAATTAATGATCAACAACAATTATGCAGCGTGGAACACAATCCAGTTATTTGTCGCATACCATCATGCGCTTAAAGATGAACCAATGATAACGACAAGTTCTGTTTTTATACGCCAAAACTTAATTAAACAAACTGTCAATCTGACGACTACTTCGATATTGTAAGAAAAGATTTTATTTCGCGTTTTCGTTTAAATTCTGGGTATAAAATCGACGATAAGATTTACAATGAACAACGCCGAGGTCCCCAGACTGTTCTGCGTATATTTAGGAGATAACTGTAATGTATTTCTAATTAGAAATTAATATAAAACAGAAAGGATTAAAAGGGAGAGATGACTTGCAGATTTTAAAAGGATAATGCCTTCATTGATGGAATAAGTACAGCATACAGATGTAGATTCAGGAAAAAAACCTACGCATAGTATTTTGCTTCTTTCCAATTCAATACTTACCATGTGAAAAACTAACGAAGCTGATGAGTATGATAAATAAAATGAACACGTGTCGTCTATGCCAGGAATATTCTGTACTCAGATTCATTGTTAACACAGAGTTGAGTCAATTGTTCTCTTGTTAATGTTAATATTAAATATAAAACAGATCTATAATATCTCCTCCTTAGATAGAATGGAACGAAACTAACATTTTAGAATTAAATAACAAAATGACTAAACTGAAAGCTGGTACAGACGTGTGACAGGGTAGATTTGCACCAGGTACTTTATCACATTGGGAAACTTTGAACCCGGAGAGGACAGATAATTTAATATCTTAAAATGTGTGGCAGTTATTACTGTGTGGATATGCGATGATGATAAAATGAATGATTATGAAAAATCAGATAAAATATTTCAAGCTAGGCAGTTTATGTAAGAGAATATTTAACACACATACCAGTGCGTAAATGAAAAGTTGTATATTTAAAATATATAATGTCAATTCTACAATTAAAAAGAAGATGATTAGGAGTCTACATCAATGAGATTTAGAAAGAATGTAGAGTTTATGTTTAAGGACCAATTTCAATCTTTATTTAATATCAAATGGTCTAAAACCATATCATTTTGTTCTTTTTATACTCTGCAACGCATTGACAATTCTGCAAAATTCAACGAATTCCAATGATGTACAGAAATCCAACATGGAAATAAATGTGTTCATTATTATTTTTGAGCCATCATAAAACTATTGAGTATTTATACACAACATTCAAAACCGATCTCTAATTTTTCACAACAACTGTTCGATATATTTTTTTCCGATGTAGTGGGTATAGTTTTACTTTTTAACCTTTGACCATAAAGACGCTCTTCTATGGAAACGCAAGTCACTTAGTCGCAATTCTATTTCCCGAAATAGCCAAATACTGATAACATAATGGCGTTCGAAAAAAAAATGCGTGCCATGTGTTATTTTCTTGAATCAAATGTAGAAAGTTACTAGTAAAAAGAACAAAATTTTACTGCGTCGGCCATCTTTTTTTTAAAGGGCCAATAGGGACGATGTTTCAGCGACTCCAAATTGACGTACGTAAATACAGAAGTGATAGTTTGAATTTTTAAGTAGCTGTAAGAAACATGCAAAATCTGAAAAATTTGATACACCCCAAAAAGGCTACATATTTTTATTTTTATAATTAAGTTGTTTTATGGGTGTATATTATGAAATGTGTAATTATTCATTGTGATCTGTCTGTTCTTAGGAGATAATCAACATTGAAAATCCAGTAGATCCTATTGTATTTGAGTGTCATTTACAGAGTTATCTCCCTTAATTTTGAAATATACAGTGCATTCTATATAATTTTTTATCTCCTAAAAACCTAATGTTCATTTCTGTTTACTAAAGCATTTTATACAAAATATCAAAAGTAAAAAATATGTAGGCTTTCCAACCATGTATCACATTTTGCATGATTCTTATCTGGAGTGCTACTTAATAGCTTCACTGAAACAATCACTGCTCTATTGGCCGGTATACACAGGATATAGAAAAAAAATCTAATCATGTTTATGTCTTGATTACTGAGTTACTGAGAGATCGTTCAACGTAGCTTTGTGATGACTGAGTACAAATGTTTGTGTCCCTCATCGACAAAGTCTAATATTATTTTATCAATAATAATAATTCAATTAACTTTATAAATCTTTATATTTATGTCTACATTTCAATCAAATAAATCGGTCAACTAACTTTTTTCTCCGTTACAAAACTTTGATACAAAATTATGATATGCAGGTTCTTGATTAAATATAGTATTGTTAATCCCTTTTTTAACGCAAATATAGCCACATCTTCTTAACAAAATCCGATGGATTTATCAACTGCCCTTATTGTGTTTGTTGGTGAAAGATACAATTTTCAAATTATTTTCTATTGTTTGAATCTTGTTTTTCACAAGTAATTCGACCCCTAATTGCATTCCAACGTAAAAACTAAGTCATTTTTAGTACTACACTACATCGATTCTTGCCTATTTAGCTCTTTATGTTACTACTCCAAAATCCAGTCTTCAGCGTAACTGCGAGCGTTCGATCTTTATTTGAATATCTCATTTGTCTATATGATGTATGTTGAGGTATTCCATGGAGAGAATTGAATGTTTTATTGAGTGAATTTATCAGTGTGTTTGTTTGTTTTTAAAGTTCATTTTCACTTTGCATTAAAGGGGGGAGGTTAAGGTCTTTTAAAACTTTCAAAAAGTTCATGCGCCTGTACGAAGTCAGGAGATGTTGGTCATTAATGTTTCTTTGTGTCGATAAATTAACTTTGTAGTTTGATTTTGAAGTGTTATCATTGTTCTGTTAAAGTTGATTTTATTACTTTTGTTGTCGAGGCCTTTCAGATCATACTCAGTTGTGTTTATACTTGTAAGAGACCATTTAGAGATCACTGAAAGTATTTACTATTTTGTATTAAATTTATGTCTGAATCATTTAATTTGTTACCACATTTCAGCAATCGTAGGTATAGTCTCAAAAGTATATACATATAGACTAATTAGCAAATGCTCTATCGTTTTTTTGGCATTGTATACTTATATGTATGTACATCACTAATAACCATTATAATTAATGTCATGTACACTTGATCATACGGATTACAGACATCATATCGCATTTGTCTGTTATTGGAGACATGTAACAACACATTCGATGAATTATCAATTCAGTTGAATGTAATTTGAGTACATATATCTCCGTTACTCATAGGCATAGCCTAGAATTTGAGTAATTGCTAATACCAAAGTTGAAATGTTACAGATGGGTTCTATCTCAGCTTGGAACACAAATATACCATAGTTAAGAGATCCTTATATAGAGATTAAAACCGTGTACGTGTATTTTGTCTTATATTTTAATTTGTTGGCATATGTAGATTTAAAAAGTTTTGTTTTCAATACACAAACTACAGTTTAAATCGAAAATGAAGTACCTGTCAATTTATGTTATAATTTTTTAAACTCCAATTGATTTGGTATGATAAAAACATGTAGGTGTACAACATGCTACTTAATCCTTATTGGCTGTTTTTCTTTGACTTCCTTTCCGACTTCTTTGAAGGATATTGTAATCAATAGTCCAAAAATCTCCGTTCATAATTATTTCAATATACAAACGTATGAAGCTGGTGACACCAATCACCTCTAAAGATGGCGCTCGTTTTTAGAAGGAACCAAGTTGGAGTACAACCAGTCGGCGTTAGCGTCACTATTCCCGACGACTGTAGAGCTAAACTTATGTACTATTTGGAATGCATGTGTGTAGTGCTCAGTCTAGAAAACAAAGGTTACGATTTGCATCGTTTGACCAACTATCAAAAATACTATTTGCTAACCACCGTAGAAGAGGAAGTACTTTTACTTTTATGTCTAAAACTGTCACCTGATGTAATGGAAGGCAAATGCATTTTTCTAAATGAAGACGCGTGCGGTGAAAAGGACAATCAATTCGTAAGTTTGCAGGCTGTTAGTACAACTGTTGCTGCAGTGGAGACTGTAGTAGTCGGGGAGAGACAAATAAAGGTAAGGCAGGTCATGTTCTACAAATTGTCATGGATTCAGAGGAATTTTTTTGCACCTTTATTGATCTTGAGTCAAAGGGTTAAAAACGCCAGACAAAATCCTGCCATCGGTGGAGCGAACCAAAGACCAGCGATAACGTACGGCCAGAGTACATCTAGACAGTTACGATCACCCAGCTCATACAGCAGATCAAACGAGTGTTGCTGCACAATCCTCTAACCAATTACTTAATTTAAGCTTCAGAACATAAATGTAAAATCATTTACTTGATAGCTGTTAGTTTATGCTTTTTTTAGTTTCCGGCGATTTAAGCGTAATATTTAGTACTTAAAATATCACACCAACAACAATATTTTAAATAACCAGTGATTAATATTTGTTAAGTGAGTTAACTATCAAACGATTCTTGAAAAGTGGAGGAACTAATTATTTAATTGTCTTCTATTACTTCTGCTATTCAAGATCTGGTAACTCACAAATAAGACACCTGGTTACAAGTAGTTGTTTCAATGGGGCTTATAGAGGAATTTAAAAATAAAAAAAAGTAGTTTCTTTTTCTTTCTCTTGTTTTCTATTCTGTGATATTAGTAATTGTTAAGGAAATACTTATAGAAATATACAACAAATAAATTAGACCGTATTCAGTAAATACTTTTTGAGCCCCATTTTGTCCTAAGACTATTTTTTTATAGTTAATCTTGATTTTACACTGAACTCTGACCTATTGCACGGACTAGAATGTTTGAAATAGTTTTCACTCACAGGACTAATGTTTACTTTGTGTAATTATTTTTGTTTTATATGGTGGTTTTAGGTCCGTTTACACGACAATTGTTCCATAACATTTATTTTTTTAAGTGAAATTTCAATAATTTATTCAATCCATGATATATCAACACAAATATATAAGTATATCTTAAATGTAGTTGCTACATCTAGTTGTAAAGTAAATCTAAATTAAAACAGATATGAAACTTATCTTAAATTGTTTCTTAGACTAGTCAATATAATAATAGGATAATTAATTGGAAAGAGTGAATGACTAAAATATTATCATGAGTGCCGAAGAACGACTAGATTTAACGAGAGTGCGGGATTTTAGCACGAGTGATTATATTTTAGTTATTCACGATAACCTATTGATTATCTTATTTATTATATAGATTTTCTTCATAATTTATCAATATTTTCAACATGAATTTTAAATTCTGTGATTGGCGGATTGATATCAAAGTTGTGACATTTTGGTGGGAGAAAGTCCGAGGGTGAAATTACCGAATTGGTTTCACGGCGTGAATTATCGAAATTTATTACATTGGGAACATTCGATAAAATCCTGCTATATAACATAGCATAAACATCTATATAATAAAACTAATTAATTAATCATAACGTTTTGTCTGATTGTAAAGTTTGCATTACTATCAGAGAGACTTGTATGAAGGATAGACAATGTAGTACTGGTGCATCTCAATACTTATTGTGCATTTGTTCTGGGAAAGTCCAACACAAAGGCTAGTAAGGAATGATCATATGATTTCTTGAGAATGGGCATCAAAACATGCACCGAACATCATTCAGTTTTATTACGACTGTGTTACACGAGGTTGATCGCCATTTTTTTGAAAGAAAACTTTGTCAAAATTGCCTGTTTACACAATGTTAATATTAAGTAATAAATATCCATCAAATAGATACAGAAGGGAAATAAATCACGCACCTGTCATTCGTTTTTTGTTTACATTCCGAAAACTCATTTTGATTGGTGAAAGTCCATCAAAGTCCGTCAAAGATATTAAAAAAAAACACTGTAAAAAAGAGTTAAAGAAAACTTTGACAAAGAATTTGAGGGAAAACTTCGATCGTGTGAAGAGGCCATTAATCAAATTTGTTTTCATTCAGGACGAAATATTACAGTGCTTCAATTCCTGTTTTCTTATAACATTGCTAATAAATATTTGCTAGATATAACGTATTTTATTGTAAAATTATATTTCTGAGGCAAATAAACAATACAAAAGAAAAAAGCCCGAGAGTGGTTAAACGCAACAAATGCACCAGCGTAAAACATTAATAAAAATGTGAATACCTTCAGAGGTCTACATAAGGCATTCAACGTGTGTAACACATCTTTAAATAAGTCCTGAAAGGCCCTGACAAAAAGTTAAACAATCCACAGTAACAAAACAATGAATATTCCTCATAATCCAAAAAGTAATAGAACGGGACAAGAACACATGAATAAACAACTATGGACATGCACATGAAATCTGCTGTGGTGTAAAACTAGTTTTATTTTGCCGTTATCATTCCCCTTAAATATAAGGTAAAATGAACCGAAACATCAAATAGGCACTCAGTTAAGTTCACTCAATAATACATTCATTTTTTTTCCATGAAATACCTCAACATACACCATATAGACAAGAAAAATAATGCTCACAGTTAATGAAAGCAGAACACATTAAAGGAAGCAGAACACATTAAAGGGTAACGAAACAACCATAGCCATTTAAACGGAGCTCAATGCCATTTAAAGAGATTTACTACGTATTGTGATTCATAACAGTAGAGAAACAAATAGGCTCTGAGAGGAGCACGATTACTGTTGGAATCCAACAGCCTGTCTATAATTACCAAAATGAAAATAGATATTGTCAATTAAAAATTTCAATGCCCAATTAATGTATTTATCCCGTCTCGATTACTACAAAATACATTATATCTATTACAATGAACAGAGAGCCAGATTTATAAAAGGACCATTTGATTAGACAAGACAATGTTTCTTTAGTTTTCTTTTGTTTAATTAGTATATGCCGCTTTATCCGACGGCACAAAAACATTGTTGCCCTAGTTTTGTTTTTTTACCTTACAATGAATTTCTCATTCAAGAAATTGGTAGTAATATTTTTTAGGATTTTCAATTTTGATATCTACGATCGTCATGCATTTAACAGTAACTGATGAAATTGTCCAGAGATTTATCATCCTTTTTTCCTCTAACCATTGTGTGCAATAGACATTTAATAAATATTCGATGATATTGCAACATCCTTTCAGATCAATTTTAGTGGAGGACGATATTTAGATCCTTCCTTTAAAACTTTATAATATCGCGGTCTTCAACGATTTTCAGGTTTCCGGTGATATGAACAAAATTTAAATATCGAAACCTAGAACTGGCACAACATAAAGACGATAGGCAGTTGGTATTGATGTCCGTATCTATAGTGACATAAGTGTAATTAAATTAGATATTTAAGTATATTTCTTATATTAATACGATAAAATGGGGAGGGGTCTATATTTTCAAAATAAACCGGACATTTCTTCAGTTCCATTAGAATACTGAACTAAATATATACTAACCAAATTTAGTAATTTAATACCTTTGCTTCTAAATGACAGTTTGAGAAAATGTTTTTTTATGAAAGAAAACTTTTTCTATTCTAATAGAAACAGATGAAAATACCAATTACGAGGAAAAACAAAAAAAAAAAAAAAAAAAAGAAATATGAAATGTAACCTGAACATATTAAATAGAATAATCAACTTATCACTGACACAAATAAATCAGTTGACAAAACGAAAATAAGTTAATAAAAATTATATTAAAACAACAAAGACAAGAAATAGAGAGTAAGCATTATTCCAAAACAATTGATGTAAACATACACTTAATCAAACAGAGGATCTAAACCAAAAGTAAGATACACTATTTCATTAAACTATGATTCAAAATGATCATACACAGGCTCTAAAATATCAATGAATTACAAACTTTAGAATCTCGGAAAAGTCGTATCGTAAATAGGCCAGAAGCCTACCTCAAAGGGCTAATAGCCCTCTGAAGTCTCCTCATCACCGTAAGGATAAATTACTTGGCGAAAGTTGATAACGTGTACATATTTTACAAGAATTAGATTTGTTCGGGTAATCAATATATTAATCTGTTTTCTACTGATTTTCTTTGTTAGAACAAAACATTGGTACCTTCATATATGTTATGTAATGTTAGTAATTATGTATCATTGTATAATCTTATGAGGCTGACTTTACAGCTGACCTGATCAGAAAGGAAGAATATCGTTTGGCTAGATCCTTCATTCTCAGTTTCCGCTATATAGATGACGTATCACCTTTAAACAATCCTAATTTCGGGGATTTGATACATCGCATCTACCCAAAAGATTTTGAGATAAAGGATACTACAGACACTGTGAAGTCAGCCTTTTATCTTGACCTACACTTAGAAATTGATGGTAAAGGAAAACTATTGACCAAACTTTACGACAAACGTGATGACTTTTCATTCAGAATTGTCAACTTTCCTTTCATCTGTGGCAACATCCCTTCAGCATCTGCGTATGGAATGTTCATAACACAACTCATACGTTATGCCAGGGCTTGCCAAAACTACGCAGACTTCTTGTATCGTGCTAGAACTCTAACAAATAGGCTTCTGGAACAGAGTTATGTTGCTACAAGATTGAATTCATCACTACAGAAGTTTTATGGTCGTCATCATGAACTCGTGGATCGTTATGATGTATTCATTTGCACCATGAAAACTGATTTATTCAACGGGTCATAGTTTTTCTTTCCTCGTTTGTCTACTCCGGACTTGACTTTTTATGAGCAACTCGGCGGGTGTTTCTAGAAAAGCAGAGGACGCTTACCCTACCGGTGCACCTGGTCCATGCTCCCAGTTTTTAGTGGAGTCCGAGTTGCTCATTTACTTTTGTTACTTTGTATGTATGATTTTAGTTACTTTATGTTCTTTGTTGTGTATGTCTGTTTTCCATGTCTGGTCTTTGTCCCTGGATTACATTCTTTTGATTACCGCTATAACCTTGGTTCCCTTGATTACTCCTTCAGTATTATCATGTGAAGGTTCTGCTTTGACACAGTCAACCCGTGATCCTTTATTACATTACATGTACTTGGGAAAGGAAAATAATAAATATTTAATTGTCATTAAACTTAATAAACAAATAAAAAAATAAATTCCGCGAACCCATTTGAATTTCATTTTAAACTAACTTTTAAACTTCCTCATATTTTGTGACCGCGATAATATAAGAAGTATCTGCTTATCTAAAGAACATTTTTTCGATTAAAAAGATCATTTCTTATTCAAGAGTGAGCATTGGTGTTTACTAATAATATCAAAAAATATATTTCGAACCTTATGGCAACACCGCCCACTTTAAGTCCGGCGCTGTAGACCATTAGGCTATATCAACATAGTAATGCGCTAGCATGTAAGATGGTAGAGTTCCCACATCCCATTAAATTTACATATATTATATACTTTGTGTGGCTGTTTTCGTACACCGTTGCAGACTAAGCTGCACCCCAAATCTAGAACCGATGCTAGGCCAATTTTTTCGCTCCCTACGCGGGATTCGAGCCCTTTCTCTATGACATCTATGGCAACAACGCCAGCACTAAATTTAACGCTTTAGACCACACGGCCAACTATGCTATGTAAATATATAGCTTTCGTCAACCGAGTGATACTTCCTTGTAAGTAAAGTAAAGTAAACCTAGAGCTCGAACATTAGCACACGATGTACCTCTGATAGTATTGGGTAAGACAGTAGAAGATCTGCAACGGTATACGAATACAGACACACAAAATATATGTAAGAAAATCTAATGGCATGTGGGAACTCTACCATTTAATTGCTAGTGCATTACCATGTAGATACATAGTATAAACATGCTTATTTATGTGGAAGAGTAATCAAGGGAACCAAGGTTATAGCGGTAATCAAAAGAATATAATCCAGGGACAAAGACCAGACATGGAAAACAGACATACACAACAAAGAACATAAAGTAACTAAAATCATACATACAAAGTAACAAAAGTAAATGAGCAACTCGGACTCCACTAAAAACTGGGAGCATAGACCAGGTGCACCGGTAGGGTAAGCGTCCTCTGCTTTTCTTGAAACACCCGCCGAGTTGCTCATAAAAAGTCAAGTCCGGGGTAGACAAACGAGGAAAGACAAACTATGACCCGTTTTCATGATGCTGATGGATATATCATAACGATCCACGAGTTCATGATGACGACCATAAAACTTCTGTAGTGATGACTTCAATCTTGTAGCAACATGCCCTGTTCCAGAAGCCTATTTGTTAGAGTTCTAGCGCGTTCTAAAAATTTGACGTGGAAAGTGTTTTTTAACAAACATTTTAAATGTCCTCTATTACATAAAAACAAAACAGACCAAGACGGCTCTAGATCAAAGATCATAAATATGGTATGACCTATTTATTTACAACTTAACAAAATACTGTTGTATCTTTTTAGTGATCAGAGATATTTTACCAATACAGAAACAAACAGTAAGAATATATAGGCGCCTAACTAGGGGATTGCCAATAATTCTTGCTAAAAAAAACCAAATTTCTATTTTACCAAATAAGGAATATTTACTCCCCACATCTATAACCTAGTACATTGTTAGGAAGTATACTCTAATGATAAATTATGAACAGGTAAAACTTGCAGGCCCAGTTTATAGCCCCCAAAACACTAGTTTATGAATAGATAATTTAAACGTTCAAACAATTTTTTTAAATAAAATTCCACGAACCCATTAGGGGTACTTAAAATCGGAATTCCCGTACTTCCTCTTTCAGTACAACTTCAATACGACATAACGACAAGTATATCATTAAACACCCTCGGCGACATAATAACGGAATAACAATATTGTATTCATCTATAATTCTATAATTTGATTCTAAAATAAAATACTCAAACATTCTTCCGACACATTAAGGTTCTGCTAAAGTCAAAATCTAGGACATTAAATTTCAAGATAGTTTTAGTCAAAATATCAATAATGCAATCATTATGTTCCTGAAAACTTTGCTTAATGCTTCTTTATACAGTATTCTACATATACATGTATGCATGTTTACTTCCTACGCAGAACGTGTTACTACAGCCATATTTTGCTAACAACAGAAGTGTAAACATCAAATTTTAAAATAAATGTACAGATTTACAAGAATAGATCCCTTTTTGGAAATGCAAATATGCTGTAGCCTAAATATCTAATGCAGTGCAAGCTAGTAACAGTTTGTGACAAATTACTAGATTTGAAGGAAAATTTTAATATCTTATGTTTATTGGTGCAGGTATTTAGCTGGATCATGGTATAAAATATCTCAATTCATCAAAATTTAAAGAAATAGCATTTTTCAAGAAAAGTAATGCTAGCTTGCAATGCATAATATATTTAGGAACTGGACTATATGAATTTCAGATTTCAAAACTTGTTTTTGTGACAGCTGTAGATTTATTCTAAAATATATTGTTTACACCTTTGTTGTTAATATTATAAAGAAGTTATAAAAAATGTTTTTCCAAAGTTTAACTTGTGCTTGTGTGTTAAATATAATTTTTTTAGCAATGTCTCAGGGCTCAATGTAATGTATTTTTAAAACTGATTGAAGACATTTCATTAAGGAATGTCCTAGATATTGACTTTAGCTGAACCTTAAACGCATATTATTTGTAAGTGTATCTATTACTCGAATTTACTTTTAGTGAATTATCACGGTCTTTGAAGTGCAGTTCTATACTATTCGAGATACATACTTTCATTTTGAAAGCGTTATCCTCCAAAACTACTATCCTCAGTACTTCAGAAATCCAGATTCAAGATATGGACAAAACAATTTTTACAATTGTTTACATTAGGAGTCTTGGCATTGAATAAAATATGCCAATTTACATATCTAGGTATCATCTTGTAGCCCAATATCTCAGCTTTATAATAGAAACAAGAAAGATGTCGTTCGACTTATTTTTTTACAAATTTTTCTTGTACCACACCGAAAAAAATCATTAATGGGCTTGCTGTTACTGTCGAAAACCTTAGGGTTTTACTTCAGTACAAATGCCTTGTTTGGTGTTTATTTTTGTAATACCACATTTAAATTATTATTTTGCGATTTTTATTGTCAATTTTGAAAACTGCTTTACTTGTTATATAGAGATTAAAAAAAATATTGATAATAAAAACGAAAATAGAAAATAGGAAACAAAATCCAAGGCGTCCTTTTTTATACTCTGTGGTCATGCCAAAAAAATTATGTGCATTTTTGTATGTTTTAAATGATAAATTTTGTTCATATTGAGGATTTGTTTTGGTAAGTAAAAGAATGTAATCCAGGGACAAAGACCAGACATGGAAAACAGACATACACAACAAAGAACATAAAGTAACTAAAATCATACATACAAAGTAACAAAAGTAAATGAGCAACTCGGACTCCACTAAAAACTGGGAGCATGGACCAGGTGCTAAAAATATAAAACAATGATTGCTCATTTTGCTCGCCGTTTTGTAGATAATTTTTCAATTAAATTATCTCTTGTAAATTGCCAGCGCCTAAACTACTAAATTTTATTTTGATATAAAAAATTACTATTTTTGCAAGAACATATAAAAATATCTGTTGATAATTAACAAAGGTTAATTCTTCCAGCATGCCATCTAATGACAACAAAAATATGGAAAAGACGTTCTTCCTATCAGAAAATGATGTCATCATTTGACAGTTTTAGTAATAGATTTGACCTAAATAAAGTGTTTTAGATCTTCTTTTGAAATTCAGCTCCTCTTAAATTACTAAACAATATGTAAAGCTTATAATATTTCAGGGAGGAAGAAAATTTCTCAATGCACAAGATAAGTCAAAGTTTTTTTTAAGTTTCATAGTCAATTTGGTAATTTTCTACCACAAACTTACCGGTAAAATATTTGCCCCTGCTCTTATAAATAATTAAACACTACCATAGTGCTTCTATTCTTTTCTTTTTCTAAGAAACAAAAAAAAAATGAAGCAGAGGCGACAATACTTACATGTAGCTGGTCCATTTTCTTTACATTCATAAGACTGTGAATTGTCCGATATAATAATAATAATAATAATAATAATAATATTAAAATTCCTTGAAGGTTTTGTAAAATGAATAAACCCTTCTTTATTTTTAATTTTACTAGATTGTAATATTGAATATAAATCTTTAAAGCTTAAACTCTGTGACGAAGTGTATACTTCTCTATTTATGGATATACATAACTTTAAAGATTTGAGGAACATGTTTGGAAATTTTAAAGCACAATTTATATCTTCCTTATTTATGTTTTCTTTTTTTGTACATTTAATCTATTAAACTTAGATATTTAAATATTTCACTAAATTAGGAACTTAATCACAAACAGATGTACAAAGATTTTTGAACCATTACAAATCTATTTATGACAACGTTAATCCTAGATCCTTAATCTCAGTTTCCGCTATATAGATGACGTGTTATCTTTAAACAATCCTAATTTCGGGGATTTGATACATCGTATCTACCCAAAAGAACTTGAGATAAAAGATACTACAGACACTGTGAAGTCAGCCTCACACTTGACATACACTTAGAAATCGATGGTAAAGGAAAACTATTGACCAAACTTTACGACAAACGTGATGACTTTTCATTCAGAATTGTCAACTTTCCTTTCATCTGTGGCAACATCCCTTCGGCTCCTGCGTATGGAGTGTTCATATCACAACTCATACGTTATGCCAGAGCTTGCCGAAGCTACGCAGACTTGTTGTATCGCGCTAGAACTCTAACAACTAGGGTTCTGGAACAGAGTTATGTTGCTACAAGATTGAATTCATCACTACAGAAGTTTTATGGTCGTCATCATGAACTCGTGGATCGTTATGATGTATCCATCTGCACCATGAAAACTGATTTATTCAACGGGTCATAGTTTTCCTTTCCTCGTTTGTCTACCCCGGACTTGACTTTTTATGAGCAACTCGGCGGGTGTTTCTAGAAAAGCACCTGTGCACCTGGTCCATGCTCCCAGTTTTTAGTGGAGTCCGAGTTGCTCATTTACTTTTGTTACTTTGTATGTATGATTTTAGTTACTTTATGTTCTTTGTTGTGTATGTCTGTTTTCCATGTCTAGTCTTTGTCCCTGGATTACATTCTTTTGATTACCGCTATAACCTTGGTTCCCTTGACTACTCTTAATCAATACGCGTTATTCATCAGTTGGTGCAATGGAAATTATTGTTTATTTATGAGTAGACAATATTATGATGTCTATGTGATGTAAATAGGGTGATTTTCGTTGTACATCTGTCTTCATCATATTTTTTTTCAGTATGTTTATGCACTGATGTTGGTTTCATGAATTTTCTATTCATTTCTATTGATCAAACCATTGATTTCTTAGTTTTCCCTCAAATCATTGGTAAGATTTGTATTTTTGTATGATATTATATTACTATACATACTGAAACAAATTCAGATAAAATATTTAATGGAAAACTAAAACAGGTTATAACAATAGTTAAGTATAGAACAACAAACTACATAAGTGTAATCTATATAACTTACAAAACAAAGAAGCAAATACTGGTAACAAATTAATAATAACATGATGAAAATGATAACAATAATAAAAATGTATAATATTCCTCATTCTCTTCTATAAAAATGTCAGGTTTAATTAATCAATAAAACACAATATAAAAAAGACGAAGCTTATAAAATCGTTTTGTTCTTAAAATACGAACAAGAAACATACTTTTTGCTCTACAAAAAACTAAAATTAAATGTATAGAATCCGCGGGTTTCAGAAAATTAACTTGTCTTCCCAATTCAATCAAGCTTTTGCATTCTGTCTCATTACAAGGGGTATGAAAAAATATTTGGAAATGCCAAAACAATGAAATAATATAATCAAAAGTCATTAAGGAAAAATAAGAGAAATAAATGCAAATCTGAATGTTTAATTTTGTTATACTTATATATCGTTCATAGAATCATGTTAGGTAAATTGCCTTTTGGATTCAAAAGTTCCATCATTGAAGAAATTTCATGTACATATTATGTTCTCGCAAGCACCAAGAACGTTAGAACATATTTAAGAGGAATTTAATTCTCCTTAGTGGCTGATAGTAATGCACCTGAAACCACTTCGGCTTGTACACCATTATTTTTGTAACGCTGACTCGTCTATTTCCCACAACTAATGATCTGACTGCAGCTATGGTGTGTTGGACAGACCTCAGATTGTAAAATTTATTCAGACTATCCCCACAAAGTCTTGAATTCTGTATGAATACTTTATCAATGAGAACCATTGGACTCAGAATCTCACAAAGTTTGATCAGGAGAAGCAATTGTGCGTCGGTGAGGTTGTACCGCTGATAATTCCTTAAAATGTTTATTTCTGGTATTGCACCGCTGAGATCAACCACAGTACACACACTATTGAAATAATACATTAAGTGCGAAATCGGATTGTCTGGAATAGTCGCATTTTTAGAAGTTTCCTCTAAATTATAGTTATTTAATCGTAATCCAAGAGCCATTCTGTCAGCCCTGGTATACACTTAAAAATGAGAAATTATAAAATGACGCTAAAGGCAAGTCTTCAATACTTTTATGTTAAAATATTTACCTTTATATAATAATTGTTTGACGAATCTGGTTGGACTAAAATATATGCAAAAATACAGTTAACGTAGAATTCTGCGAAACAGTTTAGAATTCTTTTAAAATTTTACACTTCCTCGTTTTATTCATAGTCCAATGGTTACAATTATACATGGAATAAACTTTGGCAAGATTAATTTTTTTCGCTGCATGTATATTTCGTGAAGCGTATTAGTGATAACGTATATAGAATGATAATGTTCAAACATTTTTTTTGGTGAATTGTATATGATCTAATTGTGAGCATTCATTTGCTTCATTAAAATTTGTAATTTCTATTAGTATTTATCAAACATTTGTTTCTTTTTGCACATCGACAGGACGTATGTACACAAGAAGCGGCAGTTTGTTTTATTGTTTTTAATTTCGAGCATATCAAAGATTTCCTGATAATGTTTAGTACGAAAAATTTTAAATGAAAAGGTACATAGAAGGAGTTGTCCCTATAAACTTAGAAACTTAAGACACATAACTAAACAAAACATACAGAGGCCAGACGTTCCTGACTTGGAACAGGTGCAATAATGCGGCGGGGTTAGGTTAATATGTTTTAAACTTCCTTATTGTTGTTTGTAAGTAAACATAACTACGGTATGTCTAAATAAATAATATCATACCCACAAAAGGCTTAAGGAGGTCATATAATGCATAAGTAAGTCATGTAATGCAGACGTAAAACAATAATCATATTGTTACAGCCGAAGAGTATAAAATGTTTATTTTATTATACTCGTTGAAGTACAATTTGACATCTTTTTTGTGCACAAATCCAACCAGAAGTCTCTATTCATATCTATTTAAGTGTTTTTGTTTTAAATATATCGTCACAATTATCAACTATTCCATAAAACCTGATGAATGAATTAAAATATTTAGTAAAAAGTATATCGGTATATTGGCATTAAAATCAATATAGCTACTGGTGTACCTATTCTATACAACTGACTTGCTATCAACATCCAGGTGAAATCGATGCCCTACCAAACTAAATCAGTGATTTCCTCCTTTTCACCTAAAAACCCAGGCGTTGTAGTAGGATAGCAGGCCATCGACTTTTGAAAATTTAATGCACCGTAATATAATATGGCTAAATTATACAGCGATTGAAAGCGTATTTCAAGCTGTACACATCAATTGTGGCAAAATGTCAATCATGACTTTTAAGAAAAAAATGTATCATTTTTGTATGGCTTACTTCCCTTTGCAGGTCAGAAAAAAAAACTTTTTACATCAGATCAGCTAAAATTCCATCCCATACAAGAATCAAAAGCTATATTTAAGAAAAACTAGCAAATAGTGCCGTCCGCAGCAATTTTTCGTAAACGTCCAAAAAACTTTCAAATTTTAGCACGGCCGACCTTGATCTTTGAGGTATCGAAATGTAAAACCAGAAAGTAAATGTTTAAAAAACACGTTCTGAATTTTTTTAAAATATCTAACATTTGCAGTAAAATATCGAATTTTCTATTTAAAACTTTGAAAGTGTCATTTCTCCATTAGTTCAAAAACAAGTTCCCATGTGGTCCAATGTGTAAATAATCGTATATTTGCGAAGATAATTATATAATACTGAACAAAACTGATTAGCGGGCCTAAGTTTTATATAACCATCTCAATTCTTGACAAAATCTGAGATAAACATTACCTCAAAAGAATTCTACTTAATCTGTCAATAATTTCCTGTTGTCCTGGCTACAACGAAAACTTTCAGTTTATTGAGAAATGGAAAGCATGTATTAATTTAAAAATGATAATACCAATTATGCAACAAATGCAGTTCAAAGAAAATAGCAGTAACAATACTTCATTATTGGCCAAACTTGGTTTTATTAAGCTGTGCATTATTGTATCCTAATTGATTTGGTCTTTGTTATTTTTGACTCCATATTGCCGATATTCGTCTTAAACATGCTAGTGCAAGCCAAAAGAAAGAAATAAAAATTCTGTCATTGTATTGTATAGCAGTACCAGGTTTTTGGAAGGTCATGAAAAACTGCACCTCTAAGACACTTTTTTCTGACTACTTTGATTAATGTGTCAGCATCAAGTTTTTTTCGGTTTGGAAAGCTTATTAGCTATTGACTTGAAATACTTTCTTTAATAGTGTCGAAAGAATAGTTTCTTAACAGAGTTAAGCTGTCGCATATTGAAAGCGAGTATATTGAACATTCTGGCAAGTAAACCCGTATCCTTCACACAGACCTGTTATGAATATAGAGTTTGTGACTGGATACTGGGATAGCTGTTGATTTGAAGCCTGGCAGGTTAACGTTATTAGAATATCTTAGAATGTTAGAAAAAGAGGGGATATTTCAATTTCATTGCACCGGCTTCCTGAGGGGATATAGCATTAACGATAGCAATGTTTTCTACCCCTTTGTTTGTCTTCAAATTGGAATAGTTTTTCGTTTCAAATGAACTAAAACAAAGTAGGGGACTTCGTTAGTTTGGTTCTGTTTTTAGCTTACGTTCCTTTGAGTCTAATGGTAAAGCACAATGCGTTTGTTACATGTAGCATCAAGTGAAACAAAAAAATTACGATTTCAACTTGACAAAGGTCTGAAAGAGTAATCAAGGGAACCAAGGTCACAGCGGCAATCAAAAGAATGCAATCCAGGGACAGAGACCAGACACGGAAAACAGACATACACAACAAAGAACATAAAGTAACTAAAATCATACAAACAAAGTAACAAAAGTAAATGAGCAACTCGGACACCACTAAAAACTGGGAGCATGGACCAGGTGCACCGGTAGGGTAAGCGTCCTCTGCTTTTCTAGAAACACTCGTCGAGCTCTGGCATAACGTATGAGTTGTGATATGAAAATTATTAGTATGGTTCTTGATTGCTTTGTAAAGTGTTTATTCGCTGAGGTTTATCACGATCGGCTAATGCACAGGGGCTTACTCCAAATATCAAATATGCAACCCCACTGGTATATATAACCTATATATACTAGTGTGGCTCTATATTTGATAGTGGGAGCAAGCTCTGTGGTTACTGCATGTGTAAGTGGCAGAGGATTTTTGAATTGACAAGACTCCTTGTTTCTTTGTTTATATATTTTATAATGCGATTCGGAACTATGTTATGTGATACTGTTATAATTGCAAATATAAATTTTAAGTACATATGATATCACTTTATCCTTTATTTAATTATATGGAGTCCCTGTTCCTCGTACAAAAAAAAAGAATTATAGCGAAAGGTTGTTTCATAGAGAAACGGATAAACAGAGAACCATAAGAATAACTTCAATTTCTTTCACCAACATAGTACCATAAACAGTCAGATATTCCAAATTAATTGGAGCTATTTATGAATTGTGGATATCAAGAGAATGTTGTGGGTCAAAGTCGAAATGTTTTATCGATTCTATACAATTAATGCAATCGCAATCTTTCAGTTTGCTTTCTTATAAGTAAGAAAAACATTCCCATTTGTTGAGCATATGTACTTCTTTTCAAATGTTTTGACAAACTTATAATTTCTTATTTAGCTAAACCACGATCCATCCCTCTCTTTTTATATACCTAAATGTTTTTTTGACTAAGATTTTTTTCAACCCCCATCAGAATCTTCTCTCAAATGTACCAGATGTAGAAAGTTTGAAAGACTATTATAATCCGGAATTAAAACGTATCATACTCAGATTTGGTCCGAGTCTTATAAATGTCACTTAAAAAGTAAGCGGATATCCAAAAAAGAGAACAATAATAAAAAATTCTGTCGAAGATTTCTTGCAAACTAAACAAAACTAATCCAGCAGAATAAACAGTACACAACATATCATTAGCAATACGCAACAACACAAGAGTGTGATTTTGAAGAAGCGTACTAGTAATTGACTGCCCACAATATACGCTAGATTGTACACGGACTACGTGAAATTCTGCATTTATGAGGTAGCTTGTACCACTGTTATTCACCTATATTTACTAATTAAAAATACTTCTTATTAGTACACAAAATTGATAGTTAATTCAGAAGGTGGCTGGTTACAAAATTTATACATTTAAATCCACTGTGCTAGATAAACATGTACGAGATTCATACAATTGGTGAAAATTGGATTAAAGTTAGCACAAAATACGGTCTGCAAAAAACTACGTCAATATTTTCTGCATGACAATATTTAATTTAAAATTACAGCTTCATTTAATCCATCCTTAATGCTTACTTTGACATTGATTCTCTGTCAGAGTGGTTAAAGGCCGTGAGGTCTTTAATTGTGAAACGAATGAAAGTTTTAAGTAGGTCAATGAGTGCAAAGGCTACATCAGTTTTCAAAGACCCCGATGTAGCAAAAACATTGTCTACACTGCATGACAAATATGCTGTCGTACCAGCAGACAAAGCCCAAAACAACATTGTTTTTGTCTGCAAAACGTTTTATATCCAATGTTTGTTATCAGTGGTAGACGTAGAAAATAAAGCAGTGATAAAACCTATACTGCTACTACTTTCTCCAAAGAAGAGATTGTGGAAAACCATAAATCTGTGCTATCCTCTTTTGGTCTCTCTACCAAGGACGATGATTGTGATTTACCGTCTATGTACTGGATTCCTAAACTCCACAAGAATCCATACAAACAACGTTTCATAGCTGGATCTGCAAAATGTACCACCAAACCTCTTTCAAAACTTTTAACTTCTATACTCACAACTGTCAAAGAGGGTCTGCAGTCCTACCAAAACACTTGTTACTCCCGTAGTGGTATTAATTCAATGTGGATCCTGAAAAATTCGAAAGACCTTTTGGAGACAATCAGTTCAAGACTATTATCTGAATATAATAACATAAAAACCTATGATTTTTCAACACTGTATACTTCTATTCCCCATACTCAGTTAAAATCCCGACTTAAAAACATTATACATCGTTGTTTTGCCAAAAAAGATGGTACACCTAGATACAAATATATAGTTCTTGGTAGAGATTCCTCATACTTTGTAAAAAATAGTTCCAAATCATCTTCACAATATACAGAGAAAGATGTTTACAAAAATGCTGTAATTTCTAATCGACAACATATTTGTCCAGTGTTGTGGACGCATTTTTCAGCAAACGGTTGGCATTCCAATGGGAACAAATTGTGCTCCTCTACTTGCTGACCTATTTCTTCACTCTTATGAGGCTGACTTTATAGCTGATCTGATCTGAATGAAAGAATATCGTTTAGCTAGATCCTTTACTCTCAGTTTCCGCTATATAGATGACGTATTATCTTTAAAGAATCCTAATTTTGGGGATTTGATACAATGCATCTACCCCAAAGAACTTGAGATTTTATATCTATATCTAATGCACACAACTTCTTGCGTAGCAAGGGTCACAATAATTTTGGAGGACATTTTTAACGATTATTAAGATTCATATACCAAGATTAGAAGAAGATCTGATTGTACATTGTCGTCCTGTCATTCTTAGCTTTTCCTTTCCAGTTACAACGATTGATGAGTTACGAAATATACCAATTACCCTCTACTAAATATTGAATTACACCATCAGTCATTATTAAACTGTCGTTTTACAAACAGTCCATATAGTTAGATTTCAATATTATAGAGGAAAATACGGCTATAAAACATATGAATTAACAAACAAACAAAACACAAAGATATATATCAAAAGGAAAGTATAATGCTATCTCTTACTGGCATTAAGATAGTATCTGAGATATGTAGGGTCTCTCACGAGAAAATATCATGCAGGAAGTATGTATCGATACATGGAAAAATGCTCGTCCTAGATTCTCTCTGACCGCTGTTTGCAATATTCGTATTAAATATTCCCCTCAATACTTCCTCAACAATTCTACAATGTATTGATTTATTAAGATTTGTTTTTCTTCGTACCTTTGTTCAACTTGGGTTATATCAGAATAAAGATACATATAAAGATATAAGGTTACATTGTGTACATATAAAACCCTTTATGTATATGCATATATCAAGTCAACAATGCAATGTTTCAGACTCAAAGCTTTTCAATTAGACCGCAATTAATCTAAAGAAAGGACTAGCTGACATATATTAAATGTTTTTGGTAATAACTTGTTTATATTGCCCCTGAATATACAAATGAGTGGTACAGGTATTTCTTAAAACGTTTTATTTCTTTTTACCCTATGTACATTGGGGACTCTCTAAGAAAATGACCGGTGTTGTGGTAAGGAGAAACCAGGTTGGTATACAGGCGACGGGAATTGACGTTATTATTCCAGCCAACTGTAGGGCAAGACTAATGTATTATCTGGATTGTATGTGCAGTGTTTTAAATATCCAGGACAGGGGTTATAATCTGGCTCGACTCACCGACTACCATAAATATTCCCTTCTTTCACCAGCTGATGATTTTGTATTGTTGGGATTGTGTATGAAAGTTAATCCTGAAAAAATGGATGAAAAATGTATTTTCTTGAGTGAAGCCTTTGTGGATCGGAAATAAGTAATAACGAATTTTACAATATATCAGCTAATGAGACATCATTCGCTGTGGCTGAAAGCGTTTTGGTTGGAGAAAGGCGAGTTACTGTTCGAAGGATCATGTGTTACAATCGGCTGTGGGTCGTTAAATATTTCATTGACCCTTTTGTCGAACTAGGAAATAGCCTAAAAAGTTCTAGTCATCAACCGCCAATAAAAGGAGACAATTGTGGCTGTTGTTCTATTCTGTGATGATGAACGACTCTGGGATTGTTATCCTGTTCAAATTTCTGTTATTGTACATAATACATTACTTCTATCAGATACATTTTAGAAATCCTCGATATTTTTGTACTATTATTATGTTATGTGTTGATAGTTTGTTTTGATGAATCTATACAGCAAAAGATATTTATGACAGTTTTGTACCAGTAAGTGTATTCTGTTGTCACCTGTTTCATAAACGTTAATGTGATAAAAAATAGAAAAGTGTCTGTTTTGATACCGAATAAACGGTTTTACACGTACCAAAATCACCGAACTGATAACCATATTTTCGACGCGAATATTTTATTCAGTTTATTTTTATGAGTGGAGTGTAATGGACCGTCATTATATATAACGAGTTAAAAAGTTAGAAAAGTACCGTATAGCGGGTAATTTTTTGCAGGTGTAAAATTTCGCGACTTCCTCTATAAATAAGGTTTTTAAATTTTCACGGTCTTTACTGTGCCCATAGATAATTGTCAAATATCTTTACTTATGTATATCGAGCTTTTAATTTTGCGATTCTGCGATTCTTGGGATATTGCAAAAATTAGAACCTCGCATAAATTGTCAGCTATATGGTAGGTAGAATTCAATTCCTCATTTAAAATGTATTTATATTCATATCTCTATAATCGGTCAGAGTAATCATACTGTCTTTGCTACATCAAGACGATTCCATTACGATGGACGATTATAGAGGATTCTGAATGATATGTATTTAATGGAAACCCATAACGTGTTGACGGGAAAACTATTTTCACAATAAAAAATGACAGTAAATGCTATGATATTAATTCATGATATACGACAGTAACGGGAATCGTTTCAGATAAAATGTATAAACACAGGTTTTTTAAAATTTATTTATATTTATTTGTAAATAATTTAATTTGATATGTAACAAGCTTTATTATTGGTTGGTTCTCTTTGAGCAAACCAAATTATTTTGTATAACTTGCTTTCGTATTTTAGTTATACACGTATATATTATGCACGCGGTGGCTGAAATTTATTTACTCTTTGTCTGCGATATAAATGAGATAAACGAAGTTGATATAATTATAAAGTTTAAACAACAACATTTGAAGTGAATAAGGTCTGAACCATTCCCCAATGACTGTAATATTCAATACCAGTCTTTAATCAAAATTTGTGATTTTAAGCCGAATGTTATTAAAATGCCATGTTGTAAAGGGTTGAATTATTTGATCGACGATTTTTAATTATCATTAAAAAATCATATCTATTTTTTGGGGTTGTTGTTTTAGTATTTTTTACAAAGCGTCAGTCTTGAAATAATGTAATGTAATTAAGAATTTTTAATATAAAATCCCAGATCACCTCACCATTATGAGCAACAAGCAAAATCTAAAATTAAAAAACAAAATAATATATACGACACCAGGATGCAAATGAGACTTAAAAGTAATGTGTGTACTTTTAATTAAGATTCATAGAAACATATTTTTCTCCTCGATAATCAATCACAGATTATATATAGCTAATTTGCTCCCCGAAAATCAACATTGCCTTTCAAAAGATATCTATGAAAGACCAAAGAAAAAGAAAAACAACAGTTTACATAGTGTTGCTGATGTCCTCTTCTGTAACAATTCAGAATCGCTTCACAACGGATAATAGTGTATTCAAATTCAGTAGTTCAGAATCGACAAAGATACAGAAGGAGACAGAAACATACATAGACATAGAGAAAGGAGATATGGACACACACTTACCATGTTACTAATGATAGACAAACAACTTCATCATCGGTTAATTTCCGAAACAGTTTTACAAATATTAAAAATAAATTCACTGTCATCGATTCAGAATATCAAACAACAAAGTTATCTACAAATGGAAATTTCACGCCTGATTTGTGCAGTTCATATGGTTCATGTTATTTTCAATTCACTCTAAAAGAAGCTTCTAGAAATTGTAATTGTGACACTAAATGCCATAGTTACAATGACTCTTGCTGTGACGCAAATGAATCATCAGCTGATATTCGTGGGATTTATGAATGAGTATCGCCAAAAACAAATTCCGATCAAATCTAATAATTTAATTATGCGAGTATGTTCTTTGGGGTTTTACTCCTCCGGAATAGACCGAAAGTGCCGATCAACAAATGTGATGTCAACAGGTCCATGGGTGATAAATAGGGACAAAGTTATTTGCCAAAACAAGTTTTGTGCTGAATGTAACTGAGTTGATACATCTGCACAATTTACAGTTGAAGTGTTTGTTGATTCTCATACCATAAATCCCTTTGAAATGACTTAAAAGTATGACGACCCAGGTAACGTTGTTGAACTGATCTCCGCCGGAAACCCTATTATAAGTATAAAAAATATTTTAATCCCATGATAGATGCAGAAGTTATGGTTTCTGACCACAGTGCTCACATATTATCAGTTTTGTTCACGAATGTGAAGGGCAAGTAATTGTCACATAGTATTACTCAAGTAAAGCGAGTGTATTGGTATTAAGTTTTTTGTTATTTTTTTTTTGGATTTGGTAATTTGAATTATAAGGAAGCAATTTTGGTCCATTCACCCACCAAACAGATATAAGTCCTTCAGTCCAACAAACATTTATGTTAGGCGTGTGAGTGAAAGGCCAGCTTTTATAAATCGTCAAATTAAGGAAAAGGTTGTTCACCCCTATAGATCCAATAACAAAAACAAAATTGAAATTAATATACTTCTTTTAGATCCGTATTGCCAATAGCGGCACCCAGCCAACAACGTGACATGGTTGTCAATTTTAATACCATTTTAAAAAGTATCACCACAAATGGTGTAATTGGTGAACAACCAATTCTAATGAATGGAAAATACATATGGTCTCGCAAGGAAATACACGGCGAGAAAATGTGTTTTATTTTTTCCGTTAAATCGACTAGTTTTAACAATTAAAGAGTATCAACAGATAGGAACGAAAACTTTTCATCTGAAAGTGAAATTAATAGTAAAACAGTTTTGTTTCACTCCAAGTACCCGTACTGTGTTAAAGTGTAATCAAGGGAACCAAACTTCGAGCCGAAATTAAATGATTATACTCCAAGGACTAAAGACTTGATAGGGTTTAAGGCAACAACAAAATTACCAAACACTTATCTGTTCCATAACCAAATCAAGTCCAAAATAAACCTAACAATATAGATATTACATCACAGGAGTAGTTGGTAACGCAATACTTGGTACAGGCATTTCCAATAAAATTGTGGGTTAAATCTAGGTTAACTTTATGGAAGATGGCACAAACAATAAAGAACATGAAATTGCCACAAAAAAAAACATGTACAAAGACAAATACGCAAATAAGCAACCCGGACTTCACTAAAAATTATGCGCATGGACCGCGTGCACCGGTGGCGAAGCGAGTTCTGAAACACTTCCGAGTTGCTCATAAAATGTCACGTCCTGGATAAGTGTTGAATAAAAAGTGTTGATGAGTTTTTTTTGTCATAACCATTATTAAAGGGTTTTTTTAATCTCTGCATTTTCGTCATATTTAATTCGAATTGACTGAGGTTGCCGTTATTTCTGTTCAAGTATATAGATTGTTGTGGTATGTTAGTCGTTTGTGTTATTTTGGTTTAACATGATGAACATTATTTAAATGATAGTCTAGAGAAGTCAGAAATTTGTATGGTTTATAATGAATATGCATCAAAAAAAAAAAAAAACAAAAACAAAAACAAAAACAAAAAAACATTAAATTGAAATGGCACAGTAAGATTTTAGCCACTTTTTGAAATTGTCTTTTTGATACTGCCGCGTTGTGTTTTTTTAAAATTTTACCACATAGATATTGATTCAGTTAATCTGGCCTTGTTTTACTTAAAAATGATGTACATTGTGTATTTAAGTAATAAATTTCCTGACCAATGGCAATTCCTTACTAAAATATTGCACAGACTTCTTTTTTCAAATGTCAGAAGTATGCCATGGTATGCGTGAAGCGTCAAATCATACAATTATTGAAGCGTAAAATTTTACATGAAACCGAACAATTCGAAATATCTTGGTGATACCTTATACGCTTTTATAAGACCTCGACGAACCAGATCACTGAATCTATCGTAATAATTCAAATAAAGAGGCCCAATTCATAGTCCCAAAACACAGGGTTACGACGGACTAATTTAAATGTAAAAATATTGTTTTTTTTAGAATTCAGTGAACCCATAAGAGATACTAAAAATTTGAATTCATGTACTTTCTCTTTAAACAATGATTTTAAGTGTATCATTTATTTATTTGTCTTTGTTGTGTATGTCTGTTTTCCATGTCTGGTCTTTGTCCCTGGATTACATTCTTTTGATTACCGCTATAACCTTGGTTCCCTTGATTACTCTATTTAACACCTTCTGCGATATAATAATGCAATAACACTATTGTGTTAATCTATAATTTCATACCTATCGAATATAATTTGAAAAAAAAACTTGACAATATTACGAGAACGTTTATATCAATGCTGAAATTTACATACTTAAATATTCCTCCGACACAGTAAACGCATATCATTTGTAAGTGTATTGATCACTCGAATTTACCTTTAGTGAATAATCACGAATATTTCATTGCCGTAGCGTTCCATGGTAGGGTATTTGAAGCGTCATTCTAAATATTTAAGCTACTTACATCCATTTTGAAAGCGGAACACTAATATCATCGTTACGTCAGAAATCCAAATTCTTGATGTGGACTAAACAATTTGTTCAATGGCTTTAATTAAGGGGTCTTGACCTTGAAAAAAATATGTCAAATTAAACGAGTTTTGAGTTTGCAAATATCAAAAAAAGTTTAAGCAACATATCTAGGTATCATCTTGTAGCTCAATATCTTTGTAATAGAAAGATGCCGTCCGATTTAATTTTTTGAAATTTTTCTTGTAAATTTCATATTCAGTTTTCAAAGAGTAATCAAGGGAACCAAGGTTATAGCGGTAATCAAAAGAATGTAATCCAGGGACAAAGACAAGACATGGAAAACAGACATACACAACAAAGAACATAAAGTAACTAAAATCATACATATAAAGTAACAAAAGCAAATGAGCAACTCGGACTCCACTAAAAACTTGGAGCATGGACCAGGTGCACCGGTAGGGTAAGCGTCCTCTGCTTTTCTAGAAACACCCCCGGAGTTTCTCATAAAAAGTCAAGTCCGGGGTAGACAAACGAGGAAAGGAAAACCATGACCCGTTGAATAAATCAGTTTTCATGATGCTGATGGATACACCATAACGATCCACGAGTTCATGATGACGACCATAAAACTTCTGTAGTGATGACTTCAAATTTGTAGCAACATAACCCTGTTCCAGAAGCCTATTTGTTAGAGTTCTAGCGCGATACAAAAAGTCTGCGTAGTTTCGGCAAGCTCTGGCATAACGTATGAGTTGTGATATGAACACTCCATACGCAGGAGCTGAAGGGATGTTGCCACAGATGAAAGGAAAGTTGACAATTCTGAATGAAGTCATCACGTTTGTCATAACGTTTGGTCAATAGTTTTCCTTTACTATCGATTTCTAAGTGTAGGTCAAGATATGAGGCTGACTTCACAGTGTCTGTAGTATCCTTTATCTCAAGTTCTTTTGGGTAGATGCGATGTATCAAATCCCCGAAATTAGTATTGTTTAAAGATAATACGTCATCTATATAGCGGAAACTGAGATTGAAGGATCTAGCCAAACGATATTCTTTCTTTCTGATCAGATCAGCTATAAAGTCAGCCTCATAAGAGTGAAGAAATAGGTCAGCAAGTAAAGGAGCACAAATTGTTCCCATTGGAATGCCGACTGTTTGTTGAAAAACACGTCCACCACACTGGACAAATATGTTGTCCATTAAAAATTACACCATTTTGTAAACTTCTTCCTCTGTATATTTGGAAGATGATTTGGAAATATTTCTTACAAAGTATGAGGAACTGCTTAACTGATATTTATCGAGATAAAAAAAAGGATTATTCAGTTAAAATTGCAAAATTCTATATGACATTAAAATTGTTCAAATAACCATTTCTTTAGATCATTTTAAAGCTAATAGGCTATTGAAATGAATGACCTCAGTGAATAGATTTGAAAGAGTAATCAAGTGAAGCAAGATTCTAGGGTATAAATAAAAAGAATGGAATACAGGTTCAAAGGCCAAGCATGGAAAACACACACACAACAAAGAACATAAAATAACCAAAATAATACATACAAGTACCAAAAGTAAATGAACACCTCGGGCTATATTAAAGCTGGGACCAGTTGCACAGGTAGGGTAAGCGTCCTCTGCTTTTCTAGAAACACCCGCCGAATTGCTCATAAAAAGTCAAGTCCGGGGTAGACAAACGAGGAAAGGAAAACTATGACCCGTTGAATAAATCAATTTTCATGGTGCAGATGGATACACCATAACGACAGAATGTGGTAGCAGTGCAGGTCTTATTACTGCTATTATTTTCTACGTCTACCTCTGATAATTAACATTGGATGTAATACGTTTTTCAGACAAAAAACAATGTTGTTTTGGGCTTTGTCTGCTGGAACGACAATATCTTTGTCATGTATAGTAGAAAATGTATTGGCTACTTCGGGTTCTTTGAAAATTGATGTAGCGTTGACACTAATTAACCGACTTAATCTTTCATCCGTTTCAAAATTAAAGATCTGACAGCCTTTACCCACTCTGACAGAGAATCAGTGTCTATTTGTTCTCGTTCTTTAAATCATTTTATGACTATTTTATGCCCAATTGAAAATTAAGAAATTAAGATAAAATTGCAATGTACCATGTCATACAAAAAGTTTTTTGAACTATGGATGGTATATATATATATATATATATATATATATATATATATATATATATATATATATATATAAAACCAACCACAATGAATTGAAAAAGTATGGTGGATACGTACACATCGTTATCTTAATTATTAATCTTAAAAATAAATTGTCTCTCAAAACTGACCATGCCAAAACTACTTAATTGTATTTTGATAAAAAAAAATGAAAAAAATAACAATTTTTACAAGGACATATTAATGTCTGTTGAGAATTAACAAAGATTAATTTTGCCAGCATGCCATCCGTATGAAAAAATATCGAACAGATGTAGTTCCCATAAAAAAAATGACTAGGTATAATATTTGACTTGAATGAAGTGTCTGAGATATTTTTTTAATTTTTTGTTTTCAAAAACATTACTTACACATAAGTCATGAGTAGCTGGATACAATATACGCTAAAATTGTTTTAAAGCTGAAGATCCTCTAAAATTAATAAGCAATATGTATAGGGTCAGATATTTCATTGAAGGGAAAATAATGCGCAATGATTAAAGAGAAGTCAAAACATTTGTTTAGTTTCATACATAGTTTGGTTATTTCCCACTACAGGCTTACTGGTAACATTTTCTGTCCCTCTTCTGATAAATAGTTAGGATCCCCTTAAACACTGACAAAGTGTTTCCATTCTTCTATCTTTTTAAGTTACAAAAAAAAAAGAAGCAGAAGCAACAATATTTACATGTGGTTGGTCCATTTTCTTTACATTCATAGGACTAAATTGTTAGATATAATAATAATAATAATGATAATAAAAATCCTTTTTTGTAAAAAGAAACCCAACTTCACTTTTGATTTTACTAGGTTGTGATATTGAATATAAATCTTTAAAGCTTAAAAAGTGTATACTTCTCTATTTATAGATATAAATAACTTTAAAGATTTGAGGAACATGTTTTGAAATTCTGAAGCACAATTTTCAACTTCCTATTTTATGTTTTTTGTACATTTAAGCTTTTAAACATAGATCTTTGAATCGTTCACCAAATTAGGAAGGCAATCACAAATAGATATACAAAGATCATTAAACCATTACAAATATATTCATGAAACATTGACAACTTTACGATCTTAATCTAAAAAGTTGGTGCAAGGAGATTATTGTATAGATCATACAATGTTGATGTTTATGTGACGTAAATAGGGAGACTCTCGTCGTCAATTTGTTTTTATTGTTTTGGTTTTTTTTCTCAATGTTTATGCATTGATTTTAGTGTTTTGAATTTTCATTTTATACCTATTGGTTAGACCATTGATTTCTAAGTCTCTCACAAATGACTCGAAATTGTGTATGATGTTATATCAGTGAAACAAATTCAGATAAAAAAAATATATATATTAGTGAATTAATAACAAATAGGTGAAAAATGTTAACAATAGTACAAATGTATAACATCCTTCATCCTCTCCAATAAAATATATCGCATTTAATAAAATATTAAAATGCAATATAAAAGAGACGACTTTTTTTATCTATCGTTATATAAATTGCACGTGTTAGTCAAATGTACGTTCACTGTAGAAATATGTAGCTATATTCCTGTATATGTCTTTCTAGAAATGACACTAAATTATGTAAATAATCACTCTACAAAACATGGCTATTTATGGTCACAAGTGAGGTCGTAATTACGTTCGGTTAATCGTCTTTGGTATTCAAAGTTCCAGCGTGGAGAATCAATCAGATGATAATTATTATGTATTCACAAACACCAACAAAGTTAGTGTAACATGAAAACTGATTTATTCAACGGGTCATAGTTTTCCTTTCCTCGTTTGTCTACCCCGGACTTGACATTTATGAGCAACTCGGCGGGTATTTCTAGAAAAGCATAGGACACTTACCCTACCGGTGCACCTGGTCCATGCTCCCAGTTTTTAGTGGAGTTCGAATTGCTCATTTGCTTTTGTTACTTTGTATGTATGTATGATTTTAGTAACTTTATCACTATATGGATCCACGAGTTCATGATGAAGACCATAAAACTTTTGTAGTGATGACTTTAATTTTTAGCAACGCAACTCTAAAGAATGAAAACAACCAAAGAATTTATGGTTCTGTGTTGAGAACAAAAGTTCTACGATTTTCCGTATGTTTTGTTAGACTTTTGTTTATATCCACATTTAATGCACACTACATTTTTGTGTAGCAAGTGCCACAATAATTTGGAGGATATTTTTCAACAGTTATTAAGATTCATATACATAGATAAGAAGGAAATCTGATTGTATATGCTCGTCCCTCATTCTTAGCTATTATGTTCCAGTTTTAATGATTGGCGAGTTGCGATATATACCAATTACCCCCTGCGAAATATTGAATTACATTTTTACACTGCGTGAGAAATTGTCATTGTAAACTGTGCCATTTTTCAAACAGTTTGTGTGCTTAGATTCATGTGCTATAGAGGAATATACAGTTACAAAAATATGATTGAAAAACGAAAACAAACACATAAAAAACAAAAACAAATGTCAAAAAGAAGGCATAATGCTATGCAGGGTGTGCAGTTACAGCAATACAGTATTACTGCGTCATAAATTTTCCCTTTCGTGAGAAAATATTGTCAAATATATATATATATATATATATATATATATATATATATGTGTGTGTGTGTGTCTCAGAATATGACGACTCTACTCACTACACTGCTCCATCGGATCAAATTGATACAGGTAAGATAAAGTAAACGTATAGAAAGGTCTGAAAAATTCCCAACGATGTTGTTGGAACTGTCAAATTTGCGATGCAAATTTTTGGTCGTTCCCTTCGCGGGACTCGAACTTGTACCACTGTGTCATCGCCCTAGACCACTCGGCCAGCTAGGCTATATAAAAATATAGCTTTCGCTGGCCGGTCATTCCTCCTCGTAGGATTAATCTAGGGCTGTAACTTTGTACACGATGTATGGTAATACAAGACAGTTCATCTAGGTGTTATTATGTAGGATAGAGGATCAAATTAATGATGCATGTCACAACAAGTCAATATTATACAAACGTCTCAGAATTTGATGACTCTATTCGCTACACCGCGCCATCGGATCAAATTGATATAGGGAAGATAATTGAAATTTATAGAAGGGTCTGAAAAATTCCCAATGACGTTAGACCTGTCAAATTTGCGATTTAAAGTTTTGATTGTTCCCTCCGCGGGACTCGAACTCGTACCGCTGTGACATCTATGGCAACACCGCCTGCACAAAGTCCATATATGTATATATATCGATACATGGAAAACCCTTTATATATATCTATATAGCAATAAAACAATTCGTTTAAAAGCTTTTTATTTAGATTGCTTTTTAATGTCAGTCCCTGTAAGAATCAGACAGTGGATGAAACATGGTATGAAAAAAACCATTATTTTGATATTGTAATTTGACTAATTGCACCATAAGACTTAAGGAAAACAGACATGATTTTCATATCATGTTGGACCACTGAGTTACAATTTCATTGAAATGCACTGAAAATGAACGTTTTAAGGCAGAAAACTCTTCTCAAAAACTTCATTATTCTGAGATTCTACTGCAATTCCTGATATTGCATCGTCAAATCCGTTGGGTTTTGACAGAGTAATCAAGGAAACCAAGGTTATAGCGGTAATCAAAAGAATGTAATCCAGGGACAAATACAAGACATGGAAAACAGACACACACAACAAAGAACATAAAGTAACTAAAATCATACATACAAAGCAACAAAAGTAAATGAGCAACTCGGACTCCACTAAAAACTTGGAGCATGGACCAGGTGCACCGGTAGGGTAAGTGTCCTCTGCTTTTCTAGAAACACCCCCGGAGTTTCTCATAAAAAGTCAAGTACGGGGTAGACAAACGAGGGAAGGAAAACCATGACCCGTTGAAAAAATCAGTTCTCATAGTGCTGATAGACACACCATAACGATCCACGAGTTCATGATAACGACCATAAAACTTCTGTAGTGATGACTTCAATCTTGTAGCAACATAACCTTGTTCCAGAAGCTTATTTGTTAGAGTTCTAGCGCGATACAAAAAGTCTGCTTATTTCAGCAAGCTCTGGCATAACGTATGAGTTGTGATATGAACACTCCATACGCAGGAGCTGAAGGGATGTTGCCGCAGATGAAAGGAAAGTTGACAATTCTGAATGAAAAGTCATCACGTTTGTCGTCAAGTTTGGTCAATAGTTTTCCTTTACTATCGATTTCTAAGTGTAGGTCAAGATATGAGGCTGACTTCACAGTATCTGTAGTATCCTTTATCTCAAGTTCTTTTGGGTAGATGCGATGTATCGAATCCCCGAAATTAGGATTGTTTAAAGATAATACTTCATCTATATAGCGGAAACTGAGATTGAAGGATCTAGCCAAACGATATTCTTTCTTTCTGATCAGATCAGCTATAAAGTCAGCCTCATAAGAGTGAAGGAATAGGTCAGCAAGTAAAGGAGCACAATTTGTTCACATTGGAATGTCGACCGTTTGTTGAACAACACGTCAAACACCGGACAAATATGTTGTCGATTAAAAATTCCAGCATTTTCTATTGTTCATTTGCTATTATATTCAGATAATAGTCTTCAACTGATTGTCTCTAAAAGATCTTTCGAATTTTTCAGGATCCACATTGAATTAATACCACTACGGGAGTAACAAGTATTGTGGTAGGACTGTAGACCCTCTTTGACAGTTGCGAGTATAGAAGCTAAAAGTTTTGAAAGAGGTTTGGTGGTACATTTTGCATATCCAGCTATGAAACGTTGTTTGTATGGATTTTTGTGAAGTTTAGGAATCCAGTACATAGACGGTAAATCACAATCATCGTCCTTGGTAGAGAGACCAAAAGAGGATAGCACAGATTAATGGTTTTCCACAATCTCTTTTTTGGAGAGAGTGGTTGCAGTGTAGGTCTTATCACTGCTATTATTTTCTACTTCTACCTCTGATAATAAACATTGGATATAAAACGTTTTGCAGACAAAAACAATGTTGTTTGGGCTTTGTCTGCTGGTACGACAACATATTTGTCACGTGTAGTAGACAATGTTTTTGCTACATCGGGGTCTTTGAAAACTGATGTAGCTTTGGCAATCATTGACCTACTTAAAACTTTCATTCGTTTCAAAATTAAAGACCTCACGGCCTTTAACCACTCTGACAGAGAATCAATGTCTTCTTGTTCTCGTTTTATCCATTTTCTTGCATAGTCCTCGACGGCATTCATAAGAACTTTAAAGTTATAATTCCAATTTATGGAGCGTGTTTCACGGTACTTGGGACCTTTAAAAAGGATATTACGCAGAGATTCGTTTTCGATAATGGTTAAATCTCCTGTAACGACGTGACCAGAAGGACCATATTTGAATGGAGAGGTTTTGCAAGAACAGTCAGGTGGTTTAGCCTTGAAGTCCTCAATCTCGAGGTTCTGCAATAGACTTTTATAATTGAAAATTTTGGATGTGATGGGTGAAGTATAGGAATATGAAAAAATTGGTATGGATTTGTCTTTGAAATATGGGGGAATTTTGTTGGTAACGTTTTTGTGATGGAGTATGTTAGCCAAATTAATTGCATCTATACCTTTGTTGACAAATGGTAGTGGAAGAAATGATCGTTTTTCTTCATCTTGACTTTCCACACAAACTGGTTTAAAGAGTCTGTGGAAACCATTATCCAAAATGATGGCAACAGGTCTGTATAATGATGAGGTGGGGTCAGAAACAGGAATGTCAAGACTTGTTTTGTAAAGGGAGTGTAGTAGAGTGAGAGATATAGAATAAAGTTTGGTTCTAATGGGATGAAGTCCAAGAGGTTTTTGTATGAAAGGAAGGAGACCATCTATGGAGGCATCATGTAACTTAGGTGACGTATAGTGCCGATGGCCATGACTCCTTTCCCGTCTTGGATTTTTGTCAAATAAATTCATCACATTTATGTTATTGTTATATTGGCTTGAAAAGTTTCCAATACTTTTGATGTTGTCATTGCATCCGTAAGGTATTGCAGTACCTAGTCTGCGTATCCAGTACTCCTCTCTTTCACTACGATAATTTTTACTTAGAACGGGACTGTTCGTAGGATGGTAATTTTTTTCTAAAATACGAACTTTCATGGAAAGGATGGAATGATCTTGTTGATTAAAATGTTGATAAATTGTCGGAAATTTGGTGGTGTTAATTCCGGAACGATGACCGCACATTCTTTTATTTAATCGTTCTTGCGTTTCTCCGACATATATTAAACCACATTCTAATCCGTATATTAAGTTTGTTAATTTGCAACTTAAGTCATTGTGCCTTCTTGAATGGAAGGTTTTGTTTGTAAGGGAACTGGAGAAGTAAGGGTCGGTTATAAGAATGTTGCATGTTTTGCAATTTTTAATTCCACATTTTGATATGGTACAATGTGGTTCGTCATCGTTGTAGTCAAATATATCGTTTAAAGTGATGGAACATGGTTTGATAATTTTAAAATTGTCAGAATTTTTGTACTGGAATAGATGGTCTGCAGACTGAACGTGTGATTGGGTATTTTTAGTTGAATTGGTCGGGGCACTTTCCATACCAGATGTGAGTGTGCTAAGATTCCCATCTGGGGACACCACATACTTACAAGACAACAGAGTGTCCGATCTGCTGTCAGGTTCGGACCTTTTAATACTGGGCGACGTCCGACATGTATGTTTCTGATTTTTCCCATTTTGCCTGATTCTTACAAACACTTACACTAAATCAATCATAGTCCTAGCTGTACAAATATTAGATCATTTTGATCATAAGTTGTTTATTTTTCTCTCGTAGTTAAATATCCAGATAGTATAAAAGGGTGGTACAGTTACTTGTAAAAACATTTCACTTCATTTTACTCTGCTTCGGAAACTTTATAAGACAATGACCGGTGTTGTGATAAGGAGAAACCAGGTAGGTGTTCAGGCGACGGGCATTGACGTTATTATTCCAGCCAACTGCATGATTTTGAATAAATGAACTTTCAATTAAAATTTGAGTTTATATCATAGTAATACCAAGCTTCAAACAAAACTCGTACCTTTGGCATTCTGTATAGTTGTTAAAGAACCGGACTTGACTTTTTATGAGCAGATCCGCTGATGTTTTTAGATAAGCAGTGAACGTTTACCCAACGCTTTTAATCGACAATGTATTTGTCCAGTGTGGTGGACGTGTTTTTAAACAAACGGTAGCATTCCAATGAGAACCAATTATGCTCCTCTACTTGCTTACCTCTACCTTCACTCTTATGAGGCTGCCTTTATAGCTGATCTAACCCGAAAGAAAGAATATCGTTTGGCTAGATCCTTTAATCTCAGTTTCCGTTATGTAGATGACGTATTATCTTTAAATAATCCTAATGTCGGGGATTTGATACATCACATTTATCCCAAAGAACTTGAGATAAAGGATACTACAGACACTGTGTAGTCAGCCTCAGATCTTGACCTACACTTTGTAATCGATGGTAAAGGAAAACTATTGACCAAACTTTACGACAAACGTGATGACTTTTCATTCAAATTGTAAACTTTCCTCTCATCTGCGGCAGCATCCCTTCAGCACTTACGTATAGAGTGTTCATATTACAACTTATACGTTATGCCAGAGCTTGAGACTTTTTGTATCGCGCTAGAATTCTAACAAATAAGCGTCTGGAACAGGGTTATGTTGCTACAAGATTAAAGTTTTATGGTCGTCATCATGAACTCGTGGATCGTTATGGTGTATCCATCTTCGCCATGAAAACTGATTTATTCAACGTGTCATAGTTTTCTTTTTCTAGTTTGTCTACCCCAGACTTGACTTTTTATGAGCAACTCAGCGGGTGTTTCTAGAAAAGCAGAGGACGCTTAGTGGAGTTTGAGTTGCTCATTTGCTTTTGTTACTTTATATGTATAGTTTTAGTTACTTCATGTTCTTTGTTGTGTGTTTTCTGTGTATGGACTTTGTCCCTGGATTGCTTTCTTTTGATTGGCGCTATAAATTTGGTTCCCTTGATTATTCTTCCATAAAAGATGCTGTGCAAGCTGTTTCCGTACTTTTCTTTATCTCGAGCTCTTACGGGTGTATTGAAGGTAACCACTTCCACAAGAATGGTTGTTAATGGGCAACACATCATCAATATATCTGTATGTGAAATTAAAGGATTTAGCTTCTTTTATATTATTATTCTTTATGAGATTCTGAAGAAATTCAGTCTCGTATGAAGCCAAAAGACATTTCGGCTAGGAGATGAGAACAATTAGCGCCCATTGGAATGCTAACAAATGAGACAAATATGCTATGAATGTGGAAATCAAGCATGTGTTTCTGTGTAGCAAATTTATCCCTACTGAGATGTTTAAAAAAAATGTGGTTTTGTAACCTATAGGTAGAAGAACATAATTTATCGAATCAGTAAAATGTTCACAAATTAGTCCTTTTAAACGAGATTTCATCTAATAATGTGGCAACTTAGTGTAAAGGATATTAGGTTTCCTTGTAAATCTTTAGAATTTTTATGTATCCACATATGATAAATGCCACAACGAGAGTAGGTGGTAAAAAGATATTTATGAAAATTTGTACCACTTTGTATAGCCTGATGTCATAGGTTTCATAAACATGAATGTGAGCACAATTCCCAACATATAGAATTATCTATCTTGACAACGAATATAAGAACCATTCGACGCGTGAATTTTTTTTTTCACGAGTGAAGTGCATTTGATCGAGTCATTATACATCATGAGTTTAAAACTAAGAATGATAAATACCATATCGCGGCTAATTTAAATTTTGTAGATGTCAAATTTCGTGATTGGCTATATGAAGAGGGCATTTTATATTTTCATGGCCTTTATTGTGTGTGTCTATAGATAATAAAATATAAAATATCCTGACTTATATATGGCTAGCTTTTAATTCTTAGATCCTCGCAAAAATTCTTTGCTATGTGGAACAGAACCTGAACCGATCTGTGAAACAAAAATTGCGATCATTCATCGATCACCAATTTGTTTCCGATCAGTCATCGGTCAGATAGATTTTTCTCCTTAACATTTGAAGTTGCAATTTCGAAGTCTGATGAACAACCACAGTTTATATAGCTAATTTGTTCCCCGAAAATCATCATTGCCTTTCAACAGACATCAATGCAAGACCAAAGAAAACGAAAAGCAACAGTTTACATATTGTTGCTAATGTCCTCTTTTGTTTATCAACTTAGAGCAAATGTACCATTAGATGTTTTAAGTAACTCATCAGTAACAATTCAGAATCGCTTCACAACGGATAATAGTGTACTGAACTTCAGTGATTTAGAATCGCCAAAGATACGGAAGAAGACAGAAACATACATAGACATAGAAACGGGAGATATGGGTACACACTTACCATGTTACTAATGATAGACAATTAAACTCATAATTTCCGATATAGTTTTACAAATTATAAATAAATGAATTCACTCTCATCAATTCAGAATCGGCAAAATTATACCTATCTACACATGGAAATTTCACGTCTGATGTGTGCAGTTATAATGGTTCATACTATTTTCAATCCACTCTAAAGGAAGCTTCTAGATATTGTAATTGTGACGATAAATACCATAGTTACAATGACATAAAAGTGTATGCTTTATAATGAAAAGACTCCCGAAACAAACAACGTTAATGTTAAATTGAAATGGCACATAAATAACATTAAGTTTGAAATTGTCTTTTTAATATTACAGTTGTGTGTTTTTTTAAATACCAGATAGACATTGATTCACTTAATCTGACCTTTTTTTGACTAAAATGTAATTTGTGTATGGAAGTAATTAATTATCTGACTCATGATTTATCCTTCTTAAAATATGGCGCACTCTTCTTTTTTCAGATGTCAGGAGTATGCCAGGATATGCTTGAAGCGTCAAATCATACAACTGAAGTGTATAACTTTACATTAAACCGACCAATATAGAAAAATCTTGGTGATACTATTGCTATTTTATTTGCATTTTCGTTGTCAAACATTTTCGAAGTAATTTCGATGAGTTATGAACGCTTTTATAAGACCTCGACAAGCCAGACCTCTATGTTAATCTTAGCAATTCAAATAAAAGGAACAATAAAAGAGGTTCTGAACAAACCGGTAATGACATCATTGATAAATGGTTTATCGTACTTGAAATGGACGTTTCGTATAAAAAATAATAAGTCATTTATGAAGTAAGCACCATCGAATGACCTCTAGAAGTAAACGTTAGGGATCTAATATGGAATTATAGTACAGACCTATTTAACATTAAAACACAGTTGGCAGACAAACATATCACGCTACATTTGATTAAATCAATGTTACAAAACTTAAGATGTCAACAACAAGAAATTTATTATTTACTTTCTGATGAATAAGCGGACGCAAATTTGACTGAATTCAATTAAATGTTTGAAGTTTTCTGTTGCAGAAACAAGTACAAAAATACTTGATATAATTAAGACAGTTTTGACATACACGGGATTGTCAGTGTCCGCCTTGGCTTTTGGAGTTTCCATAGTAGTTTAAGGAGTTACCGACATGTACAAATCTATTCCTGGGTCTATATTTAAAAGTCTACTTATTTTTTTTTAAATTTTTATGCAGTATGTTGTTTATGACTGGTATTGGTGCAACTGATAACAAAGTAATGTGTTATTGTATAGGCGTAGGTCTCCATTATCTTTAGCTTTTAGTCTTTGCATTCAAATCTGTGGCATTGGTGCACATGACTCACTCCATTAGAACAATGATTAAAACTAATGCCCTTTTAGCAAAAAGAACGTTTCCCACAACATGAAAATTTGATATTCTCTGTTTAATTATTCCTTTTTACTTGTGATATGTAAAAGGTGAATATAATAAGTATGCTTTCCGACTGGTTTCCCACGGAACATAATCTTGCATCAATTTATACGTTATGACAAATATCATTTGCTTTGGAATTATATATTTTTCAAAACTTTACATTTTGGAGATCCATGAAGAAAAGCTAGATATTATTTTCTATTTTGTTATGAAAATCTGTAGCCATGGTAACATAATAAAATTATACATCCAGTGTTCATAACAAATTTTGGGTGCCTACCCAAAATTAATTGTCAAAAAAACAAGTTTTCTAACATATCGGGCGCTTAAAAACTGCCAGAAAAAGTAAGTTGGCATAGTATTATTGTAAAAAAGCAAATAAAAAGTGTACCTTTTTCCGTTCACTTGTTCATGATTTTAATTCTTAAAGTTCGTGCGAAATTTTGCATTTTTTAAAAGCAGCCAGTTAGTGCAGGGAAGATAACCCAATCCTGTGAGGACCTGAATCTTTCCGGATAGCTTAAAGCATGCATTGTACACTTCTTTACCTTCACAAGTATTGCATCTATTTATGTACGATTGCTCTACTACCCACAATCAATATTTTCACCAAGTTTCACCTTTTATGTTTAAGTTTTACAAAATTAGACCGGGTCAGTTTGTGTACGAAACAGTGCACCTAAATCTCATTTGTATAGTGCAACCTAAGTTTGTGACTGGTATGTTTTGGAGTATATTTAAGAATATTGTTACCGAGTTCATTTTTATCACATTATGAAGTTTTTAGGGTCTGTTTGTTTCAATATCTTTTATGTCATCGAAAAAGGTTATAAATCAAATTCATGCAAAAATAAATACCAAAATCACTGGTCCAACGTTTTGACAAATGAAAGAGAAAAAAAGAGAGAAAAAATCTTCATAACTTTGTCTGTGTTTATTACAATACACAATAAAAGAAATTTATGGCTGAGAAAGAAGCATTTCTTCGTTTTATCTTCTTCGTAGGATAGTAGCTGAATTTAATGATTGTAAATTTGGTAATTTTATTTCTACATTTAACTATAATTTATACTGTAAATTTTGATTTAAAATAAATTATTGTTTCCTTTATTGTTGATATTTATAAGTCCATTACAGAAAATATTTCTGGATAAAAAAAGATACACAATAGTAGAACTTGTCTCGAAACAAATCAACATATTCTATAATAGCTTTGTAAACTATGACAACTGAAGATGAAAGAAATAATATAAATAACGTCTCATATTTTAACTGATTAATAAAGTCTTGAATTTTCCAGGTTTACAAAGTACTTTGATTAATAACAGCAATGCATATTTGATGGGACTTGACTTGTAAACACTGTGGCCTAACAAAATTGCTTTTGATACCCGGTTGTTTATTGGTACTATCAGGATTGGCAGACGGTCATCATCAAATACAAATTCAAAGTCAGTCTTATTTCAAACAATGATTTTTGAAGGCGGACTTTATTTTACTCCAATAATTCAATTGATATATTTAGCTTCAGGTATATTCAGGTTAAGAACAAAAAGTCGTTACAACAAAGCTAAGTAATATTCTGTCAAAGTAGTAGACATTCAAACAGTGTCAGCAAAAATACCGAAACATCAAAACAGATGGACCATTCAATGACATCGTATTCCCTGTACATGGTAAACACGTGATTCTAGGAAACAGGGATGACCTACATGTACACCGTAGACAACAGAATCTAAGACATATTAAAACTGAGGTTAAGAAAATCTAGACAGAACCTTAGCAATTCTAATTTAAATACCTTTCCCTCTTCCTCCACTAAAACTCCAGTGACATCATGTGCGAATGAAATGTCATTATGTCCTACTTCAATACAGTCACCCGTTGCATTACAGATAAGTAACATATGTTAAGCAACAAGTTTTGTGGTTAGCAATCTATTAAGTCATGAAGTCTAATTAATATATCTAACCTTCTATGTAAGATAGAAACTTCTGAGAAGGAGAGAATTACAAAAAACTTGATTACTAGTAAAGCAGGATATTAACATATATTGCTGTTATAATTGTACAAATAGTGTAATGGCCTGTGATGAATGGAAATGATGGATATGATTAGAGTATACAAATCTGTTTTTTTTTAAACTATTTTATAGTTTATAATATTTTTGAAGTTGATTTTTTTTTTGGAGATTGCACAATGACCTTTCAACACTCTATTTTGAGATGTATCAGTAATACGACTTTATGTATTTATTTATTACTTTTTTAAACCTGATCCAAACAACAAGATTGATTAAACTGTCATTACAGAATCAAGAATGCCAAGAAAGAATGATTACAGATAAATGTACAATTCTTTATGCTACGCTTACATTTTATATTTAAAAAAATAGAGCATTACTTATTGTACAGTTGCCGTATTTATGTTAAATATCTTATAAAATTCTTATAATGTCATTGTAGTAAAGAACATAGTAATAGTATTATACAAATGCTTCAGTTGTAGTTTTTGTAAATCGTTGCTTAATGTTGTGCTTTGTTTACTAGACTTTAGGTTATTTGAGTTCATCTGATATCATTTTCTCTATCTTGATTATCAAAACTCACATGTTATCTTCTACTGTGTTGTAAGAGTAGCTGTTTTTTGTTGTTGTTATTTATTTATTTTTATCTAACAAATAAGAACTAGATGTTTTCATCATACTTTGATCAAAGAGTGATAAACAGATAAAATGTGAGAATAATATAGATTATTTAGTCTATTTCCCTTCCATGAACAAAGTCTACAGATAGATTTTTTTTCTTTTCTATGGCATTCTTGAAACTAAACACTTGTATACTTCAGAAAAATTCATTAAATGTTTTAATAACGAATTAAAATGGAATGTGAAAGAAGATTGAATGTTTGAATTTTGTTTGAAAGTTGAAAAGTGTTGAAAGTGTAAAAAAGGATATGTAAAACCTTCATCCTATTTACAAGAATATTGATAAACACTTGACCAGGACAGAGACCTTAAGGATCCAACTCATGAAAAAAAAAATAACAATAATGATAAATTCCAATAATTTGAATTATATTTTGTGTTATTTAAATCCTGCAAAAGTTATAATACATCTGGTTAAGTTAAAATAGATCTGGTTAAGTTATAATACATCTGGTTAAGTTATAATACATCTGGTTAAGTTATAATAGATCTGGTTAAGTTATAATAGATCTGGTTAAGTTATAATACATCTGGTTAAGTTATAATAGATTTGGTTAAGTTATAATAGATCTGGTTAAGTTATAATAGATTTGGTTAAGTTATAATACATCTGGTTACGTTATAATAAATCTGGTTAAGTTATAATAGATCTGGTTAAGTTATAATAGATCTGGTTAAGTTATAATGCATCTGGTTAAGTTATAATAGATCTGGTTAAGTTATAATATATCTGGTTAAGTTATAATAGATCTGGTTAAACTCCACAACAAAGCTAGTCAGGTTGATACATATTTTTGCCTTTTTACACACTGAATATTTCGTTAATCGACCGGTAATAATTAAACCACAAATCATCAGGCAATGCACCTTACAATTCATATAAAAAGGGAATATTCTAGTCTGGTACTCAGAAAACATGATTTAATTTTGATAGAATATGATTTTGTTAAAATAGATATTTCTAACTGGAAAAAAATAAACAGATATAAATTCCAGTTGATATTTTTGTACATGGACATGAAAAATAAACCAAAAAAACAAAACAAAACAAAAACAAAAATGAAACAAAACAAACAAAAACAAACAAAAAGAAAAAAAAGATCGTCAAAAATATAAAAAAAAATTAAAGTCAAAGAGAATGGTTGAAACATGAAAACAGGAAGGAGAGGCGATCTCTATACACAATGTAGATAACAGAATAAAATACAGTTACAACTTAAAAATGAAGATAGGAGAACAAGACGTACCGGTACCACAAATAACTAAATCACTTGCAGTATATAGATATTTGAACAAGATCATAAACTTCTTTATCTAATATAGTGCTGGTTATAATATGTATTGATAGACCGGGCTGCTTACATTTATCACTGTGTTATTCCACTAATTACCCAAAATGATAATTTTCTTCACATACATTTTTGTTCCGATTACATACAATATTTGTGAAAATAAAAGGTGAATTATTATCATTTATTCAGCTTATACCTTATATCTAACAATTTTCTATTTTTGTTTTTTTAATTAAAGCTCTTATTAAACTCGTTTTTGTTTTAAATTTCAGGGACATAAACATATTTCCTTTTATGTTCTGGAACATAATATATATTTATAAACTGAAAAAGAACATTTACACCACAAAAAACTAGGAGTGACATTGGGCGTTCTGGAAGGATAAGCATGTCCTGCTTCTTCAGCGGCATCCAACACATTGCAAGTGAGTATAATTTGATAAAAGTCTAGCTACTCTAATGTTGCTGCCAGACACACGCTGTTTAGGTGGATACAAATATGGTAGCCTGAACGACTCACCTGGTGCATTTCCAACATTTCAACGCATTTCCAGGGTAACAAAAAGGAGTGATCATCCAACTTCAATTTCCCCACGAAACATTTTGTGAGGTTAATAATTTGAATCATTATATCAATATGTCAATCAATTTCAACAATGGAATTTGTTTTTGTCTATGACAGTTTTCAAGATATTGGCTAAATACAGCTAAAATGTCATTTTCTTCTTTCAAGGGCAATTACTAGAACTCTAAGTAGTCATCTTACAATGGGGTAATCGAGACTATTGTACAGTTCAACATTTTTTTTCAAATTTTCAAATTTTCAAGTAAAATATTTGGATGCTTCTGACCATAAACTTGTTTCCTTTTATGTTCTGGAACATAATATATATATATATATATATATATATATATTATGTTCCAGATATGGATCTGGATAATCGGTGTTCCTCCTTTTGGAAAAACACGTTCACCACACGGGAAAATATATTGTCAAATAAAATTTCGAGCAATTTGACAATAACCTGTATATTAGGAAGATGAGTGGATTCGTTTTTTACATGGTATGGATATTTCCTACCAAGTACTACGTATTTGTATCAAGATGTTCCATCTATTCAAACAACAACAATGTATAATATTTCGAGTCGGGATTTCAAGTGAGTTTGAGGACCAGTAGTATAAAGAGATGAAAAAAGCATAGGTCTAATTCTATAATTAATATTCTAGTAAAAATTTTGCACTGAGGGTTTCCAGGAGATAGTTTTTCTTCTGGAACCGCTACGAGAGTAAAAAGTGTCATGGTAAACCTGAAGACCCTCTTTTTATGAGCTTTCCATCGGCCGGTGTTTCTAGAAAAGCAGAGGACGCTTACCCTACCTGTGTACCTGATTTCAGTTACTTTATTATCTTTGTTGTGTATGTCTGTTTTCCATGTCTGGTCTTTGTCCCTGGATTACATTCTTTTGATTACCGCTATAACCTTGGTTCCCTTGATTACTATGAAAATATCACGTCAGGTTAGATAATCAAAATAAGAATAATAATAAAAAAAAATTTGGGAAGGAACATGAAGTAGTCATATCTGAAGAAAAGAGCTTAAAGAGGCAATTGAAAACGTCAGGATCTCGACGAAATGTGTATAATTTTAAGAATTTGAGAACATTTTTACCGATTGTTAAGATAAGAAAACTCACCATATCACAAAGACAAGTCTAATTTCTGAGCTACATGTATTGAATAATGTAACAGACCTTTGGCCCACCAGCAGTGGGATCGACTGAGTAGTTTTATTACACAAAAATACCAAAAATAGGACAAATTAAATAGTTCATAGACTGGCAACCTCTGAAATGAATTGGAAAAATGAAATGAATCTCCGTGTTCCTCACACTTTTATGGTTTGCCAAACATCCAGCATCTATAGTGGCCATAAGAGTTCAAAGTCATCAGTGTCATTACCATCCAGTCATCAGTTTAATTATTATAAAGTCATCAGTTTAACTATTATAAAGTCATCAATGTAATTGTTTTAAGCCATAATTTTGATTATTGTCAGGTAATCAATGTAATTGCTGCTAGGTCATCAGTTTAAACATTGTCAAGTCATCAAGTCATTATTCTACATTCTATTTCTTTTAAAATCTTCTAATAAATTTATGGCCCTGAGTTGTTTTTTTTATTGCTTTGTGATATGAAGTTCAAAATCAAGTTAAGAATGTTCAACAAACAAGAGGCGCCCAGGAACCTGAACATTTTTCACCTCTCAAGGACTATAACAATGAGTCGTCTGACAACTTTGATATTTTCAAGACTTTCGTAGGGGTTGTAATAAAGATCATTTCAGTAATTGAAAGAATTTGGCTAAACTTAACGGTTTTGGCAATATGGTAGGCGAAAAAACTACCGTCTGACCAAAATGTTCTATTTTTAGTAATGGTAGCCATGTTTTTCGACGGATAAAAAATCCCCACATCAGTTCTAGGCAGAATACCTTAAGAAATGTTCATACCACGTTTGGTTCCAATTGGTCAAGTAGTGTCAAAGGAGAAGATTTTTGAAAGAAATAACATTAATAATAGCAAAAATCGTCGAAAAAGGGCAATTACTCCAACATGGCTTAACAAATTAAAACGAAAATTTGACCACAGATAGATCTTGTCACTTTTACTCTGTTAGTATTTGGCTTAACTTGATGGTTTTGGAGATATATAAAATATATAAAACTACTGTTTATATTTTTAGTAACGGCGACCATGTTTTTTTTCAACGAATCAAAAATCATCAGTACTATGCAGAATATCCCAAAGAAAATTCATGCCAAACTTGGTTCCGGTTGGTCAAGTAGTGTCAGAGAAGAAGAGTTTTGAACAATTGTTAACGACGGATGACAGCAGACGACGATTTTCGTTGCCTTAATCTAATTGTGTCGATTTCGGATGTTTGTCCACTATGTAAAAGTTTGTCTTCGTATCGTTATTTCAGTTTTTAGTATAGTTTAAAGGAATGACATCGTTCTATTACCGTGAATTTTATTACTTTGATGTCGGGGCCTTTTAAAGCTTACTTGATGGTGTGTTTACACTTATTGAAGACCGTTCGGTAAGTATTTACTTTTTATAGGGGTTATACGATGGTGCATTTGTTGCGTTTCCTCGCCATATCTGTTCCTTTTTCCAATGTAATTGTTGCCAAGCAATCAATTATATTATTGTCAGGGCAACAATCTAATTCTTGCGAGTCATCAATATTATTATTGACAGGTGATCAGTTTTATTATTGCTAAATCATCACTATAATTATTGCCAAATGATCATTTCTATTGTTGCCAAGTCATTAGTGTAGTTGCGAATTGCAAGTGTAGATAGAAATATTTAGTGCTACTTAAGCAACACATTACAACATCTAATCCAAGAAATATCCAAATCACAAAAGTGTAAACAAACATTTACAGATATTATTATCAGAACTTAGTATTTCTAAACCATTTAAAGAACTAATCAAGGGAACCAAGGTTCTGGCGGAAATCAAAAGAATGTTATCCAGACAAGCACAACAAAGAAAATAAAATAACCAAACTAATATGTACAAAGCAACAAAAGCAAATGAGTAACTCGGACTCCACTAAAACTGTGAGCATGGACCAGGTGCACCGGCAAGGTAAGCGTCCTCTGCTTTTCTAGAAAAACCCACCGAGTAGCACATGAAAAGTCAACTCCGGGGTAGAAGATAGAGTAAAGGAAAACTATGACACGTTGAAAAAAAATCAGTTTTCTTGGCGCAAATGGATACACTGTAACGATCTACGAGTTCATGATGACGACCATTAAACTTTTTTATTGATGACTTTAATCTTGTAAAAATTGGATACACAAAATGTAGTTAAACACGAAAAATGTATTTAATTTTTTTGTTCTTATTCTTAAGTAAAACTGCGTCGTCTCATGTTGTACATATTATTCATTCTTATAACATGGCATATCTATAAATGACATAAAATCAATCATGAATCATTAATATCACTAAGACGAACTATCAATGAATATTAACAATAAGTTAAAACATTTGAAAGGTGAAAAGGAATTAGATAGATATGAGAGACAAACACATAGCGTGATAAATAGAAGAAAGGGGGTAAAACTTTTCGGTCCTAACGAGACTTCGTTCGAGGCAATTGGCACCGGGCTTAATAAAATCATAATGAAATGCCAATGGTTATATTAAACAATTTATCGTCTGAAAAAAACATGGATGTTGTAAGTAAGAAATAAAACCAAATTTCTTGAAATGATTAAAGCATAAAAATAATTTATTGTTGTTTGTTTTGGAAATAATTACCTTGGTCTATTTCATTCATATATTTACATTTTGTATTCAAACAAAATCTGAACCATTTCGTTTGTTAACTGTTGTGTTTCCGTTCAGATTAACTCCTTAAAATATTGAATTTTAAGCAATGCTGTAATTCAGTTTGCAACCAATTGTAAGTTTTTTTGTTTTGTTTTTATTACTGCAAAGATTTGTTTCGGTATTGTTATCGTGCTTGATTTAGCAAAACCATGATAGTTTAAATATATTTATTCAAGTATATAAGCCCAAATTCAATAAACACATTTACATACTAATGATAGGCTTCGGAAGAAAGTTAAATCGCTTATACAAAGTTCAATGTCCCTGCGAGTAAACTTGCAAGAATATGCTAATAAATCCAATGCTGTGTGGAATGATTTTTACATTCTTTTGATTTCCGCTAGAATCGTGATTTCCTTGATTACTTTTTAACCGAGTAGAAGATAAAACCAACGAATAGAAAAAAAAAAAAAAGGAATTACAAAATTAGGAAAGAGATGCAGTAATGGAAGTCAGGCATTTTTAACCTTTTACTTTTCATAGTAAAGTCTGAAATTTAAGAAAAACTGCTACACTTTCTTCAGCATTTAGAAAATTTGAGCCATACAACAATACATTTACAGTAATAGGTACATCAAGTGCCATATAAAACATTTTTTTCATTTCGTAATTCGTAATATAATAATATCAAATGTCCTTGAATCCTATTTCTAAAAATGTTAGTGGAGTCATAATTTCTGGTAATCTGTGAAAGTTTGTTCTACAGTATATATAAATATATCTACACACATAAATACTTATCACATAACGACGAATTTTGTGGTTCGTTTCTATCGGTGCACCTGGTCCATGCTCCCAGTTTTTAGTGGAGTCCGAGTTGCTCATTTGCTTTTATTACTTTGTATGTATGATTTGAGTTACTCTATGTTCTTTGTTGTGAATGTCTGTTTTCCGTGTCTGGTCTTTGTCCCTGGATTACATTCTTTTGATTACCGCTATAACCTTGGTTCCCTTGATTACTCTTACACTGAAGGTATAATGAAATAATATATTTTAAGTCATTACTATGTAATTGTTATACATATGTGTATGTATTTGAGCACAATAAACCCATATAATACGCGTATATACAACAAAATATTATACTATATCATATTAAAGCATATTACATATCGTGTCATATCATAACATATCATATAATATCATATCATGATCATATCAAACCATAGCATATACTATTTCAGTTGCTGGAAATGAATTAATTCCATTTTCTGGTGCACATGTATTTGACTTAAAATTCTACATGTATGATGATTGAAATACATTACTACATACCTAAAAAGTTGAAAAAGTTGACTTTGTGATGAAATAAAACTTCTGCATATGCTTTTCCCGAATACATACTGAAACAAAATGTGATAAGCTACCATGCAGATGCTAGTCGATTCAATGTCTAGCTTAAACAAACAAATTGGAGAGTTGCAGTCATGGACTTAGAGATTTGCAAGGAAAAGAAGCGTGAATTACTCATTTTAATTCATCACATTCTGTAATAGTTAATTCCAAAACACTATGTCAAACAGAGAAGTAAAGGTGGCTTTCCGTTTTCAACATGCAACAATTCGGATAAATAAGTCTGAAGTTGTGTAAAACTTCTTATGAAAAGCGTTGCACCTTAAATACAAACAACATTATTAGATTTGAAAAAATAAATAAATAAATAAATAAAATAAAGTAAGAAGTTGTACATATAGCTTACATGAACTGTCATTATGAAATAGAATCACATTTGCTACTTTGAGACATAGCTGTTACTCTCATCTGATTCATAATTTTATTGAACTCCTTCCCATGACATAAAAAATACGTTGGTTTCAAAACTAGTGCTTGAATAAAATTATTGTAAATTAAGATGTGGTTTTGGCGATTTCGATGCTATAAAATCAGGTATTATATATCTTAATCTTTTAGATGTAAACGAATTAATGTATTAATTACTAAATTAGTCTGACCCCGAATAATATCATATTTTTTCTACCCTATTTATGAAATCTTGCAGTATTCTAAATTAAAAAAAAACGTAAAACACCGAGGCTTCATTCCATGCATTGCATATAGTAGAACGTCTCGGTGATGGGTTTTGCTCCCTCTTTCGATAGTTTTGGTCATGAGTACTTCTTGTATACAACTAATATTTTGATTATGATCTTCCTACATATTAGATTTAAATGCTGCTGATGAGAGGTAACGCCTTGAAACACGTGTACAGCATATCGAAATTTACAATTATATAAAACTGGTATTTTTGTATTTAAAACGTAGGAATGCTAAATAACACGTTATCAGATATAATTATTTAATGATCTGTAATTAATCACTATCACTAAAACGGTACATACAGAAACATAACATTGGTTACTACGTAATAGAGGTGTCGTTTTGAAATGTTGTAAGAAAACAGATGGTTGTCACATCATACACCTGAAACCGCATTTTGAAAATGAATTTTACTATTGATTATAGCAGTACTAGTTAAGGATAATGAAATGATCATCGAATGAGGCAAATCACCATTTGATAATACGTGTTCGTGTATTTTACAGTTCAGGGATGTTAATTATAAAATAAATAATGAAAAGTTATTATTAATCAAATCCTTTACCTTCAAAGAAACCAAGCTCATATGTACTTTAATGACATCTGCCAAAATTTTTTGAAAGTTTCTCAGCTGATATGACTACGGATTTTGATGAACATTTTTCTCGGATTATTTTTACAACTTTTTGCGATGAAACATATAAGATGGACACAAATAAACCCTGAAAACTGCAAAGTGTTATAAAAATGAACTCGGTTACAATGTCATCGAACAAAATTTCCGAAATACCGGAAATCCAAAACATACCAGTCACAACATTTATACGAACATAAACTGAAACAAACCGAAAAAAAATCAGATTTCCATACGTGTCGAGTCTCCATAGACTGCTGTATAATTACGGCAGCGACAATTCCAAAACAGCAAATACTTGTCACAACAGACAAGCCTATAGGTATTGACACAAAGAATATATTTTGTGGAAAACCAATGGGAAACATACTTTGTTATTGTATTCAACTCTTATATTATAGAAATTTAAGTGATCGAATACAATACATGATACGACAAATTAAGCAGAGAATATTCAGTTTTAACTTTGTGATCTTCGGCTCGTCGTATGGGCGCTATCATTCATCACTGTTCTTATTGAATGAGTCATATGTACCAGTGCCACGGATTTGAATACAATCATTGTTATTTTTCCGGTCATACGAATAATAAGAATGTACTGGATGCCGCCGCCAGTCAAGGTCTGATAAATACAAATTATTACAGCTCAGTTTGTAAAAAATCTGACAAAGAGTGTGCAAGTAAAGTAGCAATGGTTACACCGAAGTCCAATGCTATCGGTCGTTTAAGGTAAAAGTTGTAGTCCTCTTGAAACGATGATCAGTTGACATCGGCTTGTTCTGACATTGTCCTGATATCTATAAAAAGTCATAAATTATATTTTACACGAAATCACAATTTGATACGGTAAAACAATGTAACCAATAGTATCAGTTTGAGCTTGTCAAAATATATGAACAAGTATAGGACATGCAACAAATACAAAACATTTTTTTAAAAATATCTTATTTATATGGTTTTTTTTTTTTTTTTTTTTTTTTTTAAACAGCAGGTACTCAGCGAGTATGGATCAGGATAATTAGAAACTGTGGATATACTGAAAAGTCGAGGTTTTTAAGTTATTATCATATAGATAGCAGTGATTTACGAATTGTTCCCAGTGTATTTTTTTCAATAATTCACACGGTGTAATAAATTCGGTAATTTCACTCTCTCGCTTTCTCCCGCCAAAACGTCATAACACGAATAAAAATCCGCCGTTCACAAAATTTTGAATTTGTGATGAAAATAACAATGAATAATGGAGGAAATCAATATAATAAATAGGATAATCAATTGGTTATCATGAATAACTAAAATATGATCTCTCGTGCAAAGAACGCATAAAGATTTAACTCATGGGCGGAACAAGTTCCACACACTCGTTAAAACTAGGCGTTCTTTAGCATAGTTTGGTTATTCGCTCTTTCCAATTAATTATCCTATTATTCTTCTATGCTGTTTCAGTGAATATTACCATCCACATTTTATTCGCATTGTAAATACATAAGAATAACAAATCCTTTACATGTATGTTTTACTGTATCATCACATTTTGTGCTTTAAACCCAGACGATAAATGGTATTAGTATATGAGAATAACGAACAGATATATCATGGCAAGAAAATGTATTTTTTTTCACAAAAGCTCCACCTGCAATAATATAGTTGTTTAATTACACAGAATATCACTTCAAACAGTGACCGATGAGATGATAGTTTCATGCTTTCATGGTCTTTTGTTATTTTTTAATATAAGGAGAATGGATATGGTGAATATGTCAAAGTACAGCTACCCAACCAGGATGAAAAAAGTCAGCTCATTTATGGGTCTTCAATGAACAACTAGGAAACTGCAGGCTGCAGCTCGCCCCAAAGCAACATTATACACAAGTACAGCGAAGTAGTAGCCCCTATATACACCAGAAACATAAAAGTAATGAAAACGAAATGAGACATAAAGAGGCAAGACATTCTTTGCTTCGGACAGGCGCAAAAAATGCGACGGAATTAAAATACTTTGGAATAATCACAACCCCCTTTTAAATCTGTGAGAAATAATATGTTCTTCGTATACTTTTCCTTATACTTTTTTCATAACAATTCAAACATTTTTTTATTTGTTTTATGTTTTTGTTCTTGTACTCAATCTATGGCATGTCCAACATATCCAAGCACAGCTGTGTTGTCTGACATTGTTGACTACTTAGTATTTAACTGATACTCGGAACACTTTCGTATTTCAAATTTTATTAATTACGTAGCGATACTATGAGCGAGAAAATAGAACTTTCGTATGAATTTTGGCAGGATAGGCCTCCCGAGGGTAAAAAAGCCAAATAAATTTTGGCATATACCACCGGTTACTAGAAAAAAAAACCATATTTGTTATGCAGTTAAACCGGCAGTTGTAAAAATAACCGAAAATTAATAATACACTTGTTTTTATTCAACTACATATTTTTTTTAATATTTATACCAATGGTCTATGGTTCAAACTTTCCACAAAGATAATGTCCAATATTTCTCTATAAAACTTCAATTAAAAGTAAAGAGCGCCGAATCATATAAATAATTCCAAAAATTAAAATGCTGTTTTATGCTTTTATGCAATACATTTTTAAAAAAGAAGTTCATTTTGAAGAGAACTATGATTTGTACAGCCATTTACTCAAGAACTCATTTTCATGAATTACTGAAAAGATATTTTGAAATGATGCCGATTTCAATTGCCATCTCTCAAACAATGGACGTCGTGAGGTTGTTTTTTTTTTTGGTATTCGACCTAAAATATTCGGGCGACCAATTTTCACTGTAAGAGGAGTTGTAATTAATTTAATTAACAATGACAACTGATACATAGGAATCGTCCAAAATGCCTCTTAACCCTGTAAAAAGTTTATTTTTTTGGGACGCACATCTTTCTGGTTGGAAATCGATAGTAGAATTGTTCAAGATCCGCTCTTTTGTTTTCATCAACATTTTTGATATTTTGATAATTATTTTAATAAATAAGATATCTATACCGAGATATAATTTCTTTAAAGTAACCCGTTTAATTTTCTAATATAGAATGCAAATGAAAATATGCATATTTTAATTCTAAAGTTATATCTACTCCAGGGAAGACACTTTCGTCTAAATGTAAAACAGACAGATTATTGATAAAAAGAGATTTTAGAGTAACCAATTATTCTGTTTTTGATATAAATATATATCATTTTCACCAATGTAAATTGTGCGAGTGTGCTAGACAATCTTTATTTCGAAGTTTGTTTTAAAAGAGCAGAAAGATAATTTGGTACATGAACTAAAATGTACTAAATGTAATTCAGAACACTAACTTCAACTTTCATCGAAAGCCATGTTTTTTTGCTGAACTTATTTCTATAAGCGTGCACCATTTTTGTTTTAAATGGTTGCAGCAAACTTGTAAACTATGAACGAATTTATCTGACTATATTTTAGAGAGTTTTATACAATATTAATTGATAAGATATTGTGTGGTTGTATCTTGTTTTATAACTTTATTTTGTTTCGTTCATATAAGTGTCTTTTGTAGTAATGATATTGTCTTCTATGCGACATTTATTATGCGACCTGTGATTAAGTTTTTGTTTTCAATTATGAGGGATATCAATACGTATATTTCCGGTTATATTTTTACAATACTTCCATAATTTTTTATTTATAAGGAGTAAGCACATTAAATTGTCAATAAGCGAGAATGTTTATTCTTTCCGTTTAATTACGGCAAACCAAAAATTAATTGCCAAAGAAATCTTAACTAAATGAAAAGAATTAATGTTCTAGACAAACTTAGCAATTAATGCTCAATTTGCAATAATTAAATGGAAACAATAAAAGTACTCGCTAATCTTATCAATTAATGTTTGGTTTATCGTAATTAAATGAAAATACCAGTAATACCAAACATGCATATATCGCGAATTTAAATATGATATGCACGTGTTCCAAATCGTAATCTGTCATCACAGAATTAAAATAAGAAAAAAAAGAAGATCTAAATTGCATACAAGAAGTACCCGAGACCAAAACTATCGAAAAAGGAAGCCAAATCCATCACTGAGACGTTCTACTATGTATTACAAAAGGAATGAAGCATCAGTGTTTTATGTATTTTGAAATTTGTAATATTACACATTTTGATAAATGTGATATATAAAAAATGATATAACTTTCTTTGCAAGCTTCTTTGGTTGTAGTTTTTCTCAACTTGAGCTCAGTTTTTTACGTACTGTAATTAGGCCTCCTATACATGGCGTTCTTCTGTATGAGGCTTGTATCCACCAACTATGCTTTCAAATTTATAACGATAATGTATATGGTTAATATGTCAAACTAGCAACACCCCACCGTCACGTTATGTATTGTTTTCATGTGAAACCAATATTTCTCCGTAATCACTTAAGGCATACAGTTTGGCTGATGATTATCCATTGAGCCATTTCATGTTATGGTTGAGTTAGGTTGCTTTCTTAATATATAATTTTCATATTAGCGGTTATGTAGGTTTTATTACATACATGTAAAGATTTGATCAGTTCGTACAAGAACGGTAGTATGTGTAAATAATGGTGCAATAGGAAATATATGCCTTTTAGATTCACCACAAATGTACTGTCAAATTAGAATAATGGTAATTTTTTTGATTTCAGTGTCATTTCATTAAATTAAATCAAATATCTTCTGGTCGATACAATCGGTAGTGGTATTATTTCTATACGAACAGTGCTGTCTGTACTGTTAATCAAATTAGCAATCATTTCAGATATTTCACCTTTTGGTATGGTTGATAATCTGTCGAAGTTACATTCGATACATTTATTGAAAAATATGTAAACGTAGTAACACATTCAACACAAAACTTATTCTGATAAAGGGCATTTTCCTTACTTATTACACATGGACCTGTTTATATGATGTTTTTTTTCATTTGCACAAATTTTAGGCTTTAGACGATTTATATTGTAATGGACATTGTCGCACAATGCATAAACCTAGTTAGAATGTGTTTTGGGCGATGCGCACTCATAAGGTCCATTAACATGAATGAATGTGACGCTCGCACCATAGCAGCAGTCATTGTATTTAAAGCATATATCATCACAATTACACATTAACCTTTCCTCTACCTTTGATTGATAGTTGCAAAAGCTATAAGGATTACAGATGTCAGACATGAAACGTCCTTCATCAGATGTTGTTGTTGTTTGGTTTGACTCTTCTACCTTTTTCCTCAACTCCATTGGGTGTAATGTCGACTCTGAACCGGTGAAGTTAAATGTTGTGTTATCCATTAAATGATGGTTCGGGATAGTTGTTGTATCACGCTGCAAATATTTCGTGTACAGTTCGTTTATAGACATCTCTGATCTCTTTTGTTGAATACAAAATGATATCAGCAACACTATGTAAACTGTTTGCCATTCTCTTTTTTTTTTTCACTTGTTCCCATTATAGAGCGTTCTGAGAAGCTTCCTTTGGGCAAATGTTTCAAAAATTGAATAACTTTTTTGTCATTTGTGCGCTTTATATATCATATGTTTCGTTCCCTTTAATTTCATTCATATTCATTCTTTTCAACGCCTGTTGATTTTTTTTAATTAGTCCAATACAAACCTTAGAAATACGACATAAACTGAATATTTTATCAAAATGTAATAATAAAGGAAATTGGTTAGGAACCGGCATATTAAAAAGCTAACACAAAACTCACACTGCATGTAATGTCGTGAAGTCTCAATCTACAATGTTCAATTATCAATACAATGATCACTAAATATATCTTTGAATTGTAGTTTGTATGATAATCGTGGTCTCAGTATGTATGTTATCAGGATATATTAGCAAATAGTTATCAATAGCAAAGCTATATTCAGAAAATGGAATTATATTTATTTGGATTTGTTTAATCAATAATATAAAACCTTCATATATTCAGTACAGGAACCATTATTTATATGATTTAAAGATAAACCATTATGTCAAAAGGCATAAAAAGTGCACATATAGTATCAATTAAGCATATTCTAGTTTCTAATTTCCATGATACTATTAAGAGGTAGTAAATGGAAGAACAAGGCAGTGCGTGCATGTGACAAGTGTTGTTTTCAAAATTTGTTCATTCATTTCATATCCCAAATGGATCCTTTCTCAAAATTGAATGTTAATTTGTGATTTGCTGCTATGGTAGATATGAATAAATTACATAGAAAAAAAACTAAAAGTCATTGAAAAAGGGGGATTGCTCCTTCCTCTTTGCAAAATATAGTTGCTTTGTTAGGAAACACACGCATGATATGAACACAAAAAGAACAGTGGGATAAATTAACAATGGGCAACCCATATCAAATGAATCGCCTGGTTTCTACATGGACAGTCTCTTAAAGCTGTATTAGCTGCCAAATTTGTTCAGGTTTGATTCTACAGAATTTTGCTGATTCAATGAAAAAGTTAGTAGTAATGCAATTGAAGCAATAAATGTCGATAATATCTTCAGAATATTGTGAAAACATCGTTTTTTTTAAATAAGAGAATATCGATAGCTCTGATCTAATCATTTTTTGCCATTACTTTCGAAGATTACCGATAGGACATTCATCTGGGTTAAAACTACTTTAACCATGTTTAAAAATATAATAATAAGGGATACACAGGTACGTTTGTAAGCACGTGTCTTGTTTTCATTTCATTTCATATATTTCTTGATTAGTTTTCAAATAAATATTGACCGTATTTGAGTCAAATTATATCACAATACACAAATATCAAAAGGATCCTTGCGTTGTATTTGAACTTTTTTTGTTTCACTGCTTTAATCCGTCGGTCTTCCATGCCGTTCAATACAAGTAAACATTTTCGCTTTGCAATCAGATTTGCTATTAGAGAAGCGATCCTTACAGCACATGCGCGGATTAAGGTCACCAGAAGTCGTATGCATACGAATTTATCCGGTCGATTTTTTGTCTTGCAAGGAAATAAATATAAAGACACCTATTTCATCTATTTTACGCATTTTATTTTTGGATGAAATTATGCAGGAAATGTACAATTTTAGTAGAAATAATTCAAAGTTAAGGTATATTTTAATAGGAACAAAAATTTACAAAAATGACAGCTAATGCACTTTAATTTTTATTATTCTAAATTTAGAAATTTTACGTTGTCGACATTTTATGCCTGTGTACTAATACGCTATATTCTATAAACATAAACTACCATATTTAATGGTTTACGTTTTGGTTTTGTCACTTTAATTAATTTAATGCATTTAATAATATTTTTTGGGGAAAGAAGCTTTATTTTTTGAAAGTTTAGCATACTGGAATTTTCTATATATCAATATTAATGATAGAGTACTCCAGGGAACCATGATATTTTGTATTTATGTAAGGGCTCCCTTATTTCATTTTTTTATCTGGTAGTCAAGTTGATTTCTGTGTTCTTGTCATTTTTTGTTTATTTATGTTTAACAGAGAACGCTTACCCTACCGGTGCACCTGGCGCATGCTCCCAGTTTTTAGTGGAGTCCGAGTTGCTCATTTGCTTTCGTTACTTTGTATGTATGATTTTAGTTACTTTATGTTCTTTGTTATGTATGTCTGTTTTCCATGTCTGGTCTTTGTCCCTGGATTACATTCTTTTGATTACCGCTATAACCTTGGTTCCCTTGATTATTCTTTTAATTGTTTTCCATCTCTGGGATGCCTTGCTTGTATTGCATATCCGTTTTTAAGGCACAACGATGAAATGCCTTTTACAAAAATAAATGATAACAATATGAAAAACAAATAAATACAATAATGCAGATCATTGCAAATTTTAATACGGTAAACACTTGTTTCAAGGAGTTTCATCAGTAGCATTGGAATTATATTTACAGGACGAAAGAAATCAAAAAAAAAATAATTGCATACAAAAGTACTTAAGACCCAAACTATCGAAATAAAAATCCACTTCCATCACCGAGAGATCTACTATGCGCGATTCAAGGAATGAAGGCTAAGTGTTTTAGGTATTTTGAATTTTTAATACTGCAAATTTTGACATATACGGTAGATAAATAACTGCTATAAGTCGGGGTCAGACAAATCTGACCATTGGGGTAGTGAATACCCTCGGGACCTTAGTTTGTACCACAGTGGCAATCGCTCAAGTGGTTATTAGATAATTGATGAAATCAACAAAGGCAAACAGGCTATGTATATGGATAACATGGAGAATATATAAGACTCCGTTGGTCAGGCTTGTTTAAAAAGTTTTTTTTTTGTCAAATCAGCGCACTGATAGATTCTTTCAATAAATAATCAGGAGTAAGACACTTAAAATAAAAACTGCAAAAACTTTGAATGAAAAGTACAATTCAATCGGTAGACGGAACGGTTGCTGTTAAAGTATATGTAAATAAAAATAACATACATCACGCAAATATATTTTAATGATAGGAATATGAATCTTAAACATGATAAATATAAATTTAGTTGTATTATTATTTCAAAGAAACCTAGAGGACACCAGAATTATCTTCGTATTATCATTTAAATTACTGCTTTCATTTCAACTAAAACAAACAGACCACCTATCTATCAGTCATTTATCCTTCTTCTTGGAGGTAAAAATATTCATTAGCGTCATGATAATTTTTACTTATTGGTTTATCATCAGAAATAAAATTAATAGTCGTCCAAAACTAGAATAGCTCAGAATTACAAGTTCTAAAGCAAGATTTGTGGGTATGTATACGTGTCAAAGAAAATAGTAATTATAAGATCTTATTGACCAAACAAACTATTCGGACATACAAGAAGTCTATATAATTAATAATGAATTCTACAAAAATAATGTATCAAAAGTTTTTTTCAGCTTTAATCAAGATTAATTGATTGAAGAAATTCAACTGAACCAGTTTTGTCAAATTACATGGATAATTTGATTATGTACCACCACGTAACATTGAATCTGCTGATTCATGTCTTTAATAACGTTCTTTTCTCTATTTATTAGTAGATCTTTTCGGTAAACAATGCTCCTAACTGAACCACATCTATGAATTAACCTTTAATTATTACTGCTTTATTTGTTATATCATATTGTGCTCGAAGATGCATAGCTAGCGTTTTGTGATTTTTATATATTTCCTGTTTTTTCGTGCATTAAAAATGATACATACATCGATACTTTTTAATTTCTATTTTCGAGCTCTTTCATAAGTTGCTTGTATTGTTTTTACTTTTTTAAAGCTCAATTTGTAGTGCCATTCAAAAAAGTTGTTACAAGTGAAATGAAGTAATTAACAAAGATAAATTGGTTTGCTACAAAACCAAAGTACAAGTTTTGTGGAGAAAATATAAAGCTCCGTCGGTTCGGCGAATTCTTAAGAAAATGTTAATGTCAAATCATTGCGCTTTAAGATTCTACACTTCAATCCAGAATTTAGAAGGATAACATTCAAGAGGCTGTCCATGTGAAAATCAGGCAGATCCTATTATGTGGTTGGCACACAGTAAATTTTATTCTACTGTTTTCCCCCCAATGTAATGTATATGTCATATGCATGTCACACAGTATAACTTTTGTTCTAAACTGACAATGGATGGCTCAGAAAATAATTCTGAAGTTCCCGAACAACGGAACCAAATTTCGCTAAAATTATGAATTTCAGTGCTTTCTCTGTAATTCATTTCTATATTAGTAGCAATCCAGATAGAATCAAGCAAAATGTGATTCATAGTTGGAAAGCTTATATATATATGTATTTTGATATTTTGTTTAAAATGTTGGAGTAAACAGAAATAAGCATGTAGCTTTTCATACAACCCTTGTTCGTAGAGGATAAAAGTTACATAGAATGTACTGTAGAATTCAAAATTAAGGGAGATAACTCTGTAAATGACACTACAATACAAAAGAAACTGTCATATTTTAATTGTAGATTATCTCCTAAAAGTAGCCAGATTGAAATGAATTATTATATACTTCATCCTATAGATCAATAAAGCAACTTAAGTAGAAGTCCCTGTAAGAATCAAACAGTCGGGGAAACATGGTATGAGAAAATCCATCGTTTTGCTAGTGTAATTTGAACATTTGAAAGGCCGATTATTCTGTCAAAAAACTCAATTTTCTAAGATTCTGTTGAAATATTTCTGCGCGAAGCCAGTAATGCCGAGATCAGATAATGATCTTTTCAAATAGAGAAAGTATCCTTGAGTGATATTACATTGTCAGATTGGTGGGATTTTAACGTGCATGTTTCTGATTTTTCCCATTTCGCTTGATTTTTACAAATATTTATCTTAATAACAAAAATAACAACGTGTACCTTTTTTAGGGTGTACCACATATCAGAGAATTTGCATGATTCTAACAGTGTGTTCCACTATTTGCTGTAAATACATAAAGATGGTGAGCACTACACCTCATTAATGAAGATCTGACCAAGGCGAGTAATAGCATAGCGCACAGAGCTCGCCAGCTCAAAAAAAGTCTCTGTCGCAAACATGGACAATAGACGGGAAAATTGTCATTTTTTCAAAAAGTTTCAAAGTGGGAAAATCCTCACGGTAACAATTGACAATGCTTTGGAAAGAATCATCGCCGAAAACTTTCCAGAGGAACTTGCGATATTTTACCCACCACAAAAATCAGAAACAGTCACTCAGTCGTTCGCAGATGCAAGTTGAATATGTAAATTAAATAAACTGTTTCCTTATACTTTAAATTCATACGTCTACCGTTACTTTTTTTTATTAGTTTTCATTATTTATATATTTACTAATTTACTATGTCGTAGTAAAATCAGTTAATCAAGCGTAACTTATCCTTCCCTAGTCACGTGACATTTACTTCTTTCCATTCAAGGTATTCAAAAATTTGTACACTGTATTATATACCTGTAATTAGATTTATTGATAGGTCTGTGACATACATGTAGGTCAACGGTAAACTTGTTATTATTATCTTTTAAGGTAAATCTTCTAACTTAATTTATGATAAAGACTTTTAGTACTTACAAATTATTTATATGAACGTATTTTTATTCCAGTTTTCAATTTTTTATTGAATTACATACCATTATCCTGAGATGACATCTCTGGGGTGTTGATTTTGCCTTTTGCTATACAACCAAGATGCCAATTTTCTTACTCTGCTTCATTATATTTTGTACATTCACTTTCTCTTCTTTTAATAGAAACTATCTTACACATGACTATGACTTGCCTCTTTTTTATCTATACTTATCCTTCACAACTCCTTTATCTGAGGTGCAATTATTGTATATATATCCAATATTTCACTCCTTGAGACTTTAAGGTTTACCGCACGCACGATACCCAAAAGCACGATAAACGAACTCTTCTATACGAACGCTCCTAGCGTGCGTTTAAACGCACGATAAACGAACGCTCTTAGTGTGCGTTTAAACGCACGATAGACGAACGCTCATATCGTACTTTAAAACACACGATAGACAAACGACGAAAAAAAATTATATTGACATTTAATGAAGACAGAAAAAATAGAAAATAAAATTAATGAAATTATATAAATTAATAATAGCAAAAAATATAAAAATAACAGTTAATCAAGGAAATAATCAAAGTACAAAAATAAAAGAACACATCTATCGTGCGTTTAAACGAACGCTCCCAGTGTGCGTTTAAACGAACGCTTCTATCTTGCGTTTATAATGCGTTTAAACGAACGCAAAAAGATGTGTAAACGTACGATAAACGATGCACGATCGCTAAAATGGGAAACGTACAGGTCTAAAGTAGTGTACATGTATTATTTTTGAACTTGTATAAAACATGTAAAACATCACCGAATTATACAAAATGTGTAAGTAAAACCCACTATCCCTATTTTTTCACACCTTTTGGTGTTACATAATTAATCATGGGCATATGTGTAGAGCAATACCACATCAGAGTGGGTAATTTTGTGATGACCCATAAAATTGATCCAAAAATTTCATTGACTGCAAATAAAGTGCTGTTTGTGTACATAGCATTTATTAGTATAGATAAAAACCATGCACTTAGACTTTTGTTATATTGTTATATTGTTATATTGTTATTGAGAGAGCCATTTGTAATTCGGTAAACAATTTTTGTTCTGAGTATGCGGACCCGACCAATATTGTAAACATTTCCTTTGTCAGTTTTATTATTCAAATGCTACTCTTATATCGGGACGTGAAACTAATCCTGGTCCATTTATTGACGGTAGTGAGACTGCCTCGCAAGGTGATATCTCTGAATTCTAAGATATTTCAAGCTTATTTGAGACATTTTCCACCTCGTTATCTTTTTTGACATTTAAACATCCAAAGTATAGTTCCAAAGCTAGATGTAATAACTGCTAAATATTCTGAATTCGATATTTAATCATTCACTGAAACTTGGTTGAATACTTCTGTTGCCGATGACGAGTTATTACTCTTAAATTATCATAAGCCTTTAAGGTCAATATTCGTACCAACAAATTTTTGTATGGGACTTTTTTTTACATTCCTCCTGGCAGTCCTGCTGGCATTTGGAGGATGATATAAATTGTGATCATATAATTATTACAGGCGATTTTAATGACAATCATTTCTTATAAACCTCAAAATAAAAAGAGTGCACCAGGTTTAGTCTGCAACAACTGGTTGAAGAGCCTACAAATTTTACGGAACATTCTTCCTCACTCATTGACTTGATAATTACAGATGATCAGTATTTTTACCATATGTTACTGTTGGTCCTCCATTTCTCGAACAAATTCGTCATCACTGCTCTGTCATTGGCTTTATAAATTCCCCCAAACCAGTTAAAAAGACGTATAAACGTAAAGTTTGGATTTATAACAAGGGCAATTTTGATAAGTATAGGCATAGGTCGACTAATAAGGATTGGGACAATATTCTGAACTCTAATGATATAGCCAAGATTATTAGCGATATAACCAGACATATTTTACATGCAGCGGACTCGTGTATTCCGAATCGTTTTGTAACTATTCGGAAAATAGTCCTGCATGGCTTACAGATGATCTAAAAAAAACTCATTCTGTCGAAAACCCGTATTCTTGCTAAAGCAAAACGTTCTGGTAGACCGGCTGACTGGAACAAATTTAAGAAAATAAAGAAATAATGTAACGTAAAAAGATCGTGATAAATATCGTTCAGATTTACTTAATCGTTTATCAGCCGATAGATGCTCAGCCAAATCTTGGTGGACAATCTGCAAGAAGATATCTGGTATCAAACCGTTACATTTAGACGTACCACCATAACTAATTGGAGATAGATTAGTAGTCGACGACGTCGACAGAACAAATTGTCTTAATCACTGCTTTGCTTTGCAGACACAACTAGATGACAAAAGAGCTACACTATCTGACATTACAATCAATCGAGAACATAAACTAAAAATATCGTTTTAGATTAAACTGATGTCGGAGATGTACTTTCTATTTTGAATATTAATAAAGCCTCTGGACCTGACTTCATAAATCCTCGAATTCTATTTTAAAATACCCATTTTGTAAACTATTTAATATATCATTACCTTCGTTTTACTTCCGGAATGAATGGAAAAATGGTTCTCCGGACGAAGTAAAAAACTAACGACCTATCTCACTACTTAGCGTTATTTCAAAATGCATGGAGAGACGTATATACAAACATGTACATGACTTTTTAATACATAATAAAGTAATTACTCCCAGCCAATCGGCTGGCGACTCTGCCATTAACCAGTTAATATGTATATCCGACGCTATCGGGAAAGCTCTAGATAATGGGAAAGAAATAGGAGTTGTCTTTTGTGACATAAGTAAGGCATTCAAGCGCGTATGGCATAGAGGTCTCTTATTTAAACTCTAAGACTACGGTATTGTGGGGATCTGCTACACTGTTTCAAAAATTATCTTTCTGGAAGGGTACAAAGGGTGATTCTTATTGGTGGAAGTTCTGACTGGATATATGTTGAAGCTGGTGTTCCCCACGGCTCCATATTAGGACCCTTGCTGTTTTTGTTATTTATTAATGATTTTGTAGAATGATAATAATGCCAGTGTTAAACTGTTTGCAGATGCCACGAACATTTATATAATAGTAGAAAATTCCGCAATCGCCGCTGACATATTAAATAGAGATCTTGAGAAGACTCATAATTAGTCATATAAGTGGCTAGTTAAATTTAACCCACAAAAGACGGACACAATAACCATATCCCGTAAAACCATTATCTAAGATGCCTGACAAAGTAAAACTAACAGTTGGCGGTAAGGACCACAGTTTAATTTATACAAAGCAATATTCAATTAAAATATCAAAATCAATTCAATCAGTCATTATCAATCAATATCAAATATCTGCAAATCGCAAGATGAAAATGTCCAAATGGTTACCGCAAAATGCTGGTATGGCAACCAATTCAAATAAATATTCATCACCAAAAATCACGGTAATGTAAAAATAAGATTTTGATCACCGTGGGAAACACAAGTGAGATATCCAAACCCCTTAAACAAGCTGTTAGCACAGCACGAAGTCTATAACATGCAGCGAATGTGACTGTACACCATACACAATGAGCGAGTCCATCTTTATTATGAAAATTGTCGAGTCCTTTTGCGATTAACTGATCGAGTCCTCAAGGGATGAAATATACTGAAACTTCATTTCTGGAATCCAATCTTCATATTAAACTGTGGCCGAATTTTTGATAATAGTTGATAACTGAACATTTGATGATATACAAATGAGAGGATCACTGATAAATCAGAAATGACAAACAAAAAACAGCATAAACCAGGAAAAATTCAAGAGTTCTCTTTCTTTGGGCACTATTTTAATGATACATGTAATATGTTAAAATGTGGCATATCTTTAAGTGTGGCGAGGTGGGAGGGACTTCAAAAATCGTCAGATCCACACTATATTTTTGATCAGGAAATGGTCAACGCAAGTGACGTCACTATTCAGATAAAAAACTCCGGCACATCGATAACCGAATTTAAGCTGAATATTGAATTCTATTAAGCCAATACATCCGCCCATTTCTATGAATGGCCATAACAAGTCAAGTCAAGAGGTTGCTTCTCATAAACACCTGAGCATTTATTTTTCAATTAATGGTTCTTGGCATGATCACATTGAAAATATTGCTAAGAGAGCTTTTATGAGAGTAAATGTCTTGCGTCAGGTACGTTTTGTCCTTGACAGATATGTCTTGGAGAAAATGTACTTTTCTTATATCAGACCTATCCTTAAATATGGCGACGTCATTTGGCAAAACCACACCTAATATCTAGTTAACAAGTTACAGAGTGTTCAGTTAGAAGCTATTCGCATCATCACGGGAGGGACAAAATTAACGTCATTAAAAAAACTTTATCAAGATACAGGTTGGGAGACACTTTCATCCAGGAGGAACAAACAAAGACTTATTTTGTTATATAAGATTATAAACAAGGAATCCCCAAGTTATTCATGTGACCTTGATCCTTGTTCAGTTGGTGATCGACACGGTCACTTCACTCGTCAAGTTTATAACACTGTTAATTTTCGTACACGCACAAACTTGTAATCTGAATACTTTCTGCCGTCTACAATCCGCTGTGGAATAATTCGTCATTGGAAACACGAATAACTGGTTCATTATGTATATTTAAGAGAAAACTAGAGACACATAAAAATACATGTCCAAAATATTATTATACAGGGACAAGGCAAGGACAGATTCTACATGCAAGGCTTCGCATGAACAGCATCTCCATTAACGAACATCTGTTCATGCGAAATCTTGCGACTCTCTGTTCCTACGAAATGTTACATAGACTCTTCAAATGTTCATGTGGATGTGGTCATGTCGAATCAACCTATCATTTTCTTTTTCAGTGTCATAAGTATGACAAGCTTCGTACTTTAACTTTAAATACACTTAGTTATCCTATCGATATAAACTTGTTATTGTATCAGTCAGACATTCTAACATTTGATGAAAATATTTATATATTTAAACTTGTTAAAAAATACACTGTCCAGAGCAAACGCTTCTTTTGAACTGTATTTCAATACTCCTTTCTTTCCTCCCATCATGATCATATATATATAATTATTTTTTTTTAATTTAATTTAATTTCTTTTAATGATCAATATCTATATTGTATTACATACTAGTACATGTACATGATGTTTCTTATTTCCAAAGCATACTTGTTGTATGTTTAAATGTATAAATTGTCAGTATTGATAAGGAGGTGGATCAATAAAAGCATAGTGCTTGTTTCCGAATCCTGTTTGTCTATCTTATACATATGTGTAATATTAATGAATAAAATATGTTTAAACTAAGTTCAATCGAAATATCGATGTCGTAAGCATCGATTATGGTCACGTCTCTTTCAAAATGGACTTAAAGGTCAATCATGATTTTAAAGAAAAAATGTTGTATCATTTTTGTATGACTTACTTCCCTTTGCTGTTAAGAAAATTCCAATCTTTTTACATTAGATCACTTCAAATTCCATCTCATACAAGAATCAATAGCTATATTTAAGTAAAAACTAGTAAACAATGCTGTTTGCATCAGGTTTTGGTAAACATGGTAAAAAATTTAGCAGTTCAGAATAAAAGCCCGGCCTTGACCTTTGAGGTATCGAAATGAAAAATTAGAAAGTAAATATTTAGTAAAAATTCTGAAATTATTTTTTAATATCTAACATTTGCAGTAAAATATCGAATTTTCTATTTAAAAAGCAGGTTTGAAAGTGTCATTTCTCCATTAGTTCAAATATAAGTTCCCAATTGGTCCATTTTCTGAATATTTCGTATATTTGCAAAGATAAGCATTAATTATATAGATAGCAATGTTTTATTGATGTTCCCAGTGTAATAAATTTAGATAATTCACACTGAAGTAAATTCGGTGATTCCACTCTCGGAATTTCATACATATCAATCCGCCAATCACAAAATTTATAATACATGTTGAAAATATCGATAAAGTATGAAGAAAATCTATATAATAAATAGGATAATCAATTGGTGATCGTGAATAACTAAAATATGATCACTCGTGTCAAGAACGCTTGAGGATTTAACTCATGCGTGGAACAAGTTCCGTACACCCGTTAAATCTTGGCGTTCTTCGGCACTCTTTTTTTAGGTTATTAACTCTTTCCAATTAATTATCCTATTGATAATACTAAGTAAAAACTGTTTAGTACGTTTAAGTTTTATATAATCTTCTCAGTTTTGACAAAATTTGAGATAAACATGAAGTCTTAATAACTCAAAAGAGCACCAGCAAACCTGCCTATAATTTCTTGTTGTCATGGCTACAACCAAAACTTGCATTTTGTTGAAGAGTAATCCCAGTTTTTAGTGGAGTCCGAGTTGCTCATTTGCTTCTGTTACTTTGTATGTTTGATTTTAGTTACTTTATGTTCTTTTTTGTGTTTGCCTTTTTTCCATGTCTGGTCTTTGTCCCTGGATTACATTCATTGGATTACCGCTATAATCTTGGTTCCCTTGATTACTCTTTTGAATAAAACCATAACTTCTTTTAATAGTACCCAGGTGTCGAAAGAACAGGTTCTTAACAAAGCTAACTTGTCGTAAATTAAAAGCTAGTAAAAATATTGAACATTCTGGCAGGTAATTCTTAGTTAGTTTGTCTTTACGTGTTCAGTTTATATTCCCTTTGAATCTGAATGAACAATGCTCCTAATTGATCCCCGTCTATTGATAAACCTTCGGCTATTACTACTTATTTTAGCTGTTTTTATTTGTAGTGCAATAAAGTTACATAAACATCGAAACATTCTTTTTCATTTCTATTTTCGAGTTATACGTTGCTTCAAATGCTTTCTATTTCAAAGCTGTTATGCCATTTACAAAAATTCTTAAAACGTATTTACCAAATCATTGCATTGTTCACATTTTTCACTTGAATAAAGAATTCAGAGGGACAATATTTAAAGTAATAACTGCAAAGACTTAATAGTACTCTAAAATCGGGTCGATAGACTGAATGATTACTTTTTAAGTAAATAAACATAATATACATCATGCAAAGATATTTTAATAATGAACCTTAAACATAATAGATATACATTTAGTCGATACATTATTTTAAAAACGCCTAGAGATGGCCACCAGACTAACCTAATCATCATTTTCATAACTGTAATGAAAGCAAACCATTTATCTAACAGGCTTTTATCCTTTTTTATTTTGATCAAATATCCATAATATAAATCTAAGCAATTTAGCAGGTGTTTCCAGAAAAGCAGATAGCGCTTTCCCTGCCCGTGCACCTTTGTTCCCTGATTATTTTTGTACTTATTGGAAGTTCTTCGGAAATGAAATCGAAAGTCAGTTAATACTTGGTTAGTTCAGAATTAAAAGCTCTTAAACAAGACAACGGAGTACTTGTACATTTCAAAGAAAACATTAATTAAAATACCGTAAAGCCGGAAATCAAATTTCAGGATAAGAAAAAAAATTTTTATTATCAATACTGAATTCTTTAAATATAACATGAAAGCCCAGGAAGTTTAAGATATTAATGATCGCCAGTACCATCAACCACATGTGGTTTAGTCCATATGACATATTTCAAACATCATCGAGCTAATAAACGCAAGATACTTGTCAAACTCACAGTTACAACTTATAACCGATTATTTATTTGATGAACATGCCCTCCGATTTCTTTTGAATTAAATCATACCAACTACTTACCTATAAATTCTCAATTTTATCAGGCAAAATTTAAAGCAGACCTTGTAAAAAAAGATCGAAATTTAGTTTATACTTTCTGTTTGTTTTTTTGTGTTTCTGGAAAACTCAAAGATGTATATTCAGTAATGAGTTTTAGAAACCCTGACACGAACCTATTAAATTGCAGTTTTGATGAATTAGAACTACAATTTTTAGTTATCAAGTTGAAAACAACATAAGATTTAATGATTGTTTAAAATACAAGTAAAAATAATCGATTTTAGGCAATTATTTGAAATCGCAGGGCGAAAATCAGATAAATGTCTAAGATTCGATATGTGCCTTTTTTAAAAAGAAAAACATGCTATAATTTAATGTTTTATACCATGAAACTATGCTTCTATCTTCAAATTGAACTTAATTCTTGTTAAGAAAGATGTGGTCTTAATAATTCTAACAAAGGAGGGAAGGATGTTGGCAGACCTTGGGTTATTAAAAATGTAATTGTGATTTACAGTGATTAATTAAAAGAGTAATCAAGGGAACCAAGGCCATAGCGGTAATCAAAAGAATGTAATCCAGGGACAAAGACCAGAAATGGAAAACAGACATACACAACAAAGAACATAACGTAACTAAAATCATACATACAAAAGTAGAAGAAACTAAGTTTTTTTTTCAACAAAAGACTGGTTATCTAAAAAAAGAATTTGGAAAGAGATCTTTTGAAAGACATTTCCACTGATTCAGGAGTCAGATATATGGCGCGCAAAGAAATCAGAATAGTTAGTACTTCTCTAGCATAGCGAATTAATAGTGAAAATTGTGAAACACCGTATGCAGGAAATGGAGGTATATCGCTGCACAGGTAAGGAAAATTTATTCCTTTATAAAAAAGACTCTCTAGATCTATTATCATAAATCTTAATATTGAGTAGTTGACCGCTGTTGTTGAATTTGAGAATTTTATGTCCAAAAAAGCGAACAAGCTGTTTCTGTAGTCTCCTTCTAGAGCTCTGGTGGATATTGTAGAGATAACCATTTACAAAGACAAAGTTGTTAATTGACAATACATCATCAATATATCTGTATGTAAAAATCAACGGAGTAAGCATCTTTATATTTTTAGTCTTTACAAGATTCAGTAGAAATTCAGTCTCGTATGAATACAAAACAAGTCGGCTAATAGGGGAGCACAATTAGTGCCCATTGGACTGCCAATTTGTTGCTGAAAAAAGCTTCTCCAAATATGACAAATATGTTAAAAATGAGGAAATCAAGCAGGCTACAAACTAGAAATGATAAAAATACAAATAACTATAAAAATGGCATAGATTGAAATACATTTTTCGTGGAGATTGAAAAAATGCATATTTCTTAACATCATTTGATATTCGCTGCGAAAAATGAAGACTTCAGAGTATAGTCTTAACATAAACAATTTTAGGTTGTATTGATAATGTATTATGACATTATCTTCGGGTTCAAATATACTAGTTCCTCAGGAATTTATAACAAATGTCTGGTACCTCAAAGGAAATCCAACAAAATAATGCAATCATAAAATCTGGCGAGACTGAAATACTACTACTCAGCTGTATTCCCAAGTTCTAGTTCTCCTATATGATAGTGCTTATCTATTTAAAGTGCTGATTAATGTATCACCCAAAATAGATATAGTATTCATTCTAGTCGAAAACATAATAACTTAAATACATTTTAGTTTTTGTTGCTGATATTTTTTCGATAACAATGTGTAAATGTTTAAATGTCATTTTGGAAATACATATTTCAGTATTTATTTATTTGTCACAAAATTACAAATATTAAAGGAAAATGTTCGAATAAGGTTCTTATTGGCCTAAAATACAACTAAACATTAATCAAAAAGTGTTGAAAAAATTATTATGAATTTGGAGACTTCAATCCATCACAAAGGAGAAAACAAAAAAACTTGCATTTAAAGGACACAAAGATTGCAGTTGAAGTTGACCAAAATTAAGATATTCTGTCAAATGTTTTACCTTTTGGTCACTTTCTGGTCATGCATATTTTGGCCTGAAAATGGTGTTCACACACAAGAAACAAATTCATATTTAATAAATACATTCATTATTATATGGTTTATTGTATGTAAGAATATAAAGTTGTTTCTTTACTCATTGCATCCAAAAATTTTCAATAATAAAAGGCTAGCACAGGTCTATGGGATTGAGGATTTCTAGTTCTAGGCTAAATCACCCGATTGTACTTGTAAAGAGTAATCAAGGGAACCAAGGATATAGCGGTAATCAAAAGAATGTAATCCAGGGACACAGACCAGACATGGAAAACAGACATACACAACAAAGAACATAAAGTAACTAAAAATCATACATATGTTGTGAAATACGTTTTCACATATATTAATTATCCTGAAGTATTTTTGGAATTATTACAGTTTTGGGAAGACAAAAATATACTTAGGGATAATGGTCTAGCATTGTCTTACCATTTAAGTTATTAATTATTATCATTTTAACAGTAAGTCTGTCGCTGTGTTGACGTCTACATTTTCCGCCAAAGTAGAGTTATCGTTCTTTTGGCGTACGTTAATTTTTATACCAAGACTAGTTAGATACGGGTTTGAGTTCCATGTTTTGAGTAAATTAGTCTTGTTATAACATATTGTTGTATATAGTTATGTTTTATTCGTTCTGCATATTTGTCAGTCGCGTCAGGGTTATGAACGTCTTTTATTCCGCGAAATTAGTGTATTGCGGGAAATTTCATGCGTTGTCATCAACAATCTGACGTTGGTGTTTCTACTGAAAACAAAGTTGGTAAGTTCTAAATTCGACTGTCCCAGGGATCGGCTATGTCGTTCCCTTGACCTGTTTATTTGCCACGTTTGGACTTGTGGATATTTATACAGTCAACGATAAGCTTTATAGCTCGTTCTATACACATCTTCCTGTATTTCAAGTGTTTTAGACGGTGAATTCCGTAACGCTTTTACTTGAAGGTGCTGTTTTTGTTTAGCCCAACCCCGGCCTAGTTTTGATATTTTATTATTATCACTGATAATTATTTAGTGTTATATGGATACTCTTGGCTAAATTACTGACATTATGCAGGTTTTTTGACTTGGGTAATGGAATTTGAATATTGTTTTTGGATTGTCAAAATTATATTCCTGCATAGTAAACTATTCATTTTCATACGTGTTACATGCAGCTTCTACGCCCATCAGTTTTTGATTATTTCGTAGATTTCCGCTCGGTTTCTTAGTTTTACAATACATACAAAGTAACAAAAGCAAATGAGTAACTCGGACTCCACTAAAAACTGGAAGCATGGACCAGGTGCACCGGTAGGGTAAGCGTCCTCTGCTTTTCTAGAAACACCCGCTCATAAAAAGTCAAGTCCGGGGTAGTCGAAAGAGGAAAGGAAAACTGCGAAAAGCATATCATAAAATGTATAAGAAAAACAAATTCTTCGTGCAAATGCCAAGTTAAAATGTATTGACAGTAAGAAGCACGGAATGTAATAAAGTAAATTAAGACTTAATTTTTGAACAGGATAGTCAAAATCAATATTAGAACCAAGTTAATATCAAACATCAAAGATTTAACAATGATACGGTGAAGATATTCCTTACAGATAAGTTTGTTCAAATATTTTCCAGGTGAGATGATTCTGTTGAAACTTTCGATCTTTATTTATTATATTACCATAAAAACTATGATGTGAAATCCTTTTTTGATAAAGTTATGACAAGTACAACCAAACTTCAGCATCAAATTATATATTTTTGAAAGAATTTAGTAAAAGTCAAACTACTTACCAATTACCGGAAATTCAGAGATTATGATCATTAAAGTGCAAAATACCGCTGGATACACAAGCAAATCGAACTACTTGAGAAATATATGCACCGTATGACGAAGGAGCCAAAGGACCGTTTTAAGAAAACGTCAGGATTATTAAGCGCAAAAGTAACATCAAGGTGGCGATAAGTATTATGAATTTTTAGAACCTGCCGATAAATTAAGAATTAAGTATGTCCTTACAGGTTCAGTAAGTTAATTTTTATTTTTTTCTATTTCGTCTGAGACAAACTAAACATTTATTTATTACAGCAAAATTTTTTTTCGAAACACCATTTGATAAGATATTCAAAGCATGTAATTTTGGATTTTTCTATATATCTTAACGTCAACACTCATATGGGTCCGTATTGCTCGCCGAGTAATATTATATTGTTATTTTAAAGAAGCAAATAAACAGTATTCAATTTAATAATGATAGTTTTGATGACTATCTGCTCAAATATCTCGATAGCATAGTATTGAGACGACTGTAACCATCCATTATTCAAAATTCATATTAACTTTTATTATATTAAGATATATTTTGATATTTAAATTAAACAATATATCTTAAAATTATTGTGTATTATATATATCGACAAACTATCAAATGACATCATAAAGTTTTGAAATGTCTGTTACCATTACACGTAAATAATATAGCGATCTTATATATCCAAAGTTCAAAGGAAAACTAAAACAAATTAGTGGTCACTATAAAAATTGTATTATTTGACATCTAACTAATTGGAAGGGACAAAACACATGATATTTAAAGAGAGAAAATGATAAAAAAATATTTCAATTTATGAAATATTTTTCTAAAGGAGGTGTACACAGTAAATTCTTCAAGTGGCATACTCTTATAGTGCTCTACAATGGAAAATAGTAAGAAGAAGAGATTAGCAACATTCTACACAGTGCTGCTTGTATTATCTTATATACAGAGATCAGAAATGTCTATAAAGGAGTTTTACACGACACATTTGCAGCAAAACTCAATGAATACATCAAACCATTATTTAACGGAAAATAATTCCTTTACTTTCACACAGTCGACAATTACATATAACAGAGCTGAAATGGACCAAACGGAGCAGGGGGTGAGGAATGAAGTATCAGATCAAACAATAACAAAATTTGATGAAGGACATTTCATGCCTGATACGTGTAATCGTTATGGCTCATGCTATTATCAATCAAAAGTAGAGAAAAGATTAAGATATTGTCAATGTGATGATGTATGCTTTAAATACAATGACTGCTGCTATGACGCAAATGTTACATACATTGATGTTAATGGACCTTATGAGTGCGCATCGCCAAAAACACATTCTAACCAGCTTTATGGCTACTTCATTGTGCGTCAATGTCTATCACAATATAAATCGTCTAAAGCCTATTATTTGTGCAAATCAAAAAACATCACATCAACAGGTCCATGGGTAATAAGTAAGGAAAATGTCATTTATCAGAACAGGTTTTGTGCTGAATGTAATGGCGTAACTACGTTTACGCAATTTGCAATGAATATATCGAATGTAAGTCCAACAGCATTAACAACAATATCTGATGGTAAAATATCTTTTAATAATTTGATAAACAGCAGCACGAAAGTAAATACTGAAATGATTCCACCACCGGATGTATTTATAAGAAGTTGTTTGCTTTACCAGCTCCCGAACTCTGAATACGCGGACAAGTGCAATAGCTATTCAATTAGTGCAATAAAAATTTATCATTCTGAACAAATACCTATGAGAAACAAATTTTGCGCCCATGTCACTCACGATAGTATGTGTTTTGACCCTTTGAGTGATGATACCACTGTTGCAAAAGATTTACAATTATACCCACTGTCTATTGTCTTTTCCTTTGGCAATGAAAGAACATGTGGCGGGGAGGTAATTATAATTAAATTGTTATTCACTAACATCTCACAAAACACTGTTTTATTCTACATTCTTTTTTTATTAAGTAGCAGTCTTCATAAAACTCAGACAGAAAGTGATTCGTGCATATCAAAAACCCACCGAATTCAATTTTATTTCATATTCAGACAAAGTAACTGATCACATGACCAGTCTTATTTTTTATTTGGTTATTGTGATTTTAGAAAAAGAAAATATAGATTGTACATGACATTTGCGGCATTGCAAGAGTCATCATTCTTGATTTGGCTACATTTGGTTAATTTAAGTAGGAGGTGAATGTATGACTGCTCCCAGTTTTTAGTGGAGTCCGAGTTACTCATTTGCTGTTGTTACTTTGTATGTTTGATTTTAGTTACTTTATGTTCTTTGTTGTGTATGTCTGTTTTCCATGTCTGGTCTTTGTCCCTGGATTGCATTCTTTTGATTACCGCTATAACCTTGGTTCCCTTGATAACTCTTTCTAAAAAAATGCGGATCTGAATGCATATCTATATGTGAAAGTATCGTTTGTTTGGTGGATTTTTCTTCACATTGGATCACTTTACCATTGTCAGTGTCTGAATTTTATATAGACTGAAACTTAAAAAGTTGGCTATTTATTTCTACTTTGTGACGAAGGATTTGACTGTAAACAAGATATATGTTCACTCTAGCAGTATTTTATCTTTACTCTTTAATGCTTTATCTTTAAAAATTGACTGTGAATGTTATTCGTTTTGTAATACAAGTTTTTGTTAGTTTTCTGACATTTTTACCATCATTGGTGATGCTGATCGTTCCCTCGGAGAGACTCGAACTTGTACCGCTGTGACTTCTATGGCAACATCGCCTTCACAAAGTCCAGCGCCCTAGACTACTCGGCCAGCTAGGCTATATAAGAATAGAGCTTTCGCTGGCCGGGTCATTCCTCCTCGTAGGATTACTCTAGTGCTGTAACATAGTATATGAAATGTGGTAGAACAGAACAGCTCATTCAGGTGTTGTTACATGACGATACATGTTATAACAAATCAATATTATACAAACGTCTCACAATGTGACGACTCTATTCGATACAATGCTCCATCGGATCACATTGATACAGGGAAGACAATGTAAGCATAGAAGTGTCTGGAAAATACCCAATGATGTTATAAATTTTCCAAATTTGCAAAGCCAATCGTTTGGAATTTTCAGACCCTTCTATGCTTACATTATCTTCCTCGCATCAATGCTTTTTGCAAATTGGCTGAACCCGATTTAGAAAGATAAATCGTACGTCTGTATTTCATTTTCAACAGCTACAAATTGTGATTAAAGGCCAGTAACTATAAAAAAAACTTTAGTATAAACAAATGATAGTATTAAAAATATCACAATACTTCTTATGGTTTTAATAATCAACACTGATTGAATTTCTATTTATGACAACAACTAGTTTTAATTAAGCCACCGACAAAGAAAACTGACTAGCTACCAGGCACATTTTGTATTCTAACTCGGGCTTTACCTTTAGATATAAAGCTTTTTATATTATTAATTGAAAACCAAATGCCTCTACATAAATGTCAAACCCACTTATAATTGGAATAACATTTTTGTACAATTTAATTCAGTACAACTTGTACCTATAGCGAACACATAAAAGAAGTAGTGTTTATAGTGAAAACTTTTCGTCTTAAAGTTAACATTTAAAAAAGGTCATGATAACAGTAAAACCCTTTGTATTAAAGTGAAAATATTAAGGAGGTCACTTAGCAGGAAAACACTGTTCAAGATTCAAGGGCTAAATGTGACATGATGAAATCATTCTTTGTCAAGTGAGTATATCCTGGCAAAGTTTTGATCGAGCAATCATATTAGTTTCCCAGTTCTGAGTCTATGAAAAAGAGGATGAGAAACACCAGTGATCATGTCCCTTTTCGGCAACAGGATAGACTAAGTTTTGATTTAATAATCAGTTAATTAAATGTGTTGAAAATCATAAACACTAATTTGTTACATTTGATTGAAATTGTAAAAGGACTTGCCATATTCAAAATAAAGTAAAAAGGGCTTCGAATCAACTTTTAATGATACATAAATTCAAATTCACTCTTGGTAGACAAGACCGGGAAAAACTTTGTCTATATTGCACCATTGTTGAAATATTCTTGTGGACTTTCGCGTGGTTGTACAAAAGATGATACGAACAAAATTGAACGAGTGCAAAATGTGGCTGCAATTATTGTTACTGGTCTTTAAAAATATGCAAATATTGACACCTTATATTTTGAAACTGGTTATGAAACCCTTCAATCTAGAAGAAACAAAAAGGAAACTTTGATATATGAAATTCACCATCAAGACTATTGATCTTACCTAAATGACTGCTTATCAACGTATCAACGATGTGTAAGGCAAATAAACTTGCGAACTGACTATCGGTAACCTTATATAAGATTATACTTATATACCAACTAGTCAGCAATTAGACTTAAGAACAATTTTGAATTAAATTTACCCAATCTTTCAACCATTTCTAAGTTAAAACAAATTAATCGATTTGAATTATAGCGAACTTCCTTCTTATTATTTCACAGGCTGTAGACTAAATAACATTCTAAAGACGAAACTTTGACATAAGTGTAGTGCTTTGATTTCAGATCTATTCCGTGTTAAATTTGTAAATGTTTAAGGTTGTGTTGAAGATTTCATATATTACTTATTGGAATGTCCATTATATTAAAAGGCACGTCAAAATGATACTGCCTTTTTACTAGAAGGCAAAAAACAAATGAAACTTTGCTTTTTTTAATGACACTTTATCTAATGATTTAAACAAAGATATAATTAAATCAGGATAATTATTTATCAAACAATCAAAGCGTTTTGACAGGGGGTAATCATAGCAAGCAATTTTAACATTATTCTTCTTATATTTTCCTTGTTTTCTCTCTTTTATACTTTTTTTTAGCTCACTTGGCCATGTGAGATATTGCCATCACTTGGCATCCGTCATCGTCGTCACCGTCGTTAACAATTTCTTTATACATCTTCTTCTCTGAAACTACTGAATGGATTTAAATTAAACTTAATATGATTGTTTCTTAGAGTATTCTGCACAAAATGACCGTTTGGAATTTTGATCTGTGAAAAACATGGCCGCCGTAACTAAAAATATAACAAAGGAAAACTATGACCCGTTGAATAAATCAGTTTTCATGGTGCAGATGGATACACCATAACGATCGACGAGTTCATGATGACGACCATAAAACTTCTGTAGTGTAGAATTCAATCTTGTATTAACATAACCCTGTTCCAGAAGCCTATATATAACCTCAGGGCCTTTAACCACTCTGACAGAGAATCAATGTCTTCTTGTTCTCGTTATATATGGTTTTTAACAAAAACAAACAAACAAACAAACAAAATATTAATATATATATATATATATACGTCTCAGAATGTGACCCACTCTATTCACTACACTGCTCCATCAGATCAAATTGATGCAGGGAAGATATGTGAACGTATAGAAAGGTCTGAAAATTTCCCGTAATATAATATATATATATATATATATATATATCTTGATATTTTGTTTGTTTGTTTGTTTGTTTTTTGTTACAAACCCTATACTCGTTTTCTGTAGTGATACTTTGACAAGCTAATATTTCTGATACTTGATAGCTTAGTTTACATTGCAATGCCATATAAATATATTTTAAGATTTTTTATATAGAATTCCGGAGAATGTCAGAAGAACCCTCTATCAACTGGTTATCCATTAGAAGAAGACTATTATTTTTACCTCAAAGAACCGATTACCTCGGAATTATGTGACATTATTGTAACTCTACTTGTATACTCTTTGTCAGACTTTGTACAAATTGCATTTGTATCTAAAATTCGTTTTTATGAGATCTGGATTGGCAACAACATACATTTCATTCTTATGATTCGTATATATGGAAAAATAACATTGACATTAGAGATACCAGAAATGACATCATTGGTACAACGGATGTCGAATTTTAAATGGTTTTTTAGTATAAGAAGGTCCAACAAAATCATTCTTGAAATTAATAGCGTTGTAGATAATACCGATTTCAACGCTAAAGATCTAAAATGGGAGTATGCAATTGATCCATTCTACTATCAAAAACAAATGAGCGATAAAGGAATTACAACAAAACAAGGATCAGCGACAGTACAGAACTTTAGATGTCAACAGCAACAAATAGAATGTTCTCTAAATGGTGAATCACGTGACACGTATCTAACAATAGATTCTATACAATGTTTAAAATTTGTAAGTTCTGAAAAATTCACGTCTGTTCTTGGTACAGTTAAGATTATTCTGACATACACGGGAATGTCAGTCTCTGTCGTAGCTCTAGGAGTTTCTATTGTAGTGTATAGAATCACCAATATGTACACATCCATTCCTGGTTCTATAGTTCAAAGCTTATTCATTTCTCTATTCGTATCAAATATTTTGTTTATGACTGGGATTGGTGCAACTGATAACCAAGTAGCGTGTTACTGTATTGGTGTATGTCTTCACTATTTTTGGCTTTTGGTTTTTGCATTCAAGTCCGTGGCACTCGTACACATGACTCATACTATAAGAACAGTGATGAATAATAGCGCCCATACGACGAGCCGAAGATCACAAACAAAGTTAAAACTTAATATTCTTTGCTTAACTCTTCCACTTATATTTGTTGCACCAGGTATTGTATTCGATAACTTAAATTTCTATAATATAAGAGTTGAATACAATAACAAAGTATGTTTTCCCACTGGTTTTCCAGGAAATATATTCTTTGTTTCAATACCTATAGGCTTGTCTGTTGTGACAAATATGTTTTGTCTCGGAATCGTCGCTGCCACCATTAAACAGCAGTCTCTTGGGACTCAATTCGTCCGGAAATCTAACTCTTTCCGGTTTATTTCGGTATATGTTCGCATTAGTGTTGTAACAGGTATGTTTTGGATTTCCGGGATTTTGGGAAGTTTTTTTAATGACGTTGTAACCGAGCTCATTTTTATAATACTTTGCAGTTTTCAGGGTCTATTTGTATCCCTTTCGTATGTGTCTTCGCAAAAAGTTGTAAAACAAATCCGAGAAAAATCGTCCTCCAAAACCGTTGTCACAGCAACTGAGAAATTTTGAAAACATATTTTATTTTAGACAGACATCAGGAAACCGCTCTTTAGCCGTTTTTTTACGCTATTTGATGATAACTTAAAAAAACAAAACAAAACAAAAAACAAAAAAACAAAACAAAACAAAAAAAAATAATAAAAAATGAATAAATAAAACAAAACAAAACAGAAAAATAAATCTCTTTTATCCGCGTTTATCTTGTCGCTTCGTAGTTTTCATTTTCTATTAATATGTGATATGATGTAAAACAAGCAGTCATTTGTTACTTATTGTGTCTTTTTCATGAATCACCATTAAAGATTATTGGGTGTATGAGATGACAAAGTTTATTGCGAAAACAGATGTCATTATAATAATATTTTGGGAATCAATCACGGGTACAAATATTTTTGAAGTGATGACTAATATAAACTTAAAATTTGTCATTATGTGACTTGCATTATAGTATTAAAGTTTGTGAAAAGGAAGATTTTCAAAACTTACCAGTTACTTAAGAAATAATTCGTGGAGGGGGTAGATTTGTACTCATTTTAACATGGGTTTGGCATTTCTATTCTCATTTAAGTAGCACTCCAGCTAAGGATCGTGCAAAATGTAATTCATGGGTAAAAAGCCTACATATTTTTATTTTTTATATATTGTTTGAAATGTCATAGTAAACAGAAATAAACATGTGGTTTTTCATATAACCCGTGCTCTTAGGAGATAAAAAATAATATGGAATGCACTGTAGATTTCAAAATTAAGGGAGATAGCTGGCGCTCAAATACAATAGAATCTACTGTATTTTCAATGCCGATTATCTCCTTAGAGCAGGCAGATTTGAATGAATAATTACACATTTCATAGTATAGACCCATGAAACAACTTAATTACAAAAATAAAACTATGTAGCTTTTGGGTGTGTATCACATTTTTCAGATTTTGCATGATTCTTACAAAGACATCTACTTAACACCTCGCTGTCGCTTGGTGTTAAATAATTGAATATAAATGCCGTACCTATATTAGATGAGTACAAATCTACCCCCTCCACGAAATATTTCTTTTCTAATATGACAAATACGGTAATTTGTGTGACAAAAATTTCTATAGGCGTAGCCAAAAGAACGACTGTATTGTTTAACCTCCCCTGTATGGAAGTTGGATTAATTAATTAAGATAAAACCCCATATCCATATCCAAGTAAACCATCTATTGAATAATTGTATAAATTCTCTAAGTTTGGAATTCAAAAAACAGTTTTTTTGCTATTTATTTACAGCCTTATTGGTCCCGTCACAATATATAATGTGTGTTTACGAGTATAACTTATGAATGGAAAGCTAACAAACAACAGATCAATGTCCAAGATTTCAGTTGAAAGTTAAAAACTTGGAGCGTAGACCAGTTGCTCTGGTAGAGTAAGCGTCCTCTGTTTTTTTTCTAGAAACACCTGCCAAGTTGCTAATAAAAAGTGCAGTACGGGGTAGACGAAGGAGGAAAGGGAAACTATGACCAAACTAGATTTCGTGAAGATGGATACACCTAAATAAACAAACAGAAATACAACTAGAGTTTATCAATTTGGTAATTTTGCTTAAGCCTTCATAGACACAGTATTAGATATCATTGAATCTATCTTCCGAAGTTGTCAGCCAAGAATTTAGTACCATGGTTCCAGCAATATCATGTCTCGATTTGTTGATCTTTTCTCGCCTTTCCTAGTGAATAAAGGATAATGGACAAGTGTCATATTTTGGTTTATTTGTACACAATCGAACGAAGATTAATTTGGTATTTGTAGTTAAAGTCTGGTTTTTTTTTCGATTCTAGGCATAAAATCAAAACGTCTCAGTTTTTCATTTAAAGTGCGCGAAATCCTGGCAATTTCATATTAGAAATTTAAAGATTCTATTAAAAACCTGGATTATATTCATATTTCTAATAGTTGAAGACGTCCGACAAAAAAAATCAAACTATTTTTTTTTACGAAGTCATATTTTATAGATTCTCAGAAGTTTCTTGACATGATTTTTGTCAATTATTTCGATTCGATTCATTGTTAGCGTTACCATATTTCTGCAATCTCGAATGTATTAAATTAAAGAGTTATTTATTCTGAGAAAATCTGTTTATAGTTTCTCCTAGTTGCAGTTGTTTCTTAAAACTTAACGGAGTTTTCCACCTTTATTATTATATAGCATTTAACGTTAAATCATAATTATGACAAGAAAATAATACTTTTTGTATGTTGGACTCATAGACAATTCTGATATTTATTTATGTGAGAGGAGGGCCAAAATTAGGTCCTCGTGAACCTCCTGTAAAATTTAAAACATGAATGGTTTGTAAGAATGAGACAACCTGTTAATATTTTGTATGACCATTTTCCCGTTATAAGTATGAAATAACTTTGAAGAATCAATTATATAACTTTAATTATTCAAAATAAGCAAAATTGTAAATAAATTAACGATTTTACGGCCAATATCAGTACTTACTGTTCTCCCTGGCGCGCTTTGGGGAAAAGTAATTAGTATTCAAATATAATGTTGTTGAAGTTTGCGAAAGTGACTGAATATTTTGCGGGGTTCTTGATAGTCGTGACCGTTTATATGTTTCTCTGGGAATTGTCGTGGGTTTCCTGACTTAAATGTCATCCCTTCTAAAGTCTAACATGTTAGGTACTCTTGGAACTGTCCGGAATTAACCGACCTGGGTGTCATCCCTTCTTGCGTCTATCATGTTTGGTCTTCTTGAGACTGCCTGGGGTTAACCGACCTGGATATTATTCCTATTAACGTCTGATATGTTTGGTTCTCTGGAGAATGTTGGGGGTTAACCGATCTGGATATTATTTCTATTAACGTCTGATATGTTTGGTTCTCATGAGACTGTTGGGGATTAACCGATCTGGATACTATTTCTATTAACGTCTGATATGTTTGGTTCTCCGGAAACCGTTGGGGGAATACCGACCTAGATGTTATTCCTTCTTACGTCTAACATGTTTGATTCTCTGGGAACTGTAGAGGGTTTACCGACCTGGATGGCATCCCTTCTTACTCCTATCACATTTGACATTTTCAAATTTCTTTTTGAGCTTAAGTAATGGTTTGAAAAGGAATTACATGCGTTTTTGCTAAATTAATTTGGGATAATAGTTACCAAGGTATGAATTTACATGGTTCAATTTAATGAAACTATTTACAATTCAGTAACAGCAACAGTAACAAATACAAATGATAATAATTAAAGTTGAAATCAGATCACCCTTGTTGGTACATTGAAAATAAAAGTAAATTGCAGTTTTTCTTATTGAAGTTTATTAAGACCTTTTGTTCTGATTTTGTCTTTTTGTCCTCTTTGATATTTATTTTTTGATATCTACTTTCATGTTTGTTTTTAAAGGACTGTAATTATGAGTAATTCTTAATCTAAGATGATACACATTTTTATAAAACTTATGAAATTATGTTTTACTTATTTCTATTAAGAAATGCGCTTAAACTTCTGCAGTGTTGAAGAATCCATACTTTTCATTAATAAGTATTATTATTTATAAATAATTTATCATTAACAGATAATTTAATTATTTGTACCTTCATCTGCTTAAAGTAGAAGCGTTCTGATGTCAAGTTATATGGATGGCCCGTATGTCTCAAGAGTAAATACCGGAATGTATGAAATAACCAGAGGTCAAAGTCGGTCAAATCGGAAGTTAAAACAGTATAGAAGATATGAACAATAAATAGGTGAACATTAAAAACGAAGAATTATCAGTAAATACATTAAAAGTATGAAAAACCAAGCCCCGAGTTTCAAAAAGTCTTGTGGGGAAGTTTGGTGAATTTTAAAATTAAATAATGATATACAAATAAAAACTACAGAAAATTAATTTGTAGACAATATGAAATCCATCACTAATAATCTGTTTTTTAGAAACATATATTTTTTTCGAATAAGATATGGATATAAGAAATGAATTACTTTTAGGTGGAGTATGAGACGTTATTTCTTACAACCTTGGTCCAAAAGCTGTCTTCATAGCAACGGTGTCGTCTTAAGATTAAGAAGTCAGATTAGTCGCTTCTAGCTGTGACATACTTTATCAACTGAGAAATATAAACGCCATATGCTGGAGAAGCTGATATATTACAGTACAAGAAAGGGAAATTGATATTTCTAAAATCATATCGACTCGATAATAATATACTTGTGTACTGAGTTGACTACTGACGTCAATATGGCAATCTTTATAGAGAAAACATTGAACTATAAGCTTATTGACAAATTTGATGATGATGAACAGAGAATAGTATTAGCGAATATTGAATAGACAATGATATAATAACATTAATGTGCCTTAAGGTTACAGACCACCAATTCAACCAATGAGCATTTGGAACGTACGCAAAAATAGTCCTACGCAGAAATTACCCCTGTTCCTCATAGTGCTGTGAAAAAAGTTCTCATCTTATTTAAAAAAAAATCAAACAGTTTCTGAAAGGAAAAACATTTCTGTACATTTTATAGGTGCATTTTGCTTCTTGTGATGTGAAGCCTAATCTCCATAATGATTTTTAAATATACCCCTATCTTGTGAAAACACTGGGATTTCCCATGCTATTTATAGACCCTTCACTTCCGGTGACCAGTACTGCACTGCAAGTCTGCTAACCCCACATGCCATTCTGAGGATTGTGAGCTGACATATGTAGAATCATGCTGATATATAGTCCTCTGCAGGTTAAAGTTAAGATAAAGTCCAGAGAAGCCATTGAATATTGTGAAATTAGCATAGAAGCCTATGGGAAGTGGAATTAGTGGTTTTTAGCCTTAATGAATCACATTGTAGATCTGTGCGAAATAGTTTTTTTTTCTCAAAAAGGTTGATCGTATGATTAAAGGACACGGGGTAGGAATCCTGATAAAAGGGAGAGATTTTAATGATACACTGAAAACATGTTATTAACAAGAAATTATTTTATCCCCTGATAGAATGCTGTAAAATAAAATCGGCTATTATAAACTCAACTGACCATCTCAGTGTGTTTATGAAATTCGAATCAAACTCTGTTGATGAAGGTGAAAGTTACTGGAAATTAAATAATTCAGTGATAAAAAAAATATATAATATAATAGACAATCTTATTTTAAAAGATTTTAATAACGATACTAACTTAGAAGATATAACAACAAGGTGGCAATTTTTTAAACTTGAAGTGAAAGAACTAACTATAAAAAATTGCAAGGAAAAGGCAAAAAGATTAAGAAAAATATTGACAGATCTTGATAATGAACTTTATAAAGTTGTAAACTTAAAAGATAGGCAAAAACATAACGATCCTAACTTAGATAGGAAAATACAAGAAATGGAAACACGGATATGGAATATTTACGGAAATAAAGCAGAAGTAGTACTGATTAGATCGAGGGAAAAATGTATAGAATTAGGAATGAAATAGCTCTTTTTTCTTGGATTTTAAAACAGAGACAGGTTAAATTCATAAATAAACTAAAAATGGAAGATGAGAATGTTATTACGGACCAAAACGAATTTTTAAAGATCAAGGAATACTTTCAGAACTTATATGCCATTAAAACTAAAAATCCCAACAAAACACTCAGTGGTAGGTGTATACAGGAAACGTCAATTGACCATAATAATGAACAAAAGTTGATTTGTGATGGTGTTATCAGTCGAAGAATGTACATTATCTGTTCGTGCTACGAAATTAAATAGATCTCCAAGATTTGATGGGATATCGCTAGAATTCCATAGAAAGTTTTGGGACAAACTTCAATATATATTGTAACAATTTTAAATAGAGGTTATATGGACCAGAAACTTCCTTACTCGCAAAGAACGTGTGTTCTCTTCTTAATTTTTTTATCATTAAACAATTGTCGTCCAATGTTTTGTTTTAATGTTGATCGTATGATCCTTTCACATGTTCCATCTAATCTTGGAGATCTATTTAATTTCGTAGCAAGAACAGATAATGTACACTCTTCGACTGATATAAGACCATCACAAATCAACTTTTGTTCATTATTAAAAATGTTAAGAACTTTTATCACGAATAAAAAGTGTCTGTTTTCCATGTCCGGTTTTTTGTCCCTGGGTTACATCCTTTTGATTTCCGCTAGAATATTGGTTACCTTGATAACTTTTTTATAATGATTTATCAAGCCTAAAGACGGCTTAAATTAAAATATAAACCTCAGTACTATCGATCATGGCAAAATATGAATTTTATCTTATTGTTAAAAAATACAAAGAAATCAGTAATTTGTACTGTTGGTTGTCTGAAAGAAATTCAGTAACTTAATACTTGATATTGTCGGACTTGAGCATTTTATGTGTCATATAATGCGAGCTGCTTATTATTTGATGTCATATTATACGATTTTTGCTATGTTTTGATAACTGTAATTCTGTTGTATACTAATGATATTATTATGTTACTTCTGTGGCATTTATGTGCTTAGTCAATAAAAAAAGATGTATCTTCCTATTAATCTAGTTGAATGCCACCCGAATGTGTAAAACAATTCAATTTATATGATAAGAACGGGTTAAAGAATTGATACTTATATAAACTTACCTGTCTGAAGGACATAGCCGTTATATTGTGTGTTCCTAATATAAATGCACAAACACACGTTAATTGTCATCGTAAAGTTAAAATAGTATAGTTACGCAAAAAAAAAAATTAAGAATATTTAAATCCAAATCTGCGTTTTCGAAACTATCTTAATTCCACTTTGTTACAGGTTTGAAATAATTAAATAACAATCGCTTCAATACATGGCCAAAAAGATCATATTTTATCATAAATTGCTGAATATCGGCAAAAAAAATGAAAATAGAAGGACATTTTCAATACATTAAAATCCAAGTATATGACCAAAGCGCAAAAGCCGGAACACAGACGATCTACATACTCGCTCAAGTGAGCATAGATGATCTACATACACACAGTAGTCAACAAAATCAAACATGTGCGGTTACAGAATATGAGTTTTCGGTTTCGCGCCAAGTATTTTAAGTGAGCTCAGTAATTCCGACACAGTCGGTATAGTTTCTCTTTTTACCCTTTGACCTTAAAGACGCTCTTCCGTGGAAACGCAAGTCACCTGATCGAAATTATGTTTCCCGATTGGCCATATACTGATAACTTAGAGGCGTTCCAAAAAACTGTATCGAAGATTAAAATTGCGTGCCATGTGTTATTTCATGGATGAAATGTAGAAAATTATGTTTCGCCTATGAAGTCACTAAACTGAATATTCTTAGTTCCTATCATGTAAACTTGTATTCGGCTCGGTCACAAACGGTGCTTGTTTTATTCCCGACTTGCGGGCCAACATTTTGTCAACATTTATCTCCCTTTAGAGAAGGTGTCTATTCGGAACACGTAAAGTTTTACATCCGATATCTACGATACTTTAGAAAATCTCGAAAGTCAAAAGGGAATTTCTCGTTCTACTGACCCTGCCTTACGTAACCTACCAACAAAATGAGACACCCTGTTGTGTTTGTCTGCTGGGTATTCCATTTTCATTCGAGTCGATTAGAGAGACTTCGAAATTACATCTGCTCTTACGGGAGGTAACTCTGCAAAAACGGGTAAAATATGGCTGCATCCCGAGCTCCTCAAGTAGGGAATATTTCATAAACTAAGCTGAAAATAAAGATGGCTAATCAATTGACCTATGGTATGACATATTCTTTGGGAAAGGGACAAATCATAAAAGATTATCTTTTTTGAATCTGTAGTTGCTATTCCAAAAATCATTTATTCATATCATTAGAAGAGTAGAGAAGTAAAAGTCAAGCCAGGGACCATGATTTTATGTTCGTTCTTGTGCAAAAGTTATTTCTGTATTTGCCAACAAAATCCTGCAAAGAAAGATTTCTGGCTTGCTTGGGACAGGCACATAAAGTATGTGGCGGAGTTAAACATGTTTGTGATGATATTTCCCCCTAATCTGGAACCATGGGGGAAAAACCACTATAAAAATCTATTGAATGGGGATTTAACTCTTAAGAGCGACATAGATTACATATACAAACAATTTAACAAATAGGACACATTACAGTAAGCTTCATCTACCTCTAAAAAGTACTCGCTTTCACTGTAAGCTTGTTCGAAATCCAAAGGCAACTAATCAGCTCACCTTGCTCACTCAAACAAAAATATTAATTAAAACACGTCCAACATGCAGTTTTTTTTAGTGAAATTATATCATGAAATGTCAAAAAAGTAAAACAAGGTAGCTGGAAGAGGTTCATAAAAGCTTGACAGTACGTTAGCTTTAAAGGAACCCTCTTATTATTTTTCTTGGTTTTGTACCCCTATAAATATCATTACAGCTGATACTGTTACCCCGTACAAATCCAACAATTTATGTCTGCTGGTTTTACTGTGAAAGTAAGTTTATATGCTACCATTTTAAACAAAATTAGTAGTATCAAAAAAGTTTTTTTTCTGTGTCAGAAATTTCATGAGTTAACTAAATTGATGGATGAGTGTTGTGAGCATGAGGATAAAATTCTCTAAATTCTGTTGTAACTCTTTTCATTTAATATCGACATCGATGAATCGAACCCAAGGGAGCTAGGGGTTTAGATAAGCTAGGAGGTGAAAATAATTTGAATTTCCAGTTTACCTAAGAAAGAGCTGTATTCGTCCGATTAGTTTTACCGTTAACTTGTAGGTAGTCTTCATCGATGAAATTGAAGTTGTTACATTTCAAGACTGAAGTGAGTAGCTTAACTTGACAGTCAGAATGGGACCACAATTATTCCAAGTTCCAAGTTTCCTTACAAGATTCTATACATCATGGGGATATTATAATTGAGTGGATTGGCATTTAGAGAGACCAACAGTGTTTCAAGAGGAAGAGGATCCATATATTTCATTTTTCTCAAATAATCCGTGTTATCTTGTATATATGACAGGAGCTTTTAAACAACTAGTCTGTGATGGTAATAAACAAATTCAGATTGTTTTTTTTTTCGATTTTTGGTCTTTAGTAGCTGTCAAGAGAGCGTGAAAAATCTGAAAAAATGTGATACATCCGAAAAAAGGCTACACATTTTTATTTTTGATATTAAGTTGTTTTATGGGTCTATATTATGAAATGTGTAATTATTCATTCCAATTTGTCTGCTCTTCGGAGATAATTAACATTGAAAATCCGATAGATTCTCTTATATTTGAGTGTTATTTCCCTTAATTTTGAAATATACATTGCATTCTCTTTAATTTTTATCTACTAAGAGCACAGGTTATATGAAAAACCGAATGTTAATTTCTGTTTACTATGGCAATTTAAACAAAATATAAAAAATAAAAATATGCAGACTTTCCAGCCATGAATCACATTTTGTATGATTCTTAGCTGGAGTGCTACTGAAGTATTCAAGCTAATCTTTCAGTTTTACTTCGATGCTTGCGCATTTTGTTCAGTTCCTAAGATCAATTAAGAAGTTCCCATTGGAATGCCGACCGTTTTTGAATAACGCGTCTACCAAACTGGACAAACATGGAAAAAACTATAACATCTTGAAGACATAATCATAAACTATATAAGGCAAAATCTGAGAAATCCCGAATGTCTTATAATTGTCTGATGTTCCGAAGGAAGGAAAAATGTCTTTACAGAGATTCCATGGCAAGAACATCTGGACCTGTCATACAAACATTTTTCCTTTTTTTTTTCTTAAACACTTTGTAAAGAATTACTTGTTAATGACTAAAGTTATGTATAATAATTTGCCGTTCTTTTTTCGTGGAAGTTTTGATTGATATACAACATTTTTCTTGTATTTATTTTTTATTAGATATTTAATAGGATTACATTATTTTTTGACACTTACAATATGATTTATAGTTATGTTGAAGTAAATCTAAAAATAATTCGACAGAATTCCGTACTATTCTGGCCGTCTCCAAAATAGCAATCATATGGAAATTGTAACCCTGTGTTTAATACAAGAGACGAAAGTTTCCGTGTATTAGGGGTTTTCATTTTGATAGTTCGTGGTCAGCCTTTGGTAACCCCCCCCCCCCCACCGAACCAGCAGTGGCATCATCCCAGTGGTTTCTAAATTAAAAATGGCGAGTGATCAAACGAAATCCTGAATATGAGTATATATGATTCGAGTATTGCACAGAAAGCAGACAAGTGTTAATGGCCTATAACTATATGTAGTATTGCGGGATTATCGAACCAACTTCGTCGACAGTGCACTGCTACGCATTTACCAAGCATTTACTATCATATTTATTGCTGCTTCTATCTCTTTTCTTCTCTGTCTTTTTGTTTTGTTCTAGTTTTATAATTCTTTTCTAATTCTAGATATGCAATGTATATTATTTTTTTTGTTCCATTGTTCCTAGTCAGTCTAAACGGGTGTGTTTGTGTGTTAAAATAAAGCAAAAAAAATATCCCATGGCTGTATAGAACGCAATAATATAGAAACATTCCTACCATAATTATCTAATGTATAAATCATATATTTCACAATGCATTTGAGTTATCATTTTTGAAACGATGTCAACATATCCAATCAATATTATTGCATTTCATTTGCTGCATTGTCCATCTTCAAGTTCGTCACTCCTCTCTCGCTCTTCTTTTCAACAATGAATAACTGTTTCTTTAATTTTAACACCTGCATGCCTTATGGCTGCTGCTTGTAATTTTAAAAATCATAATCACCTTTTAAAAAGAGTCAAATGCGTTGAAAATGTTACTATCAGCGACTATTTATCACTAAAACATCCTAAATAAGAAGATGTAATATGGTTCAAAAGCTATAAACTTTGTACATGTACGTATGTCTCACCATAATCTTGTAACTTCTATCCCTTTCAAGTATGTCAAATACTGAAACGAAAAAGGGTACGCGTTGTCAAATTATTGTTTAGTCAGCAACATAACATAGCAACACCCCCATCTATTTAAGAGATAACTGTTTTAATAGTACTTGATGCTTTGCGGACGTCCATCTGTAGTTTTATTGACGCAAATTGAGTTTACCTTGGCGACGCGTAGCCATGTAAACGGATATTTGCGACAGAAAAACTACAGATTATGCACATGTTTACAAATATATATTAACATGTGTTACTAAATATCTACTGATATCAATAAATGGGAAAAAATTCCACAATGACTTGCCACAACCATAAGACATGTCATATATATATTCTTCCTTGAAGGTGTACATGCATAGATGTGTTGAACGTGCTCTGTCATGTTAATAATTTTAAAATGGTAGGGGTCATAAACTAAAAAATAAACAATAAATATGAGCAATTATTAATTAGTAGTTAGTAAAATCATATCAAAATTTCATAACAATTGATCAACCATAACCATAAAGTCATCGCACGAAAATCAAGTGAATATGGACGACGACGACACGGACGCCGCCAACGATGACGTCGCTGTCAGCACCATTTTTCAACCTTAGGACCAAATTAGTAGTGTATGATTTGCTAAGAATTTACATTTATAATGTCTTTGTTTTTACATTAGTCCTAATTAAACAGTTCTTTAGCAAAGGAGAATAAAACTGCATAATTGCAAAATTTCCCACTTACAGTCATGTACTCAACGAAAAACATTCGAAATTCTTATGAAAACAAAAATACAATACCTGTATATAAAGGACTTCAAGGCTAAACCCATCGGTACTGACCCACAATTAACACTTCAAAATCAATATTTCAACTAAATCTTGTATCAAATAATTCTATATATTTCTAAATAGTCACATACATTTGTAGCCTGAAAAATGTTCTCTTGAACAAAAACTGTTTACTTGTTTTTGCAGCTGTATAAAATATGTCAAGAGGCACTGCCACTATCATTTGGTTTCAAAACCAACATAACGTGTATGTACATGAGAATCCAAGTCAGAAAAAGCTTGCCAAACAACCTCTTATAAGACTAGCACTACTGGAGTAATAAATAGACCATCAGTTTAGGCCTAAAAAATGTTTCCGGTCACCCTACTGACCCTCCTTCAGACTCCCTACTCATAAGTTTTTATTTGAAATTTTCAAGAAAATAAAATAACGTAAAAATTCTGCAGATTGTCTTTCAGAAAAAAAAGAAAATCGAAAACACACATGCCATGAGTGTGTTCTTGGTCGTGGATAATCCCTTTTTGGAATTCGGCACTTGAAATATTTTTTTGGTTTTACCACCTCCGTCAAAGCAAAAAAATACTCATGCGCCGAATCTCAAAAGGGATTAGGCTGTTGACTAAATGTATTACATGTTTAGTCTTTGGATATTTGGTTTTAATTGTATCTTTATGACTTATTTCATTTCAAAAATATTAAATGAAAATAAAAATTCCTACTTACCAATCACTACAAAATTTTAGAGCAGTGCTCGGAAACATAACATTTTTTTTCTTCGGCCTTGGAAATTTCTCATCAATTGACTGGCACAATATCTGTCTTACATGCACTAGGAAGTGTTGATTTTATTCCAAAAAGTATTTTGCTGTGTCAAAGATTCAGCAAATGCTGCTGTAGGCTATTCAACGCTGTATATAGCGTGCATATTATAAATCGAATCACTAGGTCGCTGATCGACATTAAATCACGTGATAATGCATTAATTTTAATTAATTTAACGAATGAACGTGGTCACATGACATCTAATTTCCCCGAATACACAATGGCCCCCATTCACGGGTTTGACTGTCCGGGGACTGTGTAAACGCTTTGATCCTTTACACCGACCGTCCGTGAGAGGCCCCAAACCACAGCCAAGGACGTTAAGAAATATCCAGTCCGTCATATTACACAAACGATTGCAAACCGGGTCTATCAGTATTGAGTATGTTAGCACGAAAACGAAAATTAAACCAAGCATGCGAACAGTCAGCTGATTGTCAGCGTCACTGATATCGTGCAAATGATTGGCTAACACTGTGTTACGAAAGTTTTTTTTTAGGATTTTAGTGGTTTATACCCACAGACAGTCGAATTATCTCCTAGAAGCAACGATGTTCTAGCTTAATAATGAAGGAAATGAAGGATGTATAACGGATATACGGAAAGTGCTATCATTTTCAACTTTATAGTTATTGTGTAATTTAACGATAAACACTCTCCAAAATCGTCATCATATTTGTTGTCAATTAGTAGGTCAGCCAATTTAAAAGTTATGCAAATTATCTTGACCGTAATATTCATACGTGCATAATTTGTGAATCGGCTCCGACAGGTATATTGAGAATTCTTATAATGACGTGCTTCAAAGCTCTTTACACTACAGCCATGGTAAAAGTGATAAATTTCGTGTAACACATAGGCTGCGTCTATTCAAAAATATGAAAAAATTAATCCAAGTAGAAATAAATCAATGAAACTCCATTTTATCATTATTTTACCATAAGCTATGATCGCTCGGGGTAAAACAATGCGACATCAATGGCAAACCCGTAATAAAAAAGTTTCCGTGATTTATTTCGTAATTTTACGCTCGAGTCGAGCCAATGAAAAGGCTTGTTAAATAATTATTGTATTGGAAGTTAGTACATACTCACTGCATGTGTTTAGTATTATCACCAATACCAATGTTTAACACAAGTATCATTCAAAACCTCTGTAATACACAATTAAATAATCAGGGGCGCATCCAAAATTTCAAGTTAGGAGTGTAAAAAGAAAAAAAGATTGGACGCGTTAGCCGGGTCGGCCCCTATGAATCCACGCTTGTTATCATCGTGAAATTATAAGTATGCCTAATGGTAATGACTTGAATGTGTTTGACAATATCAGGAAAAATGAATATGGTGAATATGTCAAAGAGACAACAACCAAACCGGGATGAAAATGGCAACCCATGGGTCTTCAATGAACAATGAGGAATTAAACCCTCACACCTGGATGCAGAGCAGGTTGCAGTTGGCCCTAGAACACATTATACTCGGGTATAGCGAAATAGTTAATTGACTCTACATACTCCAGCAACGTAAAGTAAACTGAAAGTGAAATCTTTACAAGAAATACGGAGGCCAAAAATTCTTGGGACAGGTGCAAAAATACGGCGGGGTTAACATACTTAGGCGTGATCACAACCCTCCCTTTTAAAAACTGGCCACTGTAGAAAAAAATTCACAATTGAAAATACATAAAAATCAGTCCAAATTATTAAAACAGGTATAAAGAAACTGACTATATGTTACAGGACTACTAGCAGTTAACAGATATGCCATATCCAGATCAGTTTACTATCAACCTCAATTCTTCCTTGATTACTCTTTCCCAAGCAGTAGGACTAGGACAACCGGAAGTGCATTTGAAACCAAAAAATGTGATCCATCCTAATCAGTGACCTTCCGCGATGTTTGCACTATTTCGTGTGTATTGGCCGTTCGGCAAATGACGTTGAAAATGACAATGTCATGTTTAAGCGATTACTGTGTTGCATCCACTTGACGGAAAGCTATGATTTTTTTCGCCATGAAAAGTTTAGATCTTTTGAAAGTAGTCTTTCTACTTCCCTTGTCTAGATTTGAAAAAAAAATATGATTAAATATGATTAATTTTTTTTTTCGTGCAAAAAGATCAGACACTTCCCCACATGATCACAAGTAATTTACGCGAATTAGGCACAAAAAATGTTACCTCCTGGATTTTCTTGAAAGTTGGCGATAAGAAAACTGAAATTCCTGACTACATTTTCATATAAGTCAAAATGAGAGTCACGGTTGAACAAAAAAACGTACCTAATTTAAATGAGGGTTGTATTTTTTGGTAGATTATCCTATGAAATTTTATATATCGGTTTAATGCTTCTCGTTGGCACTCTATTTGACATTTAAAAACTTAAAAAACTACTAATTTTTGGCACGAAATTTTAGTCAGATATTAAAAGATTATTCTTATGCTACTGAGTTTGAATCAAAATATATTAGGCACGAACCATTTTCTTATGGTGGTGGGGGCTGGGATTTCCTAATTTTAATTTTTTTTTTCAGACCAAAATAAAATTGGATTTTTTTTTACACTTTCAGCAGATATTTTTATTTATTTATTTAGAGAAACTAATCTATTTTTTTTTTTTAATTTCCTGAAATGTATGCTTTTTGATCTCTGCAAGAGCAATATCCCAGCGTATGCTTATAGGAAAAATGCATATTATAAAGCACATGGTTCAAGGTGATATTTTATTACGGTAATATAAAACAATTTTGTCTATAGCCTTGTCTTGGTTTTGGTGAGCATAGTTTCTGTAGGCCAGTTCCTGCACTATGGTACACCCTTAGACCATCATAGAGATACCAAGATCCTTGAATTTTCATGTTGCAATTAAAATGTCCTCCATTTCCGTATCTTAACGCGAGCAAGGAATACCTGAAAAAAATCATACGTAAATACATACGTCAACATCTTTTTGCATTATTTTTGTTTTGTTTCAGAGAATATCAGGTTTGAACTGTGACAACAAATGATCCCTAGAGATATTTAGCGTCACTATAATAATTCTATAATGTAAATTACACCACAATACATGTATACATGAATGAGTATAAAATGATATTAATAAAACATAGGTAAAAGCTACGTCATCTTAGCTAAACTTAACTATTTCAGATAGAGAAAATAGGATTGTATGAAAAACACACACATACACACACAAAAACAAGAAAAAAGTAGAGAAGAGGAAAGCTCGAGCAGTTTTAAAATGTGGTAGACCAGAAAAACAAAACAAAGTTCAAACAGACAATATTTCCCGCTTCCTAGTAAAAAAAAAAACCAACAGATAAAGAAAACGTTCAAAAAAATGTTTATGTTCCGCCATTGTCTTGCATTGCTTGGAAGACTATGTTTTAGACATTTAAAATATAACAAAATAATCAAGAGATTACAAATCCAAGGTATAAAAAGAATGGAAATCGGGAATATGTCAAGGAGACAACCACTCAACCAGGAATGGAAAATCGACAGCCTAAGGCGACCTATTTATCTTCAATGAACGGTAGCCTGCAAATCAGATAAAACAACCAACATGCATATATACAAACGCATATAAAGCACACAAAAAACTAATATCAACAAAGAACTAAGAAACATGGGTAACATGGACCCCTTTTGAAAATAGACGAAAAAAAGTTAACACATGGTAAATTTAATAACTATATTTAATGCACTGAACACACTTCTTCTTCTTTTCCATTTTCTTCTTCCTCTCCTTCTTTTTCATTTTCTTCTTCCTCCTCTTCCTCTTTTTTTTCAGATTTTTCAATTTTTTTTTTTTTTGGAAATTCTGAATTATTTAAATTTTTTCAGCTCTTTTCAAAATATATATATATATATATTTTTAATCAAAATTTGAATTAATTTTTTTTGAAAAAAATCCCAGGCCCCCCACCATTAGAAAATGGTTCGTGCCTTATGTCGCAATTTGTTTCAGTAAAAGATTTAGTTTGACTGGATTATAATTTTATGTATCCATTTATTATTTGACAACTAAGGCGAAATGGGAACAAGCCAAAAATATTGCCTAGTATTTAAGAACATAATTCTGAATAAATTGGATTTTTTTTTTTTTAAAGAAAAGTCAATAAAAAAATCGATTTATATTATAACCTAGCGAATTTAGCAATGCTGGAAAAGCTTGCGAAATTGTATGACCTTCACCTTTTCAGGTATCTTAGCCAATCGGAAAACAATAATCCCTTCAGTCCGGATGAGATAAACAGGAACTCGAAGCTTGGCAAGGGGTTGGGCCGGAATAATCAGATACAATTTGCCGTCATGGGTTTCGAAACATGTGGCCCGAACGAGGTGATGGTTGTTTCGGGTAAGTTTACTTGTATTAATTTCTGTTGAGTGAGGTTGCACGCCGGGCAATGCTTTAGTTGTTGTCATGTAATTATATGTTAATTCAATAATTTATGCGACGAAGTTACATCCACAGCCACAGGCATGCCACTTGAAGTACCAAGCATTGATAGAAACAAGTGGCCGTTGTTAAATGAATACTTGGTGTTATGCCATAAGGTTATATGTTTGGAATAGGTGACTTTGAAGAACATCAGAGTTGAGGATAATTGAATTTCAACTTCTTCTCTCCTGACGTCCTGTAACTTGATATGCACTAGGGGGATCCAGCTACTATTTATACTGATATAGATAGTAGTGATTTATCAATGTTCCATGTATAATGAATTTTGATTATTTACATTAAGATAGATTTGGTAAGAACAATTTTAAGACTTTCTCCCTCCAAAACAACACAAATCATTCTGTCGATAACAAAAAAAATCATAATTTATGTTGAAATTAGCAATATACAATGTAAATTATGAAGAAAATCTATATTATAAGTTGGTAATCAATTGGTGAGTATGAATACCCAAAATATAATAATTTGTGCCAAGAATACTTGAAGATTTTTAAAACTTGTGCATGGAACAAGTTCTGCGACCCCCTTAAATTTGTGCATTCTTTATCAGTCGTGATTGTACAGTGAAATCGGACAATTTGGCCTGCTGACAACTCAGCCCGTGTCTCTGGACCACTACGACTGTATATTCAGGAACTAGGACCATCATATAAGACAACTCTGACCATCATACAAGACAACTCAGCCCGTGTTGAATGAGTGCTATGACTGTATTTAAGGATTGTTTGGATACTACGTCCACATACCACATTCCAGACGCCTTCGCCAAACTATGTGTGGTAGTGTTTACAGCCTGACCATCTAGACAGTGACTTTATGATTTGATTGTGTAAATGTGTTTTAAATAAACTCAGTGCTTTGTTGTTACATATATTAATAATGTGAATGTTGATGTGCTTCAAATGAACTCAGTACTTTAGTTACTTTGTTTACATGTATTGATTATGTGAATGTTATGCCTTATTTGTTGATCTTAATAAACATATCGGTAATTTGTAGCTTTACATATTTTTATTGTATGAAAAAAGTCTCAATATAATAGCAGAGAAAATCCACACTGACTGAGCCAGTACCAAGAAAAAAAAATCCGCACAAACATGAAAAAAACTACACAGACAAATGGTTACACAGGTTAATATTTCAATCAGGAAATAAACAGATCTATCCATGTAAACTGTTTTCACAGAATATTCCTACATGCATACACTTCAAAATAAGACCCAGTTCACTTAGAGGTCCTGTAACACGGTCCAAGTTGTCCTGTAACACAGTATTATTAGTCCTGTTACACGATCCAGTGGTCTTATAACATGGTCCGATTAGTCCAGAAACATGGGCCAAGTGGTCTGGAGAGACAGTCCGAGAGGTCGTGGGGAGTGTTCTGGGGGCTGAGATGTCTGTAATTCATGGTACAGTATTTTGGTATTCACTCTTCTCACTTCATTATCCTATAAATTTGTACCTATTTAGTTAAAGGGGTTCAAACTCCTCTGGTTGCAAAAATTTACCAAGTTAAATAGGGAAAAAAAAGTGACGAAACACATCTATTGGATGCTCTCACCACATCAAAGCTTAGTCATTCTATAAAATAAGCCTTTACTTGACCCTTTGATCTATTAGAATGCCTAAGTTATGGCAGTCATTTCTCAAATATTTAAGCATGACATTAGTTGACACAACCAAGTCTCATACATGTACATGTATGTGCCCAAGCCTTACTAGCAAGGAACTTAGTGTACTTACTGAACAAAAGAAAAAAAAACGGATATGTTGAAATGTACATTTTTTGTAACAAATGCACTGGTGTATAATCTAAATACAAAATAGTTAATACCTTCAGAGACCACCAAAAGCTCTTCAATAAGTGTAAACACACCTTTAAGTAAGCTCTAGAAGACCCAACATCAAAATCCATGGCAATTGAAAGATGACAATTTTTATAATGACACAAAAACATCTTTATGACCGATATCTTCAGATTGTGGACAGGAGCATGGCCTTAATTATCCCCTTTAATGTAAGGTCAAAAATGAAATAAAAAAAAAACACACCTGTGACCATAAAATTTGTCTTTTTACATCAAAACTGATTCAAAAGTTACTGGTAAGCAAATTTTCCTTCCTGTCAGTGTTTGAAAGCCAGTAATTGTCTCATACAACACATTTTTTTCCTTCATTACAACCTTGACATGTTTGTTTGGTTTGAAGTTAAAGTAAAAATGAGTGTTCCAATTGGTTGGTATTTTTCAAGAAAAATTCCGCGTATTGGATTGCTTGTATAGAAGTGGGATACTCACAGACTATGCACTTGCAATGCAAATACCTAGGTTCATTGTGTTTTTGATATTACATCAACATTGAGGGTCATAAGACTCAGACCTTTGCATGCTTAATGAATAGTTTTTTTTCATTGACAGGTTGCTGTCATGCAAGATCAATATTTGTTCCTGGAGGTCGAGTGTTTGTCTGGCCAGTCATACAGAAATTACAAAGGTATATTTTATGCATTTATTGTTTACACAAAAAAATACAAGTTCAAAATACATTGTATATGGAGAAAAAATTATTAAAACAAATTCATTACATGCATATACAAATGTATGAATATGTGCAATGTACAAATGTACATTAGAAAAACATTTTATTTTGATACTTGTCATTAACCAGGTATTAAAATTTCAGTAAAATCATTAGTCAAGATCTGTTTTCATTGAATACATGTATGTGTGGAAGCTCAGCAGCAGGATATTTATACATTTAAATATAAAAAGTAAACGATAAAATGCATTGGTGTATTTTCCAAATAAATTCCAATAATCACATGAACATTGAAGATGTTGTATGACTTTTATCCAAAATGCACACCAGAATGAACCTGAATACAATGACATTGTCAATAGAGAGTCCTCATGTTTACACCTCACATGGTGTGGCTGTATCTGTCACAGGTGTGGCACAAGTAAGTCACCCCCCATGTACATACATTCTTCATGTACAGATACATGTATGATATAGTTTGGAAAAGAAGTTGAAATATTGAAAAAGAATTGATTTGGATCAGCTATCACTTCAGTGTATTAAATTTGAAAATTTTTATGGTATAACAAAAAAATAAAACAATTCAATTCCTGTTGAAGCAAGGATTGCATCCATACTTAATTTATACATGTACCTGTATACAAAGGTCCTCTTGATGTACTAAGGAATGGTTTAGTGTAGAACTCTTTGTACATGCGTACTTGGTTTAAAGATTATATGTTAATGTACAACAAGGAATGTTTGTCGTTGCTGTTAACAGTAGTACAATGCTTATTGTTACTTTATTTTGCTGTCGCTATTCGGTCATTGTAGTTGGTTCTACTTACATGTAGTATCAGTTCATGTCTTTATTTAAGTCATTGCTGCATTCTTCCAACTACAAAGTACACTGTACAATTTGTACTTCCCCCCATTTTCTTATCAAAATGCTGTCTATTTTGCTTCTACATTAAGTTGTGGTAAACCATGCATATAATTGACTTGTTACTTTGCACAAGTATAGAATGCAACTGCAATATTCATCAATGGTACATTTGCATGTACATGTAAATACATTTGTACCTTCTTGAAAGAAAAGAAGAATTTTACCACATTTGACTACCTACACGTACATGTACATGATACACATAACTAATATACTTGTACATGCACATCATTTTCTGATATTTTGCAAGGTTTTATACATGTACATGTGTATTTAAAAATTGTACATTACTTTTTATTGTTCAAGAACATGGAAACTTTCTTTATAATTAAATGAATTTCACCCTCATTAAGACTCAATGGAACTATGTTTGAAATTAGTTATCTTATTTTAGAAAAAAATAGGAATATATTGTCTAAAAATAGGAATATATTGTCTAAAAATAGGAATAAATTGTCTAAAAATAGGAATATATTGTCCAAAAAGAGTGTCCCTAACTAAGTATTTGTATTGTACCTTAAGATGTACCTTAAACTCTGAAACAACTTGAACAAAACAAGGGCTAATTATTTCTGAACATTTAGTCAGGATGTACAGTTGCTGCACTTGCACATGATTTGGTACTCTTTAGTGAGGTACAAAATGTTAATTTGTAGTTTTAAATTTTGAGTATTAAGTTTTTACTTTTGTTTCAAAATGTGGTATAAAAAGTAAGCTTTAGTGTTGGCAATAAATTTCAATGTTTCCTGTTCTTTTGTTCATCAAGATATATTGTGAAGTTGCATGTTAGTAATTTTACCTAATTTCATATTATTTACATTGAAATAATTTGATTTTCAGACTATCCCTTAATACCATGACATTACACATAGAAAGCCCTAATGTGTATACACAATTTGGGGTAGCTATTTCTGTCACAGGTGTGGCTCAGGTGAGCAGAAATGATCTCTGACCTTTCTTTCTTTTCAAACTTATTCTTTACTATACCAACTAGAAGTTACATGCAATAGCAGACATTGATACAACTTTGTCTTTGTTAAATATTGTAAAAAAATTATATATTGTCAGTGGTGTTGCAAACTTCAAATAAATGGTGGGGAGGAGTCAAGCTTCACTTTAATCAGGTGGGTTTGTACGAGTGTGTGGTCATGTTACATTGAATGTATATTTCTAATAAATATTGTGTATTTTGGAAATTGGTCATGTTTGCTACATGTAGACTTCAAGGGTGAAGAATAAGTTAAATGTTCTGCATTTTAAAGCTGTTTGTCACTTTTGTAGTTCCATTCACTATATAACTTGTGCATGTTACATACTTCCATTGCTAGTTACATACATAAGTTGCTGGTAGATTGATAGAAATCTATGGAGTATGGTGTAGGAAATATATATACATGTACATGCTTCAAATTTGTAGTATATTTTGTAATATACACGTACATGTATGGACAGTATACATGTATATCAAAACACAATTGTAACATTTGAATTAATCATTACATTTGCTCATTACACAAGAATTAAAAGAATCTTCCATAGTTTGGCAATTGCTTCTGCAAAAGTTAAAATTTATGCCATTAGGATACGCTTGTAATAAATGAGAAGAGATTTCATTCAAGTGCATGTACATGTAGCTTGAAGGATAACCTTTTACTTGTTTAATGGATTGGAAATAATATAGTCATACTGGTTAAAATTTCTCTACCTACGTCATGTACTCCATAGATTTCTGAATTTTGCATGTAATTCCATTATGAATAGAAGGAGGTTTGTTTTCAGGTTATCCTTAAATCTTCTGACATTACCAATAGATAGTGCTAATGTTTATACTCAGCTTGGTGTAGCTGTATCTATTAAAGGTATAGCTCAGGTAAGATAAAGTGTTCTAGCTAACATACTGAGAAGCCATTTTAGGGGGGTTGGTGGTGATAGGTCTTGATGTCTCTTGCTAAAATAACAGGGTGGAAGGCCTTTGTTCAATGTGGATGAGTTGGAAATTCTTGATGTCCTTTACTAAGTGTTAAGGCTAATATGAATGAAGGTGGTCTTATCTCAGATAGGATAGGTTAGGTAAGAGGACTTGATACTCTCACAAGCCAACCTTTGATATGATAGGTCTTCCCCCCTTCTCACATTACAGTACTACAAAGGCATTTTTATTTACAAATGAGGTATCTCGTACAGTGTAATAATCAATGTCAAGGGAAAGAACTGCATGTGTAATAATCATCAGTACATTTTCTGCATTTCCTGTTATTTTTACATTATGAAGAAGTCTCCACTGAGTTGATAAGGTCACCCATTTGCCTGCCTTTTTTATTCACATGGTAACTTGTACATGTAAGTAGTATGTGTCATTGTAGCATAAGGATAAATACCAATTAAACTCAAATCTATGTTTCTATTGATTGTTTGGCATTGTATTTTTTATTCTTCCAAGCACTGGGAAAAATAGTAGTATTTCAACACAAATACAAACTACATATATGATAAATGTACATGTAGTGTCTGGTGAATACACTTTCTGTTTAAAGGAAAAGTGGTAGGAAAAGTATTGTGGCAAAAGGTCATTTTATATTAAATGACTTTATTAAACCTTTAACTCATTATCTATTCCTTTCTGAGCCAAGTTAAGTTCTTGATGTGGTGAAAAAGTTAGCTTGAATGCTTGTTGATTCTAAACTTATATTAAGAGATACATATAGCTTACACATTCAGAGTTCAAATAGCCTTTCACAATGGCAAAGTTCATCCCACCTGCCCATAAGTTTGTTGTAAGGCCACCCCATTGAATTATTTTCTTTTGTCTAGGCAGGGTGGTTCTTAAATCAAACTCAAACTACTTCTATATACATGTACATAATTTTGTCTAAGGAAAAAGAAAACTGCTATAATCATATAAAATTATTAAATTTGATATATTATAGTGAAAATTCTCTCCCCAACCATTCAATTATTAAAACAATACATAAAGGAACAATGTGGGAACCTATGTATTAAATATCAAATTATAGTGAATAGTACAAATTTATCTTGGATTAAACTGGTGTCTCCTTCATTCTTTTAAGTCAATCAAATCCATAGATGATAAAGAGATAAATTCTAACATACACTTAAAAGCTTGACTATGAGTTATCCCCTCTAATTGATCAAGCCTCTTTTTCCTCCTAAATTGTCAACAAAGAGAGGAAATACAAGATATTATCCTAATAAGTCCTGGAAAGAAGATTAATTAGGAAACTTAATGATAGAGATATTCAGTTCTAATCCTGTTATAAACATACGTGTAGAATATAAATGTCCTTAGTTGCAACTTATGCCAGTCTCCATACACGGTTCAGTGTAGTACAAAAAAAAAACATACATGTACATTTTGTAGTGCTTTTTTGCAGAGCTACTGTTTGAGTATTGTGTCATACACATGTATTATATGAACTTTAGTTAGAAAGCACTATAAGCACTTTATTCTATTTTATGTAAGATTGTTTTTGTTTGTTGGGGTTTAACGCCTGAGCAGCAATATTTCAGCTATATTCAGGTGAATTTTTTAGTAAGAGACAATTCTCCTAGAAACTAAAATGCAATTTCAAACATTGTAAGGACAACAGTGCTAGTTAATTATATGATCATTTGATATCTTCAATATGCTTCCTATGAATCCTATGAAATTTGAACATGTTTAAAAACATTGACCTAAGGCAGTTAGTCTGATTAAAGTAAAACTAGGTATGCTATGCTAAACATCTTGTCTTTTGGTAGTGTTTTCATTAATAGAAAGAAAGGGATTAAAGCTACTTATTTACATGATACTGTCAGGAATTAATTGAAATCCTTCACCAGCTATGCCTAATAACTACATTTGTTATAGAAACACTGGCTGGTCATGTGACTAATTTATTATATTTATATCATTTAATTAATCTGATCTTTTTATACATGTAGTACTGGGAAGCTCTTTATACATATAATACTGGGAAGCTCTTTATACATGTATAGAAATAAATAATACACACTGATATAATAAATTCCTTTTAGTAGAATTGCACAGTAAGAACTTATAAATTATATAATTTCAATTTCTTGTTGATAAGTCAGATGCATCTCTATTATACATTCAATACAGTGTTTGTAACATATCTTACAGTTAATTTATATTTGTTAATGATTATAAATTCAGCTTCTGTTTCATTGTTACATGTACATTATACATGATAAATGCAAAAAAAAAAATTTTTGTTATATCTATGTCAGTTGTTTACTAAATTTCACCAAACCAATGTAGTGATTGTCATAATGATGTTAATTTTTATTACCCATGTCAGGTGAAGATTCAAGGTTCCAACCAAGATATGTTAGCATCAGCGTGTGAACTTTTCTTAGGCAAGAATGACACTGAGATTAGAAAAGTTGCCCAAGAAACACTTGAAGGACATCAGAGGGCTATCATGGGAAATATGACTGTTGAGGTTCATATCATTCGTATTTAGCACTTTCATACTGTAACCTTGTGGATAAACTACAAATGTACATATACAAGACTTTTGGTCATGTAGAAGTTATAAGTTTCTTTCAAGTTTAGTATTAGTTTCAACATTTGAGCCTGGGCAAGAAATAATTATTGAAATTAGCTGGATATTTTGAGATTTTCAAGTTTCATGAGTTATATAACCCTTTTCCCTATGATTCTGTCTGAATAATTAATTGCTTGACATTTGGCATGGCAGAAATTCTAGTGATCATCCATCTGTTTTAGGAAACCCACATAAGGAACATAGCATACTTGTTTTTGATTGGTCAACTCAGTTCAAGGTCAAAAGAATGCAACACAATCACAAAACAACCAATTGTTATGACTACTTTTTCATATCATTTGTTTTTTGGTTTCACATCATCTGAGGGGTAATATAATTATAAGTATCTTACAATCCAAGAAGTGAGTAAAAGAACCAAATCATAGAGAATACAAACAAATACAGGTACATGTAGAAATGTATTTTATTAGGATTTCCAAGCTTAAATAAAGTAAATCTTTACAGATTTCTGTATGGCAGAAAAATGGAGGGTTTTGAGTATATTAAACTAAGAGAACTAGAGATCATTTAATGCTTACTACTGCATTCATGGTAGCATTTCGATATTCATGCTTTTTAAAGAGTAAAATATAAAGAGATACCAGTTTGCTAGGCATCTTATAGTTCTAGAAAATTTATGCTTTTGGCAGGAAATCTACAAAGACCGTAAGAAGTTTTCTAAAGCTGTTTTTGAAGTGGCATCGTCAGACTTGGTAAACATGGGTATCTTTGTAGTCAGTTATACCATTACAGATATTAGAGATAGCGAGGTATGTAGAAGAAACAAGAATTCTTTTTATTTAAAGATAGAATGTATGTTAAATGATTTTTCAACTGGAGAATAATGATATAATGGCTTGTATGATACTGCTAAGATTTCTACATACTAAGTACTATTGTACTTGTAAATTTGTTCTGTTTTAGAAATTTTACAAAACAAAACAGAATCACTATGGTTATATTTTAAAAGTGGTAATGTTTAGCACCTTATAAATGTATGTAGTGCCTAAGTGATGCATTGTGATTTTACGAAATCATTCTAAATGCATTGCGTATTCATTGTTTTTTTCTTTACAATTTCCCTGAAAGTAGGTGAGTAGTCACTTTAGATGACTATATGGTTGTTTTAACTTTTAGCAGCCCATCTAAGTATTGTATCTAGGATGTTGGAAATAAGCGTTGTAACCTGAGCAATTGGCTACAACCTAAAAATTAATTGAATATTTAAGTAATTAATATAATTAAAGTAATTGTTGATCCCAATTTCATTTAAAATTATAAATTTCACAATAGAAAGGAGAACTGTTCAAATGTACAAGATAAAAAAAACCACTGTAATATTGAATTGGAATTACTTAGAATGAAAAAGTTTCATGATATTACTATGGTACAACTTTATCAACCTTAGTATAAAGTATCCATAAGAAAGATCCAGTGTTATTTGTATTGCGTTACGAATTTCAGGGATACTTGCATGCCTTGGGTATGAAACGTACTGCAGAGGTAAAACGTGATGCAAGAATCGGTGAAGCAGAGGCTCAAAGAGATGCTGGAATTAAGGTGAAGTTTTTATGTTTTTCAGGAACCTTGCAGCCTATTGTCACAGTGTTGATTCACTGCTTGCTGCTGGTTTATGTTGTATATTTAAACTGTTACTATTGATTCACTAACATTTATCATCAGGGGTATTTGAAGTCACTTGGTTTAGCCCGTACTGCACAAGTTAAAAGGGATGCTCGTATTGGTGAGGCTGAAGCCCAGAGGGATGCTGGTATTAAGGTACCCTGTACTAATATCACTGTTGTGTCTTATTATTTTAGTGTCACACAAATAACCATTTCATACATAAAATTGGGATGGGATTTTCCACAGATTCACTTATTTACTTTAGATTTTGTCAGTTTCGGCTTCCTTGTTGTTCCTTGTATCTCATCCCAGATTAAATAATATAGATAATATTCACATTCATCTCTCACATGTTTATTACCCAAATATATTCCATCCTGACCCTCTATGTCACCTTTTAAAACACTCTAGAGTCAACATTCTTTGTTGGATGTTGACTATACATGGTTTATTATTAGTCCTGAAGAAGATCTCAGTACCCTAGCTTTACAAGATGATAGGTCAAATTCACAGGAAATTAAGACCTCTGGGATGTAACATTTTGTGTTGCTCTTATCATTTAATAAATAAGTTCTTTGATCAATTTTACCTCAGAATTCATACATTAATGTTTCATTTATACCACAATCCTCATTATAACAGTTTCCAGTTTCATCCTTAAATCATTAAGCACTTATTGGGTATCAACCCTTCAAATGTATTTAATTTATATAATAATACTTGTCTGTGCTTTTTCTTTAAATTGTTCATTGACATTCGCATTGTTTTGTCTAAGTACAACTGAAGAAGTTTTTTTATCTTTAAATAAATACAACACTGTATAACAAAACTGGCCTTTGTGTATGGAATGGATTACTGTGTATTATGGTAGTTAGCTGTACCTTGCATTCTGAGACCCCTCCTTATTGAATTTTTCCTATGATTTCATTGGTTGAATATTTGATCCTGATTTGGTTTGCTTGGTATGTGAATGTAATGCTATTGTTATGTTTAAATACCATATTCTCATCTACTTTGATTTGCATGCACACCTTTGTTTAAGAACATATGTAAAAGTTTTTTTTTTTTTTGAAATTAACGAATGATACTTAATCATGCGTATCAGGTTGAAAGTATAATGCAGGTTAAAAGTTGTTCAGGATGTTTTTTATTGAAATGCAACACGTAAGTTATCAATGCATTCTCTTTTTATGATCAAAACTATCACTTTCAGTTGATCAGACTTCAAAGAAGATAGAATATTTCTGAAATTCAATTCAAATATACATACAAGCAGAACTGCTGAATGTATTATTCAATGTTCACTCTGATTAGTCTGAATGTATCATTCAATGTTCACTCTGATTAGTCTGAATGTATTATTCAATGTTCACTCTGATTAGTCACTGCTGAATGTATTATTCAATGTTCACTCTGATTAGTCTGAATGTATTATTCAATGTTCACTCTGATTAGTCTGAACGTATTACTCAATGTTCACCCTGATTAGTCACTGCTGAATGTATTATTCAATGTTCACTCTGATTAGTCACTGCTGAATGTATTATTCAATGTTCACTCTGATTAGTCTGAATGTAATATTCAATGTTCACTCTGATTAGTCACTGCTGAATGTATTATTCAATGTTCACTCTGATTAGTCACTGCTGAATGTATTATTCAATGTTCACTCTGATTAGTCACTGCTGAATGTATTATTCAATGTTCACTCTGATTAGTCACTGCTGAATGTATTATTCAATATTCACTCTGATTAGTCTGAATGTATTATTCATTGTTCACTCTGATTAGTCACTGCTGAATGTATTAAGGCTAACCTTGGCTGGTATTGATATTTTTAAAACATACATGTATTACTAACCTTTTGTAAAACCATAATGTAACAGCTTGGAAATTTCTACTTCAATTAAAAACGCTTGAATATGGAATGAAGTGGGTTTTCCCCTCCATTTTTATCATTATATGTTGTGAGCATGTACTATATGTATTTTCATGTTTTTCATTCATAACAATATGAATCATTTGTGTTCCTTATATTCTTAGATTGTTCGATTTTTGACATGTTATAGGAAGCACAAACCTGGTTCTAAATTTTACTAACACTAACTTGACAGTTCAGTAGAGATATGTAGAACAATATAGAGAGTGTATCAGAGACAGACTACTCTCTCTGGAATTACTTACTTATTAATGCATTGTTCGGTATTGATTTGTTCCCTGATAGCAACTCTCATCTAAATATCAATAATTAATGATTTTATATGGTATTATGTAACCAGACATGGCTTTAGTCAATAGGGTATAGAAACATGAGTTCCTGCCCTTAGTGGACAGTATTGGCTGTATGTGAAAAGCACATTATTGTTATTTTAGAAAGATCAGTTTTTTAAGATGTAATTGTATTCCACTTAAAGGGTCAAGGTTTATTTCCTAATCATAGAAGTTTGGGGATGATTAGGAAACATTGTGTCTGTATGTCTGTTTACTTAATAATCAATTTAACCCTAACTTTGTACTCTCATTGGGCATTTCTATGTGTTTTCTTCAAATAGTTGTTGCCCACCTTTCATAGTATTTAGCTTTATTCTATATATCTACCCCCACAAAAAGTTACAGGAATAAAATGTCTTTGATCAGTCCTTTCATAGTATCTCCATTCCTGGATAGTGGTTTCATTTTTTGACAGATTTTCTCCAATCTTCATGGAATTTCAGTAGCAACATAAGCTTTATAGGAATCAATTTTTTTAGAGGATGTCCACTCCTTGATAGAGATACTTAGCTAAAAATGATTAATTAAGGCTTGTGGCTGAATTGGGCCTTTAAACTTTAGTGATTAATTAAGGCTTGTAACTGGATTGGGCCTTCAAACTCTACTGAACGGTTAAGGCTTGTAGCTGAATTGGGCCTTCAAACTCCAGTGATTAATTAAGGCTTGTGGCCTTGATCGTGCATGTAAATGTGCACGATGGAATATAATTACTGTTGGAAGACTCCAAAAGGAGGTCAAGAAGTGTTTTAAGGGGGTATTTTCTTTCTGAAATTGCTCACAGTATTTCTAGTTAAATTATATATTTATTATTTTTACAACTCATAATTTCCATATAAATACAACACATTATTTATTGCATACTGTTGGAATGGTATAACAAAATGGAACCCAAAATGAGTAGTTTTTTTAAAAATTTAATTGTTTTGGGTATTTTTCAGTGTATAGTTATAAATTATAATGTTCAGATTTCATAAATTTATTCTAATTATTCATATCATTATACTATATATACTAATTTATTAATAATAATATCATAACAATTTGATATTTTGGATAAACAAAGTTTATTTTTAAATGCTTCCTACTATTAAGAATTAACTGTAAAATGGTTGTTTTCTCAACTGTGAATATTAAACAGTAGTTGCAGACCTTTTTAGCATGATAATCTTTCTTTGGTCAGATTGCATTTCACTTTTCCTATTATGTGGGGCTTTTTTTTAGGGGTATTGGAACTGGACTTTTCTTTATTGCACATATGAAGGAACATGGGATATCAATATGCTCATTTAAGCTTTTTTAATTGGTTTCTGCCACAAAAGTTTAGTTTAGCTCTGAACAGATTTGAAAGTTAAACTTGCACAGATGAAAGTATGAAAGAGAAGAAAGACAAATATTGATTTTAAAGTCTTTCAGTTTATGGTTAAGGTAACTAGTACTGAGTTTTTCCAGTTGGGACCTTTTGCATTGCTTGGTTTTCATAATGAGTTAAATAGTATTACTAAAAGTGATAAAACATGTGTTGACTTTGTAGGAAGCCTTAGCTGAAGAGAAGAGAATGACAGCTCGCTACTCAAATGATGTTGACATTGCTCAATCCCAGAGAGACTTCGAGCTGAAGAAAGCCCAATATGACCAAGAAGTCTTCACCAAGAAAGCGACTTCAGAACTAGCTTATGATTTACAGGTAATAAAAAAATGGATCATTTGTAAATAGTTAAAATGATGGTTAATTACATTCCAAGTTCTTATTGACTTGTTAAAAAAATAACTTATCTGTGTATTTTAACTTGAGGAAGCCAAACACCTGGTTAATCCATAATTCCTTCATTGAAAATGGAAATTTTGTTATGAATTTTGACATAATTAATATTTTTCTTTTCAAAATGTAGTTATTTTCTAGGGAATCTTGGTTATTTTTATGTAATGTTGGTTTGTTTGTTCATTTCATACCTGCCCCATGCAGGTCCAGGTGTTAAAAGAATAGGCCTGCAGCAACACTAAGCTTGTCTTAAAAGGCGACTGAATTGTGCTCAGAAATCTAGCCGGGGGCCAGGCCCTCTGCCCACAGAGCAACTGGGATGTGTACCCCAGGTGGTGGAATGGGGTACCCCTGGCATGTTACATGCTGGGCTTGTCAGGCTATAATACGGAAAACCTGACTGCAAACCATAGTGGTGCACTGTGTTGGGAAAGATGTCACGTTCCTCGCACGTTAAAGAACCCTACTGTGGTATTTGATGTCACAGGAGGCTAAATTGCCAGACCCTACCCATCCCCCCTTTTTCTAGTGGCAATTATCCTTGTGTCCCATCCTTTTTTTCATTTTATCATCATCATTTCATGTTCATTTTATCATCCCTTTCATGTTCATCACCTGAACATAGTTGAAATATCGCTGTTCAGGCATTAAACCCCAACAATCAATCAATCATTTCATACCTGGACAATTACTTGAGTATGAGAATAGATCTTAATGAAATAAAGGAAGGCTGGTATTGATTTTGGGGGTGTGACTTGAACCATTATAAAATTACCACTTTAATATGTCAGTTTGTGAAATAGTAAAAATACATTTTTGGAAGTATATATAAATTATTTTTCTATAGGCTGCTAAAACAAAACAGGCAATTAAAGAGGAACAAATGCAAATAAAAGTCATTGAAAGATCACAGCAGATTCAACTGCAAGAGCAGGAAATTACCCGACGTGAGCGCGAGCTTGATGCTCAAATCCGTAAACCAGCTGAAGCTGAGAAATTCAGACTGGAGAAAATTGCTGAAGCTAACAGGTAATCTTTAAACAATTGTGTTTGATATTATATGAATCTTCCTTCATGTTATTTAAATAGAATTCATAGTATACGAAAATCTCATAGATTAGCTTGTTTAACATCTGTCATATCACATGGTAATTTTGATTTTATAATTGTTTTTCACAGGAAGAGAATTATTTTGGAAGCTGAAGCAGAGGCTGAATCCATTAAGGTAAGAAAGAAAAGCACATCTTTTAGCCAGGCTACCCAGTAGTGGCAGATTCAGGGGTCATTGACCCTCTGTCTTCAAAATCTGTTGATCTAACCTGCTACCTGACTACTCAACATCATGCCAATAAACCATGTTGCTGGATTTTGTAGAATAGTTGGTAGAGTTGCATATGATTTATGGTAATTGCATCTATTTGATGAATATTGTCTAGAGCATAGATTTTATTGCACAAGCTTCAGTATGCAATATTATACTATGCACGTGATAATATTCATCAATATCCTCTTTACTATATAGTAACAAATTTATGACATCCTTTTGTGCTTGTGTGGAAACAATACATCATTAAAAAAAATGATTAAGATAGTGACCTAGTGTTATTACTGATCTGAAGGTTATATTGAAATTAGTGCTAATTCTATATCCACTCTATCATTTTATTCCTGTATATTTGACTGGTCATTATCCATCATCTTGTCTTAACAAACGAACAAGTTAAAAACATAGAAAAAAATAAACCTTGTTGTCATTTGTACACCATGATCATCATAATTGACCATGACACTAGATATTTTTTTTATGAATGAGACAGTAGTAGCTAAGTTGCGTCAGTTGTGATTTGTGTTCTGTTTGAAACAACAAAGTTTAATTTTACAGCTGAGAGGTGATGCTGAAGCCTACTCCATTGAAGCTAAAGCTAAGGCCGAAGCTGAACAGATGGCCAAAAAAGCTGATGCATGGAAAGACTACCAGGATGCTGCTATGATTGATATGATCCTGGAAACTCTACCAAAGGTAGGTTGGAGGATGGTGACAGAGGGTTATATAGGACTAGAAACTCTACCAAAGGTAAGTTGGAGGATGGTGACAGAGGGTTGTATAGGATTTCAAGAAACTTTACCAAACGTAAGTTGGAGGATGGTGGCAGAGGGTTATATAGGACTTCAAGAAACTTTACCAAAGGTAAGTTGGAGGATGATGGCAGATGGTATGTAGGACTTCTAGAAACTCTACCAAAGGTAAGTTGAAAGATGGTGACAGAGAGTTATATAGGACTTCAAGAAACTTTACCAAAGGTAGGTTGGAGGATGGTGACAGAGGGTTATATAGGACTTCAAGAAACTTTACCAAAGGTAAGTTGGAGGATGATAGCAGAGGATATGTAGGACTTCTAGAAACTCTACCAAAGGTAAGTTGGAGGATGGTGACAGAGGGTTATATAGGACTTCTAAAAAACGTTACCAAAGGTAAGTTGGAGGATGGTGACAGAGGGTATGTAGGACTTCTAGAAACTTTACCAAAGGTAGGTTGGAGGTTGTATGGCTGAGGGTTATATAGGGCTATCTGGAAATTTTACCAAAGTTAGGTTGGAGGATGCGTGACTGAGAGTTTTATTGGACTTCTAGAAACTCTTATAGAACTGTAATAAGAAGCTGATGCTGAACAGCTTTAGCATGTTTTGTTGGAGAATACAAGTCAGGTGCATTTTTGCAGATATTTAGAGTAGGAAAAAACTAAAAATACTTCTCTGGAAAAAAGAGGAAACTGTCAGTAATATAATATTTAACATTTCTTTTATAATTGTAGATTGCTGCTGAAATTTCTGCTCCTTTAAGCAGCACAAAGAAGATAACAATGGTATCATCTGGCAAAGGATCAGTTGGTGCAGCCAAGGTCACTGGAGAAGTCCTGGACATCATGGAAAAGATCCCATTAGTTGTAGAAAACCTTACAGGCATCAACATCTCAAAGGTACTCTTAATCATTTTTTTATAAGTTTTATGGTATCAGACCTGATGCATTGTTCAACAACTGATAAATGAAAATTGACAAAATTATAAGTATGTAACTAAAGTCTAAGCAGTGAATTACAAAAACGCAACGAAAATCAAGTTTGACTCTTACTGCATACCTCTTAGAAGGTTTGAATAAGTTACCGGTAGAGAAATAGTACGTAATGTGTAGTGAATTGATATAAAGGTTATCACTGCTGTACTGTTACTTTTGTGATGTGTGTTTATATATGTTCATGCTTGTCTAATTTATAAGGCATTCAAAAAGTAGTACTGTACATAAAATTTATAATTTATACAGAGTTTTTTGATGCATGCTTCATGTTAGATTCTGTATTTGAGTTTTTGTCTTTTTTAGAACATCAAGGCTGCCACAAGGAGACCGTGAACACTTTGATACTCTCTGTATTTAACCTTAATCTATCCACCAGAACTGGTTGTATATATAGTCATTCTGTCATCATATTGTTTATTTATTTTAACCTGTAGTGTGTGGACATTTTTAACTTTTAAAGCAATGTAAGTTTAACACATAATGACATCAATATTTTAATTTATTTTTAGTGTTTTATGGATGTTTTAATCAGTACATTTTTTAGACTACGAGACAAGGTCAGTTAATAAGATTCTACGAATGAAAAGATCTATATATGTTAGCAATACATATTTTGTAATAGGGGGATGATGTCATTACGCGATTGAATCTTGAAGAGTTTGACAAATCACACTGAGACATAACTCATTAGGACATGTTTTGACATAATGAGTCATCAGAAAAATCAGTGATGTTTTTTTTTCAAGCTAAATTAAAGTTAAGTTGAAAACCATCATTCAATTCAATGGTAACAAATCATGATGCTTTTCAACTTTTATGGGAAGGACACATTATATATGTTGTTTTTGTATACAATGTATTAATACAGTGACAAAGTTCATTAGCTGTTACATATGTGGTAGTCTTTTGTGTATAGTATAATTAAGAAGGGAAGTAAATTTTGATTGTAAGGAAGATATGAACTGTGATTTACTGGCCATCATGCAGTTGTAAGATCAATAATCTGCTGATTCTGGTAAAGGTCTGATCTCATACAATTCTGTTGTTTTTATGATTTCTGTAATATGTGTAGAGATCATCCTCTAATTTTAATTGTTACTTTTAAGCATTTTAAACTAGTCTATTTTTAAAATCATAACTTGTGTATTGCTTGTAAACATAATAAAAAATTATGAAATTAATGTTTTATTTGTCCAAAATTTGCTCTTGAAAAGGAAAGATATGTTTTTAAATATTTAAAAGTTTAAAAGGTTTTTAATTTTCTGGTTTTTATCTTTATGCAAATACAACTCGTGTCTTCTGAATGAGTTTACTTATTAGTAACAAAATGCATGCTAGTGTTATGTTAAAGATTGTTTCAGATACTACTGCAATTATCTGTCTATTCATTTCATAAAATCTTTCTACTAATGTGTTGTTTTATCTCAGGGTTATTTTTTATTGTACTTGGTCATTTTCAACGGTAATTGATTTTTCAGTGATTTTGTATGAAAACTTCAGATTGAATATCACAAAATTATGTGCTGAAAAGGATGTTAAACTTAATATTTTATTGCTAGGCATTAGAACTGTTTTCTGTTTCTGAATAATAAAATACCAACAAAACAATAAATATTTCAGTATAAAACATAACAGTTGTACTTTGAAATCATCTGTATACTTCATAATAAAGTATTTACTCTTAATTAATTTTGTTCAGCCCTTTTTATCCATGTTATGTGTTGTCTTCATTTAAAAACGTAAGTCAACCATTGCCTTTAAAGTATGGAAAGCTAAGAATACATTAAAAGCATGTACTTTATTATTTTATGTACATTTACCTGAACTCTCATACAGTTATGGTGGTAATATTTATAGGTTAATTAATTGGGGAGAGTGTAAAACAAAAATATGAGCATGAGTGCTGAAGAACGCCTAGATTTAACGAGTGTACAGAATTTGTTCTGTGCACGAGTAAAATCCTCAAGCGTTCTTAGCACAAGTGATAATATTTTGATTATCCACGATAACCGATTGATTATCCTATTTATTATATAGATTTTCTTCATAATTTATGGATGTTTTCAGTATGAATTTTAAATTCTGTGATGATGGATTGATATCAAAGTTATTCAGTTTTGGCAGGAGAAAGCGTGAGAGTGAAATTATCGAATTTATTTCAGTGTGAATTATCAAAATTTATTACACTGGGAACATCCGATAAAACACTGCTATTTATATAATATTAGATATATGCATTTGGAGATTAAAAATTCCTCTTACTATATGCATATTGTTTTTGGTCAACAGTCTCATCATTTAATGCTGACAAAATCAATTTTTTTTCTATATTGTATGAGTATAGTTCATAAAAGGAAGCTCACTGATGGATGCATTATCTCGTCTGGACATATGATTCACTTCACTTATATTAACTGTGTTGGTTCCGATTTCAAATACACTTTTCATTCATAATATTAGTCAGTTTTGCAAATATAATTTCAATTTTAATTTCAAAAATTATTTTAATACTTTACGAGTACAAACATGATCATGATTACTGAAATCAGATTACATCTCTGTGGTAATTAAATTATCTTTCAGAAACCCCATTTCATGCAATTAATGGTCAAAACTCATTATATTAAAAATACATTTTCCAGCAGACATATGACTTTAATCTACTTAAAGGGAATACGAAAGGGCAAAGATGTAAAACCATTTTAATGTTTATTTTTTACACTTTAAACCCGTTCTGAACAGTAAATGTAGATTTCACTATCAGTGTTTTATAAACTAGGTTTTTCTGACCAAGTCTGAAGGAACTGTGTCTATATTGCAATTGTCTCCCTTGCAACAGAAAGAACAGAAGAAATGGGAATCCACTAAATGTTGGACATCGTACTTCAGACATTCATTTCTGTCTGCACTTTCGCTAATCCAGTCCTTTAAACATTCAGCCTGTGTTGCACACCTACAAAAGTCAGTAATTAATTGTATTACAATGTCTTGAATGTTAAATGTCGCTCAATATCTTGTGTACCTATGACTACATGTGAAGACAAAAGATAGTCACTCAAATATTTTTCTTTCTTTTGAAAAATAAGTTGGCGTTCAAGATTTATGTGTGTTTGCGTTTATTGTGAGTTGTTTAATTTAGATAACTAAAAATGGGTAATGGTAGATCTTCAGGAAAACAGTGTGCGAAATCGTTAGTATCGTTACACCACCAGTAAATAAAAAAAATCCAAACGGACGTCTATATGCTGATGAAATATGTTACTCCTAATTTCCACAAAAAGTAGTTATCAATTTAGCATATAATGACAAATCAAATAGTTTTATTTCAAGCATTAAACTAGAATGACTTGTTTGATAAGATATTCCAGTGAGTTTAAGCTGAAAATGTGCAGCCTTAATAAATAACCTTGAAGTGCTATGATTCCCTTATCAATACTATGTTTCCAAATCTCAAGTCGATTGCATAGCCATGAAAGTTAAGCATTCCAAGCAAGAGTCGGAAGGAAATTGTGTATGCCTGTTTTTATGCCCATTAGACTGGCAGATTTGACAAAAGATGAATGCAAAATAGTACATAGTATCTCATAAAACGCGAGAAATTCTATAAACTATTTTTCACATAATTAATAGGATAGTTGATTAAAACAATTCAATTCATCCATGACACAACCTTTCCCTTTTTACAATAATCCCTTGTATTTAAAAAGAAATTCAGAACAAGCCGAAGAGATTTCCGGGACAAGAAAAAAGTCTGAAAAAAGTAATTTGCATGTATGAATTGGAGGATATCACCCAAGTGTGAATTTCTACTTTGTTTTTTTTTTATGGAACCCATAAATGACTTCAGTCGGGGAACTGCATTGATGCCGGTGGATTAGGGCTTACCACTACAGAGGATCTGATGTTACTCCCGTTTTTTATTTACTGGAGTTCATATTGCTAATGATATTATATTTTTGGTTACATATTGTTTTCCTTATCTTCGCTACCTATACTTTATGTATTAAGATTTACTTTGTTTCTTGTTTGCATGCTCAGGCAAAACACTCGGATTTGGTGTATCTGCATTTTTTTTTTGGCAGATATGAAATTTAACTGGTTATAATTATTTTAATGCTTGTAGCATGTGTTACATCTCAGTTGCTTACATTTATTTAAAACCTTTGTCAAAGCTTCGCACTACATAAGCAAAGAAAACGAGTTAGCATGCATGCATACATCAAACGTAACGGAAACTTAGAAGAATCTTAAGTATACCATTATTTATCAAGGAGAAACAAAATATCTGGATGGTTTGAAATAAAATCAAGAGTGAAGCTTGATTGTGCTATTTTAGATTTTCTATTCCTTCTAATCGTAAATTGGATAAAGCAATGGGGTCATATCTGTTTCGAAAATTTTGACTTTTCTTGGAAACGAAACACAAACAAAGATAGGAAAGTTGGAATATGACCAGGACAACAGAATAAAATAGAAAGGTAGTGTAATACATTATGGGTCCTTTGATGCAGAGAGAGCTATGGTAAAATTATATTCATCCTGTCTTTAGATGACATACTCTCTGGTGATATCTACAGTTAAAGTAAAATTCCACGCAAATGACGTACCGTCTAGTAACATATCTACTACCATCTCTGAGGTTTTCTATATCATTAATACAGTATTGGTGCTCTGGTTTGGTACACGTCTGGGAGCCATGACTTCTTTCACATATAAATTTAGGTCCACGACAGAGATGGCATGAAACTAAAATAAAATGAAGCTAAGAAAACCTCTGTTGTCTTTTTTATCATTGTAGACTCTTATCCTTATCTTTGAAAAGGAAAAAAAATGCGTTGTTTACTCCATGCACACACAAAATATTTATTTTTTTCAAGAGTTTTTTCACCTTACAAACATTTTAAGGCCACACAATATTACAAAAAAACAACATCTAACCAACTACTACTTTTTAAGAACTATGTTAAACACCCTTGAGATGGTTTCAAAAAGTTTTCCAATTACAGGTAAATTTCAAAAAATGTTTTTTTCTTAACAACATACTTGGGTTTGGAGGAAGTGTCGTTGTTGGTATAGTTGTGGTCGTTGGAGTTGTAGTCGTTGTCGGTGTTGTGGTTGTGGTTGGGGTTGTTGTAGGTGTCGGTGTTGTGGTTGTGGTTGGGGTTGTTGTAGTTGTCGGTGTTGTAGTGGTGGTCGGTATTGTGGTTGTGGTTGGGGTTGTTGTAGTGGTCGGTGTTGTGGTTGTGGTTGGAGTTGTTGTAGTGGTCGGTGTTGTAGTGGTGGTCGGCGTTATTGTAGTTGTCGGTGTTGTAGTGGTGGTCGGTATTGTTGTAGTTGTCGGTGTTGTAGTGGTGGTTGGTGTTGTAGTTGTTGTAGGTGTTGTTGTGGTCGGTGTTGTAGTTGTAAGTGTTGTTGTAGTTGTTGGTTTTGTGGTTGGTGTTGTTGCCGGCGTAGTTGAGGGGACCAGCATTGTTGTTTGTTTTGTAGTTGTTGGTGATGTTGTGGTTACAGATATCGTAATTGATGTGACTGTTGTTTTAACAGGGGTAGGCATTGTTGTGGTTGTTGTTGTAGTCGAAAGTGTGGTTGTTTCTAAAGTTGTTGGTGTGGTAGGTGTTGCTGTCGTCGGCGTTGATGTTGTGGTAGGGGTTGTAGTTGTAGTAGGTAAATTTGCTATAGAAATGATATTTTATTTACATTACTTTGATCTATATTTTCTCCAATTTATTTTAAAAGTCAGAGTATTTTCATTGTTGGATAGAAATGTCCTAACATTCTGTGCAATTTAAAGGTTTTATGAACAGGAAATAAATACGTTTACAGTACACGAAAAAAAGTGTATCAAACTACCATTCGAGTTCCGGTAAGATTGTAGTGCTCTTCTTAGTGATTATAAAAGAGGTAATAAGTTTTTTTTTAAATGACCAAGAAAAAGGGAGCATTACATTAATGAAGTCATTTTGAACTAGAATGTCAGTTGTTTATCAAACAATTGAAAGGTCTTTCCCTTGAAAACTATCCCTTTGTAATATACACGTAATGACATTTGGTTTGATACATAACATGCTACCTTCTACAAAAGTTTGGGTTTTTTTTGCACTTGGTAATGTAGTCAAATGCAATTGTCGATGTTTCCATCATGATTTTGGTAATGTAAGGTCGTAGTATTAACTCGACGACCTTTCATTAAACCCTACTTTCTGTGAACTTTAGCATTTTGCAACCCCAACTGGGTTCTTTTTCCGTATAACAAAATGATATTTGTGATGTACACATCATGACCTTTAATTTGATATGCGACAACCTAACTGTATAAAATACTTTAGCTTTGAACTTATTGACCTCATCCAACTCATTTATTCGGGACAAAACAACGATATTTCGGATGTACGCTTTAAGACCATTCATTTGATATGCAACAACCATACCATCTAAGAACTTTAAATTTTTTCAGTTAATGACCATACTCTTCGAACATGTATGACTTATCGAGGTGGAAACTTTAATTTTTGAAATGTGCTGATTTAGACCTTCAAAATGATATATCACATGACCCCCTTTGACAAATGATGCAATATCAAATATACAAAATCATTGGAAAATATGAAAATTTTAAGTTGTTGTAGTATCGTTGGTTTTTTATATTGGTCCTTTGTATTGTGTCAAACAGTTGAACTTGAGCAGATCTTTCATTCTGTGTAATGATTATTTATGACAATATATCTCAAACAGTATGATATTCTACAGAATACATGCAACAAAATCACAAACTAAGTTGGACAATTGCAGAGCTCATTTTGAGCACAATGATTATTAAAATATTATGCAATAACAAACTCCAGAAGCGGAAGTCATAGAGAAATGAAACTACCACCATACATCTTAGAATTACTTGACCTTGAAAAAACTTACAAGGTTAAGGTCATACAATTATGTCAAGGTCACAAACTGAATTCTGCAAAACATTTAAACTTTTGAACAGTCGGTCAGACAGATGTAAACTTGGTCTCAAAATGTAGGCCTTATCCAGATGTTCATTTCATACACTGTATATATGCACTTATCTAATATCAAGGCTGTAGTTTGCAGTGAGGAGGCTTTCTAGCATTCTATAACATTTGCTCTTGGATGTAAATGAAAGGTCACATAGACCAAAGATCACTGATGAAGGTCCCATGTCTCTACAACTTCCGGTTCTCGAAATATAAATTTTCAAAACTTTAGTATGATATTTCAAGGGATATAACTCCCGTATGGTTTGTTTATTTTTATTCATTAGGTCGTCTACTTATGTACATAAAACCATTTTCAGATTGATTCTATCGATTATAATTATTAAGATATGAGCGATTGAAAGAAAGTTTAAGGGGACATAAGTCTTAAAGATGATAATGAAATCCTTAGCGGAGTCATTTTCTAATAGAACATGATGACATCTACATGTTCTTCAAGTATGATCATGATATCCTGAAAAATGGGTTGTGGGGGACCATGTTGACCAAGTTAAAAAAAAACCCTGATAAACGGGAGGTAACTTCTACAATGGATGATGAAATTCTTCACAGGGAGAATATCCTCAATGAGCTGTATCGATGGCCCAAATTTGGTAATGATATCCTGAAAGATGACAAAACATGGTCATATCATAGAAAAGGTTAAAAGAAAGCATTGTGTGATCTGTGACCTTGGGAGCAAATGAAAGGTCATTAGAATAAGGATCATTGTTGCAGTTCCAATTTCCGGTTCTCGAAATATAAATTTTCAAAACTTTAGTATGATATTCCAAGAGATATAAATCCCGTATGGTCTGATGACAAAACACATGTTTATGTTTATTCATAGGGTCTTCTGCTTATGTGTATGAAACCGTATTCAGATTGATTCTATCTATTATGGTTTTCAAAATATGAGCGATTAAAATAAATTGTTCTAAAGGGGCATAAGTCTTAAAGATGATAATGAAATCTTTAGCATGGTCATTTTCTAATAGACCACAATGACATCTGCATGTTGACCATGGTGAGAAAAAAAAACCCAATAAACGGGAGATAACTTCTACAATGGACAATGATATTCTTTACAGGGTCATCTTGTAAAAGACCTAAATGAGCTCAATCGATGGTTCAAATTTGGTAATGATATTTTGAACAATGACAAAACAGGGCCATGTCAAAGTAAAAGTTCGATGAAAAAAACTAGTACTCTGTGACTTTTGAACTTGGGTGCAAATGAAAGGCCACATGGATCAAAGATCATTGATGAGGGTCCCATGTCTCTACAATTTTTGGAGAATCGCATAAATGTTAGGGAAAAAACTTAAATACTGGTGTTTATATTTGTTAAAAAGATGCTATTCGCTTACCCAACCGGTGCACCTGGTCCATGCTCCCAGTTTTTAGTGGAGTCCGAGTTGCTCATTTCTTTTGTTACTTTGTATGTATGATTTTAGTTACTTTATGTTCTTTGTTGTGTATGTCTGTTTGCCATGTCTGGTCTTTGTCCCTGGATTACATTCTTTTGATTACCGCTATAACCTTGGTTCCCTTGATTACTCTTTCAATTTCTATATTAATGCACTAAACACCATATAACAATGGAACAGAGAACAAATTCAAAACAAGTTAAATCCAATATATAATATACACAAGGGGTTGGGTGGGAGGAAAAATATTGAGTTATATTTATAAAATAATTCTATATTTATGATGTAAGAGAACTACCCATGAGACAAAACATTTGTACTTTTTCGCATACGTTTACATAAATTGTTTAGAACAGAATGAGATGAGATAGGCATCTAAGTTTTAATAATATTGGTATTTTAAGTAAGTTTTCTTAAGGAGTAGATTTTCTCTCACTAATCACTATCAAACAATATGCATTGGAACAAATAATGGAACTCGCCCCCAATATCTCCCGAATAACAAAAATGACATTTTTTTCTATTTTTTCTACTTATATTTTGTCTACGTCTGCTTTCAATTGGTAAGTTACTATATAAGTTTTTAACTCTACAAAGTGTAAAACTGTTCTTGTCATCTAAAGCTTTGAATTAATTTCTAATAAAAAATCTTCATTATACTATTTATGATTTAGAGATTAATATGATTTGTGTACTTTAAAATTCCACAATTGTTGAAATTGTTATATCAGGCTTATATACAATATATGTTATGTTCGTGCTACTTCACAAATCACATGCACTGAGAAAAAATTATAACTTAACCTGTAAATAAGAAAATGGTAGATACCTTGTATGCTATACGAATAAAAATGCCCAAACCAAAAATTAAGACTGGCTTATTTATCCAAATTGCAATGCATCATGCGTGCCTATGCTAGTTGGCAACTTTGTTTCAAGATTTAGTATGCTTGAATGCTTTGAGGTTATTAAGAATATGTCTCCATTGGAATACCTTATAGAATTTTTGCATGGTATGAATTCTTTGATAAATCAATAATAAATCAGTTATAGTCATATAAAAGGTAAACAATTGTTATTAATCGCATTTTATACTCACGACAAGTGTAATTTGTTGGAGGTACAATTAGATGATGACCTCTGTCTGTAAAGTAAAAATCAACATGTGTTTTCTATACCTCAATGAGTAAACTGTATTAGAAGAAGTAGAAAACCTGCACTGGTCTTAAAAAATAATTTAAATACCATTTTTCTGACATTCTTTCATATTTCAAAAAGAAAATTGGTAACAATGTAATATTCAAAAGGATAAAATTCTAATTACCTTTCTATAAAGCATTTTTGCATCAAGTATCTCCCACTTGGAAGAGACTTTTTAAAATTAATGTTTGCATGTTACCATACATAGTTTTAAAATTCTTTGAATAATATAAAAATATTTTTTTAACATAATGTCAACCGTAATTTTCGTATTGAAAATACATTTTCTGTGATCTTGCAAGAAGACACAAAAGAATACTTCGTGTAATGTCTTGATAAACCTTGAAACATCTTGAAACATACGGAAGAAAAATCAAAGGAACCCGGACTTTTTTGTGATCTTCAAGCAAGAAAGAGTAATAACAAAAGAAGAGAGAAATCACCACAGCCAAGGAACAAGGGACAAAAATTGGTTACAAAACACAAAATAGAAAGAGTATACCATCTTAAACATTAGTGTCAAAATGTTGAACAAAACATACGGTTTGCGAGAACTTCGTACTCTCTCGAGCAGCTTGAATGTTATTCCATTGAATGATTGAAGAAAATCATTGGGATTGTTGCAGAGTAGCAGAGTTGAGTTGAAAGCGGTCGGTCGAGGTAAAAGGCTGTTTCATTTCTGTATTGTTATTATTAGGTTTTGAGGATTATTAAGATATGCAATTCAATGGTCTCAGCTAATGCGCATTTCTTGTGAAATCAGTTACGACCAAAAAGGGGATTAACAAATTCGGTAAATAAAAGTTCAAAAGAACCCATCAAGCTGCCCAATCGCTGATTAACACAATTTGCCAAGACTTAACAGATATAAAAAATAATTTACATGTATATATACAATTATGGATCAATTATATGTATTTTGTTGTTGTATTTTTAATATTTTTCACAAAATGTGTAAAAGGTAGACAGAAAACAAACACCAAAACGATTGATGCATTAATCGACGGTGTAAGACTCCCCAATAAATCAAAACGTTCAGATTTATTCAGAATTTTAAAAAAATCATGTTGAAAACAGACGAATTCTATAATATGGACAATACAGAGAAAATAAAAAAATAATAATAGGATAATTAGTTGGAAAGAGTGAATAACCAAATTTATGATCACGAGTGCTCATATTTTGGTTATTCACGATAACCAATTGATTATCCTATTTATCCTATAGATTTCCTCCATTATTCTTTGCTATTTTCAACATAAATTTAAAAGTTTGTGAACAGCGGATTGATATTCGTGTTTTGACGTTTTGGCAAGGGAAACTACGAGAATGAAATTATCGAATTTATTTCACACTGTGAATTATCGAGTTTTTGTTACACTAGGGACATTCGGTAAATTACTGCTATCTCTATAATGATTCACACTTATCATTCGGTAGCATCCAATTATAATATCCAACAAACTTTTGTGTTCCATTAGAATGTTAAACTTACCATGATGTCTGGAAAAAAAACATTGATTTTTCTGTATTAAAAGTGGTTGATTCTGAATATGTTTTCGAAGTTTCCTAACAACTCAAATAATTATAATCAGACCAGAAGGTTATTTCCTTTTTATCGTTAAAATGTATAATGCATTGTATGTAATGTTTGTCATTCTTAACGATGTAGTTAAGCACTAATTTTCATTTTTTATAAATTTCCAAAAGATGAAAATTTATGAAATTCTTGACACGGTGTCAGTTTTTTTCCACAATTTATTGATATGTTATATATGACGTATGTACTTGTATTGTCCCATGTTATATTGTGATTTTTAATTATTTAACTTTATTTAACTTAATTTGTCTATTTTGGATATACTAGTATGCCACAATTTCTGTATTGTTTACTTTATTTACATCATGATACTCTGTTGAATTGGATGCCACCGCATGATAAGTGTGAATGATTTTGATATTTGAGGGGGACCAGTTTGTGATTCGTGTAGTGGAGCTGCATTACCGTTACTAGACCATAACATATTATACTCACTGGCAATATGGCGGGTGCAGCTGAGGAGAAGGATATGCTTATCCTTCCGTTTTATGGGGGTTATATTGTTGGTGTTAATTTTTTTAGCTATTGCCATTACTTGGCGTCTGTCGTCGGCATCACCCGCCGTCGTCACCGTCCGTCGTTGTAGTTAACCACTGGGTCGATACCACTGCTGGCGGACCTGAGGTCCCCGAGTGTATTCACCAAACCAGTAGTTAGACTTGTCTGACCCCGAATAATATCACATTTTATCTACCCTATTTATGAATTCTTGCAGTATTCCAAATTTAAAAATACGGAAAACACCGAGGCTTCATTCCTTGCATTGCATATGGTAGAATCTCTCGGTGATGAATTTGGCTTCCTGTTTCGATAGATTTGGTTATGAGTACTTCTTGTATACAACTAATTTTTTGATTATGATCTTCCCACATATTTGATTTTAATGCTGCTGATGAGTGGTTACTCATTGAAACACGTGTACAGCATATCGAAATTTACAATATATAAAACTGGTATTTTTTGTATTCAAAACTCTTCTTCCCTGACACTATTAAACTAATAAGAATTTTTTTATCCGTAAAAAATATGGCCGTCGTTACTAAAAATAGAACAAAGGGGGTAAGACAGAAGTTTTCCGCATATATCTCCACAACTATTAGGTAAAGCAAAATTCTTACTAAGTGCTCAGCATGATGAGATATATCTTTGGTCATTTTTCGTGTGAATCTATTAAGCTATGTAGGAATATTTTCTCTATTTTAAAATTTACTACTTTCAACCATCTTCTTATCTGACACTACAAGACCAATTAAAGCCAAAATTGGTTTGCATATTTTTTCAGGGTATTCTGCTTAGAATTGGCATGGGATTTTTTATCTGTCGAAAACATGGCCGTCGCTACTAAAATATAAAAATGTAAGACAGCAGTTTTCGCATTTATCTCCTAAACTTTTAGGTTAAACTGAATTAGATTCTGATATGGGAGTAAAAGTGTTCAGCATCATGGGATTTAGCTGTGTATTTCTATCTAGTCGTGCTGGAGTCATTCAACTTTTTCGACGTGTTTTTCCATAACTACATAAACAATTAGATCTAAACTTGGTATGAATGTTTCCTAAGGGTTTTTGCGTACTACTGGTATGGAGATTTTTGAATCGTCGAAAAACATAGCTGCCCTTGATAAAAATAAGACATAGGATTCAGACAGAAATGTTTTGCATATATATATATCCAAACCCATTAATTTTAGCAAATTTCTGTCTTTGGTAAACGTGTTCATTACAGAGAGATCTTCATGTGGACAAAATTTTCGCGTAAATCGTCAAAGCCGTGTTGAAGTCATTGCCAAGTGAAATTTAGAAAGTTGCGTATCAAGCCATGCGAGCCTCTAGTTTTGTGTTTCCTTATCTTTATTTTCATATGTGATCTGTTTTATTCGGTTGGGTGTATGTACATCGTCTTTGTTTCCTATTTTCTTGTTATGGCCATGTACTTCGACTTTGACGTATTTGGATTGACTCATCATTGACGCTTCCGTATTTTCCAATATCGGAAAACAAAATCGGCATGGGCATTCCACTTCCTAAGTTTTCCTTGGGAATTAATATATACCAACAATAATTTTATCATTTAACATATTATCTAGAATTTTGTCTGTTACATTCTTTAAAATAACAAAAAAAAATCTAACGGAAATATTGCCGTTCATGTGTTACAAAACGTAATCTCACCAGAAGCATAAGATTCAAATATATAGGAAGATTAAGATTCCAAATTAATTCATAAACAAGACGTACTCTTTACCAATATTAATCGAAAAAAGACATCGCGGTGTTCTACCATATTCGATACGAAGAATCAAGAATTTTTACTAAATATCTATAAATTTTAATGGTATTTATTTTGACTTATAAGTTTTCAGAAGAATAAATTGTGTAAATAGTTTTTATCATATAAGGATTGCAGTACAATTTATATAATCCCTTAATTTCGCCAGGCACTGCTAGAAAAAGAAACAGTTTAAATTTACCTTCAGGCTTGTAATGGTCGTTACAAAGCGTTGTATTGCAGCATTTCGTTTGTCCAAAGACTTGGCCCGTGCGTTTGGCAAGCAATGGGAACTCTTTACATTTCTAACAATAAAAGAGTTATATTTAATCATAAATACGTAATTTTTGTATGTTTTATTTCGACTACCGTTGTTTCAATTATTTCTTCTGAGATGAATTACGGATATAATTCAAATTAAAAGTAAGGTTTATTAAAGTGCAGCAATTCACACTCGTCGAGTATATTATCAATCGGAAGGACATGATGTTCCTAAATATTAATGTTCACACAAATTCAATGAGTTGAATTTGTCTGTCATTTGGTGTCCATCTGAAAATGTACAAGTGCAACTAATAAATGAACACAAACAACCAATACCATCCGAAAGCATACGAATATTATTCAAATTCAATAGTCAAACAAGGCACAGTGATGAATCGTGCATATGTAGCGGAACTGAGAAGTATGGCAGAACTTTGTAACTACAACAACATATTGAGTGCTATGTAAAGAGACTAGTAGTGGGAATTAACAGTGATAGAACCCAGCGATGACTTTTAGTGGAACCAAAACTTGATTTACCTATAGCTTTAGACATGGCATCAGCCATAGACACCGTAGCAAAGAATGCTCGCGACATCCAAGCTAGTGGTGTAGCACCGCAAAATCAATCAACAAGACTACAAGTGCTAGACCTCAATCAAGAGGGTCACACGGCGGTTCGACAAGGAGACAGGGGGATTGCTCGACATGGAGGCAATCATAAAAGATGTCCGCAACCAACGATGAATTGCAAACTCGGTGAAATTCTAGAGGAGAATAAAGAAGTGTTTTAAGATGAATTAGAATGTATTTCGTCAGTGAAAGCTAAAAGCTACGTTTGAAAAGATGCAAAACCAATGTACTACATCTCGCCCTCTACCGTATGGACTGAAGGATAAGGTCGAGGAAGAGTTAGAACGATTATAAAAAAGGTCAATTAGAGCCAGTTACATTATCTGAAAAGGCAACACCCATTGTCTCAGTCGTAAGGGAATCGGATGAAATCAGAATATGTGGAGATTACAAAGTAACTATCAAGGACGTATCAAAGTTAGATAATTACCATATTCTAAAGTCTGAAGATTTGTATGCTGCACTAGCTTGTAGACAAGAATTTATTAAATTGGATTTGAATCAAGCAACAGATTTAGATATATCAACACTCATAAGGGACTATCCAAATATAATAGGTTACCTTATGGGCTATCATCAAGTCCAGAAATATTCCAAAGTATACTTGAAAATGCAGTTCATGGCAAACCGCATGTGCTTGTCCGTGTTGATGACATACTGATAACTTAAAACAAAACTAGAAAGGAACATTTAAAAACTTTGTCTTTAGTGTCAGAGAAGTTTAAGTTGTGTAGACGCCTGCATCACCCGACGAATTAAAGCCATATATAAGCATATATAGGGCAGTAGGGCAATTATTATCCAGTATGCCAAGTCAACAGTTTTAAATGAATTACACCAAGGTCATCCAAGGATGAACAGATAAGTAAAAAGCTACCTATGGTTGCCATGTATTGATCTAGATTTCGAAAAAAAGTTGTAGTAATTGTCAAGAAAATTGACATATACCTGCAGAGGAACCACTACACCCATGGGAATTTCCGAGTAAACCGTGGTCCCGACTGCATTTTGATCATGCAGGACCATTTATAGGACATATCTGATAATTATAGATACATATTTAAAGTTGATAGATATATACATAACAAGCAACATGTCATCAGCAGTTGCAATTGCAAAGTAAAGGAGATCATTTGCTGCACATGGATTGCCAAATGTTATTGTGACTGACAATGGTGGAAATTTCACCACTACTGAATTAACAAGTTACATGAAAATGAATGGAATAATTAACAGAATAAATGCACCGTGGCATCCGGCATCTAATGGATGCGCAGAGCGAGCAGTGCAAATGTTCAAAGAAGGAATTGAAACAGATGAAGAAGGAACTCTGGAGGAGAAATTTCAATCATTTCTGTTCAATTACAGACTTACATCACAAACATTAACACAATTATCGCCGAATCTGATGGAAGACAGTTAAGGTGTAGACTAGACCTTATTGTTCCGAATGCTGAAGACCGTATATTTATAAAACGAATAAACATAGACAAAATATTATGAGAGAACGGCATAGTTACGAATTTACCTGGAAGGGGATAATGTATATGTTCGCAATTTTGTTCAGGATTCACAAACAAAATGAGTTACTGGTAAAATTGTTGAAGAAAAAACGTCCCAGTATCGTACAAGATTGAACTGTCAAATCGAGTAACAGTAAGACATATTGATCACATTAGAAAATGTTACAACGATGTATAATTCGATTATGGAAATGATTATGAACCCGAAATTAAATTTTCTATTGCGCCAATTGAAACTGTCCTATCATCCAATAGTTATAAAGTCCAAAAATAAGGAAAATGCTACGTTTCGGAAATCGTGAAGAAATGTTAAGAAACGATTATCTGTATTAAGTGAAAAAAAGGAAACTTGTGATATGTGGCGAATAATAAAACTCTGGTTACCATGAAGTACGTTCAGTACTTCAGTGTGTACAACGTATATATTCTATAAGTCAGGACATTATAAAAATAAGATTGCTACAAAGTGACTATGCAAACGATAAGTTAATTATTTCGTTATCTAGACACTGTGAATATAATTTACTGTATAGATAAATTTGATTTTATTTCTTTAAGTGAATAATTGTACACGACGGATGGAGGTGTATAGTAAACATGTTTATTATCTGAGTTGGAAATTGGATATCCAACCATGCTGGTAAAGTACTCGGTTGTTTCATTGATGAACAATTGGGTTTCAATGTTAAAAGTTGATTTAGCTCAAATTATGTCAACAGCTATTTGTTTTATGTAGAAACAATTTTGTTATACGAAGGGAACCAAGATTGTAGCGGAAATCAAAAGAATGTAATTAAGGGACGGATTAAGACCAGACATGGAAAACAGACACACACAATAAAGAACAAAAACTAACTAAAATAATACGTACAAAGGAACAAAAGGAAATGAAAAACTCGAAAATAATAATAAAAATCTTACCGTTTTTTGTTCGCAGTAAGAGTTGTACTCACTATAAGCCAAACTTCCTGCGAATACTATTTTCATGTCTATCGCACATTCCTTTGAAAGAACGTGAAACATTTATTTTTTTTTAATAATATAGATAACTCTTAGGATTAATAAACAAAAACATTTCATTTGCTGTCAAGTCAAAAGAATGCAATCCAGGGACAAAGACCAGACATGGAAAACAGACATACACAACAAAGAACATAAAGTAACTAAAATCATACAAAGTAACAAAACAAATGAGCAACTCGGGCTCCACTAAAAACTGGGAGCATGGACCAGGTGCACCCGTAGGGTAAGCGTCCTCTGCTTTTCTAGAAACACCCGCCGAGTTGCTCATAAAAAGTCAAGTCCGGGGTAGACAAACGAGGAAAGGAAATCTGTGAACCGTTGAAGAAATCAGTTTTCATGGCGCTGATGGATACACCATAACGATCCACGAGTTCATGATGACGACCATAAAACTTCTGTAGTGATGACTTCAATCTTGTAGCAACAAAACCCTGTTCCAGAAAGTCTTTTTGTTAGACTTCTAGGACGATACAAAACGTCTGCGTAGTTTCGGCAAACTCTGGCATAACGTATGAGTTGTGATATGAACATTCCATACGCAGGTGCTGAGGAGATGTTGCCACAGATGAAAGGAAAGTTGACAATTTTGAATGAAAAGTCATCACGTTTGTTGTAAAGTTTGGTCAATAGTTTGCCTTTACCATCGATTTCTATGTGTAGGTCAAGATATGAGGCTGACTTCACAGTGTCTGTAGTATCCTTTAACTCAAATTCTTTTGGGTAGATGCAATGTATCAAATCTCCGAAATTAGGATTGTTTTAAGATAATACGTCATCTATATAGGTGAAACTGAGATTAAAGGATCTAGCCAAACGATACTCTTTCTTTCGGATCATATCAGCTATAAAGTCAGCCTCATAAAAGTGAAGGAATAGGTCAGCAAGTAAAGGAGCACAATTTGTTCCCATTGGAATGCCGGCCATTTGTTGAAAAACACGTCCACCACAAATATGTTGTCGATTAAAAATTCCAGCATTTTGTAATTTAATGTGGATCCTGAAAAATTCGAAAGATCTTTTGGAGACAATCAGTTCATGACTATTATCTGAATATAATAGCTTTAAAACCTATGATTTTTCAACACTGTTGACTCAATTCTTATACTCAGTTAAAATCCCGACTTAAAAACATTATACATCGTTGTTTTTCCAAAAAAAAGATGGTACACCTAGATATAAATATATAGTTCTTGGTAGAGATTCCTCATACTTTGTAAGAAATAATTCCAAATCATCTTCCAAATATACAGAGGAAGATGATTTGGAATTATTTCTTACAAAGTATGAGGAATCTCTACCAAGAACTATATATTTGTATCTAGGTGTACCATCTTTTTTGGAAAAACAACGATGTATAATGTTTTTAAGTCGGGATTTTAACTGAGTATAAGAATTGAGTCAACAGTGTTGAAAAATCATAGGTTTTAAAGCTATTATATTCAGATAATAGTCATGAACTGATTGTCTCCAAAAGATCTTTCGAATTTTTCAGGATCCACATTAAATTAATACCACTACGGGAGTAACACGTGTTGTTGTAGGACTGCAGATCCTCTTTTACAGTTGTGAGTATAGAATTTAAAAATTTTGAAAGAGGTTTGGTGGTACAATATACAATTGATGTCACTATTTTTTGTTCTGATATAATCCGAAAATCCTATTCAAATCATTGTTGTTAATAATTGTTTTAATTTTTTTTAAAATTTTTTTGCTTAACTGTGGTATGAATTCTGTATATAGTTTTGTAAATTTTGTCCTATGTTGCCTACAATTGTTCAAAGCAGATCAACTTAATTCTGACATACGAAAATGTTTCTGATGTTTGTATTCTTTATCCGCCCTTAAATTTACATTGAATGTACAAACCTGAGAAGGAGAACAGTCTACGTAGTGATGACACTTCTTAATATCTTTCATCGACTCACATTGATAACAGCTAAGAAAACCAGGATTGTGATTGTCTAGTACTGAAAAATAGTTTAAAGAACAAAATCAGGGCACCGACATAAAATCGATATAGGTTATGATCTAGACAATTGTGAAAAATGCAAGTGTCTAGGCATTGCAATTAAATTTGAATAAAGAAATTACATTTTGTAAAAGTAAGAATAAAAAATAGCGATATTTTATTCGAAGCGGGGGATATCCCAATGTAGCAATTTGAAAAGAAAAAAAAACAGTACTTTACAACTTACTATTTTTTGCTATTTTCGTGATGGACAGAAAACCACGAAAAATAGTACACGCGAGATTGCTTTTTAACACTATAACGCTAATCATTTTTTGAAACCGCGAAAATTGATACCCACGAATATGTTCACTTGACATAATCTGCGAAAATTAATACGTTTGCAGTATTCCGCCACTGGCTGTTTATCATTTATATGGTCTATGCATTTCGATTGCCCAATATAAGGGTTTCAAGATAAATGTACGTTATTTCTGTATACTGTTCGTTACACACATGTAAGTTGACAAAAGTTATAGACTGTTAAGATTTTTATCATTTCATATTCTTAAGATAGTCTTCACTAATAATGTATTTATACCATCTATCAAATTATGAAATGCAGGGTCACAGGTCCTATAAAAATAAAGTGTTACATTTTTATATTATAATATTTGTATGTTTTATTAAACTGAATATCTGAAGCATGAAAGAGAAGTAATTATCGCACAGTAAGACGTGTGTTGTTCATACTATGTTTTAGCCTATTTATTGGACAAACATAAGTATACAAGATATGAATGAGGTTTATAATAAAACAGCTAAAATATTAAAATGCTAGCTGATTTGATGTTGATGACTTCATTATGTTTTCTTCACTGCTACCACACTCTCCAGAGAAGAAATTGTGGAAAACCATAAATCTGTGCTATCCGCTTTGGGCTCTTTACCAAGGACTATGACTGTGATTAACCGTCTATGTGCAGGATTCCTAAACTCCACAAGAATCCATACAAACAACGTTACATAGCTGGATCTGCGAAATGTACCACCAAACGTCTTTCAAAACTTTTAACTCCAATACTCACAGCTGTCAAAGAGGTTCTGCAGTCCTACCACAACACTTGTAACTCACGTAGTGGTATTAATTCAATGTGGATCCTGAAAAATTCGAAAGATCGTTTGGAGAGAATCAGCTCAAGAATATTATCAGAATATAATAGCATTAAAACCTATGATTTTTCAACACTGTATACTTCTATTCCAAATACTCAGTTGAAATCCTGACTTTAAAACATTATACATCGTTGTTTTTTTTTCCATACAAGATGGTACACCTAGATACAAATATATAGTTCTTGGTATTGATTCCTCATACTTTGTAAGAAATAATTCCAAGTCATCTTCCAAATATACAGAAGATGTTTACAAATGCTGTAATTTTTAATCGACAACAAACGGTCGGTATTCCAATGGGAACAAATTGTGCTTCTTTACTTGCTGACCTATTCCTTCACTCTTATGAGGCTGCCTTTATAGCTGATCTGATCCGAAAGAAAGAATATCATTTAGCCTGATCCTTTAATCTCAGTTTCCGCTATATAGATGACGTATTATTTTTAAACAATCCTAATTTTGGAGATTTGATTATCCCGTTTACCCCCAAAGAACTTGAGATAAAGGATACTACAGACACTGTGAGGTCAGCCTTATATCTTGACCTACACATAGAAATCGATGGTAAAGGAAAACTCCTGACCAAACTTTACAACAAACGTGATGACTTTTCATTCAAAATTGTCAACTTTTCTTTCATCGGTGGCAACATCCCTTCAGCAACTGCGTATGGAGTGTTTATATCACAACTCATACGTTATGCCATAGCTTGCCAAGACTACGCAGACTTTTTGTGTCGCGCTAGAATTCTAACAAATAGGCTTCTGGAGCAGGGTTATGTTGCTACAAGAAAAAGTTTTAAGGTCATCATCATGAACTAGTGGATCGTTACAGTGTATCCATCTGCGCCATGAAAACTGATTTGTTCAATGTGTCATAGTTTTCCTTTTCTCTTTCGTCTACCTCGGACTTGACTTTTTATGAGCAACTCGGCGGGTGATTCTAGAAAAGCAGAGGACGCTTATCCTAACGGTGCATTACACCTATTTTTAATTTTCTTTTTTAGTTCAATGAAAAAACTTTTTGACTTCTGCATCACGCAATTATTTTTCCATTTGTTCCTCCCCTACTTTTTAACTTTTCAGTTTAAGTTTTGCTATTATAAGATGATGATCACTGTTCATGTTCCTATATATTATCTCTTCTAAGGAGGGAAATCTCTATTTTTCGTTGTTGATAACAAGATCTTTCTCTTTTCTGTCATATTTGTTTGGTGAATTCCATGTATATCCTTATGTTTGAAAAAGGTAATTCCAATAAAAGACCATATGTTGATAGTCTTCTCCCATTTCCATTCATCATTTCAATTCCTTCTCTGTCCATTGATTTTTCATGATGACTGTTGTCACTACCAACTTTGGCATTCTGTTACCTTTGATATATTGAACATTAATACAATAATCTGGGTTATGATAGGATCCTTCACGTCTTCAGCTGCATCTCTTTTAGGTGAATAACATTGATTTATGGCGGTCTTTGCATAGGACGAATTAAAGCAAACTTTTATTATTCTTTCATGTATTTGATCCCATTATATTAAACTGTTAGGTGTAAATAGTTAAGCCAACTCATTTTTTTTATATTGGTAATCATGTCGGCGGTACCAGTTGCTCGGAGGTGTGATACATATTTTGCCAGCTTTACATTGGATTTGATTGGACTTGATTGTGGATCGGATTAGGGTTCGGTAATTTTCGTGTTACCCTTATTTCCTCACTAGATAATGGTATACCTGTTTAGACAGTTTTTCAATTCATCAACATTCAGTTATTCCCATGATGGCAGTGTTTTATTTATCTTTCACCCAACGCTTTTGAAATCCGGTACATTGTTGTAACATTCCAGGTACCAATTTTAATAGTTTTCTGTGGATCCCTGAGGTAACCGTCCTTGCACTGAGTTTCCATTGAAGGGCTTCCGCTTTGTACATTGTTGCAGTTACTCGCATAGAAGCAACTCGCTACTTCAATGTGTCCAGCCGTTTGTTGATTTTTTATAGTGTGTTCATTCACAAGATGAGTTATTTAGCCGTATGTCTATCTAGGAGAACCAGGGTTTTTTTGTCTAGGAATCTTACCTAGATCAGTCGCCTACAATAGCTAACGAGCAGTGATATACCTAATTTGGCAATAGTTTACTCTAGTAGAAGAATCACCAACCTAGGTCATCGACTGATTCAATTTTGGCCAGCTATATACAAATAACAGAAACAAAATTGATGAGTTTTTGTGCATGGTAACACACCTGAGGGCCTACACATCGTCCTTTCTGCTCCGGGACCTCTTCAATTTGGTCCGAGATATTTAATCCAAGTTACCCTGCATTGCCCCGAGGAAAACGTTATAAAGAGCATTTGTACTGGCAAGTAGCGATTTATGCTCTCGGCTTTCCCTACCCCTGTAGCTTCCCAGAAGTAGCTGCATATCTACAATTATCAACCACACAAAGCACATTTTTCCACATGGTGATAAATATCACCAATGTACATGCATATTAAAATCAAATTTATGTGAGAAAACTTTTTTTTCAAGAAATGCCCTAGATTTGGATTTATAATTTAAAGCACTTTTTGGGACAAAATATCGCTAGGGGATTTTTCTCCTACAGATTATCGTTGGTATCCCCAATCATTATGTCCTTGGATTTTTCTCTCGTTTTGAGGAATAATCTCTCACCAGCAGTTGTAAAATTAATAAAGAGGTAAATTGCCTGGATGGAAAGAAAAACATCCGAAATTCCGTATGAAAACGTCACAACTGGTAGCCAATATTCGACATTCAACGGGTAGTATAGAATTATAATATCCAAATTCTTTGTCCGGCGCATTCCCTTGGTGTTTGCACCAAGTTTATGTTCTTGTTTTTATACAAATATTATATCATAAAATCCAATCTACCCCCTTTTAAAATAAGTTTTTTAGTGTAAGAATGTAAAATTTTAAGTAGAAACTACAGGGAAAGATCTTCTAAACCACAACCAGGTTTTATATTGTACCATTACTGCTTACTATTGCAAAGCTTTCCATTACAAAATGAAGTGGAACAACATTCAGAACAAGTTACTCTTTCGTCTAGAAAACTCCGTTTTCGTCCGGGGCATTGAGCTGCATGGCATACCTTAGGTATAAGATTGATGGATATATAAGATTATTTTGGTTATTTCATGTTCTTGGTGCATTTGTCTTCTTGATAAACGTTCGAATCCCGAATCTTTTTCTTTATCAACATCATTTAATAAAATCTTAATTTGAACAATAGTAGATAAACATATCTACAAAACAAGTACAGGAAATGAGGATTTATTTCAAAAAATAAAAGTCTGTTTAAAAAAGTAAATAAAGAAGTCCTCATGGGTGTTGATCTTGTATTTAGAAAGAGTGTTATTTGAACGAATCGTTAAGCCAGTAAAAAGATAAATGTAAGCTTACCACCGATGGATAAATAAAGTCTTGCAAATGAACATGTCGATCACCGATAATTTCTTTTTAGTTTTTTTTCTGTGGCAACATCCCCTCAGCACCTGCGTATGGAGTGTTCGTATCACAACTCATACGTCATGCATGAGCTTGCCGAAACTACACAGAATTTTTGTATCGCGCTAGAACTCTAACAAAAAGACTTCTGGAACAGGGTTATGTTGCTACAAGATTGAAGTCATCACTACAGAAGTTTTATGGTCGTCATCATGAACTCGTGGATCGTCATGGTCTATTCATCTGCAACTGATTCAGTCAATGGGTTATAGTTTTCCTTTCCTCGTTTATCTACCCTGGACTTGACTTTTTATAAGCAACTGGGCGGGTGTTTCTAGAAAAGCAGAGGACGCTTACCTTACCGGTGCACCTGGTCCATACTCCTAGTTTTTAGAGGAGCTCGAGTTGCTCCTTTGCTTTTGTTACTTTGTATGTATGATTTTAGTTACTTTATTTTCTTTGTTGTGTATGTCTGTTTTCCATGTCTGGTCTTTGTCCCTAGATTACATTCCTTTCATTACCACTATAACCTTGGTTCCCTTGATTACGCTTTAACAATTTGTACACAAATCGACCGAGATTTGTTCGTTTAAAATATGTTTGAACTCATATTTTGAGACAGAATTGTTTTCAATTGTGTTTCAATTGGTATTTCCTTTGTTATTTGTTTTAAGCACTACATAGATTTTTATTAGGCGCAGAGGTAATTGTATCGTTGTTTATATACTTTTCAAATCTATAAGACGTACATCGGGGTCTCTGCAGCCTCCGCGATAGTATCGGATGCCTTTTTTATTATCATATATGTTCTCTAGGTAGCAATACTACAATAAAAAAAGTAAAATAGAATCAATCAAACGGTAAAAATATAAAATACAATTAAAACATCAGCAAAATATAATCCTGTACTTATCATCCTCTTTAATATGATTCGATTGTTTACCGGCATGAAGAAAAATACTGGTCGAATGTATCCCGTAAATATTAAATGTTTACTGAAAATTATAAGAAAAAATATCACTTATATAAATTTTGCAAACTTTGGTATACTAGTCATCTTTTTCATGGAGTAACCTCTCTGTGATAGAACAGTGATTAGACATTATTGATTAAATTGTTATTTTTGAGAAAGGGAGGAATGTGTAATGACTTTAAGAATTAGCATTGTTCATATTAACTATAAATTGAATTATATGCATGTACAGGTATAAAACAACCAAAAAGAGGAAGTAAAAGAACATGTTGTGAAAAACAACAAGTAACAAGTAACAAGTGGATACAAAAAAAAATGTATTGATACCTGGAGGACAAAAAATACTTGTACACAAATAATAAAATGGGCGGGTTAACTGGACACATAGAATGTTTATGTCCAGATTCACATTGATGGATGGATGTGTCTTGTATAATTGAACAGTATATATTTGAACATGTTATACATTCTGAGATCCTCGCTTTAACTCTTGTAATAAACGTTACAGTCAGTGTTGCTCGTCTTGGAATTATTAATCCGTACCAGATTCAGCACAAAGCAGCACTGTGGGAAACTACCAAGTAGAATAAAAATAAATAAAAATCGTTCTTTGATTCTTTGAATATTTTAAAACAAAGGCTGATTTGTTCATTCGTTTATCATAGAAATTTTATCGTTTTTCAATACTTCCGACCTATTTGTCAATTTTACTATTACCTGTCCTGGTGAACAAGTAAGAACAGAAGTACAGTCAGACAACGATGTTGCTCCATTACCCTCAATATCTCCACATTCAAAACATTTGATTCCTTCTATTAAAGTTGGAACGGTAACTTCAACTGAAAGATACAATTAACTTATTATCAATTTAATCTGAGCAGCAAAAAAGAGGACTCGTTTATGTAATAATGATCAATATAAAACAAACAACAACTAACAACAACATTTTTTATTTTGTTAAAAAAAGGTTGTATGATTAGTTGTATTTGCAAACATCGAACTAAATAATCAGCATTTTATACATTTGCATTAACATATTATAACGATAATCTGTCAGTAAACAGTAATGAGCATTTGGTAACTCGTTTAAAACTTTTCTTGTAAAAGTGGTTATATAAGACAAATTGAGCTTAATCATGTCTACTTAATTAGCAAAAGCCACTGTTGTTCAATTTTAAATTTTAGAAATTAAAACATCAAGCTGTACCTCTTGTATCTTTGTACGTTGTATGTTTCTCTTGTTAAACTTTCGACGACATTAAAATTCAAACACACACACACACACACACACAATCTCTTATGATCACCCTAATTTAAATTTAGAAGATTTTTACGAAAACAGACAGGGAATTTTCCCTACCATGTCTTGTCCTGTTAGTAAGATGTAATACCCAATATAACGTAGATTGTTTTCAACGCAAATGTATGTTACCTTCCGGATTTGTCTGGAAATTTTCTTCAGCTAAACTGCATCGTAAAACAGTTATATCTAAATAAAAAAAAACATGCAAAGAACTAAACAAAAAACAATAATTTGTACGGACAAATGACACAAAATTTCATTTCCTAATTTTTTGATTGATTTTTTGCAGTGTTGAAAGGATGATGAGACTAAAAGTTTCAACAACGTAACCTCGTCACAGAAGACCACAGCTGCATATGTTCTTATTGGTAATGTTGTTATATGACAGTGTGTTACATGTCAATTATTCCGAAGATTAATACATTGCTCCTCCGTTCAAAGATTAACCAATAGATGTATGAAAAAAGTAGGCTCAAAAACATTCCAATAAATATATATAGAATCTGGACTTTCCAAATATCTCTGTCTATATCTTGTTTTTCGCCGATTTTAAGCAAAAACTATCATACAGATATAAGTATGATGTGTTGATCATATTTGTGTTAGATTATACTTAATGTTTATCTCCATAACCCTTACTGCGTCATTTGGTTACTTCTAACGTTCTCACAATGAAAGTTTCTTATGTAGTAGATCATTTCTGCTATAACGTATAGTGTTTACCGACCGATCCGAAACAAATTTGTTCATACAATTAACAGCTCTGCTATACCAATTAACATTTTGTTTTGTACAGAGGTACAAAGTTTGCTTTATTTTATTTTAGATACCAAAAAAAAAAAAATAAAACACATGCTTATTCATCGGATCCCTTCATCTGTCTATCAATCACAAGCCAACATCTATGTCACGAATCACCGAGCTATGCAAGGATAAAAAAAGCCGGAAGCAGCTCACGATATCTCATAGTTTTGTCTATCATGCCTGTTAAAATATTTTCGCCTGCCAAAAATTATTGAAATTATGCTGTTTAACGATCCAAACAATGTGCTTAAAAATGTTTTGGATCTATCCTAAGCTATCTATTCCTTACGGAAATTTGTTGCTGACAACAAGCATTGGAAGACCAAAGTCCTCTTTTTTCCTAGCAAGTTAATTGCTCCCGTATTCTCTACATAAGATCAACCATGCATCATTGATGCCAACGATGCTCGAAGAAGGTTAGTTAATTTTATAAGCACCTGTATCCAGTTTAATGTTCCAAAAACAAATTGAAAGTAAATGGAGCAGCACTTCCATATATGGAATTATTTTGGTGTTACCTCAGGATTCTGTGTAGATATATTGGTTACATTTAAACACAAACAAATCCTTCTTTCTAATTGACCGCTTACTTGACGAGCCCATGTTTAATTTGTTAATAAGTATGACAAGATTTGATACAATATAAGTGAAATGATAATTTACATATCACGTTGCCTTTCATTGTAAATATTATTTACTGATGTATTATAATAACCATATTGGCAAACCGTTAACTACAAACGCAAATTATGAATTTTTTTTCTTGTTCTTTTTGTATTTAAAAGAAACACATTTTCGTGAACAACGGATAGTCGACTAGGACATGTACAGATCGTTTAAATTAAAAAAAAAAGCTAACCCTAAGACTGATGACCAGACGTATTACTTATGTGCCAGATATACAGCGTCCATATCTTTATTATTTCAGCTAAATTATGTACATACACTACATACAATTATCTTACCTTGTAGAATATCTCAACTAACAGAAAGTTTGGGAAAAGTGGATACACTTGCTTTGACTGGCTTTAAAGAATACATTAATGTCTGCAACCTTACCAACTAGTGCAAATATAATCCATAAATATGTCATATTTTGGTATTTCCGTAAGGAGGACACATGTGATCCCAACTTCTTATCATTACGAGGAACTCTAGTGCATTGTAATGTTTATGAACGAGACAACCTAGATAAGATATTAAGTGCGTGATTAAAGTGAGTTTGAACAAAAGTTTGGAAATTATATTACAATAATTTGAATATCTGTTCATTCAAACTTTACTTATTGTTGCTTGAACTGGGTGCAACAATACAGTAAAGTTAATTTCTTAAGTGGGATTTTTAATTATTCTGTCTCATTTCGTCATGTGTTGGATCACAAAACACATCAGAACAAATCGTCTATCCTAATACATCAGACATTATAAGGAAAATAATACACGACAAACTTTGAATAACATACTATACTGAGATATTTATATCAGAGAGATACGGTATATGGTGAAATTTTGTCATGTAATATCTCTATATAATACATTAAATAGAGGGTAGGGGTTCAATAAGGTTAATCTATGTCATCCATTAAATAGAGGGGTAGGGGTTCAATAAGGTTCATCTATGTAATACATTAAATAGAGGGGTAGGGGTTCAATAAGGTTCATCTATGTAATCCATTAAATAGAGGGGTAGGGGTTCAATAAGGTTCATCTATACAATCCATTAAATAGAGGGGTAGGGGTTCAATAAGGTTCATCTATACAATCCATTAAATAGAGAGGTAGGGGTTCAATAAGGTTCATCTATGTAATCCATTAAATAGAGGGATAGGGGTTCAATAAGGTTCATCTATGTAACACATTAAATAGAGGGATAGGGGTTCAATAAGGTTCATCTATATAATCCATTAAATAGAGGGGTAGGGGTTCAATAAGGTTCATCGATGTAATCCATTAAATAGAGGGGTAGGGGTTCAATAAGGTTCATCTATGTAATACATTAAATAGAGGGGTAGGGGTTCAATAAGGTTCATCGATGTAATCCATTAAATAGAGGGGTAGGGGTTCAATAAGGTTCATCTATGTAATACATTAAATAGAGGGATAGGGGTTCAATAAGGTTCATCTATATAATACATTAAATAGAGGGGTAGGGGTTCAATAAGGTTCATCTATATAATACATTAAATAGAGGGGTAGGGGTTCAATAAGGTTCCTTTATGTAATCCATTAAATAGAGGGGTAGGGGTTCAATAAGGTTCATCTATGTAACAGTATATATGGTATAGATAGCGGAACCAAGCCAATACAGAATAAATAGTTCAATACATATATTGGCCTGGTTCCAAACCATCAAATACAGGACGTTCGAAATAAATTTCAGATGAAGATTACACTGCACCTTAAATCCCGGGAGCTTATTTACAAGTTGTCTGAAAATCAAGAGTGGGGTAAAACAGAGAAAGATATGAAAAGCGATGAAGTGCATGGATAATTATCTTCATATGTAAATAATTTGCGAAGATTACAGCAAAGACGATACTCAAATATATTACAGGTAGTTACGTAAATGGTCCTTTGTTGTGTTTTTTTTAGGATAGATCCAACAACATGATCAGGATGAGGAAATATATTCATTTCTTTATACAAATGCCAGAAACAGTAAATGGAATAGATTCCGTGTAAAACACCGATCATCGAACAAAACGTCGCGTCTGGTTTGTGAAAGACTGCCATATATGAACAAGAAGATTTCTACTCTTAATTGTATATTTTTTAAGTATAAGAAGTTTTTGTTAATTATCCTCAGAAACACCACCATTTCTGAGATGGGAAAGACTTTTCAATTGTTCTTGAACAATATACCTTTTAATTTTGCTTTTACGTATCTTCTATTACAAAACAGACGACGTAATATTCGTGTTATGTACGCTTGGTCTATTGCTTATGTATTGAAATACGGTTACGGAAAAATAATGTAACTTATATCGCTGAGCATGAGGCGCTTTCTAGTTACGCATTGTTACAAGGTAAGAGTAATAGTTAAAATTAGTACAATAGCATTGTAGATAAATATTTAGATGGCATTTATTCTTAAAAAGTTTAACTATAAATAATAGCATGTTAGTATATTAGCATTGCGTATCAAAATGTTAGTATTGCAAATATCATAAACACTAAAACAACGGGGCTTCATCTCTTGTATTGCTTATTGTAAAACCTCTTGGATTTAGATTCTCCGATCTGTTTGATTCTAATCGTGTTGATGAGAGATTTCTCCTTGAAACTTTCAAATAGATTTATTATAACATCAATTCTTATCCTGCTGCTTCCATGTTTTTATGATCGTCTATCATTAGCTTAACATTGATGATTGAAAATATTGAAAATTATTTTATGTGAATCATTAAACGTTATATACCTAATAAACTAAAGTTAGATAAATTGAACAAATAAGTTTTAAACTGTAAATATAAACAATTATCTATGATACTATAAAATAAATCGAATGGTATTTTTAGCAAATTAGTATCGAATTTAACAACCTTGTACCTTTAATGAGGAAAACGTTAACAAGTTCCCGTTTAGTGCATCTCATACAGCCTTATAAAAGCTATTTGTTGTCCTTTTGTTGATCTTTATCTGTTTACTTTCATAATGTACCATTAACAATTTCTTCACAATTAGAAATAACTGTGTAACCTCTAAGAATCTTCTTCCTTTCTTTAAAATTTCTACCCTCTATGAAGAGTCACCAGATACAATCTTTCTTCCTTTCTTTAGAATTTCTATCCTCTGTAAAGGGTCACCACATGCACATCTTTTTTTCTTTCTTTAGTATTGCCACCCTCTACGAGAGGTCACCACAAACACATCTTTCTTTCTTTCTTTCTTTAGAATTGCCACCCTCTATGAGGGGTCACCACAAACACATCGTTCTTTCTTTCTTTCTTTAGAATTGCCACCCTCTATGAGGGATCACCACAAACACATCTTTCTTTCTTTCTTAAGAATTGCCACCCTCTATGAGGGGCACCACAAACACATCTTTCTTTCTTTCTTTCTTTCTTTCTTAAGAATTGCCACCCTCTATTAGGGGTCACCACAAACACATCTTTCTTTCTTTCTTTAGAATTGCCACCCTCTATGAGGGGTCACCACAAACACATCTTTCTTTCTTTCTTTAGAATTGCCACCCTCTATGAGGGGTCACCACAAACACATCTTTCTTTCTTTTTTTTAGAATTGCCACCCTCTATGAGGGGTCACCACAAACACATCTTTCTTTTCTTTCTTCAGAATTGCCACCCTCTACGAGGGGTCACCACAAACACATCTTTCTTTCTTTTTTTAGAATTGCCACCCTCTATGAGGGGTCACCACAAACAAATCTTTCTTTCTTTCTTTCTTAAGAATTGCCATCCTCTATGAGGGGTCACCACAAACAATCGTTCTTTCTTTTTTTTCTTTAGAATTGCCACCCTCTATGAGGGGTCACCACAAACACATCGTTCTTTCTTTCTTTCTTTAGAATTGCCACCCTCTATCAGGGGTCACCACAAACACATCTTTCTTTCATTTTTTAGAATTGCCACCCTCTATGAGGAGTCACCACAAACACATCTTCCTTTTTTTTTTTAGAATTGCCACCCTCTATGATGGGTCACCACAAACACATCTTTCTTTCTGTCTTTATAATTGCCACCCTATATGAGTGGTAACAACAAACACATCTTTCTTTCTTTCTTTAGAATTGCCACCCTCTATGAGGGGTCACCACAAACACATTTTGTGTTTATGTACTAAACGCAAATCTCGGAATGATTTATTAAAAATTTAAATTTTCTAAGAAACTTAAGGAACGATTTTTATTTCAGTTACTTTATATAATTGACAGAGATTTGTGAGTTCAATATGTTTATTTTTTGCAAGGCTGTAATTGTAAATTTTTTAAATGGTAATCGTAGCACGACCAAAGTTGCATATCAAAAAGCATGTAAGACTTCTCTTTTCTTAAAACACATAAACGTCGTCACTAATTAAGACATGTAATTACATCGACAAACACAACAACAGAAACTAATGTTATAAGGATAAACGACCCAACCCATCCTATAGCTCTGGCAGAAGGTCTATCATCAAGGGCACAAACTTTTCTTCGTAGAGTAGAAGAAATATTAGATTTATCAATTTTCAGAAGTTTCTGAATTTCTTGTATCTTCTTTCCTATTTCCATTGTTGGTTGTTTATTTGACACAAAACCATTGTTTATGTGTGTTTTTGCGTCGTATGTACTAGGCGTGTTTGTAATAAAAACTGCTTCATTGCTGATATCAAAGTTTGTAGAATTAAACTGTAACTGGACTGGAGACTCAGTAACTTTTTCTTTTTCTACAAAAGAAAAAAAAACGGGAAAAATATTGACAAGTAGCATAAATAAAATATTACGTTTTTAACATAAGTGCGATCGAAGCAATTAATATGTTCCCTTTAAAGTAAAATTCCAAATATTTATCGTTAAAATAGATCTAGGACCGGGAAAAAATACCTCGGTTTACCATAATTTCTGGATGTAAGTTTTATGGTAATGGCCAAGGATTTCCAATCAAATAACATGTTGGTCTTTGAAAAGTTTTGTTTAGCAGGTCTTTTAAATGGATATAGATGCAGCGTTTTTCTTTGACGAAAGTGTCTCAAGTGGTCAATATGAAATCAGTGTAGACGAATTTATATACATTTAAGAGCGAGTCACAAGCTTATAATGATACGTTTATATCGGCAAAAAGATAAACGTAATCAACATGTCAAAATCAAAATACATGACCAGAACGTGAAAACTGGAAACAAAGGCAATCTACATCAACAAAGCAGCCAACCGAACGTGAAAACTGGAAACAAAGGCAATCTACATCAACAAAGCAGCCAACCGAACGTGAAATCTGGAAACAAAGGCAATCTACATCAACATAGCAGTCAACCGAACGTGAAAAATGGAAACAAAGGCAATCTACATCAACATAGCAGTCAACCGAACGTGAAAACTGGAAACAAAGGCAATCTACATCAACATAGCAGTCAACCGAACGTGAAAACTGGAAACAAAGGCAATCTACATCACCAAAGCAGCCAATCGAACAAAGAAGATGACTTATATATGGGTGAAATCCGATAAAACTCAACAGTAATGCAGCTCCCCTACACGAGTCATAAAGGGTTCCAAACAATTCACACTTAGGCGATGTCATCAAATTCAACAAAGTATGATAGTACTGTAATTACGTCATGTTACTGCTTGGAAAAAAAAAAACCTGTAATGAATCATATTTATGTCAAAGGATCTACACTGAGTTCGGAAGGTTGTCAATACGGGAAGATAGGGAATCTAAATGATACCATGTCCTATCTGCAGTGAGATAAAAACTTCATATTGGTCAAACAAATTTGATGACGACCGTAAAACGTCCGTGGTGATGATATCAACGAAAGGCTTAACAAATCATTAATTGAGAAATTTCTTTGACAATATATGTGCTCCACAGTGTAAAAAACAGACTTGACAGTAAAGAATAAATTTTGAAATGCATTTTTTATATGCTGGAATTTAGGTATATTAACAAAACAAAAGATGTTTACAATTGGGAAGTCACATTCATCACGCCTATAACGAAATTCGATTTTAAACGTCCAGTATTTTCTATGTGCAAGTTAAAGTCCAGGCTTGACTAAGCTTGCATGTTTTATATTTTTTACCGAAACATGTGAATGGTTTCACTGTTTCAATGACCCTTACGGCATAGAATTAGTGCACTAAATACAGTCAAAGGAAAAAAATGCGTAAAAATGTTTTTTTTCTTTTAGCGACTAACACAATTTTGAAAACTAAACAAGTAATTTCTTATTTCCTTAAACGGCTAATTATGTATTACAGAAGTTGCGCAACCGCTGGACAGGAATTACTTCATATCCATGATGAAACATATTTCAACCATTCCCTTTATAACCTTCTTGAGCTTTTGGTTATGTTTAATACATAATGTAGATTTATATTAAAGGGAAGCCCCGTTTTCAAAAATGGGAATCCTAGTGACCTAAAAAATTACAGACCCATTTCCCTGCTTTCCATCATATCAAAATATATGGAATGTTATGTTTAAAAATATATACACAATTTTCGTTTAGATCATAATGTTATTACTCCTAACCAGTCAGGCTTCACTTGCGGTGACTCAGCAATCAACCAACTTGTTTATATTACATATAAGTTTGGTAGGGCATTAGACAGCGGGAAGGAAGTTCGTATAGAATTTTGCGATACTAGCAGAGCTTTTGATCGCGTTTGGCATTAGAGGTTATTATTTAAGCTGGAAAAAAATATGAAATATCTGGCAATTTAATAAATTGGGTTAACAATTACCTCAGGTAGGGGACAGAGAGTAGTCCGTAACGGGAAAAAGTCCGATTGAAAGGAAATAAATGCTGGTGTTCCACAGGGTTCTATTTTGGGACCTCTTTTCTTTTTGATATTTATTATTGATATGGTGGACGAACTCGATGCATCTATTAAATTATTTGCTGACGATACAAGTCTTTATCTAGAGATAGATAATGTAGCTGAATCGGCAGAGATACTGAGTAGGGATATCGATAAAATTCACCAATGGTCAGAAAGGTGGTTCGTAAAATTTAATCCGCAAAAAAACTAAGTCAATGGTCATTTCACGTAAACAAATCAAACCATTTCACCCGCCGTTGACAATGAATCAACAAGACATACAAGAGGTAACTAGTCATAAACAGCTTGGAGTTATAATATCGAACAATGGATTATGGAACGATCATATTGAATATATCGTTAAAGAGTAATCAAGGGAACCATGGTTGTAGCGGTAATCAAAGGAATGTAATACAGGGACAAAGACCGCTCCCAGTTTTAGTGGCGTCCGAGTTGCTCATTTACTTTTGTTACTTTGTATGTATGATTTTAGTTACTTTGTGTTCTTTGTTGTGTATGTCTGTTTTCCATGCCTGGACTTTGTGTCCCTGGATTACATTCTTTTGATTACCGTTATAACCTTGGTTCCCTTGATTACTCTTATAAATTGCAAAAGCTCCTGAAATCTATTTAGAAAGCTTCAAAAGTAAAGGAGCAAATTGTATTTAAATAGTTGTAGACTGTCTAACATTTGAATAACAAACTATGTAATTCATAGAAAAAATGATAACCATTTTATAATCGCAGTAGGGATATCGATAAAATTCACCAATGGTCAGAAAGGTGGTTCGTAAAATTTAATCCGCAAAAAAACTAAGTCAATGGTCATTTCACGTAAACAAATCAAACCATTTCACCCGCCGCTGACAATGAATCAACAAGACATACAAGAGGTAACTAGTCATAAACAGCTTGGAGTTATAATATCGAACAATGGATTATGGAACGATCATATTGAATATATCGTTAAAGAGTAATCAAGGGAACCATGGTTGTAGCGGTAATCAAAGGAATGTAATACAGGGACAAAGACCGCTCCCAGTTTTAGTGGCGTCCGAGTTGCTCATTTACTTTTGTTACTTTGTATGTATGATTTTAGTTACTTTGTGTTCTTTGTTGTGTATGTCTGTTTTCCATGCCTGGACTTTGTGTCCCTGGATTACATTCTTTTGATTACCGTTATAACCTTGGTTCCCTTGATTACTCTTATAAATTGCAAAAGCTCCTGAAATCTATTTAGAAAGCTTCAAAAGTAAAGGAGCAAATTGTATTTAAATAGTTGTAGACTGTCTAACATTTGAATAACAAACTATGTAATTCATAGAAAAAATGATAACCATTTTATAATCGCAGTAGGGATATCGATAAAATTCACCAATGGTCAGAAAGGTGGTTCGTAAAATTTAATCCGCAAAAAAACTAAGTCAATGGTCATTTCACGTAAACAAATCAAACCATTTCACCCGCCGTTGACAATGAATCAACAAGACATACAAGAGGTAACTAGTCATAAACAGCTTGGAGTTATAATATCGAACAATGGATTATGGAACGATCATATTGAATATATCGTTAAAGAGTAATCAAGGGAACCATGGTTGTAGCGGTAATCAAAGGAATGTAATACAGGGACAAAGACCGCTCCCAGTTTTAGTGGCGTCCGAGTTGCTCATTTACTTTTGTTACTTTGTATGTATGATTTTAGTTACTTTGTGTTCTTTGTTGTGTATGTCTGTTTTCCATGCCTGGACTTTGTGTCCCTGGATTACATTCTTTTGATTACCGTTATAACCTTGGTTCCCTTGATTACTCTTATAAATTGCAAAAGCTCCTGATATCTATTTAGAAAGCTTCAAAAGTAAAGGAGCAAATTGTATTTAAATAGTTGTAGACTGTCTAACATTTGAATAACAAACTATGTAATTCATAGAAAAAATGATAACCATTTTATAATCGCACTCCTAAAGAATGTTGGTATTTAAATTCTTTTCTGTCTTTTTTGTGAGACGATTCTTTTACGTTCAAAATAGATGACAATGTCATTTCAGTACATTAGGGGAACATGGCCTTTCCGTACAATCAAGCTATAGAAAGTCGCCACAAATCTAACTGTCTTTAACAATAGTTAAAATTCTAGGTTAAAAAAGTGAAAGATATGTACTGTAGAACTGATACACAATTGCCATATGCTGCATAACTGGACATATGTTTCGTTTACAGAATTCACAGTATTACAACAAGGTAACCGAGAATTTATTTTTTATCCCCCACTTTTACGAACGACGCTCTTATATGTCGTTAACATTGTCTTGTATGTACAACATACATGAAATATTAATACAATGATATATAACTGAACAAAAGATTTCTTCACACAATTCACCATATCTTAATTATATTGAATAATATTCACCACAAATTAAAACTGTGCTTATCAACTAACTTAACGGATGCCGCCATATATTTTACTCACTTGTGCTAACTTTACGGATGCCGTCATATATTTTACTCACTCGTAACCGTTAAATTAAATATGGTAATTTTCCAATTTCCACCACAAATTTCAAAACGGCTTCCACTGCATCTAATATTACACTTGTTGTCATGAATCTTGTTTTTCATTAGTATATTCTCCCCTGTTCCACAAAAACATAAATAACCAGCCTAATGAGGAAAAAAATGACTAGGTATCAAATAATACTTTATGAAATTAAAGAATGATTTATATATACCCAGTAGTCAGATTTGTCTGACCCCAAATTATATTATATTTTGTCTCTCCTATTTATAAAATCTTGCAGTATTCCAAATTTAAAAATACGTAAAACACTGAGGTTTCCTTCCTGGCATTGCATATGGTAGAACCCCTCGGTGATGGATTTTGCTCCCTCTTTCGATAGTTTTGGTTATGAGTACTTCCTGTATACAACTAATATTTTGATTATGATCTTCCTATCAATTGATTTTAATGCTGCTGATGAGAGGTTACTTCTTTAAACACGTGTACAGCATATCGAAATTTACAATAAAGAAAACTGGCATTTTTGTATTGAAACACACCCAATTCTGCTACACAGGAATACATAAATACTATAATGTTTAGAGTCCTATGGAATTATATGCTTAGATAGAACAATATACGGGAATATAAAGAATCATTTATAAAGTACAATCTGATTTAACATATTATTATTACATGTATTTATATTTTAAAATCTTCAGCCAGCCAAAGTGGCTTCGAATGCACTGTTTGGGACATTACTTAAAATAATACTTTTCAACCTCTAAATTCGAAAATGAAATATTCTGATATTACAAAAGTCTGCTATGAAAACCACCCCGAATTTGCTGAGTTTATGATTAAACAGAAATACTTAGATCAATGTCGGAAAGACCACACAAACTTCCGAGATATCTCAACACTTGTTTCGATCGACTTCATATTTTGAACAAGGAATCTGGAAGTATGTTTCGTAAATAAATACAAATAATGTGTAATTAAATGGAAGGCTTGTTCTATACGGTTTGACTTTTACACACGTGTTTTTCATGGTATAATTATTCAGTTTAATATGCCTCACATCTTGGCCTTACTCATGTAAAAACACGTATTTTCATATTTGTTGTGTTTATTTTATCTTTCTGTTTACCATTTTTGTTTAAATCTCATAAATTGAAAACATTTTACTATATTTCACATAACAATTACAAAAGACTGAAATACAGTTTCATAACTTTTTCCAATATAAGGCGTTTCGATAACGAAAAAAGTTGTTATGAATGTAGTTTTACCTCTGTTCCTGCAAAAGAATAGTTAAGGTTGCTGCAAAAGTCAATGCATCGTGACGTTGACATAAACTGATCCTGTGTAAGTTCTCCTTTGAAAATAAAATGATTCTGATTGTTGAAACATCCAACGTACAAGTCAGATATTGCTGTAATAAAAATGATTTTGTATAGTCCCATGTGTTCTACACAATTTATGTAACAAAATCAAAATTGATATAGAAAGAGAAATTAGGGGAATACAGAAAAATTCGTCAGTATATTATTATAAAATCTACAATTTTGGAATGCGATTCCTAAGATCTTTGAGAGGATCATGTTGTAAATTACTTTTAACTTTTAACCGTTTTTTTTCTCCTGGTTTACCTGTGTTGTTAAATCGTACACTGTTCATGTATCTTTAACCAAAATGAAGTGTACATGTACTTTTGTTTGCAAAAATGGGTTTTAAATGCATTAATGAAGAATTATGGAATAACAGTAGTTAAATCAGTTAGATATCGAATAGACCTTCATTGAAGCTCCGGTTAAGTTCGGATTGATGAAAGACGATGTATAATAGCGTTTTTTCCTAATTAAGATATAGAAGGGGTGTTACACTCTTATACCACGACAGGGATCAAGCGTGTAGAGTTCAATGTGGAAATGAGATGAAATAGAATAAAGTCTAATGATGAATATAATAGGGCACCAATTGTTGCTCATCTCATTAAAATTGGAAAGCTAAAAAGGAACCCTATCGGATTCGTAAGTAATTCCACCTGAAATCAAGCATACCCGAAATTAACACGTCCATGTAGTGAATCACGCGGAATAAATTGTCATAAATCGTGACAGACTCTATGTCTGTTATGCCTTGTATCATATACAGGAAAATTAAAAATGTTAATTTGTTTTTGTTTATTTATTATTTGTTTTAGATGTCCTTCATAAACAGTTGTATACATATTTTTCAAACAGTAATTACTGATCTTGATCATTTAGGGATTCATTTAATTACGCAATAACAGAAAAAAACATACAGTTGTTAGAAATTAAGGAGGTGTGATTGATTTTTTTACCACCGAAATTTTGATTGTTCAAATATTCTATGAAAAATATATGTTTAAATTAGACATTAAAATTTAACCTACCTTTGACAGAAATCAGTGCTTCATTGACAATTACGCAGCAGAGTAACAAAACATGCGTTCCTGTAGTTCTCATTACTTCTCTGGTATTTTTTTTATATAAAAATGACGTATATCTATCATGATGTGACAAACATGATTTAGTTTTATAAGTGCGTGTTCTATAGCGTGGTAGTTCAGATGTGTCTGCTGTTGTTCGTCCTTTTCAATGAGTGACAAAACAAGGAAGAGTCTAATATTGTAATGTTTTTTCCTGACTGTTGAAATTAATGGTCACTAATGTGTTTGTTAAGCGTTTTTAGAATTTTATGTTGCTACAATCTACCTACAATCCACAAAAAAAATGTTCGTAATCAGAGTTTGTTATGAAAAGGAAATCCTTTTAAACCGGATACGTAGAGTAATATTGATGTCATTAAGAATGGAATTGTTCTAGCTGGCATCTGTTCCTGTTTTTACAAATATATCAAAAGAACACATACAGAAAGTTAGCTCCAGATTTTAAATATTTAAATATTTGAGATATATTTGTAGTACTTAATAACTGCATTCTGATTACAGCAGGAAAGAAAAGCATTATTGCATTACATTACAAGTTCTCTTAATATTGAAATTAAGTTAATGATATGAAAAATGTGTATAAGAGCCATTTTAAATTGTGTTCAATGCCAGAATGACCTTACCAGAAATAACGAAAGTATGTTAAGACACATGTAACTGATGTTATACTTGTGTTATTTGTGTACCTAAAAAGAATTTTCATGGAGAATTACAAATCATATTTGTAATTATCTTATCCTGAAAACAGAACACAAAGACAATCTCCATACACAGTGAAGCAAACCAAAAAAAGAGAAACATTTATAAAAAGAAGTGTATATATAAAAGATATTGAAAACAAGACGTCACACAATAATTTGATATCATGTCCTCCGAAAGGTTAGGATGTTTTTTCTTCGCCAGCGGCACCCGTCATATTACAAAGTAAAAAATCCGGTAGTAGTCTAACAACATTGTTGCAGTTCCCCGACATTAGACAAAAAAGGTCCCCTAAAAATAATTCACACTTAAACAATATCATTCAATTCAACAAAGTGTCATGATATAAATAAAGTAATTAGTGCGGAAATATTGGAATTATTTTAAATAGACAAGTTAATTATAGATCATAAAAAATCACCATTAGACTTTTAAAACCAAATACGTCGGGATTCGACATTAAACTTGATATAGCATAACAATATGCAGGGTATCGCAAAGTTAGTTTCCTTAGGTATTAGTATCGTATGTTGGAACACATGTCCCCAAAATTAAAAAAAAAATGTTGTCGGCAAGAATTCTAACTGATTCACGTGACTTGTGTAGTAGGCTTTATCATATTACCGTGAGTGGAGTTGAAAGTTTTGATAGGGTTTAGTCGTGCACTATGCAAACCAAGCAATATTATTCTGTTTGTAAGGACATTTGTAAAGCTTCGGTATTCAATTAACAGTAGGGTGAGCCATATTATCATCACCCATAGAATGTCTTAAGGACGTTAACAGACATGTGATTATTTATTATATCTTTGCTTTTATAAACTATTTCATGATTGATAGATTTGTTTTAACTTACCGCAGGATATTGCTCCCAACCCTTTGTTCTAGTATATGTTACCTGACTTTTTGTCTTTGTCTTTAAAGCAAATTTACCTTCTCCCCACCCTAAAAATTATTAAATTTGACAAAACAATATTTTTTTATTTAGGCACAAGTTTATGGTAGATAAGGCATTTTAACGTCTTCAGGGGAGAAACATTTTCTAAACCTGATGCTGTTTATTTATAAATATTATTCAAATTATTGATGGTTGGTACAAAAATTGGTTCCTTTCAAACCCAAAATTTAACCAGATTGAATGGGTACTTTCTACTACCGGATCCAATGGAGGGAGCTTAATAAAAACATTATTACCCTCTGATAACATGTGAAGGTACAGAATGTTACTCTCTTGTTGAACTAATCAAATTACAGTGGATTGACTTAAATTCATTTAAGTTTATTTTTTATGCGGGTTTTATTTAGGTGTATGTTCAGTGCGCAACAAGGCATTTTTGGATGACCCACGTTCAATACCAGTATGATTATCACATAAATCTCATAATCACTCATCCTTTTGTTATGATTAAGAGTTTATAATACAAGTATTGACTTTTCTACTGACGTTCAGGTACACTTCTATCGGTCAGTCAAGAACATCTCTACAAAGGTAAATACATAACGTTTGTTATTACATATTTAACAAAGTCGTATACACTTGTCCTTAAAAAAAACAAATGAAGATAAAACAACTCAAGATTGACATAACTGTCTCTGTAGACATTTATTTTCACCCAAATGGTGGAACAGCTGGCGTCAGAATATGTTCTGCAGCACTTGTTGTACCATGATTTACATGCGTTACATGTTTCAGGACAGTTCTGACGACCAAATTGCAGTGAACAAACGTTGATATATCTTAACTCATCACAATTCACATTAGGATTGTCTCGACAAGTTTTACCTGAAACATAACATCTATATGAGAGAGAGAGCAAAATTAGTTACTTTTGAAAATTTAACTGGCGTTGTGTTAAAGAGGTAATTAACGATGTTATTTTATGTCTCGAAGGAAGACCAGACCCATTACAAAGACCATTCTTTTCTGTCATCTTGGAAAATTATTAAGACGCATTTTCTTTTTAATTTGCCAAAGCGTTTGAAATGATAATAAGTATTTATATGTTTATGTTATTAAAAAGGATATTTGACATAGAAATGAGTATGATAAAATCACAAGCATTGATTGTAAAATAAAACTCTTTCAAGGTTTTTTTTTCAAACATGAGATATTTGGCGGGAAATTGTTTAAAGGAGTAATCAAGGAAACCAAGGTTATAGTGGTTACCAAAAGAATGTAATTCAGGGACAAAGACCAGACATGGAAAACAGACATACACAATAAAGAAAAGTAAAGTAACTAAACTCATACATACAAAGTAACAAAAGTAAATGAGCAACTCGGACTCCACTAAAAACTGGTAACATGGACCAAGTGCACAGGTAGGGTAAGCGGCTCTGCTTTTCTAGAAACACCCGCCGAGTTGCTCATAAAAAGTCAAGTCCTGGGTAGACAAACGAGGAAAGGAAAACTATGACCGGTTGAATAAATCAGTTTTTCATGGTGCAGATGGATACACCATAACGATCCACGAGTTGATGATGACGACCATAAAACTTCTATAGTGATGACTTCAATCTTGTAGCAACACAACCCTGTTCCAGAAGCCTATTTGTTAGAGTTCTATAAAATAAAATATGTGTTTTGTGTTTGTTTTCACCTTGGCTTATGCGCATTTCTAAAATCACTTTGCATTGTATAATTTTAATTTCAACCGTACCCGGACTTTTTTGTTGAGTATCTATAAAATTGTTTTTGATACATTTTTCATTATGGAAAATACATTTGCTTGGATTGTCTGTAGGAAATGTATTCCCACGATATGTAAGTGTTGTATAACAACTTAAATATTTGACTAGCAAAATCCTGTTTTCGTCAATAATTTTCATACATCATATGTGATTTATAAAATAAAATATGAGTGTATAAACAAGTTACCTGCAGGATTATAGTGGTCATTGCAGAAAGTCGTATTACAACATTTTGTTTGCCCAAATACTTGTCCTGTTCGCTTATGTAGGACTGGAAATTGTTTGCACTTTTGCACTACAGTTGTTAAAGGTAAAATCACAACAAATGTTTATTAAATTAAATCATTCACTGTCTATTCATCTAAATCCTTTCATCTTTTATTGTAGTTGAGAGACTTTCCATTTTGTAACCAGACTGTTTCTATGATTTGGATGACACATGGTAAATTTTATCTCACGGAATCTGTTGTTCTACTGTAATGTTTTATTATATGTGTCCAATAGTGCAAAGATTGTATTTAATCGGCAATGAAAGACTCCAAAACCGACTTTATTGTACCCTAAAAAAACAACCAAATTTTGCAATGAAATGATGAGTTATAGCCCTATTTCAAAGAATTTCCGCGCTTTGTTTTTAACTTATTTATCTTTAATGATTGAAATTAATCAAAAATCTACATTCAACCTAAAACATGTATTTCCGATACGAAATAGAGGAACAATATCTTCAAGCACAATTTGTCATTTGCATCCGATTGCCTTGTTTTTGCGTGGACACCCTCTTAAATGTTATATATTTATTTTTAAAAGATATGCATAACGTTTAGAATACAACTATACCAATCACATATATTGCCCTTTTCCGACGCAGTCGATATAGTTTCGCTTTTTACTATTTGACCTTAAAGACACTCTTCCATGGAACGCAAGTCACCTAATTGGAATTCTGTTTTTCGATTGTTCAAATACTGATAACTTATGGGCGTTCGAAAACTGTATCGAAAATTGAAACGTGTTATCTTCCTGAATGAAATGTAGAAAATAACATTAAGTAGAAAGAACAAATTTAACTGCTATCCTTGATAAAAATAGTAATTATCAACAGCAAAGAAACAACAAAATGGATTGAAATAAATATATGGAATTAGGCATATGGAACAGGGTTATGTTGTTACAAGACTGACGTCATCACTACAGAAGTTTTATGGTCGTCATCATAAACTCCGTGGATTGTTGTGGTGTATCCATCTGCACCATAACATCCGATTTGTTCAACCTGTCATAGTTTTCCTTTGTTCTTCCGTCTACCCAGGACTTGAATCTTAATGAGCAGCTCGGCGGGTGTTTCTAGAAAAGCAGAGCATGCTTGCCCAACCGATACACCTGGTTCATGCCCCCAGTTTTTGTTTTTGTTTTTTGTTTTTTTGTGTTTTTGTTTTGTTTTGTTTTGTGTTTTTAGGGGATCCGAGTTGCTCATTTACTTTCGTTGTTTTGCATGTATTACTTTGATTATTTTATGTATTTTGTTGCGTGTATCTTTGTCCCTGCATTACATTCTTTTGATTTCCGCTATAACTTTGGTTCCCTTGAATATTCTTTATATATGAGAATTGTAATAAAAATCTTACCGTTTTTTCTTCGCAGTAACTGTCGTACTCTGCAAAACCTAAACTTCCCGCGAATACAATTTTCATGGTTATCGCACATTCCTTTTGAAGACAATGAAAAGCTTTATTATTTTGTGGTATTACATAGCTAACACTAAGGATTAATAAACAGAGTTTTATCATTGCTTGGAAGTTCAGAAGCTGTAGTGGGGCATACTATCAAAAGAGACCCTACATTATAACAACTTTTTATAACAAGCACACAATCGTTTTGAATGAATCATTTCAATAATTCCATGGAGCTTTACATTAAGTATATAACATTGTACATGTAGCACCATATATTGATCCACTCGAATAGAGTATTCATTACGATTACGTCACTATTTGGTGATCTAATATGACCCGAGATTCTCATTCAAATCATGTCACTAACTAGAAAACTAGAAGTATATTTCTATTATTTATATTTACGAAGTTTTTATAATTCTACTGTTTTTTTTTCTCTATTTCTAATTATCCATTAACCATTATCCATACACCAAGTTTAATGTTATGAGAACGACCGGTTAGTTGAATTCGTATGTATAGAATTTTAATTGTGACATACAAACATTTATTTGATGCCCATATTCTTTGTCCTTTTTTTAAATAAACATTGAGTTTACAAACCTGTGAAGGAGAACAGTCTACATAATGATAACATTTCTTAATATCTTTCATCGACCCGCATTGGTAACATCTAAGAAAACCAGGATTGTGATTGTCAAGTACTGAAAAAAAAATGGTTTTAAAAGGACAATATCAGTGCACCAACATAAAGTCGATATATATAGGTTTTGATCTAGAAAATTGCGAGGTTTTCAAGGCAGTGCAATTAAAATTTAAATAAAGAATAAATGTTTTGTAAAAGTAAGTAAAAAATACCATTTTTGGTTCGAAGCAGGGGACATCAAATGAAGCAATTGTGACGTTACAAGATAAAGTAATTCGGTCACTGGCTGTATATTTCTTGTAAGGTTTATGCATTTCGATTGCTCAATGTAAGGGTTGCAAAATAAAGTACACGATTTGTCGTATAGAAATAAAGTGTTATATTTGACGCAGGTGTATGACTTCGGTAATAATTGAAATGTAATTGATTTTGAAATAAAACAATTTACATGGAGAATTTGACGCAAGACACAGTATATAATAGGTGACCCTAGGTGAGTTTAAGGGAGATTGTTGTCTGGTACGGACAATATTTTTTAAAATTATTTTTTAGGTTTATATTATCTTCTGTACTGGCAGAAACTTTATGTTACACTCCCTGGTACTGGTATACTTGTCGGGAGTAACGTTCCTTAAAAAAAGGTGAAACAAATATTTTCATTAAAGATCGAGATCGGAACAGTTTATATTTTAAAATATGAATTTAATTTACTTTGTGTAAAAAGTTCAATTTTACACGACAGAACATTATGAGATAGTTCTATGTCATCTTCGAACAGTCACTGTGAATAATCTAGTCTTCATATACATAATAATTTAATATTTCTGATATTGTTTATCATTTTCTACTCGAAGTGCTTTGAATTGATACCACTGAAAGTATACGTTCGCTGGAAAACCATAACTTTCAATATTTTTACTCTCAGCAAATGCAGAAGCCCCACGCATTTCAACCACTCGATCTTTGAATTGAAAACCAATGACGTAACACAGTCACCTGACCACAGGGCTAATTAAAATTCGTATGGTTTATGCCATCGTCAATTTTGAATAAATTTATCCTCAATTTAACGACGTAATTGACTGAAAGGGGCATTTTGATTATATATATGTATAAGGGTAATAAATCAAATACACAAAAAAAAAAATAATAAAAAAAATAATTTTTGGTGCTACTTCTCCTTTAAAGCTGCATTAGCTGTCATTTTCATAATTTTTTTGTTTCTGTTGAAATATACCTTAACCTTTAATTATTTCTACTAAATTGTACTTTTTCCACAATAAAATGCATTAAATACATGAAATAGGTGTCTATATATTTATTGACTTGCAAGACAACAAATCGACCTATATGAATTCGTATGCATGTGACTTCTTATGACCTTAATCCGCACATGTGCTGTAAGGGTTGCTTCTTTAATAACAAATCTGATTGCAAAGCGAAATTTGTTATTCAACAACAAGGAACACCGACGGGCTCAAGCCGTAAAAGAAAAAAGTTCGAATATAACGCAAGGATCCTTTTGAAATTTACGTATTGTGATACAATGTGACTCAAACATAGTCATTGTTGACTAACCTTTGAATATTGGCCTAAATGTGATCAAAACTGTCAATACAATACAAAAAACAAAAGTGCGCCAATACGGGATTTAGCCGCTTGATATGGCTTTTAACCGTCCAATACGTCATATTGGACTGCGTATTAGACTACTGAGTCAATAAAGGTATAAATGCGTTATTGGTCCTTGGCAAAAAATATTGGACTTCTCCTCAGTTCAATATGACTAGCCTCGAACCAATAACTAAGCCAATATGGAAAACCTTACGCAAAAATATTATATATCATGTATTTGAAAACTAATCAAGAAATAGATAAAAGGTAATTTTTGTACCAAGGTTAAATTATTTTTAACACAGGTGTTTGTCCTGTCGGCAATCTTCGGATGTAATGTCGAACAAAAATTAGATCAGAGCTATCGATCTTTTCTGGTTAAAAAAAAGTTCTTCGTACAATATTCTGTAGGTATTATCGACATTTATTGCTTCAATTGCTTTACTACAAACTTATTTTATTGAATCAGCAAAATTCAGTAGAATCAAACCTGAACAAATTGGACAGCTAATGCAGCTTTAACAAACACAAATTAACACAAATTTTTAACCGAATACTACCAAACTTAATATTGAACAGATAACTATTATACACGTGTATCCACAAGTACAATGTAAGCACATATTGCGTGAAATATTACGACAACATATTTTGTATGCGTTTAAGAGGGCGTCCACGTGAAATACATGAAAAAATTTGTTTTAAAAAATGTCATCTACTTCATATCGCAAATGCATATTTTCTCAAAGTGTTGGTTTCTGAAATGCTACGCTAAAAAGAGAAATAAACTACATAAAAAGCATTGAATTGTTTTGAAAAAAAGAGATAACTCTTTCATTTTGCGATGAATTTGGTTGCTTCTTAAGTAAACTTCCTGAGTCATCAATTGTCTATTTAAAACAATCTTTGTACTATTTGACGTAAACTTTACATTGGAACAACAAATACACACACAGTCTCTTAAAAACAACAAATACACACACAGCCTCTTAAAAACTACAAATACACACACAGCCTCTTAAAAACAACAAATACACACACAGCCTCTTAAAAACTACAAATACACACACAGCCTCTTAAAAACAACAAATACACACACAGCCTCTTAAAAACTTACAAGTGCAAAGTTTAGATAAAATAATGACATCCACTATTCGAAAAATGATTCAATTATAATGCAAGCTTCTTTTGCTTTTTTGTTTTTTGTTTTAATAAAACAAGTGACTTTTTTAATTGTACCTTTAGCTTAAATTGATCATTATGATATCTTTATTAAATTAATTTCTATGAACTCGTACTAAATTTACTAATTCATGCCAAACTTCCGGTAATTTATATAAATATGAGTGATAAAAGCCTGACTGAAAAATTCTTTTTCCACTGTCCAAAACATAATGACCTACGATGAAATTTAACGTACTAGTCTTTAATTGAATGTTTTAACAACTGACATAATGTTAGAAAATTCCGGGGAAAGACGTCCTTACTGAACCTTTTCTTCAAACATACACAGTGCGCCAACTAAACATACAACCCATACAGTTGATTGAAACGCGGGGAAAATGGGAGGCTGCAAAGGACGTGCGCTGTTGTAAAACTTCAACAACAACAACAAAACATACGAAGAAAAAAAAAACACACACACACACTAAAATACGGCTTTTTTTTATTTTGAACGGTGAATATCGTGTTAACGTCAAAACGACGTTTTTCCCACTAAAATGTATATTCGATCACTGACAGTATTAGAGTGTGTGCAACGATTGTTTTCCTTAACTTTAGTTTTTAGAATCTGTTTTATTCGGTTCTCTGTGTATGCAGATAGTTTTTGTTTCATATTTTCACGTTCACACCATGTTATTGGATTTCGACACATTTGAAACATCTTACTGCTGACACTTCCGTATTTTTACCTATATTCCCAAGGTACAGTCATAGTTATTTTTACCTAGATGTTTTTTTTACTAATGAGAGATTGATATCGGTTTTTGATTCAAGTTATCATAAAGCATAGATTAATATTCCATAAAAAAAACCTTCTGATTGCAAGAAATTGGTTATGAATATATGCTTCCGAATACTAACAACAGGAAAATAAAATGTGTGAATTATTTCAACTATTTTAGCATATTGCTTATTAGATAACACATATAAACAAAACATTGAATAAGCTATACAAGGCAAATAAAAGTTATATAAAAATTATCATGGAAATAGCAACCATACTGTTAAGACGTTAAATGAATAGACAGTTTCATTAGAAAGGCCAGTATTCAATCACCAGAGAGAGGTTTCTAAAAGGACAACCAAATGACGGAAAATAATGATAAAAGGCGCAAAAGAGTAATCAAGGGAATCAAGATTATAGCGGAATTCAAAAGAATGTAATCCAAGGACATAAACCAGACATGGAAAACAGAAACACACAACAAAGAACATAAAATAACCAAATAATACATACAAAGTAACAAAAGTAAATGAGCATGCCGGACTCCACTAATACCTGGGAGCATGGACAAGGTGCACCGGCAGGGTAAGCGTCCTGTTTTTTTTCTAGAAACACCCTCTGGGTTGCTCACATGGAGTAGAAACTGAAAGCGTATCAACTAAACTAGTTATTATTTTTTTTCTTGTTATTTATGATATGAATTGATTTGATATAATATTTTAAAATAGGTCTGAGGAAAGAAATTATTTTAATTCCTATTATTACATACTTAATCTATTATTTAATCTATCAACCACAATAGTATTTTTACAGTCTTCTTTCTTTGTGAGATTGCCATAAATATGGACTACAAAGAACGAGTAATCAGGGGAATCAAGAGCTGCATGGCATACCTGAAGAATGGAATGATGGGTCTTTAGGATTATTTTGGTTATTTAAAGTTCTTTGTAGTGTTTGTCTATTGTCCTCGTCTAATAATTATTCTTTGATTATGTTCTTTTGTTAGCCGTTCGGATACTGATTGTCTTGTTTACCCTATCAACATCATCATGTAACAATTCGAACAATAATCGATAAAAGATATCAACAAAATAATTACAGAAAATAAGGAATGTTTTAATAAATATAAGTGTAATAAAGTTCAAAGTAAATAAAGAAGACCTCATGGCTGTTGATCTTGTATTAGAAAATAACTCTGTTAAATGTGAAAGAAACGATATGCCAGTAAATAGTCAACATATACAACAAAGAACATAAGGTAACTAAAATCATACATACAAAGTAACAAAAGCAAATGAGCAACTGGGACTCCACTAAAAAGAGTAATCAAGGGAACCAAGGTTATAGCGGTAATCAAAAGAAAATATAATCCAGGGACAAAGACCAGACATGGAAAACAGACACACACAACAAAGAACATAAAGTAACTAAAATCATACATACAAAGTAACAAAAGCAAATGAGCAACTGGGACTCCACTAAAAAGAGTAATCAAGGGAACCAAGGTTATAGCGGTAATCAAAAGAATATAATCCAGGGACAAAGACCAGACATGGAAAACAGACACACACAACAAAGAACATAAAGTAACTAAAATCATACATACAAAGTAACAAAAGTAAATGAGCAACTCGGACTCCACTAAAAACTGGGAGCATGGACCAGGTGCACCGGTAGGGTAAGCGTCCTCTGCTTTTCTAGAAACACCTGCCGAGTTGCTCATAAAAAGTCAAGTCCGGGATAGACAAACGAGGAATGGTAAACTATGACTAAAACTGAGAGCATGGACCAGGTGCACCGTTTGGGTAAGCGTCCTCTGCTTTTCTAGAAACACCCGCCGAGTTGCTCATAAAAAGTCAAGTCCTGGTAGACGGAAAAGGGAAGGAAAATATAAAAGTAATAAAAAATAATACTCATATGAATATTGCAAAATTTGGTTTGCAGGTCACGATTTTCACGTAGTAACCTCTCATCAGCAGCATTACCACTAAATTAATGTAGAATATAAAAGATCTTAATCCAAAACTAACTAGATATAAGAAGTACTCTAAACCAAAATATGATAAAAGGAAGCAAAATCTAGCAACAAAATGGGGTTCACTACTTGTTTTTCACTTAGTTAATCGCATTTAAATCTTATAATACTGCAAGTTTCGGCAAAATATCAATAAGTTCAGATAAATCTGACTTCCAAAAAATAACCAAAAAGGAAACATAATGCACCAATGAGGGGTACTACCAAGTATAATAAAAAAAAATGAAAATCGTTTATCAATTCTTTGAATATTTTTTAACAAACTCTGATTTGTTCATTCATGTGTCTTAGAAATTTTATCGTTTTTCAATACTTCCTGTTGACCTAAGTGCCAATGGTATTATTACCTGTCCCGGTGAACAAGTAGGAACAGACGTACAGTCAGACAACGATATTGCTCCATTGCCCTCAATATCTCCACATTCAAAACATTGAAATCCTTCTATTAAAGGTGGAACAGTAACTTCCACTGAAAGATACAATAAAGCTATTATTATCAATGTAAAAGTGTAGAAATTAAGCCGATGAAAAATATATTTGTACTATTATAACTTCAGCCAAATAAAATGATTGATTTTTACCCACTTTAAGATGATTCTGATGCTTACTGGCATAAAAGCTAAAAGTGGTCGAATCTAACCAGTAAATACTAAGCAAACTGCTATTGATAAAAAACAATCACTTATACAAATATTGCAAACTGTGGAATGGAGTAACCTCTCATCAGCAGCATTACAACTAAAATCGTGTGGAATAGGGAATATTTTTATCAAAAAACTAATTGTATATAAGAAGAACTCTGAACCAAAATATGGTAAAATGAAGCAAATCTAGCAAAAACAACAAGATATATGAAGAAAAATATTTTTAAGCAAGAAACCGTGTTTTGCACCACTTACTGTTGACCTAATTTTATCATTACCTGCCATGATAAACAAGTAGGAACAGTCAGGCAACGATGTTGCTCCATTGCCCTCAATGCAAACAAAAACGACTTCATTAAACTGTATACATTTAACTCTATGGTTCTACAATGTTTTATACCACTAGGGTTAGACTGGTTTTGAACCTTTAAGGGATGTTGACAATACAATGTTGTATGTGTATAGTTTAATGTATATTTTATGTATGGTTTGTGAAACAAATAGTTTTTGCCTAAGAAAAAGAATTTCCTTTCGACAATGCAAGTACGGTGAAATATATATTATAATTTATAAGTTATACTTCTTTTCCTGTTTAAAACAGATATACACAATGGCATGTACATTTTAATATGTCTAAAGTTATCAATATTTTAAATGGCGATTTATTATTTTTCTTCCTATTTTTTTAGATCAAGGACAATCCCCTCCCCAGGATAATTGTACCTCCCCTTACAATCCTGGATCTGTCCCTGAATACAAAGGTATAATGGAGTCGTCATACGATTCAGTTATCCCGTGGGGGAAACGGTATAGTATTAAGTATTGGAAACCGAGGTAACGTCGTAAGTCCGACGCTCATTGGAAATTCCAAGATTAATGTTGATAATTCCAAAGTTAATGATGAAAATTCCGAGATTAAGTTGACTATTCAAAGGTTAATGTTGATAATTGATAATTCAAAGATTAAAGTTGATAATTCCAAGATTAATATAAAGTTGATAATTCTAAGACTAAAGTTGAAATTCCACGCTTAATGCTGATAATTCCAAGATTACACTTGATAATTCCAATAATAATATAAAGTTGATAATTCCAAGATTAAAGTTGGAAATTCCAAGTTTAATGTTGATAATTCCAATGCACCAGAAACCAGGATTTTCCTGAAGTACCAGGTACAAGTAAACAGATCTTTTTGAGATTGTACTACAAGGTGTCATTTTGGGGGCTGTGACTTGATCTGATTAAGAACTAATGGTAAAAAAGCATTTTCCTGTTATCTGGATAATAACGAGTAAAACAGAGCTGGTCTCTTTGAAATTGTACCACTTTTTTCGTCCCAAGAAAGGAAAGTTAAGATTGATTTTAACCAAATAAGGTCCAAAAAGTCCACATTGATTCTGGTGAGATTCTCATCCAAAATTTTGCACCAACTTTATTGCTTTGATCTTTTACACAAGAATTATATAAAAGTTCTTATACATGTAACATCATCATGAAATCTGTAACATCTATGCAGCTTCCTTTCAGAGTTGAGACTTAAAAACTTCAGTACAGAAATATCATTATTCAATGTGACCACACTATTGGTTTCTATTAAATTGAAAAAATCTAAGACTCCAGATATAGAGCAACAAACCTACATTAAGCGAAATGGTCAATTTGTCTTATAATATATACATCTAAACCGTAGTAACTGAGAAATAGTACTTCAACACTGAAAAATAGGTATCATCCATTTCTTCTATGTATAGCTGAGAAAATATCCTCAATAACCCACCTAATTTTACTGGCGGGTATAATGATAGAGGTATCCATGCTTCTTTCCTTCAGTTACGCAGTTCCCATATCATACTTTTACTCCTTCTACACCACTTAATAATTTTCATAGAATCTTTTCGTTGCAAAAATTTGGACATTTTGCTTTGTATGCTTGATTTTAGTTACTCTATGTTCTTTGTTGTGTATGTCTGTTTTCCATTTCTGTTTCTGTTTTCGGGGATTTGATACATCGCATCTACCCAAAATAATTTGAGATAAAGGATACTACAGACACTGTGAAGTCAGCCTCATATCTTGACCTATATTTAGAAATCGATGGTAAGGGAAAACTATTGACCAAACTTTACGACAAACGTGATGATTTTTCATTCTAAATTGTCAACGCTCCTTTCATCTGTGGCAACATCCTTTCAGCACCTGCATATGGAGTGTTCATATCACAACTCATACGTTATGCCAGAGGTTGCCGAAACTACGCAGACTTTTTGTATCGCGCTAGAACTCTGACAAATAAGCTTCTGGAACAGGGTTATGGTGCTACAAGATTTGAGACATCACTGCAGAAGTGTTATGGTCGTTATCATGAACTCGTGGATCGTTATGGGGTATCCATCTGCACCATGAAAACTGATTTTTTCAACAGGTCATCGTTTTCCTTTCCTCATTTGTCTACCCCGGACTTGACTTTTTATGAGCAATTCGGCGGGTGTTTCTAGAAAAGAAGAGGACGCTTACCCTGCAGGTGCACCTGGTCCATGCTCCCAGTTTTTAGTGGAGTCCGAGTTGCTCATTTGCTTTTGTTACTTTGTATGTATGATTTAAGTTACTTTATGTTCTTTGTTGTGTATGTCTGTTTTCCATGTCTGGTCTTTGTCCCTGGATTACATTCTTTTGATTACCGCTATAACCTTGATTCCCTTGATTACTCTTTTGACTTTGAGTAGGTTGGGGTTACAGAATAACAATATCAATTACTTTAAACACCAAAACATGTTTTCTTCTAGCCAATGCAAACTCATTCTAGACAAAACGAATTGGCTCTTCGTACAATACCAGTCTGCGTTCATACTAACCCTCCGGGTAATACCAGTCGGTGTCCACACTTGTAAGATACAAGTAAAATGTACGGAAAATACAATTGTTGATATTATGAAAGTCCATCATTTATTATATGTTTGTGTCATTAAAATTGTTGAATCTAAATCCAAGAAGTTTAATAATTTGATTGTATGTATAGTGCAGAAACATTGTTTCAAGTATTACTCGTTATTAGTGTTATATCTGCCTTGATTCTTCTGGTAGTCTTTACACATTTCATAAAAATAAGTCCCGTAGTTGTGTGAAAGTGAGTAAGTCATAGAAAATGTAGACATGGAAACGCTTACAAAACAAAACAAATTTCCACTTTCAAGGGAAATGACAATATTTGGCAGAAATTATTGAATGTCTCATGGCCGAAACTGAGTGAAGAGGGCGCTTACAAACATATTTCGGAAAAATTTCAATTATCAAGGGAAATGACTTGCAATATTAACCTATCATTTTCGATTTCCATACATGTTTTATAAATTCATGGTAGCAACATTTGGTATAAATGTTATCAAATTCGTTAACAAAAGAACGTGTTCGCGGACGCCTGAAGCATTTCTTTTTCCCCACGTCGCAGAACAACGAGGTACAAAAAAGTACAGTTTTAATTATATTTTGAAATACTTAATTAGGATGGCAAAACTGTTACAAGACATTTAAAAGTAAAAATCAAGATTGAAGTGAGGATAAAAGTTAATAGGAAATAAAACAAAAGAACCACATAAATCATAAGTTTTCAACAAAGGTGCAATTAATTTGGCTAACATCCTCCATCACAAAAACGTTACCAACAAAAATCCTCCATATTTCAAAGACAAATCCATACCAATTATTTCATATTCCTATACTTCACCCATTGCATCCAAAATTTTCAATTATAAAAGGCTATTGCAGACCCTCGAGATTGAGGACTTCAAGGCTAAACCACCTGACTGTTCTTGCAAAAACTCTTCATTCCAATATGGTCCTTCTGGTGACGTCGTTACAGGAGATTTCACCATCATCGAAAACGAATCTCTACGTAATATCCTTTCTAAAGGTCCCAAGTACCGTGAACCACGCTCCATAAATTGGAATTATAACTTTAAAGTTCTTAGGGATGCCGTCGAGGACTATGCAAGAAAATGGATAAAACGAGAACAAGAAGACATTGATTCTCTGTCAGAGTGGTTAAAGGCCGTGAGGTCTTTAATTTTGAAACGAATGAAAGTTTTAAGTAGGTCAATGAGTGCCAAGGCTTTTTTAAAGACCCCGATGTAACAAGAACATTGTCGACTAAACATGACAATTATGTTGTTGTACCAGCAGATAAAGCCCAAAACAACTTTATATTTGTCTTCAAAACGTTTTACGTCCAATGTTTATTATCAGAGGTAGACTTAGAAAATAATAGCAGTGATAAGACCTATACTGCTACCATACTCTCCAAAGAGGAGATTGTGGAAAAGCATAAATCTGTGCTATCCTCTTTTGGTCTCTCTACCAAGGACGATGATTGTGATTTACCGTCTATCTACTGGATTCCTAAACTCCACAGGAATCCATACAAACAATGTTTCATGGCTGGATCTGCAAAATGTACCACCAAACCTCTTTCAAAACTTTTGACTTCTATACTCACAACTGTCAAAAAGGGTCTGCAGTCCTACCACAACACTTGTTACTCCAGTAGTGGTATTAATTCAATGTGGATCCTGAAAAATTTGAAAGATCTTTTGGAGACAATCAGTTCAAGATTATTATCTGAATATAATAGCATTAAAACCTATGATTTTTCAAGACTGTATACTTCTATTCCTCATACCTAGTTAAAATCCCCACTTAAAAACATTATACATCGTTGTTTTTCCAAAAAAAATTGGTACACCTAGATACAAATATATATTTCTTGGTAGAGATTCCTCATACTTTGTAAGAAATAACTCCAAATCATCTTCCAAATATACAGAGTAAGATGTTTACAAACTGCTGGAATTTTTAATCCACAAAATATTTTTCCAGTATGGTGGACGTGTTTTTTACCAAACGGTCGGCATTCCAATGGGAACAAATTGTGCTCCTTTACTTGCTGACCTATTCCTTCACTCTTATGAGGCAGACTTGATAGCTGATCTGATCAGAAAGAATGAATATCGTTCTGCTAGATCCTTCAATCTCAGTTTCCGCTATATAGATGACGTTTTATGTTTAAACCATCCTAATTTCGGGGATTTGATACATCACATCTACCCAAAAGAACTTGAGATAAAGGATACTACAGACACTGTGAAGTCAGCCTCATATCTTGACCTACATTTAGAAATCGATGGTAAGGGAAAACTATTGACCAAGCTTTACGACAAACGTGATGACTTTTCATTCAGAATTGTCAACTTTCCTTTCATCTGTGGCAACATCCCTTCGGCTCCTGCATATGGAGTGTTCATATCATAACTCATACGTTATGGCAGAGCTTGCCGAAACTACGCAGACTTTTTGTATCGCGCTAGAACTCTGACAAATAGGCTTCTGGAACAGGGTTATGGTGCTTTAAGATTGAAGTCATCACTACAGACGTTTTATGGTCGTCATCATGAACTCGTGGATCGTTATGGGGTATCCATCTGCACTATGGAAACTTATTTATTCCTCATTTGTCTACCCCGGACTTGACTTTTTATGAGCAACTCGGCGGGTGTTTCTAGAAAGGCAGAGAATGCTTACCCTACCGGTGCACCTGGTCCGTGCTCCCAGTTTGTAATGGAGTCCGAGTTGCTCATTTGCTTTTGTTACTTTGTATATATGATTTTAGTTACTTTGTGTTCTTTGTTGTATGTATCTGGTTTCCATGTCTGGTCTTTGTCCCTAAATTGCATTCTTTTGATTACCGCTATAACCTTGGTTCCCTTGATTACTCTTTCATATGTTTTTGTTGATTTTTTTAATATAATGTATCATTTAATAATACGGAAGTGTATCATTTAATAATACAAATGTAAAGTATATCTTTCATAATTATATCCAACTTAGAAGTCGTATATATAAACACTACATACCGAATTTTGATATTTATGTAATTGGTAATTTTGAATATATATATAAACATCACATCTATTAGGAATTTTAAAATACATCTTTACATAAAAGTTACTAGTTTATGTTAAGGGTATAATGTTAGTACATAGGCAACGATACATATTTTCTCCCCTAAAATATCAAATGTCTTTGTTACTACTTGAGACAAGTAACATCAAGAAACACAATAGCAGACAACGATGTTATAAGAATAAATGCTCCAACCCATCCTAAAGTTTTGGCAGAAGGTCTATCATCACGGGCACACACTTTACTCCGTAGATTCGCAGAAATAGTTGATTTATTAATTTTTAAAAGTTTCTGCATTCAGTCTATACAAAACTCGTCGGACCTTCGGTCAAATCCGATAAAATTGCTGCCGGTTCGATAAAGATCGCTCCGATATCCGGACCATAAGTCCAACATCGTTTTCGAGTTTTATTGTACATCCGTCATCGAATTGTTTCCCCTGAAAAATACAAATGGCCGGTCGTGTACGAAACTTTTGAAATGTCCTTTTTTAAGGTATACGGAGGGTGCAGTACCCGGCAAAGCAGTTCTCTCATCCCCATGAATCCTTACATATAGACTAGAACAGTTCAGCTTAAAACTTTCTGTGGAACTTCATCTCATGATCGGACATCAGACAATACTAGTACAAAAATGTACATGTCAAAGGCTTAAAAATAAAACACACATATATCTTTTCAATTTTTTACTAATCATTACAAAAGCTTAAACAAAACCTTAAACACTATTAAAGGAGAATATTCAGTAACCATGAAATAACCAATTTCTTATCACTTAAATGAATAAAAGTTTTTTTGGACCAGAAAAACTTCATGCGGTCCAGTAAAACAGTAAGCTTTACAGGTTCGAATGACCAGTAAAAAATAAAATTTCGCGTAGACAGTACATTGTTGTAATACTTGTATATATGTTGGTTTGAATGTTCGGCAATGTGTCATTTTGTCTTTGATTAGGTGCCTTGTTTATATTTTCAGAACTTGCAGAATTTTCAACTGGTTTCATCTCTACACCTGTATCGTGTTCTCCTTCTGGAGTGGAAGAACATTGGTTTTGTTTACAATGTATATTAGACTGAGGATCTGTTGTGATGTGTAAAGATATACTAGTACTCCTATAAGTATAGTTTATTAAAGATCGTCGTTTCTAAAACTCGACGACTTCTCTTTTCAATAATGATTTGTAAAACATGATTTATTTGGTGGTTGCATCATTCTTATTTCCCCCATTTCTTTTTTTCTTGTACGGTGAAATAAACCAACTCACCTGCGAATGTTATATTAAAAATCGATATTTTCATAGAACCTCCACAAATTTCAAATTCGCGTCCATTGCATCTGGAACTACAAAGAGGTCCTTGTACTCTTTTTCCATGGTTCATGTTTTCACAAGTTGCGCAGAAACATTTGTAACCATACTAAAATATACTGTCAATTATACACATACGACACTGTATTGTCTCCAATTTAATATCTCATGATTTTTAAGAGTAATAAAGGTAACCAAGGTTATAGCAGTAATCAAAAGAATGTAATCCAGTGACAAAGACCCGACATTGAAAACAGCCATACACAACAAAGAACATAAAGTAACTAAAATTATACATACAAAGTAACAAAAGCAAATGAGCAACTCGGACTCCACTAAAAACTGGGAGCATGAACCAGGTGCACCGATAGGGTAAGTGTCCTCTGCTTTTCTAGAAACACCTGCCGAGTTGCTCATAAAAAGTCAAGTCTGGGGTAGACAAACGAGGAAAAGAAAACACTGACACGTTGAATGAATCAGTTTTCATGGTGCAGATGGATACACCATAACGATCCACGAATTCATGATGACGACCATAAAACTTTTGTATTGATGACTTCAATCTTGTAGCAACATAACCCTGTTCCAGAAGCCTATTTGTCAGAGTTCTAGCCCCATACAAAAATGCGTAGTTTCGGCAAGCTCTGGCATAACGTATGAGTTGTGATATGAACACTCCATACGCAGGTGCTGAAAGAATGTTGCCACATATGAAAGGATGTTGCCACATATGAAAGGAAAGTTGACAATTCTGAATGAAAAGTCATCACGTTTGTCGTAAAGTTTGGTCAATAGTTTACTTTACCATCGATTTTTAAGTGTAGGTCAAGATATGAGGCTGACTTAACAGTGTCTGTAGTATCCTTTATCTCAAGTTCTTTGGGGTAGATGCGATGTATCATATCCCCAAAATTAGGATTGTTTAAAGATAATACGTCATCTATATAGCGGAAACTGAGATTGAAGGATCTAGCCAAACGATGTTTTTTTCTTTCTGATCAGATCAGCTATCAAGTCTGCCTCATAAGAGTGACGGAATAGATCAGCAAGTAAAGGAGCACAATTTGTTCCCATTGGAATGCCGATCGTTTGTTGAAAAACACGTCCACCACACTGGAAAAATATTTTGTGGATTAAAAATTCCAGCATTTTGTAAACATCTTACTCTGTATATTTGGAAGATGATTTGGAGTTATTTCTTACAAAGTATGAGGAATCTCTACCAAGAACTATATATTTGTATCTAGGTGTACCAATTTGTTTTGGAAAAACAACGATGTATAATGTTTTTAAGTGGGGATTTTAACTGAGTATTGGGAATAGAAGTATACAGTCTTGAAAAATCATAGGTTTTAATGCTATTATATTCAGATAATAGTCTTGTACTAATTGTTTCCAAAAGATCTTTCGAATTTTTCAGGATCCACATTGAATTAATACCACTACGGGAGTAACAAGTGTTTTGGTAGGACTGCAGACCCTCTTTGCCAGTTGTGAGTATAGAAGTTAAAGGTTTTGAAAGAATAATCAAGAGAACCAAAATTATAATCAAAAGAATGTAATCCAGGGACAAAGACCAGACATGGAAAACAGACATACACAACAAAGAACATAAAGTAACTAAAATCATACATACAAAGTAACAAAAGTAAATGAGCAACTCGGACTCCACTAAAAACTGGGAGCATGGACCAGGTGCACCGGTAGGGTAAGCGTCCTCTGCTTGGTGGTACATTTTGCAAATCCAGCTATGGAACGTTGTTTGTATGGATTCTTGTGGAGTTTAGAAATCCACTACATAGACGGTAAATCACAATCATCGTCCTTGGTAGAGAGACCAAAAGAGGATATCACAGATTTATGCTTTTCCACTATCTCTTCTTTGGAGAGTGTGGTAGCAGTAAATGTAACTTATAAATGTAACCGTTCTATCTTCATTGTACGGAAGCGTATTAGGGTAATCCTTTTAATTTCATTTTTTTCAAATGGTCGACTTTAATCTTGGAATTTTCAAGTTTGTATTAACATAAATCTTGGAACTATCAACATTTAACTCGGAAATTCCAACTTTAATCTTTTTACAACCGAAACGTTCATTAGTATAAGAAAGCTCAAAAAAAAAAAAATAAAATAAAATAAAATAAAAATCTGCGAATTAATTATTATCATTTATATAATATACATTTAAATAACTCATGTATCTATATCAATACCTCTGTTCCTGCGAAAGTAAAGTTGTATTTACCACAGAAGTCAATGCATTTGGAGGCAGACATAAGTCGTTGATCGTGCTTCACTTTTCCAGGAAGAAGATAATGATTCGGATTTGTGAAACACCTAACGTACTGGTTAGAATTTGCTGTAAATATAACTGTGTCTTTTTCGATCTGTGTGCATATTCCATTTATTGCTTTATTAGTAACAGATATTGCCAGACTAGTTGATGCAGACTGCCCAAGGATAGTGATATGGGATTTATCACAGAAGAGGTAAGTGGGCGTATCCACTACCATATGATGTACTGTACAAGTAGATGAGCATACTGTGCCTTCTCTATGAATTACATTCTTACTCTAATAATTAATTTCAAGTTTTCTCAATCGAAGGCCTGTGCTTTTCCTATTTACCCACTAAGAATGCTCCATCTATGTTTGGTAGAATATTTATATGGGGTGATGTGCAAACAATTAACTGATGCCGTTACTATGATTCGAAACTTATTTTAGACTTTTACTGATTTTTCAAGATTTCTTAAATGTAGAAGAATTTGTGGATGCGTCACATCTGAAAGTGTTTGATGGTTCACTTCTACATTGGCGTGATTGGATTTTATGAAGTGTAGACGACAACACCATTCTGATAAAAAATATTAACTGGAGTATTCAAACTAAAGCGATGACATTGCACCAATAAATATTGAAACTGGGCCATCTGAAGGGTTAATTTTTTAAGACAGACTATGATTTAATAATCAATTTTTGTGAGATAATAGTTGAAAAAAAACATGTAATTTGATTCAGTGAATTAACGTTTTATACAAATAATTTTCATTTACGTATATATACTTTGATTTTATACAGTTACTCATAACTATGGTTGATCTCGGTTGAGTAATTTTATTACTTTTATTTTGTGGTAATTTTCTTACGGTTACTGTAAATGAGTGGTGATACTTTAAACACTAAAATATTGTCTTGTCATCTTTAGTTTTGGCAATTTCAAACTCTTCAGCGGAGGGTGGTAAATGGTTACGTTAAGAATTCTTTTTTTTTTTATTTGTATCGAAAATTATTGGTAAGGAGTAATCAAGGGAAGGTTCTAGCGGAAATCAAAAGTATGTAATCCAGGGACAAAGACCAAACATGGAAAACAGACAAACACAACAAAGAACATTAAGTAACTAAAATAATACATACAAAATAACAAAAGCCAATGAGCGACTCGGACTCCAATAAAAACGTATATGTACTTTGATTTTATAGTTTCTCATAACTATGGTGGATCTCAGTTTGTGTTACAAAAACAAGAAAAACAGACCATATACAGAATTGAAAGAATTTAAACACATAGAATGAAAAAGTAAATAGGCAACTCGGATTGATACAAATAATAAAAACTATTAAACTACCTGTTGGGTAAGAGTTCTAAAAGTAGTTAGCGAGTTGCTCAAATTAAAATAAGATAAAATAAGAATAATTGTCTTGTTTGGTACAATGATTTCCGAAAAAATCGCAAGCTTTACAGTTTCAGCTGAATTATTTTCATATTATATTTTTAAAAATGACTTATTCACTTTCTATATAAGAACAAATACTTAAAACTGAAAGGTTTGCTTATCGTGAGTGGACACAAACGGTTAATCGGCACTGATGTAATAAAGCAACAAAAACACAGACATCATTTTATCTGTTGAAAATATAGAGTATGGTGGTTTTATAAGTAGACGATTTTCTTGTTCCATTGTAATAGGTATGTAAGCACGTAATACGGAAGAGATTAATATTTGCACGGAAATTTCGTGACTGTCGAGGATCATAAAAATCGATTATAGCTTTTCGAATAAGTTTCTACTTAAAATATCAATTTTTTTTTTGTTTTTTTTTGTGTTTTTTTTTAATAAAGAAGAGTTGCTTTTGAAAAGGATATGATTGTTCTAAATGAAATCTATTAGAAAAAAAAAACATTTTCCGTCAAATTACAATTAACGGAACAAATACAATATGTTAGTCGTATGTGATTGCGGGCGGGGGGGGGGGGTAAACTAAATTGCTGAATTCTGATTTCATCCCCATGATAGCCAGATAATTCCTTCATATTTCAGCAAGTTATATATGCACACTGAGCATAGCACAGTTACTTCATTGTGTGTAAGTCTTTGCAGGAATATTTTATTGCTGTTTTTTGTTAACTAATCAGACCAATGTTTGAATAAAAAAAAACAAATAGAAAAAAATTCAGTTGTCGCTTATTTCTATGAATTTAATTCTATGTTAGGTTACATTAAATCTAACTTTCATTGCAAAGAACATAGTTATAATAAGCAATATTGGTTACCTTTAAGAAGGCAAAATTATGTTCCACAACTCAACAGCTTCGGTTTTTTGGTTCTCCTGTTGAGAAAGACTGATATCATTAAGTCAACACAATTTTTTTCTTACTAATTTTCAGTCGTTAAACCTTACACATAACAGGAGTTCAACCAGTAGTTTTTGCAAGCTACAGAGCATTGTGTGCGTCTGTTTCAAGTTTTTGTCAGTTTTTAAACTGTGTATATGTTGAGGTGTCCTGGATTTTCCACATTAGTGAATTTGAGGTAGAGTTTTTTCTCAGATTTGTAGTTTCCGTTTGATGTGAGTTTAGTACCTGAAATCAAATACAAGTATTACAAGAATTTCTTTATATATTTTTAGTCTTCTTTTTCCTTTAAAAACTGATGGAAGGATTCTCGGCACTTTTTTCTAGATGAATAGTATGTCTTTATTAAAGTTCGAAGTGATTCACACTGTAAAACTCTTTTTGAAAATAGTGAAAGATTTAAATTTATTAAGATAATTTTTCCGCTGGTTTCCTTTTTTATTTCAATTCTGATTGAACCATAGTGACTTGCTCCCACTATCAAATATGCAGCCCGTGTTCTCATGGTGCAGATGGGTACACCATAACGATCCACGAGTTCATGATGACTATAAAACTTCGGTAGTGATGACTTCAATCATGTAGCAACATAACCCTGTTCCAGAAGCCTAATTTTAAGTAGTCTAGCGCGGTACAAAAAGTCGGCAAGCTCTAGCATAACGTATGAGTTGTGATATAAAAACTCCATACGCAGGTACTGAAGGGATGTTGCCACAGACGCAAGGAAAGTTCACAGTACGGAATGAAAAATAATTGCGTTTGTCGTATAATTAGTGTAGGTCATTACATAATAGACTGACTTCATCTGATGAAGGATATTTGGATAGCTATTTTGGTAATACTAACACCTTGAATTGTCAGATGAAAATACGTTCTAGTTTTAGAGAAAAACTATATCTAACTTTTAAAGAGTAATTAGATGGCATTAAACAAGTAATTTTCACCAATTTTCAGGTATTTCATTTCATTTTATTTAACTAGTTTTATCATTAAATGTATATCCCAATCCTTTTTATGTGATTGGTTGACTCTTGAATGTTTTATTTTTTTTTAATTCCACACAGGTTGAACATGAAATTTGTTTCAGTAATTACTGGCATGTATTTTTGTATGTTTATTGTCGTTGTAACTTTGCTTTTGATTTTATAATGCATTTTCTTATATTTCCAGTAGCAGAGGTTTATAAATTTAGTAGCTTTTCTCAAATATATGTGTAGAAAAGTGTTTAGTTTTAATCACCATGTTTTGGTGTATAGGGAACGTGAAGAGGATATCATTTCAGTTACATTTTAAAAAAAATAGGAATTATTTTATGTAGCTTTATTTCATTAGCATGATTGTAATTATACATCAGTCAATAATAAAAACAAAAACCACAATTTTCATAACATTGGCAATAATAGTAATTTCTCCCTGTATTATTTGATATCATAATCACTTGTTGGTGGCTGGTGCCACCATGAGCCCAACAGATGACATCAGCTGTGCTGCTGAGATGGATGGTTCCTGTATGTCTCAAAGGTAAATTAACTTGGCTTGGGATTCTTTTGTTGCAGATATCTGGTATCAGGAGAGTTTCCGTTCGTAGACTTGCTTTATCTTCATCGGCAGGTACCTTGCCTCGCTGCTTTCTTTGTCGGAATCACTGCTCCATCGTATGAATAATTGGGTACCCCCCCCCCCCGCATGAAATGTGAAGACCGATTGAATCTCGGTATCCATCTTTATACCATCTTTCTAGAATTGATGACTTCCTGTAATCTCAGGTATCTTCAATTCCTAGCTAAATTTTGCTAGTAATATTCGTAGACAAACTGAATATCAAAAGTTAACCATTGGTTTATTCGGCTAAATTAATGCATAGAAATGAACAAGTACTAATATCATAATTGGTAACATGGAATTAATCTTAATATTTTAGAAAGAACTGTAAAAGGGACCTTGGTGTTTGCATATGCATGCCCTTGAACCCGGGATTTGAACCTTAACGATAGTTGCAGATGCTAACAGGCTTTACAAATCTATAGGCTCTGGCGACTACTATATCGATTCTGATCTTCGTTCTAAATTGATAGGAAAAAATTCTATCTACAATGTTGGTAATTAGTTGTTACATGTCACGCTTCCACCACCCAAGCTCGGAACAAAGCCATCTTTTAGATCGGCTCTTTCGATAAATGCGGCATCAAAAGGTATTAATGTGTATTTGAATGTGCTTTTTCTGCTTCTGTTCCTGTTTTATTTATTCTATATAATGATGATAATAACTTTTTGTTGTTGCTTAGCTTTATTTAGGCAAACCATTATAAATTTGGTTATTATATAATACATGGTAATTTTTGTATTAAAATAAAAAAAATGTGTTATAATATTGTAAAACTTACAACGAATCGATCAACATTGAAGCTTTTATTAATAAAACAAAATAAAAACTTGGAACGAATCGACCATATTATCTAGTACGAATTTGTTGGTGTGAACAGGAGTTGCATCGAAAGAGTAATCATGGAAACCAAGGTTATAGCGACACTGATCATTAAAAATGCCTAATTTCCTCACGTTTTACCGAATTTAAAAGAGAAATGCCTAATTTTTCGGATTTACATATTAAATTCGATGTTCCGAGTTAAATTCGGACTTGTGCCCTTAAAATTAGTATAAAATAATTAAATTAGGCTATCAATTTAAAATTCGGATATTCCCGATAAAATTCGGTGTGTACAATAAAATTAGGATACACAGCGTATTTAGGCTAAAAACCACTAATTCCACTTCCCATAGGCTTCTATGCTAATTTCACAATATTCAATGGCTTCTCTGGACTTACCTTAACTTTAACCTGCAGAGGACTATATATCAGCATGATTCTACATATGTCAGCTCACAATCCTGGGGTTGTCAGGCTATAATACGGAAAACCTGATCGCAAACCTTAGTGGTGCACCGTGTTGGGAAAGATGTCACGTTCATCGCACGTTAAAGAACCCTGCTGTGGTATTCGATAGGAGTAGGAACCCTTGCGCTCCGCCACAGGAGGCTAAATTGCCCGACCCTACCCATCCCTCCCTTTTTCTAGTGGCAATCTGAATTTGTCGACCCTGCTGCCCTTGTGTCCCATCCATTTTTTTTCATCATCATTTCATGTTCATTTTATCATCCATTTCATGTTCATCGTCTGAATATAGCTGAAATATTGCTGCTCGGACGTTACACCCAAACAATCAATCATTCAATCCAAATTAAAAATCATTCAAGCCATATTGGGGGTCGGCGATATTCGGCCTGCCGAAATGACAGACAGACGGACGGACGAGGTGTCCGCTTGTTAAATTGGGGTATGTTGCACAAACAGTCGTTTACAACTGAATTGAATTCTATCGAGGCAAGCAGGTGTGACAACAGATAATGTTATTGTGTGTATTTTAAAAAATATATATACATCAAAATTATTTTTTTCATTTGATTCTTAAAATTATTTCCATTTATTTAAAAAATATATATTAAAGTAAACATTTTGTTGTTATAATAAATTTTCATTCATATTTTGTGAATTCAGTATGCCTTCATTTGATTTAAACATAAATATACTGTAACAGATCTTATTGAATACATGTAATCAATTTATCGGGTAATTGTAGAAAAAAAACTTGACAGCGACAAGATATGCTGAACTACCTCCGAATTCTGTTTACAGTCAACTTGCAATCTAAACTGACTGAAATACATGCACATTGTATATATCCATAAAAGTTATATTTTACCCAATTCCAAAAGAAAATTTCCGTAGAATTAAAAGCTCCAGTAAACACCAATTAACCATGTCCGTATTCTATAATGTCATTTACTTGTTTTTGATACAGTTTTTTTTTATAAAGTCATCAAATAAAAGATGGCAAACTGCCAAATATGTTTGCAGATAATGGAAGTTGCTAGCTGACACTGTGCAAAGATAAAAGAAGTCGCACGTGCTACCACACCAATCGAGTCACTTTCGCGATAAATGCAAGATGTTTATTAAACTCTCAATTTCCGAATTAATTCTATTAATTGCGTTTAATTACATCGGCTTTGTTTATTCTAAACACTTACATGTTTCACGCACTATGAAATATATTCTAAAGTGTTAGAAGAGCGTTCCCTTGGCGAGCATGCAGAACAAAAAATCATGGTACATGGAAACCACTAAAAGAATAAAAGTATCACACACTTATTAGTAAGAATGTCTTGTGTCAAATATTGATCTACTTTTCTCTAAGAATTGTTATAATATATACTGTATACCGAATAAACCAGTCATATGTGAAAGACCTCATTTATTTAAAGCATGGCAAAATCAGGGGGATGGTCATTTTACATTAAAGGGGGGGGGTGTCCTATCCAGATTTGTTTCACTCGGTACGTTGACATGTCAAGTCTATAAAAACATATGGTATTAAGAGCTTGTTTTATTTTAAAAGACGATTCTTACCAAATGCCCATCATTTTGCTTTAAATAGATTAAATTCTCAATTATAAAGGGGATAAACACACTTAAATAAACATTAACAGTACCTACATGTGTATACATGTAATAACAAAATTATGTAACATATGTGACATGGTTATAATGATCTAAGTTTGAAGATTTATTTCAATGAAGAAAAAAATAAATGCATCCCCCACATCATTATTAACCTAGACCCCGCTTATTGGGTATTAAATATTGAAACCTATACAATATTTCAAATTTATATATACTACGTGAAAACTGAACGAATTTGTCTGTAAACATGTACTGTATTTACGGACATGTAGATGTAATCGGATTGTGCACTGTTTATATCGTCCATAAAATCATAACGAGGGCCATTCTCTATTCTTTTTTGTGTTCATATATCAAGTGTTTTATAAATATTTTTTTAAAATATTTTTTTTTCTGATCTTGGGTTTTGTATACCCCGCCAGGCGAAGTAGCGAGATATTATGCGAATCAGATAACTGCTTTGAAAGTATGCATAGTATTTTAAGTGCCATGCAATACAGGGTAAGTTCGATATGCAATCAATTCAGTTCCATTTTTGAAGAGTTGGTGCATATTCCCGAAGACACCGATAAATCTTCATGCAATTGATATATAGGTACATGTATGTATGCAAATGATTAGCGGTTGAAGTAGCATCAAGTATTTGTACTGGAATAAGCAGGAACGGTTGGTATCGGGCCAATATTTTTTGTTTGAACCGCACGCCGTGTGTATGCTCTTTTCGCTGTACAATCGAGGTTTGAGTGCTAAGCCACACCTCGATGTATATAGGTATACAATACATTATCATTCAAACGTGTACACGCAAATAATAGTAATATTTGCAAGTCAAAAAAAATAATCACCCTTAAATATCACACTGACAAGATTGTAACATGTTTAGCTATTTAAGTTAAAATTCGCATTTTGAACAGACTGATTACATTGCAAATCGATTTTTGAGACTCACAATCTTACAAAATATTGGTGACTCTGAAATGCTATAATAGTATCTAAAATGTATCCCCAGGTAAACAATATATATGACCACCAAAGACTGCTTTTTTACTCCTTTAAATATAATTATTTTTGTTTCGACAAGGATTTATATTTAATTCCTTGGTTTCGGAATAATCTATTCTACGCTACATTTAAAAAAAACTTGATTCACTACCAATAGAACGGTTGCAATCTGCAAGCACGAATCCAAGGACGACTGTACCGGGTGTACGCCCCTCCACCCAAAATTAAAAGTTTTTTTTGTTTGTATATCATATCTTTATTTTTTATAAATATTACCTCCAGATATTGGGTTTATTGTGATCTTGGGTTTAGGAGTAAGATCACGTGATGTTCTGTTTTTATGGTGTGACGTAATAGGCTGGAATGAAAACCAAGTTAACACAATATAACTTTATTAAAATAGATGTTTCTTGTATGGCGGCCGTTGTCCAAGTGGCCCGAATAATATAATCAAAACAATATGATAATGCATTAGAATAGGTTAATAGCTAACATTTATGCATAAATTAAACAATGGGGAATTTAACTCATATTTTGATAAAGTGGGGGAATTTAGCTCATATAATGTTATTAGACAGTGCCAAACAAATATTGTGAATTATGAAAACATGGGGCTTCTTTTACTTAAATGTAACTACATGGTTGCCATAGAAACCAAAATGTAAACAATAATGATTGACATATCTAGATAAAGATTAAATTGAAACTGTCACTAAATTGACATAATAACTACTAAAAACATATATACAACGCGCTGTGATCTAAAGAAAAAGTTAGTAAATGAAATGCAAAGCGTGCAGCATAATTGAAATTCAAGTTACGCTTAATAAACTATGTTGGTATTGAGCTGCTAAAAAGTATTACATAAGTACAGCTCATTTGTTTAATTTTACCTTTAAATGCCTATTTACGGCTGAATTCATAGCTATAAATGAAATGTAACTTTGCCGCTGTTTACAAAATAAAGTTTCAAGTGGAGATAACTCCTACAATATATCTTAAAACCAAAGCTTGAACTTGTTGCCAATAAATGCGCATGAACCATAGTAAGTATTGCAAAGTAAGTAATTGAGACAATGATTCAGTAGATTATTATAGAACTACATACACATAAGTACATGTTAAAATGTACACACACATATATGAACGCAAATAACAACTGATTGTCATGTGCTAATAAAGATATTCTATTCAGATAAAGTGTGCTAATTACTGCAAGTTAAAACACTTAAAAATAAGTATCAAAATGTAATTTATACTAAGACATAAATATCTCGTATTAACTATTAAACATTCAAATTGTAATATACAAATTTACTACTTACCTGGAATGAAAACCAAGTTAACACAATATAACTTTATTAAAATAGATGTTTCTTGTATGGCGGCCGTTGTCCAAGTGGCCGAATTTACCAAACATAAAGTTATGTTTTCCCTCCAGGTGAGGCCCATTGAAGGAAAATAGCTATATACACAAAGAGCAAATATATTAAAACCCCTTATTGAACCTCTATGAAAAAATATGTGAAAAGCCATTTCATGTCACCTAATCCACCTATGTTAAGTGCTAGGACGCAGTCCTTAATCCGGATATGCTATAATCTTATCCCTGATTTTGTATAGCCTTAATTATACAGTTAATTATCAAGTCTTGGTATCTTACGTAAGATATTTACATACTTAAAACATGTTGGCACTACAGCATTATGTTTCTTTTTAAATATATGTTTATTAAAATACTTGTGAAACAATATTAAGTTTAGGTGACTGGCTTGGACATTACAATGTACAAACATGAAAAATATCAAATGAAACAATAAAGAAAATTTAGGTGACTGGCTTGGACATTACAATGTACAAACATGAAAAATATCAAATGAAACAATAAAGAAAAATATATGCATATTATGTACAAGAAGGGATGATGGCTTGTTTTCCCTATCACAAATACTCCCCTCATTAAGGTTTCTTTGTCCTCAAAGAACAAAGCTAATTGTCAAATAAATAGTAAAATGACTGATCAAAACAACATTCACATCCGATACCATCAGATGGCAAGTCACACGAAGAGGCAGAAGACCATGCCCAACGCATACAATGTTTATATATTGAGAACTTTAGCCAAAGAGGTACGTCTGTAAAAGATCTCCCTAGCTATGTGGTTGGTTTGTAAATTTTTTTTTTTTTATTTGACTACTTGGAAAAAGTTGTTATGCACTATCAATATATAACAAGTAAATGGTGACTTGAACATGTGTTTTAAGCATCTTGCTTTGATGGGATTTATTGAAATTAGATCAGGTACATGTAAGGTGTGTTTAGTGTGTGTATTTATAATGTTGAGGCCTGACAATTGAATGTGTAATCTGGTGAAGATGGTGCCGGAGATTCTCATGTTAGAAATATTGTGTGGATTTGATATTTCCCAGTCTTGTGGACATAAAGGTAGATCTATAAGTGGAACAGTTATACAGTGTATACCATTACTGATCTCTAACAAAACTTTGGTACAATGTTTGGTGCAAAATTGTTTGTAAAAATAGTGAATAACACCAAAAAATGCAATAATGGTGAAAGCTGACATTGTGATGGAAGACCATTGATAGATGTGTGGTGTGAATGAAATTTGAATGCTTTCTGTGGTTGTCAGTGGTGAAAACTTGTAATGAAATGTTGGTGGTGTTTGAGGAGTAACAAAAGCATGTGTTGATGGTACTTTTTGCAGTAAGACTAATGCAGCTGTTAGTGCTCTAACCTTGTTAAACAGAATGACACAGCTAACACTTACTAAAAGTGATAAGCCTAGAGCAGCAATTGAAAAAATGCCATCTAGACTTGGCCATGAGTCATTAACATCTATGTCACCTTCCAGCAGAGGCTCTGACAAAGATGTAAATACTTTTCTATCTTGCTTTACTGCTGTGGCAATTCTTTTTAAACTTAAATGCAATTTACTGTCTTGTGCCAGCATGGATGAAAATGAGTGGTTGTATAACTGAATGTTTGGAAGTGAGATGTCTACTGGCTGTGTAAAAGTTGTATCTCCTAAAATGGAGTTGTAAGTGTCTGATGAAAAGAAGTGTTGTATTAACGCAAGGTTTACAGGGTGTACAATAGTTATTTTATCTGTGTGATTCTGACATTTTCCAATTTTAGCAGGAATAAACAATAAATCAGTTTTGACAGAGCATAAACATGGAACCTGTACAAGGCAAAATGCACATCCCTTGTTTATTTGGTGTCCTGAGGGACAATCGAATGAAATAGTTTTTGTTTGATAAACTAACAACATGTCAGAGGTTAATTCTTGTACCTCAGGTTGTATTGTATTTGTAATGAATCTGAAGTCGCATTCTGAATGTACTTTTTGTTTGTCATTGTACAGTAATGCAATTGAACAAGTGGGTGCAACCGAAGATAAAAGTGGAAATGAATTTTTGCAAAGTAATGTTTCTGATCCTTCACATGATTTAACATAGTTGTTTGTGAGCTCTGCAAATTGTCTGTTGTCTGATGAAATTATCAAGTATTCTGGAAGATTTAAAAGCTGTGTGGCATGATTGCTTGAAGTGTTTATAGGTACAGGGTATGTATGTATTTTGTATAATGTAAGCGGTGTTAAAAAGGTTGATATAGGAAATTTGATACTGATGAATAAAAAGTTGTGATGTCGTGCATATAGGATGTTCGCATGTGCATAGTAAAAAGATGGATCTGTGCTTGCTAGAAAAAATCCCTTGTACTTAGAATTCAAAATATTTTGAATATGTTGTAAGGTCATCTTTAGAATATGTGGCTTTAACAAAAATGGTGACAATTTTCCCTTAATTAATTCGTGTATTGCCAACTTGAGTTCTTCTAAATATTTGTTAATTTCTGTTGTTTCATTCATTTGCTTAATCAGAAAGTTTGACAGTTTCATGTTAATTCGTTCGAAATGGGCAACGAATTTAGCTGTTTCTTTTGTAATATTCTTAATACCTTCATAGTTGTTTTCAATACCTTTGATTACATTGTCAAACCTATCATTTGTTTTTTCCATGAATGAGGACAATAATTCATCATGATGTATAAGGTCTTTTGCAAAAGCATTGTTCTTATGGATCAAAATGTTTATGTGTTTAGCCAATCGGTTGACATCATCTACGGTTGCTGTGCCGAATAGAGATTTTGAAATGGATCCTATAAAATCAAACAATCCACGGCGAGTTCTAGATTCAGTGTCAGATTTAATTGTCACATCTGTATGCTTTAACATGTTATGCACCATGTCCACTGTTTGGTTTAAATTTGTCGATACTTGTGTCCTTATCGCTGATAACTGTGACACTACTTGATTTAAGATGAAACAATTGCTATGTATAATATCACACTGTTTAAATACTTCATGTCCTTGTTTTCTTGGTAAGGGTATTTTAAAAGTATGAGTCCAATATTCACAGCTGGGTAGTAGTTTAGCTTGTTTGGTAAAGAACACTCCATAGTTAATACGTTGTAAGCTCTCTCTGTCTGTTGACATACCCTCGACCATACTTATTATCATGAGAAGGCAGGCAAATCTTAGTACTCCTATTGAAAACAAAGATGAAGAAATTTTAAGACGGCAGTGTTTATCGTTTAAGGGAGGATCCATTCCCTAATAGCACTATGTAACATGAGAACGAGCTCATAATTTTGACAAACACTACACTAGAAATCATAGAAGAGAAAAATGTAAGAAGAGTACATAGGAAGTGCCTTACAATCTCACATCTAACTTGTAGATCAAATCAGGCATAGATGAGCAATCAAAAATGAAGTGAAGTTGTTTGCAATTGTTAAATGCAAAATGCTTTAATGTAAAATGAAAACACTTGAAAGTGAAATGCAAAACACTGTAGTGTGAATTATGAAAACATGGGGCTTCTTTTACTTAAATGTAACTACATGGTTGCCATAGAAACCAAAATGTAAACAATAATGATTGACATATCTAGATAAAGATTAAATTGAAACTGTCACTAAATTGACATAATAACTACTAAAAACATATATACAACGCGCTGTGATCTAAAGAAAAAGTTAGTAAATGAAATGCAAAGCGTGCAGCATAATTGAAATTCAAGTTACGCTTAATAAACTATGTTGGTATTGAGCTGCTAAAAAGTATTACATAAGTACAGCTCATTTGTTTAATTTTACCTTTAAATGCCTATTTACGGCTGAATTCATAGCTATAAATGAAATGTAACTTTGCCGCTGTTTACAAAATAAAGTTTCAAGTGGAGATAACTCCTACAATATATCTTAAAACCAAAGCTTGAACTTGTTGCCAATAAATGCGCATGAACCATAGTAAGTATTGCAAAGTAAGTAATTGAGACAATGATTCAGTAGATTATTATAGAACTACATACACATAAGTACATGTTAAAATGTACACACACATATATGAACGCAAATAACAACTGATTGTCATGTGCTAATAAAGATATTCTATTCAGATAAAGTGCGCTAATTACTGCAAGTTAAAACACTTAAAAATAAGTATCAAAATGTAATTTATACTAAGACATAAATATCTCGTATTAACTATTAAACATTCAAATTGTAATATACAAATTTACTACTTACCTGGAATGAAAACCAAGTTAACACAATATAACTTTATTAAAATAGATGTTTCTTGTATGGCGGCCGTTGTCCAAGTGGCCGAATTTACCAAACATAAAGTTATGTTTTCCCTCCAGGTGAGGCCCATTGAAGGAAAATAGCTATATACACAAAGAGCAAATATATTAAAACCCCTTATTGAACCTCTATGAAAAAATATGTGAAAAGCCATTTCATGTCACCTAATCCACCTATGTTAAGTGCTAGGACGCAGTCCTTAATCCGGATATGCTATAATCTTATCCCTGATTTTGTATAGCCTTAATTATACAGTTAATTATCAAGTCTTGGTATCTTACGTAAGATATTTACATACTTAAAACATGTTGGCACTACAGCATTATGTTTCTTTTTAAATATATGTTTATTAAAATACTTGTGAAACAATATTAAGTTTAGGTGACTGGCTTGGACATTACAATGTACAAACATGAAAAATATCAAATGAAACAATAAAGAAAAATATATGCATATTATGTACAAGAAGGGATGATGGCTTGTTTTCCCTATCACATTATACAAACTAGAAGTACCAAAATAATATAATTTGAAAAACGTTAACGCGAAATGAAACTATGATCCATTAAGGCCTTAATGACCTTTGTTCCCCATTTTTTAATCTCATGTATATATTATCAAAAGTATGAATAATAGTATGAAGTACAAAAAAAGAAAAAAAAATAGCATACATGTAAAACAAACAAAAAGGCGTTTTCGGCAATTGGGGAAGGGGTACACAAGCTTTTTTCCTGCAATCCAGACAGTTAATGTCACAATATTTAAATGGATAGAACTCCTCTAATAATTTGTACCACAGTATTAAACTCATCAAAAAGTAATTTATTGACCCTATTATCCTTGTATCCCACCCCGTTTTTTATTTGTTTTCATTTCATCATAATTTCATGTTTATTTTATCATTCATTTTATGTTCATCGCTTGGATTTCTTAAAGTTTATATTTAATTGCACATCTTTAAATGACAAAAGATTATCTGAAAGCGAATTGTTCGAAATCAACTTAATAACGTGAAATTTTATAAGATGTTACTAAGACAGGATTTATAAAGGGTTAATCTTATCCGTGCACCGACAGTTTATACCAGCATCAATTAAATCTAAGCGTGTAGTTTACACACTTTAAGTAAAAGTGGCTAACTATCAAAATCACTACATATTCCGTCCATCTGTAAAATAGAAAAAAAATAACATACATGTATATGTTATTATATTATATACTTTACAGGGATTTAAAAAAAATGATAAAATCCACGAGATACATATATGAGTTGTTCCTTTGCTGAATGAGAAACTTTTACTGCTATAAAAAAAAAGTTTTGTTGCGCAACGGAAAATACCAACAAAAATATGCATTGTTTTTGTAAAGTTGTAGTTCCCCAAACTTGTGGCGTGTTTGTGCATATCACACATACAAAGCCTAATTTGAATTGCCTTTTAATGTTTTTTTCCAAAATCGTTGACATTTGGGTAGAACAGCACAGCGGCTCATCCCTATCACATCGGAAGTTACTCCCCAAAGAAAACCTCGAGGTTGAAGACTCCGATTTTTCAACAAGCCATACGTGATTAAGAACAGGGTGTTTAGTTCATTTATGTAATTAATAGGTAGTGCCCTGGAGGGTCAATCAATCGGCACGTAGTGTGTGCTCGCTGTGTGTATGTATTTGAACGTTTACAGCTAACCTGTCGGGTCTGTCAATAAACATAATATATAGGTATACATAGTGAAGAATGCTGTTCGAGTCGTGCGTAACAATGCTTTTCCTCTACAGCTTGCCGAAGAAGTTTGCTGTGAAACTAACATAGCTGTACACAGCACATGTGGTTGCACTGCAGGATAAGAAACTGATGGACGCTGTAAACTGCTACCACAGTGGAGACGATCATGGGCTTCTGTTAAATCGAATTAAGTGGTTTTTTTGTTTCTTGTTTTGGTTGTTTTTTTCTTCTTTTTTATTTTATATTCATAAAACTTGAAATAACATGTAATTGATTAATAACTCCTATAATGTTTGCTCCTCAGCTAGTGAGTTTTTGTGGAAAGCAATGGATACTAACAAAACACTTTAGACCAACAAATTTCCGTAAACACGACAATTCTTATGTATACCATCATACATGTTGTGTCACTCATCTAATTTCCCCTTTTATTCTTAAAATGAAATTTGTCGTTGTGAAAAGCTAGGATTTAAGAATTATTAAATAGTATTCGCTTGAGAATATATGCATGTACAATGTACCTATTGACCATAGAGTAGTGACCTCAAGTAGTAAAGCTATACAATGTATTATAGACAGTCCTTGACACAGTCCTATAAGATGAAGAGGTATTGCGGTTACTGAAGTACGTGTTAACAAAATTATTTTTTAAGTAAAACTGAAATATTTGTTTGAGAATATACTTTGTAAAGTTAATTTCAGACGTTAAATTGTAATTATAAGGTCATCCAGATTTCCTTTTTACAGTTTGGTAGAACATTACAATTTTCTTTAGTATCGCAGAATCATAGATTTGTAACTATAGGTCTATGGCACTACCCGTGGAGACATGTAATGCAGTAGGTAGCTGTCGAATACTAGTAAATAAAATCATTAGAAACAACGTGTGCATGCAAAAATCTATAGAATGTATAAGAGTCATAAAATTTTTCCAGTCTTGTATGATATCGATTTTTTTCTTCGAAAGATCACCCATCAGTTAGGAATCTATGGACCCGACCGCCGTTGACACACATTTAATGTGCACAATGTATTCGTAATAGATAAATAAGCTAAAATGCCCACGTACAGTACTAGTGTACAGCCGAATCTGTTCGACTCTGCTTAAAAATATGACATACAGGAAATCGGAATTTCATATGGTTGTCTTACTGTAAAAAAAACAAAAACAAAAAAAACCAAAAAAAACCAAAAAAACAATACACATCCAAAAATACAGCATCAACCTTTCTATCTACTGGCCCGAGACAATTAAGCAATGACACCAGTATTTTAAAATCTAGCAAGTGATATTATAATTATATAAGAGGATGGAATTCCACATTCGTCTATTCTCTGCTCTCATGCGTATAGTTTCCAAGTTACAACATTTATTCCTTGAGAAATACCCGTTAACTACGCGGCTCCTATAAAATTGTTTTAATTTCCAACGGCATAAAGTCTGTACTTTTCTGTAGTGGTGGTATCTATATTTCAAAAATTCCTGTTGTACATTGAATCCAACACCTTTTCACGTTTTAATTTTACAGATTACCGCGTCTTTAAAGCATTTACTCCGGGCACTAGCATTCTCTCTTTACCAAGGGCGCCACCTACACTCGTGAAAAGTTTAGGTTTCAAAAGAAATTAATGACACATTTTAGACAAAATTAGTGAAAATTTAACTGGAACATCACCGAATTTAACCGAAAACAACCTCGAATTTAAATTGGATCAACCTCAAATTTAAATACGCTGTGTATCCTAATTTTATCGTACACATCGAATTTTATCGGGAATATCCGAATTTTAAATTGATAGCCTAATTTAATTATTTTATACTAATTTTAAGGGCACAAGTCCGACTTTAACTCGGAACATCGAATTTAATAGGTAAATCCGAAATGTTAGGCATTTCTCTTTTAAATTCGGTAAAACGTGAGGAAATTCGGCATTTTTAATGATCAATGGCGCGGTAATCAAAAGAATGCATTCCACGGACAAAGACCAGACATGGAAAAACACATATACACAACAAAGAACATAAAGTAACTTAAATCATACATTCAAAGTAACAAAAGCAAATGAGCAACACGGACTCCACTAAAAACTGGGAGCATGGACCAGGTGCATCGGTAGGGTAAGCGTCCTCTGCTTTTCTAGAAACACCCGCCGCGTTGCTCATAAAAAAGTCAAGTCCGGGGTACACAAACGAAGAAAGGAGAAGTATAACCCGTTGAATAAATCAGTTTTCATGGTGCAGATGGATACACCATAACGATCCACGAGTTCATGATGACGACCATAAAACTTCCGTAGTGATGACTTCAATCTTGTAGCAACATAACCCTGTTCCAGAAGCCTATTTGTCAGAGTTCTAGCGCGATACAAAAAAGTCTGCGTAGTTTCGGCAAGCTCTGGCATAAAGTATGAGTTGTGATATGAACACTCCATATGCAGGTGCTGAAGGGATGTTGTCACATATGAAAGGAAAGTTGACAATTCTGAATGAAAAGTCATCACGTTTGTCGTAAAGTTTGGTCAATAGTTTTCCTTTACCATCGATTTCTACAATGTATGTGTAGGTCAAGATATGATGCTGATCTGACAGTGTCTGCGGTATCCTTTATCTCAAGTTCTTTGGGGTAGATGCGATGTATCAAACCCCGAAATTAGGATTGTTTAAAGATAATTCGTCATCTATATAGCGGAAACTGAGATTACTAGCCAAACGATATCATCCATATACCGTTTCATTCCCCTCTCCTAAATTTACCCTAATATCGAACGAAGCCTAAAACAACAAAGACTGTCGCAGTTGCTGTGTTTAAAGAGTAAGTAAAGTTCTTCAATAATTCAGATGTATATTATAAGACCTGCCAGTACAACTTAAACCTAATTAATGAAGATCATTTCTTACTTTGTCAAATAAGAAGAGCTTTAAGTAAACCATTAGTCCTATAACATAAGTCTTCGTAGTTGCGCGCCTTTTTTTTTTTTTTTTTTTTTTTTTTTTTTTTTCAAAGTTTTTGGATGTTTATATGTTCATGTTGCACATATAAACATGAAAATAAAAAACGTCGCGCAACTATGAAGACTTATGTTATAGGATTAGGTCGTACGGAAACATTTTGACTGTTGAGGTCGTGTTAAAGCCAAATATGTGGTTTTATCCAATTATGGTACCCTGCAATTATTTTTAGGATTTATGCAGAAATCAGTGATATTGTTTGGTTTAGTTTACTCTACCTCTAAGTTTCGACTTGTTTACCATAAAGAAGCATTCCCAATTTGGTTTGAAATATGTAAAAACTTTCCATAGCATAAGCGTTAAAATCTTAATGGGAAATTGTTTGTTTCTGTTATTATGAAAGCATTTTAGAAATCCAGATTATAAACAACACATTGTCTGTAATGCATTTTAATGCATTGTAATGTAATGGTTTTCATATTGTCAATATTAGAACTGCTATTCTTTAATATACATTTAGTAAGGTAATTATATAAAATCTTCGTATTTTTAAGTGCTACATTATTGTCTTTTACCATTTCTTTCCCCATGCCAAGAAATACCCGATGAAAATAATGTTGCACAATTCAAAATTGTTCCCAATTTAAAAAAAATAAACATATTTTCCAAACCAAAAACTTAAAGGGTGGAAATAGCTTTGAAAAAAACTAACAAAATTAATGGAAATTGTATGCTATGCATGAAAATGCATTAAAGGTACAAGGGAGAGGAGAGTAAAAGATCCCTCCTCCTCCTCACCAACCATTCTATTCATACATGTATCTTAATCAATGGACTTTCAAGTATTGAAGCATTATTACTCTGTTAATAGGTTATTGTCTTCCATTTGTGGTGCATAATTCTAAGTCACAGAACATTGTTTACCTAGCTTTTTTGGTCAGAAATAAGAATTCCGAATAGTCTTGATAATGAAAGTAAGGGATCGTCTCAAAATAAAAAAAACAGCAATGCTACATGCGACTAACCATAAAAGAAACTTTTAACATATGACGAGATATTGAAGCAGTGTTCTCCCAAGGCCCTTAAAGCGCTGCGCTTTACAGCACTATTGAGTTTGAGGGTTGTGCCACTGACTTCAGTACTGTGCTATCTTACTACATGCACTGTGCTATAAGGTTAAATATGAGGATTAAAAAAACAGGAAACGTGTGTGCCCTTAGGTCATTTAGGGGGTCCTACAAGGTAATTAGCTCTTGAGACTGATAGCAGTAAACACACTATGGTCTGTTGATCACCGCATGACTGCACAGGTGTCTGAAACCAATAATGTTTATAACATTGCAGACAAAGATTCTTTATGAGGCATCCCACCTGGCCACAAATAAATTTTAAGGAAGACATCAATCAGATACTAATGTCCTACACTGAATCAATCAAAACTGACTATGGTCAAAGGTAACTCAGCCCTGGCCAAAAGCATGTGGCTATTTATAAATGCAAAGTCAAAGTTGAATGTTGAAGAATCACAAGATGTTTTCAATATTAAGGAGCTGATTTACCTTATAAAAGAATGTAATAAATTTATTCCATCAGATACTTCCTAAATACTTTGACCGTCTTTTGTTTACATTGCCATGTTGTTGTGTATCAAGAGCATGTTTTGTCGGGAAAATTAGTTAAGAAATAAATTGTAAAATCCCCCAAGTCTAAAAATAGTACCACAGGTGTGATGAAAAAAAAATATGGACTTACATTTTTTGTAAATCATGATATGGGGTTTCTGTCATAAGTAAACTTCAAATAAAGAACAAAACAAAACAAACTTTAAATAACAAGAATAAGATTTATGTTTTTTTCCTGGTAACTAGGATAGCTCCACACTACTGACTTCCTGAAAATTTTTGGCAGCATGAATTGCAAGACCAGAATAGTCCATCACATCTGATTAGATAATTCTAAATCTATAAATATATTGAAAGTTACAAAGACTAGAAAAATAGTTTAATAGAAAATGCTCTTAATCAAATGAATATCACATTCAAAATAGCCATTGAGCCCCAAATTAAATGAAAAATGGTAATTTCCAGTGGGTCTGCTGTCAGCAAAAATTTGCAAGCAAAACATCAATGAATAAACCCTGGGTGTGTGGGTGTGTATGAATTAGAGGAATTGGTTATGAAGAATTACTTATCATAATTCATGGAATATCTTTTTAATATTAGTGTTCAATATAAAAAAGGAAAAATAAAAAATGGTATTAGATTTATAATAACTGCCATTGAAGAAAAAAGGTAAAATATTTACCTATGAATTATTCAAATAAACATGAACAGCAATGTACATGTACAAATGTACATTTTGAATGCACAGTTCAATTTTTAAATAGTACATTAAATACGAAATGGGGAGTTTCAACATGGGAACTATTAATGTCGCACCTCGCACACTGAATACAGCGCTATCCAAAATCCTGGGGAGAACACTCTGAAGAAAGGATTTTAATGTGTAAAGACAGATAATATTTACTGTTTGACAACCCTTCTTTTGATTTCAATTCTTACAATTGTATGCTAACAAGTTTTCCTGTAACATCATGTTGATAAACATTCTGAAATACTCCCTCTACAACAACTTGAAATTATACAAAATATACAAAACCAATATACAATACACAGGTGTGAACACTTATTAATTAAATGAATGATTGATTGATTGATTGTTGGGGTTTAACACCCGAGCAGCAATATTTCAGCTATATTCAGGCGATATTAATTAAATGAAAATGGCAAATTAATTTAAATTGATTCAAGGCAGTGGAACATTGGCAAATTTTTTATTAGGAATGATGATAAATATTAAATTTATACACCTACAAGGTAAATCATGATCATGGCACATGCATCTATAAAGAGAGTGTAAAACTAATTTGCAGATGGAATTCTAAGAGTACTCTTTTATTGCTTTCCTTTCCTCCTGAATCTTGTTTCTGCTGTACAGAATGCTGTAGTGAATGACTATAGTTTAGATGACCAAATCATTGATATTTCTGATATTTGGCCAATTTGTGGTAACCCAAAAAAACATGCAAGTAGCACATAATCTCTGCATAAATTTAAAATCTATTCATGACCACTGAATTTAGTAGCTTAAAAGTCATAAAAAAAGAATTGATTTTTTTCCTGTTTACCCCTTGTTAATCTCTTGCAATTGCTCAGTAGGAGATCTTCCCCAATAGGATTTAAAACTACATGTATAGTAATGTTTTTTTTTAACTAGAAAATTTGAAGTACAGATTTATGTCCTTGCAAGATTCTTCTATGGTGACCGTTGAAGGTGTGGTGTGAGTGAATCTATGACAGATGGAAGTCATGTGTCATATTGGAAACAGACACTTGATATCAATCAATCAGTTCATGAGGACTACTGTAGAACCTTTGAAAATTTTACTTTAATCTATGGGCAACATATCTTTGTCACAATAGTTTTTGCCTAAGTAACTGTGCTCTATTTAGAAAAATTGTGTAATTTGGGCACATTATGTAGAATATCATGCAAAACTTTCATGGGACTTGGTTATCTATCTCTCAAGTTGGTGCTTGAGTTCAGTGAAAATCAGTTAAGCATTAAGTTAACTGACTTTTTAGTAGAATTTGAGCATCAATGTACATTTGAATACTCTGGGTTTCTTCAATAAGTCCATTAGGAGTGTAATGTTAATAAATCTTTACTAAAGATTCAATTACAGTTCAAGACCAGTGAAAGGTCAAAGCTCTTTAAAAGACATATACAATGTAGTTCTGTGATGTTTTTTTCTTCAGTTATCATTTGAATATTACATGTCATGTACTTGTATTCTTCAAGAAGTTCATGTTTGAAACTACACATATATATAAATGTACATGTAATAATCAAATATGTATTATTTATGACTGCATATTAGCTTTTTTCTAGTTAACAATTATTTTTGAAAGGAATTAGGAGGTGGTTGGTAAAATGAAATCTAAAAAGAGGAGAACAACTGCTGAATCAGACAAGGCAGCAGAAATGGCTGATAGTACCAAGACCAACACTGTGGGTTCATGTCCAAACTCAACTAACAATGGAAACAAGACTCATACAAGAGACACAAGTAGCAAGGACATTGATCATAATGATTATTTAAACATACTTTCATTGGAAATTCTATGCAACATTCTGAACTGCCTTCATCTAAGGGATTTCCTTAAGCTTGATCATCTTAGTAGAAAGTTGCATGATGCAGTCAGCATGCATTTGCGAACCTTGAAGACTCTTGACTTCAGTAACAGGGATGTCATCAGTTGGATATGTGGTTTGTCTGATCAGTCCTTTATCCATCTGTGTAAGCGTTGCAATGATGCCCAGTATATATATGGATTCCATCCTACCATTACATCTAAAAGGAGGCATCGAGGGAAAAAAGGACTCAGTATTCCAGGTATAATAGATGCATTAACTATCCTTACTAAGCTAAAAGGTATAGAAGTGTCTGACACATTGATTCTTGAAACTATATTCAGTTATTTTCCAAATATTGAAGTAATGGGTACATTCCGTAACCGTAATGGTTGTTTTCCTGTAATTGAAGTAAACTCACTTCTGATCCCTGAGAATCCTCTCATCACATCAATGCATCTGTTTGGTATTGTTGTTCCTAGACTACCACCAATGGTACTGCTAAAGGATCTTCAGCTTCATCATGTTCATTTCACCAATACCCACCCATTTACAGACTTTGCTGTGCCTAGTTTGAAGTGTTTTGTAATGGCTAACTGTGCAGGGCCTGCTGACTTTCTTAGATATGTCCCACTGATAGCAGGATTAGCTGCTGCTAGGAGCCTTAAACGACTGGAACTAATCCGAGTCCCATTTTTAGGTAAGGCTGGAGTAGTTAATAAGAAAAGAATGATCACTATTTTTTGTTCATTAATTACAACAGTATTAAGTAAATATTAAAATTTAAGGCCTGTATACCAACAATAGCAGTAGATGAATTACTTATAGATATCTATAATCTTTTAGGATCAAATAGAGACTTTGCAATCAGGTCATAAATTATGTCAACATCTTATCAAATATTTTGGAGAAGACCCTTTAAATTTGTTTTAATTTGTTCTATTTGTGAAGCAAATAAGTAGATATTATGATAACACATGTATATGTAAACTTGTAACTACAACATTTGTACCTATTTCATATAAAGACAAAATATTCATCACCCATATATTCCATGCACTAATTTACATCATTTATCTATGTTACAGGAGGGTTATTACATCATGTTATTGGAGAGAGTCTGAGGGTCCAAAGATTCAAGAACCTCAAAACTTTAAAGTTTGGAGCCTGTAAACATGTGATTGTAATGGATGCTGGCTTCCTTGCCATAGCTTCAGCTGAAAAGTAGGCATTCAAAGTTTGAAGCACTTGTTGTTACAAATGAAAGGTTTTATACCTACAATGATAAAACAATAACACATTTTCATTGTATAAGAATATGAATTAAGTACATTGTAGCATTCTTTGTAAGAATCAGGCACTGGATGGCACATCATTATCAATTTGGTCTTTTTTGCCGCAACATATTTAATACATCTAAAAGCGACCAAAAAGTCATTTAAATTTATTTTGAAGCATCTGTGCATAGATATTATTTTGCTGCCTTTATCGTGTATATAGGAGAAAGTGCGGGAAAATTTTCCTTTAATCAAGTTAATTTGACCCATCTTAAAGTATCTTAAAAGGCAAACTTTACAAATACTTTGGTTATTTTTGGATGTCGTCGTTGGGTTTTCTACAAAAGCTGACAAACTTTACCCTACTAGTGTACCAATTCTATGATACAAAGTTCAGGGTCAACTACATTACCGAGTAATGTTTCATTATCAATAATTTGTTACTTACTTGCAAAGTACATGAATAAGCTCATATTAATTTATTATACTTATTGGTTGTGTTTTAATTGTAGTTTAGAAGAGATGTATATACAACCCTCTCTATCAAAAGACAGTCTCTTTGTTGCTCTAAAGATGTCTTTTGCTAGGTTTCCTGTCTTCAACAGATTGTGTTTAGGATATACTGAGCCTTTCCAAGAATCTGGTATGGAATTCATGGTGTATGAAAATTTAATATTTGAAAACTTCAGTTCTTATTGTTTGGCACTTCTGATAAGGAATCCTTTATGCATGATTGTGTCATGACAAGGAAAATATTTTATGAAAATTTACGTATAGAACTGTTATTAAAAGGCAAAAAATAAGAAAGAAAAAACAGAAGTGGAAACCTTAATGTGGTAGTAATAATTGTTTTTTTGTTTTTTTTTTGTTTTCTTTTATTTTGCTTTGTTTGTTTTTCTAGGAAAGGAATTTTAGTTTACAACAATTTGGGTTCTGCATTTGGTCGGCCACTACTTAACCATGAATGTTTTACATGATAAACTAATTTTATTGCAGGAAATTGGACTAACCAGGACCTCGCCATCATGGGTTTAGCTTATATAGTGGAGACACCAGCACCTATCACAGACAATGGAATGAAATCTGTCGGTGAATGCTTCATGACATTAAAATTTCTGGAGATATACAACTGTCCACATCTCTGCAGTCCAACTAGATGGCTAACACCAGGTAAGTACAAGGTTTTTGGGTAGCACTGGCTTGCACCAGGTGTGTACAAGGCTTTTAGGACAGTACTAACTGCCACCATGTAAATACAAGGCTACTGGGTGATGCCAGATTATATACAAGGGTTTTACGGCAGTACACTGACACCAGGTCCTACCTCCACAAAACTTAAGTTTAGAATATATATAAATTCCATGTTAACCTCGTACATACAAGGCTTTATGGTAATACTGAATAACACTAACTACATACAAGGCTTCAGGGTAAAACTGAATAACACCAGGTACATACAAGGCTTCAGAGTAAAACTGAATAACACAAGGTACGTACAAGGCTTCAGGGTAATACTGAATAACACCCGGTACGTACAAGGCTTCAGGGTAATACTGAATAACACCTGGTACATACAAGGCTTCAGGGTAAAACTGAATTACACCCGATACATACAAGGCTTCAGGGTAATACTGAATAACACCAGATGAACACAAGGCTTCAGGGTAATACTGAATAACACGAGGTACATACAAGGCTTTAGGGTAATACTGAATAACACCAGATGAATACAAGGCTTCAGGGTAGTTCTGAATAACACCGGATGAATACAAGGCTTCAGTGTAGTACTAAATAACACCAGATGAATACAAGGCTTCAGGGTAATACTGAATAACACCAGGTACATACAAGGCTTTATGGTAATACTGAATAACACCAGATGAATACAAGGCTTCAGGGTAGTACTAAATAATACCAGATGAATACAAGACTTCAGGGTATTACTGAATAACACCAGGTACATACAAGGCTTCAGGGTTTTACTGAATAACACCAGATGAATACAAGGCTTAAGGGTAATTCTGAATAACACCAGGTACATACAAGGCTTCAGGGTAATACTGAATAACACCAGATGAATACAAGGCTTAAGGGTAATTCTGAATAACACCAGGTACATACAAGGTTGCAGGGTAGTACTGAATAACACCAGGTACATACATGGCTTTGGGGTAGTTCTAAATAACACCAGGTACATACAAGGCTTCAGGGTAGTTCGGAAAAATACCAGGTAAAAAAAGGCTTCAGGGTAGCTGTGAATAACACCAGGTAAATACAAGGATTTTGGGAAGCAGTGGCTGACATCATATAATGACAAGGATTTAGGGTATACTGTGTTGATAAGAGGTGTGTACAGGGCTTTAATGACAGATCTGACTTACACAAGGTTAGTACAAGGCTTTAGGGTAGCACTAGCTGACAACAGGTAAGCACAAGGTTTTGAGATAATTCTTGACTGATTATATGGCTGGGAGATACATCTTTGTTAATAATGTTATATTTACAAGGAATGATTTAAATAGAAACAGAAGGAAGCTTTTGGATCAATGAAAGTGTTTGCTCTGTATTGTATACCATTAAGGTACATTTACTGAGACAAGAATTTCAGTTCTTTCATTTTTTTGTGTGTCCAAAGTTTAAACACATCTTTGTTAGATTTTTTACATGACTTATGAGAAAAAAACTAGTCTACAACACATATCATTACAGCTGCCAATGCATGGGATTCTCTACGAGAGCTGGTACTGAGGAAATGTCATGCCCTAAAACTGGATGATTTTTGTGATTTGATACCATCCCTACCATCTTTAGAGGCTGTACATCTAGATCAGATGTTCAGAGAACCACCAAAAGGATGTTCTCGGTACTTGATAGGGGGTGTTTGGCATCGTAAAAGAAGGATTTTATTTTAAGAACTGCAATTATAGGGATAAAATCAGTACTGGAATGTATTAGATTTTTCTTTGAAATAATCATTTACTGGAATGTTTTATATACTGGTATCCTCGTGCTGATATTTAGAATCTACTACCAGTTAGAGTGCCAGACAGAAAAAAGTTAAAACCAGGATTTTACTACTAAAATTCCTTTTTTAAATGCATATTTATTACCAATACATTGTATTGCCAAATTTTGCCTCTTTTGTTTGCTTCTTCAAATAATTTCCTGTATCCTATAGAATTTATATATTTATTAGCCTTTATTTTCATACAAGTTTTGTTTGAATTTCCTAGAAAAGAAAAGTTTTTCAGTGTTGTGTACTTCTTTGTACACTGTACAGAAACAATTATACAGTACACAAAACCAGTTAATTTACATCCACAACTGTAATTTTCTCATACTTTTTTTTATTGCTAATTGATAGAATCAATTTGAAATGAAATGGATAAGTATTTAAAAGTGCACGTTTATTAATAATTTTATTTTTACAGAGTTGGTATTAGTACTGGGTCAGGATTTGGGTTATCTTCATCTCTGATACCTGGTGATACACTGGGTGGTGGTATTGGCCAGAATAACCAACCTGCTAACCAAAGTCATGATAGTGATTCCTCATCTAGTGACAGTGATGGTGAGGAACAACAGCATCCACCACAACAACCAATTGATCCTACTATATCAAATCAAGGGAGACAACTGCCTCAAAGTGACCCTCTAACAAATCAGCTAAAGTCTAGAAACTCAGACCAACCATGTCAAAATTCTTCTGCAAATCCAGACAATGTACAAAGTAATGATTCAGTCAGTCAAGTTACCTCACAGAGATGTGACACTACTGGCCAAGACACTTCACAAAGGACTGGTTCAGTCAGTAAAATTACATCACAAAGATGTGACACAATTGGCCAAGGCACTTCACAAAGGACTGATTCAGCCAGTCAAGTTACCTCATGGAGGTGTGACACTATTGACCAAGGCACTTCACAAAGTATTGATTCAGTCAGTCAAGTTACCTCACAGAGATGTGACACAATTGACCAAGGCACTGTACAAAGGAATGATTCAGTGCAGCAAGTAACTACACAAAGTACTGACTCTGTCTGTCACAGCCATTCAATAGATACTGACCAAGTCAATCAAACAACTGAAGAGAAAATCCATGTGTCAGATACAATGGTTACAGAAAATATCAGTGCATGTGGCAATCAAGCTGGCCAAGCTGGTTCTCCTGTACAATTGCCTGATTTAATTAACTGTGAACCTTGTTTTAATGATTCTGCAAAGTCAGTGGATGTTAGGATTGAAGATAACTCAATTAAAAACTGTGATGACAGTGAGCAGTGGATTGATCCTATTTCAGAAAATGACTATTCGTTGTCAAACACTCCTCATTCCATCTTGGAAAGTAGGAATGAAGTAGAATGCTCAGGTTCTGCATTGGAGAATAGTTCGAATGAAAGGTCCTCATCTAATTCTGTTGTTAATTCTGAAAGGGGTAAAAACCTACTAATATTTCCCTCTATATCTTCCGATAAAGACTACAGCAACACCCCATCAAGTGGTGAATGTAGTTGTATTAAACAAAGAAGATTTACTGATGATTCTAGTGGTTGTTCATCAGGTTCCTCTTATTCTTATACCAATCAACATAATTGTACATGCAATAGAACACATAGTGTTGATCCGTCTAGTACCTGTGGTAGACAAAATTCTGCATGTTGTGAAATTTTGCTTACAACTTCTGACAAATCTAAGTGTAAAAATTGTGATTCTCTTCATCTAAATGAGCCAGAAGACATTAATGATCAAATTAGTGATTTCGGAAATAATAGTTCAAAAAGTTCTTTGAACATGTCAAATTCAAAGAAAACAAAAGAATCAAGTATGCTTCAAGAGAACTGCAGATTGAAATCTTCTTTAAAAAATAAGAATAGTGAAGCATTACCTGAAAATTTTGTAGCAGAAAGTAAAACTATAAGATTTGATGAAGAGAATCAGTGTGATCATTTGAATGCACAAGTAAATTTGGAGCCAGTTATAGGGGAGGGTGCTAGAGATTGTGGTTCAGTTACCACTGCTTCTGACTCTGTGGTAGCTGAAACCTCAGCAGCACCTGATAGCAGAAGGGAATGGGTAGGGAAAAGTTTGTATGGGAAGAAAAAAGGGTTAGTTAGGAAAAATTCTAATTCCAAAGGAGGAAATGAAATGGATGGCCACACATATGATGAGAAGAAGGATTTAAGTTTTAATTATAGTAATGTAGATAAAGTAGATAGAAAAAAAGAGGCTGAAATGATAAATGGGAAATCTGTGAGTGAATCACCTGGGACTTATGATCAAGACGATTCGTCAGACAAAATTGTTGATTTCTCTGTTGACCATTGTGCTAAAGAAAGTTCAACAAAGGAGAATGTAATAACAATAACCAAAATGGATGAAGAAACAGGCAAAGAAATAATATTATTCAGTGGAAAAATACCACTTAGTAACATGCCATCTAACCAAGAGTCAGATGTTGAATCAGACTGTTGTCGTATCACAAGGTCTAGGGCTCAGAAAATGGCTGCAGGAAACAAAAGAAGACAAAATAGGTCACCTGTTGTCAAGAAGAGGAAACTTAGAAAAACAAAGAAGACATTGGATTTAGTTGTAATGGCAGATAAATGGTGTCAAGTTGATGCTTCTGGTTTACGACACCACAAAGGGGACCAGGAGAAATGTAAATGTAAGAATGAAACCCTTATCCACTCTGTTAGATTTTCATCTGATGTACAATATCAAGTTTTATCCTATGATTTTAATATAACATAGTCCTTTGGAAATGCTGAACTTGGTGGTTTCCAAGGTTTTTAGTCTAAAATCAATTATTCCTGAAAAGTTTTGTGCACATCTCTAAGGTCAGCATCACCTGATGGTTTTTGTCTAACATACATGTACATTACTCAGTCTATGGGCGAATCTGAATTTTTTAGGCATGAATCAAAAGTTTATTTCAAATGATATTTTTTCATTGTTGGGATGTTTATTTGTGTGTCGCCCTAAATAATTTAACAGCATATCCTTTCCTAAATTGTTTGAAGTTTAGCAATTTATTTTTTATGGTATTGACTTTTATAGCTTCCATGGATTTTAATTACTTTTACAAGTATCATTATGATTTTGTTATAGTTACAGTAAATAAACAAGAGAAGATTAAGAAATTTTGAATTATGATTAAACATGTTTACTAACATGTTAAATCAGTTTTAAAAAAAAATTATCAAATGTTTTAGAATTATTTTGCAATACATAAGTTGGTAAATTGATTTATTTTCAGGTGGTACCAGTGGTTATTTAAAGGTGATGACACAGAATAAAAAGCGTCCTGTAATGTTGTCAAAAGGTACCAGTACAAGTGACCCAGTCATGGAGGAGGACTATACACAGGTCTGTAAATCACATATGAATTTCTGACGTATCTAAAGAACTATTTAGCTTGTCAGCTTTAGGGAATTGCTTTAGTTGTTGTAATAATGTAATAAATGTACATTAATTGAAGATAAGAGAAAATGTACATTACACAACAACCATAGTAGTACAATTCATATGCTACAATAACTGGTCTTCATCCTGAGTTTTACATTGAGTTGGAATCAATTAATTTTTATTCTTTCCTTCAACTCTATATTGCATAGTTATTTTAATCAAATACTGTTTATATTGAAACAGGTATTAAAACTGAAATCCAGATCTCTACAGTGTATAACCCTCAACATGGTAGGAGTAACAGATATTCAAATAGGTCAATGTCCACAACTTTCTAAACTTACAGGTATGATCATTATTTTAATATAACTTAAATTTTTAAGAAAATATTATGTTTAATACTGTATGCTTTAAAAATTTTTTCATTTATTCTTTTGTATTCTGCTCCCATATCAGTTTCCTGTGCAGATGATGTAATCACTATTTCAAAGCTTTACACCTCCATCATACTCATTGCTGAACTCCAATCCTTCATGCATATTAGTACAGTTAACTAGTAACTGTGCAGATTTGTAATGAGTAGTGTTGGTGTCTTGTGAATACGGTACACCAGTAACTTTGCAGATTTGAAATGAGTGGTGTTCGTGCCCTGTTAAATAGGGGACACCAGTAACTTTGCAGATTTGTAATGAGTAGTATTTGTGCCCTGTGAATATGGTACACTAGTAACTTTGCAGATTTGTAATGAGTAGTATTTGAGCCCTGTGAATACAGTTCACTAGTAAATTTGCAGATTTGTAATGTGTACTGTTCCTGCCCAGTGAATACGGTACACCAGTAACTTTGCAGATTTGTAATGAGTAGTGTTTGAGCCCTGTGAATACAGTTCACTAGTAACTTTGCAGATTTGTAATGAGTAATGTTCGTGCCTCATGAATACGGTTCACTAGTAACTTTGCAGATTTGTAATGAGTAGTGTTCATGCCTTGTGAATACAGTTCACTAGTAACTTTAGAGATTTGTAGTGAGTAGTGTTCATGCCTTGTGAATACGGTTCACTATTAACTTTGCAGATTTGTAGTGAGTAGTGTTCCTGCCTTGTGAATTTGTTCACATCCTGTTTAGCAGAGCTTACAAGCTAGCAGAGTGATATGTAGTCAGTCAGAAAGCAGTTATAGGTCTGTGGAGGAGATTGCTCCCATATAGGCTTAAAAGATTTATTAAAATAAGATAAAAAAAAGGAGGGTTCTGTATATGTTGTGTATTAATAACTACCAAGCTGAAGATGGTAAATAGTCTTGTTGTTTAATAATGTTTATGTTGTTTAATTAAACAATGTGTGATATTGCTTATTATCAGAGTATTTATATAATGAATATTCCCTTATATCCTCATTATACAAAAGGATAAGTGTTTGACTACTGGAATAACTGCTGTAAATGTCTGACCTTGTAACAAATGATGGTACAATTAATATAAATAAAAACGATTCCATTCTAATTGTTTCTAGCCCATAGCTGCAGAGTCCTGAAGAATTTTCAAGTTGATAATGATGCTGCTTCATTAACAAAGGTCCAACTAACCCAATGTCAGAAGCTGAATACTAGTACTCTGATAGAAGGAATTAAAAAGTTGGAAAGCAAGAAAAGTAGAGTTATTATACTCCGTCCAATGCTAAAGGTATCTGTAATAAGAATGAATAATTTATTATCTTATTCTCAATTCCATTTACAGAGAAGAGATAAATTGCATTGCTTTAGAACTTTTACAAACAATTTATAAAGTTATTTTAATTAAGATATTCGAGGCCAATGGCAATTTATTTCTTTGTTTGAAAGTTTCTGAAAATTCAGGTGATAAAAGGTTGTAGGTCTAATTTTATAAGATAGGCACAAGATTTTTTTTTTACAGGAATATCAATACCATTCAGATCACATGACATAGTTAACAAAATAACAAAAATGACATAACAAAATTTATAGTTAAGCTTTCTGTTATTTGGAAAATGTAGCAAATCAAACAAAATAGAAGTATACAGACTCCTTTCCCTCACTTGCTACAGTAATTAACAGTATACTGACTCCTTTCCCTCGCTTGCTACAGTAATTAACAGCATGATTTGGGTAATAGTTTATATCACTTGGTGATTACATTTGTATCTGTTTTAGCTTGACACTACAGAAATAGAAAGAAGTCTATTTTCCAGTACTGATGTTGATTATGGTATATGTATTGTATATGACTATAGTACAGATCCTTCATATACCATGTATAATAGGGTTCGAGTACAATCATGGGTAGAACTTTTATCAGGCATGAACTCGTAAGTAAACTCCACACATGTAATTTTTTTTGTTCAGGAAACAAATCAGAACTTGATAAGTATTGTTCCTATTGAAAAGGGGAAAAATGGTCACAACCAAATTTATGACAGGATAAAAATGTTACTTATATCCCCCTTGATGAAGATGTAATGGTATCCCACTTGGTATTGGTCATACTCCTCACTTAATAAGCTGGTCATATATGTGACTGGGTTTCTTTTATTGTTTTTTCTTTATTCACGTATCACAAAAACCCATGTTTTGTCCACACTTCTTCTGAAATCCTCTTAAACGTTTTATTTATTTCCTCTGAGCTATCACATCAATGTCATTTTACATTTTCGAATATGTTTTATGGACATGTTAGTTTTTAATTTTATAGTCTTTTTTGACAAGATTTATTATGGTATGCTGGTGTCTGTCTGTCACAATAAGTAAAAAATGCTTATATAAACCTTTGTGAAACTTTGATGAATTGTTCATTTTTATTGATGTGAGCTTCCTTTAGATTTTGATAAATTTCCAATTTTTCGTTTTTTTAAATTATGTGACTTTATTCATACAAAAAAGTATGAAATAACATTATCTATGATGAAATCTGAATTTCTTTCTTTCTAGAGAGCTTTTAAACTGCTATGGCTTTAAGAAGCACACAGCAGCACACAGGACAGATAAGTACCCTTGGGGAAGATCAATATATACCTTAAAAGGTAAATATGTTGTGTCTAAACTTCTTGTTTTCCTATACATGTAAATAATGTAATTAAGAACAAAATTAGAAAGCAATACAACTTGAATAAAATAAAGTAATAATTTGTCTATTTTAGACTTCAATTAGTGTTAGGAATAAGAATGATAGGAAATACTGAATGTACAAACTAGAGAAAATCTGTGATGAAACAATACCAGAGACACCAAGGAACAAAATACTAAAGGCAAATAAAAACTGTATACAGAACAAAAGGCATAAACCCAGTCTCATTTTACTGGACACAAACTTCATATTGTCATCTTACCCATAAATTAGAAATGTCTTTCTTTTAAAATTCTGAATGACCCTTTACAGAACTTCAGGAATGTCATTAGACAGTCAATTCACCAAATTAGAACAATGTGACAGCAGTTTTGATTTTATGTTGATTTTAGTTAAATAGGTTAATTTATCATTGGGTAGTATTGAGATGCACTTCCCTGTCCTTTACTATGCTCTATAGGGTACAACAATAACTCATCGAGATGGGAGCTAATTACAGATATCCCATGGTTACGACCTTTATATGAGTCATCTGACCTTGACTCTGAAGAAAAGATTAAAAGTTTTGATGATAAAAAGGGTAAATATGGATAATCAAAAAGGACCAAACAATTGGATTTTATAAAAAAATTTGTGTATCTAAGGAATTGGCTTACATGTGACATAAGCTAAATTATTAACAACTCATGTGAGTGTGTGTTCTAGAGTTGCACTCATAGTAGTTAGATATCGGTACTCATTAAATTTACTTTTGTGGTTTGTCAAAATTTTGACAGTTCATAGAATTTTATTTTATGGATTTGTTTTGAGAATATAAGATTTTTTTTTTTATGGAACTTAAGCATTTTTTCTGGTGTTCAACTTTGTAGTATGTCTGGAAAACCACAAAAACCAAGTAAACTTATAATTCCTCCATGATATAATGTCTTGTACGCACACTTTTTTAGATTAAATAACATTTCTTATATACATGTATGCTGGGTGCCAAGCTTTCAAGACACAATTGTGTGAGATTTAGCATAGGTTTGAAAGAGCATAAAACAATAGATCAAATGCCACATAGTCAGCAAAAAATGTTTCATGTGGAATGCATGAGAATTGGCACAATTTACGTGAAAAAAATAATATTGATTACAGCAATAGTGATTCTGCCATTCATCAAATATTTTGAAATAGGCTTTGGAATACATGTATTATAAGCTGGAAATTTCGTGACAGCTTTGTTTTTCCTATTTGTGCAATAAGACAAAATAACATAAGGCTGTTATGAATATTTGCTGAAAAATTAACATTTGCATACATATTTGTGTAAAAAACAGATTAATTGGAAAAAATGTGAAAAAGAAGTGACAGAAAAATTTCAGTGTTTGCACTTTGCAAAATGCTTTGCATTTTTTATGTTTATTAAAAAAACTTATTTTGTTGCAGAGGGTCTATATTGTCCAGGAGCTAAAGGCCATGAGAGTTTCAGTGACTGTATATGGGAATGTCTTCCGAATATTGTGGATGAGACATCAGTAGAAACACCTTTATTTCAACACTCCTTGTTTATTTATGTAAATTTTTGTGATATCAATGGATCTGCTAACTTTGACCCTTATGCTTAATTTGATTCTGATAAACAGTGAAATCTGAACAAAGCCCCATTTGGACTTCTAAAATTAGTTTTTTTTTTACCAAGATTCTAACTACATTTGAACAGACAGGTTTAGTGACTGTTCAGGGTTAGTTTAGAAGGTTTACTGACTGTTCAGAGTTGTGTTTAGATAGGCTTACTGACTGTCCAGTGTTCTGTTTAGACAGGTTTACTGACTGTTCAATGTTCTGTTCAGATAGATTTACTGACTGTTCAGTGTTCAGTTTAGACAGGTTTACTGACTATTCAGTGTCCAGTTTAGACAGTTTTACTGACTGTTCTGGGTTCTGTTTAGACAGGTTTACTGACTGTTCAGGGTTCAGTTTAGACAGGTTTACTGACTGTTCTGGGTTTTGTTTAGACAGGTTTACTGACTGCTCTGGATTCAGTTTAGACAGGTTTACAGGCTGTTCGAGGTTCAGTTTAGACAGGTTTACAGGCTGTTCAGGGTTCTGTTTAGACAGGATTATTGACTGTTCTGGGTTCAGTTTAGACATGATTACAGGCTGTTCAGGGTTCAGTTTAGACAGATTTCACTGGATATGTATTTGTATGGAACTTGTTAATTAAACCTAGCCTAGTATAAATTTATTGTAAAGAAAAAAAAAACAATATATTTAAAGAACAGCTCTGTGGGATAAATATGTAAAAAAATGAAGTTAGCACAATACCAACTGTGGTCTTATTCTTGAGATATAAATGATTGTCATACACATATTAAATTAAAATTAAATTAAAACAATAGATTTTCTATGCTCAATCCCTACAATTTACACCTTTAGCCAAAAAGGAGTCAGTACCATTATGTAATATTTTGTTCAGGTATCAATCATAGGATGAGGATGTAATTTACATTGGACAGTATAGGGGTTTATGTACATGTATGTTGGTACCTGGTAGAGAGTATTCATTCTTTGTAAAAAATGATTCCAAATTATCTTCTAAATATACTGAAGATGCTGTCTGAAAGCTGGAATTTTTTATCCACAACATATTTGTCCATTGTGGTGGACATGTTTTTCAACAGATGACTTGCATTCCAGTGGGAACAAATTATTCCTTCACTCCTATGAGGCTGAAAAGGAAAACTCATGACCAAACTATACAACAAACCCTATGACTTCTCATTTGCTACTGTCAATTTTCCTTTCATCTGTCACAAGATCCCTTCAACACCTGCATATGGAGTTTTTATATCACAACTCATATGTTGTGCCCGAGCTTGCTGAAACTATGCAGATTTTATGGAATGTGCTAGGTTTCTTTAAATTGAGCTTCTTGGACACAGATATGTTGCTACAAGATTAAAGTAATTGCTACAGAAGTTTATGGTCATCATCATGAACTTGTGGATCGTTATGGTGTATCCATAAGCACCACAAGAACTGATTTGTTCACTGTGTTTCAAAGTTTACTTTTTCTCTTTCGACAACCCCTAATGTGACATTTTGTGAGCAACTTGATGGGTGTTTCAAGAAAAGCAGGTGACACTTACCCTACCAGTGCACCTGATCCATGCTCCCAGTTTTTAGTGAAGTCTGTGTTGTTCATTTCCTTTTGTAAATGTACATGTTAATTTGGTTATTTCATGTTCTTTGTTGTATGTGTCAATTTCCCTGTCAAGTCTTTATCCTTGGAATATATTCTTTATTTTTGTCCCTTAAGTCTTGGTTCCCTTGATACTCTATAATTATACCCCCACAAATGAAATTTGAGGAGTATATACATGTAGGTTTCACCCTGTCTGTCCAAACTATTTTCTAAGCAGCTTGCACCATTGTTTTGAAACTTTGCGTAATGTTATATATCCACATGGAGATGTGTATATTGTCAGGAATTTATTTTTGGATAAAAATTATAGAAATGACAGCTGTTAGAACTTTTTCAGCAAAACTTGATCTGGTGCTTTGTTTGCAACTTCTCAACAACTTGCAGGATTGTTATGAAACTTAATAGGGTGCAAAATTACCATATTGAGATGTGCATATTGTTTGGAATTCATACTTGAACAAAAAATGTAGAAATGCTGAACGTTGGAACTTTCGCATTTTTCGGCAAAATTTGGTCTGATGTGTTGTCCATAACTCCTCCTTAACGACTTGCAGGATTGTTATAAAATTCACTGGAATTTTAGATTACCATATAGAGATATAGAGATATACATATTGTCAGAAATTAGTCATGTACTGATATATAATAATTATAAATAATACTGAAGCTGTTTGTAGATGGGTGTTTTAGAAATGGCAGCAAATTGTGTGTCGAAAGTGCGTAATCTATCCACTAGAAAAATTGTGTCCAGAATATGAATCGTATGTGCAAATTGCTCCCCAAATGTACATGGATCAATATGTTGCGGGGATATTAGTCACATTAGTGGGCAATGTCTACCGGTAGTTCTAATTAGTAGTCCATCATTATCATGATTCTGTAAGTTTGAGTGAGTTATTTGTTTTTGAATCACTTGTTTTAAGTGGAAATTTCACTGACTTCTTGGATTATTAATATTTGCATAAATAAAGGCAGATCCAAGGACCCCCTTTTATGTCCAATAAGACTGGAAGTCAATGAAGTGTATCCCCAACCCTTTAAGCCAGTTAATGGGACCCTCGTATTCGCAGTTTCTGACTCCGCTACGGTTAAGTACAATGATACTTTCTGCACATATTTATGAGATAAAATTAATAATAATACAGTTATTTCATTTCTCTATTACTTTTTAGCTCACTTGGACAAACGTTGTCATTGTCGTTGTCTGTCACTGTGATTTTTTTCTTTTAAAAGTCTTCCTTTAGTAACATACGACTTGATAAACTGAAATACATTTATCTGCTTTATAAACTGGTGCAAACAGACCATGGGACAAACAAATATTTTAATGCAAATTTTGGAAATTTATTTCCATTTTGTTTTTCTGTCCAGTACATGGTAGTGAATCTATAGTATCGTTTTGATTGAGTAATATCGATATTTCTGAATACCAGTTGGTTTTAATTTCAGTTAAGAGTATTAGGAAAAATCTAATCATGGTAAAATGACCCCCTAAGTATGTGTGTGTCCTTGCTTCAACTTTCCAGATTTCATTAATATACGATTTACATCTATAGCAGTTTCAAGATGAATGTGAAAAAAAAACGGTATCGTCTAAATTTTGTAACCCGTACCAACATTTCCCCGTACCCAAATACTATTTTGACAATATCTTCATTATTACTTGCTATTTCCTGCTGGAAGTCGGTACACATTTGCAAAATGACATGATGGTAAGGCTAGGAATAACGATTTGTAAAATGTTATCGAAAAAAAAATATTTTATTCGAATTTCTGTATTCAAAAGGTCTAAAATGTGTAACCTGAAATTCCCGTACCCAAAAATCAAAGTCCCGTATTTTTGTTATCTTTGCTAATTCAATGCGTATTTGACATAAGAACATTATAACATTATCAAAACTTTCATTGATGATAAATTAAAATCGCATCAGACTCTGTTTATGAGACTTACTTTTTCATTATAGATAAAATCGTATCCATGCTTTGCTGGTACGGGGATTGGCGCTACGGTACGGTGCGGAAATCAAACTTAATCACTTCTTTTATAAAACAATATAAAATCTTTCAAAAGTTTATCCAAAGTCCTAAGGCGAAGTTATAACCTCTTAACGATTGTAGAAAAACGTAAAAATCAGACAGAATAGTTAGAAATAGTCAATAAAGAGTTGGATACGGTAACTTCCGGTTACACATTTTAGACCTTTTGACTTCAGAAAACCGATTAAACAAGAAATATCAGAAATATATACATCATTTTCTTGATGAGAAATGAATTGAAACAGACTTTTTCTCATCTCATGCAATTTTCAGTTCTTATCATACTATAAGAATGAATATTTTAGCAAAAAAAGTCATTAGACTTCAATTCAATGACTCAGTGGAAACTGCAATAAAGTTCCTCGATCAAACCAATGTTGGAGAGTTTAAATTAAAATTAGTTACTATACCAAAAAATCTAACAAATTCCGATGGAGATATCAACTGCCCTCAACAGATTGAATTTATTCGTAGATATTTACTTTTTATTTCCTCTTATGCAGAGATGTTCACATGAATAATGAACGAGAAATACGATTATTATTACATGAATTACATAAAAATGTACTTATTATCAGAAAAAAAAATAATGGGAGTGAATCGCTGAAAGTTACACAGCAGGTGGTCAACAATGTCCTTTATGGAAAGTTTTGCACATTCTTAATGTATAGTATACGCAAATTTTACTGAAAAAGTCGAGTTCATCACTTTCTAGTTCGAAATCAGTATTGCAGGATAAGATAGTAAAAGTAAAGTTAATAGGTGCTAGCCTGTCTAGGTATACGCTAAACTGAATTGGATTAATGTTAATAATGTCTTTCCAAAGATCATCACGTTCGTCTTTCAATGTAGTACATGAGACTAAGATATGTTCTACGATATTTGAAAAGAACATCCCACATCGATCACACAGCAATATGTTATCGTCTTGTTTAACAATGGAACATAAGTCAATAACATATTTAGCTGCTTCTCGTAGTTCTGGGTAAAGTTTTGCTATAGTCCAGGCACGGTGTGGTTTAATTTCCCTGTGTATACGTCTGAATAGGTTAAAATAACTTGCATTTATCAATGTAACGCTCGATGCTGAACCAATCCAACAGACTTGTACACTTGTCTGAACGTGTTGTGTTCGTTTCAGGAGTCCTTGTATCGTTTTACATGCGAATTTATGTGACCGCCGTTCAAGCATCTCAGTTTCAGATTGATTGAAGCTACTCCAAAGTTCACAACCATACAAGGCTTTTGTGTAACACAACTCTTGTACTATCTTTGAACAAGTCAGTGGGTTTACACAACTGTTCATGCCACTGTACATGTTATCGATCAAAGTCCACGTGTTCCCGTGTATGCCATGTCTATAAATTTTCAGTAACAAGGCGGAGTGCCACACTGTGTCAAATGCTTTAATGCTATCTAGGATGACGATAAAAACTTTACTATGACGTTCGATGTAGTGATAAACAACCTATTGTAAGTTGAAAGAAGCAAACATACTTAAAAGTTGTTTCTGGTAAGCCATTTGTGAAGGGTGTGGAAAGTTTTCAGAGAATAAAGGCGTGATACTAAGGCTTTTTCATAAACTTTTGAGATATAGCATATTAGTGATATTCCACGGTACGAATTAGGATCGCTTTTCTTTTTATTTCCGCCTTTAAGAAGTGGAATAACTGCACTAGTCTTCCATCACAAGGGAATATAGCATGATTCAAGTATTATATTGAATAAGTTACACAGGTGTTTTACAAGACTCTTTCCGCCGCATTTGATGTGGTCGTAGGATATATTATCCAAAGCGGTAGATAGGTTGCTTGGCAGGTTGTTACAAATATCAGATATATCATTGAAGGTAAATTGCTCAGTTTTGAAATCATTAATATGGCAGTTCAGACGAATTTCACGAACCAGTTCATCAATAGAATTAATGTTTTCTCGATTTGTTAACGTGTCGTCAAATTTGAATAGTGATTCAGAATGTTCAGCCCACGCATTACATATGTTATTATCGTTAGTGTGAGATACACCATTCACGTTTAGTTCACGATAAATAGTTTTATGTTGTCTTCTACTTTTTAAAACGGACCACATGTACGTTTGATCAGTTTCAACAGAATCTTCAATCATTTTGCAGCACTTTTGCAAATGTTCAATATACGCTTTTCCAGTTGGTGTCGGAAATCCCTCCTAGCGTTCTTATAGTTCACAAAATGTGCATCAATTACGACTATAAACTTTGTCATTAAAAATCCATGCAGTTCGTTTTTCTCTCATCGTTTTGTGGTAAATATCAACAGTTTTAGACCAATATGGTTTAAGATGCTTTATGAATCGTTTGCGATGCAGTGTGTCGTTATTGACGGACTTGATTGCGTCAACTATAGTTTTATAGTACACTTCTATATCATCCGGGGAAGCAGCGGTTGGAGCGTGAACACACCATAAATTTTGAGACAATGCAAACGAATAGTCAATTAGAACGTCAGAGGTTTTAGCTTTTAACCAAGCAACTGTCTCACAAGCAAATTCATTAATAGTGGCACTATTTGAGAATGGATTTGAGTCTGTCATATTGTCATAAGCACATGCTATTGGTTTATGACCCGAAACATTGTACATATGATGATCGTCCGTTACAAAAACTTTACTAACATCTCGCAAATTGTCTCTATGAGTAATTACTAGTATGTGATCAATTACAGATTTTGGACCGTTAGAGTATGATTGTGTGGGTAGGCCCTCTAGCAAATTCTTGAACGTGAAGGGACACGCTTTTGTTTTGAAGCAATAACTCTTCTAATAGGCTGCTCCGTTTGTCTGAAATGATGAAATGATGAGATACGGGGCCCAAACACTTTACAATTGAAATCGCCAAGCATGAAAACTGTCCCGTGATTAGAGAATGCACTGTAAATATCGAAAAGGTATTCGAGTTCGCGGATAAATAGATCATATGGTTGTGTGACAGCAGGTAGGTACACAGACAAAAAGAAAATGCTTGTTCATTTGGAATTTTCAGTTCTATACCACATATTCTGCTACTGCCTATGTCTATTTCGTATGTATAAGGACATAAATGTTTTGAAACTAGAAAACTCACTCCACTACGGGCATTGCATCTATAATTCTCGGGGAAGAATTCATCAGCGCCTTTCCCATAAGCTTTATAACGACGACTGTCAATAGTATCAAGAAAATGAAATTGTGATTTATGTAACCAGTGTTCGGACAATGCGATAATATCAGTGTTGTTCTGTAAAAAGTTTAATAGATAGTGAACAGCTGACATAATGCCTCTGCATTAAGTTTCATTGTCTAGTTACTGTGTATCTGTGTAGTTATTTATGTCCTAATTTTTCATTTCGAAAAACTTCCCAAGGAAGCCAATTTTTCATGAGGATACCTTCAGGCCAGAAAGAGGGTTTATGTAATTTATATTCGTCACATTCGTCAATATTAACTTGAGGGGAGGTAGTTCTCCTATTCGACCTGACGGAGATGTGTTACTCGTACACCTTTATCAAAAAGAAACGATCGCATCGCAGCTTCAGACGAAGTTGATACCACCAACATAGAAACGACTTATTTTACGCTTTTCTTTTCGCACAAAACCGCAAAATTTAGAAGATCTTGTAGGACAACATGCTGATGTCGGAAAATGCACTGGGATACCTTTATCACTAAGACATGTATCATTTAAAGGTTCAGACATATTTTCCCTCGAGTATTCACAAATATCAACACGCTGAGCATTAGTGGGTATGTCCCTTATTCTTGTATCGGAAGACAGTTTTTCTAAACGAGTTAGAGAGTTTTCAGACCTAGGAGTTTCCAATGGATCATTGCCGTGCAATGTTTGCGGGATGTCAGTGATTCTGTCATTTACAGATAAAATGCAGTGCGTAGATCGTCCTTGTGATTCTGGGATATCAGAACGCCTAGAATTGTCAGGTGATATAAAGTGTGTACTTCTTTTGTTTGTTGGCGGAAAGTCGGAACATTTGACATTGTCTGATGAAGAGCTGGACATAGATTTGGTAGTAAGATCGATTCCTTCAAGCTCAGATTGATTAGGTTTGGTCTTTAGAATTTCAGCTTATGACCTAGTTGTTTTATCAACATTTTTCAACTCTTTTTCTGCGTTGCCTAAGCGCTTTCTGAGGTCAGTTATTGATAAGGAAAGTGAAGCGCAACTGGTGTTTATGGTGGCAGTTTTCGTCAAACTCCTTGAGTTTGTCGTTGATAAAATTTGTTTTGTAGCCTTTCTTGGTTTTTAGAGTTTATATCAGCAAATCGCTTGTTTTCTTTCACTAGATTTTCGACAGTTTTATTGAGAAATTCTATGTCTTGTGTATATTCTCCTTTAAGGGAATTTTGTTCTCGTTTGATCCTTACTAGATTTTCGACAGTTTTATTGAGAAATTTAGTTCTCGTTCGATCCTTACTATGGAGTCCTTTGTAAGGATGTTTGAGGTATCAATGGAAATGTCAGTTTGAGACAAGCTACTGTCATTTTCTTGAGAGTTTTCTTTTCGTGATGAGGTGTAGAAGCGCACATTGACTACGTTTTTCAAGTCGTGGCTATAGTCACCCGATATCGCGAGAAAGAGTGTGTAACAGTCATTAGCAAATTTTAATTCGACAGGCTCACCATTGGGTTTCCGTGCACCTATTCGCTTCTTCAAAATAGCGTTTTTATACGGAAAGGTTTCTCGACGTTTTGCAATATCGAAGAGCTCATATCTGACAAATTCTATATCACAGTTACACTTGGCGTATCTTTCTTAGAGAAGTTTTACAAAATTATCTTTGGGTAGTGCTTTGAGATTGGTGTTGTTAAAATCTAAAATGCATGCAATGTCAGATATGTTATTCATGGGTAGAATTTCTGGATGAGAATATGACAAGGGTAATGTGTTGAATTCATCATATTGACTGTTTAAAAAACTCTGATGAAGAAGTAAATCACTTGGTTGAAGTTCCGTTATGTCTCACATTATTGTTCATGTAAAGTGTTCACTATGGTAGTGAAACAAAGAAACTTCATATTTTGACGAATTTGTTCACAAATTGTTTTGGACTATAGTGTAGTGTAACATGCATTGAATGATCTCACCAATTCCCAGTTCAATACATCCACCATATATCAACGAAAACGCCAACACTTTCTTCTCAGTATTAACAACGACCATCTCAGGGGCAGATAACCAAAATAACCGCCGATTAAACAAGAAATATCAGAAAAATATACATCATTTTCTTGATGGGAAATGAATTGAAACAGACTTTTTCTCATCTCATGCAATTTTCAGCTCTTATCATACCATAAAAATGAATATTTTAGCAAAAAAGTCATTGGACTTCAATTCAATGACTCAGTGGAAACTGCTCTAAAGTTCCTCGATCAAACCAATGTTGGAGAGTTTAAATTAAAATTAGTTACTATACCCAAAAATCTAACAAATTCCGATGGAGATATCAACTGCCCTAAACAGATTGAAATTATTCGTAAATCTTAACTCCGAATTTATTCGTAAATCTCAACTCCGAATTGTCAATATTTTTTATCCCGAGATATTGATCATTAATATTTTTATGTATGGCAAGCCAAAGTGGACAAAAATCAATATTTTGTAATATTAGAAAATGAATTTTTAATACCACAAAATCATTTTTTTAACATTATAAAAGATTTTTTAATATTAGAAATTCATTTTGTAATATTACTAGTTTCTGATTTATTAATATTATAAAACATCACACATTTTGTAATATTACAAATTGAATTAAAAAATCCTTTTTTTTTCAATATTAGAAATTCAATGGAATTTTAACATTAAAAATGACTTTAATATTGAAAAAGTGTTTTGTGATATAAGAAATCTAATTTGTAATATTAGAAAATGAATTTGTAATATTAAAAAATCATTTTTTTAATATTAGTAAATACTCATTTTTGTCCACTTTGGCTTGCCATATTTATGTCACTTTACTTTTTTTAAGATTAATTTGAAGAAGTGTCATCGTTCTGTTACCGTAGATTTTTATTGCCCTTTCCAAGCTTACTTAAATGTATGTTTACACTAGTTGAGGACCTTCAGGTGACCCCTGAAAGTATTTATTACTTAGTATTTTATAGCTTGAGGTTATCTGCTGGTACATTTGTTGTGTTTCATAATATCCGTTCATTTTTCTACCATTTCTAAAAAATGTATTAATGACCATGTTGTAGCTGGATCAGTATAATCAACATTATTATATATGTGAAAACTATAATAACCTACAAGCTTTCTGCATGTTCAGGAAAAACGTTGTTGGCTGCTGTCGTTTTTGGTGTGTCTATTTAAACCATGTAGATATGTTTTATTCTTTTAATCCATTTCCCTTTTCTATTTTATCGTTTAGTAACGTGGACGTTATTTTTTTATGATAGAGTAGTCTACCCGACCGATGTATCTGGTCCTCTAGGTTTGTTTTTAGTATTCCTGCTCCTTTTTTTTTTTTGTAAAGACGAGCATGCGATTGATTAACTCGGTTTCTTTGCCATATATAACAAAACTATCGAAGTAATCAATAGCCATGTTAAAATATAGTTCAGTGCTAATAGAAAAGAAAGTGGAAATGGGGAATAATTCAAAGAGGCAACAACTCTACCAAACAAAAAAAAGAGCTATTTTGAAAGACATGCATCTGATTGGCCTTCAATGAACGGTAAGAAATGCCACACACCCTTTGGTAGGTCCCCTGAAACGAAAACAAGTGAAAAGAGGATCACACTATACCCTAAACATACACACACACATATATATAAGATTAACAAAGACTGGAGTTTCCTGAATTGAAACAAGCGCAAAAAATTGTGGCGTGGTTGAGCTAGTTCGGTGAAGCCACAAACACCTCCCCATCACCTAGTAAATACGGGCCACAAAATACACGATGAAACGTGATAAAACTCAGTTCAATAGTGGATAAAGAGTTCCGCTTATATATAATGTAAATATAGGGAACACAAACTATTACCAGTATTTTAAAAAGATTTTTACAGGCACATAACACTTTTCTGAGCAATTGTAGGATGTCAAAATTAATCCAGTTCTTGTTTGTTTTTTTTTTTCACATAGAATTCTTACGAGTGACGGGTGATTGGTATTTAAACATCTCCGATCGTCTTCTTGTCATCATTCCTGAGTATTCTGATGGAGTGGCTTCAAAGCTATTTGTCTTCTCGTTTAAACGATTTCGTTTGTTATTTTTGTCGCGAACTATAAGAAATATTGTCATCAAAGCTGCGAGAGCTATAGTCATAGCTTGGAAACAGTAACATGGTTCTTCGTCAAAATTTGGTAGTGAAGGCAATCCAATTTGGAAAGTACAAGCTATCTTGGTCTGAAGCGGGAACCACATGTGAAATAAAAAGGCTATAGGTGCAGTCATGGTAACTAGAACTTTCGCTATAAACTTTGCCATCTTAAACCTCACGAATCTGAACCATTCGATCTTGGCTATAACATAATTGTGAAACATCAAGTACAATATAGCAGTTACCATGAGTCGAGTATTCTGTTTTCCAAGGTACATCCACAGTGAACTGTTGTTAGTGCACATCATGTAAATGCATGACCATATAAAAACGCACATCTGCCACATACTTCCTACTCTCCGTACCGCATCTCGAACTTCTGACCCAATCGTTGTAAGAGCAGTCTGTAAGATACTAAACTTGTAAAGCGTTCCAATCATTGTAAAACAAAACCTATCTGAAGAATGACCACCTTATTCGTTGAGCAGTTTGCATATCTTGTAATTTTCTATGACGTAGAATATGGCGCTATGATTTGTAACGTCAAAATGCGTAAACAAGAAATAAAACGTTTGAACGTCGTACATACCGTCCTACTTGTATTAGCTTGATAATTTTGATTTTTCTAGATACTAAAAATATCAGAAGGCCTCTTGTTCATTTGGTGCGAACGCGTTCATAACTGGGTGAATAATGGCGAGCATCCCCAATAGATAAATATTTTATAAAACAGTGAAACTAATTCATTCGTAGCGTCTGAATGGTAAAGTCTATAAAAGGAAAAGAATGTTGTTTTATAATGATCCATTTCAAAAACATGGCCATCGTTACTAAAAATAGAACATGGGGGTCAGAGAGCAGTTTTTTCGCATACATCTAAAACAACGTAAGGTTTAGCCAAATTCTGGCATGGGTTTAAAGTGTTCGGCATCATGAGATCTATCTGTAGCCCGTTGTTCGTGAAAATCTGTTGACCTATGTTGTTGTTGCCCTTGGTGGACGTATTTTTTTGTTATATTTGATAATATATATTACTTTTAAAAATCTACTCCTCAGAAACAACAAGACAGAGTTCCATGAAAGTTTATATGACTGATCCTCATATTAGGGTATTCTGCACAAAATGACCATTTTAATTTTTGATCCGTGGGAAAACATGGCTGCCGTTACTACAGAACATAGCCTGGGGTCAGACAACAGTTTTTCGCAAGTACCTTCTAAACCGCAATGATTAGCCCAATGCTGAGATGGAGTAAATGTATTCAGCATGGTGAAATCTACCTGTGGTCACATGTGAAAATGTTGGAATAAAATTTTTGTCGGAGTTTTTTTTTTTTTTTTTTTTTTTTTTTTTTAAATCAAGCAGCAACTACACTTTACTAAGAGTTCTCCGACATTGACAGCCCAACACCCTTCCCGTACTGGTCAACGCGCGCTTTTTGTTTTTGTTTTTTTGTTTTTTTGTTGTTGATATATTTTTTAATGTTATCTTCTTCTGTTAAACTACTTGATAGAATTCACTGAAAGTTGATATTATTGTATTTAAAAAAAAATAACCGGGAACACGTGACATGACAACTTTAAAAAAAAAAAATACAATGTGACTAATTAAGCCAGTTGAGCGATTCAGTTCTTTTGTACCCCTCGTTTAAATAATTTTATTCACGTTAGTTTGAAATCTTACGAAAAAAAAACCAACACTTTAAGAAGCTCTAATAAACGGGTTAATTAATCTTACCAATATATTAAGGCTAAAAACCACTAATTCCACTTCCCATAGGCTTCTATGCTAATTTCACAATATTCAATGGCTTCTCTGGACCTTAACTTTAACCTGCAGATGACTATATATCAGCATGATTCTACATATGTCAGCTCACAATCCTCAGAATGGCATGTGGGGTTAGCAGACTTGCAGTGCAGTACTGGTCACCGGAAGTGAAGGGTCTATAAATAGCATGGGAAATCCCAGTGTTTTCACAAGATAGGGGTATATTTAAAAATCATTATGGAGATTAGGCTTCACATCACAAGAAGCAAAATGCACCTATAAAATGTACAGAAATGTTTTTCCTTTCAGAAACTGTTTAAATTTTTAAAATAAGATGAGAACTTTTTTCACGGCACTATGAGGAACAGGGGTAATTTCTGCGTAGGACTATTTTTGCGTACGTTCCGAATGCTCATCGGTTGAATTGGTGGTCTGTAACCTATATTCCTGAAACTCGGTATGTTATCACCGACTTTGTTTTAATTTTTTGCATTAAATATGAAGTTCCGGTTTATTTTTTCATGTTGTCAAAACACGACTTCGGGCTTTCACTTGAAAATTGTAATGTAAAATGCCTTCCAAATGAAAACTCTGCCAAATGGGAGCTGAAGCAAGTATTTTAGAGGAGTGTTCACTGGAAGACGCCGTCGTCAATGGGTCAGATACCAAATGTGAAATAAGACATGGGCTGACATTTGAAAACGATTCCCTGATTACTGTGTTTAGTGACAAATCCAGGAAGAAGGACACGTCCCGTGCATTTGAAAGAAATATAAAGGTTACTTGAAACTGCCAGCATGTTTTATGACAACAATATATAAATGTGAACACTCCAACATTACACTCACATTTTGACATTATGCTTCTATAAAAATCTGGATTTGGACATGGCGTCTTACCTGCATTGCAGTAGGTTGTGACCTTTAAAAAAGCCAATTAATTGACTTGGATAAAGGATTAACTCCTTAGTTGATTTTTTTTTATATCTTACCTTTCACTTAGAAGCTGCCGAACTGTAACTCTAAAGTCTTATGCCTTATGGTCCTTTAAATCAGGTTACAATAAGGTAACCCTCCATCCACATGTGTTTGGGGATGTGTATTGAGGGCAGAAGGTAACATTATTCAAACAATGGCAGCCTACCTGAATTTTCTAAAAAAAAAATGCTGAACCAGATATGTTCTTGCATAAAACAATTTTTTGCATGTTGTTGGACTGTTTAGTTGGATGAAATCCATGTAGTAACAGTGAATAATTACAGAATTTTCAAGAATCAGGGTGAATAATTTGGTAGTTCAATAATTGAACAGTAAATTCTCCATTTCAATGAAACATTTCTTCAGCTTGAGACATGTTGGTACTGACCACTACAATTTATCAATAATGGTTCAATCTTGATTTGTCAGTAACTGATTTTGAACATGATATTGATATCATCTTATTGGTCAACTTAAAGGGAAAGACCACCTTTGCATTGAGTTAGGCTCTTATGATAAATCAAACCCACGTAAACAAAAGTAAATAACCTTTAATGCAAAGTACGCTTTTATAAAATGCTGAAGGCTGTGCAAAGTTTGAAAGTATGAGTAACAATATTATTTAATTTTTATTGGGAGTTAGTGCTTTCATGGTCAAATTGGTCATGTTCATAACTAAAAGGAATAAACAGGCTGGTTTTTCAACACTTCAAGTACAATTTGACAACTACAATGTACTTAAAAAATCTAAGGGAAGCGCATTAAACTGAACACAAGAATAAGATTAAATGTTGAAGTCATTGCAAATCATTATGGAAAAAGGCACACTTTGTATTGTTCGGTTAGTCTAAAATGTAGTATCTGAATAATCAATAACAAAGTTCATAAATTTCATTGCATCAACATCCTATTTGATTAGATCTTCTGATTAATTGATTAACTGAAACATCACTTATTCTTACTAATGTCTATTCTAGTTCCTGAAAAGTCTTCGACATCCTTATATTTTGCATTACATAAGAGATGGAAAAAGTGAAGATAGATTTCTGGTTACAGAGAGAGCAATGCCATTGTCTTTATATATTGGTGATTTATCTTCAATGGAAGTTGCCTCTGGAATTTGTAACATTATTTCTGCACTATCCTTCCTACATGATAAGGTAACTTTATTATTTACTTCACAAACTGAAACTACAATGTACATGTACAATGTATGTTTTACCTACCAACATTTTAATGGCAATAGTACATTTTGGACATCATGGCATGTGAATTGAAAGCAGAATTTTAAATTTGTGATAGAAGGGTTGATCTTAAATATATGTATTTGCAAATTGTGAAAAAAACCTCATTGAATCTACACAAAATCTGAAAATGCATGCTTTGAGTCATACGATATTGAAATCATATATTGTTTGTTTTGGTAATACATTGAATGTGTAATATTTTCTAACTGATTTTGGTATTAAATGGTTATTTCACTGATTGTTTCTATCTCTGTGGTTCAACTGCTTTATAGTGTGCTATATTTCTGACAAATGTATTATGTATGTAAACAGGAGACATATTAATTATTCCTATTTTCAGGCCAACATCTGCCATAACAATATTTGTGTTGACAGTATTTATGTGACAGAGAATGGAAGCTGGAAGCTTGGTGGATTTGATTGTGCATGTCCTTTTACTGAAACCTCACCAGACTTTTTAAAACAGATCTTCAAGTTGAGAAATGAAGAAAGTGTTGCTCCAGAGGAATATGTAAGAACTTTTCTGTAAACCATACAATACTTGATCTTTTACATTGCTTACTTCAACTTTTACCTATTTTTGTGCTGTCTGAAAATGAGAAAATAAATTGTTTCAATGTATTAACTGAACAATTACATATTTGGTATTTTGGTACATTCAATTCTTTTGAATGGCATTTTGTACCGCAAGCACAGACATTTGCCCAAACTTACCAATCAAATCAACAATACAAGATCCTTGCAATGTGTTCGCTCTGAATGACAGAATGTTAATCAGACATTTGGTCAGACAACTTAAAAAATGTACTGGACTCCTTTGAAATTTGCCTGTAAAACTCATATTCTTTTGTCCAGCACATTCCCAGAAGACTGTACAATGAAACTTCTTATAGATGTTGATTGGATTTTCTTTTTTTTTTCGTGAATTGTTTTGTGTTAATGAATTTTTGTGCCTATTTTCAATTGATATGACATGTTTAGGATGAAGGATTAAACCTTACAGTGGAACATGGCCATGTTAGAGATGTCTACAGTTTTGGAGTTTTGGTTGATTCTTTACTAGAACATTTAGAAGATTTAGGTATACTTATATGTATATTTTTACTTTTGCAGCTGTTGAAAAGTTCAAAAGGTCTGAATCAAACAAGGAAGTTTACACAATGTACAATGCGGGCTATTTTCAGTGTTTACATTTCATGAATTTAAAGATCTGATTTTGTGAGGTTAATATTTGCAGTAGTTTCTGTGGTTTATATTTATATTATATAACCACATGTGTTTCTGCAATTTTTCATGACCATAAAATGAGCAAAAAAAGCCCTAGTTAAAATCCTCCATTCTTCAGTAGTTGTAAATGACTTTGGCAACTATTTATGTAAAATCAGACCATAATTTTGTTTCATTATGATCTTGTTTTTGTTTATATATCTATGTTTCAGGTGAGATATTCTTTTTTTTTTACAGATGACATTATAAAAACATTTTGTTTAAGGTGAGACATTCTCTTTTTACAGATGACATTATAAAGACATTTGAGCTAAGAATTCAGGATGAATGTTTGAACAGTGATCCAAAGAAAAGACCAAAGCTACACTCATTTTTAGAAGATAAAATATTCAGGTATTAATTCTGGTAGATGGATATGTTTTAAGTATGGTTTTGCTTAAAAACCAGGCAGGGGCAATTCATCATATCTTAAGATACTGTATAAATACATTTGTTAGAATTTTAATAACAACTCTTCCTATGTTCATGTCCTTGGATCTGCTACTTGGATCATGAAATATTTTTTGACTGATTATAGTGTAAAAATTCTAGCAGGCAGTTTTCCTATATTTTTCTATAGTAGAACATAACAAAAATCTAAATGTTTAATACCTCCAGTGGGCAACTTTCATTTGCACTTTTAATTTTGAAAACAGTTTCTATGAGGCCTACTGAAGAATTTCCACAAAAAATATTTTGGATCTGACACATGAGTGGGTAGCATCAATTAAGCCCTGATACACATTTTTAGCTCACCTGGACAATGGCCATGTGAGCTATTGGCATCTGTCATTGTCATCGTCGTTAACAATTTCTCCTCTGAAACTACTGAATGGATTTGGATGAAATTTAAGATGCTTGTTCCTTAGAGTATCCTGCTTAAAATGACTTTTTGGATTTTTGTTCGGTTAAAAAACATGGTCTTTATTACTAAAAATAGAGCATAGGGGTTAGACAGCAGATTTTTGCATTTATCTCCAAAACAGTTAGGTTCATCCAAACTGACTTTCGGGTAAAAGTATTCAGCATGATAAGATCTATCTGTGGTCAAATTTTGACGAAAATCTGTTGACCCATGTTGGAGTTATTGTCCTTTTTGGATGTTTTTTGAAGTTTTTGATGTTTTTAATTTCAAAAATCTTCTCCTCAGAAACTATGTATTCAATGAAAGTTAGTATTTTTGTTTTTTAGGGTATCCTGCACAAAATGAATGTTTTGATTTTCGGTTGGTTAAAAAACATGGCCACTGTTACTAAAAATAGAACATAGGGGTCAGATAAGATAAGAAAACTTTATTTTGATTCGGCATGTCATAAATACAAACACAAGCTCTAATGAGCTTTTGGCTGAATATAAAGGCAGCAGATTTTTGCAATAAATCTCCGTATTTCATTGAAGCCAATAGACTTGTTCAGTATATCATAGTATAGACAAAGTATATACTGTGAAATACTATTGTTTGTGGATTTCAATTTTTGTGGTTTTCATGGGTATTGTAAACCATAAAATCTGGTTTCCAACGAAAACAAAATTTTCCATTCGTTGGTTTGAAATAGTTGTCAAATCCACGAATTCATAACTTTTCCCTCAACCACAAAGTACTTTCACAGTAATTTGATATTGAAGTCAATAGCCTTGTTTAGCACAAAGTAAATAATTTGATATGGCTAAGACTAATTTAATACATTGGTTACTTCAGCTATCGTTCTGTTACCATGGATTTTATTACATTGTTATGGCCTTTCTGAGCTTACTTAAAGGTGTGTTTATACTTCTTGAAGTCCTTTTGGTGATCTCTGAAAGTATTTACTATTAAGATTATATGCTGGTGTATTTGTTGCATTTCACTGTCTCCATTTTCTTTTTCTGCTATTTTAACATTTTTGCTTTTAATTTCAGTAATGACTTGTTATCTCTGTCAACCTTCTTGTACCATATAACACTGAAGAGTTCAGAAGAGAGAGAGGAATTCTACAAGTATGAAATTATAATAAGGATATACAGAAATTTCATGATTTGTTTTAATTATTCTTTAGGGTTATCTAGTGTTCATTTGTTATTGTTTGAAAGTACTGGTAAACATTATAATATTATTATTCACTTTATAGAAATTTAATAAGGACTTATTGCCATTAAAAATTAAAAACAGATTGTGTTTTTTTTTATACTGTGGATAATGTAGAAGTGTTGGTCAACATTTAAGTGAAATTTTGGGGTAATGCTTTTTGTTGTAAATTTTGGGGTAATACTTTTTGTTGTAAATTTTGGGGTAATGGTTTTTGTTGTAAATTTTGGGGTAATGCTTTTTGTTGTAAATTTCGCCTTAGAGATTATGATGTTGACTTGCTCCTGCTATATTTGGTAGATTTCGAAGATAGAGGTACATGTGATCAATAAATACTTTCATTTATTCTTAAAATTAAAAGAGAGGGACTTGTAACCAATCTAATTATAATGGTATCATAGGATACATATATTTTGTTTTCAGGACTCTCCTGCCTCGATTACAATCATTACCAATAGATACAGTTGGAAAACATCTAGTCAAACCTTTACTCTGTAGATTTGTTTTGTTAGATAAGACTGCTAGAGAGTTCGTTGCCCCTCGTATACTCATTCCAAAGAGAGGTAATCTATCAAAAATCAATCAAATTCATACCCATATAAAAGTATGTCATTATTTTCTCAAACCAGGAAACTGAAGAGCGTGTTTGATTAGATCTTCTGATTAATTGATTAACTGAAACATCACATCATGCCAATCTTATCATTTACATGCAATTTATTATGTGAAAATGTGCTCACATAACCTTATAAGGAATTAAAAGCTTTTACTGTCATTGATTTCATGTTAAATTAAGAAATGAACATGTGATGGCATTGGATTACTCAGAGAACTTAATGGCTATTGAAGTTATTGCAGGGAGAAAGGAAAAACATTTTTATCATAGATTAGATTGAATTTTTATTATAGTTGAGAGATGTGTTTTTTTTTTGCATGAAATATGTCAATTATATAATTTATTGTTTTTTTTTTTCAGAGGACAAGTCATGTTTAGAGTCAGTGGAGTTAACTCCATTATTTCCAGTCTCCCAGTACAAAACTTATGTAATTCCAGAACTCTACAGAGCCTTCTGTTGTCATGAAATCAACATAAGGACGTTACTGTTGAAGTATTTTTCATCATATGCTAATCTATTTGACAGGGAAAAACTGGAAGATGTGGTATTTCCTCAAGTAAGTTGTACTTTTGTATTTTTTAATCCTGTATGTTTGATAAAAGGTGCTGTACACTTTCAATATTTTGTAATCAGTTTTCCAACACTGAAATATATTGTTATCAGATTTTTGTCTGGATAGACAGATTTTAGCAACACATATGTATCTTTGGTGCTCATGTACAATTAGCCCATTGCTTAGATAGATTAATACAATTTAAATCTTGAAAGCTTTAAGGATTTTTATTTACAGATTTTGCTTGGTATACGAGATGTAAATGAAGAGTTAGCTGCCCTTAGTTTACACTGCCTTGCTGAGCTTATACCAATATTAGGAAGAGACGTAGTAATTGGTGGTAAAAGTAAATCATATTTTACTGAAGGACTTCCAAAGGTATGAAGATTCTTGAAATGTTATTAATGTTCAACTTCTAAAAAAGATTTTTACTATAGGAATGAGAAGTGTCATCTTATGAATCCACACTAATTAATCATACATGTACATACATGTAATTTGATAATTGAATTATCGGTAATTTGAGCAAAACTCCTTTGATGTGTACTTGCTGATAATGCTTGGGTCAGCAAACTGACGTGATACAAGAAATTATCAGGTCAGTTTGCAATAAGCATGTGCCAATTACCTGCATAGAGCTTTTTTGAGAGTGCAATGAAATGACATTCCTTTTTGGAGAGGGCAATGAAATTACGTTTTACTATGACGTTGCAACAACTGTGAAATTTGTTCTTGCAACTGTTACTGTAAAAAATATTTTGTAAACAAATACAAAAGAAAATGCAGTACATGTACAACAATATCAATTTTTTTTATTCATCCTGTAATGGTATTATAAAGCAACATAGTATACTTTCCTTAAACCACAATGGAGATTTGCTGCATTCTAACATGTACATTTAAATCATCTGCTCTCGCATTGAAGAAAACTAATGTGGAAAAACCATGATGCTCTTACAAGTTACGTACTGGTAGCTGATGTTAATCTTGTCTTGTAAACTAGTACTATAAAGTACTATTTTAAAATAAAACATAGCACATGGATGGTAACCAGATAACTGACAATGTTTATCGTCCTTTGGACTTCAAGGAAATTTTACTACACAGGAGTGGCTTTATTTTTAAGAGGACTGGCAAAATCATCTCACCATTGTAGAATTTATATAATCCTGTTAATAATGCACATCAGATGTTAACAAATTAATCTTGTGGCATGCCAACCTGCCCCAGTTACAACACTTCATCAACTGACACATGTGCTAAATTTTGATTGGGCAGTATCACAAATCATGACGATCAGTGGTCATCCGATAAAATAGTCACCTGAATTAATGCATTTAGGTAATATCTTTAACATATCTCAGATGACTAGCATTACTTATCTCAGATGACTAGCATTACTTTCTTTTATAAATAGTAAATTACCAATAAGAGGAATAAATGACATTTTGACTTCATCATGGTTAATATCAGGGCTCACCCTAGTGGGCTCATCAGATATAAACCATCATAAAGTCACCATCAAAAACAAAATGCTATTTATTCCTATAATATCTCATCAAAGGTAAATGTGAAAGATATACCTTTTTGCTTTTTTTCAGAGTTCAGGTGTTCAGGGTGGAGACATCGCCAGAAATGTAAATGGTGTAATTGGGAAAATCAAACTTAAAGATCTTGTTCCAAATAGGTAGTTATATCACCTTATACAACCACTCATGCATATAATTAAAAATTTTATTCCCAAATTCTACTGTATGAATCCATTTAGCTAGAGAATATTATCTACTGATTACAGTTTACCCTTCATTATTAGTTAATGGGGTTAAAAAGGGGAGCTTTTGAGCTGTAACTTCAATTTACTTAAGTATCAGCTTGACCTGTATTTTTTTTTATCATTTTAACATTCCAAAGTCGATTTCAAATACTGATAGAGGTTTCAGAGTCCAGAAAATTTGATTTACACAAGTTTTAGCTATCAATAAGATAATTACAAAGAATACTTTTGGTGAAGAAAACAATAACAATATGTCAACTGGCTTTGTCAGAGACAACAAAAATCAGGAATTAAAATAAAGTATTCTGTTTCAGTACATTGAAATCTGAAAAGAAAACCCCTCCAATGGAGAGAAAAAGTAGAGAACAAAGAATTAAAGAGCAAAAAGAAAGAAGAGAACAGCAGCGTATTGAGAGACAAAACAGAAAGAATACTTTAAGTAAAGGTATAACATCTTAGGCCAATCCAAATTTATTACGTTAATTTTATTTAATTTAAAACTATTGTAACAATTAATTTTGGAAAACTGCAAAGTTTTATTGGAAAGGAAGTAGATGGCTGATTAATTCAGAAAGCACTTACATGGTACCATTTACCCAGAGGAAGATACATATCAAATTTAACATGATGCTGCTGCAAGAATCCCAAGAAATAATGCTTTTTCTACAGATATTTATTTTTAATTTTTAAAGTACCAATTTTTTAAAAATGATGAGAAAGTGGATTTGTGGATAGTTTTTTATCACATGTGTCAGTTGTTGTTTTAGCTTGATAATTTGGAATAACTTTCACATTTTTCAGTGAAGTCAGAACAAAGTCAGGCTGAACCTATAACTAAAGGAATCACCCAAAGGGATGAACAACCTGGTTCTATGGTAATGGATGGTAGAGATGTAGCCAGTCAGCCTAGTTCAACCGATGTACTTCATCAGCCTGAGGTGTTCTGTCATGATGAAGATGATTGGTCAGACTGGGAAGATGAAAATAGAAACATGAATGATGATTGGTCTAATTCATCACATGACCATATAGTTGTATCTAATCAGCACATAGACACATTACCAGAAATACAACATTCTTTTTATACTGAAGATAAAGGACCAGATTTGTGGTCTTTAGATTCTGGCGTACAGTCTAACAATGGTATTATATCAGATGATTCTGCTTCTGTAATGGCTGTAGCTGACAGTAACTCTCAACAAAAGAAAGTAGGAATGAGTTTGAAAGGAAAAGTGAAATCCATTAAACCTAAGCAAAACAAACCACTTGGTTCTGAATTTGATATACATAGTGTGGAAATAAAAGTTAAAGAACAAAAGGAGGTTGACTTCTTTGCTGATATGATCCCTGATATCAAACCAACAAGTGATATGCTTACCTCTGTTGATTCACAGAAAACTCAGACAGTAAAAGAGAATTCATCATTGTTTGCTTATAATACAGCAGATTTTGAAACAAAGGTAGCAAAGTGTTATATCATATATTTAGATTAAAATGCACCCTTTTTGTTTATGCATTTTAATTGGCTGTTTCAACCCTATACCTTTTACCCTACATCGCATACCTTATATCACACCTCTAGTCCTATATCACATACCCTATATCACACATCTAGACCTGTATTGCATACCCTTTATCACATTCTTACGCAGAACACACTTGAAGTATAGTTAAAGTATATGATATAACAAACATGACAAGTCAGAATCTGTATCACATGTGGTACCAACCCTAACCTATATCACCTCACAGGCTGGTTGCCCTAGGGGTCATATGCTGTGAAAGTACTATTGTTCATGGGGTATCATTTTTCATGTTTTTTTTGGGAACGCCAAACAACGAAATTTTGTTCTCAACAAAAAGGAGAATTCCTGTAATGTTTATACTGAAAACAAAACCACAAATTCAAGAATCCACAAACTTGTGATTCTTCCCTGATATAGAAAAATTGGTATCCTCGAAGTACTTTCACAGTTGGAGTCTGGTGTTGATACAGCATGTAATACAGATTTTGAGATGTAAAATTCAGTACATATTTTTTCCATGTATGTATTTACATCTTGTGAATACATGGATAATCATTATAAAAGTGATATTTTCAAAGTTCACAATAATTCAGTATTTAAAGAAAATAATGATTAGTAACTAATTTTTCTAGTATCAAAGTATTAAAATTAATACATTTAAATTTAAATTAGTTCACTTACATGTACAAAATTGTTGATTCATTAAAGTCATCTACTGTATATCTTAATTTATAATTTTAATTTTTTTTTTAATTTGAATTCTGCTCAGGGATTTAAAAAAATTGCATGTATATTGCATAACATGTACTTCTATTCTATATTGACAGTTTTGGGTGTGTGTGGGTACCCTGCTCATTAAATAGATTTTATAAACCACCTTCCTTTTCTGAAATTTTTCCTTAAATAGATGCTTGTATGATGTGCCGTAAAACATGCCTTTAACATGCTAGAGTGCATGATTTCTCCTGGATTATCCTATTCTTTTCAAAAGCTGCAGGGAACACAACTGTACATACAACTTCAGGAGTAAACAGTGATTTATATATAAGATGTATTATAATTGGTATTTTTTTTTTTAGGGAACCGATACTTCAGGATGGGGGGATGATGGAGGATGGGATGTGGAAGGATTCTAATGTCTTATGATACTATTTGGTGCTTTGTGGAGACTTTTATCATGTTCATATTTTGGGAGTTAGTGCATTATGGTGGATAATTTCTTTATACTGTGATATGTGTTCAATATTGAAACTTATGCATTTCTGCGATAGTTTTCCCCTATTTGTCTGTTACATTTTATTTCACTGTTTTATGACATGGAAAAAAACCATGTGATGAATATAGCTTCAAACATTGTTATAAAGGGATTTTTTAAATTTCTACAAATGATGTAATTTAATTCTGTAGTTGACTTACAGAGATTGAAAGAAGTTTAATTTCCCTAGGATCACAGTAATGGAAATTACTGACATTGATTATTGTCATTTGTGAGGTTATTAAGTACCAGTCCATATAAAATTCAGACACTGTCTATGGCACAGGTGATTCATGGTGTAGAAAAACCCACTGAACAATGTTTTTCAATCTACATATGCTATATTTTGGAGTTAAAATAATCCTTTCTGTATTCAGGCCACGGTGGCACAAAAGTTAAAAGAATACTGAAGTCTGAGAATATTCTTAAATGCTTGTGACATCATTAATTTTAAAGACTTTGATTGGTGTTACCTTGGAAGTTAAGAATATTCTCAGACTTAAGTATTTCTTATGGTACTAGGGCCAGGCCTAGGTGTCATACAAGTTGAGAATTTCCTCAAGTCCTGTTTTTTTCCTTAAATCTTCAATTTCAAGTGATCTGATTGGTCAAAATTTGATTTGAGGAAAATCTCAGTTTGAGATATTTTATGAAACTGGACACTGATCTTTACTTTTGAGAAAACCCTACATTCATCTCCCACTAAAATCAAGCTAATTAAAGGAAATCAAGAACAATAACTCTTGCAATGTCCAATTTCATACACAATCTATATAATTACAATAACCAAATGACAAACTAAGACTGGTTATGTGGTCTGTAACTGTTTCTGAAATAGAAATAGTAGTGAAAATTTTGGTTTTTTTTTTTGACATGCATGAGTCACCTCCTGTATGAATACAATGAAGAGTGCCAATTAAACACTTTCACATGACAAGATTCCAGGTACCAGTAGAATAAGAGAATACTGTTTTTAGTGTTTTTTGTACAAAACCAGTAGACATTCCTTTTTATTATGTTATTTTAGGTGGAAATAAATAATTTAAACTCATCTGACTGTTCATTTCATTATACAGATTGGTCAGCAAATGGCTCTCAAGGGTCTGGATCATAGGTATATGCCAAATATTGTTGTCAGAGTTTATGGTACATGTATATGTAGTAAAACCCTATTCAGTCCGTTCCACTAGACCAAAATTAAAAATTTCTCATTGGTTGTGAAAATCAGATTTTTTGGCCATATACCAAAATTAAATCATATTAAAATATTCTCAATAAAAAAACAGATTCTAAAATGTTATTGCCAAATTTAATTGTATATGGGCTTCAATTATGTGCATATGTTGTTGAAAGTTTTATCATTTTGTCTGTACATAGTGGTTGTTTGGAAAAAGGTAATAGGGCATTTTTCTGATGGGCTGTATAGATAGGGCCTTATTATAACATTATTTTCTAGAATCAATACTTTGTTCTAGTCAGAATATCTAACTTATCAGATTCAGGGTAAAGCTAGATACACTTTTTTGTGTTGTTTTTGGCTATAATGAAGTAAGGAGCAAATTCATTATTTTAGTCTTTTTCTTTAAAACCTGTTTTAATAGATGAGTTTTTAGAATTGTTTCTTAATATTGTACAAAACAAGTCTTTTCCTGGAGGAATATATCAAATATTTTAAAGTAATCCATTAATAGTTTGGTGTGGAATTTTGATGTGTGTTTGCTATAAACCTTTAGAATGATTTTAATTGAAAAATAACTCAAAATCAATCAAGTGTTACCTTTGTTATGCACACATTTTTGTCAATGTATCGATGTTATCCCTCAAAATTTTGGCCACTGCATAGCTGAGGTAATGTAAGAATAGCTTACATCAACTGTGTGATGTGATTATATCTAGTATTTGATATTTATAATGAAAGTGGAATGTTTTCAGAAATTTCATCATGTGATGACTTTTTCTGATCAAAATAAAAAGGCACATTGAAACATCAGGTGCTGTGTATCAGGGTTAAATTTGGAGTTTTTTTTCTAATTTTCTTTAACCAGACTGTGGTCTAATATCTTGTTTCCAAGAAGAAATGTCTGCAATCTTAAATTCTGAATACTATATTCACATTGTCCTATTGAAGTTTTGCCCTACTTTATGAAATGTATTATGCCTCTTGTTAATGTTTTTTTTTCATACAATAATTGTCCTTGTTTTTGTAAACATGTTGAAAGTAAATTACAATCATGGTTTGATAGAATCAAATATGAATAATAATAATTAAAAGAGAAAATATGTTATTTGCTGTTGTTTTCATTTAGCTGTCCACAGTCAGGAGATGTTGGTGTCTTTGTGTCATATTACTTTTTAGTTTAATTTTGTTAAATTGTCATTGTTTTGTTACCATGGATATATTACTCTTGTTGTTAGAATCATTCAGAGCATGCCAAAGGTGTGTTTACCTGAAGATTTTGGATTTAAGTTTTATGCTGGTACATTTATTGCATTTCATCATATCTGTTTTTAAGAAACCACCTTTTTATTGGTGCAGCATGAAGTTTCTTAGTCTCATATATGTGCTTACATTGAAGGTGTTTTATATGACAGCAAAATATGTGGTTGTATCTTTAATGACATTCGATTTGTCATTAAAGATACTTTTTTTTAAATGTATGAAAGTTGACCCAATATTTTCTTCCAAACTAAAGGCTCTAAAGAGCCTGAATACCCTCACTTGGAGAACTGAAATCATTTCATTTTATCTTTTAGCATAATAAGTTCATCATTTAAAGAGGCCCCTATACTTATATCACTCCTGCTACCTGCTGATTCATTTGAGCAACACATTTGTAAAAAGCATTGAGGTCAACATCCCTATAAAGTTTCAAAATGTTGGTACATGAGGTTTCAGAGGAGTTAATCTTTGAAAATGAAAGCATTGATAGCAAAAAGAAACATCAAAAAGGAAAATAATTAAAAAAGGGTCGACAGATTTTCACAAAAACGAAAGGCTCCCAGGAGCCTGAATTGCTCACCTGGTTCAATTTTGCCTTTCAAATGCAATCAATTTAACAAGTTGTCCAATAATTTTGACTCAAGACGGACTTATCATAAGATCTTTTCAACAATTGAAAGTTTCTTTTAAGCTATCATAGTTTTCAAGATATGGATTGAAAACTGTTAAAAAAAGTAATTTTTCCCCTTTCAAGGGCAATAACTCTTACAAGTTAATCTGGCAACGTTTATCCCTGAAGACTTTTGTAGTCCAAATAATATGGATCATTTCAGCTATTGAAAGAATTTAGCTAAACCTAACAGTTTTGGAGATATATGCAAAAAACTACTGCCATGTTTTTTGACGGATCAAAATCCCCACATCAGTTCTATGCAGAATACACCAAGGAACATTTGTACCAAGTTAGGTTTCCAATTGATCAAATAATATCAGAGGAGAAGATTTTTGAAAGAAATAACATTAAAAATAGCAAAAATTGTTGAAAAGGGGCAATATCTCCAACATGACTTTAAAAACCATAATTTGACCAGAGATAGATTTCATAATGCGGAACACTTTTATGTGTGTCAGAATTTAGCTAAACTTAAAGCTAAAAATCTGCTGTCTGACCCTTATGTTCTATTTTTAGTAATGGCGGCCATGGTTTTCAATGAATCAAAAATCCCCCCATCAGTTCTATGCAGGATACACCAAGGAAAATTCAGACCAAGTTTGGTTTCAATTGGTCATGTAGTGTCAGAGAAGAAGATTTTTGAAAGAAATAACATTAAAAATAGCAAAAATCATTGAAAAAGGGCAGTAACTCCAACATGGCTTAACAGATTAAAATCAAAATTTGACCAGAGATAGATCTCATTATGCTGAACACTTTTAACCAGAAAGAATATAGCTAAACCTAACAGTTTAGGAGATATATGTGAAAAACTACTGTTCTATGAATCAAAAATCCCCACATCAGTTCTATGGAGGATACCCCAAGGAACATTCAAACCAAGTTTGGTTCTAATTAGTCGAGTAGTTTCAGAGGAGAAGAGTTTTGTATAATTGTTAATGACGACGACGGACACCAAGTGATGGCAATAGCTCACCTGGCCTTTGGCAAGGTGAGCTAAAAATCATGCTGAATAAAGTCAGAATTTGTCTTAATGGTTTTTGAAAAAAATAGCCAAAAAAAATGCTGTTTGACCCCTACTGTCTAATTTCAGTAATGGCAGTCATGTTTGTCAACAAATCAAAAGCATCAGTTCTGTGCATAATATCCCAAAAGTATGTTTAAAAAGTTTGGTAAGAATCTGTTTTATAGTTTCATAAAAAATAAATTTTATTAATAACAACAAATAAAGCAAAAAAAAAAATGAAAAAAAAGGACAGTATCAAACATGGGATAAACAGAATTTCACAGAATTTTACCAAAGATAGACCTAATCATGCTAAACACTTCTACACCAGTCAGAATTTTGTTAAACCTAATGGTCTTAGAAATGCTTAAAACTGCTGCCTGACCCTTATGTTTAATTTTTGTAACGGCAGCCATGATTTTTCACAGAAAAAAAAATCCAAACAGTAATTTTGTGCAAGATACCCTCAGGAATAATTATACTACTTATGTAGCTTCAATTGTATTCTGTCCATAAATTTCTTAAAAAAAGATTTTTGAAAATTGTTAAAAGACAATGACAGGCACTAAGTACATGGCCCATGACCAGGTGAGCTAAAAATATGTTGCAAATATAAACAACAAATAGAAATATTTCAAATATTTCAAAAGCATTTTGACACAAAATAACTAACAATTATTTAACATAGAAAAAATATGTGTGTATTAAAAATAATACCTTGTGCACTGTGAATTTGTAAGTTATCTGAATTACACGGTGACAGGTTTATCCTTATTCAACATATCAATTTCAACTATCAATAGCTGTTTTTCATATTTATGGAATCCAAGCCATTTTAGCATGTTTTTTAAAGGGAGTTACCCACTAACACCCAACAACCTGGTTGCCGGTCTCATTGAGGAAAGGGAAAACAGTAATCATTTTTTTGGAAACTGAAACTATTTTCATTACGGTAAATACCTGAATGGTTTGAAATAAATAGTAAAGTGAATATTTGAATTTGTAGTCTACAGCTGTCCATTGCTCCAATTTGATAGTAAGTCAGTCTGTTGAATAACAAATTAGTAGAAAGTTTATCCCTTACCTTAAACAAGAGGCTCCCGGGAGCCTGAGTCGCTCACCTTGTTAAATTTTGCCTTTCAAGGGCAATAAATTAAACAAGAAGTTGTCCAACAATTTTGACTCAAGAAAACTTTGATAGGACTTGTCATAAGGATCATTTCAGTAAATGAAAGTCTAAATCTATCAGTTTTCAAGACATTGGCTGAAAACTGTAAACAAAAAACCTGTCATTTTCCCCTGTCAAGGGCAATAACTCTAATAAGAAAGCGTCTGACAAATTTTATACCTGAAGACTTTTGTAGTCATAAAAATAAGGATCATTTTAGCTATTGAAAGAATTTGGTTAAACCTAACGGTTTTGGAGATATATGCAAAAAAATACTGTCTGACCACTATGTTCTATTTTTAGTAACAGTGGCCATGTTTTTCGATGGATCAAAAAACCCCACTTCAATTCTATGCAGGATGCCCCAAGCCAGCACTCCACAGTTTAGTTTAGTTTCGCACTTTTGGCTAGGGATGAAAAATGACATAAATGGAAACCGGTGGTTACTATAGTGATTAAAAATGAAGAATCTATTGTTGATAAAACATTTTCTGAAAAAAGGAGACTTTTAAAAGTATTTTGCAATGTTTTATATATTTTCAATGTTGAAGGGGCTTTTTTTCAATGACAATTTGACTTCATTGTGAAAGTGAAAGTAAGTCAATTTTTTACCATGCTTAATTTAATAAGTGGATTACAAAGTGAAATAGCTCAAAATCTAACAGGCGATGCCCATATGAGGAAGGGGTTTTTGAAGGGAAAAGTTTGAACAGTTTCAGGGATTGAAATAAAAATTTCAGATATTTTGCGGGAAATTTGATATTTTTAAACCTGATTTTATGAACTTTTTTTGCAAATTTTCGCATATTTTTGCATGGTTTCTATGGTAACCCTATATGCTGTGGGTAATTTTTTTCCAGAAAATTTTTACTGCATCCTGAAGGCCTTGGCTTGAGCTATTTCTAGATATATAGATTTACAGATGCTTGGCAAGTTTTTAAAGTGATAAATGTTACAAAGCATCAGATTACAAAATCAAAATTAGGCAGTTCTACAATACTGTGGAGTGCTGGCCAAGGAACACTTATACTGAGTTTTGTTTCAATCTTGTCAGAGGAGAAGATTTTTGAAAGAAATTATAAAAATAGCAAAAAACTTTGAAAAAGGGCAATAACTCCAACATGGCTTAGGTCTCACTAACCACTTTTAACGTTTCCATTACTTTACATGTTAAAAAAGTAATTTTCAAAGTCTCACAGTGAATTCCCAGGACAAATGATATCTTAAGCATACCGTTGCGAAGCTTTGAAAGTAAGGCTTCCAAAATCATTATGCTAATGGTACGATGATTGTAGAAATTTTTCACAAAATTTACTTGAATAAATAATACTGAAAATCCACATTTTTACCTGCTCTGCTAACTGACAGCATGGAGGCAAATTACTCACACATATAAACAATATTCATACACTTTTGTAGTTAATTACATATATGATTTTAAAGTACACATTCTCAGCTTTATTTTGACTACTTTTAATCATAATACACACAAATAATGCACTTACAATGCTTATGTCTAGGTTCAGTGTGTTTTTGGTACTACATACATTTGACCTGGAAGTGGTCGGTGAGATCTTAATAGATTAAAATGAAAAGTTGACCACAGATAGATCTCATCATACTGAACACTTTTATATCATGTCAGAATTTGGCTAAACCTGACCGTTTTGGAGATATATGTGAAAAACTGCTGTCTGACCCCTATGTTTTATTTTTAGTAAAGGCAGCCATGTTTTTCGACGAATCAAAAATCCCCACACCAGATCTATGCAGGATTCCCCAAGGAACATTCATACCAAGTTTGGTTCCAATTGGTTCAGCAGTTTCAGAGGAGAAGAGTTTTGAAAACCACGGCAACGGACGACGATAACGACAACGACATACGCCAAGTGATGGCAATCGCTGACATGGCCTTCGGCCAGGTGAGCTAAAAACGAAGTAAAAGTCAGGAATATGAAAAAGGACTGGTGAGATTACAATATCTTGTATCAATACTTGAAACAATAGGATCCTTATAGGACCCTTTCATAGTAGCAGAAAAAAAATGTTGAAATGGTTAAAACCACATATGCTGTTTTTTTATTCTTGATTTCAAAAATATGATGTTATATTGAAAAATAGGATCAGGGCTGAACTGAAACAGACAGCAAAATATAATACAAGTCTATGTAAATTAAAAAAAAGAAAAATATGGCTGTATTTCAAATTCCCCCAGTTGTATGAAACAACACATGCTTTAATGTTTAAAGATGTCTGTAAATTGAAGTAATTATACAAGAAAAGCCAGAAAACAAAAATGAAGTCAATCAACACATTTCTTCTGTGTACTATGTTCAATGACAATGTCATCTAAGGATAACGTTATCAAATAAACATTTACATCATATAAAAGTTCACAACAGCAGAATCTTCAGCATCTCACAGAATGTACAGTGTTGATACGTAAGTTCACATCATGTTGATAATCATAGAAATATTTCTAACATGGAGAGGTAACAGAATATTGCTTCCCTAACTGTACAAGTCTCCTTCATTCAGCTGGAGTGTATGGTAACAAGCTTCCAAACAGGAAATGTTGTATAACTGGCCATTTGGCTAAAACCTGGAGAGGATAAGGTCAAGAATATATAAATTCCTTTTTACTGTTTGTAAAATATATTCTACTATACCTCATAATGAATTACATAAAATACTAAGTTTTATTTCTAAAGCATAATCTAAGTTAATTAATACACTTAATGGGGTCTGTTTATTTTTATAGACCTTAATTTCAATTTCACCCCTGGAAAGTACTGATACATTTTTTCTAGGTAATCATCTTTCTTTTAATTTGAATACCTTAATTGGTATACATTACAGCTTATTAAGTTATATATATTGGAAATTTAAAACTGCACGAGGATTTAAATTTTGTGATCTACTCTTAATAATCGTTGATAATTGATGAGACAATTTATCTTTATACAGTACCTCAGCTTTGTACATCTTCACCAGTCCTGAGTTAACTTTCTCCCAGTTAGGTACACCACTTATGTTCCACAACTGGTTAGAATGTTCTGCAAAAGGACCAGTCTTTACCTGATATCAACAAACAATATAAATTATAAGTCTGTCCTTGATTTTACAAGAGAAATTACAGTAATATATAGCAATACATGTACTTTAAAAAATTGGGCATTATTGGAACAAAATGATACCTTCCATGTGATGGTGAAAAGTATGGGATGGCAAAATGTTCAAAATAGACTTATGTTTTGCCTTGTAGTGGATGTAAAGAGGACTATATTGGACAAACTAGCAATGCTTTGCAAACTAAAATGACATTCCATCACCAACAAATCAGAGATCCAAAAATAAGAAAATACTCTATTAGTACCCATTCTGATACATGTGCTAAATTCAAACAACCAAACTTCTGTCTCCACTTTATCAATTTTCTGATAGCGCTGTGAAATCAGAATGGACTAACAAAGAAATGATAAGTAAATTTTAAACCCCCCTTTTAGGCTTTAACAGCGGATAATTTTATTAACTGTACTTCCAAAAACATTTGTATATGTGTTACTTTTTAAGTCATTTAGTTGTTGATATCCCACCTGAGGTTATCTTGATATTACGATTATCTCCCTTGTCTGTAACTGTACATTATTGCTATGTCTTATTGCTGTTGACTATTCTTTTTGTGCATCAATAAATATCACAGAATTGTGGGTTGAATGTAATGGTATATAAAGTTTTACAATGGATTTTTGTTTTTTGTTTCTATTATTTAAATACTTGCATGGAGTAACTTTTTATGTATTTATATATCAAAAGGAAACTTAAATGAAAAGAAATGAATTCATGTTCCTGTTCTATATATTGCTTATGTTACCTGGTTTATATATCCAATACAGCCTAAGAACATATAGTCTTTAGAAAATCCCTCTACTATTTCTGGTCTCACAAAGGACTTGGGCAATATTCTTTTGTGACCTGAATTTCAACACAAAAATAATATTTGAATAGTAAAATTTGTAATGTTGCAGAAGGTTGTACATGAATATAAACTAATCTTCTATTAAATATGAGTTTAGAAATATATCAATATCACAAATACATTTTTGCCAATGTTTACATAGTTTAAGATATTGCCATTACATAATACAACTACAATTTTTTTTTACATATAAAAATACTAAAACAAACCATTTTTGTACAATTAACAAAACAGATACCGTCTAAATTTAAATATTCAAAACAGTTACCAATGAGTTGCGAGCTCCCCCATATAAAAGAAATAAACTGGAAATCATCTAGACTCCAAACTCCCTGGCTTCCAGCAGGCTCCATTCTGTAAGTGACCTGTAACTTCCGTACTAACTTGAGGTATCTGAAGCAATAATAAATCAGGTAGTTCTAATCATGTGTATTCAATGAATGTGATTATTGTAGTTATTCAATCAAACAAAGAATTCAATTCTCAATGAGACATTACAATGTTCTACATATATGCAATCATTTGTTACTAACGGTTATTCTTTCTCATCAGAAGTAGTTAATCTTTTTTGTCATAATTCTTTTCTTATATAAATTTGAATAAAATATAACATTTTCAAAAAAAAAATACTGAAGCATAAGCAGTGGGATGATCAAAATATATCAAAAATCCAAACTCATAGCCTCAAAATGAAACTAAGAGGATCTACATACACAATGTAGTGAACTTAATAAAATAGATAAATTATGAAAATTGTTAAAGATTGACATATTTATGAATTTTTTTAAATAGATATTTTGATTTAAAGTTTGGAAAAGGAAGAAGTTTAAAAAAAGCATATAAATAAACTACATAAAGAGCTTAAATAATGGATATTAATCATTTAGTTCATGGCAAATGTCAATAGTAAACTTATAAAGTATTAGTAAATATTCATATCGCAGCCAAAAGTGTTACACATTAAGAACATATGTAGCAAAACATTTGATTAAAATATGAACAAGACATTACATAATTACCACATTGCAGATCAATATTTACATATTGGAATCACAAGATATTTATATATTTATCATATGTTTATTATTGTGTGCTTCATATACAGGTATGAATTTACCTATATGAGTAATATATGACAATCATATACATCAAGCTACAGTCCTTGAACCGATCAGCGCAATGATTTGACGGATCGATGACCGTTAACTGATTGATCTCTGATGGATCAATGACTGTTGACTGATTGATCTCTGTCGAATCTATGACCGATGACCGGTGACCAATCTGATTGCAGTTTTGTTGTGTAATATGACGTGAGGTCAGTTTAGAATAAAAGAAATGTAAAATAAAAGTAGAAATTGATGTTTAAATCTATTACATTATGTAAATATGTGTAAAATTGACACAAAAAAAAAACAAACAAAAACCGTAAAATACACTGACCACGCTGTAGTCACGTGATGTGATCACCGATTTAATGATTGATTTGATGGATAGATGACTGACCAGGAACTGATCGGTAATCGATGACCGTTTGCAATTTTTGTTGCATGGATTGGTTCAGGTACTGTATATATGTTGTCATGAGAGGATATTTCAAGATCATCAGACACACCTACTTCTCGAATATATTTAAAGCTACCGGTGTGGCATCTTCATGTGTTAATGCTCCTATTTTGAACAGGCAACACAGAAAGGCAACAAAAGCTAGTTCATGGCCTACAAAGAAATGGAAAATATAATACATGTATTGATTTGCTAATTTTAGAAACCAGGCAGGTCAAATAAAAACAAAGATACACTGCAAAAAATATGTTCTGGTTTCTCTTTGTTATATATTTGTTTCTGTTTTTGAAAATGAATCTGCACATGGAGATATACTTAAGCCAATGATTGCTGGTAATTTTTATATACTTTTCGGTGCAATTTTCAGAGTTATGGGCCCTTCATAAAGTATTTGGTATCATGCTGAATCCGTTAGAGCAAGAAATTTTGTAGCTATATTATTTGATCATACAGAACTTTGAAGTCATTTACAGAAACCCAACCAACATCATGGAAAACTATTGGATATTTTATGACCAACTGAGGGTTTTTATTGTCCTTGACTACCCTTTTAGGTCTCCTGCAAACAGGGAAGTCAATACAGGTATATAGATTCATTCTGTAATGATTTACAAGATATGACTAGACACTAAATGTCATGTTTTGCCTATCAAAGCCTATAACTATAATATCTAGTTATCCTACAACTTTGAACTTTTGTTTCTTTTATCTGTTACTGTTTTAAAAAATTGAGCTAAAAATTGACAAAAATCATTTTTTTTTTTGCCTTTCAAGGGCAGTAACTCTAATAATAATAAGGAGTCATCCTACAACTTTGACCCAACTGAGACTTTAAAGCTCTTCAGGTCAAAGAAATGTCAGATATATTTTCTCTCAGTCGTTTTCTCTTAGTTTTTTATATGGAACATTTGACCCCTTTGTTCTACAAATAGACATGATGGCCAAGTTTGTTGCCAAATTGGTAAAATCAACACATCTTTCAAAACAAACATATTAATGATGTTTGGCCAAAGTTCATCTGCTTAGTGGTTTCACAGGAGGAGAATTTTGAAAAAAAATTACAATAACAGGCAATGACCAACAGATGATGAACAATACCTACATATATCACTTCATTCATTATGTAAAATCCAACTTACCTGTACCATAATCAATCCTAGTGTCATTTCCAAAACTCTCAACTAGGTATACAGACACTTCAGGTACTGCCTTATGAAATTTTTCATCTAGAACAGCCTTTATTTCTTCCTCTGCATTCTGTAAATTAACATATGAGCAGAAAAAAACTTAATACACACATTATCTCATAATATTATGCCTTCTTCAATGTTACCATTATACAAGCCTTTCTAGTCAGGAGAAAAAATGGATAAAAATAAATAAAACTTATTTGAAAAAACAACTTAAGTGTCACACTTAAGCCATTAAACCTTTTACAGATAGTTTTATTCTAGATATATACATGTACATGTATAATGGTAACTCTCAGGGGAAAATAAATAGCATAATGATAAACAGAAAAAAATCATTTCTCATATTATTAGACACAGATATCTTATTCTAAATCATGAAAAATCATATGAAATATGGTCAGACATTTAACATAGTTATAGGAAATTAGCAATTGCAAAAATTAACAGGTTTGATATATCTATTTATCAGAAATGACATAAGAACTGAAATACCTGCAAAGCATACCAGTATTTACTAAGCTTGGTGACTTATAACACAAGGGTTCAAATTTGTGGACTTTTTTTCATCTTAAATGAAAGGACCACTAGATGAAAGTGAAAGGTCCTCATTAAGAGGAGATGTGCAGTCAATCTGATTAAAATCAGTTGTTAGGATACGCTACACTGCATTATGCTTCCTAAGTTAGGGAGCGTAAGGCAGTGTAGCATATCCTAACAGCTGATTTTAATCAGACTGATGTGCAGTATGACAGGTCCAAGACCAAGGTAATTGAAATTTCAGTGGTCCTGCAACAGACACTGAGGGTCCAGGACTGTAGGCTAGTGCCAATTCGAACCCCTGAACTTAATACTTCATCTCAAAATCAAGACATACATCCTTTAATTTCTTGAAGAAATCTTTGAATGCCTTGTTTCCAAATCTCTGTGGTTGGTCTATAGGAGGTATCTCATCCACCCATAACAGCAATTTGTCAAGAAAACTAGATAGTTTCTGTACTGTCTGAAATTAATTAAATCAATTGCTGCATAAAATTAGGTGACTAAAGTATAAATATTGCTGACAGTAAATAAAGAGAAAACTAGGTCAATTCACTAGTCTCAAATTAGTAAATAAATGTATTCATTCATAAACAGAAAATTGGTGTTGTTGATCTATCAGTAATCCCTCACTGCACATCTTCAATCTAGTTTTAAAAAAGTCATACATTACCTGATAACTAAATGTCATTTATGCTGTATAAAAAGAAAGATTTAAGTGAAGCTGTTGACAATGAAAACAGTCCAGCAAAGAACTTACAAAAGTATGTAATGTCATTAAACTGTAATAACTATATTCACAGTTATCTGTCTATTTCTTTAAAATAAAATTGTGACTAGCACTGGGTAACAAGCAATCACTTAAGTGCTATAAAGGTTTGGCCACGAGTTGAAAATAGACAATATTACAGTATTAAAGAAAAATTAACCTGTATTTTATATATTTATAATACTCCTATATCAGCAGTACATGTACCTCAGACAAATGAAAGCTTTCACTTATTTTCTTCCCTTTGATAGTCTCATTAACTGCTAAGATAAATCCAACCAAATCTCTGTATGCCTGAAACAATGACCTGAACTATGAAATGTGAATTGAAAACATTTGATTCTCATCTCTGTCAACTGTGTACCATATAAAAGGGACTTTCATGTTTGTTTCCAAAATTTAATTTTCAATATCGGTTAATCAAAGACATCTGCCAACCAACATTAATGAAATTCAATACAGCTGATTCCAAGTTAGCAAAATCCCAAATTATCAGCCCTTACTGACTAATTCCTCAACTACTGAACAATAAAAAAAACCAAATGGATATTATGATACAGAAAGTTTTGAACTGAAAATTTGCATTTAATCCAATACTTACTATAGATTTTTCCCAATCAGGAATGTGTTCAGCTCGGCTAAGCTCTTTAACAGGCACTTTAAATTCATGATTTTCGACATCTATATCTGATTTTTCTGAAGAAAATTTGAAAGAAAAACAGTAAGGTTTAATTTTACAATTTCAGATTAATGTACATGTAATATTTTAAGAAAGACATCCTTCACTATAAAACACATATACATGCAAATAATTCCTCCATAATGCACACCCTAAGCCATCCATACTTCACTATTTCACACATACATGTGAAGACAGAAAGCAAATGTTGCTTAAAGCTCATGAAAATTTCATTTTGGATTTATTGTATGTATATCATGAAAGAGTAATCAAAGGAACAAAGGTTATAGGGGTAATCAAAAAAATGCAATCCAGGGACAAAGACCAGACATGGAAAACAGACATACACAACAAAGAATATGAAGTAACTAAAATCATACATACAAAGTAACAAAAGCAAATGAGCAACTCGGACTGCACTAAAAACTGGGAGCATGGACCAGGTGCACCGTCAGCGTAAGGCTGAAATAAACAGAAACTGTTAAATACAAACAATTTAATAATGCATAAGAATAAATGGTGATTAATGAAGAATTCTGGAATTATGGTACAAGGCAAACCAGCTTCAAATGGAATTACAAATTAGAAATAGATAGTGGATTTGGATAGGGCAAACTCTAAGATTGTAAACCAAGCCTCAAGATGGAATCCACAAAGACAATGAAATGAAGGAAGACCTAAAATTCCTGGAAAAGATCGACAGATCAGGAGAGAAAACAACATGGCAAGGCTTTGGGTCAGATCGACAAGCTCAACTAGGACTGACAAAAATGGAAAACCTTCACAAAAACCTATGTTCAGCAAATGATGAAAGGGTTTAGATCAAGTAAGTTGAGAATGAAACAATAACAAAACATAATTTACAGTATTTCAAATACAACATGTACATTTAGATTGCTACCTGTTTTCAATGTGAAACCTTTCTGCACCTGAAATCACCGTTTTGTTAATTCAAGATAAGGCCAAAAAAAATAATATGGCTGTTTCCTGCTACCCTACCTACCCTAGTTTTTTACCCCTACCCTTAACATTTATGGCTATTTTGGCTCAAGCACTGTTAATGTCTAGATTGTTGTCTCATTAACTCAAAGTAAAATGTTTTGGAAAAATAAAACAGTATCCCTACCTACCTACAAGTACCCTATTTTTGGCCTTATAACTTAAAATCCAAAAATAAGCTGTGAAAAATTAGTTCGGCTGACATTTTTTGAGAACATAATTATGTATTGTGGATGTTGCTCTAACAGAAACTGCACAACCTTGACAGGCCAGAGCATGTCCACAGACATGTAATACTGGTGTAATTTGTAATGAAAAAAATTAAAAAGGCAGAAACTTCATCTTGTCTACTATACAGCATAGTTAATAAGCCATTAAATACTTACATTGTAACTCACATGAAAAACTTTTTAAATTAGTTGAATGATCAAAGCAAATATTTTATGCCATTAAGACTTAAAAGCTCAGCACTTAATAAAAATGTTGCTAGAGCATTATTACCACACACTACAGCTCACATACCTGCATTCATCATAAAATTGCCTAAAAAAGATGAAAAAAATTGGCAAATTTTTCCTATTTTATAAGCTGTAAACTAACACACAATTCAAATCAATCCCAAGAAAAGTTGTTGAATTCTAGCCACTAAGTAATTAAATTTCACTATACTGACTTTGCCTCTTCCTGAGAAAATTTATGTTTGACACACCTGTCAATGAAACTAACATCTTATTCGAAAGGCTACTCCCAATCTAAATGTCATTGAATTCCCCTCATCAATATACTGGAATGTTCCAAATCTTTTATCTTGGCATTTACTTACTAGAAATTCTTCATTTGAAATGAATGTTACACTCATTAACAGTCATTTCAAGTGAGGCTGTTGATGATTCAGGAATAAGATCTTTACATTTGGAGATTAGCATAGAATTGAAAGATATATTCTTGCACTATTGTGAATATTATGATTCCCTAAGACCGTGTGTAATAATACTTAAACTGTACACAAGTACCTTTTTATTTCAATATATATAATTCATTTTAAAATAAACAGCTTTCAATACAAATATGTACAAATTCAAATAAAAAGTACAAATGTATATGTTTTTATATACTAGCACAAATACAAAATAAGCCGGAACAGAATCAAAATGACTAAGTTCTACACATCTTAACTGAAAGCATTTACTGAGTGCCAACTTGCTACACCTCCTAGATTTTAATGTGCTTGGAGGTTCACAAAAGAGAATATCAATTTAAAAATAGCCTACACAATGCAAAGACTGCTTATATATGTTTATGCAGCTTGCATTTTGAAAGCAGCCCAGGCTGTTCCTTAGCACAAAAAGAACAACTAGCTGGAGGTAGGCAATTACAGGCCAATAAGTACTCTGCTAATGGTGTCAAAGTTCTTTGAGCAGGCCATATATCAGCAACTTATTGAATATTTTGATAAAATATTTCACTCTTTTCTATCAGCATTTAGACCGAGATACAGCTGTTATACAGCTCTACTTAAAATAATAAGAGGACTGGAAAAAGGCAGTTGACCAAAATGTATATGTAACAGCTGTGGTTATGGACCTCTTGAAGGCTTTTGACTGCCTACCTCACAACTTATAATTATTGAAATTAAAGGTGTATGGTCTATCAGAAAAAGCGTTTAACCTCATGAATAATTATTTATCTGACAGACAGTGATCTGTTAATGTTGGAATGAATTTAAGCACCTGGCAGATAATTTATAAAGGCATCCCACAGGGTTCTATTCTAGACCCTATTCTATTTAATGTATTTTCAATGATATTTTAACTGTGTCAAGGAAAGTACTCTTTTACTCTTTATAATTATGCAGATGATAATACTTTGTAACAATCAGAAAATGACCTCAACAGATTAGTTAACACTCTCAGTATTGATAAACTGGTTCTCTAAAAGTAGTATGAAAGCTAATCCAGAGAAATTTCAGGCTATATTGCCATTGGGAGGGATCATTGTGAAGAAGAAATTAGACTACTGAGGGTGACAATAGATTACAAATTTAATATAAATTTGATAGCCATATTTCAAATATTTGTAAAAAGGTGACAAGGCAGCTACATGTACTGAAACGTATAGATAACCATAATCAAAACTGGGGAGGTTAACTATCTATTATTCTCTCATCATGTCTAATTTTAATCATTGTCCTATTGTTTGGCATTTTTGTGGGAAAAAGAAAAAGAAAGGAAAAAATTAAAGAGTGGGCCTTCAGTTTCATTATGAAAATTACCCTGCATCATATGAAAATCTAGTATCTAAAACTTGTTTATCAACTCTTATTCAAAGACTACAGACAATGGCAATTGAAGTTTCCAAAATTCTACACAGTCTCCTGTATATTTAAATGACTTAATTTAAACAATCAAATTATTGTTTTAGAAAAGAAAATGTAACAGAAATTCCTCAGGTGAAAACAACAACTTTTGGTTTGCACTCTTTTTGATATGTTTAGGCCACACTCTGGAATGAGTTGCCAAATGCATTATGAGCAGACAAACTTGAACCAGTTTAAAGTCTTATCAATAACTGAGAAGGTAACTCATGCAGATGTGGCTCCTGCAGATCTTAGGCCACATTTTTACAGTACTTGTTTAATAGTCCTAGTTTTATATATTATATAAATCTTTATGAAACTATCAGCTTTTACAAAACCTCATATTTATGTAATATTATGTAAGAATTTTTATCTATGTATTTCATTGTTAAATTTGAGATATCAATAACTGATAGTGCTTCCTAAGCCTCTAAAGGCTGGTTGATGTGTGTATAAGGTTAGAAATCTAAAGAATGATTAAGTAATCAATGTTATATGCACGCTTGCTTATGCTTAGTGTCTTTGTGCTTTTATAGTTTAAATGGTCATATTTTTTTTTATTTGCTGTGTGCTTGCATGTTTCATGTTCATATTTATCCTCCTGCTTTTCAAGACGCTAATATTGTTAGCATCTTCTTGCACTCGTAATTTCAGTACTTTATAATGGCATATGATTTGTTCAATTATATATATATACTCCACGTTCTGCTGCAGATCTGTGCCTTGTAATGTTTACCACTATAGTGTCATAGTTCTAGCTTCATACATAATAAAAATGTACCTATTAAATATCATACACGTGTGTTTTTTGCTTGTATGCGAACGTGAAGTTTACATGAAATGATCGGCTAACACTGAACATTACCCAGTTTCTGATTCAGACACAGAAGCTCATTACAAAACTATATAGGTCATATTCATTAGCAGGGCCCCGATATCTATGAATATTCGTTGCCAGTTGTTTAATCTGGTTCCTAATCTGGTTCCCCGGTCAATAAGCGACCCCAAAGATTGCTTAAATGTACCACTTTTAAAAATTATCATACAATGTGTATGCGTTTTTTTGTTTGTTTGTCTATTTTTTTTTTTGCTTGTATGAGAATGAGAAGTTTACATTACAAGTTGAAATGACCTGTTAACATTGAATTTATGTAATATTACCCAGTTTCCGATTCAAACATAGGGTTCATTACAATACAAATACAAATAAATATTTATTCATTCAAACCCATTTACAATAAATGGTTATGACACAATACACAAATCCACACATACAAGAAATGACAGTTCTAATAATAACCATATTGAAAAAAACTGCAGTGGAAGTGCCTTAAACTAATATTTTATTTAATTGACAAGGCTAAACATTTCTTTATAAATTCAATTAAGGCTTTTAGATAATCAAACAGTTATTGTTTAATATTAAAAATATGTAATTTTCTGTTATCGATAAGAAATTTTTGTCCTTGTTTTTATGTTGTTGATGAGAACCTGTCAGGGTATTTCATAGGCTGGACAGTGTATGAAAAAATGAACTTTATCTTCAACTTGTGAAGTATTGCATGAAGTGCAAATATGGTTACTTTTGGTGAAATTCTGGAAGCGTCCTCTCTCAATTGCAAGAGAGGGAGCACTTACATGTATCCTAAATTTACAAATTGTGGATTTGTAAATTTGCATACATTGATGTAAGCAGGTCTACAATTTGATTTATATAACTTTTATATAAGCAGAGTTTATTATTTTCTCTTAAGCAGTTATATTGATTTTGAATAGCTTGATTGAGTGTTCTTTGTTTTATATTTCGTATATTTCGTTTAATATCAAATTTCTTTGATAAACGTTATGTGTAAATGTTCAAACAGGTCTGTGTCTTTAAAGTTACAATTAATTCCCCATACTATTGACTATATAGGTTATAAACATTAACAGGACCCCAATAACTATATATAGCCATTGCAAGTTGTTTTATCTGATTCCAGGTAAGCAGTTGTTTTGACTGAAAACATTTGGGTCATTATGGTTACAAAAAAGTATGCAATCATATCAAGGAAACCAAGATTCAAGCGGATATTCTGCCTATTTCTGAGCATGTTGCATTCGTGCCATTTAGGATGTTGAAAGCAAGCTAAAATCAATGGCAAAGAATACTTGATGAAAAACCACTTCGAAGACTTCTGGCTTTGATTTATGAAATTATGTATAGCATGTGTAATGTGTTGTTATTATTTATGTCCGTAAAAAGCTACACAGAGCTTGCGTTTGTATTATATACAACCGAGTTTAAATTATGTTTCCGTCTGCCTGTCTGTCTACCTGTGTATAGAAATTATCAAGGGGTATCATAGAACCTTTTTGTAAAGTTATCTCCCTTGGCAAAATCAAGCGATGCGAAAAGGGAAGGTGTATAATTGGTAGGCTTACAAATAAATTCATTTAGTCGATTTTTTTTTTAAAGTTTGATATAACATTGTTGATAATAGCACTTGGGACCAAAATTATTTACCCCATTTAGAACCAAATTCAGTTTCTGCCATGCCTGTCAATCGTCTTAATAACAATGATTTTTTTCTATGCAATTGTAAACCCCGGAACACACGACGGGCTTTATTTGTCGACGAAGTACTCAGTAAAACCAGCGTTGTTTTTAAGTTTTCAAGATTTGCAGGTTCTGATTACTTGCATAAAATGTTGTTTTTGTCATTTACAGATTATACATTGAAATACCAATTACTGTCAGTCGTTGAATCTTTTGAATGAAGCCAATATAATTCATATTGTTTGTCCGGATCGTATATTTTACCACTATCATTCCATGAAAACAAGTTAGCCATAGTTTAAGTGAGAATTTGAGTTTATAAAAGTGCAGAAAAGAATAGTTTAGACAAGAAGCAGCTTTTTTTCTAAATATATGTTTAGAATAAAATGATAAAGAGGAAAAAGAAAGCCTATCTTTTTTTAAAGATTTTGGCATAAGTTGTATACATGCTCATATAAAGATCAATGAGAAAGAACAATAGATCAAAGGAAAATGCCATCAAATAAGCTTCCAGATTTTTAGTCCTACAAGAAATGTATGAGAGTTGGCACTATCTTACCATACACATATGGGACAACTAGTTTGATGGAATTAGTAATGCTATCCAATCAAAATTACCTAATAATATTTCATGTTAGGCAAAAAAAATTGTTTCCTGCTACCAGCAAGAAAAAAAGGGGTAGGAAGGTAGGGAAATTATTATTCATTTTTCATAAAGATTTTACGAATTAATGAGGACAAAATCTAGACTTTAACAGAGCTTGAGCCAAAAATGTGCATAAAATGTTTAGAGTAGGCAAAAAAACTAGGGTAGGTAGGGTAGCAGGAAATAGACATATTAAATTTTTTGGCCTCATAAAAGTGAGTTGTGATACTAATATTGGTATCATTATTATTATGTTTGTCTACTTTAAATAAGGCATGTAATAATTGATTTTACTAGAGAAGGTTTTGCAATCACTGTTTTGTTTTTTTTTAATTTTATTTTTGCAGAAGGAAGTAGCTATTTTGCCATATTCATTAAAATAGTCTCACAGGCTATCTTACTGGATCTGTTAGAATAATTCAATATTTGTTACCATTAACTTTCATCATAACTTCTACTCAGTCCTTTCTTGTCCAGATAATTGTCTTTGACAGGATTAATATTTATACAGATTTATGTTGGTTTCATGCAAATATAAATGGATTTGAATGTTACTATAGATTTCTAATGATATGTAAAATGAAAAATACAGAAACTATTGTAACAACCAATTAGCATAGTAACTAAATGTGTAATTTCCAGGAATAAAAGCTTAAAACCATGTTTTGGGTACAGGCTGAGCCTCGTGCATTGTTTCAATTAATTCAACTTAAACTTTATCAGATAGGATATAAATTGTACTGCAAGAACAAGTCTATTTACTTGAAAAAATAAATTCATCAAAATGATAACAAAATAGAACATGCAATTTTTTATACAATGAAAAACTCTGTACAATTTCTTTGCTCTACCTTGTGCATATTTTTGACTTTTTTGTTCTGGCTTTTTTCCTGAGACTTATTTCCTACCGGTATTGTCATTTTTTTCCATTTACCATATATTCTGTATGAGTTTAAACGTTGACAAAGAATGTTGATGGACAGCCGAAACTAATATGAACAATATATTCAACATTCAAGGTTTAATGTAGTAAAAAGAATCAGTATTTAACTGAAGAAGTACTCTTATGGTTTTTTCCACTATAGACACAGCAGTCCTTGAGACTAGCATAAATCAGATATGTGTTGAGCATTTTGTTATTCCTTGCATTTTTTTATTTTTATAGTATCACTCTTCCATAACTGTATATTGTTTTTCCTCTTCATACACTTTGAGAGAATTTTTAAACTCGGTGTGTGAATTAAACTTGGAGTTTAAATGTACTCCTTATGACTTTAAAATAGTTCGTAATATTGTCGCAATATAAAGATAAAAGAGCTCTCCAAATATTACAAATCTTTAACAGCCTTGGGTCTACAATAACCTTTCTATTTAATTTTAATAATAATAAAAAAAAGATTTAGAGTGAAATTTATATATAATAACTAAGTGACATATGATATGAATTAAACATATTGTATTGTGTTAATTTATTATGGTTGGCAAAAAAACCCCTTGTTTGCAGAAATTAAGATATAAATTACTGTTGCTCTATTTAAGATTTTTATATTATGTTTTTCTGTCAGCATGCACACTGAGATTGCTGAGAGCATGAGTTGACTAGGTGATTATTTAAATTATTTACTTCATTTCAAAGTTGACTGTAAATAGTATATGATTAAGGAGGGCATATATAATGAAAATAAATTTATACCACATCATCTTTTATGTGTCCTGATTCAAGTTGTTAAATATATAGCAACAAATAATCTTGAGTATTTGACCTCATAAATTAAAACTCCTCAGATTCCGTGTGCCAGAAGACATTACATACTACTGATAACTAACCATCAGAGAAGATACCCACCAAGGAGGATAAGATTTTGTGCCTTTACCTTCCTGAAGAGTAAACCCCATCCAAGTTCTTACAGGGTTTTAGTCAATATATGCATTTTTCTCATATCAGTCAATATCCTAGCGACCCCTGCAGGTCCGGGTGTCAAAAGAATAGGCCTGCAGCAGCACTAAGCTTGTCGTAAAAGGTGACTAAATATTGCTCAGATTCTTAGCCGGGGGCTAGGGCACTCTGCCCACAGAGCAACTGGGTTGTGTGCCCCAGGTGGTGGAAAGGGGTACTCCTGGTATGTTACATGCTGGGGTTGTCAGGCTATAATACGGAAACCTGACCGCAAACCATAGTGGTGCACCGTGTTGGGAAAGATGCCACGTTCCTCGCACGTTAAAAAACCCTACTGTGGTATTCTCCCGGAGTAGGAACCATAGGGCTCCGCCACAGGAGGCTAAATTGCCCGACCCTACCCACCTCCCCCTATTTCCAGTGGCAATCAAAATTTGTCGACCCCATTATCCTTGTGTCCCATCCCATTTTTCTTTCCCCAAAAATAAGTACAATCACAGTATTTGTCCATTTTTGAGATAATGAAGATCAAGAATTCCGATTTTGATGAAAGTGATGAAGCAAATATTCTACTTTTTGTGGTTAAAATATTCTTTTAACAAAGGCAAAACTGTCAATAAATAGCTTGCAGAAATAAGCAATACAATTTTTTTGTTTTATTTTGTATTGAGGTATGATTACTCACACTGAGGAGAGTGTTTTAGAGGGAGAAGTCACTTGTATTAATCAGTGTGGAATTGTGCTGTTGCTATTTGACTATTTATTAATCTTTTGCCATAAAAATAAGGTTACTATGCTAAGAGTGTTTGTAAAAACCATTGGGTGGAATTTGATTATTGATGTGCCAATTGAACGATGAAAGATTGGAGAATAACAACATTTTTCAATCATCATTAGTAAAAGGAAGAAGAAATATATTCAGATTTCAAAGTTAAGTCTTTTAAGAGAAAAGATATACATTTTAGCTCACCTGGCCAAAGGCCATAGGAGCTATTGCCATCACTTGGTCTCAGTCGTCTGTCATCGTCGTTGTCTGTTAATAATTTTTTAAGTTTTTTTCTCTGAAACTACTGTGTGGAATTACATGAAACTTTGGACAGATGTTCCTTATTGTATCTTGCACAAGAGTTGTGTTCATATTTTTCATCTGTCCAAAAATATTAAAAATAGCAAAAAAAAAAAAACAAAACAAAAAGGGCAATAACTCTAACACAGCTTAAAAGATTAAAATGTAAATTTGACCACTGATATATCTAATCATGTTGAAGACTTTTAACCTAAAATCTTTCAATTTTTAAAAAATCTTCTATGACACTATCAAATCAATTAAAACTAAACTTGGTTTGAATGTTTCTTAGGGTTTTCTGCATAGAACTGTTGTGGGGATTTTTTTATCTGTTTAAAAACATGCCTGCCATTACTAAAAATGGAACATAAGGCTCAGACAGAAGGTTTTTGCATATATCTCCAAAACTGTTAGGTTTAGCCAAGTGTTGACTAGGGTGAAATGTTGAGTATGATTAGATCTATCTGTGGTCAAATTTTCATGTAAATCTGTTTAGCCATGTTGGAGTTATTGCCATTCTTTGACATATTTTTGGCTATTTTTAATGTTATTACTTTAAAAAATTTCTCCTCAGAAATTGCTGGACAGAATTCAAAGAAACTTGATATGATTGTTCATAAGGTATGAGTGTTAGGAATTTTTATCCAAGAAAAAATATGGTTGCTTTTACAAAAACAGAATGTTGCTTATCAAACCAGGGGAGCAATTCAGGCTCTTTAGAGCCTCTAGTTGTATTTTTAGCAAATATCCTTACTCTGTATTTTTGTCATAACTTCCTCACCACTAATTTGTGAATACAGTATAATTAAATTTTCTTCCCTATAGGATGTATTATTCAAATACAGAGTATATACATTTTAGGTTTACCCAACATAAAGACCAAAGAGGCACCAATATTTCTATATATTTTATAAATTTTGTTAGAAGTGTTCAGCCCTTTAGGGCTTTAATATTCTCTCAATATAGTCTTAAAAACATGGGTTCACTATATCAGAAGAAATTTTCTCACTAAAGAGACAAGGGTATTCTTATATTTAAACCATGTGAGATTTCCCTATCTCATGGGTGAGATAAAACAATGTTGTTATGATGTCTTGTAAATACAAATGAGATTTTTCTGTCTCACTGATGTTAAATTCTTAATTTTTCATATTTCTTTATATTAAAGAAGCTCTAAGGGTCTGATTTTAAATCTGTATTTTACAGAATATAGACAGCTCTTATTGAAATTTGTTGTGTTGTGAATAGGTCCATGATAACATACATGTGAGATTACATCAAAATCTCCTTGACTTATTTAATGTCTTGTGTATCAGATAAATAAAATGCTAGTATTGACCCTGAATTACTTTACAGATTATGCTAGATCACTGATGACACCACCTGGAATACATATCAATAAAACTGCCTTGGCAATCATTTGTGGACTAGTTTTCTTAGCAGTCCTTGGATTTAAGTACCACACAGGATCAGAAACTGTTGTCAGTAAATTCAATGATAAAAATCAAGGTGCAGAGAAGTTTGATTTGGGATCTTTGAATAGGGAAGCAAAAAAGCCTTTAATTGGTTGGCAAAAGGAAACTGATGCTGTTGAAATTACTAAACAAAGAGTGACTTCTGTGACCAAATCTATTATGCAGACCCAGGTTATAAAAGAAGACTGGAAAAAGGTTGATATTGACACTGTTAAAATTCCTGATGAAATTGAGAAGAAAGTGAAGGAATTAAATGTAGTTCAAAAAACATATAAAGTAATGGTATGTATCAATTATTGTTGTAAATATTTATATAGCTTTGGTAATCTGATGACAGATTATTATTTTATATGTATTGAATTGAAAATAAATTATTTTTTCTATGGTTCTTAGATAGTCAATAACTTCGTTTTAACTCCATGCAACAAAGTTGGTCATGAAATGCTATCACCCTGTCGTTGTTGTCATTGACATATGTTGACTTTATTTACAAGTAAGTAAGGTTTACTCACTTTTTATACAAGTGAGTAAATCTTACCTGATCTTTTTTAAATTTTGACACATTGTTTCTAGGGACATGGACATTGTTTCTATGGACATGGTAGAGGGCCCTATAGTTTTTGGGGGTTTTTACTCCACCTGTTTTGGATTTAAAGGGCTAAAAGGGGGAAATGGTTGTTATCATATAAAGCTGTGGGTATATTTTGTAGAGTAGTAACAAGTTGTTATATATTTTAGGAACTTGATATATTTACAAGATCAGTGAAGCCAACAGTAGAATGTAAAGGTGGAGTTCTGTTGTTACATGGACAAGCTTTCACATCAAAGAACTGGGAGGACATTAAAACTCTACATTATATTGCTGCCATGGGATATACTCCTATAGCTGTAGATTTACCTAGTAAGTACATGTATTTGTATATGGATTCTTATGTAGTAGATCAAGAGATTTTGAAAAGGGGATTGCAGGATATCATTTGCTCATTTTTGCCCACAGTTTGGATGAAATTACCAAATTTCCAAAAATGCTTTACTTATTCAGTGGGATATGACCAGTTGTGGCATAAGATCCTATATTTCACTGTATGAAACATGCTTTAATGTTTCTATGAACTGTAATTTCAATTTATGACCCTGATAACATGAGGACACTGTTTACAAATGGTTCCAACCAGGATACAGACACTTCATATTTCAGCAAGATAATGGCTTAATGTTGATCTATGATTTGAAGTGATTCTTGTAGCATTTATGTTTCTTATTACAGAATATGGTCAAAGTGAAAAGAAAGAAGTTGGGGACAAAGGAAAATTCATAGAAGCACTGCTTAAAGTTATAAACTTCACTAAGCCTGTTATTATAAGCCCTTCAATGAGTGGCACATTTTCACTACCATTTTTATTGAGAGATGCAGATAATGTAGATAAGAAAGTCTCTGGTTACATCCCTGTAGCCCCTGTTATTCCAAAAGATAATAGAGAAAGGATAAAAGATTTGAAGGTGAGGGATGTTTACTTTTCATGCAAGTTTAAAAACCAATGTTAAGTAAGAAACTATAGCTGTACTGTCAATACTTTCCCATCAGAACCTTTCAGAAGCATAATATGGATAGCTGGTGATATTTATTAGTGCCAATCTTCAGTAATTCTCTCTAAAACTGTAATTACCGGTATGATACATGTATACGAACTTGACTTTAAATTTGGAGCTTGGAGTTTTTAGTATCTATGGGTCTATAGCAAAAATAATAATCTTGCAAAAATTCCTGAAATGTAATTGCATGTACATCTTTACAGAGCCTCTTGGTGATTTACTCTCTTATATCAACACAGTAAGGACCAACAAAAATTCAGGTTAAGGTCATTATTAGGTGTCCATCCTCCATTATTTGTTGTCATCTGTAACATTTTAACTTTGTATCCAATTACTTAGATATCTCTTGACCAATTTTAACCAACTCCAGCAGGAATGTTGTATGGAAGTACCTTCACACGCACATAATTCTCTTCAGGTTTCCCATCGGTATTATAGCTTCATATTGTAAAACCAATTTTTTCTGAACCTGAAAGAACATTGTTGCCAGCAATGACCTCTGTAAACTATCCATTTTTTTTGGTTCTCAAAGGTGGCTTTTTTATTAATACACTCACTTTTTTATTAATATACTCTCCGTAGATGGTCTCCTTCCTTTCATACAAAAACCTCTTGGACTTCATCACATTAGAACCAAACTTTATTTTATACCTCTCACTCTACTACACTCCCTTTACAAAACAAGTCTTGACACTCCTGTTTCTGACCCCACGTCATCATTATACAGACATGTTGCCATCATTTTGGATATTGGTTTCCACAGACTCTTTAAACCAGTTTGTGTGAAAAGTCAAGATGAAGAAAAACGATCATTTCTTCCACTACCGTTTGTCAACAAAGGTATAGATGCAATTAATTTGGCTAACATCCTCCATCACAAAAACGTTACCAACAAAATTCCCCCATATTTCAAAGACAAATCCATACCAATTATTTCATATTCCTATTCTTCACCCATCGCATCCAAAATTTTCAATTATAAAAGGCTATTGCAGAACCTGGATATTGAGGACTTCAAGGCTAAACCACCTGACTGTTCTTGCAAAACCTCTGCATTCAAATATGGTCCTTCTGGTCACATCGTTGCGGGAGATTTAACCATTATCGAAAACGAATCTTTGCGTAATATCCTTTCTAAAGGTCCCAAGTACCATGAACCACCCTCCATAAATTGGAATTATAACTTTAAAGTTCTTATGGATGCCGTCGAGGACTATGCAAGAAAATGGATAAAATGAGAACAAGAAGACATTGATTCTCTGTCAGAGTGGTTAAAGGTAGTGAGGTCTTTAATTTTGAAACAAATGAAAGTGTTAAGTAGGTCAATGAGTGCCAAGGCTACATCAGTTTTCAAAGACCCCGATGTAGCAAAAACATTGTCTACTATACATGACAAATATGTTGTCGCACCAGCAGACAAAGCCCAAAACAACATTGTTTTTGTCTGCAAAACGTTTTATATCCAATGTTTATTATCAGAGGTAGACGTAGAAAATAATAGCAGTGATAGGACCTACACTGCTACCACTCTCTCCAAAGAAGAGATTGTGGAAAACCATAAATCTGTGCTATCCTCTTTTGGTCTCTCTACCAAGGACGATGATTGTGATTTACCGTCTATGTACTGGATTCGTAAACTTCACAAGAATCTATACAAACAACATTTCATAGCTGGATCTGCAAAATGTACCACCAAACTTCTTTCAAAACTTTTAACTTCTGTACTCACAACTGTCAAAGAGGGTCTACAGTCCTACCACAACATTTGTTACTCCCGTAGTGGTGTTTATTCAGTGTGGATCCTGAAAAGTTCGAAAGATCTTTTGGAGACAATCAGTTCAAGACTATTATCTGAACATAATAGCATTAAAACCTATGATTTTTCAACACTGTATACTTCTATTCCCCATACTCAGTTAAAATCCCGACTTAAAAACATTATACATCGTTGTTTTTCCAAAAAAGATGGTACACCTAGATACAAATATATAGTTCTTGGTAGAGATTCCTCATACTTTGTAAGAAATAATTCCAAATCATCTTCCAAATATACAGAGGAAGATGTTTACAAAATGCTTGAATTTTTAATCGACAACATATTTGTCCAGTGTGGTGGACGTGTTTTTCAACAAACAGTTGGCATGCCAATGGGAACAAATTGTGCTCCTTTACTTGCTGACCTATTCCTTTACTCTTATGAGGCTGACTTTATAGCTGATCTGATCAGAAAGAGTGAATATCGTTTGGCTAGATCCTTCACTCTCAGTTTCCGCTATATGGATGACGTATTATCTTTAAACAATACTAATTTCGGGGATTTGATACATTGCATCTACCTAAAAGAACTTGAGATAAAGGATACTACAAACACTGTGAAGTCAGCGTCATATCTTGACCTACACTTAGAAATGATGGTAAAGGAAGACTATTGACCAAACTTTACGACAAATGTGATGACTTTTCATTCAGAATTGTCAACTTTCCTTTCATCTGTGGCAACATCCCTTCGGCTCCTGCGTATGGAGTGTTCATATCACAACTCATACGTTATGCCAGAGCTTGCCGAAACTACGCAGACTTTTTGTATCCGGCTAGAACTCTAACAAATAGGCTTCTGCAACAGGGTTATGTTGCTACAAGATTGAAGTCATCACTACAGAAGTTTTATGGATCGTTATGGTGTATCCATCAGCACCATGAAAACTGATGTATTCAACGGGTCATAGTTTTCCTTTCCTCGTTTGTCTACCCCGGACTTGACTTTTTATGAGCAACTGGGCGGGTGTTTCTAGAAAAACAGAGGACGCTTACCCTACCGGTGCACCTGGTCCATGCTCTCAGTTTTTAGTGGAGTCCGAGTTGCTCATTTACTTTTGTTACTTTGTATGTATGATTTTAGTTACTTTATGTTCTTTGTTGTGTATGTCTGTTTTCCATGTCTGGTCTTTGTCCCTGGATTATATTCTTTTGATTACCACTATAACCTTGGTTCCCTTGATTACTCTTTCACTAAATGTTGACATTATAACTACTGTGAAAGTACTATATTTTAGTAGGGTACCAATTGTTGTGGTTTTCACAGAAGCATTTTTGTATTTTTTGGCTACTTTTTGTACCTCGTTGAGGCAAAAATACATTTTTTAAAGTTTTTTTTATTCTACAAACTTCCTCTATCTACAAACAAACTGAACTGACATATGTATCTATCATTATGTAGCCAAATGTCTCATCTTTACAATGGCACCAATAAAGATGCGGTAAAACTTAGAATTTTTGGGTAAAATAAAAATAATATGCCCCTACCTGAAAATTCCCCTTTTTCCGATTTTATAGTATTTGTTACCCCAAAATGAAAATATAAGCAACTGAATTGATCAGATATGTTGAGTACATCATTATCTTAATTATGAATGCTTAAAATACGAGTTCTATACTGTCAGTATGCTTGAGAATTCTGTTTGATATTGAAACCAGTTTTCTAGGGGTAGGGGTAATATTTTGAACATTTTAACAATAAATTCTTGAAAATAAGTTTTTCATGGTTAATATATGTAGAAAATTAAATTATCTATGGAATGATACCAGATTTGAGATGTTTTAGTTGAGCAATAACTTATAGAGTTGAATTTATACAACTTTATACAGAAAAATTGAAAATCCCATTTTTCGCTTTTTTTGATAAATTCTGTCTACAAAAGTCACAAAAACTCATCAATTTAAGCGATTTTTCAGAAGGGTTGGAGAACTTTTTTTCATTTTACCCCAAAATCCTGATTGTCACTGCAACTTTCTAGGTACCATTGTAAAGCTGAGACATTTGGCCACATGATGATACCTAAATTTGTTTTTTTTTGTTCAAACATGCTATTCCAGGAACTTTAGATGCTCAAACAATTGAGTCACAAATATCTTGGCTTTTTGACCCAGTGGGATACAAATATAGGCTTGTATGGAAAAAGAATCCGAGAATATTTTTGGTGACAAATTGATTCGGTAATAGGAGGTATAAAGGTATCTAAAAATCACCATGAAGTTGATGAGTGTGGGGGGTGTGCGTGGTGGACCCTCCCAACTCATGGACTATATATTTTTTGCTGTTCCTTTATATTATTCATCTAACATTGATGTTTTAAAGCATTACAGACTTCTTTGAATTATAAATCAATGTTTATTTTGCAGATGCCTGCTGCCTTGGTGTATGGTGAAAAAGACACAACTTTGGGCCAGCAGATGGAAGATATTCTTAGTAAAATGCCAAACAGCAGATTGTTCAAAATAAAAGATGCAGGTCATGCAGCCTATATGAATCAACCAGAAGTTTGGCACAAAATACTGTATGTCTTCATTCGGGCAGCTTATAATTATAATTGAGGACACAAATGTAATTAGCTTTACATAATATTTGGTGCAATTTATATTAAGTGCTTTGAAATTGTATGTTATTTACTTCTGTTCCTGTTTCTTTTTGGTGTTGCTTTTTATCATAAATACATGTGGCATTACTATTACAAACACTTAAGTCAATACAATACTATCCTGTTTCTTCTTTGTGTTGCTTTTTATCATAAATACATGTGGCATTACTATTACAAACACTTAAGTCAATACAATACTATCCTGTTTCTTCTTTGTGTTGCTTTTTATCATAAATACATGTGGCATTACTATTACAAACACTTAAGTCAATACATTAGTAGTGAAAAAACAAAATCTATACATTTCTAGTGAAGGCATGATGTCTTTATGTTACTAGTGAATACAAAAAATCTATACATGTACATTACTAGTGGAAACACTGAATGTATGCATTTCTAGTTGCTTTGACTGTATTTTCATATTGTAATCTTATTAAAAAATTGCCTTAAAGTTTGCTTATTCTTAAATGCCTGCTTATGAAAGATATAGTATTACCCATTGGAGGTGTTGTCAGAGATTATTAGGAACTAACTGACCAATCATAATGTTGTTATTATTGTTTTTTCTGTTGATTTGATTTTTAACGTTACTACAACTGACAGTGAGAATCATTGTTTTTCTGTTGATGTGATTTCTAACGTTACTACAACTGACAGTGAGAATCATTGTTTTTCTGTTGATTCGATTTCTAACGTTACTACAACTGACAGTGAGAATCATTGTTTTTCTGTTGATGTGATGTCTAACGTTACTATAACTGACAGTGAGAATCTTTTTTTTTTCTGTTGATTTGATTTCTAACATTACTATAACTGACAGTGAGAATCATTTTTTTTTCTGTTGATTTGATTTCTAACGTTACTATAACTGACAGTGAGAATCGTTTTTTTTCTGTTGACAGTGAGAATCTGAAAGATATTCACTTATACCTCTAGATATAACTTATATAGAGATGAAATAGAGCAGACATTTATGAGGCAACATTGTGGATTGTTGTTTAAATGTGTAATTGATCCTTCAAGGCAGTTTTGACTACATTTTGAACAGTGTGTTAGGGTTGTAGATTTATCTATGGTCAAGCTTTACTTCTTATTGTATAATTAGAGGTTTAGTGTTTATATTTTGTTATCTAGATGGGTTAACTTTATATTTCACTTATAACACTGGGAATCTAGATTTTTGGTTTTGTCTGTCCATCTGTTTTTTTGCACATCAGGATTAGATATTATGATTAATTCCTATTGTGATTATGAATTTCAAAGCACATTCACACCATGGTATGTATATAAAATATATGTAATGCCATATATTGGTTAAGTGTATAGTTGAGCATTGTTGTTTTGTCACACAAAGTTTTTGCTGTTTCTCTAATTTTACCTTTAATTTATATATAATGCTTTGTATTTTTTTTTCATTGTAATTTCTCAGACCTATTTTATGTTATTTTTCTATATAATACTGTAAGTTTTTCCTTGTTTAAGTTTGTTAACACATATTATTCCTTTATTTATGTTTTCTAATCTTGTTGTATGCTCGGATTCAGCTGTTAGGTGGTATGCTTTTATACATCATATATAGATCCCAATGTGGTTGTTGTCTCTTGGACATGCTCACCATTATGTAACTCTGTAAGTTTGACTAAATTCTTGTCTTTGACACCAGACATTATATTGTAATTATTGTTAACATTCAATACCATTGTCTTTGTTTAGTTGTTGTGGTGTGTAAATTTTAGTTTGATGTAAAAGCAAAATACATGGCTTGTTGAGTTTTTATTGTGGTAAACTTTGATGCCATGATGGGGTCAGTGTTTGTTGCTTTAACATTGGTAATTAGATAAGGAGGCCTTTTAATGTACTGGTATCTTATAGTTGATATATTTTTTATTTAAAGATACTACTTTTCTTGTTGAAGTTATTTATTTATGTACTTGTAAAAAATAAATCTTTTGAATGTCTGAAAATATTTACATTATGATGGATACACCAAGTATTTACCACATTTATTAGTGTACCAGAATGTTACATTAAGTCAATGTTCTTCTGTCAATTATGTCAAGAGCATTGTATCACATTGATTTTATTATTAAATGAATAGTTTAATCCTAACAAGAAATGCATATGTCCCTCAACCCTGGGCCTCAACCTCATGTGAAACTTTTATGTCAATGTTATAACATTTTGGCATCGACCTTTCAACAACGGTGAAAAATCAACAAGCACTGAAAAGTTCATTAGTACAAAAGTGAATTACAACCAAGTCCAAAAACACTGAAGTTCAGTAGTAAATTTGAAAACTAAGAGAGATTTGAATATGGATATACCTTTTAGATACTTTGAATTCAAATTGTACATGTACTACCAGATTGTACTGTTTTATATACTGGATAAAGCTTAGTTGTGACACATAAACTGTATATACATCTGTATATTTATATTATTTGAGGGAAATAAAGTACTATGTGTTTACATATTCTTTCTTATATATACAGCACTATTTGAAGTAGGGAATATTTGGATTTTATGGTTTTTTTATTCCCAGCTTGTGACACAGATTGGCAAGGTATAAGATACCCTCTGAAAATTTTGGTGTTTGTCTGTCCATTCCTCTGTCCATGCATCTATCTGTCCTTCACCTGATGGTTTCCAGATGATATTTTGAGAATAGATAAATAATTTTTTTTTAAACTTTGCACAGTTGTTCAGAAGTATAAAATACAGGTTAATGTTGATTTTCAGCCAATACAAAGTACAGTTTTTGAGTAATGGTATTTAGAAAATTTTGCCACCCCTCTTTGGCAGGGTATCATTTATTGTTCCATTAGTGCCCTATATTTTAATCAAAAAGCAGGATAAGAACACAGGGGTAAACATACTTTCAACAACTTGGATACTTGGATGATTTGTGTATCAAACAATATGTTAAAAATCCAAATAAAGAAGTAAGTATTGTGCCAATAAAAACTCTTTTATTTTATAATTTTAAAAAAAAATTAGAAAAAATGGAGAACAATATTGAAATGAAAAAAATTATTAATTCTTATTAATTATTAATTAACTTATTAATTCTAGTCCTTCTTAAATTCAAACAATGGCCTCCAGGTATTTTCTTGCCTTTATCACATCTTAAAATACAATGTCATTTCATTTTATTAAAAAATAAGAAGTTGATTTTGAAAACTGCTGTCTGACCAATTGTTGAGTGGTTTTAATGAGCCCTACATGCAATCCACATGAAAATAGATTGCTATTCCAGAACTAGTAGTAATAATCAGCTGTGTCATAAGCATATGATATGCCCTTCCCAATGATGGAAATATTTTTTCAAATATCATATGTTATGATGCAGTTTACCTTAATATAATCCAGGGACTTTCTATACACCCATCAAACATTATGATACTACATGTCATGTTTGCTCGTCCATCCATCTATGTTTTAATTAAATGTCTTATTATAACTTAGAACTGCTTGTTCAATAAACTTCAAACTGTACACAATTAATTGTTATAATGATCTAAAAGTCTGTTAGTTAAGAGACTTAAGGGGAGGTGGTCCAGACTGTACATGTCATTCCATATTTTGGAAATGACAGGTTTGATTTACTTCAAACTATACATAGTCGTTTGTTACAATTGTTTGAAGGTTATCATTTGGATTAAATCAATATTTTTCATGGAATTTGTTTGCGCATGTCACACCATAACTGGAGTAGCCCTTGTACAATACACATACATACCTGTTAACCTTTGAAACAGCTCACAAGGGAGAATCTCCCCCATGGATACTGTCTCATGTGGGAGATTTTTATGTAAAAGCAAATTTTTTGCATAAAATTTCAATTACTTAGAATTTTTCACAGTAAATATAGTAATTTTGACCAAAAACATCATACATTTCTATTCAGAATTTTTAATTGAGTTTTTGGAAGTTTCCCCTAATATGGGGGTCAACAGCTGTAACAGGTATACAGAAATATTTGTATGTTCTGATAGCCTGCATATACTCTTGGGAGAAAATTCAATTTTTGGTTTCAGAGTTATTTTTCCTGGGATTTTTTTAAGTTTGGAATAAATAAAAATGTCATTTCCAAAATATGGGAATGACATGTAAAATCTTCCCCTTTGTTTAAATAAAGTCGTACAACTCCAAAAATAAAAATGGAATTTTCGCCAAAAAGTATACAGACTCCAACACCATCACAATAAAACAATCACGAAAAGTTTTACGTCTGTAGAATAATGGGTTCTCAAGTTACGGTTGAAATCAGGACGTGTTGAAATTTTGTTGTGCACAGCCACAGACAGCTGATAGACAGACAAATAGACAGACATTTGTATACCATAATATGACCCTGCTTGATGGATGTCAATAATTTGTTGAACTTTCTATATTATTTAATATCCTAAGTTTTTTCTTTATGTTTTTATTTTTAGTTAACGTTACGTTCTTGTGGCGACAATAATGTTGTGCCGATTTGTCTGGCATTATGTAAAACAAGATGGCGGCGCCCATAAGAAACAATTTGTCAAAATATTTATTCAATGTCCTGCGGGGAAATTCGGCAAGATCCATTCCAGGGACAGAACAAAATATTGTGAATATTTCAAAAAGATGCCTGACAACTGGTTCAAGAGTTTTCCTAGGACGAACATTTTCACGAGCTGGCATTTTAGGCACATTGGCTGTAGCGGGCACTGTGTCACTCGGAGGTCTTGTAACTGTAAGCAGAAAATTGAAAGTACACGCCTCAACATCAGAAAAAGTTCAATCTCGTGCGGTAGGTTCTGTTAAATGGTAAAGCGGTGTGTAATTCATGTAAAGTAGATCAAGAATTTCAGCTCCATTGTACCAAGGATTTTTAAAGTATATTTTACTCCTTGACTGGACAGAGATGCATTTTTCATTTTTGAATGATTTCGATTAATATATTTAATATTATTATCACCCATAAACCTTTTAGTATATACCCCTGGTGACTTTTGCAACGGATAACTTTTAAAGCATTCTTGTTTGTTCGCATAACTCCATAAGGCACACACCAACAGGGAGTTTAATCATTAATGTAAAATCATCCTTTTACGCATGATTTCTGAGATTGTCTGAAATTACTGTATCCAGATCAGAACTGTTTTACTAGGCGAGTTTTGTTAGGCTTAAAATTGGCGAGGCTCAGGTAATACCAGTAATGTTTTGTCTAAATAAATAAATGTTTTAAAATGGAATCTTCAAAATGAAAAAAAAACATGTTGACACCACTTCAAAGTTTTTACGTGTTGTGCCAGATTGTATAGCAAATGGTAGGAAGAAGACTTAACATTAAAAAAATAACGCTTTTTGCTGTAACTACGCTTTACAAAATGTTATCATGAACATCTTTTCCTACCTCCATCGCAAAAAATGTTCAATCTCGGAAATCACATAATAGTACACCATTCAAATGTCTATCACCCCATGACAAATTCCAATTATTACACTATCTATAACATAATCTATCATACTTTATAAACAATTGCATATTTTTTATGTCAAATATGGTATTGTTATTGAGTCATATATGTTTGTATTGTAATTGTGTCTTTAGTGGGCAATTGATTTGAATCTTATAGACTTTGAACTTTGTACTTTGAACTATACTTTGTATCGTTACAGTAAATCCAGTGTAGACTGATCCCTTTTTGGACTTAACAATTGATAACATGTATAAAAAACACATAAGTAAATGAGCAACTAAGACTCCACTAAAACTGTGAGCATGGACCATGTGTGCCAGTAGTAAAAGTCATTCGTATTTTCTAGAAACGCCCACAGAGTTGCTCTGAATGTTTTGTCCTGATTAGGTGAAAAAGGAAAGAAAAACTATTACACTTTAAAAGGTCATTTATAAAATGTGTTTTAAACCTTTGTACACCCAACACATATGTAGACTGTATTTCATGTTTTTTGTTGTGTGTTTATATATGTTTTCCCTGTCCAGTCATCATCTTTAGAATACATGTATATTTGTACATGTATATTCTTTTGGTTTCTAATTGAATATGTTTTTTTACATGTTTTACAGTATATTATAATGTACAATTTAATAGTACTATGTTTAAACTGGGGATTTTCCCATAATGAATAACACAACAATCATTGATAATGTTTACAGGTAAATAACATGTACAATATAGGTTCTTTAAGACCTAAAGATTTTTTTACTGTTTTATACACGTACATGTAGATCTGGTTATTCTCTTGCTTTTGGTAAAATATTCCACAGAAATGTAAAATTGAGCATCAATTTAAATGTACATTTATATCTTTTTTAGGTGAGGGTTCCTCATGTTGATCATGGATTGAAGCTTACTCTGTATCAGTTTTCAAGCTGTCCTTTCTGTTGTAAGCTGAGGGCTGTGTTAGATTATTATGGATTTTCATATGATATTGTAGAAGTAAACTCTGTCACCAAGAAACAAATAAAATGGTCAGATTACAAAAAAGTACCAATATTGGTGTGTGAAGATGTTGGTAAAAAGGGTTACTTGGTAAGCATTGTATTTAAACAAAAAAAATGATGTACCTCAGTAGGAAGTACTTGAATTTTCAGAAATAAATATTTTCTTATTTAAGAAATAATGCAAGAGTTATACTCAATTATGCATGGGCTGGGGCTTTATATTCAATTATTTTATTATTATAAAATACAAATATAAACATGATAAAGGCCAAACTATATGTAAATGGGTACAACAATATGATTTACATGAATTATTTCAATTCTAATATGACAGAAAAAGACTACTTCTGCTTCTGAATCATCCAGGGTTAGTTATAAATGGTAGTTTATCATTTGTAGGGTGTCATGTAAGAAGATTAAGTATATCACTAGTATGAAATATAACATCCAGATAATTTTTTGGGGGTTTGGAGGTAGTACAATTGTGAATAGTCCTAGTTAGGTTTACCTAAACAAACTATCTAAAACATTGGCACTTTAAAAATGATATACAATTTATTATTACATGCACCATTAAATTTTAAACTGAAATAGGCTAAACTTGTTACTGAGAAAATGCTACATGTATATCTAATTCATAAGAATATGTTTTGGGCCTATAATTATAAACATTGGAAAAGCAATGTAAAATATGAAAACTTATTCATTTAAGATCATATTTACATGTACAATCAGAATTTTTATAGTTCTCTTTCAGGCTTTTAATGACTCCTCTGTGATAGGATCAGAATTTTGCAGTCACTGCACAATTTCTGTCCCCCCACTGAAACCTGGAAGGAGACAAAAAATTCTGGTGTCTGTGCATGTGTTTGCCTTCTGCCATGGGTCTGTCCTTCACACTCAACTTTGTTGATGCAATTCCGCAGAAATTGCTCTACAGATTTTGTTGAATTTTGTAGGATAGTCACCATATATACCGGTAGTGTATTATATTGTGTCATCATTTTGATTTGGGTAGTTTGGGACTGTCAAATTTGTACATGCTACACTATAGGAACACTTTATTTATGCAACTCATTGGAGTCCACTATACAGATTTTGTTCAAATTTTGTAGGTTTGTTATTCACAATATGTCTTTGATCATATTGAACTGCAGTTTTAATTCTACAAGTTTTACAGGAGTTATGGGACTTTTTCACTTCATCTTTTTTGTGGCGGCAGGGGACATGTAGCTTGTTTTTTTTTTATTAAAGTTAAGTAGATTTTTTTTCACTTCTTCCAGCCATTGAATGAACCCAGGTGATACTGAATGTTTCTTTATTTTCTAGCCTTTGAATGACTCTTCTGTGATAGTGAGTTTTTTAAGAACCTATCTGTTAGATAAAACTCAGAATGCTGAAAAACTATCGACATATTACCAAGCTGTGACAGGGAAGAATGAGGATGGTAAAACAACAACTGATTACCCATCTAGATATCACATCATGTACCAAGAACATTTAACTGATAATAGATCTGAAAAGGAAAGAAAGTAAGAACAATATAACATTTCTTCTGATGCATGTAATTTGTAGTTACCATATATCCTTGCTTAAAAAGTACCAGTAATTTGATTATAAATATCAATACAGAATTGTATTTATGACTTTAGACTTTGCCTATGAGATACTCTAATAACATTTAAAGTAGTTGATGATGCACCACTATGCTGTTGTATACATGTAAGTAATATAAGTCATGAACCTATAACATATGGTATGGGTCAGAAAAAAAAAGTGATGTCATGAACCTGTAACATATGGTGTGGGTCTGAATTAAAAATATGTGATGTCATGAACCTTTAACATATGGTGTGGGTCTGAATTAAAAATATGTGATGTCATGAACCTTTAACATATGATGTGGGTCAGAATTAAGAATATGTGATGTCATGAACCTGTAACATATGGTGTGGGTCTGAATTAAAAATATGTGATGTCATGAACTTGTAACATATGGTGTGGGTCAGAATGAACCTATAAAATTTCTGATACCCACATAGCAAAGAATTAAAATGACTTCCAAGGAGTTCCTTTATTTCAGTCTTGATAAATTATTAACCAATGTAAACAATATATATGCTGGAACTGAACAAACCCATCAATCAGGAAGGGGTTGGCTGTTTTTTTTGGTCATATGTATTAATATAATAAAACATGCCTGAAGAATGCATTCACTTTTTTTAGTGTTTTTTTCATAGGGAAGAGAGAAAATGGAGGAAATGGACTGATGCAGACCTTGTACACATGATATCACCAAATGTCTACAGAACACCAAATGAGTCTCTTGAGACATTCAGACACTTTGATAAAACTGGAGATTGGGATCAGAATTTCTCTAAGTTTGAGAGACTGATGGTGATTTATATTGGAGCATCTGTAATGTATGTCATTGGGAAAGTTATTAAGAGAAAGTAAGTTGAAATTGATTGTAATAGTTTATATAGTATTAATAACATCTGTCCATGAAATCAGTGCTACCTCCCTGTTGAAAGACTTGTCTTGTTTGATGTACATATTCTACTCTAGTACAACTCTTGAGTAAGATTGATCAAATGTTCTCATTTTGGAATTTATGCGTATTATATCTCCACTTTGAAGGATAGCGGGGTATACTATTTTACCCTCATCTGTGTTTCCATAACACTTTTCTGTCACAGTTTTCTAAACAACTACTCCTCACTGCAGCTTGAAATCTTAACAAATTCTTCCTGTAGGTGTGCTGTATGATTGGATTGATTTTAGGAAAAATTTGATAACAAATTTCTGTTTACCAAGGACTTTTTTATTTTTGACATATTTTGAAAGTTTTTTATGATATTTTTGTCACCTTTTTCTAAGCAACTACTTATCACAGCAACTTGAAATTTTAACACAATCGTCCTGAAGATGTCATATGGTTGAATCCAATTTGGGAAAAAATTGACAACATCTTATTGTTTACAGAGGACTTTCTTCATTCTTTTTACTTTATGTTTTTTCAAGTTGAAATTTTACTGGTACATTTACTCACTTTTCTCAGCAACTACTTATCACAGTGGCTTGAAATTTTAACACTCTTTTTAAAGTGGGATCCATTTCCAGAAAAATTCAACAACAACTCCTGTTCATCAAGGACTTTTAAAAGTTTTGAAAGTTTAAATTTTACTTTTTTTCTCAGCAACTACTCATTGCAACATTCTTTCTGTAGGTATGCTATATGATGGGATTTATTTTTTAGAAAAATTCAGAGACTTTGTATATGTTCCCAATAATGTGATTGAAAGCAGGGGTATCACTAGTGATCCATCAGTCGCAGATTTCTGGTTGTATCTAATTTTATTCTAATATGAGTTGCTTCAAAGCTCTTTAGACCACAGCCATGGTAAAAAGTGATAAATATATGACCAACATTTCATGCTACACATAGGCTGCATCTGTATCAAATGTATGAAGAAACTAATCCAATTAGAATTGAAATAAATCATGGAAACTCCATTTTATCATTGTTGTACCATGGGCTGGTCATATATGTCATTATTTAACTCCTCACTTAAAACAATTGGACATAAATGGGCAGCTCAGGGTAAAAAAATGATAAAATGGAGTTTCCATGATTTATTTTTTTTATTAACTAGCATAAAATTCTGTGTTTGGAATTATTTCCTCTTGAACAATCAATGAAGGTACTAGTGATTCCAATTGGATAAGTAAATAAACTTGAATATTGTTGTTTACATATTCTCAAAAGACACTGATAAGTACAAATCTTAGATTATTGAAGTATTGTTACTTAATAAAATTTGCAAGAAGGTAACTGCATTATTCAACAGTAACTACAATTAATCTATAAAATATAGAACTTCTTTAACATATTTAAAACAGATCTTAGGCAAATCCATAAATTTATGACTCATGTGTCAAAACAATCATTTGCATATTTTTGCCAAAATTTTGCACACAATTAAAAAAAATCAATGTTTGGCAAAAATATTGAAATAATAACAGATGTTCCATCAAAAGTGGGGAGTGACATCCCTGTAACCTCCTCCTTGGCCTAAAAAATAGCAGAAATAATTGCAGTCTAATTAGAATAAGGCCTTCCGATTTTTATTTGTTTCGCTTGCAAACATAAAAAATAAAAAAACGCAAGGTCTAATTTTAATTAGACTGAAACATCAGAACATTTTATTATTTTGTTAAGAGTAGATTACATGAAATTTAACTTTTATGAAAATAAACAGCCATGAACAGGTTGGTACAAATAAAATTTAGCATGATTTATTTGTGAAGAAGATATTTTGAATAGCTATATTGTATTTCAAAGGTATGAACTGAATGATGATGTCAGGTTATCACTCTATCAGCGTTGTGAAGTATGGATGAATTCTGTGGGAAATAAGCCTTTCCATGGTGGAGACAAACCTGACTTGGCAGATCTGGTATGTAAGGGTAATTTGTCATGGGTAGAATATGTTGCCATCTGTCTACGTAGATCATCTCCGTTTCCTGTTTTTGTGTTTTCATGTAGATAAATTAAAAACAGATATGGTGAAATGTACCAAATGCAACAGCAAATAGATTGGATATTGTCTCTGATTGTCCATATATTTTAACACTTATGTTAATTTTTCAAACATTCATCTTTCAAGTTATTCTACTTCTCCTTTATTTTGAGGCAAAAATCAAGTCGGTCTGGTGTTTGTATTACTTCCCTTTGCATGAAATGCTTAACTAGAACCAGTCAGAGTTGTTTTTAATTGATTTCTAAACCATTTTATTCTATTTTAGTCTGTATATGGTGTGTTGACATCTATGGAAGGATGTACAGCCTTCAATGATGCTATAAAGAATACCAACTTAGGTCCATGGTTTTATAGGGTTAAGGAAGCGTGTCAGAATCATATTGGTAGTGATGAAGCCAGATAATGTGATCTTATACAGATATCAGACTTATTGTTCTATATGAGGCAGGGACATTTAAAACTGATAAAATATAGAAAGTGGGAGAATATATTGTTAGATTCTACTAAGCCTTTCTATGATTTATCTAAATATTTTGTGGAATTTCAAGTTTCACATGTTTTAAAAAGCAGTATTGATTTGTGTAGTGTGTATTATTTGTTTTGCTATCTTTTCAAGGAAATTAAATCACCATCTTGCACATCTGCTGTTATCATGCATTTGACACAGGATCAGAATTTGACCAGAATCAAAGTGGCCCAATCATTCATAAATGGTTTCATTCAAAATCGAAGCCTATCTTTTAGGGTATTGCAATTTGTAGTACAATTTCAGACATCTATTTGTAGTAAGGCAGATATTTTCTTCTTTTGATCAAAGAAAGGTATGCCTTTCCTGTTTGGTTGTTTTTTTAACATTTCTCCATATGCTTTCATTTTCATTTGTACTTGTATGTATAGTTAATAAATGCTCTTTAAAGTATAGAAAATGTGTTAAAATTCTTGGTTCCTCCCTAGGTGCCGCCATGACAGACAGAAGAATAACAGAGTAACTGACTGTTAGACCAATGGTAGACGAAGACACAATCTTTATCTGAAAGTCTCTGCTGGAATAAAAATGTTAGGGTTGAGAATTGTCCCCAAAAATTAGTGTGGGTTGGGAAATTGGTGGGAAACCAGATATTTTTTTGCTTGGCCTTATCTGGCAATAGGATAGTGCTTGCTTCTGGTCTCACTTTTGTGCCCCTCAGACCTGAACAGTGGTATTGCACCTTGTGGTACTATTTCAAACAGATTCATCCACTCAGATGTTTAATATGTAATGTCTTTTAGTCAATTATGAAGCTCCTAATTCCTAATTGGTTCGAGTCACAACCCCCTTTAATCAAACCCAGCCTTTTTTGTGATATTGCACCTGTTAAAATTTCATGAAGATCTATACACTTTAATAAATGTTTACAGATGACACTAAGATACCATTATAAATCCTCATTTTTTTGTGTTTGTTCAAAAAACCTATTTAAGGTTACATATACATTTGTAGTAAAATTTCCAAGCATTTTATACTTTTCAAAGCTAAAAATACATGCTTACTTGAAAAAAAAAACACAATTTTCAGAGTATTTCACAATACATATTGTCCATTCTCAGCCAAAATAACAAAAGTGTCATTATCTTGACAAAAACTGTATGATCTCATTGAAATTCAAACTTGATCAATTACTTACCAAAGTCAACTACATTTCACTTTTAAACCAATCAGCAAATTAAGATCCAAAAGTACATACATAAAAAGTATAGATATAATACAAATACTTAAATCTACAATGCATGTGACTTCAGGTGACCTTAATTTGCACTTGTGCTGAATGTGTCTATTTTTCTTTTAAAAAAATCTGATTGCAAAGCCAAAGTGGTTAATCAACAGCAAGGAAGACCGACGGACTCAAGCCGTAACAGAAAAAAGTTTGAATATAATGCAAGGATCCTTCTGTAATTTCATATTGTGATATAATGTGGAATAAATATGGTCAGTAATTGTCATCATTTATTTGAAAACTGATCAAGAAATAGATTAAATGAAATGTAACCAAGGTGAAAGTATTTTTAACTCAGGTGAATGTCCTATCAGCAATCTTCGGAAGTACTGGCAAAAAATGATTAGATCAGAGATCAATCTTCTTTTATTAAAAAAACGTTGTTTTCACAATATTCTTTAGGTATTATCGGCATTTATTGCTTCAATTGCATTACTACAAACTTATTTCATTGAATCAGCAAAATTCAGTATGTTGTTTATGCAGCTTTAACAAAAACTCAATATCTTGAACTGCTAAAAATTAACCCAAAAAAATGGACAACTAAACTATGTGGAGAGTCAGTCAGATAGACAGATGGTTCCTTTTACTAATATATGATTAAAAACCAAGATCAGTAAATATAATACTCCTAGAAATCTTCACACACAACATGTTTTGCCCAAACAGCATAAATGCTGCACATGTAACACACCTCTAAATATACCCCTACTTCATAGTTTTCCCTATTAGTGCCAAGTGTAATATATATGCCACAACAGATTTTTTGTTAATGTTATCTCATATTCATCAAGAACATCATTTCTCTTTCTCGTATTTTATTTTGAATTCAAATAAGAGCCTTTACTTTAATCTGTAGCACTGAATTCTCTCTATGGTCTAATTTGTCCCAGAGGGCCTGCAAATAAAATGAAAAGAATATTGATACATTAACTGCTGGCTAGACAATGCTTTATAGTTGTTCCTTCTTCTGATTATGTTGTTCTTTTTTTTTGTCTTAATATTAATACCTTGCAAACATCAAAATTTTGTCTTTTTCACATTGTAAAATTGGAATAAAGTAAATAAACACTGTGACATGCAGTTTCTTCAGAATAAAAAAATGCAATTTCACTGAGCACAGTAAGTGAAATAAGACCACAGTAAAAGACAATGAGAATCTTATTATTCTCCTGTTCCAAATGGTGTGTCAGTCAAAAAGACGAATGTACTGCTGAATAGTTATATCAAGTTAAATAAATGTTAACTTTAAAGCACAACATACTGTTTACAGATCTAGTTTTTTTTTTTATAATTCTCATATGTCGAACAATAATTATTAGAAGATAGATGATGAAAAGGCACTATCAATAGAAAACAAATTGATTAACTTACTTGGCCCATTCAACATTCAATATAAGATGGTCATAACCAAATCCGGAAACTCCTGCTATAGCCCTTGCAGCATCCTCTCTTCTATGGAAATTAATGAAAGCGAATCCCTGAAAACACAAATAACTAAGTGTATTATTGGGACAGAATTGGGTCTTCCACTAAAAGTTTTTTAATTTACTTTAACCTATTTATGAATATATTTTAGGACAATGAACATCTTTAAATGTTGATGTATGTGTGTTCATGACTAAGACAAACTTTACATTATAAGCTGCAATTTCACTTTGACTCAAAATACCACAATTTTGTTTAAATAGTAGATAACTTTTTTCCTCAAAGTACTTTCAATTCGAGCACCAAGAATTACTTTGTGTGTGTGAGTGTCAAATCCTACATCAATCTGATCTTTCTGAAAATCAATTATTTGCTGCTAATCCAGATACTGTAAAAGTACTATATTTCGCAGTTGCCAATTTTCGCAGATTTTGTCAAGTCAGGGGTCAAGATTAACTTTTTGAGGCCAGTAGCTACCTGGGCTACTAAACTATAAAATCAATTAGCCCACAAAAAAAGTTGGTAGCCCAGACTTTTTCTGACAAAATTTTGGTATGTAAAAATACTTGTTTGTGGGTATGAACTATTTGTTCATTGTTGAAGACCTTTATCAAGATGCAGAACAGGAACAAAAGCCCTGTTCCTTGATAATTTCTATTTTTTTTTCACTGTACCGTGTGGTTTGTTGTCACACACACATTCACCTGTGTGGTTTCTTCGGGTTTTTTAATCCCAGAAATAAAATTCCACATTTAACAAAATACTGGATGTGGAAATTAAAGCAATTCTAAATAAGAAAGTTCAGTTACGAACTATTTCCATAAATTAGATTTGGTTACCAATAAAATTTAACTAGGGACACTACATTTCAAATGGTAACCAGTTAAAACTCTGACTGAAACTTTTGTTTCCAATAATTTTTTTCTTTTGCATTTCGCCAGCTGGGTTACTAAAATAGAAAAATGGTCACCAAGGCACATTTTTGGTCGCCATTGGCAAATGGGCAACCAATAATCTTTTCCCCTGCAAGTGAACATATTCGTGGGTATCAATTTTAAGTAAAGCTTTTCTGCTACTGCCAATGAAACAGAATATCATATATATATATAGTTTGTGTCACTTAAGTGTAAGTGTTTGTAAGAATCAGGCAAAATCAGAAACATGCATGTCAAAAAACCACTGTTATGACAATATATTTTCACTCAAGGATGCTTTCTCTGTTTTGAAAAAGACAATTATCTAATTTCTGTATCACTGGATCTGCTCAGAAATTATTCAAAAGAATGTTAGAAAAATGAGGTTTTTGACAAGGTTATCTATCCCTTGAGATGTTCATTTTCAGTACATTTCAACCAAATTATAACTCAATGCACCAACATGAGGTGTAATATCTTGGTCTTTTTTCCTTGATCCTGATGAGGCAAATAGTCCAATCAAACTTTCAAAACAGTGGTTTTTTCATACCATGTTTCACCCACTGCCTAATTCTTACAGAGACTGACACTTAAGTATACCTTAGACTGTCCTGTGTTTTTATCTTTTGCCAGATAAATTCTCTGTATAGGTCCAAATGGTCTGAAAAGCTCTTGAAGATCAGATTCTCTAGTATCTTCTGATAGATTGGTGACTCGTATAGTGGCAGATTCATCTAAATTGAAAATTTATAAATATAAAATTTAATAGCTCTGTCAAGTTAATTATAGTCTTCCATGAAGTCACCTTCAAAATGATGTATGATTTAAAAAAAAAAATAATAATAATCAAATCCAGAAATAATTCAGGAGAATTCCTTTTGAAAGCGCAAGAAAATCGTAACTGAAAAATACTTACTTATAGTTAAGATATATACATTACTTTAAATCAATTTTACCTCTTTTAGACTGCATTGTCTCCCCTTTTCCTTTAGCAGCACCATCTCTCAGACTTGGTGGTACATATTTTCCTTGTTTAACAGGTGCTGGAGCACCACCTGCAGGAGCTTGTGTTGGGGGAGGTTGTTCCCCTGCTGGTTTATCACCATCCTGGAGTTTCTCTTGGATTGGACCAAGAGTATCTTTATACGGACACTTGGTGGTCCAATGGTCACCTTTGCAAATACGACACGAAACCATCTTCTGAGCCTTCAATTTAGCCAATGTATCTTCTTCCTTTTCTTCCTTGACCTACAATGAATAATACCATGCTGACTGAACTATTTTAAGTAATGAAATATTATAGACATATGTTTAAAATAATGTGAAAGGCACTGCTGGGTTGTTGCATTGGCCATGAACATTTTCAGATGGGAAGCCAGTGACCAATTATGTACCTCCGTTTGTTACTCTAAAAGTTTTCTAATATCAACTGTTTGTATCTGAATAACCATGTTTAGATATGTCATCACTTGTCTTTTTTCATGTAATGTTTCTAAGGATTAAATACCTAGACATTGTATGTGGAAGACATCAACATTTTTATTCCAATAAACAGTCTTAGTCTAAGACAATGAAAATTCCACCAGAGGGCCTGATAATGGGAGTGGATATTTTGGGTATCCCAAGCCCAAGCTCAACTTACCCAAGATGAAAATGATTATTGCCAATATCTGTTTTAAATTGAGAAGAATTTCTTAGATTTTTAAAATAATAATGTCTTTGAGTACAAACAAATGTACTGAAATATTAAAAATAATGAGATAAAAATTTTGCTTTCAAGTACATTTTTGTATCAAAGAAAATGATTCAAAATAGATATTTTAGGTATCCCGTCTCATGAAAGGGAGGTCAGATCTAAAAACTACCTAAATGAAAAAGATGATAAACAAATCAAAATTTCAGTTTTGTCTCATTTTATATATTTTTAAATGTTTTTGCTATTGTATGAATTGATGGATTTTTAACAGTGTCATATCTACTAGTAAATTGTTATTTCTATTTTTATTTATCATGTATTTATAGTTAATTTTCATTTTTTGTTATCATTATTATTATCTAATACAGTGAGTGTATATTAGTATAATATTGTTATGGAAGTGACTTTATTCTGTTAATATGTACATGTGGAAGTCACTTTCATTACATTACAAAGTCCCTGCCAAATGTTAAAATATTTTCAATGAAGCATTTTTAAGGCCTACAACTCTTTAAGAGTCTATTTTGTTGCTGAAAATTCCCTACTCTCCATTCATTAATAAATGGTCTATTTTGAACCTGATAATTACAAAAAAATATTAATTTCTCAAACAATCTAATGAGGAATCCAAAAATAGCTTTACTATTTTTAGAAACACTTCTCTAGAATTAACATTTTTTTATTTGATAAGTCTGTTATGTTCCTAATGTATCTAAGTTATGATGTCTATGGACAAGTCACTGACATGTAGGTAGGTCAGCCTGACACAACTGTATCCCATAGATCTCTTCTCATGTGGATATTTAATGTTTTATGTGAATTTTCCATCACCTGAAACAAATAACTTCCTATCACTAGATTTCTGAATGACACTTTTAACACCATCAGAATTTGGCCAAACTTAATGGTTTTGGAGATACATGTGAAAAACAACTGTCTAACTCCTATGTTTTATTTTTAGCAACAGCAGCCATGTTTTTCGACAGATCAAAAATCCCCACATCAGTACTATGCAGGATACCCTAAGGAATATTCATACAAAATTTGGTTTTAATTGGTCAAGTAGGGTCAGAGTAGAAGATTATTTAAAAAACACAAAATCAAAAATAGTAAAAAAAAACCGATGAAAAAGGGCAATAACTCCAACATTGTTAAATCTATTAAAACAAAAATTTGAACACTAATAGATCTCATAATGCCAAACACTTTTACCCCAATCAGAATACGGCTCAACCTAATGGTTTTAGAGATATACGCAAAAAACTACTGTCTGACCTCTATGTTCTATTTTTAGTAACGACAGCCATGTTTTTCAACAGATAATAAATCCCCACATCTGTTCTATGCAAGATACCCCAAGAAACATTTGTACAAAGTTTTGTTTTAACTGGTCAAGTAGTGTCAGAGGAGATTTTTGAAAAAAGCACAGGCAATTGGGACCAGGATTTATATTTTTTCATTTATAATTTTCCTCCAAAATATCATTTAATCATTTTGTTTCCATATTTGAGTTATTATGCATGTTCTCTGATATGTCCACTTGCTATTTATTACTGTTTATACTATGCCTAGTTTTCATCTATATACTTCTCTAACAAGGCTAGAAACTGTATAAATTCTAAAAATAGAACTTTTTTTTACAAAATGGTAACTCCGCTTCATTTTTCTCTTAGAATTTTTTTCCAGTCGATATCAACAAATCGTTCATTTCTTATTGTATTTTCCTTCTTGCACAATACTTATTTACGGCAAGACAGTGTCTTTATAGTCAGAAAATAAACTTAAATTCGAATGCATAGAAAATGTTACCATGCCCGGAAGTTTCTTAGAATTTCCAGGGGAAGTAACACAGATTGACTCCCGAGATGTTCCCTATTTGCTGAAATGAAAGAAAAGGCATAAGAAGTTCTGACCAGAAGTTAATTTGGTTCCCTGGTCAATATCGTAAGCAACCCTAGGATCGCTATATTTTTATACTTTTTTTTATATTATATTAGAGAGGAACTTGTGGAATATTAACCAGCTGCCAGGTTCGATCAGGAGTATACATGGCGCAAAATTTCGAAAAGTTGTAAAAATGGAAAAAAAGAGGGAAAACAGTCAGAAGTTGTGCAGAAAGATGAAGAAGGAAAAGGAAATCCCACAGATTAAAAAACATCACATCATGGTAATTTTTGAGACAGAAATACGAAAGTTTACAAAATATTAGCCTTAAAAAGATTTTCCTAAAAAAAATCCAAAGTGGACAAAAATGAGTGCTTTCTAATATTAAAAATGATTTTTTAATATTACAAAATGGATTTGTTGTATTCAACTACGATTTTTTTCATATTAGAAAATCATTTTGTAATATCAAAAAATGTGACTGATTTTGCAATATTGCAAAGTGGTTTTTTAATATTACAAATTCATTTTCTAATATTACAAATTCAATTTGTAATATTACTAAATGTGTGATATTTTGTAATGTTACTAAATCAGGAATTTATAATATTAGAAAATGAATTTTTAATATTACTAAATGAATTTCTAATATTAAAAAATTATTTTTCTAATATCAATTAATATTAACAGCAAGCAGACATGTCAGAGAACACACAAAATAACTCAAATATGGAGACGAAATCATCTATGATATTTTTGAGGAAATTTTTTAAAAAAATCCTGGTCCTAAGTGCCTGTGGAAAAAAGTTACATTAAAAATAGCAAAAAATCTTCGAAAAAAGGGCAACATGGCTTAACAGATTATAACTAAACTTTGACTACAGATAGAACTCATCATGCTGAATATTTTTGCCCAGTCAATATTTGGCTAAACCTTACAGTTTTGGAGATATATGTGAAAAACTCATGTCTATTCCCTATGTTTTGTTTTTGGTAATGGCAGCTATGGTTTTCAACGGATCAAAAATCCCCACAACTGTTCTATGCAAGATACCCTGAGGAACATTCATACCAAGTTTGGTTCCAATTGGTCAAGTAGTGTGACAGGAGAAGAGTTTTGAAAAATTATAAACGACAATGACGGACAACAACCAACGGCAAGTGAGAGCAACTAGAGAAAAATTACCTTTCCAATTTTCAAATTTGATCTATAGCAATTAATTTGTTTCTTTATTGAAGGAAGACTTTACAACCTACCTGTACAACGTATTTTGAAGCCATAATCCTGTTGAGAAATTACTAAAAGGTAGATAGATGTATACTGAATCAAACTAGAAACTAGAAGCCCTGTTTATCACAGAAGCCCCCGCCTCATTTGTTTTTAGTAGATCAAATAAGTCTGTAAGACACTACTGATGCCCCCGCTCGCTAGATTTGCCGAATTAGGAACGTTTATTTTTTTTATGAAAATATGGTTTGTAGATTTAGAAATCCTTCCAAGACTTGTGTTACTCATGGTCTGGGGATCAATTTGGGGATAAGAAATTCCTAAATATACGCATATCTACATACTGCATCCTGGCCACATAGTGTCATGAAATACTGTTTGGTAGTGTCAGACTAGTTGCGATGAGAAAAACAGGACCGATGGACATATCAATAGACACATAAAAAATGTTAATACCCCCAATAACACCCTAAGTTTGTTGCTTTGGATATATTTCTGACAAAAATAACAATAACTATCACTCAGTTCCGTTATATTCCACAAAAATCAAGATCTTATGACCTTGCACACCATCATTATGTGTAGAAACATCCTGCAAAAAATATTTTAGATGAAGAGACAGCCATAAAAGCCATATAGCCCTACTTCTGATGAAAATGATTAAGTCTAACTTTCACCAATTTCCATAATATTTCACGAAAAAAATCAAGATCCTATGTCCCTGCACACCATCATTATGTGCAGAAACATCATGCAAAATATATTTTAGATATAGTTCAAAAACTGCAGAAAGAGATAGCCATACAAGCCATATAACCCTATTTTTGAAGAAAATAAGTAAGTCTAACTTTCACTTATTTCCGTTTAGTGGTTTGAAAAGAGTTGCTGATTAAAACTGCAGATGAACTAACGAATGAACAGCACCATCACTATATACAAAATGAACCTCAAGCATTTCAAGCCAGGATATAAAAACACAAATGTCTGGTAAATACGTCCATTTTCAAACTATAAAAACCACTAGTAAAATAGAAAACACCTGCTTCAAACTAAATTCTTAATCACTCCAATGAAGTCTTTAGGTTTTTGAAAATGAATATTAATTGGACACACGTATACAGGCTAACAACAGAAACATGTACTATAGTAAACCAGATAAAAATAACAGTATGTTATACCTCATCATTATGAACAAACTGCATCAGAATCTCTTCTACTTGTACTATAGTATTAGCAGGATTAGGTCCAGGAGGATCCTTCTCAGCTGCTCCAAACTTTCTCCAGTTCTGAAGATAAAATGCAAGCTTCAAGAATTATGTACAGGAGCAGCAAATACCAGTCTGTTATAAACTGTAACTGTTTGGTAATCTTTTGGGCTACTTCAATTTATTCTTAAAATTGTATTTGTCCTAAATGCAGGACTGCAAAATTATTTTCAGGACTACTATATTAATCTATCTAGTTAGAAAAGTTAAGTGTCAAACCCTAGAGATGTAGCTAAATTGTACTTAATCGAAAAATGAAACTGAATCTGATAGAAAGCATTTCTTTTTTAGATAAATCATCATTTCATTCCTACAGAAGTTTTATGGTTGCCATCATGAACTTGTGGATTGTTACGTATCCATCTGCACCATGAAAACTGATTTGTTCATCATGTCATAGTTTTCCTTTCCTCTTTCCTTTTCCCCCGGACTTGACTTTTTATGAGCAGAAAAACATATGACGCTTACTCTATCAGTGCACCTGGTCTATGTTCCCAGTTTTTAGTGGAGTCAGAGTTGCTCATTTGCTTTTGTTACTTTGTATGTATAATTTTAGTTACTTAACGTTTTTGTTGTATATGTCTGTTTTCTTTTGACTTCTGCTAGAACCTTGGTTCCCTTGATTACTCTTGCATAAAGGATAACACTTTAAGTTTTAATCTAATCTTTTCTCTTGCTAAAAAAAGTTTTCTTACTTCTAAAAACACATAAAATCTCACTTAACCAAAACAAGAAGCTCCCAGGAGCCTGAATCGCTCACCTTCTTGAATTTTGCCTTTCAAAGGCAATAAATTAAACAAGTTGTCCAACAATTTTGACTAATGAAGTCTTTGGTAGGACTATTACAAGATCTTTTCAACAACTGAAAGTTTCTTTTAATATATCATAGTTTTCAAGATATTGACTGAAAACTATAAAAAAAAAATTATTTTTCCCCTTTCAAGGGCAATAACTCCTACAAGGAGTCTGAAGACTTTAGTAGTCCTAATAATATGGATCATTTCAGCTATTGAAAGAATCTGGATACACCTAATGGTTTAGGAGATATATGTGAAAAACTACTGTCTGACCCCTATCTTCTATTTTTAGTAATGACGGCCATGTTTTTCCATGAATCAAAAATCCCAACATCAGTTCTATGCAGTATACCCCAAGGAGCATTCATACCAAGTTTGGTTTCAATTGGTCAAGTAGTGTCAGAGGAGAAGATTTTGGAAAGAAATAACATTAAAAATAGCAAAAATTGTGGGAAAAGGGCAATAACTCCAACATGGCTTAACAGATTAAAACCAAAATTTGACCAGAGATAGATCTCATCATGCTGAACACTTCTGCTTACATCAGAATTCACCTAAACATAACAATTAAGGATATATATGCGAAAAACTACTGTCTGACCCCTAAGTTCTATTTTTAGTAACGGCGGCCATGTTTTTGGACGAATCAAAAATCCCCACATCAGTTCTATGCAGGATACCCCAAGGAATATTCATAAAAAGTTTGGTTCTAATTAGTCAAGTAGTTTCAGAGAAGAGTTTTGTATAATTGTTAACGACGATGACGGATGACGACGAAGGAAGCCAAGTGATGGCAATAGCTCACATGGCCTTTGGCCATGTGAGATAAAAAGTAACAATTTTTTGGGAAGCAGTCTAATGAAAACTTCTTAGAATTAATAAAACTGTCCAAAACAAATTTGTTAGCTTTAAATTTAGCCAACCTACTTGCATACTATAATGAATGAAAATATTTACCTTCCTCCTTGCAATGGATTTCGGAACTCTTCTCCTTTCAATTTTGTATGTCTTTATCACCTAAACACAAGTAAACGATTAATGCAAAAACAACCCAACAGTTTATAATAGGTGATTTCAAAATCAAAAGTAACTTGTTTACTCTACAAAACACTATCAATCATTATCCTTTTTTTCCTATTTCGCATAATAGAAAAAAATGAGTGCAAAATGGCCCAAATCAAAAAGAACTTAACAACTGATTTGTATATACATGTAATACATACACATACATGTATATTATAGATTAGTATAATTCAGTTGTACTTGTAGCTGATCATTCATACAAGTATGGAACATTTATTACAATATACTTTAATTCTATGGTGTTTTCAAGCACATTACTGTGCACAATACATTACATCATTTTTCAAGAGATAATTTCACCTCGAACAAATTCTAGTGATCCTATAGAAATGTTCAAATGTCAAATTATTGGGAACAAGACCAATACCATCCCTTATTATTTTGTTATCATGACTTATTTTTCCTGTTCACTGTACTCGTTTTTGTTGCTATTCTAGACTTTTTCTTCATTGTGATTGGTTGTTTTTAACTAACAGCTGGTAAAAAATATCAATAAACACCAACTGGATTAAACAAAGTACCAAAGGCGTTGAACCCCATGAGATATTTATAGGTATTTTAAAAACTTTATCATCTGCTGATGGTAATTCGTTCTTACTGTATTTCCAAAAAGATAAACTATTTACAACGGATTCAGCACTTTCAGCACTACCAGAACTACACATCCACACAATACCGATGATTCAAAATTTCAATTTAAATTTCGTTTTCTTTTTTTGTTGTTATTTCATTTCAATTTGTTTTTATTTGGTTTCTCTATGTGTAATCTTGTCAAGCTATTTTTGAGTTTAAAACGTAGCAAGTGGAATCCATATATGAATATCAAAGGCATTAATAAAATATAGTCGAACTTCTATACATGCATTTGAATTATTCTTTAACAATGAATCATGTAAAATATAATTTCAATTGTATACTGTAAAAACGGGCAATGTATTTATACAAAATAATCACTTCAATTTATTTTGATATTCATCTGCCAGATCTCTTTCGCGGTGGAAGTACTTTTAAGGCTGTTATCAACAGGACGTCATTTTAATCGACATCAGATGATTTAATGACTAGGAAGTCATGTGACTGCCGAGTAAAAATTCATTTTCTGTGAATTTACCATCCTGTATCTATCCACGTATAATCTGGAAAACTCAGAGTTTCATTAATTTTTAACAAATTTGAGTGTTAGAGAATTAAAGTGTATATTATTGGCTACCTTGACTTGTTTTCCCTCTTCATTGTACTTATATTCAGTGACAACTTTTATTCCTTTGTTTTCATCAATAGTCTCTGCTGAAGGAGGTAGTGCTCCTGGAGTAAAGAATAAAATAGTTTACTGGTCAAGGAGTAGTTCTTGTCTTGAGAGCAGATTGGTGAAAATTAGCTTCTGTATTGAAAGTGACAGGATCCACTGACTACACTAAGAGAAAATCAATCTGTTGATGAACATAGTGCTCCTGGAATACGGAACGCAATATCATATCTTATATAATTTGACAAAACATCACCGTCTTAGGTATCAGGAAAAGTTGGTACACATACAGGTGATACATTTTTTACCATACCTTTTTTATAATCTTTAATTTGAAAAAAAAATCATTTTAGTGATAACTTAAAATATTCTGAAACAGTAAGGTAATATAGGGACCCGCAGTATATAACTGTAAATTCAGTACATGCAAAAAAATTGATAAGCAGATGTCAAACCTTACCATCTTCTCCCTGTTCCACCTGTTCCGCCCAACTAAAACCTTTTGATCTGAAAATAAAAATAAAGATTATTTTACACAAAAATGGTGCTTAGGATCGTTCTATTGACTTTAAAAATGGGTAATTATTAAAATTATTACTCTGAATCCGCTGATGGCATGGCTCTCGTGTTCACTTCCGGATAGCCAAAATTAACCAACAACATGAAAATGCTAACTTTTTTTCTTCGCTTTCATAGAATAGATATTACGTATAATCAAGTTTTAATTTATCGTATATTTTGTTATTTATCTTGTTTCACTATAGTCTACTAAGTACATTTGGGATATTTCAATATTACTTTGTTATCATTTAGTTGAACTGGTTACCTGTTTGAAAATTGATAAAAAAAAACCAGATAGAAGAAAATGCAACATTTTACGGTGCAAGACTGTAAAGGTGTATAGATTAGATTAACCAATATACTTCTTCCCTCTTTGCTTATTTTATCTCAGATGTTAGACTAAAATGTCGCTTCTTGCATTTAATATGATGAAGTGAAACCTTTTAACGCTCCCGAAAAAATATTAATTACAAATAACTTTGTTTTTTGATAAGTTTTGTCATCTTTGATTTGATATATATTATACTTATTATACTTACAACCGTCAAATATAGTAAATTTTGTAATGATATATTTCCTAAAGCATTATACGAATTGTCACGGTCTGATATTTCTAGTATTGGCCGAAATGTCCTACATTCAGTAAGGAATTATTGGTTGTCACCGCCCGAAATGTCTTTCACTCTTTGGATCGAATTTTCCAGCACTGGTAAACATTATGAGCTTATAATATGCAACGTGCCTTAAAAGATTTCTTTTATTCAATTTAATTTCGGTTGATTCTGTTTCAATTTGTATCGTTTAATTGTGTTTTGTTACAATTTGATCCATTTTACCAAATTGTTTCATTTTGATTCTTTCTTTTATCAATTATTTTAGTTTCGTTTTTCTTTTGGAATTTTTATGTTCAAAGAATTATGGGTAGTATTGATTATGTAATTTTGGGTGCCATAATGCAGACTATTATGACCAACCCTATCTTGGAAAAGCTGTGATTTGATTTGTATTTAATTATCGAAACTAGCAAATATTTTCCTAGACTGGTTTGGCTCTCAATCACATATATACCAGTATACGCAAATAAAGCTGCCATAATGCTGTTTTTGAGCTCCTGAAAATGAAGGTACAATCTGGATATTGATGCTTTTTCTTGCCATAACTATACAGAATCAAATTGATAATACAACCATTAATGCTGCCAACAGAGCGTACTGATCGATAATATTCAGCATTTTACTGACAATATTTGATATATCAATGGTACGGTACAAAATGTATATACCATTAGTGTATACTGTACACTAGTCCTGGACTCCAGATAAAAAAAAAAACATTTATCACTTAATATTTGCTGAGGTATATTATGCTCACTAATGTCATAGGGAGGCGACCAACTAAAATATAAATTAGCCTCTCAAGATCGCATTTATTTATTAATGTAAGGAAGGTAAACCATAAACGCTCCCAAAGAAACATATGTCATGAAAAAAAGGGTCATGGTGCCGCACCATGCTACTTTGCTTTAGATTTAAATCTATATGTATTCAACCACCTAAGTCCTTTCATAATTAATATGAACATATGAATTCAAACACCTATGTCCTTTCATAATTTTTGTCAGCGATCTGTTATTATTAAATTAAAATATGGTAAAAATTGTTATGATGTTCAGTTCTTATTGTCCTGATTCGTTCTCTTATTGTTACGGTCTGAAATATGTATGGGTGGAAATGTCAGGCTTTGGTAGGTAACTATGGGTTGTCTTAGTCATAAGTGTCGTCAGGTCAAATTGTCCAATATTGATAAGCTGATTACGTCATTTTCATAAACATTTGGGTACCATGTTTTGACCATCCCTATCTTGGAAAAAGCTTAGATCTTATGTGTATTTGATCATGGAAGCCAGCTAATGTTACCTAGACTGGTGTGGTTCTCAACTGCATTTACCAAGTATACGAGAATGAAGGTGTTTAGGCTCCGATACCTGCCAACTTACAGGATTTAATTGTGTTTTCACGATTTTGACCATTTGTCCCGTTAACACGTTTTTTTTTTTCAGGTCAACTTTGTCCCAAAGCCTGATTTTGTCAAAATAACCTTATAAAACTCCGAATTCAAACCCCAAAATTTGTGTTACAATCTCATTTCTTTGATTAGAAGAGTAATAAATCAGATAAAAGGTGTTCATTGCTGTCTTAACTGGTGAGGGTACATTTTATGACAGGAAAAAAATCTCCCATGAGCAATCAGCTATCACAGTTATCGATGATGATTGACAAGTAGAAGATGAATCCCGATTGGATCTACCACTATTTTATGAACAGAAAATAATTTTTTAAAGATTAATTGCTACTCCATAATTAATTTGACAAATACTGTTAATTTAACAGGTCTAAAATTTGTAGAACCATGTACATGTATGTAAACAAATCATAAAATTAGCATTGTTTGTACTAAATGAGTCAGTTACCTCCCCAGCAGTCTTGTTTTTTTCACATTTCTTGTAATTTTAACAATGCAGTATATTTCCCAAAAGTTTGTTTGCAATAGTTAAAATAAATACTATTCCTTTTAATTAGTGATGATTTTAAAAATTTGATATCAACATTCTTGAATATTACATTTCCACATGTACTGAACCTCATGGTATTCATTTAATGAAAAGAGAGTGTTGCTCAAATTTCCTTATAACCAATTTGCATCTTGCTGTTACATGGATCAAATCTGGGGTGTTTAGGCAAGAGATCTTGTTTGGATATAACCTCTTTCAGTTCAAAACTGAAAACTGACTCCCTTCTTATTGACATTAATGGAATAATGTGCTCAAAGTATTTAAAAATAGTAGAAATACATTTGAATGTATATTAAAGCTTTCTCATTTATTTTTTTAATTTTTTTTTTAAAACTTCAGAATTTCAATTAGGTTTGGAGGAATTCACCACAAAAAATGGGTTTACAAACTTCAATCTATTACAGTGCATGTGCATGTTGTTCAACTGAAAAAAAGCCTGTAAATACCATAGTGGTCGTCTCTTCATACTTTAATAGTTATTACAGTACCCATGTATTTTTGAAAAATATGTCCAGAAAATGTTCACATGTTGTCCCACCTTGAAACCCCATGGGGATTTTCAAAAGATTGCAGGTATGAGCTTCTAATTTTACGTGCACAAACTGGATATTCGTTTTCTGGCCATAAGTAAATGTATACTTACCCCAGTTGATAACACAACCATGGGAGAGTATTAAATGTCTATCTCTTAAGACGGGATATATTATGGTATATGTATACCTGTGTCCTTCCCTCTGTCCATTGTTCGTTCACACTTCACACGGTTATTCAATAAAGCTGCCACCAATTTTTGTGATATTAGTGAATTGTTTCTTTTAATTGATTTTTGAGTTGTGGGACTTTGTTCATTCTAATATGAGACAATTTTCTGTTTTAGATTATAATTCAAAAACCTGTGTAGCAATGTCAATGAAAGTTTAATGAATTGTTTCTTTAGGCCATAAAAAATATATGTCTAAAAACAATTACCCGACTGACCCTTAGCCATTTTATTAGCAAAATGAAAATATAAAACATGTAATATCTGTTAAAAAAGAATGTACAATACAGCTTAGTCATTTCAGCATTTGAGCAAATGCATCCACCTCCCTGTTGTAAACAGAAAGTTACCATGGCACAGGCCATATCGACCAGCACTGAAATTAAGTAAATGTTGTTATATGGACAGCATGTTTGTAATAACCACGGTTACTATTAAACTTATAATAAACATGATAAACACAGATAGGAAGGGTTCGTATGTACCATGGTAAAGTGGACCTTAACATTTAACTCCAAGACATAACAAAAGGTTAAGCCTGTGCCAAAAAATAAAATGAAAAATAAAAGGAAATGGAAATGCTGTCTGACCTACCCTATGTTTGTTTTTCAAATGTAACTGTAAACAGACATATTATTACTTTTTATGGCCTTATATAATTTGTGATTTTGTATTTAAGAGTTATAGGACATAATTCATAGATATGGGGAGAATATCACAGTTTTTAGACTCAATAGTGGTTCCACCATTTTCATGAAACTTTTTCCTTTCATTGGTGAGAGCTTCCTTTCATTGGTGAGAGCTCCCTTTCATTGGTGGGAGCTTCCTTTCATTGGAGAGAGCTCTCTTTCATTGGTAAGAGCTCCCTTTCATTGGTGAGAGCTCCCTTTCATTGATGAGAGCTCCCTTTCATTCGTGAAAGCTCCCTTTAATTTTTTATGAATTTCTGATTTTTCATTTTTGAGTGAAAGGACTTTATTCATAAAAAAGGGGGGATATTTCCCATATTTGCACAGTAACCTAAAAATGCTTCAAGGAATTTTCTTATAACTTTGTTAAGTAGTTTATTTCTCTTAGTGTTAGCTCCTTTTGATTTTTATATATTTTGGACTTTACATTTTTGAGTTTTTTATTCTTCAGGAACAAAATATCTTATGTAACCAGTCTATCACTGGAACTTCCTTACTATTTCTGAACACTACACAAAAATATAGTCCAAATGTAATTCCTTTTATATCATTCAATACCTCTTTTGTAATAAGTAAATATGTTTCTTGCAATTTATCAGCTCAATAATATTCTATTATTTATGCAAACTAAATTAAGATCTAGTCTTCATATCAACTCAAGATTTGAGAGAGTCCTTTTTGGCTTTGAAAGATATTTAGTAATGAATTTACACTTAGGGAATTAATTTCTTGCAGTTATATGTCTGGAAATATAAAATGTGTTAAATATTTTCATTCTAACATGCTTATGAGTCAAAATTATCCATCCTGTCATTAATATTTTACCATTTATAAATAGGAATTGAAGAACGGTGATTTTATCCAAGTAAAATTGGTTGGAAAATTCAACTTGATAAAAGTGTCTAGTTTTTGAAAATCTAGAAAATCTGAAAATTATTTTTTTTGTAAAGTTGGATCAGTAGTATAGATTGATTTTCAGTTTATACATATTAAAAAATGTTAGTTCTTGATAGTATTTAAATTGCAATGTATGATCACAATTTTATTTAACATCATATAATCTTTGAAATTTTGTTCATGGTACAATTTTCACCAGAATCAAAAACTGCCAGTGCTATCAGCACTTTGATTCATATCAATATGGGACAGTTTTCTGTTTTTGGATCTCAGAAACACTTCCACCAATTGCCATGAGGTAGTCTTTTGATCAAGGTTTTGATTTTTTTCTAATCATTTCCTACAGATACAATAATAACACTTTGGGTTCTATAGAAAGTCTGTCAGTCTGTCTCTCAGTCTATTAATGTCATCTTTTGAAAGTCTTATTGTAAGTATTTAAGTCATTTGATTGCTTCCATTCTGGGTATAATATTATTATGTGTTATACATTTCAATACAATTAAAATTCAGAGCTGTATCAAGCTTGAATATTTTATTAACATTTTATGTTAGACCAATTTTCTGTTTTCAAGACGTACATGTAAATAATATACAACCTAAAGTTACTGTACCAAACTACATGTATTTTACATTTTCCTGTCTAAATTTTCACATTTTTCTGAAAACATTCAGAAGTTGAAACTTCGCTTTAAGACTTTTGCTAAAGAACTGCAAGATTTGATGGAGTTTTAGATATGAAATGTTGAAGTTTGAATTATGTGCTGTTTTAGCTAGAACCAATGCCCATACCAGCAAAGATGTGATATTATGAGGAATGAAAAAGATAATCTGATAAACAGAATCTAGTGTGCTTTTAATATATAAATTTAATCAATATATTTTGATAATATTATGGTTTTCTAATGTAAAATATATATTAAAATTGTACAGGTAACAAAATATCAGACTTTGATTTTGGGTACTGGAATTTGGAGTTACACATTTTGTACCTTTTGAAAACAGAAAATCAAATAAAAATCAAAATTTTCTGGAAATATTTAAAAATTTTTAATAAATTTATAATTAATAAGATAACTGCAGCAGATTTTGAATTAGCTTCCGATGTTCTACATACATGTACATGTACAAAATGTAGGTAAACCAAAGTCATCTGTGAAGTGCCACCTCAGTACACCTCATGCATTGTAAACCTTGAAGTGCCCAGATGTTTGGAAATCCCACTGATTGTATGACAATATACCACCTGATACCATGGAATTCAACCCATGATTTAAATAATCCATCCTTAAGTTATTTGACCCTTGGATGGCCTCATCAGCAGAAAAAAAATGTTTATTGTTAGTGGATTGTGTGGACAAGATGTTCAATGTGTCATATAAAATGCTGGTGCTCCATGGATTGGAACCACATGTACATTTTGTACAATGTAAATTAATTCACTTTATGACTGATTAGTTGTCTTACCTGACTGTATAACAAAATCATAATTTTCATTTAAATTAAAATTAGCCCCTCCAATCTATGTTTCTTCTGCCAGAGCGCAATGTCCAATTAAATTATTAGATTAAAGTGTTTTTTTTCAGATGCCCTACAGGATGTACTTACTGCATTTAGACAGCCAGAAAATGCAATTCGTTTAAATGAAGCTAAAGACAATGCAGGAAATGATATGTTGAGAATGATGCAAATTGTTTTTCCTCTAGCAACACAAATACAAATGGAAGTTATTGGGAAATATGGCTTTCCTGTTGATGGTGATGGTATGTTTCTACCAATATACATGTACATGTATAATTTCACAAGAAATTGCAGTGTATACTACAATATTATGGCATTGTTGCTGTGATTTTGTTTTCAATAGGATACTTATCTCTATGAAGTTATTCCATGAAGTACACAATGTTCCCTGCCCTTTTTTTTATTTGATTGGGTTATGAACTTAGCTTTATAAGGGACTAAAATGGACCGAAAAACAAGCATTTATCTGGTTTCTGCTCATTAACTTTAGTAAAAGTGTTACTGTATGCATATTATTTCTATGAAATACATTAATTCACATTGTATTTTGCTCCAAATAATCTCAAAATTATCCAAGTGACCTTTTGATGTCAGAGCAACAATGTAATTTTGAGGCATCATTAATCTTTCAAATGAATGAGATTTCAGTATGAAAACAATAGGAAATTGTTTTTTTTTTTTTGTGGTCTAAAAATGATAAGTGCTTCGAAGTGGTATTTTTTTTAAATAATCAAAAAAAATTAAGGTAAGATTTAAAATTGATACAGACAAGTTGTAGATTTGGACCCTTTCAAACTAGACCAAGACCAGTTTATAAGACGTCAGAAAGAAAAAGTGATTCCAATAAAACCTCATGTTATAACACATTGTAGGTGAATGTTTAATGGCTGATTTTATACTTCTTTAACCATTTTGTCTCCATTCTGATCAGAATTCTATGCTGTGCCAAAAATAAAATAAAAAAAAAAACATATTTAAATGGACAACGATTTGATTTTTAGGGGACGGGGAGGTTCTTGGAAGAATTTTTTAATACTTTGACTCAAATTTTTTTGAAACACAGACTTTTTTGAAAATAAGTATTTTTGTCTTGAAGTTGAGAGAAAAAATACTTTGATCCTAATCACTCTTATCTGAACATTATGATTTTACAAAATTAGAAATAAAATATTTGATTCAATGTATGTGGAAAATAAATATTATGATCTGAAAAAATCTTCCAAGACCGCTCATCAGTATCAAATGATGATCTCCTAAAAGCTGTAGCAGGCTTGAATTTTGTGTCCATACACAATGTACTACAGTACTTGCTTCAGCTGTTCAGAGGTAGTTTGTGTATTCCTGTTTGTGGAGTCATTGATTATATATAATGAGAATAGGGATGGTGTATATATCTAACAGACAACAACCCCATTGGGATGAAAATGTCCGCCTAAGGCCGCCCATTGGTCATCATGAACAACGAGAAAACCCTCATTTAACAGGGTAGGCTGCAGCTGGCCCCAAGACATCATTATACACAGGTACAGCAGAAGAGTTGCCCCTACATACTCAAATAACATAAAATTTAAACTAAAGGTGAAAACGAAACAAGATACACAGAGGCCAGAAATTCCTGACTTCGGACAGGGGCAAAAATTGTGGTCAGGTTAAAGTATGTATGTACATGTAGGTGATAGGTTTTTATTTTGGCACATTGATTTGACAGTAAACATGTGCACAATTGGCTATTTTTCTTGCTAGATTGGTGGTAGAGATTGACGTGGAATCTCCAATTTGGATGTTTGTAGGTGGATGTCTATTGCACTAGCTTAAAAACCTTAAAGAAATTGGCAGTTGGGTCAGCATGAAAAAAAAACAGAAAATTTGTAGTCATGATGGATCCTTTATCCCCATGAAATTAAAATAGCACAGTACTGATTATTTCCCATGCAATAAAGTTGCTAAGGGTATGTCTGTCAGTCCATCAATAGTTTTCCACACTTTTTCCTAAACATTTGCTGATATTGAGTTGATTTTTGGAATTTGGGTTTACCATGGTGAGTTACAGATCAAGCTTACATTTTGTTCTGCTTCGCTGATTTTTACCAAAATTACAATTTTGGACTTAGCAAATTTAAAAAAAAAATAACAGTTTTTCAGACTTTTTTTCCAAACAATTGCAGATATTGAACTGACTTCTTGCATGTGAATCTACCATGATGAGTTACATGTTTTTATTGAAATAACAGGCCTTGTATATGGCATTCCTTACAAATATAACTGTTTTCTGGACTTTTCAGATATTGAGCTGTTTTATGGTATGCAAGTCCACAATATACCATGATGAGTTACAGAACAAAATTATGTTTTGTTGAGATTTTCTATGAATTAAGGCCTTTTGAATTTTTTTTCAAATACTTTTTATTTTAGAGTCTAATATGCGGATGCATGGGGTATTTGATTGCACTAACTAAGGTTCTTTAATTGGCATACATGTAGCATAACTCTGTAGGCTTTTCACCAAAATAAAAGCATAGTGCTCTGGTTATAGCATTACAAAGCACGGTTCTAATGGGCTGGGAGTTAGGATTATTTTCGTAAAGGTTTACTTTAATTTCACATGTTCGTGTATGGAAAGGGGGCAACATCAGACTATGTCTTGTAAAATACAAATTAAAAAATGTTTTCTGATGTTTTTTTCATTCCATACAGAATAAATTGGTTTTTACACCAACAGTTGATAATACTTTTATGTGCATTTATGATTATGCTTTTAATTTTAGGTATAATTCGTTTTACCCAGGCTGTAAAAATGTATGAGAAACAAGACCAAGAAATAACAATATTGAATAGAGAACTAAGATCAATTCTGATACCATCAATGAATGAATGTGGCCCAGAAGGGGCATCATGATACACCTAACTGATATAACAGATGTCATCTCATCAAAGACAGTGAAAAATCTGTTTGACAAAAGGCATGAAAGACACATGATCCATATGCAATAACCTTTAGGATCATACTTGAAAAAGATGAAGTGCTAAATTCTTCAAAAAACAGATGTTTCAGCTGCTTTAATTGTTTTGTAAAATTTTATTTATATATTTTTATTACATGTACATGTATGTTTTGTGTATTAGATATTCAGATCATGTGACCTTATAATCCATTATTAATACTGCCTGTCAGTGATTCAAACATTTTATCAACAAAATATTTTTCTTGAAATTTGTTTAGTTTAAAATTTGAAGGACATTGAACGGAGATAATTGCATGCATTCATAATTGTCTACTTCAAATTGAGATTCTATTATGTATTACTGTAAAGACATTGATCATCATGCAACGTCAGACTTTCAATCTTTGATCATCTTGAGACCTCAGAATTCGGGAGTCTAACTATCAGTTAATTGATATAAAATGCTGGCATGTACATTATGGTGAGATTACTGTGATCGATTGTTTTTTTTTTAAAATACATGTATTTGATAAGAAGAATTAGTTTAAATTGTTCCACATACCCTCCTCATTTTATACTCAGCATATTGGAGTAATTAGAAGTCAAAGAGAAGGCCAGTGAAAGGACCTGCTGAACGAGGGGGGAGATCTCCAGGCCGAAAATAATGAAGCAACAGTTTAAATGGGTATCAATTTGCAATTTGGCTGGATAATTCTGTCCTACAGTGACTAATGCAGTGGAAGTGTTCTGTTTATTTTGTGCAGAATAATTGCAAAGATCGGAACCCAATCTGAACCCTTCTGAAAAAATTATCACGCATATGACACATACCAACATACCATTTAGTCCTTGGGGGAGGTGCTGAGATTTTTTGTTGAGTCAAAAAAAAATGTCTGCCCTCACTACATAGTTACCCGATGATTCCACAAGACCTCTTTCAAGACAAAAATCTGTATGGTGATTCACTAAATATATGTATTTTCAAAATGCATGGACCTTTTATACTTGGTATACAATCCTTGAAGGTCAGCATTACAAATTGTTAAGAACTGTGTTTTAAATTGAAATAGTGCTTCCCTCGTTTATCGTTGTACTAGTATGGAACGCTGCAACTGTCTTTTGTTGATGGTTTTCTATATACGCAGTACATTTCTCGTTATGCACAGTACATTTTATGGTATACATAGTGTATTTCACATTATACGTGGTCGTGGACTCATACGCGGTGCATATAACTTTATGTGCAATATAACTGTCATTATACGTGGTGCGTTTTTCATTATATGCAGTACAAAACTGGGTATACGTAGTACTTTTTACATTATACGTAGTACATATATTGTTATACGTGGTGCATTTTGCAATATACGCTGTGCATTTCATGTTATACGCAGTACATTTTCTAATATGAGCAGTAGATTTCACAGTATGAGGAAAGACATTATACGCAGTATTTTACGCCTTATTTGCAGTAGTTTCAACTTTATACATGGTACTTTGTTTTATATATGCAGTGGAAAATTCACTGGATATACGCAGTGCATTTGTCATTATACGTGGTTCTTTCGACATTATACGCAGTAGATATTTTTTTTAAATTGTAATCTTCATGAAAATTTCAATCAGATTTCAGATATCTCTTACGGTTTTCGAGTTGTAAGGGGCCAAAGGTGCCTCACTACGAAAAAAATCGAATTGTTATTTTTGGTCAGGTTTGAATTGGTTTTTAATTGGATTCATTGTGAAAAATCTTTTCATCCATTTTTCTATCAGATTTACATCTCTTATGTTTTTTGACTGCAGAGATCGAATGCAAAGGTCTTTGATAAGCACCCGTGAAGCAGAACTTTTTGTCACCTTGAATCAATTGGAAATTCATGTATATATACATCGATCGACCATATTTAGTTACATAATGCGCAGAGCACTTTCATAACTCAACAAAACCTGTTCACTGCTTATTCACGTACTCATTTTTTTTGCCATCGCTCTTTTATAATGTGTGCACAATAAGTTTACTATTAGCAGAGTTATCGGAAGTAAGCGAATAGTGCATGCTGATAAAATATAGTTTAAGGCACAAATCCAAATAAAAGACTTTCTTATGTAAGTCCTTTTTTTTTTGTATTACATCGTTAGATAGAAAAAGACTTTTTCGGATTACTAGTAAATTTAAAATCCTTTGCTTGTGTTACTAAATAAATGTGAAATAAAACTTGTTAACACGGACAAATAAATCTTTTTTGTACATGAATATTTACCTACGAGCCAGTATTTAAATTACTTTTAGTCATTGCCCTTTTTTTTTTTTTTACAAAATTTGCACAATTAAATTTGATATCGATGTCATTGTTGGTGAACAAGTCTGCAGTGTTGTAAACCCAAGGGCTAAAATAAAATCGGTTAAGTGGACTTTTTTAGAAAAGTGCATTATGTTTATTTTGCTGTTATATGTTTTTCTTTTCGTATATGAAATGTCAGTCCCTATATAGATAGTAATTATATTGAAAATAGATTATATTTTTCCACTTCTTTGGGTTGAGATTTTAATAATGTGTCATTATTAATTTGATGATAATGCCAGTGAGACTACGTTTGTTGTTACTTGTAATGGAAATCATAAACAAATCATATTATGGGTGGAAGATTTGACAACACCAAATAGAATTGGATACAGCTGGTCGGAAAATTTACTTTTTTTTTTCGATTGAGACATAGGTTTTAGTGTTTGGTATTCTATATTTTATTCTGTTTACGTTTCAAACAAATCTTTCTTTTGTTCAACTTACAAGTTGAATAAGTAATAAAGACAAGTTGAAGTACATTTATCTTACATTTTTATTAATTTTAATGTTAACAATTGTTACAAATACATTAAACAAATGACGTATCGGTGTTATACGGTTTTAAAACAAAGACAAACATTTTGCGACAAGTCGACCTATACATATTTTATTAGTATATGATTTTACTAAATTTCTTTAATGTATCTACAGAAATTGTAACGGGCATGTTATTCAAATTCCTCTATTGGTTTTCACTGAATCTTTAAAAACCAACCATGAAATATGCCTAATTATATACGTGAATGCAATTATTTCGGCTTTACTACTGCGTTTCCATGGTTGCAATCTGCGTCGCATATTAGTTATTAATTCCAATTTACGAAATGCATGTGCATTATTCCTAAGTTCGAATGTGTCCAAGTGAAAACTGTACTGGTAGAAGAACCACCTGATAGCAACAACTGAACAAATAAAAGAAAAAATGAAGTGTCAAACGTTCACTGAATTATGAATGCTGACACAAATTCGTTAGATCAATGAGAACCATTAATACCACAGGGACGCTGATAACACAAACAGCGACAATTCCTATCGATGTCGACGACCACCTATGATCTGGTACCGACGTTTTTGATCTTTTTGTTTTCGACAGTCCTTTTTTAGAAATAGAAATGTGAGGTTTGATATTTTTATTGAAGTCATCTAATACGATTTGTCTAATTCTCTCAAAGGTCAGGTTTCCAGCCATAATTGTCTCCAATAAATCATTCACTGTATCACAATTATAGCAGTTACAATAAGAATGTGTTCGATTTTTTGGTTGTATAGTTGTTACGTCTGATGTTGGATTGTAGATGTTACTGGACGTTCCATATGAGTATACACTGTTGTCTGTAGTCGTTACAGATGTTGTCAATGGTTGTGTGCTCTTTGTTAAAAAACTGGTCTTGATTCCAGTTGTCTGTGTGAACAACCCTGTTGTTGCATCAACTGCATTAAACAACGCAATATTAAATAAAAAAGAAATTAAACTTACTCCTTGTATTTTCTTTTTTGTTCTATGACAAAGAAGAGAAAAGATATATGTAAATAAATTTATCAGAGTTTTTACTCTTTCAACAAAAACGGGACCTGGAATTCAAACACTGGACAACTTGAACATACTGCTGTTTGGCCTGTTTTACTGAATCAATGCAATTGATTTTATTACCTTCTTTTATAATCGTATTCATAATTATATCCCGTTATCTTGTTATAAGTACATGTACACGTGACATGTATAAGTCAACGTAAAAAACTCTCATAGGAAATTTAAAGGAAAAAATATGGAAGTATTTTTTTTTAATTAGCATTTCATAATCACGTTCAAACCATTTTATGCAGAATTTCCAAAGAAAACTATATTTGAATTCGTGTTCAGTTATTAAAACAATCAAATACTCTTTTTATTACACTACAAAACACTTGTAGTATTATTTTAATATCTAACCTTTACTACATAATGTATAGTACTTTCTGTAGCATTCGATAGTCCTGAATTTGTATGTATCCTTGGTGATTCGGACACAGTGACTATATTCCCCATTACACGTCTGTAAATGACAGTTTGGTTCGCCGATACTTTGGTCCCAATTCGTTGACAAAGACAATACCTCACCATCCAACCACGTAAAACTTGAAGAACTGGTGTCAAAACGGAGTCCTATAAATATGTCGTTGTTAACTGACCTGGGAAAAGTAATACACTTTTTCACATCGATCATATTTTATTATCTGGAAGATTGATTGATTGATTTGATTGATTGATTGATTGATTGATTGATTGCACGTTTAGGTCCTATGACTTGAAATTTCATGCTTTCAGGAAGAAAACGTCTGCTCAATCGAATAGACCCTGCTTTGTTCTAGTCCGACGCGCTTAGCCGGATTTTTTATTTGGTATCTGCTATATGCCACATGCATGGCAGAAAACCAGTGGCTACCAATTTCACCTTTTGGATGAATCAATCGAGCTGTCAAGACGACGCTACATACAGACAACCGATTCGATTAATGTTCTAGAAAAAAAACAAAGCCAGTTTCTACCACATATGTTTGAAATAAAACAGTTCTTATTCGCCTTGAACGTAAAATAATTTTGAAATTTAAGAACAGAATCCACCATTTATAGGCGATAATTAAGGAGAAAATAATTATAAAGACTATGTATTATAGCTAAAAATACAAAACCTGCTTATTGAAAACCGTTGTAATAATAGCGTAGAAATTAAACCAAACACAATTCACAAAATGTATAAAATAAGAAATAACATGTAACTAATTAAAACAATCTTTCCATGTGTTGAAATCATATTTTAAAACCAATGACGAATAGCAATACTAAAATGAGACTTAATTGTGTAATTTAATTGATACATCTATCATTATTGGTTGTAGAATACAAGAAAATATCAGCTTTGTATATTGTAAATTTCAATATGCTGTACACGTGTTTCAAAGAGTAACCTCTCATCAGCAGCATTAAAATCAAATATGTAGGAAGATCATAATCAAAATATTAGTTATATACAAGAAGTACTCATAACCAAAACTATCGAAAGAGGAAGCCAAACCAAGATGTCCTACCATATGCAATGCAAGGAGTGAAGCCTCAGTGTTTTACGTATTTTTAAAATTGGAATACTGCAAGATTTCATAGAAAAGCAGAGGACGCTTACCCAACCGGTGCACCTGGTCCATGCTCCCAGTTTTTAGTGGAGTCCGAGTTGCTCATTTGCTTTTGTTACTTTGTATGTATGATTTTAGTTACTTTATGTTCTTTGTTGTGTATGTTTGTTTTTCATGTCTGGTCTTTGTCCCTGTATGTATGTCTGTTTTCCAGGTCTGGTCTTTGTCCCTGGATTACATTCTTTTGATTACCGCTATAACCTTGGTTCCCTTGATTACTATTTCATAAATAGGGTAGATAAAATATGATATAATTCGGGGTCAGACAAGTCTGACAACTGGGTTGGTGAATACCCTCGGGGACCTCAGGTCCACCAGCAATGGTATCGACCCAGTGGTTCTCAAATACAAAAAAATACCAGTATTATGTATTGTAAATTTCCATATGCTGTACACGTGTAGAAAACTATGTTCTGTTCCACTGACAACTACTAAAAAGTAGTAGATATATAGTTTTATAATTTAAGAAATGTAAATAAAATAAAACGTTTGATGTAACAAAAAAACTTCACAAATACAGTAAAACTGTCATATTCATTTAAGAAAGCAGATATGTTTCACTACAGCATACAGAATACTGCCTTTTTTCTAGAGTAACTTCGTCATTTCCAAAGACACCAAACATGGAATTATTACTGGTATACATACTGAGCCAATCCGTTCATAAAGTTGTTAAAATCGTTCAGGTCAGTATTGGATTTGATAAAAGCCAGAGTCTGTCCTTGACTTTGACAAAATGATTCAGCATCAGAAAATTTGCGTCTTGTGTCGGTATAAACCACATAATCACAGCAGAAATCCAATCTTCCTAAATAGAAATAAGTATAAAAGTTGTTATAAAACTTTCTTTATATTAAACCTGCTATTTCAGTAATTAATAGATAGTTCAATGGTAATTGTCATAATAGTAATTCACTATACTTTAATATTTCTAACATATAATTTGCTAATTAACCTTTCCATTTCCAAAATATTGTTTGTTAATTTTATTTATTTAAATTTCATAATGATTTTAACCAAAAATCTACTACTTTATCTCATAAAAAATTTTAAAAATGTGGCTGTTTTATCAAGTTCACTTATTATTTTTGATTATTGAATACTTATAAAAATCATTTGAACAGTTATAAAAAACAAACATCCATTGTCATGACCTAAACATTCATTGAAATCTTTTTACTGCATTCGAGGAATAGGTACTATATTAAATGTTGGCATTCGAGGAAGAGGAAGACACCAATAAAAGCATTAGACATATGGTAGGTTGTGGAAGAATGGAAATGGTGAATATGTCAAAGAGACAACAAACCCTCCTGGATAAACAATGTCAACTCCAGGTCACCCATGGTCTTTAATCATTCATGAATGACGAGGAATACATGTCTATTTGAAGAATTTTTTAATTATTTATAAGTTATTGAAAATTATATCCATAGCATTTCAGGAAATTCAGACATGTAATAAAATTGACAAAGAATAGTCATAAAATAAACAGTGCATGTATAAACTTACGGATAACCAAATGTTAGTTAATAAATATGTTTACTATATTTGAAACTTCGTGTATAAGTTTCAAACATTTTATGAGCACTATCTTCATATCATTCAGAAAATGACCGGTAAACTTCTCTTTATATGATGTATTGTAATCAAGGTTACAGTTGTACCTTGATGCGTAGTATTGAACCATATGTCTTAATGATTTACAAAGACAATAATCTAGAGTTGAGAATAAAGAGTGCAATGTTTGACTATTTTCAATAAAGACTCGTTTTGAAAATATAATGTATTTTATTGACCTATTCCTTCACTCTTATGAGGCTGACTTTATAGCTGATCTGATCAGAAAGAAAGAATATCGTTTGGCTAGATCCTTCAATCTCAGTTTCCGCTATATAGATGATGTATTATCTTTAAACAATCCTAATTGCGGGGATTTGATACATCCCATCTACCCAAATGAACTTGAGATAAAGGATACTACAGGCACTGTGAAGTCAGCCTCATATCTTGACCTACACTTAGAAATCGATGGTAAAGGAAAACTAGTGACCAAACTTTACGACAAACGTGATGACTTTTCATTCAGAATTGTCAACTTTCCTTTCATCTGTGGCAACATCCCTTCGGCTCCTGCGCATGGAGTGTTCATATCACAACTCATACGTTATGCCAGAGCTTGCCGAAACTACGCAGACTTTTTGTATCGCGCTAGAACTGTAACAAATAGGCTTCTGGAACAGAGTTATGTTGCTACAAGATTGAAGTCATCACTACAGGAGTTTTATGGCCGTTATCATGAACTCGTGGATCGTTATGGTGTATCCATGAAAACTGATTTATTCAACGGGCCATAGTTTTCCTTCCCTCGTTTGTCTACCCCGGACTTGACTTTTTATGAGCAACTCGGCTGGTGTTTCTAGAAAAGCAGAGAACGCTTACCCTACCGGTGCACCTGGTCCATGCTCCCAGTTTTTAGTGGAGTCCGAGTTGCTCATTTACTTTTCTTGCTTTGTATGTATGATTTTAGTTACTTTGTGTTCTTTGTTGTGTGTGTCTGTTTTCCATGTCTGGTCTTTGTCCCTGGATTACATTCTTTTGCTTACCACTATAAACTTGGTTCCCTTGATTACTCTTATTGAATACTTGATACGCAGTCTAGGTACTGTAATACCTTACGGGTGCAATGACATCAAAAGTATAGGAAACCCTTCAAGCCAATATAACAATAACATAAATGTAATGAATTTATTTGACAAAAATCCAAGACCGATAAGTAGTCATGGCCATCGCCACAACACATCACCTAAGATGCATGATGTATCCATAGGTCCTTTCATACAAAAACCTCCTTGACCTCATTACATTCCAACTAAACTCTATTCTATACCTCACACACTTCTACACTCCTTCTACAAAACAAGTTTTGACACTCTTGTTTCTGAACCTGCCTCATCATTCTACAGACTTGTGGCAATCATTTTGGATATTGGAGGTCAACATCCTCCATCACTGAAATGTCACGAACAGAATTCATCAGTATTTCAGATAAAAATCAACACCGATTATTTCATATTATTATACTTCACCCATTGCATCCACAGTTTTCAACTATAAAAGGATATTGGAGGACCTTGAGATTGAGGACTTCAAGGCTAAACCACATGACTGTTCTTGCAAAAACTCTCCATTAAAATACGGTCCTTCTGGTCATTACGGGAGATTTAAGCATCATCAAAAACGAATCTCTCCGTAAGGTCCTTTCTAAAGGTTCCAAGTAGCGTGAACCACGCTCAGTAAATTGGAATAATAAACTTCTTATGTATGACTTGGAGGACTACGCAAGAAAATGGATAAAACGTGGATAAGAAAACATTGCTTCTCTCTCAGAGTTGGTAAAGGCTGTGAGGTCTTTTAATTTTGAAGCGCATAAAAGTTTTAAGTAGGTCAATGATACAAATATGTAGTTCTTGGTAGATATTCCTCATACTTTTAAAAACAATTACAAATCATCTTCCAAATATACAGAAGACGATGTTTTCATAATGTGGAATTTTCTATCGCCAATATGCTTGTCCAGAGTGGTGGACATGTTTTTCAACTGACGGTCGGAATTCCTATTGGAACAAATTGTGCTCCTCGACTTGCTGATCTATTCCTTCACTTTTATGGACTGACTTTATAGCTAATCTGATCCAAATGAAGGAACATCGTTTAGCGAGATCCCTTAATATCAGTTTTCGCTATATAGATGACGTATTAACATTAAACAATCCTAGTTTAGGGGATTTTATAAGTCGCATCTACTTCCAAAGAACTTGAGATAAAGGATACTACAGACACTGTGAAGTCAGCCTCATTTCTTGAACTACACTTATAAATCGATGGTAAAGGAAACATATTGACCAAATTTTACGACAAACGCGATGGCTTTTCCGTATTGCCAACTTTCCTTAGATCTTTTTCAACATCCCTTCAGCATCTGCGTATGGAGTTTTCAACTCATACGTTATGCCAGAGGTTGATTACGCAGACCTTGTAGATCGCAATTGGCTATTAAAATTATGCTTCTGGAGCAGGATTATGTTGCTACAAGATCGTCACTACAAAAATATGGTCGTCATTATGAGCTTGTGGATCGTTACGGTGTATCCATCTGCACCATGAACACTGATTTGTCCAATGCGTCATAGTTTTCCTTTCGTCTACATTGGACTTGACTATTTATGAAGAACTTGACGGGTGTTTCTAGAAAAGCAGAGGACATTTAACCTACTGATGCACCTGGTCCATGTTCCCAGTCTTTTGTGGAGTAAGAGTTGCTCATTTACTTTTGTTACTTTGTATGTATTATTTGTGTAATCTTATATTCTTTCTTATGTAAGTCTGTTTTCCATGACTAGTCTTTGTCTTTGTAAAAGTGTGTTTATCACAAAATATCAATATGTTGAATACCTAACTAAAATATATTTCATTTCTAAAATTGCAGGATAGAAGCTTTAAAAATAAATTTCGTTCACATGTTATAACCGAAAGCTATACCCAAACTTCTAATAAGATTTCAGACGGCAGTTAAGAACAATTATATAAGAATATACAGATTAAGCATTCCATAGAATCATTCAAATGAATTAAACGGCAATAAAACGTTCATTACAAACAATAACGACTAGACAAGGAAAATAGACACATGAAACAAAAACATGACCTCTAGATAAAAAATAGAAATAACAAGTACAAAGACACAAACCTAATGAGTAAAAACTGAACCCATGGACCAGGTGCAACAGTAGGGTAAGCGTCCTATGCTTTTGAAGTACCTACAGAGTAGCTCATAGAATGTCACGTCTAAGGTGACAAAAGGAAAGAAAAGCTACAACACGTTTTTTTTTAAGAAATATGTTCTCATGGTGCAGATGGATACATACCAATATAGGACAACTACAAAACGTTTATAATAGTAACTTTAACCATGTAGCAACATAATTTTAGGAAAACCAGTACAAAGAAAACAATACGCTATGGAAAAGTAGAAACACACAAACAATAAAATGAATAAACATAGTCTATAAATTCTAATATAACGTCCAATAAAGGTCAAATGATACATTTCCCGATATACGTATCCATGTGCGATTCAGGTGCAGAAATAGTCTTTATGTCATATTAGAATAGAAATAATAATAGTTAGGATGGTGTAGTACTCCTTTACACATGGGTTTGCATTAATAATCATATTTTATAACTGGTTAACGCTCGGTATAAAATGAGCGAATATAAAGACCCACCCCTTGTGTAAACGAGTACAACATTATATTCCCATGAATTACTTCCTAAACAACACATGTTTCCAGATTTTTTCACTTTCAGTCTACTCCGATCGAAGTTATACCTTCTCTTATTTTGCATTAGCTTTTAACGAGGTTTAGATAAATTTTATTTCGGCTGTAGTATATTTCAATTCTTTAAAGATATTATTTTCAAAAATACTCTTTTCCATAGATATTTTCTTTATTTGTAATGTTATCTACAAAATATACAAAACCGTAATTAACGTAAATCAGATTTTAAGAAAACATTTTTTTCCCGCTTAAACAATTAACTTGAGATGCACATGATTTTCTTTTGAGTTTTTGGCAACACAGACCAATTGATGACAATATTAGTACTTTAAACTTACCCAGAGATGAAAAATATAAAAACGCATGAATTAGAATATATATCATTCCAATACATTAAAGTTAAATACAAAACTACTACATTCAAACGGTTTGTGACTAACTATTAGGAACATTGCATGTTCAGAAACCATTATATATATGAAGAATCTACAAAGAGATTGGTCTATTAATATAGTCAACATTATTAGATCAATTCTTCTCTCAACAGCTTTAATATCGACTTTTATAAGCGCGATAGTAGTACATTATAAAAATAAAGATTAAATACTATTATCAGATAATGACGAAAAAATGAAACTAACACGGAATTAAATATCAAAACTCCTTTGTCAATTTCTGTTTAACGATACATGATATAGAATCATATATACAGTGTTCTAGATTTTCTTTGGTCCAATTTTCTGTGCATTGAAATTCCCGTTATAATGCCACCACCGCATATCGCCCTCCGCCACACCATTTCAATGTACAGAAGTCCGTAATTTCTTTAATTAATGACAATGCTGAGCTGTCAACATTTTAATGATTTGAAAATTGCTGTGTAAACATTGGATAAACCTTCGACAGATTTCACAAGTAAAAAGGAAATATCGAACTCCATTAGTAGATAATTGATTAACATTGTGTAAACACTGGATTAGTGCTTGTCGTCACGATTTATTATTACACTAAGATATGTAATAGTTAATAAGGTTGAACATCATTTCTTGCCGCCAACAACAAGAAGTCACTTGCAGCCCTATTGAATGTTTCAAGGAACACTACCATAGAATTGGCCAGGTAAATAGACAATAACGAACCGCCCCTGATCTCGTCGACAGATGCTGTACCCTCCACCAAAGTGGCCTTAGACGAAGGCTCCCAATCGACCGTTAAAAACTTTTGGAAGCATGTTGTCGAGAATCAGATCGACTTGGATGTTTCTATCACAAATGAAGACACTATGTTGATAAACGGTGTGTATAACGACCTCGACATTGATCCGGAGATAGCAAGAATTCAGAAACTGCTGAAAACGTCACTGGTGAAATGATAATTCAAAGTGTTCAATCGGTCGAAACTGGCGATGAAGACGATTACAGACACTGACACAGACATGGTACCTGAAGAGATTCAGCTTTTCAGTAAAGAATTGGTTGACTCTTTTAAAAAATCGGTTATAGAGAAACTGTTGCACTTGAAGCAGAAAGTAGAGAAACATAAAATTGGAATAGCGAACAAGTTACCATGATAGACGTTCTTAACCCAAAGAAATAAGAGAAAGAGAACGATTTATTATTTCATTGTAAATAGACAGGTATTCATGTTTTTAACTTAATTTGTAAATAATTAATTCAACAATTAATATTTATTTAGCAATACAAAATATCAAACACTCAATATAAAACATAAATGGATTACATGAATAATAAGGAGACAACTACCCATGGTGATATAAGCCCACATAGGTTTGCTATGTAATATGTCTATGAAAGGTCACCTTCGTATAACGCCAAAATATGCAAATTAACAAAGGTGGCATTATTGAGAGAGCATTGTATCTACTATGATAATATGTTATTCATTAGCCCATTTGAGTATTATAAATTTACATTTTAAGACTGAAAATCTTTTTTTTTTAATTGAACATGCAGCGAATTTTATACATTCCAATAAGCTTTAACTTTACTTCATTTTTTTTTATATTTATTGGAAGATCAATTTGAAAATCAGCTACGTAGCTAGGTCATGTGACCTACGTACCAGCTCAACATTTGAATATCTGAATACGCCAAATTGACTATCACAAAACATAATTTCTAATCTTGTGTTTGTTTATAACATAGCTTTTTTTTACATAGCCTGAGCATGGATTTTGTTTGCATTTATTTACATCAAATATTCAGATAGCTGTTCCAACTTTTTGAAAAAATGAATTAAAATATCTAAAAATGAAATTGTGTTACTGGTACACCTTACGAAGATTCTTAGGTTTATGAAGATAAAATTCTGATAATATTTTTCAGGGTTTGTATGCACTATAAAACAAATTCAATAAATCAAGTTAGTTAACATACTCAACTGAATTATTTAGTTCTTTACTAAGGTATTATTCAAGATGGCTGGTAAAACTTAAGATTGATTGGCAGTATTGGCCACAGCTTTATTATTTTATATCGTTAGGCTATATCCTTCAATCACAGTTACCCCGTGCAGGTCCGGGTGTTAAAAGAATAGGCCTGCAGCAGCGGTAATCTTGTCGTAAAAGGCGACTAAATAGTGCTCAGAACCCTAGCCGGGGGCTAGGGCGCTCTTCCCACAGAGCAACTGGGATGTGTGCCCCAGGTGGTGGAATGGGGGTACCCCTGGCTATAATACGGAAAACCTGACTGCAAACCAAAGTGGTGCACCGTGCTGGGAAAGATGCCACGTTCCTCGCACGTTAAAGAACCCTACTGTGGTATTCGCCCGGAGTAGGAACCATAGGGTTCCGCCACAGGAGGCTAAATTGCCCGACCTTGCCCATCCCCCCTTTTTCTGGTGGCAATCAAAATTTTTCGGTCCTGTTGTCCTTGTTTCCCGACCTTTTTTCATTTCATCATCATTTCATGTTCATTTTATCATTCATTTCAGGTTCATCCTCTGAATATAGCTGAAATATTGCTGCTCGGACGTTAAACCCCAATAAACAAAACAAATCAATCTCAGTTTCCGCTATATAGATGACGAATTATCTTTAAACAATCCTAATTTCGGGGATTTGATACATCGCTAACATTGATAACTCTAACAAATATGCTTCTGGAACAGGGTTATGTTGCTACAAGATTGAAGTCATCACTACAGAAGTTTTATGGTCGTCATCATGAACTCGTGGATCGTTATGGTGTATCCATCAGCACCATGAAAACTGATTTATTCAACGGGTCATAGTTTTCCTTTTCCTCGTTTGTCTACCCCGGACTTGACTTTTTATGAGCAACTCGGCGGCTGTTTCTAGAAAAGCAGAGGACGCTTACCATACCGGTGCACCTGGTCCATGCTCCCACGTTTTGGTGCTTTTGTTACTTTGTATGTATGATTTTAGTTACTTTATGATCTTTGTTGTGTGTGTCTGTTTCCCATGTCTGGTCTTTGTCCCTGGATTACATTCTTTTTATTACTTCTATAACCTTGTTTCCTTGATTACTCTTTCACTTCATTTATTTTTGGGGCTTTTACATCTTGCTTTATAGTATAGGTTTTGCACATCATTGAAGACCGTGAGGTGACCTGTAGAAGTTAATTATTCGTTGCTTGCATTTAAGTGAATGACTGTGACATTGGCAATCATATCACATCTCCTATTCTATAAATTCAGTTGAAATAATTATTTACTTGGAAACTGATTAACATTTTTGCAAATATTTGTAAAACTTAAATGGACAATCTCAACCAAATGTTTTTTTTTGTTATATTGTTTGATAGAACTTGTCATGGTTGTGTATGTTTTTTTCCTCGATTTATTTAAGCAGTGTAGAGATAATATGAGTGTCATTTGCTTATCAGTTAAGTTTAACTACGCTGACGAATGGAACACTCTAAGAACTACATAATTTTGTGCGTTGGTTTACTGACAATATTCTCACTAGGTAAGATTCTTAAGTATGATATTGATTCGTAGCATGATAGTTAATTATTACCCGCGTTATATAGCGTGTACAGGGGCTGACATCTACTGGTTGACTGGTCTTGGATCCTTTAAAGGATAAGGGGAACATACGTTATCTATTTGGGGCTACTAACTAAAATCAAATAAGCTGTAAAAGACTTCCTTTGTATCGCACGTTAATATTGTCGTCGAAGAAAATATAGGTACATCTGTGGATGAAATTACAACCATCTCCATACAAAATAACAGTTAACCAAGTACCAACTGAAGCACACAAAAACACACCATGGTCTGTACTCTGGAAGGTTGATTATAAAATAGAAGTTCAATGACAAGCGTAGTGTAGGAAAATTAATATTTAATTACAATTTAATCTTCCTAAGTAATTTGTAAGGCAATTTTGATTGCTGGTTGCAATATATAGTATAGTGTAATATAGTAATATAGTGTTCAAATTTCGGTAAAACACATCTTAAATGAAGCGTGATATTATGAAGCTTCTGACTGAGATTATTTTCTTCTACGAAGGAATGTAAATTGGCACGACCGAATGTGAAAATAAGCCTTTCATTGCAATTTTGACAGACTTTTCCATTTCAATAAATAAATTGGAAATTTAATGATGTAATATGATGTCACGTGACAATACAGCTTTAACAAGTATCGGGTCGTCGTAAAATATTAACTTAAACTTAACAATGTTTAAAACTGCAAAGTTCATTGCCTTCATTTCAAGACAATTAAACAAAAGTTTGAAACCAAACTTTTAATATCATGTTTTCTTTCAGTAATTTCTCCAGCAAATATCAAAGTAATGTAAGATGTTTTTTTACAGATTTGGTTCAAGCCGAATGCCCCCATGGTTGGCATCACTTTGAAAATTCTTGTTATTATTTTAGTACAGAGAGTCTTAACTGGTTCTTAGCAGAGGTACACGTACACGTTTGTAACATTGTAATGGACTGTCATTAATGCATGGTATATTGTTATTTAACAACGGAACATATTTGGAAAAATATGCCTTTGTTAATAGTATTTAGATTCACTTGAAAAGCAACTAAAACAAAATTTAATTCTCTTCAAAATTATGACAGAGCTAACGAATTACTCAGGAAATTGAATGAGGTTTGGGTTCCTTGGACATCATCCCGTTATTCGAGTTGACGACTTTTGTAATAGATTTACATATCGAATCTTTAATATCGTATCATCTAACCAAATCAAATATAGAATGTAAGCGTGTGAAAAAAAGACAGGAACACCATATATCACTGATTATTTTTATATTATATACAGTCATTCAAAAGTTTTTAGAACATAACCAATGACCGAATTCATAAACAAGAGACCATATTTCAACACGATAAATAGCATTTTTATCATGAATCAATCAAGACATCAAAGAGGCATTTTGCTTCGAAACGACGGCTTAAGCAAATATGATAATAGATTGAATTACTATCATCTATTAGAACATTAGTTTTGGATTATTACAAATAGACAATTGCGGCTTATGACGTCACTGTACCAAACTATATAATTTAGAGAGAATAAAACAATTGGAAGGCCTGCTACAAATACCATAGAATTATTTCGAGAATACTAGAGGCGGGGAAGTCACACGCTTGAAATAAAAATATATGTACAACCAATTATAAGTGAAAACTTTGATTAACAGAATATAAAAATGCTTCACCATTAAACCAATAAGTTTGTATATTAACATGAAAGTGCCGGGGTTGCTTTTGGCCATAAAATGAATAATTTTAAATGGTATTCGACATTTGATGTATATAACAAAACAATGAATAAAATGAATAAACATATTTGTTTTCTATGATATATAAATATTTGGAGGAGCACCACAAACTACATATATATCATTATTTTGTTCTAGAGCAGTTGCCGAGGACACAATGCCCGCCTTGCAGAAGTTTATGACAAATACCATTCAGATTACTTACTCAATATGACTAGGACCTTAGGAGGTAGCATTATTTGGTCGCTTCGTAGAAAAGAAAAATTATTTTATTTCATTTATATTTATACACGTGCGTTACATTATTCAGAAAAAGGGTAACACACACTCCACTCAAAACATTCCTCAACAATTCTCTTCAAAGTCGAACTATTAACATTAATATCATGCAACGTCAAACACCAGAAATAACGTTTATGCAAATTAAGCAAACTCGCCTTTGCAATGTTTCATGGTATGATGAGAGTTGACTTCTAGAAACACAGCATATCGAAATATATATAACATGATTGGCATTTTTGTATTTAATGTCAAAAAACCATTAAACGACATTGTTTATTGGTTGTACGGCAATAAAACTTTTTTTTGTTTTAAGGGACCGGTTATTGGTTGGGTGGTAGAGACGACGTTGTAGAAGGAGAATGGGTGTGGGCATCGACTGATGAAATATTTGATTTCTCAGCCTGGTATCCAGGGCAACCAAGTAATGGTGGCGCCACTCATAACGAAGACTGTGTTTACATGTGGTCGCATTTTAACATGTTATGGAATGACGAATCATGCAAGGCGACTTACAGATTTGTCTGCGAAAAGATGTAAGAAAATGTCTACTACAACCACATAAAAATTATGTAACGTTGATCGATGTCCATATAGAAACACACTCAATTTAATGAAATTTACCACTACAAATAAGACTTCTCCTGATATAGTATTGTTAAAGATCTGTATAAAATCGGTAATAGACTGAAATGCTTATCTAGTCAAAGGGTGAAATCAGCTGTTAGGATACACTACATTGCCTTACGCTCAGGGAGCATAAGGCAATGTAGCGTATCCTAACAACTGATGTTAATCAGATTGGTCAAAGGGTTAAATAAATATTGTGTATTTGACTTTTTTTATCATTCCTGTTTGAATTTCAATTGTCAAACTCTTCTGATGCTTCGTAAAACATATGTTATTTTTTTCTTTTGCTTTACATGAAGATACCCTGATGGACAAACGAGTAGTGGATCAATCCCAGTGATCGGATGAAGAATGTTGTTTGATTCTATATAAAGATCAGTTCTATTTACTGCTAGACCGGCATATTGCATTTGATATTTGTCTTAAGTGAACCTCTTGATTTTCTCTCTACAGTCAAGACAACTTATCTTTAAAAAAGTGTAAGAACATTTGTCATAAAAATAAAAAAAAATAATTTTACAAGTGTCATGAATCGTATGTGGATCCTCGAAAAATCAACCACATACAGGAGTGTCCCCTTATGATAACATTCGTTTGGTATAACTATAAAACATTGTTTTTGCTGTGTATTTCACACTTCAAATGACAACCTTGAAAAACACTATTTCTAATAAAAACAAGGGATTAGTATACCCTTTATCCAGTATGAAAGTAATCAAGTGAACCAAGATTCTACCGGAAATCAACAGAATTTAATACAGGGACAAAGACCAGACATGGAAAACAGACACATTCAACAAAGAACATAAAAATGCCCAAAATAATACATACAAAGTAACAAAAGTAAATGAGCAAATCAGACTCCACTTAAAACTGGGAGCATAGACCAGGTGTACCGGTCCCCTACTTTTCTAGAATCACCCGTCGAGTTGGTCATGAAAATTCAAAGTCTAGGTAGAAGAAAAAGGGCAAGCAATCTATAAAACGTTTAACAAACCGAATCTCATGGACACACCGTAACGATCCATGAGTTCATGTTGACGACCCTAAAACTATTGCACCGATGACTTCAATATTGTAGCAAGCAAGGTAGAGAGGCTTTTTTGTGAAATAAAAAAACTACCTGATCATTACAAGAAGTATTCTGAGTTTTAAGTTGTTAAAACGTTGGGATTTTTGACAACAGTTTTTAAACAGACCATTGCAATACCAATGAGAAAAAAAAACTATGCGCCTCCTTTGTTGATACGATTGTATGTTCTAATGAAGTTTTTATAATGGTTACTACAGAAAAAAGCAACTATTCCGAATAGTCCTTATTTTATGGATAACTTACTATATAGTCCTTACTTTATAGACAAGTTACATACGATCTACCTGAATGAACTAATATTAAAAGAACGGACATCTTTGTGCATCATATTTACATTTTAAACTTTCAAGATGTTAAAGAACACTTCATATCGAAATTCCTTTACTAATAGAGCATTTTATTTTGCTTCCGACTTCAATACAGCGCAAAATATCATTGAACAAAACACAAACACACACACACAAGCACACGGACAGTGGCAGCACTGGAATCTCTTAATCCAGTGGTGAACTCGGATGCGTTTAGTAATTGGTAGCAAAATATCTGCCGAACTCTTAAGTTCGTTGAAATAAGGACGAAAATCATAACAGATGAAGGCCAAAAACAAGCAACAACAAGCACTGAAAACTGGAGACGGTCAATCTGCTTGTTTTTGTTTTTTTCAGATCCTTTATCTTTTTAGATAATAACTGTTAAATACAGATAACTGCTACATATTTTTGTATTTAAGTGAGGTAAAATGATCATATTCTGTCGACCAAGTTGATATTTTCCCGTATCAAGTTTATTTGTATAAAGGTCATATAAATATTATAAATACATTTAAATTAGTCATTATCATATCCCTTAGGAAACAATAATTTGCATTAACGAGGTTGACATTATGCTGTTTTACCATGGCTGGCTTACACTATTTGTGCATCATATTCATTTCACAAAATAATTCCAAAACTGGTCCAGTAGTATAAAAAATGCAGGACATATGAAAGAGAAATCAAGGGAACCATTATAGAAGTAATCAAAAGAATGTAATCCAGGAACAAAGAACAGACATGGAAAACAGACATACACAACAAAGAACATGAAGTAACTAAAATCATACATACAAAGTAACAAAGCAGATGAGCAACTCGAACTCCACAAAAAACTGGGAGCATGGACCATGTGCACCGGTAGGGTAAGCGTCCTCTGCTTTTCTAGAAACACCCGCCGAGTTGCTCATAAAAATTCAAATCCGGAATAGACGGAAGAGGAAAGGAAAACTATAACACGTTGAACAAATCAGTTCTCTTGGCCCAGATGGAAACATCGTAACGATCTAAGAGTTCATGATGACGATCACAAAACCCCTGTATTGATGACTTCAACGCTGCAGCAATACAACGCTACTCCAGAAGCTCATCCGTCAGAATCCAGCGCGATACAAAAAGTCTGCGCAGTCCCGGCACGCTCCGGCACAACGTATGAGTTGTGACACGAGCACTCCACACACAGCCGCCGAAGGGGTGCCGCCACACATGAAAGGAAAGCTGACAATTTTGAATGAAAAGTCATTAAGTTTGTCATTAAGGTTTTAAATAGTTTTCCTTTACCATCGATTTCTAAGTGTAGGTCAAGATATGAGGCTGACCACAGTGTCTGTAATATTCTTTATCTCAAGTATGATACAATGCTCATACACAACAAATAACATTAAGTAACTAAATCATATATACAAAGTAACAAAAGCAAATAAGCTTTTCGGACGCCACTAAAAACTGGGAGCATGGACCAGGTGCATCGGTAGGGTAAGCGTCCTCTGCTGTTCTAGAAACATCCGCCGATTTGCTCATAAAAAGTCAAGTCCGGTGTAGACAAACGAGGAAAGGAAAACCATGGCCCGTTGAAAAAATCAGTTTTCATGGTACCGATGGATACAACATAATGCTCCACTAGTTTACGACCATAAAACTTCTGTAGTAATGACTTCAATCTTGTAGCAACATAACCCTGTTCCAGAAGCATATTTGTTAGATTTCTAGCGCGATAAAAATGTCTGCGTAGTTTTGGCAACCTCTGGCATAACTTATGAATTGTGATATGAACACTTCATACGTAGGTGCTGAAGGGATGTTGCCACAGATGAAAGGAAATTTGACAATTCTGAATGAAAAATCATTACGTTTGTCGTATAGTTAGGTCAATAGTTTTCCCATGCCATCAATCTCTAAGTGTAGGTCAAGATATGAGGCTGACTCAATAGTGTCTGTAATATTCTTTATCTCAAGTATGATACAATGCTCTTAAATGTACTCGAGCAATGTCTCCATAATCTCAGCAAGAAACAATTGTTTTTCCCAAATTAGTCTACACATTTTGCTCTAAGGTTGCTATGTTATACGTGGATAAATTGCCTCAAAAAATTAAATGATTTGCTATAAAAATACGCACATATGTTACCTTACATTATGTAATGTTCTCACTTATTTACCTAAGTTTATTTTCGATGTCGAAATATATATTAACCGATTATTTCCCTTACACTACTTGCGATAAAATATTGTAAAATTTTAAACGTTGTACTTAAACGACTTAGATGATGTGAATTTTGTAACCATAGTTATTGAACTAGCATGTTGTCAACATGTAGGAAAGCCCAAACGCAAATTAAAACAAAAAAAAGACCTTCTTTCGAAAAAGCTAGATAAAAGGTAATGTTTTATGAGATCTATTAAACCATTCAGTAAAATGTAATGCATGCATGTTCTACTATAAATCTGGGAAAATATATATGTTGAATTAATATAAAATATCATATAACAGGGATAAACCCAATAAATCAGTAAAATACATAAATCGAACATGCGTCTATGTTAAAATTTCAAAAGGCTATCTACCGAATGTTTACTTATTATATGTTTAGAGAGAATGACCATTTGATATTGCTAAATATCAAACTGTAAACTTACCATCAATAGTAACAGCAGATCTTTATTATTGCAATTAGAACTATTCAAATTCCTTAAATGGTATATCAGTACACGAAAAAAACATATATGCTTCCATATTTTAAAACAAATATATGGAAGCATGTTTAGGACCAAAATCGAAATATTTGATTTGTGCTTATAAAAACACATAAAAAAAGTTTTTTTTCAAAATTGTGTGCAAACAATTCTCTTTTAAGTCATTAAGGCCTTTGAAAAAAATATATTTCCCATAGGATTCATATTTACCTGTTTTTCATGGCGGTCCAAAACATATGAACAACAAATGTTGCAATTTTATCCCTACATAACATTGCACAATGTTTGGACAATCAATACAAAGATACCATAATTGAATGATAACAAAATTTGCCTCCATAAGGATATTAAAACGATCGGTTAAAAGAAGTTTTATAATGTTACATATAGACGGATTAACTTTGCAATCGTGAATGTATGTCTTACTACATATATAAGGTTTGAATAGCTAAATTTTTGGCAATGACACGATAATGTAAAATGGGTCCATGTCTATCACCAAATAAAATAATAATGACCCCTTTTATTTGGCAATAAATCTTCGAATATTTGAATAAAATAAGCATTTCCCTCTATCAATACGAATTTCTGATATCGTTAAATTGCTCCTTAGTACTAGATATCAATGGTACTAGGTACATCGTTCTCCTCGATGTTAATGATGTCACACTCAATTTAAATACTATATCCCCTATCAAACATTAAGATAACAACTTTCTTATGGTATTTCTTATATCAGACAGAAAAATGTCGGTGCATTGAACAAATTTACGAATTCAAATAAAGTCATGTGAAATGGTAACAAATCCTAAATTAAAAGCAAGTCTTTCTATTTTTATCTTTCTGATAAAAAAAGGTCTGGCTCAAAAACTATTGTCGCGTTCATGTTTTATCAAATTTATTATTCAGATTTTAATGAACATTCAACCTGAACTACTAAAAGTACGATTAGAAGACCATGATTATTACACAGAATAATGTATCCATAATTCAGGGACAAAGACTAGACTACTAGCAAAACTCATAACATATGAAAAGAGTTAACCATAAAGAATATATACTGAAACAAAAGAAAAAGAGCAACCCGATTTCTCTAAATATGAGAGTATGACATAGGTAAAACAACAGCTTCTAACGCTCACAGAGTAGCTGGTCGTATTTATTGATTAGAATTAAAAGTCATATTTACACCTTTTGTTTCATTTTTGTAGGGGGAGGAGGAGGTTGTCTTGAAATAAGAATGAGATAAATTAAAGTTATATGTGCTACTGTCTAAGAATCATTTGACAAATCTGCGCTACAACACTAAACTGTACTCAGATGAAATTTCCTCATTACAATTTATGAATAAACACTTCTGCTAATTTATTTTCGTTACTTAGTATGCATTATTTTGATTGCTTTATGTTCTTTGCTGTCTCTGTGTGTGTTTTTTCCATGTCTGGTCTTTGGCCTCGGATTACATTCTTTTTATTTCCGCAAGAATCTTGGTTCCCTTGATTACTCCTTAAAGAAGAAGACCATGTTATTGTGCAAGTCATGAATATCGAAACTAATCTGTTAAATATTCATGAAAATTAAATTGAAACAAAATAATTGCCTTTTCTTAATTAATTAATCGAGATTTATAATTAGGAAATTTTAATTTCCCGCTCCTATGGGCGCCATCATGATCGGTTGAACTGTGACGTCACGATGTCGGTTTGTAAAGTGAAAATAAATAGGTTATTGATTACGATGTCCCAAAAATCGCAAATTTGGGACTTTTCCCTATAATTGCAACCCAAAATAGATAAAAGAAGAGATTGAGGGGCAACATGTCAGACATCATTGACGAACTACCAGATTTTCAGCCAGATGACTAGTATTTGTTAGGAAAATCTTATGACTACTTCCGAAGAATGTTCGCATTGCTGGTAAAAAAAACTTTTAGAACATTTCTCTTTTATCATTCGTGCAATCGTGAGCTTGACAAGTCATCATGTTTTGGTGATTAGATAAAAAGGATTGTAGAAATGTTTACGGAATATTCTTTGCTTACATATTATTTGCAGTACTTGCATTAGTACCAAACCGACTTACTGACGTCACGAGCCAATCTGTAAAAATCAATAAAATCTGACTATGATCTTCCTTCAGAAAGGAGAGTTCTGTAAGATGGCTATCCACTTATATTTCAAGGATTCCGAACTTTGCATAGCCTTGATCATTTTATAAAAGCGCATTTTGCATTAAAGGTTATTTATTTTTGTTTACGTGGGTATGATTTATCATAAGAGCCTAACTTCATGCAAAGGTGGTCTTTCCCTTTAAATTCAGGTTGTTTATTATATTTTAAACTGTAAAAAGATAACGGTCCACATAAACTATATAATCACTGAATTAATTTACAAAGTACATATAACCGAAATGCACTCAAAACAATTAAACATAAAAATCAGAAAAAAAAGATATACTTATCAAGCATCTGTTAATTGTTAAAATGGGAACTGACTTATATTTCAGCTTTTATTTTAATTTTGTAAATGAAATGAAATTAATTCCACGAGTCAGTGTCTCGTATAAGATTAAAATCATGTATAAGTAAATAGACACAGTTATTTTGTCTCACCTCAACATGTGATAAAAGCCTCATATCTCGACCTACAATTAGGAATCGATGGTAAAGGAAAACTATTTACCACACTTTACGACAAACGTGATGACTTCATTCAAAATTGTCAACTTTCATCTGTAGCAACACCCCTACAGCACATGCGTATGGAGTGTTCATATCACAACTCATACGTTATGCCAGAGCTTGCCGAAACTACGCAGACTTTTTGTATTGCGTTAGAATTCTAACAAAAAGGCTTCTGGAGCAGGGTTATAGTGCTACAAGATTGAAGTCATCACTACAAAAGTTTTATGGTCGTCATCATGAACTCGTGGATCGTTATGGTATATCCATCTGCGCCATGAATACTGATGTGTTCAACGTGTCATAGTTTTCTTTTCCTCTTTCGTCTAATCCGGACTTGACTTTTTATGAACAACTCGGCGGGTGTTTCTAGAAAAGCAGAGGACGCTTACCCTACCGGTGCACATGGTCCATGCTCCCAGTTTTTAGTGGAGTAAAAGTTGTTTATTTGCTTTTGTTACTTTGTATATGTGAGTTTAGTTACTGTATGTTCTTTGTTGTGTATGTCTGTTTTCCATGTCTGGTCTTTGTCCCTGGATTACATTCTTTTGATTACCGCTATAACCTTGCTTCCCTTGATTACTCTTTTGATCATACGAGCTAATTTCATCTGCGCATTAAATGTAGAAAGTATATTTTAAGAAGCTGTATTCCACGTACTTCAATATTGTTCAATAATTCTATTATTATTCATTATTACACGGTAGAACCTCTTGATAATGGATTTGGCTTCTTATTACGATAGTTGTAGTTTTGAGTATTTCTTGAATACGATAAGTTTCTGTAGTAATATCTTCCTATGTATTTGACTTTGATGCTGCTGATGAGAGGTTACACTTTTAAACGCATGTACAACATATCGAAATTTGCAATGTTTAATTTAGTTTGTATTTTCGTATTGACAGCATCTCTCATAAATGGACTGTGATCGTTAATATTCAACAGTTGTTATGTATGTAATCATGATGTGGTAAAAAATAAAAACAAATTTTGAAGTATTAGTTATAACAGCTGGTTTGAAGGCATTTCTTGTTATTTTAACTCAGCAACTCACACGAAAGCATTTCACGTATCCATTCGATTTTTACTTACATTGCAATCTCCATCATATGAATAATTAAATAGGTAAAAAAGAATACCTCGCTGTTTGTCCAAGCAAATCTTTTCTTTCTTTCTTTTTAATCTCTTCTGTTGTTCAGATACTTGTTCTCCGCTATATGTACATATTGTTACTGTTGATGATGTTATGGTACATTAATTTTAAAACTTTAATGTCAAAATTATTCAATGAATAGTGCAAAACGTAGTATGTCACCACTTGTGAAGTTTACTTAATTTCTCAAATAAAATGCATCATTAGTAATAAACGTATGCAATGGAGCGCAAAAACAAAATCGGCATTTTAAGAAGTATAAAGAAGTATAAATTATGTTTCAAATTCTGTTATTCAACTGTACTTATCGACTGGGATACTTCTGAAATATTGTTAATTTGTATATATCAACAGGGAGGAAAATAGTTTTCGAGCTAGCTGAAAGTATACATATCTATTATTATAGCGTTTTGTCCTATGGCCACTGATTCCACATCTTTAATTTAGTACAATTAAAAATCTCCGTTTTAAAACAATATCAATCATGGTTTTAATAGAAGAGGGAAATAAGGGTAACAACAAAATTACTGAACACTAATCCGATCCCTAAACAAGTCCAGAATAAATCTGACAAAATAGATATTACACCACCGGTGTAGCTGGTACCGCAATGGTCCTGTACAGGCATATCAAACTAAATGGTGGGTTAAATCTAGGTTTTAAATCGCGCTAAACCTCCTCTTCCATTGCGGCGTGAATAGACCAGTGGTGATTAAATAGCATGTGTTTGCTATTGCGTCATAACCAGTAAATCAGCAGGCACATCAGCACAAAGAATAATTTACAAAAAAAAAAACAAAAAACAAAACAAAAAAACAAAAAAAAAAAAAACGAAAAAACAATCATTACCCATTATTTTAGAAGAAACTGACTGATATTAAAAAAAAATCTGTAAAAGACCTTTTAAGATGCGTTTTTCTCATAACCCTGATTTGGGAGTCTGTTACGCTGATATTAATGGCTTTCAAGAAAATCAGACTGGTTACATATCCCTGATTCGAGAGTCCGGTACGCAGATATTGATGGCGTTCAAAGAAATAAGAGTGATTAGTACTTACTCCCGCGTAGCGAATCAATTGTGAATTGACATCTCCTCAGTGGAGCAAAATGAAAATCCAGCTATATTCCTTTCTTTGTGTGAATTTTTATGAAGTTTGGGAATCAAATACAAGTAAAGTAAGTCCTCACATTTTATTCCGATGATGAGAGAAGATATGAAGGACATATGGTTGTTTAGGATTTCATCTGTGTAAAAGTAGTACGTTTGTATGTGGCATTATCTGTTACTATCATGCCCAAGTGCTTTAAAAGGCAATTGACGTAATGGGCTTTACAAACAAATATAATGTTCGAATCTTTGTCTACAGGGACTATAACATCTTTCTCATGTAGTGAAGAAAGACATTCGACCCTTGAATACGGACTTGTGTCTTTTATTAATACATTTGAGATTGTCAATACGATTTTGTACTCAAGATCGGATGGTACATATCCAATTTAACAAGGACTCTCAATTTCTGGTTCTTAGTCCTTTCCTCTATTTATCCATGATCTGGCATAATCTTCAACAGCATCCATCATGGTTTTGGAATTAAATTTCCAATGAGGCGCTGTGGTTCTCTGAAATTTGAACAATGAGAAGCCGCCTTATGTAGGAGTTCATTCTAAATGATATTCAAATTACCAATTATGACATGACCAGAAGGTCTGTAGTTAAAGAGAGAAGCACAATCACATGTCAGAGTGGACTTTTAGTATTCATCAATATTTCGATTCGGCAATGTCTTTTTATGGATGCAAATTTTACAACTCATTGTCTAAGTGTAGCTGTAAGAGACAATAGGAACAGTAGAATTCCGGCTAAAAAAAGTCCGGAAAACGTAAGCTGGTGTTGTGTAGTTATCTTCATGTCTTGCATTTTATGAATAATTCAGGTGCAATGGGATGCTTAATGACTGTTTAAACAGACATCGATGATTTCAGCAGAATCTTTTTTTTTCAGTTTACTCAAATTAACATCTGACAACACCCTTATACGATGAAATAAATTAACACAGAAAAAAAATCCTTTTGACAAAAATACAACAATATCTAACTTGAATAAAACTGTTAAGCTGAATTAAGAAAGCCCATAGAGCTCATTTTCGTAGATTAAAAGATATATTTTTGTGATATAACACGAAAGTTTCCCGAAGTAAGCGAAACTTACGCGAAATAACGCAAAATTCATGGCAAGCCAATAAGTGCTACCTTACTAAGATTTTTTTAAGCAGAGGCATATAAATTATCTGGCAGACCACACCCCCACCCCGATTATATAGCGATCATCAAGAAACTTTGATTTAAAACAATGGCGTAAGTTTTGGGTTATTTTGCGACAGTTTTGCATTATCAAGCGAAAATATCGCGTTATTACGTGAATGCATTGCGTTAAAACGAGTAAGTTTAGCGTCATTTTGCAAAAATTTTGCGTTATAGCGCGAAAAGTATTAGTTTTTATTCTACGAAAATGAACTGAAACGGCTTTCGTATATCTAAATATTAATAGCCGGTTATGTAAAGTAAAAACAGTTTGAGTCTCGGTAAATTTTTATTTGAATGAGATAATATTCCGTATAGTGGAATAAATTTCTTTTTAAAAGAATATTTTTTTAATTAAACCGTTCGTCTGATTTTGACAGAACAAATTCATTTGACCTGAGCCTAGAAATAAGTTGACAACGTTAAAAAGTAACAAACGATGCTAAATGCCAATTAATTCGTACAAGGAAGTTATGTATATGATAATCCTACATATTTATTAAAGTTCAATTTGAAATGTAACTCTCCTATCCCGTACATATTCTGTATGTAGAAAATATTCAATTACCAGAGTTATCAGTGTAAATGAAATGATACCATGCCATCCTTCATCTGCCCTTAACAATAATACACGGCAGGTGTCATCTATGTTATCAATCACAGATGTTAAAAACCTTTCAAATGTTCGAATTTCTAAGCAAAATCTAGTTATATTTACAAGTTTAATATGTATTTATTCGGTATTCACGTATTGTTCAATATGGAAAAGGCACTAGATATTTCATTCATATTTCCGTTAAACAGGTCAATAATTAAGGAAGTGATAAAGGTAAACCGCATGTTATTGGGTTATAGAAGGGTTTTTATTTTGGGATCATATTATGTGTAATGAAATACAAAAGTACCTATCATATAAAATTTCAAATTTCGATATGCTGTACACGTCTTTCATGGAGTTACATGTCAGAAGTAGCATTAAAATTAAATATACAAAGGAAGATCTAAATCCCCAAGATTATATAAAAAAGTTCTCCAATCCACAAATATCGAAATAGAAAGCCAAATCCAGTACCAATAAGTTCTATCATCTGCAATACAATGAATGAAGCCGTAGGATTTTTAATGACCTTTAAAAATTTATATAACTGCAAATTTAGATGAATAATATATGACATTATTCATGTCTGAATATTGGAATGGTGAATACCCTCGGAGACCTGTGATCCACCTGCAGTGGCATCGACCCAATGGATATTAAATACAAAAATACCAAGCATATAATATTGCACATTTCGATGTATTGGAAAAAGGATAGCTATATTTGGACAAAACAACTCCGAGGCTCAACACAGTTATCGGAGGGCCAGAACGGTTAGTCCGATGACATAATATCGGCCAATATAAACGACACATTCTGCGACACCTTTATTTACCAGTTGTGTACATAAGGGGAAATATTACTAGAAGTGCAAATACCGCTAGAATCAAAATTATTTGTCACCATCGAAAGTGAAAATCGATATTGAGCATGACAGACATAATTGCTTCTTCATACTGAATTAAGTGAATGTAAAAGAAAGGATACATGCTATTTTTAGAATGACAACAGAGTATATCTTCGAATTAAATTTACTTCTACTGAACTATTTTGATTAAAAAAAAACGGAGATAATACCATAGTTTTGAAGCAAAACTTCATTCTTTGACACCGAAGTATCAATAATCAGACAATGCAGATACACCAAAAATCCAACTACATTATTTGAAAGAATGCACCGAACCGATAGATTAAATATCAAAACTGGTGATAAGGTAAACAAGAAATAACACAAATAACTACAGTACTATCAATGTGAACTCCAACAAAAAAACTAAACAAAACCAAAAAAAGAATAAAACGGGTTTGACATTAGGTGCGCAGAAAGGGTAAGCATATCCTATTCAATCAGTGTCACCTGTTACAATTACACCAGTGATTGTCTAGAAACTATAGTGCAACAGCTTCACGCCAAAAACTAACAACGTGTTAAGAATTTTCTTTAATATTTCAATGGAAATGAAATGTTTTTTCTGTGTAATTTCAAAGTCCTGATATGTTGGTATTGTGATAAAAAATGTATTTAAGAAAATACCGCAATGAGTCATGTGACTTCGATTATATGACAGTGTTACAACAAAAATGTCAAGGTCAGATACAACCTCTTAGAAAGATTCAGACAAGAAGAGACAAATTACAATTTCTATAATTTTAATCAAACTAAATAAGTAATGTGTTACAATTTACAGTAATTATAATTACAAAAGTTACTGATCACTATACAGTCTGGATAGTTTGCTAATCCGTCCAACTTTTGATGTCCACTTTTGAATTCTGTTATATAGCAGGAGTCCCAAAGTTAATTTAAGTAGTATTAATCCGACACAGAATTATTTTAAACACCTAATCCAAGTCGCAAGGGGGTCCTCAGAAGTCCAATGCTAAAGAATGAATGTACTCACAAAACAGCATTCAATCATTCATCAGTCAGATTAATTTCCTTTTCAGAAGTCCAGTACTTTTATAAAATATCATAAAAATTTAGAAATAGTAAGAAAGTTCTAGAACAATCTAGAAAGCAATCAATCATTAATGAGTCAGATAAACAATACAAGTCAAAATCATTACGTTTTTAATAGAGTCCTGTATAATCTGATAGAATTCATATTATTGTGACACCGAGTATAGTGACCCAATTCGAAGTCTAAACTATAAAGAACTCTTATGTCTTATCAGAACGGACACTGTGGGTTACAACATGATAATGCCTCTACTGTATTTTTATTTAGTGCTTGCTAGTTATTGTGGTAAGAAAATCTTTTTTTTTTTCGGTAATTAGTTGTTTTTCTTCTTTGTTTCGTCAACATAGACTTTGTCTCTTATGTTTCAGATAGCTAGTACTGGTGTGCTTCATGAATTCACAATTCCCTTATATCTACATTTATCGTTGTATTGATAAATATAAAATCAGATAAAAAGGAAAAACAAGTCGTGAAAAAATGGGACAGGCAAAATTATCGAACACTAATCCGTTTCATAATCAAGTCAACTCCAAAATAAATCTGGCAAAATAGATATTACATCACCGTAGCAGATGGTACCGCAATGGTCCTGAATTGTTACACGCATACCAAACAAAATGGTGGGTTAAATCTAGGTTTGACCCATGCTCCCAGTTTTTAGTGGAGTCCGAGTTGCTCATTTGCTTTTGTTACTTTGTATGTATGATTTTAGTTACTTTATGTACTTTGTTGAGTATGTCTGTTTTCCATGTCTGGTCTTTGTTCCTAGATTACATTCTTTTGATTACCGCTATAACCTTGGTTGCTTTGATTACTCTTTGATATCGCGCTAAACATCCCTCTTCCATTACGACATGGATATACAAGTAGTGATTGAAAAGCATTTGCATGCTATTGCGTCATAATCGGTAAATCATAGAAGAAACTGAGTATTTTTCAAACAAGGACTGATATCTAAAAAAGAATTTCGTAAGAGAGCTTTTGAGATATATTTCCTCATACCGCTGATTCGGGAGTCCCTTACGCAGACATTTATGCCGTTCAAGAAAATCATAATAGTACTTGCCCTAGCGTAGCAAACTAATTGGGAAATATAAACACCATATGCAGGAGATGAAGGATATTACTGCACAGGTAAGGATAATTTATTATAGTAAAATTAAAGTCGTCTCTTTTATCATAAATCATAGTTCTGAGATGATCACTGATGTCCAATTCGAGATGTAGATCCAAAAGAAGATGCAGAACAGGCTATAATTTCCTTCATCTCGAGCTCTGGTGGCTATATTGAAAGTGGCTATTTACCAAAGAAGGATTTTTGATGGACAATGTATCTGTATGAAAAGATGAAGTATTCAGCATTTTTATATTTTTATTCTTTACGAGATCCTGAAGAAATTCAGTCTCGTATCAATATAAAAAAAAACAAATTGACTAGGAGAGAAGCACAGTTGGTGCTCATTGGAATGCCACTTTGTTGTTGAAAATGACTCCTTCAAATGTTACAAATATGTTATCAATTAGGAAATCAAGCATATTGTAAACCTGCTTTTCAATGCAGCACACTTTGCCAATCTGTGATGTTTTAGAAACATTTGTGAATTTGTAACCAAGATCAACATAATTTTTCGAAAAAGCTATATGTTTATGAACACGTCCTTTCAAACAAGATTTCAATTTATCATGTGACAACGTAGTGTGAAGTTACGAAGTCAAAAGTTTGGAGAGTACTAATCTCTGCAGAATTTTAGGTTTTTAGTAAATCTTTAGAATTTTTAAGAAAACACGAGACGAAATCATAGGTCTGTGTAAAATCTTGCATTCGTTTGAAGTACAACGTTTTGTTCGACTTTAGTATTGAAATTACATAAGTGTTTATAATCATGTTAAAATGTGGGTTTAAAGATAAGGTTTCTACTGGCTAACTATATACTGAACTTTTCGGCTTTATATATTCTAGACATAATTTCAGTTGAGAAATGGTCTTGGTATTGAAAGTGAGAAAACTCAAATACTTGAATTAATGCATGTGTTGTTTTTTTCTAAAACAATTCACCACATATTAATTTATTACGTAACAGCAATAGTGTTATTTTTTTATATATACCTATTAGAATCTGTATTATAATTTGTAGCAAAACAAAATTCTGATCTTATCTTATTCACGGTAAGCTGATTCCTGTGGTATATCTTGCCAATGTGTTTTACTGTAAGATACATATAAACTTTAATAATAACACTGCTTAGTTTGTAAATATTTGTCTATTTTTTTTTTTTTTTTTTTTTTTTTTACAGCTTTTTTCTCCTGATTTCCCATTGATTATGAGTTTGGTTTTACCTGTAACGACGACCACCATTTATTTCATTTACAGTTATTACCCATGCTGAGTGTCCTTTGGGTTGGAATCACTACGACAGTTTTTGTTACTACTTCAGTGAAGATTCCATGACATGGGATGATGCACAAGTACTGATCTTAAAAGAAAAATCATTTATGTGATGAAAAAAATTTAATCTCTCATAAAAATGTGAAAGCTACTGTCAGAAAAACAGCCATATTTGGATTTAATTCGTGTTAATAAGGAGGTATACCTAGGATAAGGGACACAGCTCTTACAAATCTTTGGAATGTTTGTGTCCAGTATTTTATATCAATCTCATATAAGCATCAACATCATCAAAATAACTTGGACTGATTTCAATCTGATTTCATTTTGTTTCAAATGAAAGCTTGATAGGCTTTGGTAAAATTGAGTAGATACAAACATATCACTGACTTCAAGAGTTATGTCCCTTACCCTAAGTCTGCCTCCTTAAGATAAATATTATAACACAGAAATGTCCCCATCATCAGAGAAACACAAATTACAAACATGCTTTCATTGATAAAACAGTCTGCAGATTGGTGAGCTGCGAACATTTTCTTATTATGGACTGTTTTTGAATGTTCTGAATATTTTATGATGCAACACGACTCTGAAAGCTTTAATTTGTTCAATTGTAGAATTTTTGCAAGAAAGAAAATGGACAGCTTGCTGAAGTAACATATGAAGGGTTGTCAAATTTTCTACGGTATGAAGCTGACAGATTAGGTATATAAAAATCATTATTTGACGTCTACTTATATATAGCAGATTATACCACCCATGACAGGGAAACCTGTTCCTATTGTGTTTCCTTATCTCAGCGGTAATGCATTCAAGCAATAAAATGCCAACGTTTTTTTTCCCTCAAAATACATATATTATATTTCAATCGACTTTTGTATTGGTTAAACATAAAATGAACTTTACTATGAAACAAATCACAGTCATTCAACTAGGTGAATATTGTTTAGAGTAATCAAGGGAACCAAGGTTATAGCGGTAATCAAAAGAATGTAATTCAGGGACAAAGACCACACATGGAAAACAGACATACACAAGAAAGAACATAAAGCAAGTAAAATCATACATACAAAGTAACAAAAGCAAATGAGCAACTCTGACTCCACTAAAAACTGGGAGCATGGACCAGGTGCACCGGTAAGGTAAGCGTCCTCTGTTTTTCTAGAAACACCCGCCGAGTTCCTCATAAAAAGTCAAGTTCGGGGTAGATAAACGAGGAAAGGTAAACTATGACCCGTTGAATAAATCAGTTGTCATGGTGCAGACGGATACACCAAAACGATTCACGAATTAATGATGACGACCATAACACATAAACCTCTTCAAGAAGCCTATTTGTTAGATTTCTAGCGCGATACAAAAAGTCTGCGTAATTTCGGCAACCTCTGGCATAAAGTATGAGTTGTGTTATGAACACTCCATACACAGGTGCTGAAGGGATGTTGTCACAGATGAAAGGAAAGTTGACAATTCTGAATGAAAAGTCATCACGTTTGTCGTAAAGTTTGGTAAATAGTTTTCCTTTACCATCGATTTCTAAGTCTGGGTCGAGATATGAGGCTGACTTCACAGTGTCTGTAGTATTCTTTATCTCAAGTTCTTTGGGGTAGATGCGATGTATAAAATCCCCGAAATTAAGATTGATAATACGTCATCTATACAGCGGAAACTGAGATTGAAGGATCTAGGTAATCGATATTATTTCTTTCTGATCAGATCAGCTATAAAGTCAGCCTCATAAGAGTGAAGGAAAAGGTCAGCAAGTAAAGAAGCACAATTTTGTTCCCATTGGAATGCCGACCGTTTGTTGAAAAACACGCCCACCACACTGGACAAATATGTTGTCTATTAAAACTTTCAGCATTTTGTAAACATCTTCCCCTGTATATTTGGAAGACGATTTTAAATTTTTTTCTTACAAAGTATGAGGAATCTCTACCAAGAACTATATATTTGTATTTAGGTGTACCATCTTTTTTGGAAAAAAAAACAACGATGTATAATGTTTTTAAGTCGGGATTTTAACTGAGTATGGGGAGTAGAAGTATACAGTGTTGACAAATCACAGGTTTTAATGCTATTATATTCAGATAATAGTCTTGAACTGATTGTCTCCAAAAGATCTTTCGAATTTTTGAGGATCCACGCTGAATTAATACCACTACGGGAGTAACAAGTATTGTGGTAGGACTGAAGACCCTCTTTGACAGTTGTGAGTATAGAAGTTAAATGTTTTGAAAGGGGTTTGGTGGTAAATTTTGTAGATCCTGCTATGAAACGTTGTTTGTATGAATTCTTGTGGAGTTTAGGAATCCAGAAGTACATAGAGGTAAATCACAATCATCGTCCTTGGTAGAGAGACCAAAAGAGGATAGCACAGATTTATGGTTTTCAACAATCTCTTCTTTGGAGAGTGTAGTAGCAGTATAGGTCTTATTACTGCTATTATTTTCTACGTTTACCTCTGATAATAAACATTGGATATAAAACGTTTTGCAGACAAAAACAATGTTGTTTTGGGCTTTGTTTGCTGGTACGACAACATATTTGTCATGTATAGTAGACAATGGTTTTGCTACATCAGGGTATTTGAAAACCCTTGTAGCCTTGGCACTCATTCACCTACTTAAAACTTTCATTCGTTTCAAAATTAAAGACCTCACGGCCTTTAACCACTCTGACAGAGAATCAATGTCTCCTTGTTTTCGGTTTATCCATTTTCTTGCTTAGTCCTCGACGGCATCCATAAGAAGTTTAAAGTTATAATTCCAATTTATGGAGAGTGGTTCACGGTACTTGGGACCTTTAAAGAGGATATTACGCAGAGATTCGTTTTCAATAATGGTTAAATCTCCCGTAACGACGTGACCAGTCGGACCATATTTGAATGGAGAGTTTTTGCAAGAACAGTCAGGTTGTTTAGCCTTGAAGTCCTCAATCTCGAGGTTCTGCAATAGCCTTATATAATTGAAAATGTAGGATGCAATGGGTGAAGTATAGGAATATGAAATAGTTGGTATGGATTTGTCTTTGAAATATGGGGGAATTTTGTTGGTAACGTTTTTGTGATGGAGGATGTTAGCCAAATTAATTGCATCTATACCTTTGTTGACAAACGGTTGTGGAAGAAATGATCGTTTTTCTTCATCTTGACTTTTCACACAAACTGGTTTAAAGAGTCTGTGGAAACCAATATCCAAGCTGATTGCAACAAGTCTGTATAATGACGAGGTGGGGTCAGAAACAGGAGTGTCAAGACTTGTTTTGCAAAGGGAGTGTAGTAAAGTGAGAGGTAAAGAATAAAGTTTGGTTCTAATGTGAAGTCCAAGAGGTTTTTGTATGACAGGAATGAGACCATCTATGGAGATATCATGTAACTTAGGTGACGCATAGTGGCGATGGCCATGGCTCCTTTCCTGTCTTGGATTTTTGTCAAATAAATTCATCACATTTCTGCTATTGTTATATTGGCTTGAAATGTTTCCTATACTTTTGATGTTGTCATTGCATCTATAAAGTATTGCAGTACCTAGTCTGCCTATCCAGTACTCCTCTCTTTCCCTACGATAGGTTTTACTTAGAACGACGGGACTGTTCGTAGGATGGTATTTTTTTTCTCTAAAATACGTTAATAGAAAGGATTGAATGATCTTGTTGATTAAAGAGTTGATAAAGTGTCGGGAATTTAGTGGTGTTAATTCCCGAACGATGACCGCACATTATTTTGTTTAATCGTTCTTGCGTTTCTCCGACATATACTAAACCACATAAGTTGCATTCTAATCCATATATTAAGTTTGTTGATTTGCAACTCAAGTCATCGTGACTTCTTGTATGGAAGGTTTTGTTTGTAAGGGAGAAGTAAGAGTCGGTTATAAGAATATTGCATGTTTTGCAATTTTAATACCATATTTTCATATGGTACAATGTGGTTCGTCATCGTGTAGTCAAATATATCATTTAAAGTGATGGAGCATTAAAACGATAAAGCAAAATTTCATTCTAAGAAATTTATCACTTACTTTTTCGATATGAATGTACCATTATATTACGTATATGACATTATTATGTTTGATGACAGGATACGCCTACTGGCTTGGTGGTAAAGACGAAGTCCGGGAAGGAATCTGGATCTGGACATTCTCTAACACTCCATTTAACTTTACTGTGTGGCATGATGGACAACCTGATAACCACAATGACAATCAAGACTGTGTTTTAATGTACGGACGGTGGGGCATGGAATGGAATGATGCATCATGTGATGCGAGATATAAATTTGTATGTCAAAAACAGTAAGTAGGATATTGTCATGATGACTTATATTTATTAAGATTTTGAATTTTAAACAGAATGTGAACTGCAACATTGAGATGGGCGATACGCCAGAGGGGTAATATTTGAAACAGAGGGCTACAAACGATGATAAAAAATAGTACAGGGATAAAGACTGACTTCAGAAGGAAATAGACACACACAACAACGAAAATGAAGTAACCAAAATAGAGTCCAATCAAAACAACGGTACATGGGCGTCCGCTCAAAACTGGTAGTATGGACCAGGTATACCTGTATGGTGAACACACTAGAAATACCGTCTAGTTGATCATCAAATGTCTGTGGTAGTCGAAAGACAAAAACAAAAATGCAAATTGGGACAGGCAATAGGTTATTGATTTTAAGTTTTAAAGAAATGAATGAAAGGAAGTATAAGAAATATTTTGTGGTAAAAAAATGTCCTCTAGTCTCATTAAAATCCATTGACTTTTCATTGTTATTTTATATCATGCGGACATAATCTATTATCTGCTGTCAGAAACACCAAATTTGTAGTTTGAAGTATTGTTTTTTTATTATAAAGCACATTGAAACAATAAAAATAAATAGATTTTTTGTATCAAAAGTTTAGTTCAGGAATAATTTATATTTCAGGTACCCACAGTCAGGGGGCGGAGGCATCATTATAGGATAAATCACTTTTTTAAAATAAATTAACAAAGACATATAAAATAATGAGTCACTAAAAAGTATTAGTTGCTTTGGTGTTTAAAGTGACCTTTGAAACACAAAATATGCGCCACACTTGGCCTATCTGTTAATATCATCACTACAGAAAATTATTGTTGCCATGACAATTTGATTGACAGAAATAAAGTTTCTATCTAGCAGATGATACAATATATATTCAGTTAGATTTTAAAGTTTACCGGATTGACAACCACCGTATTATACTCACTTGTTATTGACAGCTACCGCCGGCGGAGCAGTACTCGTTTACCCATCTGAAGCTCCTGATGACTCTTTCATAGTTTTGTATATATATTTAGTACAATCAGTTTAATAAGTAATCATATCATACTTTGTTATCTACATCGTATACGTAGACCCTCTCTGTTTCTTGTTTTCATGTTTTTGCCTTCTTGCCTTGTACTTGGATTTTGAAGTTTCCAAATTGTTCTTCTATTCGAACTTTTCGGTATTTTCCATAATAAAATTCAACAAGTCAGTTAAGAGTCATTCTTCTCTTCTCTAGGCTGTGATTTCTGTGGATCAAGCTTCAGCCGTGGAAAAACTTTAAGTTTAACATGTTAAAACTGTATCAAATGAATAAGATAACGAAAAAAAAACAATGATTGAAATTTGGTGATAAACTGGAACTGTACGTACTATAACAATACGTGGCAAATACAAAACACATAATTCAAAGCTAAATAATCAATTTTGTATTAACAAAAACTGTTAGCAATATTATATCTTTTTTTCACAATTATAAATTCGCGACATTTTAATTTGGAAGATAATTATGACGTGATTACAGAGGTCTACGGTAATGAGCTGTTTAGGTGTAGTTCTGTCCTTAGTCTTGTATTTCTCGATATACGGGCATTATCTCTCGTTTACATTAAGCATTTGGTCGCTTACTTTTTGACCTCTTTATCTGAATTCATCTGATTTCGATTCATTGTCTCTAAATGTTATAAGTTATAGATCAAATAAAATAGGATGAGATTTTGTATTTAAATTTTGAACATTTACGTTTAAATTCTAATTTTTGCCTAGCTTCTGCACAATGAGTTCCTCAAACTTTAAGAAACCTGCTCCATTTGTTATAAAAACACTCAAAGTAAATGAACTTTAGGAATAATTTCTTGGTGTATCTATGTTTTTATTTGATATTGTTTGTTATTGTGTCTCGTAAAAGTAAAATCAATGTTTTTTTTTTGTATTTGGTTTTTTTTTCTACTAAACGGTAAGAAAATCAGTTGAAATTAAGAAGAAAATTTGACTCATGGGATGTTTGTGTCAGTAGACCAATTTTGTTCAAAGTATACCAAAGAGTAAATTTCGCCACATTTGAATAGTATTTTTTACTGTCATAATGGGCATTTTTCCTTAGAAATGTTCGATATTAAAAATATCTGCACAAGACAGGACACAAATATTGTGTTTTGCATGTGTGTAGTATGTGTCTTTTAAAGCCTATATCAAAAAATGCGACGAACGAACTTAATCTACTTGAATTACCGAGTTGTTATGTTAAAAAAAAAATTGCGGTAGACCAAACAAAACTGTATTGTTTGTCATACATGATAAATATACAACAGTTTGAATATTCTAGTAAAAAATTACAACATGAAATCGATGTTAACTCTGGGCAATGCTAGTGGTATATTGTGATGTAAAGTTAAGTGTGATAAAACCATTACCTTGCTCTCATATGAAAATTTTCGTCCATGGTAATACACATTTGGGCATAAAATTACCAATTACCATATACTGACTGCATATGTTACAGCAATAGTAATACCACAATGCACATAATTGTCTTTTATTTGGTTGGACATGATAATTATTGTTCACATATTGCGGACATGAACTGAGATAAAGTGGTAAATGCGTATAAGGTAGTGTACTCGACCTGTTAAACAATATACAAGGTGCAATTGACTTCCAAAAAATGTGCTGCAGTTTATGATTTATGTTTTTTTTTCTCTGATACCATGGCATAAGTACAGTTTTGTTTTTATTACACGATGAAACCAAGGAGACCGGTAATTGAATGTATACCAGTGCGGATAAGTTTGTCATATATATATGTGTTGAAGAGTAATCAAAGAAACTATTTTTGAGTGAATACGGCACTACCGTCTCTTCGAGCACTCGAAACATTCGAATACTAGTAGTGAATTGATAATTTATTTCTAAAATAATTGAAGAGGGGTGTAAGTGCCCTTTACAAATAAATCAGCCGATAATTTAAATGTTTTCGAGTGTATTTACATTATTTAGCAGTTTTTGTTGATCTCAGTACTTAGTACCTGTAAGGTTACAAAACGGAAACAGCATAATATAAAAACTTAAATGAAGACATTTGAATGGGTGTAAAAGAAGAAATAAAAACAAATTCAAAAACAAATGAGGAGAAATCGGTAGACATAATAAAGAAGAAGGAGTAATCAAGGGAATCAAGGTTACAGCGGTAATCAAAAGAATGCAATCCAGGGACAAAGACCAGACATGGAAAACAAACATACACAACAAAGAACATAAAGTAACTACAAGAGCACCTGGTCCATGCTCTCAGTTTTTAGTGGAGTACGAGTTGCTTATTTGCTTTTGTTACTTTGTATGTATGATTTTAGTTACTTTATGTTCTTTGTTGTGTATGTCTGTTTTCCATGTCTGGTCTTTGTCCCTGAATTACATTCTATTGATTACCGCTATATGCTTGGTTCCCTTGATTACTCCTTTGCTCTTTAACCTGCGCGTGCATAAATCTCGCAGATATCAAACAGCCTTTGTCAGTTCACTGTTTTCTCTCAGTTAGGTAGAACTAAGAATGAAACAGTGTGGTAATTTTATTTTAATGTGCATTTTTCCAGTGAGCATTTCCTTTCTTGGTAAGTTCATTTTTTTGGATATTGTTTGTCTTACTTAGATTGTCTTTAAATAAAAAGGAAAAAAATTAGTCATTTATATATGTTCAATATTGTAAATCAATCTTATATTATGCATTGTAGAAAGAAGTTTTATGTCGATTTAACACATTCGTCAAATACACCTACTGTAAGGTAATTCAATTGTTTTTTCAGAGTTTGCAAATTACGGGTGTCCACATGGTTGGCACCACTATCAAAGTAGCTGTTATTACTTCAGTACAGATAGTCTTAACTGGTTTTTAGCAGAGGTAAAGTTGACAAAATAGTAGTAAACCTTTGTTGTAATTTATTTTAAAATTGTATGTTTAAATACTTCGGGTAGCAGTGAATGTAAAGTAATTTAACAACAACTCACTTGTTCTTATTTGGGGCATCAAATCATATTGAGTGGTGATGTTTGGCAAATTAAAACAATTAAATTGTTTTACTTTTAAAGAAGACAAAGTAGATATTCTATATATGTCAGGACGAACCGATCGATTTGAATTCTTGTACTATATCTACACGCTGATATAGAAGCGAACTGTTATCAGTTGACTATGGGACAGGATCTTGTAACAATGGCTCAAACTTTACAAGAAATCCGGCGTGGAACAATTTTTTTTAATATTAATGATACTACGAGCAAATGTCAACGGTTTAAAATCTGAAATCGAAACAAAAAAACAAGCAAACAAACAAAAAGGAAACACACATGCCCAAAAAGAAAAACACAGTATGAAATACAAAAAGCTTATCTTAAAGAATTGTTTCTTAAGTACGCATTTAAATAATTAAAAAAAATGGTGGAGTATAAGAAAATTGTACAGTATCAATATATAAAAATAAACATCAATGAAAACCACTATTTTGTATATACCGTTAATGATATTTCAGGGCAGTTGCCGAGGGCACAATTCCCGCCTTGCTGAAGTTTATGAGAAAGACCAATCCGATTATCTATTGGGAATAGCTCGATCTTTAGGAGGTAATAACGAAACCCTTTAGTTCATCTGTATATTGTATGTGATATCCTTTCAAAGATATATAATCGTAAAGGGTTTTTAAAAAATGAGGCACGTAATAAATCTGTACCATTTTGTCCGAATTTACCATGCCATTTACAACTTTCAATAACAGATGGGTAGAATATGGATTTTTGTCTTTATCTTTAGATCTTCCATGCTCCCTGTTTTTAGTTGAGTCCGAGTTGCTCATTTGCTTTTGTTGCTTGGTGTGTTTGGTTTTAGTTACTTTATATTCTTTTTGTGTATGTCTGTTTTCCATGTCTGGTCTTTGTCCCTGGGTTACATTCTTTTGATTACCGCTATAACCTTGGTTCCCTTGATTACTCTTGTCTTTCAAGATAAAAGGAAATAACTGCTCACGGTGGTCTACAATGAGAATTCCAAACGTCATACTTAAATGTCACAAATGAAAAAGTCAATAGAAATTATCGATGGAGAACTATCCAATTAGTACGTAAACAGTTTACTGTTTTTGAAACAGATCAAGAGTAAAAAAAAAGTAAAAAAGTCCTTTTGATCCACCTTTGATAATGATCACAATGGTATTTTAAGATATATTACTACTTCTAGTCCAGTAGGACTTGCTGAGAAAACAGTTATCTAAGAATCTGCTTCCTTTCCGTTCTGTCAGGACCAGGGTATTGGTTGGGAGGTAGAGATGATGTTATAGAAGGAGAATGGATCTGGGCATCGTCTGATCGAATTTTTAGTTTCTCTGCCTGGTATCCCGGAGAACCAAGTAATGGAGGCAATGGTGAAGACTGCGTTTTCATGTCTGGAGGTTTCAATATGTTATGGAATGACATTTCTTGCAAGGAATCAGCCAGATTTATTTGTGAAAAGCCGTAAGTACGTTTAAAAAAGCTTTTATAAAATTCCAATACCTTGATTTATGTGTACACAAAATTTATCTATGCAATTAAACTGAAAACCCTTCAATGCCATATTAGAAGTTTCTTAAGATTTCAAAAGATTATTATTTTTTCAAAGACAATATAGCATTTGTAATGCAAAGATTGAATTAAATCGATATATTTTTTTATTAAGCTTGTCTTGAATTTAAACCTATTGCCCAGATGATGCATATTTACTTCAGAAACGACCATGTTATTTGCTTGAGACACGCATATTTTGAAATATTACTATAAGTATTATTTTGTACATTTAGACTGTTGTCTGATGCCCAGGTTGACGATGAGATAGTGGATTAATCGGATGATCAATGGTGCATTAAATAAGAGTACTCCAGACTAGTTTGATCGATTTTTAGATTGAAAATTCGTGATTGATTTGATATGTAATAATTCAGATAAAACTACACATTAAGTATGATATTCTCATATAAATCACATTTTTTTGTTCGGTTTAGAGATCTAAACAATGTTCAATTCAAATGATAATATGCTTGCGTGATATGTTTTCCCACTGGTAGATGAACAAGGCCAGTCCTCCTGTTTGGTTCGTTTGTCATTTTCTTATCGGTAAATATGATGTTTAAAAGTACATTATCAAACTTTTACGTTGCAATCCATGTATAACAATTTGATGACAGAATAATTAGGACAGGTAGGTAGTACCTACTCATCTTTTATAAGTTTTATTTTGTATTTGTGAATGTTCAAGATCGTTTTTTTACTTTGCTTTATTTTTGTTCTTAGCTTCAAGCATTCTCCAAAGTCAGGGTGTTTAATTCACCTTCGCTCCTTCAAACTCCTGACATCACTCATTCATATTTAGCGTTTATTGTCCATCGCCAACTAGTAAGTTACATAATTTTAACCCGGATCAAACATCCAGTCAAATCACTCATAATAGAAACTCTTCGATAAAACTTACAAAATGGCCACACATAACGTTTGTTTTTTAAAGACTCTAGACATAATCTACATTGATCATTTTTGCTCATTTTGAATCATTTGTGACATCATCCAGCTTTCAGTTACCTCATGTCATTGTTTACCTATTCACTGATGTTATATGTTAAATCGATTTTCATTGTTGCTTTCTGCCCGGTGAAGTAACCAATCGGAATTGGCTGGACGATACCCGCTAAATATAAATGAGTGATGTCAGGGGTTTGAGGGATCGAAAGTTAACTCAGAATCCTGACTTGGGAGGATTAATTATACCAGTTAATGGACAAAGTAATCACGATTTCTAAAATTTTGATTGCAAATTCTACGAATTTAGAGATAACCTCGTGACGAGCAAGCTGACGAACAACCTCTTAAAGGATTTTTTGCGCACAGGCATAGTTTTAAAGCATTGAATTAATGGAATATAATACTTATTTAATATGTTGAATGTAAGACCAGATTTATGAATGACTAAAAAACATTCTGCCGGAAGTGACGAAATTTGTCGACACGGAAGTACAAGATTGCGGTGTCGCTGTTTTCTCTTTTAATATGTCTATGGGTACGATTTTATATTTATTGATAATAGATTCATATTTATAACTATTCATTTATTTATTTAATAATAATTTGGAAATTATTGGCTGCGTAGAAATGTGTTATTAAGCTTTTCCAGAGGAAAGTCTTACACATTCTCCTAACCGAATGAGAGAGTAATCAAGGGAACCAAGGTTATAGCGGAAACCAAAAGAATGTAGTCCAGGAACAAAGACCAGACATGAAAAACAGACATACACAACAAAGAACATAAAGTAAATAAAATAATACATACAAAGTAACAAAAGAGTAATCAAGCGAACCAAGGTTATAGCGGTAATCAAAAGAATTTAATCAAGGTACAAAGACCACACATGGAAAACAGACACATACAACAAAGAACATAAAGTAAATAAAATCATACATACAAAATAACAAAAGCAAATAAGCAACCCAGACTCCACTAAAAACTGGGAGCATGGGCCAGGTGCACCGGTAGGGTAAACGTCCTCTGCTTTTCAAGAAACACCCGCCGAGTTGATCATAAAAAGTCAAGTCCGGGGTAGACAGACGAGGAAAGGAAAACTATGACCGTTGAATAAATCAGATTTCATGGTGCAGATGGATACACCATAACGATCCACGAGTTCATGATGACGACCATAAAACCTCTGTATTATTGACGTCAATCTTGTAGCAACATAACCCTGTTCCAAAAGTAAATGAGCAACTCGGACTAAAATCAGGGAGCATGGACCAGGTGCATCGGTAGTGTATGCGTCTTCTGCTTTTCTAGAAACACCCGCCGAGTTGTTCATAAAAAAGTCAAGACGGGAGTTGACTAAATAGGAATGTAAAACGTTCAACAAATCATGTTTTCATGGTGCAGATGGATACACTCTAACAATCCATGATGACGACTTTAAAACTTCTGTAGTGATGACTTCAATCTTGTAGCGACATAACCCTGTTCTAGAAGCCTACTTGTTAGAATTGTAGCCCGATATAAAATGTCAGTGTACTTACAGCAAGCTCTGGTATAACGTATGAGTAATATGAAAACTCCATAAGCAGGTGGTAAAGGGATGTTGCCGCAGATGAAAGTAAAGTTGACAATTCTGTATGAAAAGTCATCACGTCTGTCGTAAAGTTTGGTCAATACTTTACTTCGCCCATAGCAATATTGTGGTGCACTGTAAACAAAGAATGGGCTCCGTCCACAATATGCATAGCCTAAAATCATATTAGTAATAACTAATATCAGATATCCTGAATAATATCCATAACTGTTTTGCAAACACCAAATTGGAATAATAAGATGGATCTGTCATGAGACTACAATAACAAAGAGAACCAAAGCAAACATTTAAGTAGAATTTGAAGCCTGGTGATAAAAGAAGGAACAATTGGAACATTCAGATTCGTTCTTTTCAATCTTTTTGTCGTTTCAGTTCGCTTCTGTTTCGGTAGACACAATGTGCAAGAGTAATCAAGGGAACCAAGGTTATAGCGGTAATCAAATAATGTAATCCAGGGACAAAGACCAGACATGGAAAACAGACAAACACAACATAGAACATAAAGTAACTAAAATCATACATACAAAGTAACAAAAGTAAATTAGCAACTCGGACTCCACTAAAAACTATGACCACGGACCAGGTGCACCGGTAGGGTAAGCGTCCTCTGCTTTTCTAGAAACACCCGCCGAGTTACTAATAAAAAGTCAAGTCCGGGGTAGACAGAGGAGGAAAGGAAAACTATGACCCGTTGAATAAATCAAATTTCATGGTGCAGATGGATACACCATAACGATCCACGAGTTCATGATGACGACAATTACACTTTTGTAGTGATGACTTCAATCTTGTAGCAACATAACCCTGTTCCAGAAGCCTATTTGTTAGAGTTCTAGCGCGATACAAAAAGTCTGCATAGTTTCCGCAAGCTCTGGCATAACATGAATTGTGATATGAACACTCCATACGCAGCTGCCGAAGGGATGTTGCCATAGATGAAAGGAAAGTTGACAATTCTGAATGAAAAGTTATCACGTTTATCGTAAAGTTTGGTCAACAGTTTTCCTTTACCATCGATTTCTAAGTGTAGGTCAAGATATGAGGCTGACTTCACAGTGTCTGTAGTATCTTTTATCTCAAGTTCTTTTGGGTAGATGCGATGTATCAAATCCCCGAAATTAGGATTGTTTAAAGATAATACGTCATCTATAGAGCGGAAATTGAGATTGAAGGATCTAGCCGAATGATATTCTTTCTTTCCAAACAGATCAGCTATAAAGTCAGCCTCATAAGATGAAGGAATAGGTCAGCAAGTAAAGAAGCACAATTTGTTCCCATTGGAATACCGACCGTTTGTTGAATAACACGACCATCACACTGGACAAATATGTTGTCGATTAAAAATTCCAGCATTTTGTAAACATCTTCCTCTGTATATTTGGAAGATAATTTGGAATTATTTCTTATAAAGTATGAGGAATCTCTACCAAGAACTATGCATTTGTATTTGGGTGTAAAGATGAACTTTAACATATTATCTGTTATGACACTTTTATATCATCTAATTATAATTAAAGATGAGGACTGTTACAATTCAGAACACACATCAAAGAAAACACAACCGAGAAAGCCATATGTTTAGCTGACCTAACCTTTCTTTTTAGTGTATAAACTTTCTGGAGCGGGGTTAACTTTGATTATTTAAACATATATCGATGGTTGGTATAACACAGTGATAACTATTTGCCGGGTGTTGAGAAAACTTTGACTTTTACGAAACTTTTCATTCTCGTATCAAAACCGGTAGTACATTTGGTAGAATTTAGTTTATTTTATTTTGTTTAGTTCTGAAATACTGCACTTTTATTAAGATGTTCCTATGCATCTGACACTGTTGCTGTTGATATGGATCATTCCTTGAAACACGAGAAAACATATTGAAATTGCATATTTATACAAATGATATTTTTGTATTTACGAAACCATTACGACACTTTTGTTATTTGAAAACCGTCATTTAACGGTTATAAATACTGGCACGGTGACAAGGACGAAGCCCACGAAAGAATGTTGTTGTGGATCATTTGAAATACTTCCATTCAATTTTACCGTGTGCCATGATGGACAACCAGATAACTACAATGATAACCAAGACAGTGTGTTAATGTATAGGTGGCGGGACATGGAATGGATTGATGCAATATGTGATGGCAATTTGAATCTGCATGTGAAGGACAGTAAATATAATATTGTCATGATAATTCACGCTTAATATGTTTATCCGATGTGTAGTATAAATATGAAACTGAACGTGAACGATTAAATTGACGCAGCCAATAATAGTTTCCTATTTTGTAATAAATAACAGAATGTATATAGAATATATTGTGAACAAAAATACTTTGGCTTTTTAAAAAAACAAATGATGGAATTTTTTTTTAGCCATACGTCCATGTCCTTCTTTCTATAAACCATTTTTTATATTTTAAGATATTTTTATGTATTGAATTGTAACCATGAACGCCAACAACTTTCACATATTAAAAACGTGCAAATTTCTTATTTATATTTTAAGATATGCCAAATCAAGGGATGAAAAAAAAAGATTGCAAAACGAGATGTCAAGATGAAAACGTCAAAACTAGCAAAATAGTCTTTATTGCTTTAAATCCATAGCATTTAATTAACATCTCTGGACAACTCTGAACGTTATTGATAAACATGTCTTATTCTAATTTTCAATGTACAAGTTTAGTTTTGTTTCCTTCTTCTCTTGACTGTGATTTCTATGGATCGACTTGGAGATAACAACAGTTTAACTATCTGGCTTATATCTTTATCGGCCGTTGTAAATTCGAATTCTAAGCAAAACTGAAATCATTTTAAAAATGTTTAGTTTGTATAAGATGAATAAGATACCAAACAAAAACAATAGTGCACAGAGCTACAATCAAATACAAAATTAATATAAAGAATTATTGGCGTTGGTAATAAACTGCGGAAATATGTGGAACTCTAGATGATACGTGATAAATGAATATAAAACACGTAGAAATCTAAAGACAAAGATTACATAATGTAGCCACAAACTCGTGACTTTTTTAATTTTGTAAGAGCATTAATATGACAAGAACAAACTATATCTAATCCCAATAAGACGATGATAATTAGGATAAGATCTTACATAAAAATACTTAATAAAAGATTCTTTCAAAATTTCAATAAATGCTCAAGTGTATTATGTCATATCGTATATTATGTAATTCAAAGGGTTGCATAACCAAAAACAAACAACTAGACCTGGTGTACTATGTTCTTTGCGTCAGGAACTTGCCGCTTATATAAACTGTTTAACACAAATGAGAATCAAACAAGCATTTTGTACTCATTAATAACATTTTCTTCATCCACTGTGTACTACTTTGAAAACGTAACAACTTTTGGGAAAAAAACTATTTCGAAACATAAAGAAATCATCAAACGCCTTTCCTACTGGAAAATGTATTTTATCTTTTTTTCTTGGACTCAATTCATATACACGATTTTGGTGCAAACTCAATGGTTCTTGCCTTGCAACACCTGAAATTGTTTTAAAAAGCTTACACAGGTTTGTGAGTTTCTTATTTGATTTTTAATTAAACAAAAAAGTGTAAAATTTCTATTTCCACCAAACTAATTTTGCATTTGTGTTGACAAGCTCTTATACCGAAGACGTCGTAATCTAACATTCCATTGTATATCTAGTCAAACCAGGCGTAACCAACGCGGATGTCAGTAATGGTATTCCAAGTCTTATGAGCTCTAACCACGTTAATTGTCAGTAAATCTATACCTAGTCAAAGCTTGCCTAACCCAGGCGATTGTCGTTATAACTTGACATAACCATGTTCATTGCCAAACTACAAGCCTTAAAACGTTTTTGAAACTTATTTCTACTACAAAGTGTGTATTTTCAAATTTGCATGAAGTTATTTATTTGTAAGCAAAAAGTTAGATAATGCAAACATTATTTTTGTCCAAAATGTTTCATAATGGAAGGATGGCAGAAAACTATGGGATGTAATCGGAACTGAACAGTAATTTTAACTAAATTTAGGTACACAAATCAATACTATAATACCCTTGATAATACTGTTGTTTAATTAAATAGCAAGATCGAACAAACGTTGAACTTAGACAATTGAAACATTTTTTCCCCTTTCACCATCTGGTTGAATTCTTTTCAAATGTTTGCAGAGTACATAAATTGCAACTTGTACATTCAATTTTCTAAACTTAGGTATCCACAACTTGAAGCATTTCTGCTGTTTAATGTCGGCGTATCTCTTTGATACATTTAAATCCGTCTTGCTTCAAAGCGATACATACTGCAGGTTAGAAATCAACAATAAAAGAAAATAAGACAATATACCAACATTGACAAGAAGACAAAGTTGAAGTATACATATCAAAACTGATTTAAAAAATCAATATCGATACAAATCCTAACAAAACCCTAACAATAAACAGTAAATGACAAATAGAACATCTCTTTAAACATAAGCTTTACTACAAATAGTTATGTTTAGTATTTATAATCGAGGGTAAAAAAGTAAAACACGATACATAATTTCCTTTTTACTGAAAAATAATTTCTCGAAAAATAAATCAAAAGCATCTTTTATTATTCCCCCAATAATTATTTTACTCCAAGATGAATATTTCTGACTTTCTTTATTCACTAAAACATTGTTTAAATGTCAAATCATTTGCTTCACGCAAACCTATAATCTAAAAAATATCCTACGCAAGAAGCATTTCATTCATATAAATTAAGCTTATTGAAGTGTGTTTGCTTAATGTACTTTTTGACCTCAATTATATCAAGAACAAATCAGTAAGGGGATCGAATAACAAAACACAAATAAATTAGAAACACCTCAGGGTGATTCCCTTCTTTTACTAGAATTTACAAAAAACTAATTAATTAATACGACTCACTGCTTTAATTCATTTATAAAATAGTTGTTGTTTTTTTTTTCAGGGAACGAACTTGCTATCAAATGTAAACATGTATGAATATGGTTAAATGTGAGGAAGGTAAAACCTGAAACATAATTTCATACCACTTTTCATTTTGCAGCTCTGTTAGAAATACCTTCTAATACGGTCCTGATATACGGTTTGAATTATCCTGGTACTCTCTGATATGTCATAGGACGAAATGTCTTTAGGCAGAATTGTCTGGCATTCGTTAGGAATTGTGGGTTAGACTGATAAAGTCATTTTTGCGATCATTTGAATGCCATCATCTTGTTGACTGATTTGGCCATCCTTATTTGCCCTATCTTGAAAAACGCTATGATTCGATTTGTATTTTACCATCAAAGCTAGCGAATGTTTTCCGAAGCGGATTTTGTTTTCAAATGCATTTAAAACAACCCCTAACGTAAACAAGTATCAACGTAAGTTATTCACTTTTAACATCATAACAAACGATCCTCGGCTTAAGTGGATATTTTGTTATATTGAACTTGTACGAGTTATTAAGCCCTTTTCTCTATGATTCTTTTTGGTTATTTTGGTGAAAATTCTAACGATCGGCCCTCCGTGACGGCACCAATGGTGTCGGGAGAACATTGTTTAATACAATCACACAACAACAAATCAAAACGGCAAAGTTTTTATATAACTAGTTCGTATCGCAAATATCTGGCCGCCAAATAAGTAGATAAAATAACAAAATCATAGAGAAAGTAAAATACATTACCCAGTTCACATTTAATGCTAGATGCCATTTGCCTTCATGAATATATATACTTTAAAATAGTACAAACTGGCGATTTTTCACTGGTTTAAAGAATAATAGGGCCAATGCGCCACAAACAAATGTTTTGTTTTTATCAAAGTAATGATAAAAAACAGATTTTTTGTATAGTTTATGAAATGATTATTTTAATCGTTGAATTAGTTGAGCAGTATTATATACTATCGAGCTGCGTACGTTTCATGAACCCTCAAAGAGCAAGGGTAAATAGTCCCAACGTTGACATTTCAAGCAAGATTAAAAAAGAAATAAACCTGATAATTTAGATTTTAATAAATTCAAGACTTGACCTAAAATTAAAAGGTTCAGTGATAACTTAATCGTAGTTTTTGACATCATAGTTCGTTCTAACTTAGCTTATACAAAATAATCTATGTTGTATAACAAAAAAAACAACAAATAAAAAATCTAGTTTAAATCTAAACAAACTATACATACACAAATAAATAAGAAAGAAAAACCTTTTCAGACTGCTTTCTGTTTTGTGCTATTTAACTATTCAAATAGAGACGATTTATTGTAAAGTTCTAGTTCTTTTTCCTCCGAATTACTTGGAATAAACTAGGAGTGACGCTGAATGAAAACAAAAGTAATTCAACATCATACCAGTCATTTAATATATTATTACTTAAAATCGTGAATCAAAGTTATCCGCAGAGAAAAAATCTTAAAAGTTTATCCTGAATATTATTAGAATCAACCATACTCAAAGGAATAGATAATAATCCGATTTTTTTAATTCATTTATACAAACTGAAAATAAAAGTAGCGCCTACTCATGAATATTTCTTGTATTTACGACACCTTTTTATCAATACACTTACATGCACACTGTTAATTTATTCATTTCTCCTGGGCTTTATAACCAATCGTCTCATAGACTTTTAGTATGATTTTCAGCGTTTGTGTATCCCCTTATGAGAGTAAATCCCAATCATAGGTTTAACATCTGAGATTACTAATTTTGTAACGAAAATCTAACCTTTCAAAAAGAAGACTTGTTCGTAATTATCCATATCCATATAAAAAGTAAATCACAACAACAGAAAAGAATCGTTGCACTTGCCGCAGTACAGAATCTCAATTAACATATCAAAAGTCTTATGATAGATTTACCTTCAGTAAAAAAAGAAGGATCTCCATTTCAGCAATTTTTCGTCCTACAATTTAAAGAAAAAGATCAAAGGAACTGCTATAAATATTCTGAAATTCAAGGATTCCTGTGCCAATTGTTGTTATTGTGGTAAAAATATATGTCAAACCAAAGTGGTTTTCTATAAATATTCACGTATATACTCGGTTATTAGAAGACAAGACATACAAAGTTCAAGGACATACTGTTTTGTATTATCCCCTTTATGACAAAGTGGAAAACAATTAAATCAAAAATAAATACTTTTTAATCCCTCATACGAGTAGAAAAAACAAAAAAATTGTGATTGGGTTTTTTGTTGATGACAAAAGTGATAAATCAAAGCACATACATACATTGTAACCCAAGACATGTACATTCTCACAAATGATTTACCCATAACATGGAACAGTTATATAATGAATGAATTTTTTAATGAGTCAAATTACACAAACTTTGATAGTATGCGATATAAAATAACATTTGGCTTTGCAAATCATATACCAAGTTTGTATATACTTTACAATAAATAACAGTCTAGGTCGTGATGTTGACTTTTTATTTATTGTGTTCATACCTCGCATGTTTAGATATCGAGTTAACAATACCAAAATGAAAGTCAATACTTCTTTCCAGCCATACGAGAAACATCACAATAGTAATTACCTAGGCACATTCTTGGTCCAAAACCAAAAAATACATCTTGTGGAAACTTCCTTATTTTAGCATTATCAGACAACCATCTTTCTGGATGGAATTCATTTGGATGTGGAAAAAGCATTGGATTTCTTCCCATCACATACATCGATATAGCTACATTGGTCTGCAAAAAGAGAAATTGCAATGCATATTCATTAATATATTAATAAAATTCAAATAAAACCGTTTGCTACCCAGGTGAGCAGCACCATATAACTGATATGAAACATTGAAATGTGTACTATTTCCATTTATTTCAAAAATATCAAAATAGAATATTTTAGCTACTACTCATAAATTTACCTGTTTAGGTATTGTCATTCCTCTTACGTCCATGTCATTTTGAATTATACGGCTTGTAAAGAAACCTACAGGGTGCAGTCTACAATACAAATCTATGTTACACATAATAGAATTGTAAAGAGTAATCTAGGGATCCAAGTTTATAGCGGTAATCAAAAGAATGTAATCCAGGGACAAAGACCAGACATGGAAAACAGACATACACAACATAGAACATAAAGTAACTAAAATCATACATACAAAGTAACAAAAATTATGAGCAACTCGGACTCATGGTTTTCATGGTGCTGATGGATACACTATAACGATCCACGAGTTCATGATGACGACCATAAAACTTCTGTAGTGATGTCTTCAATCTTGTAGCAACATAACCCTGTTCCAGAAGCCAATTTGTTAGAGTTCTAGCGCGATACAAAAAGTCTGCGTAGTTTCCGCAAGCTCTGGTATAACGTATGAGTTGTGATATGAACACTCCATACGCAGGTTGCCACATATGAAAGGAAAGTTGACAATTCTGAATGAAAAGTCATGGTATGGGTAGATTAATAAAACGAAAAATAAATGTCTTACAATGAAAGTATATTTTTGTCATGCTCAAGATAACAATCATATTACCAGTGGTTTAACAATTTTTTTTTCAGATGTATCATCCTAACATAAATTAGCAAGCATACTTTACGTACGACAACTAAAAAGAGATAGCGTTCCTAGAAGAGGTGACCTTACATAGCAATTGATTTTATCAAATCAGTATAGTAGCATTTTTGTACATATGAATGAATATCAACATTATTTTTATTTTAACTATTTTAAACTAAAAGCCTGTTTCATTTCAAGTAGAAATTTAGACATATGGTACCATATTTTAGATATTATAAACAAAGTACAAAATTTGGCTTTCTATCAGCAGTGCTCAATCACAAATCAGTCTTTAAAACAATGTTGATTATTTCATAAAAAAATAAAACCTGGAATTTAAGTATAAAAGTATCGGTAAAGGTTAATGGTCCTATATTACGGTCTCACAAAATGATGTACAATGTTTTAACTTCTAGTGTAATTTTGAAATTAATCTTCGAAACTAACAGCAAAGAAATACTCATTGTTCGAAATGATTTTTTTTTCAAAAAGACACGAATTTGAAACTATAATTCTTATATGAGAATATCTCGCATACTGTGAATGATTTAAAAAAAACACTATATTTCTAAGAGTCGCCTTACATTGTTGTACAAGACAGAATGCATTGATTTCCATAAATTCGGGATTATATTTATCACATGGTAAAGCGGATTACCAGCAAAAGTATTTACTTTTACACAAAAGTACAATATATTTTAAGAACATATAAGGTTACAAATAATTAAAAGATTTATGCTGTTCAATGTCAGCTAAATTGTTGCTGTAAAAACGATGAAACGAATTTAGAAATTAAAGAAATCTACAATCTGTTTAAACTTATCATACATGGAGTTTTTCTACTGTAAATAACATCATTTTAAATTTACAGTAAGAAATCAAATGTATTATTCATAGATACGAATCAACTCCGGTCATTAACCGATACATCACCGGAAACTCACCCTAATAGATTATAAGATCGTTAAGAATAAACTGAGAGCTCACTAACTAAATAACACAACTAAACCATCTGATAACATGCAACTTTTGACATCTAAATTAAAATGGATAAAATCAAAAATAGGAGGTGCTTTATACGAATATCTAATAAAGATAATGATTTTGTAAGAGATTCAATGAAGTCCATTTACTGGCATAGGAGGAGGGACGTTTGGTACCAATCTGTCCATGTCTTGTTCTACTCTTTGTAGAAATATTCGCTGCTGAATTTAGTGTTATATTGTTTTTGTTTGATTTCTAATATTAGTTTATTTTCTGATTAAGCCTTCCTTTATATTTGGTTCTTATGCTAATTATGAGAAGTTACTCCTTTAAACATGTGTTCTGCATAATGGAATTTGTAAAAACACATGTTCAAAATAATGGAACTTGCAATTATGACATGAGTGATATGTTTGTATTTAACAACTGCTTGTTCAAAGCCACCGATTGGGGACTAAATGCAATCGAGAGTATTTACCAGCCTAGTAGCAAACTTGTTTGACCGGATTATACCATAGACTATTTACAAACATTTTGCAGTACTATAACATTCAAAAGCGATAAAGCACTGATGCTTCAGTAACTGATTTTAGAACTGAACGTCTCGGTGATAGATTTGGTTCCATGTTTTTTTTTAGATATTTGGTTCTAATGTTGCCCCGATAGCTCACAACTTGAGACACGTGTACATCATACCGAAATTTGTAATGCTATAATGAGTTGTTGTTTTTGTATGTATAATAGAAAATTCCATTTATAAAAAAATATGTTACACTTACTATATGTTTATTAATCTTAATCTAAATGGTAAAATAAACATGAAGTTTGTTATAAAACTTCGCAACCCTTACGAATGAAAACATAAAATATAAAATGTCATGTAATATTTCAAAATACTTTTCAACTCGAGGCTACATATTCTAACTAGATGAATACCTCGTTAATTTTAACCTTCCTGTACTAAAAATATTTAAGACAAATAGTATATTCCAAACGACTCAAGCGGAAAGTTTGCGTAAATGTTTTACTAAATGATAGATGTGTACATGTGTAATTCTTGTACCAATTTAAATGTGGGTTTAGTATGAAAATTATGAAAATTATTTGGGTCAAATAAGCAAGAGAAAAACATGAATACAGTTCGGGTTAATGAAATATGTTATCAAAGGGTTCTCACCGTAAAGTTTCCCATAGTACAGCCTTGAGGAAACGATGGTTGTCTACGTCTGACTTGATCAGCTTTGTTTTCCCTTCTAATAAGCGTTCAGCCTCTGTTATAATACCAACCTGAGCTTCAGGATGGCACGCCAATTCATAAAGGCACCATTGCAATGTTGTGTTAGTCTTGAATATTCAAAAAGAGAGTTTGTTTCTTTTTCTCTCGGGCTACATAATGAGTTCCACAGAACAGATGAGAATGCATCAATGAAACTCTATATTAATGATATAACAACCGGGTGCTTGGGTGTACTACGGTATGACCAACATGAAATAAGCACTGTTCTATCTAACAATAATATTTTAATTCTTACTGTTCTTAATATTATCCTGAATGAAATGCTTAAGGTGATACAATTCTCCACTTAATTCACTCCTTGCTAACAGCAATGTGGTAAAACGTCAATTAACTATGCATATTGGTATTTTTGTTTGTTGTTTTTTTTCTTTTTTTTTCTCGTTTTAAATCCTCTTTGAAATCCCTTTACAGTTTTAAGAAGTTTTATGGTCGTCATTTTGAACTCGTGGATCGTAACAGTGTATCCATCTGCACCATGAAAACTTCTTTGTTCGTTTTAGACTTTTCCTTTCCTCTTTCGTCTACTCGGCGGGTGTTTCTAGAAAAACAGGACGTTTACCCTACCGGTATGCCTAGTCCATGCTCCCAGTTTTTAGTGTAGTCCGAGTTGCTCATGTACTATTGTTACTTAGTAAGTATTATTTAGGTTATTTTATGTTCTTTGTTGTGTGTGTCTGTTTTCCATGTCTGGTCGTTGTCCCTAGATTACATTCCTTTGGTTTTCGCAAGAATCTTGGTTCCCTAGATTACTCTTTAAATAAATACTCGACTTTTTAAAAGAATTTTGATTATTAATAGTGAAACATACCGTGTCAATGCTAGCGACAAGAAGATCGGTTAAATTGATGAATATTTCCTTGTCAGTGAGTGTCCTTGTTTTCAATAAGGAAGATAGAATGCTGTCGTCACCTACATCTCGGGTATGTTTTTCAATCATATCTATAGCTTAAAACAGTAAGAAAGCATTGAATTAGATAATGAAATTTCAATATAACTAAATCACAGCTCAATAATAGTAAACATTACAAACGCAAGCATACATAAATTATATTAAATAATATATATCTGGTTCATTTGCCAAGAATTTTACTTTTAATACAATACAAACTAAAAGTACTGAGAGCAATGCTCACTTGAATTGACACCAACCCCACTCCCCTATTTGAAATAATGCACATTTTGACCTCCAAATTGATTTTTGTCAAAACATAATTAAATGGGTGCACCATGAGATTAATATGTAATAAAGATTTTATGAAAGTTTCATTAAATTCAATTCAATTGTGTAGATTGAATTACGGATAATAGATGGGTCCCCCATGTCCCCATATTAGTAAATGACGAAGTCCGTGTATTGTTATTTGAAACCCCTAAAATTGATTCCAATGAAAGTTTGAAATAGAAGGTACGCAATGGCAATATGTAATATAGAATCTGTTTTATTAAATTCAGCGGTGCAGGAGGAGTAACTGATAAGAGATGGGCCTCTCTGCTTAATAAAAGAAAGGTAGAACGAACAGACGAAAGGATTGCATACCTATCGATTTAAACCCTCACTTGCATCATATTATGTACACCCCCCCCCAATTTTTCTGTCCTTACTTCTGTCCGCCTTTTTGTCTGTCTGTCCATCACACTTTGTTTGTACAAATCCTTAAAAACTGCATCAAATTTTATGAATTTTATGAATTTTTGTAGGTGGTGAGGACCTGATATATAGTTGCTTATATTACAAAGAATTTCTTATCCACTTAAATTTGTGTGAGTTATACTTACTTAAAGTATGTACGGGCATGCGTTTTTTTTTAAAGCAAAAACTTTAAATTCTAAAAAATTCATCCTTAAACTTAGATAAAACAGATAAGATGTTGTATTTAGTACACTGTACCACATGCTTAATAGGTTAGTGTACAAATTTTTATATACGTTAAAGGTATAGATAGAGATTATCATTATATCTAGTAATGTAAGGTGATAAAGACGTAGTAGGTCACGGTTTGCCGATGAACCTTAATGGACCCAATACAACCAATATGGGGGTTACCTCTATGGTTTCCAATGCAATCAATATGGGGGTTACCTCTACGGTTTTAAAATGGATTCAATACAACTAATATGGGTTACCTTTACTGTTTTACAATGGATCCAATACAACCAATATTGGTCACCTCTACGGTTTTATAATGGATCCAATACAACCAATACGGGTAACATCTTCTAACACAGTTTACTAATGTCGTGTCCGGCATATGTTTAAACAAATTCGAATGAAGGAGAAGGAAAAATACTTAATTTTAACCAGACTTCCTGGTATAAACAGTCAAAAGATCTCAGTTGTTATTGTGGTAATATCTATAACAAAATATTCGTCGACATATTTTTGATGTCGAGCTTTTTTTCAATTTTTGTTTTGTTTTTGTGTTTGTTTGTTTGTTTGTTTGTTTTGTTTGTTTTGATTGTTTTTGTTTTTGGTTGTTTTTGTTTGTTTTTATTTTTTTATTTTTGTTTTTGTTGTTATTGTTTTTACTTTACCTGAACTGAATATAACGATTAAATACTCTTTAGAAGTCTTCTAGTATAATATTTATAAATATAGTGAATTAAATAAAGTATGAGTTATTTTTTTTTTTTAAATCCATATCCAAGTTATCAACTATTATATTATTCTGGTAAATTAAGCACCTAATATGCAAGAAAATGGATAAAACGAGAACAAGAAGACATTGATTCTCTGTCAGAGTGGTTGAAGGCCGTGAGGTCTTTAATTTTGAAACGAATGAAAGTTTTAAGTAGGTCATTGAGTGCCAAGGCTACATCAGTTTTCAAAGACCCCGATGTAGCAAAAACATTGTCTACTATACATGACAAATATGTTGTCGTACCAGCAGACAAAGCCCAAAACAACATTGTTTTTGTCTGCAAAACGTTTTATATCCAATGTTTATTATTAGAGGTAGACGTAGAAAATAATAGCAGTGATAAGACCTACACTGCTACCACTCTTTCCAAAGAAGAGATTGTGGAAAACAATAAATTTGTGCTATCCTCTTTTGGTCTCTCTACCAAGGACGATGCTTGTGATTTACCGTCTATGTACTGGATTCCTAAACTTCACAAGAATCCATACAAACAACGTTTCATAGCTGGATCTGTAAAATGTACCACCAAACCTCTTTCAAAACTTTTAACTTCTATACTCACAACTGTCAAAGAGGGTCTACAGTCCTACCACAACACTTGTTACTCCCGTAGTGGTATTAATTCAATGTGGATCCTGAAAAATTCAAAAGATCTTTTGGAGACAATCAGTTCAAGACTATTATCTGAATATATTAGCATTAAAACCTATGATTTTTCAACACTGTATACTTCTATTCCCCATACTCAGTTAAAATCCCGACTTAAAAACATTACACATCGTTGTTTTTTCCAAAGAAGATGGTACACCTAGATACAAATATATAGCTCTTGGTAGAGATTCCTCATACTTTGTAAGAAATAATTCCAAATCATCTTCCAAATATACAGAGGAAGATGTTTACAAAATGCTGGAATTTTTAATCGATATTTGTCCAGTGTGGTGGACGTGTTTTTCAACAAACGGTCGGCATTCCAATGGGAACAAATTGTGCTCCTTTACTAGCTGCCCTATTCCTTCACGCTTATGAGGCTGACTTTATAGCTGATCTGATCAGAAAGAAAGAATATTGTTTGGCTAGATCCTTCAATCTCAGTTTCCGCTATATAGATGACGTGTTAGCTTTAAACAATCCTAATTTCGGGAATTTGATACATCGCATCTACCCAAAAGAACTTGAGATAAAAGATACTACAGACACTGTGAAGTGAGCCTCATATCTTGACCTACACGATGGCAAAGGAAACTATTTACCAAACTTTACGACAAACGTGATGACTTTTCATTCAGAATTGTCAACTTTCCTTTCATCTGTTGCAACATCCCTTCGGCTCCTGCGTATGGAGTGTTCATATCACAACTCATACGTTATGCCAGAGCTTGCCGGGACTACGCAGACTTTTTGTATCGCGCTAGAACTCTGACAAATAGGCTTCTGGAACAGGGTAATGTTGCTACAAGATTGAAGTCATCACTACAGAAGTTTTATGGTCGTCATCATGAACTCGTGGATCGTCATAATGTATCCATCAGCACCATGAAAACTGATTTATTCAACAGGTCATAGTTTTCCTTTCCTCGTTTGTCTACCCCGGAGTTGACTTTTTATGAGCAACTCGGGGGGTGTTTTTAGAAAAGCAGAGGACGCTTACCCTACCGGTGCACCTGGTCCATGCTCCCAGTTTTTAGTGGAGTCCGAGTTTCTCATTTACTTTTGTTAGTTTGTATGTATGATTTTAATTACTTTATGTTCTTTGTTGTGTATGTCTGTTTTCCATGTCTGGTCTTTGTCCCTGGATTACATTCTTTTGATTGCCCTATAACCTTTGTTCCCTTGATTACTCTATGCAACTTTACATAGATATGTAAAGTTTTGTGTTCAATATTTGTCCTAAATTCCCAAAGGGTATCCCCTCCATTGTAAGATTTGTACAGAATATCAGTAAGTATAGTATGCAATAGTAAGTACGGTCGTCCTTTGTTGTCCTTGAAGCTATCATCATGTGGGGCATTGTAACTGAGGTACAACAAGGTCGAATAGTGCTGTTTTTCTGATGTGTACCAGAGTTTTTGTTATTTTGATCTATCATGAGTAACACTGATAGATGTAGTTAACAATTGTTACTTATAATGTTTGGATTAATTGATTGATATGCTAAGTATCAAGTTTATTTATCGGAAAAATATACGCTGTTGTTAATAGCGAGGGCACCACACCCATTACTTTAATGATTTTATGATTATTGCTTGTACCTGTATCTGGTAACTTACTTGTTTTCAGTAGGATATTCCATCTATTGTTATGCCTCTCCCAAGCCGGATGTAATTTCATTAACCATTCTGGTGTAATCATTAACTTTTTAGCATCTTCAAAGTTATTTCTGAAATAAAAGATTTATAGATTCATGCATGGCCTTTTTAATATTGCCCTTGTTATCTGCACGAGACTTTCTTGATGGATCGAGGGCATTAGCTCGAATGACGAAATCAGCTCAGGGCAGATGAGAAGAGCAACATTTTAAAAACCGAGCATTAACACGTTATAAACCAGTAATGATTTTTTGAAGTTGCAAAATCATCAGTTGATTTGTTTTATACCAGAATCGTTCTTCATATTGAGTCTATGTATTTTTCTCGGAACTATCTATAAAATAAAATTTCAGTGAATATAGTCATCATCGTTCTCTATTATGAAAAACGATTGTTTACAGCTGAACACAGTTACTTCAACACAGCTTACGAGAGGGCAAAGCAGCCTTCATAAAATGTTATTCCTTACGAGAAGATAAAAACAAGAAACAAATGTTTTATAACGTATAGAAAACCTCTGATATTTCAGACATGTGATGATTAACATTATTTACTGGTGGACTGAATAATTTGGCAGTGTTTTGATATTTAAACCACCAATTATTCCTTTTGAATAATTTGCAAAACATCAGATATTAGGGGGAAAAATCAAACTAATTTGTTTTATTTTTTTATTAAGGATATGCTTTTTTTTGTTTCTCAAATATTGAGAAAACAATCATTGTAGTTGAATTTATACTGAATGCGATCTATAAGTTAGCTGTGTCTTGTTGTGGTGAACAAACATACATTTTAACACAAGACTGACATGCTTTTACAAAAGAATCAATCCATCGCAGTAATGGAATTTGTCTTAAGTCAATCAATTCATATATGCTTTATATACTAAAAATATTGTGCAGTATTTTCCATTTCTAAAAATGGACGACGAATTTCATCTTGCGTAGAGCTTGGGTGTCGTAATGTTTGTTTGTTTTTTTTTATTAAAGTATTCAATGATTTTTAGCAGTTTTTCGACATCTTTAACTTTTATTTCTTACTTTGCTAATTCAGCAAATTGTTGCATGACCTTGCCATCTTCAGTAAATGTTGATTGGAAGGAATTTCCATACAATACTGTTCCAAATGCTAAAATACAAAAGCAATCCTTTAGTGGTATACCCTTGAAAAGTAGACACATATTTGTACACGATGAAAAGAAAATTTACGTCAAAAATATTTGTATCTTTGTAATTCGTTTGCTTTCCCAAATTTGAATATACTGTGACTTGAATAATCGTGATAAATAATACCAAACACATGCAAAATAGAATATTGTATATTGCCATACTAAATCAAGCACTAAAAATTAAAAAAAAAAGTATAAAATAATCTTATATTTGATACGCTGGCTATACACTACCATCAATAGAGAAGTCTCTAGTTATAAGTGACACTGGAAGGCTTGCCTGTCCGTTAAGTAGGTGTTTTGATACTATTCTTGATATCATTCCTGTCACAAGCTGTAAAAGTACGACATTCATAATGTTTCCGCGCAAAATCCCTAAGTCAAGTTTGAAATTTTCGTTTTTCATTTAACTTTTGGAAAGTATGTCTTACAGCGACTAAACTATTTCCCTTTTTGAAAAAAGCAGAGTGAATATCGTACGTTCGAAACCGGAAATGTAAGGGAAAATCTTGGTACAAGCAAGTGCATTCCAGTTTCATAAGAAACATTCAAATTTAGAAATAAAGTACGGATGACAGTAATGCACTCAAACAATTCTTACTTATAATATTCTATAAAATATTAAGCATTTATTCACTTAATGTGAAATAAATAAGTTTTGAAGTAATAAGCTTTCATTTCCAATTTGCAAATTAAGCAATGTAGATTGCTGATATCAGCATTGTGGATTAGATCTTGTACAAGTAGCGAAGATAAGAGGTAATTATTTCACAGGGTTCCCACCTCGTCTATGTGAATGAAATGATGTCCTGTTTTCAACATAAGTGGATTACTCAAAATCCTTCTCTGTCGAAGCCAGTCGTCTCCATCACTAAAATATAAGTACATATAGGTGAGCATCAGATCAGTATTCCTTTATATCACATACCTAAATATCAGAGTTTTCCGGGAAACAATTATGTCTTAAGTATGTATACCAATGATAGAACAATGCAATTATGTATCAATAGAAGTATTAAAATTATATTCCTTATGATTATTGATAATGCAAGACATTTAGTTTTAATTAAATTAATGATTTACACTGGCAAATCTGGGTTATATCTACAATATTGATATACATAGATATTGATGATGTTGTTTACTCTTGCATTGCTAAACACTGCTCTGATTGTTGTGATTGAATTTCTTACCCAAATTTAAGAACAAATCTAAAAGTGATTAAACACATCAAGATAAGATACTTATTTGACAGTCAAATATAATAGTCTTTGAATTTTAATTAGGTGTATGGGTAAGATATGCGTCTTCTTTATTCCAAACATGCTCAACATACTTTTTGACATGTTTTCAATCCAGCGAAATTGTTGTCTCTTTGATATACTCACCATATCAATTCTCTTTATATACTATACACAACCAAAGAGTAATCAAGGGAACCTAGATTCTAGCGGGAATCAAAAATATGTAATCCAGGAACAAAGACCAGACATGGAAAAACAAAGAACATGAAATAACCAAAATAATACATTCATAGTAACAAAATTAAATGGGCAACTCGGACTCCACTAAAAACTAGGAACATGGACCTGGTGCACCGGTAGGGTAAGCGTCATCGGCTTTTCTAGATACACTCTCCGAGTTGCTCACAAAAATCAAGTCCGGGTTTGACGAAAGGCGCCAAACACGATACTCTTAAGAAGTGTAACATATGATCATCAGATGAATCCAATGTGTTATGATTAACAAATGTTTCTTTTCATGTATATATGATTATCATATGTTTATCACATGATATTCGTATGTTAGAAAGCCAATATTTACCCTAGTGTGCCATGTGAGAATAATTATATGATGATGATAACTATAATGTGATACTCTTAATAATCGAGAAACATATGATTATCATTTGTGGTATAAATTTGGATGTGTAGCGGTCGATAAACTCACGATAGATATCGTTAGCGGTTAATGATTGGAAGAGAGTTTGAATTATCTAAATTAAACTTCGAACTTTAAAAAATGTTAAACTCAATTCCCCAGAAGTATGGTACATGAAATCAAAGAATGTATCAACGGCTTGTGAAAATGTGAAACGCTTAATTCGCAATGAGTTGTTTAACTTTCTGTACAATTCGACTAGTATGTTGAGAAATTTCAATCGGTAAAAGTCATGTACCCAACACAGTATGTTTTCTTCTAATATTTACATGGTTAAGCCAAATCACAATTTCTGCTCTACCGGTAGTTTGTTATCCGTAATTTAGTTCATTATAGTACGAATTCTTCAAAGTACATTAAGAAGAATCATTTATAGATATGATTATGCTCAACATCCGACTTGTCGATTTCCAATGTGTCCTTTATAAAATAATATAACTTTCATGTTCGATCACGATTCTTAAACCAAATTTATGAGAAAAAAAAATATTGCATATCATTTTTGTATTTGGTAATTAGATGAACTGTATCGGGAATAGGTTTCTCGTCATTTTACCATTAATGGTCAGGGTCTACATTTAGAAACTTGACTCGTGTTCAAAAAAGATATCAATTTGGACTTCAATACAAGCTCTATAAAATAGATAACATAAAGGTAGCATAGAGGTAGTCACAAACTTGACATAAAACACTTCATTCAGGAAACTGAAAAAAAATCAATGTCAACATATGAATGTCGGGTAACTCTAGTAAATCTATTTAAATTTTACCTTTCCGCGTATGGAAGTTGCCTCACTTTTTTTGGGGGGGGTCTATTTTTGAGACACACACATTGTAACTGCATATTCTTAACCGGGACGGCCAAAAGAATCTAGATATAAATTTTCTTCAAACTCGGACTAGTTTTAATTTTTTACCGCGCCGATACGTAGCTCAAATTGTCAGCAGATCATTAATCGGGACGGTTAAACAAACCTAGAAACCAATTTTCAATCAAATCAAACAACTTTAAATTTCGATCAGGTTGACGGCAAGTTTTGAAAATGGTGGCCGAGACGCACGCGATTTTTTTCAGGATTTTGTTTGGACAATTGAGTTTAATACATATACCAAGTTTCGTCGAAATCTAATCAGCAGTTTTCGAGATAAATGAGTTCAAAATTTCTGGTGTGGAAAATGGTTATGTTCAGTCTGGCGGCCATTAAAAAAGATGGCGGCAGCTGGAAATTCTTATTCGAAGTTTTGCATTCTTCGAAGAGCAGTTCTAACTTCCTGTGAATTTTCATCTCAATAGGATGAGCCCCTTCTGAGAAAAAGGGCGGACACTTTCAAGAAGTTTTATGACAGGGAAATAAAACAATCATTAAAGTTTACGTTTCCACGCCAGAAATCGCTTCCCGTTTCTGGATCTTTTTTAGACAGAAATTGTCAACTGAACTGCATATCTTTAATCAGGACGGCCTACAGAACCTATATGTCAATTTGCATCAAACTCGTACAACTTGGAATTTTTTTACCGCGGTTGCGGCTATTTTGAAAATGACGGGCGATACATAGCTCAAATTGCAAATTGAGCCGCAGATTATTAATCAAGACCGATTAAAAAACCAAGATATCAATTTTTTAATTTCCGAACGCGTTGACGGCCATTTTGAAAATGGCGGCCGAACAGCACGCGATTTTTTCGGGATTTTGTTTTGAACAATTAAGCTCAAAATATAAAACAAGTATGGTCAAACTCCGATCTGCTGTTTTTGAGATATATTAGTTTCAAATTTCCGGTCTAAACATGTTTACGTTCAGTTCGACGGTCATTTTGAAAAAATGCGACTTACCTTAACATTTTTTACTAGAAACACACTGATGTTAATTTCAGCCATCAGTTTTACAGATTTTTACATGAGGTTATATTGACATTTCTTCACATATCACCATAGCATTAAATTAACACATACGCAAAAATAGCCATACACAACAATAACAGCTTGATCTTTTTGTGTTAGAAAAAGCGTTCATTCATCAATAAAAACTATAACTGTTTCTGACAGGAAATACAGTTACTCTTTTAGTCATTCTGTGTCTCTGGCTATAGCGAATTAATGATACAATTTTTTTCTCCATCTTCTCATTCATACAGTCCGTTGGCCAGTGTCGCAAAAATCAGTTTGTAGTTTTTATTTAAAAAAATGAAAAAATGTTTTAAGTAAAGTTAGGGGATGATTTAAGGAAGCCATGTAATAGTAAAAGTGACTCCCAACCTAAAACTGAATAAATCCACCAATAACTTTTTGAGTTGGATTTTAAGTGATGTCCCGACAATAATGCATTTCATTAATTGTTAAATAAGACGTGTAATACCCAACGAAGTCATCATAACCGTACTCAAAAACCAACATAAGATATAACCATGGAGCCTGATTTCAGTCGGGCAGCAAGTGACATGCAAATGATTTTTTTTATACAGTGTAGTGGAAATTTTCCGAATAGTTTCGAATTATAAAGCGACTGTAATCAGATTTTAGATAAAGTTGAATATAAAGATCAAACTGAAATATTAGGACGAGTGACGCACCAAGACATATCTTAAGAGATCAGAATGGTATTAGTCTTAAGAGGATGTCATAAAAAGTCAAACTTGGCAAAATTTGCAAAGATAAACTTGTATGTTTCAAAAGCTTTCCTACACGAAAAAACATTTTGCATATAATGTCACCGTATAGATTGTAAAGGGGGGATGTATTTGATATAGTTATTATGTAGATCGTATGCATATATGATCCGTACTTGAATTTGATAGATTATTAGTTGTTTATAATCTAGAAGGGGGATGTTTTGTTTATATGTTATCAATCACTCATCATATCATTCGTCATTCATTCATATTCATCATGACGTACATGTATTTGTAATCATCATGACGTACATTTAATCAATACGACATGAACTATATTTTGACTTTATACAGTATCGACATTCCCGCGCCACGGGCACTGCATGTCTTACTAACAAAATATTATAAAATCAATAACAATTGAAAATTTGCTCACTCCACAATAGTCGACGGAGGACGCAAGTCGCCGTTCAGGTACGAATATTTATTGATTAAGAAATTTATTTCATTTCTAAAATATTTTATTTGGAAACTTTATTATTCAATGAGATAAAGTTTAATAAGATTGATAGTAAGTAAATTGGATAAACGTTTTAGCTATTTGGAATTCATATAGTTTCAATTCGACAATAATCATTATTCTTTAGTTTAATAATATTTCATTTCAATTTCCGTAATTCATTTTCACAAATTTATGCAAAGTTAAAATTCGTATAGTTCATTCATTTCATGTTAGTTTATCATTCAATATCGGCAAATGATAGTTTTTGTGCATCGATACTCCGTAAATACACATTTATGGAATGTGTAGATCTTGTGCATTATTTTCAGGTTACGCTGTATTTGGCAAACATGTATATGTTTATTTTCAGACGAATAAAGTTAAATTACCAGGACGACTTTTTATGCAGCCATAATACAAATATTTTGCCGATGTCCCGGCCCTTGTATTTTGACCTGCGACATAATATTTAAAAAAAAATGTTGATCTAACACATATTATCTCCCCATATTAAGAAAATATTTCCGACAGAAAAGAGCAGTATAGGAAAACCTTAATTTTTTTCAAATAATAAAATAAAAGCACACAAAGATATGGAATATGTTCCTATCATGTGCCATATCATTTTTAATTTTATATGGTATGATGCTTAAATAGTTTATATACTCCTTAATAATTACTTTAAATGTTCAGTTACGTGTTTGTTTTGTTCCGATGTGTCATAGGTGTGAGCTTCGGTAAAAATTTTGATGTATGTAGACATCTTTCGCCGCTCTTCCGCTGGCTGTTCAAGAACCTAACCCACCTATTAAAATATATACGACTCGGAGCACAGCTTGTCAAAAATATGAAACTCAAATCATTTTATTATTTTTTTTTTCTTTTGGAATTCATTTTAAGTGAGTTGCATCAAAGTAAGTTTACGCTACAGGTTATGTGTAGGCCGTCAACGAACATATGTTAAGTGACATATGTATGTATTGATAAGATCTCTTTCTAAAAACTTTTATTTATAGAGTATAGAAAAGAATGGTACATGGTTTAATTTTTAATTTGTCTATTTGCACGATAAGAATCAAGGGTAAAAAAGATAAGATTTTTTTCAACAATTGGTCGGCATTCTTATTTGAACAAATTGTGCTCCTATTCCCTCACTGTTATAAGGTTGACTTCATAGCTGATCTGATTCACAAGAAGGAACATCGTTTTACTAGATCCTTAAATCTCAGTTTCCTCTATACAGATGACGTATTATCATTAAACAATCCTAATTTTGGGGATTTGATACATTGCAAATATCCGAAAGAACTTGACATAAAGGATACTACAGACACTGGGAAGTCAGTCTCATATCTTTACCATAACTTAAAGATCGATGGTAAAGGAAAACTATTGACCAAAGTATAGACTAACGCGATGACTTTTATTGTCAACTTTCCTTTCATCTGTGGCAGAGTATAACTTGCATCTTTCGTCTACCCTGGACTTCACTTTTTATGAGCAACTCGGTAGGGATTCTATTAAGCAGGCGATGCTTACCGTACAGGTTCACCTGGTCAATGCTCCCAGTTTTTATTATCGAACACTAATCCATTTCATAATCAAGTCAAGTCCAAAATAAATCTGGCAAAATAGATATTACATCACCGTAGCAGATGGTACCGCAATGGTCCTGATTTGTTACACGCACACCAAACATAATGGTGGGTTAAATCTAGGTTTGACCCATGCTCCCAGTTTTTAGTGGAGTCCGAGTTGCTCATTTACTTTGTTACTTTGTATGTATTATTTTGGTTATTTTATGTTCTTGTTTGTGTATGTTTATTTTCCAAGTCTTGTCTTTGTCCTTGTTATAACATTGCTTTTAACATTTTACTTGGTTCCTTTGATTACTTTTACAATATCATTTTGGTACATTGAGCTACAATTTCATTGAAATGCAATGAAAATGTATATATATTAAGGGCAGATAACTCAGTCATTAACCTCATTTTTCTAACATTCTATTGAAAAAATTCTGATCAAATCCAGAGATGCAGAGATCAAATAGAGAAATTATCCTTGCGGTGAATCTATAGTTAGATCAATTTCACATGCATGTTTCTGATTCTTCCCATAATTTCCTGATTCTTACAAATTTTACCCTTAAAGAGGTAGACCTAGAGTAAGGGACACAACCCTTACAAATCATCGGAACGTTTGTATTCAGCATTTTACATCAAGCATGGAAGCATCTGATTAACTTGGATTCATTTTATTCTGCTTCAAACTAAAGCTTGAAAGGGTTTGGTGAAATTGAAAATGATACAAACATATCCCTGACTTTATGAGTTACGTCCCTTACACTAGGGCTACCTCCTTTATTACTAGGAGCATAAAACACATATTTAACGAAAAGATACATGTTGATCAATGAATTGTTTAATAATAGTACATTCATGTTGTAGTACCGAAAGTTCACAATGACGAAAATCAACACTTTTGATACTTTCAAGTTATTTTATCCTAAACATTCCATACGTTATAAAGTACTTAAACTCGAAATTCACTTGATTTTAACCTTGATGTCAATTTACGGGAATAAATGCCAGATCATATGAATTTCATGCTAACATAGTGTGTTTTGCATAAAGCAAAATTCACATTAATTTTATTATGTTAACCAACTGTTTATTTATTTTCAACAAACTAGCTTTCATAGAAATTTTAATATTCACGTGTATTAACCAGGATGCAGACGCTATCAAGTCAGAAATCATTGACAAACTGACAACTTTATTGTACTGACGAATCTTTAATATAGATATAGATTTGATTAAAAGGTCTGAATTACTTTAGTTAAAAAACAATAAATACGGAAAGGAATAAAAATTAATTGCGATGTGGTTATGTCACCATAATATGTCCCTGTGATTCTTGATCTTACCAAAACGTATAATAACAAACAGTGTTTTATCGAAAAAACGTTTAATTTATTATTCAATGTATTAGTAATATAAAAGTTTTAGAGTAGTACATTTTATATTACTATTTCTTACCTTACAAGCAGACCTTTGGGGTATCCCTGGTCTTCTCTGTGTCGACGTAAATGCTTAAAATCCAGGTGTCTCGGGCATCTTCCCTCGGCACTTTTAAGTTTTTCAATATCATCAACTTCAAAAAGGAATACCATTTGTTTTCCAAAGGCAGAAAATGTGTATATGGGGCCATACTTTTCATATTTCTGAATTAACATCTCGTGTGCATTGTGACCAAAAATACTTGCAAATTCAAAAACATCTCCGACTGTATTTTTTAATATTCTTGTCATCATAGAGATATCATTTTCACTTGAACAAACTTTCCTTTGACATTTCTGATAGATGTTAGGCTTAACAGCACAAAAAGTTGATAACTCATTTGAGGGATTGTCTTCAGATCTTGCTTTTGACTGATTGAAAAATGCTAGCTGGCCATAACTAAATGGTGAACTTAAATCCGATGCATCGCTGTTGCTTTTTACTAAAACTGTGCCGGTCTGGTTTTTATCCCTTACTAACGGATTAGAATTTCTAAGACATTCAAATCCTTTTCTTTTTATCTCGATTGTCATCTTTGGTTCATAACGAAGAAATTCGAAAAGATCAAGAACCCAACGTAAAACTCCATCCAGACTGTTTCTTACAAAACAAAAAACATAACGTTGAAAAATGGAAAGTACTCCCATTTTTATCGAAATTAAGATTATCAAGCTAACAACTATATGGTCTATATCCATTTAGCATTCTAGATGGCTTCTTGATGAATTAGCTTACTTTGTAATTGATTTACACATAGTAGTGTGGGTGGGCTTCAAATTATGTCAATCATTTGAAACATGCAATAGAAACAGAAAGTCATGAAACACCTATAATCTAAATCATTCAATATGAATGACTTTCAAACATCATCCATCCTTTTATAGGACCAGTCGATGTTAATTTTCTGTCTAGATATGATATGCAAGTTGTAACTATAATTTTATATTTCATGAATTTTAATTTCAGTAAAAAAGATGGGAAAAATCGATGCTTTATGGTTCTACGATAAAAGTCAGCCAATTATTCTTTATATATGCTTGCTCTATAGCGCATTCTTGTGAATTTTACATTATTATACCAGATAAATATTAACAGTTAATAACTCATGATATCAAGTCAACAATGACTGAAACTTATTCGCGTGAAGTATGCGAATGCAATAGAGTAAAAAGGTCATTGCCATGTTTGAAATAAATTCATTCATAAATATCATAAAGTACTCGAACCCTTCGTTTCTTTTTGTATATACTGATAATTTTGTGTATAAAAATGGAATATTTAAAACTTTAAAGATCGGTTCAAGACTACTCAAAAAATATTTTCTATCACTTTGTGTATAAATTAAACAATGATAAAGACGGTTATAATTGTAATTGAGACATACTGTTATCTTTTATAATGTCCTCGTAAACAACTGATAAGTACGCCAAATGGAGTTACATAACACGTCTATCAAACTCAATAACAATTGCGGTACTTACATCCCGTAGATATCTGATATATAGATAACAGGCCAATAAAAGTGGCATCTGTGTCCATTATGTAAAATATTATATGCTATCCTTCATTTGCCCTCATAAATATTGCAATTCACGTGTCGCCAGATTTCGTTACTATTGTTGTGTTTTATGATGAAAAATTATCATTTCTTCCACTACCGTTTGTCAACAAAGGTATATATGCAATTAATTTGGCTAACATCCTCCATCACAAAAACGTTTCCAACAAAATTCCCTCATACTTCAAAAACAAATCCATACCAATTGTTTCATATTCCTATACTTCACCAATTGCATCCAAAATTTTCAATTATAAAAGCCTATGATTGTTCTTGTTAAAACTCTCCATTCAAATATTGTCTGGTCACGTCGTTACGGGAGATTTAACCATCATCGAAAACTAATCTCTGCGTAATATCCTTTCTAAAGGTCCCAAGAACCGTGAACCACACTCCATAAATTGGAATTATAACTTCTTAATTCTTATGGATGCCGTCGAGGATTATGCAAGAAAATGGATCAAACGAGAACAAGAAGAAATTGATTCTCTGTCAGAGTGGTTAAAGACCGTGAGGTCTTTAATTTTCAAACGAATGAAAGTTTTAAGTAGGTGAATGAGTGCCAAGGCTACAAGGGTTTTCAAAGACCCTGATGTAGCAAAACCATTGTCTATTATACATGACAAATATGTTGTCGTAACAGCAGACAAAGTCAAAAACAACATTGTTTTTGTCTGCAAAACGTTTTACATCCAATGTTTATTATCAGAGGTAAACATAGAAAATAAATGCATTGATAAGATATATACTGCTACCACACTCTCCAAAGAAGAGATTGTGGAAAACTATAAATCTGTGCTATCCTCTTTTGGTCTCTCCACCAAGGACAATGATTGTGATTTACCGTCTATGTACTGGATTCCTAAATTCCACAAGAATCCATACATACGTTTCATAGCTGGATCTGCAAAATGTACCACCAGACTTCTTTCAAAATTTTTAACTTCTATACTCACAATTGTCAAAGAGCGTCTGCAGTCCTACCACAACACTGTTTCTCCCGTAGTGGTATTAACTCAATGTGGATCCTGAAAATTCGACAGATCTTTTGGAGACAATCAGTTCAAGACTATTATCTGAATATAATAGCATTAAAATTTATGATTGTTCAACACTATTTACTTCTATTCCCCATACTCAGTTAAAATCCAGACTTAAAAACATTATACATCGTTGTTTTTTTTTCAAACAAGGTGGTACACCTAGATAGAAATATATAGTTCTTGGTAGAGATTCCTCATACTTTGTAAGAAATAATTCCAAATCATCTTCTTAATATACAGAGGAAGATGTTTACAAAATGCTGGAATTTTAATCGACAACATATTTGTCCAGTGTGGTGGACGTGTTTCAACAAACGGTCGGCATTCCAATGGGAACAAATTGTGCTACTTTACTTGCTGACATATCCCCTCACTCTTTTGAGGCTGATTTATAGCTGATCTGATCCGAAAGAAAGAATATCGTTTGGCTAGATCCTTTGATCTCAGTTTTCGTTATATAAATGATGTATTATCTTTAAACAATCCTAATTTCGGGGATTTGATACATCGCATCTACCCCAAAGAACTTGAGATAAAGGATACTACAGACACTGTGAAGTCAGCATTATATCTTGGCCTACACTTAGAAATCGGTGGTAAAGAAAAACTATTTACCAAACTTTACGACAAACGTGATGACTTTTCATTCAGAATTGTCAACTTTCCTTTCATCTGTGGCAACATCCTTTCAGCACCTACGTATGGAGTATTCATACCACAACTCATACGTTATGTCAGAACTTGCAGAAACTATGCAGACTTTTTGTATCGCGCTAGAAGTCTAAAAAATAGGCTTCTGGAGCAGGGTTATGTTGCTACAAGATTGAAGTCATCACTACAGACGTTTTATGGTCGTTGTCATGAACTCGTGGATCGTTATGGTGTATCCATCAGCACCATGAAAACTGATTTATTCAACGGGTCATAATTTTCCTTTCCTCGTTTGCCTACCCCGGACTTGACTTCTTATGAGCAACTCTGTGGATGTTTCTACATAAGCAGAGTATTGTCATTAATACACTAGAGGAGAGTAGATTAAAATTTCCGCATATTTCCTCATTTTGCAAATCTTTCAAGATGTCATGGCTTCAAAAAACTAATACACCCCCTGAGGAAAGAACTTCTTTTTCAACTCTATCGAGAAATACGTCGGAGACAAGATATTATACCTTAATTGAGAGGGTTTGGAGTACGTTGCTGCACGGCTGAACTCATTTTGGAGATGTCATGCTTACCTAAAGTTCATCATAACGGAAATACTAAAGTTTAGAACCTATCTTGAGCAAACCTATATAGCTTAACATGCCTATTGACGTGAATAATAATAAAAAGCTATTACAATACAGAAAATATTTTTGTAACTGATGTAATCTCGGAACAGGGATTCCTATTATTTGATGAACTCAAGAACAAATATGATATAGTAACAAATTACTTCAAATACTATGTCATCATCCATGCCATACCAGTGAAATGGAGAATACTATTTTAGAGATTAAATGTAGGTTGAATATGAAAAAATAAATATGTTGATTTATTGAAAAGCCAGCAGAAGCCGTGCAAACACTTTTACTAATTGTACGTAGACTAAGAAAAGGAAAGTCCTATAAGAATTCAAGAAATATGGAAGGAGTTTTAGACACAGCTGATTTGGATTAGAACTTTTAACAGAGGAGCACTTTTAAATGTGCTAAAAACTCTTGTTTACAAAATTTTCATCATAGATTAATCTATAAAATTTTGGGTGCTCACGTTTTTCTATTTAAATGTGGTTTAATAGAAACCGAACTATGTATTTTTGTAATGAAAAGAAGACAGTTTTATTTATATTTTGTTATGAATGTATGTACAACAGGAATATCTGGATTGCACTAGTATCTTTTTGTAAGTCATGTGAAATATTTTAAATATCTTCAAGTGTTGTGGTTCTGAGTTTTTTAGACCAAGACATTAATATAGAAGTGAATAGAAGTGAAACATTTTTCGATGATAGCTAATATTCTATTCATAAATGAAGATGTACTGGAACAAAACCATTTGTCTGTGAATATTTAGAATAATGGAAATGTATTTCACTACACTTAAGAAAATGTCTTTAATATATGTTTTCCTTTTAAGCAAAACGATTTTTTACAAAACCAATGGCAATAAAGTAAACTACATTCCTGTTTCTGCCATAATTTAAAAAAGAAATAAAAGATTGCAAACAAATATATCATTCTTTCAAATATTCCATTTTTATAATGTACGAAAAAAATTTATATCTATTTCTGCTAACATAGAAAGACGTAGTTAATACGTGGAAGTTTTATATGTTTTATATACTATGTTTGGCTTTTAGCATACATATAACGATTGATAGAAGGTACCTTGGATACATATAACGATTGATAGAAGGTACCTTGGATACATTGTTTCGTTTAATTTCGTGGTCAATGTCACTGATAGTTAATTTTCCCAAAGGGTTATATCCAGCTAGTCTCACTATATAATAAAATACCCGAACACGAGAACACTTCAAACAAGGGTTCATCAAGCAAGTCAGATGTCATTTTGTTATTTTACCCCATATGAAACAAAATGACGAATGAATCCTGTAGGAAATCAGCTGCTTCCTACCACAAGCTTAAGTATGTTTTCTTTACATTTAATACTTTATTTTGGTGCAGTGACGAGTCAACCTGCAAGTAGAAAATGCTTGATTTACAGAAATACATACACATTGTTATATTGTCAGAAAAAGCAGTCAATAATGAGCTATGATGACTTAAATTGATCATCTAATATAGCTTTATCTGTGGGGAACGAAACTATTTGTACCTTCTGCGACCAGTGGTAATGTGTGACACTACCTATCACACACTTTTTTTGCGTCTGAGTAAAAATTTACCAATTCCTAACAACGTATGCCATTTCCGTTTTACGTCACTTCCAAACGAAAAAAAAATTGAGAAGCAATTATGCCCTTATATAATTTTGTTCATGGCTTAGAGTACAAGTTGTGTAAATTTGTATATGATGTAGCAACAAATGGTAGAATGAACATCGTATATATAGATATCAGTAAGTTACAGCGATTTTTATATATGTTACAACACTTAAATCAACACAATCTTTGCATTTTCTCCATTGAAAGTCATGCTGTTGAGATATACCTTACAACAATTAATTAGAAACTTTATATACCGTACGGTAGAGAGTAAAAGAATTATGTCATGAACATCACCTACTCCTTTAATAGCATCGTGACTTCATATCACAACCCATACGTTATGCCAGAGCTTGCCGTAACTACGCAGACTTTTTGTATCGCGCTAGACTTCTTACTATTAGGCTTCTGGAACAGTTATGTTGCTACAAGATTAAAGTCATGACTACAGAAGCTTTATGATCGTCATCTTGAACTCGTGGATCGTTATGGTGTATCTATCTGCATTATGAAAACTGATTTGTTCAACGTGACAGAGTTTTCCTTTCCTCTTTTGTCTACCCTGGATTTGACTTGAGCAACTTTACGGGTATTTCTAGGAAAGCAGAGGACGCTTACCTTTCCTTTACCAATCCATGCCCCAAGTTTTTAGTCGAATCCGAGTTGCTCATGTACATTTTTTTACTTTGTATGTATTATTTTATTTACTTTATGTTCTTTGTTGTGTTTATCTGTCATCCATGTCTGGTCTTTGTCCCTGGGTTATATTTTTGATTACGCATCTTGGTTCCCTTGATTACTTAGATTACTTTTCTATACAAATCATTCTTCCACACAAATGAAATAAAATATTCACACTTTACATCGTCCAGTGCTATCTGATCAGTTCAAAACACAACAAGATTATTTAAAGACTAACTCATCAGTACGTTTAAGCAAATGTGTTGATGTACTCTGCATCTGTAAGCAATGTGCATTAATTTTCGTAGAGAACAAATACGTGCGAAAAAAGTACCATCGAACTTGATTTTTATTATCCTGATTAGTTTATTGACTTTCCAACCGGAGGACTGTTATAATTGCAAATAAGTACATTTGACAGAAACCGCTAAAATAAATACGTTAACATCATTGATAGAATTTATTTTAATATAGAGACGAAGCAGATTTACAAAGGATTATTGGCACTTTCTGTCGCTCTTCTTTTTCGATAAAGTTTATATGCAATCAATTATAGTGATATAATACACCACACACACTTATCAAACAAATATTGCAATATTTCAAGAATAAGTCTATCCCTATAATCTTAATACCTTTTTATCTCAAACGCGTATTACGGGATCTTTACAATGATAAACACAAACAAAAAAAAAACTCATTTTTGCTTCTATAACATCTTATATTATCACAGGTGATTTGAATACATTAAAATAATATTTGTGCATTATCATATCTATTAGTCTTCATCGCCCTCAGCTAAAACCAATAAATTGTTATTATCATAGATGCAAATAGGGCTTTTCTGGCAATGAAAAAGCGGTAAGATCCATGATTCAAAAAGGGTTCTTTTAAATGCTATGTATCAACAATTTATTACACAATATTCAGTTTAAAAAAAATGTAATGTATTTTTTAATATTCACATCTTCTAGGCGCATTTTGTATTTAACTATTATATTCCCAGCAGTCCAAGTTCGTATCGTCGTGTCTGCTTATCTTAATGTTAAGACCAAATCTAAAATAAAAATACATGTTAATTATAAGTCAAATTGATTTAATAAGATGACATACAAAGTCACAAACACCTACAAATATATCTATTTATGTCATTTAAATTACAAATGCATCGAAAATTCTCCGAGTTCCTGGTGTTAAAATTTCTCATCAGCTTTTTATGTTATCAACTATTCTTAGTGACTACGTGCTCAGTTTATATTTTGAACCTTTTCCACTGTCTGATGTTGTAAAATGTTTTGTTTTTTTAAAGATTTTTGTAATAATTAATTGTTAATGAAAATGCTTAAGTTACTAACCATTATCACTTAAGTTGATTGAATTCGACTTGCAATGAATTTATTTTAGCTGCAGTGTTCATTTATTATCAACTATTCTTAGTGACTACGTGCTCAGTTTATATTTTGAACCTTTTCCACTGTCTGATGTTGTAAAATGTTTTGTTTTTTTTAAAGATTTTTGTAATAATTAATTGTTAATGAAAATGCTTAAGTTACTAACCATTATCACTTAAGTTGATTGAATTCGACTTGCAATGAATTTATTTTAGCTGCAGTGTTCATTTATTATACAAAATATTTCAGCAGAAACATTTACCTCTATGGAACTTCAGTGTATAGCGGAGGGTCTTCTTTTATGTCTAACAAAAATAGAAGGCTGTAAGATGATTGAGGATGATAAAATCATTTACCGTATAGCGGAAAATTTTTCTCGAGATTCTGATTTTCGCTATATATTACTAAAATATTACTAATCAAAGAGTTATCACGAGATCAAGATTCTAGCGAAATTCAAAAGAATGTAATTCTGGGACAAAGACCAGACACGGAAAAAACACACACAACAAAGAACATAAGATAACCAAACTAATACATACAAAGTAATAAAAATAAGATTCCACCAACAACTGGAAGATGGACAAGGTGCAACGGTCGGGTAAGGGTCCGCTGCTTTTCTAGAAACACCTACCGAGTTGCTAAAAAAAGGTCAAGTCCAAATCTAAATTAAAAATCTATCTACTACAAAAGTATATATTATATTTTCTGTTAAAGAGAAAACTTTGAGTAATTTTATTTCACTGTATGGCTATTTATTTTTCGTGCCCCAGGCGGTGGAATGGGGTTCCCCTGGCGTGTTAGATGCAGGGGTTGTCAGGCTATAATACAGAAAACCTGACCGCAAACCATAGTGGTGCACCGTGTTGGGAAAGATGCCACGTTCCTCGCACGTTAAAGAACCCTGCTGTGGTATTGATAGGAGTAGGAACCTTTGCGCTCCGCCACAGGAGGCTAAATTGTTCGACCTTACCCATCCCCCTTTTTTCAGTGGCAATCAAAATTTGTCGACCCTATTATCCTTGTGACCCATCCTTTTTTTTCATTTCATGTTCATTTTATCATCCATTTCATGTTCATTGTTTGAACATAGCTGAAATATTGCTGCTCGGACATTAAACCCCAACAAACAAACAAACAAATATTTATTTTTCGAAACGACTCTTATTTTGAACTAAAAGTCATGTCATTTTGAAGTTCCTTAATTCCGGTAGGGAGTGCTCAACTAAATGATGACAAATCGTTTATAATATGTTGGCAGCTAAAGGGTTACCAAGCAGAATTATGGTTGTGTTTTGTTTTCTTTACTTGATGCTTTAAATTACTATAACGTTTGAAAACGCATCTAAAAATCAAAACAGCATTGGAAAATAAATTGCTAATTTCCTTCATTTTATCAAAGGTTTAAAATTCTACATTATCCAAAAAGTTGAAGAGAAATTCCCTGTTAAGTGGTGTTAATATTTACCTTCTTCACAGTTAATTACTGCATCATTAATAAGGTTTTCTTCCTCAGAAGGAGCTTGCTGTTTATCATACTTTGATTTTCGTTTAACTGGTACATATACTGGGTCCCTAAATACACATGATAACTAGAAATAGTTCCCCACGTACAATACTTAGTTCACATGTCAAAAATTTTTTGGTTTTCCTGTGGCTTTATTATTTTGTTCAATAATAAGTTTTAATATTTCCTGTACTTATTTTGGCACTCCATCACATTATCAATATTAATAATCAGCTATCAATACAAATCAAGGTATTCATTTTTTTTCTGTGAAAAAGTTATTTGAAATTCGTGATTCTTCAATATGTTACAGTACCATAGGCATTTCAATTATGCACATTCCAAGCTAAAATATGAATACAATGAGAGATTTTCTCTGTCTTTGAATAGTAATTGTGTTTTAAGAGAGCTCATTTATAATTAGCGATATATACAATGGATTTATACTTACATATTTTGGAGCTCTTTTCTTTTTGAATATATTTCATGAGAAAGGAATCCAAGCAACAATAGCAATAGAAGACTCAAGGACATTCCCATCCCTGTAATTTACAAGTTGTAGGATACTTCAAAGTTAAGAAACAGAATTATCGGTTTTTACGGTTTTTAACACCATTTTCCCGAGAAAGACTGCAGATTGATCAAGAGCATATAAATTTGTCCTTACTTTTTAACCATCATATGTCGTTTTAACTGCGTATAAGAGAAAAAAGTCCGTCTTATTTTTGACCTATGAGGAGAAAAATGATAAATCTGATAGAGTATGAACAAGCTCACAAAGAGAATATCCTTGCTTCGAGTGGGAGATGATGTTAAGTAAAACACTTAAGTTCAATAACTTCTCTTTATAGTCACCTGGCAACAATTATATTTCCTCAAGTAAATTGACATAAGGTGCCCAATTGTCTTGAGAGGTTTAAAGAATTTTCAGCTTACAAAAAATGAGGACATACGAACAAATGGACGCACAAACTGTGTAGTTCCACTAAATCTCCTCCTAAATTTGTTTTCATTGGTTGATAAAATAATTGATCATAGTTAATAAGGCGACACATATGGTTAAAAATCAATAACACTTTCTACTTTCTTATTTGTATTAAGTGACTTAATAACCATTAATGACTGAATACCCTCTATCACATCGATTTGCAAAATTAACATAATTATAAGACCAAACTCACGGATAACAAAATATAAATTCCACACTACAAATTACTATGATTATATGAAGTTTAAAATTTGTATCCATTTTTATAATGCAATTTTACCAGCAATCGTTCTTTCTGAGTTGGACGCGTTTTTCTTGCCGTTTTCTGTAAATTTGTGACGCGTTGTCTAAATGTAATGAGAAAATTATCTGGTGTTTATAGGAAATTTCGGGCAAGACAAAATTCATTATCAAAATGAAAAATAAAAGTATGAGCAAGAAGCACTGTACATAGTTTTAATAGACGAAAACAACGACTATAAAAATACAACCTAAACTAATGGAATAAAATGTTTAATGTATAACACACTTTCACTTTGAAGTCCCCAAAAATGATATTTCTTTATGTACATTTACATATGAGGCATATATATCCTAGACAATGTGTTATCACCTATAAAGTTGTATCAAATGAATTGAGTGGAATACGTAGAGTTTCACGTACGGAAAATGTGAAAAGACAAACGGACGGATGAACAGACATGGTGATTCTGAAATACACTCAAAACATTTGATCGCGTGTACGGTTTTATAATCTTTTTCTTTTATTAAAATATCTTTGTTGGTAGTCTACAATCCATTATTAAAACGAAATAATATTCAGATTACGTAAACCAGTCGCAGATGCAAGGACTGGCGTGCCGGGCGTACGCCCTCCCCCCCCCCCCAATCAGTAAGAACAAATTTTTCACCGCAAGTTTCACCCCATAATATTTTTGCCTTGCTTTGCATGGCATTTAATTCAATTAACGCCTCCCCTCAACTCAAATCCTGGGTCCGCCCCTGTAAACATAAAGTATTCAACTTGTTCATGCAATTATACAATGTTTAGTAATGATATGATGTCATAACAATTTGTTAATGTAGATGCAAAATATATGTCTTAGAACTGTGCATACACTATTATAAATAATCATTACCACTGTGAAGATAGATATTCATTAATATACCAAATTTCTCTCTGAAAAGGTTTCATTTATCTTTTGAAAGGTATAAGAATAAGTATCAATTTTCTCTTTAGAATACTAAAAAGGAAGGAAAACAAATATTTTGAAGAGGCATCACTTAAAGACATACAACTGATGAGGCACTTTGCTCAGAGGATATATAAATTAACAACTTCCGAATACATAAATTAATAATTTCCATGTTGTTTTGCACGATAATATCAAATATAACTTTATCAGATGATAGTTTAATTGTAAAGTCAAAAATTTAAATCCCCCATTTTTCAGAAGTGTCCCAAAAAATTTAATTTTACACATTCAAATTATTTGTGCTCAATAGTTTCTACTTTATAACATTGTTCACACTTCTGTAACAAATACTTATTTGCGGTTATTTCTGTGCAATACCGTGTTCTGGAACGATTTGAGACGATTTTCAATCGTGCTGTTGAAAGGAAATTGATAAATATTCTACCATGTTTGTCTGTCAAATTTAACTTCGAAAAAGTCATTCTATTTTCTTCAGCTGCAGGAGCAATTTTTGCCTTATTTAACAACATATAACGGACATTTTGAAAGCAAATCGTACTCAGGGGCAATGAAATCAAGGGAACGACGATTCTAGCGGAAATCAAATGAATGCAATCCAGGAACAAAGAGTTGGAAAACAGACACACACATGAAAGAACATAAAACAACCAAAATAATATATACAAAGTAACGAAAGTAAATTAGTAACTCGGACTCCATAAAAAAAATTGTAGCAAGGACCAGGTGCACCGGTAGGGTAAGCGTCTGCTGCTTTTCTTGTTTTCATGACTAAACACTAATTTGAAAGAACTGCTTTCAATCTTGACATAATCTTCTAAAAGTAAAAGTTTCTAAGAATGCGGAAAAAACATGAAATCTGTCTGAAATCATCAATTATTCTAAGGCATATTTTAGCTGAATCTACATCTTTAAAAAAAAAATACGTTGTGTCATCGTCTAATTGTGACGTCTTAATCTCTACACCTCCAATCTTTATCCCATATATGTTTTTTTTTATTTTCCTGAATGTTAATCGCCAAAATCTCTGCCGCCAAATAATTTTTAAAAAGTGAAAGAAGAGCATGGACCAGGTGCAAACTATCAAAATCGTAAAATTCAACACCACATTCGTTTATTAATCTTGTTCTCTATCTCATCTTTGACTCTATCACTTTGTTCTTGGATCAAATTTACGTTTTTTTCTCTATAAATAGAATACTCTAAATATTCTAAGTTTTGGTACAACTTCTGCTTATGTTCGCATCTAATCTTGCTCTTCATTTTAGAGAACTTAATTGTTGCACCTCCGATTTCTCAATGGATAGTGTACCATTTTCATCACATTCATACTCATACTTAGCGTTGCAGTCAATAATTATTTCCCTAATCGCTGTCTGCTAGAAGGTCTAAATTAAACTTCCAAAAACCGAGACCTCAAGGGTCAAATTCATTACCAGCAAGTGTAAGAAGAATTTTACTAGTTAGTTTTGAGTTAGGGTTGGATCGAATCCTTATCTACACAAAAAAAGCAATAGTTCAGAGATCAACCAAACGACAAAATGACATGGAAATAGAATTTTCATCTGGATTACTGTATTTCTTAACATCGCAAGACCAATCAAGTAACTTATAAGTATATTTTTCTGGCAGGTACTTCAGGGTACTTATTTTTGTACAAAACAAAGGATAAAAAACGTATTAAACTCTCCACCCATGATATTATTTCTATCGAGTTCATCTGGGAATTGTAGTCGAAATTTGTTAAGACAAGCTGACTGGTCATAAGTTTTAGTAGGTGCGTAAAAGTTGATAAGCAAAAGGTAAACGCCATCAACTTCATCATATTGTCAGCCCCAGGAATCTGCCGAATCATTCCCTATCTTTTCTACAAATTTATAGTCTAAATTACTATCAAACAATATTGCAACGCCTCTACTGTTGCTTGTACCATGTCCAAAATGAATATCTCCCCGCCTTTCCGAAGCCTTTAGAAGCCAAGCAAATGTGTTTTGACTGACTGACCTTTTCCATAAATCAAGTCATAATTACCTATCTTTCCTTTGGTACAAGAGATGGCTTTGACTCAGGACAATGATACCCGTATATTATTTGAAGTGCATGGTTAATAATGAAATTTTACTACAATTGGTCTTGGATTTTCAGATAATGTGAATGAACCTATGCGGTGTGTATTGTCTTGGTTTTTTTTTACCTTCAGGCTCATGGGTTTGTAGTTGTTGTTTTCTTGTCTTTTCCCAAATAGGACATAATACCCTGTTCACATTACTTGTCCGGTTTCACACAGTACATTTTACTATCTCAAAACATCTTTATATATATTCAAATTGTGTATGTTTTACAAATGTTTTTCTCAGCACACGAAAAAAACTTAACCGCCAATAAGGCTGTTGATCTCGATTTTATAATCGATCATTGGACGACAAATGCAAGTCAGTGACGACGTTTTTGTTTTAAGGGTGGAAGTTACAACTAACAATTAAATACCTTCTGTTCATCTTTATATATCGATTCTACATAATACTGATAACAACAATTTAATGGAAGATCAACAATGGTTTAGACTTGAAATTGAAATGATAATCAATATAATGTAAGCAATATAATATTGCAATTTATCACCAGCTGTCGTCAATTCGGATTCGAACATATTTTTGTAAGTGTTTTTCGAAATGTTTGACGTGGTCTAGATGTAGAGAGAAAATTATTTTTTCTGTTAATGTCAATGGTAAATTACATATTAGTCTTATAAAACCACCCTTCATTTCAAATGGAAAAAAAGTGTGTAACATTCTGTATTATTATGTCGTAACAAAACTTTGGAAGTTGAAGTAGAGTAAAAAATACAAAGATAGTATGTTCTTAAGGGCGGACGAACAACCAAAACGTTATTATCAATGAAAATAATGTTTTACCATGGACGTATATAGTGAAATATCATTAACTATGACGATAGCGTTTAAAATTTGATAAATAATTTTGGGATTTATTCATTCTAATCGGCTAAGTTGCTGTATTTAATCATTTTCTATAATAGACTAGAAACGATTGCCACAAATTAGATATTATTTCATACGCAGTAAACAAAAAGATGGTTATTTGGGTCGTCAAATGTTCCTACGCTGTTGCTTGTATGTCATGCGAGGACATAGAAACTAGCGATAATTTTCATTTTCACTCGACTGGCGTGAGATTAAAAATTATCGTATAGCAAGATCAAAGGGATTTTAAACAAAATAGCGATAAATACAATTACTGGTTCGACGTTCAAATAAACAGATAGTGAATGTGATATGTTGAACTATTTGTTTCACAATCACTGAGCGTTGTACTAAGACGTGTTACTCTTGGAGCATTGGTACTTGCCTCGTATTTTATCATCATAATTAAAAAAGAATAAAACCGACTTACATGTCCAATTTGTCTCACACTTCCCGTCAGAGCATCTGAAAAAAAAGCAGTTATGCAGTATAGCAGATTTATCCATAACCAAGGTTCATGAATACTAATACAGGTAACTCTTCACGGAATCCATTATTTTATTTTTGTCCTATCAACATAATATTCAGATCCGCTTCATGATCACTACTGAAAGAAGATTGCATTGCTTTTGTATTCAATATTAAAAAGCATGTGGCATGAATAGTTTATTTTACTACCAAAACTAGTCCCACCGGTCCAATACTTTTTTTTTTGTTTCTTTCTAATATTATTACAACAGATCAAGCAAAACTGTTTACAAACACATTGTGATAATTGCGATAATTACTTATATTTCATCTAAAAGACAGTGATCCAATTCAATCAAATGTCGCAATTGTATTGCTCGTGTAAACAAAAATGATAATAATAAGCCTCTCTAAAGACCTGATTTCTCTTATCCGGAGTGACGGTAATATTTTTAACAAGCTAATTCAGTTATATGTCATCAGATTCACATTATTTGAAACTGGATAAGAAACATTGGAAAACTTACGAAAACCCATTTCATCTTGTAATATTTAATAGAATGCATAATAAAAATTCATATATTCAACTTACTTTTAAAGTATGAATGTAACACATAAAAAAGTTTACTGTTTATCTTATCTACAAAACATCAATTTTATGCTAAACCGCACAACTATGTTCAAATTAATGGACTTGGAATACAAAACTATATTAAGCCATCTCTCGTACAAAAAATTAAAATATTTCAAACTAGCAACAGTAGTTTCTTGGTTCTTCGTTCAAGGTATTATCATATGTTTCATAGTTCTATAGCTCATCCTAAAGATCCAACTGAACACAATATCTTTCCACAGATTAGAGAAATACGTTTACTGAAACTACTTCAGTTTATTTTATTGTTTAAAAGAAATGGAGTATTACTTTATCATATTTATTCGTTTCCCAAACAAATCCAGGATGTTTGACAAAAAGCAATCAAATAACACTTTAACATAAATGCTTGTATATTTAAATTGTACGTAAATGAACCACCATTCTGTCGGATATCAAAAGAATGTAATCCTGTGACCAGACATGGAAAACAGACATACGCAACAAACAACATAAAATAACCAAAATAATGTGTACATAGCAACAAAAGTAAATGATCAACTCGGACTCCACTAAAATCTGGGAGCATGGGAGCAAAAAATCCATACGCAGGTGCTGAAGGGATATTGCCAGAGATGAAAGGAAAGTTGGCAATTCTAAATGAAAAGTCATCACGTTTGTCGTAAAGTTTGGTCAATAGTTTTCCCTTACCATTGATTTCTAAGTGTAGGTCAAGATATGAGGCTGACTTCACAGTGTCTGTATCCTTTATCTCAAGTTCTTTGGGATAGATGCGATGTATCAAATCCCCGAAATTAGTATTGTTTAAAGATAACACGTCATGTATATATCGGAAACTGAGATTAAAGAATCTAGTTAAACGATATTCTTCCTTTCGGATCAGATCACGTATAAAGTCAGCCTCATTAAAGTGAAGGAATGGGTCAGCAAGTAGAGGAGCACAATTTGTTCCCACTGGAATGCCGACGGAAAAACGTGTCCATCACAGTGGACAGATATGTTGTCGATTAAATTCCAGCATTTTGTAAACGTCTTCTTCTGTATATTTGGAAGATGATTAGGAATTATTTCTTACAAAGTATGAGGAATCTCTACCAAGAACTATATATTTGTATATAGGTGCACCATCTTTTCTGGAAAAACAACGATGTATAATGTGTTTAAGTCGGAATTTAACTGAGTATGGGGAATATAAGTATACAGTGTTGAAACATCATAGGTTTTAATGCTATTATATTCTGATAATGGTCTTGAACTGATGGTCTCCAGAAGATCTTTCGAATTGTTCAGGATCCACATTGAATGAATACCACTACGTGAGCAACAAGTGTTGCGATAGGACTGCAGACGCTCTTTGACAGCTGTGAGTACAGAAGGTAAAAGTTTTGAAAGAGGTTTGGTGGTACATTGCAAATCCAGCTATGTAAAGTCAATTGTATGGATTATTGTGGAGTTTAGGAATCCAGTACCTAGACGGTAAATCAGAATCATCGTCTTTGGGTAGAGAGACCAAATGAGGATAGCACAGATCTATGGTTTTCCACAATCTCTTCTTTGGAGAGTGTGATATTAGTATAGGTTTTACCATTGCTATTATTTTCTACGTCTACCTCTGATAATAAATATTTGATATAATACGTTTTGCAAACAAAAAAAAACAATGTTGTTTTGAGCTTTGTCTGCTGGTAAGACAACACATTTGTCATGTATAGTAGACAATGTTTTTGCTACTTCGGGATCTTTGAAAATTGATGTTTGGCACTGACATTGGCACTCGTTGACCTACTTAAAACATTCATTCTAATTAAAATTAAAGACTTCACAGTCTTTAACCACTCTGACAGGGAATCAATGTCTTCTTCTTCTTGTTTTATCCATTTTCTTGCGTAGTCCTCATTGGCATCCATAAGAACTTGTAATGCCAATTAACTCTCAAATCATGTCCATTTGAAACATCGTAGATCAGATCTTGCTATGTGGTCAAATTTTTTAAAAGATGGGATTGGTGTACTATTTTTATGATGATGTTGTAAACGCTTCAGATATACAATTATATACTGGTGCTACAAATGTTTCCTTTGGTAGCTTTTATGATTATTAGTGGTTTCAAGTTGAATTTCCAAATGATTTATTGAATAAGCAAACGTCTATAGCATTTTTATATCCGATTGTAATGGCTTGTATTTTATGGGTAAATAAGTGGTGTAGGAAAGAAAAAATGTTTAACTGTGACAACTTAGCAACAGTTGAAATAATAAATAACGGACGTTCAAAGGTATCAAAGTATCATGAAACTAATGAGAAAATTGACCTATTACTCAGATATGTACAGTTATGCGATTCCTGCGAGGCAAATACCAGGTGTGGACAATATTCATGCGAGACATATATTAGTGGTGGACAATATTCATGTGAGACATATATCAGGGGTGGACAATATGCATGTGAGAGATATACCAGGGGTGGACAATATTCATGTGAGACATACACTAGGTGTGGACAATATTCATGCTAGACATACCAGGTGAGGAAAATACTATAGCTGATCCTATGTCTCGTCACCGGGACACAAAATTCAGGAGATTGGCTCAACAGGCAAATGCAAACCCGATACCTTGTCTTCCACTTTCAATTTTGATTATGAGCTAGGTAGCCAACTGTAGTTTCCAACAATTGACGAAGATCATGTGTTATATTTCATTACTTATTGTCAGAATACCTTTCATCTCAAACATGATACAATTAATTTGTATTTAGCTCGCATTCGTCATTTCTACATACGATATAACGGTATTGACCCATTGGAAAAGAATTTATGAATAGGCAATATTATGAGAGGCATTAAAAATCACAGGAAGAGTGGAAGAGAGAAAGATTACCTATGTTTTTATACTTTATGCTAGAATTTGTTTTTAAATGAACAGTTTTGGGATTTTTGCGATGAATTTACTTGTAGATTTTCTGAAGAAGGAAGGTGTGACAAAGATATATGATATCTCCCTAGAAATGGAGCAGAAATAGGTTTATATTTAACTAGCGGTCAACTAATGGCGACCCTTTTTGATAAAGTAATAACAATATATAAAAACTTTACTTTTTATCCAATTTATACAATGGTGAAGTACACTGAATCAAGGAAAACATCTGGTGCCAACCTAGTTCACTTTTGTTAACGATAGTACATGTACGTTTCCGCTAAGTATAAATACTTTCATCAGTATATCTATTAAAACAAATATGATATGATGATAGTATATTTACTGGCCATTCCTTCCAAATAGGAGCAGCAACATCAGCTGCAAGTAGTTGAGTACAAGATCATGTGACTCAAGCACATGGCCATTTGTCATTAGATTGTTGTATTAGATACATTCAAGTTCATCAAAATTTCATTTAGAATGCTCAGTATGAAATATATTTAAGAGGTTAATGCTTTATATCATTATAAGCATTACGTATATTTCATATTTTCACATGATTGTAAATGTAGGGTATTAATGGCCTCTCTTATTAAAATAGTTTAACTCGTTATGGATGATATTGATGATTTTGTGTAATAACTTATTTTTTCCCACTCAATAATACATTTATTTAAGGGTTCGTGTTGCCTGACTGGGTTCTACCTTGAGCGACTTAATCCCATATCTTAGGTCATATATCATTGCACGTGACTGGTTTCTACCTCAGGAGTTTAATCCACGATTTATAATGACTGGGTTCTACCTCAGGAATTTACTCATTACATATCCTGACATGGTTCTACCACAGGTGTTTGGCAAGAAGAGGTTGTAACATAACTTTGATTTTTATTTTTGTTTGCATGTATATATACGTATCTTATTATATATATATATATATATTGCTAGAGAAGTGAGCAGCCCCCAAGAAGCCAAAAAATTGATGCTATGTGTTTATAGATGTATTTTATTGTATACATGATTTTTCTGAAGAGGCTAGTCATATATTATCCTCTCTATATATTATTTAACAGTAAACATATCAGAACACAATATCTTATGAATTGGGAAATTAAACATGAGATAACATAACCTCGTAAAATAGATAATATATCTCACATAAATTAATTCTGAAAACACTCCTTTACAAGCCAAATAGAGGTCTTGTTATTCCATATGGTCAAAATGATTAAGCGTTTCTTTACACATAAGAATGCATTCTAATCATAATTATGTCATGTAGTGTTTGATTCCAGCAAATTCTACTTACGCAAATATTTGCCAAATCTTTTCTTTTGCAGCTAGAGAAAAATAAAGAACAATATTTGTCAAAATATTTTTTGCAACGCTAAAAGGTCTATACATACACGAAAGGCGGAATATTGCACACCATACTACACAGTAAAATTGTCAAATATTGTGTCTGGCATAAGAGATAAAACTGGAATCAAAAACTGTACCAATGAGAGTGAAAACGTAATAAAAGTGATTAGTGATTAGTGTGATAATCTATAGTGGCTAAAGACAAAACAGATATCAAAGAGTGGATTGGTTTTGGCACATCTTGACAAAATACTTAGTCTATCATAATGATATTGTAAATATAGCGCACGCATGGAACGAACTTAAAGCGGTGATATTTTACCTGAGGTATATAGAAAGAGGTGAAACAAACGTGAAGCGGTGATATTTTACCTCAGGTACAGGGAAACAGGTGGAACAAACATGAAGCAGTGATATTTTACCTGAGGTGTAGGGAAACAGGTGGCATAAACTGCGTAAATCAGTATCATCAAAAATAATTGGCGTAAACAATTTAAAGATAACTTATGTGTATTTTGAGTTTTTTGTTATCATTTTGTGCTTTGTATTAACTCAAGATGAAGAGATGATACACAGGTAAGCTTTTACCTTTACATTGGGTACTCGAACACTACATAGTGTATAGACGCTTTTTGGTTGATATGATAACGGTATGAAAACATACAGAAATACCTACGTTTACATATTCTGCCAGGTTTACTGTTAGGGTCGAGAGATTGATCCTCATATTCGCTGAAACATGAACACATATAACTTCCTTTGGTATTAATACACCAAGCTAACTCAGAACAGTCACTGGCGTGCCCATACCAATCCGTACACTCATCAAAATCTGTTGTACAGATTTTAATCACATATTAAAAATTATATAAACAAACATTTTGTGTAAAACGGGAGACAATGCATTGTATATTAGATATAAACTAATCATTACAGTTCTTGTTCTTTTTTGTTTTTGTTTTTTTAATTTTTATTTTATCTCATTTCATCTAATTTTTATTATTATATTTTTTGTCACTATCCTTGTTTAAAACTTCTCAACTTGTAAAGGTCGTAGAGTTTTATTTAAACAGTTCGATTGTAGTAAATCGAATTAAACTATTATTAAAAAGTGTTTATGTTTTAATATTATCGATGCAATAATTTGTTCAGGATATTTCAAAACATTTGCAAGCATATGTAATACTCCACCGTCCATAAGTATATGCTCATCGAAAGGTCTTCCAACTTTTAGATTACTTTTACCAAGAACACCATCATTTCTATAAAAAAAAAATAGAAACCAATATTTTCATTATTTTTATATTTTTGAATACAGAAAACTGGCAATATTTTTTTAATGTGGTAATCGATAACTCTTTACTGAAGTGCCTTAGCCAATATCAGTAACTTGGCGTACATATGGTCTGATTCTAGATTATTGAATTTTCATAATAGGCATTTTCACAATAACTTTGGGGTCGTTGTTACTTTGCAGAGAGTTAAGTAGTAACGTTTTTGACGTTGGAAATCAATCTACAAATATTGTGACGTTTTTTGTTTTATTTTTTTTTTTTTTTTTTTTTTTTTTTTTTTTTTGAAAAGAGTGTCCACTCACTTGGTTTCTTATAATTACAGCTCTACGATGATCGTGAAATGGTCTACAACATAATTAAATGAGTTCATCGGTTAAATACTCACCTTTGTAAGTATTCAATAAGAATCCTACTCAGTTGAGTTGCATTGAAAACATTATAGTAATCCTCTTTAACATTGACCAGGCCACTGACTTGTATTCCATGTTTAATCTCTGTCATATTTATAAACGATGATGATACAAATCTCGACCACAACGAACTTCGGTTAAAGGAGTAATCAAGCTGAAACGAAAATTTTGATTTTACATATCAATAAGGATTGTAAAAAAAAACTCTGACGTGATGCAGGAAGATATAACTGCATGTAGTTCAGTTTTTATTTGAATAATGAAATAACATTGTCAAATATACTGGGAGAAATTTTGCCCCGATAAAAAAAGAAAACAAAATAATAAATAATCCCCTGGTAAACATGTTGCAAGTTCAGCATATAAAAAAGTATACGTGATTAGTCTATCGAACTGAAATTCAAGTCAAGATATGTTTAAGCTTGTTATCTTCTGGAGAATTTTCATTTCCATAAAGCTTTTACGTTCAGTTTCAGATAAATATACTTTCAAAAAACATTTTCTAAATAAAAGGAAATTGGATAACCGTTTATACTTTAGGCACGCTTACCTTACCGGTGCACCTGGTCCATGCTCCCAGTTTTTAGTGGAGTCAGAGTTGCTCATTTGCTTTTGTTACTTTGTATGTATGATTTTAGTTACTTTATGTTCTTTGTTGTGTATGTCTGTTTTCCATGTCTGGTCTTTGTACCTGGATTACATTCTTCTGATTACCGCTATAACCTTGGTTCCCTTGATTACTCTCCTAAGCACATATATAATTGGTTTCCCGATATTCCTCTGGTTCTTTGTATCGTATAGAACGCAGACTTAATGACAGTGTTAAATTAAGCTAAATACGTCCATTGGAGTATCCTGCCAACGAACTAAGGTTTTTACAGAACGGGTTAATAATTGCCCTTACGATATGTAGACGTGTAAAATTATTAAGTTGGTTATATTTCCTTTGCAGGAACCAGGTTATCTTTCTTCTACTTGTAGGAATCGAGAATTAGCCTTCACTGATGCAAAATGAAAAATGCAATTAGAATGAGTTTTACTTGCAAATTGTGTGGACAGGTGTAAAGACTGGATTCAAAGATTCTGTATAATCAATAGAAGACACATGTCGTATGATTGTCAATGAAATAGTCATCCACTAAATGCCAAATAACGAACAATTTAATTTCTAAAGACACCACACGGTCTTCAGTGGTGGGCAAAATCCATACCATATAGAGTTAAGATAAATATTACTTTCACCATAGTTTTTAAAACCAATTAAGTGTTTTCATTTCTTTAAGTTAACTAAGATATGATACTGTCGTACATCACCAATAGGACACGATTGGTCAGATGACTGGTAGGTATAAACGATACTTACTCCTAGTATGTGAAGTCTCAACTTCATATCTCTAAACTTTCTAGTGTTGTTATTGGAATATTGTTTAATATACTTGAAAGGAGTAAATAGATAACATCGTTCGTCATCCGGGTCCTTTGGATAACAACCTAATTCTTCTGTTATATTGACTCTGATGAAATAGGACTGGACTTCTAAAATTCAGAAACCATTAATAATTGATTGCATAGTTGAATATTTGTATGATTTTTATAAGACATCATACCAAATTTTAATTTACTTGTATGTTCCAATTTTCGAGAAAAAAGGCATATCTACATAATAAATACAAAAATACCAATCATATACTAGAGAAACTTTTATAACATCGTTTAATTAAGGCTCTGAGTGTTTGAGTCGGTAAGAAAACACATTTTTTCCTCGCAACAATACAATATTTATACCATGTTATACACAAGTCACACTTACATTCCATTTTTTAATGGAACAGAACTTAAAAAAAACATCGCGTAGGACTATTTCTAGTTAAATGTATGTGATGAAGAGTTTAAACAATATGTTTGTCATACCATGACACTCCCCTGCATTGTATTCATTGGCAAACCCTGGTTTACACTGACATCTGTTATTAACTCTTCCGTCTTCACCAGCACATACTTGGTTAGTTATATTCCAGTTCGGACACGGATTTGTCTCATTGATGTCACATAGGGCACCAAGCCAGACGTTTTGTACATGTGGAACCTTTACTCGAATCCCTTTAGAAAAAGAAAACTGGTGTAAATTCTCGTGTTTTACTTGAGTGAAATCATTTTAAGAGGCACTATTCCATTTCCTTAGTATCCATATATGAAGAGATAACTGTATATAGATATATGCAGATAGGCGTTTTGTTTGATTATGGAACATTTTGTTGGCCAAGTATCGTTATCTGAAGTTGATGTTTTAATAATTAGAATTTCTTACTAATGAGTTAAATGGGTACTGTATTAGTCATTTCGCAATGCTCACTAATTTGATACACCCGCGTTCCCTAATTTGACATCAAAATTGATTTGAACTCAAATCTTTAAAAACAAATCTGCACAATGGGAATATCAGCCCTGGTTTGAACTTATGGTTTGATAAGTTTTTAGTCGTCATGAACTCGTGGATCGTTACGGTGTATCCATCTGGGATAAGAAACCTGATTAGTTCAACGTGTCACAGTTTTCCTTTCCTCTTTCATCTACCCAGGACTTGACTTTTTATGAGCAATTCGGCGAGTGTTTCTAGAAAAGCAGAGGACGCTTACCCTACCGGTACATCTGGATCATGCTCCCAGTTTTTAGTGGAGTCCGAGTTGCTCATTTGCTTTTGTTATTTTGTATGTATGATTTCAGTTACTTTATGTTCTTTGTTGTGTATGTCTGTTTTCCATGTCTGGTCTTTGTCCCTGGATTACATTCTTCTGATTACCGCTATAACTTTTAGTTGCCTTGATTACTCTTTTAGCTGATAATATTCAAATATATCAAATACGCTATCCATGCCGAAATACCATTATTTATTAAATATAAGGCCATAACATATTTATGAAACCACCATGGGTTAATGTATGAGTCTGAACACCGCTGGTATTTTTTGGCATCGTTCATTTTCTTATTTATCATACTGATCTTTAACATATATACATTTTGGTACAGTATTGTTTTCAGAGTCATGAGAGTAACCAGTGTCGAAATTTGTACTTCTTGGAGGAGTGTTGTGGTTTATATTGGTACCACATTCATCACCAAATAGATTAAGGATAAAATTTCCCATGTGTCTGTAATTTTCATTATTTGAAACTGTTTGTATCTAGTCAAGTCTATGACCTATCTGATTGTTAGTCCTTGCAATGTTAATAGTATTCCTATTTAATTGGTTAGAGGTCATTTCTAATTGGGATTGTAAAGTGTAGAAGTAAGGCATATCACTGTTTTTTGCAATAGTAATATCAAGATTCGAAAATAATTTAGTTGAAGCGAGGCATCTCCAAATCTGGGATCACCTTTTTAGTGGTTATATACCAGTGGGGTTGCACAATTGATAGTAGGAGCTAGCCTCTGTATGCAAACCTAAAACTCCAATTTGGGTATGTACGTATCCCACCGCCGGTCACTAAATGTCGCGCCTCAGTCCTGGTTTGAACTTTTGGTTTTGTCGAACCAAACACGACACCTGTATCTCCCACGAATTGTGCAGAAAACTTGGCAATGTAAAATGGCGGGAAAACTCTCGCAGAAATCTAATCACCGCCCGGTAGTTAAAAAGTCATGTGCATTTTTAATCACCGGAATTTTTCGATACAGAATGCAGTGCATACAGTGAGGGCACTTCATTTGAACCAGACGGAGGAAGAAATTTCTCAATTCTCTTCCGTCCACGGTCAATACTAGTTCTAGGTTTTATGACAAACACAAAACCCACAAGACAGGGAATCAGATAGAAGTTTCCAGAAGCTCTCAAGGAAGCTAATGAAAACAGTCAGATGTGGACAGTGCAGAGATCACTTCTATCTATTGTAGCTGAAAAGAAACCGTTCAGCTATGTAAAGAAGTTTATTCCTGGTTTGACATCATATAGATAGCATGTTCCAAAGCGCTGTGGATTACAGTATGGAGTCAGGGGTCCAGTACCATCTACTACAATCGATAGATCCAGTAAAGTTAAACATTTCCTGACCTTCATCACTTCTTCCAATATTATTTCATTTTAAGAAAATAGTGAGTAAATGGTACGAAAATCAACATTTCTTGATTAGACTTAAAAGGTAAACATATTTAAAATATTTTCCCCCCATTTTTTATATTGATATGAAATAATGATAAATTGTACTCAATCGTTCAGTGGTTTGAAACGACATGTAATGTAAAGTTTACTGACGATGTATATCATCAAGGTATCTTACTCCTCAGATAAAACAGCATTGTCGCAGTGTAACAAGCTACATACCCCATTTCAGTCATAAAGGGCACAAAAATGACAGATTTGGAAAATTAATTAGTGCATTATTAATAAGGTATATTTTTACATTTTTGGACAGTTATGTAAAAGTATTATTAATTCATAACTAAATTTGTACCATGCTCATTAAAGATGATTAGTACAATATGCCCTTCCAAAAAATCTTTGTGGAGACTGGTAGGGGAAGGTACGATAAGACCCATATTTGTCCCCCCTACCCCATTACATTGTTTTTCTGTTTAAAATGTGAAATGAACAAATTAAGCATATCATTTATCGATGATTGCAAATATGTCCGACTTTGATAAATCTGTGATTTTTTTTATTAGATATAGCGAACGTGGGCACTTATTGGAACACTTTTGCGATTTTTGAGTGCCTCAGCAAACTTGACCCACAAATATTGTTTATGAAGTCTCAATTGTTACTTTGATAGAAGTCCAGATAAGTTAAGATATACCTGGGTCTTATTGGTGGAGACCTTTAAAAACAAAATTAGCATTGAATATTGGCATTTTACCTAATTTTTTTTTTTTTTTTTTGATTTGATGAATTTATAAAAATTTAAAACCATAGTTAAGAATAAATTGACAGTGTATATCACATTTTTGTCATTTACTTTAAACATTTTTTTTCGTTAAATAGGGGTCAAATATGGCCCTTATGGTACCTTATCCTTTCAAAATGTCAGCAGTGACTATCATCTAATGAATAAATTCTTGTTTATTTATTTATTTATTTTTATTATAATAATGCTATTTAGTGAACAAATATATGCAGAAAATAAATTAAATAGTTTTTGTTTACATATTTCGCCCCATATCCAGGAATAACACCAAAATAGCTCTTATTGTAGATGGCGTTGTGCCATCACATTAGCCCATAACAATGTTCAAGTGAATTGAAAGAGTAATCAAGGGAACCAAGGTTATAGCGGTAATCAAAAGAATACAATCCAGGGACATATATACATGTATGTATAGGTTGAAGTTGGGATATATATACATGTATGTATAGGTTGAAGGTAGGATATACATACATGTATGTATAGGTTACTTTCCACAAATATTAAGGTTGGATGCCTTAAGAAGATATGGGATATGTAATAACAGTCATTTTCATCAAAATTAACGGTTGCTCATTCATGCGTTACGTGTTATTTTTAGTAACTGTATATGGAAGAAATACCTATTATGAGATTCCTTTGTCTATGTTTTTTTTACATTGATGGTAGACATCAACATCAAACGTTTGATTAAATCATCTCTTTTAATAAAATACCAGTTTTCAGTTAAATACAGGAGAAACTTTCAACGATTTTCAGTGAATTTACAGACTGGTTGCTAAGGGAAATGGGAAATAAGGGTCCTTGGTTACTATGTTCTCTTTACACCAGAGTAGCTTGATTTCATTTTTTTTTTCACTTTGATGAGTTGTTATACACTAACAACACAAGCAATATCAGTTTAATTTTGAATATTGGCCACTGATTCTTTATAGAGAATTGATATTAATATTTATAACTCTGGTATCGTGTTCATTCTAACCAAGCATTTTAATGCTTGTTATATATGAATTTGGACTAAACATTTTATTTCGGACGCGTTGAAATATAAAAAGAACTGAACGTTTACTCTTAAACCTAGAAATTGTCATCAATATAATCTTACAGCCTAACCCCTATTCCGTAACAATATAATAATAATTCGGTAAAGTTTCATTAATTTCCATTATATGGTGTAAGAGGAATAATGGATAAGAGTTTTTAACTCCCGTGTCCCCATATTCATAAATAACTAAGTATAGACTTGTAATTTAATTATAGGTCTCTGGTATATGTTTTGTTGAGTGAATTGGATCAAAATTTAAAATAAGATTTCCACTATGTGAATATGTAATGAAGATTCTGTAAAAGTTTCATTAAATTCCATTAAATGGTGTAGGCAAATTAACGGAAAAGGGATGGCTAACTCCGTGTCACAATTTTCATGAATGACAAAGTCCATGTCTAGTTACCATATGTAAAAAGCTAAAATAGATACACAAAAGAAAACTGTTAAAATGTGAAAGTACCAATAAATTCCATTCAGTGGTTTGAGAGAAGAAAAGGTTAAGAGAAGGATACTGATCTGTGTATTGAATGAAAGGAAGAAAGTACGGACGGAAGGAAGGACAGAGACACCCCTATCACTGTATATCCCCACTTTGGGTGGGTATAAAAAGAACTTTCTATGAGAAAAACGCCAACTTTTTGAGCTGCATGTAAAATATTCCAAATAACTGAAAGTAGACTGCGTTTGATTCTTCGTTCTGGAAGTACGGATGGATGGAAGGACAGACACCCCCATCACTAAATATCCTCACTTTGAGTGGGGTATAAAAGCTCTATCAGATAAATGTCAATTTGGTAATATATACAGTTCCTTAAGGTAAATATTAATAAAACAACCAATCAATTGATTTGAACATTGAAATATCGATGGTTTCGTATTAATCGTCAACAGGAAATTGGCATGTTGGTTGTATGTCTGCATAATTTAAATCATGGAAAAAATAGTTTAAAAAGTATAGCACTCCTACAGAAATAACTGCTCCCTGCAATTAGTCGGAAAAAAAAAGAAAATTTTCATTATATGTAATCTACAAACTGTCAGGATTGTTGCATCAAAATCAGTATTTTTCATATAATGTGTGATCAGTATAAATGTGGCGATACCTCACACAAACTGCAGAAAGATTGGTAGTTTAGAATTTCGATAATGCTAAGTAAGATGAATTTATATGAAACTTTATCAACTGTTAAAATGAAACTCAATATTACATGTAATAAACTTACTTGGTAAACAAACCGAACGGTCTGATGATTGTACGAATTTATACGTGCAGTTGCAGATTCCTTTTGTGCAATGAGTTTCGGGTATCTGTTTACAATGATTATCAGCTGTGCATCTGTCCCCGATTGTTATTGCATCTGACTTGAAAAAATAGGGTAACAGCAGATATATAACGTACTAATTGATGAAGGATTATGGCGTTAGGAGTAAAATTTGAACTACAGATCCTTTGAAGAAACAGCTAGTACGCGTGTAATCACTTTGTTCTGTAGTTGCTAATGTGAATAAGCAATAAAGTTGTAAGGGTGAAAATTAACCAGATGATGATAGTGTACAATGAAAGATCATTGTGTGGCTATAACAAAAAGCATTTGGCGATATACTTTAAAGCCAACAGGATAATTAATTGGAAAGAGTGATTATATTTTAGTTATTCAAAATAACCAGTTGTTTATACTATTTATTATATAGATTTTCTCCATTATTTGTTGCTATTTTTAATTTTATACAGTTATTAAATGGGTTGGATGCAATAGACCAGAATATTTGTCCTGAGGTACTGAGAATGATCAAGTGTTGGCCTTGTGCAATAGAACACTTGATCATTCTCAGTACCAAAGGACAAATGTTCTGGTCTATTGCATCCAACCCATTTAATAACTGTTTTATTACCTAATTTGTCTATGAGATATAATAAAGAATGGAAATGGGGAATATGTCAAAGAGACAACCATTCGACCAGGAATAGGAAATTGACCGCTCCATGTTTACGAATTGGCAGACGAGTCACATCTACGTTTTTACACACGAGTTTTTTGTGTGTAAATTCCAATTCAATAAAGCGCTTAAAAAGTTCAACCATTCAAAAGGCTTAGATAAAGGTCATTATGGGGTCAGCGCAATAGACTTCTCAAGGAGACTATTGCACCGTGCAATAGTACATCGACAGTGCAATAGATCGCCCTGTCCTGAATAAATTTTGAAAATAGAGAAAAATATGTGTATGTTTAATTAACAAGATACAACCTTATAATTAGGTAATAAATATTTTTATTACATACATGAAGATAGCAGTGTTTTGTCAAATGTTTCCAGTGTAATAAATGTCGAGAATTCACTGTCAAATAAATTCGGTAATTTCACCCTCGCATTTTCTCCCGCCAAAACGTCACAACTTTGATATCAATCCGCCAATCACATAATTCAAAATTCATGTTGAAAATATCGATAAATGATGAAGAAAATCTATAAAATAAATAGGATAATCAATCGGTTATCGTGAATAACAAAAATATGGTCACTCGTGCCAAGAACGCTTTAAGATTTAACTCGTGCGCGGAACAAGTTCCGCATACTCGTTAAATTTACGCGTTCTTCGGCACTCGTGATAATATTTTGGTTATTCGCTCTTTCCAATTAATTATCCTATTAATATTTTATGAACGGTGGGTTGATATATTGTGAAGTTTTGGTGGAAGAAATTACCGAATTTATTTCACAGAGTGAATTATCGTTTTTTTTTTGTTTTTTTTTTGTTTTTTTTTTTACACTTGGAACATTCGGTACATTACTGCTATCTTTTTTCCCTTATATAGAGTAATAATCAAATTTTAAATTGACTCTACTCACATGGCCAGCATATGGTTCGATTATTATCCGTGTAATATCCCTCCTGACAAGAACAAATGAGATCTTTGTCGCAGTAACTAGCTGATATCATTACATAGCAGTGATAATCTTCAGAGCACATGTCCCCAATCCTAGCAGGAACTAAACGAATAAAAAGACACAATCCAACAACTAACAGAAACATTGTTTATAAAGTTGCAGCATTTTATCTTCAGTAAGAAATTGATTGCCAGAATTTCTGTATTCAGATGATTATATCTTTGATAAACCTTATCTCTGAAAGTCTGTAGAAAGTATAAGTAATCATGCCTACATTGAACGTAATTATTATTTCATTTTGATATATTATACCAGTAATCTAACCACACATATTAACAGAATAAATGCAATTAAATATAAGGAGACCATGATTAAAACAAGGAACAGGATATCCATAATCAGGGATTAAAAAGAGATTAAAACTAGGAACAGGATATCCATAATCCGGGGTCAAAGAGATTGAAATCAGGAACACGATATCCATAAAACGGGGACAAAGAGATTGAAATCAAGGACCCGATATCCATAAATCGGGGACAAAGAGATTCAAATCAGGAACAAGATATCCATAATCCGGGGACAAAGAGATTCAAATCAGGAACAAGATATCCATAATCCGGGGACAAAGAGATTCAAATCAGGAACACGATATCCATAATCCGTGAAAAAGAGATTAAAATCAGGAACACGATATCCATAATCCGGGGTCAAAGAGATTAATATCAGGAACACGATATCCATAATCCGAGGTCAAAGATATTGAAATCAGGAACACGATATCCATAAACCGGGGACAAAGATATTCAAATCAGGTACACGATATCCATAATCCGGGGTCAAAGATATTGAAATCAGGAACAGGATATCCATAATCCGGGGTCAAAGAGATTAAAATCAGCAACACAATATCCATAATCCGGGGTCAAAGATATTGAAATCAGGAACAGGATATCCATAATCCGGGGTCAAAGAGATTGAAATCAGGTACACGATATCCATAATCCGGGGTCAAAGATATTGAAATCAGGAACAGGATATCCATAATCCGGGGTCAAAGAGATTAAAATCAGCAACACGATATCCATAATCCGGGGTCAAAGATATTGAAATCAGGAACAGGATATCCATAATCCGGGGTCAAAGAGATTAAAATCAGCAACACAATATCCATAATCCGGGGTCAAAGAATGTCCATGAAAACAGACAAACCACCAAATATAACAAGCAATAGCTATAAAAGTATCCTGTGTTTTTCAAAAAAAACTGAGGGTTTGATCAAAGTGTAAACGAAAGAGGGCAAGTGGAAAACTACAAAAATGCTTGTCTTTCACATTGTGCATAGTGAATTTGGAAACACCGATGAAAGGAAACTTTCGTAGATAGAGTTAAAACATAAAAAATGAAAACAATATTTTCATTTAAATTCAAAACATAAAATGATTGTATATGATACTGAATAAATGTTTGGTGCTTCAGTGATTTATGCTGACCTGTTTCTAGTTTTATTGGTTTATAAACTCACAGTGTATACATGAGGCATTGTTATCGTCGACAAAGTACTTATCTGGACATTGACATACACCTTCACATTCTGATAACGGGTCAATTTGACGACAGTGTAAAGAAGAGTGACATTCGTCTCCTATCGCAGTAGGCTCTGTGAATAAATATGACTTTTATGAAATGATATAAATGTAACTTGCATTTTTGTAGGAACGAGTTGCTGGATAAAGAACTAAGATTAAATTCAATATTTACTCTCCGTAAAAACAATGTGGGTATTTTTGTCAAATCGGGGTTACTTTAAATAGAAAGAAAATATAAGCCATTCCTTATAATTTAATTTAACGAGTAAATCATGAAAAGATGAAAGGTTAAAAATGTCACTGTATGTCTATTAAATGGTTGACTATTTTTTTACCCAATTAGAAAACATTCTGAAATTAATTATTGGAAAATGTATTTTGTAAAACAGTTTTAATTCTTACTCTCAAAACATTGAGTTCCATTTGATATACCAACATATCCATCTATACAAGAACATGTCCCATTTTTGCAATCCGAGTTTTTAACAGCGGCTGCACAATCTGTGTTTGTATTACAATCATCATCAACTATTCTCCGTCTGCACGTCAGGGTATTGTTTTCAGTAATATGACCAGCCAGACAAGTACAACGGCCAAATAAACACGCACTATTTTCGATAGCCGACAGACAATCGTAATCAGATGTACAACTATCACCGACGTTTTTTTGTACACATGCCGATAGATCCGACGACGCGGAGGTCCCATAGTCACAAGTACAAGTACTATTCACACAAAACGATTTATTATCTGCGTCATGACAATCACTGTGATCAAGACAGGGGTCGATACCAATGCGTCGTCGAGAACACGTGTTTTCACCATGCTTTACAAATCCAGAGATACATTGACAAGTGTTGTTACGGCATTCGCTGTTCTTTATCGAAAGACTGCAATCTATAGTTCGTTCACAAACGTCAAATAATATCCGTTTAGAACAAAAATCAGAATTGTTAGTGGAATGTTTGTATCCTTCTAAACATATACATTGTTCATTAATACATATACTGTTTGGAATGACAGAATTGCAGTCGCTTGTTTTATGACAAGCATCATAGATCTTCCGCATACGACATGTTTGATTTCCGAGTCTTAGATATCCTACCTTACAGCTACATGTCCCATTACAAAAACTGTTGGAAACAGACGAACATTCGGTGTCCTCGTTACACGTTTGACTAAGAATTCGTTCTGTGCATTTTTCACCATTGAATAAATATGGTTCTGAACATACACATGTCTCATTAACACAAATGCTTTTTTCAGTAAGTATACAGTCCGAAGACCTGTTGCACTCATTACCAACTGTTCTGGGTACACATGTTCCATTCAATGCTAGGTAATGTGACGTAGTGCAGGCACATCTACCACCGTGACATACACTGTTATTTATTTCAATACAATCTGTAGATGAATTGCATGTATCTTGAAGGGTTCCTATACATAAACATAACATAAATCAGTTCGTTTCAATGGAGTTAAGTTTTTATGTGAATTCGCAGTACCGGTATTAAGTTTAGCAAATGAAAAAGTTTAAAAGCCTTATTGGGTACTTATTTTTAATAGTAGTTAATATTTTATGTGGTGACATTTTAGTAAATCATTTTCTTACTCGCGATTTAATTTCATTAATATCGGATTTTTTTTTCATTTATCTTTGAAAGTATTCTACCGGCTTCTATGGAGTAAACGTACACGGTTTGACGACTAATATACTCAAGACCCCAAACTCTAAAAATTCGCCGATGTTCTTAGAAAATGAATTCGAGGTAGTTTTCGTGTGGATTGTTTTGTTCTAATCTGCAACAGTATTTAAATATCATATAAAATATCATGACTGACAAATCCCCATCGGTCAATATAGGAGCTAGGCATATTTCATCATTAAGCATGATTTTTTTTTATATCACGAACATAACGTGGAGGATTCTTACCTAATCCTGTACATGCTTATCAGGCGCGGATCCAAGGACTGGCGTACTGAGCGTACGCCTCCCCCTAAATCGGTAAGAAAATATTTTTCACCACAAGTTTCAGCCCATAATATTTTTTGCCTTGTTTTGCACGGCATTTAATTCAATTAACGCCTACCCATCCCCCCCAAAAAAAACTCAAATCCTGGATTCGCCCCTGCTTATTTACTATAATGATTGATTAATTATTGTTTTTATGCCGTTTCGGCAACCAGGGCCATATCACGGCAAGATTATTATTATAAAGTTTCGTGTTTGTGCATGTCGATGTACTATGTCTCGAAGGAGCGAAGAAGGTAGAGAGCGCTTTAAAACATTATCTAGTTTAGCATTTATGTACGTGGAGTAAAATTCAAATAAACTTAGCCTGACCGATGCTGACGTCTTGGTCTTTTCTGTCTACTAATCAAAATAAAGGCTTGGCATTTATCTTCGATTGTGCTCGCTCCTAAAACTATTCATCTGAGCTACCATTCACAAAAAATCGAACTTTAAAAAGCAATCAAGGGAACCAAGATTCTAGCGGAAATCAAAAGAATGTAATCCAGGGACAAAGAACAGATATGGAAAACAGACACACACCACAAAGTACATAAAATAGCCAAAATAATACGTATAAAGTATAACAAAAGTAAATGAGCAACTTAACTAAACAAATCCGGAGAACAAGTGTATGTTGCAGTATATTTTACCGCGGGGATGGACTTACTAGGTAGACATTGATCACCAACAGTATCTTCAACACAAGAACATATATTGTTGTGACATGTTAACCGACCACTACAGTCACCGTCTGTTACACACGCAGAAACGTTGGTATTCGTGTTTGTGTCAGGAATCACGAGTGGCGAAAGTCTGCTTGCAGAAATGATATGTTTACAAGACTCAATCGCATTTAAAACAATTTGGTAGTTTTCAATATGATAAAGAATATAAAGACTGGACGTCCATTTAATTTTCTTGTCGAACTCTTCGCATCTTACAGTGGAGTAATTTGTAAATAAATGAGATTCGTTTGTTAAGCAGTTGAGTAGAATAGCATCCAAATCCCTGTTCTCATCGTTAATAACGAGTACAGAGCGATCGAACAAACCGTTATAATTACATAACAGTAAGCTGCCATCCTTTGATAAATTGAAGGTACAGCATTGTATTGTATTGCATACACCTGTATCATCGATCTTTCCAGAACGATTTATCAAACCAGCTTCACAATTACTGTCAAAAGTAAAATTACTGCAAGAACAACGCAGTAATTCGTACTCTATATTTACTTCAACAACTTCTGTATAATTTAATTGCATATTCGAGTGATGATCATGTGAACTAAGTCCAGATGTTGTAGAGTTTAAATTACGATGAGACGACGTCACATCGCTTGTTTCGTTAGTTTGGTCTCCAGTGACGTACAAATCACGCGTTGTATTTGGCATCAGTTGGCAGTTGCAGACGACATCAGGCTTATCTAAAAAAAAATGATGTAGTGTTAATTCCTTTAAAAATCATCATTTCTTGTTATTATTATTGACATTTAGTATACTAGAATAACAACCAAGACATCGCATACAAAATTATTTGGAATGTTGATATAATGTCAAATTGTATGTCTTGTAGAATGTTAACTGTAATTGTAGCGGGGGTATTTAGTGCGCTATAAAACATGGTTTTAACCCGCCGTTGCCATCGAAAATGCCTGTACAATTGTGATTGTTTCCATAGGTTCGATATTTTTTTTCTTTTGCCTTTTTCTCTTTCCTTTTTCCAACGCAGTCGGTATAGGTCCGCTTATTACCCTTTGACCTTACAAACGTTCTTCCATGGAAACGCAGGTCACCTGATCGTAATTGTGTTTCCCGATTGGCCAAATACTGAAAACTTAGTGGCATTCGAAAAAACACTGTATCGAAAATTAAAATTGCGTGCCATGTGTTATTTCCCAAATGAAATAATAATAAAAAAAAAATAATAATAATAAGTAAAAAGAACAAATTTTACTGCGTCGGCTATTTTTTTTTTAAAGATAGCACTTGTTTACTATTCCTTGGATGATTGTCTGGATTTATCAGTTCGGTACTTTTTTTACCCTTTATAAAGGCTTATCACAATTATATTAGTTACAGCTCCCAGGTAACCGTCTACGGTTATTTAGACAGTCGATAGATTCTGTTGGAGGGTGAGGCGTTAGCCAAATCCCTCCAACAGATCTACTGATTGTCTAAATAATCATAGACTGTTGCGGGAACTTGTAACATTTTTTATAAGATTTTGCTCATCTGTATTATGGGGAAATAGGTTAATCTTTGTATCGAACTATATTTCTTAGAAGTTCGGTGGTTACTAGGTAAAATCTATTTTTGTGTTGGCCTCTAGGACAAATGTAAACACTGGCCAGTGGCGCGATTGAACTATCTTTGTCAGGACATTCATGTGAAAATGTTTGAAAGTGTACACTAAGCGTGCGTCATTTCATTAATAGTGCTATATTAGTTATTTTCATGGATTTTCCTTTTATGTTCATTTGCATATAATTGTTTATTCAAATATTTTCATCAAGATATCCTTTTCTTACTCGGACACTTCAGAAATATTTTAAAATTAGAGTTAAACTGAACTGTCAAATGACAGTTGAGCGACATGTTTGATGCATTACAACCAAGGTCAAACCAAACAAAACAATATCAATTACACTGAGTGTGTAATTCTCACGACGGAAGGGGATAACATGAATATTAGGGTGCGAATGAACGACCCGGAAACAACATTGCATATTCGACGTTGTTTTCATAATATATACTACACCCATTCATGTATTTCAGCGCATTTTAAGACTTTTTTATTGCGAAGATTAATCAAGAAATTTCATAAAGATATATAAAAAGTTTCCATAAAATGGTATTATAATTACGAGAAGATTAAGCCCACTTATGAAGTACATCTTCGAAACCCATTAGATTCTGTGATGTTGGCATTGGTTAATGTAATGTCAGGATATTGTTTCAGATAATGTATTTTGCAATTATCACAGTAGTTATATCAATTACGACAGGAGATTGACATATTATTGTGTGAAGTCTGTCAGGTCCGTAATTAACCGTACAATATACATGTTTGGGGCTTCAAAAACATCGTATCATAGATTCTAACGAGGTACACTAGGTTAGACTTGAAACCCTTATTCTTATTTAATGAATTTGTGAAGGATTTTGTTCGGTTGGCATGGTATATTTAGGATTAGATTTTACCAAGTCGGCTTAATTATTGTAGGTCTTTATTCGTTCAAAAGAAGTATGTCCATGCATTAATCGTATAATCGTACTTGCCTCTATGGAGATGGTATCAAAAACACATAATTACTACTTGCACCAAAAGAACTCAAACCAACCATAATAACTCTGTCTGTACACACTCTTATAAGTCGGCAAAAAACTAGCAAAAATTTGTATCACATGCTGTGAAATACAATTTATAATAATTGGATTTAGGCGTCAAAGTAAATTCTTTATTCAGGAGTTAGGTGAAATTTTAACGTATATTTTTATTTCAAGGATTAGAAAGGTTCTACAGCAGCGGCCACTATTGTGTGTCCATCTTCATCCTGAGCAAAGATTTTTTTTATTATCATTATCATTTTATTTTATTTTATCTCATTTTTTCATTTTTTTTTTATTTTGTTTTCATGTAGAATATGAGAATATCGACATGTGGAGAACGTTTACCATAATATAGTGAATCTGGCCTATTTTTCCGATTTTTGATGGAGTTTTGCTGGGGGGTTTCTTTGTTATCTCCTGTTATAGCTAAGGTACTAGTATATTCTTTCTTTTGATCATTTTATAACAAAACGTTCTAAATAAATAATACAGCATCAATACCTAAATCGAGCAACAAGAGGGTTAACAAGAAAAAGAAATAGAAACGCCCTTACCTTTTAGCAATGATGTCAGAAGTACAACTATTATCACCAAGATGTTCCTTATGAAACGCTCAACGAGTGTGTTATTCATTGGAACGCCAATTCTAGTCACACAAACGACGAATTATAAAGGTCCATAAACCTTGTAAATTCCTAGTGTACATAGCACCACTAATACTGTGGCAATTAACTGTGAACGAATAGATTTGTTTTAATGATCAGAAATAAATTTTACATCAATGAGTTCTTTACACATTCCAGCTGCTCTAATGATTGGCGTTTTTCTCACAATACAATTCACCTACTTTAGAGATTCAGTAAAAATTGGCATCTAATGAAAGCTTTGAAAAGCATAAAAGTGTTACTGATTTGGATGGCATTCGAAGCATACACGAAGCTAAATATTTGTTTACAAGCCGACCGAGAGTTTTTACGCGAGTAATTTGTCTGATATTGCTTGTTCCAAGTAATTATTCCATACAATAATATTGGTTTAGTTGCTCAATGTATACCTATATACTCTGCTAATGATCTTAAAAAACCAAGTGTGTATGTCATCGTGTCTTTGATGTTATGCATGCTACAACAACATTCTTATATCGGCATTGTACAGTTTTGAGATATCTTAAAACAATGCACAATATGTGTATGTACATGAAACATACAGAATAAAGGTTAATGGTATTCACACGCCCTATATATTTGGATAAACCCTAAAGACTTTTAAAATTACACTATAACAAAGGGATAACCGCCTCTCTCCTTTCCAGGATCCATGCTATTTCAATGTTTTAATTGATTTCGATCTCATACACTCCACTTGATATTGCGACCATTAAATGTCGTGGATAAACAGAGGTACTTGGACAAGGATATGATGCTAATAGATTAAGTACGTCACTCCAACTGTTCTACGGTCGTCATCATGAAATAATTGATTGACACGAATTATCTGTTTACAATATAACACATGACTTCAATACGGACTTAACCTCAAACAAGGAGCATCATGGGTGCAAGAAGCAGGAAATACTTACCTTCCGGAGCACCTGAGTAGCAATATAACAGATACCCAAACCAATAATTTATATGACACAAAACAAGTAACACAACACAACATGAAAGGGTGAACAGTTCCTGAAACCTACCCTCTGTGAAGGATGAATATTTCCTGAAACGTGTCCGCTGTGCTTCTCGCGATTGTTGATTGTCAGGTTCAGTGAATGAGGAAGAACATATTGTCAGGTTCAGTGAATGAGGAAGAACATATAACATAAGACCTGTGGTCCAGACCAAAAACGCGACGCCCTTCGAAAAAAAGTAAGCATGGAAGCTAGTATTTCTAGCTAATTTTAAAGCTTCGAAATAAAACATCTTGCATAGGAGCAACTGCCTGATGTTATCCAGGAGTGTGTTTGGTATGGCAAGGTTTAGAATGATTCTCCTCTGTTTGGGGCAAAGTTTAGTAATACCGAGGTGACTTGACTTTTCAGAAGTTTCTCCTTATTACGCTGTATCCATTTTTTATAGAACAAAGAAAGAAATGCATGGCAAATTTGGGCGGACATGTGTTGATGTGTAAAACATCCATGATCTTAAAAAAAAATTCAATAACTGATATTAATTTCAACTCAAGAGAATATTAATTTATAATGATTATACACATCTTGAGAAAATATTAGTTTGTATAAGCCATTAGAGCTTGTCAGTTTCACACCTACACAGTCGTTATAATAAACAAGTTATAGGCTCGTAGCTTTTCACTTGCATTGGATCATAACACAGTTGATTTTGATTTTCGACAAGAGTTTATCGAGGTTCTTCTAAATCTGAACCTCTGTATTATTTTTTAGGGTAGATTATACCTAAATATTATCAAGTCTATAGATATATTATTTCGCAGAAATGGATTGGGACGAACATTTCAATAGTAAACAAAGGTTACCAAACTCAGTATTAAGATAGTGCACCTTAACATTAGCTATATAAATTGTATTAGATAGTTTTTCCAATTTTCAATTTCCAATGACACTGTGAAGTCAGCCTCATATCTTGACCTACACTTAGAAATCGATGGTAAAGGAAAACTATTGACCAAACTTTACGACAAACGTTATGACTTTTCATTCAGAATTGTCAACTTTCCTTTCATCTGTGGCAACATCCCTTCAGCGCCTGCGTATGGAGTGTTCATATCACAACTCAAACGTTATGCCAGAGCATGCGAAACTACACAGACTTTTTGTATAGCGCTAGAATTCTAACAGGTAGGCTTCTGGAACAGAGTTATGTTGCTACAAGATTGAAGTCATCACTACAGAAGTTTTTTATGGACATCATGAACTTGTGGATCGTTACGGTGTATCCATCTGCGCCATAAAAACTTATTTATTTAACGTGTCATAGTTTTTCTTTCCTCTCGTCTACCACGGACTTGACTTTTTTATGAGCAACTCGGCTGGTGTTTCTAGAAAAGCTAAGGACGCTTCCCTTACCGGTGCACCTAGTCCATGCTCCCAGTTTTTAGTGGAGTCCGAGTGCTCATTTGCTTTTGTCACTTTGTATGTATGATTTCAATTACTTTATGTTCTTTGCTGTGTATGACTTCCATGTCTGGTCTTTGTCCCTGGATTACATTCTTTTGATTACTGCTATAACCTTGGTTCCATTGATTACTCATTTGAACAGTAAAACAAATGCCAATGTGTAAAAGAGAGAAAAAATTGGTTGGCACATACAAACTAAACGTTAAGTATCCTTCATTTCAAAATTAAGAGTATGACAGAAAGTAAAATATCACCCTGTTATTACAATAAAGACGTACTAATCTTGTACGCGATGGGAAAAAATATAATTTCCTAAAGCGAATAATCTCCTTATTCATTCTGGAGAATACTTAAAAAGATATTGTATCTGGAAAAAAATCTTTATTCTATTTAAAATATCCATTTAAAATGCCAAAAACGAGTATTCAACAAGTCCAATAGTTCAAGTATGCATTTGTTAATATGAAAGAGTAATCAAGGGAACCAAGATTCTAGCGGATGTCAAAAGAATGTAATCCAGGAAAAAGCTCAGTCGTGGAAAACAGACAAACACAACAATGAACATAAAGTAACTAAAATAATACATACAAAGTAACAAAAGTAAATGAGCAACTCAGTCGCAACTAAAAACTGGGAGCATGGGCCAGATGCACAAATAACATAGTAATCTGTACTGTGTCTGTGGTCAATTCGAGATGACAACCCACTACTTATTACCCAGTCATCCATGATTCGGTTGTATATTCCCTAAATCTTCCACTTCGATTTGTTCCCAAAATATTGTTATTTGAACCATATGCATTTACTGTATATCATATAACGAGAAAATGTATGGTGTATATGTCAGAGACAACAAACCCACTCGAGATGAAAATGTCAACCCAAGACTATCCACTGGTCTTCAATGAAAGAAGTGGAAACCCTCATACCACAAGGCAGGCTGCAGCTGCTCCCTAACTTCATTATACACAAGTACAGGTAAAGAGATACCACTATACACTCAAGTAGCATAAAAATAAAATAAAGGTGAAAATGAAATAAGACATAAAGATGCCAGAAATTCCCGACTAGGGATAGGCGCAAAAAATGCGGCAAACTATTTTGGTAAGTGCAAAAAATTATTGTAGACAATAAAAAAATCTGTAAACACCAAGACCCTGTTTTAATTGCATTTCATGTTTTTTTTTCCTTTTTTATTTTGTCATATTATTCTGAATACTTTATTTTTTCTGTTGTCATATTTCTTGAACGTGCATACAACTTGAATACAACGATGACCTTGTTGTGTATTCTCTAAAGGGAGACGGACAGATGTAAAAGTTCTGCTTGTTTCCGAATTCCAGTCAAAAATGATACTACAGATGTTATGTCAATATCACTTGAATAAAATTTGATTACAGGAAATATTTTACTTCACAGCACAGTACTACTCTGGAAATGTATCCCTTGGTAAATTCAAATGTATTATACCTATTTATTGCGCTCTGATTCATTTATTGTATTAATAGCATACACAATTGTTTTTGGTTTTTTTTTTCATACAGTCAAATTATGGTGTATATCTTCTGTTTAATTACACATTAGTATTATTTTTTTTTTGTTTTTTGTTTTTGTTTGTTTGTTTGTATGTTTTTTTTTTGTAAATTGTAATTGTGTTTGGAATTATGCTATATAATTGGGCGGGGCTCTTTAAGGCCCCACCTTTCCATCTTGTCATTTATACACATGGTTATTCTATGTTATGTTCTTGTTAGAAATCAAAAGTTTGATAAATTATCTTTCTCTCAATTCTAGTCTTTGTAACCAGTGTGAAGCTAGCCGTCAATACCAGCCCGCATGGAAGCTAGCCGTCAATAACTTAGCCGTCAATAATATTCAAGAATATTCATAAGATTTGTGTGCGTTCAAACAATTTTTTTTTAAATTTGAAATACCCGAATCAATTTAACTATTTAATATTTTGCGTGTAGAAAATAAGAATAATGATAGAACATACGTGTAAATCTGTAAACCATGGCGTACTTATAAATCTGCAATGATGTTATGAAATATAAAAAAAAAGTTAAGTGTAATAAACTAAGGTATCGAATACGCAATAGGGGTGGATCCAGGATTTCAGGTTATGGTCGGAATAAGACCGCTAAGTAAGAAAATTATGTTGGTTTGATTTTTAAAAAGTCGAGATTTCTGACAAAAAAAAATACAAATTTTAAGGGGGGTTGTAGCACCTATGAATCATCGCCCATGCAGTTACTTTTTTCAACATGTACACGTTCATATTACTCTTAGAATGACCTTCTAATCCTAAGAATTTAGACTATTAAGCATAGTAAACAATATTCAATATCTTATTTTTTCCTGCAATGAGGTTATTTGTTAAACGAATAAAGGTACACGGTTATTTTTTTTTTTTGCTATATCCGTAAATTAGCAGGTTATCGACTTTTTGGCTCCTCCCACTACTTTTTTCTGGTATGCATAAATTAATCATGGCCGCCACCATAGGTACGATATAAACACATTGCGATTGCGTATCCGGTTAATATTTTTTTCGTTGTTTTGTTTCCTTTTCACTTTTTTAGCTAAATGAAATAAAAGATTTTATGTAAACCAAATAATGATTTTGTTTGTATTTTTTTCACCGCCATATATATATGGCAAATCCCAAATCTCGTTCAGATTTGATTCATTATCAGTTTGCAGACGACTTGCACTGTCATTTCAGTCCTGTCGGACTCGGAGCCAGAGTGTCCGTCACAATTTAACATAAATTGGTCCCCACAAATTGAAGAAAAAAAAATCATTACAATATGATAAAACCCTTGAAGAGACAATTGACCAGGAAACTGTAATGCTGTTGGATTTATTACTGCCTAAACCCCAAGATAATAAATCAGAGGAACATTACATTATAGATCTGCCCATACAACTGACTCCTCTTCTTCAAAAATCTCAAACAAATATTTCAAATCCCAAAGAAACCAGTGCACGAATTTCAACCCTGAAATCTACTGCCATATACCGAACAGATACAAATCAGCTTCCACCTTCCTCGCGAAATTCAAAACCATAATGTTCTTAAAATCGACTTTACAACATTCAAAATATTTGTATTTATTGTTCATTTTACTTATTTTTCTCTCGGAATTAAATAAATTTTGATACATTGCTTATTTTCTTCAAACAGCTTTGACGGATTATATGGTGGTGCGGATTGAATTTCAATGTTTACAGAGTCATGCGCAATGCGTATAATTTTTTTTTCTCCCGGTTTAACGATCGGGGCTCCTCAGGGGATATGCATTTTAAAATTTTATTTTAAACATTCAAAATATTTGTATTTATTGTTCATTTCACTTACTTGTCTCTTCGAATTAAATAAATTTTGATACATTGCTTATTTTCTTCAAACAGCTTTGACGGATTATATGGTCGTGCGGATTGAATTTCAATGTTTACTGAGTCATGCGCCATGCGTATTAATTGTTTTCTCCCGGTTTAACGGTCGGGGCTCCTCAGGGGATATGCATTTTAAAATTTTATTTTAAAAATGTACACAGGCACAAAACTATTAATATAACAGGATAAAAACAATATAGGTACATTGTCGAAAATTATTGAAGATATCTGTATTTGGCTTGGAACGAGGGAAATAGCTCGGCGGAGCCTCGCATTTCCTATCCGTTCCGTCGCCTCATCACATATCTTCAATAATTTTCGATAATGTACCTATATTGTATATAGTTTTGAATGATAATAAAAACACTTTGACCCTGAGGACTATGATAATATCGCTTATTGTCTCCCTTGAAGGTCATTTTGCTAATAGAAAAATAACTGTCACTGATAATGAACTTCAAAATTTCCTATAAAACTTTAAAAGAGAAATAATGACTTTTCAATAATAAAGTATACTACATGAATTTTGCCGGAATTTTGAATTATTTGGAAGATTTATAAAGTTTTCATTCACTTTCAAAATGATTGTATTAAGAAACTATTTATTTTACAACAAATTTTATTGTTACGGAGATGTAAATCCTCAATTATAAGCATTTCAATTTAATGAAAAAATTTCCCCACGGGTTTGAAACAGGGGAAAGGGTACATAGTACCAACGTTGTGAGATGTTTTAGGTGTTTTTTAATAGAAAAAAAGTCTAATGAATAAAATTTATGAAACAAAAAGTTACATGTAATTGTTACATATAAGGAAGATAAGGCATATACAATTGCATGGTAACTATTTGAATACGTTGGAATATACAGACACGTAAACTGTTCAAGATACTTTCCAGCGCTGATAGCATTTCAAACTGTCCGTTGTACATGTACATGAGATTTTGACAAAAGATACAAATTTGTTACCAAAATAACTCCTTGTAGTATCCAGTTAAAATCTCGAGTATGACGAATTAAATATCATGTGTAGCTTTTTTCAATTCCCTTTTCTAATACAAACCTATATATATTTTATCGCAGTCAAAATAACGAATTGGTTCATTCTGATATTTACTTTTATTCAAATTCGATTTATACAGAGGGCTTCATTAGGATTTGACCCCTGGGTCCCTACTACTAGGGCTAAGCCTCCAACTACTGGTGATCTATAATGCAACCAAAGATACATGTACCTCGCCCCGTTTTGTAAAAAGGAGTAAGATCTAGTAGTGCATCTGCAAAAAAAAAAAAAAAAAAAAAAAAAAAAAAAAAAAGACGAAAATACAATAATGAACCAAAATCAAAGTCAACCTGGGGGACCAAGGTCTATTAGTATGTTAGTCCATCTTGGGACTGAGATTTTAAGCATACTTAAGGACTATCAATTCCCAAAATATTTGGAATTTCCATATCTTCCTCTTGCCTTTAGACAATTTTAATGAAAAGCTTCGCCGAGCGCAGTATGATACGACAGCAGTGCTCGAACCCTAAACAGTTGTGGCAAGTGTGGACACTATATTAGTTTTTGACACACTTAACCATAAGGATTTACAATTTATATGTTGTTGACACGATATTGTAAATAGATTTAAAGTTAACTAAAAATTTTCAAATAAGACCAAATAAAAATAAATGACGATTTTTGGACTGTTGCTCCCTTGGCACATTAAAACTAGAATAGCATAAGATATCGGAAATTTCTATGCTAAATGCAGGCAAAGATTTTTATGAGGAATCCAATAAAAAATTATTTTTCGAAATTGGACCAAAAATAAAAAAGTCTATTTTGTTCCGGGTGTAGCCCCCTTTGCCCCTTATAACTCGAAAACAGTACGTACGAGATAGCTAAAATCTTATTGAAAAATTTAGGCAGGGATTATTATGAGGGGTCCAATATTTTTCTTTAAATCGGACGAACAGTGGATCAGTGTGGACCCTTTGATCCCTTATAACTCGTAAATCGTAAGAGAAACCTGAAGTCTGATTGTAAATACAGGCAGGGGTTTGAATGATGGATCCATTCAATTTTTTTTTTTTTTTTTTTTTATGGAATCGGACAAAAAATGAAAAATACGATTTTTCCCTATCACTTGAAAACCTGAAGAGATATGTGAAATCTGATTGATAAAGAATTGTTATTGGTCCATGGGCTGGGAGGGTCCACCGTGCACCCCCCACCCCCATTCATCAAATTCATGGTGGTTTTTAGGTACTTTTATATCTCTCATTACCGAATCAATTTGTCGCCAAAGAATGTTCTCGGATTCTTTTTCAGTATAAGCCTATATTTGTACCCCACTGCGTCATAAAGCCAAGATTTTTGTGACTCAATTGTTTGAGCGTCTAAGCCGTCCTGTGATAGCATGTGTAAACAAACCAAACCAATTTAGACATTATCGTGTAGCCCAATATCTCAGCTTTATTTATATTGGTACCAAGAAAGTTGCGGTAGCACTTACAGTTTTGCGGTAAAATGGAAAAAATGTACCCCTACCCAGCCGAAAAATCGCTTAAATTGACATATTTTTCCATGTCAAACCCCTGGAGTATTTATGCGTCAGTAAAAAAATAGCATATTTGGTATTTTCTGTTTAGTATTATTACAATTTATACTTCTGGGTTTTTTTTTGATGATTTTCCTTTTAGGATGACAATTACTATGAATTCGGAAAATGGGGAATTTTCAGAATTTCAGAATTTTCTTCTACGTCACCCGATATTGTTTTTTTTTTCAGAATACCGTAGTTTAAAGAGGCTTTTTGTGATACGGTTCATTAATATAGTGTTTTAGCTTCAAAATGAGCCCAAGTAATAAATATTTTGAACTTTTCTAAGTCAAGTTAGGTGAAAAATTGCCACCCTAACCCATGAAAAAATGCCTCAACAGGAACAAAAATGTTATTTTTGGCATATAAACGGTGTACAAAAGACTTGTTGAGTACTATTGTTTTAATTATCGATGTATTCAAGATATCTGCTCATTTCAGGTGCGTATTTTTCAGTTTCAATATGACAATAATGAGTTTTTTCATAAAAACGGGAATTTTCGGAATTTCATATTTTCTTCCATTTCAACATTAATTTGCATATTTTTTCAAGTACCCTACTTCAAACAAGTTTTTGCATATACGAACACAGATAAGTAGCATCGAAGCATTCTAATGAGCCAAGGCAATGCATACTTTAACGTATTCCAAGTCATATAGCCGAAAGAATGGTACCCCATACCCACTAAAATTTCCGAGAAAAACCAAGAATTCGTATGTGGTAGGATTTTTTAAATGGTGTTGGATACATGAATGTATCATGTTGAAACTGTGATATATACACAATTTACGTGCTAAAATGCGTGATAATCTGTTTTATTCTTAAACTTCCCTTTTTGAATATTTTATGGTCTTTGGGACAATAAAAACATAATTTTGCTTGACAACGTGATTAACACAAGAAGATCTCCATAATAAATAGCAGACAGACATTGCGTACAGTTCGTGTATGCTGTAAACAATCATTTTCTTTCACATTTGGGGCAGATTTTAGTGGGTAGGGGTACCATTCTTTCGTCCAAATGACCTGGAATACGTTTAATTGTGAATTGCCTTGGCTCATCAGAAGGGTAAGATGCTACATAAATGTGTTTGAATATACAAAAGCTTTTTTGAAGTAGGGTACGCGAAAAACATTGCCCATTAAATATGAAAATCTGATAAATTCCCCATTTTATGAAAAACTCATTATTGTCAAATTGAAACTGAAAATAACTCGCCTGAAATGAGTAGATATGTTAAATACATCATTAATTAAAACAATAGTACCCAACTTGTCTTTTTTTACATCAATTATGCGATAAAAATTAACATTTTGGTTCATGTTTAGGTATTCTTTTCATGGGTGTGGGTTGCAATTTTTCACCTAATTGGACTTGAAAACGTTTAAATATTTATTACCTGTGCTCAATACAAAGCTAAGACACTATTGATTGTATTTAAATATACAAAAACTTATTTGAAGTACAATATTGAAAAAAAATGCCAATTATAGATGAAATGGAAGGAAAAATGAATGTCCGAAAATTCCCCTTTTTACAAAAAAACTCATTATTGTCATATTGAAACTGAAAATACGCGCTTGAAATGATAAGATATGTTAGATACATCGATGATTAAAACACAAAAGTACCCAATCTGTCTATTGTACACCGTTTATATATCAATAATTAACATTTGGGTTCATGTTGAGGTATTTTTTAACAGGTAGGGATGGCAATTTTTCACCTCACTTGACTTAGAAAAGTTCAAATATTTATTACTTGGGCTCATTTCGAAGCTAAGATACTATATTAATGTATTATATCACACAAATGGTTCATTGAACTATGGTATTCTGATAAAACGGAAATAACGGGTCATATACAAGAAATTCTGAAATTCTGAAAATTCCCTTTTTACGATTTTATAGTTATTGTAACCCCAAAAAGAAAATCTAAACGCCTTAATTGATCAAATATATCGGGAACACATTTATCTTAATTATGAATGCCTAAAATATGAGCTTTACGGTGTCAGTATGCTGTGAATAAGAATTTTATTTGATACTGAGACCAGTTTTCTAGGGGTAGGGGTAATATTTTCAACATTTCTTGAAAATCCTGTCTTGAAAATTAGTGTTTTTGTAGTTAATGTCGTAGGAAATTCAATTATCTATCGAGCGATACCAAATTTGAGACGTTTTGGTTGAGTAATAACTTGTCGAGTCGAATTTATGTGACTTTTGACCGAAAAATCGAAAATCTCATTTTTCGCATTTTTTGATAAATTCTTACTACGGAAATCACCAAAAATCATCAAAAGAACTCCAGAAGTATAAATTATGATAATACTAAACAGAAAATACCAAATAAACCATTTTTTACTGAAGCATAAATACTCTAGAGGATTTGACATTGAAAAATATGTCAATTTAAGCGATTTTTCGGCTGGGTTAAGGTATTTTTTTTTCATTTTACCGCAAAACCCTAAGTGTTACCGCAACATTCATTCTTGGTACCATTGTAAAGCTGAGACATTAGGCTACATGATGATACATACAAATATCTGCGGTTTTTTTTCTTTCTGTGGAAAGAAGTTCGAAGAATAGAAATACTTAAAAAATTATTTTTTGCCTCAATGAGGTATAAAAAGTTGCCAAAAAATACAAAAATGCTTCAGTTAATTTTTGGCAACAAAAATATTCTTAAATGGGAGATATAAGGGTACCTAAAAATCATATTTTGGCTGATGAGTGGGGTGGTGTCTCAGCCCACGTACTATGCAAGTTCTCCTGGTACCAAAACTTCATCAAAGTAGACATAATCACCATGAACCAAAAACTAACAGTACCATGAATACTAAAATGGGTTAGGGCAATAGTAAATAATACGCAAGTAAAGTGTATGGTCGCACGACAACGCCGACTGAAATTTATTACAGGATGCATCAAACACTCATAATATAAATTTATATCAAAACGCATATATGTAAATATGACAAAAAAATAAAACTTCAACCTGTTCAGTATAACGTCGTCGTGCTGAATGACAAGACTTGCACAAAACCCGGGAAACTTAATTCAATGAAGTGTGACCAAAAACCATAAAAGCGCCCTCTAGACTACATATGATGAAACACCCAGGAGAAAATAATTTCATTCTAATGCACTACCGGTTTAAACGAATGAAATTATATGAATCCAATAAAAAAAAAATGATTTTAAAATCGGAACCAGAAGAAAAAATTGATATTTTGGGCGTTGCCATACTTTAACTCCCTATAACTTGAAAATGGTCGAAAACACATGGAGTCAGCTTAAACATTTGTTTACAATAATTCAGTAAGGAACACAACAAAAAAAGAATAATTAAAATCGGAATGTAACAAATATTCTACGTGGGTTTTAATAAAAAAACAAACTATTTTTACCCTATTTGGTCCTTTTCTCTAAAACGGTACGGGCCACAAAATCCACATTTAATAGGAACTTTCCATTTGTATTTAGATATATTCATATCAAAATTACAAAACAATTGCTTATACACAACTAAAAGTATCGTATGGTAACGAAGTGTCCCAAGACCACGGGGACGACGACGACGACAACTGTGCATTATACGACCACAAATTGTTTGCGGTCGTATAAAAAGGCGTCCTTACCACTTATGTACCAATTTCGAAGTCGGTGTCTTGGACCAAGGTCAATATTTCCATCTTGGGACTGGGATGAGACTTTAGGCCTACTTGAGGACTATCAATTCCCAAAATATTGGGAATTTCCATATCATCCTCTGTCATTTAGAAAAATTAAAAAGGGGCTCCCATGCCACTTATGTACTACTTTCGAAGTCGTTATCTTGGACCAAGGTCCATTAATCCATCTTGGGATTTGGATGATATTTAAGGCCTACTGAAGGACTATCGTTTCCAAAATTATTGGGAATTTCCATATATTCATCTGTCGTTGAGAAAATGTTAAAAAGGGGACCCCTAACCACTTATGTACCAACTCCGAAGTCGGTTGGTGTGACCAATGTCATTCAGTCTACTTTGAGAATGGGATCAGATTTTAGGCCCATTTGAGGAATATTGGGAATTTCCATGTTTTTCTCTGTCGTTATGTAAATTTTAAAAAGGGGATCTCCTTACCACTTATGTACCAAGAAAGAAGTTGGTGGGTGGGACCGAAGTTGATTAGTCCATCTTTGGATTGGGATGAGAGATTAGGCCTCCCTGTGGACTACCCATTCCCAAATAGTAGAATTAATTTACAAGTTACCGCTTTCTATATGTATATCTAATTTTATTGTGTGCATCAAAACAAGTCCTAGCTTTGGTCTGATCTAGTTTGATTCTTGATGTACATTGTGTAAAAAAACTCGGAAAATTAAGAAAATAGCGTAAAGAATTCTGCGATTTCTTAACTACCACACAAGTGATTAATACATCTCACACGGACAATATAAAGCACTAATACAATTTACATGTACACTGTACATACATCTATGAATATCAATATGAATTCCTAATTTTGCAAATTTAGTATTCTATCAGAAAGCAAGGAAGGATTGATTAAAAGAAAATACTAAAAATAATTCTGAACTATTAGAACACGTACTTGGATATTTGATTCTAAATCTGACTTTGTTAATACACTTTATTTGTATTACGACGAGTAACTAGAAATTCAATCTTATAGTCGATAGTAGATACACAGGGCGGAGTCGAATCCCCTTTTTGTTGGAGAATTTTGTTAATTCCGTGCAAAATTTGGCCAAAATGAGCAAATAGCCTGGACCCCCCCTTTTTTTTTGGGGGGGGGGAACTATCAAGAAACCCCTTTTTCAAAATTTCTGTACCCGGTCCCGCCATTGATATTACTAGTGAAAACAAAAAAATATAATTTAGAAAAATCCGCTTATTTTTATTTCTATTTAGCGTTTTCATTACATGAATAACTTAATTCAAATTTTGAACGCACTGCTCATGAATATTATTTACGGCAAAGTTATTGACGGCTAGATTCACTTTAATGTCTTTGTAATGATGCAAACAAAGTTGCGTATCCTCTGCGATCGTAAAATGGTTCACTTCATTTTTGAAAATTTTGGCTGACAAAAATGATATTATGCTTGTTAGTAAAATGTCAATTACATTTCTCACTCTCAGAAAATAGTATTCAGTATCAAAAGACACAATTCAAAGGAGATCCCAAAGAGATATAGAAACCGTATGGATAACTTAAGATACGGCGACCAAAAGAAATTCTGGAAAATCCTTAACGAACGAGACTCTGGTAACCAGCTCGATATTGACTGCACGAAACTATCCGATTTTTATTTTAAAGATTCAAATTCTGATAAGTTCAGTGGTACTAATGAAAGATCTTTTTTTTAATAATTTTGAAAATAATAGTGAGAAAATTAATATGCCAATCACGAAGGGAGAAATGTACAAATGTTGTAAAAATTTAAAGAATAATAAAGCATGTGCCAATGACGGTATAATTAACGAATATATTAAGACCACTTTAGATAAATTTATTGATGTGTATGAAAAATACTTTAACTTGGTATTTGAAACAGGTAAAATTCCAGAGTCGTGACTAGTGGGAACTATAAAAAAAATTCTATAAAACAAAGGAGATAAATATAATCCAAAAAATTAACCACAAATAACTATAGTGAGCTGCTTTGGAAAACTCTTCACGTCTGTACTGAATAATAGGCTAGACAGTTTTTCGGATGAATCTTTCTTGATCAAGGAAAACCAATGTGGATTCCGTGAAGGATATTCCACCGCTGACAATATTGTTTTCTTCATTCTCTATTCGAAGTTCTTAAGTTTAAGAAAAAGAATCTGTATTGTGCATTCGTAGATTTCGAAAAGGCGTTTGATACCGTAAAGAGAGACACCCTTTGGAATGATAATTAATAATATAAACGGGAAAATGCTTCAAGTTATACGTAATATTTATCAAAACATCAAATCTCGTATTAATTATAATGGTCAGAAATCAGACTATTTCCCATGTGAAATAGGAGTGCGTAAGGGTGAAAACCTGACCCCCTTTTTCTTTCTTTTATTTTTGAATGATCTCGATTACTTTCTTAGCGAGAGAAATGTTATGGGCTTAAATGCAAGAACTAGTGCAATTAAAAAGGAATTAGAATTATTTTTGAAACTTTTTGTCATTTTATATGCTGACGACACTGTCATTGTGGCTGAATCGGCAAGTGATCTGCAATACTCATTGAACAAATTTAAAGAGTACTATAAACATGGAAATTAAGAGTTAATGTCGAAAAAACAAAAATATTATTTTTTTTTCGCGAAAAAATATGACTTTTTTCTACAACAATTCTGCTGTAGAAATCGTAAATGACTTTAACTATCTGGGTGTACATTTTTCGAAAAGTGGAAACTTTAAAACCTGCAAACATCATTTAGCTGAAAAGGCAAATAAAGCCATGTATAGTCTACTGAAAAAAGGGCGAGTGCATAATCTTTCAATGGAATGCCAGCTCTGTTTGATAAACTTGTCAAGCCAATCTCACGGTATGGTTGTGAAATATGGGACTTTGGTAATAATGAAATTATAGAAAAAAATCCACTTGAAGTTTTGTAAATCAGCAACGCCATGTCTGGACTTTGTCCCTGGATTACATTCTTTTGTTTACAGCTATAACCTTGGTTCCCTTGATTATTCATTCATGACCACACATGTTCTTATAAAGGATATAACCTAACTCGAAATTTACTTGTAATTATTCAGTACTTTATTCCAATCAATAAGCAGAAACAACTCATTCTTCTATGAAATACATGCATACGTATCATAAATACAAAACAAAGTGTTAAATACACAAAACATGAAATAAAACAATACCAAATACCCCCACCACCAGCTGTAGAATCACTGGTAGGAATGACTGTTCACAACATCAAGAATGGAGCGGGCAATCTTTACTCTGCAAACTCAAAAGTAAAAGATAAATAAATTTGTCAACATAGCAAGGTCATCTGCCCTCCTCTGTCTGTCTGTACTTAAATCCCCTGTGCATTGTGATCGCAATACAGGTACGTATACAAGGATACCAATATAGTGCAAAATTTGTTCCAGTATTATAACTTTCGATTGGAAATGTGTGATTGATAGTAATTGAATAGACATACGATTTTTAGTGTGATCACTCTATTTCGATCATTATGAATACTAAAACTGTAAATTCTGTATAGTCTAAAGACTTCTCTGTCTAAGAATCAGACAAAATGTATGCAAGGTATGGCACATGAAGAAAAAAATGCAGATTTTTATTGCATAATAAAAGTGTTTATTTATATCTCATATCTCCAGAAATAACAATCAAAGTGTTTGTAAAGTTTGCCTTTTAAGATATTGTTAGGTCAGGTTTAGTTGAAATGCACTATTAAAAAAGTTCCTTTAAGGGAATTCCAATAATGATTGAACTGACCAATTATTTTTTGCTTCGTATATCTATATGAGAATGGTGCACTTAAAAAGTTTGAGTAACCTTGACAAACATTAAATTCATAACTCTGATAATATTATTAGGGTATGTCTTCAGATTAAAACTATACAAAACTGATAGAAGCTTGTCTGTTATGCTTATTTAGCCAGGTACGTTTTCATACTAGGCTTAATGCATAAATTTAATTGATAGTAAAAACACATGATAGAAAAACGTAAAGTTTGAAACGAAAAATAACGCATTCTCGGGCAAAATGTCGGTGGGACTAAGAGATAATATACTCATGTCATTCGCGTACCCGTTTCTGCTGCCTGCAATTTATTTTTTAAACTAAATACTTAATTCAACGACAGTTGCTTTGAACAAAAGTTTATTTCTTACATAGGAATTTACTGTAAATTTTGATATTTACCAGTAATCAAAGATATTATTACCATCAAAACAACGATTTCTTATTTCAAATAATGTATTGCCACTCTTCTTTGTGTGTTTTCAAACTGTTGGCTCTACTTAAAGACAGCGTTGTTTTTATGTGTTACATATATGTATAAACTTTTCGAGTCTCCTGTTCACATATATATTTGCGAATGAGAAACTTAAAAGTATGTATTCATAAAACGCGCTTATGATAAAATTATATATCCGGGTTATTGTTCACCTACAGTTATAACTGTTTCCAGTTCACTATTGCATTATTCATATCTTATTCGGGTATCGTGAAATGCTTTCATGATGATCTCATAACTACTATGCCCCCGTGCAGGTCCGGGTGATAAAAGAATAGGTCTGCAGCAGCGCTAAGCTTGTCGTATAAGGCGACTAAATAGTGCTCAGAAACCTAGCCGGGGGCTAGGCGCTCTGCCCACAGAGCAACTGGGATGTGTGCCCCAGGTGGTGGAATGGGGTACCCCTGGCGTGTTACATGCTAGGTTTGTCAGGCTATAATACGGAAAACCTGACCGCAAACCATAGTGGTGCACCGTGTTGGGAAAGATGCCACGTTCCTCGCACGTTAAAGAACCCTGCTGTGGTATTCGATAGGAGTAGGAACCTTTGCGCTCCGCCACAGGAGGCTAAATTGCCCTACCTTACCCATCCCCCCTTTTTCCAGTGGCAATCGAAATTTGTCGACCCTATCATCCTTGTGACCCATCCTTTTTTTTTTCGTTTCATGTTGATTTTATCATCCATTTCATGTTCATCGTAATATAGCTGAAATATTGCTGCTCGGACGTTAAACCCCAACAAACAAACAAACATAACTACTATGTCCTCGTATGGTCGAAGTGGGTCCCCATCAGCTGAATTTACGATGTATCAATAAATTTGACCAAATAGGACGGTACTTGGAAGAACAAAAGCATTAAGAACATACCAATCAATAAACACTTATGTTATGCTAAAATCAAACATTAACAGCTAATAAAAGCCATAACACAACTCTGCTTTGAGTGAGACTAATTATTCTCCATTGTCACTATCACATCAGATTTAATGCCGGTATGTTAAAATTTAACTTTTTAAGTAAATCACACAATGACACATTAATTTCTGTCATCTCTATTAAAGTAAAACGTATATATCTTATGCCCTTACACAAAAATCAAATCAAAAATAAACATTTTAAATCCTTTTTGTGAAATTGTCATTTTGTTCTATGAGGTGTGAATTCCTAACCCGTATCAATATTTGAAATAAAACAACAGATACAATGAAAGTGCAAGTAAAGCCTGAGGCTAAAGACATCAACAATCCTTCATTGATTTCTGTTACCTTAAGGGGGTTTGGTCGTTACACTCCGCTGGTGAAGTGTACAATTCAGTATAACCACAGTACTCATTAGACTAGTCATCACATTGAATACGTTAACATGGACGAAAATCACAGAATTGCGTAGCTAAGATAGTCAAAGGTAAGACATATACTATTAGGATGAGATCAACATCACCTACTTCATTGCAAGTCAGATTCAAACATCATAACTTTTTGTGTCTTCAGGACGTTAGTGTAATTAGTTGTTGATGTTTTACTTTCCACGGTTATTTCAGTCAAATCTGTAATTCAAATCTAACTATAAATGGAGGCCGTCTTTAGTTTACGTATAGTCTATGGACGAGGTATTATACTGGCAAGTTAAATGAAAGTGACAGAGGGCTCTTCTAACGTCCAGAAGTCAATAGGTTTAATGTATAATCACGTATTTAAATGATCATTTCAATGTGTGACTTCTGTCAGGAATGGTGTGTGGCTTCAATCACTTCGTGTCGAGTAAACATGTCCTGACTGCCTACAAATAACAACTGACAAATGCCAATCAAAATTTGCTCATATTCATCGGTTCGTCAAGATAAAGGTTCGTTTCACTGAGATTTGGCTCTGGCAAATGCGAGAAAAGATGTTCTGATACTTTGTTTACCTTGTCCCGAGATCAGACATCTGGGCTTGAAGCCCCTAAGACCTTTCTCAAGTTTATCTTTTGGACTTGCGGTCCATATTTATCTTGGCGTAAATTTTATTACGAGGTTATTCCAATATTTGTTGAGGTTGTTCTTAAAGGCGTTTACCGACTTGCTTTGATATATAAAATACAAAATATGAGTAACTGTGCACAATTAAGTTGAAACATAGTTCAGGTAAAGTTCACAATCACAAGACGAGGAGCTACAATTTCTCGTTGGGATAAATTTCAGACCAAGGACAACTTGCTCCTTTCTAATTCTATTATTTCCACAAGTTAATCTTAATAGTTTTAATTACTCCATAAGAATAAAAAAGTTCTTCCACGAAATATTTCATATATTTTCAATATAGTTGAAAAATGTGAAAACGCCACAATATTTGCGGTGTCAATATGCTTTTACCCCGTCCAGGTCCGGGTGTCGAAAAAGAATAGGCCTGTAGCAGCGCTAAGCTTTTCGTAAAAGGCGACTAAATAGTGCTCAGAAACCTTGCCGGGGGCTAGGCGCTCTGCCCACAGAGCAACTGGGATGTGTGCCCCATATGGTGAAATGGGGTACCCCTGGCGTGTTACATGCTGGGCGTTGTCAGGCTATAATACGGAACACCTGGCCGCAAACCATAGTGGTGCACCGTATTGGGAAAGATGCCACGTTCCTCGCACGTTAAAAAACCCTACTGTGGTAATCTCCCGGAGTAGGAACCATAGGGCTCCGCCACAGGAAGCTAAATTGCCCTACCCTACCCACCTCTCCCTATTTCCAGTGGCAATCAAAATTTCTCGTCGTCCTTGTGTCCCACCCTATTTTTCATTTCATCATCATTTCATGTTCATTTTATCATCCACTTTATGTTCATCGCCTGAATATAGCTGAAATATTGCTGCTCGGGCGTTAAACCCCAACAAACAAACAAAGTCAATGTACTTTTATATTCAGATCCGTTTACTAATAGATTATATTGACATAACTTTGATGTCTGTACAACTAACGCAGTGGCGTAGCACCCAAATCTCGATTAATACTTCTGGAAGGCAACGTATTAGGTATGGCATGCAGTACAAACATAAATTATTGGTACGATTCCTGCCGTATCTACCGTTCATGCCGCTACGTCCCAGTAACGTGCCCATATTTAACCTAATGTATTAACACAAAAATAGAAAAGAGCACAAGACATGTCCTTAAGATCACATGCAAAACACAGAATATATACATCAGGTCTAAAAATATAAAGAAATGTTGGCGGCGATGTTACTTTATATAATTTCCGTCTTCGTCTTTGCATACGGGGCGCCGAATCGGACTCCCGTGGTTTTGTACTCAAAATTCAATTTTGTTCAACAAAAATGACTCGGATTAACAAAATTTATAAAAAAAAAAACTACAAATTTTCAATTTTGTGTCACAAAAGTCTATTCTGTGGCACAAAATTCAAATTTGTGAGACAAAATTCAAATTTGTGAGACAAAACTTAATTTTGTCACAAAAGTCAAGTTTGTGTCACAAAATTCAATTTTGTGAGACAAAGTTGAATTTTGTCACAAAAGTCAATTTTGTATGCAAATTAGTTTACAGAATCCTTTGAGTATGCAAATGAATTCTCTCTTCACGATTTTGTAAGAAGGTTGCTCATTGGATAGAGTAACCACAGGTTTCCGATTACTTCGAACAACGCAGGACGGTTAAGGCCGTATGAAGTGAAATTCTTAAAAATATTTTAAGTTGCATTCTACAGTAAAACTGTTTTGAAATTAAAATTGCTATTATACGTTTTCTATGAGATTTGTTTGATAAAACAGGTTTTAAAATATGCGATTTTTCTACGTTCGATTTATTGAGATTTCTCCTGGTGAATCACGTGATCATTTCCAGACATATTTCAACTCAACTATAAAATGCTTTGCCCGACCTGTTAATCGCAACCAAATTTGTTAAAATTTGACAAGATAATTTGTATTAATGTATGTGCTCCCCCCACCCCAAAAAAAAAGAAATGAAATGAAATGTCAGACTAGCCAAGAAAATCATATTAGAAATGTGTTGCATAGCATGTGTCTAACTTTCGTTTCCCTTTTGTCCACAAACGCTCAAATGATCTATCTTTAGATTCAAGATTAAGTGACACATTGGGTTATACGATTACGATATCCGATATTTCTTTCACTTATATGCTTATTATAACCGTGCACATTCGTACCTTATCCACTGTATTGCAGTGAATGCTTTAAGTTTTTAATACACGTGTACATGATGCTGCACATTTTGAATTTATTTGCATATCCAAAGGATTCTGTAAACTAATTTGCATACAAAGTTGACTTTTGTGACACAATTATTTTTTTTTCTCACGGAATGGAATTTGTGACATAGATTTGAATTTTGTCTAACAAAATTGGATTTTTTCTCACAAATTTGAATTTTGTCTCACAAAAAAGACTTTTGTCTCACAAAATTGATTTTTGTCTCACAAAATTGATTTTGATTACAAAAAGATCGCCCCATTCGGCGCCCCGTATTGTAGGCAAATCACTATTCAGTCAGTTTAAGATCATTTATGTGAGAAGTGATCTAAGTTAATAAACAGGACAAACAATGTGTAATAACTGGCTTATAAGATGTTTCAGACAACTCAGAGCACGTTAAAAATCGGTAAAACGAAAATCATGACAATAAAATTGATCAATACATATTTACTTTGTAGTTGATTTATTGTTTTATAAATATTTTAGCGATTTTATTTTATTTTACTTTATTATTTTGCATTCTTGACATCTCCTATAGCCGATCTGCTTGCTGTTTTCGTTAAGAGACTACGCAGTTTAATGGAATATGAAATAAAATAACAATATTCGTTTTATCTCTTCATTCCATAGACATATATCACCAACATTGCAACAGCACTCTATGTAAATATACGTTCAAGCTACAGTTTACAATCAGAAATATCAAAGCTGATAATATTATGGATTGTCTGTAACCAAAAAGTGCTATACTGAATATCAACAAGCACAGAACAGTAAAAAATCTTATGTTTATTATAAAATGATATGATATTAAATGCATTTTTTTTCTTCTAAATTAAGATACAAGTGAAACATATAATTTATGGACCGAGTGATCCGCACATACGGACCAACTGGTTCGCCATACGGACCGACTTGTCCACCATACGGGCCGACTGGTCACGGTCCCAGAAATCCGCGGGCTGACTTGTCCGGTATTCGTATATATGTATATCAATAGTCGTATTTTATTTGTATTTTTCTTTCGCATTTCCCCATTTAAAAACGTAATTTTCCATTTTTAGAGCATCAAATATGAAAGGGTTATCGATTTTTGTGTTAGCAGCATCAATAGGTAAGTTCTTATAAATCTTTAGAAATTGCCCGTTCTATTCTAGAGACGACATTTCTGAGAAATTATTCAGTAGTCCATATGTTCTCTGTTATGAATATACGTAAATTGTTTGTCTCCAGAACTACTTAAACGTTTATCATTGTTCGGTTGTATTGTAAGCCGATGTTTTCTTTTGTTACGTAACAAAGTAGTTTGTATCACTATGTAAAGAACCCATTGGAACTTAGAAATCATCGCGTAAACTATAAATAAAGGCCGTATTCATTTGCTTGTGGGAAATGAACCACGAACTGAATTACTCGTATTTATTTTCAACAATTTTCTGTTTGATAGCACTGACGAAAGCACTACACTGTCCATCTACTTGGAATAAACTTTACAGGACTTACAGTCGATTTGACGTGTGTGTCAAACGACTTCCGGTACCAGTCACATGGTCTCAAGGCGAGACATTGTGTAAAGATTGGATAGCAACTCCTTTTGAATTGAACGAAACGATGACGAGTAACCAAATCCCCTTTAATTTTCAGGAACAAGGTATGAAATGAGGCATGTGTAGCCTGGAATTTGAATACATTAATATTTTTGTAAATCATGCCTTTTACAGTTTTACATCATCTAGGATTTATTTTTTCTTCATTACTTTACAAAACTTTAGATGTGAGATATAAGCATATAAACGTTGAATCTTTTTTTTAAAGATACGAAACTAGTAAATCTTCTTACTTGGTATTACAAGGTACAAGTTAAATTCTTGTCCGACTGAAATCGGTCAAAAGTTAAAGATTAAATTTGTTTTCTATTTCCTGTAAAAAGCATTTCAAATCGCTGTGTTGATAAATATTTTGTAGCTCATCTAACCCAAAGGGTTATGTTAGCTATTGTCATCAACTGGCGTCCGCCGTCGTAGTCGTCCGTCGTCGTCGTTAACAATTAAATACAAAACTCTGAAACTACCTGACCAATTAGAACTTCAAGTTGGTATGAATGTTCCTAAGGGTATTCTGCAAAAAGCTAATGTGGGGATTTTTGATCCGTCGAAAAACATGGCCGTCGTTACTAAAATAGAACATAGGAGTCAGACAGTAGTTTTTTTGCATATATCTCCAAAACCATTAGGATTAGCCAAATTCTGACGTCGGGGTAAAAGTGAATAGTATGATGAAATCTGTCTTTGATCAAAATATTCGTGTAAATCTTTTCAGCGATGTTGTTGCCCTTCTCGATCTATTTCGCTATTTGTAATGTTATTACTTTTAAAATTGTTCTCCTTTTCTTGCAGTTTGTAATTGTTAATATGAAAACCATAGCATTTTGTTGAAAAAGGTTTATTGCATTATGATAAAGAGGACAAGACCTTTCATCAGTTAAAGTTCCATCAATGGAGTTATGCCCCCTAAAATAGCAATTTTTGATTTTTTTAAATATTTTTTTGCTGTTCCCTTGTTACTTTTTTTCTAAAACTACTTGATCAATTTGATCTAAACTTGGTATGAATATTCCTCTGGGTGTCCTGCTCAGTACTGGTTTGGGGATTTAATTTTCAATCCGTTAACAAACATGGCCACTTTGACTAAAAATAGACTGTAGGGACCGACCATCAGTATTTTTGCAAATATCTCTGAGACTATTAGATTAAGATAAATTCTGTTGAAACAGAGAGTGTTCAGCAAGATAATTTTTTTTGTGAAATTGTTTTTACCCAGTTTGGGTGAGTGTCCTTTTCAGATCACTTGGCCTGAAGGGCCATGTGAGCTATTGCCATCGTCGTCGTAGTCCGTCATCCTCGTTAACATTTTTTTTCAAAACTCTTCTCCTCAGAAACTACTTGACTAATTAATACAAACTTGGTATAAATGTTCCTTAGGGTATACTTCACAGAAATGATGTGGAGATTTTTGATTTTTTGAAAGAGTAATCAAGGGAACCAAGATTCCAGCGAAATCAAAAGAATGTAATCCATGGGCAAAGACCAGACATGGAAAACAGACAAACACAACAAAGAACATAAAGCATCCAAAATAATACTAAGTAACAAAATTAAATGAGTAACCCGGACTCCACTAAAAAACTGGAAGCATGAACCGGGTGCACCGGTAGGGTAAGCGTCCTCTGCTTTTCTAGAAACACCCGCCGAGTTGTTCACAAAAAGTCAAGTCCGGGGTAGACGAAAGAGGAAAGGAAAACTATGACACGGTGAACAAGTAAGTTTTCATGGTGCAGATGGATACATCGTAACGATCCATGAGATCATGATGACGACCATACAACTTTTGTATTGATGACTTCAATCTTGTAGCAAAATAACCATATTCTAGAAGTCTAATTGTAAGAAGTCTATCGCGATACAAAAAAGTCTGCGTAGTTACGGCAAGCTCTGGCATAACGTATGAGTTGTGATATTAAAACTCCATAGGCAAGTGCTGAAGGGATGTTGCCACAGATGAAAGGAAAGTTGACAATTCTGAATGAAAAGTCATTACGTTTGTCGTAAAAATTGGTCGATATTTTTCGTTTGCCATCGATCTCTAATAGTGTATGTCAAGACATGAGGCTGACTTCACAGCGTCTGTAGTATTCCTTATCTCAAGTTCTTTGTGGCAGATGAGATGTATCAAATTTCCAAAACTATGATTGTTTAACGATAATACGTCATCTATATAGCGGAAACTGATATTAAAGAATCTAGCTAAAGGATGTTCTTTCGTTTGAATCAGATCAGCCTCAGCCATAAAGTCAGCCTCATAATAGTGAAGGAATAGGTCAGCAAGTAGAGGAGCACAATTGTTCCCATTGGAATGCCGATCGTTTGTTGGTCAACGCATCCATCACACTGGACAAATACGTTGTCGATCAAAAATTCCAGCATCTTAAAAACATCTTCGGAAGATGATTTAGAGTTATTTTTTACATGGCTGCCATTACTAAAAATATAACATAGGGGTCAGGCAGAAGTTTTTAGCACATATTTCCAAAACCGTTAGGTTAAGAAAAATTCTGACTTGGATAAAAGTGTTTAGCATGATGAGGTCTATCTGTGGTCAAATTTTCATGTTAATTTGTGCAGTCATTTTGGAGTTATTGCTCTTTTTCGACCTTTTTTGCTATTTTTGATGTTATGATTTTCAAATCTTCTCCTCAGACACTACCTGAGAAATTAGAAACAAATTTAGCATGAATGTTCTTAAGGGTATACTGCAAAGAACGGGTGTGGTGATTTTTATACGTCGAAAAATATGGCGGTCGTTACTTAAAATAGAACATAGGGGCCAGACAGAAGTTCACTACCGAAGTTTCATGGTCGTCATCATGAACTCGTGGATCGATATCATGAAAACTGATTTATTCAATGAGTCATAGTTTTCCTTTCCTCGTTTGTCTACCTCGGACTTGACTTTTTATGACCAATTCGACGGGTGTTTCTAGAAATGCAGAGGACGCTTACCCCACCGGTGCACCTGGTCCATGCTCCCAGTTTTAAGTGGAGTCCGAGTTGCTCATTTGCTTTTGTTACTTTTTATGTATGATTTTAGTTACTTGTGTTCTATGTTGTGTATGTCTGTTTCCGTGTCTGGTCTTTATCCCTGGATTACAATCTTTTGATTACCGCTATAACCTTGGTTCCCTTGATTACCTCTCTCGCATATATATCTACAAAACCGTTAGGTTTAGCAAGATTCTGACATGGCGTAAAAATGTTCAGCATGTTGAGATTTATCTGTGTTCTAATTTTCTTGTAAATCTTTAAAACCGTGTTTGGAGTTATTGCCCTTTCATGGCGTCTTTTTACTATGTTTAATTTTATTCAAAAGATTTCTCCTCAGAAACTACTGGACAGAATTCAATAAAAGTTAATGTTATATAATTGTTCTTTACGTATGAGCTTTAGGGATTTATATCCAAGAAAAAAAGCATGGCCCCTTTTACAAATAAGGGTAACATCAAAATTATCGAACACTAATCCGACCTATAGTCAAGTCAAGTCCAGAAGAGATAAAACATCACTGGATAGAAAAATAGGATCTTGTTTTTCAAGCCAGGTGAACGATTCAGGTTCTTTAGAACCTCTAGTTTTAGTAAAACATATGTGATTTATTATTACGTGTAGTTTGTACTCTGAAGACTTGACCAGGGAGGCACATCCAACAGGTAACACAACATTGGCATGTCTAGTTTTGATAAGATAGACAATATGTAGTTAATGGAAACTGCCAAATACATTCCTACAAGCTTAACATGTTATAAAAAGAATATAAACGATTTTAGCTCACCTGGCCGTAGGCCATGTGAGCTGTTACCTTTATTTGGCGTCCGTCGTCGTCGTTGTCGTTAACAATTTTCAAGCCTTTTCTCCTTTGAAACTAGCGAATGGATTTTGATAAAATTTAGTGTGATTGTTTCTTAAGGTTTCCTTAACCAATTAAATGCTTCTCATTTTGATCCGTCTGAAAAGAGGACTGACGTTAATAAAAATAGAAAACAGGGGTCGGACAGTTTTTCCGCATATATCTCCGAAACCGCTAGGTTTAACAAAATTCTGACATGGGGGTAATATTGCTTAGCATGATGAAATATATCTGTGGTCAAAATCACAGAAAATCTATTAATCCATATTGGAATTATTGCCTTTTTTCGACGTTTTTGACTATTTTTAAAGTTATTAATTATTTTAAAAATCTTCTTCTCCCAAACTGCTCTTCAGAAATGATGGAAACTTTGTAAAATTGTTTCTTAGGGTATTTTGCTTTAACTGATTGTTTATATTTTTGAATCGCCGACAAACGAAGCTGCTAGAACATAGTGGTCAAAGTACAGTTTTTTTTTGCAAATAACTTAAAACGTGTTTAATTTTGAAAAAAAAATCTGTTGGAGGTTATATTGTTCACCAGCAGAAGACCGACCTTTGCCGAAATTTTCAAAATGATTCGTTACCCAATACAGCAGTTACAGCCCCAGTTTTATTTTTGTTTTTGTTTTTGCTTTTGGTCGTTTTAATGTGTACAACTTTAAAAATCTTATACTCTGAAACCATGCGACGAATTAAATGAAAGATGGCATAATTGTTTTAGGGTGTCTTGCACGAACTGATCGTTTGAAATGAGTCAAAAACATGGCCTTCGTTATTAAACAAAGGGGTTAAAATGCTTTTTTTGTGTGTTATTTTCCCTCAACTTAATGAGAATGATTAAGGTGGAAGCTATTTATACGATCAACATGATGTTCTCAGTTGACTGACGGTATTGAAATTCTTTTAGTAGCCGTTTTCAAAATGGGTGCCATTTTGCGACCATTTTCACCAGTTGCTCGGATACCAATGATTTTTTGTTTCTTAGAAAACATAGTATTCTAAGTTATTGGTGATTACGGAAGTTTGTTCTGGGCGGCCATTTTCCCGCTAATTTTAATACTTGCTTTGATTTCAACAATATTAGATTTGTTTAGTAACCATGGTCTCCTGAGTTGAATGGTGATAATGAAAATGTTGTATAGCCATGATTTAACCCCATTTCATATCCTTTTTCAGCAAATGTATATTGGGCGTATGCCCCCTCAGACCCAGTTTAATAATAGGGCATAAAGGACCTCTGCCCAAATTTTTTTCCAGAGGTTCTAAAACACTTTAAAGGCATTTTCAGCATTTTACAGTGCCTTAGGTATTCAGTTGAACTTACAGCATTCATCATTATATGCAATTTTTCAGCAGTTTTTTGTCAAATTTGTTTAACAAAGCATGATACCATTAGTTACTTAGTTAATAGAGCAAGGTTTGCCAGGTGAGCGATTCATCTCTTGTTTTTTGTAATTCATTTTTTCTTATTTTTTATCTTTTATTTTTTTTTACAGAAATTTGGAGTTCCTTATTGTTACGTCGTGGTAAATTTTTGTACAGTGGCGATCCTGATACAACAATTGGAGTCGATGCATTTCCTAAGTAAGCAGTAACGTAAAATCTTTTTTTTTTATTTTAAATATTTATTATCAACTTGTACATGTACCAACCGTTATAACTATATAGTCTGCTTTTCGCAATAATATGACATGACAGCTTAGAATTATTCTATACATAAAAACAAATACTCCAATTAAGATTCATATGCTTCATTTGATTCAGTCTTAAGAAAACAATTGATAAACCGATCTGTTTTTACCACGTTCTTTTTTAGAAACACATACCCAAAATTTAATCGCATTTGCTTGTAGTCTTTCGAATTCGATTTCATGCAATATTTTGCCGGACAGAACAAAACTATTATTATTCTTTTCAGGTACATTTATTGTCCTTTCGACGCTTTGCATCTTGTATGGCAAGACATTAAAAAAAAATAGTAATAAAATAATTATCCTTAATCTACATGATATATTTTGTCAATTAGAACGCCCTTTTCGGATCAGAAAAAAAAATCAATCGAATTTAGATACACTTTTTTTGTAAACAATATCTTGAAGATCAACAACCAAATAAGACAATTTCTTTTAAAAAGCCAAATTTGAAAAAAAAATGTTTGTTTTAAAGCCAAATATCCATTTCAAGGGCGCTGTTGTCATCTCAGAAGTGGCAAACACAGCATACGAAGTAATCATTATCCTAGCATACATTCACCTATTTTACTGATGGTCAACACTTGATTGGGACAGATAAAATTACTGACTGATAGATGATGTATTGATTGCTAACGATTTTACCATATTTGTATCTTTGTAGTGTACCATGGGGAGTCAATCAGCCCGACCTGAGCTCAGGTGATTGTGTCAGTATAAACCCCAATTCCTCGGTACAATTTACAGCGTGCTCACGGCAACTGTTTATGTATTGTCAGAAACATTTGATTCGGCCTCTTATTACTGAAGGTAAATGTGACATTTATTAATGATTGCTTGAGGGTTTATACAATCGCTATATGATATTTTTTCATATCTTTTGTTTACTAAAATGCTTTTTATAAAAGTCTTGATAAAGCTGATTAGCATTTCATTGGTGTTTTAATGGTGCATTTACTCACTACCTATAAGCATTGTAGAAATTATTTATTTGTCCCTAATGCAAGTACATTGGGGGTGGCATTTCTATGTTTTTATTGCGTGTTCACCGAAAAAAGCTGTCTCTTAATTAATATGCTAACGGGAATAAATCGCACTTCTCTGCTTTTATCATATTATCGATGATAAAACGTGTTCAGTCTTTATCATGTGGTCTATGTTCATGGTGATGACATTTCTATGTCGTGTTGCATGTTCATGGGAGGCAACTCTCTACAGTAATCAGAGGAATATAACCTTTACCTGCCTTCATTGCAAACTCGTAGGAATGACATTTGTCTGACTTTATCCTTTTTTCAGGGGAATGGTATTTTTGTTTCTGTATTGTGTAATCACGGGAATGGTAATTATACATGTATATCTTATGTTTATATAACAGGGAATGGTATTAACCTGTAATCATTGTATTTTGGGGAATGACATTCAACAGTCTTCGTGTATTTCACATTTTGAAGGTCATTTCTATGTTTATTATATGTTCAAGGGAATGGCATTCACGTATTTATTGTAAAGTTTCACAAATATTTATTTTAATTGATCATACTTTGTGAATCGGTATATTACAGTGCCATCTTACTGCCCCGAGGGGTTTGTTGGTAATGTGAATTGGGGGACGTGCTACAAGTTCGTGAACGAGTCCAACACGTTCAAAGATGCAAAGAAGAAATGCAACGATATTGGAGCAAGTTTACTCTCGAGTACTGGCGAACTTCTGGACAGATCTAATTCTCAGTCTGCGGACTACCAAATTATAAATGCAGTCAATGAATATTTCTACTCAAAATTTACTGGAAATTTGGGTAAATAACCATTTGTAGTATCTTGTATCTTAAGTTTTGATAAAAAAAAAAACAAAAACAAAAACACAAGTGCGAAAATATGTAGTTCAAGTATTTGTATACATATGCAGTATGTTGCACGGTTGCTTTAGAAGACGTACACAAAAAAGAACATAAAGTAACTAAAATAATACATACATGGTAACAAAACAAATGAGCAACTCGGACTCCACTAAAAACTGGGAGCATGGACCAGATGCACCGGTAGGGTGAGCATCCTTTGCTTTTCTATAAACACCCGCCGAGTTGCTCATAAAAAGTCAAGTCCGGGGTAGACGAAAGAGGAAAGGAAAACTTGAGTAATAATTCAAAAGCAGAAAATCTCCCCATTTTTAACCAGTTAAGATAGTTTTGGTCATTCTTAATTACCGAAACACAAGTTGTTTTCTACCACCTCTAATACGATTTCATAGCACATTTTAAAAGGCTGTTAAAAGAAACATCAAGATTTTTATAATCAAAGAAAATTAACTGTCAGTTTGATTCTATCACTTGGAAATGTGATACACACAAAAATACTGTTGAGAATTAGCAGTTAAAAAAGCTTTCAAATAAAAAATCTGATTGAGTATTACGATCAACATATAATTATGCATAGTTAAGAGAGAGACACACACACACAGAGTGGGTGACAGATGATGCATTTTGTTTTAAAAAAAATAGAGATCTCACTCATACTAATGTTCCCCCGCCCCCATTAAAAAAAAAGAAAACGAATGTTGATTTGTAATGGTAAGAATGAAATAAATATCACATCAAGTCACCTTAAAATAAAAGAAAATAATTCTTTGATCTGTTCATACTTTATTGGATATCTGAGTATCCATATTTGATGCAGAAAAACTCCTGTTCTATTTGACATCATAATTAGTTTAATATTACATACTACATATATTGGAACAAAACAAATATTGAGTTAAAATTACATCTGTGCCACCCATTTCATATGATCTGAGTTACATGAAAAGTCTCTTAAACAATTTTTCCGGAACAATTGCCTGTGCCCTTTATTTCAAATTATCCTATCACCAAATAAATATAATCAAATGTTCCTTTAAAGTAATTAGGAATTCATGGTGTTATTATAATCTACCCACAAAAATATGTACATACCAACGCATTATTATAATTTGTAAACTTAAGAGAATGACTATAAATATTGATAATCTGCTTTTAATATTTAAATTAAGGATGACTTATGAGATAAGATAAATCATTAAAACCAGAATTAAGTGGAACCATTTATGTTCATATCTTTAGATTTTGTTTACTGGTTTGAATCCCAGTCGACAGGAGAAATGCCAACAGACATTGGTAGTTGTGGTAGATTGGGATGGATCGACGGTGTTACAGTATATCAGCCGACAGACACGTGCGACTTACAGTTACCTTACATGTGCCAAACTCCAGGGAAAGTAGCTAAAGGTTTGAGCTTTACATCTTATTGCTTGCACAGTCAATTTTCAAGGCTTTGATTTTCTTCCATAGTTGCAATTCAAGTATTTGAACAATCTGTTGAAAATCACCCTTATTGATGTAAGAATATAAGAGAAATGGCCAATTTAAAAGTGAGTACTGCATCAGAATCTAAAAAGTTCTTGTTTGGTGGACTTTTCCCAATTTTAATGGCTTTTTCTTTTCCACTGTTAATATGTAATATATGTAATATACAGTGCTACTTTTCTACAATGTTGTATTTTGTGTACTTCAGACAAAAAGCTAGCAATAGAGATATCCGTAATAGAATGGACCAGTGATAAATTATTACACACAGCATGCAACCTATCTAGGCCATTGTCAGCCGGTGAAACAATGCACATCACCATTAACAACAGACCGATAAGACGGACTTTCATAGGAGACAATAAAGGAAAGCTTTATCTTGGTAATTTGGATTATGTTTACCCGAAAATAAACATAAATGGTGTCCATCGATGTCTAGTTATTGGATTACACAAACGACAAAGTTGGTCCAAAGAAATCAGATTCCAATATCCAGGTAATATTCTATATATCATTGTCAGTGTACCAATGGATTTAAAGCGAAAATAAAATTATTCAGCAAAATAATCATATAAGGCATGGTAAAACATGTAGGAAGATCAGCAATGAACATCCTGGCGGGTATCTTACAAGAAACAGGAACTTCTCCCCTATCTGCGATGTCATTGTCGTTGAAATAAGAGACATCTGTACTATTATCACCCGCCGCTGTTCTTTTTGGAACGTAATGTGAAAGTTGTCATATAAATAAGCATATTTGCATGTCACTATTGACATATATGTCCATGCAAGATGCAATAATAAGTTGTGACATTCATACAAACAGTATTCTAGTTTAACTTCGGTTTAATTAAAGTTATTTGCTTCATATTTTTGTCTATGAAACGTTTGCCATTATAATACAAAAAAAGTATTTGTGTATTTTCTTATCACTTTTGGTACATACTTATTGGGTAAAAGCATTTTATACAAAATTTACATTATCCACAGAAACCAGATCAGTATTTTTACAAGGATCTATCGGAATCTCGGATATTTTACCAGCTACCGATGTCCTCAGATTCAATCTGGCCACTGAGCCAGAAAAACAAATAACAGTATTTTCTCCCACCTACAACTTGCAGATGTCATGGTCGAGCATGATAAGTAATCTCCGAGAAATTCTACCTCTATCTTCTGTTGGATTTCCCCAATCTGATCTATACACAAGAGTTACTGGATTTAGGTAATTAAACATAAATATTAAGTTCTGCCACCAAGATGAACTTTAGCTATTTCTAACTTCAAGGGTCGTGGAGTTGTTTTATTTCCATTGACAGAAATTTTTAACTTTCAAAACAATTAGAGTAGTTGTTATTCCGAACAGATTTCAGTTAAATAAAATGTATAACATTTTAACCAATATCATAAGCAAATCTAGAGAAAATCAAACGAATAACAAAATAGAATAATAAGAACTTATTCCAAAACTCTGATATTTTTTATCATGAATTAGGTGCAGCGATAGAGTGAAATCCAACCTTGTCAAACATTCCTAAATCCAATTAATCATGGATTAGGTGCAGCGATAGGGTGAGATCCCACCTTGTCAAACATTTATATATCCAATTAATCATGGATAAGGTGCAGCGATAGGGTGAGATCCCACCTTGTCAAACATTCCTAAATCCAATTACAGTCAAAACTTTTAGTTGAATGTTGATTGCTTTCTTTTATGTCTCTGTCTGGATACTATTTTAGTGGAAATGGCAAAACCATGACCTTTGACCTGATGATACAACATTATACACAGTACACAGCAGAGAAAGAAGTTCTCGCAATATCGTTACTTAAAGATGGAATAATTAATCAGCTCAGTAAACTTGATCGGAAGCGCAGAAAACGGGCAACAATAGCATATTACTTTGACCCTAGTGAATTAAACATTAGGAGCACTCGTAAGTATCACATACTGGTTTGGTCCTAATTCACTGAACATTAGTAGCACTCGTAAGTATCGCATACTGGGTTGACCCTAGTTCACTGAACATTAGTAGCACTTGTAAGTATCACATACTGGTTTGACCCTAGTACACTGAACACTAGTAGTGCTGGTAAGTATCACGTCCTAGTTTGGTCCTAGTACACTGAACATTAGTAGTACTCGTATGTATCACATCCTGGTTTGGTCCTAATTCACTGAACATTAGGAGCACTCGTAAGTATCACATACTGGTTTGGTCCTAGTACACTGAACATTAGTGCTTGTAAGTTTCACGTCCTAGTACACTGAACATTAGACGTACGCATAAGTATCACATACTGGTTTTACACAACAGGTAATGAATTCTACAAATATAAATGTACTATAAAATTGTTCATTTCAGAGTAGAATGAGTAATCAAGGGAACCAAAGTTCTAGCGGTAATCAAAAGAATGTAATCCAGAGACAAAGACCAAACACGACAAAAGACATATACAACAAAGAACAAAAAGTAAAAAAAATAATACATACAAAGTAACAAAAGCAAATGAGGAACTCGGACCACTAAAAACTGCGAGCATGGACCAAGTGCACCAGTAGGGTAGGCGTCCTCTGCTTTTCTAGAAACACCCGCCGAGTTGCTCACAAAAAGTCATTTCCGGGGTAGTCGAAAGAGTAAAGGAAAACTATGACACGTTGAACAAATCAGTTTTCATGACGCAGATGGATACACCGTAACGATCTACGAACTTCTGTAGTGATGACTTCAGGTTTGTAGCAACGTAACCCTGTTCCAGAAGCCTACTTGTTAGAAGTGTAGCGCGATACAAATGTCTTGTGTAGTTTCGGCAATCTCTGGCATAACGTATGGGTTGTGATATGAACACTCCATACGTAGGTGCTGAAGGGATGTTGTCACAGATAAAAGGTAAAATGACAATTCTGAATGAAAAGTCATCACGTTTGTCGTAAAGTTTGGTCAATAGTTTTCTCTTACCATCGATTTCTAAGTGTAAGTCAAGATATGAGGCTGACTTTACAGTGTCTGTAGTATCCTTTATCTCAAGTTCTTTGTGGTAGATGCGAAGTATCAAATCCCCGAAATTAGGATTGTTTAAAGACAATACGTCATTTATATAGCGGAAACAGAGATTAAAGGATCTAGCTGAACGATATTCTATAGAGTGAAGGAATAGGTCAGTAAGTAGAGGAGCACAATTTGTTCCCATTGGAATGCCGACCGTTTGTTGAAAAACGTGTCCACCACACTGGACAAACAATAAAACAATTTGTTAAGTCCAATTATGGGATGTCCATGGAATAACACAATATATCAAATAATGATACATTATTGATCACATTAATAAGATATAAAAATTAAAATGAAAAATATGTAAAATTTTAACAATATCACAACTTATATTAACTTATCAGGTGAAGGTCAAAAGGTCAAAGAATCTGCTACAAACAACTTACTTTCTTTTTTTTTCTTTTTTTTTTTTACTAAACAAACCAAAAATAAAATTCAACAAAAAACTAAAACTAACAAGTATAAAGCGGATCTGTAATAAGTTTATATAACTTAACATCTTGTGGACATCTTAACTGACTGTAAATGACTTAAAAGCGCCTACCAAACTCGAAAGGAGATATTGTGTTTTTTTACGTTATCTAACTTGATAGAATTGTTTACCGAGTTTATTACGTTTAAGATAAAACATATTGTCATGGTACGAAATAAAGTTACTACTAATATTCTGTATGTTAATCCCGTGTGTATTTCCAATTAGTTGTCTGTGGTGGCCTGGTATATATACCCGAACTAGAAACAACTGTTGAGTTTTCTCCTGTACCTTATGGATCAAATGCTGAATCTAAAGAAACTTGTATTACCGGTAAGAACAATAAAGTGAATAGGACTAGTGTTTTCTATAAGGATTATGTGATGATTTCTGTTTCTTTTTTTTCAAGTGTTTTGAGTTTTATCTTAAGACGCCAAGACTTTTACCATGATATTAGAGAAGTAACGTTTATTTTATCATGTTAATCTATATTTGCAACATTTGCCAAACACGGCTAAATGTGGCGCAAATGAAACTATAATCTCATAAGCCAATAGATATACAGTTATAAGATGTAATACTTTCAGAGCTTATTTACATTTGTAGACTGAAATGTCATAATTTACTGTTTTGTATTTAGGTTATACGCTGGTGCATTTTCGCCATATCCGTAGCCTACCTGCCCGAAAGCTAGGTGAGCTATTGCCATCACTTGGCGCCCGTCGTCGTCGTCGTCGTCTGTCGTCGTCATTAACAATTTTTCCTAACTCTTCTCCTATAACACTACTCGATCAATTATAACCAAACTTGGTATGAATGTTCCTTTGGGTATTTTGCATAGAACTGACTTGAGGATTTTTGATCCGTCGAAAAACATGGCTGTCTTTACTAAACATAGAACATTGGGGTCAGACAGAAGTTTTTCGCATTTATCTCAAAACCCTGTAGGTTTAGCTAAATTTTTATCCAAGAAAAAATATGGCTGCTTTCACAAAAATAGAGTTTTGCTTATCGAACCAGGTGAAGCAAAGGCTCTTCAGGCTCTTTACAGCCTCTAGTTTTTTTTATTATAGTCTTTAGGTGATGAATCGTAAAGTAACAAATTCATTCTTTTTTTTTTTACCTTTATCGGAAAGATGTTCATGATGTATGTATGTTTGCCTTATATATGCATCATATTCACCATTGGTTTGGAATAGTTATTTGTATTTAATGCCAACTTTTTGTTCACATATGTTTTCTGTTTTAACTTGAAGTGAGCATCAGATAAAAACCTTCTTCTTCATCGAAGGCTGTATGCTTTAAGTTATTTTGATGGGCAGTAAATGTATGGGAATAGTTTTCAGTAGATAAAATACTGCACTGGTCTAATTTCCATACCCAAAAGCCGAAATACATTTAAAATACATGAAAAATATCTTACCTTTATTCAGATAAGAGACCCCTTGTTACTGCAGAGTGTCATGGTGCCCTACTGACTACCACGGAGTTAAGGGACATAACTGTAAACTCTAAGTGTTTGTTTAATGACTTGTCTGAGTCTTCGGTGACTGATGCTCTACGTAATATAACAGAGGTTTGTTTATTCTTCTTATAGAATTTAATATATGATTTTAGAATCACAATAGTATGAATTGGTGTCTGCATTGTTTGTCCATCAGTATAATTAATGTTTAGGCAAATCAAATATGTAAATCTAACAACACTTTAATTAAACATGTCTATTCAAACTGTCAGTATCCAAATACCTACGGTAATGTATAATGATAGATATTTTTTGTAAGTATATTCACCAAAATTAGAGAGCTAAGTCTTATTGTTACTTCAATTGAATGTGTAAGATGCATGAATATCCCAACCCATTAGTGACCTCAAATGTACATCATTACAGAAAAGTTGTTGTTTCATTAAAATATAGTAAAATATCGATTTGTTTTCTCTTGGAAGTTTCTATTCAATCGTCTTCTATATAATGATAAATTATCAAATGTCAATGTTATGCTTTTTGTAATTATTGATATACACACGACAATCAAGTTTTATAAATTTATAAAGAATTGTTCATCATTGCTTTATCAGTTGGTTTCCCTCATTGGTTATGAACTACATGTAGGTTTAAAATTATATTTTAACATTTCAGAACTTGACCTCAATGGAATATGATCTCCTTGATCATCATAAATGGTCTCCATATAAAGCAAAATGGCTAAGGAATTTGATGGTAGATAGGTGGAAATAGTCAAAAGAGTGGGAAAATATTAATACAAAAAAAATACATTGAGGCTAACAAAGTTTTTTTTTAAGTTTTGTGTTGAAAAGAGAGACGAGTTTACTCTTGGTTTATTTGAGATTTTGGCAGGCAGATACAATGACCCTTTTCACTTCAGTAGTAGGATATTGTATTATGGTGCATGTGTTTAGGATAACATTTTCATCATGCTAATTTATATATTTGGAGAAAGTATTTAATTATAAGGCATACTATAAGTGGTGCAGTGTTCACCTCTCGCGATGATTACAAAAATAATACTTGTTAACTTTGTAGATAAATATTCTCTTCGAACCTTTTTTTTATTAGTAGTTTCTACTAGTTCCTAAATTCATTAGTTTTTATGGTACGCGAGCATGTAACTTTCTGTGTTTATAACCATTTAACTGACAGGCAGATGCAATGACCCTTTTCACTTCAGTAGTAGGATATTTTATTATGGAGCATGTGTTTAGGATAACATATTCATCATGCTAATTTATATATTTGAAGAAAGTATTTAATTATAAGGCATACTATAAGTGGTGCAGTGTTCATCTCTCGCGATGATTACAAAAATAATACTTGTTAACTTTGTAGATAAATATTCTCTTCGAACCTTTTTGTTATTAGTAGTTTCTACTAGTTCTTAAATTCAGGAGTTATATGGTACGCGAGCATGTGACGTTCTGTGTTTATAACCATTTAACTGACAAATCATTTCGTTGTAAACTCATTTTCAAGTAAAAAAAATAGAATTTCTCCCTTTTTCAGTCTTTTTTTATAAGAGTTTTACAAATACCTGACATTTAACAAACATGTATTTCATTTAAGCTTTATAATCTTTGAAATCATTGTCAACTCTCACACTACATTTGTCACATAGTGAAATGCATATTACAGTACCTGAACCGATCCGTGCAACAAAAATTTCGATCGGTCATCGATCACCAATCAGTTTCCGATCAGTCATCGATCCGTCAAACCGATCCATTTAACTGGTGATCGCATCACGTGACCACAGAGCGGTCAATGTATTTTACGGTTTTTGTTGTTTTCTTTGTTAATTTTACACATATTTACATCGATTAATACTTTTTTTCTACATTTCTTTAATTTAAAACAGATCTTACGTCATTTTACATAACAAAACTGCGATCAGATCGGTCACCGGTCATCGGTCACGATCCGTCAGCGATCAATCAGTCAACGGTCATCGATCCGTCAAATCATTGCGCGGATCGGTTCAAGGACTGTATCAGCATTTCTCAGAATGGTATCAAAATGTACGTGTTAGAAATTCAACTATAATATGTCGCACGTAACAATGTATATGTGTCTTGTAACTATTGTTACTTCTATGTTTTAGACCAGAATAAACGAAGCCAATGTACAGGAAGTAGTTGATAAAGTGAAGAATTTAACTTCTGATACAAACATTTTGACTTCATTTGACGTCATTAGCGTTGCAGATATTCTTGTTGAAGTCAGTAATTTGACTCAAGTAGACGAAAAGGTAAAAATAAAAAGTTAAGATATTTGACCTTCCCTCTTTCATCATTTGTGTATATGCTCGCTCTTGACAAAAAATACGATTATAATGGTCGGGTTTCTTAAAGTAGTCGCTAAAATCAGCACAAAAAAATTAATAGGCAATCAGGGGAATACAAACAGAAATAATATCTTCCCGCATAAACGTCCATTCTCCTATCCGAATCGTTAATTGAAATCTTAAAATGGAAAAAATGTTATCAGGTAATGAATAACTAGTTACTAAATATATTCAATTTATACAATGTATTCTTTTATTGTTCCAATCTGACTTGTCTATAAAAGTCTTTTTTTTTCATGACGTTTATTCCATTAGCTTATATATTTCAGGTCGTAAGCCAGACAATAGACATTATAAACGATATTACTAACATACAAATTGACAAACTGAAAAGGTCACAAGATGAAGGTAGCGCCACAAACAGGTAACTAATGTGTTTTTCGCACAAGGACTGTTTTGCTGTCCTTTATTCTGACGCTAATTATTTTTTAGGAGTAACTTTTTTAAGTGTTAATAATTGTACTAGATAATGTTCAAATGTTTTATTGAATTTCATTTATTACAGAACACCACACATCAATAGGGAAAAAATCTAGTATAAACATCTTCCATATTGTCATTTTTTATCATCTACTTTCGGAATAACTACTGTTAAATGTTAATATAATCATAAGCCACGTATTTAACATGTATACAAATGCAAATTAGGTATAACACTTAACACCAAGTTCTTCAAATGATGTACAAATTGGTCAGTGTAGAGGTCTAACAGTTAAACATTTCATACCGCTGTATGGTTATTCCTTATGATTTTTACATTAAAGCTGTGTAAAACCTATACGAGGCTGTCATCTGCGCTGATTACTGAAAGATTAATACAAAAATGTTTGTTCTTTTTAAGAAAGAGCATAACGGCTTCGAAATACGGGACAAATGTGACCAACAATCATCCAACATATGTGTATATACTTTTACAGATTGTTAGAGGTCGTTCAACATCTTTCGAAGACTATAGCATTGCGTGGTTCCAGCTTCAAAGTTTTAAAAGAAAATATTTTAATGGAAATATATGACTTAAATATAAATTCCACTTCATATGTGATTGGGATACAGATACAAGGAGATTCACAACAGGCTCTGACCAATAGTATCATCAATAATGTTCTTGAAGGAACCGATCTAAACTTTGATGGCATTGATGCTGCAATAGTTCTCCCAGAAAAGTTGATAAACAGTAAGTTTTAAACAGTTAAAACCTTGTTAGTAGTCAGAAGATTTTTAATTGATAGTAACATATTTATTCCAAAAACTAATAATCTGAAATTGGTTGCACAGCAGACCATGCCTATATATGCATTTGCATATTTTTTTCAACTCCGGCAACATACAACACTCATTACAATACTTCAAAGACAGATTACCAAATTGGTTGCACAACACTTAGATATTAATTACTATATAGTATCAACTGCACTTAAATCTTGATAGTTTTTCTTAAATAAAAATAATAAATTTCTTCTGATTGACGAGTCTATAAACAGAAGTTCACCCGCATACATACATATATTGTAATTCTAGTTTTATCTGCACCATGGAAACTGATTTATTCAACGGGTCATGGTTTCCTTTCCTCGTTTGTCTACCCCGGACTTGCCTTTTTATAAGCAACTCGGCGGGTGTTTCTAGAAAAGCAGAGGACGCTTACCATACCGGTGCACCTGGTCCATGCTCACAGTTTTAGTGGAGTCCGAGTTGCTCATTTGCTTTTGTTACTTTATATGCATGATTTTAGTTACTTTATGTTCTGTGTTGCGTGTGTCTGTTTTCCATATCTGGTCTTTGTCGCTGTATTGCATTCTTTTGATTACCGCTATAACCTTGGTTTCCTTGATTACTCTTAAACTATCAGAAGGTATGCTTACTAACTTCTTAATCTACAACGTTTGGTGCCTGTTAACATTAAATGCTTATTTCTTCTTTTCATCTGATGAATACTTTCTACCATTCCCATTTTATTCTGTTTTTCAGAAAGTAGAAATGCAACAAGAGTTGTCCTCAACATTTACAAGAACTGGAACTTGTTTTCTGTAAGGTCAGATATCAAAGAATACTTACCAAACAGCAGAGTTATAGCAGCCAGTCTATTTATAGATGGTATACCTGTGCAGTCACTTGGAGACTATGAGGTGGTGTCATTGTATCGCCCTCGGGAGGTAGGAGGTAACATAAGGACACTCCACAACAATTTATGAAAAATCTTAAGAACGTTCTTTTTATATCAAACGTGTGTGCTGTTGAGAAGGAATGCTATTTAATTTCCGACTAAGATTATCAAGGAAACCAGGATTAGAACGTTATTAAAAAAACACAATTCAGGGATAATGATCAGACAAAGAAAATTGTCACAATACAAAGAAAAGTACAAAATATAACACGCAGAAACACCCGTGAGATGCTCATAAAATGTCACGTTCGGGTATACAATAGAGGAAAGAAACACTATGACACGGTGAACAGATTCAGGTGGATACACCATAGAATTTTTGTAGAGGTGACTTTAACCTTGTAGCAACATAACCTTGTTCCAAAAGGTCATGCTTGGTACAAACATCCGCGTAATTTCGGCCAGCTTTGGCATAACGTATTAGTTGCGATATGAAAAAAAATATGCAGATGGTGAAAGGCTGTTGGCACAGACGAAAGAAAAGTTGAGGGTACAATACGAGATATAATCGCGTTTGTCGTATAGTTCTGTTATGAGTTTTCCCTTTTTATCGAAGAGTCAAGCTACGTGGATGACTTCAGTTTGTTTGTAGTATCCTTTATCGCAAGTTCTTTTGGGGTAGATGCGATGTATTGAATCCATGAATCTAGAATTGTGTTCAGACAAAACGTCATATGTATAGCGTAAATTGAGATTAAAAGATTTGGCGAAACGATGTTCCTCATTTTTTATAGAATCATCTATATAGTCAGCCTCATTAAGAGTGAACGACTGATATCGTACAGGTTTTATTCTTTGCCTTGAAGCTGATGACTTCTTTGGTGGTTTGATAAAAGTTTGAAAAGCATCCATCAACATTATGGGAAAAAAAGACTACGTTACATATAAACCATTTAATAATTTCAAACTTTATGAATATATGAACACATTGATTGTAGACAAAATAGGTAATCCCAAAACAAGTATGAACTTTGCATCACAATGCGTACATATTTATCAATCGTGTAAGTACATTGATTTTAAAATGTACTTAAATTGTTGTGGTGTTCATTAGAAATTTAAATAGACACAACGATTACTTGCAGGACTTTGTTTTTATTCAGGTTTCAGATCAGGATGTTTGTGGATATTGGAACTATGATATTCATGATGCCTCTGGTGGCTGGGCTACCGATGGCTGCAGATTGAATAAAACTGATACAGGAAAATATATATGTGTCTGTGATCATTTGACTAATTTTGCTGTCCTTGTGGTATGTTATGATCTTTTTCTTATTTTATTGTTTATATTTACAACTTAATTATATGACTTAAAAAAGTTTATTCATTTTGCCTTTAAGGTATGTTCTTTGTTGATTTCATAATATAAGTTTGTTCAAGAAATTACATTTTCTTTTACAGTTTTTTTTTCTGAAATCAATGTTTTATCATATTAATTTTAAAAACATTAATGGGCCTGTTTGAAGAATAATATAGTAGTAAAAAGGAACAGGAAGACAATAACCCATCTAAATAGTTTAGTTATGTAAAATTTGGGTTCTTGATTGCTTATTGTTGACAATGTTCCTGCATTGTCTGCTTTCTTCCTATGTATTTCATTTTGATGCTGCTAATGAGAGGTTACTCCTTGAAACACGTACACAATATATCGAAATTTGCAATAAATGTGATAGGCATTTTTGTGTTTAAGAATCTTGGAGGTCAGGATACATTATCAGACTCCCTTGCTATTAACATTATATCATGGATTGGATTGATTGTTTCCATCGGTGGACTGTCTCTGACTATACTCTCCTTCTTCTTGTTCAAGTAAGAAATATGTGTATTATAGAATTACTTTATATATCTTCACCAATTGCTTTTGCATGTCATAACACATAAGAAAAACCCAAAGTGACAGGAAGAATGAATAGATCTACCTGACAATTAATCCTTTGACATAACTTGCAGCAACAATCCAGGATATCATTGGTTCTTTAATGAGTGTGTTGTATAATGAGATAATGATAGCCCTTTACTGGACATATTGGAGATTCGACTTTCTACAAGTCCGTTTCAAATTGTATTAGTTCTATATAAGCAGACTTTAGTTTTGTTTGATTATAGACTTGCAATTCAACTTAATTATAATTGTTTGTAGATGTTGTTAAATAATATGCTTGCCAGATAGATCACATAATCTATCATGTTGCCATGTTAAACATTAGTAATGTTTACTAGTTTTGCCCTTTAGAGGAGGTAAGCTAAAAATGCGTAACAATAGCAAACGAGGAGGGGATCCGTGGACAAACAGTCGCCATTGAAACTAAATAAAACAAACGAAGTACATGCTATAAACGGATGGCACGAAGCAACCAAAAAGTACACACAAAACAATCGAACTGTACAAACGACACTGAACTGTTTACAAACACCCAAAAATATTTTATATATATAAATAAATATGTAGAAAGTAACCAAAGTACCATTTTTCAATACAAATTTACATTTGTACTTCTCCAAAGAAATCATGGATGTCATACAACTGTATTTTGCTGTAAAAGTTTGTTAGAATATTTCATATTATCGTTGTTGTTTGTGTAATTATTATATAGGCATCTTAGAAAGGGAAGAGCACAACAGACACTGTTCAATTTAGCTCTCTCTCTTCTGTGTTTCCTGATAGTATTTATAGTAGGAATCGAGCAGACCCAAGATTACTATGGGTGTATAACTGTTGCTGTGTTGATACATTACTTTGTATTAGTTTCCTTTATGTGGATGTTGATGGAGGGCATTCTTCAGTATCTAAGATTTGTCAAAGTTCTTGGAACCTACATACCGCATTTTATCCTTAAGACAGCTATCCCGGCTTGGGGTAAGATTTAACATTTATATACATTCTGCATGAATTACGTCCAAACAATCAACTCTTAATATCATGCATTCGTCCACTGATCACAGATAATTACAACAATTACAATGAATCTCGGCAAGGCATTACGTTCTATGTCAGTGTGTATCTTTTTAATGCTATTAGTAAACATTTTTGTCTATGGGTTGTAGATATCCAGAAGTATACTAAATATTGGTACTTGAAAACATAAAATATTCATCGACCTCTTATACATTAAATATTATATAATAAATGAGAGTTGTTATATACATATATATATATATATATATATACAAAAATATTATTTCTTCCTCCTTACCACAGGTATTCCACTGATTCCGGTTATCATAGTCCTCATCTACGACTATCATCTTTACAATGGAGGAAACAAGGCGTATGTATTTTTGGAAAGTTTTTTGATAAGTTGTCCTATGGTTACAAACGTTTCATTGACGTCAATATATTTAGTTTGTTTTTTTATTTGATAATTCAGCAGCTTCATATTTTAATTAAACGCAGTTGTTTAGATTCATTGATGCTTTTTGTACTTGTGTTAAGTTGAGCTAAGGTAATGACTGCAATAATGGTAGAATTTTCCACACTTGTTGGAGGTATATGTAGTTTCTGAAAGTATAAACTTATCTCATTCGTAATTTGTTCCTAAATATACTGTATAATTTCATTTGTAAATAAATGCATGATATAACTATTAAATAATAATTTTCCGCAATCTTTTCATAATTTTTAATCTTTCAGATGTTGGATGTCACTTACAGCTTTTTACTACGCCTTTGTTATTCCAGTTGCCTTGATAATTGTCGCAAATATGATAGTATTTGTAATGATTATCAAAAATCTAGTAGGTCGTCCTAAAGGCCTCCAATCTAATCAGTCGGAGCGAAAGAGGGCCATGATGAACTTCCGTGCCGCTCTCTCTGTGTTTATACTTTTAGGTATGGCAACTTTTTTTATACCATAATAGCTATACAAAAGTAAAGACATAACTTTATTTCCATATTTTTGTCCCTTGTCTTAGGGTTTGTCTACTTATCTTGATATTGTTTGATAATTGTTTCTACTAACTTTTTCTGCTAATATTTAAACTTTGATCTTCTTTATCACGTGAGTTAAACGGGAATTCACGTGTAGCAAATAGGAAATTACACCCAGTCGATTGTAGATTTAAATTATTTTATACTTGTTTGACATTTTGACATTTTTTTTCTTATGTTTCAATCATCGGGAAATTTGTTATTGTTTGTTGATTTAGATACCGACCATTTTTAATACGGGGGGATTATTTTGAAACAAATATTTCAAATTAGCGCAAACTAATTTATCCATGGTCATAAAAAGAACAAAAAAAGATTGAATATTTCCCCATTACAATGTAGATATTTATAATGAAAATGTTTTACTGCTGCTCAAAGAAAATATTTTCGCGCTTGCGCAAAAAGAAATCTAACTTAACATAAAATCCCAGCTTTCCTCGTGAGGAAAAGGTCTGCAACAGTTGATACTAGCACAAAGTTGATAACTTTCTGTTTCAGGGTTGACTTGGGTATTTGGCTTTTTCACCATAGAAGATGCAAGTGTTGTGTTTCAATACATATTTGTCATTCTGAACGTGTTTCAAGGCTTTCTCATATTTATACTTTTCACTGCCAGAGAAAAACAAGTTCGTCAAAGCTGGAGGAAATTTTGCTGTAAAGAAAAATCAAAAGATAAATACAAATATGCTACGGCGATGGACCATAGCAAATCAAGGGATAATGTGTACTCAAATAGTTCAAACACAAATTCGAAATCTTTGACAACAGGTTTAACCAATGGTAGTAATGCTTGAACTTATATAACTCCGAAACTGGTTTTACAATGTATTCATCTGTAATAAGACAGTAAAGGACTACATGGAACCGTTTATTCTGGCTATTCCAACATTTTTAGTTTTACAGGTAAAAAAGAAAGAAATTTATGTTGGAGTAGCAGAATTCTTATGTAAACAGAAGATTAACTTCGTTTATACTCTAACAACTTTTGTAATTGGTATGAGGAAAATACGGGCGATTCTCATTTTTTAAATAAAAAAATATAATTGTTTTAATTATATATTTTCATTAATATAATATGCATGTGTATGCATGTACTTCATTAGAAACACAAAACAATCATGTCCCTTTATATGTTGAAAAGCACAGATAAGTGTGGACATTACCAAAGGTATAAAATATGCAAAAAAAATATATTTTCACAAAAATTTAAAGTCGAATTCTCAACGTTCTAGCAAATATGTATCAGTTGTGAAGCTGCAACTGCATACTCTACTACACTGATGGTAGCAAGTTAACTGTAGATCTCTCTGTACTTTCTCTCTTTGGGTACATGTTTACCACTAGCCCGGTTTAGAAGAAGAATGCACGAGTAGATAGCTTGTTTGTGTTGCAGTAGCCTAATCATGCTGAATATGTTTGGGTGGGGTGATTTGATGAGTATCTTTAGCTTATTATGCCAACCTTCTTGGTGGTTTATTGTTCTGGATCCGTCTGTTGAGTAGTGGTTCCAAAAATTACGGTTGGATTCAATCCGGTGTAGGGTGACATAATCAGTGAATTGTATTGTCGGAATGATGGTCTCTGAGTTTTCGAAATCTTCTGAAGCATTGAACCATACATCTTCCACGTAAGTTAATAGAAGTAGTGGTAATAATAAGAAGATACATGGTTACTGTAGTGTACGTGTCTGTGCCTTTCACCTAATACACCGGGAAAGTGGAAATAGCTTGCTTCATTTCTGATGGTAATCTCGTTATCCAGGAACAGTGGTGGGTGTGATATTATGTCTCTAGCAGAATTCTACAAGAAATCTGGGTAGTTGTGTGCACTTCTGTTTGTCTTTGCCGGGTAAAAGACAGTATACAGGAGGGCATATACAGAAGTACCAGCACATCTGCATGGAATGTGGTAAGGTGGTAGAACAGTAGTTAGTATCAACTGCAACAAGGTAGATGAGATTTTCCTCAGTTCTAAGTTTAATCATGCAACCATAAGCGTAATCAAGTGCGAGTAGGAACGGTTGTGTAGTATCTGCTCATTCACCATTTACAACAATGAATGCTAATAATGTTAGTACTTCAGTGTTCAGCATTTCTGTCAGTCTTGCATGCTCGACATAGCATATACATATATTACATTATAAGAGTATTCCAAAGAATCACAAAAATACGGTCTATATCATCAATCAACTAAATATTTATAATTAAAAATATTCAATAAACTAAAATAAAAATAACTTAAAATAATGAACAGAATATTATTTATTGTTCAACATCTTTAATTTGATATGATTTTTTAGGGGTATTTTACCTGTAAATCAAATTGGGGAAAAATTATTACAACAACACAACATATTGTAAAAACATTCATTGTTCTCCCCATGTTGGAATAGCCAGAATATGAATTTTTAAAATGTTGCAATAACCAGAATATGCATTTTTTAAATGTTGGAATAGCCAGAATAGACCAATGGAATAAAGAATCGTACATAATTTTCTCAGTACAAATGATGTTGTTACTTTTTGTTGAACATATGTACAATTATACGGTAACTACATCCGATGAATTGTATAAACATTTCTCATTCAGAAGGGTACAATGGTCTTGAAATTGTTAATTTTGCTGTTTATATGTACTTTATTTTCCATATCCGGTTATTTTTTTTAAGGTCGTGTGTACAGTTCCTAAAAAACTTGTTTATATTTACGTTTAATTAATTGTGTCATTTTTTTATTAAAACATTATGTTTTCAATAATATTTGTTGTTTTTTTTTATCATTCTCTACCCACTTGTAGAGTCAAAGAATAGTCTTAAAGATAAGATTTCCGATCGTATTAAAAAAAAAATCACGCGATCTTCTACATGATCATTGTGAGGCCTAATCTAGACAAACGTAGCACCAGACTTGAACTCCAACGAAATTTCGGAATTGACATCAGGTGGTGCGGAAGGCTAAGCATGTCCTGCTCTGTCAGCGGCATCCGCCGATGGATGGGAGGAGGCAGGGGCACTCACTGTATAAAGAGGATCTGATATGATGAAATGCAACAAATGCACCATTGTATAACCTTTATAAAAATAGTAAATATTTACAGAGATCACCAAAATGTCTTCAATAAGTGTAAACACACTTTCAAGTAAGCTCTAAAAAGCCCAGATAACAACAGTAATAAAATGTCCACCTTAACAGAACAATGACACTTCTTAAAAATAAGCAAAGAAGTCACACAATGACACGAGGACACATTAATTATCAACATTGTCAAACACTGTTGACATTCATTTCTAACCATGTATCATGCTGCATGCGCAGCAGACAACTTGAATATAGTGAGAAAAAAAAACATCAGAAATTGACAAAATTAAACGAAAAATCATCATAAAACATGCGCGATTTATCTTTTTTTAAAATGTGTGAACTTATTCTTAAACTTGATATTACAAAGCATCATGCCATGAAAACCGCGCATACTCCGACACACGGGATTGCATTTTCAGCTGAATTGTGAGAAATAGGGTAAGATCTTAACACATTTGTCTTAGAATGGATTAGAATTGGCTGCATAGATTCCGTCTAGGTATTATCATAAGAGCATTTATAATAATTTAATAAAGATAATTTATTCTATACATTTTCGGTCCCTGGCCAGGGGGCTGTTCAACCATTTGTTTACCGTGGGGTAACCGTGGGGTAAAACGTGTTGATTCATCAAATATTGTTTGGAATAGGTCACGGTTTTGAACTACCAGTAGAACATCTCCGTCAATTTTCAGACCAGGTGCCCCCCTTTCTGGTACGGAGTTCGTCACATTGTTATTCTGTAATATAGAAAGGATTCAAGTTCGATGGGTTTTCAATAACTTGAGATGTGACATCTAATTGAAAATCTTCTCGCATTTGTTAGATCGTAGCTTCTTATCGGTACCATATAGCCCTGACAGCTATAAAACGTGTGTACAGGTGATATCAACAAAGGCTGAAGATACCCATGTGTGTGCTTAAAAACTAATGTTGGTATTATGTAACCATGAAAGTTGGTTGTCACCATTGTTATAAAGCTTTGTATTCATATATCATCTATGTATAGGCTACGGTTGAGGTTTGTAGCAGAAGAGGGTGTATAAGTTGTTGCTTTAATTTCGTGTTCATTGGGTTAATGAATTTCAATTAAATTATGATTTTTTCAGAGATAAATTTCTTCCATGGATATGGTCTGTTGGAACTTTTGCCCTTCAATTTCGACAGCACTTCTTGTTAGTAATTTCATGGTATTGGTTTTTTTATTTATTGTTTATTTTATATTTATTTTTTAATCTCCACAAAGTAATCAAATTGCTCAACATAGTACTAGAAAATAAAAAAAAAATCAAATATCACCTGTGAATAAGATCACACCGAACTGGCTTTAGCTTATCATGGTTCCTCAAGTGTGGTAGAAGCATCAAAGGCTGTTACTGTTACAAAATGTAATAATATCTTGAGAGAGGCAGTGTCTTTTGAATTTTCAGAATCAACATCTTATTTGCGCCACTTGTAGGGTAGGCTTTAAAACAAAAACTCGTGAGTACACCATCTCTGCTGTAAGTAAGGTTGGTGCAGCTGTGTATTTGGCAGACTTAAAATATACCTCTCTCAGTACATTTGTGGAGTTTTGGTGGCGAATGAATAAAGTGAGAGTCATATAGTCATCACCGTAAGTAATACCTAATAACGTTAGAACAGACACACGATTGTTGATTATGTCCTCCTTATATGGGGTGCTGAGGGAATATGGTTGCCAAGAAAAATCATTGATACGCATTTACTAAATTAGACAATGTTGGTTTTTCATACACGATGGAATTATAGAAGATTTATCTGATGGTATAACGACGAATATGACATAAAGATCAGGTCAAGTCTTCTTAGCCTGAGATCGTCAAATATAGAGCATGAAAAATCTTACAGATGATATTCGGGGACATGCAGTTCTCGTCACTTCAAAATTCTGCAGCTACCATAATGGGCTTGACGACCGATATGGTATCATCTCAATCATGATAGTTAGTTCCTAGTTCCTTTGATTTAAGTTTCCTTTTAAGGTCATGACACAGACAACTAAATTTTTGGTGCACTTGTCCGTGTTCCTTATTTTAAAGGACTAGAAAGAGTATTAAAGGAAACACAGATTCTAGAGGAAATCAAAAGAATTTAATCCAGGGACAAAGACCAGACATGGAAAACAGACATACACAACATAAAATAAACAAAATGATACATACAAAGTAACAGGAGTAAATGAGCAACTCAGACACTTTTTGTTTAACGATAACACGTCATCTATATCGCGCGAATTGAGGATCTAGCTAAACGATGTTTCTTCTTTTGGATCAGATCAGCTATAAAGTCAGCCTTACCAGAGTAAATGAATAGGTCAGAAAGTAGAGGAGCACAATTTGTTCCCCATCGGAATGCCGACCGTTTGTTGAAAATAGTGTCCACCATACTGGACTAATATGTCGTCGATACAAAATTTCAGCATTTGAAAACATCATCTTCGGTATATTTGGAAGATGATTTGGAATCGTTTTTTTACAAAGTATGAGAAATCTCTACCAAGAACTGAATATTTATCTACGTGCACTATCTTTTTTGGAGTAACAGCGATGTATAATGTTTTGAGTCCGGATTTGAACTGAGCATGGGGAATAGAAGTATAAAGAATTTAACAATCATAGGTTTTAATGCTATTGTATTTTAATAGTAATCTTAAATTTAGAGTTTCCTGATCTACATTGAATTAATACCACTTAGTGAGTTACTGCTTTGTCTGAAGTTTCTGAGTGACTTCTTTCGACTCCTCTTGTTTTGCGTTTTTTTATTTTTGATAAACTCTGAAATTCCTATTTCGCTTTTTGTCACAGTGTTGTCGGTCTGGTAAAAATATTCTGAGTGTCATTAATACTACCGCTACAGGTGTACTACGTGTCAGTTATAATGTCAGCCTCCTTGCAATGAACAGACTGTACAGACTTGGGCACAATTTGTTTTCATTTGAAGGCTTGTTAGACTCGTGTGTTGTCAATCCAGCTTTATTCCTTGTGTAAATTTGTTAATCGTACATTAGCTTGTAATAGGTAAGCACTGCTAATGCCAATTTGTACTAGTAATGGCATTTCTGTGTTGTTCTGTGTTTAGAGAAACAACTAAGTATAATGTCTTTTAATCTACATGTTTATGTGGACGAGTAATCAATGGAACCAACATTCTAGCAGAAATCAAAAGAATGTAATCCAGGGACAAAGAACCGACACGGAAAACAGACAAACAGAAATAAGAACATAAATAACTAAAATAATACATACAAAGTAACAAAGTAAATGAGCAACTCGGACTCCACTAAAAACTGGGGGCATGGACCAGCTGCATGGGTAGGGTAAGATCCCTCTGCTCGTCTAGAACACCTGCCGAGTGGCTCATAAAAAAGTCAAGTGGAAAAATGTGTACACAAAGACGAAATGCTCTGTTGTATCTAGTTGTTTTTGTTTTGTTTTGCTTTGTTTTTTATTCCTTTTATGTACTTGAGCTGAGATCTGCAGATTGAAATCATCATGATAGTGAAAAGCACATCTTATTGTACATTCTATGTCACCTCTGAATAATCATACATATAGATCGATCATGTAGGATAAGATTGTAAATGTTCTCTTAAGTAGGACAAAATTAATTGTCTACACACAACATACTAAGAAGACATATGTATAAATCAAATTTATTTTCATAATAGCCTTTTCCATACCAATATTGCATTTCATTTGTTAAAAACTGGTTTAGAAGTTAGACAACAATACAGAAACTATTACAATTGCTACACTAAAACTGCAATAAAAATTTGAATGTTTAGAGTTAACATTAAGAATTATCATTATTTTAGGTGGAGACTTCATATGTTATTGTACATGTGTATATCTGATTGACTTTGTTTCAAATGAAATATGTCATGACTAAACTAGACTACACTATAACATTATTACAAAATAATTGATAAGTTTAAAAATATTCTGAAAGGGCCTGTTTACACAAACAAAGTTTGTCATCATTTTGTTCCCCAAGTTTTTGGTGAAAATGTAGTTAAAAAAAACTTTGTTGAAGTTTCTTATTTAAAGCATTTAAGCTGACAAATTAAAATCCATAAAATACATGGGAAAAAATCAGGCACCTGGTATTATTTTTTATAATTATTCATTCATTGTGTAAAGGGGCCTACAGTAGTTAGAAAGTTCTATTTTAAGTTCATTTAATATTGAGAATGGTAAAAACTTTAAACAAGTATTGCTAAACAAATCAAGTATGTTTTGAGTTTACATGCATGATATAACTTTTACTCATTGTGATGAATTTATAAATTGATACTAATTTTTCAGACGTAAATTAAGACATCAGTTATGTATGCATACATCCAATGGAATGACGTATATATAGTTAGGGCATACTTAGTACATTTTTGGCACTGAGACTAGGGAAGATCTCAAATTGTTTTCCCTTGCTCCTTCATATAATCATTATTATGCATAAAGTGTGGTGCTGCCAGTTGTGATGAGATTATTCATTACAACATATACATGTACAGCAAGGCTATAATAATATATGGTGATTATATCATCAGTTAGCAGCGTTAGTAGTAAATATTCTATATATTCTTATTTAGAAACATGGGCAAGTCGACAAAATTTCACCAAACTACAAATACTAGTTTGACATTTTGGTATTCTTTTTTCCTCTGAAAAACGTATCCCTTTACCCCAATTGGATAAGGCTATGAGACTGAATGTAATAATGCACCCTAAAGTTAACACTCTTGCTGAAATAATGTGACACATTTCAGATCATACTAGACATTATAAATGAAATAAAATTGTTTTCCTTTTAGTATCTTCACTTCATATTTCCCAAATACTAAAAACAATCTGCCTAATGACAAGACTTTTTCCAGTATTTTTTGAACAAGAAGATATTTCATAAAAAAAAATCATAAATGTTAGGCCAAATAAAAATAATGTCTTGGTTCATAGGACCTCAATAATTTTGAGGAAGCCACATTATTATCAAGTACATTGCAATATCAATTAATAAAAAAAAAGCCATCATCAATTTTTTATACTATAAACAATGTAATATGCACCCTCACTTCATTTTGGTGCAAGGGTAAAAAGGAGTTATTCTCTCCCTCATTTACAATGGCATGTGAACCAAAAAATTTACTTGGATTGGCATCATTGCTAAAAAACATATAGTATAGCATTCCATTTTTAAATACATACAAAATGTACAAGTCAAAACAATAAGGTAAATCATTACTTATAAAAATGTTTCTCTTGGCATAAGTATCACTTAATATTTATTTTATCACAGTTTACTACTTAACAATTAAAATTTATAACCAAAAAAAAAAATGTTAAAAATAAAACATGAATCAGAATTTAAATTTGGCTTCCCTTTTAGAACACCAAACTGATACACCAGACTTTCAATGGATATATTATGGTATACTCAGACTTGAAACCCAAAGAAAGGGAAAACAATATATATTATACACAGCTGGATTTTTTTTCTTAATAAAAAGAATTGTATTTTCTAATGATCAGCAATAACATCAAGTATAAAATAAATGCAATTTATCAACCATTAACAGACAATAAAAATTATAATTTGTAAATAACAACCGTAAAAATCATTAACAATGTAATACCCATTGTAACGGTACATTACTGACTTCAAAAACAAAACAGCCTGAAGGATCTGAGCAGTTCAGCTCATTCTTTCTATACACTGTAAGCAGTCTATAGGTTGTTTAAATCTGAGTTACGGAAAGATTTTATGAAAAACTAAATTTGAGGTTATTAAGGTTCCTGAAGACCTCTCAAACCAGGTTTTTTTTCTCAACGTAAATAATGACCAACCCATTAATGATCAATCATTGGCTATTGAAGATAGAAGTGCAGAAATATGTCCATCCATTGGATGACCTTACATACAATGTTCTTAAAAATGTTTCTAATGTAACCATGATATTGGCAGTGGTCTTAGTACCCATTAGTATTCATTGTTCTTAATCAATTTAGTTGGCAATGAAAAAGTTAATTGGGCTTTTAATATATATATGTAAGTCATGTTCATATTTCTATCATATTGTAATAGTATTAAAAGTTCGTTAACTCAGGAGGCAGAACACTGCGCCAACGTGTTTTGTTAACAATTATCTATTCATGGCTTTTTTTGCAAGCACTGTAACAGTTATTTCCGCTTGTCTTTAATTATATATACATGTAGGCAAAAAATAGATATAACTAGATATAATTGTTACACACAGCATAACAGGATGTTCCCCCTGCTCCGCCATTGTCACATAATTATTTTAAATCAATTACTATGGTTCTATTTTTTTTTTTTTAATTTTTATAGATTTTTGAGTGGCAGCAATCTTGGAATGGTGACCCCTTTTAAAATTTTGAAATGGCCAATTGAAAGGCCTTGTGGGGACCTATTTTTAAACCAAGTATGAACCTTCTACAATTTTTGTGTGATTTTTTGACAATTTTTTAATAGGTTTGGATGGCGGCCATGTTTGAAATTTCAAAACCTTTGTTTACATCCACATATGATAGTCTATTTTTCTGCCAAGTTTGGATTCAAATCATTCAGCCGTTTCTGAGATGTGCAGACAAGACAGAGGTTACAAGAAAGAAGAATTTTAGAAGAGAAATAAAAACAATATGTTCCCCAACTTCGTTGAGAGAACATAACAATATGATAATCTTCAGTTAAGGTAATACTGTATTTAGAACTCTTCCTAATAATGAAATTGATATCTTATTACCCAGTTAACAAAATAAATAGTATTGATCAAAAACAGGAAAAATTAAAAATATATTTATCAAAATCAGTATTATTACACTACAAAAAGCTTCAGGTAGAAAGTTTGCATAACAAACAAAAATTTACTTCACAATATTAAAAATAATGGTAGATTTTAATATTAGTATAACAGAAAACCAAAATATTAATTAACTTAAATGAAAAGGAAGATTCTTGTCAAATACCACAAAGAGACACTGCAAGAAGTTGAAACTGAAATATTTTTTTTGAAGTTCAAAGAAAAAATTTCATTACTGATCTATTTGCAACATTTGTATCTACTTTAAATGTAATGCAGAAAAATAACATCAAATTTAAAAATAAAGAATCAAACTTGGCAGGTAACATAAAGGTATGTATACCCAGGTAAAAAATAAAGAAATCAAACATATAAATAAACCAAATTTGTTGTTCCAATGTAATTTTAATATCATAGGTACATCAAATAGTCAAAAGATTTTTTTTAATGCGACAACAGATGGTTTGGAAAACGATTTTAAAGTTCCCTAACAAAGTAAGCAAATTTTGCACCAAAATAAAATTATCTCCCACTGCCTGGTTTTTGCATAGGCACCATCTTGGAAAAAAGAAATTATACTTGACATGAAACACAGAGGTATAAACGAAGCATTAGTATGAAAAAAAATCATGCTTGACAAAAAAACACAAGTGTCTTAATCCATATTTAAAAAAAATCATATTTGACAAGTAACACAGAAGTATAAATCCAGCATTAAGAAGAAAATCATACTTGACTAGTAACAAATACCTATCATACACTAGTGTAGCATTTACCTATTGCCCTATTATCATTGCACTTTTTATGGAATGTGAAGCTTATATAACTAATGCATTGTATTTAACAAGTACATGTACTTCACTATTGCAGTTAAAACTCATGCATACGAATTTGCTCAAGCGACAACCCTGAATGCTTTTAATCTCATTTGTATTGTAGCAACTAGCAATCAATAAAAAACATTTGTTTATAAAGAATAACAAAATTGTATATGTTATAAAAACTACAAAACACATAAAAAAATGCATGTAACAATGTAATTCTAAAATGACATTAAACAATTACCATAAAACAGCAGTATGGAACCAATCTATTGATGGTACTAACTATGTGAAGGCAGAACTGAAAAGATGAATTCAAACTAGGAGATTCACAATTATATACAATAACTACATGTACCTACTAAAATGGATTTATACTAAAGTAGCCTTTTTGTACTTGTACAATGTATCCATCAACAAACAGTGTGGACTTTAAGAGAACTTGATGAAGCTTGTCTACTTGGACACACAGGGCGAGCATTGGCAAAATCACTCTCTGTAGATGACACAGATGGTGTGATGTCATGTCGTGTTCTACGTGTTGGTTGGGGTGACTGTTGGCTACATACTGCTGGCTCTGATCCCCTCCTCTCATGTTTATGGTTCCGATGCTGTGGAGATTTATTGTCTGTTTTCCGTTTAATGTTTGGAGATTTTCCATCTTTTCTTTGCACTTGGGGTGATTTTTCATATTGCCTAGGCTTTCTAAACGATCTAGTCCTTTGTGTTACATGTATTCCTTTGACATTAATTGTAATGTTTGGATTGCTGTGTTGACGCTGTAACGACCCATTAGGGCTGTTTGGAAGACTCTTAGATTTGTTTGACACGTAAGAATCATCTTTGCTCGTATTAAGCCTGTCTTTATTTGATCTTTTAAACAGATTAAGTAGTGATTTGCTCCTTTTATTTAGATGAGGATTAGATCCCATGCCAGATTTGGCCTTTTCTGCTCTAATATCATTTAATTTTTCTTTGTTCATTAATTGTAAGAAGTTTGGATTAGATATTGCTCTGGTTAATACTGGTTTGTCGCCTGGTTCATCAAATTTCTGTAGAACTTCAGCTACAGTAGGACCCTGACTAGAATCAACTGTTCCTTTTAATCCATCAATATTATAATAACCTCTGTCCTCCTGTTGAAGTAATTCCATACTACCTTTGAAATTCTGTATTTTCGGAAAAGGCTCTGGAGTTGTTGTGTCACGATTTCTCCCATCATGTGAACTTGTTGTTTTTGCTCTTTGTCTCATTTGAGTCTTTTTAATGTCTTCACAGCTTAAAGAACGCAATCTATAATGATCATTGTTTTTGACAGGTGAGTTAGATTTAGATCCTCTTTCCCTAGGCAAACTGCTGGTAAAAAATGTAGTCTCATATTCAGCTTCAGAAGTAGGTGAAAGATAAGCCTCTTGAGAACTTGGACTACTTCGATTAAATTTTTCTAAAGCTTTTTCTTGTAGCTCAATACTTGTCCTTGGATTTAAGTATCCATCTCTCCCAACAGAATTCATTGTACTGTATCCAGTTGCTTCCTGGAAAGTAGGAGGTGGGCTCCAATTTCCTTTCGGAGAAAATGGTGGAAATGAATTTTGGGAAACAGGTTTCATGGGAGTGGTTAATGAGGCAGAGTTCATCCTCAAATATCCATCAGCAGTGCTCACTCGACTGGACTGAATTGGTGTAGGTCTTGTCCGAACTGTATTAGGTGTGGAAGTTGGTGGAGGCAGTGGTGGCCTACTGACTAGTGAAGAAGCTGAGTTAGTGGCAATGAGTCTCTGTGAAGAATGCTGATGATTGGGGGTACCTGGTGTGTTATCTGGTCTCCTGTTTGGCAGTGGGGGACCAGGTGTCCCTCCATCAGATCTAAAATTAAGTAAATTATTAGTTACATTCATTGTTTATGTTCTGTTTTGTGAGAATGCTGGTGAAATTACCGATACACAATTTTCATTTTTATTGTGTTGAAGCCATTATACTATTTGATTACAATTCAATGTTGAGATAAGAAGAAATGTGATTTCTCATTAGTAAACGTCAACTCAGTCATAAAATTAGATTCCTAATGGCACCAGTGATGTCTTGGTATGACATTACATACCAAGAGTGTATAATTACCTTGGTTCATTACTAGTCTGTCTAGAGTGTATAATTACCTTGGTTCATTACTAGTCTGTCTAGAGTGTATAATTACCTTGGTTCAGTCTGTCTAGAGTATATAATTACCTTGGTTCAGTCTGTCTAGAGTGTATAATTACCTTGGTTCAGTCTGTCTAGAGTGTATAATTACCTTGGTTCAGTCTGTCTAGAGTGTATAATTACCTTGGTTCATTACTAGTCTGTCTAGAGTGTATAATTACCTTGGTTCAGTCTGTCTAGTGTGTATAATTACCTTGGTTCAGTCTGTCTAGTGTGTATAATTACCTTGGTTCAGTCTGTCTGGAGTGTATAATTACCTTGGTTCAGTCTGTCTGGAGTGTATAATTACCTTGGTTCAGTCTGTCTAGTGTGTATAATTACCTTGGTTCAGTCTGTCTAGAGTGTATAATTACCTTGGTTCAGTCTGTCTAGTGTGTATAATTACCTTGGTTCAGTCTGTCTGGAGTGTATAATTACCTTGGTTCAGTCTGTCTAGTGTGTATAATTACCTTGGTTCATTACTAGTCTGTCTAGAGTGTATAATTACCTTGGTTCATTACTAGTCTGTCTAGAGTGTATAATTACCTTGGTTCAGTCTGTCTAGTGTGTATAGTTGGTCTTGGTCTAATTGTGTTCCCTTGAAGAGAAGAGACAAATTGTATCATTGTTAACAGCAAGAAAATTACCAGAGATATGCAATGATACATGTGTCTCAATCATAACATCCATGACAGCATTGTTATAAAACAGTTTTATCAGTAATCTGTACCTTTTTCATTGGATCTTGTTGACAAGTATTTTTCTATCTCTCGTACGTGACAAGATATTCAAAATTTCCTTCAAAGCATTGGGAGTGAATGTGGTACATTAGACCTTCTCAGAGTTTTGAATTAAAATGATATTACTAACAGTTTTTACTGTCACTACTAGATTTTACTAACAGTTTTTACTGTCACTACTAGATTTTTTGTTTAAAGTATGTAAAAATGATCATAAATGCAATTATTAGATTAGGCCACATCAAGCTAATTTGCAGATTCTCATCCCCGCCTGCCTGTAATCAAAGGACCCGCCCCAAATTTTTTTATTTTTTATTTTTTTTGCAGTGGTTCAAATTTCCGGATTTCTATTATGTCCGTATCCATCATGACTCTACTTATACACAATACTATACATTCCCGTCAAAAAACAGGTAACATGGTGTATGTTTACAGAATATATTGATATTTTTCGACAGATCTCAGCATGGTTTTCGTTGTTAGTCGCATTATGGTATGGCACAAATATAACCGAAAGTACACATTGACAAGATTTCTTCAACGAATTCGTCAGCGGGAATAAGATTTTACAAATCTTCGAAAAATAACAAATTAAGTCCTCCCACTCGCCCCATTTTTTTAGTTCCAGGTGGATAAGAATCTACAATATGAATTGATGTGGACTTAGCGATAAACAGAATATTAATTACTTTTGATTTTGATATTATCAGTACGATATATATAGGAGTCAGGTGCCATTAATAAACCTTCGTAAATAATCTGTTGAAAAAGGTTGTATCAAATTAATTGAATCTTACATGTATATATACTTTCATCATACATGTACATGTAAGTAAATGTCCTGATTATAGTGACCTTTGATTCTATTTACCAGACTGAATTGAAGTTTCTTGTGATTATTGAGTTCTTATACACATATATATGAGGTTTGACACTAACATTGGTCCTGTGCCTACCTAATTTGAGAGAGGACTTCCCTGAAATTTTAATTGGTAGTGCTTTAGGCTACCTAAATCAATTATGAAAATTATATTAGTCCTAAGGACAGGACTAGGAAATATTTTTAAAAACTACCAAATTTATCTATCAAATAGTGCCATGGGCTACCTAGCGAAAAAAATTAGTGTCAAACCCTGTCTGTATATGACAATTAAGCATTCCTTATGCAGCCAATAATGTCCCTTACCATTAATATCAAAGTTCCAGTTATCTCTCATCACCTGAATATAGTCTGGATGATTTATCATACATGGTACTACAGAGGTCAACAGGGTAAGGTTGTTAGATTCTAGTACATAGTCTTCCATCTCCTCTGTCGTACCCCTTCTACCTGGCTGTTCATAAGTAATTATAGGCATTGTAACAAATGTATCAAAAATTGAGATTTAGCAATATTTTTTAAATATTTAAATTAAGTATGATCTCTGGCAAATAATGTGACTATGTAAAAATTACAATCATTAAAACTTGCTTTTAAAACACCTTTCATTTTCAAAAAATAGAAAGGTACAATTTTCAATATAAAAAAATCACAGGGATAAAAAAAACTACAATAACACTTTACCAATATTATAATAAATGATACACATTATAATTACGTATGTAAAAAAATAACCGTATACCTTTATTCGTTTAACAAATAACCTCATTGCAGGATAAAATTACAAATGTATGTATTCACAATACTTTGGCATAAACAAAAAAGATGAGAATTTATTATCACAGATATCACAAGGCTAGTATTTTCACTGATTCATTTCTTTTTTTTACTTTTTTCATAAAAGTTACATTTGTATAATGTATATAAATAATTAGGTGTTAACATTCAAATAATTTAAGTTTATATCAATACGACAGCTTTTTCTTGGTTTAATATTTGCAATATTGAATATGTCCAGCAATCTTTTTTCTGCTTATATTACTAAGTATTACTGGATATATTAGGCTTTTTTTCATGTTTTTCATGTGATGTTAACCGTATACACTTCCATATTAGTCAGATTTTTGGGACAAAATTTTTTATTGCTGAGAAGGGTTCCCACTTACAGAAGCGATCTAGCTTATGAACTAAAATTTTCAGCTTGAAATGTCAAAAGCTAGATAATTGACATCAAGGTGACACCAACACTGAACAACCAGCCTGGCACCGTTTACCTCAATGTTTAAATTGAAAACATCAGTCTTAGAAAGACTGTTCTCATCTACATTTTACAGCTAAAAAATGAAGCATTAAAAGAATATTTACTGTTTAGTCTTTATTTTGTCATAATATTGGCTTTTTATGATTTTATTCGTGTTTTCCACTCATCCATTTTGTGTATTGATTTTTACCTGTGTACACACTTATAGCCAAACATACAAAGGTCTAATAAAAACATGACTCAATAACTAACCACATTCTGTGACAAAAGTAATCAATATCTTAGTTATTTATGACAATTCTTTTTATGAATTTCTTTTTCCTCAAGATAAAACCTTCAACTTACTGAAATATCTTGAAAAATGAGTTGTTAGTGTGTCATAAACTTTCTGTTTCATTCTTTGTTGTTCCCTATATTTATGATTTTAATTTGGGTTATTGGTTGTTATGACTATTCACATGACTTGTAATTATTTATTTCAACATTCATTTAAGTTATCTAAACAAATAGGTAAATGTAATTAAAGAATGTTAGAGATGCAGCTGTCAGAAATCAGTCCAACTTGTAAGCAGGTCAAGGCTAGGTTCCAGAAATTTTGGACTGAAAAGGGGGGTCCAACTTAAAAATGGATCGACTTATACTCAAGTATATACAGTACTCAATAGTAAATCAGAATTCAGTCACATGGTATTTCTAATATTCTCCAAGGTGATAACATTACCTGCATCTTAGTTAAAGCATCAACTATTCTCTGGTCCAAAAGATCATAGGCAAAGTTATCTTTTCCTCCTTCCGTATGAAAAATATATGTTCCATCACCCATGGGTGCAATACGTCCAGCTTCTAACATAAACTGGCCATTACCAGCTGCTTCAAAGTATCTAATGCTTTTTAATGGCCATTGTGCTAACACTGTTTTTGTAGCCAAAAGTGCAAGGGTTACTCCCCATGGTGAGATGTGAAGCATACAGTTAGTTCCCTTTGCCCCTATTCTCCTATTAGCTTCTGAATTTTCTGGCTTGACTACTATGAAGTCATCTACAACATAGGTAAACCTTTCAGTTAAAATCTGAAGTCTTTTAAGACAAACCAAACAAAATTGTAAATACATGTGATATATATTTCTTGATTTTGACAGAGGTTGCTATCCAAATTTTTCATATGTGGTATTAATAATTATAGTACAAGTACCAATGAAAACTGAGATCTCTACATGCATGTATAAATTTGACATAGCATATGTTCAGCATAATATTTGAATAAAACAAAAAAGTAAAATCTTTTTTATATGTTTCATTGTTTCCATAGTAATTAAATTTGTGTAAACTTTACATGCATAAGTTCTGCAATATAAATGACACAGGTATGATGAAAACATTTTGCTACAAGAAAAAATCCTGTCTTTATCAGATTACCTTTAATTTGTTCCTTCAGCTTCATTTGTGACATCAACATAAATACAAACACATCCATATTCTTTTGTTCATCTGCAGAAAGGCACAAGTATTTATCCTGACTGGTCAGTTCAAACACATACGCTCGATTTTTAGTGTTGGTCACTTTTTCTATGTGAAACCCTGGTAGTAAGGGAATCCTTTCTAAAAAAACAAAAATATGTTGGTAAGTGTATGTGTATTCAATGCTACAAAAACTTCAAATTTTGTCATGCACAGCCTAAAGGCAAGTCTGATAATTACATGAACTAACCAATAAAGTACTGTAAGCTTTTTGAGAAGTTCGTAACTCCTCAGCCTTTCTAGTTACACAAAAGAAGAACTTCAGAGATTCTAGGCAGAAGAATCTGTCTGGAATTTGACCAACCTAATACTAAAATAATAGTTTTACTGGTTAAAATTTTACCATTACTTTTTTCCCTGGCTCCTCCCTTCATGCCAATATTTTTTACACAGTTATTGTTCTTTATTTCTAGTGATATCTAACCAAATTTTTTAGTGCCACCTGGTGGACTGAACTACTTGGAGTTGTATAAGACTACAATTCCGGCAAATTTTTCAAGAAGAAATTCTGTTTTCTGTATCCAAGGTTATATTTTAGTGTAGCAAAAATGGCAGAGTAGTTTCGATTGAGAAGTTCTGGTTTTTGTTTTTGTAATCTGGCCTCACTTTTTGTTACAGCACTTAAAGTTTGGGTTAATATAACCTAGTCTCACCTTTTGGTACAGTAGTTCTGGTTTTGGGTTTTTTGCTGTAACATTCTAGAACTGGTTGACTGCCACATTTTTTCAGTATAAAATATCTCTGCTTCCATGGATCATTCTTGCCAAACAGACCCTTCTTTTTGTTACCAGATAATTTGTATAGTGTATCCTGCAACATAAAAAAAACATCAATTAGACATAAAATGTATAGCAATGCAATACACTGTACACTGTACATTAATGTTTCAGATCATACATTGTATCTAAATAATCTACATGTACATACAGGGATTTCATTAAGTTTTTGCTACTCAGGTATGTGCACCTTTGGTTTTAAAAGAGGTACTTTTCATCATTATCTTTTACAAAAATGTACGAAATTTTAAAATTATACAGGTACACAGGAGGCTGCTTTGGTAACCAACATTCAATCACCATAAAAATCACCGGCTGCCAATTCTTCTCACCAATTTTCAGAAATTAGAGCCAAAATGGGTGCAAAAAATTGTTCTAATTTGTTAAATAACAGTATTAAGTCCACTGATGAGTTATTTTTGTCAACTCATCAAAATGACCCTTTCATTCATGACTACAAATGCACAAGACTCTCTCTTGATGCATGTATAAAGCAGGACTTGATTATTTTTTCAAGTGATAAAATTCCTAGCAAACTACCATGGACCATTTATTGTGGCCTTCTTTGATTACATTTTGTATTTTTTGTTCTTTTACACTCTTGCTTGATATCTGAATTTTATGACATACATTTAATGCCTTCATTGTTTCCATAATTAGATTTTGGGTACCCATCCTATTTATTTACCAATTTTCCTGCCAAAAGTGTAAACAAATGTTACCTATTTTCTTCTATTAATTCTTGCATTTCAAAGCATTTAGACACTTCCTGATGGAATGATCATTGTTTTTTGGATTTAATTTATCTGTTAAAAGGTAAATCAGTTTTTGATTCAATCATATGGTTTAACAAGGCTGTGAAAGTTGTATGTAGCCATGTGCACATACCATGACATAGCCATGATTGTGTTTACCTCTGACCAGATGACCAGAGTTTTGATTGGCTCAATAATGTATTTACATCTGATTAACACCTTCGATGTGGATATTGTGAGTCACAGTTACCTGGTCCAATTTTATTACAAGATCAAATAAAACATCGCAAACTGCGACATTGACGAAGCCCAGCACGATCCCTGGGTACATTGTACCTTTCAGTAGCTTAGAAAGGTATAAATACAATATTTAGAGTATTATACTGGGTACCACTCCTTAATGAAAGGCCTGACATGTTTTATGGTGTATCATATTTGATTCTAATATGACATGCTTCAAAGGTCTTAAAGACCACAGTTGTGGCAGTATTTTCAATTGTAGCCTGCAGCCAGTAAAATCAGCCACACATCGCAGCGTTTTTTCCGGCTATGAAATTTCCGATCAAAAAATTTTTTTGGTCGATGTTAGTAAAAACAGAATTTGAATCCGGATACAGATCTGTATTTAATCACTCATGCGTCTCTGCCATTTTGTCCGGCATGGAGGGTAATAACCAATGAGTTTGAATGTCAATCGTAGTGTTATTTGTGTGTTTGAAAGCGTAACTTTCAAATGATTTGGCATTAAGATCGCTTTAGAATTTTGTGATGCTCTATGGTAGAAAAAAAGAAAACAATTAATGATCCATACAGGTATGCGTAAAACAGTTCACCTTGGTTACATGTTACAAAGCCATCCAGCATTAAGCAGCGAGTGACTAAGTAAGGATCAAAAGGTACATTTGCAACAAACATGCATGATTAGATATTGTGACTGTGTAGATTAGAAACAAAGTTTAATTCCAGAATATGTTCCTGTAAGCACTAAAAATAGCACTTAGAACAGTACAATACATGTAGTAACATACATGTATATGTTAATGATTTGAAGAAGAGACATGAAAGTTAAGAATTAATATACATGTAGGTCCATGCAACAATAAGCACAAAGCACATGAAATATTATAAACACACAATGTTTCTGTTTATGGTGAATATATATTATGCATAGAAAAATCACCAGCTGGATTTGAGGCACCATAGTAAATGAGAGGTAAAAAAAAATGAACTGTAAAAGCTTAAATTCGTTTTTGGCCAGGGAGCTTTGCCCCCCTGCCCCCTCCCACTTGAGCGGCCCAGACCCCTCGCCATAGTTTGGGTTTCCTCCTATTCATTTTTAATTTCCAGCTGTTCAAAAACTTAGTGAAAACACTGTGTGGTAAAATGGTGATAAATAAAGACAGTCTTATTTCTAATGTAAAAAAAGTTTTACCCTATTTGAAGGAGGTCAAAGCAGAAGTTAGCTGAATAACGGCCACCATTTCTTGCAAAAAACAGGCTGCATTTTCTCATAAACATGAAGAAACAATTCCTATTAAAATCATGATAATTCACGGAAATGCCATTTCATCATGTTTCATGCCTAGGTCAACCATTTCTGTCTTTTTTACCCAGGAGTAAAAAAGACGACATAAATGGCCAGCTAGTGGTAAAACAATGATAAAATGAAAAGTCTCTGAGAATTATTTCTTAAATACAAAATGTAGGATATGAGCATTAAAGTCGTAGATTTAATAAAAGAAATGTTGATGCAGATCTATTTCATCATACATGTACATATGTACATCTACCTGTATATGTACATGTAAATTAAGGTTTAATTTGGTTTTTATTAAAATCAACATTCAAAAATTGCCATGGTACTGTACACTTGTACATGAAACAATTTAATAATGTGAATACTTTACAGGAGAAGTTCTAATTAAAGGATTGAGCAAGTACATGTAATTCTAAGTAAATAGACAATAGTACGCGTAGGTAGCAATTAACTTGTGACCTGTGTGTAGAAAGGGGTAAAAGGTTTGCTCAAAATACATGTACTAATAAGTAGTTAGAACTTGGCAGTTATGAGAAATGTGAGGGAACAAAAGGCATGGCCACTCAACTTCACGATTACTAAAATTTTTATACCAGATCTAGATTGAAAAAAAAATCCACAGTTATGAAGAATCATAAACAAGTGGTGTTGATTAATCCTCACATGTCACAACACAGCTGCCTTCAATAGAAAACATGAAAAGAGCTTTTGTGATGTAAGCAGTGACAGTGACCTATAACTGAATTTTCAGGCAGTGAAAGCAATGTTATTATTGTTGTCAACATCAGAGTACACAGAAGATACAAAACCTCAAAAATAACTTCGCCGATCGCTTCCATTTTCAGGTCATGGTTGTTTACATTCTTTGATTAAAAGAACGATTTTATTATCTTTGGTTTCTGCAAAGTAGAAAACGGTATTGTTTTCTTCTCTCTATATATATTTTTTCATCATACTTCTTACAGAGATTTACATAAATACTAGACAATTTTACAAACACATAGAAAACTAATAACAATAATTTAAATTTTCAAAATTATTCAAAATGTTCCTTAAATGCTTAGCACATGTAGTCCTGTAATTACAAGTCTAATTAATTAGAAGACTGTGTTCAGATGGTTTAAAAGATATTTGTATTGCTTTGTTAATGCGGATATTCATGCACAATTTGAAAAAGATATTTTGAAATTTTACAAAATACAGCACCGTGCCAAAAGTGAGTCCCATTTTTAATTTCCCCTTTAATCTATACTTTAAATCTATATTTGAAGCCATTTCACCAGTGATTTTACAGAAGTTTTAATCTCATGAAAGAGAAATATCTAGAAAATAAACCATTTTTTGGATTTTATGTCTGTATTGTCATGTTCCCCAATACCGGTACGATAATAAAAAAGATTAAATAAAAAATATGGTCACAATTTACATGTAAAACAAATTAAATCTTTGTCGTCTTATTGAGTTCTACTTATATATTGCTATTGCAAAGTACTTCAACCCAAAAAGTCTTTTGATTTGCATCACCCTGTTGATCAATCAAGATTGATGATAGGACAATGTTTTTGTTTCATTTAAAAAATATGTAGATTATCTCAAAGATTTTTTTAAATTATTAAGAACTCACTTTTGGCACTGTGCTGTATATAAGTGCTTGACGCAAATGACTTTCAAACGAATACAAAACGCGAAATATGATTTATTATCTTCCTTATCTAGGAGACGTTACTTTGCTTATTTGGACATACATAACGCTTACTTACTTACTTACTACTGAATATATGTTAATTTTTCGCGTAGGACTTGTTAATTACAAATAAGGAAAACGATGAAATTACCGAACACCAGGGGGTGTAATATATAGTCCCTGCGAACACTAATCCAATCCATAAACACCAGGGAGGTGTAATATATAGTCCCTGCGAACACTAATCCAATCCATAAACACCAGGGGATGTAATATATAGTCCCTGCGAACACTTATCCAATTCATTAACAAGTCAAGCCAAAGATAAATCTGACAAAAATAGATGTTCCATCACCGGGGTAGCTGGTACCGCAATGGTTCTGAGTTGTTCATAAAAAGTCATGCCTATGGTAGAAAATTGCGGAAAGGAAAACTATGCTACGTTGAACAAATCAGTTCTCATGGTGCAAATGGATAAACCGTAACGATCCACGAGTTCATGGTGACGACCATAAAACTTCTGTAGTGATGACTTCAATCTTGTAGCAACACCACACTGTTCCAGAAGCCTAACTGTAAGTAGTCTATCGCGGTACAAAAAGTCCGTGTATTTACGGCTATTAAGATATGGCATTTCATATGAAAACTGCATACGCGAATGCTGAAGGGATGTTGCCACAGATGAAAGGAATCAAATCATATCAAATAATCTTTATTTAAAGTCGGCAAGTTATGTAACAAAAATAACATAAGCTCTTAAACAGCTTTTATAACCGACATAAAGTGAATGATAAAATAGTGAGTGCATGCATACATGTCATACAATACATAAAACGAGACATAAATAAAATATGACAAAGACAAGTTAAGACATTTACAAGCACTTTTAAGCAAATTAAATGCAAAGCAAGCGATAAGCTGTTCAATAAAACTAGTAGCGTAAATTGAAGCAAGATAGGCAAGCAAAACATCAATAAAATTAAACAGAACCACACAGAGAGCAATTTGGGTTAGGTGCGCTGCTTCAGTCATGGTAACACAAATCATGTTTTACAGGCAACACAGGAGCAGTTTTTCCCTCCCATCTCGAAATCATAGATTTAAATTGATTAAAATTTGAGAACTGTCTGAACTCATCAGGAAGAGGGTTTCAGAGGACTGGAGCAGCGTACCTAAATGATTGTTTCCCATACCTTGTAGTTTTTACATGAGGGATCTGTAAAAAGTTACTGTATCTGAAATTATAAGTATGGTTTTGTTTACAGATTAAATCGGATAATACAGGTGGTGCTTGATCATGTAAAATTTTAAAAGTTTCTATTGCCATGGCTCTAACACGTCTTATATGTAGTGAAGGCATATTTGCCATTATTACAAGATCCTCAAAAGAAGAGTTATAATCATAATACAAATACCGTAATACCCTTTATTGTATTTTTTCTATTTTCTCTGTATTGGCCATTGAAAATGTCATTGATAAATATATTAAATAGTAAAGGCCTCAGTATTGATCCCTGGGGTACACCATTTTCAATATCTGCCATTTGGCTTACAATACCACCTATCTTTATTTGTTGTTTTCTACTTGATAAATAAGATGAAAGTAGATTACAGGCTTCTTCAGACAGGCCATAGGAAGACAGTTTACATATCAAAATATTGTGAGGAAGGCAGTCAAACGCTTAGATGAATCCATAAAAATGGCAGCCAAAAAGTGATTTCATTCCAAAGCAAGTTTCCAATCTTCCAAAAGTTTTAGCAGAGTTGTTTGACAGCCATGTCCCTTCCTGAATGCACACAAAAAAATTTGAGAGTTGCTCTGCCAGCACTTTTTCGAAAATTTTAGAAGGAATAGAGAGAATACTGATAGGTCTATAGTTGATTTTTCAAGAAAGGATCGCTCTTTTTTTGCATAGGTGTAACCTGTGCTTCCTTTAGCCTGTCTGGAAAAGAACTACATGTAGTTTCTATAGAAAAAAAATGATCATATTAGTAATTGGTTTTAAAATTGATAAGCTGCAACATTTTATCAATTTTACAGAAATTTTATGAACACCTGTAGCCTTTTTTGTATCAAATTTGCTTATAATGTTGGCTACTTTTTCCTCACTGGTGGATTGAAAAGTAAAACAATATTTCTCAAACATTTTATCTTCAATTTTCTCCAAACTAGGATGATTATCTTTGTCAAAATTGTAATCTTTTCCAATATTTTTTGTCTACGTTTACAAAAGAAGTATAAAAGGAAAGTTGACAATACGGAATGAAAAGTCATCGCGTTTGTCGTATAGTTTGGTCAATAGTTTTTCCTTTATTGAGATGTGTAGAATCCCCGAAACTATGATTGTTGAACGATAATTTTAATACGTCATGTATTTAGCGGAAACTGAGTTTGTTTGTTTGTTTATTGGGTTTTAACGTCCGAGCAGCAATATCTCAGCTATATTCAGACGATGAACATGAAATTGATGACAAAATGAACATGAAATGATGGTGAAATGAAAAAGGGATGGGACACAAGGACAATGGAGTCGACAAACCTTGACTGCCACTGGAAATAGGGAGAGGTGGGTAGGGTCTGGCAATTTAGCCTCCTGTGGCTCCCCCTATGGTTCCTACTCCGGGAGATTACCACAGTAAGGTTCTTGAACGTGCGAGGAACGTGGCATCTTTCCCAACATGGTGCACCAGTATGGTTTGCTGTCAGGTTTTCCGTATTATAGCCTGACAACCCCAACATGTAACACACCAGGGGTACCCCATTCCACCACCTGGGGCACACATCCCAGTTGCTCTGTGGGCAAAGCGCCCTAGCCCCCGGCTAGGTTTCTGAGCACTATTTAGTCGCCTTTTACGACATTCTTAGCGCTGCTGCAGGCCTATTCTTTTAACACCCGGACCTGCACGGGGCGTGGAAACTGAGAAGGTAACCATATACCAAAAGAAGGGTTTTTATTGAACAATTCATAACCAATATATCTGTATGTAAAATTAAAGAATTTGGCATTTTTAAATCGCTATTATTGTTAGCGACTTCTTGCACTCGTAATTTCAGTACTTTATATTCGCATATGATTTGCATAATTTTATATTTATACTCCACGTAATGCTTCAGATCTGTACCGTGTTTACCGCCATAGCAATTTCCAATTCAAACACAGAAGCTCGTTACAATTGACTATATATATCAGGACCCCGATATCTATATTTAGCCATTGCCAGTTGTTTAATATGCAAGTGATTAAATGTGAACATTCGGGTTACGAAATAGTACGCAATTTTATCAAGAGAACCGAGATTTTAGAGGATTTATCCGATTTTAGAGCATATCGTATTCATGCCATTTCGGGTGTTGAAAGTAAGCCAGAATCAGTGACAGAATATTTGACGATAAGCGACTTTGGAGACTTCAGTCTTTGATTTATATTTTTATTCTTTACGAGATTCTGAAGAAATCCAGTCTCGTATGAATACAAAAACAAGTCGGCTAAGAGAGGAGCACAATTATTGCCCATTGAAATGCCAACTTATTGGTGAAAAATAGCTTCTCCAAATGTGATGAATATGTTATCAGTGAGGAAATCAAGCATGTTGCAAACCTGCTTTTCTGTGTTGCACACTTTAACCTTTTGAGAGCAAATCCACAAATGGTTAAAAGAATATGTGGATTTGTAACATAGAACAACATAATTTCTAGAATCAGCAAAAGACCTTTTAAACAACATTTCAATTTATCACGTTACAACATACTGTAAAGATTTAAAGAGTCAAAGATTTGAAGAGAACCGATTTCCGAAAAACTGCGGGATTTTGAGTTTTCAAGTAAAGCTTTAGAATTTTTATAAGTATCTACATATCATTAATGCCGCCCCGTGCAGGTCCGGGTGTTAAAAGAATAGGCCTGCAGCAGCGCTAAGAATGTCGTAAAAGGCGACTAAATAGTGCTCAGAAACCTAGCCGGGGGCTAGGCGCTCTGCCCACAGAGTAACTGGGATCTGTGCCCCAGATGGTGAAATGGGGTACCCCTGGCGTGTTACACGCTGGGATTGTCAGGCTATAATACGGAAAACCTGACAGCAAACCATAGTGGTGCACCGTGTTGGGAAAGTTGCCACGTCCCTCGCACGTTCAAGAACCCTACTGTGGTATTCTGCCGAAGTAGGAACCTTTGCGCTCCGCCACAGGAGGCTAAATTGCCCGACCCTACCCATCCCTTCCTTTTGTCTTGTGGCAATCAAAATTTGTTAACACTATCATCCTTGTGTTCCATCCCATTTTACATTACATGATCATTTTATCATCCATTTCATGTTCATCGTCTGAATATAGCTGAAATATTGCTGGTCGGACTTTAACCCCAACAAACAAACATCATTAATGCCATTATACGAGACTAGGTGGTATTGCAACTAGGTTGCTGTCCATCTTTCACTGCGGTCAATATCAGTACCAGTTTCATGCACATTCTATATAGCTTTTATCTCAAAAGCGCAGCAATCGGATGCATGACAAACTAAGGCTGGTTAGGTGGTCTGTTAGTGCTTCTGTATAAGAACTTATAGTAAATCTGGTGGGTTTTTGACATGCATGAATCATCTCATGTCTGATTTTTTTTTGTATAAAGACTTCTACTTAAGTCCAAAAATATAAATGAATGAATAAAAGAGTAATCAAGGGAACCACGATACTAGCGGAAATAAAAATATGCATTCCAGGGACGAAGACCAGACATGAAAAACAAACAAACATAACAAAGAACATAAAGTAATTAAAATAATACATACAAAGTAACAAAAGTAAATAAGCAACTCGGACTCCACTAAAAACTGGGAGCATATGAACCAGGTGCACCGGTAGGGTAAGCGTTCTCTGCTTTTCTAGAAACACCCGCCGAGTTGCTCATAAAAAGTAAAGCCCGGGGTAGACGAACGAGGAACGGAAAACTATGACACGTTGAACAAATCAGTTTTCGTGGTACGATGGATATACCGTAACGATCCACGAGTTCATGGTGACGACCATAAAACTTCTGTAGTGATGACTTCAATATTGCAGCAACATAACCCTGTTCCAGAAGCCTAACTGTAAGATGTCTATCGCGATACAAAATGTCTGCGTAGTTACGGCAAGCTCTGGCATAACGTATGCGTTGTGATATGAAAACTCCATATGCGGGTGATGTTTCCACAGATGAAAGGAAAGTTGACAATTCTGAATGAAAAATCATTACGTTTGTCGTATTGTTAGGTCAATAGTTTTCCCATGCCATCAATCTCTAAGTGTAGGTCAACATATGAGGCTGACTTCACAGAGTCTGTAATGTCCTTTATCTCAAGTTCTTTGGGGTAGATGCGATCGATGTATCGAAACTAGGATTGTTTAACGATTATACGTCATTTATATAAAGTAAACTTAGATTGAAGGATCTAGCTAAACGATGTTCTTTCTTTCGGATCAGATCAGCTATAAAGTCAGCCTCATAAGAATGAAGGAAAAAAATATGCCGACAATTTTGCCATATGGTTACGTTTTCTGTAACTCGTCAAAATATTTTTTCAAAGTAATTTCAATGTATACGTAACTTCACTGTACAGTCTTTTGTGATAATGAGAAACGAATGGAAATATAAAAACAAGCGCAGAATCTAACATTTTGTTTCGTTCCGTCAATTTTGCTTATACGTTTCTACTTTTATAGCGTCTGTTGGTTCTAATTTCTATCCTTTCTTCACCTCTTTTATCAATGACGTCAAGATCTCGAACGTGATCGATAACTACCAAACAGATGTCATGAAAATGTCTTCAAGAGAACAATCGCTCAAAATGTAGCAACTCAAAGCTAAAAGTAGTGCTTTGCCAAATGGCTTTCATATACATTCTTATAGGACTTCTACTTGTCCTTCCTGGGAATCTATTTAAGAGCGTCAATTCATACAGAACAGGTTTGTTTACGTTTTTGATTTTTGCTCTGCTGGTATGCATGTGTTTACATTATTTTTTTTATTGAAATAATGAAAACCTTGATATTATAGTAAACATAGTAGACACACCATGACATGGTCTATGCTGTTAGACACATAATATATTCTGCACAATATTCAGAGGTTGAACTTTCTGTTCAGTGCAGCACAATCCGTACTTTAGTATCAAAGCCCCCTTCAAAGAGGAGCCGCAATACTTGATTGCGTTCAACAGGTGCTGGTGCTCTGTATTATTTATTTAACATCCATCACCAATCATAGACTACATGTATAATTTTGTGTTATTGTTTTATTTTTTAAATGGCAGTGGCTCCTTGTCCACGCATTCTTGGATGGGGAGCCTCTTCTGGCTGATCATCCGCATATCCGGTTTTGATCGATAACATACATGTACAGAATTGTAACAGAAACACCCAATTTCTTAACAGAAATATTGTCGACCTTACCTGCAAATGTACTATTAATGAACTTTTAATTGGTTGGGAACTGTGTTCACATTTAATAAACTGGACAGTTTTCTATTTGTGTTATATACATGTATATTAATAGGCTGCATATTTGATAGTGGCAGCAAGACCCTGTACTTAAAAATGGACAGAATTTATGTTGGTCAGACACATACAAATGTAACAAGTCATAGAAATTATGATGTCTGGTGTCAAAGTCGATGCATCATCTTTACCAGATGTTTCAAAAATTTGAAATAAAATCATGGGCAAAAATGTGAATATCCCATGTGTTAAAAAGTACTTCAGTGCTGACGCATGGGATGTTCTTAGAATTTGAGTTTTTACAAAGAAGGACCAGTGTGAACGTACATGTTTCATATGTACTCAGGGACCACCATGGATCAAAATAAACACATGGCTCTCTCTCTGGTTGGACAAATTTGTATTGTGGCGCATGTCCTTTCGCACAGAAAATAAATTGCTAAAAAAGTATAAGGTTGGATGTGACATACCGTATTTAATAGCACAAGCTACAACATAGAAACCAACAATGGTATTTTTTGCTGTCTGTATTGTCTACTTTGTATTTCAGTTATTAAAGGTAAAGTTTTCCCTTCCCTAGGCTTGACCATAGGTCCATAGCTCTAGAGAAATGAAAACCACTGGTAGGTGTGGTCATTTTGTTGATACCATTAAACCACCTGCATTTAAGAAGTTCTTCATAATTTAACCACAAGAACTTTGACCGTAAAACGTCCGTTTCATCCGAATTTTAATCATATTGATTTTGCCAACGATGATAATTGTAAATTTGACAGATCAGAGATGTGTTTACACATGTTTCACTCCCTGACACATTAAACCCCCTTAAATTACCAATCAAAACATTGAAATTACCTTTAGAATAAACGCACGCGCTAATCATAGATTTATGACATGTATAGGTGATTCATAAACAAAGAGTAATTGGGAAATACAGTGCTGATTTGCAATGCATGATGCAAATTTTAATACATGGCGCAAGGAAAGTAACACATGGCGCAGCGCCATGCAAAAAGAGGCTGTGGAGAACCCTGATGTACTGTAAGAAGAATTTGCCTGATCAAGACTCACTAGCTTGTGATTGCTGTTTGGAATGGCAGCATTATGAGTTAAAAGTGCCAGACTGATTCATGTGCCCAAATAATCTTTCTGGATGTGCAAACTTTAGACTGACCTTTTTATCCCCAGTAGGGTTGTAATACATGTACATGTACACCATACATTTGTTGTACCTATTCTCATTGTATTTGTTTAAAATTGTCTTTCAAGTTTGTTAAATGTGTATTTTGTCTTAATTCTTTATCATTTTTAATTGATATTTGTTACAGTACATGTACATCAGATATGATTTAATAACTTTTATTGTATTTGTATCATTTTGTACATACATGTACATGTATTTGTATATTAAAATGAATTTCTTAAAATTTCCACTTTACTAAAGTACATTTAAATAAGGAGTAAAAGTTAAGAAATTCCAGATGGTAGCACAGGCCATGTTTTTGTTTAATATTTTCTATATGTTCTACTAAATTCTACCGAAAAATTTGGTAGTCCAGCTCAAAATCTAGTAACCATTGGCTACTGGGCGACTACTCATTTTTGTCCCTGCATAAATGATGCATTTCCGTCACAATTTCATGTGTTATTGACTCAAACTGGATGTGTGGACAGTTAGCCTGTAGATGCTCCCCTTGGTGGAATGCATGGACGAGCATCCATTGCCTCTTTTTAATTTGTGACCTTTTCTGATCATGTTTGCAAATAGAAATGTCTCAATGGATTCCAGATATGCTTGAGGACCCATTGTTTTACTTTCCTTGCCATGATTTTGGAATATTGTTTACTTCCCAAACATCATCATTCAGCAACCATCTAGAGATGTTCCATTTTGTTATCACATGGTTTTGCACTGATTGGGCTATATTTTTTTGCTAAAGATTACACATTATTTAATTTTTTTAGACAATGAAAGTACCCATTGTTGATTGTATACCCAGTTTGACAATGACCTGTGTAGTCATAGTGTGTAATTGTGTAGATAGAAATGTACTGGTACATATTTCTGTCAATTCAGCAGCCTGTTTTTTTTGTTTTGCTACATACAGTGATTGGGTTTAGAGGGGGAGCATTTGTCTTTTATCTCATTCCAGCTGAAAATGTCCCTTTAAATCATTGAATTCAAAAGTAAATTTTTCTAAGACTTTTAAAGAATGTCCCATTGAAAGTATCAAGATCATTCAAAATGGCTCATTCCCAAAATGTTAATCCCAATTACTGTACACACAATGTACATGTCCTTCAATGTTCTGGGCAGGATCTGAAGATAGAGGGACATAGGAGGAAGGCATTTTATTGCTGTACTTCATTTTACAGTCTCACAGATCTTCAGAAATTGTAAAATTGTTTGATTTAAATACACCTACAGAATACAATGTGTGTCTATTAGGTCTCTCAAAAGGCTTAGGTCTGAATGGTTGGGCACGTTGCCTCTATTTCTACCTAGTGAGGATATTGTACATGTTGATGTACATGTAAATAATCTGTAACATGTAATATGATTGTATAATGTACAGTACTTAACATTCTTTTAAAAGTTCATTACTTAATGAACTGTTTAATAAAAGTTCTAGATTGGGAAGCAAGCAGCTAATATTTGGTATTATGGCCAACAGTTTGATATGTTTTAATGTTGCTACATGGCTAAATGAACTTTGAACATAAATATATATATATGTTTACATTTACATGTATGTAACATTACAAATATAAGCTTCATGGACATGTACATGACTACATGTACATTTATTAATACATGTGTAGCTATATGTATCTATATACGTGTACATTGTATTCATGCATATTGATATAAATTGTGGGTTACATGTACACTAACATGTAGGTACAAATGTATGACTTGTTGAAAAATAAACCAGGTGACTAACAAGTTATCAGATTGTCAGACACCCTGGATCCATAGTTACTACATTGTTGTACATTTGTTAATAGCACTGTACTTTGGCACTGAATTGTTGGCAAAAGCCTGATAGGCTTGTAAAATTATCCAAATATTTATGCTTCATCATTTAAATGTACTTTTTGTAGCTCCAAGATAGTGTTTTAGTGCAATTTAAGTTGTTTTTTTTTTCACTGCATGCACAAATGTGCTTGTACTAAAGCCACAAGATAAAGGTAGACACAAAACCTTTGATGTTCATTTCAACACTACTATTAATTTAAGAGATTTAAGGGGAGTAAATTAAATTTTGTTTTTAAAAAGCCTTTAGCATTTTTTTGAGTAAATAGGGGAACAGTAAACCAGACATGATATTCTTCTACTTTAAACATGATAGAAGTAGAGTTCCACCTTTTCATATCCAGATTTAACTGTTATGTGTTTTTAACTGTATATTTAATTACATATACATTGTATGTATCATTGTACATTTGCTTCAGATTTCCTCAGTTTTTTTTCTCTTTTTGTTGTCAAGACAAAAAAATCTTCATGTAGCCTAGGGGATTTATTTTATTACAATCTATAATGCTTTAAAAATACATGTATACTTACAACAAAAAATGTAGTATACTGAGGCCATGTAGGCCCCATTTAATGCTGGTTTCCCCTTATCCTACCTTACTGGACTAAGCTCCTGACTTTGGGTAGATACATATAGGTAGGGAAAGAAATTGTTTCCTAAAATTCATGTCATAATGATCCAGTAAAAAAACATTATAAAAAAGTGAAAAAATATTTTTATTTTTACTCTCCCTGAAAAATTTTATTTTCAATTTTTTTCCAATTTAGGTCAATTTCTTTCAAATTGATTTCATTTTTCCGTAAAATGATAAAAAATAAAATTTGCCAGCCTGCCCCTAATTTTGAATAATGTTGGATGGAAATCTTGGAATTTGTTTTTATGATGGCCTATGGTAACCCATGAGTTTTTTTTTAAGGGGAGAGGTTTTTTTTTATTAAATTTTTTTGTATAAATTTCAAATTTAAAAAAACCTCAACTGTACTACATCAACATGCATGTATTTCACATGTTTATGATGAGACAATTCCATACAATTTTACCTGAACTTATGCTTGGTAAAACCACTTAAGACTTCCTCTGAGATTACCTGTAGTTCTATTATACAGCTATTTATGGCTACTGGTAGATATGCAGAAATTGTGTTACTGTAGTGACAAACCACTTTTCGTATAATTGCATTATATTGCTGTGCCCAAAGCTATTTATCACAGTTCCTCTGATGGAACTTCTATGTCATCACCAAAGACTTCAGATATTGATTGGGGCTTCAACATTTCAGTTAATAATGTGGGCGGTTTAAATAAACCATATCTACTCAATAATCCATTGGAAGAGTTAACTAAGAAGTGTTGTTGTTTCCATTTGAAGCTAGAAATGAACCATATTCAGGCTTACGCAAAAATACAAATAACATAAGAAAATAAAACATTTTGAATGATGGATTGAATGTGGTGTGTCCAACAACTTTACTAGTACTTCATTGTAGTTCATAGTTTATTCTATTTACATTTTTCAGTACATTTTCGTCAAGTTATTAAGATTATTTTTGTAAGAACAAAAACTGCACTCAGTATATACAGGTTAAGCTGTCTTACAAGCTGTTTTTGACTAGACTTCCTGTATCAATGCTGATTTAAGTTATTCATATTATAGTCAATAAAACTGGCTTCACTTAATTTGTAACATAGAGAGTTCATAATGTATCTGTGTATATTACAGATGCATATACACAGTGTTAGAAACTGATTTTTTTGCCCATCATAATTTTACATAGACAGCACTGTTCATGTTAAAGCAACTTGAGCCAATTTCATCATAGACCTGCTTGATTTTACATAGACTTCGTCTGTAGTTCTACTACTAATTTATTTCACTGTTTACAAGTACATGTTTATTGAAGAATTTGTAGTACACAATATTAATGACCAGTGTTCAAGTTTTTCTCCTCCATTTAACTTCAACTGTGTTTTTTTTTGTACACGTGTATCAATTAAGAAAAGGATTTATTTTACACGTTATCTCATAAAAAATCTCTTGAGTTCAAGTATTGATGTGTTTCTTGACAAAATGTTCGTGCACATGTAGTGGGAAGTATGTGTACATGTAGAATAACAGTAGTAAGAACTTTCAGTAACATCTACAACTTGTATTGTTCATGTACATGTATGGAACTTGTTGCTAAAAGAAATGAAAGAATAATCAAGGGAACCAAAATTCTAGCCGAAAGCAAAAGGATGTAATCCAGGGACAAAAACCAGTCATGGAAAACAGACAAACACAACAAAGAACATAAAATAACCAAAATAATACATACTAAGTAACAAAAATAAACTCTGACTCCAATGAACAGGGGATATTTACCAGTTGTGTCCAGATTTCTTGTGTCTAAGAAATGTACTATTCTAGAACAAAAATCAGTTGTTAAATTTTTCTTGGCTACTTTATTTATATTTTTAAAGTTGAAAAAAAATCACAATTTTTAACAATATGTGAAGACTGTCTTGTACTTGCTGCTTGCAGTATAGAACAATAGCAAGGCAAAACAAACAGTGTTATCTCCAAACCTCCCATTGATGGTTTCAGATGTGGTTATCATAAACAAGGTCTGTTGATTAATAGTTCTTGAATTTGTCAATTAATCAATCCCCATTCAATAAAACTGGCTTTTATCTCTAACAGAAACTGTTTTATCAAGAAATCTTTTTATGTTTAAAATTGACCAGATTCTCTTGTTTGTAGGACAAGATTGACGTCATATTTCAGAAATTGAAGGCTGTTTATCCTCATTATATTTAACTTTCAGTGCTGGGATTTCCTAAAAATACTGTTGCTTGTTTACCATCTGTTTGGTATGATAGCAACAGATTTTTATTCCCATTTGGTACATTTGTAGTATATTTCACTACATACATTGTACATGTATGTTACATGACTACATTCCATTATATGCAATGTAACTCAATAAAGAATTTCGGGGAATGTATGTAAATTTGTGCCATGTAACAAATCTATGTGCAAGTCGTATGGCTAGGTGCTATTATTCAGTACTTAATTTCAAATACATTGTAAATAGTGGTCATAATTAAAGGTCTAGCTGTTAATACATGTAACATTGTCCCCCCTAGAACATTCAGATAGCATCCTGGTAAACTAGAAAATTTTGATGTATAGTTTATAGTTTCTTTTGCTTTGAAATTATAGCATCACATTTGTAACATTATCTACAGGAAAATCAGTTTAGATAGTATCATAGCATTACATTACCATAATGCTAAATGGAACTGGGGAGAACACTGATAGAAGTATATGTGTGTACATGTGCATTGTACTTTACATGTATGTGTACATTTTTGGTAATGATAGAAATATACTACTGTATAAATTTTGAAGTAAAGACATTTTTTTGTTTGCAAGATAATAAATACTAAGATACTAAATGTAACAATATTACAAGTACAACCAAATCAGGCAAACTAAGTATATAAAACAATAGGTAAGTTAGATCTTCATCTTCAAGTAAAAGGACCGGTGTTAAATAGTCTCAAATGAAAGCCATGCATGGCCATGAACACCCATTCTCCAGAAAGGGAGAGATAAATATCAGTTTTAGGTCAACTATTTAAAAAAAATCAAGGATTGGTTTTCTTTTGGACAACTTAAAAAATCAGTGAATGTATTGTCTTTTTACTATAAAAAAAGTAGGGTCAGCTGGGAAAATTGAACACTGATTAATCCTACTATTTATGTACATGTAGCTACTGTCACAGTTATTTTCTTTATATACATGTACATGTAGGTGTGAATACAAAGAAAGTAACTATGATAGTATTCAGTAGCTACAGAAGGTTTATAAGAGTAAGGAAGGGATCAGTTTTGATTTTCTTGTACTAAACAAATGATCTTTTACTTCTGCATGTACATGTACATATGTATTTACATGTACATAATGTACATGTATAATAATTTATACATGTATGCACTTCTATAGAAACTTTTTTGTAGAATCTACAATTTATACATGTACTATATTTGTAAAAAAAAAGTTCTTGTAAAATTCAAAAGATGTATGTCAAGGATACATATATATAACACATTTGTGTTACTTATTCTGATTGATGCTTCAGTGCTTTCTAATTAAGTCTGATATTAAATTCATTGAACCATATTGAAGTGATTTGTCTACATAGAATTGAAAGTCTTCATTTTACATTTCTTGCACATAAGTCTTCAGACTGAATTACTGCTTTTGTCCTTTAAGCTAAATTTAGCTATGAAAGAACTTTTTCTATAAGTTTTCCATGCGAAAATTTCTCTTTCATGGTATTCAGTCAATGGTATTATTGGAATGGTATTCAGTCAATGATATTATTGGAAATTTGATTTAGAAACAGAAATATGTGTTCACAAAGAAGCTCTTTCTAATCAATACACATCTGAAGTAATTAATGGTTATTTTACAAGTAAGGATCCATATTTAGGTGTAATTAATAGGAAAAAGTTATATACAGTTTTATGAACATTTACACATTGATTTGGTTGCTTAAGAAGTATTAGTTATGGATGTCAGATTTATAGTCACGTCTGTATAAGTGTGATCTCTCTCTTCGTCAGATTTATAGTCAGGTCTCTAGAAGTGTGATCTCTCTCTTCTTACTTGGTTTGGAATTACTTTATAACAACTTTATAACAGCATATTATATAGATATTAACACTTCAGGTGTCAACCCTTTACTTTATTAATCAAGGTACATTTATCAGTTTGTTTTTGCTAATCATCTAAACATACCATGTGGCGTGGAAGTGAAGAAATTAAGAGTGCTCAGACTAGCAGTTTGTGTAATCTTCTAAACTTACCATGTGGCATGGAAGTGAAGAAATTAAGAGTGCTCAGACTAGCAGTTTGGGTAATCTTCTAAACTTACCATGTGGCATGGAAGTGAAGAAATTAAGAGTGCTCAGACTAGCAGTTTGGGTAATCTATGAAAACATTAAATACCAGATCTATAGATGTGTATTTTTTATACAACTTCATTCCATTTCTTTCTTCCATAATCAGTGCTTAAATGGATTTTCTATAAATGTTACATTAGACTTGTACTTTAATAACTGAAGTTGTGTATTGACCATGTCCTTCAGTAGATCTAACTAAGGTCATTATTTCATGACTTGTACTTTAATAACTGAAGTTGTGTATTGACCATGTCCTTCAGTAGATCTAACTAAGGTCATTATTTCATGACTTGTACTGTAGTAACTGAAGTTGTGTATTGACCATGTCCTTCAGTAGATCTAACTAAGGTCATTATTTCATGACTTGTACTTTAATAACTGAAGTTGTGTATTGACCATGTCCTTCAGTAGATCTAACTAAGGTCATTATTTCATGACTTGTACTGTAGTAACTGAAGTTGTGTATTGACCGTGTCCTTCAGTAGATCTAACTAAGGTCATTTTTCATGACTTGTACTTTAATAACTGAAGTTGTGTATTGACCGTGTCCTTCAGTAGATCTAACTAAGGCCATTATTTCATGACTTGTACTGTAGTAACTGAAGTTTGTATTGACCATGTCCTTCAGTAGATCTAACTAAGGCCATTATTTCATGACTTGTACTTTAATAACTGAAGTTGTGTATTGACCGTGTCCTTCAGTAGATCTAACTAAGGTCATTATTTCATGACTTGTACTGTAGTAACTGAAGTTGTGTATTGACCATGTCCTTCAGTAGATCTAACTAAGGCCATTATTTTATGACTTGTACTGTAGTAACTGAAGTTGTGTATTGACCATGTCCTGCAGTAGATCTAACTAAGGCCATTATTTCATGACTTGTACTTTAATAACTGAAGTTGTGTATTGACCATGTCCTTCAGTAGATCTAACTAAGGTCATTATTTCATGACTTGTACTTTAATAACTGAAGTTGTGTATTGACCATGTCCTTCAGTAGATCTAACTAAGGTCATTATTTCATGACTTGTACTGTAGTAACTGAAGTTGTGTATTGACCATGTCCTGCAGTAGATCTAACTAAGGCCATTATTTCATGACTTGTACTGTAGTAACTGAAGTTGTGTATTGACCATGTCCTTCAGTAGATCTAACTAAGGTCATTATTTCATGACTTGTACTGTAGTAACTGAAGTTGTGTATTGACCATGTCCTTCAGTAGATCTAACTAAGGTCATTATTTCATGACTTGTACTGTAGTAACTGAAGTTGTGTATTGACCATGTCCTTCAGTAGATCTAACTAAGGTCATTATTTCATGACTAGTACTGTAGTAACTGAAGTTGTGTATTGACCATGTCCCTCAGTAGATCTAACTAAGGCCATTATTTCATGACTTGTACTGTAGTAACTGAAGTTGTGTATTGACCATGTCCCTCAGTAGATCAAACTAAGGCCATTATTTCATCCTCTGAGATTTGTCTTTAGTGACTGTCTGAACAAATGTACATTTTGTGTGATCTGTTCCTAGCTCCATTCTAAAGCTTGGTTATATTCTAACAAATAGAAAACTACTTATCAATGTCTAGGTTTGATAGAAAATTTCCTTAATGGCTTTGATTTATCTCATCAACCATAACGAGGCTTCATTCAATTGTAGAAATGAAGATTTATGTTTTCTTTATAGTGGAAAAGATCATTGATTTCCAAATGACAGAAGTCTATTTCCGTAGGACTACCAATTTTGATGTTCAGTCATTGTAAATCATGTGTGTGACATTTTAGTATATAGAATCTAACATTTAAAAGATTGTGTTGGTATGTATCAGGTATTTTATTGTTGTGCAATTCTTTCTCTTGGCATTCTCAGATCTTCTGTTGTTTTTCCATGCATGTATGCCACAAGACTCTAAGAATGGTTTTAAGATACATCAAGTCAGAAAAGGAGTGGTTGTGAAGTGTATTGGTTTCCAGACAATAACTTGAGCATAAGTATATGGGTCTTTTCTAATATTTAATCTTATTTTCAAACTAAAATCTTGTGTTCAGTTTTATACAACTATTCAATGGCTGAATACTGGTACCATTTTTTTTTCACGAAGAAATTGATACAAATTTATGCATTTTATAATTCCCTGAAAATAGTTCATTTCTATATAGCTATGTTTTAGGATTAACTTTTTAACAATTTATGTGATATAGCCTATTCTTGAACAGTTTATAATGGATAGTAACATGAGTGTAATGTTTTATACGCAGGCATGATTGTTTTAGTTAGTTACAGGAGCAAACTAAGTTGTGAAATTACAAGCAAAACCATCCGATTAATTGAATTTCTATTTGATTCCAATCTTAACTTGATCTCTAACCAAAATGTTAATTACTTTGGGATTACTTGAATGGTGGACTGTAGTCAAAATTGATGTTATGACATCACAGTACCATGTTTTTTTTATAATAACATTAATGTTGCACAAAAAGAAAAAAAACTTACAGATGGCTTATTATAAATCAAATTTAATTAGTTTCTGTCCAATAACATAGGGAGGAGTTTTCTTTGGAAAATGGGGTGGCTAGATCACTACTATTTACATATACAGTAGTAATGTTGGCTTTGAATGTTTTAGTTACTGTATGATAAGAGTTTACTTGATGGATGTTCATTTCCCTATGGTATTACTACACACTACCATAGATAAAGATCAATAAACCTGATCACAGAGAATTTTATGTATATATATTCTAATATGACATTTATGATTTCCTTATTAGGGCACAAGGGGGAATGAAAATCATTGCTAATTATCTCACTTTTATATTGATGAGATACATATTTCATTTTTGTTTATATGTAACTATCCTTTATATTTCTATTTGATAACCATCACCTACAGTTCTTGTCAAATGTTATAGAGCTCATTGTAACATTGCTAAATGGATTTCTAAGACATTTAAAATACATGTATGTTCTTTAATTTACTGCATTAAACAGAATGTAATTATAGTTGCAAAATTGGTTGAAGAAAACCTTTTAGTTTGGTAAGCAGGAATTTATTATAACAGATCTTTAAATATTTATTTAGTTACTTACACGTATAGTATCAGTCAACAGTTCTATCTAGATATCAGTATTGAGTATACACATGTATGTAGCCGAAGACAAGTCTATTATTATTGCTGAAATGCATGTTATTCTACACGACAAGTGTTTTACTATTGCTGAAACATGTACTTTTTTTATTCTGCATGTACATGTATACCAGCTTTAGTAGTTCATGACTAGAATCATAAATAAAATTTCTATTTCTATTTCAGAAGATGAATATGCAGAATTAATGAGAAAACTGCGTTTCCTAGCACGGAAAGATTCCTGGCCCCAATATGAGCAAAGGCGTGTGAAATCCTGTAAGAACCCTTTGCTTAGATGTATTGACCTATATTTATGAATATAGTACTTTTTTGTGCTGTTTTAACACTGCAAACAGAATCTAAATAATGTTCTATTGTACAATAATTTTTGATAAACAGAATTACAAAAACTAGTGAGCAAAAAATTCCCTTGACAGTGTTAATCAGCAATATTGATATTGTATCATAGCTGTATATATAAATGTAAAGGGGAATTAAAATGAGTAATAACCTATTTTCAATAACTGCTACTGATTAAATTCAGTCAAAGACCTGATTTTTCAATAAACAGGATTGTATCAGGTGACATTGATTTTGATGCTTCAGTTCAAACAAAGGAAGATCATTATCCTGGAAAGTTGATGTCATGTACTGGTGGCTGTTGACCCATATCTTTATATTCCAGTTCATGTCATTATTACAATTAGTATTATCCATGCTTTGATGGTTGATTCCAAGTATGATAACAATTATATTGGTATGAACTGTTTGTAGAGAATTTAATATTATTGAGATTGACCAGGAAGATTGACTGTTACATGAGTGAACACAATAACAACAATATAATATAATTCAACAGAGAAATTGATAAAAAGTACAAAGTGTCACTGACCCTTTTTATATGTCTGTCAAAGACGGGACATATTATGGTATACTGTTGTCCGTCTGTCATCCACACTTCTGACAATAACTCAAAAACGCTTTCACCAACTTTTATGAAACTTTGTTGAATTGTTCATATCTATTGACGTAAGTTCCCTTTCAATTTTTATAAATTTCAGATTTTTCGTTTCCATGTTATGAATTTATTTCCTTAAAAAGGGGGAGGGGTTTCAAGATTTTGGATAATAACTCAAAAACTCTTTCACCAACTTTTATGAAACTTTGGTGAATTATTCATGTCTATGGACATAAGTTCCCTTTCAATTTTTATAAATTTCAAATTTTTCATTTCCATGTTATGAATTTTTATACTTATCAAAGGGAGATTTTCAAGTTTTTGCACAATTACTCAAAAACACTTTCACTAACTTTTATGAAACTTTGGTGAATTATTCATATCTATTGAAGTAAGCTCCCTTCTGATTTGAATAAATATCAAATTTTAAGTTTCTGTGTTATGAAGTTTTACTTTTTTAAAAAGGCTGGAAATGGCCAAGGAAATTTTATTAGTTAAAAAATCTTTAAAACAGACCATTTGTTATGATGATCGACTAATAAATATAAAAGGTACTTGGTAACCTTGTCAGAAAAGTGTGTTTTAAACAAGATAGAAATGTATGGGTGAAAAATCAAGACAACAAACTTAGTTAAATTTGAGGTAGCCTTGATAGTGTCAAATTTTTTGTGCATTTTTTATTTACTTTTTTTAGGGGGGAGGGTATTCACAGTATTTCTAGTTGATCATATAAATTCATTAAAAGCATAAAGACAAGTTAAAAGGGCAGTGGACATATCATGCGCTTAAAGTGAGGCTTTTTATTTTTTCACGTTTTAATAAAAAACAATATTGAACACTCAATAGTGGAATATTTTTTATTCTGCAGTAAAATTAATTGAGCACAAAAGCCTTGAAATTTGACATAAACCATTAAGTTAGTGTTTCTATCATGAGGTTATGATAGAATGAGGAAGCATGCCATTGCTTTCAGCTAAGACATTATGTGTAGGTCTACAATAGTTTATAATAGGACCTGTACAAATAATCGCCTATGAAATCAATGTGATATTTGTTGACCTACATTTAACTACAGTCCATTAAAAAAAAATAAGTAAGCTAAGATGTAATTATAGTGCATTAGAAGTCTGTTTTTCAAGGATTGTATTTAAATTTTATAGATTTTTTTTCTAATTACAGTAAGTTCAAAATGGCAAGAAGTTATAGGTAATGATAAGAGAATAGAAAAAGATGTCCTTGATGATGATGATGAGGCTGATGTGAAACTTGAAGCAAAAGCTGAGGATGATACTACGGTACAAGATCCTAAAACTACCAAGGCACAGACTAATGCTCCACCCCCTAATCCTCTACCTCAGGTTCAAAACAAAAACAATGATGCTGGCAGTAGTTTCATCAGTGGCACTGATGCTGTCTTTGTTGGTAAGTAATTCAAGAAGAGAGCTAGACTTAGCCTGTTCCTTTCAATTCTGTTTTATATTTCAGAAAACATTGTATTTGTTATCTTTAAATCAAAGTGCATGAAAAAAGATGTGATGTGTTTGTAAAAGTGTGTTGTGAAATTTCTCAAGATTAGTTGGCAATATTTTTTGTCAAGGTCTAGATTTTTAAGAGTTGGGGCATTTGTCATTCCTTCTTTATACCCTTCAAATATATGTACAATGAATACAAGTCAAATTATTGATTTATTTTTTCTGAACGTAAAACATGCCCATATCTTAGATGTAAACAGTGTAGTTCTTACTTATGTTGTACATAATTTCTTGTGATTAATGCTTATATCTTTCATTGACAGCCATTGTTGCTGCATGCAGTTTAGCAGGATTTGTTGGCCTTATCATAGCTGGTGTCTGTTGGTACAAGTAAGTCATAAATATTGGACGTCTTAGTAAGAATTATTTTTGTGTTATATCAGAAAAAAATTATAATTGTGATCAACGCTGTGTATGTTATGTTATAAAATATGAGGAATTAAGAGTACAGGAGTATATGTATATGTATATTCATTACTATTGTAAATTGTTTTATTACTATGAACACTTAAAGCTCAAGTTCTCATTTTTTTTCCATAAGTCCAACATTTATGTTTGCAAGTTAAAATAAATAGTTTGAACTGGGATAATTTTATTGTGTCGAAGCACGTTTAAGTATTTAAGCGTAAATAAATTTAGAAGTCTGGTGATACAATCAAATCTGAATCAGGCATATTGAAAATCCAAGGGGGGCACTTTTGAAAAAGGGTAGAAAAATGTGTACCAGTATGATTTTATGTCATTTTGATACAAATTGACACCAACAGTCATAACAGATTCTAACTATTTGTTTGTTCCTTCATTTCCTCTAATGACTTTTCAGACATAGATCACTTTTATAAGATCCTTTTCTAATTCTCAGTTGTCATTTGACAACAAGCCATTCCTTATTTCAACATGATAATAGTGAGAAGCACTCAGATCTATCAGGTGGTCTCTCTTGGGGCTTAGGCTATTGTCAGGAGTGGACATTCAAATCACTTTTGATGGTGAAATTTCATTAGCGTGGGTTGAAAGTCACAATTCTTATTGCATTCAAAGGCATGGTCTCAGGAAAATATTTCCTTTAATGGCAAGGACTTGAAGTTAATTGATTAATGAGAAAGCATTTGACCTGAAGATACTTTATAAGTGTTCCATACATATGGTTTCTGGAAACATTAAGAATTTATTTCATGCATTGACAATAGGAACAAAATGGAAAGAAAAAATGTTAAACATTTTTGTCATTTGATTGAATATTTACTTCACTTTTGTTTAGAACATTTCATGTGTTATCAAAATGATTTAGTTCTGGATTAATAGAACAGCTTTTTATATGAATAAAGGATTATTATTTTTTTTTTAACTGATAACTTAGAAATCCCTTCCACTCATATTTGAATGATATTCAAATACTGTGGTTATTTCTAACTAATTGTAAAATTGTTATTTTTGTAATTATTGTGAAAGTGGTCAAATGTTGGTTAACATGTATTTTATCATCATTATCACCTGGACAGGTGTACCAATATACATGTACATGCCAATGTAGACAACTTCTACTGATAATACTGATGAATTATTTTACTGAATTGATCAGAGGATTATCTTTCACTGATAAATTGCCAAAATTGTTGCTGTGTTTGATGTAGAAATACATGAATACTGAAAATATTGGCATGGTAGAAATAAAGCTTGATTACAGTTTACATGACTCTCAGTCATGGCATGGACTTAATTTATTTACAATATTCTTTTGTAAATTTGGATCCATGATAAAATTTGTCCTGTATGTCATGGTCTAGATAATGCCATATTATATGTCATGACAATAATTAAATTTAAATCCACCTACACTGTAGACTATCTTCACTGTATCAATATTGTATTATCTATACATTGCAGATCCTCTGACATGGCATTTAAATTATTTAAGTTTACATGTACTTATGCCTGTATAATGTTTCATATAAATAAAGATTTGATTAAATGAAGATTTTTAAGCACAGATTTTGCACAGAAAGTAGAGTTTGAGAATGAGAGAACAAGTTAAATTCAATATTTTTATACAAAATAAAATTCTAAAATGAAATGTACATGAAGGGTATAGTTGTTGGAAGTAGAAGGACTTCTAGTTGAACACAACGCTTAAGACTGAGAAGTTCTGAGCAACTCCCTTTAAATGAGCATATGAAAACTTAAAAATCATTGACTAAAAAACTTCTCTTCTGTCCTGGCATAAATTGATCAAAAAACTTCTCTTCTGCCCTGGCCTAAATTGATCTTAAATTTGTCATCTGTCCCGGCTTAAATTAATCTAAAACTTCTCATCTGTCTTGGCCTAAATGCATCTAAAACTTCTCATCTGTCCTGCTTAAATTGGTCTGAAAACTTCTCTTCTGTCCAGGCCTAAATTGGTCTAAAACTTCTCATCTGTCCTGGCTTTAATTGATCTTAAATTTGTCATCTGTCCTGTCCTAAATTGATATTAAACTTCTCGTCTGTCTTGGCCTAAATGGATCTAAAACTTCTTGTCTGTCCTGGCCTAGATTGATTTGAAAACTCCTCTTCTGTCCTGGCCTAAATTGATCTAACAATAAAGGGAGATTTGTCATAAATTTCAACACCTTCTCTTACATACAATTAGTCTGAGATGTTTGTAAATCTTTATTTCGTAGTCATGATGTAATGGTAATTTTCCTGACTTGGTAAATTGAATTTACAAGTTCATTACATCTGATCATGTTTAATTACTTATCTGTCATGATGTCTTATTAAATAAAGTCAGTGTTAAGTTATTAGGTTCTGAAGTTATAGTTAATAAATTTCACATTATGTAGTCTAATGATGAAATTTTCTATTAAAAAAATGAAGAGGTTTAGGTCATAGTGAGAAGGCCATAAACTAATATGGCAAATTTACATTTTCAATTTAATGTCAAGGTCTTAGTGATAAGTCATTCATCCTTCAAGTGAATAAAAACAGTAAGCAAGATTTCCACATAGTTTTAACATTTTATTTTCAAAGTAAGTTTGCCCAGTTATTGGACAAATCTTAGGAATCACACATCGTTTGTTGGTAACTCATTTTTCCTAGTTTTCATGTGCCTGACAAACCATGAAGTTTGGTTCCTAAGGAAAAGAAAATTTCACATTCATTTGTTTGAAAAAAACTATTATTTCAGAGAATTAAAGAATCTACAAATTGACATCCTTTAAATCACAAAAATTTATACCCACAAATGAAGTATGTACATGGTAGTCAATGTTTATTGCTAACAAACTCAGTATAATAATAATAATATTTTTTGTTAGTGTAAAAAAGGGCCTTTGATAATTCTAGGCTTTGTTACAAATTTTTTTTCTCCTATTTAACCTGATTTTCATCCTTTCAAAATTATTTGAAAAATACTGTTTGTTTATTTTATATGTACTTGTAGAAGTGAATTTAAAGTGTCTTGTTTTCATTGTAGATTAAATAAAAACATAAAAGCTGCCAGTGAGGTAGATTATCCTGCTTATGGTGTGACTGGTCCAACTAAGGAGAGAATGGGGTCCGGTCCAGGGGATAGGAAGTTGGCTCAGAGTGCTCAGATGTATCATTATCAACATCAAAAACAACAAATGATTGCCATGGAAAAGTATGTTTTTTAATTTCATTTTCAAAATTGTCTTTGCTAACTTTAAAAGTGGATATCATTGCTTCTCCACCAAGGATGGGGTATGAAGGGTTAAGAGTGGTGACTGGTTGGCTGGAAGTCAAGCTAATGTATCCGAGTTTGTTGGCATGCTTACCTGCAGGCTGTTGCTTCAAAGAGTTAGCACAGTAAAGATCTGGCTTATCCTGTCTGACAATTACAAAGCAGATTGGTCAAAGGTTCTTTTCCTGAAATGCATGATATCTGCCATGGTTGTTAAACCTACCGGTAATCAATCAATTTAACTGTTTTTTTTAAGTTACTGTTATTGACTTTGAAATGTGTATGTATCTCAATTACTACTTTCGGTTGAAAAATCTGTCATTATTAAAAAAATAAAAATAGTAAAATTGTTGATCAGGATAAACTAATTATTGTTGAACTGATGATACCATTAATGCATTGATTTTTGGATGAAATGGTTTCTCATTAGGTGTGAACAGGTGATCAATGTCCATATGATATCAAAGTTGTTTTATTCTATAACCAGTTATAAGTGCCAGGGAGTGGTTTTCATGTAATGGAGCTTGATTAAGGCTACTTAACAGTTTGGCACATTGTCTGACTCTATAATAATAGTGTTATCCTTTTTCAAATGAACATGTGATTTAAACACTAGTTGTTAGAATATGTAGACGTTTGAAGTGAAGAAAGCATTATCAGTTGTTCATTGAAGTTGTGTTGGATTTGGAACAACTGATTTAAGGCATGAAATATTGTTTTAGAAGAAGGAACACAACAAATGCCCCAGGGAATAACCTAAATTTATACAAAATAGTAAATACATTCAGAGATCACCGAAAGGTCTTCTACAAGTGTTAACGTCTCTGTAGGTTCTGAAAGGGGCCAACAACAAAAGTAATAAAATCCATAGTAACAGAGAGATTAACCTTTTTCAAAATAAACTGATAATTTGAATAACGACACAGACACATTAATGACCAATATCTCCACACTGTAGACCCACACATGACTGTCGTGGGGCTAAACTAGCTTTATAAGGCCTTTTATGTAAAAAAATTATCCGAAACAACAAACAAACACACCATAAAATTCGCTCAGTAATACATCCAATTCTCTCCATGGAATATCTCAACATACAACATAGAGACTGATTGTTACACAAGTAAATAATATAATAGGATAGAATTCAGTGTGAGGTACCTTTGTTTTTTACAAGAAAAAATAATGTATTAGTATGAAAAGAGCTTATTTCCATTGATTCATCGTGCTATTATTGTAGACTTTGCTACTTATTGTTATTTCTTAACAGCAGTACTTAGTGTAGGTTTTTTACATTACTTTCAAAGTTTATACATGTACCTACAATCTATAGAGAGAAAGAAAAGCTTCAAGCAGACTATTTTCTTTAAACTTTGCTGACGTTTTCTTCAGCCAGACATTATTTATATTTTCAGGGCTAATGGTGAGATGAAACATGATGCATCCGAAGATGAATCTGAAGAGGAAAATGAAGAAGGAGATTATACAGTGTATGAGTGTCCTGGTCTTGCTCCAGTGAGTAATAGAAAGCATACATAAGCTGTATAAAATTTTACATTTATGAAATATTAAGATATTCTGCTAACTGTCAATATTTTGATAATAACTGTGATAACTGTTATGGTTTTCCATTCAAATTTAGATATAAACTTCAATGGGACCAGGAACAGCTCAGGAATAGTGAAATAATCATTTGTTTTCAGTAGAAATATATGCTACAGCTACAATACTAATCTTTTTTTGACAGATAAATTTTTGTATACTGTTGTTGGGTGTCTACTTCTGTTAACACATCATAACAATCATGGTAGAGATTTTAATATTTTTAATGCTAAGATGGGTTGTTTTGATGAAAGGATGCATTCTTTCCCTTTTCAAGGTTTTTTAATATTCAGGGTCAGTGTATAATGACTTTAAACATAATAAAAATTGTCAGATTTTTTATATTGAATACATGATCATTTGCATATGTTTTTTTAGATCTAGAACACATAAGTATTGTATTGTTTACTAGCTATAATTGTTTCTGTTCTTTCAGACTGGTGAAATGGAAGTGAGAAATCCACTTTTTAATGAAGAAACTCCAGTTTCTAAAGGACCAGGAGAAGACAAGAAAGACACTGAGTAAACTGGTGGTGATGGGGAGTTGTGGTAGAACTGTGTAGAATGCAGTTTACTTCTTTCTTTTTCTAGAAGAACTTTTTCAGTTTTTATGTTGTTGTTTTTGTTGACTTTTAAAAGTGCTCTGTGATTTTGCATTGTTTTGTTTTACATCTCAATATTTAAATTATTGTTCCTAATGTAAAGATGAATAGGTAATTCTAAAGAATGGGAGATGGCATCTAAGTAATTTATTTTTAAAATTAAAAAACATTGTTAAGTTTTGGTAATCATGCATGTATTGATAAGGTGTTTCAATATGAAATGGAAGCTGGTCTTCCTCCTTTCACTTGTTTTCAACCTTCGGGGGTTGACACATTCCTAGTTTTGCTTTTACTAGTAACTAAAACATTCCTATCCGTTTTTTTTTATATATCTAATATGGTTTTTCTGTTACGAAAGTGACAAGAAGTTGAACATTACTAATTATCTTTTATGGAGTGACTTTAAAGAATTAAACATTCTGTGTTTTCCATGTGCGTTTTTGTAAAGGTAGAAATCCTTGATAAATTGATCTCAAAAACTGAGAGAAATCCGACTTAATAGGTTTTTATTCTTAACATTGCTTTTCTCTCTTTAATAATTAAGTGTGTGACATAAAGTATTTACGCAAGACAATGTTTGTGCATTCCATGATTTTGTTATCATTGAAAAGATTGGTAAAGACTAAATCCTATACTCATAGAGACACTTCCTTTAGCATACCAGTGAAATGTTGCTTTATTATTTATACCAATCAAATCAGAAAAAAAGTAATTTTTATGGTTTTGTTTTATCATTATATTTTTCTCGATTTTATATATGTTTTTATTGACTTTTCTTTTGGACTTGAAACTTTTGCATTAAATTTCAGGAAAACTATAACTTGGTAGGAATTCTAATCACTTATACAAATCATGATAATGTAGTTACATCTGTCTTATGTTACCTTCCATAAGAGACCAAAATCACCAGTGTTCTTTATATACAGGTGAAATATACATAGAATGCATTACATAAGTTTATTTTAATCATAGTCTTTTAGGTGATCCCTGAAACAAGTTTGACTGTATTATCATTGATAATTAAAATATAATTTGTACTTTATCGTGGAGGGATAATATCTTGTGTATACTCATTTTCTCAGCTATTTACATTGTATATGATAATTTGTTCCATTTATTTTGCCAAAAGAATTTCAAGGTTGTTTTTTTTTATAGTTGACATGTGCAATCTCTGTGTTAAGAAATCTAAGTTGTTCACATCCGGTTATATTTTGTATTGTCAAAACTCCGAATTTGATAACTGTCTTGTGTTAAATGCTTGTATTAAATGACAATACCTTTAGATTATTCATATTTGATCTATATTTAGAAATAAAATTTACTCCATTTTTATGTATACATGGAGTAGGTGTATTAGTAATGAGATCAGGATGAATAGTCTCTTGAATTTATCATGGTATTTATATCTGAGAAATTCTGTAGGATTGTTAGACTACAATCATTTCAAATTCTAACTTAAATTTGTTTTTGGTGGACAGTTCTTGTGTTGTGATTATTCCAAATTTATAATGATTGTTTTAACAGTGAATTATGTGGTTGTGGGAACACTGTCAAATTAGTATTTGACATATTAAAGCAAGGCCCTTAAATTCCATAGAAAACCATTTTGATCTCTTGTTTAGTTTCTTTTATTCCCATGTTGAGCTTAAACTTGATAGTTAAAACAAGTAATACCTAATGACGGGAAATTTTTGTTACAATCTTATCTTCGCATTATTTCTAAGTTACTGAGAAATTGCACAAATTTAAGTCATTAAATATAATTTCCATTTATTTTTACAGTAAGTAGCTCGAATTTTATAACCAGTTCTCCAATTACCATTATGGACCACAAAAATTTTGTTCTAAGAAAATTACCAGTCATATGGTATATCATGGCATTCTTTTTGTCATTGTGGAATCTAGGTATTAAACAGATGATCGAAGTGGTGATTATTTACAGGGTCAGGCCAACATTTTGGACAATTTTATTTCATTCCATAATAGATTACAGTGTTCATTTAGTGCAATATGTAGACTATTATCATTAAATTATTGGCATTTGTTACTCTGTCAATACTTTTCTTTGGGATTTTACTAACACAATATACATGGTTGGTACCAGACTTATGCATGCAAAAAGGTAGTCAGTAATTCAAACAATTTATTTTATACTTTTATGTTTGTCTCTACTGCAGTATGTTAACATTCAGGTTAAAATATTAACTATAATGATGTCTTTTCAAGTTGAATGGGTAAAAGGAATAAAGGAAGTAAAATAGACACATGTAAAGTGTATGGAAGTAATGTATAGGCATTGGATATTGTGTTGGTAAAATCCCTGTGTAATGCAGACAAGTTAGGCTGCATTGTAGGATATTGTTGGTAAAATCCCAGAGTTGGTAATGCTACATAAGAAATGCAGAAAAGCATTGTAGGGATATCCTGTAGTAGACAAAAAAAATCATTATCATTAACCCTCAAAATATTATTACAAGGAGAATCATCTATTCCTGTAATTTTCTAGGTTGCTTATTGTCTACATAAATAAACATCAATTTAATAAAAAAAAAAATAGAACCTCAGTACCTATTTTTTGCAAGTATGCATGTATTTTCAAACTGTATTGCATTTTCAACTATTGAATTCGCAGTAAGGTGAAATTCAAGTTTGGAAAAAAACAAACAAAACAAGAACAAAAAAAACTAGAACTCTACACTTCTACTTTTTCATTACTAGTTACACATTGAAATTCGAATTTTGTTTTTCTAATTTAATTTGCAGTCTTCAAAGGTAATGCTGCAATGACTTTGTCCCCTACTTTTCTTTAGACCAGAATATATAGAAAATGATTGCCAAGAATGTGAATTTTTAAGGCAGCTGACTACTTATATACCTGGTATTCTCCTTGTTATAATGTTTATATTGTTGTTACAATCTTCATGTCACACAAAAGTTTTGTTTCATCTGTATCTAATAGGGCTTTGATTATTATATGTCACAAATTAGCTTTATAGATGGTGTTTTAGCAATTCAATTCCAAGCTTTACTATGCTATAATACATGTAAAATTATCATGTAAATGATTTTTTTTTTAAATTGAGACGAGAACTCTTCTGTAAACTTTTTTTTAGTTTTTTTTTTTACTCTACTTGGCTTTGTAAGTCTAAACTAAGCAGGTCACTTTTATTTTTACAGGGAAGTAAATGTTTGGTCTTTGTTATTTACACTAAGTTGTATTATTTATCCACTTTTGGACATTTACACATGTTTTGGATACTTAGGTTTATAAATTTGTATATTTATATTGGAAACAAAACTTTCTCCAGCAGGACAGATTATTTGCTGTATACGGCAAGAGACTCATGAAATAAAACTTTCTCCAGCAGGACAGATTATCTGCTGTATATGGCAAGAGACTTATGAAATAAAACTTTTGTCCATTACTGTTTCTTATTTCTTGATACATGCTTTAAACTTTTGTTGGTGGGGGGGGGGAACATACAACTTGAGACATCACCCAGTGGACAATACATGTAAACATCAAGGTATATTTGTTGTTTACTATGTCCTTCTATTCACTTTAACACCACCCTATATTGCATTCACCTTGTCTGCCTATTACAGTTTTTCTGTAACAGATTTCACAGCTTCTTATGTTGCTATGAAATTAGTCATCACAAAAAAAGTTTAATGGTTGTCATCATGAAATCATGGATTGTTATAGTGTATACACCTGCATTAGCACTGTATCATATTTTTTCTTTCCTCTTTCTTCTATTTGGAAATTACATTGTATTAGCAACTATGCAAGTGTTTCTAGAAAAGCAGAGGGTGTTTACCCTACCAGTGCACCTGGTCCATGCTCCCAGTTTTAAGTGGCATTGTGGGTTGCTCATTTGTTGTTTTTTTTTATGTGTTACTTTGGTTATTACCTGTTTTATATTCCCTGCCTATTTTTTATACTTGGATTATACTATCTTTGTTACTGTTCGATTCCTGGTTCCCTTGATTGCCCTTTCTATGAGAGGGAATTATTAGATATCTGGTTTGTTGCTTTTGCATGATGACTTGTACTGTGTCTCTCCTTTTATGAAAATATACATTACTCAGATTGAAATATGAGCTTTGATGACATTCCAATATGATGATAATCTGATATATACTGCTGTAAGCTTAAAATCTCATAAACTATGCTGACAATAGCTCTGCATCACTGATCCAGGTGTCCTTAAGTTTTCGCTTGGTATGTCTGTATGTCACTCAAGTGCTGTACTGACATATTGTACACATGTCTGTGTCCATATAAAATTCTGGAAAATTTTGTAAAAGCTTAATTGTTTATTCAAAATCACAGATTTAATTTTTTAATTTTTTTTTCGTATTAAAACCATTTGTAGAAATGCATATAAAATTTATACCACAATCGTCATAATGTTTCTTAATTTAAAAAATAACAATTGAAAATATAGAAAAAAAGTACAACAGTGTCAAACTCAAATTTAGTACAAATAGAATATTGGCAAATATAATTGATAAAAAATTGACAAATAGTTTGGTAAAAATAGATTTTAATCCAAAATCAAGATTTTGATATCACAAAAAAAGTACATTGTAATAGTTTTTGTTCAGAAGTTCATTGCTATAGAAAGATGTAATTTTTTATTAGCTCACCTGGTCTTAAGGCCATGTAAGTTTTGTCATCACTGTGTCTGTTGTTATCCATATACTTTTACAAACATCTCTGAAACTACAGGTCAGATTGTAACCAAACTTTGCTTGAATGTTTCTTAGAATATCTTTAACAGCCCTTGTGTGGGGATTTTTGATATTGTGAAAATCATGGCCACCGTTACTAAAAATAGACCATAGGAGTTAAATTGCAGAATTTTACAAATAACTCAAAAACAGTTGGATTTAGCTAAAATCTGGCAGCGGTAATAATTGTTCGACATGATGGGATGGACGTACATATTTGCCAACATTTTCAGAAAGATCAGTTGACTGATGAATGAGATGGAATTTTTTCCCGAATTTACATTTCCAACTTTGAAAATCTTCCCTCTGAAACTACTGGATGGATTGAAACAGAACTTGGCATGAATGTTCCATAGAATATCTTTTAACAATCTGTGGTTTACGTATTTGATCTTGCGAAAAACATGGCCACCCTCACTAAAAATAGAGCAAAGGGGTCAAATTGCAGAATTTTGCAAATAAAAACAGTTGGGCTTAGCTAAAATCTAGCAGTAAAATTGTTAAGCATGATAAATAGGACCTATGCCAAACTTTTCAGAAAGATCCATTATGGGATGAATAAATCATTGGTCCTGAAGCAGATTTTTTTCCCAAATTTTATATTTCCAATTTTGAAAATCTTCTCAGAAACTACTGGCCGCTGTTACTAAAAAAAGACTAGTAGTCAAATTGTGCAATTATGCAAAATGTTAACAGGGTAAAATTGATCAGCATGGTGAGACAGATCTATGCCATTTTGTCGATCAATGTTTGAGTTATTGCCCTTGAAGTCAGTATTCTTGTTGTAAGGTAAATGATCACAGTATAAACATGTGCACTATCAACTTAGATTCAAAAGGATAAAGGATAGTTTGTAAACATGTTCTGACTTAATATCTAGTTACATGTTGAAACCCTGAACATTAGTTTGGCTGTCTGAACTTTACGTGGATTGGACCTTAAACTTTATTACACCACCAGTCATAAGACTCATGTATGAATGTAAGAAACTAAATATTTGAATTTGGAGGAATGAAATTAGAGTTCAAGATTATACATTTTTTATTATGTGGAATGTAAGAATTTTATCTTTGATGTTCCTAGCCATAGAAACATGGTTATGACTTTGTAATGTTTTCTTCTTGTTCCCATTGACATTTTTTTATTTGTAACAAAGATGGTTGTGACTTCGAAATATTTTGCAAATTTGTGTTAATATGGTATAAAGTGACAGGAAAAAAACTAGAACAAGGAGAACAAACACAAGTTTCTAAAAATAATAAACTTGTGATTACCAGTAAAGTACAGTAAAAATTTGACAAACAAATCTGAATTTTATTTATAGTTTTTATTTCATTATCATTTTCTTCTAATAACCACTAATATAACAGAAATGTATAACAAATGTTAATTTACCTCGTTATCCTAATTGTTCCTAATTAAAATGAACTTAATGACATGAAAATGATCTAACCAAACTAAAATGTCCACTTTGAACAAACATGTTACTTTGGTTTATATCAATGTCGAAAGATTTCTGTCAAGATAAAAATGGAGTTTGATGCCGGTCAAAATAGAGTTGAAGAAGCCTGACAGGACAATAGAGTTGAGGAAGCCTTACAGGACAATAGCCAGGTTTAAGGAGTAAAAATGTTATGATGTAATGATGGAAACTTATAATTCTAGAGACAAAAAGTAAAAAGCTTTAGAAAACAGGCCCCAAGATACCGTAACTTACTACACCCAACTTGGTTGAAATAATGGTACAATGGTGAATAATGTGAACATGATTATAAATGCAAAATCTGGATATAAGAACAATTGCTGCCTTATAATTATAGAAAATTATACATTAAAACTGTTTTTGTCTTTTTGACCGACATACAGTGTATTGTATTATACAGTTATCTAAAAGTCAAGCCATAACTCAGGAATGATTTGACAAGTTTCACTTCTTTTCATCTTTCAATTTCTCCTGATTTTTTGTTACTAGCGAAGTGTTGGACTTCAAATAATGAAATTAAGTTTCCATTCTGATAGGTATTTTGTAGGAAAAGTGGAATCAGAAGCTATCTATAAGCTCTTGTCAAAGTCAGCTGTCAGTTTAATGTTACACAACAATTATTGCTACATTTATAGCACACATAGATAATTGGTTTAGGCTTTAATATCTTTTATGTAGCTGTTTGTTTGGATTTCTTAAAACATTCTCTATATTTTTTTTTAATTCAATTTTCCATTTTTTTTCCACATTAGTTTAAAGCTTCCTCTTTATTACAATGTCACTTTTGTATTCTAAGAACAAAAAAATACATACATGTATAAATTGTTAGAAAATAAAAACCAAAATACAGAATGAACACAGCCAAGAATAAATGAGAAGAAAATATTTTATATGAATAAATAAATAAACAAATAAATAAATAAATATAGTAAAAAAAAATACAATCTCTCAATAACATGTACATTATTTGGACGAATTTAATGTAATACTGAAATACATTCAGGAAGTGTACAAGTATTTTTTTGTGGTGCACAAATTTTCACTGTTTTGCTGCAGTATACATTCAAGCACAAAATTTTACTTTCGAAAACCGTTTCTTAAGCGATTTTACATTTGCTTTACATTTTACATTTCTAGGAAATACCTACAAATATTGTCATTCACAAATAGAGAGGAATAAGTATTAAAAATTTTAAAATGCATCAGAATTTCACCTATTACTATTTATCATAGGAACATAAGTCAATACATTATAAGTATTAAGGCTTAAAATAGCAGTATTTATAGCAATCTGCAACAGGAAGCCAGATGAACAGTGACACAATCAACAGCAACCACTGATGAGGAAGATTCTAAAATGCACAAAATATTGAATGAGACTATTATATTGATCATAATTCAGATTCAAATTTACACATTACTGACAGAAAATTTCAAATTAAACTAAAGAAAGAGAGACATATTGTTTAGCTTGGCACATCACCTCAGAATCTCACTGTTATAAAATATAGCCAATAGATTTGCACTGAACATGAAAGTATCTAAAAAACATGATCTTGTAAGATAAAATAACTAGACATGACCTGATGTCTGTCATTTCAACTTTTGACCTGATGTCTTGAGATTCATTAAGTCTTAGTCTCAGCTCCACATCTTTGGTTCATCCATGGGTTAACAGTTCAGGTTTATTTTTTACACCGCTTCTATTATCCAGTGTAATAAACAGGTCACATGCCTGTAACTGCTTTATATTGTATCTTCAGAAAAATGGCTTATTCTTTTCTCTCAACTTCCTTTTCCTGATTATATTGGATGTAAGTCTTTTCGTTGTACAATGAACAACCGTTCTTTCATTGAAGTGTAACACAGATATAGCACCTTATATCACTGTATGGAACAAACACTGCTTTGTTTACTGTCTTTCTTGAAGGATTCTGTTGGTTGAAAGCTTCTCCTCTTACCAGCTAGAATAAAGACAGTTATAGAGCATATAAAGAAAACTTTATAAACAATGACATTGTTATTTTAGAAAACATGATGTAACATCAAGAGCAATCTTACAGGCAAAATTTATAGAGCATAAAATGATAATGTTCATTGGATGGAGATGGTCTTCTATTAATTGAATAACAATCAATGGATGAATTTCTAAAGGTAGTTAGCTGGAAAATAGAAAAGGAGATTAAAATTCTATCAGACAATTCAGGAGATTTGATGGAAAAATCAAACCTCCATCTCAATGTCCAGTCACAACCTGAAAAAAATTTATCAGTCGATATTCATTTTATCAAAGGAAGACAGATTCTGCTATCTAAACATCACCATTGTGTGTGCTGGAACTCAATCTGTCAAATTTTGAGACTTTTTATGGTTTAAATAGTAGTGTTTCACTGATTTAAAGGAAAGCATATTGACCTAGCTATTGTATAATCATTCATTTTCATAGGGATAAAATGTCGTGGTTTTGTCTTTGAAAATTTTCATGGATTCTTGATTAAATTTTAGGGGGATTCTACTTCTGATTCAAGCTTTCTCATTTGTTGTGCACTTCTGTATAAACTGCACAGTTCTGCTAGTTAAATGACAAATGTATTACATGCTCTACCGCACACATAGGTGAAGTTAATCACTGCTACATGTTTTCAGGGAATATAATTAGGATTACTGATTTTATATATAAATGTGTAAGTTTTAGTGCATTTGAATTCAGAATAATGTTTTATTTAAAATTGAAATATATATTTGGTGATAAATTTTCATGGGGACTTATTTTTGTGGACTTGTTCTACCTATAACATAAACAAAATTAAATCCCCCAAAAAATTTTAGCTTTTACAGTATGTAGTAGGGAAATTCAGAAAGAGACAGTCTATGGACTGTACAGACTGTAGAATGGTGTATTGGGTGTATGGAGTGTACAGACTATAGAATGGTGTATTGGGTGTATGGAGTGTACAGACTGTAGAATGGTGTATTGGGTGTATGGACTGTACAGACTGTAGAATGGTGTATTGGGTGTATGGAATTGTACAGACTGTAGAATGGTGTATTGGGTGTATGGACTGTACAGACTGCAGAATGACGTATTGGGTGTATGGACTGAACAGACAGTAGAATGGTGTATTGGGTGTATGGAGTGTATAGGTTGTAGAATGGTGTATTGGGTGTATGGACTATGCAGACTGTAGAATGGTGTATTGACTGTATGGACTGTACAGACTGTAGAATGATGTATTGGGTACATGGACTGTACAGACTGTAGAATGGTGTATTGGGTGTATGGACTGTGCAGACTGTAGAATGGTGTATTGACTGTATGGACTGTACAGACTGTAGAATGATGTATTGGGTACATGGACTGTACAGACTGTAGAATGGTGTATTGGGTGAAATGAGATTTCATATGTATTTACATTCATATCATTAAGGAATGTGTAGTATTGTTCTTGCACTAAATATTCAGTCTTCAGTCGTTGTTTTTCAGTCCACCACCAAAACTAATACATTTACAGTATACAAAATGCCTCTACAATGCAAATTGTATCAGGATTAGTGCTGTTTACCTTCAACATAAACTTCTCTATCAAATTGTCCAGCCGACAACTGGATCCCCTCTCTGCCTGGTTTCAGGATAACCTCGTACAACCCATACACCGGTCTATGATCAGATTTCTTTAGATTCATAACAGCATCATAACATGTACATGATATACCATTCTTCTTTTTGGAATGAAATAAAATTCTATCCTGAAAATTAGAAAAAAAATTATTTAGAGATGAAACACATCAAAGTAAGAACTATTCTATTCAAAGCACAATTAGGCACTAATACAAAATACAGTGGATTACTGTATACTGGTAGATCTTTCTACTGTTCCTTTTTATGTTATAATGATTAGTTAATAGGTGAGAAAAGTATCTTCAACAATGTAATTGGAGAGCTCCTCAGTATGTTTACTGTATTACTGAAGAGCTCCTCAGTATGTTTACTGTATTATTGAAGAGCTCCTCAGTATGTTTACTGTATTACTGAAGAGCTCCACAGTATGTTTACTGTATTACTGAAGAGCTCCTCAGTATGTTTACTGTATTACTGAAGAGCTCCTCAGTATGTTTACTGTATTACTGAAGAGCTCCACAGTATGTTTACTGTATTACTGAAGAGCTCCTCAGTATGTTTACTGTATTACTGAAGAGCTCCTCAGGATGTTTACTGTATTACTGAAGAGCTCCTCAGTATGTTTACTGTATTATTGGAGAGCTCCACAGTATGTTTACTGTATTACGGGAGAGCTTGTCAGTATGTTTACTGTAAACATATCAATTTTTGTGGTTGCTAATTTTCACAGATTCTGTCAAGTGAGCATATTTGTGGGTATCAATTTTCACGCATTCTGTTAAGTGAACATATTTGTGGGTATCAATTTTCGCAGATTCTAAGAAAGATGTGTTATGCAGTGTTAAAAATCAATTTTGTGTGTACTATTTTTCATGGTTCTCTGTCCAGTGAGAAAATAGCGAAAATTGGTATCTTTACAGTATATGGTTAACAGTCCAGTTATTGAAGAACTTAGAAAATGAGAGTTCTGTATAATCAATGAACTCTGTCACTATATTCAAATGATATTTAAAATCTGACAAAATCACTCTCTTGGATAACTAGAGAATGATAGCCAATCCAAATGATCCATTCTAACCACTGACTACCAGGTATTCTTTACTATGTGTAAGCTCTCAGTTAAAAAACATAGAAATCTGCAAAACTGCAAACTTAGTATGCATGCCGTATCAATTAATGTACAATAAAACAGTAAACTCTGAATACTTACAAAAAATACACCAATATTACCATGTTTGTATTGTCTAATATTAATTCTGTTTTCTAGACATTTGTCAGTCTAATGGTTTTTCAATAACATTTTTAAACTGATTTCTTTCCATTTGTTTTAACTTTTAAACTCTACTATAATTTCTAGCAATATACATCATCAGAATACTTACGGTATAGGAAGGAATGCGTAACTTAGATGATGTATCATATACATCTTTTTCTAAGTCAAATTTATATGTTGGTTTAAAATTAATTCTGCCCTCTTGATATCCTTGGAAAACTTTTTCTGAAAAAGAAATTGTCACACATGGAGAAAGCCATTCTTATTGTAAAGCCTTTGTAAGTTAAAATGAAGTTTGCCTAAAAATTGCATGTCTTCCCATTTTCCAATGTTAAAAGGGGCATATAAGACCCACAATTTCAGTAGATCATAATGTTCTGGTAACATACATAACAACATATCATGCCGTTACTACCAAGAAATTTTCATGAGATTTGGTGCAGTAGTTTCTGAGTTGTGCAATAAGTCTTTCCACCAACTACATAGATGTGCTATATATTGCATTATTTCAACAAGAAATTACAATGCATAAATAAGTAGAAAAATAAAGTTAGTTTGTTTTGACTTGAATGGTTAACTTGAAATTTGTTAACTTTCCATATATGAAACTTAGATGAAGGCAATTACAGTATAAATTCAGGCATTTCACTTCAATGCCGGTTTCTTAATCTTTTTAGGACTGTAAATTAAAGCATAAACATGTTTTTGTAATACTTTAAGAACATACTGCATGGCAACTTGTGATTCAACACTCTTTTTGTGTTCTTTTAAAAGTGTTTAAATGGAAAATTTACAGTTTTATATATTTTTATTGATTTAAATGAATTTTAACAAACTGAGTTCTACTTCAGGCCTATTCTTATTACAATCAAGTCTCACACAGTGTGTAAAATCAAGAGTTAGGTTAAAGAATGCATTTAAAAATGTATTTTTTCAATTATTTAAATGAAATTATTCAAGCAATTTTCAGAATAGTATCCTTGGAATTTAATGTAGAGTTTGGAAGTTAATTTCAGATAAGAATTTTCTTGCAGTACGCTTAAGTTCCTAGCAAGATATAAACCTACAGTCCTGATCAATCTCCATAATCTGATATTTCATACAGTATCTTACCATGAAGTAAGCAGTTCAGTAATTCATCTGTTCGTAACAAGTCTTCGAAGTTAGGATGGTCCTGTCCTACTATTGCATTTACTACATCTTCTACTGTGCTACGACCTTTGTCGATTCGGAAGTTAAGATCGCCTAGCCAGAACACACTGTCAAAATTTGCTGAAACTTCTCCTACAAATATACAACAAAGTACTTTTAAATACAAATATGTCATAAAGACTAATGTGTGCACATATTTTTTATTTCGTATTCAGTTGAGGTACATTAGATTGAGATAAAAATTGTCACACTAAAAGTATGGAAGTAAAACAGTAAGAGTGTAATTGGTACCTTGTCTGTCTGGAGTTTTTGGAAGCTTGAGTAATGAGTTAATTTTCTGGAAGTCAGCAACTCTTTCTTTCATCTTTCCATCATCAGCTGAAAAAAAAAAAAAAATGATTTTGCAAGATCAAATTAACATTCACACACTATAAACTTCTAATCACCAATACTTTACTTCTAAAATTCAGTAGCAGCTAAACAAAGGAACAACTTTTAAACTTGTTCTTGTAAATGTACATATATTTTACAATATCCTGACTTTGTATAGTTAGCAGTTGACTAAAAAAAGTAAAACAGCATTTTTCATAACTCTTTTTTAACAATAATATAACTTTTGGAAAATTAAATTGGAAGAAATGTTCATGTGACCAAAATCTAAAACTGCTACCGGTAATGCATATCAAATTCATGAATGAACAGTCTGATTTTGGTCATTAGATTTTTAACACAATAAATATTTTAGAAACATAATTGTGTAATCATAGTCAACCTCACTTCAATCTGGATTTTGCTTTAATCAATATTTCTTAACCAGGGTTGTCTTTCTTGATATTTGTTATGATTTTACCCTTTTAAAGATCCAAAACATAAGTATTTACTGTAATATGCAAAATTAATTGATTTAAAAAAAATAGTTATATAAGGAATGTAATAATTCTTTACTAAAAAGTTTCATTGTAATTTAATCATCTTTATTTCAAGTGGTAAATGGTAAAAAAACACTTTTAGTGCACTGTCTTTGATCCAACCTTGAATGAATTTACAATTGTGTGATGCTGACTATTAAAGTAATTGATTAAAAGTGAAAGTACTATTTTAGATGGGGTGCCAATTTTCATGGTTTTCATGGGTAGACCAAACCACGATATTTGGTTCCCAACAAAAGGAGATTTAAATAAATGTGTATACAGAAAACCTCAAAACCATGAATTAAAAAATCCACGAATTTGTGTTTCTTCCCTTATCCATGAAAATTTGTATCCAGGAATTAAAGTACTTTCACAGTATCTTCTTCTACAGAATATTCAAATGAAAGAAGACAGTAATGTACAACTTTTGTGGTGTCTGAAATGAATAGATGTTAAAAGTATGAGCAATTATGTTCAGGATTCTTTCTTTAATTCTTCTATGTCTACCATAAAAATTAACAAAATAAACCAAATTAAATAAATTATTTACAATCTCAACCAGATGTCAACATGTGGTGAAACCTATTTCAAAACATGAAATACTTACAGGTGAAATGACAATTGAGGAAAATAAATGATGTTCCAAAAAATGTGAATGATATAGCAACTGCTCCCTTGGTCTTCACCATGGTAACAGCCCTGGTAGTGACTTGATCCTCTTCTGGCACTAATAATACAACACATTTAAAAGGCTTTGATTTGACATGCATTAAATAAAAGTGTACAACTAGCTAGTGGTATATACTGCTAGACAATAGACCCTAAAATGTTTCAGTTTTGTTTATATATTAAGATGCAAAAGAACTGTGACAATTCAGTTCTCAAAGATATTACAGATACTTGTATGTATCCTTAAAAGTCTTACAACACTGACTATGTTTTTTATGATAACAAGAGCAGTTACGCAGATGTTTTATGATTTTGTAAAATCATGTATACTAAAGGGCTTTGTTAAATGACAATTTCTGTTGTATCAATGCTCTTTCCTTTTCTTTTTGGTGGCAGCTGGTGATTTGCTTCTTATGGATTGTAGTGTACAATGTAACATGTTGCTTTATACCATATACTTATATAATTATACACTTACTGGAACAGAACCAGATAAGATCTCTGCGTATAAATATGGCAAGATGAAGAGCACCGTGAGTGGCTGAATGGAATAAAACATGTGAAGGTCCTAAAGTTGCCTGGATCTGTATTTCCCATTCCTTCCTAAAATTACAGATATAACAGGGATTAACTATAATCAGACAATGTACAACATGACAAGGTTCAAAGTTTACTATAAAGTTACTACTTTGGGCTACTTTTACTTTTCATATGAAGGATAGTCAATTCTGTAAGAATATTATCCTTTTCTTTGATAAGTTATATCTAAAAATTACATACATGTATAATTAAGCAATAAATTTTACCTCCCCAAGAAGTATAATAAAAGAAGTATTCAATCTGAATCTCAATTTATAATACAATGTGTGGACAGATTGGAAGTGGTACTAAAAACATACACAAGTAAATATAAATAATTGACAGCTTACTTGTGCATACTGTTTTCTTGAGTACCAATGACATACAAATCCTGTACATATTCACTGGCTTCTGGTAGTACAAAATCATCTAGTGAAAAACTACAATCCTGCAATTAGTCAAATAATTCTACTGAGAAATATGTTCCACTGATCACAGATAATGTGGCATGACACGAAATCATCTAATGAGAAACTACAATCCTATAGTTAGTAAAGATTTACTGAGAAATGTGTTCCACTGATCACAGATAATGTGGCATAAAAGGAAGTCTGTATTTTCTATACAAAAAAGGGCCATAACTCCTGAGTAGTATTTGAATATAAGTTAAGGTCTCACTAACCACTTCCGGGTCAAATGGCCACCCCCCTATGTAGTACCAAAAACACACTGAACCTAGACATATGCATTGTAAGTGCATTATTTGTGTGTATTATGATTAAAAGTAGTCAAAATAAAGCTGAGAATGTGTACTTTAAAATCATATATGTAATTAACTACAAAAGTGTATGAATATTGTTTACATGTGTGAGTAATTTGCCTCCATGCTGTCAGTTAGCAGAACAGGTAAAAATGTGGATTTTCAGTATTATTTATTCAAGTAAATTTTGTGAAGAATTTCTACTATCATCGTACCATTAGCATAATGATTTTGGAAGCCTTATTTTCCAAGCTTCGCAACAATATGCAACTTTAAGATGTCATTTGTCCTGGGAATTCACAGTGAGACTTTGAAAATTACTTTTTTAACATGTAAAGTAATGGAAACGTTAGAAGTGGTTAGTGAGACCATAGCATTAACAACTGTAAACTGACAAATTATAAATGATTAATTGATTATTGGGGTTTAACGCCCGGGCAGCAATATTTCAGCTATATTCAGGCGATGAAGATGAAATGATGATGATGATGATGAAATGAAAAATGGGATGGGACACAAGGATCATAGGGTCGACAAATTTTGATTGCCACTAGGAATAAGGAGAGATGGGTAGGGTTGGGCAATTTAGCCGCCTGTGGCGGAGCACAAAGGTTCCTACTCCTATCGAATACCACAGCAGGGTTCTTTAATGTGCAAGGAATGTGGCATCTTTCCCAAAACGGTGCACCACTATGGTTTGTGGTCAGGTTTTCTGTATTATAGCCTGACAACCCCAGCATGTAACATGCCAGGGGTACCCAATTCCACCACCTGGGGCACACAACCCAGTTGCTCTGTGGGCAGAGCGTCCCAGCCCCCGGCTAGGGTTCTGAGCATTATTTAGTTGCCTTTTATGACAAGCTTAGTGCTGCTGCAGGCCTATTCTTTTGACAAATTATAAATAAACTTGAATCAGATAAAAATATTTTGGAAATGAACAATCAGTTAAGGGGTGACGTACATCGATTAGACTGAATTCCAGACAATGACTGCCCTATAACAAGCCTTAATTGATAGATCAATTGGAAGATGTTAAAATCTATTGATTTGATTCTGGTACTACATTCTTTGCGATATTTGACACATTGGATTCACACCGAATTATAAACATATTTCACTTTTATTTCACTGCAAAAAATAGTGTTTTTAATTATGCAACTTTACATGTATGGTACCATCAAGTGCTATTGACTGTATGTTTTTTACATTACATTAATTTTTGATATTTCAAAAGTGAACCACATTCTGCCTAATACAAATCACAAGTTCTGATGAAGGATTAATGAGGTATATTTTTCCTCGTGTACATGTATTTTTGATTAATGACTGCATATCTTATTGCATACTACATGTAGTATGTATTTCTAATTTCATGCCAACACTAACTTTTAACTCTCCCATATTCCAACATCCAGCCCAGATTTTTAGTCTTTTTTCAGGGAAATATCGCTCCAATTCTTCAGGACTGAGTACTGCTGATGACACAGAGGCATTTCCTCCAGAACCACTCCTGTAAAAGTCAGAACAATAATTGGTTGGTACTGTCATAATTGATTACTTACATTGCTGTATTTTACTTTTTCTAGTTATACATCCCTGGTTCATGTTCAATTTGAGGCACATTATACCATACCTTCATTTAAATTATAATTCACTATCTCTGAATGATATGACCAAGTTTATATAGTTTTGAACAATAACAAAAATATTATACAAACCCAAATAGTTGGATTCAGAAGAATTTAATCCACAATGGATGGACAAGTAAAAAAAAGCAAAATGATATGACCACAGCCTTTGAACTATGTTCAGTTGGGGCAAGTGTGGACACAACATTATTTTTTGACACACTTAAGCACAGGGACTTACAGTTCATTATGGACACAACAACTGGTTTGGACACCATATAGCACAAACTTTGAAATTCAATTGAAAACATTTCAACACAAGACCAAAAATAAAAGTTATTTTTTGGGATGTGGCCCTTTTGGCCCCTTATAACTGAAAAACTTAAAGATATCTGAAATATGATTGTTAATATAGACAGGAATTTTAATGAGGAATAAAAAAAAAACCAACAAAAACAGAGTGATACCATTAGACAAACTAAATAAAATGTCGAAAAACATAACACAATTAAACACACCTTAAAATCAATTCAAAAAGGGTCTGATTACCTTGTAAAAACACAACAGAAATAAAGGAACTGAATATAAGTAACACAAATGCACAAACTAACATTTAACTGATATGCCAGCTCCAGACCATACAAAATTGTCTGAACATACAAAATGTTATATCCTCATCGTATGTAATATCAATCAAAATGTGCAGGCACATCATAAGTCATACAATAAGGGCAAAACCCATGTCATGCCTAAAATTGCTTTTCAATATAGCATTTTATTTTTTAATTAAAGACTCTATGAGGGTATCAATATTAATACCAATAAATGCTATCAAAAACGATTTGACAACAATATCATAACTATATCCCTCACAATAGTAGCTCAGTCATTTCAACAATTAAGTCATCTTATTGGGTGATTATTGAGCTTTTCATTCTTTGTATACAAGTATTTGAGAATGACATTCTTGTATTGGTTGAACAATTTTGTGAATGTTTTTACAAGCTAGTAAGATCCAAAGTCGTTTTTAATCAAAATATAAGGATTATTATAGCAACTATATGCAAGTATGTCAAACTCAATATACATACACATGATAAAATATGATTGTACTTCAAAGTGTCTACTCTTTTAAATACATGCCATATTGTACCTGAAAACTGTTGGACATGTAATTTGGTCTTGAACACATCTTTACAAATTAAACTTTCTAACATTTTGTCAAATCTTCTGGCAAATAGTTATGTGAACTTAAACATGTTTTTTTTTTTTTTTTTCGAATACTGCTACATGTTTACTTCACAGTTGAATGTATATCACATACAAATACTAGAATTGTGAACAGCAACAGAATATCCTCCACCTTCCTACTTCCCTTGGACTGTAAACATGTAGACCTTTAAGTGAAACACCTCTCCTTAGAATATATATAAAATCATCTTCCTTTAAACACATCTACATTATGACACTTAGCCTTTGTATCAATCAATACTGTTTCATCAAAATCCTCAAGGAGGAGTTATGTTTATCATTAAAGTATATTAACAGGCAGACAGACAGACAGACAAATGAACAATGATATTTTTATATGCTACCAAAATTTTGACAATGGTTTGAAAATAGGAATGACAACTGTAGAAAAAATAGAATAAATATACTACATGTAATCATATCACTAGTTATATCATTCCAGCTTGAATCACATCCATATTCCTGTAGACCTTACCTTCTCACTTTAGATACTGGAATTTGATACATTATCATCTCCTACACCTATCCACTTCAAGGAAAATCTTTACCCTCATCTCTAACAATGTAATACATATACTTTCAAAATTTACCCAGATAGCATGTGACAAATTTTTATGTTACATTTGCTACATGAACAGTTCATACTTTTATTTTATATACATGTAACTATATCCTCAACACGATCGACTATTATTAGTTAGTTCTACTGTCATCAATATCCACAGATCGCTAAGGTAAACAATTTACACTGGTACTTCTGTCACATGTTATTTAAATGACAGTCTATTCTGTGAACCCTTCACAGGACATTAGAGGGAAAAATCAATTAGAAAAATCAATAATTAAACTACACTGTATATCATTTATAACACTGCATCAAAATTCATCCAGGTGTAAAAAATCTGCAGCAATAGTTGAAAAATTCCTTAAACAGAAAGAACTTTAATTACATGGCAAAACATATTGATCTTTTCTTTATCACATACTTTTGAAGTTTTATAGAACTTGAATGAAGTAGTTAAAGAGATTATCTGATAAGTTCAGGATTTTGAATGCCAGGTCAAATAATATTTGGGCTAGAACATCTATGGTCATGTACAATCATGTTTCATACCATTAAACTGGTTTGATGAGGAATCTTTTAAACATTAGACATCTGCAGGCATAACAAATGAATTCCTGGACCTACAGTAACACAGACCTACTTTGGTATCCCGACTATATTCATTATTTGATTCAGATCTTTATGAATTTTAAAAGTGAAAAAATTAGGTTGTTTGAAAGAATAATAACCCAAAATACCTAGAAAAACTCACTAAAGAATATGTCTGCTTCACTTAGACTGTTAAGCAGCAAGTCTTTATAAAAATCAGATGGGAGGAATCTATATATATTTCTTATTAACAATCAATTACCGACCACATAACCAGTCTCAGTTTTTCATTTGAATGATAAAATCTATACAAAATTAGCAAGAGATATTGTTTTAACATTTTAACAACTTTTGATCAACATGCATGTATATACAGATTATGCACTTACAAAGCATAGATCTAGGATCAGTGAATTATTGGTACTACATAGAAAGGTGGCCATTGGAGTGAGACCACAACCCTTATAATGAAATACAGTACTGTCAACCAAAATCATAATTTCTCCACTCTTCACAGTGGAGTCACTCATGTCCTCCACTGTGACTCCACCTAAGTAAAAAACGGGATAAAATTACTCTATTTCAATAGTTTTCAATATTTTTTTCTGTCCTTTACTGAAATGTTATTAAACTGCTAGAATCATTAAATATACCTTGGTTTAAAGACAGAAGAAGTTTATTACAGACAATTTTTTAAATGGTGACTCAACTGTGGAGAGTGGAGACACTGTGACTCCACTCAAAATATCTCCACTGTGGAGAGTGGAGAAATTAAAATTTGTGTTGACAGTAGTGTACCTCCCTTAACAGGCATCCAACATTGATTAAATTACTCCATGCAAATCTACATTTGTTGTTTAACATTGCGTTATTTCAACAAAATTCAATAAATGCCTAGGACTAGAAGCAGTTGCATTTAATAAACAGACAGGTAGACTTTTTTTATCCCCTCCCCCAAATTTTCAGTTACGTCAGAACAAAAAATACCTAGTACAGCTGCTAGCCCAAACCACAAGTTCAATATTTTTCCTTAGATAAATGAATTCCACACATTTCAAGCAACTAAATGATGGGTAATAGCAAAATTACCCAACTGTTCAGTGTTAAATTCTAGGTAGTTGTCAAAAGGAATATTCAAAAAGACAGTCTAACAAATGGCAATATCAGGGTAAAAACTAGAAAGTTGAAAAGCACTGCATTTGTCCAGACTTTGTGCAGACATTTAAAAATAAAAGGAAGGTTACACCAGGTTTAATAACGTGCTAAACCTACTTCCATTACGGTTCATTATTTCCGGTACATTTTGTATATTTCAACAGAAATGGGTAGCATAAAATTGCCACCAGTCAAAATCTGTAAAATAAGTTTAACCTTTTACATTACATTACTACATGTCTATCCACATGTACTAACTCAGACACAGGACAAAAGAGACTACAGAGTTTTGATAAACTTACACTTTACTCAGTCTTTAAATAACCATAAAGTTTGGAGATTTCATGCACAGTACATAGAAAAGAATGTCTCCATTTTATTTTCATAGGTCTATATCTTTGACAATGTACTTTGTACAAAAGAATTTCAAATAAACAGAAGTTGTGGTTGAGCAATTGTCTAAATTCCCATAAATATCATGTCTTTGAAGGAGTTGACTAATGAAAAGTGCATACATGTACATGTATCTTTATACAAGTATATCACTATGCTTTGTAACTAAAACAACTCTGAATTATTCCCCTTTATGATATCAAACCAGCTGAACTTATAAATATACATATAGATTTTAATTTAAATTCATAAATCCATTCTATAAAGAAAACAAATTTATATTTTTAAGAAAGTGGTTATATTACCAGTACTCAATTTTACTAAAAAAAATAGCTATGAAATATTATTTTAATCTAATATGGGTTAGAGAGACTGAGAAATTACCAAAGATGAGCCGTCTAAAACTTTTAAGTTTTTAGGGCCTAATCTAGACATTGAAGAGAAGGGTTACTTTAGTAAATTCTGTTCGGAAAATAATATTATTTTAATCAATTACAAAAACTTCTTCCTATCAAAGCCAAATGGGAGAAGAAGACAAACAAGAGGATGTTTTTTTGCTTATGTCTCCCTCTAGGTAGATTAGGCCATGGTCTTACACTGTTTGACAGTTACATTTGAGTATTCAATACTTATAATCTCTTCAGAGCAATTTTATGGAATAAATATGAACAGTAAACACCTTGCTTGCTATTATCCATTTCTTGATGTCTGTTTGTGAATTGTGATATTTTTATCTATCTGAATATATGTCACAATGTAACTAAAATTGAATATCTTGGGTCTTCAAACATTTTAAGTAAGAACTATTTTTAATGTCTTTTGTTTTATATTTGCCACCTGCTTTTCTTTGCCCAAATAGTAAACTACAAGTGTATCAATACCATTCACTCTAATATAAAAATCCCCGTGCAGGTCCGGGTGTTTAAAAGAATAGGCCTGCAGCAGCGCTAAGCTTGTCGTAAAAGGTGACTAAATAGTGCTCAGAAACCTAGCCAGGGGTTAGGCACTCTGCCCACAGAGCAACTGGGATGTGTGCCCCAGGTGGTGGAATGGGGTACCCCTGGCATGTTACATGCTGGGGTTGTCAGGCTATAATACAGAAAACCTGACCGCAAACCATAGTGGTGCACCGTGTTGGGAAAGATGCCACGTTCCTCGCATGTTAAAGAACCCTGCTGTGGTATTCGATAGGAGTAGGAACCTTTGCGCTCCGCCACAGGCGGCTAAATTGCCCGACCTTACCCATCCCCCCTTTTTCTAGTGGCAATCAAAATTTGTCGACCCTGTTGTCCTTGTGACCCATCCTTTTTTTTATCATTTCATGTTCATTTTATCATCCATTTCATGTTCATTGTCTGAATATAGCTGAGCCTGAAATATTGCTGCTCAGACGTTAAACCCCAACAAACAAACAAACAAACTAATATAAAAAATATAACAATATCTTGTCCTCTTTTTATGGGAGAACCACAGGTCATCTCAGTTGATATATTAACACTGCATAAGAAACTATTTTTTTACTCTACAATCCAGAAGAGTAATGACACCTAGACGTCATTGTTCTGTCTGTTTGGTCTTTCTGTTTGGCAATGTCTGCCACTGTCACAATGAGAAGACATGTGCCCCTTATAAATTGTTTACTTAAAAAAAATCAGGAAGCATTTAATAACTTCATTGTAAGGCATCTGGGAAGAAACTTGAAGTTAATTATGTCCTGAATGAACTACAATGTAACTGTGTACATACAAAAAGAGAATTTTTCACAACTTCAAAAAAAAAGTGAGTTGAGTCCCTTTGTACATGTTTCAGCTAACTTTAATACATATCTTTAATATATATATATATATTTAAATAGTATAAATTTTCTCAAAAACATTCCTGCTATATATATATATATATATATATATATATATATATATATATATATATATATATATATATATATATATATCTATATATATATATATATATCTATATATATCTATATATATATATATATATATATATGTGCAAAATGCATACCAGGAAATTTTATTTCATATTTCGTTTGGTCATTAAATAGTATAAATTTTCTCCAAAACATTCCTGCTAGCAAGTAATGTGCACTACATTAAATATATACATGGCAAATTATATCTGGAATGTTGAAACATAATCTTCTGTGTTTATTTACATTTGTGCATGAAAACAAAGAAGTGGAATTATTTAACAGCAAAGCAAAAACTGCATTTAGATTAATCCAATGATTGCTCAGTAATTAACGCACCAGGTCTCAATCTAGTTAATCATCAATAATGTGCAAAATCAAGAATCAACTGAGGTTTTCTTAAAGGTTGAAAATAATTATTTTTGAAGTTTTAAAGTTTGATTTTTACTTGCAAGGGTGACAGGTAAGGGGAATTTTATTGCACTGTTATCCAAAAAAGTAATTGTTTTAAAAATTCATAGGGATAAAAGTAAGTTAATAACTATTAGTATGTAATTGGCTGAAGACACCCTGACAGACAGCAAAATGTTGGTAGAGTCAAAGAATTCTGTAATGAAATTAATTGATAAATTTGAAATGAAACTAAATAAACTAATAGGAATGACATATTTATACAAAAAACTTAATGTATCAATCTTACCTAGCCCTGGCTTCCTTAATAGATATAGGCATCATCATAGCTGATGAGACAGAAGATCTGTTAGAGATACTGTCAAAACTTGGTTTATCAGGTTTTCTATCACTTTTATAAGCTGTGCGTAATGTTCTTGATGTTACATCAGATGGAAGGGGTGGTGGATGAGATTTAGGCGATAGCGGAGGCAGTTTACCATATGATCCAGTATCACTATGAAGAGCATGTTTGTAGTTTTCAGTAATTTGAGCAAGATCTACTTCAGAACCAATATGACTGTCTCTACCTGGGCTCATTTGAACATCACTCTCCTTCAGATTAGCTTTGGATCCAGTAAGTTTATCATTAACAAATACCTCATCTGTTGACATTGTTTCTTCAATGTTATCTTGTTTTTTAGCTTTAGAGCTATCTTGTTCTTCTCCTGATGAATTTGGATCTCTGTTCCTCTTTTCACCTTTGTATTTTGAGTGTCTTCTTCCAGATTTTGGTGTGTCTGGAGGTTTAGGCACAAAAGGGCTATTCTTTAATGATTCTAGCGATTCTGATCGTTGATTTGCTACTTTGAGTGCTCTAAATCTCCTAACAGTTGCATCAGATGGAGCTTTATTACTGACTATATCATCTTCTACCTTCTTATTTTTGTCTTCCCCGTCAGAATCAATGTCCATGTAATTTGTTGGAGATATTTCTGATGCATCACTTAAAACTTTGTAATTTCTTGGTCTTGGTATAGGTTTATTGGTCACATCCAAATCATCTACTTTCGAACTTCCAGCTGAAGAATTATTATTAACATTCAATCTTTCAAAATCTTCAGTCGGATTTAAACTGTTTAGTTTTGACTGCTCAGGTTTCTTGAGAGTATCTCTATCCAAATTTGACAGAAGAGTGTCGTGTTTACCCTCACTAGATGTTACTCTTATTGAAGTACCTGAGTTATCTCCCCTTTTTAAATTAAAAATTTCAATATCTTTCTTCTCTGAACTACTGTTAACTTTCAAATCTTGTTTTCCATCTAGGTTTACATTAGTAGTATTGTTGTCTGTTATTACTTTACTAGTATTAGATCTGAGTGATGTAGTAGAGCCAAATTCACTACCAGATTCTGACTGTCTTCTCTTCTCTGCTAATTTTGCTATAGCACTCTTTTTCTTGACTTTTTTACCCTTTGTGACAGGAGGTCTTGTATCTATTTTATCTTTGTTAGTGCCATCATCATTACTTTCCATGGTACATAACCAATCTGCTTTCCATATCAATTCAGACTACAAAGTAAAACAAAAGTATTTTGATATTGTATTCCAACTATCAATATCTTAAGAACCTGCATTTATTCATTAGGTTACAGACCACCAATTCATCCAATGAGCATTTGGAATGTACGCAAAAATAGTCATACACAGAAACTACCCCTGTTCCTCATAGTGCTGTGAAAAAAGTTCTCATCTTATTTAAAAAATTTAAACAGTTTCTGAAAGGAAAAACATTTCTGTACATTTTATAGGTGCATTTTGCTTCTTGTGATGTGAAGCCTAATCTCCATAATGATTTCTAAATATACCCCTATCTTGTGAAAACACTGGGATTTCCCATGCTATTTATAGACACTTCACTTCCGGTGACCAATACTGCACTGCAAGTCTGCTAACCCCACATGCCATTCTGATGGTTTGTGAGCTGACATATGTAGAATCATGCTGATATATAGTCCTCTGCAGGTTAAAGTTAAGGTAAAGTCCAGAGAAGCCATTGAATATTGTGAAATTAGCATGGAAGCCTATGGGAAGTGAAATTAGTGGTTTCTAGCCTGAAGGCTGATTTTACTTTACTATAGTACAAGTAGGTCAAATACAGGCATTTGAAAAATGGATGTGAAAATAGTTCAAACTCATGATACAAAGATAAAAAGAGAATCAAACATGTATTCAAATCACATGTACATAGGAAAAATAGGTATTTTTTATGCCTTTGAGACTATGTGTACCATCTCACAAATTGTCTAAACAAGGCTGCACAATGTTTTCTTTTCAGGTCATCATTATACAAAGGGGCAAGAAAATCAGATTGAGTCAAAATTGATTGAAAATCACAGAAAATAAGAAAATAACATATCTGTAAACTATTCAACATAAACTAGCACAAGTGGTTAATATTAAACTGCCTCACATTAATGCTTGGAAAGCAATACCTTAATTTCACCCCTTCTGTGACTTTTGTTGCAGACGAGGCAAAAAAAAAAAACTTAACCTTTCAATCAGCTGTTTTGTTTGAAACAGACTAAAAAGAAATCTAAGTTTATACATGTACATGTACTTAATTTCTTTACCACTTGTGATGTTACAGCTCAAACATTTTTTGAAAATACATACAAGTAACATTATTTTCTATTCAATTCAGATTAACTACATGAATGTCAATCTCACACAATTTTTTTTACTTTTTTTAACTTTTAAAATTAAAACTAACATGAGTAACTAAGGGAACCAAGATTCTTGCGGAAATCAAAAGAATGTAATCAAGAGACAAATACTAGACATGGAAAACAGACAAACACAACAAAGAACATGAAGTAACTGAAATAATACATACAAAGTAACAAAATTAAATGAGCAACATGGACTCCACTAAAAATTGGGAGCATGGACAAGGTGCATCGGTAGGGTAAGCATCCTCTGCTTTTCTAGAAACACCTGCAGAGCTGCTCATAAAAAGTCAAGTCCAGGGTATATGAAAGAGGGAAGGAAAACTATGAGACAGGCAAACCTAAAGCACTTCCAAAAAATAAAGTAGTTCATATATTCCTCGAAATTAGTCTGAGAGCTGCAAATTCCATTTGATCCTTACTAAGTTGCTTGTGTCATATGTTAAATTGTGACCATATTTAGAAAACAAAGGATATCTTACTTGTAATCTACTGGTAGTCAGTCTAGCAAAATTAAAAACTAAATCTAAACAAATTGTATCAGCAGATTTAAGTCCTTATTTTTGTGTATACATTGTAGCATTATGACTAAAATAAACAGTGAAAAAAATCTAACAAAATTTAATTTGCTGAAACCTCAAATTAAGCTTTTCAAATAAAATTGGAGAGGGATCAAGTTAACTTTGAACAAATGGAATAAATGGCAATAAAATCTAATATAAAAACATAATTATCCATAGGACAATAAATGAGATCTGGTCTGGTAATTCCTTATCATAATTTGCACACATTGTATTCAATTCCATCATTGCTTTGACAAAATGATAAACATAATGATCCACCAGTGCATCTATGTATCATGATCTTTTTAGTTATAACCTGAAGTCAATACTGGAACCGTTTCTGCAATTTCAATTAATTTTTTTCATAACCAGAATTAAGAACACATTTTCATGTATGACAGCTTGTAATTTTGTCTTGCAATCTGTAACCTTTGAATCTACAGTGAAAACACAGCAGATAGGAAATAAGGCTAGAAATTACCCATGAACGTGACAATGTGTCATTTAAATTTTTTTTTTTATAACTCTTGAAATATAATAGATATATCACCAACTAAGGGGTGTATATTAGAGGGAGAAGTCACTTGTAATTGTCTAAATATATATACATGTAGAATACTGCTGTTGGTATTTGGCTGTTTATAAGAAAATAGGGTAACTTTGCTAAGAGTGTTTGTAAAAACCACTGGTTGTATTTTGATGATTGATGTACCAAGTAAAATATAAAACATTTGAAAATGGCAACATACCTTTTTCATTTAATGAAAAAAGAAGAGGAATGTAAATATTTTCCAGTTCTAAATTGATCTATTTAGACAATCGACAAAAAAAAATCACTTTTTCAAGGTTCATAAAGGTTGATACATGTAAGTCATTGAGTGCTAACAAAAACTATGAATCTAAACTCAACTTCATGTAAAGGTCATTTTAAATTATATTTTATAAGCAAGTGAAGCTCCCTCTTAAATGTATAAAAATTTACCATATTGACTACTTGAGAAACTTTTGTTAAAGCAAAACGCTACATCTGTATATATTGAAGCTTTGGAATGTATTCAAAACACCTGCTACACATAACATATTCGTTGGACTGATTTTAATAAAACACTACAATATACGTAGAACCAAGAACAGTTCTAATAATAATGCCGTTATTTGGAATGGTGTCTCCCATTTATTAATGAAATTTTTTTTTTTAAATTGGCAAATTATCAATGGAATGAAGTCTAATTTGTTGAAAAGGGAACCTGATACCTTTGCTTCAGACTTCCCTTGCTCTTAAGGCCATTGCCTTCCTCATATTAAATTGAAAAAATATATCGGACTTGGTCAAATGGCTTTGAATTGTAAGTACATAAAATGTATAGATAGTACATTATTAAATGTAATTGGCATCAATCAAAAAAGTTAACTTTGACTAATGAAGACTGAAGTATACATACAAAACAATTTATGTACATGTATAATTGTATTGCCATATTGGCAAATATGTCAAGTGGTCAATGACAATGTATAATACAACAGCAACAAAAATGGAATTACCTTCATTATTGTTCCCCACTTAATGCATAACGGTATGAATTTAGTTACAAAGTTATTATTTGATTAATCATTCAACGCTTCTTAATCATTATTTATCACGAATAAACCATAGCAACTGTATAAATTCAGCATCATACATAAATGACTGTTATTAAAAAAAACATGCAAACATATGAAGCTGTCTGAGTTTTTAATGTGTGATTTTTCTTATTTTGTATTGTAATGTTTCATAAAATATAATGAATTTGCAATCACAAGTGAGAATGTGAGCTTGTTTTACCGGTGAGTGGATTTGTTTATGTCTATGGCCACCATCTTGGAATGTAAATAGCAATGCGCAAACTCAGCAAACAACAGGTGCTCAGAGTTATACATGCGCTTGGGATAAGGCGAATAAAAATACATATATGTAAGCTGAAAATGAGATTGTCGTTCTTTAAAGTCAAATTATAGAAAAATTATTTTCATAATAAATATGAACATAATATTATTAGCAAACAAAAATAACAACAATTTAATAACATGTTGATATTAATCTCTTCCCGTCTTTTTTCAGTAAAATTAGATGTTGCAAATCAAAATAAATTCCTAATTACGTTGCTCTTCTATTCACTCCCCGTGTAAAGTTTTTGATTCAGGTTTTAAGTTGTATCTAAATATCTTTTGAAATGAAAGTATGTGGAAACTTTTTTCATACTAATTAATTTTCATTTAGTGTATTTTTCAAAAATTTTACACGAGGTTTCAAGAGATTTAAATTTGTCAATTAATAGAACAGCCAAGTGGGTTGGTCTTACCAACAAGGTTGTTTGAAAATGGAGGACGGCGCACATGGTGAGGTGTCTAGATGTCAATTTACACTAGGCACTGAAAGAAAAAGGTTGCACTGTTGTTTAATTTGGAGTTAAATGTGCATTTTATTCCGTCTAATACTTTAAATAATTCAAAATGTTATGACGGTTAAAATCTATTTTTAGTTAAAATCAAGATCATTTTTATTGGGAGTATGAATTCGATATCAGTTGACAATAATCACGATGTTAACTTCTTCCTTGACAGACAAATTCAGAATAAACTATTGGAAATTGATGATCAACTTTGGCTGACTGATTACATGGTTGAATCTAAAGGACGCACTGATGTGAAGGTACCAAAAACTATCAAAGTTTCTCGAAATGAGGATGTTGCAGGATGGTTTTGTAGTTCAAAAACAGTCCTACGCAAACCTGAAAAGGAGAAGCCAACACAGCAAACAATTACTCATTCGTGGAGAGAACAAAATAGATTGAAAAATCTAATTCAAGGTAGTTTTGTGTTCAAACACTACCCAATTTCTAAATCCTATATTGAACAATATAGAGAAAAAAACTCACAACTGAGTGGAATTAATTCTCCAACAAATCTGACAAAAGAACCAACAGAACTTAAGAAAGTGGGACTTCAAAATAATAATAGTTTATCATCTACACAAACAACTGGAACTATATATTCAGGCCAAACTATCTGTTCTCAGTGTAATCAGCCATATAACTCACAGACACTCATTACTGCTGCCTTTAATTATACAAGACGTGAAAATACCTCACTTGGAAATGGTGCATGTCGATGTAATTCTGTTCAATCACACACAGGACCTCATTCAAGTTCTCATACATGTAGCAAACATAAACATCATAGCCATAGCGATGCAGCTAGTCAGGCTTATAAATATAAATTGACTAGGGAACATGTAATTAACAATCATGCATGGAAATCTGAGTCTGACCATTCCAGTGATGTTGAAAAAGACTCCAAAACTCCTCGTGCCATGTCTGGTAAAAAGTCTGCAGGGAAACCTCCAACAAAAGTCACAGTTCCTTGCTTACCAACAGGCAATAATAAGAATGTACAGACAGTCACTGTGTAAGTACAGAAAGCAATTACAAATTTATTTAATCAAATGAAATAACTTTTTTTGAAAAGATCACAGTTTATTTATGTGAAAGTGTACCTTGGCAATTTGCTTAGATGTACTTCCTAGTATTCTGCATACATGTTTATGTATCAGCGATTTAAGGTCCCTGATTCAGTATATACATGTACATGTACAAATCTGCAATGTACATTGTACATGTGCCTGTATGTAATTGGTTGGTTAACAGGAGTTTTATATTCATGTACATTTGTAAATTGAAAACTTTTTATTATTTAGTTTTGTTAACATGAGGGGTAATTTCCCAGCTTGATCTACATGGAGATGCATCTTTATGTTTAATCTTATAATTTTTTTAGTGCATTTTAAATACAAAATGATCAAATTCATTTGTGTTCATTTGTGTTAAAAGCAAAATAATAATACAGGTATGAACAGTGCATTATACTAAAAACACAAAAGGCCAAAATATTCAATTTTCTTTTTTTGCTTTGCTTTGTTGGATTTCTCTTGGAAATTTCTTTGCATACATGTAATTGGCAGTATAAATACATGTATAAGCCTATTAATGTTGTGTATGCATCTGTTGATATACATGTAATTAATGTACAAATGTACATTGTACATATAAATGGTTTGTACATTTGTTTTATTAAAAAATACATGTAGCAAAAAAGCTGTGTATGCAGAAACAATTTTAAATTTTGTTGGGTACATTTTAAGCAAATAGAATCAATTTTTACAATATCTCTGTGTCATATATTTCCTGATACATGTATGTACATATAAGTACAATGTACAGTGGTGAAGGTTATTCATTCTTAGATATGTATTGGTTAAATACATGCACGAAATGTAATGTAGATGCAGGTCAATGTAGATTTTACCTGTGAAATACTGTTAGTACATGTAAGGTGAAACAAAAATAATAGTCTTGTTTCCTGCTACCAGCAAGAAAAAAAAATGATATGTAGGTAGGGAAATTGTTCTATTTTTCAAAAACATTTGACAGTGAGTTAATGGGGAAACATTCTATACATGAAGAGTGCTTGAGTCAAACTGGCCATACAATGATCATTAGGGTAGGCACAAAAAATAAGTGAGGAGCAGGAAATATACATATTAATTTTTTTGCCTGTCTGAAAAGAGATTTACAATGAAAATAAGAAATAAGTACAATGTACATGTATATGCAATTTAATATGTGGAAAATATTAAATTTCCTAAAATGCAAGTTGTAGCAACATTAATTAGGGGCCATTTCTTATATGTTTTTTGCCCTGCTTTTTACATGTAACTTTGATCATTTGTCATACATGTATGTCTGTCAAACAATTTCTGCTTTTATGAGAAAATTACCTAATTAACCAACTAAACTTACAAACTTTTACAACTGATTCTTCATCAACCTTGACCTTGTATACAAACAAAAAATTACATAACTACTTAACTTGGATGGTTTCCTCATATCACATCTTTACCTATCACAAATACATGCATAAATGTACATGTAATTTCCCTTGACCACCTTTTACTTGCAAGAAATACATGTAATTATGAGAATCCTTAAGCCCTGTTTTTAATGACAACAATGTTTTCTACTAATGCTTTGCAAGTTTAGATAACACAACTACTTCAATATTTCTAGGTTTCTATAGTGTAATTGCACTAGACCACCTAATTTTTAAGCTATCAATAAAAATTTCAGTTCCTCTTAAAATTTTTAAATCTGGGTATTATGTGCAAAATAAAGCATCATGATTGTTTAGTATTAGCAGGATACTTGTATGTGATAAATTATTTTCACTTGATTAGTTTGATCTATATTTAATGAGTAGGTAAATCTACCTTCTCATCCAATTTAAATGTTTAACACATAAGGGTTGGTTTTGCAAACAAGTAGATTAAAAGTATGATGCCTGGTATGTCACATGGAAGAATTATCCAGCTTAGTGAGATTTACAAGTGCACTTAAAAATCATCATACATAATACATACTTAAGTTAGAACATGTCAAAAGTTCAAAATTAGATTTTAAAAAAAATTATGATTATTAAATAATTACATGTACATGTAGATTTACATGTACAATGTACATATTATACAAGTACATTTTGTAGATTGACAAATGCAATGGATCTACAAATGCATGTATGCTCTTCCTACTTGTCCCATTGTACAGATACATGTATCTTCTAAAATCATGTACAGCTGCTACAATGTATCTTGTTTTTTTTTCCAATTTCATACTGCTGTTATTGTTGTATATTGAACTGAATTTTTTTCATAAACCTCAGTACATACATGTATTTTTTTTTCTATTTTTTTTACTAAAATCCAGAGTTTTAAAGCATTTATCTTAATCAATATTATATACAGTTTTACATTGTATGTACATAATTTGATTGATACATTCCAGTTACAAAGTGTAGGTACCTGTAATTTATCTTTGACATAGTGGAGGTTCATTGTGTATTTGTAAAAACTCACAATCACAATGTAGGGAATTAAAGGATTAGAGCTTGATCACATTGTGCTGTTTAATCCAAATTAAATCCAGGACTCCAGGTATAATATTAAAACTCTGTGACTTTGATCTCTTTAGATACCACAAAATGTACATACATTCAGTTCTTGTAGGGTTTAAATGTTTACCCTCAATCAGAATTGGAATTTTGATCAAGTGTTGATACCTGAGGTCTTTGATTGATAAACTTCATTCTGTCTAATTTGATTGTTTTCTAGATAACCATCCATTTAGTATAGTGTAACACACATGTTGAAAGTAGACTGACATGTATATGTGCATGTTTTTTATAGTGTAACATACATGCTGAAATGGATTGACATGTACATTGTACATGTACACATGTATTTGTATCATTTGGTTTATATTTCAATCCATTATTAATTATTAATTCAGACTCTTGATGTTTGATTTAGGACAATGCAAACATCTTAAAATACATGTATATGAACAAAATGTATACTGGTACATGTATATGATTGAAATGCTTATTGCAATGAATTGTACATGTCATTTGCATGCAAATACATTTCAGGGGCAGGTCCAGATGAGTGTAATGGGCATAACCCCCTTTTCAAAGAAAAAACAAAACCCCAAAAAAACTATAGTAATCTGCTAAATATTGTATTGAATATGGTAATTTATCGTATACATTCATTAAACATTTCATTATCTGGTTTCCTTTTATACTGATTCTCATAATTACGCCTCCTCTTCATAAAATCCGCCCCTGTATGTTGTATATTAGTAATGACTTTGATATAAAAATAGAAGGTGTAGTATGATCGCAAATAAGACAGTCATCCAACAATTCCAAGCAACAAACAATTAAACATTAGCAGGTCACTACACTATCTTCTATGACGGGAAAGCCCATACAATAAAGCAAGCTGTAGAAGGCCTTAAAATAAATGAAGTAAAAATATTCATAAAAGACAAACATTGACCTAATCTATAGAAAACACATTAAAAAATAACAATGAATAAGTATTTGATGGGTACTGAATCATGTGAATTGTCAAGTCAAATGTTCATTGATATATGTGTACATTGTAAATCATATCCTACATGTAGTTTGTGCATTATGATAAACATAAACATCAATATAAACAACTGCATGATTCCCAAAGATCAACCACCAAGTAATGCATATATTTATGTTTTAAAATTTTAGATGATACTAAAAAATGTGATAGAAATTCATGGTATGTTTTTTTTTTTTTTTTTTTAATTTGTCCTGCTGTAACATTTACATTGACATGGACAGATCATGGATTTTAAGGCCTGAAGTTTTTAGGGTTTCACTCCATGAATGAATCTGCAGAATTATTTGATGGCCTAAATGGCTATTATTGACTGGTTGTTAAAGGATTTGTGATGTGGAATTATAATTAGAACAAATCAAATATTTCAACCGTAAACTTTTAAATGAAAATTATTATTTTAAAGTTATTGCATTTTGCAGTTTTTAAAAGATACAAATATATAAGAAAATGAATTTCATTGCTAACGTTACATGTATATTATTCAGTAGTTTTGTGTGAAATGGAAAAAAATGTAACAAATTTTGCTGTGAAATATACATGTACATGTACAAACTAATCAACTGTCACATGGTTTAAAACTGAACTGTTCACTGGTTAGATGGATCAGTTTGACAGAATTTGAAATGATCCATAACTGATTGTTGATCAATGTCAGATATCAATTTCAGTTGCATCCATTGGTTTAAGTACTGTATAATCATGCATACAAACAATTTTTTTCTTTCAAATTTTAAAGGGGAGGGCTAGTACAATCTTCAAGGTCTTTTATATTTTTTTTCATTGGCATATTTTTTTGAAAGAGTAATCAAGGGAACCAAGGTTATAGCAGTAATCAAAAGAATGTAATCCAGGGACAAAGACCAGACATGGAAAACAGACATTCACAACAAAGAACACAAAGTAACTAAAATCATACATACAAAGTAACAAAAGTAAATGAGCAACTCAGACTCCACTAAAAACTGGGAGCAATGTATGTGTTCATGTAATGATGTTAAAGTTCTACACACATGTATACATTGTACAATTTATGGCTTAGAATAATAGTAATAATGTTTTGAACAATAATCCAAACTTTAAACTTGGTTTAAACTACAAAGCAGGGAATAAGAAGAATTAATCTTCTTTATAATTCTGTTGTTGGTATTGATATGTTTATTTACGTACAAGTTCAATACATATTGAATAGGCTCTAGGAAAGAAAACCCCCTTTCAGTTTACATTAAATGTAAATATCTGTATCATTTTGCTTGACAGATCAATTCAAAACTTTGATGTACCCCACAATGTTGGCAATCCAACTTTCAAAATAAGTGGTCATGAATGGGTAAGATTTGTGGCTGGCATTGAATCAGGTACACCATAAACATTGAAATGTCATTTCTCAACTTCAGGTATAAACAGGTGTAAGTTTGGGATAAGGGATAAAAGGAATAGATTTATACAGGTATTATAGTCTGACTTGAGCCATGATTACTGTCTACACTGTCAGAGTATTATTTATTTGGTACCAATTATGCTTTTGATGGTTGGGGAAACTATAAAATTTATATAGAATAGATTCATTGAAAATTTTGATAGTCAGTTTGCATTCACAAAATTCTAAATCCATTGGGCCTGCTTAAAAGTTAAAGTACAATGTACTACAATGTAACTTTAATTGGTTTGAAACTTTGCACTTATTAGTTATATGAAGTATGTTTGAAATAAACTTAAAAAAATCAAAGGAAAAGAGCACCAAATAACCTATTTGTTTCGATGGAAACCAAATTATATTTTATGTGATGTTGATTATGACTTTATACATGTACATGTTTATTGTACATGATATATTGTTTTTAACTGACAATACTAGGTGTTTTAATTAAAAGTGAAGTTATACATGCAATTTTAAATATATCATGGACTGATTTTGTGTTGTCGACTGTAATGACTACATTGTACTTCGCTACTTGCACTGTACATGCTCTACCTGTCAACAAGTATTGTACTTTGCTACTTGCACTGTACATGCTCTACCTGTCAAGAAGTATTGTACTTTGCTACTTGCACTGTACATGCTCTACCTGTCAACAAGTATTGTACTTTGCTACTTGCACTGTACATGCTTTACCTGTCAAGAAGTATTTTACTTTGCTACTTGCACTGTACATGCGCTTCCTGTCAAGAAGTATTGTACTTTGCTACTTGTACTGTACATGCTCTACCCATCAACAAGTATTGTACTTTGCTACGTACACTGTACATGCTCTACCTGTCAACAAGTATTGTACTTTGGTACTTGTACTGTACATGCTCTACCTGTCAACAAGTATTGTACTTTGCTACTTGCACTGTAGATGCTCTACCCATCAACAAGTATTGTACTTTGCTACGTGCACTGTATATGCTCTACCTGTCAACAAGTATTGTACTTTGGTACTTGTACTGTACATGCTCTACCTGTCAACAAGTATTGTACTTTGCTACTTGCACTGTAGATGCTCTACCCATCAACAAGTATTGTACTTTGCTACGTGCACTGTATATGCTCTACCCATCAACAAGTATTGTACTTTGCTACTTGTACTGTACATGCTCTACCCATCAACAAGTATTGTACTTAGCTACTTGTACTGTAAATGCATTACCTGTTAACAAGGTGCCATATAATGAAATTCACTGGTTTTGTTGAATGTTAATTTTTCATGTAATCTATTGTTTGATGGAGATGCCAAGACTTAGGTAATAGGTTACAAGTGTACACTTAATCCAAATAATTGTATTGTTAGCGACTTCTTGCACTCGTAATTTCAGTACTTTACATTTGCATATGATTTGCATAATTATATATCAATACACCACATTATGCTGCTAATCCGTGCTGTGTTTACCATCATTTCTAGCTTCATATTAGATCAAAATGTACCTCTTTAAACATCATACACATGTCTATGTGTGTTTTTTGCTTGTATAAGAAAAGAAAGTTTATATTAAAAGATGAAATGACCATGCAGTCAGATATATTGTGACCAAGATTGAACTTAATGTAATATTACCCAGTTTCCTATTTAGACCCAGGGGCTCATTACAATTGGCTATATAGGTCAATAACATTATCAGGGCCACAGTATATCTGATGATGTTTATGACCTATATAGTAACCTGTGGCTGAATCAGAGACTGAGTAATATCACATTAAGTTCAATGCTAACCTGTCATTTAATCTTAAATTTAAACTTCCTGTTCTCATACAAGCAACACATGAAGAAATCTGGGCCCTGATGTTTTGATAATTGTTTTGATTGAGAAACATTAGGGTAATCACGGTTACGAAAGAGTAATTATATCAAGGGAACCATGATTCTAGCGGAAGTCACCCGATTTTAGAGCATATTGCATTCATGCAATTTTGGATGTTGAAAGCAAGCCAAAATCAGTGGCAAAGAATATTTGACGATTAGCTGCTATGAAGACTTCGGTCAATGATTATTTAGCTCCCTGTCAGCTCAGCAAGTATTATGATTACCTACACTAGTGTACACTATGCCAGGAGACTTATGATTACCTACACTAGTGTACACTATGCCAGGAGACTTATGATTATCCAAACAACTACTAAAGTGAATACTTCTTCAGTTATTTGATCAGAAAATATTATGGGGACCCAAGGATGATGTTGATGATTTTTTTTTTTTTTGGTAATGTCATTGACTACTTGAGTCTCATGCTTTCACTCAACAGAAGGGATCTGTTTTAAGGTGACAATCATGTGTAAATACATGTTTGTTCATACATGTATGTAATTGATACAAGTGTAAGTGAAATTTACAGAAGTGTAATGTACATGTATCTATCATCTAATTGGTTCATTTATTTATACCTCAAAGTATAGTAATTGAATGCTTTAAAGATACTGTTGATTACATTTATTATTTTATGATTAATGCAGCTCATGGCGTTTGCCTAGGTAAGTTTGTAAATACATGTAACACACTAAATTGTATGTACTTGGAAAAAGGATCTTTTAACTCTTATGTAGCCATTTCTTATACATGTAGCTTCATTTATTCATCCTCTCATTATGTTAAAGGACTTTCTGGACACTTTCCTAAATACAGTAAATCCCCCTCTTTACATTAGTATAACTGTAGTACATTGTGTATGTTGATTGTTCATACTTGTCTTTGTCTGTTGGTAGATCCATGTTATTGTCTGTCTCACTGCCAGTTAGATGTACATTATACATATAGTTGCACAAGCAGTTATTTTTTAATAGAAGATTTATTTTTGTAAGTAGCTCTTCAGCTAAGAATCTTGCAAACTGAGATACATGGTTGGAAAGCCTACATATTTTTATTTTGTGATATTTTGTTTAAATTGTTATAGTATACAAAAATTAACATGTGGCTTTTTTTAGGAGATGTAACTTATAAAAAGTGCACTATAGTATTCAGTTAAAGGGAGATAACTCTGTAAACGATAGTGAAATACAATAGAAACTATTGATTTTACGATGTTCTTCTAAGAACAGACCGATTGGAATGAATGATTTTGCATTTCATCATATCTACCCATAAAACAACGTACCAAAAATAAAAATGTATAGCTTTTTTGGGATGTATTACATATTTCATAATTTGCATGATTCTTACACAGACTGCTACTAAATCTCGTCTTTGGTGTACTAGTGAACTGTTATGCTTGGTACATTTATAATCAGGTTTACAGTTATGATAAATCAATAGGTATAGACTATGGTACATGTTTGTATATAATTCTGGGACAAGAAGACAAAATTGAAATAAGCTTTCATTTTACTTTGCAATTTTATAATTTTACATAAACAAGTATACAGTTGTACACACATGTTGTAAACATGTGTTTTTAGTAATTATAAATTATGTGGCAAGAATGACATATATTTTTCTTGGTGGATATATCATCTGTAGTAACAGCACTACATCATCATCTTATGATGAAGTGACTTTATGTTGGGACATGCTTTCCAGATCTTATTCCAGTGATTCCCTCATTGGCATCTTCCTTCTAGCTATGGTTTACACCCATATACATTTCCAAGTACAAGTTATGTCATTTGTTATCATCCAGTGAATTCCCAATGTTTATCAACTCCCAAAATATTTCAATGTAATTAGTTTTGAGAATTCCATTTTTTATAAGAATTTTAATTCAATAAAGTATTATTATGGAATAGCTGCCAACTTTCATACTTAATTGTGTGTACTGTTATATTCTGACCATAGAATTGTAGTAATAGATACTTGTCAGATTTTGTTAATACGTTTCTACTTTACAGCATGAAAAACATATCTTTTGATAGTACTTGATGTTAACATGTATTTTTCGACTACATGTATTTTTAAATTTGGTAAGATACTTTTTTCCGAATGTCCTGTAATAAAAAGACTGTCACAAAACAAAAGCTAGTACAGCTGTTGTTTGCCAACAATAAATACATTATGTGTAAATTATACTCTGGATGTTCTAGTATTATATAGGACTTTATGTAGATAAAAAAACATTTATTTCTATTACAAGTATATACCGGTAATTATACCAAATTTTGTCAACTAATGAGACTTGATACCTAAGGTCCTCACTCTGCTTTGTTTGATATTTTGAAAGTCTATACAGCATATAATTGGAAAAAATCCAAGTTAATCATCTCCATTCATTTCTTACATTTAAATGATTTTCTCAAAAATCCTCATTTAAAAGTGGAAAGAAATTAATTTAACTGAAATAAAGTAATTTTAGAAATCAATTTGAATGGCAATTAACCTGATTAATTCAATTTTTTTCTGACAGTTCTTTAATATAGGCCTTCTTCCTAAGTAATCAATATAAGGAATGAGAAAGTATTTCATGAATAAAATATTGTTTTTGATATGATCTTATTTTCAATTAATGGTTACTGAAATATCAAATTACCATTGCATGAGAGTGCCATGTAGTTACAGGTAATGTTTTATACAATAATGATTAGATACTCTCCAGTTGAAACAGTAGGCATGCTGTCTGGTGATAATGATTCATGCCCAACTCATTCTGGTGGTTGGCAGGACCAGCTCACTGGCCAAGCATTTATGAATACAATGTATTAAAAAGATGTGACTGGTTTCTTTGAATTGGTTATCATGACTATTGGCAGTTGGAGAAACCCTGAATGTATATTTACATTGTGCATTAAAGTATCCTCACTGTAAAATGGTTACTTATTGCCAAGAAATTGTGGTGTATTTGGAAACAGACAAATTGTAACAGACACAAACTAGGGATACTGTTAGCAAGCTCACAAATAAAGAATGCCTCATTGCTTCTAATGGTATTAAATGTAAAACCTGTATGTTCAATTATCTCCCTTTGGAGTGCTCTGCCTTCATTTTAGGTGGTCATAAATTTTAACTTACTGGTATAAGTAATTATAATACTGTTTTGATGAGAGGAAATATAAATATATGACATAAACATATACTACTGTACTATTTTATGAACTACTCCCCTTTCAACACCAAGTACAACTTTCTAAAACATCACCAAAGACATTGTGGATATTGTATTTGGTAGTACAAGAATGTACATCTGTACAATTATAACTTCAGCAGTGTGAATTAGAGAAGAAGATATTGTTAGAGTCATTTGCTCATTTACTTGTGTTTCTTTGAACATATTATTTTATTTATTATATGTTCTTCATTGTGTTTGTCTGTTTTCCATGTCTGGTCTTTGTCCCTGGATTACATTCTTTTGATATCCACTAGAATTTTGGTTTCCTTGATTACTCTTTAACTTTAAACTTAAAGCCAAGCTCTCATAAGCATGCTGATATTGAACTCCTCACAAGAATGCATGACAGGCTCAATAGTACTATGTTAACATAATGCTGTATTACTACATGTACCATCATTTGCATGATTTTTATGAAGAGAGATTTGAAATTGTTGGTCAAGCAGTAGTATTGTTAGGGAAACATGGCGAGGATATTCTGGATCAATAAAGTTTTGAAGTGCTTTTCAATATTAACTGTTTGCAGTACCATTTAATGGTAGAAAAATGCATTGCCATTTTAGGATATTCATAGACCTGTTGACGTAATAAAATTTTCCCAACAAAGCAATCATTTAAATATCTGAAATTGAAGCACTGTAATGTTATGGTTGTAGTTAGAAAAGTGCCATCTATAGAACTTTATACAACTGATTATTGAAATTATTGAACTTGTTTATAATAGGAGGTTGGGTTAATAGTTTAAAAATATGGCCTGTACTATAGGAAGACTACTGAAGAACCTTCCGTTAAATGCCTTTTAGATGAATTGTATAGAAAATTCATTAAAGATGTTAAAATACTTCACAATCAAATCAATTTTGTATATTTGCTTCTAAAGTACTGTTCTAAATTAATATATTATTATATAATTATTTATATTGTAACCATGTACCTTGTGCCTTCTGTTAAAGCATCCCAAATGACAAAGGCCATAAAATCTTGTTAATTATTATTTATTTTGGTTCTTGGTTGTAGAGGCTAAACATTGACTTATTTCATTGGTATTCACTTTATAATGATTACAAATTTGTTTTGTCCTTTTCTCTCTCTCTCTCTTTTTTTTTTTTTTTTTTTTTTTGTGTCTTCTGGAAATTTTAACAACGCAAACCTTTTTAGAAGGTCAAACTTACACGTTGTAAAAATGTTCATTGTTCATGAATATTTTAAAAGAGAAATGGTCTTTATTTAAAGGACTTAATTTAATGCTGAAAAAGTTCATAATTTGTAATACCCAGGTACCTAATTTACATGTTTAAAGTTGGAATTTTCATGGAGTACTTTTTTTAGAGTTCTTCACTCTTCCTATCTCCAAACCTCATAAAGTCATTTTTTGTTATGTATTACAAATATCCTTCGTACCAATTTTCTTTTTTTTTTTTTAGACAACAGTTAAATTCTCAGGGTAAACCTACCAATAGTGATGGTGCTAGTATCGCTACAACACAACAAAATCTACGAGCATTAGATGCCTTGACATGTGTAGCGGCAGAAAAACAGGTCAGTATTGTACTCATGGACATTGCTAATACTCAAATAAGCAAAGTGTATGTACAATAATGTTATGTGCTTGTGTGTGATATTATAATATGGCTCAGTAGGCTTGGTGTAGCTAGGGTAGGTCAATGGAAATAAGAGATATTTTCAGTAATAATTTTTTTAAATCATTTAGAAATACCGGTAATGTTGTTCTAATACAATTTTATACAAATTCTGGTTCATTTACATATAAAGCAAATAACAGGTTATCCCCTATCATTAATTCGGGTCTATTATTGTCATACTTAAAATTGAAATAGAAGATAATAATTCTGAATACAACTACATATGTGTACATATATAACTACAATTTTTAGATAGTGCTTTTTTCAATAGTACTTTAAGTTACAGCTTTTTCACAGAATCTATGAAGCTTATAGCTTTTTCTAAATGCTATTTTTAAGATTTTCTAGTTAATGAAAATATCATAAAATGTCATAATATGTGTTGTTTCATATGAACAGAAATATACTACAGCTCTACAAACATTTTTCAATTCATTCATATAAGGTAATGTTTAGTTTGATAGCTGTAGATTTTGGAACTTTACTGAGGAATCACCTTGTTAGAGGCTCTATAGGAGGGAGCAGTGGTTAACAGGGTGTTATTGATATATAATAGGTAGTCAGTTCATATGGAAATGTGATGGGGAAGGTTTACAGACTGATTAAGTTGTGACACATTTACCGTGGTTAAGGTGGTGGTGGATTTAGGAATTTCCAAAATTGGGGTAGGGTGTCAATTGTCAGGCCAGAGGGGGCCTGCTCCTGTGATTTATTTGACACCAATAACTTTATTCTTGCTAACTTTTAAATACTTAATGATTTTTTTAGGTACATCTTTTTCTGTAAACAAAATTTGTATGTCATACATGTTCTTTAAATCAATTTGGTAAATTATTCTCTGAAGTTGTTAAACATTTGAAATAATACCTAAAACAATTTTATATCAGTGTTTTGTTTTCCGAGATACCCAAACATTTTAAAAAGTTAAAACTGTCTTTTTAAATAGGTCTGTGATGTATTGGTTCAAGAGATAAAAGAATTTGTTTACAAATATAAACCATAAACATTTATATACATATACATAGGTAGATCTCCTGGTGTGAAATCTTTAAGGGTTTTTGATATTTCTTTGACTTTTTTTCCAATAGTTAAAATCGTCAAATGTATTTGGTTCAATCAATAAAGATTTTTGGTTAATATGTTTCAGTGCGTTTGTTCCCTTCAGGAAATACAATACATTCATTTAAGAAATTGTTCAGGTTTGACCAAGACATAAAGGCTAGGATAGTGGTGACATAGGAACATATTTTTTTATGAATTATTATATTAAGTTTAATAGGGATCGTTAAATGACTACACAAGCACATCACACGATCACACGTAACACATTGATGAGCATGCTCACTATTCATTTGTCAGCGTAAAACTCGGCCTTACAGCACGGTACAGGTGCGGGCACTGGGCCACATACTGATGGACTCAATAAAGGGTGTGGCAATCAAACGCCCAGAATCCAGTCTGATGTATGCTTCAATGGATTTCACACGCTCCAAGAGTGAAGTATGTTTTGCCAATATTTTTTTTTATCTCACTAAGTAGTACTAGCCTTCCCATAGTGCACCTTGGTTGTGATGGAGCTTCTATAGTCCTCTCACCATTAGAGACAATAATTGATGTATTAGACATGTGGTCAACTTATGCATGTGTAGTATTACAGTGTGTATTATGTGTATCTTACTAAGTCTTGTTTTTATCCAACTGTGGATCATAAACTGTTTTGTACAAGTTTTTTGTATACTGATCCATAACAAAACATATATAATAGAACAATTCCTTTTGAATCTATTATGAATAAAGTTTCATTTTTTAATAAACATGCAGAAATGAGCCAATTCATATACTTATTTTAAGGATGCTATTGAATTTACTCACTATTATATTGACAGGAGATGTAAGTTACATTTGAATGATTAACTGATCAGCCCAATATAATAAGAAGGAGACTAAACTTATTACTTCTATATAAATACAGTTCATGTTTAGCTGTGATATTCCTTAAAAATGTACATTATTTCAGGACAGACCTTTGCAGACTGTGTCGCAGGTACTGTTTCCATGACAACACAATCTTGTTTGAACAATAATCACAGTATAATAATGAACACTTTAAGCTTAATGAAATTTGAAATGACATAATCTCTTAATTAAGTGTTTGTGACTGATTTTTTCACAAGATAGTACAATTTTATTTTTTGAATGAGGGGGGGGGGAGGGGTTCTATAAGATGTGCATGTCATCATTTGTCTTTATTGTTATTTCATGTGAAATTAACATACATGTATTTTAACGAAAAGGGAAATTTTGGATAGAATCAGTATGAGACAAGTACTACCTGAAATGCTCTGTAAGATTGGGATTATTCACAGTACAATGAGTCTTTTGTGCTGACTTGAGATCTGAGTTCTAGGAGTTTGCTATAATCAAAAGACTGTCATGGCAGTCTTCTAATAGCCAACTTTCCACCATCTTGCAGAATATTTTTTTTTTTTCTTTTTTTGAGCCCATATTATATCAGATCCTTAATTTGTTTTGTCACGACAATTCACATGTATGCATATTTTTAGTTGTAATTTAGTGAATGAATTGTTCTAAAGAACAGTTCTTTATATTTGAGTGTAACAGGGTTCAAAATCTATTGTTCATTTCTTGTAAAAATCACACCTTTATAGCCATGAACTTTTAACACTAAATTGTTAATGTTTTTGCAGAGTTTTTAATAACCATTTGTTCCCAAACCATTTGCACTAGAAACTGGATGTGAAACTTTATACAAAGTAACCATTAGATGACAAAGTATTTTTTTCTAACATTAATTTAACCCTAATCAATATATGAACATGGTCTGTCATTAAATAATTGTTTGTGTATGAAAGTAATTTTATTTTTAATAAAGTTATTTTTTTGGAAAGGTCTTTTTTTACAACTGAATTAGCTTTGCATTACTCATTAAATTGGTAGAAATAATGTATAGAGATATGTATTTGGTAAAATAATCATTCTTGTAAAATCATTGCACTAAATCTAGGACATAGTATACCACATCACAACCTACATCAGAGATATATTGGTTTTAAGCTTTAATAGTTGTTACAACTAGAAATTAAAATAAAATATTTCCATAAATCCAAGAATTCGAAAGTACCAGGATATCTACAAGTATTTTGGTTTATTTAAAACATTTGTGATTTCAATCAATTGTCTGCATGCAATCAGATTTAAAACATGGCTAAGTTTACCTAGAACTTTTGCTCTTTTGTATAAATTATGGACCAGAAAATTGTTTAGCTCACATGGAGGTAATATATACCTGGTGGTATTTACTGATAGACTAATTTTAAAGCTAAACATGGACTAGAACTGAAAGTTTTGATTTTCATAGATTCCTATGTAAATTCAAATACAAATTGATTTAGAGTTATAAATTATTCAGTGCATCTACAGATTGCCCCCAATAGCTAAATATTGTGTTATGTTCTGTAGTGATTAAATGGATAAATACAATATTTGTTTAGCAAAATACAGGAATTAGATAACTTTTGAATTATTTACATACATTTGCAATAAAAAAAGATTCTTTTTTGGTATATTGCTTCTTATGATGACTTAAATTTAGTTGTTTTATTTTATGAGTTGATTTGGTATAGAAATATTTTATTGTAGAATAACATTCAATAAATGCATGGTTTTATTATGACAGTATATTCTACTTTGGTTGTAATAAACTGTTTATCTAAGATTAATGTTTAAAAAATTATGATACTGGATGAAGACCTCAAAAATGGTATCAAAATGAACAACACAGAGTTTTTAAAATTTGCTTGTATTGTTGGTTGCATGAATGAATATAATTTTTATTAAAATAATTAAAAATATTGAAGAATCCTTGCTTAAGTTACATTAGACTCAGGACTGATTCCAAAGAGAATGTTTTAACATTAAAATATGTTTAAATTAAATTTATGGTCATTCTTAGTAAAACCACTTAGATGGCTCAAACTGTGAAAATATGATCTAATTGATATTATGATGGTCTATAAACAGCTTCCAGAGAAGCCAGAAAGCAGAGACGGCAGCTTGGCGAACTCACCAGAACCTCTGCCTACCGATGGCGAAGACAAGGAGGTCCAAGAAGTGATAGCTGTGACTTCTGATCAAGACAGTGATATAATTAGCCTCTCAAAATTTTCTACTATGTGTCTTGGTGCTGACATCACAATTAAAGAAAATGATGGCCTAGAACAACCTTGTGCTCTTCAACTCTTTCCTAATAACAATATAGAGATGAAAAATGCAATGAGAGTCAGTAACAGGACATCTCCAGTTTGGCATCCATCTAATTCTTTCACACCAAAAGAAAGAATAAAGAAAGAATTTACTTTTCTAACAGCTTCTCCTAGTCTGAAAACACCAGATATACCAGTAAAATCTAAGGCTAGTCAGCCAATGGTTCGATCTCAGTCAGAAACAAGACTTGATCACTTCCCTGTCATTTACCCAGAGTCTAAATCTGGCATGCTGGTAACTGATATAAACTTAACAAATCAAGCCAAACTTGATAGAACAGAAACGCATAGGGCCAGTAGCTCAGATCAAAAGATGTTTATTAATTCCAAAAGAAGTACAATGAAAACTTTACGCCATAAGTATGCTGGATATATTAGAAGTAGGAAAATACAAAGCTCTCAAACTGAAATAAATAGGGCATCATTACCAAAGCCAATGCTTCCTCACACAGACAAGAAAGCCTGTTCAGTAAAACCCTATCCATCAGAGTTTACTATTCCTGACAATATGAAGGTCATGCAATATACACTCTGGAGTACTGATGGTAATAAATCTAGTGTCAATACTTCTGAATTTGGCCAATCAACCAAGAACTCAAAAACCTATGAATTGGATAGGGAAAGTCTGCAGAAAGTGGCTGCTTTTATACTTAGTGAGCATCCGTCCCCTCCACCAGTCAGACACGAGATAGCAGTGGCCGATGGGGTACTACCGTTGAAGTTCCTTCACTTGTCCTGGCACGGTGTTCACCCCAGAAACCAACATTTTACCACACAAATAACATGTATTGTGTCCTAATTAAAACTCTTTTCACACTGTTCAGCTTTTAATTTTTTATGGTCATCCTTCTAATTGTGTGTTTTGTTTATCAAATATGCACTTCACCTGTATTCCCTTTGATATTACCATTAACTGTGCACCCAAGGATTTAAAACCTTAATCATAATTCATCCCATTTACCACTGAAACTACAATTGTTTATCTTCCAACTTTTTAATGATCTTCAGAAGTTAAATTTATGGATTTTTATAAGAAAGAAAACAAATGTGGCATAGAAATTTGAATAATTTAGTACATGTATAATGATGTTATCATTAGACATTTAGTGTCCAGTGAATAACTTAAGTCAATAGGTCTATATGTAAATGTTTCACCATACCACAAAAGGAAAAGGATTGGATTGATTTTGGGGGTTGTGACTTGAGTACTTTATGAATTAGGAACCAAAAATAAGCATTATTTTATGTCCAGACAATAACTTGACTTTAATTGAATACATTTTTTTGATATTGTATCACAAGGTGCTACCACTAAAGGAAGGCTTGAATTGATTTTAGGGGTTGTGACTTTTAACTAAAAAGCTCAAAGGGTCATTTTTCACAATTATTGTCACAGTGCACATTCAACCCCCAATCAAGAGTTGCTTTAACGCTTTTGATGTCGTGGTCTTACTGAGCTTATTTAAGATGGGTTTACATGTTTACACTTATTGAAAACATTTTGCTGATCTATGTAAATATTTACTATTTTTATAATGGTTTTAAAAATTTCAAAAAAAAAGTTTTGCATTTCACCCTAACTGTTCCTTTTTCTATTAAAATTTGAGTCCATATATATTACTATTGCACTGAGTTTGGGAATGAAAGAAAATGTCAGCTATCTATTCACTATACAGCTGTTCCATTAAATACCTTTGTATTTCAATAATTGCAATAAATACTATCATCAAAGACATTTTTTCATTTACATGTAACTATGGCAACCATAAATATAGTGCAGTGTATCTCAATATATATATCAGTAGTTCCAATGTGCTTATATTGTCTCCTATAACCTTCACATCTTTATATTTTCAACTGCCTGTATGACACCTTTAATAAAGTATGGTGTAATGTGTCATCAATTTGAATAACTGTGTGTAATTAGGCTTAAAATGGGTTCAATTGATTTTTAATTCAGGTTTTAAAAAAAAGTAAAAAAAAAAAAATAAATAGAAAAAAAATGTTTTCTGCATTTTATCATTTTTTATTTTTTTTTAATTTTAATAGAGATAAGATGTGCATTTGAGAAGCTGTTCATTTCACATTTGTATAAAAAATAAGCTGGTATATTCCCTTCTTAAATCTATTTCACAGCACACTATAGTTCTGGTGAGAAAATAAATGAGGAGAAACCTAGAGTGTTTTAATTACTCAGACATGCTTACTATGAATTAGAATTCAGGGACAAAAAAATGTTTTGTCAGATAATCTTTTGTATTCAATTCTGGAACTTGTAAGATATTTGATCAGTAGTTTTAAATAGATACATGTATGAGCAAACCTAAAAATCAATTCATTTTATTTCACACCATAACAATATAAGGAATATAAATATACGTTTTTAACTATAGGGAGATGTCATTGTGCATGTTATATGGTTAATATTTCCTCTTTATCCCCAATATGTTGAGAGTATTTGATCTTTTTTCAGTTTCTACAATGGTTTAAACACATGCCGGCATTATTTAACTGGATAATTACTGCACTCAATATACATGTAGATTATTTTTTTTTTTGAATTAAGATCATAATTAAATGGCTGGTAACCTGTGACAAATCAAGATTAAAATTTTAAGTCTATTTACTTAGAACTATTTAGGATTGTTGATGGCGATTTGATTATTCCTATGAAAACTGTACAATCCAAACCATGAATACTCAGAAAACCTGTCTAAAGATATCAGTGCAAAAGTTAACTGAATACCTGTCTAAACTGACATAGTTTCGAGTAGAAACTTGTTCTCCATGAAATATTACATTTTTTTTTTATCTGTGCATGCTAAGATTTCATAATCATCCTGTTTGTCACAAAACCAAGTTCACTGCATTACACCGTACACTTTGTTTGTATTTGAACTATATGTCATAGGTCATACCGATTTGTAGAAATACAGAATGGCATTTTGTACATAGCCACCATATTTTTCTGTTCTGTTTTTCAGTTTTGTTTGTTCTTGTTACAATTTTCGTAGATTTGCTGGAGATAGCTTTTTCACCAAAATTATTTTGCAGATTTAATTTTTTTTTTAATTTTCTATGCAAATCGCTACCATGCAGCTTGTACAAAGTAGATATATTTGATGATCACTGCCTATGTATTATTTAAACCAGATCTTGATCTTTGTTGTAGCATTAGTGTATTTGATTTCAGATGTGGTTTGATACTGCGGGAAGGGCATATGTTAGTTTGGCTGCTAGATATGAGCCACTAAAAAAGTGACCACAAAAAAGGTATTTTATGTTCCAGGGGAGATAACTCATTTCTTATTGTAAATTACTGATTGATTCAAGCACAGTTCAAATGACCACCTTGAGACTGGTTGCCAAGAAATATTGTCAAAGCTTTTATCATCACTTTTTCAGTTCCTATTTGTCAACAATACAAATAAATTAAGATGATTTTTTTAAAATTCTTCATATAATTTGTCTATGCTTACAAAATATCAAAAGATAATCTATCACCTATATCTTGTGCATTAAATTTCTATTGATTTCATGGTTTTTCATTTAATGTTTGGGACGTTAAACCCCAACAAACAAACAAACAAACATTTAATGTTTGTAAATTTTGCAATTACACTGTTTTAGCTTTTGAACACATCACTCATATACATATATTTACAATTATATATACCTGTATACAATTTATTATTTTTAGCTCACATGGCCATCACTTGGCGCCTGTCATCGTCATTAACAATTATACAGAACTCTGAAATAACTATACTAATTTGAACCAAACTTGGTATGAATGTTTCTTGGGGGTATCCTGCATAGAACTGATGTGGGGATTTTTGATTCGTCAAAAAACATGGCCGCCATTACTAAAAATAGAACATAGAGGTCAGACTGTAGTTTTTCACATATATTTCCAAAACCTATAGGTTAAGCTAAATTTCTGACTAGGTTAAAGTTTTCAGCATGATGAGCTTTATCTCTACATAATTGAGTTATTGCCCTTTTTCAACGATTTTTGCTGTTTTTTTTTGCTATTTCTTTCAAATATCTTCTCCTCTGACACTACTTGATCAATTGTCACCAAACTTTGTATGAATATTCCATGGGGTATCCTGCGTAGAACTGTCGTAGGGATTTTTGATCCAACAAAAAACATGGCCACCGTTACTAAAAATAGAACAGAAGGGTCAGACAGTAGTTTTTCACATATATCTCCAAAACCATTAGGTTAAGTTAAATTCCTGTCAAGTTAAAGTTTTCATCATGATGCGATCTATCTCTGTTCAAATTTTGGTTTTATTCCATTAAGCCATAATTGACTTCTTGCCCTTTTTCAACAATTTTTGCAATTTTTAATGTTATTTCTTTCTAAAATCTTCTCTGACATTATTTGATCTATTGGAATCAAACTTGGTATGAATGTTTCTTGGTGTATCTTGCATAGAACTGCTGTGGGGATTTTTGATCCATCAAAAAACATGGCCACCATTGCTAAAAATAGAACATAAGGGTCAGACAGTAGTTTTTTGCATATATCTCCAAAACTGTTAGGTTTAGCCAAATTCTTTCAATAGCTGAAATGATCCTTATTAGGACTACATAAATCTTCAGGGATGAAAGTTGTCTGATGACTCCTTGTAAGAGTTATTGCCCTTGAAAGGGGAAAATGACTTTTTTTTACAAATTTCAATCAATATCTTGAAAACTATGATAGATTAAAAGAAACTTTTAATTGTTGAAATGATCCTTATGATAAGTCCTACCAAATACTTCTTGAGTCAAAATTGTTGGACAACTTCTTGTTAAATTTATTGCCTTTGAAAGGCAAAATTCGACCAGGTGAACGATTCAGACTCTTGGGAGCCTCTTGTTTAAATAAAAATTACTTGTTCCAATTGTGTAATTATACATGGACACTTCTTATGATACATGTATATTAAACAATTAAAGTGAAATCTGTCATGTATTTTTGTGTTTCAGAATAATTTGTACTGGTAGGTTTGTTGTTTTTTATACAGACTTTTCTTGTAGTGAACTATATTTGGTATTTCTGTCTTTGACTGCATGTTTCTTACTAATCAGGTAGTGCATGTATTTTATACATACAGGGGCTAAATAAGGGATAATAACTAGGAGTTAAAGAATCTTTTTACAAATGGAGTTCAGAAAATAAGGATATTGGAAATAAAACAGTATTTTAAGGAGTGCCCCCCCCCCCCCCATTTGGAAATTCTCATATTTCAAGTACATCTAAATAGTGCAAGGTCTGTATCATGCTGATTTAGAAATCTGTTCACTTAACTTTTGAATGTCCTTGATTTTTTTTAATGCCTCTGGTGGTTCAAATTTTAATACACGACCTCTGTTTCAAATTTCAAAAATTTTTCTTTAATTGAAAAATGAGCTATTTGGTACAAAATATACATCCCTGACCACTACTTGTGCAGTACCTTTGTTTTATGTCAAAATTATTTTCCTGTAAATTCATTTTCCCAAACTCCTAGTTTGATGTAAAAAATATTCACCTTTCAATATTGTTGTGTTCACAAGTAACCACTTCTGTAACCAGTGTGTACATTTTACTGACAAGGAAAGTGGGAAAAGACAGCAGAGCACTTCCAGTGTCACATTCTGTGATAATTGTCTCTCTTTAAAGGATTAAAATCTTAACTAGAATTTTCACACTGTTTCCATACTAACAGTACAATACTCATGCTTTTATTTCAATTTTTATTGCTTCCTTAACTGTCTTAGAAGAAAATACATTTTTTTGAAATTCCTAGATTTCCTTTGTTGAATTGAATGCTTATGCATATCCCTGTTCGAAGAATTTTATGCTTATTTCATATGCTAAAAAAATATATTTATTTCTTATGACTTTAGTTTGATAGTTAATTGAACCTTTGAAGGTAGATCATATCTATTTTTTTTGTACACACTGACAGCACAAGCTTAATACTGTTTGGGAAGTCTATTTACTTGAAGGTGTTTATGCAGTCCCTTTCTGTAAGTTGGAAAGATGTGTCCATTTATCGAAATTTTTCTTTCAAGTGTGAAATGATATGAATGATGGATCTTTAAAGTGATACATGTAAGTACACAGTATGATCTACCTTGTATAGACCAGGGCTTATTCTACTCTTTCATGATTATCTATTTTCCATTTTCACTCAATTTCTATGGTGAAAAATGTAGTAGAGCTTAATGGGTTGGTCTGTGCTCATAGCATTCTACCATCTATCAATTTTAATACCTTGGTAATCGCACTATTGTTTCCTTGAAATAATTGGTAGCTGCATAATATTAGACTGAACCAAGGACCTAGCATTTATCTAGCCTTACATTGATATTCTCTCCATGTTTTTATTATATATGATTTTGTTCTCTGTGTATGTTGACTTCCTATTTATTGAACATAATTAAGTATAAAGAAACTTAATTGATTTTAATAGTATTGTGATTAGTTAGATATACTTGTAGAAACTAAGTAATTTGATTAAGCATGAAAAGAGTTTACTAAATGTTTTGTAAATTATGATTTATTAAGACAAGTAAACAGTTTGGTCTGTGTTTCATTGATGCTCAGTATGGAACACCTACAGTTGATGGCTTCCTTCATCAACCATTACTTTCCCACAATGATTCAGGCTGTGTTCAGACTTCTATTCCAGTAGCATTATATCATTATTTAGTTAATGATGAAATAATGAAAGTTAAAATGGTTCTGTTGGTGTGACATTTATCTTGAAAGTTGACTTTACTTTACAAGTTACAACAATTGAGAAAAGATGACATGTTTTATATTAAAGTTAAACACATTTAACATCAAGTAACACAACAATATTATAGTATTATTGCATAAGGCATAAGGTTTTTCATATTGGCTCAGTTGTTGGTCCGAGGTGTAGCTGGTCCAACATTGCCAGCCAAGGATCAATAACTCGGCCAAAATGGAAAACCTTATGCAATTATAACTTCATTGACTAAATAGTCCAATATGTTGTATTGTCCTAGGCCAGTATGATGTATTGTCCTAGGCCAGTATGTTGTATTGTCCTAGGCCAGTATGTTGTATTGTCCTAGGCCAGTATGTTGTATTGTCCTAGGCCAGTATGTTGTATTGTCCTAGGCCAGTATGTCGTATTGTCCTAGGCCAGTATGATGTATTAGACGGGTAAAAGCCATATTTGATAGCTAAATCCTGTATTGATACACTTTTGTATTTTGTATTGTATTGGCAGTTTTAATCATATTTACGAATATTCGAACGTTAGTCGATAAATTTACTTACACATTTTCTAACTTAACTCCTCAAATAGAACGATCTAACTTGATACTAGCATTTAACTGGCAAAGCATTAGTTAAATGCTATAGTTTGAGTGAAAGGATGTGTGATAGGAACAATGTTGAATGGAAGAATTCTACCACTACCAGGATGGAAAATCCTGGGCGAATGATGTTCTGCCACTACCAAGATGGAAAATCCTGGGCGAATGATGTTTTACCACTATTAGGATGAAAAATCCTGGGCGAATGATGTAAAATTCTGGAATGCACATTATTCATAGATTGTAAAAATACTTTGAAGATATTTTTCATATTTTAGTTCCAAGAAATAAGTATGAAGTTTGTTTTATATTCAAATTTTATCAACTTTAAACAGTGTTGTTTTGTCAGAAAGTATTTGTAAGGACTTCTGTTTCTACCCTTGTTTGAATGGCAGGTTTTATGGAAGGCAATCAATAGGCATGGGAGGGTTATCTGTACAGACACTGAATTGTTTTCATTTCTTTCTTTGACAGAATCCAGCAGAAGAACATCCTAACCTAGATGGGTTGACATGGGTGGAGAAAATGGAGTTGTTACGATCAATGAAGAAGAAAGAAAAATCTAAACCACACAAACATGTCAAGTTAACATTCATCAAAGACATCCCACCAGAAGATAAACATCAGAGACTAACTGGATCTAAACAACTATTAATATCTGATAATTTGACCTCTCTTGCTGCTCAAGGTCAAACAACATCAGAACTTTTTGAGCAGAGGAGAATTAAGCATCTTTTACAGCAGGCTAGAATGAAGAGAAACAGTAATTTTGAATGGCTGACAGAAAGTCCCCGTTACAGGTATTCTGTAGATAGTTCTAAAGACGATTCATCTGAGAGCCCTTCATTGTCTGATGATGATGAAGACAGAGTAATAACAAAGTCTCCCAAGTGTTTTAGTCCAGGGATGGATGTAGGGCATGCTGAAAGCACCTTACTCAGTCGGTATAATATTAAACCATTTGTAAGAGGTGGAGGATGGAAGGTTACACCAATGACAATGCAGCGAGCTCGGACTATTGTATATGATGATTAATATTACAATCTTTTATTTACAATGTTACAAAGTTAATAGTTGGAGAATAAAATGTTTTTGATGTTTGGGTGCTTTAATCATAGTGCATATGTTACATTGGAAATAATACTAATTTCAAAGAATTTTATATTACTCAATGAGAAAATTTCAGTGTTGACAATGAGAAGAAAATTTATTAAAAAGTGATTTCTTGGTTTTTTTTAGGTTTTTATTATGTATTAGTGCCTATGAAAACTACCTGCTAGATTGTTCTTTGTTATAACACATTCTTGATATTCATACATAGATCATTTTTGGAAATTGATGTGAGCTGATAAATATCGGAGTCATTACCAATAGTTTTATAAATTTTATTATAATTATTTAGTCATGTCATGGAAGTGAGTATCTCATGAAATATTATGTTTCTTAGTAATTTCACTTTAGTTATGGATATCAGAAATCACAGCAGGGTATATCACAAACCATGAAACAGATTTTTCGATACTTTTTTTTGTTTATGGTCATTAGTGCTTCTATATTAAGGTTTTAGTTGTCTTATGGTTTGGACACTGAAAATTCCGGGGATAGTCACTGGCAACAGCTGATATTTTCTGGGGTAGTCACTGGCAACAGCTGAAATTTTCTGGGGTAGTCATTGGCAATGGCTGATATTTTCTGGGGATAGTCACTGGCAACGGCTATTTTGTAGGAATAGTCACTGGCAACAGCTGATATTTTCTGGGGATAGTCACTGGTAACAGCTGATATTTTAAGGGAATAGTCACTGGCAACGCCTGATATTTTCAGGGGATAGTCACTGGCAACGGCTGATATTATCTGGGGTAGTCATTGGCAACAGCTGATATTTTCTGGGGATGGTCACTTGCAATGGCTGATATTTTCTGGGGATAGTCACTGGCAACGGCTGATATTTTCTGGTCAGCTCATGTTAGTTTTGATACTGTTTTTTTTAAAATATGTCAGCAGAATGAAACACACAGGGGATATATGATAATTTCTTATATTATGTCTATGGTTTTGGAATCATATGCCACTATCAGCAGAATTCTAGAAAAATGTAAACCATTTCATGAATGTCTGTCATTAACTTTGTATCATTGTATTGACCTTTTATTTATTTATACCTAATTATTACATCACTATTATATTTCGACTTTAGTGTTTTAAATTGTATTACAGTGTGCTAGGCTTATGTTAAGTCATCAGTATTATTTAAGTTTATTGTAAAACTCTTATGTCATTGCAAAGTTTAAACAAAACAGATTTATACCAGTATTAATAAACTTGAAATTGTCATCTCTAACAAGTTTTGGATGTAATGAAATCACGTTAACCAACAACAGTTCCAAATTGGCAACAATGGCAAGTTAGGAACTTTGATATGTAAATTTTAAAAGTTCTAGATCACCCAACTTTTGATATGAACTTGAACCAAAGTATGATCAGGAGTATGATTTAAAGAAGGAAAAGTAACAAATAATTTAAATAATGCTTAATTTCTTCATTGATGGATTTTTGTTACTTTTTTTCGTAAATGTATCAAAAATTAAAAGAAGATATTTTGGAAAATCCCTTCATAATTCCTTTGAATTTTATTTCTGCAAAAGCATCATGCTTGGATTTACTAGAATGTTCTGATTTACCAGAATAACAACCATTTGTGTATCATGACTCTGGCCATGTGTGTACTCCTACTAAACCTAAAGGGGGGGGTTCTATACCCCAACTTGTTAGGATGGTACCTAGGCAAGTAATAACATGCCAGACAACATCATTACTGGAGTAGATTATTGTTGGTTGTCCTTGCTTCCTGTTACAAACTTTAGATTGCATGGTTTTGTGTGGGTCTACTGAAATATGTTCTTAAATTAGCCAAACAATTGTGTCATTTTTATCCTGTCTTCAAGCATTTTAGTTTTATTTTAAATTTATTTCTAAATTTATTAGCTGCCAAAGTAAAGCATGTATTAATTATGTATTTTGCTGAATTATTATGTATGACTATCCCTTGTAGTTCCTTTGTGTTACGATTGATATGATTGCAGTTGACTGAAAAAATGAAACATGTAAAAAAAATGTTGTGAAACCTATATACTGTTCACTTGTTAAAAAGGACTGCCATCTATTTATAAATGTACATGTATGTTACTATGTTGAAATCTACCGAGTCTGGTAGGCATAAAACATTTTAAAGATGATTATTTTTATCACTTGGAAATTGTGAATTATACTCGGCACCTTCAATTTTTTTTATAAGGTTGCTCAATAAATAGCCAATAAATATTGAATTGCTTTTTAATGGATAGAAGCATTTAAAATGCCTGTCAATGTCTGTCTGTTCTTCTTTCACACCCCAGGTTTACCCATACATATAAAAGGTGAGCAGTTTTTCTGTGAAGATGGAAAGGGCGGCCCCAGGATTTTAATTAAAGTAGGCATAAAAGGAATCAAAGGCACAGCAAGTATATTTTGAAGGTGGAAGCTGTGAGAAAATTTCATGCAAAACATTTCAAGTCTTAATTTAAGGAATATTTTGTTTAAGATAAAATTCTGAAAATGTTTCGCCCATTTCGTATGTACTACAGAAAAGATCTGTTGTAGAAAAGATTTTGACAACATTAATATTCAAGATTTTTTTTTCGTAGATTCGTGAGACTCAAACGGACTATAGTAGGGGCGAAGACTTAACAATTCTTGGTGAAAGGTATTGCACATAATGTTCGGTAATAAAATTTAGTTATCGCTCTTTCAACGATTATTTAGTTCATATACGACTAAATCCAAAATCATGGCCTAAACCAGAGACCTTTAATGACAGGTCCATGCCTGAACGTGAAAGACAAAACAGAGAAGATAGTTATATAAGTAGCACTCCAACCAAGAATCATGCAAAATGTGATTCATGGGTAAAAGGCCTACATACTTTTATTTTTTATATTTTATTTGAATTGTCATAGTAAACAAAATTTAACATTTAGTTTTTCATATACCCCTTGTTCTTAGGAGACAAAATTTTATAGAATACGCTAGATTTCAAAATTAAGGGAGATAACTCAGTAAACGACTCAAATACAATAGAATCTATTGGATTTTCAATGTTGATTATTTCCTAAGAGCTGGCAGATTTGAATGAATAATTACACATTTCATAGTATAGACCCCCCCAAAAAAAACAACTTAATTACAAAAATAATGATATGCAGCCTTTTTTGTGTGTATCGCAATTTTCAGATTTTGCATGATTCTAACAAGGACAGCTACTTAAAGACATTTTATAGTGTAAACGTAAACCCGACAAAGATATAAATATACTACTCCTCGAAAGCTGAAAGGGTTGGATATATGCCCGATGTACCATGGCCGTAGCCAGAAGGGATGCCATGAGTGCAATTACACCCTCCTTATGCTTAAAATATGTTAAATTCTTAGAGAAAATCTGCTAAAATTGGATGTGCGCCCACTTTGAAAAATGGAACTGTATACAAGTGCACCTCCCCCTTTTCAAAATTTCTGGCTACGGCTTGTGTTCTTTACATTCACATACACGTACTATTTCAAATATTAAAGAGATTGATTGTACTCTATGTATCTTTGACCGAACAATAAGTGGTTTGGCCAAGGACCACTTTGTTTTAAACGTATTAAACCCGTAACCAGTCTCAAACTGATAGTTCTCATTGAACAGTTCACCGAGCTGAAGAAACGTGCTCTTGTGCACACAGTGATGTACCTATAGAAGTTTTCTGTTGGCGAAAGCGGTGATTTTGTGGTAACTCAGTATCGCTCGGGTTAGTCTGTCAGTTATTACTTTATTTTTTTACGGAATATTAGAGTTATTTGGTGTTTCAATCGATCAAATTATGTAAGTTGTACTGGTGTTAGCTGTTCAAAGTGACAACGATTGTTATCATTAACAGTCTTTTCTTCGTCAACTGTACCATATTGTGTCATCTTTGCTTACATGCATTCTTCTATATGCCTTTTTTGTAGCACAGAAAGTACACAGGATTCTCTCTCCCATTTTCATTAGCCAAGAATAATTCAAAATACTTCCGTCATGGCAATTTCGCCTACACACCCAATGAGAACAACATCATAGTAAGCATGCAGGTCTAATGTAGAGATTAGTATGTGTGTCCTTTCAGTGGTTCAGAGAAAGAAGTGTATCGCCTTTCGTTCTTCTAATGACAATAATACATGCTTTATACGAGGTTTAGCTGTTTATCACTATAATGACTACTATAGAAACGACTACATTGATAAACAATAACACAGCTAGAAAAGTGTCTATCTTCCGACCAATACCTTGCCTGTTAAATATTTCAGTTGTTTTTGTTTCTGTTTTATCTTTGTCACTGTTACACACGGAATTATTTCTGTCTATCTTGTAATTTGTTCCTCGGGATAACCTACATACCTCCTGGAAGATGAACGGTGTTTCATCGCAGGCCTTTCTACTATGCGCATGTATGCTTATTGCCACAAGAGTTGTTGTAATACCCCCGATGAAGACCTGTGAAGTTATCAGAAGAGTTAAGCGCGCGATGAAGAAGGATGAGCACGGCATGTTCTGTGTGACTAGTGTTAGAAACACGATCATTGTCAGAAAGTTGGACATGCAGAATCCGAGCTTCTCTCCTGAATCAGTAGGAATTACCATAGATAAACAGTTTAACGATATCAAAATAAATAATGGAATGACTGTGGTAATGATATGGTAAAAAGGTCGCCGTTTTAATGTAATTATAAATTCAATTCCAGAAAAATGGGCACTATCTGAATAACTAATTGTATCTGCTGTTGCTGAAAGATCAAGAACTTCCCACTCGCCATTTTCAACCCAATGTTGTTCTGAAATCTGAATTCCTTCACCATCAAATTCATAAACTAAGCTGCCATTGTCGTGGTACCAAGATTCTAGTTTTATATGGCATCCCTGTGTATCAAAAGGATAATTAGACACATCCACCGCGCAAGACGTTTTAAGTTCCTGTGTTGAATACCAAGTCATTATACCATCTGACCTCACTTTGACGTAATCTGTAATATCATCAGAAAATCCGAGCACATTAGTATTGTCAATGAATATTTCTGGCAACCACAATTCCCGTGCTTTAACTAATATGTGTGTAAAGTTATGATCAGTTTCGTTCCACTTAATTACATCACTTTTCCATTGAAGCTGCCAGTAATTAGATATTGTAAGAACCTGAGTTTTTTCATCGAGCGACTTCAAGGACAAAATAAATAATTTAACGAACACATGAAGTGGGTTGTTGTTTGTAACTGGTAATATATCAGCATTATACCCATTCAACAATGTCGTTTGAAGTTCCTTTATATTGTAATACGAACACTCGGTCTTCACAAAAAGGATGCAAAAAATTACACCCAAAGTCCACATTTCCGTTTTACATGCTTTTCAGATGCTCTAAATCTAACCATGAACAAGGCAACAATGACTACATTTGCTGGTGATTGTACTCAATCAAAATGAAAATTCAGTTAAAGGATATGTTTGTCTATTTCGAATTGATATTTCCTACGGAATGTCCTTTCATTATGGCGATTGATTCAGCTTAAAAGCATTTCAATAAATACACCGAAACAAGTAAACAATTCTTATTTACATCAATTATTGCAATTCGGAGACCCTTTTTCAAAGTTGTTTGAAGATAAAACAAAGGTGTTTCTGGATTCTTTGTTAAAAAGATAATAGGATTTACATTCAGTAAAGCAATGCCATTTTGCACTAGTCCAACGTTTATTGTTGTATTCTATTCTGGTGACTTACTTACCGATGTTCAAGGGCGTAGCTGCCTATACGCAAAAAGTAACAGAAATAAAAACAAAGGTTATTTATCACATATGCATACCCTGAACGCTCTGAAAAACTGGCTCCAAAATCGTTAAAATTCAGGAGTTTCCCTCAGGGCTTTGCCTTGCCGGACTTACTGGCGGCCTTGAGCGACCCCCTCCCCCCCCAAGACCCCTCGCCGTAATTTTGCGTACAACTAAAACAGGCCTAGCTACGCCCCTGATGTTTATAGCAAACCGTTTTCAAATAAGATATCTTAATTGTGCATTCTATCAAATATATAACATATATTATCTCTCAAATAGATATCAAAACGGCTTGCCATATATAGATGTTGATTGTTACATTTCTGTATATGCTTTACTTTCTAAGAAAATCTACTATTAAATTACGTATTTCTGCTAATAAACTTATGATTGAGATGGATCGATACTCTAACATTCCTAGCAATGAACGTTTTTGTAACAAACGTCTGGTAAATGCTGTAGGAGATGTAACTCATTTTTTTATAGTGTGAAAATTTTTCTAATGATAGAAAGGTTCTTTTTAAGTTGGTTGAAAACGAAGTTTCATATTTCAAATTTTTAGATAATGAACAAAAATTTATTTATCTCCTTACTTCTGAAAACCAGAAAATACTTAGTGCAGTTGGAAAATTTATTTTATCAATGTATAAATATAACTGTATTATGTAATTGTACTTTTCTAACGAATCAATGCTCTTTTTCTTTGTATGTATACTATACTCATGTAGCCCCCTGTGGGCCCTTAATTGGCAATAAAATATGTTCTGTTCTGTTCTGTTGTATACCATTGCTCCCGCCTACATTTACCTGTAGGCCGATATCGGAAGCTTTAGTTGTAGTTATTCGTGTGATTCTTTCAAAACGGATAAAAAAATACAAAACAAAAAACAAAAAAAACAAAAAAAAATCTAGAAAAAATAGAAATAATTATTTCTTAATTCAGTCAATGGTAACGATGAACCCCCACAGCATAAATACTAGATAATTAAAATTTAGGTGTTGTTAAATGGTTTTGTCGAATCGCGTGCACTACTATTACTCGTGTGATTTACGAAACTACAATAAGAGTGGGATTTTGGATAAAAGAACCCCAACTTGTGTCTATAGAACAATTTTGCCCATTATTTACTTTATTATATCCTTTAGACATATATATATATATATATAGATTTAACCCTCCCCAAGCCTAGAAATCAAGAGGCTGCTCCCTCAGTACTGTGTTCAGTCGGCTACAATCTGCTTTCATTGGTTTACAAATGTGATTTTACCGTAGAATGGCGACTTTTTAACACTAATGCATATTACTACATTCGGTTATTACCATAAAGACTAAAATCATCGTTTGGTAAGTTTTACGATCGTCACTATGGTCAGACTGACCTATGGGGGATACGTAAGTTTTACGATCGTCAATATGGCCAGACTGACCTATGGGAGATACATTTGTCATAGATTGTCTCCCCCTTCATAGATATAAAATTCATCGGTCACCATGGCGAGTATCCTGCAAGAAGCAGGAACAGCTCACCTTTTCGGATCACTCAAGTTCACTCTAGTGTTATGCGAAGTTCGTGTTGCCCTTCTCTGTCTGTATTTGTTGTCTTTCCAGTTATTTTCCTTCTCAGTTTACTTGATATCGATCGATTTTTTGCCGATAGATTGACCCTCTTTAGTATCCACAATATTCTTTTGCACTTCTATCTGTTCGATTTATATCTTTCTTTCACAAGAATAACCACGATTTGTATACTGTCGTTGACTTTTTCTAGAACACGATTTTGAGTCATAAGAATACCTTCAAAACCCCCATACAATGACAGGTATATTCAATCCACAAATATATGTTTTTCTTTCTATAGTCATTGGTTGTGCGGATCCCAGTCTATCTTATTGAAATGTTTCGACTGAGAAGAAACAATTATTGATTTGACATAAAATTTTAATGTAATATTTTATTCCCCGTATTGAACATGTAAATGAAATTGTTCAATTGCACTTAAACTCTCCATTAAGTCTTTAATAAACTTTGACAGACTATAAAATGACAAAATATTTAAGGTTTTAAATATATATTGGTATTGGAAGAAAATCAATATATGTATATATGTATCAATTTCAACCTTTTGTCCTAGATATAGATATATAAATGTTAATACCCATAATCACTTTAAGTTTAAAATGTACGGATTGTACCACTTCAACATAAGTATATAGGGCGAAATATGCTTTGAAACGAAAATGAGACTGAATATTGAAATATAATTGTTGATGTTAAATTTGCATTAGTAAAATATGTCTTTACAAAAAAGACGTCATTCTAACAATATAATCCTTTCATTATGTAGAGGTGTACTCGTATTACATGTATCAAGGCATTGATAAACTACAGAAGACAGTCAATATATTAAGTTTACGGAGGAGAAACCTTTGACATCGTGCATGTGCAGAACAATTGTATAATACAATATCCGCATTAAAATTGAAGAAATTCATATGCATCCATACAAGATTTACACAGAAAATATGTCCTGTCAAAACTATAATACGTATTCAAAGCTATGAATTAATTGCGAATAAAAAAAATCCAATCAAAGGTGACAATATCAGCACAACGGTGTTCTCCTTCGAATTTGTATGGATAATGAAATTAACTGACATTATTGTATGGAATTGGCTCTTTAAACAGTTTATTAAATGTTTAAATGGCAGATTACTTTTACCGTTAAAACACAACGTCTAAATAAAGTATTAATCCTATTTAATTTCAATGACCGTGGAAAGAAAATCTCTCCCGAGCTCCCCTATCGGAACAATGACGTGACGTAATGGATTCGTTACATAGATACGAAATCGACCTGGCGTTAAAAGGAAAATAAAGTGGCTAAGTCTTACCGAAGTGATATTCTTTACATATAAATAACGGTAAAAAGGGAAATGCCGCTACCACCGAATGGAAAAAGTATTTTGATGACACCAGACCCCTATCATACACCGGGGTAAGTGAAATTTAGAAACAATTGATTTGTATTCCTTAAGAACTTAATACCTGACAAACGATTAATTAACTTGTAGTTGAGTACATAGTGCATAAATTCATTAAATATTTACAGAAGAAATTGATCGTTTATACACTTTTTACTTCTTAATCATGATAAAACCAGACATTTGTATGGTATAAATCACAAAAAATCTGATAAGTACCCCAATTATCCATTCAAACTTGTGAATTATCTGCCGAATAAATTGTAGATAGAAATTCTGTTTTGTATTTCTGCCATGAGGTCCACTTTCGGTCATGTACAGACATTGGCAAATACGTGTTATTGATTAGGTTCAACAGAATTAAGGGAATGAGCGTGTTTAATTGTTAAATAAAATGTTCAGCTATTGATTGTAATTCTAAATTGTACAATTACATGTTTGTGTATAAACACAACTTAATTAGCCATACAATGACAGCTGTGTTGAGCACGTTGTTGAACATTTTGCGTTTCAGTCTCAATCACACGAACACAGAGATATACTTATTACAATACCTGTAGTATTAAATTGTCTCTACAAAATGAATACCACTCTGTAAGAGGATGTCTATGCAAAAAACAGGCAATTGACAAATTTTGTTTTCAAAAACTTTTCACGCATGTCATACTACAAATGCATCCTTTCTCAAAGTTGAAAGTGTTTTTCTTTACTTCAATGATTAAATAGAAATAAATTATATAGGAAGCATTGAAATTCATTGTAGAAAGGGAGATAACTCTTTAATTTGAGCAAAATTTGGTTGCATTGAAAGGGAACTTTAATAATCATTTTCTGAGCTTTCCATTGTCGATTTAATATATATTGCTTAACATGCATATGATACATTACTTCGGAACAAAACAAATCCGTGGGATGAAATTTACTCTGTGCCATCCATATCATATCAACTGCCTGAATTTTACCCGGAAAGCCTCTTAAAAGCTTTGATTGTCTTACATAAGATCACTTTTTAACCTTTACATCGAAAATCTATATTTTACAATCAACTAGTTATGCGTTAATTAGCATATTTTAGAAATTTATCTGTGCTTAATCTTTAAATTTCTTGAGTTTCAAATCACGTAAAACTCAAACCAGTTAAATACAGAAGACAAAAACAACAACAAAAAACAGGAATACAAACATTATACAGAGACACAAACTGGAGATCATGTGCTAAGATATGTACCAAATTTCACTGTAATATCTAATTTTGGGGTTTTGAAGCTTGGTCAAAGTTTTGGCCAAATAAGTTTCCTATTGCACTATTTTCTTTGAATTAAAGGTATGGTGGATTCTGTCCTCAGTTCAAATATCAAATCGGAAACACCTTTGGCAAAACTACATGTAGACTGTTAGACAACAAAGATGTGGCTAGTTCTGGGAAACTTGTTTTGGCAGATATACGGGCAAGTGCACCAGGAGCACTAATGTCTGATGACAGAAGTAACTTCCGATCGTCTTTGCTCAGATCAAGGACACAGAGTTGGGGAGACCAAAAACTGGTTGAAAACATGATCCCTGGATACACAGGTTGTTATACAACTGTTGTTTTTATATATACAAGAACTAAAGTTTTAAAACGTTTTTATATGAAGTTCAGATAAGTATTTTATGACTTATAAACTGTATATAAAATCATTTTACCTCCCACTGTGTGACTGCAGTGTATAGTTGACCACTTTTGATGAAAGCATTTAAAAATCGCATAATATGACATGATCAATTTACTTAATTCAAATGCGAAGTATTTTTTTCTCAATATATAGTTATATTGCATTTGAAACAGATGGAATAGAAGTAATGATTTATAAAGTCCTTCAGTCTTTGCACACTCTATGCAGGATGTATATGTATAAACATGCTAGTGTATACTATTGTTCTATGGACAGCTGCAGCCTGCCCTGTGGTGTGCGGCTTTCCTCGTCGTTCATAGAAGACCCATGGGTGGCTTTGGGCTGACATTTTTTATCCCGGTGGGGATGTTTTTTGGTTGACATATTCCCCGTGTATATATATATCCTCTCAATAGCTATTAGAATTCATTCAAGTGTTAAAGAAATAATTCCTATATTTAAATGCGTTTTTTAATCTAATATCCTCTTTTGTCTTATATCTTACTTTACTGGGTTTCTTACATTTACGGGCAGCTGTAACTCAAAATAATTTACCATTCCAAGCACACATTCTTATTGTATCGTCTTGGAAACGTTGTAATGGGCCTTGTAAAACGCTGATCTAAAGAGCAACGTTTCAACATACCTCTTCAAGAAACGTAGATATTTATCGAATCTTCTACGAATACATCCTATACAAATCGATTATTATAACAGGATGATAGCATGTTTTAATTAAGCAGTCGGTATTTCGACCCGTCATGCAAGTTTTGTCCTTTTTTTAGGTTTTATCCCTCGCAGTGAACACTTTTTCGGAAAGCGATATGCTGAAACATGTAAGAGTGCAATAACAGATTTTGAAGTTGATTATAAAGATTACGATTCCAAACTGAAAGGTTTAAAATTGACAGAAATCATGCAACAGGGGAAACAGGTCACAAATGAAGACGGAAAACCAATGCCGGTATGTTAATGTAGAATTTTAGGTCGTAAGTGGCGAAGGGTGGGCAAATTTAGTATGTAAAAATTCAAGTGATGACGGTGACAAATGCAGGTATGGTTAATACATTTGTAAGCGGCACATGACGACGGTTAACCAATGATATATTCAGATGCTAATGTTATAATTAAGAAGTAATTAAGAAGTGTAACATACGAATATAACGGCCAACCAGTGTTGTGTGTAAATGAGTATTATACTGTACCTTATATGAATATTTCTAATGTAATGTGACAAATAGACTATTTCTGCATCTAAATTGCCCAGGGGTAGATACATCGGGTAGTATATATCGCTTGACGTTTATAGGAAATCATATTGTAATATAAAACATTCATCGTTTGCCAAGCTACTGCAATCATATTCATTGATAGAGAATAATCAACATGGTAAGTTTCAATAGGAATGGGAGTCTGGGAGAACTCTTGCTTACCTCTATATTTAACAAATAATTTCTCATATATGTTGTCCTGTATTCATTCGCATTTGTATGAGATCACCTTTCATTGTGAAATGCCTGTACCAAGTCAGGACCATGGCGGTGGTTTTCCGGTTTTTGCCCTGACATTGCCATTTGTTATACGGACTTTCCTGTAGACTACAGCGTAGATTTTATATAATTTTGTTATTACCCTTCACCAGTCTCTTGATATCTTGTTTATACAGAATGACAGATATCAAGATGAAGGTGGATGTAAACATGTACCTTTTTTACGGGCATCTTGTGAACTTGTACAGAAATGTATATTTAACCAGGAAATAGTGGATTTTGTTATAAAAATACCCTTTATTTAAAAATCATTTTTAAAAAGATTATGAGATTAAACCATATATGACAAATTTGTATTGCCATTTTTTTCTTATGAGTCTTTCGCAAATGGAGATAATATGCGGAATAAATGTTCTACAGAAATGTAAATGAGACTTTTTTCAAACACCCCTCTCCCTAAACAAAATCGTAGACTTAATATTATTTAAGAACATAAAAAAGTGTCAGATGATTGATCATTTCACATTTATAATGTATAGGTCAGTTTTTTAATATTCTATTCTTTGTGAAATAATTCAACAACATTTCTTAAGACTCAGTTATTCCGAAATCAAAGTCAGGGACTTCCGTTTTGACTATGTTCATGATATATTTTATTTAATAAAAATCAAGAAAATCTGTTAAGGCGTGACCCACCTTAACATATGTTTATGACGACTATGCTTCATTTTTTATACAAAGACTTTATTGCCAAACTTTGATAAAAAAAACCTTGTACTTTTCATTTTCTGCGTTAGAATATCTGTAAATATCTATTGGACAAATATGTTAAATCTTTACTGTGTCAATTTTATTATATTTTTAGGCTATAAAAAGCCGATATTTTACACCATTGAAGCCAGTTGCCTCAGAAGCGAAACCTTACATTTCTAAATCAAAGCTCCAGCATTCCAAGTCTCCATTTTACATGGCAAACAACGACGCTAAGAAATCATTTATGTCCGGTAAGTCAAACAGTATAACAAGTAGTCAGTCAATCATTTAATGTTAGATGCTTTTGAAGAAAGACCATTAAAACATTATCTGTGACCAAACACAAGCTAAGGTGCAATCGTTAATAAGAGGAGAAATTAAAAAAATGAACTCTTCTATGCCCGATTTCCCAGTGGAAAATAACAAATTGAACGTTTCCAGTATTCTATCAGGGCCGAGCGCCCAAAAAAATTGAAAAATATCTAGATCTGAGAATAGTCATCACGTTCATGGTTACTTCAAAGTCTTCGATTTTGATGACGTCACAAGTTTTGTGGCGCTAGGGTCTGCATATGCCCAAATTCTGTATTTAAAAAATCGATTGGTCTTTCTTTTGAGTTGGGAATTTATTAATTTGATGTTTTACGAATTGAACCCTATGATAATTGTAAAATAATAAAGTAAACCGTTTACCAGGCGCATAGACAGGGAATAAAAAATATATTCTTGATGGGACCACCGGTGTGGATCACGAAAATTGCAATTTTCTAAGTGGAGCCGCCTTGACCCCTGCTGCCCCCTTGGATCCGTCACTGCAATCAGAGTTTAAGAAGTGAACCCATGTGTTCTATACATGAAGGACAAGACGTCAACTAATCACTGTGGTTACCTGAAATGCTTTAGACAACTTTTAAATGATATTGTAACCCCAGAATGATAACGACATTGCAATGTTATGCTCGGACAAGCTTTCTTTTTGAAGCTTCATTCAATACAGAAAGCTTGGGCATAATTTTAATAATTTATTTAAACAGCTATGTATGGACAATAACAGAAATTATTTCCATTTGTTATAGAACAATGGTTTTTCCTCAGTCCTGATGGGCTAACTTAAGAAAACTCATCAAAATAATCCAACTTGTAAAAAAACCCAGACCTCAATGTTTCATTAAATTGATATTACTCAAGTGTTGTCCAGTTGGTTGTGTATTCCAAGGCTATCGACTTCGCCGTAAAACAAGTTGGTACGATGCATTTTTTCTCAAAGTATTATGATCGTTTAACTTCTTCTAAAACAAAGTACAGAGTAGGAAAATGATTAAGAAACCTTTAATTTTCATCGTTTACAGCCGTTATCTGAAAGATATTATCGCTTTAACGTTTGCATTGAATATCTCTTACAATTATAACAGCCCCGTGCAGGTCCGGGTGTTAAACGAATAAGCCTGCAGCAGCGCTAAGCTTGTCGTAAAAGGCGACTAAATAGTGCTCAGAACCCTAGCCGGGGGCTAGGGCGCTCTGCCCACAGAGCAACTGGGATGTGTGCCCCAGGTGGTGGAATGGGGTACCCCTGGCGTGTTGCATGCTGGGGTTGTCAGGCTATAATACGGAAAACCTGACCGCAAACCATAGTGGTGCACCGTGTTGGGAAAGATGCCACGTTCCTCGCACGTTAAAGAACCCTACTGTGGTATTCTCCCGGAGTAGGAACCATAGGGCTCCGCCACAGGAGGCTAAATTGCCCGACCCTACCCACCTCTCCCTATTTCTAGTGGCAATCAAAATTTTTCGACCCCATTGTCCTTGTATCCCATCCCTTTTTATTTCATCATTTCATGTTCATTTTATCATCAATTTCATGTTCATCCGTCTGAATATAGCTGAAATATTGCTGCTCGGACGTTAAACCCCAACAAACAAACAAACAAACAATTATAACATGTTTTATCTGTTCACTTACTACTAGGGTATACTGGTTTCGTTCCACGTAGTCGGGGTCAGCTTGGAATGGGATATCCAATTATAACACATCTTGCACTGAATGAGTTTACAGACGATTTGGTGCGTGCTAAGTCAGTTGATGTTACCGGAAGTAAACAACAAACTGTTTCAAGACCAAAATCAGATGGCAAACCAATATATCCCACAGAAAGTGGTTTGGTGCCACATTACACAGGCCACATTCCAGGTATAGTTTGTTAAAAAAAAATTATATTAAGGAATATTTAGAAATATTGCTGTGAAGAACTATTCGGTCATATGCCCTTTTGATATTTCTGATGCTATGTATCGGTAGCAATGTGTTACTAGACATTTTCTGTCGACTTCGAAATTGTGGATTATACATTTTTGATCGGCTTTCACATTGAAATAGACATCATTCGCGCATCTATTTAATTAAAAGCTGGAAACTGATCTTTAAACCGGTGATTATCAAAAATGTAGGTTTCTCAAAATATCGCATGGAATATCTAAGCTCGCCTAGCTTATCAACATGCTAATTAAAGCATCAAATTCGACACAGACTATTCTGTATAGTGTAAAATCATGAACTCGTGGATCGTTATGGTGTATCCATCAGCACCATGAGAACTGATTTATTCAACGGGTCATAGTTTTCCTTCCCTCGTTTGTCTACCCCGGACTTGACTTTTTATGAGCAACTCGGCGGGTGTTTCTAGAAAAGCAGAAGACGCTTACCCTACCGGTGCACCTGGTCCATGCTCCCAGTTTTTAGTGTAGTCCGAGTTGCTCATTTACTTTTGTTACTTTGTATGTATGATTTTAGTTACTTTATGTTCTTTGTTGTGTATGTCTGTTTTCCCAGTCTGGTCTTTGTCCCTGGATTACATTCTTTTGATTACCGCTATAACCTTGGTTCCCTTGATTACTCTTTCACAATATATATATCGTTTGGATGATAAAGTTCAAAATGTATTTGAAAGTTGAAGTTTCAAGTATAATCAATATTCCCGTTTGAACTTCTAGTTAGCATTTACACCTGTTAAGTTGGTTATTTACACCGAATGGGATTGTTCTTCTCGGGCATTGATTCTCTAAAATTTAAAACATTTAAATATTGAATGTTGATTAACTCTAAATGTTTTCAAACGGGACTATTTGACTTGTTTATTGATTTATAAATGCTTGTTTATTTCAGGTCAGAAATTTCGATATGGCGAAACATTTGGCCACAGCACAGAAAATGCATTGAAAGTTCCCAAAGAACTAACAATGTCGGTTTGAACAGTCCTCTTTATTTGTCTCTTCGATCCTCATCAGTATTATGTACATACAATGATATAAAAGTGACTGTGATAATGTTTTATATAATGGATAATTTGAATCGCAGATTTTGTTTTTATGAATATTTATAACATCGATTTATGCAGCTTCCGCTTTATTTTTATCTTGTAAGGATGCTTTAGTGCTTCTCAAACAATATCCCTAGTTATCCCGTTTGCTTCCATTAGATAATGGCAAGTTACAACGAAGTATAACATCAGCAATTCGAATGATGTGAATTTATTATCATTCTTGTCCAATGGTCAAAGATAGATTTTAAGATCACGTGTTCTGATTGAAAGCACGTGATTGTTCCTTATACAACATGATTTAGTCACTGTCATGTATAATTTCTGTAATTAAAGAATCATGATATTTATGTTGCTTTGAATGTTTTTGTATGGCTTTATACCGTATATCTTTGGCAAACGAGGAGAATAATGTTTTTTAGTATCAATACATATGGACATGTAATATTTATTTGCAGAGGCTATGTATCTCTTTGTTAACCTCGACCCCGTTCTCTCTTCCTCACTAGACAAACGTTACATAAAGTGTATCGTGTCTTTTTATTTTCATTAATAAATACAAAATTAACAGAATGGCAATATTATATACATGAGCTATTACATTTTCTGACTTGGCATAACGTACATGATAAGGTACTAATTATATCTCTATAGTAAATGTGTTGGAGAGAGAGAGTTTTCTTTAATTGCAGTGTTGGTTTTGCCTTTCTTTAGAACCTTTTTTGTGCCCAAAATACACTTATGCACTGATTTATGTAGATGAACAGTGTAACTTTATCTGTTATTAATGCCAGATAGCATAGTGGTTGCTTTTGACAAACACAAACCAGAATTAAATATAATATCCGTCAATCACAACTGAGTATAACTTAAACATCACATCTGTATAAATTCCCTTTTCAATGCACTAAACAATTTATCAGTCTAGTATAAACAAGTACTATACTTAAAAGAAAAGATATCCGACGCATTAAAATTTTGTTCCTTTTCTGAGTTTCCGCATTTCTTTCAAGAAAATAACACATGGCACGCAATGTCAAATTTTCCATTGTTTTTTTTTTTTTCGAACGCAATTTCAAATTTTTGATACAGTTTTTTTCGAACGCCATTAAGTTAGTAGTATTTGGCCAATCGGGAAACATAATTGTGATCAGGTGATTTGCGTTTCCATAGAAGAGCATCCTTAAGGTGAAAGGGTAAAAAGCGAAACTATACCGACTGCGTCGGAAAAAATCAAAGACTGAAGTCTTCAAAGTCGCTAGTCATGAAATATTCTATGCACTGATCTTGCTTGCTTTCAAAATCCGAAATGGCACGAATGCGATATGCTCTAAAATTGGGTGATTTTCGCTTAACTTGGTTGCCTTGATATGATCACTCTTTCGTAACCATGATGATCCGAATGTTTTTCAACCAAAACAAATGGATACCAGGAAGTGTGGGTAATGCTTTCATGCTTTCGTTCCACAAGCTTATGATATTGACCAGGGAACCAGATTAGTGACCGGATTAAACAACTAGCAATGGCTATATACATGTACACACACACACACACATATATATAGAAAGGCCTGAAAAATTCCAAACGATGTTTGAACTGTCAAATTTGCGATGCAAATTTTTGGTCGTTCCCTCCGCGGGACTCGAACTCGTACCGCTGTGACATCTATGGCAACACCGCCTGCACAAAGTCCAGCGCCCTAGACCAACACACACACACACACACGTATATACATACATATATAATAGTAGTAATTATATAATTATGGAAATCATATGCAAATGTAAAGTACTGAAATTACGAGTGCAGGAAGTCGCTAACAATATTAATAATGTGTTATTGTTTCCGGAATAAACAAATATGAAGTGATGGTAACTTTTAAAAAAAAAATAATTTTTAAGCAACATGCAACATAGGGAAGATTTTTATAATGTAACTGTCGATGGAAACGTCTTGAATAAAAATTGGGAACATAACAAGCCAAGCATAATACTAAACACAGCAGTGCCAGTTCCAGAATATAATTAAACTGATCAAAGATCATGCTTCACCAAACAGAACCTCAAGCATAACACTTATTTAATGTTATATAGGTTTCGTGTGTACAAGAAAAAACACAACCCTTGCCAAACCCCCACTAGATAAGCATCAAAGCCGCAATCAAGATGTTTTCCAAATTTATTTTCTTTTCTCTGGAAGACGCACGTGTTAATCTTGCTGAAAATTTTAGTTCTTACAACCTACAATAGATACATTGTAGTATTTTATTCAATTGTTCAGAATAGTCCTTTTTTATATTTAAGGAATATTTTCCATTTTAGCAAGTTTTTCAAAGGGTTGTAATTTATAATCCACCAACACACGACAGTCCGGTTAGCAGTCTCAACAAAGGAGCGATCAAGGGAACCAAGGTTAAAGCGGAAATCAAAAGAATGTAATCCAGGGACAAAGACCAGACATGGAAAACAGACATACACAACAAAGAACATAAAGTAAATAAAATCATACATACAAAGTAACAAAAACAAATGAACAACTAAACAACTGGGAGCATGGACCAGGTGCACCGGTAGGATAAGCGTCCTCTGCTATTCTAGAAACACCCGCCGAGTTGCTCATAAAAAGTCCAGATGGACGAAAGAGGAAAGGAAAACTATGACCCGTTGAACAAATCAGTTTTCATGATGCAGATGGATACACTGTAGTGACCCACGAGTTCATGACGACGACAATAAAACTTCTGTAGTGATGACTTCAATCTTGACGCAACATAATATATTAATTGATTCTAAGTTTTAACGATCTTACGCCAATTTTCATTTATCGTATTCAAATATTAATTAAAGTATATACTAAGAAGCAATCGGGACCTAAAGCATATAGTGCGTATAGGTTCATCAAACGTAAGAACAGCAGTCATACTATTGATGTCGCGTACATCAGTTACTTTTACTTCATTATTTCTGCATACGGCAATGTAAACAGTACACATAACTCTTACTGGTATGCATCATGTAATAATAAATCATTCAACTTGTGTAAAAAAGGTTAGAGAGGTCAAATCTTTATCTTAACGTTTTTTTAAACCAGAAATCGAATATCTTTCGTAACTTCAACAACCAAAGACTAATACTTTGTTTCCAATATCTTCAGATCATAACATACCCTATTTGTATCCTAATTCCCTTGTTATAAAACCACTAGGGAAATTATTGTCTGTTGAATACTCGTGATTATTGATATTACTTTGAACATCTTTAAAAACGAATTCCGATTTGTCCCTCAGCATTTTGATGCTATAGATTGGCAAATATCCAACTTTTTCATACAAAATACTACATTCTCTATCGATGACCTTCACATTCTTAAATCTGGCAAAACGCCGCCATTTGTTGATTTCTTGCGTTGAGTTCGGCTTTTTTCTGGCCATTCCAATTTGCTCCATTTCTTTTTCTGTCTTGTTTGCGGAAGTCATTTCTTTGACTGTGTTTATGATATCGTTCGTTAAATTAAGATTGAGGTACTTGAACAATACCTGCGTCATATCAACAGGATGTGACGCAAAATGCTCGTATCTAATACGAATAACATTTGTTGTAGGAAACAAAACATTGAACAGGTCTGCTGTAGACAAATCACTCAATACTCTGTTACAAAAATCTTTTGTATATTTACGAAAATCTTGTTGTGTTGTCCTTATAATCTGTGACAATACTGTTGGCCTTGGATCCCTTAAAAGGTGAATAATCTTCACTTTCCCCATCCTAGAAACTAAATCACTTAAGCCTAGCATTGGAAATCGAATGGTTTTTATTACTACTTTCTTTGCCTTTTTACATTCGCCCTGTAAATTTGATAAGTTGCGATAAAAATCAGTATTTTTTCTTAAAAAATGATAACGGCCCATCTTTTGTACCTTTGTGTTCGTTTTATTATTGAATACCTGCAATTGTCTCCCTTGAAAAGATACGAAAGGCAGACCTTTCCAAAATTCCAAAGGCAATTTTGTCAATTGACAGGTCAAAATACTTTTTATCGTTTCTTTTCCCTCTAACAATGCTAACTTGGATTTTCTGAAAGTAGACAAGCATAGCTTGTTTGGTGAATCATATTTTGTCACTTGTCTGGTTTAAACCAAGACACTGAGCATCAATTTGAATTCATAAATCTAACCAAATCATGTTGCCTAAGATTCGAGTGGAAATTAAAAGAATATATTACATGTATAAGGGCAAGACTAGACGGGGAAAACAGCCAAACACAACAAACAACACGAAACAACCAAAACAAAGAAACAACAGTAAATGAGCAACCCGGACTCCACTAAATACTGGGAGCGTGGACAAAGTGCACCGGTAGGGAAAGGATCCTCTGATTTTATAGAAACATCCACCTGGCTGCTCATAAAATGTCAAGTCTGAGATAGACGAAAGAGGAAATAAAACTTGTGACACGGTCAACAAATCTATTCTTATCGTGAAGATGGATACACCACAATGATCCACGACCATAACAATTCACGTAGCTTTTAACCACCGGATAGTGATTAAATTTCCGCGAGTAATGTCTCACAATTTTACGTTTTCCTAAGTTTTCTTCAGATTTAAAGAAAGAAACCGAAAGCCTAGGCTTGATTTAAACTATTTCTGCAACGATGTTAGAACTGTCAAATTTGCGAAGTAAATTTTTTGTCATTCCCTCCGCGGACACATCACAAGAGTAATGAAAGAATGTCAGTAGGGAAATTAGCATTTGTTCTTCACACGAGTGATGAAAGAAAAGAACCACCGGGTGAAAATATGTGTTATTTTACTCTGTGAAGAATAAAGGCTGAAATGATTTTAAAAAAAAACACCGTCATGTTTATACATGTATTCAAATTTTTGACCGGCTAAAGTAACAGCTCTAAATTTATATTTTGATTTTCATCAACTTTTAATTGGTTCCATTCATTCACATTGATTAAAATATTATACCTTTTGGATCTGTTGTAATAGTTTAACGTTGAAACGTGGGTAAGATAAAAAAGAGGTTCAAATACGTAGAAAACATCCTTTGACTGATTGATTATGTCACCTAGAAATGTGGAACCACTCCTATAATATGTCAATATAACGACAGCTGTTGGTCCATCTTTCCAAGCACCATTACCGTCAGTATGCGCTGAAAGTAATGGAAACACGTGGAGACATTCAATGCGTAAACAAAACTATATATCTATATACATTTTATATCTATATGAACTTATTTTTGATGTGCGTTTTGTGAGAGTCTTTTTTTTTTTAAGAAATTATTGTATATTAGATAGGCTAATACCATATTACGAGTGACTTGAAAGCTTCCGATTCCGATCATTTATCTAATAGAAAATAATCACTGTATGACTAATTCATCAAGGACATGTGTATGCAGTTTATTCAGAATAATTTATCTCGATTGGCATTTTTCTTGTCATTTGCCTGCGATTAGAAACGTGAGGAAATGTTTCGGAAAATTTATAACAAAACCTTCATCAATATTGGTTTTTAAATTGTAAATACGAATGTATTACCGATTTCCGTTTCAAAAAACTACATTTGGCAGCAAATAAAAACTGTTATAAATAAAAAAAAATGTATCAATCATATAATATTGCCAAGTTGGACATTCAGTACACGTGTTTCTAAGAGTAAACTCTCATCTGCAGCATTAGTTTGTATACAAGAAATTCTCAGATCCAAAAATATTGAAAAAGAAATCCAAATTCATCACCAAAAAGTTCTACCTTGTGGAGTACAAGGAAGAAGCCTTGGTGTTTTATGAATATTAAAATTTGTTATATTGCAAATTTCGATTATTGATAATATGAAATGATTGGTAGTCAGACCTTTGGTCAACCGTCATCGACCCATTGGATATTAAAGTACCAATCAAATAATATTGGACACTTTGATACGCTGTACACGTGTTTCATGCAGTAACCTCAGCGGCATTAAAATCAAATTTAAACAAAAAGTTGTCAAATCCATTAGTATCGAAATATAAATACATATTCAGCACCAACAAGTTCTAATAAACGACAAATGGCTAGTCTATAGTAAGTAATTATACATAAGTCACGTTTTTTGTAATTGGACCGGAAACCAACTATGTAAAGACTAGCTGGTATTTTGTCATTATATACTATATGCCACAACTTATACCAGAGCTTGCTGAAACCAAGCTGACTTTTGTTATGCGCTAGACTTCTTGCAAGTAGTCTCCCGGAACAGGGTTATGTTGCTACGAGATCACTTTCAAAATTTTATGGCCGTCATCATGAACTCGTGGATCGTTACGGTATATCTATTCATGGACCATTGAAATCTGTTTGTTGAACTTGTCATAGTTTTTCTTCCTTTTTCGTCTACCCTGACGTAACATTTTTTTATCAACTCGGCGAGTGTTTCAATAATAGCAGACACTTACCCTACCAGTGTCCGAGTTTCTCATTTACTTTTGTTTCTTTGTATGTGTGATATTGATTATTTCTTATTCTTTGTTGAGTGTCTATTTTCCCTGTCTAGCCTTTATCCTTGGAACACATATTCTTTTGATTACGGCTCGAATCTGGTTTCTCTTGTTACTCTTTCAAAAAATAAGAAAGACCAAATAAAACGTATAGATCGTCTACTGGCGTAAAAACAACAAATACAACAAACACGATTTTCCATATTTTTAATTGAAATAAAACAAAAAAATATAAAATAAACATTATCAACATTTTAAAATATGAGGAAGCTAGGCCGTAATAAGACAAAATAGGTATGCTTTCAGGTAAACTAACTTCTAAAATTGTGTTGATATTTTTTCTTGATACCGGAAAGCACAACCAAAGCCTCAATACTGAGATAAAACAGATATATCAAATCTAAGTGCATGACAAGAGGGTCAAAACAGGTAGCAAAGACGATGTACACACACAATGTAGTAAACAGAACAGAATACAACAAAAAAAAAAAAAACAAAACAAAACAAAAAAACGGAATGACATCAGATGCTCCTGAAGGCCAAGCATGATCTGTTTTACCAAACGGCATCCGTCATATAGCAAGTGAATAAGATAATAATGGTAAAGGTCTAGCTAATATGATGCAGTTCCCCGACACACTGTCTACAAGCAAAGTTATAAAAACATACTTATCATTCAAACAATAATTATAATGTAAATAACATGGAAATGGTGTAAAATTACTACAAATTCAATATAAAGGATAAAAAATCACCACACCAGTACAAATGATGATCACCAAACAGTTAATTTTGAATTGGATATTGCATAAAAATAAACCACCAAAAATAATTCACTCAGCGGCAGGCAAGAATTTTAATATTTCAATGGAAATTAAATGAACTTTAATTTCTGCAACGCATGGTAGTGTGATTTAAAACTTGGAATGGCAAAATCACTCCTGCCAGTCATAAAACCTAGCTCTTGTTTTTCATTTAGCGTTTTCTCGGATATAGTATGGCGAAGAAGCTACACCACTCAGCTAGTTAGCGTCAAGTTCAGTAGGTTGTCACTTCAGTAAGACTGCAATCTGACTGAAGATATCTTATCTCATCTTTAAGGTAGAAACTGCAAATAATCTCCCAATCAAACTGTATGGCGACCGAAAAACGTCTGTAGTAATGATATCAACAACGGCTACATACCCATGACTTCAAAAGCTTATTTGACAGTATCAGTGCTGTACAAAAAGTGTTCAGATTACAGATTCGACAGAAACGGATCAACTCTGAAAAGTGTTTACATTTAAAGGATAAAGATGATGGTATATTTCCGACAGAAAAGTGAAGTTGTTTTCAAAATTCTGGAATTTTTTAACAACAACATATATGTCCAGTGTGGTGGACATGTTTTTTTCAACAAACGGTCGGCATTCCAATAGAAACAAACTTTGCTCCTCTACTTGCTGACCTATTCTTTCACTCTTATGAGGCTGACTTTAAAGCTGATCTAATCCGAAAGAAAGAACATCGTTTAGCTAGCTAGATCTTTTAATCTCAGTTTCCGCTATAAAGATGTATTATCGTTAAATAATCCTAGTTTCGGGGATTTGATATAGCGCATCTACCCCAAAGAACTTGAGATGAAGGATACTACAGACACTGTGAAGTCAGCCTCATATCTTGAACAACACTAAGAGATTGATGGTAAAGAAAAACTATTGTCCAAACTTTACGACAAACGTGATGACTTTTCATTCAGATTTGTCAACTTTGCTTTCATCTGTGGCAACATCCCTTCAGCAACTGCGAATGGAGTTTTCATATCACAACTCATACGTTATGCCTTATGCCAGAGCTTGCCTTAACAACGCAGACTTTTTGTACTGTGCAAGACTTTTTACAATTAGGCTCCTGGAACAAGGTTTTGCTGCTACAAGATTGAAGTCATCACTACAGAAGTTTTATGGTCATCATCATGAAGTCGTGGATTGTTACTGTGTATCCATCTGCACCATGAAAACTGATTTGTTCAAAGTGTCATAGTTTTCCTTTCCTCTTTCGTCTACCCCGGACTTGATTTTTATCAGCAACTCTGCGGGTGTTTCTAGAAAAGCAGAGGACGCTTACTCTACTTGTGCACCTGGTCCATGCTCCCAGTTTGTAGTGGAGTCCGAGTTGCTCATTTACTTTTGTTACTTTGTATGCATTATTTTAGGTACTTCATGTTCTTTGTTGTTTTTGTATCTTTTCCTTGTCTGGTCTTTGTCCCTGGATTACATTCTTTTGATACTGCTAGAATCTTGGTTCCCTTGATTATTCTTACAATGGGAAAGTCAAATCATCACGTTTGTCAAAGAGATTTGATTTCACACGTACTTAATATGTAGTAGGTTTAAGCATATTATCCAACTCAGTTTTCTGTCCTTATCTAATAAAGAGTAATCAAGGGAACCAAGGTTATAGCGGTAATCAAAAGAGACAAGGACTAGACATGGAAAACAGACATAGACAACAAATCATACATACAAAGTAACAAAAGTTGCACATATATTAACAAGAGCAAATATATAGAATTGTATACATTGAAACAATAGGAGAAGAAAACATACATTACAGGATAGAACTGTCGCAGTGTAGATCACAAAAAGAAAAGAAACAACAAATGAATGAACATTTAACATGTTCAAAGGCGTTTTCGTGCTTGATAAAAAGGTGCACATTTTCAAATATTTAAAAAGTTTGTCCATATATTAAGTCATGGTGACCAACGAACAATATTTTGTTTTTTTTTTATCCAAATTGGTGATTATTGAATGACAACACTTCATCTTTTAGAAGAAACTGAAATTAATGGCAGTATCAGTGTTAGCTATGAGGCCGACACCACAAGGGTAAAGAAACAGGCTGCCAAGTTGTGTTGATGCGGATCTGATAACATTCTTTAATATTAATAAAGTCACCAAGAATGTGCATAAATTAAAATAAGATAAATATCAATCGGTACCAATCAAAGTTTAATTCAAAATTAGTTATTAATAAAACCTTCCATACGTTTCCGCGTTCTACTTCGCCATGAGTTTGCGTGAATCACAATCAATTTGTCACTACTATTTAATACTTACATTGATGTATGACTTACCATTAACAGTGCCACTATTTCTACAATAAATCCTAAACATCATAACATTTACAGAGATGATAATAGTTGACATGGCATAACGCGTTTTCATGTTCATACCTAGGGTTAAAGTTATTTTGACTTGACACCTACTCTTTTAGAGATAAAAATGACTTTATGATAACAATTGCGTCGTTTTGATGCAGTCAATTATGAAAAACATATGGTACAAAAGAAACCTCCATTTTTTCTAAAATTTTAAGGACATCATCCTTTCTCATCCCTTTGAGGAAAGTTTTACCAATAACTAGTTTTTATTATGAAAGTTAATTTGAAGAAGAAATAGTTCTCTTCAGAAGCCTATTATAACAATAACAAAAGACTTCATTACAACACTTCGGGGTTAATGCCTTTCTTTTATTTGTACACTGACTCTGCCAGCTGTTCAGAATACAAATACTGACAATAGAGTAACGTAATTCAGATACTCTTTTCGTCAAATAAGAGCAAAAGTCATTTTGTAAAAGATTTGAAAAAAAAACTGTAGGCGTTCTCCGTCGAAATTGCTTTTTCGATATCATCGCATTCCACGGTATATAAAGATTACTTCCTGCTATGAGACTTACCGATATTTTCAATAATATATGTTCGAATTAATTTGATATCTGGCTTAATTCGGGTCTTTGTCTTCTAAACTGGGGTTCAAATCTAATGGCAATTTTATCAAACATTATAAACTGGATTGCTTAATCTTTTTAAACCACAACCAGTACATCTTTAATCAATTTTTGTGATAAGGTACACAATTCCTGGTGTTCGTCAAGCTGTTGGACATGCATATGGTATGAAATCATCGTTGTGTGCAACAAATATTATTATATACGAAATAATAAGTTGGATTATAGTATGATATATAATATAAATTATGTGTTATAAAGATATAAAATGCTACATCAATCTAATATACCTGAGGACAAAAGCACTCCACTGATATCAGTTAATAGTATCGTAAAAAGACAAGTGTCAAACAGAAAAAAACCCCTGCACAAACTACATTCGGAATATATAAAAAAAAATTTCACATAACACAAACCACATACCGAATATCAAAACAAAATCTCACACAGCACAAACCAATTAAAAGCTGTATCAAAAACGTAACAAACTCAACTAAAATGTGAGTAAAATCAAATGGAAAGAAAAAAAGATCGGAGAGTGACTTTATTTGTTCCAATCGTGATGTATATTGGTTGTTGAAACTATGTCCATCAAACATGTCAAACAAATCTTCTATCTCACTATTCATAATGGAAATGATATTATTATCTGTATATTTGTTGCTAAATATTAAAACACTGTTAAAAAATCTCTATTTTCAAGATCCACACCTGGTTATTGGAATAAAGAGTTAAGGTCTCACTAACCACTTCTAACGTTTCCATTACTTTACATGTTAAAAAAGTAATTTTCAAAGTCTCACTGTGAATTCCCAGGACAAATGACATCTTAAAGCTGCATACCGTTGCGAAGCTTGGAAAATAAGGCTTCCAAAATCATTATGCTAATGGTACGATCATAGTAGAAATTCTTCACAAAATTTACTTGAATAAATAATACTGAAAATCCACATTTTTACCTGTTCTGCTAACTGACAGCATGGAGGCAAATTACTCACACATGTAAACAATATTCATACACTTTTGTAGTTAATTACATATATGATTTTAAAGTACACATTCTCAGCTTTATTTTGACTACTTTTAATCATAATACATACAAATAATGCACTTACAATGCATATGTCTAGGTTCAGTGTGTTTTTGGTACTACATAGGGGGATGGCCATTTGACCTGGAAGTGGTTAGTGAGACCTAAGATGTTATCTGTCAGAATAAACGTAAGCAGTTTAAAGAGACTTGACACCTTTACAATTTTGAAATCATATTTCGTGTGGCCATTCAAGAAGCTAATGAAAGAATAACACATTGTTTGTTTTCGTAGAAATAATAACGAAATATAAGACCACATTTTGATTACATTGTCATTGATTTCGATCATCGATATCGTTCAATATAGTCCAGCATCCAAATTCATTTGTCAGACATTCAATACATATGTTTTCTTCATATGTTGAAAATACGTATTATGGTGGTTTTGCTGCAAAAAAAACATCATAAAATGATAAAATTTCTTTACCAACCCAGAATGGTAATGTATTCAGTCCGTCCTTTGGTTGAAAATGATCTTGCAAAATCATATAGTAAGCTAGAACAACATCATATAGTAAGCTAGAACATCATCATATTTGTCATAATTGGCTAGAGGTGCTTCATCAGCATCTTTGCATATTGACATTGTTTTGAATTCATCTCAAATGTGACGAGCGAGACGATTAAGATTTGAAAATTATAAATTTCTCTTTCTTGTGCAGTAACATAACCTGCATATGATGTTTACATTTCTCAGCTGTTAAGTTAGGGTATGTCAACCAAGCTATCTTAACTTCTTTATAAACTTTCATATCAAATTGTGTCAGAATTGTACCATAGTAGCATGTATAACTTGCTCAACTCCTTTCATATATGATTGGGATTTTTTGTAATTCATATAATATTTGGGAGTATGTTTTTTACCTAGAGTTTATGAGTTATTTAACGTTGTATACATCGATAAAGTTAATTGTAGTATCTTTTTTCTCGATTTTATTGTTTGAAATATATTGTTTATTTTTGGCTTGCCTTCTTTGTGTTGTATTTGTTTCATGGTATTACAAAACGTTGTGATGAAAGCCTGATTGCCTTTTGGGCAACATTTGAATTTCGGAAACTATTTTCAAACAAATAACAATCGAGAATAAGTTTCCAGTCTTAATTGTAATACACACTTTAATGTTGAACTTTGTAAAACGATTAAGTGGCGTACTTACATTTTGGACCTATTTGTTTGTCTTTAGCATAACGGCGTCATTGGTTCACGTTCTTAAAAAAATAAAAGAACACAATGCGGTCATCATATTTTGTTGACTGGCTCATAATTAGCAATAAATAAAAAAAAATAAAAGAGGTATATTTGTTCGGGGACTATAACAATGTTGGGTCATATTTTTTTCCATTTTCTGTTTCATGTTTCATCTCCTTTAGAGTTTTTTCATATTAGATTGGTTTCTTTTTACTACTTATTACACGAGCTTGTAGAAGTAAGACAGACTTATAACATTTATAACAAATAGAAGGATTCGATTGAAATATGATAGCCGTCATAGCTCTAAATAGTGTTGCATTTAGTAGAGAAATTAAGTATTTTCTTCTAGTATTCCACCATGCAACAATGCACAAATTAAGATTAATGTCGATCACATAGTTTGCACTTCCATAGTTTTAGATCGTCTAATTTCTCCTTTTAAGTGTTGTTCTTTTTCTTCTTTTATTTTGAAACTTGTGTGTGATAAATTGCAAGGCAGAAAATGAAACGCGAAAATGGTCTCTAGATTGTTTTGAAAATTTATGTACAAAGGGAGCTAAACCAATTTCAATAAATTACTTCAGTTTAAATAAAAATAATAATTCCTGTATTATGATTGTTTTGGCAATAATTAATCATTAGGTGAATATTTTCTATTGTCCAACATAGGTTTAAATGACTAAGATGCTTTTGACAATGTAATGGCGAATTACACATCCCACCACACAAATGTTATAAAGAATTTATTGCATATAATCATTGATACAATGAATAATAAACGTGTACATATACACAAGTAAAGCATCTACAAAATAAGGAAGATTCATTCTTGCCTATTGTCATTCACAATTAAATAATATATAAACTAAGTAGTTCATTTGACTAACCGCCTATACACCGAAAAACAATACTCTCCATTAAAAGGGAGTTGTTAATTTTATATAAAGTGATTAACGTTGCCAAATAACTGATATATTTTCTTAAATATAAAAGTATCTGTTTTCAATTAGACGTCCAACGTAATTGTAACGAATTTAAACACAACACAGAAATCTGACATGTTGCACGATTCATGTGAAAATCATATACTAATGTGTAAATTATACATTTTCAATATATTAATCATATGATTCTCGTAATATTAGCTTGTTACACATGGGAATAATATGGAAGAGTCACACTGATGACAACATCATACAAAATACAAACATATGATTATCATATCTCAATCACGTGAAAATTATATGCAAGCTGAAGTATGTGGTAATGACATCACATGTATTACTACATACGATTCTAACGAGTGAAATTGTCGACTGTTAGGCTTATTTATAAACATTTACTTGACAAAATACGTCATGAATTTGGCGCTTATGTATAAACAGCGTTCAATGAAAAGAAGTTTGTGACTTTAAGTTTTAAAACTATATTACATAAAATTTCCTTCATTTAAAAAATAACATTTATCAAAAAAATAATCAAAGCTTTTAATAACTATTTAATACTAAAATGTTATATTCATGACGAGCGAATATATAAAATGCATCGACAAGGAAAATCGTTACTGAAATTAGAGCATTGTCCCTCTTTTATCGCCTTATTGTAACGGCAATGATTGTACATTCATTTACTTATTTCGTGTGCAATGTGTACAGAACAATAGTTGTGCAAAATTTTAAAACTTCAAGGTCCTACTACAACGAAGTATCCCGTAAAAAGTAATTGAAAAAACCTTTACTTAGTTCGACATATGATGGATCTGATATTGTTAAATACATTAGAATGGCATTTGTATCGAAAATATTCTATCGATGTTGGCTATCCGTCGATAGAATTATAACAAGATTCTCTTGAACAGAGATAATTCAATCGACATCGACCTAGTATATAGAAAGATCGATTGACTCCTTTTTGAATTCGGTCCAGTTGAGATTAAAAAGCAATGTCAATTGTCCTCCGAGTATGTCAGAATAAAATTTAATCCAGAGGGCGTAATGTAGCATGATGAAGCTATGCTTTAAGCGTACTTGATATTTATAATTCCGATTCGACACTTTCTAACATTATTTCGGAGGTCATCATGCCAATCGGGTAATTTTGTAGATATGAAAACTTTTGGTGTTCTTCTTGAAGATTAAAAAATAATCGCACAGATGTATCATTGAGAATTAATTCATTTTCAACTGGTAAATAACCCATTATTTTATATAATACTCCACATGCATTATCTACTATCTGAACAAATCTAAACCTTGCTTTTTTCCGCCATATGTCAACTTGTGCAGATGAATTTCCTTTTACTGTACTGAGCGGTCCAACCTGTGATTGTCCTGATGACGTCATTAGTTCCACTTGGTTGATGATGGATTCATGTAACTTTATACCGACGAAATTATACAGCAGTTTAGTCATTTCTACTGGATGCACAGCAATGTTTTCGTACTTCAATCGAACTATATTTTTAGTCTGAAAAACGGCAGATAGCATGTCACCAGCAGAAATGTCGGATAGCATTCTACCACAAAGGTTTCTGATGTAATCTGGTGGAGTACGGATATGTAAGATATATTTACTTTGAGATAAAGAAGTCGGTCTAGGGTCGCGGATGAGGTGAATAATTTTTGTATCGCTTCTACTTGATATCAAATCGCTCAAGACAAACATAGGAGTTCGTATTGTCTTTATCACAATAACTTTTGCCTTTTTGCACTCATTCTCTAAATCAGTGATGACGTTCTTAAAATCGGTGTGTCTAGAATATCGTTGCTTGATTTCTTTTCTATTCTTTTCGAAAAACCTTTGAAATTGGAAACTGTATTTATATCGAAAATCTCCTCTCCAGAATTCCAAAGGTAGTTTTGTAAATTTGCAGGTTAGAATATTGTGCAGGATATGTTTTGTCTCCGGTAATTTCGTATCTGACAGCCTATAAAATAAAAATATAGTACATTATTTATGACAATTACAAAGCAAATCATTGTATTTGATAGTACTTTTTTTTATTTTGGTAACAATTTCAATTCAAAGATCATATTAGTAACATTCAAATGAAAAGCTGAAGTAATACAAAAGCCATAGGTAAAATAAAACGTTCATCGTTAATTAAAAAAGTAATCAAGGGAACCAAGGTTATAGCAGTAATCATAAGAATGTAATCCAGGGACAAAGACCAGACATGGAAAACAGACACACACAACAAAGAACATGAAGTAACTAAAAATAACATTGTTATATTGTAGCAGTGAAAACAAAGTTTGAAATCGAATCCCTCAATATGGCATACCTATAAATAGCTATCCAAATATCAATTGCCTGTGATAAGTAGCTGCAGAAACTGGCGAAAAAAATGTAAAAGTACGGGCTTAATGATGACTTTTTTCCTCTGAAGAGGAGATATAGTAAGTTTGTAAAGAATCTATACAATACTATTATATACAATATACAATAAAAAAGTTATTACATTTTATATTGTTTATTATCATCCCAAGTAGAGAATCAAACTGCGCTCGCGACGTCTTTTAATTCATTATTTGCTCGGAACAGTATTCACCAATGTAAATGAAGAAACTCTACAAGGATACATGTGTAGACTGAACCTAACCTGTCTACTTGTGTAAGGCCAAGTGGACCTCTAATTTGCCTACATAAATAAAAATGTTCGAAATGTCTGAACGAAGGCACTGCCAATCAGACAACCGTTTAGAAGAAGGCATTTTGTTATTACCCTTCACTGTACACCATCTATTAACCAGTTGATTACAATAGTGAGTTTAATTGAAACTTGACAAGTAAAAAAAATATCTAATGATGTTCTTACCTCTTTGGCTATAACTGATTGAAAGAATTTACCTTTTAGTTGACTCGTAATAAGTCAAGTTGTATCGCACATTGTACAGAAAGTGAAGAGGCTCAAATAAGTAGAAAACATCCATAGACTGACGGAATATTTCTCCTAGAAAAGTCGATCCGCTCCTGGCATATGTCAGAATGACAACAGGAGTTGGGTAAGAGATATCCAAAGCTAGAATGTAAATGGTGATTAACAAAAAACAAAATAATTTCTCTTGGTGTAAACATTAGAATTATGCATTTGGAAAACGTAAGATATTTTGTACAACTTTGCTCTCGAACGACATTTGAGATCTTCTTGGAGAAAATTGAATAAAATTTCTCTATTGTACCTATTCTTTCACTCTTATGAGGCTGACTTAATAGCTGATCTGATCAGAAAGAAAGAATATCGTTTGGCTAAATCCTTCAATCTCAGTTTCCGCTATATAGATGACGTATTATGTTTGAACAATCCTAATTTCGGGGATTTGATACATCACATCTACCCAAAAGAACTTGAGATAAAGGATACTACAGACACTGTGAAGTCAGCCTCATATCTTGACCTACACTTAGAAATCGATGGTAAAGAAAAACTATTGACCAAACTTTACGACAAACGTGATGACTTTTCATTCAGAATTGTTAACTTTCCTTTCAACTGTGGCAACATCCCTTCGGCTCCTGCGTTTGGAGTGTTCATATAACTCATACGTTATGCCAGAGCTTGCCGAAACTACGCAGACTTTTTGTATAGCGCTAGAACTCAAACAATAGGCTTCTGGAACAGGGTTATGTTGCTACAAGATTGAAGTCATCACTACAGAAGTTTTATGGTCGTCATCATGAACTCGTGGATCGTTATGGTGTATCCATCTGCACCATGAAAACTGATGTATTCAACGGGTCCTTTCCTCGTTTGTCTACCCCGGACTTGACTTTTTATGAGCAACTCGGCGGGTGTTTCTAGAAAAGCAGAGGACGCTTACCCTACCGGTGCACATGGTCCATGCTCCCAGTTTTTAGTGGAGTCCGAGTTGCTCATTTACTTTTGTTACTTTGTATGTATGATTTTAGTTACCTTATGTTCTTTGTTGTGAATGTCTGTTTCTGTTTTCCATGTCTGGTCTTTGTCCCTGGATTGCATTCTTTTGATTACCGCTATAACCTTAGTTCCCTTTATTACTATTTCATACTAAAGATGTTGTTACATGCGTCCAAAACTTAAGTACGGTTGAAATACTTCCATTAATTACTCCATAGACAAAATCATGTTATCTTTTCTTGATTGTGTCCAGCTATTGATGTCGGAGGCACGGCTAACTGTATGTTGTAGATAAATGGTGAATAAGTTTACAGATTAGAGTACATACTGAACAAAAATTGAATTCGACAAATTGTACTCTTAACAGTACAACAGTATGGTTGCCTTTGATTTTAGACAAGTTCGGATGATGACTGATTTATGTGTCCATATACATTAGTTTTTCAACAGTTGTTGGTGGCTAAGCTCTCCCTCCGGGATATCCAACAGAAAACCTCGTTCATAGTATGTACATCTTGCGGCTGGACTGTTGACTCTCTAGCCAACTGCCCCCAAGACCCCACTTGGAACTTTGAGAGTTTCTCCCGTTCTAGCCAATTGCCTCCAAGACCCCACTTGGAATTTTTAAGAGTTTCTAAAATCTTGTCAACTGATGAGAAAAAAATCCATCTTTTTTATTAAATCAATGTAATAGTTATTTATTCATTTGTGAATGTGTTATGACGTCACATTAGGCACAACTATTGTTTTGCCGTCGGGATGAAACTTTGTATATTGAAATGAGATAAAAATGGAATCATGTTAACATATCCCGTACTCTGTATTCCCATTGACATCAACATTTAAAACGAGTAAGACATTTATTTGATAGTTTTAATTTAAGAACATTTACTTACAGAGATCTTTATAAATAGCATTGCTGTTTTTGAAGAATATTCCTGTAAGCCAAAAACTCATCAATAGGCTGAAAGTGCAGAAAACAAACACACGCACGTTCATACTCAAATGAGAAAAGATTAAAGAAGAAAAGATTTGTCAGTTTTAACTTGTCTGTAACATATGTTTATAAATAAATAACAAAGATTTGCTTGTTAATTTCAATAGAAAGCACAGAGAAAATGTCCATGCAATATATACATGTAGTTACACGGTGTTTATATAATTATTATAAAAAAAATAACAGAAATGTTTCGATTGATTCTGATTTTATTGCAGTAATTGGTGTCAAGTGTCGGCATATAATGGCGAATGCCGACCATTCTTAATTTCATTTTATTGTTTGTTGAAATTGCCAAACATGTTGTAAACTGTATGATGTATATTGAGAGTTTTAATTATGAAATTTTGGTCGATATCAGAACTATTTCAATATTGAATAAATTTGTAAAAGAATGCATTATATCTTTTTGTGAGCAATTCGGCGGGTGTTTCTAGAAAAGCAGAGGACGCATACCCTACCGGTGCACCTGGTCCATGCTCCCAGTTTTTAGTGGAATCCGAGTTGCTCATTTACTTTTGTTGCTTTGTGTGTATGATTTTAGTTACTTTATGTTCTTTGTTGTGTATGTCTGTTTTCCATGTCTGGTCTTTGTCTCTGGATTACATTCTTTTGATTACCCCTATAACCTTGGTTCCCTTGATTACTCTTTCACTGATTAGTTAATTATAGGGTGTTATTTTCTATACAAAAATAAGCAAATTGAACAACACGTGATTTATCCTACTCGTTAAAGCATTGTCTTCATGTTTTGTTTTGTTTTTTGGTTTTTTTTAGCTTCTTTTTATAGTATTTTTGATATGTCAATATTATTTTCATATATTTATACCATGTTTTAATCATGAAGTTTCTAACTTTGTCTTGCTCATCAAAATGAAAGTTGAACAGCATGAGTAGTATTGGAAATGTTTAAAATAATTGTTTACAGTTGAAATTATAATCCACCGCTGATTGTTTTCGTTTTTCGTTTTGTTTTTTTTTGTTTTTTTGTTTTGTTTGTTTTTTGTTTTGTTTGTTTTTGTTTTTAGTTTTTTTATTGTAAAATAGTCAATTAATCGAAGTCACTGAAATATTTTTAAAAAATGTTATATTTTTAATCATTTCATCTATTGGAAAAAAAAACTCAATATTTTTATCATGTTTTCCAAAATGACTTTTTCAATAGTAGAAGAAGATAAAATGTAAATAGATGGGTAAAAGTTATTCCTTTTGCCTTCTTAATGGTAATTTTATAAGATGTGGCAAACTTTAAGGAAAAAGTGTGTAGGATTTATAGATACTCTGCCACATATGGAGATTTTTAATAAATCAGAAAATTGAAAAGAAAAGTTTCAGTCAGGTGGCGTTAGTAGCCGATTTATTAGGCATTTCATATGATGCTCATGATGCAATCGCGGACGTGAAATCCTTGCAAAAGCTTATAGAAAGTACCGACATTCCGAAAAAAAAATGACTGAAAATCACACTTTCATTATTGAATTAATCATAAATTCGTTTAGGCAGAACAGTGACATTAATATCCAAAGTGAAACATTCTCATCTGTTCCGTCTGATGTAATTTCAAAGCCCATGATGAAGACAATTGCGTCATCTGGATTAGAATTATCGCATTTGAGATTAGCCTATCAACGCGGAAATGTGTAGAACAGCTACTCAGCGAAGAACTTTCTAACAGAGAGCCAAGTGTAATAAAAACAAGAGAATTATTCGATCAATCGCTTCATTTTTTGACAGGAAATGAATAACAGAAAACGCAACGATCATGTGTCCATTTTATTTTGAAGAGATCTTCTTTCAATACAAGTACGTCTTATTAATTAAATGATTATCAGAAAACGCTTTCGTAAAATATAGCTGTCTGAAATAGAATGATTAGATAGTTAGACAGTGCTACATGTATTTATAAATCGCCTACTTCATGAGCTCTTCTTTCAATACAAGTACGTCTTATTAATAAAATGAGTATCAGAAAATGCTTTCGTAAAATACAGCTATCTGAAATAGAATGATTAGATAGTTAGACAGTGCTACATGTATTTATAAATCGCCTTCTTCATGAAAAACTTTGTTTATCTGCCTTTTCGGTATGTTAATCCCCTATTCTAACTTCTTGTAATTCATTTGAAACTGAAGAAAAAATTGTGTCCACAGCCTCCCCGTCACTAATTTTGCTACACTTTCTACATATATAACAACTGTCGTAGCAAGTCTAGCGTTTCATTCACTACCGTATGAACATGTAAAGGTATGTTCCGTCGCCGAGGTAAAGTTTGACGTTACCGAAAAAGACCGAAAAAAGGTAAGTATTTCCCACTTTAGGAGAACATGACGGATTAACGAGCCCCGTTGTCAAGTGATTTTTTTTATATCGTTGGATAGCTATTCCCAACGATGTTAGAACTGTCAAATATATTTTATAGCCTAGCTGGCCGAGTGGTCTAGGGCGCTGGACTTAGTGCAGGCGGTGTTGCCATAGATGTCACAGCGGTGCGAGTTCGAGTCCCGCGGAGGGGACGACAAAAATTTGCTTCGCAAATTTGACAGTTCTAACATCGTTGGGAATTTTTCAGACCCTTCTATAAGTTTACGTTATCCACCCTGTATCAATTTGATCCGATGCAGCAGTGTAGTGAATAGAGTCGTCACATTCTGAGACGTTGTATAATATTGATTTGTTGTGACATGCATCATTAATTTGATCCTCTATCCTACATAATAACACCTAGATGAACTGTCCCGTACTACCATACATCGTGTACTAAGTTACAGCCCTAGATTAATCCTACGAGGAGGAATCACCCGGCCAGTGTCTCAAACAAATATATGTGGTAGTATTACATAATACTAAAGCTATCAATAGAAAAAAATGTGTGATAATTATAGCCTTCTATTAATCTGGGTCTTATATATGGGGTTTGCAGCGCGAACCATTAACAATGACATTACCTTAATTACCACGTAATGACATCTCTATAAAACAGAACAACCCCGGAAGTAATTACCGTATGACGACTTTTTTTAAAATTTTGGTAGACTGTTCCTTTGTAAGCCGACTTCATATTGCAAACATTATGGTAGTAGTGCTGATGATGTTACATCCATAATATACAATTTCAAACAATCTCTTAACATGAAAAAATTTTGCAAAGATCAGCTTGAATACGAATTGACGTATTGATGATATTGCTTTGATTATGAATATTTACGGTGGTCTAATACTGCCGAGGACAAGTTTTTTTAAATTTATGCAATTCGATGAACTCTAGAGATCACTGTATTAACATATTAACCAACCAAGTAAAGAAGAGTCTGAGGAAATGTATGTCCTGACAATAATAGAAAGAAACATACTGTGTTAATCAATTCTATAAATTATTAATCAAGAGATAAACATAATAACAGGTTGCATTGTTTTGGAAAAAAAGCATCTGCAAACAACATTAAAATAGTCAGAAACGAAAAAATTAAATACATATTCAGTTATCAACAGAACATCTGTGTTGTAATTACAAGTTTTGTGAAAGAGTAATCAAGGGAACCAAGGTTATAGCGGTAATCAAAAGAATATAATCCAGGGACAAAGACCAGACATGGAAAACAGACACACACAACAAAGAACATAAAGTAACTAAAATCATACATACAAAGTAACAAAAGTAAATGAGCAACTCGGACTCCACTAAAAACTGGAAGCATGGACCATGTGCACCGGTAGGGTAAGCGTCCTCTGCTTTTCTAGAAACACCCGCAGAGTTGCTCATAAAAAGTCAAGTCCGGGGTAAACAAACGAGGAAAGGCAAACTATGACCCGTTGAATAAATCAGTTTTCGTGGTGCTGATGGATACATCATAACGATCCACAAGTTCATGATGACGACCATAAAACTTCTGTAGTAATGACTTCAATCTTGTAGCAACATAACCCTGTTCAAGAAACCTATTTGTTAGACTTATAGCGCGATACAAAAAGTCTGAAAAGTAGCTATGTAGATGTTTGTAGTGGCTCAGGAATATATATGTCTTGTTAACATACTTCACCATATCCATTCTAGTTATATTAAGTACAAGATCCCCACCTTTATACGTGCAAAACGTTGACATTTAATAACAATTTCCAATTTTAACTGAAAATGATATGACACCTTTGCAAAACCTATATAAACTAGAATAATACCTGCTTGTATCGTTTTAGTCGGCCGTAAGGTAGTTTGATAGAAGCATTTTTGACCAGAAAATTGGAGTGGACATCCGATCAGAATTCAGCCAAATTAGACAATCGTGGGAACATACAATGTGGGGACAAATGCCAATTATTCAAAATCAGAAGTGTCAAAATGACAGAGCACGATTTGGGTATTTCACAGACTTACAGAGATCGTCATAGGCGCCTTAGTTTTTATAGTTGTTTTTTTTTCGAAATTACTGTGCATAACGTTTTGCATTTGTTGCAGAAATAACAACATTATATCGTAGTCAAAACTTTATCCAGAAAGAGATAAACGCGGTTCGTAATGTGGACAGTATGAAGTTTTGAAGAACGAAGAGAGACAAGTCATTATTATGGAGCAGATGGAATATTACTGGACACGAATGAAACAGCGTTAAAACGTTATCTTTTTTGTTAGATCCTGTTTGCTGAGTTTTCTTTTTCCCTCAATATCGTAAAATCTACGGAGACGAGATAGACTTGACAGTATATATACATTCATTTTATAAAATTGTGATATGATGTCTTATCTTAAGATTGGAGGGAGGAAATATATTGATGAGGAGGGGATACAATTTGTTCATAATGGAATGTAGAACATGTCCAAAACATTTGAATGGAATAAATAAAAATATGGTATAATGTAACGACAATTTATTTACATTCATTACACGGTACTGACTAGCATTCACCCACCCCCCCCCTCCCCACTCCCACAAAAAATAACATTAAAGCTGCTTACGTTTTCAATAAGTTTGTTATTCAATGATATTTTTCTTTTACTCTTCTTAAAAACCCTTTTTACAGGAGTATTTGCCATTTATTTTTATATTTTACAATGTACCGTAACATTGATTATTTTTCTTGGCGATATCATTTATACCATTATTAATATGAATATTGAATAAGTATTTTCGTTTTAATTGTGATACTTTACATATCGTAAATATTCCAGAATTTTTAAAAAAAAACTAATAATTCCATAAATTAAACATGTTGACGATGCCTAGGACACCCATGCTTTTATCATGATCTCGCTAGTAATATGTTATAATGTTCTAGATCATCTTCATCTTTAGATATGACTGATCGCATTTCATTTCGAGCACTCTCGTGACTTGAGTTAGATGATCTGTTTCTCTTCCGGATAACAATTTTCTTTCCTGGTTTTGGCTGCGGATCAAGTTCCTGTAAACAGACCAATTGTTAGAACGTTAAACAAATCAAACCCTACAATATTCATAGCTCCAAATGCCAGGCATTCTTCAGCCAATAATGTCATATAGACTTGCAAATCTTAATACACAAAGAGATTTCTTGGTTACAAAAAAAAAAACAGTTGTGTTATTTGAATGGTACCAATATTTGTCATTTTATATTCACATTACACATTATAAAATAAGAGATGTTTGTTTTTTTTATTTCAAACATGACATTGTAATGAAGACCACTGACGGAACTACCACATACCTGTACAGGTAATCTTCTTAATTGGGCTACTTGAGGACCTCTCCGTGGATTATCTCTACACAACCAATCCTTGACTCTTGATTCCAAATAAGAAAGCGATGCTTCTTCATCCTCCTCGTCATATGACGTTATCTGATGCCTTTCCGGAAGTGATTGTGCCAATTCTCGATCATCGATTATAACATCATCCTCTAAATCGTCACTTTCATTTTGCATTGAAGGTTTAGCAGCACTTTGTATTCTTCGGAATGACATCGGACTTTTTCGCGTTCCTGATGATCTCACGTTTCCCTGTTTTGATTGCTCTTCTGTAGCCTTTTCAAGTATTAATTCGATGTCTTTAGAAGCACCTGCCATTTGTGCCGCCATTATTAACGACTGAGGAAGCCGTATTGCATGCATGTGTTCCTTTCCTGGAGTTTGTTTTCCCTTCATCCTGTTTAGTGATCTTTGTTTAGATTTCTCACGTACACGTATCATATAGAATACACTACCTGGGCCATCTATATCTACTAAAGGACCAGTATGATTAAAAAATTGTCTTTCAGCAGCAATCACAGAATCTTCTTCTTTGACATATTTTTCTGAAGGCGCCTTTGGATTGTTTATAAGATTCACCTTATTTTGTAACAAATTTAGCAAAGGGACCTCCTCCTTTTTACCTAAGAGGTCAATTCTCGTCCCTATCTTAACCTCCAACATTTGTCGCATTGAATCAATCGTTCGTTGGTGTTTCTTTACAAATAGTCTTTCATAATGTTTCATTTCGAGCACTAAAACGTCTGTCTTTTCCGTGCACATAGCAGTCTGTACGTAAGTATCTAAATCTAATAATACCTCCATTTCACCTATAATTGATCATAAAAAAATATTGATCAAAGCTTAAAAAGCAAATGGAAAACCTGCATACTATTGTTTATTATTATTCTTTTTTTTTATTTTATTTTATCTTGTGTTTTGGTTTTTCGTTAGCATGTCTTCATCACAAGGGGGTTTGTCTAAGTATGATGCTTAAATAATTTTAAGGTTACTTTTCGTTCTGAATGAAATATATGAAATCGATTCTATTACTGTTGCTTTTAGAGTTATAAAGTGTACTTTACACCACCAACATATTTGTAACTTTTTGTTTTTTTTTTCTAGTTTACAAATCACTTTTTCACTAAGAACAAAAACAATGCATCAGCAATAACGTATTTAAATTATAATAGCTCTGTTTAATGGTATTCGTCACAAACATTAAAAAAAACTATCAATTTAAGCATTAATTGCCACATAATATAAAGAACTATCTTGTTCGTCATGTATTGATGGTAATTAAGACATATTAAACATTATGTTATATCAAACAGTGTGTAATAGTCTTCGTGTTGCATCTGTGTGTTTCTTCATAAATAATGATAGCTTTAGCGTGATGATAAAGCAAAATAAAACGTTTAATTTTGAAATGACATAACGTCCTCTGTTCTATACAACCAACAAAAGAGCGTTATAAAGTAGATGACACAGATCTTTACTTAATTCAATCTCCTAGTATTGACTTACCAATACTCTCATTTTTGGCAAGGTAACACATTTTAGTACTTTTTATGTGATCTTTTTTCTTTATAGTTGTGTATTGTGGATCTGTTGGTGGTCGAACGCGCTCATATTTCTTCACCAATCTAAAGACAACAAACCAATGATATTATTATATCATTTAAAATTAATATTGTATTCATAAACAATACACGGGCTATTCATATCATTCTAATTAAAGTCATTGTACTAGTATGGTGTAAATGTCAAAATGTCAGTCACTGCGTCCAATACACTTTCGATACACAGCATTGGGTAATTTGAATAAAACCGTTGAATGTATTTGATATGAGCCTCGACCAAATTATAGAGGAAGAGCACCAATATGAACAAAATATAAACAAAGTTCTTTCATTTTCAATGAAAATGCTGTTACTTCAAATTTGTTTTCGACATCTGTTTTCTATTTTATTAAAATTGAATTAGGATACTTATCTGTACACAATATGTACGAATTAAGAGTTGAACTTACTTTTCACTCTCGTCTTGAGCATCTAGGAAGACTTTTGGGTATTGAAACACATGTTGTGACGTATCAGTCAACATTTCTACCTGCCCGCTACAATTTAAATTCACAAGAGCTTAAATAACGGAAAAGTAGTGACTTTCATGTAAAAATCGATGAGGACAAACATTAAATATTTTTTGAAATATTTGGCTAGTTCATTTACTTGCCAACAAAAAAGTTCCAACCGAAATGCATCATTTATGAAGCAAAAACCTAAAAATTGATGCGTGCAAAGTTGTTACATTTAAATAAGCCATTCACAGTTTTAATGTCATATAATCATTCACTATTTCACAGAAACGAGTTCGCACTATCTAAAGAATGTTTATCATGTGCTTACCTTATAATAAAATATATATTGGTCAAGGGATCTCCTTGTCGAACTAAAATGCTTTCGTACGGAAATGATTCCTTGTACAACGCCATAGCAAGCTGTTTCTTGTACCGTGGTGCCCAAGTAGAGAAGAGAGGATTGTCTTTGATAAAAGCCGCCTTTTCCTCAAATTCTCTGGCCAGAACATCTTTAACAGCTCTATTATATAGTGATCTGTCCACCACTAGTAAATCAGTCTTCTCCTCTGCCACGATAGATGCTGTTCTGATACAATCTTCTGACATTAGAGCGACTTCTCCAAACGGAACACCTGGTCCTAAGATAAAGATGTATATTTATATCGTTAAAAACGGGATAAAAATTCTGTTTCCATGGAGATGTTAAATGTTGAATAACTACGTATTGTAACAGTGATGAATTATTTGTAAGTCACCTGCTGTAAATGGCAGGACAGTGTGTTTAGTTCATATTCTTTATCTGACATTTCGTTTCAACTAAAACTGATGATAAGAGTTCATGACAATTGCATATATATACTTTTTTCACCTATTCACTCTTAATTACTGTACTTTCGTGCGTAGTTGAAAGACAAAACTGCTTCGCTTAATGTAATTTTCCAATTACTTTAAAATTTATGAATAAATCATTAATGGAGAGCACTTTACAATGCTTTAAAACAAGGCTAAATAAAGGAAGGTGTTTTAAAGGCCTTAGATCGATTAAAAAGACTGTATACATTCCTTTTGAACACCAGATCTATAAGCCTAATGATAACCTACCAAGTGGACAAACATAGTTCCCTAGCTTAGATCTGTCGAGGGCTCCGTCAGGAGTTCTGCTGCCGATGAGAGCGAGTGCATTCTGGTCATCTCCGTCATCATCTATTTTATCTTTGTTGATAATGAAGATGCCAATTTTACCACAAAGTATAATGTAAAAGCTGAAAATATAAGAATATACACAAACTTCATACTCTACCTATTTCTTTTTTTATTCAATGTTTGATAAAAAAGTTGTCCAAACAGCTAAATCACCGTGATTGTTTGCAATTTTGTTTTTGGATAAAAAAAATTGTATTAAAATATTAAAAGATATACATAGTGTGCTTCGTGTAAATTGGATGATATGATTACTAACATTCCGAACACTCTTATGTATACTAACCAATCACCGATGTCGCCTTGTTTTATTATCATTTCGTCTTTCTTGTATGTGACATGGCCACAGTTTCGTACTATGTCTTTTAGGTAGTCTGCAAATAAAAACATGACATTGACTGTTTACGAATTATTTCCTATGGCAAAAGTTCTGCATTTTGAATGAATTTTCTTAATGGCGTATATTGTTTCACGTTCAACGTACAGCATTAAGTGCCCAGGTTAATTGCGTTACTCCTTGTTTTCCCTTTGTCGGTGTTCAAATTCATAAAAACGAGAGGACGTCATCTTGTCCTCTATTAATTAGTTGTTATCCCAAATGATTTGGTTTTTGAACGTGGTAGTGAATTAATTGAGGGGTTTTACATGTTTAAAAATGGTGGTTTAAAGGTGTCAGGTTTTCAATGCAATGCTAAATGTCATATGGAATAAAAAGCGAGTTTTGTGTTAATATTTGACAATTTCTTGGGTTCGAATCTGATCAAAATTTATGTCGATACGCTTAAATTGAACATAGCTCTGACATAGTATATGATACATGACTATAAAGACCAACGATTTGACCGTCGCGTACGCGTATAGTGCACTAAATCATCATGCCATTGTTCCTATGATACTTTTAGACTACATTTCCCTTCTAATACATGTTGAGATTTCAAATCATTCTTTATCTCATAACGAATTTATGACTGCTATTGTGATGTAAATAGTTTTCAGATAAATATTTGTCATTGGTTAACAGACATGTTATTGTGGTTCTAATTATTTCCAACAGATATTTTCATGTCATTTGTTTGCCGATTGAAATAATCCACTACTAAATTTTATTTGCATATAATGGAGTTTTCATTATTTTCAACAAATTGTAATCCGGTAAATGTTTGGTGTGATTGTTTTCATCAATTATATCCAAAGATAAAACTTGTAAAATAATTAAAGAATTCAGTGGTTCATTATCGTGTCAGCGTGAGTTAACAATGTTGGTATGTTTTCTGCAGCATTTTTAATTCATTCATAGAAAATAATTATTAAAAATATTAACAAAGAATGCTGCTAACGTTTCGTTATTTGTAACTTCCTTTTAAACTTTCTATGTATAAAAGTAGCACACATGGTTACAATGTAACAAATGTGTCTTCTTTGAAATGTCCTATGATTTGAGGTATGAGGAACAACCATTTATTTTCTAAGCCTTATAATCTGAATATTATTTGTAAAAAAAACACCGAAGTATCAAAACCGAGTGACAATTCAGAGACATAAAAAATCCAAGTACCTAGCCAAAACGTGAAAGCTAGAAACGATACTTATCCAAAACAGAAATAAACAAACAAAAAAACATAAAAGCTGAAAAGGAGGACAGTACGGATGAACCCTGATATATTGTCAACTATGAGAAATAGAAACTTCATACCGGTCAATAAAATTGTGATGAGGATCATAAAAATATCAATCAACAAAGCTTATCTTTAGATGCTTATGAGACAGCATCTTCGCTCCTCTAAGAATGACAATATACAAATTACATGTACTACAGTCTTGGTTAAACCATAAATTGTCTACTCCATAGCTTGAGATGTTTGTATATTGCCCACCAAGAAAAGTGAAAGAGTAATCAATGGGGCCATAATTCTAACGGAAATCAAAGGACTGTTATCCAGGGACAAACTTCAGACATGGAAAACAGACAAACACCACAAAGAACATTAAGTAACTAAAATAATACATACAAAGTAACAAAAGTAAATGAGCAACTCGGACTCCACTAAAAACTGGGAGCATGGACCATGTGCACCGGTAGAGTAAGCGTCGTCTGCTTTTCTAGAAACACCCGCCGAGTTGCTCATAAAAAGTCAAGTCCTGGGTAGACGAGAGAGGAAAGAAAAAACTATGACACATTGAACAAATTAGTTATCATGGCGCAGATGGATACACCGTAACGATCCACGAGTTTATGGGGACGACCATAAAACTTCTGGCTTCAGTTTCACAAAAAGTCGCAAGTGTAAAATTGATCGTAAGTCATGACGTAACAATGCCATTTTCTGTTATGACGTCATTACTTACGATCAACTTTACACTTACGACTTTTTGTGAAACTGACACCTGTAGTGATGACTTCAATCTTGCACCAATGTAACCCTGTTCCAGAAGCCTAATTGTAAGAAGTCTAGCGCGACACAAAAAGTCTGCGTAGTTACGGCAAGCTCCGGCATAACGTATGAGTTGTGATGGGAAAACTCCATACGCAGGTGCTGAAGGGATGTTACCACAGATGAAAGGTAAGTTGACTATTCTGAATGAGAAGTCACCACGTTTGTCATGAAGTTTGTTTCGATTTCAAATGTCCTGTATCATATTCGCACAAGTTATAAGTTCTAGATATAATGCATTAGAATGTGCAGCAGTCATGTTAATTTAGGTAGGTAAAATTTGTGTCGTTCTGCAGGTTTTTCCTTTCAGTTCACGACAAAATAAACTAGAGTAGGTCTAGAAGAAAATGACTTGTTTTGGTTCCGATTCATCGAAAGTGCAACTACAATGACCCAGCATTATTCCCTTGTTGTTAGTAATAAAAACGGTAACAAATACTACAATAAAAAGAAGAGAACATTGGAAACTAATAAACCAATACAATTTGATCATCTCCTTTGAAGTTTAGGACATTAAATCGCATTTAACATTATATTATTGCCACGTATGGGAATTTTCTATACAATATTTTATCGTTTGAAATACTTACATTGCCATTTTTATTATTTTGTGGTTTTAATATCAATCGTGTTTTGATCGTCTGAGAATGCAGGTGTTAACAAAACATAAGTCCCCAGCTCTACACATGAACCTTGTCTCACTTAGAGTATCTTATGCTTATTGACTTTTGTGATAAACCTGGGGGGGGGAAACCAATGAATGCTATTGAACGGTCAAATGGTATATGTTCTGATGCTGAAGATTTTTCTCTTAGTTTTTAAGTGCATGCATTTTCCTTGGTTGTGTTGTGTTTCTGAAAACCTCGGTGGATAATTTAGTTACTCTGTTTGCGATTGCTCCATCCCCAGTCCGAGTTATTTCAAATATAAGGCTTGAAAATTTCTCAGATTGAAATAATTTTTCTTTAGTTTTTAGATAAACTTGATCCACAGATGATCCATTGTACATGTATTTCCACTCTTGATGTAAATGTAAAAATCGATCTCAAAAGATGGTACCACATAATATCATTTTGAAGAGTATTGTAAAAGTTGGTGGAGCGATGACTATTCATCACTTTACTATATTTAACTAGAATTGCGTTTTTTAACGGATTTCAGTCTCGGTATTTGTCTTTCTTTTGGAATGATGGAATCAAGTGTCATTAACATAAAATCATGGCATGAATTGCCGAATCAACAGTTATATTATAGTTATTTTCAAGTTTACTACCACCTGCCCATCTTCAATGTAAGGACCTTCATTGCAGTTACGCGATTCAAACTAAGCATTTTACACAGTTAATAGTAAGTTCTGTCAGTTAAGACACACATCAGCCTTCTGAGTGCCTTCAATAAACCAATTTAACGAAATAATAAAGTGGTCCAATAAAATTACAGGTACTTGATCGATTTTATGTTGACAATTTTCGGAGTAGTCAAGAGTTTTGTTTGGATATTTATTACAACTTGAAGATGGCGTGAAATAAATCTCCATCGTTAGGTCTGCCCGGGTTATGTTTAAATAAACAGTGAAAGTATTTACAATAAGTATATTGCTCTATTTATCCGTCGGTAAACCCTAAAGAAAGTTCATAAAGTATGTACCTCATGCACTCACCTAGACACCCGAAAATTGTTTTTTTTTATTTGAGCCTAAGATGAAGGGTATAGTGATACAAATATCCGTAGCTCATTAAATATAGCAAAACAAGTGACTGTATTCAGGATGATGGCCAGAAACAAAAACGAATTCTAATATAAACTCTACTATTAAAATGATCATATTGACATTACCAAAGAGACTCGTGTTTCTTCATTAACTTAATGCACGTTTTCTGTGATTGGTTTGGGAGCTTAACTAGTAATTTATTAATATATTTCGGGTATCTGTTATATCTGGAGTTCCAAAAGGCGTAGTATAAGAATTAAAATTAACTTGCTAACAAGGGGATCTCAGTCAGCATGTTGTGAACAATTTAAATTATTTCACAACTTTTTAAGAAAACTAATCTGAATATCGATACGTGTCTTGTAGTAATATTTGAGTTCCATTTTATTGTATCTATTGAATGGTCTGTAACAAGACCTTTATATTTCATCACCAGATCAATTCAACATCAATATTTAATGACAATCAATAATAACAGCATCGGCTAAATCAGATTTTTGTTTCTTACAAACAGTCGTTAATCTCTGTAAATGTCTTGGTTTAGTTCAGAGATAATCTCGATAGATGACCGAAGTCTGGTTTTATTGAAAACCCGTTGTCTTAAAACTACAGTCATCTATCATAAGGTATTATGATACTTTTCATATATTTTATTCCTTTTTCTATCTAAATCTATTATATGCACGTATTTTATATACCATCTTACTTTTGTCATGAGTACAAAAGTAGTGTCCATAAACTCCGTATTTATTGATATAAAACATGGAAGGAGAGTGGTGGACCTCGTTCTCTGTGGCAGTCAATCATTGATCAAGTCTATTAAGAATTTTTATTGGACGATCTAATATAAAAAATGACAAGAATCCATGGTAACGAAACAAGCAAATTATCGCACTGAAAATAAAAACGGTCTACAGTACAAAATAAGTCATAACAGAGAACTAACGTAAACTTGTTCATCTATATGATAAAAGTTTTGTGTATTACTTTTCAGTCGCTTTTATGGCAGCACATCCTCTCCGAGTATGAATTAGAGTTCAAGTGTTATAAATGATTACCGAACTTCAGGAGAGGCGGAGCCAGAAGTTGAAAATGGGTAGGGGTGGGTATTGCAATAAAAAAAATCGTAAAACGGGGGCCAGTCTCTATCTCATTTTCTTATTTTTGAACAACTTTGCACATTTTTTTTTAAAGTTTTACACTCCCCCTGGATACACCCATTTCAATTTAGTAAAAAAAAACCGTATGAAAGGCAACATGAAAACTGATTGAAACGGTCAAAGGTAGCAAAAACGATCATGTCTCCGTACACGTTATCCCGGTTTACAGAGAGTGAAAGAATGAAATTACATATTTATTACCGTACCAAACGCCCAGAATTCAAACATTTTTTTCCTATATCAAATTACTTGATGTTCAAATTATTTTGATGTCGCATATTTTTGGTACACAAAAATACTTGACAAAAATTATAGCGACAAGATCTGAACAGGCGTGGGTCACACGTTTCTATAAGAGAGTAACATGTTTTCCCCAGGAAGTCTCCATTCAGAGTCTTCCATCTTAGTAATACAAACAATTCAGAAGATTACACGCGAGACGTTGTCAGTTTGAAATATAGATATCCTTCATTTAATTATATAAAATATTAAGTAAAATTGATCACCGATTATCTACATTGTAACTCGACAATCTTCAAGGTAAAATCGAAAAACAGACTAATTGATAACAGAGTGACGTGTACCCATAAAAGTATACCTACACAATCCTGCGGATAGCAATGAAGAAGAACTAATAATTTATGTAAATACAGTTTATTTTTATCATGAAATACATATTAAAGACTCTTACAAATTGCTCATGTCTTTAAATTTTCTTTTTTTAAATAGAATTAGACAGTATGACGCAAAGGGAATAAATGTTATATTTTATTTTATGTTTTATTTTTATAATCAAATCTATACCCATTTGAACTATTTACAGAAAAACTGCTCCACAAACCTAATAAACACTTCTTATTTTACTACGTATTCTGGTTGATTCTTTTGTCTTCAGGTATTAGTACTACTCATCAGGACTTCAGGCATTAGTCTTACTCATCAGGACTCCAGGCATTAGTACTTTACTCATCAGGACTCCAGGCATTAGTCTTACTCATCAGGACTCCAGGCATTAGTCTTACTCATCAGGACTCCCGGTATTAGTACTACTCATCAGGACTCCAATCATAAGTACTACTCATCAGGACTCCAATCATAAGTACTACTCATCAGGACTCCAGGCATTAGTACTACTCATCAGGACTCCAGGCATTAGTACTACTCATCAGGACTCCTCAAAGCTCTAACCAGGTCTGTACTAATTTGTCATTAGGGGCAGGGCTTTATATGTTATGGTTTGACATGTGTAGGTCATTTGAAGCTTTAACCTCTATGCAGAAGATTGGGGATTAAACGAAATAACGCTAAAATGGACCAGAACCATTTTTATTGCGTATATGGAGACCTCTGGAAGCTTATTAGTGCTTTAACTTTTTCACTGGTGTTTCTAACTCCTTATACTTCTTTGTTAGGTTTGTTGTCTCGCTGTCATTGCATATAACTTAGTTTCTTTTTCTTACTTTTTTTCCTTAATGAATGGTTATGTCTATGCATGAAAAACTACAGTATATGTGAACATTATGAAAACGTCATAAAATTAACCACAAAAGCATTGTATATGATCAACTTTGAACTTACTATACGAGCATTTGTTTTAGAATAAAAGAAATCATTCATTTACTTTTGAAACATTTATGCTTACATTAACATGATTATAATAACCAGGACCCATCAAATTCAAATTAAACCCCATTGTGTTTCCCCGGAGTCCCACCATCTTGGTCAAGTATCTACAAATAAGTCCCAATTAAAGAAAATGTTCCCTTCAACTGACAAACAATTTTCATCGACTCTTGACAGAAATGAACAGTCGTGGAGGACTCTTGTTGGAATTAAAGTGCTAACAAGTGTTTGTCCTTATTAATTAAAAGCTAAGTACACAATTCGTTCAAAAGCCTGTTGTACTTTTGTGATCTTTTCTGTACCAAAATCGGCAATTCCAACTTTTGTTTGATGAATCAAAGCAAACTATTACATAACACAGGAAAAACGTGCAGGAAAGCATTTTAACAACGGAAAAAACTGTCGTCCAGTTTATATTGTTAGGATCACATATATATATATATATATATATATATATATATATATATTATATATATATATATATATATATATATATATGCAAGAAATGTAAACGAGCCATAAAATAACAGTGTTCCGATATTTTAAGATATCATAATAGTAATTAAACTGAAAATTAAATTGAGTGTTTTATTTACACACGACTACATGTTCATTAAAGGAGAATTCCAATCCATCTGTTTTACTACATAACAAAAGCTGGTCAGTGAAACTTTGAATAAAAGTATTTCTTTCGAATACAATTGTCTAAATACAATTATGAAACTGCAACTGTAGTAAGATTTCGTTTAATTGGAAGACCCAGAACATTTTCAACCAAAAGAAATATTTGGTACGCCCTGTGAACTATATGTTATTTGTAGTTACATATTACTTGGTATCTAACTCAGTATGGATTGGTAAATAATCCCATTAAAGTCAGCTTTAAACCTTTAATCATAATCCCAAATGCAACTACGAACATTACACATTTAAATAGCCATTAACAGAGGGATAGTATCGTGAGAAAGGGCAGGGTATCACTGCATATTAAAATTTCGTTTGCTTTTGAAATTTCCACATCAGAAAACAGGCTTGTCTTTTAGTCTTGTCTTTAAGGGTTAGCAGAAGTTTGTAATATCTCTTTATACCAAGTTATAACACGTAGATAAAATGTTAAGACACTCTTTAACAAACCAGTAGGTCGTCTTTTAGAAGTTTTCAACAATTAACTATAAGACATGTCATTATCCCTGTCCTTATAAAGCACAATATCTGCGCATTTGTGTCCTCTGTCATGGATCAATAGGAGATTCATGGTTTACTATAGAGTATAGAAATGAGACTTTCTACGGCTTACATTTAGACCGGAAGGGATAGCGAAATACCGATTGCAAAAACAACTGATTCCCTGCATAAAAAAAGAACATTCTTTTGATTTAACAGATTATATCAATACGAGACAAGGAAACACAATATGTAAATTATGTCGGAAGCAATGTTAATATCTTAATCTTATATCATCTGTCTATAGACCCGTTTTGACTGACTCATAGATAAAGAAACAATTGTATTTATTTATTATTCCTTGAATTTAAAACACGTATTTTATCGGTAGCATATTTTTTGAATAATTTATTTGGCTTTATTTATATTGTTCTTTTTCTATTCGAACTACTATTGTATTTCTCTTTTGTGTCCATGATATGACATTGCAAAGTAATAAGGTACTTTTAATATTGACAATCACAATAATTTATAGTTTAAATGTATTAACATGGTCATAGTCTACCCAATGCTTTATTTCCTAATTAACACAGCAAACGTTTCAGGATTTAGTTTGCCTGTTTTATATAGATAGCTACAAAAGTATTGTTAAAAGGAAAATATTGAAAACTTATTTCACGACAACTCGGACAATAAAATCAATAAACAGTTTAGTCATATTCCCTTCTATGAATAAAATGTGAAAATAATAACATTTAAGCCAGATCGTAATGGGGTTAAAATCACAAGCTCATAAATATTACTGTCTCATCCAAATATATTAGGAAAAAGGTGCACCAAAGTCTCATTGTATATACGAGAAAACTGTGTTATCTGCTTACATAGGCAATGACAAAATATTGGAATGTCATATATGAGAAGTTTACATTCGTAAAGAAGAGTTTAACTTCATATACAGTTTAGTGAATCTCTGTTGATAAATGTTCACATGCATGGATTTGAAATTTGACAAGCGACCCGCCCGCGTTAGAATAAAAACACCAGAGAATCAGTTCAAGCTTAAATTGTCAATATATTGTGACATAAAGAACAAAATTACAGTAAAATTATTCTAATAAGAGTATTTACTTTAAAATGAAAATCATGTGTCCATGAATATTAATTCCTATTGAAAAGAGATACTCATGTATTTCTTGTATCGAAACCCTTTTATGTCTTTTTTATATTAGAGATAAAAGTTCTTTATTTAGAAATCATATACATAAAACGCATTTACCTAGTGAACCAAACTAACATTCGTCCCATCTTGTTTACTAAACTATTGGTAAAGTTCATAGGCACCGTGTAATACACATCATTCTTTCAACCCGTCTCTTAATTCGACAGTTAAATAAAACTTCACTAATGAAGTGAAAATCATATGGAGTTCATAAGCCAAGAAAGTTTTACTAATGACCACTGAAGTACAAATATAGTTTCTTTTTTCTATAAACTTATACTGGGATATAAGTACAGTCAACACCTACACATGTATTTGTATTTAGTTTATATATCAACTGTTTTGTGAGACTTCCTACATAACTTATATCTTTCAATCTGAATACCTATTGTGCCTTTATTTTAAAGTTGTTTATAGACAAATTTTATAAACGACTTCCCATTCCAGAATAAAACTTCACCCGTTCATTGTTGGTCCTATATTATTGCAGAGGGGCCTTTTCTGTCAATACGGAATTCTAACGTTGGACGGTCACATATAACGTGCACGTGTGAAAGATTTCATTCATATAGAATAAAGACGACCTTTTTACTGAGCATTATATCATCGACAAGTAAGAGAAAAACTCTACATACCTGTTTTTAGCCGTGAAAACAGCTGGGACTTTTTCCGTAGCCATGGTAACAGCGTCTGTATCTCAAAGTCCTGTCTTAACTTTGGTGGTTTTGATATAACTTGTATCACTTTATCAAGTGCGTTAGACATGCTTCCCCTCTATCTTGTCTTTAAACTCTATGCCAAGTTACATCCAATTCTAATCCTGGGAGATATATGGAAATTTTATTTCATCTCGTTTAACGGTTGGTAACGCCCACGACAGCGTAGTCTACTAAGTACAATTGTAAGATGTAATTCAAATTTAATTATTCAATAAATGTATCTATACGCAAACAATATTGTCTTTTGAACATAAAACTGTCCCGCCGAGATTGACATCGTGAACTTTTTTACTCCATCCTCTTCTCAGCGTTAACGACACTTACCATTTAAAGCCGGAGAATTTAACAATACACGTTTAGCTGGCTAATTGGACAAAAATCCGTGTTACAATACAAACAGTGGTATTATGAATTATTTAGAGAAAGTAAATAGTTTGTAACCCAATAAAACAGCGCTTGGACAAATAGTCAATCTCAGAATAAAACCCATGCTAGATACTTTAAACCTAGCCAAACATCAGGTTCAAAGCTTACGCTATGTTTCAGTACAAATTTATACCTTTATTTAACAAACAATAAACTGATGTTGGTCCCCATTAAACTTGTGTCACACATAATTTGACTTATATTTACGAATAACTTAAAATGTCTGTTTACAAACCACTTCAGTTGATGAAAGGTATATTATAAACTTTTAAGAGAAATCGTTTTAATGTTAGTATAAGTACATAATAAATTGCAAAACACGTTTTATACTTATGAACAAACAATAAACGATTTTGAATGGTAAAGAATGGGAATATGAAACTTTGTCATCGGCAACTGTCACTGTGGTCATGAACACACAGGGTGCAATGTACTTAAGAGGTCAGAATCGGGCATCAATATAACCCCTGTGTTTGGTAATGAGTCCTACTGGAAACAAGGAATCTTAATAAGGACGTGCTTTCATCATGTTATTTAACACTGACAAGAAAATAACTATTTAAGACTTTATATTTGACTAACGATCAAGGTTATATATGTAGGTCTCAAACGGCTGATGAGAAAATAAACGTACTTGTAGACAACTCGGCTTGAGGATATCTAACTTAAAAACGTTCTAGCTTTGTATCTCTATGTATGTATCTAATATGACAGCCAGTATGGTAATGTACAAAAACATTACTATGAGCTTCGCAGCGGCGATGACTTAGCTAACGTAATTTTTGGATCATAAAACTGATCAGATTACATCAGCAGTAAAAATAACGCAGAAAGCATACAAACTATGTAACATTATACTGAGTAAATGAAGTGTAGGCGACAGTTCTGTGACGTTTTTACTCACTCGATATCGTTAAAGCTTAGCCTTGTTTAGAGTTAATCACATGGCAGAGAACAATCTCAATTACATGTAAACTTCAATGAAACAATGCGTTTCCATGCAATTTCAGAAACATTGACGATATTAAAGTACTCTTCAGATAGGCAATATTGAAACGAATGAAAATCAGGGAAATTCAAATTGTGTTGTCAATTAACTTTACAGGACAAAGTGCTATTTTTGGATACCTGACTTCTCCGTTCCAAGTAAAGGCGTAACGTATTGGCAAGCAACGTTGTTGTCAACGTGTAATATTGAACTAATGCCATTAATGCAGACGATGGTTACTGATATTTATCACGTCAATCTTCCAGAGAACTGTGGACAGCAATGACTATTTCGGACGGTAAATAACAACTTGAACAAAAAATAGAATCAGAAAGCTGTTCACTTATTTAAGGTGAATTCCATTTGCACGACTAATTTAAAATACTTGTAAATCATGCGATTGAGTTTTGAACCATTTTTTAATAATACTCCTGCGAGACTTTTGTTTCTTCAAAATACCTAAAATTTACGATATGTTTCATAGATATTTTCTAAATCACTCTTTGACCATATGTTTTTATTGCCATTACTTGAAGCACTTGATATAAATACTTCAAGAATTTGCTCTAGATTAAAATTTGCCAAAAAATATGGCATATAAGTCAATATCTGCTAATAGTAGAAAGACTGCCTATTAAGTTTTATTGTGATGCTAATAAAAAGTTTTAGGGTTTTAGTGGAGGACGCTCACCCTACCGGTGCACCTGGTCTATGGTACCCAGTTGGTTTTTTTTAGTCTGAGTTGTTCTTTTACTTTTTTCTTGTACGTGTTAATTTGGTCATTTCATGTCCTTTGATGAATGTGTCTGTTTTCCATGTCTAGTCTTTACCCATAGATTGTATTCTTTTGCTTTCTGCTAAAATCTTGGTTCACTTGATTATTCTTTATCATAATTTTATCCTTAACCATGCGCGAATATTTATTACAAATGAACAGCAATTCTTTAATGGTAAAAGCATTATCAATTCCCAGGTATTTCCTGTGTATCTCTGTATATTACAGTTTTTTTTTAAAAAGTATATATTATATATCAAAACTTTTCTCAAAAGTCGCACCAATTTTATACATTAAAACCATGCAATCGTTATGCTACCCCTTATAAAACCTTTTAAAAACGTTTCCGATACCTAGCAACAGTTCATTCAATAAACATGATTATTTCTTTTTTTTTGCTTCGTTGAGGCAGTAATCTCTATAATATTGTCCTTTATAAATTATAAACGCTGATTGAATTATGACTTAAAAGCACTGTTCCGTGCATGACAACAATTATTCTTAGGAGACTACTTGTAATTACGTCACTGCGTCTGCATCATGCGGTTTAGTACATGTAAAGCACATTATAAAATTTTAAAACTATCTATCATTAATCATTCAAATAATTATTGATTTCATATTTTCTTACGGGACCAGTTTCAATCATAATCCTTTTGGAAACCTAGGAAACTCGATTGAAATATCTTACGGAAAATCGAACTAAAAAAACTTAAACATGTCAAAAGGGAACGCGAGTGCATTTAATGCAACATTGCCCTAAATGATCAAATTATCCATGGAAACATGATAACGATGCACAAGAAAATAAATATTCATAACATCATAACACTTCCGTTATTACAAAGACGTAATACAATGGAAACAATTATAAACCAAAACTCAACACAGGATTTTTCTAGCCCAAATGTACTTGAGTTTTTGAATTGTCAAAATTTTGACCGAGTAGCATTTTAGATTAATAAAACCACATTGTAATCATCTGCAAAAATATCGAAGCAGGGACACAAATGGAGACTTCTAAAACATCAGAATCAAGACATGGCAAAAACGTGGAAACAGAAAAAACCTTCATACGAAACAGAAAAACAAAACAATAATAAAATTAAATATTTCGAAATGAGAAACAAATTGATTTGAATTTATGCAATACACCATAATGTTAATATCTATAACATTTGTAACATGTTAAATCATGTTATTTTTTTATGCCGTACAGGTTGTAACTGGATCATAACCATATTTCCTTTATGAGTTTGTGCCAATAAAGTACTTGTATTTGTAAAAACTTAGATTTAAAAAAAAACTTACACACAAAATAAGGCACTTGCAACGCCAATAAAAATACGGAAGTGAAATCATGCGTTGCGAAGAGCAAATAGTAACCAAGGGAACCAATATTCTAGCGGAAATCAAAATGATGTAGTCCAAGGACAAAGATCAGACATGAAAAACAGACACACACAACAAAGAACATGAAATAACTAAATAACATATACAAAGTAACAATGAGCAACTCGGACGCCACCAAAAACTGGGAGCATGGACCAGGCGTACCATTGCAAGTTCTACTTGACACACGACACACGTCACATTGCAGGTGAGTAAGGTAGTTCCATACGGTAAGGTCACTTCTGAAAATTTGATCTCATTTTATTGAAATAAAGCTGTTTTGAGGCACTCCACACAGGAATTTCAAGTGTTGTTTCTTAAAAAGTACATGTTTTTCTAATCATTGCTGCGTGGAGGTTCAAGTAATTTACAATTAATTTAATTAATTAAATTAATAATTATTGTCATAAAATCCAGTAGCCATGGTTTCAAACTGAACAAAATATTACTAAGTTTTAGTACAAATTTGGAGTGCCTTTCCAAAACTAATAGCCAAAATACTATGTTTTTTGAAACACCAGGGCTTAGAAACTAGCACATGATGAAAACATGCATGGGGAAGGTGGAAAATGACAAAAATGATAATACCCTTTTCTATTCATTTTCTTGCAATTTTAGTTCCAAAAGTTTGTGCAAAATGAGGTATTTTGAAAATTAGCTAGTTGATGCTGAGGAGAGAACTTAATACGAATGTGGACTGAAACATTTCAGTTACCTTTCTTCTTTTAAATCACACTTGTTCACCAATACATTTATTACAACTGTATTATTATATATAAATGCTTCACTTCATTAAAACAATATAACCACCAAATTTCAACTTTTAATTTTGAAGTTTTACAAACTTGTACTGGGTCACTTCGGTGTGCTTAACAGTGCGCCTAAAAGTAACTATATAGTGCATTCTAAAATTCGTCAAGTTTGGAAGTTAGTCAATCCGGTAAAACGTGATATCTACTTGATGGTATATGTAATGTCTCTTCTGTGAGATATAAACTTCTTGTTAAGCAATCAAATTCTAGTGATGGCCATAAAACTAATTTAGTGATGAAAGCAGCGAAGCTAGACATATCCTGTTTTAGAAGCTTATTTGACAGTTCACAAGGTCTACGTAAAAAGTAAGTGTACAAATCATATGCACTATGGTAACAAATGAAATGTATACTTCATAGACTGAAGATGCTGATATACTGTCACTGTGAAAGGGAAAGTTACAGTTGGAAAACTAAAATCAATACGTTTGATATAAATTTTCGATTTCAAACATCCTATGCCATCTATGTATGGGTAACAGTTTAAGTATGTAATAGACGAAAGGGTATCAGTTGTTTTCAATCTGAAATTTATTTAGGTAGATTAAAAATATTGAAATTAGCATTTTTAAAGATCATCTTAAAAAAAGAAAACTAAAGTTAAAGGGCTGGGCCAGAGCTTGATTTTTTTCTGAATCAGACCGTGTAAAAACCTATCTACATACTGTTATGGGAGGAGACCGAACAGGTGTGGTCCATATATTGTCTTCATAGGTTTTCTATAGTCTGTGGAAACACTTGTTTTCCAATCTGGACAGTCATATTGTTGACCAGAATTTCCAGCTTCTTAGAATCAGTGTGGCTATTTATAAAATCACAAGAGAGTGTGTAAGCAATTTTCATGTAGATGTATGATTGTTTGCTTTCAATTTTCAAATTGAATATATAGGTTGACTACTGAGACTTTCAAAAAAGTTAGTTTCAAGATTCCATTAATTAATTAATTGATTATACGTCTAATGAAAGAAACATCATTTATTTCAGGGTGACAGCTTATTATCAATTAAGGATACTCTGTTATGTACTAGTACGAAAACCTGAGCTAGATTAAAGATGTTAAGTCACCAATATATAACCATTTTATTAATCTTAACACTTTATGTGAGTTTTCTCGCGGTTTTCTGTTTTTTTTTTTAAATCATTTTTTCATATAAATCTCTGTAGTCTTTACTTTGGTTTTGTCCCTGTACTCCAACGGTTGTTGTCGTTGATATATATTTATCTTCCATGCCACATATAAGAATAAAGATCGAGATAGGATTCATTCTGAGGTTCTCCTCCCAGTTCATTTTTCTTACAGTTGTTAACTTTCTTGTCCATTCTTTTTTTGGTTTCCAAGCTCTGCGTCCCACGCATTCGTTGAATCTTCTTCCATTTTCATAACTTCATGATGCACCATTCCTTCGATTTTCTACAGAACAATGTTTTGCCTAGTTGTCCTTGTGTTTCCTAGATCCCTTCTGCAACCGCGTCTTTAAATACCTCTGTATGCTGAATTTACAGACCATTTCCATGTTGTGCGTACTTATATTTAAACAATTAAAATATTTTTATCCGTGGAATCGCTCAGATTCAGGGCAAGTCTTGTCTTAATTACCTTTAATTCCCCAACAAGTGACTAAATAATTGTTTGGGATAAAAAGAATTAGTTTGTAGTGTTATGGTCTAAACAAAATGACAACCTAAAAGGTACGTAGCAAGCTTACCATTTCAATATCATGGTATGTCTTGATTTTGGAAACATGGTCGATAACAAAGTCTGCTTAATTGTGTGTTTAGAGTTGACCGATCTAAATGTATTATATCATTAATTAAGACAAGTTAAAACAAGTTGCTTATATTTTCCTTTGTAAAATTAATCTTCTGAATTAACCACTTTTATTCCACCTACGCATGTATTTCATTTTATTAGAGTGATAATTGGTAACTCATTAAAACACGTGTGCAGTATATCGAAAATAGCAATATTTTTGTACTTTATGTCCGATGGGTCGATGCCACTGCTGATGACCAAAGCCCCCGAAGGTATTCACCAACCCAGTGGTCAGTGTTGTTTGAACCCGAATTATATCAGATTTCATTCGTCATATTTATCCAAATTTGCACATCGAGGCTTCATCAATTGTTTTGCGTATGGTAGAATCTCTAATTGATTGATTTGGCTTCCTATTTCGATAGTTTTGATTTTGAGTACTTCTTGCATATTTCATTCTAAGCACATATAAAGCATATCAAAATTTACAATGTATATCAATTTGGACAATTTGTTGAATACCATGTAAAATGAAGTTCCATCTGAAGTTATTTACACAGAGTACTAGTGTGTTAAACCAAAGTAACTTCTCAATGTTATGTTCCTTTTGTTTTATTTTTCTAAGTTCTGACATGAATCTATAATTGTTTTTTTGTTGTAACGTTCGTGTCCTTTCTATTGTGGTCTTTATTTACTATAGCTACATGTAAGTTGCTTCTGCTTTACAAGAACAGATAACAGGTGATCTACAAAACAAAATACGAAAGGAAATTGTGCATATAATGATATATATATACAATACTAATATATCATTTCAGTCTACTACCTAAATGGTTGCTGTATAAAATATATATACTATTGCCTAGTGAATCATAAAAACACTAGGATGTTCCAAGTATTATTTTGCCGTTTAGATAATGTATTCTATACAGTAGTAACTAATCACAAACTAAGATTCACCTAATTAAACAAAGGCTGTGCCTTTAAGAATTATGAATTAGTGAACGTTTAAAAGGTAAAAAGGTAATAAATACAAATAAAATAAGAATAAAACGTACAAATATATGAGCCCAAATTTTCGGCCTTCGGGCAAAAAGTATTGAGGAGAAAACTGTCAATCCCTACCACAGAGACAAGATGCCCTTCAAAATTGATCTTGATCATTATGAATATGCTTCAAGTTCAAGATTGAAATTTCTAAAGACGTTTGCTGGCCCGACGACCTCATCAGTTTCCCAAATAAAAGGGCATGCCGAACAGTGTGTTCGCATACTGTGCCGTGTGCTTCTGTAACTTACAGGGGGGGGGGGCACTCTTGAAAAAACTCGTAACAAGGTGCGCTTTCAGACTCTTTCCTTTTATAGACAGTAATTAGAAGCCATTCGTTGAACACTGATGACATGTATTCGTCTCCAAGAATGTGAATCATGATGTTCTGGATTGCAACATTGTGAGGATTATATGTCAAGACCAAAGGAACACGGTAACTTGTGTTTTTCATCCTCTTTTCCATAGACTCAGACCTCTTAACTTGGGAAACTGACGTGATCGCTAGATCCGAAACGTCACATAGCCTTTCTTGGCGAAAAAAAAGATTTCATCAAGCTTGAAATATTGGTCACCGCTGCAAATATGGCCATGTCTCAGAAATTGTGACTTTGGAATGGCATTTTTTGGATGACAGGAAGACAGGACTGATTTAAGTAACAATGTGCAACCGTGGGGTTTGTAAAAAAAACTGAGGTTGTTTTTTTTTTCATTTTGAACTTTACAATTGATGTCAAGTATCGAAATGCTCTCTTGGGTGCTGTTGAAGGTATATCTGATGGCTAGATGATAAGAAGAAACGTATTTAAGCTGTGCCTTTAAGCTGGACCGCACATATTTTGTTCTATGCGCGCCTAATGCAGTAGATGTCAGAAGATTAATTGAAACTAAAGTGTTTATAAGTTTAAAGGCTTTATATTGGCAAAATGATGCAAGAAGAATGACATTTAGTTTTGAAAGGGATTTTGTACAGACAAACATATTATGCACATACCAATTAGCAAACAAAACAAATTAGAGAGAAACACACCAGCCACCAGAAGCGAACACCCTGTAACAGTACCATTGTCTATATGTACTTTTTGTTTCTTTCATATTCAACTTATTTTAGAATAATTTGCAAGACATGCTTACCCTTTCAGTGTTCGCGCCTGTGGGCGGTCTGGTGTAATTTCAGTTATTTTAAGTGGTTTATATTGGAATTGCTTTAGTTTTCTAATATTGTATTGGTTTTTGTATCTTTTGTTTTTTTATATGTAATGATATTTTATTCGCTACATTATGTATATCGTCTCTGTTTCTCCTTTTCACGTTTAGGCCATATATTTTGGTTGATTGATCTGCATTGCACTATTTTTGAATCGATGTCTAAATAAATTTCTACGAACCTGCGACATATTTACATCCTATCCGTCTAGAACATCTTGCTAGAATCCTGAGGGAATGTACATCCCCGCTCTCGCACCAGTTCGTTAACATTTTCGAGCATCTCTCTTCTTCTGAGGTAGCTGAGTTGTGGAACAAATTAATTTCTTCTAGAGAATAACCAAGTTCAGTTGCTAACTGTTTCCATTTCAAAACAATCGACGGACTTTTGATTAAAGTGTTTAAGGTTTTCAGCAGCCCATATTCTACAATGAACAAAATATTGAAACAAAACTAATTCTATAACTATTTACCTGGAATGGGTTAAATAAATGTATGATTTAGAGCATGTTAACAAGTACAATAGTCAAACTCCTAACAACTGAATTGAATTGAGATATTACTCAACGTGCAATGAGTCATTGATATATTCATGTATTCATATTTTGTTTATGTTACTTTTATGGTTGACATCACGAACTCGTTGAACCGATTTGTTCAACGTGTCATAGTTTACCTTTCCTCTTACATCGACCCCTCTCTTGACTTTTTTAGCAACTCGGCTGGTGTTTCTTGAAAAAGAGAAGACGCTTATCATACCGGTGCACTTGGTTCATGCTCACAGTTTTTTATTGGAGTCCGCGTTGCTTATTACTTTTGTTGCTTTGAACATATTATTTTGGTTATTTTATGTTCATGTTGTGTGTGTGTTCCCTGTCGTGTCTTTGTCCCTGGATTATATTCTACTGATTTCCTCTAGAAACTTGATTCCTCGATTACTCTTTGATAACAAAACTAAGTGCATACAATACCTGTTGCAAGTTTTGACTTTTGCCTATTGTATTTTTCAGTTTCTTGTGCTAGTGTGTCAGCCAATGATTGTTTCCCACATTCATTCAGCGCACTAACCAACATCGTTGTCTGTAAGAAGAAAGACAGTTTTTTCATGTCATCTCAATGTAATGCAAATAAATAACTAAAGAAAAGCCGAAATAATAACGATCAAGGAAAAAAATAACATTTTTTTCTTTATTTTGTATAATTTCTATCGATACAGTTTACAAAACAGCATCCTTATCAAAGTGACAAAAAATTCCTGATTTGGCTATTGTGAACCAGAACTTCATTGTGACCTAAGTACAAAGTGTTGGGTGTAAAATACACTTTACCATCACTATTATCTCTTGTGTAATATAGGTTTGGGAATAAGCAATGGGTAGAAATGTTAAAGTAAATGAGTAGTATGTTGTGAAATAAGTGTTTAATTCAATCATTTTAAGTTATCAAATCGAAATGTTGGATGATAATTGTAGGCACATAAAGTCAACGTTTGACTTAATGAAAACCTAAAATTACTCAGATTGTATTTTGTCTAATCATTATTAATTGGTTTCAATGATATATCGCAATGTTACAAATAGGAAAACAGAACCCATATTAATCACTTTTCAAGCAGGAACAAGATGCCAAAAAACATTGTAACATTACTGTAAAGTTACTGCGTGAATTAGACACTAAAAGACAAACTCTCTACCTTATCCTTCGCATGGGGCATGTTTTTGAACCATGTATGGAGTAAATCCTTCACAAGTTGCTTATTGTTGTTAATGTTCTGACGTTTTAATGATTGTAGTCTAGCATGTGATATCTGTAAAGTTGAAGCTACAGTCATCCATTGGTCCGCCAAACATTCAGCAATAGAAGACAGGAATCGGAGAGTTACTGGACCTATATAGTCAAAGTGGCATTTTTTTGATAAAACAACTCTCATTTTATAACACTATCCTTGACATAAAGAACTTCTTACTTCAATTTAGATATTTCAGAGTTAGAATACTGTGATGTTTGAAATGAATATATAATATATCGAAAGGAATCATTTTACACTGACTACAACAATTCTGTTTATGAATATTAAATGTAAAAAAAAAACATTGCATGCAGGAGTTTATAAGTAATTTAGTAATGAAAATCAATCATATCGAGAAAATATTTGATATTGAAGCATACCTTCCTCTACCATTTGAAGCCTCGCCTTAATTGGAGGAGGTATTGATCCAATCTGATGTTTTGGTAATCTAACAGGAATTTCGAGAAGAGTATCCCAATCATGGCCATCAACTGATTTTACTTCTTCAAATTTCTTTGATTTAGCCTTTAAATTCAGAAGTTGAACGAACCCGTAATAAAATTCCAGACTTCTTTGGGAATATCTGTCAACTACTTGTAAATTCCAGTTCACAGCAACGCTCTGCGACCCATGGAAACGGAATATATGAAATCGTTTACCAAGAGAGGTAAGATTTCCTCTCAGATTAAATGAAATAATATCTCCCTCTTTCAAGCTGGACATTTTTGACGTGACGTCATACTCCTGTTCAAGTCGACGGCGCCATCTAGTGGCATACCTTGTTCTTAGATCACATGTAACAGTAAGATCCTGGATCACGTCTTTATTTTGGAGAACAGAAACAACCACACGCTGATATTTTATAATTTGTAGCAGGCTAAGAGCTATTTTGTGTATATTTGGCCTTGTAGCTTCTTTTCTTGTTTCCATCACGAAACATCTATATAAGCAAAACAAAATATTAGATACAATATATATTTATGTTCAACTGTTGTTTATAATGTACTTAGTTCAATGGTTTTACAAGTAGACTCTTTACACACATATGTTTTCGCCGAGGCTCAATACGCAGCATAATATAACGACATCACATCATTATCAATGTTATATTCTATTGCTATTTGAACGTCATTTTAAACTTACGTTGTTTTCTCTTCATGTATACAGAAGGATGCTTTGTTATCATCAGTGACGTCTCGATGGGTCATGAGTTGACATTTCATTCTATCACATCCGCCAATTCTTACCAAGTGGCTCTCTGTTTCTGACCACGTTCCTGTAAAATTCCACATAAAGCGTAAAGGTATATACACGATCTTCAATCTAAAAGTTTAACCATCAAATCACTGGTAAGTTGTTTATAATAGTAACACTGTGTTTGTTACAAAACATATTATAGACGATGAATTTTCATGATATTATCAAAATATCTTTTGTTTTATTTTGAATACTTGTTCCATCAACTTTCCCCAATGGCAATGCGATGCTGCTTGTTTGTATTGCAATATACAGAAATCAATTAACTGCAATAGAAGCAGGAGGTTTAGCGCGCTGCAAAAACTGGTTTAACCAACCATTTTTATCGGTACCATTGCGATGTTTGCAGATTTTCGGGTTTTTGCAATGATATTTCCAATGTTCCTTTTTGTCCTTTTTTTATTATCCTGTTCTGGTTGCATTCATTTTCACCCTAAATGTTTGGTTTGTGTGGCTCTTTTATGTTAATTAAAATGATTGACTTTCCTAAATAACTGATATAACACCTACAAACATCTTGTATATGTCTACAAACATCTTGTATATTTCTACAAACCTATAAAATCGTGCATGGCATATTTGGAAAGTCTTGATTGTGTCATAATATCTTCAGGAAGTGGAGCAGACGACAACCGTCTTTTTACGGTATTGGCTTGTGGTTTTTCGCAAGGAACGCTGATGAACAATGGTTGCGGGTTCCTGTAGCTCTGTTCAACCATAATAATAGGACTAGAACCGACTAAAGACTGTGAATCATCCCCGGGGGTTGCATCCCGAGTATCTATTATTGTATCAGCACTTATTGGCAACAACTGAAAAATAATGTCATAACTTTAAATCTCTCATAGTATCTAAGTTTTGTTGTAGCGGCAGCCTTTAGACTTTACAAACACTTTGGAAAAAGCAAGTAAAACAACAACAAATCAAGCTAAAAGACAATGTCAACAAGTAGAAATAGTAGTGTAATTGTCTTAGTGTTGTATTTTTGAAATGAGGTGAGAAACAATCAAATATTGAAAATTAATGTCAAAATTTTTATTCTCTAATGGTAAATAAGCTGTTTAGCGGCAGCTTTTAGACTTTTAAGCATATAAAACAACAATAAAAATCAAGCTTAAGTAGAAGTATAAACAGTAGAGTAATTTTCCTGTTTTGCATTTTAAAATGAGATGAGCAACAACTAAATATTGAAAAATTCTAACCGTGAATTTGACTGAAACATTGTCGGTCTTTACTCGAGATCCTATTGGACTTGACAGTGTGACGTCACTATCGATACGCGAATCGTATTCAACCAGATCGTTGTTAAATGTAACATGCTCTGTGGTTGGTCGAGCGACAACTACGTATATATTTTCATCACGTATGTTTGCTTCCAATACAGATAGGTCCTACAATATATTATTATATGTTTTAGTGGGTAATTTCTAAAATGATTATGATTACATACAATGATGAAACAAATTTTGTACAAGGCAAACGATATGTATCCTTGGCACAATAATGAATGTCATAATGGCATCTAATAAAGTCGGTTTGTAAATAATGATTAACATGATATGAAGATATTAGAAAAAAAGATGACAACTTACCGAATCATTTTCATCGAAGTAAATGTTTTCGTATGAGTCTAGGCTGACCCAGGTATTACTTCTCTTGTCAAATGCCCTTAATACAGGCTCATGGAAAAACCGCATGTTGGATTTGTCAAAAGGAATCGCTACTTTGACGAAACCCTTAAAAGAAAAACAAAAGCGCTATTAACTATTGATTGGTTATGTCTCCTCTTATTTAAATTTTGTGATATTCTTCCTCTTGTTTAAGAAATAAATCACGGAAACTCCATGTTATCATTGGTTTTCCATGGGCTGACCGTTTATGCCGCTTTATTTTACCCCAAGCGTAAGCAAAGGGTAACATATCGGCACAAATGGTCAGCCCGTGGTAAAACAATGATAGAATGAAGTTTCCTGATTTATTTCGATTCTAATAGGACAATAACGGTACTTTTTTACACTGTTTTGATCTATTAAGTAACCTTAGACCCGCCATATTTGTCTGTACACTTTACGCTAGCTACAACAATTGAAACCTTTGCTTTGTATATTTTATAATGAAGGAAAGAACGGATGAAGTAGAACGATGTTAGATATGGTAATAGTCGTTTGTATTATAAGGTCACAGTGTTCACACATGGACAGGAACAATGTTTCATTCATTGACGATTGTAATTGTTTGGTTTCATACATAATGGCACACTGCTCATATGGCAATCGAAAATCGACCACATGTGTGGTCTCTAAGCCTGTTAAGGACGTCATATTAGAATTTACTGATAACTTCTGGTCTCTCTATGAGGCTTATGATCTTGACTTTTGATATTTGTCTTGTACCACTATCAGCAGTTTTATTGGATACTATTTTTAGCCTGTTTTTCCTCGATTTAAATATCAAAGTAAAATATACATTACCATTTTCTATTCATGGTGAAATTTATACAGACACAAGGTCATTTGAATGTGACTACAGTTAAAACACAAGTTAACATTTCGATAAAAATAAACATCAGCGACAAAACAAAAACGATAGAAAATGTAACGAACGGAAAGTCAAACACAAAAATCAATTACAACAAAAGAATAAGTGTGGTTTACCCAATCATTAACGATAGAGTAGACATACAACGACACATGTAATGTTTCCAGAATCTATAATCACGACACAAAATCCCAAATTCTGACGATAATTAATGTATTTTTATGGCTAGTCTTCTTCAAAACAACATATATTTTTATCATTGCATAATCGAGAAAATTGTCTGGTATAAAGTGACTACAAATACGGAATAGCGGATCTGAAGTATGGCTTTTCCACCGCAATGACTGAAGCAAATTATTGAAATAGAAAATAGGACTTAAAAATAAATTAGCACTAAGATACACAAATGATCAGTTTGTTTAATTACAAGGGAATGTATGCAACGTGTCGGGAAACTGATTATAACGCGTTTTCATTGACGGACCGTTTTAAATTCAATAGAGGTCACAAAAGGCCGAAGTATAGATACAACAAAAACTATTTTTAGTACCATATGGCGTGTTGTTTTGAGTATTTTGGCTTTTTAGACAAAAATACGCCAAAATTGACAACCTGTAAAAATGCCCGTCATACGGTATTTTTACTACAATGTTAATATCAACTTTTACCTATAATGGTCATAAATGTTGCAGGAATTACTCGAGTTATGACAGTAAAAGGACTTTTACCATTGTTTTTTATTTATTTATTGCTCTATGATTCATCTATTAAATAAGTGCAATTCAATATCTCCAATAATTTAATTTGATTTTCCTTTTAAAGTTATAAAAGAACATGTTACTTTATGTTCTTAGTTATGTATGCCTGTTTTCCACGTCTGGTCTTTGTCCCTGGATTACATTCTTTTTGATTACCGCTATGACCTTGGTTACATTGATTACTCATTGCCATATATATAAACTCTATATCCTAAAAATAAATTGTGAATAAAAGATAACATACCTAAAGATAAATAAACGGTATGTAATATTTACCATCCTATTTATTTCTTTTTTTTTTTGTTTCTAGAGATGCCAATGCACGATCTAAATTATTATCAAATTGAACAAAATCAATAAATAATTGATAGTACAGATGTCATGATATCTTTACAAAAATACGTACGACACGCGAAGGTAAAATAAAATGATGGACACAACGTATAAAAGCAAGATGCACGCAGTATCTACCATCTTAAACCATACGGTGTCGATATGGAAGCATAGCGGGTCCTTTATATAATTACTGATTAAATATTTTCAAACAGGCTATAGTGAAACTTTTAAAATATACACAAACAAAACAAAAACACAACCTTTATATTTCCAATGCAAGCATTCATTGTGTAAAAATTGGCGCCTTGTATGAGTGTTCTCTATGTTTTCATCTCACTTTCCTTTGTTCTCGTAACATTTTATTTTTTAATTCAATTTAATCAACCATGTAGTCAGACTTGTCTGACCCAAAATTAATACAATATGCTATTTATCAAACTTTGCATTGTTACATGTTTTGAAATCCCTAATCCGCCGAGTCTTCGTTTCTTGTATTGCACAAAGTAGATTCTTGTTGACAAAATTGGTTTCCTATTTCGATAGTTGAAGTTTTGGGTAGTTTTTGTAAACAATTAATTTTTAAATTTATACCTGATCTGATCCGAAAGAAAGATCAGCGTTTAGCCAGATCCTTTCATCTCAACTTCCGCTCTATAGAGGACGTATTATTCTTACACAAATCTAGTTTCGGGGATTTGATACATCGCATCTACCCCAAAATATTTGAGATAAAGCATACTACAGACACTGTGAAATCAGCTTCATATCTTGACCTACACTTAGAAACGATGGTAAAGGAAACTATTTATCAAACGTGACAAACATGATGACTTTTCATTCAGAATTGTCAAACTTCTTTTCATCTGTGGCAACATCCCTTCAGCACCTGCATATGACGTTTTCATATCACAACTCATACTTTATACCAGAGCTTGCCGTAACTACGCAGACTTTTTGTATCGTGCTAGACTTCTTATAATTAGGCTTCTCGAACAGGGATATGTTGCTACAAGTCATCACTATAGAAGTTTTATGTTCATCATGAACTCGTGGATCGTTACGGTGTATGAATCTGAACCATGAAAAGTGATTTGTTAAACGTGTCATAGTTTTCCTTTCCTCTTTCATCTACCCCGGACTTGACTTTTTATGAGCAACTCGTCGGGTGTTTCTAGAAAAACAGACGACGCTTTCCCAACCGGTGCCCCTAGTCCATGCCCCAGTTTTCACTGGAGTCCGAGTTGCTAGATGTTTAGTCTTTGTCCCTGGATTAGGTTACATTCTTTTGATTTCCGCTAGAATCTTGGTTTCCTTGCTTGATTACTCCGTCCTATGTATTTGATACTAATGTCATTGGAGGTTACTCCTTGAAACACGTGTACAGCATTGTAAAATCTGCAATATATTTAACTGGAATTTTTGTATTGTTCAATGCAATACATTGTTTATTAGAAGTTAGCAAACTACAGTCAAAAATGTAGACTGGCTAAATAAAATGAATTTGCGTTTGCCATTATTTTATTGTTTGGAATTTAGATAAGAACATCAAATTTGCACCTGCCAAAATCGACGACATGAACATTACGCATGAATATTTTAAGAGACTTGAAGACATAGCCCAAAACGAACTTACGTTATACATATTATTAAATCATGATCTTGGTTATGTTGATAAACAGACAAATAAATGTGACTTACCTCCCTTACCTCAGTGTCGTTTGAAATATTTACTTCAATAAGATTTCCAATCAGAAGTTCGTAAGTGTCTACAGTTGTTGGATAGGTGGAAGGGTTCAGTACATTACACGAAAAGGATAATGGTGGTTGTTTGTCTTCATCTACTAGAACAATACAGCCTACAGTCTCTGCTCCAGTAAGGTCTACTGTTTTACAGCTTGAAGTTAACAAACACTTTTAATACAAAGGTGCACATATATGAAAGAAATGTGTATTTGAATATACCAGCTTCATTTTCAGGGGAATTTTTTATTTGTTCTTACCTTTCAACCCTTTACATATTCGTTACTTTCCTATATCTCCCACGACATAGTATCGTTATCTTCGAGAAATATCAAAATTTTGTTTTATCACAAAGATAAAAGAGACATTTTTGTATTGAAATATCTTCCACGCTAAAGCTACTTTGTGTGATATCTACAGACAATAATTTTAAATACACTGCCGTCGATATTTGTAACGAATGATTTGACTTCGTTTTATTATTGGTCTAGAAATATATAATCTAGGACGCCAAAATTAAATTAGATTTAAATTAATATAATCAATTTTAGATACCCTTTTGTGGCATTGTTATTTGTCTAGTTAACTGCTCAGAACCAAAATTCAGTCTAATTTGTTCTCAGATTCTAAACATACATAAAAAAAACTGAAAAAAAATACAATAAAGTTGACATTGACAACATATTTAAGCATTTGTTTTAACAAAGATAAATCATGAACAATTCCTGATATTATAAACTTATTGTCAAACCTTCCAAGGTATAGCGAAATCACCTAAACAAATTGTCTTCATATACTGCTTGATTTGGTTGGCTAGAATGGAATTTTTTAATCACCGTATTTTAGAAACGTTATTGCTTAAGGAGGTACACCTGGTGTAAGGGACATAATTCTTAAAAATCATTGGAACGTTTGTATTCGGCATTTTACATTAATCTTATGTAAGAATCTAATTAACTCAAACGAAAGCTTGAGAGGCTTTGGTGAAATTGAATATAATACAAACATATCACTGATTTCATGAGTTATGTCCCTTACCCTTGGTCTACCTCTTTAATACACGTGGTAACTAAATGGCTCAACTTGAATTTTAGGATGATCATTTACCACAGACAGGATAGACTGTATTGTGGAAAGATATATTAAATAAGAACTCATGTCAACTCAGAGTTCCTCCTTTTTTACACAATATTAGATAATCAAATATATAAATAAGTCTTTATCGTGTACGTTTATGCTTACACGTGATGCTTGAACTTTGACACGTTCGCCTGCCACACCGAATCAATGACGTCATCTATAATATTGGAAATAAGATCTGTTGCAACTTCTGTAAAGATTTCATCGAGTAAATTATAAATGAGAAGTAATAAATAAATATTGCAAAGAATAGAATAATTTCAAAATAGGTATGAAAGTGAAAAAAAAAACGGGTTTTTTTTAATAACATTCTTTCTCTTCAACGTTTACACCCTTCACAAATTTCGTAAGATTTGACACCTGATTAAAAAAATACGTTTTAAAACATTAATCACGTTGCATTTCTGTCATTGCCAATAAAGAATATGAATTGGCCATAGATGATATACATATCCCCATATCACAGCAAACTCAATAATCCTTTATTGTTTAAAAAAAATAACATAACGAATATCAATATGATGCGTTGTGTAGGATGATCAAAGCATTCTTTTTAGACATCTAATTTGGGTTGGAATTTGCGCCTATTGATATCTGACATCACTGCGATCAATGATGGAAAAAATTATTTAACAATAAATGTACGAACGATAGATATAATGAACATGAATATGAACTATTTCTCACCTCTATCAGTGTATTCATATTCACTGTAAGGCGTTCTACTCCCAAAACCACTCGACAGAGTAAATTCAGTACGACTTTTTCCAGAATGAACGAAATATTTCCCATTTCGTCCCTTGTCGTTAATATCCACATCGTCATTCAAATCATCGCCATCGTCGGAATCCTCGACAACAGAATCATTTATGTCATCAGACAAAACCTGATCGTTACATTTATCCTTTTCATCATCCTTTTCAATGCCTGCGAATGTTAAATTTTTCACATTTTCACCCGTTTGGGACATTTTGTTATTATTTGTATGTTGTATGCTTGGTCTGGTATGGTTTCCATGCACTCTCGTATAACAGTTATCCTTGGAAGCCTGGGAAACATTAGTTGTCCTTACCAAACTTTGCGTGTCTTTAGTAATCAATGTCTTGAAGCAGGAATTAAAAGAATTATAATTATCCATATTTTGTTGAGTTTTATTGTTCTTTTCCAGTAATTTCCCACCATGTTTGCATAATTTATTATCTATCATTTGCCTCGATGTCTGTGAAGTATGTTTGGAGGGGGTGTGCAGTCTTGTGTTTTGAGATTTTTGCTTAAGAATATTAACCTTTCTTATGGAATTTGATTTCATTTGTTTTTCTGCTCCTTGCCTGTGTTTACGACAGTTACATGTGCCGAAAAGACTTGTAGAAACGCTCCCCTGAAATCCTTTTGGGGTCCAATTTAGGGTAGTAGCTTTCAATGTCTGAGTTGAGTGGGTTTTGTTTTCAGCTGCCTTTTTGTAAGTTTTGTTTGGTGATTTTTTTTCTTGTTTTTGTCTGGCAAGTGACACATTTTGTCTATTTTTGTTCAAATATACTTTTTTGATAAATGAATATTCTGGAGTTCTATTAGCTGTTAAATGTCTGTTGTTTAGGGCCATTCCTCCTGTCCTTTTGGAAGTTAATTTAAATTTTGACTCATAAAGTGCATGTTGAGTATCATCTATTTTGACAAGCGCATTTGTTTTGTTTACTTTAAACTCGTTTGTCGTTTCACTTTTATCTTCATCTATTGATATATTATCATGTGGATTAACACCTACAAAAGTGTTTTGATCCTTCGTTTTACTCGTAACATCACTGTGATTGATAGTTTTAATATCCATTTCATCTTCAGATAATTTCCTTCTATTATTTGTTTTGTCTGAATTATTCACACTGTCAATGCTTTCGTAGATGTTATCGTATGTTTGTTTGCTAGAAATCAGAACAGTAAACACATCCTTATTTACATTCTTTTTTGTTATATTTATAGGATCATATACTGGTTTTATTCTCTTCAAATCTTTGCCGCTAGTCTCAGTTTTCTGCTCTTTGTTTTTCCTTGAATTTGAGGATAAGGTTGAGCGATCACTCATAACACTATCGTTATCACTAACAGTTCCAAATTTATTTTTATTACTGCTTTCTGTATTGTCCGTTCCCTCTTCTTTAACAGTGCACACTAAATATTCAGAATCATTCATTGAATTAACAGAACTTTCATCATCTATTTCGCAGTTTGCAGTGTTCGTTAGATGTACCTTTTCTTCATCCCTTCCGTATAATTTCTTAATATTTTCATCGTCCGAAGCAGAAGGCGACAAATAATCACTATCTTGATCTACAGTGGGAAGAGAAATCTTCACTTCCATCTTGTGAAAATTCTCATCCCCATATTCTTCAATAACTGACATTTGCTTATTAGTTTCGTTATCAGTGCTAAGTTCACCTGTTCTTTCGTCTAACACAAGATTGTTCAAGCTATATAAATCTTTTGATGAATCATCACAAATTTCATCGCACATTGTCTTGTTTCCTTCCATATTTTGCTTGTTATCCTTAGAACAATTCAAAGAATAATCAGTTTTAGAAATTTGAAAGTTGGAAGACTCACAAAGAGGTGGCTCGTTTGAATAAGAGTGTTTTTCTTTATCATGATAATTAGCGGAATTTATTTGATTAACATCATTACTTAATTCTTTATTCTGTGTATTCATGACAATTTTATCACAGTTTGGAAAATTGTTATTGTCTTCTGTTACATATTTAGTGTCGTCAAAGGAAGCATGTACGGTTATATCTGGAGTAATGGTTTTCTGAGTAAGGTTGGTAATTGTTGGTTGTGGAGCGAGGCAGGATGATACAGTTCTCCTCATAAGAGATAAGTCTCTATAAACCTCCCGTAATGTGTACTGTTTTCGGTATTTAGAGGGATCAAAAGAAAGAATTTCAAAATTATTAGTTGGAAGGCTCAACACATGACCGTTTCGTTTGAATTCATTTTCTGATGGAATGGTATTCCGTCTAGGGGATAAAAACGACATGTTATTTTGATTATCAGATTTTTGCCCGTTTACCAGTATTGCATGTCCGTTTACCTGTATTGCATGTCCGTTGTGACCTTCTTTTGGTATTTTGGAAGAAACAATGGTAGAAAGTTGACGTGTAAGTTTTGGTGTTTCTTTCATCGTTGCTAATACACAAGCCGGAGAAGGCCAGCGAGTCTCTCTTTTAAGTTCTCCGAGATTTTGACACATGTCGGAGCCAAATATTTTTCGCCGCTTTGAAAATCTTGTAACCACTCTCGTATTTTCTGTATTGTTGACAGAAGTTCCTAAACCATTTGATGTGGATGGGGATGATTGGGATGGTATAGCTATCCTTGAATCAAGCAACATTTTCTTAATTCTTTCCTTCTTTTCCTCACTGATATCGCTTCTTTTCTGGCATATCTCAAGGGCTAGTCTTTTAACTTCATTCATTGTACAACCTGATGAAACATAAAGATATACATGAATAAACATATAAGCAAATTTGATAGAACTCAGTGACTTGATAGACTTGAAAGATGGAGATAGAGAATGCCCAATTTTCATGTAACAAACTTCTATAGCATAAGAACTATCTTAGTTATTCCCCAATCCACCAGGATTGTATTACACAAAATAAACAAATTATTCATATTCAAGGCAAATAGAGTTCTCTTGTTGGAAAATGGCAAAGCTGTTCTATTCCCTTTGCATCAAAATCAGTGTAGTGTTTAAGTCATTCTGCTAATCACAGTTCGGAACGTTATAGGAGATTAATGTATTGTAAAACAATTATTTCTGAGTTTTTCCGATCTGGAATGGTCATTTTTGTAAAAAAAAAAAAAGAAATTACCGAAGTGCTAACAACGGAATATCCAATTACAACACAATGAAAACAATAATGAAAAATAAAGCCGGGGGCACCATGAAGACATTAATGAAGAAACAAAGCCGAGAACGCCACGAAGACATTCATAAAGAAACCAGTCGGAAACGCCATGAAGATATTGATAAAGAAACAAAGCCGGGAACCCCATGGAGACATCAACAAAGAAACAAAGCGGGGAACACCATGAAGACATTAATAATGAAACAAAGCTGGGAACGCAATGGAGACATTCACAAGGCAACAAATCGGGTACACCATGAAGACGACCGAGGAAGAGCAAGTTACAAACGACATAGGAATAAACATATACACAGTTGCTTTATCATAGAAGTAAAAAGATAATTCTTCTATGAGCGACTTTACTCGGTAACTCTACAGTTTCACATAATCACACAATGTTAGGTAAATTATAAATGTATACATAGATAATAAACTTAGTTATTCTAAGTAGTGTTTTTAATCTTTTGAAACAAGGAGATAAGTATCCAATCAAGCAAATATGTTTTTTCGTATACTATTTATGTCCTTGTCAATACGTATTACTTAAAAAATCGATTACTGCTTTGAAATTGTTTGTATTTGAATCCACTGTATCACCCGGGCACTGGTGAGGAAATAACATAATACAAAACAGTGGGATTGTAACAAACCATCGATGATATAGCTTTCAGATCTATTAGAATTAATCTTACCAAAGGGTTTTTGAGGTTATCAAGAATTCTCTATGGAACATGTAAGAATAATTGAACTTAGGTTTTTTAATACCACCAATAATTGAATTTTGATATCGTAGTTTGCATTCAATTACTAAGGTCAATGTTGGAATACCATTGCTTTTCAGACTTATAATTTAGAACTTAAAAGATCATATTATGATGGCAAATGTTGTAGATGGTAATTTTCTAATTTCAATCAATAATGATTTACTTAGAATATAGTCTAAGTTCGTCTGTTTCACATATCTCTTAAGTAAGGCATGTCAGGCAAGTATAATTACAAATAATTATATCGTATTATGTAACATGTTATGCATTTAATGCCTGAAGTACAGTTTTGAAAGGAATTTCTTGGTGGTTAACATGATGGCTAGTTTTAAGTCGAAAAGTACATGCATTGTGTTACAAAGGTCACATTTTGTTTTGAAAACATTTTCAACTATTACAGATGACAAGTGAATTTGTTTTAAAGAAATGTTGGTTAGTAATTTGTAAACATATAAACATATATATATAAATAAAGGAAAAAAACTTAGAAAATATTATTTGAGAATCATAAAAATCCCTGTTTGGTTTGGTACCATGAGTTTTATATAACATTAATGAAGAAAATAAAAATAAGGTAAAATTTACAGTAGCCTGTCCACACCAAAGGGTATGCCTGGTCTCTACAAGAATCGTTAGCATGCCCACATCATAGGGTATGCCTGCCTAGTCTCTACAAGAATCGTTAGCCTGCCCACATCATAGGGTATGCCTGGTCTCTACAAGACTCGTAAGCATGCCAACATCAAAGGGTATGCCTGGTCTCTACAACCAAGGTTAGAACTGATCTCATCTGTACTATAGCAGAGACAATGCGTACCAGACCGGGTGTATGAAATGAAGGTATCTAAAACTCATACGTGTTAAGGTTCAATTGCAATCCAGAATAATATACAACTATCTTGTCGGGTAAATACTGAAAAGCAAGAACCAATGGAATAAGAGTAATCAAGGGAACCAAGATTGTAGTAAAAAAAAAAAAGCGCAATGCAATCCAGGGATAAAAACTAAACAGAGAAAACAGGAGCACACAAAAAGATCATGAAATAACCTAAATAAATACTGCACCTCGGACTCCAATAAAAACTGGGAACATGGACAAGGTGTACCGGTAGGGTAAGATAAGAGATACATTAAATTTTTGATAACTGGAAACAAACCCAGAGTCGAACAAACAGATAAACATGCCTATTTTATCATGCAGGAAAAAGGCAAACAGTGTATAAACATGTAAATAAACACCAACAAATTTGTTTACTCCATTATTAAACCGTTCTAACATGAAGCAAATGATGATATGTATGATGAACACTCAACAAATGACTCTTAGTCCTCTTTGTTGTTTTAGAGGCACGCATAAACAATACATACAGAAAATCTTATAATAAATGTAAAATAAAATTATTTTGGAATATTGGTATACTATTACTATTAATGAATCGTGTAAGTTTTAATGACGGATACGAGTATGATAGCTGTAAAGAAAGTGAATACCAAAGTTCAAATGAAAAGTCTTGGTATTAAAGAGGGGAAATTCATGGGCAAGGATACGTTCGAGAAAACATAAACTTGCAGACACACTAATTTCAAATGCACGTATAGAGTAATTTGTCCATTTGATGTAAGGAAATAATACAAAAAGATATTAAACAGAACATTCTTCAGTAAATTACTTGAAACGATTAAAACCTTGTTTAAATATTTTTGAATTCTCATTTAATACCGGTTAACTTTAAGATAATTTGGAAAGTATTTTATTTTGATACTTAATAAATACTTTCAAAATTTGTTCGATTAAAGGATTAACCCAATATTCAAATGTAAATATACCGTAAAGCGTCTGATTCAAATTCAAATTTATCAATGAATTTGTATTATAAATGCCAATTCCAGTATGTGTCTAAATTTATTTAATAATAGGTATATCGAACATAAATTTTAATGTATGCAGCTGGTACCTTTTAATGTGCGGATATTGAATATACCTTTATTGAATTACAGTACGGTCTCCAATGGTCGAGGTGTAATTTAAGACAAATCTATTTACTTTTTAATTAGCTTTTACAGATTTAAACACACTGATTGATAATAAACATTACAAAAGGACATAGAAAACTATTGAGTTCAGATTTTTCAGTCTACCAAATTTAACTGACATCGGAGGTGATTTTATCAAAGGGCATTTTAAACTTTTCTTTTATTGTCTTTTTACTTTCATTACTATATACGAGTCATTTACTTTAAATTGCTATTCAAACATGTATTCAAAAGTTGCAAGCAGGGTTCATTTCATGCGTTATGTATAGAAGTGTACATTAGTGTGGTGAAGATATTGGAAACTAAGATATGGTAAGTTCTTTTGAGTTAATAGATGTTCTTACAGTATATGGGTAATAAACTTGTAAAGTTTCTTTCTTTTTTTTTTGATAGCAACAAACAAACCGTCTATCTCTAGTCTTAACAGGAAGTGATAAATATCATGAAAACAGATGTGTGGCAACCGGACATTAACCGTCTCTTATCTTGAAATGTATTTTATACCTTACATGTACAAGCTTTACCCAGTAGCCAATGTTTGTTTTAGAGTAAATCAACTAATTGGTGTTAAAAGTGTATCATTTACAGTGTTTGTAAAAATTTCGTCAGATTTAAATCAGTGAACTTATGAATACTCATTATCGTATGCAGGCCCGTACACATGATGTTTTAAATGGGTGTTACATAAAAAGCCGGGGTCTGGGGTCGTCAAGTTACCAACCAGGTCTAAGGCAGAGTCCTAGTAGGAACCCCAATGGGGTCAAGCAAAAATTGAAAAATTACAGCCTTAGATTGGTTGTAGGGAAATGGATAAAATTTATCATGTATATAGTGAAATTTGGAAAATCCTTAATTTAGTAAATAGACACAGTTGAATCAAAACGACGAGTTGAATAATATTGTTGGTTGCGGCCCTGGCATCTCCCACCCTGTGAATGTAGTATGTCTTATATTCATTATCATCTGTATTTATAATATAAATACTCTTGCTTGTGTAAATCATAAAATAATTATTCCGATGCACTGTTACAAAAAACAGGAATATTAATTCGCTGTCTACTTATGATTATTAACATCATGAGACACAAGTTAATCTTAACCAATAATCCTATTTAGGTGCTTATTTTATCCTGCACTTACAATTAGTCTGCTCTCTCTCTCTCTTTCTCTCTCTCTCTCTCTCCCCCTCTCTCTCTCTCCCTCTCTCTCTTGCTTTCTATCATGTCGCGTAAACGGTGTATGAAATAGCGATTTGTCATGTAAGAATATGGACCTTAACTATTTGCTAATGAAAACTCGTTAAATGTTAATTCGACTCATAAATGCAAATAATCAAAATATAATGATGACTTATATTTGTTATTGATTGCATTTAGATGAGAAAGACGATGACGTCAGCGTTCAATAGATGAACAAACTTTAAGATACAAACCATTTGAATTTGTTTAACGTTTTATGTAAATTAGAATTGATTTAGATTGTCAATAGAATTCCCCGATTCTGAATAAGCATATAACAAGTTTTAAGTTTAAATGATTATTGGAAAACAATTAGAGAGCAAATTAACTATCGATGTTTCTCATCAGATTCAGAGACAAAATTGTGAATGAGGTGTCATTAAAACCACCCAATGCCATCCTACCACAGCAACTGGTTACTACAGTTATCGTGGAGAATAACAGTATTGTTATTATTGAGAAGTGAAATATTTGTGAAACTATCTTTACTTGTTTTGATAATACTGTGAGTTAAAGCCTAACCCAGTAATGGGAAACTTTGTGGAAAGCATTTCTGGATAAATTGAACAACAAAGTATTGCTATGTAAACGAAAAGTGTGGTTAGTAGAACGAACAATTTAATATTTCTATTTCTCCCCCCCTTTTTGGGGGGTGGGGGTGGGGTGGGGGGGTTGGCGTATTCCTATCGAATGCTTGTTTATCATATTGTAAAAGACAATTTCTCAAAATTGCTTAGGGCATTTATAGACAATTTATATCAGATTTCTCGGACTTTATTTGTACAGACAACACCTCAAAATTCACTGGTTTTCGTTACACCTAGTACGTGCTTACAGAGGATGCTATTAGTCATCACAGACTAAATGATACTAGATAATTGTCACATAGTCTTTACATTAAGGACCATTCCGGATTTTCTGGACCCCTACCAGTCACAAAGTCTTCACATTAAAGGACCATTCTGGATTTTCTGGATCCCTACCCGTAATATAGTCTTCACATTAAAGGACCATTCTGGATTTTCTGGACCCTACGAGTCATATAGTCTTCACATCAAGGACTGTTCTAGATTTTTTGGACCCCTACAGTGCACAGGTTATTTAATCTCCAAGTTCATTGTTTATAAACAAATATTTGTTTAATGCATTGTTTGAACATATCCCATTTTCTCCGGCACCGTTTAAAATTTTGGACATGGACAGAGGACGTCACTCTTAACAGGAACCTAGGTGATAGAATAATGCAGTGTATATATTAGGGCAGTAGATTATCTTAACTATGGGACAGTAAACAAACAGGCTATTTACCGTAATACCTAAAGGAAAACACCGTTTTTGTTTAAATCTTGATACAAGAGATAAAGTTCTTTCATGTACTTTCACTCTTTAATATGTCTTAATATCTACTTAATAAATTACTCCAATTATTTTATTTGGGTAATGCATAATTTTTATTTAACCACTTAAATTTGATAAGCTTGTGTAAATATATTCAGAATGAATTATTACTATTTGTTCAAATATTTTCTGAAATTTAAATCTAAATGTAGTGCATTTTTTAATAGTTGTTCGATTAGAATTTCGGCTTCAAAAGGCTTCGTAAACATTTGTTAAAATAGAATTTAAATAGGCAAGGTGTCATCCAATGCGTTGAGACTTAAAGTGGTGTACCATATTTAAACATTTGTATTGTAAGATGAAATTTTATTCAAATCTTCAAGTGTGAGTACATCTTCCATATTATTTAAGGGCAAATGTTATTTTCTGAAGCAATCATCTTTGTGTTACTTAAGCAGCAGTGTCTTGCTAATAGAAAAATTCACTCAGATCAATGGACAAATGTAAGTATGGATCAGTTTCATCTCTGTCAGATATAAGTTGGTTAGGATGGGATTATTTGATAATTATTACGCGAAGTAAACTCGTGTTTATATCGTGTTTTTATTTTTGTCAATGATAATGAAATTGAAATAAATCCGGAAGTCATTACAAGAACACCATGGATATAACTAAATCAGTGATGTTATGCTCGGTATAATAGAGAGAGCTATGGCGAACGGCATACATATAACCTCATAGTGAAGATGGACACGATATCGGTCGATAAATTTGTATTCTCAGATTTTTTCAGTTTCATTCATTCCATTATCACCTCTGTATAGCTGGAGTTTATTAGTAAACTAAACCTATTGTTTTATGGTGTCTATGTTTTGCTGTAATCTTACTGCGTCAGTAATAGTTTTGTGTAAACATACACAGTAGGACGTAAAATCGAAGATTTGTATGTTTCTATGTATCTAGCACTTTCACTTTTCTGTTTTATGTTTAAAATTTGTCAATATCAATCATAGTAGTGAAACTAAATTTATATTTTTTAAACGTCATTTAACATATACATGTCAACTGTTGCAGCTTTTATTTGTACATTTAAATAGTATTTTAATAGATAAACAACCATTTTATTTTGGAAAATCCTATCTAAACAACAATTTTAATACTGAATGGAGGAGCAAACAAATCATGTTGATTTCACGCATGCATTCCATATCGTCTAATTTTGAATATATTTGTCGTAACTCCTTGCGTCTACTGATAGAGCTTTCATCTTGTAATTCATAGACATCGTTGCACAAACTTTGTTCTACAGGTAAGATTTTAGAGCAGTACTATGTGATAGATATACCTAAATCAACCTGAATTTGTCCACCGATTCGCTACAATTTGAGGACCAGTCTATTATTTTTTGCATTTGCTTTGTATTTGTAAAGCTTTGCAGCAAACTCGTCTCGCCAAATATTTTGTCATTTGACAAAAACAAAAACAAAAAAAAGAATTGACGTTACCAGTTTATTGATATCTACCAGTGATAATAGACTATTCATATTAAATTTTGGGTCATGTAAAGCAAATTTAGGTCACAGCTTCGAGGACTGCAGAAGCAGATGCTGAAAACTTTGAATGAACCATTCTTATCACCTTTCTGTATACACTACTAAAATGGCTTCCCGTTCCTGTTACAGATTAAATACGGCACAATATATAGATCTACTCTATTAAAACAATGATAACTACCAATGATGAATGGATTGATCACTAAGAAGCCAATACTACAGACACGACTTTATATTATAAACCGTAGTGGTACTGGGGACGCTTCTTATATACTACTCACCGCTGATAAAACAGAGATCCAGTCATATCAGATTAAGATTGACCATTGGAACGCTACAACAGGAGTATCAAACTTTGGTGTGGCAGTATATCGAAACTTTCTCTACATTATTGGAGGATTTGACACAGCTAAGGCTATCTGTATCCCGAAGGTTTCTAGGTGAGTTACTGAGGTACTGAAAAGGCTAAATGTATCATAAAGGTCACCACTCACAACAAATGCTACATGTACCACAAATTTGTCTTGGTAAATCACTCTTAAAGGGCTCTGATACAACACAAGCTACGTGTAACCCAAATGAGTCAACCTAATACGAAGACGTGTTTCTATAAAGCGTCTTTGTGAGTGTGTCAGGAAAGATCAACATATATAAAAAAGAAAACCCCAAAACCAGATTCATATCAATTGGGGTCCCTATACTTGGTATTGAATTGAATTGTATTCTTGGTAGTGAATTGTTTTATCATAAGTACCTTCAGTGTGGTTATTTTTTATAATTTATTCATTTTCGAGTGGACGGGGTTTCAAACTCGCGGAACAATTTCTTCTTTGTAGGAGGATTTATATTTTAAGTGGATATAAACATGTTTCTTTATTTATAGTACTAAATATGTTTTTCTATACAGTTAATTGTAATATCGTCGTGTGTATATTTACATGTATGTATACATGTATAATTTTTACAGTTTAAAAGACAAGTATAAACTTTTGTTTTTCGAGCATTTCTTTGAACCTCACGGAAACGTTTTACCGTAAGTGAATTGCTTAGTGCCAGTTTTATAATTAAATACCTGTCATTAATATATCATATCATGTACTAAGCTTGCCCTTCTAATAAAAATCAATTATTAAAAGATTAGATGAATTGAATTGATCCTAAAATTCTACATCTGAATTTCCACTAAAATTAAAAAAAACGTAGATACTATGCTGTATCAATCATTTCGGAAATTGAAAGCAACACGGGTTAATGGGTGTTTTTATTTAAGGATAAGGGATGCCACGGTTACCATGCCAATCAATCGGCTTTACCCAAATATTGTATCTATGTAAGCGTGGTGTGTCTTTGGAGTTAAATAGAGACAAAGGATACAAGTTGGGCACTGTTATTGATATGGACCTTGAATAATAATCAATACATAGATTTATGATCAGTAGGTTACTTGAAAACACCATAAACAATAGTGTTCAAACCTACGTGCCTACATACAGTATTGTTTAAAGACAGAGTCAATTGACAACACAATGTTACATTTCTGTTTTTTATTACAGATACGACCCGCTGTCTGGTTTATGGGTAGAAAAATCAGCTTTAAAAACTGCTCGACAAAAGTTTGCTGTAGCAGTATTTGAAAACAAAATTTTAGTTATAGGTAAGTTTGGAAACAAAGCATTATTTAGCATTAAAGCTCAATGACAGATACCTGATAAAAAAACAAAAAACAAAAAACAAAACAAAACAAAACAAAACAAACAAACAAACAAACAAATGTTCCTTCACCACATCTACCGGTATTTTGACATTGACATTTATCTTGTTAAACAGGCAAATATTTTTCACATGAAATTCATGTTAATCGAGCTTCACATGAAATTCATGTGAAATTCTTATGAAATTAACATGATTTTCATTGAAAATTCACTAAACACGAATTTCATGTGAACATTTCGTGTGAATTTCACGTGAAGGCTCCATTCACCCGAATTTCACGTGAACTCTGTCACTTAGTTAATTTGCTCAATTCAGGTGAAAATCATGTGAAATTCATGTGAAAATCACATGAAATAATTTTGCCTGTGTATAATACTGGGAGTGAGCTTTAAAAAATCGACTCAACTAGTGTCATCCAAGTCTGAACAGACAGAATATATAAAGTCTATGTGAAGACCCAATAAAGTCAAGGTACAGGTAAAGTCTAGGTAATATAATTCCAATTCTGATAAATCAATCTTATTTTTATCGTAGAATCGTAGAATATCGTCGTCCTGTAAGAAACACATGGATTGCTATAAACCCAAAGGTGATATTACGGATAAAGGGGTTAAGTATTATTTCACGGAGAGCACATAAATGTTGAGGCCAGCTGCAGTCTGCCTTGTGGTGTGAGGGTTTCCTCGTCGTTCCATGGAGATCCATGGATGGCCTTGAGTTGAAATTTTTCATCCTGGTGGGGTTGTTGTCTCTTGATTGTTGGACAATGTAGGTGGAAAATCCCCTTTGCTGTTACAACCCTATTTAATATATACCCCTCAATTTCAGGAGGTGAAGGTGAGGACGGTAAAGTTTTATCATCCTGTGAGGTATATAGTCCAGAGGATGATGTATGGGAGGCTGGAGCTGATCTAATATCACCTCGCTCTAATTTATCCACTGTCACGTTCCAGAACGAAATTTATTGTGCTGGTGGCTGTTATGGCGGGAAATGTCACAAGACACTATGGTATGTATAGTGATTATAGATATGGCGGGAAATGTCACAAGACACTATGGTATGTATAGTGATTATAGATATGGCGGGAAATGTCACAAGACACTATGGTATGTATAGTGATTATAGATATTGCGGGAAATATCACAAGACACGGGTGTTTAAAGTAATATAGTTATGGTGGGAACTGTCACACGACACGGATGTATCTAGTGATTATATATGTAGTTATAACGGGAAATACCACAAACACGGATGTGTATAGGGATTAGTTGTCACATAGAATACATTGCAGCTTGTGATTCCATTCATAAAATAATATTGAAATGTTTCTGTAATCGCTTGAAACGTAGAGCTACATTATTGAATTAAAAAAATGTCTTTCATTTCTTCCATTAACAATAAAAATGTCATTTAAGTATTAGCTGTTGAAGTGGTAACTTTATCGGAAATATTAAAAGCCCCAAATAAAAATTGTATACAAGAAATTGAAAAGGAGTATCATATTAATAGAAATTTGTTTTGGCGTAAAACTGTAGGGACTGCTATGGTAAACCACGATGGTCCAAAATTTTTTATAAATAGTATGGGATGTCGAAGTCGAATACGACATTACACGCAAAGGAATAAATAGAGACCGATAGAAAAAAAATTAATAATAGAACGGTTACTACCTCGTACCATCAAGGAAATGCATTAACGTTTCACTCGATGGTTTCGGTATATATGACCTTTTATCCTTGTAAAGTAACCTGATGGTCATCAAACAGATTAGTATACATACCTTATTGGCCTAATTCATCCACTTGGAGTACAGTATAGAGACAATACTGACAACTAAATATTCCGATTAAATAACATTACACGATGACTTCCAGTAAACAATGGAAACCAGCAATTCACTGAACTAATGACTTATACATACAACAACTATGATGAACTGTAAACTATTTTTCATCATGCGTCTTGTAAGAGACTCATCCGTTTACCAATAGATGCAAGCAGGTGAAAACTGTCTTTTAATGCGACAATTGTTAACGATTTTTCAGACTCTGATATATTTCCAATAAAATCAAGTACAAAGCTAAAAGGCAAATGCAACCTTTATAGTTAATGTCTATTTCGCATTATTACCCGTTTGACTATTTGACGATCCAATGTTCTATCGACAGCGTGTCAATAAAATCCAAAAACACGACTGAGAGCAAATAAATTAAAACCAATCTACAACATAAACAAAAACATTTCTATAATGACATCGATTTATAATTGGTTGATGTAAGATTGATTACATTCTTCTCAACCCATTAACTTTACGTTCTTTAACATTATCCACGATCGAACTGTTTTTGAATAGTGACCAAATAAATAGAGACACAAGAGAAAATAACATAACACGGAAAATAACATCTGATCTTGTTACATATTTACATTTTGGTCATTTTTCTAAGGTACTTACATGATCAGAGAATTATACTACTTTATATTATTAATTAACTGAAAGTATCGTTTATTTTGGTTTCATGCCCAGAGTTTCCAATGACCATATTCCCCTGTCTGGGATACTACCTCTATGTTAAATGCTTTGAGATTTCTTTATAGTCGCTCGATGAGACATGACAATCATAATAGCAAATCATTAAATATAGCTATTTTTTTCAAATCTCCCTCATACGTTCTGAAATTACTACTAATCTCTAAAGCTAATCAAAATGTATAAATGTATATTACCATCACTTTTTGTTTTCCCCAGTAATGTGTAGTGCCATCTACGTTTTTGTGTCTAAAAGATAGTATGATACTTCATTGTAAAGCTTGATTGTTTTCAAAAGCAATTTACATTCATATATTATGGTATACATTTGTTTTTATGTAATAGTAATTCATTGACCAAGTCAATATTTTAATTGTAAATTTTGGTACGATGCACTCAAGGCATTACATTTTCATGGCCTTCGCTCAAATTGTCCCTTTTTCCAAAACTTTTAAAGAAAGATTTTAGGGTAACTGAAATTAACAAGGATATTTAAACCGACTATAAAAACTTCTATCATTTTATAGAATATCTTTGTCAGTGGTCAGTGAAGTATAAAGTGGCGGTCATTTCATAAGTGCTTCAATCTAATAGACAAAATAGTCAGTGGTCAGTTAACTATAAAGTAGTGGTCATTTCATAGGTGTTTCAATCTAATAAAAAGATGTTTTTGTCAGTGGTCAGTTAAGTATAACGTTGATCATTTCATAGGTGTTTCTATCTAATAAAAACATAAATATCTTTGTCAGTGGTCAGTTAACTTATAAAGTGGTGGCATTTAATCAAGCACAATAAAAGTTACTGAACAGATAAACTCTGGTAAAGAGACCAAAGTCCATATCACAAATGGCATTATCAAAGTGAAAACCGGAAAGTTGTTTCCGATATTTCCGAGGTTTTATACCGGGAAAGCCACCTCTATTCCCTATAGTTATAGTTATATAATATTCCTCGCTGTAAATCAAAAAGTAATGAAAAATGCTATTTGAATTAACAATGATTGCAACACATATTACAAATTATTGCTTAAATAATAAATATATGAATTTAGATATTGTTATATTATTTGACTGAGAATGTTTATGACCATTAATGAATATTCATGGCAAACATACTGACATTTACCTTAAAATGCTGTTGTACACATATATTGAAATTTCCAGGGGCGGATTCAGGCGGGGGCGTGGCGGGCGTGTGACTCCCTTAAATTTGTAAAGCATGTGTTGTCCTCAACTTAATAAAGTATTTGAAGAGACGATGAAAATTAATGAAGTCGCATTCCATCCGTTTTAACATTCAAAGTATATGAAACAGTATCATTCAACGTGATTGCTAATCATGTGACCTATGGTTTATTTAAATTTTAAAAAATGAACCTAAAAAAATTAAACTGTGCGCCTCCCCCAATCTAAAATCCTGGATCCGCCCCTGATTTCTGTACAAGGAGTGGTTATATTTTACTAACGCGAACAATAGTCATTTAATATTGTGAACAGACAAAATTTTTACTATCAAAAAAAAAATTGGTCCTTAATCATTCTCAGAATAAAAACAAAAAGGAAGACCTTAATGTATTGTAGATTGATATTTAAAGGCTCACCATATACAATGCTGGGGATTTTTAGGATATTTTTTAAATTTAATGACACTGGGTAGATCTATGTATGCAAAACCGCAGCCTAACAATGTCAACATTACAAGGACTCCGAGAGGGCTTTGATTGATGGGATCATTTTTTTAATTCCGGAGTTGTTCCAATTTTAAAGATAAACAATAGAAATTCCAATCATGACTTAACAATACAAATGTATTTTTGTAACCACAGATATTAATTTTGATAAAAACAATTAATGAAATAGCAAGGAAACCGGTACCTATAATTATCAATAATTTATAAGTCGTGACAAACTAAATAATGAACAAATGAAATCCAGAACCCCTTGCCTTTAAAAACATTTTAAAAAATCACAATGACAATCCTGTATATTTCGAAATATGCTGCGTTGTTTAGTAACATTAAGTATAAAAGTAACATTTTAATGCAATATTAAGAAATATTGAAAGGTTTAAAAGTAAGGATTTTACTGCATTAGATTTGTTTATACCGATATGCGGCTCTCATTTAAGCTTTGTCTTTTATTTAAGTTAAATGAAGAATTAAACTGAACTTAATTTTAAAAATGATTATTAGTTTTGTTAAATCACAGGTTGCAGTCCATCAAATTTATAATAGTAATAGGGAAATCGAACTTTTTGATTTGAAGACTCAGTAAACGAACTAGAAAAAAAGGGAAATATCCGTCTGCGCCGTTTTTTTACAGCATTTTACGCCACAACTTATTTGGGCAGTGTATCGTTTGTGCTACCTGCTTTAAAAAATATCAACCCATTTGCGCAAATAATTATTTTAGTCGATTGTGCTTCTTAAATGTAATGTAATGAAATGTGAAATTGTAAAAAAAAATATTATGCCTTCTTTCCTTATTACAATCCCCTCTATCAAAGTTTTAGTACTGATCCTTGTTTGAAATCAGCTGTGGTCTATTTAATTTCAGAAACACTGTTTGTATTCTCGGCTAAGCACGTTAAACATTGCTTCTTTCTCTATACAGAGATGCGGGTCTAGGTGTCAAAAGAATAGGCCAGCAGCAGCACTAAGCTTGTCGTAAAAGGCCACTAATAGTGTTAGGAACTCTGGTCGGGAGCTAGGTCACTCTGCCCACGGAGCAACTCGGTTGTGTGTTCCAGGAGGTGAAATGGGGTAACCCTGGCATGATACATGCTTGGATCTTCAGGCCATAATTTGGAAAACCTGACGGCAAACCATACATTGTAGTGGTGCTTCTTGTGGGAAAATGCCATGTTCCTTGCATGTTAAAGAACCCTGCTGTGATATTCGACAGGGAAAGTAGTCTCGGCTTCGCCACAGAAGGCTAAATTGCCCAACCCTACCCACCTTTCCCAGTTTCCAGTGCCGATCGAAACTCGTCGACCCTAATTTCCTGGTGTCGCATCCCATTTTTCATTTTCATCATCATCTCATTTTCATTTTATCATCAATATCATGCTCATCGCCGAATATAGCTGAAACATTGCTGCTTAAACACCAACAATCAAATAATCTTTACATAGACTGTGGTACATACTTCAAATCAGCCCTTCCAAGTTTGTCTTCGTCCATTTCAAACAACTCGGAACAGATGATCTTAGGCCTTTCACCATTTCTGTTGCCTTCTTCTTACATGCTTCTCTTAAATTTTGACATGATAACTTTAGGCGTTAGTCTCATGTGAATATTCCAAAGAACCACTAAGACCTGTGACACATTATTCGTCTGTATGTTACACTGTAGCAGGGCAGTTTTTGACGCAAATCCCCATCTAATCTCACCACTTTTCTTCACTACAGCATGTCTGTACTTTTGTTCCTTGATGGCTTTATCTGGTTTTTCTCTATTAGACTCCAATTGCTTTATCGTAACATCCATTTTCCAGATTTAATGCCTCACGATCGCTACTCACACACCTAAGGTACATAAATGTAATGGTATATGTATAACAACTGAAATACCTGTGCATGTAGACTGTTGCAATTAAAACAATCAGATAAATGTGTGTGGTGGCACAGATGATACCTCTAAAAATAAATAATTGGCGCCATAACAACTTTGAGCTCACTTACTAGTTGTTAACCCCTCCAGCTCCCTTTTCGAAAACTTTTGACCACAAATTGATTTGGACCAAGATCTAAAACAGTTAGTGCACAATGAAAATAGATGATAAAGATTATGAGAAAGTTTCATTGAATTCCAATCCGTGGTGTAGAAGGAGTTATAGATAATAAGAGATTGGTACCCCAATATCAGGGAACGACGAAGCTATTGTTTCGCTGATGCGAGACCTCAAGGAAATCTGAAATACGTAGTGCACATATTCATGACAATATTGAACAGTGATCAGTCACCTTATTAGACACACATCACTATGACTCAATGTTCAGAACAATGTCGGCTGGCTTGTTATAGTTCTTCTACCATCATGTTATCATAACTACATGACCCCTGACTTCATGTTTGTCAGGTTAAGTTAACCTCGCCATGTCAAACTTCTTGTCTTAAATCATCTTGTGTTAGTAACAGATGAAAATATCAGTGGTATCCAAGTATATTCCATCGTACAATACTCATTATGTCGGATTCATTACATTTTTAGTACAGACTAATTTTCATTTAAAAGACATAAATATGGAGAAAGTCGAAAACTTCTCATTCACATTCATAAAATTCGTATTGATTAGGGAATTGATTGTAATATCAGATGTAGAATTCTTCGATTTGCTATGTCGTAAACTTGGTAGTATTCCTTCATTAAAATTCAGTACGATCTTTAATCTCGTATGGTATTGGCTAAAATAGAATTTAATGCTTAGCAATAAAATACAACACCATTTTTTATTTGGATTCAATCAATTTGATGAATATCCTATCAAAATATTGAATTCATGCATCATGCCAGTTTAAATTCCTTCCGTTTATATATCCACAAGAACTAGAAATTAAAGAGACTACTGACACTGCTTCCTCCGCGTCATTTTCAGACCTGTACCTCGAATTTGACGACAAATTTTATTTAGAAAAATCCCACCGGACGACTTTTTGACTTAAAGAATGGTCATTTGACAGGCTGCATGCCATTTATTATACGAACTTCCTGAATTCCTTTTAGAATATTCTTTATAGCTACTGTCTAGATATTATCAGTTCGGTTTATTTTATTTTTACCTTTCATTCCCTATCAACAATCAGTGTCTTATTAGTTCATCAAATGACATTTCCTTATCAAGTTTCTATACCCGAGCTTAGAAAATCTTAATTCGGTAACAAACATGGAAAAACTTTAGGGCAATAAAATGTCCATTATATTATAAATGTTTCATCTATAATTATTGTAAAAAATTCTTACAGCTTTCATGATTATTTGTCCTGTATTTTATTATCATAATAAAGTAATAATATATTCTTTTGTAAATAGTTTTGTAAACATTGTACTTTGGCATCATTCCATTATAAAATGTTATGCCCGTCTATGTCTGATGTTATATTTGCAGAACAATAATTTCTTTTTCATCTTTTTGATTGAAGCTTTAATTAAATTTCACTATAAAACATTATCATGTAATTAATTGGTCCTGATGGAAATTGACTGCTGACGATATATTTCTGTATATAATGCCAAAAAGATTTTTTGACGTCTTAACATTTAACTTCTACATATTTACTAAGTCTACAATCAGTCTTATAAGTTCATCAAATGACACTTCCTTATCAAGTTTTTCTATCCTTTGCTTTATATGGTTATGCAGTATTGTGGGGTCATTTCCATGCATTAGCTTAATCATTTCTCTGCGTGACAACTTTGTTTATATTTTGTCTATACGCTTACTGTGGTTGGAAACGGGGTATCATTTAGTGAGCTTTGTTCTCAGATTTTTATAGTTTTATTATCACTTAAGATGCATGATGTCTCCATAGATGGTCTTCCTTTCATGCAAAAAACATTTGGACTTTATCATTTTCGGACCAAACTCTTTTATGTACCCCTCACTTTGCTATGCTCCTTTTACAAAATAAGTTTTGACACTCCTGTTTCTGAACCTACCTCTTCATTATGTGGCCATAAGTTTGGATATTGGTTTCTCTTTAAACCAGATTGTGGTAAAGGCTAAATGAAGAAAAACGATCATATCTGTCACTACCGTTTGTCAACAATGGTATAGATGCAATTAATTTGGTTAAAATCCACCGTCACAAAAACGTCAAGAAAACATTTCCCCGTATTTTAAAGGCAAACCAGTACGATTATTTCATATTCATATATTTCACCAACTGCATCCAAACTGTTCAATTCTAAAAGGCAATTGCAGGACCTAAACCACCTGACTGTTCTAGCATAAACTCTCCATTCAAATATGGTCCTTCAGGTAAAAAAACTACGGGAGATCTAAAATTCATAGAAAACGAATCTTCCCGTACGGTCCAAAGTACCGTGAACCACGCTCCTTAAATAGGAATTAAAACATTAAAATTCTTATGCCGTGGAAGATTATGCAAGAAAATGGATAAAACGAGAAACGAGAACAAGAAGACATTGATATCAAAGTTTGTAAAGGCTGTGAGGTCTCTAATTTTGTAACTTATTACAGTTTTAAGCGGGTCAATGAGTGTCAATGCTACATCAGTTTTCAAAGACCTCGATGTAGCAAAAAACATTGTCTACTATACAAGACAAATATGTTGTTGTACTAGCAAACAAAGCCTAAAACAACATTGTTTTTGTTTGTAAAACGCATTACATTCAATGTTTATTATCAGAAGTAAACGTAGAACGTAGAAAAGAAAAACAGTAATAAGATCTTTACTGCTATCACACTCTCCAAACAGGAGTTAGTATAAAACCACAAATCTTTGCTATCCTCTTTTGGTTTCTCTATCAAAGACGATGATTGCGATCTACTGCCTATGTACTGGGTTCCTTAAGTCCACAAGAATTCATACTAATAAAAGTACATAGCTAGATCTGCTAAATGTACCACCAGACCTCTTTCAAAACTTTCACGACACATGTTACTTCCGTAGTGGTATTAATTCAATGTGGATCCTGGAAGAAAACTCTGTTCCCAATACTCAGTTTAAATCCTGACTAAAATACATTATACATCGTTGTTACTCGTATATATATCTGTATATAATGCATAAAAAGACTTTTGATGTCTAAACATCCATATTTCTACTAAGTCTACAATTAGTCTAACTCCAAATCGACTTCCAGGTATGCCAAAAAGATGTTCAAAATGCTGGAATTTTATATCGATCGACAACATATTTTTTCAGTGTGGTGGAGGCGTTTTTCAACAAACGGTCGGCATTCCAATGGGCATAATTTGTGCTCCTCTACTTATTGACCTTTTCCTTAGCTCTTATGAGGATGACTTTATACCTGATCTGAAGCAAAGGAAAGGACATCGTTTAGCTAGATCCTTTGATCTCAGTTTCCGCTTTAAAGATGACGTATTATCGTTTGATATTCCTAGCTTCGGGGATTTTATACAACGCATCTACCCCCAAAGAACTTGTGATAAAGGATACTACAGACACTTTGAAATCAGCCTTATATCTTTACCTAGACATCGATGGTAAAAACTGACCAAATTATAATACGACAAACGCGATTACTTTTCATTTCGTATTGTCGTTTTCCTTCCTTCTGTGGCAACATCCTTTAACACCTGCGTATGGAGTTTTCATATCACAATTCATACATTATGCCAGAGGTTGCTGTCACTACGCAGATTTTGTTTTACCGCGCTAGACGTCATACCATTAAGCATCTGGAACAGGGTTATGTTGCTACAAGATTGATGTCATCAATACAAAAGTTTTACGGTCGTCACCTTGGACTCGTGGTTCCTTACGGTGTATCCATCTGCACGTGTCATTGTTTTCCTTTCCTCTTTCGTTTACCTCGGACTTGATTTTTATGAGCAACTGGATGGGTGTTTCTATAAAAACAGAGGACGCTTACCCTACCAGCGTACTTGGTATTTGCTCCCAGTTTTTAGTGCAGTCCGAGTTGCTCATTTACTTCTTTGTTGTGTATGTTTGTTTTCTCTGTCTGGTCTTTGTCCCTTGATTCATTCTGTTGATTTCCCCTAAAATCTTGGTTCCCTTGATTACTCTTTCTACTTTTCCGTTTAACACAATCTCGGTAAACACTACTTTATTCAGATAACCATTTGTAACAACTGGGTCATATTGATGGCCTTTACCACTAATTGTGTCATCATCTTTTATAAATACAAATCAACATCTTTTATAAACAGGATTTATGAGAATAACAAATGGAAGGAATTAGATAAAGACTACCCACAACGGCTGCCTCAAAGTCTAGACCGATTTAGTCTCTTGTCACATGGACGACATCTATATTTTGTCGGGGGTCAGTAGTTTAAAATCCTAAATCAGTATCACAGTATCGTGAATTTGAAACGATTTATGATATTGGTGATGAAGTATTTGTAGTATCTTGATTATAATGAAAATACTTCAACCGCAGGTTTCTGTAGGTATCAATCAATATGAAATTAATATTGTGATTCCCCTTAGCAATCACAACGATCATCGAAGATTATACGTGTAAGTAAACATAATTTAATGAAAGAGTAATCAAGGGAACCAAGGTCACAGCGGTAATCAAAAGAATGTAATCCAGGGACAAAGACCCGACATGGAAAACAGACATACACAACAAAGAACATACAGTAACTAAAATCATTCATACAAAGTAACAAAAGCAAATGAGCAACTCGGACTCCACTGAAATCTGGGAGCATGGACCAGGTGCACCGGTAAGGTAAGCGTCCTCTGCTTTTCTAGATACACCCGCCGATTGAAAAAAATGTTTATATTTAATTTGTTTTAACTACAAAAGGTCCTTCTGGACACAAACTAAACATTTGTTTATATTTCAAACCCGCTTGACCTGGATTAATTGATGAATTCGTGATGGATAGATGCAAAAAGGTTACCAAGTATTTTCATTCCAAGTTCATATCATGACATCATCAAATCAAACTGTCGATTACATCTAAACAAATTTATTGATATTTATAACTAATAGGGGTATCAAGCAGAATGGACAAACAGAGTGGAAAATATCGGTTTATGACTGAACGACGAATGTTTTCATATACTACTAGTGTATCAGCGATGTCCAGAACAGCCAATGGATCAGATATAGTGGGGGAAATGATCTCCCCTTGGGGAAACCACCTACCAGGCATGGCGTGTGGCAGGCATAGCGCAGCTGCCATAGTTATAGGTGACATTTTTATTTAGACATCTATGTCAGGTGTTTCAAAATAGGATTATAGAATCCGTCGACGCATATTGTAACGGCCGTACGAATTTTCGAAAAAGCAAGGTGCTACTGATGACACGTAAAAATAAAGTTAATACACATAAGAGGACAAAATAAAATATAAAGATAATATCTAAAAATTGTCTTGTCGCTGTTTTCCCCTCTTGTCTTTTTATATACATCTTGGCGCTTGTTGTCGACCATTTCTTGACGGAATGTTTCCAAAATGTCTAATCCCGGAATGGCTAATTAAATTGTGCCCAGAATGTCTAATGAAAAAATAGCTTTATTCCCAAAATGGCTAAAAAGGAAAAATTAGTAATAAAAGAAACAAAATGTAAAATTTATTGAAAATATGAATTTTTATTTATATTTTTCTCATTTTAGCCAAACACCATTAGAATTTGTTTGTTTTTTTAAAAGGATTAAGTTGGTCTTCCGAATCGACACCTTTTGTTTTTTTTAATAATTAAATATGTCTGACAACATGGACAAAGGGGATATTGATGTTGAATTGAATAAAAGAATAAAACACATGGGGACAAGATTGTTATAAAAACATTATCTTTCAAAATTAAAGTAATAAATTCTATACAGTTAACATATTGGTTGATATTCTTGGTAAAAAAATATATTAATTCATGTTAAAAATTTACCTTCAGACATTTTGGGAATTATCCTCAATTTCTGATTAGGCAATCTTGGAATCAAAGGTCTAATAAGGTCAAATTTACTCATTTACTTTTGTTACTTTGTATGTATGATTTTGGTTACTTTATGTTCTTTGTTGTGTATGTCTGTTTTCCATGTCTGGTCTTTGTCCCTGGATTACATTCTTTTGATTACCGCTATAACCTTGGTTCCCTTGATTACTCTTACCTTTAGACATTCTGGGAAACATTTTGGGCTACACCCTTCTTGACGCTTCTTGATACTTCAGTCGCTAATTAGTGAGACCGGTATATCTTTGTGTTCATACTTTGGCCTTTCTGGTTACTCTTATGACATATCGGAAAGTCGTATCTGAATTTAAATAGTTATTAAAGACCATATAATAAACGCATTAGTGAAAAAGATACGAAACTGTGTAACTTTTTGTGAAAAGTTCCGAAGAACGTAACTTCCTGTCAGACTGAAATCAGGCTCTTATGCAGTGCTTCCGGTTATGAGGACTTCGTCCTCTATTAACTGGATGCACAAGAAGAAAGTCTGTTTGGTCTGACAAGGAACTCATGAGATGGATTAAGGTTACTGTAAAATTCTCTATAGAGGCGACCCCATTGTATAGATTATATCCAACCTTCCAGTGTAGTGTAGGTTATCGAATTTAATTTAATTCTAATATAATATCGTTAATGCATTTATTGTTTGTTAAAACTGTTAAGATAGATATTCCCACGAGATTGTTAATTTGTAAGAAATTAAAAGCAGTGAACTGTACTTTTTGTTGATGAATTGCCCCTAAGGAACAAATAATTGTCATGTGTAATGGCAATTCTGGACAGATCAAAACAATGTATTAAGCTGTATAGTAATGGTCTCATTTATAGATCAAAATATAATATTTGTTCCACGGCTAGTGCAATCTCGTCAAATTCGAACTTAATGTCACGAAATAAAATCTTTGCATTTGTCTCTTACTGGGTTTACAAAAATACGATTATGGTAATACTCGAATTATCAAAGATTTAAATTTTCACACTTAGAGCAACAATTATGTAATTTACAAGTTATTCATCTAAACAAATACATGCGGCACCGGTAACTCAGTATCCTTAGGACGTTCGTCATCTAAACAATTACATGCGGCACCGGTAACTCAGTATCCTTAGGACGTTCGTCGTCTTTGTTTAACATGAGACTCGTTTTTGTCCAATCTGTTGCCAAATTCGGAAATTAGGTAAAGAAGAAAAAACTAGAATCGAAGTTTTTAAATCCATGAATTACTCCATGGCGTGACTTGCTATCAAATAGGTACGATTTTAGTATCTTCTTTCCGACATGCCATGTGTATTATGTTAGAAGCCTGTGATTTATTGTCCTTGTGTTCCGTCCCTTTTTCATTTCATCATCATTTCATGTTCATTTTATCATCAATATCATGTTCATCGTCTGAATATAGCTGAAATATTGCTGCTCGGACGTTAAACCCCAATAAACAAACAAACAAATTGTATAAGTCATCAAACTGTTAAGATCTTCAGTTGGAACATCCAAAAAAAATCTAGCTTCATTTTGTGTTCATTAAAGAGACTAGTACCTTTCTTTTTGCAGGTGACAGAATCTACGTGTTTGGTGGGTCTATGATGGAAACCGGACAAGCCATTAGAAATGTTGAGTACTTCAGTATATCTCGAGGACAATGGCAAGAGGACTTCCGGTTCCGGAAAGGTATTTTTTACGATTACGAAAACTTTATTTAGATTCGGTACAAATAATAACAGACAACATAAGTCTGTACTTTTAACCGAACGAACATATATATATCAAATTCACAAGACCTGCAAAGCATAGAGATTGCACATGTAAGTAGGCATGCAACGCATAAAAACAAAGAACAGCAAAATACAAAGACGCACAAACATGAACTACACAAAACATAAAGAAAAACATGGACTGGCAATAAAACAAATAGCACAGTAACTAGCCCATTTAACAAGACATACCTGGACAATACAAAACATATTTTTGTGTACACACATAAAAGACATAGGCATGATAAGACTGAGTAAAAATATCAAAACTCATGAACAACTACATTGTAGCACTAGTGAGCAGCCAAAAAAAAACAAAAAAAAAAACAACAACAACAACAACAAAAATAAATGAATAAAAATAGACATATAATGGGAAAGAAGCTATATGCATTCAGAACAGAGAACAGCGACACCTTCCAAGCCATTCCAGAACCGAACTAAGCTCCTCAATTGAAAAAAAAAAATGTCTGTCCTGAAATGGTTCGGAAGACTGTTCCATAAAGTAGCTGCAGCATAATGAAAACTTTTGTTACCATAACTACTGATTTTGACCTGTGTGATAGAACTACTGATTTTGACCTGTGTGATAGAACTACTGGTTTTGACCTGTGTGATATAACTACTGATTTTGACCTGTGGGATATCTCTGATCTGTGTTGAGTTTTTCATTTTAATACCCCTTCATTCATTGTCCTTATTTAACTCTTGTGCCTAGAAGTATATATAGTTCACCGTATAATCAATGATTTTTTAAAAGTTTTGAAAAAAAATTAACAATGCATTTGTTCTTCACATCGTGTTGACCTTATAAAATAGTATATATAATACCTTTATTTTTCATGATAAAGAATTCTCTTTTTGTTTTGTTTTGTTTTGTTTTGTTTTTTTTTTTTGTTTTTTGTTTTTTGTTTTTGTTTTTTCTGTTTTTTTCCCAAATAATGAATAATTTGCCTGTCTTACATTATTGTAGAACACGGTAAGTTTTGACTCATATTTATTGGGTGATTTGTGTTTTTTTGTGTTTTTTTTTATTTATTTATTTATTTATTATAAAAATATTTGTTTTAACAATTTTGGTGTTGTATTATTTGTATTAAGCCTCCCGATTTCGGGTGTTGGATGTTTGTAGTTGTCTTCATACATGTATCGTTTGATTTAGTCTTGCAGTGAGCTTGTTAACATAAACAAAGTTCAATTTACTTGTTTTTGTTTTTTTTTTCAAGATTGAAATGGATTGTCTGTTTTTCACTGTTTTTGTTAAACTAATTTTTAGTAAAGCGAAATTTTCCTAATATTTTTATAAGAAATATCAATAACATATACGATTCTATGTAATCAATTCTACACTTTTCCCCCAAAAGTCATGTTTTTTTCATTCATTTGTTTAATTACTAGGAGGCTTTTGGCTTTTTAATTATTTTAGAAATATGATGTTTGGTTGAAATGACCTTGCGATTTGTTATTAACCTAATTTGTGTTGTCTTTTATGAATTCGTGATAACTATATCTTGATGATGTCACTAATGCTATACAAATATATATTTTGAATATGATACCTATAAAGTTAAATGTATTATTTCAGATAATGTCATCAATGCGATATATATTTTAAGGTGATGTCTCTAATGTAACATGTGCAATATTAGAAGTCCCTAATAAATTGGAAGAAGAAAACTTTAACGAGCGGTTACGATGGGTGTTGTGGTAGCTGATGGTACTCAAAACTGTTCAGGGAATGTGTTCACGTGACATATACAATGCGATCACCGCCATTTTAAATTATTCGGAAGTCCTTTTGCCTTAACGTTGTCTTTCAAGAATGGTATTTATCTGGAACTAGAAACACTCAATTTTGTTTTGTTGACTAATATATTATCATCTAAGTTGTTAGATACTTTGAGTCTATCAGAATACGTCGTTAATAGTGTATATATAATATTTAATAAACTAAATTCAAGTCACAATAAAGATGTCTTCTTGATTCTAGTTTTTTTTCCATTATCATAGCGCTTTTTCATTGGCACAAAAAAAAATGACACCAAACATTATAGTTTGACAAGATTAGCTTTTTAAAAAAACTGAGATCATTCATTTTGGATATTTGAGGGAAATGTCAAATTTTAAAGAATGTAAAGTGAATAGAAACAGTTTTCGAGACCTAAATTCGAATGTATTTTGCAAGTTGGAGAATTCGAAGTATTAGTACTATTAAAATTCTGGCGTATTTTAATAGTATCTCAGGGTCTTTTCATTATGACCCTCTTGCAGTTCTTTGATTAATATCATAAGTGGAAATATAGAATATGGATGTTGTTGTCCTAATAGATCAAATATCATGCCTTAATACTTGTAGTTGTTAAGATATGAACCTTTGCCAAAGTAAATTATGCAGAAAATGTAAGTCCAGATTATCTATATCTGGTAGGGATGTTGCTTAGTACCATACATCAATGCACTAACAAATTTTCATCCTTCCAATACTTGAAGTCGCAGTGATTTTCACCAAGACTTTAAACAGAGTAGTTCGTAAAGATGTGTGTCAATGCGACATAATTTTTGTATGGATGTTGCTTACCACCCAAGATGCATGAACTGACCAAGTACAATGAATTCCTCCAGCACAAATAATTGTGGAGATAGATGGTTTTTTTTTACAAATAAAACCCTGTTTATATCATATTTTGCACTTGCCTGCTTGAAAACTGTGTACACTAATCTTGGGCTGTCTACAGTTTTGCTTCAATTGAAATTTCTCACCACTAACATCCCCCCTTTTACCACTTTTGGTCGGCGAATGTACAGGCTGATAATTACCATCACTAAATTCCTTATAGTGGCTGAGATTTGGACCATAATCTGAGTGGTTCGTATGGAAAATGAGTGACAGGGTGATCTTATTTTGGTACTGATTTTTATATTCTTGCATTTTTATATTTTTAGATGGATTTGCTGAGCAAAGAGGCTGAGACTTTGGTCTCCGAAGAGTAGCGTTCACAAAGTATTACTATATTGTAGTATGCACAAAGTTGAAAAAGTCACACAACTTTCGTATAATTAGTCAAATCCAAATGACATTAGGATATGGGCAACTGCACATAGTTACTAACAATCCTACAGAGTTTCAGCAATTTCTGTTCAGTTGTCTCTGAGGAGTTGGTTCCACAAAGTATTTCTATGTTGTAGTATGCATTTCTTTATTTCCTTGTGTGTGCGTTTTTTTTTAATTCTGTGCTCTATTTTCATAACTTAATTTTTTGTCGTCATATCCTAAGATTGCAATGTTCCGTTGGTTTGATTGCATATTTCTTGAGTTTGATGTGAAGTGTTTTGATGGATACAAATTTCCCCTATGCATTTTCTTAACATGAATCCTTACGATTGGAAAAAAACACGCCGTGCATTCGATATTGTAACCCCCAAACCAACAGGTCTGTTTAGAAGGAACAACTGAAAAATGCCATCAACATTAAAAAATCACAAACATATTTTTGTAAAATTGAAACGCATTATCTTGAGAAAAAAACTATTAAATTTCAATATGATATTAATTTATAAAATCATTAACTCTCACATTTTAAAAACACATTAATTACTTTAAAATAAACTTTTAGGGAAGATACAAAATATACTTAGTATCAAAACCACAACTCCGAGTATAGTGTTCATTTACATCAAAAGAAATTACTGCACTCATGCATAGCATATCAGGTACAAACCGATACTTTTCATTTCTAAAAATGTCGAAACACTAGTTTCAATTATTTGCGGATTAGCTTTGTCTTATTCAAGCATCTTTCTAAATAGAATGAATCTTCTGTTGCAACCTTCAGAAACAGATATTTCTAGATCAACACTTCATCAATTACCCAGTGTATCCAATTTTGTCAAGCGCTTCGAAGCTTCATTATTAGTTATAACGCCACTTGAAACGTTTTCAAGACTCGGATTCAACATATCAATCTATATAGTCATTCAATAAATTACTTTTGAATCTTCACTATAACACCCAGAACTGATACTTGGCAACATTAACTCAAGGGCAGCTCCTGTGCCGTTGTCATTCTTCCAATGACATGACAAAAATTATGGTCCGAGGTTTGACAAAGCAAATGAAACACGTGGATGATAATTTAGTCTAATTAAATAAGCTTTTTAAAAAAATATATGATTTGAGAGTTTTTAAATCGAACAGTGTTCAATAACTGAAGACTTCCCAAAACCAAACTAACAAGCATAAATAGGATATTAAAACAATAATATTACAAAAAGTATTAGCTTTCCAAAAAATCTTCCTGACTTAACATTTAATAAATATGTTAGCCTACATATATAATATGTAGGTCAAGATAATTAAAAATTTGGTAGAATTAAAATTTAGGTTGGTACTTGTACAAAATCTTTTAGCAATAATTTGTATAGGCAACTAGAAATCGATGAGATGGCCACCTTCTCTGTGGGCCCCGCAAATGGGGGACCAATATCTACTCTCTGTTTGTTTTTGTCACTTGCACATCATGGTGGATAGACACTACTTATTTGTCACATGCATACCATTGTAGATAGTGGATAAGTGTGAGAGGAAATGTTTTGACAATAAAAAGGAATTGAAAATAAAATAATTTGACCTTGAAATCAAAGTTCAAAGCCCAGGGTAATCAGCTATACTGTGCGACATTTCATCTGGAGGTGTTCAATCCACATTCAAAATATCAAAAAACCTATCACATAAGACAAAAAAGTTGCAGCCGGGACAAGAAATAACCATGTAAAAATCACTAATTCAACTTCAAGACCAGAGCACATCATAAACTTAGGAGACAGTATGTTTAGAGGTGATCTGTCCACATGCCAACTATCAAAAGGACTATCTTGTGAGACAAAAAATTACAGACCGGACAAAAAATTACTATGTAAAAATCAATAATTTAACCTCAAGGTCAAAAGTCATCATCAATGGTACGCGACACTTTGTCTTGAGGTGATCTAGCCTCACGGCAAATATCTATCTCAAAAGACAAAAGAGTTACAGTCGGGACAAGATTTTGTAACGGACAGACGTACAGAGCAATTACTATGCTCTCATCTGGTCTACAAGTATGTTTGATATTATTTTGAGAGGAAATATTCAGAGTAAGGTTGATGTGGTAGTTAATTACTTCTCCATGTGAACAATTTACCCAGTCCTAAGCTTGACTGTGTAACTGAAGTGTTATTTGCAGGCCATTTGACCTAATTTAGGTGGGATGTTGACATTCATCAATTCAAATATGGTAGTAGCACACCTTATATCTGAAAAACCAGGTAGTACATAAAAAGTGACCGAACATCGATATGATTGCAAAAATTGCCAATCAATCAAGCATGAAAAATGGGTAATATGATCCCAGTTTTTCAGTATAACAGTATATGCTTAGATGTGTTTGGATATTAAAAACTATTGAAGGATTTTTTTGTTTGTTAGAACTGATATACTTAATACCATAATAAATTAAATTTTGTTTTTAAAATACAAACTATAAGTTTGCAGCATCGCCGCCGCCGTCGACGGCAGACGGAAAGTGATGCCAATAGCTTACATACCACGTTTCGTAAAGTTCTGACCAGTTGATTTCAGAGGAGTTGCGCTGACAAACTTTGTGATAGACACACAGTCAGTCTGAAAACAATATGCCTCCCCACGAAAGTGGAGGGATACATTATAAAGTAAAATATTCACATGTTGAGGACCTAGTGGAAACCATTAATTGAATTGTCGTTGTATTTTCTGTGATTTTGGTCGCGCTACATGTCTCCGTATCCGTTCTGTTTAAACTGATTGTATTCTTGTTAAATATATTGCATTAGAATTAATCATTCTTTTAATTCATCCCAGGCGCGTAGCTGCCGTTAGGCAAAAAAGCTTTTGCCTGCACTTAATTTTGCCATTTTTTTTTGGAGATAAAATACATCCAGAAGAGGCATAAATGATGCTCTAAAACGCTATCTCCGCGGAGCTTCGGGGGAGGGGGGGCTTCGCCCCCTGGACCTTCTGGGTCAGACCCCCTGCCGTAATTTTGCCTACACTTCAATTTGGCCTCAGCTACGCGCCTGCATCCTGTAAATTTTCCATATAAAACACATAAGTATTCCGTAAACAGGAAGTAGATGAGTGACAGCATGGAAATGGTATACACGCTATAGAACTATAGGATAAAACATTTTCCGACACAATCGGTATAGTTTCGTTTTTTACCCTTTGACCTTTAAGATGCTCTTCCATGGAAACGCAAGTCACCAAGGCCACAAAAGTATATTCCATACCTTGATGTACATTTCCTCTGAAAACTCGCATCTTATCTTTTCTTTCTTCTTAAATTTATATATGTTGATGCAAACAATCTTGAAGCCGATTGAACCAGGCTGGCCCGTTGGAACCGAATTATTTGACAGTGAATTATTATAACGAGATCGCGTCCATGATTTTTATATACTTGTCGCTTGTAAGCCGGTGATGCTGATTTACCCTTAGCCCGGTCACATGATTAGGTGACACAAAAAGAGTTCACCTACGTATCACTCATGCGTGTGTCGTCATAGGATTCTGTGAACTTTGAACTGGTTTTCCATACTTTGATGAGATCAGTACCAGTTTGATTACTAGTTTACAAATTTTTACACGTCCCTTGGTTTAAATTATTATTGCCAGGGAACAGATCAAAACCGGAAGTCGTGTTTAGCCTTACATATGCCTGACGCCGTGACGTCAGGCAAAAGAACCCTCAAAATATCTTCTCTTTTACTATATTGGCGTTCTTTGGTAACAAAAGCAAGAAACCACACACACACAATAAAAACATTCTATGAATCTCACATGTATTAGATATTTATTTTCATATAAAATTAAAACAGCGATCAGCTTCTGTTGTACATGAAAAAAAAAGATCTTTAAATAATACTCTTTTAGTTTTAATCAGATCTGTCTTTGGAGAAATATATGATGGTACATTAATTTCATTGTTATAAAAGTTTTTGCAAGATCAGATTTATTTGGAAGCCTCCAAAAACAAATGAAATAAAATACCTTCTTTGATACTCGTGGGACAAAGGCGACGAAATTGAAGTTAGTTATTCCATGACATTAAAACCAACTTTCCTTGACAATTTTCTTTCTTCCTTTTCAAGTCGCTAGTATTGTTACCGACTCTTGCACTCGTAATTTTAATACTGTACATTCGTATATGATTTGCATAACTCTATATTACTACACCACCTTATGCTGCTAATCGGTACCGTAGAACCGTAAGTTCTAGCTTCATACGAGAACTTTCGGGTAATCACGGTTACGATCGCAGTAACACGATTTTAAATAGAGCATATCGCAACTTTGCTTGAAGTTTGATCTTAGCTAATTGACGGACTGTTGCGTTACACAAATAAGTTCAAAGTTCAAAGTTCAAAAGTAAAGTCGGGAAATATAAAACATTACAACACAAGCTCTAATGAACTTTTAAAACAAACATAACTTTTGTAACGTTCTTAAATTTCAGGTATGTATTATTTTCAAAAAGCAATACACTTATTTTGCTAGTAATTAACAAATGTACGATATAGTCACAAGATGTGAAATGTAAAACAATTTGAATGTATATAAAATCAATCGACTTAAAATATCCAAAATTCAGTTTTCTAAAAATTGTGATTTTTGTAATTCTGAACCAAGTCAATCCATTAAGGAAATGGTTGTGGTAGTTAAGTTAGACCATTGAATTCGCCTGGATGTTGAAAACAAGCCCAAATCATTGGCAAAGAATATTTGACGATTAGCAACTTTGAAGACTCCAGTCTTTGATTTCTGTTGTAGATCGAACGTGTAGAAAATTGTATTGATATTATATTAATATAACATTTAAAAAAAAACTAGGTTATCGATGTGAAAGTCAATTTTACATGTTTTAATTTAATTTGAAGTATTTGTTTATTTTTTTACTGGTAAAGATTAATAGTTCAGTAATAAAAGGAAACCAAACAGGTGATATTTAAGATACACACAATGTACAACTATGGGAATGTAGACGGTCATTGCTGGCCAATGGCAAATATCATAACATAAACAATTAAGATATCTGTCGTTTTGTGTTTGTATAAACATTTAATTAAGTACAGATCCTTATAAGAATCAGACACTACCGAAACATTGATACACTTAAACCAACTACATGTAAACGATTCTGCGGACTTAGTGAATTACTAAACTACATCCAGTGCATCCTAAAGACAACCCTTATACACAGATTTAGGATAATGGAGAAAGATTCAATTATTGGAAAATTTGATTAACTGCTATACGCTATACAAAAATTTCTCACCACAATATTAATTAAAATTCCCACAAAACAGGCCAAATATTTTTTACTCTTTTTCATCCTATTTCAGCTCTATAATTTGTGTCAAAAGTGTTTTATCGGTTTATATACTGCGTTTCTGCGATAAAAAATATCACAAAAAGATGTATCCACATATGCCTGATTCTCACTATATGATTGGCCTCCTTGTCCACCGAAAAATTTCCCGAGTAGGACTTCTTGCGTAACATACTCAGGGGCTATAAAACTGCATCTCCATCTGCTCTTATATGCCACTATGTACACGATACTTATCTTATGTGCTTGCTTTACAGCCGTTTTTAGCTTACCAAAAGGATTTATTTCTCTTGTGCCGATTCCAACTGAAGATTTCGCATTTTACGATGTTTTAGATACTAATAGACACTTTCACCTATTCTGGAATTTTAACCAAACACATATAACTTTTGAGCTTCATGCCAGAACCCGGGGATATGTCGGCTTTGGCCTTTCTCCTAATGGTAAAATGTTCCCCTCCGACGTCGTCGTCGGTTGGGTTAAGGATGGAATTACTTACTTTGCGGTAAGTTTGTAATGTACAAAGAGAGATTACATTATTGTTATATCAAATTGAATATAGCTTAGAAAGTTCTTATTAATAACTGCAACTAATTGATATTTGCATAACATTATGAAAAACCATTATAGGAAGCTTTAAGTTTGACACTGGACACCGATATGTTTCAATGGAAACAACTCGTGCTTTATTTTGCATTCTGTAACAGAAGAGAAATGCGATGAATATCCATTAGTTATTCTGCAATCGTGTAATAAAAGTTTTAGTTGGCAATCTTTTCAGTTTAAAGAGGCAACAAAAATGATAAAATTTGTATGTGTGTTTAGTCTTTTTATCCTGAAAAACCGATTTAATATTTTAAATAAAATACTATTTTCCCGAACTTCTAAAACTCCAGCTCAATGTCTTTTAAAATAATTTCCAACCATTTTCAAAATAACACATTTGATACAAGCATATAATTTCTGTAATTGTCAGTGTGCTAACATGTGAAAATATTGTACTATAGAAAATTATAATATAATATCATAACGATTGAAAACTATATCAAATATTACTGATATCCATGTTCTCGTCATCATTAATTTTCCTACTTTTCCATTTTTTTTTCATTGGTAATTTAACATATTAGGAACTTCCTTTAATTAAGCTGAGATATTTTCCGAGCATAATTATTGAAATGAGTACAGTGTCTGTATGAGATGCGTATAAAGTGTCATGGCTTAAAACAATAACAACATTTCATGGGCCTGGTGAAATATTGTTTGCAGGTAAATCTCTGAAACTGATATCGGGTCTTGGTATGTTAATGGTTAATGACAAAAACTAGTTCATAGGAGACCAAGAAACAAATAGAATTTTAGCAGAATTAGCATAAATCATTTATAATAATTATACTATACTATTGTTTGAAATTCAATGTATACTATTAAAAAGATTATAATTAATCAAAATATCAGAATTGTTGACATGGGAATGAATGAATCCGTATACGAGAACTGTAAGTCATCAACTATTTACTTTGGTATATCTAGGATTACCATACAACAGAACACAGCCCTCCAATAAAGGACCGATCACAAGACTATGTCCTTCTACATGGAGAAGAAAATGATTTCGGTACAATACTGAAGTTCGTTAGGAAACTTGATACCTGTGATGAAAACGACTATAAAATATCGGTATATAAAGATATAGTTTATTCAAAAATCTCATTATGCAAATATATGTATCACAATTATTATAACAAATGTAACATGAAATTTAATACCAACCACTTCGTTTTTAAGCATAACACTTAATTATCTACTAACCATGTATTACTAAACGGAGAGGCTGGCTGCATTCACCCCCTCTTATAATTCATTTCAAAAAGAAAAATACGTTGTATACATGTATCTTTTATTTTGATGTGCAAGTTTTGTATTATGAAATGATATGGACTTTTGCTTTTGTATACTACTGAGTTATCTCAATTAAGACATTTCAGCACATTATAGTTAAGTTTAGAGTTTTCTTGAGTTTTCACATGACATGCCATTTCTTCCATTTGTGTTGATCGATAGATGTATGTAAACGAAAGTTCTTTGAGCTCATTTTCGTAGACCTTTTCGCGAAATAACGCGAAACGTTTGTCTTGTTTGTATTTATAAAAGAAGAAAACGCATGATTTGTCCGCTTGTATTTTTACACTTTGACTAATTTTTTTCTAGATACTTCAATTTTCCCTTTTTAGCGTTGGAGTTCGAAATGGAGGAATTTAAAATTGTTTTGTTCTTTATATAAAGTAGTATTTATATTTTGTTTGGTCATTAATGTAAATTTAAATCAAGGATGAAAATGTGACGGAAAGAAACCAAAAACATAAAACAAAACAAGAAACAAACAAAAACAAAAACAAAACAAAAACGGAATATAGGAGAACCAATCATGAACACTAAAATACTATCAAGAGAAAAGTATTACTCGTTTTTATATGCGATAATGTGAGTACAGATATAAACTTGTGGATTAAAACACTCTCACTTGAATCTTGAAGCTATCTTATTTTCCTCCCAAAATAAAAATGCATCAACAACAGAAATGACAAGAATATAAAGTATGTATCTGCACTTAACCGAGCCAATAGATGCTACCTACCTAATGTTTTTTTTAAGCAGGGGCATACAAATTACCTAGCTGTCCCTCTCCCCAATGATTATGTTGGGATCACTATGAAGGTTTGATATGTCAAGAAAATGGCGGCCGCTTAATAGGTTCTTGGTTGTCATCGTTTCAGAATGCTTTCACTTTCAAGGACCAATATGGCAGCGAGGAAGCTCACTGCTACGTACATTTCAACTAACTGATAGACATTTGAAAAAAATAAAATAAAATCTCGGTCTCCATAATGCTTGTTTTCATAATATATATGAAATATTTTACATAAGTTTCGCATTATTACGCGAAATTATCGCGTTATTTCATGTATACGTAATTACGTGCAAGTTTCGAGTTAATATGCAAAAGTTTCGCGTTATTAGGCGAAAATATATTTTTCAGTCTACGAAAATGAGCTCAATGGGCTTCCTTATATGTAACTAACATTTAGGTCTTTGCTATGTTTTCACTATTCCTTTCTACAACTGTAAGCAATATGAAGCATAGAAAAAAAGTAACAAAAGTTAAAACGATTTGTATCTCTTGAAGGACGATACAGCAAGGATAATTTTTGCCCACCGGGATGAAGACCCAGATTCTGAGGAGGATATGAGATGGCATGGTAGCGAGAGCAGGGGTGTAAAGTTTATATACCTCCTGAATGCTGTCGTCAAACCTGAAATTACAGGAAATATTATGACAAGGGACTTGTTGCATGATAAGGTATGTTGAATTCAATTTACTGATATATTTACATCGCTTATAATTGTGATTATTTCTGTTTTATAGGATTCGTTTTACTAACCAGATGAAGAATGGACTTGTCATCCTTATTTATTATGACGTAGAGTTTAACACCCTTCTCATTCAAAATAAACTGGTTATCAAAACATTGACAGAACATTGAGATATTCATTGAACAATAACATCTCATGAGTGATTTCACTTTTGAATGCGACATTTTTTTTTAATTTCAGAGTGAGAAATTTAACAAATTACAAAGTACAAAAAGGAGTCTGCTTTGAAAATTGTTTTTTATTTATTTATGGTTTAATACATTAGCTACAGTATAAATATAAAGTCACGAAATGTAGTTCAATGTAAGATACCAAACTGAGTCATGCAGAATATAAACAATACTTCTTGGCAGGGCTGATGGCATAGAGTGATGATAACAAAGAAACAATACAAACGTAACATTTTTGTTTCTCATGGGATTATGGGAATGTACTACAACAGTCTACTACTATATCAATCTGTAAAAAAGAATGATTTTAAATAATTATTGAAATGCCAATTTCTGACCAAAAGAGAACTTATTTATCATGCACATTTTTATTGTTTAAAAAAAATATCTTTTAAAATGTTTTAGTTCAAAAGCTTAAAAGTGACAATGAACCACATTGACTTTGATATTCCAATTTGTAATCGTGATTACCTTTTTCATTATATAAGTAATGACTACGATACATGTATATTATACTTGTAGTACCGAATACCACCCCAAGAGACAACCTACAGATGCAAGACATTCTCGCTCTCTGATCTGGGGAAGAAACACCACATGATCAAGGTATAGAGCTATAGGTATTTTCAGAAGGCTTTTTATTTTGAGTTTTATTCTATGATTAATGAAATAAATTGTTTTTAAAAATATGTCCAAAATTCGAGGTACACGAATATTCACACGCAGGTACGGCTAAATATTTTAGTTGCATTTTTTTAATTGTAAATTCATTTTATCCTTTATTTGGAAACGTCTTGCATTCGTGTTAGTGATTTCAGAGAGGTATATTTTTTTTCATTTAAAATCTTTTGGTATTTTTTTTGGCTCTATGCTGTATTTTTTTTGCATGATTTGTTGCTTTGTGATATCAAGTTTAAAATCAAATTCTCTATTTAAAAATAATTGATGATGGCTATTGTACTAACATTTACTCAGATACTAAATTGCAATATGATGGGTGCTGCTTGCAGAGCAGGACATGCTTACCCTTTCGGATCACCTGATGTCACTACCAGTTTTTTTTTTCTTGGAATTCATATTGCTAGTTCTTTAGCTTTTTTATGTGACGTCTTGTTTCCCAAATCTTCATTTTTTATGTGACGTCTTGTTTCCCAAATCTTCATTTTTTTTATATGTAATCTTTGTAAATTCAGTTCGCTACATTGTATGTAGATATTCTTTATTTCATGTGTTCACGTTTAGGTCAAGTTTTTGGATTTTGACTTATTTGATCCACCCCATGCAAACGATTCGGTATTTTGTGTATATATTCGTTAAAAGTGGCAGACGATTTTACCTTCCTCTGTCACTATTCTGCAGAGTGTGTTTACAAATTAAAATGTTTGACCTTCTCATCGAGTTTACTTGTCTTAGTTATTGTAAATCGTAAAAACGAAATATTAGCATTATAACAGTACACGATCACTCGATAATTAATGGATAATTAATCTCAATATATCTCTCGGTATCTACAACTTGCAGTAGATCTATATTCTACCTTGATTATGACTGTTTCGTCATTGCTATTTTCCCACATACTAATTAATCAAAGTTTAATGGTATTAAGTGAAATAGTCAGTGATATCTGTCTGTTCAACTTTTCTTTCAGTTTGAGCCACATATTCAGCATGGGAATGAACTATATGTCCATCATATACTAGTCTATAAGTGTCCAACCCTAAGTAAAGAATGGATCAACCGAGATTATTTCTGTTATCTCAATGGTAGAGATGTTGCACCATGTGGAAGTGTTTTCTTCGGATGGGAATACGGTGGACAGGTAACTATATCGTCTTTATTTCGCTACATCATCACTTTGGTAGGTATATGGCCATGATTTTAGTGAACAGACTAATTAGTGCATTAAGATATGCAGTTTGTGCTGACATTCATTTGATGTGTGGAATGAAAAAAAGGAAACAAAAAGTAAAACGAAAAAAAAAAAAGAAAACACACACAAAATTAAAAAAAATAAATAAATAAAAAACAGGTATAGATGACTTTTGCAGGCACACAACAGATCGATATGAAAGTAGACAGAACTTATATGGAATCATACATGTACATGTACTTCTTTGTCGTTTGTTTGAATTGTTTATTTCTTGGATTCAGGATTTTTTCTTCCCCGCGAAAGTTGGCATGCCGATTGGTGAGCCTGAAGACGATGCTACATACATCATGGAAGTCCATTATAACAACCCCGACCTTCGTGATGGTGAGTTAAACCAGCAATTAACAAAGATACCATTCTCACTAACCAGTTATATGGTTTCTTCTACTTGATATGTAAGAAGTATTTTCCAAGGTAACATAAAGATGCACGCAATTGCGAAACATGGAAAATATGGCTTTCATTTATAGTATTAATGGTACGATGATCGAAGAAGTTTTTCTCCACAAAAATTACCAAAGAAAAGACAGATTAAACATTAAATATTGAAAATCCATTTTTTTACCTTTCTCTGCTAATAGCATGCATATGAAGGCAATTTTCTCACATATTTAAACAATATTCATTCACTTGTGTAGTAAATTAAAAAATATGAATTTAAAGTACCCATTCTCAGTTTTATTTAGACTATTTTTGTTCAGCGCGCGTGTAAATTGTGTAGCTGCAATGCATAAATCTAGACTCAGTGTGTTTTTGGTACCACATTTGACATGGAAGTGGTACATGTAAGTGAGACCCAAGAAAAAACATCACAATGCTTTAGGGATTCCGAATTTTGAGCTGCTGTGCTGAAAGGATTTGTTTCCAGTCGAAATATTAAAACTTGAACTTTGAACACACGAGCGCCTGCAAGCATATTGAATTTAATTTTTCTATATATATATCGGAATTGTTTGAAGTCTTGGTTGATTGAAAATTAGTATCTTATTATTCTGCTCAATCCTGGAGTTTGTGCTTCGTAAAAATCATATACTATTATTGAAATTACATTGATAAAACAGTGAACATTTCACTCAGACCTTTTAATTTTTACCATCATAGGTAGCATTTCCTTTGTCTTTTGTAGACATCGTTGATAGTTCAGGCATGCGTATAACTTACACACCAGAGCTTCGAGAATATGACGCTGGACTTCTAACGACTGGCGTGCAGATTGGACCAACTCATTTAATACCACCTCATGAAACAAACTTTGTCACGACAGGTTTCTGTCAAGCCGAATGTATAGAAAAGGTTATTTGTACTATTGTTTGTTTGTTTGTTCGGATTCCGAGCAGCAATATTTCAGCTATATTCAGACGATGAACATGAAATGATGATGAAATGAAAAAGGGATCGGACACAAGGACAATGGGGTCGACAAATTTTGATTGCCACTGGAAATAGGGAGAGGTGGGTAGGGTCGGGCAATTTAGCCTCCTTTGGCGGAGCCCTATGGTTCCTACTCCGGGAGAATACCACAGTAGGGTGCGAGGAACGTGGCATCTTTCCCAACACGGTGCACCACTATGGTTTGAGGTCTGGTTTTCCGTATTATAGCCTGACAACCCCAGCATGTAACACGCCAGGGATACCCCATTCCACCACCTGGGGCACACATCCCAGTTGCTCTGTGGGCAGAACGCCCTAGCCCCGGCTAGGATTCTGAGCACTATTTAGTCGCCTTTTACGACAAGCTTAGCGCTGCTGCAGGCCTATTCTTTCAACACCCGGACCTGAACGGGGCTTGTATTATTGTACATGGTCAAACAATCATTTGTTAAAATACTAAGATGACACTTAATGAGAGAACAAAATCTATAAATTTATCTAGGTTAACATCATATCTGAATTTACACAAAAGTACAGATATCATATTTCTTGTCACCATGTTCAGGTTTTTTTCTGTGTCTGAAAATAAATCGCAGAATTTGGTACCTGGGGAGTTACATCAAACATTCAAACCTCAAGTGTTATCGCACCATGAGAAAATATTATAGATAGACAATTAGCGTGTCTACTGTTTATGGATTATTATAACTACAGCAACCAATACACAGTCAACATTTGTAGATTAATTCATCTGACAATATCAAATTTTTCATCGATTTGTTAGACTATGATCTGTGTATTTTTTCTTCATTAAGTAAACATAAATTAAAGTGATTTTACATTTCAAGGGGTTGAAAGACATGCCTGGACAAGAAGTGAATGTTTTTGCTGCATGGCAACACTCACACCTTCTTGCATATGCTATGTCTACATATCATTTACGGAATGGCCAGGAAATAGAACCATTTGCAGACGATCAAGCGTATGATTTCAATTACCAACAGATAAGACTCTTTCCAAAGGAGGTTCCTCTAAAAATGGTAAGAAAAGTGGACAGTCGAAGAAATAAACACAAAAATTATAAATTAACAGCAACATTTAATACATGATATAACGAGATTGGATATGATGAATATGTCAAAGGGAAAACAACCCACCTGGAATGAAAAATGACAGTTTAAGGCCACCCATGGGTCTTCAATGAATTGCGAGGAAATCCTCACACCACAGGAAAGACTGCAGCTGGCACTAAGAAGCATACTACACAGGTACAGCGAAACAGTTGCCCCTATGTACTTTTGCAATATGAAAGAAAACTGAAAGTGAAAACGAAACAATTCATACAGGAGCCAGAAATGCATGACTTAGGACAGGCGCAAAAAATGCAGCGGGTTTAAAGTACTTTGGCGTGAATAACAAAGACAAGTTCAAATCAGTTGTTCTCCATAGTTCCAGAAAGTATATACATATTATTACCTTAGGTAGTACTATAAGGTTAGATAAGTTATGAAAATGTGGTCTCATTTAGTTGAAATCAAGCTGTTTTGAGGTAGTCCACACCGAAATTTCAAGTGTTTTTTTTCCATAAAAAGTATATATTTATCTAACCCTTGGTGTGCGAAGGTTAAAGTAATTCAAATGTAAATTAGTGATTATTGTCATAGAAACCATTATGTTTTATAAAATATCAAGCTCTAAGAAACTAGCACAGGACGGAAGCATGCATGAAGGAGGTGTAATAAGGTAAAAATAAAAACACCCTTTTCGATTCATTTTCTCCGCAATTTTAGTTCCGAAAGTTGGTGCGAAATAAGATGTTTTGAAAATCAGCCAGCTGATTCTGAGGAGAAAACCTAATACGGCATGGGACTGAAATATTCCGGATACGTTTCTTCATTTAAAGTACACTTTTTTACTATTACATATATTATCTGTCTATGTATAAATTTCAACTTAAATTTAAGTTTTACAAAATTAGACAGCACCAACTTGGTGTGCGAAAAAGTGCGCCTAAGTGAACTATATAGTGCACCCTTAGAGGCCCTTCTGGACCACCTGATGTCACTCCCGTTTTTGTACTTTTCTTTTTGTCCCCTAGGGACATGGAAATGCCGGGCGTCCATCCGTTCGTCCGCATTTCCGCACTTTTTTTGTAATGCTTTTACCAAATAAGTTTGTTTTTGATATGTGACCATATCTTGAAGAGTTACAGTTTAATTCGGATTTGGTCACGGTTGAATGATTTTGACGGACGTTATGGCCATTGGAATTTCAAAAAATTTTATTGAATTCACAGTTTTTCGCACTTTTTTGTAATACTTTTACCAAATGATTAATATATCTTTATGTAGTCTTACTATGAGAAGTTCGACTTTGGTTACGGTTGAATGATTTTTTCAGAAGTTACGGCCCTTGGACTTAAGAAATTTCAGTGAATTCAAAGTTTTCTGCACTTTTTTTCCGCGGGGGCAGTTTTCCGCACTTTTTTTCCGCGGGGGGCATTGTAACGCTGTTCTTTTATTTTCGTTGGAGTTCATACTGCTAGCGCTTTAGTGTTTTGTATGACGTCTTGTTTCTCTTACCTTCAGTTTTAATATGCAATTTATTTTATTCGGTTCATTGAATTATGTATGTAGATCCTGTTTTCACCTTTAGGCCATGTTTTGAGATAATAAGCTTATAGCTGTCGCTTTGGTATTTGTTTGCCAATATTTGGTCTGGTGCCTGAATTCGTTCGAAAATGAGTTTGATAACACAGTACAGTCCATGACACTTCACGAGTTATTTAAAATATACTATTTTTTGTTCAATCTAAGAAATTTTTATCCTTGTTAAAAGATTTGTCGTCCTATAATGAAAACAAAATTATCACACATGTATAAATTCTACAAATGTCTCCATAAAATCCATGTAGTTCACTCCCGACAGAAGAGTTGTCTTCCCTTGAGGAAAACTTAATTGTCATATAGCATACACGTGGTTGAAATCCCCCAAAAAACAAACAAACCAACCTACTACTATATCATTGTTTGGATAAAAGTTTTTTTTACTGTAGATTGAGAAAATAGTATTTAATTTTTTGTATTTAAGGGTGATTTTCAAATTAACGACAATATATTATTTATTTCAGGGTGACAGTTTAATTACTCAGTGTACTTACGACTCTACATCAAGGCGAAATCTTACGAAGGCATGTTCATAAATCATTAAACGATAATGACCACAAATCCAAGAACAAACTTAATCTATGGTATAAAAATATTAAATAACCGAAATAAGATTGACATACGGTATTGTAATTTTCTAACATCATTATAGTAGTTCAGACATGCACTCTACAAACAGCTAGAAAGATTGACTTTACTCGCTATTTCAAATTCACCGACTAGTTTTAACCTTAAACTCCTGCTGACATATCTCATTTGTTGTCTTGATGTCAAGCACGTGACTTTTTATTAATTTTCTAAAACTAGTTTTCCTTGGTTTTACACAGGGTGGAGAAGCAACAACGGACGAAATGTGCATTGCATTCTTGTTTTACTATCCCAGAATGCCATTGGATGGTTGCCTAGCAGATCCCATTTTCGACACCTTTGCCGAGATTCATAACAAATCAATTGCAGAGAAATTGAAGTTTTTTGACGGTTATGATTGGGAAGACCGTCATTCCAGGTTACTGTACAGACAAAACATCGAGAAGACCAAATACAGGGCATCTTGTTACTCAAGGATTCCATCATATGTAAGTTTATAAAGTTGAAGTACTTTCACTATAATATAAAAATGATCATATTTACATGTGAGGTTAGTAGAGTACTTCACCAAGATGTGCTTCTAGATATGATTCCTATCTTACATTCCAATCACTTGAACATTAAAATAAAGATAGATTTTGGAAGAGGATAGCAAACCAAAATGAGAGTCTTCTTGCATCAGTTACAGATCCGTGTTTGTTGCTCCTCATTGAGATAAAGGGCTATATCACCAAAACAGTACCACGAAATTTTACTGAGCTATAACGATATGCGCTACTGAATATAAACAAAACCCCAATATAATAGATATTCAACACTCCTAAATGAAAAAAAAAATGGTTTTACATCCGCTTCAATAACAATTACCCAATTCGCAGAAAACGTTATCAGTAGTTCGTATGAGTGGAAATTTATTTACTTGAACTGTCAGAAACAAACTTTATAATGAATGTAAACAATGCATGAATTCAAAATGTGCAGTTTTATCAAAATTTCTCCATCCCATGTTGGTTAAATTCACCTTACGAAAGCATTTGGTACGAATATCAGAACACTTATTTAACATAATTTGCATAATTTTGTCTAACATATCTACGAAAAGTACACGTGATTAATTTCTTAATTATGTCTGTATTAGAGCAAGGTAAACGATTTACATTTTGTTTCAGTTGGAATTCAAACATGTGGATAGATTGCGAGCTTCAAAACTCTACCACCCACCTCCCTCAATGTGCGATGTTTAGTAAAAACTTATTGACCCGCCTACTCGTATGTCTGAAATAAAATACAATTGTATAAACTTCTAGATTGTTATTTTATTATATGCAAGTCTGTTCTTTTAAGGAAATTAATACAATAAATTTAAAACAGTATTTTTTATTAAGAAAGATTACTCTTTACAATTTGTAGAAGGTGCGGGCTTTTGAAAGTTCGGTTCCTTTAGTCTATATACTGATTTTACCACCTGAAAATATATAAAATTCAAATATACTTTGTACAGTTTTTATGTTTTTTCTTGAAATGGACGCGTTTCATTTTGTCTCCGACACGGAATATTTCAGAAAAGTAGCCCTTAGCAAACAAAATATGCATTTGAAAAATCAAAACTTCTAAATATACCATACCCACTGTTTTATAGCTTTCGTTAAAACAAATAGCAATGTCCCACATGTCAACTTTCATTTTGGTCGCGAATACGGCACTTATACTTCGGGTGAAATTGAATATGACAAAACTAAGATTCTAACTTACACTTACACCAGATTTCTGCCAGTATAACAAACTTGTTACTGTACTATTCAAGAAATCAACCTGGAATTGATCCCTGACGGTCTTGTTTGACCAGTCGTACGTCTCCATAGAAGCAACAAACTCATTTACAATTGTCTCATGATTAACCCAATCTATGAAAGTAGAACTGAGTTTGTTGTGTCCAGGTATGGTGTCGTATAATGTGGCTTGTAATAACATATGGAAGGGCAGTCGAGGGTAGTAATAGATGAAGGAAAAACACATCTCGTCACTTGTGGAAAATCCTCCCTGAATCAACAATAGATTTCTATAACAGAATTTCGCTTTCGCGTAAAGTTTAATTCCAAAACCTAAATTACGAGCAAAGGAAATGCATGAAGATGTTATCACACGTACATATCTATCAATTTTGAAAATTATAAACGGATTAAAACTGTATTTTGTGAGTAAAATACTATGATTAGAACGATGAAGATGATATAAATAGTCCGGAGACCAAGATATAAATAGTCCAGGGACCAAGAAAACAAATAGTACATTAACTTAATTGGTCACAATGAATCATTTAATCAATATATGTGCCCAACTTTTTCATCAACTATAAATCATATTCATTTAAAACTATATCTGTATTACAAATAACAATGTAGAAAAATAAAGAAAATGGAGACTCACAAAAGTCAGATTGTCTTTTCCGGTAGAATCGTATGTACAGTCAACCTGTATGGTGTCCCCCTATAATAAAATATTACAGGTATTTAAAAAAGGTTGTGCAGTTTTAAAAGTACATTAAATACTAATTAGTTTAGGTAGAGACTTTGAAGTTTTTACTTCTGTTTAAATTGTTACTATCTTACCGCTTATTAAGGGATCCAGGTTTTTTGATGTACGATATCTATTTAAAATTTTCAAAAACATCAACAAAAACAAAATAAAATAAAATCGGAAATTAGATATTTTCAGTTTTGTAGCTGAAACTTCTTTCCAATACCTTTCGCAAAGAAATTTCATTTTTTAACATTCTTGTTTCCTGGAAATCAAAGTCGTAATGGTTGTCCACTGCAATAGGTGTCAATTCAGTGTCTCCATGGTAATGCCTAGTTGTGATACCTCTGCCAATCAGATGGGCATGCTGCCATAGTCCAAATAGTTTAACCTCGTCTAGAGATGCATTAGTTAAAGCCTTCACAAATTCAAAATTGTATTATTAATTGTATTATTCATTAACAATATAAGATATTAATTTGCAATTTATTTTCGGTATAAACACATACCAACTTGGTCTCATGAAGAAACCAGAAAAAGAAAAACAAAATAACAACTTATAAAAAAGGTATTGTTAAACTTTTACCACGGGCAGACAATGCTACAATTATTTGATAAAAACAAAAACAAAAAAAGTTTATGTAGTATAAAATATTACTCAAAAACACACAAATTATATACATTTACTTATTGGTTTCAATATAACAGTACGACAATTTCCATATAATGAATGATATTGTTATTAATTATGAGAGGTAACCTACTCCGAATGAGATCGAACCTTTACCTGGATGTATAACAAGTCTTTTATACTAAAGTCTGATTCATTCTAGAAAGATATGGTATAAATATGCTTCTAGAAAAGCAGACGCCGCTTAGCTATCTAGTGCACTTGTGTTTTGTGTCACTTTTTTATGTCCCAATTTATTTGCCAAAATTTCGCTATGTTTTCTGTATGATGGTCTTCGTCTGGATCTCAATTTTTATTTTTTCTGTAACCATATTTCTTTCTTTATCAGTGGGCTTTATATTGCTGTATTCACCATTGATGTCTGTTGATCAGACAATTACCTGTGTAATAACTTGCTCTGGAAGTTCCACCCGAGCAGTGAAGTTTTTGTAATGAGGAGGTATAATCTGTTGTCTATTCTCGTAGCCACCAATAGTCAAGATACCACTATCGTGTTGCCTTAGATGAGAGGTGTATGTGAAACGGATGCCAGAACTATCAATCAACCCTGATACAAATCCAGGGTTGTTATAGTGTATTTCGATAATGTATGCATATTCATGCTCGTTTTCTCCAATCGGTAAACCAACATTCGTTGGAAAATTGAACGGCTACAATACAAAAACAACAATGAGAAAAAAAATACAACGTAAAACCTTCAATCTCTGGACACTTTGAGTACAAACTTAGCAGAAAAAGACGTGTATTTTGCTATATATGTTATACTAAATTGATATTTCATTACTTGAGATTGGACACAACAAACCAAAATAATGCAGATTTATTACCAAAAATCAAGAGCTTAACGAAAACACTTTAGGAAAAATCCGAAATATCACAAATACTTTAAGAGAATGCAATTATATACACAATACACATATTTACGACTTTTGCTTCTATTTATAACAACCATTATGAGAGTATTGCATAGCAATACAAAGTACAATACCGGTACCAAAATCTGTTGTTGAGAACAAAATGCAACCTCTATGCATAATTTGTTAACTTAAAAAAGTGAGGAAACTAATAATTTACACTTATTTTCGAAGTCCAATGCCATTACTCAACAAAAGATTAACAAAACGGAATAAAATTCTAACAAGACCTGCAACCTGTCATTATAAAGCAATCCACAAAATATCAAATGAATATCTGCAAACGTGACCAAAAATGTGCAGAAAACGTATTTGCCAGACTGACAGACAGACGTATTGGCGTACACACGGAGTTCAAACCTAGAATCCCTTCCGATGACTAACAACATAGATGTTTAAGTATTGCCATTGACAACAAGAAATCAACCAAGACAACTTTGAAACAGAAACAAAACCTATTCACCTTTTTATATTATCATTCAGATCACATAAAAGACAAGAACACATGACTAATGCTTCAAATGTAAAGTCATTTCAGTTTTTTAAACCCCTAGCTCAATCAGCTTGTTTACCACATGGATATCTAGATAACTTATGTAACACCCGAACCGGCTATAAGGTTAACACTGATATATCTTGTCAGGTTACTCACTAAAATTCCTACAGACTGAATAATTACAACATTCTACAGGGATATCTAGATTTATCATTCTCCTCACTGTCGAAAGACTATCCGCCTACAACGTTATCGTTTATCAAGTTTATTCCCACTGTCGGCAGTGCAACTGTTTAAAACGTTTTATAACTATTAACCAAACATGATTACTCTCTACAACAGGTGTTGTGATAAGTCGCGAACTACATTGCCAGCATCCTGTCCTTACTCATTATATTGATAAATTACTCATCAAAATACCGACAGTACAAATAACACAACAGCTAACAAATCACCATCCGGCATGATGCCCGGGTCAAGTACTCATCAAACTGCTAGTAGCCAATTCTGCTACAACATTATTGTATGGAAATCTGAATGAAAACTTACCCCGCTACCTACTGCCCATCCAGCAACAACGTTACCACAGGGATATCTAGACAAATCAGCACCAGTGTAACATTCAAAGTTAGTACCTATATACTTCCTGGGATAGTTTTTGCACTTGTAGACGTTCATATGATGGACGTAAGGTTCATGACCCTTCTGTATTACAGCTTCAAACTAAAAAACAATAAGTGAAACATATCATATAGATAAATGGTAAGTACAGGTCCACGCCAGGCCAATGAATATAGATAAATGGTAAGTACAGGTCCACGCCAAGCCAATGAATATAGATAAATTGTAAGCACAGGTCCACGCCAGGCCAATGAATAGATAAGCGTCCAGACTAAAGATGCAATATTTTATACCTTTTTATCCACTCAAATATCACGTATCTATATTTTATACCTTTTTATCCACTCAAATATCACGTATCTATATTTTATACCGTTTTATACACTCAAATATCACTTACCTATATTTTATACCGTTTTATACACTCAAATATCACGTTTTATACACTCAAATATCAGGTACCTATATTTTATACCGTTTTATACACTCAAATATCAGGTATCTATATTTTATACCGTTTTATACACTCAAATATCACATACCTATATTTTATACCGTTTTATACACTCAAATATCATGTATATATATTTTGTTGCTACTTTAATGAAATATGTAGTTATGCACAATTCTTATTGGAAAAGTATATCATGTTTTCATCAATTTTATTGATATCAACATTTTTTTCTGATAGGGAAATCATAATCTCTCTTGCTCATGATATGTTTAGATTGTAATGTATCTGGTTATCGGCATTCAAACGGACTGATATCATACGTTCATATCAAAGTTCGATTCTGCCTTATCTTCCGAAACAAATTTGATTACAAAAATTTTATTACAGATGAATGTTATAATATAAAGCATAGGTTTGTAAACATCGACTAATATTTCTCTACAGTGCTTACCTTTACCATATGGTGCTTTGTTTTCACCTCTTCCAATGAGAGAACTCTACACTGATATGTGGTTCGTTTTGTTGGAATATGGAACTAGGTAAAAATGAAGAAAGCAAAATGTTTGTACATGAATATATACTTATGTGTAGTCTTGAATCGAAAAACATTGTAAAATATACATATTGAAAACAGAAAATCTTTGAGTTTTATGTTCATCTAAAATTATAAAAAAAAAATAGTATTGCTATAAATTCTTTAATTTTAATTTAAACCTCACGAATGGATTAAATAACACCGGTTTTGTGTTGATTCCAAGAATTATATGTGAGCAGTGTTACAAAATGTACACAAAGAAGTGGATTGAAGTACAATGCTCAAGCACGGTCTGTATAATAGTATAACTTCAACGAAAATTTTAATCATTGATAACAAAGATGTCACTTCAATTATTACGAAGTCAGTTTATAACAATAGCTAACTAAGGTATGAACCTTATGATGAATGAAATCCTTAGTTTGAGCGTCATCTGGAAGGGGATTCTGTTCAGATGTTGAGAGTAGAAGCATGCTCTTAGCTCCTCTTCTGTCGGCACCATGCCACTGTAGGCTATTTTCGTCAACTGGGTCGTCAGGGTGGTATGAGAAAATTATTCTCATTGTGTCATCCTTAAAGAAATATATGTAGGATCACAGCTACCAAAATAAGACCGGTCTTTCTATTTCGCCAAATATTTACTGCATGATAAAAAATGAGTAATAGTTATTTCAATGTTGTTTTTTTTTTCGCGTGAGTAGTGTAGATTCATAAAAAATGCAGGTTAATGCTATCACGATAGCACAAATGGTAATACACGACCCTCATTTTGCACCGACATATTTTTTTTGAATTTTCAATGATATACACATTGGTAATTATCTTACAAATACAAAAACAGTTGTGATTTCTATATTTAATGGTTCACTCACTGCTTTGTTTTAATTAAAATTGATTTTCCCTAACATGTTGAGGAGGTCCTTAACATTTTTCTAAAATTTATTTGGCTCTTTTAAATTTCTTGAAATTTTATTTAAGGTTTTACTTTGATAAAGGAAGCAAAATATATAAATTCAATAAATTTAACATGTTTCATGGGAATAATTTCAATGAACATAAGGTAGCGTCATCAACAAAACTTTTGATCACTAAGATGCTTTGAGTTTGATATCAGAATGTCACAAAATAAAACGTATGGCTAATTTTTATAGAGTTATTTCCCTTGTTTGTGGACAAAATTTCCGTTTGATGAACACTGCGTTCCTGTAATTTTAACGTACAACTATATCGGTGTCATTGCCATCACAAGTGACTAGAGGTCGAGTAAATTTCAGCATTGTGCCGTTGTCGTTTTCCTCCATATGTAAAAGGTGATAGTCTTGAGAATCATCTACCAGTGGTTGGGAATGTCCAACAGTATGACGATCCTGACAATAAATAATGTACTTAGTGCGTTTAAAACACAAGATCAAATTTAGTCTTTTTTTAAAAAGCTGCCTATGTAAAAATCAATCCTAAGATATGAGTGGCACAGGGTAAATGTTGTCACACAATTTTTTTTTTTTTTTTTTTTGTTCCAATGTAAAATATTTGCCATATATGTATGTAAAAAGTATGAAGTTCGTTTTGAATTAACAATGGATGGCTAAGACAAGATTTTAAAGTTCCCTAACACTGCAACTAAAATTTGCTCAAATTAATTTCCAATGAATTTCAATGCTTTCTTTCCAATTTATTTTTTTTATTGCTGCAGTTAATCCAAAACCAAAATTTGTAATATGAAATAGGTGAAATTTGTTTGAAAACAAAATTTGTCATGTGCGATCCACTGCCTGGTTTTTGCCTGGAAAACCTCTTGATAGTAAGGTTGTCTATATGTACCATATTACATGTATCAGTTTGAAAAAAATCATCTGATTCTTCAGCGAACACTTGTTAGTTTGCGCCTTGCCTGTTAGGAATGTGTGTTACAAGGCAATGTTGAATAATATAAAAGTACAAATATAATTTGTTGGTGTGAAGGTACTTAACAATGCCATCAATCTCAACTGGTTTAATTGTCAGAACAATGTATACAGCGTATGTACTTACAGAAAAGTGAGAAATTCCATCTTTCATCCAGCCAATTACCACATCAGATGGATACATCTTACCATTAGGCGAGAAACCAAAACCGACATATCCACTAGTATTTACGTGAATCTCCAATGTAATGTGTGTCGAATTAAACTTCCAAAATACATGGTAGTTACCAAGATGGTCTAAAACGTCGTGCAAAAGGTATGATTCCGTTGGTGCTGGCTCCCAAGGTGCAAAAGTTTGTACCGGAGATGATTTGACAGATGTTAATGTTAAAGTGACAAGAAATACACTATAACGTGTTACTCTCATTGTTCCAATAAATAAATGATTATTTACCTTGTGCCGACAGTAAGATAAACTATAATCTTTTGACGCTAGATAATCAAGAAAGGTGTCTTTCCATTTTATTTACAGTCAAACCCATCAAAAGTAGCCTACCAATGTGGGTGAAATCATGGTCAGATATGCCAGATTGTTCTTATATGCAGGTTTATTTCAGGTAGAGTTCACTACATTCGGATCTTGTAATTTAATTATTACATAAGAATTAGGTTTTCTCCCTTGGTATTAATTGCATCATTTCAATTATCTCTTTTGTGTCAGCTGTAGTCTTTCTCAATATTTGCGTATATATGCATCGATAGCGTTCTTTAATGCTCCATGTTTGTTTTCTTTAATAAACTATTTTGAATTTGAAATTAACCACAGTTCAATATGGCAGGTTACTGCTGAATACAGGTAGCCGTTAAAGTATGTTATTGCTTAATACAGATGGTCATTGAGAAAGATGGCAAAACAATAATAAACTGGAATTTCATGATTTATTTCGATTCTAATAGGACATTTACGGTACTTTTTTTACATTTTCATGACCTATAACGGTAACCTTAGACCCGCCATAACTGTACATATTTGGCTGTACACTTTACGCTATGTTATTCGAAATGGTCACTAGTGAAATTAGTGCCTTGTATTATTTATAATGAAGGAAAGGGCGAGTTAAGTAGCACTATTTAGGTATCGCAATAGTTAATTGCAGTATAAAGTCACAGTGTTCACACATGGACAGGTACAATTTTGCATTCACGATTGTTATTGTTTGTTTTCATACATGATGGCACACGTGGCGAGTGCTACAGTGTACGCGTTTAAATGATTTTTACAAGATATAGTATATCTTTTCTAAAAGATAACGTTTAATACTTTTATTAGATATTAATTTGATGTTCATTCACGCTACTGGAATCAATGAAAACAGCTAATACACATCGGAATGTTACGTTTGTTTGTTTACACGATTTCAGGTGGGCAGTGTTTTACACACACACACACACAAGCCACCTCCCCAATACAATAAGTCGCGTGCTGCTCAATCATCCACAGTTTTGGTCGCAAAGCTTTTAAGGAAGTCATATTAGAACAGTCAATTAATAATGATACGCAAATAATGTTTTCATTAACATAGAAAAATCCCTAATTTTTTTAGACGGATTTTCAAAATGTTTAAAGAAATACCAAAAAACTGAAGAGAGAAGGATCAATCTAGGATCAAAGTCTGTACGACTTACGGTTTTAAAGATTTAGTGACATCGTTTTAAGTCATGAGATCACGTAACCGGGGAACTTCAAATCTTTTCAAAACATTGTCAATTAGTACTGGAAAAAAAGATGCAGCTTTCGGTTCTGATTAAGCTTTTTTTTTATGAAATACGATTTTTCGCTTTTCTGGAAATAACTCTGTAATGACAAAAAGTTTTGTCACGGGGTTTTCATAAGAAAATGGGATAGACCTTAACACGTATGATATATCTGTATTTCTAATTTTGGTACTCCCTAAACAGATAAAGCTAGCTACAACAATGTAGGTTAAGACATATTACACAGTGTGACTAAAGTGGCCTAGTAATGGCTGTATTATAATGCATGGAACTGTTAAAAAGGTTGTCTGTGATATATTATTTATTGATCAAGAAATAAAGAATTGAAATTTTGATGTTAGAGTGTTTTAATGGAATTTTTCGCCTATCTGTCATGACTTTGTCTGTGTTTATTTTTTTAACAATTTGAATTTATATATATATGGGTCCCAACAATGTTAGAACTGTCAAATCGCGAAGCAAATTTTTGGTCGTTCCCTCCGCGGGACTCGAACTCGTACCGCTGCGACATCTATGGCAATACCGCCTGCACTAAGCCATAGATGTCACAGCGGTACGAGTTCGAGTCCCGCGGAGGGAACGACCAAAAATTTGCTTCGCAAATTTGACAGTTCTAACATTGTTGGGAATTTTTCAGACCTTCTATAAGTTTACGTTATCTTCCCTGTATCAATTTGATCCGATGGAGTCGTCACATTGTATATATATAAAAGGGTCTGAAAAATTCCCAACGATGTTAGAACTGTCAAATTTGCGAAGCTCGTACCGCTGTGACTTCTATGGCAACACCGCCTGCACTAAGTCCAGCGCCCTAGACCACTCGGCCAGAGTGGTCTTGGGCGCTGGACTTAGTGCAGGCGGTGTTGCCATAGATGTCACAGCGGTACGAGTGGCCGAGTGGTCTAGAGCGCTGGACTTAGTGCAGGCGGTGTTGCCATAGAAGTCACAGCGGTACGAGTTCGAGTCCCGCGGAGGGAAAGACAAAAATTTGCTTCGCAAATTTGACAGTTCTATCATCGTTGGGAATTTTTCAGACCCTTCTATAAGTTTACGTTATCTTCCCTGTATCAATTTGATCTATATGACCATAAAACGCACAAAACATACGCGAGCATAAAACTCACAAAGTTCAAGATCAAAACAGATTCAGAAGCTGAATCGCGTGCGCTGTTGGTGATTGTACCTTTATCAAAGTCTCACATAAGCAACTGATAAGGACCCTGTATGAAAATAACAAAGAGGGTGTTTTTAAGTTACAATTAACTGTGAAAAATAATTTTAAAAAAAGTCCAAATATAGTAGTACGGCGTATTGGTGTATAGCAAGTAGTGCTGTACCAGCCTTAGACCAAGACCTAAAAGTGAATTATTTTTGGAGAAGTTGTTTGCAATTTCTTCATCCAAAAGCTTTCCCGAGATACTCTTTTACATTTTGACCAGTTTTTATTATGTTCTATGATCGTAACAACAATGTTGTGGAGATCCTCCTGGGTGTGTCCGGCGGATCTAAGATGGCGACTTAAAGGGAGGTCTGGTTTGCATTTGTGGCCCCGTGCAGGTCCGGGTGTTAAAAAGAGTAATCAAGGGAACCAAGGTTATAGCGGTAATCAAAAGAATGTAATCCAGGGACAAAGACCAGACATGGAAAACAGACATACACAACAAAGAACATAAAGTAACTAAAATCATACATACAAAGTAACAAAAGTAAATGAGCAACTCAGACTCCACAAAAAAAAAAAGAATAGGCCTGCAGCAGCGCTAAGCTTGTCGTAAAAGGCGACTAAATAGTGCTCAGAACCTTAGGCGGGGCTAGAGCGCTCTGCCCACAGAGCAACTGGGATGTGTGCCCCAGGTGGTGGAATGGGGTACCCCTGGCGTGTTACATGCTGGAGTTGTCAGGCTATAATACGGAACACCTGACCGCAAACCATAGTGGTGCACCGTGTTGGGAAAGATGCCACGTTCCTCGCACGTTAAAGAACCCTAATGTGGTATTCTGCCGGAGTAGGAACCATAGGGTTCCGCCACAGGAGGCTAAATTGCCCGACCCTACCCACCTCTCCCTATTTCTAGTGGCAATCAAAATTTGTCGACCCCATTGTCCTTGTGTCCTATCCCTTTTTCATCGTCATTTCATGTTCATTTAATCATCCATTTCATGTTCATTGTCTGAATATAGCTGAAATATTGCTGCTCCGACGTTAAACCCCAACAAACAAACAAAAACAATAGTCACTGCGATGACCATGCATACGCCTGTTGAACTGTTTCGCCAACGTACTGCATACCACATCGGCACTGGAGAATGTATATGGTGTTTTCGGTTTTGCAAGTCACTTCGCAAAAAATGGCAAATTTCTTTCCAGTGCAGTAGTTTTTAACCGTTTTGGTGTGCAGCATCTGGGTACAGGTCTTACATCTCTTTATCTCCACATGGTCGACACTGGCCTGTTGTATTTTGTTTGGGCTGAGATGAAATCTCTGCTCTTACTAGGCTCCTAGGCCTACGGAATGCCAGGACCGGGGCTCCAGGAAAGAGCTTGGAGAGCTTGGGATGTTTATGAAAGGCTTTCCACTTTGAATGCAGTAACTGCGAGAGTTTCCCAAAGGCTGGATGGTATGTAAGCACAAATAGGACCTCTTTTGTTCTTTTTCTTAGGTTTGTACTCGAGGAGATCTTTACGGATGATTTTGTTAGCACGTTCAAATCCCCGATCTATATCTGTTGATTTATATTTGATTTTGTATGTTTTGTATACCAAAACAATTCGATTATTGTTTTATTTATTTCATTTTCTGCCCTGTTTGTGTTAAGCAATCAGACTGCTCCATTATTTGTCAGTGTTTTTGATATATACATTATCTGTTTTACTACCTTTACAAGTTCTTACAAGTGCTTTATGCTTTCTGCAATATTTGTTCATGTTCAAGACTTCCAGTGTTCATATTATATACTATTCACTCTTAGGAGGGTCTGGTTATTTATATTTTGCAATGGGGACCAAATTTCGTGGTTTTGCCTACCCAGGGAAACCATGAAAATTGGTAACCTACGAACAATAATACTTTAACAATACGTACACGTCACTGTTACAGTTGTCGACAAATGCAAGCGTTATCATATGAAAAGAACGCATTTCTTTGTACGATGCTTCTTAGAAAAATATGTTACAGTGTATACATTGGTATGTCACAGGTACTAATCTCGAATAACAAAATAAAAAATTTACAATATTTTAGGTTAATTGATAGAAAGAAAGTCATCAACATTTTTCATTGAAGAATACCCATGTTACAAAGTTTATTTCTTCTTTTCTCCTCTTTTTAAGAGAACTTTCTCCAGCCCCATCATAGGAGCTTCAAATGCCAAGGAGGCAACAAACGCACAGGCATATGACAGTCCGAGATTGCCCAAATACTCGTATATCTACAAAAAATATATGATTTTTAGACTATGCCTATGATGAATGGAGATCAATGTCGTATTAAGAGACGAAACAGTGCCTCCGCGCTTGCGTCACTTCCGTCAGAATTAGTTTTAGTCATTCATAGTCCTTGTCTTACATCCTACATAAATAGGACATGATAATACAGACAACAAAACCACATGTTTGGATAAGATAAACGTCATAAGTGCTTATGTTTCAAACAATATGAACCTTTGTCAAATGTAATTTCGTGCAGTTTTATTATACCATATCTTGACTTGTGTCTGTACTGTAACAAGGGACATATTGGTACGAATAACACATGACAGAAAATAGAAACATCATGATGGAAGCCAGACACATAACATTATACAGTATTTAAAGGAAAAATGACAATCACTAAAAAGGAAAAAAATGTATTTTCATGCATTAATTTTTGTTTCCAAGATGAGACAACCGAGTGTCGATAACATTACGTGTTAAAAAGACGCTGTAGTGTCGTAATCGTGTTGACAGGGTCTGACTACTGTGTGGCAGCAGGTTCATGTGTATCTTCTGGCGATCGCATATATTGTCTATTGGTGTTTTAGTGCCAAATTTGCATGTATTTTCTGACGAACCGTTCAACGTATTTGCTGTCTAACGACGCTTTAATTCGGTAGTGAATGTTTTATGAATGTGGTTCATTTCAACATAATTATTAAGTAGCAGTCTGTTAGAATCATACAAAATCTTAAAAATGTGATGCACCCAAAAAAGGCTCCATATTTGTTTTTGTAATTAAGTTGATTTATAGGTCCATATCATGAAATGTGTAATTATTCATTCCAATTTGTCTTCCCTTACGGGATAATCAACATTGAAAATCCAGTAGATTATATTGTATTTGAGTGTCATTTACAGACTTATCTCCCTAAATTTTGAAATCTACAGTGCATTCTATACGATTTTTATCTCCTAACAACATGGGTTATAGAAAAAAAACAAATGTTAATTTCTGTTTGCATGGCAATCAAACAAAATATCAAAAATTAAAATATTGTAGGTTTTCCAGCCATGAATCAAATTTTGCATGATTTTTAACTGAAGTGCTACTTAACATGGACTACCGACTATCTCAAAATGGAGACATAAAATGAAGAAGAAGTAGCAATATCGACTTGGATTAATTTAGTACTGTAATAAATTGTAGATGGCAATTAAATATTTAAACAAAATTCCGATATTAAATGTACGTAATGCAACAAATGACTACCTGTAGTTGTACTTACGATTTCATGAATATCCCAGTGAAGCAGTTTCTTTCTTGAACCAACGAAATAAAACATGATAATTGGGTGGACCAAGTATGCACAATAAGTTAATCTACCAAGAGGTACAAAAGCTTTCCATGACAGAAATGTATTGATGATACCTGCAAGTACACGTTTGGGTGCATGTATTATTGTTGTAAACGATTTCGAACACATTAATTAAAAGGTTTTTTTTGTGGTCATATAGCATTATTCTTTAATTTTCATTTTTTTATATATATAAATCATTTAGTTCTATTCGCACGAGTAACGATTGTAACTCGACATTTGTCAAATAAATACTTCAGCTGATTTACCAGCAGTATCAACATGACGCGATCTTTATATTTAATATGACCTTTTAGTAATCACCTCCATTTCCTGTTGCGCAAGCAAATATTACCCAGCAAACTCCTAAACTCCATGCTGTTCTGTGAAGGGTGTTAAACGTGGCAGCTAAATCCGTGGAAAATTCATGACCATTATAGTTCCTGTATACGCCATACAATGCAGCACTTGATATGACAGTAAATACTGCCCATAGAACAAGGTTCACATACTACAAATATAAAACTTAGTTCTAATCCTCACTAAGTAGACGTAGTTACTTCATACTTTTTAAAGCTGAATTTATACTTTTAATATATAATTTCATCAATTCTTTTGCGTATTATTTAATATGTAAACTGGCATTCTTACGCAGTAAATTTTAGAGGAGTCCGGACCTGTGCAGGTCCGGGTTTCAAAAGAATAGGCCTGCAGCAGCGCTAAGCTTGTCGTAAAAGGCGACTAAATAGTGCTCAGAAACCTAGCCGGGGGCTAGGCGCTCTGCCCACAGAGCAACTGGGATGTGTGCCCCAGGTGGTGGAATGGGGTACCCCTGGCATGTTACATGCTGGGGTTGTCAGGCTATAATACGGAAAACCTGACCGCAAACCATAGTGGTGCACCGTGTTGGGAAAGATGCCACGTTCCTCGCACGTTAAAGAACCTTGCTGTGGTATTCGATAGGAGTAGGAACCTTTGCGCTCCGCCACAGGAGGCTAAATTGCCCGACCTTACTCATCCATCCCCTTTTTCTAGTGGCAATCAAAATTTGTCGACCTTATTATCCTTGTGTCCCATCCCATTTTTCATTTCATCATCATTTCATGTTCATTTTATCATCCATTTCATGTTCATCGTCTGAATAGCTGAAATATTGCTGCTCGGACGTTAAACCCCAACAATCAATCAATCAATCATAGAGGAGTCCGAGTTGCTCATTTGTTTTTGTTATCCTGTATGTATTATTTTAGTTCCTTGGTTCCCTTGATTACTCTTTCATCACGAATGAATTGAAAATTAAAAGAATTAAAAATGTCATGTAATAGCCTAGTTATTTTTATACGTATGTTTCTGTCAACTCATTGAATGCCCATAAAGTGGGACACGGAGCTTTATTTAATACCATCATATTTACTTTTTATATAGTATGGTATTACCCGTTCTAATATACATATTGTAAATTCCACACACGTGATTCAAGGAGTAACCTTTCAGCAACAGCATTAGTACCAAATACAATGGTAATTCAAGATACTAATTTAGTTTTCAGAACTACTCGTTACAAAACATAGGAGATATAAAACGGATTAAAAGACAATAAAAGTTCTTTCATTTGCACTACAAGAAAATTGTGCGGTATTGTATATGTTCATTTTTAATTGATAAGCAGAATCGAAACGTATCGCATTGTAAAATACCTATCGATAAAACTTACTTTGTTAATATGGCACTTGCGTTTGGTTATATACAACAAATAACCACAGAGAATACCAACTAAGTATGGTCCAATACGTGTGTATGGTCTCTGATAGTATTTGTCGAAGTAATCAGCGGCGTGTGGTCTGTAAAAATAAAGTTAATCAGTCCAGACAATATATCTAGTTGTATTGTTGCTGATAGAGTTATCCATACTTTGTTAAGAAAAAAAAATGATGAATCCAAATCATCTAACTATACCGAAAATATACCGGTTCACTTAGTCTATGCTCATAGTTTTCAGTGGGGCCCGGGTTGCTCATATGCTTTTGTTTCTTTGTATGTTTTATTTTGGTTATATCATGTTCTTTGATGTTTGTGTCTATTTTCCCTGTCGTTATCCTTCGATTAAATTTTTTAATTATATTTCGAATCCTGGTTTTCCTGATTAATTCACTTCGCATTTATCATTTCAAGCTGTACTTCGTATCACCATGAGTTCTTCATTTTCAAAAAGTTGTAATTTTTATTTACTTTTTTGGTAATTCAAGAATGACCCACATGGTATATGCTTTATATGCCATACAAACAGTACGCTTTGATGTGATTGACACTGTATCTTTCATAGATTCTTTTCCTCCTACATCGGGCATTACCTTTAACAGGCGATACGGCAGTTGTCTTCCAACAACCTCCTGTTTTTTTTATGTTCATGCTGCTCGTTAATTATTTTTATTTAAATTTTAATTCATTTGTGTTTAAATGACTAACCTATTCTTTATCTTTTGTTCAGATGTTAACGGTTTGTTTTCCGCCAATGCTTTCTCCTACGTCGATATTTCTACTGGTCTTCGATAATAAGTAAGAAATGTTAATCGCTTGATCATTAAACTTGCGGTACAACGGGTCGGTATTGTATATAGATTTATTGTGTATGTGGTTTCCGTTTGTTTTACGTACTTGTCTACTTTTGTCATTTCATCGTTTTGTCCATCGGATTTCGAGCTTCGATGGCCTCGGATACCGCTTTTATGATATTGATTATTGCATTTACACGTCCTGTTAAACCATATAAACTATAAAAAAAAAATACGCTACCTACCCAGATTGTGTAATACCTAGTGGATAGTGACGTGAAACAAGTCCAGTAGTTATCGCAGATCCTAGCCAGAACATTCCCAATATGGTACCACCAATGATCTTTGAGCTACAGATCAACAGTATTAAATAGTTGTAGTCTACATTTAATTTGTTAAATGCTTTACAAAATTGTAATGTTTTTCACTGTTTTTCTTTTTCTGAATATAACGAGGACAGTATGATGTTCCTTTTTAAAGACAAATGGGTTTCTCCTCTATTAAGACAAAGTCTATACTTTATAGGCTTCTGGAACAAGGTTATGTTGCTACAAGATCGAAGTCGTCACTACAGAAGTTTAAATGGTCGTGGATGGTTATAGTGTATCCATCTGCACCATGAAAACTGACTTCCATTCTTTTGATTACCACTATAACCTTGGTTCCCTTGATTACTCTTTATAAGCAATGTATGTTGACAGATTGATTGATTTTCTATACCTCGTCCATTAGATGGGGATTTACACAATGTAAAAATCAAGAAAATAGTAGAAAAGTCCCTTTGCAAAAAATAAGAACACCACACACACAAACAGATAAATATTCATTGTAATACATTTTATTGAACTCAAAAATAACTTATAGCTAGTGTACATGTTACATGTGTGATATACAACGCATAATATTAGCTGGCACCACATGTCTGTGTTATTAGCATAGTCGGTAATGCCACCAAGAAATGTAATACGAACATCATTATCCTACTGTTTAAAAACAAATTAATAGAATCATTTACTGGATAATATATTTTCGTGAATTTTCTATTCTAGCCAAAATCACAAAAATGAATTTGTTTGCCAAGCAAAACTATATTTTCTTTCATTTGCCTACGACGAAAGTTGATTGGTCAAATCTATACTCACTAAAATAGTGTAAGAAGAAATAAAGGACTGATTACGAAAAACTGCATGTCATTGGCAAGGTACCATGCCCATCCAAAACACTGAAATATATAATATGGAAATATGATTTTAAACATTCATCTAGACGTGATAGTTGGACATAAAAGCTGCACCCACTGTTTAAGTTTGAAACACATCAAAGGTCATTTATAAAGTGTTTTAAAAATAAATCCGACCTGAATTAGGCAAGAAAGGTTTGAAGTCGGCATATCATATAAAAATTATCTCATTAGAAAGATAATTAGCTCTCCAACTTAAACCCATTATACTGAAGTAAACTGGAAAAGATGTTAGTTATCGCAGAAATTATCAAGAAATTAAAGTCAATGAATGATGTCTCAACCTTATAGAAACATGTTATATATTGAACCTTTTTTTTCCCTAATATTAGAAGTTTGAATACCTCATCTGTTTCTTTGACAAAGTTGTTAATGTATAGAAGATTATACCACCAGTTGGTATGACAGTTGTCAGCATTTTTACTAATCAAATGCCAAAATGGTCCATCACCAATGTATGCAAATAATGCAGCAAATATCATAAGAACAAACATGTATGGAGGGGTCAACCTATCAAATGACATTATGGTGAATTAATTACTTTTTCTATGACCAAACTGTCAACATCTTTTTCAATACCATAAACAATCATAGCAAATAATTCAACACCAGAACCGATTTAAAATGAATGTCCGTGCTTTGTATCAATTATTTTAAATACGATTTTTTTTGTAAAAAAAAAATAAACAATTTTGTAATACTGACCAATTATTTTAGCTACTTAAAATTTATCTGCATGCTATATTTTTGAAAAGAAAACTTACATAAAAATGTTTCTTGTAACGTGCCAGAAAAAGACTTCAATTACCAAAATATCTAACTTATTATTTTCATTACATTTCTGAGTAACACAATAACTATTCCATTATCTAACTCGTTATTTACTATATTTCCACAATAATTGTGACGTTAACTCGTTATTTACTATATTTCCACAATAATTGTGACGTTAACTCGTTATTTTCACTATATTTCGGAGTACCACAATAATTGTGACGTTTACCTCCAGAACCGATGGAAATAAAACAAGAACCAATTGATCTTTCCTTTCTCCTTTTGTAGTTGTTGTAACACCAGGTACGCCAATAAAGTACCACTGAAATAAATATAGTAAAGCAGATTTAATTTTATAGTACAGTCAATATTTTAATTAAAACATGATTATGCTTTTTGATTGAATAGATTTTTTCACGACTTTCCCTGTCTGGTCTTTGTCCCTTGATTAAATTCGTTTGATTTCCACCAGAATCTTGGTTCTTCTGAATACTCAATCACTCATTTAATTTTTCATCGCATTCTAACGTTGTGACCAGCATAAGACGATGCTATGTTTGTATATGATTTTTAGTCTTAACGAAAAACGGATAAACTGGCAAAAAAAATAAACACAGAGACGAGAAGCATGAACCCCAAAATAAAAACACTGGCGGTGAATTCAGATGCACAGGAAGGGAGAGCAATTCCTGCTTCTTGCAAATCACATGTCGTGCTGTGCAATACATTGCTCATTTCGTATCAGAAAATCTTTTTTAAGGTTGTTTTCCTTCATCCATATACATATGTAAAGGATATGCATTAGTTTCTTTGTTTCAAAGAGTAGGATCATTATGGTAGTATTGTTATTTATCTAGACGTATATAATCATTTTAACTAGTATATCTACCTTAAAGCAAAGAACGAATCTACTGATACTTCTGCATTGAGTATTGCCATGAAAGATTTCCTTTGAATGAATTTTGGATATATAATTCCAAGATTATCTACAAAGATAAATGAGTTGTATAAGTTGGAGAAAAATGTTACTCTAATACAATTCAACAGATTTTATGTTCATTAAAGGCCAACCTATCAAGTTTTGATAATCAAGTATCTTATTGATGCAATGCTGCAAAGGAAAGGGGGCGATAAAGAGTCTTATTGGCAGTAAATCGGATGTTTAATTCACATTGAGTATTGCCATGAAAGATTTCCTCTTAATATCCTCTTTGGATATATAATTCCAAGATAATATTGGATGACGTATAATGGCAATGGCCACGACTCCTTTGCCGTCTTGGAGTTTTGTCAAATAAATTCATCACATTTATGCTATTGTTTTATTGGCTTGAAAGGTTTCCTATACTTTTTATGTTGTTTGTTTGTTTGTTTGTTGGGGTTTAACATCCGAGCAGCAATATTTCAGCTATATTCAGACAATGAACATGAAATGGATGATAAAATGAACATGAAATGAAAAAAAAGGATGGGTCACAAGGATAATAGGGTCGACAAATTTTGATTGCCACTGCAAAAAGGGGGGATGGGTAAGGTCGGGCAATTTAGCCTCCTGTGGCGGAGCGCAAAGGTTCCTACTCCTATCGAATACCACAGCAGGGTTCGTTAACGTGCGAGGAACGTGGCATCTTTCCCAACATGGGGCACCACTATGGTTTGTGGTCAGGTTTTCCGTATTATAGCCTGACAACCCCAGCATGTAACACGCCAGGGGTACCCCATTCCACCGCCTGGGGCACACATCCCAGTTGCTCTGTGGGCAGAGCGCCTAGCCCCCGGCTAGGTTTCTGAGCACTATTTAGTCGCCTTATACGACAAGCTTAGCGCTGCTGCAGGCCTATTCTTTTAACACCCGGACCTGCACGGGGCTTTTATGTTGTCATTGCATCCGTAAGGTATTGCAGTACCTAGTCTGCGTATCCAGTACCCCTCTCTTTCCCTTCGATAATATTAGGTGACGTATAGTGGCGATGGCCATTAATCCTTTCCCGTCTTGGATTTTTGTCAATAAATTCATCACATTTATGCTATTGTTATACTGGCTTGAAAGGTTTCCTATACTTTTGATGTTGTCATTGCATCCGTAAGGTATTGCAGTACCCAGTCTAGATTTTATGTTCATTGAAGGCCACCCTATCAAGTTTTGATAATCAAGTATCTTATTGATGCAATGCTGCAAAGGAAAAGGGGTGATAAAGGGCCTTATTGGCAGTAAATCGGATGTTTGATTCACATTGGGTATTGCCATGAAAGATTTCCTCTTAATATCCTCTTTGGATATATAATTCCAAGACAATATTAGGTGACGTATAGTGGCGATGGCCATGACTCCTTTCCCGTCTTGGATTTTTGTCACCACTGGGTCGATACCTCTGCCTGTGGACTTTGTCCCCGAGGGTATCATCAACCCAGTAATACAATCTCTTTTTAAAAAAATAATGGTTTTTACAAAAGGAATGAAAAAAAAAAACTGACTCGGACGTCGGCCAGTATATAAAGGTCCAAACATGACAGCACATCGGACACTCTGTTGTCTTGTAAGAATGTGGTGTCCCCAGATGGGAATCTTAGCACACTCACATCTGGTATGGTAAGTGCCCCGACCAATTCAACTAAAAGTACCCAATCACACGTTCAGTCTGCAGACCATCTATTCCAGTACAAAAATTCTGACTATTTCAAAATTATCAAACCATGTTCCATCACTTTAAATGATATATTTGACTACAACGATGACGAATCAAAATGTGGTATTAAAAATTGCAAGACTTGCAACATTCTTATAACCGACTCTTACTTCTCCAGTTCCCTTACAAACAATACCTTCCATACAAGAAGTCACGATGACTTAAGTTGCAAATCAACAAACTGAATATATGGATTAGAATGCAACTTATGTGGTTTAGTATATGTCGGAGAAACGCAAGAGAAAGAGAGGAGTACTGGATATGCTGACTAGGTACTGCAATACCTTACGGATGCAATGACAACATCAAAAGTATGGGAAACCTTTCAAGCCAATATAACAATAGCATAAATGTGATGAATTTATTTGACAAAAATCCAAGACGAGAAAGGAGTCATGGCCATCGCCACTATACGTCACCTAAGTTACATGATGTCTCTTTAGATGGTCTCCTTCCTTTCATACAAAAACCTCTTGGACTTCATCACATTAGAACCAAACTTTATTCTATACCTCTCACTTTACTACACTCCCTTTACAAAACAAGTCTTGACACTCCTGTTTCTGACCCCACCTCATCATTACACAGACTTGTTGCCATCATTTTGGATATCGGTTTCCACAGACTCTTTAAACCAGTTTGTGTGAAAAGTCAAGATGAAGAAAAGCGATCATTTCTTCCACTACCGTTTGTCAACAAAGGTATAGATGCAATTAATTTGGCTAACATCCGCCATCACAAAAACGTTACCAACAAAATTCTCCCATATTTCAAAGACAAATCCATACCAATCATTTCATATTCCTATACTTCACCCATTGCATCCAAACTTTTCAATTATAAAAGGCTATTGCAGAACCTCGAGATTGAGGACTTCAAGGCTAAACCGCCTGACTGTTCTTCCAAAAACTCTCCGTTCAAATATGGTCCTTCTGGTCACGTCGTTACAGGAGATTTAACCATCATCGAAAACGAAAACGAAACGTAATATCCTTTCTAAAGGTCCCAAGTACCGTGAACCACGCTCCATAAATTGGAATCATAATTTTAAAGTTCTTATGAATGCCGTCGAGGACCATGCAAGAAAATGGATAAAACGAGAACAAGAAGACATTGATTCTCTGTCTGAGTGGTTAAAGGCCGTAATTTTGAAACGAATGAAAGTTTTAAGTAGGACAATGAGTGCCAAGGCTACATCGGTTTTCAAAGAACCGATGTAGCAAAAACATTGTCTACTATACATGACAAATATGTTGTCGTACCAGCAGACAAAGCCCAAAAGAACATTGTTTTTGTCTGCAAAACATTTACATCCAATGTTTATTATCAGAGGTAGAGGTAGAAAATAATAGCAGTGATAAGACCTATACTGCTACCACTCTCTCCAAAGAAGAGATTATAGGAAACCATAAATCTGTGCTATCATCTTTGGTCTCTCTACCAAGGACGGTGATTGTGATTTACCGTCTATATATTGGATTTCTAAACTCCACATGAATCCATACAAATATCGTTTCATAGCTGGATCTGCAAAATGTACCACCTAACATCTTTTAAAACTTTTAACGTCTATACTCACAACTGTCAAAGAGGGTCTACAGTCCTACCACAATACTTGTTGCTCCCGTAGTGGTATTAATTCAATGTGGATCCTGAAAAATTCGTAGATCTTTTGGAGACAATCAGTGCAGTTTTATGGTCGTCATCATGAACTCGTGGATCGTTATTGTATTTCCATCTGCACCATGAAAACTGATTTATAAAACGGGTCATTGTTTTACTTTCCTCGTTTTTCTACCCCGGACTTGACTTCTTATGAGCAACTCGACAGATGGTTATAGAAAAGCAGAGGAAGGTTACCCTACCGGTGCACCTGGTCCAGGCTCCCAGTTTTTAGTGGAGTCCGAGTTGCTCATTTGCTTTTGTTACTTTGTTTGTATGATTTTAGTTACTTTATGTTCTTTGTTGTGTATGTCTGTTTTCCATGTCTGGTCTTTGTCCCTGGATTACATTCTTTTGATTACCACTATAACCTTGGTTCCCTTGTTTACTCTTCCTTTCCAGCTTTTCCTATTTCAGAATACACGATTCTTATTATACGTGTCTAACTATTTTCCAGGATACTTCACAGAAGATTTTCATGTGTCTATCTACAGCGTTATATTCATGGATACTTTATAAAAGATTCTCATGTGTCTATCTTAGTTTATATCACATGATATTTCATAGAATATTCCTATGTGTCTACTGATAAATTATATTCCAGGATAATTAAACATTTTAAGGAATGATATTAAGTCCGCTTAATCAAGAATGATTGGTGTAAAAGTTTACTAACCTACTGCACTTAGTCCAAAGGCAAAAGTATGTCCAAGAATTACCCACGTCATGGATATAAACCGGATTCCATTTACAGCTGTTAGTGTACCAGATCCTTGTGTCGTGTTTAGAATCTTCTCAGTATTTGTGTATAGAGAAAAGGATAACAACAGTTTTCCTGCAGTTCCTTTAATAGACAAAGGTGATGAACATAAAAATGTTAGTAATGCGTCTTGTCAGCTTTGTTGTCAACTTGTGTGTGACATTTGAAAAAAAATATATCATTACCAAAGTTATTAATCAAATATAGTCTTAATCACTAGAACAATTATAAATTCATTTCACCAATTGTGAAGATTTTACAGATAATTTCCATTTGTGATCATATTTGTGGTCTGTATCTAGAGTAATGTTCTTTGCAATTATCTATTATCGTGGTAACCCAATATGATGTATGGAAAGACAGTAACAAATACCAAATCTTTCGACCTTTATACCTATAGATGTAGGATGGAAAGGCAGAACTGATAACCATATCACTCACCAACTACCTGCTCTAGATGTTGGAAGGTAAAGCAGAAGTAATTTCATTGTCCCGTAACCTAATTAAACCCCTACTAGATGAGAAATGGATGAACAATATCAATTTCCAAATACCGGGCCTTTCAACCCATTAGATGTGGGTTTGGAAATCATTAGCGATTGATATATCTCTCGCCCGTCCCTTGCTCGATGTGGAATGGAAAAGGCAGTAGTAATTACCATATCAATTGCCTTTTACGCTAATAGATGTGGGATTTTTATAATTTCTATAATCCTCGTTCTTCACCCGCTTCAAGATGTTGGATGGAAATAAAGTAGCAATTTCAATATTCTCGCCCTTTCCCTTTTGGACAGTACAGTGTCAATTACCATATCAATTGCCCTTCACCCATCTAGATGTGGGTTGGAAAGACAATAACAACTTTCATTTCCCTCGCCCTTCACCCCTTCAAGATTTTGGAGGGAAAGGCTTTCACCCTCGCTTCATGTTGGATGATGGATGGATGGAAAGACAGTCGCAATTCCCTATCTTTCGCCCTTAGCCCCTCTTGGTACCTGCAATTAATATGCTCCCGAAACGAGCGTTTATTAGTTGTACTATCAACTGGGTTCTTTATACAAATGGCTAGAAAAAAAAACCATCAATATCCGGTTTGTGCATGTAAAATAAACACCTTAAAATACCGTCATGTCAGCTCCACTTTCGTATACTTTGTAAATACGATTGAGAACCACACAGGTCTCGGAAAACATACGCTAGCTTTGATGATTAAATACAAATCGAATAATAGCTTTTTCCAAGATAGGGATGGTCAAAGCATGGCGCCCGAATGTTATGTAAATGGCGTAATCTTCTTATAAATGTCGTACAATTTGCCAAGAGGCATGCATCAACCCATAATTCTTACGACTGTCGGGCATTTTGGCCGATAGACATTTCTACCCAAGTAAATTAGTGGAATGCATAACGACAATTTAAACCTGATATAAAGACAATTGTTTTCCATATTGGGAGGTTATAAGAACAATATATCTGGTCTGAAATTTGCTTTGAATTTATGTTCCTTCGGTAGCGCTTCAGGTTTCACCTGTCTCATATTACAATTATTGTAGCCCCGTGCAGGTCCGGGTGTCAAAAGAATAGGCCTGCAGCAGCGCTAAGCTTGTCATAAAAGGCGACTAAATAGTGCTCAGAAACCTAGCCGGGGGCTAGGCGCTCTGCCCACAGAGCAACTGGGATGTGTGCCCCAGGTGGTGGAATGGGGTACCCCTGGCGTGTTACATGCTGGGGTTGTCAGGCTATAATACGGAAAACCTGACCGCAAACCATAGTGGTGCACCGTGTTGGGAAAGATGCCACGTTCCTCGCACGTTAAAGAACCCTGCTGTAGTATTCGATAGGAGTAGGAACCTTTGCGCTCCGCCACAAGAGGCTAAATTGCCCGACCTTACCCATCCCCCTTTTTCCAGTGGCAATTAAAATTTGTCGACCCTATTATCCTTGTGACCCATCCTTTTTTTTTCATTTCATGTTCATTTTATCATCCATTTCATGTTCATTGTCTGAATATAGCTGAAATATTGCTGCTCGGACGTTAAACCCCAACAAACAAACAATTATTGTATTATGGTTATATACCAGGATTATGTTCGACAACTGTTTCCTCATCGACGTTGACTATCTCTTGTGGTTCTTGTGATGGTGATTTTGTCTCATTCGAATTGTTTCTTTCATCCAATGTCATGTTGCCAATATATGCTACGTTTACGACTCCTGTGTTGTGTTCAGTTTTCTTTTGCTTCTTTAATTTTCTTATGACAATGTCATATATTGTTGCTACGACCATGACTACTCCAAGGTTTGATAGAATGACACTGAAAAGATATGTATGTCATGGAAACACCATGAATGATTTTAAAACAAAAGCTGAAATAGCACAATGCAACTACTCGGTATATATTCATAATGAATGACAAACACTATGACCTCTCATTCTGCACTGACAACTTTCATCTGTGGCAATATTCCTACAGCACCTACGTGTCAAGTTTTCACATCACTACTCATACGTTATACCAGAGTTTACCGTGACGACGCGGACGTTTGTAAGGTGCTAAACTTCTTACATTTTGACTAAGGCTTTTTGAACAGGGTTTTGTTGGTATAAGATTAAAGTCATGGCTACAGAAGTGTCATTGTTCTTATCATTAACTCGAGAATCGTTTTTAGCAACTTGGTGGGTGTTTCTGAAAAAGTAGAGGACGCTTACTCTATTAGTACACCTGTTCCATGCTCCAAGATTTAGTGCAGTCCGGGTTGCTTAGTTCCTTTTAGTTTTTTCTAAATGACATTTGTAATTGTTTCGTGTTCTTTGTTTTGTGTGTCCGTTTTTCCTATCTCTTCCTTACCATTGGATTATATTCCTTTGATTTTCGCTCTAGTCTTAGTTCCCTTGACTACACTTTCGAATAATTTTCTTTTAGAAGAGAAGCTTTGATTTTAAGAAATGATTGTACACAATTGATATCGGGATTTTATAAGCATTATAAGTACAAACATACATTACTACAATGGCCCTTGTATCTAATGTTGGGTCTGGATCCGGGCACTTAATGGCATACGGAAAGACTGTTTTGTTTGATATTTGAGGCAAAGCTGAAATGCATACTTAAATCTGTAGACAGTATCAAACTTGACAAAGACACACTACAAAACATGTTATTAGTAGAAAAGATTTACGAACAAGCTACAAGTTCATAATTGTATTACCGCTCATTTCCCTTTACTGAAACATTTTTTTTTATGTCAACTTAATGCACCGAAAGAATTAGTATTTACTTTTAACGTTGTATCTTAACATATTTATGTTTATATAAGTGTTGTTACTGGCAGTCATTCATTAAATGGGCAACGTAATTTTCTTATGACAATGTCATATATTGTTGCTACGACCATGACTACTCCAAAGTTTGATAGAATGACACTGAAAAGATATGTATATAATGGAAACACCATGAATGATTTTAAAACAAAAGCTGAAATAGCACAATGCAACTACTCGGTATATATTCATAATGAATGACAAACACTATGACCTCTCATTCTGCACTGACAATTTTTCGCATTTGGAATTTGTCGGCGAAAATGATACTATTTGAGGCCGGTTAATAAGCACAAACGATACGTCATAAAAAAATGTGACTGATGCAAACAGAATGCTAAAAATATTTTTGTATTGGTTTAATTTTCACAAAATAACATCATTAAGACCTTATCAGTCTTAAAAATGATCATTTAATAATTCAATATTTATATAACTGTAGTTGTATTATTGGGGATTTATTAACAATTAAAATGACGCTTTTAGACGGTGTATAATACACGTCCCTAGTTGTGTCCCTGTTAAATATATTACCTTGTTTAAGTATAGTTAAAATATCCGCCTCTTGACAGCTGCTCGGCATGCATATTCCAGCGTTAATGGTCATAGGCTATTAGGAGAAAATAAACAAATCGAAAGAAAATATTTCTAATTCTACAATATGTGCAATTTTACAGTGGACATTGTTTTAACCACATATTGCATATTGAGGAAATATTTTCAAACTTTTGATTCGATTGCGGTTTTTGTTGATTTATTAAGCTAAAAAAACTCTCAGAATGCGTATTCAAAATTGTGATGAACTTATTTAATCAATATGTATTTTATAAAAAAATATTTTCGATCATGGCATATAGACTATTTACGGCGGATGTTTCTAGAAAAACAGAGGACGCTCATCCTACCGATGCACCTCGTTCATGTTCCCAGTTTTAGTGGAGTCCGAGTTGCTCATCTACTTTTGCTACTTTGTATGTATGATTTTAATTACTATTCTTACTTAATTATGAGGAAAAACAAATATAATAATGCACACAAATAACTACATGATGCGGCATGTTTGAGGAAACTTGCTTTAAGAAAGATACATACATGACTTTTCAAAAGGGTTGTATACATCGTTACTAAACAGTATTTCCCGTCAAATTTATCCGTTTTGACCATGTGACATTCATCATAAGCTCCCGGCCAATTCGTAGCGCCAGAAAGTATTCCAGATGGGGGTTTGGCCATGGCATCAATCACTCAAACAAATTTAAAAGTTATTTATAGCATTGTTCTTTTTCCCTGCCTTAATAAAACTGGGTTATCAGGCAATGAATCTATTCATGAGTGCCTTGACTTTTTCTTAGTGATCATATGGTTTCATGTACATATGTATTTTCAAATACTTCAATTGAAAAAAAAAACTTTTAGCGCTCTTGAAAAAAATGAACTGTATGAACACATCCCCGTTCGTTATAATGTTGTCGGTGATAATGTCGTGTTGGTAAAGGTTATGTCTCAAATAGCAGGGCTATGTAAAACTTCTATTCATCTTAAAAGGCTTTTTACGCCTTTACTTTACAACTATGTTTTATTTTAAGATTTTTATTCTTTTATTTTTTTAAAAATATATATAAATAAAATAGCCACTTTGCACCTGAGCTAAACGGTGAATAATTGACTCCTGAATTGCCCATTTCCAACAGGACAGTTTTATGCAATTCATGTTCAAGACGCTCCGGTTCCAAACCTTATAATACATAAAGCTCGCACACAAAAGTTTGCTTCGTTTTGTGATTGACATTTCCCTTAGCTTCAGAGGAAGTTGTACATTATACAAGTTATACTTACATGTAAATATGATCGTTTTAAATATGAGATGATTAACCTTGTCGTATAAGCATCGACATTTTTATATGTGTGAGTATAACAGTACTTGACAAATGTAATAAAGGACATTCCTAACTCACGTACTTCCTATAGCTGCTTGGTCACCATTCTGTAGGCCCTGAATAACACTTTGGACATCAATTAAACATTGAGCGTTATCCTTTAATAACGGTAGTAGTCCTTTCAGCATTGACGGGTTTAGAAAGGAAGCAGAAGCAGGATAAGCATCGCTTACATCAGTATAATTTGCTGGGTCTTTTGAAGGATTGTAAACTGTTTTTAAAATTTCCTCCATATCAAATGCATGTCCCAGCTGCCTAGCAACCTTCTTCGAGGAAGAATAACTATAAATGGAATGATTCAATGCCTCATATGCATTCTTCCGAATCTGTCCGTATGTCTGTATGTTTTGTTGTGCCATTGATATTGTGATACAAGCGAAAATTAGACATGACATTAACCAAGGCATTTTGAAGCTTCAAAGTAAGGATGCGGTTAGATATTTGGTATTTATATCTACGTCGGGTGTATGTTAATAAATAATAATAATAATATGATACTTAGTCATCAGTAAAGTTTACAATATTTAGATAGAAGGGATTTTGATAGTTATCTATATTGATACATGTCAAAAACCATGTACGACTTAAATATAATAAAACTTCGCTGTCATGTTTGTGCATAAACACTGCTACTGGTAATCTGAATTTCTTGGGTCATAAAGTAAGCATGATCAGAATTTGGACTAGTTACGAAATCCGTGAAAAACTAGCCATATCTAACACAGAGGACAGACGGATATCAAACTCCACAATTAAATATAGGCCTATTTTATAAACCCGCTCTTCCTGTATGTTTAGTTGCTGGTAAAAGATTCTGACATATAAAGCTTGGGTACGCAGTTATGCGATTCGATAGGTTTTTTTATGTTTAAGTTCTCTTTGGACCGATTAAGAAACTCCCGGTGCCACCTTCCGTCACGATGTGAGATCCAATTAGTTTCGTTCTCGTATTGTTTAATGATCGCGTTCTCCATTCGGTGTCGATCTGACGCATTCATCTCGATTCGGGTTCCGGGTTTGGACAATTTGGTACGTTCTAACAAGTTGGTACACATTTCATGCACGTGCCGTATATTGTTATCAGATACGTATTTTTTCCACGATCGAGATCGAAAGCCTATTTTTTTCTTTTTTTTTTCATATTTTAAGTAGCTCAGGGGCTTGCTCCCAGTATAAAATAAGCAGCCCAACTATGTATAAACACGAAATATTGTCGGGTTCCTGATAATAGGAGCCATCCCCGTTTTTAAACCTATAACCATTGACACTGCTAGACATTAAGAGGGATTAATTACCTCATCTTATGTAGAACTATGCTCTCATATTGTGATTCGTTACAATATAAAGAAATACCACATGATGCGATTCAAATTTGTCAATTGAAAACTTTCACTTGACACATTTCGTTCTGAGAAAATAACGGGGAACAATCTATGGAAAATTCTCTTATATCTATTTTATTTTTTCTTGAAAATGTTGATAGAACACTTTTATATGTCTAACTGTATTCTACAAAATCTAACTACACATCGTGTCTAAAATCTTTCTGAGACACTTTCAACTACGTTGAACAAATGAGATGTTCTTCTTATTTAAATGTTGTTGATACGTAATTATTAGTCAGAAGGTTTCGCAGTTGTTAAGTTTTCTAATTCTGTAGAATGACTTTGCCCTGTATTCTTTTTATTGGACCTAAAATATTTAAAAATACATGATTAGTGCGTAAACTGTTTTTTGGAGACCACATACGTTTGATATACAATTCATTGTTTTGTTTTGAGGCCATTTTATTCATTGATTTATAAACTATGTTCTAGTTTTGTTGTGAATAGACTGCTCCAATTACAAGCCAGTACTTGACTTTTAACTACGGAGCGTTGGTTTCATAATCATTTTAGATATTTGTACTGCTTTTATGTAATTCCAATCAATATTCCCTCACCAAGATCTTGATCTGATGCCCTTTTCACAAAAAAAATCGTAAGAGTAAAATTAGTCGTAAGTTGTGACTTCGCAATACTTAACTCCATTATGATATTATAACTTAAGACTAATTTTACACTTAAGATTTTTTGTGAAAAGGACCGCTGAAATGTTTCTTTACTCTCGATAGCACAACTTAGATTTAGATATGCTCGCTTCTCGATAGCACAACTTAGATTTAGATATGCTCGCTTCTCGTGCTTTAAAATGTTAAACCTGCCCTCTTTACATGTGGCCCCGATTCGGCACTTATCTTAGTCAGGTCCTTTAACTGTTATGTCTATAGAATCATAGTTAACGTGTGTTATATATGTATTAATTATAAGTAAGAAACAAGCCATGGAACTAACAACCACATATTGGGATGGGAGATATAAAATAGTACAAAATGGCAAAATTAGGTATAAACCGGGAATATGAATAGACAATACATTTACATTGAATGTTCTTGACTTCATACATGTACTAATTTCAACCAATCATTCAAATATGAATAATTTTAATACCGTTTCAATTCTTTGGCTTTTTCGAATGTAGAAGGTAGCATTATTTTTGTTGTCTCAGGTAAGGTAAGTGTCATAATTCCACTAACCAATCCAAATACTCCAAAAATTATCAATGGTAAGGAAACTCCAAAGTCTGATTGAATGGTTGTACCCTTGAATAAATAAAGATAAACTTTTGTCTAACGATATATTGTATGGAAGGAAGCGAATAAAAAAATCAATGTACTACTGATATTGTATTTATTTTCGCGATTGGTAGTTTTCAAACAGTTTCGCGAGATCTTAAGATCGCGTTACCTTAAAACTTTCAATATGTTAAACACTTGTTATTCATATTCATAGATACTTATTTTCGCAAATAACTAATATACGTGAAATAAGTGAATTAAATACACGTCGAATATTTTCGAAATTTTATGTGTATACGGAAAGAAAATAACTTTCTTAACATTTAAACTATAATTTGAATAAAAATAAAAATTATACAGTAACATTAAATAACAAATGTAGCGTATTTTATTGATAACATTCTAGTAATGTTTACTAAACAAATTGCTGAATCACATGCGCAGGTCAGAAATGATATCTCACAAATACAAACCAGTTCCCCTATATAAGCAGATGCAATGGCTCCTACACGTCCAAGCATGCTACAGAAACCGATAGATGAAGCTCTAAGCATAGTGGGAAATAGTTCTGCCGTGAAGAGGTAAACAAGGAAAAATCCAACGGAGATACAAAATCTACCAATCATAGCAAGAGCTGTCATAATCCATGCCTCTGCTGGATGAGAAAAAAAGACATTTAAAAAACTATAAGTTCTTCCAACATATGGAGTTCCATCTGATAAACTGGTATTCAAAAGTAACTCTACCACCTGCTTTAAATTTTTTTTTTCTGTTATCCTTCAGTTCAAATTTAAGTTAAAACCGGCAGCATCAGTTGATAATATATCATATGAGAAAATGACACGATTTTAAAATAGACAATCATTAAAATGGGCAATACTTTCAACGAAAAGCTTGACCACTAATATATAATGAGTGTTCGTTTTATTCATTAACGAGAATGCTTGAGACAACAAACTCACATTCGGTAGCGTAAAGTTTTGTGAAGATGGTACATAAACAAGAAATTCCACCAAGGATTAAGGCACTAGTCAGAAGTTTCTTCCTTCCCACTCGATCTGTTAATGCCCAACTAAACAGTACACCAGCAGTTTCTGCTGACGACGACGCCGCGAAATTTCCGAAAATATTTCCACTAAACTTTGCAACATTCATGCCTATCCCATAGTATACCATTGACACAGTCAACCTGCAGAGCAGAAATTATACATCTTATTAAGACTACTGCAGAAAGTATCAATCGAACGGGAAAAATGAAAAAAAAAATATATGACCATCTGATAGAAAAAAGTTTACGGTAAATTGTTTTCACTACTAAATCCTAAATCAACCTTAACAAAAACAGGAATCACTATGGAAGTACATGTATGGAAGAATATGCATGAAATAGGAACATGTTTAGCTCTTACTCCTACTATTACTTTTGATATGCACTTTAAAGTTCCTTTGTTTCCTAGAAGGATGACAATATATATTCTGATCTGAATCCAACATAACTATTTTGTTATACCAGAATGTGACTGCTTGTTATGTATGTATCTACACAGAATAAAACACCATATAAACGACATAACGATTAGTCTGTACATTAACGTCTTGGAATTTAGTAATTTTCGTACAAACATTGTAAAGGACAACCTTTGTTCCTTCTTCAAGTTAATACCATCTTCACATAAAACAGTTATCTTTCCATTAGTTTTTGCTACTTTTTCCAATATTTTAATGGCTTCTTTTGTTTTCCCTTTCATGATTAGCCATCTTGGTGATTCTGTTATGAAGCTGAAATATAGTTCAGTCACATGTACCATTCATATTTTACCCATTAGACTGAATGCAAAACTTAAAGCCACTCATTTCATATCATTCAAAAACTTCATAGAAAGCGATTTTAACCATAAATGTTTAACTTGAAATGTAAAAAGGGTAGTTCTAAAAATTATCCAAATAAAAATAAAAATGAGAAAGCCTTTTCCACTGAAAAGAATTAGATGTGAAATGTGTAGAGTGCTGCTGATAGACTAATGATCCATACTAGGTGTATCTAGTTACTTACAATACAGAAAACGTATAGAACGCTGTTAATTGTTTAATGGTCTATACCAGATGTGTGTAATTACTTACAATAAGTACAATGTGCAGATCGCTGCTACATATGGTCCAGTTACTTACAATATGGTGACTGGGTAGAGCGCTGTTAATTGTTTAATGGTCCATACTATTTGTGTCCATTATTTTACAAAAAGTTAATGCATAGAGCGCTGTTAAAAGACTAATTATCCCTACTAGATATACCCAGTTACTCATAATGAGGAGAATTATTAGAGCACTGATAATAGACAAATGGTCCATACTAGATGTGTCCAGTAACTGACAATAAGGGAAATATGTGGAGTATTGTCAGTTAACCAATGGTTCATACATATGTCCAGTTACTCACAATAATATGGGGGCTTAGAGCGCTGTTAATAGACTAATAGCCCATACTAGATGTGCCCAGTAACTGGCAATAAGGAAAATGTGTTGGCAGTGAACCAATAGTCCATACTAGATATGTTCTTATGGTACTTACAATAAGGTACATGCGTAGAGCGCTGCTAATAGACCAATGGTCCAAACTAGATGTTTCCAATCACGTAGGAAGTAAGCCATTATCAATAGGATGTAGTTCCCTATACAGTATGTGATATAAACACAAAATGAACCAAACAAACGCTTTCTTGGTCCAAGTAATTCCGTTACTGAAAAGAAATATTTATAAATATGAAAACTTATTAGTTAGTTAATTAACTGTAGACTTATTTTTGATAATGTTTAAAACAATACTGAACTAGATGTCACAATATTGACACATTTCAGAAATGTTTCCGAACTTAAAGAAAAATGTCAAAGAAAGACACGATTTGTATAGCTTTACCGGTATTATCTTGTATAGTTTTCAAGCCAATGCCGGTAATTTCGCTTTCATGAGACATGCATTAAATTCAGAGTAGAAAAGGGGAGAAAATTCGTGTTTTAAAGAGACAACTTCCTGTAAAAGTAACAAATATAAAATATTACAAACCTTACTCAAGAGGAAACAGACAATGTACGCCAAAGAATTACTGCAAACAGAAAAAAAGTACTCAAAAAACAAAATGAACGGTTCAGCAAACCAAAATTCTAGCGGATTTCAAAACAAAATGTAATTCATGGACAAGGCCAGACATGGAAAACAGACATACACAACAAAAATACAAAATAACCAAAATGATACATTCAAAATAAAAAAAAATTCAATGACTTCAGTCAAAACTGGAAGCATGGACCAGGTACACAGGGAGGGTAAGCGTCAACTGCTTTTCCAGAAACTCCCGCCGAGCTGCTCATAAAAAGTCATGTCCAGGGTAGACGAAAGAGGAAATGAAAACTATGACACATTGAACAACTAAGTTTTCATGGTGCAGATGGATACAGCGTGACGATCCACGAGTTTATGATGACGACTATTAAACTTCTGCAACGATGATTTCAATCTTGTATCAAGCTGACTTCAGAGTGTCTGTAGTATCCTTTACCTCAAGATCTTTGGGGTAGATGTGATGTATAAAATCCCCGAAACTAGGATTGTTTAACGACAATACGTTATCTTTATAGAGCAAAAGAAGTAACAAAATAATAAATGTTAACAAGAAACAAGGAACTTATTAAAAGAACAAGGCAAATAGATGGGAGGTGTGGAAATCTGAGGACCACAAAAGTGTTATTTATAGGTGTGATATGAATAAACATGTATAGGTATTAACGACTGTTTGTTTACATTTTTAGATTGAAATGTTTGGTAAAAATAATAACACCAAATCCTAAATGTAATCTTATGTGCTTTTGAACTCCCAGTATTTAATTTCAGGAATTGTATTCATTAACACTGGGGCATCGCCAATAGTGTTTATCTACCTAATAAAAACGGTGCGTTGTATGACGTCATACTGCCTATTCCATTGAAAAATTCTAGGACTCCCATGGCGAAAAGAGTTGGTACCCATGGCCGGAGTCCTGTTGATATTGCTACCATCACTATGCTTGAACATAACACAAGTTTCCGACCAAATCTAAAAAGGTAATGATGATTTTTGATTCCTTAAAATACATTTGAAAAGATCTCTATTTTATATGCAATTCAAACTAATATACACAATGCAAAGAATATTTGAATTTACACATAAATATTTCCCGTTTTATCCTTTGACAATGTTGCTTTAAATTTGTTTATTTGTACCGTCAAGTTAAATTGGAAATTGTCTAGGAACAACAAGGCTTGATAAAAAAACGCTGTTCTGTTTCAAAGATTGTGTTTTGAATTGCAACCTGTGCAAAGGACAAGTTTTCTTGAATCATATATATCTGATGCATCTTTTGTTTGTGTCAATGTTCCAAAATTGACGTTCTAGTTCATTCGGTTGGAAAACATAAAAGTGGTTCTAGTTTTTTTTTCAAGTTTCCATCAAGTTTCTTCTATACAAAAAGTAATCAAGGGAACCAAGATTCTAGCGGAAAAAAAAAGAATGTAATCCAAGGACAAAGACCAGAAATGGGAGACAGGCACACACAATAAAAACATGAAATAATCAAAACAATACATACAAAGTAACAAAAGCAAATAATCAACTCGGACTCCACTAAACTCTAGTAGACACTGGAACAAATACACTCCTACTATTAATAGGCAAATATTTATCAGATGACCTTCATGTTACTCGAGGTTTACATGAAATTCACGTGAACTACACATGAAATTAACGTGATTTTTATGTGAAATTCACTTAACATAAATTTCATGTGAAAAATGCACGTGAATTTCACGTGAACTCAGTAACTAAGTTTATTTGCTCAATTCAGGTGACAATAATATGAAAATCATGTGAAATAATTTTGCCTATGTAGTCAAAATCACATTCTAAATAGATCCTCACATTTTCAACAATGACATCAAAATGAATTCTTAATTTTACAAGTAGCAAGACATAAGAAACATATGCAAGTAGCGGTCACATTTACTGATAAACAATCCAGAAAACTAAATACAAACAGATGATGCTGAAGGCCTTCATTGATGCAAAGGTCTACAGCCAGTGAAATTTCTTTTGTTCACTATTCCGAAAGCACCATGTAATGTTAAAGCATTTTATCTGCCCGAACATAAGGTTAACAAAATGTTTGCAAAATGCTAATATACTACTGCTTCAAATACGTACATGTCAGCGACAAAACCACCGATAACTGAACCAACCAATAAACCAATGTAATGTGCCATCAGTACATGAGCTCTGGACATCCTATTATCACAGACCACATCAAACTTCAACGAAAATACAATGATTATATAAATTTATCATACATGAATCTTAAAGAAATTAAATGAAAGTATGTGGGTTGAATATCTGTCTCTTTTTATGATTATTATTAATCATAAACTAGAAATAAATCAAGGCTATTAAAACAGAAGCTAATACTCTAAAACCACATTGACACTTTTTCCATAACTCAAAGACATTCTTACTAGAAGATTACATTATGCTCAATTTTTATCAGCTTTGTGCAACTTGATATGTTTTCCCCATTTCTGAAAAAATGCGAATAGTAATTGACCTCACCGATTCTAGTATGTCAATAAGACAATAGGGTTACCTTAGAAACGATTGTTGCAGTAAAAATACTTGAATCATATGTATAGTTGTCACATGGTGATTCAGTGCCGTTGTTCTCTATTTTGCACGTGGTGATGTTGTAGGTGTAAAACCCGGATGTTATATTTACGTCATACTCTCCTGGTGGCGAGTAAACATCGTTTGCCAATCCAGGAATTTTACATCTGAATAAAAGACAGACACTTTAAATATGAAATATTAAGATGATGCTAAGTTATACAAACGGATACTACCCATTGTCTGCTAAATAGATTGACAGTTTACCTTCCATTTTACAATGCAAGTGTGTCTTGTCTTTGTTTATTGTTATTATTGTTGCCTTTGTTTTTCGGTATTGGTGTTGTTGTTGTCTTTGTTTTTCCGTATTGATGTTGTCTTTGTTTATCAGTATTGTTGTTGTCTTTGTTTTTCGGTAATCTTTGTTTTTCCGTATTAGTGTTGTCTTTGTTTATCAGTATTAGTGTTGTCTTTGTTTATCGGTATTGTTGTTGTCTTTGTTTTTTTCCGTATTGATGTTGTCTTTGTTTTTCGATATTGTTGTTGTCTTTGTTTTTCCTTATTGGTGTTGTCTTTATTTTTCAGTTCTGGTTTTGTCCTTGTTAGTCGGTTTTTTTAGTTATCTTTGTTTTTCGGTATTGTAGTTGTCTTTGTTTTTCTTGGTGTTGTCTTTGTTTACCGGTATTGGTGTTGTTTTCGTTTTTCGATATTGTTGTTGTCTTTGTTTTTCCTTATTGGTGTTGTCCTTGTTAATCGGTATTTTAGTTATCTTTGTGTATAGATATTGGTGTTGTCTTTGTTTTTCGGTATTGGTGTTGTCCTTGTTTATTGGTATTGGTGTTGTCTTTGTTTATCGGTATTGATGTTGTCTTTGTTTTTCGATATTGTTGTTGTCTTTGTTTTTCCTTATTGTTGTTGTCTTTTTTTTTCCCTTATTGGTGTTGTCTTTGTTTTTCAGTTCTGGTGTTGTACTTGTTAATCGGTTTTTATTTATATTTGTTTTTCGGTATTGTTGTTGTCTTTGTTTATCTGTATTGTAGTTGTCCTTGTTTTTTTTCGCATTGGTGTTGTCATTGTTTATCGGTATTGTTGTTGTCTTTGATTTTCGGTATTGGTGTTGTCTTTGTTTATCGGTATTGTTGTTGTCTTTATTTTTCCGTATTGGTGTTGTCTTTGTTTATACATATTGGTGTTGTCTTTGTTTATCGGTATTGGTGTTGTCTTTGTTTTTCTGTGTTGGTATTGTCTTTGTGTGGTCTTTATCTACGAACGTTGTAGTTTGAAACACTCATTCAAAAGGTTGGTTAAATCTTTGAAACCAAATGTAACATTTTGTTTTCTTTTTCTTTTTTATTATTATTTCTTTTAAAATGCTTCTTATCATGCCTATGCTATCCAAGGATGTTTTATCAGTCCATTATTTTATTAAGAAAAGTTATAATAACAAAAATACAATCGGGAAAAATATCCACGAAAAAGACGATGCAAGAAGCAATAGACGGAAAAAAAACATTCACACGACACATAACATGTATACACAGACAAACTACCTAAGAATAGCTTGATGTTTTTGTATGCAACAACTTCCTTTTCAAATTTTAGACTGTTTAATTTATTATAATAAGTGAAATGTTCTCCATGTTAACTGCCTTGGTATTCAAAAATTAAACAATGTAGCATGAACTACAAAATTTAATTAGATTTCATTTTTACATATCTCGACTGACTGATGTTTAAATCTATCATTAATTCCCGTTTACTGATCTAATCAGCAGTTTTCAATCCTCATTTTGCGAGTCGACGTTACATTTCTTGATACTTATTTTCGAATACCTCAAGCATCATAATTATGCTATATTGTATAATCCATTATATACACAGTCCCCTGTAAGCGATACCTTTGTAAAATAATGATCATTGACTTTAGTCGAATTCTCTGTTTACAGGATAACATACCGTGCGACTTATTAAGAAAAGCCAATGTGATACAATGATTTTTTACATTCGAAGTTTACGTACTGTCTTTAAGTAAGGTTGTTTTGAACTGAATCACTTATTCCACCATGGGTTGACGATCTCACTGGATTTAAACCATCCAATGATTTGTAAAATGATGTTTATTAATACGACTCTTAGGGTCGCACCTTTACCTCTGACAATGAAAAGTTAGGGTTAAAATAAGTCATGTGGATCTAATTTCTATCTTTTGAGTGATTTATGTTCATATTAACCCTAGAAAGAGTATCAACGATTCTCTATTTTGTGAATTGTTTTGTTATTTTTACGCCTCAAAAAGTATATCGGTTTTCAGTTAAACCACCTTTGTATTAGAAATTGTTAGCCAAAAAAGTAAAATGTAAAATCATTTGAAATTATTCTTTGTTACGTATGTTTAAACAAAATAAAATGTGAAAAAAAAGCTTACAACTAAACAATTCTTCCACTTATTTACCGAATTTTTAGGACAATATCCATGCAATAATGTTTTATTATTGATTACCATACTGGTCAGACAAAGAGCATAGTTATAACTAATTTCTTAATATTGCGTTAATACTTTTTATTGCAATGGTCCTTAATACATGCAGGGAACCCACAATAGGATATATATGATGCGATTAATACATACATGTACCAGTAATTGATGAAGATGATTCCGTTCTACTGCATGTACATGTATCAATTTACAAAAAAACGAGGTGGGTTTTATTGCAAAGTGTTTATGTATGAGCAAAGGCGTTGAAAACAGTGAGTATTCTTATACGAAAGGCTACCAATAGGAAAATAATGCATGTATAACATATGAAGCCGATAAATTGTTCAATGGTATTCAAACATTGAGTATTGAAAAGTGTTTAGGTATTTTATTTGCAATGATACAATGTTTTCTTGTAAAGATTCTTTGATGTTTAAACATACCTGTGTGCATGCTCTCCTAATATGAAATTCAACATAAAAGTCGACATGGCATTAAATATTGATGGAATACACAGCAACAGCAGCAAAGCCTTTTGATATTTACCAAAGCCTCCAATACTCTCCAGGATTTCATCGTATTCCATATCGAATATGAAATAGTTTTTAAATAGTTTATTTTACATTTACCGATTAAACTCGCGTGCCAAAGCATATGCTATATGTGTCCATTAATTCAAAACATTATTCTGCTGAATAGTGTAACTCATGTGTAACTTGATACATGTAACTCTAGTTTGTTTGAAGGTTGTACGAAATTGATGTCAGTAAACTATTATTAACGTCAGTACTCCTAAAAGGTTTATTTTATGCCAGCCATTTGGTTTTTAAAAAAAAAAAACATGGTTGAGTAGTTAGAATGCATGCTTGACCAGGATGTCAAAGGTCGTCTCTAAAAACCAAGGCTGCGGAACACTGGAGGTATAATATGCCCCTGCTTTTCAGAGAAATTAACCAGTTAATGCCATACATAATTGTCTCTCATTTTCATGTCTTTACACTTTAAGTCGAAGTTTTTATTGCTTTATTACAAGTCAATAAGTTATTGCATAAAAATGATTATTGCAAATACCGGGCCAAGTTTCATTTTGCAAATATTCTGCATATTCTTTCCCCGAAAAAGAAATAACCTGCCTACTTCATTTAGCGCTTCATATATTGTCGTTTCAAATACAACACGTAAATTGTTAAATAATATCGTTTTGCTACGTACAGAAATGCTGTTGAAGAATGGCCTAAAACTATTTTAAGTAGCAGTTTTTATACAAATCGGAAAGGAGTTGACTCATGCATGTAAAAAAACCCACCGAATTCAGATTTTTGTTTTACCTTATTCAGAAACATTTACAGACCATATAACCAATCTGAATTTGTCATTTGGTTTTTGCACCTTTGAGATAAAAACTAGAGATTGTGTATGAAATTGGCAATTTGCAAGAGTTATCGTTTTTGATTTAGTATGCTGTTTTTGAAAACTATAGTGTTCTAAAAAATACATATCTGAATACCGAAATTACTATCTGAATACCGAAATTACTATCGTGACATATTAAAATATATTGCATATCATGACCAAAAAAAAATGTTTGCTCGTAGGGTTTTTCTACTCCATGAATCACCTCTACCCTAGCCACTATCTAAATTTCATAATGACTGGCACTTTTATAGTTCCTTCTCCTTCATTCGTTTTCAGACAGGTGATGAAAATTATCTAGTTTACATGAAGAAAATACTTAATCGGGTCACCTGACACCTTATCGTCTTCTGTCATGACCTATTTAAAACAGCATTTGGCAAAAAAAGCTAAATATAGTAATATCAAAGATAAACAAAGCAACTTCATCATTTTGAGTCATAGCATACTTTTGCCACTACACATAACTATTATCATTTATTATTATTGTTACATCTCTTATAAAGCGCTATATCTATAATACATATACTCAAAGCGCTGTACATAACATGCATTTTATAAAAAATAGATATAGACAAAATAAAATGGAATGAATATCATGTAACACAATCACTGCACGAAATGATACGTTTAAATATTTTAATTAATTATTAAATTTCTAGTTTAAATTTTAAAGTATAATTTACGACGAATTATTTTTTATCTTTCGTGAAGAATAATTTTTTCATTAAATTTCAAGTTTTTTTTCGTGTTTTCTTTAAATTTATTTTCAAATAAATGTGTCATTTATGAAAAAAATAATAACAAAATAAATTTGAAATTTTAATGTTTTGATGTACATTTATGTAATATAAATACAAATTTACTTTCGCTTTAAACTACTAATATACATAAAATTTTCATGAATTTATCTACAAATATAAATTTTAGATTTAAATGTAAAAAAACTTTTAAATCATAACGCTAATACATGTACTTGTATCTACCAAAAAACATGGCGGATAGTGAAGGGCAGATGCAGGGGGCTCAATCTTCCGGTTGCCGCCATGTTAAAAATTTCTATATGACATTAAGATTTTAAACATAACTTTTTCAAAATGTAATTTCTAGCGATCGAGTGGACAGATTTACACGAAATTGTGATCGATTCAGAAAGTTGTAAATTTTGGATTTATCATAAGAAGATACACAAATCTGGTAGATATAAAAAAAAATTAACCAAGTAAGTGGAAAAGCCATGTTTATTATTGTCCTGGTAAAACCGAGCCTTGGTTTTATGAAAAAACTTGATTTTGCCTATTTGTACCTAATGTTTTCATAATTATGATCAGATTTTACAATGATTTATCATCATTTATGATATTTATTTGCATTTTTGAGAAATTTTATTGATCTAGCTCACATTTACAGCTCATTCCACACATGGCTAGTTTGTTGTTCATATTTTGTTAGTCCGCCATTTCTAATGTGTGTTTTTAGGAACCGCCCATTGAAATACATAATGTATGAGATGCTGCGATCGTAAACAAGATTAATTTCATCAACGAAATTAATTTGCTTAATATTGATGCAGTTACTAAGATAGAAATTTTATCATGAAAAGCAGTATTATGAAATTAACCTTCGTTTACAAAATGTACATTTATTTCAAACACGTTACCAGTCAAGTCGTCTTAATTACAGTATTAAAAAGATGCTTAGAAACTATAGTACTACAAACCAAAAATAACAGACAACAGTAAGTCAGTAATACATTGTATCATTTGCACTTTACATGTATGTGTGTGTGTGTGTGTGTGTGTGTTTTGTTTTTGTGTGTGGGGGAGGGTATGCTTAAAAATGAAATAAAAAAGAAACATTGAAATATTCACTTTATGAAACAAAAACAAAAAAACAGGATCAATGATTGTCCTTATAAAATTGTTAAAATAATAAAGGCAGTACCTTTTTTTCACAAAATAGTAAGGCAGGATAGAGTTTACAAATGTAGCTCTTCCCATAGAGATCAAATGGTTGTTCCTTTTTTATTTTAATTTATTTCATTTAACCATTCAATTTTACAATGATTTACAGAACAAGAGAAATCGAACCTCCTACTCATTGCTAAATATGTCATGAGTCCACCTGGGAACTGTCATTAAACATGTATTTTCTACTTAACAATGTATTGAATACATACTGAACCTGCATCATAAAACACAATCAAGTGCAGTATCACAGCTGTTACCATCCTTTTCAATCAGGTCTTAACAAAATAGTACAAGTACATTGTACATGCAATTTATAATCTTATATAGATATTATAAGCTTACAATTTTGAAAGCTTTCAATTTTTATATGTGTTACATGTATATTGATATTGGTTTGTTTTAATTTTCAGCATCCTAAGCAGTGTGAGTTGAATTAATAGACAATGCACATGTATATGAAGCAGAAGGAAACATGACTTGCATGTAAATTATTCAACTGATTTGACCCATTTCAACAGCATATTGGACACACAATGACTTAAATTCAGTAAATGTTTAGTATGGGAGAATCAACACATTATATTTTGAGCATGAAGAAGGCCCAGATTAAATATTACATGTATTTACCTATTTCCAGGGGAAAGTATCTGTCCAAGACTGACACTTAATATAAAAATGTAACACAATACAGTTGTAAAGGTTTTCAGTATCTGCTATAAGACATATTGTGGTAAAATGTGATACATTGTACATGTATAATAAAAGAAAATTGAATACATTAAGTATGTTCTTGTTTCTTATATGTGGCAAAGCCCAGTGGAAATTTCATTATTCTGATATCGGGTACATTTACTATATACATTTGTGCATGCATATACAGTATGCATTAAGGTGTCTATCTCTTTTTTTCCACTTGTGTTTACACATTAAGCCAACACAATGGACAGTCCAATTAAACCATACTTTTAAATTTAAACGTAACCATTACTGTGAACAAGGATTTATATATAACTCTGTGCTGTGAACGCAAATTTTGCATAACCAACCAACCAACTAGGATTCCTATTCCCGTTACCCAGGGCAAGTGAAATTTGGGTCATGGAAAGTTAGGTACTTGGTTACACTTTCCCATGGAAAGTTGAAAACTTCATATGCTGTAAGGATTTGTTTTGTTAGGAAAGCAGTCATTGACTGTGGGAATGTTGATTTTATATGGATTTTTCCCAAGGAAGACTCAATTTTTGAAAAATCCTAGAACACTGGACTTAGTACATGTACATGTACATTTGTACATATTGGTTTGACCTAGGAATAATATATGTGGTCAGCAGTTTAAAAAATCGAAAATGAAAAAGTTTGACATTTTAAGTTAATAATAACAGAAGTCGAGGATGCCATGCAGTCATCGGAGGCTAATTTTGGTATCATTATCGCCTGCACTTGTGACTTTAGTGTTACAGGAGTGACATACTGGCTTCTCTAATTAAAGTACATTATTTTTCATTATTGCCAAATGTTACATTAAAAATAAAAATGTAGCATTATACCACTGCGAATATCAGGGATATGTGTATCTGGACTTACATTATATTACTGTACTGAAAGTTGTACGGTATGAAAAATTAATAAGAATGGTTTTTAACATCATGAAAGTGAACTGTTATATGTACAAAAAATGTATGCAAGATTTTTTTTTTATAGTTGCAACCTCTGCAAAGTCTACTTAAAACCTGGCGATCCCTTGTTAACATGAATTTTCAGATGAGTCTCTGTACCCTCATTGTGTAACAGACCTAATTATGATAACAATGTAAGTAAGTTACCACATTTTGATCATTTTAATGTATAAAATTGGTACATTATCTGTATCCTGAAATTTACAAAATAAATCATAGTACACCTTCCAGGAGGAAGCATGCAATATCAAGACTCATTATCATCAGTCATTATATATATGACCGTTCATATCGAATAGGTAGATAGTAATTTTGAGTATAAAGTTGAATAGAAATTTACCATGACATTAAATTTAATGTGAGCATTTTAAACGGTGTCATTTCTTTTATTAAATTTCACAAATGATAATAACACATTATGATATCAGAATCAAAACAAATCCAAACATAAAGAATATTAAAATAATTTCCATATAAGTAAGCATCTCAATTTAAATGTCCATAATTAACACAAATATTATTCATATAAACAATGCCCAACGAGAAAGGCAGGTAACTCCGTCCACATTGCTTCCCAGTCCACACACACATACACGTAGTCCATGCGTTTGCACTTCTTTAAAGCATGTGTGTACATTATATGCCTATTTGAATAACAAAAAAGTGAACTTTGTCTTTGAATATTCAATCAGTCAATATGCAAATTATCTGTCGTAGTAAGTTATCTGAACCAAAAAAATCCGGAACTGTTCTTATTCACTTAATTTTTCTCTGAAATAGATGGCAATAATTAGAGAGGTTCCGATGATGTACGCCATATTTCATTAACATCTGAGGCGACTTAGGTTCCCCTATCTATGAACTCCCCTGGCAGGTGTGTTCAAACCGGAGAAATAAGATTGCATCTGCATAGTCTGGAGAAGTCTTTCATTCTATAGAAACAATGATTAGTGTTGATTTGACGAAGAAGTTTGCAAATACAGACTATAATCTCCTGAAGATATTATTATGGGTAAAAGATCGAAGAGAAAGCGACTGAATTTAAGCGAGTTAAGTATGCAGTCGAGTACACCCACTACACCCCAAAACAATTTAGCTTATAATGCAGTCCACAATGCCCATCAAGCCTTATATGGACCACCACCAGTCATATCTCCACTCGGTTCTATGCAAACATTTCACACCTTGCAACCACCGATGCAAAATGTGTATACGCCTACGCCAATACACAATTTAGTACAATCGAACGCACCTCAAATTGTTTCGGGACAAGATCAAGGTTATCCCTTACCAACAATATCAACAAATCAATTGACAAATGAAAATGAGGTACAAGGGTATCCTTTGCAACCGAATTTGCAAGTTGTATTACAAGACATTCAATTGAAATTAAATAAACTTGATCTGCTCGATAGCGTGTGTGAAAGGTTGTCGGTTATAGAGCGTAAATTTGATGCTGTTGACAAAGATATACACCAGTTAAAACAGGCGGTACAGGATCAAGATAGAAAATTAAATGTTAACGAAACCGATATGGCACAGTTTCGTAATAGAATATCAGAATTAGAGTTTTCCCGTAGGGAGTTAGAATCACACACGAACGATCTTCATGAAACACTGTTGGATCAACAAACAAGATCTATGAAATATAATTTAATGTTTGAAAATATTACTGAAACATTTAATCAAGATCCAAATGTGAAAGAAGATACGGAGGCGGTATTGCGATACTTTCTAGTCCATGAGCTGAAATTGGATGGCAACATAGACTTCCAAAATGTACATCGGCTCAAAAGAAATAATGATCGTAGCAAAACACGAGGAATAGTTGCTAGGTTCGTTCATTTTAGGGACAAAGAATCGGTTATAAAAGCAGCACAAGAAAATCTATGGGGGAAACCGCAAAAAGTTTACTCACAGTATCCACCGGAAATCAGCAATCGACGTAAGGAACTTGTACCGATAATGAAAGAATTTAGAGATCAAGGGAAACGCGCATCTATAGTCGTGGACAAACTGTATGTAGATGGACAACGCTTTGTGCCAGGCCAGCAAACAGCCGGGGGCCGAGGCAGAAATTTGCCAGGAAATCAGCTTGTCAGATTCAAGTAGGACAGGTGGGATAGAGAGAGAAACCCTAATATAAACAACAATTTCTGTAACTTACATAAATTAAAAATAGGTTGTCTGAATGTATGTGGACTTAAGTCAAAGTTTTTGAACCCAGATTTTTTATTATTTATAAAAGATTATGATATTCTCATGTTTCAAGAAACTAAAACTGATATGTATGACAATTTAGAACTACCTAATGGATATTCATTTAAAGCAAAACATAGAAAAAAATGTACAAAAAAATCAGGTGGTCTTATTATTGTTTATAAAACCTTATTTAAAGAAATAATTGAATTTATAGATTCAGAGTCAGACTTTGTATTATGGATGAGAATGAAAAGTGAAAGGTTAAAATATGATTTATTATTAGGGTGTATTTATATTCCACCAGAAAACACAAGGTATGCATCAGATGAAGCTTTTACTGAGATCGAATCTGAAATGTTTGATTTTTATAAAACGGGTGAAAAAATATGCCTTTTAGGTGATTTTAATGCCAAAACATGTAATTTACCAGATTTTGTTCAACCAGATAGTTCTTTATTGGATATTTTTGATTTGTTTGATAATCCAGATCTTATAACTTTTATGTATGACTATGAAAACTTATTACGGGCTGGTCTTCCTCTAGAAAGGAAAAGTACTTGTACAGGCAAGCCAAATACATATGGTCACAAACTTTTAGATATGTGTAGAAAAAATAATGTTTATATAATAAATGGTAGAGTAGGTAATGACCGGTTCAAAGGTGAGCGTACTTGTAAAGATTTAACTATAGTTGATTATTGTCTATGTTCATCCAATTTACTGTTTTATATATCTGCATTTGAGATAGGAGAGTTTTCCCCCATGTTCTCGGGCGTACATAAGCCGATTTCTTTAACTTTAGATATCATCAGAAATATAGAAACGGAAAGTTATGACGATGATAAGCGAAATGATCATGGAGAAAAGGCGAAACGTTGGGATAACGAAAAGCATGATGATTTCATCGATCGTATCCTCGAAGATGAAGAGTTCACTGAATTAAATTTTATGGTCGATGAGCTTTGTAATCTAGAGGATGCGAGTAGTGAAATTAACATGGAGAATATTAACGAGATAGTCGATGGCATACATAATCTTTTTAACCGAACAGCTAAGGCCACTTTCTGTACTATTAAACAAAAGTCGTCGGTCGGCAAGAGTACTTCGAAAACTTCGTCCGTGGTTTGACGAAACTTGTAAAGTGAAGAGGCGCGAGTTTAATATAGCGAGAAAGCAATATAATAAATCGAAAACTGAAGTAAATCGATTAATATTAGCGGACACGAGTAAAGAATACAAGCTCGCTATGAACAGGAGTTTTCAAAAATATCAAAATAATATAACTGCTGAAAATCGAACATCCTCGAAGTCAAATACCAAAAAGTTTTGGAAACTGTTGAATCGTTTTTCTGAAGATAAGAGCAGTTCGATTGAAGTCTCTTTGGAAGATTTATATGATTATTTTAAAGAAATGAACGAGTTTGATGACGAGGACACGGTTCCGAATGTCGATATAGATATAGATAATGAAGTTAACTTTGAGAGCAATGAGATTGCAATGAGATTCTTAATTCTCCTGTATCCCGTGCAGAAATAGAAAATGTTATATTGAATCTTCATAATGAAAAGGCAAGTGGCCTGGATTGTGTAACTAACGAATACATAAAATACTCATTACATGTTATGATTCCTATATATGAAAAATTGTTCAATTTTATTTTTGATACGGGAATTGTCCCGGATAGTTGGTCAGTAAGAATTATTACCCCTGTATTTAAAAATAAAGGGAGTCAGAAAGAACCCAAAAATTATGGAGGGATTACTTTGATGAGCTGTCTAGGGAAGGTATTCACTGGTATTTTGAATAATAGGTTATCTCTGTTTTCAGACGAAGTTAATCTTATATCTCAGTCACAAGCAGGGTTTCGAAAATTTCACTCGACAGTTGATAATATTTTTATTTTACATTCACTTATTAGCTTATATCTCTCAAAGAATAAAACAATCTTTTGTACATTTGTAGATTTTAGCCGAGCATTTGATACTGTTTGGAGAGCCGGCTTATGGCAGAAATTACACAAAAATAATATAAGCGGAAAATGTTATAATGTAATTTACAACCTCTATCAGAATGTAAAATCTTGTGTAACTAAAAATGGAATTAACTCGGATTTTTTTGCTTGTAATATTGGGGTTCGTCGGGGAGAAAATTTATCTCCCTTCCTTTTCTCACTTTTCATAAATGATATAGAGAAGTATTTAAAAAATAATGATGTGGTATCACTAGGTTTAATTGACGATTTAAGTAATGATATGTTAGAATTTTATTTAAGAATCTTTATACTTCTTTATGCTGACGATACAGTACTTATCTCAGAAAGTGCTGAAGGTATGCAAAAAATGCTTGATACTTTTAGAGATTATTGTAAGGAATGGAAGTTAAATGTTAATGTGGAGAAGACAAAGGTGGTCATATTTTCTAAAAAGAAGATCGCTCAAAATGTAAAATTTATGTTCAATGATAATAAGCTTGATGTATGTGATTCCTGTAAATATTTAGGCATCTTGCTCCATTATAATAGTAATCTTGATAATACTAAGAAAAAGCTTGTTCAACAAGCACAAAAAGCGTTGTATTCTGTATATTATAAGATACGAAACATTAATATACCCATAGATTTACAACTTTAAATATTTGACACTTTAGTCCGACCCATTTTGCTCTATGGTTGTGAGGTAATCGGGTATGAAAAGAATGATAATATAGAAAAGGTGCATTTGCAATTTTTAAAGAAAATTCTTAAAGTTCGAGCAACAACCCCTAGCCATGTAGTTTACGGTGAACTTGGTCGGTTTCCATTGATTGTTGATATTAAATGTCGAATACTGTGCTTTTGGAACTCTTTAGTTGGCTCTAATAAGTTATCTGCAAAATTTGCTCTTTTACAATATAACCTGAACAAGAATGGTTTATTAGATACAAAGTGGATCAAATTTGTTAAATCAACTTTTAATGAAGTTGGTCTGACTTTCATTTTCTCAGATTATCTACATGTAAGCTCTTTATGGCTGAAGACTCATGCCAAACAGATATTAAAAGACCAATTCGTTCAAAAGTGGTATGCTGAACTTACTAATACATCGAGAGGGCAATTTTATCTTAAGTTTAAAAATGAGTTCGTGTTGGAACCATATTTACTTCGCCTAAACCCTACTCAAAGATTATATATTACAAAACTTCGATTATCAAACATTAAACCTGTCAACTCACTATCCCCCATGTTTCTGAATTCATTAATTGTAATTCTATGTATATTGTATTGTCTTTATATATTTGATTAGTATTGTATAACATGCTTATGTTGCACTGTAATGTGCCTGAGTTTCAAAATAAAATCTTGAAATCTTGAAAAAAAAAAAAAAAAAACCATGAATTTACTCAGCTTCTTACAAATATTTTTATCAAATTTTTTTGTTTCTTGAAATGTATCATTTACTGGCATTGGTATTACCATGTCACACATACATTTATACGGTATATGATGTGCACTTTCGTTTTTTTTTTTTTTTTTTTGTTTTTTTTTTGTTGCTGTAAAATGTCAGTCCTTCTTTAAAATTCATAATAAATACCTTCATTGGTCACAAGGTTATTACAGACAAATGTCTGACTTATTCGTGTGTGTTAACTATATCACAACATATCTTAAGTTTTGCGATGTACCGTCAGGTAAAACCTTTACTTATCGAATCAAATCTACTCGTGTATTTGTTAACAATAATCTTTCCATCGCAAAATAGTGTCGATCGATGTTAGGCTTATTACACTTCAATAACAGAGGGAGTTCACTGGTGTGTCCATGATAAATATCGATCAGTAGTTGTTATTCCCCTCTGTGGGTGTGTTTGTATGTGCGCCGATAGTGCAAATTGAAAATTAAAAAATATATACTATTAAAGTGATAACAAATTTAACGATTATATATGAAAAGACGACTTATAACCAATTAACCCTATCGATAATTCTAAAAGTAAAATGAACGATCACTTTCTTTTCCAATAAGATCTCGTGACCGGTTAATCAATCTATTTAGTCAAAACTGAACTAATGGAATGATGGTTTTAATAAGCTTTTCGTGGTAAAAATTTACGAGTATTTTTTTTTAAATCCAGTTTGTGGGATATACAACGGGTCCTAATCTATCCTTGAGCCTATAGTTTGTCCATGGGTGTTTGCAATACCAAATATGCAGCCCCACTAGCCCGTTGGTCTTAATATATTTTAATAAATGCATATGCGTAAAGAAAACAGTCAGTAATGAACGCTTACCAAACTGACTAGCATCAGTTTTTTAGTTTCAGATATTTCTTGTAATAAAAATAACAATGTTAGTCTTTTTTTTTTACTTGGAAAGTAGAGATATACATGTTAGAGTATATCCGAGACTCCCTTATGTATTACATGTGATGCAGATTTTGCCAACTTACGTTTATTTTATCATTCTGTCCATCTATTCTTCGACTACATACCGAGTAGGGGTACGATATCATGAAGGCAGAGAGGTGCGATAAAAAATCAAGTTATGAAATTTCAATGTAAAGTATAGAAATAGACCCTTTTCACGCACTGATTGATTTCGCAAATATATGTATGTCATGCTATATAGAAAAATGGCATAAAATAGTACAGACCCTGCAACACTAGCCCAATACGCCTACCCGGATTCTATATTGTGCTAACCCAAGACAGGCGCGGATCCAAGGACTAGCGTAACGGGCGTACGCCCCCTCCCTAATCCAGTAAGAAAAAAAAATCTCCACAAGTTTTACCCCATAATATTTCTTGCCTTGCTTTGCACGGCATTAAATTCATTTTACGCCCCCCCTAAACTCAAATCCAGGATCCGCCCCTGCAAGACCCAACATAAAGTTATTCTATCCTATCCTGAAAATTCTCTGTCGCTAGAGCAAACAGTCGTCACGCTGCATTCGTAGCGGAAAATCAGTAACCATTTTTTATTTCATGGCATAGCTATAGGCCGGGGGTTGAATCCATGAACCTCAGCGCTTTAAGCGAACACTTTCACTATAACGTCGAATCAAGCATTACTCCCGTCAAGTCAAAATTGTCACAATGTAATCCGACAAAAAAGCGGTCACGCTTTGTATAATGTTAATATCTTCAATAAGTTGTATGAGTAAAATACCGTGCAATTATGAGGATTATATTTTTTTTTTCAGCTTAATTGAAATTACCAAGGCAATATACACTGTAGTGTTTGTATAGTACTATTAAAACTGGGTTCAAATTACATGCTCATACCAAATCAAAGATTATTTAAACGGTTGTGCGACGGGTCCGGCATGATTGACAAAAGTATTCGGGTCAACCTAAGTCTTCCTTTTAGACTTTTTTGAAATGAATAATATTGAGAATTGGTTACAGGAGCTCGGGAATACTTAAAGTACTCGTCGAGTAGTGGTCGGAAGTGGTCGTGTAAAGACCCAGACTGAGTTTTTAACTTCTTTTATTCTCTCATCCACTAGCTGTTACATATTGCACCCGACGGACCTCCGATTTATAATCCTGTAAAATCTGATCTTAGTTCATACTTTATGTGATAGCATATTGCGATCTCTGTGTTTACTGTTCGGCTTAAAACCCAAGTTGAAACTACCATGAAAGGTTTGGATCTGCATTCAACCCTACTTGATTACTTCAGGCATACGCAAGTTCATAGTTGGACGAGTCTTATTTATAACACTATAGAAATACATGTACACTCATCTGTTTTCTGCTACTAAATATTTCTAAAATGAAAATATATAAATCTGCAAGGCCTGGTCCTGTCAAAGATGAGCGAAATTCTTGTTCTGATTCGATGTACAAAATCATCCATTTTTCTTTACTTGTTAGAAACTAAAACCTTGCATCTGATTTTCATGGCAATTGCGATACTAAACAATAAATCAACATCCTGTATTTAATAAAGCACCCCTACTTTCAACAACAGAAATAGTTTTTTTTAAGTATTTAAACAGCTACAAATGTGCCCCAACAAAGACAGAACGCATTGTAATTATTCAAAGAACTTTATTATTAGTCATTGATGCCTTTTTAGTACAACAGCAATGATCCAATAAAACATACGGGAGACGTAATTATCAGAGCTATGCATTTGCATTTTTGAATTATCAGAACGAAGAGGTCTGCAAACTCGACAGATGCCCGTCAATACACGATCCAACAATTGAAAAATATATAATCACTCAAGAAATTTATAAGAAATGTTAAAAAAATGCATGCACCAATTAAAAGACGGGACATTAACTATAAGCAGTCTATGTAGAATGTTGTGGTGAATGCATAATACCATAATAAACAACGCCATAGTATTACTCTATTACTGATCATACTTCGATAAAACATATGCGTTCATTCAAACAGAATATCGTTAACTGTAAATTATACCAAGTTCTGACTTTCAATGTATTTGACGAAACTTCTATTGTCTTTTGTCTCTGACTGTTGTGTTTTAAAGCGCTCGAAACGTTAATGCATTGTTTAATAATATTTAATAACTAATGGTCCAATGGATTAATCATGCATTAGAGTCCTCAACTGTAGTGTTGACGAAAATTAGAGTGTTGTTTCATGCTCTACCATCATGTCCATTTAGTATCTTCTAGATCTGTCGAACGCAATAGCAATATAGTAGCTCTAACTTTTGTACTTGAAGATTATCAAACTATAATAACATCCATTTTTTTTAATTTGTGACTATATTAGAGTCATTTACCCAGCCCCTTACCATAATGGCCGCTAACATCATAGCACCAGGCGGGTTTGTTTTCATTATCACTCATGCAGACCGACTAGTATATATCCCTATATACCGGTATATACATGTACCTCTCAGTCTACATATTTAAAAGTGGAAGCAAGCCCAAGTGGTAACACCAATGAAATGTTCCCAGGACCGTTGATTGATATTGCCTCTGAAGTCAAACCATCACGAGTTTGGAAAAGCATAATAGACCATTCCAACTCGACACAGTTCTCAATTTGGATTGCGATTAAATGCATTATACAGGATACTATTGGAAAAAGCGGACTAGGTTTTGCCCCCCTAAACCCTAAAAGGTAACGGTCAGAACCCCTAAAATCAAACACAAAATCGAAGAAACGGTTCCGTGGTACACGTACATGACTTGTACGCATACATTATTAAAAGTTTCATACACATTTAATAAAGTTATAAAAATGGAGTACAATATCATATGTTAGTAATGTCAATAGGGCTGTATGCCTAAACTATGAACACTTATGAAACTCATACATGTAGTTAATACATGTATAAAGCGTTCGTGTTTTTGCAAACAAAATCAAATCATTATCAAAACAAGACTGACGACACGCCTGCACCTGCATCACCATCATATACATGTCTATATATCATTCAATATATCATAAGACACAGGGGAATTTAATAAACTATACGTAGTACATGTATGGGTAACAAATAATCTTAAGTGTATAAATGTACTTTTGATACAATATACTGCAGAAAAAAAAACTGCTAACTTCGATAGGTTTTCAAATGTAAGACCAACTATCGGCAAGGGCTTTTACTCCTTATCGTTTAAAGAGTTAATAATTTCATACAACTAATTATTTACATATGACCCTTAACAAAACATAAACTAAAAAGGCTTGTTTTAATTACATGTAATCAAGGATTTGGTGGTAAGAAAAAAAAGTCTTGTATCATCTTTAAAGTTTGTGCACAAAAATATGTTACGCTATTAACACTGACGATGGTTTTGATTTTAAGAAAATCCCTGTATACTTTAAAATAATTACACCAGATGAAAGCTTAACGCGGGAAAACATTCAATGTTTGCAACACAGCTGAAGCAGGAAACAATTAACTTATTTTCAAATTAAACACGTAGTACACACATGCCTTTATCAGCAAATAGAATAATAAATCTTCTATTTTAAGTAGGCTGGTGACATATTGTGGTTTTAGGGGATTGTGTAGGAATGCTGATAGTGTCCAGACGTTTGAAATCAACACTGAAGTGTATTAATGCAGGTTGATATTTCACATCACATAATAAGAAAAATAAGGGGGAGGACAAAGGAAAGTTTTATCAATAGTATACAAACTAAACAGAGTGTGATACAGAGTATGATCTCGTTTTAAAACATCTTTAATGTATATTATGGTGTTGCAGATTGTGTCGATTTTGTCCAATATTCTTAACGCAGGTTACTATGCCAGCTGTTTTTGAATGATGTCTCAGAAAGATGAACAATAGCGGACTTTGTATACTATCAATTAAATCACCAAATCCCGTATCTCAGTCTTATGCTTGTTACTACCCTTCCAGGTTTAATTACAGTTTAAGTTATATTCAAATCAGAAAACCCAGGTTCTTTTTATGTATTAGGTATACTGTGAACCCGCTCAAAAAATATACCCCTAAATTCAAGATTAAAACCTTCAAGTTGGATGATCTTCTCCATGAGTGGATCATTTTCTTCCTTCATACTCAAGTACATGTATAGTGTCTACAATTCACACAAAGCTTCTAAATTCTTATTCAAAAGTTAAAGGAGATGTACTTAGAAGATATATCGACAGACAGATCGACAGGTAGACAGATAGAAACCTATATAATTATGGGTTATGATTTTTTTATAATAATTATACCAGTTTATGATGTAGTTTAATAATAAAAACTAAATCACTAAAGTATTGTGTTTGAAATAGGGAACAACAACAATGAAATCTGGTAATTCAAGAAATTATAAAGATTAATATTTCTATGAATCTTTCGAAGCATGGTAAACTTGCTTAGTATACGTATTTCATTGGGAATCATTACTTTCATAGTCTTACTGTATGTGGAAAGTGCATGGAAAGATTTTTTTTTATTTATTCTCTCTTTCATAACAATAAAGTGTAATTCTTAGAAACTTTGAATACAATAAAACTGTTTGTTTGGAAAAAGGATTTCCAAAATGTACTGCTAGCAAGAAAGCCATATATAAAGAAAAATGTTCAAAATGCAGAATACACACGCAGTCCGGGAAAAAAACACAAAATCATTGAAACATTGTGATTTCACTTTTTGGATAATAAATTATAGTTCAGACTGTTTAAAACAGAACGACTGGAGAAAACAATAAAATTGTCGCTCCTTTAACCTACCACATTGTTTAATCAAGCTTCAGGTATCATGTTTTGCACCCATATATCAAGTTGATGACTAAAAATACCATGAAGTTCCCTCAAGATACAAGTTATTCATTCAAAACACCTGCCGTTCCCTCAGTATACATGTTCCCTGAAAGTACAATGTAGGTCCCTCACGATACATGTATCATGTCGTTCCCTCAGGATCTCATGTCGTACTCTCAAGATACCATTTTTATCTCTCAGAGTACAAAATGTACATGTGGTTCCCTTAAATATCATGTCGATCACTCAGGATACCATATTACACTCTCAAGACTCCATATTATTCTCTCAAGATACCACGTCGTTTCCTCAAGATACCATGCCGTTCACTCAAATTTAAAAAAAAATATGCTAGTATACTTCAAATACTAAACCACAAATTGCAGAGCATTCGGATAATCCTTGATCCTAATATATTGATCCAGAAGATAAATGAACACGCAAGTTATACAGTTTCCGTAATTGCTTCCGATGTTCCGGAACGACATACAACATCTTTACGGGAACGACAAACTTAATCTTATATCTTCTTATATCTTGATAGAATGTGTACCAGTTGGGTGGGGCCATAGCATCCTGGTCTCGTCGAACTTAAATGTGTACCAGTTGGTGGGAGTCATAGCATCCTGATCTCGTCGAACTTAAATGTGTATCAGTTGGTGGGGCCATAGCATCCTGGTCTCGTCGAACTTAAATGTGTACCAGTTGGTGGGGGCCATAGCATCCTGGTCTCGTCGAACTTAAAAGTGTACCAGTTGGTGGGGGCCATAGCATCCTGGTCTCGTCGAACTGAAAAGTGTACCAGTTGGTGGAGGGCCATAGCATCCTGGTCTCGTCGAACTTAAATGTGTACCAGTTGGTGGAGGGGCATAGCATCCTGGTCTCGTCGAACTTAAATGTGTACCAGTTGGTGGGGGCCATAGCATCCCTGTCTTGTCGAACTTAAATGCAAAATCTTATTGTTGCTCGGCGTCCAGCTACATTATTGCAATCGTGTGAGTTTTCTATCCGATAAAAGTTAAGCTTTTATATATTTGGCTTTACTTTTTCTCTCTTTGCGATTTACCAATTAATCTTTTCGGAATGTTCTATTGGTACATGTATGTATTCTCAAAGTTTCATTTCAATTTTTTTTCCGCAAGACTGCCACCAAATACCAAGCCAAAACAGCATTTCTTCACATGCTATATGTATATAGTCAGCGTTCTGTAAAACCTTGTTGATGCATATTATTTTGCATATTGAAATGTTTGACATACAAAACAATTAATGTTTTATACTAGATACTAGTGCAAGTTTTTTTTAAGTTATCTTATACTAGTACGCATACGGAATTGTTATTAAAAATATAATAGTACCAGGTCTAGATAGCATTTGTTAAACCTCATGTATGTTTCTGGCAATATGATACATGTAATCCTTTATCAGAGCACCCCCTCTCTCTCTCTCTCTCTCTCTCTCTCTCTCTCTCTCTCTCTCTCTCTCTCTCTCTCTCTCTCTCTCTCTCTCTCTCTCTCTCTAACCCTCAGATATAAAAGAGCTACTCGAAAGAGGGACATGGTTGATTCATCCTATTTTCTCACCAAAGATATTTGTTTCGTTTGACAACGATTTTGAAATATGAAAAGCGAAACTGAGTTGTATGGTTTAAGAGAAAATGAGGATGTATTCATCCATGTGAAAGTGTATGTGATTGATATCAAAGAAATTACTAAAACTCTAGCTGTGGCGGGTCAATAGGAAGTCTAGGAATGGAACCTCCACCTATTATGATTATATATTTTGTGTAAGTTTTCGACAGTTCGAACACTTGAGAACAATAAATGCAGTCATGTTTGTAACAAATAGCCGAGAACCAAATTTAAACACACACTTTAAACATTTCTTGTTTGTAACCCACTTTTTTTCTAGAGCAATCCTGTCTATTGAGTCTACAATTCGGTCAGAGAATAAAATATTCAAATGGGCGCCGGTACCAAATTTAACTATCCAAATATATCCGTCATTTTTAACTTAATACTTAATCTTGAACTTCATGAATTAAATAAGGTTTTGCAAGACTTAGTACATGCAATTACGGTAACCCACAGTTCTTATATAAATAAATGAGGGTAACGATCTCATGCAATCTAACCGGGACAGTGCTTCTAAAATTTACCTCATAGACAAGCATGTTTCCGAATATATGTATATGTAAAATGTATATGTATCGGAACTGAAGTTATTACTCATAGTCTATGAAATATTTGTTTTGGACCCTTGGCCTATTTTGTCCATAATCGTAAAGGTTTGGACCATAATCCCCAAAATCAATACTGACTTCCTTTTTTGGTTTAAAACATTGTTACCACATAGTTTAAAGTTCAACAAACTAATAGTCAATCTCTCGTACAAAAATAAGACAAAGTCTACGACAACGACGACACGGGTGATGTTAACGACGACACAGACGAATTGAAAAATGACAGTATGGGAAAGTGTATATGTATAGAGTTAAGATGCCATCTTTTTCTTAATTCCAATTTTCCGTTTACGGGTTGAGGAAATTTAATTGTATGAAAATGGGGTTCAAGTTTTTGCACATAGCTAAAAATGCTAGTACCTATCAAATTGAAACGTTAGGAAATTGTAAGCCTTAAAAAATAATGTTTGTGTTCTTCTTCGTACATGTGGATATGTTTATTGGTGATTGTTAGAAAATCTACATCTGCTCAATGAAAAGTTGATTTTTCTATATGTCGCGCCAAGTGCCGATAGACAAATGTGGAGCCGTCTCTCCAAGACACAAAGATATTACATGTACTAGCGTAATCTAACTTCGAGTATTTTGGCTAACCAGTTTTGTCCATTGCTTTTTTCTTTCTTTCTTAGGGGACGTCAATTAGATTCTTAGGGGAGCCATTTTTTTTCTGGTCAGAAATGTTATTTCCAGCCTGGTGAAAGTCATATTATTTATGTTTATCATAACTTTGGCTTGATTATTTATTTTCCATACTCATAGTCTATTTTTTATATGAACTTTTAAATGTGCAGATCCGGGTTACCAAAGTATGTGGTTTTGGTTCTTTATCAAAGCATGTGTTACTTTGTTATGATTTTTTTTGTTAAAAACATTATTAAACGAAGTTCATTGTCCATAGTACAAGGCATAGACTCTACTATATCTACAGGTGGCATTCCTGGACCTGAAATATGCCCCAAAAAGGGAAATGTTGCAAGGAACTTTTTAGGGAACAGATTGGCATATCTATGTATTTGAATGAAATCTACAGTTGCAATATTGAAATATAGTACGTGGGCTGAGATAACCCTGGTGCATCCCCCCCCACCACCACCAATCAACCATAATATGATTTTTAGGTACCCTTATGCCTCTTATTTACGAATCATTTTGCCGCCAAAAAAATATATTGGAGCATTTTTGTATTTTTATTATTACTTTTTTTGGCTAGTTTATATACCTCATTGAGGCAAAAAATACCATATAAGCTATTTTTTACTCAGGCATAAGTACTCTAGGAGTTTTGACATGGAAAAATATGTCAGGGTATGATTACATTTTTTAACCCCAAACCTTAAGCGTTACTGCAACTTTCCTGATACCATTTTAAAGTTGAGACATGTTGTTACATAATGATACCTATATTTATTTAGTTTGTTCACAGGAAGGACGATCAAACAATTGAGTCTCAACAATCTTGATTTTTTTACCAAGTGGGGTACAAATATACGCTTATACTGAAAAAGAATCGGAGAATATTCTTTGACGACAAATTAATTCGGTAATGGGGGTATAAAGGTACCTCAAAATCACAATGGTTGACCCTCCCGGCCCATGGACTACTACACATTACCCCAGTAAAGTCATTTATGTACATGTATTTATTATGGCCATTGAAGACTATTAGGGTGTTGTATAAAACTTGTGGAGTACTTAAACATGTATACTTTTCTAACTATGAAACTATGGCGAGCGTAACGAGCCAATTCTTTTCAAGGGTTTTGCGGAAGTCAGAATATTTATTTTCAATTTACTAGCCAAGATGAGAATATTTATTTTCAATTAACTAGCCAAGGGCAGAACGATTTTTTTCTAGCAATTTGCCAACTCAGACTATTTATTTATTATTTTTTTAATGGTGGGCTATTCATAGAATTAAGTGCTGAGCGTAGCGAGGAAAGACAACTTCTGCATGGCAGACATGAAAATCAAGATTTTATGTAAAAAGGGCTAGTCGGGTCCGCCTTCCAATGAATCCCCGTCCATCTTGGGATCACATATCCTTGGTTTGTATGAAGTTTGTTCTAGATTATAGAGATAGTTTGAAGTCTGTCCGTGCTGATCCCAATCATACACAAGTGCACCGTAGTTTAAAACTAGTTTATGTGTGAATTTTAGTGTTCTTATTATCATAAACTTAACCGACGTTGTGGGTTAAAGGTGAAATCGTATACAAAGCAATGAAAAGATATAATTATAATTATATTAATCGATTAACCTTGCCGTACGATGATCCACATTTTGCCTTTAAATACATTGATTTTGAAAATATGTCAACATTGATTGCAATATAACTATAAAAGTTAATTTGACACTTACCTTTTTTTCTTTTTGATTGGTTAAAAGACAAAACACAATAATATTTTTATCTCTGTCTCTCTTGGCAAAATTAGATTCCCTACTGGAATCTGATTAAGATTTTTTCGCTTATATATTACTGTTTAAGATATTGGTACCCTTTCAAATTTCGTTTGGAATGAGAGAAAAGTAAAAATACTTTGTGTTTTGAGACTGATAAAACATGTCTTCACTTTGAATTCTACCCGTGAAACGTATAATGAAGTGATGCTGTATTCGCAGCAGTAACCTCGGAGTGTGCAAACACGTTTATGTTGCAAAGAACTTTGATGTCAAAACCGATCAAGCAGGTTTATTTTTTGAAGAACTGATGGAATACATGCTCAGAAACTGAGGTAATAATTGCTTACTCTTTAGACCATTTTTTTCTCGAGAGAGCTGGGATTTTTAAATGGGTAAAATTTTTTCCCTTGAATACGATTTTTTTCATTTGAAAAGTCTATATTTTGAAGCAAAGACGACTCTTTTTTTTCTGTCCTCCATGACTGAATAAGATTTGACTTTCAGATAAAAATGGAGTCTCCAGTTACTTCCCTGCTGTAACTTATTCTTTCGCTATGAATGCGTCTTTTAAATGAGATGTGATACCTTATGAAACAACTCGAAGGGTTGAATTTACATTCTAGGGCACAGGTATATTTTCAAGTCGCAGTATCTATCGCATGACATGTCAGTATTTATAATTACATGTCATTGTACATGTACATTTGATCAATGAAGATAAATGTATTTCCCGTTACGGTGGACACATTCCCTTATGGTTTTAGCCCTTGTCATAAATATGCATAGTTATAACAATGCACATCCAGAAATATGGGAAAAAAGGGGGGTTGCTAAAAACAGGATCTGCCCTAGTGATTTTAGTTCATTAACATCAAAGAATTAATTGTTTTGAGAGTTTTCTTAAAGGGAATTATCCGTAAATATGATTTAAACAATATGCATACTTATTGAATAAAATTATATGCCTCAGATCTACATGTACATGTACCATTATCAAGTCCAAATGTCCCTACTTGGTCTCCCTTGATTCATCGCTTCTGGAAATTGCTAATGAAATGAAATTCAATCTCAGACAAAATCACATTGCAATAGTCCCAGGCCTGTTCATGCACTAAACGTGTCTTTGAATTTATCAAACGGCTTTACATACTATCACATAATCTTTTTTAATGAAAAGTGACTGTTAATAATTTTTTTTGAAGAAGTTTAATTTAAATGCTATTACTGTCGTCCTGGTCCATGTACAACTACATGCAAAACACAAAAGGGCTCAAAGTAAATGTTGTCTTTAGTTTCTATGTACATGTATTATTGACAAACATATATATTGTACTCTGTTAGTTTATTTCTTCTTTTTTTTTATTTCAGTCAGACACAAGTTATGTGTAACATGAGGAAAATACAAATACAATTAATGAAAATGGCAAGGTAGACAGATATACAAAAATGACATAAAATATATGCATTAAATTACAATATAGCTGACAGTTTTTTGATAAACATGGAAATTTTAGATAACAAAGTTGTATTACAATTTGAAAACATACCCTTGAACTTGTGTATTGATGGGTGGGATGAAAAATACTTTGGTACATATAGCTTCTTAAGATTTACAACAATAGAATTTTTACATACAAATAAATAATGAAACTCATCTCCTAATAAACCTTCGTTGCATAAGCTACATATTCGTTCATGTCTAGGTATATTGTGCCATCGTCCTGTTTCTATAGGAAATTTTATATTGGACGATCTAAATTTGGTTATCCAGATTCGGGATTTCTCGGGTAAACGAAGTAAGTAAGTTTCAAGACCAAAGTTTTGCTTAAATAACTCATAGAAAGATTCTCTAGAGGAGTTATCAATGTCACTATGCCATTTTTGAACGAATTGATCTTGCAATATCTGCTTAATTAGTTGTTTGTATAAAGAAAAATCTATAAATTGTTGATCGGTGAATATATAGCTTAATCCACATGAATCAAATATTGACTTCAGGAACGAGATCCACTTAAAATTACAAACATTATCAAAATGTAAATTAAACATAAGTTTAAATACAATACAACTTAGTTTATTTTCGTTTTTGAGGAGGCGAGAGTAAAATGACACCATCCTCAGCTTTATATCTATGTCTAAAGAGAATCGCCCAAGTTCTCCATACACCATGAAGTTTGGCGTACTTTTTCTAACATTAAGAATGCGCTTGCAAAATTTCAAGTGAACCTTTTCTATGGAATTTGTGTTTTCGAATCCCCAAATTTCAGATCCATATAATAAAATAGGAGCAATCATAAAATCAAAAAGCTTTAATTGAATGTCGATAGGTAAATTCAAGTTTCGAATTTTAGTGTAAACGGCAAATAATGCCTTTTCAGCTTGTTCAACCAATTTACTTTTGGCATCAGTGAATGAGTCGTTATACTTCAGCAATGATCCTAAATAATTATGACTGTCGACAATTTCAAGTGATGCATCATTAAGTTTAAAATCTGGCAGTCGCCGTGGTTTGCGTTTGCAAAATATCATAACTTTAGTCTTGTTAGTATTAACCGATAATTTCCATGTATCACATTAGAGCATGCAAAAAATCTATTTATTTCTACTGCAATTATTTTCTATTGTGGAAGATGAAGACCTCTAATTAATCAATTATTAAAAAACTGAAACTGAAGAACATGGAAAATAGTCACTCATGATTGGTTGATGTTACAATGTACATGTATTACATTTATATAGTTTTTATCTGTAGTCCACTACCAGCTACCTCCCTTTTTAAAAACTTTTCAATATGCTTTTCTTTTCAGGAAGTAAAAAAACTGGAAGAAAAACAGGAGAAATTGAAACAGGCAGTACAAGCACAAAATGAAAAGCAGTATGGATAACTAAATACAGTTGAAGCTCTGAGAAAAACCGAAGTAATCATTCATGTACCCGCACATACAAATGTGCATGTATCAAGGTAAGAGTTAAGTATGTTTGGACATTAACAAAATGCTAGCCAATATGTAACATGTGCAGCTTGTAATTTAAACTACATTGTACAATGTATGAGAAGCAGCCACAAATAAACTGAAATAAATAATGTCGATGTATATGAGAATTTTTTTATGTCCCCTTGTTGTTCAGTACAGCAACTTAACATTATCTGCATGAAATGGTATCAAAATTGGAGATCAGATTGTGGGTTTTAAATTAATATGGATGTATAAACTAAAGTTAAAATTATATCGATTGATTCATATTATCATACATGTAGCTGCGACTTTGTTGTTGTTTGTTGAGTTCTTGGTCAACAATACATTGCATTTTCTTTTTCTATCTCAAAATACTCAAAAATTAATATACTTCAATACAATGGTTTTTAAAGTACATTTTTTTGTACTGGTATTAATGTTAAGCTTTTTTTCCTCAGAAATTGCAAAACCACATCAAGGCAAAACAAAATGACCATCAAAGAGGAGAAACATCAGATTAAGGCGCTTGCTCTTGACTTTTTGTACAGAGCAAAGAACAACTGGGAAGGATGATACTCGTCTGCTTACCAAACGTATGCGATTATACGAACATTGATAAAAAGTAGACAACATTATCAGAATGATCTAAATGTATGGGGAAAAATTAAGATCAAGAAGAATAGTTAGTAAGTCATCTAGATATGTCAGGCCATACCCTTAAACAACAAATATTGCGTCGATATTTGCTCAGTTACATGTTTGTAAAGTAAAAACTTAAGCTTATACATGCATAAGTAGAACCATTAAATTTATAATTGATACCTTATTTTTCTATTTTTGTGACATTAAAAAAATTCCTCATCTATTTTCGTTAAGCCTGATAATTTATATCCATTTGACACTGTTAATGAGGCACCATTCCATTTTTGTGAGATTTTTAATTAGCAAAGTGTAAGTGAATGTATTTTTTTTCAAATGCATGTAGTTCAGGGAATAATTTAAAATATTTTTTTTTATATAATTAACTGGACAGTTAATCATGTTTTTTTTTAACAATGTAGTTGTGTACATGTATTAATTAAAGGGAGATAACACCAATGACCTGTTTTAAATTGTAATACAATATCATGAACTTTAAAAAAACAAAAAACAAAAACAAAAAACAAAACTGGTCATTCATTATCTATAAATTTGTACATGTAATCGTTAAAGAAATTGATATGTTTATTGCTAATAATTATGTTTTTTTCCTACAATAATTGATAAAAAATAAAATGAAATCACAACTTGATTGTTCGTTAGTATAGGTGTGTACTGGTCAAAGGGAGATAACATCAATGACAAATAAGAACTGACCACATTATCAAAACAATTATTGTTTAAGCAATGTCAAGGTGAATTTGTATGTCTAGATATAACAATACTCTGTATAAAAACAGACCAATTATATGTTAGAAACGTTAATATAGTTGTATTCATCATGTTTCTGTGTATGTTGTGGTGCTATTATATATGTATCACTAAAATTTGTTTGTATCAACCGTCTTTATTTTTAGTATTAATCTTTATGAGGCAATTGAATTGAATTTATTTCTTTTCATAAATTATAAAAAAATCTTAAAATTATATAAAAGGTTGATATTTTCTTGTATTTTATATTGATTTTTTAATTAGTGATTTTTTTTACTTTATTTATTTTGATGGGTATAAACATAACTTTTTTCTTCAATAAATCAATATAAGTATAAGAAATGCACTGTAGCTTCTCAGTATATATGCTTTTATTTATAAGCATTTATTCATTTATCAACTGCACATGCCTTTTGATTGACACACATAGGAAAAAAATCATTCAAAAATCAGAATTATGTTTCTTTCTACTATAAAAATAACTTTCTTAACAGTTGTAAAGTGTGTACATTTTTAAACTCATCTTATCATAATTTTAAGTGGCAGCACTATCATTATTATCATAAGAAGTCTTGATAAGACAGCATCATCTCTGAAACAAATCAAGCAGAGCATTTTTACTAAAGAAAGGAAGATAACTCATTTTTTAATTGCGCAATTATTGGTGTTGTTTTATAAGATATGGCTTACTACTAGTGCTAGATTTGGATGAGGTACATTTTATCCACCTGTCTCTTTTTTCTATCTTTTCCGTTATACATAATAGACATACAAACCAAAATGATATCGTTTTGGACAAAACTGATAACAGGAAAAGAAAACAAAATTGCTTCAATCATATTTAAATACCTATTTAGATTAACGCAAATATCTACATTTAGATCACGACTTCTAGACAAGATGAAAAATATTCTCGATAATTGTGGATTTCCGTATCTTTGGACTTTTCAAAATACAACTAATATAAAACACGTAATAAAACAAAGACTAGAGGGCCAGTATAAGCAGAAATGGGCAGGAAACAACAACTCACCAAAAACTATTAACTATCGGTTATTCAAGAATTCACATAACTTCGAACGATATTTTAACATACTAAATGACAAAGATATTATTACATTTTCGAAGTTTAGGACAACGAACCACAAACTACCAATAGAAAGCGGCAGATGGCAAAATATAGAGCGTAATCAACGAACATGCCCTGTATGCAGAGAGGCCATTGGTGATGAATACCACTACCTGATGGAATGTCCAAATTTTCGAAACGATAGAAAGTTTTACATTGATAAAAAATTCATATCTAACTGTAATATTTTAAAATTTAGTGCTGTTATGAATCAAAAACAGCAATCCAAACTAAGAAAATTGTGCAAATTCATTAGAATTATAAATGACACTCTGGATTCTCTCTGACCTCTAAACAAACTATGATTGTATTTCCCTCCGCAACTGTACAACTCAATGCAATTTGTAATAATATGTTTTTCTGCATACCTTTGTACTACATCGGTTTAATCAGAATAAATTATATATATATATAATATATTTGATTACAGTAAGAAGTCATGATTTGAACTCTGCAGAAAGACAAAGAAGTATGAACTTCATTTTATATTATTTATTGATTTGTCATTTGTACTATAGGAAAAAATTTATTTAATGTAATTAATAAGTATGTATTATAATCTTTTCAGAAAAAAAAATTGGAATGCATTCATATTTGTTGCCTCTGTTCCTTACATAAAATACTTTACTTTATTGGTTTGTGCATGGAGGTTTCATTATTTTTTTTCCCTCACCATTTGTCAAATTGTTCTTGATAATTTTACCCTTTCCAACATAATTCATTACAAAACTGCCATAAGCAGTCCTTAATTGTGTATGGTTTCGACTTAAATAAGTGATGATCTAAAAAAAATACACATAGTACATGTATGATACATGTAAAGATTGTACTTAGATACAACAAAATTGCCATAAATCAGCTGCTCAAATGTGGCTTTTTTCCAACATTGTAGGCACATGTATTGATATGCATACACAGAATAATAGAACCATACACATTTCAATAACATATTATTTGCAAATAAATCATCCTTTTTTTTTTTAATTTACTTTCATTTAAATTTGAAATTTAATTGTCATTACAATTTAAAAGACTACATTTTTTTATTTAAATCTGATATTTATTCAAATTTAATATTATGAAATTTATCAAATTATTAATTTAGAGCAAATATAAATTTCATTAAACTATTACTTTAAAAGCAATTTAATTTATTTAAATGATTGATTGGAATCGAATTTGTAAAGTTTAAGAAAACGTATTCAAAATTGAAAGAATATAAAATAAATAAACCAAAATTAAATTTAAAACATGCATGGAAAACATTCAAGTATGGTAATATCATGAAAGAAATAATACTATAAAAAATGAAACAGATTGATACAAGTTATCACATAAATGCTTGCTTAAAAAGATGGGTCTTTAGTCTCTTTTTAAAAACATCCACACTCACTGTTGTGTCCCACAAATCATTTGGCAAAGCGTTCCATTGAAAGGCAGCTGATCTATCAAATCGTCTTTCACCGGATGATTTTGTTCGGGTAGTCGGTGTTTCTAACAAAGATTGAGATCCCGATCTTAACGATCTCGACGGTCTATAGATTTTAATCAGTTCTTGAATATAAGACGGAGCTTTGCCTGTATGAGCTTTAAAAACGTACAGCAACAACTTGAATTGACAACGGAGACAGGGAACCAATGGAGAGATTTCAGCACTGGGATGATATGATCTGATTTCCTTTTCCTTAATATAACTCTAGCGGCGGTATTTTGAATTCGTTGCAGCCTTTAAATTTCACCACTTGGGAGTCCATATAAAAGTACATTCCCGTAATCAAGTCTTGATGTTATCATTGAGCAAACAAGAGTTTTACATGCGTCTTCTGTGATGTAACGAAGAATATGGCCAATATTGCGAATCTGATGAAAGCAAGATTTTGATATTGCACTGATCTTTTTTGTCATCGAGAGTGTTTTGTCAAAGTAGACTCCTAACTTCTTAACACAATCAGTACTACTTACGATGTTTCCTCCAAAACGAAGACTACAGTTCGAGAGGTCTTTGGCTTTATGTTTTGGTGCGAAAATAATCAGTTCGGTCTTATCTTCATTCAGCTTTAGCATATTACTACACATCAAGATGCTTATATCGGAAAGGCAAGATTCAAGTCAGATGTGTTGTTCCAGTTATCTAGCGGTTGTTCAAGTAAATATACTTGCGTATCATCAGTGTAGCAGTGATGACACGTTATTCCGTCTACATATTTCACCTATCGGCTGATGCATGTATATATTTTTTATATTTCATATCATACCTTATTCCAAAACCTTGCGTATATCTTTGCGTAAATTTAATTTTTGCTGAGGAGGCTTACCCTACCGGTGCACCTGGTCCATGCTCCTAGTTTTTAGTGGAGTCCGAGTTGCTCATTTACTTTTGTTACTTTGTATGTATGATTTTAATTACTCTGTGTTCTTTGTTGTGAATGTCTGTTTTCCATGTCTGGTCTTTGTCCCTGGATTACATTACATTCTTTTGATTACCGCTATAACCTTGGTTCCCTTGATTACTCTTTTACATTCTATTTAAACAGGACTACATATATAGTATATATTGTTTACTGGTTTTGTTTTATGTTGTTCATTTATGTTGTTCATTTAAGTAATGTTTCTTATTTTTGAAAAGGATATACAAAATAACTTATTTTGCGGCAGTTTACACTTTAAACCAAGAAGCAGTTTATAATATGTGTAAACTGGCCCAAACCAGGTTATTACGTATCACCTGTTCCAAAATTAAACTTTCCTAAAATTTAATTTCTAATGAACGGCAGCCAAAATATTGAAAATTCATTCGTAATCAATACTTCATTTTGAGATTATTTGAATTGCGGAATGCAGACCAATCGACGTTAATGACGTCTTAGTACCAATCCAGGTTTGCTCAAAAGAGAATTAAACAATCAGTCAGTTAGTTTCAAATCAAATTTAATTAACTATTTTCAATGTGGAAGTTACTGGCGCTGGCATTCTGAATATTTGTAAAATCCATAAATGAAGCATAAATTGTAATGGGATCAACGAAGATATATACACAGGACAATGTAAAAGAATATGTTGTTCATCTTCAATAAATTTAACACAATTAAAACAACATCTACTTCAAATGGCAAATTTCTGCCTGTTATAAGTCATATCTAAATGAAGTAAGGCAGTCAAGGTCATAATTTACCGTTTAAAATTTTGCTTTAAAATCCTATATATCGATCCGTAATTTATTTCTCCTGATACCATGTTGAGAAAAAGAAGATGTATTACTATTATTTCAGTCAACAATATTATTGACAAGTGACAAAAATCAACTAATTATAGATCGCCAAACTGTTTACTTACTGTAAAATTTGACTCCTTAACCAGTTTTAGCCAAGCTAAACCAGACTGGAACTATGTTTGTTAATCACCACTCAGTGTATTGTATAAAGAACTAGTCCATGGACAGGGGGTATTTAGAAGATGACATTGGACCAGCCTTGTTTTATCTGATTGTTGTGTCATATTAATTTTCCATTACCTGTAACATTTTTGAACTGTCATTGTATCTGATTAACTATAGCAAAATCTTATATTTTGTTAAAATATTTCATATCATTTGGGTGAAAACAAAGACCTTTGTTGAAATATATATTATAATCACGAATAGATGTCGTTGTATAAGTATAATGTATTTGCAATTTATAATAGCATTCATTTTATTTTTTTTTTTCAATCCCTCTCCGAAATCAGACCTCATTTAACCATGCGTCTTCTGAGTTTATTCTTTTCATTATGTTACAGGCAAAGACAATGATATTTTAACCTACAAAATGGTTTTGATTTTCCATTTCTTGAATACGTAGATTATATATAGGACTTTAATGAAACATTTTACAGACTCTCCATCATGAAATGTTGATTCAGTAATTCGATGTATTTGAAGAAACTTATGTGGTATATTAACTAAGGTTTCGATTTACAGTTGGCTTTCATTGTAATTTCTTCTTACATAATAAAAATGAAATAAAAAGAAAGAATTTGAGCTATCATATCTCCTAATTTTCAATCTATGTTATTTTTTTTCTAATTTAGTTTGATCACGTTTTAACACCTTTGTTTTTCCTCTAAAGGAGACAGTAATATGTTTGTAGGTTCAGGCAGAATAATGTATTAAATTTCAGTTGTGACATAGAATAAATTATTAATGTTACCACCAACATAGACTTATTTATAGAAATACATTAATTAACTGTATTCATGCATTGTATGCTAACCCGACAGCGTTCAGGCACCCTGGCAAAGGAGTTTTTAGAAAGATAAAATCATATTTTACTCATTGTAGAAAGAGTTATATGTGATTTATATTCCTAACTGGCAAGTCATTGGCTACTTGACATTATGTTGACAAAATGTCCATTCAACTGCCTGCCAAAAGCCAGGCACAATAGCCATTTTTATTTTCAGTTTATCTCCTTGGTCAACTGTAGTCACATGGTCCCGAATTCAGATATATTAACAGTAGCTAGCCACAAATATCCGAATGGCCGAACGGGTAACATTGTACATAGTACTTAGTTATTTTCCGGAACCATTAATTACCAAAGAAGAATTGTAAAGGTACAAAGGTACACATAATTATATTTTGAACCATTCAAATAGCATTAATAAGGGACCCTAAAAAAATCCATTCCAGAAAAGTGAATTTCTTGTTGATTTTTATATCAATTGGATAACCTCTCTTATATGCAAAATATCCCGGTTGTGTAGATTTGAGCATAGATTTCTGGCAAATGGGAATGAAAGTCTTTCTTCATGTATGTAATATATATATTCATAGAGCAGCGGACAGAGTCGTCACATTCTGAGAAGTTGTATAATATTGATTTGTTGTGACATGTATCGTTAATTTGATCCTCTATCCCACATAATAACACCTAGATGAACTGTCCCGTACTACCATACATCGTGTACTAAGTTACAGCCCTGGATTAATCCTACGAGGCGGAATGACCCGGCCAGCGAAAGCTATATTTTTTTATATAGGCTAGCTGGCCGAGTGGTCTAGGGCGCTGGACTTTGTGCAGGCGGTGTTGCCATAGATGTCACAGCGGTACGAGTTCGAGTTCCGCGGAGGGAACGACCAAACCGTTTGCATTGCAAATTTGACGGTTCTAACATGGTTGGGAAATTTTCAGACCCTTATATAATTGTATTTCGGAGAGGAATCCACTAAGTTGTGAAACTTGTGTCTCATCCTTTTGTTCCTATTTTAACAATAAAGTATGTTTGACAATAGTCTGAAAAAAAGGCTGCCTTTTCCACCTGTCAAGGCCTGTACCTAGTTTTGAAAGACTCACAGAGAATGTGCTTAGAAGTAGTAGTACACACTAGTAGAAGGATTGCTGCTATATTTAGATTATATCATTATTCTCGGTGCAATAATCCCAGAGTCCAATTAAAGTATGGAGAATCTTTTTCAAATAGTACATGAAGCAGACCTGAAATTAAAACCATCAAAATGTGTGTTTTCCCCCCACAAAAGTCTTAGATTTCTAGGTCATATTTTATCCAAAAGTCTAGTGGAAACCTGGAAAGGATAGAGACAGTCAAGAATTCCAAGTATTCTAAGAAGGCCAAAGAATCAAAAAGAGATAAGAAACGTTTTGGGCTTTTTCTCATATTACCGTAGATATATCCTAAATTTTGCAGACATTAAAAGAGCGCTTCATTAATTATGAGAAAAAAATGTCACCTTCAACTGCACTGAGGAATATGAATCTTTTTTCAACAAACTAAAGACGTTTTGGTGTCTTGTTTCATATTTGCATATTAAAAAAAAAGAAAGTTACAGTTCATTTTTGACACTGATGCCACTAACAAAGACGTCGGAACTGTCCTGTCTTAAGTCAAAGACAACCAGGAACGATTAATTTGATAAATGTGTTAAGCCACAAACAAACATGAGCAAAGCCATTGTGTTACCAGAAAGGAGTTACCAGCAGTTGTAATTGAATAACGTCATGTCAGTGTTACGTAAAGACAAAGCATACTATTGTTTTTGCGCATTGTATGCCGCAAACTGTTATATCGACGTCGATTTGTGACGTCGCTCTTGGCACGAAATTTGCGATTTATCTCCCTTTTACTGTTGAAGCAATATGATGTCGAAGTTCAAGGGCCGCTTTGAAAATTCTTTTGCTGACCTATTCCTTCTCTCTTATGAGGCTGACTTTATGGCTGATTTGATCCAAAAGAAAGAATATCGTTTAGCTAGATCCTTTAATCTATGTTCCCGCTATATAAATGACGTACTTTCTTTAAACAATCCTAATTTTGGGAATTTGATACATCGCATCTTCCCCAAAGAACTTGAGACAAAGGATAATATAGACACCGTGAAGTCAACCTCATATCTTGACCTGCACTTAGAAATCGGCGGTAAAGGAAACTATTGACAAACGTGATGTCTTTTCATACAGAATTGTCAACTTACCTTTTAACTGTGCCAACATCACTTCAGCACCTGCGTATGGAGTGTTCACAACTCATACGTTATACCAGAGCTTGCCGAAACTACACAGACTATTTATATCGCGCTAGAATTCTAACAAATTGGCCTATGGAACAGGTTATGTTGCTACAAGATTGAAGTCATCACTACAGAAGTTTTATGGTCGTCACCATGAACTTGTGGATCGTTACGGCGCATCCATCTGCACCATGAAAACTAATTTGTTCAACGTGTCATAGTTTTCCTTTCCTCTTTCGTCTACCCCAGACTTAACTTTTTATGAGCAACTAGATTGCTTTATTTTGATTACCGCTATAACCTTGGTTCCCTTGATGACTATTTGTAATGCCAGGCATCCGTCCGAGTGTCTGTCTGTTCTACACAAACTCACGACTACAATTTCACAAAACCTCTACCAAATGTTACTAATACATAGACTTTGAAAAAATTGATAATCAACATTGTCCGACAGTTTTTGGGGGAGTCATGCAAATATGATTATCAAACGTTTTAGCGGGTGTCGGGTTGGAAAGACGAAATACGGAATAATGTTCTTTTCTTGGAGAATGTGAGCTAGTTTTCCTAACCCCGAAAAGTTGTTGAACTGAGGAATATCAAAGATAGTTCCGTATTATTGCAAATTAAACACAATTTTCCAGTTTATTTACTGGGGTAAAAATGCAGAAATAGTTTCATGCAGAGTATCTCATCCAGGCGCGGATTCATAGTGGCGGACTAAGCAAATGCCCCCCCCCCGAAATTTGTGGATATATTTTTTACATGAAGTCATGATTTTCTTACACATTCTATCCCCACAAATGTTCTTGCTTCGGTTCGCTCGGCCTTTAAATTGTATTTATTAGTCCACTTGAAATCTAGATCTCATGAAAATGATTGACTGTCGTCCATTTGCAAAAAAAATAATGCAATATCAGAGTAGGACTTTTTATTTCAAATTTGATACAAAGTACGCCACAAACTTCTACAAGTACAAATGGTATGTATATATGCACTGTCTTACATGTACAAATACTTTACCAGCGGCTGTCGTGCAATATTCTCTTCCTTTTGTTCGGTAAAAATATTATTACATGTACTAACTTTTGAAATGCTCCACGTACATTTGTAAGTGTTGAAAATTTAGATCCCGATGAGTCATTCCCTATTGAAGTATAAGTATAGTATTGTGGTTACTTAAATTTTCGAATATGAATACGGATTTTAACATGTCCATAATTTTATTTTCGTTTTTTTTTTCATTGTCAAGTTTTTGTACTGCCATTTTAATATTCTATTTCTTCTTTCTCTTTCGAAGCTTGTAAAGATGTCCCGTCAATGACTATGACGTAACGTAATCAAAAATAACATTTGGAATAGAAAACATCCAATAACCAAACAAAATTGTGCAGAAGAGATACACAAATGTGATTAACCTTCTAATTTGATCGTTGATCCCCATTTTAAAAGAGTTTATATCATCAGTTAATGGATACCTTTTCATACCGCAAGTTTGATAAAAAATCTCAACCTGAGAAGTATTTCAGATTACTGTGAATATGGTTCAAAAATTTAACAATAAAAGGTTCTTTTTAGATTGATAAAACACTTTGTGTTCATATCTTCATTAAAAGCAAGGTGACCTATATTCTTTGGAAGCTTTTTCAATCCCTTTATACTTGAGAAAATGTCAGTAAAATTTCACGAAATTCCTAACGTCAGAACTGATTAGTGTTATTTATTAAATATTGACAGTATGTTCTTTTATGTGCATTGTACAGATAATGCAGTAGTTAGTTGGATGAAAACACTGAAAACGTCAACAGGACAGTAGCCAGGTGGTTACAGGAGCTTATGTCCTTAACGTACTTCACAGTCAGGGATGAAAAATACAGATGCAGTATCCAGAAACCCATGAAAAACGTGCTTCAGACAGAAACGTGTGTGTACTGCCTTTGATAGTAATGATGAAAATTTAGACACCCAAGACGAGTAACAATAAGAAGCCAGAAAAAGAAAATATCCCATCTATTCTCCCAGAATGTAATAAAAGAACAACTTGTCAATAAGTATATTGGAGCCTTGATGGCAAAATTTGAAGGGAAAGGTGAAAAGCCAAATTGGAATGCAGTTTCAGACCAGTCAGTGGACTTGACAATATTACTGAGAATGTGATTGTATGTCCAGTGGATTTCAGAAGCAGGAGTACTTGAGATATAGAGGGACACAGTATTCAAATAGTATCATGATATTCCAACAGCAGGTCACTTTTAAAACAAGTTGGTCAAAGATGAAATACCTCGTGCAGGTCCGGGTGTTAAAAGAATAGGCCTGCAGCAGCGCTAAGCTTGTCGTAAAAGGCGACTAAATAGTGCTCAGAAACCTATCCGGGGGCTAGGCGCTCTGCCCACAGAGCAACTGGGATGTGTGCCCCAGGTGGTGGAATGGGGTACCCCTGGCGTGTTACATGCTGGGGTTGTCAGGCTATAATACGGAAAACCTGACCGCAAACCATAGTGGTGCACCGTGTTCGGAAAGATGCCACGTTCCTCGCACGTTAAAGAACCCTGCTGTGGTATTCGATAGGAGTAGGAACCTTTGCGCTCCGCCACAGGAGGCTAAATTGCCCGACCTTACCCATCCCCCCTTTTTCCAGTGGCAATCAAAATTTGTCGACCCTATTATCCTTGTGACCCATCCTTTTTTTTTCATTTCATGTTCATTTTATCATCCATTTCATGTTCATTGTCTGAATATAGCTGAAATATTGCTGCTCGGACGTTAAACCCCAACAATCAATCAACAATCAATCAATCCTATAAATAGATTTTTTTATGTTTGTTTTATTTCTTGGTAGCATTGTTTTGTTTAGTTTCGCTTTGTACAATAAAGGAAATTGTACAATTTAAATGTTGGTCATGTTCCTTGTACAATTTAAGTGTTGGTCATGTTAATTGTACAATTTAAGTGTTGGTCATTTTAACTGAAATTAGATCTTGCACAGCGTTCTGTTACCGCTGCGTGGTATTTCTTCATCATGTATGCTGTAGCCAAATCCAATGTTATGGTGAAAATTAAATTACTTTATATGTGTTGACCGACATAGCTGTTTGTATTTTGCGGTGATTCCGTCGGTCATTTTTCCGGGAAGAATACTGCCAGCTGCCAATAATGTTATACATGTATAATTTTTCAACACAACAGAGTTTGATCGGCTTTGGAAAATAATCTATAATGAAGACGTTGACAATGTAATATAATTATAACCTTGGGTGGTGTTTGAGTTTTTCTTTTATTTCAATTGTCTATTAAGAATGTTCCTTTAAGATCGTACTGAAAATGACATTTTAAAAGAAGAACTGGGATATCAAACCCAAAATTCGTAATTATTTTTTGTTTTACTAACGAATGTTTGAACTGTTTTTATGGGAGTGACTTTTTTATGTACCCCAACCATTATTTATTTGTTAATTTCCTTTGTTTAGTTTGAGTCCGAGTTGCTTATTTACTTTTGTAACTTTGTATATATTAATTTAGTTACTCTATGTTCTTTGTTGTGCATGTCTGTTTTCCATGTCTGGTCTTTTCCCTGGATTATATTCTTTTGATTACCGCTAGAACCTTGGTTCCCTTTATTACTCTTATATGCAAATGGCAACACATTTAGATTGTCCTGGATGTAGAATCTGTGTAAAAAACAGACAATGGATGGCATATCGTTTCCTCAATTTGGCCTTTTTGCCTCAGATATATTCAATACATCTAGAACACAAACGGAAAGTATTTAAATTTATCCTGAAGAATCTGTGACGTTGATATGTTTTGACTGTTTTGACAGCTTATATAGGAAAAAAAATGGGGAAAATGTTCCCGCCTTTTTTTCCATAGTGCAAATCAACTAAGTTTGACCTATCAATATATTAAACAGGCATTTTGATCGTTATTTCTGGAGGTTATTAGATATAAATAATTGGATAATACAATAAAATCTGTGTGTTTTTTCTTCATGTGCAATAACTTCTTGTAAAGAAAAGTACTTTATACATGTATCACTAAAATACAACTATTAATTAGTATCTGAAAATTAAAATATTTGTTCACCATATAACAGTTTATGTCTAAAATTTAAAAACAATAAAAAAACAATTTAAAATATGATGAATCAAAGTGTCCATTTAACAGTGTGGTTACACAAAATGTTGTATATATAAACATTAGATATGAGACGTCTTAGAATGTCTTGGATATTTTATCATCGAAAATATTTTTTTTATTTCCGATAGATATTGGCATTTTTGCAACATATTTAAGCACGTTTATTCTACCGTTTATTACAGCAATTCCAATCATAGAAATATTTCAAATTGCGATATAATGTACACGTTTTTCGAGGAAAAATCTCTCATCTGTAGCATTAGAACCAAATACTGTGGAGGTTTTAACGAAGCAAATGAATCTTTTTTTTTTATTATTTTAATTCTAAAATTCAAACCTGGTCCATGCTCCCAGTTTTTAGTTTTAGTCCGAGTTGCTCATTTGCTTTTGTTAATTTGTATGTATGATATTAGTTACTTTATGTTCTTTGTTGTGTATGTCTGTTTTTCATGTCTGGTCTTTGTCCCTGGATTACATTCTTTTGATTACCACTATTACCTTGGTTCCCTTGATTACTCTTCTAAGCCACCGAGCGTGTGTTGTCCAATAGCAAACGACAAGGAAGGGTTTGTGAAAGACCCGATTACTAGTAATACCTTTTATTCTTTCCTTACATGATAACTTGCTATTTGGTTGATAATTTGATGACAAATGAGCAATAAATAGTTGGGTACAATAAAAGGCATGTTTCTTTTAGATTAATATACTATATAATGAACGTTGATGTCTGAATGGTGCGTGGTTCAATGGTACACAACCAGGAAGGGTCCTGTAAAAGACCCGATAACTGCTACCACCTTACAGTCATTCATCACAATGATTACTTGCGATTTGATTACCAATTTGATGACATGTTAACTATAAATAACATGGAAATGTTCTACTGGTGTTGCCCTCTTTACACCAGAAGCATGTTGCAGTTGGATACAATAAAAGCATGTTTCTTTCGGATAACATATTGCATAATGCACGTTGCTGCGATTTCATCATGTTTCTTTTTAATTGAAATCAGTTGTTGCAATTAAAGCCCGCTTTTTGGAACGTCCTAAAATATTTTATATTAACTTCAATAAATCACATGTTAGTCGACAACAAAGTATAGTATCGGCTATTGAAATAAAAAAAAAAATCCATGATAAGAATAACGTGTGCAATTAAATATATATTTTAATACAGGATGAAAATTCAAATATAATTGAAAAGTAGCAAATGACATGTTACTTGTCACACACACACACACACACACACTTTAATGATAACATAATAATGGTATGAAAGTGAAATCAATGGAACCAATATTAAATCGTTTATGAAAAAAAATGCAATCTAGGGAAAACCATCAATCAAAGACAATAGACCCGCACAACAACAAAAATAAAATAATAAACAATAACACGGAGACAGAAGCAAAAGTAAATGAGCAATCGGAACTCAACCAAAAACTAGGAGCATGGAGCATGTGCGCTGGTAGGGTAAGCGTCATCTGCTTTTCTATAGATATCCGCCGAGCTGCTCATAAAAAGTCAAGTCCGTGGTAGACGGAAAAGGAAAAAAACTGACACGGTACAACGTAAACAAATCGGTTTTTTCATGGGGCAGATGGATACATGATAACGATTCATGAGTTCATTGTGACTTCCTTAAAAGGTCTGTGTAGTATTGGCAAGTTCTGTCATAACGTATGAGTTTTATATGAAATCTACGAGACAAGAAGTCATCACATTTTGTCTTCTATTTTTTTAGCTTTTGTTACATTGTATGTATGATGTTAGTTACTTTATGGTCTTTGTTGTGTGTGTCTGTTTTCCATGTCCGGTCTTTGCTCCTGGATTACATTCTTTTGATTACCACTATAACCTTGGTTTCCTTGATTACTCTTTGCCCTGGACTTTCAATTTTCATCAATCTCTAAGAGAAGATAACGATATGAGGATAACAAAAAACATACGAATATATTTAATCGCCTATCTTAAACGTACATATATGTACATGAAAACATAATTATTTTTTATTTCTATATCTTAGGGTTTTATATTAACTTCTCGTAGGGAAAACTTTATGTTCTGTAGACCTATATGTTGTCAATATCAAGTTCGACTTTTCATGACTGTTTACAGTTAATAAAATAACATAGTTAACCGGACATATCATGACTATTTAGTTATTATGCATAATTGTAACACTGATCTTTTATTGTTATTGTGTGAAATCCCCAACTCTCCCATTAAACAATTGTTTGTAACTTCACATTTAAAATATATAATTGCTCCCATCAAATTGCTCCCTTCAAATTGCTGCCACCAAATTTTTCATTATGTCTCAAGTCCAAAGACTTTATAAACATTATGTTTCTTCTTTTTTTATTCAATAGAAATGATAATAATATTACTACAGTAAGGTCACTAAAGACAGGTTTGACTATATACTTTATAATAAGTGGTTCCCTTTTTACAAGTGTCTAACAAACAGGCTTCTGAAACAGGATTATTTTGCTACAAGATTGAAGTCATCACGACAGTTTTTATGTTTTATGGTCGTCATCATGAACTCGTGGATCGTTACGATGTATCCATCTGCGCCATGAAAACTGATTTGTTCAACGTGTCATAGTTCTCATTTCCTCTTTCGTCTACACCGGGCTTGACGTTCTATGAGCAACTCGGCAGGTGTTTCTAGAAAAGCACTGGACGCTTACCCTACCGGTGCACCTGGTTCATGCTCCCAGTTTTCAGTGGAGCCCGAGTTGCTCATTTGCTTTTGTTACTTTATATATATGATTTTAGTTACTTAATGTTCGTTGTTGTGTATGTCTGTTTTCCATGTCTGGTCTTTGTTTCTTGATTACATTCTTTTGATTTCCGCTTTAACCTTGGTTTCCTTGATTACTCTTGAACACTCTAAACCATGATATGATTTTCTGTCGTTTTTTATAAAAGCCGATGATTTTTACAGCATAAAAAAACCCTAGTGGTTTTGTGTCTACGAATAATGCTCTGAAATGGTGTAAGTACATTGTTTTAGTATCCCTGAACGGAAACAATTGCCTTGATTTTGTCACTTACGCACTTTCCTTCTGACTATTGCCTAGAGTTTATCAGTCAGTAATTTCGTTATTTCAATGAATATCTGCCTTTTTTTTTTGGCCTACTTGCAAAGCGCTTTTTCTTTATTCCAAGCCTTTGTTATATTTATATTTTGATTTTAACCACAAAAGTTAATTTTACCTCCGTAAAAATATACTTAGGTAAAGTTATGTTCAGCCCAATATCATTAATATTGTTTAACCGCAATAAAATATTTTTCCGAGGTAATTTAATTGTCTGTTAGTAAGACGGCAAGGCCAGTATTTAATTACATTTATTTTTCCATCAACTACAAATATAACGATAAAAGGTATGGTGTATATGTAAAAGATACAACAACTCCAACGGGATGAAAATGTCAGCCCGAGGCTACCCATTGGTCTTTAATGAACAACGAGGAAACCATCATACCATTGGTCAGACTGCAGCTGGCACCAAAACATCATTATACACAGGTACAACGAAAGAGTTGCCCCGATACACTTAGGTAACATAAATAAAAATAAAATTACGGTGAAAACGAAACAAGACATACAGAAGCCATAAATTCCCGACTTGAAACAGGCGCAAAAAAATGGGGGGCAATTTTGCGTGATAACAACCCTCCCTCTTTAAAATATGTGGCAAATATGTTATACAATTAGACTTACCTCAAACCTAAAACGCTAGAATAATTAAATCTCAGTCATTTACTTTTAGGGGTTGTCATTGTATAATGCTGTTTATCTTAATCTTATTGATTTTTTTATTGCAAATATTATTTGCTTGTGAGTGCGATGGCCTGCCATCATCGTCAAAAAATTAATCAATGTCTTAGAACATTTCATGTTAAGCATACATGATTCATAATCATTTCTTAATTATGATTTCGGTAAATTTGTTTTATACCTTTAAAAGTAAAAGTCACACAAAAATAAATCGTATGTAACAATTAGATAAGATAAGAAGCATCATACTGTTACTGTGACTTAGGCACATGAAGTTTTATATATCAGTACAAAATGTATTTTCAACCACTTAATGGTCATCATAAAGGGATAGTTTTTAAACTGCATGCAGTGTTTAACCGTGAAAAAAGACAGATAGAAATTAAAACTTCAAATATTATATTTTTAAGAAAATGAAATAACTTCGTAGGAATTATTGTCCAGGTATTTTTGCTGAAGCAATTCAACAATTAGATTTAAATTATTTAAAGATGATATGTGATAATACTCAGAGATCGTTCTACAGACTTGAATTACGTTCATCTTCTACTTTTGGACCTCATGTTTTAATTAAAAGGTAGACTATATATATATATATATATCTATATATATATATATATATATATATATATATATATATATATATATATATATATATATATATATATATTTGTAATACTCGTACTTTAATGATGATCAAATACCTCAATACTTCTTTTGCAGGAATTATATATTTACTCAACTTAAAACGTACAAAATTTCCTTGTGTTCTTTTTGCTACTTTGAAGGTGGACTGATAACAGCGGCAAAATTTGATTGTAGCACTATTAATTGATATTTCTTAAAACCGCGAAAATTGATACCCACGATTATGTTTACTTGAAAGAATGCGCGAAAATGAGCAACCGCCTAAAATCGTATAGAAAATCTACCCTCTCTTTCTTTTTTGCGCAATGATTTTGCTCCAGGTGAAGTCCTTCGAAAGCTGAAAATCTTTCTATAACAAAACATTTGTATGTTGTGTTTTTTTAATGTGGATAATATTTCAAAATACAGAATCGGTATATTACTTGTAACAAAAAAAAACAAGTCTTATAATTTGTATTTTTTCGCTTAAAGTAACATTAAAGCTAAGTACGTATATTTTCTAGATAAGTCCTTCAAATGTACGTATTTGTACTTAATAAACTGAATTGATATCTAACAACAGGACATTAGTAATAGAGAATCCTAAGTAGAATGTTTGTTTATTTATGTTGAAGTACACTGAATATATTGCGCTATTATCAATGTGACCGATATCTTCTTCCTGTTATCATGTAGAAAACAGAACTCAGTTATATATCAGTTGTCAGTGACCGTTTTTAAACCCTCTACTACCTAACAAAATGTTTAGATTGATCGTGAATAATAGGGGCTTTTACGGTCTTCGTCTGTTTATTTTCTGATATGATTGGTCGATGTTATGTTTTGTAAAATAAAGCTTATAATTTGAAGATGCTGTCTTTCCCGGAACATTTCTTACAATATTTGCGTCAATGTAATTGTAAAATAAAATTGTTTTTTTAGTAGTTTGTTTCTGTATGTTAGCAAGAAATCGTTGAAAACGTGATGATTAAAAACGAAAACTTAGTAATACAAGTTATCTTCTGTTTATCTCAATAATTACTTTATTTATTTTGATATATTACTTTTAAGTAGTGTATTGTGTTACTTAGTACATGTTCAAGCTGCAAATAAATCCGCAAGAGTTCATTCTTTAACATTGTAATACACTTATCATTACGTACATGTGTACTTAGTAGATTATGGTGCGGCTAAGTGTATTATGATCAATGTTTTTTTTTCTTATCATTTTTGTACCCAGTAAAGCGAGCTGTCTTCCTGGTTCACTTACAAGTATCCGTCGTTTGTATTCTTGCCATCGCATTGATGACAGCAAGTCGTGTTGATCCGTTCTCTTTATAGTTTTTTTTTAAATATTGCCTTGAATGTATCATTTCTTTCGTGTAAAAATCGTGACTGAAGTTCAATTCGCCGTCTAGTTACATTTTGCGTATGTTTTTGTCATTCATATTTAGCTTTTATATTTGTACTTTCTAAAAACATGTACCATTTATATAGGATAAATTCTTTATAGATAAGCCTATGTGAAAGTATCTTACGGGTATTTTTGAAGTATTTTCAATAGATTATTATTGTTATAGTAAAAACAATTCACGAATTATGGTTTGTGTTAGTTCTTTACGTACCTTTTGGATCATTTTATTAATCTGTAAATCTACCTAAATATTTAATTACAATTATTTTCTCCTTTAATTGGTAAATCACCAAAACTTTTATAAATTGATCTAAAGTACAAAAGGACGAAAGTCTCTTTATTACATTTAACAGATTTAGCTATAGAAACACCATAGAACAACATAGATTTTTTCTTTTTTATTCCGTTTTGTACCATGCTCTTTTTTGCTTACAAAAAGTTTTTTGAAATTTGATTTTTATTCCTTCAAAACCTTTGGCAAATACTATAGTTCTTGGTAGAGATTCCTCATACTTTGTAAGAAATAATTCCCAATCATTTTCCAAATATGCAGAGGAAGATGTTTAAAAAATGCTGGAATTTTTGATCGACAACATATTTGTCCAGTATGGTGGACGTGTTTTTCAACAAACGGTCGGCATTCCAATGGGAACAAATTGTCCTCCTTTACTTGCTGACCTATTCCTTGACACTTATGAGGCTGACCTTATAGCTGATCTGATCCGAAAAAAAAGAATATCGTATAGTTAGATCCTTTGATCTCAGTTTCCGCTATATAGATGACGTATTATCTTTAAACAATCCTAATTTCGGGGATTTGATACATCGCATCTTCCCCAAAAAAAACTTGAGATAAAGGAGACTACAGACACTGTGAAGTCAACCTCATATCTTGACCTACACTTAGAAATCGATGATAGAGGAAAACTATTGACCAAACTTTACGACAAACGTGATGACTTTTCATTCATAATTGTCAACTTTCCTTTCATCTGTTGCAACATCCCTTCGGCACCTGCGTATGGAGTGTTCATATCATAACTCATACGTTATGCCAGAGCTTGCCGAAACTACGCAGACTTTTTGTATCGCGCTAGAACTCTACCAAATAGGCTTCTGGAACAGGGTTACGTTGCTACAAGATTGAAGTCATCACTACAGAAGTTTTATGGTCGTCATCATGAACTCGTGGATCGTTATTGTGTATCCATCTGCACCATGAAAACTAATTTATTCAACGGGTCATAGTTTTTCTTTCCTCATTTGTCTACCCCGGACTTGACTTTTTATTAGCTACTCGGCGGGTGTTTCTAGAAAAGCAAAGTACGCTTACCCTACCGGTGCACCTGGTCCATGCTCCCAGTTTTTAGTGGAGTCCGACTTGCTCATTTGCTATTGTTACTTTGTATGTATGATTTTAGTTACTTTATGTTCTTTTTTGTATATGTCTGGTCTTTGTCCCTGGATTACATTTTGTTGATTACCGCTATAAACTTGGTTCCCCTGATTACTCTTCCACAAGGTGTGTTGTCTGCTTCTCACCAAAATACAGTATAATTACTTTTTTTTTTGCTTTGTCCAGGTAACTCCAGTATTACAAATTAACATGATAGAAAATGCAAATGCAACTTTATGTCGCGATAAAATGAAAACGAATATCTGCACGCATACCTGAACATATTTACCAAAAGTGATGTAGAAACCTTGTACCGATGTTTTTTCTAAAGATTCTGACATCATTTTCTCCAACTACTGCAAATAAATACTGAATAACTGGTTTAATCCTTTTAAGCTGACAGACGGGATATTTCCGGGATTACTGTCAAATATAATCGAATTAACATTTCTAACAAGATTTACAACTGCAGTATTTCGGAAACTTCCTCAATTGGATATAGTCGAATCATATGTATTGAATGCGTATTCTTGTCGACAGCTGCCATTTGGAGTCCCTTATCTGAATGTAATATTGTAATATTCAAATTGTCTCAGAGGTTTGTTTTCCCTGACGTTATACCTGGAAACGAAACGATCGTTTGAGATATCTCATTGAATGCTGTTGATCCCTCATTTAGTAGCAATTTATTTCAAAGTTTTTGGCTCAATATAATGTTCTCCTTCATTTCATGTGAACCTAACTGATTTTGCCGTTGTGCCCTGCACCCTTTAGATTTTTTTCATGTATTGCAATGATTTTCTCTGTACTTTACAGTGTCTTATAAAGCATTAACAACAGGTTCTAAGTGAATCAATTTAAAAGACCCTGACATCTCTTAATTGCTCTCCAATATTCATGACATAAACGAAAATTTATCTTAGCTTCAAATTGTTTATGCAAAGATCATTTCGCTGTATGTATTAGATTAGACATAACCCCTTTCTGCATTAGAGACGATAGAAATGCTTCATAATCCTTATACATGATGGACGTTGATAAACTAAATGTTGATTTTTTTATAGACCTAACAAAAAATATTATATCCGAATCTGTTCATTAATGAATCTGCATCAAGAGTAATCAAGGGAACCAAGGTTATAGCGGTAATCAAAAGAATGTAATCCATGGACAAAGACATGGAAAATAGACATACACAACAAAGAACATAAAGTAACTAAAGTCATACATACAAAGTGACAAAAGTAAATGAGCAACTCAAAACATTTTACGACCGTAACTTAGAGAAAAGAAACAGAATATAGTTATCTAGTGCTACTTGTACAAGCCGACATCCGATAGAAATAAGGCGAAGTTTGCTTGACATCTCCACCGAAATGTAGTTAAGTTGATATGATAAATCTAGCTGAATATTGTAGGTATTTTGTATATTAGACAACATTCACGAAAAAGAACTGACGATCAAGATTTTTACGGAAAAAGACATCAGGATCTCTAAATATACGTACAGCTCTTAACTGTTTCTTTCTATGATTAGTACTATATTGACCAATTGGCGATGAGCTATGCGATCATTACAAATTAAAGTGGTTTTCTTTTCCTTGTAGACAATAGGAGAGGTAGGCATTTTAAAACACTAATGCGACATACTTGAATTATACTATCATCATCTTTTTTTTTGGTTTTTTTGTTTTTGTATTTTGAAATCAACATTAATTGAATGAGTCTTAAATGCATCTGTGCACGCGTCGTTGCAATCTTATTGCTATAGTCTTAACTACAAAATGGTCATTAAGAAATCATATTATTCTTGAGAAAAGTACTCCGTCCATGTATTCAAGCTATAACAATACATTCAAACACGACAAGCAACTAGTATAATTGTTTTTTAAGAATTGTTTTGTTTTGACGAACTTCTATAAATGTTTTAATTCTACTTTTGAACAGCAATATATGTTGCCTGTGCTTTGTCAAACAGTTGCCTTTAATAGCAATTGAACATTGATTTTCAAATCCTTCATGTAAATAATTGTAATGAGGAAAAGAAAATGGAGCTTCACTCTAAAACCAAGTAAAAGAAAATATTTAAAGTAAATGCGCAACCAAAAGAATAAAATAATGATTCTAATGCACTAGTAGGGTAATCAACAAACGTTTTTCCTTCAAGAAAATAAAGCCAGCCAGAATAAAATCTCATCCTTTTATTATTGTATTTTTTTTTCAAATTTCGTTAAATCTGGAATGTATTTATAATTACAATCCAATCTAATTATGATAACTTTTAAATATAAAACCTGAGAAGCTCGGTGTTTGGACAGTAGATATCCAATGGTATACGACTAGGAAGATTCGTTATGGTTGCTAAATATGTACCAGTTATATTTGTCTGTACAATGTTTAAAAGAATCATTATATTAAATCTGTGCTGATGGCAAATGAACCATACATAACATTTCTTCTCCTGTTTCACGCAATTAAGGAAAATGTTGAATACAAAAATTTATATATTTTCCTAAGATCGTTGCCTTCATTTTATCGTTTTTTAAATAAACAGATAAATATTGCAATGGTACTCCTCATATGGGAAAAGCCTAAAGGTTCAATATTTATTTATATTTTCGAAAAAAAAAACACATTTATAATATATAATGAAGACAATGTACAATGGGATAATTGGATATGGTATATTTTGAGAAATACAATGAAATATTTTTTTAGAAGGCATGAGTGACTTAGTAAGTGATTTGAATTATATTGTAGTTCAAATAAAAAGTTATTTATTCAATCCTAACTTCCGACTTAGGACTCTTAATTATACCATATTTACACCCTCGATGACTTGTCACTCACTCGGCGGGTGTTTCTAGAAAAGCAGAGGACGCTTACCCTACCGGTGCACTTGCTCCATGCTCCCAGTTTTTAGTGAAGTCCGAGTTGCTCATTTGCGTTTGTTACTTTGTATGTATTATTGTAGTTCTTAATGTTCTTTGTTGTGTATATCTGTTTTCCATATTTGGTCTTCGTCCCTGGATTACTGTTTTTTATTTCCGCTAGAACCTTGGTTCCCTTGATTACTCTTCCATGTCTGGTTTTTGTCCCTGTTACTTTCTTTTGATTTAGAATCTTGATTCCCTTGATTACTCTTTCAATTGGGTGGCCATTCATTATAAGATTACCACTGTGCTGACAGTTTGGTCTTTTTATCACTTACCTTCAACCCAATTGTCCTCGCTCTTTGCTTTTTTCATTCAATTTCAATTACATATGCTGGAAAGTATGGGACAATATGTTATCAGCATAGTCCATGTCAACCAATGCATTTGTTGTCTCTACTGAATGCCTCTTGGTTCATTTGTTTCTCTTCTCATTATATAGTCAATTGCAAGGAGAAAGAGTAAAGGAGACAAAATGCATCCCTGTCTTATTCCTGATATTATCAAAAACAATTTTTCAGCTCGCCATTATGTCTTACAAAACATTTAGGTACATTGTAAATTTTTTGTTGATGATTTTGGTAATTTTTGTGTCAATCCCATAATGTTTAAGGATGTTCCAAAGCGACTCTCTATGTATACTATCAAAGGTCTTTAAAATTGTATGTTATTAATATTAAAAGCAATGTGTTCCATTCATTTATCCGTTCTATATAAGTTCGTAATATAAAGGTATTTTCAACACAAGATATATTCTTCCTGAAGCCACTTTGCATTTCCCTGAAAACTACTGATTCTTTAAGTCTGTCTGGTGCAATACGACTCAAGCTTTTTCCTGACACTGACAAAAAACAGATACCACACCAGTTGTTGCAATCAGCAAGTTGTCCTGTCCGTGGTAGTTTGACAATATTTCCTTGTTTCCATTCTGCTGGTATAACTTCATCCCTCATGAACTTATTCAATGGCTGTTTCAAAATTTCCACACTTAGTCCTATGTCCGACTATTGGTTTTTCAGTTTCTTAATGGCATGAATGATCTCATCTTCAGATATTTCACCTGTGTTAATGTCTAGTGATGTATTCTAACTACATAAAATGTGAGTAGATCATCTCGTAACTCTTTCATCAAAACTTCATTTGATTGTTTCTAAATTTTTAGTTGTTCTTTTTGAGTTGGCCACTTAGGGTTCTTTCTTTGATATAATATTCCCATATCCCCACTGTATGCAGCCTGTCTTGATAGATAGATAGATAGATAGATAGATAGATTGTCATATATTTTTTTAATGAGATCACTATTGTCGTCAAATTCGAGGTTAAGGTATAAAAATGACGCAATGGAATATCGATATGTGCAATTAAATGATTGAGCATTCTTTCACAAGATTGTGAAGGAACTCCGATTCATAAGAATACAAAAACAGATCGCCTAGGACAGTGGAATAATTCGAGCCCATTGAAAAGACGATACTTTGTTGCAAAATTGTCCCTCGAAAAGTTACAAATATGTTGTCGATGATAAACTCCAGCATAGTGATCACCTGTTGCTTGGTGTACAAACATATTTCTTTTTGATTTGAAGTTGAAAAAAATGTAAAATCGCATCCTTAAACAAAAAGTTTGTGAGGAAAGGTCCAACCCGAACGTAACATTTTATGAACAATTCGGTGGATAATTACTTCAACTATCATTTATCCTGAAATCTATGATGATTACACCGATCCCTTTCCGTTGCATGGCGGGTCTGTCTTTGTCGATTTAATGATACTTAGCTTAAAAGGGATTGTTTTAAGGTTCAAACAGGTGACCTTTCATTTAACGGAATTGCATAATATTTGAATTAAATGCATATGGTCCAATTCAGTAATCTTTGTTGTCAGAAGTAAGGATTGGGTATAAATAGTATTGCTTATCAGTTTGAGAATAGATTATTTGAATTGTAGACAGCAGACCAATTGACGCAAGTGTCAGTCGATTACATAAAAAATACCAAACCCTTTCAGGTACAACCAACCAATTAGGATGTTTTCTATAATATTGATTAAACACGCAATAGGAATGGCGAAATGACAATTTCAAGAAAGAAATTTTAAAAATTTATTCTGCAAACTTCTAGACGGATACAGTTATATCATTAAATAACCCTGCAGGAATAATATCAACAAGGCTTCAATAGAATTTTATACATTGCATTAAATTTAGTAAGGTAAATTATGTGCGTTCATTTCCATTTAAAAATCTATAGTTAATGGATGCAGTCAAGAGCTACAAAGTTTTCGTGTTGTGTGCATAAAAACCCATAACGTTAAATTACTACACAAGTCAAAACATGTCAAAACATTAATTTGAATAACAAAGTATCGCACGTTTTGCTTAAATAAATTTTGTCCAATAATTTCCATCGAGGGAAGCTCATTTTGTGTCTTTAGTAATACGACCTATTTTCCTTGTTCCTTCTATATTGAATTTATCCATCGGCTCAATAGCTTTTAAAGCAGTATGTTGTCAAACCGCCGTAAACATTATTAAATACTATGTACAACTCATGTCTGTAACAATTTTTTTTTTCCAATATTGAAAATTTCAGTACACCTGATAAATACGAATGTACAATACGCGTGTTTCAATGCAAAGCCTCTCAATTTTTAATGAAGACCTAAAATCAAAGAGCAATTTTATTCAAGCAGTATTCATAACCACACATATCAAATAACTCGGGTCAGTGAAGACTGGCTACATGATTGGTAATAACCTCGTGGAACTTTAGTAGTGGTATAGATCGTTGGTTGTAAAATAAAAAATACCAATCATATTGATAGAGCATGTTTCTGGGTGCTGTTTTCCTTTCCTCTTTCGTCTACTCCGGACTTGACTTTTTCTGAGCAACTCGGCGAGTGTTTCTAGACAGTGGACGCTTACTCTACCGGTGCACCAGGTCCATGCTCCTAGTTTTTAGTGGAATGCGAGTTGTTCATTTGCTTTTGTTACTTGTATGTATGATTGTAGTTACTTAATGTGTTCTTTGTTGTGTTTTTCATGTTTGGTCTTTGTCTCTGGATTGTTTTCTTTTGTTTTCCGCTAGAATATTGGTTCCCTTGATTACTCTCCTCTTATAAACGATATAAACATTAATTTGTGCTGTATATTCTGCTAGGTGTATTGAAATTTTCTACCCCCCCTTAAGAAAGAAAAGTATTAATACAATATTTAAAAGCAGCTAGAGGAAATTTGCAGGCCACATAAAGCCAGGAATGCCAAAAGAAAAAAATAACAAAGAGCAAGTTTAATGACTCGAAATGAAAAAGCAACAAAGAACACACAAAAGCAAGACGCACGGACGCTACGACGAACCGTAGGGATCCACTCATTTTTTTCCAGATTTTAGCAATTCCTGCTTCGTGCTAAGCACCTGCTCAGAAACCGGCTCACCTGTCTGTTCAAGTTTTTTGTGATAGTGGAGAACTTCGGTTTGATTGTTCCACCGTTTCGATTTTAACTTGATATTACCATTTGTCATACGGACTTTCCTTTTAGTCTGTTTCTTGTGCCAGATTTTATAAGTTGAGTTATGTTGATTTTAATCTTCACTTGACTATCACTATATTATCATTCTTTGTAGATCAGTGGGGGCAATGATTATGTATATAGGTAACCGTGCTATAAATTATCATGGTATAACCTACTAAAAACTCAATTTAAAAAAAAGATCACTTAAATTTAAAATATCACTGAATAATGAACGAAACAAAACAAACAACAATAATATACCAACATGTTTTATATTGGAACTCCGGAAAGCCTGAAAATTTATATTAAACAATAAACTGGTAGGAACAATGATATTTTGACAAAACAAATGTGACATGATGCAAAAATAAATCTATAGAATATAAAAGTGAGTTTTCGTACTATTTCTTGAGAAAAAAGTATAGTTTTCCCATAAGCCATAGGTGAAAAACAAAAATTTATAGTTATAAAACGTTGTAAGGCGAAGTTACCTATGAAAAACAAAACTAAATGCAATAATGTCTTTATTACTTCCTGGATGTATTGGATTATAGTTTAACCACTTAAACATTTAAGAATATTTATATTTATTGCGTAAAAAGGTGACCTTCAATATAGACGATCCCTAGAAGGTAGTAGAGTCAAATGTTTATAAACAAATTGATGACATTTTCTGTAACGTTCTGCGTCATTCTGCATGTCATCATAATTATTTACATACTTTATATATGTATATATTTAATTGCTAATCGAGTTAATCTACCCAAAGTCGAAGTGATATCATAATCTCGAGAATAATACTTTGGGAAAAAAACTTTGGGGACACACCTTATCGATCGTATAGATCGTATAGATCGCCATGGCGATCGCCATGGTTAAGTGAGGATTTTACTCTTAAAAGTACCACTGCTCCTAAATTATTTATTAGTAGAAACAAATGGTAACTAAAAATTTGAAATGAAAAATAAACAGAATACCTCAAACTTTGCTCAACAGCACAGTCGATGTTTTTATCTATTGCTGATTTCTATGTATAAAATGAAAGCAATATAATATAACGCGTCCTTCGGCTCAAGTTATTTTAAACTGCATTGATGCCAAAAGATGTAACACTTGTTTGGGTGACATTTTCGTAATAAAACATCAATGACTTTTCATTTTTAGTTTTGCTTCGTTTAAAGACATTCAAAGACGTTTTGAAACAAGAGATTTACGCATTTTAAATGCTTCTCTGTCGAAGAATCAGACAAAATATGTATAAGGTGTAGCACATGAAAAATAGAAGAACGCGGAGATTTAATTGCTTTATCCAAGAGTAATCAAGGGGACCAAGGTTATAGCGGTGATCAAAAGAATGTAATCTAGGGCCGAGTTGCTAATAAAAGGGGTAGACAAACGAGGAAAGGAAAACTATGATCCGTTGAATAAATCAGTTCATCCAGAATGAAACACCATAACGATCCACGAGTTCATGATGACGACCATAAAACTTCTGTAGTGATGACTTCAATCTTGTTGCAACATAACCCTGTTCCAGAAGCCTATTTGTTAGAATTCTAGCGCGATACAAAAAGTCTGCGTAGTTTCGGCAAGCTCTGGCATAACGTATGAGTTATGATATGAACACTCCATACGCAGGTGCCGAAGGGATGTTGCAACAGATGAAAGGAAAGTTGACAATTCTGAATGAAAAGTCATCACGTTTGTCGTAAAGTTTGGTCAATAGTTTTCCTTTACCATCGATTTCTAAGTGTAGGTCAAGATATGAGGCTGACCTTACAGTGACTGTAGTATCCTTTATCTCAAGTTCGTTGGTGTAGATGCGATGTATCAAATCCCCGAAATTAGGATTGTTTAAAGATAATATGTCATCTATATAGCGGAAACTGAGATTAAAGGATCTAGCCAAACGATATTCTTTCTTTCGGATAAAATTAGCCATAAAGTCAGACTCATAAGAGTGAAGGAATAGGTCAGCAAGTAAAGGAGCACAATTTGTTCCCATTGGAATGCCGACCGTTTGTTGAAAAACACTTCCACCACACTGGACAAATATGTTGTCGATTTCAAATTCCAGCATTTTGTAAACATTTTCCTTGTATATTTAGATAGCTGTATATTTTTCAATTTTTAAGCAGTCAAAAATTGTTAAGACACAGTTGTCCTAATAACGTTAAATAGCCTTTCGGTTGATTTCTAGAGGTAGTGAATATATTTGAGACAAAAAAGACCAAATTCAGAAAAGTAATTGGTCACCCATTGTCTGGTTCTTACTTAGAATGGTACTTAAATTAGTCCTGATTGATCTTCTTAAGAATGTTCAAAGTAATATTATAATTATATAATATCCGGCGTTAGTACGTAACATAAAATATGTAATAAGGAAGTGTTGTAAAGGACATTGCACTTTTCAACCTGATGGTGCATGTCCTTATTTACAGGTAAACACAGGTTAACATCTTTTATTATGTCTAATGTAGGTATGCGAGGTGGGTTCCAGTTATTATACGGTAAACGAAGTAGTAAATGAGCAACTCGGACTCCACCAACAACTGGAAGAATGGATCAGGTGCACCGGTAGGGTAAGCGTCCTCTGCTTTTATTGAAACACCCGCCGAGTTGCTCATAAAAAATCATGTCCAGGGTAGATGAAAGAGAAAGGAGAACTATGACACATTAAACAAACCAGTCTGTTGTTAATAAAAATGCTAATTGTTAATAGTGTCTACTGCAAAGATGTTTTTGGCTTGTCTGTTACTTTATTTTGTTTGTTTGGTTGTTTTTTTTTCTACTTTTTTTTGGGCGGGGGGGGGGCGGGGTTGTTTGTTCATTTGTTTTTTGTTTTTCTTTCTGGTTTGTGTTTAAGTCATGCTGGTTCATTGGGGGTTTTTCGTCGAATAAGATATTAAAATTTGATAAGTTACTGCAAAACTTTTGATGGTAAACTACAGATAAATTTGATGAAAAATGTTCGTACAAATTATACTAACGTTGTTTATTATTCTAGAGATGACATTGTTGTGCGGGGATTTCCTGGTTTTTTTATTAAACTGGTTTACCACATACATGTTGTGTATATATGAATGTGTGTTGAACCGATGTTTTAACAATCCTATGTGTTTGCGTCATATTTAATCACATGCATTTGTTTTTACATTCACATAAGAATTTTACATCAAGGTATGACTTAAAAACAAAAATAAGCGAACACAGCATTCTTGGTATACCATATCATGTATGGAGTACTGTAACATATGCAACTGAAGGAAATCACTCAAAGTTTTTGTTTGAATTTTCGAAGCACTTAGGCACTGCGTAAGATCAATGCACTATATTGTTATATTGGACTTTTCTGTTGCCATGCTTTTTTTCTATCATTATTGAAATTGAAATTATATAACCGTTCGCAACGATTGTCTATTAAATTTCCTATTGGTGGATTTGTTGTAATTTTGATATGTATTGCCATCGAACATTGATAGTCAAACTTCCACAAAACATTTCTTAAAATCATAAAATTGTCAAATACAGTCGTGTGCAGCAGACTCCCCTATTTTTGCCAGGAAGTCATTAAACAAGTTTGTAACCGGAATAGGAAAGGTGTGACATTCGATGCTCTACAAGCCCTCGCCTACTCTTATGGTAGAACGTAGAAAGTTAGATTATGACATTAAGTTAAAATAAAAAGGGGATGTTTGTATCATGTTAAGCTTGTTTGTCACTGTTTTCTTGCCGGTTAATTGTACTGTTTCTTTTCATCTCAATCGATATCTCTATACTGCATCATAGACATTGCCTTTATTCATGGTAGACCTTATCATGAACATAGCTTTCTGCCAGTTCTAGACAACATCATGGAGCTTTCAAGATATTTTGAACAAATTTTGTTTTTAACAATTATAGTACCCCACTCCACGAAAAAGGAAGATTCATTGAGTTTTGAAATCATCAAAAATGTCGATTTTGTTGAAAGTAATGGAAGAAAATTCAAGTTATGTAAAACTTAAAAACAGCAGTTTTAAGGCTTCTTATAATAGACAATCTGTTTACTCATTTTTCAGGGTAGCCGATCACATTGTTAAAGCAAATTACATATATACGATATCTTATGCATAGCGGCATTGCGCTTTGAAACAAAAAAAAACATTTGTTATCAATCATTTTCAACAATACATGATTTTAGTGTCCATACATACTGCAAATACCTGAAATAAAGATGGTTTTTCACCTGATAAATATTCAGGCAGTTATTGGTTTGTTTGTTTTTCTCGAAATTTCGACTTAAAAGATAATGTTAACATCAAAGTTGATGCCATTTAGACATACAAGGAACAATGAAATATTTTTGTTTTTTCTGGAATAACTTATCAGGGAACTAAGTTAAAAATGATAAAAAATAATCTTCAAACCTTTCCCTTTTCCCTGATAACATTGTATTAAAAATCAATGATTGAAGAATTTTGCAAATGAAATTTCACTTAGATCATAATGAAAAATAGCGGGAAATTGTTCAATGGCTGTGGAGTTTAAAACTTACTTAGTAATAGGGTAACATATATATCAATAAATATGTAACAAAGGAGGACCAGGATTTGAACGGTAATACAAAGATAAGGACTAGACCAAGAAACTGGTCAAACACAAAAAAAAGTAAATAACCATAATAACGCATACAAAGAAAGAAAAGTAAATGAGCAATCCGGACTCCACTAAAAACTTGGAGCATGGACAAGGTGCACCGGTAGGGTAAACATCTTCTGTTTTTATAAAAGCACACATCGAGTCAAAACCGGGGTAGACGAAAGAGGAAAGAACACTATGAAACGATGAGTAAATCGATTCTCGTGATACAAATGGATACACCTTAACGATCAACGAGTTCAAGATGACAACCATAAAACTTCTGTAGTGAACATATTCAGTCTTACAGCAACAAAATCTTGTATCATAATTCTAACTGTAAGAAGTCAAGCTCTGGCATAATGTATGAATTGTGATAATAAAATTATTTCATACGCAGGTGCATAAGCGATGTTGCCACACACGAAAGGAAAGTTCACGATGTTGAATTCATGGTTTTTCGTATAGTTCTGACGTTAATCAACGTACACATATATAAAGATTGTAGAAGACGAATATTATTATTTTCCACACTGTAATCAGTAATTATAAAACAGTTAATAAATGATAAAAAAAAATATACCTAAAATGTTACCTTTAGTTTATTGTATTTATGGGGCGTATAACACAAGCGTGGAATATCATTCTTTAATTTTGTTGTCTTTTTTAATAGAAAATAGATTAATACATTTTTTTCGTTGATCCGTTCTTTTAATAGAGAACAACTCTGCAATTGTGTGAAGGATTTTGAACTGATTTCATTTTGTTTGTATTATTTAGTTGGTCCTCTTGTGCATTATTCTGACGATCCAGTATGTATGGTAAAGCTTTTTTGTATACCGGTAAATTTTAAATCAAAATGTGTGGCCGCAAAACTCAACTAAAGCCTACATATGTTTGTCATGTTGTCATATCAATAATATAAAAAAACATTGCAATATATAAGTTATTTTTAAACTAAATATTGGTAGCAAATATATCCCGCGGAAATAACAAAACCAGGCGCTCACAATTAAAATAGACGAATTATGATGAGCACAGCGCAAATAAAAAAAACCCAAAGTGAACTGGTGATTCGAAATGGTTGACAGTTGCTGATATTTGCAAGAAGTGAACCATTTTGCTGATTTAAATTCATGCCTAAAGAAAAAAGCGGGAACATCTTTTTTATGTAGTCAAGTCTTGAAAATCCAGTTAATATTGATCTAGAGAGTTTTGCTGCGTAAACAGTTCTATATAGCTCTACTTTATAACTCTTGAGGAAATATTATTATGAAAGCATGAAAAAATATGAATAATTGAGCCCTGCAGATCAAACAAAAAGACTCAGTGGAGGAGATGTTTAAACAAAACATAATACAGTTTGAAAGTTTTTAGATGGGCCATAATCACATATATATATGGAACCGAACTGTAACTGCAACCTGAAAATCCATGAATATTTTTCGCTTACTGGACATTTTAATGATTTAATGATTTAGAACTGTCAAATACATACACAAAACAATCGATAAATTCCCGCTTCACCTATCATTCCCGTTCCTTTTTATGTTCATAATAGAAATATAATGCAAAGTTTCAGTGTTTATTGAATACGATAGATAATTGACATAAATAAACACTTCATCGAATTTCCAATAAGTCCTACCTTACTTGAAAATTACGTTATAATCATTGTGTACGTCCATAAAATACACAGAAAATTTTCTACTAGATATATCCGAAACTCCGGAAATCCTCAATGTAAATTTACGTTCGAGTTGTTGATACCTTAAGAATATTGTTTACACTTCATTAAAAGTATACCATATCAAATGCGATTTAACAGTCCAAATCCATATTATGTCAATTAAATTAACACTTTTTGTTTATCAATTACTTGACTGTAGTATTAAACACCAGGTATAGAGTCAATTTCCAAGTATTCAGATAAACTTAACGTCCTGATGTATTCGGAACGTCCTCCTATACAAACACATCGACTTAATATTTTTGTGGTCAATGACCGATATACTATGTTCTTCGGTACTTTCTTAAATGTCAACAAACCATAATTCTTTTGTTCAAAATATTTTTATCGATCTAGGTCCTTGTCAAGGGAAAAATCCCATATTAATAAAAATGTGATTTCGAGTGCGTGAATAACTTCCGTATGAACATACTTTAACCTTTTCAAAACGACAGCCAATCACATTTTGCTTACCCTTGATTGGACGACAAGGTCCATTTAAACCTGCGTTTATAAATACACAAGTATTTTCAGTATTAATATTTATAGTTACACTATTGTTTTTGTAACATTATATATTGTAAGTACAACTCATTCTCATTTCAAACGAGCAATAACAGTTTAACAGAGTATCTCTCTTATAGCTACATATACATTATTAGAGTAAGTATTGGAACGATGCATGATTTTCTATATTTTAAATATTTTCTTATTGCTTGCTTAAACTTTAAATAGACTTCAAATTTGCAAATAGTAAATCTCTTATTTGAATTTGAATAAAAATGTAGAACATTTCAAAATTTATTTGTATTTTGTTTTGGTTACTATTGTAACATTTGATATTTATTTCCAGTATGGGTAGAATGGTAGAACACTATGATGCCTTTGTTATCCACAACCCCGAAGGAACAGATCTAGCTTTTGTACAGGAGATGGCAATGATACTAGAAGGACCTAAATACAACTTTAAATTGTTCTTACCATGGAGAGATTTACATTCAACTGAAAATAATGAAATAGAAATCCTTGCTGAGATACTTACTAAAAGGTACAAAAGAAATATTTTATTAAGTAATTTTATTTTCGAAGCTTATCGTTTCTTTTGGCTTATATTTCACATTAATCTACGCCCCTTTTATTATTTCTAAACTTTAATTGAAGCAAATACGCATTTTTAGCAGTAAAAATAACTTATGACTGAACATAAATTTAATGCAATTGTTTGTTTGAAAATAATATTTAAAAAAAGAAATAAAGTTTCTGAAGTCATTTTGATACAAATTTTATTTTAAATTCACATCTTCAGGGTTTCATTGTTTTAAATTATTTCCAGATGTACGTCTGCTGTTGTTGTAGTATCACCAAACTTACTGCAGTCTGATGTTACAAGTTTTTTACTGTCTCTAATACACGCTAAATATCCATGTAAGTATTTAAAACAACTCCTCTTAAATACGTAGTAGAAAATAAATGTATACCGCCTAAACAACAGTATACGACGAACAAAAAATATAGATCTTTAAAACTTTCATGTCAATTACTGCATTCTATAAAGAGGAATTTAAACGTCTGATTAAAGTCTTTCATATAAAAGTTAACCAACTTCTATCAAGGAAATATGTGTCCGCAATTTTTATTATTTACTCATTATTATTTGATATTACCGAGTTTCTGATCAAAACAAAAAAGGGATTTTCTACAAACGTCATAAAAAAATTCCATTAAATTCCCAATTTATGATTACATTTATAAATTTTTATAAATATTATTTTTGCATTTCAGCCGGAAGAAACAATAAAGTCATCCCGATAATGATTGAAAAATGTGAAATGCCTACAATTTTACAATCTGTAACTGTTTGTGATTTTACAAAACTTGACATGCGATGCTGGGTATGGCAGAGAATGGCATTATCATTGCAAACAGCACAGACTCAACGCCAAAAAGGAAAATCTAAGGAATCTAGAAGAGGAGGACTTCCAGATTTACTGAAAGGGTTGTAGCTAAAGAAACTTGAAATTATAGTTTTACACGTGTTACTGTAGGTGCTTTGTCTGAATGATGGTTGTCTCCGATTTGATAATTTTGGTTTTTGTATGCAAAAACAAATTAAAGAAACTGACAATCATCATGTTGCAAATCTAGTCGCCAGAAAGGAGTTATCTATATACGTGGGTCGGGAATCCGTGTTCATTGTTGATTTGTGTGCAATTGCATCATTTCAAAGACTATGTGCATATCTAGCTGTGATAACTTTTGTTGTTTACATTTTACACTTGTTTTGTTAATTTTACAATATATATGTAAATGAATAAATACTTGAAATGATTGTATAGCTTTCATTAGTCCTTATGTCTTAACAATACGGTATATATACTTGGTATTAAAATTGATAGCACATATATATACCATTACAAACATCAAACATATAAATAGTAATATTTCAATTAAGGATGTTGATCAAATCAGATATATTTCGTATCATTAGTATACTTCTGAATATTATATTTTACCATTGTAAAATAGACAACAAAATAGAAATTCCTCACAAACACAAACAAATGATACAATGGTATCCAAAAAATTTTAATGCTATACATTCATACAAAGGAACCGAATCCAAAAAAAAAACCAAATACCTGTCTACGCCAGATCCTATTTTCCAGGAAAGGAACGAGAAGTAACCTTTCACATCCTCTTCGTGATACATACTTGATAGGGGTGCATCCTTATGATATATTAGTATTTCAAAGAAATATCAAGCTATTAATTTGTAATTTCCTACCTTAAAATCAAACCGTTCGTTCATATACAACGAATGAAATCAATACTTTCTCACAAGGGTTATTAACCTAATTGAATTAGAAAAGGTATGTAATAGGATGTATAGTGTTTGCACCTTTATGCATGATTGAATCGTAGTTTAACTTGATAGGGGATATTACTTTCTAACTTTCGTGTACTCAACCACATAATGGTTTGTAAGTTTCTTTCCGAATTTTTATATATTACTATTTGACAATTATGTGTATTTTTACCGTTTTTTTTTTTTTTCAAACTGTCCAAACATTGAAGCAAAGCGTGACGAAGTGAGAAATGCTTGTTTTGTAAAGTACAATGTCATAAACTAATTATTGACGCGCGACAATGTATTTGCTTTTTATATCACCACAATATGTGTCATCGAATGACATAAATTGACAAAAATGCAGAGGAAGTTATGAACGATAAGCTTGTTTTATGTATCTATAAAGTACATTTGATAACAAAAAAGTAGGAGTATTTATCGTATTTTGCTTATCAAAACTTTTTATAGTTACGTAATTATTTATTTTTCAATCTATTTTAAGGTAATACTTTTAAGGAGAGTTTTATGGGGAGAGGTCCTATCTTTCAACTACTTCAGTAGACAACTACGATAATTTATTCTTTACTATCCAGTACATACTTACTTCAACCTATTCCATAAAAGCAATAATAATCTATTGTCACAATATGTGCCCTATTACAGCAAAACTTTTTATTTTGTGTATTACCAGTTAATATTGTCGTCAAAAGTTTTTAATATATATCTTTATCCTTAACTTATGTTATTCCTACCAGTTAGATTATTAATTAAATTTTAAAATTTTGTATTCTTTTCTAATTAATGGAACGACGATTGTCACCAGTTTAACGTTAAATAAGAGCAGGGTTTTTTTTAAATCACGTTTCGACAACCTATACATTGATTACGCGGACTGTGTGTACCGTGCTAGACTTCTTACGATTAGGCTTCAGGAACAAGTTTATATTGCTACAAGATTGAATTTATCACTACAGAGAAGTTTTATTGTCGACATTATTAACTTGTGGATCGTTACGGTATATCCATATGCGCGATGAGAACCGATTTGGTTTCCGTGTCGGTGCTTTCTTTTCATTTCCGTCTACCCCGTTTTTTAGCAACTCGGCAGGTGTTTCTAGAAAAAAGGGTGCTTACCCTAACGGTGCACCTGGTGCATGTTCCAAATTTATAATAGAGTCCGAGTTGCTTATTTACTTTTGTTCTTTGTACGTGATATTTTGGTCATTTTATGCCCTTTCGTATGTCTGTTTTCCCTGTCTAGTCTTTATCTTTGAATCATATTTTTTTTTCATTTCTGGTCGAATCTTGGTTCCTTTGACCATTCATACAAATGGCTGCAAAAGATTGCATATAAAAACAAGCTAATATCAGAAATTAAATGATTGAAAACTGCAACGGGGTTAATTCAATTAATTGATTATTGTAATGTAAAAAAAAACCGCTGAAATTGTTTAATACCTACAGATAAATTGGTGACAGGTTTTGAATAGCAAGACGGAAGATATCGATGAGGGGAAATCGTTAGACATTAGGAAGACCTAAAAGGATAACATCTGGAGAACATATCATAAAACACAAAAGAAGTAAACAAATTAAAAAAAAACTTCTAAAAGACAGAGGAAATTTAATTGCCTCGGAAGGGAGTATTCCCTTCCGTAAATGTACTATATAATAATGCATGAAAGAGATTGTAGCATAATATTCAATCCTGTAAAACACAAGATTTTTTTTTAATTTCAAGCTCAAATGATTGAAATGAAAGTTGATTAATCATTGCGATAACTCACTTTGAAGGAAAATGATAGATACTTTGAAAATATCTTGGGGAATTATTAATTACTGTTTAAGGATATCGCTGCCTATTCAACTTCATGCAACAAGGAACACAATAAAAAGCACTTTAATCCCGATTTTCGATTTAAAAGGCCATCATCCATATCTTACTTTAAAGTGCATCTATGTCAATATAAAAATGAATATATTATTTTTTATGAATAATATATGAAAACAAAATAAAATTAATTTATCTGTACCACATATATGTTTGCTTTATTTCAGTTTTCCCAGGTAAATCAAATGTCCTGCTTGCTAGAAATTCAGATATATTAGTATGCAGAAAATGTTATATAATTTACTCAGTATCCTGGACGCTTTATGACAAATGTCTCATGCATTTCATTTCTCACGTGCAAAACAAAAATCAAGTATTTTAAAAAGGACAAGGAAGCCATGTAAATAATTTTAAAAATTCAGCCGGTTGTGGAGAAGAAAAGTACTCTTAATAATGCTAGATTAAAGTTTAAGTGTATCTTTCATCCGACTAAAGGCGATAATGTGTTTGTACATGGGAGTCTCTCTCTCCATTAGTTTTAGATAGTTTTTGATAGTTTTCGTTTTTTCCAGGCAAATAATATCTTGTTTTGTGAGGGTCTTTATTCAGATAGTTTTCTTTGATGTTGTTGATTTTGTTTTTTTCATCCATGCATGTCACATGTTTTCATTTAATTACTATAATTATCATTTGAACTGTTATACTGCTTTAAAGTTGAGAATATATTATGTTACAGCTGTCTTCATGCTAAGTAGAAGTATCGTGGTACTTATTTGAATTATGTATTTGTGTTGACGTGTAATTAATTTGGACATCATTCTAATTCTTATAAAGAAAATATAAAGTCTGCTGGAAAAAATGGCAGGGAATTGTTATATTCTTTTCGGTTAATTTGTTATATTACCATATAGATAAGAACGTTAAACGCTGCTAGGTTTGTTTTCTTTTCATCAAATAGCCAACAATTTAATTATGAAATGACAGAATGTCATTGATGAATTGAATTACCGGAAACAAATGTGCAAAAGTGAAAACAAAATCTATAAATTATTGGTTTCCTTATGAAATTCCCCTTGCAATTAATCAACTTCGGTATATGATAAAAAAAAACAAATTAGGGAAGATTACCCAGGAGACAACCACACTTTGAATGGTGACATCGAGGTCTACTATAAATTAAGCAAAGGGGTTTTTTTTTTTTTTTTTTTTTGTTTTGTTTTTTGTTTCCTTAAAATCATTGTTAATTTGCTTGTGTTGAGAACATTCGGTTGTGGTTTCTGATATCATGATTGATTCATTTATTTCCGCTTTCAATACTAAACCCTAATGTTTTTTTTTATTATCTATTTTCAGAAAATCGTCATGATAAAATTTATACAATTTCAGATATTCGAATAAACCGCTCATTTACCTTTCTTATAATTTTTAAAGTAGAATTTAAAACACATTTTGCAGCACACAGCAATGGGCGAGTGAAAAGATGGAGTTTTCAATTTTAAACATTTATGAAATGAACTGGGCTGTGATTCCTAAAAAAAGAAAAAAGGAAGATATAGTGCAATGCACCCTCGTATAACTTTTATAAAAAAAAAGTAAATACAGTAATCACCAAAAGATCTTCAATAAATGTGAACACATCTTAAAGTAAGCTCCGAGAGGCCCCGACAACAAAAGTAATAAAATCCACGGTAACAGAACGATGACAGTTCCTCAATATGTCGTCAAATAGCGACACGAAGACATATTAATGACCAAAATTATCAAACACTTTTGACATTAGAGTGAATTCATTCATTTCTAACCAAGTATCATGCTGAAAGCGCAGCAGAAAACTTGGAAATAATGGACAAACACCGAAACCGATAAAATTGGATTAAGGCTAGAAACCACTAATTCCACTTCCCATAGGCTTCTATGCTAATTTCACAATATTCAATGGCTTCTCTGGACTTTACCTTAACTTTAACTTGCAGAGGACTATATATCAGCATGATACTACATATGTCAGCTCACAATCCTCAGAATGGCACGTGGGGTTAGCAGACTTGCAGTGCAGTACTGGTCACCGGAAGTGAAGTGTCTATAAATAGCATGGGAAATCCCAGTGTTTTCACAAGATAGGGGTATATTTAAAAATCATTATGGAGATTAGGCTTCACATCACAAGAAGCAAAATGCACCTTTAAAATGTACAGAAATGTTTTTCTTTTCAGAAACTGTTTAATTTTTTTAAATAAGATGAGAACTTTTTTCACAGCACTATGAGGAACAGGGATAATTTCTGCGTAGGACTATTTTTGCGTACGTTCCAAATGCTGATTGGTTGAATTGGTGGTCTGTAACCTTAAGACAACGAATGATCACCATAAAACAAGCGTCATTTATCAATAATTTGTCGAAAAGTTTTTAATTTGATCTTGAACTTGAAATCAAAAAAGTAATACATCGTCCGGTGAAATCCAACGCAGGGCCAAAATCTTACTGGAAGATTAAAAAAAATAAAATGGGTATCTCGGTAAACGTTCTATGTAAATACCGTAGGAGGGTGCTTCGGAATGGTACCATCTACGAATGGAAAATTAGCAATAGGGAAATCGAAATAGTCTTTTTGTCATAAATATTTGTATGAAGGATGTCATTTTCTACCGTTATATCTATATCAAGAAAAGATGTACGCCCTTGGTCATCTTAATTTCTTTTGGGTACATATCAGTTTTCGAAGTTTGCGGCCAAAATATGATCAAGATATCGAAAAGAATTTTTTTTTTTCACGCAACACATCATGTTTTGAAGGATCTATATAAAGAGTTATGCTATTAATTGTGATTCGTAACAGTAGATGAACAAATTGACTAAGGGAGGTGCACAATTAGACCCCATTAGAATACCAACAATGGGTCGGTATACAGTATAACCAAAACGAAAATAAATATTGTAAATTAAAAAATTCTACGAATTTATTTTATAAAGATATGTCCAGTTAGTATATCTATCCCGTCTAAACTCACTGAAAAAAAAACATTGTAGTCATTACAAGAAATGAACTGAGAACCAGAATTTGTTTTTTTTTTATTTCTTTACAGGGCAGTGTTGTATTCAAGGTTTAGAGGTCATAACTATCTGCAGAAACATACGAATCTATCTTGAAACTTATGAAGCCGATATAATACCTCAACAAATTTTCGATACTCCAAAAATAGTTAACACCATTATATTCATAACAGTTATTAAAAAAATGATAACAATTTTTAAAAGTATTTAAAGTAGAGATTAAATTATTTGAAACATTAAATGAAGAACACTTACTGGAGAATAAAATAAAACGTTATTTGAACTGCTGTCTATGATGTTTTGCTGTCTAGTATAAGATTGGAATGGTCATTTGGTCAGTGATTTTGTCCTTGGCATATTGTTAACATTTATGAAAATTATTCAGTGAAAATCAAATTATCACCAACGCACACTGTATGAAATTAACGTAAAATGATCATTCAAAACTGAAAGACACAAACTTTCGCTTTCTTGGTGTTGTGTTTAAATGACAGAGATCTATTGAAGTACCAAAAATATGTGGTGCTAGTAGTCATATATCTGTACCTGTATAAATAAGTTATCAAGGAAACCTAAATCCTAGCAGAAATCAAAAGAACGTTACCCAGGGACAAAGCCAGACATGGAAAACAGACACACACAACAAAGAACATAAAATTACTAAAATAATGCATACAAGGTAACAAAAGTAAATGAGCAACTCCGACTCCATTGAAAACTGGAAGCATAGACCAGGTACACCGGTAGGTTAAGCGTCCTCTGCTTTTTCTTAGAAACCCCGTCGAGTTGCTCATAAAAAGTAAAGTCCAGGGTAGAGGAAATGAAAACTATGACACGCTGAATAAATCAGTTTTCATGGTGTAAATGAATACACCGTAACGATCCACGAGTTCATGATGACAACCATAAAACTTCTGTAGAAATGACTTCAATCTTGTAACCCTGTTCAAAAAGCCTAATGTAAGAAGTCTTGTGCGATATAAGAAGTCTGCGTAGTTACGACAAGCTCTGGCAAAACGTATGAAAGGGTGTTGGTTCTCGTTATTATATCGTCATGCATATGATATGATTATATCAATAGTTACAAAAGCAGCTTAACGATTGCATTATCATCAAGTGTATGACAACATTAACGATAAATGCTGAAAGATTCGTGACGTAATGTTAATTGACCTCGGATAGAATTCTACGGTAAAATGAACTACTTTCTTACTATGTGCTGAAGGTGTGCTTTTTAAAATATTTTTGGGGTGTATTTAGTGTATTTTCGAGCTGCAGGCTAAACGTTTTATAATTTTGCTACAAAGATGTCCAGTTATTTGTTTTATGTTTTTGCAGTAGAATCAAACGTTTCCAATCATTACATATTTTTTATGTCAATAATCGTCATATTTTGACTATATTACTATTATAAACATTGATTATAAAGAGTCACAAATCATGATTTGATGAAGAGTGGCAAAATTCTGGTTACAGGTCTCTGCTGTATATAGTTATAATTATCGCAAGTTGTTGAATGATCTTTACATTTATTTGTATGTATCTACCCTTGTGCAATAGACATAAAACCTTTCATGATATTATCCTCTGCTCTCTTTTCGAAGTACAAAGAAACAAGACATGCCAGAAATTATGTTGTTATAATGTCCGGGTGAACGTATGTCTTCTAAAATATTCTTTATAAACAGTCACAAACATGTGGTTTTCAATGATATTCAGGAAAAGTATAATGAAATAAAAATCATTCATTTTTTTTTATTGTCAAATGACAAATCGCAAGTAAAAATCACGAGGACTAAAGGAAGAGAAAACAATGCGGGGGGTGGGGCTACACAAATACGTGGTATTTGCCAGAGATTCTTCATACTTTATAAAAACGATTTCGTACTATCTTCTTAATACAGAAGATGTTGTTAAAATGACAACATATTTGACCCAATGGTGGAAGTGGTGTGAATTTCAGTTTGACCAATGTGTTCCGCTGACCTATTCCTTTACTTTTATGGGGCTAACTGTATTACTGATTATTAAAACTAAGGCATTCTTCCTTCGTCTGTGGGAACATCCCTTCACCACCTGTGCATGGAGTTTTTGTATCACAATTCAAACGTTGTGCCAGATCTTTCCGAACTTACGTTGATTTTCTGTACACTGCTTAACTTAGAATTAGGCTTCTGGAATAGGGTTATGTTACTTCAAGGTTAAAGTCATCATTACAAAAAATATATTTTTGTCATGAATTTACGAATCATTACGGCGTTTTCGTTCACAATGTCATGGTTTTCCGCTAGAACCTTGGTTGCCTTGAGTACTCTTTCCTTTCATCTGTTGGCTACCAGGCTGTGACATTTTATGATATACTCGGCAGGGGTTACAGGAAAACCCGAGAAGGCTTACTCTATAGGTCCATGTTATCAGTTTTTAGTGGAGTCAAGGTTGCTTACTTATTTTAGTTTCTATGTGCATGTAACTTTAGTTATTCCATTGCCTTTTTGTGTGAAACTAGATTTTTTGCTTAGTCGTCAGTCTTCGATTAGGTTTTTTTTTATTACCGATCGATTCCTGCTTCTTTTTATTTCTCTTTTATTTTTTTTTTATTTTTTTATTTTTATTTTTTTTTGGGGGGGGTGGGGGGGTGGGGGGGTTAACGCCCGAGCAGCAATATTTCAGCTATATTCAGGCGATGAACATGAAGTGGATGATAAAATAAACATGAAATTTTAATTTTTTTCTGTCGTATTATCATTTATAGGGCAGGAAAAAGGTATGCAACTAAAAAATACCCGATTGTCTGCTTTGTTACTATTGCGACTTCTTTTTTGTTTTGTTTGTTGGGATAACAAATAAAAACTGCAATATTACGTTTATTGGTTGATCAAGGAGGGTATAACACTGTGTAACACATAAAATTAAGTGATAACAAGTGATATGTAAATATTGATAGATGCCAAATAACAAAAAGTAAATACTTCAAAAGGTTTGAAAATTGGAAACATTGACATAAAAAAATATCTTTTATTGATAGATTAACTAACTTCCTTTAGATAAGAGGGAACATTGGAAAAATGTTACCTTTCATCGATAGAAATGTTTGTCTAATGTTCTACCCCAATAAATGATTCGACGAATACTCTTACACACATCAATGATAATAATACAAAGACTTCGGTAAAATCCGTCCATGTTATAGGGAGGTCTACCCTAATAATCGTGAAAAGAAAGAGATCTCGCACACATAAATGAAAAGTTCGAAAAGCGTGGGAAATGCCGTCTAATTAATTGGGTGGTTTTTATTATTCTTGAAATTCTGATATTTCTACATGTCTAGCTGATTGTACCATTCATAACTAACTGATTGAGAAAACGTCTATCTATGTTGATTTGAATATATTATTTTTCAAACGATTTAAAAATTTAAGGTGAAAATACTTTCAGCTTCAGCTGCCTTTGTGAAATACTGTAAGGAGGTTAGGGTTGGGAGGTATGTGATATTTTGAATGAGCAGTGCATATATTACTTTTACATGATATTATTTACGCAAATAATTTTAGCGTAGTTTATATCATTCCTTTCTCTGTTCAAAGAGGAGATGAAATCAAAGAATTAGTCAGCTGTAAATATAGGGTCAAACGTATCGAGAAAAGTATGAGAAGAATAATCACCCTAAAACTAGTGAGACAAAATCTACATTCTTATGTTTTTTTTTTTCCAATATCCAAATTTATGCCTCCCTTTTGTGTTGAAATATATCGGAATTGATGAAATGTAATGGAAACGGGAGGTTTAGCTCGCTCTAATATGAACCAAACTTTCACAATGGAAATATCTGTATCGTGTCAGGATCATTGTGATGGTTTCCAACTTTCCGATTTTTACCCTGATATTACCATCTGTTATAGTCTTTCCTTTCGACTACTGCCTAAATTTTATCAGTTCGGTTGGTTAGTTATTACCCTGAATTCATATACGACGTTCGGCATAAAACACAATTCAACCTGACTAAACATGCGGCGAAAGCTGTTTGCTTTGATAAATTTCTCACCATATCATTATTCTGTATTAACCACAAGCAAGACATGTCCTTCTACTTTTGATAGATCGCTATCGGTTTATGTTATATTCCCTTTTCAGCTCACCTTGCCAAAGGCCATGTGAGCTATTGCCATCACTTGGCGTCCGTCGTCGTCGTCGTCGTCGTCCATGGTCGTCGTCGTTAACAATTATACAAAACTCTTCTTCTCTGAAACTACTTGACTAATTAGAACCAAACTTGGTATGAATGTTCCTGGGGTATCCTGCATAGAACTGATGTGGGAATTTTTGATTAGTCAAAAAACATGGCCGCCGTAACTAAAAATAGAACATAGGGGTCATACAGTAGTTTTTCACATATATTTCCTAAACCGTTAGGTTTAGCTGAATTCTGACGTAGATAAAAGTGTTCAGCATGATGAGATCTATCTCTGGTCAAATTTTGGTTTTAATCCGTTATGCCATGTTGGAGTTATTGCCTTTTTTCAACGATTTTTGCTATTTTTAATGTTATTTCTTTCCAAATCTTCTCCTCTGACACTACTTGACCAATTGAAACCAAACTTTGTATGAATGTTCCTTGGGGTATTCTGCATAGAACTGAAGTGGTGATTTATGATTCGTCAAAAAACATGACCGCGGTTACTAAAAATAGAACATAGGGGTCAGACAGTAGTTTTTCACATATATCTCCTAAACCGTTAGGTTGGTAGGGAAAATGACTTTTTTCTAATAGTTTTCAGTCAATATCTTGAAAACTATGATAGATTAAAAGAAACTTTCAACTGTTGAAAAGATCTTGTGATAGTCCTACCAAAGACTTCTTTAGTTAAAATTGTTGGACAACTTCTTGTTCAATTTATTGCCTTTGAAAGGCAAAATTCAAGAAGGTGAGCGATTCAGGCTCCTGGGAGCCTCTTGTTTTTTTGTTAGTCTTAGTACATTGATTAATGGCACTTGTAAATTCAAACAAACGTTTGGAACTTTGGTTTATAGCTTCAAAAGGAGAAATGCTGTTTGTTTTTCATATACCCCTTCAAAAATGTTTATTTCTTATAGTTTTGCAAAGACAAAAGATCATATTTGAAATTAATATTGTTTTCGAGTGTGATGTGTTTTTATCTATTACTTAAATTGGTTATTTGACCACAATATTGTATGTCACAAAACAGCATTCTAACTAATTGTTATTTTATTTCTATTGAAAATCAAACTAATATCTATAAATAGATGACTTTTGTCAGAACAGTTATATATCGGATTAAACAGCTATCTTTCGGACGATCAGAAACTGACATAGTTTACATGTTACGTACGTTCAAATCAATGACAAAGAATGTTTACTATCACTGCTAGAGCATTCTTACTACAAGCATATCAATGACATTTGTATAATTTTGGCACCTTTCAAGTTTCGTCACAGTTTTCATACAATAAGTAACCCGAAAAACTGGAATACATATACCCATATAATGCAGTAAAGTGATGATGTACGACTTGCCAGACCTGTTCTCCTTGGGATAGTCGGAGTATTGCTGAATTTGATGCTGTGGACCACATCGGTATGCTCTCCGCCCATACGGTAAATATCATTTTCCCTTCCAACATCAGCATTACAGCAGCCTAGTAAATAGAACGGTTGAGATAATGAATATTTCCTCCCCAATGTTCCTGTGATTACTGAACTTCGAGCTTGTTTCATTTAGTTGATTATTATTATTATTATTATTATTATTATTTGTCATCATTGCCGAATTCAAAGTATTTGATTGTTGTATTGAAAATACGAATCATTTAAGAATGTTACTATAAATACCATTTTCTTGTTCTGTAATTCATGTCTAACTAAGTTAGGTCAAGTGTTGTACATTTGACTACTCTGATGTATTTAGACGTAATAAATCGTACAAAAGCGTAACGATTGACATTAAGGTCGTATTGAATATGTCGCGTAATTATCAATAATTATTTTGTTCCTCGAATACAGTGGGATGTCATGTGACCCTTGTAGCTTTTCTATACCACTTCCGGGTCAAATGCCCCCCCCCCACCCCCCTTATGTAGTACCAAAAACACACTGAACCTAGACATATGCATTGTAAGTGCATTATTTGTGATTAAAAGTAGTCAAAATGAAGCTGAGAATGTGTACTTTAAAATCATATATGTAATTAACAACAAAAGTGTATGAATATTGTTTACATGTCTGAGTAATTTGCCTCCATGCTGTCAGTTAGCAGAACAGATAAAAATGTGGATTTTTCAGTATTATTTATTCAAGTAAATTTTGTGAAGAATTCCTACTATCATCGTACCATTAGCATAAATGATTTTGGAAGCCTTATTTTCCAAGCTTCGCAACGGTATGCAACTTTAAGTTGTCATTTGTCCTGGGAATTCACAGTGAGACTTTGAAAATTACTTTTTTAACATGTAAAGTAATGGAAACGTTAGAAGTGGTTAGTGAGATAAATTAAATTATGGCATATTTCAGAGAAATGCATAATTTGAGGAAAATTGCCTTTCCTGGTCATTATTTCCATTTTCCCATAAAATCAGTATAGTGATATTGGTAATCTGGCTATATTTTAAGAGGTGCATTGTGCAAGGTGTTTTAAAAAACAACATAGCAACAAGATTTTTATCAGTAACAGTGACTCATAACTTGATGTCATCCATGAAATACACAAGGTCACTGCTTGGGATATTCAAAGTACTCAAATAGTCACACAGCACAGACTTAGAATCACACAGTAATAAAATAGGTATGATATAAATTGTTGAAATCTGTTCTTTTTTCTTAATGATAAATGATATTTGCTATTACAACTTCTTGAATTATCATATGTATCACTTTGGTGTGACAAGTTAGTTAAAATTGTAACTTTTTAGTAATTTAGGGAAAATAGCACTGAGGGGCATGATATAAAAATGACCATTTCTTTGTAGTCCTATGTCTGATTTTGATAGTTTTGGTCTTATAAGACTCACAATACCACAGGCTTTCATAAAACGTAATTAAGAAAGACATAAAAACTCATAAATGTTTTTAAGGTCTCACTAACCACTTCCGGGTCAAATGGCCACCTCCACCCACCTATGTAGTACCAAAAACACACTGAACCTAGACATATGCATTGTAAGTGCATTATTTGTGTGTATTATGATTAAAAGTAATCAAAATGAAGCTGAGAATGTTTACTTTAAAATCATATATGTAATTAACTACAAAAGTGTATGAATATTGTTTACATGTCTGAGTAATTTGCCTCCATGCTGTCAGTTAGCAGAACAGATAAAAATGTGGATTTTTCAGTATTATTTATTCAAGTAAATTTTGTGAAGAATTCCTACTATCATCGTACCATTCGCATAATGATTTTGGAAGCCTTATTTTCCAAGCTTCGCAACGGTATGCAACTTTAAGTTGTCATTTGTCCAGGGAATTCATAGTGAGACTTTGAAAATTACTTTTTTAACATGTAAAGTAATGGAAACGTTAGAAGTGGTTAGTGAGACCCTAAGACGGTGGACTTAGTGCAGGCGGTGTTGCCATAGATGTCGTAGCGGTACGATTTCCAGTCCCGCGGAAGGAAACATTTGCTTTGCAAATTTGACAGTTCTAACATCGTTGGCACTGGATGCTGTGTTGCCATAGATGTCACAGCGGTACGAGTTCTAACATCGTTAACATCGAATTTTTCAGACTCACTTATAAGTTTACATTATTATTTGGTCCGAGGGAACAGAGTATCGAATAGAGTCGTCACATTGTGAGACATTTTATATGTTTTTTTTTTTTTTTTTTTTGGTTTTTTTTTTTTTTTTTTTTATTCGTGGCGGTTTCTTGTCAATTTCTAATTTCCGTATCAATTCATCCACTAAGTAGGTATTTAAATAGAGGGTAAATTAGTGACATTCATTAAAATGATATTTATGACGCTTTCTCCACTAATCAACCGTGCGGTAATAAAATAATAAAAGCTTTATATATTCTCAAAAAATACATACCCTACTCTTTTAGTGTTCATCAGTACAAGTTTTTCTACGTATAAGTTTACCTTTTGACGGATTTTTGCAGCTACAACTATCGTGAAATGGTAAGTACCATTAACAGGGGCAGTAAATCGGCCATTAGAACCGTCATAAGCTTTGCCATCGTTTGTAATAACTTTTGTATAGGCTAGAACTTTTGTTGTATTGTTGGGAATGTAGTTTTTATCGAGACCAGTAAAAAAGGCAATTTTCTGTGGCTGTGTTGACGGTGCGGAAGACGACTTACCTAGAAAAACAATTATACAAATTATTACAAAAATTCTACATGGTAAAAGGGAAATAATCTATACAGACATCTTAACAATGTAATAAATGATAACATTATATTTCGTAGTTCGTTCCGTTTGTCAATAACAGATAAATATCTTAAATATTAAAACCATCAGAGAGGTCCATTCCATTATTTCTCAAACTATCTGTTGATTAATATCCAAAAGAAACACCAACTGCTTCGGTATTTTGTATGTGTGTGTGTTAAATTTTTGTGTCAAATACAAAATGAAATAAATATTGATATAATCCAAGATGAGAGTAAATGTTTATATTATAGTGTGAAGTTAATCTTTTTGGATTTATGTAAATATTCATACACCATTAATACGCACCTGGTTTCCCAGGTATCCCCGGTTCCCCAGGTAAACCTTGAGCTCCTTTTTCTCCGGGGATTCCAGGTGGTCCTCTTGGCCCTTTGATTGGGAGACGAACGGCTGATTTCGTGTTGCCTTTACATGAAATTTCCAGTTCACATGTTCCCTGGTTATTGTCTGTAAACTTTTCTTTGAGTCCCTTTCTGTTTCTGATTCTTCTTGATGGAGATACAGTTATGAACATGAGGAAACAAAAGGATACTAATTGTCGTACATCCATTACCTCAAGCGTGATCTGAAAAAAAAATCTTGAATAAATTCTTTTAGAGAAAATTATTCATATGATCAAACGGACGAGCCTCAAATATTCTTACCGAAGATGATGGTTACAGAGTGTAAACAGTAATGCCTTTAATTTTACTAGTTGCATTATTACGATCATAAAATGTGTCTTCGATATTAAGCATGGTAAAGAGAAATCGATGTCATCGAAACGATGTTAAATTATCAGTGGAGTAAATTGTCTGTTTGGAATCATTTATTAAATTTCAATACAGTTGTTTCGACTGAAGACGTCAATAAATAAAAAAAGATTCTGGTCTTTATAGACTTTAATTAAACGTTACGGATACAGAGAACACGCATTTAGTCTGAAAAAGGATGATTTCTGGAAAGAACTACTTTGTACATGTCCTATTAATATTAGATGATACATTAAACCTCCACTGTCGGCTGAATATAGGGGGGAGAAAAACTGTGATTAAAATAGGTTACAGTTGCAAATTGCGTGCTATTGATATTTATAATCAACAATTGAACTATTAATGCTTAGTCTGATCATTCACACGTATACCAGTAAGAAAAACAAATGCTAGGACAGGATATGAAGTACAACTGATGAAGTTATCATGATGTCGTAAAATGTTACATCATATGTCCATATCCGCGTTTGACAATTTGTTTTTTATATTCTACAGGACATGATATATATATTTTAAACAGGTGTAGAATTTCTATACCATATATCTATTGCATGTACCTATTTCATGAGTAGACCGCAGTTGTTTTTCTTAGTTTTTTTCCTGCCACGACTGTTTTGTATTCAATTATTTCAATGACTGTATACGATCTATATGCTCTTATTATACCTCGTTGTAATATTTTACTAATAAAATGCAATATTTCATTCAATAACTATTATATATATATTTATTTGAGGGTTTTATTTTGTTTTGTTATGGTAGTTATTTTAGGGTTTACTTTAGGTTTGATTATGTTTGGTTTGTTCAACTTTTTTTTTTTTTTTTTTGGGGGGGGGGGGGTATTTTATGTCTTGTTTGGTTTAGTTTTGCTAAGTTATATTTTATTTGGTCTTTGGTTTTTGTTTCTTTTTTCGTTAACATTATACCTAATGATGAGCCTTTAAACTTTAAAGTTTGTCCTTATGGAATCAGTTTTAACTGTACGTATTGCTTTATTACTTCTTTGTAAGGAGGAAAACTATGTAGAATTTGTAGTATTTGATTCTTATTGGAGGCATCGAAATATTCATATTTCAAATTCAATCATGTTAACCAAACAGCAATATGTCATCTTTTTGGATTGCAATTTCTCCAATTTCCTTCCAAGAGCTACAGAAACGCTCTCTTCGATACTATGAGAAGTAAATCAATTAGACATGTCGTGTCCCCTGGGAAATGATTATCCAATCTATAAACGTTTAGAATATAAATTTATTCTTTCGACCCCTGACTATTCATCACTCAGTTTCAGATTACAAAGACACTTATCACACTCCGTGGTGGAATCTGATTTGTAGACAATTTGTATAAGTGTTCGCAACATATTTGTTCTGGAGATTTGTCGAATTAATTCACCATCGGAAACACTTGTAGAACCCTGAGCGGTAAATTATTGACAGAATATTTATGTTTTGTATCTGTTTAACCTATCTCTAATTCTTACAAAAATAATATAATTTTTATCCAGAAAAATGAATGAACTGCGGTTTGCAGGGCAAACATGTAGCCTTGGGAGGCTAATTCTATATAGATTGCTTCTACTATAATTTTAGCTTGTTATAATTGTCTTTAAATGGATAAATGTCAGCTGAATATGTATAATAGGTTTCACATAAAAACAATAACATATTTAGAAATACGATGGAGTTATTTGGTATGAAACCACAAGGATAGAAGTAACAAAAACAAAGACATACCATTTTACAATAAAACAAAAAGAGGCTCCACGAAACCAAAATGTTTTACCTAGACAACGATCTGATGGCTATATCATTGATCAAGTCGAATAAAAGAATTTGATTTACGGAGGCCAATGTTAACCCCACGTTATACTTGTGTAGGCCTTGTCATAAGTATCATGTCACCAACCGAAAGCTTCTTTAAATCTAATATGTTTTCAAGTTTTTAGCTAACAACTACACGTAACTATTTGCAAGGGCGATAAGAGGTCATTGTTCAACTTCCAATTCAATAAACTTTGACAAACATCATCCTTGACGTGCTTGCTTTACTGACCTGGCAAAACATGGCAGTTATATTCTATTTATAAACAAGTACTATCTTTACTTCGTTGTTTTTCCAAAAAAAAAGATGGTACACATAGATACAAATACATAGCTCTCGGTAGAGATTCCTCATACTTTGTAGGAAATAATTCCAAATCATCTTCCAAATATACAGAAGATGTTTACAAAATGCTGGAATGTTTAATCGACAACATATTTGTCCAGTGTGGTGGACGCGTTTTTCAACAAACAGTCGGCCTTCCAATGGGAACAAATGCTCCTATACTTGCTGACCTATTCCTTCACTCTTATGAGGCTGACTTTATAGATGATCTTATCCGAAAGAAAGAATATCATTTAGCTAGATCTTTTAATCTCAGTTTTTGCTATATAGATGACCTATTATCGTTAAACAATACTAGTTTCGGGGATTTGATACATCGTATCTACACAAAAGAACTTGAGATAAAGAATACTACAGACAGAGTGAAATCAGCCTTTCATCTGTGGCAACATCCCTTCAGCACCTGCATATGGAGTGTTCATATCACAATTAATACGTTATGCCAGAGCTTGCCGAAACTACACAGACTTTTTGTATCGCGCTATAATTCTAACAAATAGGCTTCTGGAACATGGTTATGTTGCTCCAAGATTGAAGTCATCACTACAGAAGTTTTATGGTCGTCATCATGAACTCGTGGATCGTTACGTTGTATCCATCTGTGCCATGAAAACTGATTTATTCAACGTGTCATAGTTTTCATTTCCTCTTTCGTCTACCCCGGGCAGAGGACACTTACCTACCGGTGCACCTGGTCCGTGCTCCCAGTTTTTAGTGGAGTCCGAGTTCCTCATTTGCTTTTGTTACTTCTTAAGTATGATTTTAGTTACTTTATGTTCTTTGTTGTGTATGTCTGGTCTTTGTTCCTGGATAACATTCTTTTGATTATCGCTATAACCTTGGTTCCCTTGATTACTCTTTAAAAAAAGATAGCCGACGCGGTAAAATTTTGTTCTTTCTACTTATAATTGTTTGCATTTCATTCAGAAAATAACACATGGCACACAATTTTGATACAGTTTTTTTTCGAACGCCACTATGTTATCAGTATTTGGACAATCGGGAAACAGAATTGCGATCAGGTGACTTGCATTTCCATGGATGAGCGTCTTTAAGGTTAAAGGGTAAAAAGCGAAAATATACCGACTGCGTCGGAAAAAAAACACTTATTTCAATATTTTTATTTACATGTATTATTTTGACCATCATCTTTTGACTGTATACAAGTGCATGCAATCTGCGGTTAGGTTAAACTAATAAGATAAATAATACATTTAAATAAAAATATTGAAATTAGTGTGTTTTATAAATATAATATAACAGCCATGTTTGTCCGTTCATTAAAGCAAACACGTCAATGATGATGATCAAATTTTAAGTTAGTCTGCTCATAAATTACAAAGATCTTTTTAAAATTACGATTACAGACGTCGAGGACATACATGTACCAAATAAAGACATTGTCCACCTGGTTGTTTGGTCCCGGTGAGCTAAAGAAAAAATCCGAAAATTTCATTATTGTTACACTCAGGGATTTGATAATATACAAAAATACCAATGATATATATAGCAAATTTCGATATGTTGTACAAATGTTTCAAGGAGTAACCAGCAGCATTAGAATCAAATATATAGGAAGTTCTCCATCAAAAACTTAATTGTCTACAAGAAGTACTCAAAACCAAAACTATCGAAACCCATCACCGAGAGGTTCTTTCATGCGCAATATTTATGACAATTCTAAAAACATGGTAAAAACTGAAAGTATATGGGCAAGTCGAACCCAACCAAAACTTCGAGGTAGGAACAGACATCCTTATCTTTTCTACAAATACCATTCGAGTGGTAATTTATATCAAGAAGTTTAATACTGCATCAAAAGTCCTTACAACTTTCTGCAAAACTCTCTCTCTTCCGCTCTTATAATGTAATCATACGCTTTGAAAAAAAGCCTCAATCAACTGGAGCCGAATGGGATCACGGACAAAAGGAAAATTAACTACATCAAATGAAAAGTTGTTGTCTTTGTCGTAGAGGTTCATCATATGTTTCCTCCTTGGTCTTTTTTTTTCTAAATGTGTGTAAAGATACGATGTAGATATACTATGTAGTATATTTACCTTAATTTTTTGTTTAAAAGATTCACAGATGCAAAGCCATTAAATCGATTATCTTTACAGGCAGCATAGAATCTATGTAGTATAGAAAATTAATGCCTAAACTAAATGTGCACTTTCTCTTGCCCAAATATTATTTCTATAATAACATTTATAAACTGTATCAAAGCAACTTTTAGGAAATGAGCTACCCTGTATCACCTTTCAATACAGAACAAATGCATATGAGCTAGCTACCCTGTATCACCTTTCAATACAGAACAAATGCATAGGTAGGAAATGAGCTACCTGTATCAACTTTCAATGTAGAACACATGCAGAGGTAGTTTGAGAAACTTTCGGTATTCTACAAGCCCATGAGGTTTCGCTGAATGTTTGGGAATTTAGTTCGAAAAGTGGAATAAAAATTGACTGTGCCAACTGGAAAATGGAAGAATTGTGTCTTGTCAATAGGGCTCAGATTATTTATATAAAAATTCGTTAATTTGTTTCCTTTCCATCTAATATTCTTTTATATATATAAATGCTACTTTCTGAAAGTTTTATGCTGTTAAAAACGTTTGACTTAGCCATTATAATGCTTATGATTTTAATATAAACCTTCGTGCATATATATGGATATGCAAAGAATATTTAGAATTAATTGTAAATATTGAAAAAAGGAGGGCAATTATATACTTGATATCCTTGTTTAAATCATGCAAATTATACCACAACTGATCCCAGACGAAGAGAACAAACAAAAAAATGTATTGCAAGAAATCAGCTGTACAATAAAACATCAATCAGTAAACACAATGAGTTCAAAGTTACTAACGTGGTCAATTTTCTAATTCCAATACTTAATGTACGTTGGACCATTATTCATACAATAGTCAGTATATTTAAAAGTATCAAAATAAAACTGTTGTTTTAAAAAGAACTTTCACTTTTCGGCTGATAATGTATCTAAGAAAGTACGAAATTTCAATAGTATTTTCCCACGAAAAACCGAAGGAAAGTAAATAGGTCTTTAGTTTATATATATTTAACTTACCCAAGATCTATCACAGTAATATCATCACTCCATCTTCTTCTGATACTAAAAACATAGTTTTTTCTCTGATTTTTCTTTTTTAATTTACTTGAATAACTACCGTCATACAAATGAAATAAATTGTCACAAATAGTCATTGATTGAACTGTTACATGGATGTAAGCTTCAGTCGTCAAAAGACAAACTTCCGTTTTTCTAGCGGCAATAAGTGTACTGCGGACATTAACGAGATACCTCACTTAAGAAAGAATAAAATTTTCAATCGAGTTCGATTCGTCGGTCGGTAAATTGCTCTGCTGTCTAATCTAATGTACTCAGATGGACAATTTATATCGAGAAATTAGCTCACGGCTATTAAGTTCCTATACTTTTTTTTCAAAAACAAATAGCATTAACTTTAATTTCCATGATATATATAGAAACTGCAATAACTGAGAATTTATCGTTAGAACTTCAAGGAATCGATTACAAACGCATTACTTATTTTTCAATCGTTGATGGATTGGTATTCCTATGATATGAAGCAATTCCAATTCAATGGTCAAAATGTAACCTGTAACGTGCATTTATTCCATGCGGTTGATAGAAATATTTTAGAAGCTTAATGATGCGATAATTGTATTGCAAGTTATCAAAAAATGAATTTCAATAAAATTCTTTTGACTTTTTACATGATCTTGAACTTGATCTTTTGATATCGTCGAAGTGTATCGAGAATTTATGTGTAATATGCTCCTTATGAAAGCAACTATGTAATATGCCATTCATTTTCTACATTCAGACTATAATATAACAATGGATATGGTAAATATGTCCCAACCGGGAAGGGAAATATCAGATCTAAGCCACCCATGGGTCTTCAATGACTAGATTTTAAAATTACGAAACTAAAATTTTGAGACAGCATCATGATGGATATTTTGATTAAGTTATTGGAAAATTTATGAAAAATGTTTTGTTCAAATTTGATGCCACCACACCCTTCTACCGAAAAGTCCTTTTGGTATGTTTTGCATATACTTATTATACACAACATAAAAACATAAGTTGTTGGTGAAAGAGCCTTTACATTCTAACTAAATTCTGTTACTCAGAATGGTAGTTTTAAACTCCAGACTGTGATTTCTTTGAGTTTTAGTTAATCCAAAGTAAATATCATCGTAGCGGAACAAAGCGTACACTTGACCTGTAACTTGGTAAACTTACATACCAAAAATTATGTCATAATCTGCAAGCATTTAGAAAAAAAGTCGGAAAACCGGTTATTTCTGTGAATTTAGCTAAGTTCTAGGCCCGTAATTTCGGTAAAAATCATCGAAAGCAAAATGAAAATTAAGTTTGACCAGTAACTAATCATGGTAAACTTGTACAGCAAAAATCATGTCTATATCTGCAAGACTTCAGAAAAAAGTCCGGAAAACGGTTATTTCTGTGAATTTTGCTGAGTTCAAGGTCCTAATCTCAGTAAAAATCATCGGAGAGGAACGAAAGTTAAACTTGACCTTAACTTAGTTAAAGGGCTAATGACAACTTCAATGCAATGGAAACTTTTGTGACCCATATTATTGCAATCAATCAAAGATTTCAAGATATAGTGAAAAACGGGAGAAAACGTCATTTTTCACCTTTAAAAGACAGTTACTTTAATGAGGAATTGTCCTACTTCAACCAAATGGAGAGTTTTGTAGATCTTTAAAAGCAAAAGGAAGGTCTTTTTATTGTTTCTAAAGCTCAGTTTTCTTTTAGGTTAACCTTAAAATTAGTGGCCTAAACCTCTGTTCTACAATAAATAGTCATGGAAGAAATGTTTGTTGCCAGATCAGCATTTACAAAGGTATAAAGTACTAAGTAAATATCATAATAATGCTGATCACCTTATTTGATTACAATCTGGAGTGGTTTAAGCGGAGAAGATTTTTTTTTATAAATGTCAATGACCACTTCAGAATCAGATGCAGAAGTGAGGACATCAACACATATGCACCTTTGACTGTATGTGTTTATCCTTCATCAGCCATTATCATATAAACCATTCCCCAAAAGATAAGACACAACTCTATACAAAACAAGTCATAAACTTTCACGATTTTTATTTGATTAATAGTTTGTTCTATAGATTTGAAAGACATTGGTTTTATCGTATATGTATTGAATATAATTTTTGTCTTGCTCATATAAACAGCTAAATTAAAGATACACAACAATTGTATAAAATGCTGTAAATGATTTCAATAACATCTGATTTACAGCAGTACTGGCTTTAAATTGCATTTAATTAAGAATGGACCACATCATGTAAATATACAGTTGCTTATTAGTAAAATCATTAGATAATTCTGATTAAAGCAGTTCTGAAAGGATCCATACACACTCAAGAAAATCAAGAGAGTATGATGGGAGGCTGGTCAAAATACATCACATATATTAGATGAACGATTCAAGTTATTCAAAAAGTAAATATTAATTGCTGAACTGAAAATAAAGAAAATAACTTGACAACCAGGACTAAGTCCAAGCTATAAGTTCTGTAGTAAATACTCATTTGTAAATTTTACCAGGTTAATGTTAGCCCTATCTAATGTCAATGTATCAGCTAAATAACAAAAAGAAAATATATGTTAAAGCTCTACTGTATCTCATAGTATGGCACAGTTAATACAGTTTTTACATCTAAGTTAGAAATTCTCAAAGTGATGTTCAAACAGGGCTTTTGATGTGTTACTGGCATCTTTTGTTGCCTCTTCCACACTCTTGGTCAGACCAGGAGGTCCACAGCTGAATACTCCAACTTTTCTCACCTGTAATTGCAATAAGACAGGTAATCTTAAAGACATTGATAACAGGAAACTTTATGAAACGTATGGAAACATATCACTATTGTCACTAAGATAGACAAAGTATAGATAGCCGATAGGTGCGAGATCTGAAGTATAGATAGCCTATAGGCATGAGACCTGAAGTATAGATAGCCAATAGGTGTGAGACCTGAAGTATAAATAGCCGATAGGTGTGAGACCTGAAGTATAGATTGCCTATAGGTGTGAGACTTGAAGTATAGATTGCCTATAGGTGTGAGACCTGAAGTATAGATTGCCTATAGGTGTATATATAGACCATTCCATTTTGCAGTAAGTTTAGGTATTCCTTTTTTCTAAAATCCATAAAGTATGTTTATTTTTTTTTAAGTTTACAGTAGGCTACTTTAAAAACAAAGCTTTGATGGAAATTATATCATATACCACAATACTGACTTGACTAACGTTTTGGAGAAAATCAATGTTCTATAGCAAATTCAGTTCAAATTGTTGAAAATCTCAAGATAGCTTACCATAGGGTGAACCTTGTGTACTGCTTGGAACATGCTAGACAGCTGAGGACGGCCAAAATGCGTTGTAGCTTTTAGGCCAGTAAACAGACTTCTACCTCCAGATAACTTCTGGAAATGTTCCTCACATATATACTGGAAATAGATACATGAAGGAATGGAAGAGACATCTTATCTTTTGATAAAAAAATAAGTATTTAATCCTGAGGGAACTTTAAATCTTCAGTAACTGATATTCATAAACATCACCTAAACATTTAACTACTTTACTAAATGTAGTAAAAGTAATAAAATGTTTCCAGTAATGACCAATGACTACCTGTTAATGGCTTTTTTAGCTTTTTAGTTTTACATGAACTATGGCACAAGCATCCTCTGTTTCTAGAGATAATTCCAAAGTAAAGTTTTGGTTGACAAAGATGAACTATTGTGTACTACATGTTGTAGATGTTCCTGACACCTAATACTATAAATCTAGAAATTGTCATATACATTTGTTATTCTGATTTTGTCATTTAAGACCAATAGAAAAACTGTGAGCAAAGCACAATTCCTGATACCCCCGCTCAACTCCCCAGGAACCATACAGGAACCCCCATCAGTAATTTCAGACATTAAAGCAAAAAACAAAATAGAAAGTGCACAATGGCATCATGTGATAAATAAGAGGCTCCCAGAAGCCGGAATCTCTCACCTGGTTGAATTTTGCATTTCAAGGGCAATAAATTTAACAACAATTTTGACTCAAGAAGAATTCGGTAGGACTTATCATAAAGATCATTTCAGCAATTGAAAGTTTCTTTCTATTTATTATACTGTTCAAGATATTGGCTGAATTCCTCTTTCAAGGAAACTAACTCTTACATGGAGTAGTCTGACAACTTTTATCCCTAAATACTTTTGTAGTCCTAATAATAAGGACCATTTCAGTTATTGAACGAATTTGGCTAAACCTTATGATATTGGAGATATATGCTAAAAACTGTCTGACCCCTATGTTCTATTTTTAGTAATGGCAGCCATTCAATGGATCAAAAATCCCCACATAATTTCTATGCAGGATACCCCAAGGAACATTCATTCCGAGTTTGGTTCCAATTGGTTAAGTAGTGTCAGAGGGGAAGAGTTTTGAAAAATTGTTAATGATGATGACGATGACAGATGCTAAGTGATGGCAGTAGCTCACATGGCCTTTGGCCAGGTGAGCTAAAAATCTGTAAAAATTTTATCAAATTCTATTCACCAGCTGATTAGAAAAAGTCCCATCTTGGTCGACACATCACAAAGTTCATGCTTTACATCAGAAATCATTCAGATGAAAACAGAAGGTGCACAATACTATTGTGTCATAAAAAAACCTGTGAAAGTTTCCTCAAAACCTCTACATCCTGCTTTTCAAGCTGGAGGTAGAAAAATATCCAAGTTTTTTTTAACTTAACAAAGATATAGGTAAGAGCTGAACCTACCAGCATACATGTCCTGAGGTCAAAGTTCTGGAAGAATTGAGTGATGAAGATATCAATAGATACAATGCCTTTCTCATCCACTTCTTCAACCTCTCTAATGATATCCAACAACCATTCAAAATGTCTCTGGCTCCCAGTCACCCAAATAAAATACAGCTAACAAATACATCAAAAGATATGTATAATTAATATTTCACTAAAATCAGCAGTAAAAATGTACGAAGGAAGATATTTTATTGTAAATTCTGATATTTCATAGGAAGCACGTTTTTTTTTTTCCACAGAAATAGACAGATATATTGTCCATATGTTTAAAATCCTGCCAATATCATTTTATTACAATGTTCACGTGTCAAAAGATAGTGGTCTGATATGAACCTTAAGCTGAGTTCTGCTTCTTTCACATAATCATTTTTTATTCAATCCTAAATAATAACTTCTTCACAATATAATAATTTTACCTTCTGACACTTCATTTTGTATGTATTCCTGATGGTTGCCATGTGAACAAAGTCCTTCAGAATGGAAGCATAGGGTGTGACACCAATACCTGCTCCAACTAGAACAGAAACTTCATACTGATACCAATCCTGTTGTCCAGCACCGTAAGGGCCATCTAGGTACAGCTGAAAAATAAATACAATTTACTACTAATAGAGACACTAAAAACCACTAGATTGATCAAAAATTAATTTGTTGCACTATACATGTATATAAATTCTATTAACAATGATTTTACACCATACTCAAGTTGGCTTATCTCCCTTATGCATCCACATACTTTACTTAGAACTTAATGATGTTTTTTTTAAATTTATATAAATGATATAACGCAAAGCATAGATCTTTTTTATTTTAATGAAAAGCCTTGTAGAGATATGCTCCCCTATGACAACTACATACCTTAGGATATGGTCCATCCTTCAGATTCTCAGGGTCAAACAGGTTCCTGATGTTCCATGTCCATGGTCCGAGGGCCCGAATGTGGAGTGACAGAGTATCTTCATGTGGTGCTGAGGTTATAGTGAATGGATGGTACTCATTCCGCCCATGAGACAAACAGGCAATCCTTACCCACTGCCCAGACTTGTACTCAAACTTGGAAGGTCGCTTAAACTCCAGGAATGTAATATCTGTGCAGAAAAAATACAACTGAAATAATATTCAAACTTAATAGGTCACATGATCTCCAGGAATATACTATAAATGTTTTAATTTTCACAGCTGCTAAATTTCATGGAATCTGTCATGTGAACATATTCCTAAGTATCAATTTTCGCGATTTCAAAAAATGATGAGTGTAATATAGAGCTAAAAGTCAATTTCGTGGGTACTATTTTGCATTTATGTTCACTGTATAAATAAGGACCCCAAGGAAATTAATATTTTTACAGTAATATCTGTCAACTATGGCAAAATATTGATTTTTGTGTGATTTCTTTGCCCATTTTTGAAAAATTTACTGTATTTTTATTAAAAGTATTTAGTGAGTTATCTGGTTCTTCAAATATAGACCAAAATGACAGATCAGTAGAACACTATCCCCCACCCAACCCTACCCATGTTTCTGAGGAAAATATGGTTGATTTTGTGTTAGCTTTGTGCAAAATTTAGCAAATAATAGCATAGACCCCTTTCAAAGTCTTGTAATCTCCACCTGAACTGACATAAGCAATGTTGAACAGTGCAAGCTAAATTATTCGAAGATCCATTAAAATGAACTTGACAGTTCAAAAACATATTTGCATATGATGAAGGACTGACAGCTAGGAATATGCCATAATACAACAGTAAACAGATGCTCTTTTCAAACAATATATAGACATGCTTAATACACATGTATACCTGAGGGTAACTTCTCAGCTCTGAGTACCACAATCTCTGTCTTCTTTCTACTGAGGCTGACCATCTTATCCATGGCAAACAGAATGGCTGGGATGATGAAGTAGGCAAAGAACAGTGGTTTTTGTACGACAACAGAAGCACCATGGAGGATGGTTAACACATACATCAGTACTATCAGCTTGTGGGTTAACCAGAATCCATTGAAGATATATTTCCTGGCAGTCTGGGTTGCAAAGACATAGATCACACAGATCACTACTACAAGAAGGACACCAGTAAATCCTGGAAAATAACAAGAACTGTGAGAGCATTTTATGGCAATACCAAGTCCCCTTCTGGAAAAAATCTGTTGTAGAGAAAAGAGTGCAAACTTAGTGCATAATTTGTTAACAAGAAAAATGAGTCTACATTAACTGATTGGCAGAGGGGCGGAGTGCAGACCTAAAGTCCCCTATGGTAAAAGTCTCTGGTAGGGAACTTATAAAAAGTATTATTAAAGCTGCAGTCTTTTAAGAATTAACATGTTTTAGGACGCTTACCCTACCGGTGCACCTGGTCCATGCTCCCAGTTTTTAGTGGAGTCTGAGTTGCTCATTTGCTTTTGTTACTTTGTATGATTTTAGTTACTGTATGTTCTTTGTTGTGTATGTCTGCTTTCCATGTCTGGTTTTTGTCCCTGGATTACATTCTTTTGATTACCGCTATAACCTTTGTTCCCTTGATTACCGTTTTACTTTCTTCAGATATGATAAACATTCTCAAGTGTAAATTTTAAGTTTTTTCCTATGTTCTACATGTAAAACATGCCCATACTTACCAGTTGCATTTCCAAAGAACCAAAAATCAAATTTTGGTTGTGCTTCTGCCCTGCAAACCAAAAAAATAGTTTAAAAAATATAACAAGAAAAACTGAGAGCTATTCTCACTAAAGAATACTCCCTTATAAACAAAGTCATCATACAGCAAACTGATGTCAACTCAGACTAAATTTATGCCATTAGACACCTGGCATTTCTAAGTCCACTCGCGATGCATCTCCGGGGACAATTAATGTTAATGCTGCCTATCCATACTTTACACCAAACAGTTATTATAACTGAATTTATAGACACAGTGCTTTCAAGTAAATTTTACATAACCAGCTATTTTCTTGTTGTAATCTTTTCAATCTTGACCATAGAACTACATGTAGGAAAATAATAACATTAATATTAGCCAAAAAATAATTGTTTCCTAGGTACAACCTAGAACTGTTTCGTGTAAGTCATTCAAAATCACTAACATAACAAACAAGAAGTTGCATGTGTTGTGTCTTGTTCTGTGTAGTGAAAAATCCCGTAAAACAGGACGTTTATAACAGAAAGCAACAAAAATTCTTTATAACATCAGCCTCATCTATATAAAGCCCTGTACAAAGACATAGGGAGCCAAAGTTCTTGTAACAAACATTATACCATAAACATTATAGTAAAAAAAATTACAAAAGTCCACAAAACAGGCATTTGATATTAAACTCCAACAAATATTGCTTAAAACATATGACCTAACTATATAAAGCCACATACCAAATCTGATATCAATCCATTTATTTGGAGTCATATTTGTAACCATTTTCAGACAGACAAGTGGACAAGGTGATTTCTATAAATCATACACTCATTGAGTAGGTGAATAATATTTCCTGTTCTAGACATCATTATAAAAAATAACTTCAAATTTACTTTCTACAATTTCTCACAACATGAAAATGTATACATAAAATTTAAAGTACTTCCTAATTGGTGTATTAGGTTCCTTACATATCTTACCTTAAAACAATAGAATTGAAGACACAGAGATGTTTAGTGGGTTGTGTTGCCAGCTGATAGAAGTTAAAGGCATATCCTATCACATGTACAGCTGTGAAAAAAAAAATCAATATCAATGTATATTATAATGTAAATTTTACCATAGGTATAATTTTCCACCCAGAATACTAAATCTTTAAGGTAAGGCTGAATTTACTTTGAGAGATTAAGAATGATAAATGTATAAAATTTCAAAAAGAAAAAAAAATGCTGAAAAAATGAAAATCTTCATCTCTCATGATCATCCATTCTGTTTCTATCTTATATCTAGTTGACATAGAAAGCCAATCAAAGGGCCCAGGGAAAAATTGCACTCAAAAAGTTGTCCAAAATGTGCCACAAGTAAATAGGTCTGTTGGTGTGTCCGTACTTTAAATGGATCAATATTAAAGCACAAACCTAAACCTAAGATGTAAAGAATAAACAACCATATTTTATTTACTCCTCAACTCTATTAACAGGACTTTATGCTCTCCCTCCTCTCCATGTACATGTTTGATATTTTACCTGTAAAAAACAAAGCAGTCCACGCCACTACTTTGTGGAAGGCAACATGTGAATCAAAAGGAATATGTAGATTAAGGAACGTCCCACGTAACCAAGTGATGATATTTCTACACATGGTCAATAGCAGGAGTGAGAAGGTAAAACTCATCACAGCAGCAGCTCCCCTTGTAGTACTTATACCATAACTCATCAAGGCCCGTAATCCACTATGTTCTCTCTCAACTGTATAGACTGAAAGTACAAGTATGTTTTCTTCTTGAAAACTGTGTGAAAATCTGAAATGTACTCATGAAATAGATATTATGTATGGAAATAATACCCCATACTGAAGTGGCATACCAAATTTCTAATGGCTGTAATTTATAGTTGCTGAGAAAAATATTATGAAAATAAGTTAACACTTACAATAAAACCTTTCTGTAAACAAACCAAAACATATCCCATAGAACAATACCAGGTAGAAAATGTGTTGTCTGTTATTCTCAATGAAATGTGCTATGGTCTTTAGTTTAGATTTAACAGGTGAGTATTTCTCTCTGACAGCTACAAACTTGGTCAGTTGTTCTCCAAGGTTAGTAGATTTGATGCTGTTTGATCGACTACCATCACTGCTGTTGTTAGAGGGCTGGGCACTAGACTTACGACGATTCTCAAGGATGTTAGGGGTACTTGATTTCCTTCTTCCGCTATCAATGCTCCTGAAACCATAAGTATAACATAACAGGTGAACTCGATTTATAGTGAAATAAAGTAAAATGTTGTGTATATGAACTGATATATAACCAGTTTGAACAGAAATCAATGTGCAAGGCATTTCCAGTCACCCATGAAACTTACATTTTTAATTTTTTATGCTAAACTTCCACACAAATGGTAGAAATATAAAGATAATGTCAACTGACAGCAAACCAAATTTTTCCACATTAGAAATAAGAACTGGCCACCTGTTGAAAACGACAAAAGCTGTATTTGTAAAAATTTAGTGTGATCTTCACTTTATCACATGAAACAACATACCAAAATTTGAAAAGAATCTGCAGATTACTTTTCGAGTTATTGCAATGACAATTTTTTTAAGCCAATCATCATTCTGTCATACATTGCAATACTAATAAATGATTTTAAAGTTTTACTGTACTGTAAGGCGAGCTTATCTCCAACACTGTGTTTGTGTTTTATTTATAAATAGTTTATGTTTGTATGAGCAAATAAGAACATTAGATCTGTTTTTTTTTTCCTTAAATAAATCAATTAAAAAATCCTAAAGCAGTGTAATTCATTACAAATAAAACAGAACTTTTTTATACTTCTCAAAATCAAGACAAGAAGTCTAAACTTAAATGTCAAGAAGCCTTGGTCTTAATGAACACAGAATGATCACAAATAGTAATCCATTATCAACATTAAATTTGGGTAAGATTACTCAACAATAATTGTGATTTTTTTACCAAATAAAAATTAAGTTCATCTCATTTCTCATCTTAGTAAGGTATATATCCTAAGGCCAGAAACATACAACAAGAGGCTTCCAGGAGCCTGAATCACTCACCTTCTTGAATTTTGCTTTTCGCAGGCAATAAATGAAACAAGAACTTGTCCAACGATTTTGACTATAGAAGTCTTTGGTAGGACTATCACAAGATCTTTTCAACAATTGAAAGTTTCTTTTAATCTATCATAGTTATTTTAAGATATTGACTGAAAACTATTTAAAAAAAAGTCATTTTCTCCCTTTCAAGGGCAATAACTCTTACAAGGAGTCTGAAGACTTTTGTAGTCCTAATAATATGGATCATTTCAACTATTGAAAGAATTTGGATAAATCTAACAGTTTAGGAGATATATGTGAAAAATTACTGTCTGACCCCTATGTTCTATTTATAGTAATGGCGGCCATGTTTTTTGACGAAATCAAAAATCCCCACACCAGTTCTATGCAGTATACCCAAAGGAACATTCATACCAAGTTTGGTTTCAATTGGTCAAGTAGTGTCAGAGGAGAAGATTTTGGAAAGAAATAACATTAAAAATAGCAAAAATCGTTGAAAAAGGGCAATAACTCCAACATGGCTTAACAGATTATAACCAAAATTTGACCCTAAGATAGATCTCATCATGCTGAACACTTTTAACCATGTCAAAATTCAGCTTAACCTAACAGTTTAGGAAATACATTGCGAAAAACTACTGTTTGACTCCTATGTTCTATTTTTAGTAACGGTGCCCATGTTTTTTGACGAATCAAAAATCCCCACTTCAGTTCTACACAGGATACCCCAAAGAACATTCAAACCAAGTTTGGTTCTAATTAGTCAAGTAGTTTCAGAGGAGAAGAGTTTTGTATAATTGTTAACGACAACGACGAACGCCAAGTGATGGCAATAGCTCACATGGCCTTTGGCCAGGTGAGCTAAAAAGCAATGACCATGTGTGTGTGTGTGTGTGTGTGTGTGTGTGTGTGTGTGTGTGTGTGTGATTTCCCCCACAAGAAGAAGGGGTGGCAACATCGTTAAAACTATATTTTGCATTTTGCTGATAACCAAACTTCACCTGTATTTTATAGTACTTAACAATTGACTAAGTTTCAGAAAAAAATTCTTCTCAAATTATCATCTGGAATCAGGTCAAGGGACAGACAGACAGACGTGCAACTTTTCAGAGGGTATCACATAATACCTCAACGCTTCCTGTGGCAGGGTATAAAAATCATGAAACAAAATATTCCAGAAATTTAAACAGCATATGTACAGTAATTCTATAATATCAATAAGAATAGTTATCTGGGTCAGTAGTTAATGCATTTATTATATAAATAGATATTTAGTAGAAATAAGTTCAAAGTAGTTTTCTACCAGGAATATTTACCAGAATTCAATCAAAGAAAATTTTATTTAACTTTGATCAGTTCAAATTTTATTTCTTTATATTAAGAAATCAACGAACAATGAAAACTAAAAAAAAAGAACTTAGGCTAAGATGGGTTAAACAGCATGCAACAAACAAATATAAATAAGAAGTAGAAATACTGATATTAATGACTGTGAGGAATGAAGCATGTAGCAAAACACTGTACAACACAAAACTCTAGACAGGAAAATAATATCTGAGACATCCATAAACTTACCTTACTTCTGAAAAAATAAACACATCAGTTATTTGTAAATACCAATTTCATAATATCCAAGCCATTTAATGAACACAGTGAAATATATTTTTTGACCACTATGAAAAAAGCAACCACTGAGTCTGAAAATTACATCAGCCATGATCAGGTATAAAAATCAAATATCTTTCATTGAATCTAGCATTATGTTAACCAGAAAATTCTGTTTTCTAATTCTGAATACAAAATTGCTTATGTAAATCTTTTTATTAGACAAAAATAAAATATATCCTAGGTCTCCTCCTGACCCGATTTTTCCACGCTCCTCTAAAAATTTTATTTTGATATTTTCCAAATTTATGTCAATTTCTTAAAAATTGACAACATTTTTCACTTTAAATGATAACAAAATATAAAAATAGAATTTGCCTGCCCGCAATCCCCTAATTTTGTTGGATGAGATTCTAGGATTTTTTGTATGATAGCCTTATGAAAACAAGACTGTCTGATGAAGCATTTTCATCTTGTAATCAATAGGCCAAAACATTGCAACATTTTCCAGTTTTGTACAGGACTAGCATAATACAATATGAACAGGGCAATCATTCTGTATACATGTGTTGTACAAGTTTCAGTAACATTAGAAGCAAAGTTGATCTCAAAGCAAAAGAAAAAGAGAGAGCAAAGATACAGATAAGCCATCTCATTACCAAGTAACACTCTTCATCAACTTCTCTCTACAAAGAATCATAACATATTTTTGTTATTTTTTTTTAAAGGCCAACATGGTCCAGCTACTCCTTTATGGCAGCAGTTGTTTTGAATAAAATGTGAGAAAAGAAGCTGAAAGTATCACAATTTAAAACTTAAAATAAGTATCATCATCTGCTCTAGTTTCTACAATGATAGACAATAGACAATATTCATTAGCACAAACACATTTACATTAAATTATTATGGCATAATACAATACAAAACAAAGTGCCAATAAAAGTAATATGACATATTAATATGAACAATAATATGATATAACTGTAGTAACATAGTCTCTAATGAAACTACAAGCATAGATCATTTTGGGATACAAGGATCCTCCTTAAAAACGTACATTTTTAACTGTCATTCTACGAGAAAACCAGGCAATACTGAAAAAAATGCATGTCCTATTGTCTTCTGTTTATTTGTTATAATTTTAAAAGGAGGGATTGAAATGCATAAAAATGAGTGAAAAATATCAAGCCAAAAAAGACATAATGAAATGAAAAAAATTTAGGTTTATCATTGTTATTTCCACAAACTAACAATAAAAATTAGAAAAGTAATGATAACAATCTAGTATGAGTTACATTTTTTTCTGAAACAGTAACAGACATGTTGCTATGGCAATGACGTCATATCAGCCATGGTTCAATTAGTATCAATTTCATCCAGTATAAAAGCATACAATGGACACATTGTTTTTTGTGAAATCTATTGGTTTGGGTAAACCAACTTTTTCTCTGTATATGTGCCAATTGGCATATTTGGGTTTTCACCAGTTTAAATAGCCCTAAATTTATGTTGCAAGAAATGTATAGCAAATTATTTCCAATAGAAATTCTTGTTTGTAACAATCATCTCTGGTCATGAATGTCAGTAAATTATTTTTAAAAAAGCTATACATAGTAATTTATTTATGTTATATGCTGAGAAATTACTATTAAATTCCATAAAAGATATGAAATAAACCATTTCCCCTATTGGTACCATTTCAGGTAACCACTTTTCAATTGTGAGGTAAAATAGTTGCAAAATGGCAGCCCCCATTACACTAAGACGTTTTGTTCATCTTTTGGATCTTGTCCATCTGTTTCGCGTTTTAGAGAGCAGAATGATTTGTACATGTAGGACAGACCCTATAAAGCACTTAAGAAAGTGTAAATCATTCCCAGCCCATTCTGCATCTACTGCACTGTCAGAAGGAGAAATCAGACAAGGGAAGAATTTGTGCAACCACTGGCATATTGTATGAGTTAATTCTGGCACAGGGGCTTGGTGAGTATTTTTAGTAACATATATGCCCGCTAGGCAATGGGAACCTCGGATTGCCTAGTGGGCATATATGTTACTAAAAATACTCACCAAGCCCCTGTGATTCTGGTAAGAAAAATTACAAATACTTGTATACTTTCAGGCAGATGTAATCTGTAAGAGCATTAAATAGAGTAAATTGATTTTTTTTTAAAATGTATGCCTTTCACAGTTTTATATCATCTTCAATTTATTTTTCTTCACAAATTACACAATTTGGTAAAACTTTGTTAGTTGAAATTGTATCAGTCCCTAGCTGCAAACATGTAGCCATTGAGGTTGCTCATTTATTATTTTAAATATATTTACTAGTTGTGACTGTTCAAATTACTAAATATAAAAAAATTAGCAGTAGCTATGATTGTGCAGCTATTCAGAGCACCACACTCAATGGAGCCAGGTACAAAAGTCAATGACATAATGTCCACTGGACATTGTATTCGGTATCTGATTCTATTGCTATTGAGTACCATTATGGGGACTTCATCCTCTATAAATTACAGTTTGAAAAGGTATGATTTTCAAAGTCTTAGGTACAATGTAGCAAATTATATTCTACATGGTCATGCCATAGTGGTCTACAAAGCATAATATTAAAGCACAGACCCCATTATCGGACAAGAGTGGTAGTACTTAGAGAGCAAGGCTCTGTCTGAAATGGGGGCCTATGTTTTTAAGGCATATTGAAATTGATAGCTAGTATTCACCTGTCACTTGTCCATTTCTACATAGACTTTGATTGTGATTTATTCTTCTCCATTTTTTCATGCATTTCAGGAAGAGAATGTTTGACCAATCAAGTTTACCTTTCCTCGTGCTTGACCTGACAGTAGTAACAGCCTGCAGGTAGGCAGTCAGACTCATTCTGTTTCCCTGCCAACCATTCATAATTCAACCTCTCATATGGCACAGGCTAGGCAGAGAAGAAGTGCATGACTACTAATTTTATATTATGGAGCGTCTCAGCCAGGGATCAAAGCCATGAACTGCCACGTAATGCAATCTTTTGTAGTAAAATTAGCAAGAAATTAAAGTTTCAACCTAAACTGCCTAAACCTACCCTGACAACCCATGCTTTGCAAATCCTAGGTGGATGCACTCCCACTACGCCCCAGCCTAATTTGTCCCTGATTTAAAATTCCACAATAGTTCAAGATAAGTCGATATCCCCTTGATTTATTTTATTTTCAGGACATAAACCATAAATTTATATCTTTTTTGGTTCTAATTATACAATATGATTATAATTAGCTGTTATGATAAACTACACTGCATTATACTCTATACTATAAAATGTCAATATGGGTCTACAATGAGTGGTGCAAGAATTCCCACAACAACCATATGCCTTGGACTTGCCCCAAAAAGACAAATGCAAGTATACAGCAAACTGGGCATTATGCTACATCGTTCTCATGCATGCATATAAAAATTGAAGCTCAGTGTTAACAATACATGTAGCTAGGCAGTTAACCTAATTAAAATCCCTTGAATTATTTATAATCTGTCAATAAATTAAGAAGACATTTAAACAAGAATTAGCCTCCTTATTTAAGACATCATACAATGTATTTGTATTTTACTGAATATTCACTTAATGTACAAGTATTAATAGGAAACATGTAGATCAATGTGATACAGTTAAATTTACAAAACACAGAACAAATGGTCCGTATCGTACTGAAAAACCCTGGGACTTTGTGTCCAAGACCGCTTATCAATACAAGATGTATTAAAACAGTATTTTCTATATTATAAACTAAATAGAAGTATTCATTAAAAGATCGATATGTTGTTTTTTTTTCTCAGTATGGTTGCTTACACATAAAATAATTTGCATGGATTATTATTTGGTCTCTACATTTCAGGTTTTAAAAGAACCCTGTGAAATGCACCTACATGTATGAAATGCACATCTCAAGAGAAATGTATTACTGAAAATGGAAGTTTAGTTGCTCAGAACCTAGCTGTGAAAAGTCATTTAAAAAGTAGTCCCTCTTGAAAAACACAGTGATGGCCGAAAACTTTTTTCACCATGAAGAAACTAGCACTACAAATGTTGCAATATACATATGTAGTTGTTGGCAAGTACTATGTGCAGACTCAATAACCTATAACCAGTAAAATGTATTGGACAATCAATCTAATTAGAATAATTACAATTCACAGAAAATAAAAACATAACTGGATGGGCCCTTATCAGACAAAGATGTTAAATAGTTTGTGATATACATGAATATGTATTTGAGGAAAGAGAAACCTCTGGTAGTAAGCAAATTCTGTGAAATTATTTATTACAAATTATCAATGGCTGTGATTAGTATGGGAGACATACATCTTGCCCAAATGATTGAATTTTTGTGCAGAAAGTGAAGAGTCTCTTAGCTTATTGTCCTTTAAAAATGATGGAGACTTCCAGTAAAGTCTTAAACAAACAGAGTGGAATTGTCCATGAAAACCAAGAACAAGAGGCTCTCAGGAGCCTGACTCACTCACCTGGTTAAATTTTGTCTTTCAAGGGCAATAAATTAAACAAGAAGTTGTCCAACAATTTTGACTCTAGAAAACTTTGATAGGACTTATAATAAGGATCATTTCAGTACATGAAAGTCTATATTTATCATAGTTTTCAAGACATTGGCTGAAAACTGTAAAAAAACCTGTCGTTTTCCCCTGTCAAGGGCAATAACTCTTATAAGAAGGCATCTGACAACTTTTATGCCTGAAGAGTTTTGTAGTCCTAAAAATAAGGATCATTTCAGCAATTGAAAGAATTTAGCTAAACCTAACAGTTCTGGAGATACATGTGAAAAACTACTGTCTGACCCCTATGTTCTATTTTTAGTAACAGTGACAATGTTTTTCTATGGATCAAAAATCTCCACATTAGTTCTATGCAGAATACCCCAAGGAACATTCATACCAAGTTTGGTTCCAATTGGTAAAGTAGTGTCAGAGGAGAAGATTGTGAAAGAAATAACAATAAAAATAGCAAAACAAGAGGCTCCCAGGAGCCTGAATCACTCACCTTCTTGAATTTTGCCTTTCAAAGGCATTAAATTAAACAAGAAGCTGTCCAACAATTCTGACTAAAGAAGTCTTTGGTAGGACTATCACAAGATCTTTTCAACAATTGAAAGTTTCTTTTAATCTATCATGGAAACTTTCCAAGATATTGACTGAAAACGATTAAAAAAAAAGTCATTTTTTTCCCTTTCAAGGGCAATAACTCTTACAAGGAGTCCGAAGACTTTTGTAGTCCTAATAATATGGATCATTTCAACTATTGAAAGAATTTTGATAAACCTTTTACTTTTTAGGAGATATATGTGAAAAACTGTCTGACCCCTATGTTCTATTTTTAGTAATGGCGGCCATGTTTTTACGATGAAATAAAAAATCCCACATCAGTTCTATGCAGTATAACCCAAGAAACATTCATACCAAGTTTGGTTTCAATTGGTCAAGTAGTGTCAGAGGAGAAGATTTTGGAAAGAAATAACATTAAAAATAGCAAAAGTCGTTGAAAAAGGGCAATAACTCCAACATGGCTGAACGGATTAAAACCAAAATTTGACCAGAGATAGATCTCATCATGCTGAACACTTTCAACCGTGTCAAAATTCAGCTTAACCAACGGTTTAGGAAATATATGCGAAAAACTACTGTCTGACCCCTATGTTCTATTTTTAGTAACAGTGCCGGTGTTTTTTGACGTATCAAAACTCCCCACATCAGTTCTATGCAGAATACCCCAAGAAACATTCATACCAAGTTTGGTTCTAATTAGTCAAGTAGTTTCAGAGAAGAAAAGTTTTGTATAATTGTTAATGACAACGACAACCAGCGCCAAGTGATGGCAATAGCTCACCTGGCCTTTGGCCAGGTGAGCTAAAAACGTCAAAGAAGGGCAATAACTCTAACATGCAAGATATCCCAAGGAACATTCATAAAAAGTTTGGTTCCAATTGGTCAAGTAGTGTCAGAGGAGAAGATTTTGGAAAGAAATAACATTAAAAATAGCCAAAAAACGTTGAAAAAGGGCAATAACTCCAACATGGCTTAATAGATTAAAATGAAAATTTGACAGCAGATAGATCTCATCATGCTGAACACTTTTACCCCATACCAGAATTTGGCTAAACCTAACTGTTTTGGAGATATATATGCGAAAAACTACTGTCTGACCCCTATGTTCTATTTTTAGTAACGGTGGCCACATTCTTCAACGAATCAAAAATCCCCACATTAGTTCTATGCAGGATACCCCAAGGAAGATTCATATCAAACTTGGTTCCAATTGGTCAAGTAGTGTCAGAGGAGAAAATTTTTGAAAGAAATAACATCAAAAAATAGCAAAAAACGTTGAAAAAGGGCAATAACTCCAACATGGCTTAATAGATTAAAATGAAAATTTGAATTTGGTTAAACCTAACTGTTTTGTAGATATATATGCGAAAAACTACTGTCTGACCCCTATGTTCTATTTTTAGTAACGGTGGCCATGTTTTTTGATGGATCAAAAATTCCTACATCAGTTCTATGCTGGATACCCTAAGGAACATTTATACCAAGTTTGGTTCCAATTGGTCAAGTAGTTTCAGAGGAGCAGCGTTTTGAAAAATTGTTGACGACGACGGCAGACGATGATGGACACCAAGTGATGGCAATAGCTCACATGGCCTTTGGCCAGGAGAGCTAAAAATGAAGAACTGAGTGAGATTTGTAAACTAGCATACTACACTCTATATTGTGTAACTAAAAATATGTTTACTGTGAATTTGTATGAGTGACTTGAAAGAAATTTTAAATCATAATGTAAACAGTTTTAAAAATTGATATTTGTGTATTTATCCAAACTTGCAAAACAAGCTTGAAAAATGGAAATTAAGAATGTAAATAATACATCCACGACTGGCAGTTTTACAGACAGTGTAGGTCTGTTTTATTATCCCCCCCCCCTTTTGAAAAGCATGAGAATACATGTATATTGATCTTTCTGTGTGTCGGTCCATGCGCTACTCCTCAGAAAACTAATAAATGGAATTAATGAGGTTTCCACAAATTCTTCGTCATATTTCAATGTTTCATTTCGCATTTTCACCAATAAGTGAGCTTTTCTCAAAGTATTACTAGTCTGTAGTATGGTCTGTAATACATGTAATAGGAGCATGATTTTACATCAATTCAAAAACCTTAAATAATTTTTATAATGAGGGTTTCTCTACTATAAATGGGAAAAAACATTTCAAACCTGAAAACTTTTTTCATTGAATGATACAGACCATATAAAATGCATGTACAACATGAACATGAACATGTAAGAGATTATTGAAGAAAAAACCAAGCGTACATACAAAAAAAATTTAGTCATATTCATTTAAGTTATTATATATTATATACTTTCGTTGTTTTAGGCAGAAAGATTCACTTATTTCTTGAAAAGTAGTTTAAGATATACAAAACGTATGTGAAAACTTATGTTTACAATACTTTTTAAACAATGTATTATTTGAATTTGGAATTATTTTGGAATTAAGAAAATGACCAAAAATAAAATTTGTAAAACTACATGTAACCCTTACTAAGGGGGTTAGTCATGCCTGTATGTCTAAGGGGTAGGATAACAAAAGTCAAGGAAACTTACTAACCCCACTTAATCATGATGGAATGACTAACCTCCTTAGTATCCTTAGTAGGAGTAAGTTTTATCAATATTTTTTTCACTTATTTCAAAATAATTCCAAATTCAAATAATACCTTGTTTTTCTTCAAATTGTCTCCCCTTTGAAAGAAAGAAGACCTAATTTCACTGAAGTTTAGATGAGTTATCAACAAGACAGAAATAAAATATTGTGATGTTATTTTCACAAGATGCAATTTTCAATCCAAATTTTCTTGTTATACATTTAGTAGAAATTGAAATTCATCCATGTATATGGGAGTACATGTAACAACCCCTCCCCCTTTTTTTCATTTAATTGAAACATATTAATTGAGCTAACTTATTTGAATTGTGGTATTGAATGAAAATAAATGAAAACACTGTAAATGAGCACTAATATAAAAAAAACTGCATTTTATATAAGAAATGCTTTTAAAGGGAATAACTCTTTGTTCAGTGATTTTTATCGTTTTTTTTTATAATATGCAATTTTAAAATTTACGAAAAAGTACTTAATCCTCAGAACCTGAATAAAACCTTAATATAATGTAAAAATAAGTCTAACTCTTTAATTAGAAACTACTGAGAATGAAAATGAGGTGTCCATTCTGTTTTTTATTTTTGTTTGAAGATTGGCACTATTTGGTAGTTTTTCAATTTGGAAAATTCATCCTACTTCAACAGTTATTTCCCTTAAAATCTGTTATATTTTTGTTCAGACATAAAAATATCTGACACATTTATATAGTTATAACCTTTGATTGCCTTGTTTTTCATCAGAAGCATTTCAGTAGGGTGTTGAAATTAGGTGATTTTTAGGAATTTTTATGAATTTCAGGGGCCAAAGAGGGGGACCTAGAGATGGTCCTCATTTTAGCCTCTTATTATTGAGAAAAATAAAAAATGAAATGTTACCCAAGCTTTGCTTCATTTAGGTACTATTTGGTACAAATTTGGTGAAATTTTGTATACCTTGATGTTTTGACCTCTGCCTGGGTCTATCTAAGAATGACAGTTAAATTAGAAACCTGGAAGACAAAAACACAAAAACCATGTACTAATGACCTGTTGTCAATTTCACAAAAACTTGCAAGAGTACAATAAGTTATAAGTTATGACTTCACTAAACCTTTTTCTCTAATTTTCCTTTTTTAAACCGACTGTAATAGTCTTTGCAAATAACTGTCTATTCCTTAAACTGACTCTTTACCTAAGTCCTTGTCCTTCCCCAGAAACTCCAACCACTAATCTATCCACAAATATTTATCTGATTACAAGGATTCGGGTTTAGACAGGTCTCCTTGTAATTACAATAAATATATCAAATTCCATGACATAGGATGAGACAAAAAAATACATGAAGCTACTGTGAAAGTACTTTAATTCATGGATACCAATTTTCATGGATTTGGGAAGAAACACAAATTCAAGGATTCTTGACTTTGTGGTTACAATTTTTGTTCAGTATACACATCAATGTAACTCTCCTTTCTGTTGGGAACCAAATTTCATGATTTGGCCTATCCAAGAAAACCACGAAAATTGGTACCCCACGAACAATAGTATTTTCACAGTATTTGAAATGATAAAAAAATATGTGCAGATTACTTACATGTATTAAAATAAAAAATAAAAAACTGTGTTTCATAACAGAAGACAAATTCAAAAATACGACACACCAGTAAAAAAGAATACAACTTGTTATTGGTGTTTAACAAAATAAGAAAAAATAACAAAGAAGGGAAAATATACAAAGAGAAAACTGACATCTAGTATAACTAGTATTACAAATAAAACAGTACAAAATTAAGGGATACTACATAAAAAAATACAATAAAGGAGTTAAATGTTTCTACTCACTCCAATGGTACATGTAATGTGTTTACATGTTTGTAAAGATTTTCTGTTACATAGTCAGGGCTATTCCTTCTAAATATATAACAGGATTTTAAGTAATTATAATTTTAATAATTTTTTTTTGGAAATAAAGCTTTACACAACTTGTTTGCTATTTTACAATAAATTCTTTACATTTTTTTTAACTCTACACATCAGTGTTTTTAAAAGTTAGTGAATTAGTGAATATTCATTAAAGAATCCACATGGAATGTAAAAAAAATGCCTAATTATCACAAAATAAAGTTCAGTGAACTTTGTTCTTTACATTAAGATTTTAAAGCATGTTCAATCAAGGTTATCTTTAAGAAAATTAAGGAAAATCTATATAGAAATATCAGGTATGACTTACCATAATTCATTATTTAATTTTTCTTCTTTGTTCAATTAGAACAGTAGCAATTAAAACTCACATTTTGTCTATTCTTTACATAGAAATGTGTCAAAATTTAAAATGTATATATGTAGCATCAGTAATAATTTTCTTCAAGCAATGAGTTTATTCCAGCAATGTTGTAACATCAGAATCAGATTAAAGGTCCAATTACTTAACATTATATGCCATTTTTTGCTTTACAATTAGAAACACTTGGAACTTACTTCCTCATCAGTTGTGATTTTAAACTGGAGATAAAATCAGTTCAAAAACAAATTATAATCAGTCATTTCTTTCCATTTCCAAACAAATTAAGCTTTAAAGTAATTTTTAGAATTTAATAAGAATTATCATAAATTGTAAAGAATTTTTTTGAAAAAGGTGGCTTACTTTAGGGTTTTTGCCTTAAAAAACTAAAAAAATGTGTCAAAGAACATGAAAATTTATTCAATATAGAATATCATTTTGACCAGAGGAAGGTGGGCATCAAAATAGTTCTTCATACTACAGCTTAATATTAAATATTTATTAGGCAACCACATACTTACTTCAGAGACTGTATTTTAGATTTGAGCCCCAAACTAGATGATGGTTTAGGGGATGGGTTTTGTAATTTTGAACTGTAAATAATAAAATCAACTCAAATGTGACATTTAATAACAAAGCAGTAGTAAATGTATAATATGATGTTGATATGGTGAGTTACTACTTAGTCTACAAATAAAAAGAATTCTTTTAACTTTACCAATAACCTGAAAAAAGTACAAACCATAAAAAGGCAACCAAAACCCAACAACATCACAGAATAGCAGCATTATACACATATGGCTCTTTTATAATATCTAGAGGCTCAAGAGAGCCTGAATCGCTCACCTGGTTAACCATTTGCTTATTTGAAAAACTTGAGGAATGAGACAGGCTAAGTTAAAATCAACTAAATTGTCAAATGCAGGAAATGCTTTTAATAGCATTTTCATGACCTGAACCAGAATTTTGCTAAAGGCAACAATTTTTGAATTTTTTTCAAAACCATGTCTTATGACCCCTAAGTTCCATTTTTAGTAAGCGCAGCCATATCTATTCACGGATTAAAAATCACAACAGTCATTTTGAGCACAATACACTAAAGAACTATTATGCTTATTTTCATTCTATGATCTTAAATGGTTTTAGAGAAGGTTTTCACAGTTGTACATGTGAAAAAAAAAACAACAACAAAACTGTTTGAGGGGCCGTAACTCCTACATTAGTCAATTAATGGTTTTGAAAATTTCGGCATAGGTCCTTCTCATGATGCAGAACAATATTAACCACGTCAGAAATTTGCTAAAGGCAACAGTTTTTGAGTTATTTGCAAGAAACTGTCATCTGACCCCTATGTTCTATTTTTAGTAACGGCGGCCATGTTTTTTCATGAATCAACCATCCCAACAGTCATTTTGTGTGGGATACCCTAAGGAACATAAATGCCAACTTTCATTGAATTCTGTGCAATGGATTTTGAGAAGAAGATTTTCAAAGTTGTACAAGCGAAAAATGCAAAAAAACTGTATCAGAGACCATAACACCTACATCAGTTGACCAATCATTTTAAAAATTTTGGCATAGTTTATCTCATGATGCTGAACAATATTAACCTGCAAGAAATTTGCTAAAGGCAACGGTTTTTGAGTTATTTGCAAAAAAACTGCAATCGGACCCCTATGTTCTATTTTTAGTGACAGTGGCCATGTTTTTTCATGGATCAAAAATCCCAATATTTATTTTGTGCAGAACACCCTAGGGAACAATCATGCCAAGTTTAAAACCTGTCAGTCCAGTAGTTTCAGAGGAGAAGATTTTTAAAAATTTGTGCTTGACGACAACGTCCACGACCACAACGGACGCCAAGTGATGGCATAAGCTCACTTGGCCTTCAGCCAGGTGAGCTAAAAATTATTGAAGCATGCATAATAATAATAATCAGTTGTTGTAATGGATACAATTATCTACCATGCAGATTAAAATCTGATTGAAAAATTCAACATGCTTCGACTATGCCCTCTGTGAGCAGAAGCCGGAAGTTTGAAATTGTTTTATCTGAGAGTAAAGACTAATCACATGTTCTTTAAAATAAAGTAACTCCAAACTTACATTCTTTTCTTGTCATTGGATGGATAACAGTTCAGTCTACCTATTAAAAAAAATATATTCAAGTTGTTGTTCTTTAACAAATGCTAGCTATTCATTTAACTGTAGATATTTACTTCACTCTTAATCACTTGATGAAAAAGGACAGCAACTTAGTATAGAAAATGTAACCAAGAGTCTTAAAAACAAGTATTTTTTATTTCCCCTTGAAAATAATTTGGTTCTTTTTTCCTTTCAGATATGCAATTTCTTCATTAGAATTTTCGCTCATTTTTAGCTGACCAACAGACTCAAGCCTCTAAGAATTCAAAATTCTTCTATCAAAATATTAGCCTTCAGGTATTAAATGTATTAGCATATATCCCATTCTAATATTATCAGGAAATATGTAACCTTTAAATATGAGTTCAGCATTCCATATCTTATCCATCTGCGGGGACAGTAGTTGGCAGAAATCTTCAAAATTATAGGAAGATTGGTCCATCAGTCCATTCTCTTCACAGATTGAGACCACAAGATTTTCAACATCTGTTTTACTTATATTGCTGTGGGCCATTTCTAACAGAGATCTACAGAAAGAATGAAGTGTAATGAAAGCAGGGAAATATTTCTGAAGGACTAACTTTCTAGAGGAAATGAAGCTCTTTAGAAATCCAAGTAAACATCTAACTGTAAAATATATGCAATCATTTTGTATCATTATCAAATTAATCTAAAAAGGATTAATCTTCATACAATATGTCAATTACAATATAAAATGCTACAGGAATTAATTTCTTTCCTGGATAAACAACTCTCAGCTGAAAGCTCTTATTAAAATGTCAAATGTCAACTGTTTATCTTATTTTTACATATCCTACATTCATATGTAAATTAACCTTGATCCTCTGGCAGATACATGTACCTACCCAAACATTCTATTCAACTCCTCCCTCTCCAGACAGCCTTTCCCATCTACATCAAACATTCTGAACAATAGATGTAACTTCTCCTGACATGTACCTGAAATATCAAACATTCTGTAACTTAATAACTGTCACATAGTAACAATACCACTCTATATCATCATTCTTGGACTGTCTGATTTGTAAGGTGATTTTTAAAGATTGGGTAAGGTATTTCTATTCAATTTAATGAATAATAAAACTCATGATACATTCTCACATCTGTAGACCTACTAATAAACAGCCCTTATCCTCAACAGTTAAAATAAATCTTAATTTTTTTCTAACTACAGTTCAAACTGTTTCATTTTTGACATCCAATTATTAAAGAGTTGGATCAGAATCAAAACAAGAGGATGTCAAACTGACAGCAATCAGGATTTTCCAAAATATGGACCAAAAGCAAACTTGACCTTGATTTTGTAACAAGAAACAATAATTCTGAAAAGAATCTGCCAACTACTTTTTCAAGTTATTCCACAGGCAATGTTTGGCAGCCACCCACTTGTCATACATTCCCAAATTTATGACAGATTTTTTCCTTCAGAAAATCCCGTTAAAAATGGTTCAGGTATTGATTTCCAGATAAATACTGAAAAGACAGTGATGCACCAGTGGATCGTCACTCCCCTTAAATTAAAAAAAAACATTATCCAATTTTCGAATGTAGACCATTAGGGTAAACATCTTTTAAAATCATACTATAAGCACAGATGCAATGTTTCGGTCAGTAACAAATCATTAAATCTCTATTTTGAATTTCTCATTTTCTGCTCATTACTATTAACATCAGATGGCACTTAGGAATACCTTTAGAGAATAAGACAACAGCATTAAGAAAGTCCCTGAATGAGATATAACCATTCCTGTCCGAGTCCAGCAGGCTGAACATATTCTCTACAAAGTCAGAGTTAGGTTTACAGGCCAAGGCATGGGCAAACTCTTCCTACAATACCAGAAAAATAATCCATCTAGTTATAAGCAGTAATTTTGTATTTTAGTCATATTTATTTCTTCTTAATCTAGCTGATATTGTTACAAGTGAATCCTTAAGTCTTAATTTTAGTAAAACAAATAAAGGTCACGCCTCATTCATATCTCATAAAAAAAGAAAACAGATTATAAAATTGTTAAATTAATTATCAAATACTGGTAAATTTTCACAAATATTAAATATTAGTATGTTTTCAAAATTATTTATCTACAGTTATAACTATTCAGACAGACATAACTTTACTATATACATACCTTACCAAGTTCTATTAGACATTACTTTACTATATACATACCTTAGTAAGTTCTATCTGACATTACTATATACATACCTTAGTAAGTTCTATCCGACAGACATTACTTTATACATACCTTAGTAAGTTCTATCTGACATTACTATATACATACCTTATTAAGTTCTATCCGACATTACTTTACTATATACATACCTTAGTAAATTCTATCAGACTGACAGACAGACAGACATTACTATGTACATACCTTAGTAAGTTCTATCAGACAGACAGACAGACAGACAGACAGACAGACATACATTACTATGTACATACCTTAGTAAGTTCTATCAGACAGACAGACAGACAGACAAACAGACATACATTACTATGTACATACCTTAGTAAGTTCTATCAGACAGACAGACAGACAGACAGACATTACTATGTACATACCTTAGTAAGTTCTATCAGACAGACAGACAGACAGACATTAATATATACATACCTTAGTAAATTCTATCAGACAGACAGACAAACATTACTATATACATACCTTAGTAAGTTCTATCAGACAGACAGACAGACATTACTATGTACATACCTTAGTAAGTTCTATCAGACAGACAGACAGACTTTACTATATACATACCTTAGTAAGTTCTATCAGACAGACAGGCAGGCAGACATTACTATGTACATACCTTAGTAAGTTCTATCAGACAGACAGACAGACTTTACTATATACATACCTTAGTAAGTTCTATCAGACAGACAGGCAGGCAGACATTACTATGTACATACCTTAGTAAGTTCTATCAGACAGACAGACATTACTATATACATACCTTAGTAAGTTCTATCAGACAGACAGACAAACATTACTATATACATACCTTAGTAAGTTCTATCAGACAGACAGACAGACATTACTATGTACATACCTTAGTAAGTTCAATCAGACAGACAGACAGACTTTACTATATACATACCTTAGTAAGTTCTATCAGACAGACAGGCAGGCAGACATTACTATGTACATACCTTAGTAAGTTCTATCAGACAGACAGACATTACTATATACATACCTTAGTAAGTTCTATCAGACAGACAGACAGACATTACTATATACATACCTTAGTAAGTTCTATCAGACAGACAGACAGACATTACTATGTACATACCTTAGTAAGTTCTATCAGACAGACAGGCAGACTTTACTATATACATACCTTAGTAAGTTCTATCAGACAGACAGACAGACATTACTATGTACATACCTTAGTAAGTTCTATCAGACAGACAGACAGACTTTACTATATACATACCTTAGTAAGTTCTATCAGACAGACAGGCAGGCAGACATTACTATGTACATACCTTAGTAAGTTCTATCAGACAGACAGACATTACTATATACATACCTTAGTAAGTTCTATCAGACAGACAGGCAGGCAGACATTACTATGTACATACCTTAGTAAGTTCTATCAGACAGACAGACAGACATTACTATATACATACCTTAGTAAGTTCTATCAGACAGACAGGCAGGCAGACATTATTATATACATACCTTAGTAAGTTCTATCAGACAGACAGGCAGGCAGACATTACTATGTACATACCTTAGTAAGTTCTATCAGACAGAAAGACAGAGAGACATTACTATATACATACCTTAGTAAGTTCTATCAGACAGACAGACAGACAGACAGACATTACTATATACATACCTTAGTAAGTTCTATCAGACTGACAGACAGACAGACAGACATACCTTAGTTAGTTCTATCTGTAACATTTCTTTGAGTTGTGTTGTTTCTATGCTATCATCTTCTAAATCTGGGTCATAGTCCATGTCAAAAGCCTACAAAAAAAACCAATTTAAATTTTCAAGTAAATTTTTCTTCTTCTTTATTACAATTATATAAGAGGTCATTCATGTAGTATATACTTAGTTCAAGTCTTTGTCAAATTAACCAGAAGGAGCTTAAACTACAAAAAACTGTGAGAATAGCTCACTTAAGGATACACCCACTCCCAATAAAGTATCCATAGGGTATAGGATTTGTTAGGTATCAGGTAGATCTGATCAGAAATTACAGAGAAAACGAAACAGTTGTTGATGGATGCACAGACAGAAACGAAAAAGTTATGGATGGATGCACAGAAGGAAACCATAATTTCTATATACATGTATCTATCATACACATGTTTTCAGCATATACCATTCTTAGTTTCTTGGTATTTATTTTTAATATTTATACATTATCAATAAAATCCTATATGAACAATTATTTTTTATAATGCTATCAAACTAAGATTACATGTTTAACAAACTGGACAGTGTGTTAACTGTATAGCATACCTCTGAGAAGACTGATTTGAAGAATTTTTCCAATTGCATGTTTCTTTTCTTCTGTGTAACAGCTTGATCAAACATGACCTGTTGTTTCAGCTCCATCACAGAAAATTCTTTACCATTCTTCTTCAGTATGGAGGACAGACATTTCAGGAAGGATGTCCTTAGGTTGTATGTAGGAAATATCAGAACCTGTAAGATAGAAGAAATACAAGAAAATGCAAGATAAAAATCATGCTTGAAAACTCAGGTAGGGAATATCAGAACCTGAACTGACAAATTCACTTACCTGAAATCTTACAATTTACAAAATTTTCCAAATCTGATTCAGTGTTGCCGATAACTCCTCAAGGATTTACTTTTTTTCTAAACCAGAAGTTCCACTAAGGGTACCAAGCTATATCACAAGTGTAATTACTAACTAAAAATTATTTAATCAACAAGAAAAAATTCTGACAAATCATCATACTGAAGTTACAAACCAGATTTGCAATGAAAGCTTCCCTTGTTTAACTTCAGCAGTATGAAAAAAGAACTTATGAGACAAACATATATATTTTAATTTGATGAGAATCCTGCCATTTGCGGATTATTACGCATAAACAGACCCAAATTAGGTTATAGCATATAAACTAATCAGAAATTGAATACATTCATTAAATGTACATAAATATTAACAGCTATAACATGGGATATTTTGATGTCGGGTTTGTGGTGGCTTTCTATCAAATTATGTATGTTTAATTTTGGTGCATTCAGAATGATAAGTGTTTTATTTTGGCAATTGTTTAGTGGCTGTATTATCCTTAAAAAGACTTAACTGTATACACTCAAGTATAAGTCAAATCGCCTTTAAGTCGGACCCCTCTTCTCAGTCGAAAATTTCTGTAACCTAGCCATGACCCTCTTATGTGTCATACTGATTTTTGACAGCTGAATCGCTAACATTTATTAATTGCATTAAATATATCTGTTTGTTTTGATAACTTTAATAAATGTTGAAATAAATAATTACAAGCCAGTGTTGTTATATAGTAGTAATTAAATTCTTGACAAGCCATGTGAATTGTTTTAATATGCCCTCTTTTCATTCCTTCAAATTTTGGTACCACAAATTACCCAAATTAAAATTATAAATATAGGGATTACAGCTTTTTGACCACATGAGTGTACAAAGGTAAAAATCAATACACAAAATGGATGAGTGGGAAATACCAAAAAAATCATAAAAGGCCAGTACTGTGACAAAATAATGACTAAACCATTACTATTCTTTCACAGCATCATCTTTTAGTTGTAAAAGGAAGAAGATAAAGACTGTCTTCCTAAAATTGACATTTACAATTTAAACATTATGGTAAACGATGCCAGTCTGGCTGTTAAATGTTGGTGTCACATTCATGTCACTTATCAAGCTTTTGAATTTTTAAGATGAAAATTGTAGTTCATCAGGTAGATCTCATCTGTAAGTCGGAATCCTCCCAGCAGTTAAAAATTTTATTCCTAAAAATCTGCCTTATAGGCAAGTATATACGTTATTGCAAACGGTGACATTGTTTTTGCTGAAGTTAACCTGGGGAAAAACAGGGGTAAATTTAATTGCAATGTAAACATTGAATACCTGTGTTTATTGGTTATTGATTTGCTCCATTTTTATGGTTGATGATGTTTAAGTGGATAATCAACACTTGTGGCTGGATAATACAACAGTTTTCTTGTTTTATTACTCAATAAGATAGCAAGTAAATGATCATAAAGATAATGAGTAAGTTATATTTCCCAAGCCATCAAAAAATAATTAATCAAAATAAAATGATGGCTTGTGAACCTTTATAACATTTTGTTTTCAGTATACATAGGTCGATGAAATAAATCCTGAAAACTGTCAGCTTTTTTAACATTACCTGCTTGTGTCTACACCAAAATATATGGGCTGTCTAAATGGTTGCAAATGTACTAGTTTAGTGTGTTTAATATAATTTTTATGAAAACCAAATCCCAATTTATGGGGTAAATGGTCCCTAAATATGGTGAGATTAATTTTTTCCCCAGACAGTAATTGCCATGTAAGAACAAGATGAATCTTTACAATACAAGACTTAAAGTGATCCAAGACAGAAATAAGTCAATACATAGAACAAATGAGTTGAAAAAAAGTAGTGCCATGATTTAGTCAGACTTTACAGAATATGTAATTTATCTTCATTTCAAATATGCCCTTTTCTCACTAATAAACTAAAAATGTTAAAATCTGACCTAATATAATTACAGTTATGTCCCTTTGCATAAGACTTATATACTTTTCCCCCATTTCACCTAGTGATTAAAAATACAAGTGAATTTTTTATTTCCAGCCAGGGACTAAATTTCTGTGAGAGATGTAAAGTATTCTACAGATTTAATGGAAGAAACTGAATCTACTTCAACATAATCTTGTTTTTTAAAATTTCTTCACTCTCTATAATTAAATTGAGATTTTGACTATGCTAGCTATAGCTCGCATAATGAAAATCTAAATTTTACCATTGCCAGTGGAGAAATTATTTAAACCACTGATTACTGAAGAAGAATCTATATAAATCTCACACTGTCATATTCCTTGGGCATCTTTACAACAAGAGTTTTCTGCCCTTTGTTAGAACTGATCCAGATATTGACCACATCTAAAGGATCCAGATTAATAGTCCTCAGGAGTGTCCCCTTGGCACTTAGGACTGTCATCTGACATTTAGCCCTTAGTTTGACCAGCACCAGTTTGGTCTCTTCCTTACGTCCCAACCATTCATAGGCCTGGTACTGAAGATCACTCTCTGAAAACATAGTGTCAAATATTGCTTTTTTTAAATGATTTATTCTTAATCTAAAAATATATAACAGTCAAAGTTGTAAATTCAGTATTTTTTATGTGTACTTATTATTGCTATTATGTAATTTTAGACCATTTTTATTTTGGTGATACAAGTCAGTCACAATATTTATTTCCAAATTTCCAAAATTCATAACTTACTATTATAAGAGTCATAAGGTATTGTGTTTTTTTTGGTATAATACCTAGATTTTAATGACCATATTAAAATACAATTTGTTCCTCTTTGGCTTCAACAGTATTTTTTCCTCTAAAAACCCTAACATGAAATCTTGAATGTCAAACTGGCAATAGAAACTGATCTATAATTGTAATAAGTATAATTTGATGTAACTTACCCATGTTTCCACAGTCATTGTTTTTACTAACAATATAATGTTGCTGGCGTTTAACAGACCGACTGTGTTTCCATTGACGACACTTAGCTGCTATATATGCGCACAGTACGCATACTGAAATATACACAGAGTTACACAATTAAATACAGATGATAACTGGTTAGACATAAAACAGTAGCACTACTTTTATCAAGGAAATGAAGTTTCTGTCATATGCAGAAATTGAAATTTTGTTCATTGATAAGGTAATGATGGCTAGTGTAAGGTTTTATACATGTATCATAAAAAATCAAAAACTTGTTATATAACAGAGTATTCTTTATCAATAAAAAAGTAAACAAGTTTATGATAGATTTCAATGGCTTGATTGTTAGTAGATATTTCATGAATTTCAGAACAAAAACATTTGACTAATCAAACAGACCCTACTTTGTATTAGTCCAACACTCTGATTTTTATTATGCTATCTTACAGAAGTAATTTCCAGCAGGTAGGCTGGTGACCCCACTTAGACAAAGTATTGTGACACAGACAACCATTTGTCACAGGTAGGCTGGTGATCCCACAACGACAAAGTATTCTGTAACTGAGACAATCATTTGTCACAGGTAGGCTGGTGACCCCACATTGACAAAGTATTCTGACACAGAGACAACTATCTGTCACAATATTGCCAAGTACTTGGATGAGAAACAGTGACCACCAATTTTGAAGTCTTTGGTGTGACTTGGTTACTGATCTTACCCATGGCCTACTACACTTGAGGCAGCACTATCTCAAGACCATGGAGGAGGTCATGAAAGAGTAATCAGGGGAACCAAGGTCATAGTGGCAACATAACCCTGTTCCAGAAAGCCTATTTGTTAGAGTTCTAGCGCAATACAAAAAGTCTGCGTAGTTTCAGCAAGCTCTGGCATAACGTATGAGTTGTTATATGAACACTCCATGCGCAGGTGCTGAAGGGATATTGCCACAGATGAAAGGAAAGTTGACAATTCTGAATGAAAAGTCATCACATATGTAAAGTTAGGTCAATAGTTTTTCTTTACCATCGATTTCTAAGTGTAGGTCAAGATATGAGGCCAACTTCACAGTGAAAGCTTTTAAATATAGATTATTGTTGATCATCTTCATGTTTTTGATCTGTTATCACTGTTTAGGCTGCAACACTGTTAATGTTTATATTTAGAATATGTCATGACAACAGGAAAATTTACAAAATTGTGATAGCATTCCTTATTTCCACATAAAACTACAAACCTAAGGGAATTAAACCAAAGCATGTCCATACAATGATGTATACTGCCTCACTACCAGCAAAGTAGTCATATCCTTTATGGCCTCCACATGGTTCAAGGTCACCAGTACTTATTTCCATAGGTGGGCAAGGCATATCTACACAGAAAAAAAAATAGAAAGAATAATATCTATGAAGCAAGAGGCTCAGAGGAGCCTGAATTGCTCACCTGATAAATTTTGTCTTTCAAGGGCAATAAATTTAAAAAGGAGTTGTCACACAATTTTAGGTCCCCTACAATCAAGAACTTTGGTAGGACTTACCATAAGGATCATTTCAGCAATGAAAGTTTCTTTCTATCTTTTATAGTTTTCAAGATATTGGCTGAAAACCGTAAAAAAAAAGAATTTGACTAATCCTAATGGTTTTGGAGATATATATGCGAAAAACTACTGTCTGACCCCTATGTTCTATTTTTAGTGATGGCGGCCATGTTTTTCAATGGATCAAAAATCCCCATATCAGTTCTATGCTGGATACCCCAAGGAACATTCATACCAAGTTCAATTCCAATTGGTCAAGTAGTGTCAGAGGAGAAGAGTTTTGAAAAAATTGTTAATGACGACAGATGACAAAAAAAATTAACTGTTTCTGACCCTACGAGAAAAAGTATTTCAATCCTAGTTCATTCTTCAGACCTCAGTGACATTTTCAAAGATCTGTATAGCATTTTCCATTCTATTTTACTGTGTGATTACAAAGCATGCTTTAGTGCATCTCTTCACATTGTATACATGTCTACTACATGTACTTCTTGTGTCAAATAACATTCTTTTGTTGTTGTTGTTGTTTTGGAATTATTTCTGTAGTACAATTTACTTATACTCTGGAAAATCTATTGATTGTGGTGTACCAAATTTCACATTTTACATGGTTTACTATGCCTTTCAAATTCTCAATGAAATGCAAACTCAAGTGGCTCTACATATATTCATGAATTTCCACAAACTTATTAAAATTTTGGCATTCCACACATGATTGTTAGCAACCTCACTGTACATGTCCTTAGTTGTATTGTTCTTAGATAAATTAGTATTAGAAAGTGTTTTAATCAATTCCATTAACTGCCCACCATCCTTTTCAACCTACCATAAGAAACAGAGAAGACATCCCTCTGTATATGGTCAGCTTCTAGTTTGGTAGAATTAACTATGATGTCATGGAGGGTTATATTCCTTATCTGGTCTATCTCATCTGGTGTAAACAACCTACAAATGGAAGTAGAAAGTTTAAGTCGGAATGTAAATATTATATAACATTGTCACACATGGATGGAAAATAGTAAACATATATTTTTTGGTGACCAAGTTGAAGTAATATGTTGAATTTTTAAACATACTACAGTTACAGTACTATTTTTGAGTTCTAAAAGGATAACATTGTTCTGTAAATTAACTGTATTCTAAGTATGAGAAGGACCAAGAGGTAATTTCCATGGAATTCCTTGGGAAACGATGGATCCTACCACGCAAACTTACAAATAGCTTTGACTAAACAAATGTCACATGGATCGATGTAATCAAAATAAAAATATTTCAATATATTTCATAATTTGTTCTGTTTGGAATCACACACTGACATTCCACACTAAAATATGACATTTACAGACTGCCACTGTTAAGACTAATAAATTCTAACTTTTATGAATCTCATTTGAAAACTTCAAACCTAAACATGCAAACATTTGAATACAATCATTCTTATGTAGTATAACTTAATGTCAAATGAAAGATGTTTTCTGTCAAATTGCTTCAATTTTTTGTCCTATCACTACATCATGTGACAGTCATCAATGTTTTGATGATTTACATGTAGTTTTTATACTTCAATACTAAAATTAAGCTGCAAGGAATGACTGTAATATTTTTCTGTCTATTTGAATTAATCATAACACCCACAATGCACACTTTAAATAACCTATGATTAAAGTTTTTTCTTCATAGATCAGAAATATCAGACATTTGAAATCTGTCATACTGTCATTGATTCACACCTTATTTCTACTATCTACAAACAGCTAATGATTTCAACAAATGACATGTATTACCCATTATCTTGATTCTCAAACCAGAATCGATCTCCGTCTCTGATGCGATAAAACTGGTCTAAAATAATTGTCCTGAAGAGTTCACCAGGTCCTCTAGTGGTTGTCTCCAACATACCACCAACAAATACATCCAAATGTTTCAGTTCTTTGTATAGATCTTTTACGATTTCAAATATCTATTTGTATCAAAGTAAAGAAGTCATGATTAAAAGGAACATTTATAAACACATAGAAATCATATTAATTTATAGATTAATCCATGTCAGGGCCCTGTTTCCACTTTATGGGGTCTTGCTGTGTTATTTTTTAGTTACGGAAAGTACAATTTGTTTCCATCAGCAAACAGTGTGAATGTGCTTTAAAATAAGACTAACTTATATAGATTTTGTAAAAAAAATAATGACTTGAGAGATAAAAAAGTAGTCACAAGTTCACAGTGGGAAAAAAAGTGAGGGGGTAGGTCTCATTTCTTGGCCCCTCACCACAGCAGAACTGATCTATAGTGCTTTATTTTGCCTGGTATCTACATAAAAAATCGCTTACCACTATTATTATGTCAACCCCCTGTGTTAACTACTTCCAGTTTAAGGCCAAACTGTGGGAAAAATTGGAAAGAAATCATCATTTTTTTCAAATGAGCAACCCTTTAGGAGACTTCTGACTTTTTACTTTTGACTTTAATGACATTATTTGGCTTCAGTGGCCTACACAGGGTACAAGACAAGCTGTGGGATTAATGCACTTCAGTTCCTGTTGAGTCTCACATCTGCCAAAAAATGGCCAAACAAGAGGCTCCCAGGAGTTTGAATCGCTCACCTGGTTGAATTTTGCCTTTCAAGGGCAATAAATTAAATAAGAAGTTGTCCAACAATTTCAACTCAAAAAAACTTTGATAGGACTTATCATTAGGATCATTTCAGTAAATGAAAGTCTAAATCTATCATAGTTTTCAAGACATTGCCTGAAAACTGTAAAAAAAAAACCTGTCATTTTCCCCTGCCAAGGGCAATGACTCTTATAAGAAGGCATCTGACAAATTTTATGCCTGAAGACTTTTGTAGTCCTAAAATAAGAATCATTTTAGCTATTGGAATAATTTGGCTAAACCTAACGGTTTTGGAGATATATGCGTAAAACTACTGTCTGACACCAATGTTCTATTTTAAGTAACAGTGGCCATGTTTTTCGACAGATCAAAAAACACCACTGCAATTCTATGCAGTATACCCTAAGGAACACTTGTACCAAGTTTTGTTTCAATTGGTAAAATAGTGTCAGAGAAGAAGATTTTTGAAAGAAATAACATTAAAAATAGCAAAAAACTTTGAAAAAGGGCATTAACCAGGCGTGTAGCTGAGGCCAAATTGAAGTGTATGCAAAATATTACGGCAGGGGTCCAGCGGGGTGAAGCCCCCCCCCCCCGGAAGCTCAGTGGAGATAGCGTTTTAGAGCATCATTTATGCGTCTCCTGGATGTCTTTTATCACAAATAAAAAATTGGCAAAATTAAGTGCCAGCAAAAGCTTTTTTGCCTAACGGCAGCTACGCGCCTGTTAACTCCAACAAGGCTGAATAGATTAAAATGAATACTTGACCGTAGATAGATCTCATCATGCTGAACACTTTTATCTCCAAGTCAGAATTTGGCTAAACCTAACCGTTTTGGAGATATATGCAAAATACTATTGTCTGACCCCTACGTTCTATTTTTAGTAATGGTGGCCATGTTTTTCGATGGATAAAAAATCCTTACACCAGTTCTATGCAAGATACCCCAAGGAACATTCAAACCACATTTGGATCCAATTGGTCAAGTAGTTTCAGAGGAGAAGAGTTTTGAAAAATTGTTAACGACGCCGGACGCCGGACGCTGGACGCCAAGTGATGGCAACCTTTGGCCAGGTGAGCTATAAATGGCCAAAAATGACACTTTCTTGGGGGCAACCAACAAGCCATTTTCCCATGATAATAATAATTTCAAGAGTGACAGGTCCTGAACTATTTTGCATCCTAAAGGAAAGGTCAACAAGGATAAAGTGAAAGGTCCTCAGTAAGAGTAAAGTATGATAAGTCTAGGACACAGGTATATGTCATTTCAATGAAACTAAATCAGAAATTGAGGGCCCCGGACCTCCCACTAGCACTAATGTGAACCCTTGACAGTGTCATGCGTTTTTTCACAGCATGCTGCAAGGGTTTATTTCCCATTTGTAGGGTTATTTCCTCATATTATTTTATTAATTTTACTGTTAGGGCCTTTCAGAGCTTACTTATAGGTGTATTTACTCTTGTTGAAGACCTTTCAATGATCTCTTAAAGTATTCAATATTAAGATTATATGCTGGAGCATTTATTACGTTTCATGATATCCATCCTTTTTCCATCACAAGAGCAGACGACTGAATTGCAATGAAAGAAATATTATAAATTCAAAGTTATTGTGATGTACTTAATACTTACTAACATGGGACTGGATATAAAAAAAAAATTCACTACAAAACACGCAGCATTTTCTGAACATAAGAATTGCATTTACCCAAAATGACAAAATTTCAATCATAAACTCTTGTATTTACAATGCCTCAAGCATCTATTGAATTAGAATTACAAAATGATTCAATTATATGCTCTTCTTATAATGTTGTAAAACTTGAAGATAAAAAATGGTGATTTTTTCCTCTATTGATATTGTAAAAGAAATCAGTGTTATTATCAGACCACCTTTACAGACCTGTTTTCTTTATGACAATCTATTTTATGTAAATGATCCCAAAAATCCTGAAAATATGTGATTTTAACAAAGGAACAATAGAGAGACCCATATAGTGTAACTGTAGAAACTACAGATAATCTTCATAAGTTAACACCTCTGTTCTTAGGATGAAAATTTGAAATCAGATATAAGGGAATACCTCTGGATTAGTTTGGTTGAGTTCTGGATTGATTTCTGCCCAATCTGACCTTTGAACTAGTCCTACAGCCTGTCTGACTGAGTTATAATCTGGTAATCCATAATCTCTCCCTCTCATGATGGTCTGAGCTACTAAGTCATGACGAGAATAGTGTAGCGGGCCATAGAATTTACCTACAGTATAAAAACCACATATTCTCTGAAGGCTTGGGTATCCACAACTAGTTTTATAATAATTATGCAGATAACAAACCATATTTCCTTATTAATTGATCAAACCTCCAGTTCACCTTGGAACATGTTCATTTTGGTATAAACACATTATCTTTTTCTTTTTTTCTTTTGCAATCAAATTCATCCATCAAGCTGCATGTCAGTTTTATTTCAACTTTCTAACTTTACTATATATGCTATTGAGATATGGATGTTTCCTGATGTAATAGACAATTCAGATAATTCATGTTCCAAATACAAAACTATTACTTCAAAAACAACAAAAGATAAAACTACTGTAATATACAGGATTAAAAAAATTTTAGTCATGAATAACAAAAACTTAACTAGAAAAACTATGAGCAATGCTCATGAAATTGATACCCCCCCACTCCCCCATTTGATAACTTGCATCTTTTGACCTCCATTTTGATTTGGATCAATATCTATACAGGTGGTGCACAATAGGAACATGTAATAATGATTCTGTGAAAATTTCATTAGATTCCATTCAGTGGTGTGGGAGTAATAGATGGGTCCCCCCTGTGTAACAGGACACAGGCACCCCTATCACTATATACCCCCACTTTGCGAGAAGACTTTAACTTTTTTAAGTAAACCTGGAAACCTGGACAATACACAGCATTACATCCCATTGCCATCTATGTTGTAAACTGTGAAACTCCCTTTTGAAAAATGACAAAGAAAATCATGAAAATTGAAATGATTTTAGATACTAAAAACTTTGTTTGCCCTAAGTTAGACCAAATTCACTGAAATACTGATTATATAGTATTCATAAAGAAATTATGGACAAATGGACAGCAGTGGCAGAACTATATTGCTCCTAATGTCTGTTGGTGAGTAGTTTACAATGTATGATATTTGCCCTACTTTGCAGATCCTCAATAATACTGATATCCTCTCTCTCCGCCTTCTGTGACACAATGCCTCTAATAACCTCCTCAATCCCATCCTCTCTACTCATCAGTATTTCCTACAATCATTTATTTAATATTAATTCACTGTGAAGTTTTTGTTTTGGTCTGGTTCCCTTTTTTTTAATTTCCATTATATAAAAATGGAGAAAGTAGGACTAATATTTAATTTATATTTACTTTAAATGAAATCTAGGGTTTAGAAGGTACTGGTTAGAAAAAAAAAATATGTAGCTTTCTTATTTTATAAATTGACCTCTTTTGGCTAAAGAAAAGAGGAAGCTGATGATGACAGGCTTTGAAATAATATGAACTATCATATTACATTTATTTCAATATAAAAATGTATACTTTCTCATGTAAGTGCTGCAAAATAAGAATGAGACGTGTTTGTGTGTGTGCCCTCATACATGTCATAAATAATAAGTTATTTGTGACCTAAGTGAAGGCCAATAAGTTAAAGATAATGATATATTATACATGTGCATGTAAATGTAAAAAGTTCCTTGTCTTAACATCGTCTGAAATTATCACAGAGAGCATAAATATGATGAATAGAGCAGTTGTTATAAGTTTATGTTCAGTTAAATTTATGATGCTCATTCATCAATAGGTTGCAGACTTTAGGAACACTATGAGTAATATCATTGTTTTAACAGTATCTGTTTATTCATTGTAAACAATTATTTCATTACTGAAGTCACATTTTGATACATGTATATAATTACACAATACCAGTAGTATCCATACCATATTGCTTAATCCTCCCATAAACAGGTCATTGATTAAAAATCAGGAAAACTTTCAGGTTTGGAAAGTCTAGCCAAATCAATGCACATAAGTTACACCATACATAAATGACTTCATCTTTTAGACTGATTGCATCATCTTTATATGTTTGTCAGTGTATATTTTCAATATATCAGCAGTCAGAAATTCGTATTTAATATGAGGTGCACATCTACAATATGTCTTTAAACACTATGCTTAGCTAGAATAATAATGGTCCAATTAAGGAACGTAACCAATATCTGAATATTTTATCTTGTATAAAAAACTTTGGTTTGATTTACGTACGTCAACCACTTCACGGTTTATTCTGTGTAAATTGAACCAAAGTGTTTAACACAAGATAATATATTCAGGCATTAGTTATATTCCTTATAATCTAATATTTTGGCAATAACTATGATATATTCACATCAATTTATTCCAATATACATGCCTTTTCTCAGACAGGATTATATGGTATAAGTAGTCTGGTTAAAAGGGACATGGTTTAAAGTTCGTGACCTTGTTTATTGATCAGGTGATAGGAAAATTTTGTATCCAAGATAAAATAAAAACAACAGCATCTTTTTAACAGCAAAAAATGGTCAAATAAATCATTACTCAATAAATTATAGCTAGATTACACAAAATATGTACCATCCACAATATAGTGATGAAAAATAGCTAAGTTCAACATGCTGAAAATATAGGAAAGATCTTTTCATTTTTTTTCTATTACAAGAGGAGCACATCGTCAAGACATAGAAACAATGATGCTTCAATACTTTTTGAGTTACAGATTAAGCAGTGTATATACCCATGTTACAGACAGACAAACAAAATAACTGGCAAGAAGCTACTACCACTGCTTTTATCAGTGATGATGCAGGTCAAAGATGCAAAAATATTTCTACCTGAGAAGTGAAGAATGAGTTACACAGTCTGACAGCTTTATGGTTGTTCCACTCAACACCCTGACAGTTATTATTCCTAAAAGAACAAAGTAATTATAGACTTTTCCAATGAAACATAGGTAAATGTCTCAATTTATAAACATAATTTCTTGATTGAAATCTTCTAAATTGGAAGGTTTTTTTTATTTTTATACCAACAAAATGAAGTGGATGCTTTTGACATTCCAAAAACTGAAAAAGACACATTACGTGTATTCAAATAGATCATTATAAAATTCAAATTGACTTGACAGTATACCATACCTCCTGTTAATAGCAGAGGGTAATAGTGTCATGATGTACTTGATTGCTGCTGCATCAAACACAGAAGAGATTCCTGGCTCTAGTGTCGACTTATATCCTGAAATTTTATAGAAAATATGTACAACAGCACAGAAGAATAGAAACACTGTATGATATGAGGATTAAGGCATACCTGTTAACCTTTGAAACAGCTCAAGTGGGAAATTCTCCCTAACTGATACAAATTTCAAAGTACCTGTTGATGGATAAGGAAAGATATGGCATCTTACATTATGGTTGTTATGTAAACAAAACTATTGTACTGTATTTGCATGAGATGCCTGTTAACTCAGAGAATTAGCAACTCAAGACATTTTCTCCTTCTTCACTGCTGAAGTGAAAGAACTGATGGAGACTATCTAAAACAACTAGAACTCAAAAAACTTAAAAATACAGAACAGTTTTCTATGAGCCTTGGCAACAGAAATATAAGTGGCTGACAAATGACAAGAAAGAGAGTACACTTTGTAAAATCCTTTTAATGTAGTTCTAAGTAAAACTTCATAGCACTTTATTTTATAAGTACTCAAGATTAGTGTTCACAGACCAATAAAGCAAGGACTTCAACATTTCAGGAGCAGCAACATTCTAGAACAACATCAGCAACAGACATATTAACCTTAGTGACCTTACCACAGACCCAGAGACCACAGACCCAGAGGCCACAGACAAGAAGTGAATTTATGTATGCCATGACTAATAAGTAATTTGAAACATTATGATTATTACGTGCTTGTTATGCTATCTACATCTATAGGATATTAATAAAGTTGTAGATTGATTTGCTTGTTGTATTCTGGAGTGCCCAAGATGAAATGAAAAATGTGACACATCAATATAGCCAAAAATAAAATGACACCATGCTGCGTCCATCCTTGATTTTCTACCTTTGATGATCTCTGTATCTGGTTGTGCAAGGAGCATGAAACATCTCATATTGGTGTATGTTGATATCAAGTGCAATTAGGTTCATATTTCTCAAACCAGACAAATATTACAAGGAAGTAAATGACTATACCACACAGACATTACATGTACCAACACAAAATGTGTGATAAGAAACATTATATGAATAAAGTGAATGTAAAATAATAACCTGAATAAGGCTTGATATCCACACCAAGTAAGTCTGGTAACCAATCATACATTATTACTTTCTGGAAAAGAATTAAACAAATGTTTTACTCCTCATAGCATACTACCAATAGAATGATTTTTTAATACATGAATTCACAACTGTCATTTTGTTTCAAATGATCCCAGATTTGTCACTTAATGACCTTTTGACATCAGAGAAACAATGTAATTCTGCATTGTGACGTCATTAGTTTTCCAGTTGAAGGAGAGTAAAGAACAAAAACAATGGGAAAATATATTATTTTCCTTAATGACATCCATAAGTGTGAATATCTCTATTTAATTTTATTTTGAAAAATTGTATTTCAAGAAAATGTTAACTGCAAATAATTTGTTCCACTTTGTGTTTGAAATCTAAAAACTTAAGTAAAGGAGAAAATTTAAGCATTTATCTTCATTAAAATTTCTCATTTAAATGAATATCATGATTAAATATGTATACTGGCTGAACTCCACACCTGTAGCGATGCTATAACCTTCCTTCTGGAGTTGTAGAAAACTTTTCTGTAGTACCACTCAGGATGTTGTCTATGTAACTCACTTGCAACATAGTTGTGCCATCGGAAAAACAAAATTCCAAGGGACAGAACTGCTGTATTTTCATGCACATGATTGTCTCCCATTTCTTACACAAAAAAAAAAAATTATCAAGAGCATAAACAAAATATAAAATTATTCATTATAAAAAAAATGTCTGTCTACCTCATGAAAAGTTTATTAAAATGATTTTCTGAATACATGCAATAAATGATCTAAATGTAGAATCATACAACAGACAGTGTGGTAATCATACAGTGCGTTATTTTAACACAAGCCAAATTCCATTATTTGCTCTTTAAATAAATGTGTCAAATTTCCCGTCTTTATATTTTGCATCTTCAGATTAATGGAATAGAAGTTAGATGTAAAATATCTGGACTTAATTTGTAAAATTTTTATTTTCGTGATTTCCTAAACCTCACAAATATAGCAAAAATTGGAACCTCGTAAAAATTTCCTGCTATACTGTATGCTACAAAACAGTACTGAGGACATGTTCAGTTACAGAGAAATTATCCTATTTCATATTTTTATAGTGTATTCAAAGCAGAACTGATATATGTATTAACAATGGTAAGGAGTACATGTACTATAGAAATTAAATTATAATTATTACTACATGTATTACTAACTCCAAAGCTTATCAACATTGCTGAATTTTCCATGAATATCTGGATACATCATATAGGGTAATCTTTCTGCATTAGTTTGAGGGTATTTTCCCCAACTGTCTCCAGAAGCCAGATGGCCTGTTTTGTCCTGGCGAAGAAAATTTGTCCTAACCATGGTGGGTCCATAAACAAAACTAGCATCAATAAAACTTGTAGCTCCATTTACCTGCAACAGTAAAAAAACATAGAAAAAATATGTATATCAGTACGTGACAAAAACATTGGTATTAAAGCAAAGGTGTCAAATCTTATGATTTGAAGACCAGACTCTCACTAACTCAATTACTCTCCCACTTGTATGTTTCCTCCCAAACTATTTTTAGAGAAAGTTCTGTCTGAACTGAACAATCACATCATAAGTATATGTACTACATGTAATATAATCTGTGATCAGATGCCAATAAGCATAAATGTTTCTAGTAAGAAATAGATACATAAATGTAAAAATATGCTAACATTACCATGAAAAGCAGTTGTTCCTCATCAGTGCAATTTTTAAAAAGAGAGTCAATTGCCGAATTGTGGTTTACAATAAAAAAAAATTTTCACTTTTCTATGCGTGCATGTCCTTTTCTCTATCCAAAAATTAAGGTCAAGAATTACATCATACAAAAAATTCTGAACAACTGTAAATGTCATGTAAGTAATCATGGAAACACGCTTTTATTTGAAAAACAGAAAAGTGCAGTATTTTTTTTCTTCTGTTGGCTTCTATTCGTTATCCTTCAAGTTCCCCTTTAAGATATAGTGTCCTAAGCTATTTTCTGATTTGACATTAGCATAAACCTGTTTTTAAAAAGATTGCAAGAAATTGAAATCCTGCTTTGTTCCTGAACACAGCTGTGAGATTTCAAAATCAAGTGGTTGGTTAACAATAGTTAATAATTGTCTGGTCCCATTGTCATTGTTTTGACAAAAAAAAACTGATCAGTCTGGTCCCCAGTATTTTTGACATGGAGTAAATCCATATGGTATCTGATAACAATTTCAAAGAAATACACAGGTTTTCTTAATTTTTACCTATAAATGATATAAAAGGTTTTCATACTGTTCTAAAATGGTCATGTAGACACAAGGTTTTCAATAATTATTTTTGTATGCACCTGCAAGTCCCAGCAATGCATTTTCAGGGTACAAATGGTTCATTTCAAAACATGACTGTAGGTATAGAAATAATACAGTCAGATTTGTACTAAATAACCTGATGCCTTCCAAAGGGGTAGGTCCTTTATTTATCATTGCATTTTTGTTATTTCCCTTTACCTGTTTTCTTACAGAACAGTAGAAAATATATTTCCTAGTCAAAATGGCACTTGGCCAAAATGGCACCTATGTAAATAGTTAAAATGGCACCTAATATAGTCAAAATGGCACTTAGTTTATTATTGTATTTTTTTGTTAAATATTTTTTTTAATTAATTGATGTCCCTGCTGTAATATCATTGTATAATGATTATGCCTAATCATTCTAATTAAAATTTAATTTTGTGAAAGTGATTAGACTGATCAAAGGCTTAACTTGAGAGTGATTAATTTAAACAAAGGTTTAATTTTCATTAAACATACTAAAGTGGATTCACACACACACACACCGACACACACACATATTTAGTTATAAATATAACCAATAAAATATTTTTATTAATTTTATAATGAGCTAATTTCATTAAGAAAAGAAAATGTTATTCAAATTCAAATTGTTCAAATTCATTAAGTAAATTAGTTTGGGAATTAGATTATGGTTTATGCCTGGCTTTGCTAATTACATATAATTAACGGCTCTGTTATACAGATATTATTATTATAATTATTTAATTACACTAATGGACATTGAATGCACTACTTGTTTAAGCTTTCACCATAAAAAGAGTTGCTTTGATGGAGTCTAAACGGAACTTTGCTTTGATAACAGCATTGTATGGGGGTAATGTGCACAGTCACAGTCCTTTTAACTGCTTAAAACTAGACAGTTTTTGTAGTAAATGAATTTAAATGACGAGTTGAGGTGGAATTGTTCATGTAAAATAAAACTTGACCGCACTATTTTACTTCAATAACGTGTATGTTTTATGGATAAGTACCTAAAATGTATATATCGATAACTACAGTTCAGACATGGGTTATCCAAATTCTGTAAACAAAGAGCTGTCAAAATTTCCCGCCAATATTAGCCACTTCCGGTAAATAAGGTTAACCAAATAGCAAAAGCAAATACGAAGAATCAGTATCATGACCAGGTACATACATTTCCTCCCGGAAGTGTTGAATTGTATCTTAGACATGTCTCCTTATATATACATATATAGTCAAATATAAAATTAACACTCAGCCCTGTAACTGCCATTGGGAGCAGACGAGAAAGAACTCAGCGTGTTTCTTTCAGTTTATAAGATTATTTTTTATTCGCTTTTCTAGTTATAATAATTTTGAATTTAGACGAGGCTGAGCAGGGACTTTGTATTACTTCAAAATAATATACTGTAAAACCCGTGTAAATCGAACACTGAATAATACCAAAACCTGTCTAAACAAGACATATAAAGTCCTTTTATATCAATTTTTAAGTGTATTCTGAACCTTGGTAAACCGAACACCTGTCTAAACACAACTAATTTTAAAGTTCAAAATATGTTCGGTTTAGACAGGTTCCACCGTAACTTACAGGGCTGTGTAAATATGATATAAAGGAAAGCACTAACAGTTATGCTTTATATAATTAATTGTCGGCAATGGTTGTATCAGAACACCCAATTTATTGGAGATTTTTGTTAAATTCGTGCAATATTAGAGGCAAAAACAAGCAAATAATAGCATGGAACCCCCCATTTTTCCAAATCATATACGCGTATATCATACACTATCTGATGTTCTTAACATAGACAAATACCAAATAAATCAATACTTCGATAAAAAATAATAATGCAGTTCTTAATACTCTGTAATGTAAAAGGATGTCGCCCACGATGTCGCCAAATAAAAAAAACAGCTTTATAGCCAATCTCTAGCAGTAGGGCATTAATTACCATAACAGGGGCGATCCAGAATTTCAGGTTAGGCGTGAATAGAAATGGTCCCGCGCCTACATAAAGCAATTGAATTCATTTGACCTTAAAATGCTATTAGAAGCATACAAGAGAAGGGTCCATACCAAAAGGTATGCTTAATATTATTTTTAACGGTTGAAATGTTAGTTGGCGTTATCGATTGGTCAAAAGAAAGATATCAGATTTCGATGTTTTGTAGGTAGGAAAATTTATTATGACGTTGTTACCTTTCATTTATTAACCTTTTCACCCCAATCTGTTACGTGCAGTTATTTTAACTAAAATTCTAGAAAGGTCTTCCTTCTTGAATAACTAACAACCAGGGTGTTTCAGAAAAAAAAAACGTCCAGCATGCTTATGTATTGACAACCTAAACGATATCGATTGTATTGATCATGTATGCAGTAGTTCTCTAAAATAATAAATTTATAGTGCTGTTTTTCTCCTATTGGCAGCCAAATTAATATACTAGTATATTACAAGGGTCTCTTGTTATGTCGACCTGGGACCTTATTACATGGCGGGCTACTATCTCGGGATCGACCACCCACTAACTGCTGGACTTTGTCTAATTTCGACCTCTATTCGAATTCTCAGTTTTAAAAATGCAAATTATAACACAATAATGAATTTTATTCGTTAGGTGATGAAAAAAATGAATTATTTGGTTCCACTTAGTAGAATTATGGGGCAGGTGTATAACGTTTAAGACTAATTAAAGCCGAAGACCGATTAAAAGCTACAGCAAGAATAAAACAAAAGTTCAATTTGTTCTTTTTTCTGTTATCTAAAAGCTAAACAGATGACGAACTTAATCATGAGGTACCCGGATCTTCGCTTTCTAGCTAACATGCATCGATCAGTCTAGTATGGGGATTCAAAATTCCTGCGTTAACAGACTTGTCAAATGAGCTTACCAATTTTGGCATACAATCAGGAGATTTCTATTCACTTCATGTCAGAAGTTCGCATATATTAACGTTGTACGTATTTTAATTGGTCCTCTAATAATTTGCTGATATTTTTATTCGTGGCTAGTACCCTACTTACAATGATAAAGGATGTGATATAAACATTTCTTCTGAAGACAGAATAAATGTAGATCTACTCTAAAAATCACATCGATCGTGAAATTGAAATCCAGTACATTGAATATAGTTAGTTGTATACTAGATAAAGACAGAGCGTGAAAAGTTTTGCACCAGCTGTGCTTACAAATTTTAACCAATTTTAAATCTTAAAGGCCAACGTTCTAATACTCCCACAGTAACTTTAATTGACCGATTGTATTATAATGAAAAGCCACCTAGAACATTTTGTGTAATCATTTTTTCGTCAGATTTTAAAACAAGATACTATCAGATGCTCAAGGTTTGGCCAAATTTTCTAAGTGTGTGTGTGTGTATGTGTGTTTCTGTTATATTTTCATTTTCATTCGTTTACTAGTGTATGTATGTACTTGTTTTATATACTATAAGAAAAGTGTTGGCTGTCGATCTCACCTGTTTCCTCGGGGCATTTGGTGACTGCCCAGTGTGCTTATCATATTTAATTCTTTCATATGGCATATTCTTTGTACCACTGCATTGAATGTCGAAGTCAGGATCACATTTGGGTATTGGAATGTCAAGAAGTTCAATGGGACAAGTAGTGTCGTCTGTGTCTAACACTTCGAATGACACCAGCTGGCCTGGTAAAAAATAAAAGAAAAGTACTAAAACAGAATATACTAAAGTCTTATAATTAAAAAAAAATGAAAAGAAAGTAGACTGAAATCTTTAAATGTTCTGTCAAAAGTATTGATTTTATCGGCTATGGAGGTTTGAAAGTGACAACTTAATCTGAAAGAATAGGACAATGAACGATTCTTTATCTAAAGTTCTTTGGGAACATATTATATTGGAACAAACAAATCTACCTATATACCACACATACACACAGCTTTGGTCTAAGAGACGTATAATGTTACATATTTGTTTTAACATATTAAGAAAAAAAACTAGAAAAATCTGTTAGCTATGTTCAGTAAATTGATATATCACTCCCCATTTGATAACACGCACCCTCTGACCTCCAAATTGATATATCACTCCCCATTAGATAACACGCACCCTCTGACCTCCAAATTGATTTAGATCAAAATCTTGAATAGGACGTGAATAAAGGGAGTATTTAATTAAGATTCTGTGAAAGCTTGAATTAAATTAATTAAGTTTGTTTAGGGATGTAGGAGGAGTAACGGATAAGAGATGTCCCCCTCCCACATGTCCATATATTCATAATTGACAAAGTCTATGTTTTGGTATGTGAAGCGGGTCAAAATGAATGTTAATTAGTAGGTTCAAAAATGAATAATATGAAAGTTTTATTGGTATAGGAGGAGTAGTGGATAAGACCTGGGCCCCCTCTGTGTAACGAAAGGAAGGAAGGACGGACGGACACTCCTATCACTGTATACCTACACTTGCATACTATCAAATCATAACGAATAAAAGAAGAATTATTTATAGGCACGTAAGAATTTTAAACACCAAAGACAGTATTTCGAGCAGAAACAGCACGCTGAAGATCAACCATGTTTTGAAACGTTCATTATATAATCATTTTTAGTTATTAATCATTTGTATGACACAAACTTTCAATAAGACTATCTGTGCATTAGTTTATTAATACTTAATCTTTGTAATGTATCATCAACCTAATAATTTTATCATAGAATTGAAGAACAAAATAAAAAATATATACAACAACATAGAATAGCAGTAATATTCAAAATTTCTTAGTGACTTTATAAAACAGCTTTTTTTTCCATAATTCAGTTTCATGTTTTGGAATAATTAAATCATTTGATGTAAATCTTGTATCATGCAATTTGATAGTTTTTGTAACAATTAGATTAGAAACATAATGTTGAGCTAATTAAGTGTTTTTAACATTAACAATAACTTATATGTTTATCTAAAATACTCTTAGTTTCTGCTGTTAAAGATCTGTAAAAACTTCTCCGCACAGAACAGCAATAATCTAAATATAGCAAATGTAACTCTACAGATTTATGTTTCATTCGCTTTAAATAACAAAGCTGAAGATGTGTTTACTTTTATATTAATATGACAAAGAAAAAAATATACAATATAAACACCTAGAACTTTATCACCGTCATATACAACCACAACAAACATGAAACACTAACATTAAAAGGAAGAGAACATTCAATTTTTCCACCAATTTTAATTTTTCAAAATAAAGTTTCAATTGAACAAGTTTCAAATAAGCACCATTTAAATTATATGATTAACACCTAGGGCTAGCAAGAAATCATCAACAACAAAACACCATTTTAGGCATTAAATTTAAGATTAAAAAAAATATCACTTTGTATTGCGGTTTTTAACCAGTTGTAAAGCCGTTGTCAAAATTGTACTCTGAAGTGTCACTACACTAATAGATCCCTAGATGTACTCCAGAACATTATAATGACTTTGAATCGTTTGAAAATGGTTTCATATGACATAGTCAATTAAGTTGAATATCATATATTTATTGCTATTTCTCTGGTGACGACAGTCATTCAAGTTACTATAGAACTAAATTATCAGGTTAAAGTCAGTACAGTGTTAATAAATTATACAAAGAAACTTTCTGTCTTAGTTTTCTTTCTGCTAACGTTCGATACCATTAAATCATTATTGAGACTTCATAATCCTCCATAAGTAAATATGCATTGTAGGACATGATTCATACATAATTACTGTCCAAAATTGGACTGATTTATGCATCATTTCAACGCATGATGCATATCGTGTTTGAAAAATGGCAAAATTAACCTTTTATAGAAGTCATTAAACATTGAACTTTATTTGTAACCTGTATTAATGATTTTATCCTTTGTTTAAAACATATGATATTAATCAATGGTGTGATTTATTGATGATTTTCTAAGTGCATTGTGCAGAAAAGTATACTTCAACTTCCTCCATTTATTTGTGATTTCAAAAATATATGTTAAAAACCCACGCTACTGCAACAAATATTTTACAACAATCATGTCAAACAATATTTTTTGATATTATAACAAATCGTTATTAAAACAGAGTGCAGTAAGATACTTCATTAACAACTATTCAGGACAAAAATAGCAAATATACAACAACGAAAGAAAATGGAAGTTAGCAACTCAAAATTGTATCCATCTGGTATGAAAGCATACACAAAAAACAGTATCATTTAAAGACAACATCAAAATGCAAGAAGCAACTCCCAATCCAACGAATTGTCTTGGTCGTGTGAGGAACAAGTGCTAATAAATTAAAGCTAAAACTCCAAGACCCAAGACATTATGTTGTTAGTTCAAACATATAATCGACAAGAACTCTTTCATCATACTGTCGGGTCCACAACATCTATCAAAATTGTCAACAGACTGATAGAACTATCAAAACTTTTGAAAATACTAAAACTGTAACCATGCTGATGTACAAACTTTAACAATGGGAAATAGACTCCACACAAACACACACACACACACCTTAACTATCAAGAAGATAATAATGATGGTCACATGATCATTATTGATAAATCACATCGATGGACACACCTTACTTATTAAGCATATCAATCAAAACATACCAAATACAACTTAGTGATGGACACACCATAACTTAACAGAAGGCTTTCATCTTAGTGATTGACACACCATAACTTAACAGAAGGCTTTCATCTTAGTGATGGACACACCATAACTTGACAGAAGGCTCTAGCTTCATCTTAGTGATGGACACACCATAACTTAACAGAAGGCTCCAGCTTTCATCTTAGTGATGGACACACCATAACTTGACAGAAGGCTCTAGCTTCATCTTAGTGATGGACACACCATAACTTAACAGAAGGCTCCAGCTTTCATCTTAGTGATGGACACACCATAACTTGACAGAAGGCTCCACTTGTAATCGTTTTCACTTTCAGTTTTCTTTTATGTTACTGGAGTCTATTAGGGCAACTAAATCGCTGTAACTGTGTACACATAATTATGAAGGCTTTAGCTTCATCTTAGTGATGGACACACCATAACTTGACAAAAGGCTCCAGCTTCATCTTAGTGATGGACACACCATAACTTAACAGAAGGCTCCAGCTTTCATCTTAGTGGTTGACACACCATGACTTGACAGAAGGCTCTCGCTTTCATCTTAGTGATGGGCACACCTTAACTTGACAGAAGGCTCTAGCTTTCATCTTAGTGATGGACACACTATAACTTGACAGAAGGGTCTAGCTTCATGTTAGTGATGGACACACCATAACTTAACAGAAGGCTCCAGCTTTCATCTTAGTGATGGACACACCATAACTTGACAGAAGGCTCCACTTGTAATCGTTTTCACTTTCAGTTTTCTTTTATGTTACTGGAGTCTATTAGGGCAACTAAATCGCTGTAACTGTGTACACATAATTATGAAGGCTTTAGCTTCATCTTAGTGATGGACACACCATAACTTGACAAAAGGCTCCAGCTTCATCTTAGTGATGGACACACCATAACTTAACAGAAGGCTCCAGCTTTCATCTTAGTGGTTGACACACCATAACTTGACAGAAGGCTCTCGCTTTCATCTTAGTGATGGGCACACCTTAACTTGACAGAAGGCTCTAGCTTTCATCTTAGTGACGGACACACTATAACTTGACAGAAGGGTCTAGCTTCATGTTAGTGATGGACACACCATAACTTAACAGAAGGCTCCAGCTTTCATCTTAGTGATGGACACACCATAACTTGACAGAAGGCTCCACTTGTAATCGTTTTCACTTTCAGTTTTCTTTTATGTTACTGGAGTCTATTAGGGCAACTAAATCGCTGTAACTGTTTACACATAATTTTGTTTTTGGACCAGCTGCAGCCTGCCCTGTGGTGTTAGAGTTACCTCATGGGTGGCCTCGAGCTAACATTTTTCATCAAGGTGGGGTTGTTGTCTCTTTGACAGATTCATCATATCCATTCTGTTTATATCTTACTGATGGACACGCCGTGACACAAAAAAAATATTTTATCAGAATTATCATATTGATGGACACGTAAATTTGAAGTTATTTAGTTTGCATAGCATTTAGTATTTAGTTCATATCATTATGGTAGAAGAAGTTCTAGTTTATTTGCTCTATATACCAACTTACTTACCAAAGAATGCAAAGAATGCCGATCTATTGTTGTAAGATCCCCCAGTGTTTAAGGTTGAGTTCTGTCTGAACAAGGCATTACTGACTAATCTGGCACTAGGTTTACCACTACTGGTGGGTTGGTAGGTGTGGTCTTCGTATACTGATGATATGTTATGGACAAGGTTCTCTCCTGAAGAAATAATCAAGTATATATATTGGAAACAGCTATTAAAAGACAAAATTATTCCTACGGGATTTCACAAACTTTTTAAAGAAAAATTATATTTATACCCAAGAAACTTCAAAGAAAACATTTTTATACGATCTGAGTTCAAGCCAATGTGGGGCCTTTCAAAGCTTACTCGAAGGCGTGTTTTCAATTATTGAAGACCTTTTTGATATCTTTGTAAGTATTTTTATAAAAGTTATACGATGGTGCATTTGTTGCGTTTCATAATATATGTTCCTTTCTCTAAAGTCAGAAGTAGACCACAACAATACAAAGCCTATACATATAAAACACAGTGACAATCTTAAACTGTTGGTTTTGATTGAATACATCATCTAACATTAGAGGGTAGAAATTACTCGGTAACCCAGCTGTAGTCAAACCGTCATTGAGATTGCAACTTACAAGCAATGTTTCTGTATTCTAGATTGTATATGTACATAGTTTCTAACATAGAACATGTTCCAAGCAGCAATGCATTTAGATTAAAAGCCTCTGAATGGCATTTTGTATTTTTTTAATTTGTTTGAGAAGATTAAAGGCTGGGAATCATTCGGTGTAGCGTACTCGTCATGATTGCAAGGTTGAATTTTAAATTTTGAGCAGTGAACTCGTGGAATGTTTAGATTGAAATTCTGGTTGTCATGTTAAGTGTCAACGTGCATTTTTAGAATTGTTACTTTTTTTTTGGTTTAAGCATTTCAATAATTCATTTTGAAAAACCGATCCAACCACCAAACCGATACGATGTCGGCATGATAATTGACCTAGACAAATGGATCTGTCCTTAAATATGAAAAAAAAATCATTAATATGCGCTATCAAAATGTGGTATGCAATAGCATGACCATGCAGTTTTACTCGAATTCGGCTTTTGTTATTCTATATTTTTTGTAAGAGTTATATCAGTAGAAATGTTGAGAAAATTATACTGTACATCAGAGAGAAAACCAAAAATAATCTTATAATAACTCACGATCGATATAACTCAAGTAAAGTATATAACCTTGATATTTAAGTGGAAGAAACGCCCAATGACATTTCTTCTTTCTTATATATAAATGTAGCTATCTCGTCTCAGCTTCTTGAATGATAAAAAATTATTTGTATATAACAAACGACTGAATCAAAATAGAATATTTACTTGTACGGGACAAACATTGACCTCAAAGTTATCAAGTTAAGTGTCCAATCTTTGTGTCTTACACGAACAGATCTATGTGAATTACTGCAATATCGGAATTAACCACGAACTTACTACAATGTCAAAATACTACACATTGACCTTGTCAATAACCTTTGATTTTCGGTATTTTGTTCTAGTTGTGGTTTTCCCTGAGTATTTTTATTAATATGATGTCATCAGAATAACTATTGTTTTAGTCATACACTGAAAGTAACAACACCACCCCTTTTATCAAAAGCACTAAAAGTACTGTTCCTCGTAAGGATTAAAAAATCAGAAACTTTCTCGACTCTTCTGACTTTCCACGGATAAAAATAACTTCTTTTGACTATTAAAGAAGTGTTCTGAATATTTTTAGTTCGATTATTCACGAAATAGGTAATAACAAAATTTGTCTAATCAGCAGTTCAACACGTGTATCAATTTCTGATCCTGCATTGTTCTTGAACAAACTAGTATTTTTAAATTAAAGTGCCTTCAAGTGGCAGTTTGGTGATGTGAAGATCATTTTCAAGTGTTTAAACATTCAAAAGGTGCTTCTGCAGTACAAATGTATTTATATTAAAAGTATGATATAAAGTATCTAATCCCAGAACACAACCTAATCTTCAGTATTTTGTTTATTCATAATTTTAAATTTACGTGGGGATTTTAAAGACTTCAAAAATATGACACATACATGTATTAAAAGCTTGAACTATGAAGTACCTACATCATAAAAACCCGTAAACAAGGATTTCTGCGTTGAACATTTGAATTGACCAAAATATTTTTTACATTAATAATCATGATACAACAGCTGGTCATAAACGCTAAAAACCGAGGATGGAAAGTACTTACATTGAATTCTTCAGGTAATAATGAACTATTCTTATGATATATGTCCGTCCGTACAGATATTGTTTATTTGGTTATTTATTTTTTTTTTTGCAGAATCGTCTGAATATAGCTGAAATATTGCTGCTCGGACGTTAAACCCCAACAAACAAACAAACTTTGCAGAAAAAGTATTCTGAAGGATGTAAGTATGTTAAACAGATATTGAGTCCGATATAAAATTATTCCATTACGTAGAGAGTTTAAACATATTTTATTTGTAAAAAACAAAATGGATCAGACGCAAGTAAATAAAGTCTTCTCCTGAAATATGAAATATATTTAATTTCTCAAGTTTTCTTCGATCTTTTAGTTTTCCCATCCAATCTCGCGATATACTTGCTCCGATTTGGTGAATATCGGTAAACCAGTGATTATTCTAGCAGCTTCGAGTTGTAAAGTTTCTAACTTTTGAGTGTTTACTATCCCACAACTATCCCAGACTTCTGAAGCATATTCAAATAAAGGTCGGATATATACTGTGAATAGTTTTCTAAATGATTCCGAGAAAGTTAAAATTTTAATTTTCGAAGAATACTAAGATGCTTTCTAATCGAGGTACTATATTTTCTATGAGAACGTTTCACTTTGCGTCGTCACTAAAAGTAACTCCCGAATGCTTATAAGATTTGTTAAGCGGAACGTCTTTTCCGTTCAGACTGAAATTTATATTTGGAATATCGACTTTTGAAAACATCATAATTTCTGTTTTATTTGGGTTAAAGTCCATTAACCATGCTTTGACTATTGGTCCAACGATAAAAAATCGCGATTAATAACATTTTTTTTTCTGTTATGTTTTTGCTTGAGTCGCCGAAAGATGTATCATCAGCAAAAATCCTACAATGGGAAAATAGACTATCTGCTATGTCATTTATATAAATTATGAATAAAAGGGATCCTAATACTGAGCCTTGCGGTACTTCGGCCGACATAATGCAAAGATCTGACGATGAAGTCATAAATTTATGACTACCCGTTGTTTTCTATCTTTAAGATAGCTATTAAACCAGTCCAGACGTGTACCTTGGATGCCATGTGATTCCAATTTATGCAATAACCCCGATGCCATACTTTGTCACAGGCCATTGAGAATCGCAGAATACAAAACTTGAAAATTCTTTCTTTTCCAATGAATTGAGTATATTATTATACATTTCAATTAACTGATGAACCGTGGATCATTCTGGTAGAAATCCCGATTGAAACTAATATACGTAGAGAGTTACAATAAGACATCCATACTCTGAAAAGATTGCAATCCTATGGGCAGGTTATTACCTTTCATTACATAAATGGATAGTGAAAATGCCAGTAAGGATAAAACAAGTTATTGTACCAATATTTTAACCCAAACTTGTATAAGACAAAGTTATGGTACCAATCTTTTGATCCCAACTTGGATATGACAAGTTATTTTACCAATCTTGATTAGGTCAAGTTATTGTACCAAACTATTGTTCTCCATCTTGGATAGATCGAGTTATTGTACCAAACTATTGTTCTCCATCTTAGATAGGTCGAGTTATTGTACCAAATTATTGTTCGCCATCTTGGGTTGGTCAAGTTATTGTACCAACTTTTTTGTTTTGTCAAATTGTTTGCACCAGCTTGGATATTCAAGGTCATTAGAACAACCTTTTTCTCCAACAGGTTTCTGTACCAATCGTCTGAATCCCAGCTTGAGTAGCCCATGTTATTGTATCAACCCTTTTGTTGTCAAGGGATGATAGGTCAGATTGTGTTCTTCAGCATGGGTAGGTCAATTTGTTGTATCCACCTTTTTGTCCCCTAGCTTAGATAGTTTAAGTTATTGAAATAATATTTGTCCCCTAGCTTAGATAGGTGAAGTTGTTGCACCCATCTTTTGTTCCCTTGTTTAGATAAGTTTATGTGTTGTATCCATCTACTGTCACCAAGCTTAGAAAGGTTTAGTTGGTGTACCCATCTAGTGTCACCTAGCTTAGAAAGGTTTAGTTGTTGTACCCATCTATTGTCACCTAGCTTAGAAAGGTTTAGTTGTACCCATCTATTGTCACTTAGCTTAGAAAGGTTTAGTTGGTGTACCCATCTAGTGTCACCTAGCTTAGAAAGGTTTAGTTGTTGTACCCATCTAGTGTCACCTGCTTAGAAAGGTTTAGTTGTTGTACCCATCTAGTGTCACCTGCTTAGAAAGGTTTAGTTGTTGTACCCATCTATTGTCACCTAGCTTAGAAAGGTTTAGTTGGTGTACCCATCTATTGTCACCTAGCTTAGAAAGGTTTAGTTGGTGTACCCATCTATTGTCACCTAGCTTAGAAAGGTTTAGTTGTTGTATCCATCTAGTGTCACCTAGCTTAGAAAGGTTTAGTTGGTGTACCCATCTATTGTCACCTGGCTTAGAAAGGTTTAGTTGTTGTATCCATTTATTGTCACCTAGCTTAGAAAGGTTTAGTTGTTGTACCCATCTAGTGTCACCAAGCTTAGAAAGGTTTAGTTGTTGTATCCATCTAGTGTCACCTAGTTTAGAAAGGTTTAGTTGGTGTACCCATCTATTGTCACCTAGCTTAGAAAGGTTTAGTTGTACCCATCTATTGTCACTTAGCTTAGAAAGGTTTAGTCGGTGTACCCATCTAGTGTCACCTAGCTTAGAAAGGTTTAGTTGTTGTACCCATCTATTGTCACCTAGCTTAGAAAGGTTTAGTTGTACCCATATATTGTCACTTCGCTTAGAAAGGTTTAGTTGGTGTACCCATCTAGTGTCACCTAGCTTAGAAAGGTTTAGTTGTTGTACCCATCTATTGTCACCTAGCTTAGAAAGGTTTAGTTGGTGTACCCATCTATTGTCACCAAGCTTAGAAAGGTTTAGTTGGTGTACCCATCTAGTGTCACCAAGCTTAGAAAGGTTTAGTTGTACCAATCTATTGTCACCTAGCTTAGAAAGGTTTAGTTTTTGTACCGATCTAGTGTCACCTAGCTGAGGTATGTTTAGTTGTATCAATTCATTGTCACCTAGCTTAGATAGGTTTAGTTGTTGTACCCATCTTTTGCCGCCTAGCTTAGAAAGGTTTAGCTGTTGTACCCATCTTTTGCCGCCTAGCTTAGATAGGTTTAGTTGTTGTACCGATCTAGTGTCACCTAGCTTAGAAAGGTTTAGTTGTTGTACCCATCTAGTGTCACCTGCTTAGAAAGGTTTAGTTGTTGTACCCATCTATTGTCACCTAGCTTAGAAAGGTTTAGTTGGTGTACCCATCTATTGTCACTTAGCTTAGAAAGGTTTAGTTGGTGTATCCATCTATTGTCACCAAGCTTAGAAAGGTTTAGTTGGTGTATCCATCTATTGTCACCAAGCTTAGAAAGGTTTAGTTGTTGTATCCATCTAGTGTCACCTAGCTGAGTTATGTTTAGTTGTATCAATTTATTGTCACCTAGCTTAGATAGGTTTAGTTGTTGTACCCATCTTTTGCCGCCTAGCTTAGATAGGTTAAATATTGTACAAACCTTTTGTTCCCCAGCTTGGATAGGCCAAGTTATTGTACCAACCATCAAATCTCTGTATAGCAGTGTCTTCGCAGAAAACTACAAAATATTGTAGTCGTTATATATGGTGAAACCAATAAAAAAATTGTTTAAATTCAATGAGTTTAAACTGGTGTCATTTATCTTAAACTTTGCTGCAATGTCTTCCGAGTTGTTAATGACGGGGTTAGCATCCACAAAAACTATTTATCAAAAGCCGTACTCTATTCAAGATTACTAACTAGTGACATCTACACCAACAGTTATGTAATAATTAATAATAAATTACAATACAGGTAAAAAAATATATGCAAATGACATGCATGTAGGTAAGTAAATTTTTCACTTTGAATACATACCAGTATATACATGTATAAGAAAAATGCACTGTAAGAGTGTTAGCATCCTGTCAACTTAATCTGAACCTACAATAGAGTGGAAGTTGTACGTGACTAATCTTGCATGATCAAGTACTTGAAAACGTCTGATCTATTACTACACTTTCAGCATTTAGCAGTTTTTTAAAGGATAGAAGGGATTAAAAAATCACGTGAAGAGATACTGCTTTTCACTAAGTTGAAATTATATTGTTATTTTAGAGTTTTACATCAACAATTTCAGGGGCGGATCTAGACACTTAGAAAAGGATGGGTACCAGCCGGGGTTCCTCAGCAAAAAAGGGATGCTAGAACATTATTTGCCATTTTTTGTCAATTTTTAACATGAAAATTAGTTCAGGGGGTTGGCACCCTCTTGATCCGCCGCTGAATTTAAACATTAGTAATGAAATTTTTTGATGAATAAGATTTCATTTACAACATTTATCAAGATTTCAGGTTTCCGTAACCGTCAAGCTATTCTTTCGTTTGTATGTAACTCGTTAAAGCTTACCGCCATCATAATCATCAATTTCATCATTAATGATATTATTTCAGGGTCGACAAGTGGGTATATCTTCTCATAAAAAAATTAGCAGGTGAAAGGGGAAAAGCAAAATACTCTCCATGTTGTCATCGTGAACGTACTGCAATACAGAATTATCAATTCCTTCAGACTTTTCCTGTCCTTTTGTCCGATAAAGATCGTGAGGACTTCATAAACTTTCAAAGTCAGCCCATCCTTGAAATTTTATGACCATGCCATGAGCGTGTGTTTTCTCCAATTCAGGTTTTTAATGCTTTATATCCTGTACAGGAACGTGATTCAATAAGACAATGTTGAATGTTTCACTGAATTTTAAAAATGACTCATATTTTGCAGGAACTACTTTATGCAAAATAAACAAGAAAAAAAAACAGAATTGGAAATGTAATGTTTTACTAAATATTCGGAAGAATTATGCCCTACGTAAGGAAACTATACGTAGCGACACAGACATAACGGATTCGCGAAATCAAAGCACATATTCAACTTTACCTTCGGATAATACATTACTAATTGTACAAAAATTATATAATTTGACATATTTTATCATAAATCTGTTAAAAAAATTGGACATTGCATCTTAAAATGATTAATTAACAAGTAGAAAAGGTTTATAAAAATACATGTAACCTTCGCTTTTAAAATGTAGCTATTTTTACTATAGCAAAAAACGAGATGAATAGACAAAAGTCAAATTTAAGTAGGAGATTTGTCTATAAATTGTTAATTTGTAAACTTGCTAACAGGTATGCGGAAGGTTAAGAGATACAAAATAGTAATTAAATAAAAATATGTGATATATATATCAAATAATAGAATATAAAATTGGAGTTTAATAGCTTTATGTCAAATTACCATGTATTTCTAAGAAAATGTTAAACGCTGATTAATCTTTAGTGGCATTTATGAATTCAATTAATAAATGACTAAGATCGATCCCATATAGAAACACAAAGGGATAAAAAGGACTATACACTTGGACTTACTAAGTGGAATACTAAGAACCCTTGCGTGATCGTGGGCAGCGATTCTGAAGGGCATTTATCTAACTGGTGTACCGTTATGATGGATATGGCACCATATTTTATGTAGTAGGGAAAGTCTCGTTCATTAGACCTCACCACGTCCATGAAATATGTAGGTTGGTCTGCACTTTACCAGAGAATTTATCAGCAAAGTTTGTTTGCTTTATAGACAAAAAATAATGGAACATAATATTTTTTGTAGATATGTCTGCATTTTTTAAAATAATTAAAGAGATATTCAATGCCCAAAAATTAAGACCACCGACAACATGTACTAATAACGCAATACCATCACTTGAATGGCACGAAAATTTACCAAAACTGGAGTTATAAAATACAAATATGGCAACCCTGTAGAGAGAAACAAACTAGACGAAAATTAATCAAAGAAATAGCATTTGTTTTTTTTTAAGAATGATTGGTTAATACTTAAACGAAAAATAAATATGGTATGCAAGTCTCGTCACGTGACTCCGTGGTTTCGTAAGAATGGATCATCGTCTACCATTCAAATGCATGGGGATTCGTCATTAACATAGCATTAAGTTCAATATCAAAAGCAAAATATTTTTTTTTGTACTGATAAAAAAATTGCAATATAATTGGAGAACTATGTCGGTTGATGACCTTGTCTGCGATTCCGGGGACATAACGGATGTACTAATACTTTATGTGTTAGTTACTAAGTAAGGTCAGAAGAAATGTAATAAGAATGATTTTATTACAAGTGTATATCAAAGGGATCAAATCATGTCAGTCATTATACGTGATTTTCGTCATCTTACATATACCGTTCAATTCACAGAAATTTTATTGATAATAGCGCTGAAATAAAATAAAGTTGAAACAGACATTGCGTGGTTCTGTTAATACTACATATTTATTTTTTTCTTTCTTCTTTTCAAGTGTTTCAGAACAGATCAATTTTCAAACTAAACGGTCTGGGGATTCCAAAGTCAACTAAAATTCCCAAAACAAAAGCTGAAGCACATAAAAAGACAATATTTATTGTCACTTAAAGATCAAAGTTCTTCATAATAAATCGGTGGTAGTATTAAGACATTTTCGGAAAATCCGGTTGGGTTCTTTTGACCTATGACAATCGAAAATTCTATTTTACCTTCAGATAATGGTTTTCCTTGTTCGAAGGGGGGAATGTTTAGGGTTATTTTTAATATTGATATAACGGATAATATATACTTTTGATTTCTGCGAATCGTACACACGATATGGATGAAGACTTGCCTACCCATGTCGTAAGTTATAGATAACTCTACATAGAAACACCGACATCTGTGATTAGACAAAAGTTCTTTATGATCTTTTTTCTCATATGTAGTGATTATGCAACACAACGAATTTTGTAGAGTTTTTACCTACTGTAAACCCAAATTATTCTCGCATTTTTTAGGATATTAATATGATTTCGTTTTTATTTATTTTCGCGACAAAAATTTTGCTTAACATCTATTCTATAATGAAGGGGAATATTTGCGAGCACTTTATTTTCGTGATTTTATTTTTTTTTGCAAACGGAATTAGCCTAAATGAAGTCGTTCTCCAGAAAAAGTTTGTTAACATAACTTGACTTGATAATAAAAAATTGTGGGGTCCCAAATTTAATTTTCATATTTTACAGTATTTGTGTTTAATCAGAACTTGACATCAGAATGGTTCGTTGGTTAGTTCAATTAAGTTAGAGGAGGGTGTTTACCAGAGGAATGGACAGACCGTGAGACCAGTGTTTTTAATCTTCCAATACAAAAATAAACAACGGGGGGAGGGGTGCATATCATACAGGATTTTCTCGTTTTATAAACACAAACAATGGTTTCGTAAAAAAAAAAAACAACCGGTGAAAGCTACTTTATTAAAAAAAGAATAATACCTATTAATAAAATCAGGGTGGGAACATGGAGTGCAAAGAGAATAAGATATTTCTGACATGAAAAATAAACAAAGCTATATACCAAAAAACCACAATGTCGTGGGTTGAATGATTTTATTTCATAAACATTTCATAAAAAGTAAATACAAAACTTTGTCTAAATTAAATCCTGAGCATCAATTTTGTGGAAATGTAGGATACAACGCTGGGTATGGTACACATACAGGGGTACACGTGTTAGAATTTAAGCAATTAATATGAGTTAACTTAATCAAGTTTACCTTTATAGTATAATATTTTATATTTCCCTGTTGTTTAAAAACCACAAAAGTTTTACCTCGTTTCATCGTTTCTAAGAAGTAATTATATATCCATAAAACGTAAATTAACGGGTAAATGATCCGATCATTTACGGAAACTCGACAGAAACCAACCGAAATGAAAGAAAAGAAATTGATTTTTTTTCATTGGATCTTGGCACGGAAACAGTTACAATACTATAGGATAGGGAACAAAACCAGAAGAACTTATAATTTAGTATCAGACTCAATTAAAATTTGTTATGGTTGTGTTCCCTTCGATGATCTAACGAAGCATTGTATCTTCTTTCTTATTGGTTAATGGAAATGTGATCGTTTCAGTCATCGTGAATCAGGTTTGTCCTGTGACCCGAATCAGGCCTATCCTGTTGAGCCGGTTTCAGGATTATCCTGTTGAGCTGTTTCAGGCTTATCCTGTTCGGCCTGTTTTGGCTTGTCATGTTGGACATGTTACAGGCTTATCCTGATGGGCCTATTTCAGTATTAGCCTATTGAACCTGTTTCAGGCTTATCCTTTTGAACCTGTTTCAGGCTTATCCTTTTGAACCTGTTTCAAGCTTATCATGTTGGACCTGTTTCAGACTTATCACATTGAAACGTTTTAAGCTTTTCGTGTTGGGCTTATTTCAGGCTTATCCTATTGAACATGTCTCGGGCTTATCATGTTCGACCTGTTCTTGGGTTATTATGTTGGACCTGTTTCAGGCTTATCATGTTGGGCATATTTCAGGTTTATCCTACTGAACATGTTTCACGAATTTCATGTTAATGAGGGGTTGTATGTTTTTTATTCTTAGTAACCGTATACATGTGTCTGAAAAGTATGGAATGGATAAGGAACTACCAAGATATAATTAGCTCAAGGTTTTATTCAAAGGTCAATACATCTTAAATGCACATTACTTTCATTACATTAATTATGATCATTACTACAAAGAATTCAATGCACAACTAAATTGATCTAATTACTACAAAGAATTCAATAAACATCTAAGTAACCGATTTTTTTGTCCTTGTATTACATTATTGAGTTCAATGTAAGAGTAAGGAAAAAATAAAGATAGTTTGTTTTCAGAGTTCAGATTCGAAACATATTAAAACCAGAACATGAACAAAAACCTCACAGTCGACAAAAGCAATATACTATTTGAAGGTCGCATGGCTTTCTTTGACGTCATCGCTAACATGATTTTAATTCAATCAGATACTATACCAGAATGGCATGAGTTATAGGTTTCCATTTGAACTGTTCAAAAAGTGACAATGTTGTAAAACACGATTCAATGTTTGAGTCGCCTTGTACTTACATTGTAATTCTTTCTCATTGTGATATTTACATCTGTAACAAAAATCGTGGACAAGTTTCACAAAAAGTGGCACAAAATTGTCTACATGACCAACCAACCATACATCATACAAAATGAAAGGGGAAGAGTAGGGGTAGCGGCCTTGACAAAATAGAGATCTGCTTTACTGCTTATAACACGATACAGACGTTCTTTGAAATTCAGGTAGGGTGTGTCACAAAGCTCTACAACGGTATACAAACCAAAATTTTTAGGAGGAAAGTTAAACAAAAATTATGACCCTCAATTAAACAATTAAACAACGGTAAGTTCTTTTTTTTATTCGTCCGTAAATCTTAATCGAGCAAATAAAGACAAGAATTTCAATTTTATATAACACAGTCTAATCTGTAGGCGTTTGTACCGGGGGTACAGCCTAAACTGAGGGCGGTTTTTACCGAGTATATAGCCTAAACCGTGAGCGATTTATTCCGGGGTACAGCCTAAACTGTGGGCGATTTGCATCGGGAATTTGTGGACGATTTAACTCTTTGACTAGGTAAAGAGTAATCAAGGGAACCAAGGTTATAGCGGTAATCAAAAGGATGCAATCCAGGGACGAATACCAGACATGGAAAACAGACATACACAACAAAGAACATAAAGTTAAAAAAATCATACATACAAAGTAACAAAAGCAAATGAGCAACTCGGATTCCACTAAAAACTGGGAGCATGGACCAGGTGCACCGGTAGGGTAAGCGTCCTCTGTTTTTCTAGAAACACCCGCCGAGTTGCTCATAAAAAGTCAAGTCCGGGGTAGACAAACGAGGAACGGAAAACTATGACCCGTTGAATAAATCGGTTTTCATGGTGCAGATGGATACACCATAACAATCCACGAGTTCATGATGACGACCATAAAACTTCTGTAGTGATGACTTCAATCTTGGAGCAACATAACCCTGTTCCAGAAGCCTATTTGTTAGAGTTCTAGCGCGATACAAAAAGTCTGCGTAGTTTCGGCGAGCTCTGGCATAACGTATGAGTTGTGATATGAACACTCCATGCGCAGGTGCTGAAGGGATATTGCCACAGATGAAAGGAAAGTTGACAATTCTGAATGAAAAGTCATCACGTTTGTCGCAAAGTTTGGTCAATAGTTTTCCTTTACCATCAATTTCTAAGTGTAGGTCAAGATATGAGGCTGACTTCACAGTGTCTGTAGTATCCTTTATCTCAAGTTTTTTTTGGAGTAGATTCGATGTATCAAATCCCCGAAATTAGGATTGTTTAAAGATAATACGTCATCTATATAGCGGAAACTGAGATCAAAGGATCTAAGCAAACGATATTCTTTCTTTCGGATCAGATAAGCTATAAAGTCAGCCTCATAAGAGTGAAGTAATAGGTCAGCAAGTAAAGGAGCACAATTTGTTCCCATTGGAATGCCGACCGTTCGTTGAAAAACATGTCCACCACACTGCACAAATATGTCCAAAATGTTTGATTACGTAACAAATCAAACTACAGTTTGATCGACAAAAACAAATCCTATCTTACAACTAAATATCAAATGCTAAATTTTTAGTGTATTTTTTCCTAAATATCATAGTTTCTCAATTTGTTAAAAAAATGCCGAATGAGCCTTTCTAAACACGTGTATCATATTTAAATGATACAGGAACTATAGTCCAGTTATTAAATGAGTCAAACGATTTCATGTATTTTTTTCTATTCAGCATATTGCAATTTAAGATTGCACTTTTCGTTAATGTATGTATAACCCATTATAATTGATGGTGGGTTACAGATTCCTAAAATCATCTAGTATGCACTTTTCTCCTAAACGCAGTATACGCTTTTCAGATCAGTTCAGCTTTTAACAATACACATCAACGGCCTGGTTTTAACCCGTGATTCGAATTTTGCCTAGTTTCTGAACATAATTGAAACATTCATTAACTATACTTTACTCTCAGATTGACGCGATACCTTTTAGAAGACCTTTCAACCAAACGTTTGAAGACCGTTAAGCTAACTAATAACTTTCCAGGTGCCTATTAAACTTTATGTTGATGCACACCAACTTTTGTTCCATAAAACATTTGATTTTTTTTCTGTAACATATAGTGCGTATTTTAAAAAGAATATTTACATTAGGCTTATTTAAGCTGCTTTGTTGACAGGTAAGTGCGGGTATGATATTGGAGTAAATAATTTTGATCCGGAATATACAGAGGCGTAGAATCAAGTATGTTCTGACTGAAGTGTTGTATTCAAAATCTTTTATACTAGAATTCTTTTATTTCAATACGAATGCTCAATGCCAACCAACAGTGACATAATTCACTCAAGTAGCACATGGTCTCATTTCTTTTTTGACAAGACGTTATATTTATGCGATGGAAAAGGGTCATTTTAATATATTTTGATATTCATATCAAGCAGGGTCCTTGAATGATTTCAAACTGTTTGAGTCTTATTTGATTTAAACATGGAGTACAATATAGATGATTACAAGAACATCTATTGACAGTTTGGATAATTGTTACATTATTACATTACGTCTATAACACAATTTATTACATGTTAATCTCTGAAGGGTAAAATTACATGTCCCTGATGAATGATCGTTTTACATACGGAGGAATACTGATTTCAGGGGGAGACACCGTACAAATCATTCATAGGATATAGCCACAAATAAACTATAGACAGCGATCCGTTTTACATACGGAGGAATACTGATATCAGGGGGAGACACCGTACATAGGAAATAGCCACAAATAAACTATAGACGGCGATCCGTTTTTTAAAGATATTTAGTAATTTACATTATTAAATAATTCTCCTTAGCTATGTCTGATTCGTTCCTTTAAATGATTTTCGAAAAAGCTCCTATTTAATTAAAAAAAAAAGTGATAGATTTATCATTTCGTATTTATTGTCTGTAATTTGCTAATATTAAGATGTATTATCATAAAATATGCATTTTTTACTTCTCTAAATAAAGCTAAGTGAATGTGTAAGATATTCCATTGTTTGTTAGCACTAATTACTTGCATAACAAATATACCTTTTACAACTGTTTGTAGATCATATAAATAATTCTTACCTGTAATTTGTTGTACACCTTTTTTCTTAACTTTCCGTGTGTTTTGGTTTCTTAGTTATTCTAACCATGTATTTAAAGTTTCCTCCGCGTTTCATGCCCTAATGCTCATTATCTGTGATCAATAAAGTTCCGGATCCAAAAATGTTTTCATCTCCAAGAATCCGGGTTTGACTCCATCTTGATTGTGGTGATGTCACAGTATCGGTAGGGATCGCTTACTCGCGGAAATGGTTTTTACCTGTAAAGGTGAATAAAGGTAATCTTTGGTTAATTGACATGTACCTGGACAGTGTATTGGATGTAATTTTGATCAAAATCAAGGATAAAAGGAAAGCGATTTTTCGTATAAAGTGGATAATATGATTGGTTTTATACTGATTGAAATCCGCGGGTGATGATATAGCAAAATAAATTAACCGTAATATTTTTATAATATTAACATGACAGGTAAAAAAAATGCATTTTGTTCAAGTGCAATTCTCGATAAAAAATTATTAAAACTTAAGAAAAGATTTTTGATGAGATCTTATTACCCTTCAGTGAACATCAGTATAAATGTCAGTATTGTAGTTAAAATGAATTTCAACAAAATTTACTTAGTTACTTATTTTATTGGACTTATTAAATATCTTACCATTTCTTTTTAAACAGAAAATTTGCATGAAATGATTTTCGTAAGGAAAAACGCTGAAACAAAATCCAAATATTCTGTATAAAGAGTGTTATTTTTTTCGTACACATATTAATGCGAATTCAAATTCTTCTTTTAAAACTTGTTGTTACATTTGATACATGTACATGCTTCATCTTTTATGCTCCTTATTACTTAATTATCAACTTCAATGTTATTTTTAACTCAAGGTAACAACAATTTTGTTCATATTTCGATATACATTAACATTCCATAGTTTTTTTATTGTGTGTTGAAATTGCCATTCTGAGTCAGTGTACACTAGTCCTAATTTGGTCTATTCCCAAATCACAATGACTTCATGTAGGCTGGATGTCAACTGCAAAGACTGGTACAGCCTAAAAATGTAAAACATAATAAAAATGATCATTTTCATTAATATATGTAAATATAATGTTCATAGTAATTCAGTACATGCACTGGAGCATATTTCCAAAATTCAAAATTCATTCTCGAAAGATGATACATGTATGTACTTCAGACATAAACAGTATGCTCAATATTTGTGGATATGCTTGCTTGTTTCACACCAAAACAGTTGTTTGCCAGTACATCCATACTACTTGGAGAAGAACAGAAGAAAATGGTGTATTTTTACCAAAACCTTTTGAAATTCTTACATTTTTATACTTGTAAGAAGAAGGGGAAAACGTTGAAAAATGTACTAACTTCATTGCTGACTATTGTACTTGTGTGCTACTTCTGGCTTCTGTCACTAAATCATCTCCCTGAACTTATTCTACACTTCTCAGCCTTCATCCTGAAAGTTAAACTTAAATTTAACAGTTCCTTCATATATAAAATATTTTGGCTTGTGTTTGACTGAAAAGTACAATCTGAATATAATTACACATATGCGGAGAGATAGTTTACATCAATCAATACAAAATTCTCTTTGCAACTGGGTTAATATTTTATCAAGGGACAAAAAGTTGTGTGATAAATAATGGACATTTATCAAATTTCTTTGAATTAGAAAGAGGGTGTCGTCAACGTGACCCTCTCTCACCTTAATTGGAGTTGAACTGTTAGCTATGAAGCTGAAATTAACATAAGGAGTACATTTGTACATGTGGCTGACAATAATACCACACTAAGCCAATATGCAGTTGATCCATTTTTATTTCTAGATACTTCATCTTTAAGAGAATTACTAAAATGTTCTAATTATTTTGATTTGATATCTGGGCTAAGAATGAACACCTCGAAGACTGAAGTGCTATGGGTAGGTAGTAAAAAGTTTTCAAATTTGATCTTATGCCATGACATAAAACTTGATTGGTCATTTTCAAACTTTAGGTATCTTAGCATAGATTGTTCATTATAGTTAATCCCTATGGTATTATTAAACATGTAAGCTGACACTTCAGGGTAAAATCACTGTTGTGAGCCTTTTCTTTGCAAAAGGTTTGTTTGTTTGTTTGTTGGGGTTTAACGCCCGAGCAGCAATATTTCAGACAATGAACATGAAATGGATGATAAAATGAACATGAAATGAAAAAAAAGGATGGGTTACAAGAATAATAGGGTCGACAAATTTTGATTGCCATTGGAAAAAGGAGGATGGGTAAGGTCGGGAAATTTAGCCTCCTGTGGCGGAGCGCAAAGGTTCCTACTCCTATCGAATACCACAGCAGGGTTCTTTAACGTGCGAGGAACGTGGCATCTTTCCCAACACGGTGCATCACTATGGTTTGCGGTCAGGTTTTCCGTATTATAGCCTGACAACCCCAGTATGTAACACGCCAGGGATACCCCATTCCACCACCTGGGGCACACATCCCCGTTGCTCTGTGGGCAGAGCGCCTAGCCCCCGGCTAGGTTTCTGAGCACTATTTAGTCGCCTTTTAGGCTAAAAACCACTAATTCCACTTCCCATAGGCTTCTATGCTAATTTGACAATATTCAATGGCTTCTCTGGGCTTTACCTTAACTTTAACCTGCAGAGGACTATATATCAGCATGATTCTACATATGTCAGCTCACAATCCTCAGAATGGCATGTGGGGTTAGCAGACTTGCAGTGCAGTACTGGTCACCGGAAGTGAAGGGTCTATAAATAGCATGGGAAATCCCAGTGTTTTCACAAGATAGGGGTATATTTAAAAATCATTATGGAGATTAGGCTTCACATCACAAGAAGCAAAATGCACCTATAAAATGTACAGAAATGTTTTTCCTTTCAGAAACTGTTTAAAATTTTTAAATAAGATGAGAACTTTTTTCACAGCACTATGAGGAACAGGGGTAATTTCTGCGTAGGACTATTTTTGCCTACGTTCCAAATGCTCATTGGTTGAATTGGTGGTCTGTAACCTAAATTTACGACAAGCTTAGCGCTGCTGCAGGCCTATTCTTTTAACACCCGGACCTGCACGGGGCTTTGCAAAAGGTGAAGTTATTAGAAGTATCAAAGAATATTAACAATCCATTTTGGAAAGATGTGTTTTAATTTTTTTAAAACATATTTTATTCAGAAACAGTTTGATTACAATAAGTTACAAAACATAATAGTAATAAAAAAAAAGGATTCGGAAACAAGCATAGCTTATACTAAGTCCGTCTCCTTATAGAAATGACAATTTGGTTAGCACATGTTCTATAGTTAAAATCAACTAAATTGTCAAATGCAGGAAATGCTTTTCATAGCATTGTCATGACCTGAACCAGAAATTTGCTAAAGGTAACAATTTTTTTTTTCTAAAACCTGTCTTATGACCCCTAAGTTTCATTTTTAGTATAGGCAGCCATATCTATTCACGGATTAAAAATCACAACAGTCATTTAGAGCACAATACACTAAAGAACTATTATGCTTTTTTTTTCATTCTATAATCTTAAATGGTTTTAGAGAAGATTAACAAAGTCGTACATGTGAAAAAAAAACTGTTTCATTGGTCGCAACTCTTACATTAGTCAATGAATGGTTTTGAAAATTTCGGCATAGGTCCTTCTTATGATGCTTAACAATTTTACCCAATGCCAGAAATTTGGTAAAGGCAACGGTTTTTTAGTTATTTGCAAAAAAAATGAAAAACAAACTTTCAGGGGCCGTATTTTCTACATCAGTTGACCAATCGTTTTGAAAATTTTGGCATAGGTCCATCTGATACTGCTGAACAATATTACCCTAGTAGAAATTTGCTAAAGGCAACGGTTTTTGAGTTGTTTGCAAAAAACTGCAATCTGACCCCTATGTTCTATTTTTAGTAACAGCGGCCATGTTTTTTCATGGATCAAAAATCCCAACGGCCATTTTGTGCAAAACACCCTAAGGAACAATCATGCCAAGTTTAAAACCTGTCAGTCTAGCAGTTTCAGAGGAGAAGATTATTTTTTTAAACTTTGTCCACGACGACGACGACGGACGCCAAGTGATGGCATAAGCTCACTTGGCCTTTGGCCAGGTAAGCTAAAAATGAGTCTTTTTGTATGGTAGCAAGTACTAAGTTGTTTTAGGAAATATCTAACTAAAATCAAATATAGAATTTTTACAGTTAATAAAATTCCTTAACTTTTCCTTAAATTAATAAAATTTAAATAAAAATAATTTGCCGAATATTTTTAGCCTAAATGTTCTATGACTAGTGACTTACAAAATCGTTGTAGTACACATATACCTTTACATATCGCCAATAATTGTTTTTGGCTATCATGGTGCTAACAAAGAATTTACTTTTAATTCAATTTGAATACAATTTTTCATCCAGGCTTTAAAGTCTCATTGTACAATACAGTCTAGTAAACCAAGGAATTCTTCCGTAGTTTTGTATTTGTATTTTTATATTGCGACGGTGATTTCGTTGGTGTCAAACATTTTCAAAGGTGAAAAAAAAACAAACAAACGAAAGATGGAAACTCCATAGCCATCCTCAGGAGACATGTACACATGGAAACAAATTTTGACTGCGTGGAAGAAGAAAATATTGATTTGATACTTTATCTTCTAAACGAGTTGTATGTGTAAAATCAAAGAGGAAGAGTATAACGATAATCCTGGTTCAAATAGTAGACCTAGAAAACAGAGTAAATACAATGATACACGACATAGAAACAATTGTGTAAAAGATCGCGTGCTTAAATTGCTCTGGATTTTTTATCCGTGAGTATTTCATTTGATGGAAAGACGCCCTTATAACACTATACCATGATGTCAAAATGATCTGTTTTTTTTTTCTCAATATTTTTTTTTATTTTGCAAATCTAGCACATATTACGCGAGCATTAACAACAGCTATTAAAGGTAGGTTGTACTTCCCTGTTCAAAGTTCAAGTCTTCATAAGTAGACGTGGTAACAAAAACTGTCATTCAAAACAAAAAGACTGCTTGTTTAACACACCTTATATTATAGTGGACCTTTGGATGTAATTGATATACACTTAAAGGCTTCCTAGTCCGGGTACGGATTCATTGAATCAACTGATGATATCTGATTAATCTAGAAAGCAATGTTAATACAACCAAGTGTACGATTTTAGCAAAAGCATTTAGGATTGATGTGAATTTCATACGTTCATACTCATGCACTGCATTTCTATAATACATTTTAATATGGCAAATATTTTTCTCCTAACAAAGTACATATATATAAATGCAGGTTACCTCCACGTTGTGTTGTTATGGTTGTATTATAATACTGTAAGAGATATTTAATACTGCCACAGTATTTGACATAAAGGACACTATAGAAATTAATTAGTCAGCCTCGTATCGCTTGACCTACTATTGGAGATCGATAGAAAGGAAAAGCTCATGACCAAACTACACGGCAAACGCGATGACTTCTCACTCCGTATAGTCAACTTTCTTTTAATTTGTGGCAAATTCCCTTCGGCACCTGCGTCTCAGTGATTCTGAGTTTTCATATCACAAAGTATGCGTAATGATAGGGCTTGGCGAAACGACGCGGACCTTTTGTACCGCGCTAGACTTCTTACAGTTAGGCTTCTGGAACAGGGCTGTGTTGTTAAAGTCAATAATACAAAAGATATATGGTCGTTATCATGAATTCGTGATGGTATATCCATTTGCACCATTAGAACCGATTTATTCATCGTGTCATAACTTTTCTTTTCCTCTCTCTCTCTCTGCTACCTTGGAAGTGACATTTTATCTGCAAACCGGTGGATGTTTCTAGTAGACAGATGACGCTTATCATATAAGTGCACCGTGTCCATGCTCCAAGTTTAAAGGGTAGTCCGCGGGTTGCTCATTTACTATATTTTTCTTGTCTAGACGCTATCCTTGTACTATGTTACAATGTTACCGTTCGAATCTTTATTCTCTCGATTTCCTTTAAACGGCATAGTTTGCAGGTACAATATGACAATATACAGACAAAATTTCAACGAACGACCTGAGCAGACAAAAAATGGAACAGTAGGCCATCTAAACAGTAACATTAAAGAAACATTTGAAGCTTAGAATTAGACATTGCTGATTTCATCCTTTATTAATTTATTTTTTCTTTCGTGAAACATGTACTGCAGTACCCGTAAAACATATTGGTAAATTGTCATTAGAAAACTTAGGTTTTCAAATGAAATCAGAAATCAGATATTTTAAACGATAGTAACATTAGCAATATGGACTTGTATTCTGCGACAGATATGAAATTAAATGTGTTATTTGGGTAATGAGAAAATACATTTCTATCTCGAACCAACGCTATTGCGTGTACTCTTATCGTTGAATATTGCCAATCAAGGCTATGATAGAAAATGACACTGACATATTTTTTTATGAAAAAATAAATGCAAACTAATCAGATTTTTTTCATAACTATGCCAATGATTAACGATTAGAGGAATAGTTACTGCACAAGAATATACATATGTATTAAGGGTTATTTATTTAGCAGTATAAAGTACAAGTGATGAATGATCAATACTCTCTAATCTGTTTAATTTCATTTTATATTAAAAAGTTCAAATTAAAATCTCATTTTCAGTCATAATGCATTCTTTGATCCAATTCCACAGAATTTAGTTATGTGAAAAAACATCGAATTAGACTTGGTTAGTATGTATTCAAATTTGATTCCGGAATGTGACAGGTAATCTATTTAGAACACTAATGTCATTCCTACCTTTTACAAAAGTACTTGGACACTAACTAATATTTAATTCGATTTGAAAAGTGATATTTTTATCCACATATTCATCTGAATCGTTCTGAGAAAAAAAAACCAAATAGTCATTGTCTAAAAGAGTAATCAAGGGAACCAAGGTTATAGCGGTAATCAAAAGAATGTAATCCAGGGACAAAGACCAGACATGGAAAACAGACATTCACAACAAAGAACATAAAGTAACTAAAATCATACATACAAAGTAACAAAAGTAAATGAGCAACTCGGACTAAAGTAATGAATGGAGCGTTATCAAAATATCGAACATGGTTTAAAGTCAATGTTACTACTGTCTCCACTCGTACATAGGATACAGTCCCCACTCGTGCATGGTATACAGTCCCCACCCGTACATGGTATATAATCCCCAACCGTACATGGTATACAGTCCCCACTTACAGTATGTAGACAATAAGTGTTGGTTACCTTTTATCACACAGAAAACTGAGAAAGTTCGTCAAATTTAGCAGATTTTGAAATGATTGAATGGATTACTTATTACACTTTCTAAATATAGACATACACAACAGTCATGAACACTAATTCACTCTTTCCTAAAATAGTCAATTAGCAGTGAATCCGATCATATTCGACCTTTAAACTTTGCATTGTGGCTTAAACTTACAGGATGTCCCTAACCGAGACGTCAAATTTAATAGCAGAGAATTGAAAGGTCATCGAAGAAGGAAATAAATCCGATGTACTAGCGATAATCTTAGAAGTATTCAGGTCTGTCGAAACTAGTATGAAAGAGATTGCAGTTGGGATGACCAACATTGAAACTTCTTTAAACTTACTGCCAGCTGATCTTCGTGAAGTTTCTGTAAATCAAAAAATGTAGAAAGAGACAATTGAACTCGAGGCCAGTGTACAAGCTATGAGCGACATGTATGACAAATGTAAACCAAAAAAGACCATCTTGCAGTAAAATTAAATGGAATGAGCTAAACAGTTGAATTGCTCGAAAATGAAAACAAAAAGCATAAACAATCAGTTGTTAACTTGGGTAAGTTACAAACCCAGGGAATTCTCCAAGAGGTTGAGAAATTCAAACGTAGAGTATTAGACCTCCAGTGCAGAAGCATGAAGAACAATCTGGTGTTTAGTGGTCCTTGTCACACCCAATATGAAAATTGCGAAAATAAACTAAGGGCCTTCATACAGCAGAAATTAGAAATTGACCACTAAATAGAATTTGGAAACGTTCATCGTTTCGGTAAACGGAGTACAAACGGTGCTCGTCCTATTGTAGCACGATTTATTTACTACAGTGACTTAAAACTTTTACTCCAAAATGCATACAAGTTAAAAAGGTACGCCTTTGGTATTAGGGAGCAGTACCCTGCTGAAATTGTTGAAAGAAGGAAAAACTTTGCCCAAAAATGAGAAAAGAAAAACAACAGCGTCGAGATGTTGTACTAGTGCGTGATCCTCTTTACATCGATGGTGAGCTATATAGCCCACCTGCTAAATCTACATCCGAGAGAAAAGTCGTGTTCGACTCTTCTCCGTATCAAAGTCATCCTGTGCCAAATCCATACAAAACACGTGGTAGGCCAGTTAAACAAGCACAGCAGGACCCACGACAAGAAGATACAGTCCGATACAGTCCGAAAGGACAGTCAGGGAGAACTCTCTTCATGTAAAATTTTTGGTCAATCATTTGTAAATAAACCTAATAATTATGTTGGTTGTTCAACTGTAGGACACAACAAAACTTTGTGTGATAAAAGTGTTGTATCTGATTATTTCTACGTTCAAGAAGATGAATATAGTATTACTTCTGAAGAGTCTATTGCCTCACCAGGTGATTCAAAGGTAGCTTCAGAAACCCCATTGTTAATTATTTTGTCTCTGAGTTGTTGTGGTATTAACACTATCCTGAATTTGAATCTTTTGTTCGTAGACATGATATACATGAAGTATGTATTGTTGAAACTAAAACGGATGACAGAGATGATATAAAATTAAAGGGGTATAACTTTAAACTTAAAAACTGGGGAAAAAACGCGAAAGTGCGATCTGGAGGTATTTTGTTAGGTTATAAAAAAAAATTGAAAATTTTATTGAAGTTCTTGAGACTGACTGTAGATATGTGTTATGGTTCAAGATTAGTTCAAAAATACTTTCACAAGATTAAGATTCTATTTTTGGTATTGTGTATAACCCCCCAGAAAATTCGTTATATTCCTCAGCTGATGCCTTTTGTCAATTGGAAAGTGAATACATTCATTTCTCATCAATATACAAAAATGTTGCTCTACTTGGCGACTTTAATAGCAGAACATCAACTGACAGATTTTTTTTAAAAATAACCGAAAGCGACCAGGCAAAAAACTTTTTGTCTTGCATTGGTTATGAAGTCAGTACACTATTACTGAATGTTAAATCTTCCACGCCTTCGTGTTTTATATATGGCGAACTTGGTCGCTTCCCATTGTCCCATTTGATGTTAAACAGAGAATGGTGTGGTTTTGGTCAAAACGTATTGCTGGTAATCAGTGTAAAATCTCATGTATCGCTTATAAACTTATGCTGAATATGTATATGAGGCAAAATGTAAACTTTAAGTGGTTACAGAGTATTACTGAGAAACTTTAAATGAGTGTGGGCTATCTAATATTTGGTTAACGCAAAATATTTTAACCACTGAATGGTTAAAATGCAAGGTTAAGCTATGACTTACAGTACAAAAGTATCACAAATGATGCGAAAACCGTAGACTATAAGCTTCATAAAGAAAGTCTTAGTTTTGAAGGATATTTTAAACTCTCGAATATGTAGAATTAGAACAGTTAACAATAGATTACCAATAGAAGCAGGTAGTTTTCAATTAATCAGTAGAGAAAATCGTTTTTGTAATATATTCAACTTAGAAATAGGGGACGAATACCATTTTAATATGACATGTCCAACACTTGTCACAGAGAGAAAACTGTATTTCATCAAGGAGCTTATAAAGCGCCCATGTATTTTATGTTTTAGGGTAATAATGTCACCGAAAGATAAGTCTGATTAATTTGTATAAATTTATCAAAATTATAAACAAAAGAGTGAGTCCTCCTGACTAACTTCATCAATACTGTAATGTGACTAACATATCTGCGAATAGTTTTGTATAGCATGTATTGTATATATGTTATGTGTCTCTGTACCAAATATGTGGTTTATGAGAATAAAGATTGTTGTTATTGCTGTTGATGTTGTTGATGTTGATGTTATTGCTGTTGTTGTTGATTTTGTTATCGCTGTTGTTGTTGATGTTGTTATTGCTGTTGTTGATGTTATTACTGTTGTTGATGTTGTTATTGCTGTTGATTTTGTTATTTTTGTTGATGTTGTTATTGCTGTTGATTTTGTTATTGTTGTTGATGTTGTTATTGCTGTTGTTGTTGTTGTTCTTGATGTTGTTATTGCTGTTGATGTTGATGTTGTTATTGCTGTTGTTGTTGAATTTGTTATTGCTGTTGTTGTTGATGTTGATTTTGTTGTTGCTGTTGTTGTTGATGTTGTTATTGCTGTTGTTGATGTTATTACTGTTGTTGTTGATGTTGTTATTACTGTTGTTGTTGTTGATGATATTATTGCTGTTGTTGTTGTTGTTGTTATTGCTGTTGAAGTTGTTGATGTTGTTATTGCTGTTGATTTTGTTATTATTGTTGATGTTGTTATTGCTGTTGTTGTTGGTGATGTTATTTGCTGTTGATGTTGTTGTTGTTGATGTTGTTGGGAAAAATATCATTTACTGATTACCATAACGATGAATAAATATGGTTTAATAGACAAATATAGAAGTATTATATCACCATTTAGCACAATAATTTATGTTTTTTTGCAACAAATCCTTTTCCCACAGTGGATCGTGTACAAAATGTAAAAACCGAATATAACCGTCAACAGCAGCTGTAGTGAAATTCGGGATAAAACTTGACAGTAGTCATCACTCCTAACGGAAAATCCGAACGTCAAGTTTCAAACGAGAAGAGAACATAAAACTAAGGAATAAATGTATCAATTGGATGTGAACCCATGAAAATATTCGCTGAACCCACCTGGGTTTCATTAAAAAATCTCAAATTGAGAATTTCCTCAAGTCTTGTGTTTTTCCTCAAATCTTCAATTTCAAATGATCTGATTTAAAAAAATGAAGGATTTGAGAAAAATCTCAATTTCAGATGTTTTATGAAACCGGACCCATGAGTTGACTGGTCATCGACGACAAAAAAGTGGCGGATACAGAAATTTACAAGGAGGAGACAAGAATATTTGCAGCCCAAATATTTTTTTCTTTAGAAAAATGTTATAATTCTTTTTTTCAATTTCATAAGGGGACCGACACGGTCCCTAAACAGTCTTAGATCAGATATATATGCTGAAGTATCACAAACTGTATTCATTTCATCATACTTAAGCTGAGTCATAATTGCCATTACAACTTCGTAATAACATTAGTATACTTAGTTAATACATGGGCCAGGTAAACACGAGATGCATGGATGTTTGACCGAGAAGAAAGGCTCAGCCTCATACTAATGTTAAAATAATTTCTATGAACGGGTTAAAGTTTCATTTGGCGTCTCTCGAAGTCGGTACATATTATCCTGTTAAACAACTGCATACTTATTTTGAAATATTTTCCCAAGTTTGAGATGACAAAATGTCGGTACATACAGGAGTAAAAACTTCAAATACCCAATATGTCTAAAATTAGATTAAATGTGCATTGGTAAGCTTCCCAGCATACGTTTAAATGTGAAGTACTTCAACAGTATTTTTTCTGTAGATATAGATACCAAGAAAACTGTACGTGCATTTCTAAAAATGTATTGATTATCTAAATCCTAAGAAAGCCATAAGAGATTAAACGTTTTTGTGCACTATATGCACTTCCTTGTTTTACAAGTTTGGCAAACAAGTCACTAATTCTAGACAGACTAGAGTTTAAAAAAGAGATTGCATGTACTATAGCTGAATATAACTCAAATGTGCGCCCTTGTGTCGGCGATACCCTTGAGAATGTATTATATACATGTAATGTAGTAATGAGGAACACATCATACATGTATGTGGCAGAAATAGCGAATATCCATTTAAAAAAGCAAGCAATATATTTTCATTTGACTTAAAAATTAAATTTTGTAATTATAATTTTTTCTCTGTGTTTTTTTAATGTTATATAAATTGTCAAATTGCTCTTCATCTTTCTTAGTGGCTAATTTAGACGGCAACACAAAACGAAATATTTCAGTCATCCAAATGTTGCACAAATTATAAAAGTGCCATTAATAGATTAAACTTTGGTACTTGTCATTACCAGACTATAACCACCAATGTGTATGAGCGTATCTTACGTGATAGCTTTGTGCTAATAAACAATATTGATAGAACGGTTTATAGGCAGTTCAAATGAACATTACATACATTATTTTCTTAGTTCTGACTTTTAAACAATGACACATGTACTAAACATAATAATGTATAATTACATGTTTTGCAAAATTTAATAAACAGAAATGTGGAATATACGGAGCCCTGTTAGTCTCACAGAGATAAAAGATTGTATTTTGAAAAGTCCAGCGCTGAAGATTTAAAGTACAGCGCTGGACTTTTTAAATTACAATCTCTTATCTCTGTGAGACCAACAGGGCTCCGTAGGAATAGAAGTAAACGGCCTATCGTTAATTTAAATATATACATTATTTTTTGATATCCATTTAGGAAATAATTATATTTAACGATTTTTTTCTGTCTCTCGGAATTCAATGGTACTAATTTCCAATGGATTTCTAAATGTACTTTTCACATATTTTCAACATTTATTGATTCAGGCTAAAGTACGGATAAGTTGTTCAATATAAAATCCAAATAGTATACTTGAGATTAACCACACTGAAAGCTGTGTAAATTTTATTGGGCTTGTCAAATCTTTCTGTTTCAACATTTTTAATTATCTGACGTCATTAGCGGATCTCAAGACTACTGTTTTTTTTTACGAACCGTTCATAATAACCAATTAAATAATTGGATAAATTTATGAAACTTCCCAATGAAACAGATAAATGGTACATACAGACACAAAAACTACCACAGTGAACTTAACAACAATTATACCATTCCATTAAACCTATTAAAAGTCGCAAAATATATTGTCTGACCAATTCTACCGAAACTTGCAATCACTAGTTTTAGCTAAATCTATAACACAACTATCCTCTTGTTTTCTAAAGACAGACTACTGGCTTGTAAAGTTAACGAAAGCACAAATCTGCAAATAAACTGAAAATATGTAACATTAAAAGACAAGGTACAAATGACAAGAACGAGTATTGACAGATTGGACCTTGTTAGAAAGAATCTTAGATAAAATACAGTTGTTATGTTATAAATACAAATGAGCTATCATCAGTGTTGGGGATAATCAACAACGCTTATCTTTGGCTTTGACTTCCTTTACACCTCTCAGTGTTAAAAGTTTTTTTTTATATACAGGAAAAAAGTCAACACAGATGTACAAAGTAAAGACAAGTCTTTTTTCGTCGCATCTCTTGTGATTAAAACTTTATTTTCTGATTTCAGTTTTGCAGCAAACTTCGCCCTACATGAGTACAATAACAAGCCATTCTTAGTCACAACATCTCCAAATCACGTTTCATCGTCTATAGTATATGTGGCTGTCACCTTGTTTCACATACTCGGTGGTTAGAACGATCTAAGGCCTATATGAATTATACCATATTTAATGCATAGGACTGAAATTGTTCAAGAATTTCCTTTTCTTATTTCGAGTAATTTTACAAATGAAAAAAAAAATATCTCACGGAACTTATTTATGTAATATGTTCAATATTGACAAAATTGAAGTTAAATCTAATTTTAATTTTCTTTTGGCTAGAATACATTTAGTCTAATGACCTTTTAGAATGCAGTTTCGCTAAATATAGTTAAAATGCATTAATCAGGAATAGCCTGTTCAATATGGTTCGTGATTTCATCTTCCAATGAAATCATTTCCTTATTTGTAAATTTATCATCCTTCCCTATGACACGTTGAACCCTATTCCAGAAGCCTAAATGAAAGAAATCTAGCGCGGTGCAAAAAGTACGCGTTGTTACGGCAAGCTCTGGCGTAACGTTATGAGTTGTGATATGAAAACTCCATACGCAGGTGATGATGGGATGTTGTCACACGTGAAAGGAAAGTTGGGAATACGGAATGAAAAGTCACCGCGTTGGTCGAGATCCAATGATCCGATTGCTAGAGAAGAGCAGTTACATGATGAAGACATGTTAAAAAAAAATACATCGGTACAGAAAGAAACTCCATACAATTAACCTGTAACGTATCAATTATTCAACAATGTAAAAACACAGGCGAAAATAAGAGTATACCTGGAGGCATTCCGAATTTTTAATTACTTTTGTACAAATTTTCATTTGTCTTTATGACGATTTGTTCATAACACTGCACAGAACTTTTATTTAACCCGCTGAAACAACAAATATTATTTGCCTTTTCCGCGAATGGGACCACACTATACTCTTAAAATATTATTATTTCTAAAATAAACAAGATTATTAAAATGTTCCTGACTTAGGACAAAGATGCGGTGGGATAGAACTGTTTGGTGAACCTTCCCAAACCTCTAGTAGCAAAAGTAGACAAGAAAATAACACACGATAAAACCCAAGCAGGTCTGAGAACAATGGGAAAATAACACACGATAAAACCCAAGCAGGTCTGACAACACTGAAAAAAAATTATTTAAAAAAAAAACTTACATAAAACAATCATCACTAAATACAGACTACAAATAAATCACTAACATGCTAGCCCCGGACTTTTATCGGGTTAGTAAATCGCTAACATGCTAGCCCCGGACTTCTATCGGTTAGTAAATCACTAACATGCTAGCCCCGGACTTCTATCGGTTATGCCTCACCAAAGAGCACAACAAGCATAATTCTCTTTCAGGTTTATTATATTGATAGCATTAATTTCATCGAAGTAACTTTTTCTGATTTTGTATTTGCTTTATTTCATCTGTTTAGTAACCTGCTACACGTAGTGACGTAGTATTATGTGATAACCTCCGTTTTAATTGAAAAGGAGAGGACCTCCAAAATGTTGTTATAACTTGAGTCCAACCCTCTTGCTTGTATTCTTGAGCAAATAAATGCGTTTGAACTAAAATTGAAAAGGATGTGTCCTGTCCGTCTATTCCTTTCCAGTTTGTTCAAAGACGATAATTTAACAACAATTCAATGGATTTTTTAAAATTTGCACAAATGTTTATTATCAAATGTCCCATTCGATTATATATATTTTATGACAGAGAAAACATTTATAGGTTTTTTTTTTCTGTCATTGAAATCTTTTTAAAAATGCAGACAGTACTTCAGAACTTTTTATTACAAGTCATGAATATAGTTGTTTATTTCATTTTCCGGTTCCTCCGTGACTTTGCCCGTTCTGTTCTGGGTTCCCCTGATTACTCATTCATTAGTCTGCACGATTTATAAATAAAAGAATGATTGCCAGAGACAAAAGTCATTGCCTACATCTGTAAGGATTAAAAGCAATTGTTGACTAATAAAGAAATTATTAATTTCATAGCTGTCGAATTTATCATTAAATCTTACGAAGAGAAATAAGTTTAATTTTTTAAAACGGACAAAAAAATTACTTTTTCATTTGAAAAATTACACTTGTGTACACTATAGCCAAAATTGCCGAAATTATGACATGAAGTTCTAAACACACATGAAATGTGAATTCATTTTTTTATTTCTTTTGTTGAGGTAACAACCATTTATGACGTCATTTATTATGAATTTGATACAATCTTTGTGCTATGATACGTCAAAGTAAACACTGAGATCGAATAAAAACACTTAAAACTATCATTTATCATCTGTCTGGCGAAATATTTTAACATGGAAGTCGATGCGGTCAAATGTTAAACTTATTTCATAATTTACTCAGATTTGTTTTGATAGAAAATTTCAAAATAATCATCCTACATCTTCTATTTTAAAGTGTAATGACGACATTAAACCGTTATGTACATTTTCTGAGCTATGTGAATATATGCAATTGCACAATTTAGCTATGTTGGTATCGAATATTTCTTTTTTTCCCTTTATATTCACAGTGTCTCTCGTTAAAGGTCCCTTTAAAATGCATTAGTTAGCTAGCTTTTAGTGCTTTTATTTCGTTTCTTTCTACAGTTTAGGTTTGGATGTTTCATGTTCTTTGTTGTATATGTCTTTTGTTATCCTTACATTATATTCTTTTGATAACCATTCTAATCCTGGTTCCATTGATTTCCCTTTTATTGGTGTTCCATTTTAATCTTGTAATTTTTTTTATGACATTCTCATCTTGTTACAACGAAGTGAAATAGAGAAATCGACATTGACTAAAATTCTGTCCAAACGTTTTGTTCTCAATACTGGATGCGGCTCTGTGTTTTGTGTTTAGTATATAATATGACTTTATATATTAGTCTGGCTACATTTATGACAGAGGGAGAAGGCCCCTGTGAACATATGTGACCATCACCATGAGAAGGCCCTGTGAACTAGAACGTATGTGACCATCACCGCGAGAAGGCCCCTGTGAACGTATGTGACCATCACCGCGAGAAGGCCCCTGTGAACGTATGTGACCATCACCACGACACCTTTAGCTTGTAACTTGTTCTTAAGACATTCATATCTTGTTACAACAACGGAATATAGAGAAATCGACATTGATTAGTTGAACATCTTGTTAAACATGAAAGAATAAAATTAAAACGACAAAAACTTATCAATTATAAATCCATTCATAAGTAAGAAAAGAAAGAGTTCCTTGAAAACAGGGTGAGTTATTTCAATGATATATTTTTTCCTTCGTAGACAAAGCTCCATGGACAAGTATCATATCAAGACTGCCGATAAACATCAAAACCTTTTGATGCCGATCGTTTGCTTTATTTCCATTTTTAACATTTTGCAAAGCATTTCAATCATTCTTGGTTTCTTTGAGATTTTAGTGTATTGGACTTTCTATTGCACGATTACAATTGAAAATGGGATAGAATGTTAGCAGTGATAAATGACAGACTTTATTAAACGATTAAACGGGTATAGAATACTTTGGGCGTTAAGAAGGCCAAATACTTGTGTCGTATATTAAGTAATTTATGCTAGGTAACTTACTTTCTATCCAAGTCACTTGTTGCTTTACATACTTTTAATTATGATATTGACATACCCTTATCTGTTAGGCAATGCACTAGGATAGGCAATGCACTGAGATAGGCAATGCACAGGGTTAGGCAATGTACTGGGTTAGGCAACGCACTGGGTTGGGCAATGCACTGGGTTGGGTAATGCACTGGGTTGGGCATTGTATTGGGTCAGACAATGCATTAGGTTAGGCAATGCACTGGGTTAGGCAATGCACATGATTTTTCCCTTATATTAAGTGGTTTCGAACTTTCCGGTTTTTCCCTGATATTGTCATTTGTTCTTCGGGATTTCTTTTTGACTGTTTCTTTTGACTATTGCCTGGTGTTAATAATTTCGATGATTTAGTTATCACACTTCTTTTACGGTTACAGCACTTGTTGCAATACAATTAAAAATGTATTTATGATGACATTAATAAGTGTGTCCAGTGACATAGTGATTTTTTTGAGCAGCACCACATACATCCTGGTATTGACGAACACATACCTCTATGTACAAACTTTCAGCAGAAATAAAGGGGATTTATTAAATCGTCACTGTGGTCATTTTTTAAAAAACGTTGTGACAGATCCGGTTAAACACTTAGCATATAGTACATTTTATTCAAACAACCGATATATATTAATGTAGTTTTGTTCTGCAGACTATACTATCTACAACATTAAAGCGACCTTTTTATATAACTGTTTGGTTCACCCAGTTGATGCATTGGTTTTAAATAGAATAAATATAACATTTTTATTGGAACTTTATTATTATAACTATCACATCTCAGGCTGACTATAGGTGTATCGTTACGGGTGTGGGAGGTGTAACAATTGCTTTCCATAATCCCGGCTTTTTGTAATTTTCTTGTTGCACGTGTCTTGGTGTAAGTTATTTTTTCTGTCGTTGTTTTCTTTGTGCTCTTAGTTTGTTCTGTCCATGAACTTCACCACGTTTTTATATTGCTGACGTTTTAAGTTTATGTTTAACGAGTTGTCACCATTTCACTGCTCAAATTTGACCTGATTTTATGTGTAGTTTTAAATAAGTCTTAAGAAAATTATCCTTAAAATGACTGGTTTATATATGAAACATTCAGCGATAAATTAATAATTATTCAAATAATGCTTCTCTGACAGTTATGTAAATTATATGCCATTACATCCGTTTTTTAAATCAGTCGGAAACGTTAAGCGCGTGTAACGTTGGTCAATCATTAAGAAGAATTGCTTTATGCTTTTGATCGAAAAAAAAATTCGAGTATTATCAGGGTTGCATTACAGTAACTTAATTAACCAATAGTTACCCTATAAACACGCTCCTGTTTTGACACTTGAACTTTTTTACCCAAACTTGTAAATTACGACTACGTTTCAAAGAAAAAATAGCGCACCAGTGGTGGTTTTGAAAAAGTTTTATCATTAAAAGAAACCGTATTGCCGTTTGATATTGTGTTATTTAACGATGTAGAGGTTATACGTTTTGATCGCTGTAACTTTTGATTTTCATAAAGTAATTTGCAACATCAATGAAATGTAGTTCGAAAGGGGTAATAGTTTCGAGAGGATGCACAATAACAGACCCTTTGAATTAATATTCACAGCTTGTCATGGATGAGCAGAAACAGAATTTAACTTTAATAACTAATATTGCAATGGCCAAAAATGTTATCAGAACGCTAATGACTGATATTGTTTATGTGATGCTCAAATTCTAATGCCAATGTAAATTTTCAAACAGCGCAAAGTGGGCCTCATTTTTCGTCCTTATAAGGTTTAGTTCGTCGTCGCTAAAGAATGCGTCAGCAAAAAAAACTTGACACATATACGCTGAATTTCAGACCTAATAATTACTTAGAGTATTGTACATATTTTCTAACCGTGTTATTTTGGGGAGCACGCAATGTCAGCATGTTTACAGACATTATCAAATAGGCTCGACAGTCCAGATAATATCGAGAGTTCCATATATAGTCAGGGAGTGTCATGAGTTCCTATAATCTAACGTGTAGAGAATGAAGTTTCTTCGAATTTCTAATCTAAAACAGTGTCCTCTCCCTATTGAGATAAAATCTGGTCTGAATTGGCGAAAAGGGTCATTACACACTTGATAGCAAGTTCTTCAGCATTGGTGTGTTGTGATAAAACTGATTTCATATTTACATTGCAGCTCGTTGAAGTTCATTCTTAAGATATAAACGTCTTTTTTTAAGTTTAACAAATAAAGTAGTCATCCTACTATGTTGAACTAAAATGGATTCAAAGAGATCGGATATTTAAAGTTAGATAAATATCATATTGTCAATGCCAAACTCTTCGGATATTTAAAGTTAGACATCACATTGTCAATGCCAAACTCTTCGAAATTATGTATATACAATAAATGGAGTAATGGATACGAAATAAAAAATTGATTTAGTTATCAAGCTTCAAAATATTCTCAAATTAAGATCAATGCTTACAGAGAAAACAATGATAGCTTTTACCGTCTGAGTAGAAGATTTTGTGTACATACGAGACTTGTATAGGAAATTGCGTGGCCAAATTTTCCTTGAAGTATTTCGTCAAAAAGTAGGTCAAAACAACCCATAAATACCATGTACTTTTATTGAATTTTGACTGGTCAAGGATACTGATACAACTTTACAATTTAAGTAGTAATAGAATATCTCTCTCATTGGCACTACATTTGGTGACATTCGTCTTTCAAATTTATTCAGATTATCTTTCATTTGCATGACGAAGGTACGTTAGCTGGGCATTAATATGCAAACGGCGTATTTGTTTTAGCCAAAACACTTATCATTTTCCGTAACCCTACCGAACTGTTTCACAGGGGAGAGTGCCCTATCATTTTTAAGTAGGGGAAGGAAATGTATGGTATATTGTGTTTTGTTCTAAAGCAAAAACACTTCACAATATATATATATTTTTTTTTATTTGTTAATTTCAGTAGTAATAAAAAACAACCCTATTCAAATAATTCTATATAAATACGGTAGTCTTAGATTTCATAGTTAACAATTCAGGTTGTCTAGGATGATGTCAGTGTATAACATTATTGTGTAAACATCTAAATTTCATATGAAAAAGAAATTGCATAACCCGTGTAACATCCGAAATAAACGACGAAGTCGATTGTTTGTTAAATACCATAACAAATATTTTCGATCACCTTTACATCAGCAATCATATTACTGATCTTTTTCTTTTATCATGTAGATATAATTTATTTATATTTATAAAAAAGCTGTCTTAATATTTTAATAGCAGTAGCAAAAATTTCCGTCAAATATCTAACGTGCACACAACACTGATATGTCAAGTTATTTAAATTGTATTTAAAAGAATTAAAAACAGTTTATTTGTTTCATCATATAAAACTATAAAAACAAAATCTCTGTATGACCAGTTAATGGATTGTTATACTAATAGCCATCTAGTGTGATCTAAGTATATACCGGGTGTAATATGAAACGTATACGTGCAACAGGATATCGAAACGATAAATGCAAATAAATACTTTTTCATTGGTTAATACAATTTTGTATGTATCCAAGGATTCTATTCACAATTAAAGAAGCAAAACGAAATGTTGTCAATCATTCTATTTTTAGTTAACCACATGTAGGATTTTTTTTTCGAAATCGATAAAAAATTACACATTTGTTTAGAAATTTAATTTTGGCCAATCAATGTCCTGTTGTATATGCCGGATTTTCTTTCCACTGTGATATAAAAGGGGAACAAACAGTGGAAACTCCAAATATTTCAAGAATTAAGGCTAAGCATTTAGTTCACCAAATGTAAGTAATAAGAATCTTTTTGATTTTTTAAAGTATGTTCATGAAGGAACTTTATTTTTGGTAAAATTGAAAAAGTCTTCTTGCACGTCCAACGAAGTTAATTTATATATTACACTACATTCTTAATTCCAATGAAAGGCCGTATTGATGAGTATGTATAGCATTGATTAAACAAGACTTTTTCTTCAAATTAATTATAACTAAACGTTATTACTTAATATCTACCCTTTTGTTTTCACGAAGTCTGTCCGTGTCTTAAAGTACATGTGTCCGAGGTCGCTTTTGTTTCTCACTCTTTTACTTATTAGGTATTAATTACCGCCCCTCCGCTACTTTAATTGTTTCCTCCTTGTAAAGGGATTATCTTCTTTGTGTAAATTTGCTTTTCTGTAATCTCAGTAATTCAATAGATTAATAAAACAACAATTTACTTAATACTAACATTAGGTCGACAGTAATAGCTCCTATAATCTGGTCTATTAGTGTAATTCATTGTGTACCCTAGAATTACACAGCCTTAGTGACACTTATTTAACTATGCATGATGATATTTAGACACCATTACTCACACAAAAGGCCCAACCGGTCGACGTTTTTGTACCTTCTATTAGATTTTAGTTCAATTCAAATCAAACAGTCAATTGTGATTTGTGTACATAGGGGACAACCAATTTAAATCACTGAAAAGCCGATATACAATATTTTGAATGTAAAATCTTTACCATTTGAAACCAAGAGAACACTAGTATTCCATTATATATTTTGTATTTAAAAAACATATTCTATAAGATCACATTATATATGATTAAAATGATGAGCTGGGGAAGAGTGGAATGACAGTTTATTCAAAGTTAACATTGCATGGTATCTTCGGTCATGTGGTTATAGGAACCTAGATATTTGATATCAACTCCAAAGTGGTTTTTATATTAAGGCATAAGTGTTTGTTAACAGCACAAGAAATACGTCAAGTTTTCGAGTTTTTGTAAAAACAACAAAAAAAAACATACTTCACGCACTTTTTAGATGAATCAAATTAATCTCCGCTAAGTTTGCCAAGTCCTTTTTATTGTTGTACAATTTCTTAACTTTATATTGAATATCGTTTCTCTGATTCTTTTCGTGTAGCTAACATTCTGATAACCTTCAAACAAACAAACATATTTTTGACGTTATATCCAGAATGATTTAACTTGTACATGTAGTTCAATTTGCTTAATAATCCGTAGGTTGATGATTTGATAAATTCAATAGTTCTTACTTCAAATATTAGTATCTTACTTGATATCTTAAAGGTAAATGATGAACCTTCAACGATTGTGTTTAAATAAACGAAATACAAATGCGTCGGGCTTAAATCTGTATAAATCCTATTTGCGAACAAAAAGATTAATACTAGTATACGACTCTACCTATTTGTTTAATTATGTAATTATGCTGATGAAATAAGAAGGCAACAAGCTCGTCAAACTATCAAAAATTCTTTAATAAATGGGTATGTTACATGTACAACGAATTGAGAAATCCCTGCAACGTTTGAAACAGATTGTATTTATGGTTATTTACAAGAGCAAAATTAGGTTAAGGGTTCATTTTTCACAACATAGCCAGAAATTCACATTATCTAGTGAAGTTTAATGGCCCTATTTTCGGCTTTGATTCTAAACTTAAATGAAAGGCAGTGTAAGATGTGGGATTTTTTTTCTTATTTCAAAGAAGGTCTGCAATTACTGCCGTGTGTGTTCGAACAAAGAAACCTACTAAATGCGTTAAGTGCAATTATAGAACTGAGTAGGGACGATTTATCTGTTAGGTGCATTTCAGCTCAAAATCCTATAAATTGAAAAGAAATAAATATTAGTTTATAATGTTTCCCTCTTCAAAAGAAAATTTAAAGTCCAATATTCACAACCAAAATATAGTTTGTCTCGTTTGTTTCCGACGCCATCCTAATTTATTTTATTTTATTTTTTTTATTAATTCTTGTCAAGGCTTTCGAAGGCTGTCTATTACTATTTTAGAAAATATTGCAAAATAAAAAAAAAAACCAAAAGTAACGTTACGTGATAATGCCATCATATTCAATAATGTAAATGATCCGAAACTAAGTGTAGTTGTGTCCCTGTTAGGAAAGCACCGTCTGTCATATAGATTTAACTCATGTTGTATTAAAGGTATTCATCGGTCAATGGTGGTCGGAAGTTAAGAGAAAAGTCAATATCATGGAAAATTGTTTTGAAGCGAGTGGTCTGTTGTAAGCGATATTATTTTAGCTTTTCAAATCCCGCAGGAGTTGAGTGAGTGTTTTATAACTATCCTGCAGGAGTCGGGTGAGTGTTTTATAACTATCTCACAGGAGTTGAGTGCGTGTTTTAACTATCTCACAGGAGTTGAGTGCGTGTTTTTAACTATCCCGCGAGTTGAGTGCGTGTTTTTAACTATCCCGCAGGAGTTGAGTGCGTGTTTTTAACTATCCCGCAGAAGTTGAGTGCGTGTTTTTAACTATCCCGCGAGTTGAGTGCGTGTTTTTAACTATCCCGCAGGAGTTGAGTGCGTGTTTTTAACTATCCCGCAGGAGTTGAGTGCGTGTTTTATAAGGTGAAGAATCTTGAATCAAATGATTCAAATAATCCGGACTTCCCATAAAAAACATGGATGTCGAATAACAAGTATTTTTATGTCTATAATGTTGATCTGCATAATACCCTGAAACTCTAAAAATCGAAATATGAAGATTTTTGTGCATAGACTAAAATACTATTATAATATTGAAAAACCTCATAAAAGCAAGACCACAAACATTTTGGATGATATGGTTATTACAAATTTCTGAACGCTGATTGCATTAAAAACCAGTTCAAAGTGAATAACCATGTCACGCAAATTCAAAATGCAAGTGTAAAAATTCAGATGTTTGAATTTCTCAATGCCTTAAATTATCTATTAAGCATTGACAGTTGTAGACAAAACTTTCAAATATTAATTCGCAAGGTTCATATATGAATGTAAGGTGCTAATGCAAATATACACTTATAACCTCTCTCGGTACATGTAGGTCAATATCTGTTTATCGTTTGACTTACAATTAGTGACAAATTTAATCAAAGATACTAAAAAAAGGCACAATTAGAAATTGGAAAGTCAAAGGGAAAATCCAAACAATGGAAACAAGCAATAACGACGACATTCAGAAATCTCAACAAAAGTACAAAAAAAACTAAACATAACATTCGACTTATTTGTATTTAAATGCAATGACCACCTCCGTCTGTATTTCTAAAAAAACACCACCGTTAATGTCTTGTCCAATATATAAAACCTAAGTGTCTGTTATGTGTTTTTTCTTCTTGTTTTATTACCTTGTTTTATTTCACTGTTTCTGTTCTAATTGTGTTTCAGTAACTAAAACTAAAAATAAAACAATACAAATGAACACTATTTGGAAATAGGAATTCTTAGATATCGTTTCTTTATCATGAGTAACAGCCTCATGATTGTTCTAGTTATGAGGCAAAGATTTCCAGTAAAAGTTCATGTCTTTTAGAAAAATATTCAAAAGTTCAAATTACTTATTGGCCCTAATTATAAAATTCACACAAATCGATCAATCTTATTGACACTTATGTTCAAATATTGACACGTTATGTTTATCATTATTGTAAAATATAAATCTTAACACTTGATTTAAAGTCCAATTAATACATGAAATTCAACTGCATATTAATTATTCAAGATGCATTCAGGTACAGATTGCTAATCTTGCTATTTATTGTTGTCTAGTAATAATCTCTATAATAAATTTTCATTTCTTCCCTGAAAAGGAAGATTTACCAATAATATTATTTCCTTTATTTACATAATAAGTATGCAGAGTTTCTAGCCATTCTGTATGTGGTAATTCTGTCCTTTCCCGGGAAATGAACGGATATATCCAAAGCATTCAAACGGGCAAAAATAAGCTTACAAAACTGTTCTATCATACTTTTACATTACATGGTTATACTAATGTACTTTTGAAGACATTTTGTCTCGAGGGCGCCAAGAACGTAACTTTGATGAACCGCACTTCTTTATCTTTTGGTTCCAGCGCTATATTTACTCCCTTTATCTTATGGTGCCACCGCATCAAACGGATCAAATGGAAAAGATAAAGGTAGACACCGCAAAATACCATTACCTATAGCAAGCAATGTTAGTAAACACTCTGGCCTTTAAAGTGTCTTTAGTAAGTAGAGCAGGTCGGTTTAGTTTCGTAACGAATTTGGCTGATGTAGTACTCAGTTTTGGTAAGGCCCTTTAATATAAGTAAAAAAAACTGATTCCTGGTTATTTAAATGGGAAGCTCTGTGTTTGTATGGTTAAACGGTTTGGACCGTCGTACAATGAAGGTAGGACATATGTTTTATGGTACTTCGGTATAATCCACGTTAGTTCGCATAAGTATTGCTTAACTTTAATTGTTATCATTAAAATGTTGCCCTTATAGTGTCGTAACTTTCAATCACCAACAAGATTTTTTTCTTGTATTTGCAAAGACGATAAGTTTTCAAAGTGGCATTGTCTTAGTTGGGTACGAATTACCAGGATTAGCTTTAATGTTATATAAATGTGTAGTGCATGTAGACTCTAAATTTGGTTTATTTTAAAAATAATGCTTCATCGTAAACTTCACTTTTTGTAGAGCAAAAACCTAAGTAATGGATTTTAAAGATTCAATTTTGTATTTCTTATTTTTCACCTGTGTTCTTATGATTTATCCACAATTTCTTGATGAAATGTTGTCGCAGTCTTAATTTTACTTAGAACACGAACTGAGAATTTAATACTATCGAACTACATTTGTAATCGTTTAATATCAGTTTATGATGCTTATATTACAAATGAATACTTGAGGATCAACAATATATATATATATCCGTTTTTATCATATAACGTCTCAGAATGTGACGACTCTATTCGCTACACTGCTCCATCGGATCAAATTGATACAGGGAAGATATGTAAACGTATAGAAAGGTCTGAAAAATTCCCAACGATGTTAGAACTGTCAAATTTGCGGTAAAAAAAAAACACTCGGCCAGCTAGGCTATAAAATATAGCTTTGATTTGTTGTGACATGCATCCGCTATCCTACATAATGACATCTAAATGAGCTGTCCCGTACTGCCATACATCGTGTACTAAGTTACAGCCCTAGATTAATCCTACGAGTTGGAATGACCCGGCCAGCGAAAGCTATATTTTATAGCCTAGCTGGCCGAGTGGTCTAGGGCGCTGGACTTAGTGCAGGCGGTGTTGCCATAGATGTCACAGCGGTACGAGTTCGAGTCCCGCGGAGGGAACGACCAAAAATTTGCTTCGCAAATTTGGCAGTTCTAACATCGTTGGGAATTTTTCAATTTTTCGGACCTTTATATATATATATATATATATATATATATATATATATATATATATATATATATATATATATATATATATATATATGGATCGTTAAAAACGATGCGAAACATAACAATAAATAAAATTAACGTCTAAATATGTTTAACATCACCAGAAGATGGTAAAATTTAAATTGAATATTTCGGATAACAGATATCCTTCCTCAACATAAAACTCATAAAACTATATAATAGTTATTATTATATTATAGTTTTATGAGTTTTATGCTGAGGAAGGATATCTGTTATCCGAAATATTCAATTTAAATTTTACCATCTTCTGGTGATGTTAAACATATTTAGACGTTTATTATATATATATATGATAAAAACTGAACTAGAAAAAAAAATACCTGTAAATATTAGAATTAATTAAAATATCAATCATAGTAGATGTTCATGTATACTATGATATATATTTAAACACCACAACGATTAGAATATTGTTATAGTAATAATTTAAAAATTGCCGTGTTTCTATATGAAAGCTTGTAACAAGAATATGCAGGGCTCATATAAAACAACTAAGCCTTTTGGATCGAATATTTTCAAAATCGAAGTATTTTTCAAGTACGTAATGTATTCGAAAAGTTTTTCGACATGGTTAGAATTTACTGGAAATAAAGAAGTCTGATATGTAAAATAAAGAAGTCTATTTTGGTTTTTCTATGTTGGAATCACACGAAAGGTTTTCATTAACCTGTTTCATATAAACCTGGAAAAGACATCGGCCATTTACATTTCACTTTGTGTTTCGACTATAAATAAATACAAACAATACCAGATTTATATATTGTTAATTTCGATATGCAGTACACGTGTTGCAAGGAGTAACCTCTCATCAGCCACATTAAAAGATTTCAAAAAATAGGATAGATAAAATATGATATTATTCGGGGTCAGACAAGTCTGGCTACTGGGTTGGTGAATATCCTCGGGGACCCCAGGTCTACCAGCAGAGGTATCGACCCAGTGGTTCTTAAATATAAAATATACCTGTTTTATATATTGTTAATTTCGATATGCTGTACACGTGTTGCAAGGAGTAACCTCTCATCAGCCACATTAAAAGATTTAAAAAAAATAGGATAGATAAAATATGATATTATTCGGGGTCAGACAAGTCTGGCTACTGGGTTGGTGAATATCCTCGGGGACCCCAGGTCTACCAGCAGAGGTATCGACCCAGTGGTTCTTAAATATAAAACATACCTGTTTTATATATTGTTAATTTCGATATGCTGTACACGTGTTGCAAGGAGTAACCTCTCATCAGCCACATTAAAAGATTTCAAAAAATAGGATAGATAAAATATGATATTATTCGGGGTCAGACAAGTCTGGCTACTGGGTTGGTGAATATCCTCGGGGACCCCAGGTCTACCAGCAGAGGTATCGACCCAGTGGTTCTTAAATATAAAACATACCAGTTTTATATATTGTTAATTTCGATGTGCTGTACACGTGTTTCAAGGAGTAACCTCTCATCAGCAGCATTAAAATCAAATATGTAGGAAGATCATTATCAAAATATTAGTTGTATAAAATAAGTACTCATAACCGAAACTATCGAAATAGAAAGCCAAAATCCATCACCGAGAGGTTCTACCATATGCAATGCAAGGAATGAAGCCTCGGTGTTTTATAAAAACATGCAAATAAGCAATCATAACAATTTAATTTCTTTGAATTGATAAATACGATTCCATCTTCTAGTTGTTTTGCATTCGTATTAAGCGTACAGATGAGATACGTATCTTATCTATAAGAAAAAAAACGTATGCCTCATTTACCACAGAGTAAAAGTAATGGTGAAATCTTTTGATGGTTTAACGTCGGAATTGACATGTAATTGGTGTGGTAATTGAATAGACGTCACGTGAATAATTGACATGTACATGTAAATATGCACATCATTGGAATTTTGACGATTTCATTTAAAATTTCAAATCTTATTTATAAATGATTTTTAAGTAATGTTTTTGCAATGAACTGACTTCTGTCGACAAGATCACGTCTCCATTTTATGTGAGTGTTTTTACGTTAATTCAAAATGCACCTCCTTATTTGATTAGAATGCTTTAAGTTTTTTTTTATATAAATACCTATTCGTTTAATTTCAAAGATTGATTATTATAAGCATTTTATATTCTGCATCAACAGCTAGACCAACGTGATGTTAAGAAAAACCAAGTATATAAAAAGTACCTTTATGAAGAACCTTAATTAATTTTTGAAAATATTTTTAGAAACTACAGGGCCGTAGTCAGGTTTTCTGAATGGGGGTGGTGGGGGGGGGGGTGCGGACTGATCCCCGATAAACAACTTTACTTGGTTTTCTGGTATGATTTCTCTTTAATTACAGGCTAAGATGAAAATCAAAGTTTTTTTTAAAAGGGGGGTGCGATCGCACCCGTCGCACCTCCTGGCTACCGCCTTGAACTATGAGTGAATCACCACACACTGCCCTCAGAAGATAAAATATTTATAAATAATTATTCTAAAGAAATGTGTTTTGATATATTGGTATTGTTTGTGCTATGGTTACTTTATCAACTGACTTTTACACACGTGTTGAAGAATGTAGGATATTTCTACTTAAAAGTTTTCCCGTTACATAACCCATAATTAGATAAAGATTTCTATCAAAGGCTAACGATCCTAACCTTTCTACTCAAATATAATTGTGGTTAAGTATCTCTACCACATTAACTATGATAATAGTGAGAGATTGACGTGTTCCGACACATTTTTCATGTATTTTTGACATGGACAAGTTACGTAGCATTAGTTCTCCTAATAAGATCTCGTCCTTATAATGACGTTTATTGAGAGATCCATAAATTAATATTTGGATACGGTTCAATGAACATTTATCTCTGCACTATAATTATACAGCCCCTCTGTAGTCATTGTAGTCCTTCTCGCTTTGGCTTCACGAGACCGGCAACAATCCATCATGGCACACTGAAACGCTTTGGCAGTTTAACTTTCTATATTTGGACTTTTTTGTTCGATGGATTTAAATTGTTCTCTTACAGAAAGTCTTCAAACAGGCTGTTATTTTGGAGGTAGGCTCCCTAACATGCATGACGCTTAATTAATTTTTAATTAGACACTACATTCGTTTAAATAAACTATATATATTTTGTACTCCGGTACATGTATAAGTAATCTTACTATTTATTGTAAGAGTGTGAAGTCTTGTTATTATTTCAAACAGATATTTATTTATCAGGTTAGTTTTTATTTTAATGCCCTCAGTAATTCTCATTTAACAATATGGTAATTAATATACATGTGTACATGTTTATTAATTTAGTGCATTACACGTTTGTCAAAATAGCTTTAGGACAATGTACATTGGACACATGAATAAGACAAGTAGGTATACAAGCTATTGAAATGTCTTGTTTACATACAAAGGATTTAATATCTATAAAATATATAAAAAGGACAATCCAAACATGTTTTTTTTTCACTTTTGCGGTAAACCATTTTGATCAACACACCAAATGTCATAAGTTTTATTTTTGATAAATCATTACACGAACAATTATAAAAAGATTAAATGAAATCTGCTCGAAAACTCTACAATTGTTTATACTGTTGCAAAGCGACGATACGGTGGTGAGCCTAAACTTCTACTTTACCATAGACAAAGAAATCTAACTGCTCGGTTTTAGCGGTGCCACTCATTCATTTTTTGTAATTTCTATAAGGTCTGTTAATATTCACATGACCCTTTCTTTGTCCCGTGATTGATTATTGTTATATTTACTGTGTTTACCCTACCACCAATTGACTAATTGACGTTTAAATGGGGATTCTGCAATCTTGACATGAAATTCTAGCAACCAAAAAATCAAAATATAAAATTTGTGTAAACATAACAAGAAACAAAATTAAAGCTTTTCGAAAGTTTGTAACAATTTGCAATAAAGTGACACGATAAACTTACATTATGCATACATCTTTTTAAACTGAACAGTATAACAATGCAGGTTGTGTGCATAGGAGACATGCATACAAAATGCTATTTATAAGACATTATTGCGGATTATTTATTACTGGAGATATTAAGTCAAATTTCTATAACACGTCTTATGAATATAATATATATTCTACCAAAACTCTAATTACAGTAAACGCTGAGAATGTTTGACAGTTTTCGAGGAGAATTTGGATTTAGCTACTATGGCGAAAGAAGGACTTCCGCCTCCATTGATATCCCATTGGCAGTTGTTGTTTACATTTGCATTCTGATCTCCATAGCAACAATTGTCGCTGCTATTGGCATCCGTGGAAAAGCTGTAAGTATTGAATGTTAAGTGTTGTGATTCAATATTTTTATTTAACAAATGATTCATTAAAACTTATGAAGCTCGTTGCTACATATCTTAGTTCTTTGGTTTCTTTAGGGGATTGACTTCTGGAAGTAATTAATTTCCACTGTCAAGGAGATGTTTACTTTATGAAAGAACTATCAAAGAGGATACTTCCTTCCCTCTCAATATACGTTATTCAGATAGTTTCATGACGTGATTTTTTACATATCAACCTCGATGACTAACACTGTTTGTTTTTGTTGGCAGCGCTGGTATACCCTAATAAGAGTAGTTTACAGTTTAGCCATCGGATCTACAATTTTACGTAAGTTTTAACAACACAGGTCTTAGCATCGTGGTGATTACGGATTGATTTAATAATGTTCATTGTTAGAAATACTTTGCGGACGTAGTAACGTCAAAATGGTCTGGGAGTTATCAATATGATTTTAAACATATACGGAAATAAGATAAACCTGGTGCAATCAGTGTGAAATTGTATAACAGTAGCGAATTTTGATGAGTAGTTAAAATAAAAGGCTTTTAAAGTAATTTCTTTGATCTAGTTGTTAGTCTCATAAAACCTTATTCTGCTTGGTGAAAGCATCTTTTGCTTTAATTAGGGTATCGGGCTAGGAGGATGTAACGAAAATAGACATGTATAAAATATACTCCAAGGCCGTATTGCAGAACACTGTATAATAAAGGCGGTGTCGTGCTGCAGTTAAATTCAAAATAAATAGTTAAAATCACTTACTTAGTTCTAGCAATGTTAACAAGTTTATATGACGCTGCTCTTTTTTTTAAATGAAAATAAAAATGTACTGATCATTTTAAAACAATGAAAATAAGCAAAAGCGTAAATTGACATCTTACTAGAAAAGGTTGGCCATCAAAAGTTAAAACGGCGTCTTTACAATACAATTTGTTTCAGTTGACTTTGTAACGTTTCCCTGGCCAACAACAATTAGTACATCAAACGGAAATACTCCGTAAACGAAGTGAACGTGACTTCTGAGGACAAATAAGAGAACAGCTGTCATACAAGCATTACTATGTAGATTCAAAAGTTTATGTCGTAAGAGTCATTCTAAATCGAGATATATGATATGTTCTTTATACAAATAGCCTTTAAGTAGCCCTCCACCTAAGAATCATGCAAAATGTGATTCATGGTTGAAAAGCCTACATATTTTTATTTTTTATATTTTGTTTACCATGTCATAGTAAACTGAAAGTAACATGTGGTTTTTCATATAACCCATGTTCATAGGAGATGAAAATTATATAGAATGCACTGCAGAGTTCAATAACTTTCTAAGGGAGATAACTCTGTAAATGCCACTCAAATTCAATAGAATCTATTGGATTTTCAATGATGATTATCGCCTAAGAGCAGACATATATGAATGAAAAGTTACACATTTCACAATATAGACCCATAAAACAACTTAATTACAAAAATAAAAATATGTAGCCTTTTTTTAGGGTGTATCACATTTTTCAGATTTTGCATGATTCCTACAAAGACAGCTACTTAATTTTGGAAATGAATTTAAAGTGTTGTCGATTCATTTTCCTGGCAGAAGTTAAGATATGATTTATGAAACTAGACAGTATTGTTCTCTTATGCATCAATTTTATTATATTTTTATCAGATTATAACATAATTAATTCATTTCAGTCCTATCAATATACTTCAATAGTAGCAAAATGTCAAATTTTGATTGAGGAGACTAAAATGGTGTGGTTATTTTACAAATTATTACATACTGAATTAAAAAAAAATATCTATCGTACTATTTATTTTTTTAAAGTAGAGCAGCTTATATGTGTCAGTGTAACATAAGGTGACTATTGGTGCGTGTTTAAGGTTTATAGTTCACGTACACAATTTAAAGTTTTCATATATTAAAAAGCAGTTCTGTGTGTAATACGTCGTGTAGAATTACTGATGTAGTGGACAATTGGGGTTATATATATAATTCTTACTGTCAAAGTAATAAATGAGCATGAAAAAAAAAAAAAAAAACAGAAACAGTCTAAACTTTGACATTTAGAGCAGTAATAGTGTCAGTAATAGTTTGGTTTCTTCTCATTGTATTATAGCTTTCACTCAATATTGTTGTTTTAAATTAGTTAAACATATCCTAATTGGGTCAACACTACGAGGCCTAGTGCATAGTAGTAATATATTTCTCTATCAGTATTAGTTTAAATTTTATAATAATATTTCCGTAGACTGATCTGATAAGAGTCTTTGGTAAGGGCATAGGAATTATAATTTTAATGAACTTTCTTCACAATTAAAACCCAATTAAAAACTTATGCAGGGCAACGAGTCGAGCGAAAAAATTATGCGTGACTTTTGACCGACATTTTTTTTAAATGCTCGCGAACATTTTTCCTAACCAGTATACTGTGAGTTTCATATTTTATTCATTTATTTACATTACACTACCGTCGTTTGACATTAAAACAAATGATTGTAAACATCAAAGAGTCAATTACCAAAAAATTAAAATATTATGGTTAAAATGCATCAACATTCAGACAAAAAACATAAAAAATATTTAAAGTACAATTTTTTGTAAAATTTTGAATCGGTTAAACGTGTTTGCTTTACAAATGAATTTAGCTGTTGGAAGGATGTACTTTTAAAGATTGAGCTCAATGTACAAACGTATTGCATAACTTTTATAAATACCGCAATACTAACAAACATTATTTGTGTGGGTTTTTTTTATCTATTTGACAATTCTAATTTTTTTAGATTACCATTTCATGTTAAGCCTTTTGAGTTGGATGTTTTTATCACGAGAGCATTTTTTTCATCTAGGTAATATCCTAACTACAACCGCTTTTAAAAATGAAATTAACAAAAGCCAAGTTCTTACTATCATCTCTTAAAGAATAATCCATGGAATAAAGATTCTAATGGAATTTATAAATCTGTAACTGAACAGGATTAAGACATAAAATGGCCAACATGACATCTTAAACAACTTCTGAAATACAGTTTTGTATTTAGTAAAGTTTAAGTCACGAGGATACATATGGTTGTGCAATTTACAACTTATTTGGTCATTTTAGAGATTCTTCTTTGTTTCCCAATTACTATCTGATAAGATTTTTCATGCACTCAGAGAACAATATTGTATCCTTTTGCATCCCCTCCTTGTCATTTTCATATAAGTACCATTCTGTGTAAGGATCAGATAATGGGTGGCACATCATATTTCTCAATTTGGTCTTTTCTCCTTAAATATATTCAATACACCTATGAAACAACTGAAAAGTTCTTTTTTAATTTATCCTGAAGCATCTGTGACGTAGATATTTTTTGATTGCTTATAAAAGGAAAATATGCATTTTTCCACAGTACATTTCAACTAAATTTGACCTATCAATATCTTAAAAAGGCAAATTTTACAAACACTTTGATGGTTATTTCTGGAGGTTATCGGATATAAATACTTGGTTAATGCAATAGTCTCTGTGGTTTTTTTCTCCATGATGTTCCACACCTCATTACACATTTTGCCTGATTCTTAGACGGAGAAGTATTTAAAATGAAAATTAATTGGTATTTTTAATTGCAGGAGTACATATTATTAATTTTGTGCAATATCCACCACCGGCGTCAAAATCATTGGAGAATATCGTGTCCATGTTCACTTTCCCTACCATACAAAATTAAGGATGCTTTATCAGATTTTTGACTTCGGAATTTATAAATTTATAAAGTTTGGAATTTATAAATTTAGTTCAATACTATTTAATTCCAAACGCTATTTTTTTGTTGTATCTGATTTCTAAGTAATCTATAGTTACTTGTTAACATTGAATGTAACAGGGACGGATGATATCAAATCATTATTTGATAGCAATCTGAAGTTAATTTTTGATGACTCGTAAATACTGTATTGATCAATCAGCAAAAAAAGTTGTTTTATCAAAAATAGGTATAATTATTTTTGTGGTTTAGTCACGGAAAATGTGTTACGGTGATAAAACATGAAATTTTAAATCAAAACAAGGATATTGAAGTGTAACACAATGTTTAATGATGTTGAAACTAATTTACACATTGACTGTCACGCCGACCTAATACCCAGACACTATGTCAATTGATGAGTTAAATATACTTTAAATAAGTTGAAATCTGACAATTTGTGTGTAAATTCTCTCTTTTAAAACTTGCATGCATACTCCGTTACAATTAAAGCATTGAAATTATTTCATAATTAATTTTATCATATGACCATAAACCCTCGTAAAACGTGGCAGTTTTAGTTTCCATGAGTATGTCAGTGAGGCTAAATAGAATATGAATCTGACAATAGATTGAAACAGTCCGACATACATATGTTACGACTCGATCGAGCAACATAACAACTTTTGACTTACAATTGCAGTTAATGAATATGATATATAAGGAAAATGATTGATCATATCTTATATACTATGATGATTATGAATATACGTGATGACGGAAGATAATCAATCAAAATTAAACCTTTCCAACTGAAGGCAGTCAATTAAAGTGTTGAAAGAAATAGCCAACCTCTCCCAATCAAATGAACAATTCGTAGAAGACATAAATTTGTCAATTGAGATGCTTCATTTTTATCATATATTAAATAAAATTATGACAATTTCATTTAGTTTTTGGATGTATGACAAGAAATTTCAAATTCAATTTTAGACGTACCTTGGTATTTTTTTTAATTATTTTTGCAGCAGCAGATATACACATAAAAGGATATGACATAGTCATTTCTATACTTACTCCACTGATCAGTTCTGGTGTCTTGAAGTATTTGGTATTGAATTCCGTCATTTTTAATCAGTTACCATCCGGTATTATCTGCTGTAGAATAAAGACGTTATGTGTTTCATTGAACATTTACCAATAATTCTGGTCGTCAATACTTTACCCCAAAACTTTTACTGATTTTCAGTAAGACGGGTGTGTCTACCAAAGTATTTGTCACTTTGTAAAGCCGTTTGTTGAACAATGTATTTGTCTTGTAGTATGTCTATTTGGAGATTGTTGGGTGGATGGTGTTGATAAGAAAGTTAGCGTACCATACATCTACCGATCAGATACAGAGATTTCAGGGGAAGTTGGTCTCAGAATCGGCCTTACCAAAGTTAATATCACTTTAAAAGGTAAATATTACATAACAAGAAAAAAAATTGTACAATATAGATTTAAGACAACCAGTTTAATTTAGATTTTTTTTCTGAACCTTCCCAGTGCTTAAAGTGAAAAGAATATGGTTATTATTGATGTATATTGATGTTTACAAAAGTGTACTCACTTATGAAGTCTTTTTTTTATTTCAGGTTATTTTGAAAATTCAAAAGGCTCAGTAAAATACAACGAAGCTATAGAATTCGATGGAGGTAACTATTTATATGTATTCCATGGGACTAGTAGTTCAGTTTCTATTTACACTGAAGACTATTGTCTTGGACTTCAAAAGAATTCTCTCAAATTACACATTCAATCACCTTGGTATACAGATATTGCAAAGTGCTACAAAAGTGATCCAAATACTAAATGAAGCATGTCATTTATGCATAACGATTTGTTATTTATTCTCATAAAATGTATACCATTATACAACCGTGACTATCAACGGCATTAAATACAACAACATTTGTATGTATGGTGTTAATCAAAGTCAAACGATATTAGATCAATATGTCAACATCTTTAATTTCCAAGTTTATTACTAATACTGCAAATGTTTTTTTAAAAGTTAATAGCTTTCGTTCCATAAAATAAGGACTATAGCGTATGCGCTATATAAACCTCAATTTCTAACCTTCTTAGATTACCGAATATATAAAGAGTCCCATAACTTCGAACACTACCCTAATATTCTAAATGAGAAAGATATTATAACGCTGGCACAAAACAATGAAATATAACCAATAGCGACTCGCCGATGGCAAAATATTCAAAGAGAACAAAGAAAGTGTTCCTTTTGCAGAGATATTGTTGGTGATGAATACCATAACATAGTAGAATGTAGAGGTCTACGACAAAATAGAGACCTTTTAATTGATGAAAACACTATTCGTAACTATCGGCAATCTTTGTATTAATTGTTCCCATGCTTCTTCGTGTACAATATATTGATTTATTAAGTAATTAGTTTTTCTGCATACCTTTGTTATATCAGAATAAAGATATATATATATTTATATATGTACAAAGAATGAAGATTGGTTTCAATATTGTGTACAATTGTAAATGTTTATATCTATGTCAAATTGTAACTTACTCCACGAAAGCCCATATTTGGTCTAATGAAATATTTTATTCTATTCCTTTTTATTAATAGGGGAAAAATTTTGCCATTTAATATGTATGTTTTTTTTTTTAGTTTTGGGTACCAAGTCACCATTCCGTGAATATCTGGAGAGAGGTCTTCCGCAACCTGTACTGACTGTTGTTGAGTTCTTCAGTATAGATAAGGGTGGCTTTAGATGGGGTCGTAGTTACGCTGTGGCGGGATATTTTGCCAAAATTTTGTTATTGTAAGTTACAAGCACATTTGATATGTATATACAATATTTTCGTGTGATTAAGCTGATTTATTTAAAGGTACATTTAGCTGTTCTGTTATTTTGATATATTATTACAGATCCAAAGACCAAAGATGTAATTGTCATTAATACAATTAAAACGTTAGCATGTACCAGTGTAAACAAATGTCCTTGCATCGTACGAGGTTATTGTTTTGTTTAAATACTTGATTAAATAAGAATGAATTTTTAAACATTCTTTTGAAGAAAATAATTTCTTAATACTTTCTATTGTTTATTTCAGGACTGCTTTTTCGTTTTGGATTCTTGCTAATATAATGATATGCAGTGTGATATTTTATGGAGGTGCGTTATTTACGCTGTCGGGTTTTACCATGTTCCTTGCCTCCATCTTATACCACTGTCTATTACCAGCAACTCCATTGAGGTTTTTTTGTTCTGAGAGCGAATTCCATCTCCATTATGGTATTTGTTTCTGGTCAGTTATGCTCATTGGTAAGTTTAGTGAATGGAATCTATAATATGCAAATGTAAAAATATTATTCTAGCAACACTATGACACAATATTTAATAGTTATTACTTAAAGTTAATATCTTTATATCGTTGGTGAAGATGTAACTATTTCAATACCAAATGTTAATATTCTGTTATTTTTGCAATGTTTAAGAACTTCCAATCTCGTAATTTCCTATGATGTGTCACATGGAATCTAAGAGTTATAGTGTAAATACTAGTAACTAGAAAGTTCTGGTTTTTTAGGGCTGCTGACAACATGTGTTGGGTTAGTCATTCTATTTATGGATTCCAAGATGCCAAAGTCTATACAGAAGTTCTTCTTGATAGAAGACAAGGATGACCGAGAAGACGCTTATGAAACACAAAAGAATTCTTTATCTTCCAATTCATCAGTGTATAAAAAGGTACGATATGGATGTTAAATCAATGAAAGTGGAAAGTCCAATATTGATACCGGGACTTAATACAAATCTCATTTTAAATCGTCTGTATCAGTTAAGCTTCCATAACAGATTCATCTTTACTATTTTGTAATTTTAATCTTATCTTTTGAACAATAACAACACTGGTTCATTAAGGTTTACGATCTCACAATCTTGTTGTGCAAGAGATCTTCAAACTTCAATTGACGATGGATTCCCATTTGCTAAAATTTCCTGACATTATTGTTTTTTTTCTACCTGTTTGAAAGGTTGAAAACGTTTACAAATGTGAAAACAATGGCAGATATAAACTTTAAAAATCGTTATAATCAAGTACTAAGTCGGTCGAAGTATGATATGAAATTTTGATGTCTCTTTTTATACATTTCAGGATGATTTCAGACGTCTCCTTTTTTACATTTCAGAATGATTTCAGACGTCTCCTTTTTTACATTTCAGAATGATTTCAGACGGTTTTCATTGTATAACAACCACTACAGTTTATCAGACTTGAACAAAGCTGGATCATTGTTTTCAGTAGCTGAAGTAAACAGCCAATCAAATACACCACAAATAAGAAGGAGTGCCACAAACCCAACAAACCTAAGAAATTCTTTTTCTTTGGAGTCTTTACGTGATTTTTCGGAAAAGAGTACATTGAAAGACATTTCAAAGAATGACAAGCAATACACATCCAATCCATTATTTGACCAGAATGTGATCACAGAGGGGAATGAAACTTATTCTGGAAGGAGAATGGGTTCTATTCCTGGTCGGATTCAGTCAGCAATGTCTTTAGAGTCTTTACATTCTACACCAGACAGTAAGGCACCGTCTTCTGATTCAGGTTTAGACGATTCTCAACACATGAATGAAGGTCATGGACTAGAGACGATTCCAAGTGGAAGCGATAGTAACGACGACAATAGCGAGAAGATCGATGTTTCTATGTTTGAGATGCGCGCACCTGTTGGAACAAAACGAGTGAACAATGCACAAAAACTAAATAATCGTGAAAATGAAAAGAACAATAAAGTATTTACTATAAATGTAGACAATACAGACAATGAGGAGGAACGATTAAATGAAATATACATAGATATTTCTTCTGCGTACCCATAGAAACACAAATAGTACCCATTAGAGTGTCCAAAGAGATTTTCCGGTGATGGTGGCAATAACAAATCTCACCAAACACAAACTTCAAAGAACCGAAATCCGTCCGCCTTATGTGCACCATACAAATGTAGGTTATTGGAGTAAAACAAATGGTTGACCTTAAAGCTGAGAAAAACAATACGAAAATGCGTTTAATTCATTTTGGTCGTGATTGTTGAACTTTAAAAGTAACAGTCATTTATATGACCAAGGAAACCTTGTTTTAGAAGTTGTGTCATACGATCGAGGAAACCTTGTTTTAGAAGTTGTGTCATATGATCGAGGAAACCTTGTTTTAGAAGAGGTGTCGTGATATTGATTAGCGCTATGTACCGATGTCTTTCATTCGTAATACTTTCAATTAGAAATTGAATAGATGTTATTTATAATGTTATTTACGTGTGCCAAGCCCGTGTAAATAGTGTTTTGTGCATGCTTTATATAGATGAAGTTCTCAAAGAATAAAATTTATTTCGTTATTTTGATTTATTTTCTTGACTCGTTCAAAAACTACCAATAAATCAGAATTAAAAAAAAAAATCCGTATATTTTCATTCCTGACGCTAAGTGTCTCTTTAAATAAAGGTACTGAATATAAGATTTAAAGCCATAGATTCAACTTAAAATCAAACTTAGCGACATGGTGGCAATAAACATTGTTTATCTCCCTTGAAACGAAATTTCAAAAGTTAGCACTAGACCGCCTACTTAAGAAGTTGACTGTCTATTTTAGTTTTACGCTAACTAATATCAATATATTTACACAATTCTTTAAATATGTTAGTTTGAAGATTTTATCCAATTTTTTGTGATTTCGTCTTTTCATGCTTACCTATGATTCATAAGTCAAGTGATATCGGCATTTATAAGCAAGACACTGCTCGATGACCATGGATCAGTCATTTACGTAGGTTCCTCGTAACATCTAGAGGCTTGAATAACTCGCGGCTATGGTGGCGGCCATTACGGTTGAAAGGCAGAGCCACCATGTGCCGCGAGAGTAACCAGAGTAATTGAATTGATTCGTTTTGATTCTTTGTTTTAACGTTGATTACTATAAATTTCTTTGAAGAATATTTTGCATATTAAATAATAATAAAAAAAATACACGAATGTTGATACTGTGGGAAATATTACCACAAGTGCAAGTTAATCGAATGCGATCTCTTTTGAAATGATCGTTTTAAAAGACAAGATTACTGTGCAACCTGCCCTTGAAAGTACCTTTTTGTAGCGCAAGATAAAATATGTCATTTGTTGCAAAGTATTTAAATTACCATGCAGAGATGGTTGATGCATTCTGTCCTTGTTTTACTTACGGCTTAAATCTTACAGATTTACAGTTTGATAATCAACGGAACGAAACATTTATGTTTTTTTGCAGTGACACTAGAATTAACATTTCCAATTACAAAGCCACGGTAAGAAATGACTTTAATACCAGGAAATCAAGAGTCGGCCCGTAGAGCTGGGCCTGGTTTAATAAAGGATCGCAAATTGAGATTTTCCTTAAATTCTTCTTCAACTCAATTATCGACAAATGTTACTTGAAATTTAAGATTTTAGGACAAACTCGATGTTTGAGAAACATCTCAATTTGAGATATTTTATGAAACCCTGGCAAATACGCAAAGATTAACAAAACAATTCCTTTAATGTCTGACGATCAAATAGTAGTCGTAGTCATGTTAACAGAGATTATAACAAGATTCAAGATTCAAGATTCTTTATTTCAGTCAGACACAAGTTATGTGTAACATGAGGCAAATACAAATACAATTAATGAAAATGGCAAGGTAGACAGATATACAAAAGTTACATAAAATATATGCATTAAATTACAATATTGCTGACAGTTTTTGGACTAACATGGAAATTTTAGATAACAAAGTTGTATGACAATTTGAAGACATACCCTTGAACTTGTGTATTGATGGGTGGGATGAAAAATACTTTGGTACATATAGCTTCCTAAGATTTACAACAATAGAATTTTTACATACAAATAAATAATGAAACTCATCTCCTAATAAACCTTCGTTGCATAAGCTACATATTCGTTCATGTCTAGGTATATTGTGCCATCGTCCTGTTTCTATCGGAAATTTTATATTGGACGATCTAACAGCAATCAATGTGTTTACAGAGATTATAACAGCAATCAATGTGTTAACAATATGCAACATGTTATCACTCATTCATAAACCTATCAAATTTGACCTGAGACAAACCCCAAAATTATCTTATTCTGGTCATTAAATATGTACACAAATATAGACCAAAATGAACGATTTTGACAGTTCTCCTTTTGGCAAATTAAAGCGCCATTTCTTTATTTGTGTCCAAATTTCACGCTTATAATGCTCGGTTGAATCAGTGGAACTTATTAAGCACTATTGTTAATCTTGTACGTATAAGTGTCCGTACCATTTCGTGTGGCATATTTATTGTTCATTTATGGAGTATACCATACACCAATCACAGGCTATTATCTATGGTCAGACATTGAATGGATAGTTTGAAACTATTGAAGCTAACATCCCACGTGACCGTACCAAACTTGCCTGTAAAAAGTAAGTAGAATAAAAAATGTATAAATGTATATGATACACCACAGTTCTGTACATTAAATTTAAAAGACCATTTTCATGAACGCCCCATCACACTGGCAAACGAAAGAAATGACCGTGAACAAGATCCACAACATATTCAAGTACTACAGCTTGATCGTGAACGGGGCAAGTTAAGGATTGTAAACAAAAGTTTCGCTGATTTTTCCACAATTTCAGCAAAACTGCAACTTTTACAAACTAAGCAAAGATGTCTCTCAAAATGATAACCTTTTTGTAAAAGGGTACATAGTAATGAATCTCTTATTTATATATTTTTTTCTTCAAAAATGTAAAGAGCAACATTCGATAAAAAAAACCGAATTACTATAAAGAACCTGCAAAATCTAGACCTGACTAAAGGTATCTTTAAAAAATCTGTCTGATCTCAACTCACGAGTAGTCAGCTATCCTGTCTAATCTGAACACCTGAGCAGTGTGGTATCCTGTTTTATCTCACCACACGAGTAGTCGGCTATCCTGTCTAATCTGAACACCTGAGCAGTGTGGTATCCTGTCTTATCTCAACACACGAGTAGTCAGCTATCCTGTCTACTTTGAACACCTGAGCAGTCTAATATCCTGTCTTATCTCAACGCATTTATATAATCCTTTTTTCAAAAAATCCCAAAGAGCAACATTTAATAAAAAAAATAAACGAATTACTACAAAAGAACCTGTCAAATCAATACACATGATATATCTTGTTAAATCTGAAAACCTAAATGCCAAATCTGATCACCTGAGTATTCAGGTATTATGTCTAATTTGAACACCTGAGTAGACAATGATCTTGTTTAATGTGATTACTTGAATAACATGGTATCCTGATTAGTGTAAACACCTGAGTAGTCTGGCATCCTGCCTAATCTGACCCCTAAAATAGTCAGATATTATGTCAAATCTGAACACCTTAGTAGTCTAGTATCCTGTTAAATGTGAACACCTGAGGAACCTGGATTTCTGTTTAATCTGAAAACCTGAAGAGCCTGGTTTCCTGTTTAATCTGAACACCGAGATACTTCCGAATAATGTTTACTCTGACACTGTTTTGTTTGTGTTTTTATCAAGATAGTCAAAGTAATTTTCTATTTTCCAGATGTTCGGAGTCTGTTACATTTTTAGTGTTTTATTTTTGAACAAAATGCCTGTCACAAAAAAAAATGGGGAATTATTTTTATTTTTGGAAATCGTCACAAAAGTGGTACGACGCTTCCCGAAAATAAATCCCCTCGACATTGATATTACGAATGCAAATTAATAAATTTCTTTTTTATTTTATCTTTAGAATATTTACGAACCATATGATAGATTATCACAGATTCTTAAATCAGCATTTAATGTTACAATTCAATTTATGCAATACAAGGTAAGTATCAAGTTACTGATTCAGTCAGTACATGAGGGTTAAAGAGTTACGTTTACGTTGTTATAATGTTGCTTTGCTGTTTCAGGCAGTGCATGAGGGTTAAAGAGTTACGTTGTTATAATGTTGCTTTGCTGATACAGTAGGTACAAGTTTGATCAGGCTTTAGTTAAGACAAGTTTGTTTTAGCGTTACTTTGCTTTTCCAATCAGAAGACGGCAGTTAATTTTAGTGTCAATTTACTTCGGTCTATGAAAAGTTAAAACAGTGTCAAGTGGTTGACTTAGACACGTAGTCAAGTGGTTATCTGATCATTGTGACAATAATTACTTCGGTCTATGAAAGGTTGTAACAGTGTCAAGTGGTTGACTTAGACACGTAGTCAAGTGGTTATCTGATCATTGTGACAATAATTACTTCGGTCTATGAAAGGTTGTAACAGTGTCAAGTGGTTGACTTAGACACGTAGTCAAGTGGTTATCTGATCATTGTGACAATAATTACTTCGGTCTATGAAAGGTTGTAACAGTGTCAAGTGGTTGACTTAGACACGTAGTCAAGTGGTTATCTGATCATTGTGACAATAATTACTTCGGTCTATGAAAGGTTGTAACAGTGTCAAGTGGTTGACTTAGACACGTAGTCAAGTGGTTATCTGATCATTGTGACAATAATTACTTCGGTCTATGAAAGGTTGTAACAGTGTCAAGTGGTTGACTTAGACACGTAGTCAAGTGGTTATCTGATCATTGTGACAATAATTACTTCGGTCTATGAAAGGTTGTAACAGTGTCAAGTGGTTGACTTAGACACGTAGTCAAGTGGTTATCTGATCATTGTGACAATAATTACTTCGGTCTATGAAAGGTTGTAACAGTGTCAAGTGGTTGACTTAGACACGTAGTCAAGTGGTTATCTGATCATTGTGACAATGTTCTAGTCATATTTCTAGTCACACGTTCCTATACCAGTCTTTAATGTTTCTAGTCACACGTTCCCATACCAGTCTTTAATGTTTCTAGTCACACGTTCCTATACCAGTCTTTAATGTTTCTAGTCACACGTTCCTATACCAGTCTTTAATGTTTTAGTCGTGCTTGAATTTTCTTGTGTTTTATGTAATATGTTACACTCACACTTCTTACAATAAGCACATAATAATTTAACATTTCTTTCAATTTTTCAGCAGAAATAAAAACTGCCTTCAGACCAGACCAGAGATGTGACATAAGGACTGACAACCAACCGGTTTAAATGAATGAATGAATGACGGAGATGGTTGAGAAAGTCCACTAGTATCTCTCTGTCGTTGTGCTTATAGGTTTTGTAGTAATGTTTAGTTACGTACTTTTTTTATTCGATCTGTAAGTCTGTCTGGTTTCCACGGATTTGAGGACCTATATTTTTCCATTACCATCTGTTGTTTGCGTCCTTGAAATCGCCATGCATACGCGTTCGTCGTATCGGAAGTAAAACACCGGCAATTTATTTTTTTTTAAAGATTTTTCTATTTGTTTCCAAAACTCTACTCATTAGATATGCAAGAACTAATATTATTTTGTATTTTTTTTTTATTACAATTAAGAACAACTCCCCTTTAATAATGATTTCAGCCATCTGTATGTCGCTTTTTGAAAATCAACGCATATCTGAAAATATTTAACGTCCGGCTTTAGTCGTAAATAAAAGTGACACGCCATTTTAATTTATGAATGGAATATAAAATGAATTGAGTTTGTTAAATGTAGGACAAAATCAGTATTCACTGTGGACCGATGCCTACATGTGAATCATCTGTCATTGATATTTTATGTAACCTTGTAATGACTGAACGTGTTCTCTGCGATGGTTTCAATTTTAGCTGGAAACTATACATCAGCTCTTCCAGTAAAAAGTGCACCTCTTTTTTATTAGTCACCTTGAACAGTATATCAACCTCTTGACGGAACAAACGTTACATGTATGCCGGTCACAAAGGACGGATCAAGAATTTTTCAAAAGGGATCGATCCATAATTCAGGCTACTATGTACTTATCTTTCCCCAGTTTTGCAGAAAATCAACAAAATGTTTCATCAAAAAGGGGTTCCAACCTCCGTATCAACCCCTTTGATCAATCACTACCTATTCCTATCGAATATCTAAGAAGCAAGTTCTACAACAAGCATGATAAATTATTTTTCCAGGGCGATTATTTATTATATTGTGGTTCAATTCTTTGGAATTAACGATTCTAAAGAAACCATCCTCCCATATCATGCTCGAAATCAGGGGCGTAGCTAGGCCTGTTTTAGTTGTACGCACAATTACGGCGAGGGGTCTTGGGGGGGGGGGGGTCGCTCAAGGCCCCCAGTGAGTCCGGCAAGGCAAAGCCCTTAGGAAAACACCTGAATTTTAACGATTTTGGAGCCAGTTTTTCAGAGCCTATAATACGTTCATGTGATAAATAACCTTTATTTCATCTTTAAAATGTGTGTTTTTATTATTGTTACTTTTTTCCGAAAGTACGCAACTGCGTATTTGCGTATGGGCAGCTACGCCTCTGGAAATAAAATTTTATATATATATATATATATATGAAAAATAATTATTGTCTAGAGATATAACACCCGCCTTTCCATACACAAAGTTTCCAGACATTTTTTTGTATGCGTGAGTTCCACACAGTGTTGGGTAAGTAGTGCGCCTCGTTTTTTGCTCTTTGTATTTTTTTTTCTGAAATTATCTTCAGACCTTTACTTTAAATTGTAAAAATATACAATGAATTTAAAAATTATGTCAAATATTCATAAGTATTATGGTAGAGATTAATGACTGACTAATTCACAGTGTTATCTAATGGTTATAAAAAGAAGTCTGTGGTTTGATAAATCTCTCATACGTAGTTAAATGACATTAAATGTTTTTCGTATGTTTGTAAAATGAATTAAGTCTGAAAATTCATATTACATATGGAATAATCGAATACGTCAGCATTTTTACTATTTTAGTTATGCAATTTAAGTTTAAATGAATTGTGACCAAACATTGATTCAAGAGAACTGTGACCTACAACAGAATTGTGACTGAACCTGGTATGGAATGTGTAAAAATTGTGACCGAACCTGGGTTCAACAGTAGCCTGACTGTCGTGAACCTGGTATGGATGGAGTCAACAGAACTATGACCGAACCTGTTATGGAGGGAGTCAACATTACTATGACCGAACCTGGTATGCAGGTAGTCAACAGCACTATGACCGATACAACATGACTATGGCTGATTGTGGTATGAAGGGGTCAACTGTGATCTATCATGGCTTCAAAATATTGTGATCAAACTTGGTTTAACAGAACTGTGATCGAACAAGAGTTCTACGGAACTGTGGCAGGACCTTTGGCTTAACAGACATGCGATCGAACCTGGGTCCAACAGAACTGAGACTTGACCCGGGTTCCACAGACCTGTGATCGAACTTTGGTTTAATAAAACTGTGACAGAACGTGGGTTCGATGGAATTTTGTGATCGAACCTAAAATCAATAAATAGTAAATTTGCGTGTTCAAAACTTGAAAAAAAAATTGTCTTTTTTCTCTTCAATCCGCATTGTCATCAAAACGCTTTAATTGAATTAATTGAACTAACACATTCACGACAATTACCTGCATTATACCAGAAAACTTAGCAATTATCTGGTTATAAGCAATATGTTGAATGTTTCTATTGGTTCATCAATTCATCTAACCTATTCGAACCTACAATAATTATGAATAGTCATTCAACTTTGAATCGTGTACTGTTTTTGAATTTTGAAAAGGAACAAGTACACTATAAAAATACAGGACACTCATAGTTATTTTTCCGTAAACCCGTCGTTGCTGCCGAAATCCCCACTTTACTGCTTGGACAGGGTGCTAACATATTTAACATTTCTCTGAAAAGCAACATATATTATACCTGGAAGTATTGCTGTACAATTGTGTTGAATGCAAGAGGTAATACTGAGAAAATAATTGCATGAATGCCAAAAAAAGTTTGTTGAAATTTGTATCCCACATATTATGTACTAAATTCTGTACTTTTTTTCCTAAAATACCCTTGGACTTTTCACATATTTCTTTCGTGCGTTTGTCATATTGATGTTTTCCTTGAATTGTCAGTATCGTTTCTTTCCCACGTGATTTCTAGTCTGACTACTATGAATGCAGGTTTTTAAATCTTCTCAGACCCGACTGTCATTTAATAGGATGTATCCATGAAACATGTATTTTTTGACCAAGTCTAAAACTCAATCATGTGACGTCACTGCCTGTCAATAAAAATTGAAAATCGGGGTCAGAGATGATCGGGGTCAGAGATGACTTATTTTGATTTATTGCATGCAATAATTACAGTTGGTTTGTACTTATAAAAGTTCATTAATAAATATGTATTTTATGTTGACGTAAGGCACAAAAGGTAACAATGAGGCAATTCTGGGCGACAATTTGTCATATTTTGTTGAATATATTGTACGAGATTGACAATTATAGATTTCACATTCATTTATTATCAATTCGTATTGTGAATTTATCTTGTATGATTTCAATGTTCAAATCAAGCGGCAACTACACGTCACTAAGAGTTCTCCGACACTGACAGCCCACCACCCTTGCAGGGTATTGGTCAATTTTATTTTAATTTATTACAGAGACATTGTCTCAAACTCATATTTTCCTTGTCACAATAATACCTTAATAACCAAAATATATCAAATGATTAGTAAAACAAAAGACAGTAGTTAAGTTATGTGATCAACATTTGAATCATTGATGTAACAATAACCAGGTAACAGATTTCTTAGGCAACTATGACTCAGTGTATAGCGAAATAACCAGATTACAGATTTCTCAGGAAACTATGATTCAGTGTATAGCGAAACAACCAGATTACAGATTTATTAGAAAACTATGACTCAGTGTATATGTGAAATAACGAGGTAACAGATTTATTAGGCAACTATGACTCAGTGTATATGCGAAATAACCAGATTATAGATTTCTTAGGCAACTATGACTCAGTGTATAGCGAAATAACCAGATTACAGATTTCTCAGGCAACTATGGCACAGTGTGAAGCGAAAAACAGATCGTTATGGAAAACAAAGGTTTGTCTTTCTAAACAACACATTTTAATCCAAACCAGATAATATTTTTTCCACTTTTGTTTTTGCTTTTACAGAAAACACATGGGCGAACCAGGATTTGAAGTAAAATGGGACACACGTCGCCGTGCAGAATTAGGCGAAGATTTTAGAAAGTAGTGCCTACTGATTGGCTCCGCTAAATAAAAATGCAAGTACATCCTGTCCTTTTACAGTAACTATTTGATATCAATTTTTGCACATTTCTTTATTGTCGCTTTTAAAATATGTTTCACAACTTTTAGGGAGGGAACTACGGAAGCCTATACCGGGCACTCTTTCTTTTCATTTTTTAGAAAACATGCACGAAGTTGAAAATTCAAAATACCATTTTCAAGATAGTAAGCTGTAAATTCAAGGTAACAACTTGAAAATTCAAGATAATAAGTTGAAATACAAGATACGAACTTGAAAATTGAACATCATCAGCTAAAAATTCGATGATCGTGTCTACATCTGTGTAAAATTTCATAAAAATCAGATCTTGGGTATCGAAGAAAATGCCCATGGAATGCCTGTTTTACATGATTTTATCTTTTTCAGTAATTTGAAGCTTGATATCTTGAAAACTACAAGGCATAAATAATCAATGATTAGCATGAACAATTCTGCATGCCTGTGACATTTCATTAAAATCAAATAACTGACATTGAGGTTAAGGTCCTTGAAGTTTTTGGTTTTATTTTTACCTGATCCTTGTGATATTCGAATCAAGATGAGCTTCACAGACTTTGAGAGTCTCTGGTTTCTATCTCGATCTAGCCTGACCTTCTGCTTTTTTTTCTACAAATACTGGATCAAAGTATTTTTGTACGAAAAAACTAGGCCCTTTCCTTCAAGTGAAGTGGTCTGTCCCTTTTTTTTATCAGAATTGGATAAAGCTGAAGTTTTGATTTTCATCATTTACCAAGGTGTTTCACTCACTAAAGATCTTGAAGGCCTCAATTTTGAAAATACATGTACTTGAAAATACAAGTAAAAAGATGCATGAAAGCATTAATCTTCATTTATGCAAATTTTCCTTTTTCAACTTGTAAAAAGTATACAAAAAAATCCCCGGTCTATAATAGAGGAAGGAAATTTAATGAAATAAGATTATATCGACTATCCACATATCACAGACACCACCTGACAAGAGGTGCATTACAAGGAATAGAAACAGACACACGCACGCGCGTATGCACACACACACACACACACAACAAAAGGACAGTGGTAGATGATAATGAAAGATTTAAAAACAAAGCTGTTATCACCAATCTCTGCTTGTGACAAAAATACTTTGTCAGTCCACCATTTCTGAATTTGTCCAAGGCAACTGAAGTTATCCACATTGGTCCCCAGCGTACAGTTCAACTTGCTGTTGTCGTATCATGCTGCGCTCGGCATAACTGTTATCTTAACTTACTCGTTTATCTTGAAATCTTGAATTTTCAACTTATTATACATTTTTATATGCGTGAATATTTAAGTTGTTATTTTGAATATTCAACATGTTAACTTGTATTTTCAACTTTGTGTTTTCTAAAAAAAAAGAGAGTGGACGATATATGATATCATAGGGAACACACCAGCCACGAAACGCCAAAATCTCACGAAACATGCCACAACTTAACTTCAGCTGAAACAGCTTTTTTTCGGGATAGGCAAAGCAATGACATATTTGGTGAAATCAGATATAAAAAAAAATGAAACTGATTTGAAGAGACATAATAACTTGATCGGTAGACAGAGTGTAAACCAGTTCTCCCATATGTACTACAGCTGGTGATGATTACGGTCATGACCGAGTAAAATATTCATTAATAACTTGGTTCTGATAACCTTGACCTTGTAGTGGATCGTAGAATGTCCTTCAATTCAAACTAAATCCGTTAGAAGTTTAGTGTTTTAGAAATGTACGTTGTATACCACATGTATATGGCACAGGTGTATACCACATGTATATGGCACAGGTGTATACCATATGTATATGGCACAGGTGTATCAAAAAGATGATGAGAGTAATGGAGACATTGAGTGCTGACTTGGGTAACAGGTGAAATAAAGGTTGTATTGAGAACCCAACACAATCCAAAGTCTGTATAGTAGAAATAATAACAGATTATTTACACATGAAGATTTATTTCATATACAAGATACATTATATAGAAAAAAAATCAGTTACAAAAAGCAGGAAGAAGTACTTTGACCATTACAATAAACGTTTGTTTTACAATAAATATTTCAGTCACACTAACAACTTTAGTTACTGTAGTAAAGAATAAGTCTGGATAAGTAATCCATGCGATTAAAAACTTCCGGTCAGATTGAAGCTGAATACGAGGAAGAGGCAAACCAAAACAATATATTTATTTTTTCCAGTAAGAGACAGGTGAGTAGCAGTTAATTTTGGTATAAGCTGTCGTTACATCAACTGCAATGCCTTATCGACAAGGGGCACTCGCAACCCGTCCGTCCCTTTTCACACATGTGAGACTAACTTTTCAAAAGTATGATGTTATACATATGATGTACATGTACAAAACTGCCTTGCAAATAGTTACAGTTTTACATATACTTTCACTTTCGCGTCCAATATTTATATGACGTGTGTACCATTGAACGTTTCATGTTGTTATTTTCATTATTTCGATTTTTCCTTCGTTTTGCCTAGAAAAAAAAACCATAATTTTATTATATTTAAAAAATGGAGCTTGGGGCAATATTATCACGTCTTTTCATTATAAATACTGATCCGTGATAATATTACAATCTTCTTGCATTTCTTTGTGTAGATGTGCAAATTTGTTACCATTTTTTTAAACTTTTTTGATGAATTGTTTTAATTTTGACGTACTCTAGTGTTTTTTTTTAAATGGATTAAAACAATTTTGAATAGTCGGGGAAATAAAGAAATGAATTGATGACGATGATGATGATTTCCACACCTGAACATTTAGTCCATGCTGTTCTAAAATCCTTCATTCATATCAGTTATTGTATATAGGTTACAGACCACCAATTCAACCAATGAGCATTTGGAACGTAGGCAAAAATAGTCCTACGCAGAAATTACCCCTGTTCCTCATAGTGCTGTGAAAAAAGTTCTCATCTTATTTAAAAAATTTAAACAGTTTCTGAAAGGAAAAACATTTCTGTACATTTTATAGGTGCATTTTGCTTCTTGTGATGTGAAGCCTAATCTCCATAATGATTTTTAAATATACCCCTATCTTGTGAAAACACTGGGATTTCCCATGCTATTTATAGACCCTTCACTTCCGGTGACCAGTACTGCACTGCAAGTCTACTAACCCTACATGCCATTCTGAGGATTGAGCTGACATATCTAGAATCATGCTGATATATAGTCCTCTGCAGGTTAAAGTTAAGGTAAAGTCCAGAGAAGCCATTGAATATGGTGAAATTAGCATAGAAGCCTATGGAAAGTGGAATTAGTGGTTTTTAGCCTTAAGATCAAGCCATGGCAAAATGAAAAGTTTCTTGAAATAGCTTTAAACTACTTGAAGATCTTGTTAACTTTGCTATGAGAGGAATACACTACAAAAATCCTTCAAAATATGCATTTTTTTAAGTTATAGGTCCAAATTATGGAAAATTGGTCTTTTTGGCTGATTTTTATGTCCTATCTTGTAAAAAGTGTAGAAAATTTAGTAAAAATATCAAATATTAAACTTTGAGGGCTATATTTATCTAAATATGGTGGTAATAAGCACTTGAAATCAAGTTTTGTGTAGATTTGAGCAAAAATTAGGTTAGAAATGAGGAAAAACTCACTTTCATTACTGCGGTTAAGGCCATATCAGCATTCCCCTATGGCAACATGGAAAATCCATTATTGAGTTATTGAGTACTTTTTTTGCTTTAGGTGCCCTTTACTGGTCATGTTTTAATGTGAAAACACTGTATTTACAAATTTAAAGCCAATTATATCACCTTTTGTGAAAATTTAAAGATTTAGGATTTTTGACATGTGATCAAGAAAAAGGGGAAGGCATGTCAGAATTAAATTTTTAAAAATAGACCAATTTCTCAGAAAATGATTACTTTTAAAACTATTTCTTCATTGATATTGTTAAGAAACAAATTGTGATTGATATTTTTTATTTGAAAAGTCAGAAAAAGTTCTTTGCAAATATTTAATGCATTTAAGTATGGTAGAATATTGTCACTTTTTTGCTCGCACAACTTGGTTACCCTATATTTAAAAATCAAATATTTAAAAAAAGTGCTTGTCACATTTCACTGAAACTTTGCAAATGCATTCAGTATGTGTGTAGGAAGATACCTGTATAGTTATTTATTTTCTCTAAGACAAAAAGTGACTTTAGGTTACAGACCACCAATTCAACCAATGAGCATTTGGAACGTAGGCAAAAATAGTCCTACGCAGAAATTACCCCTGTTCCTCATAGTGCTGTGAAAAAAGTTCTCATCTTATTTAAAAAATTTAAACAGTTTCTGAAAGGAAAAACATTTCTGTACATTTTATAGGTGCATTTTGCTTCTTGTGATGTGAAGCCTAATCTCCATAATGATTTTTAAATATACCCCTATCTTGTGAAAACACTGGGATTTCCCATGCTATTTATAGACCCTTCACTTCCGGTGACCAGTACTGCACTGCAAGTCTGCTAACCCCACATGCCATTCTGAGGATTGAGCTAACATATCTAGAATCATGCTGATATATAGTCCTCTGCAGGTTAAAGTTAAGGTAAAGTCCAGAGAAGCCATTGAATATGGTGAAATTAGCATAGAAGCCTATGGAAAGTGGAATTAGTGGTTTTTAGCCTTAAGGTTACAGACCACCAATTCAACCAATGAGCATTTGGAACGTAGGCAAAAATAGTCCTACGCAGAAATTACCCCTGTTCCTCATAGTGCTGTGAAAAAAGTTCTCATCTTATTTAAAAAATTTAAACAGTTTCTGAAAGGAAAAACATTTCTGTACATTTTATAGGTGCATTTTGCTTCTTGTGATGTGAAGCCTAATCTCCATAATGATTTTTAAATATACCCCTATCTTGTGAAAACACTGGGATTTCCCATGCTATTTATAGACCCTTCACTTCCGGTGACCAGTACTGCACTGCAAGTCTGCTAACCCCACATGCCATTCTGAGGATTGTGAGCTGACATATGTAGAATCATGCTGATATATAGTCCTCTGCAGGTTAAAGTTAAGGTAAAGTCCAGAGAAGCCATTGAATATGGTGAAATTAGCATAGAAGCCTATGGAAAGTGGAATTAGTGGTTTTTAGCCTTAAGATCAAGCCATGGCAAAATGAAAAGTTTCTTGAAATAGCTTTAAACTACTTGAAGATCTTGTTAACTTTGCTATGAGAGGAATACACTACAAAAATCCTTCAAAATATGCATTTTTTTAAGTTATAGGTCCAAATTATGGAAAATTGGTCTTTTTGGCTGATTTTTATGTCCTATCTTGTAAAAAGTGTAGAAAATTTAGTAAAAATATCAAATATTAAACTTTGAGGGCTATATTTACCTAAATATGGTGGTTATAAGCACTTGAAATCAAGTTTTGTGTAGATTTGAGCAAAAATTAGGTTAGAAATGAGGAAAAACTCACTTTCATTACTGCTGTTAAGGCCATATCAGCATTCCCCTATGGCAACATGGAAAATCCATTATTGAGTACTTTTTTTGCTTTAGGTGCCCTTTACTGGTCATGTTTTAATGTGAAAACACTGTATTTACAAATTTAAAGCCAATTATATCACCTTTTGTGAAAATTTAAAGATTTAGGATTTTTGACATGTGATCAAGAAAAAGGGGGAGGCATGTCAGAAATAAATTTTTAAAAATAGACCACTTTCTCAGAAAATGATTACTTTTAAAACTATTTCTTCATTGATATTGTTAAAAAACAAATTGTGATTGATATTTTTTATTTGAAAAGTCAGAAAAAGTTCTTTGCAAATATTTAATGCATTTAAGTATGGTAGAATATTGTCACTTTTTTGCTCGCACAACTTGGTTACCCTATATTTAAAAATCAAATATTTAAAAAAGTGCTTGTCACATTTCACTGAAACTTTGCAAATGCATTCAGTATGTGTGTAGGAAGATACCTGTATAGTTATTTATTTTTTCTAAGACAAAAAGTGACTCTTTAGGTTACAGACCACCAATTCAACCAATGAGCATTTGGAACGTAGGCAAAAATAGTCCTACGCAGAAATTACCCCTGTTCCTCATAGTGCTGTGAAAAAAGTTCTCATCTTATTTAAAAAATTTAAACAGTTTCTGAAAGGAAAAACATTTCTGTACATTTTATAGGTGCATTTTGCTTCTTGTGATGTGAAGCCTAATCTCCATAATGATTTTTAAATATACCCCTATCTTGTGAAAACACTGGGATTTCCCATGCTATTTATAGACCCTTCACTTCCGGTGACCAGTACTGCACTGCAAGTCTGCTAACCCCACATGCCATTCTGAGGATTGAGCTAACATATCTAGAATCATGCTGATATATAGTCCTCTGCAGGTTAAAGTTAAGGTAAAGTCCAGAGAAGCCATTGAATATGGTGAAATTAGCATAGAAGCCTATGGAAAGTGGAATTAGTGGTTTTTAGCCTTAAGGTTACAGACCACCAATTCAACCAATGAGCATTTGGAACGTAGGCAAAAATAGTCCTACGCAGAAATTACCCCTGTTCCTCATAGTGCTGTGAAAAAAGTTCTCATCTTATTTAAAAAATTTAAACAGTTCCTGAAAGGAAAAACATTTCTGTACATTTTATAGGTGCATTTTGCTTCTTGTGATGTGAAGCCTAATCTCCATAATGATTTTTAAATATACCCCTATCTTGTGAAAACACTGGGATTTCCCATGCTATTTATAGACCCTTCACTTCCGGTGACCAGTACTGCACTGCAAGTCTGCTAACCCCACATGCCATTCTGAGGATTGTGAGCTGACATATGTAGAATCATGCTGATATATAGTCCTCTGCAGGTTAAAGTTAAGGTAAAGTCCAGAGAAGCCATTGAATATGGTGAAATTAGCATAGAAGCCTATGGAAAGTGGAATTAGTGGTTTTTAGCCTTAAGATCAAGCCATGGCAAAATGAAAAGTTTCTTGAAATAGCTTTAAACTACTTGAAGATCTTGTTAACTTTGCTATGAGAGGAATACACTACAAAAATCCTTCAAAATATGCATTTTTTTAAGTTATAGGTCCAAATTATGGAAAATTGGTCTTTTTGGCTGATTTTTATGTCCTATCTTGTAAAAAGTGTAGAAAATTTAGTAAAAATATCAAATATTAAACTTTGAGGGCTATATTTACCTAAATATGGTGGTTATAAGCACTTGAAATCAAGTTTTGTGTAGATTTGAGCAAAAATTAGGTTAGAAATGAGGAAAAACTCACTTTCATTACTGCTGTTAAGGCCATATCAGCATTCCCCTATGGCAACATGGAAAATCCATTATTGAGTACTTTTTTTGCTTTAGGTGCCCTTTACTGGTCATGTTTTAATGTGAAAACACTGTATTTACAAATTTAAAGCCAATTATATCACCTTTTGTGAAAATTTAAAGATTTAGGATTTTTGACATGTGATCAAGAAAAAGGGGGAGGCATGTCAGAAATAAATTTTTAAAAATAGACCACTTTCTCAGAAAATGATTACTTTTAAAACTATTTCTTCATTGATATTGTTAAAAAACAAATTGTGATTGATATTTTTTATTTGAAAAGTCAGAAAAAGTTCTTTGCAAATATTTAATGCATTTAAGTATGGTAGAATATTGTCACTTTTTTGCTCGCACAACTTGGTTACCCTATATTTAAAAATCAAATATTTAAAAAAGTGCTTGTCACATTTCACTGAAACTTTGCAAATGCATTCAGTATGTGTGTAGGAAGATACCTGTATAGTTATTTATTTTTTCTAAGACAAAAAGTGACTCTTTAGGTTACAGACCACCAATTCAACCAATGAGCATTTGGAACGTAGGCAAAAATAGTCCTACGCAGAAATTACCCCTGTTCCTCATAGTGCTGTGAAAAAAGTTCTCATCTTATTTAAAAAATTTAAACAGTTTCTGAAAGGAAAAACATTTCTGTACATTTTATAGGTGCATTTTGCTTCTTGTGATGTGAAGCCTAATCTCCATAATGATTTTTAAATATACCCCTATCTTGTGAAAACACTGGGATTTCCCATGCTATTTATAGACCCTTCACTTCCGGTGACCAGTACTGCACTGCAAGTCTGCTAACCCCACATGCCATTCTGAGGATTGAGCTAACATATCTAGAATCATGCTGATATATAGTCCTCTGCAGGTTAAAGTTAAGGTAAAGTCCAGAGAAGCCATTGAATATGGTGAAATTAGCATAGAAGCCTATGGAAAGTGGAATTAGTGGTTTTTAGCCTTAAGGTTACAGACCACCAATTCAACCAATGAGCATTTGGAACGTAGGCAAAAATAGTCCTACGCAGAAATTACCCCTGTTCCTCATAGTGCTGTGAAAAAAGTTCTCATCTTATTTAAAAAATTTAAACAGTTCCTGAAAGGAAAAACATTTCTGTACATTTTATAGGTGCATTTTGCTTCTTGTGATGTGAAGCCTAATCTCCATAATGATTTTTAAATATACCCCTATCTTGTGAAAACACTGGGATTTCCCATGCTATTTATAGACCCTTCACTTCCGGTGACCAGTACTGCACTGCAAGTCTGCTAACCCCACATGCCATTCTGAGGATTGTGAGCTGACATATGTAGAATCATGCTGATATATAGTCCTCTGCAGGTTAAAGTTAAGGTAAAGTCCAGAGAAGCCATTGAATATGGTGAAATTAGCATATAAGCCTATGGAAAGTGGAATTAGTGGTTTTTAGCCTTAAGATCAAGCCATGGCAAAATGAAAAGTTTCTTGAAATAGCTTTAAACTACTTGAAGATCTTGTTAACTTTGCTATGAGAGGAATACACTACAAAAATCCTTCAAAATATGCATTTTTTTAAGTTATAGGTCCAAATTATGGAAAATTGGTCTTTTTGGCTGATTTTTATGTCCTATCTTGTAAAAAGTGTAGAAAATTTAGTAAAAATATCAAATATTAAACTTTGAGGGCTATATTTACCTAAATATGGTGGTTATAAGCACTTGAAATCAAGTTTTGTGTAGATTTGAGCAAAAATTAGGTTAGAAATGAGGAAAAACTCACTTTCATTACTGCTGTTAAGGCCATATCAGCATTCCCCTATGGCAACATGGAAAATCCATTATTGAGTACTTTTTTTGCTTTAGGTGCCCTTTACTGGTCATGTTTTAATGTGAAAACACTGTATTTACAAATTTAAAGCCAATTATATCACCTTTTGTGAAAATTTAAAGATTTAGGATTTTTGACATGTGATCAAGAAAAAGGGGGAGGCATGTCAGAAATAAATTTTTAAAAATAGACCACTTTCTCAGAAAATGATTACTTTTAAAACTATTTCTTCATTGATATTGTTAAAAAACAAATTGTGATTGATATTTTTTATTTGAAAAGTCAGAAAAAGTTCTTTGCAAATATTTAATGCATTTAAGTATGGTAGAATATTGTCACTTTTTTGCTCGCACAACTTGGTTACCCTATATTTAAAAATCAAATATTTAAAAAAGTGCTTGTCACATTTCACTGAAACTTTGCAAATGCATTCAGTATGTGTGTAGGAAGATACCTGTATAGTTATTTATTTTTTCTAAGACAAAAAGTGACTCTTTAGGTTACAGACCACCAATTCAACCAATGAGCATTTGGAACGTAGGCAAAAATAGTCCTACGCAGAAATTACCCCTGTTCCTCATAGTGCTGTGAAAAAAGTTCTCATCTTATTTAAAAAATTTAAACAGTTTCTGAAAGGAAAAACATTTCTGTACATTTTATAGGTGCATTTTGCTTCTTGTGATGTGAAGCCTAATCTCCATAATGATTTTTAAATATACCCCTATCTTGTGAAAACACTGGGATTTCCCATGCTATTTATAGACCCTTCACTTCCGGTGACCAGTACTGCACTGCAAGTCTGCTAACCCCACATGCCATTCTGAGGATTGAGCTAACATATCTAGAATCATGCTGATATATAGTCCTCTGCAGGTTAAAGTTAAGGTAAAGTCCAGAGAAGCCATTGAATATGGTGAAATTAGCATAGAAGCCTATGGAAAGTGGAATTAGTGGTTTTTAGCCTTAAGGTTACAGACCACCAATTCAACCAATGAGCATTTGGAACGTAGGCAAAAATAGTCCTACGCAGAAATTACCCCTGTTCCTCATAGTGCTGTGAAAAAAGTTCTCATCTTATTTAAAAAATTTAAACAGTTCCTGAAAGGAAAAACATTTCTGTACATTTTATAGGTGCATTTTGCTTCTTGTGATGTGAAGCCTAATCTCCATAATGATTTTTAAATATACCCCTATCTTGTGAAAACACTGGGATTTCCCATGCTATTTATAGACCCTTCACTTCCGGTGACCAGTACTGCACTGCAAGTCTGCTAACCCCACATGCCATTCTGAGGATTGTGAGCTGACATATGTAGAATCATGCTGATATATAGTCCTCTGCAGGTTAAAGTTAAGGTAAAGTCCAGAGAAGCCATTGAATATGGTGAAATTAGCATAGAAGCCTATGGAAAGTGGAATTAGTGGTTTTTAGCCTTAAGATCAAGCCATGGCAAAATGAAAAGTTTCTTGAAATAGCTTTAAACTACTTGAAGATCTTGTTAACTTTGCTATGAGAGGAATACACTACAAAAATCCTTCAAAATATGCATTTTTTTAAGTTATAGGTCCAAATTATGGAAAATTGGTCTTTTTGGCTGATTTTTATGTCCTATCTTGTAAAAAGTGTAGAAAATTTAGTAAAAATATCAAATATTAAACTTTGAGGGCTATATTTACCTAAATATGGTGGTTATAAGCACTTGAAATCAAGTTTTGTGTAGATTTGAGCAAAAATTAGGTTAGAAATGAGGAAAAACTCACTTTCATTACTGCTGTTAAGGCCATATCAGCATTCCCCTATGGCAACATGGAAAATCCATTATTGAGTACTTTTTTTGCTTTAGGTGCCCTTTACTGGTCATGTTTTAATGTGAAAACACTGTATTTACAAATTTAAAGCCAATTATATCACCTTTTGTGAAAATTTAAAGATTTAGGATTTTTGACATGTGATCAAGAAAAAGGGGGAGGCATGTCAGAAATAAATTTTTAAAAATAGACCACTTTCTCAGAAAATGATTACTTTTAAAACTATTTCTTCATTGATATTGTTAAAAAACAAATTGTGATTGATATTTTTTATTTGAAAAGTCAGAAAAAGTTCTTTGCAAATATTTAATGCATTTAAGTATGGTAGAATATTGTCACTTTTTTGCTCGCACAACTTGGTTACCCTATATTTAAAAATCAAATATTTAAAAAAGTGCTTGTCACATTTCACTGAAACTATGCAAATGCATTCAGTATGTGTGTAGGAAGATACCTGTATAGTTATTTATTTTTTCTAAGACAAAAAGTGACTCTTTAGGTTACAGACCACCAATTCAACCAATGAGCATTTGGAACGTAGGCAAAAATAGTCCTACGCAGAAATTACCCCTGTTCCTCATAGTGCTGTGAAAAAAGTTCTCATCTTATTTAAAAAATTTAAACAGTTTCTGAAAGGAAAAACATTTCTGTACATTTTATAGGTGCATTTTGCTTCTTGTGATGTGAAGCCTAATCTCCATAATGATTTTTAAATATACCCCTATCTTGTGAAAACACTGGGATTTCCCATGCTATTTATAGACCCTTCACTTCCGGTGACCAGTACTGCACTGCAAGTCTGCTAACCCCACATGCCATTCTGAGGATTGAGCTAACATATCTAGAATCATGCTGATATATAGTCCTCTGCAGGTTAAAGTTAAGGTAAAGTCCAGAGAAGCCATTGAATATGGTGAAATTAGCATAGAAGCCTATGGAAAGTGGAATTAGTGGTTTTTAGCCTTAAGGTTACAGACCACCAATTCAACCAATGAGCATTTGGAACGTAGGCAAAAATAGTCCTACGCAGAAATTACCCCTGTTCCTCATAGTGCTGTGAAAAAAGTTCTCATCTTATTTAAAAAATTTAAACAGTTCCTGAAAGGAAAAACATTTCTGTACATTTTATAGGTGCATTTTGCTTCTTGTGATGTGAAGCCTAATCTCCATAATGATTTTTAAATATACCCCTATCTTGTGAAAACACTGGGATTTCCCATGCTATTTATAGACCCTTCACTTCCGGTGACCAGTACTGCACTGCAAGTCTGCTAACCCCACATGCCATTCTGAGGATTGTGAGCTGACATATGTAGAATCATGCTGATATATAGTCCTCTGCAGGTTAAAGTTAAGGTAAAGTCCAGAGAAGCCATTGAATATGGTGAAATTAGCATAGAAGCCTATGGAAAGTGGAATTAGTGGTTTTTAGCCTTAAGATCAAGCCATGGCAAAATGAAAAGTTTCTTGAAATAGCTTTAAACTACTTGAAGATCTTGTTAACTTTGCTATGAGAGGAATACACTACAAAAATCCTTCAAAATATGCATTTTTTTAAGTTATAGGTCCAAATTATGGAAAATTGGTCTTTTTGGCTGATTTTTATGTCCTATCTTGTAAAAAGTGTAGAAAATTTAGTAAAAATATCAAATATTAAACTTTGAGGGCTATATTTACCTAAATATGGTGGTTATAAGCACTTGAAATCAAGTTTTGTGTAGATTTGAGCAAAAATTAGGTTAGAAATGAGGAAAAACTCACTTTCATTACTGCTGTTAAGGCCATATCAGCATTCCCCTATGGCAACATGGAAAATCCATTATTGAGTACTTTTTTTGCTTTAGGTGCCCTTTACTGGTCATGTTTTAATGTGAAAACACTGTATTTACAAATTTAAAGCCAATTATATCACCTTTTGTGAAAATTTAAAGATTTAGGATTTTTGACATGTGATCAAGAAAAAGGGGGAGGCATGTCAGAAATAAATTTTTAAAAATAGACCACTTTCTCAGAAAATGATTACTTTTAAAACTATTTCTTCATTGATATTGTTAAAAAACAAATTGTGATTGATATTTTTTATTTGAAAAGTCAGAAAAAGTTCTTTGCAAATATTTAATGCATTTAAGTATGGTAGAATATTGTCACTTTTTTGCTCGCACAACTTGGTTACCCTATATTTAAAAATCAAATATTTAAAAAAGTGCTTGTCACATTTCACTGAAACTATGCAAATGCATTCAGTATGTGTGTAGGAAGATACCTGTATAGTTATTTATTTTTTCTAAGACAAAAAGTGACTCTTTAGGTTACAGACCACCAATTCAACCAATGAGCATTTGGAACGTAGGCAAAAATAGTCCTACGCAGAAATTACCCCTGTTCCTCATAGTGCTGTGAAAAAAGTTCTCATCTTATTTAAAAAATTTAAACAGTTTCTGAAAGGAAAAACATTTCTGTACATTTTATAGGTGCATTTTGCTTCTTGTGATGTGAAGCCTAATCTCCATAATGATTTTTAAATATACCCCTATCTTGTGAAAACACTGGGATTTCCCATGCTATTTATAGACCCTTCACTTCCGGTGACCAGTACTGCACTGCAAGTCTGCTAACCCCACATGCCATTCTGAGGATTGAGCTAACATATCTAGAATCATGCTGATATATAGTCCTCTGCAGGTTAAAGTTAAGGTAAAGTCCAGAGAAGCCATTGAATATGGTGAAATTAGCATAGAAGCCTATGGAAAGTGGAATTAGTGGTTTTTAGCCTTAAGGTTACAGACCACCAATTCAACCAATGAGCATTTGGAACGTAGGCAAAAATAGTCCTACGCAGAAATTACCCCTGTTCCTCATAGTGCTGTGAAAAAAGTTCTCATCTTATTTAAAAAATTTAAACAGTTCCTGAAAGGAAAAACATTTCTGTACATTTTATAGGTGCATTTTGCTTCTTGTGATGTGAAGCCTAATCTCCATAATGATTTTTAAATATACCCCTATCTTGTGAAAACACTGGGATTTCCCATGCTATTTATAGACCCTTCACTTCCGGTGACCAGTACTGCACTGCAAGTCTGCTAACCCCACATGCCATTCTGAGGATTGTGAGCTGACATATGTAGAATCATGCTGATATATAGTCCTCTGCAGGTTAAAGTTAAGGTAAAGTCCAGAGAAGCCATTGAATATGGTGAAATTAGCATAGAAGCCTATGGAAAGTGGAATTAGTGGTTTTTAGCCTTAAGATCAAGCCATGGCAAAATGAAAAGTTTCTTGAAATAGCTTTAAACTACTTGAAGATCTTGTTAACTTTGCTATGAGAGGAATACACTACAAAAATCCTTCAAAATATGCATTTTTTTAAGTTATAGGTCCAAATTATGGAAAATTGGTCTTTTTGGCTGATTTTTATGTCCTATCTTGTAAAAAGTGTAGAAAATTTAGTAAAAATATCAAATATTAAACTTTGAGGGCTATATTTACCTAAATATGGTGGTTATAAGCACTTGAAATCAAGTTTTGTGTAGATTTGAGCAAAAATTAGGTTAGAAATGAGGAAAAACTCACTTTCATTACTGCTGTTAAGGCCATATCAGCATTCCCCTATGGCAACATGGAAAATCCATTATTGAGTACTTTTTTTGCTTTAGGTGCCCTTTACTGGTCATGTTTTAATGTGAAAACACTGTATTTACAAATTTAAAGCCAATTATATCACCTTTTGTGAAAATTTAAAGATTTAGGATTTTTGACATGTGATCAAGAAAAAGGGGGAGGCATGTCAGAAATAAATTTTTAAAAATAGACCACTTTCTCAGAAAATGATTACTTTTAAAACTATTTCTTCATTGATATTGTTAAAAAACAAATTGTGATTGATATTTTTTATTTGAAAAGTCAGAAAAAGTTCTTTGCAAATATTTAATGCATTTAAGTATGGTAGAATATTGTCACTTTTTTGCTCGCACAACTTGGTTACCCTATATTTAAAAATCAAATATTTAAAAAAGTGCTTGTCACATTTCACTGAAACTTTGCAAATGCATTCAGTATGTGTGTAGGAAGATACCTGTATAGTTATTTATTTTTTCTAAGACAAAAAGTGACTCTTTAGGTTACAGACCACCAATTCAACCAATGAGCATTTGGAACGTAGGCAAAAATAGTCCTACGCAGAAATTACCCCTGTTCCTCATAGTGCTGTGAAAAAAGTTCTCATCTTATTTAAAAAATTTAAACAGTTTCTGAAAGGAAAAACATTTCTGTACATTTTATAGGTGCATTTTGCTTCTTGTGATGTGAAGCCTAATCTCCATAATGATTTTTAAATATACCCCTATCTTGTGAAAACACTGGGATTTCCCATGCTATTTATAGACCCTTCACTTCCGGTGACCAGTACTGCACTGCAAGTCTGCTAACCCCACATGCCATTCTGAGGATTGAGCTAACATATCTAGAATCATGCTGATATATAGTCCTCTGCAGGTTAAAGTTAAGGTAAAGTCCAGAGAAGCCATTGAATATGGTGAAATTAGCATAGAAGCCTATGGAAAGTGGAATTAGTGGTTTTTAGCCTTAAGGTTACAGACCACCAATTCAACCAATGAGCATTTGGAACGTAGGCAAAAATAGTCCTACGCAGAAATTACCCCTGTTCCTCATAGTGCTGTGAAAAAAGTTCTCATCTTATTTAAAAAATTTAAACAGTTCCTGAAAGGAAAAACATTTCTGTACATTTTATAGGTGCATTTTGCTTCTTGTGATGTGAAGCCTAATCTCCATAATGATTTTTAAATATACCCCTATCTTGTGAAAACACTGGGATTTCCCATGCTATTTATAGACCCTTCACTTCCGGTGACCAGTACTGCACTGCAAGTCTGCTAACCCCACATGCCATTCTGAGGATTGTGAGCTGACATATGTAGAATCATGCTGATATATAGTCCTCTGCAGGTTAAAGTTAAGGTAAAGTCCAGAGAAGCCATTGAATATGGTGAAATTAGCATAGAAGCCTATGGAAAGTGGAATTAGTGGTTTTTAGCCTTAAGATCAAGCCATGGCAAAATGAAAAGTTTCTTGAAATAGCTTTAAACTACTTGAAGATCTTGTTAACTTTGCTATGAGAGGAATACACTACAAAAATCCTTCAAAATATGCATTTTTTTAAGTTATAGGTCCAAATTATGGAAAATTGGTCTTTTTGGCTGATTTTTATGTCCTATCTTGTAAAAAGTGTAGAAAATTTAGTAAAAATATCAAATATTAAACTTTGAGGGCTATATTTACCTAAATATGGTGGTTATAAGCACTTGAAATCAAGTTTTGTGTAGATTTGAGCAAAAATTAGGTTAGAAATGAGGAAAAACTCACTTTCATTACTGCTGTTAAGGCCATATCAGCATTCCCCTATGGCAACATGGAAAATCCATTATTGAGTACTTTTTTTGCTTTAGGTGCCCTTTACTGGTCATGTTTTAATGTGAAAACACTGTATTTACAAATTTAAAGCCAATTATATCACCTTTTGTGAAAATTTAAAGATTTAGGATTTTTGACATGTGATCAAGAAAAAGGGGGAGGCATGTCAGAAATAAATTTTTAAAAATAGACCACTTTCTCAGAAAATGATTACTTTTAAAACTATTTCTTCATTGATATTGTTAAAAAACAAATTGTGATTGATATTTTTTATTTGAAAAGTCAGAAAAAGTTCTTTGCAAATATTTAATGCATTTAAGTATGGTAGAATATTGTCACTTTTTTGCTCGCACAACTTGGTTACCCTATATTTAAAAATCAAATATTTAAAAAAGTGCTTGTCACATTTCACTGAAACTATGCAAATGCATTCAGTATGTGTGTAGGAAGATACCTGTATAGTTATTTATTTTTTCTAAGACAAAAAGTGACTCTTTAGGTTACAGACCACCAATTCAACCAATGAGCATTTGGAACGTAGGCAAAAATAGTCCTACGCAGAAATTACCCCTGTTCCTCATAGTGCTGTGAAAAAAGTTCTCATCTTATTTAAAAAATTTAAACAGTTTCTGAAAGGAAAAACATTTCTGTACATTTTATAGGTGCATTTTGCTTCTTGTGATGTGAAGCCTAATCTCCATAATGATTTTTAAATATACCCCTATCTTGTGAAAACACTGGGATTTCCCATGCTATTTATAGACCCTTCACTTCCGGTGACCAGTACTGCACTGCAAGTCTGCTAACCCCACATGCCATTCTGAGGATTGAGCTAACATATCTAGAATCATGCTGATATATAGTCCTCTGCAGGTTAAAGTTAAGGTAAAGTCCAGAGAAGCCATTGAATATGGTGAAATTAGCATAGAAGCCTATGGAAAGTGGAATTAGTGGTTTTTAGCCTTAAGGTTACAGACCACCAATTCAACCAATGAGCATTTGGAACGTAGGCAAAAATAGTCCTACGCAGAAATTACCCCTGTTCCTCATAGTGCTGTGAAAAAAGTTCTCATCTTATTTAAAAAATTTAAACAGTTCCTGAAAGGAAAAACATTTCTGTACATTTTATAGGTGCATTTTGCTTCTTGTGATGTGAAGCCTAATCTCCATAATGATTTTTAAATATACCCCTATCTTGTGAAAACACTGGGATTTCCCATGCTATTTATAGACCCTTCACTTCCGGTGACCAGTACTGCACTGCAAGTCTGCTAACCCCACATGCCATTCTGAGGATTGTGAGCTGACATATGTAGAATCATGCTGATATATAGTCCTCTGCAGGTTAAAGTTAAGGTAAAGTCCAGAGAAGCCATTGAATATGGTGAAATTAGCATAGAAGCCTATGGAAAGTGGAATTAGTGGTTTTTAGCCTTAAGATCAAGCCATGGCAAAATGAAAAGTTTCTTGAAATAGCTTTAAACTACTTGAAGATCTTGTTAACTTTGCTATGAGAGGAATACACTACAAAAATCCTTCAAAATATGCATTTTTTTAAGTTATAGGTCCAAATTATGGAAAATTGGTCTTTTTGGCTGATTTTTATGTCCTATCTTGTAAAAAGTGTAGAAAATTTAGTAAAAATATCAAATATTAAACTTTGAGGGCTATATTTACCTAAATATGGTGGTTATAAGCACTTGAAATCAAGTTTTGTGTAGATTTGAGCAAAAATTAGGTTAGAAATGAGGAAAAACTCACTTTCATTACTGCTGTTAAGGCCATATCAGCATTCCCCTATGGCAACATGGAAAATCCATTATTGAGTACTTTTTTTGCTTTAGGTGCCCTTTACTGGTCATGTTTTAATGTGAAAACACTGTATTTACAAATTTAAAGCCAATTATATCACCTTTTGTGAAAATTTAAAGATTTAGGATTTTTGACATGTGATCAAGAAAAAGGGGGAGGCATGTCAGAAATAAATTTTTAAAAATAGACCACTTTCTCAGAAAATGATTACTTTTAAAACTATTTCTTCATTGATATTGTTAAAAAACAAATTGTGATTGATATTTTTTATTTGAAAAGTCAGAAAAAGTTCTTTGCAAATATTTAATGCATTTAAGTATGGTAGAATATTGTCACTTTTTTGCTCGCACAACTTGGTTACCCTATATTTAAAAATCAAATATTTAAAAAAGTGCTTGTCACATTTCACTGAAACTTTGCAAATGCATTCAGTATGTGTGTAGGAAGATACCTGTATAGTTATTTATTTTTTCTAAGACAAAAAGTGACTCTTTAGGTTACAGACCACCAATTCAACCAATGAGCATTTGGAACGTAGGCAAAAATAGTCCTAGGCAGAAATTACCCCTGTTCCTCATAGTGCTGTGAAAAAAGTTCTCATCTTATTTAAAAAATTTAAACAGTTTCTGAAAGGAAAAACATTTCTGTACATTTTATAGGTGCATTTTGCTTCTTGTGATGTGAAGCCTAATCTCCATAATGATTTTTAAATATACCCCTATCTTGTGAAAACACTGGGATTTCCCATGCTATTTATAGACCCTTCACTTCCGGTGACCAGTACTGCACTGCAAGTCTGCTAACCCCACATGCCATTCTGAGGATTGTGAGCTGACATATCTAGAATCATGCTGATATATAGTCCGCTGCAGGTTAAAGTTAAGGTAAAGTCCAGAGAAGCCATTGAATATGGTGAAATTAGCATAGAAGCCTATGGAAAGTGGAATTAGTGGTTTTTAGCCTATATACTGTAGTACTGACTAATGTTTCGATCATTCGGGCGCACAAATCATGTTTAAGTAATTGTAAATAGGTACAACGGAAGACAACTCTGATTATTATTTTTATTTCGTCCGATTTTAAAATCTACTTTCCATTGCATGAACTTGGCCATACATATGCAAAATTAAACAAAATGGCATGTTTAATGGGCAAGCAATTTGAGCATTGACGTTAATTATAGATTAAGTTTATAGTGCATATGATACGAAGATAGACCCACACAAGATAGTAAGCATCTCATGTATATATATCTTTAAACAAAGATGTCAAAGGACAAAAACCAGTCTATAGTACCCGTTGGTAGCTTTACAATACAATCTGTCGATTCAGTTATAATAAAATACTTGGTTAAGACCCACTCAACTTCGAATTTTCTTCAATCAAAGCTGTCAACTTCTGGTTCTAACTAATTATGATTTAAATCGAGAAATCTGATTTAAATACCGTGTGAATGATTTAATGGGTTAACCAACAACGTATATTTGATGATATAGATTTTCTGTAATGGATGCCACACAAGGTTAAAGGTTGGAGAGTTAGTTTTTTACCAAGGATCAATCGCTTTCCTTCATTCCTAATACAAGGTCACAATGTAGTTTTACTATAATTCCAATTCTTTCTGTCTTCATTTGATTCTTATACACAACACCATATACACGTCAATGTATTTAATTGAGAAGACCTTTCGATTCTATAGAGACTTAATAATCAACATTATACGGGTTAGGTATGATTAAGCATTTTTCAATTTTCTGCTTAACAACGACCGATTTTCAGTTTCCAAACTTTTGGTGTCCAGAATATATTTTTAAATTAACTCACATGACTCTTACTTAAAAGTAAAATTGCACATGTTTCAGTCAGTTTCTATCCATGTTTCTTTAATAGATAGATTGGTGAAGGGCCAAATTTGTATAAATCAACTGGAGTAGTGCGAACATTTTCAGAATTCTCTTATTCATTCATAAGATGATCAGTTCGTATGTATGGTTTGAGGCTGGTATAAAGTCAAAGACTGAAGTCTTCAAAGTCGCTAATGATCAAGAACTAATATCACACTCCACCATCTAAGTACAACAATGATGAATTTCTGTTCTGAATGTGTAAATGGTACTGTAACCATTCATTTGGCTAAACAACACGTATGATTTGTATATGGGCTTGAGCAAACCTTTCTAATATACACGGTATCTCTAAACTAAATTGTAGTAAACTGATATCACTTATGAAGCAGCAACTAAGAACTTACTTAATGATGTTTTGGGGCCTGCTGCAGTCTGCCCTGTGGTGTTAGGGTTTCCTTGTCGTTCATTTAAGACCAATGGGTGGCCTTGGGCTGACATTTTCATCCAGGTGGGATCGTTGTCTCTGACATATTCACATACCTATTTCTCGTTATACATACTTCTTTCTGGCCCCTTTATGTTTTGGTCTTTTTAATTTCTATGCGGTTCAAGATACAACCCCAAAATTAATCCAACCCTTTCTTTTGTGGTATGGTACCTTGGGTATATTTTTAAAAAGATCCATGAGATCATACTAAAATAATTATTGAACGGGAAAAAAATTGTCTACGTTTTCCGGACGACGACGACAATACAATTATACGACTGCAGATATTTTGTTGTCGTAAAATTGCGGTTGTCACCTCCTTAATCATAAATATGCTATATATAATGGCGGACGAATTTCACACATTCCGCCTATCCAAACCACCCCCCTCCCCCTCCAAAAAAAAAAACCAAAAACAAACAAAAAATTAGTGCAGTTAATTGCTTATGAATTAGCGACTAAAAACGGTACATAGCCATACTGTAAATCTACCCTTATAATATTTTTACTTGTTAAAGGCTTTTGTCGTTTTCCTTTCTTTTAGTTTCTATGTGTTAATGAGCTACAGGGCACTTATTAAGAAAGAAATGTTCCTACTCCACTGTTGTTGATGTGCTTAATAAAGATCAAAGAAAAAACTGAAATTATCGGGTATAAGCGTCTGCTACAAGATTGGTGAATGGTCCAAGTACCGGAAGGTGCTAGAAACCAAAGTTTGACGCATGAATATAACCTTGTCATATACTATCCGTTGGTGCTTCAATTTCCTTCTGCGAACAATAAACTACATTCACTTAAACACTGGGGATCTTCTGAAAGAAGACATGAATGTAAACAGATTGAATAATACAAAGAAAAATTCAATACCTACGATTTGAAATATAAGGTATCGATACCTGTAAAGATAGTTATTGTCTTGTGAAGTTTCCTCTGGGAACCCATGCATTGATTGTTGAGAGAGGATTCTGTGTGTTATTTTTAGACTACCGACAATGTCTGAAGTGGGTTATCTTCCTTAAAAAGTCCTTAACGAAGGACACATTAATGTCAAGGGATTAATTCTGCATGATCAGTATAATTATATGAATATAGGTGCAGAATCAAAGCTGATATACATGTTCTATCGTTACACTAATTGCTAATTAGCAATCAGAGGTTGGTGTGATGCTAAAATTAGACACATACATACATGATTGGCAATAGTAAACAACTCATTAGACGAAGTTCGCCTAAATATCTCGGTTCAGTAGCTTATCAAATACCAGAGTAAGCAGGAGAAGTGTGTGTATCGTTCTAGGTGAGAAAATTCTCTACTTCTTTGCTGACCAAAGATTTAAATAAATCCGTGTGTTTCATAGGACGACGACTGTACAAATCTTTATGTGTATCAATTTGGACGAGGATAGATTTATTCGGGAACAATTGATGCACTCGAGCATTTAGTCATTATAATTAAACATGTATATTTAAACAGGATAAGGTCATAAAGTAAAGAAATACATACTACAAGGATTAACTGAAGGTTGTAAGGGTTATGTAGATCTAAGGATTAACTGTATATTGAAATAATTATATTAAGGCCGTGGCAATGCACCAAAAATGAGAGAATAGTATCCCTTGTGAATACATGTAACTGCCTGTGATGTTGGTGTTACTGGATGGAATGTAACTGCTATGCAACTAAAGTGCTTTATTTCTTTCTTTGTTTTTCTACTTTTCACGGACGTGATTGCTCAAGATGACTTTTCCGGTGAGTGTATACTCTTTTAATAATGCTACAGAGCTAAAGGTAACACATAAATTTACATGTTGTATGCATTAAGCTATCAAGACAAAATGCATATAACTTCTTGCACGTGTTTGACGACTACTTGTTGTGATTTATATAGTTAATCTCACTGATAAATTGGCACGAGCCATTGATTGTAAGTATACCCTCATTCTATATTTACAATCAGTTCTATGTGCACAGATGAATAATTGACTTCTCCATTTAGGAGTACATTGAATGAGAATTACAGTACAAAACCTTGTTAGTTCATTATGTATTTTGTTTTAACATGTATAGAGAAAAGAATGGGGGCTTCATTCGTTTATTTTATTATCCGCATCGCGTGCTTAGTGCTAAACGAAGGGATAGGTTTTATTACGATAAAATATTACTTATATATTAATGAATAATTAAATTTTATACAACCGTCTGCGAGTAACTGGTAGCCCTCCCCTCGTTTGAGCGTATCACTTTATTTGTATGGAATTTTGTCATTGCCAAAAAATCTGTTAACCGACCACATGTCGTGCCTGTTTGACGGTGCCAACCGTTTAAGTAAGACCACTATTTGGCGTGCCCTGTTAGACAATGTCAACCATTTGATAAAGCCCACCACTTGTCGCGCCTTGTTAGGCGATGCCAACCATTTAATTAAGCCCACCATTTGTCGTGTCCTCTTATTAAGTGCAAACCATTTGATTGAGCCCACCATTTGTCGTGGCATGTCATTAGGTGCAAACCATTTAATTTAAGCCCGCCACTTGTCGTACCCTATTATATTTTATTAAGCCCACCCTATCGAACCTTGATAGACGGTAGCCGAGTAAATCATTTGATTAAGCCCTCCACTTGTTGTGCCTAATACTTGACATTGCCCGACCTAACATTTGATTTATGTTCATATCGTGATGTACGTTGTACCATTTTCTAAGTTTCTTTGACTATAATAGGTATTTTCTATTTTCAAAATTTACTAAAACACGTATAATATAAGTAGATGATGTTGATTGATCACTTGTATGCATGTGCCGTTTAAAGGCATACTAAAGGAAGCTGCTATTCGTAGAATCGGTGGCTGTGACTAGAGATAGACATTGTCTTCAGGTGTACACAAGACGGCTAAAATATTGTGAAATCAGGGGGGCTACTGGTAGTGAAATACGGTTAACACATTACCCCACCAGCTCAGCGTTGTATTTTTATTTCATATATTTTCTATCATGTCAATCGTCACATTGAAGACGATAAAGTAGGTATCTAACAAAGTTCGTTCGTACACAGAATGTTGCATTAGAATTGTGTTTTCTTTCTAAAATCTCCTTTTTTTAAAATTATATATAAATTCATCAAACAAAAGACTTGAAGTATAAATTCATTTAGCACGATACGTTCCCCAAGTGGCGAATATTATATATTTCTTATGACTTACGTACGAAGACGTTTCAAAGCTTGCTTCACTTCGTGACTAAACTTGGCACGATGCTACATCTAAGTTTCCTCTGTGGATCGGGTTATGATACGATTACGGTGCTTGGCCGTGTATTCTGGTTACTACACTCCCTGCCTCTCAGGGGCTTTGAATATTTTATCAGAAAACAACGATTGAGAATTAGATCAGTTGCTCATTAATTATGAACAAATCCAATTATTGGGGAGCTGAGTACTGCAAATGTAACACATGTAAGTATCAATGACCATTCATGTCAAAAATCGTGTTTTTTTTTTTATCAACATTCACCATGCATTCCAAAATAATTCTCATTTATTGGAAATGAATTAATGAACTACTCGTTTTGACGCATCAGCATAATACTTCATTGTTTGTTTTAAAAAATGCTTTGAATATATTTTTCTACAATTTAGGCGGTATGCTAGCTTGTCACTTGAGCCGGCGTGATTCTTCAAAACCCAAAACTACCTAATACAGTATTTTTCGCCATCCGTTTCTGAATAATTAAAATTGGCTAGGTGTCTGAATGGGTTTAAAGACTACGAGATTCCAGTATGCCTTAGTTCTCTTCTCAAAGTCCTGAGAGATACCTATTGGCACTGACTTTCAATAACAGGGTCTGAAACCATTCAGGATCGAGGTAGTCCAACATCCGTAGCCAGTTTCCTTGCGATTTAATGATGCTTTGTTTCACGTTTCTCAGTTGAACATTATTTACAGACCGATATATCAATTTGCAATTTCTTTCCATTGGTGCATTTTAAGAGCGTGAGCTGGTTGTTTACAACTCTCACGTAGATAGCCTAGTATCACCACCAAGGGAGATAGCTAAAGTAACCTAACTTTACAACCTATATAGCGAGAAAGTTAATGATATCATTATATTCTACGAAGAAAGTTCAGGAAAAATATATGGCTCGAATTTTTAGAATGTCTTATCTTACTAAGGATACAGACTAAATTTGTAACACTAGGTATATCTACGTTCTCGGATTTCTCTTGGCATCAATATTTCTTAATATTTTTTGGTATAAGTACAATGGTATGGACGTCTTTTACCTCAGGGTATATAAACCAAGATACTTCTGTATATATATTTCTATTCTAAAACCACGGGAATGTTTTTTATTACCTTTGGGGATAGCTACTTCTAGACATAACCTCTCTGGTATATCCGGGAATAACTACGGGAACCTCACCGGAGATAACTAATTTGACATCGAATATCATTACTACGATGCCACTTCTGAACAATACCGGGTACCACTCTGGAACCTCCGAACTTCCGCTAAGATCAAGCATGATCACCGGGCATAGGTATTACATGGCATTTCATGCCACTGTTCGTAGCTAATTCAGTGATGCTGGTCATGACTATTGCGGTATTGCAAGGCACGTCTACTCTAGACTTAAAATTGCACGATAAATATTTATGTAAATGTAATTACAAACTCTACCATAGGAGTCAAGGGAGCATTTGATTTTAACGGGGTGGGGCTAGGATGAAATTCGAGATAAAAAGGCAGGAATGAAATTTAATAAAAGATAATAATAGAATACAATAAAAAGGCAGAACAGGGCAAACGGGAAAAAAATGAGAAGGCAGGATCTATTATTGTCGTAATAAATTTTATTTTTATACAAAAAATAAAAACAAAAATGCGCTCTGGCAGAAGAAGGGTAAGACAGTACCTATATTTTCTCAAAATAAAAAGGTAGGATAGAAAATTTTATCCTGGACCCCCATAAAAATCAAATGACTGCTTCTTAAATGGAGCTTTTAGTAATTATTACTTAGAATGATGAAAGAATTATTTCATTTCAAACATTGGTTGAGACTCTTTTTAAATAGACATATGTTTTAAGGTCGTCAGATTACAGAATTACAGATCTAACGCGCAAAGGTCATTCTTGCCATTTGTCTGACTTATTTGCTTCTGAGGTCATAATATAGCTTTTAAATTAGAACAATAGATGTTTATGTAAACCAATTTGATGATACTAATATAATGTGCTTAATCAACCAAAGTCATCTTCTGTGACCTTGATCTCACCATTACAGACAAATACTTCATTAAGGTTCTTACACAGTGATCCATTCTTTCCTCAGTTTTTCGTCTTGAGGAATCGGAATACATCATTCTGTGAATAATGTTATATTACGTAGTCAATGTCAGTTTAACTGTGTGAGTAAAATAAATGATAGTTAGTGTCTGTCGGTCCCGACAGAGAATACCGTCGTTTCTTTGAGTTAGTGAACGCTACCGATTAGTTTACTACACGATTTAATGAGAAACTAAAGGTGATATTAGTTTTCTACTATTGTACAGTTGCGATCACTTCTAACCTCTCTTCGATCCTGTCAGGATTCGTTGTCATAGAACAGTTCTAAACTGTCAGAAACTGTTCTGACCCGCGACACACCGTGTCAGGGTCTGTCATGGGTCCTGACACCCTTCTGTTAGGTACTGTTCTAGGTAGAACAGATCCGTGGATTAGAAGAGTTCCTGACAGATTCTTACAGTCATTACATGTAGCTCGAGAATACTTCTCTGAGTGAATTACATACAGTACATGTACGTGATTACGAAAAAAGGCGTACATGTAGCACCCGGAATCCCGATTCGCTCGACGGGAAGGAAGCCTTGCTATGTTTAAACTTGATTTTTTTTCTATTTTTTACCCGACTTATGTATGGCATTCTGTACCAACAAAAATTGTTGCCTGCCGTACCTGCTACGCCCCTGACTTTGAAGAATTCATTTTGGTTGCACATCTAGACACCGGTATGATACCGAGTACCTATATATATATATATATATATATATTAACAATTTTAAACAGTTTATACAGACATTTTAGACCTTTATGGAACTTTAAAGTGTTCACACTCATACACTTTGAAAGAATATGACATTTTTGAAGAATTTTGAAAGAAATATTTAGGTATCATTCGAATTCACCCATTTAATGCTAAAATTGTCATTTTAACATTTTTTAGAATGATTTATTACCCTTATGTTATTAAAAGCAGCTTTCACTCAAAATGTCAATCTTGAACTTCGTGAGAATTATCGAACATCAGAAAGTTATCGGTTACCACTTTTACGCTTAGAACAGACCTTGAATTTTATAATTAAATAATTTTAATTAATATCACAGGTGTATGACAGAATGTAAAAATATATACATGTATACAATGATAATTTTTGAACGATGAGTGACTGGACTGTGATCGACGAAAATTGGAGCTTGAACAACGATCGAGTGAGTGTGGGGTGATGATCACGACGAGCTCTATATATACATTTATAATATGAAATTCAAAGTAAATTTTGAAATCATTTTTTTCCTAATCGGATTAGCTAATTTACATCAGTCACACAGTTTCATTCATTCAGACTTCCTGTTCTAAATTTCGTCACACAGAATATAAAGATTTAGTGTCAGGAACTGTCTAGGGGTATGACAGTTTAGAACAGCTTTTCGTATTTTCTTTGTCATGACCCAGGACAGTTTCTGTAAGGACCTATCAGGGAATAGGGCAAAATGTGTCCTGACCAAGGACAGCCTCTGTCAGACCCTGTCAGGATCTGTCAGGATTTCTGTTCTATCTGCTGTCGAAGAACAGAAATCATGACAGATTCTGATAGAATTAAAGAGAGGTGAGAAGTGATTGCAACTGTATATGGGGAAGATGTATGCTTACTAAACTTGCTAAATAGTTGACGCCAATGAACATTTTATCTTGTTTTTCTTGTTGAAAATATGCCTTGATGTCACAATTCATTCATCGAGAAGAGCAGGGCTAAAATATTGACGATTCCAAAAAAGATTCAGGTCAATTTAATTGTATATAATTTTGTGGTATGGAATCTATTAGCCAACATGCTGACGTCAGGGTAAAATTATTGGTACAATATCATTTGCACTGGACGCACCGGTGCTGTAACAAAACATTAATGATTTCATATAATAGATGGATCATCTTTAAAGCATTTGTTTAAATGGGCTTTCCTTTATGCTTACTAAATGAAATTACATATTTTGTGACGAACAATTAACGCTATCACTGTTCATTTTAGATAGGTCTAGGTGTGCGGTATTGGCTGTACGATTATATCATTCTGTCGGATAAGATCGAAAATTTGTACATACCGGTGGTATATGCAAACGAGGGGAAACAAAGATGGGAACACGTGAAGGACAGTCGAAGAATATATATGATATCGTACAATATAAAAAGACCTTAGGGAATACAAAGTTAGAGTAAACTATATACTGGTTAAATCTCAACAATTATCCAATGGGCTACTACATGCACAAGTAACTACATGTACTATGGGTTTTTGGTATATGCAAACGTCTGGCTCTTGAAATAATGGTATTTTATGAAACATCACTTTTAGAGGAAGGGTAACATAACAGGGGTAAGATCAGATTTGAACAGAATTGACATGAAAATAAACTGAAATGTGTAAAATAAAAAGACAGGCTCATCACAAATGCCAAAATATTCTGGATGGTCATTTGAAAATAATTCTCACGGAGAAAGGGGAATCAAGGGAACATGATTCAAATTATATAATCCGGGATAACGATGAAACAAAAAAAAATAAATAAACAGTGTAATTGTCCTGCTGAAAAGTGGTAGAGATCAATATTTTGTTGAAAAAAACAAAAAACAAAAAACAAAAAACAAAAAAAAAAAAAAAAAAAAAAACAATCGGGCCAATATTTTGCTGACAGAAACTATATTAAAAATCTTACATTTGTGCTAGTACAAGATGGGAAAATCTAGGACACCCGAGAGTAAAATATAATACCTCTCGACTGAGCCTCGTTAGAATGCGATTGAATCTTACCCTCGGAATCCTTATATTGCACTCGCACATGTGTTAGATTCTTATCATCTTCTGTCTATATTCAAAAAGTGTATACTAGTATTATGATATAAAGTCCCCTCCCCATGTCCCATTGTTACATGAAGATAAGAAGTGACCCTAAAACACATGTGATTTTCATGTTTGCAGTTTTTTAAATGCTTCATATGGGGTACAGTCAGAGGTTCATTGTCGATTCATTTTACAGATAGCAATGTGCTTAATAATAAGAACGCAATAGAAATAACCATTTGTTTACTAAATGATTTCTAAACAAGAAAAATAAATATATGTTTAGAACGGATCATTTCTAACTTTTGTATTATTTTATTGAACATGTAATTTATTTACTAGAAAAGTTGTATTGTGAAATTTATTTTATTCAAATTGAATACAGAGACATTTGTATTACTTAATAAATGTAGATCTTGGGTCGCATATTTAAAGCAAATATTTAGCATTGTTGGAGTACTGTTCGAGCTTATTCAAATAATATAAACTTTTAAGGTATGTTACTAATTTCAAACCTAAATGAAAGTTTTTTTTTGGTCATATCAACCTCGTTTTTACGTTACAAGTATCATTTTCTATTTTTACTCACTCAACTGGAGGTTATCAAAGTCATTGACGTGTATATTGACGGATTAGTGACTTATCAGCGTCATTTATATGAATATTGACGGATTAGTGACCTACCAAAAACATTGACATGTATGTTGACGGATTAGTAACTAGTAAAAAAAAACATTGACATACTAGTATATATATTGACGGATTAGTGACTAATCGATGTCATTGACATGTATGTTGACGGATTAGTGACCTATCGAAACATTGACTTGTATGTTGACTTATCAATGTCATTAACATGCATGTTGACGGATTGGTGTCGTTGTTTTTTAATGTTCATTGTTATTCTTTTTTTCATTTTTTCTATAGATTAGGTCGATTTTCGTCTTTTGTGAATAGTTTCAATTCTTTTATTACAGGACTTTTTCAATCTTGCTTCATTATATGGATTTTGCCTATCATGTGTGTTCACCTGTGGAAGTTTAATGAGGGGCCTGATTTGGGGGGAGGGGGGTCTCATTACGATTCACGAGTTGATTTTTTTGCCAATCACGATTCACAGAATATAAATTTCCATGATCACGAAAATATAAAAAGAATATCCCCAATCAATCTTGATAATAGAGATTCAGAAGCTGGTTGTTTGTGTTGTATATTGGTTCAATCAATCCACAATCAAATACATTACTGGCTCATTACTTGTTTACGCGTTGAATTCTTCCTGGTTCTAATTGCACTTTTAAAACTATCGCGCCACTTCGACTTTTTGAACCAAGAAAGACAACTCAATGCACCTCTTTATTTCCGTAATGGAAAAAAAAATCATGAGAACGAAATATATGTCTCAATCACGAAGAACAAACACATAACTCCAATGAAAACGACTCACGAACAATGCTTTCATTACGAATCACGAAAAATATATCTGTAGAAAAACGGATCACGATAGCGAAATGCGCCGATCACGAAGAACGAAAATAATCCATCAGGCCCCTCTTTAATTAATCGTTACTTGAATTTTGTCTCATTGGCAATAATACCACATCTCCTATATTTATATTATCAAAAACATTGACATGTATGTGGCCACCAAACTTCCATTAAAAATGTATGTTTTATGTCCAATTACTGTAATTTTCTTACAATTGCATACTGATTTATTTTATTTTTCAGTCCCTATTAAATGTTATGACTGTTTTGACAAAGCAACGAATACTTCATGTGCCGACCCTATCGATCCTTTCAATAACAACTTACCAAAAGCAGAATGTATGCACGGAGTTTGTATCAAGATGACTCGGTATTATAAAGGTCAGTTACGTTGTATGTGTGTGATCTCTAGCTTATGGACATATTCATAGAAAAAACATTCGAGTGTATTTAAGTTATTTCCCTTTTACTGGTTCAATTAAGGGCCATGAAAAGTTCTATAAAGCATCAAAATACCGGGAAAGGTTAGCTGGTATTTAGTAGTTCTCATATCATATAACATTTATCCATCCGGGATAGCAGTGTCAAGCATGGAATTATATACAGAGAACCAAGAAGTCGATAAATGCACCTGTAGAGGAGTTTGGAGAAAAATATTGCGGGCTAAGTATAGGTCTACCTCAGAATTAAATTCTTTTCGGTTAAAAGTTCGCTATCGATTTAGTTTTCTCTGGGATGGAATACACGAGCTCCACATGACATGTATGAAATCCGGTGCAGACTGTCTGTGTAATGATCAATATAAGTTAGATGAAGCATCTTTTGTATATAATTGGTTATTTTGATCAGGAGAATAGACAGTAAATTAGGTTTTATCCTACTTTACGTAATCGTCTGGGTAAAAGCATGTCTTGGGATCTCAGGGATGATTAAATATGCAGGATGATTCGATTTATCCTACTTTTAATTATAACATATCAAACAAAAATAATTATTTCACATGGTATTATGTCTAAAGTAATGATTTGCGAAACAATGGGAGAAAAGAAATTCAAACACGTTCATGTAGTTCTTGCGAGTACAAAACATTTGTAACATTTAAAAGCTTGAGTTATGGCTTTTTAGAAATTAAAAGAGAAAAGCTCTCATAATGGCTTCTGCATAATACTTCTAATACCAAAATATTCGAGTATGCAATACTCACTGTTCACGTTTAGATTGACCTGTTCAGTGCAAGATAAAGAACGACTCAATATCATGAGCTATGATCCATTAACTCACTTTACATTAAGTGCACTGTTGGAACAAGCCACTCTCTCTCTCTCTCTCTCTCTCTCTCTCTCTCTCTCTCTCTCTCTCTCTCTCTCTCTGTTAAATTTGTTGTCTGTTGGAACATTTACAGAGAGCTAGCTCGCAGAATAATTATTATTCTATCAGAACGATTCTTTACATCGTAATTATGTGTCAAAAATACTCCCTCTATCAGAGTTTAATGTTAGGGCGACTCACTGTACAATTAGGTCGGGTGACAAATCACTCACTGCGCCAGTATTTTGATCAGATGTTTCTCTGTATGAGAGATTCTCTGTCAAAACAATTTACTTTACAAAAAGTTCACGACTCAGTATGTAATTAATTATGCTTCAGAGTATCTCGCTGTACAATTAATTCTCTATAAGAAGGATTCTTTTTATAAAACTTCTGTAAAAATAAGCAAAATCTGAAGCAGAACGACTCACCGAACAGTACTGTAGTTCACTGTTAAAGACCGTACGAATGGGATTTCTGGTTACAAGTTTTGTCAGAACGCCTCACCGAATAATACTGTAGTTCACTGTTAAAGACCGCACAATGGGATTTCTGGTTACAAGTTTTGTCAGAACGACTCACCGAATAGTACTGTAGTTCACTGTTAAAGACCACACGAATGGGATTTCTGGTTACAAGTTTTGTCAGAACGACTCACCGAACAATACTGTAGTTCACTGTTAAAGATCGCACGAATGGGATTTCTGGTTACTAGTTTTGTCAGAACGACTTACCGAATAATACTGTAGTTCACTGTTAAAGACCGCACAATGGGATTTCTGGTTACAAGTTTTGTCAGAACGACTCACCGAATAGTACTGTAGTTCACTGTTAAAGACCGCACGAATGGGATTTCTTGTTACAAGTTTTGTCAGAACGACTTACCGAACAGTACTGTAGTTCACTGTTATTTTAGAAGACCGCACGAATGGGATTTCTGGTAACAAGTTTTGTCAGAACGACTTGCTTTTGGTTTTTTTGTCAGAACAACTATCTGTACAATAATCTATATCAGTGCAACTTACTATACAATTAAATCTTTTGTCAAAATAACTAGGTGTTCGTCAGAACGCCTCAATGAAAAATTAATTCTCTGTCAGAACGTCTCACTGAACAATTCATTCTCTGCCAGAACGTCTCCAGAACAATTCATTCTTAGCCAGAATGACCAACTGGACGATTCATTCTCTGTCAGATGGTCTCATTGAATAACTCGTTCTCTGTCAGAACGATTAACTGAACAATTTATTCTCTGCCAGAATAACCAGCAGAATAATTTATTTCCTGTCATAACAACCAATTGAACAATTCATTCTTTGTCAGAACGTCTCGCTGAATAATTCATGCTTTATCAAAACGTCTCATTGAATAACTCATTCTCTGTCAGAACAACTAACTGAACAATTTATTCTTTGCCAGAACTACCAACTGAACAATTCATTCTATGCCAGAACGCCTTACTGAACAACTTATTCTTTGCCAGAACTACCAACTGAACAATTCATTCTATGCCAGAACATCTAACTGAACAATTCATTCTCTGTCAGAACGACCAACTGAACAATTTATTCTCTGTCAGAACGATCAACTAAACGATTTATTCTCTTCCAGAACTTCTAGCTGAGCAATTCATTATCTCTCAGAACGACTAACTGAACAATTTATTCTTTGCCAGAACTACCAACTGAACAATTCATTCTATGCCAGGACGGCTTACTGAACATTTCGTTCTCTGTCAGAACGACCAATTGAACAAATCATTCTTAGTCAGAACGTCTCGCTGAACAACTCATTCTCTGTCAGAACGTTTCGCTAAACAATTCATTCTTTGCCAAAACGTCTCAGTGAACAATTCATTCTGTACCATATCGATTAACAATAATTCATTCTCTGCCAGAACGCCCGACGGAAGAATTCTTCTCTGTCAGAACGTCTCTCTAAATAAATTTTTGTCAGGTCATCTCACTGAAAAATTCATTCTCTGCCAGCGCGTCTCACTGTACAATCAATATTCTGTCAGAACGACTCACTGAGCACTTATTCCCTGAATGACCCATTGTGCAGAAAGTTTACTGTCATGACGACACTGTGCAATATGTTCTCTTATGATTTCGCTCCGCCTTAATGTCAATGTTGGTCATTATTGTGTCTTCCTGTCGTCATTTGATTCTTAATTAAATTTGAAAAATTGTTATCGTTCTGTTACCGTGGATTTTATTACTTTTGTTGTCGGCCTTCCAGAGCTTACTTGAAGGTGTATTTACACTTATTGAAGACCTTTTGGTGATCTATGTAAGTATTTACAATTTTTATAGAGGTTATACGATTGTGCATTTGTTGCTTTTTACCATATATGTTCCCTCTTCTATCAGAACGAATCTCTGCACAACTAGTCTATAATTAATTGTCAGAACCATTTCCTGTATCATTATTGTGATAGAACAACTGACTGTCTTATTTGTTCACTGTCAATACGACTCACTGCACAATTAGTTATTTGTCAGAATAACATTACTATATAACTTGTTGTCTGTCAGAACGACTCACTGTGCGATAAGTGTACTGTTAGTACAACAGTCTGTACAATTTGTTCTGTCAAAATGACTCACTGAACAATAAGTGTACTATTGAAACAACAGTCTGTACAATTTGTTCTGTCAGAACAACTCACTGAACAATAAGTGTACTATTAGAACAACCGTCTGCACAATTTGTTCTGTCAAAAAGACTTACTGAACAATAGATGTACTAAAGAAACACTCGCAGTACGATCGGTTAACTGTCTGTACAATTAGTTCTATCTGAACGACTCACTGTATAACAAGTGTGCTGTTGGAAAGACGACTTGCAGTATGGTTGGATCTCTATCAGAATGATTCAATGTAAAATCGACTCTTTGTCATAGTGAATCCATGTACTCCCAATACAACTAATTCTCTGTCAGAACACCTCACTGAACAAAAACAAAAACGACTCATTGTAAAATCGATTTCTGTTAGAACGAATCACTAATCAATTACTTCTGCATCAGAACAACACCCTATGCAATTATTTTGTCCGAACGACTCACCTGACAGTTAGATCTCTTTCTTGGTACCTAACTGTGCAATACTTCTCTTTTATATTCTCAATGTACGTCTTCTATATAAAGACCAAATTCGATCTTCTGTGACAGAGTGCTCTACAATTAATTCACGCTCACAATAGTGGAAACGACTTGAAGCTCCCTGTACAACTTACCTTATATGTGTCTGTAAGGACTCGACATCGAGTGTATATCATGTCACTCACGACTTTCTTTAAGTATAATGAACTTTTTACAGAGTTTTAAAACTTGGATTCAGGCGGGGGCGTGACGGGCGTGCGGCTCCCCTAAAATTTGCAAAGCATGGGTTGTCAGGGATAGATTCAGCCGGTTTTAGGTTGAAATTTTAATTTCTGGCTAATTTTACCACAAAATATATCTGCATTGCACCCACTCTAGAAGAATATTTCACTTTAGAAAAGGTAGAATAGGAATATACTGTAATCAATAATCGTTCTAAGAGATGTTCTCTTCAATTACTTGTTTCGTTTTCATCCATCATATTCCAGCTTTCTTCATTGATAACTTCTTATATCTATTAGCGTTCAAAGTTAAAAGATACAGACTGAAATAGTTAACAATTATAAAATTCTTTTAAATGCTAAAACCATTAGCATTTTTAAAACAAATGAGCGAACGATATATTTTAGTTGGTAAAAATGTTTGATTATCATTTTTGTTTTTTGGTATTTTTCAGATAATCTTTACATGCACAGGACATGCTCTGCTAAACTGAATATTCACATAATGTTAGTTGACGGAGTTTGCCGATCTGAGAGTTTTGGAAACGGATATTTATGTATGTGTGGAAAACATCTATGCAACGAAGCAAATAGTCTTAAACTTGCCAATACACAAGTGTTTTATCTATCATTCTTAATGTCAACAATCTGGTTACTACGGCTACGATGACGTCAGGGCGTTATTCTATCATAATTTATCTATGCAAAATTCCTTCAGGGTGCACGTGTTGCTCATATGTTTTAGACAGTTAGCATATTGAAATCGTTTACCTGCTAAACATATCGAATTGTTCGTTTTTTTTTTATCTCCGTTGATTTGATCAAAGCTTTTTTAGCCGAATATCTAAGTCGTAAATTATGTTAAATATAGACGTTTCAAATAGCAAACCTGAATATACTACTCAGGAAACTAAAGTTGCAAAAATCAAAACTATAAAGATATGCACAATATTGGACGAAATTAATGCTTTTTTCCACCATTTGTAATATCGCAGAATAATAAAAATAATTTTGACGTAAATAACAATTTTAGTTCATTAGACACTTGAAACCTTTGAAACGTAAGCCGTGCTAAATAATCTTTGCATTTTAGTAGCATATGTCTTTCAATACAAACATGTTATAATGTTTGTTTATTCCACTAAGTCAAAAATGACATTTTCATGTTCAACCATCTCACTAAGCAATGGTTGACTATATTACGGAATGTGTCAAATGTCTTTCCACAAATCGTTGTCCTGTGGTTATTTCCTTCTGAACTCATTAAGTTGGCGATTAATAAAACCCACTCATCTTTCACTATCAAATCGAGCACCTTGTGATTGAGATGATGTAACGGGGAAAGTGTTACTAATCAGTGATTGGAGTTGAAAATTAGAGAATGGGCCGTTTTACTGGTCTTCAAAACTCAAATAGGCTATTTTTCAATATCCTTAGTAAACATTTCTGATTTTAATGGGCCGTTTTTAGCTGAAATGTGATAATGGCGAGTTGCCATCTCTAATCCAAATCGCTGCTTATGACTGTCAAGTTAGGTGATGTCTTATATTTCTTAGCTTATCTCCATTTTTATCTTAACACAGACGATTATGGATCAGGTTTTTATCATCAGTCCAGCACCTACTTTGTACCCGTAATAAAACATAAAACACTATGAGTTGTCGTGCTCACCCGTTATTTATAAATCATTTTGAATTGTTATGTATATCATGTACACCTTGTTATGTTTAGCCTTCACTGTACAATTATTGTATACATGTATATATATTGTTCAATTTATGAATAAAAATCACCAAACACAGTAATGATGTAGAATATAAAATTTCTTATCACATATCCTCGGCTAGCCTCGGTTGAGTATGCTTGGTAGTAGAGAAAGGTGTTTACGTGATTTGTTTGGTCATCGTGATGGGCTTACGCGATTTTGTTGGTTATCCAGATTGGGCTTAATTGATTTGATTAATTATCTAAATGGGGCTTAGGTGATTTGATTGGTTATCTATTTGAGTTATCCAGTTGGAGGTTAAGTGATTTGATTGGTTATCCAGTTGGAGATTAAGTGATTTGAATGGTTATCCTGATGGAGGTAAAATAAGTTGAAAAGTTACCCGAAAAAAGCTTAAGTATTAGGTTACTCAGACAGGTGTGAAGGGATTTGATTGGTCACCCGGAAAGAGCTAAAGTGTGTGAGACAAAGATAGTCAAGGACATAAAAAACCGGATGTTTATAAATTTTATTGTCTTTTTGAAAGGAGGTTAATTCATGGAATTTGTAATCCACCCTGCGGATTTTGGTTATTCAGGCGGAGGTAAAGTGATTTGATTGGTTATCCAGACGGAGGTTAAGTGATTTGATTGGTTATCCAGTTGGAGGTTAAGTGATTTGATTGGTTATCCAGTTGGAGGTTAAGTGATTTGATTTGTTATCCGGATAGGACTTAAATGGTTTTATTGTATATCCAGATTTGTTATCACGGGTTTTGCAAGTGGAGTAATGGCGATTTGATTTTTTTACTGAGGCGGGGGTGAAGATATTCGATGGTAACCCAGGTTTCAGTGTTTACCCGAATAGGACTCATGAGATTGGAATTGTTGCTGTGATAAAATTTAAGTTCATTTGATGGAAGACGGACGACGTATATCTCTCTGACTAAACTTCAGATAAGGTCTTTTCATCAGGTCTGTTATACCTTTCCTCGGTTATTTTCGATATTTTATATTTTTGAGCTAAACACTACCAGAAACCAACGTTTTAAGGGAACCAAGGTTATAGCGGTAATCAAAAGAATGTAATCCAGGGACAAAGACCAGACATGGAAAACAGAGGAGGAAACCCAAATTACGGCGTGGGGTAGGGGCCGCTTAAGGCCCCCGGCGGGTCCAGGACAGCGCCCTGGGGACGAAGGCCCACCGGGCCGAAAACGAATTTAAGCTTTTTCAGTTCATTTTTTCACGATATATTTTGTAATAGTCTTAATGTATATTCACCGTGAACAGAAACATTGTTTATAATATTCGAACTCATCGGTTATTACCCTCCACGCCAGACAAAATTGCCGCGACCCACGACTGATTAAACACTGATTTGTATCTGGATTTAAAATTCCGTTTTTACTAACCTCGACCAAAAAATGTTTTTCGATCGGAAATTTCATAGCCGTAAAATACTCAGCGATTGGCGGCTGATTTTACCAGCTGCCGGCTACTATTGAAAACACTGTTTTGATAAGTCATTACTAAGGATTATATTTGGAAATGAAAATACTGTTCGTGTCATTCTAAAGTTATACTAACAATACTAAAATACGAAAAATACAACAGGAACATGACGTATCAATTGAAGGAACAAATAGGCGGTCAACTGATAAATATCTGTATTAAAGAAGGTGGTATTTTATCATTTTGGAGAGAACAGTGAAAGATATTGATGAAAAACCAGGACATGGTAAAATGAAAAGTAAAAAAAAGATAGGATACCCAACGACTTTAACCCTATGTACATTTTAAAGACAACTGCGTATTAACCCAAAAATAACTGATTAATTATTGGCAAAAGATAGATAATTCCTATGAATCATAGAAATGGACAATGCCAGAGTCACCAAAAGACAATAGTCAAAGAACTGGTCGAACAACACAAATTGCACGGAAAAACGAATAACAAGAACACCGCCTTACCATTAGAGACACAAACACGGACAAACGAATAAGAAGAACCCCACCTTACCATTATAGACACAAACACGGAAAAACGAATAACAAGAACCCCGCCCTATCATTAGAGACACAAACACAGACAAACGAATAAGAAGAACCCCGCCTTACCATTAGAGACACAAACACGGACAAACGAATAAGAAGAACCCCGCCTTACCATTAGAGACACAAACACGGAAAAACGAATAACAAGAACCCAGCCTTACCATTAGAGACACAAACACGGACAAACGAATAACAAGAACCCCGCCTGACCATTAAAGACACAAACACGGAAAAACGAATAAGAAGAACCCCACCTTACCATTAGAGACACAAACACGGAAAAACGAATAACAAGAACCCAGCCTTACCATTAGAGACACAAACACGGAAAAACGAATAACAAGAACCCAGCCTGACCATTAGAGACACAACACGGAAAAACGAATAACAAGAACCCCGCCCTATCATTAGAGACACAAACACGGACAAACGAATAAGAAGAACCCCGCCTTACCATTAGAGCCACAACACGGAAAAACGAATAACAAGAACCCCGCCTTACCATTAGAGACACAAACACGGACAAACGAATAACCAGAACCCAGCCTGATCATTAGAGACACAAACACGGACAAACGAATGACAAGAACCCCGCCTGACCATCAAAGACACAAACACGGAAAAACGAATAAGAAGAACCCCACCTTACCATTAGAGACACAACACGGAAAAACGAATAACAAGAACCCAGCCTGACCATTAAAGACACAGACACGGAAAAACGAATAACAAGAACCCAGCCTTTCTATTAAAGACACAACACGGAAAAACGAATTACAAGAACCCCGCATTACCATTAGAGACACAAACACGGACAAACGAATAAGAAGAACCCCGCCTTACCATTAAAGACACAACACGGAAAAACGAATAACAAGAACCCAACCTTACCATTAGAGACACAAACACGGAAAAACGAATAACAAGAACCCAGCCTGACCATTAGAGACACAACACGGAAAAACGAATAACAAAACCCCGCTCTATCATTAGAGACACAAACACGGAAAAACGAATAACAAGAACCCAGCCTGACCATTAGAGACACAACACGGAAAAACGAATAACAAAACCCCGCTCTATCATTAGAGACACAAACACGGACAAACGAATAACAAGAACCCAACCTTACCATTAGAGACACAAACACGGAAAAACGAATAACAAGAACCCCGCCTGACAATTAGAGACACAAACACTGAAAAACGAATAACAAGAACCCCGCCTGACCATTAGAGACACAACACGGAAAAACGAACGAATAACAAGAACCCCGCCTGACCATTAGAGACACAAACTCCTGATGCTCTAATATAAATAAGATAGTCGAATATTTAACAATGACATGTATAAACCCAGTTTGGTCGATAGGTGGGTAACACGAGTCCCTTTTTTGATTTGCATCTACTAAGTATTTGAAAAATGTTTGGTCAGAAAAAAATAATTCATTGCATACCCGTTATTTATTAGTTTAATATTATTAAATCTCTTTTTTTTTCAAGGGCAAATACTTAATGGATTGATTGATTGATTGATTTCCTCCAAATTTCACATTTCTTCATGAAATTAAACATATTAAGGTATACTTAACAGAAGGATAAAAAAACAAGAGAAAAGATACATATCGTCAATCAGTTACTAGTATATAAACGTAATAATATAAAAAAAAGAACCAAAAAAGCCTTAGTCTCATTCTTATATAATGCTGCTTAAATTACAATATAGGTCATATTTGAACATCGCGTAGCTTAATCATATACTCCGAAATGTGACACAGAAGGAAACTCCGTATATGTCCGACTCCGAGCTTGCAATGCTGGTGTCATGCCTCCAAGTATTGCTATAACCAGATCATCATCGTCTTGGTCGAAGGAGACTACGGAATTATTCACTGTTTATTATTCTATAAAACATTTCCGTGGATGGAATGGACGGGCTAACATATAATGCTTTAGTAAATCTGGTACATTAGCCACTGTATGTGTAAAATTGTTATATAATCATTCTCAGTCTGTTTAAAGAGGGATAACTCTAAAATATTAAAAATTAAAATCAGAAGATTCAAGGAAGTTACATGTTCAATAGTAACTAAAATGGGTATCTGCGATATTTGCTTAGATTTGTTTGCTTTGATCTATGCTTAGATATTCTCAGGTGGATATATGGTTAGATATCCTCATATGAATCTATGGTTAGATATCTCGTATGGATCTATGCTTAGATATCCTCATGCTAAACTATGCTTAGATATCCTCATGCAAAACTATGCTTCGATATTCGTGTGGATCTATGTTTAATTATATTCTCATAAGTATATAGTTGTGCATAATTATCGCAATTTATAATACACGTCAGAGTCATCGTTTATTATGAGTGGTACGGAAAATAGGGATATGCCAAACACGGTAGGTGTTCGTTTCCCACAAATCATTGTACATGAACTCGTTTGCGCCTGAAATAAGTATCCGTGATCACAGGGGTTTGCTCTGACTATCAAATATGCAGCCCCACTAGTATATTAGTCTATAATAATATACCAGTGGGTCTACATACTTGATAGTGGGAGCGAACCCCTGTGCAAGAACTACAATAAAGGTCTTCTTTCGTCCATTTCTTTATTGGTTGTTTCTCATTGATATTGTTTTTCGTGTAAATGCTACTCCTAGTATTTGGCATTCTTTTTCTTTACGTTGGTCTCACGAGATCTCATGTGTATGTCACAAAATGATACACTGTTCATCAGTACATAGCAGTACAGTTTTTTTGTCTGTTTAACTGTGTTTTTAACCTAAATCTAACCTCCCTATCATTTATGACTTATAATGAGGTTAAATATCATATAATGATTACCGGGGCCACCAGTATCAATCAATTTCTTATCTCCTGACCAACGTTTACAATACTTACTTGCATATGCTCTAGGTATATTGAAATACGTGTACAGATAGACTGGCACATATCAGATACCCTTTGTGACGCAGTTAAACAATTTAAAAAATGTACAATTGTGGCGCAAATAATATATGTACAAAGAAGTAATTCGTAAACAAAGATCAAATTAATTCAGAACAAAATATAAATTTTTAAGAAATTAAAGAAATTTTCTGAATTTTTTTAGTCTCTTTCAAGGGGGATAATTGGCGGGAAAATGTTCTGTTGTAATGTATAAAGATTTTAGTTTATTTTAACATTGCAAAAAGAGTTTGGTGACCCCAATTTTTGTTTTGAAATATGAAAGAATGTCAGTGACGTTTTCTTTATATAAAGTTACAAGAAAATTAATCTACCAGTTTTTTAGAATCTGCGAAATATTGAAAATTCCCTAAGGAATCCATATAAAAAATGCAGTAAAATATTGGCTTTAATAAGTCTTGATTATCTCTAAGTCAACTTTGGTGGCCTATGTTTTTTTAAATTTTTGAGACAAAACTAGGAAATTTTATTTATTAAAAATATTAGGTATGATCTACCCTAAATTAAACATATATGTGCCTGAAATATATTTCTATTGCCGATAGCTATTTTAAATATATGTACAAGTGTTTGATGTGATAGGCGATACTTTCCAGAATAAAATAACAGTCCACAAATATCATACAGAAAGTGATACATATCCTCTCTGTGCCCCTTCAGGATTAACGAGGCTATTAAAAACCCACAAATAGTCACATTAATTTCTGATACAGTCACATAACCAGTCTGTATAGTTTGTCATTCCATTGTTGGACTTAGGAGAAAAAAACAATGTAGTGGCACTGTAGGTACGTCATATGAAGACGAAAAAAAAACAACGTTTGTTCGAAGGGGCTTTCAGCGTGTTGTGTCACCTTTCACATTGACAGAAACGCAATAAGCAATAATAAAGAGTTCTGCAAAATTTGTTCTCTATATCCTATCTGATTCTAGCATTGATGAGTCTATATTAACGTGCGTAAAACACACTCGTGTTCTTTCTTCCTTGATAGAACTTAACAGATCACTTATTACTTAACTATTAATGCGAGTAGTTCATCAATAATATAGATCCTGATTCTAATTCACACTGAAGTAGAAAACATTGTTTGTAGTAGAAAGCATCCGATCGATAATCAAATACATAACGTCATCCTGACTTCTTTTGTATGTATAAGCTGTTAATTGGGAGACCAATGATATTGAACAAGGCACAAATATTTCAAATATTGAAAGAACACATCAATAAAAGAATGTTAATATATAGCTAGATACACTGTCGTAATGGATTTATTTTCGATATCGATAAAAGGCAAACTTTAAGGAAAATAGAAACATACCGGGGGAAATTAACTGTGTCATGTGGGAATTATAATATTACTTTTACAGTCCGGATCATATCCGATATAAATCGCTGCAACTTATAGATGGAACCATCCGAGGGGTTCACGGTTCAGTTTATTGAACGTAGTAAACGTAGTTAAAGCTAAAAGCAATACACATTTATTGAATCAGTGTATTAATGCCAGTGTATCCTAAAGCAACGTAAATGTATGTACCATGGAATTAGTCATCAAATATGGCTTGACTTGATTCTTTGAATTAAGGTGGAGAGAGTGTTATGTCTTTCAAAATGGGATTATCAATAGTGCTGTGCCAACTTATAACCTGTAAGTTTAATCAATCATATTGTGTGTATTCGTATTCCCCAACATTTAGAACATTGAGTTGCTGCTGCTGTCTTCAAGGTTGATAGTTGCCTTATAAGTAAAAGATACCTTTCAGTAATTTTCCAAGATAATTGCCAGAAATCAAATTAAGATAAGTACTAGTGTTTGTTGATCGATTTTGTTGATCCCTGCACAATTACGTGTATATGTATAGCAAGTGTCGTTTCTCGTACATGTACCTATTACTTACGTGTATATGTATGGCAAGTTTTGTTTCTCATACAGGTACCTATTACTTACGTGTATATGTATAGCAAGCGTCGTTTCTCATAAAGGTACCTATTACTTACGTGTATGTGTATAGCAAGTTTTGTTTCTCATACATGTACCTATTACTTACGTGTATATGTATAGCAAGTTTTGTTTCTCATACAGGTACATATTACGTACGTGTATATGTATAGCAAGTTTTGTTTCTCATAGATGTGTCTATTCCCGACATTGGAAACAAAGGTTTGCAATTTATACATGACACAACTACTTAAGTGTGCATGGTTGAGAGGGAAATGGAACGGGCGGAGAGACAACAATCCTACCAAACTGTAAAAATAGCCTTTGGACTTTCAATGAATGGTGGGAAATCTCTACATAGCCATGGAAAAAAGGACACATTGTCAAAAAGCGTATTAAACTAAAATTCAGTCTGACTGACCAAGATTTATTTACACTGACCATGATTCAACAAGACTTTGCAGTGTTCAAGAAGACTGATCAGGGTTTAACAAGACTATCCAGTGTTCTATATACGGCAAAGGATTCAACCAGACTAGCAATGATTAAACAAGACTGACCATGATTCAACAAGACTAACCAGAATTCAACAAAACTAACCAGGATTAGATAGACTGACCAGAATTCAACAAGACTTACCAGGATTCTAAAGTCTTACATTGACAAGGATTCAACAAGACTAGCCAGTATTCTGAAGACGGCCCTGGAATCAACAAGGCTAACACGAATTTAACAAGACTGACTAGGATTCAACAAACTAACCAGAAATCAACAAGACTAACAAGGATTCTAAAGGCGGCCTAGGATTCTACAAAACTAGCAAGGATTAAACAAAATGACCAGGATTCAAGAAGACTGACTTGAATTTAATCAGTTTAACCAGGATCCAAAATACTGACCAGGTTTCTATAGTCTGACTAGTATTCTAAGGACTGAAAAGAATTCTTCAAAAGTCACATTAACAAGAAGTTATTCAGACTGTTTACTGACTATAGTGAGTGGTCAGTCACACTGAAAAGAAGTTATCGCGACTATAGATTGACTAGTACTATAGTACAGTAATTAGTCAATCATACTGACGAGCAGTTATTCAGTCTGTAGACTGACTACAATGAATGGTCAGTCATACTGAAAAGAAATTATTCAGTCTGTAGACTGACTATGGTGATTGGTCAGTCACACTTATACTTTTCATACTTATTTTGCCAGGATCAAACAAGACTGACTTAGAGTGATTGGTCAGTCATACTGCAAAAAGGTTATCCAGATTGTAGACTGACTATAGTGAGTGATCAGTCACACTGATATGAAGTTATCCCGACTGTAGACTGACTATGGTGAGTGGTCATTCACACTGATATGATGTTATCCAGACTGTACACTTATCATAGTGAGTGATCGGTCACATTGATATGAAGTTATCCAGTATGTACACTTACTACAGTGATTGATTGGTCACGCTGATAAGAAGTTATCAAGACTGTTGACTGGCTATAGTGAGTGGCCAGTCACTCTGATAAGAAGTTATCCAGTCTGTAGACTGACTAAAATGAGTGGTCAGTCACACTGAAAAGAAGTTATCCAGTCTGTAGACTGACTAAAATGAGTGGTCAGTCATACTGAAAAGAAGTTATCCAGTCTGTAGACTGACTATAGTGAGTGATCAGTGTCACTTGTACTTTTCATACTTATTTGGTCAGGATCAAACAAGACTGACTTATAGTGAGTGGTAAGTCATACTGCAAAAAGGTTATTCAGACTGTAGACTGACTATAGTGAGTGATCAGACACACTGATATGAAGTTATCCCGACTGTAGACTGACTATGGTGAGTGGTCAGTCACACTGATATGATGTTATCCACACTGTACACTTACCATAGTGAGTGATCGGTCACACTGATATGAAGTTATCCAGTATGTACACTTACTACAGTGATTGGTCGGTCGCACTGATGAGAAGTTATCCCGACTGTAGACTGACTATAGTGAGTGGTCAGTCACACTGATAAGAAATTATCCCTAGTGTAGACTGGCTATAGTGAGTGGTCAGTCACACTGGTATGAAGTTATCCCGACTGTATACTTACTACAGTGATTGGTCGGTCGCACTGAAGAGAGGTTATCAAGACTGTTAACTGACTTTAATGAGTAGTCAGTCACACTGATGAGAAGTTATCCGGGCTAAATGCCTCATAAACGTGCTGAGTGGCTAGTCATAAAACTACAAAAAAGCGAATGTAATTGTGGTTGTGATCACTTGAATTACACATGAAGGTATATAAAAACGAATTGAACAAAAAGAACGCAACATTTTCTACGTCACGTATAACTTTTAGGCTTGGAGATTTGCTTAACTTGTTTACAAATTGTCTAAATTGATTTAGAGCTGCACTGAAGCTCCTCATACTTTGACCTGTCCGAAATATGGGATTCAATGCCCTATACATTTGAAAATACAATAGAGAGTTTTTTTTTTCTCATAGGACGAACAAGAAACAGTCCGCAATCCCGGATCTTTTCTTTAAAGTAACGACGTTAAAATGATGTAATACGTCAGTCTAAATACGTACATATTAAAATAGACATTTCGGTGCAAGGTATAATGTATATTTTATCGAACTCCAGTGGTTGATCAGTTAAAATATCAATACACAAGCTGACGAACCACTGTTGTATTCAAGGAGAATATATTCTGGAGTATACAGAACAAAAATAACTTACAATTGGATTCTCACACATTTATTTGACATCTGCTATCCTTATTTATATAATTGGATCAATCTCGAGAACTAACATTGTACAGTCGAACATAAAATAAAAATGCCAAAGCTACATATAAAATGATTGATAAACCTTCTCAGTGGCGGATCCAGAGTTTTAGGTAAGAGGGGAAGGGCAAATAAAATTCTTGACAGGATCACCGGTGAGGATCACGAAACTAGTGTTTTTCATGATTTAACACATACATTTTTTCAACAATTTTATTCAGCCCCCCCCCCCCAGATCCGCCACTGCTTCCCGGTGTGTGTGTGTGTGTTTTTGCTACCTCTGCCCCTGCAACCCTCCTTTTTTAACTGGATAGGAAGTCCGGACTATGGTTAAGGTTATCATGGTTCAGTGATATTGCAATACTCGTGTTAGATAGCTACATATATATATATACAAGAAAAAACTAGAAAACATTTAGTAATGCTCACTTCTCCATTCGATAACATGCACTGTTTGACTTTGATTAAAATCTTAAATCGGAGATGTACAATGAGCATATGCAAATATCAAAGGTTTCATTAATTACGTTTATTCATGTAAGATGGGTCATTGATAAGAGATGGGTACCTCGCGTCGCCATATTCATAAATAAAGAAGTCAATGATTTGCTAATGAGAACCCCCAAATCGATTACGATCAAAATCTAAAATAGGAGGTGTACCATGGGAATATTGATAATTTTTTATTGAATCCATTCGGTGGTGTAGGAGGGATAAGGGATAATAGATAACTACACCTCTATGTAACGGAAGGAAGAAAGGAGGTACGGGCGGACGGAAGGAATGAAGAATAGACATCCCTATTTCTGTATACTTCTACTTTGCAAGCGGGGGTATAAAAAAAATACAATATCACATTAGATTATCACTCGCTGTATTGTAAATATATTTATGTTTATTTGTAACCTTAATGTCAGTATTTAACTGCCACTAATTTTGAAAATTGCTTATGACCCGAGTAAAATAATTGCAACATTAAATAGCAACCTCTTCAATTTGCACTTAACTCACCAAATGCACGTTATGAGCACTAGAGCACCAGAGCACTACTTCCTTAAGCTATGCTATATATCAATGATATAATTATTATTCATGAATTCGGGAGACGGATTGATATAACTCTAAGTAGCACTCCAGCGAAGAATCATGCAAAATGAGATACATGGTTGGAAACCCTACATATTTTTATTTTTGATATTTTGTTTAAAATGCTTAGGTAAATAAAAAAAATATGTAGCTTTTCATAGAACCCTTTTTCATGAGAGATAACAATTATATAAAATGCACTGTAGAATTCAAAATTAAGTAAGGTAACTCTGTCAATGACACTAACAGACAATAGAAACTGTTGAATTTCTTCTAATAGCAGACAGATTGGAATGAATAATTACATAATTCATTATATAGACATATAAAGCTACTTAATAACAAAATAAAAATGTATAGCCTTTTTGGGGTGTATCACATTTTTCAAAACTTGCATGAGTCTTACAAAGACTACTGTTTTTAAAAGTTCTGAATCGTGTAATTAATTTGCTAGAAGTTCGTTTTATTCTATTTTTTGACTTGATATTAAAATATACAAATTACTTAAATATGTTTAAATTAACTACCCCGTGAGACTCCATGATAGGCTTAATAAAAGTTTTGTATTATAATTATAAAAAAATAGGCCAAAACCAGCTTGTTTAAGATCTTAAGTAATTTGCATATTTTAACATGAAGTAAATATAATTAAATACTAAATACAGCGAGGCAAAAATAATTGTGGGATGGGGTAGAATTTGTGCAGATTCAAGACTTCATGCATTTTTTTCATTAATGAACAATGGCGTGAAATATTATACTTATTATATACTTCCACCATTGTTTGATTAGCCCTGTGTTCGGTTTCATAATAAAATCCCAAATTAGGACTTTCCTCAAATATTTCCTCAACTCAAGTTTCGACCAATGAGATCTCTTGAAATTGAAATTTGAGAGACTCAGGATTTGAGGAAATTTTAAACTTGAGATTGCTAGGCCTGAACACCAACTGTATGCCTAATTTATTTTTTTTCAGTTCTATATGTGGTGAAGCTTGCACTCTCAAGTGATGGCATTGATCCTATACTAGGTAAGTGTATATTTATATGGTGAAGCTTGCGCTGTGAAGGTACCAGTATCGTATTGCATATCCCTGAGCGGGTGTACGTCAAAACATGGATGCCATAAAAATATAGTGCATTTTCTTTTTGCCTCTCTACAAACTAATGTTTTGTCAAAAGACATGAACAATGACTTAAAAAATAGAGCAAACATCACACTGTAAGATGAAGAACTTTTTTAAAAGAAAATCTAACATAATATCATAAAAATGTTCCACTGAAAAGGTTGGTTTGGTGGGTGCAAAACGAAAGTGAAAGTAGGGAAAATGGCTATTTATAGTTCAAGACTACTTTTCTGTCCAATCTTCGTGGACTCACCCTATTTTCTTTGCGGGAAATTATTTTTTCACATGTCCTTAGAAATGCTACATAAGTGAAAGTTTTATTGAATCAATTTACATATTTTTTAAAAAATCCTAAAAATATGCACTTCACTATAGAAGTCTATGGGAAAATTAATACGATACTGAGACCTGAAGTGTTGGTATTGACCCTGTACTAAGTAAGTGTATATAAATATATTTATATTACACCAATTCCCAAGTTATTCCTTCAGGAAAAAGAACAACTGTGCAAGCCACTCCACTAAGTTTTTTTTTGGTAAGGACATAAATAAAACAAAAATATCCCATAAATGTCATTTATTAAAGGACAAAAACTCAAACAGTAAAACTAAGTAACCTATGTACATTAAATTGGAGTGTCACTGTCAGAGATGAGGCAAATAATACAGTTGACACTCCCTAAAAAGTACACAAAATTCCTTACAACAAAAAAGGTATGTCCTAACATCGATCAACCAAACTAAACTAATTGTACATTTCTATAAGAGGAAATTGGAGGTAGTAAGGGGAGGAGGTGGGTCATCAACTAAACATAAATCACAAGAAGCTTTCTTTACAAAATTAAAGAGCGAACATGTGATCAATCGTGCTAATTCGATTGGATGATCTGCATTGGTATGCATAAATTGAATGCAGCTAGTGAGATGGGGCTACATTAGATAACAGATTGAGGGTAAAAAAGGGGTAATTTGGCCACATAAATCATTTTATCTTCAATAAAATGTTATTAATGGTGAAGTTTGCACTCTCTAGTGTTGATATTTATCCTATATTAGTAATAGTCCGAATTTCCTCTGACCCTGCAACCCTCCTCTTTTTTATTTGGATATTGAACCCGACATATCAATATCCAAATAAAAAAAGGAGGGTTGCAGGGTCAGAGGAAATAATTCGGACTATTTAAGTAAGTGTATAGTAATGGTGAAGCTTGCACTCTCAAGTGATGGCACTGATCCTATACTAGGTATATATATATATATGTGTGTGTGTGTGTGTGTGTGTGTGTGTGTGTGTGTGTGTGTGTGTGTGTTGGTTGATATACGGTCATTTTCTGAGAAAAGAGTAAGAAGGAGATTTAGTAAATTACTCGGATATGATGTAAGCAAAGCGTGTTTTTCTCATTTTTTTTTTTTTTGGGGGGGGGGTCTCTTTCACTTAAAACGGTCTGTCATTAATATGATAAACAATGCCTCGAGAATTTTTGGTATTAATTACGACAAAGAATTGCACGAGAATTGTTCTGATCTCTGATCTAAAATTGTCCTAAAGACTTGTTGTAAGAGTGGCCACAGGGCGTAACAAATGACAAATGGAAGTATAGGTACCAAGCGGCTAGTGATCCCAGTGTGTCCAGGGCCCTGGAATAGAGCTAATGGGAATTAAGCATTCTGAAATGCCATAAAATGGCTGTTTTATATACATCCAACTTTTCCCGAACCTTTTAAAACCTTAACACACTATATCTTTTGATAAAAACATAAGAAAAGACTCAAGTGCATACAAAAGCTGAAGTTGTTTCACTAAAACGTAATTTATAACTATTTGGTAAAAGAAAATGTTGAATTTACTGCGTAGGAACAGTCACTTTTTTGTTACTTCTGGGACAATTTTTTTTTCCGTTAGTATATATTGGGAGAACCTGACCGGAAATAACCGTAAAGCTCACAACTGCTTCGCGGTGCTCGCTACTATTTTTTTTCAAATGCTGAATGGTAAAAGTCTATGTCTACGTAATTATAGTTTATTTACTAGTAGTTATCAAATCAGCCATATATGTACATTTCCCCATTGATAATTGTAAATATAACGAAGGTTAAATAAGCATGATTATCGGTAATTTGTGACATTTTTCTTTGATGTACACAGATCCATAAGGCTTGTTACGGCGTACTGGCCCTGATAAAACAAAATAATAATAAAAATAACAAGTCAGTTTAAAACCAGGCATGTGTCACAGTGGAGTTGAATGACGTTGGTTCATCTCGACAACATATATCATGAAAGTATTCTTTTTCAAGGTCAAGATGTTGACTTTCGTATTATTTAACATACAAAAAAAACCGAAAATAAAATGTTACCTATGAATTACCGAAAAACAGGATATTAGGCAACTGGTATTGGATACTGGCTTTCTCGGGGGCATCTCAGGCTCGCTCAATGGGCTCGACTTGAGATACCCGTGATAAAGCTAGTATAAAAAACCGATTGCCTAATAATCTGTATAAATTATGATAAATAAGAGAAAAATAGGAAAAGGAACTAAATACAAATGAAATACAGTAATAAAACGAAGGGAGACACTTAAATAATCATGTCATGTGTTTGCAAATGGTTGTATATTTTACTCTAAATTGTACAAAATATCCTGAAAAAGTCTAATTATGTTGGTAAAAATTCTGAGGAAAAACATCGGTCATTACTAAATTTTATTTTAAAAATTTGGCATGGGTTTAGGGAACTATTTGAAATGAATGAGATAATTGAGATCTTCTAGACAAAGTAGTCATAAAAAATAAAAAAAAAAATAATCGATTAAACAACATTCTTTAAATCCTAACTACTTCTTTTATAGAAAATGTTAAATGTCATATTAGTTTTTTCCTATATCTGAGTTGTTAAATTACTTATCATCCTAGCTGACTTCTCATAATAGTTTTCGTACAATCTTAGTCGTCATATTAGTTTTCGTCCTATCTGAGTTGGCACATTACTTATCGTCCTATATTAGTTGTCATATCACTTGTTATCTTTCTGAGTTGTCATATAAGTATTTGTTCTGAGTAATCATATTAGTTGTCGTCCTATCTGAGTTGTCATATTTGTTTTCGTCTATCATAGTTGTCATATTAGGTTTTGTCCTATCTGACTTGGCATATTAGTTGTCGACATATCTGACTTGTCATATTAGTTTTCGTCCTATCTTAGTTGTCATATTAGTTGTTGTCCGATCTGAGTTGTCATAATAGTCGTCGTCCTATCTTAGTTGTCATATTAGTTGTCGTCCTTTCTGAGTTGTCATATTATTTTTGGTCCTATCTTAGTTGTCATATTATTTTTGGTCCTATCTTAGTTGTCATATTAGATTTTGTCCTATATCAGTGTTCGTCTTTTTTGGGTTGTCATATTAGTTGTCGCCCTACTTAAGTTTTTAGTTGTCATCCTTTCTAAGTTGTCATATTACTTATCGTCCTATCTGATATAACATATTAGTTGTCCTTTCTGACTTGTCTTAACAGTTGTCGTCCTATCAGATTTTTTAGTTGTCGTCCTATCAGATTTTTTGTTTCATATTAGTTTTGGTCCTATCTGAGTTGTCATATTAGTTTTTGTCCTATTGTATATATTGTATCTGAAAGGAATCTTGGTAAGCAACGGAAGGGGTCATTCCTAACAATGCCCACCTAGTGAAATATATATTCCTCAAGGTACCCAATATTTCCATTTTCTGATTTACATAGAGCAAACTTGCTGGAGGCTGTCATCTTTGTTCTAGAAATTGAACCCTTTCTTGGAGATATATCCCTTATACATCAGTATCACTTTGACGCTCGAATATCAGGGGTTATTCAAATGTTCTAATAACTGAAAACGTTTGTATTTGGATTACCTCCCTTAACCCGGCTTTACCACCTAAAGATACTGCATTCGAAGATTTCAGTTACATAGCTACTAAACCAGCGCAAAACCATACAGTTGAAACTTAAACAATAAACCGTCAGACACAATGCCTTAGAGATGTCACAGAAGACCACGCGAATTTCCTGAACACTGTCCAAGCCTGGCCGAACGAATTTGAAAAATCGATCAATTGATTAATAGCTGAGATGCTGAGTAATAATTCGATAACTGTAAATATGTGTGTAAACTCAATATTCCATACATTTTGAAATTATACTGACAAGTAAAGTAGGACGATAGTCATTGACTTCTCGCGCATTTCCGTTTTTAAGTTGCTAATATTGTTAGCGACTTCTTGCACTCGTAATTTCAGTACTTTATATTCGCATATGATTTGCATAATTATATATTTATACTCCACGTTATGCCGCAGATCTGTTCCGTGTTAACCGCCATAGCGTTATAGTTCTAGCTTCATACGAGATGAAAATGTACCTCTTAAATATCATATACGTGTGTTCTACGTGTTATGAGGACCGGAAGTTGGCATGAAAAAAAAAAACGGGTAGCATTGAACATTACCCGGTTTCCAAATCAGGCACTGGGGCTATAGGTAATATACATTAACAAGAACCCGATAGCTATGAATATTCATTGGCAGTTGTTTAGTCTGGTTCTTAATCTGGTTCCATGGTCATTATCATTAGCGATCCAAAGATCGCTAAATGCACCTTTATAACACATACACATGTCTGTGTGTGTTTTTGCTTGTATTAGAATGGGAAGTTAAAGTTTAAATGATGAAATGATCGGTTAGGTAGCATTGAATTCATGTAAAATTAGTACCCAGTTTCCAATTTAAACACTGGGGCTCGTTACACTTGACTATACAGGTCATATATACATTATCATATATATATAGCCATTGCCTGTTGTTTAATCTGTTTCCGGGTAACCAGTTGTTTTGATTGAAAACATTCTATCATCACGGTTACGAAAGAGTACGCAATCATATCGAAGGAACTAAGATTCTAACGGAAGTCACCCAATTTTAGGGCATATCGCATTCGTGCCATTTCGGATGTTGAAAGTAAGCCAAAATCAGTGACAGAGAATATTTGACGATTAGCTTTCGAGAGTCTCGGGCTAATAAGGTCGGGCAGGATGCCTTCCCAAAGTCAAGATTCTAGAGAACATTTTCTACTTCGGATTCTGTAAATACATATTGACCGATCTCATCTCGATATGATTTGGATGAATTTGAGTCTTCTAATTAGGTTTTGCAAAATGAAAAAGTTTTTGAATTTGTTTGCTTTGGCAGTTTCGTCGGTGATAGTTTCCATTTTTAACAACTTTAATTGGTATCCTAAATTGACGTTGCCTGATATGCCAATTGATTTCGTCGATGGATGGATAACTCTTAACTTTCCTATAAGTTGATCTTTGTATCTCTGTTGGACTTTTTGCACAGGTAAAGTTACTAAATTCCGTATACGCCTAATTTATGTCCAATCGCGTTCATGATTTACTCAATACATGCACGTCGCGCTTTAAAAAAAAGATAGAGTGCGTACGCCTCCTTTTGTGAATAAGTTTCTTCTGATTTTTCGTTATCCATGTCGAATCTACCTTCCGAAACGTCACCAATATGTTTGATATCGATTCGTCAACCGCACCCAAAATGACATCTGAAAACAATGCTGACAATGTCGTCAGACATGAACACGTACGAGTTGCCAATCCGTATTCTAAAATAGTAGTCGGCATTTGTCGTAATCACCTCTATCGTACAACCATATCTAACGTTTAAAGGAACTATGGGTTGGTTTTGGAGAATTTAAGTGGTTTATTGAAAATAATTTCAATTTTTAAACCATTTCAGATGGAAGATCTTCAGATCCTATACAGTGTTATGAATGCATCAGTTATTCTCATATGAACAATTTCTGTGGTGATCCTTTCAACGACAGCCATCCAAACGTCACCATATCAAAATGTTTTGGAACGTGTGTTAAATGGGTCCGTTCACCCATGCCAGGTATGTTAAAATAGAGTGTGGGTGAGGATTTGTTTATATTTGTTAATAAAGGGTATGCCATGCAACTTTGTGAACGTTCAACGGTACTTCTATTACGCAGATGTATTTCTATCTCTTATTCGTTACGCCTACTACGCCACTGAATGACATTTATTAATGATACTTTATTTTTTATTCCCATTGTGCACACCTATTTTATATTTGTTCCAAATTAATTTGGAGGTTTCACATAGGTACACAAGGGTACCTATATTCGTTACTTTTTCTACTTATACACAAGAACGATATATTTTTAATCAGAGTTGTCTAGTCCACAACTATTTTTAGCCCAGATGACGAGAACATGAGCTTCTGTAGAATGGTATTCCATCTAAATTGTTTTTAACCCGTGAAACGTGAACACGAGCTTCTGTAGAATGGTATTCCATCTAAATTGTTTTTAACTCGTGAAACGTGAACACGAGCTTCTGTAGAATGGCATTCCATTTAAGTTACTTTTAACCCGTGAAACGTGAACATGAACTTCTGTAGAATGGGTATCCTAACCCGTTACTTTTAACCCGTGTAACGTGAACATGAGCTTCTGTAGAGTGGTATTCCATCTAAATTACTTTTAACCCGTGAAACGTGAACATGAGCTTCTGTAGAATGGTATCCCAACTCTGTTGTCCATTTTTATTCCATAGAATATGCAGATATCATTATGTTTTATCATTCATTTGTAAAATGATTTTCTTTTGTTTTTAGGTGTATATAGATATCAGAGAACATGTTCACAAAAGCTGAAAATTTTAATGACTATCAATTTAGTGTGTATGGAGGAGTCACGACCTAGTACAGGGAAAATTTGTTTTTGTAAAAAAGACGGGTGTAACGGAGGAACCAGTCTTTATATCGCCAAAATCTTAACTTTCATTGCACTTGTGTTTTTACATACAATATTATGACTTGTTACTTTTGCTCAATTTCACAATGAATTTATATCATGTAGATAACTTTACTTCAATTCCGTAAATATTTTTTAAAACTTTCACCATTTTACCGATTTCCATAAGTCTGTTGCCATCTGGATTAAAATCTCTGAAACCTATGGCAACCCAAAATGGACAAAAATGAATATTTTCTAAAATGATTTTTTAATATTACAAATTCATTTTCTAATATTACAAATTAGATTTCTTACATCACAAAAAAAAAAACGTTTTAAATATTAAAAAAATCATTTTTAAATATTAAAAATTCAATTGAATTTCTAATATTAAAAAACGATTTTTTTAATATAAGAAATTGATTTTCTAATATTTGAAAATGGATTTGATGTATTCAATTACGATTTTTTAATATTAAAAAATGTGACTGATTTTGCAATATTGCAAAGTGATATTCTGTTATTACAAATTCAACTTGTAATGTTACAAAATGTGTGATGTTTTATTATATTACTAAATCAGTAAAATTTGTAATATTAGAAAATGATTTTTTAATAATACAAAATGAATTTATAATATTAAAAAAATGATTTTGTAATATTAAAAAGTATGTTTTCTAATATTAAATAATGATTTTTCAATATTACAAATTCATTTTCTAATACAACAAATTAGATTTCTAATATCACAAAACACTTTTTTAATATCAGGAAATCAAATGAATTTCTAATATTAAAAAACGACTTTTTAATATAAGAAATTGATTTTATGATATTAGAAAATTGATTTGTCGTATTCAATAACGATTTTTTAAAAATATTAGACAATCATTTTGTAATATAAAAAATGTGACTGATTTTGCAGTATTGCAAAGTGATTTTTTAATATTACAAATTCATTTTCTAATATTACATATTCAATTTGTAATATTACAAAATATGTGATGTTTTATAATATTACTAAATCAGGAATTTGTAATATTAGAAAATGAATTTTTAATATTACAAAATGAATTTCTCATACTAAAAAATATTTTCTAATATTAAAAAAAATGATTTTGTAATATTAAAAAAATATTTTCTAATATTACAAAATGTAGAGTTTTGTCCACTTTGGCTTGCCATAGAAACCACTCATAATTTAGTGACCAGTAATTATACGGACTAGAACACACCCGCGAACTCGCGGGCATTTAGAACGTGGTTGAAAGTATTTAAATTGTTGTAAGGTGAATGAGAATTCTGGAAAGATATCCGGTACAGTTAAGTATTCAACTACGAGATACAGTTATACTTTCAGTTTCTGATACATTTTCCAAGCATTTAACATGTACATCCCGATTTTTAACCTTGTAGTTTTACCGAAGTTAACCTCGAACGGTATTTTTTTTTTCATGGCGGAATGTATTTACGAAACAAACTTTAGGAAACTGTGTACAAAACGAATTTGTATGTTATCAGTTAGGAATTTAGTGCTGTTTGTAAATATACCAAAAAAATCTGTGTACACTGGACTTCTAATAGTAATGCAATAACGAGGCAACTACCACGATTAGCACCTCCGGTTGTTCATAAAATCCGGACTCGCTTCGGTAGGCGAAGTTCATCAGTTACGGTGTACAACCAAATAAAAACGGACTCAGCACCACGGGGCATGTGATGTATAAATGGACCAGTGAGTCCATTTGACATGTGCGAAGGATTCTATAAGGGTCCGGAGCCCGGCGGACCATGCAAATCTATGTCAAAGTACAAACTCTTGTCTTTCATGCATATGAACCGCCAAAAACTGACTTAGCACCACGGGGCCTGTTAACAAAATGGACAGACAAGGACTTTTAAAAAATAAAACGCTCAGCTCATGCAGTCAGTTTGATGAAGTGTCTCAAAAACTATGAGAGGAAGGCAAATAAATACGACTTTGCTTCCATATATCAATAAAGGATAAACAATTTATTGGTGAAGTTGTGCGAAGGTGACTATACACTAGTGTACCAACAGGCTTGCGAAATTTAGACATCTAATAATAACTTGCTATTGTTTCGTTATTTTAAGTTATAGCACTTTTTTAACATGGGTACGCATAATCATTTCATGTTTCATTTGCACATAACATTTAAGGTCCGTCTGTACAGTTACCCCTTTACATTTTACATTTTCCTCAAACAAATGAAATTCAAAGTGACATGCAACAATGTAATACCCACAAAGTTCTAATTCGACTTCTACAGATCTAGCAATGCAGAGAAAGAACATAATTAGGATTATCTTTTTGGCTTTACTATCCACATCGTTTATATTAACAGAACAATGCACTTGGTGAATGTGTGGGTGTTAGAACCGTTTAAATTAATACAACTGTTCTGATGAAATGGTTGTTCAAATATTTCCATATTCCATTGTTCAATGCTCCATCCATTAAAAATTGCTGTTACAGTTACCAGTTTATCTGCATTGGAGATCCCGCGGAGGGAACGACAAAAAATTTGCATCGCAAATTTGACAGTTCTAACATCGTTGGGAATTTTTCAGACCTTTCTATACGTTTACATATCTTCCCTGTATCAATTAGATCCGATGGAGCAGTGTAGCGAATAGAGTCGTCACATTCTAAGACGTTTATATATATAATTATACTTGTTTTTTTTTTAATTTCTACTCAATATACTGTCTTAATTACAATCCTAATATATTTTTTAAATCATTAATCAATTAATCCATAATTGTATAACAATTGGAAAAAAATTAAATGTTGCCAATTCTATGACGACGAAGATTGTATCCCCCCTCCCCAAATAACACCCATAGGTTTAAAATCTGCTTAATCAAACTTCATATGTAGTTTATACAGACGTGTTTAATGGTCTCAGTATCGTATTAATTTTCCCATAGACTTCTATAGTGAAGTGCATATTTTTAGGATTTTTTAAACAAAAATATGTAAATAGATTCAATAAAACTTTCACTTATGTAGCATTTCTAAGGACATGTGAAAAAATAATTTCCCGCAAAGAAAATAGGGTGAGTCCACGAAGATCGGACAGAAAAGTAGTCTTGAACTATAAATAGCCATTTTCTCTACTTTCACCTTCGTTTTGCACTCATCAAAGCAACCTTTTCAGTGGAACATTTTTATGTTATTATGTTAGATTTTCTTTTAAAAAAGTTTTTCATCTTACAGTGTAATGTTTGCTCTGTTTTATAAGTCCGTACACCCGCTCAGGGATATGCAATGCGATACTGGTACCTATTACATTTCTGCCTCATTAGTGATTAGTGGCCCCTGATAGACTACGATAAACAAGATAGCAAGGAAAGTAGGCGTATTATATCAGGCAATGTATTTTGATTGCTCATATAGTATAAATGTTAAGACAGATAACTAGGCTTGTTCTAAATATATATCCTTAAGGAGAAGGGGTATCAAGTCTCGTTTTTGGTCCCAATTCCAAATCTCATTAGTTTTGAAAAGGGATAGTCATCAATTAAAGCACAACAATCACAGCTGCAACATCAAATTCTTGTTTAGTTGCTTAGCAACGAAATAAATTAAACAACATAACAACAAGCAAAAGTGACATTTAATTACGAGTACACCCGGTGACAGATAAACAAAAAAGCTTTGTACAAGATAACAACTTGATGAACTCTGACATACTGTTTTAAATGCACGTAATGGTATTGTTTACTCCTTAGCAACCATTTTTATGCACATAGCAACTATTATACAAAATTTTGAAAATATACTCACAAGATAAAAAGATGAATACATAGTACTATTCAATAAAGATATACAATATTATGATTTAACCACTAAAAATACATGAGGTTAGAGTTGCCTTTTCTTCCTTCTTTATTTTCAATCAATAGCAATATACACATATACATATACATGTATAGAATTGTACACCTATCTCTTTTAACATAATTTATTAACAAAATTATTTGTCATGAATTCAGTACTACATTGAAACTCAAATTTCTCATGAAAATATTTTCAAATGAAATACAAATATCTTATGACAAATATGACTTTCGATGTTATATTGAAAATCATGTACATGTATTAACAAATATTAGACGTGCTGCTTCTTTAAAATACCATTAAGTAAAACACAGGTCAATGATCATCATAATTCCATACACAACAGCATTTATGATAGCCCCATTCAGAACCTAAGCCAATGATTATCAATTCACCATGACACAAAAATACAAAACCCTAGTCAGTGCTGGTGATTACGATACCCCTACAAAAACATGGACAGGTAATTACAACTATCCCATACAGTACCTGATTCAGTGATTTTGATAATCCCACACAATATCTGAATCAGTGACTATGATAATTCCACACAGTACCTGAATCAGTGATTGTGATAATTCCACACAGTACATGAATCAGTGGCTATGATAATCCCACACAATACCTGAATCAGTAACTATAATGATCCCACAGAGTATCTGAATCAGTGACTATGATAATTCCACAAAGAACTTGAATCAGTGATTGTGATAATCCCACAGAGTCCCTGAATTGTGAAAACAATAATCCCATATAGCACCTCGATCAGTGATTACAATATAAATCCCATACAATACTTGAATCAGTGATTATATTAACCTATTTAGATATTCTAGATGACTGATTTATCGACCATCATAATTGTACCTATATTCGTAATGAACAAACTATACTCAATATTGAATTCACGTCAATAGATATGTAGAATAAGATGTAAAGGAATTTATTTCTTCGGTTTTGGTCAATAAGTGTTCGGTTGGTTGGTTGATGGAATGCCAAATCAAGAATGAAGTCGGTGGCATAAAAAAACACACTTAAACCGTAACCGTTATTGTGAAATTAATAGTGAATTTTAGTTTAGTTTAGAACCACGAAAAATCATTATTGGCAATTCTGACCGTTTGGAAGAGTTTTGTGGGTCGTACACCAAGTTTTGATTTTGACAAAAACCACGTCTAAAGCCAACCCGTCTTGATTGGTACCATCATTAGAGAGTTGGGAGTGTTCAAAATAACCACCAACGTCTTCGAAATACCTTCTCAAGTTCTGCAGATTCTGCAGGGAGTCATTGACAAGTTTTTTTGTTCCATTCCACACTCTATATTCTATGGTCCATATATCTACAACAATTTCATTCGATTTTAAGTCATCTTTAATAGTCTCTAGGATATACATTTCGGCTCCTTCAACGTCCAATGAGAAGTAATTAATTCGTGTTCTTTTTAGATATTTCATTACAGTCTGCAGTCTAAAACACGGAACTGTAATTGAATGTTTTGTATTCATATTTGAAAGTACTTTATCGTTCATAAGTTTTGACACTCCACCTACAGCCCCACTTTGAATGAAAGTATGCTGTTTCTGCTCAGATATACAAGCACACAACCTCCACACCAAACGCTTTAATTTGTCGATCATGTTACAAAGTTCAGGGTTTGCTTCGATAAGCAATCCAGTCCATCCGTGTTTCCGTTCAAGCCAAAGAGTATTGGAGAAAGTGATACCGTCAAGAGCACCAATTTCCACGAAAAATCCGTTCTTTACCGGTAATATTTCGTACACAGTTTTATCTTGACCAGCTTGAGAGTATGTTCTTACAGTTTCATAATCAGTTTTTCTTTGTGGAATTTCTACGATTTTAGTGTACGACTTAATATACGGTTTTAAACCCGAAATTTCGTGCTCTTCCATTGTATCTCGTCCTCGCTTTATATGTTCCGTTGAATACAACCTCATTAACAACACCATAAAGCAAACGATCGTCAAGAGTGTTATTGTTAGGGAGACGAGCGGTCTTCTTGGAAGCAAAGTCAATACCATAACTTTTCTGTAAAATTCAATAGAAAAAATAAATCAATTTAGATTTTCTTTTATCAGATTTATTTATATTAGTATTAATATTTGTTATTTATAACGTTATTACTGTAAGTCGCGTGAGTGGTCTTCAAACCTCCAGAGAATCTAGCTGACTTTGTTCATTCATAATGGGTACGTTCGAAATTCGAATAAGTTATTTCTGTAGTAAAAAACATAAACAGAAAAAAATTAAGTAGAATCTTTTATATACTTTTTGGTTTGTTGTCCGAAGTACAATGTACTGTGTTACATAGTCTTACATTGTCCATATAATCGTAAAGGTGATAACCGTAACCAGTACGGACATAAAAAAAAATGGAAGGCGCTGTTGCGAGCCAGTCTGTCGTTATTTTTTTAAATACTACACTTTCATTGATTTGTTTGTAAATTACCATAACCATTAAAAGGATATTGAACAGAAACGCGTTGAATTACCATTACCTTAGATCAGTAATGCACTGAATTATCATTACTTTAGCTAAGTAATGCATTGAATTACCATTACTTTAGCTGAGTAATGTACTGAATTGCCATTACTTTAGCCAAGTAATGCACTGAATTACCATGACTTTAGCTGAGTAATGCACTGAATTACCGTTAATTTAGCCAAGTAATGCACTGAATTACCATGACTTTAGATGAGTAATGCATTGAATTATCATGATTTTAGCTAAGTAATGCACTGAATTACCGTTACTTTAGCTAATTAATACACTGAATTACCATTATATTTTCATATTTATTGTCAGAAAGAACAAATAAATAAGATACAACATGCACACAAACAAAACCTATGCACATCGATGGAAGTACAATGATGTCACACTAGATGATATGATAATATAGCCACTAATCCTCAGAATGTCAATTCAAACGTTTTTACTGTTTCTTTGAGCAATGTTAGGGTTTCAAATGTTACATCTTTTAGTCCGGTCTAAACATTTTGCCAGCTATACTAGAAGAGAGGTATAGTCTAGAGTTTCAATTTCATTTTAATTTTATTAACAATATGTCTGAGGAATAATTCAAAGTTTAAAATCATTAAATTTATTTTTAAATTGATCTTTTTGCCTTAGAAAAGATTGCAGATTACATGTAATTAAACTAATAAATGTTAACAGGTCACAATCATCTTTTGATTATTTGATATGAAACAGTTGATCTTTTGACATGGTTAATAAAGTAGCCGTCTTCGTAAGAATCATGCAAAATCTGAAAAATATGATACATCCCAAAAAAAGGCTACAAATTTGTATTTTTGAAATGAAATTGTTTTATGGGTCTATATTATGAAATGTGTAATTATTCATTCTAATCTGTCTGCTCTTAGGAAATAATCAACATTGAAAATCCAATAGATTCTATTGTATTTGAGAGTCATTCACAGAGTTATCTCCTTTAATTTTTAAATGTATAGTGCATTCTATTTATTTTTTATCTCCTAAGAACACATGTTATACGAAAAACCAAAAGTTAATTTCTATTTACTATGGCAATTTATCAAAAATAAAAATATGTAGGCGTTTCATCCACGAATCACATTTTGCATGATTCTTAGCTGGAATGCTACTTAAGTACCAGTCCATTCAAAATTCAGACACTGCGAAAGGTAAATTGATTCATGGTGTAAAAAACCACCAAACAAACAAAAGTGCAACAACAAATTGAAAAACTAAGGCTGGTTATGTGATCAGTAACTGTTTCTGAACAAAATAAAACTAAAACTGAATTCGATGGGTTTTTGACATGCATGAATCACCTTCTGTATGATTCCTATAAAGACTGCTACTGAAAATGTTTTTACAGAAGAGTTTCAACTTATAGTTTAATGAAAAGAAGGTATGTGATTAAGTTTCTTGCATCTGTAGGACTTCACTTAAAATATTACGTTAACTGAAGATAATTAAACTTAAGTAACACGCTTCCTGTTTGAATAAAAAAATATCAATCATCTTGTAAAGTGACTGTAATAACGACCTAAATTACACAGTTACTTCTTTTGAATAATTTTGATGATTCTTTATGATCTGAGTAAATATATAGAGCATTAAGTATCAACCTCTTCGCTTTGCACCAAACTCACCAAATGCACGTTATAAGCACTAGAACACTACTTCCTTGAGCTATGATATATGATATAATTATTATTCATGATTTCAGGAGACGGATTGATATAAGATTTTAAGTCTTGTTTCTGAATCCTGTGATTAATTTGCTATTGTTTTGGTTTGGTGTTAAAATATGCAAATTACTTAATAAATATGTTTAATCTAACATGACTGTGACTTTATCAACCTTTTTTAATGGTTTGTTATTAAAATCAAATTATTAGGAATGTCTGTTATATACGAAAGCCCATTGAGCTCATTTTCGTGGACTAATAAAATTCTTTTCGCGTTATATTACGAGACTTACGCGTAATAACCCGAAATATTATGTATATATGATGAAAACGCGCACTATGGAGACCGAGATTTTATATGTAAAATCCAGACAACGTTATTACACGAAACTTTTGTTTAGCCTACGAAAAATGAGCTGAATGGGCTTTCTTAGTTTTCGGTCTATGAAGGAATTATCCCCAATCACGTGGTGCACACTAATTCCTTGGTTCTCTAGTTATCCTCCCCCTCCCCCAAATAATAAATCAAATTAATTTGGAGATAGTCATTCCTTCACCCCCAACTTTTATAGGAGGTCAATATTTTTTTAAGTATTTGCACAAAACTATTTTAATTCAATGTGTTAAAAAAGATCCCACCTCATTTTTTTCAACATAATTGGATGACAAGGTCCGATAAGTTTGTAACAACTGCGAAGTTTAGATTTATACTCTTCTTTGTTTGTATAATGGGTAGTAGTAGTAGTGTTACAATGTAATTTATTTGTAATTCCAGAATTACATGCATATTTGTGATAGTAAGGCATTGAAGTAGACGTATTACTGGATTCTGAAGTGAAAATCTAAAGGGTTTTTCATAATGCTTAATTGTTGATGTCTGTAACTGAAATCAAGGATGTCGGTAACTGGTGTGAAAAGCAATTGAAATTATCGTTAAAAATGAAAAAAAAAAACGAAAACAAAAAACAAAAACTGATTACCTTGATTTTGGAATTTTACTCATATAAATTTATTGACAGTCATTATATTTGAGTCATGTACCGCTTCGTCATACGGCAACTGATGAACTTGGTTAATCAAAGTACTCCTAAACTGAATCAATTTATATCGATTGTTATAATTTTTACACCTCAAATAATCATCCAAGCTTCAAAAATAGGGACTACATAAAAGGAAGGTACAAGGATCAACTTCAAACATCTCTTAAAGCAAGCTTGTTGTTGAGAACTGTTAGCATATAACTCTGATTTATTTTGAATACGAATGACCTTCAATTTTTCTTTTAAATACCACACATTCTCATGTCGTAGCATTGTGCCAGTTTGCGTGATATTCAGATTCGTTGTCGGTTTGCATGGAACAACTAGATGAACGAACACAAAATTCTTCGACATCCGACATAATTGAAATACAAAACACCGGTTGAGCTTTTCGAGTTTCTAAATTTTCAAAGTTAGCAAACTTGTTGAAACTGTCTGTCATTTTACACAATTTGTTTTCAACCTATCTGATTCTGTGTCTATGGATTTATTTTATTTCATTTTTTATTCAAATGGATGTGGAACAAGAATTTCTTCTGCGGCCATAAATTATAAACGGTACCTTTCAGCATAACGGTTTATGTAAATTATCCAGCAATGAGGTTATTTGTTAAACGAATAAAGGTATACGGTTATTTTTTTTGCTGTATCCGTACATTAGCAGGTTATCGACTTTCTGGCTCCTAACAGTGACGGATACATCGTGATGATTTCGGGGGTTGGAACACTCTGTTTATAAGTTTGTGTAGAAGTTGGCTTAAAATGAACAACAACAAAAAGAATACCTTCATTTACAAATCATACAACAAGAAATTTTGTATACATTGAAAACCTGCTGCAAAATACTGTTTTCTTCATATGTTAATTCAGGGCTTCCAGATAATAAAATGTTTACATTAAGTGGATAAGTACCACAGAGCCAGCTTCATCATTGAATAAACTTTGTCTTTGGACTACATATAAAGGACAATGAAAGAGGTAATGGTTAACATTTTTCATCTTAGTACAACATCTACATAGCGGATTTTCTGATGATGTTTACTTGGTGCAGGTCATAATTCAGAAAAGATGCAGAATACCTTAGCTGGATTATCAGTATATTTAGCTTTTTAGGCCCGTATGAATTATTTTGGTACAACGGGTCGATCCTTATTCCAAGTTAAAACAGAGTTAAATTTGGATACTGAATCAATCTTTCTTATTGTAATGTCGAGATTGTTCCATTTCTTAATAGTAGCTGGAAAGAAAGATTCCCTTGTAACAGACCATCTACAACACAACAATAATTTCATATCCTCTCCGTTTCGCAATGGATAGTTGGAAATAGATTGTACCTTAGGTGGAACAAGAATACACAAATATTCAGGGGCATGCTTTTGTTCGACATTATAGAGCATTTGTTATTTTCTGCGTTTTCGACATTTTTCTAGTGTCTCACAATATACTTCTTTATATATGTTTTCAATTATTGTAAACACCGGTAACCCAGTTACAATTCTTGCCACCTCCGTCAGGATTTGCTCTAAATTTCCAGTGAGTGAAGCATTACAGTTGTCCCATACTTATGGGGCATATTCTAGTAATGGCCGAATGTAAGATTAATATAGTTTTAAGTAGTGTCAAAAGGTCGATTCTACCGCACATGCAGAAATCCTGCATAAAACCTCCAACCCCGACGGCCAAATGCAAACGGACGGCATCCCTATTGAGCATACGGTAAATACAAGAATTATGTCTTTCGTATCGATCGGAGAAGACTTTATCAGTGAAGATTTCTTCCAGGAAAAGGTTGAAGAGCAGAGTCAGGAAGCTCTGAAATGGAAGGACTTACCCATCGGGGTAATCTACAGGATTACGGAGGTGATAGAGGTGGATGGAAAGTTCGGTAAGTCTAAGATCCTCACCTTGAAGGATAGACAAGGAGAGAGCACCAAAGTATGGGCTTGCCCTACGCTCAACAAAGAAAAAGATCCCTTGCAAGGAGCATACGTCCGGAGCACGGGATTCAAAGTGAGCAAAAAGTCCAAACAGGAATACCTCTTCTACGATCTGGTTAGGAAGTAAAAAAAAATAACCGAGGGCTAGGGGTTCGAAATTTCCCAATCCAAATCACTGGATTGGGAAATTTTTTTTGGTCACTTGAGACTTTGATCTGGAGGATTCTGGAATAAGCGCGGGGAACGAGGCGTAGCCGAGCAAGGCGCGCGTTGGAAGAATCCTCCCTATGGCGCAAGCGTAGTAAGGTCTTCACTAAAAGTGGTGGTGGTAGAAGGTTTTCGCAGCTGCTGCTTTTCGTCGTAGTAGAAGCCAAGACATTTCACAACCCCTGCAAATTCAGATTCATCGATATCATCATCCTCCAGCGCTTTACTCACTGCATCTTCGATCTTGGATTGGTAGGATCTGGCGACACGCACGGTATCTTCATGCTTTTAACGCTTTTTGCGGATGCGCTTGACTATCACCGTCAACACCATCATCGCGATGGAATTCACGACGGCTAGTGCGCTCAACGGAATGCATGCCACGGCGCCTATCCCTGTGGCGGCGGTGCTGAGTGTGCCGGTGGTGTAAATGACGTTGAATACGCCGCACGCACCCAGAGAAAAAGATAACGCTTTATCCACTCGCTTATAGGTCCTCGATAGTCGGGCATACTTATGCTTTTCGGATTCAAGCTCTCTCTCTCAATCGACTCGATCCTAGCTTTTCGGTAGGATTGCCTCTCAGAGTCTACGTTGTCCATTTATCTATATCTAGAGGAGCATGCCCAGCAGGGGAATACTTTTGAAGGGGCTATTAGGACCAAGGATCAATCCGCTACCGTCGTACACCTGACGCCCGCTCTTCAAGTGCAACCCATCGCCGTAGGTATTGGGCAAATTGCCCGGGCTGAGATATAAGCCACGACCCTGAGGTTTCACACAACACACTTTTCCACCCTTCTTCAGGTACAATTCAGATCCCACGGCCTTTTGGATGGCTACACTACCCAAACCGCTCAATAGACCCACCCCCAATGCAGGCAGCACGGTTTTGGCCAGCACTGGTAGCGCAGCCACCTTCTTTCTGCACGTTATGCCTCACCTGCTTCGGACTCATCTCCAAGATCATACCACTCTTCCCACTCTGAAAGATGCTTGGTGATGCGCTGGATCTGGCGGTGAGTGAGGAGCATCTTATGCTCACCGGATAGGTGTGCGTGCAGAAATCGGACGCTCACGGGGCAACCCTTTTTTGCTGCACGCTGAATCTTCTCTGCCTGACCCTCCGTCAAGTTGAGACCGTACTCTTGATAATCCATTTATTTATACCTCACGCAGATGGAAGCGGATGGTGAGATGCTCTCCTCGCAGATCGATGGGGTGACCGTCTTGATCGGTCAGATACGTCTGCATGCGGTCGATGGTTCTCAGGGTCACGGGTAAGTAGACTAGATTCTTGGGGGTCTGGATGATCTTCATGCCAGGATCGACCGCGGGAAAAAAGCTATATATGGTGGACTGCTGGGTGCCGTTGACGTAGCTTCCGTGGATGATATCACTATTCACCAGGATGCTATTGATGCTGATGATATTGACGATATTCTCACCCTCTGCATAACCATTAGTGCTATGGTCGTAGGCATACGTCCGGCGCTCGAATCCAAGCATCGTATTTAGGCTATTAGGCACGTCGAAATCCACTTGATAATTTCTGGCGAGGGTGAGGCTTGCTCTCAGAGTCGCGCGGTTGGCATCGAGAAGGACCTTAGCCTTGTGCTTATGGAGCCGCAGTTGCCGCTGAATCTCATCGTTGATATCGTCGATGCCGTAGAAGCTCAGCTCGACGGGAAACCAGTTAGCCCCATCATCGGGAGAGTAACGGAAGGAATTATTGCCTGCATGAATATTGGGGATGAAGTAATAGGTCTCCAGATTCACGAGGGCCATCTCGTAAGACTTCTCCTCGCGCAGTTGGAGGGATGGGTTGGAGCGAGTCAAGATCTGACTATCGTTCCCAGAGACGATGAAGGAGAACCCATGCTTGGGTTCGGTATTGGTGGCGATTTTCCGCAAAAGTGAAGCGTCCATTTATCTAACCCTCCTCAGAAGACGACGCTCATCTTCTGGCTATCGGATTCGAATTGGACGATTCGATCGGAGATGACCAGGGCGAAGGCTTGGGTATTGGCAGGGACGTTGCCGCTCGGATCTGAATATCCACCATCGATTCTTTCAACCGCTCGGACTGATGGCTCACGTCGATGACGAATAGGGGATAAAGATCAATGAAGTCAGAGGAATTGATGCCGCCATTGCTCAGCTGACTTTCCATGCTATAGAATTTCTTGCGGAATTCGGCAGCTTCCTTGTAGAGCCTGGCGACCCTGCATTGGGTGAAGGCGGCATTTAAGTCTACGGCGGGATAGCGCTCCGCATTGAGGGTCACGTGGATATTTCGCAATCGGCAGTGGTCGAAGACAGCGGCATTATGAAGCTGGTCATTATCCATATCGGTCTGGAAGGCGACGATGATGCATCGCGGTTTTCTCGCCCGCTTTTAGCGGCGGCTAGACGCCAGTGAAATTGCGAAGTCTGGGGCACAGCGATTGAGTCGCACTGCCTCATGCGAAATCCACAATCGAACTTGGTCTTGCTCTGGATAGTCTTATAGAGCCGCAGCTTCTTTTCGTAGGAGGGGATGACCTGGAGGACGAACCAGGAAACCTTGCTCAAGTGCACTCTGGCCACGTACGTTGACGGCGGCAGCAAGGAGGATGGCATTAGCACCCGAATCGCGCACCAGGGAGAGCTCGTGCTTGAATCCGTAGATGATCTTATCGTAGTCCTCGGCAAATCCAAAGACGTGCTTGAGCGGGATGGAGAAGGAAATTGATCCCTTATTGGTTGGTTTGGTGATGATATACCCGTGACGTGCTGCGAATCCTGAACGTTTTCTGCCTCGGCATTGGTCGTGGAGTCTTTGAACCATAGTTGGTTGAGGCCTTGCAATTTGGAAAATCGTCGGGGTACGTCAGCATTCCAAGCATGGTGGTGGCGATGCCGGGGTCGTTGAGGTGCTCAATCTGCTGGCCGGAGAGTCGTCGGTAGCTAATGCTACGAAAGAGATACATGGCACCATTATGGATGAGCGATGCAAGATCGCCGTCGCCATACGCAGTGCCATCGTTCTTCGGTGGGGTGGAGGAAGAGATCCTGGGTCTCAATATTGATGCGTATCTCTGCGCCGGCATTATTCAGCTGCACCCCGGCTTGAGGTTCCTATTCGTGAACCTGATACTCCTGGAGACTTTCATCGATAGTCAGTCCTTCGGTGATAGTGAACATATCGGCCATCATATATTTATCTATAGCGCTGGACGAAGTCGTGGATGGTGGCAGATATCGTCTCCATCGAAAGTGACGGGCAGACCTCCTATCATGATGGAGCCGTCTTCCACTCGCAATACAAAGGTATGGTCGGCCTGAGGGGTCATACTGAGCTGGAGATAGTGCGTTGCTCGCGGACCGAGGTTGGTTCGCTGTGCTTGCTCGGTGGGTAGTGGATCGTCGTCGTCCTCGTCGGCAGGGATAGGAGGGGGGAGGGCAGGCACCTTGGTGGGCACAGCGAGTAGGATATCTTCAATATTTTTGGTGATCTGGGAGACAGTCTCCTTTTGCGTCTCGACCAAGGGCTTGAATATCTTGGAGAGGTCGCGGTTGAGTCCGATCTTATCTAGACGACGCTGCATATTGCTAGCTTGAATGCTGCGCTTGGTCTCCTGCAAATCCCTGGCAAGCACCTCACGCTGCTTGGGATCGTTGATCTTGATAAACGTCATTTATTTATAGCTTCGCCATCGCCCCTAAGCGTTGAATCGAACGCCCCCACGAAAGTTTGCAATGTGTGAAGATTCGTGGGGACTGTCGTGACGAACCCAGAAAAGTGTGAATACGGAGGGAGGGCAACCGCACCCGTCAGAGCCTAGGGAAGGACGGAGACGTTATTTCCCAAGATTTTACCTAAGCGTTGGAGTGAACGCCCCTAAGCGTTGGAGCGAACGCCCCATAGCGTTGGAACGAACGCCACTAAGCGTTGGATCGATTGCCCCCTAGCGTTCGAACCATAGCCCTCCAATGCTTTTTGCCTTCTGCCTTAGCGGGATGCAAAAACCGTGGATTTATCCCTTCTTCCCGAAGGGATAGTGGATCCTACGCACTCTCCATGCATTTAGAAGAGCAGAAATGCACGCCTTTAATGAGATCGTACTCCTCCACCATCCTCAGTTTTACGCCCGACCAGAGGGTGGCGAATTTGGATACGCTTATAGTCTCCTCGTGGATACGATGCAAGGCTTTGCCGCGGGCGATCTTAGCACCACACCGATAGCATGCCTCGGGGAAAAGTTTCGAGTGCCTTTTGCATTTATCTCTGCCCGATATGGATGGGTACGTGCACTGAAGGCCACGGACGGTCTTGATGCAGCACGGTGGTCCGGGCGGCTGCTTAGGTTTGCGACGGGAGTGGGAATTATAGGTCATTCCTTCGAAATCCTGCTCATCGAAGCGGTTGGCGTGCCTTTCGGCGGCGCATCCACTGCAGCTATATCCTCGGATTTCGCCATGAAGAAGCACACCTCCCACCGGTGCTTGCATTCGGGGGGTGGTCGTGGGGCTTGGAAGCATTCTCCCGATCCAAGTCCCGCTGATTCTCCAGGAAAAAATCCTTCAAATGATCCATTCTTTATCTTAGACTCGATAGAACTCATCTATATTTCCCTGCCGCCTTGGGGCTCGTGAGATCGATGGTCAGGAATCGTGAGGCTTGGACCACCAGTGGTCGCATAGGGCATCGAATTGAGCCAGGGTGAGATCGCCGCAATGGTCCCGGCGGATATGATCACGATTCTTGGCATCCTGCTCGAAGAGGCAGATGAAGTTGCCATTCTCCTGGATCGATTGCCGCGGGAGGAGCTTGAATTAGTTTTGGCAGAGGTAGAAGCAGTCCACGTTATTATGGCGATCGCGCACGTAGTAGTCTTTGCACTTGCTGTGCTTGCTCAGCATCAAGTCTTCGAATGTCATGAGATTCTTGCGGCCGGAATCGAGCTCCCGAGGATCGGGTACGTCGCTCGCCTGCTCAAAGAAAAAAGGTTCGATACCGCTAGGCTTGGACGGTGGCCTCATCATCTACACCACGTCGACCAAGGAGTGGGGATAGCGATCCTTGCTGGAGAGAAGATCGCGGATATCATCTTTCAAAAACCCCTTCCCCAACGCCCGCCGCAGTAGCTGGTAGATGGGCTGGTGGAACGATTTTCCGAAGACGTAGAGTCGATCATAGTCGAGCCATCCATCGCGCAGGAGGAGGTTATTCAGCAGCGTTGTCTTGCCGCAGTCCGATTTCCCGATGATCAGACCTCGGATTGATCGCTGCGGGAGGAGAAAGTGGTTATGCCGACGACTCGCGGTGGGCTCATCGTAGGTAAGCTCTTCAACGTCCATTTATCTATATAAAATGGCAATGTACTGCTTGAAATGCAAGAGGAAGACGGAGACGAATAGTCGCGCCGTGATCACGAGCAATGACGGACGGCGGCGGCGGAAGGTGGGGACCTGCGCCGAGTGCGGTACGCGGAAGTCGCAATTCATCAAGACGGAGGAGGGCGCCGGACTCATGAATAAGCTGATCAATCGGATGCCCGTCGAAATGCATCTGCCTGGGCATAATTTCACCGGTCCGGGGACCAGACTCAGCCAGCGACTCGATGCCGACGTGGTCAAGGCCCATCAATCGAGTCGATGCCGCCTATCGCCACGATCTTTGCTATGCCATGCACAAGGATACGGCGCACGCAGTTCGATCTGCGATAAGACGATGCTAGCCTCCCTCGAAGCCATCCCAATCCCACCGCACGCGAGCGCCTCGAGCGTGGCATCGTCAGACCCATCATCGGCACCAAGGCACGATTTGGGTTGGGCGTGGGAGAGAAAAAAAGTACGCTGGTCGGACGAGCTAGCCGAAGAGCTGCATAAGCCAGTCCGACGTAAATTTCTGAAGCGTTGCGTGGTGGTAGGTGGGGTGGACGAGACCTGGGCTGTCGATTTCGTAGATATGAGCGCCTTCTCCCGCGATAATCGAAGCATCAAGTATCTCTTGAGCATCATCGACATCTTCTCCAAGTACGGCTGGCTGGTGCCGCTCAAGGATAAGAGAGGCGCCACGGTGCCAGATGCCTTCCAGACCGTCTTCAAGGATCGCACGCTCGAGAAGCTATGGACCGATAAGGGGACGGAATTTTATAATCGCGAGATGAAGGATCTGCTGAGGAAGCACGACGTCGATCTCTACTCCACAGAGAATGAAGAGAAATCAAGCGTGGTGGAGCGTTGGAATCGTACCATGAAGGAGAAGATGTTCAAATATTTCTCGGCCAATTCCACGCGCTCTTACCTTCCCGTCCTGGACGATCTCGTCCGCCAGTATAATACCACCAAGCATCGACCCATCAAGATGACTCCCACCGCCGCCAGCCAGAAAGAGCACGAGACCAGGGTCTTCTGGGATCTCTACGGAGATCTCCCACCCATGGAGCCTTAGCGATTCGACGTGGGAGATAAGGTCCGAATCACCAAGATGGGCACCTTCGAGAAGGGATATACTCCGCGCTGGACGGAGGTCTTTACCATCGCCCATGCCCTAGCGACGCAGCCACCCATCTATCGCCTCAAAGACTACGACGGTGAGGAGATCCAAGAATCCTTCTACGAGCCCAAGCTCCAGCGCACCGATCAGGATATATATCGCATCGAGAAAATCTTGCGTCGGCGCATCCGGGATGGGACGAAGGAAATCCGCGTCAAGTGGAGAGGCTATCCCAAAACCTTTAATTTCTTGATCAAAGAGTCCGACTTGCAATGATCCTCAGCAGGCTTTCCGGTCTCGATCAAAGGAAACAAGAAAGTCTTGATTTACGCATGATTCAGCTCGACGAAGACCCTTAATGCGTCCAGATCCGCCTGCAGCCGATCGTGAAGGGCTTTGGTGATAGCCCTGGGATGGGATGGGCATCCGCACCCGTCAGAACCTGCTAAATGCGGGATGGGCATCCGCACCTCTCAGAGCCTGCTAAGTGCAGAGGGGTGGTGGGGGACCTCGGTCGCGGGCGATTCCATAGTGTCCGTGGGCGAGGGTGCTGATGCCGCCCGGGAGGATGTGGCGCTTGTCCTTTTTGGCGGAGAGAGCGATCTTGTTGATCTCCGTGTAGATCTTATGGAAATGGTTCCGGATGATATTCATCGGACGGTGAATCTCCTGCTGGGAGTCGAGGCATCGCTTGTAGTCCTCGAAGGCGATGCTGAGCTTGATGACGCCCTTGGTGACTCTCTTCGCCTTCTTGGTGGTCTCGTCATCCCCTACCTTGAAGGCGTATAGCTTCGCTCGTAGCGCCACGTATTCGGTCATGGTCTTGCCGCCGCACTCGTCCTTGAACATCCCGATGATCTTCTTATTCACGCCGGTGGGGATGCCGGAGGGATGCTCGGTGGGGTAGTTGGACGTATCGAATTTTTCCTGTAGCGCGATGTCTTTGTAGAAGTCGGCGGTCTGGATTTCATAGGCCAAGCTGTCTGTGTCGGAAAAGAGCAGCCGGGCCTTATCGCCGTACGTCTTCCTCACGAATCCGTAGTGGAAGTCGTACATCAGGAGCTTCGAGATATCCAAGATGCATACTCCTAGGTAGATGGGCTTATCAAGCTTCAGCTCGGTCTTTTTCATTTGGACGGCTACCAAATTCTCGGTGAAGACGACGCGGCGATCGAAGTTGGGTTTGGCCACGAGCTTCAGGGCCTGCTTCGCGGTGGTGACTAGCATGACGTCGACGCGCTTCCGGATATTTTCCATCGTTTTGCCGAAGACCGAATTATTCATGAGCTTGAAAAAATCCTTCTCGGAGTCGGTCTTGGCCGCGGCTCGAAGCTTCGTATTCGGCTCGATATACGACTTGAGCCAGGGGGATTGCCTGAACACTATGATGCGATGGACTTTGACGAGCTTCATGCCCATCGATAAGTAGAGCTTGAGATTTCGATAGTGGAGGGCATATTTTTCGCGCTTGCCTAGGTCAGGCACGAGCTGGTTGTGTGCCGCGCCCCGATACTTACCGGTGAGATGGTCGTGGTCCCGGACCTTATCCCCATTCAATGCGCCGCCGCAGATGTGGCAGTGTGTGCTTGCTTCTAAGCTCTTCTTATCATCGTCGCTCATCTCCATCGGCTTCTTCTCCCTGCATATCTTGCTGATCGCTCGCACTTCCTCTTCGATGCACTGCCCAAATTTCTTGGCCGCATCCTCCCCGCAGTAGACGACCGATTCCTTGTAGTTGCCGTGGGCATACTTCACGCGATAGCAGAAACCTGATGACCGGTGCTGCTGATACTGCTTCGTGTAGGACTTGGTCGGGTCGGGCCGGCAGGTATCGATCTTCTCCGTGAAGCACTCACAGTCCGCGTAGAACGCGAATGGGACTCTCATCTGCTTCTTGTCATTGTGGAAGGCTATGGTGGATCCTTCTTCCGGCATCTCGATCCTGATCGCATCCTTCTGGCTGCAATATTCCATCTGGTCGTCGAGAAGGTCCTGTCTGGCGAAGTGGTAAAGGCATCTGCGGCAGAAGAAGAGCCCATGACCATGCTCTGAGATTTGTGAGCTCAAAAGGCGTGATAAGCTCCTGATCCAGCAGTAATGCTGCTTGCCTTCGCGGGTCAGGAAGAGGAGATCTACGTGGGAGGGGCCCGTATTCTTTGATATCCTGAGGGGGTAAATCTGGACATCCTCTTCCTCATCTTCACCCTTCTTTACGCCATCGAAGCCTAAAACGTTGACGTTGATGTTGGGGTTCTGCCTCTCGAATTTATCCATTGCCTTAAGTGAGACCGGGAAGTCGACGCCTTCGAATTTTAGCTCATCCTTCCATCTCTTGTACTGAGCTACGCGGTTTGCTGACTTCTGGTCAACCTCATCGTAGTGTAGGGCTGCCAGCACCGCCCACTGGAAGCAACGATCATCCTCATTTTTCACACTGACGATCGCCTTCTTTTTCGCGAGTGCCGATGGCGTCGGTATGAAGGAACCCCCCTTGGGCGGCTTGAATTAGTTCAGATGGACTAGCTTATCGAAGCTGCTGAAAGTCCATCCACTCCCTTCCCGTATGTATCTTGCCATACTTTCCTTGACTTTCTCCATCATTGAGGGGATCTCCAATTCTAGGTCGTCAGATTCCACGATCATTGCCGTGCGTGATTAGAAGTAGGGGGTGATGTAGGTATTCTCCCCAGTCGCGGGGTTGGTTTTCACCATCTCTGCAAAGAGGACTAAGTGAACCTTCAATCCCTTCTTTTGAGCGAGCGCGATGATGGCGGTGGTGATGGTTCTCCGACTTACTTTGAGAAATGTGGTCACGTCGTGCGGCTTCACGGGTTCGATGACGACCGTACCAAATACACCATTCAGAGCTTCCCGCCTATCGGCGACCTTGATCTCATCCTCGAATGAGGCGCTTTTGATGTCCTCTTCCATCAAATGGAGTAGATCGTCTCTCTTGAGCTGGGAGTATTTGGTGAGGCCACGATTCTTTGCTAGCGCTTCGAGCTGCTTTTTGCTGAAGACTTCCTGACGGGCAAATTTACGGGTGGTTTTCTCCTCGATGAGCTTCACCAAGGCCTCCTTGTTCTTCCTACTGACCCCCCTCAGACCCTCATTCTTAGCTATTTGACGAAGGGTCTTCATGGTCTCTTTTACCACCATCTTACCCTCGACTGGGATGACCTCCTCCTCCTCCTGCTGGCGTGGTTGCCTGCTATGCCTCCAGCAGAGCCATTCCTTCCCAGGCTTGCTCTTGCAGAACTGCCCCTTCTTTCTCTTGAGTGGGACGCCGCAGGTGGTCTTCTGCTCCCCTGGTTGATGCTCAAATCGCGGCTTGGTTGATTGTGCACCGCAATTTTGACACATCTGGGTATGCTCATCCGTCTGCGTCACGTTGGGGTTACCACAGCACTGCCGCTGCCTTTGGGGGTTTGGGGTTGGAGTGGTATTCTCCAAATCTTCTTCATTCTCCAGAAAGAAATCCTGTAAGCGATTCATATTATCACTATTGGATGCCATCCCTTTATTTATTTCAATTTGTGGCACACCTCTCTTAAAGGTTTCCTTATCCACATCCCCACTATCCTCAGCTGGGACGACCTGACTTATGCTCTGTACGAAAGCCATAATTCTTGTATTTACCCTATGCTCAATAGGGATGCCGTCCGTTTGCATTTGGCCGTCGGGGTTGGGGGTTTTATGCAGGATTTCTGCATGTGCGGTAGAATCGGCCTTTTGAAACTACTGTTTTACTAAAATATTACGATTTAGTTTAAATTTTAATTCTTGTAATACATTTAATCTTTGCATGCATGATACTTTTGATACTTTTGCTCGGTCGTCGTTAACTATGACGTAATTTTTTACATCATTTATGGAGCCGACGAAATTGTCTTCGGAATCAGAGACAGAGTCTATCGGAATATGATAGTTCTGACCATGGAAGTGACTCGGAAACTAACATAGATAGCAGTGACGATGACGATCAACCGACAGACATCCCTGTTATCAGCAGAATGCCTTGGTTGAGAGTAATGCCACTAGAAGATGATGATGAACCTGAACAGTTCACAGAAGTAGGACCAAAGATTTTACCGGAGACACACAGAAAGCCAATTACCTATTTCTTTTAATGATGACTATGGACTTCCTTAGAAGAATTGTTACAGCAACGAACAGATACGCATTGAACTGAAACTTTATAATATATATAGTTCGCTTTTTTCCGTATTTTACTCTTAAATTTTATAAACTTAGAACTACATCATGATATAATCGATGCTGCATTATTGGTGGAAAGTTGGAGAAATAACCGAGACCCAAATAAAGCGTTTCTAGAAGTAGTTTTCAATACGAATTTGATTAGAAAAGCGTCAGTAAATGAATGTTGGAATAAGATTCATAACAGTCACGAAACGAAATGGTTCAGGAAATGTCTTCAGTCGGAATCGCTTTCAATTGGTATTGATTTTTGTTCTTTTCGTTGACAATAACACTTTACCCCAAAAGAATGACGACAATTTTTCATCAGCTGATAAATTTCGATGTCTTGTAGACCATTTTAATACTCAACCCATGGAACATTTAAACACATGAACACATGCTTGACCCGGAAAGCAGGAGTGTAATGTTGTTCAGATAGATACGGGATCGGAGGACGGCACAAATCACGAACAATGTGTAAGCACTGTAAGAAAGGTGTTCATAAGGATTGTATCGTCAATCATATGTATGTACCGGAAAGTAAAATAAAACTTTATAGATTAAATATAATTCAATAAAGTGTACATGTTTTATGGAGTCAGTAAAACCATTCCTTCAACAAACATAATAACAAATATTTTCCAATGTCAAAATTATACAGGTCATGATGTAGGAAGATAAACTGAATCTAGTTTGAGCTATACAAGGAACGTATCAACACTATACACCATGCATAAAAAGCCACTTTGGCTAACCTCTCTAAACATTAAGAAGTAATATAAAAAAACAAAACAAAACAAAACAAGAAAAAACATAAAAAAAACTCTAAACATTGATCATTTTACGCAAATCAAAAATAATTTTAAATTTTCCAAGCCCCGTGCAGGTCCGGGTGTTAAAAGAATAGGCCTGCAGCAGCGTTAAGCTTGTCGTAAAAGGCGACTAAATAGTGCTCAAAACCCTAGCCGGGGGCTAGGGCGCTCTGCACACAGAGCAACTGGGATGTGTGCCCCAGGTGGTGGAATGGGGTACCCCTGGCGTGTTACATGCTGGGGTTGTCAGGCTATAATACGGAAAACCTGACCGCAAACCATAGTGGTGCACCGTGTTGGGAAAGATGCCACGTTCCTCGCACGTTAAAGAACCCTACTGTGGTATTCTACCGGAGTAGCAACCATAGGGCTCCGCCACAGGAGGCTAAATTGCCCAACCATACCCACCTCTCCCTATTTCCAGTGGCAATCAAAATTTATCGACCCCATTGTCCTTGTATCCAATCCCTTTTTCATTTCATCATCATTTCATGTTCATTTTATCATCGATTTCATGTTCATTGTCTGAATATAGCTGAAATACTGCTGCTCGGACGTTAAACCCCACCAAACAAACAAACAAACAAACAAAATTTTCCAATATCAGGACCATAAAAACTGTCGGGTCTCGTGCATTGGAAGTATAAAAATATTTAATCCTAAGATAGTAAAAAAAAGTTTTACCAAATTTAGGGCCGATAAACATAATGAAAAAGGCATCATAGACGTCCATAAACTAAATGGAAATAAACCAGTGGCCCAAAATAGGGGCACTGAACGTAGCAAAACAAAATAGGGTGAGGGTATATTGGCCCATAGCTTGTGTGTTGCATCACAGGAGAACAGTCGTGAATACTATATAAGCTAGCTAGTATTCCCCTTTTTTTCATAGCGACATTGCTGAGAAGGGACGTTTATTCTATATGTATTCTATATGTGTATAGGGCTATTGTATTCAGGAAAGGACTAAATAAGTATGATTTACTTTTATCTAATCCATTTTGTTTTTGAGCAAATAAAATATGTTTAAACTTAATCGGGTCGATTGACGTTGTCTTTGACTGCCACAAGGCCGATGAGGCCGATTGACGTGGTCGTTAACTGCCAGTGGGCCGATATGGGCCGATTTACAATAGTCGTGTATTTGTTTTTATCTTGATTTCGAAGACATTAATGTTGTTTTATATTTATTTGCCAATGCGTTTTAATTGATTCTTTACTAATTTAATCTTATTTAAACGAAATAGTTTTTTGATAGTTAAAAATTCTTCTTTGTAATGAATTTATATACTTTATTCTGCTAAACTTATGTAGAAACATTGGTATACAGATAACAAGCATACCCCATCTTTATAGTGATACTTGTGACATTTTTGGGACAACGTCTTGATCAATTTTATTCCATAAAAAAGCTATACATTGCAAAAATTTCAATACACATGGCTATTTAAGGGAACGTAGTAGGACGGTTTGTAAGTTATGCGGGAAAGGCTTACACATGAACTGTATGAGCTACCCTGTATTAAGACTGTGTAGAGCCTTGATTTTCTCGTTTATGTGATGTGATACAATGTTATAAACGTAAATCAAATTTATAGAATTTTATTGTGCATGTACATGTATGTATTAAATCTAGATTGAATTCCTCTCTTTTTTATGTTTAGCTCGACAAATTAATTGGAACATTAGTTTCGATTTTTAACACGTGTTTGCCCTGTTCTATTAAGTGTTTGTGTTTGTTTATTCCTCAGTATTTTCGTCCTTCAAGTTCTTTATAGTCCTTTACATCGTGATGTGGTCGTCCTTTTATTTTAGCGTCAAAATATGTTTTGGAAACTTGACGTCTTCAATGACATGTGCGCTCACTTAAGGAGATAGACCTAGAGTAAGGGACACAACCTTTATAAATCATTGGAACGTTTGTATTTAGCATTTAACATCAATGTCATGCAAGCATCAAAGTAATTGGCAAACGTCGTTATTGCGGTCATGAATATAATGATTGAACTACCCCACCCCGTCCAAAATATATACCTACAAATAAATATAAATCTAAGCTAAACAATAAACATTAAAAATCAATTACAAAATGAGAAGTTCAGTATCTTCAACGTAAATGAACAAAAAAGCAAACGACACTGTCGACAGGAATGGACAAAAAATTATTTTGTTTCTTAGAATTTGTTATAGTTTGGTACATACATACCATTATATTGTTTTAATAAGTTAGAGAAGATAACAAAGCCAAGCAAATAAAAAAAAAAAAACATTTTGAAATCCTATTTAGCTTATACTACTTGTAGAGTGCACTGATATAGCGAATGTATTTCATAAGTTTTATTCCTCTCATTCATATATGGTACAAACCCCTGGGCAGAGTTTATCTGATGACTGTAAACGTATTAATTTGCTCTATTTCCGCGATGGACAGAAAAGCGCAAAAATAGAACCCACGAAATTGTATTTTAACTCTGTATAACGCTGACCATATTACGACACCGCGAAAAACGATACCCGCGAATATGTTCACTTGATAGAATCCATAAAATTCCGCAACCGCAAAAATAATACGTTTACAGTAAATATGTAAATTCCGTGATTTAATACAGGCAAATCATTTTGATTCAAGAAAAAAAGTTTCGACTGGAAAACAGTATATATTTATGTCTGAAACAACTTTTTGTTTTTATAAGGAGAATATGGTTAGTATGTCAAAGGGACAACAACCCCACCTGGATAAAAAATGTCAGCTCAAGGCCAACCATTATTCTTCAAAGAAGACGGGGACGTAAAACACGTTTTACTTTTTCCTTCCAATTTTCGTATTAGGTTTACGAACTTCTTCGTTATGGTTGGTTTAATTCTTCTTAAAAAAATTAGTATACGTCATATTTCACTCTCACAAAATTTAAGCATATAGAGGTTGCAAAACGATAATAAATGTACAGGCAAATTTATTTTAAAAAAATACAAGTACTCAAATAGCTCAATACAATCAAAACAAAGCTAGCTCTGCAAATATTTCGTTTATTTACTATATACAGTTTTCATATGTTTATGTTCTATTGCATATTATGCCACCTAGACTATCAAATGAAAATTTGTTCGAACATTTCTCCCGAGACCATTTCAAGCTTGTTGGTATCCATTTGCCATGTTTTCTGAGTGATGTGCTCGGAAAAATGTCATCAAATCATGTCAGATTTAAAGCTCTAAATAATCAATTGTCATAAGGATATTCTAATATGGCAGTAATACCTACCCGAAGAATGAAGCATTTTAAAGAAATTAGTATAAAATTTCGAGTGATAAGTGATCGAAACTTACTTTAAGGTTAACTGTGATGCAAAAACCTAAGCAATTATAGGGTTAATCATTTGCTATATGCAGATGACTTAGTCTTAATTTCAAAATCCCTGAAAGGTTTCCAATGCTGTCTAGGTGCACTATATCGTTTTTGCAATGTCTGGAAACTTGAAACAAACTCTAATAAAACAAAAAAATATGGTTTTCTCAAAGCGTGAAATAGACCCTAAAACAATGGCACTCTATTTTGGAAACGAAAAATTAGAAATAGTAAAAGAATACAAATACTTTGGAATAATTATAAAAAGCAATAAATCTTTAAGACCACTGGACAATACTTAGCAAACAAAGCACGCAAAGCTTTTTATGCTCTAAAATCTTAACTAGCATTAAATGAAATTTTTCATCTAGACTTGTCTGAAACTTTATGACAGTATTACTTTACCAATAATCACATATGGGTCAGAAATATGGATAAGTGATTTTCATATCAACCTAGAAAATCTAGACAACCTGCCATTTGAAAAAGTTCAAAACATGATCCTGAAAATATTCTAGGTGTTCAAAGTAAAGCTTCAAATATAGGTGTTCATACTGTAATGTTTAAGAAAAAGCATCTAGTAACTTCTCACAACTAGTTCTACACCCGGTGAATCTGTTTTTACCTGAATATATACAGAAACTTTCCATTTTCTATGATTGTTTATAATTTTGCTGATGTTAGATATTCTTTTATATTTTTTTTTCTGTAAGCTATTATCGGGGGTCTGGGAAATAATGCACGTGCTTCTTCGTCGTTTTCAAAGAAATTCCAGTGTTTTTTTTCATCTTCCTAACTGTTTGAACAATGGATTTAACTGAAGTTAGTAGCTGAAACTAAAGGCAGAGATCTTCTCTTATTTTTAGTTTTATACCCTAATGTATTTTTTCGAGATTTCTCAAGCGTGTTTAGTATCCATGGATCAATTTCATACAAATTGTAACTCCTTTGGGAATGTTTGTTCTTGAATTATTCTATCTGTGCGTTGAGGTCATCCCAGTTGCTGCATGTTCTAATGAATCGTGTTACTTCCCCAATTATGAATCCTTTGAAGACAGAGGTTGGGTGGGCGGATGATTTTTCTAAGTATTGGAAGTTGTCTGGGGGTTTACGATACAATCCAATGTTTTGTTAGCCTTAAATCGTTCTCCTTTATAAACCAGTACATCTAGAAATTGTATTTGTTGATCAGATATCTCATGTGTAAATTTTAGGAGAGGATGCACGTTATTTAACTCCAAAGGATGTTGTTTGCTGCCTTTGAATAGTAAAAATGCATCGTCTCTATATATACGATAGTAGAGAAATATTCGATGAGTATGGGAATCGTTCTAGTATTTCGGAGATTATTTCAAACATTCTTAGATCAGTCAAACTTGGAGACATTGGTGAACTCATGAAATTGTTCGGTTGGTCACTAAACTTTTAAACCGTTAGTCTTGGGACCTTCACTGTTGATCATAAATGATTTGCAGTATGTAATGCAATTCGTGGTTCTTTGTCAAACTTTGATAAGATATTTTACCTTATTTGTATGGTCATTTCTGAATCTTTATTAGGCACTTTTTTGCTGTATATTTTTGTTTATGTCTTTATAATCTGAGTTATAACTACTGGTAAGACAGTATTTACAGTCCAAATATGTATCTATATAGGAAAACTCTCCATCGACATTTGAAACTATGAATTCCTTTAGTGGTGTCTTTGTCCGTTTTGGTTATTGAATATCACTTCTCTCTATGAATATTGGTGCACACGTTGAAAACAACAGTTCTTACCGAAATTAGTGCATTTGTTTTATAAAACTAATCTAAGAAAAGAATACGGATAAAGAATTTTCGAAAGTAATCCAACAATCATGATTTATGTAATGAAAATGTGATAATAGAGTATGATTGCCTCGTGCTCAAGGGTAATTTCTAAGCTGCTTTTAATCAGAAACCTTCACTACTTTTATTCAAAGCTTCAAATGAATCCGTGAATGTATATTTATTTAGTTGCATGACAAATATTTATTTTATTTGGAACAGCTGACGTAATCATTATAACATATGCAATCAAAGCGCCGTAACTCCAAATTTTAAGCGGAAAAATGAATCACGGAAATAAAGAATAATGAAGTTTAAATTTCCTTGTATGTTTTTTTCTTTTCAAACTGATGACTATCGTTTTCTACGGCAAGGATAATTTAATCAAAACTTAATTTTTTGTTGCGACCTCCAGTATTACTTTTTTGTTATCTCTCCCCTTCGTCGATGTGTTCAAAAAGCTGTAATATGTATTCACCATTTGTGTATCGTTTCGATAAATAGAACAAATTAAAATATTTTATTTTGAAAATATTAGTGAAGTAATAATTCTGCAAAAGATTATAATGAATTTTGAGCATTTCTAATATTCTCACATTTATCCTTTAAAAATAAAAACGATAACAAAATCAAGTACCATACTTGAGTAACGATGAACCATGGTGCAATATTATAAAATAGCCGCAGTAAGACTTGACATTTCTTAAACAGAGATACGACCAATCTTCTTATTATATAGTAATAAATATTCTCCTATTCAAATCAATAGAAACCAAAGCATGCAATATATCCCGGTATTTGCAAGCAAACTTTCATTATTCGGAGACGTTCCGAATACGCTTTTAAATTTATTGCACTGTTGTCGTCTGCTTAAGGTAGGAGTTACGTAAATGAACGCCCCTAGCGGATTACGGGAAAAACTTTGTCGTTGCCGTTACTATGCGAGTTATTTCCCTTTGACCACAGACTAAAAATGTTCGACGGCAGTCGAAATTCCCGTGAATATTTCGTTCGTAAATTGTATTATACTAAATAACATAACCTTCGCGGAAAAGAGAGAAAAGATGTTCACGAGAAAGAAAAAATGAATGCACACGAAAGTAATAACGACAATTTGGAACGGAGACAGGTCATGACAGAAGACATCGGACAGATATGCTGAAAGGGTGCAAAAACTGTATAATTCTCCTCTATTGTTGCATAATTGCAAATCTGAGCGAAAATATGGTCTTGGGAGCACTCTTTATGAAAAAAAAGAGAAATTTGGAAATTTCCTCCAATTAAAAATAAATGACCAGTCATGTTTCGACGAATAAAGTATACATGAAAACAAGTTAGACGAACGATAATTACGGGTTAAGATAGAAGGAAAGAATCTAGATCGTTTTCAACCGTATCTAAACGCAAGCTTGATATTGTAAATTGTCAAAATTAAACTCATTTATTTAAATTCACCATTCTGATTACAAATGACGATCAATTTGTCTTTAAAGGAGCACAATAAAATTCAATTGTCACCGTAGAAGTGCGCCAGTTTGTGTGATATTCAGGTTCGTTGTCAGTTTACATGGAACACCTAGATGAGATCAGTAAGAAAGCAATGACTTCATTAAATATCACGCCTACCAAATATCACATATGTTCATTGAGCTTTTTTCATCATTTATGCCATACCATAATGCAGCGATCATGTATTCATTTTTTTTTTAATTTCGAAGACATCTTTTTTTTTCGATACAAATACATGTTATAAAATAAATGAATATACAGAAAATGCATTCGTAAAATATAGCAATCTAAAAATAAAATGGTTAGACAATGCTACACGTATTTTTAAATCGCCTTCTTCTTGAAAACTTTGCTTCTTTGCCTTTTCGGTATTTTAATTCCCTTTTCAAACATCTTTGAATTCATTTGAAACTGAAGAAAAAACTGTGTCCCGGGCCTTCCGTTCACTAATTTTGCTACACGTATTATACAAGAAACAAGTGTCGTAGCAAGCCTAGCGTTTCATCTACAACCGTATAACATGTAAAGATATGTGACGTCGCCGAAATAAATTTTGACGTTACCGGAAAAAAAAAACAAAAAAAGGTAAGTATTCCCACTATAGGAAAGCATGACGGGTTAACAAGTCCCGTTGTCATGTGATTTTTATACATCTTTTGATAGCTGTTAAAGATGATAGTTATATGCTATTTTTTAACGAAAATTCTGGGCACCTTTATTTCACAATACTAAGAAATAATTTAATACTTGCCGTTTTTTAACAATTTCCATACATATCCTATGTATTTTCATCATTGTTCTAGTATATTTCATATCTATGTACTTAGAAAACGAAATCCGATGCGATGTCATTTTTTCTGTCATATGATTGCATTCGATTCGATCTTTCCATATGCAAAAATTCAGAAAAATTCTTGGACGCAATATTTATGTATCTCCTACCTTTAAGAAATGGCTGAACGGGATATTGACAGGTTGTTACAAAATGCGGAATTTGAAGAAATACCACAATGGAAGGCAAATGATGCTGTAACAAATGTTGACAGACAAGGAGTCAAAGACTTTATAGACAAGCAGAAAAAGAAATCTGTATGTGAAGGTCAGCGTCAGCACCCGGCGAACTTTGAATCGTTACCACCACCCGTAAAAAAGTTCAAGCGAATACTTCCACTGGATTTATCATAGTTCCCAGGAATATAACTCAATGTGTTTTGAACTGTTCAACATATTTCCGTGTTTGGTGACAGTTATTGTGATTCCATTTTTCTTTCAAATAATACAAACAAACAATGCATTCCATTCAATTTTACTACAATTTATCAAACATTCATAAATTCATATTGCACTAGTTCATATATTTATTATGCATCATATTTGAACCAGTGCAATAAAACACATATAATGTTGTAAAATGCATTATATCCGACAAATTAGTATAGTGTTAACTGAAATATTTATTACTATATAATAAAAGGGTTCTTGCATGAATACTGGTGAATATTGTCCCGAGCAGAATATTATATTGCACGAGCTTGCGAGTGCAATATAATATTCTGCTCGGGACAATATTCACCAGTATTCATGCAATAACCCTATGTTATAAGACAATAAGTAAATAATGTTAATCCATGCGTGAATGTTAGCTTCTGAAAACTGTCTTTAATAGTATACTTCCAATACATTTTTTAAAAAGTGGCCTTAGACCTATCATCGGCACCTAAATCGAGAATGTCCAGCTTTTTATCAGTAAAAACCACTATTTACGATCTTTAAATTCAAAACAACCCTATGTACGGCCTAACATTTAAACAATAGCATAGCGAGAATATCACAATAAATAAACATTTATTAATAATTTTCAATGGTTATCAAAATAGAAAAATCAAAGTACTCATGTACTGAATCAATTTACATTGACTCTTTTAGTTGCCTTAAAATAGCAAGAACAGAGACCGACTTCTTGGTTATCAAAATATTTAAACAGTTATTGTACAGTAATTTTGCAAAGCCACTTTGTTCCGACATTGTTCCAACTTACACAATGGAGGCATATTATTCACACTTAAACACAATACCCATACTTTTGTAGAGACTTGAAAGTACGAATTTAGAGTTTACAATCAGTTTCATTTTGACCACATTTGTTCAATACACACTCAAATAATACCTTTACAATGCACAATTCTAGGTTAAGTGCTTTTAGTACTTCATAGAGGGGTGGCCATTTAACCTGGAATTGACTGTTGAGACCTTTTGCTTTGGGATACTTTATACTTATCTCCCTTTGAATTCATCTATATTCATAAAAATCACCAAGTTCATTTGTTCTCAACTAACTGTATTGATGAAATTGACAGGAAAAAATAGTTTATTACAACACAGTTACTACAGAATTCATCTTTCTTATAAGAATCAGAACTATTTTGCAAATTTAATAATTGTCAAAAACCTTGCCTCTTAAAATATATACAAGAAATAAATATTGTCGGTCGAGCCGTCTCTACACGTTTGAACACAGTAAGCCATTGACCTTGAGGCAAAGGTCTTATCTCATGAACATTGATTGTTGTCTGGAGAGAATTGGCGGGAAAGACCTTTTCAATTGTTCTGAAACAATTGACCTTTTAATAGCCCACTGAATTCAAATTCAATATTTTCAAGCGATAATGATGATAGTTTTAGTAACTCTCTTTTTGGAGGAATAGGAATTTCGAATTTACATTCTAGTATTTTAAGCCACGCTCTATTAACGGCATCTATTATTTCAGAGTGGTGTAAATTTGTGTACATGCTCGTAATACCAAGAGAACTCATTAATATATCAGAGGGTGCTTTGACACTTTCAAGCTTATTAATGAATGCAGTCGAGTTTTGTATACGCCAAGAACTGTTTGACGATTCTTTGTATAAAATTATCTATGTGTTCTGCTACTGTTTCCGATGGGCTTTTGCATAATGATACAATTAGCCTCCCAGGGATTTCTATATTTTGAATTTTGTTTATACTCTCTTTCTTTCCCTGTCTTTGGAGCTTAATTTATGTACTTTTGTTAGAAAATAAAGTCTACCTAATCGTGTTGATTTATTGCTCACCAGATATTTGTCGTCAATGAAACTGCTATCGTGTGATAAATAATTGCATTAACACTTTGTAATATTTCTTTTGTGTGAGATTCTTGAATTTGTTCACAATGTATTTGATCATGTAGTTGTTTTCTAGCTATTCTAGGATCTCCTGATCTAAAACAACCGTTGAGGAGTTTTTGTCTGCTTTTTTAAAGTATTATTCGATCATTCTGTCTTAATTTGTGCAGTGCATTTCTTTCATGCTTAAATAAGTTGTCTCGGAATGGTTTCGTTTGTATTTTATTTAATTCGATTCTTGTGGCAAAAATGTAGTTTTCAATTGCACAGTTTGCTGCATTCTGGCTTGAATCCAGTTTTTGTTTGGAAGGGATGATAATTGAATTCATTAGATCCACTGTGGAATAAATATTTACATGGCATTTTTCTACTTAGTTCTACAAAGTCTTGTATAAGAGATATTCTAGCATGTTTTGGTTTAGTACTTGGTACAAATTTCAAGCCTTTGGCGAGTAGTAATTTCTGATTATTTTCAAGGTCTTCTGTTGTGAAGATATCGACATACTTCGCCGCTTTCTGTATCTTTAGCATATAGTTCTTTTGACGTTTCCTTTTTTGTTTTTGTTTTTGTTTTTGTTTTTTTTATCTCTGAACTTAATTGACCTATTGTTCCATTTTGACATTATAGTGGATTAGATACGATCGAATTCTTTATTCGTTATAAATAATTTATTTTATTAGGTATTACCTTCTATTTTGAGATTCTTTTTCAACTTTTGAAAAAGAATTCTCTCGGGTAATAATCACACTTATTAATTTGCTTTTTTGATTTTCGAGATATTTTTTTTCTAATTGCGAAAGAGTGCTCTTATGCGAATGTTCTATTTGCCTATATATCCAATTTTGTTTCTCGAAATTTCCAATATTCTTGTGAGAAGTATCGAGATAGTTGTACAAAGCATCTAGATGCTTTTGCGAAGTATCTAGAGGCTTTTGTGAAACATCTAGATGCTTGTACGAAGTAACTAGATACTTATAAGAAGCATCTAGATGCTTGTAAGAAGTATCTAGGTAGTTGTGCAAAGCATCTAGATATTTGTGAGAAGTATCAAGATATTTGTGAGAAGCATCTAGATGCTTTTGCGAAGTATCTTAATGCGTTTGTGAAACATCTAGAAGCTTGTGCGAAGCATCTAGATGCTTTCGCGAAGTATCTAGATACTTTTCGAGAAGCATCTAGATGCTTATGAGAAGTATCTAGATAGTTGTGAGAAGTATCTAGATAGTTGTGCGAAGCATCTAGATGATTTTGCGAAGTATTTAGATACATTTGATAAGTATCTAGATAGTTGGGAGAAGCATTTACATACTTTTGCGAAGTATCTAGATTCTCGTGAGGAGTATCTAGATACTTGTAAGAAGCATCTCGATACTTGTATGAAGCGTCTAGATTGTTATACGAAGTATATAGATACTTGTTAGCAGTATCTAGATATTTGTTAGAAGCATCTAGATACATGTTAGAAGCATCTAGATAGAAAATAACATCTAGATGAAAATAACGCTATTTTGACATTAACGGCCACTCATACTATAGTTAGCACATGCTAACCAATAGATAACGGTAATTTCGTAAATCAATTCATATATAACGTTGTTTTTAATGAATTAACTAGAACTAATTATCAATAGCAAACGGTAATAATAATTAATTTTCCGTTATCTATGGGTTAACGGGTTGCTAACCCATTGATATTTTATTATTGATCACAGGTGATATTGTCAGTTACGGTCTGTTAACCCATAGATAACAGATGATAGTTAATTTCGCGTGCCATACATATACCATCAAAAGTTGTTCTAACGAAAACGCTATCCAGTTACATCATGCGCTAATGTTAATTAAGAGGTATCACTCGGTTAATAAAACTAAGCTTTATTTTATAGCCTAGTTGGTTGAGTGGCCTAAAGCGTTGGGTTTATAGCAGGTGGTGTTGTCATATAGATATCAGAGTAGAGAAGGGAATCCAGCTGCGGTAGCAGCCTCGCAGAACTTGGATTACATGTAGCTTAGACTTGTAAACAGTTTTGTTAATTTAAATGATTTATAAGTGGGATAGATCACAGAGTACATATTTTGCATTTACCACTGTTTAGTCATTGGGCTGCATGAGGATAACTTAACATGTATACATTGCTTTTCTTCATTTGTTATTTCCCCGGAATACTCAAAATGTCAAAGCATTGAGTAAAAAAAAAAACAGGGTTTTTTACCCAGTGGGATACAATATATAAGCAGGCTTGCACTTTTAAAGATAATTGCATGGAAAAAGGAGCTAGCATTTAAGTACCATTCTGGCCATTTTTGCCTCGAACATTTTAAATATATCTAGAAAACAACTATAAAGCTATTTAAATTTCTCCTGAAGCATTGGTGACGTAGATAATTTTTGACTGCTTATATTAGGAAAAACTTCGGAAAAAATTTCCCGCCATTTTTTCATAGTGCATTTTAACTAATTTTGACCTATAAATATCTTAAAAACGCAAACTTTACAAACACTATGACAGTCATTTCTGGAGGTTATGAGGTTATAAATACTTGGATGATGCAATAAATTATCTGTGTATTTTTTCTTCATGTGCCACACCTTACACAAATTTTGCCTGATTCTTAGACGGAGGAGTACTTAAGTAGTTGAAGTTGATGATTGGGGTGTACGATGGATCCTCACAGGCCATGGACTCCTATACATAGATTGTAACTCCGGTAAAAACCTCCCTCTTATTCAAAGTTAAGTAACTTTTGACGGTGTCCGCTAATTATTCGTGTTTACTGACGAGACTTTTTTACTGGAACTAGTATGTCTTGGTTTGTCAAATGACTGGGCGATGCATACAGTGTGTGTGTTGTTTACAGCCACACCATTGGGTAGCAGCTTGCTGTGAAAAGGAAGCAGTTTGTCAGTCTTCCCTTCCAATTATAGCCTATCATACAGTAAGACCTATGTGACCCAGATATGGGAACCTCCTCGAGGTGGCAAATGGTAACTGGGTACCTTGCGGCTCCAAGCTAAAACACAAGGTCTAGGGGGAGACTAGGCCCCGAAATGCCCGGCATGCCAGGCCCACCGGCGTGTGGATATACCCCTGATTCCTGCAAGCCTATGCTATCCAGCTATGGATAAATAGTCGGCTAGACGGAAGTCGTTAGTCTTGGATGACAATTCTTCTAGAAGAAGTGAATTCTGATATAAAACAAATGGCTAGATGAGTCATTAGGTTTGGATGGCAACTATGGAAACCTTGATAAAAAATCCCTTGCCCTCCTGGCAGGGGGTTAAGCACCGGCTTAATCACCTTGTCCTGTAAAAAAACTGTGATTACAGAAACTACTAAAGATGTTAATCACGCTTGCCCTTTAACGGTTGGAGCTGTGATTTTTCAAACTGCAACTAAAGGCCGCCATACAAAACAGAGAATGACATTTAATGGACCGAAGCCACTGTTTTTTGCCTAAATTAGTCACAAAAGTTGCCCAATGGAATGTCCGTACTATGTACGAGACTGGAAGATGCGCACAAATAGCCAAAGAATTGAGAAACCATAGTATTGATGTGCTAGGCATTAGCGAGGCAAGTTGGAATGAAAGTGGAGGGATAACACTGAGTACAGGTGAAGAAATTCTATATTGAAAAAAAAGAGAACTTTTATGAGAAATTGCAACACACTCTGAACAACACACCAAAGAGAGATATGAAGATAGTGATGGGAGACATAAATGCTAAGATCGGAGAGAACAACGAAAACAGGGAGAAAATAATGGAAAAACATAGTATTGGAGAAAGGAGTGAAAATGGTTTAAAACTGGTTGAATTTTGTGAGGCAAATGAATTGGTGATCGGAGGAAGTCTCTTCCCACACAAGGACTTTCATAAAGCAACCTGAGAATCACCTGACGGAAAAACGAAAAATCAGATTGACCACATCATGATAAACCAAAGGTGGAGAAGTTCACTACAGGATGTTGGAATTATGAGAGGAGCAGATTGCAACTCGGACCATCATAAGCTGCTGGCAAAAGTGAAAATCAAACTTGCCAAGGAAAAGAAAACTGAGACGAAGAGGGTTAAATACAACACCGATAAACTTAAAGATATAAAGAACAAAGATGAATTCCATTTAGAGTTAAGAAACCGAATTTCTGCACTGCACCACGAGGAACAAGAACTTCGATAGAGAATAGACTGCAGGAAGGGATATAATCAAGAATGCATGTGAAAAAGTCATTGGAAAGAGAACTAACAAGAAGAAAGATTGGATGTCTGATTACAGCTGGCAGGAGGTTGAGGAAAGACGTAAAATGAAAGAAAAAGTTAACACCGCCAAAACAAGAGCACATAAGAATGATGCCCAAGTAAAACACCGACCAAGAGCTGCGCAAAGAATTGAAAAAATCTTGTAGGAAAGACAAAAGAGATTACGTAAATCAGCTGACAAGAGAAGCAGGACAAGCAGCATACATAGGTGATATAAAGACACTTTATAATATCACTAAAACATTAAGCAGACGTAAAACATGCAAGTTTAAACCAGTAAAAGACAAAAATGGAATTGTACTCAATGAATTAAATGAGCAGATGGAAAGGTGACATGAGCATTTTAAAAATGTACTAAATAGACCTGAACCAGACCAGCCAGTAACATCAGAACCAGGACCAGAACTAAACATCAGAGTTGATAACATCAAGAAACATGAGATCAAGAATGCCTTGAAATCACTGAAAAAATGGAAAATCAGCTGGAATTGATGGAATACCGCCGAAGCATTAAAACTTGGAGGTGAAGAAATCTCTGAATTCTTGTTGAAATTGCTGAATAAGATCTGGGAAGCAGAAAGAATACCAACAGAATGGAATAAAGGATTATTAGTAAAATTACCAAAAAGGAGACCTAAGCTGTTGAGAAAACTGGAGGGAGATAACTCTTCTGCCAGTTGCAAGCAAGATTCTATGCAGAGTGCTTCTTAATAGAATGAAAGACGCTATTGATAAAGCTCTCTGTGACGAACAGGCAGGATTTAGACCAAATAGAAGTTGCACTGACCAGATTGCTACTCTAAGAATAATAGTGGAACAATCAGTAGAATGGCAATCATCCCTGTATATAAACTTTAAAGCCTTTGATAGTGTCAACAGAGATGGAATGTTGCAACTAATGAGACACTATGGCATATCATCAAAGATTGTAAATATTGACAAGACCCTGTATGAAGACTTTACAGTGCAAATAATACACGAAACATCTCCCACCGACCATTCCCATGTGAAAAAAGGTGTGAAACAAGGGTGTTTACTCTCATCGACCTTATTCTTACTGTTGATTGACTGGATAACAAAGCAGACATTTTACAAACCAAGAGGGATTCAGTGGAGTATGACGAGAAGGTTAGAAGATCTAGATTTTGTAGATGATCTCGCCCTACTGTCTCACCAGATTGAAGACATCCTAGACGAAACCAAAAGGTTGAATGACATTGGAGGGGACGACCTGGAAGAAGTGGAACAGTTCACATATCTAGGAAGTTTCATTAGTAAGATCGGTGGCACATATGAAAACATAAATGCCAGAATATGCAAAGCCCGTCAAGCATTCGCCATGTTAAAACCAAAAAATCAAACGTGCGTGCTTAGTGAAAACACCAAGGTCAAAATATTCAACACCAATGTAAAATTTGTCCTTTTCTATGGGTGTGAAACCTGGTGACTAACAACTGGACTTCAACATAAAATCCGGGTATTTATCAACAAATGCCTCAGACATATTTGTAAAGTGTGGTGGCCAAGAAAAATTATTAATGAACAACTTCTGGTTCGTATCAACCAAGATCCAAAATACCCACATTAAAAGAAGGTCATGGCGATGGATTGGCCACACATAGCAAAAACCGTATACCAGCATTACCAGAGAAGCGCTAGACTGGAATCATCAAGGACAAAGGAAGCAAGGAAGACGTCTTCACAGCTAGAAAAGAACAAGGCTGAAGGAACTGGAGACGATTGGCAAGAGCTGGGGTGAAGCGAAAAGAACGGACCAAAACAGAGTCAGATGGAGAGCAACTGTAGTAACCCTGTGCTCCACAAGGAGTGAAGAGGACTAAGTCAAGTAAGTCACAGATAGTCTTGGCATTAGAGCTGAACGGAAAATATAATAATAAACAATTGTGAATATTGCAGGAGATAGACTTTATATATTCGATAAGACTTTTGGACAGAGAGCCATCTGGACAGTGAATTTTTATCATAGGTTTATAGATCTCTAAAATGACCCCTAAACAACAAAAAATATCCATAAAATATGAAGATAATAGAAGGAAGCCTTTGTTACAAAAGAGGAGAAAAAAATTGGAGAAAATCCTTTCAAATAGTATCAGCCTGCATATACCTCGGGCATACTTCCTGTATCAGGTGAGAGGACGTGCCGCTGGAATAGGTAAATTTTTTCAACTTCAGAAGAAGTCAGGTGGTAGATTATGTAGTATACTACACTTTGTATGAATCATGCAAATTCAGTAATATGTACATATTTTATTGCCAATTAAGGGCCCATAGGGGGACTACATGAGTATACATTTTGTAAAATATACACAAAGAGGAAAAGAGCATTGAATCGTTAGAAAAGTACAATTACATAAAACAGTTATATTTATACATTGCTGCAAATACATTTTCCAACTGCACTAAGTATTTTCTGGTTTTCAGAAGTAAGAAGATAAATAAATTTTTGTTCATTATCTAAAAGATTGAAATTTGAAACTTCGTTTTCAACCAACTCAAAAAGAACCTTTCTATAATTAGAAGACTTTTAACACACTATCAAAAAATGAGTTGCATCTCCTACAGCATTTACCAGACATTTGTTACAAAAACGTTCATTTCTAGGAATGTTAGAGTATCGACCCATCTCAATCATAAGTTTATTAGCTGAAATACGTAATTTAATAAAAGATTTTCTTAGTTCAAAGTTTTTAATTTCAGCTAAATAATTCTCAAAACCAAAATACTTTTAACAAAGTATGTACATAAGTTGTCATTTTCAAATTTAGCAAATTAGCAAATTTGTGGAGCACCCACTATCTCTATATGTGTTGATCAAGTTGTTTTTTAATATCTTTTTGAATTAAACAAATCTTTAATTTTTTTGTCAATATTTAGATATTCTCTTATTTTAATTACCACAGAATACTATGACAATTTGTTGCTATGATGAACAAATAAACATCCTTCAAAAGTTCAAAATCAGTAAGGTTTTCTAGTCGATACCAGTAACTTATCAATGATTTTAAAACATCATAGTGCAGAGAAAATCTACCAAAGTCTGATAAAACAGCAAAATTGACTTTTTTTATGCACACCAAGAACACATAAAAAACTTAAGGTGGAGTTTCTCACACTGAAGAGTCTTGAAAAAATCATCTGCAACAAATTGACTGGAACATAGTTTTTTGAATGAAATATTGTAACTTCCCCAAATTTCTGAGTTATATAAAAGTATAGGTTTTCAGGCGCGGATCCAAGGACGCCCCCCCCCCTCTAAAATTGAACAAAATTTTTTTTGCATAAAATCTTGATTTTCACAAATTTTGTACACAATTTTTTTTTTAAATTCTATTTACCCCCCCCCCCAAACCTGAGATCCTGTATACGAATCTGGTTTTATTGTATGATCAAAAAGATGCATACTTGTTTGGACTCCAGGTCCAATACTTAAAAAAGTCTTTCTTCAGTTTATAAAAGGCTCTGAGTGCCTTATATATTCATTTTTGCAATATTAAAGCTTCCTGATGCTGAAAAATATGTACCAAGATATTTGCAAGAAGATACACACTCAACCTCCCATGTGATACGCCCCCAAAAGCCTGAAAAGGTTACACATTTTTATTTTTCTTAATAAGTTGCTTTATAGTTTTATATGCTAAAATGTATAATTATGTTCATTCCAATCAGTCTGCTCTTAAGAGATAATCCACATTTAAAATCCAATAGTTTCTATTATATTTCAGTGTCATTTACAGTTATCTCTTTCATTTTGAACTCTCATTAAATTCTATATCTATTTATATCTCTAGAACAGGGGTGATTTTGAGAGGCCACATGTTAATTTCTGTTAACTGTAACATTTTAAACAAAATATAAAACATAAAAATATGTAGGCTTTCCAACCATGAATAAAATTTTGTGTGATTCTTATGAGAAGTGTAAGGCCAAAAATGTGATCCGCCCTAATCAGTGACCTTCCGCAACGTTTTGAACTATTTCGTGTGTATTGGCTGTTCGAAAAATGACGTCGAAAATGACAATGTCATGTTTAAGCGAATACTGTGTTACATCCACTTGATGGAATTTTTTTCGATCTGGAAAATTTAGATCTGTTAAAATTAGTCTTTCTACTACTTTTCTTGTCTAGATTTTGAAAAAAAATAGGATTAATTTAATTTTTTTTTGTGCAAGAAATTACAATACAGACACGTGTTATTTCAAATTCAAGGAGTAATGATTGAAATCCATATGAAAAGGCCTCGGCTTTTAACATTAATTATGTTTGAGGGTTCTCATATGATGCAGTAAAATATTTCGCGAAAATAAAAATGAACTACTTACATTCAGTATTACTAACTTGAAAGCCGAACAACTCTTAACAAGTGGAGTATGATCTGAATGTCAAGGATGCTCTCATGACGTCACAACACGTTTTGACGCAATTTTTTTTCTTTTTTTTTTCCTTTTTATATATTTGTTTTGTTAATTCAGAGTATTTTCGGGAACGCCTTATGAGTAACAGACACTATGTATTCGATGAGAACATTTGACTTTTATAAAAGGGTAAGTGCTATAGAAATCCATTCTTTTTTTAACTTGAAAATAAAGCATGAATCTATACAGCCGGGAAGCCACGGAAATAGGAGAGTTCCACTCGACGTTTTTAGTCACGTGACTTTTACCGTCAAATGTTGACGTTTTTCGTGTTGCGATGAGACCATTAAATTATGTCTTTTTAACACTTAAATACAATTATTTTAACATAGCTATGTATTCAGATACAATCTTACGATGCATAAGAATAAAATTGTTTATGTTTTAAACTTTGAATAAAGAGGATTTTGAGAATATTGGATCAAAAATGTCAAGTTGCAATGGAAATCTGACGATAAATACTCGTTAAAATTAATAAGAGTTGCATAAAATGGACGAATGCTGGTCATTTGAATGTGTAAAATAGGTAACAAATCATTGCCGATACTTATAATAGTAACAGTTTTCTCATACATATTATGGGATGGATTTGTGTCAGAGATTTCCCTACCTGATTGTAAAATATCCAACGTCATGTCACCGGCATTTCTATTCTGTTCGGAATTCTCTGCTTTAGTCGATATGTTCGTTCGAAAAATGAATAAATATTTACTACGAATGAACATAGTTTGATTAAAAAGGGGGGCGTGAATACAATTTTGATAAGAATGATTATGTGCATTTATTTGGATAACAAGTTCCCATTTCATGTTTATTTTACTCATTTTTCATTGGATATGAAAACACTTGAGGTCATACCCTCTAGAGTTCTTCTTATAAACGAATGCTGCTTCACATAAATCCAAGGGCAACATGGGGTTCTGTGCAATTTTGTAGTTTTCTTTTGTGATATTTGGAAACAAAAAATATTCGTTTTTATGTGATTTTTCCTTCCATACTAATAAAAATAAAGGAGTACCAAAGGGATGTTCAGACGGCAAAAATTCATTAAAAAAGAAGACAAAACTCTTAGCTATAGACATTTAAGACAATGACAAAATGGAAACCCACAACAACACGTCTAAATCTTTTCCGACACCCAGTCACTTGAATAGAAGTAAACTCGTGTTCTTCGGAAAAGTGACCAGTTCCTGCTTGTTGCAGCACATCCATTGCTCTAGTTATAGGGAGGAAGAGAAAAATCTGACGAACTGACATCCATTTTAACCCTTTCAATGCGTGCTCTCTTTATCTGACCCTTTTATTTAAGTGTGTTGCGCTTATTATGGAATTTGTCTCCATCTGATATGAATGTGTTTTATACATATGTTCTAATGTATATTTTATATTTTTAACTGTGATGCAGTAACCTGAAATCTCTCTAGAAATTTTTGCCTTTTCCACATTTTTTATTTAATCTAAACTATTTGTGGTCACCTTTTTTTCTTCTTTTCTTTTTTCTCTTAAATTAACATTTTTACCACATAGGGTCGAAATATAACCCAGGTCCTAATTCTCTCTTAATGTGCAAAGATTGCAGTGGTTTGGAACCATGAAATCTGGTTTAATCAACCTTTTATCTAAAAAACCATTTCAGGACCTCTTTGATCTGCTAACACCCTATATACAAAGTTAAAATCAGAGGCTGCTATGTTTAGTTTTCTGTAAATAGCATAAAAGCAATTCAAATAAAAAATAAAATAAAAATCAAAATTTGCTAACTATGCCACTGCCACAAAATCTTCGTTTTGCATGATTCTAACAGAGACTAGGGGAAGGTTGGATCCAAAAAACTAGTTTAACCTTGCCACATGCAACATGTGCCTGTCCCAAGCCAGGAGTCCTTTTCATGTTTAATGTGTGTGTTGTTTTCTATGGATCTTGTTTCCTGTCCAGAGGGAGAGTTTTCCTTGGTGATGTTGAGATTAGTCCAAGGATCATATACATTTAGTTATATACTGGACCAATAGCAAGATAGCGAGCAGCGACTATGGGCTTTATTGAAGGCTGCTCACTGTCTTCTTTTGAGGATTTTGTAATTACTGTTGGTTTATTGAATTATGTCGTGTACATTTATTCCAAATTCCATTTAAGCAAGGAGAATCAAAGGGGCATTCATGTTCCAATCCTGAGAATTTCACCAAGGCAAAAGGTAAATAAAAAAATAACATTGTTTTTTTTTAACCTTCATTTGCAAAATTCATTGATTACAGGATGTTATCAAGTCAATATACATAAGAAACTTGTCAACACTAATTCATTTCTATTCTAAATCTTGTTCTATAGACTTTGAATATGAACTATGAATAAAAATTACAATAATAATCTGTTAATTCTGATATAATAATGCTTACTTCATTAACTAAGAGCTTTCTTCCAACAAAACTGCCAGCTATAGCCATTTTTACCAGGAAATGACAAGACAAAATGCACAGCATTTACAAAAAGGGGTACTAGAGGCGTTTCAATTCCAACTTCCCCAGACAGTATATGATGACCAGCATCACACAGAAAAGATGGGTACTGAAGGTGTTTCAATTCCAACTTCCCCAGACAGAACATGATGACCAGCATCACACAGAAAAACACACATACAATAAACAGTTTAGGTACTGAAGGTGTTTTAATACCAACTTCCCAAGACAACACATTATGACATAGCTGGCAGTATTTTAAAGATTATTTGCTTTAATGACTTGATTTCTTAAAAAGAGATATACCAACAATTTGTGTATTTATATAATTATTAAATCAATGTTTCTAAATATCATTTTAAATTGCATTAATGTTGACAAGCTTATATAAATTTTAATTTTTAAAGTTCTTTCTATTAGCTGACACATCATGTATTTCCCTGACTGCTTAAAATGGTCTCACTTACCTGAAAAAAAAAATATATAATTATGTATACATGTATAGGTAATGAATTAAACAATTTGAAGGAACTGTTTCAAAACAAACTATATGTATAAGATGTACTTGTAACTTTAAAATAGCTTAAAAATCAAACATAAAATCTAACATATGTACATGATTATATCATAGTGTATTAGTGCACCATAATTTTTAATATTAAGAATAAGTCATATTATTAATTCTTGTACATGTATAAATACATGTATGGTCTTTAACACTTAGCATGCAACTCAAATTACCTTGTTTAACAGTCATTTCTATCATATTCACCATTCATTGATACATATCACCAAACTCATTGGGCTCCATCTACAAGGTTTCTAAAACTATGGCTAACAATTCAATGATATTAATTAATTCAAAAACTACATTCCTATTATAAAATATGAAAACAGAAGACATGACTAGGATTATCATAAAAATCTGAAAACATAACACAGTCACATGACTAGGAATATCATAAAATCTGAAAACATAACAAATGACTTGGACTATCATAAAATCTGAAAACATAACACATGACTTTGACTATCATAAAATCTGAAAACACAACACATGACTAGGACTATCATAAAATCTGAGACTAGGAGTATCATAAAATCTGAAAACACAACACGACTAGGAGTATCATAAAATCTGAAAACACAACACATGACTAGGATTATCATAACATCTGCATTAAAATCTTTAAAACACAACACATGGCTAGAACTATATCTGAAAACACAACAGCACATGACTAAGATTATCATAAAATCTGAAAACACAACACATTACTAGGATTATCATAAAATTTGCATAAATTTGAAAATACAACACATGACTAGGAGTATCATAAAATCTGAAAACATAACACATGGCTAGGACTATCATAAAATCTGAAAACACAACACATGACTAGGATTATCATAAAATTTGCATAAATTTGAAAATACATCACATGACTAGGAATATATATCATAAAATATGCATAAAATCTGAAAACACAACACATGACTAGGACTATCATAAAATCTGCATAAAAATCTGAAAACACAACACATGACTAGGACTATTATAACTTGTATTCACCAAATTATTTTAAAATGACGAGGTCATCATAAAATATGGATAACAACACTATCTAAACCTGAAAAGTTCTAAATGCATTCATACAATCACATGATACATATACATCATGTTATCTGCATGTGAATAAAATCCAAGATCATCTCAGATTCATAGCTAGAACAAGAATGAAGAATAAAAACATAGTAAAGAAACTTGAATACATGTTTTCTTCTTCTATATGTAGACTTTGTAAAATCTCCGAAATTAAAAAAAAATGATATTCACAATATGAAAATATAGTCTGGCAGTGTTGAATCTGACAGTTAGGCAGTCAAATGTATTAGTTTAAACAGTATTTTATTCAAAAATATTGACATACATAGTAATGAATACAATAAAGGGATTGGAAAACAAGTGCAAAACACTTATATAAATTCCTCTCCCATAAGTAAATGTAGTTCGAAATGGTACATGTAAAAAATAAATCATTATTAGGCAAAGACCATACAATATCAGATGTAATTAACATACACATAAGTGAATATATGAAGACTTGAAGCCATATAATGGATCAGTAGAAGCCACACATTATTACACTAGAGAATACTAGTATATAGAATACTGTGTACAGTATCATAATGTAATATGATATAAGAGACTTAGGATTTGCCATGTCAAACTTCAAATTGACAAGGGAATATACGGACCAATCTCCATTATCTATTGGAATATCTGCATATGAAGAAACAAAACACACATTTCAAGATAAATGAAACTTTGGAAACCAAAACGTCTATTCAAGTACATGAAGAAATGAATTCTCATAAAAAAGAATTCATACATGTCAACTAATAATACAAGTACAGGGACATCTGAAAATGTAATTCATATATATGATATTTAATCTAAACATCCCCCTCCACATAAAGCCAGTAGTCATCATCAACCTGTTATCCTTCATTCTGGTTGTCAATCTGTTCTACAATCACTTCGTCATCTGACAACTCATCAATGTTGTCCTCTAAATCTGCTTCAATATCTGAAGAATCAAAACATTGCTCTTTCATTAAAGATACATTTTTACAATTAATACATTTGCAACCAGGCCCACAAAACCCTTCTGTATTTTTCCTACATTTGTATCTATTTGTCAAACATCCAGTCTTACATCCACAACCTTTTGTGTACCACTGAACAGTCTTTTCAACTTTTTGAAAATATATATCTAAATCCCAAACAAAAGATAATTTATTATTAGCAATATCCCATCCAAAATCTGTAAGCAAACCAAAAGAAATATTATTTTGTATTGATTGTTTCCAATAACTATATACCCAACAGCAACGCTTCCAATGTAGTTTGAGTGCCTCTGGATTTGGCATCATTTCCACTTCTGAAACCACACGTTCCCACTGCTTCTCACGAATTCCTGTGAGAAAAGATACATGTTTTTTTAGTTCATCTTCTTCAGATATTGAAGAAAATAAAGCTTCTGGACTCACATAAGGCAAGAATGCTGAGCAGTGTCTAGTAAAATATAAAGAACCAATCAATCTGCAAAAGGATAAAAGTAGATTTGGTGAGTTCACATCTGTAAAGTCATTAGAAACAATGAAAGAAGCATATTTTCTAAAAAAACATCAAAAAATGTCTTCTTTCCGAATCCTCTAAAATAAGACACAAAATCACAGCCACTGTAAATATAAACTAGCTGAATATAATCAAGAACTTGAGGTATATTTTGAAGTTGAATGTCATTTAAAATGAGCTCTGTCGGAACATTCATGTTAAGGAAGGTACAGTCATAAGAAGAATCTTTCAGCTGAATGAAAACAGACTTATTTAAGGTTAGTGTGATTGGCATTCCAATTATAAAAATATCTGTATCAGGACTGTAAATTATAACTTGGTCGGTCAGGGAAACAGCAGTATGTAACCAAACCCTTGTGTCAGCTTCTTCGTGGTTACCATGAACCAAGTCATAATCTTCAGTCCTGCCCCTTGAAACTGAAAATGCCTTGTCAGTATCACTTCCATCAAAGCCACCAGCTGTAATAAATATAAAATCATGAAAGTGATCAGCAGCTAGAGCCAGAAAATAAGAAGACAAAAAGTTTATCTTCTGTTGTCTAACTGCTAATTAGAAGGAAGTAAAGTATCAGGTGTTATGGTAGAATGGAAGACTGCTTCTTGGACAACTGTGTCCCGCCTACTTCTTTCTATGTCTTTAGGGCTTACACCATTTCTATTGGGATGGTCAAACACCAAATGAACTTCACTGACCTTATATTGCTGAACTGATCTGGTTACCCATCTCTGAAACAAAAATTCAGCATACTGACCAAAAGTTCTGTGAGTAGGAAGAGGATTTGAATTTATGATAAACATACCATCAATAACCACAGAAGTTTTGTTAGAATCAAGATCAGGTAATTTAGAATCAAAGGCTTCTGAATAGAGACCTTTGAAGACAGAAACTGTAGAGGACTTCGGTCCCTTTTCTGGAACACCTTCAGCATTACACAAAGCTCTAGGCATATGTCCTAATCTATGACAAGCCAAAGTGGACAAAATTCAACATTTTGTAATATTAGAAAACATACTTTTTTAATATTACAAAATCATTTTTCAATATTAGAAAAGACTTTTTAATATTATAAATTCATTTTGTAATATTAAAAATTCCTGATTCAGTAATATTATAAAACATCACACATTTTGTAATATTACAAATTGAATTTGTATTATTAGAAAATGAATTTGTAATATTGCAAAATCAGTTACAGCTTTAATATTACAAAATGATATTCTAATATTAAAAAATCGTAATTGAATACAAGAAGTCCATTTTCTAATATTAAAAAATCGGTTTTTTTATATAATAGAAATTCAATCGATTTTTTAATATTAAAAAAGAGTTTTGTAATATTAGAAAATGAATTTGTAATATTAAAAAATCATTTTTAATATTAGAAAATACTTACTTTTGTCCACTTTGGCTTGCCATACTAACCTTTCTTATGCCGGGCACAGGTATGGTGAATATGTCGAGACAACAACTCCACCAGGATGAAAATGTCAGCCCAAGCCTCTCCCCACCCCAAACCACCCCCCCCCCCAACAAAAAAAATGAACGACGAGGACTCTTCAGACTACAGGGCAGGCTGCAGCTGGCCCCAAATCATCAAATGTACCTTTTTCTGCTCATTTGTTCGTGATTTTAATTCTTCAAGTTCGTGCGAAATTTTTCATTTTTGAATGAGTAATCAAGGGAACCAAGGTTATAGCGGTAATCAAAAGAATGTAATCCAGGGACAAAGACCAGACATGGAAAACAGACATACACAACAAAGAACATAAAGTAACTAAAATCATACGTACAAAGTAACAAAAGTAAATGAGCAACTTGGACTCCACTAAAAACTGGGAGCATGGATCAGGTGCACCGGTAGGGTAAGCGTCCTCTGCTTTTCTAGAAACACCCGCCGAGTTGCTCATAAAAAGTCAAGTCCGGGGTACGATTTTTGTCAAACTTACCAACTTACAACGATCCGACAACAAGGGTTCTACTTTTCAATTGTGCCAATGCCTCCGATTTTTTTGTGTGAAATTATCACGAATGTTACACGTCTAGATTATTACGCACCCTCGATTTCTCATGCAAAGCAAACCTCATGATTTACATTTATTTCAACAAACCCTTGTATGAAATTGAATTTATCATTACAATTATTTTGACCCATTTTGACGAGTTTTGGTTAAAGTTTTCTGTTTCAAGTACTTACAGCATAATTTTAAGGAAAAATAAGAAGTACATGTACTACTCCATGCGAAGCTAATGGACGTCAAGGAAAACATTTTTGGCACAAATTATTAAAACAAGTTGTGGAAGTTTCTCAGAAAATTTGTTGTCCAATTCACAAACTTTAAAGGAATTAAGTTTAATTCATGAAAGTCTTAAATCACATCTTACACTTAGAAATCGATGGTAAAGGAAAACTATTGACCAAAATTTACGAAAAACGTGATGACTTTTCATTCAGAATTGTCAACTTTCCTTTCATCTGTGGCAACATCCCTTCGGCACCTGCGTATGGAGTGTTCATATCACAATTCATACGTTATGCCAGAGCTTGCCGAAACTACGCAGACTTTTTGTATTGCGCTAGAACTCTAACAAATAGGCTTCTGGAACAGGGTTATGTTGCTACAAGATTGAAGTCATCACTACATGGGTTTTATGGTCGTCATCATGAACTCGTGGATCGTTATGGTGTATCCATCTGCACCATGAAAACTGATTTATTCAACGGGTCATAGTTTTCCTTTCCTCGTTTGTCTACCCCGGACTTGACTTTTTATGAGCAACTCGGCGGGTGTTTCTAGAAAAACAGAGAATGCTTACCCTACCGGTGCACCTGGTCCATGCTCCCAGTTTTTAGTGGAGTCCGAGTTGCTCATTTGCTTTTGGTACTTTGTATGTATGATTTTAGTTACTTTATGTTCTTTGTTGTACATGTCTGTTTTCCATGTCTGGTCTTTGTCCTTCGATTACATTCTTTTGATTACCGCAATGACATTACTCTTACAGTGAACAAGCACACCCATTAAGCGGCTGTGAAATAGCAATGTAAACTTAAAGGTAGAACGGTACTGTTCATTACTACTATGGTTCTCGCTATGATCCTGGTTAACTTACTATTAACCAAACGTAAAATTAAGAGTTGTATCAAACTTGAATGTTGTGTTGATATTTGTCTAATTTGTTGTGGGTTCTACCTTTACGGTCGTATCAAACTGCAACCCGGGAAGCTTAACATTCCTTGTTGAATTAGAATTGGTTAATATAATGTTGCATCATATTTGTAATAAGGATGAAACTTAAAGAAATTTTGATTGTGGGTATTATAATGTTTATACATTTACATGTACATAGATTCAATAATGTTCATGAGAAAGAGGTCTGAGGTGCATGCTTTCAGCTTTACGGAAAGATTCATGTCTACACCAGATTAGGTTGATCCTAATAAAATTTAATAACAGGATGAAGAAAGGTTTGTGTTGAGTTTGGGGTTTTGGAGGAATGTCGCGTAGTCCTCTGACCAACCAAAATTGTGTCGGGATGTTTCTCGGTGCATCATCCTGTACACTTTGTGCACATGTGTAGTTTAATTGCCTTTACTATTAAAAAAAATCGGCATAGTTTTAAATTTCGTAAAACATAGAATTAGAGACAGTGTGATTGTTACACAAAAATAAGAAGGTCGGACCTGAAAGCGTGAGAAAGGAATTTAGAGTAAAACGTAAATGCATGGAATAACTTAAAACAAAAACGAAATCTAACGACGTGGATACAGAACTTATCGTAAACTCAAAGACTAAGTGTTGTTTAACTGACAATTTCAACAGAATCAGGATAAAACAGATTTTTACGTAGTTTCCGTATTTTGACGGAGAGAAAAAAATCTGCGAACGAAACGTTTTAAATAAAAGCCATTCTCAACACTACCATTGACACCTCAAAGGCAAGAATTAATCAAATTTTCAGATTTTTGCGAAAAAAATCCTAGTCAAGTCAAGTCAAGTAAACTTTAAATTCGACTTATCAAACAAGAAACATAAGCTCTGTAGAGCTTTTAAAATCGACATAAATAAACACAAGACATACACATAAACTTAAAGCAAGCACATAAAAAGCACTATAATAAAAGCAATGCAGACTAAATTTAAAAGCAGACGCTACTAAGCAGCTAAAAGCATTAAAATTAACATGCCAGCAAGATTAAAATAATAAATGAAAGATTTTAAGGAGACGATGTTGAAACTGTAAGTTGGGTAGGCCAAACTATTGGCAAAAGGAGCAAGAACATCCCTCCACCTCCCACTTATTTATCAAACTTTTAAATTGATCAAGTGCCATTTGGAAGTTGGTTCTACAGTTTAGCTGCCCCATAACTGACAGAGTGCAGGCCATACCTGGCTGTGTTTACTCTTGGTAAATAGTGAGAAAAGTGTAGTTAAAAAATATTTTTTAATTGTTGACAAGCCTTTTGGCAGGATTATACAGGTAAAGTTTGGTATAATTATGTATGGCAAGCCTTCGATGACCCGACTCAATTTTTTTTTCTATGCATTGTAATTATTACAGCTAGAAAAAAAAATCCCAAATTTGGCATGTTGGTAGATATACGTTTGACGGACTTGTGTATTTTTATCCTGATTTTTTTTTGTGATCAAACACAAAGCGTGATCCAATTTTGATTAAACGAACCCCCACTCAACATCATTTCAAGTTCTCGTCGCGGTAGGTTTCTGTCTGATATAGAGGATTTGTCCCTCGATACTTTCCCACATATGATACGTAAAGACAGACATAAATCTGGAGGTGGTATGTACTAGGGTCACAGAGTTTTAGTAGTGTTTGATTGGTTCTTGAGTGAGTTCATACGGTTGATTTTGTATTCATGAATTTAGGTTTCGAGCTGGACAGACGCTCATAACATTAGTTCAGCTGTATATCGATTCAGTTCCATGCAGTCTTATTCATTTATTCCCAGTTAACAATAACCTTCGACAGAAGACGTAAGTAGCACTATTCTTTTCTATTCCATTTTTACAATTAACGATGTAATTAACAGGATAAAATTAAAGTACACTTTCATGGCTAAACCTCTACGCTTGATTGCACTACGGCATGTTCGATTCCTAACGCCTGTGTGACCTATTGTTATGAGTGTGATAGGGACAATCCAAGCCACGATAAAGGTTTATTATTATTTTATAATTACCAGTAAACAAGATTTTATATTCCGTAATCGCGCAGTTTTGGCGCGTAAATATTTTTTTACAAGTATTGTATCAAGTTACGTACGATATTTTCAGATACTGGTTACGACGGCTCGTAATTGTGAATTCTACATTATTTGTATTTTATCAGCAATACACACAAAGCTTAGTGCAGAATATATACTTATAAATGTATTTGTTTTAGGGTATTGAAAAATTACCATAAAACTGGTGTCATGTAAACAGGATGTATTTCAATCCACAATTGGTAGGTACTTTTATATTGTTTGTAGATTATCGCATATAGAATTTCATAATGGAGTTATCTCCGTTATTGATACACATATATGGTCATGAGTACATAGCACATGAAACTAGATAAGTACATTACGGACTATTTTCAAATAGATATATGTAAGCGTGGTTTTATAGATTTAATTGACATACATGTAGCTGTACTATTAAACACTATTCCCCTGTTAACAAATGTCTCAGATATTCAGTCACTGACGAGTACGGTGTACGAGGACGATGAAAAATCATCGTTTTAATTGAACACTTTTGTTCTATATCAAACATTAAAGAAGCAAATAATCCTCTACCAAACATTGAGCGAAAATCAAATGATGAAATATTTACCATAAATATAGGACGTTCCGAAATAATAGATGTTATCCAAATTTTAAACCCGAATAAGTCATGAGATGCTAAAACAAAGCCCAGAAAAAATCTCAATCCCTTTACAGATAATATTTAATAAATCCATTATATATTGCAAATTTCCCTTCAGCTGGAAGACCGCAAACGTGACTCTGACTTTTAATCAAAGTACGCAAGTACTGAATCAATTTATATCGATCGTTTAGATTTTTACGCCGCGAATAATCGTCATATTGTAAAAATCGGGGATAAAAGAAAGAACAGGGATCGAAATCTACAGTATCTAGAAAACGAGCTTATTGTTGTAAATGGTTAACATTAATCTCTTTGATTGCTTTTTGAATTCACCATTCTGACTACGAAGGACACTAAAGAAAAAACACACACTAAAATTCATGATGTATAGTAGCAGTGCACCGATTTGCGTAATACCCAGGTTCGATGTCGGTTTACATGAAACACCCAGATGAATTATCACAAAACTCTCCGATATACTGCATAATTGAGCTACAAACTACTATTTGGCCTTTCCCAGTTTCTAAATTTTCAAGTCGAAACTCAATTTATATATCGACCTTCAGATCGAAAATGTCTGTCAAATCATTCAAACTTAACCATAATCATTGAATGACACAAATGCTGTCTTCAGATACATGTATGCCCCTCTCAACAAAATAGATTTCTAGGTTAATAAACTATACAGCACAAGTGCTGTAAGTTACCGCATAGACACATGTATCATGTGAAAGCGCTTAGTTTCCGGGCACATAGTCCAAGAGACACGTACGCGTACATTAATAGAATATAATTTCAACAATAATATCTGGTACAGGAAACACTATAGTCATGTACTTTTAAGGTCCTGGAACAGTTCTATCATCATAACACATGGACAAAAAGCCCAATGGTTATTACAAAAAGAAATATCAACGGACCACAGACTAACATCATTCCTGAGATATGCATTATCGAAATTTCTATGCCATCTTCTCAGCATTTTTTTTCACTTGTTATCTCCGGGCTATAGATGTCTTGAGGCGAAAACCGTTATAATAAAGAGCTTGGCAGAGCATGATACGACCGCGTTGATCGAACCCTAAACAATTGAGGCAAGTGTTGACACAATATTATTCTTTGACACACTTAAGCATAGGGACTTATATCTCATTATAGACTCAACAACTAGTTTGGGCACAATATTAATAGCACAAAATTTGAAAATTAATTGAAAGTTTTCAAAATCGGACCGATTTTTGTGGGTGTTGCACCTTTGACCCTTTTAACTCGAAAACGGTGAGAAATATCTGAAATCTGATAGAAAAACGCAAGCAGAATAAAATACGGAAAAAAATAAAATACACATGTAGTCGATTTTTTGAGCGTGTGGCCCTTAGACGTGCATCAACACGGTAAGATATATCAGAAACCTGATTGAAAAATTCATAAAGAAACCAATAAAAAAATCAAAATTTTGAACTAGAAATTCGGACTAGAAACAAAAAAGTTTTTTTTATTGTCGTGGTCCAATTTTATACCCTTTATTCCAAAACGTTTATAGATAAGCCTACCCTGTAAAAAAATGAAAAAAAAAAAAACAAAATTTCAAAAGGAACAGATTGACAAGGGATTAGGTGATACATCAGGATGGATTCGGGGGTTAATGCTACCCTTTTGTTAAAAAAAAAAAGACAAAAAAACATGAGCGGCAATTAATTTTCTGGAACCCCTCTCTTTATTCAAGTTTCTTGATCGGAACCACTACTCGACATTCCTCTTTATATTTCATTGTTATGATTGATGACTATTTATAATTTCGAAGGATATTCATTTCTAGCTTACTATCTATCAAATGGTTTATTATATGTCTAAGAATAAAGCATTACTAGACAACTTGAATAGATCGACACTGAACGACTGGTTTATTCGGGTAAATACATAGAAATAAACATATATTGTTAGAAGTTAGGGGTCTCAACTATTTTTAATTGGATCGTTATTAATACAAACAAAATAAATCAGCATTTTAAGTTCGCAGTAAAATTTGTTTATTGGATTTGTTTATTGGCGTAAATAAAATAGAATTGAATTTGATATATTAAAAATACATACAACGTGGACCTAACTATCTGCATTTGAACTTTACGGGGTATGCCGATTGAACTATTTTCCTGCGGCAGGGTAAGATAATCGCAAATGCTATCAGTGTTTACAAATCTTAAAGGCTCTTGCGACTGCTATATCAATTCTGATCTTCGATCTAAATTGATAAAAATGGGAATACCGCTTTACCGTCGAACTACAGACCTATTTCTTTGATCAGCTACAATCACTTGTTTGAAAATAAACTTTTGTACGAATACCAAAGCGGGTTCCTCCCTGGATATTCAACAGTGCACCATTTTTCAGTGCTTTATAACTCTGTTCTTGATGGATTAGCAGTTTCTTTTATTTTGACTTCTCGAAAGCGTTTGGTAGAGTGTGGCACAAAGGTTTACTGCATAAATTGAAATCATACGGCATAACTGGTGACCTTTTATAATGGTTTAAAAGTTATTTTGAAAACAGGGAACAAAGAGTTGTAATAAAAATATAATGTCCCCCTTTGCGATGTCTCAGCTGGAGTTCCACAAGGGTCTGTGCTAGGTCCTCTATTATTTATCATTTTTACAAACGATATATCTGAAAAGATAATTTCTTTGACAAGACTTTTTGCAGATGATGCATCATCTGGAGTTTCCGGAACCGATCCTGTACATATTAAATCTATCATAGATCCTGATCTTGCTGAACTAGACGACTGATCTAAAAAGTGGTTGATGACGTTTAATCAAGCAATTCCAATTGTTGACTCTCATAAACACTTAGGTGTAACATTTAGTCTAAATAGTAAATGGAATACTCACATTGACAACATCATAAAAATTGCTATGAAACATATCACATTCAAATTCAGTGCCCCAATAGGAACGAAAAACAGTTCAAATGATTTAATTAAAAAAAAACAAAGTTTGAATTGCAAGAAAACGCATTAGATAGTTCTTGATAATTTGATTTATGTCCTGTACGAAATTTTGAACATGCCCGGTGTATTTTGGCAGTGAATTACGGTACTTCTGGACACCCATGTTGAATAATAATAGTTTCTCATACAGTTATTCAAAACTGCGCTTAAAATAATAAACTTCGATAGATAAATAATAAATTCACAACACGAAACAAATATTTTGTTAAGAAATTGTTATCTTTTTTTAAGATACTCTACATTTTATAACATCTATTAAAAAAAATAATAAAACAAAATGAAATTGAAAACAAGTTTCCTTTACTATTCTTTGGAAACATAATTAGCAAACGATGAAGGCCAATTTAGCAATCTATTTCCATTCATACATCTTTTAGGTGATACTTATTGTGTATTCAAATCAAATTGGAATGTTTGTAAATAGCTTAACGTGAATGGCCGACTTTGTAACGTAATTCACTTATAACAGTGTCATATAATCCATGGCTTTCTTATGCTTTAATTGGAACACATAACAGAATTGGAAGGTTAAACACGAAAAACAACTAATTGCAATATTTTGGCAGGTAATATTTTCTGGTATACTTTCAAAACATAAGATGTTTGATCAACGAGTAATCATCTAGCAGAAATAATTATAATGTCAAAATTAAAATGTAACGTAATTCACAGAAACAACTTTTCGCTGTTATTGTAACGTCACTTGAAAGAGTAATCAAGCTAGAAAACCAATATTCTAGCGGAAATCAAAAGAATGTAATCCAGGGACAAAGACCAGACACGGAAAACAGACAAACACAACAAAGAACATAAAGTTACTAAGATAATACATGTACATACAAAGTAATAAAAGTAAATGAGCAAAACTCGGACTCCACTAAATCTGGGAGCATGGACCAGGTGTACCGGTAGGGTAAGCGTCCTCTTTTATTCTAGAAACATCCGCCGAGCTGCTCATATAATGTAAATTCCAGGGTAGACGAAAGAGGAAGGGAAAACTGATACGTTGAACAAATCCGTTTTCATGGTGCAGGTACGAGAACACAATTAATTCCCCTTGGTTTTCGTTGTATACGAATATAGTTCCAACTTTGGTAGTAGGTACCTTCCACATTTTTTCATATTTTTACTGGAAACTTATTTGCTGAAGTTTTGCCTCTAATTGGTAGAAAATAGGTTAAAATTACTTGGGATTTTTTTTCATTAATCAATTCTGACTAAAAGTTGTGATTTGGTTCAGTGGAAGAAGGTTAAAATTTAGGACTTTTAACTCAGTTCATTTGTCATGTTTACCCCATCTCCGAATTATATGTATTAATTTCAGAAAATGATGGTAAAATTTTCTACAATTGATATATAAAATCCTGTTTGTACATATCTTTAGGCCAGAGAAGTTTTATTCAGTTTGCACCGGTGGAATTTTTTTAATCTGCTCAAATGTGTATATTGAAATGCACTTGAAAATTAATTGCGGTCTCGTGCCTAATAAGGGGGTTGCCAGGGTATCAGAAATTGTATTTGCTAGTATTTGCTGGGGGTAATTTGGTGTTTATTTTCAAGAATTCAGTAAATCTACATGAAATAATAAGATTTTGGCCCTTTATTCTCTATTTTCTGAAATTAAAATAAAAAATATGGTTTCTATGGGATTTTCCATTGAAATTGCACTTTTGCTAAGGTGCTAGGTATGAAATATAAACCTGTGGGGAAAATATTGTACAGCTTTGAGTTTTTCTCCTCTAACTATACACTAGGAACATCAAATCAACAAAAAACATACTTTATGAACAAGGTTTAGGCAGAAATCTGACAATTTAGTGTAATTTTTATGAACCCAGTCAATGAAATATGGCAAAATCAGGGGTTTTCACAGCCTTGTCTTAGGATCTATAAAATCACAGATATGTGTTTTATTGGTCTGAATCTTTTGTATTTGCTAGTAAATAATATAAATAATGTGAAAAAAAAACCTAATATATTCATTCCATTGATATTCATGCATCTAATGTAAGTCACTACATGTATATACCTTGTGATTCTCAAAAACACCTAATTTTAGACTTCCGCATACACTATAAGGTTTCAAAAATGAAATTTTTTGTAGAAAAACTGGAAAAATACAGCTGACTGTCTGCTTATGTACCTGATAAGCTTAGAACCTTACATTATTTTACATTTGTTTCAGATCTTTCATCCTTCAAAACCCAAATAAAGGCTAACTTTTAATATCGGACACAATCACACTTGAACAAGCTCTGTAGAGGTCTGGTTTAAATTGATCTGGAGTGACAGTTTTAGTTTTGAAACCACTTCTTATTGTTTTCAATGTACATTTGATATGTGTAGACCACTTTATGTTTGAAGTTGATCAATTTAAGTCATTGTCAGCATCATAAAATGAGTTTTCATATGTGTACCCCTATACATGGTCTAAAAGTGCATTGACCATGGCCGCATGTATAAAAACCCAATTTTTGGCCTTAAAACAGCTGGAACTTGAGTAAACTGAACTTCATTGCATCAAATACACATAATATGATGCAACCAATGTAAAAAATCACAAAAATATTGCATTAAAAAAAAAAATGCACATTTTAGAGGGGCCTTATTTCCTTCGACCATTGGACATGCGAGTCATGCAATGTACCACTGATACTAAATTTGCTATAACTTATATATTTTTCAACTAATCATGATGAAACTTTGTACTTGAAGTCAAAAAAGGTTTATCTTGACATGAGTGCAGTTTTTATTCAAATTGAGCACATTTGTTGATCTAATAGGTACGAGAACACAATTAATTCCCCTTGGTTTTCGTTGTATACGAATATAGTTCCAACTTTGGTAGTAGGTACCTTCCACATTTTTTCATATTTTTACTGGAAACTTATTTGCTGAAGTTTTGCCTCTAATTGGTAGAAAATAGGTTAAAATTACTTGGGATTTTTTTTCATTAATCAATTCTGACTAAAAGTTGTGATTTGGTTCAGTGGAAGAAGGTTAAAATTTAGGACTTTTAACTCAGTTCATTTGTCATGTTTACCCCATCTCCGAATTATATGTATTAATTTCAGAAAATGATGGTAAAATTTTCTACAATTGATATATAAAATCCTGTTTGTACATATCTTTAGGCCAGAGAAGTTTTATTCAGTTTGCACCGGTGGAATTTTTTTAATCTGCTCAAATGTGTATATTGAAATGCACTTGAAAATTAATTGCGGTCTCGTGCCTAATAAGGGGGTTGCCAGGGTATCAGAAATTGTATTTGCTAGTATTTGCTGGGGGTAATTTGGTGTTTATTTTCAAGAATTCAGTAAATCTACATGAAATAATAAGATTTTGGCCCTTTATTCTCTATTTTCTGAAATTAAAATAAAAAATATGGTTTCTATGGGATTTTCCATTGAAATTGCACTTTTGCTAAGGTGCTAGGTATGAAATATAAACCTGTGGGGAAAATATTGTACAGCTTTGAGTTTTTCTCCTCTAACTATACACTAGGAACATCAAATCAACAAAAAACATACTTTATGAACAAGGTTTAGGCAGAAATCTGACAATTTAGTGTAATTTTTATGAACCCAGTCAATGAAATATGGCAAAATCAGGGGTTTTCACAGCCTTGTCTTAGGATCTATAAAATCACAGATATGTGTTTTATTGGTCTGAATCTTTTGTATTTGCTAGTAAATAATATAAATAATGTGAAAAAAAAACCTAATATATTCATTCCATTGATATTCATGCATCTAATGTAAGTCACTACATGTATATACCTTGTGATTCTCAAAAACACCTAATTTTAGACTTCCGCATACACTATAAGGTTTCAAAAATGAAATTTTTTGTAGAAAAACTGGAAAAATACAGCTGACTGTCTGCTTATGTACCTGATAAGCTTAGAACCTTACATTATTTTACATTTGTTTCAGATCTTTCATCCTTCAAAACCCAAATAAAGGCTAACTTTTAATATCGGACACAATCACACTTGAACAAGCTCTGTAGAGGTCTGGTTTAAATTGATCTGGAGTGACAGTTTTAGTTTTGAAACCACTTCTTATTGTTTTCAATGTACATTTGATATGTGTAGACCACTTTATGTTTGAAGTTGATCAATTTAAGTCATTGTCAGCATCATAAAATGAGTTTTCATATGTGTACCCCTATACATGGTCTAAAAGTGCATTGACCATGGCCGCATGTATAAAAACCCAATTTTTGGCCTTAAAACAGCTGGAACTTGAGTAAACTGAACTTCATTGCATCAAATACACATAATATGATGCAACCAATGTAAAAAATCACAAAAATATTGCATTAAAAAAAAAAATGCACATTTTAGAGGGGCCTTATTTCCTTCGACCATTGGACATGCGAGTCATGCAATGTACCACTGATACTAAATTTGCTATAACTTATATATTTTTCAACTAATCATGATGAAACTTTGTACTTGAAGTCAAAAAAGGTTTATCTTGACATGAGTGCAGTTTTTATTCAAATTGAGCACATTTGTTGATCTAATAGGTACGAGAACACAATTAATTCCCCTTGGTTTTCGTTGTATACGAATATAGTTCCAACTTTGGTAGTAGGTACCTTCCACATTTTTTCATATTTTTACTGGAAACTTATTTGCTGAAGTTTTGCCTCTAATTGGTAGAAAATAGGTTAAAATTACTTGGGATTTTTTTTCATTAATCAATTCTGACTAAAAGTTGTGATTTGGTTCAGTGGAAGAAGGTTAAAATTTAGGACTTTTAACTCAGTTCATTTGTCATGTTTACCCCATCTCCGAATTATATGTATTAATTTCAGAAAATGATGGTAAAATTTTCTACAATTGATATATAAAATCCTGTTTGTACATATCTTTAGGCCAGAGAAGTTTTATTCAGTTTGCACCGGTGGAATTTTTTTAATCTGCTCAAATGTGTATATTGAAATGCACTTGAAAATTAATTGCGGTCTCGTGCCTGCAGATGGATACACCGTAAAGATCAATGAGTGCATGATGACGACCATAAAACTTCTGTAGTGATGACTTCAACTTTGTAGCAACATAATCCTGTTCCAAAAGCCTAACTGTAAGAAGTCTGGTGCGATACAAAGTCTACGTAGTTACGGCAACCTCCGGCATACCGTATGAGTTGTGATATGAAAATTCCATACCCAGGTGCTGAGGGGATGTTGCCACAGATAAATGGAAATTTGACAATTCTGAATGAAAAGTCATCGCGTTTGTCGTAAAGTTTGGTCAATAGTTTTCATCTACCATCGATCTCTACATGTAGGTTAAGATATGAGGCTGACTTTACAGTGTCTGTGGTATCCTTTATCAAGTTCTTTGGGTAGATGCGTTGTATCAAAACCCGAAACTAGGATTGTTTAAAGATAATACGTCATTTATATAGCTGAGAAATTGAAATTGATCGTTGGTATATGCTTAAAGATGCATTATCAAGTATTTTATTGTAGTTATGCTTGATTTCAATATATATATTCCTTGTTTTCAAGTGAACTAAATAAACAAAAACAATAATATAATTTATCTATATCAGTTCAAGAAACTCACGACAAGTTGTCATGTAAAACCATTTTCAGTGATCAAAATACACAGTTAATGAACAGGTGAATTACGTTACAATGTTGTAAATTACATTACGCCGTAATATATACCACTGCTTGATTTATATATCATACATAGCAATATCCTATTGACACCTTACCAATACATGTATTTTCCGTTTCTACGTTTACTGAAAATTAATAATATCTAAATAATTGCACTTAACAGAAATTAAGGACACCTACGACTAGAGAGAGTGATCAAGGGAACCAATGTTATAGCGGTAATCAAAAGAATGTAATCGAAGGACAAAGACCAGACATGGAAAACAACAAAGAAACATAAAGTAACTAAAATCATACATACAAAGTACCAAAAGCAAATGAGCAACTCGGACTCCACTAAAAACTGGCAGCATGGACCAGGTGCACCGGTAGGGTAAGCGTCCTCTGCTTTTCTAGAAAAACCCGCCGAGTTGCTCATAAAAAGTCAAGTCCGGGGTAGACAAACGAGGAAATGAAAACTATGACCCGTTGAATAAATCAGTTTTCATGGTGCAGATGGATAATCACAACGATCCACGAGTTCATGATACGACCATAAAACTTCTGTAGTGATGACTACAAATTGGTAGCAACATAACCCTGTCCCAAAAGCCTATTAGAGTTCTAGCGCGATACAAAAAGTCTGTGTAGTTTTGGCAAGCTCTGGCATAACGTATGAGTTGTGATATGAACACCCCATACACAGGTGCTGAAGGTGTTGCCATAGATGAAAGGAAAGTTGACAATTCTGAATGAAAAGTCATCACGTTTGTCGTAAAGTTTGGTCAATAGTTTTCACTAGAGGGAATGTTTACATCAGGAACGCATTTACAATTGTCTCCGCGTCACAACTTCCTTTCTAAAGATGCCCGTATGATAGGGGATGTCACTGATAATGATTCATAGTTAATTTGTTCAGAGAACAGTGCTTTTTATCCGTTAAGAGAAATTTCCGTAACGTAATTCACTTTATCGTTATTTTGTCTAAGGTCCCTTTGATCTTGCTATACGATCATTTTCAAACTCACGCCAGTCGAGTGAGAATGAAAATTATCGCTAATTTCTAAGTCCTGACATACAAGCAACAGCGTAGGAATATTTGACGACCCAAATAACCGTCTGTTTACTGCGTGTGAAATAATGGATAATTTGTGGCAATATTTTCTAGTCTACAATGGAAAATGATTAAATAGAGTAACTTACCCGATTAGAATGAATAAATCCCAAGATTATTTAACAAATTTTAAATGCGATCGTCATAGTTAACAGATTTTTTTTCAAAAAATGTGAATCACAGCTGCAAACATACGTGACGTCACGTAGCACGTGGCTGAAAAATAGTCCCGAAAGGAAATTTTGCAGCGCTTATAAAAGTCAAGAAAACTGAAAATAACAGAAAACTAATACCTTACAATTCAGCAAAACAGCGATAAACAGATTATTAAATAGTTTTAATATTATCGCTATTTTCTATGTCCATTACATACAAGCAACAGCGTAGGAATATCTGACGACCTCAAATAACCGTCTGTTTGTTTACTGCGTATGAAATAATGGCTAATTTGTGGCAATATTTTCTAGTCTACAATGGAAAATGATTAAATACATGCAGTAACTTACCTGAATAGAATGAATAAAATCCAAAATTATTCAACAAAGTTTAAACGCGACCGTCATAGTTAACCGATTTTTTTTTTCAAATGATGTGAATCACAGCTTACATATTTAGGTCAAGAAAACTGAAAATAAAAGAGAACTTATACCTTATACAGATTATTAAAATTTTTTTCAACTCATGAATCATTCATTTTCTTATTGTTTATTATTGTATGGTATTTTTTCCTCACATAGACTTACCATATGTGTCAGTTACATTTTCATTACAGCTTCAGGAAAATTGTAACGTAATTCACTGTGTTTCATGGGACATCCGTATTTTGTGAAAAATAAAATTAAATCGTTTTTGATGTAAAAATAACTGTTAAAATTGTGTTTTCTAGCCATTTTTTTTCTCCAAGACAACTGATTGGGCGTTCTTCATTTGGAGTATTTTATATTTCTCTATGTATTTTTAGGGGAACCCTAATTTGTGACATAGGGTATTTGTCGATTGAGTCTTAGATATTTATCGCTTTTGTTCAGTGAACCGGACCCATGCCCCGTAAACTATGCTTTTACAATCTGATAGTAAATTGCACTCAAAACTATATCAGGAAATTGCCTTTTGTCTTTGAAAATAGCTTGTGACTAAGAAAATTGGCCTTGGCGCACTTTTAACTGAATTTGAGTGATCAATGTGATGCAAAAGCTTAAATATAAATATAGGAATCCTTTAGAAAAACTTTATCTAGTTTACATACGGCCAATTTTAGGATATGCATGTGAAGTGTTGGGCAACTGTGGTGTAGTTTATTCGAATAAGTTAGAAAATATGCAACTTGAAGCATCTAGAATTGTAACTGGATTAGCTATTTTTACCAAGATAGATCTAATCTACCGCGAAACTGGATAGGAAACATTAAAATCTAGACGCAAGAGAAGAAAACTCCAAATGATGTATACACTGAACAACCAATTTGCACCTCCATTTCTGTGTAATTAACTTCCCCAGACAATTCAAAGTACTACTAACTATCTCTAAGAAATGGTTCAGATATAATATTACCCTTCTGTACACTTTCTATAACAGCAGAATCATTTATTCCCCCTGCGATAAGACATTGGAATAAACTAGTCCAATCAACAAGAGATTTGGATTCATTATCAAAATTCAAAAGCGAACTAAAACGTAAAGGAAAAACCAATAACCCCAAACACTACGCTTTTGGGCCCAAACGACTTAATATTGTTCTAACGCAAATGAGAGGAGGAGCATCATTTCTTAATTATGTCCTTCATAAAGTAAACATTGTAGGTAATCCAACTTGCAGATGTGGATTCAAAGTAGAAACTCAATACCATTAGGTGGATTTTACACTGAAATTAGCTTCCTTGGAAGTATTGGTCGTCTTATGACTGGTTCTGGTCTTCAAGAAGTATTAGAAACTGTATACGCATCAAATGCGGTAAATCATATATGCTAAGTGGCAAAGCAGTATCTAGAGCTGTTCGTGGGTTTATGATGGTGGAAAATGCACTTCATATACTTCTCATGAAGGAATCATTTGGGGTCAGTCTGCCTTGTGCAAATGAATCTGATATAACGGAAGCCCATTCCAGTGAATGCGATAAAATTGTTGAAAAACCATGCGAGCTTTACGACCGATATGTTGTTGGTGAAGAAACTTCTGAATCTGTCAAACAAAGTTCAATTCTTTCCGAGATAAATACTAAACTTGTAGCAACAAAAGAAAAATTCAGTAAATCAAGAACATCGTCTTCGTGGTTGAACTTTTGCCGCATGACAAACATCCTTAGCAAATTTCTTATGGCTGAACGAACAGGAAACTGGGATCTTCACTTAAAAATCATACAAGAAATGCTACCGTTCTTTGTAGCAGCTGGTCACAATATATATGTCAAATCGGCTTACGTTTATTTGAAAATGGTGCAAAGACTTGAAATTGATCACCCAGATGCCTATATACATTTTACAGCAGGTCACCACGTACTTAGGAGGACAGACCGTTTTTGGAGTGGTCTTTCTACAGATCTGACTATAGAACAGATATTGATAAAAAGTGTCAAATCTTCTGGAGGTCTAAACAAGAGCAGATGAATAGGTGAGTCCCTACGAGCACAATGGATACTATCTATGCCAGCTTGTGCTGACTACAACAGTGCCATGCAAGATCTCAGTGGTGCTGGATACTGTACTAGTGATCAGCACAAAAAGGTACCCGTGCAAGGAAAGAACGAGACAGAGTAGACACTCTTTCGATTCTTGAGTACCTTAGTGAAAGAAATTCTTTTACTAATGATGTCTCAAGTAGAAATATTGAAACAGGTGTTGAGGCAGAGCCGGATGTTAACGTTGATAAAGCGGAAAGTATTGGAAATAAAACTTAAGAATTGATGAAAGGCGAAAATGAAGTTATAGTTCCAAGAAATCAAACCAATCAATAACATTGGCAGCAAAACCTAAGTCCAAGTCAGATTCAGACTTTCTAAATACTGATATAGATCCTCAATTGATGTTCCAACGCTTGACCACAGCAGCAAATGGCCTATTTGAAAACACATCCGAGGTATTCCAGTTTGAATCGTCCAGAGATGAATGCAAGTCAAACTTAGCATTTTTGTTTGATTTTGGTACGGGGAAATTGGTACGGATACGGGTAAAGGTTACACATTACGGGTCTACCAATTATTATCCCATTATTCCTTGATGATCATGAAACCAGAGTTTCCAAAACTAGACAAAATCCTCTCCCTTTTAAATTTGGCCACTGTGGAAAAAATATTACACAAGTCTGATCGAGTCCTTTGATAAAAAATCTTTTTTGTATGACCCAGTCAGAACCAACGATCCAACGTTCAGTACGTGACTCGAGGCGGTAGTCTGAGACCATTGAGGCGGTACACTATTAGAACAAAAGAAAACTTCATTTTTCGGCACCTTTCTAAGTTAAACCAGAATTTTAAAAACATTGCTTTATACAGTCGTAAACAGCTTTCTCAACCCTCCTTAAAAATACACGTTATCTTCACGAAAATTCTCAATATTTACTTTTAATTTGCAAATGTTGATCGAGTCATCCCTTCTCCCGTATGCAAAACAGTGGTGGATCCAGAGGGCGCAGGTCGTTGACAGCCCCTTTTTATTTGAAAATTGGCAATTGACAAAAAATGGCAAATAATGTCCTAGCAACTCCCTTTTCTTAGAAACCCCAGCTGGCACCCCCCTCCTTTCAAGGTGTCTGATTCTGTCTCTGCCCTTTGACAATTTCAGAGTATTGCATCACTTACAATGCCACTACCTTGACCTACAAACTGAAAAATGTAAGTTGTTGTAACAATTATACAAAGTCGATCAATATTTAAATAGGATATTTGCCAATTTGGTTTTATCTATAGATATATTACAATTGGACTCCACAGGTAGATCAAGCAGTCGTACATGTATATAAGCACATATTAAAACCCGTATTCATGCATTGGTTTTAGTACAATAAAACATTCTGCAAAAACGTAGTGCCTTGATGTCATCTCGACAGAACGATTAAAGCTACTTAGTGTTTGTATAGACTAGAAAAAAAAATATATTACATAGTACATTGCATAAGATGCGATGGTGGTACTTTCCTGTAGCATATAAGCTGCAAATAAATAGAAGTGGGGCAAATGACAATTTTTAATGATTCAATGTCTAGTGATGAAATATATAGCTAGAACATTCTTCTTTCTGACAAGCCTTCGGGGATTTTTTCCTTCGAATGTTCTCGTCTGTTGGGTTAGCTTTTGACTTACGTGTTATTATAGTTGATAAGCTTAAGCACCTTTAAAATATCTTACACTGTTTGGTATATTAGAAGTTATATTTTTCTCATACGTTCAATATTTACGGTGTCATACATATTCGAATAAGACAGTTGTACGTTTTTTTTTAAGGAAAGATCAATGCAAACTATTCTGGTCTTTGAATATTTCAAAGCGTGAAGGAAAGGATTTTGTGAAAGGTAGATAATGCAAAATATTTTAGATCTACTTTAAATAAACATTTAATGTAAGTATAGTTATTTAAAATTAGCTAGGTCAGCATTCCATTCATAGTAATATTTATTTATGTTTCCCAACAGTTCGTTAATGTCAGGGGCGACCGCGACCAAGGGTCGCAGGCTGTTGAAATTAATGTTGTTACCAAAATTATTTTTGTGTATTTTTTATATATTATTTTTTTATTGAGAAAGACATAATATCCAATAATGAACATTGTTCATATTTTACTTTTGATAATACATTCCACAGAAATATCGCTTACATTATGGTTAGAAAATACGTTCAGAAATCTAACTTTACGTCCTGTTAGTGGTATAAATGGATCGGCAAAGCTTTTCGAATTTACAAAAATACGGGCGTTACAATCATTTTGTGAGGCAAAATTAAAAGGATACCCGAAAAAATCTCATATGACGTATTTACCCGTTAGATTCGGGACTTTTTATTTTATCGGAAGTAAAAGCTAGAGAAGAGATTCAGTTAGTACTAAAATTAGATCTGATTCGGTTTGTCTTTGAAGACGGATTGGTCAGTATAAATAAATTCAGTCGTAATATCCCAAAATAGAAAGTATTGCACCATAAGAACTATTGCTCATGCAATACCCGGCATATTGACGAATGTAAGAACAAGAAGAAGACGTTACCCAACGAAAGGTAATATTTTGAAAAAAGATGGGAGACGTTATAATTTCGAAAAAAACTATCACGAGAAAAATAAGATCATTTAAGAAATCATGTCATATTTTGAGTTTTCAAACTCGATTCAAACTGGCATTCTATTATTTTCTGTTGTCTTTATTTTCAGTCCCGGCCAGGTCCGGCAAACAAGAAACACGAGGCCTAAGTCCTCAATCACTTGCACAACGACGAAAGGATCTTTCAGATCCTGTTGCGAAACGAAAGGATCTCACTGATCCTGCGGTGAGAGCAGATTTCTGCAGAGTAGTTAGGCGGTTAATTGCCAAAATTCGACACCAGAAGAACCCCGTTGTTAAGCAGGAATCTTCTGAAATATGTACGGACCGGACAAAATACAGAAACAGACCTATGGCTTCAGTGCCACAGCCCCAAGAAACCTGGACGAACTCGTGGACTTGTTGGACATCAGGGCTAATGGAGGAGAAGGACCAGTCGCTGGATTGGGACTTAACACCGACATTAACCACGACATCCAACATTTCACTACGTTTGGACCAAAAGCAGAGTGGCCAATTTAACGGTAGGTATCTTTAAATATAGACCCTTTTGTGGTAAGTTGATAAGCGTGCTCAATATACACTTCAGCAAGGTAGGGATTAACAGAAGAATTTTCCTCTTGGAAATGCAAATTGAGCATACTTCACACATGTTCATCGACAGCCTCAGTTAGCACACAAGATTCTATTGTGATCAATTGTGATATCTTAAAATTGGTTGATATTAATACATATATACATTCAAGGGCAGATTCAGGATTTCAAGTTAGGTGGCGTGAAAAGAATTAAAGGTCAAGCAAATGTCAGACATGAATGTTTATGTAGTGTAGAAATTGTGAAAAACAGACTTCATGCCAAAAAGCTTGTATTCCAGGTTTTTCTGTTTATATTAAATATGTTATGCTTAAACTTTATTGATAGAAATTCTTTAAATTAGATTTTACTCTTGTTTCTTATTTCAGAATGGATGGACACCGACTTGGACCTTGGAAAAAAACTAATTGAAAAGGACAATCTACCTTTTGAAGATATGGGCCTGTCCCAGATGTTGGAAGACATACCCGTTGATCCCAACACTGATGAGGACTTCCTTGATAGCTTCATGGATTTAACTGATTTCCTTTTACCAGTAAGTAATCTTGAACTTGCTAATTCAATAACTACAGGCAGAGACAGATTTTAGGAAATGTGGGGTGTTCGACTCCCCTAAAATTTGGAAAGTCTACCTCAGTAGTGGTCTTGCCTTTTATTGCTTGGCTCTTAAGTTCTATTTTCACCACCCCTTACCTGCAATCATTTATCCATCCCTGATATATAGTAAGTACATGTACTACATGATGACAAAAGTACAGATTCAATATACATTTGACCACAGAGGGTGCATAAAATCATTTAACAAGCCAAATCAACAAAATTACCTTGTAATTTTATCTGCTTACAAATAATTGTCTTCAATCATTAAAATAAAGTTTTAAAATATATTTTTAGGTGCTTTAGAAAAAAATTGGTTTGATTTGTCTCCCTTTGTTCAGGACCTGTATTGTTTGTTTTAGAATCAACCTATTGAAGAGACAGAGGAGGTTCAGAATGTTATTCGTATTGAAGAAACTGAAGTTCCACAGTCTCCATTCTTTGGGATTGAAAATTTAGTAGAGGAAGCAGTTATCTGTGAAGAAGTGGAGTCCACATCACTTGAGGGTGAGGTCGAGATTGGTATTGGCAATTTGTGTGATCATGACTACACTGCTAAAAGGCCTCGACTTTCGCCTCAACCTGTGGTTGCTGTGGATAAAAAACCATCTAAGTCCACTTCCACTTTTAAAACACCTAATACAAAACTTTCTCCAGATCAGAAGTATCGGGAAAGAAGAAATAAGAACAATGTTGCTTCAAGAAGGTCGAGAGAGATCAGGAAGATGAAGTTCGTTGAAATGGAAGAAGAAGCAAACCGTCTTGTGATTGCAAATGATGAACTGAAAGCAAAAATAGCTGAGATGGAAAAGGTTGCTAAAGATATGAAGACTTTGCTGGTACAAAAGTTAGCTGTAAAATAAAGATTTCAAGAACTGTACTGGTTTGAGTTAACGATACTTGTGTATCTGGATGACAGTTTTGTGATGTATCATGTTGTTTCATTGTGAAATAGTCATGTAATCATAAAAATGGAAATGTATTTAAAAAAATTATGAAAATTGAAAATTGTAAGAAAACATTTATAGGTTGCACTGATTAGATATTAATGGATTTTGTATGTTGAATAAGAACTTTTTGTATATTTAACAATTGAAAAAATAAAATGCAAGTAAAAAAGTAATATTTATGAAAATATGAAAAAGAGTGAATTCATTGTTAGATTATTCTGCTGTATTGGATGTATTTAATTTATCAAAATTCATTTGTTATTTTCATAGATGATAGTTACAGTACATATAAATCCTATAAAAAGTCACAGAAATAGCAAGTGTAGTGACCTTTCTTTCATTGTATTAAGTTTTATTCTTAATTTCTTTGTTAATATAGATTTCAACTCTTTAATGTAGCAGGACATAGAATGTGTTTGATAGGAAAATGTTATCCTTATTACTTGTTGAAATTAATTTCACAGATTTGCTGAGTGTACATTCATGTAAAAGCTTTTTTCTGTGTTTTTTTTGTGTTTTCTTTCATTACCTAAGTTTTCAATTTTAAGGTGTTCTAAGAATGTAAAGTAGTATAAAACATTTAAGTTCATGAATAAAGTTTCAGTAAAAAATGTCCTTTGGGGATTGTTTTTTCTTCGTTTGGGTAGGGTAGTTGTTTTTTTAAATATTTATTTTATTTATCATTTTTGCATATAATTGTTATTGTTGAATTTTCTTTTTGTTAATGTTTATTTTTGACAGGATTAAAATGGCAGACATATGTTTAAAATGCCAAGTCCTTCTATGTATAGAAATCTTGTATGTTTTATCATGTTGATAAGTTGTCATCAATCTTTACTGTTGTCATTTTGTGGAGTTAACTCATTTTGAGCAAGTTGTTTATGCAAACTTTTGCATGTATATTCATCTTAAAAGATTGCAGGAATTTTAGAAAGCTCATTTTCCAAACTTGCCATTAAACTAACAATAATTGTTTAATTAAAAATCCTGAAATTCTTCACTCAGCTGAAAACTCAGGAAATAAGACAAAGGTAGATAACTCATAATGAATTATATGTTTGTATCTGACCAGTCATGTTGCTCTATGAAGTTTGATGGTAACATAGTTTTACACCTTTCTATTGTTTATTTATATCTTTCAAATAAAGAAGTTAAGACATTGAAGAAATTTGTTATTTTTATTGAATGTGTTTGATGAATGATATTGCTATGTTCAGTGATCGACCAATTAAATGCCATGTTCAGTTTGTTTGTTGGGGTTTAACGCCCGAGCAGCAATATTTCAGCTATATTCAGGCGATGAACATGAAGTGGATGATAAAATGAACATGCATTGATGATGAAATGAAAAATGGGATGGGACACAAGGATAATGGGGTCGAGAAATTTAGATTGCCACAGCAAAAAGGGAGAGGTGGGTCGGGTCAGGCAATTTAGCTGTGGCGGAGCACCTTGGTTTCTACTGGAGAATACCACAGTAAGGTTTTTTAACGTGCGAGGAATGTGGCATCTTTCCCAACACGGTGCACCACAATGGTTTGAGGTCAGGTTTTCCGTATTGTAGCCTGACAACCCCAGCATGTAACGTGCCAGGGGTACCCCATTCCACCACCTGGGGCACACAACCCAGTTGCTCTGTGGGCAGAGCACTATTTAGTTGCCTTTTACAACAAGCTTAGCGCTGCTGCAGGCCTATTCTTTTGACACCCGAACCCGTACGTGATTGACCAATTAAATGCCATGTTATAAATTACTATTTCCAAGTGGCAGCTTTTGGTTGTAAGTACATAATTTAATTTATTCAAAATGGCTTGTATTTCACATGAAACTAAATGCTTCACTTCTTAATCGATGGAAAACCAATTCTAAATTACATGTGCTCTACAACACAAAGATACAAACATAAAAATGTTAAATCTTGAATTATAACAAATAAACTGGGATTCAAACACTATACAGATGGGATGTAGTTAAAATTACATTGTACTGAAAATTCTTTTACATGCACAATTGCCTTAAAAACAATTGTAGGCAAACATTTCAAAGTAAAAAAATACTCAAAAGGTCAAGGCTAAAAAGCATTTTGCAGATGATCTTGCTTGAGAAGGGAAAGGTAAAGCTGGCAGATTCAGGAGGACCTGGAACCCACTTCCTATTCTGAAAATTTGTTAGTACTTTTATGTAGAATTGGGGAAAAATGTGAGCATGTGATGAATTAAAGAACCCCCTTTTTCATATAAATTTCAATTCACACCTTGCAATAACAAGCTATATTGAGCCTTTAATCTTGTATTACCATAGTTAAAGTGGTAACACAAATCAATGAACAAGGAAGACTGAGACCAAAAAGCTAAAAAAAGCTTGTGTGGTACATGATTGATTACTATTAAAATTTTTTACACAGCATTTCATGTTTCAAAACAGTTATAGAGGTAGTGGGTTGATTCTGCCCAAAGACTTTAAAAATGGCAGTCACTGCTTTTCTACCAAGCATGCAGCATACCAGAATATCTAAAAATCAGTCAAAATAAATAAGGGTAGTTTGCATGTATAGTTCTGTAGAGATAAAGCTAAAATTATGTTGCCTCACAAAATTTTATGGGCTTTTCTAAGAGATGTCATCGTGGAATAACAATGTTCTATCCCAATAATCGAACACATATATTGAAGCGTTTTGGTTAATCTGTCATTGTAAGGAGAAATAAAAGAATTCCCCAAATTGAAGTACATTTTTGTAGATGTTATGACAAAAACATTTCAGAATACCTGTAACAGGTAAATTACTCTAAGCTCGTCATTAATTTTTTTTAAAGATTCCATTTCCTGTAGTAATAAGAATTTCATGTTATATGTAAATTAAAAAGAATGTGTTCAATGCTTTTTTGCTTGTATTGTTACTATCATGTCTTAAAGTTCAGGAATATCATCTCTTTACTGTAAAAAATTGTAGAGAAACAGGTTTGAACCATTTACATCTAAAAGTAGAAAGATATAAGTATTCAGCAGATAACTGAAAACTATGATTCAATTATGAATTATTTTTCCACATTGTACAGGGGTTTGTTTCTATCAGTTTTATGTTTCTGTATTACTTTATATTCATTTGTTGTTGTTTTATTTAATTCAGATATCCATGTTACTGTATGATCCAGTATATATGTATGTAGACCTTCCATTTATCATTACATCAGTAAAACCTTTAGATAAGTGTACAACAACAAAAAACTCTTCAAAGTATGAACAGAGAGTGTGTATTAATTCATATAAAAGAACAAATGATAAGAGATTAAATTCAACAAAAGTTTTACCTATTTAGATTAAGCAAGTTAAGAAATACAATACTTTCACGAAATGTAATCCAGCATTTAGATAGTTCCAATTGTATTACCTCCCCTTTTGTCTGGCGGGGTTAGAAAGAAAAATAAATACTTTGGTGCAGTTGTCAAAATTCTTGTCAGTTAGTTGTAGTTAGTAAGTAAAAAGTGGATTTTCAGATAAAATATCCTGTGTATCGTAGTATTGGTGAACAAACTCTCAGGATTAAACAATAGCCGGTTATTATCCCACACCTCTGCCTCTCGATTCAAGGCCCCCTTCAAACTCAAAGACTTGAAAGAGGAGTCGTAGTTCCCGAACTGCGTACATGTGCTATAGGGTGCTCTGTACAGTGTGTGTTGTGCTCCTCATTATTTTACATCCACCACCATGAATTTATGTATGTAGTTTTGTACATCTATACATTAAACTCATCATTCAGAATAATATACTGGGGTACCCTTATTCCATTGGTCAAAATAATGCTCTTCGGATCGAGTTACCGATTTGACCAGACGACGCTAGTATTATTTATAAAATAAAATTCAGACATTTTACTTTCCACTTCTGTAAATTATGTTATGTGCATGTCTTTAATTATTACACCAGTGACTGAAAATCAAATGTCAATCATCCGCCATTATTGTTGTCATACCCCAAATCCATGTATTTCTGGTTCAGAGATTAAACAAGTATGGGGAGCCATATGGGATACAATATATTTCCACTAAATAAATAGAAATATGCTAGTATTGGGTTTATTGAAAAAATATAGTACTGGAAAAAAATAACTTTATAGAATCAATTTTTTAGTCTATTTAAAGAGAAATATTTATATGTGAGATTTTAAACACTTCATTTTTTAAGGCAAATTATTTCAAAATGATGTTTATCTTATTTCAATTCCTATTCAAATAATCATTTGATTGAAATTGATTAAGAATTGAAATCATTTAAAATATTTTAGATTACTTAAAATTGATATACAGGTGATCTCAATCATTAGATTATTGAAACTTGCTAATTTTTAATTGATAAATATTTAAATATTCTTATATAAGTATTTCATATACCATTTTGTGCAACTTATTTTTCATTTGAATTAATTCTAACTTACAAAATTAAATCATTTATACATTTGAACAACTTTAATAAAATCAACAGCAGCAAAAAAAACTCTGTAAAACAAAAAAATATCCATTCTGTACTGCATTGAAGGCAGATTTCTAAGCATCAGGGTGATACTGTTTTTTCTTAATTTTTTTTTTATATATCTGTAAACAAAAAGAATATCTCATATTAGCTTAAATTTGTTCATTGTGAAAATTTTCTAATGTTGTACTGCTTAACTATTAATTTCCATTGAATTTTTCTAAGCAGAATGTTTTGAAGATGGGGGAAAATATGTTTGATATTTTAATTTGTCAAATTCTCAGAAAATGTTCATTTTTTGTTAATCCATAGTTAATTCATATGACACATGACATATTTTGGTCACGTGATTGTTGTTTGGGAAGCTTTGTAAACAGCAGACAATAAATCAGTATCGATTGGTTTCATGCATATTTTCTACATTTCTGAAAGGGATTAAATAATACGGCATACAAAGGTTTTGGAAAAGTTGGAAATACTCTATGTTGGGCTTAAAACTTGAAAATTACCTGGAATACCGTCAATCTTATCTTTGTTGTTGTTTTCATAAAACAGGCCGGGTTCAGTGTCGGCAACCTCTGACCTCTGACCCAAGCATGTGCAATCAGTTCTGTACAAAAAGGGATATTAATAATACATCGGAACTAGGTATACATCAGAAAGAGGGTACAGCAGTGTACATGTAAGCAATCCACATCAAGTTGAAATATATATACATTTGTCACACACTCTGGTTTGTAGACTATTAAAACAGTTGAGTTTAATAGTTTTCTGTATAAGTTAAAAAGATAAAATAAGTGTCACTTATTTAAAAGTCTATAAGCCTTCCTATATCTTCACACTTTTGATATCTAAAACTTTATTGAACTATTCTCATAAAACTACTATTCATTTAAAAAAAAAATTACTATTTGATAATATATTTTCATTCTTGAACTTGTTATACATTCTTTAGAAGAAAAATAAAATTTAGAATAAAATTTTAAAAAGATTATAGGTTAGGTTTTCATTGATCATAACAGGGTTTGACACTAAAATCATTTGATTGGTGGTCAACAGGACTACTTCAGATGTAAAGTAAGTATTCCGCAGATGGTAATGATGGTTCTGTTTGTAGATCTTTTGAAAAATAAGGCAAAATTTAGATAGCCCGTAGGACTACCATGAACATTTTTCAAGTTGTTCCTCTCCAAAATTAGGGTGGCACAGGACTACTGGACTACTGTTAGTGTCAATCCCTGTCATAAAAGGTAAAAATATGAAACTAAGCTGGAAGACCCCTGATATTTCTTGTTCTCTTATTTCTTTGTTCTATGGTTCCTTCAGTATTGATGTCCTTTTAATATGGATCCTGAACATCAGTCTCCTCGCCAACCCTTCTATCCTTGCAGCACTGGTTATATTGTCTTTATTTCGTCTGATTAGACATGTAGAATTATTATCAAGAAGAATTTGTAATTTGTCTGAAGTGTCTAGTTATTCATAATTGATTGGATTGTTAAAGTCATTTTGCCATATCTCGGCCATTCATCAAGGACGTCTGTTCTCTTGTTTTCCAGTTTCTCACATTGTTATATGAAATGTAGATTTTCTTCTGCTTTCCCACAAAGAAGGCATGTAGGATCTGTTTCATGATGATATAACTTAATACGCTTGGATTGGAGGATATATGTTCCGATCACTATTCATAACCTTATTGGGTTCCTAGTATTGTCCAGCCTTGATTGTATTTTGTGCTTTAGTATTGGATGAATATTTCCTTTGCTGAGATTTTCTTTGCTCAAGAATTTTAGACCATTATACAATGCATAACTGTCAAGTCTACTATTCTTGTACTCCGGAACTCCACTATATTTGACTTGATCATTGTGATCCATTTTGATTTTTTGATAGGGTAATCCAGGTAGGTATATGCCTCACTGAGGTCGTAATGTCTGAGTAATATGTTAACCACGATGAACCAGCTGTTACTGTTCTTATTACATACTGTTAGCTGCCTTCTTGGAAGTTTGTTCTCAATGGTGGTTTCCTCTTGGTGACCAGTGTTATTGAAGAAGGTTAGGACTTTAATATGGATTTGCGCTTCTATTGGGAAAATTTCAGACAATATATATAAAGCAGGATTTGGGCATCTCAAGGTAATGAAAAAAGTTGTTTCAATGTTCTTTTTTTTGAATAACTCCAGCTGCTCTGGTGGTTTTGAGGCTGGTGTTAATAGCTCCATGCCATATAGTAAGACCGGTAGTATGTATATACATGTATGTGCAGGAGTGATTCTGGGTCTAGTCCATTTTGGCTATCAAATCAACATCTAGATAAGTTGTATGCACTCTTCCTGGCTTTAGTAAAGTGTTCCTCCACATTACTTTGTTTGTTTTGAGTGAGGTGGTCATGATGATCCTCAGATGTGTAGCTTTTTCTACATTTGGCAATGTTGTGCTTCCTAATTCTAGATCTTCCTTGGTTACCTCTGCATAGATTTTATTGCCTTTGATTTTGATTACCACACTCTTCTTTGGTTTTAGTTCGTATTCTCCTAGATTTGCAAAGTCCATTGCCATATTTACCAAAATTTGTTCCTCAGTCGAACTTTCATTTAGCAATGCCACATCATCTGTGCATTCAGTGTTATTGATGTTGATATTATCAATATTCTTTCCAAGATTGGTATTGTGCTAATGGGTTGATATGAAGTTTGTACATGTTGGTGCTTAGTATTCCTCCTTGACGGACTCCCATGTTAATTTTGAATGCATCTGATGCTTTTCCATTCCATTTAATACAGCTTTCTCTGTTAATGTTCAGGTTCTTTAGAATTGTCCAGGTCATGTCTTGTATTCCAGCATGGTATACCCTTCTGAGGAGGTGAGTGTATGACTTTATCAAAGGCAGCTTAAGCATCCAGAAGCACAAGATATCCGTTTTCCCTTTTATCAGCTAAGGTACATTAGCCCTCTTCGACTGGTAGTGCGGCATTCATTGGAGAGGAACCTTGTACAGCCCCAGTTTATAAAACTTTGCCAACCAGTCTCAATGTCAATGTTTCAAACCTGTCTCGGACAGTTTGTTCCAAGCCCTTTTGTTGTGACCAATGCAATACTGGTACACCACACCAGGCTTGAAACCCTTTAATTATTTATACAGCCCTTATACATGATTCCCTTACTTGTTACTGTCTGTCCTTAGTGACAGCTTGATTCATAATGAACCCGTTTTCAGGATTGGTGGTTTATATGGTCTTGACCATCCTTGTGGATCTTGCACGACCGCCCCTTGTGAGGATTGTTTGAGTAGATGTCTGTTGGAGATAGCAAAGCCCAGTCTTCGTGATACCTGAACAAAGAACTCAAAGTATGTCCTACTAGTGGCTGGGCTCTGTTGAAGCTCTGGCCTACTCCCAGACCCCATGTGGATCCGAGAGCATTTCCCCACTCTAACTATTTGGAGGTATGTCAATGTGTAGAATGAACCTGTTTTCTACTAAGGTTTTTTTTAACTTCCTTCACTACCCTGTTGGGTCTCACACAGACGGGGACAATTTGTTTTCTAGATTCTGATGCTTTATATACTGCAAGCGCGGACTTCACGGAAGACACCCTATTGATGTAATTGGAATTTTCTTGTTTGTAAGTTATGTTCGATGTAAAAGATGTATTGCGTCCAAATGATAATGGGCATATTCAACTGTCACTGGATAGAAACCTGTTAATAACACTAACCATTACAATCACCCACTTTTAGTTGTTATAAACCAAAGAGCTTTAGTGTAGCTTTACGTGTCCATGATAAACATTTCTTTGGTTACTGTCAATAAAGGATTGATTTCTGTTTAGGGTGAACAACATAGATCAGGATATTTTAAATAATTATTAAACCTATTTCTTGCAATTGTTATAAGCCATTTTCATAACAATAGCCTCCAATATTTTGCTGATGACTGGTAGTATGGTAATTCCGCTGTAATTGATGGCATCATTTTTATCACCCTTGTTATTAAATATTGGTGACAATAGTCCTATTTTTAGATTTTCTGGTATTTCCCCCTCAGATAGTATTCTGTTGATAATTTTGGTTAAAGTGGTTATGAATTTTTGGTCCTCCATGTATAAGGTATTCGATAGTGATGTTATTATAGACTGGCAATTTATTGTGTCTTTGTTTATCTCTGCATTGGTTACAGGTTATATTGGTTCATTATTTATTAGTTCTTCAATATGTTTGTTTTCCAATTTGACTTGCTGGTGGTATGTTAGTTCTTTGTGGGCAGCCTCATTAAACATTGAAAGATGACTGAAATGTTCTTTAAATTCTGATATCTTCATCTTCTGACTTCATCTTGTCCCTTATATATTTTGCCATTTACATAGATCTCTTGAATGAAGCTCATATTTTTCTTACGATTTTTTGGCACAAGTTCATGAAACATTTCCATATTGTTGGATCCATTATACATTCCTTCTCTATGTCTAATTGTTTTTGCTATTCTGAAAGATCTCGTAAATTCTTGTTTTCCTTGTTTCGTCCAGCAGTGGGTCTTGGATCATTTGGTTTGATTTTCTTTCCATAAGTTTTAAGACTCACCATTTTCTTTGAGTGCATTTTTTTATATTTGTACTCCAAACTGTGACCTTTGGTTTTGATTTATATATAGCCTTCTCAGTTTTCTGCTGTTGTTAATTTCTTCAGTACTATATTTGGAGTTGTTGCTGCAGTATGTTGTTAATTTCTTCAGTACTATATTTGGAGTTGTTGCTGCAGTATGTTGTTAATTTCTTCAGTACTATATTTGGAGTTGTTGCTGCAGTATGTTGTTAATTTCTTCAGTACTATATTTGGAGTTGTTGCTGCAGTATGTTGTTAATTTCTTCAGTACTATATTTGGAGTTGTTGCTGCAGTATGTTGTTAATTTCTTCAGTACTATATTTGGAGTTGTTGCTGCAGTATGTTGTTAATTTCTTCAGTACTATATTTGGAGTTGTTGCTGCAGTATGTTGTTAATTTCTTCAGTACTATATTTGGAGTTGTTGCTGCAGTATGTTGTTAATTTCTTCAGTACTATATTTGGAGTTGTTGCTGCAGTATGTTGTTAATTTCTTCAGTACTATATTTGGAGTTGTTGCTGCAGTATGTTGTTAATTTCTTCAGTACTATATTTGGAGTTGTTGCTGCAGTATGTTGTTAATTTCTTCAATGACTATATTTGGAGTTGTCTTTTGTTTTTGCTTTCTCTTCTGCTTGTTCTTCTAAAAGGCCTTATACTGTATCTGATGTGAGACTACTGTTCCCTGGTGTTTCCATACTATTAGCGTTGTTATTGGGTACTGATCAGAGGTATTTTTAGTACATAGTATTATTGTTTTTTCCTCTCGATATCATGTATTTTGGTAAAATGTGTATAGAGTAGTCGCTTTCTGAGCACTCTTGTCGTCTGGAGTTGACAAATGTGTTTCCTATATTTTCATAGACAGTATTGTACTTTTGCAGGAATGACATCAAGTAGCCTTTCCTTGGGTTGTTAGGTTTGCCTGGTTTAAGGACTCCATTTTATCATTAAGTTTGTCTACACATTCTTGATATTCAGTTTGGTGATTTTTGCTATCATTTGATGGCATGTATTCCCATATATTAGTATATTCTTAATGTCACCCTCCAGCTCTATACATTGGATTTTTTTCTGATTCATCTGGCAAGATTTTAACAAGGTCACGGTGGTCAATGTTCTTGTTCCATAATACTGCAATTCCTCCATATCCCCTAGTCAATGTTCCTGAAATAAAATGATATTGTTGTCTTAGTAGCCTACCTATTGTTAGCCTGCTTGTGTTGATGTTCTTACAGTTGATAGAGGAAATTCCAACTGTTTTTTTCATGTTTCTCTACTATTGATGGTTGTTGTTTCAATGTGGATTGCTTGGGACCAAAAAAGGCACATTACTTATTACTCACTTCACATTCATTGCATTGTACATATGCTGTTGTTTATTTTGTTGGTTGTTTGCCTTTTGCATCTCCAATCCACCATTTTGTGGATATTATTTTAATATTACATTAATTGGAAGTAGGGAGAAGAATAGGTTTTCAAAATGTATGTACTTATATATACTGATATATAATTTTGTGTGTCATCCTGTTTGTCTCATATCTTTCAGGATGGAAGATGAAGACACATGTACATATATATATTTTAAAATTTTTAATATTGAAACAGTTTACTTGATAGTTAAGGCCTAATTTTTTGACAACAGCATGTTTGGTTAAAAAAATGAAATTAGGGACATTTTTTTTTCGTTCAACAATTAGGAGTTATCTTTCTTTGCTTTGTAATGTCAAGAGATATACATTGTATGCATACCAATCAATCATAATTTGAAGAAGTTAACTGCAGATATAAATACACTAATTATTTGTCCAGTCAGGATAGTCTGGGTCTTCTCCAGTAGTGTTTATTTCAGCCAGGAATGCCAAAAGCTTTGATGTTATATACACTGTATATGAGAATTTAATTTGATGTTGAAATGTGGTCATGCTTTTCAAAAAAAATCAATCATTTGTATTTATAAAAAGTGATAGACTTCTGTCTAATGGATTATTTTGAAATTCTCAAGTATTTTAACATTTTCTTATCATTTGTCTGCATGCAAATGTGTTCATCATAACAAGTTCCCTTAGTTTACTAGAAAAAAAAAATTTATATTAATAACAAATTGCTGCCTATTGGTAGTTGTTTCAGGTTGATATAGGCTATTCAATAATGAGCATGTTTTGGTCACATTTCAGGTAATATTTCAAGGTAGTTGTAGTCTCCCCTTGAAGGCTTTATACACATTTTATAATATTCATATTGAACTTGACTTTTTGAGTTTAATTCTTCATATAAAATGTGTTACATATTTTGATAGCCTACTTAACCTTGATGAGAAATTAATTCCACAGTCTTTTGAAATGTGCATTTGAATAAAACACTTAGCCCACATTAAAGTAATTATTGGGTGCATTTGAATGGTATTCATATAAATGAGTGCAAGCAATTTACCTTATCTCTCCATTAATTTGTAGAATGAAAATAAGGGCATGTTTATCTTCTAGAGTTAGATAACAGTCATTACAGATACTTAATGTACTAATTACACTAGTATACTGAGTTCTATCAATTGCCAAGAAATAGCAATTTAACAGAATTTTCTCAATGGAGAATACTGCAATATTTTAATATCAAAATACTATCTTAACTTCATAAAGAATGTGCATGATGCATAATTCTGTAACTGTTGATTCATTCTGTATTTGGACGTTACCGGCTAAATTTCTTCTTGTTATTTAGTATGACCAATTAACAGAATGCTATAGTTATTAAAGAGCTCAGTGATTATGGGTATCTACACTGTGTTTGTAAACCATATGACTGCTTTTAAAAGATTTTAGAACATTAAATAGACTACTACATTGTACTTAACCAAAGTTAGGAACACTTTATAGTTGCTGTCAAGGATTCTCTATCAAATTGCAATATCCATTTCACATCTCTGAATGACTATTCCATTACATACTTTGATAACTTGTCCTTTCTGATTGCTGGAGATTCCAGTTATTAGGAAAATGTGTGCAATCATTGTTACAAAGCAATCTGGTAGATGAAGGATTTGGTTAGATGTTAAATGACTCTCCTGCATTATGGAAATGCTGTAGTGTACAGAATTTCTTTATCAACTTATTATTTAAAGGATTTTTATGCCTTGCAACAAACTGTTGGGGGGCATATTAATTTACCCCTGTTTGTCCGTTTGTCCGTTTGTCCGTTTGTCCGTTTTGTCTGTCCAGTCATATTACACATGATCATGGTTTGTCCTGCTATCTCTTCGTACAGTGTTTGAACTACATCTAAATTAATATTTTACAGGATATTTCTACACATGATGAAGGTGTGCAGGGCCAAAGGATTTTGATTTTCGTGAAATATTACGGAAATTGGTGATAGTAAGACTTATTCATTTTCATCAGAAATAGGACTACATGGCTTGTCCGGCTATCTCCTTGTACAGTTTTTGAACTACATCTAAAATATTTTACAGGATATTTCTGCACATGATGAAGGTGTGCAGGGTAAAAGGATTTTGATTTTTATGAAATATTACGGCAATTGGAGATAGGTAGACTTAGTCATTTTCATCAGAAATAGGCTATATGGCTTGTCCGGCTATCTCCTCCTTTAGTTTTTGAACTACATCTAAAATATTTTTTGCAGGATATTTCTACATATAATCAACAGTTTGTAAATATAGAATAAGTGCCAACTCTCTAGCAATAGAGAAAGGTCGCTATAAAAATATCCTCAAAATAACAGAATTTGCACAAAATGTACCACTGGGCAAATAGAAGATGAATTGCACTTCTTCATTCATTGCCCAGCCTACAATTCATATAGAAAAGAAGTCATTACTAAGCTTAAAAGTAATAATGAAAACATTAACTCATTAACAGAAAACAAAATACAATTTGTTTTGAATAGCAGCTCAATAATAGTCCTCAAAGCTTTCATTGAATATATCAGTAAATGTCAAGACCACTAACTTTAAATTGTTGAGATAATGAAATGTTAAGACACTCGGTTTTCAAAATAATTAATACTAAACCCCAAATTATACTGTAATTATTTACAACCACTTTTTCTTTTGCACTTTATTTTGTCACCTCTTGCATATTCTTATTACACTCTTTTTTCCCCTACATTAATCAAACTTTATATCTTTCTTTTTTCTTTGTTGTTGATGTCAGAAATAACATACTTTGTTTCTATTATTTGTGTTATGACCATTTTGTAAATGTGTTAGAATAAATAAAAATATATTGAAAAATATTGAAATATTGTAATATAATGATGGTGTGCAAGGTCATAGGATCTTGATTTTCATGAAATATTACGGAACTGGATGATGGACTTTTTTGTAATTTTTGTCAGAAATATACTCCAAGCAACAAAGTAAGGGATTTGTTATTGGGGTTATTAACATTTTTTATGTGTATGTCAGTCTGTCCATCAGTCCTCTTTTTCTCATCGCAACTAGTCTGACATTACCAAACCGAATTTCATGATACTATATGGCCAGGATACAATATGTAGATATGCATATATTTAGGAAATTCTGATCTCCAAATTGATCCCCGAATTTGTTTGAGTTACGGTACTGATACAGTTTGTCATTGCAATGCAAGTCATTGGAAGGATTGAGCTGAACCAACAGAGTATCACAAGTCTTGGAAGGATTTCTGATCTGCAAACCATGTCTTCATACAAGAATAAACATGTTCTTAATTTGGCAAATCTAGCAAGTGGGGGCATCATCTGTGTATTACAGACACATTTGATTTACTAAAAAAAATCAGTACTAACAAATGACGTGGGGCTCCTGTGACAAACCGGGCTTCTAGCTATTTTCTTGATTAAACATTAAAGGTACCAGTACATCTGTATTGTTACTGCACACTAAAACTGTCAGACAGTCTAAGAACTGTTTTTTTAGGTTACCAGTTACCAGATGTTACATAGATACTGTGAAAGCCAAGTCAGTGTGATAAATTACCTCTGTATACATGCGAACAAACTTGAGAATGAAAATTACCTCTTCAAAAGAAAGGGTTAATAGAAGTGAACCACTCAGCAGGATACACAAAATACTCTGTAATCTGTTTTTGACACAGATAAAGAGATATGTTTCTGTTAATGTCTTTCCAGTTGTAGATTAATCTTCAATTTTCGACAGGCAGAGTGAAGAATGAATATTTATTTTCAAAATCATTTGGTCAGATCTTTTTTTCAAAAATTGCAAAAATGATGGATGATATCAGGTCTTTTCATATTTCCATGAAGTTTAATGACTAGAAAGCTGTAGGATCTATAGTGATCAGATCTCATGAATATTTATACTAACTGTATTTGCCTATTTATATATACAGTTCCATGAACCTTGCCTGATGGACCATGTGAGGTATGGCCATCACTATGTGTCTGTCATCTGTAAATTTTTTCAAACATCTTCTCCTCAGGAACTATTTGACAGATTGTAACCAAACTTTGCTGGAATTTGCTGAGGGTATCTTTAACAATCTGTGTAGGAGGATTTTTTATCTTCCAAAAAACATGGCTGAAAATACAAGACATAGACCATAGGGGTCAAATTTTTCAAATAACTTGAAAATTGTTAGGTTAAGCTAAAATCGGGCAGCAAGTAAAATTGTTCAGCATAATGAGCTGGACCTATGGAGATCCATTGACTGATGTTTGAATTGTGGGTCCTGAAATGGATTTTTTCTCCCAATTTAACATTTCCAACTTTTAAAGGCTTATCCTCTGAAACTACTAAATGGAATGTAATTAAACTTGACATGAATGTTCTTTAGAATTTCATTAACAATCTATGTGTTAGGATTTTTTATCCTTTGAAAAGCATGGCTGCCATTACTAAAAATAGAACATAATGATAAGGGTCAGACAGCAGTTTTTCACACATATTTCTTAAACTGAATGGGGGAAGGGGGTAAATGCATTCAGTATGAAGAGATCTATCTGTAGTTAAAATTTTGTGTAAAATTTGTAAATACATTTAACTCAATAATAGTCTTTAAACTATTTATTTCTGCAATTAAAATTAAGATCTAGTCAACTGGAGTTTTGGGGGATTCCAGGCTAGAAACCACTAATTCCACTTCCCATAGGCTTCTATGCTAATTTGACAATATTCAATGGCTTCTCTGGACTTTACCTTAACTTTAACCTGCAGAGGACTATATATCAGCATGATTCTACATATGTCAGTTCACAATCCTCAGAATGGCATGTGGGGTTAGCAGACTTGCAGTGCAGTACTGGTCACCGGAAGTGAAGTGTCTATAAATAGCATGGGAAATCCCAGTGTTTTCACAAGATAGGGGTATATATAGAAATCATTATGGAGATTAGGCTTCACATCACAAGAAGCAAAATGCACCTATAAAATGTACAGAAATGTTTTGCCTTTCAGAAACTGTTTAAATTTTTAAAATGAGATGAGAACTTTTTTCACAGCACTATGAGGAACAGGGGTAATTTCTGCGTAGGACTATTTTTGCGTACGTTCCAAATGCTCATTGGTTGAATTGGTGGTCTGTAACCTCCATTTAACACTCATTCAAAATCACCATCCTATCTTTCATGTGTTATGATAAATAAACGTGAAATGAAGAGCAGTGATTTTAACCAAGTAAAATTGGTGGGAAAATTCAAATATAAAAAGGATAAAAAGTGTCTAGTTTTGGACAACAATATGTTCATCAGTGACTTTCCTACTGTTTTTGGGAAGGGGCCCTAGGCCTATGCAATTAGGAAAAAAGTGTGTAAAATCGCAAATTTGGAAAATGATATATAAATGAGAAACAACAGTTCCCTTAGTATTGAAGTTTGGATGGCAATTTGGATACAACAGAGAATGAAGAAAAGTTTTTCCATGTACATCTCTCATCAAAAATTCATTTTAATAATGCATATTGTGTTTTTTCTTTAGTTTCAAACATTAATACACGTAAAACATATGTCATTTGAATTATTTAAATGTGTCCTTCAAAATATGACTATTTACATTTTTTGATCTGTGGAAAAGAAAACATTTTAGCTGTTACTAAAGATAAAACATAGGGGGTAGACGGCTGTTTTTTACTTCCTTATCCATTAGGTTTTACCAAATTCTGACCAGGTAAAAGTGTTCAGCATGTTGAGTTCTTTGTGGGACAAATTTTCGTGCCAATCTCGTAAGCTATGTTGGAGTTATCACCCTTTTGCAACTTTTTTTTTTTCTCAGAAACTATCGCACAGAATTGAATAAATTTTAAATTTTGATATGCTTGTTCTTCAAGTATGAGTGTTGTGGAATTTTTATCCAAGAAAAAACATGGCTGTTTTTACAAAAATTAGAATGTGGCTAATTAAGCCTGGTGACCTGTTCAGGCTAGCCTCCAGTTCTGAGAAGCTTTTTTAAAAAGCTATCTTAGTACCTATTAAGACATCAGTATTGTGTAGTGAAATAACTTGTGACATTTTTCATTTAATCGTAATAAAATTTAATTACGCCTACTTCTTATTCTTAATTCTTTTGAGTCTAGAATCATTTTAACAAATTAGAGTACATACCAAACTCATGTATACAAAAAGGAAAAGACATTTTTTTACTTTGAAGTACATTTTTTTTATAATTAAAAGGCAATACACATTACTAATTAAGTCATGTAGGTAAATGAGCATGCACCATGTATTACAAAAGCTTCTCATTTGACTATTAAGGTTTGATGTAGGTATATGATTACAGTTAACCCTTTGATGTAGTTCTACACAAAGGCTTAAATCATAAAACAATGGGATATATATGTGAATAGATATTTTGTGTCTGTAAACCACCCTGCTGAACAGATATCAATGACTTAGATCTTTACCTCATTGACAGTCTTTAGGAGATTCACAAGTATATTAAACAAAACACTACCATGTAGAATTGTCTACAGTCATTCATCTATGTGTACACAGTATATGGTTTAAACCTGTAATTTAGATTCTATCATTGTGTAATTACTTGAGAGTTGAAATAGTCCTGCTTCTCTAATTATGGATTTGGTTTGATGATAGTGGGTAGTTGGAGGAAAAGTGATTTTAATTGAAATGTTGAAATAGATTTACTGTAGACACACTAATACATATTGGAATTTTTTTGTTGGATGATAAAATGGTGTGACAGAAACAACCATAGAAGGGTTTGTTAATTTTGAAATTTGGAATATTTGAGAAGTTTTATCTATGGAGAGTTTTAGGTATAATGTTAATAATTAGGATATTGGAACATTGTGACTTTGTGGGTCTTCAAGTAATGATAAGGACATCAGAACGTAGTGGGCATATGAGTCTTCAGGTAATGATAATGACATTGGGACATGGTTGGCTTGTGGGTCTTCCTGTAATAATTAGGACATTGGGACATGATGGGTCTTCAGGTAATGATTAGGATATTCAGACTTGGTGGGCCTGTGGGTCTTCAGGTTATTATTAGGATATTCAGACATGGTGGGCCCATGTGCCTTCATGCAATGATTAGGACATACTGTGGGTTTTAGTTCACTTGCTTAAGATATTGTAATGAAATTAAATTTACAGTTGATATTCTAATGGCTCTGTTGACGTTGGTTTTTCTTTTATAATTGTTCACCTTTCATTACCATCTTATTATTCTCCATTAAGTAGGAAATAAAGACCCTTGATGTACAGACAACCAGGCCACAAACACTTAAAAGTAAACAAAAATATAATTCATTTTGACTTTTTGAATAATTTTGTTCTTTTCAAAGATTTACAAATAAAAGCATACTGAAATTATTGTTAGTTTCCATGGCGATGTTTTCATCTTTTGTAAACAATACTACAATTGTAGAGTGGAGATCATTCATCCTGTTTGATATTTTGGTAACAAGGAATTTGTGTTGAAATGTTTTGTTTTGGTTGTTTAACTAAGGATTTAAAGATGTTCAAGTTAAACTTTAATAAAAAGTTTGACATTGTTCAAATAACAAAAGATAGTTTCATCCCCAGTTAATACTGAGATTGTGTATTGTAAGCTTTAAAGATTTGACCCAGCATGAAGTTTGTTCCTTTCTTCTTGCAAATCTGCATTTAATGGCATGAATATTACTATGTTGAAAAGTACATATACTTAGTAAAATTTTCACTTTTGACATAATATTTACTCTATAATCAACTTATTTAAATTTAAACATGATTAACATTATTTCTCATTTTAACTTTAAAAAATTTGGTATTGTAAGATTTGCTACAAATCTCTGTATAAATGTTTGATAATATACCTGCTGTACAGAGAAACTTGTAGCAAGTGCAAATGGTATTTGCAGTTCATTACAAGATAGACATGTATGTGTTGGTGGCAGTAAATACAACACGTTCAATGTATTAATTGGGGGATTTATTTTTGTAATTTTCCCAATGTTTTGAGAAAAAATGTTTTACACAGGCAAAATTATTTCACATGATTTTCACACGAATTTCACATGATTTTCACCTGAATTGAGCAAATAAACTAAGTGACAGAGTTCACATGAAATTCTGGTGAATGGAGCCTTCATGTGAAATTCACACGAAATGTTCACATGAAATTCGTGTTAGTGAATTTCACATGGAAATCATGTTAATTTCATGTGAATTTCACATGAGTTTCATGTGAAGCTCGATTAACATGAATTTCACGTGAAAAATGTTTGCCAGTGTAGTTCGTAGCTGCTCAATGTGTAATTTTTCATTATTTTTCATGAAAATACTGTTTTTTCTCAAAAACAATTTTTTTTGTGTCATAGATTGATATTTTTCCTGTACTTGTGATGAAAAATGATAGTCATTTGCCAAGAAACAAAAACAGGAAAAGGCAAAAAAGAAGCACACTATATTTTTTAGCCACCATGTTTTGACCCACACCCGCTCAGGAATATGTAATACCAGACTGATACCTGTAGCTTGGTGTGTATAATATGTATTGATGTATTATTCGCAGTGTGATTTTGAAGGTCGAAACGTTTGGAAAAAAATATTGTACATCCTTTGTCTGAAACATGTTATTAAGACATAAAACATAATTTGAAGAAAATATCATTTAGAATTCAATACTAAAAGATGTGTTTGATGATTAGATAAACTTTCAGTAACATTTCACTTCTGGTTTATTTGTTTATGCTGCAATCTCTTTTTTCTCATACACAGAAAAATCTTTAATTTTGTGGCCAGTATATTGATACACATTAGGCAACACCCATGCTCTGGAAATGATTTCTATGTAAAAATGTGTGCATCATACACACCAAAATATGGTAGACAAAGAAAATAGATAAATGCAACAATCATGAAATAAATAAACATGTAGAAATAAACAAAAGAGGATTTTGACTATTTCGATACATGTACATGAATGATAATGTTTGATATTCTAAAACATTTTTCAGAATAAAGAAAACAGTTGAAGATACATTTCTAAGGTATTGTAATTATAATGTTTTTACCCAAGTATGCAAACTAAATACAAATGGTATTCTTAGATCTATTCAACTTGTAAACTCCAATCAAATTTGCTTGAAAAAATGTTTTCAACAATCAATAATGCATTTTGTTTAGAAGTTAATTAAAAAGTGTAATTTTCTTGCTTTTCCTTGTTTTTAACTTTTCCTTATAAGAAAATATTCATACTTTTCTTATTAGCAAACAATTACATAGAATGAAAATGAGCTGTCTTTGATTTGTATTAAATAACCATCTTAAATATTTATTTCAGAATGATACACATTGGAGACAAGATAACCAAATAAGGTATGTTAACGAACTCAACTAGCGAAGTTCAGTGACCATTTTGATTTACTATCATCCTTTTTTGTTTGACATTGATTTTTATTCCTGTATCTGCAATACACATGTAGTTGAATGAAATTCAAGCTGGTATTTCATTATAGACCCTTTTGTGTTATTTTTTTTAAACATGCTAATTTGGTACTTCCAAGAGGGAAATGCTATACCTTCCCATATTTAAATGCTTTGCAGGACCTAGCTTGATACAACCCCAGAGTTTAAAACTTGAACAGGTAGGTTGAGTATGGACAAACTGTTCAAGCTTGATATAGTTCAAAATTTTTATTGCAATTAAATATTTGACACAGGAAAAGAATATGATGAGAAACAAAGTGACCTTTTATTCATAAATGGTTCTAGTCACAACCCTCAAAATGAATCCCAGCCTTATTTTATGATATGGGACCCTGTGATATAATTTCAAAGACATCCATCAACACCTTCTCAAGTTATTGTCCGGAATTTAGGAATTGCTTATTTTTTTTCACTTTTTTTTGGCCACTTACTCCTAAATGGTTCAAATCAAAATCCTACTTATTCCATTCATGGTTTTATGTTATGGCACTATGTGCTATATAAAAAAGATTCATTTTCTTTTTCCCAAGTTACAGTATTGCCTGAACATGAAATGTTTCAGAAGACAACACTCAACAGCTTGATACCATTATATAAAAACAAAGTTTTTGTTGAAGTACTAACTCAGCCTGCTAAAAAAATTATGAAAGGGTCTATAGGTAAATATACTAGTTTCCTGGAGCTGATTAATCCCACTAGCTATAGAGGACACACATGGATCTTCCACTAGTTATAGAGGGCACACATGGATCTTCCACTAGTTATAGAGGGCACACATGGATCTTCCACTAGTTATAGAGGACACACATGGATCTTCCACTAGTTATAGAGGGCACACATGGATCTTCCACTAGTTATAGAGGGCACACATGGATCTTCCACTAGTTATAGAGGACACACATGGATCTTCCACTAGTTATAGAGGGCACACATGGATCTTCCACTAGTTATAGAGGGCACACATGGATCTTCCACTAGTTATAGAGGGCACACATGGATCTTCCACTAGTTATAGAGGACACACATGGATCTTCCACTAGTTATAGAAAGAACACACATGTGTATAAAGGAAAACAAAGATATTTTCAAATATGTTTAAAATCTCTTAGTTAATCACAAAGGTAAAGAATATTTTTTAACTAAATATTTTCCTATCAGTATCCAAATTTTGAAATTGATTTTAAAAACTTATAAAAATAGATGTACTTGTCTAAAAACTTTACATCTTACATCGAGGATTGACGTTAGGGTAGTATTGTGTTTAAGGTTTAAATGACCGTGTACATAGAAAGCTGTAGATTAGTCTGATCCAAGTAATTGAGTAAAAATATATCAGCTGTATGTATACATCATAAATGAAGATAAAGACTTGTAAACAAAACCAAGGGATCCACAATTGTAATAGGGTTTACTTTATCCGAGGTTGAAAATATGTACTAGAAAACCTCAATAATTCTATTTATTTCATATCAGTAAAAAATCAGTAATTTCAATTGGATAAAATCTTTACACATGGTATTAATTAACCTGCAGTATAAAGTTTTACCAGTCAATATCATAATGTGATAATGCCCAGTTACAAATTTAGAGTTACATTCCCTTATTAAAATACATTGTCAATGTAAATATGCAAAAACATGATTTTCATGGCTTTCTGAAAAAATCGAGGATATGGTTCCTCAATGAAATAAACATAATAGTTGTCGATTAACTGGTCAATATCGTGATATTTAGACTGCCCACAGGATAGTGGTATTGACCGTGACAGCGATTATGACCTCGCCTACAGCTCGGTCATTATCACGGTTTGTTGAGGTATTTAAAGGAGAGAATTGGATGTATGAATGAGTAAATTTAAGACAAATGTGATGGGGTATTTGTGGGTTATTTCTGTTCTTTATTTGACTTTACGTCAAATGGGGACGTTAAGGCTTTATAAATTCTAGTGTAACCCCTCCATGGAAATGTACCTATCCACAGGGAGGAGATGTTGGACATTGATATGTCTTAGTTTTGTTATCATGGATATTGTTAATTCTGTTGTCAGGGCCTTTCAGAGCTTACTTAAAGGTGTATTTACACTTGTTGAAGATCTGTGAAAGTATTTACTATTTTGTTTTTAGGTTATACGCTGGGTGCATCTGTTGCATTTCACCATATCTGTTGTTGCTTCTTTTGGCAGGTACTAATTTTCATTGGTTCTGCTGAATTTATGGGTAGAATAAGGAATGCTTTATTGTATACAAATCATTTTTGCAAGTGATTTTTTTTATTTATTAAATCCGTGAAAGAAATTAGCAGTAGACCTACAGACCGAGTCTATGTAAAATCAAGCAGGTCTATGATGATTTTGGCTCAAGTTGCTTTAAAATGTACAGTGCTGTCTATGTAGAATTATGATTGGTCTATATTGACACAAAATCAGTTTCTATCACTATTAAATGCAAAAAAGTTACATTAGCTCACATGGAAATGTCTTCTTTAGGGTAATCCATACTACTGCAGTCTTAGTTGGGTGGTAACTAGACACTTTCTTCATGTTCCATGCTTGCAGCTACTGAAACACACCAAATTGAACAGATATCCAGTCGGAAGTTACAATCTAAACTAAAAATAACACCAAAAAATTTAAAAATAAAATTTAGTGCTATAAAAGTTGAGAACCAGTGAAAACATTTTGTTTTGTTTTAGTTGTTAATTATAGACCTATCTTGGACAGCACTATCTTACAGTACAATATATAGATATAAAACAGTCACAAAACTATTTTTGACAAAAAATGATAGAATAATGCTATCAATAAAATTGACAGAATTGGTAAGTCAAAGTAAGCATACTGTACTTTATATCTCAGACATTTGAATCTAAATGTTAATTATCAGAGCCATTTTCTCCTTTAGTAATAGACTAGTTTGTGATTATATTTTAAAATTGAACTCCTAAATTAAATTCCTAACAAGTGTTCATGGTCAAGCTTTAACCACAAGTAAACCATTGACAATGTTTTATCTTCTCCTTCATCAATTAAATTCTAAGTTTCGGTAAACAAGCTTCTTTCACTAGATTCAGACGACTTCCCGTTTTTTTTTTTCCAGATTTATTGTATAACTTTAGTCATAGCTTATAAGTATCCTTGTGAAGATCTTTTGTATTGTAGGCATCAAATCTATTAAAGAGGAGGACTCTCAGTAAATTTACTTTTCTATTGGAAATGTTGACGCTCGTCATTGAATTAAGACAGATCAAATTCCCTTTAAGGAATTCCTATTCAGATGGAAACTTTTTTCATCGGAAGTCTTTTGTTAAGTTGAATAACTAGTATTTGCTTTCCTTCCATCTAATTCCCTAATGTCAACAGGTAATAAAACTTCAAGTTTAGAGCCATTTGTACATGAAGTGAGTTAAACAGACAATTTTGTGTTGAAGGATCCCAGATTTGTGCTGTACTTTACAGTAAATTAAGAAATTATTATGTTACTTTTATTTAAGTAATTGCAAAAAAAAATTAAACCAATTATTGATAGCAATAACTAATACTTGCACTATGAAAGAATGGATATATTTAAATAAAATACATTTTGGCCTTAAATGCTAAAATCTGGAAAATAAATTGACGCATTCATTTGTAATGAATGTGATCTCTTTTGCTAATGTTATAGTAGTCACTGTGACTTTTTATCAGTTGGTAATTGTAATTTGAAAGTTCTCACTCTGTTGAGGATATTATGGTTTTCAAGCACCCACTGTTGATAGGGTGATTTCTCAGAACTTCAGACTTTTCACTTCCATCTGTTCTAATGACTATATCTGTTTGAGTAAACTGTGTGCTTATCGGTTGCTTTTGGATTTTAATTAGCTTACAGAAAAAGCTTGTTGTCTTTTGTCCTATTTGTTAAAGTGTTTGTATTCTGTATTGATTTCAAGAGTTAAATCCTAATTCAACAGATTTTTAAAGTTATATTTTCCCACCACTCCTCGCAGGTTAGGGGGGAGGGTTTAGGGCTCATCAACATGTTTAACCCCACCAAATACTTTATGTGGCTGTCCAAAGCCAGGATCCCATAGTCCAGTGGTTGTCATTTTTTATGTTCATTGTTATTGGATTTACTTTTTTCTATAGATTCTGTCAATTTTCATCTTTTTTCAGTAGTTTCTTGGTTTCACTTTATTTATTTTGTGGCCTTTTATAGCTTGCTTTATGGTATTGGCTTTGCCCATTATTGAAGATTATGTGGTGACTTGTAGAATTGTTAATTACCTGGCATTTAGTGGACAAGTGTCTCAATGGCCGTCATATTTATATGTGAGATCTGGCTCCAGTGCCACAAAACTGAAAAATTCTTAAGTCTGAAAAAATTCTTAATTGTTCGCGACATCACCAATTTTGACAACTTTAATTGTTATTACGGTTGTTACCATGGGAGTTCAGCATATTCTCTTATAATATGACTTACCAAGTTAGTAGCCGAGATGTTATATATTTTACATTTTTACAGTGTATGTTGCTCGGGATAGAAACTGATGAATTAGTCATCTATTTTTTGCCACACATTTTCAATCTTTTCTCTTGTTACACCTAGTGGTAGTCACGAAAACATGTTCAATCAATAACTGTTATTATGTACCATAAACACCTTTCATGTATAAATCTGTATATATACTATATTATTGTTATCTGAAGTGTTCCATGGCATCACAACTAAGTCCTGTTCCTGTGACCAGAGTAAACCTTAGTTCTTTCAACCTTTGGCTTTTTATATGCCCAGTCAATGTATTATGGCATGTTTGTGTCTGTCATTCTTTGGGTCTGTCTTTTGTTCACACTTCATAAAATAACTCAACAATGCTGCCATCAACTTTTGTGGAAATTTGTGAATTATTTCTCTAGAAAAGTATAAGCTCACTTTGGTTTTTTTAAAATTCTGAATTTTTGGGGTTTTTTTTTCAGTCAAATGGGTTTTTTTTATTGGTAAAAAATAATGATGACCTAATTGGTTAAAAATGGGGAGATTTTCTGTTTTTGAATTGTTACTCAGAAACCTGTACAGTAATTTCAGTGAAACTTTGGTGAATTGTTTCTTTACATTAATGAAAGCTTCTTTTTGATTTTTAAAAATTTATGATATTACAATTTTGAATTATGGGACTTAATTCATAAAATGGGGGTATTTTGCAGTTTTCAGACCATAACTCAATGGCAGTTGCACATATTTTCATGAAACTTTAGTGAATTGTTTCTTTTTATTGATGAGAGATCCCTTTTAATTTTTAGCTTACCTGGCCAAATTCTGATATAGGTAAAAGTGTTCAGCATGATGAGATCTATCTGTGGTCAGAATTTCGTTGAAATCTGTTAAGCTATGTTGGAGTTATTGCCCATTTGTTTTGCTATTTTTAAAGTTATTTCTTTCAAAAACCTCCTCTGACACTACTTGACTAATTAGAACCAAATTAGTTTAGCCAAATACTTTCAATTGCTGAAACAATCCTTATTATAAGGCCTACAAAAATTTCTGTGGATCAAAGTTGTCAGACAATTGCTTGTAAGTATTATTGCCCTTGAATGATGAAAAATGACTTTTTTTTTCTTTTTTTGTTTACAGTTTTCAGCCAATATCTTGAAAACTATAATAGATAGAAACTTTTGATTAAATAAAATTTAACAAAATAACTCTATGATTCAGGTTTGTAGCTCATTGTAGCTCACAGAATGTATAACATAAAAGGGGGAGGGAAAAGTTACATTTTAAACGCTATTTCTTCATAACCTAGAGAAAATTCGCACAAAAGATGCTCTAATTAGCTTGTTGTCTATGTGTGGCGTGAATCTCAATACACAAAGCATAATTAAACTATAAATAGAGAATTCCATGTACTTACATGGAAGTTAATGGTGACCTTAAGTATAACATTGAATTTCCTTATTGGAGACATTTACATGGACACCATCAGATTTCATCATGATACATGTTATTGTCAATATTCAACTGTTCATTTATGGATAAAGACCAATAGTGATCTGTAACATTCATGTAATGGTTTACCTGTATCACCAGTGGTGGATTAAGGTCTGTCTGTCAGTTCATCTGTGAGTCACAATCAGAGGTTACAATTATGTGTAATCTGTATCTCTGTAAAAGTATTGAAGCAATATTATTCAATCTTAGCACCGTTATTACATATTGAAGATGTGCGCCTCTTATGGAGAAATTAAATTATTTTTTTCATCATTTTGTGCATGTTGAACTTAGACATTATTTGTCACCTTATATTGTGTACTGTACCTACTTCGTGGTACCAGTATTATTTAAACTTTCAATGATACTGTAATATAGGGATCAGTATATAGTATGAATTATATTCCCTTCAATTATATAGCCTCCTAGGAAAAATTCTTATATAGAGTTGTCCTAGGCTTGTTTCTATAATTAGTTATCTCTCCTGAATTAGGAATCTTTTTTCTATCCATAAGCCAACATGTCTATCACTGACTTTGTTCACACCATTAAAGTTTTATCTTGATTAAAAATCAGCAGTAAAACACCTATATGTTTATGCTCAGTTGACATGAAAGTGCCTGCTTCTTTACGGTAGGCTAAAAGTGTCCAGCTGAGGACATTTTCACGCTTCTCTCTCTTGGACAAAACATTAAATCTGCTTCAAAGTAAAGAATCTAAATGGCAGTAAATAATTTGGTCTATTGTAGCCCTCTGGGTTAGAGATCTAGTGGCATGGACTTGTTTTCTTTGGCATGTTATATATAAGATTTCACTTCGTGCGGAAAGATACCTTTTGTATCCTAATCTAGATTATTTGAAAACTACCTTGGTATTTTTAATAGGTAATGAAATCTTTGTATAACCACATTTTATAAAGAATCTATAGTCGTTTGTTGTGTGATAAACAAGGGGACATCTTTATAGCGTGATTCTGATATGTGTACTGGATTGGATTAAACTTAAGTCAAAATACACATATACAGTAGTTCAAAGGGTCATGGTTTAAGTTTTAATACATAAAATGAAATGAAAAAAACAAACTTTAACATTTAACAAGTATCTATTAGTTACAACTAAATTACATCTTTTAACAGAATAGTCATTCTCTCTATTTAAATCTTTATGACATTACTGTAAACAGAATTTCTGGTATTCCCCCCCCCCCTCGAACCATTTACAATTAGGCTGATTTTGCAAGATAACAAAACTCCCTTTATTATGGAGTACTGTTAGGGTATTACTTGCCAAATTGAATTGACATTATGAAATGCAATAGTAAGTTTTGTATAGTATTTTGATCTAACTAGATGAACTGAAATTGGACTAATTTTGATGCATAATTCTATCTTTGCAGAATGTACATGTATCTGATATGAACATATTCCAGACAGTAAAGAGAAGACAAGTAAACAGGTAACTGAAATTTATGTTTGTTTTCTTGTCAGCTGTTCTGCCCTTGGTGACAGGAGCTAACTACTATGGAAATGTCAGGGTTTCATTAAGCCTTCCTTATGAAGGTGGTTTTGCTCTTTTTCCAATATGTAATTTTGCCCTCCCCTCATCCTACATTCTTTAAGGTGCAAGAACCATGAATTTGCAGATCAAATTATATATCATTCCCCTACCACTTATGTAATGGAATAAGATTATGTACACATTTGAATTACATGTAGAAATCAAAGAATCAGATGAAAACAAAAAAAAAAAAAATTTCCATTACACAAAATTTGAAATCTCCAATAATTAGTACTAATTGGATGAAACATTTTTATGACCATGGTGATAAATATTTAAAAAAAACTATCAACATTGAACCTGACGAAAACATTTATAAACCAGACATCTTTTGAAGTCTCTTCATATTAGTTTCCATGAGTTTTGCATGTGGGACTTCATTGAGGTTTTACTGTATAACTCGTCAGTCTGTGTGGGACTCCATTGATGTTTTACTGTATAACTCGTCAGTCTGTGTGGGACTTAGTTGAGGTTTTACTGTATAACTTGTCAGTCTGTGTGGGTCCTAGTGAGGTTTTACTGTATAACTCGTCAGTCCGTGTGGGACTTAGTGAGGTTTTACTGTGTAACTCTTCACTCTGTGTGGGACTTAGTTAGGTTTTACTGTATAACTCATCAGTCTGAGTGGGACTTAGTGAGGTTTTACTGTATATCTCTTCAGTCTGTTTGGGACTTAGTGAGGTTTTACTGTATAAGTCGTCAGTCTGTTTGGGACTTAGTGAGGTTTTACTGTATGACTTGTCAGTCTGTTTGGGACTTAGTTGAGGTTTTACTGTATAACTCTTCACTCTGTGTGGGACTTAGTGAGGTTTTACTGTATAACTCATCAGTCTGTTTGGGACTTTGTTGAGGTTTTACTGTATAACTCATCAATCTGTGTGGGACTTAAGGTGGTTTTACTGTATAACTCTTCACTCTGTGTGGGACTTAGTTAGGTTTTACTGTATAACTCATCAGTCTGAGTGGGACTTAGTGAGGTTTTACTGTATAACTCGTCAGTCTGTTTGGGACTTTGTTGAGGTTTTACTGTATAACTCGTTAGTCTGTGTGGGACTTTGTTGAGGCTTTACTGTATAACTCTTCAGTCTGTGTGGGACTTAGTGATGTTTTACTGTATAACTCGTCAGTCTGTTTGGGACTTTGTTGAGGTTTTACTGTATAACTCGTCAGTCTGTGTGTGACTTAGTGAGGTTTTACTGTATAACTCGTCAGTCTGTTTGGGACTTTGTTGAGGTTTTACTGTATAACTCGTTAGTCTGTTTGGGACTTTGTTGAGGTTTTACTGTATAACTCGTTAGTCTGTTTGGGACTTAGTTGAGGTTTTACTGTATAACTCTTCACTCTGTGTGGGACTTAGTGAGGTTTTACTGTATAACTCATCAGTCTGTTTGGGACTTTGTTGAGGTTTTACTGTATAACTCGTCAATCTGTGTGGGACTTAAGGTGGTTTTACTGTATAACTCTTCACTCTGTGTGGGACTTAGTTAGGTTTTACTGTATAAAACATCAGTCTGTGTGGGACTTAGTGATGTTTTACTGTATAACTCGTCAGTCTGTTTGGGACTTTGTTGAGGTTTTACTGTATAACTCGTCAGTCTGTGTGTGACTTAGTGAGGTTTTACTGTATAACTCGTCAGTCTGTTTGGGACTTTGTTGAGGTTTTACTGTATAACTCGTTAGTCTGTTTGGGACTTTGTTGAGGTTTTACTGTATAACTCGTTAGTCTGTGTGGGACTTCGTTGAGGCTTTACTGTATAACTCTTCAGTCTGTGTGGGACTTAGTGAGGTTTTACTGTATAACTCATCAGTCTGTTTGGGACTTTGTTGAGGTTTTACTGTATAACTCGTCAGTCTGTGTGGGACTTCAGGTGGTTTTACTGTATAACTCTTCAGTCTATGTGGGACTTAGTTAAGGTTTTACTGTAGGCAAAATGTTATGAAAATGATTACTATGATTATTTTCATATTGGAAAAATTGCAAAATATTTTGAATGCTCATTCATTTTTCCTTGTAATGACGAAGAAGGTCATGTTTTTGATAAATATTGCAGATTTGTATTCCATGATGATTTTACGACTAATATTTAGTATATCTGGAGATTTATTAGTGTCATATTGAAAGAAATAGGATATGATTTAGAAACTAATTTTCCTCTTCCCTGTGTTATATACTATTGAGCAATAATAAACAAGGCTACTGTACTAATATCATTACAAAACAATTGATACTTAGTATCATAATTACATACATTTTACACATATTTTGTCTGATATTGTTTCTACACATCTACCTGGAGGCATGACATACTGAGTATACACAATGTCTGTGTAAACCTTGTCTTTTCTGACCTGCCTTGTTGGTTCTGTACTGAGCTACAAGGTTTTTTGTGTTAAATTCATTTTGAACAATTTTCTCCCAGGTTATCTAGGTACAGCTTGTGGATATTTGGTCTGGAAGACATGAGCTCAATGAAAATTACTATGTTAAAATTTTTGTAGTAATATGTCTGATTGAATTCTGGTTGAAATTTGTATTGTTCATAAATCCAGGTGTCATTGTATTTCATTGGAGATTTTTGTGAAAAAGTTTTAATTATATTTTTGCATGTAAAAATTGAGGACTTAAGTATTAGTTGCATGTGCTCAGTAATTTATCTTTTATTACACAATGAATTTTTGGTCAGCATTAGCCATGTGTAACAGGGATAAGATTCCAGATTTATAGAAGAAACTTTGTTGCAAATTTAGATAGTAAGGTTCAATAGGGTTACCTATTGCCATAGCCAAGCCCAGAGCAAGTAAGTAGTGAAAAGTGAAAGCATGCCCAGAGCAAGTAAGTAGTGAAAAGTGAAAGCATGTGGAGAGCAAGTAGGTGGTGAAAAGTGAAAGCATGCTCAGAGCAAGTAAGTGGTGAAAAGTGAAAGCATGCCCAGAGCAAGCAAAAGGTGAAAGCATGCCCAGAGCAAGTAAGTGGTGAAAAATGAAAGTTTGCAGAGGAAAAGTAAGTGGTGAAACATGCCAATATGTCCCTCTAAAGTGGTGAAAATTGAAGTACACCCAGACGAAGGTTAGTGGTGAAAATTTAGTGTTTCCAGGGAAAGTTAATGGTATTAAATTTAGATAATATATCTTCAAGTGAAAAGAAAAATTAAAATAAGATGTAATCAAATTTAATGCTACAATATAATTTCTGAAAATTCAAGAATATATTGCAGGTTTGCCAGACAAGAAAGTACACTCCCTTTTATATTGTTTTCATTAGTATAGCTCAGTATACATAAATATTTCTCACTCTCCTATCTATGTAAGTATGTTTGTGTCTACTTATCTCTTCCAATTATCTTAGTCAAAATATTGTTTATAGATATCTTTATTTTTTTCTTGTGATACACAGTTTTTCATGTAGATAAGGGATCTTATTTTTTACTTGAAATTTTGTTCTTGTGGTCAAGACATAGGGTTATCTGTTGATGACTGGGCATTACATTGATAACCAAGTTTGCCTTCTTATACACTTATACTTTTTGAATCTAACACACAACATTAAGCATAAAAACATATTGGATAAGACAGGTTTTCTGTAAACACAATGTCATGTTGGCAAACAGTGCAAGTCAGTCTTAATTTAAAGACCAAGAAACAAATAAGCAACACCAAACAATAGGATGAGGATATATACAGGATCTTCTGGTGATCTCCTTACCTATGGCCTACATTTACCTTTGAGATATCAAGGTTTTTCCTTTCACTTTGTCACACCTTCAACACCATTAAGTATGCAAAGTTTCTCATATTCCATGGTATTCCTGAAGCCATTAAACAGCAGGAAGCTGCTATCATGCAGGAAATCACAGTGATTATGAAAAGGATCTTGTTTTGAACAATGACAAGTTTTCCATATGTTTTGATTGATGGTTTTAGGGTCCTGTGGGGGAAATCGGGAATGTAACATAATGGAATTTTGAATATTCATAGTTTGGAGTATTAATGAACTAAATATCATAATTTTGATATCTGATTTTGTTGATGGTAAGAATTTTTTGTTGAAGTTTTAGTGAACAAATATGCTTCATTCATGTTTTTATTTGCCGTACATGTGTTTATTTCTATTAGATGAGTCCCTTGAATCACTTAGTCGTATTGTTTCTTTCGTTCATGAAAATAGTCTTTTTATACAAATAAACAATAATAGTTCAAAAGACTATCATTAATACAAGAAAGGTTTAGACTATAAAAGTTAATTTGAAATTTGATCGTTCAGATATTCTTGTAATACAGGTCAACATGAATTTCTGTGCCAGAAATTGTATGTATTAAGACAATAACCCAATTTAGTAAATAAAAGAAAAAAAACAAAAAAAACTGTCATTTTTAAAAGGAAAGAAGTTCAAACTTATGTAAATTATCATGAAAATAATGGAAGTTTAAATTTTTCTTACACACCTATGTTTTCTTTTGTCCACATAACTTCCAATAAATCATTTTGTATACATTTAAAAAAAATCTTTCATTTGAAAAAGAAATTAAAACTTGAAAGGTGAATTCCATCTGCACCCTCATTTTAAATGAACCAACACAAAAAAGTTCTTTACAACAAAAAACTAGATGTGTAAAGTTACATTGAGTGTAACCTAAGATTGTTTGTCTATTGATATGATAAGTACCTAATGCCTATTACACTAAAGTTATTTCCTGTGTGTATAGTACAATTTTCTTTTTTTCTGAAGTCGGTCTTTTCTGTCATTGTTAAATTCCATGCATCGTTGATCGTAAGTGAAGAAATTTTTAGTACGATTTGGTGTGCCTTGAGGTATTATCAGAAAAATACTCTAACTATACCATTAGTATTAACAGCAGACGGCACATGGTCAGTTGCGTCAGCTGATTTAGAGAATTGGAGATTTTTATGCTGTTTATTCAAAGCTTGAGAAATTAATTAAGACATTCATTGAGAAAAAAAAAACTTGTAAAGGATTTACACATATAGGATGTATACTATAGAGAAGGCCATGTGCTAACTTGTAGCTTGGAGCTATTTGGTTTGATTTAATGGAGTAATACACATCAGTCTTATGGCCCTATACTGTTCAGAAGTGTGATATTTATATCGAATATATTATCAACAGGATTTAATTGCCATAAAGAAGAAAAACATGGATTTAAATGGGATCTACCTGAAGAACACCTTATGGAGATTTTTTAAAAACATTAAATGTAGGTATAGAATTTAAAACCACACAACAAGGTGTCAAAATGTCTATTCATGTTAAGGGAAATTTTCATATAAATGCCAATTTTAAACAATATTAATTAATTAGTTATGTTTTGTTTACTAATTAATTTTCCTAAACAAAATATATTTTAAAAGTCTTTTTTTTTATCTACAATTAACTATTTTTGTAAACTTGTACCCCCTATTCTCTTTCTTTGTTTCATCCAAATTTCATTATAATCTCATAGTTCATAACATATGCTAGCTTGTATTTGTAAAAAAATAGTAGCATTCTTAATTTACACCTGTTTGTTTTAATGATTTGTAAAATATGAAAAAAAAACTAATATTAACCATCATTTTAATTTTGCTTCTTACCATCAAACCTGCATTTTTCTTAACAATAATACATAAAAGTAATATGGACTAGAAATCTGAAGAAATAAAAATTATACAACTTGGATATTTTTGTTTTGGCTTAATCTGATTGATAATAATTTTATAAACATATGGCCAGTTTTTGAATCATCCCAATTCAGTTATGAAAAGAATATACATGTACATGTATATTAAAATGGAGAGAATACTTTGTACCTAATGTTGAACAAGGATTAATAGAAGAAAAACTTAGTACATATGATACTCTGCTTGTACAATACTGCCTTTGTTAAATTGGGTAATTTGTCAGAAATGGCGTGAATAAAGATTTGGTCTAGATATGTGTTGAATTTCATCCTATCTGAAATGTTTTCAGTCTCGATTGAAAAACAGAATGGAGTTTTGTGTTGATAAGATTGAATACGTTTTTCAGTTGTTTTGAGAGATGGTTTATATAAGGATAGGAGATTCTGGAGAGGGTTATAAGTTGATTTCACTTAAAATGTAAATTTTCAGGTTTTTATCAAGAATTGTGTCTTACATTCTTTTAAATACTTAATTTAGGGGAAAATCTATCATTTTTTACAATTTCTAAAATTTACAGTCATGTGTGAAAATTGATTTTGTAAAGGAATCTATTTTCTGACTATTTTATATGCTGTAACATAATTTAGAACTTCCAATATGTTATGTTTGTTGGAATCAGTATTGTTAATATCCGACTGAATTGTCTTTGATGACAGGAAATCCTCGTAATGGTATGTTTTAACTTACACAGTATGATGGTAGAATTTTACTTTTTTTACAGAAATTTCAAGCAACATTTTTTGCATGTTATTTCATGGGCTATTAATATGCCACATAAAAATTCTTGATTTTGTGTGATGTAAGCTGTGCATCTTCAGAACTATAGATATGAGGTCATGTTTATTCACTATTTTAGAAAATTCTCAGGCCATTAATACAATATGTAATGGTAAGATTATTAGCTCTTGGTTTTATGTAGATCTTTACTGCATAATAAAAAAAAATGGCTCTTTTAGTTTTGTATTTTGAGAAATGTTGTTTTCAAAGCATACAATTGCTTTTACTATATAGAAAGTCATAATACATCAAAACTCTCCCAAGTTTACTGATGTAAAATGACTTCTCTAAATAATTCTCAGATTTCTGATTTGCCAAATATCACAATACTTTCTTACATGTATGGATATATATACTGTACAGTTTATGTCATTGATACCCTGTTAACAAAATTTTAATCTTTATCTGAAATAAAAACCACAGATTTTTCTAATCGAATAATGAAGAGTATATTCATTAGGATATTGAAATAAGCTAAAATATCCTGTATGAAGAGGCACTAGAATTTCTAGTTCATATACAGTGTCAGGCAATTGATCTCACATTTTGGATATCAATTTTTTTACAATTATTTAATACTGTTGTGGAAGTACCATATTTTAATTCTGTCAATGATGTTATCATTTTGTGTTGTACATTTTGGATACTATTAGGCTACTTAAGATTTCAACAAGAAAATTCTATTTTGCTGACAAATTGATGGTTGTGGTTCATTCAACCAAAACCTTGAAATTGTCACCCTACAAGCAAATGTCTTATAGCAGCAATGTGTTTCATCCTTAATGACAAAAAAAGCACAAAATAGCAAACAGTAGATCAGTATTTGAAAAATCACACTGCTGACTGGCAAGGATTTCCCAATATTATTGTACAGTGCTGACTAGCAAGGCTTCGTCAAAAGTTATAACCCATTTCTGACCAGTGAGGCTTTTCCAAATTATAGCACGCTGCTGACTGGCCAGGGTTTTCCCAAAATTATAGCACTGTGCTGACTGGCAAGGGTTTCCATTATATTATTGTATAGTGCTGACTGGCAAGACTTTTCCCAAAATTATAGCACACTGCTGACTGGCAAGGCTTTCCCCCAAAATTATAGTGCTGACCCGCAAAGGTATTCTTATGTTATTGCACAGTGTTGACTTGCAAGGTATTTCCCAAAATTATAGCATATTGCTGACCCACAAGACTTTCCCCAAATTATAGCATAGTGCTGACTGGCAAGGTATCTCCCAAAATAATGTAGCACATTGCTGACTGGCAAGGTGTCCATCAAAATTATAGCACAGTGCTGACCTGCAGCACTTTCCCCAAATTATAGCATAGCGCTGACCAGTGAGGCTTTCCCCCAAATTATAGCACAGTGCTGACCTGCAAGGCTTTCCCCAAATTATAGCACAGTGCTGACCAGCAAGGCTTTCATCAAAATTATTGCACAGTGCTGACCAGCAAGGCTTTTCCTTAGAATGTAGGCAAGGGTTTCCTAATATTGCACAGTACTGACTGGGAAGGATTCTCCCAGAATTATGTCTGAGTACTGACCGGCAAAGCTCTTTCCCAAGTTATAGCACTGTGCTGACTGGCAAAGTATCTCCCAAAATTATAGGGCACTGCTGACCGGCAAATCTTTCCCCAAATTATAGCACAGTGCTTACCAGCAAGGCTTCTCCCAAATTTTAGCACAGCGCTGACTGGCAAGAGTTTCCCCAATATTATTGTACAGTGCTTACCAGAAAGATTTTACTGAAAATTATTGTATAATGCTGACAGGCAATGCTTTTCTCAAAATTATTGTACAGTGCTTATATTGATTATAACAAAAATCTTTTAAATTTGCCGAAACTAACTTACATTTGTACAGTAAATAAAATGATTTTAACCATGCTTGGAATGGGTCATAGACTTCAGCCATTTCTGTATGTGTTACAATTTTTGTGGTACATGTATTACAAAAACTATGTAGAGTTTGGAAGTAAAATAGTTGATTTCCTTTAACAATACATGTTTTAAATTCAATATTTACATTTTATTGAAAATCTGATTTATTTGTTTTCATACAAACAATACCATTTTCACAGTTAATATTTTTAATCTTCCTTTTTTTGTCCATTAGATTTCTTAGCATCATCTTTTAACTTAACACTTACAGTACTGACTTTATTTGACTGTACATCCCTAATGCCAGACTAAATATTAGCTTGAGTGGTTTCCTGGCCGAACTTATTTTTGACATGTGCTCGCTACAACATGTTTCTAAACTTTGAAGGATATTAGTTATAAAATTTGAAGTTGAATCAGTGATTCGAAATTTTTGGGGCTTACTAAAAAAATTTATATCAGACAACCAACACGAAAGTCAAACTGTTACGGAATTCCAGTATTAGAGACTGCAAGTTTATATTCTAAGCAAACGGGTGGGGGGAAATGTTGACTAGTGTTAATCAAATATGATTGTTTTCTAGTCTTTGTTTTCCCCCTAATAGCGTTATGTTCATTTAATTGATGAAGTTGCATTTGTTATTTTTCTATGTCTTGAAAACAGTGTATTAATTTTTCATCTGTTCTATCTTAACATGAATATATATATGACCTTTATGTCATGGTTTCATTTGATGACTGTTGTCTGGAACAAAGAAATACAATTAATTTTTTTAGGTTAGTTACATTATTGAGTCCATTAGTATAAAAACATTTTGATTTAAAGACCAAGTCAGATCATAAATATTACTAGTCACTGGGATACGACAAGTTCAACTATAATTTCCCTTTTCTTGAGTCATTTTTACATGAAGAAGTATGAGACAGAATGGGATGGGCAGAGATTGATTGCCACTTTAGCCACAAATATTTCTATGGACATGATATTTGATTTTTTATATGGAGACTGCAAAACAAGCAATCCTTTTTTACGAATCCCTCTAAAGACTCCATAAAATGCAGTGTAATTGCAACTAAATCACTTTGAATCAAAATAAAAATTAAAGCGAAGACAGCAATTATTGAAAAAAAAATAGCCATTTGCATAGCTTCACAACTGTAAGACTCTTTCAGGATGTAGATAATATATAACTGATATTTAATCCATCATTATTACACATTAGGCTGATACACATATAAAAACAACTGCAGATTATTTGCTACTTGCAGTCTGCATGCACCTTATACGTAATATGATAACCTGTCTGTACTTCAGGTAGAAGTTATTCATAAAAACTTTGCACATTTTCTTGGTTATGGGATGGCTTGGAACATTTATAGTCACTTATTGCACATTACTCCACCATTAAATAACCATTATTTGAAGTAAATATTACTTTTTTTGTGTGGATTTTATACTGACTTTCTTTTTATGTTGACATAGACAGCTTTCATGGTAATTATCCACAAAAGTGACATTAAGATTTATTGTGATAAGGTGCTATGATATCTGTTTTGGGTTTGTAATTATTAGTTGGAAATTATTGTCAGTTAAGATACATGTCACAAGTAAATTATTGTTAGATTTTCATTATAGTACTAGTATCAGGTCCTTGTGGCTTCAGTTTTTGTCTTTTTATGTCATAAGTGTTACCAAACTTGTCAGTTCTTCCCTCATTCTGCTATGTATAGTTTTTTAGATTTAAGGTGATTTTTATGCCCTCTGCCCAACCTGCAAGCATTGAGAGATTGAAGGATGTCACACATACATGACTTACCAAATTTTCAGTTTTAAAACAATGATTAGGATATTCAAGTTTTTTAGCCATGTGAGATTTAGTTATACATTGAGAACTTTTAAATGGAATGATATGAAGTTTTGATGAATTATTAGCATGATAATTTATATTATGAGTGCCACTTGCAGTATTTACAGGAAGTCTCTCAGACTTATTATACCCCACACAACAAAGTTGTGAAGGGTATAATGTTTTTGACCCGACCGTCAGTCTATCATCAGTTTTCAGAACATTTTTTCTTAACGCTTGCAGATGTTGACATGATTTTTGGTATACAAGTTCACCATGATAAGTTACAGGTCAAGTGTACGTTTTGTTCCGCTATGATGATAATTACTTTGGATTAACTAAAACTAAAAGAAATCTCAGTTTGGATATTGAAACTACCATTCTGAGTAACAGAATTTAGTTAGAAGATAAAGGTGTAAAGCCTAAAAAAACACTCTTATTCCTTTTTTTATCAGGGTCCTGCGACATATATTTCTCTTTATAACAAATGTACTTGAGTATCCAACATGGACATGTCGGGTATGTGGGTGTACTCACTAAGGTTCTTTAATTTTGTACGTTCTCCATGTTTATGTTCTAGCATGATTTGTTATACTATATATGTAATTTCCATCTATATCACACAATAATTTAAATATTTAACTTTAAATTGTTTAAATATTGTTTTGAAATTAAGATGTCGGCATTCATGTCCTGTGGACATATTTCTTCTTGTTGAAATAAGATAAGGGCATTCATGTCCTTAGGACATGTTCTTGTTGAGATAAGATAAGGGCATTCATGTCCTTAGGACATATTTCTTCTTGTTGTGATAAGATAAGGGCATTCATGTCCTTAGGACATATTTCTTCTTGTTGTGATAAGATAAGGGCATTCATGTCCTTAGGACACATTTCTTCTTGTTGAGATAAGATAAGGGCATTCATGTCCTTAGGACACATTTCTCCTTGTTGAGATAAGATAAGGGCATTCATATCCTTAGGACACATTTCTTCTTGTTGAGATAAGATAAGGGCATTCATGTCCTTTGGACACATTTCTTCTTGTTGAGATAAGATAAGGGCATTCATGTTCTTAGGACACATTTCTTCTTGTTGAGATTAGATAAGGGCATTCATGTCCTGTGGGCATATTTCTTCTTGTTATACATGTGATAGAACCAACTCTGCCAATATGAGCTCGTTTGTAAGAGTAATCAAGGGAACCAAGGTTATAGCGGTAATCAAAAGAATGTAATCCAGGGACAAAGACCAGACATGGAAAACAGACATACACAATAAAGAACATAAAGTAACTAAAATCATACATACAAAGTAACAAAAGTAAATGAGCAACTCGGACTCCACTAAAAACTGGGAGTATGGACCAGGTGCACCGGTAGGGTAAGTGTCCTCTGCTTTTCTAGAAACACCCACCGAGTTGCTCATAAAAAGTCAAGTCCGGGGTAGACAAACGAGGAAAGGAAAACTATGACCCGTTGAATAAATGAGTTTTCATGGTGCTGATGGATACACCATAACGATCCACGAGTTCATGATGACGACCATAAAACTTCTGTAGTGATGACTTCAATATTGTAGCAACATAACCCTGTTCCAGAAGCCTATCTGTTAGAGTTCTAGCGTGATACAAAAAGTCTGCGTAGTTTCTGGCATAACGTATGAGTTGTGATATGAACACTCCACATTGTAAGCTTTGTAAATCATGTCTGATTAACATGATATTATGCCCCCACTCAATGAGTGTGTGGTATAATGGAATAACCATGTCCATCTGTCCATATTCCATTGCTATAATCTTGACTCCAAAATGCATCCAAAATGAATGGATTGATTTTCAAATTTGGTTTGTGACATTATAATTAAGTTAAATTTGTTACATTATGTATGGGGTATATGTTATAGCGATTTTGGTTGCGGCCTGATATCAACTTCCTGTTTCATTGGACATTCCTATTTTTCATTTTGTGGAATTTCCATCACGAAGTGGTCATATTGATTTCAAATGTGGTACATGTGTATGGCTTTATTTAGATGAGGCAAAGGTTGTAATCAATTTTGATATCAACTTCCTTTACAAAGGAAGGTACATCTAACATGATAATGTCTGCAACTTCAGGTTAAAGGTATAGCAAAGTGTCTGTCGTCTGTTCGTCTGTACAAGATTGATAGGTTACATATTTGCTAATCAAATTCTAATCAAATGATTTAGTGAACTATGCTTTTATCTTTCTGATTCTGAGTTTTCTTATACATGTATTATAACTGTTTCTCTGTTGTCTTATGGCTTTGAAGATTGCTGATCTAATGGTAAACATTGGAAAATAATCTGAATAAAGAAATATACCAAGTTAATATTTTAATTCATTGTTTGATTCTCTTCTGTTTTCAGGAGTAATGAAGGAAAGAAGACATAAATATGTCAGACGAAGAGTGTCCTAATGTTACGGACATAGACCCTGCTCCAGTTGGCAAGGAGTCCACCAGTTCACAGACTAGTCCAGATGGTAAGTAAAAGGGACTGTCCTGTCTGAATCGGCAAGGAATTCATTTTTTTTTGGCAAGAGTCCATTAGTCACAGTCTACTTGTTGGTAAGCCAGCTTTTATTGAAGTAAATAGGCATAACTTGTTATACCCCATGCATAAGTTGTAATTGTTTTTACTCTTCTGTCTGTCAGTCCATATGTCTGTGTGTCTGTTTGTCAGTCCTCTTTTCGTTATCTGACTGCTGTCAAGCTACAGAACAGAATTCAGTGTAACTTGGTATGTGGCAAGAACACAGTATATAGATGTGCATATTACAAAGATATTTTAATCTCGTACTTTTGTGGAAGTTTTGGCCCATAGCAATTTTTTTTTCTGAATTAAGTGCTGAAACATCAAAAGTTGTCAAATTGCTATATTTGCATCATCAATTCATGAAAACCTCCTTTCTGAAACCACTTCCTCTTCAACATGGTGGATGTGAAGTACATGAGCATTTTCACTAAATTTTGTCATTTTTTAAATTTTTGTAAGAGTTATGGGTCTTTATTCATCCCATTGGAGCCTCCTTAATATAGTATTGAACTGTTTGATACAAGATACTTATTAACAGTAATACATCATAAAAAGTTCATCAGATACACTGAAACATGATAGCCACTAACTTTAATACCTTATTTCTTACATTAGGGTTTGAGGCAATGGTATACCTGTTTAAAATCCAGGCTACAAATCTTTTCATATCATTTAACAGTGAAAACTAAGACTGCTTGTTACTAAAGGCTGTGAAGCATGAACAGCTATTTACTACAGCTTATTGACCCAGTGCAGTAAAGGCTGTCTCTGTTTCATTATTAATGCCATGTTTTCATGTATTCAAGCTTAAGTATAAAGGTTTTAACTTTTCTGTAAGAAGACAATGAGACATCTCAATATGCACAATGATAATAAAGTTGGATTACTGCTTCTTAACGTGTTAAAATGATGGAATAGGCTCAGACTGCTTAGATCTCTTATTCTGTTCATGAACATTAAACTAGTGATTGCCAAAAATAATTCTCTAAACAATGTACATAATTTTGTTTAATCATTACTTTTTCAAATTAATTTTTTAATAGAGATAAGGAATAAATTACCTCAATTAGTTAAAACTTAACTAAGGATACTCCACTGCTAACAGTGACTTACCGGAAATGTAAACATAGATTCTAAGGCATCATTATGGAAATGAAGATCTACTCATTTACAATATATGTATTTTAATCAGGTCATACTGAAAAATCTAATACAGATTTATACAGTCATAAGTCTTCATCTATCTCATCTGCCAAACTATCACAGTTAAAGATTTTAAAATTTTCTTGATGATACAAACCTATCTGTAAATGAACCTGTTGTTATGCTTCTAAAAAGACTTAAGTGGAGCAAAAAAAAATTTAAAGCATTTGTGAAAATGAATGATTTTGACATATGCAATATATTAAATGTACTTGTTAGCATAATTGGTTTTAAGCTGTTATTTTCATGTGTCAGTTTGTATATGATAGACAAAAGCCAGACCTGTGTATCAGATTTCATTGAAATCTTTCTTCCTTGTCAATCAGTGAAGTAACCAGATCCTCAAACATGTGACCTTTGATATAAGTTATGTTCTTGACTCCTGTCAGGGCTAATCATGGCTAAAAAACATCAGACACATTTTTGAGAAGTTTTAAGTTTTATTTTTGCCAACAAAGTGAAGGGGCAAACATATTTTGGTTTCTGGGTCTCTGTTTTCTATGCCTTAGTTTTAATGTTCAAATAAGGTTGTGTTTTAGAGGATGAGATTATATCATCTGTGAACTAGGTTTCCTTGAAAATCATTTATTTTACATGTATGATCTATGACCTTCCTTGTATGATCTGATGTCAGAAGGACACTGTACCAATGTTGTGAACCATTTCTTCTCATACCATGATGAGTAAACAAAATTAATACTTAAAGATAATCCAAAGTCATTCAAAGAGAAGGACTCTTTCTATCAATAATCAACAAGAACATACCAATTATACTTTTCTTCTTCAAAAGTTTAGGCTGCTTTTCATTCTTTGGTGGCTTTCTGCCTGATAAGTGAATGATCTAATCTCCTCTAGAAAGTTCTGACTGACTGAATTTTCTTTAATAACAAGCAACAAAAGCAATATTTATCAAAGAGCAGCAATCACATTAATCATCTAGAATATCTTTCATGTCTGACAGAATCTCATTTTTACAACAGTTATACAATATTTCTGTATTATCATTAACACTTTAGCTGTGTAATACATTAACATCTCTTTCATTTGTTTTCTTCTTTCTGTTGTTTTTCCAACCATTCTTGGGTTATGTGCACTTTCTCAACTTTTGATCTTGAACTTTCTAGGAAGAATGGGAACAGATATTACCTTTTACTACAGTGCAAGGCATCATATATATTGGAAAAATATTATTTCTATTTTCTTATTAATGCTTTATTCTCTTTTCAAAGCAGGCAAGTGTCAAATGTATACACTGTCAATGTATTGATTTTCATGGTTGCTAATTTTCATGGATTTTGTCTAGTGACTTTATTTGCATGTATCAATTTTCTCGGTTGATAACTGATTAGTGATACATAGTGTTAAAAATCAGTTTAACAGGTACTCTTTTCAGTCCAATGCAAATATTAGTACACCGTGAAAATTAATACCTTAATACACAGTAAATAATTTCTGAAAAGCGACATTGCTGATGAGCAAATGGAGAAATCAGTATTACTGGTAGTATAGTGTTATAGGAGAAATCAGTATTACTAGTAGGTGTTACAGGGGAAGTCAGTATTACTGGTAGTATAGTGTAATAGGAGAAATCAGTATTACTGATAGGATTGGGTTATAGGAGAAATCAGTAATACTGGTAGGTGTTACAGGAGAAATCAGTAGTACTGGTAGGTGTTACATGAGAAATCAGTATTACTGGTAGTATTTTGTTATAGGAGAAATCAGTATTACTGGTAGTATTTTGTTATAGGAGAAATCAGTATTACTAGTAGGTGTTACAGGAGAATTAGTATTACTGGTAGTATTGTGTTATAGGAGAAATCACTATTACTGGTAGGTGTTATAGGAGAATCAGTATCACTGGTAGGTGTTACATGAGAAATCAGTATTACTGGTAGTATTGGGTTATAGGAGAAATCAGTATTACTGGTAGGTGTTATAGGAGAATCAGTATCACTGGTAGGTGTTACATGAGAAATCAGTATTACTGGTAGTATTTTGTTATAGGAGAAATCAGTATTACTGGTAGTATTTTGTTATAGGAGAAATCACTATTACTGGTAGGTGTTATAGGAGAATCAGTATCACTGGTAGGTGTTACATGAGAAATCAGTATTACTGGTAGTATTGGGTTATAGGAGAAATCAGTATTACTGGTAGGTGTTATAGGAGAATCAGTATCACTGGTAGGTGTTAGAGGAGAAGTTAGTATTACTGGTAGTATTGGGTTATAGGAGAAATCAGTATTACTGGTAGTATTGTGTTATAGGAGAAATTAATATTACTGGTAGGTGTTACAGGAGAACTCAGTATTACTGGTAGTATTGTGTTATAGGAGAAATCAGTATTACTGTAGGTGTTATAGGAGAATCAGTATCACTGGTAGGTGTAAGAGGAGAAGTCAGTTTTACTGGTAGTATTGGGTTACAGGAGAAATCAGTATTACTGGTAGTATTGTGTTATAGGAGAATCAGTATTACTGATAGGTGTTACAGGAGAAGTCAGTATTACTGGTAGTATCGTGTTATAGGAGAATCAGTATTACTGGTAGGTGTTACAGGAGAAGTCAGTATTACTGGTAGTATTTTGTTATAGGAGAAATCAGTATTACTGGCAGTATTGTGTTGAAGGAGAATCAGTATTACTGGTAGGTGTTACAGGAGAAATCAATATTACTAGTAGGTGTTATACCGGAGAAATCAGTATTACTGATAGGATTGGGTTATAGGAGAAATCAGTATTACTGGTAGGTGTTACAGGAGAAGTCAGTATTACTGGTAGTATTTTGTTATAGGAGAAATCAGTATTACTGGTAGTATTGTGTTGAAGGAGAATCAGTATTACTGGTAGGTGTTACAGGAGAAATCAATATTACTAGTAGGTGTTATACTGGAGAAATCAGTATTACTGATAGGATTGGGTTATAGGAGAAATCAGTATTACTGGTAAGTGTTACAGGAGAAGTCAGTATTACTGGTAGTATTGTGTTATAGTCATGCATAGCATGTTGAAACAATCAGCAAATAAAAACACTGTGCTACATGTATGATCTGATGATCATTTCTTTTTGTTTTGGGCTGGCAAGTTCATTTATATCCATTGTTCCTCCTAAGATCTGTTGAAATCTTGTTACATTTTCCTACATACAAGGCCCCCAGAAATAGGTATACTTGTTATGATCTGACTTTTAATTTCATAATTGCTAACCCATACAATTTTGATTTTACCAGCATTTTTATTTATTAAGTGTTAATCCCTTAAAATATAATGAGTAATAAACAGTATTTTTTGTATTTGTAATCATTGCCATATAAAACCTTTTTGTTCAATTTCTGTTTAACAATGTATTACAGTCGTCTAAGGACTTAGGGCCAAAAGCTTCCATTTATGATCCTAAAGTGCAGTTAAACTTGTATTATTTCTGCATAAAAAATAACATGTAAAATGATTGAGGCATTATGAGATAAGGCATCTTGTAAAGATGATTGAAATCTTGTCACCTTTTTATTTCTTCCTGTTGCGTTGATTTGCAGATTATGCAATTTAAACATAGCTTTCTCAGGTAAATTTCCAGGTGCTAATTTTCAAGGCATTTTGCCGCCAATGTTCCCGTCACTTGTAAACAAAATATTAAAATTTTGCTCATTCATGCAAATTTTTCTAGGTGCTAGTTGATGCCTTTACAAAATCTAGTCACATTGTGTGACAATATATCAAAGAGAAGCCGGTACAAAACGCGCCATCCCATACTATTTGTACTTTTGACAAGGTTTTGTCGTCTAACTACATCAACTTATAAGCATATGGGTCACATATGGGTGTATGAATTGAAGGTGTTTTTCTTGCTCTCGGTCTCTTGAACATTGTCATTTATCAGAAAGATAAAAAAATTGTAAATGGATTTGTTTAATCTGTCGTAAAAATGACTTTTAAATGATTTTGCCCTTGTTCCACCTTGTATAAGGTTGTGAAGAGCTGCCTTAAGGGAAACTTATTGATGGATCAAGTATCAAATAGGTGGCTTAATGGTCCAAAAAAACATGTTATCTTTATTATACCCTTAATGGATTGATTGAGTCTTTCAGTGTGCACTGGATAATCTTTGGGTTTTGCAGGTGGCTAAGGGGCACAGATTTGGTACACTTCAGGACTGCTTATCAATGAGAACTTACAGTGCTGTTTCCTCTATCCTAAGCTTATTGGATATTTTTTACTGAATCAAAATGCTTTTAAATTTTGTTTATTACCATTAAATATTGCATATGTGTCATTGTTTTTTTCTTTTGATGTGCTTTGACCACATGTAGTTTTAGTCATAGAAAGGTTTTGAAAGCAAAAGCTGTATTCATGATGTAAATTCATGAATATGCAAGTAGTACCCAACCAACATACAATGTAAATGTAGGTTCTGACCTGCATTGCCATGGTTACTGTATGTTGACTTCCCAACCACAAAGTCATTTTAGTCTGACATTGTTGTGTTTTGGTACATCTGCCAATTCTCTACTTTACTTCTAACAATTATTTTTGTTCAAGCCATCCTCATGAGATTTGAATATGAAGTTTTCCATTATTGTATATTATTCTGGTGGAAATGTGATGATATATGATTTTCTTTGTAGACTTTGTCATCCTTCATCTCCTGTTTTGCTTATTGTTGTCTGTGAAATTGGAATCTTTGTAATTATACTTGACACTTGTTACCTTATTATGTCATGGAACAAGTATCACTGTCTGATTAAATCATCATTTCATCCATTTTATTTAGAGATATTTGAAGAGCCCTTTTCAATTCGTTTTTATTTCAACCATACAAAAGGACTGTGTATTGAACCACCAGATAGAATTTAGTTGTGTGGTTTGAATTGAAAAATATTTGTAAACGACAGGCATGAAACTTAATTACAGGGCGGTGAAAAAGAGGGGTATTATATAGTGACGCAAATACCTGAAGAAGTGAGGTCATAGGTCAAATTGCAGATATAAGGAGTGTCCTATTCCTGACACTCTAACCTCATCGTTAATTGCTGAAATGAAAATGAGGTTCATGATGAGTGTTGCTTCATATACTTCAGAATCAGACCAATTATCACAGTTAGGCATTTTGTATCATGAAAATGTTTTGAAAACATGCTTTTCTGATTGTATGGATTACCCTGCGCTGCTTGGTCGATAAATTATCCTGATAAGACTTTTAAAGGTCACAAATTAAAAAAGGAGTATTGTGGAAACATATAATTATGTTAAAATAAATTATTTTAATGTTTGAAAGCCATTACGGAACTTGAGTATTTAATTCACTGTGATCACGGGCCAAGCAGTCATGCTGAGTCTGAACAAAAAGATTGGAATTCCTTCACATTTGCTCAATAGAGACAGCGTAATTGAGTATTTGATATCCTGCAGTAGGTTTTGTGCTTGTGAAAGAAATCATTGGTCTACTTTAGTCTACACTGGGTCTATGACTCATATAGCGATTCATGTTACAGATTTATACAAAAAAGTAAAAGCCTGTCTGTTGGAAATAAATTAGATTTTAAAGTGTAGAATATAAACTTAAACATCTTTCAATTGTAAAATCTCTGGAAAGTCTTCTTTATACTGGTTTTCATACTAGTCTTTTCTCTGGTATTATAGTATGTGTTAAAATGGTTTGTATAGGTTTTCTATTTGTGGATCTGTTTGATACAGAATACTTAAACTTCATCTTTTTATGATAAATCACTTCCATTACCATTTCATTAACAGTGATATGGGAAAAAAACACCATCTTCTTATTATTCTAGAAAAATTGACAAAAAAATTTCAATTCTCAAATTAATTCCATACTATTCTAGAGAAAAGTTTCATTTCTTTGAAATTTGATTCTTGAATTTTTGGTTTTGAGGTTTTCAGTATACACATCAGTGTGATTCATCTTTTTTGTAGGGAACCAAATTTTGCGGTTTTGTCCACCCATTAAAACCACGAAAATTGGTATCCCACGAACAAAAATACTTTCACAATAATATTATTGGGACAACCTTAAAAATCATACCTAGTACTGCCTAACAGATTGCTGTGGTGATGATTACTGATACTGATCAATAGCATAGGACATATCTGTGCTTTCCTAAGCCTTATACATGACATTATTATACCCCCAAAAACAAACTTTGGGGGTATATAGGTTAAATTTTATTCTGCTTTTTCATAATACTACAAAAAATTTGTGGTATAATGAGATGGCTTTGTCACCCCTGATGTTGTCATCATTGTTGTCCTTGTCTTTTTTTTTTAGACACCTGGTTATGATCCCCAATTTTGTGGGAATTAGGGGTAAAAAAGGGTACAGTTACAAGCATTTTCATGATATCTGGACAGTGACTTGACCATAAGGGAATTGAAAATGTACTACACGAGAAGGCTGCAATTGATTTTGGAAGTCTTGATTTATTTGTGCAGGAATTAGGGGCCAGAAACAAGTATCTTCATGATCTTTGGCAATAACTTAACTATAAGTATGTGGATTTCTTTGAAAGAGTAATCAAGGGAACCAAGATTCTAGCGAAAATCAAAAGAATGTAATCAAGGGACAAAGACCAGACATGGAATATACACACACACAACAAAGTACATAAAGTAACCAAAATTGTTCATATGAAGTAACAAAAGCATTGACCAGGTGTACCGGTAGGGTAAGTGTCCTCTGCCTTTTTAGAAACACCCGCCGATTTGCTCATAAAAAATCAAGTCCAGGGTGGATGAAAGAGGAAAGGAAAATTATGACATTATGAACAAAACAGCTTTCATGGTGTAGATTGATACACCTCAATAATTCAAGAGTTCTTGATGATGACTATAAAACTTCTTTAGTGATGACTTCATTCTTGTAGCATATTCCAGAAGCCTAATTGTAAGAAGTCTGGTGTGATACAAAAAGTCTACATTGTTATGGCAAGCTCTGGCATAACATATGAGTTATGATATGAAAACTCCATACACAGGTCCTGAAGGGATGTTGCCACAGATGAAAGGAAAGTTGACAATACAGAATGAAAAGTCATGTTTGTCGTATAGTTTAGTCAATAGTTTTCCTTTATCATCGATCTGTAAATGTAGGTCAAGATATGAGGCTGACTTCATACAGTCTGTAGTATCCTTTATCTCAAGTTCTTTCAGGTAGATGTGATGTATCAAATCCCCGAAACTAGGATTGTTTAACAATAATTTGTCTTATATATAGCAGAAACTGAGATTAAAAGATCTAGCTAAACAATGTTCCTTCTTTGAGAATAGATCAGCTATAAAGTCAGCCTCATAAGAGTGAAGGAATAGGTCAGCAAGTAAAGAGGTACAATTTGCTGCCAGTGGAACGCCAACAGTTTGTTGAAAAATGCATCCAGCACACTGGACAAATATATTGTCGATAAAAAAATTCCAGCATTTTGAAAACGTCTTCAGTATTTTGAGAAGATGATTTGAAATTATTTTTTACAAAGTATGAGGAAGCTCTACAAAGAACTACGTATTTGTATCTAGGTGTACCATCTTTTTTTTTGAAGTAACAATGATGTATAATGTTTTTAAGTCGGGATTTTAACTGAGTATAGAAGTATAAAGAGTTGAAAAAAAAATCATGGCTTTTAATGCTATTGTTTTCATATAATGATCTTGAAATGAGGGTTCCGAAAAGATCTTCAGAATTTTTCAGGATCCACATTGAAATAATACTACTACGGGAGTAAATATTGTTGTATTAGGACTGGAGACCATCTTTGACAGCTGTTAGTATAGAAGTTAAAAGTTTTAAAAGAGGTTTGGTGGTATATTTTGCGGATCTTGAATTGTGTGTCCATACTTGCCCGAGTGTTCATAATTGGACCTCAGTTGTCATATTAAGCTGCAACAAGCATTTTTTTTTAACCTGTGTCACCAACAGTGAAAGTAGCCACTCCACTCCATTCATCATTGTGTTACTCAATCATGTGCTGACCAATATGTGATTTATAATCATAATGTTGAGAATGTAAGAAAGAAATCATGGACACCCAAGGGTAGAATTTCAAGTAACTTTGAAATTTTTCCTCAGAGTGTCTGAAATTTTCTCATCTTGCATTTTCTAGTGGTGTTTGATTCTTTTTTTCTCATTATATTTTTGATAAGTATGCCAATTTAGAATCATAAATTCAAAATCTCAATGAAATGTAACATTACAGTTTTTTATTATGTGTAAGTTCAGAGAAATGGCTAGAACCAAGCATTTTCATGATGTCTGGACAATAACTTTATTAAATGTGAATAGATCTTTTTTTACATTATTCCAGGATTGTACTTATTGAAGAATAGGGGGGGCAAAAATGGGACCACTGGTTGTCTGGTCAAATTCTTTTCCTATGTCAAATATTCAAATTGCAAAATTCAGAGCTGTATCAAGTTTAAATGGTTTGTTCATACTTGCCCAAATGTACAGGGTTTGATCTCTTTGGTCCTATCAAGCTGTGCTATGTAAAGCATTCTATTTGTCTATATTTGTATTTAACTTTTAGAAGCCTTTTGTCCTTTAGGCCTGTTTTTTTTATTTAAATCATTTTTATTTTAAAGTGCACAAAAAAGAGGTTAACAGCAAAATCTTTAGGCACTAAACTACATCTTAATAATTTAACATGGTAAACTTGAGCATCTCATGTAAAGTTTCTGTCCTGTTTTACATTGAATATTTCTTATGTTAACTGTTGATGCACAAATTTGCTTTCATAAGGCTGCAAACAAATGTGTGAGAAGTATTGTCATTCATTGACATTTGGTTTTGACACAGTAATTTGAGTTAAAAAATGGATTTCTAAAAAATTGTACCACAAAAGTTAGACTGGGGTTTATTTAATTAGGAATTAGGGACCAAAAACAAGTCTTCTCCTGTTTCCACACTATAACTTGAGTAAAAGTTTTCAAATCTCTATACCACAAAAGGTCAGGTTGGAATTGGTATTAGTGCAATGACCTTAGTTCCAGTTTGATCTTCTTTGGTTAATGTCTTTTGTTAATTGTCTATCGGTATATGTCTACTGGTATATGTCTGTCGGTAATTGCAAATTTAAAGGTTCTTCCGCAACTTTCATTCTAGTCAGAATCTTATGGTGTATCAGACTATGAATGACATTTCAAATTCCTAACATACTTGTTGTGTCTATATTTGTTCAAAATTCAACTTCTGCAGTCATATCAGGTTGTGGGTGTAGCCCTCGGCTGTATTTAGGATCTCAGATTGCTAGATTGGTGCTACAGTTAGGGCATTCGTTTAGACCCCAATACTTAAGTAAATTTACATGCTTAATATATGTTTAGACTGGCAATGCTTTGTCATGTTATAAGACTGTTCTTTGACTTTAATTGGTCAATTTAATGAAGTAACTGAAATAATACAATGAATTTAATTATTTAGTGAGTATGCTTGTGTGTTAACAAGACAGTAAAATGACAACATTATGTCAGTAATTCCAGTCTTACTGTCTTCTGTAATGTTAAATCAAGGGAAATTCAAGGAAATAGGCTACACTTGTCTATGTTAATGATTATTTCAGTCAGACGGTAAATTCAGAATTGTACTAACCATTTTCACTAAATATGACTGAAAATATGCACTATTTACATGTCTGGTCACAGATATATAATATATTCAAATAGATCAATTTAAAAAAAAATATGGAGTGCTTTCAGTTAGGATAGGAAGTTTGTTTGTTTTTTTTTTTTTTGGCTATCTCCAAAGCCTTTTGTATAGGAAAATTCTCAACCCCCCTACAACTCGATAATCAGTATTATGGGATATGGCCTGCTTCCATCAGTGTTTTCTCAGCCATGTTAGAAACATCTAAACAGAGTCTGTTAAGTACAGATTGTATATTGTGTTTAGTTTTACTTTACATGGTCCCAGTGATTTGTTTTTACATTAATAAATGAATTATTTTCTGTACCCTTGACATCCTATCTAGCTGTTCAATCTATAACTTAAATGGTTTCATAACACTGCATTGTGTCAAACTCTCATATTGTGCTCCTTTTAACCCCTAAAACCTTTAATTAAATCAATCAGGAAAAAATAAAACTAATCAATTTTGACAGACATGTACACATTCTGTCATTTTGTAAACAAAACCACAGAGTTGTCAGATCGCATTCTCTTTTATTCTGTACAAATCAGTTTTATGATATAAAGACAAGATTGTTTTTGTTCCTGTGCATCTTGTTGAGTAATTTTCAATAGAGTCATGTTAGAAAAATATATCTAATTTTGTTAGGGATCACCCCCTTGTAACTTTGTAGATGTTCCTTCTGTTGACATGTATTAAACACATGAATACCTTGTACACTTGGGTGGTCTCTGTAAGCTATGCTAAAATCAAGTGAGGCCTGTATAGTGTAACGTCATCAGGAGATACCATTTTGAACTAAAGGGTGAAAAGGTCACAAGTTAGACAGTATTATCTTATTCTAAGGTTTAATTTTATTATATTTATGTAAAACAATGGATTATTAGAGGATAAGATAATATTTTATTGCAGTTTTATCAAAAATCTGCAGAAAATCAGCATTTTTCTTGGCTGAATTTAAAGATTTGTCACCCCTAACTTAGAATCTTCTTATCCCACCATAGTCGTTTTCTCAAGTTGAAACTGTCAAGTAATGATCATCTTTTAAAATAAAAAAGATGGAGAAAAACTGTAAAATTGTGTGATTCTGGTAGCTTAATGTGGATTTTATAATGTGAAAACTGTAACTTGGATGTATTAAAATTATGATTTCTGCTGAAAAAAAGTTGTTTTTGCATTTTTGAACCTGTTACTTTTGATCCATTATTTTTCAATGGGATTCGTTTTTTTCGGAATAGTCAGCTTCAAATAAGTTTTGCACTCAAAATAGTTATTAAGCACTCTCAGAAAGTTCAAAAAAGAAAAAAGTGAAGCCCCTTATCTGGATTTTAAGCGAGAAAGCATTTTGGAATTATTTTCATACATATTTCTATGAGTATTTTCCAGCCATTTATGGAAGTTTTATGCATGGCAGATTTTAAAACATGGTGTGATGTTAAATTACTTTCTCTGTGATTTTTTGGGGAATATTTTTGTGATGTAGGATTAAATGTATATTTCAAGACATGAGGAGGAATTTGATGTAGACCAGATTGTTTCAGGTAAGAAACTCTTGAAATTATTTTAAAAACGTTCTCAACTTTTCCTCAAAATTCTATTGTTTTATTTGATTTGTGTCCTTGCAGTCTGCATAAATATTAATTGAACATTTTTATGTACTACAGAAAAAAATAGGATTTGGAGTCTTAAATTCAAAATTTAGCCCATTCATTTTCCAAAACTAAATCATAGCCATATGAAAATAAGGCATTGGACATGAATTCTAATTGCTCATTTCCACTATAGTTGCCTAACTAGTTGCCTGTTCATAAAACTTTTTTGCCAAGATTGTGTGACTGGTCTTAAATTACTTGTGATATTATCTGTACAACTATAGACAGAGAATTATTTTTAGTAGGAAAATAATCCATTTTCTGCAATTATTTTTTTGTAAGAAAGCTAATGTGTTAGCATTCATTATAGGGAAATATATTCTAATTTAGGTAATATCAGTGTATCAGTTAAAAAAAGTCTGGAGTCAGTCAAACTACCAATTCTTAATGAAATGTACAATTTCTATTAAATAAGTGTAAGTGCACCACCAGACTGGAAGATATTCCAGCCCCAAGATACCACCAGACCAAAGCTTTTGTAAACACTGTTCAAATAAAGACAAGCCTCATTTTTTATTTCAATGTCCAAAATACAATTACCTGAGACAAAAATATAAAATAAATTCTTCTTTGATATTTCTCCTCCATTGATTAAGAGTTTCTTGTATCCTGATAATTTAAAAGATCTAAAATCTCTTTGACATTATCTAAAAGAGTGTTTTGAGGAGAATGATGGTCCTGTGACCTGAATTGCATTTTATTATTATTAAAAATTATTTCCCTCAATCTAAAATTTTAATAGAATTTTATGTACAGAACACATAAATATATCATTATGTAATAATCAAAGATATAAAGCATTTCATGTATATTTATTTTATAATGTATATGTTTATTGTCTACATGAATGGATCACACATATCTTACGTGCACTTTTCAATAAAGAATTTAAATTTGTAATATGGATAAAATAAGAACTATCCAGCCTTTGAGACAAAATAAGATGAATGATACCCACAAATAACTACTCTTTGTGAATAAAACTTTGACCAATTCAGTACTAAATATTAAAAAAAAGACCATCAATTTTCACAACTGATTAACATAAATAAGTGTACATAGTTTATATGTAAATATATCTATTTTGTTTATATGTAAATATATCTATTTTACAGCAAGATAAATATAAGAGCTTTTTGTTGTGTATTTAACTGAAAACAAGTATATTCATCAATATCTTCAAGAAAAAAAGATGACTTAAAAGACAAGAAAACCTTTAAATCCGATTTAAAGCTCTAAAATTTCATAGTTTACCACTTGTTCAGAGATGATTTACAAACATTTCAAACGCACCCTTGTTAATAGTAAACTAATACCTAATTGTTTCCCAATTAATGTTCAATAAAATGTCTTTGATTCTTGTGTAGCAGTAGATCATGTATCACTTATCTGGGAATCAGTTTATCTAATTACTATATAATGACCCTCGTTAGGTGGTCATTAGTTACCTAGTATTGTCTTTGATGAAGACCATAAATTTCCAGAACACACAGAAGGCTTTGTCGGTGTATTTGAAGGAATTTAAAAGTTAAAGTCTAAAAATATTAAGTGTTTTTAAAGAATTTAGGGGTGCAAGTTTCTAAAAATTACTTCTGTGTGGTTTTGAAAACTTAAAATTTTGACTTTGTAGTCCACTGCTTAAATTTTGGTTGTCAGTACATAAGAATTTAGCCCAATGTAGTTTTTCTCATGAATAGGAGGAACTTTTAAAAATAACCATACTTATTTAAAGGTCCATTGGCAAGTAGACCTTGCTAATTTCAAACACCTAATGCTACTCTGTTGACATTTGCCAAAATGATGTCATGATATTATAGGTTGAACTAGTTAATTTGTTTCCATAATACTTTTTACTAAATTATCCCATACTTGTTAAGTAACCTCATTTGGAAAATATTCTCTCTTGTTGACCAAAACTTCCTCTCAATAAAATTTGTACTATTTGATGATTTTTGATGGGACCTGTCAAAGGTATGTCATTAAGAAAGTAGTAATATAATGCTGTTTCATTTTGCCAAGTTCCAAAGCCATTCGAAATATACCCTTACTTTCACTGGGTCTAGGTCTGGTCTGATTATTCAGAGGTAATCTTGTAAACTTTTAAAAAGTTTTTATTTTTATTTTCATTATAAATCTGACCTTTTAGTGCAATCAAATATGTGTAACTTTGTACTGATGGTCAGTAGATTGTGGACATTAGTCAGTGGGTTTTCCATACTATCAATGACAGTGGTTGATTGGAATTGCACTGCTTTAATCCTGTTCATTTTTAACCTAACAAAATGTCTTCAGTGGAAAATCATAAAATTCTGTGTGTATTTAAATGAAAGGGTTCAGCAACAGTAATATTTCATTTATATGTAATTTTCTGGTAATAATGTATTTGATTATAAGTTTTAAGAGCTGTAATCATCTGTTTTGCTGTGGCTCTACTCAAGCATTCCCTCATACAAACTGGTGTTTTGTATTGTAAATCAGCAGGGTAAGGTTAACTGGAGAGAGGTTGACAAAAGACTGCCGACCACACATGATAATAACTAGGAGAAAATGAAAGGACATTTTTGTGAAAACATTATGTGTATAACAAGATACCAACATATTAACGTTTCATTTTATTTGTCATTTCTCTATTGTTGAGAAACTGAAATGGAAAATTTAGGTGTTGTACTTGTTCACTGACACTTGTAGGGTTAAATGTGTTCCCAGGGACTAACTTTTAAATGGTATGACCTACAACAAAAATACATGAGTAATTCAAGCTTTCAAAGTTTTAAAAAGTTTGCTTAAAGGCATTTTTGTTACTTTTTGACATTCCTTACAAGAGTCCTCACTTATTTTCTAGATTTCTGTGTAAAAACAGAATACTTAATGCAACTATAATCTGGTTTATACAGTGTACAGGTTATTTTTGGGAGTAGAGGATGTGCTGTGTTAGCAACAAATATGGCCAGAACGCAGCAGGTTGATGATGATGAACTTCCTGTTCTGTAGAATCTTATTGCTTCTCATAAGGTTCATATCTTCTAAAGATTTCTCTTCCACAGGAGTTCCAATTTTACTTACAAGAGTAGAAGGTCCTGAACTTTTCAAAGTTTCAAATCAATGGTCCACTAGAAGAAGCCCATAAGACCTTAGTTAATTAAGAGTGTTTAAGGTCAAGGACCTAGGTCAGAAATTGGGGGTTTCAGAACTCAGACTACCACTAATTTGAACACCTTTTACATAGTCAGTGTCTATGGTACTTAACTGTTCTGTTGCAGTCAACAATAATAATTTTTTGCAGTGTATAAATACAGGAAATGAAACTTTGGAGGTTGTTTAAAACATCAGATGTTGAATGGTTGGTATAAACTTTGGAGGTTGTATAAAACATAAGATGTTGAATGGTTGGTATAAACTTTGGAGGTTGTTTAAAACATCAGATGTTGAATGGTTGGTATAAGAGATCTTACCTTTTTATTGGTTTAAATAGTATGTATGACCATTGATGAGGGTAGATTTTTTTCTCATGACTAAAACCCAGAAGTTTATGCTAAAACTTTGGTCCCTCAATGTTAAATCAGATGTTTACAACTTACTTAAGTTGAAACATTGACCCTTTCATCTTTTGTTTATTTGAAATATTTCTCAGAAAACAGAGACAAGAGTATCAGATTTGTAGATATGAAACCCATCCTTGTATTTGAAACTTGATTACTGCTCTTGTTAAATGTTTTATTGAGTGTGTCAAGGTTAAATTGAGAAACCTGAAGTGACTCATTTCTCTCTATCCTTATCACTAAAGCTTTACTGGAGAATCCCTCAACATTAAAGTAGTCTATTATCTTGATAGATCACAGATACTGGGTAGATATTAGTGTTAATGTTGCCAAAGGTTTATTTAGTCAATTAGTATTCTAATTACTCAAATTCTCAATAGGGTATGTAATTCCTGTCACATGACTCCGTGGTTTCATGAGAATGGGCCCTTGTCTACCATTCAGATGCATTGGGATTTGATATTGAACCCAATGATATGTTAATAAAATGTCATTGGGTTCAATATTAAGAGAAAAATATCTTTTTGGGTAAAAATACAGAGAAAAAATGACAAATATCTAGTTCTACAGGATAAAAATGCTGAGAAAAGCTTAAACTAGATTTTGCACTGTGATGCCGCGTTTCGATTTCCTGGAAGTAAACAATAAACTGCAGATCGGTCTACAGTTTCATTATGTTCTATATCAGAAATTCCAGAAGGAAAACTGAAACAAGAAGAAGACTTACAAACTCTATTGAATGAAAATATGAAAGATTCGTTCTTTATATGAATGTACAGCTAAGTAATAGGTGCAGATTTTGATACATTATGTGGAATACATGTACCAGTATGTATATTATTATACTGAATGCTTTACATATTATCTTTTATCAGTGACACATTGCTTGATACCTTACAATGAGGTATATCTACACATTTTGATAGATGATTACCTTATTTTTAAGAAAACTGAAAAGTATTTAACTTTAACTTATTGAAATAATTTGTATTTTGTTAATTTTCTGAAGTTTGCAAAACATTACCATTTCAGGAATGTATATGTTATAATAAAAAGATTTTTCATGTTAGAAATCCAGATGTACTTAAAAAAGTTCTATTTATTTCTTAGGGCTATTAAAATGAACAGCTCTTTCCTCCTTTAAGCTTTGACTTAACCTTAGAAAAATACATTTTTAGTATCTGGGACTTCCTAATGACAATAATTCATCAATGAGTGAAATTGGGGGATGAGCTAAGCTTATAATTTCAAAACTGAAGGCATAAGACTAGTAAATTGTACATAGCGATTGTAACAAATGGTTAACAACACCAGTAAAACTGTACATGGATAAGTCTTATTCTATATAATTGTCATAAAAATCCTTCAAGGTGTAGAATGTCCCTTGTCATCTTGATCAATCTTGTAAGCAAAAAAACAGTCACATGCGGCCTCATAAATAAAACCATCTTAGATCAGTATACCTTTCAGCAACAGTTGATCAATTAATATTGTTTTAAAAACTGAAGTGATTTTCCTTGTTCAGGTGAATCAAGAAAGGCGGGGAAGTTTTCACATTGACAGGATAGCTGGTGTCTCCATATGATCGATGATGTACTTTAGTGTTTTTTAATGTCATCCTACTTTCTAGGCTACCTGTCCATCATCTGTCACACTCAATGTATATACTGAGCTTATAACATCTTTTTTAATGGAAAAAAATCTGGTTCTTGTTCTTATAAGAACTTTAATGACTATGGTATATTTTAGAGTGTTTTAGAGTTTGCATTAAAATCATCTTAAGTTGCTTGTATCTGGTTTTATAAAGTGCTTTTTGCATTTTATTTCTAAAAGAAATTTCATGATAGAATATTTTGTTTTCTTAATTATATCCAGGTGTTCATTATAAAACTATATTCTTGTTTCAATCAAGATTCTGGTTCATTACGTTCTACTGGATTATGTGTTTATAAAATAAAGTTTATCAGAATACAATAACAATTACACATAACAATAATGGCCAGCACTGTGAAACAACAAATATATCCAAATTTGAAAATAATGATTAGTCTGCAAAAAAATTAGAAGTTATTGCTCAGATAAGTGTTAATGTCCCTATTTTTGCAACCAAAATGGCTGCCATTCAGAAACAGCAGATATGATATTTGTAAACAAATCAAACTTTACCATCATTATGTCACATGAAACAATGTATCCAATTTTGAATAGAATGTGCCAAATACTTTTTCATGATATTTTAATTACACTCCTTGAAAAGTTCATGTTTCCCATTTTAGGGTTTAATGTGTTTACACATCATTTTGCCTACAAAAAGCATGATAGAAGCATTGGTTTATTTTTGGACATTTATTATTTCCTTTAATCAATGGTTATTTTTATATTTTTTGCTATTATTTTTTGTATTTTCATTAATTTTTTTGTATTTTTACTTTCTTTATTAAAATTTGTTAGTATTATTATTTTTCATCATTTTTGTATGGTTCCTTTAAATGCACATTAAGAGCGTTCGTTTATCATTTGTTCAAATGCACGCTGGGAGTGATTGTTTTTTGTGCATTTTGTGGGTGTGTAGCACGCATTTAGGTATTGTGCATATGGGAAACCTAAACTACTCAAGGAGTGTATAATGTTTGGCAGCTGGCACCCGCTGCCTGCCCCATGGTTGTACATTCCCAAACTATTATAACCATATTTTTCTTCAGAAAATCTGTTGAAAAATTTAAAAGTTTTTTCAGTATTATCCTTAGAATGGCTTATGAAATGAAATCTTCCTAAAATGTCTACTTGTTATTCATTGGCTTGTTAGTTAGCAGTAAATAAAATGAATGTGATAAAATGCCACCTAAAATAGTCTTACATTGATTGATGGTTGTTAGCCTTCACTGGAAGATGTCTGCGTGTTACAAGTTTGACCCTGGGTGAACAGAGAAGTTTGTCTGTTGTGTAGTACTACAGGTACATAAGGTGAACATCCAACTTTCTCAATCTTGTGATATGGTTCCAAACAGTCAGCCACCAGACAAGGGTAAACTTCCCATTGTCTTAATCCTGGTATATGGTTCCAAAACATACTGGCATCAGAAAGAGCAACTGTCAACCAATGTGGTCTTCTAATGTGGTTCTAAACAGACTGACATCTGACAAAGCAACTGTCAGCCGATTTTGACATATTGAAGCATGATTTGGTTACCTCCCTTTGTAAAATACAGTTGCCCAAGTAATATTGTGTGTCTTTCTGTAGTAGAAAAGATAATATAGAATACTCAAACTAAAAAAAAAATCATTTGTGCACCTTGATATAGGGGATGGTTAGTTACAATGATACACCCTCCATCAAATTTCACATTGCTTGTTCTTGGTAACAACGACCCCATTCTTCTTGTTCAATGAAGATATAACGTTGTGATTTATCAAATCTTCGGTGTTCTGGTGTAATTAATTGTTAAAGAGTTATTATCCTTGCACTTTTAGAAGTAAACCGAGGTTGTTTTTTTTCCTAGGTATATATCTTTCTACATGCTTGATATGTTTGTATGGTGATTAAAATTTAAGGGGAGATGTGAAAGAAATAAATACATATTCTAATGACATTGTTTATATATGTAATTTTTTTTAGAAAAAAAATTTATAACTTGTAGGACTTCAGATGTTGTCTCTATAGGCCACATACATAATCACTTGTTATAGATATGAAAAGGCTGATCTTGTCAATCTTCAACTTAAGAAGCATGATAAATATTAAGTTTGGTTAGCATCGAAAATCTTAGAAAGATGATGCCATATAAATAGTGTCATTTAATTCATTGGAAGCTATGGTTAGCGTGTGGTCTGTGATATCAAGTTTCCCCCCAGGAATTGCAGTGAAGAATACTCCTGGGTCTAATTAAAATATTCCTTGATTTGAGAATTGAGTTTCAAAGTTTTGAAAGGAATATAAATTGTTGATGAATCCTCCCTTATATAAAAAGATTATGTTATTCTATGCTTCACCTACCAAAATTGTGCAAGTTAAATGATTGAGAAATTGTTCTTAAAAAAATGACAGGTTGTCAGAAAAATGACTGATTATGGTAAGTTAAGGTATAAAAAATTAAAGTGTAAAATTGCTTCAAGTTTTTTTGGATCATTAAAAAACCTGGCTGTATTGTGCATTGCAATGCATTTATTGTAATGGGTGAACATTATTTAAAACATACGAACTCAATAAAATTCCCATTAAACAGACATATGTTATCATAATAAAAGGGGAGGAAAAGTATGGCAAATCTCTTTAGAAAATCATAAAGGAGGTGATTAAGTTACATAGAGAACAGGAAATGAGATGCAGGTATATAGGGTGTCTGTAACACGGGCTGTGAGAATATTACTCGGACAGGAAGAGACTATGGGATTGACCTAAGTAGGAAATGTACACAGGATTTGTCACTACCAAATGGCAAATTGATAAAGCACACACTTTATTTACCTTATTTGTTTACATTGGAAACAATTTCATTTGATTATATAATAGTTTATGATAATAAAATGTACAATAATGCCTATTTACCTTAATAGGAATTGGACATTTTCATTGGTCATTTTGGTTTTGAGAGGTCTTTATTTTACAGTTGAAGGGAACATGAGATTTCAAAATGTAGTTGACTATTTTGCCATCCTGTTTTTAATGTACAAAAATGTACAATGGATGTAGAAAGGCTGAAGTATATGAATTCTGTATGATGACTTGAATCAGTTGAAGTAAAGTAAGGGCATTGGCAAGTCCAGAAGTCTTCACAAAAAATTTATATCCATTTCAAACTTTAATCGTGAAAATGGCTTTCTCTAACATTGAATTTGCTCCTTAACAGAAATTCTTGTTATACAAATATAATATTTTTTTGCTGAAATATTGCCCAGTTAAATACAATTGACATGTATGTGTATTGTTATGAGTACACAATATTTATAGCTTCACTTACTAATTAAAGTCACAAGTTGATGTAGTATCTCTAACATCTTATATTTATTTGATACCCATCTCTACATTAAGTTGTGCAGTAGAAAGTACAGCAGTAGATTAGAGACTTTATCTTCTAATTAAGTAACCCTACCTAGGCAATCTGGTAATCTTGTTATGCCTTGTGGTCTGAGAAGATGGTATGTTTTGTTGTTAATTCACAAACATGTTGTTGGTGTTTTATCTTTAAATATCTTTTAAACTAGAAATAATTGGGATGAATTGGCTTCTTACTTAGACAACAGATAAAACCTGTTTTCTCTTGGTTCTTTCGTCTATTTTTAGCTTTTGTTTTTAGTATGGAAGGTGGGAGATGTCATTCTGACCAGAAGTTTTTGAAATTGAATGTCTTGAGTAATTTTGAGTTCTTCTACATGTGTGACAAACTTCCTCAATTCATGAATGAAATGCTGTAATCTTGGATAAATCTGAGCAGTGCCTACATGAATGAAACACCCTGTAATCTCAGGATAAGTTGGAGTAGTGCCTACATAGATGAATAACATTCAATGACCATGAAAATAAGAGTGACGAGTCATAAAATGTCTCACATATACTTTTGATGTTTTCATCTGTACATTAATTGAACTGCCAAAATTAAGTGTATACATGTAGCCCAGACCTATTTTATGGACTGGTATTGTCAACAATATGTATGTGTTTTAATATTTATGTTTGAAAAGTACAACTAAACTAATAAAAAGAATTCTATTTTCCATCTTTATGTATTCATGTTTGAAGATTTTTGTGTCAGATTTAATTACTTTATATTTTGAGTTGAATTTTAATTTTTCTTGTTAATTTTAGGTTAGATTTTTTGATATAACTCTACTAACAAAACCACAACTCATATGACATTTGAATTGGAAGTATTTAAACTGTAAAAAAATCAGAACATGAATCATTCATAAGAAGTTTAATTTAGATTTTTAACCAGATAAGATGAAATTACTTGGTCCATTTAGTGCAGTGATATTATACACAGCAATTAAAATAATTTTATCAAAACTCTACAAGAGTAAATTCAATTTTTTTTCCAAAGATTTGTAAATTGAACTTAAGCCTTTTTGAAATTGATTGACTTGTTAAAAGTACATAAATCTGTTGATTTTTATTTAAAAAATAAGTTACTTGTAAGTCATTGGTGCAATATTGATTAATACAAGAAGACAATGACTGGTATGAAAGAATTTGGTCTTGAATTACTAATAGGCAAACTGTAGGCAACTGTAGGCAACAATAAAAAAAATAAAGTTCACTTTACTATTAGCAAAATAAAGGTAAAAACTGGACACTTGGAAACAATAGAGATGATCATGGTACAGGTATCTCTAATTAAAATGGTTAGCTAAACAGGGTTTTATAGTGCACTCAACCTCCCACTTCTGGTATAAATAAGCAGCACAAAATTGCCATTGGTCAGAGTTGGTAAAATCAGTAGTCAAAATAGTACAGAAGATATATTAATGATCTCATAGAAATCCAATGTCTTTTTGAAGTGATGCCTAACAGTATGACTGCTGTATGTCATTACAAAGAACTAATAGCACTTCATTATTCCAGACAGATCTTGTTTGATATGAAATGTTCTTCAATATTATGCTAAATGTGTTGTGTTGACTACTCTAACCTGCTCTTGTGTTAAGCCATGGTATTTTGATTACTGCTATTTTTGGTACATTAATATGGTTTGGGAAGTTAACCATATGTTACACAAATAAATTTGTATTGCTCTTTTCTGTTTTCAGCAGAAACATTACAGAAATCACGGCGAACTTTGTTGGCCAGTCGTGCACCCAGCTGTCATCTTACTCGAGTTGATGAAGAACCCACCACTACCTCAAAGACCCGTGAGACTGAGATAGAAACTGTTGATAGAGGTGTTGGTCCCACACCCCACCCACCACATGTTGAACCTCGAGACCCTCGGGACTTGAGAGATCCTCACATCCCTCCATCATACTTTGGATTCCCTCCCCTGATTGATCCAAGAAATGGACTGTTTGATGCTCAGTATTCAGGTATGTTTATACAGAATGAATACAAGATTTTTTTTTATCGAATTAAAAACTTAAGGTCATAATCCAAAGGCTTCTACCGTAGAAAAAGTAAATTGTGGAGACAAAAAACAACCAGAAAAACTTAGCATGAAAAAGAACTGAACATTTTTACTGTTGATTGGTTTTATGAATATTAAATTTACTTAAGTTTAAAATCAATGAAAACTATGATTCAGGAACACTGATCAAATACAGTGTAAAGAGACTATTATGATATAAAAAGAATAAAGACAGCTGCTGTGTACTGTATTAACTGTTAATATGTAAACAAGTATTACTGCTGAATGACAATGAAAAGTCAGTGTTAGGTTTTGACTCTATTGGACTAGTACAGTACACAGTACTGTATATACTATTAGTCCTGAAGTACCTATACAGTCATCCAATGAGGCTTGAAATGGTGGGGAAATGTAGGGCAGTGCAGAGCATTGTACTGGTTCGATCAGAATTGTATATGAAAGTTTTTAGTCAGTTAACTGCTTTTGTCTATACTGCATCAAAATTATAGAAAAAAAACATGTTTTAGAGAAACAATGTTTATTCAAATCATTTAACATCTATGCTATTTCAAAACAATGATATATATATGTGACATCGAAAGAGAAAGTTATATTCAGTCTATGCATCATTTATAAATATATGAAGGGATGTAATCTTTCTGCAGGTTATCAACTTTTTATTTTTACAAATCTAGGAGAAACATTGCAGAATAAAACTTATAATTTGAATGGTGTGAAATTTTAGCATATATCACATCCACCACAAAACCCTTTATAACATTCTGTGTTTTATATATGTATATTAACATGTAAATGCTGTAATATTTTAGTTCCAGGTCTTAACCTTCCATATCATGTACCTTATCCTATCAACCCACCACTGCCGTTAAATTCTGGAACTCTGGAAGGACGGTATCACTGGCCCCCACCATCACCATATCACCACCCCATACCTGGGTAAGTCTTATGTGATCTCATGATAGAGAGAATAATAATTGGCCCCACTGTTTCACTGCCCTATACCTGGGTAAATGTCATGTGATCTCTTGAGGGTCAATATTACTGGCTTCCATCATTACTATATCACTACCCAATACCATATGATATCTTAAAGGACAGTATCACTGACCCCGACCCCACGATACCACCACCACATACTATGGTAAGTGTCTTCTGATCTCTTAATCGTGACTTGGTTAAATGAGATTCAGTTTCTCCCATTATAAAATCTATAGAAATCTAAGGAAACTTCGAAATGGCAGAAAACAGCTTGCGAAAATTGAGTTACAGCCTGGTTGTTTAAAACTTGCATGCATACATGTATTTTATCACTCACTGAGAATAGGAAAAACATTATGAAAATTATTTACTTTATATTCTCCTTTAGCATCAGGCATATCTAGTTGTACTATGTGTTCTACCCATGTCTTCTCTGTGTTATAAAAATTAAAGGGGTAAATTCACTAACACTAGTTTCAGCCTAATATTTTGCCAAAGTTTCAACTTGCTATTTGAAATTTTCTATTTGCCTATTTTAAAGCTAAAATACTGTCTGAATACTTGTATACAGGAAATACAAGCTGTTGTGTCATAATTTAGTCACAAGGAGAGCAAAAACACTGCTTCTATACAAGATGAGAGGATTGGGGTTTAATCCAAAATATAGAGCACGAGCTATGAACAACAAAATCTCTAGTCAGGAGTTATTGTGATACAGAATGCTGTTTTTGTAGAAAAACCAAAGAGTTCGACAAATGCGCTCTGTATTTTCTACATAAAAATGTTCCATGAAATAAGCTATTTTTACATAATTTGGCTTTATTTTCATCACATGCATGAACAGCAATGAAACTTGGTTTTTAATGAAGGTACATATTCAACTAGTTAATTATGCACTTTTCAAATTCATTTGAAAGACTTTAGTTTTTGGGGCTGATTGTGAAATTTTCTGAACATACTCCTTTGAATTCATAAATTGTTATGCATTGTTTTGATTTATAATAATCTGTGAGGTTAATTAATTCAACTTTATCCATTTATGATCATCACTTTTTTTTTTGTACCTTTAGTTTAGCGACCAGTCCATCCCATTCAGATGTATCTTTACTTAGTATGAGAAGTCAACTTTCCCCCGGTGAGCCTGTGACAAACCTCGCTGCTCGTATTCATCTAGAACAACTTCAACGTCATTACTATCAACAAGGTCCCCTTGGCCAAAGACGCTATAGCCCAGCTAGTTTACCAGGTTTGTAAAGTGATCAAAGATTCAAAAAACAATGTTAGTAATGTGTATTGAGAAAATATTGTGACTTTTGATTGCAAAAATTAAAACTCTCATTCAAAAGTGTACAAATAGGTCAGTAGAATGTTGCCCAATGCCCCATTTTACCTTGAATATACACTACTCAAAAATCATGGTGTCCAATCATGAAAAGACAATACAAAGCTACAGCATAAAACATATATTTCACAACTACATTTCATTTGCTTCATTTTCTACTTGGATATTGTGATGGTAAATTTCATTGGCAGAAATAAGATTGATGGTTACTGAAAGACCAACATCATCTGTAATTCATTTCAATAACTGATGGTCATGAAGGACTTTTTACATCTGTTAACTTGTACATATTTAATAATGTATGTTTAGCAGATGTATTTCTACCAACTTTAATCTGTAGCCGTTTTTCTGTTGTACACCTATTCTGATAAAATTACTGATCTGTTTGCTCATTTCAAAAGAATTCGTGTACATGTAGTGAATGAAAACCTAGGGAATCATCTTTCATGTATACTTACGTTTATGGTTTCTCAGACAGATACATGCATGTTTCTATCAACCCAAGTGTAACGTTGGGATCATGATACTGGTAAATCATCTAAACATGTAGTATGATATATTCTGAAACATATCCTCCAGTAGTCATATCATATCTCTGATGATTGATACAGAATCAAAGCCTATTTTGTCATATAATACTGTCACGAACTTGGGTTTGTTTAGAAGGTTAAATGTTATACAAGAAAACATGATCAGCCATCTTTAATTCTGTCTGTATGATTGATTCATAATTTTTTACATTTCAGATTATGATAGATATAGACAGGCATTATTAGACCGAGGTTTGTAGTTGTTTTAGACAGGAGGGGATTTGTTAGGGTCTAAAAAGTGTCCTCTACTACAGAGATTCCTACCATCATTAACAGTGATACATGGTCTACATGAAGACTCCCAGTCCTATTGGTCACAGCATCCAGTACTTTGATTCTTAAAACACCACATATTATTATTATTTTTTTTTTTTTTCAGTACTTACTTTTAAAAGTAATATGAGCCCAGCCTTTTAGAAATATAGGTTTTTGGTTTACCAGTATTCATACCTAAATTCTGTCTCTGTACTATCCTTTGTTGTTAAGAACATGTACCTGTACTGTCATCACTGCTGTTATATTGGTCCAATAAGTCCTGGTCAGTCTTGTGTTAACTGGTCGTAGGATATTTCATCAAATAAGGATAACATACATTATCAGTTACTAAAGAATCTTTTGATTTTTGCTTTTAGTTGATGGCAAGAGATTTCTATATTACTAATCAGCAATACTGATACACAGACCAACAATATAAAAGCAACCAACCATAGAGTGGGCTAGCCATACACAAATATTATACAAATTTAAAGGTCAACCCCACCTGCTCTTTCAAAACAAATCTTGTGATAAATGTACATAAGTTTTGGTTTTCTTTTTTATTTGAACAAAATTAAAATTTTGGAAGATAAAAAACTGTCTTTGAAACCTTGATCATGTCTTGAAAGTAAAACGTATTTTTATGTTTTTATCCTTAGAATACATGAGGTTGTCCCAAACATTTGGATACCAAGGTGAGATAAGGTCTTAACACTGCTTTTGATAGCTGAGGCTGTTTTGGGAATTTTACACTAACATAAATTGCTATCATCATTCATTCAAATACTGCACAGAAGTTCATCAAGGATGGTAGTTGTGTGGATTTTTCACAGTCATAATGTGATTTTTTCTGAGTGAAAAAGCATTACTTGATCATATGATTGTTAGCTAACTGTATTAGGTTGCACTTTGTTGTATGGACCTCCTCCTCAGAGAGGAGCATTGTTGTAGATAATTCCCATTGAGGTAGGGTAACGAAAAAGAAAAGGTATCTTATATTTAATGTTTAACAAAAGAGATCCAGAAACTGAAAATAGTCACACAACAAAATAACAAATGTTTGTAATAAGGGAAGAGACATCAGACATATACTAAAGATGTAAGATGTTTTTTTTAATTTGTACATATGGATATGTAGCAGAAATGGATGCTTTTCTATGAGAGAATAGCCATCTGTGTCTATAGCCACTAGCCCTATGCCCAAGTCTAGTAAAATTTGATTCAGGCTAGTGGAAATTTGCTTACTTATAAAGGAAAGATTGATTCTGTTTAATATGTGAACAAGTTATTTAGACTGGGATATTGTAGTGTTACTCAAGTTTAATAACTATAAATAATTTGAAGATACATTGACTGCTTCATTCTGTTTACATGATGAATTCTTTTATATCTGCTTTTAATCATTCTTTTATTCTGATATCTATGTAATAGTTACACTATCTGTATCAGTTAAGTTATAATGATGCTAATTATACCCATTTTCGTGTGGAATTCAATTGTAACCACAAATAAACATTGACTATGCTGGTTTTCAGAATTTAATTATATATTAAAGTCGTTTGTTGAGGAAATCTTTAATTATAATAATGCATGATTTTGCCAAAGATTGATGTTTTAGATTTTAGGTGAATTTTACTGAGAACTGACTTTTTTCAGGTTATCCAAGTGGCCCTGGTTCCTTATATGGAGACTATCCACCTAGTCATGCATCTCAAAGTGGGCGGAGCATGTTTGGAGATATCCCTCCTACTCCAGGTAGTGGTAGCATTACACTGCCTGGTTCTGTAGAAAGTTAGTATCAAATATTCATCTAGAAGTTGTAAGCTATATGATCATTCCAAAAAGTGTTTGTCATAAACTGAAGTAGGCTTAGCTGGTTTTGTAATTAGAGAAAGAAGTTGAAACTACCAATGTGCTGATGAAAATGGGGTTAATTTACGGACAAAAATTTGTTCAAGAACATATAAACTGACAAAAACAAGCTGCAAGAAAGACAAAAATAAAAATACACATAGAGATGAGCAGTCTATTTCCCATCAAAATACCAGGTGATGACCTATTCTTCCTGAGCACATCTCCAAATGAAACAGTTTTTTATCCTTGCCGGTCTTTCTAGTACTCTCATACTAAACAATACATAACTATGCCATGTCAGTTTCATACCTGGCACAGTAAGTTCAACGAGCCAAGTCAAATACATTTGAAACAAAATGGTTATACGTTAAATGTTGTGGCTTAATGGGAAAAAAATCTAAATACAGTGAAACATCTCCAAACCGGCCACCACTGGGACAAGAAAAAATATCCGGTTTATAGGGGTGGCTGGTTTTGTGAAAAATAGCAATGCATTTTAAGAGCTGTTTCCATTAATGTGTTCTATAATCTTATACCTTGTCAACTCAACACTTTTGGCCTTTTATTACATTTCAAAGCTTGCATCTTTCGTAAATGATTTGATTTTACAAACGGTACTGCCGACAAAATTATGTTCAAGGTTTTCAAAGAATGTGTATTAAAGATCAAAGGGCTATTGATGGTAATTAATTATTTGTATTGTTTTTGTATATTACCTATCAACAAAGTCTAATAATTTCACCCCTATGTTGTTTTGGCTTGGGTACAGGTCACATTAATTGACAGTTAAAAGATCGTAAAGATCGTACTATTAAATGACCCCAGTTGCCTGACATGTGTACACACCAATTAACAGCCAACCAGTGACAAAATGTAATGTCTGGATTAAATTTGTTGATTAAACTACTGTCCCCTTCAGTTATCATCTGTCCACTGATGAAATGCAAACCAATCAATGAATGAATTATTAATTACGTAATTACACAATCATTTACAGTTTTGTTAACACATTTATTACAGGTGAAAAATAACTGGGCGGCCGTAATTGAGAGGTTGTTTTTTTTTTTTTTTTTAATATATAACTAAAACTGTGAACAACCGGCCAATGTACGGTTTTAGGGGGTGGCCAGTCTATTGAAGACAAAACACATAGGTTTTAAGGTATATCGGCCGGAATTTTGAAAACGGCCGGTTTGAAGGGAAGACCGGTTTTCTGAGGGTCCAGTTCGGAGAAGTTTCACTGTAAGTTTTAAAAAAAAACTAATACCACATTTACTTCAAAACCTCTATAAACATTTTTTTCAAAAACACATTTTACAGAAGAAACAGTGATATATTATTTAGAATGGTGAATAATTTGTCACTTACAAAATAATATCACATGGTAAAAATTCCATATAATTTTTATATGGATAAAAGCGATGAATTGATTAGTGAATCCTTTATTATTTATTACCTATAATCTTATTTTCTCAACCTTCAGGTTCTCGACTGACCAGCCCTAGACCAAGTATAACTGGTATTGGTAAAAACAGCAGGAAGAGGGCATTATCTCACTCCCCTATCTCAGATTACCTTGACATTCAGAGCTTGACAAGAAGTTCTGAAGGCTCCTTACATTTCACACCCTATATGCACCAGAATAATTCTAGAAGTTCAAGTGCCAGTGGATCTTATGGCCATCTCTCTGCAGGTAATTATATGTGGACTAGTTTTTATACCCCACCACACAAAGTGCCTAGATATTAATATGTGATACCCTCTAAAATGTTGCATATCTCTCTGTGCCCTGATAGTTTCTTAGATGATAACTTTAGAAAATATTGGAGGATCTTTTTTCAAACTTAGTTTAGTTATTGAGTACAATAAAAAAAACAGGTCAAGTCCAAATTTAAGTTTGATCAGATTATTTACACAAAAAGTTATGGCTGTTTTAAATTTTGTTTTGCAACATGGCGGAGTATCATTTAGTGCTCCATTAGATACCCAATTTTTAAAATTCTAATGTTCTGAATGTAGTCATATTAATTTTTTTTATTAAAAGAACAGTAAGGATTTACTGCTATTACACGGCTACCCCAAAATTTCCAAATCTTGACTAATAAAAATACTTTTATGCAATATGTATGGTACTACAACCAGTAATTTGATGTGTCTTGTTTTTTTATTTTAGAAAGTAAAACATGATAACAATTTTGTGTAGGTCTAACTATAGAAATAATGTTGAAGATTTTCTGTCATTCTTGAATCAGTTCAGCACAAAGAAACATACACAGTAAAATCAAAATGATCAAATTGTGATCAATGTTAAAATAAGTAATTGATATTTAGTGAGTTGTAAAGTGAACAGAAAGAAAAAAAGAAAGTATATTGACCCCAGTACAATAATAGTACTTTGTGTCTGCTTCAATGATGAAAGCAATTCTCTGATGTAAAACAAACCCTGAAGTCATCTCTTTAACCAGCCTTATAGAACACACAGTAGTATCATTGTGGTAAAGTCACTTGTACTTCACAGTTTCGTAATAGGCCTTTTAAGAGTATGTCAGTCCATGAATCATTTTGAAATCTGTTTCTATTTCTGTTCATGTCACTTGTGATAGTGCAATGGAAGGGCACACAGTAATTGGCCTTAGATTTCTCAGGTTTGCTCTGGTTATCTCCCTTTGGAGTTATGGAATGTGTGCTACAAAGATACAAACTTTGGTCATTTTTTCATGGAATATATTTCATGATAATTGATTAGAATAGAAGATCATCAAAATTTCCCTCCATTTCAACAAGGAATATTTTTTCTTCATACTTACATCTGCTCAATGAATTTGAAAATGGTGATTATGTCTTATGGAAAAGGTCAGTGAAAAAATATGCAAGCACTGCAACTTCTATGTAAGTGCATAATGATTATATTGACTGCTACATAATGAAGTACCTGATTAAAGTCCATGTTTTATATTTGTTATAAAATCCCCCATGGTAGATACAGGTATGAACAGAGACATATAATGACACTTTTGATGATTAACGACCTAATTTATTATCAGATGTGTCAATCACTTGTATTTTACTTTGATATTTACCTGACGGACCAAGCTTCCCCGACTATATTTCTTTATGCAGTAGTACATTTTTAGCCTTGAACCAAATTTGGTCATTTTTACAATTTTTTAAGGAATTCTTAATCTTTTATTTTTAAACCAAAAGTTAAATGATACTTAAAAATTATATCTCACATAATCTGTATGATAATATGAAATATAAATGATAAATTTAGCCATACATGTATAGATTCATAATAATACTATAATGTGTATATGTTGTCTTGTAAAAGAAGTGTATTTACTTGTGTTTATATCAAACTAAAGTTAAAAATTTGGAGGTGGGTCTTTTTGTTTTTTGTTTTTTCTAACACTAGCAGTTTTGTCAACATTTTTTTCTTCATGTGTTTACAAAGGCTACTTAAAATAACATTTTTGCCCACATGAATAACCAACAACAACAGGCAATTTAGTACTGTGTGTCAGGAAATGTTTACATGTATCCAAACAAATAAATGGTAGCTATTTAACTCCACTCTTATTATTCTATGGATCATGTATAATTCCTTAAGTTAACAAGTAGTATTTTTATATAGCTTTTTTGTAGCTTTTTTTGTAATAAGTCACTTACGAAAACAGTCATTGCTTAATTTGATTAAAATGGTTGATGGTAGTAATCTTTCCAAAATCTAAACCTTTTCATATTATATACTCGATAATCATGTTTCTTTAGATTTGACGAATAAGTGTTTATGAGGAGTTTCACTGACATTTACTTTACTCAGCATCCATTCGTATTCAAACTAATTGCAGTTTACTTGGGTGCATTTTTATTAATGCATTTGCAGTCATGTTAAGAATTCCATTTCAAGTACCAGTGCCATTATTTCTGGTTTTGTGATTCTATTTTCATACTGTGTTAAGAGTTAGATAACTGAAGCTATCATTTAGTTCAAAGATCTAATTGGTTTTTGATGGTTGTGATGCCAAGAAAATACAACTTCCCAAGATGATGGTATTATCAGCTGGCAATTAGAAAAAAAATATTTAGTGGCATATTGTAAACCATGGACAATGAAGCAAATTGGAATACTTTGTGTAATTGTTCTTGCACATTAAAGAAATATGACCTCATAGAATGAAGTTTTGAACTCTCTTATATATTGTTGATATGCAATATAAATGGCAAACAACAGAAATAATGGTGATATAGATTTATGTAACATTTACCTGTTTTAGTGTAGCCCACCTTTCTAACTGAAAAATACTTTAAAGAATTCCAAACATTTCTGTATAAGTTGCTGATATTTCAATGGGCATGTAGTCTTATTGAAAACTTAATAGAACTTTAACAAAGAGTTATTTCAAATCCCTAAAACAATCCAATCCATTCTATCCTTATATTAGTATATGCCCGTACAGTGATAGACTTATCAGCTGTTTCGTATCAGTTTTCTGTAAAGCAGAGTCTGGTAGTTTTTACACAGATTACTGTTTATGTAATTTACATATTTCCAAGTGTAAATTAATCATTTATCAAAATCATGCTGACAGTTTCTTACATTCCTAAGTTAGTTTAGGTGAAGAAATGTGGAAATCGTATTCAAAAAATGTTTTTAGAGTATTTTTATCTTTTTTCCATGGTTGTGTTTCTTATGAGTCATAGAGTGTATATGTTTATATATATATAGTGAGATATTACCAACTTACTTAATACATTGATTATATTCTTCCTTGTCATGGATGAATTATTCAACAGCAATGTACTTTATGTTGACAATTTTAAAAGGGCAGACCTTACATGATAATGGAGAAGTCATAAATTGAATTGTTATTCCTTTACATCTTTTACCTTGAAACAATAATAAGTCAGCAACTGTGGGATTGTTGAATCAAGGTTAAGGAAAGTAGCTACTTAAATTTGTTAAATATAGAATTTTTTAAAGCATGGCTGTATTAATATAAATTGAGATACTTTGGTATCTCCAATACTGCTAGTGATGCTTTGTTTCTGTGACTAGCATCTGTCTTCTAAAACAGACTACAATTTTTAAAAAATAAGAAGAATTTGTTGATAAATTTGATGAACAAATGTGCAAGAAAAGATGAATTATGTAGCTAACAGGGCTTACATCTGGTTTGGAAAAGAATAACTTTATGTAAAGTATTGTCTAGTTGAACAAAATGATGAGGGATCCATAATAAATATAGTCTTATCAGCCATCTTGATATGTGTACACATACTTGTTCAACTGAAATATTTAATTTAATTAATTTAATTTTGTTTCAGCTTCTCTTGGTACTGCTAGTCCTGCTCATCAACAGCACCCACACAATCCTTACATACGACAGCCTCAAGGTGGCAGTATACCTGGATCTCCATTCATCTACCCCATGATCCCTCCTATGATGGGGCACAGTAGTAAATTACCCCCATCTGGACCCCCTATGATGCCAGCTACCTCACAACACATGATGCACCAGATGCCACCTAAACCAGAACCTTCTGTAAGTTACTTTACAGATTCTGAGTGGTGGCATTTTTGTCATTTCTCTAACAGCTTAAAATTTCAACTACTGCTTTGATAAGATTTGCTAGTGGATTGGGGGATCTAGTCTACATTAAATATCAATTCTTGTTATTGAACTTTTGTTGAAATAATGCGTCATCCTGAATTATCATTGGCAGATTCAGATATTTCAAAAGGGGAGAGGGTTCTGACTGGTGTACAGGGTTTGATGTTAACTTTTTCTTGTTAGGTAGCCCACAGGACTTTCTGATAGATAAGTAACATAGTCCTCAAAATTATTTTGAGGTCCTGTACTAAGAACTTATAAAATTTTAAGAGCTAATTTAGGTAGCCCCAAGGACTACCAATTAAAATTTCAAGGTAGTCCTCTCTCAAATTAGAAGGCACAGGACTACCTGACTACTGTTGGTGTTGAACCCTGGTGTAAGGTAGGCCCACTCCTGTGATTTCCTGTTATTTTCTAAATAACTAACCAAACTTTTTTAGCATAGAGGAGGGCAGCTCCCTGACCCGCTTTGAATCAATCTAGATCAAGAAACTGTTCAAATCATTGGTCAAGGGGGAGATAACTTGATAACAAACAATTATTTTTGTATTACAGCCACAAATTTCCACAACAACGAAGGAAGCAGGGAGCAGTGTTGTTAGTAGTACTGTTGATCAAACTCTGGAGGTCAAGAAATCGAAGGTCAAGAAAGAAAATGACTCTAGTAAGAGTTCCTAATGGATATTATAATTTGATATGCTGATTTTATAGGCTTTCATAGTTCTGATTGCTTGTTTAATGAGAAGTCAAGATACTGCAATGATTTATCTGTATAAGATTACCTTTTAGAAGAGGCCAATGCATCCATGGGCCAAAATTAGATAATTGTTCTGACTATTTTAAGTGACTGTCAATGTATCCTATGATATGGATGTGGAGTAAAATTTATCTGACAATTTATTTTAGAGTTTCTAGTGTGTTTTTTTATGTGATTTATTTACCATTGCAGTAAATTACAGACTAATATTCATTTCTTAGAAAAACATGAGTGAACTGTAATGTATGATATTTTGTTAAAATCAAATTTGGCATGTGCAACCCACTGCCTGTGTCTTCATAAAATCCTCTTAATGCTTAAATTCACAGCTTCTAATTAAGGGTAAGATTGATGATGTGAATGCCAAGTTAATCTCTGCAATTAATTACCAACTAATGTCAGCATTTTGAACTAGTTCCAGTCAGGATCAAAGGGGAGATAACTGGATTTTAAAGAAGTTTTTTTGTATAAATTGCACTGCTGACCATTGAATTCCTTTAAAAAAAAAAAAAAAGATGTTTTGTAAGATATATATAAAATATTTTAGGATTTGATGATTGTGATGATGATGACAAAGTTGACAAGAAACCAGACCATATACCTCAGGAGGGGGAACCAGACTTTATTGAGACAAACTGCCACTGGGAAGGATGTACTAAGGAGTTTGATTGTCAGGATGATCTTGTTAAGGTATGTCCTTCTTGATTCAATCATATTTGTTTTAGAACATGGTATTCCAGTTTCTAACTTTTTGTATTATCATATTATGTTTATAGATAGAAAATAAAACAAGAAATAAATTTGCTATTTCATTGAAATTAGCAAAATCTTAATAATACAACTTGAGTGAAAACATGAGAATACAGCTAATTAAAGATCTAATTATAATTCTAATTTTTGAAATTATTTATAACTTTGTAGCACATCAACATTGACCATATACAGGCCAATAAGAAATCATTTGTGTGTCGATGGAAGGAGTGTAACAGGGAAGAGAAGCCATTTAAAGCTCAGTATATGTTAGTGGTTCACATGAGACGTCATACGGGAGAAAAACCTCACAAGTGTACTGTAAGTTAACAGGACATTATATTTCTATTTATGATGAAAGATTTACAAATTTAACACAAAGTTAGGTTGTTTTATTTTTTAGAGTGAAGGAATAGGAAAGTTTGAAATAAACAATGATTGAACATGCTTTGGAGAATCCTGTCTTCTGTCTTAAAAAATTTAAAATCTATAATCTTAACCTAATATTCTCATCCTTAAAATCATTGATATCTGCCCTGTAGTCAGTACCAAAGTCAGTCAATCAAAATTAAATTATTTCTTTTTTCAGTTTGAAGGATGTTCTAAGGCATACTCTAGATTGGAGAATTTAAAAACCCATCTCAGATCTCATACTGGGGAGAAACCCTACATGTGTGAATTTCCTGGTTGTACTAAGGCCTTCAGTAATGCTTCTGATAGGGCTAAACATCAAAACAGGACTCATTCTAATGCTGTAAGTATTTGTTTATATTCAAGCAAAGCTGTCAGAGATGTAAAATATGGTTGTAGGATTGTAGGAATTTTCAATAATTAATACATTGCCAAAGCTGTACAACTCTTACACATTTTGATTGAAAGTAGTAGTGTTTAACTAGTTAGCCATTCACAGTGTTGAACTAGTAAGTCATTCACAATGTTTAACTATTGAGTCATTCACACTGTTGAACTAGTAAGTCATTCACAGGGTTGAACTAGTAAGTCATTCACAGTGTTGAACTAGTAAGTCATTCACACTGTTGAACTAGTAAGTCATTCACACTGTTGAACTAGTAAGTCATTCACTCTATTTAACTAGTAAGTCATTCACAGTGTTGAACTAGTAAGTCATTCACACTGATGAACTAGTAAGTCATTCACAGTGTTGAACTAGTAAGTCATTCACACTGTTGAACTAGTAAGTCATTCACTCTATTTAACTAGTAAGTCATTCACACTGTTGAACTAGTAAGTTATTCACACTGTTGAACTAGTAAATCATTCACACTGATGAACTAGTAAGTCATTCACACTGATGAACTAGTAAGTCATTCACACTGTTGAACTAGTAAGCCATTCACTCTATTTAACTAGTAAGTCATTCACAGTGTTGAACTAGTAAGTCATTCACACTGTTGAACTAGTAAGTCATTCACACTGTTGAACTAGTAAGTCATTCACTCTATTTAACTAGTAAGTCATTCACTCTATTTAACTAGTAAGTCATTCACAGTGTTTAACTAGTAAGTCATTCACACTGATGAACTAGTAAGTCATTCACACTGTTGAACTAGTAAGTCATTCACACGGATGAACTAGTAAGTCATTCACTCTATTTAACTAGTAAGTCATTCACAGTGTTGAACTAGTAAGTCATTCACTCTATTTAACTAGTAAGTCATTCACTCTATTTAACTAGTAAGTTATTCACACGGATGAACTAGTAAGTCATTCACTCTATTTAACTAGCAAGTCATTCACAGTGTTGAACTAGTAAGTCATTCACAGTGTTGAGCTAGTAAGTCATTCACACTGTTGAACTAGTAAGTCATTCACAGTGTTGAACTAGTAAGTCATTCACAATGTTGTTATGAAACAGTATTTTTGTCCCCTGCCGCTACACAGAAGGAGACGTAGAAATATTTATCTGTCCATCTGTCTGATCACACTTGTAGATACAACTTCTCTGAAACAGCTTGATGGACTTTGTTTGTCACCATTTGTAGTTGATCATATTGCGTCACCTTTTGATTCATCAAATTTTACAGGATTTCTTGGACTTTTGTACTTTTTTTTTTGCTGGCCAAGGGACAAATGGCTACTAGTTGCTCATCTTTTGATTTTTATACCTCTGCCTTTACAGTAAAAAATTCCTTGTTTGAATTTGTTAAAGATGGTATTAAAGAGTTGTAATTGGAAACTTACACCCAGATAGAAATGTTAACCAAGAAATCTGCATGAAAAATTCCAGTTCTTTTACCAATATTTTTATGATTCTCTATTTTACTACAGAAACCATATGTATGTAAAGCTGCTGGATGTACTAAACGTTATACTGACCCAAGCTCTCTACGGAAACATGTTAAAACTGTGCATGGTCCTGATTTCTATGCTAATAAAAAACATAAAGGAGATGGTTCTTGTAAAAAGGAAATGAAAGAGGAATGTGATCAGGTATTTTTAGATATGTCTTAATTCAAATATATAATTCAGTAATACATCATTCCTTTAAATTAGCTCAGGAAAATGTATCCATTTGGAGCTATATGTTTCACTGAGTAGGACTTCTTTATTTAGATTATTCCATAGCCTTGAAAGTTTTCTTAAAATAGCTATACTTTTATTGATTTATTGTAAACAGATTGGTGCTTCATTGTTTCTAAAAATTCACCTGGCTAGTAACTTAGCAAAATTACTGAACTTTTATATTTAAAAAAAATGAAAATATGAATGACTGAATATTTTTAGGACCAAGAAAAAGAAGAAGGAAACAAGAAAATGGAAGAATGTCTCACTGTGACACCACTTCAAGCTGCTGGTGAAAGGAGGAGATCACAGGTAAGTGCTCTGTACCCTGTCTGCCCATCTGTGTGTCTGCCCACAATCCTCCTAAACTGCTTAAGGGCTTTTGAAGAATTGTTTTAGGAAGTTATTGCATCATATGTTGATGTGCATTAATGAGTATGACTCCAAAGGCAGATGGTACAACTTTAGTAATCTTAAAACTCAACTCAAAAACAGCTCAATTTAAGGAATTGATGAAATTTTATGAGAAGGTAAGGCACCCTATAATGATTGTTGGAGTACAAAGGGGGATAATCCAATTTAATGAAGTTGGTATATTCGCTTAGTGGACTTGCTCACAGTATTTTAGCTTTAGCTTAAAGTTACTACATGTACCATCTAATGCATGTACATCTTTTTTATCTGCTATGTACATTACCATAAAGATTTAAGTCGGAGCAAAAGTTGTGTAGCAAATTCCATGGTAAACATTGATTTTTGTTTTTTGTTTTTTTTTAAGGATAATGTTGGCAGTGCAGTGACCCAACAGATGTCACCACAGAACAGTCCAGAGGTCAATGTTACATGTAATATCCAGCCTGACCTGATAGAGGATCATATTGGTACACAGATATCTGTATCAGAACATGGAGGTTTGGAAGAGGAGGAGGATGAGGTTGATATACCTGAACCTAATGAAGCAGATGTAAGGATTTTTATGGATGTGAAATATTATTTTGATGGATATTAATAAGTATTGCCATTTATTTTCACAAATACTTATTGTGAGTTAGGATGTCAATCTAATTTCGCGACTATTTATTTTTATTACTAAAACTCCCTCAAAGATATATTCTAGTATAATGAGAACTTTACTTGATAATATATTTTAATATGATTTTTTGCTATGCCTATGATGGATGGAGCTCAATGTCATATTTTAGACAAAACAGCCCCTCAGCACTTGTGCAATCGTCTACTTCTGTCAGAATATTTTTTAGCTGTTCATCATAATTCTGGTCTTACATTCGACATATGTAGGATGTCACTGATGCTCCTTCCATAATCATTTTTCTTTTTTTTTTCTTGCTAGCTTGCTAGCTTGTTAGCTTGTTAGCTTAAGTATGAAGGGTTACAATATTCTTACATGTGTGGTATCCTGAGATTTATTGTATGTTACAGATTCCTGGCAGTGGGGGTTCAGTCGTGGCCAGAACTAACAGACTAAATATACAGAGAAATATGCAGAATAAAAGACTGGTAGGCAAAGCTCCTTTACCGACAATCTCAAGTCAAGAAAATAGTAAGTTTCATGATCGTGAGAAACATAGAGCAATTCATATTTATCAATCACCATAAATGTGTAATGTACAACTGTTGAAAATGATCGAAAATTAAATTATTGAATGGAACAACTATCACACCATAAAAACAGAAATCCAAAGAAAGTTCCATTTCAGATGCAGTTCTGATAATCTATAAAAGTTATGATTATTAGAAAGTCTTAAAAATCACTTGAACATTGAATGTTCAAATGTTTGTTGAAAATAGATTATTAGGATATTTTGGTTTATTTGGTGCCCCGTGTAAATTTAAAGTTAAACTCACCAAAATATAACGTATGCAAATATTTAGACTGCCAATATATACTGAATATCACATGTCAAAATCTGTATTGCATGCTGTATGAACCCAAAACTCCTATATGATCCCAAGGGCCACCGGCCCACGGGTGATATAGGTCGAGGGGTGGTACAGCAAGTGATACAGATTTTAACATGTGATGTTCATTATATCATATATTTCAACCATACTTCTAGTAAAACTATGGTCTGTAAAGAGGTGTGATATAGGGTATGTGACATAAGACAGACAATATAGGGTTTAACCAAACACTTCTAATGCATATATAAAAAAGTGGTATTTTAAGGTAAATATATGATATACATGTATATCTGTACATTATCATTGTTGACTGACCAATGTGTTGTTTTGTTTACCTATAGTAACCACTGTTAACCTTGATAAAAATATATTATAAATGTATCTAACTTTTTTTTTAAATTTTTAGCTCACCTGGCCAAAGGCCATGTGAGCTATTGCCATCACTTGGCATCGGTCGTCGTCGTCGTCCTTTGTCATCATTAACAATTATACAAAACTCTTCTCCTCTGAAACTACTTGACTAATTAGTACCAAACTTGGTGTGAATGTTCCTTGGGGTATCCTGCAAAGAACTGATGTGGGGATTTTTGATTCGTCAAAAAACATGGCCGCTGTTACTAAAAATAGAACACAGGGGTCAGACAGTAGTTTTTTGCATATATCTCCTAAACTGTTAGGTTTAGCTGAATTGTGATGTGGGTTAAAGTGTTTAGCATGATGAGATCTATCTCTGGTCAAATTTTGGTTTTAATCCGTTAAGCCATGTTTGAGTTATTGCCCCTTTTCAACGATTTTTGCTATTTTTAATGTTATTTCTTTTCAAAATCTTTTCCTCTGACATGACTTGACCAATTGAAACCAAACTTGGTATGAATGTTCCTTGGGGTATACTGCATAGAACTGACATGGGGATTTTTGATTCGTCAAAAAACATGGCCACCATTACTAAAAATAGAACATATGGGTCAGACAGTAGTTTTTCACATATATCTCCTAAACTGTTAGGTTTATCCAAATTCTTTCAGCAGCTGAAATAATCCATATTATTAGGACTACAAGAGTCTTCAGACTCCTTGTAAGAGTTATTGACCTTGAAAGGGGAAAAATGACTTTTTTTTAAAGTTTTCAGTCAATATCTTGAAAACTTTCAATTGTTGAAAAGATCTTGTGATAGCACTACCAAAGACTTCTTCAGTCAAAATTGTTGGACAACATCTTGTTTAATTTATTGCCTTTGAAAGGCAAAATTCAAGAAGGTTAGCAATTCAGGCTCCTGGGAGCCTATTGTTTAATTTTTTATCTTTTTTTTTATTATTTTATCTAGAAAAACTGGAGCAATTTATCTGTAACTGGTAGAACTAGAATTAGATGGATTGTTTTTACTCTGATGGAAAGGTCAAAATTAAACACACCAAATTTAAATATGCACATTTTGTAAGAACATTGTTAAAATAAACGACACAAAAATATCCCAATTAAGGTAATATTGACAAACCAATTTTTGAAATAAAATGTTGTGTACTTAGATTGGTATTGCACAGTGAATATTCATTGTCTTCTACAGTTGAAGCAATGACCCAAAAGAATTGAATTTGGGGAAATTAACATCTGTATTTATTCTCATGTATTAGTTTATCTCTTTAGGCATATACTCAGTTTATTTTGTGAATATTTTAGTTAATCAAATGTCAGAGTTCACTGACCTGAAATCTCTCCAGAAGAAACCACAGCACAAAAGTATCACTGATCTCAAAAGTGAGTAATTTAATCAAAGTACCACTGATCCCAAAACTGAGTTATGTGACATAAAGTATCACTGATCTCAAAAGTAAGTTAAGTGACGAAAGTATCACTGATCTCAAAAGTAAGTTATATGACCAAAGTATTACTGATCTCAAAACTTAAGTTACATGACTAAAAGTATCACTGATCTCAAAAATAAGTTTTGTCATCAAAGTATCACTGATCTTGAAGCTAAGTTATGAGATCAATTCATCTTTTATCTCATAAATGAGTAAAATGGTCATAATATTAATGATTTCAACATTAAGTTAAGTAATTGATGTACCACTGATCAATGTCAATTCTTTATTTAATATGTATCTACAAAAAATACTGAAGCGTCAACAGTGAGACATTTCAAATATGTCAAAATCCTAGTACAGGGCCAGTTAAAAACAGAACACAGAGACAATCTACATGTACATTGTAATAAATTGAATAAAATAGATTACATATATAAACTGACGATGAGGAAAACAAGATGTAACACAAAAAACTAAAGCACTGTTTCATGCTTATTGCATATGTTAAGAATACTTTCAGTCCCCCCTTTTAATTTTCTATTATTATACACGCCTTGAAGTTTACCAATATGTTTCACGACCTGGTTTATACAGTTTCAATTTACAATTTACAGTTTACAATTTAGTTTTTTTCTTCTATACCAATAATTCCCCTTTGATTTTGGGAATAGATAAGGCTCTAGTGTTGTTTTTTTATAGTATTGATGAAGAATAAAATTGGCCGTATGACATTGTGTAAAATAAAAACTAATAATTGTGTAATGGATAAAATGCATTTCATAATTAATTGTATAAGAAGAATTAGTTCTCCTTACTAGTAATTAGTCTTTACAGTGCAAACTGGTGTATCCAAACAGGAAAAAAAAATAGACTCATAACTGAGTACATCCGTCAAACAGGCATGCTGAACTTAGTACATATTGATATGAATATATGTTTATGTTGACTTATGAAAAAATGTATAAACCTAGAACTCAGTAGTTATTAATATGTAATTTTTTGATAATTTGATGATCATTATTATTTTACCAAAGTTACAGATATCCAACAACAACTTGAGAATACTATCATACAGAAAAAAATTATAATATTTAACAGAGAATATCCTTCTGACAATCAACTATTCAGCTTGGGAAGTTGGTTTTTAGAAGGTCTCCCTCTTGGTTGTATAATATAATGTATATTTATTTTGTAGGTCGTTGTGATTTGTTACCGGGGAACAAACTTATGCCACTTAGTAGTGTGCGTCGTGATAGTAACACAAGTACAATAAGTTCATACCTTAGTAGTATGAGATCAGATGCTAGTCCATTTCCTCTTAGTAGTCATATCTCAAGTCGCAGATCAAGTGATGTGTCACAGATATCTAATAATCGCCTGAGCATTACAAATTCTCCTTATGAATATGATATAACAGGAAATATTCCTATTCATGGACGTCATGTTCAGGATAATAGCAGACGGTCAAGTGAAACCAGCAACATGAGTGACATTGCCGCTCAGCTTCAAAAAGCCCAGCTCGGCAGTCATCCTAATCTTGTTGTACAGTCTCAGGCTATGACATTACGTAGTCCCTCAAGTAAATATGCTCACGAGAGAGTTGCAAGATTTTTATCTGCTCGTCATGATTTAGACCGAGCTGGTACTAGTACTCCATGTCGAACACCACTACCTCATGAAATACCAAACCGTGAAGTCAGAAGAGCTAGTGATCCGGTGCGGACTTTAGATCCTAATTTTAGTGCACTTAAAAAATTGCAACGATATCATAGTTTGAACATGATGAAACCTTTGCCAGTTCCTCAGGCTATGAAAAGTCTAATGAACAAAACTGGCTCAAATAACACTTTCCATTCTTCTAGGAGTAGTATAGCTACAGACTATAGTTTGCAAGAAAATGATGAATATGGGTCACCAGGTCGCAATGAACAAGATCATGAGGCTGCTTTAAATGAGCAACTAATGGCTGACAATGAGGATATGATCATTCCTGATGACATGCAGAGATTTCTTAATGAGTGTTATAGTCATGGAATACCTAGCAGTATTCAGGAAATGGATGCATTTCAAGAGAATGAAATCCCAAATGACACTGGCTCTAATCAGCAGATGCAAATTGGGGATGGAAACAATATGCAAATGTCTCCTGGTTACTATGGAAACCAGAATTCTATGTTTGCAAGCAATCAGCAAGGACAAATGCAAGCTAACAATATGAGACAAATGCAAAGCAATGGTATGCAAAATAATATGCAAATGAATTCCACGTGGGATCAAGGTTACAATATGCAAAACATGCCTCAAGGAGGAAACATGAATTGCAACAGTATGCCTCAAAACTCTTCCGGAAATATGATGCCACCTAACTCATCAAATAACATGATGCCCCCACCCTCAACAAATATCATGCCTCACCCTCCGTCCATGAATAAACAGGCTCATAATGGGCCAATGAATAATATGCAAATGATGAATATGGGAAATCAGAGTATGCAGCAAAGAATGAATAATGGCAGCAACATGCATGGCAATATGCAGATGGCTCAAAGTGGTGGAAGGAACTTTAACAGTGGCCAACAAATGGGCATGAATCAATGGCAGATGATGCAGAACAGTGGCAGTAATGAACAGTTTATACAGGAGAAGCCACCACATCCGCCAAGTATGCCCAAATCAAATCAGAGACTTAACATGAGGAGAATGGCAATACAAGCCATGGCACAACAGGGTGGTCAGAATTTGATGATGAATCAGATGGGTGGGTACATGAATAATCAGCAAAATAATATGAATAACCCTCAAAACATGAATAATCCACAAAACATGAATAATCCACAAAGCATGAATATGCCCATGCCTGCTGGACAAAATATGCAAATGAATGGTGGTGAAAGTATGCCTATGCCAATATCTGGTGGTCAAAGTATGAACAATATGCAAATGCAGGGTCAGATGAGCACTGAACCTATGTTGAACCAGATGCAGTCTGGTTTAATGTTACCTCCACAACCCCCTGTAAACAAACGAGAATCTCAGAGCCCACAAGTACAAGTACCTCATATAAGTACGTCACAAGTTCCTGCTCGGGAAAAGGCAAATCACAATCAGATGATGCAACAACAGAATGAGATGATGGCCAATCAGAATAACGGTAACAATATGCCAAGGACCAATCAAAATAGTTTTAACAATCAGAACTTGTATCAACAAATGCAAGGTAACCAGAATGTAAACCAGACTGGTAACCATGGTAATATGATGTATCCTGGCAACATGTACAATCAAAATCAACAACAAATGTGGAATCAACAAAGTATGAATCGTCAAATGTCAAACAATCAGCGATATTCAAACAATCCAATGGAAATGTCACCAGGGTGTAACCAGGTTACTAGTTCTACTGATCGGGAAGAACCAGTTCAACCGATTGAAGACTTTATGGAGAATATCAACTCGATATCTCAAGAAAACCTGTTAGATAATATGAGTTCTGTGTCTGGACATACATGTACAAGTTATATACCCCCTGGTGGCAATCGATCTGAATCTCAATCATCTCGATATTCGATGATGTCAAATAACATGGTCGTTAATGACATGAGCTCAGTTCTCACTCAGTTAGCTCAGGAAAATAAGTATTTGAACATGCGTCACTGATAAAGTTGTTCTGTAGTTAATCTTTACAATACTTTGTTGTATAATATAGATAAAGATGTGCTTATGTTTTTAATCTTTGTTGATGTGGTAATCTTGTTAATGTAGAAATGTATGTTATCAATATTCTGTTTTAAGGAATATACATGAAGGATTTTTTTTTCTGATTTTTAGTTTAAAAAGTGCTAAACAATGAATTTATTTAGTTAAAAATTAGTATGGTTCTTTAAGAGAATTTGGAAATTGACAGAAACTTGTTGAAATAATGTCTTATCATTTTTTTGTGTATATAGATTAACTCCCTTTATTGAAGAAACTGAAAAGTTAGAAGTATACTTTTAAATAACTTAAGAAATAATTCTGATGAATTTCTGGTTTAAGGAATCGTCAATGGAAGAAAAAATATTAACATATCGGGTCCTTCACTTTATTTTCCTATAACAAATTGTTCTGTAAATAGATTGATATCGAGCCAAAAACTTAAAATTTGTTATTGCTGTTAGAGATTTTATCTTTTACTTCCTGTATGTTAGTGCTATTCTTTTTGACAGTGTATGTTAGTACTATTCTTTTTGACAGAGCTAGTTTCTGCTCTCTAATTTGTTATAGAGAATCTGGAGTATTTGGTGCATTATCAATTGTTATATGGTGCTGATAGACAACAATAAACACCTTGGAATATTTTTAATGAGAATTTGTTATATATTTTTGTATATATAGAGAATGCAGAAAGTGCTATAATTTTAATAGATTTTTTTACTAGAATCATGCATCATTTTATATCATTGTGTATTTTAATTCATTTACACTTTTAATGGTTTTTTTTCTGCAGTTATTCAGATAGATTTGTCTTTTTAATTATAAAACTTCTTTCAAGTCATTGTGATATTATTTCTCTGTTACCTTTGTGTAATGTTATATAGTGGGGCTTTTTCTCCCATTTAAAATTACTTTTCTCGGTTGTTTTTTATTTTGAAAGGATGACATTTCTGTCTAACAGTATATTACATTTCCATTTTTGACTTCCTAACTTTATACAGGTACATGAAATGAAACATTAATTCACTTTTGAAACTTTTGTATCTGCTTTGAAAGTTTTAAATGTCTGAACAAGAGTAATTTACAAGGTTAGAGCAACATAATCTCCATTATCTTTAGATTGTCAACCATTGGACAGGGATCCTGGTAGTTTAAATGTGCTGATTGTTTCTGTTTATAATGAATCTTTCTGAATTACACTGCAGAACATACATTTTTATATACACATATACTTTTTGTATCATATCCATTGTATTATACATTTTGTACAGAATCTATAGCTACTGTCACATGGATAAAAATATCTTTCGAGGAAAATATTGTTATTCTACACACTCCGATGGATTTGATTTGTGGAAACCTATTATATTGATTTAGTTACATGAATGCCTGTCAGTAAAATCTCCTTTAGGTTTTTGTATTATGGTGGTTATTGTTTTACAGACCCTTGATTGTTGGTTAATATATCAATCATCTCTCAATGAAATGTATGGGTAAAATTGGTACATTACTGACACTGAACAAACTGTATTTGAAGTGTTCTTGAATTACTGATAAATTACATTATTTTGAGTTTTTTTGTGTTGTTTTTTTTTTTTATTATTATTATTTCAAGTCACCCTCAAATTCTTTGGAAGTGATATTTGTTATGCATGATACAATGAAGTTTGAAAAAAATATCAGCTTACAAAATACCACTTGATTAATATCAGAGAGTTACAAGAGATACAGTCTTATTAAAAGAAAATGTGGACAGCTAATGTATGTGTGTTTTTTTAACAATCTTTTAAATTGTGACATAAATTAAATTAAAAGAACATAAATACTCAATTACCCCCCCCCCCCATTTTTCTAACATATGTGTATCTAATACTAGTGTCCTAAACATACTCACTGTGTATTGTAGTTTTGGAGGAGAATCTCTCAAGTGATAATACTCACTTTTATTGGGTTTTTTTTTCATTTCATTAGAAAAATTAGAAATAAAGTCGCCCACCAACTAAACTTAATTTTTAGTCTACTTCTAGCATTTACTGTAGCCATTGTGCCATAAGTAAAATACTCAAGTTGAATACATATCTGTAAATCTGTTGTAGTAGCATTCTAACCCATCACCATGGTTTTGATAAAATGCCCTTTTTTATTAAGTAAATGCTCAAGTTACCCACATGAATAGTATTCAATACTGCCTTAAGCAATTTAGTGTTAAAAACAGTTTATGAAATATTTTCATGTGATTGAAAACAAAAGCTTTATTAAATGATGCATTTTGTGCCTTTCTATTAATAAGTTGAGGATGATATGTTACATTTTTAATGAGATGACATCTGTACTTTGCATTATATTTTAAATGTATTCAAACACCCTTTGTTCAAACTTGTGCCATATTGCATTTTAGGTACATATCAAAAGGTAAAACTTAAGTTTACTGCTCGGTTAGGATGGGTTTACCTCAGTGGTCAATAAGTAGTTAATAGTTTTGTGTCTACACCTCTGTCCTTATTTTTTCTCCCAAGAATATTAACTATTCCATTTGGAGTTCATTTTATAAAGTATAACCTTTTTAGACATTTTTTATTGAGAAATAATATTTTATTAGTGCCCAATCAAACTTTTTATTATGAATGGCAGGTAAATCAGCCTGGGGTATATTTTTCTATGGAAATATTTATTCAGTTTTCTTAACATTAAAACATTTTATAGAATTTACACCAATGTTCTGAAAAATGAGTTTAAGACCTACATAAAATTTAATTTTATAATTCATGGTTTTTAGTTTTTATCTTAAATTTTGACTGAAGATTAATTCTTCTCAAACGTAACATTAAACTTGAGTTCTACCTTGAATTTGTTGTGAAATTCATTTGTTGTAGCAGCCATATCATCATTATTGTAAACATAACTAGTCTTGATTTTCTCTCAAGATTCAGTTAGGTTGTTAAATACACTGAGACAGATGTATCAAGATATTTAGGTGATATCGAACTTGTTTTTTTATATATAAATAGTTATGGTATTTCCATTGTCATGTACTGAATAATCTGAATTTTATTTGTGACTTAATGGTTTTTACAAAAGCCTTTTATTACTAAGGATACTTCATGCATATTAATATTTTATTTGTACTGGGGATATTTGTAAAGAAACTCTTCTTTCTAGTGATCTGTTTTTAGGCAGTGTACAAATTTACCGGATGGAACTTCAATTTTTCATTTTCTGCGTAATACATATAGTTATAGCATGTTTAAATGATTTCTATAATATGTATTTCTTTGTTGAAATGTATGAAGTAATGAAGCAAACAGAATCTTTTCAACCATACCATGAAAATATTGTGCCTTAATATGCATTTTAGATCATCTTTTACCATTCAGTATGTATTTACAATTGTACCTTTCTTAACTTTATGTCATGTGAAATTTATTACACAAATGCTACTCATTTTTAGAAGATTTGAACATTTGTTTTCAATTTAAAAGCTATGCAATTTAATACCAGATTTTACAGTATTTTGAGATCTCGATCATATGATCAACTTATTTTTGTAAAAGTAATTTTTACATGAATTATGACTCGCATTAGAATTACTGTGCTGTAGAAGAAATATGGTTGTTTAATAAACTACTATTACCCTAGTTTGTCTGATTAATACCCTAGTTTGTCTTATATCACTTTGAAATGAAATGATGAAATGAGTGTTGAGGAACAAAGATGGATTATTCTATACAAATCAGCAGGAGGTTAAGGCTTTATTAGATTAGTTTAAACACTGCAGACATGTTCCTAACCATAGTCAAGAGATTGTCAATAGTATATCTTCTTCTTGTTATTTTATTTTGACAAAGTACTGCGGACTTTGTTACTTTTCTGGGCCTTCAAAGCTTAGCCTTATTAAAGGTGTGTTTACACTTATTGAAGACTTTGGTGATCTCTAAAAGTATTTGCTATTTTGTATTTAGGTTATATTCTGGTGCATTTGTTTAGTTTCACCATATCCGTTTCTTTTTTTATTTATGGGAAATCCTGTGGGTCCAAACTTTACTGTGTGTTATCAAAATTAGAGTTTCACTACGTACTGGATGGTCTGAATGAGATATTTTGTCCTGGCCATTTGCCTGTCTCTCTTCTGTTAGCCAAACTCTTCAGAAGCTAAGGACCTGAATTTCATTAACTTTGTAGGTAATTAGGTCATGTTATTAGCATACCTTGTGCACATTACCTGAACATTTTGATTATTTTAATTTTGTGGGAGTTCTGTCTCTTTTAACTTAATATTTCCAAAATATACAACTGAGGCAGCTTATCAACACAACTCCTCTGAAACTAATCAAATGAATCCCATGAAATTTGGAAGGTAGCACAGTATGGGATAGTACCTGTAGCCTTGCTATAGGGGAGGTGTAAGATTTTGAAACTGGAAACAAACTTTAATTATACCACCCTTTTCCCCACAACCAAGTAAACACATTTCTTGGGATATCTAGTACCTATAAGACAGTTTTGTCATCTTGTGGAGATGTACATGAAAGTCTAGTATCAACAGATGCTTCACCTAAAAATTGCAAGAGTTAGTCCTTATTACCCAATGGATTGTAATGGAAAAGTTGCAAGATTTTATATGTGTGGGGAGGGCTAAATGGCATGGCATGATTTAATGTTTTGGATAGTCAAACTGACGTGGAAGGATTTAATAATTATGGATTCGCCTCACTGACACTACAGGATTTTTGTAGTATTATATGGCCTCACTGGCATGGCAAGGTTTAATTGGTAGAGGATTGTCTGATTCAATCGGGAAAATATTGAGTAACAGGAATTGGAAAGTCGCACTGGCATAATCCATTAATCCATTAGGTAGGGATAGTCTTACTTAAAAATTCTACTATATCAGTAAAACTAACCCCAAACATAACGATACCATGCCATATCAAAGCGACCATTTTATACCTGTCAATCTAGCCTACTAGCTAAACCATACCAAATGTTCATCAGGTATGATAGTTACATTGACAGTAGAGTATCATGTATAGGATAGTCTAGCTGACATACCAGGATTTCAGTATGTCACGAAAAGTTCCATTGACAGTAGGATTTTGTTTGATACGGGAATAGTCTCACTGACAAATAAGTTATAAGGATGCGATACCGGTAGTTTCTTGGGCAGGATATAGTTTTAGGATAGTCTCGTTGACATGGCAGGATATAGTTTTGGTATAGTCTCACAAATACAGCAGAATAGAGAAAGTCGCAGTGACATGAAAGGATTCATTTAGGTTTTGAGTAGTTTCGATAAGCTAGCAGGATTCAGTATATATTGGGTGTAATATTTGCTTTGATACAGCAGGAGATAATGAGTATGGTATGGTTGCACTGACAACATGTGATTTACATGATTACATTAGGTTTGGGGTAGTCTAACTACATGTAATCACAGACCCAGTAATATCCGAATACAGGATAGTTTCCGACTGACATGGCAATATTCCATAAGCTTGGGCATTAATAGCCTCACTGAAATGGAAGGATTTCAATAAGCAAGTGATTGCCTCAATGAAGTGGTAGGATTGCACTAGGTATGGGACAGTCTCACTGACATGGCAGGATTTCAGTAGGTATGGAATAGATAGCCTCACTGAAAGATTTCACTAGGTTGGTGATCAATGGCCTCACTAACACGACAATTTTCATTAGGCTGGGGAAAGTTTCATGCACATTGGAGCCATTTGTAGGGTTTCTTTAGGTTGCCTAACTGACGACAAAGTTCAATAGGCAGAAGAATGTCTCACGGACATTGAAGGACTGATTTCCGTAGGTAAGAAACAGATAGCATCACTATTATGACAGGATTTTATCAGATATGGGGTTGCCTCACTGACGTGGCAGATTTCATTAGGCAGGGGAAAGTCTCACTCACATGGCAAAGATTTCAATATGGCCTCACTGACAGAGCAGGATTTCATTAGATATGGGGAAAGATAGCATCACTAAAATGGAAAAATTTCGGTAGGTAGGTGATAGTCTCACTGACATGGCAGGATTTCAATGGGTAAGGGATAGCCTCACTGACATGGCACATTTTATTAGGCATGGGAAAGTCTCACTGATATGACAGTATTGCCTTTGGCAGAGAATAGATAGCCTCACTAAAATGACAGGATTTCATAAGCCAGGGAATAAATGGCCTCACTGACATTACAGGATTTCATTAGATATGGGATAGCCTCACTGATATGATATGGTAAATTTCATTAGGCGGGGAAAGTCTCGCTGATATGGCATGATTTCAATAGGTAAGGAGACATGTCAGGATTTCATTATGTAGGAGATAGATGTGTGCCTTCCTGACAAGGCGGACTTTCATTAGATAGGCGATAGGTTGCCTTACTGACAAGGCGGAATTTCATTAGGTAGGTAATAGATAGTCTCACTGACATTGCAGGATTTCATTTGGTATGGGTTAGTCTTGCTGACATGGCAGGATTTCATTAGGTGGTGAATAGATAGCATCACTGACATTACAGGGTTTCTTTTGATATGGGTTAGTCTCGTTGGCATGGCAGGGTTTTATTAAGTGGTGAATAGATAGCGTCATTGACATTACAGGAGGATAGTCTGACATTGTAAGTTTTTATTTTGTATTGGATAGTCAGTCCATCTGAACCCTACACGATTAAATAGGTATAGGACATTTCATGATATCATTTAATTTAGGATAGTCTCACTGATCAAGTAATATCTGAAACGTATGGGATAGCCCCATTGACATGGCAGGATTTCATTTGATTTATGATTTATTCCATTTCGTCCATGGGTGGACATAGGGCGACTACAGTTTCTCTCCATTCGCTTCGGTTTTGGGCGATGGTGTTACAATTCTTCCACGTTAGTCCTACTCTCTTCAGTTCAGAGTTCAAACCCCTCCTCCAGGTGTTCTTTGGTCTTCCTCTTTTTCTTTGCCCTTGGGGATTCCAATCTTAAGCTTGCTTTGTAGTGTTTTTATTGTTCTTCCTTAAAGTATGACCAATCCATTTCCATTTTCGGGTTCGAATGGTGTTTTCTATTGGTTGTTGTTTTGTTCTTTGCCAGAGTTTCTTGTTTTTTATTTTTTCTGGCCATCTGATATTCAGTATATTTCTTAGGCATTTGTTAACAAAGACTTGTATAGATTTCATGGTGTTTTCTGTTTCTCTCCAGGTCTCGCAACCATATAACAGGACAGACTTAACATTGCTGTTGAAAATTTTGATCTTAGTAGTCGTTCTCAGTGTTCTACTTTTCCATACTGGCTTTAGAATGGAAAAAGCCTGTAATGCTTTCATCTTTCTGGCTTGTACATCTTCGTCAGTGCCTCCAGTTGTACTCATGACACTTCCAAGGTACGTAAATTTATCTACATTCTCTATCTGTTGGTTATTTACCAATATTGGATCCATCTGGTTTTGTTGGATTCTCATGGCTTTGGTTTTGGCTGTGTTGATATACAATCCTGTTCTTTTAGCTGTTTCTTCGAGATGGTTGACCTGGTGTTGGGAATCTTGAAGACGATGCGATAGTGTGCATATGTCGTCTGCAAATTCGAGGTCTTCTAGACGAGATGTTAGTGTCCATTGTATACCATGAGGGTCGTTGTAAGCTGTTGTTGCTATCCAGTCGATGACTATGAGAAAGAGAAGGGGAGAGAGAATGCATCCTTGCCTTACGCCAGTTGTTATAGGGAAAGGATCCGTCAATGTACCAGCATGTATGACCTGACAAGAGAATTCTTCATACAGTAACTTAATCATGGAAATAATCTTAGGAGGAATCCCATAGTGTCCTAGAATGTTCCATAAGACCTGATGATCTATGCTGTCAAATGCTTTCTGGAAGTCAATAAAGTTTAGATATAGGGATGACTGCCATTCGATCGTTTGCTCAATAATTATTCTGAGTGTTGCAATCTGGTCGACACATGATCGTTCTTGTCTAAATCCAGCTTGTTCATCTCTCAGCTTGCTATCAATCTCTTCTTTCATTCTTTGTAAGATTATACTGCATAGGATTTTACTAGGAATGGACAAAAGAGTTATTCCTCTCCAGTTGTTGCAATTGGATTTGTCCCCCTTTTTAGGTAGTTTTACCAAGAGTCCCTTTTGCCAGTCTTTTGGAATTTTTTCTTTTTCCTATATCTGGTTTAATAGCCCAAGAAGATATTGAATGGTAGTGTCATTCATGGACTTGAGGGCTTCTGGTGGTATGCCATCGATTCCCGCTGCTTTCCCATTCTTAAGATGTTTTAGGGCTTTTCTTACTTCATTTTCGGTAATTTTGTCAGTCTCTATGTTAAGTGTTGGACCTTCTTCAAGTATTGGTGGATTTGTTGGTGGTGGTCTGTTCAATACCTCACTAAAGTGTTCTTTCCATCTGTCAAGCTGATCTTCTAGCTTTGTGAGGGTATTGTTGTTTTTATCTTTGACTGGTAAATTTTCATTTTGAGAGATCTTTCCACTGAGTTGTCTTGTGATGTTATACAATGTTTTGATGTCTCCTTTTAAGCAGGCGTTTTCAGCTTCTACTGCTAACTTTTCAGCATGGTTTCTTTTATCTCTTTTACAGCTTTTCTTCACTTCTCTGTCTTTTGCGCTGTAAAGGTCTTGCAGGTTTTTCTTTTGCTGTCTGGTTTTGGCACTCATCAACTTTTCTTTTATTTCCCTTCTTTCAGATATTGTATCCCATGTTTGATCTGACATCCATTTCTTTCTTTTCACTTGAATGAAACCAACTGTTTCTTCGCATGCTTCCAGAATGGCTGTCTTTGTTGAGTTCCAGATGTCATCAATATCATTGTTCATTTCTTCGTTGTCAAGATCTAATAAAGTACTAAATTTGTTCCTGAATGTAATTTGGAAGTTTTCTTTCACTTTCTGATCTTTAAACTTCTCAACATTAAACTTCCTTTTTGTAGTCTCTCTTTTCTTTGTTGTTAAAAGCTTGAGTTTAATTTTTCCAATTACAAGGTGGTGATCTGATGCTGCGTCTGCTCCACGTTTTGTTCGTACATCTTGTAATGAAGATCTCCATCGACGGCTTATTGTTATGTGGTCTATTTGGTTTTCAGTGTCTCCAGATGGTGAAATCCAGGTGGTTTTATGACAAGATTTATGTGGAAACCAAGTACCGCCAATTACTAGACTGTTTATAGCGCAAAAGTCAGCAAACATCTCTCCGTTCTCATTCATTTGCCCTATTCCATGTGGTCCTATCTCCCTTTCTCTACCTCCTCTGTCATCACCTACTTTGGCATTCAGATCTCCTAAGATGATAAGGATGTCTCTTTTAGGAACGGCATTAACAACTGATTGTAATAAGTTGTAGAAGTCATTTTTATCATCTTCGTCTGCGGTGTTTGTTGGTGCATACACCTGTATAAATGTTGTTTTCTGGAATCGAGTGTCAAATCTAGCTGATATCACTCTTGCAGATATTGGATTCCACTCCAAAAGCGATTTCTTGGCTTTCTTTGTAAGCATGAATCCCACGCCTTTGTCATGTATGTCGTCTTCATTTGGATTTCCTGAGAATATGACCGTATGACCTGAAGATAGTGTTGTCATTCCAGCTGTATTCCATCTTACTTCGCTGAGTCCTAGAATTTCGATATTGTATCTATCCATTTCGTTCGCAATTTGCAAGCTTTTGCCACTTTGATACATTGTTCTAACATTCCAAGTGCCTATGGTTGTTGGTTGTTTTGGTGAGAACAACTTCATCAGCTTTCGCGTCATTTGCTGTCCTCGATGTTTGGTTTGGTCCTCTTTCTCTAGTCGTTGACGAGTCCGAGGAATGACTTTTACTGTAATCGTTTCTGTAACCATTTGTATCCACTAGTGGGGGGTTGGCCCTCTAGCTTCAGCTTTATTTTAATGTGGTGGTCAGCAAGTCCCTCACATGCTTTTGTATCAGAGTCAGCTCTCCTAGATAGGTTCCCTACCATGGGTGACGACTCCTTTCTAGCCGGGTTTTACATCAGAGTTTCCTCTCCTAGACAGGTTCCCTTTCAAAGGTTTGATCCCAGTCTGACCATCGTTTTCTGTCTGGGTTGTCTCCCGTAGCCTTTGACTCAACAGTCCATCACAAGGCAGCGATCTATTTAACCCATAGGTGGGGCAAGGTTGGTGAGAGCCAGGGCGTGTTCCACGCGCCGGTGGGCCTGCACTCTGCACCTCTAGGGTCCTTGTTACTCCGAGATCCCCTTCATGTTAGCCTTGAGTACTAGACCCAAGTTACCGTGTGTTACCTCGGGGAGGCAAATTGAAGGAGTCTTGGTAGTGTAGAGGCTATGTACTGCCAGAGGAAGGCTTCTGCTTACGCTGCTCCCCTTTTCGTCTACACGTAGACTAGCCAGCGTCAGTAGCGATCTAGAGACGTTTGATCACTACTGCACTAGACGCATATCACTACCCTGTGGTTATTAAGCCACCCACACAGGATTTCATTTACACTGATATAATACTATTTGATAGGTATAAGATAATACCATTCCATTTAGCTCAGGATAGTCTCACTGATCCAACACACCTAATATTCTGAAGATTCTGATTTAAAGGATGCAACTTATCTCATGGCTCATCTTGGCTTATATATCCTTAGAATCAAATGGGGACAAAAAGAGTTATACTACTAAGGCTTTACGGTCGTCATCCGATATGGTGTGTCCATCTAAACATGAGAGCATATTCGCTAAATTTGTGTATGTATATACCGGGCATGATACAAGACACTCGAGGGAACTCGTTTATATGTAGGCTACTAGGACATGTTCGGTCCATATTCATGATTTTTGTAGAGTCCGTGTGGCTCGATGTTTCATTTTATATCTGTATATTATGTGTCTTTTCTGTCCCAGTTTCTTTGCTAAGATTTCAACCGCCCCGACATCGATTTTTACAAAAAAATTGGTGCAATTTTAGTCTTTATTAATAGGATTTACATTACAAGTGGGTAGTGATTTCAATTTGTGATGCTAAAAAAATACAATACTTTAATTTTCCGTAATTCCACTAATAGGGGGATTCCGGTTAAGGAAAGTCTAAATTTTCAAATAAAAATAAAATTATTTAGCCCATAAGTTAATTTAAAACCCTTGCCATCTTTGTGAAGTGGCCTTAGGGAGGGGTTACCGGAATAGTAGTAATTAAGTTGTTAATTTCGAAAATGAACCGTTCGCCGGAACTAATATAGAACACTTCAAGTTCGTTGAAGTGTAACAGTATAAGATAGTATTTATAACGGTAGAAAATCATTATGACAAAACGGACAATTAGATAAAACATGACCCCATTTCCCCTCCGCTCTAGGCTATATTTGTACCATAAACATGACCTCCTTACTTTAAGTGGTTGTATTTTATACCTATGAGGACCGAAATGAATATTTACAATTTGTAATTTCAGTGAAGCATTGGAGAGCTCTCATCAAGGACAGGTGTCGACTTTTACCTGAAAATGTCATAATTTTCAGTTGTTCGGTATATAAATGGTGATATGTTAAATTTGCCTACGGCAAAATGTTTGAAAAAACTGTTCACAATTCGGGTCCGAACTATAGCCACGGGAAGCTATCCAGTAAAATCTTAAACAATGCTATAAACTTTAAAACGGGTAAGTGCTATACTTATACATGTATTATTTATGAGAAATCAAACAAAAGAAACTTAACTGATCAAGGTGATTTTATATGACATTGTATATAAATTCTGACATATGTATCATCATTTTGACATGTACAACTGACAGGCGCATAATTATACGGTATATTACTAAACAGTTAAGGTTGCCTGGATTGTGTAAACATCAAATTAGCGGCAATTAAAAAAAAACAGAAATTATGAAAAAGAATTAGTGACAAATGTGTGACAAATGTGTGACTTCCGTTATACTGCTAATGATAGTAAATGGATTGATAGGCAGTCTTCATAAGGTAACTATTCATAACCAAAAGTTGCTAAATCAATGTTCTATCTACTGTACTCTTGTTGCTCCTTGTCGGCTCCTGATTGTGATATAAAAGATGTTATGATACGCTATGTATTGCTTTTGTAATCCGGAAGAGCCCGAAAAACATTAAGCGCTAATTGTGCCTCTAATATCTCTATAGTGCTGTGTTCTAAAAAGGAAAGGTGCCTGGTGGCTCTTTCTACCTTCTCCTAAAATAAAACAGTAAAATACAAGAGCTGGCAAAACAAAACAAGCAGTTATAATAGTGTAACAAAACAATACTAGATATGTACCCTGTTCCGTGTGTAACAAAATGAACATGTACCATATGGCGTTGAAAACTATAATGGACTTGTTTCCTATGCCTTGACTAACAATAAGGACATGTTCCCTATGCCTCGAGTAACAATAAGGACACTAGTGTTCCCTATGCCTTGAGTAACAATAAGGTCACTACTGTTCCCTATGCCTTCAGTAACAATAAGAACGTGTAACGATAACGGACATGTTCCTTAAGCCGTGAGTAACAATAAGGACCTGTTCCATATATAAATATACTGGATCTGTTTCCTATGCTGTAATTGCAATATTGGACCTGTTCCTCTTTGTCGTGAGTAACAAAGCAATACTGGATCTGTTCCCTATGTCGTGAGTAACAAAACAACACTGGATGTGACCATGTGTCGTGAGTAACAAAGCAATATCGGATTTGTTCCCTATGTCGTGAGTAACAAAACAATAATGGATCTTTTCCCTATGCCTAGGTAACAAAACAATATTGGATCTGTTCCCTATGCCGTATATAACAAAGAAATATCAGATCTGTCCCTATGTCGTGAGTAATAAAGCAATATCGTAGGTAACATAACAATACTGCATGATCTGTTCCTATGTCGTGATAACAAAGAAATATCGGATCTGTCCCTATGTCGTGAGTAACAATGAAATCGGATCTGTTCCCTATGTTCTGAGTAACAAAACAATACTGGATCTGTCTCTATGTCGTGAGTAACAAAACAATCATGGACCTGTTTCCTATGCCATGAATAACAAAACAATTCTGGATCTGTTCCCTAAACTGTCGATCTCAAAACAATACTGGATCTGTTCCCTTTGCTGTGTGTGAATTAACAATACTTGATCTGTTCCCTATGTCGTAGCAAAACAATATTGGATCAGTTTCCTATGCCGTAAGTAACAATACTCGACCTGTTCCCTATGTCGTGAGTTACAAAACAATACTGGATCTGTCTGTATGTCACGAGTAACAAAACAAGACCGGATCTGTTCCATATGCCGTTGGTAACAAAACAATAATGGATCTATCACTTAGTCGTGAGCAACAAGGCAATATCGGATTTGTTCTCTATGTCGTGAGTAACAAAACAATACTGGATCTGCCTGTATGTCATGAGCATCAAAACAATACTGGGTCTGTTCCCTATATTATGAGTAACAAAACAATAATGGATCTGTCTCTATGTTGTGAGTAGCAAAACAATACTAGATTTTTTCCCTATGGCGTGGGTAACAAAACAGGAAACAAAATGCATCTCTTCGCTTTGCTGTATGGTATTCACAAATTACCTACTTCTTTCTATGCATAATTCCTATTCAGAATTTTCACATATTACTGGTATTATTTTTTTCTGGTGATTTTCCATCAATTTTAACGATTTTTTATATACCAAAAAAGGGATAAAACCACCAGAAGTGTTTTAAATTTGTTTTATCTTATACATAAGCGGTGTATTTTTCGAGATCGTTCAGTCTTAGGTTAGCTTCGATAGGTGTAATTGTGAATCTATCACAAAGAGATTTATGATGTTACAATATCAGCTTTAGTAGGACTTAGTGTTCCTCAAAATCACAAATGTTTGGATTGTATAAAAACGGTGATCAAAAGTTTCTTTTATCAAATATATATATATATCGACAATGTGACCGAATTCTTTTGGTCTTAGATTTCATCTCGTTAAAATTTCCATGACATTAAAACGTTTTTCGAAAAGTCTTACATTCCTTGTATATAAACTAACGTGTAACAAACGAAGTAATTTTAAAGTATCTATACCTCTGGGGAACACAGAACAGCCTATAGGCGTATACATGTATTTATAAAATCTATGCACACTTTTACAACTACTGTCATGTTATATAATATAACAGAAACCTTTTATTTTTGTCTGTGCAGTGTAAGATATCATAATAAAAGAAGTCGTTGTTCGTATTACGCTTGATCTTGATTTCACCTTGACAGAAAATATAAATACATACATGGTATAGCGTTTCTTAACCTTTAAAATATTCAGATGACACTAGATATCTCTGTTGTCAGGATTGTAACACTTTAATATATTTTTCTCGGTCAAACGATGATAATCGAGGCTTGAACTCTTGAGTTTTGGAAATAATTTGTAAAAAAGTATACAACGTACCTAAGAATCCATGATCACTTGGTACTTGTGAGGAAGTAAGTATTGTTCTGACTAAAAACCAGGCAGGGGGTGATTCATCACATAACAAAACTGTTTAAATACGTTTGTTAGGTGTTAGGTCCTAAAAACAACTCTTCCTATGTCTGTTGTATATCGTAAAATATTTTTGACGGATTATACAGTGTAAAAAGTCTGGCGAGAAATTTCCCCGTACTTTTTCTGAAGTAGAATATAACCAAATTCTACATGTTTATATCTCCAGTGGGCAACTTTTATTCGCACTTTTGTTTTTATGAGGCCTACTGAAGGATTTCCAATCAAAAATATTTTTGACTAAGAAATGCATGAGTCACTTATAAGCTGCTCCTTTGTTTTAAGGCAGAGATGCACTTAAATGTACGTGCATTTTGTTTTGTCATATTGGTATTACACGGGAAACCGATATTCTCTTTCCCTCTCACGATGGTAATTATGCTTCAAACATCAGCATAGAATATGAAGTCAGAATGAACATCTTTTAAATATCATTATGAGTAATTGTGATTGTGTATTTAAAAAATAGCCATGATACAAATGTAGTTCGTCCTTTAAGATTTCCTATTTTGAATACATTCAGCCTTACTTCCCCGCTGCTATTAGTTTTTTTTCTATTTTTAGGAGAATGGCTTTGACAGAAGAGCGTGCAGCCTGTCTGTTTTGGGCCGGTACTATATGTGCATTCCTGTTTACCATATTGTATTCATCATTCTGCATTCTTAAAATGTAAGTTGAATCTCGTAACTACAATGAATAATTCCATCCATTTTCAAAGTCAAATACCGATAAACTAAACAAGGTAAAAAAAAACAAACAATAACAATTTTAAATTGTTCACCAGCATTGGCTAGAGGGCACGATAAAAGTAAAAAGGTCAACGACACGTTGTGTTTTAGGATGCAACAACCAAAATCCACCAAAACTTTAATATATTAGTATTGTCGATGTAAGAAATGACAGTGAACAGATCGATTATCGAGCATTGTACATTGGTCGTGATTGAGAACAGATCGATTATCGAGCATTGTACATTGGTCGTGATTGAGAACAGATCGGTTACCGAGCATTGTACATTGGTCGTGATTGAGAACCGATCGATTACCGAGCATTGTACATTGGTCGTGATTGAGAACCGATCGATTACCGAGCATTGTACATTGGTCGTGATTGAGAACAGATCGATTACCGAGCATTGTACATTGGTCGTGATTGAGAACAGATCGGTTACCGAGCATTGTACATTGGTCATGATTGAGGATTTTTAGGAATAATTGTGTTCCCCAGTTCATTTTTGTTACTATTTCCACAAACTACATTTTTGTACTACCGTTTCACAAACAAATCAAGTATCAAGGTTTGACAAAAAAATTTCTATTGATAAGTGATCAATGTGGACTTTGGCTTTTTAAATCATTTATGATATATTTCAGAAACTGCAATGAATGAATTTACTCAGCCTTATATATTTTAAAGGCGTTGGAGGCTACAATTAATTATTGAATTTTTATTTTCTAAAATTGAAAGACAATTAAAGATAATAACCCTTTTTTTATTTTAAAATAACATTTTTTATGGCACGTCGTATTATATTTATTCCAATTTGTAGATATCTTCTATTTTTATAAGATATCTTACAAAATAAATAAAATATCTTATGTAATGTACAGTTTATAAGATATTTTTTTTTAAATATATAAGATATTTTTTTAAATATATAAGATATCTTAAATACTTTATCATATATCTTACATAGGTTATAAGGTATTTCATTAGTATACAAGATACATAATAAACCGAGATATCTCATATATACTTTATAAGATATCTTTATGCAGAATACTAGAACGTCAACAACTGCTCCCTTGCAAATAGCCAATCATAAATTTAAGAAATAATTCGTGGAGGGGGTAGATTTGTGCTCATTTTAACATGGGGTCGGCATTTATATTCGATTATTTAACACCGAGCGACATGAGGACGTGATGTTAGAAATTCCATTTATTCGCTGCAGTACTTGGCGGCGCAAATTTAACGGTAGAGGAAAGGTATACAAACGTTTTATGCAATGGCTTGAAAGCTTTTAAAAGAGCCAATTGTCGCTCCGACACACATGATCAAGTTTCTGTCGTCCAAAATTTAGGGACCCTTTATTGTTATCATACCGGGTATAAGATATGAGATTAAAACTTTCTTTTACAGGACATATTCTTTGTAACATATCTCATAAGGTTTTTTTTTACAATATCTTATAAACTTCACAAGTTATCTTATTAACTGTATCAGATATAAATAAAATTATATAAGATATCTCGTTTCTTTTATAGAGTAATCAAGAGAACCAAGGTTATAGTGGTAATCAAAAGAACGCAATCCAGGGACAAAGACCAGACACGGAAAACAGACATACAAAACAAAGAACACAAAGTAACCAAAACCATACATACAAATTAACAAAAGCAAATGAGCAACTCGGACTCCACTAAAAACTGGGAGCATGGACCAGGTCCACCTTCAGGGTAAGCGTCCACTGCTCCTCTAGAAACACCCGCCGAGTTGCTCACAAAAAGTCAAGTCCGGGGTAGACAAACGAGGAAAGGAAACCCATGACCCGTTGAATAAATCAGTTTTCATGGTGCAGATGGATACACCATAACGATCCACGAGTTCATGATGACGACCATAAAACTTCTGTAGTGATGACTTCAATCTTGTAGCAACATAACCTAGTTCCAGAAGCCTATTTGTTAGAGTTCGAGCGCGATACAAAAAGTCTGGGTAGTTTCGGCAAGCTCTGGCATAACGTATGAGTTGTGATATGAACACTCCATACGCAGGTGCTGAAGGGATGTTGCAACAGATGAAAGGAAAGTTGACAATTTTTAATGAAAAGTCATCACGTTTATCGTAAAGTTTGGTCAATAGTTTTCCTTTACCATCGATTACTAAGTGTAGGTCAAGATATGAGGCTGACTTCACAGTGTCTGTAGTATCCTTTATCTCAAGTTCTTTTGGGTAGATGCGATGTATGAAATCCCCGAAATTAGGATTGTTTAAAGATAATACGTTATCTATATAGCGGTAACTGAGATCAAAGGATCTAGCCAAACGATATTCTTTCTTTCGGATCAGATCAGCTATAAAGTCAGCCTCATAAGAGTGAAGGAATAGATCAGCAAGTAAAGGAGCACAATTTGTTCCCATTGGAATGCCGACCGTTTGTTGAAAAACACGTCCACCACACAGGACAAATATGTTGTCGATTAAAAATTCCAGCATTTTGTAAACATCTTCCTCTGTATATTTGGAAGATGATTTGAATTATTTCTTACAAAGTATGAGGAATCTCTACCAAGAACTATATATTTGTATCTAGGTGTACCATCTGTTTTGGAAAAACAACGATGCATAATGTTTTTAAGTCGGGATTTTAACTGGGTATGGGGAATAGAAGTATACAGTGTTGTAAAATCATAGGTGTTAATGCAATTATATTCACATAATAGTTGTGAACTGATTGTCTCCAAAAGATCTTTCGAATTTTTCAGGATCCACATTGAATTAATACCACTACGAGAGTAACAAGTGTTGTGGTAGGACTGCAGACCCTCTTTGACAGTTGTGAGTATAGAAGTTTAAAGTTTTGAAAGAGGTTTGGTGCTACATTTTGCAGAACCAGCTATGAAACGTTGTTTGTATGGATTCTTGTGGAGTTTAGGAATCCAGTAAAGGATATCTTTTGAAGATATATGCTATCTTATAAACTTTATAAGATATCTTATATATGTTATAAGATATTTTATTGAAAAAAGAAGATATCTACTGAAAGAGTAGAGTATCAACAAAAGTCAAAATAGCGCTGCAAACAACGTTGGGGTTTTTAGGAATCGCCCTGTCAACTTACATTTCCTTCTAAACCGCTCAAAGGGTTACATATCTAAACTGCTTTGTTCTTTCATTTGCATTCTTTATGGGAATTTGTTATTACTTTTTTGCTTCAGAAAACCAGTTGGTTCAGAAACATGTGCTTTTCTAGAAATCGCTACCGTAGCGTCAGTACTTGCCTTTATTATAGGAATGGGATATTATTGCTATAAACAGAAGGTAAGTTTATTGCGCTCTCATAAAAATGTACACTTTTATTTTGTTATATATGTTTATTCTCTTCCTTTATGAAGCTATATTCACATTATTTCTCAAACTTTAAAAATAGACAAAAAAGCAAGCAAAAGCAAACAAAAACATTACAAAACAAGAAATACGAAAACAAATCACATTTCGTTTCTTAAATTACATGTTTGTATCACCCTTGAAATATACTATTAAAGTTTGAAATACTAGAACATGAATTCAGTTTTGCAAATAATGTTACTCAATTTCAACTGTTAATACATTGTCTATTGTTTACAGTTTGGAATGTCTGTTCAGAATGATTTATATGCTAATTATACTCACTGGACCATATCCAAGCCTCTCAACTACACCAAGGAGACAGGGACACTGAGTCCTGTATCTGATGACGAATTACCATCAGGTACTTTTGTTATAGTCTTTAGTGCTCAGTAATCCTTGCCAGAATAAATATATATACAGTATGTATATCCTATAGCCATCAAGTAGAATAATGACCATATTTGTCACAGACGAGTGGTCACTATCCTTGTGGGAAAGAAGTCCGATAATCCAAGCTGGAAAAATCTGTGAAATCCTTGCACTTAGGTCTTGACACATGTGAGGCTCCAACCAAAAGGGATTCCAATGACAGGGCCTCAATGACCACTTGAAGTCCTTAAAATTTATATTCCTATTCTAATCATATTTCTATAACATACAGTATATGTTACACAAATTGTTGGTTTTATCAGTGATTTTAGTATTTTTCCATTTTCAGATTTTGAGTGCTCTATATGTAGTGAAGGCAAGGAACAGATGCTGGTAGTTCAGTTAAATTGCTTGCATTGTAAGTTTCACAATTAAAAGCGTTTCATTAATTGTTAATTGAATTCAACCAATATTTTGTTTCAATAGTATGCAAGAAAATTTGTCGTCGTTTTTGTTAAAAAAAACTTAACAAACAACGAAAGAACGCCAGGAAGATCCCTGTAATATAGCAATTGCTAATATCGTAAAATTTAAATGCTGTGTACATTCGACAGATTTCCATAAAACATGTATACAGCAATGGTTTAGATCTGACCATCAAAAACGTTGTCCACTATGTCGGACTCGACAGAGCAGAAGAGAAAGACTTGTCGTATTAACCATAGTACCTCCTATACTACCAGTCACACAATTAGAGGTGAGTTCGAATAGTCGTATTAACCATAGTACCTCCTACACTACCAGTCACATAATCAGAGGCGAGTTCGATTAGTCGTATTAACCATAGTACCTCCTACACTACCAGTCACACAATTAGAGGTGAGAAAGATTAGTCGTATTAACCATAGTACCTCCTACACTACCAGTCACATAATCAGAGGCGAGTTCGATTAGTCGTATTAACCATAGTACCTCCTACACTACCAGTCACACAATTAGAGGTGAGAAAGATTAGTCGTATTAACCATAGTACCTCCTACACTACCAGTCACACAATCAGAGGTGAGAAAGATTAGTCGTATTAACCATAGTACCTCCTACACTACCAGTCACACAATCAGAGGTGAGAAAGATTAGTCGTATTAACCATAGTACCTCCTACACTACCAGTCACAATCAGAGGTGAGAAAGATTAGTCGTATTAACCATAGTACCTCCTACACTACCAGTCACATAATCAGAGGTGAGAAAGATTAGTCGTATTAACCATAGTACCTCCTACACTACCAGTCACACAATCAGAGGTGAGAAAGATTAGTCGTATTAACCATAGTACCTCCTACACTACCAGTCACACAATCAGAGGTGAGAAAGATTAGTCGTATTAACCATAGTACCTCCTACACTACCAGTCATACAATTAGAGGTGAGAAAGATTAGTCGTATTAACCATAGTACCTCCTACACTACCAGTCACAATCAGAGGTGAGAAAGATTAGTCGTATTAACCATAGTACCTCCTACACTACCAGTCACATAATCAAAGGTGAGAAAGATTAGTCGTATTAACCATAGTACCTCCTACACTACCAGTCACACAATCAGAGGTGAGGTCGAATAGTCGTATTAACCATAGTTACCTACTACACTACCAGTCACACAATCAGAGGTGAGAAAGATTAGTCGTATTAACCATAGTACCTCCTATGCTACCAGTCACAATCAGAGGTGAGAAAGATTAGTCGTATTAACTATAGTACCTCCTACACTACCAGTCACACAATCAGAGGTGGGGTCGATTGGGTTTCCAAAAACTGCCAGTGCCAGTAATATTCTAAGTACTGTTCGCTGTACACAAATAGATACAATATTATGAAATTAGCAAACCATCACACAAACTCACTAGCTATTCGAAATTTAGCTGTTTGTTTTTGTTTTGTTGTTATGTTGTTGTTTCAATTTTTTGTTTTTGTAAACCACACAAGGGTAAAGAAAGAGCTTAAATCGGAAAAAAATATAGAAAATAAAAACAGACAGCATTGTCTGTGTAGTATAATTGCTGTCTTTTGGTTGCTCTATACGGGAGTAACTGTCATTTTCGATTTATTACCACTAATTCCTATTACTTTTCAGTCGGGAATAGATACGTATACCTTGGCTGTTTAAAACACATGTACATGACTGTCTGAAATGAAAATTAATTGTTCTTTGAATTACCAGTATCTCCATCAGCTTGTAAAGCAAGGGGTAGAAAAATGTTACATTTAAATTAACGACAATGGTATATCATGTGCGTAATATTTTCTTCTATGATTTCTAGGTATGACCATAGTATCAAGTCATGGCGTCCGAATAACACTAATTATCTTTGATGTTGCTTTGTTCATCTTTGATGACATGTGATTGACACCAATTATCTTTTCATCTTTGATGACGTGTGAGTGACAGTCCGCAATGGTAGCGTAATTGGCAACCTCAGAACAAACATGATATTTCAGAGTGGTGCTAAAAGTGTAGAAATTTGCATCGTGATCTATTAAAATGATTTATGTATATATTCGCATTTTTGTAAAATACTATTTTTTTTTATTTATAAAAAAAAGAAGATATTATAATTCTGTCTATAGTTGTTTAATTCAGTTTGCTTCAAGTTATTTTTATTCTTAATACTTTATCAGAAAATGTATATATATCAAGATAAAATTCATTGATACAAGTTACACAAGTAGAGATTATATGTTTAGTATAAATTAATTCCTTAAAGCTTCCAGTAATCAAACATGGGGAGCTGATTACAGTAATCAAACATGGGGAGCTGATTACTTAATTGTATGAGAAAGTAAGTCGTTTCTATTTCGAATTGTGAATTTTCCATCTTGTCACAGTGTTTTTTTTTCTCTTTTCTTTTTTTTTTAGCTGATGGAATATATATGTTGATGTTGTACGTAATTCGCGGGTTTGGTCAATTTAAACTTAAGGATCAAAGCCAAAGTCTATACGATACTACGCTGTACTAGAAAATCTCTGTTAGGAGAATTATTTTAAGTTTTCAACTGATTTTTTTTCCGTATATCACCGATATTGGTCAATCTTTGTCATATCGGTACAGCTGGACCAATGTACCTAGGTTATGAAGTCCCAGTTTCTCAGAGGGTGGTTGTCATATCGGTACAGCTGGACCAATGTACCTAGGTTATGAAGTCCCAGTTTCTCAGAGGGTGGTTGTCATATCGGTACAGCTGGACCAATGTACCTAGGTTATGAAGTCCCAGTTTCTCAGAGGGTGGTTGTCATATCGGTACAGCTGGACCAATGTACCTAGGTTATGAAGTCCCAGTTTCTCAGAGGGTGGTTGTCATATCGGTACAGCTGGACCAATGTACCTAGGTTATGAAGTCCCAGTTTCTCAGAGGGTGGTTGTCATATCGGTACAGCTGGACCAATGTACCTAGGTTATGAAGTCCCAGTTTCTCAGAGGGTGGTTGTCATATCGGTACAGCTGGACCCATGTACCTAGGTTATGAAGTCCCAGTTTCTCAGAGGGTGGTTGTCATATCGGTACAGCTGGACCAATGTACCTAGGTTATGAAGTCCCAGTTTCTCAGAGGGTGGTTGTCATATCGGTACAGCTGGACCAATGTACCTAGGTTATGAAGTCCCAGTTTCTCAGAGGGTGGTTGTCATATCGGTACAGCTGGACCAATGTACCTAGGTTATGAAGTCCCAGTTTCTCAGAGGGTGGTTGTCATATCGGTACAGCTGGACCAATGTACCTAGGTTATGAAGTCCCAGTTTCTCAGAGGGTGGTTGTCATATCGGTACAGCTGGACCAATGTACCTAGGTTATGAAGTCCCAGTTTCTCAGAGGGTGGTTGTCATATCGGTACAGCTGGACCCATGTACCTAGGTTATGAAGTCCCAGTTTCTCAGAGGGTGGTTGTCATATCGGTACAGCTGGACCAATGTACCTAGGTTATGAAGTCCCAGTTTCTCAGAGGGTGGTTGTCATATCGGTACAGCTGGACCAATGTACCTAGGTTATGAAGTCCCAGTTTCTCAGAGGGTGGTTGTCATATCGGTACAGCTGGACCAATGTACCTAGGTTATGAAGTCCCAGTTTCTCAGAGGGTGGTTGTCATATCGGTACAGCTGGACCAATGTACCTAGGTTATGGAGTCCCAATTTCAGATTGTGGTTTTATCTACGTTCTCTCTTATTTTTGTTGTCCTCTTGTTTTGACATTAACCAGTTGGTGCGTTCACAATTCTACAAATTGATATCGATGTGTATCAATGGTACCTTTAAACTGTGAGCAGTATTTTGGTACCATTGGTAAGATATTTAACCATTTAATTTTAAAATAGCTAGTATGATTACATACTCTTAAAAAGACAGGAAAATTGTTCCCGTATTAAATTGTACTAAATAGTTCCTTGAATATTCAACCTGACAGGAATAATGTTACCATCGATATCTTGTACGGAACTAGTGGCTGCCAAAATAATAATAATAATAATAATAATAATAACCATAATTGATAAACAAAGGTATCAATGATTTTTTTTTACCCACAGTAATTGTTGGTTCAACTGTGAACGTACCTTATAACAATCAGTTTATAAATACTGTTTTGTCGTTTGCTTTTTTTTCATTTTAGTTAAAAAAGACTTATAATTCTAGTACTTCATTATAGCAGGGTTGGGGAAATAAAACCAAAGAATCAAACAGCAAGAAGTAGTTAGAAAAGCTCTGCAGTAGTACTCTAACCAACACAACTGAATGGTAAATAAACACTTGGTATTTCCAAGACGTCATCCAATGAGGTCTTATACCCAGTTATCAACAGAAAAATAAATCATCTCAGTAATAATCAATACTTCCTGTAACCAGTCTACGTCGACGCATGTGACTTTTTGATATACCTATAGGCGGTTAATGACTTTCACGTAATAAATACATGTAAAAATCATTTTTGTCGTACAAAACTACGTTAACAAAAGTCGAAGGTTTCCGATTACTTCGAGCAAGGACATATCATATGGTTGATGCGCTATTCTGTAAACGTAAGTACATGTAATACTTCACTAGGTATTACTTACGTTTGCAGAAAATCTTAACACCATATGATATGTAATTGCTCGAAGTAATCGGAAACCTTCGCCTGCGAGACCCGCGGTTACTATATCGAATGAGAGACCTTCTGACAAAATCGTGATGAGAGAACTCATTTCTACATCCAAAGGATTCTGTAAACTAATTTGCATACAAAATTGACTTTTGTGACACAAAAGTGAATTTTGTGTTAAATTGCATACAAAAGTTATTTTATTATGACAAAATTCAATTTTGTGACAAAATTTAATTTTGTCACAATATTTCTCAGTTTTGTATGCAAATTAGTTCACAGAATCAATTGAATTACAATATTCAAATTAGGTAACAAAGTTAAGTCTGATACAAAAATGAAATTTGTAATAACAAAAGTAACTTTTGTTCTCTGAAAGATTATTTTATATGACAAAATTTAAATTTGTAGTATGTTATAAATTTTGTTTTTGTTGAACAAAACTTACTTTTGTCTGTACAGAATTGAATTTTGAGTATAAAACCACAAGAATTCCATTCGGCGCCCCGTAAGCATTCAAATTCAGTTAAAGTGCGCCAATAGGGACGGAAAAACAGCCAGATATTTTGAACACTGAAAACAATTCAAATGATTTAATTAAAAAAAAAAACCAAAGTTTGAATAGCAAGAAAACGCATGAGATAGCTCTTGATAAGTTGATTAATGTCCTGTACGAAATTTTGAACATGTCCAGTGTATTTTGGTAGTGAATTACGTTACTTCTGGACACCCATGTTGAATAATAATAGTTTCATCATACAATTATTCAAAACTGCGCTTCAAATGATATCATTCGATAGAAAAATGCACACAACACAAAGCAAATATTTTGTTCAGAAATTGTTATATTTTTTAAAGATGCTCTATATTTTATAACATCTAGTAAAAAAATAATAAAACAAAATGAAATTGAAAACAAGTTTCCTTTTTATTCTTTGGAAACATAATTAGCAAAAGATGAAGGCCAATTTAGCAACCTATTTCCATTCATACATCTTTTAGGTGATATATAGAAAACAATTGTGGATTTAAATCCAATTTGAATGTTTATAATTAGCTTAACGTGAATGGCCGACTTTGTAACGTAATTCACTTATAACAGTGTAATATATAATCAATGGCTTTCTCATGCTTAAATTGGAACACATAACAGAATTGGAAGGTTAAACACAAAAAACAACAAATTGCAATATTTTGGCGATTGATATTAAAAAAAATCATACATGTATCTGTTAAGTTTGTCACTTTTATATACGCCACATGAAGAAACATAGAAGTCTTTAGTGGCATGTAAGGAAATGATAATGGTACTATTGGTTCGATAAATTTTTTAACATATTATAACAAATATTTCTGGAATACTTTCAAAGCATAAAATGTTTGATCAACGAGTAGTCTTCTAGCAGAATAATTACAATGTTAAAATTAAAATGTAACGTAATTCACAGAAACAACTTTTCGCTGTTATTGTAACGTCACTTGAAAGAGTGATCAAGCTAGGGAACCAAGATTCTAGCGGAAATCAGAAGAATGTAATCCAGGGACAAAGACCAGACACGGAAAACATTCAAACACAACAAAGAACATAAAGTAACTAAGATAATACATACAAAGTAACAAAAGTAAATGAGCAACTCGGACTCCACTAAAAACTGGGAGCATGGACCAGGTGTACCGGTTGGGTAATCGTCCTCTGCTATTCTAGAAACACCCACCGAGCTGCTCATAAAATGTAAGTCCAGGGTAGACGAAAGAGGAAGGAAAACCATGATACGTTGAACCCCCAGACCCCTTGCCGTAATTTTGCCTACACTTCAATTTGGCCTCAGCTACGCGTCTGTTTGTCATAAAGTTTGGTCAATAGTTTTCATTTACCATCGATCTCTACATGTAGGTCAAGATGTGCGGCTGACTTTACAGTGTTTGTGGTATCCTTTATCTCAAGTTCTTTGGGGTAGATGCGATGTATCAAATCCCGAGAATAGGATTGTTTAAAGATAATACGTCATCTATACAGCTGAGAAATTGAAATTAATCGTTGCTTAACGGTGCATTATCATATATTTTATCGTAGTGATGCTTGATTTCAATATATATTCCTTGTTTTCAAGTGATCTGAATAAACAAAAACAAAAAATAATTTATAATCTATATCAGTTCACGAAGAAGCTTACATATCGTTTTTGTGCTTACTTAAATTTTTGCAATGATTAAATTGTTTTTGACTGGCTTTTGCATTTTGAAAGGTATTTCTAATGTTTCTCACGACAAGTTGTCATGTGAAACCATTTTCTGTAATCAAAATACACAGTTTATGAATAGGTGAATTACGTTACACCGTAATATATACCACTGCTTGATTTACAATGTATATATCATACATAGCAATATCGTATTGTCATAACATCTTACCAATACATATATTCTCCGTTTCTAAGTTAAATTAAACTGAAAATTAATAATATCTAAATAGTTGCACTGAACAGAAATTAAGGACACCTACGACTAGAGGGAATGTTTACATCAGGAACGCCTTTACAATTGTTCCCGCGTCACAACTTCCTTTCTAAAGATGCCCGTATGATAGGCGATGTCACTGATAATGATTTATAGTTAATTTGTTCACAGAACAGTGTTTTTATCCGTTTAAAAAGAAATTACCGTAACGTAATTCACTGTAACGTAATTCATGAACTTGTACTTTACCAAGGATGTGAAAAAAAATATGTAGCACCTGAAAAATCTGTTTAAGGGTCATTTATAACTGACATTGGTGTGTGTACAATTAAGAATATGGAAAGTTTGCTACTATCATTAACAGATGCAAGCGACACCGTAACGTAATTCACAATTAAATGCACATTTGGAAAAAAGATAAAAATCATGTATTTTTAAATAAAAACATTATCCTTTACGTGTGAATCATTCATTTTCTTATTGTTTATTATTTTATATATTTTTCCTCACATAGACTTACCATATGTGTCAGTTACATTTTCATTACAGCTGCAGGAAAATTGTAACGTAATTCACTGTGTTTCATTAGACGTCTGTATTTTGTGGGGGAAAAAGTTAAATCGTTTTCGATGTAAAAATAACTGTTAAAATTGTGTTGTCTGGCCATTTTTTTCTACTAGAAAACTTACTGGGCGTTCTTCATTTGGAGTATTTTATATTTTTGTATGCATTTTTAGGGGAACCCTAATTTGTGACATAGGGTTTTTGTCGATTGAGTCTTAGATGTTTTATAGTTTTTTTGTTCAGTGAACCCGATCAATGCCCCGGCCGTAAACTATGTTTTTACAATCTGGCATAACCCTGAGAGTAAATTTATTCCAAAACTATATCAGGAAATAGCTTTTTTGTGTTTGAAAATAGCTTGTGACTACAAAAATTGGCTTTGGCGCACTTTAACTGAATTTGAGTGAAGACGACAACCGACAGACTTTATATAGACCGACGGGTGTATCGAAATTACTTAAAAAATTAACGAATGACAAGGATAATACTAACAGGATAATTAATTGGAAAGAGTGAGAAGAATGCCTAGATTTAAGGAGTGCGCGGAACTTTTTCCGCGCACGAGTTAAATCACCAAGCGTTCTTGGCACGATTGATCATATTTTGGTTATTCACGATAGCCAATTGATTATCCTATTTATTATATAGATTTTCGTCATAATATGTCTATATTTTCAACATGAATTTTGAATTTTGTGATTGGCGGATTGATATCAAAGCTCTGACGTTTTTGCGCGAGAAAGTTCGAGAGTGAATTTACCGAATTGATTTCACAGCGTGAATAATCGAAATTTATTACACTAGGAACATTCGGTAAAACACTGCTATTTATAATAGGGTTTATTTATAGCAAATAATATGGCCTGCTGTACAAGACTCTGTCGTATTTTTAATATTATAGTAAACTGACGTTCGTCAGTCAGGGTTACACAAACAATATGTACTGACTGAATGGAACATTTGGTAGGTATAATTTTAAGTATGGTTCTGTCTAAAAACCAACCAGGGAGTGATCATCACATCTCAAGATAATTAATAAAACTGATCAAATACATTTAGATCTTTAAAAATTAACTCTTCGAATTCTTTGATTATTTCTTGGATCTAAGTACTATCATCATTTGCAATTTTATTTTCAAATGCTATTTCTGGGAGGCCTACTAAAGGATTTCCAATAAAAAATACTTGGGATTTGCTATATTTCTAACTCGAATAATTCAGCGCCCGTTACAGGTCAAAGTCCTCTCAATCGAAGATCGCCCGAATATCACGACTGATATTATTCGGGTTACTATACTTCGTGAAATAATTTTTGACTGGTTGCAGTGTATATATTCTGGCGGGAAAATTACCCGTACATTTAGTGTAGTAGAACTTATTATAACCAGATTGTAAGTGTTAATATTTCCACTTGGCAATTTTCCTTTGCACTTTTATTTTTGAATCAAGAAATGTTTGAGATTAAGAAATGCATGAATCATGAATCTCAAGCTTTTGTCTGGTTATAAGACAGAGCTGCACATTTAAGTTGTCAAAACGCACTTAATTTACTTTTATATCTTATTCAGAAATACTTACATACCGTAAACAAGTCTTAGTTTGTCATTCGGTTGTTGCACTTTTGAGATAAAAACTATATAAATCATGTATGAAATTGCAAACAGGAGATAGGGGTCAGAAAAAATAATTACACAACGGTTTGGAACTGAAAAAAAAATCTGACATCCTTTATGAAAATTCTTGCTTTTCCACAGAAGAAAATGATGATAGGGTAAAAATAAAATCCATGGTGAAAAAATCCCCTCATGAAGTTAAATGGTTCTTCCAAAAACACATCTGCATGTTTTTGTTTTTTGTTGTTGTTTTTTTTGTGTTTGTTTGGTGTTTTTTTTTTTTACATTTCATATGTACAGGAGTAAGTCTCTTTTCTAGAATTACTCTTTTTTTCTTCATTAAAAAAAATCTTAACCCATTTCACTATGTTTTTTTTTCAATTATTGCCGTCATTATGCATTATTTTATAATCATTGTTTGTATAGGAGACGGCTTCGATTATATTGATATTACTTTATTCAAAACGCCTTGAATGTACTCATAAGTAATTAGTTGCGTGTAAGCTAAACCCATTTCTTTGTTGTAAATCTTTTCTTGTCGCTTCTTGACGTTACTTGTCGGCTCTTGTTACTAATTAGCGAGACCACTGCAGGATAATTTCCCTTTATTCCATCATGGCGACACAACAAATCGACCTCGCTCAGTTGCCTATTGAACAGTTGAATCAACTGACAAAGCAGTTGGACCAGGTTAATACGTATTAACTCTTTTAACAATATATTTTCCTCATTGCTAGTGACTACATTTTTCATTCTGTAAATAGACGGACCGAGTTAGATAAAGGCACATGTATACGAGCCTAGTATGACTACAGTATCTGAGTTACATTTCTGTATACTCGGCGTCACATAAATAACATACTGTTAAAATTTGAATAAAAATATTTTCTACGACTTTATTGACACCAACCGTCGTTTAAATTGTCTTAAATGACTTGCTCATTCGTTTAGCCAAACAGCTTCTCAAAAACAAGTCGCTTATTAGCTTAAATCATGCGTAACAAATCCTTACGGGAAAATCCCATACTAATATCCGCCATGTTGGTTTTTACGGGACGATTTGTTTACAAACGAAGTGCGTAAGTTCCCGTCGAACTCCGGTGACAATCGTCTGCTTGATCAACTTCTCGGTATTATACGTTGTTCGCGTAAAATAAATCCGAGATATCCGAAATAACGCCGAATTGCATTCTGGGTTCTTCGGTTTTTGGACAAACCATTTTAACGTAAACAACATCTCCTAGCAACCCGATCACTGTAAACATGGCCGACTTTTTACAATGTAAATATTGCCACCTAGAATTAAAATCTGACCGGAATTTAACGATTCAATGTTTAGGGAGAAGCCGTTTGGCTAAACGAATGAGCAAGTCATTTAAGACAATTTAAACGACGGTAGGTGTCAATAAAGTCGTAGAAAATATTTTTATTCAAATTTTAACAGTATGTTATTTATGTGACGCCGACTATAGATGGTTTCTTGGGTAAACATTTAAACAAATACGCACCTCACACTAAGTCAGAGTAGCATGTTATCCAACTATAGTATAGCTAATACCACAGTCTGAATATTTTATAAGTAACCAGCTAAATTCATATATCATTTGGAGGGAGGAGGATTAATCTGGGTTTGTTTGCCATGAACTTTGTTACCGAAAATTAGGTGTATATATCTAAAAACCTCAATTAAATATGTATTTTGTGATATACATAATTGCTTCCTACATTATTTAAATTTACATTAAATGAGTTTTTTCATGAAAAAAATCTTTTTATGCATATTACAATACTTTCTAACTTTCTACGAAAGTCTGACGTTGGAAAGAAGGTGACTTATTTCAATGTACTGTAATGCTGTTCATTCATTTTCAATAAAGAAATCCTGATTTTTGATAAAATAACTCATATCTATTTTCAGGAATAATCATAAAAAGAATATTTTGTTCATGAAAAACTTTTTTCAAGCTAGTTTAGATAATTTAGTGAGCAATTGTACTGTACACTCAGGGACATTTGTTTCTCCAACATTCAAGTCAGAGTTTTAAATCCATGTAGTGTGTCAGTTTGATTTTTTCTAGGTGAAATGTGAATGTTACACCCACCCAACTGGGACATTGTTTATTTTTTGGTTTGAATGTGTTAATAATCCTAAATGCACAGGTCACTTTGCGCTAGAAGACTCACCTGTAATGTTTGTTTTAGCAGACGAAATGATGGAAGAGGAAGTCTGCCATGGAGTTGTCTGAAGCGAAAATCAGACAAATATGCCAAAAATTGGGACAAAACAAACATATACATGTATGATTATAAAATTTGTCAACAAAAGTATCAATTTACTTGTATGGCTTTTTTCCCATTTGGCCTTGTTACATGTCCTTAGTACATGTATTAATAATCGACTCTTGACTATGTCCTGAAATAAAGTTGGTTAATAAAAGTATCAATGAATGGCCTTTTCCATATTGGCCCAGTTACATGCCCTTGGTATTAATAATGGCCTCGGGCATGTTACAGAGCCGATATAGAAAAGGCCATACATTAATACTATAATAATTAATTGAATACCATTTGATGACCAGACACACATCGGAGAAATTGTATTCAATCTGTTCATTTAAACTTCTAAAAATAGACAGCTATATGCGAGGTTGGTCCAGGGATTATGAATGTTGGTCAGCATCAATTAAGTTTGAAATTGTTTAACAAAACTTCTTATTAAAATAAAGGTAAAATTGGCTGTATTTGAAACATACTTTAAAAAAAGATATGTCTCAGAGTTAACTGGAAGCATTTTCAGCGGTCAAAACAAGGTAGCTGTCTCGTCATCATTTGGACAACATAATGCAACTTATTACTGACAATGTTTGCAGTCCTGATTAAGGGCTTCTTTGCAATTCTTTTGTACACATTGTCTAGAAGGCTTGGGATATTTAAGTTGTTTTTTTTTTATTTCCGGAAAAGCCATTCAATTATTTAAACTATCATAAACAAAAAGTGTTACCGAACTGTTTTTACAAGTCTGTCACTCAAATCAAAATTGTTGGTACAACAATTAATAGGTTCAAAGTGTTTCATTTATAATTATTATAGTAATTATCAATCTAAAGTGCAAAAATCAAAAGATTACATTACTACTTAATAAAAATACCAAATAATAATCTACATGATTTCTCCCACTTCTTGGACGTAGCTGTAAATAAAAAAATGTTACATCAGCATGATAAACATGTACAAAATAAAAAAATAAAATGTACCAAATTTTAAATGACATGAGTAAATTTTGATCCTAACTAGAGTTCTCCAACTTTACTGAGGATATACACCTGAGAAACAGAAAAAGAATATACATAATTTCTTACAATGAATTCCCCATTATGTCTCATTGAATTTTATGACTATTACAATGTACAAATGATCTGTGTTGTCTAGGTAGAATCTGGATGTTAAACACTGACTTTGTTGGTGTAACACTGAGTTTCACTCAGGTTGGACTTGAATGTTAAGAGAACCATTCCACTCTGAGTGTAGTGTACTACACGAAAGCATATTTTATTGAGGTTTTTGGGATATACATGTATATACCTGGTTTTTGGATAATACCGAGGTTTTTGGTTATTCGAGCCACCCTGTTTGTCCTATTACATTTTTTTGCCCAAAGTTCATTGGCTCTCTAAATATATTTATGTCTATCATTTAATTATGTTATCCATTTATTGTGATCCAGATTAGCCAAGAATCTCTTAGAAACAAATCTTAGATTTGAGAGTGAATTCCTGTAATGTCAAATAATAAGTAAAAATTAACTTCAGATTTTTTTGGTCAGCTTATTGTAAACATATATGTACAGTAGTATAAAAATATAACTTTGCTAAAAAAAAATAATGATATAAAATACTGAAGCATTTATAATTCATGGCAATGCAGCAGCTGTTCCTTTGAAATTGTGTACACATTTCCAATTTTCTTTATTTCTTTTTCTTAAATTTTATTAACTCTTTCTATGCTGCTCAGTAAAAACAGTATTTGCCTACTACTGCTGCATTTCACTATTATTATTATGCTCAAATTGTACACCTAATTTCAAGCTTTCTTACGTTTTTTTTTATCTAAAGGGGAACTGATAACATGGTTCCATCATATATGTCATTGGCATTTCTACATCATTTCTTGCCTGTTCAAATTTCAATATTTCTCAAAGAACAAAATTATTATTTATGTAATCCCTTGTATTCATTTTTATCGTCATATTCACCAAAATATAATTGGATAAAATCCGTGGCCTCATTGTCGGCCATTTTTATTCACATTTTGTTGATTTGCTTTATTTTCATTCCTTTATCTGAAATGTTCCGAAAGTGAGTACCTAGACTTTAAATGCAAAGGTGACATTCTGAAAGGTGAAATATTGTGCTCTACCAAAAGCTTTTTTAGTACTGTATTGGATGAAGTCTCACATTTCAATTTGAATTCCCCCCTCTCTCTATATATATATACGAATATAATTACAGTCAAGTTATTAACATCATGTTCATGAATGTTCAGATGAAATGATCATTTTGATATGATGGAAGTCAAGTTTCCAGAGTTTCAATGTGAACCTGGCTATTAAAGATGACTTTAGGATCAAGTTGCTTGATAGCACCCGAAGAAGAATCATTTTGCAATTTAAATGTTTGCAAATCCAGGGTCTCTTGATTTTAAAGTTTCTGAATGAAATTCTGATAAATGTAGTAAAATAAATTAATAACTATTTATACTAGACATACTGGATGAGACTATCAGGCTAAGTTAGTCAGCTGATCTGGTGCGTAATTGATATCAATGAGTTTGTTAAAATACTTCAGGAGTTCCCATTGAGATTCTCTGAGAAAGTGCTTTTGTGTCAACCATACCTGGTGCTATTTTTTGTTTGTTTTTGAAAGCCATTTAGTAAATTGCAAGAAAAAATATAGGTCTGGTTACAGTTAAACAAGTATCACGATTACTGTAGTATTCAAATGTATGTAGTCTAATCTTTTAAGTGTTAACTAAATATGATCCACTTCATTAATGATTACTTTTCTTTTATAGGAGATAGAGCTATTTACATCTTCGCTGAACCAATTGAAGCATGCCCAGGGTAAATTTGTTGAATCTCAAGAGAGTTTGAACAAGATATCACCTGACAGTCAGAACAAAGATATACTTGTCCCACTTACTGGATCTGTATCCTTTATTTAGTTTGTCTTTTTATTTCTTTTTTGAAAAGCTTAGAGGTAATCATGTGTGGTTTGAACAATTTGAGAGTTTTAAAAATTATTTCTACTGTTCCAATGTTATTTTCTGTATTTTAAATTTACAGTTCACCAATACTTGCAAAAATTTGTAATGATGCTTTAAGGAGGTAGACCTAGGGTAAGGGAAATAACTCTCTCAATCAGTGATATGTTTGTATCATATTCAATTTCACCAAAGACTTTCAAGCTTTCCTTTGAAACAGATTGAAATCTGTCCGAGTTACTTTGATGCTTACATGAGATTGATGTGAAGTTGTGAATACAAAGGTTACAATGATTTGTAACAGTTGTGTCCCTTACCCTAGGTGTACTTCCTTAAATGATATTATATCATTGATGTTTGATTATGTGATTATGTGATCATAAATTACTAGTGAAACAAGTGAATCAAGTAAAATATGTTTTATTAAATGAATTTTTGTGTTTTTTATACATCTTTTTAATTTTCTTGACCTGATAATAGATTTATGTACCTGGACAACTCAGTGATGTAAACAGTGTTTTAGTAGATATAGGAACTGGATACTATGTAGATATGGTTAGTTGTATCATACATATCATGTTAAATTTTTATCAACTTATTTTATTTTGGATGTTCTTTTTCCGTGTTTATATCCTTGCTCCACAGAAAGAGGTATACTAACTTACCTTTTTTGTCTGTCACACATTTTTCTTAACAGTTTTCTCTATGACAACCTCTCCTAGTCAGTTGATGTTTTGACACTAGTTTTTTAAAGGTGTGATAATGATTTCATTCCTTGAGAACAACTGCTTTCAGTTAAATGACTTTATATCATATACTTACTGTAAGTATATGATATAAACTGTTGAAGATATAGAAAATTATAAAAATATGGAAATTTTAAGGGAGGTAAATGACATTTTGAATAAACAAACATGTGCAACATGCAATTGTTTACACCTGTTCTTCTACAAAAATTAGTCCTTTTAACTTGAAAATATTTTTAAAATTAATTGTGCAGTAGAAATTAATTATGAACCAATGATTGGCTGTCCATAAAATTGCTATAGATCCAATCAGGATTCATTTTCTACTTGTCAATCATTATATGATAACCCTGGTCAGCTGATTGATCACCAATAATTACCTGAGGTTTACCTGAGGGTTAATTACGACAGGATGTAGTTAATGAAGGTGACACTTCTTAATTGGCTTGTGGTAATTTATTAACAAGAGTGGAAATCTTAAAGGGCCATTCAGATAATTGTAAATGGGCACTAAGGGGGTACCCGATGGGGGCAGAGGGGCATGGACGTGATAGGGCGCGTCACGGCGCCCTTCTATTTTGCCCTAGCTAGGACATATAATACATGTAAGTTGGTGTTCAGTGGTCTCACATCTGTGATTTCTTATTCCTATCCAATATCAATAAATATATCTATATACATGTAGAAATTTAAATTCAGCATGAACTTATGATAGGATTGATGTTTTTGGTTACTCCTTAATGGCACATATTTTGTGTTATTAAACATTTTTGTTTGTAAGAATATTTACTTTCACAGGATGTAAAGAAAGGAAAAGAGTATTTTAAAAGGAAAGTAGACTATGTAACAAAACAGATGGAAAAAATACAACCTCTACTCCACGAAAAATACAGGATGAAACAAGGTAAAGAAAACATACTGAATAACGAATACACCATTCACCATTTGATTAGGATGTTGTGATGTAAAATGAAATGGTTATAATAAGTATATCTTCTGATTTATTACATGTATGCATCTTGATTACTAGCCTCAACTTGCACAATAACTGCTTGAAACCTCTCAGATATTACGTTCACATTTTCTGCATGTGTCTTTATGATTTGAAGTTCTAGGCTGTCTCCTGTTCTGATTATTTATTTACTATTGTTAATCTTCAGTTGTAGTGTTTACACTACCAGCAAGATATATTTTGAATTTGGAATTATTTTGGATTTAAGAAAATAAGTAAAAAATTTATTTGTAAAACTCACATGCTGTCATGACTAAGAGAGGTTAGCAAGTTTTCCATGCTTTTTGTTAACCAACTAACCTTACCCCGTAGCCATGCCGGCATGCCTAACCTTCTTAGTAAGTATTAGTTTTTTAAATTATTTTTTTTTGTAATTTTCTAAATTCCAAATTCAAATAATACTTTGTTTACCATAGATTTTTTGCTATTTCAGTGTTTCTATTTAACTTACTAATAATCTCTCCATTCTGTTTCAGTTGTGATAGAGATTCTACAGATAAAGGTACAGGCGACGTTACAACAGCAACAGGCTGCCGCTGGAGGAGCCAAGTCTTAAACTGTAAAGTGACATTATGTACCATCCTACCATTTATACAATAATAATTTATCAGTCATTAGTGGTCTTGTTTTTAAGCCTTCTCGGTCTACATCATCAATCAATACAGTGGCCTTGTTTTTGTTTGATTAGAGTTTGGTTACATTATACAGTGGTTTGATATCATATGTAGCAGTGGTTGATGGAAGATATCGATGCTTGTAAAACTGATAGGCTTACATTAAGGTCTCAATAACCACTTCCGGGTCAAATGGCAACTCCTATGTAGTACCAAAAACCCACTGGACCTAGATCTACGCATTGTAAGTGCATTATTTGTGTGTATGCTGATCAGAAGTAGTAAAAATAAAGCTGAGAATGTGTACTTTAAAATCATTTTTGTAATTTACTACAAAAGTATATGAATATTGTTTACATGTGTGAGTAATTTGCTTCCAAGATGTCAGTTAGCAGAAAAGGTAAAAATGTGGATTTTCAGTACATGTATTATTTATTCAAGTAAATTTTGTGGAGAATTTCTACCATCATCATAATGATTTTGAAAGCCTTATTTTCCAAGCTTCACAATGGTATGCAACTTAAATATGTCATTTGTCCAGGGAATTTACAGTGAAACTTTGAAAATTACTTTTTTAATATGTAAAATAATGGAATCATTTGAAGTGGTTAAGGAGACCAGAGTGGTGTACTTTTCTTCAAGTCATGATGAAGTTTTGGACACTTTCTAACTAAACATGGAATTCTGGTACATGTACTCATACATATATTTCTGTCCCTTCAATTTTACATCAGTAATATAATTTTATTGCTACTGAAGTCTCTGTTAAACATAATGTATTAGAAGGAAACTTGGAACAATAAAAAAAAAATCACACTAACCAATCATTTCCTCAGTTGGAGAAAATGTTAATATTCCAAGGAACCAATTCCACAATTCAAAGTAAAACTACTTGTACTGAAAGCAAACAAAGTTTTATACTTTTATTCCCTGGTGTGAAATTATGTTGATTCCTCTGAAACTACTGGACAGATTCTTTTGATACTGCTACGAAGTGTAGAGGTGCATACTACACTGCCATTCTGTAGGGACTAATTTTTTTTTCAAGGTTTGGGAGTTTAGACTTTTTTCAGCTTGTTTTAACAAAAGAAGAGTCCTTTGAACTGATTCTTTTGATACTTTGGTATAATGTATTGATATGAAGTGTAAATGTGCATACTACACTGCCATTTTAATTTGACTAATGTGGTTGGAGTTTTGGGACTAAGATGTTGTGGATACAACTCCTCTGAAATTTACATTATTTCAGGAATTCCATGCATACTGGTTGACAATTACAATAAAACACTACATGGAAGATAACAAAGAAAATAACTGTATATTGACTAGAAATAAAAACAATATACGAATGAGGCTTAGAATTGGTGTACAACAGGAGGCTTGTCACCTTTTTTTTTCCGATTTGTGCTGAATTTGTACATCGTTTTTATTTCTGGTCAATAAGGTTATTTTCTTTATACTGCAATCATTATCATTTTTAATCAAGTTTTATTTTTATATGACATGTTTTTTTCATTTCTTCCCTACTTGTGCCCACCCTCATAGTAATGCTACGATAAACAGGTAGTTCATGCAAGGGTAGGAAAATAGGCGAGGCCTAAGTGTTCTATACTGTTAGTGACCATATATCACAAATAAATATACAGTCAACACATTTTGGTTGCTCAAATAGAACAACTGCAGTAGAAAAAACTTTTAGTAGCAAAAGAAAATCTGTTACAGTGGGGAAGATATGGCTACACATAGCTATCCTGTTCTTATCTAAAATAACCTAACTCATAAATTTATGTTTCTAGAAATAAAATGGACAGTTTTTTTTATATCTACTTTAATATAATCCATCACAGTCAATTTAACGATACACTTACAACAAAGAAGTCAAATCACAGACTATATACATAACAGACAGATGGTTCAAGTGAAGACTTGTCAATATCCTACCACTATCCATACAAAATGGTAAATCAATCACGATATGATAATCATTCGTTAAATATTTTTACTAGCCATTATCATGTATATACTGTATATATATCAGTGGCGGATCCAAAAAATCACCGAAAAAGGGCCCACAAAAAACCTTCATTAACACATTTCAATGCATGTGCTTACACACAAACTGAAAGTGAGGGGTTATATTTTAATTGTGTGTAAACCAGTCGTGGTTAAATTCATAGGAAATATCCTTTCAGTCAGTCTGAAATCATTACTGGTTATAATGAAAATATAGCCAAAATTAAGTTATGGGAAGACAATTTCCGAAAATGAATTCATGCCGACACTTTTGGGTACGTAGATGGGTAAAGATTAAACCAAGACGATAATTGTTAACTTAGTATTTTAAGCATATCATGAAAATAAACATGTTGCTAAAAGCACTAGATATAAAGTGACATAGAGACCTGTAAATCATAACGGGAACAAATTAGGGAGGAATTTATACAATGATACTAAATAAAGAAATAAAAATCTAAAATATAACTAAAATCCATCGAACAAATGAAAAAGATTTGTAATAACATATGGTATAAACTAAAGCAAAACATAGGAAACACATTACAATGGGAATTATCAAAACTAAAGAACTAGAGCATGTATGTAGCTTACTTACAACGTACTGTCAATTCAGAAATTATCCATTAATTAGAGTGATTTTCTACTTACAAGGTACTGTCAATTCAGAAATTGTCCATTAATTAGAGTGATTTCTTACTTAAAGTAACAAAAATGTTATTTTAGTTTTTGAGAATAATAGAAAAATCATATATTAGTTTTATTAAATTTAAATAATAATGTAATTAATTATTGTGATTTTAACTTAGCCATATTTTTAGAAATAATTTCTCAATTTACAGTACTTGTATTAACAGATAAAATATGTAGTTCTTTTTGTGTTGAAATATAATTCACTTGTGGACTAAATTTAAGTTTTAACGTAATTGTTCCTGACATCATACAATTTACAGCTGACATTCAGTACAAATAAGTCCAACCCATTAGTTACCCACAATATATCATAAATTGAAAAAAAGTACATGTAAGAAGAATGAAAGATGACAAAAATATTACAATGACTTAATATGATGACAAAGACTTGAATATTGTTACAATTTCACTGGGGAAAAGCAATACACAAGAACAGAAATAAAATAAAAAATAACATCTATAAACAATGGGTGTGACATGACAGTTTTATCCCAACAGAAAATCTCTCAATAGTTACCTCTTACATAGAAATTGGTTCCTTTTACAACTACAACCCAACAGATTGGTACATAGCTATTAACAATGTAGTTCCACCAAAATATGCTATTTTTAAATAAAAGCATAAATGTAGACATTTTGAGCTGAAGTAAAGGTGTGATATCAGTTTTAAGGAAATTAATAGTAATTTAAACATAATGATTTGTTAGAACTGATTATAAAAACATTGAATAAACACATTCTGTGTGCAATAATGTTCCAGCTCATAGTTCAGTATCTATACTTGTTTCCAATCAAATCTCTTTTGGGTAGAACTATATTGTTTGATGGCCCCATCTTTTCATGTTTCTGTGAGAAATAAATTTCTCACTTTTGAGAAAGGATATATATATTTTTAGCCATGGGTGAGACAACATAAGCATACATTTGGACATCACAATAAATGTTTTTCATGACTTGGTGTAAATACAAAGCAATTTCCACAAGCTGGCATTTCTTATCAACAATAATAGGCACACTAATTAAAAGTGAGAAAAAAATCAAACACAAAAAAATACAAGATTAACAAATCTCAGACACCCTCGTTAAGACTACTTGACATATTCCACTTGGATATCTTAGATTTCTCTGTCATGTACTCTCAGCTTTAATGTACCCTAAGAATGGGGTACTGAAAAAATAAATTGTAAACTTTTACATCTCAAAATATTTAGATCTGCCAATAGAAAAATTATATGGAAGGACAGATATTCTCTTAAAACAGTATATAGAAGAAAAAAAAATGGGGAAAAAAATCTGCAAAATATGAAACAATTCAAATTGTACATATATGATTTAACCCCAAAACACAATACTATTCTCAATTTTCAAAAAGCACATCACATTAATCAATACACTTATTATCTCTTCAAATCTGATGAAGTATAGACGTGTACAGAGAAAATCACAGACGAAACAGAGTTATCTGTACTTTCAAAATACAATCTTTCATCAACTTATGAATTATATTTATTTTCAATAGATATCACATGATCAATAACTTCTGGTCAATAAAACTAGAATCTTTCAATTTTGTGCAGAAAAAAATCATTTTATCCAAAATCTTTAAGAAAATGCAGTTTAATCAAATTCCATAGTTGTATCCTGCTCAGGATTCATATTTCTCTGGTCCAGATGCTTGTTGACATGGTGTTCAAAATCTTCATCTGTACAGTTGTCAATCATATTATGACAAAGAGGGCAGATCCTTCCAACATGGGCCAGAATGTGTGCCTCAAAGTTACTCTCAGAAACATCAGCTGAGAATGATGTCGAGCAAACTGGGCAAATTTTCATTCCTTCTCCAGGAGCATCTTCAAACCTAAAAAAGAAAACATTGACATGTGGTTTTTTTTCTCCACAAAACATCATTATATGGTGTACATGTAATATGTTTGGGAATGTTAATAAATATCTAACCATTTCTGATCTAGATATTTAAAAAAAAAGAAGAGAAGACTTATACTGACAAATAAAAAAGAATCCCTAACATCAACAGTTGGTAACCTTCAACTAGCAATGTTAGTTGCTGCAACAATTTGTTCAAAATAAAATTTCGGGTGATAAACATCTTACAAATGAAGTTGATTAGCGGTTTAAAACTATACAACTACTTAGATCTATGCCATAACTGCTCATATTTGATCATTCAAAATGCATTAATTGTGTATTCACAAGTGTTAATCTGTCTCAAGTCTGTATGCAACGTTAATGTCACACTGTTGTAAAAATAACATTAAGTCCCTGCTTCGTGACAAAGTTGTCTCTTTTTTTTTTAATTTAGTGTATCAGTATCAGGATTCTCCCCAGGATTTTCAGATAGCACTGTATTCAGTGCGTGACACAACATTAATATGTCTTGTGTCGAAACGCGCCACTTTGTATTTAATGTATTGTATAAAGATTGATCAGTGTATTAAAAATGTACATTTGTACATTGCTGTTTATGTTTACATGAATTATTTGTAGGTAAATATTTTACCTTTTTCTTCTTTTACAGTAATTATAACTTTAATACCATTTTTTATTTTTCCTTTTTATATTAACAGAAAAATTAACGATACTCTATCAAATAATGATAAGTAATTCTTCATAAATATTTCCTCTAATTCATACACACCCAGTGTTCTTCAAAATTTTCCTGACAACAGACCCATTAAAAATTACAATTTTTCTTTTGTTTTTGCCTCATTTGAATGTGACATTCATTTGATTAAGAGCATTTTCTATTAAACTCTTTTTCTAGTTTTTGTAACTTTCAATAAATTTATACATTTAGAATATTATCTAATCAGGTACATGTTATAGACTACTCTGGTCTTAATATTCATGTTTCCAAAAAAATTACAGGAAGTAGTGTGGAGTTGACCTACTTTTACCAGGAAATAAAAACTAAAATCTTATTGTTGTTATTTAAAGTCGGCACACTAGTTGTTTTGCTTTTAAATATTATGTTTATTCATGTAGTTTATTCATGGAAAAAAACCCATATCATGATTTACAAAGAAAAATCCCTCCAAAAAAAACCTGTTGTACTATTTTTATATGGGAGATTTTATGATCTATTTCTTAACTAATTTTTCCATCAAAAAACGTGCTCTTGATACACAACATGGCAATGTAAACATTTCCTTTTTCTTTTCAAGTGTTTTGGAAGTATCTGATGAAATAAATATTGTTTGGGAATTTAATATGTACTTTTATAAGATAAATCAGCTTCTTAATGTTGAAAACATCATCTGATTGTGAAATTATTCAACGTTGCATTTATAAATAGCCATGTGCTTTTGGCCAAGGTTGAGTGAATTTTTACCATAGTCAGTTTTGATATTAGCATCTGATTGACACCTTCATTAAAATTTATTTGTGGCTAGGTGGGGTGACTGATAAAGAATATTGTCGGCAATGTTGTAACTTTTATTGGCTTCAGACACCTGTGCGGTCACGCGGTGATCAACTGACCATAGCATGTTTACTGCTATCGGTTTCAAGAGCTAATTACCTTGTAGGATGCCGTAAATGACCTCAGGGCACACACGTTTCCTGCAATAATTGATTCTTAATCCTCAAATTTAACTTAATAGCACAGTACTGATCTCAATAGCGCAGCGCTTTAAGGGCCTGGGGAGAACATTGAGTATAAAAACAATAACAATGCACTTATTAAAACAAAATCCAAAAATACACTGATTTGCTTGAATCAATGAAAATTATTTGACTAAGCCTCGTATATTCAAGCCTTCTAAGCCACACCCTCATACAAATTTTCCATAAAGTCAGTACACAAGACAATCTGCTAGATACCATATTCACTGGCCATAAAATTTTGAAATGTCATAAATATTTATTATGACAAATTCGTTTACCTCTCTTCTTTCATGTCCTGTATTGGTTGGGCTGTTGGTACACTGTTTCCTCCTCCTGCAGTCCCTGTTAACAAATAATCACTTGATCAAGTTTTGAGAATACAGGTTTAGAACCAGGAAATTAAAAAGCATACAGAGTTTTTTTTTTTTAAATCAAAACCCTTTGAAGTTGAATAAGAAATAAGCATCTCATAGCTCTGTGGTTCAGGCCGTACCCCTAATCCTAAACTTCCACTTGTTTGTCAAATAGATTTAACAGAGATTCACTGAGTAATACTAAAGTAATTGTACAAAAACCTTATGTCTTCAGACAATGCTGATGACACTAACATCCCATTTGGTTATATGACCAATGAATTTTTGTTTATATATAACAGCAAAAAATGAATTCTACTTGAAATTTCTCCTCATACCAGATCACTTGCTTCAGTAGAAATACTTAGAATCATGCCATACATCACCAAATTTTACAAATTTGTTACTGGTCCATGCAAATATGGAATAATAGATACTTTTGATTTGATAATGACAATATCAAGTGGAATATTTTGATGTGGGTATGAGTCAAGATATTCAACACAATATTATCACTCTCCAAATTCCCTTGGGCCAACTACCATACCCAGTAAAAAACCGCCAGTTACAGAAACTAAAACAAGTGTCATAAATGTTAACTCTCTACAGTGTTCTAGGATTCCTATTTCCCGTTACCCGGGACAAGTGAAATTTGGGTCAGGAAAAGTTAGGTACTTAGTTATACTTTCTCATGGCAAATTGAAAACTTCATATGCTGTAAGGATTTATTTTGTTAGGAAAGCAGTCAATGACTGTGGGAAAGTTTATTTTATATGGATTTTTCCACGATGAAACCTCAATATCTGAAAAATCCTAGAACACTGCTCTAGCCAGGATATAGGCAACAAGACATCTTCTTGCAGATTGAGTCAGAGTATTTTAAGATCTTAATAAAAACTTCGTGTTGGAGCATGGAAAGAGAATATGAGGTAGACCATGCACCACCTGGCGTAGAACTGCTATGGATGAGGACAAGTGGGGATTGTGGCAAAAGACAGTGGGAGATGGCAGCAACTTGTGGTAGCCTTATGTCCCATCCAGGATGAAGAGGATATAAAGTAAGTAAGTAAATGTCAGTCTCAAAATGAAAAGTAACTTTAATTCTTTTATCAGTAATTCAATTATTTCATTTTTAATCATTTTAATGTAAATTTAGTCTTTGGACTATTTTTGTTCAGCAAAAAAACTAGTAGTGTCACTACACACTATTTGTGTGAGATGTCGTTTTCATTCAAAACTCTAACAGAAGGTGTGATGATATCACAGTCACTCTCTATGTTTTTTATGGATATTTTGGAATAGCTTATCATGTACGAGAGATCGAGAAATATTTGTCAACAGGATCAAAGGAAAAAAGTACAGACTACTGATAAACAAGATACACAAACTTACCTCCAAAATCACTCAGAAAATTAATGACCTCAGCCTTCTTAGCAGATTGTAACCTTTCAGGAATCATGGGAGCAGGTAGGGGCTGAAGGGGTGGGTCTAGTGTTCCTGATTCTGGTATGGCATCATCTGGATTGACTGTTTTCTGTAGGTCTGTTCTTCGTGGGGGCAGAGGGGGAGCAGCTGCTGCACTCTGTCCCTCTTCAACACGTCTTGGGTAAGCAGGAGGTGATATATAGGCCATCTGAAAACAGTACTTGAGTATTTACAAACATCATAGAAGTGTCTTTACTGTTTTCCAATACAAAAATTCATGTGGCTTTTTTCTTCTCCTATAGGTTCCCTTCAGTAAAAAAGTTGTGTAGTAAAAATCTGTATTATCACATATATTTTTATCTTCTTTAACCAAACAAGTTTTGGAATATAAAGTTTTAAAGAGCCCAGATTGCTAGGGTACACAGGAAAAATTGCAACATATGTTTTCATATCAAAACATATCATCTGGATAGTCTGTTTATAAATGGAAACATATGTTTAAGACCACTATAGACATATACCAGGATCTATTTTTGGACATAAAACTCACAAACTGCATATTTTACCTCAATCCAAGAGAAAACAGATGTTTTAATAGATTAAAATCTTCCTATTTATTGTTTAATGAAAGATAAATGATTAACAAATATTTATTTTTAATTGAAAACATGTTTTTCAAATATATCAGAAAAACATATATTGCAATTTTTCCTCTTTAGCAATCAAAAAATGACAATTGACTGACAAAAATAAAATTTAATTTAAGAATGACACCTTAAGAAGAAAATTAAACAGGAACTTGAGGCTTTAAAGAACCTGCATTGTTCATTGGAAGAATTGAAATCTACTATCCATATCATTTGATCACAAGGAACAAAATTCCTGCCAACATTTCCAAACTTTGGTAAGCATTAGCAGAACTAAAGGCCAAAATATTTCCCAAATGAAATTAATGATGCATGCAACAGTAATTCCAGAGAAGTTGATTTTTGAAAATTGTGAAAATCAGAATCTTAGCTTCTGACGGTGATCAATCAAAAGTGGACTTAATAACTGTAGATACTTTTCCGTACATGATTCCTACATGTATCTAATTCAGTGGAAAATGATCAAAGGGTTTTCAAATTGGCGAGGAAAATGTATACAGACAATGGGAATAAGCCATAAATATTTTCTTACTTTGAAGTATGTAGACTGATGGAAATTTTAAAAAAGACTGTTGAATTTTGGGTTATTAAGATTTTTTGCTATTACTGTAAAATCTAGAGCCTTGCAAAAACAATGTAGATTATAAAATACAAACTAACATTGTTAATTTCCCATGAAAAAAGTTTTAAAATGTTTAATAAGTCTTACAAGGACAGTAGGATAGCTGTTGAGAGAAAACTACATGTATAAGGATTTACTGGTTTACTAATATGTTCAAATGTGTGGTTTTAGATTTATTACTAACCCCAGGATGTGGATACACTAGTGGTACCTGAGGCGGATACATGGGTGATCTCCCCTGGGCAGGGTAAGCAATGGGTCCTGGTTGTTGGCCTGGATACACTAATGGTACCATGTATGGGTAGTTGTTCCCCTCTGCAGAAGTTTTAGGTTTCTCTAGTGATGAAGCAGCTCCACTTCCTTCTGAGGACTGAATCTTACAAGGTCCCTGAACATGAAAATAAAAACAATATATAATGTATGAATACAAATTCATAAGAAACAATTTGCTAAATACACAAGCATAAAAACCTGTAATTACAATTAAAACAAGAAAGAAAAGCGAAGTAAATTCATAGTTCTTTCATAAGAAACATTGATTAAAGATGATCATTTTTAAGCTTTGACAGGGAAACCTTAATTAAAGGAGTACCTAGAATCAACTGTACTGACAAAAACTTATGTTCCATGCCTACAAGAATGCATACATTTTTCAATCAATAAAAAAAAAATTCTTATTTTGTTACAAAGTATTGTTGGTCTATACAATTCTAGAGAAATCCAGAATCTAAAATACAAATTTAGTTACTACAGGTAAATTGTCATGTCTATAGACAAAAGTTTTAATTAAATTATCTATGTTGACTTACATCATGAAGATTAATGGAGTCCCTGATTTTTCTGTTAAGTTCATCTATTGTCATCTCTTTCTCTGCTACAAAATTCTGTAGGTAAAACAGAAAATCAGTCAATTAACAACTCTATCACTAGAATTATTTAAATATCTAATACACATTTATCCCCAAAACGATTGCATTAATCATTAATTCAAGAAATATCAAACTTGCTCACATCTGCCACACCTTAAGTAGCAGTCTTTATAAAAACCAGACAGGAGGTGATTCATGCGTGTCAAAAACCCACTGAACTCACTTTTATTTCTTGTTCAGAAACAGTTCCTGATCACATAACCAGTCTTAGTTTTTCATTTGGACATTGTGCTTTTGAGAAAAAAAAACATATGGAATGTACATGAAATTGACACTTTGCAAGAGTTATCTATCTTGTTAATTGTTTGATTTGTGTAATATTAGTGAGAGATAAATGTATGATTTTATCAAAAGTACAGATCTGATAGCACAAGTAGATTGAAAAAGCATCATTTTTTCTTCAACATGAATCACTTTAATATTGGCACTGTCTGATTTTTATGCGGACTGTTACTTAAACAAATAAATCTCTATTCTGTATTTGGTTTACTCCAATGACAATAAGTCCTACATACTGGTGGTAATTAATGTTCTAAATCTGGACTTCATAATTAGAAATGATACATATTAAGTTATTCAACAGAAATCAGTTGACAACTGTATGAATGAGCAAACAGACAAACAGACAGACAGGTATCTCAGCCATGTTATTTTTACAGGGTATAATCTAAATACTAACCTCAAGTGATCTGACTTTAACATGATTCTGATTTTGGACTTCCTGTAAATGTTCCTTTAGCTTCTCTATTTCCTCTTGGTTCTGCTGTAGTTCTTTCTTCATGGCATCAATCCTCTTCCTTTCCTCAATCAGACACATCTTGTACCTTGCAAATAAAAACATTGCATTCATGATCATTGGGATAAAGATTTTTGCAATATAAAATGAATTTTTGTTTTTAATGTAAGGATCCATACTGATAGTTATATGTCATAAATCTGTATATTTTCTTGAACTACATGTACCAGAAGAAATTGAATATAAAAAAATTCAACAGGTCTGAAAACCTAAGATAACTATTTAAACTAATGCACTGCCTTGAATCAAATTTTAAATCTAACTGAAACTACCCAGCCTAATTTCCTCAAATTGCATACTGTGTTTCATTGAATGTTTAACAAATAGTTCCTTGATTAAATAAATCAAAAGAATTAGTGTGTTTCTCAATATAAAAAAATTCTTCTGTCACATGTTAAATAGAAGTATGAATCAATATAAATAATCAATTTCTTAATTTTACAGTTTTATGAATTAGTACATTTTTTAAAAAATTTCTTTGTATGTTAACTGAAACTTACTTTAACTTCTTTTCCTGTCTGATACTGAGCTCTCTTCCAACACCTTCGAATTGTTCATGAAGTTTAGTTTCTATGGCAACCTCACCAGTAGATGATTCACTAGTAGATCTCTGGCACTGTTCTACAGTAACTACTCCTGTTTCAGATGTTTGGTCCTGTGGGGATTTTTCTGAAGAGTAAGTGAAGAAGTTGCAATGTAATAGAGACAAATAAACCAACCTATTGAAAAATCTCACTTCAAGGCACTTTCTATAATAAATGGAACAAAGTACAATAAGCATTATTTTTTTAATATCAACACTTTTTACAGATGCCTCCAGTATATTTTAGGCGATGTATATAAAAAAAACATGGCAGACATACAAATACGTAGGCATATTAAAGTTATCAAATTAAATTTCTGTTTACATGGCATTTACTACATGATCAGTACAATATAGTAAGCACTATTCAAATTAGAAAGGATACCTTACTGCAATAACCATGAGGTCAAAATATAAAGATAAACAGAAAATGATGTTGATTCACTAATGTTAGATGTTAAGTGATTGTAAGAAAACTGTAACGAAAAAGTAGTGGATGGAGGAATGATAGACAAACACCATAATCCTTGTCTTTATATCTTGACAACTTTAATATAGAAAATCATGGACATAACTGAAAAATTCACAATATGAAAATTATGAATCCAATTGGACAACCATTTTTTAAAGTTACTAGTTCTGTGTACCTATTTATGTAGGTTACTTTTAAGTGTCAAACCCTATGACCTTAAAACTTACTTTTCTCCAATTTTTCTACTTTCTTGTGTAGTTTTCTGTTTTCCAGGTACAAGTTTCTATACTCATTAGAGCCCATTGTAAGTCTTTCTTTCAAGTCTTCTATTTCCCGACCCATATCCTTGATTTGTTGTTTAAATTCTTTCTGCAGACAATGAATGAAAATACAACAACGAATTAGTTCAAAAAGCTGATTCAAAACATTAAATAACAAAGAAACTGGATAGCTACTAACATTGATATAGAAACTGGATAGCTACTAACATTGATATAGAAACTGGATAGCTACTAACATTGATATAGAAACTGGATAGCTACTAACATTCATATAGAAACTGGATAGCTACTAACATTGATATAGAAACTGGATAGCTACTAACATTCATATAGAAACTGGATAGCTACTAACATTGATATAGAAACTGGATAGCTACTAACATTGATATAGAAACTGGATAGCTACTAACATTGATATAGAAACTGGATAGCTACTAACATTGATATAGAAACTGGATAGCTACTAACATTCATATAGAAACTGGATAGCTACTAACATTCATATAGAAACTGGATAGCTACTAACATTCATATAGAAACTGGATAGCTACTAACATTGATATAGAAACTGGATAGCTACTAACATTGATATAGAAACTGGATAGCTACTAACATTCATATAGAAACTGGATAGCTACTAACATTCATATAGAAACTGGATAGCTACTAACATTCATATAGAAACTGGATAGCTACTAACATTCATATAGAAACTGGATAGCTACTAACATTGATATAGAAACTGGATAGCTACTAACATTGATATAGAAACTGGATAGCTACTAACATTGATATAGAAACTGGATAGCTACTAACATTGATATAGAAACTGGATAGCTACTAACATTGATATAGAAACTGGATAGCTACTAACATTGATATAGAAACTGGATAGCTACTAACATTCATATAGAAACTGGATAGCTACTAACATTGATATAGAAACTGGATAGCTACTAACATTGATATAGAAACTGGATAGCTACTAACATTGATATAGAAACTGGATAGCTACTAACATTGATATAGAAACTACAATATTACTCTAGAAATATCAAGTACCATAAAAAACTTTACTTTTGTTCAAGTACAATTTGCAATATGGTATTTGTTTTCACTTTAATCATGTAATACATGAGACACAAAAGTAGAAACAAGTTACATTTCAAAGTCAGACATTCAAACAATGACTTGACCATATGTTTCCTATGTATGAAAATTTATGACTTTGTGAACCTTCCTTTACATACAAATAACAGGCATGTACACAGGATTTTTGCTAACTTAAAACAGTAGGGAACTTTCTTCTATTAGTCACAGTTGAAACAAAACAATGAAACAATGAGCTTGTTAGTGCTTGATGGTTTTCAAAGGGTGTATAACTGCAGAGCCTCCCTCCTCCTACCCAGTGTACAGGTCTGAATAACCTAATTTATCACCCTGTAGGTTACTAAGTATATTGTTAGCTTTATATAATACTCAATACTAAAAGTTTTTTTTTAATTTATTCATATACCTATTAAATTTCAAAATTTTTAAGGACATACCTGGATTAAATACCCGACAAAAAAGTATCAGTATTTATTACCTGTTTCTTAGCAGATTCTGTTTGGTAGTGAGTCAAGTTATGTTCCATTTTAGAATATCTCTCCTTTAATGTTGACTGAGCCATGACCAAACACTGCATAGAACCAACAGAACTGGTTTCTATTGTCTCTTCTAACTTATGGGTTAACTTGACATTTTCTGATCTTAATTTCTCTACTTCCTATAAAATGATCACATGTTGAAAAAATGTAATTGAACTACATGTGCATTCATATAGATTTTAATGATATAAAAAATCTTTTTCAAATATTGGTCAAAATAATATATTATGAGTAAAGCACAATCATAATTGCCACAGAAATTGAACCAATTGACTATGTTTAGGATTTATTTCAGTTCAAAATTAAATAGTTTGTGTAGAAATTTTTCAAGACTTATCCATTTTTCTCTAATGTTTGTAGTTTATTGACAGTTAACAACAAATATGATGTTATAACACAGACTAGGTCACATCTACATTGAGTTTATATTAGAAATTGCAAGTATATCAAAGCATGTTTTGTAAAACTAGGAAACCTAGCGGAAATCTACGAAATAATCAGAAACTGATGGGCGTAGAAGCTGCTTGTAACACGTATAAAAATGAATAGATTATTATGCAGGAATATAATTTTTACAATCCAAAAACATACAAATTCCGTTACCCAAGTCAAAGAACATGCATAATGTCAGTAATTTAGACAAAAGTATAAATGTAACACTAAATAATTATCAGTGATAATAATAAAATATCAAATCGAGGCTGGGGTTGGGCTAACAAAAACAGCACCTTCAAGTAAAAGCGTTACGGAATTCACCATCTAAAAACACTTGAAATACAGGAAGATGTGTATAAAAAGAGCTATAAAGCTTACCGTTGACTATATAAATATCCACAAGTCCAAATGTGGCAAATAAACAGGTCAAGGGAACGACACAGCCGATCCCTGGGACAGTCGAATTTTCGAATTTTCCAACTTTGTTTTCAGTAGAAACACCAACGTCAGATTGTTGACGACAACGCATGAAATTTCCCGCAATACACTAATTTCGCGGAATAAAAGACGTTCACAACCCTGACACGACTGACAAATATGCAGAACGAATAAAACATAACTATATACAACAATATTCTATAACAAGACTAATTTACTCAAAACACAGAATTTAAACCCACATCTAACCAGTCCTGGTATAAAAATTAATGTACGCCAAAAGAACAATAACTCTACTTTTGCGGAAAATGTAGACGTCAAAACAGCGACAGACTTCTGTTAAAATGATAATAATTAATAACTTAAATGATAAACAATGCTAAACCATTATCCCTAAGTATATTTTTGTCTTCCCATAACTGCTATAATTCCCAAAATACTTCAGGATAATTAATGTGAAAACGTATTTCACAACACATGTTAAACAAGTTCACTAAACAAATTTTGTCTTCAAAACAAAAATTAGTTGATTGCAAGGGAAACTGGCCACTTGTGTATTGGTCTGAAATACACACCAAAAAATAGTTCTCATACCTCTTTCACTGCAGTTAGATTTTTATCTTTTTCATCAAGTTCAGACATACAGAGGGCTGTTTTTGTAGCCAGAGACTCTTTATCTTGACTATACGCCTGTCTCAATGTGTGGTTTTCTTCTTTACATGCCTGGAAAATTTATGAACAAAGCTTTGAAAACATTAACATTTGAAAACTTTCTTCTCGATAGAAACATGTAAAAAAGAGAAACATAGTTTGATGATAAATGTATTATTTTAAAAGTAGTTATTAACTCAAATCTCACTTTCTTTCCAATTTAAAAAAATAATCTTGAAAAGAAATTTTGTTCCGGTATATTTGATTTGAATCATTGTGGATTTGGAAATTACTATAAATTTTGGGTCAGAATTTATTAGTTGTCTGGTATCAACAAGATCTTATCTTGTCCATACTGGCTTCCTGCAATATTGTCCATAATTTCAGTCTTGACAATTGGACAGACATCATTTTATCACTTTTTGTGATTATTTTCATAGTTTTTTGTTTTTTTTGGCCCCGTGCAGGTCCGTGTGTCAAAAGAATAGACCTGCAGCAGCGCTAAGCTTGTCCTATAAGCTGACCAAATAGTGCTCAGAACCCTAGCCGGGGGCTAGGCCACTCTGCCCACAGAGCAACTGGTTTGTGTGTCCCAGGTGGTGGAATGGGGTACCCCTGGCGTGTTACATGCTGAGGTAGTCAGGCTATAATACAGGAAACCTGACTGCAAACCATGGTGGTGCACCGTGTTGGGAAAGATGTCACGTTCCTTGCACATTTAAGAACCCTACTGTGGTAATCTCCCGGAGTAGGAACCACAGGGCTCCACCACAGGAGGCTAAATTGTCCGACCTACCCACCTCTCCCTATTTCCAGTGGCAATCAAAAGTTGCCAACCCTATTATCCTTGTGTCCCATCCTATTTTTCATTTCATCATCATTTCATGTTCATTTTGTCATCCACTTCATGTTCATCGCCTAAATATAGCTGAAATATTGCTGCTCGGGTGTTAAACCCCAACAATCAATCAATCAATCAATCATAGTTTTTTTCACGAAACAAAGAGCACACAAAATTATAAGTGTAACCTTCATTAAATACAAAGCCATTTTATGATAATCACTTTGTCACCTCTATTCAGTGTGATTTTCTTGCATGTTAGCTATTCCAGCTGTTCCAGCTCAAGCAAGAAAATTTATTCTGTTCAGATGATAAGTTTTAATAAGTATTATTTACCTCTAGATCTCTAGCCATTTTCTGGTTGTGTTCCTTGTATGTATGTATTTCCTCTTGAAGTAACTGTTTAACATTATCAGCTGCGGACAATTTGTCTTCTAAGTTCTGTACCTTCTCAGTAAGCCAATCAATGTTCTCCTATAATAATTTAGATAACTGATATTATGACAACCATCTATAAATTACTTATTTTTTTTTTTATTTCTAAGGAGTATATAGTAAATGTTAATAATTCTTTAAGTAATATAACATCTGACTTATTTATAATACCAGTATGTATAATAAGGTTTAAAAGTTACCTATCAAAGGTAAATAATTCTGAGAATTAGAGAATTATCTTCTGTTAGTTTAATCAATAAATATAACAATTTTCAAAACAGTAAAATTGTGATTATCTACAGAACAAACTTCTAATTAAAGCTTTATCAGCAGTTAGATGAGAATGACTACTGTCATATTACGGCTCAAGTTGACCAAAAGTTTTAAATAACTTATACATAGTGCACTGTACTTTTTGCAGCAATCAAGGTAGATAATAATAGCTGTACCCTATCAGATTCTGAGATCTCCTGCTGTCTACTTAACAGAGTCTGTGTTTGTTCTAGTTCAGCTTTAGTACTTTCTAACTCAGACTTGAGGTGGTCTACAATGCTCTCCTGTTTGGCAAGTGTTATTTGTAATTCTTCTATCTGACGGGATGCTTCCTTGCCTTTTCCTTCTTGTATGGAAAAATGTTGCTAAAATGTATGAACATATATTATTGTAATATCAGTAATTGGAGAATACCTTACCACACAATAGCAGACTGGCCTGTAAATGATCCTGAAATCATTTTACTTCTCATTTTTTGAAAGACTGGAAGACTTCACCATCTGAAGAATCTGATGAGACAGTTACATACACAGGTGACAAAAAAAGAGTAATTGTTATTGGGTTACCATCCATAAAATTACAATTTACCATTAAAATTACTTGTGTTCACTACAAAAAAATTAATTTAACTCTTTGTATTAAAAAAACTTAGAAAGTGATATGTAAACAAGTGTCTCGTTGCTCGAATTTACCATCGGCAAAAGCTACTATAGAATAGGTCCAGGTCAATATATCCAATAAATGTATATTAGTCCAGTGGATAGCATGAAATTGAATAAATTTGTAGTTTTGACATACTTTGTACATTTCAATGCCTTTCTTCAGAGTTTCATTCTGTCCTTCTAACTCATCCTTTTCACTTTGTAACCTCTTAATGGCATCCTTCAGAGAACAGATTTCACCATCTAGTCTATTTACCCTTTCTTCAATACTCTCTCGTTCCTGTGTGATATAAGCCATAACAAATTGCCCCATTAAAATGTTTCTTATTGTAATTTTAAATAACATTGTTTACTTTATACATATGATAAAATGCTAGAGATTTTGAATTCTGTAAGTTTTTGATGAAATATGTTTGTTTGTATAGATGAAAATATACGAAAAATGTAAGCACAAAACTATAAATGGCTAAAAAATATTCTGACAGAAGTGATGAAACTTGTTGACATGGAAGTAGATGACTTAGCAAGTGCATTAATACTAGCTTAGTTCATCACAGGCATAGCCTAAAATCACCTACTTTTTTTTCAAATTTAGATAAAACTTAAGTATATTCACTTAAATACAAATTTTCTGGTACATTTGAACTACCACAAAATGGGCTTTTCAGGAAAGTAACGTAATACAAGGTAAATTAGATCAAGAGAAAGAGAACATTTAAAGCCTTTTAAACTTAATGATTCTTCACCTTTTTAACAGAATCAGCCTTCTGTTGCACCTCATCCCTGACCATGATTAAATCCTTTGCCTCTTGCTGAAGTTGTGTGATGGTCTGCCTGTCAACTTTCACCTGGTCAGCTAAATGTTTATTCTCCTGAGTCATTTCCTGTAGATTTTGGTCCAAGGTATACAGTTTGTTTACCAGGTCATCTTTCTCCAGCCCAAGCTCTTGTTGTATCTACAGAAAACAGTATTACAAACTGAGGACTAAGTAATAATCTTTTTAAATGTCGTTATGATTTTCAGCCAGCAGAACTAGAATGAGAATTAACTTAGCAATAGAAGTCACATATGGTATATTACAAATTTTTTTTTATAGAAATTAGAGTTGATATCTATGTTTTTTTACATTAATTTTTTCAAAACAACATGCTTTACCTGACAACTAAATATTAAAGTCATAGTACAAATCTATCTATAAAATGTAGTATAACATGTACTTATCAAAAGTAGGACAAATTTGTTGAATGATCCGCTTTTAAAATGGCCAGAGAATTCTCCATTTTTGATTTTATAATTATCCTTTGTATCCATTAACTTTTTACAATGCACTATTTACCTGTAATAGAGCACTTTTCTCATCTTCTAATTTACGAAGGTTCTCTTCCAAGACGATCGTCTTTGACCTAATAACTAACATCTCAGTCTCATCGTCCTCTATCTCTACAAAGTCATCAGCACTTGGTTTTTTGAACTGGAATGGTGTGCTAGCTCCTCTGATCTGTCCAGAACTGGTTACATAACAGAACTGGTAGAATTCACCATCATCATCTGGAAGCTTGTGGGCTGAAAGATTATTTTAAGTAATATTATACTCCAGTTGGGAATAATTGGATGAAAATGTACATGTACCATGATAAATACTTATTTTCTTTCAGTGTGTATACCAGTTTATTAGTCACTTTTATACTTACAATATTCCATGGGTTATGTAAATAAAAACATGTGATAAAACATACACTATGTCAATTTCCCAAGATTTTTCAGTTCTTTAATAGACTTCTGAAGTGTTCTGACAACTGTGCTAAATTAATTTACTTACATATAAGATTCATAACTTTGCTTACACCACATTTCACATATGTAAGAATAATGAATGTTGTGGATACTTGCATTGACTACTAATGACCTTTGACCCTAACTTACAGCCAATTTTGCTTTTGTCTGTTTCTAAGACTCATCAATGTGTATTTTAGTACAAAAATATACTAGATATTATAATGTTGTTGCATTGCTTTTCAGTGTCATTCAATGTTTCCTGTAACTATATAATGAAACTCACTGTAAACTATTTGTTTCATTACCATATGTGTGTATAATGGTTTGATTATTCCTCATGTAGACCTTTAAATAGAAATGAAGACATCTATAAATTACAGACATATACAAATGTACTGCATTAATGGTTTTGGTCTCTGGAAAAAATATTTTAATTAAAAACCATGAACAGTAAACTTACAAGGGAATAGAACACGGCCCTCAGCATCCTTCCCCTCCTCGTAATTGGATGGTATGTTGACCCAATCATAGTATATATAATCCTTGGTAGATAACCAACCCACTTTATACAATCCTATCCAATCACTTTTTGTTGGCTTCAGGTCAAAGGTTATCGTATAACCACATTCAATGTGTGCATCAGCAGGATATGTTTCTGGAATGTTATGGAACACAACCATTGCAAACTCCTTCCTCTTACTAGTTGGTTCTGCTGATACTACCTCCCCAGCTGTAGCTCCCTCTGTGGTTGGTTGCTCTTCCATATCTTCTACAATATATTTACATTTGAATGTGACAAAACATGAATATGATGTTTATACAGCATGAATTTAGGAGAATAATAATGTGTACCATATACATCAGAAATTTAGCATTTAGTAGGGTTGACAAATCTCAGTAGACATCCCATAATCTCATCCTTAACTAAAAATATTTTCTCCCTGTTAATGAGTCAAGACGGATTTTTCTTCAGATTTTTTTTTGCACTTTGAATGAAATTCATAATGAACTAGCAAATCAAGAAACCAAACTGACTTTAGTAATGTCAAAACCCACATGCATGTAAGGCCAAATAACAAAAAGTCTAAAGTTTCTCTCAGAATTGTTACAAAATCACATTTTCTGAATTTCATTTTTATGGATGTTTGGTGTTTACCGTCCCTTCCAGTTTCAGCATTTATATCTACATGAATGATAACATGGCAGAGGCCATGTTCGATTCCCCTGTACTTTCCAATGTGTTGTACAATTGAAACATGCCACATGTATGAATTCAACTAAAGGAGTGTGCAACAAAAGATAAAAGACATTGTGTCAATAAAATCATATCTCGGTATAGGTATAGCACATGTATGAAAATGTTCAAAGTTTTGTTTTAAACTGAATTATTTTCCAATCTTCCATCCCTATTTTTTTCCAGGTGGTACTATTTTGTGGGCCTAAAATTGAAACTGAAAGTAAAATTGTATACTGAAAATGTACATCTTAAATTATTTGAACTATTCATAACTGTCAAATATTTAACTATTCACATGTTACAGCTTACCCCATTAATATTATTTGGTTCTGTCAAGTTTAAATCTTATGCTTTAAAACTTTCTGGTATAAAAATGGCTGTATCAGACAACTATTTTTGTTGCACAAGGAAGTTAAATACATAACTAGTGTGTACAGTGACATTATAAATAATTCTTAATGCATGTTGTGTACTTGTAAAAAACAATTTATAAAATGTGATGTGAGGGTCTACAGGGAACTACACTGTATAAATTTCTAATAAACATACAGAATTAAGTTTCTACTTCCTTAATATTCTATGTGACACTTACATCTGTACATGTTCATGCATTGAATCAGTTTCAAAAAATAAAATAGATAATCATGTATTCCAGTGTATGTGAATGTTGTTGTGAAAATTGAAGTTCATTAAAGCTCCATGAAAATGCTTCCATGCAAATGAAGTTTTAAATAAAGGTTTGTGTCTTATGTTCATATACATGTATTGTATGTACAGAATAAAAGGAACCTTTTAAACAAAGGTCAAAGTAGTCAGTTTCCTTATGTTAAGTAAATTACACTTAAAAGGTAAAAAGTACATTTTTTTGTACCAATGCCAATGTACACCCATATATTTGTTTATATTTTCTTTTTTCTACTTGCTTATCATTCATGAATATTTAATTGGAGGGTCTAAATTGGGGTAGATATGCATACCGTCATTAACAGTGATACATGGTCTACATGAAGACTCCAAGTCCTAATGATCACAGCATCCAGTACTTTGATTCTTATAACACCACATATTATTTTTTTTCTGTATTTACTTTTTAAAAGTAATATGGGCCCAGGCTTTTAGAAATATAAGTAACAATAAAGAGATGCCCAATATTAAATTGCCAATATTCAACAGTAATAATTAAAAACTTAAATGATAATGTTGGTATATTGCCGTAACACAATATCCAGTCTGCGTGGTGATACAATGTATCATTCTAATATACCAGGATAAGAGGATATAATCAGAAAAGCAAGAGACCAAAAACAATTTTAATTGAATCTTGAACATCATTATAGGTAATTGTACAAGTACATGGACATCATGGGATAATTAAAATAAACTAAGCTTTTACATGTGGACATGTACGTATATGTATTAATTTAAGAGAGAATTTACATAAAAGGGCAGGGCATTTACAAAACCCATCAAAAAAAAAAAAAAAGCTGGTGTCCGCTTATATTCAAACAGTCTGTTTTTGCCCATCTAGTCTACTATAGTACAAGAGTGAAAGTATACCAGTGTTTAATAAATTACAAGCATGCAACAAATAAATACATATATGAAGGTCTGCATCAAAGTGATGCATTTAAGACTGAAAATTCTGTAAGAAACATTATGAAACTACAGTGTACATACATACATGTACAATGATTTAAAGACACATTGTACAATGTACAACTTGGTCAAGTACTTCAGGTTCATGTAGTTATGACAAAGTTATTTATTTTCTTTAGAAGAGCAATGGCATACAAATGTGTCTATAAAAGGAAGGAGGGCATTACACCCCTTTTTTCTGGCTAAATGGGACTATTGATAATACCAGTTTTGAATGTACAAATGTATAAATACTTGACCTGGGTAAAATGTAAAAATATGAATGTGCATTAACATATTACACAAGTACTCTAGTGTACATGGATAGTGGAGATCTGATCTATACTATATGTGTTTGGTCATCATAAATTTTCAGGATTGTCCTGCTGAATACATTAGGATTTAAAATAACTACATGTACTTGTAGTTTATGGACCAAGAGTAATACCCGATAACTCTAGTCATGAATAATTTTGACAATCCTACCACTTTCAATAGCTCACACCTCTGACAAATACATGAACAAATATGTGTGTACGCAAAAATCCTACATGTAATTGGTTTTTACCACCCATGATGAATGAATTAAAATTGAACCTATTATTTAATTGATCTTGCATGTAGAGACTGAACAGAACAATATCAGTAGACTTGCTTCTAATATTAAATTTTTAATGTATATGTCATGTTTCAAACCTTGAGTTAGCTCACCCTTTTCTATAACTTCTACATCAGGATCATCCAAACCAAACCTCATTGTCAATCACAATCATTCAGTCTTAAAAATACAAACAAACAAATGATTTGAATTTTATTAGGATAGGTAGTATTCTTACATGTTCTGGTAGATCCCTCTGCTTATTAATACATATTATGCAATCGTTCAATTTTGTAAATAGTATCCTGATGAAATAATCATTAAAATTGGATTCATACTTTTTGGCAATATTTATATCGTCGTTGTGTACTAAAAACAGATCAATTCTGTCCATATAATTTACGCAATATTTACGACATACTGTCGTTGAAAATGTTCAGAAATTTCCATTTAGTTTTGAAATGAAGTAATTTTCAATGACAAGGGCCAGGGGAATTGGGTCAGTGTGCCAAAACAGACTGCAGCACTATGTACTGGATACTACAGATTAATCATACCATTTCTACACCAGGATGGCTAATTCAACGAATATACAAACTCAAAAAACAAATGCCAACTACCTTCCTGCCGCTAGATTCTTAGAAACCGAAAAATATAACGTGTATCCACAAATGACAAATACTGTTTTTGTTGTGACGGATGAATCTATTTTTGGAATTTATCAATCACGTGGAACGGAAGTTAAAACAAAGGGAAATAAGATTGAGCCGAGAAAACCCGAAAAAAAACCAAAATGGTAAAACAAATAACAACGACAAATTACATTTCCAGTAAAACAATTTTCAAAACAAGTAAGTTATTCATAATCCGTAAAAAGGGAAACAATAATAAATTCAAACGGAAACATCTCGAACACGACTATGGAAGGTCAATCTAAAACCCTGCATAGGAAACCGAACGATTATTTTCCACATTTTTTTTTTAAAATACTGTAATACTACAGGGAGTTTATATCAATTAAAATACCTGAATGCTAGATCATTGAATTGAATTTATTTTAAAAAAGCTAGGAAAATCTGTAAAGAGGGAAGTTTTTACACCAAAGTATTGTTTAATCTCGTTACGCTATGTTATTAGACTCCTTTCTGTTCCATTTCCATAAGATACAGAAATGAGATAGAAGTAGATAAAATGATTATGGTTTAACATTCTATGACAGATATTGCATACATATCAGGACAAGAGCTGTTGACAATTCGAACTGACCCTGTTTTGTTCTCGTCCGACAAGCTCAGCCGGATCTTTGTTGTGCTAACTAACAGAAGCAACAGCAAAAAGGCAGATATGCCACCCTACTCGTACACATTATTCTGACTTCGAGCCAATTAGCCGACGCTGTACTCCGAATACCGTGTGCTTGGCGGAGAAGCAACTAGTGACTGACACACGACCTCCCACACTGAGGCGAGCTCGCTACTCTGAGACCAACGAGCGGTAGAAGAGTGTTGTTCTCAATCTCAAATTTGTTATACCAGCAGACAAAGCCTGAAACAACATTGTTTTTTTTCTCTGCAAAATGCACTACATTCTATTATCGGAGGTAGACGTAGAAAATGATACAGCAGTAATAAGACCTATAATGATACCACACTCTCCAAAGAAGAGATAATGGGAAACGATAAATTCGTGCTATCCTCTTTTGGTCTCGATTGTGATCTACCGTCTACGTACTGGATTCCTACATTCAAGAATCCATACAAACAACACTAAATAGCTGGATCTACAAACTTTACCACAAAATCTCTATCAAAACTTTTAATTTCTATACTCACAGCTGTCAAAGAGGTCAATCTTACCACGACACTCGCTACTCCCATAGTGGCATTAGTTCAATGTGTATCCTGAAAAATTCGAAAGATCGACAACATATTTGTCCACTGTGGTGGGACGCGTTTTTTTTGCAACAGACGGTCGGCATTCAAATGGGAACAAATTGTGCTCCTCTACTCGCTGACCTATTTCTTCACACTAATGAGGCCGACTTCATAGCTGATCTGATCCAAATGGAAGGAACATCGTCTATAGTCGGCGTCACATAAATAACATACTGTTAAAATTTGAATAAAAATATTTTCTACGACTTTATTGACACCTACCGTCGTTTAAATTGTCTTAAATGACTTGCTCATTCGTTTAGCCAAACGGCTTCTCCCTAAACATTGAATCGTTAAATTCCGGTCAGATTTTAATTCTAGGTGGCAATATTTACATTGTAAAAAGTCGGCCATGTTTACAGTGATCGGGTTGCTAGGAGATTTTGTTTACGTTTAAATGGTTTGTCCAAAAACCGAAGAACCCAGAATGCAATTCGGCGTTATTTCGGATATCTCGGATTTATTTTACGCCAACAACGTATAATACCGAGAAGTTGATCAAGCAGACGATTGTCACCGGAGTTCGACGGGAACTTACGCACTTCGTTTGTAAACAAATCGTCCCGTAAAAACCAACATGGCGGATATTAGTATGGGATTTTCCCGTAAGGATTTGTTACGCATGATTTAAGCTAATAAGCGACTTGTTTTTGAGAAGCTGTTTGGCTAAACGAATGAGCAAGTCATTTAAGACAATTTAAACGAAGGTTGGTGTCAATAAAGTCGTAGAAAATATTTTTATTCAAATTTTAACAGTATGTTATTTATGTGACGCCGAGTATAGTCAGATCCTTAAATCTAAGTTTCCGCTAATATAATCCTAATTTCGGGGATTTTATACATCGCATCTACCCAAAAGAACTTGAGTTAAAAAATACAACAGACACTGTGAAGTCAACCCTATATCTTGACCAACACATAGTTAGAGATAAAGGTAAAGGAAAACTATTGACCAAACTATACGACAAACGCGACGATTTTCATTCCGTATTGTCAATTTTCCTTCCATCTGTAGCAACATCCCTTCAGGACCTGCGTATCGAGTTTTTCGTAACTAACCAGACTTTTTGTATCGCGCTAGACTTCGTATTATTAGGCTTCTGGAACAGGGTTATGTTGCTACAATATTGAAGTCATCAATACAGACGTTTTATGGTTTTATATTAAAGATACAGGCACTTTAACAATGCACCAAAGAATGTTGCTTTCAAGGGCCAAAAAATCACGAACATCTTGTGCGAATCAACAATCGTAAGAAATATACACGAGTTTCAAATAAAGGTCATGTGATTTCACGTGAGAAATTCAAGTTACTTTATCTTCATGCAAAGAATACCCGGGAACCGATAACACATATATCCACCATCAAAGAAACTCTGCGTCCGACTGGTTCTCCTCAATGAGCTTCTGTCCCATCATCCTTTATAGAAATATACATTAAAGCACAGGGCAAGCGATCCAGGTTTTTTTTCAAAGTCATTGACATAAAAATATCGTTTAAACTTAGATTGCAGTTATAAGGTTTCCAAACAAATAAAATTTAGCGGTATTGAGTGGCGAATCACTGCCCTTCTTGATGGAGAATATTATCCAGGGACAGAGAGTAGACAAAGAAAATAGACACACACAATCAACAACATCAAATTAAAAAAAAACACAAACACGAATATAGAAACAAAGGTAATTGAACCCCAAAAATCAATCTCAGTCCTTTTTTGTGGAATGGCACCGTGTGGTACAATTTCAATGAGATTCAGTTACTAATAATCAATTTAATGTCCGGACATCATGAACATGCTTGTTTCTGGTCTCTTACTTTTTTAATTTGCACCAAATTCATAAACGGTTCAAGTAACAACTTTAAGAATTAATCACAGCCTTCTTTTCATGGTATTTACATGTAAATATGGCCCCAATTCATAAACGGTTCGAGAAAGAATTAATCACAGCTTTCTTTTTGTGGTATATAAATGTACATGGTACCTTTCGGTATAACTCAGCAGAGATCTATGCAGATTGCCATAATGACGCGTATAGTTTCTGAAAGTTAAGTTTAACCTTGCAGTCTAATGACTTGATAACATTCTATAACGGAATCGAACGCACAAACCTAGATATAAGTACCGACTTCCTTATTTCCCCAATATTTATATAACATACCCTAATCAAATTTCAATAATATTTCCAAACAATGTTTTTTTTTAAATAATTTCTATATGGCACTTATAAGAAAATGGATTAGGCAATGAACTTATGAGATTTTTAATACGTGTATCAACAAATTTTCTACATATAGTATCTTTAACAGAGTCAACGGTCTAAACTTATTTTTTTTCAAGAAAAGACTCTCTGGAATAAGCTCTTGGTTGAACAATGGCATCATAAGCAACCTTATTGCTCAATGTATGTTGTTCTTTTTATCACTAAAATATCAAATGGTTTTAATATGCCACTTCTGATTTTATTCTTGAACTAGACGCCATCCAGTTCTGTTTTCACTTCAGCAATTTCCTGAATTATTCTTGTTTTTGTGGAACTAGATCCAGGTTTCAGATGACACACATCCGAAGACGAACTAACTCTGACCTTTCGTCTTACATGTAACATAGATACTAGTATGTTAAATGCAACTTTATTCCGCTTTATACATCTTTGATGGCGGATTAGATTCAGTAGTAACATCACAGTTTGTTATATCTGAAGGAACAAACCGTTTTTATAAAGTTTCTATATTTGTCATTGGAAATTCTTTGTATTCGATTTTACACTGAGGATTCTGTGTGTCTGTACACAAAGATTCAATGTTTGACCCTTCAAAAACACCACAGTTAATCGGATCAACTAATGAGACACATGTGGGCATGGTAAAGCTATCCTCAGTATACTGAGCTGGTTGATTGTGAATAAATGATGCTTGGCTCGTCATACTTTGGAAACAAGGACCTAAGGAAGGATTTAACATAGAAATAAATCCAAGAGGTTGTTGAGGCGTATTAATTTGGTGAGATGAATCTGTTCCTTCATTATTAGAGCTTGTCATTCCACGAACATTTGAGTGTATTTTGTTATTAGGTAGGTAACTGTTTATGCAAGTCCCTTGCGAGTTTTCTTTTGGATCCAGTTTCAACAAGGAGTTGTCGATCATAGAATATGGTTGGGGCAATGGAGCGACTTCCGTATTTACCAATGCATTGTTAGAAAGATTAGAATTTGCCGGTAAGCCACCAGACTCAGATTCAACAGAGTGGGGTATATTTTGATTTACAGTTTTAATTGTCTTGTTCTTATAATTATTTTCATAATCTTCGAGAACAGGATCCTTTGTGATAATGATAGGTTTAGCTTCTTTGTTAAGAAAGACCAACTGTTCCGTCACCACCCGTTTGGCTAACTCGCGTTTTTCTTCTCTAACTACTAGTATGAGACCTTGTCTTAAACTAACAGTATGCTGGATATCCTTTCTCGTCAAAAAGTTGTTGAAGAATTGTAGCATAACCGACTCATCGACAAGAGCCACAGGAGAGGACTCGATGTCGCATTGTACTTTAACAGATACTTTCGGTATACTTCCTGTTGCTTTTTGTAATAATTCTAAAGCAGTGGTTGCTCTAGAAGATTTAGAAGGATCTTTATGCTTCTCCTCAAGCCAAATGATGTCAACTTTATGGTCATTCCGAAATACACCATTAGATCCTTCCATTGTTTGCATTCCAACATTTCGAAATCGGAAAAACTTTGAGAATGGTTGTGGTAAGTCTACTTTTCTTCTATTCTCTAGAACAAACATATTCCGCACACAATCATCAAATCTTGTATCAGTTGTTTGGTTTATTACGAATTTATAATGGTCTTTGTTTTCAACTTTGATTGGAACTGGGCAATCAATCCCTTGAATCACCTTATATGTTATTTTCTTTTCCATTGAAGATCCTTTAAGAATAACTTTTGTACCCAAGTAATCGTTCTTATCTTCAGTGTTTCGCGGAATGCGTGTGCTTGTTTGCTCACTATCTCGTTTCCGTAAAATTCTTTTTTTAAGAAGCATTTTTGTATCTGAGATATCACTTATATCTTCAGAGTTCAGCCGAATCATTGTGTTTGTTTGGTCATAATCTCTCTTTCGTTGTAAACTTCTTTTAAGAAGCATTCTTGTATCCGAGTCATCACTTTCATCATCAGACTCTTCAAAGTTCTGCCGACTCATTGAGTTTATTTGGTCATTATCTATCTTTCGTCGTAAACTTTTTGTAAGAAGCATCCCTGTATCCGAGTCATCACTATCATCTTCAGAATCTTCAGAGTTCTGCCGACTCATTGAGTTTGTTTGGACACCATCACTTTTTCGTTGAAAGCGTTTGTAAAGATTCTGTTTTATGTCCCAGTCATTACTTTTATGCTCTGAGTTCCACAAATTGTCTGTGTTTGTTTGATCACGGTCTCGTTTCCGTCGAAAACTCTCTCTCAATAAACTTTGACACCTTGCAAATGAAGATTGAATAACATCATTCCCGACACCAGATTTACCAGAAGATTTTCTACATTGTCCGTATTGCCTTCTTCTAGGTGACACGGTATCACTAACGTAACGACTCGCTGTGTCCACCAATATGACAGTATTGTTGACTTCAAATTCAAAAAAGGACGGAAGAATTTGTTCAATATCAATACTTCCATTACCGACTTCCTGTAAGTAATCTAGAAACTGTCCGTCACACAAACTATGTATCAAAGTACTTACTGATTGAGAATTCATAGTATATAATAGCTGTGTTGTACAACCAGTCTCAGACTTCTGTGCACAACATTTAGGTGAAAAATCTTTAGTCGAGAGTGAAATGTCAAGGTCACTAAATTTCCGTTTTTTATTTTCATCGTCTGACTTCTCATTCTTTATTTCATTTGTCAACTTATCTGGATCATGTTCAGAAGCAAATGCCGACAATATCCATCTCCTCAAATGATTCCTTATATTCACTTTAATGAAATCTTCCATATAAACTGAGCACTGTTTGATCTTTGGAGGTGGACTTTCAACATGCGTATGAAGTTCGTGGATGTTCTGTGTACTGTCAAGACAGCATTCTTTCTCTGATGTCTCAGAACACTCTTGCTTGATACGCACAGTAGATATAAACAAAGTTGATGGAACGGTTTCGCCTTGTTTGTAGTCACAGTTGTAAAGATGGCCGCCCATTGAATTGGCATTATTTGAAGTAGAACAGTTTACATCTGGTGGTGTGCTGTCTGCCGATGAGAAATGGATTACAGTGGCTGATACATTGGTCGATTCCGGGAAACCATTACTATTGACCCCATGTTCTGTATGTCTCTCGTCATTTTTTGACACGGAATTGTCTGGTTCATGTACCTCCATTCTGCAAATAAAATCAAAAGGAAAAGTAAGTCCGAAGTATAAGACATTTTCAACTATATACCAAAATAAAATATAAACCATCTCTTTTAAATAACTAGAGGCTTTAAATAGCCAGAATTACTCACCTGGCTTAATAAACCACAATATATTTTTTGTAAAAGCAGTCATATTTTTTCCTGGATGGAAATTCCTAACGCTCATACCTAAGGAGCAATTAGATTAACTTTCATTGAATTCTGTCCAGTAGTTTCACAGGAGAAGATTTTTAAAAGTAATAACATCTTAAAAAGACAAAAAAAAAACTCCCATAAAAGGGCATTTTGAAGGATTAATGTGCAATTATGATAAATTCCCCCTTTTTAGCTCACCTGACCAAAGGCCATGTGAGCTATTGCCATCACTTGGCGTCCGTCGTCGTCGTCAACAATTATACAAAACTCTTCTCCTCTGATACTACTTGACTAATTAGAACCAAACTTGGTATGAATGTTCCTTGGGGTATCCTGAATATAACTGACGTGAGGATTTTTGATTCGTCGAAAAACATGGCCGCTGTTACTAAAAATAGAACATAGGGGTCAGACAGTGTTTTTTGCATATATCTCCAAAACCGTTAGGTTTAGCAAAATTCTAACGAGAAGAAAAGTGTTCAGCATGATGAGATCTTTTTGTGGTCAAATTTTGGTTTTAATCCGTTAAGCCATGTTGGAGTTATTGCCCTTTTTCAACGATTTTTGCTATTTTTCATGTTATTTCTTTCAAAAATCTTCTCCTATGACACTACTTGACCAATTGAAACCAAACTTGATATTTAATGTTTCTTGGGGTATCCTGCATAGAACTGATGTGGGGATTTTTTATCCGTCGAAAAACATGGCCGCTGTTACTAAAAATAAAACATGGGGTCAGACAGTAGTTTTACGCATATATCTCCAAATTCGTTTGCTTAGCTAAATTCTTTCACTAGCTGAAATGATCCTCATTATTAGGACTACACAAGTCTTCAGGAATCAAAGTTGTCAGATGACTCCTTGTAAGAGCTATTGCCCTTGAAAGGGGAAAAATGATCGTTTATTTTTTACAGTTTCAAGTCAATATCTTGGAAACTACGATATATTAAAAGAAACTTTCAATTGTTGAAATGATCCTTATGATAAGTCCTACCAAAGAATTCTTAAGTCAAAATTGTTGGACAACTTCATGTTAACTTTATTGTCTTTGAAAGGCAAATTCAACAAGGTGAGCAATCCAGGGTCCTGGGAGCGTCTTGTTATGAAAAAGGAGGGAAAGAAGTCGAAAATAGAAAATCAGAAATATTCATAATTGAACAAGGAGCCAACGCCTGTAGTAATTAACAATTTTCCAAAGTTTTATGAAAATGGGTGCAACCATTACTGAGTTATTGTCTGTGAATCGTCCTTTTTATGAAGAAAGTCACATAACTCTAAATAGTAAAATCGGTAATTATTTACAAACAAGAACGCTAAGTCGTGCTAAGAATACCCAAAACTGGGAAAGGAAGACACAGTGCAATTCGTCATACAGAAGCAAAGTACCAAATATATTTATTAGCATTACCCTTCCGCAGAAGCTGAAAAATATGTTACGAAAATTTCCATTATGCAGCGCCCTAAAACCACGAAGTCGATCGGTAAACAGGAAGTAGATGAGCGATGAACCAGAAAAGGGGAGACACGATATAAGTCATCATCAGAAAGCAATATATCAAATACCTAAGCATTCCCTCCAGTCAAAGCTGAGAAATCCGTTACGAAAAAGGTGTGACGGACAGACGGACGGAGGTGATTGCATTATAACCTAAGCTTACAACATAAATTAACATTCTACACAAGTTTCATTCACATTCACATTGATGCAATATTTATTTAGTTAAAATTTAGTAAATAACCAAGTAGTTCGTCCAACACCTCAATAATGAGCTTCGAGAAGTACAGCATGATATGACCACAGCATGTCAAACTTTGTCATTTGATGCAAGTGTGGACACAATATAAGTTTTTGACAAATTTAAGCATAGGGATTAACAGTTAATTATTGACATGACATGATTGGTTTGGTCACAATATAGCACAACATTTAAAGTGCAATTAAACAATTTCGAAATCGGGCCAAAATAAAAGAAAAATCGATTTTTAGGGGTGTGATCCCTTTGGCGCCTTATAACTCAAAAATAGTAATAGATATCTGAAATCTGATAGCTAATGCCTTCATAAAGAATCCAATAAAAAAAACCCTCCAAAATCAGACAAAATATAAAAAGCTTCGCGGAGCGCAGCATGATATAAGAACAGCATGTCGCAATCTGTTCACTTGAGGCAGTTGGACAAAGTACTGACATTGCCCCTAACGGGACTAATACCCCGCAGCTTGTTGAACCATGTACATTTAGGGATCAATATGGACATACCATACATATTGGACACAGTTAAACTAATATAAGCACTTTTGACATAATTTGCTGCCAATTCTAACACACCCAACTCCAAACAGCAACCAGTACCTTTTTTGTTGACAACACAGTGACAGAATATGACATTATTGACAGTATGTACATATAACACTCCATAGAGTTTCATAACGATACTGCCAGTCATGAAGGATTTGTGGGCAACGCATCAGACCAAGTTTCGCCGAAAAATGCTGAAGTTCCAACGGTCATCATTTCTAGTTTTTTTGTTTTTGTTTTTTTTGTTTTTTTGATTTTTGATTTTTTGACGCCTTATAACTTAAATACCATATGAAATATCTGAAATCTGATTGAATATTGAAAGCACTGATTTTAATAAAGAACCAATGAAAAAAAATCGAACTCTAAACAGTTAGTGTAAGTGTGAACGCAACATTAGTTTTTGACATAATAATAAGCATACGGAATTACAATTCATTATGAACACAACAACTGGTTTGGTCAATATATTGCACACAATTTGATATTCAAATTAAAATGTTCAAAATCAGACCTAAAATAAAAAAGTCGATTTTTTGGTTGTGGGTCATTTGATCCTTTATAACTCGAAAACCAAAAGAGATTTCTATAATCTGATTTGCAGGGATTTTGACAAAGAATCCAATAAAACAAACAAAAAACAAAAATGAATTCGGACAAAAAAAATTAAAAATAGATTTCTTTTTGGGGTATGTGGTCTCTTTGACCCATTTTCAACTCGGATCCGGGGCAAAAGGCATCAAATCTGCTGATATTTTTGTTTCCCAGAATTGAATAAGGAACACAATAAAAAAGGAATAATCAAAATCGAAAAAAAAATTCTACATGGGTTTTACTAAAACACCTTTCTTACCCTTTTGGGCCCATTATTCTAAAACGGTATGGGCCACATACTCCAAATTTAATAGGAATCTTCCTTTAGTGCTTAGTAAAAACCATAGCAAAAGTTCATAACGACTGGTCAACCATAACTTAAGTTATTGCAAGAAAACCAAATGTCTACGGACGACGACGACGACGACGACAGTGCCATGTACCAATATACGACCGCAATATTTTTGCGTTCGTATAAAAATGAAGGCAGGGATTTTCTTAAGGAATCCAATAAAACACTTTTAAATGAACGAATTCCCATAACTCAAAAACGTAAAAACGGAAGGAAATATAACAAGAGGCTCTCGAAAAGCCTGAATCGCTCACCTGGCAAACAGTGCCTCATTTACTAAGTATGTAAAGGCATCATGCTTTGTAACCATGTTTGACCAAAAAAATGCTGAAAAAGAGCGTGTATTGATAAATGCTGTAAGTTCAGCTGTGTACCTAAGACACTGTAAAACGTTGGAAATGCCTTGAAAGTGTTTTTTGGAACCTGTGGGAAAAGTTTTGGTAGGGGTCCCCCCATTGTCTTGTTATTCCGCCGGGTCTGGAGGCATTAACCTATTATACATTTGCTGAGAAAGAATATAAAATGAAGTGAAATCATCTCTATACAACATTTTCATCATCACCGTTCAACGCAGGAGACCATACAATATAAACCAAATATCATTGAAATCAAAGTAAGTATACAAATTGGCGGGAAATTGACTGTTCAGAACCATTTCCGTTATCACCATTGAACTAAGGATACCATGCTGCATAGAGTAACGTCATCACCGTTGAACTAAGAATACCATGCTGCATTGAGAAACAAAAAAACTGGTGAAAATTGTTGAAAAATGGCAACCTAAAAAACTCAGGATATCATTTTTATCTTAAGTTATGATTAGCTTCATCTTCACTATTCTTCTATAGTTCAGGAAAAAATAGCCAAAAAAAAACAAAAAAAAAAAAAACATTTTGGCCCCTGTGTTATATTTTTTGTAACAACAGTCATATTTTTCAACCGAAGATTAATTTCAAACAATCAGATTGTGCAGGATATATTAAGAAACAATTAAGCCAACTTTCATAAATTTTGACGCATGGTTTCAGAGGTTTTCAAACCTGTACACGAAAAATAAGTATCATTGGTAACACATCTTTTTTCGTTTTTGTTAAATATTTAAAACCTTTCATCTCAAGTAATATCATGGGAGATCGTCAAAATGAGCTTGTACTTCCATTACGTGGATACAAATAAAAATACTAAACATGCAAAAATATATAGTATATTGTATCGAGATTTGTAACACTCCCGCACTTTGAGTTAAACCTTAACGAATAAAATGCTTCGCAGGGCTCAGCTTGGCATTACCACAGTGGTCAACCTTGAATAATTTGGGCAAATATGGACACACCATTCAAGCTGAATATAGTTCAGAGTTTGAATTGTAATTAAATGTTTGACAGACAATAAAATTCTTATACAGATTGAAACTGTTAAAAGAACTTTATAATTTCCATTTAAACATTGCCTAATTTGACCAAATATCCATTATTAAAACAAGATGCTGCAAGCTAGGTTGTGCTGAGAATACCCCACTCAACCTGGAAAGGGAGTCACTGAGGCGATCGGTAAGCAGGAAGTTGATGAGGGAGGAACTAGAAAAGGGGAGACATGGTGCAAGTCATCATGCAAAAGCAATATACCAAATATCTAAGCATCCTATCAAGTAGAAGCTGAGAAATATGTTAAGAAAATTTCAATAATGTATCACCTGAAATTGACGAAGTTGATCGGTACACCGGAAGCAGATGAGCGAGGAACCCGAAAAGAAGAGACATGGCACAAGTCACCATGCAAAAGTAATGCACCAAATATCTAAGCATTACCTTCAAAGGAAACTGAGAAACCTGCAAAATGTAACGGACGGACGGACCAGGTGATTGCAATATAACTCCCAGAACATGTAAAAGGACACGTTAGTTATGTAAGACCACATGGGATAAAACTGTAATACTGAACACCTAACAGTGTTGATAATACAAATAAATAGATAAATTTATTGAACTCCTTTGTGAGTATTAACTTTGAGAAATTTTCAATTTCAAAAGAGGTAGGCTAGTGCCACCCCTTCCCTGGATCCACCTATGAAAATATACCTAATAATAAAAAGAGGATAATAAATGTAAGTCCCCAAAAACTACAACATTGATCATTTTTATTTATATAAATTTGTTAGTTAGTCAGCTGGTTGTAGAAATTGAAAAATCATTTAATTTCTCAAAACATAGTGTACAATAATTATAATACTATAATACATTTATATTCCATTAAATGAAACCTATTTAACATGTTTCAATATGTTTATCTCACTACACCTGTTTACAATCAATAAACAATTAAAATACAATTATATTGAATAACACCTAAACATAGAACAATTTCTGTGTTGTGCGATTCCATCCAAATATTTTTTTTACCTTATCTATTATAATACAATTAATACACCCTATTGGTACATATTTGAACACGTTTAAATTCAACAAGTATGAACAAAAAATTCAAGTTAAATATATACATCTTTGAATTAGGATTGAGATTGAATGTTTGACACAGGATATATATTTGCCAGGAAATGATGTGGCCCCATTTTTTGCCCCAAATTCCTAATCAATACAAGTAACATGGCCCTAAAATTAACTCTTGTCTTCCTCTTACTACATGACACCTTGCTATATAATGTCAAGGAGATCTTAAATTATTGTTAGGACATCAGAAAAAGGCTTGTTTCCGGCCCCTTTTTTGGACAGTCATTCTGAAATGGTTCAAGTCAAACACATCAAAATTGACCATGGCTTTCCTTTGGTAGTGTGGCACCTCATGTTACAATTTCAAAGAGACCAAATCAATTTTACTCAAGTCGTCGCCTAAGCTTTAAAAAATATTTGGTTTCTGGCTCCTGTTAGGACCCTCATTTTCTAACAGTTAAAATCACAACCCCCAAATTCCATTCCAATTCTATTCTATTTTTGTTGCATGACACATTGTGGTAAAATTTAAAATAGATCCATTGCCAAAAAATTAAAAAAAAATGCATTTATATGGCCCATTTTTCGTCCCCCAATTTCAAAGTATTTCATATCATAACCCCAAAAACCTATCTAAACCTTTAAGTAGTATGGCACTTTGTCTTCAATATCAAAGAGGTCAAGTCATTGTCCAGATAATATCAGGGAAATGACTGTTCTAATCTTGGTCCCTTTTTTGGACCTTTTTTTTTAAACTGTTCCAAGTCACAACCTCTAAAAATCCTTTTGTAGTATGGCACATTGTAGTCCATGGGCTGGGGGTCTACCGTGCACTCCCACCCCACACAAGAACTTTATGATTTTTAGGTATCTTTATACCCCAATTACCGAATCGATTTGTCGCCAAAGAATATTCTCGGATTCTTTTTCAGTATAAGCCTATATTTGTACCCCATTGGGTCAAAAAGCCAAGATTTTTGTGACTCAATTGTTTGAGCGTCTAATCCTTCCAATGTGATATGAACAAACTAAACACGTTTAGGTATCATTATGTAGCCCAATGTCTCAGCTTTACAATGATACCATGAAAGTTGCAGCAACACCTGGGGTTTTGGTGTAAAACGAAAAAAATGTACCCCTACCCCACCGAAAAATTGCTTAAATTGACATATTTTTCCATGTCAAAACCTCTAGAGCATTTATGCTTCAGTAAAAAATAGCTTATTTGGTATTTTCCGAATTTATCGAAAAATGAAAAAAATGGATCTTCAATTTTTTCCCTAAAAAGTCAAATAAATTCAACTCTACAAACTATTGCTCGACTAAAACCTCTCAATTAAATTTGGTATCATTCGATAGATAATGCAATATTTCACATAAATAAATCACGAAAAGCTAATTTTCAAGAAAGAATTTTCAAAAAATGTTAACAATATTACCAATACCCCTTGAAAACTGGTCTCAGTATCAAACAGAGTTCTCATTCACTGCATACTGACACCGTAAAACTCATATTTTAGACATTCAAAATTAAGATAATGATGCACAAACATATCTGATCAATTCAGGTGCGAAGATTTTCCTTTTGGGGTGACAAATTCTATAAAATCAAAAAAGGGGAATTTTCATAATTTCGGAACTTCGTCTATATCACCCGTTATTGTTTTTTTCAGAATTCCGTAGTTTAAACAAGCTTGTGTGTGATACGATATAGTAATATAGTGTCTAAGCTTCCAAAATGATCCAAAATAATGAATATTTGAACTTTCCTATGTCAAAATAGGAGGAAAATTGCCACCCCTACCCAAGAAAAAAAATACCTCAACATGAACTTAAATTTTAATTTTTGGCATATAAACAATGTACAACAGACATGTTGAGTACTAGTTTTAATTGTCAATATATTCAACATACCTACTCATTTCAGCCGCGTATTTTCAGTTTTAATGTGACAATAATTTGTTTTTTCATACAAAGGGGAAGTTTCGGAATTTCATATTTTCTTCCATTTCACCTGTAATTGGCGATTTTCTTTTCAAATACCGTTCTTCAAACAAGATTTTGTACATTCAAACACAATAAGATAGTGTCTTAGCTTTCTAATGAGCCTGTGTAATAAATATTTGAATTTTTCTAAGTCCAATCAGGTGAAAATTTGCCACCCCTATCCATGAGAAAAGTACCTTAACATGAACCAAAATGTTAATTATTAGCATAAAATCCATGTAAAAAAATCAAGTTGGGTACTAAGTGTTTTAATTATCGATGTATTCAACATACCTACTCATTTCAGGTGCATATTTTTGAGTTTCAATATGACAATAATGAGTTGAACGACGGACGTGAACAACGGTGCATCATAATTTATCCCATCAAGAAAGACGAGCTCATAAAAAGTTAAAAACGACAAAAAATCCAATAACTAAATTATAAGGAATTCACAAACCAGACCGTATTCTTTGATTTCATTCGTTATCTTCTGATTACAAGCTTTTGTTTTTATATATAATAAAACAAATTAAGATCTTCGGTGCCATCGTTATATTCGGTTAATTCTTCAGTTATAGAAGTGGTACGGGTTACTTAATTTTCTGCGTGGAATCCAGAGGGGAATCAGTGGTTTAAAAAGAGTACCTTCTGGGACCAATTTCATTAGGCACTACCCTTTTCTGGAAAATAGTAAAATTACGTATGGTGTTTCATAGAGTAGCTGTAGATCGGTTACTTGGTATCTTTCAGTTCTTTTTTGTCTCACTTTCCTTGTACTACCTCAAAAATGCAGACTGTTTTTAATTATTTTATTATCAAATATGGCTTTACTCGTCTTCTGCTTTTGACTCTTTTAATGACAGGTCTACAATCAAAGTTTTTTCATACATGTACTTAGGTATATTAAATATTGTATGCAAGCATTTTGTACATCGGTCTGTATGCATACGCCTGCCCTGTCTCGCAAGGCTATTCCGTATCAAATAGCACTTTGAACTTCTCAGTATTTTTAAATATTTTTAGATCGAAGAGCCTATATATTGCATACCCCTTTAGCATCTGCAACTATCTCTTACACCACCGCAAGAAAAAAGTTCCATAGACATACCCTGTTAAAGTTTAAATATAACACTAAGTTTCATTTTATTTTCTAAAATATCAAGTTCAATTCAATGTTATTTACGCCATAAAACAAAACAAATTAACAACTTTCACCTCGAACTCAATACATATACGGACTAATTTGGTCTGAAACAACAACTAGTTGATCTCTAACCACTCACCAGTTCTCTGCATTTACTCGAATAAACCAGTCGTTGACCTTCGATATTCAAGTTTTTTACAAATGTCAACACATAAAAGCCATTGGATGTTCAGCTAGGAAGTAGGAAGAAAAAACATATCAAAAGTCACCTATCATAGAAAAGAAATATAAAGGAAGAAACCGAGTTCAATAAAATAAAAAGCTCTCTTCACATGTCATGCAGATCCAAATATTTACAAAAAAGGGGCAGTGATTCCGATGAAGAAAGGGGTTCCAGGCTATAACTAGCATTGGCTCATTTTGGGCTAAATTCTACACATAGTTACACAAAGGACGAAGTCTTCGTAACGGTATTAATGCGCAATGGTGTCATAGCCTGAAGGAACTGATGGCTTGATTCCAGTCTGGCAGAAAGTCACGGCCTTCGGAGCTCCCAATACAAAGTTTGGTATTTTCGTATCTTCTAATCACTAAGAAGCGTTTATTATGTGGTCTTAAATAATTATTTAATATCGGATACATTTCTTTCGAGTCCGACATGCCATAATAGTAGGCCTTTCTGGCTTTCGCCAGAAAGTCCGTTCGGAGTACGAACATGAAAGTCATATCGGTCTCACAGATTAGCGGGAATTACTAGAAGCGTCAAAAGTGACAAATGTCATCAAGATATCTGGGAAAAGCGACAAGAGGGCAAAAATAGCGACAAAAGTGATTTTTAAAATTATATCTATGTATTCAACTTCGTCCTCTAATAGGTTGCACCTGTCTCATTTAAACAAATAACCCAATCCCCGAAACCATTCTGAAGCATCCGTCACTCTTTCGTGCATTTCAGGATAGCAGATTAAAAAAAAATGCCACTCTATTCATTACTGTAAACCATTATGCCAAAAGGGTACGTTCTTTTATTTATGGCGACAGAAGACATTCTTTTCTCACATAAGTAGAGAATTCCTATTTACAGCTGTGCAAGATTTCCTTATCTCACTCAGGGATTGAGATCGACAGAACAAGTGCGCTTTCTTGTAAAAAATGGCACAATCAAGAAAAATGTAAGTTAACGATCATATCTTACCAATATGTGTTTGAATTCTTTTTCAGTAGTACTTCAGCTGAGATTCATGCAAAATGTGATTCATGGTTGGAAAGCCTACATATTTCTATTTTTGAGTCGCTAATATTGTTAGCGACTTCTTGCACTCATAATTTCAGTACTTAATATTCGCATATGATTTGCATAAATACTAGTATATAGTTATACGCCACGTAATGCTGCAGATCGTCGCCGTGTTTACCGCCATAGCGTCATAGTTTTAGCTCCATACGAGATAAACATGTACCTCTTAAGTATCATACACGTGTGTTCTTATAGTGTTTCTTGCTTGTATGAGAACGGGAAGTTTACATGAAAAGATCGGTGAAAATTGAACATTACCCAGTTTCCGATTCAGGCACAGAGGCTTGTAACAAGACTATGTCGGTTAGCACGACCCCAATATCTATGAATATTAATTGCCAGTAGTTTAATTTGGTTCCTCTTCTGGCACCTTTCAATATAATAAGCGACCCGAAGATCGCTACACCGTACCTATTTTAAAAAATATCAAACACATGTCTATGTGCGTTTTTTTTTCGCTTGTATGAGAACGTGAAGTTTACACTAAAAGATGGATTGATCGGTTAGCATTGAACTGATGTAATATTACCCAGTTCGCGATTAAAACACAGGGGCTCGTTACAATTGACTATATATATATACATATAGGTCATATAGATCAACAGGACCCCGATATCTATATATAGCCAGTTGTTTAATCTGGTTCCGGGAAGTTGAAAACATTCGGGTCATCGCGGTTACGAAAGAGTACGCAGTCATATCAAGGGAAACAAGATTTTAGCGGAAGTCACCTGATTTTAGAGCATAGATCGCATTCGTGCCATTTTGGATGTTGGGAGTAAGCCAAAATCAGTGACAGAGAATATTTGACGATTAGCGACTTTGAACATTTCAGTCTTTGATTTATAAATTGTTTAAAATGTTATAGTAAACAGAAATTAACATTTGGCGTTTCATATAACCCTTGTTCTTAGGAGATAAAAATCATATAGACTGCACTGTAGAATTCAAAATTAAGGGAGATAACTCTGTAAATGGCACTAAAATACAATTTTATTTAAATTCTGTTGGATTTTCAAGGTGGATTATCTCCTAAGAGCAGAAAGATTGGAATGAATGATCATACATTTCATTTTACAGACCCATTAAACAACTGAATAAGAAAAAGAAAAATGTGTACCCTTTTTGGGTGTATCACATATTACAGAATTTGCATGAGTCTTACAAAGACTGCTACTTTAATAGTAATGCTATAAGAAATAACCAGAGATCTCCTTATCTTGCACTCGACTCGTTACAAGTGTAGGATTCTTAATATCCCATATCCCTCTGAACAAAGAAAAAACCGCCAAATCAAACGATCTAAAAATCGATATCTATGTTGTATACTGATCTGGACAGATTTTAGCAGGGTTATAGCCTTGTGACATTAGAAAGAGATGACAAATAAAAATAAAAAAAAAATTGCTTTAAATAGTGTCTGTGGTTTAGCGTTTAATAATTCTATTTGACCATGAGTTAAGAACGTATGTTATTTCAAAACTAGACGTATCTATAATTATATGTGATAATAAAGCAGTAGTTGTTCACGTGACTTAGAAGTAAATGTCTTCACCACAACTTATTATTGAAATCGTATTCTTAGATTTCGTCGTTTAATCTAATGAACAATTCTCTGGAATTAGGTGCCCACAAAACATAGATGTCTATGCGACAATATGTAGCGCTTGAGCTTTAGTTTTCCAACTGAGAGAGTAATCAAGATTCTAGTGGAAATCAAAAGATGTTATCCTGGAACAAAGACCAGACATGGTAAACAGACAAACACAATAGAGAAACAGCTGAAACTAGATGAGAGGTACATGTATCTAAGGGAATGATTGGTTTCAATGATTGTGGCTCAAGTTCGAATGATTTGACAAACAGTTTCGACCTGGAGTTCGCTAAACATAATTTTGACTTGAAAACTTGTTGGAGAGTTTTGTGTTCATTTATCGAAGTATTTTATGTAAATCGACTACAAACCTGAATATTACGCAAACTGGCGCACTGCTACGATGTCACGTGTATTTTTGTGTAATATTTTACTGATAAATTGAATGTCTGGTAAATTTAGATCAAATTTTGCAATTTGACGAATCGATACAAATTCATTTAGTACACGAGAACTTTGATTATATTGATTGATTGATTGATTGATTATTGGGGTTTAACGCCCGAGCAGCAATATTTCAAATATATTCAGACGATGAACATGAAATGATGATAATGAAATGCTGCAGGCCTATTCTGTTGACACCCGGACCTGCACGGGGCTTGATTATATTAAAAACTCGTATTTTTACAGTTCATGTGGACCCGTCCCTTTCTTAAACAAATGAAATTGACATGGTCTTTTCGATTTATAATAATTAAGGTTTAAGATTGAAGAAAATATGTAATTATAGTGATATATGGTCAGTACTGGGCGATCGTGGTTACGATATCGGAAGTGAACCTTACCACATGTCGGATACATTGTAGAAGTTACCTGTACCTTATATTGATAACTTTCTTGTACACCGGCCCTGGTTATATTAACTGCTTTTATATAATTTAAGCCTTTAAGACAAGTATATATTTCATACGTCGTTACGTCGTCGTTTCAGCCAACACACACAAATTTTATTTAAAAAAAATAATGCATTATTGTTCCTTCTCATTATATTTATAATAATATATCAACAGAAATAAACATGCATATCTCACCTGAATATACATGAATTATATGCTTGTTTTGTCCGCCATCTTGCCTATTCTATAAATAGAATGTAAACTAACGCGGGATAATTTGAATGTTATCAAGACAAGAAACACTTTCATACCTCAATTTCACAAATGCAATTGAAATACTTTGTTTCAATCACAAAGAAACAAAAGGGGTGCAGTTTGGTATTTGTTTGGTCAGAGAGTATAATAACGATTACTCCACACTCCTCTAGTCTAGGCTGGCATTGGTCCGATACCCACGGCTGATCCCGATGCGGACCTTCTTGATGGAGAAAGGTAGCATCGGAACCTGCTCGGTTGGTAAACCCCAAAACACGAAGATGGATTAAGTGTATGTAAACAACTTTGGAATTAATTGTCATGAAACTAAGCGATTTTACAGGACACACGTATATGTGTCTATGCGACAATTTGTAGCACTGGGGTTATGTTTATTTATCAACGAAATACTCGTGTCTAGTTGAGAGGTACATGTATCTCAAGATAGGATTTATTTCAACGATTGTTCGATGTGGTCGACAGTATCGATTTGCAGGTTGATAAATTGATTTCGACTAGAAAATGCAGAAACTGGAAAAGGCAAATAAGTAGTTTGTATTTCAATTACGCAGGACGACGGAGTTTGTGTTCTTTCGTCTAGGTCTTCCGTGTACATGTAAAACCACGACAACGAAAGTGAGTGTCGCATTAACTGGCGCGCGGCTATGATGCCACGTGCATTTCGATTTTAATCGAATACCATTCCGGCATCCGTTAGAAGTATGGTGAATTCAATGCTAACAATTTACAATAACAATACGCTTGAAGTCGATCCCCGTTCCATTCTTTTATCTTATCCATATAATTGCAATTTGACGCTTCTTCGATGTGTATAAATTCAAACATTCGATATAAAATAATTCTGTACACGAGTATCTTGATACTTTTATTAGAAATGAACTAATTAAAAACTTGCGCAAGGATATGAAAACAAAATGAGTCTAAAAATAACTAATATTTCCATATTTAATGTTCGTATTCTTTTTTTAAAAAGTCCATTCTTTTAATTAGAGATAACATATGAATATAAAGCTATTTGATGAGATAGAATTTAAACGTATTGAAATGAAAGGAAGGGTGTTATTTTTATAATCTCTTTATCATATGAAAAATGTGACTTGTCATAATTCCAATAAGTAGTAATTTTCGAAGATGAAAACGAGGAGAAATACTTTGACAACACTAAGAACGCCAAAAGAACAAAAAGTATGTATACAATAATTAAAGAAAAAACCAACATGAACAAAACTAAAATAGCCAAGGGTAAACTCAGATGCACCGGTAGGGTGAGCAATTCCTGCAACTTACAAGACATCAGTCGTGTCATTCGTTGAAGTTAAAATCCGGTGAAGAGAAAGGGCATCGAAGTCAAAATATTGACTTTTACCATTCCTCTAAGACTGATTACGGTAACGCAGTAATATTGTGTAAACACACAAGACATACTATTTACGTGTTTCTCTTTTCTATGAAGTAACTTTATCAAAATCGTGGCAAGAAAAGAACTTACACAGGGACAAGTCAGTAATCACAAGTCAATTGTTTAAAAATTGTCCACTGTATAAAAGAAAAGCCATTTGATTTTTCAAGATTTTTAAGATTCACTTCACAGCACTAATGCTTGGAGAATTCCCAAGAGGAAAGTACATGCGTAATATTTCTTTTTTCTTCTTTGTTTAATATGCATTCTGTTCTATGACAAAAAAAAATATATTTCCATGTGAAATTCAAGATTTTTATACTTGTAAATGTGCAAGCAACTTTGCCACACCAGAATGGCACTTTGTAGTAAAGTGGAATATTAGTGCAATTATTTAATCGACTTTTTAGTACTTAAACTACGCACATTTCAGTACAAAAGGAAAATAGAAACAAAATATTTCGCAGGTATACTCCGGGTGTGGAAGATTTCTCATTGAAAACCATTAAACCACCTTTGGCTTTTTTTTTAGCAGTTTAGTTTGGTTATTGTCTTTTTGACGCAGCCTCTCTATATTGAACGAAAACAACGAATTTTAAGTAAATAACCAAAATAAATAAAATAAATAAATAAATAAAAGTTTTCAATATGTTCCAATATTAAACTAAAAAAAACACTTGAATTCCAAATAAAACCAATCCTAGAAGATGCTGTTTATCTTTTTTGTTTTGATTTTGTTGTTGTGTTTTTGACTTTTGTTTTTGCATGTAGGAATTTTTAGTTTGATTTGGTTTGTTATTTTAATTTTTATTATGCATTCTGTTTTAGCTTATTGGGTAAATTTTGTCAACAAGGCATGCTCAAAAGGCTATACGCCTAGACTTCCTATACAATAATGAAATAAAATATATTTCTCATTTTATTCCTAGAGAGTTTCAACTGAAGGAGTAATCAAGGGAATCAATATTCTAGTGGAAATCAAAGGAATGTAATCCAGGGGCAAAGACCAGCCACGGAAAACAGACAAACACAACAAAATAATACATACAAAGTAACAAAAGTACATGAGCAACTATTAATTATTTGACCCCATAGTCAGCCCAGTTACGACGAATGGTTTACTAGTATGGGTTTGAAATTGATTTCTAAAAAGTTAATTCATAGTTCTGTAGTTTAAGAAAAATGTATGCCAGTCAATTAGCATAGCAACTTAAAATGGTGAACTAGACAGGTTTCTAATTAAAATAATATTAATCAAACGCACATATGTCGTATACTTGAAAAAAAAAACTAGCTCGGTGTTCTTTCGGTTGCGTGCTCGCCTCGAGCGCGAGAGGACGACAGTTCGGTCTATGGTCGAGTAATACAAAAGACTCTCAAACAATTATGGCCATTGATTCTCGCGGCATATATATCTAGGGGACATAGCGACGACTGGTTAACTCGGATTTACTGATTTATAATGTGTCCAGGTGGTGGGTAGACTGCGAATTCTTACTTCTGTGAGGTAGCAAATTAAAAATTCGGCTCAGCCGCCTGTCGGACCAGTGTCGACCAACCTTTTCCGGAATGCATGAAACATCTGACATGTGACGTTTCACCACAATCAATTAACCAAAATATTCAATTTTAAAAGTTCAAAATTGTTGTTAATGCAATCTTGAAATTCAGGACAAGTTATTCATGCAAAATATATGACAGGTTTGTGTGTTCTTGTTTTAATTTTAACTTTTTCGTCAATACGATGCTGCCTTCCAGTCATATGCCAATATTATCAAAGCAAGTGTTATGATTCCACGACCTGAAGTAATCAGGTTGAGAGTTAGTTGCTGCGATTCCCAAGATTATAAAATCAGATGTCACCAGGACTTCAAAATGCCACCTGATATATCCTCATTGTGAAGGAATGCTATAATTTCCGATCATCTGGAAATATCTTCCAAAGCATTTTTAGTATCTACTTTATCATGAAAAACTGGCAAAACACCGGAACTGTTACAGTGGTAACTACGTTACTAAGGTCAAACACAGACCGGTTTAGTGATGATAAATGAAGCTATGTTTTATCTTGAAGATTCACGCTTGTATTGCTTCATTCTGCGTCTCAACAAATTTGAAGAACATTTTATACTCATTTTCAACAACTCAAGTATCAATTTGACACTTTTGAAAGTTTTTATGTTAATTAGAATTTAGAGTAATAAAGCAAGGAGACCACGATTAGAACGAGGAACATGAGTCAATCAACGGGGGCAAATAATACACTAGGAAAACATGAGGTAAAATAAAAAAAAATTAAACATTTACAAGGAAGCAGACTCATTCATTTACTCAAATAAATATACCGGAAGAAACAAATCCGCCATATTGTGGAGCATGCGTAGATAGAGGGCACTTTCGGGAACCCTCAATACCAGTTCAATGCATTTCATACGGATTTCACGAGAAGCATTTAAGGCATTTGTTGATAGTCCTTACCAATAGGTCAGCAACTGTTTACATACATATCAAAATGTAGTGGTGTATAGATCGATTGACGCATGTACAAAACCGTCTGACTTTTTATGTTGTATTTCTAATAATGTTTGTTTTTTATATTAATTGTGATGTCGTATTTGAGTTTAATTCCCCAAATTTACAAACTTGTATATCACAAGTTCAAGTGCAACGTCTCTTGTATTTCATATTGATGCCAATCTGAACTTTACGAGTATTAGCAAACCACGCTGACTGCGCATATAAAGGTCGCCATTTTGTTTATTGATTAGCATTGATCCATGTAAACATTTCTTGGTGTTCGGTCCTTGGCATCTAATCATTTGTCGAACATTTATAAATACTTTGTTACAATGCTTTCTTCCTACGACAAATTTATTTAAAAGTATAGTGTGTAAGTAAACAAGATTTCATACATTTTTATGATGACCTAAAAGATTACCAACAGTCCCGTGCTCTAATAAAGACATGAGAATCTTTTGAATATGTAAGAACGTCAGGAATGTTTTTAAAATTACATATTGTTTAGTTGAATATTTTTTTCATACTTATATATTGATAAAAATAATAAAAATCTGGCAGATCCGGGATTTGAGTTTACGGGGGTTGATAAATGAATTAAATGCTATTCAAAGCAAGGCAAAAAATATTATGGGGTGAAACTTGTGGTAAAAAATTTTTTCTTATGGATTTAGGGGGGCGTATGCCCAGTATGCCAGTCCTTGGATCCGCGCCTGACAATAAATTTGGTCAGTTGTATACTGCCACAGGCACTAGACATTACATTGTATAAAATGTATGCTTCTAATTAGCCCATTTAATGTAATGGATCTTGTTATTACAGTGATGGAAAAAAAATCTTCAGTTTATCAAGAATTGAGTGTACTAAGTTCATCTTAAAATTCTAAAGATTTACTACATTAAGTTTCCCCCGCACTGCAGTACATGTACATACTGATACAGATTCAAATGTTTTGCCAATCTATTGACTCATTACTGATTAGTTTATTTGTGTTTTTGGAAGGGACTTTGTTATAACTCTTATAGCTTATCATCATTTCACTATTAACAAGACATGTAAAAAAATGCAGTAAATTAAAGTTGATCTTTTTTGTCAATGTTTAATTTTAGAAAAAATCACATTGATTATTTTGAATTGCACACACCTTCAAATTTGTTGTTAGTCACTTTTTTTGAGTTAGTCTTTTCTAACTTGCAGATAGTTTCAGCAAGTTTGTAATTGTTTGGAAATATTGATCAGATGCTGGTAGATTACAGTCTGTTATATGCAGAAGCATGTATGATTTGAAAATCTTTCTTTTATTTTAATGAGAATCAGATATATATAAAACATATGTAATAGGTTGTTAGGTAATAAAAAATAATAAAGCATTATTATTATCTTGTCAAAAATAATAATGTCACTCTGGCAAATATGAAGTTTCCAATTTTTGAATAATGAATAAAAATCTGAAAATGAAAGCCGTACACGTATTGAAGTATATGTATGGTAATTTCTAATAAGAAAAACATCATCAGTATGAAAACCAATCAATGTAAATAAGACTTAGATATTTGACCGTTATTATAATAAGACTGATTGAAATCAAGGTTTTTTCATTATGGCTTTTGTCTAATGATAATGATAGAAAAAAAATTTAGTTCATTAATTTTTGTAATAGGTGACGCATATGATCAAGGGATAGTGGAAGTTTATTTGCTTACTATAACACCCCCTCCCCCCATGTTTATAATGTTAATTCATACATGTAAATGAGTGTAAACTCACAATCTTATAAATTATATATTTTTTAACATATATATATTGTTATAAGGTCTACATATTAAATGTTTTTATTTATATTTTAGATGATCATTCAGTCCCCATACATCAGAAAACAGTATTGTACAGCTATAAGAAATTGTATTACAGAAAAAAATATTACGCTATATGGGTAGGATATCAGTAGTTCAGTTCACCTCTAACATCTACATAGAGGCAGTTTGTGCAAAAGCTGGTTCATCTAGTAGTTTAATCATAACTTATTTTTTTTTAAAATGGTAACTGTAAACTAAAATGAAAAGTTAATAAGAAGCTTGAGTCAATTTGACTAGTCTAATACTTTAATCTAAAGCAGTGTGTTCACACCATCGTACTGGAATTTGGTCTTGCAATTACAGACTTGTGCAGGAGTCAGAGGACCAAACAAAAAATATACTAATCCAATCAACAATACAAAGTTCAGATTTTTTAACTGTTTGCCAGACATTTGGTCCAAAATATAGAAATGTTTGTCCAACTGACTCAAAATTTGTCATTGTTTTTGTCTATCAAATTATTAAAAGACTGTTGTAGATTTAATGATTTAAATTAAACCTAATTAAGAGTTACATGTATACTAATTAAAATAGACTAAGTTTAAACAACACAATTTTTACATTATAATTAACATACCATAAGGTAGCAAAAGGTATGAGTTTTATGTCACAGAAAAAGTCCTTTCCGAGTCGGTGTAATTAGTTCCACACAAATATAAAATCAGTGTTGACCTCCCAGGTTGACCATTACATTTAATTTCTATGGTGCACCCAATTATCCCATTGGCAACCCTGGAATGGGAAAGTGTACAGTGCTATCTGACTGACTGCACACAAGAAGTTAAAATCTAAAGAAATATAAAAGAATTATTCTAATTGAATACAACCAATCCTGTAGTTTTATGTGATTTTTGTATCTGTTTCAAATAATTGGGATAAATTGAAAACCAAACTGGAGTTCACAAAGAAAGTTTAATATTTGAAGATGCAAAAAAATATGAACTGAAACCAGAGGTAACATAATCTTCACAAAAAATTGCAGTATCTATTGACCAGGAATAGAAAAGAATGGAGAGTTATTCCATTAGTATGAACATTCTGCATTCGATTTTTATGAGTAAATAGAAACATCATATACATATGTTGTGTTTGTTATCTCAAGTTCAAATAAAACATGCTTTTGATTGATTAATTATGGTTTAAAATCCTGTGGCAGATATTTCATGCATTTCAGGGCTGGAATGATTGACCAAACAAACTGACCCTGCTTAGTACTAGACCTTCCTTTGTCATGTATATGGTGCTAGTTCACAAAAGCCACAGCCTGCAGGTAGGCATGCCACCTCAATCTAAAAGCAAACTCCTGAACCCGGTTCAGAAGTTTAGCCATTTGATAAATATTTATCCGCTGAATAATTTGTATAGATTGTACTGTACTTAGCCAATGGATAACTTTCGTCCAGTTGATTAATCTTTTGAACAACCGAGCCCAAGTGTGGGTTATTTCTTGACATATCGTTCATTGTATGCTTATTTCTGTGCTTTTTGCACTCTGGTTGGGCTGCTGTCTCCTTGAAACATTCCCGGTTTCCACTTACTCTTCAATGAATCTGAACAGACGTATCCAATACTCAAGTTCGGGTACAGATCCAGGAAAATTAAAAAAGGGTAGGGTGTAGGGTTTTTCGATCCAAAAGAATTATAAAATGGGATTCAGTTTATGATTTGGTATTTTTTTCCCAAAATTTTGCACAAAATTAACAAAGTTTTTTTTAAAAAGTTGGGTTCCAATCCTAAGTGTACTTTTACCGGCAATTTCATAACTCACAAGACATTTCATTAAATATCGCCTTGGTTTTATATGATTTTTTACTTCATCATACAAGGTGTATTTGTGTATAATGTGAATCATACACTTAATACATTACTCCCTGAACAAAAACACTCGTTCGTCCAATTGTTTGAATGATACGTGTACTTGATCATTCAGTTAATAAGCTATTCCGGAAACTACCGAATGAAGACGCGTGACATAAGTTATGCATTATCATTATTCAAATACAAGGAGATGTGTCAAAGAGACAACAACCCATCGGTATGAAAAAATGTTAGTTCAAGGCCACTAGGGGCGCATTCAGGCTGGGGTGTGGCGGGCGTACGTCCCCCAAAATTTACAAAGTATGGCTTGTCAGGGGTAGATTTAGGCTGTTTTTGGTTGAAACTTTAAGTTCTCGCTAATTTTACCACAAAAGATATCTACATTTTAACTGTGCGCCCCCACCCCCAATCTAAAATCTTGGATCCGCACCTGACCACCCATTGGTCTTCAAAGAACGACGAGGAAACCCTCACACCACTGGGCTGGCTTCAGTTGGCCCCCAAAAACATTATACACGGGTACAGCGAAATAGTTGTCTGGAGTATATTACAGAGAGCAACTATTTCGCTGTACCTTTGTACAATATTGTTGGGGACCAGCTTCAGCATGCTCTGTGGTGTGAGGGTTTCCTCGTCGTTCATTGAAGACCCACGGGTGGCCTTGAACTGACATTTTTCATCCTCGTAGGGTTTTTGTCTCTTTGACATATTCACCATATGCGTTTTTCTTATATATTTAACAGTGCTTGAGCCAAAATGGACATGCATAAAATATTTTGGGTAGGCACAAAAATAGAGTAGGTAGGGTAGCAAGAAACACACATTATTTTTTTTTGGCCTAAGTAATGAACCAATCTCACCTTCTTTATTTACTTATATAAGATGTGCACTCCCTTTTGTGGACACACTTAACCCATAGTTGATATCTATTAACTTGCCATTTTTTCAGCAGTAAAAACTATAATTTGTAATAAACGTTGAAATTTTTAACTTGCTTAATTTTTATATACATATTAAAGTTATTTATCTTGCGCGGTGACATGTTATTGGTCTTGTTATTCTATTATTGTAAACTATTAAGTTATAAACTGAAAAAAAATAGTGAACTTATGAGCCTTGGGTCATCAGTGTCCTTTTAACCATCAAATTTAAATGTTAATACTTGTGTTTTTTTTTAATAAAGATTCCTAAGAATATCATTATTGCCTCACTGTCGTTCTTTGGCAACTTCCATTGATATATTTTTCTCTAATTTCAGTACCTAACAGATGGCAGGGGAATCATCTGAGTTTGTAATTGATGCCGTTTTCTCTCTGGCTGACGAACTTAAATCACCAATACCAGATATTGAAGATGTCGTGAATAGTGTCAGCAAAAGTCTCTCACAGGCAGTACCAACACATCCGAAATCTGGACTTAGTAAGGAGAAGATAGACACTTTATTGGGTTGCAGTCCTTTGCCGATAAAAAAATGCAAAGTACGGATGGAAAATTTCATTGAAAGTGAAGTTCACAATAAAATAACAGAGGCTTGTAACAATGCTATTTTCAAACAAGAACCTGGAGTTGAAAATGAGAATTTAAAAACCGAAACCAACGAAAGCAACAGTGAAAATACTGATGGCCGGCCGTCTAGAAAACGGAAACCCAATCCAATGCTATTATCAGATGAATTTTGTTTAAATAAAAAGGACTTCGACGAACTATCTAAAAGGCACAAAATGAAAAAGCCAAAATCAGTTACTTGTCAAATTGACCACGATATTATAATGTCTGTGGCTGAGAAATGTCTTCCAGATGTTTTACACAAATCAGAGTTGAGGGAAGATATCAAAATGGTCAGCATACTACCTCCTACAATTGACGTAAATATCAATAGCACTCAAGTTGTTATCAACTGGAAGGAGAAGGTGTCACATCCGGTATTTCAGGAAACAACAAGACCGCAAACCGCAAGAACAAGGAAAAAACTACGAACACAGGAACAAATCGACAAAGAGAAAGAAGCATTAAAGAAGATAAAACAGAGAGCAAAGCCGAAGTGCAAACAAAAATGGAAATCACCTGATACATCCCCTCCACATTTAGAACCTTATGGTGGACAGTTGCCAAACATTCAAATACAAGTGTCAACCCCTAAAAGTCCTGACCATATGCCACCAAGTCTTCAACCATATGACGTCAACAGTGATGCCAAATCAAGTAAAGCAGCATTGGGTGAACAAAGCATTTCTATTATAGAGAAACATAATACTGATAATAATATGGGTCAAAGTCTGCTTTGCGAACAGCGAATACCCTTAAGCCTTACAGGCCGACTGCGGAAGCCGAATCAGCAGTATGAAGAGTATCTTACAAAGTTTGAAAAGCCTCAGGCAAAGTCTGCTGCTGGGAAAAAAGTTGGAGCATCTGATCAGAATACAACAATAAATCATGAAAAAAAATCCTTGCAAGTGATGACTAAGCTGGGCAACGCAAGTCAACCATCGTCAAAAAGAAGTGAAAGTTTGCTTTTACCTCAAAGCATGAATGTTGGAACCCCATCTTCTCAGTTAAAAACTGTAGTTTCAAATGTTGGATCTCAAATGGTAATAAGTTCGTCGAGTGCTTTAGGGAAAACATGTGTTACGTCTACAGTTCACAACAACAAAAAGTTGACGTCTGCCATCGGAGAACTCGCAAAAATTGAAAACACAAAGAAATTTTTTCAACTGGTGGTTGGTGATAAAGTTGTGTTAATTCCCACGAACGGCGACAATGTTGTACCGAAAGCTTTCGTAATGGACATTGCTGCTACTCGTCCTGGTTCCCAAATTGCTGCAAGACCGCAATCCCAACACAGTTTTCGACCTCGTACGCCACAAGTGTCGTCACCATTATTCAGACCCCAGTCATCTATTTTGGCTAGTAGTCCGACAAGTTCGACAATATCTCAACCGTCATCTGTTGTATCATCGGGTGGCGTTAAACAGATTTTAGTCATGTCACCACCAAGTGGAAGTACACAAGAACCCATTCGGGTTAAACAAGAGCCAATTCCACCGAAGACCTCGACCGAACTTTCTTCTCTTATTCCACAAATACCAAAAACAGCCATAGCATTGTCATCTCAAAGTATACAAAAAACGCAATCGTCGCCTGCACCACTGCAAAATATTATCATTCGTTCGTCTGGAAATAAACAACAATCTATTATTGTACAGAAAAAAACAGCGACGCCTACCCCCCAACCTACCAGATTTCAAATTATCCAAACCCCAAATTCAATCCAAAACTTACCAGTGCTTACTGACGCATTGAAAGGGGCAACCAGTGGAACTCCGTCCCTTTTGAAAAACGTTTTTGTCAACACGACTAGCGCAGGAGGAATACCTCAAAAGATAGTTTACCCGCTAATGCAAGGTGGGCACATAGTGTCTACCACTTCCGCGCCCTATCCTACGTACATAATGACTAACACGAGTAACACAACATCGGTGGTACCGTCTAGTGTACAACCAGCCACAAAAAATACGGAAACTGTTAATACAACAACGAAGGTAAAAGATGAGCCTGATAATATCGAGGAGTACGAGAAAGCGGCGAAATCATTTAAAGGTGTGCCTGATGACGGAAGTGAAACAGAGAGCGATGAAGAAACCAGAAGTGCACAGGCCGACAGACAATCTAAAAAATGTAAAGAACATGTACCGGAAGTTGCTATTCACGTTCCGGCGTCAGAGTCTGAAACTAGTGAAAGGATTCGCAAATTGAAAGAAAGAATGAAGCAACAGCAGCTTCAAGTAGAAACAATGCGAAAATCATTGCAAGCTAGTAAAACAGCGCAATGATACCTCTCATAGCCGACGCTCAGTTACCCAGCTGTATATTTTATATCTTAATTACATGTGTTCATTAATTGATAAAGAGTACTTTTGTCAATTATTTCATTTTTAGACGACCGCTAACTATGAGTGGTTGTATAATGGTATCCTGTTGTCGTCGTCCTAAGATACTTCATGTCCGGACAATAACTTTAGTATTAGCTTGTAAATCTTTATGAAACTATACCATAGTGTCAAAACCGTTTCAGAATTAAAGGCCAGAAACGAGACTCATAATGTCATGACGATAACCTGTTATTTTGAATGGATCTCTTAAATTGTACAAGGTGTCATACCACGAAATGAAGGCTAGGATTAGTTCATGGGTTATTACTTAACAGTTTATAAATTAGGGTCAAGGAATGGGTCAGAAAAGGCATTTTCATGACGATCGGAAAATACCGACTATAAGTGAATGTTTTCCTTTGAAATTGTTCGACAAAGTGCAGTACCACAAAATGATCACTCGGATATTTTTGGGTGTTGTGACTTGAACTGATAGGGAATGGGGACTAGAAACAAGCATTTTCCTGGTGTATTGGTAATATCTTGAGATTAAGTGAATGAAATTGTATCCAAGGTAACATACTCCCAAAGGACGGCTGAGATTGATTTTTGGGGATGTGCTCATTAAGGACTAATAGAAACTCGCAATTCTGATCAAATTCTTTTCGTGTCCCAACTATCGCTATCAAAATTCGTAGCTGTATCGAGCTCGAATAGTATGTCCATTATTGCCCCAACTGTTCGTGTTTCGACCTCTGCGGTCGAATCGAGCTGCGGCCTCCGCACAATTTTCTTCAAAATTCTTTGAAAATATTGTTAATTGTATCTATGTCCCTACGAATTGTATAAACGATTAATTCTTGATGACATTAACCGTTTAGTCGATTAAGTAAAGTCCAAATATTTACGGGAAGTTGTCTTCAAGCAGATATTTTACCAATATTTTCCCTGATTTCACTAGCTAATAATGTGGTGCTGTCTTAAAAGTTTGCTTTTCAACATGATCTATAGCATTGACGGTATTTAATTCTCTCGTATAATGTACGTAGTTTTTATTGTTAAAACTAAAATATATACAGTTTTGTGAAATGATATGTTTCACATTTTAATTGTTCAGGAACTAATTTACTAATTTGACAATTGTTTTGATTCGACCACATAGAAATTGTGACGGAATAATGATATAACGGTGTCGTCGTCGACAATGAACATAAGTTGGTTACTTGAAATTAAACAAGGTTCTAATTATTTAAGAAAGGTATGTATTTATTTTGAGGGTTATGGCCTCTACCATTTTGGAATAATGGGTCAAAAAGTGGCCAAAATAAGTGTTTCATAAGAATTAAATATACCATTCAAGTACATGTACAAACATAGGTTTTATGATATTGACCCACAATGTTTTATACTGCTAAGGTCAAGATTAAGATGGATTGAGGGCTAAGAAAAAGAACCCTTTATGGAATTAGAACTAAAAAGCTAAACAATATAAGCTTTTTCCCCTAGCTTTTAAACAATTGTATTACGAGTATATTACAAGAGAAAAATATTTTTATAGGAACAGTAAGCGATTGCAACGAAACTGGTATATTGCTATGGCATTCGATGCCCGAAGTAAAACTGAGTTTACATACCTCAATGAAATTTTATCATATTAAAAAAATGAGGTTTTTGATTGATTTTTGTGAGTGTGACTTGATTTTGGAGGATCTGACTGGAGCTGTTTTGACATTACGGAAAGAAGGGCCACTTCGACAGATTTTACACTTCAGATTTGTTTTTGTGAAATAGATCACAGTTCTAATTCTTATGGGTGTCTATACTGGTCAGGGTCCAACCTCTGCTGTCGTATCATGCTGCACCCGGCAATTTATTTTATTTTAGAGTTATTGGCCTTGAAAAATAAAAAAAAAGATGAAAGGTGATCTCTGCTGATTTTAGCTCAATTTTTCTTGAAAATATTTACAGAAACTTGTTATTGATTTTGAAAGGCAGGTATGATAGTAGGAGTTATTCGACTTGTTCTGCTTGATCAAGTGGATCACTAGGTATACAAATTTTCCAGATGAGCGATTTATATTGTTCCAACCGAGATTTTCCTATTGTCTCATTTTTTAAAGCATATTACGTACCTAAGAATCGTTTATTCTTATCTGAATCGATGAAGAATTGAAGGTACAAATTAAGTACATATATTTGCAAGAACCAGACGGGTTATATATAAGCTGGAATCATATAAAAACTTTGCGGAGCTTGTTTGGATGAAATACACTCAATGTATCTTAAACTTTCCTTATTTCCTACTGGAGATCCAGGAATGTTGAGATATTTTACCACTTAAAAATTAGTTGATGTGCAAAGGCATGATCTGTAGACCGTTGCTTAGTGTATGAATCTCTATAAAATTGTACAGGTTTATTTCTATCCAGTGAGTATATAGTGTTCAAAGCAACTGTCATGAGTACCTGTCTAAGAACAGGGACTTTTAGTTAGGATTTTAGGCTTGCCTTAATAAGGGGGCGGAGATATTTGAACTCATAAAGGACTTGGATAATGCATCACCAGGTTGTTATGTAGGTATTGTTTCGAACAACAGGATCTGAGCTTACTTTCAAAGTTAAACGATCACTTCCGGTGTTTTTAGAAAAGCAGAGGACGCTTACCCTACCGGTGCATCTGCTCCCAGTTTTTAGTGGAGTCCGAGTTGCTCATTTGCTTTTGTTACTTTGTATGTATGATTTTAGTTACTTCATGTTCTTTGTTGTGTATGTCTGTTTTCCATGTCTGGTCTTTGTCCCTGGATTACATTCTTCTGATTACCGCTATAACCTTGGTTCCCTTGATTACTCTTCCGAATTACGTATGTCATTTCAGACAATGATTTTGGTCCATTCATTTAGCAGACCCCCTACATATAGAAAATGGCTGGCGCTGAGTTTCTGTTAAGTGTTTTTTTATTCCCCACTGGGTAACATAGTGATAGGATGTCCTTCCTTGTGTTACACTAAGAGATATCCATCTCTTATCTACTAGTAGATGAAGGAACATATATGGGGAAACGCCACAAATTCGCCATCATATAACCTTTATAATAAAAAAGCTTCAGGATGCACTATACAGTTACGTTAAGGCGCACTGTTTCGCACACCAAGTTACCCCGGTCAAATTTTGTAAAACTTAAAATTAAAAGTTGAAATTTGGTGGATATATTGTTTAAATGTAGTTAAGCATTTATACATAGACAGATGTAATATATGTAATGGTAAACAGGTGTAATTTAAATGAAGAACAGTCGCCTGCCGTATCAGGTTTTCTCCTCAGCATCAGTTTTGGTTTTGTGCCATAACTTTACTTGTTTCGACCAATTGTTATGAAATTGTGATATGATTTCACTAACCACTAAAGGAAGGTTCCTATTAAATTAACTAATTTATTTGTTTATTTGTGAACCCCTACCTTTTTAGAATAAGGGGCCGAACAGGGTAAAAATAAGTGATTTATTAAAACCTAAGTAGAATTTTTTTTTTTGACAATCCCATTTGTAATGTGTTCCTTGTTTAATTCTGATAAAACAAATGTATGAAGTAGATTTGGTGTGTATTGGACCGTTTTCGAGTTTAAAGGCGTCTTGAGGCCACATCTCACAAACAAATCTATTTATTTATAATTTGGTTCGATTTCAATTTTTTTTCTTGTTTTGTTTTTGTTTTTTTGTTTTTTTGTTTGTTTTGTTTGTTTTGTTTTTTGTTTATTTTTCTTTCTTTTGTTGTTTTTTTCATTTTTTTTTGCTTGCATTTTTCAATCAGATCTCAGAAATCTCTTACGGTTTTCGAGTTATAGAGGTCAAAGGAACCACATCCAGAAAAAATCAACTTCATTTTTTGGTAAGTTTAAAAAATATATTTGATTTCTTATGAAAACCCCTGCCCGCGTTTTTCAATCAGATTTCATTTATCTCTTACAATTTTCGAGATATAAGGGGTCAAAGGGTACACACCCAAAAAAAAACCCGACTTTTTATTTTTGGTATGATTTTGAAAATTTGTATTTGAATTATAAATTTTGTGCAATATGGTGTCCAAACAAGTTGTTGTGTCCATAATAAATTGTAAGTCCCAATGCTTAAGTGTGTTAAAAACTAATATTGTGTCCACACTTCCCCCAACTGTTCAGGGTTCGACCACTGCATTCGTATCATGCTGCGCTCTTCGAGGTAGTACAATACAGCTAGGTCATTTCTAAAAATTTGGTCTCATTTTGTTGAAATAAAGCTGTTTTGAGGCAGTCCACACAGAAATTTTTAGTGTTTTGTCATAAAAAGTGCACATTTTCTAAATCCTTGGTGTGTGGAGGTTTAAGTCATTTATAAGTAATTTAGTGATTATTCTTATAAAATCCAGTAGCCATGGTAACATACTGAAAAAAATATTACTGAGTTTTAGTACAAATCAGGGGTGCCTTTCCATTCGATGCTTAAGTTTGGTTGTACAGAAAAACTAGAAAATGGAATTTCACGTTCTAGTTTTTATGGTAATGTAATGTAGTAAATAAAGCTTAAGTTTAAACAGAATCCTTTCAGTCTGGAACAATTATTTGAATTAACTTATCCGTATGGGTTACCTTCACCGTATCACTGTAAATCTTGGAAGTATGTTTTTATTGGTTCTAATATTGACTCTTTTATCGATAAATTAAATATGAATATTTTCACTAATCTTAGGATCCTGTTGGACGTGTTTATATTGATATTCGTGTTGAGTAGACCAAGTATGTACGAACGCGAAACGTTTGTCTTGTTTGTATGTATAGAGGAGGAAGACAAACTTTGATTTGCCCGCCTGTATTTCTACACTTGTACTTTCTAATTTTTTCCCTAGAATTTTCAGTTTTCCTTTTTTGTGTTGGAGGTCAAAATGGGAAGATTTAAAACTGTTTTGTTCTTTATATAAAGTAGAAGTTATGTTTTGTTTGGTCAAACGAAGTCATTTTTGAAACGTTTATTTCAAGAATGATAGTGGGACGAAAAGAAAACAAAAACATCAAACAAGAAAACCAAAAAAAAAAACCAAAAAACAAAAACAAAAAAAAAAACGAAACGAAAAAAAAAAAAAACAGAAAATAGCTATAGTAACAATCACCTTTTGTGTAAAAGTTAATAGCCCCTAAAACATTAACGACAACAGAAAGGTACTTCATCGGTTCATAATGCCGATAGGTGCTAGCTACAAAATTCTTTTTAAAGTAGGGGCATATAAATTACCTAGCTGCCCCCAAGATTATATAGCGATCATCATGAAGGTTCGATATAAAAAATGGCGGCCGCTATTAATAGGTTCTTGCTAGACTTCGATTCAAAATGCTTTCACTTTCAAGGAGAAGTTTATTCAAGACCATCATGGAAGCGAAGGAACTCACTGCTTCGTATAATGCAACTAAATGATTGACATTTGAAAAAAATTTCGGTCTCCATAATGCGCGTTTTCTTGTTATATATAAAATATTTCGCGTTATTACATTTTTTAGTCTACGAAAATGAGCTTAATGGGCTTTCGTAAGTATAGTATCAGTTGCTTTTGGATTTTGAACTAGCTTACAGAAACAGCGAGTACTCTTTCGAAGCAGGAAAAGCTTGTTGTATTTTGTCCTATTGGTTAAGTTGTTTGTATTCTGCATCGATCTCAAGAATTCGAATTTCACAATATTTCGAGTTCGTTTATTGTTGTATTTTCTCTCCACTATCCAAAGTTAGGGGGTTGAGCGCTCACAAACATATTTAACCCCGCCACATACTAAGTACTTTATGTACCTTGTTTTTTTTTTGTTATAGTTTTTTCTACAGATTAGGCCGATTTTCGTCCTTTATGAAATTTTTTACATCATTTATTTTGGGGCCTTTTACAGCTTGCTTAATGGTATGGGTTTTGTTAATCATTGAAGGGTGCGTGGTGACCTGTAGAAATTTAATTGTTCGTTGCTTGGCGGGTGACGGCCTCACTGGCAATCATTCCACATATCCTATTATTCCACATCTCCTATTTTATATTTAGGTCAGCTCTGAAAGGCTCCGACAACAAAAGTCCTCTGCTTTTCTAAAAGAGTTGCTCATAAAATGTCAAGTCATCGGCAATTCAGCTCATTACCACTGTTATAGCGTAATTGAACATTCAGATATGGCGAACGCTTCTATTTGCTTTCTGTTATAACATAATCTACCACAATAATTCTTGATTGTTATGATATTGAACATTGTGGTACAACTAATAAAATCGATAGAAGTTATTATACGGCAAACAGAACAAATTTTATTGCTTCAATTCTATTTTTGCCAATTATAACCAAACATTAAGGAATTTACCACTCGTGAGGTATTGAACCTTTGTGGTACAGTTGTATAGAGAACTCGTGTGGTATTGAACCTTGTGGTACAGTTGTATAGAGAACTCGTGTGGTATTGAACCTTGTGGCACGGTTCTATAGTGATCTTGTGTGGTATTGAACCTTGTGGCACGGTTTTATAGAGATCTCGTGTGGTATTGTACCTTGTGGCACGGTTCTATAGAGATCTCGTGTGGTATTGAACCTTGTGGCACAGCTCTATAGATATATCGTGTGGCATTGAACCTTGTGGTACAGTTGTATAGAGAACTCGTGTGGTATTGAACCTTGTGGTACAGTTGTATAGAGAACTCGTGTGGTATTGAACCTTGTGGTACAGTTGTATAGAGAACTCGTGTGGTATTGAACCTTGTGGCACGGTTCTATAGAGATCTCGTGTGGTATTGAACCTTGTGGCACAGTTCTACAGAGATCCCGTGTGGTATTGAACCTTGTGGCACAGTTCTACAGAGATCTCGTGTGGTATTGAACCTTGTGGCACGGTTCTATAGATATATCGTGTGGCATTGAACCTTGTGGTACAGTTGTATAGAGATCTCGTGTGGTATTGAACCTGGCACAGTTCTATAGATATATCGTGTGGTATTGAACCTTGTGGTACAGTTGTATAGAGAACTCGTGTGGTATTGAACCTTGTGGCACGGTTCTATAGTGATCTCGTGTGGTATTGAACCTTGTGGTACAGTTGTATAGAGAACTCGTGTGGTATTGAACCTTGTGATACAGTTCTATAGAGATCAGTACGTTAATACACCAATAAGGCAAAGAAGAAAGAAAACATGAGAAAAGGTCAATAGAATTTAAACAGTGATAAAATTCATCTTCTTGACCCACCCCGTCAAACTTGTTTTTTTTTAGTAATTAGCAAAAATATAGTAAATAATAAGTATAAAAAATAAATAAATACTGAAAAAATATTGATTGATTGATTGATTGAATGTTGGGGTTTAACGCTCGAGTAGCAATATTTCAGCTACAAAATGTATATTCAGGCGATGTACATGAAATGAATGATGATGATGAAATGAAAAATGGGATGGGACACAAGGATTATAGGGTCGAAAAATTTTGACTGCCACTAAAAATAGGGAGAGATGGGTATGGTCGGGCAATTTAGCCTCCTGTAGCGGAGCGCAAAAGTTCCTACTCCCATCGAATGCCACAGCAGTGTTCTTTAACGTGCGAGGAACGTGGCATCTTTTCCAACACGGTGCACCACTATGGTTTGCGGTCAGGTTTTCCGTATTATAGCCTGACAACCCCAGCATGTAACACGCCAGGGGTACCCCATTCCACCACCCGGGGCACACAACACAGTTGCTCTGTGGGCAGAGCGCCCTAGCCCCCGGCTATATAAGGTTCTGAGCACTATTTAGTCGCATTTTACGACAAGCTTAGCGCTGCTGCAGGCCGGACGCCCGGACCTTCACGGGGAATCAATTAATAAAACAAATCACTGAATGTCAACTGAAATAAGATCTCCACAGCATCCCTGGGTAGAATGCAGTAAGGGACATACTTTGATAATAATCTGTTGTATAGTTTTAGTGAAGTTTTTGATATAACAACAATAATATTACCCCCAAAACAAGTAAAAAAGAGAGAGAGACCAATACATTTTAAAGCTCACTGCTATCAACAAAGAGGGGTAAAAATTGAATAAAATGAAAAACTTCAGGGTAAATTGACCTCATAGAACTGAACTGAACTGAAGTGCTTAAGAAGTCTTAGTTTTATTATTTTTGTTATGGTTTTGAAATATAGACAAATACTGGTGTCAGACTCCTGTTATATTTTTAAAACGGCGGCCACGCTTTTGAACAATCAAAAATCGAAACAAAAACATCATAAGGAACAATTCTGTACAGTTTCAAGTAATTCTGTCAAGTAGTTTAAGAGAAGATGCTTGTGCATAATTTAATTATTGATTTCAGTAGATGGAGGAAAGACCAGACATGTAAACGTCATCGACGATGACTATGGACCTTTAGTATGATGATGGTTTGAACTCAAATGAACCTTCGGGATAGGTGAGCTATAGAAATAAACGCAGACCAGAACAAATGTAGCCTGTCATGATTAAGCAATGTACCAAATATCAATAAGTATCATCAAGCTTTATGATTAAATGCTTCACAGGATGTAGCTTGATTCGAACAAAGAGATCTAACCCGGAAACGTTTAATTTATAGCTCTGGATTTGGAACGTAAGTAACTGTTGAATAAGATTATGACAGGGAAAAATTGTCAAATAACCGTGGCCAATTTGCTGTTAGACATAAGAAGTAACATATACAAAGTAGAAGATAATTTTTATTTCGGAACCCATTTTGGCCTTTAAAGCCTAAAAAGTAAGGGTCATAACCCTTTTAATCCCCAAAACCTTTCTTTTATGATATGAAACCTAATTACACACTTTCACTTGAGTTATTGCCCGAAAACAAGACAAAATTTATTATTTGGGCGATGATTTTTTTAATGTATACAAGTGTGGATACAGACTGGTATTGCCCTAGGGTCAAGTATGGACGCAGACTGGTATTGCCCGAAGAGCAAATTTGAACATACATACGTTTTTTTCTAGCGGAAATCAAAGGAATGTAATCCAGGGACAAAGACCAGACATGAAAAACAGACAAACACAACAATGAACATAAAGTAACTAAAATAATACATATAAAGTAACAAAAGTAAATGAGCAACTCGAACTTCACTTAAAACTGGGAGCATGGCCCAGGTGCACCGTCAAGAAAACTCCTCCATCTACTGAAATCAATAATTGAATTATGCACATGTTTATAAATATATATGAACATGTGTCACTAAACATCTACTGATATCAATAAATGGGGAACAAATTCCACAATGATTTGCCACAACCATAAGACATGTCATATACATATTCTTCCTTGAAGGTGTACTTGCATGGATGTGTAGAACTTGCTATGTCATGTTAATAAGGATTGGACATTCACTTTATGTAGGTTAGCTTGGTAAAATCTGGGCTCTCAGTTTATTTTGATTGCGTTCTTTCATACCCCAAGCCAAGTCAGAGAAAAAATTGCCAGAAAATCTCTAGCACTACTGGAGTAATAAATAGACCACCCGTTTAGGCCTAAAAAATGTTTCCGATCACCCAACTGACCCTCCCTCAGACCCCCTACTCATAGGTTTTTATTTGATGAATTTTGAAGAAAAAATAGCGTAAAAATTCTGCTGATTGTCTTTCAGAAAAAAAAAGAAAATTAATTGAAAACACACTTGCCACGAGTATGCTCTTGGTCGTGGATAATCCCTTGGAATTCGGCACTTGAGATATTTTTTGTTTTTACCACCTCGTGCGCTGAATCCCTAAAGGGATTAGGCTGTGGACTAATTCTATTACATGTTTAGTCTTTGCATATTTGGTTTTCATTGTATCTATGACTTTGATAAGTCGTTTCAAACATATCAAATCAAAATAAAAATTCCTACCCACGGACCCTACAAAATGTTGGAATAGTGCTTTGGAAACATAACATTATTTTTTTCGGCTTAGGAAATTTCTCGTCAATTGCCTGGCAAGGATCTATATCTGTCTAACATGCACTGGAATTGTTGATTTTATCCAAAAAAGTGTTTTGCTGGGTCAGAGATTCAGCAAATGCTGCTGTAGACTATACAACGCTGTGTTTAGCATGTATATTACAAATCGAATCACTAGGTGACCGATCAACATTAAATCACGTGATAATGCATTAATTGTAATGAATTTAATGAACGAACGTGGTCACATGACAACTAATTTCCCCAAATGCACAAAGACCCACATTCACGGGTTTGACTATGCCTGGGGACTGTGTTAACACTTTGATGCTTTAGACCGTCCGTGAGAAACCCCAGACGTTAGCCAAGGACGTTAAGAAACACCTCAATCCGTCATGTATTACATATATGAGAGCAAACCGGGTCTATCAGCATTGAGTAAATATGTTAGCATGAAAACGAAAATTAAACCAAGTATAGGAACAGTCAGCTGATTGTCAGCGTCATTCATATCGTGCAAATGATTGGCTGACACTGTGTTACGAAAGATTTTTGGGGGGATTTTAGTGGTTTATATCCACAGACAGTCGAATTATCACCTAGAAGCAACGATGTTACAGCTTTAAAATGCACGAAATGAAGGATGTAACGAATATACGGAAAGTGCTATCATTTTAAACTTTGTTATAGTGTTATTTAACAACCCTAAAATCAACACAAGTCTGCCTGGTGGAACCTTGTAATACGAATTCCAGTAGGTTTACAATGTTTTAAAATGTGCGCATTTTGTCCTTTTTCTGAAATAGAAAGGGGTTTTACCCCAAAGTATCGACCAAAAGGGTGCTATGAGGCATCATGCTACAACATCATAGAGACTCCTATACATTTTCTTATGCTATTATTTAGAAACAGATAAAAATTGTATTTGCCCCTTTTTATCCCCAAATTCCTGAATGGTATAGATCATAGTCTTACATTTGTCCATCCTCCCAGGTCAGGGTTTTGCTGTATATTTTTATCCAATGTTTATCTATGTTAGTGGGTTAGTAGAACCAACTAGCGACTGGGCTCCTGTGTAGACTTTCTGGCCTACCCTCGATCACACGTGGATCTGGGAGCGTTTCCCCAGCCTAACTGTCTTGGAAGTATACATATATGGAATAGTGCTCCCCCAAACCCCTGACATCACTCATTTATATTTAGCGGGTATCATCCAGCCAATTCTGATTGGTTAAGTCTCCGGATACGAAGCACCAATGAAAATCGATTTAACAATTAACGTCAGTGGAAAGGTAAATAATAACACGAGGTAATGGACAATCCAATATAGAAGATGTCACAAATAATTCAATATGAGCAAAATGAGCAAACATGATAACAGTAGATTTTGTTTATAGTCTTCAAAACAGACATTATGTGTAGCCATTTTGTAAGTTATATCGAAGAGTTTCTATTAAGAGTGATTTGATTGGATTTTGGATCCGGGTTAAATTTAGGCAACTCACTAGATGGCGCTGCACGACACCCGCTAAATACGAATGAGTGACGTCAGGGGTTTGAGGCGCCGAAGGTGGACTCAAAACCCTGAGTTGGGAGGAAGACATTTATGGTAGAGATCATTTTGCTACCATAAGATATACATATGCACTCATACGCTTATACTTGAGTAATGTAGTTAAATTTTATAAAATGCTTGTTTTTGGCCCCTATATCCAAAAAATAACAATCGGTATCATTATCCAAAATGATATCATGTTTCCTTTAATGATTTAAAATATCTCGTTAAGAATTTTATAAAGGTCCATTTCTTAAAATTCGCACAAAACTGAAAGTCTGCGGACGACGACATGGACGAAGATTTTATTTGTGACATCTTATTGTAAAGGTTTATCATTACCTTTGAAAAAAAACATTATTAACTCAACCACAATATTCCAGGAATTTATGTAGGAGTAATCAAGGGAACCAAGGTTATAGCGGTAATCAAAACAATGCAATCCAGGGACAAAGACCAGACATGGAAAACAGACACACATAACGAAGAACACAAAATAAAACATGACTGAACCTAAAAAGGAAAATAGTGATCGTACATAACAGGTTGTTTTAAACTGTGTAAATAAGTGCACCATATGAAGTGAAACTCAGTTGTATATTTATTTTGTCAGATTGGATAAAAATATACAACAAAAGTCAATAGCGATTTTTATCTAGTTTAACGTATAAATGTATATCATATCTAGGGCATGGTACGACTTCATTGTTTTCTAGATGCACAGGCTTGACTATGGTCATATGGAAATGTGCCCAGAAAATAAGCCCATATTTGTCATAATGTAATGATGAAACTTGAGCAATATACCTAATATCAAATGAATAACTTCTAGATTGACAAAAACTGTCGGAACACTTATTTACTGGACGGATACACCAAAACATGAGGTTTAAACATTAAGTACCAGTCCATATAAAATTCAGACAATGCCAATAGTAAAGTGATTCATGGTGTAGAAAAACCCACGGAACAAACAATGCTTTTTCAATCTACATATGTTATTTATTTACATAATAATATTTTTTTCTGAATTCATATCTGTACTTTTGAGAAAACATCACATTCATCTCTCACTAAAATTAACCAAATCAAACAAAATCAAGAACGATAACTCTTGCAAAATTCCAATTTTATGTACGATCGACATAATTTTTTTCTCAAAAGCGCAACCACAAAATGAAAAACTAAGACTGGTTATGTGATTAGGAACTGTTTCTGACGAAGAAATTAAACTGAATTCAGTGGGTTTTTGACATGCATGAATCACCTTCTCTCTGATTATTATAAAGACTGATACTTGAGTCCTCTTCTCCGAAAGGGCACTGACAAACCACCTGGATTTGGCAGGTACATCACTTAAATCAGCTTCAACACGCAAATCGCTCATGTCATAGGTCGTTGTTCACAAAATAAAACATTGTGCCGAAAGAAATACATGTGTCCTCAAAAACTAAATCAACTGATCAGTTCATGATGACAAGGACCACAAAATATTCAGAGTAGTATATTGCCAAATCTGGTATGGTTTTTTGTTTATAAAAAATTATTTTTATGTAATGAATCCAGAGGGTTTTAACGAATTAAAACTATTACTATTATGATATATAGTCCTTTTTTCCAAGTTACTGCATTTACTCCAGTTCTATGACTATTTAGGCAAAGGGAATGACTCATATACCTGACAGTCTTTGTACTGCAACATTTTGCAAGAGCAGAACAGTTTACTATTTTCTCTTTTCTTTTAAAGTTTTGTTACTACTTAATAATTTTTCGTGGAAATGAAGTCCTTAAAATATTTCAGATTCCTATCCTATGTCAATCCGATTTTTGTTCTTTTGAATATAGATTTAATTAACAGTTTTTTTAAACAATTGTATAAAAGATTCACAGACGCATTCAATCATTTAATATTTTTCAACCAACAAACAAAAATAAAAAGTACACTTGCACTCATTTTCCCAAAGAGCGAATGATGTACTAGTATATCCATAACTTGTAACATATATCACTTTCTGGCATACATATATTATAGGATTAGACACTGTTTTTCGGACTTTTATGTCAGGTTTGAGAGTGAATGGTCAGATTTTACACATCGACAAAGTCTGGAAAACCCGTGTTTAATCCTTTTAATACCAATGCCTAACTACCTGAAATATATTGATAGTTGTTTTCTTGTAGACACTCATTCAGTGAAATTGACACCTGAAATCTACATTGCAAATAGCGGCACTCAACCAACAATGTGGCATGGTTGTCAATTTCAATATTCAAAGTATTTACTGGGTACTGATAACTATATTCTTAAGCTTTAAAAATATAGTTTTGAAAATACAATGCCATGTCGAAAATGAATGGAATTAAGCAGATAATACCGTTTTGAGCCTCTAAACCGCTCTATCTTTTGTCGAAAGAAGGATGGTAGCCATGTTGTTTACGATATGTACATGAAGTTTCCATTGTTGTAAAAACAGTCATGGCTGAGGTCGTAAAAAGGTGAAAAACCAATCATAATGCACGAAAAAGGCGTATGCTAATTAGATTGGAATTATTGTCTGTTAAATGGTTAAATGGTTATTGGCACACATTAATTATCTAGGACACAAATAAACATAAAAATGAAATAGTATATGGCACAAACGAAAGTAAAAGTGTTAGACATTTCAAAAACTTAAAAAAATTAACATTTGAAATCTAACCATTTGAAAAGCATTGAGATGATTGCTGCACCACTTCCTACGGATTTCTGGTGACATCTTACATATAGTCACATAAAGGTCTGTAATAAAAGGTTAATCAAATATCTATTGCTGTCCTATAAAAACTTTATTTAATCACCATTTGATAATATCCGACTGAACTTATTTTGTAATGAACTATTATTTAACATAAAATATCATTTGTAATGATAAAAAAACTATAAATACAAACTATTTTCCACTTGATACAAGTTCCTCTCTTGGTTTCTTTTTAAGATGTGGATAATTTGTATAGGACATTGACGAAACTACGCTATGTTGTTATGTATGTACAAATCATTAAAAATATGCAAATATGAAATAAGAACAGATTGCACTCTTTGATGCAGCACTAAAAAAATAAAATAAAAATGTTGACATGTACTCCGTAACATTCATAAGTTCCACAAACCACATAATAGATATAACAGTAATTTAATTAATTAAGGTTCTTTCCAGAGTGATCAGAAACGATTAGAAATTTATCATTGAGTTTTGTAGATGTACTTCCCGCTACAATGTTGAACATTGACACAGACTATTTCATAGCACTACAAAGGGGAAAAAGAATATTGCTGACTACACCTTAAAAACGTATACAAAGTGGCTTAGTATAGTAAGCTTACATCTCATGTATTTGACATTTTGTTTTGAAGTAACTTCTGTACAGTTGACTCTACAACTGCCTGTTTTCTTTGTAGATCTGGCAAACGTTGCTTCTGTAACTGTTGGACGATATGTGGTGGGACTCTTAGACCCTTTTCAACAATAGTGTTTTCCTTGATTAGTGTCTGGTTGGGAACAACGAATGGTTGCGTCGGTCTTAAATCCGAACCAACATTTGATGATTCCACTCTAGGCGTTGGTAATTTCTTAGGTATTATAAGGATAGGTGTTTTTGACAAACATTCTTTCTCTGCACTTTCCAAATTATCGACGATGTTAGGTTCCTCAATAGATGATTGCACCTTACTTGACATTGTGAATGTTTTAGTGGATGCCTGGGTGGATAGTAGCTCTTCCCTTGGCAATATGAAAGTAGTTGGTTTTGACGAAGAGTTTCGTTTGGGATTTACTACATCATCGGTTATGTCTAAAATATCGGGATCCACCCTTACAACTACTTGAGGTTTCCTCTTGTTCCGCTTCTCAAAAGTCTCTGTTATCTTATCGGAAGTTTTGATGGTAGTTGACTCTGAACTAGAAAAATCTTGATTTGTGAGTAATGAATGTTTATTGCCAAACATATTTTGTTCTTGAACATTGGATGAAGACTTTGAGTAACCTTGAGCAGGTATCAGTGTAGTTTCAGGTGTTTTCTTAAAAGTTGATATCATGTCACTTTTTACAGTCTTACAAGTTTTGTTCACCTGCATAATATTTTCAATAGGACAAGTTAGAGGTATTGTGGATGGCAACAAAGATGTGTTTTGTAATTGCACTCCATGTTGCTGTACTACAGGACTTTGCAGCAAAACTTGTATCGAGGTAAGAGAAGATGATGACGTTAAAGTTTTGTTTTTGCAGCCAATATTGCCTGAATGAGACATTATCAAAGTAGGCTTTATTTGTTGTGTCATTTGTCTTTCGTACGACTTCGACTTCACGGCTTTTTTTAACAATTTTGAAGGACTGTATTTCATAGTAGAGGATTGCGATGCTGAAGAGACTACCTCTACTGCAGCTTGCGGAACAGCTGTCATTGTTGAACTTGTCGAATTTCCAAGGCAAACTGGTAGAGATTGTTTAAGACATGAACTATCTGGCCGATTTATTTTACTTGATGCAACCAGTGGTGGTGGTTGTAATATTGAAGGCATGAAAGACACACTGGAAGAACTCAATAAACTTTTAGGCCGAGCTTGTGAAACTACCGGGACGAAGTGGTTCGTTTGAGCATTTCGACCTAATAATGTCATTATTTCCGAGGTACAAGGTAGCATAGCTGGAGCAATCAAGTTTGGTGTATCAGTGATTTTACCGTCCTTATTCGAAATGAACAAACTTGTCTGAAGTTGTTGGGGCTGTCTAGCAACACTGCAACCAGTAACATGTCCCATGTTTGCCTTTTCGTTAGAATTATCTAATTTTATTGGAATTAGAACTTGGTTAGGTGGCAATGGTAATCTGAAGTTAGTTTTGCTAATCTGTTCTGTAGTGTTAGATTGATTACCTGGGATAACTGGGACTACTACATTAGAAGAGATTTGCTGTGATTGTACTGGCAGACCCGAAGTATTAGGCTGTACTATCAAAATATTTGCTGGAATTTGAGAGTTCATATTAAGTGAGTTTTCTTCCACGTTCTTAAAGTTTAAAATGCCAGTATTTGACTGAATATTTGATTGTGGCATTTGAGGTACTAATAAACCAGTAGATGTTTGGTTTACAAAGATACTGTTCCCTACACTTTGATTGCTATTGGTTTGTAATTGAGAATTTGCTAAAAAGATTGGTTGGCCATTCGATGCCAATTGCCCAGTTTGCGACAGAAGATGATTCAATAACTTAGGGCCTTGTGCGTTTTCTTGATTTGGTTGACGAATATTCGCAGAACTAGGAACAAGAAAAATTGGCTTAGTTGCAGCATTTTCAAAGTTGGGCAAAGGTGATCTCACTTGTGTATTATTCTGATTTGCATTCAAGCCTTGAAAGACAGTTGTTCGACAAGATATTGCATCTTTTACTAAAGTCGACACAGGAGCTATTTCTGGTTGCACAGAATTTCCAACATTGCTTGGTGACCGTTGCTGACAACTTGCACTTTCTAAATTAGAAATATGACTTAATGGTACTTCTATTTTATTGACCATTTGCAATTTAGAATCTACAGAAGCTGGATTTGTTTTGGATTCGGAGACAGTTGCCACCGAAAGATTGCCACCTTTCAGTACATTGAACAAAACATTCTGTACAGTTCCGTTGATTAGCATTGACACAACAACTTGTTTCGACTGACTTGAACCAACGCTAATAGCTGCAGAAGATTGTGGCACAATGGGAGGTTTCGGCATGGCCAAAATGGGAGTATCTACTATTGAAGGATTTTTGTTTAAGGGAAAATGTCCTACTGCATCCGGTCTTTTCGGAATGCCAACTGAATGTTGCTTTCCTGAAATATCGACATCTACTGATTTTAATGCATTTGGCATATTTGTTTCCAAAGATTTGTCGTTGTTTACTGGCATATTTCCAACGACAACACTGTTAGATGACTTCACAATGTCATTCTGGGTAATATTTAAACCCCCTTTCTCTTCTGGAACATTTGCAGTTACTACGGACAGAGAACCATTATCCTGTACATTAAACAATACATTCTGTAAGTTTCCATGGATAAGCATTGGTGCTAAAACTTGTGTATGCTGATTGGCATTGACATTAGTCGTGAGATTAGACGACGTTACGTTATATTTCGACATACCACCAAGAGTATTAGCACCAGGAGTATATGGCATTGGGCTAGGTTTTTCAGCAAGAGTGTTTTTATTGCTTGTTATCTTTACATCTTTACCCTGCCTATTTAGATCACAATTTACCGGTCGCATTTCATTGGCTTCATCAACAGCCTTTACATCTACGTTTGCTCCACTACTTATAAATTTATTGTTTTTCTTCACAGGTTCTACTCTGTTTACCCCCGCTTTGTCACATAAAAACTTACTAGTAGATCCTATAATGTCAGTCGGCACAATTGTTGATCCCAGAATATTTTCGGAAAAAGCTGTAGATTGATAAGCAGGTAGTTGAGATGTCACTTTTTGTTGATCTCCTTTGTTAGGAGTGACAGTAGTCATTTTGATTGATTGATTCCCAGAACCAGTCGAAATAGATTGAATGTCATTCTTTAAAAGTGGATCTATGCATCCTCCAATTGCTCTCTCATTGTCACTTTGCATCATGGAATTCTTTGCTGACGTACTTTTACCACCCTGATGTTGACTATCACTATCGCCAACCCTAACTATGAAAGGTACACCATCAACATTAACAAGTCGAAATGATGCTATGGTTTTTGTGTCATTGGCTTGTTCTAATTGGGGCACTGTTGTAGGATGGCACACCTTTGGAGCAATCACAGTTCCCTGTTTTGCTAGCGACGGTATATCAGTATCAGTTAATTCAGTGGGAAGTTGTTCGTGTTTAATCGATTTGCAGACTTCTGGAGATACTTTAGTTCCTAAGATTTTGTTTGTTGAAGTTATTGGCTTAGTTGTTTTCGTGTTTAATCCCGAAACACAATGAGACGTACTAACATTTGGATTGGTACTTTGAATGAGAGAGTTTAATTTTTTCAGGTAGGCTGCTCTTTTATCCCTCGGTGCAAGAGCCAATTTCTGCAGTAATCCTTGAAAAGTTCCTTCCTCTTCTTCATCAAAAATTGACATATCAACAGAAGTTTTATCATCTAACGACTGTACAAGTGGTATATGAGGAGGTGTTTGCTCTGTTGACTCGGTAACATCTTTTGGTTCAATCTTAATAGTTATTAAATCACTTTTATTAGAATTTGTCACTGATGTTTCCTTTGGAATTCTGTTTTGTTTTCTATCATCATGGCCTGGTAACTTTCTAGAAGTATACGTCTTCTCCAGCTTTGCTGCATTAAATGAATTTACGTGTGGAGCACGGTGTTCGTTAATTCCTTTTAATTTTGAATTTTTGACTTTTTGTTCCATTTTCGAGTTCATATCAGCAAGTTCTCTGTTTCCAGTGGTGTCTTTATTAGTAGTCAAACATTGATGGATTTCTTTAGTGGTACCTGTTTCAGTTTTCAAAATTTTTTCTGGACAACATGAATCAATTTTATGAATGTCTGACCTTCGTTTTCTGGTCATCCTTCTAGCACAGTTATCAGCAGTGTCATTCACAAACTTAACTGGTGAGTTCATATGGCCTTTAGCAGTACAAGACGAATCACAATGTTTATGATGCATCATCCATTTCCGAAAAGACAAACTTTGCTTATTTTCTAGATCTAATCGCTCAAGAGTAACATAGCATTCATTTACCAATGAACTCGTCTTCAATCTATCTGATGGTACTGTTTTAGTCTTTTTCTTTTGCTTAGTGGGAGAATTGTCAGAGTCATCCTGAACACTAAGAGAGAACACTGAATCTATCCTTATGTCCATTGTGCTGTATAAGTACTCATCTACATTTGGCCTGTAACTAACGTAAACGAAAATATGACAAATAATATTAAAAAAATCATTTTGCGTATTCGCATATTTTTAGTTTTCTCTTCAATTGTTTTCTAGTCTAATGGAGTTTAAATATTATTCTATTTTATGATTTTAGATTATATTTATACACTCAAAAATAGTAACACATGCTGCCATTTCCAAAATCAATACCAATCAATTGTTTCTAGTCATCTTGTAGACCTACATGATAATGAAGTGTTCACTACTGCTCACTGAACGCCTAAAAGTAATTGAAATAGAGAACACAGAATTGGACCTTGATTGAAGTTGCATAAAAATAGCATGTCGGTCTGTTCATTGTAGTTGATGCATGCAACACATGTTGCCAAAACCAGAAATGTTCGAAAATAGGCAGTTGAATGATGCGCAACAAACCTTAAAAAGGTATTCTACTACATACCTCTCATGGACTGATTTCTTTCAATAGCAACACAGCATACGGGAGTAAATAACCAATCTACAAATACAAACGAATCATAGTAATATTTTAACATTTTCAAGATTTGAGAAAACATATGACTGTAGAAGCAATTTAAATATTTAAAAGATTATTTATGATGATTCAAAATTAAGACTGTTTGCTTTTGTCTCAAGTAACACTAGTATAATTAACCTCGATACTTACTTTTGTAATATTGGTAAAAGGGAGTGAAAAACAACAACAAAATTGAGTCTTCGTGTTCCACGCCCGCTCAATTTTTTTTTATACTAATAAGAATATTTACTGTTTTTTCCCAAAATTTAAAAGACCCATATTTTAACATGCCTTTGGTATCTTCCATATTTAAGTTCTTTTGAAAACGGAGGCATGATGACGGTTGATTTTCAAAAGTCATCAATTCCATAATAGAAGCCTTTGGTATAAATTTAATCTAAGTTCATTAAGAAATGTAGAGATGAAAGCGAAAAAGGTGATGATTCTTACAATTTTAGACCTTAAGATCGTTGATTTTTTATTCATGGTATCAACCTTTAAAATTAAGTTCCAACTCCACTGAAAAATGAATGCACGCAAGCACTTATATAAGTGATCATGAATAAATTTCAATTTCCAAGGGACGTAACTCCAGCAATATTAGTAGGGATCGTTAGTTCTTGAAATTATTCGATAGAAATACAGGATAACCTTTTTATTCAAATTTGTTGAGAAAAGAAAGTCTAAGAGCCTTACAAGGCGGACGCACGCACAGAAACATATGCGTTGAGAGAGGGACAAAAAATCAAAATAAAGTCATAATATATAAACTTTAAGAAATGTATTTAATCGGTGTGAATAAGTGGAAGGTATAGGGCGTCTTCATTGGAATAAAAATAAAACAATCATATGATATCGTTATCCGAAAGAAGCCGTTAACATCACTGATATTAACACTATTTATTTCAATTGAAGAAACTAATGATGACGAGATATTTTCTTCAAAAAAGTCACTGGTAAGCAATTGAAGTTATCATTTTTTTGTTGAAAAAAGTCTATATTAATAGTAATGGCAATACATGATGTACAGAAACAAAAGACAAAGAACCTGTTTGTATAGATGTATAGAGAAAAATTATCTAGACAAAACAATTCAGATCTACAAAAACTAGTTTGAAAAATTAGAAATGAAGCCAGGAGGTAAGTTATCAGCAAAGATCAGCAACACTTGCTTCTTATCAGTCATCACGTCGGTACCTCAGTGAAAGTCATGTCCAACGCACGAGAAGGACCATCTACATATCTACAAGTCTAAGGTACATCCAAACTTTGGAATCGATGCGAGGCTACAAATTAGCGATGCAAATGTTGGTCGCTCCATCAGCGGGATTCGAACCCCTTCTCTGCTCTGCCATCCATGGCAACACCGCCTGCACTAAGTTCAACACTCTAGATCACTCGGCCAACTAGGCTATATAAAAATATAGCTTTCATGATACTTCCTCGAAAGTAAATCTAGAGCGTGAACGTTAAAGCACATGATGTATAACTGGATAGCGTTTTTAGGCTGACTTCATAATGTCTGTAGTGTCATTTTATTATAACTTCTTTAGATACGATGTTTAAAATCCTCGAATCAACGATTGTTTAAAGATAAAACGTCATCTTTATAGCGGCAACTGTTCCGCCTTTTATTTTAGATAACATCAGTTATAACGTCAGCATCTATAGGGTGAAAGAAAGTAAGCGAATATCGGAACACAATTTGTTCCTATCGGAACGCCGACCGTCTGTTCAAAGACATGTCAACCACACTGGACAAATATTTGCCCAATAAAAAAAATCCAGGATTATGGCAACATCTTCTTTGGTACATAAAATAAACTAAAGATCATTTGGAATCCTTATTTTTTCAAAATAAAGAACTTCTACAAAGTACTGCGTATGTACATCAAGGTGTTCCTTCTTTCTTACCACGATGTATAATGCTTCTGAGTCCAGGTTTCAACTCAAAAGGGGGGATAGTAGTAGAAAGAGGTAACAAATCATAGGCATCGAAGGAATTATATTCAAATTATATCTAGTAATCAGAATTTCAAGAAAATCTTCTTTCAGGATCCATATTGAATTCATACCACAACGAGTGTAATAAGTGTCTTAGTAAGAGTAAGGACACTCTCTAGACTGCTTAGAAAGGGATTTTGTACGACTTGGCTGACCCATCAATGAAACGCTATTTTTTTAAATGGATTCTTACAAAGTTTGTGTATCACTTCAAACGGAAATCAAGGGAACCAGGATTCGAACAGTAATAAAAAAGAACACAATTCAAGGATAACGCCTAGACAAAGAATATAGATAAACACAACAAAAATGAAATAACTGTAAAAACACGTAGTGCAAAGAAACGAACAACCTACACTCCACCAAAAATGGTCGCATGGACCAAATGCACTGATAGGGTAAGCGTTCTTTTCTGGAAACAATCGCAGACTTGCTCATAAATGCACAGTCCGGGATATACGTAAAGGGAAAGGAAAACTATGAAACGGTGACCTAATCGGTTCTCATGGTTAAGATGGATACAACAACACGATCAACAAATTCATGATGACGACCATAAATATTTTATGAGATGAATTTAATATTGTAGCATCATAACCCTACTCCAGAAGCCTAATTGTAAGAAGCGCGATACGAAAAGTCCTCGTTGTTTCCGCAAACCGCATGCGTTGTGATATGAAAACTCCATACACAGCTATTGAAGGTATATTGACACATATGAGAGAAAAGGTTACGATACGGAACGAGAAATTATCGTGTTTGTCATGAGTTTTCCTTTAACATCGATATATAAAAGGAGGTACAGATATGAGGCTCACTTCATAGTGTCAGTAGTGTCTTTTTTTTCGCAAGTTGCGATGTATAAAATCCCAGAAACTAGGACTGTTTAAAGACAGAATGCCGACCTTCTGATGTAAAATACGTCCACCACAGTGAACAATAATGTTGTCGACTAAAAATGCCTGCATTATAACATCTTTGTTATTTTTAAAAAGGTGATTTGGATTTTGAGGAATCTTTGCTAAGTACTACTTATTTGTATCTAGGATTCCTTGTTTCTTAGATTCAAAGGTCTTAATGCCATAATATTTCGAATAAATCTAACAATGAGTTTTTACAGTTATTAAGATGTAATTAAGCAGATAAGAAAAAGATTTTGTATGACACTTGGATAATCAAACCGTAAAAACCGTTTGTATGGATACATATAAAGATTGTGTATCGGAATTAAGGGAAATCAAGGGAACCAGGGTTCGAACAGAAATGAACAAGAACATAATTCAAGGATAACGACTAGAAAATGGTATAGACACACACAACAAAGAACACGAGATAGCCAAAATAACACGTACAAAGAAACAAAAGTTAATAAACAAACCGGACTTCATTAAAGATCGGGACAATGAACAAGGCATATGGTAGGGAAGGCGGCGTCCTCTACTTTTCTAAAAACACCCACCGAGTTGTTCATAAAATGGTCCGTCCTTGGTAGACAAAAGAGGAAAGGAATATATGACACGGTGAACAAATCGGTTTCTCATTGTACAGATGAATATAGCATAACGATCCACAAGTTCATGATGATGACTATAAACGGAAGGAGATCACAATCATTGTATATCGTGAAAACGTCCAAGTAACATAAGACTGATTTGCGATTATCCATGATTTCGTACTTCGAAAGCTTTGCTGTTCTATACATATTGAAAAAGTAATCAAGGGAACCAAGATTCTAGCGGAAATCAAAAGAATGTAATCCAGGGACAAAGACCAGACATGGAAAACAGACAAACACAACAAAGAACATAAAGTAACTAAAATAATATATACAAAACAACAAAAGCAAATGAGCAACTCGGACTCCACTAAAACTGGGAGCATGGACCAGGTGCACCGTTAGGGTAAGCGCCCTCCGCCTTTCTAGAAACACCCGTCGAGTTGCTCATAAAAAGTTAAGTCCGGGGTAGACGAAAGAGGAAAGGAAAACTATGACACGTTGAAACAAAATCAGTTTTCATGGTGCTGATGGATACATCGTAACGATCCACTAGTTCATGATGACGACCATAAAACTTCTGTAGTGATGACTTAATCTTGTAGTAACATTACCCTGTTCCAGAAGCCTAATTGTAAGACGTCTAGCGCGATACAAAAATTCTGCGTAGTTACGGCAAGCTCTGGTATAACGTATGAGTTGTGATATGAAAACTCAATGTGCATGTGCTGAAGGGATGTTGCCACAGACGAAAGGGAAGGTGACAATTCTGAATGAGAAGTCGTCATATTTGTCGTAGTTCGACCAATAGTTTTCCCTTACAATCGATCTCTACGTGTAGGTTAAGATATTAGGCTGACTTCACAGTATCTGTAGAATCCGTTATCTCAAGTTCTTTGGTGGTAGATACGATGTACCAAATCCCCGAAACTAGGATTGTTTAACGATAATACGTCATCTATATAGGGGAAACTGAGATTAAAGGATCTAGCTAAACGATATTCTTTCTTTCGGATCAGATTAGCTATAAAGTCAGCCTCATAAGAGTGAAGGAATGGGTCAGCAAGTAGAGAAGCACAATTGGTTCCCATTGGAATAATGTTTTTTGAGTCACGATTTCAACTGAGTATGGGAAATATAAGTATACAGTGTTGAAAAATCATAGGTTCTAATGTTATTATATTCTGATATTAATCTTGAATTGAGAGTCTCCAAAAGATCTTTCGAACATTGAATTAATACCACTACGGGAGTAACAAGTGTTGTGGTAAGACCGGAAACTCTATTTGACAGCTGTGAGTATAGAAGTTAAAAGTTTTGAAAGATGTTTGGTGGTACATTTTGCAAATCCAAAATAATGAAATCGATATCTTTTAATTCCGAAGACTTATTTGGACTGTCTTGTGCAGTTCAAATGCACATTTCTTTGATCAAGCTATAAATGTTTAGTCACTTAAACAGATAAACGATGAATGTTATTTTGGTGTTTCATTGGTAGTGATATTATAGTTTTCAAAAAAGGCGGTAGATAACTTTCCAACGCCAGGATCTTTAAAAGTTAATGCTGCTGCTTTACTCGATGACCTTTCAAGAATCCTGATTCGTTTAGGAATCTTAGGTATTAAAAGATATCGATTTCATTATGTTCTTGTTTTGAGTTGGCAAGATCCACCTGATCAATAATTTGGAATTTGAAAATTGAAGTTCCAAATAATGGTTTCTGTTCGCAACATTCAGAACATTTATCAATTATATCATGAAGACTAGTATATTCAATGAAAGTCAAATCCCCCTTTAGGGATCAGAATCAGTAATAAAATCAGGACTGTGACTTATCTGAGAGCTGACAAGAGCGGTCATGTGGTTTTGCACTAATCAATGTTTAGTTCCTACAATACACCCTTATGATTGAACGTTTACAGTAAAGTAAATAGTAAATGTGTTGCAATTTGGGGGTTGGACTCAAACTTCAACGATGACATTTCTATAGAAACGGATTAGTTGTACAGGATATTGCAAATATATATTGATAAAAGCATCCAAGGCATTCTTTGCAAAAGAAAGCAGCATAAATTGACCATGGTCCTGTTGATCCGTCTGTAGATTTACCGGTATGAATAATTTATGACAATCAAGCATCACAAACTCGTTTGCATAAAGGTGGATTGAGGAAGTAGGCTTTGTAATATGAGTAAGGCACAACGTATAACCGAGCATAACACTTATACTTTTTTTACATTTGTTAAGGCATTGAAAAAGGGATGATGGCTAAAGAGTAATCAAGGGAACCAAGGTTATAGCGGTAATCAAAAGCATATAATCCAGGGACAAAAACCAGACATGGAAAACAGACACACACAACAAAAAACATAAAGTAACTAAAATCATACATACAAAGTAACTAAAGTAAATGACCAACTCGGACTCCACTAAAAACTGGGAGCGTGGACCAGGTGAACCGGTAGGGTAAGAGTCCTCTGCTTTTCTAGAAACACCCGCCGAGTTGCTCAGACAAAGTCAAGTCCGGGGTAGACAAACGAGGAAAGGTAAACCAAGACCCGTTGAATAAATCAGTTTTCATGATGCTGATGGATACATCATAACGATCCACGAGTTCATGATAGTACAATAAAACTTCAGTAGTGATGACTTCAATCTTGTAGCAACATAACCCTGTTCCAGAAGCCTATTTATTAGAGTTCTAGGGCGATACAAAAAGTCTGCGTAGTTTCGGCAAGCTCTGGTATAACGTATGAGTTGTGATATGAACATTCCATACACAGGTGCCGAAGGGATGTTGCTACAGATGAAAGGAAAGTTGACAATTTTGAATGAAAAGTCATCACGTTTGTCGTAAAGTTTGGTCAATAGTTTTCCTTTACCATCGATTTCTAAGTGTAGGTCAAGATATGAGGCTGACTTCACAGTGTCTGTAGTATCCTTTATCTCAAGTTCTTTTGGGTAGATGCGATGTATCAAATCCCCGAAATTAGGATTGTTTAAAGATAACACGTAATCTATATAGCGGAAACTGAGATTGAAGGATCTAGCCAAACGATAGTCTTTCTTTCTGATCAGATCAGCTATAAAGTCAGCTTCATAAGAGTGAAGAAATAGGTCAGCAAGTAAAGGAGCAAAATTTGTTCCCATTGGAATGCCGACCGTTTGTTGAAAAACACGTCCACCACACTGGACAAATATGTTGTCGATCAAAAATTCCAGCATTTTGTAAACATCTTCCTCTGTATATTTGGAAGATGATTTGGAATTATTTCTTACAAAGTATAAGGAATCTCTACCAAGAACTATATATTTGTATCTAGGTGTACCATCTTTGTAGGAAAAACAACGATGTATAATGTTTTTAAGTCGGGATTTTAACTGAGTATGGAGAATAGAAGAACACAGTGTTAAAAAATCATAGGTTTTAATGCTATTACATTCAGATAATAGTCTTGAACTGATTGTCTCCAAAAGATCTTTCGAATTTTTCAGGATCCACATTAAATTAATACCACTACGGGAGTAACAAGTAATGTGATAGGACTGCAGACCATCTTTGACAGTTGTGAGTATAGAAGTTAAAAGTTTTGAAAGAGGTTTGGTGGTACATTTTGCAGATCCAGCTATGAAACGTTTTTTGTATGGATTCTTGTGGTTTAGGAATCCATTACATAGACGGTAAATCACAATCATCGTCCTTGGTAGAGAGACCAAAAGAGGATAGCACAGATTTATGGTTTTCCACAATCTCTTCTTTGGAGAGAGTGGTAGCAGTATAGGTCTTATCACCGCTATTATTTTCTACGTCTACCTCTGATAATAAACATTGGATATAAAACGTTTTGCAGACAAAAACAATGTTGTTTTGGGCTTTGTCTGCTGGTACGACAACATATTTGTCATGTATAGTAGACAATGTTTTTGCTACATCGGAGTCTTTGAAAACTGATGTAGCCTTGACACTCATTGACCTACTTAAAACTTTTATTCGTTTCAAAATTAAAAACCTCACGGCCTTTAACCACTCTGACAGAGAATCAATGTCTTCTTGTTCTCGTTTTATCCATTTTCTTGCATAGTCCTCGACGGCATCCATAAGAACTTTAAAGTTATAATTCCAATTTATGGAGCAGGGATCAGGGTACTTGGGACCTTTAGAAAGAATATTACGTAGAGATTCGTTTTCGATAATGGTTAAATCTCCCGTAACGACGTGACCAGAAGGACCATATTTGAATGGAGAGCTTTTGCAAGAACAGTCAGGTGGTTTAGCCTTGAAGTCCTCAATCTCGAGGTTCTGCAATAGCCTTTTATGCAATGGGTGAAGTATAGGAATATGAAATAATTGGTATGGATTTGTCTTTGAAATATGGGGGAATTTTGTTGGTAACGTTTTTGTGATGGAGTATGTTAGCCAAATTAATTGCATCTATACCTTTGTTGACAAACGGTAGTGGAAGAAATGATCGTTTTTCTTCATCTTGACTTTTCACACAAACTGGTTTAAAGAGTCTGTGGAAACCAATATCCAAAATGATGGCAACAAGTCTGTATAATGATGAGGTGGGGTCAGAAACAGGAGTGTCAAGACTTGTTTTGTAAAGGGAGTGTAGTAGAGTGAGGGGTATAGAATAAAGTTTGGTTCTAATGTGATGAAGTCCAAGAGGTTTTTGTATGAAAGGAAGGAGACCATCTATGGAGACATCATGTAACTTAGGTGACGTATAATGGCGATGGCCATGACTCCTTTCCCGTCTTGGATTTTTGTCAAATAAATTCATCACATTCATGCTATTGTTATATTGGCTTGAAAGGTTTCCTATACTTTTGATGTTGTCATTGCATCCATAAAGTATTGCAGTATACGTACCTAGTCTGCGTATTCAGTACTCCTCTCTTTCCCTACGATAGTTTTTACTTAGAACGGGACTGTTCGTAGGATGGTAAATTTTTTTCTAAAATACGAACTTTCATGGAGAGGATTGAATGATCTTGTTGATTAAAGTGTTGATAAACTGTCGGGAATTTGGTGGTGTTAATTCCCAAACGATGACCGCACATTCTTTTATTTATTCGTTCTTGCGTTTCTCCGACATATATTAAACCACATAAGTTGCATTCTAATCCATATATTAAGTTTGTTGATTTGTAACTTAAGTCATCGTGACTTCTTGTATGGAAGGTTTTGTTTGTAAGGGAACTGGAGAAGTAAGGGTCGGTTATAAGAATGTTGCATGTTTTGCTAAAGGGGCGAGATGGGATAGGTAAACGGTTGCCCATTTTTTGCGAAAAATAGTTCAGTGTACCGTATCTAGATACTGTAAATAATTATTCTTTTCTATTTTTTCTCAGTTTTTGAATTGCACATTTTAATTTTAATTTATTTAAAATCAATTTAAAAGCCACTTTCATTTTGATTTCATTTCCCTGACCCATTTCTGCGGGCCTGTCTGATACCTATTCCGGTTTCACTGAACTTCTATTGTTAGCCCTGCATGCAATGCTCGATACAAAACATGCACGCCAGGTGATTTAAATGCTGTGGTTTTGAAACATTTATGGTTTGTGTTGTCAGAGACTAATCCGTTGACATAATTGTATTTGGAACAAGATATGTATTTTTTTTTAAACCAACAAGGTACTGCTGCTGCTCCCAACTGACGTGTATAGTATTTTTGCCTACGAAATTGTGTACTTATCCATAGATTATTAGTTGGATGTCATATCTTTTGAATAAGTATATTTTTCCGGGGGAAAATGGAATCTTGTTGATTAAATTGTACGCGAAAGGAAACGCGTTGTGATTTACGGATGACCGATGTCGACAGTCATTTGTTATATCGCTGATATCTCGACCAACGGGAATCTGCAAGACCTCCTATAAGGTACGCTGTGCGTCTGCGTTAGAAGTTCAAAGAATCACATCCTAACGGCTAGTATCTCTTCCAACAGAAAGGACGTCATTCGCATTCCGTCCCTTTTACATGGCTCAACTTCAAGATTTATGAAAAGCATAACCAACTGCATTCTAGATAACATAAGCTTTGAGAAAATTGGCATTGAGAAATGTCTTCAAGAATAACATGAATTATAATGTTACAGTGTCTTAAGATTAATATTAAAAAATCAAAGTATTTAGTATTTTCATCTTTTAAAATTAGGTGATTTCCGATTAATCGATTATCAATTTTAACATCGATTAGTATCGGGTGACTTAATTAATCGATTGATCGATTAATCTTAAAATCACTTATCTCATGCGTAGACAATTTTTATATGCAAAGTAAATTTGGCGTGTTTCTTAGAACTGATAGTCATAATCACTTGTGAATTATATATCGGATTTTTAATTGCACAATATTTGCATTTTTTTATCTTACATTTTATATTTTGAATGCAGCTTTCGTCTGTGGCAGTAGGGAAAACATATTTATCTACTTAATAAAGGCTTCCTTGCAAAAAACATAACACTTTTATTTGTTCAGATTGTAATATCTTAAGATTATGTCTTTTTTCGATTAAGAACAAGAGATATCAATTTATATAAAAAATATATGAGTCATTGACCAGATACTGAAATACTTTAGGTTTATATGATCACTTTGAGAAACACTAAACACAAAAATACCAATCATATATGTAGCAAATTTCGATATGCTGTACATGTGTTTCAAGGAGTGACCTCTCATCAGCAGCATCAGAATAAAATATATTGAAAGATCTAACCCTAAAATTTATTGTGTACAAGAAGTACTCAAAACTATCGAAATAGAAAGCCAAATCCATCACCAAGATGTTCTACTTAGTGCAATACAAGGAATGAGGCCACAGTGTTTTAGATATTTAGAAATTTGTAGTACTGCAAATTCTGATGATTATGATAAATAAAATCTGATATAATTTGGGTCAGACATATCTACCTACAGGATCGGTAAATATTATCGGGAACCTTTGGACTACCAGTAGTGGCATCGACGCAGTGGTTATTAAATACAAAAATATTCTGACATATGCAGTGCATAAAATACTTTGATAGATCGTTTTTCAGATGACAGTGTAGATCTTTCATCCGTCAATAAAATCTATTTTTATTTTAGGCCCCGCCCAGTCATATAAGTATGAGCATGTGACAACAAGTCAAATATGGCGGTCGCTGATACACAACGAAATGATATTTCATTGGTCGAATGTTATGACGACAATAATTTAACTCTCTAACAAATGGTTCTCTTTATCTTTAGGTTACTTACTTGTTCTCCTTATTCTATATAACTGGTTTAAGAAAGGGTAAGTGTGCTTTTTAAATCCAGACAACGCTTGTAACAGCCGTCTCGCAAAATTCATTAAAGTCACGAGTGTATACGTCACTAAGTTATGACCAATGAACAATCTTTTAAAGATCCGCCCCTAATAATCAAGGTCGAGATTTTATATTTGGTCGTTTCAAAACATAAATCAAACATATTTATCAATGTAGTAAAATTGTATTCCATATAGACCCACTTTTAGAACATAAAGAAATTTATGTAGAACACCAAGAATTTTGTGAGATATTATGATACAGGTATAAAATCGCGCTTGGTATTTCAAATCTAGTGGGTTGTCCCATTTTTTTTGGAACCCAGAAATATAACAAAACTTTATTTTAGCCAAAATATAAGAAATTCAATACATCTTTTAAATCATTTAAAATTTTAAAATAGGGTGAACAGTGCGCACGAATGGTCACTCAATAAATTTCGATCCAGGATTTTTATAAAAGAAATATTTAGCCCATTGTTTCGATTTCTAAATTTTACGGAACTAAAATAAACAATAATGGGGTTTTTCGGTATGTTTTTTTGTTGTTGTCAGGTCTAGCCGTCATTTGAACTCTGGTAAAACTATTAAATAATAAACAAGAAAAATATGTCAAGATTGACAAGAAGGTTGAAAACGATTGTTTTGATATGTGCCCCCAAAATTACAGGGTATTCAACCAATCAGATCGAAGACGAAAGCAAATATGGCGACCAGAAATTTCCGTCCTGTTGCGACTTGAAATAAGAAATCCTATAATATTTAGACATGTGATCATCCTTTCATCGCCTTTCATGATGTAGTTACAACGATAAATGGATATATATGTCTTGTCTATTTTAGAGTAGAAGAGAAAATTCAGGTTTGTTTAAAACTAAGACTAATAAATACATGTATTGCGGTAAACTGTGTTCACGACTGTTCTTGTACCATTTGGGATTCTTAGCTGCCCCTATTCCCCCTATTAGACTGATGTCTATCAATAAATCAACGTAATAGCTTGCATTCAAGTGAATGTTTCTTCAATCTTTGTACAGTTTCAGGAATTTAAATAGAGATCAATTATAGTCCGATTCTCAGACCTTGAACAGCTGAAGTCTAGATCTAAAACGTACACTTGTACCTAGTGTACGTGCAGTTCGTTTCAAGCTCATTGGTCTCAAAATGCCATATAGCGTACTTGTTTGTTAGTGTTGTAGCCAGGACCATTTTAATGGGGTAGCCTTTTGTATCAAGTGAAAGGGGCATTGATTTTTTTGTTGTTGTTTTCTATTGCAAACATGTTGAAGCCTTCAGAGGATCCCTGGCTGAGTCACCTCAAACAGCCAAAAACTTCTAATTTGATAGTCATTGCTTCTCTACCAAACACACCATATTTAAGGGGATAGAATGACAACTGGTTGGCTCAGAGTCAGAATAATGTGTCCAAGTTGGATGGCATGCTTTCTTATGGGCTGTTGGGTTCTGTGAGCTACACTCCTTGAGACACTTAGGTTTCCTGCACATACGCTAAACGCACGATAGACGAACGACATAGTAATAATATTGACATATAATGAAGACAGAAAAAAATACAAAATACAATTAATGAAATTATATAAACTAATAATAGCAAAAAAATATAAAAATAACAGCTACCCCAGGAAATAATCGATGTACAAAAATAAACAAACGCTCATATCGTGCGTTTAAACGAACTCTCCCAGCATTTAAACAAGCGCTTCTATCGTGCATTTTTCATGCATTTAAACGAACGTGATTCAATGTGTAAACGCATGATAAATGATGCACCAAGGCTGAAATGGGAAATGTGAACGTCTCAAGGAGTGTAGCACAATAAAGATATGGCTGAGCTTGTTGGTATAGTACTAAACAGGATCTGTTCAATTCGTCAATGTTGTGTTACTTTTAATCGGTTGCTTCGTTTCCTTTGTAACTTCAGTCGTTCAGAATGCATTTCTGTAATGTATCCAAATTCCACGAATCACTACCATTCTGTCTCTTTAAGTTTATTTTACAGGCATGATTTTCATCCATTTTTTAGGGGATTTCCACTATTTCCAATCTGGATTTTACCGTTACAATTCTTTTTTTATTGTATATTTACCTCTGATTTTGCCAGTTTCTGCTTTGTTTGTTGACCTGGTAAAATCATCTCTGATTTTAACTTCACATGGTAATTTATTAAGAATAATGGGAATTAATAGGATTTTGAAAATATCACATGATATACTGAGTTCTTCTAAGCTTCTGATGGAAGTCTCTACTTTATTGTAAAAATATTGTAGACTGTAAACAGTATTATTTTCTAGTCTACTAAAGCTTGCATGAGGGTATTTGTAATCGTTTGCTTTTGTCCTTAAAATTCTGTGAGTAATCAAACAGCTTCCTAGTAGTTGGCATTGGATTGGGAAAATCTGTCTATGGTTTGCAGTGCTTCCTCTGACAACTGTGCTCTCTAATAACAAAATTTTTGGACTTTTTTGAGTGAAGGATTTAGGTTAATGGTGGATGCAAGAGTCCCAAAATGTCTGCCGCAGCAAAATTTGCCCATCAAACTTAGTAAGAGTGAGTTTTGACAACTTATAACTACATGAATGTGACTCAGATGATGACAATGAGCTGCAGTAGATCTTGATTCAGTATAGAAATCTGGCGATGTAGAGGAAAGAATTTTTTGTACTTATCATATCATGGAATCTAAATCATACATATAAGAATTTTGAATTTCCTCAGCTACTTCATCGTCAAAAACTGCATGTACAACTTTGTCAATACATCTAACTTAAACTTAGAAAGATTTTATTTGTATAGGAATAAAAGTAGATATGGCTTTGGGAGGAGGGTTGCTTTACTCTGCAATTTTTGTGTCCATGAATGCATACAATGTACAGTCAGGGTGGGAAACCATTTTTTCCCCAACTTGCCATACTGGCTAGTGGAATATTGATCTTGCTAGCCAAATAGAAATTCAACTAGCCAATTTTTTTTGGTTTTTTGTCTGTACTATCATCTGTTTTCTCTTGGATTTGACTATCTTCTGCCTTTCTTTTTCTTTCTTCAACTATCTTTTCATTTGTTTCTAGATTCATCAAAAACTTTTCCATTTTGGACTATTCCCCCCAGTTGAAGTTTTTTAAGTACTTAAAGTACTCCATTTCTGAACTCATATTTTAAAAATAAAATTATATATCAACAGATTCTGAAACAAGAAAATGTTTATCATTTGCTTCTTGTTCATTTTTATTTTGACAATAAACAAATAATTTGCAAGGTAACATTTCATAAATTACCCAGATAATTTCGTTTGACTACTAATACGAGATCTGGACTGTCACATAGGTTTTGGCACATCCCGTTTACTGGAAATTAAAATGGCAGATCGTTAACAATGCTTTACAGGGCAATAAAATTGTGCAAAATTCACTTGACATATTCAAGATAAACCTCTTAATATGTAGGGAACATATTTTTAATGTATGATGTTGAGGGATGTTTAACTAAATAAGCTGTTGGCTGGTTAAATTTCATTGGAATTCGCCAATCAAATGACGGTCGCCAAATTGACAAGTGTAAGCTAATGAGAACTCGCCAAAATACACATCAACTCGTATTTGGTGAGCTGGTGATCAGTGGTTTCCCACACTGACAGTGTATTTACATTTCATGCATATTACTAAAATACATGAACATGTAAACTTAAACAAACATATCTGCCATCACTTTGACAAAAGACAGAGAAAAATTGTTAAATGGTATTTTTTGCTTTCTTATTTGACAAAAATAATTTGTTTAAAGAATATGGTTATCAGAAATTTCAGTATTTAAACTTGTAACGTCGTTGGTTGAATGTTGCAGCACTGTTAAGTAATATTGTTCATCTTAATTTACCTCTAGTAAAAATTTTGGCTGTTGCCCTTTGAGAAACATTCCCAATTTGTAAATATCGAGGCTTAAACTTTGTCGTAAAGGCATGTAAAAATTTCCCAAACATAGAAAGTTTCAATAGCTTACAATATAAGCCTTTAAATAAAATATTGTGTTTCAATTGGAAACCGTTTGTTTTTGCTATTATGAAAGCACTTTAGAGATCCAGATTATGATCAACACATTGTTTGTAATGCATTTGATGTTTATTTTGGAACTACTTAAAAAAATATGCATAAAGGGTGGGGTAGTTTTGAAAAAAAGCCAACAAAGCCACTGCTGTTTTAAATGTCTATTTCACTTAAGTGAATGAGGGTCCCCAATAAAAATGAATACACTTCAGATAGTAGTCAGACTGTTTACTCCTGAACCTGACATAAATGCAAACAAGTAATAAATTAGTACATTTTTTATTGATCCAGAACAGTGAAGTCAGTCCTAATCCTGTGTATGATTCATTGAAGAATTGGATAATGAATAATTTTGTTCCATTTTTATTGTACATGTAAAAGCGTTGACCATAGTACATTTTCGATGATGCAAACTAGTGCTTAATGTTGAAAATATGCATCCTGTTCACCCTATTACATGTTGATGAAACATCAGAAATTAATCATTTATTTCTAATTATTACATTAGACATTATTTGGACTATTTACAATATGTCAACAGTAAATGGTTATGGCAAATTATTAACAGCAAAAAATATTTAAATAATGCATGTGATACATGTTTCTCTTGTTGAACATGTACATGTATATAGGAATCACCCCATTTGTTGGTCTGTCTGTCCACATTTCTTGTATGTGCAACTCCTTCTTAACCGCTCAATGGGTTTTGATGGAATTTAATAGGAAGGTTAGTGTACTCCTTAGGCCCTTAAAGTGCTGTGGGTTATTTAGTTTGAATACTGGGCTATTGAGGACAGTACACTGCCATCTTGCTACCAGCACTTTGCTATAAGATTTGTTAAAAATGGGTATTGTGGTGATTACAAACCAGTATTACAGGAAACCCATGAGCCCCAGGTCATTTACAGCATCCTACAAGGTAATTAGCTCCCTGGATAGCAGTAAACAAAATAACCTCATGGTCACCCAAGTGTCTGAAGCCAGTCAATAATTATATCATTGCCAGACAAGATTTTTAATTAGTCACCCATACATTGGCCACAAATTAGTTTTAGGGAGGTGTCATTCAAAACAGGCCATGGTCAAAGGTAAATCAGCTCTGACCTAATGCACATGACCATTTATAAATGCAAGGTGATGAAGTGTCGATTGTTACACAATGTTCAACATACCTAAAAAAAGAACATCAAATTCCCTAACAATAGTTATTCTATCAGATACAAAAACCTTAAAAAGAAGAAGGAAATAGCTGACTTTTGTTTACACTGTCATCCAATGTAGGGAGAACACATGCTTATTGGCTGGAAAATTGGTAAGATTCCCAAAGTCCTTAAATAGTCCTAAAGGTGTGAGAAATTATTATTATTAATATTGACTTTAGTCCTGATTTCAAGAATGTACGTTGGGTTTCTGTCATGAATGAATTCCATTTTAGTGAAAAACAGGCTTTGTGTCAACTTATTATTTTTTTATTCTACCAACAATACTGGTTCAATGGTTTTTATAGTCTAGTATAAAATCCTAGCTGGGCTGGCTCTTCTAATGACTTCCTGAAATTTGGCAACTGCCACTTTTCTATCAACATCAATTTTTAGGCCAAAGTTGTCTAGTACATGTACCTCACTACCTGGTATTTTCAATTCTAAACCTTTAAATATAATTGAAAGTTGCAGAGACTAAAAAGGAGTTGAATAGTGAAGGAAGCTATTAAATGATCAAAAGCAACAAATTTGCAGGTAAATATTTATCCATGAAGAACCCTGGGTGTTTGTATGTTTTGAAGAGAATTTTTATGAAGAATTATTTATTTTAATTTGATAGAAGGTCTTTTTACTTTTAACATATGTGCAAGTATATAAAGAAAAAAAAACTGCAAAAAAGTGGTTATTATTGCAGTGTTAAACATAAAATCCAAAAATACTGGGGAGAACACTGATGAGGTTAAAGCTTGGATTGATTTTGGAACTCATGAATTGAACCATTTGGGAATTAAGAGCATAAATGGGACCACTCTGATTGATTGACTTGACAAAGTCATAAGGTGTGTCCACATGTACCTTTAAGTTTATTGTTATAATGCATTAAAGGTGTAGATAACTAATAATGGCCATTATATTTATACATATGGATGTTGTTTATAGAAATCAGCAGTACTTATGGTACCAATTAATTCTTTTATAAATAGCCAGATAACTGCTTAGTGTTTACTTGTAGTTATATGATAAAGCTTGAGTATTATCTGGCTATCGACCAGAATAGATCTTGATCATTGAAGCGTTTTATTTCATGTTTAAACACCTATGGAAATGTGCCTTTGTTGTCCTTTAAAAACAGTATGGCTGACATACTAACATTGTTATAATCAGGTAAATTTGAATGTATTGACAGTAAAATATACTTGCCACTTGTATACATCTAATACTTGTAGTCTTTGCTGATTGTGTGTATTTAAATTAGCTCTATTTCTGTTTTTTCTATTGTACTATGTCAAGAGAAATTAACACCTGAAATTCACAGCACTATGCTGTAACCTGAATATTATTTCTTTCCCCTCATTTTTGCAGAAGTATAGATTGATCAGATCCATACTACACAGTTGTATGTACATACATTTGTACATTTAAGAATGTTGTTTGTTACTATGAATATTAATTTGCTCTCTTCCATTTTAGATCAAACAAAGGACAACAGGAAGATTTATTTATACTTCCTTGTTTGGGATATTGTGGACAGGTAATTATTTCGGTTACATTATTAATGTTAGGCACCACAGATTGAATTTTAAAAAAATGTTTCCAAATCTATTTCCTTTTACTTTGAATTTTACTATTTGAAATATTCAGTTACTGGTAGTGTATCATTCTTTTGCACAGACATTTCTCTTGAAACCTTCCGAGAAGAATGTTTCCTTTCATTTATGTTGTCACAAACCCATTCTTAATATGTAAAATTTTTGTCTTTTACATTAAAAAAAAGGTGTAGTTTACATCTGGAGGCACTTGTACAGTTCCTCAAATGATCCCCACATCTATTTGACTGATCGATGACTGCTGATGGATCACCATCTGATGACCAGTGACCCATCTCTATGGCAGTTTTGTTATGTAAAATGACAATGATTGGTTCATGTAAATTTTGGAATTTCCATCAGAATGAATACAGTATAATACCATATTAAATTTATCATAAATTTAAGATATTAAATCAACATATTGTGAAAGAAGCATAAAATAAAAGTAATTAATTGATGTTAAAATCTATTGCATTTAGAAGATATGTGTAAAAATTGACAAATGAAACAATGGAATTCATAAATTATATTTACTGCTCAGTGGTCGTGTGATGCAATCACAGGTTTGATAGGTTGATGACTGATCTAAAACTGATCTACGATTGATGACTGATTGCAATTAAAGTTGCACAGATCATTTCAGATAATGTGACAAAATCAATACATATATAAATTTTTAAATTTTTCGAAAAATGTTCATAGATATAGTTGAAAATGTAGTATTCATTCTAATTAGAATCTTGCAGACTGTGGCTTCTCGAGTACCTAATTTAAAGAAGTACTATCTTTAAAAATAAAGATAGCCAACACAGTAAAATTTATTCTTTTTACTTATAATTTTATACATTCATTCAGGAAATAACATGTGTCGTGCAATTTCAATTTTTGATACAGTTTTTTTAACACAGTTATCAGTATTTGGCCAGTCAGGAAACAAAATTGTGATCAGATGACTTGTGTTTCCATGGAAGAGCATCGTTAAGGTCAAAGGGTAAAAAGCAAAACTATATCAGCTGTGTCGAAAAAAAAACCATCATGTACAAGAATTTTTCAATTTAATTTTGCACTGCCATAAATGTTGACCCTGAATTTTAAGACTGGACAATATCATGAAATTTAACATTACAACAAACATTTATATTAGTGAAGAAGCCATGCTGAAAGAAGAAACAGATTTGCAATGAATTTTCATTTACAAAACTTACTAACCTGTGAAGTACATTCAAGTGTACTGTGTTAAACATAGAGTATGGAACCATAGTTAATGCTGACTGTCACATCAGCTTTTAAAAAGGGTAGAAATAGTTTGTATAGGTACTGGTGCTTTATTGCCATTATGTTTTACTTCTATCGTGTCTATGGATATTTTGTAAATGACATTTTGTCTGGTATTAGTCGGTTTATTTGTTTTGTCTTGATTCCAATTGATCAGTGGTGGTAGTACACAATGTTAATGCTTTATCAATAACTTTCTACAGATCTATCTGTATTCTACTTGTTATATCTACGTATATTGTACATGTGCATAAAATAGGAAATGATTGTACTAACCAGCATGGTTATATAACATTGATTTAGATATAATCTAATCTACTAACTGACTATTGATTATACATGACACAACATCTATCTTTCAAAAGTTTTACATTTCTCCCTTATCTTGCTCAAGAAGGGCTCTATCATCACCTGACTATGCAGATTACATCATTCAATTCTCTTGTAAAATCTGTTCTATATTCAGCAAAGTATCTGAACAACAAATATTTCCAGATTAGATCTGTCCATGCATTAAACCTGGATAACATGGTTTGATATCAATTTTCCTTGTCAGTGCATTTTGTTGATAGAAGAGAAATACATTTATTATGCTTTGGATTATTAAAAGTACTGATGAGTCAATGACATTTACGCCTTCTGCAAGCTAAGTTTGGAGATATATAGGTTTCAGTTTGTCTGTCCGTCCGACAACAATGTCCACAACTACTCGTAGTCTTATATTACCAACTGGATTCTAACTTAATGCAGTCTTAGTTCAATATATGTAGATTATGAAAGGTGTGGTATTTTTTTTTGCCCTTGTACCTATGTCAAGGCAAGGTTCTGAATGCTCTAAAATACATGCTATACTGATCTTAAGCACCGTTAGGCCCATTGTATCAACTATCGTACAAAAAAAGTGCATCCATTTCGAAGGATTGAGGACCATTTTTTTTAATGTTTTTTCTATATACATGGTTTTGTTACCTAAGCTTTTTTATTAGAAACTAATTTAAAATTCAGCAATATTCCCAAAAAACTACAAGAAAGGCATTTTTGAAAGAAAGTAATAAAATCTAAACAATGTATGTCAGCCAAATCATGTTTACATGTCCAATAAAGAGGTACATACATCTTATGATACATGTATTACTATGTAGCAGTGATAGAGATATTACCAGATATACCACTGAACCTTGATTTGTTTTTAAGTTATTTAAATTTCATTACATGCATTTGTCTGCTATTGCCATACTAACTTTACTTCTCCCAAAATAACTTGCTTTGTAATTGAGTGGCATTTGTCTGCTATTGCCATACTAACTTTACTTCTCCCAAAATAACTTGCTTTGTAATTGAGTGGCATTTGTCTGCTATTGCCATACTAACTTGACTTCTCCCAAAATAACTTGCTTTGTAATTGAGTGGCATTTGTCTGCTATTGCCATACTAACTTTACTTCTCCCAAAATAACTTGCTTTGTAATTGAGTGGCATTTGTCTGCTATTGCCATACTAACTTGACTTCTCCCAAAATAACTTGCTTTGTAATTGAGTGGCATTTGTCTGCTATTGCCTTACTAACTTTACTTCTCCCAAAATAACTTGCTTTGTAATTGAGTGGTTCATAGTATTCATTTGTATGTCATTTCATATCAAAACAGTGAAGTATTGACCCACATTGAGACAATATTTTGCTGTGATGAATAATGAATAGAAAAGTAGAAATAATGTAAATTGATTGAATGTTTACAGAGCATGCTATCTGTTTGGTAATGACTGGATATTGGGTTTTAATGAATTAGAGATGAAGGATCAATTCAAACCTGTGTTTGTGGTATTCTTTATTGATTTTCTAGCATCACACAAAGTATAGAGGTTGATCTCAATTAAATTAACTACCTTAATACAAACTGGGTTTTACATGTACATTGATATTATGTGTGAAGTTCACATCTTAAATGCATTGAGAGGTGTCATTGTGTGTTGTTAAAAGGACTGTATTTAAAACTGTACTCCATGAATTAGGAATGATATTTAAGGTGTCTGTTGCAGGTCTTAAAGGGAATTAACTTTGGCTTGGTCTACTCAAGGAAATAGTGTGTAACTGACCAAGGGGACTACTTAATACTTTTGACTTAGAGTATTTGAGGATAACCAAAAAGCTGAGAAAAGAAGTCAGTTACTGGCTCTGATTATATATCTACGGTAAGTTGTAGATGGTAGGTAAAGTTCACTTTGTGAAAATGATGTTACATTAAAATTTGGGCTTATAAAATTTTGAATCTCAGGAAGTTTCATTTAAACATCATTTTGTAAACATGTTGACTTGAACTTTCAAATTCCTTGTAATTGTTATTTCTATATAAACTTTGCTTTGTATAAGTCACACCAAGATTTTAACACAAAAGAAATACCATTGAGCCAGGGTGGAGGAGTTAAAGACAACACAGCTTTACATTATAGTTAAAATTCTAAACTTTTAGTTGGTTATCTAACTTAGTAAACTTCTTTTTTTGATAAAATGCAGAAAAAAAATACAAAACACTTTGCTGTTCATAAATAGAGTATAAGAAGTTATTTTATTTTACCTGTAAGTAATTGACTTAAAAGTAAAATCCATATTTAGTCAATATTTCATTATTAACACCTTTGTGTGACACATATGGTGTAATGGTTGTGTAAGGTTATCATTGGTTGTATGTTGATATTCCTGTCTATCCTGTAAATTACTGGAGACTAGTGTTTGACAGGCTTATTTTTATGAAAATTTATCATATTTCGACTTGTGTTATAATATCTTAAAGATAATCATAAATTAATTGTACATGTAGTTAGAATTAAGTAATTTCCTTGTTTGGAAGCTTCTTGTCAATAAAACTGTTCAGTTTTATAGCATAAATAGCTAGCCAACTTTTTTCATCCCTGAGCTTTAAAAACAGGAAGATCCATTGGATTCTCTTATTCATCTATGAACTTTGTATCTCTATGAATTATACAAAAGCTTTCACCTTTGTTCAGTCAATACTGTTTAACCAAAAATCAATATTACATATCCTGTGTTGTACATGTAAATAAAGTATTTAAAGAAACCACACAATGAGATACTTATTTACTTTTTATGTAATCAATGTTCTTGGAGAATGAGGCAGAGATCAGGGATGTTTTAAAAGGTCAGAAATGGTATGGTACAGTTCATGTATTGGAATATTTTAAATAAGGATCAGTTTGAGTCTTCAACATTTCAAAGACAGGAGAAATTGTTAACTAATAAGTCATTTATATGGTAGGATGATCTACAGTTTCTAAAGAAGCATGAACTAGTTTTTGACAGCTGAATAATTTTCAAGATAGCTTTGCTAGAGTAATGGCCAAAGTTGTTGAATTAAAAAACTGATGGTCCATTTCAGTTATTAAATTATTTTTCTGAGGCTGAATTGTTGACAATTTTGACACAATTTATAAATTTGCAATTAGATGTGCATGTATGAATGTTTTCACATTAATGAGGTATTAAAAAATGAATATTTAGTGGACAGTGTTTTCTGACAGAGATAAGGTTTTTCTTTCTTTTATTAGACCCCTCAAGAAGATTTTCAAATCTTTGCTCTGAACTTACAATTTATGAAAGGTGAATTCAAAATATTTGTTGTGATTTCCGTCAATATTGGAACAGAAGTGTAACATTTTTTTTATTAAGGTAACATCAACATATCCTGGTGAAATCAATTTTGTTTTTCACTGAAGTAAAAATAGTTTTAAATTTTCATTCATACATTCAGCTCCTGTTGTCATTTGAGTATCAGTGCTAATTGTAACTGTTCAGTGTTTTAAGAAGGTAGACCTAGGGTAAGGGACATAACTCTTGAAATCAGTGATATGTTAGTATCATATTCAATTTCACCAAAGCTTATCAAGCTTTCATTTGAAACAGAATGAAATCAGTCCAAGTTACTTTGATGCTTACACAAGATTGATGTAAAATGTTGAATACAAATGTTCCAATGATTTGTAAGAGTTGTGTCCCTTACCCTAAGTATACCTCCTAAAATGGAACTATGTAAATAAACCAACTGAATTTTGTAAATCTGTATAATTACTTAATTCAGAATTTATATTAAAAAGATGATTTACACAAAGTTGTGGGTATTAAAAATATAATTACTTGTGTCTCAAAAACTGCTTGTTAAATCACTGCATTATACATGGTATTTATTTCTCACCAATTTTATAATCTATTGGTAAATATTACTCATTGCATTGGTTAATATGCATGGATTTTTTTGCAGGTGTTTTTTTTGTCAAAAAGAGTAGATAAAAGATGAAATCCATGGTGACAAAGCCAAGCTCAGGAACAGGTGCTGGTACCAGTTCTGGGACCAGTTTACCCAGTGATGGTGACGGGGGTCCCAGTGGGGACACAGATAAATCATCAGGTAAAGAGCCTTTTCTTCTTATGTTCTTAAGTTGCTGTATAGGAAGATCTTTTATATAAATGTTCAGGTTAGTATAATGAGATGTGTGACCTGTCTCCAATCCAGAAGTAAGAAATCACTCAGTCGTAATGATTTTTTTAATATGTCAAAACAAATTCAAGTCAAGATGTCGCCATTTTCAAGTGATACATCAGTTTCATTAAAAAAAAAATAATTTTCTTGTTTTTTTTTTCAATTAAACAAGAATCATATTGATAATTTGTACTTCAGATATTCTCTGATCACTTTATAAATGAGATGAGACTTTGTTTTGACATCTAGTAACATTTTCTTGGGAACTATAACACAGACACTTATGTTGAAATATTTAGTAGTGGCATTTACAGTACATGAGATATAATATTGAGTTCTTTATAAGTTGTTATATGTTTATCGTTCACAATTGCTTTTATTTTCATCTTAATTCACTAGTCTTTCATGCACTGTAAAAGGATAGCTCATTAGCCTAGCTGCTGTTCTATACAACTACAAACTCATCCATATATAGGAAGATAAGGTCAATGAATGATTAACATATTTGTATTGATCTGTCAAAAACGCATTTGTAATTAAGTCATAAATGGTGTTGTCTAGAATAGTTAAACATGTTATCCCTGGCATTACTGTACAGTACGTAATGTATAGGCAGAAATGACCATTTATGGCAATTTTTGGCAAGAGAATCGATAGGGTTATCATGTAATGCAGTGCCATTTTATTTAGCTCTATGGGTATATTTGATAATTAAAGAACGAATGGTAGACCTGTCCAATGAGCTGTCTTTCACTGTAGCTGCCATGTGTATATTTTATCATGGTGTTAACTAGTTTTGGTAGAAACCATTGACCTGTTGTTGCATGCTTTTGTTAAATAAAACTTCTTTATACAGTAATATGCAGAGCAGTTATATTTTACACATCTTTTCTGTCTTTTTTCATTAATATGAAGATTTCTCTTTATATTTTCAATAAGTTTAGTATTTGTAGTCCATAACCATAATTGACAATTTCTTTCATTTTAGAAATGACAATAGTTATTTTAAGAAACATAGGAAGCATTTTAAATTATGATATGGGTATCTTTTTGTCTTTATTTGTTTTAACAGAAAGTTTTAAAGGCCATATCATGTTCATGTAGATAACCAAAACTGATCTTTTTTTTAAAAGCATGAAAAGTTGAGGATGTCTAATGAATGTTTACCCTTGCAGGATAAGGAGAAAAGTTAACAAGGCATTCATTGCTAGTAAGATGTGAAACAAGCAACTGCATTTCTTTTCCAGTTGTTTCTTCATTTTTGACCACAAATAAATTAAATCTTTGACCAAACTTCAAGGCCAATCACACAGTTATTATCCTGTCACAAACTGCTTAACTGTTGATTAAAAAAAAATCTAGATTTTTTTTTACTACTTCAGGCCTTTTTAATGTCCAGAAATGCACTTTGTGGCTTTAGTTATGTGAGTTTTTTAACCAGTAAATATTTTTCAGGTGTGCTGTTCCGGCTTGTTTCTACATAACATTAATGAGCAAAAATCTGATTTGTTTTCAGTCGGAATAAATGACAAAGATTGATGAAGGTAAATAAAGATGGAAAATGTAACAAGTGTAGGATGAAATATTTCTCAAATTTGATGTCTAGAAGAAAATTAACAATTAGTAAACAAAAGCTAGACTGGTTGTCTATTTCTAAAATAATTTTATCAATACATGTATCTTAGGTTTAAATTATACAAAAAATCTTTTGTTTGAAACTTGTGTGTTGAAATTTTGGCACAGATTTCAGACACACTATTTATTTAATATCATTTAGGATTATATTAAGTATTATTTTCATTTTATACATAACTTTCAATGGAAGGATTTATTCTTAAAACATTGAACTTGTAGACAGGTGTACTAATAAGAGTTTTTGCCCTTGTCTTAAAGGTCATGGCCACTATCAGGTAATGTATTTCTGCATTTTATTCATGCCTTCTTTGTATTATAAACATCGACAACAGTTGTAAAATTCTCAGATTAGTGTAGACATTCATGCAGACAATTTGTTTCCTTTTCTTTGGTAAAATTTAGAATAGCTAATTTGGGTTGTTTCAGAATATTAATGAAAGATTGAAACCAACTTTTCAGTACCTGGATCAAACTCACTTATTTTAGTTACAAAAATTGACATGTAGTTTGATGTACAAGGGAACCGATTGGCTCTGAATGTCTGTATTGAAGTCGGAGAAATTCAAGATATTTAAGTATTATCCATCTTTGCGTGCCTTTGGTTTGTAGAGAGAGCTCTTTAAGCATTGTTTTTACTGTACAGAGTGGTTATAATTTCACTAAAAGCTCTAAAATGTAAGTTAAAAGCCTTTTTGGAAAGGTTTTTTTTTTTTAATCAGAATTGCTTTAAATTTGATTACTAAGCATTTCAGAACATAAGACTTAAAAAAAAAATAAAATTCTCCTTTTTTTTCTGTTAAGTTTTGATCTGATACCTAGGTTTATATTGCATGGGTATGGGATAACATTTTCAGCTAGCATGATCCATTTGTGATTTGTTCCCAGAAATATGACTTATAAAGAACTCAATTTAAGTTACATATGAATTTGTTGATTTTGAAGTTTATCACTTGAAAAAAAAACAGTGTGTTATCAATTTTTGTACTACAATTAATTCACTATATGAATGTTATTATGTTGTTAACCATGTATGTAAATGCCACTATGTATACATGTTGATTGCTGTAACAAGTATTTTGAAGAGTTATCTTCCATTTTTGTCATGAATTTCGACTTGAATTACTTTGCAAGGCTTTCATTCTCAAGCAATTAATTCATTGGTACAGTAAGCAGTCAATAAGTGATGCATTTTCCTTCTGATCTATAATTATTGAGGGAATTACGTATCATAAGAGTTTATATTAAAGACTCACCCATTTATTTCATGTTGCTTATCCCTCCTCATATAGTCAGTGTCATTGAATTAGACATAAATTTGTGCACACAGGTTAGGGGTTCATGACCTCTAACCTTGTAACTCATATGTTTGCTGTCTACTCTCAGGCCTGATTCCTCCATGATTCAACAGCAGGTTAGAGGGTCACGACCTTTGACCTTTGTACGTTTGTGTTTCTCTTCTAACACCTATCTCTGTCTGCTCTGCCGCTAGTTGTATTAGTGGCGTGCGCCGGTTTTGGACGTTGTGTTAACCTTGCTGTTTTCTTTGACTAACCCACCCCATTATATTCTATACTTTGTAACTATTTAGCTGGCCCTTTAAATGGTGTTGTTTATCCTCTCTGCACACGACCAAACTCAACTTCAAATGGTTATGCAGATCTACAGTTTAGTTCAAGTTTTAAGAAGTCTTAAGTACTAATTCTTTACAAGTTGAAAAAATGATTATTTTTGAACATTTAAATGATATTTTTTTCCATGCTAGAAATGTGAGAACAAATGAAACCTGTGTAAGTTGATTTTGGTCCTCTTTGCTTTGATCATAGTTTTATCACTATATGCTTGTTACATTTAATTCCTTATTTGGGAACACTTTTAATGAGTCATGCTTGGTACATCAATGCACCACAAAACACACGGTAGGTTTGGGTAGATTAATTGTATTACATATAGTGGAGATTAAATAGTTCAATTTTTGGGATGTTCAAGTATTAACAGAAGATGAATTAAGATGCAGGAAAAGTGAAATGTAGAAAGTAGCTAAGTTTTCAATAGGGTATCATTGTTAACCTAAAAATGCCTTTCTTTTTTACTTGAAAGCTTTTTTTATTCAATTTTCAAACTGCTTTTAGTTTTTATTATCTCCCTTGATATAATTGTTGTACATTTTTCCATATGAATGTAATAGCCAGTTAGTTAGTATATGACTAATAGTATTATCCCTGCATGCAAAACTATACAGAATAATCCTTTCTTTTTATGCTATTTACATCTTCATTATTTAAATTATGCATTTCCATTGGTTAAAAATGGCAATTAAAATTTATTATGAAATCAAAGTTGATATGGTTTTAAGTATAATGCTGATAAAGATTTAAATTAGCCCATCTAAGGGCTTAGTCTTCAGTTATATACATTCCTTATTCCTCATGATATAAATACTGATGACAGAGAACGTCTCAAGGTTTTATCACAAGATGTTTTTTTTTGTTTTGCTATTATTTGATTTTTCAGCATGAGGAATATAACGGGGAGGTATCTATGTACCACTGTTGATGCTTCATTTGCTTGTATTTAATTTAGAACTCCCTTTACATATACTGCATCAAAACCCAAGAGATTTTTTATTACTACACTTCTCTTCACTTATGTGTGAATGGGTGTTCAAATATTTTTTTCTTTGTCAAGATCGTTTTGTTTAGATTTTAATTAGGTTTTTGATTAAAAACCTAATCAAATAAAATGTGAGTATAGAATCTGGAAACTGTTTAGCTAGTTTTTGTTATTGTATACTATTTATATTGTGCTATTTCATTAACATTTGTTCCTCATTAAAATAGGATTTAACAGTTTTATATCAACAAATTCCCAGCAGGAAATTCGCACATCTAGTTTTTCCGTCTTCTTTCACTCTTTAATGTTTTGGTTATTATTGTTTTTACACTGTACACAAACATTGAACAACAACATTACTAATGCATGTTTGTCATACAATTGAACAACCTGATTCTTTTGAATTCTGAAAAAAAAATGTCATGCTTTGTAGCATTTAAAAAAACACAGTTAAAAAATGAAGAAGTGAACTGTTTCATTTCTGGATCTGAAATTAAGTAATAGGCTACAGTTTGTAATTGCATTGAAATTAAAAATGCTCAGTTAATCAGTCTTTTATTAATTAAGAATGACATCTTCCACTTAGCCTCAATAGCTCTCACAATACAGAAGCATAATGGTCATTGGGTCAACAACACCTCACATGATGGCTCTTCTCACTAATCCTAACCTTTGAACTTTATACCTAAGTTGGTGTAGGATTGCATGTTATGTTGTCAGAATGAACTTTGACCTCTTGAACTTGTTTGTGACCTCTAGATTTTAACATGGATATGGTTGTGTGAAGATATGGTTCATTTTTCATTCATAAGAAATTTTGAATAGAGAACACGTTTTATACTGCATTGAAATTTTATGGACTCTAGAAGTTTTATTCTAATAAATGATGACATTTATGTAATGATGTGATGGGAAAAGTCAATACCTGTGACAAATGATTTGTTTTGAATCTTTGTTGTATAGATTTGATGTCTGCATGACTGTATTTGGTCAGTTTTAAGGTGCTTAGATTGTGCATGAAATGTTTTTATTGAGAATATTTAAATGAGTAATTAATTCTAGCCAAATGAAAGGTAACTTCTTAGAAGTGTGTCTTGTCTTCTCCACAAATATAAAGTAACTGGAATTATATATGAGATATCTCCTTATAGTGAAGTATTTGCTAGAACCAAGTATTCGTTTAAGTTAAATATTTTGATGGACTTTTTAGTAATGTATTGATTTAACAAAAAGTAATTTGTTTCAGTATCAAATTGACGATTTATTGAATAGAAGATAGAAGGTGTGTTTGAGGAGATATCTCTTGATTAGATCAGGACTTTAGTAGGCTTCAAGTATCACTAATAAGCTTTAGCAATTTGTTACTAGAGCATGGTATGAACAGTTGATACAAATTGCATGTGATTTTCATCGCTATAGCAGAGATATTAGGTCATTGGTTATTTATACGCTCTGATATTATAGGAATAAAGATGTATAACTCTAATTGACAGCTGTAAGTCAACTTCTATAAGTGGAACATGTAGCTTTTCACACCTTTGTCTTGCATGGTTATTTCAATATAATATTTTTCAAGCTTCTTTTGTTGAAATCCAATATTTAACACATTTATTTTGTTATCATTACTCTCATCATAACAGTCATGGTAATGTTTGCACTTCTAAATATATTAGAGATGATTTAGCACTTCCTTTACATTATATTGATGATTAAAACAAGGGGAGTTCACTCTGTTAGCTTACATCATGGTTTTAATATATGCCTTATTTAAAAGTGGAATTATGATGTCTTTACAGATAAAGTCATTCGTTGGTGACATAATAATTTAAATAGCACAATGTTAAATTTTTAATAGGCAATTAAAGTGGACTGGTAATATTAGAAATATGTTTGCACCAGTTAAAAAAATGGTTGTTTATATTCATTTACATTATCGTACAAACCTTCAGGTAAAAACAATTGATATTGTATATTTTTGTTATATCCACATATACCTGGTATTTATATGGTGTTTTTGTTCCAACAGGTAAAAAAAGCTTTGTGTATGTAGTGATGTTCTCCTCTAGCAGTCAGCCTCTCTCAGTTGGGTTTCCAGTGCTTAAGTACTTTGATTTTTTAAAACATTTATGGTTTGAATGTAAAAAAAAATACTTATTGAGGAAGATAAACAGGATACAGGAAATCAATGAAAATATGATATTAAAACTATACTTGTTTATTATGTAAATGATGAATATACAAAAATAGAACTGATCAGCTGAGAGACATGACAATCAATTTATTGAGATGACACATCAGCATTGATCTCTGCCAGATGCTTGAGCTCTTGTCAAAGTTTACCTTCTTTATTTTGAATGCAGATGGGAGAGTTCAATGCCATGTATAATTGATGTATTTCACAATTTGGGAATATTGCACGAACTTTTATTCTAGTTGGTGGATGTTAATACATGCACTGTGATTGCTACATTTTTAACAGTGTGAAGCTACTTATACAACTAATCATCAGAAGTTCCTATAAGTCCACCCATACACATATCCTATCAGGACAATCTTTACATATAGTTTGGGTTCTCAGAAAGTCATGATATAATACTGCATGGACTTGATTTTATTGTACTGTCATAACGTAGTCAAACCATTTTTTTTCTCAATATAGAATATTTGTTATAAATTTTTATGATTTTTATCTTTCAAATAGAAAATTTAATTCTGTTAATAAATGTAATCATTTATAAATAAGAAACTTCCATAGAAAGAAAAACTTGATGAAACATGATTGATAATAATACGTGGATAATATTCCCATGCTATAGTATGTATTTTGATTTTGTGCTGAATTATTACATGCTATTTGATACTTGGAATATAAGTATTAATAGTTTATATATTTACATGTAGTTCCCAAGCGTGAAAGGTAAGATCTTGTTTCCTTTCTTTTACTTAGCAATGCTGTGTGTCAGTCATGACTTTCTGACTTTAAAATTTTACTATGATTTTTTTTTTTGAGAGAGAACACTGTATAAACTATTTTTTCATTGAAACACTGCTTAAGTTTTAGCACAATGTAAATTTGAGATGCCCTCTGTTTATTCCTTTTCACCTCTAAATTGGAGATTTCCACCAGGTATTTTTACCTCCGCATAAAAGACTTCTGGTGTTTAGTTTCCAGTTATCCTCCTACTCTCTGGCATTTGGTTTGTCTAGCTTGTCAAGTGTATCCAGTATCTTTGTAGTGTAGTCATCAGATTACTGGTATTAACCTGCAGTAGTGGAGATATTTCCTCATAACCACCATTCTAATTCTTATTTTCATGTTTTTCAGCTAAGACAAATGTGGTGAAGTCTGTTCAGAAGGGAGAGAATGGAAGTGGCGATAGACCTCTTGAGGTAAACAGATTATGAATGAGAAAATAACAAATTCTGAGTAAATTATGGAACGCCCAAAATCCCCTGAAATAAGGAGCATTTTAAACAATCATCATTTCAACAAATATATATATATATTTAAGTTTGTATGTTCGTGCAAATAAAAAAAACTTTGAGGTTTCTGTCACAAAACTGACAAAAGTGTAAAATTGTGAAAAAGTTAGACAATTAACAGTACTTTTCTTCAGGTTAAAAAGAAGGGAAAGCTACAACGTTTAGAAGTTGGGCCACAAAAGAATGGACCTGACCAACCTGAGAAGACCCCAGACTCACTTGGAAATGGACCTTTGAAGGTTGATATTCCACTCCCACCACAGAAGCAAAATGTAAATTAAATGAGAATACAATTGAAGAACTAGTTCAATATTTCAGTAACAGTTAAAAAAAAGCATATGAATATTACATTGTTATTAGGGGATATTGTCTACATGTATTTATATTGCACAAGCTTTGGAGAACAAAATATATGCTTCTAGGGATAATGTTCCACAAGATTTTTGTTGCATAAAGAGGCATGAAGAGCTTTGTTTCTGTTATTAGTTACCTCTTGACTTCAAAGCTTTATTTAAATTAGTGAAGAACGAAGAACAGAAGTAATATGCATGTTAACATGTTTCTGTTTTGAGTAGTATGGTGCTTTACAATACCAGTTGTGTCTTTTGTGATCAATGAAAAATCTTTAAAAACTGACACCATCAACTTTATTTACATTAACAATAAAAAAAGAATAATTATCATATATTTCTACCTCTACATGCATTATAAACAAAGAATTAAAAAAAAGCCATTTTTTCTGAATTTTGTTGTTTTATAATGATTTAGCAATGGGGTTTGAATTCCAACAAACGAATACCTCTCATTGAAACCTGATTTTCTTTAGCAAGTCTATATATTTAAGTGTAAAATATATCATACAGCAGTTTAAATCATGGAACTCATTTGTTGATTTCATTACTTATACTAATAGTTATATTTGACCAAGTCTATTAAAAAATTACAGGAAATACATTTGTGTAAATGCGCTGATAAAGTTATTGATTCTGAATGTTAGGGTTACTATATACATTAAAAGCTTCATTTTATTTTCATTTGGTACTTTTATAGTTTTCTTGGTTCACTCAAAATACAATTTAAGTTTCTAAAGAAATTTGAAGTTTTCATACAAAATTTAAAAGTTCTACTGAATTCTGAAATCTACTTTTTTGTATACCACACACATAAATTAAATTCCAAGAGACCATGAAAATTGAAAACACCAATTATAAATACCTGCTTGTAATTGAACATGTTTAATTTTCTTGTTTTAATTCAGAATTACTTTTGGATATACGTCCATTTGTGTGATAAAGAATATGCAGTATAATTGAATAGGGAAAATTATTAAAGCATTAATGGATAAGGCACATATAAAACACATGTAATTCAATCATATCATATGAAGTACTAAATAAATGTTGTCACTGACATTATTGATTTTATTTGTTCAAAAATAATCATGAATTTTAATATCATATTAATGATGTCAGTAAGTCGGCCTCATTTTACCATAAAGTCATTCTGCTTAACAAACTTATATGCATAACATTATGTGGTGATTTCTGTATTTTTGTTATATTAGTTATAAGTCGGCCATTTTTTGGTCACCTTTGGTTTGCCTCAGGTCAACACATCAAGTCATAAATCGTGACCAATACTAAATTATCAGGTTCTTTAACATAATGCTTTATCTTATTACTATGTAATTACAGGATGTTAAAGATGCACAGAACAATGGACCAACTGACAAGTAAGTTTAATGACAATGACACTCATGTGATCAAACAAACATAATTCTTAGGACTCATTCTTATACTAAACAAAGGTTCTAAACTCGTATATCCCTATTATACTAAACAAAGGTTCTAAACTCGTATATCCCTATCGTACTAAACAAAGGTTCTAAACTCGTGTATCCCTATCGTACTAAACAAAGGTTCTAAACTCGTATATCCCTATTATGCTAAACAAAGGTTCTAAACTCGTATATCCCTATCATGCTAAACAAAGGTTCTCAACTCGTATATCCCTATCATGCTAAACAAAGGTTCTCAACTCGTATATCCCTATCATACTAAACAAATGTTCCAAATCTGTACATCTCTATCATACTAAACGAAAGTTAAAAGCTCATATAACCCTATCATATGGTTCATACCAATATGTGAATCTATACTGAGGGCTTTTAAGCTCAAATAGACCAAATGACCTAAGGTCTAAGGGAGCTATTTCTTGGTCAGTCATCTTTTGTCTGTTTTCCATAAAACCTCTTTGTATATAGATCTACTACATGGAAACCCCTTGACTGCTTTAAACCAAACTTAAAGGAATTATCTATAGAGTAGCCTGTATTGTTAGCCCCATTTTGGTTTGTCTTGTTTAAACAGGAAGGCTGCTTAGGGCCTTCTAATCATCTGGTTTTACCAAATGTTGAAAGATGAAAACCTCTAAAACAGTAATTCTAATAGAATAACTGGAGCAAATTTGGTAGAAATTATGTAAGGAAAAATCTCTTTAAAGGATATATGATTTGTGACCATTCTGATTTTTCAGGCTCTAGTTTTTTTGAATTATTTCCCTTTGTACTGCATTCTACTTCTCATGATGGAATGTGGCTATTTAAAACTTTTGTAGGAGGTGGATATGTATGTAGCTTTAAGAGTTTCTTGTTGGTTGTTTGTCTGTAATTTTTCCGAAAGGTTGTTACTTTACATAATTATTACTCATCAAAACATTTAAATGTTGTTTTATAGAAATCTAACATGATAAAAAGAGACATTTAGTGCTTAAAAAAATAATTAAAGATGAAAGAAGAAATGTTTGCAGTGTACTGATTTTCACTAAATAAGTGGGTATAATGATGCTCTACAAATCAACACTGATGAAATTAGTATACATGTAATTTTATTTAGACAGCAAAACTGAAGATGTTTGTCTATGAATCCTTGAAAATAAATACATTTACAGCATGTCAAAAGAATATATGAAGGAACCATATGTAAATTAGTAGAAAATATCAAATAAACCACTCAGGATGATAAAAAGTACCATCTAAGGATGTTTCCATATATACTTCTGTTATTTTTTAAATTTTTTATTTTGATAACCCAATCTTACAAAGGCTGGAAAGAAGTGCAGAGAAAGGCACTCTAGAAGAAATTAGTATATAAAAAAATAAACAAAAACAGATGAAAAGCTAACAATCAAATGTGCAAGGATTTATATTTATACTTGAAGGGATATTAGTTAAGAACAGTTACTCTTTTATTGTAATTGATATCAAAAGTTGGCGAAGAAGTTAAAGTAGCATTTATAATAGCAACAAAAACAGTTATATTTTTTTAACGGAACAGGAATGGACAGTTTTTTTTTCTATTTGTAGGAAAGAAGGTGGAGTTGTGTCTTTCTCGTTCAAAAAGACTGGGGCTAAATTAGGAAATGCTGCTTTTAATACTGAAGAAGAAAAGCAGACGGAAAACAGTACTGATGAAAAAGTTTCAGAAAAACCAAAGAAAATACTTAGTGCATTTACAAAAGTGAAAAATAAGGATGGTACGAAGGAGTTAGATTGGCCCTCAGAAATGATTCAACACACCACTACACAACCTGAGATAACATACAGTTGTAATCCACTCGAGTTTGATTATACTGCATTGTTTTCTAAACCAGTAGCCATATCACAGAGATTAAAAATCTTCTTGGAGGAGGATAAGAAAGAGGAATTAAATACAAAATCTGAATCAAAATCAGAAAATACAGCTACTGTCGATTTGAATAATGACAATGAAAATGATAAAATAGAGGTAGAGGGAGTCAGTTCAAAAAGCAAAGTGAAAAAGAAAAAGAAGAAAAAACGCAAGAAGCACACTAAAACTGCAAAAAGTGATAAAGCAGAGAAGGATAGAAGTGACAAGAAAAAGAAAAGTAAAAAACGCAAACGTGAAGACAAAGATGAGAATAAAGAAAACAAAGAAAGTGTGTCCAAAAAGCGTTCATACAGAAAAAGAACAGCAGAATCAATTGTTGAGTCTGGTCATGATTCTGATGGGACGAAACCAAGTAAACATAAAAAGAGGAAGAAAACTAAAAGGTCTAAAAAGAAGAAAAAAACTGAGGTGAAGTCCAGTGACAAAAAGAGCTCTGAGAAAACCCCAAAGAAAACTAAAGCAAAGAAGTCTTCAAATGTGTTAGAACATCTTATAGATGAAGTGGATGGGACTGATGTCAAAGTCAAGAAAGAGACACCAACCGAAAATAAAACAACTCCTAAAAAGGCGAACACTAAACTTACAATGGAGGTAGAGAGTAAATCTGTGACAAAACCCACAGAGACCAAACTAACTCCTAATGTTACTAACAATCTAAAAACTGATTCAGGTTCTGCTTCTGCAAGGAAGAGACAAACAAGTGAATCTAGTCATAGTGAAACTACTCCAAGTTCAGCTAAGAAATCTAAACTTACACCACGTCTTTCAAAAGAACCTGAGAAATCCACTGTTGTCAAGCAAGAGGATACTTGGAGTAAAATAGAACATATTTATGAACCTAAAATGGAAGAAAATCCTAAATCAAAGTGGGAAACAAGTGATAGTGAAGGTGACAATAAAATGGAAGAAAATGTGAAACAGAAAAAACTTACGAAGAAAGCCCCTGTTACTACTAAAAAAGAAATATCACCTCCTATTGAAAAACCCAAAATGAAAACAGAAACAATTTCTGTGTCAAAAAAGAAATCAAGGAGTAAAAGCTATGAATCGAGTGATAGAAGTGATAGAAGTTACTCAAGGTCAAGGACACGTTCTAGGTCAAGGAGACGAAGTAGGAGGAGTTCTTATTCAAGTTCTAGCCGATCTAGAAGTCGTTCTTACAGTACTTCTTCATATGACTCTCGATCTCGTTCTAGTTCATACAGTAGGTCTCGTTCCCGTTCAAGACGTTACAGATCCAGCTCATACAGTAGTTATTCTTCAGACTACAGTCGTTCAAGATCTCGGTCATCAAGACGTTATACTCGCTCAAGGTCACGGTATAGCTCTTATTCTAGAAGCAGAAGCAGGTCATCATACTACTCCACTTCACGGAGTAGATCAAGGTCATATTCTCGTTCATGTTCAAGGCAAAGCAAGCGTTCTTATTCACATTCTTCACATTCTAGCAAAGGAAGTATGAAAATAATGAATAGAAAACAGAGAAGGAAAAAGAATTTGCAGAAAAAGCAATCAGAAATGAGCAAAATAGATCCACTTAGTATTCCTCTACCTGATATAGGAGCTACTAAAAGTGAAAAAGTTGAAACAAAGGAGAATGATGATAAAAAGGAGAACTCTGATCCAACAAACATTCCCCTGCCATTGACTAATGATAAAACAGACAAGGATGATAATGTCAGTCTTCTGGCTCCACCCCCACCACCTCCTGGGGAGCAGAAACATATTCATAATGCTCCTCAACATGTTATGCCTAACTTCTTGGCCCCACCCCCTCCTCCTGGAATGATGGGGCCATATATGCCACATATGCCTCCTTATGATCCAAGGATGAGGATGCCACCACCACATTATCCTAACATGCCTCCACCTCATTACAATGGGCCATACTCTGGTCCTCCATATAGAAATCATCAGGAAACAATTAGGTCTAAGTCACCACCACCATTGCCTCCACCGAGGTCACCATCACCAAAACCACCACCACCACCGAAAAAGGAGGATAAGGAACCAAAGGCAATGTCAATGGACATTCCAGCTGATCAAGCTGCCCACTTTCAAAAGTTACAAAAACAGGCTCAGAAACATGCAATGAGATCACTGAAAAGACAAATGAAACAATTAAAAGGTGAAGATCCAAGTGACATTTCTTCTTCTGAATCTGAGGAGGAAGAGAAAGTTCCAAGCCAACAAGGAGAGGAAGTGGCAGAGGAGGATGTTCAGCTTTTACCAGTGATGTCCCCATCACTTAGTCTAGGACAACAAACTTACATTATAGCTCAACCAAATCAGGCATCTAATGCTGTAGGACATCAAATAGTTGTTGGCAGTGATGGCCGACAATTTATTATACCTGGAGCATCTGTCAGCTCCTTTTCTGGTCTACCTATACAGGCAGGGGCACCTGTCTTTGCTATGCCAGGGGCAGGTCAGCCTCAAGTTGTAGCTCTGACACCAGGTGCTGGTGCCACTCCAGCTCACTTAGCTGGAGCTGTTCAGTCTCCATTTTTAACTGGTGGCCTGCCTTTGGGTGCTTCAGCGTTGTTACCTGGACATCATCCACTATTAGCAGCACAGTCTCACCTGGGTGCTCTTCAGCCACAGTTAGTACCCGGAGCATCTTCTTTAGGACACCATGGACCTATTGTTGTAGGCAATCAAATTCTTGTACCTCGTTTTATAAGACCTGCCATATAGACAAACTGACTCGAGCTGTTTAAATTGCAGTTATATCATTATTACAAAAAAGCTGTTTTGTTCAATGCTCTATTTCAGTAGATTTAAACTTATATACTTCCTGTTAGCTTTGTTTAGCTGGTTTCTTTATTAAGCTTGATTTTCTTTTGTTCTTAATCTTAAAATTGAATTTAAGAGGTTTTTTTTTCTTTAAATGTATTTGGGTATTTTGAATAATGTGATTCTAAGTCACTTGTATATAGGATATTTATAGTGCTTTAATATTTCATTTCAAATTGTTATGCAAATGATCTTTTAAAAGTTTGATGGAAGAGAAAACAATTATAGTGTAAGGAAGAATGAATTGATATTTGATTTGATTCCATGCCTTATTTTATTTGCCAACATTAAAGATAATTTTTAGGCTTTTTATAGTGCACTTCAATTGTGTAAATTGAATTTTATTAATTTTGTGACAGGTGGTATTTATTTTTTGTTGATTTTGTTTAGTAAAATATTGTCATATGTGAGGCTATGCAAACATGAAATAGATAATAATCATATTGTCACAACTCCGATCATAACTTAATGTAGACATAACAAGTCTACTTTGGACTATTTTAGAAAAAATAATGAGTTGACATGTATTGTGCTACATGTATGCTTTGTGATAAGGATCAGGGTCGTGTCATAATTTGGTATTTTTTTTTATTGTTTTTGATATGGGTGAATGTGTTCAGTTGGTAAATTCCACTGTAAACTAGAATTCTTAGAGACTACTGGGTGTGTGATGATTACCATATATACTGTATTTATGTGTATATAGAATATATGGTCAATTAGATTCTAAGTCAGTATTGTACATTGGGAAATGTTTTCTTGAATTGTTTTTGTATGGCTGAATCTTTCAACTTGAACATTAAAACCCTGTTTCAACTTATTCAATTTCACCCTAATATTGAACAGGCACACGTTTTAGTCAAGAACCTTTTCCTTAGTAATTAAAAAAAGTAGCTATTAACATATATCATATGATTATTTCTGACCATCTTACTATTTTGTATTCAGTATGTAGGCTGATGCATTTGTTACTGTCTAAAAAGAAATATTTGATGGGGTAATTTCATGTTGTATTTGACATCAAGATTCAGCTATTTTAATTAAAGTTTGTGATTGAGTGCTTGTGCTTCAATTAAGATTATACTTAATTGTTGGTGATAATTATATTATTGTTTGTTGATAAATTAAAATTTGTAAAAACTATTCTCTAAGAACAAGAGATCATAATTTGAGTAATTAAAGCATTACTTAATGAATAGGAATAAATTTACTTGCCTTCTCTCAAAGTGTGGGTGTTAGTAGACAGGATTACATAAATCTATTATTGGTTTATGTTTGATAGGTTGAACGTCAATTCCCATAAATAAATAGAAGTATTAGAAACATCAAATGTTAAGTTAAAAATATTGTGTTAATTTATTATTATTATTTTGTCATTTTACTCCTACAAACTAGGTTCTGTTGATATATTTTATTTTGGTCAGGGTACAGAGGAATCGCTTTGTCTACTCAAGAAATACCAAAGACTGGACTTCAAAGTTATATTCTGACTTGTCCCATCCTAAGTATGGAGGGAGGAATTCCAAATGTAGGAGTACACTTTGTAATTCAAGGACCTGATCAGTAATGTATTTTGAAACCACTTCCTAACAATTAAATATATTGTAATGAATTTTTATTTAAGGTTGGGCATCATATGTAGATGTGCAGGAAACAAACCAAAAATAATTTGAAAAGGATATAACCCAATTAAAGAGATTGACATGGTCTAGTGCAAATGGGGATCCCCCACATCTATGACAGACTTTAAATGCTATTTCAAATTTAAAATCATCACAGACCAGCTGCATACAAAAAACAAAATGTGGAGCAGGAGATTTTAACATGTATTCTTACTTGTTTGACTATTCTTCCGCTAATATGGAATGGAGCAGTCGTCCGTGTCAGTCGGTTGATCATTTTATATTACAAGGTTCCAAACGACAAAAGGAAAGTTGGTATTGATTTTAGGGGTTCCTACCATAACAGTGTTTGGTATTGGGGAATGAAAACAAGCATTTCATAAAATTAACTGATAAGAGACAGGTGTAACCAGTAAAAGTGTAAAGCACAAGGTGCCATAAAACATGGGCGGTTGTGACTTGAACCATTTAGGAATTGAGCGCAAGAAACAAACATTTTCAATAATCCTGTCCGGAAACGTAAACTGACCTCTGAAATTACTATGTGACATACCACAGATGGAAGCTTTAGATTAATTCTGACATTAAAGAAGTAGGAGGGGTGACCGAGCATTTTCATGATAACTTGACTAGAACTTGTATGAATGGATCTCTGACATTGAACCACATGGTGTCTTACCTACAGGAAAATTAATGGGATTTCTTTTGGGGGCTGTGACTCAAAACTTCAGGGATTAGGGACAAGAAACAACCTTTTCGAACAGACAATTACTTTAACATAAGTTAATAAATCTATTGTGAAATTGTACCATTGGGTGCCATACTATCAAAGAATTTTGGTGGTTATTATTTGCACTGTAAATTGGGACAAGAAAGAAGTTTTAATTGTTTTGGCTCAATAACTTTGACTATAAAGGAATGAATTTATTTGCAAGTGCATCAAAGGATGCCATATACATATACAACCAAAGGAAGACTCGGGTCGATTTAAGGGGTTATTACTTCGGTTGTTTACAAATTTGGGCGTAAAAAAGGACCAGAAAAGGGCATTTTCTTGGTGTCCGGGGGGATTACTATAAGTGAATGGGTCTCTTTCAAATTGTAGGACAGATGTCATACACCGAAGGGAGTTGATTTTGGGTTTTGTGGCTTGGATTGATAAAAACTGAAAAGAAGCAAGAAACAAGCTTCTTTTTATGTGCAGAAAATAACTTGCATAATCTCTGAAATTGTTCAAAAGGTGCCATAATCCCCAAGACAAGGCTGATATTGATTTTTGGGTTTGAGCTTATAAAAAATTGAGGAAAAAAGGGCCACCGCGATTCCGACCGAATTATTTAATAATATTTAATATTAAATTCACAGCAGTATCAATCGTGGATAGTGTGTCCATGCTTGCCTCAACTGTTCGGGGTTCACAGGGATTGAATTTCAGAATTTTTTTCCACTAGGTAAATTTAGCAAGTACTGAAAATTAAACTCGCTAAATTCAAGTTTATTGAGTTATTTACCTATATTACATATAGAATTCCACTGGCAAATTTTAGCAAGTGGAAATAGTTACTACTAGCAAAAATTGAATTTCAACTTGCATTTAGCAAGTATTTCCCCTTAAATTCGATCACTGATTCACCTCTGTGGTCAAATCAAGCTTTGCCCAGCGAAGCATTTTATTTTTCTTCGTAATTTAACAAAATTGCACCACAAGGTCATCATCATATATTTATTTTATTTATTTTTCCTCTTTACAGATATTTACATTAAATAAACATGGTACAAGTATACAACAAATATATATTCAAAATATTATGATTACACGCACACACACACACACATTTTGAAAAAATGAGTCAGTGGCAAGTTTCAACTCACAATTATTTATGTACATGCAAATGTTCATGACGACAGTAAGGTTATGGAGGGAATAGTCGTGAGAGTATATTTGTAATTATGTAATGTTCATGGGAAACGTACTCGGTTCATGAAGACCCTTTAAGATTGAAATAAGACAAGTGAGATTTCATGAAAACTCGTAATGCTAAACATGATAAGGTTAGATATATATATATATTTATCAATGAATACCGATGAAGACTACAAGTAATTTATAATAAGATATGAATACTGTTCATGAAGACCAATTATCGTTATGGAAACATTTGCAATTAGAGATGTATACAGGTTAAGTACGCACATTTGCACACACACACATACAAGTATGCACATACATAATCAAGACACTTACAAATATTCTACATAAACACCCACGCCATGGTACACACATAATCACACTTACAAATGCATACACGCATGTATACGCACACACACACACTTGTACAGAGTCATAATATGGATCATCATATATAATGTGAGACTAAGCAAGAAAAAATAGTATATACATGAAGACTTTTATAGGGTTATGTTCATTAAATCTTGAAATAAAAATAAAAATTTTGGAAAAAAGTATGAATTTAAAAAATTTAAAGGAAAGCAATAAAAGTTTCTCACATAGTTCACAACTCATGTTCACAGAGACCTCTATTATTTTTGAAAAGTTTATAAACACTAGTTGAATGAATAATTTAATGAATTAACAAGTTTAAAGACAAAATACATTATAATCAGAAAATGTATATACAATACAGCACGGTTCAATATAAATCTATTCTAACTGATATTTTAAAGTTATTCACTCGGAAAGATATGAAATGTTCATGAGTCTTAGAAGATGAAATGACAATCGCAAAAAAAATCCTCTTTTGTGGAGTCACTAAATTTGTCATCAGGGAGAAATTTATCCATCATTGTTTGAAGTAGTATTTCACTTTCAAGGTTGTCCAGATAAACAAACAGATTAACGTCATTGTCAATTACTTTGTTCCAGAACGCATCCCATAATGGTTCAGTGTACGAACATTCAATAACACTGTGATGTATTGTGTCACTTTTCGCACAAAGTTTATGTTGCTGTTGAGGTGGACATGTAATCATTTTTGAGACATAGAATGAATCTCGTAGTTAAGAAGCCGTCTTTAGAATAGTCCAAACAGATCCAGGGACATACTTGTTTTGGATTTCTTTGAATCTTATTAACTCATTATCATTGTTCATTCGAGATTGCAATTCGCTAGCTTCAAAGGTATGTATTGTACGGCCGAGAATGTTCTTCCATACAGTTTTACTCGGGGATGTATACTTGGAAACATACTCGTTAAAGACATATGTTAGGTTGTATTTGACAAATAGTTCGAATACATCCGGTAAGAAAACCAATATGACTGTCAGGCTTATACACAAATGAGTAGAGTCGTTTTAGACAGATTTTCTTAATAATTGACGAATATGGTAAGTCTGTAAGTTTTTGAAAAAAGGATTTCCTCCTGTCGATTTCAGTTACCAGTTAATGTATACCAAGTAAACTTTCACTCATATCCGAGCGGGTAAGTCTACGAAAGTTCTGTATAATTTTTACTGCATAATGCTGAAAACGGTTGACTTTTGTGATATCAATTTGACTTAAGTTAGTCCATGTTTCACAGCCATATAACACTGTCGGTATGACAACTTTTCGGTAAAGTTTTACAGTAATCATTGGGTTTATATCAGGTTGTTTGTGTCCATATCCAACAATGGAATGCATTACGACTTTTTTGACAAGCTTTATCAAGTTATCAGTAATATGAATACCTAAATGACACTGTGTATCCATTACTTCGATAACGTCTTTTCCTAAGGTCCAAACATGCCCAACCACACGCGATTTATGTCCAAAAAATAAAATAGAACATTTAGCTGGATTAAACTTAAATTCCCAACGCATCGAATTATCAGAGCAACAGTTCAGCATGACTTGCAGATTATAAGGAGTTGTAGCTATTTAAGCAAAATCGTCAGTTAATGTCGGCGAGCCAGAATATACCATCTTCACACTGGATCCGATATTCAGTTCTTCAAGTATGTCTAAAAGTTCATTAATATAAAGTTGGTAGAGGAAGGTGGACAATACTCCTCCTTGGCGTACTCCTTGGTGAATCTTAAAGTTAAACAAAAAGAATACAGGGATTGGTTATGTGACTTTCTTTCCTCTTTCGGCCTCTCTTCACATCTTGTGATAATCCGTACATGTATTGGTTCCCAAAGCTCCACAAAAATCAAACAACGTTTTATTTCTACATTTTTATAGATCTGCAAAATGTACTACCAATCCTTGACGTACCGATACTATCGACTTCAAACGTTATGACTTTTCGATCAGAATTGTCAACTTTCCTTTCTTCTGTGGCAACATCCCTTCAGCACCTGCGTATGGAGTGTTCATATCACAACTCATATGTTATGCCAAAGCTTGTCGAAACTACGCAGACGTTTTGTATCACTCTAGAATTCTAACAAATAGGCTTCTGGAGCAGGGTTATGTTGCTACAAAGTCATCACTACAGAAGTTTTATGGTCGTCATCATGAACTCATGGATCGTTATGGTATATCCATCTGCACCATGAAAACTGATTTATTCAACGGGTCATAGTTTCCCTTTCCCCGGACTTGACTTTTCATGAGCAACTCGACGGGTGTTTCTAGAAAAGCAGAGGACGCTTACCCTACCGGTGCACCTGGTCCATGCTCCCAGTTTTTAGTGGAGTCCGAGTTGCTCATTTACTTTTGTTACTTTGTATGTATTATTTTAGTTACTTTATGTTCTTTGTTGTGTTGTCTGTATTCAAAGTCTGGTGTTTGTCTCTGGATAACATTCTTTTGATTTCCGCTAGAATCTCGGTTCCTTTGATTACTCTTTCAAAAGACGGCCGGTATTCCAATCGGAACAAACAGTGCTTCAGTACTTGCTCACCTTTTCATTCACTCTCACGGTACTGACTCGATAGCTGATCTTATCCAAAAGAAAGAACATCGTTTAGCCAGATCTGTTGGTCTCAGTTTCCTATAGATAGATATTGTTTTCTTTTGATGATCACAGATTCAGGGATTTTATACATCGCATCTACCCCAAAGAACTTGAGATGAAGGACACTACACACTATGAAGCCAACCTCATACCTAGACGTTTTTAGAGTTCAATAGAAAGGGAAAACTCATGTATCCATCCGCAACATGAGAACCGAAATGTTCACCGTATTATAGTTTTCCTTGCCTCTCTTGTCTACCCCGGACATGACATTTTATAACCAACTCGAAACAAGAAAATCAGAGGACGCTTACCCAACCAGAGCACCTGGTCCATATTCCCATTTTTCAGCGCAGTCCGGGTTGCTCATTTCCTTAAGTTTCTTTGTACGAATTATATTGGTTATCTCATGTTCGTTCTGTTTTGTGTAATACCATCTCTATTTTCCTTGTCTAGTTTTAATCCTTGTAATATATTCTTTTGCTTCTTATTGCTTAGGATTTATATTTCATAAAAAACATAATTCTCAAGAAGTTAACCTGTGGTCTGTATGCATCTAGTCATATAAACAATAATATAGTCAATAACGCTTATCGAGACTAGACAGTGTAGGAGTTCTAGATGGTATTGAAAAGATACAATACATACGTCAAGAAACGAAGTCTAATATTTTCGAACTTTAAAAATGGAACGTGACGAAAAGCATAAAGGCAAATACGGTTTTATATAGCCACAATACAAAATCGAGCACTGGTCTAATTTTGAAACTATGGCAAAAGTAGACAAATGCAGCGTAGAAAACTGGCAAATCTTTCAGATTGTAAACTGTAACACACATGTACGCGTTGCATGTCTTACATCCAATAATGTGACATAAGCACCCACCCTTGAGATTGAGGTGCTGATAATGCAGGTAAATTTTAATTTGAAATAAAAAAAACCCCCTAAAATTCTGGACTAACTTTAACAGTATAATGGAAGAATATGGACTTTATGCTATGGACACTTAGTACTTGAATTTCCGTACTCGGCATATATCAAACTATTTGTTTTTTTTTTCAGTCTCGGTTTTTTTCTTTCAGAAAAAGGGGGAGGGAGTGGCTGTACTTTGAAATAAGCAAATTTCCACATGCATAATAATACATGTAGTTGCTGTTTTTCCGGTACCGGCAATATAGTAAAATATATGAAAAATATTCTGCATTGATTTCTGGAATTCCGACCAGTATTAGTATCAATTCTGAACTATGCCACGATCTTTTAAAGTTGCTGGGTTACCTTATATCACCGGGTAATGCCTTGAACTTACCTACTATTTCTGAACTCTGCACAAAATTATAGTTCATAATTCATTTTATATCATTCAGTATCTCTTTTATAACCAGTAAATATGGTTACTGAAATTGTTCAGCTCAATAATATTTAATTATTTCTGCATAATAAAATCATAATCACTTGAAGATTTCAGGGACTCCTTTTTGGCCTTAAAAGATGTTTAGTAATTTAGGGAATGTATTTCTTGCAGTGATACGTCAAGAAACATTAAATGTGTTAAGAATGTTCCATTTAACACATTTATCAGTCAAAATCTCCATACTGTCATTTATACTTTATGATAAATAATAAATAAAGAAGTGAAAGGGAGTGGTTTTAACCAAGTAAAATTAGCGGGAAAATTCAAATTAATTAAACAAGTGTCTAGTTTTGGAAATCTTATGTTCATCAAGAATTTGATTTTATTTGAGTATAGTTGCAGCGTCGGATAAATACTCAATTAAAATAGTTTTTGAACGTAGATGCAAATTAACTTTTGGACAGGTTTAAAATTTTGGGAAAAGGGTGAAATGAAACAAAATTTGTAGGGTGAGTGAAGTTGGACGCTGTTTCGCTATTGATTACAGTTCATACTTCAGAAATCAGTAGTAAAGATTGAAATTTAGTTTCTACATTATGGAAAAAAGACAGTTCTTAATGATTAGGGAAACACAAATGTATGATTACAGTTTTATTTTACATCATGTTATTTTTGTTCATGCTACATTTCACTAGAATCAAAAACCTTCAGTGCTATAACAGCACTTTGATTATCGTTATACGTTATCTATGTTTTGTTAAAGTCAAAACTGCTTCAACAATTACTTTTGAAAGAAAAGTATCTTCTACAAATACCGACATCTCTAGGCTTTGATATACACATTCCATCGTTAATTTGTTACTGTCATGAGAGTTATTTATTCACGGAATTTTAGTAGAGCGAGGGTATAGTCAAATAAGATTCTTAGTCTAAAATGGGGAATTGCCGCTATCAGACCAGGACATGCTTTACCTTCCAAAGCGCCCTATGTCACTCCCGATTCACATTGCAAGTGTTCTACATTTTTGTGCTGTTTTGTTTTTCTTGTCTCCAGTTTTCATACGTAGTTGTTTTTTTTTATTTTGTTTTCTACATTATGCATGTGGATAGTCTCCGTTTCCTGTTTTCATGTTTTGGACATATCTTTGGATTCTGATGTATATGAATTGTTTTTCGCTTAATTTTCGGGATTTTGTCGATAAACTAAAATAGCCTAGTGTTCGAGATGATTTTTTAACCAATAAATACCATACTAGTATTTCCACTATATTGTTTTCCTTTCTTTTATTGGTTCAACGGTGTTGAACGAAAGAGCGATTATCTTGTTTGTTTGTTTGTTGGGGTTTAACGTCCGAGCAGCAATATTTCAGCTATATTCAGACGATGAACATGAAATTGATGATAAAATGAGCATGAAATGATGATGAAATGAAAAAGGGATGGGACACAAATTTTGATTGCCACTGGAAATAGGGAGAGTTGGGTAGGGTCGGGCAATTTAGCCTCCTATGGCGGAGCCCTATGGTTCTACTCCGGGAGAATACCACAGTAGGGTTCTTTAACGTGCGAGGAATGTGGCATCTTTCCCAACACGGTGCACCACTATGGTTTGCGGTCAGGTTTTCCGTATTATAGTCTGACAACCCTAGCATGTAACACGCCAGGGGTACCCCATTCCACCACCCGGGGCACACATCCCAGTTGCTCTGTGGGCAGAGCGCCCTAGCCCCCGGCAAGGGTTCTGAGCACTATTTAGTCGCCTTTTACGACAAGCTTAGCGCTGCTGCAGGCCTATTCATTTAACACCCGGACCTGCGATTATCAAAATACATGTTTACTGAACTTGTGTATGAATTGAACGTTTTCTGAAACAAAACTGTAGATACTGATCACACCTTAGTTGTGATGCAACAGTAAGTCTGTCTTTGGATACATGAATCAACGGTTTCCTCCCTTTTGCCTCTTTACGGAAAATTATCAAATGATGAACTCTGTCTTCAGTACGATTATTCTTTTTTCCGTTACTCTTTGTTTTCAGTCTATTTATTTGTATCCGCATTGCCGTTAGCTATCGTTATTGATTGATGACGATGATACACGATGATAATAACAATTTGGTGTAGATCTGCAGCAGGTCACAGTAGTGTAATATAAGTTCCAGGCTTATCATTTTTCGGCGGGATCTTTCTTTCGTTTCAAAATTGAAGACTTCACGGCCTAGAAACTTACCATTTTACTGATTTCAATAGCCCATGTATTGATTTTTAACCGTTTTTATTGTGCTTTATGAATACAGTACAGGTGTAAGGACGTGTTGTGCAATGTTTACCTCTCGGACATTAATTTTTATCTTTGTTTTAATTATTTTTGTTATAATATTTTTTGTATTCAGTATGAAATTTTGACTAACCACTAATGATTATCCTGACAATTGCATGTAAGGTTTACAATTGACGTTTACATTTGGAACGTTAATAGCTTTTGAATTGTGTATTGCCTTTCATTTTTATTATAATTAGATTTTTATAGTCGACCGTTTCATCACCTATTACAGACACGCTCAACCTTTTCATCGATTTATCCGTGTTATGGGGTTCTATTGGGTAAACCATTGATTTGTTGATTTATTTTATCTCCATATTTTCATTCGTATTTTGTTTCGTACGCCCTATTTTTTTTTAAGTTTGTGTGCTCATTTAATGTTTTCCTTTTCTTATTATAAGGAGATTGAACTTTTTACTGCTATAGTATGTTTTCAAGTTACTTAACCCAAACTTGCTTTGAACGTGTTATGAGGCTCTATCGGGTAAACCGGTTTCTTTTTCATACTTTCAATGTTTACATGTCGCGTGTACTAGATTTGACCCGTTATGGGGGTAAACCATTGAACTACGGAATTTTATTTTTCTCTCCATAATTTCATTCGTGGTTTGTTTCCTTCGCCCCCTTTTTTGTTTAAGTATTGTATGATGTTTTTTTTTTATTAGGAGATTGAACTTTTTATTGCAATAGTATGTTTCCAAGTTACTTACACTCAAACTTTGACCCATGTTATGAGGCTCTGATTGTAAATGTGTTTGTTATGTTGTCGCCAACGGTTTAAATAGGTGTTATCGGTTTTGAGCTACCCTGTTTTGTAAGGAGGTCTTTATTTAGGATAGTTTTATTACACAACAAGATTTTTTTTCTTTTATATTTTATTTACAATTCATATTCATTGTTCCATTCGTCGGGGTGTCGTCTGTTTTTGGAAACCGGGTCCTGCTCAGTTGTCTGTTCCATCAAGTGTTCTTCTTCCCCTTTAAATACCACTTCATAATCCGATGTCCTTAAGATTCCGCTTTAATATGAGTATTCTTGCCGTTCGAGTATCACCGAGTATCAAGACTTTTCCACTCTATTTAATGATTTCTGGTGGTGTTCGTTGTATATCCCATATAGCTCCCTATTTTTTTTTATGAACTATCCTCTCACTATATACGGTTCTGGCATAGTAGATGAATATGATTCATCTTGTTGAACTTTTGTAACTTTCTTGATTTTTTAAGGTGGTTGTTTCTTATACAAGGATGCACGTTACTCCACTTGTATTTGATATTTTGACTTTGTACCACTTTTTTTACGTTCTTAATACATCCGTACGATCTTTGTTCCGAAATCCACTCTATACAGTTCCATTTATAGGTATCACATCTTTTTCTGGTTGGCTTTCTTCTTTCCTCCAGCTGGTCTACCACGAGGTCTTTTTGTTACATTGTGCACGTTCTGTCGTCCATTGCACGTGTATGGCATCGCGTCTGGTGACCTCTTCAAATGAATCCCTCGACAGGGAACTATCTTGTAAATCTTTATTACTCCGAGTGCGTCCATCTCCTTTGCGAGTCGGCCAAGAAGTGACCACATATCCTTTTTCATCTCTATTTATACTTTTCCTCATCCAAGAACGCATCCTGAATTTCCCATGGGAAAATGTTGCTTCTCAATCTGAACTTGTCGGGAGTGCCCTGTTTCATCTCGATCAGTAAATATCCGTGGGGTTTTGCGGTGGCATACTCGATTTCATAAAGTAGTTTGTTTCTCTCTTTGGGAAACATTTGTTGGGCCATGGTCATGGCCTGTGATACGTCTCTGGGATTTTTAAAAAGAACCATGTAATGGGCATTCAGACAGATGGTTCTGTGATACTTGTTTTTGTTGAACAGATTCTGAACTAGCAACATGACACTTATATTTTTATGGTGGGAATATTTCGTGAAGAGATGCGAGATAGATTCAGTAAACGAATTCATCATATCGTCTAGAACAAGCAAGTGTTTCTTTCTGGGATCCAATATGTCAAGGTCGGGGAGTCCATGTCCAAAGTCGACATTCTCCATGGTTCCATAAATGGTCTGGTACACATCGTAGCACCACGTTATTTGATCGGGTCTTGGTATCATCATGTGTTTCAAGTTTTGTACTTACCCCAACTTTAAACAAAACCCTTAGCCTAACCAAACGCTTTACCATATTTGTATTGGTTAAAGCTTTGTGTAAAACCTTTATGTTATGAATGTTATTGTTAAAGCAATAACCATCTAATGTTAAACATCATGTCAGGTTAAAAGTTTAGAGTTAAAGATAGAAATAGTTCAGGTTAGGAGGAGTGAAGGGGAAATTGTAGGTGATTAGAATAAGAGGAATAGAGAAATGAGTCGTTAGAGTCGGGGGTAAGAGTCAAGAATCTTTAAAGTCGGGAGTAAAAGTCAAGAGTCGTTAGAGTCGGGGGTACGAGTGAAAAGCCGGAGTAAAGAGTCGTTAGAGTCATGAGTCGAAGTCAAGTCGGAGTCAAGAGTCGGAGTCGAGAGTCAATATTACGGGTCAAAAGAAAAAAAGGGAGAGTAAAGAGCCAAAAATAGCCTTAAAAGGGGGGTTAGAGTATGGAAGAAATATAAGCGAGAAGACTTGCAAAAAAATGTCTTAAAAGTAAAGGTTAAATAGAATTGTTATCATTTTCTTCTCAGTTGTCGAAGAAGGTCGTCGTTTACAAGATGTCCACGACCTGTCCAGAATGCAAGATGATCTTTACAAGAAGGTATAATATGAAACGTCATTTTAGGAAAACTCATGAATACGAAGCTTCAATTGATCTACCCCATCGGAGTAAAACCAGGTGTTCTCCATATTCTAGACCATCGCAAGGATCACTGCGTCTATCACGCTACGAGAACCATGCAAACAGACCTATACAGTCCACATACGCATCCTATCCAGCAAAAGACAACCTTAGAAAGACAGAATCGATGCGAATTGGTTTATCTGACTACGATACTTTGATGACAGAACTACACCAATATGTTTTGAGAAAAGAAAAAAAAACCAAGATACTTTGATGAATGGACTACGCCAAGACCCTTATACTTCGATGAAAGGGCTACCCCAATCGATCCAGGATGAAACTCAAGAAAACTTACCCAAGGACCCAACTGACAAAAAGTTTTTTTTTCATACACCCGACAGATGATTCCCTTGCTTTCGACGTACCTAAGGGATACATGGACGACCATTTTATGCCGTGGGCCCATCCCTTTACAAGCGTCATAGCAGGACCCACTAGAAGTGGAGTATGCCACTGCCAAACCCCACGGATATTTACTGATCGACATGAAACAGGGTACTCCCGACAAGTTGAGATTGAGAAGCAACATTTTCCCATGGGAAATTCAGGATGTGTTCTTGGATGAGGAAAAGTAGCAATAGAAATGAAAAAGGATATGTGGTCACTTCTTGGCCGACTCGCAAAGGAGATGGACGCACCCGGAGTAATAAAGATTTAGAAGATAGTTTCCTGTCGAGGGATTCATTTAGAAAAGGTCACCAGACGCGATACCATACACGTGCAATGGACGACAGAACGTGCACAATGCAAACCAAAGAATGAACAGACAAAAGGAAAAGAGGTCCCAAAAAGACCTCGATGTAGACCAGCTGGAGGAAAGAAAAAAGCCAAGCAGAAAACAGATTTGACAGATCGTGCGGATGTATTAAGAACGTAAAAAAAGTGGTACGTCAAAATATCAAATAGAAGTGGAAGCCAGAGCGGAATATCGTGCATCCTTGAATAAGAAACAACTACGTTAATAAATCAAGAAAGTTACAGAAGTTCAACAAGATGAATCATATTGATCTACGATGCCAGGACCTTATATAGTGAGAGGACAGTTCATAAAAATATTTAAAAAAAATAGGGAGCTATATGGGATATACAACGAACGAAGGAAAGGAAGAGAGGATTAAACAGAGTGGAAAAACAGTCTTGACGCCAATGATACTCGAACGGTAAGAATACTCATATTAAAGCGGAATCTTAAGGACATCGGATTATGAAGTGGTATTTAAAGGGGAAGAACACTTGATGGAACAGACAACTGAGCAGGACCCGGTTTCGAAAAACAGACGACACCCCGACGAATAGAACAATGAATATGAATTGTAAATAAAATATAAAAGAAAAAAATATTTGTTGCGTAATAAAACTATACTAAATAAAGACCTCCTTACAAAACAGGGTAGCTCAAAACCGATAACACCTATTAAAACCGTTAGCGACAACATAACAAACATATTTACTATCAGAGCCTCATAACATGGGTCAAAGTTTGCGTGTAAGTAACTTGAAAACATATGGAGAGAAAACTAAAATTCCGTAGTTCAATGGTTTACCCCATAACGGGTCAAATCTAGTACACGCGACATGTAAACATTGAAAGTATGAAAAAGAAACCGGTTTACCCGATAGGGCCTCATAACACGTTCAAAGCAAGTTTTGGTTAAGTAACTTGAAAACATACTATAGCAGTAAACAGTTCAATCTCCTTATAATAACAAAAGGAAAACATTAAACGAGTGCACAAGTCACAAACATAAACAAAAAAGGGCGTACGAAACAAACCACAAATGAAAATATGGAGAGAAAAAAAATCAACAAACAATGGTTTCTCCAACAGAAGCCCATAACGGGTCAAATCGTTACGCACGACATGTAAACATTGAAAATATATATTGAAAAAAGAAATCGGTTCACCCGATAGTGCCCCATAACACGGATAAAATCGACGAAAAGGTTGAGCGTGTCTGTAATAGGTGATGAAATGGTCGACTATAAAAATCTAATTATAATAAAAATGAAAGGCAATATACCATTCAAAAGCTATTAACGTTTCAAATGTAAACATCAATTGTAAACCTTACATGCAATTCAGTTGTTCTAATGAAATTGGTCTATCTATTGAAAAGTGAAACCGAAAATAATACTTCACCAAAAGTGCTGAACTGTCACATTTATTTCATGCATGCATATTGGACGAGACAGCAATAAAAATTCCTCCACAAATTTTGATCAGTTCTAATTTTATAACTTAATCAAGGTTAGGTGTAAAAGTCCCGTTACGGAAGTTATATTCAACATTTGCCAAAAAGAATGTAAAAATGTATGACTATTTGCGATAATTTTGATAGTGTTTTCCAATACCATGCTAGTTTCTACAAAACATAGATAATTTAAGCTTTTACAAAAGCCTCACTGAGGAAAAATAAACGAAGTTCAATTAATACACTAAAAATGAAAATCATAACCTTTTTTGTGAACAGCTTACTTTTGTAAAATCTATAGGATATATATATCGGGTCTCTAATTTGTTCAAACATTTACAATTAAAATAATATTCCTATAAAGATATTGGCATTTTGTTGTTTCTTGTTATGGGGTTGCAATTTGAGCAGGTTGTGGTGTTACGGAAGTTAGTCAATACAACCAATGTTACACTTTATATTTAATAAGAACAATTAGAGAGCAAATTCCCGTAATTTACAGCCAAAACGTAATGAATATTTAACAACGTTGCTTTATATATCTTTGATCCACATCTTTAAGTCCGACTAATTCAATTCTAACCGATTCTGATACCACAAAGTCTACTTGTATCGGCTGAATACTTTTTCTGCATTGTCAATTTCTCTTTGGTCAATTTCGTATGTACCTACTGTGCGTTTAGTCTTTCCAGTTGGTCTTGGTTCGTGTTGTAAAACGGTCAGAATGTGTTTTCTAGCCCTCCAAATCTCGTCACGATCAGGAGTGGGCCATTTGTATTTTCCATATTTTCCTGATTTTGTAAGAAAATGTACCTCGAATTCATTGTCAGGATCATCATGGTCAACTGTTACTACCTGTCTGATGTACCAATTACTCTCGTATGCACACGAAACCCACGAATTTATTTTAATCTCATGATCGGGCTCGGCCAATAGCTCTTCTGTTTCCATTTTTTCAATGACTTGATCAGTTTTGTCATTGTTGTCATTTTAATTTCCTGCTTTACAAAGTGTGTGCAGTTTCCATGAATGAGTACTGGTTCTAACGTCCATTAGACATTCGTTGCAGGAACAAGACATATCTCTTGTCATGATTGTGTTCCTACTAATCGGCACGACGGCGTGCAATCTGAAAGTTCCAGAAATCGGAGGAGGCTCTTCTTTTTCCTGCAGGATTTTCTCAGCATTATCAACTTCACCTTGATTGTAACATAACCATTCTTTTCTGTTTGCTTGGCCCAAGCGTAAAAGTCTTTTCCATTCTGAATCAGTGCTTTTCCTTGGCGGATGGCCTTGTCTGCTCCTCTTTTAATACTGGCTCCTAGGCCGTCACATGGGCCTTTTCCATGGCCCGACTCTAAATAATTCCATCTACCCAACACTCCAAAGTCATCACTATGGTCTGCTAGTACCTTAAATATTGTTTTGTTTCGGTATTGGCTAGTAGGGGAGTCAGTGAGGTAGTGTATTTTACTCAACTCAGGATAGTCGACCTTCAGCTGTGGCATAAGTTTTTGCAGTATGGTATACACGACAGTAGCATTGTGCGAAAGTACATCTGAAACCGCAACATAGGTCTGAAGACGTTGGTCTTCATCTTGTGAAAAATACGCCACCATGGTATGCAAACTTACCATGGCCTGGTTCCAATATGATGATTGGACTGCCTCAACCTAGGTACACATAAAGTTCTCGGCGAAGTCCATCCAGAGAACTATTTCTTTTTCTGGCAAGTTTTCTCTGAGTTTTCTCATTTCAGAATACTGGTTCTGTACCCTTTTTACATGATCTCTAAAGTTTGAGGTTTGAAGGTCAATTATTTCCAGGAAGTGATTCTTTGATACAGTTTCTTCTATTTCCTTCCATCTGTTTTTGTTGTTTTCCAGCACCTTCTTCCATGAAGTAAATTTGACATTTTCCGGTAACTTTGGTTCGATTGTTTCTCTAACTTTCTCATTTGTGTCGTTTTCTTTAATGAAGGTATCAGGGCTCCTTGAAACACTTAACGCCTAAGGCTCTCAAAGCTTTAAGTTTGAGTGCAATATTCTGGTGGCGGGAGCAAAGGCATGTTCTCCGTGAGGCAAAGTTTGCGAGCAGAAGATACTTGGGTCTTGCATTATAAAACGTTGCACTTGAAACTTTCACTGTAGGATTTTCTAACCTAAATTTTTCGTGCAGATTGTGTGTGTAATCATTTAGGATTCTTTTTTGGTGTTCCGTCTCATTTATCCGAACTGCATCGGACTTCTTCTTTCCAACTAATACTGTGCTATTGTCTTCTCGGGTGAAGAATGTCGTGATTGTTTCCTGAAGTTTTTCCTTTCTTATCATTTTTTTAGGTGTTTCCATTTTCTTTTTGCCGATTCTTCTACTGATTCCTGTCTGCCTGTTCAGTTCTGACATAAGCTTGTACTTTTTGGCAGCGTAGAACGGACGTTTTCCAACGATTTTCTTATTCACCGACCCCATAGATTGTTTTAAGTCGCAGATTATGCATTCAGCGAACAGAATTCGTTTACAAAGTAGCTTTCGTCCGGTCTTTGTAAGTTTCAGTTTATTCACAAACTCTTTGGTTTTGGATCTAGGAGTTAACGTTGGCGATTCAGACCGTGACAATGTACCATCTGTTGTATCAAGATCTCCGTCTGATGATACATGCCTTTCTTTAAACTCGTTTGCCTTGAGTCTCTCTATCCTTTTTTGTATTCTTTTGTTGTTCCTGATAAGTGCTGAATTCTTTTTTGTAGTTCTTCTATTTTTCTATTCGCATTCTTTAAAGAAGACTTGTATCTTTTCCTAACAAATTTTCCCTTTGTCGGAAACCTTGGTAGTATCGATGTAAGAAAACCGCGTTCTGTCGATGCTGATCTTGTTGATGTTGATGGGCCTTCATCTGGGGAATTTACAACTACCATTTGTTTTAGCTTTTTACTCTGATACTATTTTTTGAATCGCTTCCGGCCATCTTTTTTTCTTTTTGCGTGAGTTTTTTTCCCGAGATTGGCGACAGGAACATAGGCCTCTCGTTTTCTTTTTTGCTCTATTCCCATAAAGTTGTTCAGGTTAGTCTCCTTTTGTTTCTGTCTCCATTTTCGTTGTCTCTCAGCATTTGTTAAAGCCATGTTTAACTGCAGAAAAAAAAATAAATAAAAAGGATACATTTACAGTTTTTCTTTAATATAAGCGATAGAAGTTGTACTTTCTCTATTTCACAAATTGCCGGTAATGCCAATCGTCAAGTACTGTAAGAAAATTTATTGGATAAATGCATTAGAAAAAATTGAAAGTGTATCTCTGAAGCAGTAGGTCTATTTGTCACAAAACAATGGACTTTTAGATTATTAAACATTATCTAACCATCTGGACAGCTTTTATTGTATAAGCACTATAGTTCATTATTCCTCCGAGTTTCCATATATCACCGTTTATATCAAACATAATTGCTCTCTCTGATCATTTGATCAATAAAAATACAATTTAAAACCTTCCTAAATGACTTCTGACGGTAGATTTCGCTATTTTATATTTATATTTTATATAATTTCCGTAACGGCCCGGTCCTAATTTGTCGAGACCAATTTTTTTCATATTGCACCGGTATTTTAGCAGACGAAAAACGTGTATATTTTTGATAATTGGTTAATTCTATCAAAATCGAGTATAAACTTAAACTTTGATATACAAATATTGAAAATAAATCATCAATGCATTGATTATATAAAACTTACCTTTTGTTTTTACTGAGTTAGCTTTATTTTCATAAACAATTCTCGCAAAATCATCTAAATAGCATGTTATTTTATGCGACATAGGAAATTTAACTTTGGCCTTATTTCATTAGAATGAGTGAATTGTCATGATAATCATTAGTGGTTAGTCAAAATTTCAAACTGAATGCGAAAAGTATTTGAACAAAAATAATTAAAACAATAATAAAAATTAATGTCCGAGAGGTAAACATTGCACAACACGTCCTTACACCTTTAATGTATTCATAAAGCACAATAAAAACGGTTAAAAAGCAATACATGGGCTATTGAAATCACCAGTAAAATGTGAAGTTTTAAACAGATTTAGATTAAAAACAGATTCTACCAATTTTTGTTTGAATCTTGTCAATCTCTGCGTTTAAATTGCTTATTCGATCACCAAACTGTAAGCAATAAGAAAGGACATCATTACCATCTTGTAATTGAAATCGATCAACATTTGGTCGTAATCATCTGATAATAACCAAACCTTTCACCAAACACCACCGATGTGGATACTGGGGAGGGTTTTGTAAATTTTACGCAGAATTTGAGCAAAAATAAGCAAATAATAGCCCGGAACTTCATTTTCAAAATCTCTGGATCCGTCTCATACACCAGATAACCCTTTATGTAGGAACTGTATATCGAAGTTCTATTTAATGACTTTCTAATGATTTTAACGACAATACCTCATATCATGTTTCCTACAAGAGGTTAAATGAAATCAGTGACTGGAAATTTTTTTCTTTCTATTTAGAATACAAAAATTACAATGCATGATGAAGTCTGAACTGTGATTTTTGATTGTTTTAGGTTTAGAAAATATTTTGATATACACAAATATACCATCGGCATTTTTGTATTTGGTACCACAATGGGTAAGCCTTTATTGTGCACTTTTCATTTAAACACATTGTTCTTTTAAGTGACACCACTTTTTGTAGTTTTTGAATTGAATTCGCGTTATTGATGGATAATGATAATTCATATAAAAGTATCCTGGATATACCGGAATGTTGTAAAAAATACGAACATAAAGCCTCTGACAAAGAATCATCTGTGAATTAATTAATAGTTTTTTTCTTCTTCAATCTTTAAACAGCACAACCAGGTGTCGGTCAGAAAAAAGGCGCACAAACGATAAAGAATGTCATTAGACGCCACCGCTGTCAGCCTTGCAATGAACAACAGAAAAAAGTTATGGCAGCTTCCTGGTGCACAGAATGTCAAGTGGCCCTCTGTTCAACTTGTCACAAGCATCACAACTCTTTGAAACTGACACGTTATCACCATGTCGTAAGCATGACTCAGTTCCAAGCTAAGTTAACGGCAAGCCATGTTACACAGAAACTAGAAAAGATGCAGATCAAAGAGTTTCAAAAAAAGGTATGTTAATTGTAGTTCATCGATAATTGTATTCGGTAAGCCTGACCCAAAATATTATGGACTGTTGTAAATGATAAGTCATTAGACCAAAAATAAAATGTACTACTAGCACAAAAGTTTAAAACAGTTAATTGGGGTTATCTGTCACGAGTTACTGATATTTGTAATGTAATGTATGTACTAAATATAACCGTTACAGTTTTCTTCCATCAGGTCCCAAAAGGAAGACAAGGAAATTTTAAGAGAGAAAATATCCTAGCAAGGAAAGCTTCACCGCCTCTTGAACCGGAAGTTTTCACTCCAGATGACTTAGAAAAGGAGGCGAGAATGAAAGCTGTCAAGTTCACATACTTAACATCAATTTCGCTGTTAAAGGGAGATAATGCACCAATAATAAAGGATATAAGAGTTCTCGGTAATGGTCATGTTGTAATGGCAGACGGAAATAATAGGCGTCTTCTTATTTCGGAAATAGACGGAATTAAACAAAGTGAATTCAGATTACCTGGAAAGCCGTTTTGTCTTGCAAGAGCCCCTGACGACACAGTGGCAGTCTCACTATACGAGCAAGGCAAGGTCGTACTCTTAGATGTATTCAAAAGACAAGTATTCCGCGAGGTCGTCATAACCTGTTATGGTATCGTCTTCACAGATGACTACCTTATTCTAAACTGTGGAGTGACTGGTTTAAAGGCGATGGACATGAATGGTGAAGTGTTTGAAGCAGTGAAAGGAGTACGTGGTGATGGATACTTATACATTGGGACAGATGGCAATGTGTATTGCAATTGCTCTGGGACCAATCAAATTCTCTGCTGCAATATGAGACGTAATTTAGCATTGGCATTTTCGAAATTGAGCATGGAACATCCATTAGGAACAACGGTTGACGACGAAGGTTTTATTTACGAAGTTGGTGTTCAGTCACCAAATTCAAATGTAATCAATGAGGATGGCTGTAGAGCTTCCGAAAGTGTTCATATGATCAGCTGTACCGGAAAGCATCATCGTCTCGTTTTGACAAAAAAAGACGGAGTTAATAATCCATATGCCATATTTTTCGACAGATGTAAGATGACACTCTTAATTGCAAATGATTATGGAGAATCCGTTGTTGTGTTTAAAAAGGACGAAAGAGATGACGAAGAAAAAAGCACTAAAACCGAAGAAACTTTATCTGAGTACCCAATTAATTCGTATGTCAGTTCGACTCTTTACTCGTCACTGGCGCTTAGCTCTCCATTTCAAAAAAATAACTGAAGAAGAAACTACATCATGGTGTAAAGGAAATTCATAAACCAGTACTACACGTCATTGTCACTTTTCTTGCCCTTTCAATAAAATTTAAAAGGCCGTCATTCTCTTTGGGGACTGGTCAAAATATATGGGAGCATGGGACCCTTTCAGCACTACAGATGTCCTTGATCAATTTCTTACAACGATGGTTGCAACGATATAATTTGGATATCGGAATAAGGTAAAAAAAATTCCTACCATATTATGTGCGTTTTTTCAATAGAGATTGTTAATAATGAAGTTTCGTGATTGATCATTCGAGAGTTTATTTTGAGACCAATAATTTTTGTGACAAAAAAGTTTTTCTGTGGTTAAATGTTTCATATGCTTACTATAATACATAAACAAGCGTGCTTAGTTCAGTAAGAGATCGATCAATTTAGTCCTTGGGAATGCTGATAATTAGTCTTCTGCAAAATAAATATTTTGGCGTTTAACTTTAAAGAACCCAAACTATAATGTATGAAACTAATGTATTCCTTAGTTAAGTGGAATAGAAATCATCATCTTTCAGATCAAAGAAGAAAAAAAAAATTGTCGTTGTATGCATCAAAACAAAAAAGTCAACTAATTGTTCAAAGTTTAAAGGCAAAAAATGTTTTGAGAGGCCGTTTTCTTCACCTCAGTACAAATCTTCTCAACATGGATTGAGATTGATCAAAATTCAAGCCTATGCACAAAGGCTGCATTTTCGACAATACCATATTTTTTATGCAATAAAAAACATCAATAATGTTTAAAATAAAGGTAGATCGAATGTGTTTCATTATAATAATAATTGTTTTCCGCCGAATTGTTTCCATAATACATTTTGAATCTCCGGCTCCATTTTAATCTTAGATAATTAAGGACGTAGCCTAAAAATTCAGGCAGAGCAAAAACATCTTTATAAAAATATTTGAAGGCGAGGATTGCAGAACATATGAAGTAATTTACACAAAATTTTTACAATAAGTTTTTTTGGTTCAAAATAAAACAAAATAATACGTTATAAACTAAATAACGAAACCTCATTTTTGACAATTGTTCTTGTGAGAGCGTTGCTTATAAATCTTTATTGAGAAAAACGCATTTCATATATATATCAATACAAACGTCTCAGAATGTGACGACTCTATTCGCTACACTGCTCCATCGGATCAACTTGATACAGGGAAGATAACGTAAACGTATAGAAGAATCTGAACAATTCCCAACGATGTTAGAACTGTCAAATTTGCGATGCCAATGTTTGGTCGTTCCCTCCGCAGGAATCGAACTCGTACCGCTGTGACATCTATGGCAACACCGCCTGCACAAAATCCAGCGTCCTAGACCACTCGGCCAGCTAGGCTATATAAAAATATAGCTTTCGCTGACGGGGTCATTCCTCCTCGTAGGATATATTTAGATATATAGATAGACAAAAAAATTTAAACGCTTAAAATCAAGCTTTTTTACCTAATTTTGGTATAAAATTAAGGATTGCAACCGTCGTTAGAAGATAGTAAAACCGTGATCTGGCAAAATAGAGAGTACTCATTGAAAATTTAAGAACTCTGCAGACAAAATTATGACAAAAAGATGATATGCATTTGAGGTTCCTGGTCGACCAATTTTACCTCTGTAGACAAACAATGGCTTAATGGTTGACCATTTTAGAGTCGAATGCTCATATTGGTATATAAATGGACTAAACGGTCATTCATATCAGAGTAATTTACTTGCGGTGCCCATTTTTTCTCATTTTTAGCATATGACCGTAAATCAATCAACACCGGAGTTAGAAAAAAAAGACAAAACAAAACAAAACAAAACCTATCCTTCATTGAAACTGTAAAACCTGCATTAGGGTTAGATACGACGTATCTTTTTCAATTTAATTCACAAAAAAGTACACGTCCCATGCTCGTAAAGGACGACGAAAAATGAGACACCGTTCCGTGAAGGAGATAATAAAAATTGGTATCCAATTTACACATGTTCATGTGCTACCATAAATTTTGACCAGTCCTTTGGACTTCATTAAATATTTGCGTTTCCATTCGACTAATTTATGAAACTAATCATGATACAAATTAAACTAAGATGAAACTTTATTAACAAAACATGTTTATTAAAAAAAAATCAACAGATAAAACAATTTACGATAATGATTTATACATTACTTCTTTCAAACAATTGAGTATTATCACATTTTTGTTACGTACATGATAAAGACAGTTAGAGCAAGATCTCATTTATAGCCCACAGTAATAGGGCAACAGTTCTAGAATTTGAAAACTGTTTTGAATTTGAATCACAAAAATAGTGTGACTGAAATCCTCATCTTGTGGAAGAGTTTACAAAGGAACCAAGGTGGAACCGTATTTCTTTCAAAGTTAGATATACTTCTTGTTTTCACGGATATCATATACATCTGTATGATGTTCTCAACATAGGTTTAGTTACCAACTCATATCGCAATCTGTAAATAGAAGTACACATGAGGCTTCGAAACCACGACACGCTCTTTAGAGCTACTTATGTATATATTATTGTTAGTGAAAACTATGGTTCAAATTTATTTTTGAAGACAAAACGTTTAACATTACGTTGTCTAGAGTTCAAGCAAACGCATTGTGACAAAGATGGATATACCAATACAATGAAGTTCCAAGGATATTGATATGAATTATTTGGCATAGTTTAAATATGAAAAAAACACTAATAGAGTCTCATCTACGTTTTAATATAAATTTATACATACAGTTTAAAATCATTAATAAAACTATAGTAACCACTCCTTAAAGTGTTACGAGAGGCTATTTTGGACAACCATTAATTAAAAAATCTTTTCGTTTCAATACAATGACATTGCAGATTTTAGCAGTATAAAAGGACATACGTAATCAGTTATCACCAAATGGACCAAACGAAATGAATAGCTGTCAGATAACGTCACAAGAAGTTATCAGCCTTTTTTAATCATGTACTTTCTTTTCGAATCCAAAATAGTTAACTGTTTAATGATACATATTACAGTTATATTTCTTGTTTAAGCATTTTAAATTTAAGTATTTAATTTGGTGTTAGTCATAGAATGATTATCTTTCGATCAACCCAAACAAACACGTTTGAGTACCTGTATTTCGGAAGAAGACAAGCCTGTTAAAAAAATAATTAACTGAGACGGTTTATTTATGTAAGTATATATACAGCACCTTGTTTTTACACAAGTTTTCCATCGCCATGTTCCGCATTCTGTAGTATACTCCTCACGTACCAATGTTTTATACGTCTGATTGTAAGGCATGTCATATTTCTCATATTTACACGTCCTGAAAAAAACAGTACTGTCACAGCTAATTTCAGGACATTTTAAAAGATTTCTGTTTTTGTTTTAGTAACTAATTGAGAATCTTTTGACGGTAGATATGATTTTGGAGAAGCTTCTACCTATAGATACGCTAATAGCATTGAATAGGATGTGTTCACCTAATAGTTCATTTAAAGTCAGGAAGGAATTTATATGGTTTAATCCATATGTCAAAATAAATAAGAGCACAATTTTCTTCAAACTTTGGTACAATAAGGGTATTCGATTTATAAATGATATAATAAATAGTGATACTGAAGAATTCCCTTCACATACATCTCTTAATGAAAAATATCAAGAGAAAAAATTATAAATTGCCTTTCGAGTGCACGACCGAAAGTCGTCTTCAACCTTTTCAGTACAAGGTATTGCATAGAATAGCACAGAGTACCCGCACATAAGTATTTATTACTGAAGTGTCGACGATGATAAGTGTGAAAACTGTAACAAAGTAGAAACTATTGAGCACAAATACATTGAATGCGTAAAATTAAAACCTTTTTGGGACACTTTTGAAAAATGGCGGACACAATTTTTTTTTAAACATTGAAGCTATCTTGAGATAAAGTTATATTTGGTAATATTATGCAAAACATTGAGGAAGTTTTTTAAGTTATGTATTCTTCATCAATTGAATAATTCCTATCAGAACATTTGTTTTCCTTCCTTAAAAGTTTTCTAAAGAGAAAATTGATACGTATTGAATATGTATACCTTTCAAAAGATAAATTGAAAACCTTTTAAGAGAGAAATTTGGTCTATTAATGAATTATCTATCTTCAGAGCGATTAAAAGTGGTAATGAATTATTATAATAGCGTTCGTAAAGTTCTAAGACATGTTTTATTTGCATCTATATCAACGAAATGTTATGACATCATATTATTTCTAAACATTTGATAATAGCATGACTATATTTATGTAATCTGAATATTATTTCGTTAATACAATAATGCACTGTAGAAAAACAATAAAAAATGTGATAATAATAAAAAAAAGAGAATCTTGATTTGTTCGTTTTTAACCCGGTACTAAGTGCTTTTTGGCTTAAAAGAAAATTTTCATGTAATTGATATAGATTCAAACGATTTTTTACTTAGCTGTATTCATAACATTGTTATTTTTTTTAATTCGTTTTAAACGGTTAGTCATGTTCTCGGACTTTGAGTAATCAATCTATAAATGGATTAGTTTAAACGTGACTCTTGTGATAATTGGTTTCAGGTTTTATGTAGGCATATTGACCTTAAGACATGTGTTTACCTAATTTCACACATTTTCCCGCGAAATCCTTTCGGACACCGGCATCTATCTTTGCGACACTTTCCACCGTTCAAGCAGGGTTCTTCACATTTACCTGTGAGGAACGAATAATCACATGACCATGAATATGTAAAATGATGACAAATTGTTGATGATTAGGTCTTGATTTAACTTCTTATTACATCAAATTTGGAAATCAATTGGAAAAAACACATTATACACTACTCTAACTCGGGTGTGACGAAAAGGTTACTATCTTATCAAAATATTAAAAATTTATTTTATTTCCGTTTTTAAAATTGAGATTGTATTCCTTGTCCTTACCAATATGACACCACTTTCCGCTGTAACCATCTCTACATTTACATTTGTTAGGACCGATACAGGCTCCACCATTCTTACATGTTCGTTTACATTTAACTACAACAAAAAAACTTATTATGCATCCTTTTGTCGTTCCAATAACTTTTTACTGAGAGGTTAGACGTAGGTTACAAATATTTCGATTTTCAAATACTTCTTATTTTAATTTTGCTGTGATTTGTTTTGCACTGTTTGTATTTTTTTTCTTTGTTTGGTGTTTCAATGTCCTTATATAACAATAACCTTAGACTACCTTGATTTCTTACAATTCCATATATGATAAAATCTATTACAAGGATTAGAGTGCAGTTTTTAGCTCCACCAAACAAATAAATGAAAACTCGATCAAATTTTGAAGTTCAAACTTGAAAAGCGTCATTATGAACCCGTGGATCGTTACGGTATTTCCATCTGCACCATGAAAACTGATTTGTTCAACCAACGTGTCACGTTTCCTTTCCTCTTTTGTCTACTCCGGACTTGACTTTTTTATGAGAAACTCGGCGGATTTTTCCAGAAAAGGAGAGAAAGCTTACCCTAACGGTGCACCTGGTCCATGCTCCCGGTTTTTAGTAGAGTCCGAGTTGCTCATTCACTTCTGTTACTTTGTATGTATTATTTTATTTACTTTATGTTCTTTTTTGAGATCGTCTGTTTTCCATGTCTGGTCTTTGTCTCTCGATTACATTCTTTTGATTTCCGCTAGAATCTTGGTTCCCTTGATTGCTCTTTCAAGCGATCTGATTGGTTGTAATTTGGGTAAAGAAATGATTTATAAATTTATGAATCGGGCCCTGATGCATTCTGCTCTCACGATTGTAAAATAACAGGACCTTGTATATGCTTCAATAAAATATATTCAAATATATTCAAATATAACAATAATATCAAATAGAGTATACACCAACCACATACATTCATATAGTCATGTTCATGTTTTTATGACGCGCTTAAATTTAAGGAACATATCAGTTTACTGAAATTTAATCAATTAGCACCTCGTGTAAAGGTTACAATAATTCTCATCTAGAGGCAAAACCGTGAAACCCCAGGTTTCTGTTATAAAACAATTTATCCTTAATAACTTCATACATGGGTGATAATTAACCTGCCCTTTCAAAAGTACCTACCCATTTTAATATTTAATAAAGTGCATTGTGTATGTAAACCCCTCAAGCATGATCAGCTCTGTTGGACACAGTATTTATATTTCATAAAACATTTTACACGAAAAAGACTATGTTTTACACCTTTGTCAAGATGTCACCTTTAGATGCCTTACATCTTCTAAAACATTTATATTCGCTGACATATTTCTATAATGACATAAAAATGAAAACATGAAAAAAAAAATAAATGTTTCAATATTAGGTGGGATCTGACGTATTGGTTATTCTATCATAGTTGTCTGTATGATTTCTCCTCGGTGCTTAATATTGTTTCTGTCTCCATGTACCTGACATTATGATTGTCTGTTGTGTTTATATTGTGACTTTATGCTTGTTTGTTTTAATTCTTGTCGTTTGACATTGTGCTTGTCACTCAACAACTTATGACTGAGTAATAATCGTTACAGCCTAGTTAAAGATACTTACAGTTTTCACATTTCTGACCATAGTAGCCCTTCTTACATTTGCAGACATTTGGTTGTATACATGAACCATGCTTGCATTTCGGTTTGCATTTAGCTTTGAGGAAAAAAAGAAGATTGATACAGATCTTCCTCATTTACCAGTGAACGAAATGATAAAATGGAATTGATAATTGCCTTTGATCCATAACACATGGAATTTATTTTTTTAAATTGTTTATGTGGCGGTAAGTAACATAAACAAACGGCAGATTAAAATAACATCATATTAACCATGCCCATTTCTTACCTAATATCTTTACTAATAAGTTAGTTCATACAAACAAGACACAATAAAATCAGTTTTTGAATAGAATAGGCTTTTCAACTGTTTCAATGCTAGATAATGGGTGTAAAAGGTACATGAGTACAGGGGTGGCATTGTGAGAAGGATGATAGATACATACAAGATACAGGTTACAAACATTCAATAAACACGTTTCTTTCTGTCCAAGTTTAGTACTTTATCCTATTTTATAGATACCCGCACAGTTGTTTGTTTTTGGCGTTGTCACTTTAGATTTATTGTCTTTTATAAAGAAGTGAGGTTTTCGTATAATATGTAGTATTTTTCTTTGTATATATTGAACATGTGACTTTATGTATTATTCGAACATTTAATTGAAGATATTTTATGGAAGAATTATTCTGTTATAATTTTACTTTTAGAAGAACAACTTAAAGTAGTAATTATAACGCGTATGGAATACCCTTACGGACAAATACATAGAGTAGGATCGAATTCGATTTTCTGGCACTCGTCGTTTTATAAAGCATTGTCGAAAGATTCAAATATTGTCTCTAATCATATTCAATCAACAGTATTTATTATTTTGAAATAACTTTACAGACATTTTTAAGGAATGTTTTGTAGGCACTCAGTATTATTTTGTCTGACATACCTTTCTGACATCGCCGTCCACGAAATCCCTTAGGACACGAACACTTGTTTCGAGATACACATTTCCCGCCGTTTTTACAACTTCTCCGACAAACAGCTGAAATGATAAACATAACACAATGCAATACTTTACTGAAAAAATAATTATTATATTTTTAATCTGAAGAAGATTCATGTTAGTATTTTCATATAACAGTAACAATTTTAAGACAAATACTTCATAACTAGCATAATAAAACGTAAACTAGAAAAACTGTGAACAATGATCACCAATTTTATACACTCCAATTCCCCATTTGCTAACATGCACTTTTTGACCTCCACATTGATTCGGATCAAAATATAAAATAGGTGGTACACAATGGGAACATGTAATAAAGATTCTGTGAAAGTTTCATTCAATTCCATTCAGTGGTAGGAGGAGTAATGCCTATGAGATGTGTCTCTCCTGTGTAACGGAAGCAAGAAATGACGGAATGAAGGACGGACACTCCTATCACTATATACCCCAGTTGCATAAAAAATCTCAACATAGCATTATTCTTTGAAGAACCTACGTTTTGAGCAGTTTTTTCCACTGTAGCCTCGTTTACATTTGCATGTGTTATGTCGAACACATTTTCCACCATTGTGACACGCTATATCACACGATGCTAAAAGTGAAAAGAAAATCACATTTAAATATTAAACAGAAAACAAAAGGACTAAAACTTGAAAGAGAAAGGAGAAAACTGAGATCAAAACAACAAATAACAAACAACAAACAGAAACAATAAAAATACAGAAAACTTAAAAGTAAAGTACCAACCCAGACTCTAGTAAAAACAGGTGAACATGTTGGGTAAACGTCCTCAGCATTTCAACATCAGTCCATTTACTCATAAATAGGTTTTAAAAAAAAAAAAAAAAAAAGCAAGACACTAAAAAATATATATGATGAATTTATGCTCTTAGCAAGACTGACAAAAACTGTGGGTCGTCTGCACTTGAAGCAAATAATATATAAATCTTAACAAAATAAAGTATAATTTGTCAATTTCTGTAATAATTTGAAAATCGATCTTCGTTAAACTTAATTGTTTACTTATTAACTTGCGTTAGTTTTCAATCATTTGGAAAGCAAGTAATGATATCTTACGTGTGCAAAATGGTTCTGTGAATCCAAAAGGGCAACTGCAGACTCCTGGTTTGGTACACTGGCCTTTATTCAGACAAGGGGGGTCACATATAGCTAAACAACAGTGACATAACACAATAAACCATTATTCAGCTAACATTTTATTGTAAAATGTGCTCTATTACTTGAAGCAATCCACGTTATAATTATCAATACCTATAGAAGACATCTCTTGCAGTGATATTTTCTCCGTTGAAATGCTTTTATGTATCTTTTTTTTAAAAAGACTGTTTAAATTACATATGACAATATATGATCAGATAATTTAAATGCATGTCGTATGTTTTCCATAACACTTTAACCCCAATGTAAATTTATGATAGATAGTCGCGAAAAACATCCAGTTCTTGAAATTAAACTTTTAGCTAAGAAAATGTATCGAAATTTACAGGTATTGCACGCGAACAGTCCTGAAAACATGCATATATTAAATAAACTAAATACTTTGTTTCATCTCTGATTTGCAAATAACTAATGTTCAAACTTAATAAGAATCACCCAAGGAACTTGTTCCTGGAATTTGTCACATTATTAACTCTCACCGTATTCTTACCATTTTCGCAAAGGTCTCCAAAGTACCCAGACGGACAGAAACAAGTATTGGGTGATAGACATTTTCCACCATTTTCACACGACTTGTCACAGATTGCTGAGAACAGACAGAATAAATATTATCTATTTATTGTGACAACTTGTTTCTTGATAAAGAAATGAGCAGATGTTTTGTTTAATATTGTTTCAAACAAACATTCAGGGAAAATTATGAACTTGGAGTGTTATAATGACAAAAAATACTGAACAACTAACTTTTTCATTTATCATAACTGGGTAAAATTTTCTTGTAATATTTGTTCTTTTTCGTATTTTCTCCAAAATTATGTCGCCAGCACCAATATCTTTTAAGTACTAAACGTATTACTTTATTTGGTGTAACAATTGGAATTACTTCAATTAGTCAAGTCAAAGATAAGAAGAAAAACAAAAAAAAAAAAAAAAAAAAGATGAGAAACTCATTCCTAGGTTTAACTACTTCGATGCAACAGAATAAACAACACCTCAGTTTTACCTTTATCGCAAAATTCACCATCGTAACCTGGCAAGCAGACACATGACCCGTTTTGATTACAACTACCGCCATTCAAACAAGATGAAGAGCAGCCACCTGCAGATAATAAGGTTTTTTATATGGTCAAATAAACCAGTCAGTACAGTGCTTAACATTGCGAAATCTTTGATTGGTTATCCTGATTTTTGATACCTACAAACCAATTTCATGACATTTAAGATCATTATGCCTGCTTATTTCATGCCAACCCTTCCGACTATTGCTTGCATTTACTATCCGTTCGGTAATTTTGTTATTTCCCTTCAATTTTAACCTTAGGGTTTTGTGCCATGGTATATTGATTTATCGAAGAGTGGAAATAAATTCGTTTCCAAGCCATAAAAATCTTTCAAGAAACAATTCATATGATATCTGTCAAATAGTTTTAATTATTGGTCTCCATTTTTTCTTACTTATCTTATTAATATTACATAGAAGAGCAATATTATAAACAAAACATTAATACCAAACATCGGAGAATACCCTAAAGAGTAACCAAGGGAACCAGGATTCTAGCGGAAATAAAACGTATCCAGGGACAAAGACCAGAATGGAAAACAGACAAACACAACAAAGAACATAAAGTAACCAAAATAATACATACAAAGCAAAAAATGTAAATCAGCAAATCGGACTCCACTAAAATGCAGGAGCATGGACCAAGTGCATCGGTAAGGTAAGCGTCTTCTGCTTTTCTAGAAACACCCGCCGAGTTGCTCATAAAGACTACGATTGAATTTTGTTTGGTTACCAATAATAGAACAACAAATTGAATGAGCAGATATGATTAACAATCGTTGATTCCCATAAACAAGTTTTTATCCTACAAACCTAAACATTTGTCAACATAGCACATTCTATTCTGTATAACTTGTGAATGGTTTGGAACACATTCTTCCACTTCAATTTCATTATTTCTACAGTAACGTGACCTTGACTGAGAGCCTTTACCACATGAAACTGAGCATGCTGACCAGGACGACCATTCTGATGGAATACCTAGATATAAAAATGATTTTTACTCAATTAACAATTTCATATATATATTCTTAAAATGCGTAGATTTTTAATTGAACATGTAACCAATTAAGGAAGTGGTAGCGAACATGCTTTACTCTCCAAAGTACTGCTAACGCTATGAATAGTTAATCGATAAATACAACAACATAACCTAAACACCCCCCACTCCCCCCCCCCCAAAAAAAAAAATATTACCCTATAAAATTGATAACGTTATATTGCTGACATGAGAAATATTTTCTTTTTTTGTGTGTATAAACTGTATAATTTGTGCCCATGAACAAGTGCATCATATGTTTAGTATCTTTGGTTTCAAACATAATGCGTTCTGTGCTTTTCTTGTTCCTAATAATTTATTAGAAATAAAGTATGTAACAATGACTACCATTACCTTTATGCTTGTTCTTCTTTTTATCTTTCTTCTCTTTTTTCTTGTGTTTCCTTTTTGTTCTATTTGATACTGAACCATTCTCATCTGCTTGGTCTTTGATTGCTTTTTCCTGGAGTGAAATAAACGAAATAATGTCCAAAATTTTGCTTTTTTTTAAATCTGTAACGCCCTGTGACATTACAGATAGTTAAAAAACCGTTTCAATGGCAAAAGTTAAAAAAAATGTCACGAAATAACATATATTCTGTAGAAGTAAAACGCTTAAAAATATTTAAAAAGTGATAACTTATCTTGTTCTTTAAAGAAACGACCTTTATTTCTTTGGCTTAAATATTGATAAAGACAACATCACACATCATATGGACTATTAAAGGGAAATACTACCTTTGCATTAAGTTAGACTCATACCCACGTAAACAAAAATAAATAATATTTAATGCAAAATGCGCTTTTATAAAATGCTCAAGGCTATGCAAAGCTCGAAATCCTTGAAATATAAGTGGATAGCCATCTTGCAGAACTCTCCTATCTGAAGGAAGATCATAGTCAGATTTTATTGAGTTTTACCGATAGCTTCCGATTGGCTCGTGACGTCACTGAGTCGGTTTGGTACTGATACAAGTACTGCAGATAATATGTAAACAAAGAATATTCCGTAAATATTTCTACGATCATGTTTATCTAATCATCAAAACACGATGACTTGTCAAGCTTGCGATTGCACGAATGATAAAAAGAGAAATGTTCTAAAAGTTTTTTTTTACCAGCAACACGAACATTCTTCGGAAGTAGCCATAAGATTTTCCTTACAAATACTAGTCATCTGGCTGCAAACCCTGTTGTTCGTCAATGATGCCTGACATTTGCTTACATGTTGTGCCTCAATCTCTTCTATTTATTTTGGGTTGAAATTATAGGGGAAAATTCCCAAATTTGCGATTTCTTCGGACATCAATTACCTATTTACTTTCACTTTACAAAACGACTTCGTGATGTCACAGTTAAACTGATCATGGTGGCGCCCATAGGCGCGGGAAATTCAAATTTCCTAATTATAAATCTCGATTAATTAATTAAGAGTAATCAAGGGAACCAAGGTTATAGCGGTGATCACAAGAATGTAATCCAGGGACAAAGACCCGACATGGAAAACAGACATACACAACAAAGAACATAAAGTAACTAAAATCATACATACAAAGTAACAAAAGCAAATGAGCAACTCCGAATCCCCTAAAAACTGGGAGCATGAACCAGGTGCACCGGTAGGGTAAGCGTCCTCTGCTTTTCTAGAAACACCCGCCGAGTTGCTTATAAAAAGTCAAGTCCGGGGTAGACAAACGAGGAAAGAAAAACTATGACCCGTTGAATACATCAGTTTTCATGGTGCAGATGGATACACCATAACGATCCACGAGTTCATGATGACGACCATAAAACTTCCGTAAAAGAAAAGGAAATTATTTTGTTTCAATTTAATTATCATAAATATTTAACAGATTAGTTTCGATATTTATGACTTATATGACCAATAACATGGTTTTTCCCTTTAAAGATGATAAGTGACAGAACCACCATTCACCGACTACCTGAGATAAACTTTAACAGCATCACCTTTCATCGACCATCTGAGATAACAAAATATCACACTTCATTTACTACTTGAAAAAAAAAACATGTTACATAACCACCGTCATTGATTATTCAAGATAACCTGTTACATAATAATCATTCATTTACAACCCGAGATAACCTGTTACATAAAAATAAATCATTCACAACCTGAGATAACCTGTTACATAATCATCCTTCATTTACAACCCGAGATAAACTGTTACAGTATCATCCTTCATTTACAACCCGAGATAACCTGTTACATAATCATCATTCATTTACAACCAAAGATAACCTGTTACAGTATCATCCTTCATTTACAACCCGAGATAACCTGTTACATAATCATCCTTCATTTACTACCCGAGATAACCTGGTACAGTATCATCCTTCATTTATAACCAAAGATAACCTGTTACAGTATCATCCTTCATTTACAACCCGAGATAACCTGTTACATAATAATCATTCATTTACAACCCGAGATAACCTGTTACATAATCATCCTTCATTTACAACCCGAGATAACCTGTTACATAATCATCCTTCATTTACTACCCGAGATAACCTGTTACATAATCATCCTTCATTTACTACCCGAGATAACCTGTTAAATAATCATTCTTCATTTACAACCCGAGATAAATTGTTACAGTATCATCCTTCATTTATTACCCGAAATAATCTGTTACAGTATCAACATTCATTTACTACCCAAGATAACCTGTTACATAATCATCCTTCATTTACTACCCGAGATTAAGTGTTACATAATCATCCTTCATTTACAACCCGAGATAAATTGTTACAGTATCATCCTTCATTTATTACCCGAAATAATCTGTTACAGTATCATCCTTCATTTACTACCCGAGATAACCTGTTACATCATCATCCTTCATTTACAACCCGAGATAACCTGTTACCTAATCATCCTTCATTTACTATCCGAGATAACCTGTTACATAATCATCCTTCATTTACTATCGGAGATAACCTGTTACATAATCATCATGCATTTACTATCCGAGATAACTTGTTACAGTATCATCCTTCATTTACTACCCGAGATAACCTGTTACATAATCATCTTTCATTTACTACCCGAGATAACCTGTTACATAATCATCCTTCATTTACAACCCGAGATAACCTGTTACCTAATCATCCTTCATTTACTACCCGAGATAACCTGTTACCTAATCATCCTTCATTTACAACCCGAGATAACCTGTTACCTAATCATCCTTCATTTGCTACCCGAGATAACCTGTTACATAATCATCCTTCATTTGCTACCCGAGATAACCTGTTACATAATTATCCTTCATTTACAACCCGAGATAACATGTTACATGATCATTCTGCATTTACAACCCGAGATAACCTGTTACATAATCATCCTTCATTTACTACCCGAGATAACCTGTTACATAATCATCATTCATTTACTATCCGAGATAACCTGTTACATAATCATCCTTCATTTACTATCCGAGATAACCTGTTATATAATAATCCTTCATCTTCAACCCGAGATTAATTGTTACAGTATCATCCTTTATATATTACCCGAGATAACATGTTACAGTATCATCCTTCATTTACAACCCGAGATAACCTGTTACATAATAATAATTCATTTACAACCCGAGATAACCTGTTACCTAATCATCCTTCATTTACTACCCGAGATAACCTGTTACATAATCATCCTTCATTTACTACCCGAGATAACTTGTTACAGTATCATCCTTCATTTAGTATCCGGGATAACCTGTTACAGTATCATCCTTCATTAACTAATCGAGATAACCTGTTAAAGCATCAAACTTTATTGACTACCAGAGATAACCTGTTGCAGTATCATCATACATAAACTATTCGAGATAACCCGAGATAATAAAAAAACACTGAACTATGATTACAAGGCTAAGATGTTACGCTTTCATCCTCCATCAAGTACCTGAGAGAAAGAGTCATCCTGTTGCTGGTGACATTGTAATTTTCCCGCCTCTGGGTCTGGAATGATTATTGCTTGTTCTAAGGAACCCTGTTATAACAAAATGAAATATTTAACTGTCACCATGGCCATAGATCAAATGAATTTCTAAAACATTAATTTTTCATACCGACATTTTTTGTTTGTTCGAATTGTTTGAACTTACTGACTTTTAATTTCTTTTAGACAAACATGTTTTCTTCAAAGCATTAAGCACTAGTACATGAAAGGTAACATTGACTGGATTTCTTGGAATGAATCTATATTATGTCCTATAACAAACCACTATGAAATAAACAAACTGCAAATGTCATGTTCCATTCACAACATGTTTATTATGATAAACTATTGTATTGAATATCTATGGATTAAGAAAGTGATGTCTTTAAAAACGATTGAACCGTTTTGTTCCCAAATTTCCTCAGTAACAATACTTATGACATATATGGTTGCATTATAAGATAAGTTGTTGTATGCACTGACAGACTTCCTGCATAAAAAAAACTCTTAGGAATCACTTCTAATACTTAAAATAATCTTACCTCAAATGGGTTTCCATGTCTAGCAAAGTAGGGTCCAATAGCGAACATGAGGTTACTTCCAAATCTGGAATGTTTAGATCTACTCAGCTGATGTTCCTGAACATTATCACAGTCAAAATACATAGTCAAATGTTTTCTCTTTATACTGAAAGCAATTTGATGCCAATTTCCATCAGCTATTGGAATGTTAAAAGTAGGCGATTTTTCACCTGGAAGATCGTTTTGATCTGAATACTGAAACACAGTTATGTCCCCGTATTTAATGGCAAGTTTCTGATTACCCATGATGTCACTGAGCGTTAGCAAATACCCCGAGAGTCCTTTGTTTATTTTGAGGGTAAAAATGATAGAAAAGTCTCTAGGAAATCCTAGATCTTTTTGAAAGACAGAAGTAAGTGGTGAATATAAATTAGCAATATTGGTAATATTGTATGCGATATGTCGCTCGTTGTCCTTAGTAACACCGAGAGGTAGTTCGTAAATACCAAAAAAATCTAGGAAGTCTTTTATACCTGAAAAAAAAAGATGTTTATCATTAACACGTTAATCAAAGTTGCGGGTAGTGCTTTTTTATGTAGATATAAATCGGTTGTGACTAAGTTTAAGCACCTTTATAGAAATTATTTATGGCTTTAAAAATTAGAATTATTTCGAACAATGCTATTGTTCTAAGCTGTTTGATAAAAGTATTCGGTAGAAATTGATTTCAGATGAGCAAAATTTTAAAAAAATACATAAGAAGAATGATACAACCTCGACCTTCATGCATTCTTATAGAACTGTTTTTACTCTTTAATGATCCTAATTTTGATGCAGACTACATTCAAAAGAAGGACCAACAAAAGCTTAACTTTCTGATGGATGACATGAACATTCCTCAATTCGGTGATTATCTCTGATACATCTTTAGTGCACATAAGACACCACAGTTTGAGCTAAATATTAAAATCTACTTTGGACTACTTTCATGAATTATCAAAAGCGACAAGTCATGAAACCTTTAGGTGTTTTCTATGTTTTTTGTTTCTGTTTAAATTGCCTGTTGTCGCCATTTATTTCGCTTTCATAAAAACGATGACCTAATCATTGTTATTATTTCTCAATTGTTTGTATATTTGCAATATATATTGAACGAACATCCAAGTATTGATTGAACAGTTCTTACACCAAAGCAGATATTAGAAGTTTAAAAAAATTGTTATAATGCCAAAAAAAAAAAAACAAAAAAAAAAAAAAAACAAAACAAAACAAAAACAAAACAAAAAAAAAAACAAAAAAAAAAAAAAAGTAATGGCAGAAAACAAAAAATTTCCTTTTACTGTTATAAAAAAGCAGACTTCTGTCTTATATGAAAATTATACAATAATTCTCACTTGTATGAGCATTATACCAGAATTATATGTTCTTTGAAAATATACCAGAATTTTATCTTGTATGAACATTATACCAGAATTTTATCTTGTATGAACATTATACCAGAATTCTATGTTCCTTGAACATTATACCAGAATTTTATGTCCCTTGAACATTATACCAGAACTCTATCTTGTATGAACATTATACCAGAATTCTATGTTCTTTGACCATTATACCAGAATTCTATGTTCTTTGAACATTATACCAGAATTCTGTCTGGTATGAACATTATACCAGAAGTCTGCCTGGTATGAACACTATACCAGAATTCTATGTTGTATGAACAATAAACCAAAATTCTATGTTCTTTGAACATTATACCAGAATTCTGTCTGGTATGAACATTATACCAGAATTCTGCTTGGTTTGAACATTATACCAGAATTCTATGTTCTTTGAACATTATACCAGAATTCTGCCTGGTATGAACATTATACCAGAATTCTATGTCTTTGAACATTATACCAGAATTCTTCCTGGTATGAGCATTATACCAGAATTCTGTCTGGTATGAACATTATACCAGAATTCTATGTTCTTTGAACATTATACCCGAATTCTGTCTGGTATGAACATTATACCAGAATTCTATGTCTTTGAACATTATACCAGAATTCTGCCTGGTATGAACACTATACCAGAATTCTATGTTGTATGAACATTATACCAGAATTCTTTGTTGTATGAACATTATACCAGAAGTCTGCTTGGTATGAACATTATACCAGAATTCTATGTTCTTTTAACATTATACCAGAATTATATGTTCTTTGAACATTATACCATAATTTTATCTTGTATGAACATTATACCAGAATTCTGCCTGGTATGAACATTATACCAGAATTCTGTCTGGTATGAACAGTATACCTGAATTCTGCCTGGTATGAACATTATACTAGAATTCTATGTTGTATGAACATTATACCAGAATTCTATGTTGTATGAACATTATACCAGAATTATGCCTGGTATGAACACTATACCAGAATTCTATGTTGTATGAACAATATACCAGAATTCTATGTTCTTTGAACATTATACCAGAATTCTGTCTGGTATGAACATTATACCAGAATTCTGCTTGGTATGAACATTATACCAGAATTATATGTTCTTTGAACATTATACCAGAATTCTGTCTGGTATGAATATTATACCAGAATTCTATGTCCTTTGAACATTATACCAGAATTCTTCCTGGTATGAACATTATACCAGAATTCTATGTTCTTTGAACATTATACCAGAATTCTTCCTGGTATGAACATTATACCAGAATTCTGCCTGGTATGAACACTATACCAGAATTCTATGTTGTATGAACATTATACCAGAATTCTATGTTGTATGAACATTATACCAGAATTCTGCCTGGTATGAACATTATACCAGAATTCTTTGTTGTATGAACATTATACCAGAATTCTGCTTGGTATGAACATTATACCAGAATTCTATGTTCTTTTAACATTATACCAGAATTCTGCCTGGTATGAACATTATACCAGAATTCTATGTTCTTTGAACATTATACCAGAATTATATGTTCTTTGAACATTATACCATAATTTTATCTTGTATGAACATTATACCAGAATTCTGCCTGGTATGAACATTATACCAGAATTCTATGTTCTTTGAACATTATACCAGAATTATATGTTCTTTGAACATTATACCATAATTTTATCTTGTATGAACATTATACCAGAATTCTGCCTGGTATGAACATTATACCAGAAGTCTGACTGGTATGAACACTATACCTGAATTCTGCCTGGTATGAACATTATACTAGAATTCTATGTTGTATGAACATTATACCAGAATTCTGTGTTGTATGAACATTATACCAGAATTCTATGTTGTATGAACATTATACCAGAATTCTGTGTTGTATGAACATTATACCAGAATTCTATGTTCTTTGAACATTATACCAGAATTCTGTGTTGTATGAACATTATACCAGAATTCTATGTTGTATGAACATTATACCAGAACAAAATATAGAATCAAATAATATGTAATGGAAGACAATCTGTTATCAACACGTGGTAGATTACAGTCTTTGATGATTGTAGTATGTGCATGACAAATGGGATGAAAGGTTGGATGATGGTAAGGTCAAATATGTTTGCTAGGTATTATCATCTACAGGATAACCAGTACGTGAACAGTCACTGTATTGCCCTTTACTTTAATATTTTTGATGAAAGTTAAATATATTAAAGAACACTAGACAGTACAACACATTAGTAAAGTGTTTTTAGTTTATTAACAGAAAAAAACACATTCTGAGCACTCCATAGTAATAACTGTTTTAACGCTAATTTATTCACTTTCCATTTTAATTAGTAATGAATGTTAATTAGAAAGAGTGAATAACCAAACATTATCTCTATTTTAATCTTCTAGCGTGACAAGTAATCATATTTTGGTTATTTACATTATCCACTTGATTGTCCTATTTATTATTTATAATATTATTTTTTAATGATTTATTGCTATTTTCAATATTAAATTAAAAGTTTTGATATCTGTGTTGTGACATTTTGGCGGGAGGAAGTAAATAATTTATTTTTCATATGAACTATCGATTTTTTTTTTACACAGGGAACATTCGATAAAAAGATCATCACGAAACATGCAAACACAATAAATGCAGATATTCAATAAATATTAGTTTGCAACTTGCGTCATTGTTAATGCATATACTTTGATGAGATACAAACCTGTACAAGAAAATTTATTGCACTGTCTACTTTCTATATTTGTGCCGTCACATGCAGTATCTATTTTCGAACATGCTCTTTGTCTCTGCTGCTGTCCCCCATCACATGACCGACTACAAGACGACCATTCCGTCCAGTCATTCCAACCTGATAAATATATAACAGTATTTTATCAACATGAAAATATGGGTTACTTCTGCGCCAACAAAGAGAATAAATATCCCAGTTCAAATGTTTATTGTAAACCATTTAAGTTTTATTTATCTTCCTTTAGAGATCCCGGCAAAAATAATTTTACTTCATGTAAATCTTGTATGTGGTGTCCAACCTTACTATGAAATTTCATCATTCCGTTCATCAGTTAATGGAAGTTGTACATATAAGGAATGTAAACGGCCGAACGGATGGACCGATGGACAGACAGGTAGGGTGATTTCTATATACCCAAAGTCATTTTTAAGATGGGGTATAAAAACAGCCCCTATAACTGAAGACAGACTGCAGACCTTTATTTCATTTCATGAATATCCTTTTTTTCACTTCAATTTAAGAACCACAGTGATTAGAGAAAACTAATTATTTCATATCTCGTAATATTTCACTGAGATATTTCTGGAATAAGCAAACAATGTGCTCTATTATTAAATTGGATAATCATCTGACACAGTATTTGGACATGCAAAGATGATGAATTTTTGCAAAAAAAAAAAAAACAAAACAAAAAAAAAAAACAAAAACAAAAACAAACAAAAACAAACAAACAAACAAACACACATAAGTTTTTACAAATAAAGTAGCTTGAGATTAAGAAGTAGTACAAAGCCGTATGTAAATGATATGTATATAGTATAACTTCCATGGTTCTCGGGTCTAAACGTCAAGGTAAGAAACATCTTTTTTCTTGTTATACGATTTCTTGTAAACTAAGAATTCGATATTTTTCCGGGAAACGATATCCATCTTGAGAGCTGGGTTGTGAAAACACAATACATATTATTGTAAAATCTATTTACTTCCAGATTTTTTCGGCAGTTCTTTTTTTTTTGTCGTTAGTATAAGGATACAGTTTAGGAACCTTTTATAAGGTTTAAGTTACAGTTTTGCTAATTTACAGTTTTTATCGCGGTTAAAATTCAGCATTGTTCACTCGACATGAAGCGGTATATATAAGCTTTGTACTTTAAAGTTGTATTGACTACTGTGTAGAGGTTATCAGTTGAACTATACAAATCTTACATACAAAACCTCGCCTGCACATTTAATACAAGTGTCAGTCACTGAAAATTAGATACCATTTTGATCAGATAAATAATACTATATTTCATATCACACTGAGTCTAAGATACAGTTAAATATGCTTTATTCTCTTTAAATAATCTGACATCTAAAATGTGATCGCCATGTGAATTCTGATATTATTTTCATACAATCCATCAAATTCATTAAATATCTCTAAAATATATTCGTTGTGTAAACGTTTGGAAAAGTCAGTTTATTAAACAAACATCTATAATGGATTTCTGAACAGTTTCTTGTTGATGAGTGAGAAACCAACACTACAATTTGTTTTAAGATTTCTATGCGACAAAATTTATTTCTAGTATTGCATGTGCAAAAAGATAATAAAGCTATTTATCAATCTTTAAGTATAGTCTTAGTGGTGGCTCAGTCTGCCAGCTGGAACCCTGTACAGCGTCAAACTGATGTGAACGTATCATTCTTTTTCAATGCGGGGAATTCATTTAACTGCGCTGTAATTTTGAGACCACCGAGTTTTTACTGTCGTTCAAAAAAGTTTACTTTAAGATTAGCTTTTGTTTGTTCGTTTGTTTTTACATATTTTGACATTTGTAATCGAAACACAAACTTAGACTGGAACTCTTATGGCCAGTATGGAAACAGGAGGTTCTACTAGTAATTAAACCCAGTTAATCCCAACATATGTCTGCGCCATGTCAGGAACGTAGTGGATAATTTCTTTTGGTTTATCCTTGATTTTGTCTGCATACCCATTACATCCCTTGTTGATATATAAGTTCGGTTATTACCTTTATTTTCATCTCATACTTAAAATACTTGTCATTAGAAATGTCTGTGTAATATCAAATTAATCTTCAAAATATTCTATATTCTTTTTATAACTAGATCATTTTATTCCCGCAGTTACAATTCCTGTTAAGTGTCGAAAACTCTTGTTATCTTCTATAGCTTTCACGTCGACTCACTCTTTTAAGCCTGGTTTATTAAATACTTCACTGGGGCTTGCTGAGGTGAAAATCGGAAACTTCACAGGGAAAGCAAAACTGAATGATGCGTTGTGTCAATTTCTGAAATTTATGTACTATTTTGATCTGATAGAAATAGAGGATTTACATCTCCCCATGCTGTAAACTGGATTAATATCTAGTGTAGTATACATTTCCCCATTATCATACTCTTGTGATAAGTTAATTACATACAAAATCCGCTTTTTTTAGTGAAAGTTGTTTCACGGTGGCGTGTTTTTCTCGAAAATAGAAGATCGTGGGTTCGAACCCCGGCCAAGTCATACCAAAGACTTTAAAATTGGTAGTTACTGTTTCTCTACTAATCACGCGGTATATCGAAGATAGTAAGGGCAAACCATCTCGGTGTCAGAATAATGTGTCCGAGTGGGTTGGCTTGTCTACCTGTGGGCTGTTGCTTTTTTGAGCTGTAAAATAACAAAAAACTTGCTCAGAGCGTCGGACTAGTACAAAGTGGGATATGTTCGAAAAATGAAACGTTCTCGTCTTGAAATGCACAGACGATCTGTCATAGAACGTTAAACCACAACCTACTAATGGACCCTTCAGGGATGGGTAAATAAAAAATAGAATCTTAGTAAAGTAGAGATGATGTTAAATGAATGATTTCGAACTCATGACAATGGAGTAAGCAATTTTACGTATGACGGAATTCATTAATATATCGGAGGGCCAGAGCAAACAAAATTAACGAACGGACAAACAATCTATAAAGAAAGGAAGTAAATGAGCAAAGTTTGCACAAATACCAGGTGCATCGATAGGGTACATGTAATCTCTGCTTTTATAAGACACAAGTAGTTTATCGAGTGTCCATTAAATGAGAAAACAATGGAGAGAATAATAAAACTACTCTTTGTAGTGACAAATTAAAAGATTGTATCAAAATCTAGTATAACACATATTGTGGTCTGAAAATGAGTAAAGATTTAAACTTGATCAAACTTGATCAAACTTGAAAATGTCACACACAAACTTTTACATACAGTACTCGTATGATAGTCCCTCTATGTCATTCTAACATGTACACGTGTAGTGTCGTTTTTATAGCGGGTAAGCCTTTTACGCCAATAATGAGTTGCTTTAAAAGGGTTTGTTTTACATATTTAAATTAGAAATATAAAACCTCCGCACATTACAACGTTTTCCTATGATGTACTTAATTTTCGACCACTTTCAAAATTCAAATGCGTACGATGTTTCACTTTATATTCGAATAGCCTCAATAATAGCGAAATTATGCTTCGTTCCATATAATTTCTATCTCATAAAATTTCCTATCTGTTGAAATTATGTTTAAATAAATTCAATAATAGAACTCCTGAAGAGAAAAATGCACAACAAATTAATACTTTCAAAGAACTTTTCCTTTGAACTATTCATTTTACGATGCATATTACTGCCAGCCCACAAAGTGTGAAGATTTCTTGCAAGATAATACTTTTTGAGATTAGAAATTACAATGCAAAATTGTGGTTATCAAGTATCGAATTTTACATGTACTTTACCAAACATCAACTTTCCCATAATGGAAATGGCAGATTAATGTATGTTTTTCCAGTTCTACATTACAGTTTAATTTTATGTGAAGATACATGTATACGTATTATGAAAACTTACTGTGATGGTACACTTTTTTGATGAGATGGTATTTTATGGGCGAATTTTACTTTTCTGGTTTATCCTTAACTTGGGCAGTTTATGTACTTTTAATATTCCCTTTCGAATTTATTTGGGCAATTTTCTTATCACTTTTTTAATGAAAAAGCAACAGTTATTCATGATGATATTCACTTTTAACGCAAATTCTCTTAAGTATTTTTTTTATTGTAGACGTAGACTAATACAAGAATCCTTAGCGACCATGCGAGAAGCTCAAATAATCTAAACGGCTGTAAATCGCACCGTCGCTTAAAAAGCTCTACAGAGCTTATGTTAATTGGTGACTTGTACATGCACAATACCTATTTTACGATGCGACAATTTTTTGTAACTATCTGTACAAATCTTACGGCAAACGGTGCATTTGTTGCATTCCTCCAGGACGATTTATATAAGCCATTTTCAAGAGTATCATTATTTCACTCTGCAACTTTTTATCAAATCATAAAAAGATACAAGTGTCAAATTGTATCTCTGAACTCCGTTATAGATGATATTTTAAGCCATGTTACATGCTTATCTGTCCTTAGTTTCTATCAAACGATAAGCTTTGAAGAATGATGAATCAAATTTTCCAATAAAAAGAGATCTCAGATTTTATTACCATTGTTTAACTCTGAAACAACAAGATTGATTGAGTCGAAGCCAGATAAATAACAGAATAAAATCTTATTTTCGAACGAAATCACACTTAATACGACTGTCATAGGACACCCGACTGACGCCCCTTTTATTAATACGATAGTTTAATGACACAAAATAAAATTCCTTGTCACCGTACAATAAATAAACTAGTGACTTATAACAAGAGAGATGAACACCTTACCCGCCAGATGGGTAATCGGAGGTCCATTTGCTACCATGGTTAAGTTTCAGAGACCAGAATTGATACCCACACTGCATTGTTATTGTTCATTGACGTCTACCAAAGAAAGCTCATGACATCTTTATCGTGGGAAATCTACTCTATAAAACTAAATGATACCACAATTAGTTACTGTTTGTCATCTTCGTTTAAAAAGTACATTTTGAAACCAATAAATGTGGGTACATATTAATTAATTGTAGAGGCATTAGTACGAGAGTCACGCAATCATTGCACACATATCAATGGACATTATCGTGCATATGTTTTAGTTTTCAATAGCTTCATTCAGTTTGAAATTGAAACAAAGACTTTGGAAAGTTCGGGCACATTACAAAATGTTAGTAGTATGTGTTGTTAACTTGGTGACCACATGTACCCTTTGGAAACGTATATATCTTGACTTCGACTTTTCTTTATGTCCTAATAATAAGGTACAGATATGGTGAAACTTAACAAATGCACCATCGTACAATCTTTGTTTGTTTTTGTATTTTGTTTGTTTGGTTTTAACGTCCGAGCAGCAATATTTCAGCTATATTCAGACGATGAACATGAAATTGATGATAAAATGAACATGAAATGATGATGAAATGAAAAAGGGATGGGACACAAGGATAATGGGGGTCGATAAATTTTTGATTGCCACTTGAAATAGGGAGAGGTGGGTAGGGTCGGGCAATTTGGCCTCCTGTGGCGGAGCCCTATGGTTCCTACTCCGGGAGAATACCACAGTAGGGTTCTTTAACGTGCGAGGAACGTGGCATCTTTCCCAACAGGGTGCACCACTATGGTTTGCGGTCAGGTTTTCCGTATCAAAGCCTGACAACCCCAGCATGTTACACGCCAGGGAACCATTCCACCACCTGGGGCACACATCCCAGTTGCTCTGTGGGCAGTGCGCCCTCGCCCCCGACTAGGGTTCTGAGCACTATTTAGTCGCCTTTTACGACAAGCTTAGCGCTGCTGCAGGCCCATTCTTTTGACACCCGGACCTGCACGGGTCTACAATCTTTGTAAAAATGTAAGCACTATAATAATAGGGCTGTATACATGATTTATGTGTGGTTTTTGTCTTTATCCATGAGTTGAAAAAAATAAGAGAACCCTGAAAAAGTCATAATGTAAATAACAAGATGTGAAGTTTGCTGTTCAGAATTCCCTGATATAGCGGGTGGGTATACGCATGCTATTTAAATTGGACATCTTGGAGGGAAAGATACAGGACATATTTTTCTATAAATCACCGAGAACAAATTAAGGTACTATTGTCACCTAAAACCCTTGAGCAGCAGGTACTCAAGTGTTAAAAAGACATACTTGTTACACCATAATACTAATGTTTTCATAAATGCACATCTAACCAAAAACTCTTATAATCTTCTGAATGCCATTAAAATCTGCTTTCAATACCTGTCCTTATTTAACATTAACATTTGAAAGTTCTGTCGGTGGTTTTATTGAAAAGATAAGAACTGTCTCTTTAAAGTCAACATCGGTTATTGTGAACTTAAACACACTTTTCAATTTAACTTTAAAAAACTAACAAGAACGATCTATTATACTTAAGTATACTCTAGAGTTTATATTCACGCTGCTTGATCACATTCAAAATGAAAATCATATATTCTTATGACTTTTCTCGCCTCCATTCAAAGAAGAATTCGTCAGCGCGTTAATAACGATACGGAGTGACGGGTGGGCCTTAAACTTAATATGCTGCCTTACAGCGCTCTCATTCATTCGATCATAATTTTGTCGCCATTTCACACAGTCACGTTATTAAATGCGTCTGATAGATGATTAAGAGTAATATTACATGAACTAATCTGCCATTAATATTCAGATTTAGAGGGAAGTCTGAGACGGAGATTATCAACATGTATCCTCAGTTGGTCCGGGTCCTACAATAGCCATTGGTTGAAGCACCTTCGGCAATGATTTACCTGAATTAACATGACGTGCAAGTATGTTGCCATGATGAGTAACTTAAATTAGTCTGCGATAAACGGTATCATAATCCATGGTTCAAAACTTAACATATTACAGAGTATTTGACCAACTATTGGACAAAAAGAATAAAATGTTCAGTAAAAGTCCGTATTTAAAAACATGTACAAGAAACGTTTGCAGCTATATTCGGATTCTGAGTCCGAACTCTGTTTAAGGATTTGAGTTTGCATATCTCCCTTTGTGTACATACGGATCTGAAGTGATTCTCTTGTTACTGCAAATAAAACATTTTTAGTCAGACAGTTTCGAAATTCAGCTCAGATTCGCGCGACAATCGAGTTAAAATGTTAAAATATGTGTTTATATCATGAATAAATTCAATATAACGGAAGTTTATGTAGTTAAATAATATCATTGAAGATCTTATAAGTATTTTTACCGTTATAAAAAAAGATGATTGAATTTTGTCAATGAAAGCAGAGGGTAATTCATTGAAATTCGTTTGCTTGAGCGAGTCTATTTATCAAATATCACTTTCGACTCTTACATGCCCAAAATTATGCAAATTTGATCAAAATTGTACGGCATGTGTTTTCTTTATCAAACAGTAGTTGATATCTTTCCTTTGATCGTATTTAATTTTATATAAGATTTTGAATCATATTTGAGTTATTTCGAGATTGTTAAGCTGTATTTATTTTCACGTAAATGAAAGCGTGAAAATATAAGCAGACTGTGTCTGCTGGCGGAAGAATACATCAAAGCGAACGTTTACTTAACAGAAATTCGACACGCGTATGCCTTGAATTTTAATTAATACTTCGTTTTCCATACCTCTATGAATCACTTTTTATCTTAAATACTTTATATAAGCAAATGAAAGTTTAGAATTTTGATTAATATTTACAGAACATCATCACCATTTGATATCGCGTCGTTTAAATTATATAACAGAAAATAAATAAAGCTTGATTTTAAATGAAAAAGTCAATTAAATTTTGTTGAATTACATAGTGAATGTAGTTTAATCGAAATTGACAAATTTGGTTAAATCATGATCGGCCACAAAAATTTAGATACGGAGAAAACCAATTAGACAAATTACTGTAAGATGATAATAAAAAAAAAAACTCCAAAAAACCAAAACAAACAAAAAAAAAACAAAAAAAAAAACATTAACACATCAGATCGTAATTGGGAGACATCAAGTAGTACGACGAATAGAAATAAAAGAGAAAATTAGGCTCTCAATGCAACAAAGCTTGTCCTCTTCTTATTTTATAGACTATAAATCACGATGTATTGGTCTATTCGTAATACCTTAATTTACGTAATTCGCTGAAGTAGTCAGTTTTCATGCTCGGGGTATAATCAAACTGATTTCATTTTCCACAAATTATAATTATGTAAATTATATAATTTTTTCATGTCACTATGTCGTACAATTGTCGTGTTTTTTTTTTGTATTTTTGTGTTTTTGTGTTTTGGTTTATAGTTTATGGTTACTCTGAACCCCCGAACCCCCGCGGAGAAAAAACACATAGGGTCTGCATGCACGAAGTAAGGGTATTACAAAGTATACACATACCAATACATCCTACAGTATAACTATAACATCATCATGTTGGCCGTAAATATAGAACTTTGCGAGTAAAACGCCAAATATTTAAAGTTAAGTTTTTGCACCTTCTGTCTGTTAAAATAAATTCAAAAGATTGGAATGTGATGATAAAATAATCAGTAGGATGGTTCATAAGAACAATCTTTGTACAAATATTTGTTTATAAATTATAACTTGTCTCAAATTATCGTTATGATAATATTTACAAAACCTGGATCAATGCGACAGTATTCCTCGCAGACGACAGTTGGATTTAGCGCGGGAATTCTATGTGGATCAAAGACAAATTTGTTGACATTGCCAGATTTAAATTTAATCTATTGCCATTAAACATGAAAGCTCGAATTTTGACAACTTGATTCTAAATATTCGATCCTATTTATCAAGACATGGAGACGAGATACATGTAAACATTCGAAAGCAGCGTGAATACATGTATTTCGAGTGCCAACGCAAGTACTGACCGTAACTGTCAAAATGGTAAGAAATCGTTTGATTTTCAAGACAGACTTCATTAAGAAAGGCAAGAAATACATATTAAAACAACAATTATAAAACGAACGATAAGAAATATGTCCGTATGGTTTAAGCATCATGTATCACGGTTTATACAAGACTTCATTCAACATAATGACCTAGCCCCTCTCTCTAGAAACTGGTAGAATTTTGAAATGATTAAGCCCGGTCTCATACCACAATGATGCATGATTGCAGAGGGCTGTAACTTAGAGGAGGCATTTATTCCAAATAGATTTGAACGAGATCGCAAGAATGTATTTAATTGGTAATATCAATCGTCCTACTATGATTTACACGATTCATTCGATCACAAAAAAGCCCCTACAAAAAATTCCATACCAAGCTTTTCAAAACTGAATTTTCAAAAGGACCGCAGTTAATAACATATCTCCGCGGCAAATAACAATGGGGTGCAGCTAACAACCATCGTAGAATTACGGGGGTAATTATAGGGCGGTGTTATATAGGCTATACATCTTTTAACTAACAATCTATAGCTGTCTATCGCATCACTATATCATGTGGTTTTTCGTCTTCATTTGACTTTAATGGGATATATGTTCTATTAAAGTTTCCAATTTGTCAAACTCTACGTTCAAGTACCCACAACAATACAAAATAATAGTGTTTAATTTACTCCTTTTCTATCTTAAGTGACAAATGTCAAACGTTGTTTTGGATCTTTCAAATGTTCAATCTCGGACTGTTTTAGTAGTAAATGGACCGTCAAAGCTTCATTTTTGGTTATTAGAGTTTGGTTACAATGCCACAATTTTGAAATTGAAATGTCGATCTTTCTGGGGCGCCCATGGTTTGTACTATCAGCTAATTATATTAAGAAATAACGGGTTCTTTAAACTTAAAGTTTTAGTTTGTTTGTATGTGTGTGTGTGTGTGTTTTACAAGTTATTGTATTGCTTATATAACACATATAAGCATATCATTAAGACTATTGGTCCATCCCTTTAAGTGTTTTCGTTAAAAATTTGTTGATCATGACAATCAAATCATGCATGTATGTGTATATGATTATCTTTGGGTAGTAATAGCAAAGCAAGGAAAAAAATTAAGCGCGCATTACATTTGCGCTACGATTTATCAATTATTAACCTTCTTTTGCGCTTTGGTACTCACGGTCATGTAAAGCTTTGCATCAACCTACGATTTATGATTTCATGAAGCGATCGGAGGGTTACACAACAAATTATGTTAACAGAAAGGTTGTTGCCATTTTTTGTAGGATAATTGTAATGTTTTGTAATTTTATTTGATATTAAAGTTAAAGTGATTTTTTTTAAATACAAATTTTAAGATTGTTTCTTTCCGCATTTGAAATGCATTTCGGCAAATAAAAAGAACTCTTGCTTTTCATATTTCAGCTGCTTTTCATTATACTTTTTCCAGTAGTTATTTTTTCTACAAAAGTACAAAAATGCCAATCAAAATTTATTTGTTTGAATAAAGAAAACTAAATACATAAAAATAAACGTTCTTACATGTATTCTTAATTCGAGAAGTGAACTGACTGGACGGACCGACAGACAGTAGTCTCCACCTATCAAAGAGTAATCAAGGGAGCCAAGATTCTAGCGGTAAGCAAAATAATGTAGTATAGGGACAAAGACCAGACATGGAAAACAGACACACATAACAAAGAACATAAAATTACCAAAATAATACATACAAAGCAATAAAAGATTTTTATAACTATTAAACATACAAAAGCAGTCAGTGTCAAAGTGAACCTACATGTACATCGATAACGTCAAACGTTTTTAACACACATTCATTCAGTATGATATATCGGTTGCCAACTAGTTTGATGAATATTTGAATTCGAATTACTTATGTTTTTCCCAAGAGGTGCTATCTGGTGTGAGTAACAAATTTAACGATCTCTACACGTAAAACGAATAAAATGGATACAGGTGTCATAAATCAATGAAATCTAATTATTATCTCAATCAACTGTGCACCACGTAAGAATGCATCAAACCCTTCTGTTTATATTTGAAGAAAAAAATCAAGTTGATGTAGTTCAAAATACCGTGCTAAATTGCAGTTAATTCAAAGGGATGTAATTTAAAATTAAATCAGTTCGATAGATTTTTGTTAACTTCTGCTTGGTCCTTTTTGTACCATATCATTACAGAATATCTAAACAAATATTTACATGCACCCACAACAATACAGTCATAAGAACATAACAAATAACTGTTTGTTTGCAATAGTTTTGATCACAGAAAAGCTAGAAAGTCTTCATAACTTATTTGAAATAGAATCCGATTACGTTTGCTTTTAAGCGAGAATGCTCAGTTAAACAATGAAGAAGCATTAAGAGGAACGTGTAATTTCTGAGATCAAAATTCTTCTTTAAATTACATTTTGGACCAGGGTTAAAAAATACGTCTCATACGCTGCATAAAAACTTTTACTTCCGATATCCATGTCTTATTGAAAACAAATTCTGTTTCAGACAAACAGATTATAGATGATGGATTTTCATATTACAAATAATGTTTTTGTTGGTTTGACTAATATATTATTATTATTATTATTATTATTATTATTATTATTATCATCTCATCTCGAACTTGATGCACCTTCAACACAAAGTTCAAGACTATAGTAACTCCTGGCTAGCGTTTACATAATTTTAATTGTAGTTTGGTCTTGGTTTATTTTCACTAATTTCTCTTCTGTACTGTTTTGACCACTAGTTTTACCGATTATAACTGGTGTCAATTTTATGCTGCCCATATGTGTTGAAATATACCGGAAGTAATGAACCATATTGGAAGCGGAAGGTTTATAAAGCCTGGTTTAACCAACATGATACCAGTGAAGAATTAATATCGAAATCATCGAAATCAACGTTAATTCACGAAGAAACAAACATAAATACTTGTTAACTGCATTTTAATTCTATGAGAGAGAGAGAGAGAGAGAGAGAATATCATCGTAGTAAAATGTGGAAGTATTTTATTATTTTTTTTGTAACACTTTTTGTACCGCTTATTTACCAATATTTAGTTAGTACAATTAAGACAATGATACTATATTAATGTTTTAAATATATTTAATAAACTGACCACAATAACATTGATTTATGTGAACGAACACAGATCAACGCAGATGTATGTCAATAAACAGACTTGTTTTATAGTTTTAATAAGATTTTTATTCTCATGTACTGAATGTTTAGTTAAACAATAATTTGAATTTTTTGGTGTGTCATCTTTTAAATATATGTAAAGCAGTTATCGGTTTTGTTAATAGCTATGTAAATTTTTCCTAACCAAAGTATATTAATTGTTCTCCAAATGTTTGTCAATATTATAATCATAGGTAGTTTATTTGCTTCTTGTGACTTGTATTGGTATGCTATTGGTGATAACGAGGTCCCGTAACGTGAAATATAAATACAGGTCAGACAAAAGTATGTTTTTATGAACGAATCGATTTTAAAGTTCATTAGCACCTTTAACTGGTCTTTCATAAGTATCTTTTACAGAATCTTGATGTGATTGAGATTGTGGTATGGGTTTTATGACAACCTTTAGCACATGTCGACAGGGCCTGGTTAATATCCAATTGATATGACGGATGTGTTGAAACGTCCATTCATATTTTTGTATTAAGAATTTTTGTTTATATCAGACCAGTAGTCAATGGAACACTTTGGGCTACTTTAACAGATATTTAGTCTTTTTGTGTCCGTAATGATATACATAGGATTCAAAAACAAAGCGTGTACTCTTGGCATCATTTTTAGTCATCCATATTAAAATATAAAATTTCAAATATACGAGCAAAAAGGCGTACCCTCTTTTACGCAACGGCCATAAAATATAAAACTATAGGCAGTAGTCTTGAAGGATAGTTCACATAACATATGGCAATTTCAGCGCAAAAGTTTGAAAACCATCGCAATAGTTCTGACTTAGTACATACAAAATAATTCTTTAATAATTTTATATCAAATCTGGAAAATATTTTTAGTAGTCATTGTCGATTCAAAAATTTGTAAAATATTTCAAAATTTTTAAAATCTACAATTGTTGTATTTTTAATTTACATATCATTTTTGAAACTGGCATCGTCAAATGAAAAGATTTTTTCTAATGAGTATATTTAGTTAATAAGCTGTAAATAGATGTTCATTCATGTTTTGTTTCACCAAATTAAATGTAATCTCCCATTTTCCGATTGCATCTCCTATACATACTGCTTATACGTAATATAGATGCCAAAAACGTTATCATCAGTCATTCAAGGCGTTGTATATTTTCAAAGCTATAATTGTCAAAATCAATATAAAAACCTCTCTGGCATTAAACATCATGATGTACTGCAACGGCTTAATTGGTTCGAATTAGTCAGAAGGAAACTAATGTCTTAAATTTATGCTAAAATATCATTGCACATGTACAAAATTAAATCAACAGCTTGAATAAAATCAAGCAAAAATATCGAACATTTTGTGAATGTTGTTAGAGATAAGTTAATTACATCTGCTTATTTTCAGAACTAACATTATAGCTACTGATTTGACCAGTAAAATCACGTTAGGCTTTAGTTAGTTTCTCATAATAAGTGCTTATCTCTGATGTTTTTTTCTTTTATGTGTTTCAAATTCTAAGCGACGTGTGAGTTTTCTGAAAAAAAATTAAACATTTTAAAAGTTCAAAATCAAAATTAACCATCAGATTCATTTCAAAAACTTGTATCTTACTTTTATCCTCTTTTTTATTTTACTTCAACATTAATCAATTATATATTCAGAAACGCTTAACAGCATCTAGAAATAGCAATAGGGATCCAAAAAGTGTTCATTTTCTATTTTAGTTTTTTCGCTTCAGAAATAAATAATACTGATAAATTCTGATTGTCACAATGTGCATATGTAGTAGAAATATAAACCAAGGTAAAAACAGATTCAAGCACATGGGACGAACAACTAAATATATCCATCACCATCTAATATAGCAATGATACAGCAACCTTTACCACCAAGTGTTCATTCAATGCAGACTATTTAAGTTTGGCGTCGTGTTTATCAACATCGTAACAATAGATATGCAGATCGGAGCAACCATTTCAATGCAACAAAACTTCAGAACTTAGAAGTCTATGTCTTAATTCTTGAAAAATATCTTTCCAATGTTTCAATTATTGCTACCAGAGAAAGTTGACAATACATATTGATCACAATGAGAAGTGTACCTTGGAACATGTTTTAATTAACATGCAAAGTATGAAATGTTGTCTCCAAGAATATGTTAAAAATTTCCTCAAACATGGTTAAACGCTAATAAAACTGGTTAATATAATTTAATTTATCTTATTTAAAGTGTACACTTTTATTTATCAGTTTTGAATAATATCATGGTAGACATGTAAGTGACATAACATGGTTATCACTTTCTGACCTTTTAAGGTAGCCTATTACAAACAGACAGACCGAAAACCGCCGGGAATTTTTCGATTTAGTATCTGATAAGGACCTTAAGTATCAATACTAAATATACTCTATATAAATGCTAACCTATTTGTCTGTAAACTTCATCTTCTGTGTACCATGTATCTTCAACAACAGCACCAAAAAAATCGTTATATTTCGCAGAGAGACGGTTTTTATAGACCGTCAGGAAAAAAATGTAGTCTTGTCCAGTGGAAACGTCGGAGTAACACTTTTTCTTATCTCCAAAGTTACCAATAATGTATGTGTTTGAATTCTCAATGCTGTCAACAGTTTCTAGCATTGTTTTACCTTTAAAGACTTGTTTGATTTTTATTTTTGATTCATAAGTTTCAGAGTTTAATCTTGTTTCCTTGTATGTTTTGACTACAGTTCCTGAGATTACAATATCTGCTAATGCGGTTCTATCAAACACGGAAACTGGCGTCCATCCGTTCAACAGATAGATGCATCCTGATACTATACACGGCAACAGAGATAATACAAAGCATTTTAAGTATGTTTCATTCCCGACCATATCAGAAAAATTGATCAGATCTGACTTAAACTTTAAATAATTCTATTCAAAGCTACACCATTTAAAACTGATATGAGATAAATTACATGGTCATATTTCAAAATATAAATCTCGTATTAAATATATATTCTTGTGGTATCTACCTTCTTCTACATTCCAAGATAACAATCTCACTTTTGTAGCTGTTGTCAGTAAGTGATTACGGGATCGCATCTACCTTTTTGTACATAACGTATATTCCGTTTTCGTTTGTTTATGATCCATTCCTGCTGTATTGTTTCAAGAGGCATTTCGTATCATTATATTCCCTCTGTACGAATTACATAACATTCGTAAAAAAAACTCCAGAGTTACCACTCCAAAGTCATCACCTTTACATCGTTTTAACAAAGCTTGCAATGTACGGAGTTAATATCCAATTTAGTTTTCACTTCTAAAAATTGGATAATGACTTTCTTGATAAAATACTGCTGGTTGCAATCAAATGTTTTCTTTTTCGGAAATAGTTTTAATAACAGCAATATTTCAATTTAGAAATAATTTCACAAATTCACTCAGCTTTTGATAGTTATTTGTCTTTATCCTTTTGCCACTTAATTTTACTGAGTATGATCAAGTGATTTTTAATTCCACTCACAAGTACACTCAATTAACTATTTCTCTTCTATTGAAAAAAGAGGTGGATCTTTTCACAGCCAATAGATAGTTGATGTGTCACAAAATTATTTAAACATCTTACTACAAACACTCAAGCCATTGTCAATAGCAGATAAAGCGCAGATTCATTTAATATCAAACTTATCCAAGCGAGTAAGCTCAAAGTTATATTAGCCTACACCCACATTGGTTTGGAATGCCCCTTTATGTTGGTTGAGTGACAAACAAGTTAACCTCTTATGACTGCCACTGGAGATAGAGTGTATACGGAGCAGAGACCTTCCATAAATAGTTAATTTTATCTGATATCACATTGTAGTAGGTTCTGTTGTTACAAAAGTTTTTCATTAAAAAAACCCAACACTATAACAATTAAAAAAACGAGATATTCATAATTTAACTCCAGTTGGATTATTATAAAAATGCAACAGACGTAAATTAACTGAAACATTCACTGTTCATTGATAAGATAGTGTTAGAAAAGGATGTTGGATGAACGCCAGTTAAGCATCCGTCATACATTTGAGGACTACCAAATAAGATGAAATAAGATGAAAAGTAGATTTCGTCTTTCATCTACACAGTAGTAACACAGTAGAAGTCTATCACTACCCTCAAAATGCATGCGATCATGGATCGATTAGAAATATTCTTTGTAGTATCTTTTTTATTCGTTCTTACAGTTTTCTTGTTAATTTCAGCAATCTTGCAAAATCACACAGGAAATATAATAATAGTATCATGCCATTCAGTTCAAATCATCATTTATTCCATTCTTATTAATATTTTCTATTTTCATAACTAAAACACTGAGATAATTTGAGTTTCACAGAGAAAAGGTTAAAAAATGTGCAATAAAATTCATCTAGGTAATGTGTTCTGTTGAGTATATGTGATTTAAATTGTTGTACGAGGTAGAATTTACGTAACTAGCTGATAAATAACTCGATCGAGAATGAAAGTTTATCTGAGAAATATTAATACTGAATTAAAAAGATTACAAGAACAATGTATGTGTCAAGAGGTATCAGGCGGACACTTTGCAGGCCTTAAGTGTCAACTCCGTGTAGGTGACACGATTAATAATTAAAGTGCATCAAAATTTTTACCAATTAGTACAAAAGTATTAAGGACGTTTGATTAAAAACACACTGCATCACTACATATTTTTTCTATGGAACGTTTACGTGCATTCATACATCATCATAGACCAGACATTACAAATTTTGTGGATTGATACTAAGTCATTCATGACATAGAAAAAAACAATTTGTTTGATACAAAAACAGTTGATTAAAAACAAACGATGAGCAAATAATGAAACAAAAATAGTGGACATTGAACAACAGTATGCACATTTTATGGTTGACAAACTGGAATAGTCTATTTGTTTATGTGTATTCGATCATTGTAATATGTACCCGTAACTTGGATAAAAGACAATAACTGATGATGCTGCATAAAATGCATGCTTCTTTGTGACTGAAAAATTCTACCTATATATATAATGGACATGATATTTACTCGTAAATCATGTCAAATGAGTATAGAGTGAGCCAAGTTAATAAATACCAATACATGTGGTCACCTATCATTATTATGGTGGATTAAGTACCAATTCATTTATGATAAAGTGTTACGTCATACATATGCCGTTATTAAAGAAAGTCGTGGAGAAATCGTTTATAAGTTTAGTGCATAACATATCGTTGGAAACTTTATATGAAAATTAAAGGATTAAGTAAGAAACATATCAATCTCATTCAAACCCAGTATTTACAACGTTTTTAATTTTATATTTTTTTTAATCCCATCTTCCGTTGTAGTATATTTCAAAAAACTTTAAGGCAATAATTTTACTTTTTTTTACAATGTTTGATTGAGAAAATAGTGTAATTTTATTAGAATCTCTTTTGAATAACCTCATTTAACCTGACAACACTGTTGTCTTATAAGGCTGTGGTGTCCCCAGATGGGAATCTTAGCACGGTCACATCTGGTAAGGGTAGTGCCCAGGCAATTTCCACAAAGTGTATCCAATCGCACGTTCAGTTTGCTGGCCGTCTATATCAATACCAAAATTCTGACTATTTCAAACATATCAAACCATGCTCTACCACTTTAAATGATATATTTGACTACAACGATGACGAACCATATTGTACTATATCAAAATGTGGAATTAAAATTACAAAACGTAACATTCTATGATTTTTCAACACTATATACTTCCATTCCTCAGTTAAAATCCCGATTCAAAAACATAATACATCGTTGTTTCTCCAAAAAAGATGGTACACCTAGATATAATTATATTGTTCTTGGTAGAGATTCCTCATACTTTGTGGAAAATAATTCCAAATCATCTTCCAAATATACAAAAGATTTTTTCTTTAAAATTCTGGAATTTTTGATCGACAACATATTTATCCAGTGTGGTTGACGCGTTTTTCAACAAACGGTAGGTATTCCAATGGGAACAAAATTGTACTCTTCTATTTGCTGACCTATTCCTACACTCTTATGAAGCTAACTTTATAGCTGATCTGATCCAAATGAATGTGATGTCTTCGCTCGGGAATTAATACCATCAAATTACCAACAGTTAATAAATATTTAATCAACAGAATCATTCAATCATCTCTATAAAATATCGTATTCATGAAAAAAAAATATATCGTCCAATGAAAGGTCCTTGTCTTAAGTAAAATATATCACAGGGAAGGAGAGGAATACTGGATATGCAGACAAGGTACTACAATGTCTTACGGTTGCAATGACAAAACCGAGAGTATAGAAAACATGTCAAGCCAATATAACAATAACGTAAATATTATTATTTATTTGGAAAAAAATCCAAGATAAGATGTCATGGCCATGGCTACTATACAGTACCTAAGATTCCTTTCATACAAAAACCTCTTTGACTTCATTACAGTCAAACTAAACTCTATTCTATACCTCTCACTTTACCACACTCCCTTTACAAAACAAATTTGGCACTCCTGTGAAAGGAAAACAAAAAACAAAAAAAACAAAATTCCCTCGACAAATCAATATCGATTATTTCATATTCCTACACTTCAAATATTGCATCCAAATTTTCAATTATAAAAGACGATTGCATGATCTCGAGATTGAGGAATCTAAGGTTAAACCACCTGACTGTTCTTGTAAAAACTCTCCATTCAAATATGGTCATTCCGGTCATGTCATTACTGGAGATTTTAACATCATAGAAACGAATCCCTCCGTAACGTCCTTTCTAAATGTTCCAAGCTCCGTGAACCACGCTCCATAACTTGAAATTATAACTTTAAAATGGATGCCGTGGAGGACTATGCAAGAATATGGAGTCACTGTCTGAGTGGGAAAAGACTGTGTGGTCTATAATTTTGAAACATATGGACGTTTAAGTGGGTCAATGAATGCCAATGCTACACCAGTTTTCATGTCTGGTCTTTGTCCCTGGATTGCATTCTTTTGATTACCGCTATAACCTTGGTTCCCTTGATTACTCTTTCAAAGACCCGATGTAACAAAAACATTGTGTATTATCCATGACAATTATGTTGTCGTATCAGCAGACGAAGCATGCATAGCCCAAAACTACATTGTTTTTGTCTGCAAAACGCATTACATCCAATGTTTATTATCGAAAAAAGTTCGACGTGGAAAATGACAGCAGTAATAAGACCTTTACTGCTACCTCATTCTCCAAAGGAGAGATAGTGCAAAACCATATATCTGTGCTATCCGTTTTGGTCTCTACCAAAGACGGTGGTTGTGATCTACCGTCTAAGTACTGGATTCCAAAACGCCACAAGAATCCAAACAACACTACATAGGTGTGTCTGCAAAATGTACCACCAAACCTCTTTCAAAACTTTTAACTTCTATACACGCAGCTGTCAAAGATGGCCTCAAGTCAAACACGACACTTGTTACTACTGTAGTGGTATTAATTTAATGTGGATCCTAAAAATTCTAAAGATCTTTTAGAAACCCTCAATTCAAGAATATTATCAGAATACAATGGCATTAAAACCAATGATTTTTCAACTCTTTATATTTCAATTCCCCATACTCATTTAAAATCCTGACTCAAAAACATTATACATCGTTGTTACTGTGAAAAAGACGGTACACCTAGATAAAGATATGTAGTACTTTGTAACAAAAATGATTAAAAACCAATAACCTTTTTGTGCAGTGTGATGGACGCGTTTTTCAACAAACAGTCGGCATTCCAATGGGAACAAAATGTGCCCCGATGGGTGGCTTTGGACTGACATTTTCATCCCGTTGGGGTTTTTCTCTTTGACATATGCCCCATACCTATTCTCGTTAAATCCTCTACTCGCTGATCTATTCCTTCTCTCTTATTAGACTGACTTTATAGCTGACCTGATTCAAAGAAAGAAACATCATTTAGCCAGACCCATTGATCTCAGTTTTTGCTATATAGATGGCGTATTACCGTTAAACAATCATAGTTTCGGGGATTTTATTTTTTTGCATTTAAAGATACTAAAGTGTGAAGTCAGATTAAGGCTCTAACACTTTTGGAATAATAACGATTTATAGATAATCATTTGTCATCATTACTTTGACTATATTTCTCACTTTTGGCGTGTAAGCTTAAGCTGGAACAATATCACGAAAATAATGATATATATTTATTTTTATTTCGGCATACAGAATGCGCAACTAATACACGAAACAATATTATTGGCACTTGTTTAGCTCTCTCAAACATAAATGACAATACACGTTGAATTGTATATGGACAGACTAATCAAGGGAATAAAGATTCTAGCGGAAATATAAAAAAAGATACAGGCCAGACATGGGAAACAGATCACAATCACAACAAAGAACATAAAGTAAATAAAATAATATATACAAAGTAACAAAAGTAAATGAGCAACTAGGACTCTACTTAAACTGGGAACATGGACCATGTGCGCGGGTAGGGTAAGCATCTTCTGCTTTTCTAGAAACACCCACCGAAAGATTTATTAAAAAGTCACGTCCGGGGTAGACGAAACAGGAAGCTATCACACGTTGAACAAATCAGTTTCCATGGTGAAGATGGATACACCGTAACGATTCACGAGTTCACGATGACGACAATAAAACTTCTGAAGTGATAACTTCAATTTTGTAGCAACATAACCCTGTTCCTGAAGTCTAATTGTAAGAAGTCTAGCGCGATACAAAATGTTTGCGTAGTTACGGCAAGCTCTGCCATAACGTATGAAATGTGATATGAAAACTCCATACGCAGTTGTTGAAGGGAAGTTGCCACAGATGAAAGGAAAGTTGACAATTATGAATGGAAAATCATCACGTTTGTCGTATAGTTTGGTCAATAGTTTAACTTTATCATCGGTCTCAAATTGTAGGACAAGATATGAGGCCGAAGTTCTTTGGGGAAGAAGCAATGTATCAAATCCCCGAAACTAGGATTTTTTTTAAAGATAATATGTCATCTATATAGCTGAATGAAATAAATCCAAAGTAACCATTACACAACCAGTATATTGAAGATACACGAAACAATAATAAAGACATGTGTTCTCTCAACCAACGTGTCCGCTTTATTCAATGATACAATTTCTACTTGTATTAATTAAAATAAAACATGCACTCACTTAAAGTGATAACAATATATTTGAAGCAGTATCTTCGTGTGATATGAAGTCTGTTTGTTGTTTTTGAGTCTTCATTATGTGAGATAAAGACTCATCTATTGCAATGATCCATCAGAATTGATGAATTAATGATGATACGGTGATGACGGGATACAGAATCCAAAATTACATGCTTTAGATAAAATAACAACTTTAAACACACCTCGCGCAAGATAAAACACATTTGCACACATGGCTTCGATCATAATGAATTGTTTTGCAATTTTTGCTACTTATCTGCTTTGCTTTTTATAACGCAATTTAGTAGATGGTTAATATCAGAATTAACTTGAAATTCATACGTATAGAATTTTCGTGAAAAAGTACAAGATGCTAAATTTGTTTTATTTAGGAAAAAAAACCAGAACATTATTGTTTCATAATAAATCACCAATGGATAAAATAACTATGGAATATGCTAAAAAAAATATTTCCTGACTATTGATTTAACACCAATTTATACTTGAATGAATTATTATTATTGAGATATGAATGGTCAATTTTTTAACATGATTTTATATGTAGATACTTAAAAAATCTTTACTTCAAAATTTACGTCTCACAGCTTTTCGGAAATCAGTTCTCTCCAAACTTTTAACATCGCAACTTCTCACACTACGTTGCCACATGAATGATTGAAATCTCGTTTGAAAGGATTTATTCGTATATCTTGTGTTGATTACGTTGTTCCTTGTTACAAATCTACATATTTTCTTAAACATCGCAGAAGGGTAAAGTGTGCTTCACTGAAAAGCAGGTTTCCGTCATGCTTGGTTTCCTCATTGATAACATATGTATCACATTTCGAGGAGCAATGTTTTAAACAAGCTGGCATTCCAATGGGTTTTAAATATGCTCCTCTCCTAGCCGATTTGTTTTCATATTCATACGAGACTGAATTTCTTCAGAATCTCGTAAAGAATAAAAAAAAAAATCGAAATACTTAAACTTTACATACAGATATATTGATGGTATATTGTCCAATAACAACCTTTCGTCTGGTAAATAGTTACCTTCAATTTATACACCAGAGCTCAAGATAAAGGATACTACAGAAACAGCTTGTTTTGCATCTATTTTCTGCGTACATCTCGATTTGACTACAGTGGTCATCTCAGCACTAATATTGATAATAAGAGAAACTACTATAATTTGTTTGTATTATAAATTTACCTTACCTGTGCAGCTATATACTTTCCTCCCCTGCATATGGGGTTTGTTTTTCACAATTGATTCGCTACGCTAGAACAAGTACTAACTACTCTGCGTTCCTTGAATGCCATAATTATCTGCTTAATTGACCCTTGAATAAGGGGTAATAGAAATGCGTCTCAAAAGGTCTCGTACCAAATAATTTTATACATATCAGTCCTTGGTTAAAAAAATACTTAGTTTGTTCTAAAATAATAAGTAATGATTGTTTTTGTAAATTGTTCTCTCTTTGTGCTGTTGTGACCGCTGAACATGCAATTACTATTATGCTATTTAATCACCGGTATATTCATACCGCAATGGACAAGGGAGGTTTAGCGCGCTATAGAAACTAGATTTAATCCATCTTTTCGTCTGAAATGCCTTTATCGTGTATTGCGGTACCAGCTGCTTCGGTGATGTAATATCTGTTTTGCCAGATTTGTTTTGGACTTGACTTGGAAATAGAACGGATAAGTGTTCGGTAATTTTTAGGTTACCCTTACTCACGATAAAAAGTGTTCAATAAACAAAACACAACGAATTTCTTCGAGTATATATTCACATTATAGATGGACCAAATAAACATAATGCAATATATTAATCAAATAAACGAACAAAAAAAACAAACAAAAAACAAAAAAACACCAAAAAAACACCAAAACAAAACAAAACAAAGCCAAACAAAACAAACAAACAAAAACAAAAACATAAACAAAGGCAAAAGCAAACCCATAAAACTCAAAGAAACCAACTAAACAAAATGAATTAAACAAAAAACAGGAAACAACTAAACAACAAAACCCTCGAAAAGACACTATAAGAGTAATTACTTCGGTGGGTTATCGTCTCCTTGGTTCCTTTGAGTAGTTTTCCTTCATTCCACCTTTAAATACTGAATTTGTATAAAATGTAGTTAGGATTAACGTCAAGTGGAAACTTAGTTATTTGTATTTCATAGCTGTTGTTTAAGTACGTCAATGATCATTGGCCTGTGTAACCCTTCAAACTAACTAGGAGGATTAAGGTCATGCGGAAGTAACACGACTCACCTGCCTGTATACGTAAATTAATTCGTGATTGGCAGGTGCGCATTTGTTCATTTATACTCTATTCATCCAGAAAAATGATAGCATATTAAGAAAAAATTATAATTTAATATAATATTTGATACCGCAATTGATCAATTATTATTTGTCTTTATCAGTGTTTGTTTCATTACACACTATTTGATTTGACATCATGAACATTCATAAATAGACTTTCACAACGTGGTGGATAAGAACAAAGAAAAGATGTCACAAAGACCTCTTGTGTGTTTTATTCAATTGTATAAATGGAGTCAAAAGGTCAAATATATGTTTCTTTTAACAGTAGATATGAGTTTCTTAAAAGCTCGATACATAAAAGACGCCTATTTTTCTGCGAATTTGATTCTCACCAACTCGGCTTTTACTGGTGTATGATTTACTTTGCACATATCATCACAAATTGTAAAAAAAAATATCTAAATAGTGTTTTCTTGCAATATATTTTATTTCTCATTTGTGATTTTTTCAATCGTTCCTAACTGTTCCGTTGTTTTATCTTGACTTATCTATTTCTGTCGCCGTTTGTTTTTGTTTGTGTACAAAACATGGATATTCTTAGAAAACACAAAACTGCCTGGATCTCTTCTATTTTCACTGGATTTTGTGTTGAAACATTAAAACTGTAAAAACCTATACAATAACAACTGCTCAACTATTTTAGTTTACAATAAAAGCTTTATTTTGCAGAACTTTTCAGTTGTTAACTTACTATTATCGACATAACTTATAATAGTAACGCCGTTTGCCATTATTTTACAGAATGTTTTGAAATAATATTATTACCATAAAGTTGTCTTCCTTTTCCCGGATTAATCGAATACGCATGATCTCGGTGTAAATTACGTAAAATTAATGGAATTAAAGATGTCCACGACGATAGTAAAGAAGACAGGTACAGAAAAAAAGCAGACAAAAATAGAAAACAGAAACATAATACACACAATTTATGAAAAATTCTGACTTCAAAGATAGAGAATGAACATAATGGGATACGTCAGTAATGAATAGAAAAATCTGTTTCTCTACTATTTTATTTTACAAAAAAAACCCAAATTAATTAATCTTGTGATGTCAGCGAGTTTGTCTTTTACCTGACTGTGTGGTAGAAAACAAAACAAACAAACAAAAAAAAAACCTTTTAAAAATCACTTTTGTGCCATATTACGTATTGATAAAATGCATAGAAAATAATATGAATTCAAAAAAATTTAAATATAACTTTTATGTGAAATTCATATCTTTAAATATTAATTAAAAGTATTAAAATACCATTTTGGTAAATGTATGATAATTTAATGTAACATTGAGACAATAATCAGAGTCATTGACTCCTTCAGGAGATAAACACCTCCTTCAAAATAGACCCTTATTGAACACGTACATCACAGGAAAATGATTTATCACTAGTATAAAATAATCTCACACAATGGATATGTTTGTGTCCTTTGCCAAGTCTTACTTGAATAAATGGGTGATTTCAAACATGCTCCATTAATGTTGAATGACGATTTAAAACGTATTACTGCTACCCTAGTAAGCTTGTGTTCGCTATCACAAAGGCATTAAAGTGAAGGTATTTATATGAACAAATATTGTGCTAGATGAGGTGATTTTTGGCAGATTTCTAAATGCAGTGGTATGATACAAGAGAATATTGAGAAAAGATTCTTATAAGTTTCATTGAACGGTTCACTACGGTCAATTATATTGCTTTACTTGAACATTGAGAAGCCGAACCTGAGTGATTATCATGACCTGAGATTACTATTAAAAAAGTATCAGCGATCACAGCTCCAAATTGATCACACATAGAACTATAAGTGAAAGCCACCCACAACCACAAGTACAAATATTTCGCGTAATATCAGCAAGCTCCATCACAGCTTATGAATTGTGATATGAAAACTCCATACGCAGGTACTAATGGAATGCAGTCACGTATGAAGGAGATGCAACAGGAACCAGATCTCGATCCAGATTGGGTAAAAGCCGTATGTTTTGTACGTCGCATTCACAACCTCAAACACTACATGAATGATCGATCTAAATCAGTATTTAAAGACGTAGAAACTGCAAAATGTTTCTTCTCTCTTTATAAGAAACATGTTGTCGTCCTTGCGGACAAACCTCTTACCATTTTTTGTTATGTAAAGCCCATTATTTTGAACGCTTAATAAAAGAGCTAGGAATAAAAGATAATTAGGATACCCCTACTTACAAACGCAGTGCGTTCAACAAAGTTAAAATCCTAGCTGACCATAGTCATCTAATATTCCTATAAACGGGAATTCTAAGGACTTATCTATTTGGATTCCAAAACTACATAAAATTCCATACAAGCAAAGGTACGTAGCAGAATCATCTACTTGTTCAACAAAAGAACTGTTTGTACGGCTCACAAAAATTTTGTCCGGAGTGAAGGATAGACAAAGAAAATACTGTTGACTCTATTAAAACTAATGAGTTATCTACATTATTTACAACGATGAATTGAAAACCCGACTACAAGAAATAATCTACAAAACATTTTACTGCAAAAATAGTAGTTCTCATAAATTTGTTGTTTTAGGCTTTGATTCTACATATTTTACCACTCCAAAACAAAAAAATAAAATATTGCTACACCTAGCAACGTGTGATCAGTATGCTAGTGTTTTCCCTCGACAAAAAATTGTCAATTTTGGAGGGACAATCATTTTTTCAACAAAAAATCTGACTGTGCCCCTCTCCTACCCAACCTGTTTTTCTATTCATGTGAATCGGAAATCCTTCACAATCTCGTGAAAGAAAAAAAGACAAAAAGGTTAAAGAGGCTAGATCCTTTAATTTCACAAGAACATATCCATACATCCTATTTGTAACAGATAGATCATATATGATGGATTTTCATAATGTCTACAAATTAATTTTCTGTAGTTTTTAAAAATTATATTTTTATCATTTCATCTTTAACTTGACACACTTTGTACACAAAGTTCAAGACTTTTTTGAAACCCTAGGATTAACATAATGTAATAAGATTGTCAATTTGATTCTTTTCATTTGTATTGAAATTTACCGCAAACAATGATCCGTAATGGACACGGGAGGTTTATCGCACAAAAAACCTGATTTAACACACCTTTTCATTTTGAAACGCCTTTGCCAAGTCATGACATTGCGGTGTTTTTTCCAACTTTTTCCGGGTTTTGCCATGATATTGCCATATGTTACATGTATACGGACTTTCCTTTTAGACTATTCCTTTTGCTATTACCTAAATTTATCAGTTCGGTAATTTTGTTACTGTCCTTCATTTTGTACGTAAGGTGTAAAAAAATCTCCATACCTAAAAACATAACTTACTTGTATTTACTTAAATAAATTTGTTGACTAAAGTCTATACATCCATTAAGTTTTGGTATAAACCACATTCACACAAAACAAAATTAAATATAAAAAAATCGAATTATGACCTGAAAAGGACAATAAATGTAATTATTAGGACCAACTGAAAATTTTAAGAGCTCTGTTGTCATCATATTTTGTATCTAACATTGAATGCCTTTAATGAGTGTACACTTTTTGAACAAAATATTCCTGCTATGAGTGTAGAGACCCTCCTTGAGATATCTCATTGCGTTTCTGCAAATAAACTTATAACCATAGGAATAATTAAGTTGCATACATGGAGTTGTCTATCTTCCACCCAAAACTTGAACAAAGCTTAAATACTTGTTAATGGTAGAAACATTAACCGTTTATTTTTTAGTCCTTCTAAGTTTTGGCGAAAGTGAGCGTTTTCTTTGAGTTATTTTTTGTGTACGGTTTAATTGCTTATCTCCTTTACTGGGTATGATTTCCCACTCTTTCCAATTGTATTTTGGATGCCCCTTGTGCGAATTATGTATAGTTCTACGTAGTCTCTCAACCATTTTTAATGCGTTGATTTCAGTTAATAAAGGAGAAAAATGTTGAAATATCTTACATAAAAGGAAGGGAAGAGCTAATGCATAAGGTTCTCGCAGAGATAGGAATCTCTAATATAATATTTAGGAAGATGATTGCATCATAATAAACGGTATCACGCTCTCCCTGCAACATTATACAATTACTTTTTTTCACTAAATTCGCCAATGGTTTACGTATCAGGAAAACTTGTGAAAACATAACTGTAGAAATATATAAAAACATATAAAAATTATACATAAAAAATTACTAACACCGAAGAAAGGTAGTGAAACTCACATATGACGCCAGTTATTAGCTGTTATCATGTGTATAGATGGTGTAAAATATTATACACATAACTTCTGTTCATTTGAACTATTACACTTGTCTGATTCTTATTATCTTGTTCATATTTAATTCCGCATAGCGGGTAATGTTCGCGGGTTCTAATTTTCACAATTTGCTCTATTTGAATAATTTGAATAGGGATATCAGGTTCACTTTTCACGTCCTCGGAATTAATGAAATGAAAATTATATACGTAAAATGTAAAACGCTTTGACATAATTTTACTAAAAATTCCCGCCATACGGTTCTTTGAAACATCTGCTTAACAATAATAGCAACTTCTGTCTGTTGTCCTTTAAATGTAAAAGCGAAGACGCATTGAAACATAAGAAGCATCGTTTTTATTCCTTATTGCAAGTTAATTATAGTATTAGTACATTTACTTCTGGTCTTCATTGACCTGTTCATATATGTCCGCAAACATCATTGTCAACATATATGCAGATTAAAATACCAAAATGTATAGTTTAGTACCTTCTACCTGCGCCCGGAGCATCCGAGTTCATCTCACTTTCTAGTTGGATGTTTTTATTCGTTTAGTGTTTAGTTATTTCATTTTGTAAGAAATATTCCTTGTGTGTTGATCTTTGGGTGATATCGGTTTATACGAGATCGGAAAAATCAATTGAAGGAAAGAAAGGAATAAAACAAATTGTGGTTGAATAAGTCAGCGATGTATAAATTTTAACACAGATATAGAAATGCTTATTTTGAACTCATACTTTGGAAATCAAATTTGATGGAGTCAATATAATAAAGGAACAAAATTCTGATATTCAAAACAATTTTACTCCAAGCGTAAAACTCCGAAGGACATATATTTATTGTATTTTTCAAAACATGTAATCCAATAATCACAAAACGTCTGCAGAAAAAAGTGTCAGTTAATAATGGTTCACTTCCAAAAAATCTAAGTAAATCGACGATTGCAATGGCGTTGTATATCAGTTGTATATTTGTGGGCGGATTAATTTTGTTGGTATTTTGTCATGATTGAAATACACTGGCAATATCATTTCACGTTTATACATGTACTCTATAATCAATGTAGATTTCCCATAATTCGCACATGGTATATTATTTTTTTTTACAGAAGAAATGATTTATAGACTTCACAATCGTAAACATTTATACCATAGACATAATAGAAATGAAATAACATAATGAAACTGGTCGATTTAACTCGTCAATTAAACCCGTAGATTAAAACCGTCGTTTTAACCTGTCAACTAAAAAATATGTTATAAAACTGCAACCATCAAACACTCAATTAATTAGCAAGTAGTTTATGATTCTGCAGGTCATAACACAGGAAAAATTTACATATGTAAATTATAGGCGTCCAACCTAATTCATATGTTAACCGCATGTCTGACGTATATTTACCTTATGTTTTATGACATATGTCTGACATGCGCGGTTAGATACTGTAGTCAGACGTATGGACTTTGGTAAACGTCTGATGTATGGTTGACATAAATTTGACATGCGTCTAAATTTTGCCTGTGTAGGCAATATATGGGCCGGTTGGTAGTCCAAACAAATTATGTGACCCGAAGTAGCATGAACGATTTGCAATATTGAACTTTTTATATATAGTTTACCGGTACATATGTCTGTAATATCACACAATCTAATAAATACAAAAAATACCATTGGTATATATTGTAAATTTCGATATACTATACACGTGTTTCAAGGAGAAACCTTTCATCAGTAGCATTAGAATTAAAAATGAAGACAAATTATAAATCCAGAACTTAGTTGGATATAAGAAGTTCTCAAAACCAAAACTATCGAAATAGGAAGCCAAATCCATTCCCGAGAGGTTTTCCATGTGCGATATTGATATCAAATTTTTAGATTTATCCACCCAATAAAAAAGTATGAACCGAAGTGTACCCTGGAAACCTAGTTCGTAGTGACGCCTCTTGGACAGTTTAAGTATCCATATCGATTCTTTGTCAGACCTTTCACAGTTTATAAGAACCATAATGTTTACCTATGCCAGACAATTCGACCCAAAGACATTTCGGACCATGACGACCCATAATGCCATACGAACGCCGGACATTTCGGCTCATAGACATTTCAGACCTTGACAATTAGGATAATGCTTTAGGACAATTAAAACCGCATTTCATTACAAAATTTACCATATTGGAAGGTTATAAATATATTATATCAAAGGTTTTTGTATGTAATGTTTCTACGGGAGCGTGAAAAGGTTTCACCTTCCTCATATTACAAAACAGTTTTATTGCAATTATTTAATCAAGAAGATAATTCGTTCTCAATAATTACCAAAATTAAAACTGCTGACATCACTTGATAGTTGATGTAAACATAAATGAAACAAATACATTCTTCTGCACGAAATAAGATCTATAAAATCCGATAAAAACATGTACAAAGAATCGGTTGAATCCTAGTACAGTCAACCAGGGAAAATATTTCAGAATTTAGATCCAACATATGTGTGGAAAGTTCAAAAATAAATACTGACCCTTTTTATGTCCACAGTTTTCTAAGTTTATGACAACTTTTAGAGTTTGTTTTTGTTTTACAAATCCCACAGTTTCCGTTGCTTTTAAATCTTTATATCGCACGAATAACCTTTTCAGCACCTGTTAGGTTTGATCTGAATATCATGAAAATAAGTAAAGATCGATAAACCAATACAGAACAATAGAAGTTGTTTTAGAAGTACAAAAATTTCATTATGTGTGATAAAGTCTAAGTTGTATATAATATTGGGTTTCCTGACTTACTCAGAATAAAAAATAAACAAACAAATATCAAAATAAACACAAAAAAAAAACCAAAAAAAACAACAAAAAACAAAAAACAAAAAAAAAACCAAAACCAAAAAAAACCAAAACAAAACAAAATCCATAAATAACGGCTAGACAAAGGATATATACACACACAACAAATGAGGTAATCCATGGATAACAACTAGGATTGAAAATAGACACACACAACAAAGAATATACTCCAAGGATAACAACCAGGATTGATAATAGACACACACAACAAAAAAAATAATCCATGGATCATGGATAACAACTAGGCTTGAAAGTAGGCACACACAACAAAGAACGTAATCAAAGGATAACAATTAGGATCGAAAATAGACACACACAACAAAGAAGATAAACCAAAGGTAACGACTATACAAAGAAATTAAAATAGGCACATAGAACATAGAATATCATCCATGAATAACGATTGGACAAAGGAAATATACTCACAACAAAGAACATAATCAATGATACCGACTAGACAAAGGAAATAGACACACACAACAAATTAGCTGGCTATGTATATCAATTCTACTAAATGTGTTAAACTAAATTATCTATGTTTTCCCTCAAACGACACAAACAACTTAATAAAATCTTTATTATGCAGTAAACTTTTATAAAACAATAAACGTTGCTGGAATCAGTGTTGTAAATGTACTCCATTCTTTGTATAGATAATTCATTGTGCTTGTCACATGTATTGACCGTCAAATGATTATGGTTAAACTTATCGATTTATTGCTTTAAAAATGAATGATAAAGCAAAATCATAAATATTAGGTTAGATATTGAAGTATTCCTTGTGTTCAATGATATATCGCAAGCTAAGTAAATTTACATAAATAATTTTTACACCTATCAACATATTAATTCTCTAATAAAATGATGACATAAAAAATATTATACTTATAACGCAATGTACGATAACCCCGGAAAAAAAACCCGGATATATTGGCAACTTGCATATTTCTGATCAATTTCCATTCTTGATTAAAGATAAAAGATAAATTAAGAAATGAAATTAGAACGACTTTATGGAATTCATAATTAAATTTTCAATAAGGAAATATTTTCAGAAACTCGGCGATAAACATCAGAATTTAAATGAATTCAAACAAGCCTTGAATTAATAATAAGTGTTTATCATGGTATTGTAACTTGTCTTAGTTTATACATCACATTATAATACATTACCATGATAGTGAAATATGTCTAAATGTACTCAAAACTTTTTACAGGATTTATTTTTAATTTGGTGCTTTGGTAAGTTTTTTTTTACAATAGTTACCGTAGGAAAAATTTCACTTTTAGTTATAATTATGGGTTGCAGTATGATTACTGGAAACATGTACATTGCTGAAACTTCGCTTCGAAAATGTTACTTTTTATTATATACATTTGATGAACAACAAAGATATAACAACAAAGGTCAAGATCAGAACTAGAGGCTTGCCAAGACAATGCTCCAAAGTTTCCAGTTTCGTTTCGAATTGACCCATCTGCATGCAGAGAAAATGAATTTAAGAAGCAGCCGAAAGTCTTGCAGTCTTTGTACTGATACCAGTCTTAATACAATTTTATCGTCGTATAAAGTTTCTATGATACCAATTGAAGGGTTTCTAAACAAAAGAATTTTAAGGGAAAGATATGATGATAAGCTTCTGGCTGGGTTTAAGACATAGCTATACTTTATACAACTTACTGTTATTCTTCTTTGATTTTGTTGGCTTTATATTTCCTTTCTTCTTAAGTGTGAAAATGTTTGTCAAACCACTAGAACTATGAATTGTATTAAGACCCAGCCAGAAGCTTATCATCATATCTTTCCCTTAAAATTCTTTTGTTTAGAAACCCTTCAATTGGTCTCATAGAAACTTTATACGACGATAAAAAAGTTGCTTACTGGATACAACTATAACATTTAAAGTTTGTTTACTTTCTACTATAGAAAAGTAAAGGGAAATTTTCCGACAGAATTTTCACACAATAACCAGTTAAATTTTATCTCAAGATATTTAGCAGACCCAAGGAAATAATGAAGGAAGAGTTGTTTTAAGACGTATCAAATGTATTTGAACGGTTTTATTGATTATTGCCATCCGCCTCGGCGAGATGACATACATAATGACGCATTCTACTTTCGTTTTACTGTGAAGCCGTTATGTAAGGCGTTCATTTTTAAAGTGTAGAGTTCAAAAGTTATTTTTGTTGATATATTACATTGTAGAGTAAGCTAATTAAGGAGTTATTATACCTATTATACCAACATTTATTCATAGAAATCAAAGCGAATAGTTTACACACTTGATTTTTGATGCATATCGGAGAAGACGTAGATACGGTGTATCATCTTATACCCCCCTTTCATTCTGAAAATGAAATGAGTCACTGAGAAAATGATTTAAAAGGTATTAGATAGTAATTGCTTGAGAATATATATACATGTATGTATTGACCGTGGAATAAGGCCCATTGCCAAATATACTGTATCCGAAAAGATGAAAAGGTTTTGCAGTACCTGGAGGTACATGTATGCATAATGTATAAAATATATAAATTGATTCAGAATGTAATTTGTACACTTTATTCCAGAAGTTAAACTGTAATTATACTGTCATCCCGATTTCTGGAACTTTCATAGTCTAAATTTCCGTAGCTCAGTTTTACCGTTTAGTTGAATAAACATTTTCTTTTGTTAAGGATGTATAACCATACACCTGTAATTGTATAGGTGTTTGATACTACGGAAACATGCAATACAGTAAGAGATAGTTGGTAAATACCGCCAAATAAACAATATCATTAAAAACTACTAACAGCTATTACATGTGCAAATCTCTTGAATGTATAAGATGAATATATATTTGCAAATCTTGTATAACTAAATAAGACAAAGATTTTTTTGGAAATCGGTCAAGCGGATGGCCTCAGCTTTTTTCAAAAGCTAATCTTTTTCTAAAGATATGCCAAATCTCCACCTGCATAATTTTAGACAACCCAATATCTAAAACCTAAATGTTGTGATAAATTGGGTATTATGACTTTATGCAATCCATTTACGTGACCTTTTAAAGGTTATAATGCTATTCATTCGGGAACAATTTGACTTCATAGTTTCTTTAGATTGTCGGAAGTCGAAAGAATGTAATCCAGGACAAAGACCAGACATGGAACGGACAATCACAACGAAGAACAAAAAGTAACTAAAATAATACATACAAAGTAACAGAAATAAATGAGTAACTCGGACTCCACAAAAAACCGAGTTGCTCATGAAAAGTCAAGGCTGGCGTAGACGAAAGAGGAAAGGAAAACTATGACATGTTGTACAAATCAGTTTTCATGGCGCAGATGGATACACATTAAGGATTTCATGATGACAAACAAGTACAAACTTTCTATTCTATGGGATATGAGGGATGGGGAATGTTGATGACGTATGGGGATGGAGATTTTGAATGGGGAGAATGGTTTAAGAATATATATATGTATGAGATAAAATGTATTGTATTAAATTCAATTAAAAATAATAGCTAAAATGTTGTAGATTTTAAAAATATAATCTGATAATGTAAAATATTTGATAAGTAACATGTAATGGGAATTTTTCTATTAGGGAATTGGGATGGGTTACAATAGGAAATAGTGATGAGGTGGTATATGGTGTAATTGGGGAGTGTATATCATTTAAGAGTTTTAGCAATGATTTGTTATAATAAGACACATTCGGTCTTATTTATTCAATTATGGTTGAAAAATAACCACATTTGGACAGGTATTTAGAATTAAATTCTATTTTTACCGACAGCACTTGATTGCTAAAGAGAAAGAAAATGATCTATTTGACAATCAAAGAAAATATTTTATTCTTAAGTAATGATTCTGACAAACAAGTGTCGAAAATGGTTTCTTAGACCTCCATGATGAGGCATCATAAGTTTTTATTTAGACATTTTTGGCAGATATTTGGATACAATGTGTTTTTTGTTGTTTTTGTTGTTTTTTTTTGTTTTGTTTTTGTTATTGTTTTTTGTTTTATAAAGAAAATCATCTTTTAGTGATTGAATATTGTATTTGTGAATACACGCTTACGAGAATAATTAAAGCACATAATAATATGACGCTTTTATGTTAAAGTCTTGAATGTAATGATTTGTATCCTGTTTTTTTCAGCTACTTGTTCTTGTCCGTGTTTCAACAGAAATAAAACTGCATATTTATCAAAAGAAGAAATGCTAGAATCAATCAAAAAAAGAATAGCAGTGGATACGAAAAAATGTCATCATATATAATGACAAAGGTGTGCGCTACAGACAACAGAGATTCGGCCACGAACATCGGACGATTCGGTCGTATAGTTATAACTCTATTCATCATTTCAGTAATCTCACTAGACTCTGTTCCATGTTATAATAATAAGTAAACACTAAACTGTTGGCAATCTGATTTATTATTTACACATTTTCAAATACAATAAGTTATACTAAAACATAAATGTGCATGGTCTGGTGTAATTATGTAAGAATCATCCAAATAACTAGGATCAACGTAATTATATTTTCGACCTTGTGTTATTATAAATAAATTCTGCTAATTTCAGGGACGTATGTTTTAAAAGTGGATTATACAGGACTCGTCAAACACAATTATGCCATTATTAATCATGCTCTTATAAAAAATGTCCATAAATGTTAGTCTATAATTTAGGAACGATTTATTTAAAATGCCAATATATATGATAATTTTAAGTGTTCCTTAGCCGAACAGAAAGAGTAATCAAGGAACCATGATTCTAGCGGAAATTAAAAGAATGTAGTCCAGGGACAGAGACCATACATGGAAAACAGTCACACACAACAAAAAACATAAAATAACTAAAATAATACATACAAAGTAACAAAAGCAAATGACTCCACTTAAAATAAGGAGCGTAGACCAGGTACACCAATCGGGTAAGCGCCCTTTGTTTTCCTAGAAACACATGCCGTTGTCCTCATAAAAATCAAGTCTGGGGTAGGCGAAAGAGGAAATGAAAACTATGACACGTTGAACAAATCAGTTTTCTTGGTGTAGATTGATCCACGAGTTCACAATGACGACCACAAAACTTCTGTATTGATGACTTTATTCTTGTAGAAACATAACTCTGTTCCAAAAGCCTAACTGTAAGAAGTCTAGCGCGATACAAAAAGTATGAGTAGTTACGGCAAGCTCTAGCATAACATGTGAGTTGTGATATGAAAACTCCATACGCAAGTGATGCAGAGATGTTGCCACAGATGAAAGGAAAGCTGACAATTTTGAATAAAAAGTCATCACGTTTGTCGTAAAGTTTGGTCAAACGTTTCGTTCGATCTATTGTAGTTTTCAAGGTAAAAGGATGAAAACTGCTAAAATCATTATTTTTCGCCTTTCAAAGGCAATTACTCTAATAATGAGTCTTCCAACATGTTTGATTCCCAAAGACTATTGTAGTCCTTATCATAAGGGTAATTTCAGCAATTAAACGTTTCTTTCTATCTATCAGAGTTTTCAAAATATTGGCTGAAAGAGTAAAAAAAATGTCACCTTCAAGGGCAATACCTTTATCAAGGAGTTGTCTGACAACTTTGATCTAATGAAGACTTTTGTAGGCAATATCATAATGATCACTTGATGATTTTTGAATGCAATAAAGTTAAAAAAAAGCAAAAACAACCCCCCCCAAAAAAAACCAAAAAAAAAAAAAAAAAAAAAAAAAAAAAAAAAAAAACACAACAAGAGCTAGAATTCCAACAAGGCTTAATGATAATGAGTTTACACGAACATTTGACCACTGATAGTTCGCATCAAGCTAAGCATCTATGTATGATTTTGGTTACTTTATGTTCTTTGTTGTGTATGTCTGTTTTCCATGTCTGGTCTTTGTCCCTGGATTACATTCTTTGAAAAAAATACAAAGATTATATATTTATCGTGACATCATACTAGAAAAAAAAAAACTGTAAGCAATTCTTTCTAAATCTATACCCACACTGACCAAAAAATGACCAAATACACAGAAATACAAATTGTAGACTAAGTACAGAACCCCTCTTACCCCCAAAAAGTGTATTGGGGATTAAAAGAGTCAATCAAATTCTGCTATTTTTTTTTATCATTGTTGGGTCAATGTCTCTTTGACATACTATCAATATTCATTCTTGTTATGTTCAATAGTGCTATGCTTTTGAAATGTTTAAGGTTGAGTGAATATCCTCAGTGGCTTCATGGTTTATTGCTAATGATAGAAATATTGAATAAATTTAGTAAGATATTGTGCAAATCTGTAATCTGTATATAGAAATCTCTTAAAAGCTCAACTAATCACTGTATCTCCAAACATCTTATAATTTCTTGTAATGTGTGCGGTGAAATCTGAAAATTGACCAATACCGCATATTGAAAATGTTAAGAAGCTCAGAAAACAGGCAGTAGGTCACCTAGAAAGCTGGAAAGAGGAAAGGAGAGACACGGTCCAAGTCATCATGCTCAAGTCATACCCAAAAATCTATTTATTTTTTGTTATGGGTGCTGAGAAATCGATGGTAAAAAAATTCCTCATACCGGATATGTAAAACATCCAAGTCGCTCAGAAAACAGTAAGAATATGACCTAGAAAACAGGAACGACGATACACGGTACAAGTCATCATACTAAAAATCTAATCATTTCTTTTAATAGGTGCTGAGAAATCAGTGACGGAAAATTGTCCAATACATCACATGTAAAAACTCTAAGTCGCTCCGAAAACAGGAAGTATATGACCTAGAAAGCTGGAAAGGGATGACACGGTACAAGTCACCATGCCTAAACCATATACCAAATATCTAATCACCCCCGTCAGCCGAGAAATCTGTAATATTTATTAGGAATGGAATGACCGACGGACACCCACATCACTATCCAAACCCACTTTTCAAGTGGCTAGTATAAAATGATACTCGTATGTTAACATCATACAAAGCTTCAATTCTTAATTATTAACACAAGTTGAATCGATATTAATGATAACGCGTGACCATTATACACTTCAGTAATAATCGAATATTTACATGAATCGGTTTTATTCGGTTTTATTCATAATTGAGACTGAACTTTATATACATATCACAACATTAGTGAATTATCCTAAGATGAGGCCAAAAGTGATAACGAATGCATGATGCAGAGTTTGAAATCAGAAACTGTCTGACATATCAAATTGGAAACAAAGCCACGAAAAGGGTTTTGCATAATATGATAACATCGATACGCAATAAATATTTTATATTTTTATCATATGTTTTCTTAGTATTTGCTTCTAAACGAACAGATCTTACTGACAGTATCAATCTTTGAAACCAAGATTGTTATGTTAAAATTCCATTTGTAACTAACAACCTTTACTCGTTTTATAAATTCATAATCACATAATACTCAGTATGACATTCAAACGTTTGTTTATTTAATTCACCGATTAAGGATTATTTTTTACTGTAACATATTCTTGTTGTTCAAACTGGTTTATCATGATTAATTTGTGGTATATCTATAGTTATTTCCTTTGGCTCCATGGCCCATATTTGAGTTTCACCTCTAACAAAACAAGCAAATACAACCATTGCGAATACACTAACCGCAGAACACACGTAAAAAACATTCCTCCACTCAGCTGCAGTGTCCTATCGAACAGAAATATCATTGGTAATAAATCGAATATACATCATCTAGAATAATACTCCTTTGATCAATTAATTATCCAATTCATTGTGCTTATTGCTGTATATGCCGGTAGTGGAAAATTTGTAATGCTTATGGAATATGGTGAACTATGTACGTGTTGATATTGCAAATTTTCCTATTTAAAGAATTAAATTTAAGGCGGTAGCTACTAGTAAATTTCGACCATGAACAATTGTATGGAAGTATTTGTAACTTCAAAACATAAATGATAAAATGAGTACTGATTACATTGGGTGTCAGCATGCCACCCACAATAGGAGCTGCCATCCCTGATACTGTACCACAGGTATTCATCAGACCATATATGAAGCCTGCAAAGCTGTAGTTTAAAAGAAAGACAATCAAATTGAATTTATCAGCATCTACAACATTTGTTTGTGACACAATTTCTTCATAAGATCTCAATCTTCTCTTTTTTCGAATGAGACCTTTACCAAGTATTTTTACTTTTTTGTTTGCTTTTGTTGAAATAACTAAAAAAAAATTTTTAAGTTACAAAAACAAGCTTAAGAATAACTAATAACTACCTTTGTTTCATGAACATATTAATTTCATATTAAACATCAATTAAAAATTTACACAAATGTGATTAACATTCTATGACCGTAACATTCCTTGTATATGTAAAATTTAAAGATAATATTTGTGAGAAAATGTTACATGCGTATAAAGCGTGACATTTTATATACAAGTGGCGAGACGAATACATCGACATAAGTAAAAGCTCAGGAATACCACTTCTTAGTGTAAAACTGTTTTTCCTGTCTGGTCTTTGTTCCTGGATTATATTCTCTTGATTTCCATCAGAACCTTAGTTCCTTTGATCACTTTTTTGTAGACAAATTACAATAAATTGTTCGAGAAAAGTTAATTGATTGGTCACATTAAAAATGATTATCACTCAAGACAAATTGTCTATACGCAACCCAATATATAAAGACTTACTTAGAACCAAAATCAACATGACTGAGTGCATAACCAGCCATATGGAATCCAGAAAACATTATGGTTAATGATAAAAAGGCAACCGATATAGTCCTATGGTCACATGATATGAACCCAGTTCCTAGAATGAATGCTATCGAACCAAGAAAGCCTAAAAATACAAATTCAATTTAAAATTTATCTAATAGACAATATTATACATTTTAAATTATCGTGAATCTTACAATAAGAAGGAACTGTTAACCCTTCCGGGGCACACGCGTTTTTTTGGTTAGGTTCTGGCCAGTTCGTTGATGTTTGTATCTCAATTTCTGCCCATTGATGTCCCTCTTTAACGTTTCTTTTTCAAGCAAACTTTTTTTCCCGTTGTTTATATCATTATAGTGGATGTCCAAGAAAATGAAATAAGTTTTTCGTTCAAATGTCACAGTGACAAGAATCCATCATGACTTTCTAAGCGATGCATAAAAAAAAAACCCCATCCCATTGTTAAATGTTAAAGTAAATTTGCTACGTGCCAGATTTGGCTAATGTAAGTTAAAAAATGAAATGAAAAAAATATACAATAGAATAGGAACCTGATTGATACTAAATAACTGCTTTAAAAATCTGGTATAACCCATAAGACAACAGCTATACATACCAAGCGTAGAAAGTAACCGTCGAGTGCAAGCTGCTGTCAGATATTTTTTCTTCAAAATGTAGTCGGCTATTCGACTCAAAACAAACCCTGATATTGCCTTACTGGCAAAGGGCAAAGACGATAACGCACCATTCTGCAATAAATTGTTTGAGATGATACAATTACATAATATATACCACAGGACTATCACTGGGTAACAAAATGTACCAGGAGAATCGATATCACAAACTTCTAAAATCATTCAACAACTAATTTCTCCACAATAAAACTTCTATAGAAAGTAATAGCACTTGCAGTTTCTTCATGTATTCAACGGGCCATAGTTTTCCTTTCCTCGTTTGTCTACTCCGGACTTGATTACTCTTTCATTAAAAATTGCATTGCTGACCCCGTTTTTTGTACGGAAATATAGTCTATAAAGCGTATTCTTCTAAAAAATCTTATGTTTTTCAACTTCTCTAACATATTATTCGTAAAAGATATGATTTAAAATTTATGTCTGTCTAACTTTCCCAATTAATCAATCTTTACTACTAATTGCATACCGAATAAAAATTGAAGTAATTTTTGCACTGCATCGAATCTTGTTATTTAGTTTTAAACGTTACTACTCCAAATCGGCCACTGGGCTTGTAGTGATCGACTCATAATGTTGAAAATTTTAAAGGTATTGTCATTCTTAAATATGCTCTAAACCTTGATTCAGTAGCTGCGAGCAATTATAAAGTGGAAATCTCACTAAGTTAACTTAGTTATCAACCCTACAAAAATATATAAATATGCAGGATTACCAACATAATCTTTTTAGTTTTTTTTTTAACAAAGTAACGAAAGTAAATATGAGCAACTCGAACTTCACAGAAAAATGTGAACATGGACCAAGTGCAACGGTAGGGTAAGCGTCCTCTGCTTTTCTAGTAACAAAAGTTACTCATAAAAATATACTTCGTGTCCAATTTAACGAGATTAAGTCAACAAAATGTATTTACTTTAAAGATTTTTCAAAGTAATCATTAAAAAATCAGACTTCGAACAGAAATGTTTTATCAAAATCATCAATTAAACTTTTTTGGGAGTTTGATCGACAAATGTTCGATTAACAAAAATAATCAATCGATCATCATTAGATTTGTGACCGATAATTGATTGATGATTAGTTTGTTCGATTAATTATGTCGGGTTTTGAGCAGTCGCCTTCGATACCTGTTAGCTGATACGATACATGTTTACCATTTATGATCTAACCATGCGTTTCTTAGCATAATACATTTGTTTACAATATGTTGTTACTTGATCAATTTTCGAAAAAAAAACTCTTTTTGACATAAAAATGCATGTTTCTTATTACAATTAAGTGTGTAACACATTTATAAGCGGATGCAAAGAGGGCGGGCCATATTCCCCCTTATGTGATTCCTCCCCTGACATAATATGGTTATCCAACACTATATTCCAACTTGTTGAATTTCTTATCATTACATTTTTTGATTCTTTTTTTGCACCAATTATTTTTTAGGAGTTACTGTTCTTTATTTCTAGTGACATCTTACTAAAACCGTAAGCTCCACTCCATGGATAAAATTGCTTTGATTTGCGGAGCACTACAACTTTTACAAATGAGAGATGCATTTCTTCTGTCTAAACACGAGGTTGTGTTATTACTGTGGAGCGTTAGTCACCGAGCAGCTCCGATTGTGCAAGTTGACCGACTTAATCATAATATCTAAAATACATTTTATAGCAATGCTTACACTTTTGATGTCGAATTTTAAGACTGTCCTCATGTAGGTTGGAATACTAGTTGATATAGTGTAATATGTCCAGTTGTAACCAAAATGTCCAATCATACACGCAATCACAGGTGGTGATCGAATAATCTCTGTCCATGGAATAGAAGTTGGCTGAGGGAAAAATCATATTGGCATTTTATAAAGTAAATGAGAAACTACATATATGTAAAAATCTAAGCTTTACAGTACAAGCTAAAAATATTTTACTCATTTGCAATGGTGTGTGACGCAACAGAAAATGGTTATCATTCCAAATCACCTGGTGCCACTCGCAGTATATTGTGGGAGTTCATAATGCAAATGCTTTAGTTCGTGTAATGTCTTGTCTCTTTATCTTCTGTTTTATATGAAATTGTGTTTTTAAAATACATTGTGTGTGGACTTTGGTCTCGCTCTTGGACTTTTAATCAATCGATAAATCTGAATTGTCCGTCTATTTTAGATTCGTAAGTATTGTTTGCTAATATTTACTAACGTATTTCATTTGGTTTGGAAATAATACCAATATGATAGATAACAATTAACAAGTACTAATTTAAAAAAAAGATAGCCGATAGCCTTACTTCTAACTTCCTACATTTCTTTCATAAAAATAATACTTGGCACGCAATTTTTTAGGTTCAGATAAAGTTTTTTTTTCGAACGCAATTCCAAATTTTCTATACAGATATTTCAAACGCCACTAAGTTATCAGTATTTGGCCAATCGGGAAAAAGAACTTCGATCAGGTGACTTGCGTTTCCATAGATCGAGTAATCAAAGGAATCAAGATTATAGCGGTAATCAAAGGAATGTAATCCAGGGACAAAGACCAGACATGGAAAACAGACATACACAACAAAGGACATAAAGTAACTAAATCATACATACAAAGTAAAAAAAAGCAAATGAGCAACTCGGACAAAATTGGGAGCATGGACCAGGTGCACCGGTAGGGTAAGCGTCCTCTGCTTTTCTAGAAACACCCGCCGAGTTGCTCATAAAAAGTCAAGTCCGGGGTAGACAAACGAGGAAAGGAAAACTATGACCCGTTGAATAAATCAGTTTTCATGGTGCAGATAGATACACCATATCGATCCACGAGTTCATGATGACGACCATAAAACTTCTGTAGTAATGACTTCAACCTTGTAGCAACATAACCCTGTTCCAGCTCGATACAAAAAGTCTGTGTAGTTTCAGCAAACTCTGGCATAACGTATGAGTTGTGATATGAACACTCCATACGCAGGTGCTGAAGGGATGTTGCCACAGATGAAAGGAAAGTTGACAATTTTGAATGAAAAGTCATTACGTTTGTCGTAAAGTTTGGTCAATAGTTTTCCTTTACCACCGATTTCTAAGTGTAGGTCAAGATATGAGGCTGACTTCACAGTGTCTGTAGTATCCTTTATCTCAAGTTCTTTGGGGTAGATGCGATGCATCAAATCCCCGAAATTAGGATTGTTTAAAGATAATACGTCATCTATATTGCGGACACTGAGATTAAAGGATCTAGACAAACGACATTTTTTCTTTCGGATCAGATCAGCTATAAAGTCAGCCACAAAAGAGTGAAGGAAAAGGTCAGCGAATAAAAAGAAGCACAATTTGTTCCCATTGGAATGTCGACCGTTTGTTGAAAAACGCGTCAACCACACTGGACAAATATGTTGTCGATTAAAAATTCCAGCATTTTGTAAACATCTTCCTCTGTATATTTGGAAGATGATTTGGAATTATTTCTTACAAAGTATGAGGAATCTCTACCAAGAACTATACATTTGTATCTAGGTGTACCATCTTTTTTTTTGAAAAACAACGATGTATAATGTTTTTAAGTCGGGATTTTAACTGAGTATGGGATATAGAAGTAAACAGTGTTGAAAAATCATAGGTTTTAATGCTATTATATTCAGATAATAGTCTTGAACTGATTGTCTCCAAAAGATCTTTCGAATTTTTCAGGATCCAAATTGAATTAATATCACTACGGGAGTAACAAGTATTGTGGTAGGACTGTAGACCCTCTTTGAAAGTTGTGAGTATAGAAGTTAAAAGTTTTGAAAGAGGTTTGGTGGTACATTTTGCAGATCCAGCTATGAAACGTGGTTTGTATGGATTTTTGTGGAGTTTAGGAATCTAGTACATAGACGGTAAATCATAACCATCGTCCTTGGTAGAGAGACAAAAAGAGGATAGCACAGATTTATGGTTTTCCACAATCTCTTCTTTGGAGAGTGTGGTAGCAGTAAAGGTCTTATCACTGCTATTATTTTCTACGTCTAACTCTGATAATAAACATTGGATGTAAATCGTTTTGCAGACAATAAAATGTTGTTTCGGGCTTTGTCTGCTGGTACGACGACATATTTGTCATGTATAGTAATGGAAGTAAAACGTTTTGCAGACAAACACAATGTTGTTTTGGGCTTTGTCTGCTGGTACGACAACATATTTGTCATGTATAGTAGACAATGTTTTTGCTACATCGGGTCTTTGAAAACCGATGTAGCCCTGGCACTCATTGTCCTACTTAAAACTTTCATTCGTTTCAAAATTACTGCCTTTAACCACTCTGACAGAGAATCAATGTCTTCTTGTTCTCGTTTTATCCATTTTCTTGCTTAGTCCTCGACGGCATCCATTAGAACTTTAAAGTTATAATTCCAATTTATGGAGCGTGGTTCACGGTACTTGGGACCTTTAGAATGGATATTACGCAGAGATTCGTTTTCGATAATGGTTAAATCTCCCGTAACGACGTGACCAGAAGGACCATATTTGAATGGAGAGTTTTTGCAAGAACAGTCAGGTGGTTTAGCCTTGAAGTCCTCAATCTCGAGGTTCTGCAATAGCCTTTTATGATTGAAAACTTTGGATGGAATGGGTGAAGTATAGGAATATGAAATCAATATGAAATAATTGGTATGGATTTGTCTTTGAAATATGGGTGAATTTTGTTGGTAACGTTTTTGTGATGGAGGATGTTAGCCAAATTAATTGCATCTATACCTTCGTTGACAAAGAGTAGTGGAAGAAATTGTCGTTTTTCTTCATCTTGACTTTTCACAAAAACTGGTTTAAAGAGTCTGTGGATGATGTTGGGTCAGAAACAGGAGTGTCAAGACTTGTTTTGTAAAGGGAGTGTAGTAAAGTGGGAGGTATAGAATAAAGTTTGTATCTAATGTGATGAAGTCCAAGCGGTTTTTGTATGAAAGGAAGATGACCATCTATGGAGACATCGTGTAACTTAGGTGACGTATAGAGGCGATGGCCATGACTCCTTACCCGTCTTGGACTTTTGTCAAATAAAGTCATTACATTTATGCTATTGTTACAAACTTTCATAGAGAGGATTGAATGATCTTGTTGATTAAAGTGTTGATAAACTATCAGTAATTTTGTGGTGTTAATTCCCGAACGATGACCGCACATTGTTTTGTTTAATCGTTCTTGCGTTTCTCCGACATGTACTAAAACACATAAGTTGCATTCTAATCCATATATTAAGTTTGTTGATTTGCAACCTAAGTCATGGTGACTTCTTTTATGGAAGGTTTTTTTGTAAGGGAACTGGAGAAGTAAGAGTCGGTTTTAAAAATGTTGCATGTTTTGCAATTTTTAATACCACATTTTGATATGGTACAATGTGGTTCGTTATCGTTGCAGTCAAATATATCATTTAAAGTGATGGAACATGGTTTGATAATTGTCAAATAGAATTTTTGTACTAGAATAGATGGTCTTCAGACTGAAAGTGTGATTGGGTACTTTTAGTTGAATTGGTCGGGGCACTTTCCATACCAGATGTGCGTGTGCTAAGATTCCCATCTGGGGACACCACATTCTTACATGACAACAGAGTTTCCGATCTTCTGTCAGATTCGGACTTTTATACTGGGCGACGTCCGAACCAGTTTTTCCTTCATTCCTCTTGTTAAAACCATTAATTAAAAAAAATGTATTACTGGGTTGATAATACCCTCGGGGACAACATTCACTATCTGAGATATCGACAGAGCGTCCTTATGGCCAAAGGGTAAAAAGCGAAGCTATACCTACTGCGTCGGAAAAAAATCCCCTTTTATCGTATTTTATTCAAATAAATGCTTAAGGGTACCGTTTGTTTTATATATATTAGATTTACCTTTATACGATTGTAGTATTTATTCATTTCTAACCAAATGATTGTTTGTAGAAATTATTTAATGAAAAATAGAAAACTTGAGTTAGTACTCTATCAGTTCAAAATAATTAAAACAAATTATCACAATAGTTAATTTGTTTATATAACTTCACTGTCACTTGTAAACCAATTATCAAATTTTAAACATAATATCTGTGTGGATGTCTATTATTGCGTGTGAATGAAATCCGAAGCTGATAATATGAGACTGCTAATGTGTTAACGTGTATAACAGCACATCCTACATGAATCATTAAATATAGCAGCAAAGCAACAGCGTTACGTCTTAGAATGAACTAAAGAGTGTGAGTAATTCACTTCCACAGAATAACCCACTTTCCAACCTAATGATCAAATGGTATAAACGAACGGTATACCTGTTTCAAGATTCTTTCTAGAAAAACAGAGGACGCTTACCTTACCGGTGCACCTGGTCCATGCTCCTAGTTTTTAGTGGAGTCCAAGTTGCTCATTTGCTTTTGTTACTTTGTATGTATGATTTTATGTTCTTTGTTGTGTATGTCTGTTTTCCATGTCGGGTCTTTGTCCCTGGATTGTATTCTTTTGATTACCGCTATAACCTTGGTTTCCTTGATAACTCATCCTAACAGAGCAATATAGTTACGTCTGAGAATGAACTAAAGAGTGTGATTAATTCTCCTCACAGAATACCCCCACTTCCCAACCTAGTGATCAAATGGTATAAACGAACAAGAATTTGAAGAACGGTATACCTGTTTCAAGTTTCTAACAAAATATTAATGTTCTTTATTTTCAATCATGCTTTTATGTTTTTTTTATATACTACAAACTTTTTATGGCAAATTATATATCAAATATCTGAGAGTTACGGAAAGGAGAAGGGGCGAATAAGGCTTTCCTTGGCCTAAAATACGCCAGAAAATTAATCATAAAGTGTTGAAATATGATTTTTTAGATTTTAATCAATCGCAAATAAGACATAAAGACTTTTGATAATTCTTGTATTAAAAGAACAAAAGATTTACTTGAAGTTTACTTGAACTCAGACATTCTGTCAAATCGTACTTTTGTTGTCACTTTTCAATACTTTTGGCAAAGGAAAGATGTCCACACCAAAGAAATAACTTCATACTAAGTGAATACATTCATTATTACATAGTCTTTTGTATAAAATTGTTTCTTTGGTCCTGTACGTAAATATGTGCAAAAAACTACATTTTTTCAATTAGCTGCAGTTTTTGTTAATGACATATAATTGTGGCACCATTGTGATGTCATTATGATGGAAATATTTTTTTTCTGTTGTTATTTTGTTACAACACGGTGCAAGTCTTCATGCAAAAGTAATAAAGCACACATTTTAGCATTGCCTCAAATGGAAGCTGGAAAATATATGTTACATGAACGTGTAACAGACGGACGGACAATGTGATTGAAATATAACCCCACTAAAATGAGCTTGGGTATAACTTGTTTTATAACAAAATAATGATTACGTGTATAATGCACTTTATTTTCAAGACAAAATTTAAAAATACGTCGGCCAAAATCAAAACACAGTATAACGTACCCTTTTGCTCGTATCGAAGTCAGTATTTTCAGAAATATACTTCAATTCTCTTTGGGTAATCCAAGGATGATCTGCAGGTGTATCACGTACAAGTAGGAACCAAATTACAACCCAAATCGCCGTGGCTCCCCCTAGGTTATAACAGTCAAAGTAATTATTCTAAGTACAAAAAAATACCCATCGTGTATATATTGCAAACTTGTGTATTTTGTACTCATATTTATACTGGGAATAACCCCTCATCAGCAGCATAACTTTCCAACGTTACAAAGACATTTTTAGTGCGTATTTTGTTTTAACTTGTATATCCTTTCAAATAACGACAAGTTATCGACAGTGTATGAAGTGACCTCTGGAGGAGGAACAGCATGAATGTTAACACTGAATAATAATAGTCTTGGCGGTATAGAAAAATATTCATTGCGATTATCGAACTGAGAATTAAATTCATTGCAATGCTGAATTTAATAAACGATAAAAAAACCCATATTCTCTTTCAGATTGTTTTTAGCTATCAGGAATGAGGATTTTTCTTCGATAAATATCGTAATTGTATAATTTGCCTCACAGAATTAACAAACTATTTCCTGGTTTTGGTCTTACCTGTCAAATAAAATATTGAAGCCCATCCATTATCAAAACCATGCTCACAGAGATAACCAGATGATGTAAATGATACAACTGTACCAACAACAGATCCTGAAATCGGGAATAAAAACTTGTTATAATTTCAAAACTAAGAAAAAGTTCAGAAGGTGTTTCAACAATTTATCTAGCATAAATGGACACCAGTAAACTGGTTACAAGTCATTCAGTATCATATATGACACAAGAAATGTATGTGATCGAACTCCCTGATATCGCCAATCTTAACTGTTGTGAACAACTCCCACAATAATAAGTAAATCACGTGCTATTAGTAGGATACATGCAATTAGTAAACTTTTTAAATTTATTCTTAGATATATAATTAAATTCATAAAATTAAAAGAAAGATTTCTCTTATATATGTTCATTATAGTGCAAATACTCAGATCTGTGAACCTTATAAATCCATTTGTAGTATTTACAAACAAAACATTTCAAACCAACCAAATTTGGCTAATTTATGATTAATAATACAAACAGTCGTTGTGTTACAGACAAGTGTTTATCTTGAAAGATTTAACATACAAACCAGTGAATGAAAGTGTAAATAAGCTGCTTCTTTCATATCTTGGTGCCCATCGTCCTAAAACAGACTGGAGGGAGGGAAAAGTCACGCCCTATACAAATTGTAAAGTTAAAAAAAAGATAAAAAAGACAAAAACAACCACTTTGCTTACGTTTCGTACTAATGAAAAAAATCAAGAAAAAATGACAATACCAACTTTATCATTAAAACGTTAAGATAGTCATGTTAAATGATCTATATCGTTTGACAGATAGACATTTGTATAAAACAAATCTCGTTGATTTATCAATCAAGAATAACACAAATATTGCTCATCATCAGATAACCAAAACCTGTTTTAAAAATTATTCTTCATCGTACTTACTGAAGCCATACCCAAGGCAACTCTAATAGCATATACTGCAATAACTGATGTTCTAGCACATAAAGGTGTAAAAAGTGTGCATAGACTGGAAATAGACATTGCGATACCAAAAACACGCCGCCCTCCAATTCTATCGGATAGCCAACCACCCAACACTTGGGTGCAAATGTAACCATAGAAAAAACATGCCAGGGCTACCGACTGTGTTCTTTTATCCCATTCAAATTCTGGTTGCTAGAAAATATAATGATTTGTTAAGATTATTCACAAGAATCTTTAGCGTTATTCTTATATTTTAATTTTTAACCAATAAAGAAATTAAGTAGTAAACACGTATTGGTAGATGATACCTATCATTAAATAGAGTACAGAAAATGTACGTTTGATTGGGTTTGCATTTTTCTATTGATTTTGTTAAAAAAATGTCTAGTATAAGTAGAGATCACCTTGGCAACAACGACGTAATCACTTAAGGTCAATAATCATTTCAATGCAAAAAATCTTTTTCATACAACGTAAATATGATGATCTATTGTAGTGCACACATCATTCTGCAATTATGTTGGATTTAAAATATGCATACATGTATTAGATTTATGGAAACCACTCTATATCAGCCAACTTATGGTGAAACTAAGGAAACTTTGTTGTATTTCCTAATACACAGTGATGTTGTACAAATATCGAGCAATATTTTATATTGCTTAGCTTGCCGCGTGGTATAAGGCGCTGGACTTTGCACGGTGTTGCCACTGCCGTACAAGTTCGAGTCCCGCGGAGGGAACAACCAAAAATTTGCTTTGCAAATTTGACAGTTCTAACATCAGACCCTAACATCCTTACGCTGTCTTCTCTGTCTTCTCTGTATCAGTTATGAATTGTTGGAGTAATGTAAAAAATAGACGTCACATTCTGAGATGAATGTATCACTCGGTTAATGAAAGCTGTGTTTTTATATAGCCTAGTAGGTTGAGTGGTCTAGAGCGTTGTAGTGCAGGCGGTGTTACTTTAGACGTCAGAGCTGAGAAGGGGTTCGAATCCCACTGTACGACCAAAATGTGAATAGCATTTTTGCATCCTTGCATCGATTTCAAGAGTTCGGATGTACCATAGACGTGTATACCTCTAAGAATGTGACGACTCTATTTTCTACACTGCTCCATCGGATCAAATTGATACAGGAAAGATAAGCCTAGAAGGATCTGAAAACTTCCCAACGATGTTAGAACTGTCAAATTTGCCAAGCAAATTTTTTATCGCTCCCTCCGCGGGAGTCGAACTCGTACCGCTGTGACATTTATTGCAAAATCGCCTGCAGAAAGTTCAGTGCCCTAGACCACTCGGCCAGCTGGTACGAGACCACAATTATCTGCCCTTAGCTTTTCGTTGTATACGAATATAGTTCCTATAATAATAGGGGATTTTTAAACAAAATTTTAGAAACACTTCCTTTCAGAATTTCTGATACTTTTTGTGCTCAAATGGAAGAGGAATAATGAAATTATTTTAGTAGATGTGTTGAAATGAGAAATTTGACATTTAGGTTCTGATTTGGTGAGGTAAAAAAAGGTCAAGTTTGTGACATCCGGAAGCCATTTTGGGTCATTTTGTAGGGTATCTCTGTGTTTATGCATAAAATTTGAAAAAATAATGGTAAAGGATCAAATTAACTATACATGTCACAACAAATCAATATGATAATTTGATCCGATGGAGCGGTGTAGAAAATGTGTCGTTACATTTTAAGACGTATGTATAATGCTTATTTGTTGTGACATGTATCGTTAATTTGATCCTTTATCCTACATAACAAAACCACCAAACATTTGCATCGTAAATTTGACAGTTCTAACATCGTTTGGAATTTTTCAGACCCTTATATATAGGTGTAAAGGATTGCACGACGATACCGATAAAGATGTTGATACACTATTACAACACATATAATGAGAAAAAATTGTGGTCAACAAATGACCTTCTTCAGTGCCTTATAAAAACTGAGTGTGCAAGAAAGTAATTGACCCTTGTTAACTGTCGATAATGTGTGAAATATAATCAGAGAACATAAAGAAAATCACGTACACTTGGCCGAAAGCGCTTACAGTTATTTAGTCATAAAATTTTCCGATTCTATTATTTTCAACAGTACCAAAAACATTTTGATTTCTGCTTTAAATTAATAGTAAGTAATATATGGAATTTTCGAGATTTTGCTGCACTTATAGAAAAGTGACAGATGACATAGTAAGACTACTCACGTAGTTACTTGTAGTTTCAGTCTGTGATAGAGCTGCACAATTTCTAGTCGAAATGTTCTGGTATATATTTGTGGCATTGCTTGGTTCAACCATACAGACGATTGCAAGACTAAAATTACCACGCATTGCACTAACTAGAGCTATCCCAAAAAAACCAACGTAGGCCAGTATCCACCTCTGAGAGCATAATACCGGCACATCTGTTAACCAAAATTAGAGCCTTTAATGGTAAATCACATTGATACATAGACACACCGAATTTTTTGGTCAGATACCTATATGTTATATATTTATTGTTTATGTTGACAATGACAGATCCAAATGTACGAAGCTATGAAACCTTTTTTCCGGCAAAAAAAATTAAATAAATAAAAAAATAAATAAATAAATAAATAAAAAAAGATTCATGTACAAGACAGGCGACCTGAAAATAATTACCATCAAATATTTTGTTCAAAACTACTGTTTTCATAAGTTTGAATTGAGGTAAAGTTAAGTTTGAGTTAAATCCATTATCCTTCTAGAACTTTACATTTAGACAATAGAACTAAATTTACAGAAAACCTTAATGTTTAAGAGATAGCCATACTTCTTAACGCATTCTATTTTCTTGGTGATTACAAAAGTAATAAAGTGCTTGTCCAGGAAGAAAATTTCACAAAAAATAATTTTATAATAAATTTAGATAGGGATACTATTATATCTCAGCAAGATCACTGCGTTAAAATAAAAGCGAGATTCGTGTGAAGAAAGTTGTAGTTTTTCTGACTGTAAATATTAGACGAATAAGTTTGACATATACAATTTTGATAAATAAGATCACACTCATATGCACATATATAGTTTAAACATAAAATTGAAAATTATAAGTTTAATAATTATTTCCAATTTCAATACGCTTTACTCTTGTTTCAATGAGTAACTTCTATTCAACAGGAAGATCTAAACAAGAAGTATTCAAAACCAAAAACAAATATCGAAACCTAAAGCCAAATCCAGACCAAGAAGTTCTACAATGAGTAATACATGGAAGGAAGCCTCAGTGTGCTAAAAGATCGACATAATTTGTGAACAATCTGAAATGAATTTACTCGGGGACTTTTGGGTCGAGGCCAACAACAGTTGTATTGGCCCAATGTTTCTAAATTAAAAAAAATATCGATCATATACATATTGCATATTTCGGTACGTTGTACACGTAGTTCAAATGAAATCTGGGTAGGACATCAGACGTTAAAGAAACACGGAAGTGTTAATAGAATTGTTAAAACCATTGCAACTATATTAACTTTCATTTAAATGTGATTTAAAAGTTTAAATTGGCAACCAATCTGACTCAGTAGCAAAGATATTAAAAATAATATAAAAATAAATATAATAAAAAATATATATGAAAGCCTAGAGCAGAAATATTTGTGCAAAATCGTTTAGAAGCGTCGTCAAACAAGTTTATATAGCAGTAAATCATGAAATATTGAAAAGATGCTAACCTTTCTTTGATGTCACTATTTTATTGCTGTTGTCCACCATACCTAAACTTAGGGAAAATACTAATGACTTTAGAGGAAAGTTTCCTCGTATGAACAAAAATGAAATGACTTTATGAGAACATAAAATTCAACTTATTGGGGGTCATATGTCGTCTATATTTTTGTACTTTAGGGGGATGTTAACAACAGTGGCATTATATACGACGCAATGCACCACAAATTGGTCCATTAATGTTTGTTTGAACGGAAGTGTACGAAAACATTAATTGCTTTACAAATAAATAAATTATTACTAACTTTGAAGTCTTTATTTATAGTTTTATCTAAAGACCCGTGACATGTTAAACTATTTAGAACATGTTAAACCGTTAAACATAACACACAAATAAATATATTTTATGTTAATAATATATAGGAATGGACATATTAACGGTTTAGAACACGATTTTCGTGTAATTTATTTATGAAATAAAGAAGATATAGGGCGGTCAGCAAATTGTAATGTTATCACTAAAGCCATTTTACCCGAAATCTTTTAGATAACCAATACTGCACACGCGGTCAATCGGAAGTGACAGCACATTATCTAGTTCACTGTAATAAGTATGCAGCCATTCAAGAAACGAATCTATTTTTTTTCCTTTGATCTCCATATTCTATTAACATCTAAAATCTTGCATCATGGGTGAGATGCTCTAACTTTAGACCAAAACATACAGCATTTTACAAATGTGAAAAAGTAAATAAAGATGGTACAAGATTTATTAACACCTAAATACAACCATTGTACCTAAAATGCATTTCAATCTTCTGTTTCTTTTTTTCCATATATCATATTCTATATAAAAGCATATTTTTCCAAAAAAAAAAAAAAAAAAAAAAAAAAAACCTGTGCGAGTGCCAAAGTACTACGTTAATTCAGTACGTCCTTGCTGTAAGGAGACGGAATTTGTATACGATCTACTTGTTTCCGAAGCCTTGCCGTATAATTATTGTATTGTTTATATAATTATTGTAATTGTATTATTACTGAATAAAATATGTTTAAACTAAAGCCATGTCTCTGGACAGGCCGGTCTATTTACCGAGCAAAAAGATTAGAAATTAAGATTAAAGAATCAATCACCTCCTAAAATGCAAGACAAATAAATTTAAGACACTCAAGGGTAAGATTTCAAGTTCCCTAACGAAACTCTTACATTTTCTTGATTCTTTCTCTAATTTTTGAAAAATCATTAAATGTTTTATTGTAGCGTCGTAATTGTCCGGGTATTAAATCACGTCGTTGCTTTGGAACATATCTTAACTTTCAGTTGCTTATTTTGTTCAGCAGAGCTGTCCGTCTTCTGGTTTTATTCTGATTACAGTTTAATATTCGCTTTCTAAACAATACATCATATTGTAGATATTCTAAGAAAGGATCTTAAATCCATGTATATTGGAAACAACTTTATTTACCGAGCGTCGAGTTTTTGTTGATTCAGCGAGCAAAACAAAATTGCCAAAATAGAGTGTGCCGCCCCAAAAAGTAGTCGTAGCAAAATTGTAATAATATACTGAAACACAAAATTAAGTATGCAAATAAAGAAATTTGTTTACATTTATACCCAGTTCATACTTAAAAATTCGCCTAGGACAGAACCCGGTCATTTAATTCAGGTTACTTCTTCCCATTCACACTTTTTATCCTAGCTGTCCCATTTTTAGATTTTCCCTTTCCCAAAAAATAAAAATACAATGTACCATATATATATATGGTCATTGATGCATGCTGTGTGTCTTAAAAAGTGTACATTGTTGATACAATTCTAATTTGGATTCAACGGATGATTTGAAACGACTTTCGATCACAAAAAATACTGAGAAAATTCAATTTCACGTAAAAAAAATCATTAAAATGACGTCATGGAACGTTACAAATCCTTGACAACAACTTTACTTTTACACCGCCTTAATGTTCACTTCAGCGTCTGAGACAACTAACCATGATTCGACTCACATAAACTCCAACTAAATTTGAGTTTGAGGGGTAATTTTATCCAGGGGTCGCCCCGAATCGAGTCCTTCACATTACTTAAAAATATCCAGAATAATTAATTCGGGTCAAACAGCGGTTATTAAACATATGAAAATATTTGATAAAAAGGAGAGTGTGCCTTGAAATTGATCTAGATTTAAACAAAAGGGTAAACAGTAATGATGATAAAAACATCAAATATAGATATGAAACAATTATTAAATAAAGAAATATAATTTGGACAATCTTAAAACAATGTTAAACAAGTCGCTTCCTTAATAATGCACGTTTGTAATAGATTTTATAATATAATCCAATATTTTACGAACAGACTTTTATTTTTCAACAATCAAGACACGATTGGTTTTCAGTTTCTTACTGATACTATTTCTTCAAAAAAGGATTGAAAATATAAACCACATGTACATCCTGCAGACGAGTAACATATTTGAACTGAAAAAAAAAATACATTGTCATTCAGTTTATGAAACGAAATTGAAATTTGAATCACAAATACACTCGATTATTCAACTGCCATTTCCCAATATTCCGTTTGAAAATAAAACAATGACAATTCGTCTTCCTTTCATAGAACACATACGGATTAAGTAAGCCAAGATACCAATTTCCTTGAAAACTGCACATAACAGTTGATCCCAAAGATCTTTATTTTCTTCCAGTAATTTTGTACATATCAGTTCGAAATGTGATGCTAAGCAACATTTTCTTATTTCAAACGTCATTCTCTAATATGAATAACGTCTTTTTTGTGCTGTCTGTTCAAATCAAATATTCTACTATAATACGAGCGTGTTTAATTATGGTTATTTGTTACTCTATAATAGGACTTAATACAAAAGATAGTTTTAACTAGTTAACTAGATTTGATATGTTGAGAAGAATTTTTGTCGTATTAACAATGTTATTATCTATATTCATAATGTTTTTAACTGTTGCTTAAAGTTTTAATCAGCAAGCTTTGTCGAAATAGTTACATAATCTCTAATTTTATTTGATATATAAGTATAGTAAACATGTTTTTATGTTTATTGTTTATAATGGCAGAAAAAGTCTTCCAGCAACATTTTTTTAAATGTCCACATTGCAAAAAAAGAAACATGTCGGAAAATGTACCGTTTGTTCATTTCTTATTGGTTGTACCTAAAATCACCTGAAAGGGGCCCGATATTATAAAAACCAATCCTTCAATTCCAAATTCCAGGGTTTTTTACATTCTTAAAGTTTGGTCAAAGGGTAAGAGGCGATATAGGGGCTCATTGGCCTAAAATACATCTGAAAATTAATCATAAAGTGTTGAAAGAATTAATTGTAAATTTGAAGACTTGAATCCATCGCAAAAAGAAAAACACAACAAGGATTTCTAAACATTCTTGCATTTAAAGACAAAGGAATTGCTTGAAAGAGTAATCAAGGGAACCAAGGTTATAGCGGTAATCAAAAGAATGTAATCCATGGACAAAGACCAGACATGGAAAACAGACATACAAAACAAAGAACATAGAGTAACTAAAATCATACATACATAGTAACAAAAGCAAATGAGCAACTCGGACTCCACCAAAAACTGGGAGCATGGACCAGGTGCACCGGTAGAATAAGCGTCCTTTGCTTTTCTAGAAACACCCGCCGATATAGGTCAGCAAGTATAGGAGCACAATTTGTTCCCATTGGAATGCCGACCGTTTGTTGAAAAACGCGTCCACCATACCGGACACATATGTTGTCGATTAAAAATTCCAGCATTTTGTAAACATCTTCTTCTGTATATTTGGAAGATGATTTGAATTTTTTCTTACAAAGTATGACGAATCTCTACCAAGAACTATATATTTGTATCTAGGTGTACCATCTTTTCTGGAAAAAACAACGATGTATAATTTGTAATAGAAGTATACAGTGTTGAAAAATCATAGGTCTTAATGCTATTATATTCTGATAATAGTCTTGAACTGATTGTCTCCAAAAGATCTTTCGAATTTTTCAGGATCCACATTGAATTAATACCACTACGGGGGTAACAAGTGTTTTGTAGGACTGCAAATCCTCTTTGACAACTGTGAGTATAAAAGTCAAAGGTTTTGAAAGAGGTTTGGTGGTACATTTTGCAGATCCAGCTATGTAGTTTACCAAAATTCAGATATTCTGTCAATATCGTACTTTTTTGTCACTGTTTTGGTCATATTTTGGGCATGTAAATGGTGTCCACACCCAAAAAACAACTCCATATTTAGTGAATGCATTCATGATTGCAAAATTTAATTGAAAATATATAGTAAACATTTTAACGCAATATTCTAACTCTAATGCCCCTACACCAATAAGCTGTAATTTGAAAAAAAAACCCGATTGATAATTGGAAATTTTGTCAATAAAATCATGGCTCGATTCAATGCTAGATTCCCAAAGACAACAAGAAGACAAAAGCTTAACTAAAATATCTCTAAATGCCTTATGTCAACGCAGGTTAAATCTTTCAGTAGGTAAACTATAACAAAAACAACTTTCTGTCAATACAGTTTTAATATGAGCAACTCCATGGTTTTAATCTGAATGTCTCGAATGATGAAGAGCCAAGAGATTAATACCTAGAACACACCAAAAATTACTTGAATAAATGTAGTACAGACCATAAGTAAGATATACTTAAAAATATTAAGATGAGCAAATTTCCAGATGCACCAATAGGGTTGGACAATAAGTCGATAATAATATCATCACGATTATGAACTTTGTAAAACTATGTATGATTATGTCTCTATCAGAACCTTTTCAATAAACAAAATACAGAATATTCTTTGAAATGAATTTGCGTTTTTAACATTGTTTCGGACTGCATTTTAGTGCTTATGCAAAAAATATTAAATTATCCTAGGGAAGTGCTGCTTAATTAGCAAATACACTAGGCCGCGGTAGATATCTCTTTTATGTGTTTCTTGAAACATAATATTGCATGGATAGTGCTGACATAATATCGTTTTATATGTTTTACATTTCTCTGTACAAAAATATGAATTTTCCATTTTCTATTTTTATTAAACAAAAACGAACGAAAGATAGAAGTGATAATAAATGATCAACAGTTCGAGAAACACACATGTAAAACACTGCTAATACCAAATTAGTAGCATGAATTATGTCGAATAGCAATAATTAGGTCCACTTCTCAGTAAAGACATCAATTTGCACAGTGGTTCATTCATTACTAGAGGCCTGCCTCATCAAATACAATTATTGCAAGTGATACCTATTGTATTTTGACAAAAAAAAAAACATGTTTACTTTTCCTTACATGTTTGCGCATAAGTTATCTCTACTTTATACTTTTTTTACTATATGTTGATTTTTTTAAAATTAGAATGATATAACTACTAACAAGTCAATACATAAAACTAAGACATTTTAATTTTTAAAAGTGATGACTTTTCAAGAAGGTTGTTTAAATATAACATTTCTAAGTTTTATTTGGAATATTGAACTGTTGTTTTGGTAAAATGTGAGATGAAACTTAGAGATCGGTCATTATTGCTCGACGAACTTTCCTTTTGCTCTTGAAAACGCGTTCCTTTTTAAAATCATAAAAATGTTAGATTTCAAGAATTTTTATATCAATTCTAATAATATTTCTTAACACTAGTACCTTCATAATAAAAATGTGAAGGTTTAAAGTATCTTACAGCTTCTGAGATTACATTTCGTCTCATTCTTGACTTTTTTATTTTTTTTTTCACAATCAAATATATTATTGTCAACTATCGCCATTTCAGCTTGAACTTGGAACGATTGTTCAAAGTATTACTTTCCTTTTGGTAGAAATCATATGATTTTTATAAGTCATCATGCCCTCCAAGGAAAGGTTCCAAAGTGAGCTTCCTTCTTGGTGGCGTCAATGCTAAAACATCTGATTTCTTCAGGAAAAACCTTTTTTTCAAAAGTGCTTTAAATGTTGAACTAAACTGCTTATTTACGGCACAGTATATGATGAAATTGAGTGTTGTATGTAATAGTAACAAAAAGTCAGTCAACTCTCGTATAGCGCGTGTCAAATACGAAGCTTCATGGTATCCCATCTTCAAAACTGTAGACAAAATAGAGTCTGGGAAGACACATAGTACAAAACATGCAATTACTACTAAAACACAAACACTTATTCTTTGTTTTCCATGTCTCAAGTGACATTTTTTCAAAGATTTTAATATAAGTATGCTGAAAGTTATAACTATCAAAATCGGTAATATAGACCGAAGGGAATGGTGAAGCCAGACGTAGTACGGTGCAAACCGACCTTTGTTCCAAAAGTCTGAGACAATCAGGTTGTATTCTGTTACATTCTCAACGATGTCAACCGATATTTGGTATTTCATCATGTACGGAACTGACACTGAGAACGAGGCTATTACTATCAGAATTGATACAACAATAGCTTTTTTCGTGGTCCAGATTGTTTTTGCGCAGTGAGGTCTACATGCGGCGGTGTAACGTTCGGCCCCAATAGCTACCGTCATCCATGCGCCTGAAGTTGCTGTTGCATTGAACAGATAGTGAGATACTGGATAAAGTTCTGCATAAATCACATTCCCCTTGATGTTTGATACTTCCATTTTTAGTACTGAGACAAAGTACAGAAAATCATTGACAATTTTAATGGAGTCTGTTACAGCTAAGGCGATCAACATCATGCTGGTAGGGCTTCGCATTTGCTTTGTAGATAATATGAGTATTCCTATGATATTTGCTGGAATGCCTATAAAACAAACCAGAGGATAGAGGACCAGCCCAGTTAATCTACGCATTAAAACATAAATTGCAAAAAATTCCACCTCCAGTGTTGTATTGTAAGCAGTTAAATTACTCAAAGACTCCACTGAATTGTTCTGCATCATCTCTATAATATGCAACAGTATCAATATTGTAGAAAATAACAGAAAACAACTCTGTAGAACTCTTTCAACATCTCAAGACTTCAATAGTTTATCTGAAAAGGAAAAAGAAAATAGAGGAATTTGACTATTTAGGAATAAAAACTTTGAATTAAAACTACTCATATTTTTTCTAAAAAAAAAAACCGCTTCAGTTGCCTAAGTGTCATTTATATTCAGCTTGTTAGATGTATAACACTCACCACTGCTCCTTCATTTATGTTTACGTATTATTCAAGAAATTTCATTTTATACGAACCAAGTGCTAATTTTATGATATTTTAAGAATTCAAATGACAGTTTTTCAGTTTCGAAAAAAGGCTAACTATTTATGGAGTAGAAGATTGAAAAGTGGAAAGTATTATAAGGAATCAAATATCCACCTACGTATGGAGTGTTCATATCACAACTCATATATTATACCAGAGCTTGCCGAAACTACGCAGACTTTTTGTATCGCGCTAGAATTCTAACAAATAAGCTTCTGGAACAGGGTTATGTTGCTACAAGATTGAAGTCATCACTACAGTAGTTTAATGGTCGTCATCATGAACTCGTGGATCGTTATGGTGTATCCATCTGCACCATGAAAACTGATTTATTCAACGTGTCATAGTTTTCCTTTCCTCCTTTGTCTACCCCGCATTTGACTTTTTATGAGCAACTCGGCGGGTGTTTCTAGAAAAGCAGAGGACTCTTACCCTACAGGTGCACCTGGTCCATGCTCCCAGTTTTTAGTGGAGTCCGAGCTCATTTACTTTTGAAACTTTGTATGTATGATCTTATTTACTTTTTGTTCTTTGTTGTGTATGTCTGTTTTCCATGTCTGATCTTTGTTCCTGGATTGCATTCTTCTGATTACCGCTATAATTTGTGTTCCCTCGATTACTCTTTGACTAAAAAGAGCAATAATAGTTTCATAAAAAAATTCTTGATGCACAAATCTCAAGAACACTGTTAGTAAACTAGAAAGGGTATCTTTCATCCGATTGATAATCAAATGTGTATGTAAGCTCAAAAGATACAAAAGTCACAAAATTTGGTACACAAGAGTATTCAGGGGAACCACGATTCTAGCGGAAATTAAAAGGATGTAATCCAGGAAAAAACAAGGCATGGAAAACAGACACACACAACAAAGAACATTGACTAACCAAAATAATACATACAAAGTAAAACAAAGTAAATGAGCAACTCAGACTCCCCAAACAGTGTAAGCATGGACCAGGTGCACCGGTAGGGTAAGCGTCCACTGCTTTTCTAGAAACCCCCGCCGAGTGTCCAGGGTAGACGGAAGAGCAAAGAAATATATGTCAAGTTGAACAAATCGGTTTTGATGGTGCAGATGGATGCACCTTAACGATCCACGAGTTCATGATGACGACCATAAAACGTCTGTAGTGATGATTACAATCTAGTAGCTGCATAACCCAGTTCCAGAAGCCTATTTTTAGTGCGATACCAAAAGTCTTCGTAGTTACGGCAAGCTCTGGCATAACGTATGAGTTGAGATATGAAAACTCCATTCGCAGGTGCTGAAGGGATGTTGCCACAGATGAAAAGAAAATTGACTATATGGAATGAAAAGCTATAGCGTGTGTCGTATAGTTTTGTCAATAATTTCCTTTACCATCGATCTCTAAGTGTTTATCAAAAAATGAAGCTGGCAATAAATTTCAAAATAAGTTGTCCAACAATTTTCATCTGTAGTATCCTTCATCTCAAGTTCTTTGGGGTAGGTTTTAATGCTATTCTGATAATAATCTTGAATTGAGGGTTTCCAGAAGATCTTTTGAATTTTTCATGATCCACATTGAATTTATAACACTGCGGGACTAACAAGTGACGTGGTAGGGCTGGAGACACTCTTTGTCAGCTATGAGTATAGAAGTTAAAAGTTTTGAATGCGGTTTTGATGTACATTTTGAAGATCGGCTGTATAGTGTAGTTTGTATGGATTCTTGTGGAGTTTAGGAATCCACTACATAAACGGTAGATCACAATCAATTTTGGAAGAGAGACCAAAAGAGGATAGCATAGATTAATGGTCGTCCACTTTCTTTTCTTTGGAGAATGTGGTAGCAGTATAGGTCTCATTACTGCTATCGTTTTCTACATGCGGACAATGTTTGTTTTGTGCTTAGTCTGCTGTTACCACAATATATTTGTCATGTATATTAGACAATGTTTTTGCTACATCGGGGTCTTTGAAAACTGATGTACATTGACACTCATTGACCTACTTAGAACTTTTATACGTTTTAAAATAAAAAAAATCACAGCCTTTAACACCTATGACGGTGAATCAATGTCTTCTTGTTCTCACGTTATCCATATTATTGCGTAGGCCTCCACGGCATCTGTAAGAACTTTAAAGTTATACTTCTAATTTATGGAGGGGGGTTAACAGTATCGTAATTCGATAATGTTAAAATCTCCCGTAATGACGTGACCGGAAGGGCCATATTTGAATGGAGAGTTTTTGCAAGAACGGTACTTTCAAATTGGGATATATTCATCGCTGTGGATTCAATACCATGTATGAAATAAATGTTTGTCCTTGGACAATAGATATTGTGCTGTACAACAAATCTAAGTTAATATATAAAAATAGATGTAATCTAGCAAGACAAAAAAAAGAAGGATAATAACTTTGATTGATTGTAAGTACTTGTGGCAAACAACAGTAGTATTCATTTCATGTTTGTCTTTTGGCGTAACCATATAAAAAGAATAAAATTTGTGTCCATTCCATGCACGATTCAAGTAAATTCGATAACATGAAAATATATTGTAATCAACAGTTTGCTTCCAGCAGTTTTCTTTGTCTTAATATACTTTCTTTATAAACTACAAAAGTACAGAGAAAATATAAAGACATTGATTTTGTTTCATAAATTCATGTCTTTGCAATTGCACATATTGAAATAAACCTGGAAGTACGACCTTCATTAAAATTATTGTTAGAGATTGAGCTAAATTTCTGTATATATCGATATCCTGTGAGGATTGTCGACGCATTTGCATTTGAGTGGCAATAAACAATAAAAATGTAAAAAAAAAATTGTCTTTCTTTTTTTTCATACTGCTACTAGTCACTAACATTATGTGAGATACACAGTGTAAAAACACGATCTTTTCTGGGAATGCTTAGCCATCTCCCGGACTTAATTTGCAGGCGATGGTACTCGCATCTAAATTAAAAAAAAGCTTTGCATCAAATAACTAGGTAAATGTTTGGACTAAACAAAAACATGTTTGAAATGAATCAACAATCAAATAAGTGGAGGGGAAATCATTGACATCATCAACATTAAAAAACAAAAAGATCAAAACGAACAACATAAAATAATAGAAAGGTTCACAAAAACAAACAGAACGAACCGCACAAATACCAGTCATATTATTAACAATCAACAACAGAATTTATCAGACAGCTGAATCCAACACTTAAATGCCTTGTAAGAACAATAACAACATCAAGGATATTGACGTCTCTGAATTTTATCTAAAGCAGGGAACTGTTTTATCTTATTGTTAATTATCCTCTATGATTAGTCATATTGGTCATATGAAATTAATAAATCTTATACCCTGGTGGAAAAATGACGATAGAGGAATATTATTTTCAACTTCTATGTATTAGTTTTGAAACCGCCGAATTCGTTCCTTTTAACATTGCATCTACTAAAACTGTGTGTAAACAACTATTTCAGATCTTACAAATATCGTGCTGTGAACAAAACCGAATAGTGTAAGGCAATTTATGGTAACATCTGTGCATTAATGGACCGATATGGTATGCAAATTTCACTATAATTGAACATTTCAATCAACTGTCAGCGATTTATCTGCCCTACATGGGAAAATGTAAAATTGTATCAACCAAATGAATTTACAAGCGTGACATACACCATGAGAATGTGAATTTTGTGACAGATAGAACTGCACATCTAACATGGAATCGAAATATGCAATAAACTTTAATAAGAAAACTACTAACATCCCTGTAGTTAGTCGTTCCAACGCCTCCAATAAAGTTATTAAAGTGTGCATGTCTTGATGTACGCATTCTAAAAAAGCTCAAATCACGCTCCCTTTGTTGCTCTTTCCTCTTTGTAAACATTTAGTACCCGGCTCAGCGTTGGTAGATGGTCTGAAACAGAAAACAACGTCTGTCTTCATAAATTAGTGTTTGTTTAAATTTGATTTTTTTTCCGGAAGTTTGGTTCACCAGAGGCAGGTAAAGATCCTGAAAGCACTTATACCAAACTTTCAAGGTTATCGATCCCAAATAAGGTTCATTTAAGTCATGAATTGAAGGTCAGGGGTCCAAAGAAGGGTTACCATGCGAAAAAATGAGAATTTAAAAAATGTTTTGGCCACAATTTGTCCTCATCCGGAAGTGATCATTTCGAGGGGTTGACATTGTATGAATGGCGAGAGACATCAACTATCAGTAGAATCCATGCAAAATAAAACACTACGGAAAATATGCCGACGAGACTGGCCAGGAAATGGGTCATACCCTTCAAAATCGGACTTTTTGTGGCCACAGTCAACTCATAACCTCTTGTTTAGATCTCAAGTCAATATTTTCTTTTATAAAACTATATAAATTAGCTTCATTGTAAAGGATATGCAATCGCTTTGCAGATGAAAACAAATTGTGATTTCCTTAGCAGCCGAAAGAAACACACACACATACACACACAGCCATAACCCAAAAATGAAGGACGGATATATCGGATCATAGCATGGCAAGAGTTTACATTCAGATAATTAGCATTTGAATCATATAGTGATGCTAATCAGATAGTTTTGGGGAAAATCGTTGGAAAATACAAAAAACCCCAATAATATATATTGCAAATTTCGATAAGTGGAGCAACAACTCATCAGCAATATGTTATCAATTTCATATTTATACCTCACTAGGGACCAACCATTAAGTAACATTGATGCTTCACCAATTCTATAGGCAGGATGAAATTTTAACGCCTAAATGACCAATAAATAACGATGAAACAAACTTTTAACAACAATAAATCCCCTGATAAAACAAATGTTCATTAACTAGAAATTACAATTGCCTACGAAAAAACTGCAAAGCAAATCGATATCAACAATATTGGATGTGTTTTTTTTTCTACCACCAATTCTTACTTATGAAGCTTATTTAGTTAGAGGTGTAGCAATTAATGTTGTTGACCTATGAAATAACGAACCTTAAACCAACGTCCTTTGTATACATAAGGGGATTGTCAATGTTTATTTTATTTCAATTACTTTTAGAATTAATATTTATTGATTTATCAAATCATGTTGATCATACTGATAATGTTTCTGCAAAATGTATTATTTTCTTTTAAATGGGAGGACATATTTTAAAACTTAGTGCATTTTTTTAGTTTTCACTTGAGAATGATCTTGCACAGATTTAAAAAAAATAGTTGTGAATAAAATACACTTTCATGTTTGCAAAGAATATTATAGGACATTTACATTATTGTCCTTTTAACAAAATTGTGAGAAAATTACGTTAAATATACATCCATACTTCAGATGATAATTAACGATTAAGTGTAATTAGTATACTGTAAATAAACAATACAATTTCATTATCAGAAAAGAAAGTCTTGCTTTCACAAACTGAAGATCAGACAGAAATATCTTAACATCATTGAATATCAGAAAAGAATATGGCACTATCATAAAGTATCAAAAAGGAAGATCTCACTATCACAGACTATAAACATGACAGGAAGATCTCACTACCATAGACTGTAGATCAGAAAGAAATATCGCAACACCATAGACTATCAGACTGGAAAACCTCACCCTCATTAAGTATCAGAAAGGAATATTTCACTGTCACAAACTATCAGAAAGGAGTATCTCAAAATCATGGATCATGGAATATCAGAAAAGAAGATCTCACTATCACAGACTTTAGATAAAAAACGAATACCTCCATAACATACCGGAAGGACTATCTCACTTTCATGGAAGAGAAAACCTCAACATCATAGACTATCAAAAAGAAATCAATATCATAGACTTTATCAATATTCAGAAAGAATCATTTGAATGTCATGGAATAATGGTCAAGGAAAGAAAATAGAAACACAAAAATAAAACCAAAAAAAAAAACATATAATACAGAATACATGCTCCAAATGAAACACAAGAAAAAAAACATGAACAAATAAAAATGCTAAGAAAATGGAGACATCAATAAAATTAAAGATTCGGGAATCCTTGACCAACATACAAAATTCAGAAACCAGGGAACTTGTAACATGACTCGATTTTTATGGACAATCAGCGCTCTTACCAAGTGACTTGATGTCGAAAAATTCTTTAAACATATAGATTAATTTTTCTTTTGTGGTTCAAATAGGCAAACAAAATAAATTTTAAGTGCAACCTTCATTACAATCAACCCTACAATGTATAATTTCAAACTATAAGTTACAGTCAATTTACAGTCAAAGTATGCTATTTCATTTCACATATAGATATATTGACGATGCTCTTTCCGTGAATAATCCTTAATTTGGAGAATGGCTTCAGTTTATTCATCCACCAAAACTAGAAAAAGACTACCGACACAGCTTCCTGAGCGTCACTTTAATACCTTCACTTCGAAGTTTTCGACAGTAGTCATCTCAGTGCAAAAATATACGACAAACTTCTTTTAACGATCAAAAACGATTTTGATTTTCAAAAATGTAAACTTCCCTTTTTTGCAGTGATATACTAGCTTCCCCTGGTGTTTATAAATCTCAGTTGTTAAGGTATGTCAGATCTAGTAGCGACTATTCTGACTTTCTAAGATGCCTTAAAGACACGCTTTTAGACCAAGGTAATAAGACAAAAATGTCTCATACGCTGCCTAAAAAGTTTTATTTCCGATATCCATGTCTTTTCGAAAAATATTCTTTTCTGACAAACAGATTATATATGATGGATTTTCATAATGTCTACAAATTAATTTTCTGCAGTTCTGCAGTTTTTTCCTGTCTCGATTTTTTAATAATCATATGAACTAGATGTTTTGTCTTCGAATGGTTAGCCTGTTGTGATCATTTGCATATTTTTAGGGTATATCTAAACTGGTATATTTGTAATTTCTGGGGACAGTCGGACTCCGGTGTGGAAAACATTCGTGAACATATGACTCTTAATGTGCCCATTTTCAGTTTCATTTTTTATTCTTGGCCCCTTATGCTCCACGACCATTCCTTTATTTCGTTATTGTTGTTACAGTATGTATCATAACAATTGTTTGTCTGTCGGTCATTCTTATGTTAAACTACCTGGTTTCTTGTCGGCCAATGCATGATTACTTACAATAAAAGTGGAAATGGCAATATGTCAATATACACAATAGAATAAGATATAAGTGAAAAGATATTCACAATATATTTGAAAACTAACTTCTACAGTACCAAACACAGATAAAAATATGTTATTTTCTGCTTTTAAATAAAATAATTATCTTTCATGAACACCTTATCCAAGCGTGCTAATTTTCACTGGAAAGCGCACGTGTTCTGTCTCAAACCGTGATTGAGGTAAGGAAATCTCACAAATTTAGTGAGAAAACGAAAAAACTCAAATGAGAAATGAAATCCAACAGGAGCTAAGCGAGATAACCCCTAGAAATTTTAAATATTGTAGAAAATTATATAGTATCTTAAACAGATGAGCAATAATGAAATGTGTGACTGGAAATTAATGGGGGAGAAATGTCATGGCTTTTTTTAATATCAAAAGTTAAAAGGAAAGAGGAAACGAAATAGCGTTCAGCATCCGAACTCGGAAGAAAACAACTAAAAAAACTGCGTGATTTCCTCTTACCTTATACATGTATTAGTGCGTTAAAAAATGAAAACACTTTCACATTACATTGAGGTTTCGTTTTTCCCCAATTGATACTTTTATTTTAAAAAAACCACTTTCCACGAGATCAAACTTTATGTTTAATACATCTACGTATCATCGCCATCTGAACTAATATTTAAAAAGATTGTATGATGATTTAAAGGTTTATTATTACTTACGTTTACGTGCTACTGTTTGTTTTTAAGTAGAACTGTATTGCTATATGATTTATAAAAAACGATGTTTTTTTTCAAACATCACAAGACGAATACATATAGTCTTATTTTTAACCGCTTATTTTGTGCCTTTATTCATAAACTGAAACAGTAGTTTGTTGTGTTTGTTGTGATGTAAATCTGAATGACATAAATTGTAAATTACGAAGATGGCCTCATTGGTGCAATGTTATAAAGAAAATGTTGTAAAACGCCATTAAATATCTGTACGCAGGTGCGATTTTGTTTTCATTTAATGTGTCTAGCACGTGTCAGTAGGCATGAAATGGAAAATAAGAAAAGGAACTTCTAAAAAATGTTCCGCTTACCATTAAAAAGATATAGTAATATAAAGATAAAACAAGTCTTATTGTAATTATAATAATAAAATGTTGAAAAAAGGCGCTGAATATCTTTCATGTTTCTTAATAAAAGTTCCTCGGGGTGTTATCGCATTTAATGAAGACATAACTCATCATCAAATAGCTTGTTTTCATTGTCTTACTGTATTATAGCTTCCTGGCTTAATGATCATTTAAAATAAATAAATAAATTAATTAAATAAAAATGAAAAAGAATAATAAGATATTCAAATAATTAATTCACGTGAAATGTGCTTAATTTTGTCTCACGACAACACAATGCCCCATTCATTTCCATTTCGCATGAGAGACGGAATGAATAATCAAAAGCTAAACATGGGCAATCAGTCGCGTATCATGGGTAACAGTTGAGAAAATTACGGTAGCTGATTGGTCAATTCGCTGGTTTTGTTAAAATGTGGAATTCAGCGCCGTTCTATGCTGTTTGAAACATGCATGGATGACTGGAACATTCTGTCGGGAATTCTAATGACGAAAATTTACGTACATAGAAAAAGAAACGGATATGTACCAGTGTAAAAACTTCATACAAAATAGTAAATACCTTCAGAGATCACCAAAAGGCCTTCAATAAGTTTAAAAAATCCATGCATGAACGGCCCCGACATCAATAGTAATGTATGTGATCAAATTTTTACAAATTTCCCCAAAAGTGCAAACATTAGAAAAGGTTTAAAAAATCTAGTTGCTGATGAATTCTAATTGTTCGTTAAAATAATAGCAGAATTTAGTCATTGTATCAATCAAATACATATGCAACCTTAGACTAACTGATGTGAACACTGGCTTCTAAATATACATGTAAACACTGTACCTATATATATACATAAACGTGTATATTGATCAGAATGAGCATGGTAAATCTTTTTATGCATACTTGTATTAATAATAATTATTTTATTTTGCACAAAACCGGCGTAGGTGTGGTATCTTTAAAATTACACAACAAGATGCATGTAAGCAGTTGTTTTAAGTACCATTATCTAAAACATCACCCTTATTTCATATCAAAAGACTCGTAGCTACCATTCAGGTTTATAACATAATAGAACACCTGACACGACCAAGAGCATCTCAAGATATATGAGAAAAAAAAGCTTATTCTAGATTTAAAAAACTTACGTGAATACCGGGAACACATTAAAAAATATTTGCAGAAAAAAAAAACCAAAAAAACAATGAAACAATATATGAATATAAGATTTGCCATCTTCATTCATCACATCATCTGCTCTTCCAGCTTTCTTTTCAGTAGCATTTTTTAATAACTCATATTCATTTAAAAAGACAATTTTTACAGGACAAAAAATGCATCCTTGTTTATTTTTACCCGAAATAAATTCTCACTTTATTGATGAAACAAAGGGAAATAAATTTGCTATCCGTTAACATGCAAATCTATTCGCAAATCAATTTGTAAATCAAATTACTCACCCAAGTGGTACCGACCAAGTGCAAATTTACATACATGCAATAAATTTTGCAAATGTGCTAATTTGGTCACGATAAAGGTCTGAAAATTGAGAATCTAACGCCTCTGAGGAGATAAGACAGAGAAATTTTAGACATTCGCGGGTGATATATAAAGTTATTTAACCAGACTCTACAGAGTTTGAGAACTGTCAGATTTCTGTTATTTGCTTTTCCTAGTGGTGGTCGAGTCTATTTTTTTCAAATTTAGTATAAATTTTGGGATAGTTACATAAATTTATTACCATTTGTTTGTTACTATTCCTTTGTATTTACAAGACATCATAAAAAGTTTTATTTGAAACAAATCTCACCTAGCAAAAAAAAAAACAGGAATATATTTTTCTCAAAAGTTGAGTAGGATTTAACTTTTTACCTTTAACATGTACGGAAGCATCCGTACCCACGTTTGTCTCCGTTTTTTTTAACATCCATATATTTCGATTGAGGATAACTTATTTTGAATTGAATTATTTTACAAACAAATAGGGTTATTCCCCTTTTCCTTGAAAGGTTTGTGATTATACTGATGACTATTTTTGATGGTGTACTCCGGCTAAAGCCTTGGTTCATCATTGTATAATGTTTTTTAGATATTGTTGGGTAAATCTACGAATGATTTCAACTTGGTTGGTACCAGATTTTATGGTAGACGCTTAAAAAATTGTATGTAACTTATAGTTTGAGTTTTTGCTCATTGCAAGATATGTTCTGTTTTCTTTATGTTTTCTGGGCTTTTTTTCTCATCTTGAGCCAATAAATACATTTTTCTTCTATCTTTTTTTGGTTTGTTTTCCTGCACAACAGTTTCATAAAACCCCAATTCAGATTTGTTTGTCGTCAAATGTGGAACCTGTACAATCGCCATGATAGCAAATATATATATATAAATATATTTCATACGTTTACGTATTTAATACATAGTAATCAAAGTAAATGTTCATAGAGCGCTGATCATGTTTTACTTTTACGAAAAATTATGTAAAAATGATGAGTGTCTTTGATGTAAACAAAATATTCAGTTTTGATGTTAATTACAAGGGATAGCGTGGACTATTTATGGTGTAATAGATTATTCTTATCTTCCCATCAGATATAAAAATGGTATGAAACGGTGGAAACTAATTGGACACGTTTGCTGCATACATGAATCACTCGTGAAATCTAACGGTCTTGAAAGTATTACGAAGTATTCCAACATGTTGCATATAAACTGATGAGCTAAAATGATAATGTCGACATAACAGTAAGTACTTTAAAAATGGGAACTCCTGTATCATGTTTGAATGAATATAACTGTCTTGTAGCTCGAAAACTAATAAAGCAATATACACACCACACCAATTGATAGTTTCATGGTGAAACTAATGAATGGAATAGACGCACCATATTAATTGATAGATTATGATGAAACTAATGAAAGGAATAGACACACCATACAAATTGATAGGATTATGATGAAAACTTATGTAGTAAATAGACACATCATATCAATTGATAGGTTATGATGAAACTAATGAAAGGAATAGACACACCATATCAATTGATAGATTATGATGAAACTAATGAAAGGAATAGACACACCATACAAAATGATAGGATTATGATGAAAACTTATGTAGTAAATAGACACATCATATCAATTGATAGGTTATGATGAAACTAATGAAAGGAATAGACACACCATATCAATTGATAGATTATGATGAAACTAATGAAAGGAATAGACACACCATACAAAATGATAGGATTATGATGAAAACTTATGTAGTAAATAGACACATCATATCAATTGATAGGTTATGATGAAACTAATGGAGGGAATAGACATGACATACCATATCAACTGATAGATTCATGATCAGAGTAATGAAGTAAATAGACACATCATATCTATTGATAGGTTCATGATGAGACTTATGACGTAAATAGACACACCATATCAATTGATAGATTAATGATGAGAGTAATGAAGGGAATAAAAACACCATATCCATTAATAGATTAATGATGAGAGTAATGAAGGGAATAAAAACACCATATCCATTGATAGATTAATGATGAGAGTAATGAAGGGAATAAAAACACCATATCCATTGATAGGTTAATGATGAGAGTAATGAAGGGAATAAAAACACCATATCCATTGATAGGTTAATGATGAGAATAATGAAGGGAATAAAAACACCATATCCATTGATAGATTAATGATGAGAGTAATGAGGGGAATAAAAACACCATATCAATTGATAGATTAATGATGAGAGTAATGAAGGGAATAGACATTAATATTTTGATATTTCATCATTGTTGCCAGATTATTACCGGATTATAATCACTTGCAATATGGTGGGTGACGCTAACAGAGCAACAAATGTTTACCATTACGGGGCACCTGATGTCACTCACGTTTTTTTTGTTGTAGTTCATGATGCTAGTGATTTTGTTTTTTTTTATGTCTTGTGTTTTGTTTTGTTTTGTTTTGTTTTTTTTATTTTATTCGGGTTCGTTACATTGTGTAATAAGTCTTTTTTACATGTGATCACGTTTAGGCCATGTTTTTTTTTATTTTGACATATTAGAATCAACCCAATGCTGACGCTTCGGTTTTTTTCACCGATATTCATGATGAAATATAACGAAAGAAATAGCCACACCATATCAATTTATAAATTCGTGATGAAAGCAAATGAATGAAAACAGACACATCATATCGATAAAATTATAAAAGACACCGTAAAACGTCTGAAACATATGTTCACGTACCGCATAAAAGAGTGTATGGTATTATGAAGGATAATAACAAAATTACCGAAATGATAAACTCTAAGCAAGAGTCGAACGGAATATTCAAAAGGAAAGTTCGTATGAAAAATGACAATATCAGGGTAAAAACCGGAAAGTTTGAAACCATGTCAGCTAAAGTCCACCAAATGTATTTTCAATGAGCGACGAGGAAACCTTCACGTCATAGAACAGGCTGCAGATGCCCCCAAAACAACATTAAACATACCTGCCCCTATATACTCCAGCAATATAATGGTAAGCTGAAATTGAAAAGAGTAATTAAGGGGACCAAGATTCTTGCAGAAATGAAAAGAATGTCATCAAGGGACAAAGACCAGACATTACAAACACAAAATAACACATACAAAGTAACAAAAGTAAATGAGCAACTCAAACTCCCTAAAAACTAGGAGCATGGACGAGGTGCACTGGTAGGGTAAGCGTCATCTGCTTTTCTATAAACACCGAAACAAAACAATACACACAGAGGCCAGAATACTAACTGAACGTTTTAGCTTACCCACGTAAACGACTTATTGGTATATTATTTTTTAAATGTTAAATAGATAACTGAACCTGGATTTATGTGCTGTAATGTCATAGGCGTATGAAACAATGACGTCACAAGTTATCGTTCCTGCGTATTTATAAAATATTTCTAATAGTACACGTAAAGTTATGATGTTAACAAGTGTTTTATTTATCCGAAAATACAACAAATTTAATACCTAGTATTCTGTCAAAAGTTGTTAGTTATTTTCTCTGTGTTTATTACTAAGACTCAGAATTTTTTTTACCAGTGAAACCAAATTTCCTTGGTTTGAAATTTTGTTGGAAAATGTAGATTTAATTAGACTTGTTTAGAGTTGAACAGCATTTTCAATCATATAGAGGAAAGTAGTCATCGTATACAAATATAAATACTCAGCTGAAAGACCCTGCAAGAACATAAGCATGATGCCATCAAAGCAGAATTATATTATTTGAAGTTTGAAAAACAAAACTCGTCAGAAGTTGATATCGCACAGCAAACAAAAACCCAGACAACGACAACGTATGCCTTATCTATCAAATTTGAAATCATTCCATCCATAATTGCGACGAAATTAGGAAGGATGAATTATGGACGGAAGACGGGTGGACAAGGTGGTGCTTATTGCCATCCAGTCATTGGTATATATAATTGTAATTATTGTATTTTTTCTCCCCGTGAGTGTCCATGATCTTTACTTATCTCATGTATATGATAAGTTGTTATGCTTAGTTCAACTCCTACAAGGACTGAAAATGTGGATTTAAATAACCTATCAGTGGAATGTAAATCTTATATTTTCATGGAAAATGACTATTTCGAGAAGCTTAACTTCAATTTTGAAAAACTTAAATTTCAATACTCTACTTAAACAAAACCAGCTTTATATCTATGCAATTTTCCGTGTGTAATGTATTGTTTAACAAAAGGCTTAACTTATAATGTTCTAGAACTATAAAAATTTCTTTTCAGGTATGAGCTTGATGTTTATATTTTTGTATTTCACTGGTCTGGTAATATATCATACCTTGATGGATTATGTAAATTATGTGAATATATATATATAGGACTCCATTAATAGCATGTATCACCTGACATATAATGGGATAATAATAGTTTCTATTCTAGGAAATTTATAATAGGAGTACTAGGTGTAAAAATATGATGAAAGGGAACATGTAATATGATTGAAAACAACACAAATTCAACTTTCTTCAAATTTTATTTGAAGCTTTTTTTTTTAATCTTAACAAATTTAACATCAAGGAATGTTAAAAATAACAAGAGACATTCAAAACATCAATTATATTAGATCACATACACAGTTGGCGCCACGCTCTTTCCTTGTGATGTATGAAATAATGATTCTTGGAAACTCAATGTAGAGACTATCAAAACAATTCACACCTTATAAAAATGGATGATGACACCAACTTCGTATTCATTTATTGACGCAAGGTCTACTCAGAAGGGAAAAAAATCTGCAGGTCTTGAATTAACCAATTAACAAGGAAAGAATTCACCCAGTCATCAAGTATATTAGTTTATTTTGATTTCCATGAACCAAAACTTCAAGAAGTAGGCGTAGTTTAATTTCAGCTGCGTGAAAAAAGAAAATTTACTTAAATTTCTGAACTTAATGATTTAATATGATATAATACAATTTCGTATATATATATTCTGAGACGTGAGATATATATATATATATATATATATATATAGCGTCTCAGAATGTGACGACTCTATTCGTTACACTGCTCCATCGGATCAAATTGATACAGGGATTATAACGTAAACTTATAGAAGGGTCTGAAAAATTCCCAACGATGTTAGAACTGTCAAATTTGCGAAGCAAATTTTTGGTCGTTCCCTCCGCGGAACTCGAACTCGTACCGCTGTGACATCTATGGCAACACCGCCTGCACTAAGTCCAGCGCCCTAGACCACTTGGCCAGCTAGGCTATATAAAAATATAGCTTTCGCTGGCCGGGTCATTCCTCCTGGTAGGATTAATCTAGAGCTGTAACTTAGTACACGATGTATGGTAGTATGGGACAGTTCATCTAGGTGTTATTATGTAGGATAGAGGATCAAATTAATGATGCATGTCACAACAAATCAATATTATAAAACGTCTCAGAATGTGACGACTCTATTCGCTACACTGCTCCATCGGATCAAATTGATACAGGGGAGATAACGTAAACTTATAAAAGGGTCTGAAAAATTCCCAACGATATATATATATATTTAATATCTAATTTCATTTTTTCATTTAATGGTTTTGAAATATGATGCGTTTTGAATAAAAGATTAAATCGGGCTTAACAGATCATACTGAAACTTTCCGCACAGCATAAGTTTTCACCCAAAAGTTTTCACTGTTGGTGTTAAAAATATGAATGATATATACATATGTTTCAATAACCAACACTTATAACTGGTTTAGAGAGACACTTCTATACTTTGTTCACGTTATAGCCTAATGAAAATGACTAGTGTAAAATGATTATAAATAAATAGGACGTAGATGAGGAAAAAACAGATAGTATAAATGAAGTATGTTTTCCAAACTCTTGTGCACTCTGGTAATTCAACTTCAACCCTCTAACAATGGCTCCTATCAATCCACACACACACATACATACAATAGCGCGTACACTCAAAGATATATATCTTAATATAATTATGTAAGTTTAAAATATCACAGCTGAACGACAAAGAAAACATTGTGTCCAAAGTGCGTTCACAAGGACGGCACTTTTATACATTGTCAGTAATGGTACCACTTATTTTCAGATGCATATGAACATTGTAACCAAAGTACCATTTCTCAAATGTCACATACTTGTATCGTCAATGATGGTTGAAATTATATGACACTCTTGCGCATCATCAATAGCGGCTTTATTGGTTATACCGCGCACTTTTACATCGTCATTGATGACACCATAGATAAGACAACACTATTATGCAGATTTCTTGCATTGAGACTCTACCATTTCAAATATTTAGACTCAAATATTGCACATATTGTGACTCTTGAGTAGCACCAAAAATGTATAGAAATACCAATATAGTATCTCAAATGATGCCAAATCTCTCCAAATGTTTTCTTATAATCAACGTCCGACATCCATTAAGAACTCTCTGAATATTGTTCGTATCAACTGCGCATGTGTAATAATATTCACAACTATGATGCTGGTGCCAGTCCTTTTCCTGTTTCGTTGACCGATGTTGAAGATTTATCTCCCCTTTGACAACTTTCTGAAAGAATGAAAGAGAGGATTTTTAATTTCATGTCTTGTTACCTTTTTAGCGATAATAATTTGTAAAGCCTTAAAAATTTCTATTGTATTGTAAACTTAATGTTTATAAAGTGTAAGCAGATGCTTTTTTAAGTCCGTATGGTATTTAATTCAGTTCAATAATAACATCTCACTTATGAAGGACTTTGACAAAAGTTTAAATTGAATTTTAATTTTAACCAAGGAAAAGTAAATTGCTTGGTTTACGCACCATAAACAAATGTTTGATGTAAACCGCAGTTTTGGTAACATCCGGGTGAAAGTCTGGGCGAGAATTGCTGCGTCCTTTCTTTTTTTTCTCTTCTGTTGTTGCAAAGGAGTCAAGAAACTCATTTTTCTCATTGTCTGAAAAGAAAATATAAATATAAATATAACTTTCAGTTTATATTACATGTTTTAAGTGAGAATAAAATAATCATTAATATAATAACGTTATAAGCGGCTTTACTGCGTAATAAAATCTCCTAGTCCTTCTGAGGATAATAAAAGTTAAAATGAACTATCATTTAATGATTCTGAACTAGTTTTACTTCAAATAAAGTTAATTCTATATCTCTGAGCAATACAATTGTCGCTTCGTTTAGTATATCTAGGTTTATGGAGGAGTCAGCTATAAAGATTTTTATCCACAGCTTTGTAGAATGTCAGTTATGAGTATAGAAAGAGTAGAAAGAGGCAGTGTTAACATCTAACAGACTATTTTAAGTACTCACTTGAAGCATGGAATGAGTCGAAGTCGGGAAATATGTGTGGGTATTTCTTCACTAGGTCTGCTATGCATCTTCCTTTAGAAACTTTTTCTGCCAGTACATCAATCTTGTTCAAGAAAAGCAGCACTGATACATTCCTTAAAAATCTGAAAAAAGGAAAGTCTATACGGGTTATTGACTTGACTAGTGTAGGTTTATAACAGGTATCATACAGACCATTTTAGAAAAAAATAGTGAAATAGTGTCACCACAATTAATTCCTTTGAAGTCTTAGTAGGAACGGTTTTCTTTAGACATATATATGAGATTACTTTGTACTGATGGCTACACTAAACATTTATTTACCTATTTTTCCAGACTTGTTCAAAGATTTCTAATGCTTCTAGTAGTCGATTTTTTGTTGGATCTTCTCTCAGTGTTGTATCAAAGCTACCACAATCAACCATGAATAATATTACAGCAACGCTATCAAAGACTTGTATCCACTTCTTCCGTTCCCCTTGCTGACCACCGACGTCAAACACGCTGCAGAGAAAAAAAAGAGCATATTTATCTTCCATCATTGTTAGCTCAATGTATGTTATTTTAAAATATATTCTAATGACGAAAATCGTTCATATATCTATGATTACCGACTAAACTGTTGGATTAATTTTAACAGCTGCTCTGATGTCTAATTAACCGGTCTGTTGATATGTTGGATTTATATTCGACAAAATTGAAGTGACATAAAAATTACAGCACCTGTTACGGACTTACCTAAACCGGACTTGGTTACCGCCATCAGGAACATTGAATTCAATGTTCTGTATGGCAGTAGTCATCACTCGACATCGAAGAATATCCTGATCCGAAGGTACATAGTCTTCACTGTAGACAGCATCAACTTTGTCGAGAAAACTGAAATCAAAGACAAATGGTTACACAAGAATTCTCATTTTGTGTAAAATTTCATGTGAATAACCTAAAAAAAAGTTGGTAAAAATCTCATAATATTCGCCCCATAATAGACGATTTAAAACTTCGCATTTTAAGGACTGATTTGCGTTTCTCAACACCAAGTTTGGATAACCTTGACCATTAACTTAAAAACAACATAATGAAAATAGATACTGTTGCCCTTCATAAAACTTAAAGCATAAACAATCGTTTATAATAAAAAATAAACTTTTTGACATGAAAACATGGGAAAAAAGGCCAATAATTTACAAAATTACATGCAACAAACAGCAAATTATGGTGTTTTCGTGCAAGTTAATGGTTTAAGTGTTAACATTCTAATATATTACGCAATTAATACATATAATTCAACATAATATCACAGATTACAGAGTACAATGACCGCACATAACCTAAATCATTCGTAAACAGAAATTAAAAAAGTTTGTAGTTTTACAACTTTCTAAAAACTATACTCACTATTGCGCACAATCAATTAACTGGAATTCGTTGGATCTGGTATAGCACTCCTGGACACCTTGATCTGACCACAACTGTCGAACATGGACTGCAAACTCTTTTGTATGTTGAATCATTGGGTTTCCTGCTTCCTCCAATATGAACTCAAGACTCTTCCAACTTTGTTTATCGTGCAGGGAGATACCCAGTTGTTGCATTGCTAAGACTAAAACCTAAGACACAAAGAAAGACACTGTATTACTAGCAACTGACAGAAACAAAGTATATTTTGCCCTGGTACCAACGGATTCTCTATTGTTTACCTTGCTAATCATTTGATTATGTTCTCATTACCGAAAAAATCCAAAAACATTAAATTTATAACTATGTTTCATATGCAGTATCTAATCTAGTAAGTACATAAATTTGAATAGCAAAACAAAATGAAAAATAGATACCTACCACAATCGATTCCTTTATGTTGCGTTTTATGTCTGCGATCTTCTCCAATCTCTCTCTATAAACGACAAAAGAAATATTTTGTCATTAGGGAAAAATGATAACATACACATGTAGCGAATGTCAAGAATCCTACACGTGAGAAAATATAAAAAGATTTAGCACGTACGAATCAGCCTTAAAACGAACGAGCACTAGCTTATCAAACCTCAGTAGGCGTAGCAAGTATCTGCTACTTATATACTGATAAGCCGATTCGACTTACTGTAATTAAGATGCAAATTTGTAATCTCTTGAGACCCATGCCAGGATTATAACTTTGTGTAGTCCCCTGAAGACGGCATTTGTTGGGTTCTTGTGATTTGGTTTTCATGTCACTAAACAAAACAAGGCCTTCATCAGTTTTATTCACATGTTTACCGACTTAATTAAACAGTTTTTTTGTTTCTATAATCGTATTACTTTAAATAAAGGTGTATGAAACATTATAGGAACTAATTCATAGTTATTTCATCATAAACATAATACGATAAAAGTGGTTTATTCTAAAGTCATCTAATTACATATTTTTACACAAATAAATGGTATTTGCAAACATGTTGTCCATTATTTACTTTTACTGTTGAAAACATACATGGTTTCACGATGTCAGCTAATTTATATCTTCCTTATTTTGGGTGTGTACTTACCGTCAATCAAATATCTGTAACTATGTCTTACAAATTAATTGATATACATCTGACACTTTGACAAGGCACAATTGAATTTTGTTTTCTTATTTTGATAGATGCATGTACATATTGTTAACAAATTACTTACTGCATATCGAAGCCGTTTATATGTATAATTCTCATCTGTTTTGTGATGGTACTCTTCCCTGATTCACCGGTACCTGAAAAATTGAGAAGCATGTGTTAATATTAAATAATATTGTCTACGGTATTATTTTTTGAAATCTCATAATCATTTATTTTTATGAACGACAGGCCATAGATCAGAGGTCAAACGTCAACAATTGACAAAGAGCTTGCAACTGCACTAAAATTAGAATGAACAAAGGCAGCTAAGTTGGTAAATTAAACAGATGGTAGTGGTGAATGTCTGAGATCATCTACCACTGTCCCAATATGATGTGCAATATAATATTCTGCGAGGGACAATATTCGCCAGTATTCATGCAATAACCCTTTTATTATATAGTAATAAAGATTTCAGTTAACATCATACTAATTTGTTGAAAATAATGCATTTGACAACGTTGTATGTGTTTTATTGCACTAGTTCAAATATGATGCATAATAAATATATGAACTAGTGCAATATGAATTTATGAATGTTTGATAAATTGTAGTAAAATTGAAAGGAATGCATTTTTGTTTGTATTATTTGAAAGAAAAAATGGAATCACAATAACTGTCACCAGACACAGAAATATGTTGACCCATATGAAGAGGTCATTGCCATTTTTTATAACAACCTGTCAACATATCCCGTTCAGCCATTTTTTTAGCAGACGACAACAGTGCAATAAATTTAAAAACGTATTCGGAACGTCTCCGAATTTTTCCGGATACGAATGAAAGTTTGCGTGCAAATACCGGGATATATTGCATGCTATATAATAAATGTACATACATTTAGACCTATCTCTTACTTCTGTACTTTAATGAACTTTGCTTAGTAAGTACTTTTAAACTGAACAGACAATATGTAATAATTGAAAAAAGCACACTTAGTACACATTTGGGGATTTTTTAAATCCTTATTACATGTAATGTTTTAAGAACTTATCGATTGGTATGAACAATATATAGTTTACATATACTCAGAATGTTTGTTTTGTCACCTTTGAATTTTCTATAAATTGTGTTAATATTGTCAACTTGTCGTAAATTAAATTTACATAAATCACCGGTCATTTAAAATTTAAAGCGTATCTTTATCTCACGAACGTGTAAAAGTACGTTATCTCTATCAAAACAAGTCCTTGACTTGGAAATCAAGAAAATTCATTTGTGCTGTTTTATTGTACTGGGAACATATCATATTATTTTGACGTCACAATATGACGTATGAAGGCATTCTGTTTTAATAACAGATAGGTTGTTTACGGTTTTGTTTTCATTATAATGGTATGATTTTGTTTGAATAAACCCAACTAACGGGCTCTGGGGGACAACCTGGTACCTTTAGTACAAATGATATCTAGGTGACACAGTACAAATTCGACAATTTCAACATATTGACTGAAGTGACGTTTCAGCTTACTCGACTTTGGATGAGAAAATAATGTAACATCTTGTCAAGTTAATAGAAAAATTGATTACATGTAATTGTAGCATTAAGATATCTAATGTACTTTTACAATATGTTATTTACTGCAGGAAATAATAAGATAGAGAACAAAGAATTACAAATGTTGAAGTAGCTACATGTAGTAGACAAAATAAATAGAATCTATACTATGACAAAGGGAAAAAAAGATCGTTTATTTCTTTCATTACAACGTATAAGATCCAGCCTTTATCACAAGAAACACCCACTGAACCACAAGCTTTTACAAGAGAATGACACAAATAATTCCTAACTAAATACATGACATCGTAAAAGACAAAATATAATGATAAATTCAGGCGGTTTAGAAGGTCCAATAAGCAGTTTTCTACAAGCAAAGGAATATACACAGTTTTTTTTTCAAAATGTTTTTACATTGTACATACTTATTAGTTAAGTTCATTTTCAATGCCAGTTATTTCCTTTATAACACCCCCTTTATATTTGCATTTCAACCAGAGATCCAGTTGTTGACCACAGATTCAAGTGGTATATATGAGAGTTCAGCACTTTACCCGTTATCGGAGGTCTTAAACAGTTAAAGAAATAGAGACTATAAATGGAAAAAGAGCACTATATATAGTAACAAGGCCTCATCGAAGATCAGCAGGTGATAATAAGACTTTGAAATATTGTACTGTTATAAAGTAATTTTCGTCCTTCGTAATAAAAGCAAAAGTGATGTTTTGTTTTGCTAGTGTCGTCTTTTAAAATTTAAATTTCAACAGAAAAAATACATATGTCTTACCTAATAACAAAATTTTCAGCTTTTTTAGTTCTTGTTTATGATGTTCTTTGAGTATTCTCGTAACTTCTTTATCTCTTTGTCTCGCCCGCTTTGCTTCTTCAGGGTTGATGTAATGTCTAAAGTGTTCATCACAACTTCGACCAAAACAAGACATAATCTCCATTGTCTTTGTAAACGTCTTTGAACTAGTGTCTACCATAAATCAACACGTTAATCTACTATCACAAAAGTTAATTTTAAGCGATAGACAGTTTCGGTCTTCCTCGGGTCAGTGAGTTAATTCTGTAACGATAGAATAAAGAATGTAAAAAACGAACGACAGAAGATATATTAATATATAACACTTATATAACTTCTATGGGAAGCACATAGAATTGATCGGTCAAGTAAAAACAATTTAATGTAAGTATCTAGGTAATCAATTCAGACACTTCTTGGCACCAGAGTAGATTGATTAATCCTGTAAACAAACTCGATTCGACCGGTATTCGATGCATTCATTAAATTCAACGACAAACCACTGTCTTACTGCCCATAGTATTCTCATCTGTTCATCAAAATATATTTACGTTTTTCGTTGCTGAATAATTTGGATTTTTTGTGAGGTTAAAGTTAAGAGTTAAAGTCATAACTGAAAGCCACAGTCAAAGTTACTGAGTACATGGATTCTGGATGAACATGTATAGTACGGTTTAAGTGGTGGTAGGGTTACTTCGTTCTGGCATTGTTTAGTAAAATTTTCAACATTTATTCAAGACTTTACAAATGAGTTCAAATTTCAAGTGTATGCTTCAGGGTACCGCATTAAAAATTGGTCACTTCTGAATTTTAGCTTGGACAAAATTAAAAGTATAGTATTATTGCGTAAAGTTTCCATATGGGCTTAGTTATTGGTCCAAGGCTAGCCATACTGGACAAAGGCGTAGCCGAAGTCCAATATTGCAAGCCGATGACCAATAACTCTGCCAATATGGAAAACTTTTCACAATTATACCTTAATTGACTAACTAGTCCAATACGTCATCTAGGCCAATATGGATTTTATCAGGCCAATATGACATATTGGACGGGTAAAAGCCGTATTGGACGGATAAGTCCCGTATTAGGGCACTTTTGTTCTTTGTATTGTATTGGCAGTTTTGGTCATATTTAGGCTAATATTCGAACGTTTGTCAATAAAAGGTTTTATTCGAATCAAGATATCGCTTATTTCGGTCTTTCATTTCACAAATTGACCATCATGTCAATCAATCGTATATTGATCACTAAATTATATACCTGCAGTTTTGATAGAAAAGGAAACTTTTATTTGGTTGAAAACCGGACCCAGGTCTGCCATTTGTTTACTTTATCTGTACAATTTATACAAGTTTTAGTTGAACATGCCAGTTTAAAATTTTCCAAATAAAGACCGGGTACTTAAACCCTACAAGTATTTGTTTAGACGATACTAAACATAATCGAGACAAAATCGAAACTGTCCTAAATCAAATATGTTATGCAAGCCCAATGTAACTAGAAACTAATGCAAACACGAAGAATGTTTCTAAATAAAGACGCATTATGTATGTTTTTGATTTTGATAATGACCGACCTGTATCGACTACAGGAAAGCGGGGTTAACGCTGACCACGAAACTTTCAAGTCGACCTTCAGCAGTCAAGGACACTATCATTAATTTAGATCATGATGTACATGTATTTTACTTATAACCTTTCCATTAACAAAATAAAAACCGTAAAGGGAAAATAATTATGTAACTTTTCAGCACGTTATAAATATTATTTTGAAAGGTTTGTCAATCATCTCAGTCAGCTGACGTGAGTTACTTGAAATCGGTTTGTTTCAGTCCATGATAAAAATAGCCTTAAATATGCATGTACGATTTATAATATTTGAAACAAATCTATGTATTTTAGTCCCGCCATCGAAAATAGGTCAACACAGAGAATAACTAACGATACAAGTTAATCATCATATACTTCCATCAAATACGAGAAGAAAATAAGGTTAGGACCACGGCCATCTTATTTTCCGTGCAATGTTTGTTATAGTCACACTAATATACATCTATAATACTCATTGTTTCCAGGATTGGACTATTAAATATATTTTTAATGTATCATGTATGATTTGTTGTCCATTTACACCGCGGTTATGACGTCATAGACAAAAATACAAAAAAAAAAAAAAAAAAAAAAAAACTATACATATTTACTAATCAGAATTGCTAGTTGCCTATTCTTAGTTCAGTCTCGTTTAGGTATTATTTGCAATGGGGTATATTTTTATCTTAAGTGGCTTGTGTGGTGTAATCTCTATCATCAATATGTTTGGTCTTTTGGGAAGGGTACGTATACTCTAGACAACTAACCAGTCGCAAACAATTGAAGTATAATAGAATGCAAGAGTATGCATTGAACTCCAGACAACAAACCTTAAAGTCAATCAAGAAATTGGGAAAAAAAATCACTGCCACGAACGTTTGATAAACAAAAAAAACAATGTTTGATCTGTTGGTTTTTTTTGTATCTATGTAGTACTGTTTGAAGTAATACAGCAATATTAGGAATTCTATTGGTAGTATTTTAACGCTGGTAGTGAGTTTTATTCTGTGATGCACTTAAGTTAGGTCCGAAAAACAATCTAATTTATATCGACTTACTATTTTAGAGCAAAAAAGTTGATAAATAATACTACTTTAAACTGCAAAAATGCTGTTCAATATGTTGGTTGTTATTTTTGTACATTGACATTTATTCTACTTGGAAACAGCTGTCTTCATGACAAGCTAATATACAAATACATCACGAGATAAATTTAGATACAGTGTAACACAAATCCTAGCAATAATCATTTCATATCTAATTCACTCCTACTATTACAAAAGTATGTTTAACACAGTTCGTAATTATCAAAAAAACTTATTACGAAATACAAACTAAACACACAATGTTTTCATTCGTCTGTAACAACGTTTGTAGATGCAAAACTTCGATGAAAGGGTATTAAGGTAGTAAAAAAAACCAGTCGATAACGACATGATGAAATACAAGAAGAAAAGAAATGGTATGTTTCCTAATACACTAGTATAGTAATACATGAAATTTCAGTTGTTTCATCTTATTAAGTATAGTACTTTGACAACATACCTAACTGCATCGCAACAACTCAAAGATTTACGATACACGACTTTTTGTACAGAGTGGAATTAATAATATAAATTATTTTGGAAAAAAAAAAATAAAAATACTAAATGCACAGCATAAGACCTTCTCTTTAAAGTTCCATTTCGGCTTGCCCGAACGCCTTTGTGAAGCAGCCCCTTATTATTTTTTCATTTTTTTAGGTCCGAACGCCTATGTGAAGTGGCCCCTACTTTGTTTACTTTTTGATGGTGTAAACGAAAAAGAAACCTAACAGAAAGCCTCATACGTACACTGTTAACTCTCAAAGAAACAAAAAACGTTTTCATCAGACCAAAATTACTATTAGTTTTTTAATTAATTGGTAATAATATGCAAGTTGTACTTACATTAATGAGCGTTGTATTAATTTAAAAGTCCAAAATCCCATCACAAAAAATAGTAACTTCACGTAAATAAATGCTTACCTTTAAAAGGTAATTGTATTAATATATTCCAAATTTATATGTAATATCATCATCGAACAGATTGCTATTAGAAAATGAATTAAAATTTCATACTATCATATTATATTTCTAGTTTAAGATAGCTCTGCGCATGTGTACAGGTGAAATACTTTTGGTTCGTTTTTCATTCTGCGATATGATTGTACTGTAAAAGTTAAGTAGCAAATGATCAGTCTTTACAATAGGTGAATACAGGGCAAAGACATGATTAAAGTAAAGCTGGCCAAGAAATTTATTTCATCGATTTTTTCCACTACAATTGAAGATGTATATTCTTTTTTTTTAATTAGGTATTACGAACAGTGGGAACAGGTGAAAGATAAAAACAGAATTACAGTTTATTTTCGCCAATGCAATTACTATTTCTAAAACCAGGTAAAATCAGCTAAGTCTGCAGTAAAATTTTCTTAGGAACAAAGATCGTGACTGTTAAATTCTAAAAGTGCAACAAAGTGATATTCGATTAGAGCTAAAAATGATAATGGTTATTTAGGACCAAACTGAATTCACGGGCATTGTTCTGCAAAACTCTAGAGCTTCCGTGAGTAAAGCATTATTCAGGCATTATTCTTTAGAACAGTTAATGTTTACTAATGGATCTCTCAAAAAGCGAAAACACGTGGAGAAATAAATGGTTTGATTGAAAAGCAAGCATGTTTTCCAATTGGACTCGACTCTAAAATGTGTTTCTAATAATCAAGAGCAGACAGAGATTAACTTGTAATATGTCGGAGCTTATATATAGATATTATCATAAACTGTACTGTTTACAACCACTTGTTTTTTGTTATTTAATACAGTCTTTCTATCTGATTAACACAGTTTATCATCAGTCCACATTACAATGGTAAACGTTACCATGTATATACATAGCCACCATTAAGGAAACACTTGATTTTTGTAAACATGACGTTCTGATAATTTTATCTTAAGGTGATAACCAACGAGTGACTTAGTATTAGTGCAGAAAGGTAAAGGTACAACATTCGACTACGGACCAGTGACAAAGTAATATTCCCCTCCCAATAGTTTTTTTTCTCCTTTTGATTTTATACACTAACGCAACATGTTTAATGTTTTAAGGAAAAGCTACTACTTTAAGTCAACCTTTTGTAAACTGTAGTTATTACTAGACTGTAAACACATTCGTTCATCGAACCCTCTTGGGAATAATTGTAAGCAAAGTTGAATACCATCTGTGCTCCTAGAATAGCCAAGGAAATGAAGGTAAAGAACTTAACATAAAAAGCCTTATGTGCATACTTTTTTATAAATCTATCCAAATCAAAAATATACTTTTCAATTATGGAAAGTCGTTTTAGACATTTAAAATGTTGTATAGCGAAGTCGATGGTTAGAACGGGTAAGTAATCAAGGAAACCAAGTTACAGCGGATCAAAGGAATGTAATCCAGGGAAAAAGACCAAGCATGGAAAACAGACATACACAACAAAGACATAAAGTAACTAAAATCATACATACAAAGTAACAAAAGCAAATGAGCAACTCGGACTCCACTAAAAACTTGGAGCATGGACCAGGTGCATCGGTAGAGTAAGCGTCCTCTGCTTTCTTGAAACTGGTGCAACGTTAGACGTGCTTTATTTTCTAAGTCAACACATAAAGATAAAGTAAATGGAAACTGAAACAAGCTTCCTTTTTTGAGTTCATTGATTGATGTCAAGGAAAAGGATGATAAAATAATAATAGAGACCAGTTTTCTTCATAAATACATAACCAAAAGCTGAGTAAAAAGGACAACCTTAATTCTGAATGAAAATAGAAGAAATGCCGCGAAAACGTTTTACGTGAGAGGTATCTCATTGTTTCTATTGTATATTTCTGCAGTCAACTTAAGTTAGGATAACTTAATTTTGTTTTCGCTTTACACATGCATGCCATCTTTGAACTGTCAAAATATAGTTCAGTTAGATTGCTTGTACTTATGAGAGATTTTGTCTTTTCTACTGAATTGTAAAGTAAGAAGTCATGAGACCTAAATAATTCCGTTAAATCAACATATTTTTTCGTTATTGTTTTCTTCACATGTACTTGAATTATGTGCAAATCCTTTTGTCAATTTTCTGATTTTACAATTAACTATTAACCACAGATTGGTTGTCGCTCCCCTAACATTTGTCTCTAGTACTACATACATCAACCCTGTTGGTAACCCACAGAACATCTCGATGGTACAGGTTTAACATTTATACGTTATTCTTGGTTGTTTATGGTATAAGTAGGACTCCTTCGTATCCTCGGTGATATACAATTAGTGTAAATGAACTAAATCAAACGAATGAAAATTGAACCGCAACAATTACTGTTACTACTTAAAACGAATTTATGTCCTTTCTAATTAGATGTATAAACAATCCTTTTATAACCAATAGAAAAGAAGGTCAAGCAACAAGGTATGTTTGTTTTCCTCTATAATCTTCCTGTTGTACTACGGAGAGGATCCATTCCGGATTATTACACTCAGAGTAACACATCACCAAGTATACAAAATGGCGGTATTTTACTGACTTATTGAAATCTCTTTCAATACGGATATTTCCTTTCTCAATTCGAATAAAATTGACATTTTTTTTTTCGAAATAATTGTAAGAGCACCAAGAAAGTTACATTATACCTGGTATATACATTGTTTTTCTTTTATATAAAATCATGTTATATGAAAGGCATTTTGTAAGTGAATTTGGTAACTTCATAACAAGACAGCGGAAATTACAATCGCTTCTTAACTTAAGTGAGTAAAACTTTGAAACATGATAATAACAGCATTGTAACTACTTTTATTAAATAAATGATGTCCTTGAATATTGACAAAAGATGAAAAGAAGATTCAAGTTCATAACGATATTTATTAGCTCTAAGAACAAACGGGGATAATGCACAAGTTTTTCCAACTTACGTGGTCTACTTCCCATCAGTGCAGTTTTACACAATATCTTTAATATACACGCAAAAGTACACAACAATTGAACAATAATTTTGAATAGATATTTTATCTTATCAATGGTGAACAAAACGAGACATGTGATTCAAACTGGACAAAAGTCGACATATCTCTTTAAAATTCCACAATATGGCATTCTACATAAAATTCCATCAAACTATCGAATAGCTGTGACAGAAGTTGGAGAAAAACTGTACCCAGTTGGGCATTTACACCTCATTTTCTAGTTCCAATAAATGCAAGACGAGAGCAAACTATTCACACTCAAGTGTTTCAATGTTCATTGTACATCCAGTCCAGGGAACCTCAAGATCTATCACCAGTATCGGAAATATCACAAATAACTTTATTTTTCAGATTAACTAATAGCTGACTGTTATAATGACGATTGAATTTTATAAACCTAGAATTAAGGATCGTTGCTTTTTTTCATTACTTTAAAAAAAAATGTCATTTTCCTTTAAATCCTATACTTTTCAAGAAACTTTTTTAAGCTTCAGCCACGTGCTCTCACATACCCTTTCAACTTCACTGATGCATCAGATAACGTCCAATATTGATACTTTCTGATCTACAAAATGTATTCCAGCATAAATGAATCTTTGTCCAAATACCAGGTGGGTGTGATAAGAATATTAGTATTTGCAGAGAAAAAAAGTGAACGGACAAACGATAGAACAATTATCACTATAAACCTCTCTTTTCAAAGGAGGTTTAAAAAGTGTTGAATTTGCTAGAAAGTGTTTTTGTTTGCACTGAATATGCCCCTGATTATCGGGTAAAGTTGCTGCTATTGATCTATGTGTAGACTTATATTACGAGCTGTGTTACTTAAGACGAGATGTACGGAATGGCTTATAGTCTACTAAATCAAGTGTAAGAGTATGGTCATGAATTTATGCTTTTAAGTACCATTCTGTGTAAGAATCCGGCGGCAATGGGTGGCACATCATTTTCCCCAATTTAGTCATTTTTGCCTAAAATATATTAAGTACATCTAGAAAACAACCAAAAACCTAGTTTAAGTTTATCCTGAAGCATCTGTAACGTAGATATTTTTGACTGCTTATATATGGAAAGAGTGCGGGAAAATTTTCCCGCCATTTCTCCATAGTGCATTTCAACTGAATTTGACCTATCAATGTCTTAAAAGGGCAAATAGTACAAACGCTTTGATGGTTATTTCTGGTGGTTATCAGGTATGATTGATTGGTTAATGCAATAAAATCTATGCGTTTTTTCCTTCATGTGCCACACCTTATATACATTTTGCCCGATTCTTAGATGGAGAAGTACTTAATTCTGAAATATAACATTCTACATAACAATAAGCGCTGCATTTGTATTCAATGATTTGGTCTTTGAAATGGATTACAATCCATTTTAACAGAAGTTTTAACGTAAAGTCAAGGGAAACTACAAAGCAATATACAAATTTACAAATTTAAAGAAAAAATATAAAGTAAAGGATAGGGAGAAAACAACACTTAACGATTTCAAAGGGTATCAAGGCAACCAGCATTTGAACAGTAATCAAAAGTATATAACCCAAGGGCAACAACTAGACAGAGAGACACCCACGAAAAACATGAAATAACAAAAGAAACAAAATTAAAAAGAAACAAAAGTTAACCCACTAGATACTGGAAGTATGGACCAGGTATACCAGTTGGATAAGCGTCCTTTGCTTTTATTTTGAAACACCGAGTGAATTGCTCGTAAAATGTTACGTCCGCGGTAGACGATAAAGGGCAGGAAATATGACACGGTGATAAAATCTGTTCTCATAGTGCTTATGAATACACCATAATAATCAGCAGTGAAATTTAATATAAAATATAGACAAAAACACTATAAGTTGACGCGTAGCATATTTTTCGTCAGGATAACCGGAGCATAGACCAGGTGAACAATTTGGGTAAGGGTTCACTGCTAGACGCTTGTCCCTGATAATCTTTGTAACATAGAAACATAAACATGGTATAAACAATTCCTCGTACTTTCGGCAAGCTCTTTAATAATGTATGGTTTGAGAGATGAAAATGTCAGAGTATGCTGTAAAAGTATTTCCTCTATAACATATATTAATTCTATGGTTTCTTTGTCTGCATGGATATTTCTTTTTTGTTACCACGACTTAGTTTGGAGTGTGTTATCGTGACTTAGTTTGGAGTGTGTTACCGTGACTTAGTCTTGTATAGAGTGTGTTATCGTGACTTAGTCTGCAGTTTATTACCATGACTTAGTCTGGAGTTTATTACCATGAAATAGTCTGGAGTGTGTTACTGTGACTTAGTCTGGAGTGTGTTACTGTGACTTAGTCTGCAGTGTGTCACCATGACTTAGTCTTGACTTTATTACCATGAAATAGTCTGGAGTGTGTTACTGTGACTTAGTCTGGAGTGTGTTACTGTGACTTAGTCTGGAATGTGTTACTGTGACTTAGTCTGGAGTGTGTTACTGTGACTTAGTCTGGAATGTGTTACTGTGACTTAGTCTGGAGTGTGTTACTGTGACTTAGTCTGGAATGTGTTACTGTGACTTAGTCTGGAGTGTGTTACTGTGACTTAGTCTGGAGTGTGTTACTGTGACTTAGTCAGCAGTTTGTTACCGTGATTTAGTCTTGAGTGTGTCACCGTGACTTAGTCAGCAGTTTGTTACAGTGACTTAGTCTGGAGTGTGTCACCATGACTTAGTCTGGAGTTTATTACCATGAATTAGTCTGGAGTGTGTTACCATGACTTAGTCAGCAGTTTGTCATCATGACTTATTCTGGAGTTTGTTATCATGACTTAGTCTGATCAGGAGTTGGTTACCCATGATTCAGTCTGGAGTTTGTTACCATAAATTAGTCTTGAGTTTGTTACCATGACTTACTTTGGGGTGTGTCACCATGAATTAGTCTGGAGTTGGTTACCATGACTTAGTCTGGGGTTTGTTATCATGACTTAGTCTGATCAGGAGTTGGTTACCCGTGATTTAATTTTGAGTTTGTTACCGTGACTTAGTCTGAGTATGTCACCATGAATTAGTCGTGAGTTTGTTACCGTGAATTAATCTGATATTTGCATGTCTGATGATTTTGGTAATGATCGTTAGGAACGAGTATCTATTAAAATCATGTCTTCATGTTCCATTTATATGTAAAAAAAAGTCATAATCTGTGTTTTAATACTGAAAATACATTAGCAAAACAAGATATTTGTTTGTTCCTAACAATGTTTTTACTGGTTTCCTGTGGTAGAACAATGTCTTGTTTGCCGTGTATTTTCTATTTCTGAATGAATCAGGTTTCCGTATTATTGTTTACAAAACTACAAAAGGAAAATGCACTCATTTTAATGTTTCACGAACATATTGATTATTTAATCAATATCACTTGTTTTATAAAATGATTGATATTATCAACTTAAACCTACTTCCTTCTAGACCAATGAAGAGTGCTTGCCAGTCGAGAGAAAGATATTATTTTTATAATCGTTAATAACGTTATGGACCTTAAATACATTACATAACCCTAAGATTTAAAAAAAAGTATGAAAAGTTTGCTTGTTTACGATATCAATAACCATGTATAATCAACAATAGAAACACACACGTGTTAAATGTTAAAAAAAAATAGTCCAAACGAAACTATTCTTACGCATTGTGTAAGACAAGAGAGACATTAACTGAAAGTGGACACAGTCGACAGGTATTCATCTTTACTTTCCAAAGACTATGCATTTCGAACTGAGGTTATTAAAAATAATTTTAAAAACAATCTTAAAATATTGCACTTTTTAAAATGATGAATGCAAATGGTTTTACTGTTAGCATAAAGTTTCGTTTATATCGAAAATTGTATCTAGATTGGAGGGGGGTCGGAATTATCTTTTTTTTATTGTCTCCAATTTTATACTTTCATTATCTATTTTAAACGTATATTTTTGTTGTTTTTTTTTTTCATCTTCGTTATTTAATTTTCAACGTCTGTTCCTTTCTTTAACTTTTTTCTGCTGAGTATCAATGCTTTACCAATTATCCTTTACTTTTGGACCAGTTTTGGATATTGTTTACAGCAAGTTAGAAAGAGGTATATGCTCAGCTTGCACCACTGGCACCAGACGAAAGGATAACATTCATGCGTCATTTTATAGTTTTGCTCAGAACACCGTTTGATACTGCAAAATAATGTGTGGACCAACTCATATCAACTAAAATACTGAATGGTGGAAACCTCAACATTTTAGGCCAGTGGAGGATTAACAATTTTGGTATCAAGGTTTGCTTGATACGGTACCTATCAGTGCCTGCCTGCACGTGTAAATAGGTCACCTACTGCATCGAAGACAGCTTGTTGCAGAGATCGTAGGCTGGGCACGCCTCCATACCATTTAAAGAACGACAGACACTGTGCCATGTTGTATATCCTCTCATGACATATTTGTTCGATCTCGACATGATTTACTGAACAATGAGAGGGTGTCATTGTTCTGATCTACCAGTATAGACACACATGTAAATTGTCAATAATTATATATAATTTTAAATATGATTTTTAAAGCTCTTTAACAGTTAATGATTGTAAATGGTGACATGTGTACATGTATATAAATTATACCGATTAGTGTATATTATAATCGTGTCCATCAACAAAGATTTATTGGATTCAAAGTCACTTTTGAATATAAGAGAACAAACTTCTAAAAATTAGCTATCACGTTCCAAGAAACGTTTCCTATTTTGTAATTTTTTTATACATCCTTTTACAGAAAAAAAAACAAAATATATTTAATAACCAATAACCAAATGATATCATTATAGAAACATTATATTTCAACGTGAACATTAGTTTCTTAGAAACCATTTCAATGCAAAACTTATTTTTATTCACACACCAAAGACACTACCAGGTCATCTCGTAACATTGAAATGAAACAAGGAGAAGAAATATAACGTAAAATCTACGAAACAGTATAATTCAAAAGAGAAGCAACAGGAGAGTGAAATTTAATTTCAGACTGAAAGAACGAAACATAGATTATGATGTTCTTAATAAGCTCATGGCGGAGACCTTAGACTGTTCTTAAAATGTAGCAGTGAAATTTGTCATCAGGTTGTTGTTCATAGTTGCTAGCAGCTATTTTTATTCATTTTTTTCTCGTTTTATCCATGTCCTTGGACTGCGATGTCACTGAATTGTCTTATGTTTTTCATCATATTTTGACTATGGACTTTCTACACCCAGACCATATCTTTGCTGGTGTTAATTTTTACAAGGCTGTCTGAAATGTTGAGAGATTGTTTTGTCAGTTAAGAAAACTGTTTTACGTGTAATGTTCATGTCAGATATTTTTTGATTTACAATACGTATTTAAAACTAATTTGCATACTAACACTGATAAATATGGTATAAACAAATGCCTCACTCATGTCCACCTTTGGTTCAACTTTCTATTTGATTAAGTGCGTTCTAGGCGTGAACTTTTGACACATTGTTTTGGTAGATTAAAAAAAACTTAGAAAGTATATCAATGAGTGTGTAATAACTAATTCAAACAAAAGTATCATATGATCAACATTCGTCAATGTTTATAATTTTTTATTTATGATTTGTTTTGTTGTGTTATACATTGAACGACTGTACATGCAAATGTATTGACTTAAATTAAACACGTTTTTATATCAACCTTATTACTTTATTTGAGAGATATTCTTTACGTTTCTAAACAGGCACTTTTATTTCTGTGACAATTAAGTGCGGCATCTTCTTATCTAACATTGAAAAATAAATGTTAAAAGAAAAGAATACTTTGTAAAGATATATAATTAAAACAACTGCTTTATACAAACGCCTCAGAATGTCAGAATTCGCTACACTGCTCCATCGGATCAAATTGATGCAAAAAGATAATTTAAGCATATAAGGGTCTCAAAAATTATACAGTTACATTAAGGTGGACTTTTTCGCACACCAAGTTACCCCCGTCAAATTTTTTAAAACTTAAAATTAAAAGTTGAAATTTGGTGCATATATTGTTTAAATGTAGTTAAGCATTTATACATAGACAGATGTAATATATGTAATGGTGAATAGGTGTCATTTAAATGAAGAATGGTATCCGGAACGTTTCAGTCCCCTGCCGTATTAGGTTCTCTCCACAGCATCAGATGGTTAATTTTCAAAATACCTCATTTCGCACGAACTTTTGGAACTAAAATTGCGAGAGAATGAATCGAAAAGGGTCTTATTTTTACCCTTTCACCCTGTGGTAGTGTCTTAATACCAGATACGATGAAGCAGTATAGCGAATAGAGTAGTCAAATTCTGAGACGTGTTTGTACAATATTGATTTGTTGTGACATGCATCATTGATTTGATCCTCTACTCTACATAATAACGCCTAGATGAACTGTCCTGTACTACCATACACTAAGTTACATCCCTGGATTAATCCTACGAGGAGGAATGGCCCGGCCAGCGAAGGCTATATTTTATATAGCCTAGCTGGCCGAGTGGTCTAGGGCGCTGGACTTTGTGCAGGCGGTGTTGCCATAGATGTCACTCAAATTTAATTTTATAAACTCGATCCACCTTTTGCAAGTAAACTGTAACTTCTTTTCAAATGAATGATTAAAAAAATGTCTATTTTGAGATCAATTATATATTATGTAAGCCCCGTGCAGGTCCGGGTGTTAAAAGAATAGGGCTGCAGCAGCGCTAAGCTTGTCGTATAAGGCGACTAAATAGTGCTCAGAAACCTAGCCAGGGGCTACAGCGCTCTGCCCACAGAGCAACTGGGATGTGTGCCCCAGGCGGTGGAATGGGGTACCCCTGGCGTGTTACATGCTGGGGTTGTCAGGCTATAATACGGAAAACCTGACTGCCAATCATAGTGGTGCACCGTGTTGGGAAAAATGCCACGTTCCTCGCACGTTAAAGAACCTTACTGTGGTATTCTCCCGGAGTAGGAACCATAGGGCTCCGCCACAGGAGGCTATATTGCCCGACCCTACCCACCTCTCTCAATTTCCAGTGGCAATCAAAATTTGTCGACCCTATTGTCTTTGTGTCCCATCCCTTTTTCATTTCATCATCGTTTCATGTTCATTTTATCATCAATTTCATGTTCATCGTCTGAATATAGCTGAAATATTGCTGCTCGGACGTTAAACCCCAACAAACAAACAAATTTCATTTCGAGAAAAAAAACCAACAGACGTGTTTGTTGTACCGACAACCATACACCTTATAGGACAAAGCCCTCAGTACAGATGATCGTTTTGATTTCTAGGTCACTATGTCAATTATAACAAAAAGCGTCATATATGACATAGATTTGAAGGTAACATTACCACAAATCTTGTCCTGTACGTGTCTTTATAAATGGTTGAAGAGCCACCGAGGTAGTCTACAACTAAAATTTTTATCACACACACACACACACACACACACACACACACACATTCCGTATATGTATGTAAAAGAGGGACATTTAATGTTTGAATTATCCTATATGGTTTTACGGCTGATGTTGCTTTATGATTGAGACCACCCTGAAATTCGTATATAAATATTCTTGACACAATATGAAAAGGATAACTACAATTCATGAAGATTAATTAAAGGCATTTAGTACATGTGTCTTATATTAACTTTGACTGAAAAAGTACATATGTATAAGCATGGTATCATCTGCACTATATTAGTACTGCACATATAAATCGTAAACAACGACATTTCAGATCTAATGTATCATTTCCCTGACACACAGGTATTTTCTATAATAAAATAAAGACAAACGAATTTTCGAATGACTTAAAATTGTGGTCAGTTAAAAATACATTTATTTTCTTTTACAGGAAAACAGACTTTGCTTTAAGAAATACAATCGCCTTTGTCTCAACACAGAAGAACACAGAACTATGTAGGGAGGGTTGGGGAGGCGACACATCGACAAGAAAAGAACACTATGATATAGTAATGTTTGAAATATAATCATAAAAGTTAAAAATATAAAATGACTTGAAATGTACATAATCTATAACAACTGTTCTTTTTAGGTTGTATCCACAAAAACTGAGCGATGTATATAATTTATCGTTGAATGCAATATTAATACTGCAGATACAATAATATAATAATGTTTGATTATTTTTAAGCATTTTTTCCCAATTTCAAAATAGATCTGCTTCATAAAGCCGCTATTCGTTTAATGTTATGCAGCGGCTGAAAGTTTCGTATATCTCCTCAACGTGTGTCTTCGAGCAAAATGTTGAGAGAAAGTTGTTACAGTTTCGGTCCTATCTTTATTATATTAAAGGGGAAAGTGTCTAAGTATAGAAAATAAACCTTTGTCAGAAAAATTTGAACTCGAATTTTAAAGAACGGATAAAAAATCTAAACCGTCAGGGATAAAAAAGTATCATTAAGTAAAAAAAACCAAAACAACACTGTCATGAATAAAAATAACTACGTCAAAAATTAAATTTGAAAAAAAAAAGTGAAAAGTTACTACAAAAGCAGCAATGGTATAATTTCTTGACAAGATATTTGTCACCTTAGAAGGCAAACGTTAACAGCAAACTATCGATTGGCATTACTAAGGGCACTTTTGTGCCCCTCTCCTAGCTGATCTGTTTCTTTATACGTATGTATAAGAGTTTCTTCCAAATCTTGTGAAAGATAAGAAGGATAAATAAACTAGATTCTTTAATTTCAAATATCGACATAATGACGATATTCTCTCCATTAATATCGTCATCTCCAATAACAATCATGAACTCTGAAATTGGCCTCAGTTTATTTATCATCCAGAACTAGAAAGTTTGTTTGTTTGTTTGTTTGTTGGGGTTTAACGTCCGAGCAGCAATATTTCAGCTATATTCAGACAATGAACATGAAATGGATGATAAAATGAACATGATATGATAAAAAAAGGATGGGTCACAAGGATAATAGGGTCGACAAATTTTGATTGCCACTGGAAAAAGGGGGGATGGGTACGGACGGGCAATTTAGCCTACTGTGGCGGAGCGCAAAGGTTCCTACTCCTATCGAATACCACAGCAGGGTTCTTTAACGTGCGAGGAACGTGGCATCTTTCCCAACACGGTGCACCACTGTGGTTTGCGGTCAGGTTTTCTGTATTATAGCCTGACAACCCCAGCATGTAACACGCCAGGGGTACCCCATTCCACCACCTGGGGCACACATCCCAGTTGCTCTGTGGGCAGAGCGCGTAGCCCCCGGCTAGCACTATTTAGTCGCCTTATACGACAAGCTTAGCGCTGCTGCAGGTCTATTCTTTTAACACCCGGACCTGCACGGGGCAGAACTAGAAAGTAAAAATACTACTAGCACAACTATCTCTGCGTCATTTTTTATCCTTTTCCTCGAATAGACGTTCTCTCAGAACAAAATAATTAGAATAATTATTTTGTAAAAAAAAGTAAATTTTAAAATTTTGAATATGCAGTAGTATACTACTTTCCCCGGGATGTTTATTTCGCAGTTGTGAAGGTATGTCAGTTGTCACTATTCTTAATTCTTACCACCGTTACCTGAAATACGATTCGTTTGACTAATTCTTACCCCTGTTACCTGATAGACGGTTGGTTTGACTAATTCTTACCGCAGTTACATGAGAGACGGTTCGTTTGACTAACGTTATAAACATAATTACGTCTCATACATTGCCCGAAATAGTTTAAATTTCGATTTCCATAACTTATTCATAAATGTTCTCTTTCTGACAATACGTTTATAGATCATGGATTTTTCAAAATATCGTCACTATATTTTCGAACTGTTTTGTTTACTGATTTGATAAACTGTGTCGTGCTACATGTTTGTATTGCAATATACCAAAAATAATTCCCCGAAAAGAAAGAGGGAGATTTAGTGTCCTATAAAACAGTTTAACCCACCATTTTACCGAAAATGTCTGTACCAAGTCAGGACTATAGCGGCTATTCGAATTTTCAGGTTTTTGCAATATGTATATGTTACATGCACATTTTTTCTTTTGACTATTGCAAAGAGTTTGCCGGTTAGTTACGTAAGTTTTTTATTACCTTTTATTTGCTATAAATATTTTCCCAGTAAGAACAAGTAACAAGACATACATGATAATTATATTTTAAGAGGGAAAACAGGCTTAGACAAATCACTTATAGTTTATTTCCTTGTTTCTTTTATAACTCACTCGATCATCATTTTGAGATCAAACGATTTCATTTTTAGAGTCAAACTGATCGATGAAATGAAATTAGCCGTACCATACATTTTCTGAACTCTTCGGTTAATGATGCATCGTATACTACTACTATGATGGTAATTTTTACCATATCTAATTTCAATAAGAACGATTGTTACACCAAACGATGTGGTATTAATCGTAACATTATATGTTTAATCTTAAGCAAATTAACTATCTTTGTTAGAAAGTATTCAATAAACCATTTACATATTGGAAAATGAAATAGACAAATACGCCACAATAAAAGGTTATAGACGTGCCTTAGTTTTCTTTTCCTCTTTTGTTTACCACGGACTTTTCATTAGCAACTCGGCTGGTTTTTCTAGAAATGCAAAGGATGCTTACCCTTCCAATGCACCTGTTCCATGCACCCAGTTTTTAGTGGAGTCTGAGTTGTTCATTTACTTTTGTTCTTTTTACGTATTATTTTTATCAACTTATATTCTTTGTTGTGTGTGTCTGCTTTACTGTATGGTCTTCTTTTCTCTGGATAACATTCTTTTGATTTCCGCTTTAATCTTTGCTCCCTTGATTATTCTTTCAAACACACAAAAATAGAAAGATCATAGTACAGTGCACTATAAACTCATACCACAAAAATCGTTGCACATTTGATATATTCGTGTAACCTTGCTCTACCTTTAAAAAGTAAATCATATGATATGGCAGTGATATCCAAGAAAAAAATTATTGATTTACTTTTATTATTCTTTTGTTTTCAGTTGAAGGACGACACAAAAGGAAAAAACTAAATGACTTTGTAAGGAACATTTTATCATGATACCTTGCTAGTTCTGTCAGGGTCACACATCAACTTTGCCTCATTGGATACATCCATGCCAGCTAAAAAATATATATACACTGATTTAGTGTTTTATATAATCTTCAAAGCTTTTATTCGAACTTTTTTATGATTTTAAAAATTTTGTTTTATATTTGATTCATTCGTATTCAAATTCTTCCTCTTCAGCTGGCATGGCCGGAAGGGCATGTGACCATACATTGTAACTTGCTTGGTCATATGAATCACTATAATAGGGTCTTACACGAGTCTCTATTGAAGATCTGGGATTTATTCCACGAGTGTAAGAAATTTCGTCTTTTGACGAGTGGAGCGCAGCGGAACGATTTGAAGAGGCGTCAGATCTTCAATTGATGACGAATGTAAAAACGTATTTCTAACGTTATGGTTTCGTTACGGTGTATCCATTTACATCATGAAAACTTACTTGTTCAATATGTCATAGTTTTCCTTTTATCTTTCGTCTACCTTGGACTTTGCTTTTTATGTTTCTAGAAAAAACAGAGGACGATTACCCTACCGGTGCACCTGGTCAATGCTTCCAGTTTTTTAGCGGAGTCCAGGTTGCTCATTTACCTTTGTTATATTCTATGTATTGATTTGGTTATTTTATGTTCCTTTTTGTGTATGTATGTTTTACATGTCTGGTTTTTGTCCCTGGATTACGGAATCGGAAGAACAGTATTTTTTCTATTAAAAATTTAAATCATACAAACATACTTTGAGAGCGCTGAAATTACTCAGACATTTCGTTTCCTCTGAAACATTTTGAGTGTCAGTTTTTCGCAAGCTTTATTAAAATAATATACCAAGTTCAAGATGAAATGTTTTGGTGATTATTCATATATAGTTGATATTGTCCCATGTTGATATTTTTTGTGATTTATCTATTTCGGATAATTTTCCTACCATTGACGCATTCTTTACTATATTTACATCATGATAATTTGATAAATTTAATGATATCACGGAGTGTGACATATTTTTGTTGGAATCCCTTCGTAACTTGTGTCGGGAAGCTGTAGGAGCTGCATTTCTTGCTAGACTATTAACGAATTATACTCATTTGCAATATGACGGGTGCTTCTGGCGGAGCAGGACTTTCTTACTCTCCCGGAACACCTGATTTCATTACCGGTTGTTTTTCATGGGAGTTCATTTTCCTAGTGCTTTAGTTTTTGTGCTTCGTCTTGTTTTCTTTATCGTCAGTTTTGGTATGTATACAGAGAATGGTTATTTGTCCAGGAGACAACAACCTCACCGGGATTAAAAATATTGTCTATTTTATTCGGTTTTCTACTTTTTTGTATGTCGATGGTCTATTTTTGTTTGTTACCGTTTTCACGTTCAGTCAAAGTACTTGGATTTTGACGTATTTTAATTGTCCAATTGTTGACGCTTTAAAATATTTTTTTCCGATATTTGGCGTCCGATATCATCGCCGATAATAATTATTAAATATATTAAAACATCTTCATCCTAGAAACTAATCAATAAATTTAAACTTAAGAAATCTATCCTGCAAAAGAATGCGTTTGAAATTTGATAATAGTAAACTTATTAGAATTGAACCACATATTTTAAGGTAACTCTCAATAACTTTTAGTGATGTAGTAGTGAAAAAAAATAACCTTATGAACAACACTACAAAGGATTAAATTAAGTCATGACTCTAAAAAAATAACTGTCCTTAAAATTTTGAAGTTTTTGGCTATATTTTGATAACTTTTGCTTACATGGAAAATTTTCAATAGCTCGGATGTTTTTTGTTTTGTTTGTTCAATTTCTTACATTGAATATTTTTCATGCAAAAGGGAATTTCAGGAAACCAGGATTCGAACGGTTATTAAAACGAGAGTAATCTTACAGGGTGAAGACTAGATATGTAAAATAGATACACATAACAAAGAACTTGTTAGTAACAAAATAATAAGCATATACAAACAAAAAAATATTTGCAACTCAGACTTCACTTGACTTGGAGCATGGACCAAGGGCACTGGTAGCGTAAGCGAAGAGATGAGTTCCCTCTAGGGCCTTTTACTACCAAATTCGCTACGAATAAAAAGTTCGACACAGCTTGATGTATTTTGTTTCTTTGGTATTGCATTTTCTTGCATTATGATTGGTGTCAAATAAAATTCCAATGTTTACCATTTGTCGAACTTAATAATAAAGTGCATACTAAATGGAAAAAGGCGTGTAATTTGTTGTTTTATAGAATGGTTTAAGACAAACAGGGGAATCCCTCCCACTTAAAAATTTAAGACTTTTCCAGTAGTAGAAAATTCCCCTTTCAGTGATACATTGATGTATTCTAGTGAATTGATCAGTTTGTGATACATCTGCTTCAGTCTGTTAACTGACTTTCCGGAATTTCGTTTATTTTCTGTACAGTAATGGATCAGCAGTCACATGTATAATGCTCTATTTTAAGTTTAAATATAATTCGAACCGTTTTCCTAGTTTCACAAATTCAAGCTGGTATTTGTACTATAAGTTTACCAACAATCTGCTATAAAAATCCCCTCAAAAAAGTTTAAAAAGATAGAAATTACAAATAAAACAATGTTGATAACTAGAATGGTGTACTTAACGAAGTTGAATACCGAGTCTCTCTCTCTCAACCTGGTGTTATTGTTAGCAAACAAATCTTTCAGCTCAATGCACAATTCAATGTATGACAAACTACAAAGTAGACATAAACTGTGTTTTAACATGTAAATAAAACACATCTTTACGTCGGGAGGAATTTGTAGTAAAACAGGTTATGATCTATTTGTCCTGTCTTCGTTTATTTTTGTATTTTTTATTGAAATAAACGAGAACTCAATTTGATGAACAAGCCAAGCGATGTTTTATAATTCATCTTAAACTGATCATAACCTTAATTTTTCTCTGAAAAACAAACCAATCAGAAAAGCCGAAAATCAGTGATTGATAATATACTTTTTGGGCTCAATATAAATCGATGAAATCAACGATTCATTAACTGAGTGTGTAGTTCGTTGGAATAGGGTATTAAGTTCAAGCTAGACACTTTACACTCACTGCAAAGATCACGTCTACACGTGATGGTACTAGGTTTGTCTCACCTTTATATTACAACAGTTTGATAAATTAGAATACAGTCCATGACTGTCAGATGACCGGTAAACGCCAGAAGAACAGGAAGTAATAAGATGGAGTTGTCTATAAGAACTTTTTAAGTTCATATTGGTTGTATTATTATAACTCATAACAACGTATTTGGTTTATTTTGTTTTACATTGTGCTGTAAGGGTTGAAAAAAACTAATCCTGGTTATGCTCAAGTACTATTCGGTTCAGGTATATTATTAAGTTTTTAAGGATTTTATTATAAAGATTTATTAAAACAAAAGCATGGTCTTCAGAATCCCCTACATAGAAACATAAAAAAATCATATCATTCTATTCTCGTAACGGTCATGCTTAAAATGGCAAAGGTCTAAAAAGCAGTTTTGATTTTTTGTCCTCCCGCTATAATATTATAAACAACAGCATGGTCAATGGTTTTATATGGCCGATATGACCGTAATCAAATACAGAATTATGACCAGAGAAATGGGACGGTTGGGTTTTTATTCAAATGTGTCATGGCGCTGCAAGTTCTAGTTGCATTTAAGCCAAAGCAATTAATTGTTAGTACATTAGTATAAGAAATGGTTTGAAAAATGTTTAATAAAAATAGCGACAGCGGAGTCCGTAGTGATTTGTTTCATCATTATAATCTCAATTCATGTTGTTGCAGGCCACATAATTTAGTCGCTGTATTATGACCTTGAGCTTTGCTTTTCATTTTTCCAAGTGCAAGTTGTGCAACAGTAATAGATAAAGGACGTATATTTGAATGTTAATTGTTCTATATTCTATACACAGAATGCTAGCTACAGTTTATATGAATTAATATGTTATCTGCATTGATGAAAATCACTATTGAAAAGGTCATTCGAAGTGGCATTGGTTCGTGGGTTTCTGTCGCAATAGTAGGAAAATGCCTTTAAAACAGAACTTTAGAAAACGATTTCTTGTTTTAGATATATTGTTGATGTTCAGCTACAAATGATTGATAATTAGACCCACGAAATAAATCAATAAACTATTATAGTATATAATGCAAAGGGGAGATAATCTCACCATTTGTTACTTGGGCAACAATTTTAGATGTATTTTTTTTTAGTTTTTAAGTTTTTGTAAGTTTAAAAATCACGAAAGAGGATCAGGTAGTTTGAAATATCAGCAGTTCACATAATTTTTCATGTAGTAGATATTTTGCTGACTAATGCGGAATACCTGTGTTCATCCCGGGGTACTTTGCTCATTTACTCGGATTACCTGAGTTCTTCCCGGGATATTTTGTTCACTACTGAGTTCATCTCGTGGTATTAGTTGGATTTGTACTATTTCTCGTACGGTTTGTTATTTTGTGTTTAAGACTTCTTCTTTTGTTGCTAATGGCATTGCTTTGGTGGTCTTCTCTTTTATATCTTTTTCCTCTGTAAGAATATTTAAATGCAGTTTTGATAATCGATTCAATGTTGGGTGCTCCATATAATTATTTGGGCATTTTTTTCTTACCTCCAGTGGACCTTCAATTGTCTGTATTTTAATGGTTAGATATATATTTTATGGCCTGGATTTCGTGGTACAGATTGTTCAGCTTTTTCGGTGTTTCCAAACTTACATATCCCGTCTTATACGTCTTATATAATCGACGTTTATTGATACTGTGGCTAAGAAGAAATCCTTTCAGCACCTGCCTATGGAGTTTTCATATTACAACTCATACGTTATGCCAGAGCTTGCTTACCTTTTGTATCGCGCTAGACTTCTTACATATAGGCTTCAGGAACAGAGTTATGATGCTACAAGATCGAAGTCAGAAGTATGGTCGTAATCTTGTACTCGTGGATCGTTACGGTGTATCCATCTGCGCCATGAAAGCTGATTTCTTCAATGCGTCATAGTTTTTTTTTACTCTTTCGTCTTCCCCTTACTTGACTTTTTAAGCAACTCGGTGATGTTTCTAGAAAAGCAGAGGACGCTTACTCTACCGGTTTGCCAAGTCCATGCTTCCAGTTTTTACTTAGAGTCTGAGTTCCTCATTTACTTTTGTTACTTTGAATCTATTATTTTAGTTATTTTATGTCCTTTGTTTTGATTGTCTGTATAACCTTGCTATCCTTGATTACTCTAAACAACCACAAATCCTTCATGTCTTCCCTCAACATCGAAAAAAAGGAGAGGATTTACCGTACTTGTATTGGGATCCCAAACTTCAAAAGAATCCGTACAAAAAAAGGTATATAGCAGGATCTTTATTTTGCTCCACGATGGAGATGTCACATCAACTTACAAAGATATTGTCCGCAGTGAAGGTTAGACAGAAAGGTTGTTGCGATTCCACCTACTCTTGTAGTGGCATAAATCATATGTGGATACTTAAAAATTTACTTCAAAACCTAAAACCCCGCAGCTTTCCGGAAATTAGTTCTTTGCAACCTTTTGACTTCTCAACTCGTTACACTTTGATACCACATGATAAATTGAAATCTCGTTTGAAAGGTATTCATACATCTTCTTTTCTGTTTAAAAAATTATGTTGTTCTTTGTTACAAATCCACATATTTTTTTAAAACATCGTAGGAAGCAAAGTGTGCTACACAGAAAATCAGGTTTTCCATATGCTTGATTTCCTCATTAATGATATATTTGTCACATTTACGAGGAACTATTTTTCAGCAACAAGTTGGCTTCCAATGGTCACTAACTGGGCTCCTCTCCTAGCCGATTTGTTTTTATATTCATATGAGACGAAAATAAAAATTTAAAAGATGTTAAATCCTTTAGATCTACATACAGATATATTGATGATGAATTGTCCATACAACCTTTCTTTTGGTAAATGGTTACCGTCAATATATCCACCAGAACTCGATATAAAAGAGACTACAGAAACAGCTTGTTCTGCATCCTTTTTAGACCTACATCTCGAATTTTACAATAGAGGTAATCTCAGAACTAAGATGTATAATAAGAAAGATGTCTTAAATTTAAATATCATAAATTGTCATTACCTGTGCAGCAATATCCCTTTATCTCCTGCATATGGTGTTTATATTTCACAATTGATTCCCTACTCTAGAGCAAGTACTAACTACTCTGATCTCCTTGAACGCCATAAATATCTGCGTAACACACTCCTGGGTCAGGGGTATGAGGAAATGCGTCTTAAAAAGTCTCTTAACAAATTCTTTCTTTTAATATCAGACCTTGGTTGAAAAATACTCAGTTTTGTCTTAATAAGTAATGATTGTTTTTTCTTAAATTGTTCTGTGTGCTGATGCGACCGCTGATTTACAGCTTATGAAAATGGCATGCAAATGCTTTTTAATCACCACAGGTATATTCACGCCGCAATGGAATGGGGGTGGGGGGAGGTTGTGGCGCGCTGTAAACCTAGATTTAACCTACCATTTTGTTAGAAATGACTGTACCAAGTCAGGACCATTGGGTACAAGCAGCTCCTGAGGTGAAACATCTGTTTCCCAGATTTATTTTGGCCTTCACTTGATTATGAATCGGATTAGTGTTCGGTATTTTTGTTGTTACCCTTATTTAGTATGATAATAATTTTAACGATTTTATTGAACTCGTATTCATGGTTGTCATCTACCTTTCATTTTCTTGAACCATTTAAACAAATCAGACTTTATGGTTTTAAATTTACATGAGAGGCGCAAGTCGTCATGTTTGAATTACAATGGTGGTAAGACATCCTTCTTATAAATTGGGATTATGAATGAATAAGACACATTTGTCATCATTATGAATGCCTTCAGAGTTGCATGAACAAGAGCGCCAAATATTTAAAGATATTTTATTGCATATTTATTTTTAACAAAAACTGAAATAAATACTCCCCAGGTTACAGTCTTTAAATAACAAATTTTTAGCCTACTTATTGAATTTTTTATCTTTACCTAAAACATGCATGGTAGCATATAACATTTTATATTGATTGCTTTGAAATAATAATAGAATCAGGTTTATTCTAGGGCATTAAACACAATATAAAATAAAACATCAGTTAGAACATGCGGAAGCATTTAAATTATATCTTTTGATAGAACTTAATTCGATGGTGTTTGAATATATTACATACATTTTATATATGTCATACGGTACTTAAAGGATCGTATTTATTTAAGAACTTCTACGATCATAATCTACAGTTAGAATTATTTCATTCGTAAAATAAACTTTCTAGTGCAAACTAATACTACAATATTAGAGAGAGAGACGCATACGCAGGTACTGTATAATTATTGACTTCGGAATAGAACTACCGTAGTCGATAGGTTTACCCGACAAAATGTTGCTAAATATTATAAAGGGAAGTGTTTTACAATGACAAATAACTTTGAAAACTTTGACAAATTGCTGTTCATAATTTTATAACGTCATTGACAAACGAGGTATAATGGACTAGGTGTAGTTGTTGTTCGTATTCAGACCGAGGGCGGTTGACCACTCGGACAGACATTGCGTTGTACTTTGTCGTATTATTCTGACTTCAAACCTACCAGTCTTCACTTTTTGTAATACAATGTCTTTACATAAGCAGTACAAGGCTTGTGTTAACACGGTCGTTTTTTACAATTCTTTTTTTTTCATTTATAGTACATAATAACTTATATCTGACTGAAAGCGTGTAGACCTCTTTAGATTTGGAAAATATCGAATAACTTACATGACGAAGTCGGCCCTCATGTACCAATTTATAAAGACTTTCTTATAAGATATGGACGAGACAATTTTAATTTAGACTCGACATCACACATACATAGACTGTGTGATACTAAATTAACCTGTTCACGAATATGTTGTCTATTCTCGGTTGTGAACCAAGATAATACAATACTCATTGCGAGTTTATCAAAAAGGAATAGTCTTTGGATATAAAAGAATCTTATTCATTAACATTTTCTAATTCATAATTATCACTATTTCTAATACTACGTTTGCTTACACTAAAGTTTAAAATCTTGTCAGACTCTTTCACTTTTTAATTTTTTGAACACTAAAGCTTCTAAAATTGTACTGACAATCCTTTTACACAGATAAAGTTAAATCAGATGTTCTTTATTTTTACTAAAACTCTGTAGTGATATTAAACACGGTATCACTATTAAAAATGATTTGATATTTGATGTGTCTTTGAAATAATCTATATTACATCTCCTTCTGTAAAAAAAAATATGTGTTGTAATATTTCTGTTTTCTAGAGGGATTGTCAGAATTGAAGTATCATGTAGTATAATAACGAATTACAGTTTTTGTAATGAAAACATAATAAGGAAGGTTGTAATTTGAATAAAATTATCAACCGAAATAGACCCAAAACGACGAGATAAAACGCGAGAAAATCTTGTTGTCAATGTGTTTAAAGCTTTTTTTCTTTTAATCGGTAAATGATGGTAGTTCTGAAAATAATTCATCTGAGTTATAACTACATAGAAAACTTTTTTTTTTTATTATTTTAACACCTACCTTTAGGACATTTCACATTTGTTGTGTTAACATATATTTAATAATTTCCAATTGTTCACACTCCAGATTGGCTTTCCCTGAAAGAGGTTTTTCTTATGACATTTCATATTTTAGATAAAATGTATGAAATTGAACTGACATAAAACTTATTTGTTCAGTAACTATATTCTTTCAGTAATTACGTATTTTAGTAAAAGTGAAATGACCTTTTATGAAGGTGTATAAAGTCAGCTGTTTATTAGCAAAGCCGGAATTGAAAGGAAAATGACAATGTTCATAAGAGGAAACATGTGACACCATTATAACGAAAATGACTCAACACTTAAAGGTGTCTGTTGACTCGTATTAAAGAACTTTTAAAATGCGGTCGTCTGAAGAAATTCCACTTTAATGAGCTGTAATTTATTTGCTATCAATTTCCTACCTTAGGTGTCTTTTGGTACGTAATTACTCATTAAACTATATAATGTATCTATGTTTTTATGTATTTACTGATATTTAAGGTGCATTTCACCTTCTCTGATTTGTTAAAAAAAGATTATTACTTCAATGTATTAAAATATTTTCCGTAGTTAAACTTTTGTAGATTACAAAATGTTGATATGCTAATAAATGTTTATGCGTAAAGAAATAATACAAAACAAGGACTGTAGTCAAGAAATTAAGTAGCTCTCTTTGTAAGAAATATGCAAAATCTGAAATATGTGATACACCCCAAAAAAGGCTACATATTTATATTTTTATAATTAAGTTGTTTTATGGGTCTTTACTATGAAATATGTAACTATTTATTCAAATCTACCTGCTCTGAGGAGATAATCAACATTGAACATCCAATAGATTTGATTGTACTTGAGTGTCATTTAATTTTGCAATCTACAGTTCATTCTACACATGCTTTATCTCCTAAGAACATGGGTTATATGAAAAGACTGTAAGTAAATTTCTGATTACTATGGCAATTCAAACAAACTATCAAAAATAAAATGATAAAATAGAATAGAGGCGTCACATTCTGAGACGTTGTATAATATTGACTTCTTGTGACATGTACCGTTAATTTGATCCTCTATCCTACATAATAAAACCTAGATGAACTGTCCCGTACTACCATACACCGCCCGGTCAGGGAAAGCTATATTTCTTTAGCCTAGCTGGCTGAGTGGTCTAGGGCATTGGACTTTGTGCAGGCTGTGTTGCCTTAGATGACACAGTCTCACGGAGGGAACGACAAAGAATTGCATCGCAAATTTGACAGTTCTAGCATCGTTGGGAATTTTATATATATATATATATATATATATATATATATATATATATATATATATATATATATATATATATATATATATATATATATTGCTTTCAAGGGGAATAATTGAAACGCTTATTTGTATATACTTAGTATATAGATACATAAAAAGTCTTATTTTCTTTTTGGCATTATATAAATTATTATAGTCTTTGCAATGGGAGATGTAGGAACAGTAAGTCAAAACAGAAAAGAAAACAAGAGCAATAAACAAAGCAGAATAAATTGTTTTGTCAGTTTTGGGGGTTAAGTTTTTTTTTCTTTGTTTTTGATTGATTTTTTTATCGTATTTCTTTGACATTGTTTTGTTTGTCAGTTTTATAATGGTAAAATATTCACAAAGTTGTTTATCACGTTTCAAGTTATTTTTGACGAACATATCAATCCTTATAAATCAGGAAGCTACATGTGATATTTGTACAGGAATCAACGCTTTATTATCGTATTCTAGGGAAACTTTTTGGGGTGTATGCTCGACTATATGATTTAATTTTACATACGTGTGAAAATAAATGTCAATTAAAACTTTGTTTGTTATCATACTTACATTGTGCATGTTATTTAATTGAGAAATCTTTACCAGACACATGCAGCAAATATGGTGTAATTATTTACCATGTGTCATGTGAATTTCCTTGATTATGTCTATTCTCATTCCAATAATTGTCATGCTTTCTTTATGTCCTTCTATTTTTAAATATTAATTTTGTGTTAACGTGTGTTTGGTGTTGAAGTTAAGATTACAGTGGCGCAAATAATGGTCAACAACGCCAAAATTTGCTTCGAAACATATAATATTATTATGTCAACACTTTACCGTGAGTAAGCGTGAAGGAATGTATTGTATATGAATCAGATAAAAATGTATAAATTCCACCGTCCAAAATAAAAAAAAACTGTATTCTGTTTGGTGTTTTTATTTCAAAATGAGGGATAAAGAGTAATCAAGGGAACCAAGTTTCCAGCGAAAATCAAAAGAATGCAATCCAGGGATGAAAACCAGAGAGGGAAAAACAGACACACACAACAAAGAACATAAAATAACGAAATAACACGTAGAAAGAATTAAAAGTAGATGAAGAACGTGGATGAATAAATCAGTTGTGTGTGCTGTCATTTTTGTCTACTGCTTTTTTTGAAAAATGAAAGGGTTATTAATATTTTAAATCAGAACACAATCTATGTGGCATCTTAGTTTTGTGTATGCGGCATCCATTGAATCGGTCCCATGTGTAATTAAAGTACCTACGTTATAGTAAAAGTACACTGATTAGGATGAATAACATTATTTATGTGATTGTTCAAATAATGTTAAGTGTAGACAAACTGAGTTAGGACACATCATATAATGCATACATAGCTGCCCCTAATTTATTCTTACAAATAATACATAATGAATATACTGATTATTCTCAACAAAGCACTTGTAAACGATTCAATACGCACCCAGTTAGTTTACTAAACCGTCGGATAAGCTAATTCGAAATAGATATAGTTATGATATTGTTGTCAAATCATTAAAGATAAAATTCTTTGGTATTAACATTGATTCGCTCATAGGGTATTTACGTAAAAACTAACAAACTATATTTAAAAGCAGTTTTTGGCATGACATGGGTTATGTCCCTGTATGTCTTATAGTAATGTTCCGTGGTTCTCAACCCCGCATTGGAAGAATTAGGATTGATCTTACATACCATGAGGGCATAACTGTTTGTAGGTTTAAAATGGTCTGAAGCTGGCGTGTCAGTCAGCTGCTAATATTCATTTGTTTGTGCATTTGTGTGACGTATAAATGCGCCTGTCCCAAATCGGGAATTTCTAGCCTCTGTATGTTTTGTTTCCTTTTCACTTTCACTTAATGTAGCTGAAGTATATAGAGTCAACTATTTCACTGTACCTGTGTATATTGCTGATTTGGTGCCAGCTACAGCCTGCTGCCCAGTGGTTTGAAGGTTTCCTCGTCCTTCATTGAAGACCCATTGGTGGCCTTAGGCTGTTATTTTTCATCTAGGTTTGGTTGTTCTCTCTTTGACATATTCATCATACCCATTCTCCTTATGTTTTATTACACTTATGTTTTAACAGCAGGTTTTTATATGCAATTGTACAAAACTTATGATACCATTTGTAAGACAATCTAAAAACGAAGTCGGTTCAATCTATCTGAAGTCAAACTAGTCTGTTTTCAGTAATTATCTTAAAAACAATAATTAAGTTTGGTTCTGTCTAAAGTGCTTGATCATATCTCAGGATAATTTATGTTCCAATACATGGACCTAATATATATCATTTAACTGGTTATAGTGTAAAATTTTCCCGTACTTTCCTATAGTATAACGTAACAAAATTTAAAGTGTTAATATCTTCAGTGGCCACCTTTCGTTTGCCCTTTTATTTTTAATGCAGTTTCTATCAGGCCCAGTGAAGGATTTCCAATCAAAATATATATGGGATTAAGAAATACATGCATCACTAATCATAAACCTCTGTCTGGGTTTTTTGAAAGGCAGAACTACACTTAATATGTCCTTTGAAGAACAGCCTATATCGAACAAACCTGCATATAAAGACCAATTCTCTTCTGTGAACACGATGTAGCTCTCTTGGAGGTTCATTATTCATGTGATGTTCATCGTCATTTGCCGCTGTCTTTCCTTTCACAGGTAAAGTAGTTTACTTTGTTATATACTTGCTATCCTGAAAACACAATATCACAGCATTGAACATTAACCAATTGACCAGTTAGTCTGAGGTCAACAATCCTGAAAAATACGTTGACGACTTTTAAAAAATCTACATTTCCATAAAAAGCCTTAAATAATAGTTTTAAATATAATAAAATTACGTAATGAGCTTACTAGTACAAACAATATATCAGTAAATGAACAGAAGAAATAGTTCATATTTCAAAAGATAACGCAAAGAAAAGGACGAAGCTGACAGTAAGATTCTGGTGCGATTACTCATGTTTGTTTATAAGTATATTTATCATTTAAGGAATAAACAATATGTTTAATCATTAACGTATTTCCTTTACAATTCGGTACTGTACATTATGTAATCATATACATTGGTATCATCTTTTGAACTATTGCTAATCATATGTAGTTGTTCTTTTGCAGTAGACACGAGGGGGCTGCAATTTCAACGCAGGTGCACATTCTTAAGCACCGTCCCTTGGTGACTTCTGCATATAAATCTAAGAAATTTATGCCAATAAGGCCAAGACAAAAAAAGGCATATCGTTTTTATTTTAGTACAAAAAATCCCGACTTTGAATCTCCATTTCACACCCATGTCAATATTTATTTCGGGCATAGTAAATTTTCTATGAATATTGCCATTAGCATATTATAACCTTACCCTGCTGGACATGAACAGTAGGGCTTTTCCGCTCGTAATGGTGCATTCTTCGTCACCAATAAAACACTGAAGATATACCCTTTCTTTCATCGAAGGATAACACTTTGACCTAATGTGTATGGTATGTCATCTTCAATTGCATTTATCTTGACTTAATGGATATATTTCTCTTCGAAAAAATTGAATCCATGTATATACTGGCGGTAGCATTCCATTTTGTTATTTGTAGATGGTTCTGACCCACGTATATACTGGTGGTAGCATTCCATTTTGTTTTGGTCGACGGTTCTGACCCACGTATATACTGGCGGTTGCATTCCATTTTGTTTTGGTTCTGTAGTTGCTACTGATAAGATAAATTTCCACATCTTTTTGGGAGACATTTGGGAAAATTATCATAAATGTAGATTATCGTTGCCCATGTGGGTTCATGATTCTAAAATAAAATACTTGAAAATTTGAACTTCTAGAGAAGCGGTGTTGCATAATTTCTATTGACAGACCTGATTGATTATGTTATCTGCATGATGAACTAAACGTTCAAATTATTCGTTATTGTTACAGTCATGAAACTTTTACATAACAAGTAGTTATTAGCTATATGTATATGTTAAAAAGGACCTGAAGTGATGAACTCGGCTTACAGTTTTACATACGACATTTTATAATCCTAAAGTAGTTCATGAAAAGGATGTCGATTGATCATTTGTATATGATATTGTTTAGCATTTCCCTTGTACATTTGCATATTGTGTTGTCGTTTGTTCAATCTATGCAGTTGAAATCGTTTATATAGTTCTTACATGACAGCTATTATTTAATCTATATATAGAGACGTAAATAATGTACTCAGTGACTACATCAAAGGAAAGAAAGGAGTTAGTCGTGTAAGAAAAGTAACAGTTCGATATCTGAAAAAAAAATCTTGTACAGTCATGGTAATTTTTTTCTAAAATTTTAGAATGGTATAGTTGGATGTATTTTGTTTATCTGTTTCTGATAAAATTACGCTGTTGAAAATTTAAGGATATCGTGTGTAAACAGAAAAATACTATTTTTCAACTTCTGTTTAGTTTTATTTTAGTTCAGAACATTAGTACCTTTGAGCGAGAATAAAAAAAAGCAAAAATAGGCGTAAACAATTGAGAAAATGCATAAACAAGGGGTTGCTGTAAATTTAAAACTTAATTGCCACGGATTTTTAATAAAGTACAAAGCAATAAACTTACATGTATTCTTAAAAGAATTTGAACGAACAATCCCCTGTTTCTGTTTTAAGCAAGCAATGGATTTGAGAAAGTAGTTTGAAAGATTGACAATACGTCAAATCTAGTTTAAAACGGAGGGACCACATGTCATCCATTTATAAATCAATTAGTCGCCGTGAAGATCAAATACCATGTTTTTCGGAATACTTTTGAACTAGGCAACTTTCTCTGGTTACTTCCTCAACACTAATAACTAATAACTGTCAAATAGTGAAAGGTGAAATTAACATGAAAAGTGATTGACTCTAAGTTTAAACATAGCCAATCAAATTTGTCGTTTATATGGGTCTGGCCAATCGGTTGCGAGAGAGTATTTCGAAAACATGAACAATGAATTCTGACAATAATTAGTTTCATTTCTATTCATTGTGTAGAATATTTGTGGTTAAAATGATTATGAAATTAAAATTTGATTATCTGAAATTGAAAAGTGTGAATTATTGCAAACTGCTATGAGCAATGTTGTTAATGATAGTGTAGTTGGTTATGCCATTACTTATCATAAAAGAAATACTAATAAGCGTAGACTTCTAAAACACGTTGTTTTTCTTTGTTGCTTCATACAACAACAAAAATCTGTCAGTGAGACATTTCCCTCCACTTGATTTACTTAGGTTACGAAATATATACATTTCTAAATAAATGTCTTTCCTGGTATGTTTTATAGACATAATATTACATGTATAAATCTGTATTATATGCTGTATTAAACCGAGACTCCTATATCACCCTAAGGGTCACCGGCCCGCGGGGTGATAGAGGTCGAGGGTTGAGACACCATGTGATACAGATTTTAACATGTCATGTGCATTATAACATATATTTTAACCATACTTTAAGTATGGTCTGTAAAGGGATGCGATATAAGGTATGCAATACAGGTTTAGGTGTGTGATATAGGGTATGCAATATAGGGTAGACGAAATAGGGTTTAAACAAACACTTATAATGCATATCCAAAAAAGTTATATTTTAATCTAAATATATGGTGTATAATAATATAATTATAAAAATATGAGATTTATTTTAGAAAACGTTCATATGTGTAGAATATTGTATTCAGAGGCAGTTCTATATTAAATATGACTAAAATTGATTTGATATTACGATTAATGCTCTAGATTTTGACTTTAGCAGAACCCTAATATGAAGAGAATTAAGTAGCAGGGAATATCTGTGTCCTTTAACATGTAAAATAAAAACACTTATAAGGTTGGTTTTGATGATTTACTTGTTTGCAAACTTGTTGCTTAAAAAACAAATAAATGCTTTATAAATCAGTAAACTGAAATCGGATCTTGACATCAAAACATTTCTGGCAATCAAAACTGCCCAATTATCTTCCTGAAGTCGGTATTTTTACAATGAAAGCCTTGTAGCACCAAATATATATATTTTTTTTCTTTTTTGGATTAGGACAGTCGTATAAAATGTGTTTTTCCTTGTGTTATGCGTTTGTCTAAGTATGTTGACAACGTGGCTATTCTAGATCAAAGACTAATTGTGTAAAATAAGGACCTTGACTTAAGGTCATAACACTGCTCCTGACAACACATATGTTTCCAATTTAATATGAGGGCGGTTGTTGTATCAGATTAATTGAATTTTGTGACAATGTAATATTGGCGTGACAAGATATTGGGTGTGTGCCCAGAGCCTGGTAACCTTGTACCGTGTCTTTAAATAAGACCACCTTGCATAGACTCATATATAGCTTTTGAAGTATAAATAAATTTAAAATCATTTTAAAAGATTATCATGATTGAAGAACACAACACACGGAGGCTTCGTTTCTTGCACTGTACTTGACAGAAGAAGAACTAACTTTTGTGCGGTGCATTGAACCGGACTGAATGAAATATAATGATTTATATGTTAAGATGTTTTTTTCATATGCTTGGTTTTATAAAATGATGTATCAGGGCGCCAACCGTCAAAATTTCACCGATTCAGAAATAATTCAATGCACAAGTACTAGTACTTGCAGACGCGATCGTAAAGTGCATATGTCATACAATCACACTAGTCCTTTTTTCTAAATTCTAAACCCTACTTAGAAGACATGATTTACTTGTAAAATTCGATACAGTCAAACCTGAAGAGTCCTGAGAAAATAGAACAAAAGTACAGAAAAAAGTCTGACTTTGGAATTGAAAGAATTTGCGTATTTCCCGCTTCTGAACGTGACGAAATTTTGGGTTCGACTTCCAATAGATCAGTGCGGGACAAAAGTGTCAGAAAAATATGCTTTCGTCAGTGCTTCCTTGTGATATCATTTTAATTACCGATGTCGCTCGTTGTTAAACATGGTCTAAACATGCAGAAATTTCTCCCGGAAAGATATTATAAAATATTTAGAACATCAATAATCGTGAGTTAGGCGAGTGTTAACATGTATGTAGTGTCAATAATGACCAGTCTCGATTGGTGTACTAACATAGTCAATACCGTGTAACTATTTCAGGTTTGAAAGTGTCAAGTGTTACGACAATTGTGATTTTAGTGCACATTGATCATTTTCGCGGAAAATTTGGACATTTGAAATATTTTGGGTTTTTGTCATAATCTTAACAATGAAAGAGTAAGAAGGTAACACGCGACATCTTGTTCTTTGTATTTCTCGATTTTTCATCATGAGTTTTTTACTGATTTTTTTTCTTATGTATCAATCGAAAACATTCCTGAGAATTTAAGTTTCTGGAAAACCCCTATGTTGGGATTTTCCACATTTGATGGAATATTGTCAATCGAGAAGGAACGCATTGCTAAGAGATGTAGGACAAGACAGTCATATGAACTAGAATTTTATGGGTCTGGCAATAATTACATTTTTGAATCAAGACGCACAAGTTGTAAACAATGTCAGAGAAAGACACCACTGATCATAACAATTTCATTGGTATTACCCTTATATGCTGTTAATTTAATGACCTGGTATACTGAACAATATTATTAACACCAAATTAACGCAAAAATAATATGAGACAGACATAATTTTTTAATGCAGAATTTCATTTGAAAAGGCTGGTAAGTTGTCCGTATTCAGAAAAAAAAATAGTGAAATCAACCCTCCACCTCCCGCCTAACTGCCCAATATAATAAATTGCTTATAACATACAACTTCATGTAACAAGAACACACAATCTGCGATTATTCTTTGGTCTGATGATTGAGGCATAAACTAAGAAGAACTAATAAGAGTTTAAAAAGGAACAAAATTACTAACCTACTCATAAATGCAAACAGCAAAATCAGCATTATATTTTAAGTTTATAGAAAGGCAGATGGTTTTACTTTACTTTTCACGCATATATATAAACAAATTTTAATTTAGACTACGAGATTCTCTCCTCGCCAAAACGGTTAGAGACAACCATAACTTTGTCTAAAGTACGGAATATAAAATTATTTTTCTTGTTATGATTACCTCTACACTAAAAGGAACTTTTTATGTCATTTCACTTTACCTGCTGTAATAACGCAGATATAGTGGATAGTCATATCATTAGATATAGAAAGAAAATTCACTGAATTATATTTGTTAAAATCCGAACTATTAATAACAAAACATAGAAAAAAGAAGTAATGAGTACAAAACATTGATAAACGTGCCCAATAGCGATTTTGTCATTTTGTCAAAATATACATGTATATTACTTTTTAATAGTTTTTAAAGGCTTAAGGTTCCTCTTTTGATATAAACAGATACAACATTGTTGTCTCGTGCTTAATTAATTACTTCTAATTAGTAAAATGACAGAGCATGCCTTTTTTTACTTTATTTCATAATTTCAAACTAAAACTTCATGTTTATATGGAATGTTCGGTGCATTCCTGAAATACCACAGCTGGTTTTGCTCCCACATACATCACAGTCTCGTGTTAATGGTCGTTTTCTTTCATTCCATAATTAACTTTTTCAGGTAAATTCCGTGAAACATGAAATATAGTAAATGTTACTGTAATCTTTTAACCGACTTTCTTGGTATTATAAAAAATCATGATGTTGTGGCGTAAAACCACCAACAGAATTGTTTTTAATATTACGTACAAGTCAACATCGAAACAAAATGTGAGGACTTACCTTACTTGATTGGATTCCCAAACTTTCTAAGAATCCATACAAAGATAGGTATCTTCATCTTGCTCCACGAAGGAAATGTCAATTCATCTTGCAAAGATAAATTGTCTGCAGTGCAGGATGAACAGAAAGCTTATTGCAATACCACCAACTCTCTTCTGTGGATACTTAGAAATTCTAAAGATTTACTTCAAAACCTAAAATCGTTTTGACTTCTCAACTCTTTACACTTCAATTTCTTCAGAACCTCATAAGAATGAAAAAAAAGATGCTAAATCCTTTATGTAATGTCCATCAACAAACCTTCTTTAGGTAAATGGTTACCATCAATATATCCACCAGAGCTGGTGATAATGGAAACAGCCTGTTCTGCATCTTTTTTGGACCTACATCTTGTATTTGACAATAGTGGTCATCTCAGCACTAAGATTTATGATAAAAGAGACGACTTTAATTTTAAAATCCTAAATTTTCCTTATCTGTGCAGAAATATACCTTCATCACCTGCATATGATATTTATATTTCACAATCGATTCGCTACACTAGAGCAGGTACTAACTACTCTGGTTTCCTTGCAAGCCATAAATATCTGCGTAACAGACTCCTGAATCAGGAATATGAGGAAATGCGTCTTAAAAGGTCTCTTACCAAATTCTTTTTTTTAGATATCAGTCCTTGGTTGAAAAATACTCAGTTTCTTCTAAAACAATAAGTAATGATTGTTTTTTTGTAAATTGTTCTTTGTGCTGACGATTATGACATAGCATGGAAATGTTGTTTTAATCACCACTAGTGTAGTCACCCCGCAATGGAATGTTTAGCGCGCTGTAACATACCTACCATTTCGTTTGAAGTACCTGAACCAAGTCAGGACCATTGCAGTACCAGCTGCTCCGGTGGTTTAACATCTATTTTGCAAGATTTATTGTGAACTTGATTATGGATCAGATTATTGTTCGATAATTTTGTTGTTACCCTTATCCAATTCGTGGACAGAATGATATAGTCTTTGTCTTTATGAAAAAAAAAAAAAACAACTTAGCATTCTGATTTATACAATCATACACAAAATTTAATCCAATATACCGTTGACAATTTGAGTTTTTCGTTTGTCATGTATTTTTTAGCATCATCGTTTGCCGTGACGACGTGACGAAAGAAACTCGAGGAATTTGATATAAAAAGTGTGTAAAAAAATCAAAATTTAATATTTTCTTGGATGTTCGAATCTTGAGATCATTACTAGAGCGTCATTTTCTTAACTTTCCTGATATAAGAAAAACATTTAATTCCACAATCCTTTCCGACTTCATTAACGTAAGACGCACGGTTTCGTCTAAAACAATGACAAACGTTCCGACTCTAAATTACATTATCAACCATCTTTTTCCGTGCAGTAAACTTCTAGTTACTTCAATGTAGAAATGTAAACATAACACCTATTTTGTAGATTGGATTTTAAAAATTACATAAAGGTTACTGGACAAGGGTATGTTGTCCATAACATAATTATCATTCGTCCAAGTTGTTCGTCTGTTACAAAGATATCAGATTGACCGATATACAGGTTGTTTTCATAAATGACAAAGGACCTCCATCTGTCATTAATATTCTTCCTCTTCCACTCACAACGATGAGCAGGGCTGGTGTCTTGTAAAATAGTAACTGTTCATTATCTGGAACAACTGACATCGCCCATTTTTCGGTGGAGTAGGTCCTGTCCGTCTTCCTGAGTACTTAGCTCCTTTGTATAGTGCGATTTTTCCTCGTTTATTATCGTTTAGGAATACTCTGCGTTGTTTTTTCAACGAATTCTAGTTCCCCTACAGTACTGCCGCTATTGCATCTTTCTCCTAAATTTACAAGTTTACACCTTGAATCGTATTATTATTAGGGTTTTGATGGATAATTGATTAAAATTTTAGGTTTCATCTTTTCCGATACTTCCATTCAACATGCATGGATTTGTTTTTATAAATTACTGGTTTCATATTGTTGCAGTACAAAGCATTGAGAAAGCAACTTCGACCATGCAGTTTATGTCATGAAACAGGGAAAAGTGTTCATTCCGCGTCAACATTATAAAATCATAGGTATGACCCAACTTAAATAAAAGAATCTAATTTATGTGATTAGCTGCATGTGCACCTGACGATTTGTGACTTAAACAGTCAACTTTAAAGCAATTTCATGTGATCTATTATTTTGAAACATGTACTTATGATATTTATAGCCTCATAAAATGTTGTTACGAATCCAAATATACCACGATCTACATACAATTGAAGGAAAAATATGATAGAGTAGAAGTCTTTGCCTATCTGACAAAGTGTATATTTTTCCCTTCTTTGTGGTAAGAAAGTGGTTAATTACAGCAAATTATTTTTGGCCCGCGTACTAATTGTTTGGAATATATGACAGTAATAATTATTTCTATAATGTTTGACGTCATTTGCGTTTGACCCTGGACTGTAACAATCATGGGATCTGTAACTAATTGTTACCGAGATTATAAGCATGTCATCTGAACATGGGTGGGAGTGTGTCTTACCAGGTTAAAAGATTAATTATACTTTAATATATTAAAAGGACGTTTTAAAACTAAAGTAATATGTTTATTCAACGCACGAACCATCTACTGTGCTTAACCATTATTATTAAAAGAGCACGAGTCTATGTATAGGTACTTGTTAACTATGAACATATTTATATATAAGATTTGTACTGGATTTTCACAGTGAAATAGTTTTTTTTTAATTATATCTAGAAATTTATCAATATTTTTTCTGCTTGATAGTAATCCCTATCAAGCATCTAATTAATATGCAGTTTTTCTTTTACTCAAGCATCTTTCCATCAAACTCTTTATTTATACGCATTTGACTATGTAATGTTATATTCTTTTCATTCCATTATTTGTAATTACTCTCTCCATATAGAAACACATATCATTATTGGGTTAACATGTATTACATGTTTTATTGTGAAAATATTATCTCTAAGACATCACTATAACTATAATAAGAACGATTATAATGAAGTTCCTACATTCACTGAAAAGAAACTTAGTTCACATGTTAAATCGTAATCCTTCACCATAACTTTCAGGTAAAATTGTCCTAAAATATAAATGATTTGATAGCATTTTTATAAAATAGTAATGGTTGCAAAGAACACAAAATGTTCTTTGAAGGTTGTGGTGTTGGAAACAAAACCCAATGAAAATTAATTGAAGGGTCCGACGATAGCCATACAGGTGTTCTACACAATTTCAGTGTATCATCGTTAGCGAACTTTGGCTGCAAACAAAAATAACATCATGATAACATTGAACTTGTGATACATTTAGACCGGACTTAACCAATCGGAACTACTCGGCCTTTTCCTCTACACTAAAAAATAACCTGAGATGCAGAAGATAACTGAGGGGAACTAGTCGCCTCTACATACCAGAAAGTAGTCCATAAAATACAAAGTAATTCCTATGATGAAGTAGTCCGTAAAAAAAAGTAGTTCCTAGGATGAAGTAGTCCGTAAAAAAGTAGTTCCTAGGATGAAGTAGTCGGTAAAAAACAAAGAAGTTCCTAGAATGCATTGCATATTTTTTTATGATTTAGCCAGTATATGCAAACAGGGTATCATCTGAAAGCTTATCACGTGAATATTTTTTAGAGTCTAGATCTTAATCCCATTGATTTGTCAAATTTCCAAAACGAAGTAGAATTATAGTATATGTCTATTTTCAACTTCACCGTTCTTTCTTACAAGCCAATAAAGATATGCTGCAATTTTCATGAGAGAGTCTATAAAGGGTCCCTTGAAGAAACCTATTAAAGTACGTTTTAACAAATTTTAAATGAGATTCAGAAAATTGTTTAATTCAACATAGAATATATGGGATTTTTTAGTGGTTTTGCACCAGAAAGGAGAATTTCTCCTTGAAAAAAATGCCGGAATTATATTCATACGCGACTGAAAGTAGTTCTATCCACCAGATGGCGCTAAAAAAAATGGTTAGATATCACTAGAAATAAAGAACAATAACGCTGTCAAAACTTTTGGCGGGAAGCGAGGAACTAGGAAAAAAAGTAATGGTAAAAATGTCAACCCTTAAAATTATAATGTAATAATCGGATCGGTCAAATTCCGGACAGATTCTTTCGCCTAGTGTCTCCGAAATTTTTCTTGTGTGTAACTAGAAAGGCTGAAAATTTCCTACTGCGAACTTAACATATGTACAAACGATGGATGATCAGGAACTTGGTATACAATAAAGATGGACTATATATATATATGTGCATGTTCAATAAATACAAAAATGCCAATCATATATATACAAGTGTATCGCAAATTATGATATGCTGCACACGTGTTTCAAGGAGTACATTCTCATCAGCAGCATAACAATCATATATATATATAGGAAGAATAATACAAGAAATACTCAAATGTAAGAGATAGGAAGCTAAATCCATCATTGAGAGGTTCTACAATGTGCAACACAAAGAAAAAAGCCTCAGTGTTTTAGGCATTTTGAATTTTGTAATTCTGCAAATTTTGATAAATGCATTTGAATTTCATATGGTTAGAACTAGAAGCACTGCATTTTAATGTGTTTTATGCACACACACAAGAAAAACCCAAAACATTCCGGTTCTCCACGTATGAAACAGATAATACAATATTTTGGTTTTTTACCTGTGTTTCCATTTTTTACATCAACTTACTTTACATTTTTTTAAACCATTCACGATCTACAAATAAAGGAAAACGTAAACGTTTAAGAACTGCATATGAAAATTAAACATAAAGACAGAAACATGTCTTCTGAACAAAGGTATGTAATTATACTGTAAAAATAGATAGGGACTATCTGTATCGATGGTGTCAGTCATAGCATTTCATATATATGAAAATTATAATTATTCATGGACGCGATGACCTCCATTTAGTATGTCCTACATGTCAGATGAACTCAAAAGATGACAACCTTAACTTACACGGCACTTATTTACTGTACGTGCAAAAGGGTCACATGCAGATTGTCATATCAAAGAAAAGTAAGGAAAAGTGCGTTTTCTACATTCGACTACAGTACTAGACGAAAGTAAAGTACATCTAACATCAACCATTCCCATAAACATGTACTTGTATGAATATGAATGTTTATTACCAAGTTGAAAGATAACTCGTACAAGGAATGTACTTATTATGCATTCGTACATATTGAAATTTAGTCGTATCACACAAAACAACGCACGAACACACAAGCTACAATAGATAAATATAAAGTACTTCCGGTGCAAGCTTGGTGCGAACACGTTGGTTGAACCTTCGAAGTCTGGAACAATTTAGGACACAACATTCAATCTTGATACAGTAATGAGTTTCGATTGTGATTAAATGTTTGATACAGCATATTCATGATTCTTACCAGAATGAAATTGGTCAGAGAACTTGAAAACCAGAAGACAATGATACTGCATATTATGTTCCATACACTGTAATTCAGGTCATTATAACGAGCATGAAAATGGTGAATATGTCAGAGACGACAGCCCCACCGGGATGAAAAATGCCTGCTCATGGCCATCCATAGGTCTTCAATAAACGACGGAGAAAGCCTCACACAAGAGTGCAGGCTGCAGCTGCCAAAAAAAAACACTATACATTTAGGTTACAGACCACCAATTCAACCAATGAGCATTTGGAACGTAGGCAAAAATAGCCCTACGCAGAAATTACCCCTGTTCCTCATAGTGCTGTGAAAAAAGTTCTCATCTTATTTAAAAAATTTAAACAGTTTCTGAAAGGAAAAACATTTCTGTACATTTTATAGGTGCATTTTGCTTCTTGTGATGTGAAGCCTAATCTCCATAATGATTTTTAAATGTACCCCTATCTTGTGAAAACACTGGGATTTCCCATGCTATTTATAGACCCTTCACTTCCGGTGACCAGTACTGCACTGCAAGTCTGCTAACCCCACATGCCATTCTGAGGATTGTGAGCTGACATATGTAGAATCATGCTGATATATAGTCATCTGCAGGTTAAAGTTAAGGTAAAGTCCAGAGAAGCCATTGAATATTGTGAAATTAGCATAGAAGCCTATGGGAAGTGGAATTAGTGGTTTTTAGCCTATACACAGGTACAGCGAAATACGTAGTTGCCCCTATATCCTCCAGCAACATAAAAGTCAACTGCAAGAGAAAACGAAATAAAACCTACAAAAAATCCTGACTTGGGACAGACGAAAAAAATGCGGCGGGGTTAGAGTACTTGGCGTGGTCACAACCCTCCCCCTTTTAAATCTGGTCACTGTAAAAAGAATATTACTAAATTTAACACATCTAAAAATCAGTTAAAAAGTATCGTCTGGACACCAGGAAATTGCTCGTTTTGAGTTCCTTTTTATCCCTGATACCAATACAGTTCAACAAGTTACAACCCAATAATATAAATCGGATACGACCGTTATGGTCATCCCAAGATGGAGGATGGAAATTCGGGTAAGAATATGTTTCTATAATAAAGCTGTTTATTCTAGTTATTCAACAAACTAAATATGACAAATAGTCAGTCATTCATCAATGCTTGATATTTGAAGCAGGAAGCATATGGGTATAATTAATGAGAAATTACAAGGTATAAATATCGGCGGGATGACCGTAACAGAACAAGATACTGACGAACGGGGTGACCGTAACAGGTTTATTTGATACGAAATACGAAATATTGAGACAAATATGTTAGTATAAGATATTGATACGGGTGAAATACTGATATATTTTCTTTTAAGTATTTATCCGCAACTAAAAATAGACTAGGAAAACAGAAGAAACTACATCATTCTTCTGCTTGTTAAAGTTAATATTTGAAGGTAAGAGATTTTTAGTGATTTTGGTGTTTAAATTTATTATTTTAAAAAATATTCCCTTTTACTCTTTTGTTCTATACATGTTTATTTCAGTGTCGAATTAAGTGGGATATTAAAGGTGCATACTAGTATTATAATGTGTAATAGTTGATGTTATGTAATAGAGAAAGTATATAATAATAATATATGCTTAAACTGAATTTAACTGTAGCAAATATATCTGATGTAGTTGGGGATTTAATCAAATGAATGTTTCACGATTCAGGCAAGCCTTAACTGACCCCTTATATAGGTATTATTCTGTTTTAAGGCAAAGGGGAAAAACATGTCTGTTTAAGGTTTCATAGGATGAAACAAAATATGGTAGGTAGGTAAAATCATTTTATATTGACACTTACAGGAGCGGACTTTTTTAACTTTAATAGTGCTCAATTAAGAAAATGATAGTTTAGCGACATTTAATCAAAAATACAATGACAAATGTGCAAGGGTAAGCAAAAGAATATTGGGTCAGTAATGTAACCTTTAACAGACATGTTTTTCTTGGCTAAATTTAAGATGCCATCAAAGTAAATGAAAGTTTGCTATCTATAATGACAGTCAGAAAAAAAATGGTAGACCGTCAGCTATTTCAATTTTTTAGTATATGTGTAACATGCATTCTGACACTATTACATACAACTACACTAGCTTGAACCAATAGATTTGTAGCAAGTATAAATTTACCATATGAATATGTTGAATCAGTAAAAACTCTACCACTTAATATTCTCATTTCATTTGATATGAACAAATGTTTACCTCTTGTGTCTTTTTTCTTATCATAGCTCTCCTCATTTCTCTTTTATGATCATATTCATACAGTTCAGATCTCACATAAAATTATCTATGAAATTATAAATTGTACGACACACATATACTCCCTGCCGTATCCAAGCCAACAATATTGCATACCGCACGCGGCAGCCATACATGTACATTAGCACGATGTTTCTGCATTACTTAACACGGATGTACTTTGCTATTCGGCTATTACGTTTAAGATATTTACTTAAGGGAAACCCGAGGAAAGTCTTCAAAGATGGATCGCCAAATCCATTGACATTTTTTCCAGTATTTTGTACAAACACCGCTTGTAGTAGAAGCCACTTGGAATGAATTTATTAAGTATATCAATTTTAACATAATTCAGTGAAACATTTTGCAATTCGACGTTTATCATTATGGTAATGTACCAACTCTCATCACGAAATATTTTTGCTTCTCATGTTACTGACTACTCTTGTCGCATGTTAAGTCATTCTTAGAAAAAGAAGATTCTTCGTTACGGTCATCCCGCCGATATATTTACCTTGTAATTTCTTATTAATGATACATTTCAGACAGACAGACAGATTGTCAGGCATCATTATTACAAATTGAGATACACAAAGCCAAGAGCCCGAGCTTGTTTTGTTGTAAATAAGAAATCAAATTGATGGAAAAAGTCATTTATTCAAAAATCATACTATGCAGATTTAATTCTGCATATAAAAATATCAATTAATTCTGCATATAAAAAATATCAATTAATTCTGCATATAAAAATATCAATTAAGTAATCAACAACAAAAATAAAAATATCAATTAATTCTGCATATAAAAATATCAATTAATTCTGCATATAAAAAATATCAATTAATTCTGCATATAAAAAATATCAATTAATTCTGCATATAAAAATATCAATTAAGTAATCAACAACAAAAATAAAACATATCAAATGGATAAATGACAGATTAGCAAAAGTTTTACCCTTCCCTCTTCAAATAAATGACAGATTTAGCAAAAGTTTTACCCTTCCCTCTTCATATAAATGACAGATTAGCAAAGGTTGTACCCTTCCCGCTTCAAATATCAAGCATTGATGAATGACTAACTATTTGTCATATTCATTTTGTTGAATAACTTGAATAGGCAACTTTATTTAAGAAATATATTCTTACCCGAATTTCCATCCTCCATCTTGGGGTGACTGTCATCCGCTTTACCCAAGTGAGTAGGTCTTTCCTTTGTGATATAGCACATTGTGATACACTTCCATGGGCCCATGCACACTTTTACCCCAATTAATAGTTAAAACACAATAAAAATATTTGTTCTGCTCCCTATTTCCTAAACAGTTCGAGTCCTATCCCCCACCCCCTCCCCCCCCCCAAAAAAAAACATCCCATGTGTCCTTTTGTGGTTTACATTTTGGCACAATCTGAATGAGATCAAAACATTTAAATACACGTTCTTATATGGAAACCAATAAAATATTGTTTCGCTCTTCCGATCCCTAATTCCAAAACTGTTTAAGTCACAGACTCAATACCCCCGCAAAATATATCAGTGCCTATTTGTAGTTCTTCACATTTGTGGTACAACTTGATGGGGATACACCGATATTCAAGTTATTGTCCGCAAACAATATTTTTTACAGATGCCGGAAGACGACGATGTCGGTGAGTACAATTAGCAACTCATCTGTGATTCAATACTGCTCATGAAAGAGAAAATCGCTCTCCTAAATACTGGACTGTTAACAAGTCATTTGTTGATTTCTGTATAGAAAGGTTATGTTGATAAATTATCAGATGAATACGCAAAAAAAAAATTTATAAGGTTTTTATTGCAAATTTGAGCGACTATAGCTTTGAACTGACCCGCGTCAAAAACTGGACATGTGGAGGGTTTTTAGTTTAACATCTTGTAACGGGAGTCTTCTGTATGTGCAAGTTTCTCAATGAAAATGGCCAGTTAACACTTTGAAATCTGACTAAGAAAACAGCAATACCAATCTAACAGCATAAGTAGTGTGATATTCTTTTTAAAAAATGGTGGCAAGTGTTTGAACGTTCGCTGATGTATTTGCTTTTCCAGATGTATGTGTCAAAGAGTAATCAAGGGAACCAAGGTTATAGCGGTAATCAAAAGAATGTAATCCAGGGACAAAGACCAGACATGGAAAACAGACATACACAACAAATAATATAAAGTAACTAAAATCATACATACAAAGTAACAAAAGTAAATGAGCAACTCGGACTAAAAACTGGGAGCATGGACCAGGTGCACCGGTAGGGTAAGCGTCCTCTGCTTTTCTAGAAACACCCGCCGAGTTGCTCATAAAAAGTCAAGTCCGGGGTAGACAAACGAGGAAAGGAAAACTATGACCCGTTGAATAAATCAGTTTTCATGGTGCTGATGGATACACCATAACGATCCAGGAGTTCATGATGACGACCATAAAACTTCTATAGTGATGACTTCAATCTTGTAGCAACATAACCCTGTTCCAGAAGCCTGTTTGTTAGAGTTCTAGCGCGATACAAAAAGTCTGCGTTGTTTCGGCAAGCTCTGGCATAACGTATGAGTTGTGATATGAACACTCCATACGCAGGAGTCGAAGGGACTTCAATACCAACTTCCTATATTCTCACTTAGTAACCTCATACATGACACCCTGTTATGTGATACGTACGTTCGTGCACTGGGCTACGTAATTATAACACTGTATAAATGAAAACTCCATTGAAACACATAGGTTATTTGACCAAGTACAAAGCCTTTGCTATAAAACAATGGTGCATATCGCTTATAAATACATAAAGCTTAATAACTTCAAAATTAACCGGTATGACAATGCAACTGGAAGTGACTAACACCCTAAACGTTTGTTTACCGCGCCATATTTGTAGCTCAACAGAAAACCAGAAAAATAAATACGTTCATGATAAATTAGCGTTTGAAGAAGCCGAAAGGTCCGAATAAATATAAACCAAAGCACCCTCTTGGAATGTTACATTCCTATGAGAAACCGCAAAACAGTAGATTAGTTAAAAGCAAAGAAGGCAGAGACTGTAAGTCTTAAAGCGTAAAGACAGTCCGCTACACACCTGAATGGCTATCTACAGACGAAGCGATAAATTGTGCCGATGAACTCGCTTAAATACTAAATGCCTACTGAATTGACCAATCATTGCGACGATTGTTACTCATGTGTTATTAACTCGATCTCGTTTTCAAACACATTAAGCATATGTAAAATACAGAGACTCAACAGTTAATTGTAAAACTCCGAGCTCAGCTCACTACCGTTTATATCCATAATGAAATATGATAATCACGTGATAATAGCAAAACCATGGGTACGTTTAAACATTTTAAAGTCACTTCCATTACAATTCATATAAATATCAAAATAATTATGCCCTGTAGCTACGAAGTCACTTGTGGATGTCTTGTTAAGACTTAAGCCAAGTTCGGTTTTAGCAGAAATAGAGGTCAAAATGAATTTCAGTCAAACAAAAGCTAACTTAGCATTCGACACCCGTATTGTTTAATCATGTAGAACTAAAATGTATACGTCGATCTTCTGGATAATTTCTTCACAGAAACTAATACCTGGACAACGAGAAACACCAAATTACACACAAAAATGGATATTTGAGGGTAATTTTACTACTTTCGTGCACTATTAATGCTTTGTTCAGTTTAGTATTAATGCGTCTTAATTAGATGATTGATGAGAACGTTTGCTTATGTTTTGGGTTGATATCAGTAGGAGTCAAACGCGATATGCATATCTTATCCCTTTTTCTATCAAATTTGTGTAAGTCATATTGTGTATTTGGTCAGAAATTAACTATTAGTGTTATTGTCTTAATTGTTTCTTCTCATTACACAAATCTGTATTACTAGACTAACACAAAACAATTTTTTTTTATTTAATAATTTATTTAAAATTCAAAACAGCAAACGATGATAACCTGAAAATATAAAAAAAAATCTTTCCAAGGCACTCATTAATCATTCTGCCCACATAGTGTTTCATATAATTCACTGGTAACATATCGTATGGTACGTTTGATAAAAACATTAGTCAACAATAGCTTTCAAACATTTATGTTTCTATTTCCAGTATGTACACATCAAAACTGATAAACAAAACACTATTTATATCAATACATGGAGGTCAATTACAGTCATTAAAATCCTAGAAATTTTGAATGTTTTTCCCTCATTATTTTACATCAACCCAAAAAAATTTCAATACAAAATCAAATTTTGCAGAATTCTTTTTTTTTTGTGTAAATTCTTTTTTGGAAGTTTTCAAAACCCAAATGCAATTTAGTTAAAAAAAAACGGTTTTGTTTTGAACTACACAAAAACAGACACCTATAATGACCATACGCTGGGCTCAAACAGTTACCTTACATATTCTCTACACAATGTCATTACTATTAATCTCATTACTATTGCAAGCTCTAAGTTCACATAAAATACGTCTATATTTTAAAATACAGAAAACTCGCATTATATTGAAACAACCATATGACAAAGTTTTGTTTTATAAACTCGCTAAAATGAACACATTTAAAATATACTGGTTTTGTAAACTCATTGATTTTAACTTTAAGCAGTATAGCTATTGCCAGGTAGCTATCAAAACATTTTTTTCAAAAGCCGTTATTCATCAATCAAAAATTCTTGTCAAGTTTCTGGAAGATATCAGGATTAAGGTTAAAATTTTAATAGCCTTGTAAGGATACATTTTACATTTGAAAAGACAAAGCTAAAGAAAATAGTTAACATAATTTCACTTTTCCTATTTTAAACAATTTCAACATCTTTTGTTGGAATGTATTTATAGTAACAAGCAACAGTTTCTGATTAATACTATAAAACACTGAACAATATACCATGTGAACTTAATCTCCAACTCTTACAATACATGTTTGTGAAAAAGGCATAAATACTGGAATTGGTCACCTGCTTAAAATATACATTTAAATATAGTTCTGCCTAAAAACATGGCAGGGGTGATTCATTATATCTTAAGATAATCAATAAAACTGTATAAATACTAAGTACATCTGTTAGACCCTAAAAACAACTCTTTCTACGTTGATGTCCTGGGATCTGCTACTTATAGTGAAATATTTTTTGATTGGTTAAAGTGTAAACAGTGGCAGGAAGTTTTCCCCTGATTTCTCTGTAGTAGAACACAACCAAAATCTATGTGTTAATATCTCCAGTGGACTACTTTCATTTGCACTTATATTTCCTAATACAGTTTCTATGGGGCTAACAGAAGGATTAGCAATAAAATATATTTGGGATTAAGAAATGCATGAATCACCTATTACAAGCCTCTGTCTAGTTTTTAGGCAGAGCTGTACTAAAGTAAGACAAAGGGAGATAACTTTTGTTCATAAGTTTCTTCAAAACACCAAGAATGCTTCATTTCATTAGATAAGTTTTAACCTATTAAATCAATATTGAAATTATTGGACGATGAATAAATGTATATAGCAAATGCACTGCTTTGATAAGTATTTTGAAGTAGAACATTTTAAGCCACTTGGTTAAATAATTCTATAACTTTCTCTTCCAACTAAATCTATATTTATGTCTTTTTAACAACTTTACAACTGAACCTGTCTCAATCCCCCAAAGGGAAGTAATATAGAACAAATAACACCAAGATAAACATGAGATTCCAACTACTTCTAGAAAATTCTAAGTATAAAATAATAACAACCATATAACTAATTATATAATCACAGCTCTGCCATAGATCAGGGTATTATACAAGTCTGATAGAGATAACATTAATTCAATGTTCTCAAAAAAAAAAATAACATTCTCTTGTTTTCCATTTCTCAACTTCTTAAAGAAAACCTTTTCCACAAAAGAGAAAAATGCTGTAACTAATTAATATTCAACTACTACTTTAAAATTGTTGCTCTTGCAGTTGTGCTATACCTGCCTTTTTAAAACATGGTCTAAAGGGTTCATAACTCAAAGCATTGAATTCTGAAAGGAACATACACCCATCACTTAGAAATAATTACCACTTATAGTGATCTTTCATGATTATATAATACAAATTCAGTTTTAAGATCACAGATGTAATGTATTTCTAACAGTAAACTATTCAACAGGGAAAATATAAATTTGAAAATTAAATAAAAGAGAAAATAAATCCAACAAAACCAGAATTTAGCTTCAGCTTCAACATATACCTGAACAAAATATTATCTAAAAAAATATTAAAGCAGTTGTACAGAAAATATATCTTAAAAAAACAAAAATCATGTCAATATCTGCAAGCCTTTAGAAAAAAAAGCAGGAAAACTTTTTCTGTGAATTTTGCTAAGTTCAAGTCCTGTAATTTCGGTAAAATCATCAGAGCATAACAAAACTTAAACTTGACCTATAACTTATCATGGTGAACTTATATATATCAAAATTCATGTCAATATCTGCAAGCGTTTAGAAAAAAAAAAAACAAAAAAACTGAAGATGGACTGACAGACGGAAGGGTTATAAACACTATACACTTCGCAACTTTGTTGCGTGGGGTATAATAAGTTAAAATCAAATGCATTTATTTTTAAAACCCATTTGCAAGGGGAGATAATTGACAAGGAACTGTTCAATAAAAATGCCCTTGGAATCTCAGTTTTTTTAACACCAAAAAATAAAAAAAGGACACTGACATCATTTCTTTCTTTTTTAAAATATGGAAGAATGCCACTTATAAGTGATCTTTTAACATTTTGTAAAGGAATTATATGAATTTTTAAGAAAATGTGAAATTGTGTAAACTCTCTAGTCTACACAAAATCTTGTCAAATATTAAGGCTCTATTATCTTGATATTAAGTTTGTTGACTTTTGATTTGAAACTGAAATTTTTTTAATTATGTTCATCAAACATCATCTCTGAGAAGCTAGCATAATTTCATTTCAAAAGTGTTGAAGCCATGACTTAAAGACAAATTGAGAAAAAAAAAATTGAAAAGACTAAACCAAAACTGTTAAGAACTTAGTGTACTGAGGTATATACATGACAACTAAAACAAAAAAAAAAAGGCCACCAAGATATCACAGATACCATAATGGAGTAAATTTAGAACCAGTTTAACTCTGGTAAAATACAGAAATATTGATTGTCATTAAATCACATTAAATCCAATTGTAATTATTTTTAATGCTCATTTCATTTCTTAAATCTAAGGGAATTAACAAATAATTACTAACTTGTTTTAATTCAACATAATTTTGATTAATAATGCTTCCAACATGCTTTCCTTTTATATACCAACAAAAACCATGTATGTAACAAAGTATGGAAGTACATGTATTCATGCAATGAAACTTTACATCTCTAGAAAGTAAGACAGGCAGATATAATCTTTCATTTGCTTTGTCAACTTAACTTATGAACATCCGAAAAATTTAAATAAAAAATTTCTTTGCAAACTTATTCTCTTCTACTGTCCTGAAAATGCCATTCTAGACAATGGTATTAATAAATTGATTCAGCAGTTAAAAGAGATGTTGTGGACCACTTGTTGTCCATAGTTTTATCTGCCTTCCTCTATTATAAACCTACATTTATTACCAATTAGAAGATCTGATGCTGAAAATGAATCAATTTGTGACCATTCCTTACTTTCTGAAATATATAAATGCAAGTTTCATATTGTGACATTGACATTATTGGTTTATACATAAATATATGGACAATGTCATGCATGTCTATAAATTTCTGTGATAATTTCCCTCTCATGAAACTCAATTTAAGAGTTAGTCAGCAAGATTTTACAAATTGCAATAATGCATAACAAATCCTACAGTCAAAAAATTAACAAAATTAATAAGTATGAATAAATGTACTTCCACAATTAACAAGAACAACAACCAAAGGACATGGGATAGTTAATCCCCAGACAATCAAAGAACATGGCATAGTTAACCCCCAGACAATCAAAGAACATGGGATAGTTAACCCCTAGACAATCAAAGGACATGGGATAGTTAACCCCTAGACAATCAAAGGACATGGGATAGTTAAACCCCAGACAATCAAAGGACATTGGATAGTTAACCCCCAGACACTCAAAGGACATAAGATAGTTAAACCCCAGAAACATCCTCTTCAACTAAGTACCATGTACTTATAATGACAAAATAATAACCAGTCTAGTTTGGATCCAAAACTTTTACTCTATTCTTTACCTTTGAAATTGATATGATTGTTTTTTTTCCCTACAAATTATAAAAATTTAGATCAGATCCCAAACTATTAATACCTCTGAAAAACTGACTAACACCCTGATCATCTGCAGGTACTACAGACAAAATCTAGTTTATCGTGATAAATATTCACCAGTCATAAATTAAATAGATTAAAAATATATAAATATCATATATATATGGCAACTCAATCATAAAGCACTATCTTATAACACTACGCTGCAAACCCACATCTATCTACTGTATGTATAACACTGGTACTGATCCATGATATAACTAAAACTGTAAGCCAGCTTTAATGAAAAATTAAATTAAAAAGTAATTTACATAACTCAAAAATCCAAATTTTAAACAGCATGTAGTTCAAGTTCTAGACTAGAACCCATATTTGATAACAAACGTAAGACCTCTTCCTCACCTGTCCACTTTTTATTTCAATGTCTGACCACAGTGGGACCTTTAAGTCAGCCTAGTCTTAACCATTATCAAAAAGAAAATTAATATTTATCAATTGACAATCAAAATTTGAACGGTGAAAATAAGTGCAAAACAACTTTTGTCTTGCAAATACATATACATGATTTTTCTATAATCCTTAAATATTCACAAGAAAATAACATTTGCATAAATGTCAAGTACATTGTATCTAAAACACACACTTAAGCATCTTTCTACATTCATGATGTTACTATTCTAGGAAAACAAAAATCCATGATAATGCATTCATATAATCTTTAAAAAAAATTGCAACTTAAAAATAGACCAGATATAATTATTAAAAATGCCAATTTGGTATGAGGGACATAGCAGACTCAATTGTATTACCGAATCATTACCAATGGATCAGTACCACAACAAAAAAAAACATGAATTACAAATAATTGCAGTGTTGTGGAAAGATACAAAATCTTTCAAAGAAAGGAGAAGATATGATATGGCTTCATACTTGGCCCACTAAATGGTGATAACATTTATTTCTTCTATTTTTCAAATGATAGCATAAAATATTTTTTTCAACTGTAGCTTCCTTGCTAAACTTATTATATATTTAAGCAGGATTTTTTTGACTGTTTGAGCTTTGTGAGACCACAGAATTCCATATCATAACTACTACTAAACATAACATGTATATATTGCAACATAATTATCACAGGTAAAACATGTATTGGAGATGTTCAAGAAAATACATTTCCAAGGAAAGTGTGTAATGAAGAATTACTGTACCAGAACTAATACTTTTATTTACACCAAATAAATGGTCCTCAAAAAAATTTTCTTTTGTTTATATGCTATTCTTCCCAAAAACTGTAAAGTACACCATCAAACAAGTGTTCTATAGTTCTACTTTAAAAGGAACTTTATTGATCCTTCATTTGCAAAGAAAAGGAAAAAAAATTACATTTCTTTATTTTATACGACTGTGCATAACTGTAATTCGATGAATGTATTTAAGTATCAGTCTCCTTCAGAATCAGGCAGTGGGTCAAACATGGTATACACCATTCTGAAAGTATAATTTTACTATTCTCACCATCAGGATCATTTTGGTAAATTGAGTTATAATTTTATTGAAATGCACTGTAAATGAACATATCAAGGGCTGATAACTCTGTCAAAACTATATAGACTATATATGTCTACAGTACCAGTATTTTCTTGAACAGCTCTAAAACTGTTAGGCATTTGAAATAAATTATTGACATATTGTTTTTATCCTGAGGAAATGATACACATCACTGAGATCTCCAAACTGGTCTAACAGACTGATCAAATTATTTTAATAACAAAAAGGCAACAAGTCAGGTATACATGTACATATGCTAGTAACACCATTAAAATGTGTACATGCCATTCTGATGGAAAACATATCTATCTATATATACAAAAAAACTACAGCATATTTACATAATAACCATAACTTCAGCATTAGTTATTCACCATTTGTTGTGCAAAAGGTGTGTATAAAAATGCTTTTTATGTAAAGGGGAAAAAAACTAACTGCAGGGTTAAACACAACGAAAGAAAAATGAAATAACCAACATTGAGTTTGATATCAATTTTTTAAAGTGTCCTATACAATGAATTATGTTTTCATCAGCCTTAAGGTCAGAATATTTAGGAAAATAATTATGCTCTTCATTTTCAAGTTTAAATCCCTTCAACTTGGATGGAAATCAATTTCAACATAAAATGTGTACAAAGCTAAAACATAGCTGATAAAGTAATCCTACTCCAAACCCTAAGTTAGAACTTTACAATTGTAGTACAAAACATATTCTAATTCACTATCTTGAACATGAATACCGACTACATATCTCTTAAATTCTACTATATACACTACACCTTCAGGTTTCTAATGTCAGTTCACAGATCATAACTATCCAAAATTTACTTAAGTAGACAAATAAAATTTGTCTAAAAGTTTAAGCAAAAATACAACAAAAATCATATTGATAGATTATCATGATTCAACTAAAACAATATAAAAAATTCCCAACTGATCTGTTCAGCATCCAGGGCCTGTTATACAAGCTTCAGACCTTCCACATAAGTACAGAACTTAACAAGCAAAATCACCATTGAACTATGGCATAATCTACTATTGAGCAAATACTAGTACTTTTATTGGCTGTAGATTTCTATGCTATGTAATAAAGACATGATGTACTTTGTATCTAGGCAACTTCTACTATGTATAGCACAACAAAAATCCTTCTATCAGGTTTTCTTTATTCTAATGTGGGAGGGCCCTTTCTAAACAAGACTTTGTGTCTAAATATAAACCATAACAAATATCTTCACAAAATCCCAATTGAAAACATATTTATATTAAATGTAATTCAGCCATATTGAATAAAAACTAAGCTATAAATTTTAGTTTGTGCCTACAAGATAAAATATACATATACAGTAAGATACTACTTAACACAATTTGGTCCAGAACCTAAAAACCATAACTGTCCTACAGAAAAAGAACATAACACTACATATCATAACAGTTAATTAAAATTTAAAAAAAAATTGTTAATTAAATCCTCATCGATAATAAGCAATGAAACAAGATACTTTTTGTCACCAAATTCTGCCCTTGAGAACAAAAATTTATAATGAATTTTGCACACAATAGTTGTTTTAAAATGTACCTGAATGATAACAATGTATCTGACATAATCAAGACAGCAAGAAGTACAGTAACATTTTACAAATAAATGGTATGGGCTATTTTAGAAACATCTGTAGATATGCATTTACACAACCAGATGAGCACAAATAAGAAAAACCAAAAGTAAACATACAATATTTCAAAATAAGGATCACAATAATAAAATCAGAATTTAGATGGAAGAAAATCCTGTATTATTTGCATTAAGGTTTTTCTACAACTAACAATTTAAGCATAGTACCGTGCTTAGACATACCTGAAGACATGAACATGTGCAACCATTTCTAGAACAGCCCAAGTTTAATACTGATATGTCATGTATCAAGACAGAAAGACTAGAAGAAGTATTTGCACCTTGTTATGAATGTATTTGCACATAAAATATCAAAAGTAATCTATTTGTGACTTATCACTTAATGAATCAATCATATTGAACTGATAATATAATATATGTAATCTGAAAGATTTCAAATGCACTTTTGAACACATAAAACAATAATTTGTAAACAATAATTGGTATTATAATTGAAATTGTGTCATGCTGACTCATTAAGACATAACTTATGTAGTACCATACATCTGGGTTTTGTCAATACAGGTATATGTAATACTTTAAATTCTGAACAGTAATTGGATGACATCATTTTAAAGATCCCCCCCCCCAAAAAAAAAAAAAAAAAAAAAATTAACAAAATGGGTTTTCATCATTGTACTGATAATAGTAGTAAGAAATTTCTTTTCTTCCCCACAAATGCCAAACATTGACTGTGTTTAAAAGTTAAGTGAAATGTTATGAATGTAAGTTTTTAAGTTACACATTAGGTTTGAATGCTAAAATCACAAAATTTCAGGAGGTTGCAAAATACAATTAATCCAAATTTATCATATCTTATATTTACCAAAAATAAGTAATGTAATAATGTTATTAACCATACAAACCCTGATTATTATTTGTTATTAATCTAGCTACATTAATAGTGTCATTAAATATTTAAACTACTCTTTCTACACTGGATTCAACTCCATTCTGTATGATGATAGACTGAATTATATGTAATATGCATAAATAAAGGCCACAGCAAAATGTAATTAGTTTTACAACAATAGGCCTGTACTTAAAGCAACAATGTTGAATAAATAAAAATAACACATGAAGCAGAAGCTTTATACGTTCTATTTAGCGACATCTACAAGCTAATTTTACATACTTTGATTGAATTACTGACTATGAAACCTCTGACAATAAATATTTCTGATTATTTTGGCACATAAAAATCAAGGTTGCATACTACCCAATGTTATTATGGCTACATTTTAACTCCAAGAGTACAACACTAAAACCACACACTAGTTAATTCAATAGGCTGCTAAGAATATATGGGTACAGATGAAAATAACAACATATAATTAGTTTTCCAAATACATAAAATCTGATGTTCGATAAAAGCCAAAAAGAACCTGTTGAAGTACCAATTCATATGAAATTCAGACATTGCCAATAGCAGAGGTGAAGAAAAATCCATCAAACAAACAATGCTTCTTTGATCTACATATGCCATTTTTAATGTTTATCTCAAAAGTGCAACAATCAAATGACTATCTAAGACTGGTAATGTGGTTTTAAACTTTTCTTGAATTAGGAATAAAAGTACATTTTTGTGGATTTTTGACATGCATGTACCAACTTTTGCCTGATATTCATAAAGACATAGTACCCATGTTTTTCAGACAAAAGGGAAAAAATGATGAGGACAATCATTATGCAAACTCGAAATATGGCACTAATAAACATTATTTTGGAATGTAATGTTGAAATATTCATTTTTCTCAACCCATTTAATTTCATGCATAAAGCTATATCATGACCAAATAGTATTGTTACAGAAAAGCTGGCAGCCTAATCTCATTTCTAATTAACAAGCAGGAAAAACATTAAAGGAGTATTTAGAAGGCAGCTTGAAGCTAATACAACAGCTTTTTCAACACATTAAATTTAGTGTATCATCAACCTTAACAAGAAAATCTAATAAATAATAAAATTAGTACAATAAAATAATTTGGCCATTTCAATATCACAACCTTATTTGAACATATATAATACTAGCAATTTTAGTATTTTTCATGATTGTGTCACAACTAATAAAATATCAGCTATCACATCGTCAAATCTTTCACCATGGAATTAAACAAAAGCTACATGTATTCAAGACAGCTTAACTTCCTGTTCTTTCTCTGTACCAGCAGAATTTCCTTGTGCAACAGCTGTGAATGACTGAATATCAATACCAAGTTTTCCTAGACTAGGATTGTCCTTGTCTGCTGCCTGTAGGGCACACCACTGGGCAGTTCTTGCTTTCCTTGTCAGCTCAGAAAGTTCATTTATACTTGCTGCTAAAGCTAGAACATCTGAAATTAAAATATGATAGTCAAACTAAAAAACTTTCGAGTCAAAAAATTTCTTTAAAAAATACTCTCCACTGCCTTAATCTGACTTTGACTATGCTTTACCTTCAGCATGGCCTTGTATCTTACTCTGCAGGAACTTTTTTTGCCTTGTCCAATGATGCAACTGCGCATCATCTAATTGACTTATGGAGTTTCCTATATGGTTTCTTGGGATACGAAGGGGGTATTACACTGGGATAAAATCTATATAATAATATAATCTCTAATTGGTTCTGGATGTATATAAAAACAATTGTAACAGTTAAACTTGCAGTTAAGAAATTCTGCCTTCAAACAAAAGAAAATTAGGTCTGCTTTTATACTCCTACCTTTTTAACACCTTAGAAGCCTATTATTGACTGGCAAATACTGCCAGGCTATTGGCAGACTTTGTATTTAAAAAATATACATGTTAAAAGGACTTAAAATGTATATCCATGGTAAATACTAATTGTCAAATTGACTGAAATGTAAGCATCTAATATTTTACCTTTATCTTCCTGGTGTCTAGGACCGCCATTTCTATGCCGGTTTGTAGCATTAACTATCTCTTCCTTCCTTCTAGCCTGTACTTTTCTGATCCCTTCAAGCCACCTCTCCATTGCAGAATGAATGTTTGGATGAACACTGATGCTTCTCAACTTCTCCATTTTGTCTATCAGAGTTATTATCTGAATTTAAAGTGACATAGAAGTAAAAAATGTTTAATTCTATAAATAATATATTGTTTGTAGTTCTGTTCCAAATTTTCAGTCAAGGAAAATGTTAACTACATACATAAAAGGAAACTTATTCTTTTTGGTTTTAATCCACTATAATCAAATTCTCAACCTTAATACAAAACGATGAAAAAAAACAAGCAACAATACTCTGATAAGTTTGTATGTTATTGTGTCAGGCATATCCCCACTTGTACAGGAAGTTGATATTCAACAGCAACCAAAATTGCTTACAATGTAGGCTAAAAACCACTAATTCCACTTCCCATAGGCTTCTATGCTAATTTCACAATATTCAATGGCTTCTCTGGACTTTCCCTTAACTTTAACCTGCAGAGGACTATATATCAGCATGATTCTACATATGTCAGCTCACAATCCTCAGAATGGCATGTGGGGTTAGCAGACTTGCAGTGCAGTACTGGTCACCGGAAGTGAAGTGTCTATAAATAGCATGGGAAATCCCAGTGTTTTCACAAGATAGGGGTATATTTAGAAATCATTATGGAGATTAGGCTTCACATCACAAGAAGCAAAATGCACCTATAAAATGTACAGAAATGTTTTTCCTTTCAGAAACTGTTTAAATTTTTTAAATGAGATGAGAACTTTTTTCACAGCACTATGAGGAACAGGGGTAATTTCTGCGTAGGACTATTTTTGCGTACGTTCCAAATGCTCATTGGTTGAATTGGTGGTCTGTAACCTAAACAGTCACTTTCTGTCTTAGAAAAATATGTAACTATACAAGTATCTTCCTATACACATACTGAATGCATTTGCAAAGTTTCAGTGAAATGTGACAAGCACTTTTTTAAATATTTGATTTTTAAATATAGGGTAACCAAGTTGCGCGAGCAAAAAAGTGACAATATTCTACCATACTTAAATGCATTAAATATTTGCAAAGAACTTTTTCTGACTTTTCAAATAAAAAAAATCAATCACAACTTGTTTTTTAACAATATTTATAAAGAGATAGCCTTTAAAAGTAGTCATTTTCTGAAAAATTGGTCTATTTTTAAAAATTTATATCTGACATGCCTCCCCCTTTTTCTTGATCACATGTCAAAAACCCTAAATCTTTAAATTTTCGCAAAAGGTGATATCTTTGGCTTTAAATTTGTAAATACAGTGTTTTCACAATAAAACATGGCAAGTTAAGGGCACCTAAAGCAAAAAAAGTACTCAAAAATGCATTTTCCATGTTGCCATAGGGAAATGCTTATATGTCCTTAACCGCAGTAATGAAAGTGAGTTTTTCCTCATTTCTAATCAAATTTTTGCTCAAATTTACACAAAACTTGATTTCAAGTGCTGATTACCACCATATTTAAGTAAATATAGCCCTCAAAGTTAAATATTTGATATTTTTACTAAGTTTTCTACACTTTTCACAAGATAGGACATAAAATTCAGCCAAAAAGACCAATTTCCCATAATTTGGACCTATAACTTAAAAAATTGCATATTTTGAAGGATTTTTGTAGTGTATTCCTCTCATAGCAAAGTTTACAAGATCTTCAAGTAGTTTAAAGCTATTCCAAGAAACTTATCATTTTTCCATGGCCTCAGCTTAAGGCTAAAAACCACTAATTCCACTTCCCATAGGCTTCTATGCTAATTTCACAATATTCAATGGCTTCTCTGGACTTTACCTTAACTTTAACCTGCAGAGGACTATATATCAGCTCACAATCCTCAGAATGGCATGTGGGGTTAGCAGACTTGCAGTGCAGTACTGGTCACCGGAAGTGAAGTGTCTATAAATAGCATGGGAAATCCCAGTGTTTTCACAAGATAGGGGTATATTTAGAAATCATTATGGAGATTAGGCTTCACATCACAAGAAGCAAAATGCACCTATAAAATGTACAGAAATGTTTTTCCTTTCAGAAACTGTTTAAATTTTTTAAATGAGATGAGAACTTTTTTCACAGCACTATGAGGAACAGGGGTAATTTCTGCGTAGGACTATTTTTGCGTACGTTCCAAATGCTCATTGGTTGAATTGGTGGTCTGTAACCTGTATGCTACATCTATAAAAAACCACATATGAAATTTGAAATCAATTTGTCCAGTGGGGCCACAGATTTTTGCGACAATAATTTTGCTGGACAAAAAAGGTGATCCAACATAACACCTACTATTTGTACCTAACTTCTGGTGGTTCTATCTGCATCCCATAAACATTTTTTTCTAAACTTACTATATTTAAAATTACATATAGATTTTTTAACTGCTAGAACCATCAATAATAATATGCTGTTTAAGTCAAGTCACATGAATGTCATCAAATGTATTTTAGTGCATAAATACAGGTTTTAGTTAATAAACTATAGGTAGAACGTTACTATTTTTTATTATTTTAGGTTGGCCTTTTGTGTACCCTATTTAAGTAAATACTTCCGGACACTGCGCTTGGACAAATGTGCTGATACCCAAAATGTTTTATTAATTCCAGGTTCTAACATTATTATACTTTTAAAAAATTGCATTATATTTTTTGAAAACCATTTTATATAGATATTATAAATTTTTAAAATTTATGTGCCATTTGCAGAAAAAGGAGAAAACTTTGACCCAAACATCATCTGCTTAAAATACCAAAGAATTGAGATGGTCTTGCTATTACTTTGATCGCAATTTTAGTTAGAGAAATGAAGATATTACTGGAAAAAGTCAGTTTATAGCTCCGTCATTGTTTTAAAGGTGTGAATTTTTCAAAAGTTTCACTGTAGTCGCCTATGGGAAATAAATAGTACCATTCTACCTATAACAGAATATCAACCAGCATCTAAAATTATTATGTGCATACTCTAGCATGTTCTTTGAAGGAATCTACTATCAATCTATCAACTCTTGATGGATTAGATGGCAATCTTGGAACTACAATGTTATTCATGCTTGACACTCTCTTTCCTGGGTTCTGGCGAGCTAACTCTGCTTCTGTCTGTAATAAGTAATAAAATTTTGTTAAAAACTAGAAGCCCTGTTTATCAAAAGAATGACGCCCCCCCTTGCAAGATTTGCCAAATTAGGAACATGTTAATTTTTGTATGAAGATATGGTTTGCAGATTCAGAAATTCCTAAATATGTGCATATCTACATATTGTATTCCGGCCACATAGTGTCATGAAATTCTGTTTGGTAGTGTCAGACTAGTTGTGTTGAGAAAAAGAGGACCAATGGACAGACACGTAAAAAAATGTTAATACCCCCTATAACAAATCCCTAACTTTATTGCTAGGGATATATTTCTGACAAAAATAACTAAGTCTTAACTATCACCCAGTTCCGTAATATTTCATGAAAATCAAGATCTTATGACCTTGCATACCATCATTATTTGTAGAAACATCCTGCAAAAATATTTTAGATGAAGAGATAGCCATACAACCCATATACCTCTATTTCTGATGAAAATGACCAAGTGTAACTTTCACCAATTTCCGTAATATTTCACGAAAAAACGAAAAAATCAAGATCCTATGACCTTGCACACCATCATTATGTGTAGAAACATCCTGCAAAAAAAAATTTTAGATGAAGAGATAGCCATACAAGCCATATAGCCCTATTTCTGACGAAAATAAGTAGGTCCAACTTTCACCAATTTCCGTAATATTTCATGAAAATCAAAATCCTTTGGCCCTCCACACCATCAAGAGTAGAAATATCCTGTAAAATATTTTAGATGTAGTTCAAAAACTACGAGGAGATAACCGGACAAGCCATGATCATGTGTAATATGGACGGATGGACGACACGACGGACTGACAGACAGGGGTAAAGTAATATGCCCCCCTCCCGACAGTTTGTCAAGGGGGCATAAAAACACCACTCTTTATCTATAAAAGTTCAAATACATTAAGTGAAAAAAATCTTTTTATTTCAAGATGGAATATTCCAGTTATAAAATTTAATGATAAAACTAGGGGATCCTAGGATCCTGAATTGCTCACCATGTTCATTTCTCCTCATACAAGGGCAATAACTTTGACAAAGAGTCATCCTACAACTTCAATCCAATAAGGACTTTTGTAGGCCTTATCATAAAGATCATTTCATCAATTGAAATTTCTTACTATTATTGATTTCAGGAGTTTGGCTTAAAACTGTAAAAACTGCCATTTTTTTGACTTACAAGGAGTCAGTATTCAACCTGGAAACCTTTAAAGATCACTGCAACAATGAAACTTTGTTCTTCTCTACTACAGTTTTCAAGATATTTAATAAAAAATGTAATCATACCCATCATTTTTCGCCTTTCAAGGGGACAACTCTAATAAATTGTCCTACAGCATCTACTGTAGAAAGACATTTTTAGACATCTTCAAGCACAAGAAAGTTAGTTACATTTACTTTTCTCTACCTCTCATAGTTTATGAGATGTACCTTGAAATAAGTGGCTTAACCCTTATGTTCTATAAATAGACATGGTGGCCATGTTTATTAACAGATCAAAACAGTTGGAACAATAACGGAGCCAGCATTCAAACTTAATACAGCTCTTAATTGTTATTGTGAGGTTTTACAAGATTCTGACTATAATTAAAGTAGTTAGATATAAGAAATAAACAATTTATATACAAAGTTGAAGAAAATGCTTCACATTCAGACCCCTTTCTAGCCATGATTTCCTATACTTAAATGTCTATCATCCCATGCCTATACTCAAAATTCTATGAAATACTTGTTTTGACCCCTTTTTGGCAACTACCCCAGTAATAATTTCATAATGGCTAAGGCCATTTTCCCAAAAAATCAATTCCAACCTTCCTTTTATGGATGGAACCTTGTTGAAAAATCCTATCACTCTGCACTAACAAGTATTCAAGCAAGAAGTGAAAAAAAAAACTTGTTTCTACCCCTTTTTAGCTCATCATTTCGTACCAGTTCAAGTCACATCCCCAATTTAATACAGCCTTCCTTTTGTGGTATGGCACTTTGTAGCATAATTTCAGAGATCAATCCACCTTAACTCAAGTTATTGTCTGGACATCAGGAAAATGCTTGTAACTGGTCCCCAATTTCTCATTATGTTAAGTCACAACCCCAACTAGACAATTCCCCTAATCATTAACGGACTAATAACCCCACATCCTGTTGAACCCGACACATTTGGGGACCAATGTGGACACACGATTCATACTGGACACAATTTTTATGGGAGATAGACTAAGCACTTTTGACACACTATTTTTCTGCCATTCTAAAACACCCAAAACTCAAAACATAAAGTAGTAGTATTTCTTTGTTGATGACATCACAATAACAGAATATGACTGCAAATTTACTGAATATAAATTCTTGACAATATGCACACCCCAATATGGAAATCTGACACTCTGTTGAGTTTCATTACAATCCTACAATCCTGCAATTCCTTGAAAAGGAGTTGCGAACAATGCATCAGACCAAGATTTCCTGAAACAAAAAACACCTGTCCAACAGTAGTATTTTTTTCTTGTTGACAACACATTTGTGTTCATTAATGACCAGAATATGATTTAACTCACAGAATCTAATGGAAGCCTTGCTAATACAGGTATTTTGGATTCATTTGCTAATAATTCTACCTACTTCTGAATCAGGAAATATCTGGGTTTCTTCCATAACAGAATATGACTGCAAATTTATCAAACATAAATTCCTGAAAACATGCACATCCCAATATGGTAACTCATTAGTCCCTTAAGTTTCATAACAATTCCACACGTTATATATTGAGGAGTTATGGACATCATATAAGACCAAGTTTTGCTGAAAAAATGTCCAAGTCCATCAGCCATCATTTCTACAATGTTTTCCCAAACATAAATTCATGGTAATTTGCACATGTATCCCAATATGGTAATTTAACACTACATCAAGTTTCATAACAATGCTGCAAGCTGCTTAGAAAACAGCTGTGGACAGACAGGGTGAAACCTCTATACTCCTCCAAACTTTGTTTACTGGGGGTTTAAATATCAAAATTAAAATTACTTTTTACTTGTAACAATGTTACTTCATCCTTAAAATTATACCTTTGTTTCCAGTTGCATGCCAAAAAAAAAAAAAAAAAAATGGGTAGGTAGGTAGTGATTTTTTTTAAGCGGCAATAACCAAATCATCCTAATGGAAATTGACACAATTCAATGGTGAAATGTGTGTAAGGGGTACATATGAGATTAAAGTACACTGGTTTAAACAACAGACAACTGTCATTTCATAACAAATTTATTTTAACATCCATGGAAGTCTTCAATGCAAGAATAAAATTTTTGGGTAAAAGGCCATGCTTGGCCTCAAAGATTTCATCTAGCATGTTCCGTTCCTCCACTCATTTCATCAAAAGCCTCTTGTTGCCCACATTTTGACATTTTTTCAGCCAAATGGCAAAAAGATTGCTTGTAGTCAACATGTGGGCAGTCATTTTTTTCCAGAATAATCTGAAAACAGTCACATAGGAAAAAAAGACAGACGGATGCTAAAAATTTCCAATTGGTTGACTTTTTAATTTTTTTTTTTTTTTTTTTTTAAAGTTTGACACAGTCAGGAGTGAAATTCCAGAGTCTGTCGGGTAACGGGAAACAAAGGTATAATTTATAATTTTATTTGGCCTAAATGGATTTTAGAGATTTTTTTTCCCTTTCAATATACCTTTTTTCTCTCCCTCTCAACATTTCTGAACTGTTCATAGCATTCCTCCAACTTAACATGCAGTTCATTTGATGGACCTGTTCTTCTGTTATAGAAATATATACACATTCATAAAATAAACTGATATGACAGAGATATGGCTAACCTGACATGAAGTAATGTTTCAGTTAATATCAACATAAAATTTCAGTCAATAAATTATGATGGCAAATGCATGAAATAGATATGGAAGTGTAATGTAGTGATGCAACTATACACAAATACCATTGACTTCCCACAAACATTGTTCATGTGAAATTAACATTATCAGATAACTCAAAACTTTAAAATCTTAACAAGATATTTCAAAGTGAACAGACCATGACAGGGTGAAGGGGGTATATGTATGAAACAGATATGGCACCAAGATGTAGTTATGCTAATGCAAATGCATACTAGTATGATTACCTAGCATAAGTGAAATATGACATAGTTTTTTATGTTCATTGTTATTTACTTTACATTTTTCCTATAGATTAGGTAAATTTTGGTCTTTTATGAATAGTTACACTTCATTTATTTTGGGACCTTTTACAGCTTGCTTTATGGTATGGGTCATGCCAATCATTAAAGACCGTGCAGTGTTCTAGGATTTTTCAGAAATTGAGGTTTCCTTGGAAAAAATCAATATAGAAACAACTTTCCCACAGTCAATGACTGCTTTCCTAACAAAACAAATCCTTACAGCATATGAAGTCTTCAACTTGCCATGGGAAAGTGTAACTAAGTACTTAACTTTCCCTGACCCAAATTTCACATGCCCCAGGTAACGGGAAATAGGAATCCTAGAACAATGCCATGTCGTGACCTCTATAAGTTTTATTGTTTATTGCTTGACTGTCTCACTTGCAATCATATCATCTTTTATTTTTATGTTAAATAAATGCAATTTGGGGAACAGCTTCATATGGCCACATGTATTGAACCCTGATCAGTTGGAGCAAGTATTGACTAAATCTTAAATTTTAACCCTAAAATACCTAATAAATTTAATACTTGACTACTTCCCCAATTCAACCTACTTCAATCTAATTAACAGAGATGATTTTATGAGGTGTGCAAACAAAGCCTAATTGGCAAAATTGGAAGTAAATATACAGTAAAAAAAACAATTGTAATGGTAAAATCTGGATTTGAAATAGTGGAATTCCACTAAAAAGTGGGAAAAAAATCATGTCTGAATTAATATTAAACCTATCAATTAGATTGCACTTACTTTAAAGGGTTTCTCAAGCCAGGAAACATTGGATGAAAACCGTACATGTAATGTGGAAAATCTACATACATTTCTGGTCTGTAGTAAGCTGGTATCAACCTGCCAAACTGGTCAACTGAAAGTAAATCAATCTACATTACATGGAGTCAACAATCACCAATCATAGAAGACAGATATCAAGGACATATTGCTGTTGACAATATATTGTTTGTATTCAAAGAATCAACTAACTTTTTGTAAAATTTGCTTCAGACTGTGTGCAGACATTGAACCCTGAACAGTTGGCGCAAGTATGGACACGCAATTTAAGCCTGATTCGTTACAGTAAAATCAGGATTACAAAATAACAGAAATCCACCAAAGAAGCAGAAGAAAATCATCCCTGTTTATGAAAGATGCCAACATTGGGACTTGTGTAATCAACTGTAAACTGAAATATAATTGTCGTACAAATTTCCCAGTTTGTTCACATGTCTATATTATTTTTCCAAATTAAAAAACAGGAGCACCATTTAAAAACAATTAAAATAACTACTGCCCAAACCATTCCCAGCTTTCCTTTGGAGGTATAACTCCATCATTGTCCATTTATTTTTAAGTCCAGATACGGTCTAGATATCAGTGGATAAAATGCTTGGTTCCTACGGTAATTCCTAAACAATTCAAGTCGCAAACCCTAAAAATCAATGCAAGTGTTCTTTGTGTGATATCGCATCTTGTGGTACAATTTCAATGAGATCCATTCTTTACAATGAAGCTATTGTCAAACCATAAGGAAAATGCTTGTTTCTCAAGGTTTTACACTAACTTTTCTTGCTAGGTAGCCCAAAGAACTTTCTGATAAATTATGTGGTCCTCAAAATTATCTTGCGGTCCAATCTATATGTATGATAAAATTTTAAAAATTTTATTCAGGTAACCCAACTAAACTTTCTAAGTATTCCTCTCTCAAATTTATAGGGACATAAAGGCATAGGACTACCAGACTACTGTTTGTGCAATCCATTTCCTGATCCGTTTTTAGTCCTGAATTCCTGTACAGTTTTTTAAGTCATTGTCTGGTTATAATAAAAATGCTTGTTTCTGGTCCTATTTAGGCCGTAATTCCTCAACGGTTGAATTGACAACCCAAAAAATCAATCCCAGCTTTCTTTTGTGGTATTGCATCTTGTGGTAAAATGTCATAAAGATCCATACACTTATACTCAAGTTATGGGCATTGTCTGAAAACCAAATTGTCTACAGACTAAAAACAACGATGTCAGCATGATACCAATATACGACTGTAAATTTTTGGCCTTCATAAAAAATTAAATCAAGTCAATTTCAAGAATAATTGCCAATGAACAAGCAATTTACGAATGAAAAAATCTTTCAAAGAAACCTTTAACCTAAGACAAAGTGATGTCCCGGCACTCAACATGGACACAATTTTTTAGTGAAAACACTCCAAGTAGGACAACCCTAGAAATACCATATGAAAGATGTCTATTCCTGGCAACTTGACAACACAATAAGTAAGCAACTTTCCACTGAGCTAACATTTCATATCATTTGATACAAGCATTTTTCTAGTACAGAAAATTGTACCAACCTGGAAGCCCTTGTGAATAGTAACATGAGCTTCCCACTATGGATATATACACTTCCTCAAAGTTTCCATTGGTGTCTGCTTATGAGTTATCATGGAAAAACCTGCAGGAGAGATGGTCTGACAACGATAAAACAATATGCCCCCCCCCAACAAACTTTTACTTGCTGGGTCATAAAAATGTATGTACATACATCAAGGAAACAATTATCATGTGTATACTGCTAACAGAGACAGTTATGTTTCTTACCAGCAAAATACTCTAGTGCTTCTCCTGGTATAGTTCCTTGTGGCACTAACATTGGTGGCATAACCATATTAGGGTACTTCAGCATTGGAGGGTACACGGCTGGTGAAATATTGCCAAATTGATCTGTGAAGACAAGATCTCTTTGAGCAATGGCTGGATCAAATGCATGGTCAACAAATGGAGACATCAACATATCACTGGAATAACTTTCATGTAGTTGAACTTTTGACGAGTCATGAGTTCCTACTTTGTCATGGCAACGAAGATCTGGTGGTGGCTGAGACAGGAAATTGTGATTAGTTGCAAGCTCTGCAAGTTGTTGTAGCTCTTGAGTGCGACTGCTTCCTTCTGATACCTTGAACTGGGAAGAAGGTACTGGTGAAGTTATGGGACGAACGTGTTTACAATACAAGCCATTACTTTTCCGAGTCAACTCTTGGTTTGGTTTGGCTGTAACACTTGCATTTGTGAAGGACAAAGGGTATCCCTGTGTGGACATGGCAGAAATGAACACATCATGTGGTGGAGTTTGAAATGCTGTAGCAGGGCCCTGAGAAGTATCTACTGCAGAACAAGAAGTTTGTGACACACTGATTTGCTTAGATATGGCTCCAAAAGTAGGTGGTGGCTTCTCCCTATCAAGGTGATCAAAGACAAGAGATCTGCGTGCTTTTTGTTGAACCTGTGGTTTTGTGTCCCCTGTGTAGTTATAGATTGGTGTGCTGCTACTATGGGTTCTACTGTTTGGAACATGGTACTGGTTCAAGTTGTCAAGATCTGCAAGATTTGTGTGTTGTAGGTCATGAATCAAACTCTCAAGGGCATTAGACTGCTGTGTAGAAGTGTCAGACAAAAAGTCTTGTGATATGCTATTGTCACTATTAAAAGCATTGCCACTATTATTATTGTTGCAGTTCGAGGAAAAGTTAAGGAAGTCATTAGTTGCACTTCTGTCCCAGACATCTGAAAAGCTAAAACTAGTTGATGCACTTTTGGGGCCAAAATCATCTGTTCCTGAGGACCAGGCACTACTTGGTGTAGTAGGCGAGCTGAAATGAATTAAATCAGACAGGATTATGCAAAGCTAAAAAAATCTGGAAGATACTAAGTAGACATGGAATTCGTTACGTAGAGATGTACACAAAGACTGAAAACTCTGGGTTACTGTCTACAATACAGTGGTGGGGCCCAAACTGCATTTGTAAATCATTGTAAAGTTGGATACTTATAGTAGTATAATGACAAGTTCATATAATCAGTGCATTCATTAAGAGCCAGTACCCGGTACTTTTACTTGGCTAAGGTAGCGTCTGGTACCGGCAAAATAAAAAAAGCCAAAAATATGAGGAGGAAAAATCTAGTAAATAGATATCTAAGATCGTTCTGTCTGTAGGCTTTGTATCCAAATTTGCAATTTATTGTTTATATGGGTGTCTTTGTCAAGGTCCGCATCGGAATCTAATCAGTAAAGTGATTTAATATACGACAATTTATAGAAAATGTGGTGACTTAACAATGTCAAAGCAATCACCAATTATTTTGTGCTGAACAACAAGCTAAACACAGGCGAAGATTCTATGAAAACGTGTCAAAAAAATGCTGTTCGTATTTGGAATTGCCCCATACCCATCATTTGTCCCAATATTTGTTGTGATTTGTGCAGACGAGCGCAGGTATTTTTTGTATTGACAACCAGTCAACAACGTGAAACAAACTTTTACAGAATATGATTTAAGGGACGACCATTGGATTTGGCGGGGAGGGGTAGTTTTAGTAAAAATATTCTGGCAAGCATAAGTTTGAAAAGAACATGTCTGGCCTTTGCTCACAAGAAGATAAAAAAAAATATTGGATCCGAGATACAACACTGCTTTAGAAAATAAATACATTGTAATGTTTAAAATATACTGTCTGTCTAATAGTCAACCAGACTAAAACTGCCAGCCTTGTTCTTTTTCAGAAGCAAAGAATTTCTTATCAGACTATGATTTTTTTAGACCAACATTTCACAATAAGACATATGCAATTGCACTACATGTCACAGTAATAATTAGGCGATAAACAACAACAAAATTATTATAAAAATTATTCAATCAGCCCTAGGAACCACCACATGTTATGGAATTTCATTTAATAAATGTTTAGTTTTGTTACTATGCTTTTATTTACATGTGTTAGTCTTCAAATTTTGTAAAAAGTAAATAAAAGCCTAAGAACAAAATATGACATTTATCAAAATTTCATATAAAATAGCATAGTATGTATTATACAGTCAACAAAGTTTATCTGCATAAGTCTAGAAATGGGCTTGGTGGGAATCATGGGGAGCTCCTGGATTTCAGGGTTTTGAGTCTAAATCAGTTATGATTCATCATATATCTTGATTTCAAATTCTAATATTTTAAACAAAAGTGAAGCAAATATTGCAGACTTAATCCCATATTTTCAAGTAAAAATTTAAATCTCAAAAAAAGCTCACATCCCAGACCTCTTGCCAAATTTATTTAGTACCTCCTACTTTCTGTAAAGTACCTTCTGCACAAAAAAGTAATGAAACCCCTGATAATATCAAGAAATTGTCTAAGGCTACACTAAACACATGTAACTAAAGCTGACTCCTCAATCCGTGTAGACTGGCATGAACCACAATAATTTATAATAAGAAACAGAGTAAAAACAATATGTACCTGACTTCATTGGGGGACTTTAAAATGATTTACGGAGCAAAGCTAGATACACCCACTGAGGTGATAAGAGCGAATATGGACACATCTTTTAAGTTTAATAAAGCCCTGAATTTTAAATGTGATTAAATATCCGACACAAAACATATAAAAATACAAAAATGAAAAAAACAATAACTGAACAAAGTTTCATTAAAATTACTAGAAGTGTTTTCAAATTATTGTGCAATTGAGGGTAATCACCCTTTTTCATGAATAAAGACCAAAATACAAGTTAACCATTCAAAGGGGAGCTATCATCAGAAGTAATAAACTACTTTCCACAGATCTTAAAATCTGAAATTTACAAAAATCAAAAGAGGAGCTTACATCAATATAAGGAATCGATATATAAACATTTTTCATAGCTGTAAAGGTTTTTTGAGTTATAATCCAAAAACAGAAAATCATACCATTTTGGTGCAAATAAAGTCCAATAACTCAAGAATTAATAAAAAAAAAAATCAGAAATCTATAAAAATTTATATAGAGCTCACACCAACAGAAAAAAAAACAATTCCCAAAAGTTTCATTGATCTACAAAGGTTTTTGAATTATAGTCTGAAAACAGATAATCATCCCTTTTTTGTATGAATAAAGTCTAATAAGTCAGGTACGAAAATTCAGAAACTTATAGAAATCAAGAGTGAGCTCTGCCACATAGAAAAACCAATTCACCAAACTTTCACAAAAATTGGTGGCAGCATTTTAAAGTTATTTGTGCAGTGTTAATGGCAGACAGATGCACACCTGTATACCATAATATGTCAACATCTTAAAAGACAGGTGTATAAAAACTACTAAGGCAAATGTTAGGTGACCATTAAAACTAAATTTCAGAAAAAAAAAAAAACAGGACAATCCTTTATTCACAACTTATGCAAGCATTGCACACACTGATCACTTATCAGGCTTCAATGTTTGCAGTCATCTTACATCAATATCTTAAAGGACATCCAAATTGAATTTTTCTTCCATTTGGGCAACTAAAAAAACAATATTTTTTTACAGGAACGAAGGCATTTTTACCAGACTGTAAGACAAGTCTGCCGGTCCCGCGGTATTTCATTTTCACTGCCAAAATGCATTGATAACTATTTCTTGCATTACTGAGTAACAACATGGTAACTTTCGGCATATGAAGTATTACTATTACTGACAATAATAATATGGAAACCATGATTAACATGTTGTGTTGTAAATAATGCTAGATGTCATACCTTTCAATTCCAAAATTGCTATGTGCATCATTGCTGAATGCAAACAGAGATGCCTCATCATCAACAATGCTAGAAACTATATCATCTAAAGCTGAAAATTTATCTGCACTCAAGTTGTGACCCAATCTGTCGCTAAAACTTATCTGTTCAAAGAAACCAGAATCAAGATGATGTCTACTGTTACTTTTGATTGTGTTAGCATTGACATCCTTCCAAAATAAACTAAAATCAACAGGCTGAGGTCCATCATCACATCCAGCTGATTGAAAGCTGTTATCTGTTACCTATAAAGACAAGTACTCTAATACATTTTCAGTGGTCTAGAATTCAACAAATTTAAGAGATACATGGGAAAGTTTGTTATAAAAATTATATAACTTTTCCACAAATGAACATACAAAATTAACAAATGTAACTCTCCTAGAGTGAATATCACTTGCCCAATGTTATAGGAAAATGGGAATTATAGAATAGAGAGGAATAAAGATAAACAGGAAACACAAACATGCAGTGCTGAATATCTTTTACCAAACAGAAATTAAAAGTTGGCAAAGGGTAAATCAAAGTCGCCATGCTTGTTGTAGAATTTTGTTTTTAACATTCATCTATTATCCAGACCTGATTTTACGAGGTCAACAAAGAAAGCGGAAATTGGTAAAATCGGAAGTACAGTAAATATACAGTAAAAAAAAAATTATAACACTAAAATCCAGTTTTGGAAAAACAGAAGATAATCAGGTTGTCTATTGCCAGATAATAGTCAAGATATGAACCAGACTTTGTTGAAAAAAAAAAAAGAAAAGCAGGTTATGAACCTGTCCTCCAGTCTGCTTAAGTCAGGCCCCTCATAGGATGAAAATACCGGTTTCAGGGAAATGGGCATCACTTTATTGACCCTGTTTATAATAAATATCAGACCTTTTTTTAAAAGTTTAACAGCCACAATAAATTTTCCAAAAACGTGTACATTGTTCTAAATAGCCAGTTATGCTTTGTATTCGAAATCTTCAAATCTGCTTTTCGAACGTTCTAGTGATATACTCATGTTCGTAACTTCTTTTTTTCTGACCTTACCTCAGAAAGTTTATTCTGTTTTCCATAAAATGGCTGTCCATGTCTTTGTCCAAGAAAATTAAAATTTAGAGGCTGATCTTCTTCAGATTTCATGAAATCAAATGAAGGTGGGTAGTCTGAATCCTGTGGAAATGACAAATCATTAAGTGAAATAAAAGTAATCTGGCAAAGTGAAATCCAAAGCTCATATTTCAAAGGACCAAGACAATGCAAATGCATGAGAGACAGTAATAATGAGAACTTACAGAAACCAATGAATAATAAGCTTTATAGGGTGCAGCTTGATTATACCCGACCCTGAACAGTTGAGTCAAGAATGGACAACAACATAAAACTTGATACATCTCTCAATTGGGATTAAAAGCCTGGAAAAGATTCTGACCACAATGATAATGGTCAAACAATGCTTATAAAGAAATAGTCATTTCATAGAAAGTTTAAGAAAATGCATAATTCTGTTCCCTTTCCTTGTCCTTCATTCCAACATGATATGGCTCATTACCCTCTTTAACAAAATCCATACATACACCTATTCTTTAATTACATGTATGTGCATGTAAGTTATATATGCAATCCTTAAATATCCCTATTCCAAAGCAGTAAGGGCTACAATCCTAAAAATTACGACTAGTGGAAAATGAACATGCACTGGAAGTAAACAAAGTACTGAAACCAAGAAATACATCTCTAGAACATTATGCTGGCTTTCTCAATAAATTATGCCTGACAATTTAGAAATTTCCTGTTTAGGAAAAATGTTTTCCAACATTTGAAATTCAGCTGTAAATCAAGGCTAACAAAAACACTGATACACAAGTATCTTTTCTTTTCTAAATAATCATGTATGAGCTTCAGACTGTGTCTGGAATAAAAGACTATTTACTGTGTAAAAGTATCAGAGGAATAAATAAGAACTAATCTGAGCTGTTTTAAAATATTTTTTTTTAAAATTATGTGCTCCCTCCTTTGAATTTCAATTAAGGAGCAAATGTGGGCATTATTTATGCCTGTCCATATGATTCAATAGCTAACTGAAAGTGGTTTGATAGTAAAAATATTATTTTAAGACAATAACTTAAAAAAGACACGTCACTTTATGGAAAATCACTTCATTGAAAGGACAACTTACACAAGTCAAGAAATCTTCAACAATTACAATCAATGTCATGTTTCTAAATTGAATAATTGTGTACATCATATCTTTAATGTTAAGAACAACTTAGATTTTTTTTCTTCAAATATGGTAACCACAAGAAGGAAGAAGTAGAACTGTAATGACAAAGTACATACATGTACACACAACAGGTAAACTTTACCTTTTCCTCTATAAAAGCATATTTGTGTTCTACTTCAGAATAATTTGACAATGAAATATGTCAGATGTAATACACTCTTGTCTTGGTAGGAAGATATTTGATTCACAAAATTCAAAATCATATAAGGTATCAATATTTTCATAAAAACAACTGGCTACCATTTTGAAGTTCTATTCAATCACCTGTACTGAATGTACCAGCTATTATTGGAATTTCCCATGTACTTCATTATTAATGAACAGTTCAAAACAATTCTCTTTTTGAAAATGTAACTTGCCTATAACCTATCACATTTTAAACATCAAATTTAAAATATACAATTTATGAAAAGAATATTGCCGTCTATGTATGATTGTGTTTTGTGTATCTATAGGAAATACACCAAACAGCTGATCAGCCATGACCCCAGGGTACATGACCTTTCTATTGTTAGCACATAACAAAGCTAACCAATTTAGGTTGTCCCTGACTTCAAAGAGATTTGAATCTTCGAAAAATCTTCAAAAATAAAAGTCAGTCATGTTAAAATAATACTCTAAGGTCAACACAATCACACTAAGTTAGTACTTTAAATTTAAAATACATATGACGTAATGAAATAGGTCAAATAAAATTGCTAGTCATGCCTTCCTGTTTGGTTCTTTGTCTAAGAAAACAACAAACATATAATAAACATCTTCCGAGAAAAATAACTAAAAATAATATTAATAATAACAGTTTTACAGGAGGTATTTTCCACCGCGATCGGTAAGGTAAGAAGTTCGTGGACACTTAGTCTTAAAAAAAAACATCTGTAATGATAATTCAAACTTTCGTTTCGCAAAAACAGAAAATTACTCACATTGTTAGAACAAATAAACAACATACACAATAGAAATCCGATTACACTAAACACATAATAAATCACCAGTTCCTATTTACATTCATTTGCGCTGTTGCAAAAATTCATCGAGCATACGACAGTTTTGCAGGTGCAAAAAGGCAAAATGCAGAAATGTCATGCGAACAATTTGCGTAAAAAAGTATAATCAACATACCTGCAGACTGAATACGTCATTTCCATTCGCTTTCATTTGTTCAAACACTACATTTTCAACAAATTTGTTCGCTGGACTTTCAGATTGCGCCATTTACTTGACATGTTGCTTTGTGTATGCTAATTAGAATGTTCGGGTTTTCTTTAGACTTTTCCACCTATTTACCATAGCAAAATAATTTGGCGGGTTTTATCTCCTCTTGACTTAAGAATTAAATTAAAAGTGGTTTGCAAAAATATGTAGCTTTTAGATTTGATTTCTACATTCTAGACCAAAAGAATTAAAAATCCCAGCCCTGTAAAAATCGCATAGTAGAGACCAAACAGTTTGATTTATTTTGGCTAATGAATATATGCTAAGAGTGGAAAAATGTATGATTATGATACATTCAGGTCTAACAAAAAAAAGGACAGAAAATGCTTTCAAAAATTCCTCAAACTAGAATTTCTTCGTTAGTTAACAAATTTTAAGAAAATAATTGAGTCGGCACGTTAATTTCTTAATCATCAAACAAAAGCATCTGCAATGGATACTGAATACCGCAGTGGCAATGTCTGAAAATGCATATGGGAATAGAGACCTTCTGTCAAAATCCCATAATTAGTGAAAATTTTGTTTCGTATCCGTCTGTTGGAAATAAAAAATCCATTTACCTCTGTAAATGATGGCGAAGCATTTCTTCCACAAGTTTTGTTCTCCAATGATCGTTCTTTTCTTTACCACACACAGTTCAATTCCTTTTATTTTTTCTTTTTATCCACAAAAAAAATGTGTATTCTTCTACTGAAACTCTTTAAGTTACAGTTTTATCAAAATAAAAATTCAAAATGATATGCATAACCTGGGTAGACCTATATTACTCACATATGAAATAATTCATGTATCATTACCAGTTTCCCTCTATTTAGAGATCAACACAATAAAAAAAAACATAAGTTCATGAATGTATTGTTGGTTACCTTCAAAATATCGAGAAATGATCGCAGACATTGCATTTATTATTAATTTAGCTATTGAAAGAATTGATTCATGAACTATTTGTGGCCAAATCATGAGCATTCTGAATCGCATAAATCCAACCTTCACTTCTTTTCGACGAGGCAGATTCCATATAGGAATGTCAAGTCATCCTTTTCAGAGACAAAACCTTGAAGCATTTTTTTTTGTAGGTTTCTGTGTTACCAAATGATAAAACAGCATTTCAACTACTTGAAAAATTTATTATTAACTGAAAAAAATTATTTCTGCATTTGAAATAAAAGCTATTAATTCATCAAGAAGAAGTACTAGTAAACAATAGTCTTCTGACTTCTGAAGCAATTAAGATTCTAAAATGAAAGCACTAATGTGCTAAAAATGATAATATTTATTTTGATTTTAACACTTACCTAAATGATGTTCATCTTTAAGAATACAATTGACAAACGTATATTGTTTATTTTGAGCACGTTTAAAAAAGAGCTGAAATCGTGATATCTAAATACATTTTCCTTGCATGTAATTGATGATATCACACATATAAGTGTAGAAGATGAAAAGTGACAGCCTATTAGTTGTAAGAATATAGTATCTATGGCAAACAACCTGCGCTTGTGAATAAAAATAAATAAGCTGTTTACTAAGACTAGCAAACAACAAGTTTGAGCAATACTTGAAAGTTGAATAACTTGGTATAGCAGTTAATCAGGGCATCATTTAGTAAAATCTCAAAATTTGTTGGTATTGAATTTCATTCATTGAAACAAATAGATTGATTCTATTCATTGACTTGTAAAATAAAAAAGAAACATTGCGTTAAACATGCATGTGGGATATATTTAAGTTTTAATTATATATTTTGTATTAGTTTCAAATTTAAATTTTTATAATGATTAGATGATATTAAAGTGTCCTTACAAATGACAACATGTTTAAGTGGATCTTCTTCCAATTAAAGCCTACTGGAATATCCAACAATTCAAATGTTGTAAATGACAGAATTTCAGTTGTATCGTAACGAATTCCGTCTGTATTTATGATCATGAATCGATTTAAAATTTCTTATTACAACCAACACTATATATACTTAAAGAAAAGAGTGGTCATGTCTGATTCACTTTGTCTAAAAAAAACTTAACTTAAAAAAAATGAAAAGTACAAATCTGAAATTTCATACTTTTCATTACCAGGCCCCATTTCAAAAAGAAACGTTACCTTTAGTTAATTAAGTAATTGTAATTTCATAACAATTATTGTTTTTACAATAACAGTATATTTATGGAAATTTGTAACTCCTAGACTGTTATTAGATGAAAAATGGAAGGACTACATACATATTGCCTGAAGTAGGAGGGGGGTCATTCAACCCCCATTAGAAGTTTAACGCTGCAGTTTTATTTTAGCAAACAAATAGGATTTCATTCCATTAAAACCAGGCTTTTAAATTACCCTGCTTGCAAAAAATCTTTAAGGGATAGCCGGTCCTATGTTGATGTCCGAATTCGAGGAACTTTCAAACAAAAATTTGAAGGACCGGGATTGGTTTTTTTTACTTTTTCGCCATAATTTTTTTAATGAAAACTATGAACCATATATTCATTCAAAAGCTTAAAAACTGAGCTTTCTAATGGTATTAAACTATTTCTTGTATCTTTTTTTTCTTTATTGGAAAATCAGTTTTCACCAAATTTCGTCATTTTCACGTCAAGGCCTTCACTATTTCTTTAATCTTGAGATAGCGCTGCACTTACTTAGCCACAAACAGTCAGAAATATTTTCCAAATACATCAATAATGAACGCTCTATTATAGGTCTACACAAAGTCCTGTAGGAGGAGGGAGTACGCTGGCCGATTTTACATCATCTCCCTAATATACCGAAGAAGATGTTGTCAAAACGAATTTTTCATCCACAACATAAAATGTATTTATATGATGGATGTGTTTTTCAACAGAATTTAAAAATCTTTTTTTTTTTCAAAAAAGTATTTAAATGCCTTCAAATACTTGTAACTGAAAATTCCCTCAATTATAAAATATTTTACAATTAATTCCAAAAATCTATTTAATTGTAATTGATTGCAATTACCGATTTCAATTACCCCAACCCTGGTCGGTTTTCCAATGGAAACGAATTGTGCTCTGCTACTCGCTGGCCTATTCCTTCACTCTAATTAGGCTGACTTTTATAGCTGATCTAATCCAAAAGAAGGAGGGTCGTTTAGGTCGCTTTTGTCCATTCCGGACGAGACATTTAATGAGCAACTCAGCGGGTATATTTATAGAAAAGTACCCTATTGGTGCACCAAGCTGCAGTTTTTAGTTAAGTCCCGATTTCTCATAACATGGACTTGTAATTACAGGTATTTGCACATGTTACTTTTGTTTACTTTTATGTGTTACGTTGGTTATTTCACGTTCTCTGTTGTGTGTATATGTTCTTTTGATTACCGCTCGAATCTTGGTTCCTTAGATTACACTTCCTATGTTTCAACTGACAACCTTTGTCGGTGTTATCGGGTGAAAATAATGATGTACGGAGTAAATGTATGAAAATGAAATCAGACGTAAAACTAGAAAAAATAAACAAACAAATCACGTCTTTTCAATTGAAAAAGTGTGTAAATTACATCTTGATACTATACTCTTTAAAAAAACTCGGATACAGGGTATAGAACTAAGAAATACACAATTCATGTCAAATGACACTTGAATTTAAAGGACTTATTTAATCGTTTAAATTGGTACCTAAAGTTGCAACTTAAGAACAGAATATATATTTTCAACTGGCTACACTATGTATTACAGTATGGTCTCAACACATAAACCAGTTCATATTACACTGTGATATTTAACGCAGTATCTTTTGAAATAACAGAAGAAGTAAATAATATGAACTATTATATTTACTTTCATTTTTCATTTTATGCACAAGGTGAACTTGGAAATGCAATTCAATAAAATAATTGGTTTTAGGTTAAAGGAAGAGGAACATGCTGTAAAATAAGGGATCACTATCAAAGAACACAACTCCGGGAGACTTGAAGTTTGTTGCAGTCAATAAAACCAATAAAGATAACGAGCCTACTTCATATGAAGACTTAATTAATGTGCAACTCGACCGATGTGCTGTAGGTCTCAGTCTTGTATTCTTTTTTCTATAGGCCGCAATGTTAAGGTTGCTTCTTTAAAAAAAAATCAAAAATTCTTTCTAAAGTTTCAATCCAATTTTGGAAAATTTGGCTTGATTAAATAAATGTAGAAGTTCAATTTTAGACCAAAACGAAAAAAAGGCACGAACTTTGGTACACCGGCAAACCTTGAACTCAAAATCACATGGTGTCTACTTTCACTTTGTTCTGCAGTACTTCTTGTCAACGTGATATCCTTCCTCTTTCCTGTCTGTGAATCTGTAAATAAAAATCACAATTTTTTTATCTATTTGGATACATCTTTCAATAAATCTAAAATTCCACTTCACGTACACCCGCTCAAGAATATCAATACAAGACTGAGACCTGTATTCTCTTTGGCATTGTACACCCAAGCAAAAGTTTTCGCACGCAGACATATGGAAACATGTCTTTTTTCCAAGACTGGAAATTACCTTGAATAGAAAATTTAATGTGCACACAAAGACAGTTGACAGAATAGCAGTTGCCCTCCCGCAGTATGTTTTCAAAGACCTTTATTGCAACGACGATGAGAACAAAACCATATTTTTTATTATTATAGACTCGTATAACGACATTATCTATTGTGAGATTTCTGCAGAAGAATTGTTTTATATAATTTTACAAACGGGAAAGCTTTTGACAATGATCTTCCTTTGAATGAATGCATCAAGGGCACCTGCTATACGTATATGTGCTAGGTTATTCTACTGTGAATAGTATTTTGACATTGTATTCACTTAGACAGCGGAAGAAAAAAAAACTCTACTGCGCATAATTTATTGCTTTGGAGCCCAAGCCTTCGTTCAAAATTACTTGATGTACAATTCTTGTTTATAAAACCAGCGGTCCTTTGCACAAACATTCAAAAGTGAAAAAAATTAATCGTAAGTTATGATGTCATAATGGATCAAAGTATTGTTACTTCATAAGTTTACTTTATTATTTTCTTTTTATAACTTAGGGGAGGGCTCTGTTTTACCCGCCACATACTTTATGTGCCTGTCCTAAGCCTGGAACATGTAGTTCAGTGGTTGTCGTTGTTTTTTTTTTATGTTTTACGTTTTTCTATAGATTGGGTCGGTTTTCGTCTTTTGTGAATAATTCACTTCATTTATTTTGGCGCCCGTGAAAGCTTGCTTTATGGTATGGATTTTGTCCATCATTGAATACGGTGCAGTGACATGTAGCAGTTTAATTGTTCGTTGTTTTGGATTTTGGTGGATGACTGTCTCATTGACAACCATACCACATATCCTATTTTTATATATATTTTTTTGTAATTAAACCAACAATGGGATTTTATCAATTGCATATCAAGCTGCTGGTATTAGATAGAGAAAAAACTTCTATAGCATAGTTTCCTTTGTATGCTAACAGTTTGGAAACTTATGTGATTAACAATAATACATACATGTGGTCTAAAATGTATTTCAGAGAAATTATTTTTTAAGATGTGTTTTCTGAGGGAATGTTACATAATAATATGAAATATAAACAGAATGCATGCTCAAATAATTTACTCTCTCTCTCTCTCTCTCTCTCTCTCTCTCTCTATATATATATATATATATATATATATATAATCAAGGCTAAACTACACCCCAACTCTAGAATCGATGCGAGGTTGCAAATTTGCGACGCGAAATTTGGTCGCTCCCTCGCCTGCAGTAAGTCCAACTCTCTAGACGACTCGGCCAACTAGGCTATATTAAAATATAGCTTTCGTTAACCGAGTGATACTTCCTCGTAAGTAAATCTAGAGCGCGAAAACTAGCACATGTTGTAACTGAATAGGACAACCTCTGATAATATCGAGTTAGGCAATAGAGGATCTGCAACATTATACAAATACAGCCACACCAAGTGTATAATACATATAAGATGTGATAACTCTACCATCTTACTTGCTACAATGTGTTTTTATGTAGATACATAGCATGCGTACGCACGGCCATGATCGACATAGAACGTTAATATAAGGATGCTGTGGAATATGGGAGAGCTGAAATAACTCGGGTTTAGAATGAGTTCAACTGAAATTCTGCAATTTAAAAAAAAATGTTATTTAGGAAGAATTTTCTCCTGTGATTTATTATTCTATAATATGAAATACCAGGATTATTCACTAGATTAATTCGAGTTTATATTCTGGTGCAAATCCAGAACTATCATTTATTACATGTAGTATGTGATACGATAAATAGATTAATTGATATATCATGGGTGAAACATGAGAAATATATATAAAATGCACATTGAGTCAATCTCGTATGACATTGAAATGATAACCAAATGCTGAGAAAAAGATGAATATGTATCGCAAAAACTGAATAATTTCAAATTAAAGCGTTACATTAACACAGAAAATTAAAAAAAAAATGAATCCCTAACGGTAGAATATACAGCACCGTGCCAAAAGTGAGTCCTATATTTTAAAATTTCCCTCAGAATCTGTATGAAATTACATTTTTCATAGAAAAAAATACTGTGAAGCTGACATATATGTAGCATTAATCTTGATGAAAGTTTCATCAACGGAAAGATACATGTATCAAACATAAGTTTTATAAGGACATTTGGGTAGGAGATTGAAAAAAGATAACTTTGAAATAACAATAGAAGAGTTCTTAATTTATGACGTTATTAACCACCCGTGATTTTATTTTCAATTGGTGGCATGGCATGAGGCATCAATTTTAATTCATCATAACTTTTTCATTTTTTAAGATAATTGAAAAAATCGTTTTGTTCCCTAAACTGCAAATAAAACCCTTGTTATCCATCAAAGTTTTAAATAAATGTTCAGTAATTAGACTATACGTCTAAACATAAAACTTTAATAAAAAAGGAGTAAGTTTGGTAAGGACCCCTTTTTGGGCATTTTTGACAACTTGATTAAAGCTGATTTCTAGGTAGTAGTAGTATAGTAACATGGTCGCTATGAATATATGATGTTATTGGCGTGATTTGCGACATTCATTTCAAAAATAACAGTTTGCATTTATGTAACTTTTATAAAAAAAAATAAACCTTTAACTTTTAACATTTCTGCATTTTTTGAGATGGTTTTTGTGTGGAACGGAAGTGGCCACACATCTGTTGACTCAAGATACTTGTAACTGACAATTGTACACAAAATATATGAAGCACAAGAGTCAACACGCATGTGGCCATTGTTAAAAGAGTGAAAAACTGCACACAATTTGGTGTTTTCAGTCAAATTTGAAGGACATGTATGACCGTATATGTTCACTAGACAAATTATTACCATAAATCAATCAAATCAAATATAAAACACATTAAAGAACTGGAGAAACAACATTTTTTTTCATGTAGACATGGTTTTTGAGGCAAAATTTGGCCCTTACCGAACCATTCCCTTTCTATGAAAAGAGAGGTTTTACATAAAAATATTACTTCAAATCATTTTCACGTACAAAATATGAATTATTTTAGCTATATGAACCAATTTACAGAACCAAAATTGTATAAAATAACAAGTTAAAAAGTTGCGAAAAATTGGTTTGTTTATTTAGTTGTTTAATTGTCAACCACTTTGACACTTAATGATATGCAAATTAGTGAATATGACAGCACTAATGAGATTGGCGAACTCAATAGAAACAAGTACTATCTTTAAAAATAAAGATAGCCGACGCAGTAAAATTTGTTCTTTTTACTTATAATTTTCTACATTTCATTCAGGAAATAACAGATATGGCACGCAATTTCAATTTTCGAACGCCACTAAGTTATCAGTATTCGGCCAATCGAGAAACAGAATTGCGATCAAGTGACATCAAAAATTTACTTGTTTTTATTGTTATTTATTGCGATCAAGGACTTAAATATTGCGCGAGATTCCAATACTTGCGATATACAAGTCCTTGTTGGGATTCAATACTTTTTTTAAATTTCATTTATGAATTACAATAAAGTATACTGATAATTTAAACATATCCACCAACTTACTAATGTAAAAAGGTCGAAAAACATGGTTTAAGATACAGAAATTAATAGGATTAGATAATCATTGTTTCCTCATCAAACGAAATATATCAAATGTAAAACAAAGAATACGTACTTAATCAAGCTATTCAAAATCAATATAGCTGCGTAAGAGAAAATAAAACTCTTATACAAATCAAATTGCAGACATGCTTACATTTAAATCGGACAGATCCACAATTTGTAAATTTAGGATTAGTGCTCACTCTCTTGCAGTTGAGAGGGGACGCTACAAAAATTTCCCAAAAGTAACCGTATTCGCACAACCTTGGTTCCCTTGATTACTCTTTCATGCAGTTTTTTTTGGTTTAACCGAATTCTGACATATGATAAAAGTGTTCAGCATGATGAGCTCTATCTGTGATGTAATTTTTGTGAAGATCTGTTGACCCATGTGGAAGTTATTGCCCTTTTTGAACGTTTTTTTGCTGTTTTTGCGGTTTTTACTTTGAAAAAAAATCTCATCCTCACAATGTTCTGTACACAAATGACAGCGCTGTTACTAAAAATAGAACAAAGGGATCGAAATACAGTTTTTTTTTTTTTTTTTTGGCAAATAACACAAAAATTCAGTCGAATTCTGATGGAGAGTAATATTGTTCACAATCAGTAGACGGACCTTTGCCAAAATTTTCAAAATGATTTGTTGCATATTGTAGGATTTATGGCCCCTGAAACAGATTTTTTAAATTTTTTTGTCGTTTTAACGTGTACAACTCTCTGAAACCAATTGCAATGAAATTTAATAAAAGTTGGCAGAATTTTTTTAAAGGTTTTTTCCATAAACTGATAATTTTAAGTTTTTCATCAGTCAAAAAAACAAAACAAAATGGCCGTCGTTACTAAAAAATAGAACACAAGGGTCAAAATGCTTTTTTGCTTCAACTATAGAAGAATAATGAAAATGAAAGTTGCCCATGAGACAAACATGATATTCTGAGTTGATGGGCAGTATAGAATCTATTTTTTTAGGCGGCCATTTTCAAAATGGCTGCCATTTAATAACCATTTTCACCAGTTGTGCAGATTCCATCTTAAGGAAACTAGGTTTTTTTAAGTAATGGTGATGACGAAAGATTGTTCTTGCCATTTTCCGCTAATTTTCACACTTGCTTTGATTTTAATGATAATTGGTTTATAAAGTAAACATGGTCTCCTTGTATGGAAATTTTGTGTAGTCGTGGTTTAATTTTTTCTTTTTCAGCAAATCTATACTGGTCTAATGCCCCCTAAGATGTGGTGGAATAACAGGACATAGGGGGACCCCTCCCCAAATTTTTTTCCAGTGGTTCTAAAACACTTTGAAGGCATTTCCAAAATTTTACAGAATACAGTGCCTTAGGTACTCTTTTGAACTTACGTCAGCATTCATTGATATATATGTTTTTTTTTCAGCAATTTTTTGTCAAACATGGTAACAAAGCATGATACCTATATACTTACTTAGTTAATAGGGTATGTTTTTTTTGTTTGTTTGTTTGTTGGGGTTTAACGTCCGAGCAGCAATATTTCAGCTATATTCAGACAATGAACATGAAATGGATGATAAAATGAACATGAAATGATAAAAAAGGATGGGTCACAAGGATAATAGAGTCGACAAATTTTGATTGCCACTAGAAAAAAGGGGGGATGGGAAAGGTCGGGCAATTTAGCCTCCTGTGGCGGAGCGCAAAGGTTCCTACTCCTATCGAATACCACAGCAGGGTTCTTTAAGGTGCGAGGAACGTGGCATCTTTCCCAACACGGTGCACCACTATGGTTTGCGGTCAGGTTTTCCGTATTATAGCCTGACAACCCCAGCATGTAACATGCCAGGGGTACCCCATTCCACCACCTGGGGCACACATCCCAGTTGCTCTGTGGGCAGAGCGCCTAACCCCCGGCTAGGATTCTTAGCACTATTTAGTCACCTTATACGACAAGCTTAGCGCTGCTGCAGGCCTATTCTTTTGACACCCGGACCTACACGGGGTGGGTATGGTTTGTCAGGTGAGCGATTTAGGCTCTTCGAGAGCCTCTTATTTGTATGTTAAGATTTGTGTATTGTGTCATAATCATTTATTGTAAATATTTGTAAGTCAATTATAAATATTCATAATTGAATTATAAATATTTGTAATGATGATGTTATTTATAATTAAATTAAAAATATTTTTAATTATTTATAATTATTTATAATTATTTATAATTAAATTATAAATATTTATAATTAAATTATAAATATTTATAATTAAATTATAAATATTTTTAATTATTTATAAATATTTATAAATAGGCATTTTTGTCCACTTGACTCCGATTGAATTATAAATATTTATAATTCATTTATAAATATTTATAATTGCCATATTTATTAATATTTATTATTCAATTATAAATACTAATAAATAATTTATAAATATTTATGAATGAATTATAAGTATTTATAATTATTAATAAATATTAATAAATAGGCATTTTTGTCGACTTTGGCTTGCCATCCTTTTGGTACTGTGCTGATTGTACCTCCTTTATAGGAATTGCCTGGTAATACAAATTACCATGTATTAATATTTTAATATTATTTGACTGTACATTATTAATAATGGTCATATAGAATTAAAATATATCGTACACTTAAAACAATACATGGTTTTGTTTTTCAATGTGCTCCTAGACGGGAGAAATTTAACACAAATTTTATAACAAATGTCAAGGTCGTTATAAGCATTCAACTTTCTAAGTCTCAAAAATGTTTATTTCAGCCAATCTTTTGGTCTTGGTATCAAAGATAACATTGATTGGACAAAAGATCAAATGCACTTCTCGATCATCGAAAAATTAACATAATTTTGTATTACACATCAATGAATCACTTCTTCCAAAACATGTTTCGTCAATTGTAAATCTGGTAGGTTACATTTGTAGCTTTTAGCTTTAACGTTCGAACTCGACCAAATACATCCATGGACAACGATTAACGCAATCACGGTCCTTCACTGAGTTTATTTTTGAGTGTATTTGAGTAAGTAAATATACCAATAAAACCATACATTTGAATATTACTTTGTAAATACGAAAGTAAAGGGCTCATAAACAGATAGGCCTAGACTCCTTACTAATGAAATTGTGAATTTTAACTTAAAGACTTGAAAATATTAAAGACTTTTAGATCTCACCATTTTCAACACAGCCCTGAAAATATTAAAGACTTTTAGATCTCACCATTTTCAACACAGCCCCGTGCAGGTCCGGGTGTCAAAAGAATAGGCCTGCAGCAGCGCTAAGCTTGTCGTAAAAGGCTACTAAATAGTGCTCAGAAACCTAGCCAGAGGCTAGGCGCTCTGCCCACAGACAACTGGGATGTGTGCCCCAGGTGGTGGAATGGGGTACCCCTGGCATGTTACATGCTGGGGTTGTCAGGCTATAATACGGAAAACCTGACCGCAAACCATAGTGGTGCACCGTGTTGGGAAAGATGCCACGTTCCTCGCACGTTAAAGAAACCTGCTGTGGTATTCGATAGGAGTAGGAACCACTGCGCTCCACTACAGGAGGCTAATTTGCCCGACCTTACCCATCCCTCCCTTTTTCTAGTGGCAAACGAAATTTGTTGACCCTACTGTCCTTGTGTCCCATCCCATTTTTCATTTTATCATTATTTCATGTTCATTTTATGATCCATTTCATGTTCATCGTCTGAATATAGCTGAAATATTGCTGCTCGGACGTTAAACCCCAACAATCAATCAATCCTTTTCAACACAGTAGCAATTCTTGCCAAACCTGCTCATCATAATTTTATTCCTCAATGAAATCGTGGTATGACAGCTGATTTTTTGTGAGCAAAATATCAGTAATCTGTTAAACATTTTTTCGTAAATTTTGTGCATGCACTTTTTTCACAGGAGAGGACAGAAATTGGTTGGTTGGAATTATTTACTTGCGAGAAATACTTGTTGGCATGTACAGGTCTTTGAAAATATACACCAGATCCAGTACAAAGTACTGTACAGTGGATTCCACTTCATTGCATATCTTGTTAGTTTTCAATTTTGTTGTAAGGTCACACTTTGAATTTGATTGGTCAATCATAGGAATTTAAATTGGCTGGAAGCCATTTGGAACTATAAATTCCATCTGCCGAGATGAAAAAAATTTCAATCATAAATATCTTCAGATATAGAAATTAATTTTTAAATTAGTGGTGTGTCGATGATTGATAAAAGTCTCAAACCAGTTGGTTGACCATCCAGATGTGATTAATTGATTGAAAATTTCACAATCAGTTAGATGAATTTAGCAAAGTCATTGGTCATCTTTAAATCAACGTTTTTACACACAAAAATGTATATCCCAACATGTATACAAACTTAGACCATAGTTAAGGACAATTTTCATGTTTTTGTACTCTTATGACTTTACAATGTACAAATGTACATGTACTTCTACAAACTGTACATTTTGGAGATACAGTATGCTCGATCTGTTCTATCAATATAACGTCCAAATATATTTGATGTACATAAAAGTATTACACAGTGACCTACATTTTGTACCTGTATATAAGTTAACGAACCATGTTAAATGCACCCATTATAATCTACAATGTATCAGCAAAAATGAAATAAAATTTCAGCAACATGCTTAGTTTCAGAGGGTCAGTTCAGTTCAAAGTCCCATACTGGCGAGAACTTATTACACTGTAAGTCAAATGCCCATTTTAGAAAAATTAGTTGGCAGTTACTTTAACTTTGAGTGAAACTCATCATTAGGACTCAAATACCTACCAAACATTTATTGTGTGACGCAATTGGGGTAATCACAATTTGTGTCTCAATATCTGTAATTACATGTATCTGAATAAAGGCCATGAAGAAATATATGTCTGTCGGCGGTTACTCGACCTACCCTATTTTTTGCCTTGACCCTAAGTTACTTTACCAGCAAACTGAAATTGAAAAAATAAAAATTGTTGATTTCTGTTGGGTTAAAAAGTTCATTACAGCTAAGTCATTCAGGAATTATAAATTTATTGAGTGTTTTCATGTTCGCCAAAAAGTTAGGAGCATTATATTGCTGAAATTTAATAAATGTTGTCATATGAACAGTGTTCCTAATAAATAGACTTATAATAAACACAGATGGGAAAAGTAACCATAAAATTTTACTCTCAAGACTAATGATTTGGTTGAATTAAAGGTGAAACCTGTGCTGAAAAAATGAAATGAAAATGTGTACATACTGAGTATGCTTTTGTTAAGAATATAACCATGAACAGACATAATTTGTTATGGCCTAAGTGACAAGAGTTAGTACCCTGTAAGTTACATGTACATGTACAAAATGTACACAAATGAATAAAATAGTACATGTATAGACTGTACTGTGAGATGTGTGCATGCATTGGAGTAGGTACAAATGTACATATAGTAGATTTAAATGACCAGTCAATTGACTTACATGAAGCTGAAATGGTTTATCAGTGGTCCATGAGTTTGATCCTTGGTGATGATGTTATATTTTTGTGAGGTAAATCATTCTCTCCCATTGCATCAGTTACACATGATTAAGTTGTGAATGATATTAGATTCTTCATGCACCATCCATACGGTATATACATGTAACACATTATATAAATTTTTAATGCAGGAACAAAATGGCCAGTTCTGGCCATGAATGTTACTATGGAAAGAAACCAGATGAAATACCAGTATTAGAATTAGACACATTAGATGATGAAATAATAGCTAGCTATACAGGACCTGATGATGGTTTAGCCTTCCCTGTCAGAGAACAAAGTGAGTAGAAATAAGAAAAGATATGGTGAAATGCTACAAATGCACCAGGGTATAACCTAAACACAGAACAAACTCTTTCATAGGTCACCAAAAGGTCATCAATAAGTGTAAACACAACTTTAAGTAACCTCTGAAAAACTACAATTACATGTGTACTTTGTAAATTTACATGTATACATATGTAGCTACACTTGTCACATGACATGGCATATTGTTGACACATGAAATATATGTTATTTTTGAAAAGGGTTGTGTTTCAAAGACATCAAAATGAAAAAAAAATGTATATTATACATGACTCGTGAGTTCAGCGAACTTAATACTGAAAAAGTATTCTGGAGCTCTGCATTGATAGTACTAACAGTACATGTATATGATTGCTTAGCCAGTTAGACGCAACCCTTATGCCTAAGATTAGCAAAATATTGTTTTACCAAATGAAAACATCATAAATTAAGTTACTTCATGTATACATGTGTATGTATAATTTACATCATGCCAAAAGGCAAAAGGTAGAAAATTTCCAGATTTATTTAAAATATACACATATGATTTGGGCAAAGTTAATTTATTTAGTGGGACTTTGAGAAACCTTAATACATATAGATCTAGTACATTGTATGTGTGGTATGTATTTTTCCAGATGGAAATACAGGATTTAACAATGTTGAAGTTGCTGGTGTGGCAGATTGGAAAAATAAAACTGAAAAAGCATATGGGATTTGTATATCGTTATATGAACAACACCCTGTAAATGGAAAAATGTCAGGTCAGTATATGTTTTAAGCCTCTCTCTATGTTAAAGTAATGAAACACATAACCTAGATATACATGTATGCTTTACCTTTAATTTAGAACAAACATAAACATTAATATAAAGGTAAGATTCTATTCCCCTATCAAAGGGTTCTTTGAAGCATGGTACATGTATATATAAAACATGTAGCACAGTTTTGTGATAATCATTTTACAGGAGGATATTTAAACTTTAACAACATTTGTAAATATGTTAAAATGAGATATGGAATCAGATATTAATCATGAAAATTGCTTTAAATAGATGTGTCTAAGTATATATCCTTAAAATGATGAGGGTACAAAAAGGTAATGTTTTATGACAGACTAGATGGTCAGTTTGTAAAGTGATTATCATTCTGCTATAGCCAGAAATTCTTTTAAGAAACTGATTAAGCTGTTTTTTTTTTCGTATACATAAACATGTATGCTAAATTTAGCTCTCATGTGAACAATAAATTCTCAATATTTAGTTTGAAATTTACTGTACATATTTGGTATTATGTGCTCTGATTACTTGGTATTATGTGCTCTAATTACTGGGTATTATGTGCTCGGATTACTTGGTTTACGTTTTATCAATTTCGTTACAGGCGTTTTATTTATTTTTAACAGGTGACCCAATAGCAGATGCCTTTGCTATATGTGCTAGGAAGAATAACTGTCTCTTACTGATAGCTGATGGTGTTAATTGGGGAGAAAAATCCAGATTAGCTGCTAGATGTGCCCTGTATGGCTGTATGAAGTATCTCAATAAGCAGTTATATGACAAACTGAATCAGCCAAGAAATACAAGGGTAAAATTACATGTTTCACTTCCATTTTATCTCATAGTGTAGTCTATTATTCAGCATACTTGCACGCACATGTGCAAATGCATGTACACACACTTGTACAATATAATGTTAATATACACTATAAGGGTACCGTGGGAAAATATATTTACTTGTGTGTGTATGTAGCAAGGGGATGTGGGAAAATTAGATGCTATCTAACCATATTTCCATACCTGTTAATCTCAGAGAGAGGGTATGTGGGATACCTCCCACATTTCAACTTTTTTATGTACATGTAGGAGGTTTTTTGCTACAAGCTTCTAAGCATTATTTAATATAGAAAAACAAACTTCTGTGCAACTTTTACATTAAACTATGCAGGAGGGTGAACAGGTATGTTTTCCTCGTCCGCATACTGAAGTTAAATCCACTGATTTTGCTTTTTCTTGCAATACATAAACAATGAGAACTAGGTATGTTTTTTAAATATAAGTAGAAATTTAAGTATGCTTAATCTGATTTGGCTATTTTGGCATCTATAGATATTTTTTTGTAAGTTTTGAGCATTTGCAGGCATTTAAATATGCTTAAGAAAAAAAACTTTATACTTGATTATTTCAGGAAGTGATAGAAATACTCAGGAGCTCGTTTGACCAAGCCCATCAAACAATTCTTTCCAATAATGGTGGCCTAACAACAATGTGTGCATGCATGGTTTGTCCAATGAAATCCTCTAGAGAGTTTTCTGTGTGTTGTGTAAATGTTGGTGACAGCTATGGCTACATACTTGGAGAAAAAAGAGGGATACGTGAAATAACTATTGGGTCACATGACATTAGTTCAGAGAGGGACATCAGGGATGCAGGTGGTGCAATAGGACCTGTTCATGGAAATGAACCAGAGCTACAAAACCTTACTTGCTCCCTGACATTCGCAAGTGAAGGTGATATTGTATTTTTAACTACTGATGGCATTTCAGACAATTTTGATCCTGTTGTGACAAAAGTCGCTCTACCTCGCAGGGAAAATGGAGATAACTCACCAACAAGTTCTAGCAGTGAACCCATTATCAAACCTGAAATGGAACCCAGTGAGAGACACATTTATGGAATGAAAGAAATGGAGAGAATCATAAATGAACAAGAATTAGTCACAGAAGAGCAATGTACTGCTCAGAGTTTGTGTGGAATGCTTGTACAACATGTACTTATGTTAACAGACTCAAAACGTAAAGTGCTTGAAAACCCTGCCTTGTATAAACGTAGAAAATTGACTCCAGACCAGAAGAAAAAACGTGACTCAGAAATAATTGAGAAAATGTCAAAAGCTGCAGGCAAACTTGATCATGCTTCAATCGTTGCATATGAAGTTGGTGGTGCAAAAATTGATGACGATAATCTTGAGAATATTCCCATGGTGTCCAGTCCTACAAAATCCTCCTCTAGTTCATCCATTAGCAGTACAACAGACTCAAACAGCAATAGTAACCGTAGACATTCTCACCATGGCTTTTCTAATTCTCATTCTAAACCATCTAGACCTCGCAAGTTATTTTCCCGTTTAAGAAGTCTCAGTGTGACATCTCCACAGTCCCCTCTTAGTCCCACATCTATAGGAAAATTGTCTATATCACCATCAAAATTTTCATTTAAAAGACCTCGATCACGTTCAGGTTCAGAACCCAGCACTCCATCAAGTCCAGGGAGTCTAAGTTTCCTGCCTAAAGATCTGAGATCTCCATCACCGATGAGTCCACAGAGTCCAAGTCAACATTTACCTGCTGCTTCTCCATTAAGGAAGCCTAAGAAGAATACCAGTGTTGTTGTGTCTTATGAGTCTGCTGTATGAATTTTCTTACATCTTTGATCATTTTACATAATAGGTAAACATATTAAGAGGAAGTTTTATTGTTACACCATGAGACTAAGGACTGACATACTTGTTCTTGTCTTGAACATTGAAGAATGATTGTTTGTCAGCATGAGTTCTCACTTGATTTTGTTAAGTTTTTTTTATTTGAAGTAAAATTGTTAATCTTTTAAATTATAAATGGTATAGTGTAAATGTATGAGTTTTCAAGTATTTTGATTTGGATTAAGAGAGTTTGTGAGAACAGGTAAATCTTGCTAAATTCCAATTATAAGATAACTTAAAAAAAAACCCTTTAAAACTAATTGTTTGTCTTCTAAAGTATGTTTTATGAAATATTTTATCTAATTTATTTTTATCATATTTAATTTGACAACAATGTTACAAGTTAGTTGATACATTAATAAGTGCCTCCAACAATCTACCAATCAAACAACAGTTTCATGTCTGTCTGTCTGTTACCTGTAGAGCAAACTGATTTTTGTACATAGTACATGTATGTTATTTAAATGATTGAATGGTTATTATGACTTTTTGTCTTGATATTTCCTACTCTCAAATAAAATCCAGTTAACTTTGGCCAGTTATTATCATACTTCTCACATTTATCATTTGTTTAGTGCAATGAAGCTAAAGAAAAAGAAAATAATTTTCTGCTTTCTTTAAACATATTCATCTGTTTGCCACAAAATATACCTGTTTCAAGTAACACAGTATACTATTTGTCTTATTTTATTCTGGGAAAATACATGGCTGAGGTTGTTCACTTTTGTCTGCTATACAATACACATGTACGATTCAGTAGATTAACATGTTTTATAAAAACACATTTTTGTTAGTGCTAAAAAATATTTTACATGTAGCTTTATAGGATTGAAGTTATGAAATTTATGGGGAAAAAATGGAGAAGCTTTTTAATGTTGCTCATTGAGACATTTTATTGTGTATCTAGTTTTAGTTAGAGATTTTTTTAATTGAAATGCAATAATGACTTCATGAGATTGAATTTAGGTAGTTTGTGTTTTGCTTTTTAGTTTGAATGGTTGTGATTTTATTCTTTGCTTAATGTATGTTCTTATAATTGAAAAGAAATCCTTATTTATGAAATCCTTGTGGTAAAATAAAACTTTCTCATCCTTTACATTGAAGACGTGAATACTTTTCTGACAAAAAAGCAGGTTTTATATACACATACATGTGAACTGCATTATTTGTCAAATTATTTCATGTCAGGAAATCTTAAATTTATGGTGAAAGAACAAGTAATGGTTGGAAGATTTATTTTTGATATATATGATAGGATGGATGCAATACTATTCGAAGTTAACAGTTTGTTTTTAATATGAAAATATACACTTTAAGATAAAGCAGTTTGTATAAACTCAAGAGAGATTTACATGTACATGTATTTTCATTGTGAATAAGGGCAACAACACAATTACAGAATACTTATCCATTTCATAATCAAGTCAAGTCTAAAATAAATCTGGCAAGACATAGTTATCTTGAATGCTATTTTAGTTCAGTTTTTTATTTAAAAAAATCAATATACATGGGAAAAGGGCATTTGTTTTTTTTAATTGGTTCTAATGAAGATGTATACATGTACATCTGGGTTGAAATTTGATTGTTTTTATATATTTTATTATTTTATGTATACATGTATTTATATTCAAGCAAAATTCAGCCTTTTTGCATTGGGAGAAATTAATACATAATAAAAATTAAAATGAAAAATATGCATAATTTTTTTATGCTTCAATCTTCTGTTTCTTTAGATGCAAATCATAGAGTGTCATTTGGATAACAAAAAAAGCGATCTATGACGTCTGTGTTACCATGGATAAGAATGTCACAAATCCAATACTGAACTTTCTATGTTCAGTAAAGTTGATCTGGAAATTTTTGAAATAGACTGATCTTTTACATTCATTTGTTTTAACAAATGTTTAAAATTCATCTGGAGAGACACAGACTTTTTGTAGCACGCTAGACTTCTTAAAATTAGGCTTCTGGAACAGGGTTATGTTGCAACAAGATTGAAAACATCATTACAGAAGTTTTATGGTTGTCATCATGAACTCGCGGGTTGTTAGGGTGTATCTGTCTGCACTATGAGAACTGATTTGTTCAATGTGTCCTAGTTTACCTTTTCCTCTTTCGTCTACCCTGAACTTGACATTTTATGAGCAACTCAGCAGGTGTTTTTGAAGAAGCAGAGGGTGCTTACCCTACCGGTGCACCTGGTCCATGCTCCCAGTTTTTAGTGGAGTCCGAGTTGCTCATTTGCTTTTGTTACTTTGTATGTATGATTTTAGTTACTTTATGTTCTTTGTTTTGTGTGTCTGTTTTCCATGTCAGGTCTTTGTCCTGGATTACATTCTTTTGATTTCTGCTAAAATCTTAGTTCCTTTGATTACCGTTACTCATTCAAAGGGAGGGACTAAATTCTAGGAAGTGTTCATTATCTCTTAATTATTTGCATTTGAAGAAGGTTGTACCATAGAAAATTATCGCAAATCTTGTTTATGCATTTTATGTGCATGTTCTTTTCATATTTTAGTTCTATATATTAACCATATTTATATACGATACTGCTAATTTACTTTTGATATATCATACTTTTTTTCAGAATTAACCAAATTTATCATTGTATGCTTCAGGCTATTTTATACATGCTTTCCTTTTAGTTTGGTGTTATCACAATGCTTCTCAGAGAAGTGAATGTTAATGATAAAAAATCTGACAGTTAATTGCATTACCTCATCGTTAACCTTTAATGTTTCATGGGCCTTATTTTGATATTAATAATCTTAGACAAATAAAGCATGAGATGTTACAATGTAATCTACATTGATTACAGTAGATATATACTTAATTGTTTGCAAGGTAAAAAGCTGTATTTTACATCTTGTCATCCATTTTAAATGCATTTACTATACTACTTCTAATGTATTTATTTTCCCCTTATGTTGTATAGGGTTATTAAATGGTTATTTTCATATTAATCCTGTATTATGTCCAAGTACAGTCCTATTGGGTTGAGATCACTTGTATTGGCCCCAGGCGAAGCCGAGGGCCAATACAAGTGGTCAAAACCCAATACGACTGTACGAGGACATAATACAGGATTAATATGAAAATAACCATTTTATGATCCCTTTATTAAATGATGACTTAAAATAACAGGAGTTATCTGTACAAACCTTTAAATACAGCTCAGTATGACATATTTTCTATAGTCTGTTTCAAACAAAATGGCGGACAAGTTTAACTTTTATACAGGGCCAGAATTAATACAGGGCATGTGCCCTGTATTAAATTAATACAGGGCAATTGCCCTGTATAAATTATGGTTGCTAAAACCTCCTGTTGTATTAAAGGGGCAATTTACATTGTATTTTAAGTCATCAGTTAATAATATTATATATTGCAATATTTTTATTTATATATTTTATTTATTTAGTAAGCTTTTTTTCCTTTAAGTTACCAATTTTTTTGTATATATTGTTTAAATTATTAGTTCTGCTTATTTACATTTACTATTTTTTTCAACTAACATTGCCTAGCCATAGAGAAAATGTCTGAATCACTGCATATTTGGTATGGCAATAATGATATCTTTTTTTATTTTTATGGAGGTATTGTGTACATGCTAAAGTCATACATTGTTGAAAATAAATATTGGGAGGAAATTTGTATTTTCCAATTCCATATACTGGTAGTATTTTATTAAAAGAAATACCATCATAAAATTTCTTGTACAATTATTGTTCAATACCGCAAACTTAATGGCATTTGTTTAAATTGTTTTCTTAAAATAAATTAAATGAAGGTAGGGTACATGTAAATCAGTACAAGGTTCAAAATCATTGTTTGAGAAGAGAAAAACAATGTATAGAAACTATAACAAAACCCATCTTATTTTGATTGACACTGGTGTACATATATATATTCAAAAATTCAATCAGTAGTTTTTCCTAATTTAAGTTATGAGCTGTAGTTCTGAATAAAATATTGACACAATTTGCAATGTAAGTGCACAAATGCTGGCAGCTTAAATCCTGTAAATGCAACATGAATTTGGTATATTTGTAAAAAAACTGAGGTTTGAATGTTGATATGTCTGTAAGAGTGAAATGTGAAAAATCACAAATTATGCTTTAATGACATGGCATCTTTTATGCTAAAATTTCATCCATGACTTTACAAAGATGGAAAGAAGGCTATATTATATAATCACCTTATTTTTAATAACCATGAAATGATCAACCGGGAATGGGGTGAAATTCCCCATTTGTTTGAAAATTTGTTAATTTTGTATAAAATTTGGCAAAAATTTGCAAATTGTAGCCAGGACCCCACTCTCCCTTTTTATGATATTTCTTGAGCCCTCTATTTAAAAATCTTTAGATCTACCCCTGATGATTATACCATGGTTTATATTAGCTCAGATGGAAATAAAATAATTTACTTCAGGAAAATAAGTTTTGTAACCCAACACTTTTATTGATGTTATTATATCTCTACCATCTGATGTTAACATTTTTGTTTTAGTTAAACATGTCTTTTAAACAGGGGTCGTATTAAATGTTATACTAACTCTATGTTATATTATTTCTTGTTATTAAGTATTGGTAATGAATATAAAATTTGATGAGTGGTGTAAAATGACGTAATTCTAGTCTTTTTCTTCAATAAAGAGAATAGTTATAAAAGTGTTTTTATTTATTATGTTACCCTTCTAAAGTCGTCGTTTCGAAAATTTCTCGTCATGCTATTTTAGTAGTCATGGTAACGAGAATGTAGATTGAACCATCTATAGCGTTGGTTTTTATCTTAAATCATAAATAGTAGTCATTGTAGAGTTCAACATAATTATTGTGTCCCACAAAAAATAAATAAATAAATAAATAAATAGATAAAAAAAAACACACACACAAAACATAAAAGTAGAATGACACCACAAGCTATTTAAAATACACTTCTATAAGTTATACTCTCAATTTACAAATCATTTAGTTCCTTTTAAAACAAGACAAGAAAAGTTGTCACAAAACAAAGTTGAGTCCATGAGGTGATAGCTAAATTTTATGTCCATCTAGAAATCGTCCTACTATAGATATTTCATCATTACGTGATGAATGGTAGTATCCCAAGATAAAATATTTCAAGCATTGTTTCGCCTGAATGTAGCTGAAATATTGCTGCTCGGGCGTTAAACCCCAACAATCAATAAATCAATCAAGCGTTGTTCTGTTGCTTTTAATAGCACGGAAGCAAAGTATATATGGATGGAATGGTAATAAGGTAAATCGTTGTTAATGTGAATACATAAAATCGCCAAGGAGGACGCCCTTGTCCTAGAAACCAAAAAGGCAATTTATCTAACAAGAATTACAACCCTCAAGAAATAATTAATATGAATTTAGAATGTTGTTTCCCATCAGTTTGAGGTTTATATAACAATATAAAATCTATTTGACATTTTTTTTCAATTAAAATAATATTGAAACGACGTTTTTAGTCAAAGACCTTTAGAATGTTAAAAGCGGGAAAAAATCCACTTGTTAAATACGATATTTATTTGTACATGTATTCACTTGGAATAAAGACTCCCTGATCACACGTGGTCATGTTAATACTTTTGTCTCTGTATGAATGTTTCTGGTTATTTCCCTTATGTCTTTTCTTTCGAACATCTAGCTTTTGCTGGTAAAAATGCAATAAAAAGGGGCAAAAATATAGGTTTTATATTTTTTATTCTTTATGTTCATCGATAATATGTAACTAAGGAAATGCGAAGTGCTAATTTCTCTACGAATGTTTTGCAATATACAAACGATTTAAATGGTTGGTGTTTTCACAGATACACACTTTTTTAAATTGCTCTGCTACGGTAGGCGTCCTCCCCTATTCTAAAAACATTTACGCAATTTCTCATATGATGTCAAATCCAAGAAAGCTTTCTGTTTAGTGTGAATCATTGTACTTGACGTATGCTCTTGTTTCGTAACTTGGATTGTTGTATTTGTTTTTCACGATTTTCAAGATTTTTAATAAGATAACTCAGACATAATGAATATGTAACATGATAGTATTGTCATATATATACACATAAAACAATACATTCAACATAACGAAATAATAATATAGTATTCACAATAACAATAGAAAATATGATTATGCATGGTTTCAAAATGATGCAGCTATTCTTTTTATAAAAATACAAAGTCGTTTGTAAACCTCAACGTTATAAATTGATAGCAAACCTTCCATTTTAACTTAACTTGGATATTTAATATAGTAATCTGGTAAAATTCTATTTCTCAAACTGACAACTACTTCACTTTGACATATAAATAGCAGATGAAATTCATCACCAATACCATTTTCACACAGAGTACAAAATCTTTCATGTTTAGGAATATTTTTCTACCTCCCTGTTTCTACAGGAATTCTCAATCTACATCCAATGTTTATTATCAGAGGTAGACTTAGAAAATAATAGCAGTGATAAGACCTATACTGCTACCACTCTCTCCGAAGAAGAGATTGTGGAAAACCATAAATCTGTGCTATCCTCTTTTGGTCCGTCTATGTACTGGATTCCGAAATTCCACAAAAATCCATACAAACAACGTTTCATAGATGGATCTGCAAAATGTACCACCAAACCTCTTTCAAAACTTTTAACTTCTATACTCACAACTGTCAAAGAGAGTCTGCAGTCTTACCATAACACTTGTTACTAATAGTGGTATTAATTCAATGTGGATCCTGAAAAATTCGAAAAATCTCTTGGAGACAATCAGTTCAAGACTATTATCAGAATATAATACCATTAAAAGCTATGATTTTTCAACACTGTATACTTCTATTCCCCATACTCAGTTAAAATCCCGACTTAAAAACATTATACATTGTTGTTTTTCCAATAAAAGATGGTACACCTAGATACAAATATATAGTTCTTGGTAAAGCTTCCTCATACTTTGTAAGAAATAATTCCCAATCATCTTCCCAATATACAGAGGAAGATGTTTACAAAATGCTAGAATTTTTAATCGACAACATATTTGTCCAGTGTGGTGAACGTATTTTTCAACAAACGGTCGGCATTCCAATGGGAACAAATTGTGCTCCTTCACTTGCTGACCTATTCCTTCACTCTTATGAGGCTGACTTTATAGCTGATCTGATCAGAAAGAAAGAATATCGTTTGGCTAGATCCTTCAATCTCAGTTTCCACTATATAGATGACGTATTATCTTTAAACAATCCTAATTTCGGGGATTTGACGCATCGCATCAATCCAAAAGAACTTGAGATAAAGGATACTACAGACACTGTGAAGTCAGCCTCATATCTTGACATACACTTAGAAATCGATGGTAAAGGAAAACTATTGACCAAGCTTTACGACAAACGTGATGACTTTTCATTCAGAATTGTCAACTTTCCTTTCATCTGTGGCAACATTCCTTCGGCACCTGCGTATGGAGTGTTCATATCACAACTCATACGTTATACCAGAGCTTGCCGAAACTACGCAGACTTTTTGTATCGCGCTAGAACTCTAACAAATAGGCTTCTGAAATAGGATTATGTTGCTTCAAGATTAAAGTCATCACTACAGAAGTTTTATGGTCGTCATCATGAACTCGTGGATCGTTATCATGGTGTATCCACCTGCACCACGAAAACTGATTTATTCAACGTGTCATAGTTTTCCTTTCCTCGTTTGTCTACCCCGGACTTGACTTTTTTATGAGCAACTCGGCGGGTGTTTCTAGAAAAGCAAAGGACGCTTACCCTATCGGTGCACCTGGTCCATGCTCACAGGTTTTAGTGGAATCCGAGTTGCTCATTTGCTTTTGTTACTTTGTATGCATGATTTTAGTTACTTTATGTTCTTTGTTGTGTATGTCTGTTTTCCATGTCTGGTCTTTGTCCCTGGATTACATTCTTTTGATTACCGCTATAACCTTGGTTCCCTTGATTACTCTTTCAAATTAGAAACTCTAAATTTTGTTAACCATACTCTATTTTTTTCATTCAACCGAATTAAATATTTCTCTAAATCAAATTCATTTTTAAAAGATCATAGTAGATGTTGAAATTTCATTATTCCATCTTGCAATAAAATGATCCGATAAAATCTGCTTAAAATACATCTTATTGTGTATGTCCTGGGTACACTGTGCTTAACATAGAGCTAATGACCGGTAGTTTGTTTCTGTTGACGAATGTGTCGTTGGATCTTGATGGCATTTATAATGTTTCGTTCATATTTCATTCAGGTTTATATTCATATTGTTTAGCTTTCATCTGTTCTTTTTTCCGACGCACTCTGTATGGTTCCGCGTTTTACTCTTTGACCTTAAAGACGCTCAGGACTCCATGGAAACGCAAGTCACCTGATTGCAAATTTGCTTCCCGATTGGCCAAATACTGACAACTAAATGGCGTTCGAAAAAAAAAACTATCGAAAATTGAAATTGCGTTCCATGTGTTATTTCCAAAATGAAATGCAGAAAATTATGTTAAAAGTACAGTTATCTTTTTTTTAATATAGTACTTGTTTCTTCTTTGTCCTCTTTGCCCCTAACTTTCATGTTTATGTATATCGTACTTGCAGTGGGTACCACTGACATCATATTTTCGATTCCATTTGATGATTAAATATATATTCATACATTAAAACAATAAAATTTTATGGTAGCCAGCGTATCACGGATCTCAAACTGAACTAATACTAACATGGGTAATCAGTAGAAGTCCACATTAGAACTGTAACAAACAGATTGCTATTACACATACCATGTTGGAATTCCGTAGTCTTGGGAAACTGTCCAGTCATCCAACAGCACTATGAGCAGTAAGCAAACATTGAGTAAAAGCAGAGTTTTATTAAACACTTGATTGCATTTGTCTAAAACAAGCAATAGTTAAAAATATGATGTAAAAAAGAAAACGTTAAAGTAACCAGATAAACATTCTTGACTCCCCTACGTGTCTGGTATAGTTGGTCTATTCTCCAAGTTCAGGTTCAATCAGATGTGATAATTTTAGTGTTTTACATGTTTCATGTATTTTGGACTAATTCAATGCTTCATTGACTGCATTTTGCATGTCAGTTAAAGAAATGATTCCTTTTTTTTCATTTTACAAAAATTAACAAATGACCTCATAATGCAACTGAAAATGGCCAACGCGTTCTTCCATGGTTTAAATTGGGTCCATGACGTCCATCTGTGTAGGAATCTTTAGATTCGATTACCTATTGTGTGACTCGTTTTTTCATTTATTGTGTCTCTGATGTTTTCAACTTTTGTTAAAGAAATTTTCCGCGTTTGGTACTTCAGTATTCCCGCTTTATGTAAACAGGAAATGATGTTATTCACAGCTGTATTTTGTATTTTGTTGACACCATCCATCCTTTTTCGTTACCATCTAGGTCGCCTGATTAACTAAAATATTTAGTGTATATTTAAGTTAATTTATAAATGATATTTGAGACAATTGTCTGAAAAAAATTATTTCATAACAATATCAGGATAAAAAGTATTGACAGAATTAATTATTTAACCATTATTTCACAACAGAAAACACATTTACTAAATATCATGACAAAGACAAACCTTTGTAATGGAATTGTTACCAGGCTACACAAACCGACGGCAAAAAATAATCGTGAAAAAGAGCATTGGCCAATAATTACCACCCGGAAGTTGTGCCAAGGCCTCTGGGTAAACTGAAAACGCAAGGCCAGGAACTACCTAAAGATAATACATCACGTTGTTATCTGCAACAAATTCAATTGGCTTTAAGTCCAAAAATAAAAAAAAAATAAAAACGGGGAAAAAAAAAATATAGTGAACATTGATATCTAAGTTATTTCAGTGTTTGACTCAATTCGCCATATTTGCTTTTTAAAATAATTTTATCAACTGATGATTAATAAGTGTGATTGATTAATTTGTACTTTTTTTAAGAACCGGGCGTCAGTAGAAGAAAAAAATGAAAACATAAAATGTTCATATTACAATTATCTGCCCATAAAGGTTATTTAAACTGCATTACTGTCATTTGTGATATTGTCTCTTAAAAAAAAAGAATGTCATAATAGGTTTTAAAACTCACACATTCAGAAAGGTGGATGTTTTTGTTGTAGTTTGATTGCAGATGTTTTTAAATGAAATTTATTCACATAGTTTAAAGAGTAAAGAAGGGAATAAAGATTCTTGCGTTAATCGAAAGAATATAATCCAGGGACAAATACCAGACATGGAAAACAGACAAACACAACAAATAAACTTAAGTAACTAAAATGATACACAAAAGTAACATAAGTAAATGAGCAACTCGGACTCCACTAAAAACTGGGAGCATGGACCGAGTGCACCGGTAGGGTAAGTGTTCTCTGTTTTTCTAGAAACACCCGCCGAGTTGCTCATAAAAAGTCAAGTCCGGGGTAGAGGAAAGAGAAAAGGAAAACTATGACACGTTGAACAAATCAGTCCTCATGGTACAAATGGATACACCGTATATAACTGTCCGTGAGTTCATCATGACAACCATAAAACGTTTGTAGTAATTACTTCAATCTTGTAGCAATATGACCCTGTTCAAGAAGCCTAATTGTAAGATGTCTAGCACGATACATACAGCTCGAGCTCTGTATAAACATCATACACATGTGCTGAACGGTTGTTGGCGGTATATATAGTGAGTGTTGAGCGTCAGATGCTGTTCAGAACTTGGATTCTTCAAGAACAGGCTGTGACCTGACAAAATAATTGTTTGTGCTTGTCTTCTTTTGTTCGCTACGAGATTTGTTTTAGACGTTTTGACTTCAATGATTTTTATATAGTTCACATGATCAAACGTGTTTTCTTGAACGGGCATATATACAGTAATAATTGTTTTGTCTACACGCAGATATAAGTCTCCTTTAGAGGTTTAACTGTCTTAATTTAAGTGTCAGTATTTGTAAGAATCAGGCAGTCGCTGAAACGTGGTTTAAAAAAAAACCCAACATTTTGATAGTGTAATTTGACTATTTGCACGATAAGAATCAAGAGCAAAAACAAGATTTTCCATATCATGTTGGTGCATTGAAATATAATTTTATTGAAATGCACTGTAAATGAACATTTAAAGGACAGATAACTCAAAAACCTAATTTTTCTAACATTCTTTTGAAAAAATTACGACTAACACAATGATGCAGAGATAAAAAAAATGTCTTTTCAAGTAGAGAAAGCATCCTTGAGTGAAATAATATTGTCAGATCGGTAGGGTTTTGAGATGCATTTTTCTGATTTTTCCCATTTTGCATAAATTTTACAAATACTCACACCTAAGTGTTAATTTAGGTAATTGAAGTTGTAAACATCAATTGTTGTCATCGCAAAACACTGTTTGTAAACCCCGACCTTACGACCCAATTTATACCAGTAACTTTACTGCTACAACACTCTCAAAGGAAGAGATAGTTGAAAACCATAAATCCGTGATATCCACTTTTGGTCCCCTTCTAAAGACGATGATCTTGATATACCGTACATGTATTAGATTCAAAACTCAACAGAAATTCATTCAAACAACGTTTCATAGCTAAAAATTCTAAAAGTGTTCACCCTTGAAAATTCAAATAGCACCCCAGCAAACTAGAAAAATTAGTTAGCATCTTTTTACTTTAAAATAATAGCTTCACATTTGTAACATTACCTACCATAAAATAAGTAAAATAGCATCACTTTAACATAATGCTAAAAGACCCTGGGAGAACACTGGAGACCCATTTTATTTCTCGGAGAGGCTTGAGTACTGTACAATCAACTTCTATTGCAATTGGTATATAGTGTATAATGTGTAGTGTACGTGCATGTATTGAGTTAATTAAAACATATCCTTATGGTCATCATGTACGTAGATAATAGGCCAAATGGTTTGAGTTAACTATGGATATTAGTTGTCATGGTGATAAATGGAAAAGTCTGCTAATGCAATCTAATTTTATCAGAACATATGCATATTTGTAAGCGAGAAAGATCAATATAGTAATTTAATTTTAGAGTGTGTTCATTATAATTACAATAAACAAAATAAATGACACGTAAATTTTGTAAGCCGAATTAACAGGGTAACAGTCACGTAATATAGTAAAGGGTGGGAATCTTGCTGACAATTTATGCACCATGAAGTCTCCCAGATCCCCACGTAGACATTCGTGCTTTCTAAGTTCTTTTACCCTTTCTGTGCAATTATGCGAACAAGTGTTGTCACAGTTCATAGTAAGCTCAAGCACTATATATCCCAGGTATTCGTTACTAAGAGACATAAAATTCCTCCAATTACACCCGTTTACTATTCCACCAAATTGAGGCAAATATCGTTTACATTTTTCGACAGTTTTCCACGTTGTACAATACGGCAGTTTTATTTTCTGTACAGGGTAATACGTGATGAAACCGTAGCACATCTCATCGGACGTTCCCTCGCCGAAATATGCAGTTGTATTTGACGAAGCGGACGAGTATGAGCATGTTGTTTTGATTTCATCGCCAGGTTTTACCTCAATAGGCGGGTCAAATCTAAAAACATAATAAGGGACAAATACAGTTTTTTTTAAACAACAGTTCGATGCAATGGTATACTAATTACCACTTTGATCAGGTTAGGAATATCAAAGATTTTCCATATTTACTGAAAAAAACTAAATTTTCTACATAAAAACAAGAATCCCTTCAGCACCCGCGTATGGAGTGTTCATATCACAACTCATACGTTATACCAGAGCTTGCCGAAACTACGCAGACTTTTTGTATCGCGCTAGAACTCTAACAAATAGGCTTCTGAAATAGGGTTATATTGCTGCAAGATTGAAGTCATCACTACAGAAGTTTTATGGTCGTCATCATGAACTCGTGAATCGTTATCATGGTGTATCCATCTGCACCACGAAAACTGATTTATTCAACGGGTCATAGTTTTCCTTTCCTCAATTGTCTACCCCGGACTTGACTTTTTATGAGCAACTGGGCGGGTGTTTCTAGAAAAGCAAAGGACGCTTACCCTACCGGTGCACCTGGTCCATGCTCCCAGTTTTTAGTGGAGTCCGAGTTGCTCATTTGCTTTTGTTACTTTGTATGTATGATTTTAGTTACTGTATGTTCTTTGTTGAGTATGTCTGTTTTCCATGTCGGGTCTTTGTCCCTGGATTACATTCTTTTGATTACCGCTATAACATTGGTTCCCTTGATTACTCTTTCAAATGGGTACATATATTATATAAGGTAGGAAAACGTTTGAAATGATATCTTTTACGGCAAACCAAGATTCCTTTAGGTATAATATTAAAATTGAAATATGAAATGATCTGTCATGAGACAGTACGACTAACCAATAACATTGCCGGTTTTATAACTCCTTAACCTTTTAGAGTTAAACGAATATACCTATTCGACAATTTTTATAGCTGATCTGATTAGAAAGAAGGAATTTCGTTTGGCTATAGATCCTTCAATCTCAGTTTCCGCTATATAGATGACGTATTATCTTTAAACAATCCTAATTTCGGGGATTTGATACATCGCATCAACCCAAAAGAACTAGAGATAAAGGATACTACAGACACTGTGAAGTCAGCCTCATATCTTGACTTACACTTAGAAATCGATGGTAGAGGAAAACTATTGACCAAACTTTACGACAAACGTGATGACTTTTCATTCAGAATTGTCAACTTTCCTTTCATCTGTGGCAACATCCCTTCGGCTCCTGCGTATGGAGTGTTCATATCACAACTTATACGTTATGCCAGAGCTTGCCGAAACTACGCAGACTTTTTATCGCGCTAGAACTCTAACAAATAGGCTTCTGAAACAGGGTTATGTTGCTACAAGATTGAAGTCATCACTACAGAAGTTTTATGGTGTATCCATCAGCACCATGAAAACTGATTTATTCTACGGATCATAGTTTTCCTTTCCTCGTTTGTCTACCCCGGACTTGACTTTTTATGAGCAACTGGGCGGGTGTTTCTAGAAAAGCAGAGGACGCTTATCCTATCGGTGCACATGGTCCATGTTCCCAGTGTTTAGTGGAGTTCGAGTTGCTCATTTACTTTTGTTAATTTGTAGGTATAATTTTAGTTACTTTATGTTCTTTGTTGAGTATGTCTGTTTTCCATGTCTGGTATTTGTCCCTGGATTACATTCTTTTGATTACCGCTATAACCTTGGTGTCCTTGATTTCTCTTCCTTATAAGACTTAAAGCTTTCTGTTTTCATTTTGTTGCTTTGTTTAGCATATGACTATCCAGCATTGAACTACGTTTAGCAGATGAGTTTGTGTAGAAATATAAATATTTTTGTGACATTAATTTGCAACAGTAGTTGACTCAAGCTGTGCTCTTTCATCAATATAAGTCATCATAATTTGATACTTGGTAACCTCATTGATTAACTATCAAAACAATATTTCAATATTTACCCTACTATCATTAAAACATTAAAAACAACTACACGGTGAATTTTTTCTGAAAATTTGTCTATTGATTCGCATATGAATAGTTCATATAACATCATTTTTGTACGAAAATATGATGTTTTTGCAAAATAGAGGTTTTTTCAATAGCTGAAAATTATCCCTTTTTTGTTATTTTGGTAAATTAAAAGTCCGGTATCTCTTCTACAAAATGGAAAGAATAAAATGCGATATTAAATCTGATATATTAGTCCTTTTAAATTGTATTTGACTTAATATTGAGTTATTTATTTAAATATATTGTCAAAATGACTCTAAATTACCAGATATGGTTCAGTTTTGCCAATGATTCAGATTTAAAAAAATAGCAATATTTAAGTGTTCATTGTTAAAAATCTGCACGGTGAATTTTCTTTAAAATTTTACAAATGATGCGCCACAGTCAGTGTAATATCATGTACAAATTCTGGGGGTACCCCAGGTTTACTACATTAAAGAAACACAACCACACAAAAAGTAATTGCAAAGAATTTTTTATGTGATCCCTTATTCGTGTCACATCGTCCATTCATTTTTTACCTTTCATTAAAAGGGACGGTTATAGCCTTATAAAACTAGTTTAACACCACAACAGATTTCATACGACACAGGGACACATTAATGACAAACATGGTGATTGTCATTAATGTGCCTTGTCTCGTTACATTACTGTTTTTAGTTTGATTTTGAAAAATTGTCATCGTTAAGTTACCGTGGATTTTATTACTTTGTTGTCGGGCCTTCCAGAGCTTACTGTACAGTGTGTTTACAGTTATCGAAGACCTTTTGGTGATCTCTGAAGGCATTTTCTATTTTGTATTTAGGTTATACGCAGATGCATTCGTTATGTTTATCCATATCCGTTTTTTTCCTATGGTGTAATATTACAAATCTCTACCCGTTCAAGAAAATATATACAACAACCGAATCTTAAAGAATTTGCGATATCGATATCGCACCATGAGACAATGTAATATCAACAAGTGATATAAAAATTACGCCCGGCTGTTGGCGATTGGCTGTTATGTGATTGTGTAGCATTGTCTATAAAAATCTGATTGATCGACAGCGATGTTGTAACGTTTTTTACGTTCTTCTCTCAAAATAACTTCTACTGATACACATGGACATCATGCGATATTCAACTTTCACTCGTTTTGCAACCTATAATAATTAAGCTTGTATAGCTAAACTCTGTTCTATAACCATTGACTTATTGTATACATATACTTACTTGTAAAAAATTGGTTTATCATACTGATATTTCTCGTCATTGGTTATGTCTCTTACTTTTTTGTTACCACGAAAAATTTCTATTCTCTGACTTACTCCTGTAATAAATTAAAGAAAATTTTCAATTCTCCCAAATAATAAAATTAATAGTACAAAAGTTTATCTCAAATCAAACTTAATACGGAGCAAGTTAGTTTCTTTGCAATTTATGTTAACGAAAAAGTAATCAAGGGAACCAAGGTTACAGCAGTAATCAAACGAATGTAATCCAGGGACGAAGACCAGACATGGAAAACATACACAGCAGAGAACATAAAGTAACTAAAATCATAAATACAAAGTAACAAAATCAAATGAGCAACTCGAACTCCACTAAAAACTGGGAGCATGGACCATGTGCACCGGTAGGTGAAATGTTTTATCCATCATTTCTGCTAGATGTCAAGTATTTAAAATATTGTTCATACCTGTGCACCAGACCCATGCTCATAGTGTTTAACAGTGTCCGGATTGCTCATTTATCTATTTGTGTGTCTGTTATTTCAGGTTATTTTATATTCTTTGATAAATGTCTATTTTATTTTTTTTGTCTGGGTGTTGTCACTCAATTGTGTTCTTCTTGATTAACGTTATTACTTGTTTTCCCACCTATAATAAAGGTATGTTTGCCCAAAGAAACTTTTGTTTTCTATTTTTCCTCGTTCATTTTCAGTTTTTGTATAAAGAAAAGTATTCATTAATTAGCTTCAGCTACTCAAGGGCATGTAAGCCTCTTCACTTTACTCCGTGGTTTCACGAAAATGGGTACAACCTAAGGTTCAAATGCATGAAAACTTTGTCATTTACAGAGCGCTGATTTCAGAATTAAAAGTCAAACATCTTTTTGTGTAAATATAACGATAAAAATGAAAAATATATATGAAGATTTTGCTTTTTTAATGCAGCGTTCTGAGATCCAGGAAGTATGATTGTTTAAATAATAAATTCAGATGGATCTACGGATTTCAATACGTTCTACATAAACAATTCCAATAAGGAAGATGACACTAGAACACGATTTACATACCCTATATGCAAAAGGTAAATTAGAATATAATTTATACTATGAGAAAGGCTTCAAAAATTGTGCCAAAAATTGAAATGTGCCGAATTGACCTGTATTTGGTAACGTGACCAACATACAATTTCTGTGATTTCCATTTATACACCATGTTATAGGAGAGATTATTCTACAACAAAAATAGGTATAACGAAGTGGATATCTGGTGTCTCTATACCGTTCCCATCTTTTTTGAAGGTTTACACAATATATTTATTTTGATACCTTTATAGTGCATATGATTAACAGCTCTGGTAATGAAAACACTTTCTGGAAACATGGCTTTAGTGCAATCACTAGAGCAGGTAGAATGAAAATCTATATTAGGAAGACCAGGTGGAATCTCCAAATACTCCTGTCCGAACACCACCATTCCTGCATCATAAGGTCGTATTTTATTTGTATAATACATCTCTAGTCCAGACGAGTCTGTAAGGCCTTGAACATTGTCCCTATTATTCCAGTGTATCTGAAAGAAGTAGACAGAAAAACTAATCTATAATCGAAAAAACATATAAATTATTATTTTTTTACTTTGTTTAAATAAGAAAACTCCCGCTTCATATGTACCTGGTTTAGGAGGAGTTGAAACATATGAAGCTATTAATATGGATTTTCTCCGTTTGGAGTGCTCTGACTGTAATTGTGTTCCTTCATGCACATCTACATATGATGCAAAGCCTTCCTATATAATTACATAAAAGACTCTTGAATGGTGAAGGAGCAGTTGTATTTGAAATTTTTAAAAAGTAAAACCCTTGATTTTTATTTTTTTAAATTGGAGTCATCCAAAAGTAATTATTTTCTTTCATATACATCGACATACGTTTCCAAACCTTCCAATAAAATTTCATCAAATTCCCTTGGGGTTTAGGGGGAAACACGCTTGTGAGGCTGTAGCATGTAAAACACACAATTTCGATCATCTCCCTTTGGAACCTGAAATAGTTATTATGTTACTTCATGCACATCTACATATCATTCCCAACCTTCCATTAACATTTCATCAAAATCCCTGGAGAGGTTAAGGAGGATTTGCCCTTACAAAGAAGGTGGACAGACTGACGGACAGTCACTCAGACGGACAGATAGACGTAGTGATATATATATATCCCTTTAATCTTTGTTTGTGGGGTATAATGAAGTGAGTGAATGTAAAGAACTTAATTGTAACAGCATAAATATAACATCGTTTTGTCATTACCAGAGTGTCGCCGTTCTCATACCAAAATGCCTTTTCTTTTTCGGAAATAAAAACAATTACAGTGAATTTATCTGACAGAAAAAATCTAGAAGATACGTGAATTCCTTCATAAATTTGTGTAATAACTTTATTTTTCTTTATTGTTTAGTTCAGTTTATTTTCTTTTGTATTCATGTAAACAAATTTGCATGTTTAACATTAATTATAAGGATATAACGATGTTAGAACTGGTCGTTCCCTCCGCGGGACTCGAACTAGATGTCACAGCGGTTCGAGTACCGCGGAGAAAACGACCAAAAAAATTTGCATCGCAAATTTGACAGTTCTAACATCGTTTGGAATTTTTCAGACCTTTCTATACGTTTACATATCTTCCCTGTATCAATTTGATCCGATGGAGCAGTGTAGCGAATAGAGTCGTCACATTCTGATACGTTTGTATAATATTGATTTGTTGTGACATGCACCATTAACTTGATCCTCTATCCTACATAATAATATCTAAATGAACTGTCTCGTACTACCATACATCGTGTACTAAGTTACAGCCCTAGATTAATCCTATGAGGAGGAATGACCCGGCCAGCGAAAGCTATATTTTTATATAGCCTAGCTGGTCGAGTGGTCTAGGAGCGGTGTTGCCATAGATGTCACAGCGGTACGAGTTCGAGTCACACGGAGGGAACGACCAAAACTTTGCATCGCAAATTTGACAGTTCTAATATCGTTGGGAATTTTTCAGATATATATATATATAATTAATCATACGGGGTGATGGATCGTTAAAAACGATGCGAAACATAACAATTAAATAAACGTCTAAATATGTTTAACATCACCAGAAGATTGTAAAATTTAAATAGAATATTTCGGATAACAGATATCCTTCTTCAGCATAAAACTTATAAAACTATATGAGCATAAAACTCATAAAACTTCACGTGCATAAAACTCACAAAACTTCACGAGCATAAAACTCACAAAGTTCAAGATCAAAACAGATTCAGAAGCTGAATCACGTACGCTGTGGGTGATTGTACCTTTATCAAAGGCTCACATAAGCAACTTATAAGGAGCCTGCTTGAAAATAACAAAGAGGGTCTTTTTATCAAAGTTACAATTAAATGTGGAAAACAATTTAAAAAATTTTGTGGAGTCCGAGTTGCTTATTTGCTTTTGTTTATTTTCATTTTTTTTTTGTTTTTGTTTATTTCATGTTCCTTGTTGTGTGTGTCTGTTTTCCCTGCCTGGTCTTCATCATTGGGTCATATTCTTTTGATTTCGGCTTGAATCGTGGTTCCCTTGTTTGTTCTTGGTTACGTGATTTTTCAATTATTCAAAATTATAATCAAACGCTAACAGGTACATAGTTTAGTTATTTTTTTATCAAATATCTTTTCTTGTCGATGATTATGTCAAATTTAATGCACATGAAATGAATCACAGAAGTCAGATTAATTGAAATACTGTTTTCAAGCCACTTATAGTAAAAAAAAAAGGCATTGTGTACGATATACCAAAATTTCACGTACCTGTAAAGCTACTCGTTTAAATCCACCAAGACCAATTCTGAAACCAGATGAGTCATGAAAACAGTCTCCAAAACTTCCAACAGTCCATGTCCCAATGATAAAAACACACTGTTGGTGAGCAAGCATACCACATTCATAAGGGATATTCATTGGTTCTTCTATCTTTCTCTCTTAAAGGACAAGTGAATAAACACATTTGTAATAACTACGAGGCTCTCGCTTTATGATAAAATTTAATAGGCATATGACCGTTACCGCAAATAATATTATGATATTTGTTGGATAGTTTTGTGACGTAAAAAGGGGGGATTTGTACGTAAACCATAATATTCTCCCGACAGAAAGGGTCTATTATCACTGCAACATATGTTTTACAGATGTTTGTTATTATAATGAGTTGATATATGTTCATCATTTAAGTTTCAAAAGAAGTTCTGCAAGTTGCTTGATAATGTTTTCTGAAACATAATCGTCCAATAGAGCAAAATGAATATTTACACATTTATGGCAGGGATGCATTACTTCCAGTTTTTATCTACTTTGTCCTAGGTTTTTTACTTTAGTATGTGTATAATGATTTAATAAAAATGTCTTTTGTAGGCATTTATTCCTTTCAATTCCTGCTTTAAGCTGTCCCAGTTCATGTGATTACTTATTCAGATGCGTTCAAACACGAGATAACAACATAGCCATAATCTCCGATTATAAAATATGAAGTTTTGCTTACTTGTTTCGTCACAGCCAAAAAGAAGAATGTGATGAGTAATATCTTCATTGTCAATGATTGGCTTAGTTCCAATCATGTGATATGTATTATTCCCAATACTAGATAGGTCAAATAACTGACACATGTACGATGTTTGTTTGTTCGGTACTTTTAGTTTAGGAATTCGCAAACCCATTTTTTTCACATCTGAAATGGCAAAATTTAAACAATATTACAATTCTTTATTAAAAAAAAAACAGTTGTAGTATAAAAGTGTCAGACATGCAGTGACGATTGTATGATGGCAATACAGCAGAAAAAATGTAGAGTCCAATTTTGCAAAAATAAAAAAAAACGAGTTAAAACGAAGCATCTTGAAACTATTCACAAAGCTTGTCGACCAGCGTTAATTTGTTTACGAAATCTGTTTTGATGAAAGCCCGTATATTTTTTAAAATGTTATCAGACATGCAATATTATTAATAAAATTTTACCTGTTTTTTCTAATGCATCACATTGCTCCCTTTGACTTTCACATTGTAACCACGTGTTTTTGTCCAGGCATTGGTTGGAGTTAAGTGGTTCACATATTCCTGTAGACAACAAAAAGTATATTGGAAACGACACCAAATGTCTACGGAGGTCAACAGCAAATATGTTGAGAGAGTAATCAAGGTAACCAAGAATCTACAGGAAATCAAAAGAATGTAATTCAGGGACAAAGACCAGATATGGAAAACAGACACAAACAACCAGAATATAAAAGACCAAAATAATACGTACAAAGCAATAAAAGTAAATGAGCAACTCGGACTCCACTAAAAACTGGGAGCATGGACCAATGGCACCTTAGGTTAATCGTCCTCACCCTTTCTAGAATCATCCACCGAGTTGCTCCTAAAAATCAAGTCCGGGTTAGACGAAAGAGAAAAGGAAAACTATGACACTTGAATAAATCGGTTCTCATGGTGCAAACGGATACACCGTAACGATCCACATGTTCACGATGACGACTATAAAACTTCAGTAGTGATGACTTCAATCTTGTAGCAACAGAACCTTGTTCTTGAGGCCTAAATGTAAGAAGTCTAGCGCGATACAAAAAGTCCGTTATTTCCTCAAGCTCTGACATAACGTATGAGTTGAGATATAAAAACTTCATACGTATGTGCTGAATAAGTGTAACGATAAAATTACCGAACTGTAATATCCAAAATAAGTCTGGCAAAATATGACACCACCGGAGCAGCTGGTAGCGCAATGGTCTTGATTTGGCACAGGCATTTCAAACGAAATTGTGGGTTTTACAACACTCTTAAACTCCCTCTTCCATTGCAGCGTAAATATACCAGTGGTGATTAAATAGCATTTGCATGCTATTAGGTCATAATCAGTAAATCATTAAATTAATTAAATAATTAAAACAAAAAACAACCATAACTCGTTATTTTAGAAGAAACTGAGTATTTTTAAACTAAGGTTTGATATCTAAAAATAATTTGGTAAGAGACCTTTTGAGGCGCATTTCCTCATACCCCTGATTCAGGAGTCTGTTACGCAGATATTTTTGGCGTTTAAAGAAATTAAAGTCGTCTCTTTCTTCATAAATCTTAGTGTTGATATTGTCGTCAAATTCAAGATGTAGGTCCAAATAAATATGCAGAACAGGCTGTAGTCTCCTTTATCTCGGGCTCTGGTGGGTATATTGAAAGTAACAATTTACCAAAAGAAGGATTGTGAATGAAAAAAACATCTGTATGTAAACTTAAAGGATTTAGCATCTTTTATATTTTTTATTCTTAACAGGATCCTTTCTTTATATGTATTCGTATGAAGTTTGGGAATCCAATACAAGTTAGGTAAGTCCTCACATTTTGTTTTGAGGTTGAGAGAAGACATGGAAGACTTTTGATTAAGAACTTCTTCTTTGTCAAAAGTAGTACGTCTGTATGTGGCATTACATGCAATGTTACTATCAATGCCCAATTATTAATAGATCAATTGAGGTAATTGGCTTTACAAACAAATGAAATGTTGAAGCTTTGTCCACATGGATGAAAACATATTTCACATATAGTGAGGAAAGGCATTTAAGTGCCTCACAATCGTTCAATACGGACTTGTATCTTTTATTGACACACTTCTTGAGATTGTCAGTACGATTCTGTACCAACGATCGGATGGTACGTATCCAATCTGAGAAGGACTCGATTTCTGGTCCGTGTCCTTTTTTCTCTCTTTATACATGATCTGGCTTATTCTTCCACATCATCTATTATTGTTTTAAAATTAAGTTTCCAATTGAGACATTTGGTTCTCTGAATTTTGGACCATGAAAACTACCTTACGTAGGAGTGCATTCTCAATGATATTCAAAGCACCTGTAGTGACATGACATGTAATTAAAGAGAGAAGAAGCACAGTCACATGTTAGAGGGGACTTTAAGTCAGAGGGGTCTTTTGTGGTTGAAAAGTTTACTACTCATTGGCTTTGTATATCTGTAAGACAATAGAGCATTTTGATTTTTGAAATATTGTGGAATTTTAGAAACGACCTCTTTACGAGGATGATGTTTGTTCTAATGTAGTGAACACCTATAGGTTGTTGTTAACAAAAGTTTATTATATCTGTCTGGAAGTAAATATGCTTCAACAGGATCGAGTAAGGGATGTTGCCACAAACGATAGGGAAGTTGACAATATAGAAACAATTCATTGCATTTGTCGTATAGTTTGGTCAATAGTTTTCCTTTACCGTCGATTTATAAGTGTAGGTTAAGATCATGAAAAGCATTAAACCAAAGCTGTGTATTTTCTAATTTAAATATACAATAAACGACAAATGAATAAGATGGCATATATGAAATGTAAAAAATTGAAAATTTATGTTCTTCTCTAATGAAATATTTAAATTGAACAGATAGTTTAATTATAAGTAGGAAATTTGCGCCATAGTGCTTATATAGTAATATTTAGCATTGTACCTGATACGTACTCGAAAAAGAAAATATTGGTATTCCCCTATTCGCTTGTTTTATAAGAGTTGACAATATTTTATTTTGTCATTTTGTTTGTTTATTTTTCTGTTGCTTTTGCTTTATACCTTTGTCTCTCGTTTCAGTGTATGGTTATAAATCGTAAAATGAGCCATTGAACATAGAGATTCTGTTTCCCTTTTTACAATTTGAATCTTTCCTGCAAATCTGGCAAACATGGATTATGTTCATTTATTTTTATAAAAGAAAAAATAAGCGATTCATGACATGAAATTTCCAATTGGATAAAGTTCAAACGTCACAATTTCAGCGATTGGGATGTTTATGGCCTGATGCATGGCCTTATACATGGGAATAGGGAGGCAATTTGAGGATTCCCCAATATGTGAAATTCAAGCTCAAATAGCCAATTCACAAGGAAACCATGATGATTTGACTAGAAAGTTATCTTTACGTAATGTAAACTATAAGTATATTTGGGCTTTGAGTAAAATATAAAAAATGCGATGAAAATGTTAAAATTAGTTCTTGAGTGGTTTATATATGTTTACCTGGGTGTGAAATATTCGTCGTTCTGTATGGATTTTCTCCTGGTACCCAGTCGCAGTTTGGGTCGCCTAATTCCTGCCCATTTGTCAAGCCATCACCGTCGCTATCAATGCCACACAGGTCTCTGTTCCATTTCTAATTAAAAAGGGAATTGCAGTGCTCTTAATTAAACTATCATGTGTCAATGATTTGTCCACGCTGAAATCAATATATGAATTTAAGTGAATGGAAATAAAAAGGACATAATTATTTATTAATATTTACAGTTTAAACCGCCGACAATAACGTAAAAACAACCAAGCAAAAAAAAAATCATTTTCTTTGAAAAGAAATTGTGACCTTTTTCTGATTACAGATAATAGAAGGTTTTCCAATCGAATAGAATTAAATAATTCACAATACGTCTATATACTCAAATATGTATTCTAATATGACGTCCTTAAAAGGCTCTTTGTCCATAACTGTGGTTGATTTTAGATTGCTATGTGAGCAACTCGCGACTTACTGGGCGTGGCTTTTGTGTGTGTAAATTACTGCCCACCTTAAATCATGTAAACAAACACACGTAACATTCCAATGTGTATCAGCTGTTTTCATTCATTTCAGCAGGTGAATGAACATCAAATTCATATTTGATAAAATAATAGACGTTATGTTTTAGAAAAGTGATATTTAAAAAAAAACTTGCATACGTACATGGTAGCACTCGCCACATGCGCCATCATGTATAAAAATAAACAATAACAAATGTCAATGAATGAAACGTTGCAGTCCAGGCGTTGTACCTGTCTATGTGTGACCTTAAAATGCAAACAACTGTGCCATATCTGATATCATTCTACTTAATTCTCTATGTCTTCCATTATAAATAATAAAACAAAACACAAAGTTTCACTACTGACCATTTCAACTGGTATAGGGTGATGTGTACAGCCAAATATGGCGGGTCTAAGGTTACCATAATAGATCACGAAAATGTAAACAAAAAAGAAACGCAATTGTTCTATTAGAATCCAAATAAATCATGTAAACTCCACTGTGTCAATGTTTTACCACGGGCTGACCGTTTATGCCGTATTTTAATAAAACAATAATAAAATGGAGTTTCCGTGATTTATTTCTTAATCAAACATACATCATAATAAGCCGAAAAAAAATCAGAATTCTACTACTTTTCTTTTTCCAATGCCCCTGGTTCTAGATAAACCTTTACAGGTCATAACATTTACCCAAATTATCATTTGTGTTAGCAGGATTACACGATGGAATATTGCAATAAAAAACTGTTGGTATAGGGTATAGTGCTCATTTTTTTAAAAGTTTTATTAGACCTTTTTTTTTTATTTATTCCGACGCAGTCGGTATAGTTTCGCTTTTTACCCTTTGACCTGAAGGACGCTCTTCTGTGGAAACGCCAATCACCTGATCGCAATTATGTTTCCCGATTGGCCAAATACTGATAACTTAGTGGCGTTCGAAAAAAAAACTGTATCGAAATTTTGAAATTGCTTCGAAAAAACAAACGAAAATTTGAAATTGCGTGCCATGTGTAATTTTCTTGAAAGAAATGTAGGAATTATCAAGGATACCAAAGTTATAGCGGTAATCAAAAGAATTTAATCCAGAGTCAAAGACCAGACATGGAAAACAGACATACACAACAAAGAACATAAAGTAACTAAAATCATACATACAAAGTAACAAAGGCAAATGAGCAACTCGGGCTCCCCTAGAAACTTAAAAAGAACAAAATTGTACCGCGTCGGCTATCTTTTTTTTTTTAAAGATGGTAATTGTTTTTGCATTATGGTATATCTAAGATGGGGATGTTTGCTGAGCCAAGCTTATACGCATATTTTTTTTTTTTTTTTTTTTTTTTTTTTTTTTTTTTGTATATTTATCCTTTGATCTTTGATATTCAAATAAAGAAGAATAGAGATAAGTAAATTACAAGCAAGTCATAGAATTACTTACAAAACCCAACCAAAAAAAATAATAAGCGGCATCTGTTTCTATATTTTCGCCTGTTGGGCATTAAAATGAATTATTCTTGAATAAATTGGCAAGATATTGCATAAACAAGCTCGCCCGTGCAGGTCCGGGTGTTAAAAGAATAGGCCTGCAGCAGCGCTAAGCTTGTCGTAAAAGGCGACTAAATAGTGCTCAGAAACCTAGCCGGGGGCTAGGCGCTCTGCCCACAGAGCAACTGGGATGTGTGCCCCAGATGGTGGAATGGGGTACCCCTGGCGTGTTACATGCTGGGGTTGTCAGGCTATAATACGGAAAACATGACCGCAAACCATAGTGGTGCACCGTGTTGGGAAAGATGCCACGTTCCTCGCACGTTAAAGAATCCTGCTGTGGTATTCGATAGGAGTAGGAACCTTTGCGCTCCGCCACAGGAGGCTAAATTGCCCGACCTTACCCATCCCCCCTTTTTCCAGTGGCAATCAAAATTTGTCGACCCTATTATCCTTGTGTCCCATCTTTTTTTTTTCATTTCATGTTCATTTAATCATCCATTTCATGTTCATCGTCTGAATATAGCTGAAATATTGCTGCTCGGACGTTAAACCCCAACAAACAAACAAACAAACAAACATAAACAAGCTTTAATGTAATTTAATTTATAAAACTTGAAGGTTTGAGGGATTGAAACTTTAATGAAAAATAAAATAGTATTAAAGTTTTACAATTGTTGCGTTAGTCATGCAGTTTTCTATATTAGCGTACTTTAAAGTGTACTTCCTGACACAAACAAATATGAATGATAAGGTCATAATTGCAAGCTGTTATAAAAAAAAAAACTAGTTCCAACAGAGAAAACGAAGAAAAGAAAGCATTTGATTTAATTAATTCGATTCTTCTTTTGAAATAATTAAAATTGGTCAACGATACTCTAAACCCTTATTATTAAGAGCTGATTTGAGATTATGTATGCAATTCCCGGAAAGCCCATGGCATCCTCTTTGCAAAAGCTCACTGTTCCTGAGTTTGGTTATCTTTCTACATAAATAAAGAAATTAATATTAGTCAACCAAACGATTGAAAGCCCTTTATGAGCAACGCGCCATTTGTTTTTAATTAAATCACCCAAAAATAATTAAATCGATTTTGTCTTTCAGAGGGACATCTATCTCAACCATTCAAAAAATAGTTCTGATACAGTAAGGAATCATTTCGGATTTTAATTTGGCAAAATATTGCATAAAATCATTTCATGAATTTCAAATATGTTTGTGTGCTATCATCGTTCTAATACAACAGCATTGCAATTATATATGTTCTATTAAAATGATTTAAGTTGAACAATAAGTCCTTTAACTCAATGCGCACCAAAAATATACAACCTAGCTTTCACTTTTCTCTATTTATGTAACAAACATTTGAAACATTTCTTGTGTAATTGGGCGTTTCTTTTCTAGTCAGCTTAATGAAGGTGCCGATGTTTATTAAATACATTTCCAAATATTTCAACAGTCGTGATAATAAATACTGTATTGATATATCAATTTAGAACAGATGGAAGTATTGTTAATTACATTAAAATGACCATGTTATATATTTCTTTGATCGGACGCCAGAAAATGTTAGAGACAACTGTCGTATTTAAACAATCAGCTTATTAATTAATCAAGTATTTGAAACATATGTTATGGGAATATATCTTCGCGGAATGATAATCAGATTAACATTGATTTAGATTCATGCACCTTTATTTCTACTGAATGTTTTTGATCATGATTAATGATAACAGAGACGTTCTAGAAAGAATACTCAATATCACTGATTTCACACAGATAACAAAGGAAGTAACATCTCATATCAATCAGTTTTTCCTGATTCTACGGATGTAATTTAATCCTAAAAAAAGGAATCTTGTTAAAAGTTAATTATGTAACTTGCTATTTTTTTAATTAAAACTGCGATTCAAGTGAAACAATAAAGATAGTATTGCTAGTTTTACTAGTTTAGTTTATATTCCTTTTGACCGTATGTTTTCTGATTTCGACAGTTTCTGCTTTGAAAACTGGTGTAGTATTGACACGCATTGACCTACTTAAAACTTTCATACGTTTCAAAATTAAAGACCTCACAGCCACTTTGACAGAAAATCAATGTTTTTTGTTCTCATTTTATCTATTTTCTTGCGTAGTCCTCCGCGGCATCCGAAAGAACTTAAAGGTTATAATTCCAGTTTATGGAAAGTGGTTCACGGTAATAACTGAATTATGCTTATAAATCTTTTTTTTTTTCAAAGCCAATATATTTGTAAGTTAGATAATTATATTATATTATATTATATTATATTATATTATATTATATTATATTATATTATTAAGGGAATTCAAACACTCTGTTGCTCTGCGAGAGTGTATGCGTTCTTTCCTTTTCATAAATTGAACTAAAAGTATGCGTCGCAGGACACAGCTTCATGCGACCGCAAAGATCGAACCCTAAATAGGTGGGTCAATATAGATACATTATTGAAACTTGATACAGCGTTCGTGGTTTATATGGTGATTTGATAAGAGTCTGACAGAATTAAGCACTCGCAGAACTTTGAATCTTAAAAGATGTAAACTAGACGTATATTAAAAAACAGACAAAAAATGCTTACTTTGACCACTTTTTTACCCTTATTTCCAAACTGTAATAGCGATAATACTTTTAATCCGAAATATTCCTTCATGACATGGACCCTACAAGTATGATTTATTAAAGAATCAGAAAAGTTGCCGAAAATGTGAAGTACTGTTGTTTTAATTTGTCCCAGTTCTTTCATGAACACCTTAAAAATCAACTCGTATACACGCTCATCTTATAAGGATTTCACTATCTACCGTACAAATATTAACTTCCCGTTGGTGAGCTTCTTAAAACTTATGCACTGTTCAGGAACTGAACCTGTTTTGTTTAATTCACCTCGGCATGTCAATCGTAGTACAGTCATTCGCATGTGGCAATTTTTACTAAAGAGCCGATTTAAAATTTAAGGTTTTCTTTAAAAACGAAATTTACGTAACAAAATATTTCTAAGCATCGTGAAGAAGCGTTGAAATAGAAAACTCATGGACAATTCATCCAATAAATGCGAGAAAAAAGCATAGACACGTAAATGTTTATCTTTTTTTCTAATAATATGTCGCCGAAGTACATACACTGTATAATCTTTAGCAAAATGATTGATAAAAAAAGATTTGTAGAATTTAAAAATTTCCATCTTATATTAAGCTATAGCTATACCTAGTGGTATAAACTCGATGGAAGGTTATTGTAACTTTATATCGGCAAATACAGTCCAGTACCAAATTCATGCATGTCGCATCTATAAACTATAAGAAGTTAAGCAGAACTTTATAATACATGAATTTCTGGCCATGAAATATATATATGTTGCTATAGCATAGAGTAATTTATATTGTGATTTTTTGGAATTAAGTGCTATTTTTTGTGTTAGTATGACAATAAGTATTTTAGCAGTATCGGTAATGAATGAATAAGAGGTTTATTATTAGAGAAATATTTTTTAATTTTTAAAACGTACGAAATAACCAGATACGTGTAAACCGCAAATCGTAAACTGGCGAACTGCACCAATATTCATGTTAAGATGCGTGTGTAATCTCTTGTCAATTCCTTGCAAATAAAAAGCATTGTTTAAGTCGTATGTAATTATTTTAGTCCCTTATTATGTTCACCAATGAACATGTGCAAATAATCAAATTTAAATTTCAAATAGTGGGTTTTGTTATATCATGTTCCACCCACTGCCTGACTCTGACAGACTTATATCACATTTAACAATGCACCATTATGACGTTAATACAATGTACTAAAGCCACAAAAGATCCATTTCCCTGATATTCATTTATATTGCCATGTTTTGAACAATGTTCAAGTTATAGCTTTTATTTGTCACAAACATTACTATGTTTACACGATAATAAAGTATTTGAATTATAACAGAGCACAGTGTAACAGACTTGATATTTTCGAGTCATGATCATGGTCTAATGCCTCAACACCTTTGTTTACTATTAACCCGTTTTAAAAAAAATCTTTTTTATTCCTCATTGCGAAGTAACAAGCTTCATATGAAAAATACATTGACAAAGACTGATCATCTAATAGTTTTGAATTCATTTACTTGTCTATGTTTTTTTAAATAATAGAACTACAAATTTGTGCTGACGTGTCGTTTCTGCCTTGATATCATCGCATTTAACATGTCAGAAGAACAATTTATGTAGTGTTTAATCAGAGTAATGAATAAACTGTACAGACTATTTCAACTAGGTCGTTCAAAAAATAACTACACTATGCAATTATGTAATGTTTGTTTAATTTGACAGTTAATCGTGCATTCACTTCATTGAATTGTGAAAACTGCTGAGTGAAAGCGTTGAATGATGTTGTTTACGAGAAATCAAGGGAACCAAGGTTATAGCGGTAATCAAAAGAATGTAATCCAGGGACAAAGACCCGACATGGAAAACAGACACACACAACAAAGAACATACAGTAACTAAAATCATACATACAAAATAACAAAAGCAAATGAGCACCTCGGACTCCACTAAAAACCTGGAGCATGGACCAGGTTAGCCGGTAGAGTAAGCGTCCTCTGCTTTTCTAGAAACACCCGCCGAGTTGCTCATAAAAAGTCAAGTCCGGGGTAGACAAACGAGGAAAGGAAAACTATGACCCGTTGAATAAATCAGTTTTCATGGTGCAGATGGATACACCATAACGATCCACGAGTTCATGATGACGACTATAGAACCTCTGTAGTGATGACTTCAATCTCGTAGCAACATAACCCTGTTCAAGAAGCCCATCTGCCAGAGCCCCAGAGCGATACAAAAAGTCTGCTCAGTTTCGGCAAGCCCCGGCATAACGAATACAGTAATTGTTTTATGAGGTATACATAATTTCTGATATTTCTTTTCTCTATTTCGGTAAAGCGTATTTTAAAAGTAGAAGCTGTTTCAAATATTCCGATCCTGAACCCTTCTCAGCCGAACGAACAGCAGCATAATGAAGGAGTATTAGTACAGATTTTTCGTGTTTTTATTAAGAACATGAAATAACCAAAACAACACCTGCATAGAAACAAAAATTAATGACCAACCAGGACTCTACTTAACCTTAGAAACAAGAACGGGATGCACCGATGCACAAGGTTTGTTTTTCTAGAAACGCAGAAACAGGAAACAAGGACGATCCACATACACAATGAAGCGAACAATATAAAATACAATAACATATACAAGTTGAAGAATGGATTAAGGAATGGAGAAAAAAACTTAATGGCAGTCATACAAATATGTATATAATTAAGATTACTTGCGGATTAAGACTAATTGCTTTTCATGTTTCATGTAAAATAAATATTTATCAAAATAGTTTGGTTGAAAATCAATTAGAATGCAATGCTTTAAAATAATTATTCAGTGAACGTTTTTTTTCTTCAACTAGACAACTAGATAACAAATATCACTCTTAGAGGAGAGATGTATAGACACTCGCAATATTGATCTTAATCTGAAATAGTTCCGTGCTTGACTCCTTACAATTATGCTTCTGGACAAAGTTATGTTGCCACAAGTTTGAAGTCATTACTGCAGAGATTTTATTGTCGGCTTCATGGATTTATTCCCCGTGCCATTTTTTTTTATTCCCCTTTTGTGTAACACGGACTTGACATTTTGAGCAACTCAGTGGCTGTTTCTTGCTAAGCAGATCACGCTTACTCTACCGATGCACTTGATCAACGCTCCCATTTTTAAGTGGAGTCCGAGTTTCTTACTTTTGTTTCTTTCTACGTGTTATTTTGGTTATTTCATTTTTCTTTTGTGTGTATCTTATTTCCCTGTCTAGTCATTATCATCGGATTATATTCTTTTTAGATTTCCGCTCAACTCCAGGTCCTTTTCATTACATATAAATTTATTTAAACAATTTATCACAGTTAAAAATATTGCAAAACACAGAAGTTACCATCTCCTCTTTTCAAAGCACACATGGGAAACGAAAGATACGTTACTCATTCAACAGCTGTGTTGATGAAAATATAAATGGAACTTAGTTAAGAAATCATAATCAATTTCAGAAAAAAATGATATATGTATGATACGCTTCAAACTGTTTTATCTTTTAAAATGAAAGTAAGATCATTTACAAGATTAGTGTTTTACGTTTACACAAGATATTAGTTCATATTAAATACATCTTGAAAACTTCACATAACGATCATTTGAATGAGTAATATTCAAAATATTATTTCTTGTCATTTCACAAATCTATCAGAGCTTCATTTTATTGGCGCTTTTTTTTCTGTTTGAACTATTTAGACCACCCTTGATTTCGTTACTTGGACATATTTAAAAAATTAAATGTTTGTATAAATAATTCGGCTAAATTGAATTGCTTTTCAAGTGACCAGTTTTCAGAAGATTAGGTCCAACGTCGACCTCAGAGATTTACCCGGTGTGGAAAACACTGACAGATACAGCACCGTAACACCTGATAATATTTCCATATAATTTATTTCGGTGAGCGAAAATTGACAAGGTAATCAAGGGAACCAAGATTCTAGTGGAAATCAAAAGAATGTAATCCAGGGACAAAGATCAGACATGGAAACAGAAAAACACAACAATGAACATAAAATAACTAAAATAATACATACAAAGTAACAAAAGTAAATGAGCAACTCGGACTCCACTAAAACTGCGGGCATGAAACCTATCTAAATCATACTTAACACAGTAACGACGGAGCTTGAATACTGAAATAAAATTGTTCATTTCAACCAAACACTGTTGCCACAACAAACGCTTAAAACATTTGCTGGTCTCGTACAAAAAAAAATCAATTCATAGTTAACATTGTTTTTGTTTTTCATTCTAAATAAACTTTAATTGGATTTGAAACGTTTACATAAGATAGTAAACATTCAATTTAAAGCAATTATTTTCATTTCTAATAGGAGTTAAAGTAAAAATTATTCGCATATTTTTTTTCTATTAGTATTACATAATAAACAGCAATAAGAAACACATTTAATCAGTGATATTTCTTTCATTTTAATTATGCTAATGGAAACTTGTAAAATGCTGGCTGGGATTTGATTAATACAGCATGTTAAAAATTATTTGTTGCGCAAATTTGGACAGAGAATGATTGACGCAACTGTTAAATTTCAAAACCTGAATACATTTTATCTATATTAAATTTATTCTCTACCGAAGACTTATTACTAATATATTCACTACATGTATCTCTTGTAAAAGTGCAAATTACGTTCAAACAAATGCAAACCACCGAAAACAAAAAGTTTAATTTGACATTTGACATAATGGAATCATTTTAGAATACGTTGGATAATTAAATATACATGCTTTGATTTATTTTTAGCGTTTTACCGTTTGATCTTTTGATACCAATCATTTGGAAGTGCATGGAAATCTCGAATAAAAACTGTAATATATCATAAACATTGTCAAGTGCATTTGTAGCAAGGCCACTTCTTTACTGAATTATAACTGGTATTATATTGAATTGTAGTTAATACGAGAATTTTTCTTATCTTTGCTTCAAGAACTATTAATATATTCTACGTGCACTGTTTCTGGCAAAACATCGTAAATTGATCGGTGAATATAATCTAATTCTTCGTGAACAACCACATTTACGAAGGCTAACCCATTGGTGAGAGAGATAAAGTAACTAAAATGTGAATATTTGTAACGGATGATTTGTTTCACACTTTTGCTTGATTGTGAGCACAATCATGTCGATGTCGATGGTTTGAGTGCACATTCTAATTGACATTTCTTTAAAAACACCCATGTAGCCGTATCTTACAACTAACGACGTTTTGATTCAGTATGCTACGGTGTAAGTGGTAATTTATCATTGTAAATGTAAGATCAAACGCTCTTTTCTCACCTAAAGTGCATATTGAAGTAGTATATAAAGTACAGTTGGAATTATATGTTTGATATTTAATTTTAAATTTCCAAAATAAATGTCGAATTCTAAATGTATTTGTCTTCGCTCATATACATAATCCAGGGATAACGACTAGGCCACGGAAATATATACACACCAATTAAGAACATCATAAAATATCCAAAAAGTTGCGCATGAAATCAAATAAATAAAAATGAGCAATCCAGATTCAACTTAAGCATGGTCCAAGTGAACCAGTTGTTAAGCATTCTCTACTTTCCTAGAAACACCTTCCAAGTTGCTCATGACACGTTTAACAAATCGAGCAGACGGACACACCATAACGATCCTCATAAATGACGACAATAATATTTATGCAGTGATGGTCTTGTAGCAACATACCCATGTTCCATAAGCCTAACTGTAAGAAGTCTAGTACAGTAGCTAATGTCGATGTAGCTCTGGTGCTCATAATATGCTTTGCACACAAACGCTAGCGCCCATCATATGTTATGCACAAAAATGACCACTTTGAGCACACAATTCAATATGATGTTCGAAGAAAGTAGTAGCAGCAACGGCTACCAAAAGTCGTTCAAAATGGACCCCTCTTGTAAAACACCTAGCAAGCCAGGAGGATCATGGCGCGAAACAGTCAATGCAGAGCTGAAAGATGCAGAGCAGACTTTAGAAGAAGCACAGAAGCTAGTGAAAGACAAATGTAAGTGGAGAGAAACTATTGCAGTCTTACCCGACACAAAGATGAATAAGTAAAGTATGTTAGTAGAACAAGGTGCGCAAATTAATGAAGTTGAAATGTGTCAAAAAGACAACAGCCACACTAAACTGTGAAGGAGTAATCAAGGGAACCAAGGTTATAGCGGTAATCAAAAAGAATGTAATACAGGGAAAAAGACCAGGCATTGAAAACAGACATACACAACAAAGAACATAAAGTAACTAAAATCATACATACAAAGTGACAAAAGCAAATGAGCAACTCGAACTCTAAAAACTGGGATCATAGACCAGGTGCACCGGTAGAATAAGCGTCCTCTGCATTTCTAGAAACACCCGCCGAGTTGTTCATAAAAAGTCAAGTCCGGGGTAGAAAAACAAAACTATGACACGTGAAACATGTCAGTTTTCATGGCGTAGAAGGATACACCGTAGCGATCCACGAGTTCATGATGACGACCATAAAACTTCTGTAGTGATGACTTCAATCTTGTAGCAACATAACCCTGTTCCAGAAGCCTATTTGTTAGGAGTCTAGCGCGATACAAAAACTGAAGAAAACAGACAAAGGCAGTCTATGGTCCTTCAATGACCGGTGAAAAATTTTCCCAATCCGGAGTCTATTTTCCATTTAGATTAGACTGTTTAAAGGTTATAAATAAGTATTTATCAAAACCTAAAAAAAGTCTTAAACTTTTATAATGATCCCTCTCTTAAAACGCAGACCAATCAAATCGCACAATTTATCCCTAGAAAACAAACATTTATAACCCATGCATGAAAGGAGGAAAGATTTTTTTTAAATATTGCAATGCATCGACATGAGCACACAAAAATTCAATAGCATTTAAAACAGTTAACTACCAATCATACACATAAAAAACTCTTAATTGAATTTTTTCCTTGTTTTCCCAACAATTACATTTCATTATATCTATAACACGAATAATACAAGATTATAAATATTAGATAAGGTGTTTTTGTATCTGAACTCTGCGATAGCTGCCTATATCTACATCAAAATATTAATGTCAAGTACCGAGAATCCAAACCGAAAGCTCTGTTATGAGCCGTGGAATGCGTCAGATTTTTTTTTATTTGCATAACGATAATGGTATTCATAAATATATCTAAAGATGCTGCTGTATAAAAACAAAAATGCCACTAGTGTTTCTTGTAATAAAGGTGTTTTAACTAGCATGAAGGTTATTCAAAATAATTTCCCTTTACTAGGTCTTAAAACACTGTTTTGTTCTGTCCTGGCCAACTACCATAGAGATGAACTAGTTTTTACCCCTTTACAGAGATAAGAAATGGACAGCCACTGTAAGATTATGGAAATGATGATAATAATGAAGAAAACAATGTACATGCACAGTTTTACATAATAACTTGTTTTTAACATAGAAGTGATAGACTAATTGTTAATGTGGCTGACATTTCTTATCATAAATGTTTGTGTTTTAATCGTTCTATACTTTATGTTTGTTAGTAAACTTTCTATCATTTTTAACAGCGTAAACTACAACAGTCTGATATTAAAGATGCAACATTATGACACCAAAGCAAAACATATGTTGTAAATCGGACTTATTAATCTGGTAGAATGGTTCAAGTTCAGCGGTAAATTAGGAACGTTCAATATCAACGGAACTTTCGTTAAACTGATATGCCTTCTCCAATACTGAGGAAATATTACTTAAGCGTGATATAATACTATGTATATGATGTTTGACGGAAAAACAGCGAATGCTATTTACAAATACGCGTTTTAGAATGTAAGCCAAAAAAACATTTAATATTCAATTTAAATTAAGTAAACTTAAGTTAAGACCGAATTCAACGGCTGCCTCACAGAAAAAATATATCAAAATAAAATTTAGTCTTAACATTTTCTGTAAATGAACCACAACCTCCAAACTGAATTAAAATGTGGATTACCATATGTTACAACTACATGTACTTTTCAAATTGTTTATACAAATGCTATCGATTCTTATCCGAATATACAAATGCCTTTTTTAATTTGTACATACTAACATTTACAGGAACTTCCAATGTAATATTTGATTAAGTTAGATAAAGGTTCCATTTTAACCAGGTACACAACAAGGCTCTATTAATCCACCTTCCGTTGCAGGCGCATTTTGGTTATTAACCAGTAAACAAAGAAGAATGAATCATGTATTAGACACCTCATGGAAAAAGAGTATCGCCAAAACGTAAAATCTTATATAAAGCTTCATTTATATTAAATGTGTTTTTGTATCAATTTAAGTATTGCATCAGAATCGGATATCTTTTGTATTTTTTAACCATTAGCAACATAGCATTTTGTGGTCTGTGCATTCATATGGCATTTGAAGATGTTTTTTTCAATTTCTGGAACAGCACTTGAATAAACTTCCCACATACACCGTAATACCAGTCCCCATTCCCCATTGTCCCAATCCCCATAGAAATGTCCCTATACTACAAAGAATCGCCATTACATATTTCTTATCAAATATGTATATTATCATATTATGTTATATATTTTTCAATTCATCAAAATGTTTTGTATTTTTTTAAATTAAATTTAATATTTTTTTCCATATCAATAAATACTTTAAAAAATTAATTCCCCAATACCCCATTCCCCATTCCCCATCCCCATATACCATAGAATGGGAAGTTTTCCCCATTCAAGTACTGTAATGGAACGTTGGCTTACAATAAAATGAACACTTTTTTTGTCGTGATATTATTCCATATTTTTTTCTCTTATTTTGTCCTACGTTTGTTTTGTTGTTGTCTAAGTTATAATAATAACGATAACAATTACAATGAAATTTAATTTTACGATAAAATTCGGAAAATTCTGATATATGGCACTTTTTACCTCAATTTAGAAACGGTTCAAACCATAAACCCCAAATTTAATCACCGCCAGTTTTCTTTTCTTTTGTTTTTGTTTTTGATTTTTTGTTTTTGTTTTTTTTGTTTTTTGGTTGTTTTCCTAGTATGGCACCTTGCAATTTCTTTTTGCGGTCCTACGAAAATTCCAATGTCGTATTCGAGGCAGGTATATGAGAGTTTCAAATGTGATAAATTAAAAATTATACATTAATCATATAAAAAGTCGAAAGCGCGGTAATTCATTACATGATAAAATATGTGTTGCAAGGGTGATCCACAAAATAAAATATCACCCAACACATGTCTTCTATCATACTGTTATCTCGAACGTTTCACAAATATTTTGACGAACTGTCGGAAATTTATGTACAAAAGCAATCAAATTTACGACCTCAAGTTTTTTACTGATATGAAACCATATTATGAGGCATTTCATTGCTTTAGATGTAGCTAATAAAGATTATGCTTTGTATGTAAATATTCGATCGACATTGCTGTTTTATAATTCTTTCTATACTACCAAGTTTCCTTAACACTAAAATAGTACGCTTAAGTTATAATAAGCATTAAGCAGATAAGAATGTATGTAAATATTAATCCCATTAGAAAATAATGAAAATATTTAAATCGAGGGATTAACTTGCAGCTATAACATATTTTGAATATATAGGTCTTAACGCCCTAGAGATATATACGTTTCTTATCTATATATAGAATCTTTAGCTTCACGTTCATTCATTTATTAAGTTATTTTTTTTTTATTTCTGTGAGCTTGACTAACTTTGTTATCTAGTATTATAAGTTGTTTTTTTCTTATTTTTTATTTCATATTTTTGTATACGCATAAAAATGATAATGTCGTTGTGGCTTAACGAGGTGGTTTTCTTTGTTTTGTTGTTCATTTTCTTTATGTCTTACAGAATCATACAGACAATGACAATAATTCTGGTTTTGCCAGAGTATTAAGTTCACAATACAAATATTAACTGGTCCATAAGAATTGGAATAGTTTCATATTGAAAAATGAAATTGTTGTAGGTGTTTTGGGGTTATATAGGTACGATTTATTATTCAACATACTTTAGCCTTCAATTTATAGCAAACTAATTCGTCCTTATTTTCACCTAAATTAAGTTAGTCTTATGACGTAAGTTCAGACAAAGTATAGAACTTCCAAACCAAGTGTTTCTTTAGACGAACCACAAATTTCATTTATTAAATCCATTTACTTCGTGAGATTTGATTTCTAAATCTCAAAGTTCAATATTGCATCTTGAAAGCGTACTTGGTTTGAGATTCAATTTTAAATTCTAAGCATAAATCAAGCACAATGTTACGTCAAGTGGCAGTTTTTTCAAAGGATATTACCTTATTTATTACAGAAAAATGAAATTCAGTTATCCTGTTGTATCCAATAAGACAAAATACACCTAGAACAAAGAAGTCGTTTAGAGCAAAAAAGCAGACAATATATGCATCGTTTCAAAATCACTGTGGGGGTAATATGGCATACTCAAATAGTGTGCCTGGTCTCATCATTCGGACACGGTACAGCCTGGCCTCAAATTTGGCTTTACCTATATAATGGAAGGACTTCAAAATTTGGCTTGATCTGACCTACAATTTCGCTGGTCCCCTAAAAGGTGTTATGCTTTTCACAAATAAATGTATTGATTATTCATTATTTAGAACTAAAAGATGATCGTTGTAACAGTTTTTTTTCAATCGAGTCTTGTTAAAACATTACATTTGAATGAACAAAAGCTCCCTGCATTAGTAAAATTATGATTTCGTTGAGGTACTCAGTTTGAAATAGCATATATGAAAACTGATTGATAGGAATTTCAAACTCGGTTTCTACCTTTCTAATAAAATTACCGAACTTATAATAATAAATTTGTAGGTGAAAATCAAAAAGGAATATTCAAAAGAAAGAAAACCCGTTTATCAAGCCGCAATATCAAGGCAAAAAACCGGAAAATTGTAAACAGTGGCAATGGTCCTGATTTGGTCAAAGCAATTACAAAGAAATGGTGGGTTAAACCGAATTGTATAGATACATTTCCGGTTTATTGACTTTTAATTGTTTTGTCATAACAAAGCATTTCTCAATAAGATTTTGTTTTCGGTTGTTTTAAGTAGCGGGATGTATTTTTTTAACCTTAATCCAAAAACCTGTCCCCCACATAACAATTCCGCATTAAGAATTCGAAATAGCGGTTAATAGCACTGACATACCTTTACAACTGAAAAAATATAAACACAGTGCGATTGGAAATCTGGAGTATCAATGCATATAAAAGGGAAATTTGTTATTATAAAATCAAAATCGTCAAACTTGTCATGCATTTTTGTACCCAGATGACTACCGTCGTTCAGCTCGAGATAAGGTTTAAAGATGATACCCAAAACAAATTATCACAAATCATTTGTATTGATATTTTCTTCATTATATAATCCATTTTTTATGGGAATCACATTGATTCTAACACATGCATTGTGAATAGTTTAATTGAAATGCAATACGCGGGGGTTTTCCCTGATTGACAAAGATGTTCAGAGAAAAAAACTTTAAAATGTTAAGTGCTAACAAGATAACTAGCAAAAAAAATATAACAATATTTTTTTTTCGATAAATCCCCATTAGAAACATAATCAGTAGATAGTTCATAATAGAGCATATAGCATATAAGTACTGCTAATTCAGAAAATGACATATTTTGTTAATAGGAGAACTATTAACTTTTGATGTCAACGAATATTAAGGTAATCAGCTGTAGAGGACAGTCCAATCAAATGTTTTACCAGGGAAAAACAAAATCGAGGTCATGTAAATGAGATTCAATAAGCATTCGAAGTATGCAGTACAAAATGTAATTCTAAAAAGCAATCAAGGGAACCAAGACTCTAGCAGAAATCAAATAAAGTAATCCAGGGACAAAGACCAGACATGGACAACAGACATATACAACAAAGAACATGAAAAATAACCAAAATAATACATACAAAGTAATAAAGTAAATGAGAAACTCGGATATCACTTGAAAGTCAAGTCCAGGATAGACGAAAGAGGAAGGGAAAACTATGATACGTTTAACCAATCGGTTTTCAAAAGTATTGATTAAAGGTTTTCAAATATTTGGTAACACCTTTTGGGTGTTTAGCTGGAACTTATTCTGTTAAGCTCCCAAAAATCTGTGAAATTCTGTCAGGTAATTTTTTTTATCTTCAGTCCAATATCATTGTAAGAAAATAATTTTTCTGATGATTGAATGTTTAGAAAAAATGTTATCATATTTTTTATAAATGCAATTACATTACGTTTAACTTGTGGTAAAGAAAGAGTTGTTGTCTTCGCTTTTGCTAGTGAGTACTACTAAAATATAATTGTTCACGGTCATAAAGACATAACACAAAAAATAAACAGTTTTGGATGAATTTTGCTTCATATTTCTATAGTTTAGGTTTGGAGTATTTTTTGTTTACAATTCAGGTTTGGATTTAGATCTGTCTTTATTTTTGATTATAATGCTGCCGATGAGTGGTTACTTTTTGAAACATGTGTACAGCATACCGAAATTTGCAATATATTTGATTGGTATTCCTGTGTTTTGAAGGTCATAACTTAAAGTATCAGCAGTATTAAAAATGCAATAAGTAATGCCGGTAAAACTTGTCGTTAATTCCTTTTAAAACTAGAATGGAACTATTCTTTCTGTATGTGATGTCATGGTCAGTATGACTAACATTGTCATTTGAAATATACATAAAATTTCAATTCGATTGGTAATAAAGAAAAATGTGGCTATTAAGAATAATAACAGTTTTTTTTTTAAAACAAAATTCAATGTTAATTAAAATGTGGTTAAACGGGCAATTCCTGCTGAAAGTCAATAAAAATATAACTAATATTGGCAATTTAATATTGATATTATAGATAAAACTTTATATCATATATTTAGATTCAAATATAACTTATTTGTATATGCATTATAAGTGTTTGTTTAAACCCTAAATAGTCTACCGTATATTGCATACCCTATATCACACCCCTACACCTAGATATCGCTTACACTATATCATACCCCTAAACCTATATCACACCCTTTCACAGACCATACTTAAAGTATGGTTAAAATATCTGAGACATGTATAATGAACATGGCATGTTAAAATTTGTATCACATGCTCTTTCAAATATCTTTACCTCGAGTTATATCACCCCACGGGCCGTAGGCCCTTGGAGTGATATATGAGTCTCATATTGATACAGCCTGTGATATAGATTTTAACGTAATGATGTAAGATGTAATATACTGTATATTAAATATACAGTCGAACTTCACTCGCTCGTACTCGGATGGCTTGAACACAATTCAAAAGTACAAAAAAAAAAAAAGAAAAACAGTAACCCTATCATTAATCAAAGTGCCATTTTAGTTAATTACATGTAATATATAAGTTATCACTAATTAGATAGTTTTAAATCTGCATAGTACTGATTGAAGTTCGAGAATGTTCCGACGTCGGCATGATGAAAGCTTGAAAGAAAATTTTAATGTCTAATTAACTAATTAATTATTAAGCAATGCACTCGAACTCTGAACGTTTTTAAAAGCAAAAACAGCATTTTTAATCTCAACAAATCAACACAACCTTCCAAAAGTAAATGAAAAATATCCAAGAACTAACAAAACTTCGTAGGAAGTAAGCAATTTCTAACGATAAAGTCGAACTCTGACCGGCAATGAAAAATCCGGAATTCGACGAACTTCAATTTCTCGATCTCCTGATAACTCGAACACAATCCAATGGTCCCTTGGAGTTCGAGCTACTGAGGTTTGACTGTACTTAAATGGGCAATTTCTCATTACCACATCGATAAAATTATATGAACATATAATCAGATGTGTAATTTCTGTCGTGTAAATAAAACCTTTTGACTGATTGACTTCGAAGTATCACCGCTTATTTTTAAAAATCAAATAAATGAAATAGAATGGTGTCTTTAGAAGACAAGTGATATAATGGCGGTTTGTTTTGTCATAATCTAACATGTTTAAGACGCTTTATTTAAATAAAAAGAATATAGCATATCATCGTACTTGCCTTGAAAACGCATTATGTAATTAAGGTTAAATTAATGCTTATATCACATGATAAGAGCAAGAAAGAGTAATGAAGGGGACCAAGAATCAAAAGAATTCAGGGGCGAAGACCAGACATGGAAAAGCAGACAAACACAACAAAGAAGATAAACAAAACAAAAAAAATCGTACAAAGTTATAAAAGTAAATGAGGAACTCGGACTCCACTAAAAAGAATCAATATTGCAATTAAGACAATTCTTTCATTACGACAGTTTAAGCAGTGCATAAGCGATCCACTGAGCTTGTTCGGTATATTGCCAAAAAAAGCATTTTTTAAAATGCCAAAAGTTTTATCAAAAATCGACATTCACTAAAACCAAAATCATAAACAAAAACAAACAGACAACCAAAAAATGTCGTCGCTCTACATGCGTTGATTGGAAAATTTTACAATATTTGAGATGATTTAAGCTCTGATGAGTTTTTTTTTAAATAAGCAAAGAATTGTCAAAAGCTAAAAGAATAGAAAATTGTTCAATTTATTTTTACTTTTCCACTTTATAAACATGTAGAAATCCATGAAAAATTGTTTTTAAGTCATTAGATTACACATATGCTAAGCTAAAAAACTAGAAATATCTGTTTAAAGTATTGTAACACAATAAATGTTTCTTAAATTATCTGACAATCTGCAAGAATCCTGATAAACTGATAAGTTGTTTTTTTATTGTTAAGGTACTATGTATAGTTAAAAGGATATTCATCTTTTAGCATAAATTGTAGGTAATAGGCTGACAGGTATCATGTATTGTCAGAACTTATACTACTGCGACTTGGCATGGTGTTTTAGAGAAGGTGTGAGATGATAAATTTGGAAAAAAAGCATTGTAATCGCAATTTATTCTCTAAATACAAAAAAGGTTTGCATTGTTGTGCACAGATTTTGAAATTAAGTACAATTCTTCATTAGACGCCGGCTAAATACTCCTCAATGAAGGAATAAAATAAGAATTTTGATATGCATGTTTGAAATTCAAATGATTTTCAAAAGTTGCAATATTGAGCTTTAAAATAATATTCTCTTTAGTAAGCACCATGAACCAAAGGTAACTACAAACACCGTTAATTAATGAGACAAAATAATAATATTTGATTCAATATACCATTCTTTAAACTCTACTTCAAATCTATATTCAGTAATATACATGGTGCCCTCTCATATATAAAATATATAAATCTGAGAGATTATTCGACAAATACTTTATTTCAAAGTTAGATTGAAATCATTAACTGCAAGTGTAGCGCTGATAATGGTTCTCAAAGTTTCCAATGTTTATCTAATGCCCACTTAACCAGTCAAGTACACCTGTAGATTAATTTATTTTACGTCTGATAACAATCTACAAAACCTAAGAATTTGTGGTACTTCAATTGAAAGGGAGAGTTAAACCAGAAGTACCATGCTTCGAAGAAGTCAAGTTTGTTTTAAGGTTTGTCTTGTCAGGTTATTCCAGAAAGTTTGTAAAAACAATTATATGGAGAGTAGCGTTCTTATATAACTTGATAAGATATAGCAGATGTGTGATAAATACAATATGGGTGTCATGTTGTGCAGGAATTATCATCTGCTGAACATCCTTGGTGGTTTATTCCGTGTAGCTTTGTAATTTTTCTATATTACTAGAATAATTGTGCAATTAGTTCCCTTGAATACTCTTAGAAAGGATAAATTCAAAAATATGAAGTTCTCAATCGAGTTAAAAAATAAATATTCAAAAGCCTATAAGTTTTATTTTGTTTTAATTTAGTCGGGACTATAGTGCTGGTTTATCTGAACGAGTTGACTGTTTACCAGCTCTTCATTTGTAAAAAATGGTATGAACTATTTCCTTTTTTACCCTACCAGTGCACCTGGTCCATGCTCCTAGTTTTTATTGGAATCCGAGTTGCTCATTTGCTTTTGTTACTTTGAATCTATGATTTTAGTTACTTTATGTTCTTTGTTGTGTATGTCTGTTTTTCATGTCTGGTCTTTGTCCCTGGATTACATTCTTTTGATTACAGCTATAACCTTGGTTCCCTTGATTACTCTTTACACCGTTACATCCTATGTGTGTTGTATCGATACAATATAAGGTATCGATACTCAGAAAATCGCTGTCAAATATTTCGAGATAATGATATTTAAAAAAAAAAAGTAGTAATTCCGGTAAGAAAATAAGGAGAAGATAATCGTAATTCGCTACTCCTTGTTTGATATTGACAAGCAATGACGTCTCCATATTTTATTATTTGATGAAAATAGAATGACAAATATCAACGAAAACAATCAGAAAACCTATGATATTTATCATCCCAGCCTATGACTTTTATAATCCCAATATGGCGACCCTTCATTCCAGCCGTCACCATATTGCAATAACCATAACTAGTGACTGTGGAGTGTGGTAACATCCTACTGGATGGCACAATTAAAGTCATAGTTCTTATTATAGACTATAGACCCAAACAATAATTTTGTTTCAAAGTAAAACAGAACCCAAAAGTCAGATGAGTTATACTGTGTCAAATTGAGCTTTAGAGAAAAAAATTAGAGAATTAAATGGAATCATAACAACTTACACAAGATATTTTACGTAAAATATAAATGTAACACTCTTGTTTCATCGACTAATTTATTTTATACATAGCTAAAACATTTTAAATTACAATAACATAAAGACCTCCGTTATCTACATTTTAACTTTCAATAATATCAGTTTTGTGAAATGCTTTAAGAAAAGGCACGACCTTTTCTTTCAAATTGTCAGTATAAGACAAGAAATGTTTACATATGGTGTTCACTTACCATTCCTGATTTCTTAAAATCTTGCCCGAATGGATTCCTTTCTCCGCCCCCGTTTGAATGTTCGTGTCCAACACCTTGCCATTCATTCTCTGTACAAGGATTGGCAACTCTATCTCCATTTGGAATTTGGCTTTGAAATTTCTTAAAACCCAGGCAGCATGGTGTTGACAGAATAAACGAAATCACGATAACCTATTTTGAGAATCATGAAGAAAATTTATTAACCGAATCAAGGTTAAATATATCCAAATGTAATCAAGGGAACCAAGATTTTAGATGAAATCAAAACAATGTAATCCAGTGACAAAGGACATATACGGACAAAAATACAAAATAAAGAACATAAAATAACCAAAATTATACATACAAAGTAACGAAAGTAAATGAGCAACTCGGACTCCACTAAAAAACTTGGAGCATGGACCAAGTGCACCGGTAGGATAAGCATCCTCTGCTTTTCTTGAAACACCCACCGAGTTGCTCATAAAAAGTCCAAGGTAGAAGAAAGAGGAAAGGAGAACATGACACGTTGAACAAATCAACTTTCATTATGCAGATGGATACACCATAACGATCCACGAGTTCATGATGATGACCAAATAATTTCTGTAGTGATGACTTCAATCTTGTAGCAACAGAACCCTGTTGCATGATACTTGCTTCCATTAAAGCATCACGCAGGTGCCTGTCTTTTCAGGGACAAAAACTTCAATCAACTGAAAATTGTACATAAATGCAAAATTTTGATAAATGAACCATACTTTACCTTTGACATTAGAATGACATGATACGGCACTGTTCAAAGGCTGAGTTTTGCAAAATTCTCAAATAAAGCAGTTTAATAAAATGAGCAAAAGAAAAATATTAACATACCTTCGAGCTGTAAGCCATTCTCGCTACTGTTCGCATCTTAATTCATTGTTTTTTTGGCGGTTGACGTAATTCTGTAGGAAATCTTTATAATCAAAACGTCAAGAGCTCTCAGAGATATTGACAAATATTAACAAATAAAACTTCCACCAATTTGTTCCTGATGCAATGATTTTCCTTATAAATTTAGAATCCTTTTGGGTTAATAATCTCGTAACAAATCCAATAGATGCGTTTGAAAAACGGTTTTAGCAGTCAATCCATGCAACATAATAATTGAAATCCTCAATTTATGATAGAAACCACTTTCTTAAATTGAAGAATGTTTGCTAATTAAATTTTACTGACGAACTGAAATGTTAAGTTGTGGAAAATTGGCATTGATATTTAAGTATGAAACAGTGTCTCTGTTATCCAAAACGCAGACATGAAGTATTTTTGCAATTTGAAAAACAGAGATGTATTTGAATATTCTGAACAATATAATGATGTTTATATCTAAATTAGATTTGAAAGCCTAAACATTATGGCATGTTGTTTTTTAAATGAACATTGTTATCAGCTGGGAGTATGCTTTTTGATGTTACAACGTTTAACTCAATAAATTATAACATGCAATATATGTTATGGTACTTTCTTCAGTACTTTCACGATTACTCATACCATACCAAAACATATCAAAATAAATGCCAGCATCTCTCAACAACAAAACACCTGGTGGTCGTTATAATCAACCAGGGGGTAACAGAGAAGTACGATTTTTTGTTAAAATAGAGAAAAGGTACTTTTTACTTTTTATAACCCGATTATATTTTACAAATAAGCGTCAAGAGATTAAATATTTTTTGCCACAGATGAAGTAGCAGTATTGGTCTTAAGCAACAGTATTGTCAACACTCAAGTTTTGATATGCATACGTTAATTATGCAACTTCAGTTATTTACGATCTAGTTTAGTATAAAATTCATTTTGCGGCAACATAAAAACATTAGGTTCTAATACAATTTTATGGACAATTTGCATTAAGAGATTTACCCACAGCAATGCAGAGCTTTCTCATTTGTTTTATTTCATGTTTTTTATCAAGAGTATTTTTTTTTTCATAGACATGAATACTGTCTGGTTTTTTTTCTGGGATGGATGAGCCTTATAAAACAATAAAAAGTCTTGAGGTCTTGCACATATTTATAATCAATGGATGAATCGCACGCCAATTCAATGTCGGCATTGGTGTTTCTCTTCTTTCATTTAATTCTAACACTCAAACACTAAAGATAGGATCAAGAAAATGGCGATATTAAAGGGAAGTAACTCTCCAACCCCACAAACTGATTTACTGTCTCATTGAAGCAATATACAGCAGTAGACTTCAAATTCAAACATTTGACTTATTATAGCTGCGGTAAGTACTTGAATACTTTTAAATACTTTATTTAAAACTGTTTAGCTACTTGCCAAAGTGTAAATAGTTTAAGTTTTAAAGAACAATTGTTACTGTTCTTAATCTGACTTTCCGGTATGTATATGACTTAAATATATCATTACAAAATCTTAGTTTCGGCATTTTATACATCGCATCTACCCGAAAGAACTTGAGAGACTCGGTGAAGTCAGCCTCATATCTTGACCTACACATATAGATCGGTGGTAAAGGAAATCTATTGACCAAACTCTACGACTAACGCGATGGCATTTCATTCCGTACTGTAAACTTTCCTTTCATCTGTGGCAACATATCTTCAGCACCTGGAGTTTGATTTCCACTAGAATCTTGGTTCCCTTGATGACTCTTCCTTTCCTCCAATGAGACCGCCATCTAGGTTGTCGTGTGTTGTTTGGACTACAGCCCTTTGAAAACAAACACGCTGAAACCACGTGGCTAAAACGGCTTGCATTCAATAGTGTAAAATAAAGTACAATAGCAAGTCATCCATCATCAAAATAAGGATCAGGTGCCTCAACAGTGTTTGACAACGAGCAAGGAAGTAGGAATACCCTTGATTCAAAAAACTATAAGAGACGGTATCCATGTCGATCTGAAGCTCGAGTAAAGAGTGGTCATGCATATTGAAATGTGTTTTGTTATTTAAAATAGTTTGCTTCACATAATTTGTATCTGATGTGGGAAAAAAAAACATTCAATTGATTGTCTGTCAAACTCTTTCTCGTTCGTACAGCTGATATTTAAGCTACAAACATATATCTCAATCAAAAGGGAAAACTCGTTATAGATGCTAACACACCAATATGTTCTTCAACTTTTATCAAAACTGAATTAGCTCGTTAGGAGGAAGAATAGATAAGCAGTAATCAGTATAGAAAGATGTGATACTGAATCCACTATATCCAACATCATCATAACCTTTAATCAAAGTTTGGGGTAAATATGAAAATATAAATGAATGAGCAGCGAGAGAAAGGCAATTTGGACTAAAAAAAATCCAAACAATTTTCCTACTGCTGCAAATAGACTAAAAGGAAAAGTAAGAAGTCATATATTAAAATGAAAAGAACTCTGTGTTGTTCTTGATTGAATGCCAAATGATTTTTATATTTTAGATCGAATAATGAGATTTATATAACCATCGTACAATGCCTAACTATCAAAGCTGCCTGAAAATAAGCTCTGAGAACTAAGCTCTGTATACCACTTAAATCAAATCCATGTAAGACTCTGGCATTTTGAGAGAAAAATACTATTGTATTCGTAAAACAACATGAAATAATATGAAATGATATAGCATGATGAATTTAGACTAAATGTGGCCATACTAAAAATTTAAAAAATATATAAATTCAGTTACTAATTCTTAAATGATTAAATCTTTATTCTCCGTGCATACTGGACCTTTACTGAAAAGTATAAAAAGTGTTGTTTCTGGAATGAAATAAAAGTACACGTACGTCAGCAGTATTTAATTTCTGTGAATCATGGTGTTCCTAAAGAATCTGCATAATTTTTATGTTGAGTTGTAACTAATGTATTTTATACGGGTCCCTTTTCTAATAACATCACTAGTGATTTGTTATCGGTGAGATATGCTTAGTCGATAAATATTTTAATTGTTTACTTAAAGTTGAAAAATTATTTCGACCTATCAACGGCCATTTATTACACTGGTATAAATATATGGCACATAGTAGTCGTTTAACAATGCTTCACTTAGTATAGGAAATGAAATATGACTAAATAGCGCTTGATTTAATATTTATTGAAATGAGTATTGTTCATCCAGTCTGTTTCTTTGAATGACAAAAGATTATACACAATAATCACCGTCTCGAAAAAGTCACTTACAAGAATAATCTATAAAGCATGCTGACAGAAAACGGTAAGAATACTAAATGGGCCTAAATACAGCACTGAGACTTTAGGAATTAATATAACATCTGGTCATGTTAGAATACATTTAGCAATTTCTTAAAAGATAGTAAGATGTACGATGGAGAACACGTTTGCTAAAATTTGGAACAAAATACATTTCTCGTATCAAAATGAAAGAAGAAAAAGTGAGGGATCATTCATGTTTTCGTTATATTAATCATCTCACCTATCTATCATTCGATTATTATGTCCTCAAAGTCAAATTTTCTTTAATTTAAGGCGAAAAAAAAACAGCTTAAAACGAAGTTACACATCTAAGGGCAAAGTCGAGATATTTGGAATAGAAACAGCGGATACTGAAAAAAAAACAGCATAAAAATCAGGTTAACCTCGAACTTGTAGCTCTTATTTATCGACGACGGAGTGTAGTTTTCCTTTTATACAACTGTTGAGTGTCACAATCCAGAGCAGGTCATTAACGGAATCCAAAATCATCGAGGAAGGTATCAAAACATATCTTCATACGTATTACAAACTGATGACAATATCCGTCTACAATGAACGAGTTTCCACTTCAACGATTGAATTCGAATTTTAGAAAAATCGAAGTTTCGCTTTTATACTTTAAAAAAATCAACGTAATGCTGTCGCTATTACAATTTATTAACTGTCAAATGTTTTTTCCTTATATCTGTCAGATGAGATAAAAATATCAGTCTAGTTTGTGTCAAAGACTGACGTTTGCCTATTGTGTTCCTTATATAAAAAAATACCCAATTAATACGTGCTTCTCAATGTTGTGATGGTGTCATTAAACTTTAACAAGGCTAGTGGAGCTGCATATTTTACATGATACAAGTATAATATGTACAATTGTAAAGGTACAAGAATCGACTTGATAAATAAAGTCGTGTACTCGGGATCCATATATACAATGTATCTGCCTTTTAGTAACAAATCATGGCTCAGCAAAAATAAATACACTTGAACTCATATTTTGAGTGCAGTTCATTGCTTACTTATAATTAATGTGTGTTGAATTATAAAGTTATCAGATACATTCCGTACGTGTTTCTGTTCGGTTTTAAATATACATAAAAAAGTGTCTGTGTGTCATATGTATCATGTTTAACCAACTATTTCACTCTGAAATATTTGTACAAAGCTTCGAACATAGCTGCTAATTACACATTTTCCGATGTATCCTTGATTTTGCAGGTTTGAACTCCTGATTCCTGATCATAAGTTCGGTAATATTGTTACGATATTTATTTAACCACTCAACTCTCTATCTCGTTTCGAGTGCGGGCGTCATGCTTACACCAATTTTTGAAATATTCACTCCAAAGACTAATTATTTCGTTTGCGATAGTTTCCAGGTATAGTTTAAACGATTTGTACTAAGTTAAAACTTACTTAAAAGTAGTATATATATATATATACAAACGTCTCAGAATGTGACGACTCTATTCACTACACTGCTCCATCGGATCAAATTGATACAGGGAAGATATGTAAACGCATAGAAAGGTCTGAAAAATTCCCAACGATGTTAGAACTGTCAAATTTGCGATGCAAATTTTTGGTCGTTCCCTCCGCGGGACTCGAACTCGTACCGCTGTGACATCTATGGCAACACCGCCTGCACAAAGTCCAGCGTCCTAGACCACTCGGCCAGCTAGGCTTTCGCTGGCCGGGTCATTCCTCCTCGTAGGATTAATCTAGGGCTGTAACTTAGTACACGATGTATGGTAGTACGGGACAGTTCACTTAGGTGTTATTATGTAGGATAGAGGATCAAATTATTGATACATGTCACAACAAATCAATATTATACAAACGTCTCAGAATGTGACGACTCTATTCCCAGGCGCGTAGCTGCCGTTAGGCAAAAAAGCTTTTGCCTGCGCTTAATTTTGCCAATATCTTCTTTTCTTTTTTTCTTTTTTTTTTTTTGAGATAAAATACATCCAGGAGAGGCATAAATGATGCATAAAACGCTATGTCCGCGGAGCTTCGGAAAGGGGCTTCGCCCCCCCCCCTGGACCCCGTACCAGGGCTCCGCCCTGGACCTGCTCGTACCGCTGTGACATCTATGACCCCCTACACTAATTTTGCCTACACTTCAATTTGGCCTCGGCTACGCACCTGATTCTAGTGGCCTAGAGTGGTCTAGGGCGCTGGACTTTGTGCAGGCGGTGTTGCCATAGATGTCACAGCGGTACGAGTTCGAGTCCCGCGGAGGGAACGACTACAAATTTGCATATGTATATATATATAGATAGGTCTATATATATATATATATATATATATATATATATAGATCTCTATATATATATATATATATATATATATATATATATATACTAAAGTACTAAGATGGACACAATGCAATCTTTACGGCCTTACGTTTCTTTTAAAAATGATGATTAAATCGTATATGATGAATGCGATTTTATAGTTGGTTTTTTTTAAATCAATTTAACATTATTACTTCCACCTTCCCGTAGTGAGGAGGGGTAACAGATTAAAAAATGCTGGAAGAGGTACAAGTATTACTATAATATATAAAATCATCATTGATTGCCGCATATACAATAATTTATTTTTGGCGCACTTGAAATATGGTTTAAGGCGCAAATGAAATACTAATTGGCGAGCTTGATGAATTCGAAGATGCAGTAACTACATTTGTATGACCACGACTTTCTGAGGACAGCAAGCTACGACAAGACCACCCACGCGGTACAGCTGTCCGGGAAATAGGTTTTACAAATATGTTGCAATGCACCTGTAACAGTTTTATGCTTTCTATAATTAAAATGCTGAAAAACACTTTCTACAGCCAACCTGATTAGAAAAAACCCCAGATTTTTTAACTCGTTTATACCGGAGACTCATATCCAGCGCGCAATATCGTACCTGATTTTTCAAATTTTAGTTTCGACAATAATAGATGGGTTTATTGCCACATTGGCTAATTAATAACAAACACCTTTCGAAACCCTTTTGAATGCGCACGTACTCTCAATGATATACTAGATTTTTTTAATTAGATCTTTCAAAATAATATAACTGTCACGCTTACAGCAAGGCTTGCTGAAGATAGCAATAGAAGCAATATATATATATATATATATATATATATATATATATATATATATATATATATATATATATATATATATATATATATATATATATATCTTGTTCGTAAGTAGATATAGCAGCCATATCTCTAAGATTATCTCTTATTTGCACAACTGTTTATTACTATCGATTGGCTGCCAAGTGATTTATTTCAATCACTCAAGATTGAATTAGGGGGACAAGATGTTATCACCGACTGACATTTTATCTAACTCATAGAAATTTCATCTCTTCCTCCTAAATTCAATGAAGATTCTGCGTCTGTATATTTCAGAGAATAGTTGTCTACTGCCACTTACTGTATTGAAATAATATTACATCGGCTAGCAATATTTTAAAAAAATGTAGCCTTAATTCTGCTTCTCTCGAGGTTATATAGATGACGAAGTACGACGAAACCACCCATCCAATATCTTTATAGATAAACATTTTATTTACGATATATTAATTTAGAGAAAATGGTATCATGGTGAGTTATGGCAGGGATCAATGGAAGATCTACAGCTTTGAACAAGAAAGGGAACAGTTAGTGGACCAAGAGGTCCAAAAAGTGGGGCCTAAATCTTTCTACGACAAGCGTCTTACAAGAAGCGGGATCTGCTGAACCCTGGAATGACAACCCAGTTTTAACTGAAGTTTGTGCTGTTAACCCTTTAATGGCACTCAGGTTTTGATAGAGCCTTCAATGACAACCTGGTTTTAATGGTGTTAGTGCTGCTAACCTTTCAATGGAACCCCAACATTAATTGAATTTGTGCTGCTAACCCTTCAACGGCACACCGGTTTGAATGGAGTTTTTGCTGCTTAACCCTTCAATGGTACCACGGTTTTAATTGTATTTTTGTTTTGTTTTTTTTTTTTACACCTCTGAACCCCTTCATTTTCTTTTTCCGTTAACTGTGAAGCTTTTTTTTTTTTTACATCACACAATCAGCGGGCCAGGGTGTAAAAACAAGATACAATTTCAATATTTTGAAACGGTTAATTTTCACATATTTTATAAATTAAAGTGTAAGCATCAGGATAAGTTTAACAAGAAAACAGTGATGGAAGGTAAATATTATCAAAGAATTAATTTTCGAAGTAATATTTTATTTGGGGCAATAAATTTTGTCTTTATGTCAAATAATTTTTCATTATTTTAAAATAAATCTCATCATAATGAATATTTGTTGAAATATCTGAAATCACCCAGATGTGAATTACTGGGTTTGCTAGGTTGCTTTTAATAGAACCACTTAGTAGCCCCGCCAGAACAGAGTAGTTAAAGGAGCTACATTATGACATCAAAAACACTCAAGTGAAAAACGCAGCCAAAATAAGGGCTGTGTGTCCCACTTCCTTGCACTTAAACTGTTGTAAAGCTTTACCGAACACAAGATACTCAATACATAAATGGTTATTGATTGTCTTCCGAACAATTTCTCTCATTCGACATGATTGGGTTGGGATAATTAGATTCTATCCAAACTGACAAACGCTTATTACTTATATCATATAGGCCAATATGCTATTAGAGTAATGTACTACCATTGATTATGTAAACTGAACATAGCTATACCATAAACGTGGTAACATTTATATTGAATTATTGAATAATTACTCTTATATGGAACTTCATTTTAGCTGGAATGATAGGAAGTACTGAACAGATTTGTCATGGCAAAACAAATTTGTATAGGTCTTTTGCATACATTTTTTGTATCTAAGCCATTACAGTCATATAAGTAATACTGATATGGTAGAATTGGTTAGTTTTAACTTTCGACAGACATATTATAATAAATAGCTTTGCAAAGTACAGCATGATACGACCACAATGGTCGAACCTTGCAGTTGGGGAAAGTGTTGGCACTTAAAAATAGGGACTTGCAGTTAATTATGGACACGACAACCGGTTTGGACACAATATAGCACAAGATTTTTAATTTAATCAAAAATTTTCAGAATCGGACAAAGAATAAAAAAGTAGATTTTTTGGGGTGTAGCCCCTTTTAACCTGAAACGGTAAGAGATTTCTGAAATCTAATTGAAAAACCTCAGACATGATTTTTTAAAGAATCCATTTAAAGCAAAATTTTTAAATCAGTACAAAATTTAATTTTTTTTATTTTATTTTATTTTTTTTTTTTTGGGGGGGGGGCATCTGACACCTTACAACTCAAAAACTGTAAGAGATATCCGAAATCTGATTAAAAAATGCAGACATGGATTTAAAAAAAAAAGAATTCAATAAAAAGATGCTCGCAATCTTATGAAAAATAAAATAAGTTCGAACAGTTAAAAGATAAGCTTTCTCTGAACTCTAAATTTAAAGCAGAATTTTAAAAGGGACAGATTGACATCTGAAGCATAAAAATCGAATCAATAATAAGTTTTTTCTATCAATTATAATAATAAAACATATTTCCCCCTTTTAGCCCTTTTTCCACAAGGGATGGGCAAAAGCCTCCAAAAACCATGACCCTCCGCCATGTCCCCAAGAACAATGTGCTATTTTCAAAAAGACTGGATGAGTTTCACTAAAGTTTTCTAAAGAAACTAAAGTTAACGGACACCAACAACGACACCGGTGACGACGACGAAAGGATGATACAATTATACAACTGATAAGGCCAACTAGTATGTCAACTGTTTGTAAATCATTGAAAGGTTTTTCCCTTGAAAATGTTCGCCTTGTAATGTACATGTTACAACCGTTTATTTGATAAAAAAAAAACCAAACAAGCTTTTCTTCACAACAAAATTTCAATTTCAATTGTTCAGGTTTTCATGGTGAGTTATGTAATGCTCACTTGATGACCTTTGATTCCCTACTTGTATATGAACTTTAGTCTTTCGCTCTTATTAACATGATTCTTTTTGATAAAACTTGATTATGACGTATTTGTTTCTACCTTTCATTCGATATATGACAACCTAACAATAGGAAACATTTTAGTTACTGCACTCATTGGCCCTACTCAACCCGACTTTGGTAGAGAAAACATCAGTATTTCGGACGTACGCTTCAAGACTTTTCATTTAATATGCGACAATTTTACCTTCAAGAACTTTTAATATTTGCACTTATTGACCCTACCCTTTGAATATGTATGAAATATCAGGTTTAAAACTTTGTGTTTTGAAATGCGCTCATTGAGACCTTCAAAATGATATATCATATGACCCCTTTGGACAAAGTTGAAAATGATGCAGTACCAATTCTATATATAGATACTGATGAAATATACAACACTGTTGTAAAATATGAAAATTTCAAGTTGTTGTAATTTCATTGTTTTTCCTATATTGGTCCTTAGTTTATTTTCAAAGCGTAATCAAGGGAACCAAGATTCTAGCCGAAATCAGAAGAATGTTATCCAGGGATAAAGACCAGACATGGAAAACACAACAAAGGACATATAATAAAAATAATACATACTAAATTACAAAAATAAATGAGCAACTCGGACTCCACTAAAAACTGGGAGCAAGGACTAGGTGTACTGGTAGGGCAAGCACCCTCTGCATTTTCTAGAAACGCCCGCCAAGTTACTCATAACAAGTCAAGTCCGGAGTAGACGAAAGAGGAAAGAAAAACTATGATATGTTGAACAAATCAGTTCTCATTGTGCAGATGGATACACCTTAACGAGTTGATGACGACAATAAAACTTCAATCTTGTAGCAAAATGACCATGTTTCAGAAGCCTAATAGTAAAAAGTCTAGCGCAATACAAAAAGTCTGCTTAGTTACGGCGACTAAATAGTGCTCAGAATCCTAGCCGGGGGCAAGGGCGCTCTGCCCACAGAGCAACTGGGTTGTGTGCCCCAGGTGGTGGAATGGGGTACCCCTGGTGTGTTACGTGCTGGAGTTCTCAGGCTATGATACGGAAAACCTGACCGCAAAGCATACTGGTGCACCGTGTTGGGAATGATGCCACGTTCCTCGCACGTTAAAAAAACTCTACTGTGGTATTCTCCCGGAGTAGGAACCACAGGACTCCGCCACAGGAGGCTAAATTGTCCGACCCTACCCAGCTCTCCCTATTTCTATTGGCAATCAAAATTTATCGACCCCCATTATCCTTGTGCCCCATCCCATTTCACCATCATTTCATGTTCATTTTGTCATCCACTTCATGTTCATCGCCTGAATATAGCTGAAATATTGCTACTCGGGCGTTAAACCCCAACAAACAAACAAAAGCTTAGTTACGGCAAGCTATGGCATAATCTGAGTTGTGATATGAAAACTCCATACGTAGGTGGTGAAGAGATGTTGTCACAGAAGAAAAGAAGGTTGACACTACGGAATGAAAAGTAATCGCGTTTGTCGTAGTTTGGTCAATAGGTTTTCTTCATCACCGATCTCAAAGTGTAGGTCAAAATATCAGGCTGACTTCACTGTGTCTGTAGTATCCTTTATCTCAAGTTCTTTGGGGTAGATGCGAAGTATCAAATCCCCGAAACTAGGATTGTTTAACGATAATACGTCATCTTCATAGCACAAACTGATATTAAAGGATCTAGCTAAACTATGTTCCTTCTTTCGGATCAGATCAGCTATAAATTTAGCCTCTTCAGAGTGAACGAATAGGTCAGCAAGTAGAGGAGCACAATATTTTCTCATTGGAATGTCGACCGTTTGTTGAAACAAACAATTGTCATTGAGCAGATCTTTCATTCTGTGTAAAGATTATTTGTGTATCTGTATGGATTTTGAAATATATGCACCCACTCCTGAATACTGAAATTTCAATAGCTCAAAATCAAAAAAAGAGATCTCATATCTGAAAACTGCATGATAATATGCAGAACTTATACAACACGCTGACTAAATATATAGGAAATTTGAAGGCTCATATTGGGCACAATGTATTATTAAAATATGATGCAATAACAAACTTAAGAATCGGAAGTCGTAGACATGGGACAACCACCATACACCTTAGGATCACCTGACCTTGATGAAACTTACAAGATCAAGGTCATACAACCATCGGAAACAATTAAATTGTCATAAATTTTGAAATGACCGTTGTCAAAATGTTGGGGTTATCGAGATGATAATTTCATGATCTGCATGTATGTTCTTATCTCTTGTTGTTTTCTTAATATCAAGGCCTGAAATTTGAAGTGAGAAGGCGTTTTAGCACTCTTTGACCTTCAACTATGAGTGCTAATGAAAGGTCAAATTCAGAGAATATATCTTGACAGATGACAAAACAAGGCCATGTCACAATAAATGTTGGAAGGAAAAAAAAGACAAAAACAATAAGATCTTTCCCACCTAGTGAAAGACGTTCATGATATTGATAAACAGTTTAGCATACACACTGTATTTATAACTAAATTATCTGTTTTAAGGCAACATTGCTTTAAATAGACTATTTCATAGCATCTATTTTATTTCTCACATTTCTAAACAACTTGTGCCTTGGTAACAGAAGAAATACACTATAAGTCTTACTAAATTTTATATACTTAATAAGGAGAGTGTTAAGGTCTTATTTTATATTTTTTTCCTTTATTTTTTTGTAGAATTTATTTTTGTAAAAATAACAACTAATATTCTATCTACCTAGTTTATTGCCATTCATTAAAATAATTCTAAAAACAGCAACTTAAATCACTACAAAAATCTATATCATCTACTATAATAACAATAAAAAACTCCTAAAAACTAGCATAATCATTATGACTATCAAGTAACAAAATATAAGGTTACTTTATCTAAATATAGATCTACCAAAGTCAGGTGCTGCTTCAAATTGAGCAATCACAATTTAACAAAATTTTATCAGATTGATATGTTATCCTTAAGCTCATATATTAGACAATTCGAAGGGGACAGAGTTTTTTTTTTAATTTCTTTAAGAAAGTAATACATGATTTATTTAAGTAAAACTCCAAGAAATTATGATTTTTTTTAATAGAGATGTATCTAAACTTGTTGATCCCTTGAGGGAATTGACAAATAAAATACAACAACAATGGATATGGTGAAAATGTCAAAGAGACAACAACTCCATCACAATGAAAAATGTCAGCTAAATGCCACCCATGGGTCTTCAATGAATAAAAAGGAAACCCTAATACCACAGGGTAAATCTATCAATAAGATTAACTAAAATCTTTATGTTTTCCCTCATCTTTGATTTCATGATTTGTCAAAATTTAAGTTGCAGAAGGATTTGAGAAAAACTTGATCTATGATTTTTTTTTATATAAAACTTGAGGAATCAAAGGATAAATGTTACTTTCCAAGAACCTTCCTAAGAGAAGTCTATGTTCAGATAAAATAACCCCAGGGTAACAAAATAATGCTAAAATTCTCCAAGCAACAAAATATACACAAATACAAAAATAACAACTATTGCATTAAAGTTGTCAAAACTACCATGCATGTAGTTATAAGATGGATCTGTTTAACTTTCCTGAATCATTTAAAATTGTTGCACCTGAGACATTTTTAAAGTAATATACAACATATTTTCATCTATATCTATGATATAATCATTATCAATGAAAAAATTCTAGATATAACATTTTGTTAATCTAACTGAAATTATACCTATCAATTATTCCATTCTGTGACTGTAAGTACAATTGAAAAAAAAACATTCCATTCCACTTTCTCATAACTTTTTCAAATTCCTCTGGTTTTTCCCATTGAATAATACTTTCAAAATCATGACAGATGAAAATCAGAAAGGTCATAAAATAGATTGTTGTTAGATCCTACATGCAGTGACTAACTGGAACAGTTGATTATAATGTCTTATTCTAATTAGAGTGAACATCTTGTATTTATATTTTTGTTGCTGATGTCTGTTTTTAATCAATAAGAATAAACTCCCTTTACTTTTATAGTACCAATACCTAGGTCTAAGACCATAAACTTTTCCATTGCAAAACATTTCGTTTTAAATTTTAATGGTCCAGGATACATCATTCTTATTTGAATTCCAACTTGACAGTAACTTTATACAAAGTATATGAAAAAAGGAATCCTTGAACAAAACTGGTAAGTTTGTTTTCAATTAATTGTCTTACTAAATGAAACCTTTTCAAAAATGAACTGAACATTTCTTTGTAGACATTGAATAAACATTCACTTCTACCTTTAGAGTTTAGACAGTAGCATCACAATCCAGGGAAACACAGATGACATTTTCTTTTCAAAAGTAGCCTGACAATGAAACACATCATAATACTTATTTTACAAATAAAGACATTAAATGCACCAAAGGTATTGCACAATCCAAACATCTTCTTGTTCTTAGCAATTTATAATGATGATAAAAAAACCCATAGATTAGTACACAGAAATAGCAGAACTATTTAATTTATAACTAGGTCCAAAACATGTACACAGAAATAGCTGAACTATTTAATTTAAAACTAGGTCCAAAACATGTACACAGAAATAGCTGAACTATTTAATTTAAAACTAGGTCCAAAACATGTACACAGAAAGAACTATTTAATTTATAACTAGGTCCAAAACATGTACACAGAAAGAACTATTTAATTTAAAACTAGGTCCAAAACATGTACACAGAAATAGCTGAACTATTTAATTTATAACTAGGTCCAAAACATGTACACAGAAAGAACTATTTAATTTGTAACTAGGTCCAAAACATGTACACAGAAATAGCTGAACTATTTAATTTATAACTAGGTCCAAAACATGTACACAGAAAGAACTATTTAATTTATTACTAGGTCCAAAACATGTACACAGAAATAGCTGAACTATTTAATTTAAAACTAGGTCAAAAATATGTACACAGAAATAGCGGAACTATTTAATTTAAAACTAGGTCCAAAACATGTACACAGAAATAGCTGAACTATTTAATTTATAACTAGGTCCAAAACATGTACACAAAGAAAATTCTTTAGCTGCCAAAACTAAAATGGGAAATAGCAATATACAAATATGATCTAAGTAAGATTCCAAAAACATTAATATTACCATATTGTAAATGATGTATAGCCAATTCAACAAAAGGTAAAATAAATGTGAATTTGAATGTCAGTAAAGCAGGTACACAATGATTTCCCAATCAGATGTCATTATTTAACAATTAATTAAACACTACAATTTGGTGACATTGGCTATAGAGTACCAGTTGTACAAATTCTGTAATCATTCTTTAAAACAGTTCATTTAATATTAAATTTGCATGGCAAAAGTATATTCTAAAAATTTTTATTTCTTGAGTTATCCTTAACAGCTATATCTTAATTAAAACATAAAAACACAGTTGGTACATCATAGAATTTTGATATTGTAGATTCACCATTTGCTATTATTACTGCCTTTAACCTTCAAACATCCATATTCTGGTACAGAAATACATTTAAATTCACTATGCTACGAATATCCTGTGTCCAGTGGTGTTTCTTTTAGACACTTAACACAATACATAACAGACTCCTCGACATCCTCAAATATATGTACCCCCTCCCTGTTAGCTAGATCTGACAGATAGGACCTCCCCCTGGAGTAGTCCTTTAGTCCACAATCTGTAATCTGAAATGAAGACATCCTCTGAGTTAAAGATAAATTTTCCAATTTCAAAAGCAATGAAGAATTGAAAATGTTCGATGAGTTTTTATTTTAACTCTTATCTTTCTGAAGTGAAGTTTTACTTTAATTGAAAGACAATATTTTCTCAAGCTTAGTTCAAAAGTACTTATTTCTTTTTGGGTTTCAGTTTGTCTAAATTGAATAAAATTGTGGAATTTTAATTTAAAGTTCATATAATGTATTATATTTTTACTTGAAATTTTAAGTTTTAAATTAGAATTGATGGTTTGACAAAATCACAAAATCTTCAACATGGTTCCTCATCTATAAAATAATGAAAAATATTGTTTTTATAAATTATGATATTTATGATCTGAAGAACCTACATATCTTAGATACAGACCTTTTCACCTCCAATTACAGCATGTTCTGGGATTTGTTGTATACATAAGATCACTTTACATCCTAATCCAACATAGTATCCTGCCTGAAATACATATATACTTGTACTTAAAACCATTAACTTGAACAAGCATATATAAAAAAGAAAGTTTCAGAACTGTTTCAATACCATCTTTTTATTAGTCAAAATTTCAGCAACTTTTTGTGTATAGCAACACACTGAGACATTTTTTTTAAAATCAAATGTTCATCAAATGAGAAAAAAATCCCTTTGTCCTTCATACAAAATTTTCTTAATAAATAACCACTTCCATCATTTTAAAAAATCTTCTCTACAATTATACTTCAATTTCAAAAATTATGTACCATCTACCTATATTTTTCTTAAATCACTAGCACAGATGTATTGTTATATTCCCCTTTATCTAAACACAACAGTTTTGATGTGGTTTTTTGTCATTAATTATTCTTTTTAAGCAATTACCACATAAATATATGATATTTACACAGTAACCATAATCTTGGACAATAATTATTTCTGTTTTAGAAGTTCATGTGGCATTAATTTACCATGACAACCATGTCCTACATAAGCAATCATAAAAGTACAAGTGACCTTATGAGAGTGATATACTTTTATTTCCTTAAAGTACAATTGACCCCACCTCAATCATTGAGGACAGTGATCTTGTTCTGCCTGTAATAACATACAACAAAAGTCTACATTTTTCTCTGGCTGCCACCTGAATGGGTATTAATCTCTGGTTGTATCCAGTTATGTAGGGATTTATGTATGATACTCCATGTTTCCTGAGAAAGTAAAAGTAGATATTAAAATTTGTGAATTTCAATGAGGACCTTTATGACAAACAAGTCTATAAGAATACCATATTACTAGATTGGTCCCTTCCTGAAATTCATTTGTTTTCATTTAATATTTCTTCGAAAAGTGTTGCTGTGAGACATATCATGGAAAAATGGTATCAATAGAAATATAAAATATATAAAACTGAATCACATAAAGGGGCTCGTGATAAGTCCACCATATTATTTACATGTTTGAGAAAAAATGCTACATATTTTTACTCATTGCAGAAAACAAACTCATATAAAAACATTACAGAAAAATAAACTCATATAAAAATTTAATATTTCCAAACTGATATTTTTGATATATGAATAGTTATTACAGCAGAAATAATTTCACAATATAAAGTTTAAATATATACTACAAAATAATCCCATCCCCGTATACACTGCACCAAATAACTTATCATTTATCAGCAGGGGTAGAAATAAACCTAAAATTTCAACTAGCCAGCAGGACCAGTAGACTTAAAAATCTACCGGTCCTGCAGAAATTGGATGTGAGAAAAGACATGATGAAAATGATCCTTTATCACCACAAGTACATATCTATTTAACAATCAATAACACATTCAGGGTCTAATAATAATAAACTAAAAATATCAAGTTTATCGAACCAGCTTTAATTTCAATCCCTGTTTATCAGCTATATAACATGGGATATAACAAAATAACAAAGCACAATGTCAGACAGATGATATAAAATTAAAATAAAACAGTTTATTTCTCCCTTAAATCAGGTCATGTAATTATCAACCTGAATAAAGGTATGGCAATCTCCCGCCATTTGGAGTCTCCACAACTTCCACCAAGATACACATCTCTAAAATCTTTCTCTGAGAGACATGGTTTAGAACTGGTAGACTGGCCAGAAATTCCTGTGTGTCAAAAAAAAACACACAGATATTTATACAATACATACTCAATACTGATATTTCATATGTTGCCTAAATTATTAAATACAGTATATTAAAGACTTAATATCAAAACAACAAAGTTGTCATTGCTGAAGCTACATAACAAGTATATCATAAAAGATTGCTAAGTATAGCCATTTGTCCCCAAGTATCTGAGAAACAAAAAATATCTACATAACATAAGCCCCATAAATTTGTCAAGATGTTACAACATATAATTTCTTAATTAAATGAGCAACTCGGCGTGTGTTTCTAGAAAAACAGAGGACGCTTACCCTACCGGTGCACCTGGTCCATGCCCGCCAGTTTTCAGTGGAGTCCGAGTTGCTCATTTGCTTTTGTTACTTTGTATGTATTATTTTAGTTACTTTATGTTCTTTGTTGTGTATATCTGTTTTCCATGTCTGGTCTTTGTCCCTGGATTCCATTATTTTGATTACCGCTATAACCTTGGTTCCCTTGATTACTTTTTTAATTCTATCTAATAGGTTTCAATTACCATGATCTATGTAGTTAGTTGATTGGTTTAAAATATTACTGAAGATATTGAATTTCACGACAAGAGCTATTGCTCAGTGAAACATATGATGAAAATACCAAACATCATAGCTCATGATTTGTATTCATGATATAAAACATCCACAGTAAATAGTCTTGAACTCAGGAATATTACTTATTATATATTTCTGATAAAATATATCAAAATATATAAATATTTCTACTGCTGTACATAGTTCAAACTTACTGCTAAATATTCTGGAAATAAATGCTACTATTCTCTTTGGAACTGATTTACTCTGAAGAAAAAAAAAAGCAAACGTAACTCTTTTCGTCAATTCATGAATACAAAGTTATATGACTCCCGCTGATATAACCCAAAAATCATAATATAACTAAACCATAATTCAGCCACTAAGAAACAAGAACCTTAGGAAAATAATGGGTTTTTTATGTTTAATTGGCATGTAAAAGCTGTATGTAGCACGTTTTCAACAAAGCCTGCTAGAACTTCATGTCCAAAATTTGCAGATGAAACATTCAAAATAAAACAATCAATCTTGTTACTGTGTTTTAAATGTTGCTTTTACTTTATTTCTATTTCATTTTTTTATAGATAAACATAGAAAATATACAATACACATTGATCAATAAAATTAGTCCACTTAGATGTGGGTGTGGCCTATATAAATAGCTCAAAGATATGTTTTGTCAACCCATGAAACATCATGTATACAGCCTACTATCCAATGAAATTAACGTTTTTTAGTGATATGCACAGCACACAAGTCATGATTTACAGATTATTTGTCTGAACTATGCACATCAGTTTTAAAACTAGTAATGCAAAATGTATTTCCCATCCATAATGCCAGCTTGACAAGGTCATCCACACATCCAGCACAGGTTGACTATTCATCAGTAACAAAATGTTGCATGTTATGTCACACTTAGAATACCCCCACTCAACTTTAATTCAGACAATAGACAGGATGTAGATAAGGAACCTAGAAAAGTTCAAGGTACAAATCTTTATACTAAAGCAAAGAACCAAATATCTAAACATTCCCTCAAATAGAAACAGAGAAACAATTAATGACAAATTGTAATGGACATAAACCACAGACAGACAGACAAGGTGATTGCAATATTAGCACCACTCAAATAAGTGGGGTATAGTTAGATTTTAGGAATAGTAACAGTAGTTTAATAGTGAAAGTGTTTTTGAAAGGGCTTCAGAAACAAGAATCCAAGTTTTCAAACAAACCTGTACTTGGCTTTCAACCATAATGCCACAGAAATCTTCAAAGTTGTATTTTGAATTCTTTTCTTTCTTCCTCAGCCACTTAGTATTCAAATCTTTTCCAGTGACACTTTTGTATGCAAGCCTCAGCTATAAAAAAAGTGAATTAAAAAAAAAAACAACTCAAAATAATTTCATAACTCATTTTTTTGGCTTTTTAAACAAACAGCCCCCTCAATGAGAAGGGTCATTAAGATCTATTTTTGACCCCTTTTTATAGTCGCTGTTTATTTTGACACACCTTACCTAACAAGACTGTACAAAGTTTATTGTCTTTTACTGGTATATTCTGGACAGTCACAGGCTGTTTTCTTTTAAATATTCAAGACAAAACAAGAAGAATTCAAATAGTACCTAATGAACAAGTCAAAAATAGATACAAACAACTCAAATTACAAGTTTAAACAAATTTGCATACTGTAAACATTTTTATTTTCGCGGTTGATAATTTATCTTAGATTCTGTCAAGTGAATATATTTATGGGAATCAATATTTCGTGGTCTCAAACAAATGATTAGCATTGTACAGTGTTAAAAATCAATTTTGCAGGTAGTAATTTTTGTGGTTTTCTGTCCACTGCGAAAATTAATATGTTTACAGTATATATGGAAAGCACAACATTCAAAGTCGGCTGCAATTGACAAGAAAAAGATTGTGGCTAAGATATAAATGTATATAGCAAATTCATGATAAACTATTTACTTTTTAGAAGACAAATAACTGTATAGAAACTGCTGTATAACTATCTAACATTACAGCTATCAGTTTAGTATAAGCTTAAATAACTTCATGAGAGGCCCAACTTAAATCAATAAGCTACTCAAAATAATTAGTCATGTGATATTTTGATTGGCTTGAAGATGAATCACCTCTCTTTGTTGAATTTTAATTGCTGACCTTTGACTTATCAACATGAAAATCAATAATTACTTAGTACAGTCAAACCTCCTTAGCTCGAACTCCAAGGGACCATTGAAATGTGTTTGAGTTATCAGGAGTTCGAGAAATTGAAGTTCGAATATTCACGGATTTTTTTTTTGTTGCCGGTCCGAGTTCGACTTTATCATTAGAAATTGCTTACTTCTTACAAAGTTGGGTTAGTTCATGGATCCTTTCCATTCGCTTTCAGAAGATTATGTTGATTTGTGGATATTAAAATGCTGTGTTCGCTTTTAAAAACGTTCAGAGTTGGAGTTCCTTGGTCAATAATTTGTTTTTATCTGATTTTCTTTCATGCTTTCATCATACCAACTTTGGAAAATTCTCAAACTTTAATCAGTACTATGTTAAGATCAAAACTACCTAATTAGTGTTGACTTAAGTAATTAACCTGTAATTAACTAAAATGACATTGACTAATGATAGGGTTTCAGTATTTCACACCTTTTATTATCCAAGCTGACATAATGGCTGACGAGTTCGAGTTAGTGATGGTTATTCTCTAAGATTTTACTACTGAACAGACCGACTAGTCCGTTTGAGTGTTCAAGAAATCAAAGTTCGAGAAATCTATGGTTATTTATACTGATTATATAGGAGAAAATTTTGGTACTTTGAATTGTGTTCGAGAAATCCCAGGTGTTCGAGCCATCCGAGTTCGAGTGAGTGAAGTTCGACTGTATGTACTTCTTCCTGAAGAAATTTTATGAAGATGTTCCACAACGATGTAATGGACAGACAGAGGAATAAATCCTAGCAATGGGACTGTAACATAAAAATATTCCATCTCCATACCTCTTGTGGAGTGAGCTGTTGGTCATCTTCTGTAGAATGAGCACTATCCATTGAGTTGAAGGCTTCTCTCATTTGTCTGTTTCAAATAAAAAGTACATTTTCCCAATAATCAATAAAGTCATAATAAACCATCAAAGTTTGAAACATTGTTTTAATTAATTTTACACCTCCTTTTCACTGTATATTTTTCAGTCTGTATATTCATTTTTTTTATTATACTTTTTCTTTGTCCTTTGAATTTTGATCAAATAGTTACAAAAATTAGACAAAATTAAGAAAAAAACAAAGGAGATGGTTTCTTTTATTAAGACAAATATTCAACCAAAAAATTACTAAAATCAGACTAACATGAGTACATATATAATATTGGTATTTGAGCATCTGATAATATGTCATTTAGAATAATAGTCATGTGAGGGTTCTCTATGTATAAATGTATGTTACCATTACAGTTCATCATTCTGCCACATAATATACTACTAGCCACAACATCTACCAATGTAAATCAAAAAAACTTATTTCTGAGAAAAGTTGAACAAATATACAATATGTTACTAAAGAATCATAGGATGCTTACAACAGTGTTTCTCCAACAGGATTATGTCCATGTAAAACTGGTTGAGCTCCATGTTGTATATCTAAATCTTGTACCCTGAGACCCTGCAATTATCATAAAAATGACCCGGTATTAGTTTACAATAATTTTCCTTAAATGAAAATATGAACGGGCATACAGACAAGTCAAAACTATTGCAGTACAGCTGTTTATCTCTGTAAAATTGGGGTATAAACTAATGCCATCACATCCCATAATTGAAAATTCAATGGCTAAGTCAAAACATCAAAATTTAACAATATAACTTTTACTATAAAAAATTACTAATAAAGAAAGAAGTTTCATTGTGTTGTGTCTTATTAACATACAAACTCAATAGAATTAAATTGTAGAATCTGTAAACACCAAAGCCTTAACAGAGATGTGTCCATAAAACTATCTGGTTCATAGAAGGCTCATATGTATTATATGCTATATTATTCAGATGAGGCACTTGGATGATATAACAGGGTCACAAATATATCAGCATCATTCACTTAGAATGTAGTTATTCTTAAATTTAAGGTTGTCAACAAATTTATGGATAACCCTAAAAAGTTCACACATGGACAGTGTTAAAACTTTCAAGCCAAATACCCAAAACTATAACCCTAATATATTAACTGCACCTGACGGAGCACTATTTTGGTGCATTCTAAAGCAGTATTCAGATCTGTGAACACTGGAACTGAATTTCTTTCCACAAGATCCTCTAAAATCCTTCTTCCTCTTGCAAGATCATTCTTCTCTCTGAAATTTATGGATTCAGAGCTTCTACAGTACACATTATTTTTAAATTATTCCAGGGTTAAAAGCTATCTCTATTTCAATCAGCACTCACAATTATAACATAAATCCAGATCATGATGCTGTAGATGTCACAGTTTTTACTGTGTGAATTTATAAGTATTTGACAATCAAACATTCAAATAAAATTTATTTTCATAACTTGTAAAAGTACTTTGATTAAAACCTGATACAAACTTTAAAATGATACCAAAAACCAATATTACCCAGGTAAATAAATAAAAAAGTACAACCTATAAGTTTTCATAAATTCAAAATTTCATATGAAACTCATGTAAAGGTTTAATTCATATGATTGTGAAATTCATGTGAAATTTACAAACAATAAATGTTATACTAGTATATTTTTTCAGTTAACACACATTTGATAATTATCTACGAGTTGAATACATTAAGTGCTGCTATAATTAAGAAACTTACAGCTGTGTAAACACTCCCTTACATTCAACATCATTCTCTCCTATATCTGTTAATACTAGAACAACTTGCTTCTTATTTGCTGTAAAAAAAAGTACACATAAACATCCCAGTACATCAATATTAAAGGATTAAGAAAATATACCACAGCCATCACATCTTTTTTATGGATTAAATGACAGATCATTAATGACAATTTGTGATATTTTTGTCAGTTTATTGGTGACAGCAGAGATGAGACTAAAGAAACAACAGGGAATCAGCATTGGAAGTAACCATACAGTAAAATAATGCATCACCATTCAACTTAGAACACAATGTTTCGTCAAAAACAAAAATCATTGAAATCCAAGCAACTGGTGAAAATGGTTGCAAAATGGCTGTCCCCAAAAAATTTCAGTACTGCCAATCAACTTATGATATCATGTTTATCTTATGAGTAGCTTTCATCTTCATTATTCTTCTGTAGTTGAAAAAAAAACCCAGCAAAAACAGCATTTTGATCCCCTTTGTTCTATTTTTAGTAACAACAGCCATGACCTCCAAAAATTAGCAACTACGAAATATATGTTTATAGTTTTTGCAAAAAAAATCGTATTTTTACCCCTATGTTCCATTTTTAGTAACAGAGGCCATATTTTTCACAGATCAAAAATCCAAATGCTTATTTTTCGCAGGATACCCTAAGAAGCAATCATACCAATTTTCATTGAATGCTGTATAGTAGTATCTGAGGAAAAGATTTTTGAAATAATAACATCAAAAACGGCAAAACTATCCAAAAAGGGCAATAACTCCAAAATGGGTCAACAGATTTTCACCAAAATTTGACTAAAGATAGATCTCATGATGCTGAACACTTTTACACATGTCAGAATTTGGTTTACCCTAACAGTTTTGGAGATACATGGGTAAAACTGCTGTCTGACCCCTATGTTCTATATTTAGTAATGGCAGCCACGTTTTTTGACGGATCAAAAATCCAAATGGTCATTTTGTACAGGCAGGGAGTGCACATTAGAGGGAGAAGTCATTTGTCATAATCTATGTAGAACACTGCCATTGTTATTTGGCTGCTCATTAGGCAATTTTTTCAAATCTCTCTGCTGAAAATAGCATTACTTTGCTAAGGATGCCTGTAAAAATCACTGGATGAATTTTGATGAGTGATGTCCCAAATTAAAGATAAAAGATTGGAGAATAGCAACATATATTTTTTTATTTATTTAAAAAAAGACGAATATAAATATTTTCCAAACTGTTAAATTTATTAAAATAAAATTAATATCATGTTTGATAAAATGTTAATTAGGATGACAGTGATGATGATGGATGCCAAGCGATGGCAATAGCTCGCATGTCCTACGCTGAGCTAAAAATGAATGAAAGTGTCAAGTTTTATGAATGAGTTAATACATAATGACCTACCGACTAGGTAAGCAACTTCTATCAAAGAAGATATTCCTCTGGTCTCCTTGTCTATAACAAAGAACATTACATCTGCACTCTGTAAATAAATGATATAAAATGTTTCGTAGCTATATATGACCCAGAGGTCAAACTCTGAACAGTTAAAGGAAGTATGGACACCCCACTCAAGCTTGGTACTAATAATATATCAGTCTACATTGTAGTTTGGCTCTCTTTATTCAAATTTAATTTTCCTCTACTTTCCTTTGAATACCTTTGTCAGGCGGTATTTTACAGAGATTTAGAAGATCACATCTATGATTTAAAAAATTAGAAATAAAACAATAGCCACTGATTGCCTCCATTACCTGTTTGGCCTGAGCCTCCAGTTCCAATAGTTCTGGTCTCCAGTTCTGTACCTGCTACAAAATATTTAGAACAATAACTGATCAAATAAAAATAGTTAATACTGTAGAGATTTCCCTAGATCAATTTAACATGGTGCTGTACCATGCCTTGGTCTTCTAGCACCATGCTGTCCACATCATGAATTTTACAATGTGCCCCCAGTTGGCAAAACCCAACTATTAATTTGATTTTCAGAATAAATTTATAATTTTTTTACTGATCAGCCAATAGAAATTCACATTTATTGTGTTGGCACACATTTCTGATATTTTAAAACATCACTAGGGTGAAGGCTGCTTCCTGAAGGTATAAGAAGATAAACTGCCCCATGTCAAGGTGGGGTACCCCCAATATGACCTTTTGTAATGGTTGAGTGGCCTAAAAACATTTAAATAACCTGGGGAAAACACTATACTGTATACTTTAATTGATTGTTGGACTGAGACCCAGATCTACACATACAAGTTTTTTTTAGAATCATTACTTGACTTCATTTTCAACATGACTATCAGACTGGCAGGATTAGAATTTTAAAATTTATATATATGATATTCATGTTACAAGGCCATAATTAAAACTCAATAAAATTTCTTTTGGATTGAAAAGAGACTATCCCCAACCACCCTTTTCCTCCCTTTCAAAGGGTAATCAAGGGTACCAAGGTTATAGCGGTAATTAAAAAAAACGTTATCCAGGAACAAAGACCAGACATGGAAAACAGACACACACAACAAAGAACATAAAGTAACTAAAATCATACATACAAAGTAACAAAAGCAAATGAGCAACTCAGACTCCACTAAAAACTGGGAGCATGGACCAGGTGCACCAGTAGGGTAAGCCTCCTCTGCTTTTCTAGAAACACTCGCTGAGATGCTCATAAAAAAACTAGTCCAGGGTAGATGAAAGAGGAAAGGAAAAAGAAACCATATGACCAAGGTAAAAATATTTTAAAAAAATGTCAAACAGGCAGTTGAAATTGCTAAAGTCTGAAATCAAATCCAAAGAAACGGCTTCACAACCGGTATATAAAGCTTCTAGCAAAATATCAAGTGACTGTGGTAATTATTAGCAGAGAAAACTGTTACAAAAAAGGTGCAGGGGAACATATCGGCAAACAAACTGACAGACAATCAGACTTAAACTATATATCATTCCTAGATTTCTACTAGAATCAGAAAATAACAATGACTATAGTAATCATTTAACATACAGGGTTATAGAATGTGATCCCATGTTTCTTCAAAAATGGAATAGCAACATCTTGTCTCCATGTCGTAGGATTACAGGAACCACCAAGGAACACTGAAAAAAAATGTATATAATTCTATCTGATTTTAGTCTGGATATATACAAATAAATATAAAATATATATAGAGAATAATACATGGCAAAATCTGTACCACATGCTGAATCAACCGAAGCAAAAGACCCTCTGGCCTGATGGGCTGATAATTATGGATGTTGAGTGACATGTGTTACAGATTTTGTATAAACTCTATCATCCATCTTAATAGGAGATTATTAACCAACTTACTACAATATGTATAGATATGTCCATCCTTTATGAACCCAAAATTTCGATAACTGGTCATTACAAACTGGAAATTCCTACAGCCAGTCATTACGAAATCACAGCCATGCATTACGAATTTCAAAACAGGGCATCAATACAGGGCCATTATGAAATAAATAAAAAATGGCGTACATTTCTTAAAATAAGTGACAACTTTAATTAAGAGTGACCTAATAATTCAAATAATTTAATTAGGGTATCTAAAGCTGCTGAAAGATGGCACTGGGCCTAAGTATATTGAATTATTTGGTATGTTTAATCTTGAGCTTTAAATTTACGATTTGGGGGGGTATTATTGGAAAAGAAAAAAAAAAATGAAATGTTGAAGTGGGAGCACATACTTTTCTATACAGAAATGCTAAAGAAAAAAGGTGACTTTCATGTTTTAGTGATTATCAAAGACGAAATGTGCAGTCAAATCTCATTGTTTTGCATGGATCCAGGTATTGAAATTAATCTTCAAAAAAATTTCTTTTCTCTTTTTACTCACCTACCCTGTGCATTCCTTTATCAAAACTACATTTGAAAATAGCTTGATTCAAGATCAAAATGCACTTAAAAAAAAACAGAGTTTTTACATAAAAAATTGTTTTTTTTTTTTTTAAATTTCCCAGGTAACATACTAGGACAGTATCAATAAACCTAAGAACAAAGACGGAAACATCCCAAATATTCCATAAATTATGGATATCTGAAGAGTCATGGTTTTTGTTGGGTATCGGGCGACTGGTCACATCATTGATTAGCTCATGAATATTCATTTTTGGTGATCGCAATTTCTCCATATAAATTATTAGGTATGTATAATCTTGTACTTGTCTATAAATTTACGATTTTTTGGGAGGATTATTGGAAAAGACAACAAAACCTCCATGATTTATTTTCATAAATATTTGATTCGTCGTGATATGAACTTATTTTTAAATAATGTGAACGCATATGTATTGATAATAGATTCTGACTATGTTCTGAAATAAAGTTGGTTAAGAAAAATATCAACGCATGGCCTTTTCCATATTGGCCCTGTAACATGCCCTTGGCATTGCCTCAGTCCATTACAGTCATCCTTGGCCATTATTAATACCTCGGGCATGTTGCAGGGCCAATATGGAAAAGGCCATACATTAACACTATAGTATTGCAGTATAAACAAACTGTCTGAGAGGAATGATAGAGAAATCTGAGAAGGGATGTGATAAAAGTTACTCATGTGATACTGGGTAGAGATAATGGGTGTGAAGTCACAATGTTTGATTCAGTTCAATCATTTTAGACAAAACAGCATTATCTACTACTAAATATATGATAAATAATATATAAACAGCTTCAGCTCAAATTCCTAAAATATTTTTTTGGTTATTATATTGTATGTACACAATAATGCCTATGCAGATTTGTTATTTATATATTCATATACATGTAAATTTACTAATATTATAAATATCCTCTTACAAGGCTTAAATATCTATGGCATTTCAGTCCTCAAAGTGACCTCAAGTGCATGTATATTTCAGCAACACAAGTCACATGACTTTAAAGGTTAAATAATGTAAGGAGTTTATAAGTGTCAAGCAGTGGGTCAAACATCTATAATTAACAACATGAACATTCTATGTCAGTAAAAACTAAATAAAAAAAAAGACTTTCCAACAATCAATGTCTTTTTTCCACAATGCACAAACATTTCAGAAATTTCAAGTTTCCTGCTTGACAAAGAGAAAGTTGAACATAATTAAACAACTTTTTTTCTCACCAAAATTTCAGTTGCTCCCAAGAGATGGGAAAATGGAGTTCTATAGAAGACTGTAATTGTATGATTTGTCTCATGGTTATACATTTGTATAAGCATTTTCCTAACAATTCTATTTTCATTATTATTTTGAGAAATATATTTCCAAAATTTAAGAATGTCGATGAAAATAACTGCAAACTTACACTTTAATAAACATTGAATATTGTGTATTACACTCTTTATGGTATGAACATCTTCAACTTGACAACAGAATCATTTAAAATGCTGCAGTTTCCAATTTTGGTTTCAACACAGATTTAACGTTTTATAAGCAACTTGACAGGTGTTTCTAGTAAAGCAGAGTACTCATCCTACCGCCACGACTAGTCCATATTCCCAGATGTTAGTGAAGTCTTGGTTACCCATTTATTCCTTACTTATCATTAATTTGTGTTGATGTTTTGTCATGTTTTCTTGTAGTTCTAATCATGGTCTCTTTGTTAAGACAAGATACATAGCTACACATAATGACTACCAAGCCTACCACATGAAAAATATATATCATAAAACAGGAAATAAGGCAGAAACTAACTACCAGTATTTTCAAAAGAACTTCCGGGTTATATATAACTTTTATATTTACATCACATAAAGCATGTAAACAATACCATGGAAACACTGGTGAATGTAAAGAGCAATGAAAAGTTTAACATATGTTTTAGATACATTAGATACATAATTTCAAATTTCCAAATTACAGTATTAAGCTGTGCAGGCTTTTACAAAAAGTTGTAAAGGTTAAATTAGTTTAAAGTTTTTTGCAGAACAGCTGGGCAAGTTGTAACATAAAACTTTTATGCATAAAAAGTAACAGAGGAAGCTGATAAACATAAATACATGTATGCATGACAAAGTTAGAATAAGATATTCAACATGTTTGTTTACTACAGACACTATTGGTACAGATACATGAAACGAACAAAGTGTGCTATCAAGGTAGAATGTGGTTAATAAGGTAATACACTACAGGTGAGATTGTTTGTGTCATTTCCACTTGTTCATGGTAGAAAAATGTGAAATTCTATAGTACATGTTTTTGTTTTATGATTGAAAAGAGCTTTTTTTCTCGTCATAAATTTTGATTATGGGTCTTAAAAGTGGAAAAAAACTTTCTGGACAAATAGTGTGCTTCAAAGCCTACAGCACTATGCTATAGATTTTAATACTTGTGAAGTTAGGTGTTATCATAAATCTTTCTGGACAAAAACTGTGCTAGAAAGCCTAGAGCACTATGCTATAGATTTTAATACTTGTGAAGTTAAGTATAATCATAAATCTTTCTGGACATAAACTGTGCTAGAAAGCATAGAGCAGTATGCTATGGATTTTAATACTTGTGAAGTAAGGTGTAATCATAAATCTTTCTGGACAAATCCTTTGGTAGAAAGTGTAAAGCACTATGCTATAGATTTTAATACACTTGTGCATGGAATACTTATATTGTCATGAGGTTTTTCAATCACTCTAATTTGCGTGCAGTGAGTAAATCTAACAACCAGTTAATATCTTCAGTAATATTATAACTTAAAGTCTTTCACATGCAGTTAAGTTATTGTTGCTGGGTGATATGCAGGGATGTAGCACTAGTATTATTATAGCAGATACTAAAATTTCTGTAAAAATCTAAGATGGTCTCATTTTAAAACACATTCACTCTGCTTGCTGATGAATCAAATTGTGGTTTCCTAAGCTAAAAATTACATAACCAGAACCAAAAAAAAGGAATATAGCCCCATACCATATATACTAAGGATTAACTTCACAAAACTGTTTTAGTGTTGCTTTTATGAGATAGTATTTTCATCCTATTCAGTGAAGGTCCTTATAGGTGTACAGTAGGTAGCAGTTTATATGTGACACAATATCATTTTTCCTAATAAATATTGCTTTAGTTTTCTAAGCAGTTCATTATCTGCCACTGTAAAAAGATAACATCATCCACATATTGGAACCTTATCATTTTTCGCAAATTTTGCAATATTGTGAACAACATACATCTCTTACAATACATGTACACGTCAAAGAGATTATGACAATACTACTCCAAAGGCACCTGTGCATTTCCTTCAAATTTATATATGGTTGTATGAAAATTTGACAATGGTTCTACAAAAACTTTACTTTAATTTTTGGCCTTTTTACTGATGGAAGAGTCTCCAGAAGATGACGACCAAATACAGCAAAAAGAAATGTATACATACACGTAAACGTAATCACATATTTGGAGAACACAAGCATAGTATTTTGAAACTGCACAGAATAAGTAAAAGAAACTCATTCATCAGTTGTTATGAAAGCTAAGCTAGAATAAGGATTATCAAAGCCAATTTCTCTTCCAAACTGAGCACAGAAATGGAACAGAAAAGACCAAAAATAATCCTTATAAAGATACAAGTTATCCTTATTCTTCTTATCATATATTTACAGTCAAGTACCAAATGTGATTGTTTTCAAATAAAACTGAAGTTTAGAGAGATGTGCAGTGAACAATGAGAAGAAAGAATAATCTACAGTTACTATAACAACAAAAAGATTACCTTGAAAATATGTGGTGTTCTCTGAAATTAAGTTAATTATTAACTGAGCATGCAACCTTCACCACCTTGAGGAAAAACCTCTACCTCTGATTAAAAAAAATACCTACATAAGTGTATGAAAAAATATGGCTAAATTGAAACTTAACATATAACATGTGCTAATCCAGAAAATTTGAAAGAGGGGGAAGGGAGGTTTTGACTAAAATATGACATTTTCTGCCCCAATAATGCACAATGTTAATAAAATTCCAACAAATAGAGGTTCCTACTCCAGAAATAGCACCTGGTCCACTTCAGATAAAAAAAAAATTAAAAATCAGAGATGAGTGTAACATAAAATTATGGCAACTACAGCAAATCCCATTCAAGCCAATTCCACATCATTAAGCAATTGAAGGAACAAGAGAAAAACAGTTTATCAAACAGCCATGCATCTAAATCTGTGTTTATATCTGCTTTTTAAAGCCAAATTTCACAATATCAAATAAAAAAACTACCCAATGCTTGCATTAGAAATATGAACAAGCTGTACATGTATTGAAATATGTACATGTATGTGCAAAATTGACAAACAATCTACAACTTAATTGCAACATTGATATACTAAAACACCACAACAAACCAAATAGAAATTTCAAACTTACAATAATTCAAAGTAAATGGCAAAGTGAGTTTTATCTATTTTGAAATAAAAAATTTAATAAAGCTTATTTACAACACATTGTCAATTTAAAATCAAATGCTTACCTCTTTTCTTCCACTTAATGCTGTCTGTTTCTGGTCTTTTATCTCTATACTGACTCTTGGGTTTAGGACTGACTACATCACGACTATAAAAAACAATAGAACATACATGTATCATGTATATCTACTGTCCGTGCAAGACCTGACAGGGTTGTCAAGGACTTTAAAAACCCCCACACAGTCATGAACATTGTATATCTACTGTCTGTGCAAGACCCCAAAGGGTAGTCAAGGATGTTAAAAACACCCACTCAGTTATGTATATCTAGTTTTCATAGGGCAAATAAGAGTTTACTGTTTAGTGATATTTGTACCTTTATGTTTTAACGACTAGAACGTGTCTTCCTCTAATTTGTTTAATTTTTTATGATTGCCAGAGTGATTGCTTCATGGATATTCTCCCAACATCTTTAACGGAGTGGTTGCTTCATGGATATTCTCCCAACATCTTTACCGGAGTGGTTGCTTCATGGATATTCTCCCAACATCTTTACTTCACCACATACAGTAAATACCAAAAACAAATGTGTGTGGAGAAAAAGTTTGGCTTTACATATGTATACTATTGTAAAATTCCCCAAAAAATTATTACTACATGTATTTTACATGCTTGTACTTTTGCAAAATATGCTACATGAAATGCTCTTATTTTACATACATTTGCACTTGAATGCTCATATTTAACATACATTTGTACAATGTGCTACCAGAAATACTTCTTTTTAAACGTTTAAAATAAATTAAATTATACATTCAAAATGAACATAATGTCCTTGACTGCAATAGCTGGACATTTCATACAGGTTTGTAGTTGGACATTTTATACAGGTTTGGATTATTTTTCAAGGGGCCTTTCAATAACATCTCTTTATTTGCAACATGTACATGCATATATGAAATCTAAGATATTGTACCAATATATTGAATATTTTGTAAAATTTGTTGAATAATTGTTTTTCTTGCATACAACAAATTAAATAATTTACCAGTTTTGGTAATGAATTTTTAGTTCATTCACAAGTATACAGAATTCACCAAATGTGACATGATCTGGTTCACACGGGCTGCCATACTCCACTGCACACTGCACCATCTCAAATACTGCAACAAAAAACTTCAAATAGTAACAAATATCAAAGCATACATGTATGATATACATTTACCACCTTTTTCGTATAAATCTGAATTGCATAATTTGAAAATAAAATGAAAAACAAAAGCTTCCTTCCATGAAGAAAAGCAGTGTACCAATATTAAACAATGGTACACATAAGAATCATTTAAGTGTTTCTGAGTTATTGTATGGTGTATGGGTGCTTTGGAATGACAGACAGACTGAGGGGAAGTTTGTGTATGGGTGCTTTGGAATGACAGACAGACAGGGGAAGTTTGTGTATGGGTGCTTTGGAATGACAGACAGACTGAGGGGAAGTTTGTGTATGGGTGCTTTGGAATGACAGACAGACTGAGGGGAAGTTTGTGTATGGGTGCTTTGGAATGACAGACAGACAGGGGAAGTTTGTGTATGGGTGCTTTGGAATGACAGACAGACTGAGGGGAAGTTTGTGTATGGGTGCTTTGGAATGACAGACAGACTGAGGGGAAGTTTGTGTATGGGTGCTTTGGAATGACAGACAGACTGAAGGGAAGTTTGTGTATGGGTGCTTTGGAATGACAGACAGACTGAGGGGAAGTTTGTGTATGGGTGCTTTGGAATGACAGACAGACAGGGGAAGTTTGTGTATGGGTGCTTTGAAATGACAGACAGACTGAGGGGAAGTTTGTGTATGGGTGCTTTGGAATGACAGACAGACTGAGGGGAAGTTTGTGTATGGGTGCTTTGGAATGACAGACAGACTGAGGGGAAGTTTGTGTATGGGTGCTTTGGAATGACAGACAGACTGAGGGGAAGTTTGTGTATGGGTGCTTTGGAATGACAGACAGACTGAGGGGAAGTTTGTGTATGGGTGCTTTGGAATGACAGACAGACTGAGGGGAAGTTTGTGTATGGGTGCTTTGGAATGACAGACAGACTGAGGGGAAGTTTGTGTATGGGTGCTTTGGAATGACAGACAGACTGAGGGGAAGTTTGTGTATGGGTGCTTTGGAATGACAGACAGACAGGGGAAGTTTGTGTATGGGTGCTTTGGAATGACAGACAGACAGGGGAAGTTTGTGTATGGGTGCTTTGGAATGACAGAGAGACTGAAGGGAAGTCTGTGCATGGGTGCTTTGAAATGACAGACAGACTGAGGGGAAGTTTGTGTATGGGTGCTTTGGAATGACAGACTGAGGGGAAGTTTGTGTATGGGTGCCTTGGAATGACAGACAGACTGAGGGGAAGTTTGTGTATGGGTGCTTTGGAATGACAGACAGACTGAGGGGAAGTTTGTGTATGGGTGCTTTGGAATGACAGACAGACTGAGGGGAAGTTTGTGTATGGGTGCTTTGGAATGACAGACAGACTGAGGGGAAGTTTGTGTATGGGTGCTTTGGAATGACAGACAGACAGGGGAAGTTTGTGTATGGGTGCTTTGGAATGACAGAGAGACTGAAGGGAAGTCTGTGCATGGGTGCTTTGAAATGACAGACAGACTGAGGGGAAGTTTGTGTATGGGTGCTTTGGAATGACAGACTGAGGGGAAGTTTGTGTATGGGTGCCTTGGAATGACAGACAGACTGAAGGGAAGTTTGTGCATGGGTGCTTTGGAATGACAGACAGACTGAGGGGAAGTTTGTGTATGGGTGCTTTGGAATGACAGACAGACTGAGGGGAAGTTTGCGTATGGGTGCTTTGGAATGACAGACAGACTGAGGGGAAGTATACACATGAACATTTAAAAATAAGCCTACGGAATTGCTACACAAAGCCATTGCCCCCTGCCACCACAAAAAAATATGAAGTGAAAGTGCAATAATTCCTGTAAAATTCGTAGAATCAAAATAGCTGCGCAATATGGTTCATCAAATATTCATGTATACTAAGGATAATATTAGTAGACAATAACTAACAAGCTTAAATCTTAGGATAATTTATGGGCTTTCTGCTGTCTTCATTATTATAACTTCATGTAGAATTTTTAATATATTTCTCATGCAGTTTTGTATTCCTATCCACTACCAGTACTTTAAAAACTAAAGTTTCACTGCTGTGTAGCTGCACAATCAGATAACTTTCACAGAGGAAAAAAACAATAAAATGTTTAACAGATGACCATAAAGGCTGAACTTCAGACAGTTACATGCATATGATGTTCATGTTACATATGTGCACTGACACAACATTCAATCATTAAACAGCTCTGAACTTGGCTTTAGGTTCAGCATACAAAGTGTAGTATTGATACACATATACATGTATGTAAAGTTTTCTAAAAGCAAAACATTGATCACCAACTTACTCTGAGACTTTGATGGAAAAAGTTCAACATCGTTAAATGCTTTTCTTAGTTTGCTCCTGGGTATTCTACCATTACCATCATCTTAGCACCGAAATACTTCATATAGGTCTCTTTGTGTATGGGTGCTTTGGAATGACAGACAGACTGAGGGGAAGTTTGTGTATGGGTGCTTTGGAATGACAGACAGACAGGGGAAGTTTGTGTATGGGTGCTTTGGAATGACAGAGAGACTGAAGGGAAGTCTGTGCATGGGTGCTTTGAAATGACAGACAGACTGAGGGGAAGTTTGTGTATGGGTGCTTTGGAATGACAGACTGAGGGGAAGTTTGTGTATGGGTGCCTTGGAATGACAGACAGACTGAAGGGAAGTTTGTGCATGGGTGCTTTGGAATGACAGACAGACTGAGGGGAAGTTTGTGTATGGGTGCTTTGGAATGACAGACAGACTGAGGGGAAGTTTGTGTATGGGTGCTTTGGAATGACAGACAGACTGAGGGGAAGTATACACATGAACATTTAAAAATAAGCCTACGGAATTGCTACACAAAGCCATTGCCCCCTGCCACCACAAAAAAATATGAAGTGAAAGTGCAATAATTCCTGTAAAATTCGTAGAATCAAAATAGCTGCGCAATATGGTTCATCAAATATTCATGTATACTAAGGATAATATTAGTAGACAATAACTAACAAGCTTAAATCTTAGGATAATTTATGGGCTTTCTGCTGTCTTCATTATTATAACTTCATGTAGAATTTTTAATATATTTCTCATGCAGTTTTGTATTCCTATCCACTACCAGTACTTTAAAAACTAAAGTTTCACTGCTGTGTAGCTGCACAATCAGATAACTTTCACAGAGGAAAAAAACAATAAAATGTTTAACAGATGACCATAAAGGCTGAACTTCAGACAGTTACATGCATATGATGTTCATGTTACATATGTGCACTGACACTACATTCAATCATTAAACAGCTCTGAACTTGGCTTTAGGTTCAGCATACAAAGTGTAGTATTGATACACATATACATGTATGTAAAGTTTTCTAAAAGCAAAACATTGATCACCAACTTACTTTGAGACTTTGATGGAAAAAGTTCAACATCGTTAAATGCTTTTCTTAGTTTGCTCCTGGGTATTCTACCATTACCATCATCATAGCACCGAAATACTTCATATAGGTCTCTTTGTGTATGGGTGCTTTGGAATGACAGACAGACTGAGGGGAAGTTTGTGTATGGGTGCTTTGGAATGACAGACAGACAGGGGAAGTTTGTGTATGGGTGCTTTGGAATGACAGAGAGACTGAAGGGAAGTCTGTGCATGGGTGCTTTGAAATGACAGACAGACTGAGGGGAAGTTTGTGTATGGGTGCTTTGGAATGACAGACTGAGGGGAAGTTTGTGTATGGGTGCCTTGGAATGACAGACAGACTGAAGGGAAGTTTGTGCATGGGTGCTTTGGAATGACAGACAGACTGAGGGGAAGTTTGTGTATGGGTGCTTTGGAATGACAGACAGACTGAGGGGAAGTTTGTGTATGGGTGCTTTGGAATGACAGACAGACTGAGGGGAAGTATACACATGAACATTTAAAAATAAGCCTACGGAATTGCTACACAAAGCCATTGCCCCCTGCCACCACAAAAAAATATGAAGTGAAAGTGCAATAATTCCTGTAAAATTCGTAGAATCAAAATAGCTGCGCAATATGGTTCATCAAATATTCATGTATACTAAGGATAATATTAGTAGACAATAACTAACAAGCTTAAATCTTAGGATAATTTATGGGCTTTCTGCTGTCTTCATTATTATAACTTCATGTAGAATTTTTAATATATTTCTCATGCAGTTTTGTATTCCTATCCACTACCAGTACTTTAAAAACTAAAGTTTCACTGCTGTGTAGCTGCACAATCAGATAACTTTCACAGAGGAAAAAAACAATAAAATGTTTAACAGATGACCATAAAGGCTGAACTTCAGACAGTTACATGCATATGATGTTCATGTTACATATGTGCACTGACACAACATTCAATCATTAAACAGCTCTGAACTTGGCTTTAGGTTCAGCATACAAAGTGTAGTATTGATACACATATACATGTATGTAAAGTTTTCTAAAAGCAAAACATTGATCACCAACTTACTTTGAGACTTTGATGGAAAAAGTTCAACATCGTTAAATGCTTTTCTTAGTTTGCTCCTGGGTATTCTACCATTACCATCATCATAGCACCGAAATACTTCATATAGGTCTCTAAAATAAAGTTAAACCACAATATTTGAGTCTAGTATTCTCCCCAGGCCATTGAAGCAAAGTAAAAAGTAAAAATGACTTATTGGCAATGTGCTATAATTTTGGAGAAAAGCTTACAGGGCTGTGCTATTTCAAATATATGGGAAAACACTGTAGACATACATGTACATGTACTCACCCAAGGCAAATAACTCTCACACCTGGTATGAATATTTTTATCCAAATCTGTTGAGAATTGTAAGTGTTAAAGAGCTGACAAAACAAATTTTGAAGAATTTTCAGTTTCCATAGAAGACAAGGGAGATACATGTACATGTACACATATCTCTCATCATCAGATGCATAAATGCCTGTGACCTGTCCTGGCTGGGTAAAAAATGGTTAACTATACTTGCTGTTTTAAATATAGGATTGTATACCTTAACTGAAAAGCTAAAGTATGCTGATTATATGCCAGTAAGCACTATTTTATTTCAACACTTAAAAATTTAATATTGATTAAACATATTTCTATTGGATTGCAATGTGTTCTGTAAACTCTCAACATGATTGACTTATCCAAGTTTCAGATTTTTCATTGAAATGAATACAAATGCATAAACTATATAAAATTTCAATATCATTTAAAAATATTAAGTTCAATGTTTCATATTTATTTCCAAAATATAAAAAAATTGTTTAAAAGCAAATAATTCTATTATGTGTGTGTAGAATTTTTAAAAACATACCATTTCAAAAAGTACATTGTATGTGAATTATAAATCAAGAAATTCCAAATCAGTTATATTTAATATTACATGTATATTATTTACCTAAATTTACATGTACATGAACTGGCTTTGAAGCCACAACTGTACTGTGAGGTACATGACCAACAATTTTCGTTGTTTTTTGTTTCCAAGTTATAATTAGCCAATAAAAATTTGGGGGTTCTTCAAAACAACCTGTTATTCCAATGTTGGTACATGCATCCGTTTCAACATGAGTCAACAAAGATTGTAGTCTTTCAAACGGAAGTTTCAAGACATTAGTATTATAAATGTAGTTACATGTAGGTACATGTAACCAAATACACATTATATAAAGAGTTATGTCATGAAGCAAGCAAACAGAATAAGTTTGTTTTCAAATAAAAAAAAGATGCTGAGTTTACTCTACACAATTTTATATGGATGACATGCATAATTGCAATGAGATATGGTTTTGTATAATTGTACATACATGTATGTAGTACTGATGTATGCGCTTAAATAATGAATGTAGTGTTCGAACTGGTTTTAAACCAAGAAAAAGGGTGGGACTCACCTTTCCAAAAAGTGATGAGTCCCAGGATTCATCATGTAAAATTTCTAGTGAGAACCCTGCATGTACCTCTGAAATAAGGCTGTTCCCCCTATTGAAAGTTTCCCCATATATAAAAAAATGGCTAAAAAATAAAAGAAGGGTTCTTGAACATGAAAGAAATGTGGTACCTTTCCCAACACAATGTACCACTATGGTTTGCAGTCAGGTTTTCTGAACTATTACCCGACAACTCAAACGTAGCATGCCAGGGGTACCCCATTCTACCATCTGGGGTACACAACCCATTGGCTCTGTGGGCAGAATGCCCCAGCCCCTGGCCAGGGTTCTGACCACTATTTATTCACCTTTTACAACAAGTTTAGTGCGGGAGTCGGTATTTCTGGTATCCCGAGCTCAACTTCTCCGAGCTGAAAATTAATTTTGCCTATATCTTCTTTAAAACAAGGTAAATTTCTTAGATTTTTTCAAGAAATGTCTATGAGTACAATATGAATGTATTGAAATATTCAATTTAATGAGATAGAAATTTTCCTCTCAAGTATCGAAGAAAATATGTTTCAAAATAGGTATTTCAGCAATCCTGTTTCGGGAAAGGGAGGAAACTCGATCTAAAATCTACCTAAATTAAAGAGTGCAATATCCGATGTAGCAAGTTATGTTGGATACTAAATTAAGTAAAGCTTGCTAATTTTTTGTTATAGTTGTCTAAGCTATATTTTTGATAGTTTAATATATAATAAGTCCTCGAATCTGATTTTAACACCTTGCTTAGTTTTAACACTCACAGGCGCTTGTTTCGGTCTATGTTGGGGAAATACTATCAAACAGGAGTGGACTATCAATGCCCAAGTAGTCGACCCCTGTTTGATAGTATTTCCCCCACATAGACAGAAACAAGCGGCTGAGTTAACACTATAATTATAGACTATTAACTGATTACCTCGTCACATTTCCCCAGAATCTGTTGTTAGTGTGACTTTCAGCACTGTTTGATGAACGCCGAGAACTGGAGAAACGACCTCCCATTTAGAATAGCGTTCACATTTTTAAGTTTTTAAATTATATTAATTTTCGATTTCAATATTTTGATTTTGATTTCATCTTTCGCAGGAAGTAAAATTGGTGAAGTAACATTCGATACATGCCGGACTCGGATTTCTGCTTATTTCCGTCTATGAATGTCCCTGTAAAAACACTATGGTAAGAAATATTTTAGTTTTTCAGTTCTTCGTAATTAATTTGTAAATTCAGTATAAATTATTGTTTGCATGTCATCACAATGTAACATTATTGTAAATACAACATATTTGTAACTGTTAATGGAAGTGACTTCAATCTGTTTATACATGTACATATAGGGCAAGCCGTTGTGGAATATATTCCCCATTTATTGATATCAGTAAATTATTTATTGATATCAATAATTGATTTATTGATATTAATAAATGAATTATTGATATTTAGGATTCATTATTGATATCAATAACTTGCATTTATTGATATCAATAAATCTTCCATATTTATTAACCTGTTAATAAATATATATTAATATCAATAAATAATGACAAGCCATTGTGGAATTCATTCCCCATTTATTGATATCAATAAATAATTCATAACATGTTAATAAATATTTATCAACACGTGCATAAATGATTTATTAATATCAATAAATAGATGAATTATTAACATGTTGATAGTTATTTATTAACGTGTTGATAAATAATTTATTAATATCAATAAACAGAACGAATTATTAACATGTTATTAAATCTTGTTCCGGGAGACTTGCATGCCGGGTAATATCTAAGTTATTGTCATTTCGGTATTTACCGATTTCGGCACATGACAACGGTAAACGAGATACCCGTTATATACACTATTTTGTTACCAAACGGGTCTATGTCTGTATTCTGCTACTTTATTCAGTATGAAATTGAAACAGCTTACTTCAAGACACGCAAAGGGGTGACCATACATTTTCTGATTTATTATGCTTATTTGTATATATATATATAATAATTTTTTAAGTGTTAGAATAAATCTTAAAATTACGGTTGAAGAGTCCCATTTCCTTGAGAAAGTAATTCACTTTAAGGGCACGACACGGCTTGGGTTTTGTTGTTGATATTAAGAATTACACCTTTCTGATCACGATTAAAGAGCGTATGATGGCTCCCTCTTTAACAACGCGTTATTAATTCAGCTATTTATTGATATCAATAAAAGATTTAATAACATGTTAATAAATATTTATTATCATGTTAATAAGTTGAACAATTTATTGATATCAATAATTAATTATCAACATGTTGATAAATATTTATTAACATGTTGATAAATCATATATTAATATTTATATATATTTATTAACAGGTTAATAAATATGTAAGATTTATTGATATCGATAAATGCCAATTTATTGATATCAATAATTAATCCTTAATATCAATAATTCATTTATGAATATCAATAAATAAATTATTGATATCAATAAATAATTTATTGATATCAATAAATGGGGAATAAATTCCACAACGGCTTGCCATACAGTCTGCACATTCTTTGCTTGTAACTTATCTACGGTTATGCGGTTTTCTCACAAGGATGTAACATTCCGAGGGAATGCTTTTGTTTAAATTTATTCGGACCTTCCAGCTTCTTTATACGCATATCGTTACGAAATTATTTGTATTTCTGGTTATCTGTCGAGTCACAAATATGGCGCGGGAACAAACGTTTAGGAGGGTTAGGTTGATAAAAGCTAGTCAATTCCAGTTGCATTGACATACCGGTTAATTTTGAAGTTATTAAGCGTTATGCATTTATAAGCGATATGCACCATTGTTTTATATTAAAGGCTTTGTAGGTGGTCAAATAAACTATGTGTTTCAAAAAAGAGGTTTCATTTATACAGTGTTATACGAACGTACCACACAACAGGGTGTCGTAACAAGGTTATTTAGTCTGAATATAAGTAGTTGATAAAGACACGTAAATCTGGAAAAGTGAATACATTAGTGAGTGTTCGAACATTTTCCATCGTTTATTAAAAGAATAGCACTCGCCACCATTTATTAAAAAGAATATCACACTACTCAATTGGTTAGATTGGTATTGCTGTTTTTAGTCAGATTTCAAAGTGTTAACTGGCCATTGTCACTGAGAAACTTGCACATAAAGAAGACTACCGTTACATAACATTTTACCTCATCATTTTTATTGCATTAATGTCGTATCTTTACTTTCTCATACCTTTTAATGGGTGCACCCCGAAATGTGTAACCCGTACCCGTATCTTTTCCCGTACCCGTATCTTTCCCCGTACCCAATACTCTTTTGCCAATTTCCTCATTTATTACGTGATTTTTCCAGCTAATATATTGTACACATTTACAAAATGATATGATGGCTATGATAGATTCATTGATTTATTTCAGTATTTTCAGATTTTATGTTCCCAAAGGTCCCGAAATGTGTAACCGATAGTTATCGTACCAAACTTATCACAATCGGAACTACTCGGCCATTTCCGCTACTTCAGTGTAACTAGAAAGACTAAGGAGTTCCGATTGAAACTAATCATTGACTATTTTTCACTTTCCAGTCCGAACTTTACGTTTTCTTAAATCATTCAGAAGTTAAAACTTCACTTTACGACATTGGTTAACGTGATGAAATATTTGACACTGTTTTAAAAAGAAAAGTCGGAGTTTGAATTCCACACCGTAATATAGCACGAATACCCGTATCAGCAAAAAAAATGGATACGATCTTATCAAGAATAAAAAAAGAAATTCTCACAAAAACTTTAAACGAATCTGATGTCATTGAATATTTTAATGATATTATGGTGTTCTGATGTGATGTATATAATAAAATTGTGCAAATTACAAAAATACAGGACTTTGATTTTGGGTATGGGTATTTTGTGTTACACATTTCGGTAATTTAAAAAAAAAATCAATTTTTCGAAAAACACACACACACAAAAAAAAAATTATTAATTCTTGCCTAGCCATCATGTCGTTTTGTAAATGTGTACAGATTATCAGCTGGATATATGGCGTAATAATGAAGACATCGGTGAAAGAGTATTTGGGTACGGGGGAAAGTTACGGGTTACACATTTCGGTATGTACTCTTTTGACGTCGTAATTGTGTGGACCAAAAAGGATATCGCAAAACCAGTTAAAAAGTAGAACGCATTGGCAGTCAAAGTAAATTTTGAAATAAACAGATTGGCCATTTGAAAACGGATACAAACCGGGACATCATTCTTCTTCTTTGTACTGAATTGCTTTCATGAGCACATTTCCCCCCTTTTTTGATAATTTGTCTACTAATACAAATACAATGTGGTGTTATTTTTCAGGACAAGCGAGACATTTTTATATACCATGGACAAGGTTCCAGTAATGAATGTGTTGATATGTTAAAAACATCTTTATTAAGAAACTGCACTCATTACAACGTAAAGCTTATTCAACCAAAACAAATAATCCAAGGTATTTGTTTAGAAAATTCACATTGACTGGAAAAGTAGGATATTGCCAGGGGCGGGTCCAGGTGAGGGCGTAATGGGCGTACGCACCCCTTCTTTAAAATGAAACTATCGTTATCTGCTAAATATTTAGTATGGCAATTTGTCATATTCATTCATTCAACATGTCATAATTCTTTATAACTGAATCTTGTAATTACTCATCCCCTTCATAAAATCCTGGACCCGCCCCTGATTGCAAAGCTCCTTTTATTGTTGCGAAGAAAAAATTTCTAACAAACGTAACCTCTATTTTATTACTATTATTTTGTTTTTCTTTTTTGTTTCCCCCTTGCATCCTTTGTTTTCGGATGGAGTATTTTTTAATCAATTTTAACATCCATATAATTTTCTTTACAACAGGAGAATGGCAAGAGTCATGTGCTCTATTGGCTATTGGCGGAGGCTACGACGAGGGTTACATCAATGCTCTCGGCAAAGATGGCTTACACAAGATTAAGACATATGTTGAAGAAGGTGGATCGTTTCTCGGAATTTGTGCAGGGGCATATCTTGCTTGTCGGCGTATTGAATTTGATAAGCATGGAAAACTGGAGGTCTGTGGGTCGCGGGATTTAGGCTTTTACCCAGGTATACAACACAAAAAAAAAATGCATTTTTGTATGGCCAGACATGTAATTTGCATAAAGTTGTGGTATATTCATCGGCTTGACAAAGTGTTTAAAGCAGCTTAAAAAAAACACCATGTATAGACCTCATTATCTTCTTACACGAAAATGGATTATAATGCAAGTGCATTTCACTACATGAAGTATAAAGTCACGATAATACATGTCATAAACATTTACCAGAAATTTAGTCTTTTGTAATAAAATATAAATGAGGATTATGCTAATTTGAATTTGCAGGTACTTGTATCGGACCAACTTTCCCGGGATTTATTTATGATAGTGAAGCTGGTGCTTATACTGCTGAACTGACAATGACGAAAGACCTGTCTGACAATACAGATACACGCACTAAAGGAAGTACATGCATAGCTGATATGCACCTAGACAGTACTACTGTATACTTCAACGGTGGTGGACATTTTGTTTTGGACAGATGTGTCGAATATGAAAACATTGAAGTCATTGCTCAATACGCTAATGCCCCTGATGGTTGTCCACATGTTGCAGTGGTCAAATGTAAAGTTGGGCAGGGCGTAGTGCTTCTAAGTGGTCCTCATATTGAATATATAGCTGACAAAATGAATACCAATGACCCCTTTTTGACAAATGTAATTCCTAGACTAAAGGAAACATCGGCTTCGAGAAATGCTTTCTTTTCCATTGTGCTGAAAATGTTAAATATCTAATGCAAAATGTTTGATGGCATCTGATTACATACAATATTGGATCACCAAACAAGGAAGCTACTACAATGGAGAAACAGGGATTCCGTTTATTTATGTTGAAACAAAGTAATCATGTAGGAGTCTTGATAGGGACATACAAAAAGTATTACTTTCTGCACATAAAATGATATAAGCTTTTTTTATTTGTCCCTATCAGGATTCCATACATTTCCTTAGCATTAAAACCTATGATTTTCAACTCTTTATACTTCAATTCCCAATACTCAGCTAAAATCCCGACTTAAAAACGTTGTTACTCCTCAAAAAGATGGCACACCTAGATACAGGTATGTAGTACTTGGTAGAGATTCCAAATACTGAAGAATATGTTTCCAAAATGCAGGAATTTTTTATTCACAACATATTTGCCCTTTGTGGTGGACGCGTTTTCCAACAAAATGTCGACATTCCAAGGGAACAAATTGTGCCGCTTTACTCGCCGACCTATTCCTTCAATCTTATGAGGCTGACTTTATAGCTTATCTGATTCAAGTGATTGAACAGCGTTTAGTTAGATCCTTTGATCTCAGTTTTGGCTATATAGATGACGTATTATCGTTAAACAATCCTAGTTTCGACCGGGGATTCAGACATAGCATATACCCAAAGACCTTGATATAAAGAATAGTGCAGACACTGTTAAGTCAAGCCTCATATCTTGACCTTACAGATCGATGGGAACTATTGATTACCGCGCTAGACGTCTTACAATAAGGCTTCTGGAACAAGGTAATTTTGCTACAAGATTGAAGTCATAATTATAACAAAAGTTATATGTTCGTCATCATGAACTCGTGGATCGTTATAGTGTGTCCATTTGCACAATAAGAACCGATTTGTTCAGGGTGTCATAGTTTCCCTTTCCTCTTTTGACTACCCCGGACTATACATTTTATGAGCAAATCGGCGGGTGTTTCTAGAAAAGCAGAGGACGCGTATCCTACCGACTTTCCTGGTCCTTGACTCCAGTTTTTCGATGAATCTGAGTCGCTTATTTACTTTAGCTGCTTTGTACATATTATATTAGTCTTTGTCCTTGGATTACATTTTTTTTTATTTCCGCTAGAATCTTGGTTCCATTGATTACTCTGTCCTATCACAAAAACAATCGATAAAAAGGGAGACAAATATTTTGTTCTACAAGACACAGTGCGTCAGCCTTGGACCATATAAAACATTTTTTTTCCTGTTTCAAGTCTAAAATTGGCGAAGTGTTATAAAACAAATGTACAATTCACATGTACAGTGTATATTCTTTGTCATAATGGTACAAATGCCTTAATATCTTATCTTATGCCATTTTAAAACGAAGTGAGTTATTTATCCATCTGGATAAACACTGCCTTCCTATACACACATAGTTCCTTCTTTTCGGTGTTCTCTGTATTGTGACCGAGGAAAAAATCATGCTAATTTGGCGCGCTTTCGTAAATAGTTGAAATTTATATGTATTTTGGTGTACATTTCAATGTCGGAAGAGATACTTATAGATAACATGAAATTGAAAAGTGAAATTAAAAGTACTTAACATCTGACGGAAATAATTCTACGCATTGTGCGTTTTGATCTCGACTATCTGTATATGTCCTATTTCCTTGTTTCAGTTTCGATGACTAATACGTGACATATTTTGAAAAATATCAAACGGAGATTAAGGTTTCAAAAGGGGGTTTACTTCTGAACAAAAAAGTCCGTCAATTTCAACTTCAAGCTGTTTCTAATAGGTTAGTAAAACACTCAAGAGAGGTTGATTTTCTCGTAAAAAATATGATTTCGATAAACAATGTAGAATCTACCAATTATTTCCAATTTTTAATTTTCATTGTTGATATTCCCTTAAATATGAAATTGGCCTAATTATTATTTAGAAGACCCAACTTAACATGAACAAATTTCTGAAAAATACACGATGAAAGTTTGGAGACATTTTTTTCTGTTACTTAGCAACACTGGTAAGTCGAAATTGAATTTGACATTTGTGAAAATATTTACGAGTATAATGATAGAATTTGTATTTTAGTAATTGTAAAAAGTGTAACACTTAAAGCATATCAAAATAGTCAAACTACTAATAGACATCAGAGTAATTAGAGCATCCTTAAAATAATTCAATTATTTTTTATCAGGCTAGATCTGTTTTGTTCTTAATCCACAGGTGCATTGTATTTACAAAATCAGTTTTTCTTTTCTCGATATTTTTTGTTTGCCTGACTTTAATATGGATATTTTCGCGTAAATCTATACAAGTACCTCCCATTTTCTTCCAGATTAAATACATGCTGTTTGTTAGATTCTTTCTGTGTTTTATCACTTTGCCTTATTCCTAAATGTAAAATACCTTCACGACAATTTCGATCTTTAAAAATGCCGTGTAAACATTTCGCTTGACTGAACAAAGTATGGTTCAAAGTTTCTAGCTTCATCAGAAATTATGCAATAACAAGGGGTGGAGTCAGTGGGCACAAGACGCAAAACAGAACGATGCGAAGAAATTTAGTGCAATAATTGATTTTGTTATGCCCTACAACATTTTTAGGATTGTTAATTTGGACCATACCCCAAATTGAGTTAAGTCCGGTTGCTTATTTATTTCGAGTTTCATCGAGTATTCGTTGAGCTGTTTTGTGTTATTTATTATCATTATGTGATTTCTTGGCCGTGGACATAGTACCATTCCTTGTTTTGATTAAACTCTTTACTTTTATTAAGGTACATGTAATCTCATGTGTTACTAAAATCAATTAATGCATTTTCAAATGTTTCAATCGATGGTTTGTCGATTCAAGGGAAGTCGCGCGCCCATCATGCACACCTCAATCCGCGCCTGATCAAACTATACACAATCTTTATTTTCACCTTTCAGTAAATATTATAGCCGTGGCCAATGATACCACGCCTAATACAGGACCGATCATTATCTTTGATCATGGTGGTTTGATGTTCCCTCTTAACAACACCAGCTTTAGCACAGAATTGCCTTTAACGGAGGAGTCAACATTAACCATGGAGACACTCACAACCAAACCTATCATAATGAAACTAGATTCAAGTGGAAGGTCTTGGACAAGTGCGATTGAATCCTGCGATTTGATGAAATTTGATTTTTGTATAAGAGGCGACAGTCACTCATGCTTAGAAGAATTACCATCGCACTACAACCTTGCTGAACTACCGACAGAATTTACGGCCTGGGTTCGTTCGTTCCAGTTGTACGCCTACAGTGCTTTATTTATTAGTAAGTCAAAACCTGTCTCAACCAAAAGCAGAAATGGTTTCACAATACATTTTCATCTGACCTCGGACGATATCTGGTCAAAGACAGGTTTCCTTCATTACATATTTGATGTAACCAGTTTCGTTTTGCTGGAAATATGCACGCTTAATTTGTCATGTTTTACGTGGTGGTAAAGTACCCAGTTTACTAGTTTGTTCTAAAACACAACTTCTTAATTTTAACTTTGCTTGACTGAATTATATTTTGAATGTTCATTTAAATACGGATACCTAGCAAGTATTATGATAGAATGCATACCTACTATTCGGCACAAGTACTTCATGGGGCACAGACCATTTTTTTCTCGAGAACCAATATTTCCGTCCGATTTGTAAATCTAATTAAAATTGGTTTTTTTTTTTTGGTCAGTTTCTGGCCCCATTCATTGACAGCATCAGAAAAAAATTATGTCCAATACCACCATCTTATTACTACTAACCGATTCGATTTTTTATATGATGGTTGTATTAGGCATTCTTACTGTTAATGAATGGGCCAAGAAACTGACTAATATACGAATTTTAATCAAATTAAAAAATCGGACAAATATTTTTTTGGAAAAAAAGGACAATGCAAAGTTTTAATACTAAAATACAATCTTTCAGAATGCATAGAAATTGAAAATCCAATTGACATGGATTTTGTTATTAAACAACCAGACGTTCGTTCTATAGAAGAATGTGTTCTAAAGTGTGCGAAGGGGAACTTTGATTTCAAACATATTGGTTGGATGGTAAGTCTCATATTTATAAACCACAATGATTATGAATAATACTAGTACAATGTACTAGTACAATATGTGTACAAGTAGATGACTAATGTGACCAAAGATTTACATCGTAACTCTCATTTCTATTGTCGACAGTCGAATTAATCAGACGATGCCGATTTTGGAGAAATCGGTGAATTAAAGTGTTAATCTTGAAAAAAAAATGCCTGTTATATTCTCGTTTTTCTCTAAATGCTAATCATTAGTTCTATATTTTAAATGTATACATCAATACAGTTACAATTTTTTATTATTGATTTACATATTTCAGGACGGGAACTGTAGCTGCGTGTATCATGCTTTGGTATGATAAATATATACATCAGTACAGTTACAATTTTTTACTGTTGATTTACACATTTCAGGACGGGAACTGTAGCTGCGTGTATGATGCTTTGATTCATCAATATTCTACGTCTCATAGAATTATAGGATATCAGAAGTGTACAGGTTACCCAGAAAACTCAACAGGAATGGTTACAAACCTTTACAAAACCAAACAACGTAAGGCTAAACTGTTTAAAATCAGTTCTGGTTACAGCGACAAAATGATTTAAAAATATATTTTCTATAGTGAAATCGAATGTTTTGTTACGTAGATGTAAAATAACGCTCTCGTGTGTTTTTTATAAGTTCAAATCTGTTTTACAAATCCATTCATTTATATGACCCGTTTAAGTTTCCCGTATGCTACCTCCACTGACGATGAAAATTTGTCACTGACTGTTAAATTTAGCGAAAAATGCAGAGCAAGGGAATAAATTTCTGTTTACTATAATAATATCACATGTTTAAAAGAAATAACAATTGGAAGGCGTATTAATGATTATATACCATAGAATGAAACAGGACCACTGCACAGTCCACGATTACGAGAAGGATATGATATCAAAGTTTGTCTAAATTTAGAAAAATATGAATTTTTTTTTCTTATAATCGTCTTCTGTACTAGTCTTTAGAGAAACACGAAAGAACATTTTAGAGAAAGAACATACAAAACTTTTGGTTGGAAAAGTTTCGTAATTTTGCAAATATTTTGGGCAAAAATGTTGGTCTGAAAGCCTACATGTAGCTTTTTCATAATTTTTTGTAATTGAAACCTCCTACTTTTATCAATTGCTGAATACTCTTGGTAAAAGGTTATCATTTTGTCATTATACGTTCATGTATACTTGTTCATAGATGTTGATCTTTCATCTAAATATTGTCCAAATGGAGCCCATCTTGGATCAGGGAACATTTTCGACCAGCTCGATAAATGTAACAGTACATTAAGTTACTACTGTAAGAATTCAAGCGAAGGTAAGCAATGATTACTTCAGTAATTGGCTTCAAATAAAAAGGACTGGTCCTGGTACCACAAAAGTTAAAAACAAAGGTTAAGTCTGAGAATTGTCTAAGTTTCCATGGTAACTCCATTCAAAGTCTTCCAACTTGATGGCGTCACAAACAGTTAAAAATTTTCTCAGACTTAAGTAATTTTTCAAGTGTTTGTGGCTCTGGGGCCTGGTATCTTTTAACTATGTTAAATGTATTAAAGTAATGGACACTCCCCTCTCTTTATGAAAAAAGTAACCTTTAGAGATATGTTCAAAAAAGGAGAAATTATTCCCGAATAACGTCTTTTTAGTTCATATAGAAAAAACAATTTAGAAATTAGAAAGTAATACCGAGGAATGGTGTGTTTTTGAAAACACCAAAACATTAATACACATTACTTGCTTTTAAGGTACAGCTCTTTTTTAGATTCAGCCAGTGTGAAAGGTAAAAAAGAACAATATTACAACACATTTACATTCAAACTGGTATACTCTACTCAAAACGACAACCATCAGATCTTTACAACTCTGAAAAAAATGAGGATACTCCTCTGTAAAATATTATAAAAATGTTGTGTCTAATCTTTGCACTAATTATTCAGTTATGACATACATATAGTATTTATTCACTCCATATATATATAGTTCTTATGATACAATTGAATAAATATATAACTCTGAAGGGTTGTTTTTAATGTCGCTCAACGTCTGATTCAGATAGCAAGTCAGCTGGCACTTAAGATTCTCTAGCATACTGCGTTTTCGGTCGCTGAAATAATCCCACAAAACAGTAAATACCAAGTCCAGAATAGATCTATTTCAAGGGCGAAGTTGAACGTCCATGACAAAGAGAAAACATTAATACAAATACAATAAATAATGAATAACAGTTAATAAGTTTGTAATTTATATGTATCTATTATTATTATATTATTATTATCATTATATTGTATTATCTTTTAATATATCAAATATTCTATGAATATATTATATAATATATTATATCATATTATTTGTATTTTCAGTGAGGAAAGGAACTTGGAAAGACGCCCAAGTAACATGCACTTCTCTGAACACCCGGGTTGTCCACTTGGAAGAATTAAAGCGACTATCTTTGGCGACAGCACAATATTGGATCCAAGGTTTCAATGTTCTTGACTTAGCCCTGGGCTATGGTAGGTATAACTATATAGATCATTCATCAGATGTAAGCGTCCAAAATTGTAGAGGGGTCCAGAAATTGGGTTTGGGGTGTCCAAACCCAGAACCCTCCACATAGAGAACTTGATAAAACTTTGGAAATGACTATTTGTTCTGAAGGTGCAAAGTTTTTTAGCCTGGAATTTATTCTCCATGCTTTGTACCTCAATCCTGATTTTTTACTGTTCATTTTCTTTTGAAATAAGATTAAAACCGGATCAGTCTTTTGATTAGTGGCACCATTCAAAGACTCGTGTTGATAGATCTGTTTAAATTATACAACAAGGGTCATTTCTCACTTGAATACTCACTCTATAATGATTCGAGGGATCAACTCTTTCGGTATATTTCTAGCACTTGATTTGATGAATCTTCAATTTTTTCTGGCTGTTAATTACACAAGAAAACTTGTATATTACGGAGAAAATCGGTGACTTTATTAGTAGCTCTGAGAAGAACAGGCCTTGGTACATTTATTATTTGGTTTCAAAGTGTTTTTGTTATTTTGTTAAATTACCCTATTCACTAACTCCACTTTGGAAGCAGTCAGCAATCGTACATGTATACATGTACAATATGTAAGAGGATTTAGTTAATGAAATGAGACATGTGTACTCTGCATAATCATGTTTAGCCATAACGAAGAACTAATAACTAAATGCCAATTTTGGGATTTTTCATTGAATAGGTAGCACCAAATTGTCGTCAGTCTTAATGCAAATACATGTAGTAAATAAAAATGTATTTCATTTAATACATCTTTTCTAGACAATTTTATGGACGTCGTAACTGCTTTACATAAGGAGGACTTCGATGCTACAAAATGTACAGCTCTCAGGCGGAATAATAGTGGCGTCCTAGAATTTATGTTGGAAAATTGCGCGGCAAAATTAAACAGCTTATGCGAACGGACTACAGATATTCTAGATGGTAAGTTTATGAGCATATGAGCAACTCGATAGGTGTTTATGAAAAAGCAGAGGACGCTGACCCTACCGGTACACGTGGTCCCAGTTTTTAGTGTACGGAGTCCGAGTTGCTCGTTTACATATGTTACTTTGTATGTATTATTTTGGTTATTTTATGTTCTTTGTTTTGTGTGGCTGTTTTTCATGTCTGATCTTTGTCCCTGGATTACAGGTTACATTCATTCTATTTCCGCTAGGAACTTGGTTCCCTCGATTACTCTTTAAAGATTGATTTCTGTATTTACATGTATATCATTACAAATTACAAACCCTATGATAAATTGCAAGAATAACGTTAACATCTCCATCGTAATTTCTTTCAGAAAAGAGTTCAGACACTTCATTTCTTTATTTGAAAGTAAAAGTGATACGAAGTGATTCCAATAAACATAAGACACTAACTGCACGAGCATATATTTTAATGCATATACAGTTTTCTTTTGAACCTTTTTTTCATCGTTATTCCCGGAAATCGCCCCCATAATTCGAACTGTACATTCGTAGATTTGTTCTTTTTGAAACACAATCCAAGTGAAGTGGTACAAACATTCTTCTTATGATTGTGTTGAATCTACATGATGTTATAAAAAAACTGACAATCACAGAAATGTTTCCAGAAACAACTCTAAGAGACAATGGTCATGGAGACGTACACCTACCTACAGAAAGACACGTGACACAAGAGAAAGGTAAACTGGACACTACTTTAAAAAATATTATATCTGACCATAAGTTCGAACAAAATTAAGAAAATTTTGCAAGAAAAGTGGGATTTCCAACCACCGGAGCCCCTTCTTTGGATCCGCCACTGTGATTACATTTACGTTGATGATTTTAATCGCAACTGTATCTCTTGCAATCATCTAATAGCTATCTAGAGACAAACGTGTGTACCATTCTTTCACTGCATATATCAATTATTTATAATACTGAAAAAAATGTTGTCATTGTAATTTATTTAAAACAAGGACAAGACAGAGTGACAGAAGAAGATGTAGCAACACAACCTATTAAAGCAACGTCTAAAACGAGAAACATGGCTGACAATGTACCTACTCAGAGTATAACTGATGGATCTACCTTATTAGAAAAGCAACCAAAAAATATCAAACTTTCAGACGAAGACGATAGTGACGGTAATTATTTTGAAGCTATTAATAATATATAAAAATTGGAGTTGCATGTATAATTACAATGTCGTGGTTTTCTAAATTCAAATTTTTACGTACAATAGAAAGTAAAGTTACACACATGCGAGACAAACAAATAGAGAAAAAACGCAGAACGACGCAGGATACTTTAAAAAATGAAAGAATTTAGTAAATATAGATTGAGGGGGGGGGGGGAACTCTTGACTGACACGGAATTCCACTGCTTGATTTATTAATTCGCCTGCTTTTAAGCAAAGGTTCAATATTTGGATAAATCGGGTCTCTGGCTACATAGCAGTACGTGTGACATCCTGATATTGTCAAGATCTAAAAATTCATGCCTTACTCCTTCTATCTAGCCTTTTACAAAATAATATTTGCTTTATTACATGCTTAAAGTATGCTTTAAGTTCACGTGTAACGATAAATATCATGAAAGCAACAGGATGATTAAAAATTCAAAGCATACTAATTTTCAGTTGGATGATATGTTAATCCTACAGTTTAAGAGGTTGGAATTCCGTTCCTCCATACCCCAACCTAGGGTTAGGATGGCACCAAGTCAGAAAATAGCTTGCCAGACATCCTCTAGTCCTGCTGGAAAATTTATTACACTGGGAACATTCGATCAAACATTCCTATCTATATAATAATCATATTGTACTAATGAGTGGTGGTATTTACAACATTTTTGGCGCAATTGGATCCACCTGAAGTCATTTGTTTTTTTTTCTCTAAAAATTATATATAACATTTTATTGTATAGCAATAGAATTTCCCCATAGAAAAGTAATGCAACGTCAGCGCGCAATAAATTTCCATATTACAATAGTGTAAATATAGTTAATATTTGCGACCTTATCCATGACAAAAGTTTATTTTAAACAAGTAGGCTAAATTATATTGCCATACAATAAAAGGGTCATTGCATAAATATTGGGGAATATTATCCCTCGTAGAATACATTTTGCACTCGTAAACTCGTGCAATTAATATAAAACTCTACTCAAGATACCACCTCCCCCCCCCACCCCCAGTATCTATGCAATAACCCTATTATATACAATTATTGTATCATTTCAGGTAGAATCTTTATAGCCATAGGCATAACAGTTGGCATAGTTATTATAGTTGTGGCTGTTGTGTTAGTTCGAAGGTCAGTTTCAAATGTTATTTCAAATTTTGTCAAGTGCATGGTCAGTATTATCAAGAAATCATCTAGACCATCAAAGAGTTCGGAAATAACGAAGTAACAAGCTGATACAATCTAGGCAGTAGTCAAAAGGAATAGTCCAAATGGAAAGTCTGTTTAAAAAAAGAAATGAATGGTACAAGAATGATTAAACTGTCAACCAACCGATGTTAGATAAAACATATTATTGACTAAAGTTCGAATATTAGCCTAAATATGGTCAAAACTGCCAATACAATACAAAATACTAAAGTGCCCCAATACGGGATTTAGCCGTCCAATACGGCTTTTACCCGTATGTCATATTGGCCTGGTTAAGACGTATTGGACGAATTAGTCAATAGAGGTATAATTGCATATGGTTTTCCATATTGGCTGAGTTATTGTCCTCGGCTTGTCATATTGGACTTCGGCTACGCCTCAAGCCAATATGGCTAGCCTCGGACCAACAACTAAAGCCAATATGGAAAACGTTAAGCAATAATACTATATTACACTTCAAAGGGGATGTGTCCCACCCTTCTTGAGAAGGAAAAGTGTTAATTTTACAGTCTACAATAAAAATCATACCAATATATATATATAAAACGTACTTAGTGCATAAATAACCGAGCATCAGTCATTGGACCTAGCTGTATACACACGCCCGTCTAATATTGGCACATGTGTTTGAAATATCCAAATACATTAATCTTTTTATATATTTTAAAGGTATAGGAGACCCCCTGGAGGAAGAAAATTAATGAAAAGGAAATCGTATGTGTTACCGCAATATGAGCAGGTTGGGTATCCATTTGACGTAGAGAATGATGCATTCCAGTCACAAACTCGTCGATATTTGCCCTCGGTCATGTCCTACCCCACAGATTCTACGTATCAAGAACATGATAAAAATGTTATCTCCAAAGTGTCATACCCCACAGATTCTACGTATCAAGAACTTGATAAAAATGTTATCTCCAAAGCCGAAGGAGTTACAAATATTGCATGGGTAAATGCAACTATCCACAAAGATGCCGATGCCGTACCCATCGAAAATTCAGAAGATGACGCAAAATCAAATGTAACAGAAGAAACGGACACACGTGATGGATCGGAATCCAAACTTGGTTGTAATGAAAATCGAATGGTGTCGATGAGCATTACTGAGATTGACAGAGATGATAATGAAAGCGAACAAAGTGGATCGTTTTGTTTCCGTGATAACGACCAAAGAGATTCTGGTGAAAACCCATACCCATTGTCTGCTATTTCGATGTATGAAAGAGACACCAATGAAAGGCAACCCCTCATGGCACACGAGGATACTGTAAAAGACACAAGTTCAGATAGTCCTACTTCTCATAACTCCAAACTATTTAATGATAATATCGCTGAAAACGAGGCGAAACAAAACGGAAAAGGCCCTGATGAAGGTGCAAGTGAGGAGGAGACAAAATTAAGGTTTCAGGGTTCAGTATCTATGTCTTTCCAGGAAGGAGAATTCTCTATGTTGCGTGACTTAGTAGACATTGAGCTTAGTAAAGACAGGATATCAACAAGTGAATTTCGTAGTGATAGTCCCGTCGGTCCAGTAAATTGTAAATCTTCATGAATTCTCTGGGTTCTGTTTCTCTGACATGTAGTATAAGGGGTTCGTTGAGAATACGCATGATGTTTTGGTATGCAATTGAATTAGTTTATTGACTTAAAAGATCATTGTGTAGTAAGTATAGATCATTTTATTTCTATATTACCATGGAAACAAGGAAAACTATAAGCAATGTTCACTAACTTGATATCCCCATTTAAATTGAAATCCATAATAGGAGGTGCACAATGGGAGTGTGTAATGAAGATGTTATAAAAGTTTAATTGAATTCCATTCAGTGATGTAGGAGAGACAAGTACCCCCGTATCACCATATTCATAAATCAAAAAGTTCACGTTTTGCCATATGAAACTTCCAAATTGATTATGATCAAAATCTTTAATTGAAGATATTGAATAGAAATATGTAATACAGACTTTGTGCAAGTTTCACAAAATTCCCTTCTGTGGTGTATTAGGAGTAACGTATACGAGATGGGTACCCCATGTCACTAACTGATGATTTGATGTCCAATGGAGGCTACTACAATCATCTCAAGTATTTATATTTAAAATATTAATCCTTAATTAAACCTACTAACTGCAGAAAACAGAAATTGAATTTTGTTAATCTCTGCATGCAACCGAAGATTTCAGTTTATATACGGATATGAACCAAGATTATATACTGTGAAAGGAGACTGGGTGATCGAGGACACTACAGAGTTGTGCGTAAATTAAATTTTACTTCATGGAAAAAGTCTACTTTACTGGTGGGTGTGTTCGAATATCATAAATGTGTAAAGATTGTGTTAAGTTAGAAGAAAATTAGTTTTACAATTTGGGTTAGATTACACAAGTAGTTACTGTCAAACTGAACCTATGTAATACACGCTAAAATACACGAAAAATAAAATTGTCAAATTTCTCTGTAATAGGTTGTTTCCATCCAATATGCCAGAGACCTATAATTAAAACTTAATAACTGGTCTATGAATGTGCATATAAACACTATGCTAAGTTTGAATAATTTTGGTTCAATATTTTATATGTATCCCTAAAGCGTTATGAATGGACGGACGGGACTGAGCAGCTACTTGACTACTACAACGTTAAAGGTTGGAATTCCGTTCCTCTATACCCCAGTGGCAAGATAACCTCTAGCACTGCCGGAGTACTACAAGATATACTTTCATTGTTGGTGACACCGAAAAAAAAAGATGTTTTATCAACACACCTGATTTGCATACGGTGTCTTGTGGAACTGATAAACAGATTACTTACTCAGCATTCCTTATTGGTTATCTAGTTGTTACTTATTTATCTTTTCTTTCCGACCTCAATCACAGCATACTGTTTGATCAATGTTTTCATTCTATGACTTGAGATTTTATTAATAAAATATAGATTTTATAACTTGAATACAGACTTTATTTTTCCAATTTTTTTCAGATTTGAGATTTCTTACGATATTTCCTTGTAACTAGAGATAAAGAGCCACACCTGTCATATTTCCAATCTCATAAGATAAATAAGGCATAAAAGAGTAATGAAAATATAAGTTTGTTTTTGAAGAAACAAACGGAGATTCATTATAATTCGTATTGTCAGTAAGTAAATTGATGCGTTAAACATAATAATAATAATAAAAACAGCAATAAATATGTATCCAGTCAAACCTTTCAGTAAAACTTGCACACGGACTCTAAGTACTCTATTATAAAATTGCAATAAAATGCAATTATATGGATCAATCAAAAACTATGTCGGCTGTAAATAGATAAAATATAGGTTACAGACCACCAATTCAACCAATGAGCATTTGGAACGTACGCAAAAATAGTCCTAGGCAGAAATTACCCATGTTCCCCATAGTGCTGTGAAAAAAGTTCTCATCTTATTTAAAAAAATTAAACAGTTTCTGAAAGGAAAAACATTTCTGTACATTTTATAGGTGCATTTTGCTTCTTGTGATGTGAAGCCTAATCTCCATAATGATTTTTAAATATACCCCTATCTTGTGAAAACACTGGGATTTCCCATGCTATTTATAGACCCTTCACTTCCGGTGACCAGTACTGCACTGCAAGTCTGCTAACCCCACATGCCATTCTGAGGATTGTGAGCTGACATATGTAGAATCATGCTGATATATAGTCCTCTGCAGGTTAAAGTTAAGGTAAAATCCAGAGAAGCCATTGAATATTGTGAATTTAGCATAGAAGCCTATGGAAAGTGGAATTAGTGGTTTTTAGCCTATATACATAGATAAGGCTTGTTAATATAGGAGCTTATACGCCGGAAATTAGTTAAATTAATTTTTTTGATGCTACACAGAAGAGTGAAGCGAAATAGTCGAGTAATTCCGATTGTGAACAAAAATGGTCACAGATACCCCGCATTCCAAATTAATGAAGTGAAAAGGGGCAATGTTTCCCAAATCGTACATGTCCTTTATTTCATTACTTGAAACATTGTGCAAATTTAATTTGAAAAAAAAAATAATAAAAAATTCAGTAATTTTGGAGGGAAACAAAAGCATCGTTAGTAACCGGGATATATGGACAAGGGAATCGAGGGTAGATCCACGAAAGGGTTCCAATGTTAGATTCCCGGGAGGAGTCCAATGGTAGATCCATGGGAGGGTTCCAATAGTAGATCTACGGGAGGGTTCCAATGTTAGATTCCCGGGAGGAGTCCAATGGTAGATCTACGGGAGGGTTCCAATGGTAGATTCCCGGGAGGAGTCCAATGATAGATCTACGGGAGGGTTCCAATGGTAGATCCACGGGAGGGTTCCAAGGGTTGTAAAATTTTGTTAACTACGTGCAAATTTTGTAGCCTTGACCCCTCTTTAAATAACTTTCTGGATGGAATTCAACCCCTCTTTCATAATTTTCTGGGTCTGTCCCTAGGGATAGATTATTATACCTCAGAATTGAGGAGTGTCCATAATGGAGACTTTAGAGGTTAAAGAGGGAGGATCATTTTGTTATTATTGAAGTCACATGATTTATATTGTACTGATCAATCACTTTCTGTCTTTGTTCACAATGAATGTGGTGGTTGTTAAAGAAAGGTCTGACTGCAATGATTTAAAAAAAACTTTAAAATTAGATATAGGAAAAACATACCATGCTTATAATCTTTGAAAAAAAATTAAATAAGAAAAATAACCCAAAAAAGCAAGACAATACAAATGACAAAAAGGATAAAAAAAATTAAACAAAACAAATGACAAAAAAAGTAAAAATAAATAAATGTTAAAAAAACAGACAATAATCTTTAAATAAAAATACCCCCCTAAAAATAAAATAAATGTAATTTTTTAAATCAATAAACTAAGCAGCAAATATAAATGATATACAGAAACCTTAACAATCAAATCTAATACAAAACAGAAAACAATAAAAGAAAATCAATTATGAACATAAATAAATATAATGGATTGATATTTTGTTTGTATTTTTCACACAAGTACTCGAGTCAGAAACTGTCTTCTACTACACTAAGCAGGGTATAGATTTGGAAGACTTATATTTTTCCTTTTTTCCTTCTTATTTTAAATTGGTGGAAATTGATAATTTCACATAAATTACAAAAATGTGGACATACAATTGCAAAAAATACTTTACCAAACAGAAAAAAATTGTTAGCCACTAAATTTGATCAATCCATTGTATTTAAAATATCCAAATATTCTAAACCTGTGAAATTTTACAAATAAGCATTTTACCTTCACTGAAAGATGAAAGCATTATTTATACTTAAATTAGCACATAAATTTCTAAAGCAGCATTCAACATGACAAAATACAAGATATTTTACTGTCTTTTTTGCATTACTCAGTGTAATTCTAGTAAAAAGTTTCTGAAAGCATAGCACTTGCTGAACTAATAAGCATGTGTTCTAAATCATAACAGATAAATATCATACTTGTTCCTGTAAAAGAACTATTGCAGCAATACACAGTTATGAAACTAAACTATACAATAAAAAAAAACACTGAAAAATATAAGCAACTAAATAAAATATCACAGATCATTGCTAATATAAATAAAACAGGCAGGTGCATATAAAAATGGGGTGGCAAATTAACAGAAGGGGAAGGGTAAAAGAAGGCTTTAAACTATCACTTTTTTAATAAGTTGTTAAAAATACTGTTGAAAATCCACTTTGAAAAAAAAGATATGCCCCATTTTTAAGCTTTAGTGAATTTTTTGCAGTTTTTGACTTGCAGATTTTTTTTTATCACTGAGATGTGTTTCTGCACCTCTCAATATTTAGACCACTGCCAGAACTTTCCTCATCCCTTCTTATTTCTTCCTTTGCTTGTGGTAGTATATACAGTTTTGACAAATATGATCAAACAAATATTACCAAGTTTTAAGGCTGAACTGATAACCTAAATAAGTTAATTACTCTTGAGGTGACAACAGGAACTTGCTCCTACCATCAAATACCACATCAATATAATCAACCTTACCAGCATATTTGGTAATGAGAACAAGTTACTGTGATACAGCTAACAATGCCACTATATGGTAACTGTAACCAAGATATACCATTTTGGTTCTAAGCAAGACAAATCCTACTCTAGTAAGCGTTTGTTAAGAATAATCTTAGTCATAATGTATGTAGCATTATAAGTCACAACCTAAATATGAATTTATTTTGAAATCTATAGTGATATTAAGTAAAATGCCTGCTGATGTACAATGCATGATCTCCCAATATAAGCACCATTACCAAATGCATAAATATAAAGAAGCTTACCAGCAAAACATGCATTTTTTTATTCAAAAATTTAAAAACTTATATGATGAAGCTAATGTGACACATAGCTTCATGAACTTAAGACAAAATGTGACTTTTAAACTTAAATAAGGTCTTCGTGAAACTTCTCTTCTATGGTTTGAGATACAGTAAATTAAAAAATTATTGCATGCATCAATTATTGCAATTTTGTAATTTGGTAAAAATGTGATTGTAATTATTACCTTCTGAGAAACCATGCAGCAACAATATTACAAGTTACATCATGTAAGTTTCTATTTTTGGCAATTGTAAAGGAAGTTGAATTTTCACAACATAAAAACATAGCAATAATTTGTACATTTTCAGTACTTTAGAAACAAGGATGACACAAAGGTATATAGCAAAAGCTGACCATCCACCTGTAGCATTGGGGGATTAGGTTTCATAGGCCAACAGTAAAATCATCTAAAACTATTTCTGGCTCTTTGATTAGGCTTAAAAAGATGCTATAAACAAACTCAAAAGATGTTCATTTGGTTTCATTTACAAAACACTTGCATCTCGATGCTTTTCAATATTTTTGCACAGGTAATCTCTTTCTTTTTACCCATAATTCTGGTAAGTAAACAACTGAAATTGAACTTTGTTTTTAGCAGAGCATAAATTGTTGCAAAGGACTCTGTGAAAGTATCATTGTTCATGGGGTACCAATTTTTGTGGTCTTCGTTGGTCTGACGATTTATGAACTTGGTTCCCAATGACAAGGAAATGTTCCATTCATTTCTATGATGGACATGTTGAATCCCTGATTACATTGTTTTGATTACCACTATAACCTTGGTTCCCTTGATTACTCTTTCAAGAATCTAAAAAATGATGTTTCTTCCCTAACCCATGAAAATTGGTACCCATCAATAAAATTACTTTCACAGTATATGGATTAATCACAGCAGAAAAAAATCTAATACCAGTTAAAGTTCTGATATCATATGTTCATGTATAAAAATCCTTTTAATACATCTCTCTTATATCAAAATATACTAAATCTATTACCCCCCTTTTTTTAAGAAGTAAGCTAAAAATATATTCTTATAAACAGAGAAATTTTTTTTTTTTTTGGAACTAGCTAAATAACCTGTTAATTAATTGATTCTACCATAATTTACAGATAATCTGCCTATGTACTGGCATGATCAATTACATTAAAGTTCATAATGTAAACATAAAACTACATTCTCTCTTAAACAGATGAAAACCCTGTAAAACTTGTTCTCCATTAACAAACTTTAATATCGTATTATATAATATAAATATAAAAATAATAAATTAGTTTTAATGAGCGAGTCTACCACTTCTTTTCATCCATGTATTTCTGTACTTCGGTGAATATCTCATCGATTCCTCCTTCAGCTTTGATCTGAAAGGTAGAAAATAAAAACAACATTGTTACTGGGGGAAAGACAATGGTAGTTACCGAAGTTATGATCATCATGATATAGAGGTCTGGAAGGTAGAAAATATAAACAACATTGTCACTGAGGTAACTAAATGTTACAATCATCACAATATAGCTGTTGCTTCTGCTGGTCAGCTGTTATTTCATCTTTTTCATATGTCATTAGGAGGTAATATAATGAAAATGAACTATTATTTTTGGATAAGCAATTTTTGTGGTTTTGTTGTAACATAAGTTCTAATCACAACAACATAAAAATACTTTTTGAAAAACTTAAATCCACAAATTAAAAACTCCATTATCAAATGAAATTTTGACAAGCCACAGAAAAAAATGATATCCATGAATAACAGTACCATTATATATAGTTATAATTTATTTTATTAGATTTCATATGTTATAGTTTCCATATAAACAATGTATTTCTGACATACCCATATTTTGATAGTATTGCAGGCTTGATGTTTTGATTACAAGTAATATTGCATCACTGATGTCAGCTGTTTACATTCACTATAAAAGTGTTTTATGTAGCAAAATCATCAGAGTAAACATCGGTCAAATATCTTTTATGTACTTGCCTAAATTTACTCAATTTAAAAAAAGAAAATCCAAAAACAAATACAAACAAAAAATGGTTATAACTTGGCTCAATTAAATCCATACCAAACTATTTGTTTAAAAAATTGTGATGAAAAGAAACTCACTCAGTTGGAAATTCTTGAAATTTCGATATAGAAATGTTATAAAATAATTATGTCAGCTAGGTGCATGTGTGTAGCCATGGGTCTCGGTCAATATCTCAATTAAGTGTCCCATAAAACATGATACTGCATGCACTGAGCTGCCATAATTGTATAAAATTGATTGATTATTTAGAATTAAACATCTACTGAAAGATAATTAAAGCATATAAGACTAAGAATCAATCAAGTGGATGCTGCATTGTACACTTTAAAATGAGAGATGATGGAAGCAACAACCAACAGATACTTTACTTTGATTCCACACTACCATCTTTCACTCTATAAGTGGAGAAGCAGGGACTCATGAATGGAGGATTTCATGACCATGTTATTGCCTAATTAAGGTCTGAAAGTTTTTTGTATTGTGGTAGGGGCTGAAAAAAATCTAATAACAAAGTACAAAATGTATTATTTTAATTTGGTAGTATTTTGAAAGTTAGAAAATGACCCCAAAAAATAATTTGAAAAAAACTAACCTTTACTATGGACATTTGTCATGAAGGGATGGCTAAGGGGTAAAGTAAGTAAGATACCAAAAGGCAAGGAAAACTCAGTAAGCCCTTTTTAAGGATAAGATTTATCATATTTTTTTCACTTATTTTCTAAAATAATTCCACATTCAAATAACACCTTGCGTAACCAGAAAATTGATGAAACTGAAAATGAGCTGTATTGCATCCATGGAAAGTTTTGACATTTCCTGGGCCTGAACCCACAAAGGTGTCATATCTCATGAAAATTTAGAGGTCTCAGTATCGTATTAATTTTCCCATAGACTTCTATAGTGAAGTGCACATTTTTAGGATTTTTAAAAAAAAATATGTAAATTGATTCAATAAAACTTTCACTTATGTAGCATTTCTAAAGACATGTAAAAAAAATAATTTCCCGCAAAGAAAATAGGGTGAGTCCACGAAGATTGGACAGAAAAGTAGTCTTGAACTATAAATAGCCATTTTCTCTACTTTCACTTTCGTTTGGAATCATCAAACCAACCTTTTCAGTGGAACATTTTCATGTTATCATGTTAGATTTTCTTTTAAAAAAGTTTGACATCTTATAGTGTGGTCATCGCTCTATTTTATAAGTCATTGTTCATATCTTTTGACAAAACATTAGTTTGTAGAGAGGCAAAAGAAAATGCACTATATTTTAATAGCATCCATGTTTGACATACATCCGCTCAGGGATATGCAATGCGATACTGGTACCTAGAACTCTAACATGTAGGTTACAATAATGGATTATCTCCCTTTCTTAATAACATTTTACAATGGTAATGAATTTGTTTGCTAAACTTAATACTGGAAAAGGTCTAGTTCTACTCTTTGGGCCACTTAGGCAACTTAATGATCACTCATTTATAAAGCAATATTTTGAACATGATTGTGATTGCTGAATGGGGCTGTTCTAATATTTTCTGTTGTGGATGTCCATCATATTCTTTATTCTTTATTGGCACAAACACAATTACAATAATTGACAAAGGCCCATATAATTGATACATAAAAGTGTAACATATATAGTAGCAGTATACATGTAAATAGAATATTAATCAAATGTTATGAGAAGAGATATTTGTTATGAAATAAAATTTTACTGATAGAAAAAATAATATCTAAAAAATTAGTGATAATCTTTAGTATAGTATACGAATCACTGAGTATACATTGTTTCAGTGTGTAGTAATTAATTGAATCAATATCTTTTTTGAAGATATTTGATAATTTGGATATAAATTGACTTCTAACTCTAGAGTATTTTTCACATTTTAGCAAAAAATGTAATTCATCTTCAACCTCCCCAGAGTTGCAAACTTTACATAATCTCTCATTTGCAGGAATTAATAGATGACAGCCTTTTTCTATTTCCAAATTATGGCTACTGATTCTAATATTACAAAGAGAGGATCTTTCTGATCTTTTTTGTAAAATATCAACAAAGCTTGCTCGCTTGTATCCAATGTGTACATTTCGATAAAATGTTAGTTTATTTGAATTTTGGATTTGGGAATGTTGCTCTTGCATAAATTGATCGGTTATTCGTTGTTTTCTAAATTGATAATTGCTAATTCATAGGAGAATTAAAGCATATCTTAAACAACATGTCAATGAATTTTATATCATTATCAATCCATATAACACATAATGTTTTATTTTGAGGTGGAATGGAATATTAAAAAGTACTCTACAATAAAAAAGTATAAGCAGGGGTTTAAGTTTACTTCCAACAGAGAAAGATCCAGGACATTCCTGAATTTCAAATCAATGGTCTACTTAATGAAATCTAAATTCCACAACAAAGGGTCAACTAACAGGTTGAAGGTCTGGCAACTATGTAACTGAAATTTCACAGGTCCAAGGTAAGAAATTGAGGGCCAAAAACAACTTGACTACCACAGATATGAACCCCTGATTACACCAATTTCTTTTTCAACTTACAATACAAACTTTGTCTTTATAATGATCAATGACTGGCTTTGTTTGGTTGTGGAAGGTATCTAATCGTTTTTTAATTGTCTCTTCGTTGTCATCTACACGACCACTGGTTTTGCCACGTTCTAATAATCTGGCTGTCATTGTCTCATCGGCAACTTCAAAATATAGTACACCTGCACACCCTGTAACCTATAGAAAAAACAGAAGTAGATAACACAAAGTTCCAATAGACTGGCAAGAAGAGAAAAATGGTGTTATGAAAGGGAAGTTTTCTAATTTTCACTTTAGATTTATTTGGTTGGTCATAAGGCCAAACACTGTCAGGTATTTTGTTAGTGACATATTGAAAAACTGAACAACAGGACAATCCTAATTACTTAAGAGGAATTTTACCTCCTTTTTAGCTTTTGTATTTTTCATCAAATACCAATGCCTATTATAGTAATTATCGCTGCTTTTTATCCCTTGCAAAATCAGCTGTTCAGGAGATAATGTAATGCTATTAACCTCAGCTGCGTGTATCCTTTATTAAAGTACATTCATATGAACACTTGATTCAACATCTGTCACTGGAGTTATATGTTTTCAGAAAAATATTTGAAATATTATTTTCAATATCATTACAGGAAAGGTCACAGTCACATTTGGAAATATCTGGATTTGTTGGTATTCTCCACACTGTAGTAGAAAAGATGCAATGCATTGTGATGTTCTTTTTTTGTGCTGATTTGTTACTTGGTTTCTATATTTTTGTCACTGTCCTTCTTTACTAATTTGTACCCAAGTTACTTTAATGTTAATGTATCAAAAGACACTAACCTCCTTCTCAAATCTTTCTCCTTGTTCTAACTCTCTAGGGTAACCATCAATTAAGAAACATTTTACACCCTCTGACAATTTCTTCTGCATAGCATCTCTGAGTAAGGCGAGAACTTCATCCTAGAAAAAAAACAAGAGTTATTCCCCATTAAACTTAACACATGATTTTTTGGGGCATGTGTAACCAGGGAATTGTCCTAAGATACCTACCATTTGAATCCTGAGGTGGGGTCTGGGATTTTATGTCTGATAAGATTTTTTTTTTCACACAAGTGCAAAAGTTTTATTCATATTTCAGCAGCAACTGAAATCAAATTTTTTTTTATTAAACTACCTTGTAAATTGATTGGGAAAATATAGAATAACTATTTGTATTTTTATTAAAAAAATTTGGAATATTTATTTCTTTTTTTACAAAAAGATACCTGTTCCAAAAAGATCAGCACTGATATAATTTAAGTTCTATTTATGTTTAGAAATTTTTGTTCTGATGCATTCTCAATTAATTCACTTTGAAATCACATGACACTGAAGCTCCCAAAAATATTTCTGGTTATATAAGCAGGTTGCTCACAGAGACTGGGACAAAAAATGCACAAGTATATCATATCACATGAAATAAATTAATAAAAATGTATTGTTTACAACATTGAAAAACCATGTTATGACAACCTCAGCAGAGAATATTTCATGTTTGATATTTTCAACCATGACTTAATTCCTATGATGTAATAATATTACTTGTATCAATATTAATATATAACAAATAGGCATATTTTCTCTGTGATGATAACATGTCAAATTATCTGAGTTATATCATGGCCCTATATTGGATGGTTATCTAGTAACCCATCAAATGCTGAAGACATTTGAAGATTACTTACTGACAAAAATTCTGTATTACACTTACATTAAAAGAATACATCCAAGATTCATGCAAACATACATATTTTGTTATAAAACAAAATATCCTTTTGGTCGGATATGTTCTTCATTGGTGGTCCATGATGGAAGGACCAAGAAAGCTTTTAGATAAAGTTGGCATGGATTATGATGTTTGCTGGATTTGAGCAAATTCAAAATCATGTGTATAAAGTTGTTAGTTTCAGTACATGTCTCGTATTTCATCCATATTTAAAAAAAAAAAAAGTTGCTACAGTGATAACTATATAAAAAATGTTTTGCTCACTCAAGTACATAAATGATTTTCATGGACAAATAATAGCCAAGGACGTAAAGAAATCCCTTAGTCGGTCAGGATCATATATTACAAATACCACATATTACTGCAAAGTATTGAGTATATATATTCTCAGCACGAAAATGGCAATTACACCAAGTATGATTGTCAGCATCACTCATATCGTGCATATAATTGATTAACACTGCATCACAAAATATTTTTGGGGATTTTTGTGGATTATATTCACAAAGACAGTCAATTATGTCCTTGAAGCTACATTGTCTTAGCTTTATAATGAATGAAATGAAGGGTGTAATAGGTATACAGGCAATAAAATAAATATATACTAAATATTTATAGTATTAAATGCCAAATTTTGAAGATGTCACATGAAATGAAGAACTTATTATAGGTCATATATGAAAGACTTATTTAATTGATGCACCAACTTATATGTCCTATGAAAGTACTTTAAATTGTGCTGCCAATGAAAATATACCTGTTGACGGTTGGTATGTCATAAATAACTCATCTGTTCAAAACTTCAGACCTCTATTATACATTATTAGATCCAAGGGACCATAGAGGGTTTGGCCCCTACCCCCTTACACATGATTATACAGAAAATCAAAGGGAGAGGGCTGCTTCTTAGGATAGTCTTGAATTTTCTAGATCCACTACTGTTCTATTATCTTTTAATAAAGAGCTGCACTTTAAGTGCATGATACACCCATTGCCCTTTTAACTTGTCCTTATGATTTTAATGAATTTATGTGACCAACTAGAAATGTGAGCCCTGTCAAATACCCCACCACCTTCCCCGCCAAAAAAAAAGCAAATAAAAAATGCACAAAAAATTGGCACTATCAAGGTTACCTCAAGTTCAACTAAGTTTGTTGTCTTGATTTTTTACACATAAATTTCTATCTTATTCAAAACACAATTTTCAGACAAGGTTACCAAGTACCTTTTATATTTATTAATCGATCATCATAACAAATGGTCCTTTTTCAAACGATTTTTCAACAAATAAATTTCCCTGGCCATTTCCATCTTTTTTAAAAGAGTAAAACTTCATAATACGGAAACGCAAAACTTGACATTTATACATATTGGAAGGGAGCTTAATTCAATATATATGAACAATTCACCAAAGTTTCATAAAAGTTTGTGACAGTGTTTTTGAGTAATTGTGCGAAAACTTGAAAATCCCACTTTTTTTAAGTATAAAAAATCCTAACACAGATACGATAAATCTGAAATTTATAGAAATCGAAATGGAGCTTATGTCAATAGATATGAACAATTCACCAAAGTTTCATTAAAGTTGGTGAAAGTGTTTTTGAGTTATTGCCAGAAGTGTTGACCATGGACGGACGGACAACAGTATACCATAATACATCCTGTCTTAGATGGGCGAAAAAAAAAAAATGGGGCAAAGACAGACATATACAACTCTTTTAAATGGAACTAAGAACTTCCAGAAATTTTAATTTGCTTAACAACCATCAAACAGTTGGAGGATTGCATAGGTTTTGAAATCAGGAAAAATCTGAAAAAACCTGCAATTATGCTTGCAGAGTTCAAATCTCTTTTAGTGGAACGTCTCCGAACGCTGATGCTTCCACCACTTCTCCACCATTATTCTTTTACTTCAAAAAAATGAACTGAACTTGCACTGTACAAGACTATCAGGTACAAGTTGTTCAAGATAATTCAGAACACTATGCATTTTTTTAACCATAATTGAAATTTTATCTATTCCTTACCCTGAAAGAGGTTACTAGAATTCTTTTACTTTTAATTAAGCTATACAGAAACAACTCTGGCATTTATCATCTATACCAGTAGCTTTGTTGTGTGTTATACAATATATTGGATGACTTTTACTGGTACAAATGCTACTTACCAAAGGAACCAGTTCACCTTTCTCCATGATTTCATTGAGTCGCTTGCCCCTGTCTGATCCTGACTGTACCTCTGCTCTCAGTAAATCTCCAGATGACAAATGACCAAACCCATACTTTTCCACGATCTTGGCACATTGTGTACCCTTACCACTCCCTGGCCCTCCTGTAAAGTCAAATTTCAAATTACAGATAAACTTTATTCATTTTTTTATTTTGTTGACAACAACAAAACAACTGATTTATAACTCATTCAATCTATAGGTCTCACTAACCACTTTCGGGTCAAATGGCTACCCCCTATGTAGTACCAAAAACACACTGAACCTAGACATATGCATTGTAAGTGCATTATTTGTATGTATAATGATTAAAAGTAGTCAAAATAAAGCTAAGAATGTGTACTTTAAAATCATATATGTAATTATTTACAAAAGTGTATGAATATTGTTTACATGTGTGAGTAATTTGCCTCCATGCTGTCAGTTAGCAGAACAGATAAAAATTTTGTGGATTTTCAGTATTATTTATTCAAGTAAATTTTGTGAAGAATTTCTACTATCATCGTACCATTAGCATAATGATTTTGGAAGCCTAACTTTCCAAGCTTCGCAACGGTATGCAACTTTAAGATGTCATTTGTCCTGGGAATTCACAGTGAGACTTTGAAAATTACTTTTTTAACATGTAAAGTAATGGAAATGTTAGAAGTGGTTAGTGAGACCATAAATTGCCTTTCCTGGTCACTATTTCCATTTTCCCATCAAATCAGTATAGTGATATTGGTAATCTGGCTATATTTTAAGAGGTGCATTGTGCAAGGTATTTTAAAAAACAACATAGCAACAAGATTTTTATCAGTAACAGTGACTCATAACTTGACGTCATCCATGAAATACACAACGTCACTGCTTGGGATATTCAAAGTACTCAAATAGTCACACAGCACAGACTTAGAATCACACAATAATGAAATAGGTATAATATAAATTGTTGAAATCTGTTCTTTTTTCATAATGATAAATGATATTTACTATTACAACTTCTTGAATTATCATAGGTATCAATTTGGTGTGACAAGTTAGTTAAAATTGTAATTTTTTAGTAATTTAGGGGAAATATCACTGAGGGGCATGATATAAAAATGACCATTTCTTTGTAGTCCTATGTCTGATTTTGATAGTTTTGGTCTTATTAGACTCACAATACCACAAGCTTTCATAAAATGTAAAAAAAGAAAAAACATAAAAAACTCATAAAATGTTTTTAAGGCCTCACTAACCACTTCCGGGTCAAATGGCTACCCCCCTATGTAGTACCAAAAACACACTGAACCTAGACATATGCATTGTAAGTGCATTATTTGTGTATATTATGATTAAAAGTAGTCAAAATAAAGCTAAGTATGTGTACTTTAAAATCATATATGTAATTAACTACAAAAGTGTATGAATATTGTTTACATGTGTGAGTAATTTGCCTCCATGCTGTCAGTTAGAAGAACAGGTAAAAATTTTGTGGATTTTCAGTATTATTTATTCAAGTAAATTTTGTGAAGAATTTCTACTATCATCGTACCATTACCATAATGATTTTGGAAGCCTAACTTTCCAAGCTTCACAACGGTATGCAACTTTAAGATGTCATTTGTCCTGGGAATTCGCAGTGAGACTTTGAAAATTACTTTTTTAACATGTAAAGTAATGGAAACATTAGAAGAGGTTAGTGAGACCTATATCTAAATTTTGGATTACCTCCCCTCCCATGGATATCTCAAGTTTTAAGGCCAGACCAACAAAATATGAGGATATCTGTTGAGATAAATAATTAATCCAGATAATTTCATGACTTAATCATTTTTATATAAATGTAGACCCTTTAATAAAATGCCAGAAGGTTGCATAAAAAATGTAGGGAAAATCTCCATCATATATAAACTTATTTAACCTTGCATAACTCCATTTAGTACTCCAGGAGTGCAAGTGTTCTATAGAGCATTCAGTAACTAATACTTATGTTATAAACACAGTAATACAACTCCACATAAAACTCATCAAAAAAGGGATGCTATATTGATATGCCACAAAATCCTTTACCATGTAAAATCTTCATTCATAGAAAAAAAAAACTTTCAAACTTTGGATTGTTGATTTTCCTTTTCAGTGTGATGTGACACTTTAATTTGATTGGTTAGTCTTAGGAATTCAATTGAACTGAGAGCCATTCAGAAAAAGTCCATATGCAGAGATGGATAAATTCTTATTTTTTCAAACATAGATATGGTACATATGAATAATTCAAATGCCTAGGTTTACAACTTTAAAGAAGTAAATAATGTCCTCTCATGACAGATATATACTTTATTTTAGTGCAATAGACTGAAGAGATTACTGAAAAAATGTTACAAAGAGAAAAAAAAATGTTATCAAATTATCAAGGGAGTTAGAATAAGGGCAATACTGGTCATATATGTTAATAATAATATGCCCGTAAAGGTTGAACCTTGAAAAAATGGAACAAATATGGACACAAAATTCAAGTTTGATACAGCACTGAATTTTGACTGAGAATAAATGTTTGACACAGGATAATATTTTACCCGAAATGGAAGCAGTCAAATAACTTTACTGAATGTAACAAGACTTTTAAAAGATAACATGAACAGACAAACAGACAGATAGACAAAGTGCTTTCTATAGACCCTAGAAATTTGTTTCTGTATCTGTACAGTATGATAAAACTAATCAAAAGCCTATTTCAGAAGAAATAAATAATGCACAATGTCATGGCATTTGGTGGATGAATTGCTTTTAGTTAAAGTCCAAAAAAAAGGAAACTGCCCTATATTTGTGCGAATTAAGTCCCATAATTAAAAAATGCAAAATGCAAAATAAATAAAGGGAGCTTACACATTTAGAAATAAACTATTCTACAGAGTTTCAAGAAAACTGCTTGAAGCATTTTCAAGAATGGGAAATCTTCCCCTTCCCAAAACTCAAAAGTGAAAAATTAGAAATTTATAACTTTCATCAATTAAAAAAAAACAAATTCATTCAAAATTCATGAAAACAGTTTCAGCCATTACTGAATTATAGTCTAAAAATTGCAAATCTCCCCCTTTATATGAATAAATTCCCATTACACTAAATAGCAAAATCATAAATTTTCAAAAATTGAAATTGCTGCATGAGTTTTTGAGTTAAAGTCCAAAAATATTATTTTGTTTATCATTTGTTACTTCATTCATGTAAACATACATTGCATCATGATAACTGGAAATGTTAAGTTAACATTCCTATTGAGTTACATTAACTAATATTATGAAGGACAATATCATATCTACTTTAATAATCTTCATTACTCAAATTAAAATGTTATCAAACATTAGGAGATTGAAAGAAAACCTTAAGTAACATACTTTTTTCACATTTAACAAATGTTGAAGAAAACATTTCTTTTTTCCATATTGCAAGAAATGAGTGTAATAACAAATAGACATCTATCTATTGACATTAAATTGACTACATTACTCCCCTTTTTAATGAACATCCATGCATAAAAACCATCAATGTAATCGATTTTGATATTCCTTTGTGGTTATAAATCCCTAAGGATAAAGTTTGTTAAGATACATGTACAATATATTGATTTTATCAATATTCATTGTGAAAATGTATTACATGTATAAATCCAAGAATTATACATGCTTGATGACCACGCTGAATTTAACTGAATGTTTACTAAAGGAATACACAACATGAACTTACCAATAATAAATAGCACTTTAGCATCCTTCAATCCAGGCTCTGTCTTATCCTTCTGTTTGGAATCTGTTTAAGATAAAAATAGAATTTATAAATTCCAATAAATCAGCTGATTGGAGATCAATATTTAGACCATTAAAGATCAATACACACCTGTGCATCCCATGGTTGTAGCCTAATGATCGATCTATTCAGACTAGGAGGGAGGGAGGAGTTGGTGACCTTCACCCTGTAACACTAACCTATGGAAAAATGTTGTTGGCAAAAACCTTAACACCCCTCTAATGAAAATAGAATAGTCTAGTCTCTAAAATCTGACAAGCATGCATTTTTTTTTCAGTGTAATAATATTTTGGGTTTCTATGGAAACCACTCAAACAAAAACAATTGTGTTACTACAAAGTAATAATATTTAGTTTGTTGTCAGAGAAATGGAGCAATTATGTGACTTTTACCATGATGCATCCATTATAAAACACACCAAACAATAAGGATTAATTCAAGGTACATGAACTAAGAAAAAATGTTTGGCATTATTCCTTAAAACAATAGAATATTATCCATCAAAATGTTGCCATGAGATCAATTGATTTTGAACACTTCTCATTTTAACAGCTTAATTTCTTGGAAAAGCTATCTATTAAAGTGAGAGTATATCTCAATTATCTGTAAGTGACAATGACTTACAATTACTAGGCCTTCAGGCAGTGGAATAGAAGAACAGTCAGAATTAATTACAAATTTCTTCCTTTTCATGCACAGTAATTTACTTGAAGAAATAATTAAGATCTAATCTAATCTAATCTAATCTAAGAAGGTGATGGGAGGGAGGGTGGCTGGGCATGCATGGGAAAATGTGTGTGTTGCCTGAAAATGGTCATTTTTGGTCATTTTTCACCAGATGTGGTGCTCACCTGGGGTAAAATAGTGTCCAAATTGCAAGTTTTCCAAAGCTTGTTCCTTCTGATGGTAATTTAAGCCAAAAATTGTTCATTACAGTTGTAAGTGGAAGGTCAGGGGTCCCGATAGGGGTCACATAAGAAAAAATGAGGATTTTTTGCAATTTTGGTTTCAAATTGACTTAAAACCAGAAGTGGTCAGTATATGGGGTTGACATCGAGGGAGTGATGAGAGACATTATTATTCTATAGAAACCAGATGAAATGAAGCACTATGGATCCATTCTTCTGTTGTTAGAGGCTGTGAATTGAGCCCTACCCCTAAAAAAATCACAATAGTTGTAATTGTAATTCAGTGCAATATTCAGTAAATGTGATTGTTATGAAAATGCATAACTTTGCAAAGCAATATCTATAGGCTTAATTTGGAAAAGGTGACAACTATCAGTTTTTAAGAAAGTGGCATCAGGTAAACCATGAAAAATAAATAGCATAATAAAAATAAAACATATTTTGTTCAAAAAGTAAATGGCTAATTTTGCATCAATAAAAGGGGCAATATTGTGTTTCGACAAAATTGTATAGAATAAAATTTTGAAAAACTTCCATTAAAAATGGAGAAGACAGGACATTGGAGACAAAATTAGGATAAAAAGCTACTTGTCAACACTAAAACAAAATCATGTGGTAATACATTCATTAGGGACCATAATCACTAAAATTCTAGCCAGTCCTGAATACAATTTTTCGACATATTTACTATATGGCTATAGATTTTTGCTCAAATTAGCCAGCCCTGCCAAAAAATAGGCAGTCTCGGGCTGGCAGGCAGGCTTCTATTTCTAACTCTGCCATAATGAAAAAATTAAGTTAGTAAATTAAGTGAAAATGAGAGAGATCAAGATTATAATTTGTTACCAAGTTCAAATAAGGTATTTAAAGAAGCCACACAGTGCAAAAATCTAGTCAGACAGGCAACTCACTTGCTAAAACAAACTTTACTTTAGGGCGTTTTTCTGGAGTAACTGAAGCTAAAATACATGACTAATTTGTACAAACATGCATATACATGCCTGATGAAGCATTTGTAGTATAAACATAAAAATCATCAAACATTTGACCGATTTATTGTCTTCCTGTCAAGGAAAGAGGGATTTATATATTAAAGTAATCATTGATCTGTTATGTCTCAACCAATGGAGATTAAAACCATTAGGAATTTTAAGTGGATATTAAGTTTTGACAGTAAGTGTTTAAAAGTTTGAGTTATCCCCCTTAGCTGACATGTACCATAGAAGATTAAGAAAAGTTACAGTGTATATTTTTTAGTTTAATATTTTCAGTCACTCTGAAACATGTCAAAATCATATGTTGGACACACCTACAGGCAGATCCCAAATTAAATCCCTTCATATCAATTTCAATACATTTTGAACATGCCTAAACTTAACACATCCCTCATTCCAAAAATGGTTTGTTTTAGACAGGTTTTATTGTATTAAATGTCAATTAAGCTGATTTAATACATCCACCAATAACAATAAAATTCTCAAATTTTCCTCATTCATAGATATGACATGAATTCATAATTTTGTCTTTAATCCTAAAAACTAAGATGTGTTTTATGTCATTACTAAGTTTACACTACAGATCAAAATAGCTGAGCTAATCTGGTGTTGCTAGGCTTCTGATTACATCAATTGATGACATTTTTACAGGAAGCTGCATAACTTGGCAGGTTTACAAAATTGTTTTTACATAATTATCAAGATCGTAACATTCTAAGTGAAAGGGAAGGCAGGGTTACACTGACAAACATCTTCCTCTATTCTCATCTTAACAACCTATGCATGCCATCTGATTTCTTTATCATGCAAACTTTTTTTTTTTCTATCTGGGGAATTAATGAATCTGATCAAAGGAAAAACAGTCACAAAAAAGTTTTATCATAAACATTCAATCAAACAAATATTAATGTAAAGAATATAGACATCAAGATCTGTCTAATCAGACTTGGAAAGACTACTGTTTTCTGGGTACAAAATCTCTTTCTTTTTTTTAGAGGGAAGGGAGGGGGGCTCATGTTGCCAATAACATTATAACACAAAGTCTAAATAGAAAGCACTATACAACTGGTAATTTGTGTTATAAAAAAATTCTAGAGGGCTGCTGTAAAAAGAGTATTTTACTGTTGTTGAATCCATCTTTAGTGCTCTGTATCTGTGAATTCACAAGAATGGGATCCTAACTCTGACTCAAAAGCATAGGACATGGTTGTTTACAGAGTACTGACAGCATTCTCATCAACAAACAAAAAAAACCACTTGTACAATGATAGAGATACGACGCTTTACTATTCCTGAACTATAAAAAAGTTTGTTAATAACATTAAATAGAAAATTTTGAGAGCTATGCATTTATTGATGTACTTAGAATCTGCAAAATAAATAGGTTTTGAATGCTTTCAACAATAGAAATTCATCATAAAAAAAACCATCAAAATCGAAAACAAAATTTACAAGCCATATAACTCATCATTATAAATACAGGTGAATCCCTTGCTACCAATATGATGCTTATTACAAATATGGTCGATGAACAAGTTTTGTTTGGAAAAAGTACACATGGAACATTAAAAGATCAATGACAAGGAGAAGTGGTGACTTCTTTACAAGAAAGCACGTCACACCATTTTCCTTTGTTTAAAACTATCCATGTTTCCCAATTCACACCCTACAAAGAAGAGGGGGAAGGTAGAATGGCGATGATGTTTACATCAGGCGCAAGCCAGAAAAATGCAAATAAATAAATAAAATATTGATTTGTTTTGGCAAAAAAAAAAACATTTTACTGAGTCATTTAGGATTAGAGGAAACAAACAATATCTGATATAAGATAAATTTCTGTACTTATAAAGTTGTACCAGAATGAACTGTATGTTAATCTTTTCCCTACGACAGCTTTCCTAATGTACCTAAACTTTATCATTTTGATTGAAAATTAATCCTTTAAGCTTAAGCATATTTAACTAAGCAGAAAAATTAAATAACAGAATAAATATATAATCTATTCTTTAATCTACTACAGCTTCAAAGATAGGTATTTGTATTAAATTGGAAAGCTTTTACAATTGAAATCATCTGATAAGATGTTTTCTACATCAAAAAAAGGGAGTTAACTCTATTTACTTTCTATGTCTCTGGCTTTGAAGGCTTTCTGTACATCTGCAAATACTTCATCTACTGACTTCTCTGCCATTATCTGAAAACAAAACAAGAAAACATGAAAGATTGATTACATATATCAAGTCAAATGAATGAAAATTTATTGGAATTTATATATACCTGTATGTGTAAAAGACTTGGGGACGGAATAAAGTAAGGCTATGCCAAGCATTATTTCAACATCCACCACCAAGTACACATATTTTTCATATTGTTTTATCTTGCAATAAAAAGGTGATAAGATTTTTTTTTCAAAGAGAAGTAGAAATGTGTCTAATTTCTCCCTATTGTGCCCCACAGAGTTGATTTCATGTTTCACATAGTGTTACATTAGACCTCCTGGGGACTCTTCAAAGTAATCACGGATAAATATGGGCATGACTTAAAATATACAGACGAAAATGTTCATGCACAGTTCATACAGCACAACTATTTTGGGCACATTGTATTTGTATTTGATGATGATGATTGAAGGATAAAATAACATCTCAGAAAATTCTGGAAAATCTGTCTTAACTTAAAAGCATGTCTGAATCAACCACATTTAAAAGTTTTCCAATATGATATTTTGACCCCTTGAAACATATACCCAAGGGTTGATATGTTGGTAGTTACATCAGTTTGTATGCAACGTGAAGCTGTATGAACAGTATTATCAATATACAGTGCAGTAAACCCTGTTTAAATTAAACCCCTTTTGACAAACAATTTACATGGGACTACCCAAGTTCAATATGCATTCTTCAGTAGAAACTGCTTAGAAGAGACTTTAAGGATTGACACATGAAGTATGATGAATGTTTGTTTAGGGTTATTGACACATGAAGTATGATGAATGTTTGCTTAGGAATATTGACACATGAAGTATGATGAATGTTTGTTTAGGGTTATTGACACATGAAGTATGATGAATGTTTGCTTAGGAATATTGACACATGAACTATGATGAATGTTTGTTTAGGGTTATTGATACATGAAGTATGATGAATGTTTGTTTAGGGTTATTGACACATGAAGTATGATGAATGTTTGCTTAGGAATATTGACACATGAAGTATGATGAATGTTTGTTTAGGGTTATTAATACATGAAGTATGATGAATGGTTGTTTAGGGTTATTGACACATGAAGTATGATGAATGTTTAGGGTTATTGATACATGAAGTATGATGAATGTTTGTTTAGGGTTATTGATACATGAAGTATGATGAATGTTTGTTTAGGGTTAATGTGCACAGCTTTTGCTATGTACATATTTAGTTGTAGCAGTGTACGGTGAAGGTACTTTTTGAGGAAATCAATTTTTGTAATTTTTCCAAATTTCAAATGACCTTTGGATTTGAAACTTACTGGTCAAACACAACTGCGTTAATTGTGAATGTAAAAGATAGACTTTATACATTTCAGATTTCATGGTTTGACGAAACTATGAAAACCAAAAAAGTTAATGCCCTATGGTCAATCATTCATTCACTGTACTGTAAATATATACCTTCTCAACTTTGTTCTGTTTGTTGTAGTAATCTATAACTGGTTTAGTAATGTCATGGAATGTCTTCAGTCTCTTTTTGATGGTCTCCTCATTGTCATCAACCCGTCCACTGGTCTGAGCTCTACCCAGAAGTCTCTTTGTCATTGTTTCATCTGAGACATCAAAGGTAAGGACAAAATCACAGGCTTTTACCTTGAAAAAAGAAATTATCTTCTCATAATGTGGTGATTTGCAGAATCACTGTAAAGATATTTCTAAGGTTATTCAATTTCACTGAAATATATATCACCAGTGATTTCATCAGCAAACATCACAGGCACTTGTCCCAGATAAAAATATCCCTATACCTTATCATAAGGTATCAACTCTTTGTCTGTGGCTAACATTCATGCTTTAGATTTACTAATGTATCATTAGATTTCCGTAATGAAATATAGTAGTCCAGAGTTTTTGATGTAGTGAAGGTGCTCTTGCCAGAGACATCAGTGCAATAAAGGGGTTGAATTCTACTGAAGGAAGAACAAAAGTTATCAGATCAGAGAAAGGATTTGAATCCTACTGAGGGAACAACAAAAGACATCAGAGCAGAAGATGGGGTTTAAATCCTATTGAGGGAACAACAAAAGACATCAGATCAGAGAAAGGATTTGAATCCTACTGAGGGAACAACAAAAGACATCAGAGCAGAAGATGGGGTTTAAATCCTATTGAGGGAACAACAAAAGACATCAGAGCAGAGGAGGGGTTTAAATCCTATTGAGGGAACAACAAAAGACATCAGAGCAGAGGACAGGGTTTAAATTCTATTGAGGGAACAACAAAAGACATCAGAGCAGAGGAGGGGTTTAAATCCTATTGAGGGAACAACAAAAGACATCAGAGCAGAGGAGGGGTTTAAATCCTATTGAGGGAACAACAAAAGACATCAGAGCAGAGGACAGGGTTTAAATCCTATTGAGGGAACAACAGAAAAATGTCAGAGCAGAGAAAGGTTTTGAATCCTACTGAGGGAACAACACATTTTTTCAGTTTTGATAATTAGACTTTATTTTATAAATATATGCCAATTTCACTGAACAAGTACATTGGTCAAGGGCAAGTATATAGCAGACTCTGGATGTGGAATTTTTCTCATTATTTATATAAGGCTTAGAGACTGCCTTTGGCTGTTGGTAAGGTTATTGTCTGCTCTGACTCAATTTCATTGTCTTCTCTAGTATTGAACAGTTTCCTTTGGCCTTTCACAATATCACAAAAAAATACCTTGTCTTCAAATTTAACTCCTTGTTCCATCTCCCTTGGGTAACCATCAATAAGGAATCCTCGACTGGTGGAGGCTTTTGCTAACATATTGTTTCTAAGTAGGTCTAACACAGTATCCTGCAATTATATATCAATAAAATCATTAGTTGTGCATAAGTTAGGAAAATCATTTATTAGATAAGTTAACATAACAGTATAAATGGTGGTGTTACCTAAATTAGAATTAAAAAAAATTAAATGACAGATAAGGTAAATATATATATAAAAACATCTTACCAGAGGTACAAGTTCTCCTTTCTCCATTATTTCAGTAAGTTTCTTGCCCTGAGGTGATCCTGAGGCAACCTCAGCCCTGAGTAGATCACCAGTAGAGAGATGAGTGAAGCCATAGTTCTCAACGATTTTCTCACATTGAGTCCCCTTACCACTTCCTGGACCACCTAGAAACAACAGCATGGAGAAGTGAATATCTTTTTTCTCAGCATAAAATTAAGATACAAATAGACTTTTGTGTTGTTTACATAGTCTTCAGATGAATTTTTTTTATAAAACAATGAAAAAAGTATTTGACACTGATTATACAGTGAAACCTGTCCACAAAAAATGTCTCAATAAACAGGAAACTTGTCTAATTCAGATGTCCTATTAAGTCCCCAAGATCCATTAAAATGCACTTTGAACCTATGTTTACCGAAAAAAAACCTGCCCAAACCAAACAAAGTCTTCAGTCAAAAAGTGGTTTGATTTAACAGTTTTCAATATAAAAAAAGCTTGATAAATTGATACATGGTCCTATTTTTTTAATTTCGTATTCTAATGTATCTTTGGGTAAGAAGTACATGAACTCATGTCAGAGAACACAAGTAACCCCAGTAACACCTTCACTTAAAACCAGAAAAAAAAACTTTCAAAATACATGTACATTGTGCTATTTACTGTATATATTAAATGGTTATGTTCAGGGGGTAGAGTTGGTCCTCTCTTGATTAAATGATCACCATCTGATGAAGTGATTAAATGATGATCACCTGATGAACCCGTTTAGATAGTTAACTAGAATGAGCAGGAGATATAAACTAAATTCTATCATATTCTTTCGTAAGTATTCAAATCTATGTTTGATAGAAATTTTTGTCATCCTAATTTATGCACAATAACAAAGACTTACCTACAACAAACACTACTTTTGTATGCTCCAATGCTTCCTCTGAAAGAGACAGTAGAATAGGACATTTAAATCAATATTTAGGATGGCTAAGTTTTTTGGGTTTCTTTTAAGGTCTGTCTTACCAAAATTAACACAAACACACACATGTTAAGATCTTTTTTCTGAATGTGTAACTCTTGGCAGCAGAGCTGATGACACCTCACAATGTCAGACAAAATTAGTAAATCTATCAATCTATATTACTTTGAGTATAAAAACACATATCAGAACACCATCCCCCTTCTAAGAAATGGATTTATCATAATACAATAAAGTTCTATTCGTATCTTTTTTATCAAAAGTTTCCTCTGATTTTACCTAAAATGTAAATTATGTATTGATGTCTATGATGTAATTCCCGTGCAAATAAATGACACACAATTCTACATAATCAATAGATTTTAAAACATGAGATTCACATAGAATAAAATTGCAGTATCACTAAGGAATTGAGTTCTAAGCTTAGCATTGGTGTTGGATCCAGGATCCAGTTTGGATCGCCATTACTTTTACATGTATCAATAAAATTAAATTCTCTATCTACCAACATATAAAGGATAATTTTTGTAAGTGCCAAATTTCCTAATTTGTTCTATGGGGAAAGGACAAATGTTTGGAATGTTTTGTGAAATGTATGCACTATGCTTTTATGTAGCAGGAGATAATTATATTTCATGCTTATGATCATGTTTGGTTTAGCCAGGTTTCAATGTATTTCATTGAATGACCTTGATCTTGTGTAAACTTCCTATTTCCTGTACTGTTGCAGAGATCCAATTGAAGGAATTTTAAAAAATCTCAGATTTGTTAGAAAATTGACATGCATAACAAGATTCACTAATTTCCACCAAATTATACCAGTCACACTAAACTATATTAAAAATGTACTTACTCATCACCCCAGCCATTCTACTGTCTTAAACAACCTCCATAGTGAGTATATAATATAAAATATTTTCACTTTTGATTCAACATTTATATTTTACTTCCTTGTGAAGTCTAAAATTATGTAAAAACTAAAAATGACCTTCAATATTACTTGCAGATGACCTTCAATTTTACCTATGTTAGCAATGACAATTTTATTGTCTTTGGTTGATATCTCAATCTTTAATTACATGCAGTCTACCACGAAATAAATGTACTACAGAATTTCTTTTTTACATGCAAGACATAAACTTTTGCACCATTAATAGTATGACAAGCATTGGATAAGGCTGGAATTCAATTCCTCTATACTTTAACACAGAAATATTTGATAGTGGAAGGGGCATGGCATGTTGGAAGTCCTTGACCTTGAAGATAGTGCATGTTAACACTCACTTGAAAGAATGAAATATTAAACATATAAAATACTTCTCCCCTTAAAACTGCAGGAAAATTAAAGGAACAACACACACATTCTAAAAAATACAGAGACTGATGCAGGATTCAAGGGGGTGACATTAATAGAATTAAAAGATTAGATTCAGTGAACATTTTTGAGGGGGGGGAGGTAGACTTTAAAAAATCAAGATAACATGCAAACAAAATTGTTTCCCTGATTTAGGGTAACAAACTGACACGCTTTTCCTTAGTTTAGTGCCTGATATCATCAACAAAAAATTTAAATTGTGTCATTGACTGTGTAAATAAAACCACAACTGACTTACAGTGTAACTGGAATACCGTAGCTATACAAAATAGCTTTTAATAAACCACCTGAAGCATTGCCAGGGTAAATACCATTTCTAACCAATGATACTATGTACAGCTTAAAAGAAAATCGTTATCAAAGCCATAAATATAAACTATAAAACAAGATTTACAAAAATTCACCCAGAAAGTGATAAAATTACATTTTATTGGATTTTAAAAAAATTTTAATACTATGAAAGTATTATTGTTTGTGGGGTACCAAACTGTGGTTTCAAGGGTTTGGTTAACCAAGAAATTTGGTTCCTAACGAAAAGGAGGTTTATATTTGTTTTGTATGATAGAGTTGTCAAATCCACAAATTCTAGAATCTATGAGCCAATCATTTTCCCTGAAATCATGAAAATTGGTAAGGTACCCACGAATAAAAGTTCTTTGACAGTAAAATATCTAGAATGCAACCAACTGGTCATCTTTGATATTATGTTTTTTTATGTAAGGTTTGTTGTAAGCCACCTTTCAAATTAACAAATACTCTCTCTCCTAAAACACAGGACTTGAGGAAATTCTGAACTTGAGATATTTTTTATGAAACTGGACTCTGGTCTGCTACAAATATATGTATTTTCATATTAAGCAGGGATAGATCCAGAAATTTATCAAATGGGGATTCTAATACAGACATTTATAAAAGGGGGTTCCAATAGACTATTTTTGAATTCTTGCCAAAATTTTGCACAAAATTAATCAAACTTTTCTGACAAGGCCAGAACCCTCCCCCTCCCTGGATCGGCCAACACCAAAAAATACTCATCATTTTTCAAAACATGCCAAAATATGTTAGCTTGACAGAATCTGTGAAAATAAATATGTTTCCATTACTCTGAGCTACCTCTCCTTTCTCTCCATTGAATTGCCTATATATTATCACTTTTTTTAATAACTTAAATATAAGAAGAAATAAAGTTCCATATTATTTTATTATTAAAGTAATGTAAGAGATGAATCCAATTAACAATATTGTATATCATTGATAGAAATAAAATAACAATATAAAATTGCAACATAGATTGAAATGAACAATGTAGATTGGATTAGATTGTTTACATCTGCTTAGAGTTGTCTCCCTTGATGATTATGTGAAGCAAAAATTAATATATGTATATACACATGAAGCATTTTAAGCTTAAGGAAACTGATATGTACATTTCACCACAGATGTATGTTTTTACATGTTCCTAGAAACATTCTAGCTCTCAAATGTAATATTTCATAAAAATATATTGAACTACTTTTAAAAACATTTGAAGAAAATTTACCCTTAATCCAATAATTCTAGTCCCTAATACTCAACTTTACAGAAAAAAAATATGAGAGGGACACCCTACAAAAAAATACATAAAAAAGTCCAAAGAATACAAAACTGGTAGGATATGAAAATAAAATACATATAAAAATAAAATTTACTAAAGTCATAATACTATCACAGAAAAAAACATATCACAGACCACATACAACAAACATACAACAAAAACTGGTGTTAAGATGGTCGATAAAAAGAAAATAGTATAAGGATTCAACTGAAAATATCAAATATAAGTTTTGAGAATGAAGGAATTGCCACATACTCATTAAAATGTGTCCAAATCTTAAACAACAATCCTTTAGCTTTTAAGAAAGCAATCAAACTTCCATATACAGAAAGTGTTGGCACAATTGAGCACTGAGTAATATACATGTACCATACATGTACTTTATTTCAAAGGCAAAAGACTGCTTACAATTTATACACACAAGCTTTATTATCAATAGTCCAATAAAAACTAACAGTTTTTTCAAAGTTTCATTACTCTGGAACAAAAATGAAAAACGATAGGAAGTTCCCGTACATTAAGGCAGACTTTATTAAATTATCAAATTCCATCAAAATCTTTCTGATTTCACAAACTACACTTAGAAGAACAGACGTACAGACAGCTGTACACTTTCAAATATCCATCACATGAAAGGACATATAAAAACAACAACACAAAGTATAAGGGCACATGATGCTGCCTAAATGATGTAAATGCTAGAGGATTCAAGGTCATCATAAGGTAGAAACTTATTGCCAATATGTAGATATATTATACCTACAAAACTCATATAAAAAGGTTTGATCACAATTGAATTTAAGTATTCTTAAAACTAATAAATGTACTGCATTTTATTTTCAAAAAAGATTTTTAAAGTGTTATATATCTTAAACTTTTTCAATAATATTTGTTTCTGCACTTTCTGAAAAAAAAAACAAAAAAACAAAAAAAAAAACAAAAATGGTACAAGGGAGATAATTCAGGAAACTTTAATAAATCTAAGCAATCTATTTCACAATTATGGCAGCAAAAAAATAGCTAAAGCTATATGTAATTCTCGTTTTAAAATACTATTGATCAGAACCATCTCTTTCCATTTTTCAAGAAACATTTATTTCCTGAACTGCTGATTGGAGTATCAATGTTCTAAGAATAATTTCAATTGTTTTTTCTCTGATGTCAAAGTCAAAAAGTTTATTCAATTTTCAATTGCATTCAAGATAAGTTGAGGTACCATCTAATATCACTGAAAGTCAAAATACATAAAATTTGTTTTGAAAAAAATTTAAGTTATATACACAAGAATGTTGAAAATAAATCATTTTACAAATCAGAAATGCTTCAAAAATTTACATCAGAAAGAGAAAAAATGAAAACAATGATAGAGTCAAGTTCAAATTCTAAAGTGTTAAATGGAAATGTGAATTGTTTATAACATTTGACATCAGCATTAAAAACCGCCCCTAGTTGGAAATGACAAAAGATATCCTTAGTTACAAAAAAACCTGATGAATTCTCTAAAAAGATGTAAGAGACATATTAAAAGACCTTAAAAGTCAATGTGATATGCTGACTTGCAGTTGTAGAAATAAAGAATGTAGAATGTGTTAGGATGGAAACTGACATTACTTTTATTGACTGGAAGCATGCTCTTTAATAAAGGTAGATAACAGATATATCTAAAAGATAACTATTTAAAGCATGAGACTAATACAAAATACATCAATTGTAGATTTTCATTCCTTTTGTCATATTAATCCTTGAAATTAATAAACATTTTTTTTTAATTTTTGTCCTAAATTTCTTTTCTTAAAATCATGTTTGATTTTAACAATCTTTAATATTATTCATTTTGTTATTATGACTATTTATTTACAATAAGAAAAATATTTTTGTGCCAATAAGCACTACAATAAATCTACTTAATATTTAAGAAGTTCTAATCATATCTGGACAATATCACAGGTTTGAAAATATATCATTAAAGTTTGTGCCATGATCTACTGGTACATAAGTCTTTTGGGAAACCAGTAGTACTGGTACTATCCACTTTTACCCACTGCATCCAGTTTTTCTGTATGTGATGGGTTTGCTACATTGTCTCCTGTTGTTTTTGCAGTTTCTGGTTTAATCATTTCTTCTAATGATTCATCTGAAACAAACATGCAATGTTAAAGGTCATCCAAGTTCATGCATTGGAGGAAGGTCACAAATGTACATGCATTTTAAGTAAGGTAAAATTTTAGCAACATATAAAAGAGTTTTGAAGCAAATACATTTCTAGAAACACTTTAAAACTTATTTATAAAATGAAAAACTTAACTGAGTTATTCTTAAATATAAATCATGAGATGAAATAAATAAAAAGATAGAAAGGCATTACTCAATGATTAAAAAATGTAAAATAAACATTCTGAAAATTTTTGTTCCAATATGGCCTCCCATTTTAAATGTTGCTTAAATAATACCTCTTTAATTCAAACCCCTGGGTTGATAGAGATGAAAGTTGTATTGGTCATATTAGTAACAAAGATTTCCAGAAATAGTACAGACATTTCAAGCCACTATACCTTTTGTCCTATTTTCTTGCAATCAAGTGATGTTGAGCAAAACTGTGCTGTGCATGATTTCAAAAATTACGTAGATCTCTACTTGGCTTTTAGATATTATTTACTTGTGGTAAGTGCTCCACACCATTCATTTTATACTAAGTATTCGAGTTGTTTCAGGCTTAGATGTATATCACATAACATGACCATAAAAGTTTTCATGTCTTAATGCAAGTAGTCAAAATTAAGCATTTGAAGAAAACATTGCACAAAGTCATGACCATGCACAGAAAAGGTCCCATAGAAAAAATAATAGCTTCCATATGATAATGATACTAACTTTTTGAACTTCAGCAAAGAACTGCCATAAAACTTCAGTATTTATTTTACACTAGGGAAGCACAATTCCTATTTACAATAATCCTGACAAAGTGAAATTTTGGTAAAGAAAACTTGTTAACTTAGTGACACTTTTCCATTCATAGCAATTTAGCTTTAATGTAGAATTTGATAAACTTAGAAAGTTTCCTTTAATTACAAGAAATCAAATTTTCCTGTTGAGTTTTCCTGTAGCAACAATTTTGAAGTTCTAATTCAGAACATTTTTGGTTACAAACTTTTTATAGTTTGTATCCAAAAAGGCTTTTTAGTGAACCAAATATTGGCTTAATACCAAATTATTCCTGGTAAATAAAAAGATATCTGTACCAGCATCGATCTGATTAACTTTCTATTGGACTGAGTGTTTGATTAAGTGTATTTTACACTTATATAAATATTTCCAAGCTATAACTAACTTGTTGATATGTTTATTTACAATGCCAGCTTGACATTTCAATACTCATTGTAAAACTCAAATAAGCCTTAATGACACTGCAAAATTCTTTGGACCTCATTCAATCTTAATACTTGTAGAACCATAGAATCTCATGTCCTGTTCATTTTCCAACATTTTAGAAAATGAGGAGCAATGTGAGATTTTTTTTTAATGGGAATCAAATATCATTGTAGGTCATGTGACAGATCATCACATATCTTAAAGGATATAAGTTTACTTACCAGCGCCTGGAGGTTTTGGCTGAAATTAAATAAGGAAAACTTATTCAGTAATTATTTGAACATCTTTATGTCTGTATTCAGATAGTTTGTCCCAAAATTTCAACACAGTCATTTTATGGAAGTTCCTAATTTATTCCAATTTTGCTTCTACTCTACAGATTGATCAATCTTAAAAAAAAACTTATGCAGAGTAGAACTACAAAAATTCCCTGACCAAATATGCTCCAGACTTTTTAGCAAGTGATTTAAGCATAGAAAACAACCTATGATAGATCAATGTCCTTTAAAAAACACCTTCAAACATAGATTTTTTTTAATAGCAGTCCTATGAAATAAAAATATCCTTGAAAACAAATTATCATATATATGTGACATAATTCAAATAATTAAAAAGAAAAATCACTTACATTCATAATTCAAGACGTTCTACCCTTCAGAATAGCAAAAAGGTGGATCAACAAGTTATACTGAATGGGTACAATTAGGGTTAAGTCTTGTGGGGTAAAAAATAGAAGTGGAAAATACATATTTAAAAAAAATCCAAATATCAGCTATGATCTGTCTTGAAATAGATAATTAATATGTGTTTATATGTTTCCCTAATAATTACATGGTTTAACAATATTGTTTGACACCTCTATTGATCCTCAAACCACCAGAAGTATCATTATTACAAGTCATTGATAATAATATAATGAAGGATTACTATGCATCTGATATAAACTTGATAATTATGCTTCACTGCTAATTGGCAGTAATACAAAACATTTACATATGTATATATGCACCTTGATCTTTATCTGCACATTTTGCAGTAGATGTAGACTGCATTCATATCAATTATTTACAACCTGTGTGAATTTAATCAACAACATATATAGTATATCTCATATCCTCTATCCATGGATACTTTTTATTGAATCAGGGTTTTTTAAATAAAAAAAATCAAATAAAGGGGAATAACAAAAACTGGAACCATTATTTATGTTTATACATGGTCAGAGTATATTTGTGAAAATAAACTTCTGCTGTTTCAGTATCTAATAAACTTATAACAAACCAAAAATCAAACAAAAGTAAAATCTATGTGATAGATGTTATAGAAAAATTTATATTCACTATCAAAAAGTCTTGTTCTACTAAAAAAACAGGTCAAGTCCTATCAAACATGCAGCATAAACTCACCTCTCTTCCAAAAAATGCAAAATCTAAAATCTGAGAGATGTTGTAGAAAATTTCATCTAAATCTCTATCCCCATCAAGCTGTAAAAATAAATATACTCATTTTTAGTAACATGTGGATTAGTCATGTCAAGGGCAATAACTCTATAAAATCATAAATATTTTTTATTTTATTTAAAAAATCAATTGAATTGATGATCTGTTAAAAACATGTGTAATAAATACCTAACATTAAATACTTTGGTACTTTTTCATTCAGAACTTAAAAAAATAAATATATGAAAGTCAGAGACAGACACTGCAAACATAAAACCTCTCCCTGTTAAAAAAGGGAAGATTCAAGCCATTAACTTACAGGGTATATCTAATATGTCTTTTCTGTATTTGAAAAATGTTTGTAATTATATTAAAATAGAAGATAATACTAAAAACAAACTTTAAATAATTACTCAGTATAAAACTGCAAATAAAATTTTCAACTTACTACAACTAGTTTGCCCTGATCGTCTAAGTATTTATAAACGGGTAATGTGTTATTTTTAAAGAATGTCAGTCGACTCTGGATGGCATTCAAATTGTCATCAATTCTGCCACTCTTCTTTCCTCTATCCAACAATCTCTTCTGCATGTAATACTCCTCACAGTCCAACAATATGGCAAAATTTAAGCCTCCAATCTGAAAACATAACTGACAATGAATTTTTGTTTCAAGTACAGCACTATTATGTAAGCATTTCAGCAGTTGAGCAAGACTTTCTCCTATTAGTAGAAATGGTTTTACAAGTAATAATAGGGAATTACTCATAAGCAAAATTATGAGTTAATGTACAGTAAAATAAAGGAGTTTAATGATGCAATCAGGGTACCTGCTCTGAAGATGGGTCTTCTTATTGTGGGCCTGGCAGAAATTGTTCATGTTTACAATGGTTATATAAGACTTTCTAAGTAAAATATAAATTCAGAGCTAGCTTAAAGCTATTAGAGCTGTAAAATTCTGGACGAATGTGAAACTTCAAGAGAACAAATAAAATGAACTATTTATGTATATATTTATGTCATAAGTTATTCACATTCATATTACGCGTCAGCCTGTAAGAATCAGTCAGTGGGTGAAACATGGTATGAAAAAACCCACCATTTTGAAAGTTTAATTTGACTATTTGCACCATGATAATGAAGGAAAGAAGACAAGATTTTCCATAGATTTTTTGCACTGAAAAATGAACATTTTAAAGGCAGATACCTCTGTCAAAAACCTCATTTTTCTAAGATTTTATTGAAAAGTTTCTGAGCAAAGCCAGTGATGCACAGATCATATGATGGTCTTTTCAAATAGACAGGGTATCCTTGAGTGAAATAACATTGTCAGATCCATGGAGTTTTGACATGAATGTATTTGATTTTTCCCATTTGCAAAAACTTACACTTAAGAGGTAGTAATACAAAGGAGGGGGTAATACATGCAAAAATGAATTAGAATCTAAATAAGGGCAATTTAAAAAACACAAAAGAACTAAAACAAACAGGGCTGAATACCAGAGTAAGTACTCAGTTTCTGCTTCTTCCTACATGTTGAAGGTACTTTGAAGTATTTTTTTTAAATTATTAAGGGCACTTGATGTACTTACACATTTATTAAATTCCTCCATTTGTGACTTATCCCTTGGGTATCCTTCTACAACAAAGGCAGCTGCATCTTTATGTTTTTTAATGTGTTCAACTAATAATTCTGCAGTAACTTCCTAAAAAATATCATCAACAATTGTAATAGAGCTTCCAGATAAGAAAACATAACAATTGGGACTTTTCATACAATAATCTGGGGAAAATACTTTAAAAAATTCAAGTGTGCATGAATTATGTTCATAGATCATTCACTTGAGAGTATATAAATATATATTTAAAGCAGATTTTTCAAATTAAGATTATTTTTTTTACTTCATGCTTGTATAAATATATGCATTACAGCATGAAATTTTATAGCATTTCAAAATGGTTTCAGCTTCAAGAGTATTCCATTTTGCATATTTCTATGTTCATTAAGAATTCAACTCTTTTAAGTAAATGTAAATATATTTTTGTATTACATTTGTATGTCTCATTAAAAACTGATCTAAACTTTCCACATGTTAAAATATGGATGGATGTGTAGAAATTGTACCGTAAGAAGCTTTCAGTTGAAAACTTAAAAAATCAATATGTCTTGTTCATCTTCACATATGTTTTATGTAATTGTGAGATGTAATGCATACCATGGCATTTGATGGCCAAGTAAACAATTACACTGTCATCTTAACAATTGACCTTGAAAATTTATCTATTCAAGCTTTTCATAGAAAATAACCATTAACTCAGTTTAACCATTATCCATTGAATGTTATTTATTATAGTGTGCAGAATAATGCATGAATGGCAGCTTTAAAGTACTCCCATTTACAATTTGTTGATGCTATGAAATTCAGTTTACCAATATTATTAATGAAATCAAATAACATCTAACAAACCTGAGGTGCCATTTCTCCTTTCTGTACCAGCTGACCGATCATACCCCACTTCTCATCAGCTGACCCCTCATCTGCAATCTGTGATCTTAGGATGTCACCCATGGATAAATGAACAACTTCCTTATATCTCTCCAAAATCTGTTTACATTGCGTACCTTTACCACTGCCTGGTCCACCTATAAACAAACATTTCTTAGTGCATGTATTCAACCTAACAAAAAAGACCTTTCTATCGTAGCCGAGGTTTGTCAATGAGCATGTGCGAAATATAATTATATACCTGTCACCGCAAAAAAGTTGAAAGTACAAAAGTTCCATAACTCCTGTAAAATTTGTATATCAAAATGGCGGCACAATATAATCAACTACAAACGGCAACAAACAATTCTACAAATTTGAACAAAATCTGTTGAGCAATCTACAAATGTGAATGGATGGACTTGTGCATGGGCGTATGGTATTTCTATGTCCCCTTCAATGTAATGGTGGGGACAAAAAATCAGAATATTCCAGTACCTAAAAAAACCTTAGTGATTGAAGTTGTTGTATACTTGGTAAGTAAAATAGATCATTTCGAATCAGGACAGACTGGCATTGCAAGAATAAGCACTAATAGAAATCATAAAATAAATAAAAAAAAAAAAATGAGAAAAAATAATTTAACAAATTCTAATGATTTTAGTTGCAGAAGAAATAGTCCTAACAATAAAAAATGAGTGATTTCCTTTAACATAGTAACAAATCCAGAAAAAATATTTTTTGTTCAGTACTTACCAGCTATCAGTATAATAGGAACAGTAGGCAATCCTTCCTTTCTGCCTGTGTCAGGAACGTCAATAGTCGGTGGTTTCTCAACTAACGGAATTATTGTTTCTTTCTTGGATTCTTTCCTTTCTGTTTTGGGTGATGACTTACGCTCTTTCTTGGAAGAAACAGGTCTTTTTTGTGGTGGAGGGGCTGTCATTGCTTTAGCATCTTTCAGAACTGAAAAAAAGAGGACACCATTGGTTTAATAAAACTATCATAGAGCTTCCTCTGTCTGATTTATCACATGTTGACTCCATTGCCATTTCAGTACAAACTATTTTCAAAAATGTTATCATTGATAATTAAAAGCCCCTAACTAATCATTCATTTGTAGTCATATGCACAGTGGGGCTTGATTTTAAACCACACCTAGTTTTTAATTCAGTAATTTAAATATTGATCAATATTACTATCTAATTACTTACATAAAAATTTTAAATACATTATTGACTATTGAATTCTGAATAGTATCAAAATGCTAACATGAAGTCAACAAATAGTATCTTGATCTCTTCATTTTATAAACAAGAAATTGTTGATATACCAATAGTCATTCAGATGGAAAAACAAAATAGGATTTGCACAATGGCATCTTGTGATAAAGAATTTGTAAAAGTTTCATTAAATTCTATTCATCAGTTTTAGAAAAGTTACAGATTAGAATTGTGGATGTACAAACAGAAGGACAGCATGACCACTAAATATTTCCCATTTTGCAGGGGTTCAATATTAAACAATTTTAGAACATTCCATTAAGTGCAAAACAAACCAAATTTACTCACCAAAATTGTTCTTTTGAAGGAATTTGAAAATGTTTGACATTTCAAAAGCTATTTCTTGAACATCTCTATCTCCATTGAGCTAAAACAAAAATAATTGACTTCACAATAGGAAAAAGTTATCTTTGTGATGACAGTTTTGTATAATAAACAGATTAACTGCAGTTTTGATGTTGAAAGAGGAAATATTACAGTTAGTTAGATGCCATTTTCAGTCCAGGCATTCAAAACTAGTGTTTATTGGCAACATCATAGTTGATTTATTACAATATTGTCATTTGAAAGTGCCAACATTTTTTTTCAGTTTTATGGCAGTAGCCTGAGAGAATTATCAAGCAGTATGAACAATGGAAAACAATAGAAATGCTGGGGAATAGAATTACCATACTCTCAAATCATCTGCTTCATTGTACATATACACATTGATTTCTGTTTACTGACTTAAATTTTTTTGATCATTTATGGTTTAAAACCTTTTAATCATTAATATCTAGTAAAATACCAATACTCAACATGCATTAATATTGAATGAAATTTACTTTCATCAGCAAAAGTGGTGTCATATTTATAATTACATCACTTAATTCTTTTTTAAAGATTTTTATTCAAATACAAAAACTTTGAAATTTGTGTGCTCCTATGATCAAGTGAAAAATGGAATGAAAAATCATGGATAAATATAACATTGTAAATGATGTCTGTTAACAGGTTCTACCAAAATAGATCTTACAAGAATAACAGATAATTACAGAGAAGATCAACTATTTTTATCTCAATCACATGAAATACTTCATATCTCAAGTATCTCATACAAACTGTTTAAATCCTTTATGTAGCAAGAAGTTCCCAAATTAATTCAAATTTTTGAATTATCAAATACTGAAAATTTTGAAAAAAATACATGCATTTTACTATTAGGATTTTTCCATTTAAGCTGTAAATGCACATGTGACTTCAATTTTGATTTTTTTTTAATTTTGAGAAAACTTCCATATCAGTGATATTAAAAATTCCATAATGGGAGTTTAGATTTGTGCATTTTATGACAATTAATAATATGTATGCAAAAAGGAAAACATCACAACAACTTGTGGATTTACTGTAAACTAGGCGGCCTCTAACTATATTCCAGGTAGATATTTGTATAATGGTTGTGGAACTCACCACAAAAAGTCGGCCCATATCATCATAGTACTTAATGACAGGCAGTGTGTTGTCCTTAAAGAAAGTTATCCTCTTAGAGATGGCTCCCAAATTATCATCAATTCTGTCCGTTTTCTGTCCTCTGCGTAACAGTCTCTGGGTGCAGTAGTACTCTTCACAGTCCAAGTATAAGATGGCATTAACTCTGCCAATCTACAAAACAAGTTACTCCATATTTAATATAATATTTCTGCTTTAGTGACTTCCCCATTAAGGTTGAGACTGTACTAGTAAAAATTGACTTAATCGGGCATGCAGGGGTAACATGTTCTGCTAGATATACCCTACTCCTACAGGAAGTTGACATCAGAAATCAACCAATATTGCTTACAACGTATTTCCCCATCTATATAAAACAAAAAAATCCATTCAGTTGGAGCCCAGATAATTGCAACTAAATGCAAATGGATGAATAGCGTGATTCAAATATATACCACCCACTTGTGAAGTGGAATTATAATTGTGTAAAACTGAACGGACTTTAAATTATTGGCTTCGTCAAAAATTCATCTAAGCCTTTGGTAAATCTGGTTTTTTGCCTGGATGAAAGTATAATTTTTTATTTTACCAAACAGTGGGAGGGAGTTTCAAATATCATACATAATTTGTCTCAAATTAAATCAAAAGTTAATATAGCTATATTTTATATATAATGACACAACTTAGCAATTAAACTGAAAACAGTTTATACTAATTTTTAAGATAATAGCATACCACTTTCATGTACTCCTCTGCCTGAGCCAAATCTCTTGGATATCCTTCTAAAATGAAACCCTTTGCACTTTGGTGCTGTTTGAAAGAATTCAAGAGTAACTCTCCAGTAACTTCCTGAAAGTAAGATTAAAAACAAAAATGGTAAAATCTTTAATAATAATAAGTTTCGAATCAAGTGCCGGTATTTCAAACCTTTGCAAAGAGACAACTTTCTTTAAAAAGAACAACCAACATTTCATCCTTACTTCTGCATATTAAAGAAGTACATGTATACTTCATTTAAACAATTATTTACTGGTAATTAAAAAATATGAATGCTAGGCATTTGTTTCAAAGTTTCTATAGTTAATGATGCTAGACGGACACATTGAACCTAATTTTCAGTGCTACTTCACCGAGGCAATAGTCCATAAAAATTTATGCATGTCATCCCATACAGTCAAATAATTCTGACAACTAGTGATTGTATACCAAGGTATATCTTAAGGTCTAGTTTTTGTAAAACTCAGTCATGGATAAAAGAATTGTTCTCTCTGCACTTAAGGCCAGCAACCTACCACAACAATGCCACAGTGTCCAGCTTATCAAAGAAAATAAATAACTAATAATATATCTTACCTCAGGGGCCATTTCTCCTTTAGATACCAGATCACCTATCATACTCCACTTGTCTTCTGCCTGACCTTTCTGTGCAATCTCTGAACGTAAAATGTCTCCCATTGATAAATGTACCCATCCTGTAGCCAATTTTAACAGCCTCTGTACCTGTGTCAGCTTTCCAGACCCTGGTCCACCTGTTCAACAATAAAAATACATATACAATTTCACATATGAAAATTTAAAATCAATGTTGTAAGTCTTTATAGACCTTTTTTTTAAAGACTATCATAAATACTTTAAAGCTTTATTTTATTTGGAATTTATTATGATCTCCTCTCTTAGAAATTTCTTTACTTAAAACAAACAGCATCTAATTCTATATGTAACACACTTTTTCCTCACAAGAAAAGATATGAACACCATATCATACTTTGTGAAGAAAATCTACAACTGCATACATTAAAGTGTTCAAACCTAATCATTCAAAATGCTTAACCTAAAATAGACAGAATCAAACAGTAAAACAATGACCAACCCATGATAAATATGATAGGAACATCTGGGATTCCCTGACCGGGCGTTGTCGGTTTAGCAGTTGATTGAACTTTGTCATTTGTCTTATTTGATTCCTTCTGGTCCCCAATAGCTGGCAGTGGTGTTCCACGCTTATCCTCTAATGGAACTGGAGAGTCTGAAAATATTCAATTTGTAGTATTTAAACCTTTGAATTTAGATTCATTTCCCTTATATGAAACTTGCACTGAAAGCTATCTATCTGACAGTGAAAAATAGACATCTCAAATTGCCTCTTTTGCATATTCAAATTTTAAGTGTATTTGCAAGGTTCATTAGGAAAAAGTTTTAGAAATAATTACAAGGTTTTCACATGTCATCCTTGTAATTTGAAAACCTTTATGTAAGGAATAGTCATAATTATCATGGAGTATTATTTGGGGTAAATTTCCATTGTTGAATCACTGCTTTTTATGACTTGAATTAATCAATGCAACTAATATAAGTAAATAATGGTTGGGGTGCAAGCATACCAGAACCCCAATCACCTAACTGTAAACATGTCATACTGTATAACTAAGTTGAAATGCTGGAAATGTTGAAAGGTGAAATGTGGACATTTGGTAAAATTACCATGCTGAAGCCAAACACCAAAAAAGTGGAAATATTTATCCATTACAAACTCTACTATGTGAACCAGACAAGGAAGATGCAGTATAGCCCAGTCTTTAAAGTGGTAGTATGAATAACACATAACAGAAAATAAAAAATAAATTGTCTTGTTCATTCACTAGTTTCTAGAACTTCTAAAGCCTCAAATGTCAATAGCAAAAATCTTTAAAACTGCTAGTGTAGAATTAAGTCAGTGAAAAAATACTACAATAGAAATCAAAGAAAAACTTTAGCTTTGAAAGCTAATAATTACATTAGGGAAAAAATCCTGAGCAGTTGCAATGAAGCTATGACAAAATAAATAATGAATTTCATAGTTTCTATCCTGTGTTATAGGAAAACTTTATCTTTCATTTTGCTGAAATATTCACTTAATTTTGAATAAAAAAGCAATTAAAAATATCATTTCTTTAAAAAATATAAAGCACCAGTAAACAACATTCCATTTACATGAATGTCCTAATTTGCAGTAAACAGAATTACTTCCCATGTGCAAGAGTTGTCCTTCATTAAAGCAGCAAAAATGTGTCTTGTATTGAACAAATATTGAAAAGAATTACTTATTATTTTCTTTTTTTTATAATTGAAAAATAATTAAACACTAATGTAATTAAAGATTAGAAGTAGCATATGAAAAAGAAGAAAAATATATTTGCAGAAAACTGGAATTTTGCAAGTCATTAGGTCCTTAAACGAAATCTGCTATAAAGATTAGATAACTCAGCAAATGGGAAATACACTGGTTAACAACTAGAGAATAATTGCATGAAGACTTATTCAGTTAATGAAAGGTGTTGTGCAAAACAAAGTATATATATACATGTGCTCAATAAGATATTAAAAAAGAAAGAGAAAGGAATATGCCAAATAAGCAGCCAATTTGTGGAGTCTTAAGTTTTCTTCCAATAATCCATCAACTGACAAACAATGAATTGGAAGAAAGGAGTCAGTAGGACTCAGTACCCAATTATTAAATAAAGGGGTATGTACAATATTTTAAGGAAAGTTTTTTTCTCAGCATTCAAAATACCTATTTCCGTTTTATAGATACATATAAGACATTTTGTTTTGACGTTTCTGAAATAGTTGGTAAAAAGTATCTAAAGAAATTGTCATACTCATTAAGCTTTCCCAACTAAACTCGGAATTAAAAATAAAGAAAAGGACAAAAAAAAAATGACAAAGAAACACACATGAATTAATGTGTATTTCAAATGTTAATTTTCAATCTACTTAGAACAAAAATGTATAATACAATTAAAAGTAAAAAAAAGCACCACAATATTTCATTTTTAAAATGATAAGATTTGATTACTGATCTAATCTGTTGTTTTAATCTAATTGAAAGGAATGTATAATACATTCATTGCAAGCATTTTGGATTAGCTTTAGGTTGATGGATCTTAGTCTGTTGTAAAACATGTTAAAAAAACATGGCAAATCATCAATAATCACACTTGTAATCAATGTATAAAAGTGAAATTTCCATCACCAAGAATGACCAAGTATGTTGCTTGAAGAGATATATTTGGCCAGAAAAAGCAGTAATTGAAGCTACATGTAAAAGCCTAAAAGATGTACATGTATGAAATACTGAAAATATTATATGAAAAGTGCAGAGTTTTTACCCCTTGGTCGATCGATTGGAGTCATTGATTTTTTCCTGTCAACTGGAGTCATTGATCTTTGCCTATCATTAGGGGTGGCAGATTTTTGCCTATCAATTGGTGATCCATATCTGTCCACAGGAGTGGCAGATTTTTGCCTATTAACAGGTGTAATAGACCTTTGCCTTTCCACTGGAGTGATAGATCTCTCTTTATCTGGAACCAACATTTATTTGCATGTTTAAAAAGCAAATTTACTATTTTTGAGAATTACACTCATGAGACTTTATCAAGATATGGCCATAAACCTACAGAGCAGGATGCAATATCTTTTCCTATTTTTCCTAGGTAGAGTGATTCAATAAAGTTAAAAATGAACATGACCTAGCTTTTTCAATCCTATCATTATAGTATAGTCTTTGAAATACTTTCAGAAATATCTACTCTACTCTGTTTAAAATATAGTATGGGTCCTTTCATATACATGTACCTGTATGTATATTTTTTATGGTTTGTTATGTGCTCTAGCAAATTAAAGAAGCACAATATACAATTTGTAGCACATACATAAACCTATAACCTTTTTCTAAGCCTTCCAAATTTCTAACATTAAATAGTTAAATTGCACCATTGAAATGTATTTGGGGTAGAAAAAGTTATTTCAAGTTAAATTTAGGATTTGTGCATGTCTGGTAAATCTTTTAATACATGTAGTAATGTGGATGGTTTGCACATGTATAGGTGTTTAAATGATTTGAAAATCTAAATCAGTTAATGTATTGTATGAAAATTAAATCAAAAACATGTCAACAGGAATTACATTTAGTCAAACTGTCAATAAATGAAGATGTTATCATCAGAGTTGTAATGCTCTGTTATAATGGGGAGAACTCCATACCATGTACCTAAATTAGATCTGCCCGATCTTTCAACCCAAAAGTAATCTCGGCCTAGTAAAGAAAATTATGAAAATAAAACTAAAAAAGATAAAACAGATACATTATTACACTGTTTTAGTAAAGTTGAAATAAGCAAAAACATTAGTGCCTTTATTGGTCTCCAAACGAATAACAGTTCTGAACTTGTTTTCCCCAAATCTTAACAGTCATGCATATTTGATCAATACTTAAACTTTATTTCACAGTAATGACATACCTTTGAAACATAAATAAATCAGTTAAAATCATTAGTATTTAATTGTTTATTAACTAATTATTTCATCTTAACACAGCTTTGCCCAGAAGTTCAATAAATTACCTATTTTTACTGGAGTTTTTGCCCTTGATTTTGGTCGCTTGCCATTATCTGGGGTTATTGGAGGCAATGGTGTTTTTGTTCTCTTGACTTCTACAAATGAATTCCATACTAAGTTTTCTTGACCTTTGTCCTTGACCTTGTTTAGACATTCTATCAGGTAACTTATATGATCTGTTGGTCTATGGTACATAAGACCAGTCATCAAACTCTACAAAATATAAGACAACTTTTAATTGCTTAGATGGTAAATAAATAACAAAAATACAAAAATCTAAATTAAATTAGGTGATCTCTATAATATAAAGCACATTTAATGCCAAATCAATCAACTGTACTCGCATGAGTATTTATTTTTATGCAACAGAAAAAGAATTTATATGGAGAAAGGAAACAAATGTATCTGCGTATAACCGAAATACAAAAGAGCAAATATTTTCAGAGATAAGCAAAATGTTTTCAACAAATGAAACACATCTTTAAGTAAGCTCTGAAAGTTCATGACAACACTTGTGACAAAATTCACAGCAACAGTGTAATGATGCTTCTTCAAAATAAATCAAAAAGTAAAATAATGACACAAAGACACAATAATGACCAACATCTTCTGACTATGGGCAGGTGCATGTCTGCAGTAGGGTTACTACACTTCCAGTGGACTGGATTTGGAGAAACAACATCAAAAAAATAAAATCACAATTGCCTGGACCAGAATGTGAATTGGAATAGTTGTAGCAACTTGTTGAAATTTGTCTTGTGAGATCCAATACTTATGGTTCTACTAGACATTTTGTGTTATATATATATATATATATATAATAATAATTTATGTAACATTCATTCAGCTGACCAAGGTCTGGATTCCCCCAGTGGACCAAGGCTTGGATCTGGCACTGTATATTTTCACACATCACACTAACAACAGGTTTTTGATAAGATTTGTTTACAGCTTGAATATATTTCTTGACTTACGAAATAGTGCAGATAGTTTTCTGCATGTAATTTATTATCATTGCTGTTCCTTTACACAGGGAGTTCAGTTAAGTGTAGAGCAGTATATCTGTATAAGCAGGAGGCTATTTCAAGTATTTGTTCTCATTTGTTTACATTAATAAACAACAAGTAGCTCAAACGTATACAACGATTATTTTTTTTTTACAGAATATTGAAAAGCAAAACCTAATATGCAAAACATCATAGAGATTACCAAATTTAAACAAGATAAACAAAATATGATATTTGATAAAAGCAAGGACTGTCTCACCTCAAACAAGCGAGGGATTTCTCGCTTTGAAAGATAAGTTTTTGCATCATCCGTACTCATTTTTCCGCTACGGACGCGGATGTATGATTGCTTTTTAGGTGGTATCTTGACGGTTATGTTGCACTTTTCGAGAAATTGAGAGATACCGCAGTTTGAATGTTCCAAATCCTCCAAAGCAGACTGTATCCAAGGACAACAAATATATTGCGGACGAACATCCGGTTTCAATTTCAATATAGTCCGTTGAAGTTTTCAACTGATTACCTATAAATAACAAAATTTATTATATAAACGTAACGTTAGTTTACTATCAAAAGAACGTTAAGAAAATTTAAACTGTATAAAAAAGTAAATGGCTCATAGTATATTGTTTTTGGGTCTTTTTCCCTGGTGTATAAAAATAGTACAGGTTACACTAATGACCAAAAAATATCAAAAATACCAATATAGTTCACATAGTGGTCATGTATTTTAATATATATATATATATATATATAAATCATACAGTTAAATACGATAAAAACCATTATATTTAAGTTTTCATATAAACATATAAATTGGCACCAATAACTTAATGTAGAAATATATTCTTCTAAATAAGTTTCTTAAAAGACGCTAATTCACGTATTACAATTTCTGACGTTTTCATGTAAAATATTCCATAGACTGTTACCAGACACTGTTAGCGAACGTTTATAATAATCAGCACGAGATCTTGGAGTAAATAACAAATTTTTAACACGCTGTCTAGTTCTTCTATTGGGGTATTGACATTGAAAAATATGTCAGTTTAGCGATTTTTAGGCGGGGTAGGGGTATATTTTTCGCATTTTACCGCAAAACCCTAAGTGTTACCGCAACTTTCTTGGTACAATTGTAAACCTGAGACATTGGGCTACATGATGATATATACATATGTCAGTTACTACGTTCTGTAGAAAAAAAGAAGTTCGCAGAATCAAAAAAAGTTTAAAATAGATTTTTGCCTCAATGAGGTATAAAAAGTAGCCAAAAAAAAAAAAAAAAAAAAAAATACAAAAATGCTTCAGTTTATTTTTTTGGCGACAAAAAGATTCGTAAATGGGAGGTATAAGGGTACATGCAAATCATATTTTGGTTGATGAGTGGAGGGGGTGCACGGAAGGTTATCTCAGCCCACGTACTAATGCTTTTTTTTTTTTGACAAATTGAACTTTGTTATGTCAAGAATGAATATTTTCTACAAAATTGAATTTTGTCATTACGATTTTGAAGTGATCATAAAACAAGTATGTATAACATAATTTTGTACGACAAACTGATTTTGTTATGATAGAATTCAATTTTGTGTACACAAAATTAATTTTGATTACAAAAAGATCAAGTCCCATTCGGCGCTCCGTACTGTGTTGGTGCTCTACATTATCATGAATTTGTCTGTGTACATATGTACATCTATACACTTAAATCACATCATTTGGAAGAGTGTTCAAGGGAACAAAGGTTATAGCGGTAATCAAAAGAATGTGATCCAGGGACAAAGACCAGACATGGAAAATAGACATACACAACAAAGAACATAAAGTAACTAAAATCATACACACAAAGTAACAAAAGCAAATGAGCAACTCGGACTCCACTAAGAAATGGGAGCATGGACCAGGTGCACCGGTAGGGTAAGCGTCCTCTGCTTTTCTAGAAACACCCGCCGAGTTGTTCATAAAAAGTCAAGTCCGGGGTAGACAAACGAGGAAAGGAAAACTATTACCCGTTGAATAAATCAGTTTTCATGGTGCAGATGGATGCACCATAACGATCCACGAGTTCATGATGACGACCATAAAACTTCTGTAGTGATGTCTTCAATCTTGTAGCAACATAACCCTGTTCCAGAAGCATATTTGTTAGAGTTCTAGCACGATACAAAAAATCTGAGTAGTTTCGGCAAGCTCTGGCATAACGTATGACTTGTGATATGAACACCCCATACGCATGTGCTGAAGAGATGTTGCCACAGATGAAAGGAAAGTTGACAATTCTGAATGAAAAGTCATCACGTTTGTCGTACAGTTTGGTCAATAGTTTTCCTTTACCATCGATTTCTAAGTGTAGGTCAAGATATGAGGCCGACTTCACAGTGTCTGTAGTATCCTTTATCTCAAGTTCTTTGGGGGTAGATGCGATGATGTAATTATCTAAGTCTAAAGGATTGTACAACGATACCGATAAAGATGTTAATACACTATAATAAAATATTGTTATATTAGATATAATGAGCAAAATTTTCAGTCAACAAACGACCTTCAGTTTACTAAAATAAACTGAGTGTGTATGGAAGTAAATTGTCTGTGAACACAACTCACTATCTAATCAGGTGAATACCTGTGACGTATAAAATTTTATCGACAGGTAACAAAGATCTTGAACATTGTGTTATAGACGCACGTTGTGTGTTGATCCTGAATACTGAACTATAAAACTAAAATTATTTACAAACACTGTTATATGTTTGTTGGGGTTTAACGTCCGAGCAGCAATATTTCAGCTATATTCAGACAATGAACATGAAATGGATGACAAAATGAACATGAAATGAAAAAAAAAGGATGGGTCACAAGGATAATAGGGTCGACAAATTTTGATTGCCACTGGAATAAGGGGGATTGGTAAGGTCGGGCAATTTACCCTGCTGTGGCGGAGCGCAAAGGTTCCTACTCCTATCGAATACCCTAGCAGGGTTCTTTAACGTGCGAGGAACGTGGCATCTTTCCCAACACGGTGCATCACTATGGTTTGCGGTCAGGTTTTCCGTATTATAGCGTGACAACCCCAGCATGTAACACGCCAGGGGTACCCCATTCCACCACCTGGGGCACACATCCCAGCTGCTCTGTGAGCAGAGCGCCTAGCCCCCGGCTAGGTTTCTGAGCACTATTTAGTCGCCTTATACGACAAGCTTAGCGCTGCTGCAGGCCTATTCTTTTAACACCCGGACCTGCACGGGGAACAAACACTGTTATAAGAAACTATACAAAATATAGGAAGAACTTAATGTTTTTTTGTTAATTCCGTGTGGGTGTAAAAAACACGGAGTTCTTTTATCCAAAATTCCTCCCGCTTCACTCTCTGTAGATCGCTCCAGATCATGTTTTGTTCCACGAGGAAGATTTTCATTTTGTTGAAATCATCGAGGCAGTGGTTAGGTAATCTGAAGTGTTGACTCGCTGGGAGTAAAGGCTTTTTTGTTAGGTTGCTCCTGTGTCCGTTCAAGCGCTTGTAAAAAGGCTGTTTAGATTCACCAACATATTGAAGGCCACAGATGGGACACTGGAGCAAATATATTACATTAGCACCCTTGCAGTGCACGTTGCAGAATATTTTGTAGCGTTCCCCCGTGACTGTGCTGGTGAATGAAACGAGAGGTGCATTTGGTTGCACCATTTACACCTTTTGTCACCACAGGAGCGACTCTCGCCTGGAGTCAAGTTGGGCTTAGATATTTCAGCCCTCACAAGCAGACTATGCAAACTGTCTGGCTGTCTGAAAGCAATCATTGGTGGTTCGGGAAAGACTTTGGATAATGATGAGTTTTTTCGACAGAGGCCCAGTGCTCACGATTGATATTGTGGCTGTTACATTAATGAGGCAGAGCGTCAACTTAAAGACGACCGTTTTTATATCAAATTAACGACAGACCTCACTCAATCCTTTGCGGACGAAATAAAAACTTAAAAACCAACTGATACTTTTAAAATCAAAAACTTTTATTTAACGGCTCTCGTAAAACTACTTTTCATTTTAAAAGATTTAACTACTTAAAAATGTAATGTCACTCTTGGACTTATTATACACTATTTAGTAGAAAAAAAAATTAACTCGGAAGATCCCCGGTGTTTCTCCTCCGATTCTTTGATTTTATGATTCCTTCAGCATTGATGTCCTCTTTATATGGAGCATGAACGTCACCTGTTCATTTTTATTCGTTTTACATTTTTTCTTTAGATTAGGTCGATTTTCTTCTCTTTTATTATGAATATATTCGCTTCATTTATATTGGGGCCATTTACATTTTGCTAATGTCATGTGATATAAAGTGCTTGGCTTTTGGTGCATGACTGATTCTACTCTGTCTCATTGACAACTATGCCACATTTCCTATTTTTAAATCAATACAACAAATTCTAGTTGCAAATAATATTTATATTATTATTCGTGATACACGCCTTACTGCTGTACGTCATACTGCGAGAAGGAAAAGCAATTGGTATTTAGCTATATCGAGACAAAACAACATGGATGCCTCCAGCAAAAATCGATTTTTGTTTTTCCTTTTTTTAATTATTACTTCATTTGCAATTTTGGATATCTCTTGTAATGAGGTAAACTGCATTGTGATGGTTATTGTTTTATGTTAATCCCAAAGTAAACCACCTTACACATCTCTAGTAACGAAATGATTTAATAATGTACGAGTCCTACATTGCCGTCTATTATACGTGTGTGTAAATATCATGTGCAGACCTAGACAGAGTGTCTGCGCTGGGAAGTATTTAAGTATTTCATGCTAAGTACAAAAGTGTTGCAGTTGAAAGATTTTATATTAAAAAAACCCACCAAATTGAAAGTGAGATATCATGGTAGATAATAAGATATATACAGAAATGTAGTTTCATAGTCCGAATTTCCTCAGACCCTGCAACCTTCCTCTTTTTTATTTGGATATTGATATGTTGGGTTGGGGTCAGAACGATGTGCCATACAAAAAGTCGGAGATTCAGTGGTACAACGGAGTACCGCCCTTCAACCGCTTGTGACGACTTTCAAGTTGAAATTATGCAAATCACACATACCTAGTTGGATTCCGGAATCATTTTCGTGTATGCTGATACTAAATTTGCTACAAAAATCACATTACATCTGTACATCATACTTACAGTGTTTGTTTTTTTTTTGTTATGAACAGGGGTTGAAGGCAAACCCCAAAACCAGAATTTTTTCCCCATTTACCAGTAATTCAGTTTCAGATTTTGTGCTACATGTATATAGTGTCTAAGCCAGTTGTGTGATCATAATGAACTGTAAGTCACTATGCTTTATTGTGTCAAAAAGTAATACTGTGCGCACAATGAACGAAGTTCATGCAGTCATACCATGAGGTGTTCCAAAAAGCTCTTAATTGACCTGTTAAGCCAAATACAGAATCACTTCACTTCTGTATCTGATAAGACCTATACTTCTTGATGTTCATGACAAAAAAATTTACTGCTGGTCTAAGAATGTCTGTTATAATGTTGCTGTACTATTTTAGCTCACCTGGCCTTGTGAGCTTTTGCCATCACTTGGCATCCATTGTTGTCAAATAACAATTTAATAAAATATCTCCTCTGAAACTACTGAGTGGTACATGTATTATATAAAACTTTGCACAGATGTTCCTTAGGGTATCTGGCACTTAAATGTTGTTTAGATTTTTGATCCGTTCAAAAACGTGGCCGCTGTACCTAAAAGTATAATGTAGGGGTTAGACATCAATTTTTCACAAATATCTCTAAAACTGTAAGGTTAAACCATATTCTGACAAAAGGTAAAAGTGTTCCATTCAACATGAGGAGATCTATCTGTGATCAAATTTTCTTGAAAACTTGTTAACCAATGTTGGAGTTATTGCCTTTTATCATTGAGTTTTTTGTATTATTTATGTTACATGTATCATTTTAAAAAATCTTCTTTCGAAAACTACTGGACTGATTGAAATTAAACTTAGCATGATTTTTCCTTTCAGTATCCTTCACAAATGATTGTTACCTTTTTTTTATCCTTGTTAAAACATGGCCCCTGTTACTAAAAATATAACGAGGATATATATCAGTTTTTGACAAATATCTCCAAGTCCATAAGGTTTAGCCGAATTCTGATGGGTAAATGTGTTTGGCACGAGATCTATCAATGTACAAATTTTTGTGATTATCCATGGACTGATTTAGGATTTATTGTCCTTTTTCATATTTTTTTGTAATTTTTGATGTTATAATTTTTCCAAAATCTTCCCCTCTGAAACTTCTGGACCAAATGAGATCTAACTTGGATTATTTGTTTGGGTCCTACACAAAATGAATTACTGTAGCAAAAACGTGGCCACCGACAATAGAACAAACAGTTGTCATATTTATGTAAGGAAGAAATCAAGAAAACTCGATTTTATGGTTATTGTACCACAGGCTCTCCATTTATGTCACATTACCTCAAGCAATAGTGAGGGGTTAAATATCAACATAAATGGCCAGCCTGTGGTAATACAATAATTAAACAGAGTTTCCATGATTTTATTTGATTCTGATACGATTAGTTGTGATACTTTTTCCATATTTTGAGACCCAAGGTAGGGTAGCCTTAGACTTCGGCTGTTTTTTGCTCTTTCATTCAATGAACACACACCATGTGACAGAATTAATGTAATGTTCATACATATAAATGGTTCTGCATTTTACAATATGTTTACTGAATCATTGATTAGAAGATATGTGCAGTGTAATACAATTTTTTGTCCTCTTTTTTTCATTTATTGTTCGGCAATTTTGGCCCTAAATTTTTTCAGGTCATCGAAATCTCTTTTTTGATGTTATACCTAATATGAAAATAGGTATTAATTTTGATCTTCCTTCAATCTATCAGAGTGAATAAAAATGTATTAATAGCTAATACACATCCTGTATTTGCTTACACAAAAAAAGAATTGATGGGAGGTAATTTACAGACACAAACCATGGCCATTTTAGTAAGTGTTACACATAAGGCAATCGAAAATCAACCATGGTTGTGGACTCTAAGCCTCTTGAGGGCGTCATATTAGAATTCCAAATAATTTCTTCCAAATGTCAATTTTTTCAGGAAAAAATAGAAGACTTTTTTAAGAGTGGACACACTAATAACTGGGTTGTTCTTGTTGACACATCTCGGTTTTGGTTCAACTACAGACATGTGGCAAATGTTCTGTCTATTTATAGAAGTGTTAAAAAGTTAGGAATTCCTGACAGGTAAGTTATGTCATTACTAAGCATCCATTGTTTTTCTTCCTACCAATATCATTATTTATTGTCTGTTAAATTTTCACAAAATATGTTTCCTTATTCATGTAGATCTATTGATGTTCATATTTTCTTACAAATATCCTTGACATGTGAAGTCACTTATATATTTTAATCATACATGTATTTCTAGTACCTTAGAAGTAAGCATTTTATATCTTGAGAAGTAAAGTTAGTTTACCAGTTTAGATGTGGTTTTCTAGTGATCTGTTTATGCTCATGTTTAAAGTTTAAATTGTGTTTTTATCTTTCCAGTCATATTATATTGATGATAGCTGATGACATGGCATGTAACCCCAGGAACCCAAGACCTGGTAAGTCTAATTGGACATTAGCCAAGACAGATTCAGCTAGGGCATGGTGGGTGTGTGCCACATACATGTACAATTATATAGAAAATTCATGTAGACATTATTATGAGTAGTTTACCCAAACACAGAGCAGTTGCCACCATGCAGGCCTATAATATTACAAATAAACTCATTAACTGAAAGAATAAGCAAATTTATTGATTACTTTCTGATCCCTATTGTAAAAAGACAAAATAGTTACATAAGAGATAGTTTAGACTTTATCAACAAAATCGAAACTTTAAAAGCAGATAGAGATTGTCTGTTGGTAGATTTCCATCTAACCAGTATGTATACTAATTTACAGTTCACAGAAATCTTGGACACAGTTGAAGAAAGCTACAAAACTAGGGTAGAATCAGATTACACTTTACCAAGCCCTTACCCAAAGTCTATTTGAACTATATTAAATTTTGTTTTGGAAAATAATTTCTTCGAATCTAATGAAAAATGTTACCGACAAGTAATAGGAGCAAGTATGGGCTCTAAATGTAGCCCAGAAATTTATGATATTACTGCATATAAAATTATTAAACAAGTCTTTAACAGATTTGAGACAGAAAACAAAATATTGTTTTATGGAAGATACAGGGATGACAGATTTTTTATATACAATGGCCCACAGAATGAAATTGAGTGTTTTTTCAACATTGCGAACTCAATTCATCCATTGTTAAAATTTACATTCAACATATCAATCTCTACGGCAATATTCTTAGACACTTGCATCTACAAAGGTGAACATTTTGAAATAGATGGAATATTTGATATACGTAGCTACATAAAACCAACTAATACTTATCAATTCCTCCACAAATCTTCAGTGCACAATAGCAGCATTTTTCTGGGACTTATAAAAGGTGAAACTATCAGATATATTAGAAACAACAGTAACATGGAAAATTCGTCGAAAATACTTTATAATTTTAAGATATTTTTATTAAAAAGAGGATATTCAGAAAATGTGATCAACACCAACATGGAGTCAGCTCTATTAATTAGACGTTCTGAACTCTTTAGAAAAAAGGAAAGGGACAATAATAGCATACCATTGGTTTTTATTACAAAATACCACTTTTGCTTGAGAAAAATTGGCAAGCTGATTAAAAAACATTAGAAAGTGTTAATGAAAGATAAAGACTGTAAGAAAATATTCTACTGTCAACCTCTTATTGCATACAGCAGATAAAAAAAATATCAAAGAATTTTTTACACATTCTCGTCTGTGGAAGATCTAAGTCAGACTCCTGACGAAGCAGGCTTGGATCTTGTTTATAATAGCCACGAAGAGCCGATGGTAAGCCCTACTTTTTGTTTATAATAACCATGAAGAGTAAATGCTAAGTCCTACTTCCAGCTGCAGAAACACCAACAGGTGTAGGGTCTGAGAAGTGGGCGTACGTGGCTGATGGGCATCAATTTCAATACAAGATATGAGTAGTTTACCCAAACACAGATCAAGACGTTTATAAATCCTCGGACAATGATTTAGGAATTCTTATCACCCTGAGTAAGCAATACACATGGGAAAGGAAACTTAGTTATTATGTTCTACTATCTATAAAAAAATGAAGAAAAAATTGAATTCTCTAATTTCTATCCTCTGTTCATACATTTGACTGATTGGTTAAAAATTTTTCTTTCTAGAGAGTTTTTTGTTCTCTGCTGAGCTAAGCTTTCAATTGTCCTGGGCTTCATCTTGAATAACTATGATGGTCTGAGGTTGTTATATCGATAATACAAGATTTATTTTGAATTTTCTTACCTTGAATACACTTTTTGAAGATAGCTATGAAGAATTTTAGTGTACGAAAAGTCTAAAATTGACAGATTTACGTTATTCTGAATGTTAGTGTGTATATAACGTCAACAGGTTTGTGGTGCACACGCTATTTATTTCAGGTTTTTTGACGTTTTAAGGTTAATTGGATTGGTTTTGTTTTGAAAAATTGAGAGAAACACAATCTACAACTTTAACTCTTTGATAAGGCAAAAAATTATGTTTGTTTCCTGCTACCCTACCAACTCTAGTTTTTTTTTTGCCTTCCTTAAACATCTTATGGCCATTTTAGCTCAAGCACTGGTAAAGTCTAGATTTTTCCCCCTTATCTCAATGTAAAAAAAAATTTTTTTTAATATAAGATAGTTTTCCTACCTACAATGTACCTACCTACCCAATTTTTTTTTGCTGGTAGCAGGAAGCCAGACTATTAATTTCTTTGGCCTAATGAAATTTTTCACATCTCCAGAAATAAATTTTTACATTTATGATTTTTTATGTCTTTAAGCCTTGATATTAAGAATATAAAAAAATCATTTCTCTCAATGTGGAAAATTTCATAATCAACTCACTGTTGTTGTAGATTCTATATTTCTTACAGGATCAGCTAAATTTGAGAAGCAGATTATGGAATTGTTGAATTATGTTCGAAGCCTCACTTTGGAAAACTTAATTTTTCAAAATTTTGCACACCTGAACCTCAGTTCTGTCCAGTATTTGGGCTTTTTCTGTTATAACTATTGCTTTTATCATGATATTTGCAGAAATCCATGATAGATCTTATGCTCTTTGTATTTGATAAAGGAGGTTATGAAATGTAATCCACTATTGATTTCAAAGAATGATATTATAGATACTTGCATACAATTCAACTTGGGATGCAAATTCGTGTAATCACTACATTTGTATATTCAAGCTCTTCAGTTAATATGAAAAAATAAAATTTTGTTTTTTATTTCAGCGACAGTATTCAACAACGCTAACCAGCACATAAATGTTTATGGTGATGATGTAGAAGTAGATTACAGAGGGTATGAAGTAAGTATAATAATTATTGTCCTCAACTGCAGTGTGTTGTTGGCACAAAGATATGCCAGACAGCCATCAAGGAATTCTTCATTGGGACATTGAAATGTAATCACTCCTTCATTTATTTATGTATCATATGCTTATAGTCCAGTTTAGAATTTGAAAGCTATGCTGTCATTTTCACTTATTTAGGATGCTCTGGTTAGTTCAGGATTTCAGCTTGTTTTGTGTATATAGTATTTTCCTTTTTTTTTTTATTGTACCTGTGCTGTGCATTCAAAAATGTATTTCATCATGTATTGTCTGCATATTACGCAACCTTGCATCTCAGATATTGTTCCATTAATAGCTTCAACATTGTCTATGAAATAAGTGGCAGTTTCTTTTGGGGTGGGTGGGGGTTGAAAGGTCCCTCATTGGTTTGAAAGAGTAGTTAAGGGAACCAAGATTCTTGTGGAAATCAAAATAATGTAATCCAGGGGCAAAGACTACACATGGGATACAGATGAACACAACAAAGAAGATACATGTAAAATACTAAAATAATATATACAAAGTAACAAAAGAAACTCATAATTTTGTGCATTATTTAGGAAAAAGAGCAAATAATAACCTGGAAACCCCCACCCCTTTTCAAAATTTGTCGATCTATACCTGTAAAGATACATGCATATGTTAATAGAATGAATAGGTAGAACCCCCAATAACTTATGAAAACGAAAGTCTGATTGTGCAGAAGCACCACCATGTGTCAATAGTTGTAGGGGCAAACCATTTAGATAAGAAAAAGAGGAATGTAATTATTTCTCATCAATTCAAGAAATAAACAATTTCATTTGTAATAACAATTTCTACATATTGAAGGGAACATCAATGTTTAAACTACGATTTCTACATATTGAAGGGACCATCAATGCTTAAACTACGATTTCTACATATTGAAGGGACCATCAATGCTTAAACTACGAAAATCATCAATTTTGAATATGGGAACTCATCATGAATTATAGTTGACTTAGGCAAAGTCTTGAAAGTGCTACAATAAACCGCACAAGCTCCTTTATTTTAGAAAGAAAACATACTGGGGAACTGTCATTTTTGTAATTTACATTGCAGGTGACTGTTGAGAATTTTATAAGAGTATTAACTGGCAGACTACCTCCAAGTACCCCACCATCAAAAAGGTTGATGTCAGATGAACGGAGCAATATATTAGTGTATATGACAGGCAAGAAAAAATAGAAATACTGAAGGGTCAATCAGGGTGTGGATATCCAAGTTAACCAAAAAGAACTCACAGAGAGAACAAACACCAAAAACTCACTGAAAACTCTGGGGTGGACTTAGGAGCTTCAGAAGAGTGAGCAGTCTCAGCATTTTACAAAAACACATATCAAATTACATTCATTGGAGTAAAAAATTGTTCACAGATGTGAGGAAAATGTCCATTAGCTTAATATTGACCATAACACATGATTTAAGTTCCTATATAGAAAGAATATTCACACTAATAGACAATTTCATTTCTCTGACTAATAAATTATTTGACAATTACTGTAATCAACATTAAAAAAATCAAAGTAACAATAAATGAAAAGACAGGAAAAGGCAACCATCATGTAAGCTCCTAAATTTGGCAAATCCTCTTACAGAAAAAAGGGGGCAAACTGGGTTCCCAAGTTTTTCCTCTGAGGAGAATATGTGAAAAAATATACATGTACATCATATTCTCTTGTGTTGATGGTACCATGATAAAAAAAATAGAATTTGCTTGTTTATTTATTGAACTAGATTGCTTTTGTAGAAAATAGATAGATAAAATATAAAATTTTATTGACCAACTGTCTACAATATGTATAGAAATGCCCATCCTTTATGAACCGAAAATTTCGACAACTGGTAATTATGAACCAGGAATTCCTACAGCCGGTCATTATGAAATCACAGTCAAGCATTACAAATTTTAAAACTCGCATCAATACAGGACCATATTAGACTAAATCAAAATGGCGTACATGCATTTCTTACAATAAGTGACACCTTTAATTTAAGAGTGACCTAATAATTCAGTTAATTAGATTAGGAGATTTTAAGTTCCTGAAAGATGATACTAGGACTGAGTATATTGAATTATTAGGTATGTCTAATCTTATAAACATTGCCTCGGGCCACTACAGCCATCCTGGGCCATTATTAACACTCGGGCCACTACAACCATCCTGGGCCATTATTAACACTCGGGTCACTACAACCATCCTGGGCCATTATTAACACTCGGGCCACTACAACCATCCTGGGCCATTATTAACACTCGGGCCACTACAACCATCCTGGACCATTATTAACACTGCCTCGGGCCACTACAGCCATCCTGGGCCATTATTAACACTCGGGCCACTACAACCATCCTGGACCATTATTAACACTCGGGCCACTACAACCATCCTGGACCATTATTAACACTGCCTCGGGCCACTACAGCCATCCTGGGCCATTATTAACACTCGGGCCACTACAACCATCCTGGGCCATTATTAACACTGCCTCGGGCCACTACAGCCATCCTGGGCCATTATTAACACTCGGGCCACTACAACCATCCTGGGCCATTATTAACACTCGGGTCACTACAACCATCCTGGGCCATTATTAACACTCGGGCCACTACAACCATCCTGGGCCATTATTAACACTCGGGCCACTACAACCATCCTGGACCATTATTAAGACTGCCTCGGGCCACTACAGCCATCCTGGGCCATTATTAACACTCGGGCCACTACAACCATCCTGGGCCATTATTAACACTCGGGCCACTACAACCATCCTGGGCCATTATTAACACTGTCTCGGGCCACTACAGCCATCCTGGGCCATTATTAACACTCGGGCCACTACAACCATCCTGGGCCATTATTAACACTGCCTCGGGCCACTACAGCCATCCTGGGCCATTATTAACACTCGGGCCACTACAACCATCCTGGGCCATTATTAACACTTGGGCATGTTACTGGGCTAATATGGAAAAGGCCATACATTAATTCTATAATAAAGATTTTAATTTCACAAGGACCTCCACCCCTATGATCCACCTATGATTGAAATATGTATATAATGTAAATTTAAACGTTTGTATTTTGGATTCTATTTCCATGTATTGCTTTCTTTACTCTTAACTAAAAAGTACATTCTGTCATTCTGATGCTATTTTTATATTTGTAGGTCATGGTGGAGATGGTTTTCTCAAGTTTCAAGATGCAGAAGAAATATCTAATGTAGAACTTGCTGATGCCTTTGAACAGATGTGGCAAAAACAGAGGTAAGATTGCTATTTCTCTGGATAATGGTCCTGCACTTTTTATTTGCCGGATTTGAAGCACACATTTTTGAAAGGGGTAGGTTTCAGTCAGATTTTGATTAAAGGCATTGATAAGATTGTGTTGTGAAAAACATCAGAACTTCTAATATGGGTTTGTTAGTCTCTCTCTTCTTTCCATTTCCTGTGTAAAACATATTGAAACCAAAAGACTGATCTGCTATGTATTGTTTACCGAAATGCTGTATTACAATGCAAAATTTTGTATTTTTTGCTTCTATTCACATTTTCATCATTTAAAATAGATATTTATCATTTTTATCTGCATTTTTGCACTGGAATATGTTTTGCTTTTTATACTGAACTCAATGCTTATATTGTAAGTGACAAATTTCCATGCATTTAAATGGTAGATTGGGACCAATTTCATGAAAGCTTAGGAGTTATTTTACCAGACTTACATACCCTGTAGAGATATATTTATTTTTAAAAATATCTTCATTTTAGATACCATGAGGTGTTTTTCATGATAGACACTTGCCAAGCCCAGTCTATGTTCCAGCTGTTTTACTCACCCAATATTTTAGCTGTTGCCAGCAGCCATGTTGGTGAAGATTCTCTTTCTGTGAGTAAATTTGTAATTGAAATTGTATTTTACTTTCATGATAAACATGATATCTGATAACACTGCAAATTTGAGTAATCACTTCCCATTCACAGATGTAAATTATCAATTAGAAATACAACCAAAGATTAATGAAAGGTTTTATCAGTAGGTAGTTGTGGATAATGATAATTTAGCCATCATGGTTCCCAAGAGATGCATATTGACATAGAATTATGAAATAAAACACAGTCAACCATGTCATGTTCACAAACATCAAGCAAACTAACCAGCTACAAGTCCAGAGAATTAAATTTATATGGGAAAATCTTGTTTCATGGGAAATCAGTTGCATGCAATGATAACTTTGGTAACAGAATAATTTCTGACTATAATTTAAATCTTGTAATACGATTTTTCTACATTTGAACCATTCAAATTTGAGAAAAAAAAATTATGAACTATTGAATTATGAACTATTTGAGTAGTTCACGATACAAACCTCTGAAAACAATAAGTATCATTTAACTTGTATACTCAGTATTACATACATAACATATTATTCAAATTTGAAATTAAAATTGTGTACAGTTTTATTGACACCTACTGATATTTAAATTGTGTTAAATAAGTTGCTCATTTATATCACAAAATGGCATTTTCTTAAAATGTGAATTGTTCAAATCTGATGAGACTGTAATGTTTACATTGTCAAAATGGACCGTAATATTGTTACCAAGATGATTTTTGGTTGTTGGTAGTTTAACAAAAACATAGATTTACCACCTTATTTTGTGTGAACAATTCTTCTGAAGGTTAAAGTTCCTTCTAATAGTTTATTTTCAAATTCGTGAGAAATAACGTTCAAGTCAACATAAAAATTAATGATACAATTATCAGTATTTTTTCAACAATCGGCACTTAGCAACAAAAATGGCAGAATTACAATGGAATTTCTTGTAAGGAATTATGAAATTCTTTGTGTTTATGCATAGCAACCATAAGTACTGATGTTTGGTTTTTATAAACTGAGAAATGCATAATGAATAATAAGAAAGACAACTATAAAAGAATGGCTGAAGAAAATAATGATTCAATCAAAAATGGGCTTGAACTGATGTAATGTATAGATATACTATGAATTCAATTTACATTGCTATACTACCTACAGGTATGTAAAGCCAAGTAAACTGTATCTGTTTCAAATTGAGCTATTATCAAGTTAACTATTCACTACTTTTGACCTTTCTCTTTCAGCACCATGTAGACAGTAGTATAGGAGTTTATGTGATAGATAGATACACTTACTATGCTTTAGAATTCTTAGATAAAGTTACACCAGATAGTAAAAAGACCATGGGACAATTTGTAAGTATAGGTCTCACTAACCACTACTAACGTTTCCATTACTTTACATGTTAAAAAAGTAATTTTCAAAGTCTCACTGTGAATTCCCAGGACAAATGACATCTTAAAGTTGCATACTGTTGCGAAGCTTGGAAAATAAGGCTTCCAAAATCATTATGCTAATGGTACGATGATAGTAGAAATTCTTCACAAAATTTATTTGAATAAATAATACTGAAAATCCACATTTTTACCTGTTCTGCTAACTGACAGCATGGAGGCAAATTACTCACACATGTAAACAATATTCATACACTTTTGTAGTTAATTACATATATGATTTTAAAGTACACATTCTCAGCTTCAATTTGACTACTTTTAATCATAATACACACAAATAATGCACTTACAATGCATATGTCTAGGTTCAGTGTGTTTTTGGTACTACATATGGGGGTGGCCATTTGACCCGGAAGTGGTTAGTGAGACCATAATGCACATTATTATATGTGTTGGATATACTACAACCCATATTTAAACAGCTATTTTTTAACATTAATGTTTTTAAAACTTAATTTTAAAGTAAAATATGTGTTTTTTTTAAGGTGTTAAAAATTCAACAGTAAAGACTTGACTATCAAAAAGTATTACCCTTAAAATGCAATGTTCCCTACCCTTTTCTACCCTTGATAGAAGAATGTGTACAAATATGCAATGTGCTGATATATGAAAGACACAAATGAATATGAAATTCATGTATTTTTGGGATGGTGAGTTTGAAACTGAGTTCAATACATATAAACAGTGTCAGGTTGATTTATAGGTATTCATGTTGGTCAGGAAAAAAATCTTCACCTTTATGGAACAACAGAAAAAAGAAATAAAAATAAATAAACTCTCAGTCAGGAAAACGTTTTTCCTGTCTAACCTAAAATCTACAAAAAGAAAAGAATAAATCAGTCAACTAAATCAAAATTAACAAACAATTCAACAAAACAATCATACTTAATACTTTATTGTTTACTAATAAATATGAAACTTTGATTTTTTTTTTCAGTTGAAAGTTTGCCCAAAACACCAATGTATATCAACAGTAGCCACTAGAACAGATTTATTTAGAAGAGACCCCAATAAAGTCTTACTGACAGATTTCTTTGGAAGTGTCAGAAATGTAGAACCATTGGTAAAAAAACTCATTCTCCAAAATAAAACTGATTATTGTTCGTAAGTAATGTTGATTTTTTTTCAAATTATGGAATTGGTAAAAAAATAAGTTAAGATACATTGGTGAGGCTTTTCTACCTACAAATTATTATCTTTTGACTTGACTTTTACATGTTATATGATTGCTTTATTTTCCTTTTTAATTTTGTTTACTTGGAATACTGAGGTAGAAAAATGCTTTGAATTTAGAAATTTGATAACATATGAATTTATATATTAACACTAACATCCTTTGTATGTTAGTTTATGTTATTTCTTCAATATTAAACCAAAGGGATTGTTGTTTGAGATTGAAGACCTTGTTGTGTGAGATTGAAGACCTTGTTGTTTGAGATTGAAGACCTTGTTGTGTGAGATTAAAGACCTTGTTGTGTGAGATTGGAGACCTTATTGTGTGAGATCAAAGACCTTGTTGTGTGAGATTGAAGACCTTATTGTGTGAGATTAAAGACCTTGTTGTTTGAAATTGAAGACCTTGTTTGTGAGATTAAAGACCTTGTTGTGTGAGGTTGAAGACCTTATTGTGTAAGATTAAAGACCTTGTTGTGTGATATTAAAGACCTTATTGTGTGAGATAAAGACCTTATTGTGTGAGGTTGAAGACCTTGTTGTGTGAGGTTGAAGACCTTGTTGTGTGCGATTAGAGACCTTATTGTGTGAGATTAAAGACCTTGTTGTTTGAGGTTGAAGACCTTGTTGTGTGATATTAAAGACCTTATTGTGTGAGATAAAAGACCTTGTTGTGTGATATTAAAGACCTTATTGTGTGAGATTAAAGACCTTGTGTGATATTAAAGACCTTATTGTGTGAGGTTGAAGACCTTGTTGTGTGAGATTAAAGACCTTGTTCTTTGAGGTTGAAGACGTTGTTGTGTGAGATTGAAGACCTTGTTGTGTGATATTAAAGACCTTATTGTGTGAGATTGAAGACCTTGTTGTGTGAGGTTGAAGACCTTGTTGTGTGCGATTAGAGACCTTATTGTGTGAGATTAAAGACCTTGTTGTTTGAGGTTGAAGACCTTGTTGTGTGAGATTAAAGACCTTGTTGTGTGATATGAAAGACCTTGTTGTGTGAGGTTGAAGACCTTGTTGTGTGAGATTAAAGACCTTGTTGTTTGAGGTTGAAGACATTGTTGTGTGAGATTAAAGACTTTGTTGTGTGAGGTTGAAGACCTTGTTGTGTGATATTAAAGACCTTATTGTGTGAGATTAAAGACCTTGTTTTGTGATATTAAAGACCTTGTTGTGTGAGGTTGAAAACCTTGTTGTGTGAGATTAAAGATCTTATTGTGTGAGGTTGAAGACCTTGTTGTGTGAGATTAAAGACCTTGTTGTGTGAGATTGAAGACCTTGTTGTGTGAGGTTGAAGACCTTGTTGTTTGAGATTAAAGACCTTATTGTGTGAGGTTGAAGACCTTGTGTGAGATTAAAGACCTTATTGTGTGAGATTAAAGACCTTGTTGTGTGAGGTTGAAGACCTTGTTGTGTGAGATTAAAGACCTTGTTGTGTGATATTAAAGACCTTATTGTGTGATATTAAAGACCTTGTTGTGTGAGGTTGGAGAACTTGTTGTGTGAGATTGAAGACCTTGTCTTTTTTAATTTCACAGGAAAGACAGCTGTAAAGAAAACCCAGAACCAGCACAACAAGAGAAATTGTCCTATGCAGACCAGTTTCCAATGCCTGTGTGACATCAGTCATGCTATAGATGTTGGGATTCAAGAAACCAATAGAGTCAAAGTTCTGAACAATGGCCATGATATCATTTAAATTACATGTATACGGCATCTATTTGCTATTGCATAATGAATGTGATACACTCCTCGAGACATTTAGGTTTCCCACATGCACAATACCTAAATGCACTCTAAACGCTCACCAAGCACATGATAAATGAACACTTCTGTCATAGGTATAAATCATGCTTCCATCATGTGTTTAAATGCACGATAATTGAATGCATTCAGTGCGTTTATTGTGTGTTTAAACAAATGCAAAACGATGTGTAAACGCAATATTAACAATGCATGAATGCTAAAATGAGAACTAGAACTTTTTAAGGAGTGTTTTAGGTACTACATGAAATGATTGTTTTTCATAGGGTACCAATTTTTGTGGTTTGTATGGTTTGTTTGAACCTTCAATTTACAGCAAAATAATTTTTTTTGAATATAGAATCTATAATCTAATCCATGAATTCACTCCATGGAGTAACAAAATTTCCACAAACCATGATAATTTGTAGCCACAAAAGTACCTTCATTGTTTTTTTTCCTGAGTGATTGTTCTGTAGTAAAAGCCTGTGATATTTTATACTTTTCATAAATATGGTAATGAATCATAAAAAACATTAAATTTGTACTTCAGTGCTGCAATTCATTTTTCCGTTGTTATTGATGTTTGATGTATGTATGTATTATGTGTGAGTTTTTATGTAATTTATTACACATTGGTACAAACCAACATGTTCAAAAAATATAAGAGAGTGTGCTTTGAGGGAAGCAAGTAGTTTTTCAATTTAAAGTGCTATGTAAGTTAGATGTAAGTCAGCGAAAGGAATAAAACAAGTATTGTTAAACTGTAATACATGGGTCTCACTTAGAAAGTCCTTCACTTCAAAATGAAAGGTAATTGAATTAACTGAAAATTAACTCTTTGAACATTTTAGTCCTTAGTGGATAAGGCACAAAAGGTTCATGTTTTTTTGCATATTTTTAATGATATACACACATATGGAAAATATATGTCTTACTTAAGGTTAGTTTTCTGTATTTTGTCAACAGTTAAAATGCTATGATTTCATTCAGTCTGGCCCCTGACTATAAATGTTGAAACTACTCCATTACATGTTATTCTTGTATAATGAATAAAAAAATGACATTTGGGAATTATACTTCTGTAATACAGAAGTCCTCATAATCTACACAAATTTGACTTATGACCTTTGACTCTTGGCTAAAGTAGTAGAAACCAATATTTCAGTAATCATGACACTATTGAGTATGACATTATTGAAGTCAGGATTATCAAATTCATGAGTTGTATCACATTAATAAAACTAAAAAGGATGAACAAAATAAAACTTACCCTTTCATGATCAACATGTAATATTATAGCTTTTTAAGCATATCTGTTTTTAGGAATGTTGTCTTACAAATGACTTTTTAATGAGCAACTTGTCAGGTGTTGGCAGAGGATGCTTACCCCACTGGTGCACCTGGTCCATGCTCCCAGTTTTTAATGGAGTCCGAGTTGCTCATTTGCTTTTGTTACTTTGTATGTATTATTTTAGTTACTTTAAAATGTTCTTTGTTGTGTATGTCTGTTTTCTATATTTTAGTCAATTCCAAGTATCATAGCAGATATGAGATTATCTCATAATACTACTTTCAAGTAGGCAATTTTGTGTATGAAGCCAGGTAGGGACAGAATCTACCTAATATTGAAGTGCTAAGTAGTTATTACAAATTCAATAAAATCCCTGTTCATTGACTTTTGTAACTACACACATATATATATGTTCATGTGTTTTAGATACTTTAAATATTGATAATTCTTTACACTGAGTATTCTACATAACAATTCAGAGCAAAAGCTACACCTGGTTTATAGGCCTCTTTTGTTTGCGACATTGTGTACTCGATGTTGTTTTTTTAGATGACTGTAAACACATCAGGTCTAAAAGGTAAATTCCATTAGACATTTCCATGATTTCACATGGTAGAACTTCTCAGTGATTGATTTGGTAACCCATTTCAATAGTTTTGGTTTTGAGTACCTCTTTTATACAATTATTTTTTTTTAATTTAGAACTTCTTATCCATTTTCTATGAGGTTATCCATTCAGACAGGTGTACAGCATCTCGAAATATGCAATAATATGCAATATATATGATTGGTAGTTTTGTATATAAATTAAAAAGGACACTTTTTAGTCAGATAGCTCAAGTAGCCTTTTTGCTTTACATTCCCAATCCTTGTACCATGTTGACAAGACAATGATCTATATGAACACATGTAGACTTTTAGAAACTGTAAAGAATTTAAGAAATGAAGACTTATCAGTATTTATTTTCCTATGATCTTCTCACCAGGAGGATAACTACAAAAATGTATAACAGATCTAATATAAATGGATATATTAATCTAATAAGAAAATAATTGTATTATAACAACATAAATACCGAGATGAAACTAAAAAAAAACTAAATTATGTATAAATCACAAGTACAGTTTATGGAAGCTTTTGTTGATAGTAAAGAATACAAAAGTGGTATAACACCATTAAAACAACTAAAAAAATGTGGTTGTAATTCATCCAACGTAGCTCTGAAAGTTCAATCTTACATTTTTTGCATACTTTATAATGGAGTAAAAAATATTCACTGGAAATTAAAAATAATGATGTTATAGAAACTAGAGTAGGGTGCAAAAAAGTTCACTCTTAAGTAAATAATAGTTGCTTCATTAATTATATAAATTTTCGTCAATTCCATCAACGCAAAATATTCATGGTTATAAGTTTTCGCGGTTGTAAACAATGATAAGTGTTTTGTAGTTAAAATTAATTTTTCGAATGTTTGTGCATTCCGAAAATTGAAATTATAATGGTTATAATTTTTTTTGTATTGCACATTAAGTTCATGTCTTATGTTAACTTCATATTATTTGCTATGTTGTTATTGATATTGTCCTAGCACCCTTATGCTTTTTTTAACATCCCCTCTCCTAAGCTAGCTATTTTTTTCTTACTAAAGTTTTTGTAATAAGTTAAGACACAACACTGTACAATTTGAATGTGAAATGAACATCTGAATTAGAGAAGAGATCGAATAATTATTTTATTAGCCTTGAAATTTGTCAGCTTCAAGAGTTGATCTCAAATATATATATGCCAATTTTTTCAACTGTTACATACATGTTTGTTAATCTTACCCTTTTTCACATATGTAGTGTTTAGTGAAATGACAAAAGTGATCAACCCAGCTTCCATGGAAAATCAAAAGGCAGTTCAGATTGTGATTTTGGTCGTCTTATATTGGCTTGACCCAGTCAGTAAAATTAAATGGTGTTCCGGAGGACCATTCCCACAATCCATCTATTACGTCATTTCTTCCTCCAATCCAAAAATCTTTTAATTTGAAAATTGATATTAACGATGTCATCTTTCTTGAAATTTGAATAAAGGAATCCTCGACGTTTTATTATCACAGACGTAAAATGATACTAATTTCTTTATCTTCAACTACTAAAGCAAAGTGTTAAAAGACCTCGATGATATGGCCAATGTTAATTGTATTTAAAAAAAAAGCTGTCTGGCTATATATAGCTAGCAAATGATAATATTTAAATGATTTATTTTATAATAAATGAATGCATTCAACGGGACATCACGAATAGTTCATAATTGACAAAGAACACGTTTTGCTTCCGGAAACCTCAAATTTAATTCGGATCAAAATCTGAAATAGGATGTACACAATCGGAATATGTAATAAAGATAATGTGATTACATTGAATTCCAATCAGTGGTGTAGGAGAGGATACGGAAAATAGATGGAGCACTCTCTGTGTGATGGAAAGAATAACAGATACGTTTGTCACGCGTGGAGGCTTACCCTACTGGTGCACCTGTTCTAGCTCAATTTTTTTAGTGGACTCCGGGTTGCTCATTTTCCTTCGTTCCCTTGTACCTGCTATGTTGGTTATTTTATGTTCATTGTTGTGTGTGTCTATTTTCCTTATCTAGCCGTTATCTTTGAAAATTATCTCTCGATATCCGCTCGAATATTGGTTCCCTTATGATTATTTACTCTATGATTACTCTATCAGTTTATAACCCCTTTTTGTGTTGGTGTATATCAATTACCTGTTTTGAGACCGTTTGCTATGTTTACAACGAAATCGTTCTCTGCTTTAGTAGTAATTTCAGCTAAAGTGCTGTCATGCTCTCTACACGAACTCTGTAATAAGTAAAGAAAAGTCAAACTTCCAAAGTTGAATTATCAGTGAGAACATAGAAAAATCATATATCATATGAGAGATTACTACTTGAAACACATATACAGCATACGGAATTAACAATATTTACATCATATGAGAGATTACTACTTGAACAGCATACGGAATTAACAATATTTATATGATTGACATTCTTAAATTTGGAAACCACTGGGTTGATGATACTGCTGGTGGGCCAGAGGTCCCTGAGAACAGTGCCCTGGTTTGAACCGCCCCGAACTAGACAAAATTAAACAATGATGCTTTATTCCTTGTATTAAACAAACGAAGTAGCACACAATCTATAAAATACATTTGTATACTGTTTGTGAATAATGTATTTTGGGATCTTGATATTCTTAAGTATGTGGTTCTAATGCTGCTGATGTTAGGTTACCACTGACACACGTGTGCAGCAAACAGAATTTTTTAATACTTATATGACTGGTATTTGTACATTTACCAAATCGATTATGTACAATAATCCATTCGTATTATACTGACAGAAAATGCAAAAAAGTTCCTTGTCAAAGTCTAAATTTCAAGGTCTTCTGTTATGTATGCAACATACAATGACGAAACAGGTCATTTTGTAATGAGACGTAATTTGTTCCTTTTTGGAGTTTCGATTGTTGGTCGAATAACATGCATGTCTATACTAAACAGGACAAACTATGCATACATTTGAAAAAAATGTAACAATAAGGAACGTGTTATATCTTTAATAATTGGCTAGGAATTTAACGATTCCGTATTGATTATTAGTATCTTTTAATCCTGTCTTAATTTGTACGTATGGAAAGATCTAGAATTTTCATACAATAGTGGGGAACCGAAAATATTAAGTACCAGTCCATATAAAATACAAACACTGTCCATATTAAAGTGATTAATGATGAAAAAAAAACTCCCCCAAACAATCAATGCTTTTTTTCATTCTACATATGCTATATTTTTACGTAACAGTTCTGCTTTCCCTATTAAGATCTGTACTCTTGAAAACATCATACATTTATCTCCCACTTAAACCAACCAAATCGAACAAAATCAAGAAGGATGACTCTTGCAAAGTGCTAATTTCATGTACAATCTACTAGTATATAAATTTTATCTCAAAAGCGCAACACCAAAATGGAAACTATGACTTTTTATGTGGTCTGTAACTGATTCTGAATAAGAAATGAAAGTAAATTCAGTGGGGTTTTGACACGCACGAATCACATCCTGTCTGATTTTTATCAAAAAAAAAAATTAAAAAAAATAAAAAACAAACAAAAAACAAAAAAAACAAAAACAAAACAAAACAGAAACAAAAATGTCGGCCAAAGAAATTTGAGTAAAATAAATTCGATATTAGCTATTCATTCGGAGACCAATGACAGACCTGTAGAACACATCCACGATAGAACATATCTGATTCATTTTTCTCACCAAAGAGACTAAGATCTATTTGCTCAAATGAACGATAAAGCTATTGGGATTAAGATCATTTATTCAATAAATCTCATCGTATGAAATGAGAGATCAGATAACAAAAAACAAAAAAAAATGAAAACTGAAAATGTTGAATAAATGACAAATTAAGCGAAGGTGGAGGCTATAAAATATGCAATAGAACCCTAATTGTCTGGAAGAGACTGGAAGTAAATTAGGATGTACACCTGATTACAGAATGTCTGTACTCACTAACCGGTTGGTCTACTACCAACTTACCGCGTCCGTTCGATTTACCTTAAATGAGATAATTGCACAAACATATAAATATAAAGGTCTGAAAAATTCCCAACGATGTTAGAACTGTCAAATTTGCGATGCAAATTTTTGGTCGTTCCCTCTGGGGGACTCGAACTCGTACCGCTGTGACATCTATGGCAACACCGCCTGCACAAAGTCCAGCGCCCTAGACCACTCGGCCAGCTGGGCTATATATATATATATGAAACTGACCAAGATTACCTAATTTGGGCATGCATTACGAAACACATGTCACAGTTCTAAACAGTTTGGTGATTAAGCGGCATTTTAGCTATGGAGATATTGACTAAGATGTTTAAGGAGTTTTTCCCAGCCAAAAACTTAACTTTTATTTACAACAAATGAATATTCTGTGTAGTTGAATAATTTCAAAAATACTTTCACTTGAAAGTTTTATCCTCTCATCATTGCATTCTATTTAATACCGCATTGATAAAACCTAGGCAGTAGTCAATAGGAAAAGTCTAAAAGGAAAGTCGGTATATTAAATATCAGGAAAAAGTTGGAAAACCATTACATGGTTCTGACTTGGAACAGGCATTTCAAAATGAAAGGTGGGTTAAACCAGGTTTTATGTAAGACTCCTTGATGGTTTGGTTTTTATGTTTTGTTACTTTACTTACTGCAGCTAGAAACCAGTTTTCTTTCGATGTGTTGATAAACAAATAACACGAACCAGCATAATGTAACAATCCAAGATGACATTCTCCAGCTGCATGTGCTTAAAAAGATAATAAAATAATATACAAGATACGATATTCATGGTCTGTTGTGTTGTCTTTCAACCTTTCATCGATTCTATTGTCAAAGAAAAATGAAGTGTTTCTATCATTTCTTACATTTATACAAATTTACATCGTTTCTTGATCTTATTGATCTACAGCTTGTTGTGTTTAAGAAGTTGTCGATGTAAAAATCAGGCAGGTCATATGATATGAGTTGCACAAGGTATATTATAACCCACTGAATACTTGTGTTTCAATGTAATGTATTTACCATATGTATGACACAAAGTATTAGATTCGATTTGATTTGACAGTACATGACTCAAAAAATGATTTTAAAGTTCCCTAACAAAGCAATCAAATTTTGTTCAAGAGTTATCTCCTTTTTTCAATGAATTTCACTGCTTGACTTGACTTTTTATGAGCAACTCGGCGGGTGTTTCTAGAAAAGCAGAGGACGCTTATCCTACCGGTACACCTGGTCCATGCTCCCAGTTTTTAGTGGAGTCCGAGTTGCTCATTTACTTTTGTTACTTTGTATGTATGATTTTAGTTACTTTATGTTCTTTGTTGTGTATGTCTGTTTTCCATGTCTGGTCTTTGTCCCTGGATTACATTCTCTTGATTACCGCTATAACCTTGGTTCTCTTGATTACTTTTTCTATATAATTTATTTCTCTTTTATCGTTGCAGTTAATCCAACATTCAACTTTGGAAAAGGATGCATTTGTGATACGAAATGGGTGAAATGTTTTGAAAACAAAATTTGTCATGTGCTACCCACTGCCTGGTTTTTGGATGGACATCCTCTTAAACATAAGAAATTGAAACAATAGAACTTAGTCTCTGTGGTCATTTAAAATGATGTTTCTATTTAATATCACTTAAGCAAACATTTAAAGAATGCAGGAGATAATTTATCTTGGGTTGGGAAATTGATATATTTTTCATTCATAGTAATCAAACATTAGATGAATTTAGCAACATGTGGCCTTTCCAGTTCAGTAACATAAACCTAATACCTCCGTTAGCATGTAAATATAAGGAAAAAAAAATGAATTTAATCCTTCAATTTCAAATTGAAAAAAAATATCGTAGTGTTCTTTTTAATTTCATTTTGTACTTACATATCAGATTTTTTACAAAAATGAAAAAGATAAGTGATTTTCTTGTGAATTTCATTCTGCTTTATCACCAAGTACACATAGTTTTAACTATTTCATGCTGAGTACCTTTGGTACAGTTTTTATCAATGTAGATAAACAATAGGAACCTATACAAAGAAACAATATAAAATCCTATCCGTTGGATTGATTTCGCTTTATTATTGTTTAATATAAATAACATAAAAGGAATTAAAAGAATACTGATGATCATCCAGGATAGTTGAGAAATATTTATTCATTTAAAAAAAAAAGATTAAATTGAATTGTAATATCCCCGCCATTTTTATTTTCAATTTGAGAAATTTTAATAGAAACCTGGTAACCATGGTAATCTTCAAGAAAACGGACATTTCAGTCTTTTTTTACAAGACTTGTCAATAATACTCATAATCATTTTAAGTAAGCAGATGAAAACTGTTCCTGCAAAAGAAGTAAAAAAAAACGACACAAAAGAAGCAAGGTCACAACTTCAGGGTCTTTTTCGTAATTTATTTTTATAAACGTACATTTTTGTCGTGACCTTAACCTTTATTGTTGCCACAAAATATATTTTTTATTGTATTATAGGAACATCCAGATTATGCATTTACATTTTGGTCACTTGATGAAAACATAATATTATATGAAGATTAAAAGTTTGGGATAGAGTAATCAAGGGAACCAATATTCTAGCGGAAACCAAAAGAATGAAATCCAGTGACAAAGACCAGACAGGAAAATAGACACACACAACAAAAGCATTAAATAACCAAAATAATACACACAAAGTAACAAAAGCAAATGAGCAACTCGGACTCCACTAAAAACTGGGAGCATGGACCAGATGCACCGGTAGGGTAAGCGTCCTCTGTTTTTATAGAAACACCCGCCGTGTTGCTCATAAAAAGTCAAGTCCGGAGTAGACAAACGAGGAAAGGAAAGCTATGACCCGTTGAATAAATCAGTTTTCATGGTGCAGATGGATACACCATAACGATTCACGAGTTCATGATGACGACCATAGAAATTCTGTAGTGATGACTTCAATCTTGTAGCATCATAATCCTGTTCCAGAAGCCTATTTGTTACAGTTCTAGCGCGATACAAAAATTCTGCGTAGTTACGGCAAGCTCTGGCATAACGGATGAGTTGTGATATGAACACTCCATACGCAGGTGCTGAAGAGATGTTGCCACAGATGAAAGGAAATTTGACAATTTTGAATGAAAAGTCATACATTTGTCGTGAAGTTTGGTCAATAGTTTTCCTGTACCATCGATTTCTAAATGTAGGTCAAGATATAAGGCAGTTTCTGTAGTATCCTTTATCTCAAGTTCTTTGGGGTAGATGCGATGTATCAAATCCCCGAAATTAGGATTGTTTTAAGATAATACGTCATCTATATAGCGGAAACTGAGATTAAAGGATCTAGCCAAACGATATTCTTTCTTTCGGATCAGATCAGCTATTAAGTCAGCCTCATAAGAGTGAAGGAATAGGTCAGCAAGTAAAGGAGCACAATTTGTTCCCATTGGAATGCCGACCGTTTGTTGAAAAACACGTCCACCACACCGGACAAATATGTTAAAAATTCCAGAAATGATGATGGAAACAATACATAAAAACATTTAAAAAAATCATATTTTCGATTTTTGCCAGGGCAACCATATTCAACATCATTTTTCGCAAAGAGAAAAATAACACATGACTATTTTTCTCTTATATAAAAGAGTAAAGTTTATATTTTGTAACATTTAAAGAAATTACATTTCTATTAACTAAAAATAGCATTCATATAATGCCAAAATAGCATTCATATAATACAAAAATTTCATTTTTTAAGGTACTTTTAGACTCTTTTTAAACATGAGTTTTAACAGAAGTCTTATAACATGACAAATAACTGTATATAATGTTGATCTTAATGAATGCAAAACAAAATTAATAAGTAAATTCAGTTATAGTTTCCATGGAAACAACATAACTATAAATGGCATAAAACTACCTTTCCAGCAGAACAGTGAATTTTCTTTGATAGTGTGTTACTAAAATAAAATTTGTTACTGTTTTACACGTCTAAATGCTTGAACGACTTCAAACAGTATAAATAAGCATGTTTTTCATTTTTTTTCCTTTTCTTTTGGTCCTTTCAGAGAATTGCTCTTAACACTTTCAGTACTAGATTTTTATTTTTGGCGCAGAAACGTAAAAATCAAAGCATGAAAAAGTTTAGAACAACATTTTTCATTAAACCGTCATTGTTGATACCAAGCAAGCAATTGTACGATGAAAATCTATCAGTTCGACCCGTTTGGTTTTGTCCCAAAGCTATCAATAGCCGTCAAATACGGACATAACAAGCTAGTACTTTTTTACTTTAGATGACAGAACAAGAAATTATGGTTAAAATACTGTTTCCCATTGTTTCAACCTTTAAATAAATCAAAATAGTCCTGATATAAATATTTCATAAATTTTGAAATACTAATAATCTTATTGATCGGTTGGAAAGATTTTTAATGACTGTTGTTTGACTCAATGACTTGATATTTCAAATGCGAAAACGGAGAAATGATTTTTCATTTAAAAAAATCAAATAAAATTTTGATAACTAAACCGACAACATGCATCAAAATGAACTCCGAAAAAAAATTGAATTATAACAACAAAAAATTATCCCTCACTTTGAATAAATGAATTGTAGACCGGTTACAATGTATCTTTTCTTTTATTAGAATTCCTTTACATTTGTTCAGCTCTATCCAATTTAAACTATGGAAATGTAATGTCCAATTAAGTATAAAAAAAAACAAAACTAGCAGTAGTTTTTCTGGGTATGGTACTTTGTAAAGCAGTTAGGTAGACTTAAATGTTTTCCACAATGCCCGCAGCCTGTTTTTCATGTAAGAGACATGACATTTTGATTTGATTTGAAAGGTTGTTGGCATATGTCTCTAAACTAATTTGAGTTCTGGTAAGTTAACTGTTGTCCCTCCCCCTCCTCGACGAACCAGATAATAGCCTTTTTATGAACATAGAAGATAAATTCAAAAATGTGATGGTGAATGTGTGATTGCGACTTAAAGTAAAAAGTCAGAAAACATTGAATTTTATCATTTCTAATACCCGGAAGGAAACTTTCTTTGGCCATTTCAATGTTTTATGATTATAGCTGTAGTACTATATATATTGGTCAGCTTTATCCTCATGTCCTTCTGTATAATCAAAGATTACCCTAATAGAAACAACATCTTTCCTAGAACATGTACCATTTTCGTTGACTAAACGACTTGCATGTCCTACATTGCCACCTTGTATTGTGGAGATGACTGAGGCATTTCTTTTATTTTTCCATATTGTGGCTAATATAGGTCTCTTTTGCCCGAATTGAGTTGATGTTGGAGGTTTCTTTTACACAATGTATCATTCTGCAAACCTGCATTGTTTTGACATACAGTGCCACATGCACCAGTACCATAGTTTTCCCACAATTTAGTGAACAGACAGGGAAAAGTAAAAACAATTATCAGAGTACACATGATAGCCCTGGTCTCTTAGTCTTCCATTAACAATGCAGTTCTTAATTTCCTTCGGTTCTTACAGGTTTGCCTGGGTATATATCAATATATTGTATGTAACTGTTATCATCATTTACCAGCATCTATATCTTAACACCCTATTAGTTAGGTTTGGAGGGTATGTACTATTTCAGGGATGTATGACCTTTAAAGGACACCACACATTCATCAAATGTGAGATTTCTCCTTAGAATACACTGGGAACAAAAACATTTTAAATGATTTACCACTGACCTAATCATAGCTAGAAGTACCTATTAACTCAGCTGCATGATCAGAAAAGTGTAGATATCTTAAAATTTGTGCGTGTCTTACGGCTGATTGTTAAAGAAAAGATGAAAGTTGACATAAAAGGACAAGTATAACTTGGCGTTAGGTTTTTGGGTTATACCCCTTTGGTATGTTAGACCAAGGAAATATTTTATTTCTAGCGGGGTTGGTGTAATCCATGACATTTAAAATCTCTTGGCATGTTTATTATTTGGTAATTGGCGTAACTGTTTTTTTCTATCAAATTTTGTAGAAACCTATCATCAATAAAGAGCTGCCAAGAGTATCTTTTATTGGGTCCATTGTAATCTCGGGGTCAGTTATTCCCCTAGGTGTAAGTATATGTAACAGACCCCTTTTTAGAACATCAAAGTTTGAATGCCAACAATAAGCAGAGTTACCTCATTCATTGATATATTGATAGGTACATCATTTTCAAGTTCATTTTCAGGGGTTTTATCTGAATCTGAATCATCACCTATACTTTGTTCATTTAGAACATTTCTCAACCTTTTTTGCTGCTATGACTTCCCTTTGAACATTTACAATATCAGATTCGCTTAAACCTTCAAATTCACTTTCGGATTCGTTTGAAGGCATGTTAAATATCAGAGCAGACGACATTGGAACTTGCCTAACATAAATATTAGTATCTCATTACCGAACTCGAAGTCAATATCATTTCCGTAAAACCTTACTGTTAAATTATATTAGAGTAGAAATACAAACATTATAATCTACTCTTCAATTTTCGTCCAAATTGACCATAAAAAATTACAATTAAAGCCTTAAACCTTCATTTATTATGTTTCTTTTTTTCTAGTCCCCATTTTGCACGATCAAATGATATTTGCAAAATCCGATCTAATTTATGCATAAAATCAAGTCTTGTAAACAGCTTTTTGGATGATGACGGCAAACAATACAAATCGCTAAATATCTTTAATTCAGATTTATTCATATTAATATGCCTGAATAGAACATGCCTTTTTAATTTATTTTCAAGTTTTGTTTACTGCTGCACTGATTTTTACCTTTTTGTAAATGTGAATTATTCTTACTACTCTTCTGTCAATGTTAATTATTGGTATTTCATGGCGCCACTTTTGTCTCTTGATTATTGCATTTATTGGTATCGCAACATATTCTATGATTTCACCAAGAATAATCGGATTATGAAAAAAAATCGAGCTTTGACAATTTGGATTAGAAAGAGATTATCATGACGAAACTATCATTTACCCTCTAAATACATAGACAAATATGATACCTTATAGTAGATAATATTGCTATTTAGAAAGATATAGGGTGCAACATGACCATTCGCGGATTATCACTCTGATGATTGGTATTTATCAATACATGATAGGTTATAATCCTGGACATTTTTTTAAAATCATAATTCTTTGATTACATATAATACGTGAATGATGTGGCACTAAGTAGTGTATTTCTTGAACAACGAGTGTAATCCATATGAAATCATCATATAACAATGAGATTCGATTTCAACTTTTCTTTTTCTGAAAGCAGTTCGCGCAATAAACAATATGCACATGGAAAATTTATGTTATTTTTCAATAGACAAAATTTTTATCATAGCCAATTCTTAAGAGTTCGATAATGATACCCTTGATTTGTTAGAAATGTACGTTATATGATTAACGTACCGTGCTGATTCATTGTTGTAAAATCCCTACTGAATAGCTTTGATAGTTCTTAATGACGTTGGTAAATAACACAAATTAATAAACACCAACTTCACTGAAATCGTGATCAAATGCACTGTTTGTGCTACAATTAAACACTTCTACTATTTTAAAAGTAATGTATTTGTAAAACATATAGTTAAAACATATTTATTTAGAACAATTGTGTCTTCCTTTTATATTTTGCATTTTTTTTTTTTTTGGATATCTTCCTTATTCTTTTTAAATTTTATTTGCATGACTTTATACATATTTCATTAGTCTAATTAATTAGTATTGTCATTTTAACTATATTGAATTTAGAAGCATACATTCTTCAGTTTCCGCTATATAGACGACGTATTATCTTTAAACAATCCTAATTTCGGGGATTTGATACATCGCATTTATCCCAAAGAACTTGAGATAAAGGATGCTACAGACACTGTGAAGTCGACCTCATATCTTGACCTACACTCAGAAATCGATGGTAAAAGAAAAATATTGACCAAACTTTACGACAAACGTGATGACTTTTCATTCATAATTGTCAACTTTCCTTTGATCTGTGGCAACATCCCTTCAGCACCTGCGTATGGAGTGTTCATATCACAACTCATACGTTATACCAGAGCTTGCTGAAACTACGCAAACTTTTTGTATCGCGCTAGAACTCTAACAAATAGGCTGCTGGAACAGGATTATGATGCTGCAAGATTGAAGTCATCACTACAGAAGTTTTATGGTCGTCATCATAAACTCGTGAATCTTTATGGTGTATCCATCAGCACCATGGAAACTGATTTATTCAACGGGTCATAGTTTTCCTTTCCTCGTTTGTCTACCCCGGACTTGTTTTTTATGAGCAACTCGGCGGGTGTTTCTAGAAAAGCAGAGGACGCTTGCCCTACCGGTACACCTGGTCCATGCTCCCAGTTTTTGCTCGTTTACTTTTGTTACTTTGTATGTATTATTTTAATTACATTTCTTTATGTTCTTTGTTGTGATTTTCTGTTTTCCATGTCTGGTCTTTGTCCCCGGATTACATTCATTTGCTTTCCGCTAGAATCTTTGTTCTCTTGATTACTCCTTCATCCATAAGAAACCATGTATTAGTCACGTAGATTTCTAACAAAATAGATACATATCAATTGATTACTTTCGGCATCCAACGGTTTACTAAAATATTGTCTATCAGAAATTCGGTATCATTAAATAGACATCTGCATCATCAATGACACTGTATCATTTAACTTTTATATAATATTAATCCTTTAACTGAATATATATATGGTTACTCAATTCATGAAACTTGTATAAGACGGAAACAAGCTAGCATGGACGGTTTGTATCTTTTATATTATTTTGATTATTCCTATCATAAAGTATATATTAGGGAATATTTCAAACATTAAGTTCTCTTTTTTCATGGTTTATAGTTTGTTCAATCATTGTATAACCACTCTAAAGACGCATTGACGCAAAGATAGAAAATATATGGAAAACTAAGATGCTTCAGTAAACAGAAATTAACATTTGGTTTTTCGTATAACCCATGCTCATAGGAGATAAACATTGTATAGAATGCACTGTAGAATTCAAAATTAAGGGATATAACTCTGTAAATGACACTCAAATATAATAGAATCTATTGGATTTTTCATGGTGATTATCTCTTAAAAGCAGGTAGATTTGAATGAATAATTACACATTTCATAATATAGACACGTAAAACAACTTAATTACAAAAATAAAAAATATGTAGCCTATTTTTGGGTGTATCACATTTTTCAGATTTTGCATGATTCTTACAAAGACAGCTATTTACATCGTGCGAGGAACAAGTTCCGCCCACTCGTTAAATCTATGCGTTCTTCGGATTCGTGATAATATTTTGGTTATTCACGATAACCAATTGATTATCCCACTTATTATATAGATTTCCTCGATTATTCGTTGCTATTTACAAAATTAACTTCAAATTTTTAAAATTTTGTGAATGGCTGATTGATTTCAAAGTTGTGACGTTTCGGCGGGAGAAAGTCCGAAATTGTAATTACCGAATTTATTTTACAGTGTGAATTATCGCAATTTATTTCGATGGGAACATTCGATAAAACACTGCTATCTATATAATAAATAATGTAGTTTCCCAATTTATTTTTGTTGGAATTAGAAATTTTCAATTGAATTGATATGGTAAAGTCTAAATACACAATAAAAAAGGTTTACAAGAATTTTAAAAAGTAGACATAATATGTACTTTAGTAAATGGGATAGTGGTACCATTCGGCCGGACCCATGCCATTATAATTTCATTAAAACCATCATTAACATCTCTTAACATTTTACGTTTAATATGTAAACGACGCAAGATGTAATTTCATGGACTAGATTTCTTAAACTCTACAAGAATCCATAAAAACAACGCTACATAGCTGGATCTGCTAACTGTACTAACAAACCTTTTTCAATACTTTTAACTTCTATACTCATAGCTGTCTAAGAGGGTCTCCAGTCCTACCACAACTCTTGTTACTCCTGTAGTGGTATTAATTCAATGTGGATCATGAAAAATTCTAAAAATCTTCTGGAAACCCTCAATGCAAGATTAGTATCGGAATACAAAAGCATTAAAACCTATGATTTTTCAATTCTTTATACTTGTATTAACCATACTCAGTTAAAATACCGACTCAAAAACATTATACATCGTTGTTACTCCGAAAAAGCCATTGTGCTTAAATACAAACATGTAGTTCTTAGTAGAGATTCATTATACTTTGTAAAAAATAATCCCGAATCATCTTCAAAATAAACCGAAGAAACTGTTATCAAAATACTGAAATTTTTTATCGACAACATATTTGTCATGTGTGGTGGACGCATTTTTCAGTGTGCACTATACAGTTACATTAAGGCGCACTGTTTCGCACACCAAGTTACCCCGTCAAATGTTGTAAAACTTAAAATTAAAAGTTTGAAATGTGGTGGATATATTGTTTAAATGTAGTTAAGCATTTATACATAGACAGATGTAATATATGTAATATATGTAATGATAAACAGGTAAATTTTAAATGAAGAATGGTATCCGGATCGTTAGCATCAGATGGCTGATTTTCAGAATACCTAATTTCGCACGATCTTTTTGAATTAAAATTGTGAGAAAATGAATCAAAAATGGTCTTATTATTTTTACCCTTTTCCAAGGACGATGATTGTGATTTACCGTCTATGTACTGGATTCCTAAACTTCACAAGAATCCATACAAACAACGTTTCATAGCTGGATCTGCAAAATGTACCACCAAACCTCTTTCAAAACTTTTAACTTCTAGACTCACAACTGTCAAAGAGAGTCTGCAGTCCTACCACAACACTTGTTACTCCCGTAGTGGTATTAATTCAATGTGGATCCCGAAAAATTCGGAAGATCTTTTGGAGACAATCAGTTCAAGACTATTATCAGAATATAATAGCATTAAAACCTATGATTTTTCAACATTTTATACTTCTATTCCCCATACTCAGTTAAAATCCCGACTTAAAAACATTATACATCGTTGTTTTTCCAAAAAAGATGGAACATCTAGATACAAATATATAGTTCTTGGTAGAGATTAATCATACTTTGTAAGAAATAATTCCAAATCATCTTCCAAATATACAGAGGAAGATGTTTACAAAATGCTGGAATTTTTAATCGACAACATATTTGTCCAGTGTGGTGGACGTGTTTTTCAACAAACGGTCGGCATTCCAATGGGAACAAATTGTGCTCCTTTACTTGCTGACCTATTTCTTCACTCTTAGGAGGCTGACTTTATAGCTGATTTGATCAGAAAGAAAGAATATCGTTTGGCTAGATCCTTCAATCTCAGTTTCTGCTATATAGATGAGGTATTATCTTTAAACAATCCTAATTTCGGGGATTTGATACATCGCATCTACCCAAAAGAACTTGAGATAAAGGATACTACAGACACTGTGAAGTCAGCCTCATATCTTGACCTACACTTAGAAATCGATGGTAAAGGAAAACTATTGACCAAACTTTACGACAAACGTGATGACTTTTCATTCAGAATTGTCAACCTTCCTTTTGTCTTTGGCAACATTCCGTCGGCTCCTGCGTATTCATACGTTATGCCAGAGCTTGCCGAAACTACGCAGACTTTTTGTATCGCGCTAGAACTCTAACAAATAGGCTTCTAGAACAGGGTTATGTTGCACCTGGTCCATGCTCCCCGTTTTTAGTGGAGTCTGAATTGCTCATTTGCTTTTGTTACTTTGTATATATGATTTTAGTTACTTTATGTTCTTTGTTGTGTATGTCTTTTTTCCATGTCTGGTCTTTGTCCCTGGATTACATTCTTTTGATTACCGCTATAACCTTGGTTCCCTTGATTACTTTTCCACCTACTCCATGCATGCTTTCATCCTGTGGTAGTGTCTACGTGCCTGGTATTTTATAAATCATTATTAGTCTGTTAGTTTTGGAAAGGTACACCTGTTTGTACTAAAACTCAGTAATATTTTTTTCAGTATGTTACCATGGCTACTGGATTTTATAACAATAATCACTTAATTACTTATAAATGACTTGAACCTCCATACACCAAGGAATTAAAAAATATGCACTTTTTTATGACAAAACACTGGAAATTTTTGTTCAGACAGCCTAAAAACAGCTTTGGAACACAATGAGACCAAATTTTCAGAAATGACCTAACTGTATTGTACAACAAACGGTCGGTATTCCTATGGGAACAAATTGTGCTCCTCTACTTTCTGACCTATTTCTTCACTCCTATGAGGCTGACCTTATAGCTGATCTGATCCGAAAGAAAGAACTTCGTTTAGAGATATCCTTTAGTCTCAGTTTCCGCTATGTACATGAAGTATTGTCTACCCCCAAAGAACTTAAGAAAAAGGATACTACAGACACTGTGACATCAGCCTCATATCTTGACCTACACTTAGAGATCGATGGTAGAGGAAAACTATTTACCAAACTTTAGGACAAACGTATTGACTTTTCATTTCGTATTGTCAACTTTCTTTTCATTTGTGGCAACATTCCTTCAGCTCCTGCGTATGTAGTGTCGTTTTCATATTATAACTCGTACGGTATGCCAGAGCTTGCCGTAACTACGCAGAATTTTTGTATCGCACTAGACCACTTACAATTAGGATTCTGGAACAGGGTTATGTTGCTTCAAGATTGAAGTCATCACTGCAGAACTTTAATGGTCGTCATCATGAACCAGTGTATCATTACGGTGTATCGATGTACACCAAGAAAACTGATTTGTACAACGTTTCAAGGATTTCCTTTCCTCTTCGTCTTCCCTGGACTTTACTTTTTATAAACAACTCGGCGGACGCTTCTAGAAAAGCAGAGGACGCTTATCCTACCGGTGCACCTGGTCCATGCTCCCAGTTGTTGGTGGAGCCCGAGTTGCTCATTTACAGATGTTACTTTGTATGTATTAGTTTAATTACATGTATTTATGTTCTTTTTTGTGATTGTCTGTTTCCATGTCTGGTCTTTGTCCCCGGATTACATTCTATTGATTTCCGCTAGAATCTTTGTTCCCTTGAATACTTTTTCAAAATGATAACAATTACTTTTGTTTTAATTTTCATATCACTAGCTTATATTTGAAGTATTTTCGAATGACAAGCTTTCATTTAAAATATTTTCTAACGATAATTTACAAATAAAACTTTTTAGAAAGTTATGTTTATTCCGTAAAATACTGCCAGCCTACAAAAAAGTTGCGTACCAATAAACGATAGAATCACAATGTCATTTAATGAGAAATGACGCAAAACATGATTTACATAGAAAGGGAGCTAACTCAAAACGTAGGAACTAATTCCTTTGTTAAAATTGTAATCTCGTTTCACGAAATTCTTTACATCTGAATAAGCGTTCTTGACAGATGCCTATAAGCCATAAGTGACAACTGTAGGCGAGGGATTGTTGCCAAATACGAGAGCCATGCGGTGATCTACTTAACTTACGTTATGTCACTGTCAGCGTTCCATCTGAAATGCAGGGAATTTTGGTAATTGTCAACATTTTGCAAGTCTAAAAATGTTGAACCTCTGCAATTAAAGCATTAGTCTATCTCCGAATCAAAGAAGAATTCCAAATAAAATGTTAGAAAGATTTGGACCCTGGTACAGTACCTATTTCACCGAGTTTCTGTTGTAGACGGTTACTGTATCAAACGCCACTCGAACACTACCTTTTTGGGGGGAGATAATTAGAGAAGATGGGAATATACCATCATTCCTATTAAACTGAAATTGGTGGTGATACTTCTGTGTTACCATTCTCTATCACTCATTGTATAACATGCTCCTGTCCCAAAAATTCGATTTCTAGGTGCGATTAAACGACTTAGGTCGTTTCATAGCGATTAATTGTTCTCTACGATTTGTTATTTCTCCAGAATAGGCATCAGAGCATTCCATCGACCACCAGATTCCTTAACCATACCAGTATTCATAATTTCATGTAAAACATCTTCTGTTAAGGCATCAACATTTTTATCTCAGTCTTATGTACGAATATGTCTGTGTGTAGATGCAAGTTGTCGTGATGGAGTAGTTCGACCGTTTGTCAAATACTGGTAACTATACGGTAATTTGAGGTAAAACGTCCTGATACTCAATATAAAATAAAAAATAAAATATACTAATTTTCGATCTGTCTCAGCCAAATATGTGGGAAGTTTGAAGTTGCAAAAGAGCGCTTGCTCTGATCATCAGTCAGTGTGTACACTTATTTAGTAGTGCCAGCCATCTTTTGTGTAGACATTAACAAGAACAATCTTTAAACATGATTTAGTTGTTACTCTCGCACTTTCAAATGTACTTAAGTAAACTTATTGTCGATACGAAGCTGCTCCCTATTTTCCTAGCTCTATTTTCTATTGAACAGCCATCCAAATATAATGCAGTTATCGCAAAGTTTTTTTATATTTATATATTATTATTATTTTTTTTTTCAAAAACAATCAGTACATGGTTACATGTTATATGCATACATAGTAACAAAAAATACTATTATGATATACAAACAAATATACATGTATTCTAGATGACATGCTTTGCCCTAGTTTATCATACTAAAAAGAAAGTTGCTTGCAATGAAAGTTGTTTATTAAAACACCTAGCATTATACATGTAATGTTAAATCTTCAGTAATACCAGATTACATACATTATTATTAACTCCACATGTAATGTTTCCAAATAAAAATATCTTTTTGTTGAAAGATATGGTTATATTATTTGGTAGTAACCATACACCTAGGTTATGTAACAAATTTTGAACTACATTACAGTTCCATAATAAATGTTCTATCGTTTCTGGTTTTTCTTCACGGAAAGTATGATTTGGATTTTCTACTACTCAAAAAAATATTGGTGGTTAAGATATAATGGTTAATATGATATTGTAACCACTGCAGTATATTATTCTTTGCCATCAAGAATGGCAACTTAAAACAATCTTTCCATTCCAATTCTGCACAAATTAAAATTCTTCCATAGGAATTCTTTACGTGCATGCATGGGCTTTGAGCTGAAGCTTAAACTATGACATTTAGCACATGATTATTTCCATATAAAGGGCACACATTTGTTCAATTTTCCCTTCTTTTTTAAAGTGGTTGAACAAGCAGGGTTTTTGTATGCTACTGATTTCTGATCTTTTTTTTGTGTCTTGGTTCAATTTGGCGATTCAATGTAAAAACTGTGTACATACCCTAGGAGGTAAAACTTGTCGTTGTTTGGCTTTTGGTGGATGACTCTCATTGACAGTCATACCACATATTCTATTTTCATAATTAACGGTGGATCAACGATTTGATTCTCTGTTTCATACCTGGTTCGTCTCTGTTGTCCATTTTAGGTACTTAAGTCGTTATCTGATTTATGCCAGTTGAAGAATCGTAAATTCTGAATAGATTCCTGTAAGTTTCGCTTTCCTTTACAGTTTCAATATGGAAACAATATCGACCATGTCTTCCTTTCTGGTCTTTGAAAAGAATTTGGTTTTTGTCTTAATGCACTTTCGTTTACCATGGGCTTGATCTTATGAACAACTTGGCGGGTGTTTCTAGAAAAGCATAGGACGCTTACTCTACCGGTGAACCTGGTCCATGCTCCCAGTTTTAAGTGAAGCCCGAGTTACTCATTTACTTCTGTTACTATGTATGTATTATTTTGTTGTTTTCTGTACTTTGTTGTGTGTGTCTGTTTTCATTGTCTGATCTTTGTCCCTGGATTACATACTTTTGATTTCGGCTAGAATCTTGGTTCCTTTAATTACTTTTTCAACAACTTGCAAAACCTGTCATTGGGTCTACTCCAAAATTTTGTCATACCCTTGTTCGGGGTTTGTAGCAGTCGATGCCAGAATGGTTAGTGACTCTTTTTAAGCTTTCTGACTCTAACCTCTTCACCAACAGATCTCTTCATCACATTCTTGAAGCTTGTTTTACAAGCAAGAAAACACTTCGGTGAAACTTCACTCTGTAAAGGTTCTATATGTTGGTTTTCATCTTTAAATGTAGTATTGAATAAGGAAGCATCAGTGTAAAAAACAGAACATGTTACTTGATTATCACTGCAACCAGAGTGTTGATATAGATTAACAGAAGCTGTTCGTTTCTCTGAATTATCTACAGCAGAAATTATTGAGATAGCGTTAATTTGGTCTGATTCGCAAAACGCCCTCATTTCGACCTCCGCTTCATCTATCTTATATCTTACAGTAATGATGTAAGGACTGGTGTGTATTTTAACTTGTTTCTATATCAAGTTGCTTCTACCTTTTGCATATTTGGCTCTGCTTTATGTCGCTTTAAGTATCATTTGTTGTAACACACTTGATGTAGTTGACGATGACTTGTTGAATTTGAAAGAGTATTGTCTTTGTTGAGATAGTTCTAAAAATATACCTTTAAAGGCTTCTAGATGCTCGATATAATCTACATTTAACTGTTGTTATCCATGATATTATATATACATAACATGATTGATACACTTTCTTCTTTGGATCTTTTTCATTATTTCTCATGTTGTGTTGCGAATGTTCTAAACTTCTTAATGCTATCTCTTCTGTTGCTCTACCAATGAGCTTCTGTGACGCCAACTGTCTTTTGGCATCAACGTTCTTTGATTAGAAAAAAAGTGTCAAAAAATGGACTAAATTCTACCCTGAAAATACATTATGAATATCGGAGCTAAGTTTGCTTTCAAGACTAATTGCTCAATGAAATATTGTAGAATAATATCCATATTCCCTTGATTGATTCGAATTTGCCACTTAAGTTTCTACCATTCACTTCAAAAAGTTTTCTTCCTTCATCTGTCAAGTGACGAACGACCTTGATTGACGATTGGTAATGTTGAATGGTGAAGAACGTCAAGTTTGATCTCATGCAAGTTTTTTTTACTTTAATAATACAACAAACAAAGTCATCTTAAGCGTTATTTACCTCATGGAAGGGTACAAAACTGAAATTACAAAGATTAACATTCATAAGCACACAAAACCTGCCTTCAAAATGACATTCGAATTTAAAATGATCATAGCAGAAATGCTTAGCCATACTCATTAGCATGTGAACGATCTAAAAAAAAAAGCAATGACTGCAAATGTTATAGAGTGACAGTACAACTCAGTATATTTGATAAAACATATTGCCCCCACATCGCTTAGTATTTTTTGAGTTTATGAGTGTGTATTTTTGTTTTTATTAATAAGTAAATGCTATTTTTTTCCAATGCGTTTTTGGCCTTTCTTTTTGTCGTAATTTTTATCTCATTTTAGACTGTGTTTTTCATTGATTTCACTTTCTTTTATTTGTAGGCAAAAGAGACTTATCCCCTGATGAATTGCAAGCAATATTACTGCAAGGGATTTTATCAGGAAAGGCTACAAAAGAAGTGTATATAAATCCAAGAGATTTTTATCCCCAACGGTTACTGATATTTATTGTTTATGTACAACCATTCATCAGCATTTTTTCCTTTATGTTGTTATGCTTATTGCATTATCTCCTCTGGGGAAAGAACTTTTATCATAGATATGGTTTCATGTCGTTGTATTCAACTTTTGAGGTGACACTTCTTTTTTCAGAAAGCCTAATCAATGCAGTGATTTTTTTTGGCGGTAAAGACTATATAGAGTTTCACTGGTGTTACCCTTACCTTGCTTTCACATTCACTGTGCCATCTGCTTTGTACTTCTGTTGTCAATGGTTACGAGTTGCCCAGGCAACGCAAAGAGTTTTAGTTGTGTACTTACCAATGACATATCAGCGGTATTTTAACAGGCAAAACGTTGTAATTGGGATTATATTTGTATTAATCGTTGCTTTCTCGGTGTCAACAGTCAGTATTTGGATTCTAAATCCCAAAGAGAGACTTATTATTGATACATTAAACAAAAAGATGGTTTCAGTTTGTATAGCAGACATTGTACAAACGAATAACGATACGAATGTGATAAATGTGGCAATTTCCATTTTCATTATGATATCAAGTGATGCAATACCAATTGTATCAATGTCTGTTTTGTGTTTATTGTTGTCGAGAAAAATCAAAAAACAAAACCTGTTTAGACGACAATTCCAGACGAACAGAGAAAACCTTATTGAAAGAGACAGAATGATAATAGTCGTAACTATAACAACTTTTCTCGCGGTTATCGCCTCTATTCCCAGAATTATAGAACCTTTATTAGGAATCAATAGTGATGTATACTTTACGTCTGTTGATTCACTGGAAGTTTTAGCTATTGTCGATAAAGCTATCAGAGTTGTATCTGTACCAACAACTTTTATTCTATTCGGGTCTTTGTCGGCAGAGTTTAGAAATACTTGCAAGAAATTTATAGTATGTAATAAATAATAATAATAAAAAATTGCAGCGTAGGACAATATTTGTGCAAAAAACTTCTATATGAATGAACTTACAAAGGCCTTTGCAGATCATCTACGAAAAAATGAACACATATTTATGAGTCTGATTCGGCGACGATACGATCGATCCAATAATCGTCCGAACTAGACGTGAAAACGCCTCTAAGGCAGTTTAGAATTTTTATACGAATAAACATTTTTTACTTTTAATTTCAAATTTAAATTTAACTGATGACAACCATATTAAGAAGAAACTCATTGTAGTAAATCGACAGCAACTCAATATAACACATTTCGTTATGCTGTTCACATCTATCATTTACCTACTATGTTCATGATCATCAGACATAATCCAGCACTGATAAGTTGTATTCAGCATGTCAAAAGAGCAACGCTACCTTGTTTAATATAAATAATGAAGTCTAAGTAAGTGTAACTGCAACTTTGGTAAATGTAATATGGTATACAATTCGAGTCAGACAAGTCCTACTGGCGGATAAGTCGTTATAAAACCTCATGAGACCTTATAATATGAAACACGACTATAAATACTAATTACTTTTTACTTACGAAGCGATTCACACATGACATGGGCATTTGATTTAAGAATTGGACAGGAAAGAAAATTATCCGAAATACATTGTAGTAAAATCAAATGTTCATATCAAAATTTACTGCAGTACATAGGACAAATTTTCACAAACTACTTGATATCATGAAATAAACATATCATAACAATAAATCATGCAAAAATCATCTGACGTAGCATCACGACCTTACTTTAAGATTTCAAGGATAATGAGTAGTATCTCACTGTATCATAGTTTTTCCTTCTTTCATCTTCCGTACACATTGGACGTGGCATTTTGTGAGTATTCCGGAGAGTGTTTCTGGAATAAAAAGCAGAAGGCGCTTTAACTAGGTCCAAGATTACAGTTTTTGTGGAATCCGGGTGATGTTGTCTCGTTTACTTACTTTCGTTTGTATATACGTGCTATTTTGGCTATTTCATATCGTTTGTTTAGTCTCATTCTGATTAATCGTTAATTCCGGTTTATGTTCTTTTTGATTACCGATCGAATCCTGGTTCCTTTAATTTATTTATATGACAGTCACTATACGATTAGGTATACCAATAAGAACAAACTGTACTCCTTTACTCACAGATCTGCTTCTCAAATGTTGTGAGGTGTAAGTCATAGCAGATTTAGTTAACGAGTAATCAAGGGAACCAAGATTCTAGCCGAAATCAAAAGAATGTAATCCAGAGACAAAGACCAGACATGGAAAACATGGAGAACTGCCAAATTTGCGAATTAAATTGTTGGTCATTCCCTCCGTAGGACTCGAACGCGTACCCCTGTGACATCTATGGCAACACCGCCCTTTGACAGTAGATATATAATGAGCAACATTTTCAGTCAACAAATGACCTTCTTCAGTGCCTTAAATAAACTGAGTGTGTATGAAACCTAACTGAAGATGAAACATTATTATTAGCTAAGGGTCTCAATTTCTGCCCAGTTCCCGGTCCTGTACACGAAACCATCCTGACCGAGGAACTTGACAACTTCGCCAGGTGTTTGAGGATATAAGAGTACTTTAGCTCAAAAGAGAGTGAGGGACAAAATGAGAGTGATTCAGTAGATGAAAATAACTATCGGTTTATAAAGAAAAGTGAGTGGGTCCCTAAAAAGAGCAAAAATTTAACTTTGGAATCATTTATTGATAATGTTAAATCTGACATAATAAGAAATGTAAGGGTCAACATAGAGAGTCACGATAATTTAACAATAGGGGAACGTGCTGCAATTCAAGGTCTAAGGACCAATGACAATATCATAATAAAACCTGCAGACAAAGGCAGCGCTGTAGTGAGCATGAACAAATCCGCCTACATTAATGAGTCCAAGCGTCAACTTAAAGATGACCGGTTTTATATCAAATTAACAACAGACCCCACTCAATCCATTGCGGAAGAAATAAAAACTGAGTTAAACAGAATGTACGAAAATAACCACATTGGCGTTCAAACTCTTGAATATCTCAAACCTGAAAATTCTAAACCTCTGCTAATGGCCATCCAACAGAGAAAATTTCGGAATTTTTGGACTTTCATCTATGTTGAAAAGCTTCCATTATTTATAAAAGATACGACTAATTACTAACAGAAGATTCAGGCTCTGAATCCCCTTCCACCAAACACCACTCTGGTCACTATGGACGTCACATCTCTCTATACCAACATTCCTCACTCTGATGGTATCGAGGCTTGTAGAGAAGTATGGGACTCTCGGTAGGTCAAAGTTCCACCTACTGACTGCCTAGTCACTTTACTCATAATGGTTTTAAAAAAAGAACAATTTTACTTTTAATGGAGACCATTATTTACAAATAAATGGCTATGGGTACCAAAATGGCTCCGTCTTATGCCAATATTTTCATGGGAAAATTTGAAAAAGAACTACTTGAATCCTCCATAGAAAAGCCTCTGTCCTGGTATAGATTTGTTGACGACGTGGATATGAAGTTAACATATGACAAAGAAGAACTAAACAATTTTATCGCACGTGCCAACAATCAACATCTTTCAATTAAGTTCAATCACGAAACATCTGCTACTAACATCTGATTTCTCGATACCTCCAGCACCTTATGGGGGAGAGCTATCCACGGACCTATACTCCAAACCAACTGACACACATCAATATCTTATGCCTAAGAGCTGTCATCCATCGCACCTGACTAAGAGTATACTATTCAGTCAAGCTCTTAGGCTAAGGCGCATTTGTTCAAATGACGAATCCTTAAAAAAACGTTTAGGTCAACTGAAGAACAATTTAAGAAGAAGGGGATATAGATACAAGACCATAAAAGAAGGTTTTAAAAAAATCATAATATCCCAAGAAGTAGTCTGTTACAGTACAAGGCAAAGAAAAAAGAACCCCTTGTGTTCTAACATACCACCCTGCGTTATAAAAAACGACAAACTAATGTCTCACCCCTATGTTCCATTTTTAGTAACGGCGGCCATGGTTTTCGAAGAATCATAAATCCCTATTGATATATGCAGGATATCCCAACGTATGTACCGAATGTAGTACTCTCTGTCAAAATAAAATTAATTTGACTCTATCGATATGAAAGGTTAGGGTACCTGGTGAGGTTATAGGTCTTGGTCGTCTCAGGTTTAAAGATATCCGAAACACAAGATGAACAGATAAAAACATAAATTCCTTCTGACTAAATATAAAAAAGAGAGGTAACTGCTGCCTCGTATGAGTACATTGAACATTACAGAGGGAATTACATTATAAATGAACTCGTGAGCAAAATCATAATAATAATAATAAATACAGACAATTAATTCGTAAAACTGATTGGAAATATGCAGCAAATAGCTTACTGGAAACTTTGTTTAACTCAACAACTGAAAATAAATATTATGAAACAATACAATCAAGAAAATAAAAATAAACGTAAATATTTGCTGTTCCATGCTTAATCGGAGGGATAAGACAGATATTTATCGAAATAAACAAATGCAACTCATTTCGAAAGGTACCCATATTGAGTTTTGCTGGGATAGGAATATGAACACAATTATTCTTACATTGTACTCTCTGTAAAAACTAAACATAATTGACTCTATATATATGGAAGGCTAGAGTACCTGATGAGGATGTACAGCCTTGGTCGTCTTGACCTAAATGATATCCGAAACACAAGATGAACAGATAAAAAGATAAGTCCCTACTGACTAAATATAAAAATAGAGGTAACTGCTACCTCGTATGAGTACACTGAACATTACAAGAGAATAACATTATCAAAGAACTCGTGTGTAGAGAATATTAATAATTACAAACAAACGATCAAACATTAAAACTGATTGGAAATATGCAGCAAATAGCTATCAGAAACTGAAAATAAATATAATGAAACGATATAATCAAGAAAATAAAAATAAACGTAAATATTTGCAGTTCCATGCTTAATCGGAGGGATAAGACAGGTATTTATCTAATTAAACAAATGCAACTCATTTCGAAAGGCATTGGTATTGAGTTTTGCTCGGAAAGGAATATGAACACGTTTATTCTTACAACGAAAAACTACTGTCTGACACCTATGCTCTATTTTTAGTAATGGCGGCCATGTTTTTCGACGAATCATAACTCCCTAAATTACTTCTATACAGAATACCCCAAGGAACATTCAAACCAAGTTTCGTTTCAGTTGGTCAAGTAGTGTCAGAGGAGAAGAGTTTTGAAAAATTGTTTTTTCGATATTTTGATAGTTATTTACAATAAATTCATGACCTGATATTTTTATTATTGTTTTGGGTCTAAATTTTGTGTTGAGAACTTAAAATAGGGAATTTCATTATGATGATGACTTATCAATACATATGATATTTTAATGTGCATAATTTACTAGTTTCAACAGATGGACTCGAAACAAAATTTACTAATTGGGAGATATTGAATGTAGTTCTTGAATCTAGTTTGCGTTTAAGACTTTCTGAGATTTTCGGTATCCATTGCAGATGCTTTTGATTACAATATGGTGATTACGAAGCATGATCTGCTTAACAACGAAAAGATTTTAGTTTGAGGAATCTTTTTTTTTGAAAATTTATAAAAATAAAAAAAAAATGCCAATTTGATGAGGAATTCCATAAAAACCGAAAAATGTCAAGAACGTTATTTTAAATTTTTATACAGCTATAATGAAATATGCTGAAACCTTTAGTCAATGGATTGGGTAACATTGGCATGTAAGAAATAAATGTTGTGTCGGAAACCTAATATTTTTTATTTATAATTCCATGTTCATTGTAGAAGTTTCTGGATTCTATGTTATCTGGTGGAGTACCTTAGTCTAGAACACATATCTTATAAAAGAGATATTCGTACAATCGCTTTATGCAATTTGAGAAAGACACCGGTATTGTAAAATTAGTGCTATTGTCTGGTTAACACGTTTTGGAATGTGTTTATTTTTTTAATTAGCGATCTGTAAGTCCTTTTCTTGCAAGATATCTTTTTGTGTTACAAAAGAGACAGGTGTGCAAGAAAGAATCGTTTATTTTAGACCTAACGACTGCGAAATAGAACTTCGTTATATTTATATATATTACAAACAACGGACACTAAGAATTATATGCATAACAAAAACCGCATGTTCGACTTAATTAGAAGATCCACATAATATAAGCACGCAATTATTTTATAATTGAAAATGTTTTGTTACAAAATGGGTTTGTCAGATGTCAGACAATTTCGTTCTGGTACAAGTGTAGGCAGCAGTGTCGGAATTTTATTTTCTGATAAACATCAGCAAGTTATCCTCGAAACTCGTTCTAGACACTGGTGGCACCCCTCTAAGAATATGCATGATTCTTGAAAGTCAGAGAAAAAGTGAATGATTTTATTCGAGATTATCCGATTGTCAAATGATGTATCTGGCCAGTACACCCCTTCTCTATGACATTATGTTTGCTTTACTCTGCTTCTTATCAATTGAATTTGAAATTCCTTTGTTGATCAGATTTGCTAGGGTTTTGCTTGGTGTTGAGAGTGCTGTAATGCTTCTCCAATTGTTACAATTACCTACGTCTCCCCCTGTTGGTTGTCTGGTTATCTTTCGTTTATTCCATTTGTTTTGTGTTTTGAGATATATGAGCTATATATTTTTAAAGATGTGTTGAAGGATACTTTATCATAATGGAGGGTCTGTTTTTAAATATCCCAATGCAGAAATGGTTTCATCAATATCTGGAGAGTTTTTATTAATGTCTTATTTAGTCCCTGGTCCTTGTAAGGCTTGTTTATTTGCAGGAGGAGGTCGCTCAATACCTCTTTAAACTGTTGTGTCCATCTTAATTCTTGTTCGTTTTACTTTTCTTCTTTCTTCATCAGACCGACAGAAGCATCAATGAAGACAGTGGATGGAGATATAGTAGATCATAAAAAGGTTATAACTGATCAATAACGGATAAGAAATTACGGATTAAGTATACTCAAAATACAAAACAGTCAAAGATAGTAAGAGGTTCGCACTGATAAAAGCTATAAACGAGCGAAGAAGGACTTCGAACAGAAAACAACATCCTCAAATGAACATAGTTCTGATGTTCAGTAGCAAAATAGGTTGCCATTTGATGGAAAAGGAGATTAGTGCATCTAAATATTGCAATTTACTACCACTGCCGATACGTGTAAATGGTCAAACAAATACCGCCTAGATGGGAAGAATGTTAAGAAGAAAGGCGCTGTCATATTTTAATACCAGATCAGAGTCAATCGATTCAGATTAAGGTCTTTAATGTAATAAGTTAAATAATAAATATGGGTGGTAGGATACTCTGTTTAGATTTTCAGTAGATGGTTACCTGGAGTCACCCGACAAATTCGTTGGAATAGTGGTGGCTGGTGCATGCTGACAAAAGAGCTACCAACATTCAAAATGAAGATGCTGTTCAGTATATACGTTGGACAATTAGCAATCAAAAGGTTATAAAGGGGATAAGAAAATTAGATATCAAAAGACTGACATTTGAGGAAACAAAAACTCCATTTATCCATTTAGAAATGTTAATGTCAGAGCAGTGGGTAAAGAGAATGATAAACGGAGTTGATTATAGAAAGATGATTTAAAAAGTACAAGGGGAAATAGGCTGAGACCAATATAATAGCAAATAAAATATCAGTTTTTTTTTAAATAAGTGTTAACAAGGAAAAATGGTGGCAATTTCTTCTTTCAGAGACATGGCCTATAGCCCTGAAAGGTCTACTTTCTGTTGTAACAGAGATGGACATTTTGCAAGGAGTTTTAACAATGCTTTGTAAACTCAGTAGTTACGAATATGAGTTGATCTCCAAGTCCTTTAAACTCTATGTGGTCTTGACTTATTCAGCAAAATTTGGAAAACACTTGGAAAATTCACGCAGTAGAAAACCAACCGAACAAACTGTCTACATATGCTATTTTAACCTGAAAACAGACCAGACACACTGTTGGCTAGTAATGCTGTTTTATCCTTAGTTGGGAATCTTAATAAGCTCACATCTGGTATGGATTGTTCCCCGACAATTCCAACAGGGTGTACCCAATTGCATGTTCAGTCTGCTGACCATATATTCCATTAACCATGTTCCATCACTTTAAATGATATATTCAATATACGATGATTGTGATTTACCGTCTATGTACTGGATTTCTAAACTCCACAAGAATCTATACAAAGAACGTTTCATAGCTGGATCTGCAAAATGTACCGCCAAACCTCTTTCAAAAATTTTAACTGCTATACTCACAACTGTCAAAGAGGGTCTGCAGTCCTACCACAACACTTGTTACTCCCGTAGTGGTATCAATTCAATGTGGATTCTGAAAAAGATCTTTTGGAGACAATCAGTTTAAGACTATTATCTAAATATAATAGCATTAAAACTTATGATTTTTCAAAACTGTATACTTCCATTCCCCATACTCAGTTAAAATCCCGACTTAAAAACATTATACATCGTTGTTTTTCCAAAAAGATGGTACGCCTAGATACAAATATATAGTTCTTGGTAGAGATTCCTCATACTTTGTAAGAAATAATTCCAAATAATCTTCCAAATATACAGAAGATGTTTACAAAATGCTGGAATTTTTAATCGACAACATATTTGTCCAGTGTGGTGGACGTGTTTTTCAACAAACGGTCTGCATTCCAATGGGAACAAATTGTGCTCCTTTACTTGCGACCTATTCCTTCACTCTTATGAGACTGACTTTATAGTTGATCTGATGAGAAAGAAAGAATATCGTTTGGCTAGATCTTTCAATCTCAGTTTTTGCTATATAGATGACGTATTATCTTTAAACAATCTTAATTTCGGGGATTTGATACATCGCATCTACCCAAAAGAACTTGAGATAAAAGATACTACAGACACTGTGAAGTCAGCCTCATATCTTGACCTACACTTAGAAATCGATGGTAAAGGAAAATTATTGACCAAACTTTACGAAAAACGTGATGACTTTTCATTCAGAATTGTCAACTTTCCTTTCATCTGTGGCAACATCTCTTCGGCACCTGCGTATGGAGTGTTCATATCACAACTCATACGTTATGCCAGAGCTTGCCGAAACTACGCAGATTTTTTGTATCGCGCTAGAACTGTAACAAATCGGCTTCTGGAACAGGATTATGTTGCTACAAGACTGAAGTCATCACTACAGAAGTTTCATAGTCGTCATCATGAACTTGTGGATCGTTATGGGTCATAGTTTTCCTTTCTTCCTCGTTTGTCTACCCCGGACTTGACTTTTTATGAGCAACTCGACCGGTGTTTCTAGAAAAGCAGAGGACGCTTATCCTACCGATGCACCTGGTCCATGCTCCCAGTTTTTAGTGGAGTCCGAGTTGCTCATTTGCTTTTGTTACTTTGTATGTATGATTTTAGTTACTTTATGTTCTTTGTTGTGTATGTCTGTTTTCCATGTTTGGTCTTTGTCCCTGGATTACATTCTTTTGATTACCGCTATAACCTTGGTTCCCTTGATTACTCTTTGACGACAACGATGACGAACCACATTGTACATATCAAAATATGGAATTAAAATTTGCAAAATATGCAACATTCCAATAACCGACTTCTTTTCCACTTGTACCCTTACGAACAAAAGCTTTAAAACAAGAAGTCACGATGACTTAAGTTGTAAATCGACGAACTTAATTTACCCATTAGAATGGAACTTATGCGGTTATGCGAATGTGCGGTTATTGTTCGTACGGAAAGAGAGGAAAGCTGGATACGCAAAATAAGTACTGCATTAACTGACGGGTGCAGTGAAAACATCAAAAGTATAAGAAACCTTTCAAGCCAATATTACACTAACATAAATGTAATGAATTTATTTGACAAAAATCCAAGACGGATAAGGAGTCATGGCCATTGCCACTATACGTCACCTAAGATGCATGATGTCTCCATAGATGGTCTTCTTTTCATACACTCTTGAACTTAACTATATTCTATACCTCCCACTTTACTACACTACCTTTAAAAACAAGTCTTGACACTCCTGTTTCAGAACCTACCTTATTATTATACGGATGTCTTGAAATCATTTTGAAATTGGTTTCCACAGATGACTCTTTAAACTAGTTTGAGCAAAAGGTCAAGCTGAAGAAAAACGATCATTTCTTCAACTACCGTTTGTCAACAAAGGTATAGATGCAATTAATTTGGTTAACATCCTCCTTCAAAAAAACTAAACCAACAAAATTCCCCATATTTTAAGGACAAATCAATACCAATTATTTCATATTCATATACTTCACATTTGCATCCAAAGAATTTCAATTAGCTTAAGGTTATTGTTGAACCTCGATATTGAGTTTTGCAAGGCTAAACCACCTGACTGTTCTTTCCGGTCACATCGTTTTAGGAGTTTTACGCATCATCGAAAAGGAACTTCTCCGTAAATTCCTTTCTAAAGGTCCAAAATACCGTAAACCACGCTTCAATTGGAATTATAACTTTGAAGCTCTGACGAATACTGTGGAGGACTACGCAAGAAATTGGATAAAACGAAAACAAGATTCTCTGTCAGACTGGGTAAAGACGTACGGTCTTTAATTTTGAAACGTATGAAAATTTTAAGTAGGTCAATGTGCGTGAATGCTACATCAGTTTTCAAAGAAAAACAAAGAAAATAAAATAACTAAAATAACACATACAAAGAACCAAAAGTAAATGAGCAACTCGGACGCCACTATAACCTGGGGGCAGGGACCATGTTCACCGGTAGGATAAGCGTCCTCTGTTTTGCAAGAAACATCCATCGAGTAGCTCATAAAAAGACAAGTCCGGGCTAAACGAAAGGAAAAAGGAAAACAATTACACATTGAACAAACCAATTTTCATGGTGCAGATGGATACACCACAATGATCCACGAGTTCATGATGACGACTAATGAACATTTGTACTGATGACTTCAATCTTGTAGCAACATAACTCTGTTGCAGACCCCTAATTGTAAGAAGTCTAGCGTGGTACAAAAAGTCTGTGTGCTTGCGGCAAGCCTTGTCATAACGTATACTTTGTGATATAAAAATTCCATACGCAAGTGCTGAAGGGACAAATGGAGATGAAAGAAAAGTTGACAGTACGGAATAAAAAAATCATCACGTGTGTCGTATAGTTTGGCCAATAAATTTTCTTTACGATCAATCTCTAAGTGTAGGTCAAGATATGAGGCTGACTTTACAGTGTCTGCAGTATCCTTTATCTCAAGTTCTTTGGGGGTAGATGCGATGTATCAAATCCCAGAAATTAGGATTGTTTAAAGATAATACGTCATCTATATAGCGAAAACTGAGATTGAAGGACCTAGCTAAACGATGTTCTTTCTTTCGGATTAGATCAGCTATAAAATCAGCCTCATAAGAGTGAAAGAATAGGTCAGCAAGTAGAGGAGCTCAATTTGTTCCCATTGGAATGCAGACCGTATGTTGAAAAACGCGTCCACCACACTGGACAAATATGTTGTCGATTAAAACTCCAGCATTTTGTAAACATCTTCTGTATATTTGGAAGATGATTTGGAATTATTTCTCACAAAGTATGAGGAATCTCTACCAAGAACTATATATTTGTATCTAGGCGTACCATCGTTTTGGAAAAACAACGATGTATAATGTTTTTTAACTCGGGATTTTAACTGAGCATGGGGAATAGAAGTATACAGTGTTGAAAAAGCATAGGTTTTGATGCTACTATATTCTGATAATAGTCTTGAACTGATTGTCTCCAAAAGATCTATTGAATTTCTTTAGGATCCACATTGAATTAATACCACTACGGGAGTAACAAGTGTTATGGTAGGACTGCAGACCCTCTTTGACAGTCGTGAGTATAGAAGTTAAGAAGTTTTGAAAGAGGTTTTGTGGTACATTTTGCAGATCCAGCTATGTAACGTTGTATGTATGAATTCTTGTGGAGTTTAGGAACCCAGTACATAGACGGTAAATCACAATCATCGTCTTTGGTAGAGAGACCAATAGAGGTTAGCACCATTTCTTCTTTGGAGAGTGTGGTAGCAGTATTGGTTTTATCACTGCTATTACTTTCTACGTCTACCTCTGATAATAGATATTGTATGCAAAACGTTGTGCGAACGAAAGAATGTTTTTTGGGCTTTGTCTGCTGGTACGACAGCATATTATCATGTATAGTAGACTATGTTTTTGCTACATTGGGGTCTTTGAAAACTGATGTAGCATTGGCACTCATTGACGTACTTAAAACTTTCATTCGTTTCAGAATTAAAGACCTCACGGCCTTTAACCACTCTGACAGAGAATCAATGTCTTCTTGTTCTCGTTTTATCCATTTTCTTCGGTATTCCTCCACGGCATCCATAAGAACTTTAAAGTTATAATTCCAATTTATGGAGCGTGGTTCACGGTACTTGGGACCTTTAGAAAGGATATTATGCAGAGATTCGTTTTTGATGATGGACAAATCTCCCGTAACGACGTGACAGGAAGGACCATATTTGAATTGAGAGTTTTTGCAAGAACAGTCATGTGGTTTAGCCTTGAAGTCCTCAATTTCGAGGTTCTGCAATGGCCTTTTTTAATTGAAAATGTTGGATGCAATGGGTGAAGTATAGGAATATGAAATAATTGGTATGGATTTGTCTTTGAAATATGGGCGAATGTTGTTGGTAACGTTTTTGTGATGGAGGGTGTTTTTATTAATTAATCGTATCTATACCTTTGTTGACAAACGGTAGTGGAAGAAGGTCTTTTGTATATTTCGCGCGTAATAAAACATGGTTAGGTTCTACTATATGGATAGGTAACTGCAGCTAACTTTATGACAATTTGTTGAAATAAAGCTATATTGAGACACTTAAACAAGCAAATCCAACATTTTTTTCATGTAAAAACTATATTTTTCAAAACCTTACATTATGGAGATTCATATAAAAAATGATATATATTCTTTTCTATTCTGTTTTGAAGATTTGTAGCCATGGTGACATAATAAAAATACATATCACTTTTCATAACAAATTTTGGGTGCTTTCCCAAAATTAATTGTAAAAAATTAGAATTAAAATTAAAATATTAGGCACTTCAAAACTAGTAGAAAAAGTAAGTAAAAAAGACGAATATAAAGTGTACCTTTTTCCGTTCATTTGTTCATGATTTTAATTCTTAAAGTTCGTGCGAAATTTTGCATTTTTGAAAAAAACAGCTTGTTGTTTCAGGGAAGAGAATCCAATCTGGTCAGGACCTGAATCTTTCCGGACAGCTTAAAGCATGCATTTTACACCTCTATATTTTCCCAAGTGTTGCATCTATTTATGTACGATTTCTCTACTACCCACATTCAATATTTCCACCAAGATGCACCTTTTATTTTTAAGTTTTACAAAATTAGATCGGGTCAGTTTTGTGTACGAAACAGTGCACCTAAATCCCATTGTATAGTACAACCTTAAGCCCCAGCAATCAGAACCATTGTTCCTAAATTTCCGGTTTTTTACCTTGGTACTTTCATTTCTGATATGACTTTTCTTTTATATTATTCCGTTTGACCATTGCCTAGAATATATCAGTATGGTAATTTTGTTAGAATGAAATAATTCAATTGTTACTTGTTCACTGTTTCAGATGTAGAGGTGAGAGTAAATAAATGGATTTTTAAAAACTATTCAATTAAAATATTCATTTTCTTTCATTAGTTACAAAACCCTCTCCTGTTACTAAAATCTGCGTTCTTGAAAAACAATATTATTATGTAACGAAAACCACACTTTTAACAGCGAAACAAAATTCAAGAAACAATCAACTTTTGATGATCATATCAAAATAGATCAAAACATTCTACTGGGAGCAATGAGTAAATTTCCCGGTTACATTTCCTTTTGCTAACAAACGTGAAGATAATGAATTATAATGATGCACGCCTTTTGATATGAAACATACGTTTACTTATTTCAGGCTTTTTACCCATCCAAGATTTATTTCTATCATCCATTTTGGTAATATTATTGTTATAGATGTACCTTATAGTTATTTTATTGGCAATATTGTAGCGTAAGAATGTCATCTGATCATCCACGTAGATGAATACCTTCTCCGTCAGTAAATATTACAAGGACATTTTTCCGCCTGTTTCTTTTGACCAAAATACGCATGTATTTGTGATTGTACAGAGTTTATTTCGTACATTTTGTAAGCAATAGAAGCCCTTCTTGTTTGTTTGTAAGATGACTGCATTCATAGTGTGCAACAATACTTTACCATACGAAAATGCAAATATATATAATCTTGAGTTTAATGAGTCCTTAAAGTATGAAACAGCTGAAACATGACCAATTTCAAAAGTTTCTTTGTTAGTACCCTAACTAGTATCGAAGCTATTTGGTCCGATTGAATCTTGCTCCCAATTTGAAATGTTAGGTTGTGAATATAAAATAGGATATGTAACGAGCAACGAACAATTAAACAGAGGGCATGATATCGTGGTAGATGAAGAAACCGGTGCACCTGGTCCATGCTCCCAGTTTTTAGTGGAGTCCGAGTTGCTCATTTACTTTTGTTACTTTATATGTATGATTTTAGTTACTGTATTTTCTTTGTTGTATATGTCTGTATTACATTCTTTTGATTACCGCTATAACCTTGGTTCCCTTGATTACTTTTTTCTATATGCTAAGTATATTTGATGGTGATAGAACTCTTCGTCCAAGATGTTAATGCTCAGTTTGGAGGGCAAACGTTCCAGCAGACCACTGAAATACCAATGGTATCACACTTTTAATCGGTATCTTTCTGTATACGTAGGAAGCTTTGTTTTTAAAAGGGTTTCTATAGAAACACATAAATGATAAATCCAGTCCTTCAATTTCAGTTCCTGTAATATTTATGACGCATTATCTCTGGATAATTAGACCTTCGAGAATCATCAACAATAATCTTCCCAAAATGTGAAAAAAATAACCGAATTGTGAATATGAAATAAATATCACACGTGTTCACAGCTGTGTGATCAAAATATTAATATCGACTGAAATTAAATCCTCATTCATATGTGTACTTCTCTTCAGTTTCACACTTCTGAGCTTAAGTATGCCGTTATAGATATATTTATGCCATATGTGTGCATTAGTTTTACGCCCTAGGAGAGTGTATGATGGCTGGTAAGTATATTTTAATTCCATTCAGTGACAAAATTGTATATCTAATGGCAAATTATATGACAATAATAACTATTATATTGTTATTACATGTGTTTTATTTGACACTATTTTACATGAAATAATAAACATAATCATTTATTTTAAAGGAACGTCTAAACCAAACTTATTTTCATGGGAAATTTTCATTCGTTCACTTGTCTAATTTCTGTATTCTAATTAATAAAACTGACATTTGTTTTCATTCATAATTGATTTTTTGAATATTTTCCCGACTTGTTCTTCAACTGTTAAGGTCTTTTTTAAATACATAAATTTATTAGCAACCCCTGCAATACGTCGAAATCCCTGATCTTATGCAATAAATTAGAAAGTATCATTGATTGGCCGTTATCTGGGACACACGGACACTTAATTTCGCGCATCACTGAGTTTGAAAGGGTAAGTGAGAGCACGTGGCTGATACTTTTAAAATTGTGGATATATTATTTCAAAATATTACGTAAATTTTATAATGATGATGACATACACCAAGATTTCTAAAAATGCACAATGGTTAAAACAGCATTCCTATTAGAATAAACTATTGAAAGTAACATATACATTTAGGGAGTATTGATAACATCGGACCGGGCAAGCTACAATTAAAATTTCTTTATATATGCGTAAAATCTCTACAAATTACATGAAGAATTTCATCGCTTATTTTGTTCTTGACGATATCTGAGAAAAATAATTTCATTTATCATTCTACTCTGAATTATTAACATGGTTACAACCTTCTTTTGATACTTAGTAATATTCTTGTGTTTCCAAATTACCCACTTGACTGTTACCAGAATTGAGCGAATCGGTAGCATGCTCTTATTAACGGTTTGAGTACCCAGAACTATTAGTATGACCCTTTTCTTATCTGGCCGAACCTGATTATTCTATCTAATATGTTTATCATCCCAAATATTCCCTCCCGATTTTTTAAACTAATTTACAATTTGCAATGCATAAGTAAATGGAGCAGCCTTTCGTTTTCTTTACAAACTTGACACTCCTCCATTGAATTTTTAATTTCTGAAGCATTTCTTCAGTGTATATAATATTTTCCATTTTTGTTAGCAAAATTGTCATGTAAACTTGCCCATATTTCCCCACTCAATATTTGTTTGAAAGTGGATCTCTCATTTAAGTTCATACAGCGATGAGAGGGAAGTCATAGGTTAACTTTATCATTATTTCAGCTTGATGGTTTTCAGTCATCTGTTCCTCTCGTACGAACAGCGTTTTATTTATCTCAATAGGTAGCCTCTCTTCTGAATCTTAGTTAATGTTAATATTATGTCTTCAGTATATTAAAATATCGGCTGTAAAAGCTGCTTTCATTTGGCTGAATTGTGCTATTCCATTCTGTGAATTTTTTTGTTGATTATTTTGTGTATTCCATACATCTTTGACCCTTTTTCTTCCGCTTTAAGAAAAAATGTCAAAAAGCAAGGCTTTCCCTCTGAACTTGAATCTTGAGTTATCCATAATACTCTCTTCAAGAAGATCTAGAAGGCCCTGTTAGCATTGTGTCGTTTCTGGAGTTCCTGAGGTTGACAATACCCATCACTTCTTTTTCTTTGGGAAAGGAATATGCAGCCCTTGCGATCTTGTTAGGTTTCCCATCCCATATAAAATCCCACATGATAGTATTTATTTCTTTTTATATACGTTTTATTTCACTTTCATATCCGAAAACTGAAAGATTATATTTGATGATAAGCATTTTGCCAGAAAAAGTTAAATCTATTGATTTTCACACCTCAATACAACTCTTTATCTTATTTACTTTTTTGCAGACCCTGTCTAAATTTACACCATACCAAAGGTAAAACCTAAGAGCTATTGTTGGTTGTTTAGACCATTTTATGTGATTATATCTTGTTTTTATTCCTACATCTGCCTAAGTACATACCAATGGTTTTGTCCAAATTCATGCGCGCACCGAAAGCTTTTTAATTGATCTTAAAGATATCTTGAAAGAGTAATAAAGTGAACCAATATTCTTGTGGAAATCAAAACGAATTTAATTCAGGGACAAAGACCAAACACGGAAAACAGATACACACAACAAAGAATATAAAATAACTAAAATAATACCTAAATGTACACAGTAACAAAAGTAAATGAGGAACTCTGACTCCACTAAAAACTGGGAGTATGAACCTGGTTCACTGGTAGGGTAAGCGTCCCCGATTTTCTATTCTCTGAAGTCTTTCCGGTTTATTAATGAGTTGAGTATCGTCCGCGAACATGTTTAATTTGGCTTCAATGCCATACCCCGCCCTCGACCGAAGGTGTATTCCCTGAACATTAGGATTCCCCTTAATTACTGCCGCAAATGGTCCAGCTTGTAAGATGTATAACATCTGTCTGATAGGGCACTCTGATGTATAGAACGGGATATCCCTATTTATTTCGAAACAGGCCATTAATCTGAATGCACGTCTTCTCATTTTCGAATAGCATAGAAACCCATCACCTAAATTTTTGCCCAATTTTGTTTTGCATACATAATTCTATCCACTCCCATTCAACTCTATTGAAAGTTTTTTTGTTGATGTAGAAATATAATCTCTTAATCACCCATCTCTGCATAATCTATAATATCTTGAAGCAGTATATTACCATGAGAGATATTATACACCTTACCGAACTCCTCTTGATAAGTATCTATGATCCTAGGTAATACATGTTTAACCTTCTGCCATCCACTTCAAAATAATTAATAATTTTATAGTCTCTACTTTAAAGTGTAATTGGACGGCCAGTTTGTAATATCCTCAATTTCCCCTAGGTTTGAACATAAGTGTAATTACTCTTTTATATTGTATGTCACACAATGAATTTGTATCTAGAATCTCATTAACCACACTACAAAAATCTTCTCCTCTAAGATACCAATAAAGTTTATAAAACTCTCTTACTGTCCCATCCTCTTCTCTGGTTTATTTAAAAAAAACAATAAATTAAAATGGCGTCTATACTCTCTCTGTAATCCCCATTTGCTGTCTGTACATTGTTCAGAGTTTTTCGCATTCCCTCCTTTTTTTCTAAATTAAAACAAAATATTTAGTGGGTTTCTCCCCATTCTAATACAATATACCGAGGATATTGTAATAGCTGCATCCGATTTTTTCTTCTATTTTTGAAGTATTTATCTTATCATTGTAGTCAGGTTTATTTTCGTCCTTTTTTAATCTCTGTTCCATTGTTTAACTACTTTTTTTTTTTAGATATGTTCAATTTTTTAGAGACTTCAATAGAAAGATGTCGTCGATTTTAGGCATATATATTCGATCTAGTTCTTCATTGAACGTATAGTTAAAATCGCCAAGTAAAGCGTTTTTCCCCAACATTTACTCGGATTTCGTCAATAACAAATATCTGTAGTGTACATATATGTTAGGAGCATCTATGTTAAAAATATATAGACATGGTTCATTAACCGTTTTAACTCGACATGAAACAATCCTTCCAAGAGTGTCACACATATTTGTTCGATGTCATGGTTAAATTTATCAGAAAAAATACCCAAACCGTTAGATTTACTAGTTTCATGACACCACAAACTGTCCATGTACTTTTTACCTCATTTGAACTACGCGTTTCTTGACTGCATATATTCTCGGTTATGTTCTGTTTACACTAATTGAAAATTGCATCGTGCTGTTTATACCATACCATTCAGATTTAATGTTATAAAGGAGATCGTGATATAAGTACAATCATTACAATAAATAGGCACATGTTAACCATTCAGACAACAACAATATACCATAATTTAATAGGGGAACATTTGTCGTATTTTTTTCTATGACAAACAGTCTATGACAGGCAGGTGCTCGCGTCTGTTACGCGTACAATAGCCAATCGCAACATGCAAAGTAAAAGTAGTCCAGTAACATTCAGCTATTCCTAATACTTTGTGAAAAATAAATCCAAATAATCATCTAAATATACCGATGAAGTTTTCCTAATGCTAGAAATTTGATGGACAACATATTTGTCCGGTGTAGTGGACGCGTTTTTCAACAAACTGTCAACATTCCAGTGGAACAAATTGTACTCCGCTACTTGCTTGCTGACATATTCCTTCACTCTTAAGATGCTGACTTTATGGCTGATCTGATCCCAAAAGAAAGAACATCGTTTTATCTAGATCCTTTAATCCAAGTTTCCGTTACATAGATGACGCATTTTCTTTTAACAATCGTAGTTTCGGGGATTTGATACATCGCATTTTAGGTCAATAATAACGGAAAACTATTGACAAAAGAATACGACAAGCGTGAACACTTTCCATTCAGTATTGTCAACTTTCTTCTCATCTGTGACAACATCCCTGCGATTCTCATATGGTACTTTTGGCTTAAAAACATATGACAATCATATGTTTGTGAAAAACATATGATTATCATATGATAATCATGCGATAATTATATGTATACCGAAACATATGATTATCATATGGTGATCGATTTATATGATAATCATATGATGCAAACCATTTGATTCTCATGTGTGGCACATTTGTCTGTGTTACGGTATTTTCTCCGTGATTACTGATGACCGCTCGTAGTTTATCGGTGCCCAGTAATACGACAAATATTTTATCCAAATTACTCATTAACTTTATTGTAAAATATACAGAATTTGGCCGTAAAACGGAAGAAATACGTTTTTACATTCTCATCTATAATTCTAACATTTGCAATTTGAGACACCTAAACTGTTCGGGATTGGGGATTGACTCATTTTCATTTTTCAGCACGGATTCAGTAGTTTTATTGAGTATTTGTTTGTCTACATGGATGTCCGCTGTAGTTTTATCATTCATAGGACTGTCGGTCCGTCCTTCCCGAATACTTTGTGTCAGACTGTTAATCTATTGCATTTACGTCCTGGTGGAGTTCTATGTGCTGGCTGTTGGATGCATTTGTAGAAGGAATGGTCGTTTTGTTTTAGCAATAAAGACATTTGGTACTGTTATTGTCAGCGAATAGTCGCACATTTGGTAGTATTGGGAATAACAGGGACATGATTCATAAGTTGAACATAATATGTTCCAGTTTCTATGTTTGTTTCTTTTATTATACCCCTTTTCATAGATCATTGGACTACTTTTTAATATCCATACTTCGATATATAACCACATAATTTCATATCGCTCTTTTCACAAGGAGTGTCTTTCATTGTCATGTTTGTAAGTTACTTTTGAACATCGACCATTTTTATGTATCTGGTTTTTAAGCTGATTCCTCTCGTAAGAAGGATATGCTTTTGTTTAAAGGTCATTAACTGTGATTATACATTCTCTTTCAGTGATTTGTATAGATTAAAACGCCTTTTCGTCAACCAACTAAAATGTTTAGTTGTTTCTACAGAATGAGTTGTACCTTAGATGAACTGACATGTGTCTCTAGATTTGGGCGTTGGGTGCATTTTCGACTGCCATTGTGAATGTAAACAATATTCAACAACTCATTCACCGGGTTACAGAATCCTTAGATAAAGGTCCAATATTGCCCAAAACGCAGCGTTTACCCTAGAAAGATAGCAAAAGGTGTTTTAGATTGCTTATCGATTCACAATTACGCTTCTGGGACGAGTAAAACAAGAAATTACACATTTTTACCCGGAGCTTCACAAACCTGATTTGATCAAGGGCGTATTACTCACCCTCCAAATATGTATAAGATTCATTTTGTTTAGTTCTTTTATGTTATGAACAGACAACCACTGTACAAGTTAAGGAGTAGAAGGTCTTTTTTGAATAATACGGTTTTAAGTATTTCTTCCTGACATTGTTAGATTTTTTACAATTTAAATGAAATATTACTCATCTCCAATAACATTTTTGTCACGCATATTACAGATGCACATATTTCTATCTATTTTATAAAATCTTCCAATCTTAATATACAAATTGTGCGAGAAAACACGATATTTTCAAAACATTGTTTACAGTACGATCTAAATAATATTGTAAACAATGTGGGTCATACACAAATTTATACAATTTATATTTCGATGACTCACCATAATATGCCACCACATCACATAAATCTAGCTTTTTACTCTTTTTTGAATTCACTTATGACAAAATCAACATAAGTAGCACCTTGGCTTACCGAACCAAACACCTTGAAAACTATACAAATATAAAACATATCTTACTTGACATACCCAATTATGTTTATCATAAGGCTTTAAACAGCATCTATCAGGCCTGCACTGAATTTTGCCAATTTTTTTTTAGATAAAATACATCCAGGAGAGGCATAAATGATGCTATAAAACGCCATCTCCGTGGAGCTTCGGGGGGGAGGCTTCGCCCCCCTGGACCTGCTGGGGGCCTTAAGCGGCCCCAGACCCCCTGCCGTAATTTTGCCTACACTTCAATTTGGCCTCATCTACGCGCCTGTCTATCATACATATCATAATAACAAGTCTTCACAATGCAATTGTCTGTATTCATCGGCTTAAACCAATAGTTAATTATTTATTAATATTTCTTTATAAACATTGGAAAGCTTCCAGGCTCTCAGTAAACTATATAATTAACTGTTGATGTCCTGACTTTCAAGATTCGTTTCATAAAGTTAAAATGTACCTTTACAATATCATCTGACTTTTGATGTCCCCACACTTCATGTGCACAGTATGTAATAATGACAATAAAGTTTCATGATTAAACCAATCATCATGAATTTTGTTATTCAAACTAATCAAAGCTTTTCTATCCCGATTGGCTAATATCTTTTTAGCATGGGCTAAATAACCGTTACAATATACAAATGTAAACAATTTTATCGTACGTTTCATTAGGATTATCATTTATAAACCACTTTTCGTCAGTCTTCACTACTCCTCTATTTCTAAAAGCAACATATTTTTTTGGCAAATGTATGTTCAAACCATATTCCACAATCAATCCTATTTTGTAACTCAGTAATACTCTCACTAAACAAAAGAGAGTCGTCGGCATACATAATAAGAAACAGATCTAACATTTTAGTTCATATGGTTGACATCCTTGTCTTATCAGTTTAACTTCCATATCATTAACATATAATAAATGTGTGATAAAGTTTCCCCTTGCATGAGGCGAATACTGCAATTGAACTATACTTACACCTGCAAAATACTTGCGTTAGTTTTTTCTTGCAAATTTTTATATTTTTTATCTTGAAAATTTTGTAATTTAACCTTATTCATTTGTGTGTCAAAAAATCTTTTTAATAATTAAAAAAAAATTGTACATCACTTCAAACACTATTTGCTCATTGAAAATAATTATTTCTGTAGAAAATAACCCCCTAAAATGAATTTCAATAAAAGCTTATAAAATGATACATGAAACGTCATTTTATTTATTAACACATTGTTGATTCTTATTACCAGGACCTGGACTAGATGATTCACTAACTGTTGAATTGAGTAAGATGCTATTTGATTTGATGGCAAAAAAGAAGAACGAACGTGCATTGCTTGTCAACCCTCGTAATGTGTTCTCTCCAGAGTATTTGTCATTTATCATATATGGTCAAACCGTTTTAAGCGTGGTTTCCATTATTATATTAGTGTTTTTGCATTACTTGCTCTGGGAGCCAAATTTTTTTAAAGTGTATGGCCTAATGTCATTGTATACATCAATGGACCTGATTAATCTTACCATAGAAAGCTGTCTTAATGCTGCAATATACTTCCGCGGGAAGGAATATATAGAATTTGATTGGTGTTACCCTTATTTAACCGTTCAAATTGCAGTTCCTTTGTGTTTGTGTTTCTGTAGCCAATGGTTAAAGGTTGCACATGCGGCGCAAAGGATGGTGATTGTTTACTTCCCTATGACATATACGCGTTATTTTGACAAAAGGAACATAGTCATTCTGATGTGTTGTGTTATAATGCTAGCACTGACGATAGCTGGTGTACATATTTGGAAATTGTCTATACAAAAAGTCACTATTCCAGACAAGGAAGAACTGGAATTTGTTGACGTTTGTATATTTGGACATAAAAGGATGAAAGATAGACGTCTTCGTGGGGATACCGATGTTCTTGCAACAACTGTTATTGCTCTTATACTAAGCGAAGTATTGCCACTGTTTATTATGTCAGTTTTGTGTGTAATGATGATCAAAAAGATCCGAAAACAGAATTTGTTTAGACGCCAATTCTTGAAATCTGGAGAAGCCCTTGACAATACAGACAAGTTGCTTGTTATATTAACTTTAACCACATTATTCACTGTTGTTTCCTCAGTTCCAAGAACTGTAGATTACATGATTTCAATCGCCACCGAATTGGGCGTTACTACAGCAGATAAGCGTAGTATCATTCAGATGATTGACAGAGTTTTACGTAACTTTTCTTCATTTGTTATATTCATACTGTATGGAAAACTATCAGGAAAAGTCCTGCAGACTTTAAGACAAATATTTAATTGGGGGAAAGCTAGCAGTTTTGGTACCAATTAAATGCACTGTTTACGTTAACGCACAACTTAAGCAATTGTGTTATTTTTATTATACACTTGTTAATATAGATTATTTAGTACAATGTTATATCAAATCAAACAAGCTTTATTTTAAGTCGACAAGTTCATTACAACAATACAACATAAGTTCTTAGGAGCTTTTATAACCAATATAAAGTACGTAAGTTGCTATAAAGTGCATGTATACATGTCAAATACATTGACAAAGCAAAACAGTTATAATAAGACAGACACATACAGCACACAAACATAAATAGCAATCAAGGGCAAATCAAACAAAAGAACTTAAAACCTGCAGAAACAAAAAAGAGGCAAACAAGCATTCTGAGAATATTGCAAATCAATATATAGTCCCCTACCCGTTTTTATATCATTGACACAGACACTACCTTGAATCATTAAGTATGAATGACAAACTGAGGAAATGACCTCGATTTTGAATAGAAGAAAGGATATGGACAAAAAAGATGTTCAAATCCATTTAACAGATGCAGATTTGTAAGGTTTTATTCACGGACAATTGGACAGATTAGATTTCAGATTCCATACCAATCTTTTGTTGTATTAACATATTGTTACATGTGATAATGTTAACAGGTTTTCATAAAACAAAAATACACATTAAACTAAAATTTTGGTATAGCACGTAAAACTGAAAGTTGGTAACTTTGGAAAAAATCAGCAAAGCGGAATAAAATGTAACTCGTCAACGTCGACTCACATACCAAATATCAGTTCAATATCTGCAAGCTTTGAGAAAAAAGTGCGGAAAACTTTTTCTCCGGACTGACAGAAAAACAGACGAACGGACGAACGAGCGGAGTGCGAATTTAAAGTTCCCCTTAGCTAAAGCCGGTAGGGGACCAATAAAATAAACAAAAATATGGTATCGGGGACTCTACTCCTGGCATGGATTAATAGTCGTACAAGCAACACAAGAACATTCGTTCCCTCCCAGCTTGACATCATGGCTATGAACTGATTGAATTTTGAGCACTGCCTATTTTTGGGCATAGGAATACCAGAGGGCTGATGCAGCGTATCTGAATGATTGATTCCCATACCTAATTGTTTTTAACATGTGGTATCTGTAATATGTTGCTGTATCTGAAATTGTACGAATGATTTTGTTTACATATTAAAACAGTTTATACAGGTGGAGCCTGATCATATTATATTTTAAAAGTTTCTAATGCCATTACTCTAATACCTCCTATATGTAATTTAGGCAGCTTAGCCTTTGCTGAAATATATTCAAAAGAGGAGTTATAATCAAAATAGACGTACCTTAAAGTTCTTTCTTGTATTTTTCTATTTTCTCTGTATTAGCCATTGAACAAAAGTGCCAAGAAAGGGGGCAAAATTTGAAATCTTTACGATATAAATGTGTGAAAAATAGTTAATCTACCTAATTTACATCGGTATTTTCAATTCAATTTCTTTTCTTGCAGACAGATTTAATATGGCTGTCAAAATGTACCATAAAATCAATATATACACATAAAAGTTTAACAGTATCTTCACAATACATATTAATATCACCAATATTAAAAGTTGGTGCTCTATCTGTTGTCTTTCTTTCCACAGCAAGTTCAAAACTTTTCTGGGTTTGCTTACATACAATTAAAATGGGACCAATCTTTTAACATTTTGCTCTTTGATACTATAGTGATACTATAATATTCTTGATAGATACATTAAAAGCAACGGTCTCAATATTGATCCTTAGGGTACGCCTTTATTGATATCTGCCAAATGGCTTACAATACCACTTATCTGTTTTTGCTGTTTTCTACTAGAAAGGTGTGACAACATTGAATTACAGGTTTGGCTTGATGGTTTTCCATTTTGTTTTGCAGCCACCAGTACATCTTTCTAAAATATACTTGTTTCCTGATTTTTGTTTCAATTTGTTTACATGAATTCTCCTAATTCTGTATTGTTCCCATGCTTTGGAGTTTTCTTATTAAAAAAATTTGTATAAATCATTTTCTTTTCTTATATTGCTTTCTGCAATTCCCTGTTCATGTAAGGTGCTTGATTTTATACATAGTTTTCACTGGTACATGTTTTTCAAAAGTTATAGAGAATTCATTTTCAAAGTTCTGATAATAACCATTTATTCACTTATTTTGGTATATTGGTATATGTATATTTGCCATATCTTTGTTTAAAGCATATAGCTGCTTATTTTTTTTAAAATCTATTGTTTTTCTTGATTAGGAATACACTTATTTATTACTGTACTAATAATACCATGGCAGTCACTAATTCCAGTAGAAAAAAAATAGTGATCTCGTACATAATTGTTTGTTGTTTGTCAATATAACATCTAACAAAGATATTGCACAGTTCATCATGTGACATTGGTTCCTTAACTAGATTTGTCACGTCACCAAAGTTCTATTGAGTCCAAAGAGTGGTCAATGAACCAAAATTCTAGCGAAAATCAAAAGAATGTAATCCAGAGACAAAGACCAGACACGGGAAATATACAAACACAAGAAAGAACATAAAGTAACTATTATAATACATACAAAGTACAAAAGTAAATGAGCAACTCCACTAAAAACTAGGAGCATGGACCAGGTGCACCGTCAGGATAACGCCCTTTGCTTTTCTAGAAACAGCCGCCGAGTAGCTCATTAATATATCAAGTCCGGTGTAGAAGAAAGAAGAAAGGAAAATGTACCTTTTATTCGTTTGGACATAGTTGATCATAGTTTATGTCACCAATTATTAGATAGTTATCATACTGCTTTAAACATTTGTTTTGATAATGTTTTCACTGACGATCTGATATTCGGAGGTCTACAGATAATACACCATTTACATTTATTCAGGATTACCTAATATATTATGTTTTCAAGCGTTTTGCATTCTACGCCTGGCCGTCGTCTGGTGGTATGTTGGATCTGATGAAAGTCGCAAAACCACCGCCATGCACGTCTCTATCGGTACGTTCAATTTTGTAGCCGGATACTTTCAACAAGCTGTTTCTGCACGATGCATCTATTTATGTTTTTGCTATAATACGGGAATCAACAATTTCGTCAACAATCAATTTTTAAGTTTCTTTATTTTTTTAGACTATTTATATTCAAATGCAATATGACAAATTTACTCGAATGGCGTTGTCAAATTTTGATCAATTCCTTGAAAACTTACCGCAATTGTAAACATCCTCTGTAGAAATAAAATGAAGAAAAACCGTGTCTTTCCTGAAATAGAAATCAAATATCAGGTAGAAAATCATAGCACAACCCAGGAATTAAACAGTGAATGTTTATGCGTCTATGTGGTTATGTATTATCATGTCTTCTATTATCGGATCGTTTAGTTTTAATAAGACAGTCAACACTAAATTGTGATTCTATGCGATTTGTATTTCTGTTTTAATTTGGGTCTATTCACTTCAGAGTTATGGCTCTTTAAGTGTTGTGAATGAATAATAACATTAATCTTGTTAATTTCAAAGTTTAATGTTCACCTCCTTTTTTATTTCTATTAAGTAATTTTGAAATTAAATTTATAAATCGATTACTTATGCGTTTTTGATCTCTGATTGATATAAAGGTATACATCTCGTCACTCGTAAGACTCCTCACTTAAGAAAGGTCAAATTTCAATTGATACGATTGGAGCAAAAACAACAAAAGAAAAGAAAAATTGAAGTGCCAGTGCCAAAAGTAATGGGTTAACAAAGGGGAGAATTTATCAGATAAAATACGTTTGCAAACTGCGACGAATAAGAAAGAAAAGAAAACCAAATTCAAATACACACAGACATGTAGCACAATGATAAAAAAGGTAACAAAAATGAAAACAAAGCCATTAAACTAATAAACAAATGAAGCATCTACCATCTACCATTGTTTCTGACATAGGCTTAAGTGTGTAAAGACGTGAGTTATCGTCTGATAATAAACTCAAATGATTGAGTAAAACAACAACCTAAAAAGGTGAAATATGCAAAACAAATTAAAATAATAAAAACGAAAAGAAAACAAATAGTTAAAGCATAGTTATATGTTTTTAAAACAATATAATTGTGGAACGTTGTTGATAAACATGACGTGTTTCAAAGCTCTTTAGACCACGGTCATGTTACAAAAGTGATAAACACATGACCAACATTTCGTGCAAAAAATAGGCAGAGTCTATTCAAAAATATGAACAAACTTATCATATTATAATACATTACGGAAACTCTTTATCTTTATTTAACAACGGGATGGCCAGCCTGTGGTAAAAAAAAATAATAAAATGGAGTTTCCGTGATTTATTTTTTAAATAAACTTTGAACAGGTTATACTTGTTTTAATGATTATAGTTATTTTTCATAAATCTAAAACATTAAGTGACTTGTAGGTGAATTATTACAGGCATCTCAGGGATATTTTTCATACTTTCACGTAGTGTATACTTATTGCGGGGGAGATGTAGTGTGTGAAACCTCTTGAAAAACGTCTAGAAAATCTTTTTAACAGTACAAAATCGATTTTAAATTTATCAAATACACGTGTCTATAATAAAGGATAAGACATACCATATTCATGAACGATGAATAACGTGACGAATGTCTGACAAGTTTTAAAACTTAACCTTCCTATATCAGTAAAAAACAAGTGCTGTCAGAACATGTCAGTCTGTACCTACATCCTAGTTTTTGAAGATGACATACTGTTACTGACGGGTAATTACAGTTTATTAAAACGGGTCTATCCAACATTTTACATTGTATGTGAATGTCAATCAAGATAAACGACATGAAAAGTCCTGACTAAGTATGAATGATTTTCAGGTCATTTATTAAAAGACATTAGCAAATCCATCATCGTTATCGTCGTCATTCTTTAATAACCATCAAGTGGATTGCCGAAATAATTATCGTTTCATCCTTTTTTTAAAGGCTCAACAAATGTATTAGTTAACAATTCAAGAAGACATTTTAAAAGCACTAATATTGGAAGGCAATTTGTAGTGGATACGGCGACAAAACTAAATGCCAGGCTCATCAACAATATTAGGGACAATGTCAAGCACATGCCACACAAAACAATTAGACCGAACAACTAAAGACATAAAAAAAGCTGGATAACTCGGTTATGCATGCCTAATGTGCAGTTCTTGCTTCTAAGACAACGTTATGCTGTTTGCTGAAATTCAAAATTAGATAATGAGGAAGGATATCTAGGTAAACGGCAGCATCATATCAGCATATCAGGATCTGGTGACAGTCATAGTGATCTCAATCTTTGGGTAATCAATCGTTTACCCAATAGCTTTAGGGTAAACTGTTTAGCGCTACCTAGAAAACATATGTACAGTTTAGTCAAGTGTATGGGAAAAAAATGATTCCATACACAACAGCAGTTCGAATGCTATTCCATAAGAGATAGCTGTCGTTGAAGAGGACATGTTTATGATACAATGTAAGTCAAAACAAGAACAACATTTCATTCCGTAAGTAGTGTTCTTTATCTAAAGTTCTTCGAGATACGTAAGATAAAGGTTTTTACTAAATATGTTAGTAATTAGTATTGGTACATTAAATATATAGCACAAGCTTTTGGTTGCTTTGGATGTGCAATCCATATGTATAAAGAAAAGAATCGGTAATTAAAATTCTACAGTTTGGTCCTTTTCAATTGAAACACATTAAGAGGACATCCATGTAAACACCAGGCAGTGCGTGGCACATGGCGCAAATTTTGTTTTTAAAAATCATCTGTTTCATATCGCAAATGCATCTTTTCTCATAGTTGAAAGTTGTTTTTTTTTATTAACTACAACGGTTAAAGAGAAATAGATTAAATAGAAAACATTGAAATTCGTTGAAAAATGGAGATAATTCTTTCATTTTGTGCAAAATTTTCTTAAGGTACTTATAAATAATTTTCTGAGCCATCCATTGTCGATTAAATACATCTTTGTACTACTGGACATACATATGATATAAACATTATATTGGAACAAAACATTCCGTGGGAAATAATTGTCCATGTTCCATCCATATCATAGGAACTGCTTGGTTTCTAAATGGACTTTCTGTTAAATTTATCGAACTTGAAATATCCAAACATTGTAATAATTTCATTACCTTTATATTTGATTTAGAATTTAATTTGGAATCATCTTTATAAGGAGTAACAATTTTATCGACGTGTATAAAGTTTTATGTGTTCTAGTAAGAAAGTGCGTGAGAATTCAAGTGCTTAATATTTCCTTAACAACTTCAATTATATTTATTTTTTCAAATACCACAATATCTTGTTTATTGTCAATACCTTTGAAATTATTATGTAGTAATTGACTATTTTTGTTTTGTTGTGTTTGTTTATTTGCTTTTATCCAATATCTCATTGTTTTTGTTTGTTTTCGTATGACCAGTGAACCACAATCAACGCTTAAGATTTTACCAAGTACATATATGAACAGAATAAAAACAGTTTTGAAGACGAGACAGGTGATATTCTGTCAAGAGTGCAAGACTGATGTTATTAAGTTCATTTGCGACTTCATAGTTGATATTTTGTATCGTTGTCTTCAGATATTGCCGAGAATTGTTAATATCACTGTAGTAGCCTGAGATAAAAAATTACCAGGCAGTAAGAATAATAGACGGCATTTTGTGTTTAACAGTGATTGATAAAATAGAATAAACATGTATTCGTACTTTATATACGATACTAAGAAAATTCAATTAGAATAACGACTTATCAAGAAGAATTCAAGAATGGACGTTCATATGAGGTCAGTATACCTGGTCCAGCAACAAACATCATTTACAATGTTGTCTCAGCAGAGTTCTACTCAAATGACAGCTACATTAGACAATTACGTTTTAGTAGAAACGTGATGAAAATCAATTCTTCTATCACTTCCTATATACAGGATTCTTCTATCACTTCCTATATACAGAATTCTTCGTGGCAATTTTTTGTTAAGTAGTTCAATTGCATTGCTATCTATACGAAACTAAAATTGCACGAATATGTCAGAATTATATGCGGAAATCAGATTAGTTTAGATACAGTGTAATTAAAGGAAATCATGCTTTAGGTAGATTGTACATATCATATGGCTCAAACTAACTACATGAAAGTGAAATATAATGAATGTGTATCATTTTGTTTTGTCAAAGATCATATGAAACACACGAGTTAAGAAGACAAATGAAAAATAATATACCAATTTCAAGTTTTTCTTTATGCGTAATAAGTTTTATTTCCAGAAAAGCACTTAATGTCTTACAACACAAAATTTGTAATAAGGAAACAGACAAAGCTATCCGTAAAGCAATCAGAAAAGTAATGTTAAATGCCATAAAACATGTTTAAGCGTATTATTTTTTTCAGAATGTCTTTCATGCAGCTTAAAAGATCTCTCTGTTAAAAACTTTTTCATAAAAGGACATTTCCTTGTCGGAAGAATCTATACTAAAATTAACATAGATATGGCTCTTGTTGTATAAATGTGATAGTCTAAGTACGTTTTCACTCACATATTACCCAAATGAATATTTGTCAAAAATACCGTCAATATATCAATATGTAAGTTACAGATTACTGCATATGATTCTTTGAGATTTTAAATGTATAATGGGAAGAGAAACTTTCAGTCCACATAATTGTACTATAGAATTCAACAAGGCGGCTATAAGATTTTTAATAAGAATTTCCTATTCTATTTTTTTTTCTTTTCGTTCATTTCAATTATTTTTGTTTAATTTCATATTCTTAAAAACACATTTATATGCAAGTTAGTCAATGACTGTAATAAAAAAAAATCATAAAAGAGTAGCGTTAAAACACCCACGCTGATATTGTTGATATTGTGGAATATTTTTATGCAATTCGAGGATAATTCACCTTCCATTGTTGGATTCAGAATGCCTTGGGGCTGTTTAATAACGTTTAATTTTCAGGAACAGTTGTTGTTCAAAATGAAAACATATTGGAAACACCAAAAAGATAGTAAGTTTTGAAAGCATCCGAGACCTAAAATTAGCAGCAGTTTCCGTTTGAAATTTGCGAGGAGGAAAACTTCGAACTTTCGAAAAAAAAAGGAATAAGCAGAAAAGTAATATTTGATGCGGTAGAACATGTCCAATCTATCTAATTGGTTTTCCTAAAAAAAAACGTTGTTTCGAGACGGTTCCAGTTTATCTTGTACAAGGATGAAATGTTCAACAAATAATTTGCTTCTGTTTGAAATCTGTTTTTCCTGTTAGAAAAATAAATTCATACTTTTCGTACAAATTATTTTTTTCAATCTCTGTATTTTCTAAGTCGAAGCAATATATAAGTAATCATTTTTTTTTTCAATAAACTTCAAATACAATTTCATTTAAACCAAATGAAGTTTGTTGTTATATAACTGTACACCAAGGACATATAACAAGGACATATGAACATACCTAACCTACAAGCAATAAATTATTATATATATCTTCTCCAAATCCTTTAATTCTAGTTTCTGTTCTATTGATAATGTATCATCTCTCAATATCTCGTTTGATCTACCCATCTGTGTTCTCACTAACCACTTCCAGGTCAAATGGCCACCCCCTATGTAGTACCAAAAACACACTGAACCTAGACATATGCATTGTAAGTGCATTATTTGTGTGTACATGTATTATGATTAAAAGTAGTCAAAATAAAGCTGAGAATGTGTACTTTAAAATCATATATGAAATTAACTACAAAAGTGTATAAATATTGTTTACATGTGTGAGTAATTTGCCTTCATGCTGTCAGTTAGGAGAAAAGGTAAAAATGTGGATTTTCAGTATTATTTATTCAAGTAAATTTTGTGACGAATTTCTACAATCATCGTACCATTAGCATAATTATTTTGAAAGCCTTATTTTCCAAGCTTCGCAACGGTATGCAACTTAAAGATATCATTTGTCCTGGCAATTCACGGTCAAACTTTGAAAATTACTTTTTCAACATGTAAAGTAATGGAAACGTTAGAAGTGGTTAGTGAGACCATAAGCTAAATTTTGGCATATTTCAGAGAAATGCATAATTTGAGGAAAATTGCCTTTCCTGGTCATTATTTCCATTTTCCCATAAAATCAATATAGTGATATTGGTAATCTGGCTCTATTTTAAGAGGTGCATTGTGCAAGGTATTTTAAAGTAACAACATAGCAACAAGATTTTTATGAGTAAAAGTGACTCATAACTTGACGTCATGCATGAAATGCACAACGTCACTGCTTGGGATATTCAAAGTACTCAAATAGTCACACAGCACAGACTTAGAATTACACGTTAATGAAATAGGTATGATATAAATTGTTGAAATCTGTCATTTTTTCAGAATGATAAATGATATTTACTATTACAACTTCTTGAATTATCATAGGTATCAATGTGGTGTGACAAGTTAGTTAAAATCGTCATTTTTTAGTACTTTAGGGAAAATGTCACTGAGGGTCATGATATAAAAATGACCATTTCTTTGTAGTCCTATGTCTGATTTTGATAGTTTTGGTCTTATTAGACTCACAATACCACAAGCTTTCATAAAATGTAAAAAAAAGAAAAACATAAAAACTCATGAAATGTTTTTAAGGTCTCACTAACCACTTCCAGGTCAAATGGCCACACCCTATGTAGTACCAAAACACACTGAACCTAGACATATGTATTGTAAATGCATTATTTGTGTGTATTATGATTAAAAGTAGTCAAAATAAAGCTGAGAATGTGTACTTTAAAATTATATATGTAATTAACTACAAAAGTGTATGAAAATTGTTTACATGTGAGAGTAATATGCCTCCATGCTGTCAGTTAGGAGAAAAGGTAAAAATGTGGATTTTCAGTATTATTTATTCAAGCAAATTTTGTGACGAATTTCTACAATCATCGTACCATTAGCATAATGATTTTGGAAGCCTTATTTTCCAAGCTTCGCAACGGTATGCAACTTAAAGATGTCATTTGTCCTGGCAATTCACAGTGAAACTTTGAAAATTACTTTTTTAACATGTAAAGTAATGGAAACATTAGAAGTGGTTAGTGAGACCTGTACGTCAATTAAAAAGGCAACTGATACACTATCATCTAACCAAATCTAGAATCTGAATTTTACATTGTTCATATAGTACATTTAAAATCGAAAGTTTATAATAACCATGGTGAATCGTGCTGTTAACCTCCCCTTTCTCACTGACAATAAACTAAAAACGTTGTCAGTGTATTGGGAATACATATCATAGCTGTCGTGCATGCGATTTGTACACTGACTTTCTTAGTAAAGCGAGGATAATGTGGAAAAAAAACATTATAAGACACGGGCATATCTAGGCTTGATTGATACCATTACAGCATAAATTACTACAGACACTGTGAAGTCATCCTCATATCTTGACTTGCACTTAGAAATCGATGGTAAAGAGAAACTATTGACCAAATTTTACGACAAACGTGATGAGTATTCATTTAAAATTGTCATTTTCCTTTCATCTGTGGCAACATCCCTTCAGCACCTGCGTATGGAGTGTTCATATCACAACTCATACGTTATGCCAAAGGTTGCCGAGACTACAGCAGACTTTTTGTATCGCGCTAGAATTCTAACAAATAGGCTTCTGGAGCAGTGTTATGTTGCTACAAGATTGAAATCATCACTACAAAAGTTTCATGGTCATCATCATGATCTCATGGATCGTTATGGTATATCCATCTGCGCCATGAAAACTGATTGGTTCAACGTGTCATAGTTTTCCTTTCCTCTTTCGTCTACCCTGGACTTGACTTTTTATGAGCAACCCGGCGGGTGTTTCTAGAAAAGCAGAGGACGCTTACCCTACCGGTGCACCTGGTCCATGCTCCCAGTTTTTAGTGGAGTCCGAGTTGCTCATTTGCTTTTGTTACTTTGTATGTATGATTATAGTTACTCTATGTTCTTTGTTGTGTATGTCTGTTTTCCATATCTGGTCTTTGTCCCTGGATTACATTCTTTTGATTACCGCTATAACCTTGGTTCCCATGATTACTCTTTCATCATATTGTCCATGTTGTATTTGCATGAATCGTTTCTTTATTCCGCAAACACTTTTTAACAATGGCGTTGGGTTCTGATGTCTCTTTATTGCCCTGTTGTTTTGATGCTTGTAAATGTTTCTTTTTCTTCATTAAAGTTTCTTTTTCGACGACGAATGAATTATGTTCATGTTTTGGAAATAATTTTGCAATGGTCAGTTATAACACCTTAATTGACGTATTGCCGACATGAAATGTTTTTGTTATCGATTTGCATCTTCGTCCATGAAGGGATAATTGGTAAGTATTTATTTAAAAGGTCAAATGTTTTCTGAGTGATTTTCAGACTTTTAATGTAAAGCTGGGAAAACGTACTTTTTAAGAACATATGATTGTAAAAATTTGAGGTCAACTTAAACATCAGGCTATGTGATAGTACGTACATCAATACGAATAACTCGTACGAAAAAAAAAGAAAATGTGTGAATAATAAATGCGCTTAATTTTGTACAATAAAACTTGATTTTTTGACTTGATTCACGTATAAATGCTTGATAAATGCATTCAAGTCATCAGAAGTGTGTACAAGTAGTATTTTAACCCTGTATAGATTAGACTGGTTATAAAGTAAGCTATGTTTCTGTTTTACATTGTTTACATTGACTATTTATTGATTTGTTTCCCTTGTGTTAATTTTACTTTTGCAGTATGTTCTTCTCATTCAGCAAGAGTTTTACCTCACTTAATTGGCTATCTTATATAATTTCGGGCTCTTTAAATTTGAACTTTATTTTCATGCTCCCTTGATTGTAACTATGTATAGAAGTGATTTTGCGTGCTCATAATGTATAGATAGTGTATGACATGTACTTTATGAAGTACATTATATAAGTTAAACGTGATGATTTTCAATTTTCTTGATTACATATCGTGCACAAAATGTAATTTTCTTTAGAATTCTAAATTTAGTAGCATTTTTTATATAACTGTGTGGGTGTTCAAAGATATTCGAATATGTAGTTTTACCTTTGGGAAAGATTGAACGGAACTACTAGCTTTTGTTTGCCACTAATTGTCGCAAGTAAAACAGGATCTAGAGCAGATTTTTTTCAAAGCAGAAAGAACCGCTTATAAATCATTTTTATGAAACAGCAAAAATATATATATATAGTAATAAACAGGAAAGGAAAGAAAACGATTGGAAATTTAATATTCTCATACAAATTGACTCTTCTCAAAACCATGTTTTTTTTTCAGTCGCCCCTTTTTTCTGACCAGGAAGCGAAACAGTAAACCATCTCCATCATTAATCTAACCGATATGAAAAGGGAAATTATATAATATTTGTTTGTAATTCTCCCCATAGAACAATATTCAAAGGTACAATTAATGAAATGCACGAATGTGCGTAAGTTTGATGCATTAAAAAGTGTTAAAGCAATGAAATAAGGAAATGCCATATTAACAACATGAGATTATTTCTCTTTTTATTACATACAATGGGCAATTTAGATTTAATAAATACTAGTAATTAAGACCCATTCGCCTAGTTTATGGTTCTATTAGAGTCGAATTGGAACATTTCAAAGAAAATATTGATAGTAATAGTATCGAATTCACATTAATCTAAAACTTAATTGTCGTGAATGTATTTCTAAATCCAAGTAATATCTGAAAATGAATTTAATTTATTTGAAAGCTGTCTCTGCCTTTTTTACTAATTTTATTTGTTTTGCTCGGTCGATGTTGTCAGTTGAATCAGGCACAAATTATTTTTGATTCTCATTGATCTGATCAGCTGTTATTTCAAAATAAACAGAAATAAGGCCTAAAAGGCCACTACATGTACATGTAGATTCAACTGGATTTAAATTCGTTCGGTATGTAAATATAAGAAGAACTGAATTAATTTACAAGTGAGAAAAAACTTTAACCCTAATCTTTTAAATAGATTCAAATAAAGGATCTATAAATGAGTAGATTTTCACCATTTTTATCACACTTGTATTTTCTTATTGTGATTTTATCATACTTGTATCTTCTTATTGTGATTTTATCATACTTGTATCTTCTTATTGTGATTTTATCATACTTGTATCATCTGATTGCGATTTTCTTCTGATTGTGATTTTATCATACTTGTATCTTCTGATTGTGATTTTATCATACTTGTATCTTCTGATTGCGAATGGTTTGTTTATCCTATGAGTATTTTTGGTATTGCATTGGGAATTTTTACACGGTTATGGAAGTGCAAGAGTAGCATGAAATCCAACCTCAATTGGTTTGTCCCATTCATCAAATCAGATAATTGTGTTTCATAACAGATGCTTCTACCAAACCTGTTATTATCCAAATGAACAGCACAATCGCCATTCATCATAGTGAGCTCTATTACCTTTATGATAAATCTAGTGCAAAAAGGTACGCAAAGGTTTATAAAAATAATCAATTTTAAATCTTCTTTGGTTAAAAGTGCACTTAGCCAACAATGCCTTACACTCTATATATTAAATGTCCTATCTCATTGTGGCCAGTTAAGTAAATGTTCTTGCATATTTTTGGCTTGTACGAATGAACGAAACCTGGGTGTTTTAATTGTTAAATCTGTAAAAGGAAAAGCCAAGCAGTTGAAAAGACTGCTGAGAATTAGATAACTTTTTTGCAATGCAAATGGTTTCCGTTACATGTCTGCTGTTTTTGTATGACCTCTTCGACCTTATCTATGAAAAATCTGATAATTGATCTACTTACTACTGGTCATGGTTAATATCCGGTGTCGCTGCAACTCAGCCAATTACATGCCGGAAATGAAAAGTTTTGCGACAGTCGAATCAAATACCGGCATATGATGATAGGAAAATAGAAAACGTGGATATATAACAAAGAAACGGAAATTAGTGTTAACTGACTGAAGTCGGACGATCAACAAAACATGAGGTCCAATCAACGATGATTTCCGCTTCAGTGTAGAATGGTCTGCTGCTTGAACATACGACAAACACTTTATACAAAAGAAAGGGAAATTTGGTCATGTGTACGTATTTTGCTAGAATACCTGTCATGTAAAAATGAATTTATATATCATTATTTAGATGTAGCTGATCTAACTGGCCCAATATCAATTATATAGCCTATAGGCTTTACACGATTTTTTTTCTGATGTTATTCGAAACTCACTTTAGACAGCTGTCTTCGATATTGCAAATTATATTTTGCGATATTACAGAGGAGGTGACTGACTGGTCTATTTGTAACGGTAAGAAATGGAGGACACGAACGTATGTGAAGCTTTACCGTTAACAAATCAAATATACTTTTTATTGTGTAATCATGATATTGTATTTCTATTACAAGTGTAGATCTCATACATATATATATAAATATATATACAAGCGTCTCAGAATGTAACGACTATTCGCTACACTGCTCCATGGGATCAAATTTATACAGGGAAGATAACGTAAACTTATAGAAGAGTCTGAAAAATTCCCAACGATGTTAGAACTGTCAAATTTGCGATGCAAATTTTTTGTCGTTCCCTCCGCGGGACTCGAACCGTTGTGACATCTATGGCAAAACCGCCTGCACTATGTCCAGCGCCCTAGACCACTCGACCAGCTAGGCTATGTAAAAATATAGCTTTCGCTGACCGGGTCATTCCTCCTCGTAGGATTAATCTAGGGCTCTAACTCAGTACACGATGTAAGGTAGTATGGGACAGTTTATCTAGATGTTATTATGTAGGATAGAGGATCAAATTAATGATGCATGTCACAACAAATCAATATTATAAAACGTCTCAGAATGTGACGACTCTATTCGCTACACTGCTCCATCGGATCAAATTTATACAGGGAAGATAACGTAAACTTATAGAAGAGTCTGAAAAATTCCCAACGATGTTAGAACTGTCAAATTTGCGATGCAAATTTTTTGTCGTTCCCTCCGCGGGACTCGAACCGTTGTGACATCTATGGCAAAACCGCCTGCACTATGTCCAGCGCCCTAGACCACTCGACCAGCTAGGCTATGTAAAAATATAGCTTTCGCTGACCGGGTCATTCCTCCTCGTAGGATTAATCTAGGGCTCTAACTTAGTACACGATGTATGGTAGTACGGGACAGTTTATCTAGGTGTTATTATGTAGGATAGAGGATCAAATTAAAGATGCATGTCACAACTGCAACTGAATATGACAACCTCTGATGGTATCGAGTAAGAAAATAGAGGATCTGTAACAATATACAAATACAGCCACACCAAGTATATAATACATATAAGAAGTCTAATGGGATGAGGCAACAGTACCATCTTACTTGCTAGTACATTAATATGTAGATACATAGCATGCACGGCGAGGATCAACATAGAATGTTAATACAGGGATGTATACATATATATAATCAAGTCTAAAGTAGACCCCAACTCTAGAATCGATGCAAAGTTGTAAATTGACATATAAAAGATAAAAATTGATTGATATTTTGTGCATTTATAATATCAGCGTTTTATTTTTATTTTACTTATTGTCATTGAATGAAAATCTATTTCCTGTTTTTTTTTATGGGGGTGGAGGTTATTCACATGAAAAGTACGATTTTGTTTAGATACGTCAGCAATTAGGAATTTACAAATTGTAAAGGTTATATGCTATTGGAACGTCTTAGATATAATAATCAGCTGTTTCTAGTAGAACGATTTGTTGTCTGTGATTCAGAATGTACAGAGTTTGGAAGACCAAAAGATTTATGAACAAACTCTTATAAGATAAAGATGAAAAGATGTTCTTGAATTCAAACAAGCTCTGCTCCCAATTTAACATGTACGCTTACGAATTGCAAGCATAAAATGTGTAAAAAGTTATCTATGAAATATAAAAAAGGTCAAGGTAAATTCTTTTTTTCATTATTTCCATTCAATGAATCATTGTTTGTAACATCTCAACAAATAAAAACAATTGTGCTCTACTTAAACATAATCTTTAAAAATGCATTAGCTGTCATTTTCCGTAAATTTTTGTTTCTGTTGAAATATGCCTTAACTTTGAATTATATCTACTAAATTGTACTTTTACTATATAATTTCATTCGATACCCACAAATAAAATGTGTTAACTACATGAAATAGGTGTCTATATTTTTATTGTCTTGTTAGACAAAAAATCGACCTAAATAAATTCGGATGCATGTGACTTCTGGCGACCTTAATCCACGCACGTGCTGTAACGGTCTCTTTTTTCAAAAACAAATCTGATTGCAAAGCGAAAGTGGTAATCAACGGCAAGGAAGACCGTCGGATTCAAGCCGTAAAAGTTCGAATATAATGCAAGGATCCTTTTAAAATTTACATATTGTGATATAATGTGGCACAAATATGGTCAGTAACTGTCATTATTTATTTGAAAACTAATCAAGAAATAGATGAAATGAAATGTAAACAAGAGACGTGCTTACCTGTGTATCCGTTATTGTTATTTTTTACCAGAGTTAAAGTATTTTTAACCCAGGTCAATGTCCTGTCGGCAATCTTCGGAAGTAATGGCGATAAATAATAAGATCTAAGCTATCGAACTTCTTTGATTAAAACAAAAACGGTGTTTTCGCAATATTCTGAAGGCATTACCGACATTAACTGCTTCAATTTCATTACTACAAACTTATTTCATTGAATCAGCAAAATATCAGTAGAATCAAAACTGAACAAATTTGGCAGCTAATGCAGCTTTAAGGTTTATTCAACCATGTCCGTTTAATACCAATAATAGATGTTTTATCAACATGAAATAAGATTTTCAAGTAAGTAAACTAACAAAGATAATTCAAAACTAGAACATTTTTAAAATTTTAATGCAATTTGACAATGTCCATTTTGTAAATACTATAAAAGTGTAGAAATATCAAATTTTGTATTCATTATGACGTTTTACTGCATTAAATTCTAGCGAAAAAAGCTGGTCATACGTATTTTCATAAGAATCAGATTACCGTTTCTAAATCGAATGAAGTCATCACGATGTGGTTTTGTGCCCATCATTTATGGAAGGAGACCCCTCTGGGGGGGGGAGAGTAGTTCCCCTTTTAAATTTGTATACCACACGTATGCTGTTGGACCACGTTCATCAGATGTGTACATGCAAGAAACTTTTATATCCACATTTAGTTATAAGATCAGAATAAAAGATGGCTTGGCCGTTGTTGATGTCTAGTAAATGGCAAAACAGCATGTAATGCATTAATGAAATACAGATTTTGCAGCAATAATAACACTTGCAAACGCTTTTGTTCATAACGTCACGATAAAACAATAACTTTTTTACAAACCAGTTAGATACTCGATACCCACTTGCTAAATTGTTATCGAGTCACGTATTTCTTAGATTTGATTTAATGATTAAATAAGCATAAGATGAAGAAGATAAGCAACATGTTAGAAACATAATATGTAGGTTAACGGTCTTTAAAAGGTATAATTCTGTATCGTGTCTAAAACACTAAAATTGCATTTCATGTTTTTTGGTGGTTTGTCTTTTTTGCTTTCTTTGTTTTGTTTATTAATTTGTTCATCGGGCAAAAACGAATTATGAAATGTATCTTTTATTTTGACTTTTCAGAAAACACCAGACACGAAAAAGCATTAAAAAATTGAACTAATTTCCAATCTCTAAGTTTTAGAGTTATCAAATCAAATATATTAGCTCTTTAAGACAGCTTCAACCTATTTCCGATTTATATTTCTTCAATTTGTCGAAAGTACGATACCACGAACAATTTGAGGTAGTGTCCTTGTAAACTCAAAGTGAACTCCTCTTTATATCTCGCAAGTCCTGTTCACATCACAATGCTGCCAAAGAAGAAAATGCATTTTCTCCATCCGGTCTTAGTTTCTAAATCATGTTAAAAGTCTCTAAAGTCGGGAATTTTTGGCCTCTGTATGTATTGTTTCGTTTTCACTTTCTTTTTTACTCTTATGCTGCTGCAGTTTATATTTTACTGTACCTGTGAATAATGTTGTTTTGGGGCCAGCTGCCCTATGGTGTGAGGGTTTCCTCAATGTTGAAGGCAGACCAAGGATTGGTCTTGAACTGACTTTTCACATCCCGTTGGGGTTACATGCCTCTAACATACGCGATGACCAACCAGTATTTTTTTCTCATTCTACCATACTGGGTGACCAGACAGTATTCACTCCTTCATGTAACAAGCCTCTAACATACGTGATGACCAGACATTATTCACTCCTTCTAACATACACGATGACCAGACGGTATTTACTTCTTTATACTACAAGCATTTAACGTGCACATGACTAGAGAGTATGCACTCTTTTGTTATCTTGCAAAATATAAAGCACGCTCTCTTTATTTCCAACTGTTATATAATATTATTCCAATTATTATAAACTCAAAACAGGAAGAAGTAAAATTGACTTGTAATTTATGATTTATTCACTGCGCTGAGTAGATTACTTAAAATGCCAGTAGTTGACATGTTACCCTTGTGTTGCAAATTGAATAAACCTAGAATATTATTTTGCACTCAAGTAACAATAAACACGCTTGGTACATGTGACACGATTAGTCGAATGTGAAATTTCACGTGTTACATCACTGTCAAAAGTATCCCTGAAGAGAACCATATTAACTACAGTGATAAATCAAGCGTGATTTGAAAGTTCTAGTATTTTTTTCTTTTATTTCGCTACAATTGTTAATTTTATAAAATGCACTAAACTCTTTAAACTTAAGTCATTTTCCCTACTTTAGTGGATGCATTTAAACCTATAAAATTTGCGCTGCCTATTTTGTTAAAAACTGCTACCTGCTGATCTATGAATTATAAAATTTTTCTATATTTGCTATAATTGAGTTTTTAAACTACATTCGACTTGACACTATTTAACAAGAAGAAAGTAAAAATGACATGGGAATGTCCTTATAAATATGCAGACTATATTTGATAACATTTTATTACAGTTTAAAACTTAGAAATCAAAGGAAGCCCCTTTCATTTTGTTCTAATTTCAATGCTCTTATTCCTTCAATATTAAATAGATTATATAAAAATGACCCGTTTAAAAATACAATGTTGTACATTGCTTTGGTTTTCTCTTTTATTCTTTAGTACTGTAGTATGGTGTTTTTAAATAGTTGTAGACTATAACATATAACACTCATTCCTTACAATTTAATTTTACGTTAAAATTCAACGAGAAAATCATTAAAAATGTTGATGACGTCATAGTCAAATTACAAAATTCGGTCTATGAGATGATGGACATGTTTTTCCAACATGCATGTTACTGCTGAAGTATTGTATATTACATGTTTTATTGGTAGTTACATAAATTGATTTGATTGACACCAATTACAGAGGAGCCCCGTGCAGGTCCCGGTGTTAAAGAATAGGTCTGCAGCAGCGCTGTCGTAAAAGGCGACTAAATAGTGCTCAGGAACCTAGCCAAGGGCTAGGCGCTCTGCCCACAGAGTAACTGGGATGTTTGCCCCAGGTGGTGGAATGAGATACCCCTGGCGTGTTACATGCTGGGGTTGTCAGGCTATAATACGGAAAACCTGACCGCAAACCATAGTGGTGCACCGTGTTGGGAAAGATGCCACGTTCCTCGCACGTTAAAGAACCCTGCTGTGGTATTCGATAGGAGTAGGAACCTTTGCGCTCCACCACAGGAGGCTAAATTGCCCGACCTTACCCATCCTTCCCTTTTTATAGTGGCAATCAAAATATTTCGACCCTATAACCCTTGTGTCCCATCCTTTTTTTCATTTCATCATCATTCATGTTCATTTTATCATCCATTTCACGTTCATTGTCTGAAAATAGCTGAAATATTGCTGCTCGGACGTTAAACTCCAACAATCAATCAATCAATCAATCAACTACGGATGATTAGAAATTGTTATATTCTGAGTATATCAACTGTTATAAAAGTTTTAAGAAACTGATAATACATCATCTCAACCAGAGCAGCAATTATTTTAAACACTCTTCATTTGGTTTATTTCTGTTTACATATGAAACGTAAGTCAACGTGCAACTGATACATCGTAGACTTCAGAAGATTGTACTAAGATTTAAAACTGTATCACTTGTCAATCAGGTTCTCACTAAATACAGCATTTACTGACGCAAGTGTTTTAATGGTGTGAATTTATTTTTTCTTAATGTCCGAAAAACTTCCTTATTTCCCCTCGGTCTATTTTCAAGTATTTTAAAGTAATTTGTCTGAGACTATGTTTTATGGTTCCTTACGGAAGTAAATCTCGAATTATGTAGAAGCAGTGAAAAGATTAAGTTTCTTTAGTTACCAATTTGAAAACTTTTTATGTGATTAAAAGAGTAATCAACGGAAGAAAGATTCGGGCGGCATTCAAAAGAGTGTATTCCAGAAAAAGACACTACCCTGGAAAAATAGACAGAACAAAGAACATAAAATAAGCTAAATAACACGTACAAAGAAACTAAAGTAATTGAGCAACCAGAACTCCATAAAAACGTACCGCATGGACCAGTACCCCGGGAGGGTGTCACCTGTGTTTTCTAGAAAAAATCCGCCGAGTCATAAGATATAACGCCCAGTGAAGACAAAAGCGTAAAGAAAAACTTTGACACAAAACGGTCTTTGTTGCTGTCTTATAGGACTTACAAATACAAAACCTGTAATTCTAGACAAGACAACTAGTAAGATTATTTAATGTTTTTGTTGACAGCGCATACAAGGATTGAAAAATACTATTGAACGAAATTGCAGCGGCGGAGGTTTAGCGCGCTATAAAACCTAGACTAAATCAACGTTTCCATCGAAACAAGTCCGGACTATTGCGGTGTTATAAACTTTTCGGATTTTACCTTGATATCACTATTTGTTTTACGGACTTTTCTTTTTGACGATTCCTTTCGACTACTGTATAGAGTTTATCGGTGATTATATTATCTTCATTAATATATGTATTTAGCCACTATGTTTTGAGTTTTAAAGTGATATATGAATCATGATTTATTGAATATACAATTTAGAATCATTATCAATACATTGATTTATTTAATACATACTTTGTCATGATCTACTTGGCCTCCTACAAACCTCGTGCTGCTTGTTTTCAATTAGTAGAATTGAACTATCAATCTGAATCCTAATAAAGTCATTTTATTCTTTCTGTTCATTGTACAAATGCATCCCGATATACTCGCACTGCACCACACACTTCAAGCGCACACCCACTCATTACTCAATTTAAATGGCAAGTTAATATTGAAGAATTTAACAACAAGAGCAAGTTGACAATTTAATTAATTGAACTAAACGCACTTAGTATTCTGGAAATACTTCGAGAAAATTGTTTCCAATTTTAACTGATTTCTAATTTAAATGCAAATTAGTTCTTTGCGTTATTAAATTGCCGAAAGATAAAAATTCATCCACACCTAATATTTGCAAACGTTTCATATTCTCATAATCTTTTCAATTATTTTTTTAAATAAAGAATAGTTGTTTTTGTTTCAATTAAATTGTTCAGTCGGTTGTATGTAGTATCGTTATTAATATCAGACAGAAGGTAACTCGCGCATGTCAAAAACCTATAGAATTACCTTTTGTTTCTAATTCAAAAACAGTTACAGGTTGAATTACCAGTCTTATTTTATACTCAAATTGTTTCACTTTTGGGATGCATATTATGCAAAAGATAGCATATAAAAACTGATGTGGGTGTTCCTGCAGCCTCCCTTTTCACAAAAAATCGTAAGAGTAAAATTAGTCGTAAGTGGTGAAGCCACAACTCTACTTAACTCTATTATGACATCATAACTAACGACTAATTTTACACTTAAGATTTTTTTGTGAAAAGGACCGCCAGCTTTGTATCACCTCTATCATTAGCAGTGTCTGAATTATATTTGGATGGTTACTTGAACAATCGCAATGGGAAATTTGTAGTTATTTTTTAAGAACATTCATGTTTAAATCAGGACGACATCAAAAATTAAACGGACGAATGTATATTACCACCTGATGATTAAAAAAAGGGAATCACAGTCAACATGCAGCTGTGCAGTGAAAATAGATCACGCTAATGTATAGAAAAAAATAACATTACTTTGCCAATCTGACATTCTACTAGCTTCTGGTTTCTTTGATGATATGGTCACATTATAACAAAATTAATGATAATGTAGTGCATGATTTATTCAAAGTTCCCATGTACAATGTAGATCATCAAGATATTATTAGTTAGATATATACGTAGGGCATATTATTTACACTCTTATTTAAAAAAACACATATACGTAATGAAATAGACATGTTTTTACATGGTTCTGACTGGTAAGTAAGGGTGACGCTTTAACATATGCATCTTTATATTTTAATGGAAATGTCAATTAATGCTACAGTGCCACCTCCTTATTGTACACCAAGTAGGCAATATACATCATCAGTGTCTGGTGTAGAATATTCTTTCTCATATTGTGCCATAATATTTGTCTGAAAGCTGATTTAAAGCAACATAAAACTTATTAGTATACAAATTTACTACGCTAGTATATAAAACAAAACATCCAATTGAGTTAAAGGATTTAATTGCAGTGAGTTACATGCAAATAATGTCCCTGTTCACTGCTTAATGACTAGAATACTCTAATATCGTGTTTGATGAATTTAGGATTATTTTGCCCGAATTCCATGAAACGTCTCACGAGGGAATGACTGTAGACAAATTAAATTACTGAAGATATCAAAAGTCCATTCTGCCTTTATAGAGGAAAAGGTTTATACCGTAATGAAATTGTGAAGAAGTAAATGGAAAAAATATTACCATTAGCTTTACAGGAAAATACAAGAATAAGATATTATTTTGACGGGAGTGTTAAGCTGAATACAAATGAGTGATATTGAAAGGGACAAAGATATATATTTATATAAAACAAAGCGCAGATTCGTGTATTTTTTCCCATTCTATATATTTTAAATTATCACCTTAGAATAAAATCCGTACTTTGGATAATATCTCCCCCTTTCTATCTCCCTTAGTTTCGACCATTATAAATTACGTTTAAAAATCTTTATGAAAAACCGATTGCTCTCATATTTGGTGAAATAATGTTCTGGTACCAATGGCAGAAAGGTAATAACAAATTTACCGAACTGATGAAATCAAGCTGTAATAAAAAGGAATTGTCAAATGGAAAGTCCGTATAATAAATGGCAATCCGGAAATAACTGCAATGGTCCTGGTGCAGGCATTTCAAATGAAAGGGGGATCAAACCAGGTTTTATAGACGGCTAAACTTTTAGTTTATTTCATACATTACATATTACTACCGTAAGTACCCCAACTTTCAGGGGGGGGATTGTTTTCAGGTTTCGACTATATTGTTCGGTGAGTCGTACTAAAATTTATGAATATATATTATATTACTTATTCTCATCCGAATAAACAAGGGAGTTGTAGGTTCGGAGTTTTGAAGGGAAGGGGAACCCCATCTTCTATATCTTCATGTGCACATTCGTGAGTTAGCTTGTTTAAGGTTTGACTTGATGTATTTAACAAACCCCAACTAAAGCAATTTGTTTAGTTTCATCAAGACGTCAAAAAAAATACCCGAAGATTGATGTCAGAAACTTACTTATTAACCAATCGACATATTATATATAAAAACATAATGTACACTTACGAGGAGATATTAAGAATTCAACATCGCCAGGAGTGTAATCTCAGACACATTGAAATCTTTCTGGAGGGTGTCTGAAATTTCCTACTTTATTTTCTGGTGTTGCTTGATTCTTTTTCTCACGCTTTCGTAACCGTGATGACGCGAATGTTTTTTTCAATCAAAACAACTGTTTACCAAGAAGCGCGGTATTGACTAGGAACCAGATTAGGAATCAGATTAAATAACTTGCATTGGCTATATATAGATATCAGGATTCTGATAATGCATATGACCTATATAGTCAATAGTAACGAGCCCCTGTGTCTGAATTGGAAATTGGGTAATGTTGGGTAATTGGGTAAACACGTCACCGATCAGCAGCTTAAAATGGGGTAGTAATATATATAATTATACAAATCATATGCGAATGTAGAGTACTGAAAATACAAGTGCAAGAAGTCGCTAACAATATTAGTGATTTAAAAATGTACATAGAAAACCCCCTTAGGAACAGCCATTGTTTGTATACTGTAATTTAATATGTTGGAAAAGACGATATACCCAGGTCTGTATACATTAATCCAATTCTGTATTGATTTTATCGTTCTATATCTATTTGCTTTTTGCAATCACATGAAGATACTTAAGTATGTGACAGAGGTTTTGTCTTGTCATGTTCTGCTGCTTGCTGAAAGAAAATCACATTTTTTATTGCAGGTTTTTCTGTTTTTTACTGTATCTTTTTTTTTTCATACAAAGATTATTTGTATGATTGATAGTTAATAAATAATTTCGACAACAGAGTTTAAAACATCTGCACGAAAAGAAATATTGCAATAAATATTTTTTTAATGAAGTGAATATATTGATATTATAGACGCTATTGTTTTAAGTGAAAGTTTTTGTTGTAGTTATTTTGTGTGTGTGTTTATTTCTTCTTACCTTAATTCTATCCTTCACATCTTTCGGATAAGATTTCTGGGAAATACTATGTTACAACAAGGTTGAGTTTATAGTAAAAATACCAACCATTCATCTCAACCATCGGGACACATTAGTTCATTAGTCGGTGAATGTTTTTAAGTAAAATGCCCATCCAACATCTGCACCGGACCTGTGGTATTATTCTTCCTCAAAGCTTACTTAAAGGTGTGTTAATACTTGATGAGGACCTTCTCTGAAAGTATTTACTTTTTTGTTGTTATGTTACACCATCAGTGAATTTGTGAAATTTCATCATATCCGTTTCTTCTTCTTCTTTTTCTTCTTTCTTTCTTTCTTTCTTTCTTTCTTTTCTTCCTACTTCTTTTTTACTTCTTATTCTTCGTCCTCTTCTTCATATTCTTTTCTTTATTATTATTGAAGAGCTTATGATGACCAAGTCATAGTTTTCCCTCGTTTTTATCTGGTGTGTGTAAGTTGACAGTTTTCAAGTCATAGTTTTCCCTCGTTTTTATCTGGTGTGTGTAAGTTGACAGTTTTCAAATCATAGTTTTCCATCGTTTTTATCTGGTGTGTGTAAGTTGACAGTTTTCAAGTCATAGTTTTCCCTCGTTTTTATCTGGTGTGTGTAAGTTGACAGTTTTCAAATCATAGTTTTCCATCGTTTTCATCTGGTGTGTGTAAGTTGACAGTTTTCAAGTCATAGTTTTCCCTCGTTTTTATCTGGTGTGTGTAAGTTGACAGTTTTCAAGTCATAGTTTTCCCTCGTTTTTATCTGGCGTGTGTAAGTTGACAGTTTTCAAGTCATAGTTTTCCATCGTTTTTATCTGGTGTGTGTAAGTTGACAGTTTTCTCGTTTTCTTGGCAACATCTTTGATATCAGAGATGTTCGACAAACCTGAAGCGTACAAGTTATATGAAGTTCATCGTCCTAATAAACATCATTACGGATATTTTTACTTTAAATGTATTTTATCTCTCCAATAAAAAGTATAAATGTTTTCACCTAATATAGATGCCAATGGTTGCGCCTTTTACCTTAGTTAATCGGGCCTTTTACCTTAGTCAAAACACACAAGGGCAATGGTCTGTCCGAAAATTTTTAACCCTAATTGAATAGTGTTAACAACTAATTATAACATCAACACACACTCTGTAATGAAATATTCTAAAAAGTATTGTTCTTATATCTTAAACTTTTAAAATATTGCGATAACTTTGGTCTCGTATACAATTTACTTGAGAAACTTCCTTAATTCTTGGTTAAATAGCTGCTGATGAAAAACGTGTAAATCATACAAAAATTTACAATATGTTTAGGATTGGTATTTTTGTATTATGGCAGTCATCTGTCATTCAATGTTCTCGTTTCTCATTAACATGAAGTAATTACCTGTAGACTAAGTTTCTAGTCAAATTTATCAAAATCGTATACGATTAGGATAATTTGACTTAAAAAAAATCCTATGGAGATTGCTTTCTATCGATTTTAATTCGAATATAAAATTTCTTTGGTCATGCTTTCGAAGGAATGGTAGTTACGCGATGTATTGATAGTGACATTTGTCTCTTTTAAAGAAAACACCCATCTTAGAATAATATTTAAAATAAAAATAAGTGGATTTTTATTAAGTGATTATGGTCACTTTTTTCTTAAGAGAAACTTGTGGTGTATACAGGACAGAAATGTATGATACAAAGAGACAATAAGTTACCATAATAACATTTTTTTCAAATCTATAAATAAGATATGTTATGTTGATATGACATAAATGTACCTTTTGATACGATAAGAAATTTTTTGTCATTTATTCACTATTCATGGTCGACTATTAATGTCCTTGATAAGACTAGATTTAAAACCACAAAAGAACTTTTAAACATAAACATATCTAATGCATTTGAGGTCTATTTATCTTAACGTTTCATGATGTTTCCATCACGCGTGCTTTTCATTGACTATCCCAATGTTTATCTTTTTTATCATCTTCGTAATCAACTTTTCATAGCGAAATCGCAAAACGACACTTAAGGGAAATAACTTATTCAATTTTTAATACAAAAACCTAATACTGTTTCTTTTAGGATTGTTGGCTGCTTATTATGTGAGCGTATATATACTTTAAAGCATTACGAACAAATTCATATAAGCTTTAATTAAGGAACAAAGGAAAATTCATATAAGAGTTATGATGGAATGAAACAAAAACCTTTTTTTTTTTGGTATCTTAATTTCTGTATTCCTTTCTGGTTAATTCAAAATTTAAAACTGTGTGAGACGAATAGATAACTTGGACGTTATAACCAGAGAATGATGCTTTTCACTATGAATGTACGCGATGGTTACACATCTAATGCAAGGACATAGTATTTATCTCGTCCGATTATTTTTATGGCTGAAAACATCTGTATGACAAATCCTTAAAAAAATAACAGCCTTTTCAATGCATAATATCAGTGTGCCTCGTTTTCACATCATTAAATCACCCAATAGAATAAAGTAAAAACAACATTAATGTTTCGTAAAGAAATTAAAGGTACAAAATACATTAGAATTTCTGTAATGTGTATCATTGTCTTATAGGCAGTTGAAGGACGCATCTCAAAGAGTTAATCCAGAATAAACGACAATAAAAGAGATAATATCAACAATATCAATTACTTAGCAATAATGGAATCACTCGTTAAAACATTCAGAGCCATTCAGAATTGCTTTCGTAATTACTAAAAGATGTAAAGGAATAGCATTAAAAAATGTCTTTCAACAGAATAATAATTTCAGTTAAAGTCAGATTCAGATATGGTTTAGAACATAAATCTTAAAAGTGAATGTAATTATTTAACGCGAATCCCATTATATAGGCAGAACCTATAATAATAGTGCAAACATTTAATTCAGCAGTGAGTGTTACATGCAGCAATGCCTTTCATTCTGACATATATAAAATAAAAACATTGTACAAAGAAAAAGTCAACCTACAAATAACCGATTTTATATACTACCAATTTTCAAGTTCATCTTTTACGTAGTAACAGACTAGAACAATGGTTTGTTAGCTACTCTACTTTTCTGTTATGATATAAATGAAACAAAATATCCCATAAATGTCTTTTTTTTTTCAATTCCAAAAACTCAAACAGTAAAAAATATAACACATGTACATAAATTTGAACTTCACTGTCAGAGATATTTCTGATGACACCATCTAAAATTTGCAAAAAAATCCTAACAACAAAAAAGGTTTGGCGTATAAAATGCAATAGCCTACATTGAACAGTTAATGGTGGCATGGTCATACTTGAAGTAGCAAGCAAAATAAAAACTGGCAATATTTTTTACTTTTAAGCTAATAATGTGCTGAGAATATGTCGACCTACAGGCAAACCGATTTTGCTATTTTGCGCAACCTATTGTCTACCCAACTTAGGTGAATGTGTAAAAAGTATATTTCAAATTTGAATAGTATTCTCGATTCGTAATGTTACTTTATGCCAATTGTTTAAAAATATAGTATTCAACATACTGTAAGCTTCGAAATCGTATCGCGGACATTCTGATATTTTTACTTGTGTAAATAATATATACATGTATGCAATCACACGTCTCTATATGTTATAGACTTCCACAGTTATGCACTTTAAATCATCATATGGAATTAATTTCATATTTTAAAAGATCAAACAGAATGGGATTTATCAAAGAAATAGAGAATTCCTCGTGGGTTTTGTAATTTAACCTTAAATACACTGTATGAACGTGGACATTTTAAGAATGACAAAGCCGACATAAATATTGTAGAAGATTATACGAACTTGATTAAACTTTTTAAGACGCATTTCCGTCAATTGCGTTTGAAGTTAAACAATAGGGATATTGACAACGGATCCTTGTTTCAGTCAAGCTTATCAATATAAAGCATATCTTTTGGGACCATGATCAAAACTTGATTCACTGTCATTGATACAAATTAATTATGCTCTTACTTCATTAACTAAAACTTTTATTTTCCATTTTCTGTTGATCCCCACTATGAAATCCTTTTAGGACTTACACAATAATATTAAGAACAGTAAATAGAAACGAAAAACAGAACATCGCCCGATTAAACAAAGTACTAGTATATAACAAAGGGAATGCATTTCACTTCATTCAATTTATCGTATTTAGGTTTTGTTGAGCTAAAATTTTCAATCTTATTGATGAAAATTGATGCTACTACAAATATTGTGTTAACAAGATTAAACATTTATAACATGATAAAAGTCCTCTAGGAAAGGATAAGTTACGGAAATTCCATAAATGATTTAGATAATTTATTTTTTTTTCTTTTATTTCAATTGTTTTACTTTTCTGTTGTTTCTTCGGATGAGCGATAATAACAAAGGGATAAGGACGTTATGGGATCAAATTTGCCCTAATGATAATAATGGGGAAATGAGGATTTGTTTCAATCCAGTGGTAATTAATTATGACAGCCATCGTCGTTTTACTGAATTTTGCACAACATAGCTTTTCCATGGTAAAAATATGGTACCGTTGCTTAAACAAAAAAGCATCACGATCAGTGTCATAAAATATAAAAATAACACTCATATACTCAGTATATTGCAAATTTCGATATGCTGTACACATGTGTCATTGAGAATCAAATATAATAATTTTATACTGAATATTACAGGTTAAAATCTGTATTACATGCGGTATCAATCCGAGACTCCTATATCACACCAAGGGTCACCCGCCTGCGGAATAATATAGATCGAGGGTTGATACCACATGCGATGTAGATTTTGACATGTCATGTTCATTACATCATATATTTTAAACACATGTATACTTCAAGTATGGTCCATGAAGGGGTGCGATATAGGTCTAGAGTTGAGATAGAGGGTATGCGACGTAAGGGTTTAAACAAACACTTGCATATGCGGAAAATGTATATTTTAATCTAAACATTTTTAGAGTGCAGAAACCCTCTCGGACCCACCTGGGGTCTGGGAGTAGGCCAGAGCGTCAACAGAGTAGCCCAGCCGCTAGTAGGACATACTCTGACTGAGTTCTTTGGTCAGGTATCCCAAAGGCTGGGCTCCGCTACCTCCAACTCCTAACATACATCTACTAACACAATCCCCCAAGGGGCGGTAGGGGCGGTCGTGCGAGATCCGCAAGGAAAGTAAAGACAGTAAAAACCACCAATCGGAATTAATCAAAAAACATATAGGATTAAAATACAAGTACATGATAACGATCATCACATAGTTGGTAATGTCTACAGATAAAATATACTTTTATTTTCCCAAAACGCAGTAAAGGGTAAAAAAATCTATTGTTCATCTAATTTATCTAATTCATTTATCATAAAGTCTGTGATTTAATTATAGTAGATGTATATATCATTCAACGCAACTATTTAACCAAATTTCACATAATATCCACTATAAATAATACATCTTTTTTGTCCGCTATCATTTTCTGTAATCGACGAAATTGAACAAGAATCAAGGAACATTGTTCAAATTTGAGTAAAATGTAGTTTGTCTTGATTATCTAAACCCGCTTTCAAATTTATTTCATTTTGTTGTTTTTTTTGTTTTTTTTTGTGTTTTTTTTTTGTGCTGTTTTTTTTTTTTTAATTTCACATGGTGTTTATTGTTTGTTTTTTTTTAATTGTTATTTACCACTTTTCACACTTTAATCATTAAAAGTGGAGACTTTGATATGAGTTATATAAAAAAATCGGCTCCTTAAGGCAATATTCGAGTAATATGATATACTGTCAAATAAAATATTTTTGTGGTTTTAAATTCAATAGATTGTTAAAAAAACATGTGCAAGATATGAAACACTGACACGTTGTGTATTTTTCGAGAGAGAGAAATGATACTGGAAACAAATTGAATTATATATATAAGTAATGTTAATTGTATGCAATGACTTCCCTTAAACATATATTTTTCATGCAAAATTCATCTATCATCGGGGTATCACTTCAAGAAAGAATCAATTACACGTAGCCCTAATTTTTGTAATAATCAAAATATTGTATGATTAAATACACGACTTCATTATTTCAGAGTAAGATTCTATAAACGGACTTAAATGGTTATGAAATGTAAAAAAGAACTTTAATGTTAATTATTTGCTTTTGGAGTGAAAAAAAAGATTAATCTATTCTTATATACGGCTATACGTGTCAAGCCGCAGTGTTACTAAAAAGCTAAACATTATTCTAACAAAATCCTTTACTGTTTACATTTTTTTCACATTGAAGCCTTTTCTTACAATGTCATGCCTGTAAGCCGAACACAATGTGTCATAGGCGTATATCTCTAGCATTGGTGTTGCCATAATCAGTATTGTTTTTTTTTAATTAATTTTGTGACAGTTAATCATATACAGTAAAAGCACCTTAAGGTGTGAGTTGGCCATGAGAATTCCGACCACTAAAATATGTGTGTTACGCAATACGCCAAGGACATTCAGTGTCTCATCATCTGGTCTTTTTTTTAATCTAGCATATAGGTAGGTCTAATCGAAGGAAATTTCGGTTTGATGATCATACATTTTGATTTTGTAAATTATTTGCTAATATATCTGTTAGCTATGTTATTATTTTGCTTTTCGTGTTAGACACTTTCAACACTATGTTTTCAGACTAATTGAGATAATTCCCCACTTCACTTTTAAAGATTTGTGATGTATAATAAGTCCCTGGCATTTGAGAATTCATCACTATCAGAACCGGAAATGACATGACAAAAACTGTCTTCTCAAATCATCTTCCAGATTGCATAATTTCCTTCAATGATACAGTTACTTCTCATAAATCCTCAAGTGAGGATTCATACCAATACTCTGATAAAGGCTGAATAACTTGATAACAATGAACTATTCGTCAATCTTGATTTTATAATGGTAGTTATACGTCAACGTTTTATAACACGAAAATGCAAGTCGCTCACAAATGTGTTTTAACCTTATTGTTTATCCAGTAACAAATTAATTCTATCATAATTACACAATATTTGTGAAATTAAATACTTATGGAAAGCATTAGTAGATATCTATAGATATCTACCTCATTAACAAATGATAGACCAAAAAAAAAAACACCAAAAATAAACAACTTACAGTGTTGTAAAGAGGGTTTCATGGCATTTATTAAAAATGTACAATGCACACTGTTGTGTTTCTTTTCGGCAATAATGCAGAGTCAATAATTGCTCATCTTAAAACACCCTCGAATAACTATTTTGTTTTTATTTACATGTACAATAATGAGCGTGTAAGTACCGTCTTAAATATTACGAGATGACAAAAACATGCTAACATGACAAGCGGTATTACAAAAAAAAGAAACTAAAGTTGGAATCACTTCTGATGAAAATCTTGGAGTTGCTCTACTGACAAATTTACAAAACATGTATGATATATTTTATTAGACTGAGCTTAGAACGATTCACGGCGATAGATATGCACTACATCAGATCGATTGATGACAGTTTCAGGGGGATTCTAGGTTAAAATCGTTCGTGGTGATTCTCGGGAAGAACGATTTCCGACAATTCTATTAATATTCTCGGGCAGAATAGTTTCCGATTCTTCAAGGTCAGAACGATTTCTGATCATTGTAGGACAATTCTAGGTCACAATGATTTTTTGACAATTCTGGTGCAAAACGATTCCCAAAAATTCTAAGACAGTGCTAGGGTAGAACGATTCCCGTCAATTCAGGGACAAGTCTAAGGCAGAACGATCTAAACAATTCTATTACAATTCCAGGGCAGTACGATTCCCGGCAATTTCAGGACAACTCTAGGCCAGAATGATTTAATCTTTGAAGAATTCCCTGTATACTAAATCTTCACAACTATTTGTCGCTTATAAAATGTAGAAATGAAATGGCTTATGTTCCTCCAGACTGATTGGTTGTGACGTCATTTCAATATGATAATTCTTTGTCATAACGATTTCTAATAATGAAAATTTTAACCCTTGACAAAACCAAAAGTTTCCTGGCTGACAGAACGAAACATAGGTTAGAAATGATCGCTATTGTATATTCTGGAATGCATTCAGTAAAGTTTCTTTAAAATCAGTTTTGGATGATCGTAGTATACTACGTCATTTCAGACAACCAGATTTTGCGAAACAATGTATCTATGCATACGATACATTAATATGATAATTCAGTCGAACTTTTGTCGTCTGGGAAAACAAAATTTATTGCATGGACATGCAATAAAACCGTTCAATCCAAAATGAACCGCAAAATTATAACATGTCTAAAGCAGAAAACGTCAATAGCAACGCTTGAAGAACATTGCATTGTAAACCACCAAAGTGACGAAATAAAAATTACTATACAATCTATATAAACTCGAACGTAATTTCGTTTATTTTTTCGACAGAGCAAACAGTCCTAAGAACTACTTTGCTTTGCAGACACAATTAAATGACACAAAAGCTATGTAACCTGACATTACAATCGAGAATATAATTTAGAAATATCGTTTTAGGTAAAAGTGATGTCGAAGATGTACTTTCTATTTTGAATATTAAATCCTCTGGACCAGACTCCATAAATCTTCGACTTCTAAAGGAGGCCTAGTCTATTTAAAAATACCCCTTTTGTAAACTATTTAATGTGTCGTTATCTTTGTCTCACTTCCCGAATAGATGGAAGAGGTTGAATGTAATACCAGTGTTTAAGGATGGTTCTACAGGGGAAGTCAAAAACTATAGACCTATCTCATTACTTTGCGTTATTTCAAAATGTATGGAGAGATGGGTTTACAAACATGTACATAACTTTTTAATACAAAATGAAATAATTACACCCAGCCAATCGGGTTTTACCAGGGGTAGGACTCTGCCATTAACCAGTTAAAATATATGTCCGACGATATCGGGAGAGCTCTTTTGTGACATAAGCTAGGCATTCGACTGCAGTATTGCAAAGAGATCTCTCATTCAAATTCCAAAAATAACGGTATTTGTTGGGATCTGCTACACTGGTTCAAAAATTATCTTTCCGGGGGGAAACAAAGGGTGGTTCTTAGTGAAAGTTCTGACTGAATATCCGTTGAAGCTGGTGTTCCCCAGAGCTCCATATTATGACCCTTGCTATTTTTATTATTTATCAATGAAATTATTGGAGATATTAATGCCTGTCTTAAAATATTTTGCTGATAACACGAGCATTTATATAACAGTAGACAATCCCCAATACCTGCTGACAGACCAAATAGAGATCTTGAAAAGGTTCATAACTTGTCAAACCAGTGGTTGGTTAAATTTAACCCACAAAAGACGGAAACAATAACCATATCCTGTAAAACCGTTAAGCCAGTACATCCGCCTATTCATACGGATGGCCATAACATTCAAGAGGTTGCTTCTTATAAACACCTGAGCATTTATTTTTCAAGTAATGGTTCTTAGTATGTGCACATTGAATATATTGTGAAGGAAATGTTTATGAGAGTAATTTGTTTGCGTAAGATGCGTTTTGTCCTTGAAAGGTATGTCTTGGAGAAAATGTACTTTTCTTATATCATACCTATTCATCTAATATCTAATTAACAAGTTAGAGAGTGTTGATATAGAAATCATGCGCATTATCACGGAAGGGACAAAATTCAATTAAATTTCATTAGAAAAATTTTATCAAGATACGGGTTGGGAGACATTTTCGTCCAGAAGGGAAATACATAGACTTATTTTGTTATATAACATTATAAACAAGGAATCCCAAAGTTATTTATGTGATCTTATTAGTAGTTCAGTTGGTTATCGACCAGTTGGTTATCGACACGGTAATTTTACTCGTCAAGTTCATAACATGGTTAATTTTCCAACACGCACAAACTTGAATACTTTCTGCCCTCGACTATCTGCATGTGGAATAGTTTGCCATGGAAACACGAATGTCTGGTTCATTAAGCATATTTAAAAGAAAACCAAGGACATATAAAAATTCATGTCCAAAATATTGTTATAAAGGGACAAGGCAAGGATACATTCTTCATGCAGGGCTTCGCCACGCCATTAACGAGCATCTGTTCCTACGAAATGTTACATAGACTCTTCAAATTGTTCATGTGGATGTGGTCATATGTAATCAACCTATCATTTTCTTTTCCAGTGTCATAAGTATGACAAGCTTCGTACTTTAACTTTAAATACACTTAGTTATCCTATCGATATAAACTTGTTATTGTATGGGTCAGATATTTTAACATTTGATGGAAATATTCACATATATAAAATTGTTCAAAAATATTGTTCAGAGCAAACGCTTATGTTGAACTGTATTTCATGACTCCTTTCATTCTTTCCAACACGATTACATTTTTATCATTATTTAATTTGTTTCGTTTTCAATATCTATATTATATTACATAGTAGTACAGGTACATGGTGTTTCTTGTTTCCTAAGCATGCTTGGTGTATGCTTAAATGTATAAATTGTCAGTAATGATACGGAGACGGTTTAATAAAAGCTTAGCGCTTGTTTCCGAATCCTGTTTGTCAAACTTTGTTTGATCTGTTTTGTACCTATGTTTGATATCTATACATAAATATGTTTAAACTAATGACAAGTAGCCTACTGATGATCATTGCCCCTGTTTTTCGTGTAAATCGTTCTGAAACGTTTTATTACTTATTTGTTAAGAGCAAGGTTAACTTCTTTATTTTTTTTATTTTATATTTATTCACAGTTCATGTTATCTCGAAACGAGATTCCCTACTGTAGTTATTATATTTGTTTTGACGATATAAGTACTATGTCTTCTTCGTTAAAGAATCAGGCAAAATGTGAACCAAGTGTGGCACATGAAGGGAAAAATTCACACATTTTTATTGCATTACTAAAGTATTTATATCTGATAACTACCAGAAATAACCATGAAAGTGTTTGTAAAATTTGCTTTTTTAAGTTAAGTGAGGTCAAATTTAGTTGAAATACACTATACTAAGAAAAATGGGGAATATTTTTCCGTCACTATTCTCTTATATAAGCAGTGAAAAATATCTACGTCAAAGATGCTTCAGAATATATTTAAATACCTTGTTTGTTTTGTTTTCTAGATGTATTGAATATATTATAGGCAAAAAAAATTTAGAACAATGACTTGCCATCCATTGCCTGATTCTTATATAGAATTGTACTTAGATGTGTAAAATAAAGTCTCACTAGTACGTAGGCTGTCTGTTAATATTTAATGATTCACTGTTTTGTAACATGACACTTAGATATATGATTTTTTTTAATCATTATTACATACATGTATGAATATAATCGTTGCCATCATGGTATAGTCATTTCGAAGTGTTTTATTCAATACATATTGGTTGAATTGTTTCGATACACTTTTAATATTTTTCTAAGGCATGACTATTTTTTTTAATTCCTTTTACGTTTTTACTCAATGATAGTTAAAACAAAAAATAAAATTATAATTCCGTAAGGAAAATGATTCATGAAATTGTACTTCCCAAATTTGAAATAATATCAAAATTTAAATTCAAATTTATAAATTAGGGGGAAACGAAGAAATTCTATCTGCGAATTACAAAATAATGTTATAATCTACCTGAATCTAAATGTCATAGATTTTGAAAAAGACAACTCTTGACCTAGTAGGCTTCATCATTGTTATATGTTCAGAAACCTCCTTGATGGTAGACATTTATCATGATTAAAATCCGGAGACTACGTGACAGGAACGGACTTCTCCATTGGTCTTGTTGATGGAATAATTGTATTAACGTAAGAACAATGTTACAACAAATAATCATAAATAATCCTTAATCAAGTTAACAAAGCAGTACAACTGTATATTTCTGTTCAAAGATCCAACAGATGATATCTCCATCAGAAGAGAACATATACAATGACCAATAGCATATAATTGACAAATGACTACTGATTGACGATGAACGGTGATTTGACTTCCGACTAATTTAAAAGCGGTTACCGATCAACGAAAACCTATTAGGAGACCATTATTGTATTTTAAGCGAATTTGATTTAATGATACTTAAAGTCACGAGGTGTTTAGTTTATCTTTTTGGTCACGGAGTTTCGTTTTGCAGTAAACTGGGTGTCAGTTGAAGCTTACCATATCGGTTCACTTTGTCATTCCTCTATGCTTAAGGACGGTGGCTTTCATGTTCTTCCGTATCCCTGTAATGACCTGTTTTTGTTTTTTGCTTTTTTTGTGTTACTCTTTTACTTTCTTGTTTCATCTTCCGTTTAACCTGTTGCCCCTTTGCTTCTTTTGAAATAGTTATATCGTTAACTGCATTTCATGTGTAAAAAAACAGGACGTTGTCAACACATAATATGTTCTTCTCTCTTTATCACACGTTCGATGAACTCAACAATGTTCCAATAAATATTAGGAGATTATTGTGTTTAAGCACAATAAACACGTTTGTTTGAATAAAGTGTTAAGAGTTTGCAATGACGACGGTTGACCTTCTCGTCTTTTTAGACAGAGAACGTAAAACACTTTCTCTTAAAGAATTATCTTCTCATATCAAACCTATGTAAGACTTATAATTCATACAATATAGTAAACAGAATAAGAAAACTCACTAAGTTTTTACACTCATTTTCATATATCTGATAACAGCTGTATTGACGCCGAAAATATCAGTCATGGCCGATCAAAATCAAAAGTCAGAGGAAAAGTGTTATTTATTTCTGTAAGTGGATTAAAAAATGAATGTTTAGCACTGGGTTTTGTTGAAGATAACGGATATACTATGTTAAATTTAAACAAAATTAACAGTTGTCTTGGTAGAGTATAAACTGTTCTTGATGGAGAATTGAAAAACGAAAATAAAAAAAGATTTCGCAAGTTTTACAAAATTTGATTTTATTTATACTAAAGACACTGACATCAAACACAAATTTGCAAGATGCTATTTCTATTGTATATGGACGACACATAACAGCCTCATATCACGAATTATGTGGTGTGTTTCTACATGTCATCAGTATATATCCAGTGTGCATGAAGGAGTTACGCAAGCAATTAAATATATTATTATATCTCAGCCTTGACAAGTATTTCAAACTTGAGAAATTGGTATTGTTAATACTTCCTCTACGGTTGTATCTGATAGAGAATCATGGCACCTTCAGAGAGAAGACACAGAGAACGTTATCATACTGAAGAGCACACATAGCACCTTAAGTGAAGCCAATAACAGTGTCATCATACTAAGAATGAGACAAGGCACCTTCAGAGAGAAGCCAAAACGAACGTTATCACACTAAAGAGCACACATGGCGCCTTCAAAAAAGTCGGAAACAACATCGGCATTACCGAGGAGAATATGGAACGTTCATAGAAGCCAATATCAACGTTAGCATTACTGAGTGGTAAATATGGTACATGTACCATCAAAGAAACTAAAACCAACGTCATCAATCTGAGGAGACGAAACCAACGTGATCGTATTGAGCAGTTCACACGGCATATTCAGAGAAACCAAGACTAATAACAGAATTAACAAGAACACAAGGCACATTCAGAAAAGCCAAATGCAACGTCCTAATATTGACACCCTTAGGAAAACCTAAACCAGCGTCATCCGACTGAGAAGTACACATGCTCCACAGAAGCCAATACCAACGTCATCTCTACCGAGGTGTAAACATAGCATATTCAGAGAAGCCGAAGCAAACGTCATTGTACCTGGGGAATACACATGGCATCTTCAGAGATTAAATATGCCAAAACTAACATCATGATACTGAGGAATTGACATAGCACCTTCAGAAAAGTCTAAAACCAACATCACTATACTGAAAAATACTCATGGCACCTTCAGAAAAGCCGTTACAAAAATCAGCATTATCGGGGAGTACACAAATACACAAAACACTTTCAGAAAAGCCTTAAACAACGACATCATACTGAGGAAAACACAAAACACTAAACTGGCGTCAGCTTTTCCGATAACAATTCACATTCAGAAAAGCCAAAACCAACGTATCGTACTGGGGAGTACACATGACTCCTTCAGGGAGCAGAAACAAATATCAGCATTTCCGATGAGTACACATGGCACCTTCAGAGAAACCGAAACCAACGTCATCATACAGATGAGAACACAAGACTTTTCCAGATTAGCCGAAACCAACGTCGTCGTACTGAGGAGTACACGCGATCCTTTCATAGTATTTGAAACAACGTCATTATATTGTGGAGAACACATGACACATTCATAAAACCCTTAACTGGCATTAGCATCTCCGAGTACACAATTCACATTTAAAAAAAACAAAAACCAACGTCATCGTACTGAGGAGTACACATGGTACATTAAGAAAATTCTAAACCAACGTAATCATTACTGAGGATTACACATAACACCTTCAGAGAAGCCGAAACCAACGTCGTCATCTTTACTGGGGATTACAAATGACACCATCAGAGAAGCCGAAACTAACGTCATCATTACTTCGAGATGCACATGACACCCTCAAAGTAGCTTAAGTTAACACCATATTACTGAGGAGTACACATGACGCCTTCAGAGAAGCCGAAACCAACGTCATCTTCACTGAGGAGTACACTTGACGCCTTCAGAGAAGCCTATGTCAACGTCATATTACATAGGAGTACACATGTAACCTATAGAGGAGACAAAACAAACGTCACCAATACTGAGGAGTACACATGGAATATTCAGAGAAGTCAAAACCAACGTCGTCGTACTGAGTAGTATACATGATCCTTTCAGAGTATCTGGAAACAACGTCATCATACTGTATAACACATGGCACATTCAGAGAAGCCTAAACTAGAGACAGAATTTTCGAGTACACAATTCACATTCAGAAAACTAAAAACGTCATCCTACTGACGAGTACACATGGCACTTTAAGACAATCCTTAACCAACATCATCATTACTGAGGAGTACACATTACACCTTCAGAGAAGCCGAAACGAGCGTCATCTTTACTGGGGAGTACATATGACACCTTTAGAGAAGCCTAAGTTAACATCATCATATTGAAGAATAAACATGGCACCATTAGGGAAGCCGAAACCAACGTCATCAGCCTAAGGAGTTCACATAGCACTCTGAGAGAAGCCGATACCAAAGTTTTCATACTGAGGAGTACACATGACACCTTCAGAGAAGCCGAAACCAACGTCTATATACTGACGAATATACATTGCACCTTCAGGAATGTCTAAACTGACGTCATCAGACTGGGGACAACATGTACATAATATTTAGGAGCCAGCAACATGTGTTTGAGCAGCTTTTTTTTTTGGCAAGTACGTACATTTTATTCGATCGAATATTCGAACGGTTCAGCTATTGATTGATAGATGAATGCATATTTATTTGCGTTCCATCTCTGTGTCTCTCTGTGATTCATAATGAAGGGCTTTGAACTAAGTTATCACTTTATTTTTCCGACGCAGTCTCTTTTTACCCTTTGCCTTAAAGACGCTCTTTCATGAAAACACAAGTCACCTGATCGCAATTCTGTTTCCCGATTGGCCAAATACTGATAACTTACTGGCGTTCGAAAAAAATGTATCGAAAATTAAAATTGCGTGCCATGTGTTATTTCCTGAAAGAAATATAGAAAATTATAAAGAACTACGTCGTCTCTCTTTATTTTTTATTAAAGATAATACTTGTTTTTATTGTAAGTTATTGAACTCTTTCTCTATTTTCCCTACTTGGTATAATTTGTCATGTTCTTGCAAATGAAATCCATTATGTTCTGCGGTTTAACTTAATTAAATAAAACACCTTGCGCCAACCAATTGTCTTCCTGGGGCTTCGATTATATAACCAACAATAAAAAGTAAAAACTGATTTAAAAACAATTTTATTTATGGCAAGGGTATAATATATACAACAAATATTCGGACAATACAACAAGCCTTGTGATGAAAAATGTACTCGCTTAACAATAGATTCATACACAATAATGTTAAATTCTGTTCACTCATAGTAACGCGATTAATTAATTAATTTCATTTTACCAAAGAGTACCAAATTTCGTGGTTTTGCGAAAAAACTTGTTCGTGGAATATAAAATTCGCGATATGAGAATACATTGTTGTTAGTAATCTTATTTATCTTAGTAATCTTATTTATCTTATTATCTTACAGGTAACCCCGAGAGTTGGTACTCACGAATGATAACGTTATAATACAATCTACTCATTGTTCTTGCATAAATTTATATTCTGGACTTTAGTTAGAGAAAAACTTCTTTGCAATGCTCTGAACAATGATAATTGTCTCTTTATTGTTTTGATAGAGGAAAATGTTTTGAAATACTGTAACAAACAGAATCATTACAAATAAAATACATTCTATATTTAGTAAAAACTGTTTACAAAAGGATAATATTGCGTATTCACATTAATTCGTATATCATGCTGTACAAAATTTCTGAAATAAAAAAAAACAAAGAAGAATATTTAATTAGAATTAGTTCGATGATTCTTTTTTGATGTGGGTTTTCCTTCCATGTAAATTAATGCTAAGATCACCATTTATTTCATTTTCCAATTGTATCAATATTCCAGTATATCATATTTATCAAAATGTCTTCATGTAATTACATGCTTACTCATTGTGTTTTTTTTTTTTTTTTTCAAATGACATTTTCTAAAATGAGTTGTTTATATTTCATTTAAGGATAGTATTACTTCACAATGGATGTAGTACATAAAATTAAACTGATGAATGATTTGAACAAAATGTAAATTCACGAACGATTGAATTATTCGGGTATTCTATTGTTAAAATAATATGTGAATTAATTATAAATTAGAAATAATATCATTTACTGACGCATGGGTATTGGACTACAAACAATGCAGTCTGTCAAACGACACTTTCGCGTTCAATGCGGTGCAGCCGATGTAATGAGCACGCGTTCTCCCGCGAGGTAGGATTTTCATTCCTTGCGGAAGTGTACATTAAATATGCCCCTCGACTACCATAGAGGCTAAACTAAAAAAAGTTAGGAAAATCATAGTTATTCAAATAAGGCCTTCAAAAATGATTAAATTATTTGAGAATGTCTAGTATAAATTTCTTAATTTTGTAAAACGACGAACTGATTTCATATACTATTAATTACTGGCATGCGCCGTTACACGTCGGTTACAGGGTAGGACAAAGCATAACACTCTCTTCGAAAGACCGATTTTAGAAAAGAGAATTCCAGAAAAAAGGGGGTTCCAGGATTTTTAACCTTGCTAAAGATAAGCGAAATTAACTGAGAATTCAAATAGGATGAATATTCCGATATCTGGAACATTCCCCCTTTCCCTTATATCTACAAATGAACCAGATACATGTAGAATATTCTGATGCATGTTTTAAGAAAGACAATTGGCTGTGAAAATTAATTTATATTATAAAATTAGCACATGGCGAGCCCCATGTTTTCCTTTTAGGAAAACAAGAATTGATATCTATTATAATTACATTTTAAAAGAAAATACAAACATTCATATCTAACAAACGCTTCCTTTTTCATAACAAGAAAATATTAAAAAAAGATCCAATTAATAAAAATTAAAAGCTCATTTTGGAATTTGTAGTTTATCCTTTACCAGGAAGTTATGGTACATATGTGTATCGGACCAGGGCGAAGTTGGAAGGCCAATTCAACGGTTGTATAAAAACGCAGGTAAGGATGTCCTCCATAGTTATATTGCCACTATTATTGCACACACACTAAATATATAAGTTTTCAGTCATTAGAAATCAGAATTACAGAAATACTGAACAAAAAGAATGAAGTTCCAACAATACAGCACCCTGTCTCTCTTATACTATATAAATTACGAAGAGCAGATGCCAGCCAAAATATTTTCTCGGAAATTACAAAGGAATGATTTCTGCACTCGATGCACAAATACAAATCGTTTCGTGTACGTCTTAAAACGATGTCTTATGGTGTCCAAGTGTTCGTCTCTAAAATTCTTATGTTATCAAACGCAGTCTTACTTTTCGTAAAATAAAATAAAAATCGTACAAACAAAGGAAAGAAATCTTCATTCGGTGCAATTTTTGCTTTACGTTGATGCTTACCTGTTGTAGGTTTTTCCCTTGACCATTTCTTTCTTACTATGACGTATTATTTGTAGTGGACAAATGACATGTGGTTGCGTGTACTGAAAAAGCCAATTCAACAACACTGTAAAAACCTATCTCTTTAATCCCAAGGGTGGGGAACTAACGTAATAGGAATTATAAAATCAATTCGCATCTAGCAAGTTATCCCACCATAATTAACCTATTGCCCTTCCTTGCCAGAGTACTATGTAACACCCACAAGTTTTCCCAAGACATTTAAATTATTCAAATCTGGATCGTCTAAATCCAACGTTAAAACATTAATGGGAAAAAACCTATTTTCCGTGATAATTATCACTCAATATACAAAAAATGTATACAAATGAATCATGTTTTTATAATTAGATACACTAAAACCGATCCAAACTAAATTATCAATAACTTATAATGTCTCTAGGCAAAGTCAATTGTATATGAATTTTTTTTTGAAATTGTGAAAAGAAAACACGGTACTGCCTAAAAAAGACAAAGAATTCGGTTTGAACAAGTGTATTATGGTTATATTTTTTTAAGATAAGGGAAACACAAGTAGACAATGATAGACATAGTCATAAGGGACTTGTTAATATTTAGGACAATGTTTCAGACGGTGAATGAAGTTGGTGGTTGTATGCTAATATGTACAACCTCAAATAGTCATCCTCTCAGACCTCGAAGAATTTAATCAAATAACCATTCTTTACAAGATCTACAGAGCTTATATTGTTATATCGACTTTAAAGTTTACTTGACTTGACTTTTGTCATGAAAATTTACGTTTAGTAATACGTTCTGTTTTACTAACGAACATTTTTTTCTGTACAGCACTACTACTGTGTGAGAGCAGCAAAAGACTAAGTATTCAATCAAAAAACAATCCACGATTTTAAACTGTAAAAGTTATTATAGCAATTTATAAGTAATGTGCATACTAGTATTTATCTAAATTTTATCTCCATTAACTGTTGTTAATTCAAAAATTTATACCATGTTGCTGCTTAGATGACCATCCAATTCAATATCGGTCAATAAGGTTTCAATTGATTTTAACTAAATATTCTATTGATAGCGTTTACATGAAATGATTGGAATAAGTTCAAAATATCTCACACTTCTTTGAACGATTTCACAAGTAGAACACTTATAGCACTATACTTAATATTTTTGCATGATTGACCATTCATCTCAAATAGTTTCAGTTGTTCAGCTTAACAAACACACACACACACACACACACACACACACACACACACACACATTTAAACATACGTACGTATACATGCATATACAACTTTTACATACATCTTTGACTTATATTGAGTATAACAACTGAATGTCACATAAATTACTTGGAAATAAGTTCATCTATATCAGGCCAAAATAGCCAATAGCACTATTTACTGAATTGGAAACTATAATTGCGTGTAAAGATACTATGAATATCCTATTTACATATCGACAGAATTAAGTAGCTGACCGTATTTGATTGTGATGGAAGAAAAACAGGCAATCCAAAAAAAAATAGATACGTGTCTCAGAAAGTGAACAAAACCTAATGTCTCAGTATGTTTAACTACATGTACACGTCTATGTGCATAAAATGTATTGATTCATCTGGCTTTTAAGTGTTGCTGGTACCTCAAAACGATTTTATTAATTTATTAATTTCAAAAAGTGGATTCCCTTTTCATAAAACATGTCCACTGGCTCTAGATTATATTTGCACGTTATATTTTTGCACTTTAATTTATATTTGAATAGAATTTGTCCACGGACTTTCCCTTATTTGTACCATCCACATTGCCAATTATCAATCTGCATTTAATAAAGAGAAAGTGGGGCTAATTCAAAACATTGTATCCTGAAGAAAGACAGGGCTACTTAAAACCAGTTCCAATGACACTAAAATGCCTTGAAATTATGACCGTCTTGCGTTTTTAACTGAGTAAAAAAATGGAAATGAATAGTAGTACTTGTAATGTACAGTGCATGATGTTGGATTGCCTGTTCGAAAAAAATATATATATACTTTAGGTACAAACACTATGTCTTATGGAAGTCAAATCTCAAAAGTCGTAAAAATGTTCTTTTGAATTGTTGATTGGCAAAAGCGTAACAGAACGGGTTGACGGGACTATTTAAGTAACATAACCAGTATGTGAAACTATAGAGTATAACATTTACACAGTCAGCTTTGCCACAAACACCGATGATGAACACCATCACATGATAGGGTGTCCAACAAAGCACATAAGCACCTAAGATGAAGCTTATTGTTCGTAAAGCTTTCCGTGCTCGATTCTCTGACTTTGACTTTCTATTGTCTGCTTTCTGCTTTTCGCGTTCTCTTTGTTTTTGTTTCGCTCGTATTGACTTGACAAGAGCATGAAAGGGACTCCCAAACTTGTGTGTCTTTTCACTGGTTTCTTCGGCGGTGAGTTTTTGTCCCATGCTTTGTTGTTTTACAAGACCTACGACATTGTTCCAGGTTTTGCCGTTAGCAGGCAACGGTTTTAAAGAATTTGTATTTGCCATTACTGTAATGTTTGTACCAGGTTGCTCGTGCTCCTCGTGCATGTCAACACCACTATCTAACATAGAAACGCACGTGGATAGCTCTTCCGGTATGGGAATGGGAAGATACTTGTCCTTACGTTTTTTCCACACCGGGGAGCTTCTATCGTCATCTGTGGAGGAAGCATATTCAATAATAGGTTCAGATAACAGTCGTATATTTTCGGCCGACTGTAATGATTTCAAACTCTCTTCATCTATGTATTTACATCCACACAAAATATCGTTCTCCAAGAGTGCATCGGTGGACTTCGGGGTGTTTTCCATGTGCATCACAGCGTTATGATAGTTATTAATTTCTTCCGAATGCTTTTCTACCGAATCACTCTTTTCTTTATCATCATCCGACGATGTTGGCGCAGTAATCGATAGAGCTATTTTAGAAACCTGGTTGAACGATTGACCCAACATTCCCTTTAACGATGGCCGATATGTAGTGTCGGTTTGGACAGCACTATTTACAAAGCAAGTTTGTTCATCGTCTATATCTTCGTGTCTGTGTTTATTCTTATGAGATTTATGATTTCCACAAGCACCTTGGCTACTGCTATTTTCATCGTCTGATGCAAAAGCCGGAGAGCTTGATCGGTCCTCCTCTGGATGTTTCGTAAAGCTTGTTGTGTCTATATGTTTTGGATTTTGGTTGTCTACTTCATTTGCAGTATCATTTATGGTTGGTACTGTTAATGTTTTGTTGTTCTTTTTAGATTTATTTTTATCCTTTGATAAACCCATTGCAGTAGTCATTCGTTTTTGTTTAGCCTCTGACTTTTTCTGCAACGAGAGTGCCACATTGTATATACCTGCATATAGCCCAATCATAACGGCAAGAGTGGTCCAATAGTAACCTATAGTCAACAGAAATGTAAACAAAGGATCACTCATAAACTGCACTTCACATGTGTCCGGATCAACAGTCCGTTTTCCTACGAAATATTGCCATCCTATAATGGAAACGAAAAACACAACAGAAGGAATAATCCATGTAAATGCTACCATTATCACGACTTTCCTCTCAGTCCGCCAGTTTCTATATTTAGCCGGTATTTTTACAGAAAAAAATCTATCTACAGTTATGAAAAATACGGTATATTGCGACGCTAAACAAACAGTCCAATCTAAAGAAAGCCACAGGTCGCATAACATCTCTCCCAATGGCCAATATCCTAGCAACAAATATAAGGTAAAACAAGGCATAGAAAATGTACCAATCAAAAGATCGGAAACCGCTAAAGATGCTATAAAATAATTCGTTGGTTGTCGTATATTTCGTTCTAAAGCAAACGACAATAGCACAAGGATATTCCCGCCAATTGTAACGATAATCACAATGGCGGCCATTAATCCTAGAAGAACTGTCAACCATAGTGCATAGGGAGGGGAGTAGTTAGGTGTTCCTGATGTGTCAGTTAAATTTGTACATGTATTATTAACGATACTTCCGTTACACGTGCAGTTGTCAACAACAACCAAACCGACATCACAGATTGCATCCATTGCCAGTAATACCACTTCCGATGATATGTTTGCTATTGCCATAGTGACGCCACCTTTAGGTTCTAGGTCATCCTTTGCCCTGAAAAAGAATTAGAATTTTAATTTTGAAGATTTAAATTCTTCTTCATCTCTTTATGGAGTTGTGCATACATTTATCTTAAGTACTCATAAGAACAGAGTTGAGTTTTTGTAAATTTTGTTCAGGTACAGTAGTGGAAATTTATTATATCGCTGTGCAAAAGACATTATCTAATATGCAATAGACTCCTCAAAACCGGCATTATTAGTTGAAAATCTTGTAATTTACTTTGTGTTACAGCAAACCCGTTATTATGAAATAAAAACTCATGAACAAGGGTCATTTCGTATAATGCTTAACAGAAGTCCATCAGCGCGTCCTTGTCATTACAATCATAATTTTTTATTCTTTTTTTCTATCAAGCTGCTTTCAGGTGATTAATCAGTGATGATTGTTGTGTGACTTCTTGGCATTTCAAAGTTCAAACTTAAAATTTGCTCCAAGATATACACATTCAACGTTTGCGTATTATTGTATAAACGGATGGTTCTTTATGATGGATACATTTTCTCTTTTTTATTCATTTGTTTTGAATTTCACCTGTGAAATCAACACCCAACAAACTGTTGTATCCGACAATGTTTTTGGTTTACTGGGTTAAACAGATTTCGTTATGTTTAGTTTTTTTTTTCAAATGCAGTTTTAGAATTCAAAATATACTAAAACAAAGAATTTTCTCTCTTTCTGGTTTAAGTCTACTAGCCTTTCAACAATGAATATTGTAATGAAAAATCCTATTCCTTTTTTATTCGCCCGAAAAGTCACAAAACTTAAAAAAAAACAAAAAACAAAAAACAAAAATAAACAAACAAACAAACAAAATTACGTCTGAGAATATTCTTAAATTTCATTTTAACTCTAATCAAAGTTTTTAAAATAAATCACTTCACAAACAGTTCATAATTTTCTCAGAATTATTTTTCAAGTTTTGTGATGCTAGAGCCCGACCTTTTTATCTAAATACAAATTGATTTTTAACCCGAAATTAGGACGAAAAGACTGAGGGATTGAAAACGTTATGTCATAACACCTTCGCTAAAATTACATAAAAATATACATATACTTCTAAAAGGGGTCTACAACTGTTCAAAATATTATTTCCGACTTAAAATGTAAAAAAAAATAAAAATGCTGAATTTGGTATATTTATGAAACAAGACTTTCTTACCATGAAATTATAGTATTTTATATATATAGTATGAGTTTCTTTGCGCATGCACATGAATTCAGAACGCAAACCCATATAAAAGCTAATGAAATGTCAATTAGGAACTTTCACATATTTTTGTCTGGGTTGTTAACCTTACAAGTTTAGAACATAGACCTCTGAATCCTATTATCTCAATTATATTTTTCTCTGTCAAATGGAAGATGTCACAAAGAACGAAATGAAGAAGCATAAACATATTACACTCTGTAATAGGTTAACAAACGCAACTAGCGTTGAAACAGGTTTAATTCGACACACATTGTGATCGACCCAAATTATGTGAATTAAGTTATTTGAATACAAATATGAGTGAACTCATAAGTTTAGATCAGTAAGGACATGGAAGATATGGATCTAGATAGCAATGTACTCAAACATAGGCGCCGCAAAATATCAGGAATACTTTGACGTTGAGCACGATGTTGCGTTAAATGTATCCTCCTAAATGTATCCAATAAAAGTAATAAGAAGGTTAAGGAAGCGGAGAAATATTTGACTGGTTGCATAGTTATATGTAGTGAACAAAAATACTCCCAAAACCTTCGTAACAACTGTTGTTGCTCAGTATTACCATAAATATGAGTTTCTAAACGATCTATGGATTTCCATGAATTTGACAAAATATTTTCTTTTTGGTATGTTTTTAAGAAAACCTCTAAGGTTTCTCTTGAATGATATAGTAAAGAATTCAAGAGCGATTGTAATTGGTTGCACCTTTTGAGTAATAACACAATCATATGAATTCAAGCTACTAAAATAAGCGAAAAATAATCATGTTTTGAGTGTATATTAAACTCATGTTAAAAACTGCATGAAATCTTAAGAGCAAAATAAACATGGCGGTGTCGTGTAGCTTAGGTTGTTTTTTGGCCTTTGAATTAGTTTAACATATTACATCTATATCAATCTTGCTAATATAATAAAGCACAAGCTTTCACTTATTCATTAGCAAACAAATATTTTCCTGCTAAATTATCCATTTTGTGTGCCTAACGCACATAAATGAATATTACATGACCATGTTTTAACCAATAAGAATATCTTATTTTTCTGTGATAGGAAATAACGATAACTATTTCACGTATCCTACAAAAACTATATATTTTTTGTTAATACAGGTTTAACTGTAATAAGTCGTTAACAGCAACATTGTACTACATTGTACGGAATTATATAAATACTACATGTAGTGATGTTTTGTACGGAATTACATAGCTACTACATGTAGTCCTATTTTGTGCAGGATTACATAGCTACTACATGTAGTCCTATTTTGTACAGGATTACATAGCTACTACATGTAGTCCTATTTTGTACAGGATTATATAGCTACTACATGTAGTCCTATTTTGTACAGGATTATATAGCTACTACATGTAGTCCTATTTTGTACAGGATTATATAGCTACCACATGTAGTCCTATTTTGTTCAGGATTACATAGCCACTACATGTAGCCCTATTTTGTACAGGATTACATAGCTACCACATGTAGCCCTATTTTGTACAGGATTACATAGCTACTACATGTAGCTCTATTTTGTACAGGATTACATAGCTACTACATGTAGCTCTATTTTGTTCACGATTACATAGCTACTACATGTAGCCCTATTTTGTTCAGGATTATATAGCTACTACATGTAGCTCTATTTTGTTCAAGATTACATAGCTACTACATGTAGCCCTATTTTGTTCAGGATTACATAGCCACTACATGTACATGGAATTATATATGCAGTTCCAAACCAGACATACTAATACCTACCGGTATTAAATTATCATGTTAACAAGTTTTTTTGTAATGATGTTACTAGATATGATATGGGCAAATTGAATTACCGATTTCCATTTACTTTGATCTAGGTACACAAATTGCCAATTATTTTACTTAACAAAGAATGATCGAAATAGACGATATCAGATTATATATATATATATATATATATATATATATATATATATATATATATATATATATATATATTTTGTGTGGGGGGGGGTTGAGAAGGGCGTATTCTCGATACATGTGTTGTAGGAGGCGAATGAATGTAGTTTTCTGATATGAAGGTAGTGAATAGATAAAGCGTTAATGTAAATCAAATTCAATAGACAAATGCGTAGATTGGAAAGACAGACTAACAGACTCACAGAAGACATATTTTAATTTCGCTACTTTGTTGGTAAAGAATAGAGAAAAATCTAAGAATTATTTAATGTTTATAGTTGCTGAACTTGGCACAAAGAACGTGTTACATGCAATGTAAGCGACTATCGTTTCGGTACAAAGTTCCAAAACATGTTTAGGACAGCTTTCGACTCCAATTAAATAAACATAGACAAAGCTTTGGAAAGTCAGGCAATGCTCTTATCAAGATAAGTTAAACAATTGATATTTGCTTTCAAGTGGTGGTCCCTGCGTAGAATGACAAGTATACAACTGAATTGCCATTTCAGTAATGCGCCGTATGATGTCTTTTTTCATTCCAGTCAAAGTACCTTGGGAAATTGGCAGATAAAATTGCATTAACTGTCCTCATTCCCAATCATGGTTGTTGACATTTGATAGACACAGTAGAATACCTCAGAGTACCAAGACATCGTATTACAATCTGTCCGAATTAACCGTTGAATTTCAATAAATATTACAATAATTTGTGTGTCCTTGTCCTTATGCATGAATGACACAGTAGAATAACTCAAGTATATTACAACTGGTCTGCATTAAGCAAGTAGTTTCAACTGACGTCTCCCAGGTGTAAAATAGGTCTGGCGGATAATTATGTAAGCATCATAAAACATGATTGAACGAGCTGGAATTTTTATGATCGGGGCAGTGGTTTTATTTTTTAATTCGTGATTTAGAGTTAAACACAAAGCGAAAAGTGGATACTTATTAATTTTGTGCATGTTGTGGTTTTTGCTAGTTAACTGTACATGCACGGAACGAAAATCAACCTTTAATCCGAACAAATTATATCTTCTATTTGTCTTGTTCTTTTTGGTCTTGGTAGGTCAGAAGCGAAAACAAGTTTTTTTTCAACATAATTGAAACTGGACAGCACAACCATAATTTTTTGCCTTATAAATTGATATTTGTTTCATAATATTTGTTTACTCCTGTTAAGAGTACATCGTTTAAAATATTTATAGAACCACAGAGAATGCGATAAACAATTGTGTTTAGTGAAACTTGAACAAATATTTGGACTTCGATCCTGGATATCTACAAATAGTTTGATCAAAGTTATTAAATTTGAACATGATTGTTACAAATCTTTTGTAAAAGTGATGAAATATATAAATAAAAAGCTTTGCACTTATAGAATTGCATGTCTCAAATTTCTTCTTTTTAGGAAGACCTGTATTCAAAGCTAAATGGATATAAAAGTAACACCCGTGTGAGGCTACTGCACAAAGTCCAGGAACTTAATATAATATCCCGTCTTCAGCTACCAACCTGGTTTGAAGTAGAAGCTAACCAAATATACAACCTACAGAAACCAACAACACCCGGTAACCTAAAATTAATTTCGATGGCATTTTAAAAGTAAAAAAATTACACTGGTAACGCTGACTGAAAAGCATTTGAAATACCCAGATCTTGAAATTAGGGTTTGCATAAACGACGAATGAGTTTATTTGGTAGAAACTTCTGACGTGAAATGAACAATTAGTTAAAGAGATAAGTATTGTAACTAACAGCAATACATACACATGGCTAATTGAAAGATTGTATGTACAAAAACTCATCAAAAGCCAAAAATGATATATGTAAATATAATATTTCTATAAAAATCGTAAATAGAACTTTTAAATGATTTTGCGTTAATTTCATTTTTTCTCCTAAAACACAAATACTTACAAAACCCAATTAAGCTATTTAAAGTTTTAAACCAATAGAACATGTAATTTGAGGAATAGTTTTTCGTTTCTTATACTAAAACCCGTACAAATATTGAAAAGAGGAATAAGTTAAGAAATTTGCAATTGGAAAACCATTGAATCTACGAGATATTTGGCCTCCGCAGTATAAATATTTTTAATGTCAAAAAAGACATCAAAAATAACAACGTCGTTTTTAAAACTATCTAAGGTGAGTAATTCTTCTATATCTTGTGGAGTCCGAGTTTCTCATTTGCTTTTGTTACTTTGTATGTATGATTTTAGTTACTTTATGTTCTTTGTTGTGTATGTCTGTTTTCCATGTCTGGTCTTTGTCCCAGGATTACATTCTTTTGATTACCGCTATAACCTTGGTTCCCTTGATTACTCTTTGAAAAGGAATGGTGTATCTTAACAAAATGGTTGATTTCAAAACATATTTTGAAAATAAATTCAGTTGAATTTACAGAGTACCTTAATGTTTAGTTTTGTTTTTTTTTTTTATTTGATTTGTTATGCTTTGAATTTGTTTTTAATTCTTGAACAAAAGAATCAATACAAGTGAATTATGCTACGAACAGCAGTAAAAAAAAATAAGGAAAAGATAAAAAAAAATCGTGTTCAAAAGTATCAAAGTGGCTGAATCTTCTTTGTTCAAAAGATGCGTCCATAGCACATTATCTTTATAAGTATTTAAACATTGAAAATTATGGCTTTTATATTATAAAACAACTCTTCAGAAACAAGATGAATGAGTTTCAAAATTTGATTTTTGTATGCAGAAACTGCAACCCATTATATTTTCCTTTGATGTGCAAAATATTAAAATCAGAAATCAATACACTTACTTTTAGAAAGTAAATAATTAATCCAAGTATCCGCTAAGGATCAATGTTTCAAAGATGGTCCAGATTAAAACACGAGATGTTCCGAGAATTGTTTACCAAACACGTCTCTAATCAGCAAGTACGACTTTACTGATGATCCAAATAGTGTTATAACAGTAGCATTAGAACTAACGAAATCGTTTCAAAACGTATGTAAAACCAAGAGCTGTAAGCACACTGCAGATTCCACCATATTTTCAACTAATCTCTTTAATAGTTATATTTTATAAATAGATGAAATTCCAAGAAGCGTTGTGACGCCACAGCGTTTGGATATGATATTAAATTTGATATAACATTAAAACAATTCTCACAAAAATCCGACGTATATGTGCATTTCGTGTTAAGATTAATGACTGTTTTTCCATTTCAAGTAAGCAAAAGCAGAATCCTTAGATATCACATTTTAGAGGACCGCAGATTTTAAATAAATGAAAAATGATAAGGAAAAAAAGATCCATAGTCAAGTTTATCACATATGGAACAGAAAAATAATTATTTCAAACGCGTCAATTCCATGACTGAGTGGTCGAATTCCATCACAAAATATTTTCCTCGGTTAAAAAATCCTTTTATACGATAAATACGATTATTTAATCAATCAACAGTTGCATTCTCTACCTCTCTCATCTTACGCAACTGATTTTCCAATAATTCAGAAATTGAACTCACTAGTATTTTATAAAATATAAAATCCGGAACGACAAGAAATCCAGACAGCTTGTTTCCGCATCTTCCAATTGAAGGTACGTTTTGTCTAAGCAAAACTTGTTTAAAATACAATTTTGAGCCAATTGATTTGCTTTCTGTATTGACAAGAAGAGAGCTATTGATGCCTCGGATTCACGGTTAACGGCTCGCTACATTAAACATCCGGCATCGGGATCGATGCAAGAGGATTCTAACAATTACTTTGCAATTTCAATATTATACAATTTTAGAATCGATATGGAAACGCTGTTTTAGTTTTTATGCTTATCTTACGAATTTTCTCCATTCCTATTAGGAATCCTTCTTGCCTCTTTATATCTTTGTTTTGTTCTATTTATTACCTTAAGAGTGGTTTTTATTTCCACTTGATGTTTAGTTTATGTCTTATATGCATTCGATGGTTTCAAAAGCTCTAGATATTCCAACTACTGGGCATTAAACAGTCACAGAATCATTCTCCTATTTATTTATTCAGTTATTCACGTCTATAAAAACCAATACAGTAAAACGTGTATAAACCGAAGCTTTTCAATGTATAGATAGTGTATAGGGGTATATTTGAGTTCATTGTTCTAAATTAATTACAAACCTAACAGGGAAACATTTTCAAAATACAAGTTGGTTTCAAGCATCTCTTATCCCGGTTTATTCGGAATACAGAATAGATTTTTCTCTATTTATTTTCAGATTTATTTAATATATATTCATACTATGAGTAACTCAGCTTTCAATTTATTTGGCCATGTGTTTGTTGGAATAATATAGTTCTGGAAGTTATACATTTAAAAAGCAGACATACACACCATTGCTACATCGATACATTTCTTAAAATACGCTCCCTAAGTTCGGATAAATCTAACCCTGACTTCCTGTTTTAAATGAGAATTCTTTACAAATCAATGTACTTAAATATCTTCCGTAATGTCTCCATATTCAACATTTCAAACATTTAGATTTACAAATAATTCGTTTTAAATGTAAATCATTTTAATTCAGTACTGATTATCCTACATGCACACAATACATGTAATATGCTTCCAAAATGGAGAATTCATGTTACATTATGCACATGTCAGTGCGGGCCGTCTGTTAGTTAATTAAATTATCTTAAAAATTATTCGAATTCATATGATTAGAAAATATATTTTGTAAGAACTTGTAAGAATTACATACATGCTACTACAATGAATTTTATTTTTGTATCTAGACACATTTATCTGGATAATAGAATTTTATATACTTCATAAGGAAGAAGATTCGAAAAACAACAGTTATTGTCCAATTCTAACATCCGCCGTTCGCTATAGACATATTTGTCTCAATTACCTTTTCTGAAATAAAGTTAGCTTTTTGAGAAAGAAATTTAATTCTAACACTTGACACCCATGTGTTTGACATAAAACTTTGAAACTTCACGATAAAAAGGACTAAACACATCCAAGTTTGAAAAATGAAGATTGACAGATATTGACAAGTAGCATCACCAGCACTGTCAACAAAGTGGTAGTAAACTATATTTCTACGATCGACAAGTCGCAGACATGGAAATCAACGTTGCATAATAATAATATATTTATCTTTAACTATATGTTTTACTTAAAGCAGTAGTCGTCGGTGGATCTTTTTTCCAAATGTCGTAAAAAGAAAGTGGTAAGCAAATTTCAGTCAAAATTTGCCAGAGTATGGAGAGCAGTAACTGCCTACTATTTCCGACACTTGGAATGTCCATTCCTAAATTTTTCTTTTTCTTTTTCTTTTTTTGTTTTGTTTTGTTTTGTTTTCTTTTCTTTTCTTTATGTTTAACGTTGAAAAGAAGATAAGAATACATGTACATTTAATTACTTCTATTTCAAAAGGCACCATCTGCTTGGTATAAAAATAACGGTGAAAAATAGATTTTCAGTTAAACTCTTTGTTGATACTGACAAAAACCATGATTTGTTTACACCTATATTAAAAGTTTTATGAAGGTACAACTGCCAATCAGCAGTTGCGACCGACTTTCCAAGACTCGAAATTGCCTAATTCGTGTAAATACGTTTTACTATCTTAAATTATTCACATGAAGACGGATATTTTTTCAACACAATCTAAGACCTCTATAGGTAGACATAATCGTTTTTTATAATCCATCTTCGTAAATTCCTACAAAACTCCGGCTTTGGAGCCATATAAAGCTGAAAAAAAAGAAGCCACGAGAGAAACACATCGGCGGATTTAATGTCGCATTCTATGAGATTACATTGAAATTCTAGCCACATTAAAGACATGCCAGTAACGATTATTTTCACATCTGTCATTGTCCCTGGAGATCATGATGACAGAGAAATTAGAACCCAACAATTTATGATATTTTTATCACCTCTTTCCAAAGTATTGTCGCTAAATCCTGTAAATACTTATGTAGTTGATACACGCCATTTGACTATTCCTCTCCTTTAGTACCGTGAACATGTCACTTGTAATTTTGTACATTGTTTGGTTATACGAACATTAGCTTATGAAAAAGACTGTCTATCAAATGATGGCGTAGAATAGCGATGGAATAAAATCACTTCTGGGTCAATAGTTTTTAATTGATTGATTGATTTATTTATTGTGGTTTAATGCATATGATAAAAAAAAACACAATGCTTGTTCTACAGACCGACACGCTGAGTCGGATTTTATTATGTTAGTCCGAGAACTATAAATCCGACTCGACCAGTGTGCTTTTACCGCGTGCTTAACGGATAAACATTGGATATTAAATGTGACTCGACCAGAAGCGAACCAAATATCTCCCGAGCAGAGTCCCGGAGACTAACACTGCGTTTTTGAGACAATGTGCATACACGTGAATGTGTCCAGCTTTCACAGCTTCAAACATGCCTGAATTTAATGAAAAAACTCAAATTACTAAAAAAAAAAAAAAAAATTCCAGGTATCATGATGATAAAATGACACTTATTCCACATACAACTGATATGTTGAAATTTTGACCTTTTGACTCGCTACATGACAATCTACAAACTGAAAGACAACGGCTAGAATTGATATTTCAATCTTTTCAACCATTCTTTTCATTGATAGTTTACAAATCGACAATTACGGAAAGAACTGACATTTCAACCTTTTGAAATACTCTGTTCCTTGACAGTGTAAAAATCGAAGAATAACTTCTAAATGATTCTTGATCAATATTTCAAGCCCCAACAGACACATCAAGGCCGCAGTAACACTTTATTAACAAATTTCCAATAACATACCAGCTTTTACAATCTTAACATGGGGCTGACATTTTGCAGTAATTGTTTGCCTTATCAATAGCTAAATGAGGAACAGAAACACAATTAAAAGTACGGAGATGTTAGATAAAAATTAAACCAGCGTGAGTTTCTGAAACAACTAGACTGTAAAAGTTCCTTTCGTTCAATCCGCACTTTCTAGACCACTGCATCAAAGCAGGGAAATTAGCAAGTACTATATGTGTATTTTCTTTTGCTTTTATCGAAAGTAGTTAAAACAATGTAGGTTCTTACACGAGTGAAGATTAAAGATCGAAAGACCATGAATTTCTCTAACGAGTGAAATATATGCTTTATCTTGAACGAGTATAAGTACCTATTTCTTACATTAAAACATATACATTTTGTTTCCTTGTCCTTTTCATTGTAAGTTTCTCTTTCCTTAGTTTTGAATATACACTTTTAGGACGTTTCCTTTGTTAAGATGAGCGCGCATGACCTCGTTTTACATGGGTCGTCTCAACTCGCGAAGGGCCATTTCCGGAAGAACTTTTCTTCTCTGTCATCCACATCACTTATTAGAATATGTTCTTGTATAACATTGAAGGAGCTTCGGCCATTTTAAGTCAGCTGCCTTTCTTCTTGGTGAAACATTTTAACTACATAATGGTAAAGTAAAACAGGCGCCATGAGATGTACGTGTAGTAAACATTGAAGTGGATATTAAGATTTCTGAGGAAAGTGAACAATTTTTGGCATTCATCGATTGATATATATCCCGTCGCTTTTGTATTTTGCCACACGTTACGGAATGGCAAGTGAGAAAATCTTCTTACCTTTATTGGAACGTACTTTGGAGGTATGCATATTACCAAATTTCCAACTTAAAAGTGCTGAACTGTTCTAATTGTAGGTGCCTGGCAGAAAAATGTTATGCCAGACTCCCACATAAAAATTATCTATTATGTATATGCCTCGTAAATGCTTTCTAAAATGGCAAATTTAGTGAATACTTGCCATGTCCTACTTTTTTTGTTATACTTGATTTGTTGCTTGAATTATTTTGATATAGATAAGCCTCATTTTGATCCAATATCTTTTTCTTTTGCCTCATGGTTGATTATCTTTCCCACATTGTAACTGTTCCGGCTCCGCCATCTCGATAAACAGATCACGCAACCAGCATGAAAGAAGCATGCCCTTAAATTGATCCTAATAAAGATCGGACAAGTCAGATAATCTGGGTTTAATAAATATTTATTGTTGTCTGTTTCTATGAGGTCACCAAGGCTCATTTCTATTTGACCGCTATTACTGACAGTTATTTATTCTAGGCCGGAACAACAGTGTAAATATAGTAACATGAATTTCATACATAATACATTTTTGCAATTACTGTACGGAGTGAATGTTTAATTAAGAGTCATCGATTGTATTTTATTGTTTATGCCAGAACATTTGTTGCTCGGCTTAATGAAAGTGCTATCCATAAGAAATAAATGACCAAGCTAATTTGAAAATCTGATTCCGATAATTTGAGTACTTTCCTCATCATTGTTGCTTATTATTGTTATAAAGCCCGTATAACGGCTTATTGTTATCTAATGCAGCGTTAATTTGTGACACTTTATATGCTAACTCTTGTAATCAAAGCTTCAATATTATGCAAGCAAAACCAATTCAGAATACCAATACTAACACATGTTATAAGCATTAATAAACGAAACCACATAAAATGATGTCACCGATTTAATATTTGATACGTCAGCCTGTCGTTATTAATATATGACGTCATACGTCAATAAGTGGGTCAAGCTTATACGGATTTTTGTTATTGTAGTTTTGACTAAACTCATACTTTCATGTAAGTAACGGATTTTGATATGATTTCCTTCTTTTTATAATCATTGTTTCCAGTCTTTGTTATTCTTCTCTAATTATTGTATTGTTTTGTACGATCGTTTGTCTGATATTATCATTTGTCGATGGTCACGTGACCAAAGATTCAATTGACCCGTAAGTACTTTCTCCAGAAGATAGTAGACGGTCTTGTAAAGTTAAATCAGTACTGATATTAGGAAGGTGAACGTATAAAACTGAGCTCAATTGATGAACTCATAAAGAATTCATTTTACGAAGTGTAAAATTATACACCATGTTCAAACCATGACCTTGCATTTGGTTTCATACCATGTCTATGGTCATCCCTAAGAAACCATAAATGTGTGCAGTCTGGGTTGGTTATCTGTTATCTATTAAATCTTAATCATATAAAATTACAAATAAGCCTAAGAGTAATCAATTTCTTCCTAAATCAGTTGAATGGTTTAATGGTGTTTCGAGAAAAGCAGAGGACGCTTACCCTACCAATGCAAGTGATTCATGCTTCAAGTTTTTCGTTGAGTCCGAGTTGCTCATTTACTTTTGTTACTTTGTATGTATTATTTTGGTTATTTTATGTTCTTTGTGATATTTGTCTGTTTTCCATATCTGATCTTTGTCCTTGGATTACATTCTTTTGAATTCCGCTTGAATCATGGTTCCCTTGATTACTCCTATAAAGTACTGTATTGTCCACGAGAGTGCGACCTCAGTAATAAAGTTCCGACGAATTTTTCAGCCCTTTTTTGAAGTAAGGTATTATTTTGCGATTTTTCGATTTTTTTTTAAAGCTTTGACAATTCTGTCATACTCAGTATATATATGTAGACAGACTTTATTTGACACTTTGCCAAATGAAAAAAAAATACAAACTTTAAATGAGAAAGAAATAATAATTAGCCTTGAGCAATTCACATCTACGATAACAGAGGGATACATGTAAGAAGTAATTAAGATCTAAGAGTAATCCAGCTCTGGTAAAAAGTAATCAAGGGAATCAAGGTTATAGCGGTAATCAAAGAGTAATCAAGGGAATCAAGGTTATACCGGTAATCAAAGAGTAATCAAGGGAACCAAGGTTATAGCGGTAATCAAAGAGTAATCAAGGGAACCAAGGTTATAGCGGTAATCAAAAGAATGTAATCCAGGGACAAAGACCAGACATGGAATACAGACATACACAACAAAAAACATGAAGTAACTAAAACCATACATACAAAGTAACAAAAGCAAATGAGCAACCCGGACTCCACTAAAAACTGGGAGCATGAATCAGGTGCACCGGTAGGGTAAGCGTCCTCTGCTTTTCTAGAAACAACCGCCCGAGTTGCTAATAAAAAGTCAAGTCCGGGGTAGACGAAAGAAGAAAGGAAAACTATGACACGTTGAACAAATCGGTTTTCATGGCGCAGATGGATACACTGTAGCTATCCACGAGTTCATGATGACAATCATAAAACTTATGTAGTGATGACTTCAATCTTCTAGCAACATAACCTAGTTCCACGAGCCTATTTGTTAGAATTCTAGCGCGATACAAAAAGTCTGCGTAGTTTCGGCACGCTCTGGCATAACGTATTAGCTGTGATTTGAACACTCCATACGCAGGTGCTGAAGGGATGTTGTCACAGATGAAAGGAAAGTTGACAATTTTGAATGAAAAGTCATTTATTGTTTTATGTCTTCAGAATTGAAATTAGGGTGAAAGTAACGGGGACTACAGTGATTGAGATCTGCTAATTAATTAATGTAGATATTATGAATGTGAAAAGTCCTTTTTCGTGTTTAACCTTGTTTGCTTTTTATTATTATCATAGTTTGTTTATTTTTCATTATTCAACATTTTTTTTCACTTGCCAAACATTCCCTTTAAGAATCATAGTTGTAATTAGTTAGCATGGTTATTTTTTCTTCCTAATGGTCTTTAAATTTATTGACTGAACACTGTTCAAATACAATATAGTTGTTCTTCATGTCCTGCCAAAATAATTTTAAAATTATCAATCTTTCTTATTTTCTTATTATCAATTATTGTGGCAACATATAGGTATTTAATATAAAGAAAATTATTAAATAGATGAAATAAAGCAAATTAAATATACATACCCAAATTATTTATACCATTGGTTCGATCATCGCTTCATGTAGTAACCAACAACCTGGAAAACAAGCAATGATGAAGCATAAAGTTGAAATATTTATAAAGATGTAATTGGCAGTTACTGTAGTAAAAACCCAGCCCGATGATAGGTGGTAAACCCTGGTGTTATTCTGGTGCAAGGTGCAGAAACTATTGCTTGTCTTAATTGTCAGAAATCAAATACATGTAAGTTGCCCGATACATGATAAATCTCCAAGTTATCCTGTTCTAAGTTGTAGGAACTTCCGTTAGTTTAAACAGTCAGAGAAGTCTACGTGAACGCCATTATTTATTCACGGGTACATGTAACTGAGAGATAACTGCGAAAATAGTTAAATGATGTTCGTGCAAGTGAGTAATGGATATAATATTTATTGTTTTTTGTTGGTTTTTCTCGTTTGTTTTTACTCATTTCTAATCTTTTTTTTAATTTTCTTGTTGCCTGTTTATGACCCATACATGACTAGACAAATAGGTAATGTTCTGTATTTCAAGTAGGCAATTTTCAAAACGTCAGAAAACTTACTGGATTTATTGATTGAATCATCACGACTGTTACGCTTCATGATGATTTAGAGCAGTTTTGAATTTCACCCTCTTCTCTACTGTATAAATTCAATATATAAAAATTCTACTATCGTCCAGTATTTTGCAACTCGTTTACCACTAGCAGGAATTAGTGAAAATTGAAAAATAATATTACAACATTTTAACTGAGTAGAATAGTCAACGTCCAGTTCTAGATGGGTTACAAAATTTTAAGTGGTTTACAATGAATAATACAATACCATAAAAGTGTTGAACAGAAAGAAAATTTATCTTTATCGTAAACACTGCAGACAATCCAATTATGTAATAACTCATTGAAAATGGTTTATGTTGACAAGTGAAAGGCTGCAATCAATGACAGATGGACTATATTACTGGATTTATTATATTAGTAAAGGTGCAAAACAAATGAAAGCTATGCAAATTATTGATGCTAAAACTAAAGTTATCTTAAACATTAAAATTGAACTTTGATGTGATTAACACTTTAGTTATGTTTAATACTCTATAATCAAACAAATACTAGGAAGAAATAATCATGAGTAAGGTGAAGAAACATTAATTTTGTTCAAATTGTGCATTTTGTTTTCTCGACTAGCGATCGATCGTCTTTAAAAATAATGCACTTCATTTTCAAATAGAGTTTGCACACAAATCAAACATAAATCAACTCCAGTAAGGTTCTTACACAAAAAATCATTTGCATAAAACATTTAAATACAGTCATGTTATTTTACAAAGTATTTCATCTGAATGGTGCACGGCTTTCGCTTATCGTGTAGCAATAAATGCTACACGTTACAATCACTGTAAGATACAACTCGTGTTTAAAGAGCAATAATGAAATCGCACCAAAAGTTTAGATAATAAGGAAATAGACCTAATCAAACAACTGTAGATTACTATGGGAACTTCGTGTCAATCTTTAACCCTCTATATATTTTTCAATTCATTTTGTAAAAGGAAAAGAAATTGGATTCCGTCTCAATCTTAAAAATAATCACCGTGTCGATTTCTCTTGAAAATGTAATATGCAACTTCCGGAAAGTTATAGCCTCGTTATGAGATATTTAATGGTGACGTTGATAAACAACAATGATAAATCAAATTTGGATTGATTTTGCTTTTAAAACAATACCGCTGGTCTTAAAGATGTTTAGCTTTCAATATCTTCATTTTTCCATTAACGTCTTGTGAATTCTGCTTTATCAAATTTGTCTGATCTCGGTAAATTTGACGTTGTACATTAAAAGCAATTTTGCCATCATAATGGACATAGTGGTATAAATGAAGACAAACAGCTTCAGGGTTAAATTTTTAGATGTCAAGCAAGGAAATACGACGTACAGTATTGAGTATTATTGAGTACATTAGTTATATTTTGCTTATTCGGTTTTAGACATTTACTACAAAACTACAATAAATAATTTGATGTAAAGTGATTTTTATTGCGTAAGACGCATGCCAAATAGTTGAGTGGCGTCTGCATATATGCCATTTTCATCGCTTGTAAATTTACACTTATGCCACTCAAGACTTGTCGCTTGTAAAGTGGGACTTAATATGCACTATCAATGTTTAAAATTACTACTGACTTGTATTTGAGTATTACTCGACAGTAAAAGATATTGTAATGGAAGACTTTTCCCATCCTTTTAATATTTTGTTTTGTCAAGGTTGAACAGGAATGAAAACAAAACAGGATATATTAACGAAATTTATTGAAGAAAGTGAAGTATATGTACACACATTTGATGACCAGTAAAATATAACGTTTTCAGCACGCGTCCTATTCATTAAGCTTTGCTAGTTTCTTTATAGTTCTTGCTAGGTCCAATTATATTTCTCATTTTAATGTAGCCAGTATTTTACAAACAAATTTGGTGACAGTTGTAATATTGTAATAAAAATGACATGGAAAAGTGGCGTGATTGTACATATTTTTGCCGTGTCTTTACAAATTCATGATCAGTAGTTAATGGCGAAAATAAAAACACGAGAACATGCGTAAGTAACGTTTAGAATATGGAAACTTTCAACACAAATGCTTGAGAAAAGTTTTGAAAGCCACCTATCGCGAAAATACGTACAATTACAGTATTTATATAAATATGGAAAATCTTTGAAAGATATTGGGAATAAGAAAATATGGAAATGGACAAGTGGCTTTATGACTTTACCATTTATTAGATGTAAGTTCTTCGGGTTTTTAAAGTTTAGACTGGTTATATGCAACATGGCTTGCAAAATATACAGTATTGACTCCTGATATACTATCTTACTACATTAAAATTGAAAAAAAAATCCTTCTTATAAAGAGGGACCATTGTATAGGTACATCTTATGTACTCTTTTCAGACAAATTTCTAGACGTATACAATGTTACATCCGTTACTTTGCTGTCTTTGCAAAGGTTCTTAACAATCTATTGTACCAAGGAAGTGGGATAACTGATTAGCCAGACGTACGAACACAAAAGATCATCAATTTATCTGTTAGGTGATACGGTACGATCTCCTAAATAAAACGTGAGAAAATTCAACAACCGCTTATAAAGATATAGTAGAATAGGAAATTGAGAGAATATTTTTAGCCTTCTGCATGGCAATGAATCCGTTATTTGGTTTAAATGGAAAAATATTTATCGACGTTGTATTATAGTATAATAATGTTAAACGCACGTTGTTCTATTTTTTTCAGTCCAGTATCAGACTTCGACCGATTTAGGAACTTTAACTGCTTATTTAATTTCCAAAATTTGAAAAAAAAAAAGAAATGTAAAGAGAACAGATATTCGTTATCTTATATAATTTAATTTCATACGAAACACGCTTTCTGATTGGATAAAAAAAATTGTCCATCATCTCATAGACCAAATATTGTAATGTGACTGTGACGTCGTCAACCTTTTTTGCTGATTTACTCCATAAATTTTCATACTAAAATTAAATTATAAGGAATGACTGTGACCGTATTTAAGTATATTTGAAATAAACTCAATGCCCGTGGTGCACACTTAAATTAACCTGTTACGCATGTTATTTAGCATGCACCTCGTGATTGAGGTTATTTGCTTATAGACAAAACTAAGACCAGGTGTTTAAAATGGTATTTTGACTTCCTTTCTTTCTTTCTTTAATTTAACTAGGAGGAACGGGTGCAGTCGTTAGGTACTTTCGTTACTGTTGTAACCATTAGATATTTTGTAATTATCAATTGATTATGGCTTATATCAGTCTATTTGGAAGTTCAGTATTATCTCAGTCATTACGATCTTCCTAATTATGGCAGCCTGTTGGGACGTTCAGTATTGCAGCAGTCCTCAAGTTCTTTTCGATTATTGCAGTCTATTTGGAAGTCCAGTATTGTCGCAGTCAGTAAGTTCTTCTCAATTATTGGTCTATTGGGAATTTCAGTATTGCAGCAGCCCTGAAGTCTTTTGGATTATTGCAGTCTTTTGGGAAGTCCAGTATTGCCGCAGTCATGAAGTACTTTTGACTATTGCAATCTTTTTGGAAGTCCAATATTGTCGCAGTCATTGAGTTCTTCTTAATTATTGCAGTCAGTTGGGAATTTCAGTTTTGTCGCAGTCATGAAGTACTTTTGACTATTGCAGTCTATTAGGAAGTCCATATTTGACGCATGTACAATAATTAACTAATTCCAGATCGTTGCAGTCTATAACGAATTCATTCCAGTATTGTCGCATTATCTAATTGTTTATTTGGATTGTTGCAGTATATTTGGAACTCCAAAATTGTTGTCATTGCGAACTCTAGTATAGTTACAGTGCTGCTTGTTGCGCTCATTTCAGTACTATAGTAATTGTATACTTATTGAGGTCTTTAGTATCGATTTTCCTATTATAATTCAGGAAAGATTATCCGATGATTTTGTGATCATACATGTAGTATACGTCAGGACTTTTTAGGTCATTTGAAATTCAAGTATTGTTGAAGTCAATAAATACTACACCATTGTCACACCTATATTGATCTCTTTCTAAAGTTTTTCAAAAATGAAAATAAATAAATTTTCGCCTTTAATGCATTCCAAGGGAAGGAAAAGCTAATTTAACAAATAGAACATCAGTCAATGTAGACATATCGACAAGATTTCATTCCTGTCTAGGGTATACAGGACAATGTCTTAATTCCTACGGTATTCAATAGATTCTCTAATATTAATCTTGCACCAAGTCTTCTATTTCCTGTAATACACCAAGTCCGCTTCATTCCTTCAATCATATTGATAGAAAGCAAATAGGCTTAGGCAACCAACAAATTTCATTAAATACGATATACTAAAGATATCTGGACAATCAAGGCAACGGTTACATAACTAAATTGTTTTCTTATGCCACTCATGTCATTTGATGTTCGGAAATTCGTTTCTCATATTCGGAAATTTAATAGAAATGTTTTTGGATGGTATGAGCCAGTATCTGAAACTAATTGAATCATATTTAAACTGCGAAATGAGTTATGCTTGTGACTTTGAAGCAATATTATGCTTTTTGATGTTGATAAATACAAATGCATATTTTGTGATAGTCGTTCAATATTTCAAATCCACTGGACAAACAGGTATATTCGTAGATGGATTTATAAAGCATGAAATGGAACCGCCTATGGAAGAAACTTAAATTGCACATTCAGGCAGAAATTTTGCGCGCACACACAAACACACAAAGAGGGAGAGTACATACTTTATTTATTTGCTCAAAAACTTCAAAGAGAATTCAAATATTCAATTGATGACTTGAAATAAATGATAAAGAATTCTTTACTATGAATTCATTAGTACAGGAGTAATCAAGGGAACCAAGGTTATAGCGGTAATCAAAAGAATGTAATCCAGGGACAAAGACCAGACATGGAAAACAGACATACACAACAAAGAACATAAAGTGATTAAAATCATACATACAAATAACAAAAGCAAATGAGCAACTCGGACTCCACTAAAAACTGGGAGCATGGACCAGGTGCACCGGTAGGGTAAGCGTCCTCTGCTTTTCTAGAAACACTCGCCGAGTTGCTCATAAAAAAAATCATACAAAATGATAATTGAAGGTTTTGACCAAAGTGACTGAAAGGAAAAGAAAGTATTGTTGACTGTGTGCTTTTCAACGAATTTTACTATTCAAAAACACATATTAAAAATGTATGAGCGCATCGAGTTTTGAATGTAGGTGATTATAATAAACCGATGCGTCTCTATCTTTATTGATAATGTAATCATGTAATTGAACACCATGTGTCATTAACACATTTTCTCTTAAAATTACCACACCTGCTGTTAAAATGTAATTTTTACTTATCAATTATTAAAGTTAATTTCGTGATGTTCAAGGGTTTTAATGGAGATGTCTTCTCTTTCAAGGAAAATCGCTTTTTATCAAAGAAAAGTCATTTGATGTTTTCAAGGAAAAAACGTAAAAATACAATATTGTAATGTCTTAACATTATTAATTCACTAAACCCACAGTTTAATTTTTTAACGTTTGCATAATAAATTATCCTTTTACTGTCAAATGACATGAATTAAGCAAGATGGTGGCGAATTTAAGGGGGCATGATATCCGATCTACTTCGCACAGGTTGCAATCGCTGCATGGATGTCAACTATTTTACACATCTACCATTCTCAGTATTAACTCTTTTTCCTTGAGTAAGTTAGTACAGTAGATTAGAAAAGTTTCGCAATTATTTATGAGTTTTTGATTTTTTTTTTTCATTCATTATTGAAAATTAAAAACATCAAAGTAATCGCATGCACGTAGAAAAGCATAACGTATTTGATATCCAATAAATAAAATGAAGGGTAAAAAATATCGCAAAAAAAATAAGTTTGAATGCATCGTAACTTCTCCAAATACAAACATTCCATTGATGTTTGTGTCAATATTTTTATTTGAAATTATTGACATTATGTCAGAGATTTAAAAAAAAAATACCGTATTCTGAGCCCTGTTGAATGTGAAATCAGTGTGTCATTTGGTTACAATATATATTAAATCATGTTTATTACACACGGAAGATAAATATTGGTCTGTTAATTTTGATTAAGATACATAAATATGGATCATCAATTTTGCATAAGCTCAAGAAAAATATTTAAACAAATCGTTAAGTTACTCAAACAATGAAAATCAACTTTGCAAAATCATTACGTAATGCAAAAAATGTTAGTTCAAGGAATTCAATTCGGATCAAATTCGTCAATAAATCATTCAGAGCTTTGATATCAAAGTGAATGCAGAATAAAGAGATGAAAACATTAAGAAAGCTGAACATGCTAGGGAACAAGCATAATGCCATAGAATGCTTTCATCAGAGAAGATAAATAATTTGGAAAATTACGTAATTTAAGCAAAGGGTGACAATTTGTATTCAAATCAAACAAACACTTCAATGAATTAGAAGTGTAAGCAAAATTTGTTCACAAGGACGCTTGTTATGCTCCCAATTTCGTTTTAATCATGTTTTATCACATATGGAAAATCATATCTAGACTCTGTCTCATTCTTTTCGTGTTTTGTTATAAATCATTCTGAAGTGAAGTCAAATTGGCTGGATTCAAAGGCCACACAAGAGATACCAAAATTGATTAAATGTATCCAGTAAAAAGAAGTCAGCAATTTTTACTATGCTGTTCTTTTCACTCTTATCTGATTAATCTACAAATCGAAAGCTTTTAATTAAACCACGAGAACAAGTCACAATTTATTATACGCCATATTCAATAGAAATATGAAATATAATATATCTTGTCATGGAGGTGTGATACTATGGGGTTTTCATGGTTGTTCTACACCGTTTAAGTGACGGTGGTAACGTGTACGAAAATTGAGTTCCGAGAAAGCTGTTGGTGTTACAAGAAATTGATAATATATGTATGGTTTTTAAAAAATGTTCCATGTCAAAGGTTGTTATATTTAATATCATATACGTGTGTGGAGTAATATCTTTATTCCATATCAAAACTCTATGCGTATGACATATATCTCGTAATTGTACATTATGAAAGTCATGTGCCAACATGTGGAAGCTAAATGTCAAAAGGCTGCCTACTTGTAGAGCTGAGGATGACATCTTGGAATTGATGTCCGTTGTAACGTTACTTACCTCCTGTGTTTTTGAGGATGCATTAAATCAATTTATAACCTTGACTTAAATTTCAAAATAATAATCATTTCGCAGATGAAATAAATTTCAGTAGTTTTAAAACACTTTCTATAGAACCATGCGACTAATATTACTACAATCATGGGAAATCATTGTGTTCAAAATTTACCTAAATATGATTTTTTTCATAAAATGTCAACCACGCCGCATTTTTTGTGCCTGTCCGCAGTCAGGAATTTCTGTATGTATTGTTTTCACTTTCAATTCTGTTTTATGTTGCTGGAGAATATGGGAGTGGAAAGTATTGTTTTGGTGTCAATTGCAGTTTGTCCTGTGTTGTGAGGGTTTCTTCGTCATTTATTAAAAACTCTTTTACGTGGTTTAAGCTGACTTGTTTCATCACGGTGAGGTTGTTGCCCTTTTGACATATTCACCATATCGATTCTCGTTATAAAGTAACATTTGCGAATATTCAGTGTTGAAATATATATATATATATATATATATATAAAATTCTCACTTCATTCAGGGTCCATTTATGGGAAAATCTCTTCATATGTCATTTTGTTTGGCGCAATTTTCTAGCGCCTTTGAAAATGAATAGTCTAAGAGGATTGATTCCAATCCGGGCTACTAAATGGTAAAAACCAAATGGTTCAATTTCTAAACAGTAAAGTCAGCCTTAAGCGGTTTTGCTCTTAGTAAATTCAGAATGTAGAATATTGATTGATTTTTTCTAATAGGTACATTGACAAAATACGTTTTTACCAGGTAGAAAAATGCTTGAAAAGGTGTGTTGAATTACAAACCAGGGTTCCTTTAAAATATACATGTGCAGACTGTTAGTGAAGGTTCACCTTAAATGTCTAATTTCTTATCAACATTAAATCTTCTTGAAAATTACTTTTGTATTAAAAATATTTTCATGTGCCTCGGTTCAGTATTTAACTGGATATTTTGTTTTCGTTCCAACTTTTTTTTCAATTATTACATTTGTTCTTAAATTTACAATGGATCATATTGAATACGTCCATAATACTATGAAGGTTCACATGTTATAATGCCCTGAATGATTTATAGGTGACATTATACTTATATGTTTTGAAATACAAATGTATCAAATCATAATAGAAATACAAGGTTGAATCAAATTCTTCGTGTTAAATCTAACGCGTTTGTATGCCTATATCTCATAGAATAATGTTGTAGTTACTTCAATACAAATGTCTAATTCTAAAGGCAAAATTCACCATTTTTGTGCGCATGAAATGGCCAGAGTATCGAAGTAATAAGGGATACTGAAACACGACACATATCCCATAATAGTTTTATTGCATGGATGTGCTATCAAATATACAGTGACCGAACAGGACGTGGGACTTTGGAACTAACCAACAATGAATAATTAACTGCTCTTATCCATAAACAGTTGATTGTCTGTGATATACTATCTTAATTATAGATTATTCCCATTTTTATCGACGATCTGAAAAAAAAACCTAATAATTTTGCCTTTAAAAAAAAGTAAGTGTACATAAAATACCACGGACGAAAAACGTAAGAAATACCAAGGACCAAAAAAAAAACGCCTTTATCTTTTAAGGTTATATAAATGAGAAAAAAAAACATTTACTTTTTTACCGTGGCCAAGTACTTTTATAATTTACTTTTTACAAAATAATCTGATGATAAATGATAACCTTTTCAACGAGTTTACAAAAAAGAAAAACACAAAAATACACATAGGATTTTTTCTATTACGTCATATCAATGTTACAAACCCTGCATTAATATTGTGGTACTTTGTTTGAGAGTAAGTAAGGGAACCAAGACCCAAGCGCAAATCAAAAGAACGCAATCCAGGGACAAAGACTAAACATGGAAAAGAGACAAACACAACAAAGAACATAAAGTAACTAAACTAATACATACAAAGTAACAAAAGGAAAATAGCAACTCGGACTCCACTAAAAATGGGTGCATGTACCAGGTGCTCCGGTAGGGTAAGAGTACTCTGCTTTTCTGGAAACTCACGCCGAGTTGGTCATAAGAAGTCAAGTCCGGGGTAAACCAAAGAGGACACGTTGAAGAAGGATTAACAAAATTCTAAATAACAAAGTTATTATATTTATTTAAGAAAGAAAAAAACAACATTAAATATGTCAACCTAGGTCCCGAAGGTGTACAGCTTATCTTTCTAATAAAGATTTCCGGGCAAAAATAGGTATTAATTTTGTTGTCATAATCAAAATTTCATGTTTATACAGAAAATACTCATAGGATTAGAAAATCATTTTGACTTTCATACAAGTTTTTTGAAAATGATTGGCTATGATCATCTCAGTTTGAAAAAAAATGTTGTTTTATACAATTATCCTATATCCGCATAGGTATATTAAACAAAACGTATCCCTTAAAGAAGCTAATATACAGAGAACCTGAAGTCATCCGAAAAATTCATTTAAATTAACGTCAATAAGGTTATGTGAAAAGTACTCTTGCCCGAAAATTTGATGACGAGCTCGTCAATCAATCCCTGATTGATATTTTTATGTAGATCCAAACTATGTAATGAAGGTCATTTAGATTGATTTAATTAATCTCTTGTTAATACTAAAATTGTTTATCAACGTTCATCTAAATTCTTGATTAAATTCTGATTTGATTACATGATAAATTTTGATAGCAATTTTGATTCACGGTTGGAATGAAATGGATAAGATTATTCCCATAAGAAGTATAATCTATAATTTATAGCATTCTTCCCAAAGGAAAAAGGTTGATTTGTGTTGAATTAAGTCTAACGCATTTGCGGTTTTTCTCAGTAATCTTCATTTGCTAGAGGTTTTATAATAGTGCTTTGTATAATGAAACTACTGAGGTCATTTTTTAAGTGACGTCATAATGATATATTGACCCAAATGAATTTATTGCGTTTTTTAACGTTGATAAATATGAATGACATCATTTACAGTTAAGATGACGTCATAGTAAGCCAAATACAGTAGAAGTGACTCTGAAGTTGATATATAATATTTAGCTCCATATGATTGTCTTTATTTCAAAATAAACATGAAGAATTTTATATGTTTGAATCAAAATCTATCAGTGTTGCTGTCATGCCATTTAAGTCCTACTGTGTCCGCAATCTGACCAAATGGTACGTTTAATGACATGTCAAAGCCATCATTTCTATAATTGATTGAAAATCAAATTATAGTTCCAATTTAACTAATTAACTGCTGCAAGTCAATAGCATTTCTAGTTTTAAGACTATATTATGTAGTTTTCTTATATTATATTAGTTTCCTTTCTTTATTTTAATATCGAAATTAGATCATCACGAAAACCTAGTTTCACTACGAATAGTAGCGAACTGAGATTCGCCTGGCATTTGTATCTGTATTTCTTATAGGACTAAACACTTCTCGTATAGTTCCAATTCCAAACTATATGAAATGTATTTACCGTTTTTGTTTTCTTCGAGTCACTCATTCAGCGAAATTGACATAAAAATGGTGGAATTCACACGACAACGTGACATGGTTGTCAATTTCAATATTCGAAGTAGAAAGGTGTCACTGATAACCGCATTTTTAAAAATTATTGTTTTGAACATACGATGTCGATAAAGAATAGAATATAGCAGATTATATCGTAACACGCCTTTAATCTCTCTAATTAGTCACAGCGATGGTAACCATGTTTGTTTACGATATGTATATGGAATTTACGCTGTTGTTAAACCTGCCATCACTTAGGAGTAAAAGATGGACAACCAATCATAGTTCACGAACAAGACATATGTTAAATAGATTGGAATTATACAGCGTATCATTCATATATCAAAAATATAACATAAATAAATCTCATCAATCCGTACTAGTTTGTCTAGTAGTATTAAAATCAAATAGAACCATAAATCATTTGATATTTGTTTAGACTTAATCGTGGTATAATTTTTAGTAATGAGTATCGGTGCATTTTAGCATATTATTAAGGAGGTAGACCTGTGGTAAGGAACATAATTCTTGAAATCAGTAATATGTTTGCATCATATTCAATTTCACCAAAGCCTATCAAGCTTTCATTTGATATAGAATGAAATCAATCCAAGTTACTTTGATGCTTGGGTGAGATTGATGTAAAATGTTTTACACAAACGTTCCAATGATTTGGAAGAGTTATGTACCGTACCCTAGGCCTACTGCTTTAGCTAAAATATAACTAGACCGATAACACGTCTGGTGATACGTCACCTTCGCATGCATATCAATACTAAGCAAATTAAAAAAAACAACAACTATTGTGCAGGTATTAACTGTTTTGAAATTTTAGGTGATTGAAAAAAAAATTGCAAATGGCAGAAAAAAAACTAAAACTCGTGTATTTTTTAACCTTTAAGGCTGCTATACAAAACAAAATAAAAGTTAGTACCCCTTCACTGTGAAACGTATACTTTCAATCAATTTGTATATGTCGGCGAATAAATCAGTATCAATGGAAAAAAAAACTACCAAATGTGTATGAATATTATCGCTTTAAGTTGGCATAAAATGTCTTGTTTAGTAATTTGAAAGGTCTTAAAGGTGATTTGAGACTTTTAATTCTATTAGCGACACTTTTAGTCAGTAAACATGCTGTTCAATGAGAGAAATGTGTCAAATTATAGTCAAAGATAAACAATTGTAAGCAATATAAGAATTTACACTTATCATTCGAATCTTCCTGTGTTTTAATACAACAAATAGTATGATCACTTTTTTCTATCTTTTTTCATATTTAGGTAGTAAGTGTATTTCTTTCATACTATGTTACAGTGGTTAAAATATCTAATGCAAAAACCAAATCTTGTACATTATACTCGCTCATCTGTCTAAAAAAAAAAAAGAACCTACGGGACTGTTTGTTTAGTGAACGCCTTTTCTTCACAACATTCTATAAACGTTTATTTTTCGCGAGTAGTGAATGTTTGCCAATTTCGTAAAAACTCGCAAAACTGAATAAAAAAGATCTCATTGTTACAGAAATCAAAACATCTTTAAAGGAATGCCAGACTCGAAAATATATGGCAGCAACTCTGCATTGTTATCCTTCATCGCAGAAAATAAATTGCTTAACAGTATATAAAAAAGTACAACAGATCATACGGAATAAGTTGATTTTGAACATGAACGTTTTGTTTCACAGACCTTTCGTTATATAGTAGAAATAAAATTAATATCTTGTACAACATAAATTCAAATTATGTGACTCAGACTGATTAACCATTCTGATCAAGATCCTGAAAACTCAACACTTTTGAGAGTGTAAGACATGGAAATCATATACTCCTTAAGGAACGATTTGACATTTTCTAAATAAGACCAAGTTGTTATAAATGACGCAAAATGTAGTACACATACAATACAATATTATATTTATGCTCTATCCACCATTTTAACAGTAATTTCATCCCGTACATCGACTTCCGAAGTTAACTATTTCGATTTCGAGATTTCACAATTCGATGTTATGCAATATGAAGGAATATTTGGGTAAAACTTGGGAGTAGGAGTAAGAAAACAATGCAAGAAAGGGAAATGTGGCACTCGCCCAATTTAAAAAAAGATAATTATTAGGACATATATAAGTAAATATAATGGTTTGGGTTCGTTTCCAACAGTTTTCAAAATTAATTTATAATTTAATATACATGGGTCAGTTTCAATTATTAATATGACACAGGAGGCAGTCAAGAGGATATAACTGGTAAAACAATATTTGCAATGTCATTTTGTCTTAAATTAAACATAGCTCTTAAACTTATGGTGTCATAAAAGTGCCATATGTATTAACTTTTTAAAAAACTGCTATATTCTGATCACAATTTACAAGGCTAAATGTATAAACCATTTATGGAAGTGTGAACTCATCAACTTAAAAGTTTATCCAAGGACAACATAGCACGATATTAAAGCTACTGAAATCAGCTATACATAAAACTTAAATATATTATAAAAATCCAAAACCGGTAGGTAGATCAATTTCTATCGAATATTGCCTAACAAAGTAACTATAACTGTACGTATGCATTTTACTGAATAATGTTTGGTCCATGGGTTATACCGAACTGTCCATATGCGTCAGACCTTATGCCCAATTCATCAATATTTTTATTAAATTATATGCATGTCAATTCATGTTATCTTAACCCAGGAATAATCTTTCAGAATATTAAACTGATTGATGAATAAAACTTGACACAAATGAATTGCTGCGCTAAGACAAACTTAATTGTCAAAGTTACCATCTTACATAATGTACGTTTTTTCTATGAGCTGGTTTAATTGAATCTGAAGTATTTCCAAGCGAACTATTTTCTCGTTAGTTAAATAGGCAATGAGGCACTTCTTCAAAGGGGGCCTTCTTCATACTTAATGATCATTTTGCAGTATTGAAGTTCCTCTACTGTAAAATTTTTCTCTACGATTCTCTTTTAATACATTATCAATTATGTGCAAATTGTTGCAATTAAAGGCTTTGTTCCAAAGAATATTATCCGTATTAAAACTATTGACATATATACTTTTTGCAAGAATTAGAAAGAACATTGTATAATATCATGCATTTATTCGTAAACTTCCTTGTATTGAAATAAAATCTGTGTTGTTGAATTACAATTATTATACATTATGGGATACTTGCTACATACAAAACCACACCAGGAAGAACAAACTAGATATCTACAGTTAAACCGAGTATAAAAATTGATGGTTTGGAATACAAAAGTAATGTAAAATATGTGTTGGTTAACATGGGTTCAAAATGTTATGGAAAATAAGATTATTTTCGGTGTTTTTTGGGAGAAAATTCATGTGATTTAAAATCACAATAACTAAAACTGCTATTTCGATGTTGGATGTTATCAAACGCACAGTGATTTGAATAGCATTATCAACTAAAGTTGCAAAGAAAACATTAATAAAAAATACAATAACTTAGTTTACATTTTGACATTCAATTAAATGTGCCAGTTTCTCTAATAATTAGTTGTGAATAAAAAAGTAATAATACATTTGTCAAGTACTAATACTGCATTCATGAACTGTAATTAAAACAGTGCATCAACAGCCTCATATATTCTTTCTGAAACGAGCATAATTATACGTACATTTGAAATTATGCGTCCATGATTTGTGCTAAAATGGAAATGTCTTATGATTGGAGAGGCCAACTTTACTTCTGATTTGGTCATAGGACAACCGACTTATTATCTCATTAAAAGTAACTAATCTGATGGTGGTTTCATTCCGATAGTTTTCTTCTAGTATAGAAAAAAATATTTGCAATTATTGTTATTGTTTATAATATATTTTATCTTTATTTTACTATTACGAAGAAAATATCTATTAAGTCATTTTTGTCACTATAAATTTCTCAAGCAGTGATGCAAACAGCAGTCTCAGGCTTTATACTAGAATTACCTTATATTGTTTGCTAAAGTGTTGATTGGTGGTTCACAAAGCAGTACTTACTCCGGAACATTTGATTTATGATCTATTAAGGATAGCGATTTCAGCCAAATATTTCTCTCAGGGGAACAATTACAGAGGCTATTTTTACCCTAATCAACTTTAACATTTGAGATGCAATATAAATTGAGCAAACAAAAGCATAAAACTCAAATATATGTGTCAAGCGCTTTAAACATTGGAGTCAATTTAGTCACTTTGTTATGTCGTAAAATGGAGTAAAATATTTAATTTTATACTCAGAGGAAAAACAGTAATCGGACTATCACGTGATTGAAACACTTGTTACCTTTTATATGGGGAAAATTGTTTAACCGTAATCGGCATTCCGTTTTATCTTCCTCCTGATTGCCTCTGTTCATTGCATAATAGGAAGTGCGGCGTCACATGCAATCTTACTTAAAGACTATATAAACTATTTCTGTTAACTTTGGAAAGTTTTTTTTTTCAAATGTCTGGGATTTCCGTAGAAAATCATTGCCAATAACTTCTTTATTTGAAGACGTCTTTTATGGATGGACTATAATAGTAATTATTAAGGAAATAAAAATGTAAGAATATTAACTAGCATATGAAGAAGAAGGGACATAATTAATAAACCTTAGTAAACCTTATTCATTACTTTCGACACATTTACCAATTCCTGTTGGAAACACATGATAAGAAAATCAAAATTTAATCGCAAAACGAGATTCTATAGTTTATTCAGTAGTGCAATATTATTGCAAAATGAGCAGAAATGAAACAAAAAACTAAATGTGGTTGCTACACAAAGCTACATGGCCTACAAAAAATCATTTTGATCGATGAACATTATTAAATAGATTTTTAAAACTGATTTTTTTTTTAATTTTAAAAGCAAAGACAGGTCAGTGCTTTTCCAATGAGTGCATTTGTTCCAATTTTTAACACATTGTTTACCTTAAAAGGAGGCTAGATTGGCTTTGGACAAAATCAACCTCGGAAATTTAACATTAGTAGTTTTGTATATTTACGTTACCACAGACTGGTAATTGTAAAATTTATGGGAAATTTTGATGTCACAATGCTACTTGATATTGTCACATCATGAGATACGATTAACTGTACTCTTACGAGATTTTTGTGAAATTGGCGCAAAAAGACGAAAACATGTTGTACACATAATACTCAATCTTTTTTCCGTCAATATTTCGCATTAGTTGGTTAAAGAACTACAACTCCCATTTCTGCAATATTAACACCAACATTTTAGTCCTTGACTACAAAGTATCATATGTAATTATCACTATTGTTATCATGCAAAGGAGACATAGCAAACAACAAGGTACAAAAAATAAATTATTCAAAAAAAAAAACCAAAAAAACTTGCAAACAGGTACATGTTTCTTTTTGCACGTACATAAAGCAATATACGTTGCTTATATAATTTTTCTATGGAGTGGTAATCTATCAATCAATCGTAGGATATACATTATTGGTTTAAACTATCTGAACTTGAGTAACTGAAAGACAAAAACTGTTCAGTCATTCACACATAAAAGACAAAAAAAAACTTTCCAATGAATTACTCGATTGCTGTCACGCGAACTATATGTTTTTAAACAATCTTTGAAATTGATCAGCGTTTTACTCTCTGATCCTTTCCAATAAAATGAATTAAATATAAATTGAAATCAGACTTGGTCCATTTCCCACACAATATAATATCAGTCATGATGCTGAAGAAGGTTTTGATTAATGTGTTTTGTCATTAGGTTAAGTGTAACTGACGGCATGGAAAATTTTCTTGGTGATGTAAGAGACTTTATATCGATTGGTCATCAGCACTGACGTGTCTGTGACAAATTAAGATGTGCTAATGTGCTATTTGTGTACTTTTGCGGTTTCGCAAGAAATAGTGTATATTGACAAAATCAACTTTTGTCAACTTATGTAGCATTTTTACTTAAACGCAAAACCCTGGGAAAAAGAAATATGAAAAAAGAACGAATAAGGCGAAACGAAACATGCACCAGCGTATAAAATAAATCCAAAATAGTAAATTCTTTCGGAAAGGATTAAAACACACTTTTAAGTAGGCTCTGAAAGGCCTGATAACAAAAGTAATAAATTACACGATAAAAAGACAACTATTCTTCAAAATCAAATCAAAAAGTAATATAGCGACAAATTAATGAACAACATCTCCTGAATGAGGAACTCTGTATAGACAAAATAAGATATCAACTCATAAGATGCCCGTAGCTACAGAAAATTAGTTCAGGACATATTGAAGAATGACAATACCATCAAAGCTAAGAGCATTAGAAATAATTGTCCACTACAACTCCAGTGGACTAAATTTGGAGTAGTAATGTCATGTACTAAATAAGAAGTATTTGATGCAGCGCAATATTAAAAAAGACTTAGGGATGCAGTTCAGGGTCAAATATCTCTATTTGTAATATAAATCTAAAGAGGGCAGTTGATAAATAAGGGTAACCAAAAAAATCACCAAACACTAATCCGATTCATAACCAAATCCAAAATAAATCTTGCAAAATAGATATTACACACCGGAGCAGCCGGTACCACAATGATCATGATTTGACACAGGCATTTTAAACGAAATGGTTGGTTAAATCTAGGTTTTACAGCGCGCTAAACCTCCGTCTTCAATTGTGGTGTGAATAACCTGTGGTGATAAAGTAGCATTTTCATGCTATTGCGTCATAATCAGCAAATCAGCGGTCACACCAGCACAAAGAATAATTTACAAAATACAATCATTACGCATTATTTTAGAAAAAACTGAGCATTCCTCAGCCAAGGATTGATATCTAAACAGAATTTGATAAGACCTTTTGAGATTCATTTCCTCATGCCCCTGATTCAGATGTATGTCACGCAGATATTTATGGTATTCAAGGAACCAGAGTAGTTAGTACTTGCTCTAGCGTAGCGAATCCATTGTGAAAAATAAACACAATAGACAGGACATGAAGGTATATTGCTGCACAGGTAAGGACAATTTATGATATTAAATTTAAAGTCGTCTTTTTTTTATCAAAAATCTTACTCCTGAGATGTCCACTATTGCCACATTCGAGATGTAGGTTCAAAAAGATGCAGAACAAGGTGTTTCTGTAAACGCCTGTTTCTTGAGCTCTGGTTGATATATTGAAGGTAACCATTTACCAAAAAAAAGGGTTTTGTTGATGGACAATAAATCTGTTTGTAAAGTTAAATGTTTTAGCATCTTGTTTTTAATTTTTATTCTCTACGATATTTTGAAGAAACTCAGTCTCGTATGAATACAAATCGGCTAGGAGAGGAGCGTAGTTAGTACTCATTTGAATTGCAAACTTGTTGTTGAAAAATAGCTCCTCCAAACGTGGCAAATATGTTATCAATGAGGAAATCAATCATTTAGCCAACCTGATTTTCCATGTAGCACACTATGCCCTTCTGCAATGTTTTAGAAAAATATGTGGATTTGTAACCAAGAACAATATAATTTTTCGAAACTGCAAAAGATTTACGAATAAGTCCTATCAAACGAGACTTCAGTTTATCATGTGGCAACGTAGTGTAAGATTTGAGAAGTCAAAAGTATGGACGGAACCAATTTCTGAAAAGCTGCCGGATTTTAAATTTTGAAGTAATTTTTTGGAATTTTTAAGTAGCCAAATATGATTACAACCACTACGAGAGTAGGTGGTATTACAACTAGCTTGCTTTTCACCCTTCACTGCAGACAATATCTTTGCAAGGTAAATTAACATGAAAATCCAGCTATATACTTTTCTTTCTATGGAGTTTTATAAAGTTTGGGAATCCAATACAAGTTAGATAATTCCTCACATTGTTTTGAAGTTGATAGAAGACATGAAAGACTTGTTGTTGTTAAGAATTTCATCTTTGTCAAAAGTTGTGCGTTTGTATGTGGCATTGTGGGATTTAACTACCAATGCCCAATTCCTTTATAAAGCATTTGAGGTAATGAGCTTTACAAACAAATACAATGTTGTTTGAAGGTTTTTCCGCAAGAACTATATTATATTTCTCTTGTAGTGAGAAAAGCATCCAAGTGCCTCACGATCATTGACACGAACTTGGGTCTTTTACTGACATATTTCTTGAGATTGTCAATACGATTCCGTACCAAAGATGGTACGTATCCATCTGACAATGACTTGTCCTTTGTCCTTTTCTCTCTTTATCCATGATGTGACATAATTTCAACAGCAGTCATTATGGTTTGGAAATTTATTTTCCAATTGAGGCGCCGTGGTTCCCTGAATTGTGGACTATGAGAAACGACCTTTACATAGGAGTTCATTTTAACTGATATTCATATCACCAGTGATGACATGACCAGAAGGACTGTAATTCAACAGTGATGAAGCATAGTTACATAAGTATTCTATGCATCGGATTTTAATTGAAAATATGTGCTTTGTATATTGCCGTGAGACCGTATAAAACGGTAAAAAACTTCAATGTTTTAAAAAGTGTGTGATATCGAAACCTTTGTGGAAAAGCTTTGCTAAGAGGAATCTTTTACGTTCAATAAAATCTGACACTTTCCTACAAATACGAGCAAAATGAACCAGTTTTGAAATGTTAATACCAAAGTATCACACAGTTTAGTATGTAGACTGTATTGAGCTTTTATGACAGGTACTCTAATGCCTTTTACGATATACTTCACCTATAATACAGATCTCTTTTAGAGAAAAAGATGTCGACCTATAACGGGCTCTTGAATAAAAGGGGTGACCTTCCTAGTTGAGTTGACTGTTTATTGACTGTTGACTATTGATTTAGAAACTAAATCCACAATTTCTAACAATGCATCTGTTTCATAAGAAATAACCAGATGATATGGGATGCATGAAGCATGATATTATTTCTCAAAAGAATCAATAACATGATAAAAGATGCTGTACGATCGCAAATACAACACAATAAATATAAGCACTTGGGCTACATTCTATATCATTATCCTCAATAGATTCTAGAAGAGATAGCAAAGGACTAAAGTACATCATTAAAATAACCCTTCAAATACCAGGACATACGACTTATGATATAAAGTACAAAAGTTCAAATCAGGGAACTAGTGTGTAACATCACTTTTTTATCGATATTGCTTAATGTACTGACACTTTTAATATACAGAAAATAAAATTACAATTTTTACTTTTTGAAAAAAAGAAAAGTTTTTTTTTTTTTTTTGTTTTTTTGTTTTTTTTTTTTTGTTTTTTAATACCAAAATTTATTAATAATTCCTGCAATTAGGGGTTCCCTGTTTTTACAACTCTCATATCCAGGAAATGTATGAGAGTTACTCCCGTTTCTTAATTTGTATACCATTATCCTATACTTTTTAAAAATACTATTTCACTCATGTCAACCAAACGTTCTATAAATTATATGAACTGTTAGAGAATCATATATAAACAAATTAATCCAAGGACCGTAGAGTATCAATAATTGACCGTTATCTGAGGCACACAGACTTAAATTTCATGCATCACTGAATTTGACAGTGTAGATTGGAGCACGTGCCTGATACTTTTAAAAGTGTGTGGATATATTATTTCAAATTATGTAAGTAAATTCTATAATGATGAAGACTTAACTTATACAAAGGTATCAAACAGATGCACAATAACATGCCTAACCTGAAGAAACCATTGAAAACAACATATACATGTAGGGAGTATTGATAACCTCTGGTAAGCTACAATAAATGCTACCCGTTCTTATACACGTGTAAAAACTTTACAAATTGCATGATATATGTCATCGCCTAGTTCGTAATTGACGATATCTGAGAAAAAAATCATATATTATACCAGAGTCCGAACTGTGGAAGAAAAGTAAAAAGTATTGTTTACACTTTAAATACTAACTGTGCAAGATATATGTATATTAAGTCAAGGAGAAAAAAATAAATACTGGTCAATACCAAACAACCAAGGCAACAGATACCATAAAGTCGCAAACAGCATGAAGGGTAATAACAATACCAAACAACCAAGGCAACTGACACCATGGAGAAGAAAACAGCATAAAGGGTAATAACAATATCAAACAACAAAGGCAACAGATACCATAAAGACGCAAACAACATGAAGGGTAATAAAAATACCTAACAACCAAGGCAACAGTTACCATGGAGAAGAAAACAGTATGAATGATAATAACAATACCAAACAACCAAGGCAACAGATACCATAAAGATGCAAACAGCATGAAGGGTAATAACAATACCAAATAACCAAGGCAACAGATACCATAAAGACGCAAACAGCATAAAGGGTAATAACAATACCAAACAACCAAGGCAACAGATACCATAAAGTCGCAAACAGCATGAAGGGTAATAACAATACCAAACAACCAAGGCAACTGACACCATGGAGAAGAAAACAGCATAAAGGGTAATAAAAATACCAAACAACAAAGGCAACAGATACCATAAAGACGCAAACAACATGAAGGGTAATAACAATACCTAACAACCAAGGCAACAGTTACCATGGAGAAGAAAACAGTATGAATGATAATAACAATACCAAACAACCAAGGCAACAGATACCATAAAGATGCAAACAGCATGAAGGGTAATACCAATACCAAATAACCAAGGCAACAGATACCATAAAGACGCAAACAGCATGAAGGTTAATAACAATACCAAACAACCAAGGCAACAAATACCATGGAGAAGGAAACAGCATGAAGGGTAATAACAATACCAAACAACCAAGGCAACGGATACCATGAAGACGCAAACATCATGAAGGGTAATAACAATACAAAACAACCAAGGCAACAGATACCATAAAGACGCAAACAGCATGAAGGGGAATAACAATACGAAACACCCAAGGCAACAGATACCATAAAGACGCAAACAGCATGAAGGTTAATAACAATAATTAACAACCAAGGCAACAGATACCATGGAGAAAGAAACAGCATGAAGGGTAATAACAATACCAAACAACCAAGGCAACAGATACCATGAAGACGCAAACAGCATGAAGGGTAATAACGATACCTAACAACCAAGGCAACAGATACCATGAACAAGGAAACAGTATAAAGGGTAATAGAAATACCTAACGACCAAGGCAACATAAACAATGGAAACATTGTGAAGGGTAATAACAATACGTAACAACCAAGGCAACAGATACCATGCAGACAGAAACAGCATGAAGGGTAATGACAAAATTACCGAACTGATTAAGGCAATATATTCAAATGGAATGTACGTAAAAAAAAATGGCACTATCATGATACAAACCGTAATGTTGGAAACAACCGCAATACTCCATGTGAGACCGAATATTTTTAAGGACCGCAACATACGTGTAACAGGAAACTAGAAAACCTGCCATTAAAAGTTTGATATTACTTAAAAGAGCAGTTTTCGTTCTGTTTTTGTTTATATATAATATAATATTTATATATAATATTGACTTGTTGTGACATGTATCCTACATAACAGCACCTAGATGAGCTGTACCGTACTATTACGTCGTGTACCACTTTACAGCCCTAGATTAATCCTACGAGGAGGAATGATCCGCCCAGCGAAAGCTATATTTTATATAGCCTAGCTGGCCGAGTGATCTAGGGCGCTGTACATTGTGCAGGTGGCGGTGCCATAGAAGTCACAGCGTTACGAGTTCGAGTCCTGCGGAGTGAACAACCAAACTTCGCAAATTTGACAGTTCTTGCATCGTTTTTCAGACCCTTCTACATTACCTTCCCTTTATTAAATTGATCCGGTGGAGCAGTATATCGAAGTGAGTTGTCACATTCAGAGACGTTTGTATAATAATGATTTTTTGTGACATGTATCGTTAATTTTATCATCTATCCTCCATAAAAACACCTAGATGAGCTACCATACATAGTGTACTAAGTTACAATCCTTGATTAACCCTACGGGGATGAAAAACTTGGCCAGAGAAAGCAATATTTTTATATACCCTATCTTAAATACAGGATTTAGTTATATGTAACGCTTTAAGTTTGCAATTTATTCTCTTGCATTTCTACATGTATCCTATAAAGCTAATACAACGTAATTTTCGCGTATTGGCTATTTTAAATGATTGTGAATTTTCCCGTTTTACAGTACACCCATTTTGTTGGTTACAACATACACAATATTACAATTAGTATTTATACGATGTATGGCAGGTGATGCTGTTTTAAGTAAACTCTTTAATCTCTTTTACACTGAAATATTTTGTCCAGATAAAAAGTAGAATACACATATACCTTTTTTAATTTATTGGTTAATGATGTAACAAAATCCGTAGAAAGTATTAAATAATATCTTTTATCTAAAATAAATCGTCATATGTCTTACTATGTGTACTATAAACAACCCTATCAAAGATTAATCAAGGGAACCAAGGTTATAGCGGTAATCAAAAGAATGTAATCCAGGGGCAAAGACCAGACATGGAAAACAGACATACACAACAAAGAAAATAAAGTAACTATAATCATACATACAAAGTAACAAAAGCAAATGAGCAACTCGGACTCCACTTAAAACTGGGAGCATGGACCTGGTGCACCGGTAGGGTAAAAAAAATAAAGTTACTTTTAGTGGTTATTATGACTTTCTTTTTGGTTGCTCATTATTGTTTTATATTTGTACATATTAAAAATATGGGTCGTATAAGGTTTCGATCGCAGTGTAACATTTTCCCAAAGTTTGTAAAAGAAAGTTTTTTCACCTCTTTCTTAAAATGATTATTCTAGAAAATTCAGTTAATCATCGAAAGTTTTTGTTTAATCAATTTTGTAGAGAATGAAAGAGACGAAACCAATTTGGGACGATTTAATATTTAAAGTGTGTGTTTAAACCGTTTCTTTCCCTGATATTGTACCCGATAAAGACCGATATTTACGGTCCAATTTAAGTTCTTTATATAGACATTTTGAGGGTTATTGAGTCAACCAATATGGTAAATGTGTTTGCAATGTTATGAAACATTGACTATTATGATTTGCATGTATTTATAATGCATTATTACGGTTATTATTATGATATAAATGTGGAATGAGAAAACAACAATGAAACAGGTCTTTTGAAATAACATTATCCTTATTTTACTGTTTATTAACATCTAAAAAGGATGTCCACGTTTGATACATCATATGAGCAAAACTATAAATGAGCAACTCCTACTATAGTTGGATAGCTGGGTTACTATAAATCCCTATCATTTGGATAGCGAGTTACAAACGTCACACACGTCATAGGCGTATTTTATTGCATGTACACGTCATAGAGTCTTGTTAATGTATATTTCGTGTATGCATATTCATTGTGTATGTTTAAATCATGTTTATTTACTCCATATTTGCATGATATTATTTCATCTCAAATATTGGTATATAATCGTAACAGTAAGACTTATTATTGTCCCCTTTCTTGTTACAGTTAATCTTCTCAAATGGTATAAAGATAAAAGAACCATAATAAAGTGATGACTTTAATTGACTGTATGAAATGAACCCTACCTGTAAATTTCGATAATTCACATGTATAATTTATTTTGTACTTTTACTCTCGGTCTTTCTACTGTTACAACGTCACTGCACTTTTCCTTTGTAAAATTGCTTTACGTCACCGGTGCTTTGGAAAATTTATTTGAAAATAACACTTTATTATTGAGGACATCTATATAATAAACAGAATAATCATTCCATTATCATGAATAACAAAAATTCAGTTATGCCGAGAACAAAACAAGTACTGCACATCCACAAATGCTTTGTCTTCTTGAATTGTGATGATATTTTAGTTTCTCCATCCCATTAATTATGCTATAAATAATTGACTCATTTGATAATTGAAAACTTTCCTTCATGTTTATTGATGTTTAACCTTTTCCTCTATTCATCCTCTATCTGATGTCTCGATTTTTTCTTTAAATTTAGTTTCAATATTCATTTTCATCATTTTTGTGCTGCGCTAAACTTCTTACAATTAGGCTTCTGGAACAGGGTTATGTTGCTACAAAATTGAAGGTATCATTACAGAAGTTTTATTGTCGTCATTATGAATCCCTGGATCGTTACAGTGTATCCCTCTACACCATGAGAACCGATTTTTTTCTTTAATTTTAGTTTCAATATTCATTTTCATTACCCGATTTTTAAACATTAGTTGTACTATCCTATCCCCAAAGACATCAAACTTGCACGAATAAATTTTGGAAAACCCGATTCATTATATAATACATGTAGTAGCCCAAGTGCTAGGTTTTATTTTAATTTTAGTATTATTCATCAACAGGTTTTGAATATATTATTGATAATATTTTACCAAATAAAGTAACCGTCGACATGGAATTACTAATATTCTTTGATAGGGTTCAATATACTCAATGAAATTACTCAACGCATGTCTTTGAAGTCCTTTATTGTATGCACATTTTTCAGGTTTACTTTAATTTCATGCTTAAATAACTAAGTTAATAAAAGGTCGGAGTAATTATTAGGTAATAGAGGTAGAAAAAATATCAACTATTTAGTATGTTCATACTAGAGTACTTATAATGTTAATTTTTATTACTTTTGATGATGTGTGATGACAGGATTCAAATAAACGAAACACCTTTACAAGACAATTTTAAAAAATACATGAAAAACAAACAAAAAGAAGGAGTCAAATGCACTATGATAGCTGTTAATAAATATGATAGCTCTTGATAGTATTTCGTAGCAATAAAAATACATTACTGATCTTTTCAAACGTGTCGCAAAAGAACGCAACTAAATACTTCCTACATACATGGGTATAAAATTTAAATTGTAATATTTTAATTCCTGACGATTTGGTTTTTTACAATTTATTTCATGCCAGAGCTTGCTGTAACTACGCGTGCTTTTTGTATTGTGCTAGACTTCTTACAATTTGGATTCTTGAACAAGATTATGTTGCTAAAAAATTGAAGTCATCACAACAGAAGTTTTATTGTCGTCCTCATGAACTCGTGGATCATTATGGAATATCCATCTGCACCATGAGAGTCGATTTTTTTCTTCAAACTTAGTTTCAATATTCATTTCATTACTCGTTTTTTTTTAAAACATTAGTTGTAATATCCTATCCCCAGAGATATTAAACTTGCACGAATAAATTTTGGAAAACCCGATCCACTATATAATACATGTAGTAGCCCAAGTGCTAGGTTTTATTTTAATTTTAGTATTATTTATCAACAGGTTTTGAATATATTATTGATAATATTTTACCAAATAAAGTAACCGTCGACATGGAATTACTAATATTCTTTGATAGGGTTCAATATACTCAATAAAATTACTCAACGCATGTCTTTGAAGTCCTTTATTGTATGCACATTTTTCAGGTTTACTTTAATTTCATGCTTAAATAACTAAGTTAATAAAAGGTCGGAGTAATTATTAGGTAATAGAGGTAGAAAAAATATCAACTATTTAGTATGTTCATACTAGAGTACTTATAATGTTAATTTTTATTATTTTTGATGGTGTGTGATGCCAGGATTCAAATAAATGAAATATGTTTTTAAAACAATTTAAAAAAATTAATAAAGAGAGTCAACTGTACTATAATAGCTGTTTATAGTATTGCGTCGCAGGTAGTGTTTTAGTGTTTGTTTCTATGAAATTCGAGTGTAGTAAGTTTTGTTTTTATTTTTTATTCTTTATATCGTTGTTATTTATGGCGGCGGATTATGTCAGTTGTTCTTAAAGCCTTTTAACTATGGTTGGCATTTTACAGTCAACAAAATATATAACCAAAGATTTGTTGACTTGCGAGGTATACTTAACTTCTCATTTATGGATTAGATAATATGCTTTTAGTTTCGTGTGTTTTTATTGTTCGCCAACACAATTTAAGAATTTGCAGGTTCTGTGTGAACGTTCAGTTGAAATACGATATTTTGATATTGAATTAATTTTATTTATTCAAAAGACTTGATGTCGTAGTGTTTCTTAAAGAATGGGGATGCTTTCATCTCCCAAACTTATCTTTCAAGGCCAACATATTTGTCAAGTGGAGTATTATAGTTGATACCTTTAATGATATGGAAAATGGTCGTTAAAATTGTCATAATTTTTTAATGCAGGAAATGAAGAAAAAAAGAAGAAATTTTATTATCCGTATGAATGGGCCCGTAAGGTTCACGTATGTGAAATGTCGAAATAACAGCTTTGACATTAGAAATAAAAAATCCATTTTAACTTTTTTTCGTGACAGTTAAAACTGTTCCAATATGGGTTTAAATGACTATATTACATTATAATGTGAATGGAAATAGTGAATATGCCAAAGAGACAACAACCTCACCGGGATGGAAAATGTCTGCTAAAGTCACCCATGGGTCTTCAATGTCCTCAAACGACAGGGCAGGCTGCAGTTGGCCCCAAAACAACATTCTACACAGGTACAGCGAAATAGTTGCCCTATATACGTACTCCAGCTACAGAAAAGTAAACCGAAATGAAAACGAAACAATACATATTGTGACCAGAAATTCCTGGCTTGGAGCAGGCACAAAATGAATGCGGCGGTGTTAAAGTATTTTGGCGAGATTAGAACCCCCTACCGTCCCTTAACATGTTTATATTGTGTGAATTGTACAATTTCTCCGTTACCAAATTACACAACATAAGATACACAATTTCCCTGTACTACGTATACACTGCATACAGAGTTTTAAGTGTTATAATGTCTTTTCTATATTTGCCTTTGTGTCCTAATTTCAAGATTTTTTTTGCAGCGCGATTTTTTTTCAGTTAGTAATAAACTCAACAAATGTGACACGTATTTTTCAAAGCTCAAGGGTGTGAATGACGTCCTCTTTTGTTATTTAAAGAAAATTAGTGAACAAATAGTAAAATAAAGACATTGCTAATGATTAGTTTACAATCATATTACAAAATCTTCAAATTACAAGACACGTCCTTAATTTACTCATTTTTTTAATATGTTAATCTAATATGTAACTTATTTTTAAAAGACATATAATACTTATTGTACAAAATCTGTAAACATGAAGATCATTTGATAACAGAAAGGCAAGTAATTAGGCCGCAAGCAAATTGACCATCAATAAGTTGACTGGAATGTACGAAGTACAAAGTGATTGAAATAAACAATAAATCCTAAGTTTGACTTCCAGCAAATTATTAAAATGTGGAGACAAAATGAAACAAAGAATTAGTTAGCTGCAATATCTGGTGAAAACATATCACTGTAATTTCCCGTCATTTTTATGACTTCCCCAATTGAAATTATGTGGCGCAGCAAATGGAAAAAAATCAAAGTATTGTTACAAGTAAATTGATAATACTCATGAAATCTTTGCTTATATTGATGTTGTTATTTTTTATTCTGTGATAAAATATAAAAGCCTCCCAATGACAAATACAGGGTTTTAACACTGAGAAAACGTATCGTTGATTGATCATAACTCGCAAGTCCCACACAAAGCGTAATTTTCAATTAAAACAGTGTTGCAGAAGGAAAACGTATTTACAGTAGCCACGCAAATTTCTACTATAAAATTATTTTGACATTGACCTTGATATTGAAGCATGTTATTCTAATAAAGTCAAATTACTTGATGTCTAAAAGGTTATACAACTTGTCTATGCAACAAGATCTGATACTTTAAAAGGACGACCATGTAGGCCACAAAAAAGTATTATTAAGTAAGTATTGAAGTCACCAAAAATATATTAGCTAATGATAACTTTATTAGACGTGACCAAAACTTCACATTTCAGGTTTGTCAAGTGACCTTACCTTATGATACTGCTATCAAAAAATGCATATCAGTCAGGACTACAAACATCTGTTTTAAAAGATGGGAGTATAGTTGCCATGGAGACATAAAAATAGTATAAAACTGTGTTCAAATAAAGCAATGAGAAGGTACAATGGTTTAAATCCATACACCTCGATGTTTAACAAATAAGACTAAATCATATAATTCATTGGAGTAGCCTCTTTACAATGGCCATTCGGACTATACTTACACGAGGAATGTATGTATAAATACGTATCAATCAACAGATGAAATTTCATCTTGTTACAAAGTGGTATTAAGTCACAAGGTATTTGTATAAATAAAATTGTTTCATTTGATGTCTAAACTATTTATCGAATTGAAAAGAGATGATATTGACTGGAAGGTTGAACTTGAGTTCAGTGGAGTGTTTACATTAATACGACCTCAAAGTAACTCGTGTCAAGATCAGAGCAATTCATTACTAGATCTTAAAGTATAAGTCTATGTCAATGTGTAGGGTATTGGGGTCACAACATATTTTGTAATATGGATAAAGTTACCATTTTTAATTGAATGGTACTTCTAAAACCTAGGGCTGTAATAGTAATTCGTCTTGTGCATTTAAGCTTCCTATCATTTGAAGAAATAATGCATCACTGACCTGTTTAAATGTGTCACAACAGAACTAAATACTTCCTACATACATGGGTACTAAATTTAGATTATAATATTCTGATTCTTGACGATTTGGTTTTGTACAATTCATTTTATGCTAGATCTTGCCGTAACTACGCAGACATTTTGTATTGTGCTACAAATGTAGACATCTTACAGTTAGGTTTTTTGAACAGGGTAATGTTGCTACAAGATTGAAGATATCATTACAGAATGAATTCTAATTTCGTCATCATGAACTCATGTATCTTATTGTGTATCAAACTGCCCCATGAGAACCGATTTGTTTGCCGTGTCATATTTTTTGCTTTCCTCTTTCGTAAACTTAATGTGGGTGTTTCTAGAAAACCAGAGGACGCTTATCCTACCGGTGCATCTGGTCCTTGCTCCCTGTTTTAAGTGGAGTCCGGGTTGCTCATTTACTTTGCTTCTTTGTACATGTTATTTTGGTTATTTAACGTTCTATGTTGTGTGTGTCTGTTTTCCCTGTCTAGGCTTTATCCTTGGAATCTGAACTTTTAATTTCCGCTCGAATGTTAGTCCTCTTGATTACTCTAGCAATGCATTAATTGTAATACAAAATCGTATTTGTTTTCTTTTATAACAAACCTTGAAATTACCATTCATACATTAACAAACAATTCTGGCAAGTTATTAAAACATGTGTAATAGTACATATTCTTGACACGTAACCGGCAAATACACCAAGTATAGGAACAGTCAGCTGATCGTCAGCGTCACTCATATCGTGCGTTTGAGTGATTAATACTGCGTTACGAAATATTTTCGAGGATTTTTGTGGTTAAAGACAGTAAAATTATATTCTCGAAGCTACCTTGCCTTATCGTAATAATGAACGAAATGAAGGGTGTAACGGATATACGGAAAGTGTCATCTTTTCCAGCTTTATTGTTGTACTAGTGTTATTCAAATATCAGCCCAAACTTGCTTACAAAGTAAAAAATGGGATTCCAATTTAGTAATTTTCAAATGTGACCGTGCTATATATTAATAATGTATGACATGAACGATATAATAACAACAATCGGATTAAAAACCTTCCACAATTCTAGGATCTAGTAATTACTCCATTAACTTGGTATGCTTGAAAAAGCATGTCCATAATGCTAATAGTTGGGTACGTTTGGGACAACACATAACGGCAGATACAAGTACAACTATGAAGATGTAAATATTGAGTAGAGGCATACTCATCATGCAAAAATTTTTATTTAAAGTTTATGAATTTATCAATGTAGAAGATAAAAAATTATTATTGTCGTCACTTCTAATCAATTAGATTAAACAGGCAACCAACAACACAACAAATATTCCGGAACAACATAACAGAGATCTCTGAATAATGCGACCAAAAATCCTGAACAAAACGACATATTTCCCTTAACAACCCGACAGACATTACAGAACAACAAAACAGGCATCCCTGAACAATACGACAGACATCCCTGAAACCATGAAAGACATTCTTAAGAAACACAACAGACATCCCTTAAAACACGATACTTATCCCTGAACAACACAACAGACATCTTTGACAATACGATACACATCCCTGAACAACACAAAAGACACCCCTTAACAACACAATAGATACTAGTAACCCTGAGCAATTCCACAAAAATCCCTGAAAAACACGACGGACATTCCAGAACAACACGATAGACATTCTTGAACAACACTACAGACTTCCCTGCAAAATATTACAGACATTCCCTAACAACACAACAGAAATTCCTTAACAACACGACAGACATCATGAACGGAACAACAGACTTCCCTGAAAAACACAACAGACATCCCTTAATAATACGACAAACATCCCTGAAAAACATGACTAACATCGCTGCATTTGAATTTATTAATCATTTTCCAATAGCACAAGTGACTAGTTATGACTCCCTCTGTTCCATAATATCCTTAATGTGAATTATTCAAAAGTACAACTCACTAAAATTTGCGAATCTCTTTACGGTGTACGTTACTTATTTACATAGAGAGGTGTAGTCTACTACTGAGCATGACAGCGATGTTCAAATTTTGAAATTGAGAATATAAATGAACCACTGCGGAGGATATTATAAGTTATCTAAGTTAGCATCCGTAGATATGGAGATTTTAAATCCCTAAAATACGTTAGTACCCTAAGGCGAATCCGAAGGGTGTACGGTAGTACTGAGGTGTTTTGTTTGCCGGTGCTGGGTGCAAAGCTCTTGGCTCTTTTATCGAGGATTTCACTCGAATCGCTTCGCCATCTTGGACGCTTTCAGCAGTGCGCGTGACGTTCCCCGAGGAAATGTCTAGCAACCCCCGGTGATATGGCTTAGCAAGGTCCGGGGATATGGGATTTTGAGCGACGTGTAGCTAACCAATCAAATTTCAGTATTGATACCCAGCCGGGGTTAATGACACAGGTGCAACTGGTCCACGCTCCCAGTTTTTATTGGAGCCCGAATTGCTCATTTGCTTTTGTTATTTTGTATGTTATGTCTGTTTTTCATGTCCGGTCTGTCCCTGGATTACATTCTTTTGATTACCGCTATAACCTTGGTTCCCTTGATTACTCTTTAACAACTTCAAAGATGTACGATAACAACGTGATACACAATGTAGCCGTCACACTTTATGAACTAGCAGATGCAGGTAACAATACCCGACAGAATTCACGAGGGAAAGAGACCGGAAGTGCTAGTCTAAAATTGTAAATATTGTAACACTAGAAACAATAAAACAAATGAATTGGGTAACAGTACATAGCCTCGGGAATTACGTAGATACTTTGCAATGTAAATATGCACGTTTGTTATAAAGGAACATTTGCATTTAAAACAACGGTTTTAAATGCCATAGAAGTACCATATATCCTGTTAATTTATTAATCAAATAATACATTGATTGCTTCTGTGTTTGTATATATCTTATGTGAAGAGTCTGGTTTTGTGCTTTGTTCCTTCAGTTATTTACAATGCAATACTGTTATTTCGTGTACAAAGTCGTTATTACGATTTTATGGGACAGATAGTTCAAAAGGACAAACGAAATGGACAAGAACGAACGAAGAATGAAATGAAAATCGTTCTTTATATTATATATGTCTGCACAGAGTGCAAAAGGTTCAAGCATGATACTTTTGAAACTGGGCAGAATCTTTTCCGACAAAAAGCAATTTCTCGACTGAATGTCCCGAGTAAGTTTAGATGCAAACATAGATTAATCTGTGTCTGCGGCGAGCGCTTCAATTATAGTGCTGATACCGTAACTAAATGTCATCGATATATCAGTGATAGTTAATTTTCTTTTCTCTAATCAAAGACTGGAATGACTAAAGAAAAAGTCTAATTTTTCGAAAAATTTAAATATTGAGACAAGTCAAACACTTACTCATGTAATATTTCAAATAAGATTAGCCAGTGAAATGATTTGACATTGATAATTTCAGATATAAAACCCTAACTAACTGAAAAACAGTCTCTCAACATAAATGAAAGCGAAAAATATTTTCATGCGAGCTTTTGCAGTATGTATGTTCTTTTGTTCTTAAATTGGTGCATATATAATAAATAAACATGCAAGTATAGTGTTTATACTTATTAATGCAAAAACCATTTTTGAATCGGTATTATTATGCACACATTTCATCTTGGCACGTGCATTTTTCCAAATTTGATAATTATAGATTATACTTGCATTTACTATATCGACTCTTGTATCAACATGAGACTTCCATATCTGATCGAGGCAGAGATATGTCGAAGGTCGATGCAAAGGACGATATAAATGTATTGAACAAAACAATGTCATAACTTTTTTATCACTTGTTAGTGTCATTATAAAAAAAACTCTAGATGGCTATTCAGAGTCATATTTGAATTAGATTCTTCATTTACAAAATATTAATTTGTTGAATTACTTTCATAACTGATAACGTTACCATTGACGACGATTTGATATCGATGGCAATGCTGTTGACGACCAAAAAAGCATGCACATAAATTTATCGTTAGAAAATGAATTAGCAGAGGCTGAGGTAGGTGATAATACAACTTGGATCGAACTCGCAACACTAAATTAGTACAAGAAATGATTTTTTAACTATAAATGACATAAATATAAATGCATCAAAATGTCTTGGTTCAACGTTTTCAATCCTTCCAGATGTTCTACTAGAAATGAGACAATTATTATTTATAGTTTAAATAAGTAACGATAAGGGACAAAATTGTGGTAGTAAAATTATGAAACCTGTTTTTATATTTACTAGAGTTAAATTATAAGCTATTGTTCTTTCTTGTTTTGTTGATACATTTTTTGTACATTTATTTACAATTTTAATTAAGTTTATGGTCATCATGCATTTCTGTCTCAAGCTATAAAAATGTGATAAGTTCTTTACATTGTATTTTCAATATTGCCTTGGTACCACCCCTCGATCTATATCAGAGTTTGACTATGTCTCTGGTTGATACGGAAGGCGATATTGAAAATAACTTATACTTATTTTTTCAAGTTCTTTCGATGCATTTATACCCTTACAAATAATCGTTTCTCGAATAAAGCCTTCTCTAAACACACAAAGAATAAAACAATACATCAATGCAAGAACATTTTCAAATAAGGTTTTGTAGTCTAAACTCCATGCCGCTAAGACTTGGTGAAATGTTTTATCTTCTTCTCAATGCTAGATTGTTTTAAAAAGAACTTTATGCATCGTCGAGAATATCGGACACTCATCTCGAAGCACCTTCTAGAATATTGGAAAGTTCAAATTATTGATAAGAAATTGATTCATGTTGGCTTTCAGTAATAAACTTGCTAGATCATCATGATTATATCTCATTTAAAAGATTACGTCAAAATTCAGCGACATGCAAGCCACATTGTGACTCTTTAAATCATTTAAAAACGTTTTACTGTCCCCTGTGTGATGACAAAAATAAAATTAATTGATATTTTTTGCAGTTGTTAAGCACATGATAATGCATTCGACCTTTAAGACTTCTAACAGGTGCGTGTGACACGCAACTTGAGCTGTAATTGCCAAGACGTGATATGTTTCAAGAGCCATTATGACGCTACTTTTTAGAACGAATATCCGCTATCACTATCTTAAAGACCAATTTGGTATAAATGTTGTTCGTAAAAGCTTACAAATAACTTATTTTTAAAACGTCTTAATCGAATAATACTACCTTTACATAGAAAGACGAGTTGTGCTCAGATGTAACAAAACGAACGCTGCATTAATAGGATGTAGTTTCTCCATAATAACTGTTCTCAACAATGCCTCTCCAACCGCGAAATGAAGCCATTAGTTCTTTTCTCAAGAAGAAACATACTTTTGAGACAGTGGCTACGCATACGAGCCAAATTTAATTGAACTCTTATATTGATCACAACCAATTTAAGTATTATGATGAATCGTTAAAGCCGATGCCAGAAGCACTCGGAAATAGTATGGTAGGCTACAAGCATCGTCATTATAAAGCCTCTGTAAACTGAAAAACTTTCAGAATTTTCATCTTGCTAACAATCACGCGGGTCGGATTATGGGTTTCGAGTGCCGTAATTAAGAGGTTGTCGTAAAAAGAAACACTTTCTGATTGTCCATCATGGTAATAATCTTACAGAGTCGATTTACATTGTTGATAAACACTTAAGAATAAACACTTTAAAGAAAATTACTATTTATCGATTGCTCCTTACTGAAATGAGAAAAGAATATTAAGGCCACGCAATAAAAAGTTGTGTTCCGAAAGAAAAAAAATCAGTTCATTCTAAGGTATAATTGATGATTGTTCCTATCATATAATTTGATCTTTTCCCATCGAAATTGTAATGACACATTTCTGTTATCAATATCTATTTTAGCGGAATATTGCGAGATAATTCTGATTTGTGTTCATCATATTATGCTATTTTAATTCATATTGGAACACTTGTGAAATTCGTATATAGCATATAATTTTTGCCAGGATAAAATTAGCCTCTATTGGAAGATAAAAACTGTACGTAACAGACTGCCATTTTCAGCTCTAGTTAATATTATCAGCCATTTATTTTAGGAACGATTTTAAATAAATAGAAAGGGTGAGAATGGCATGAAATATCGGTTAAAGGTAAATTAATAATACCGTTTACTGTCATAGACCATAAGTTGTCGTAGAATTGGAGGACAATGACGCTTTCGGTACATTACAATTGTAATAATAAACTGACTCATTTTCCACTTCGTCAGTTACGCCATATATACGAATCACTCTCATACCAACAAAAATAGAAAACGATTTTGCGTTCCAAACACATTCTGACATTCAAACAAATAACCCTAATGTTCACCATTCTCCGTCTTTTCTATTTATTGGAATCATTTATTCTCCGGTATTAATACCGTAGGTTACATGTATTCAACCGCTTAATTTATGATTGATAAAGGATTAACTGTACGAAAAGGTTTTTAACACAGCTACATTTATTTTGTGTTGATAAATACTTACAGTTTACGGATAATTTTGTTTTATCTTTACGTCATTTTGTCCTTAGGAAGTCAACCAAATACCTGAAAATAATAAAGAAACAAGTACATTATTCCATTATTTGAAATATATTAATTTGTTCAGTGAGTTCATTTCGTTTGATGAAAAAAATCAAATTCACATTATCAGGTACGTATTGGGAGATACGGCTGGCACCGTACCAATAATTGTCCTTGGTATGACATGCCGTACCTGAAATTCCTGTCAAACATTTTTTTAAAACCATGATATTTTACTCTATCATTAATTTAGATAGGTTATAACATTTGAATGAGTCCTTCCCGCAGAACCAATCAAGATTTGGGCACTAATGTCATCGGTTTCTGAAGTAAGTGTTTTTATCATACATTTTGGTTACTTTTTTTTCACTTCTGGGAAAATTTCAGATAAAATTCTAAATTTTGTGAGTTAAAGAAATTAATCAATGTCCGAAAAAAAAATTAAATCCGACTTTAACCAAATCTCAATAAAACCAAAGAAGAGAGCCTAGTTAGCTCTAAATATGCAATTTCTTTAACTAACTTTTTACTCAATAAAGGTTAAAAACAAATGTACCGAACTGATAAATTCTAGGCAAAAGTCAGTAGGATTAGTCAAAAAAAGTACGTATAATATACGGCAATACCAATATTCAACAATGATTCAGGCGACAGGCTTTACAGTTACTGTTTAGTTCTAAACACTCCTCATTGCTTGTCAAAATCATTAAACGAAATCTTGTAAATGTAAATAAGAAAACCTCTCAGGATATGGTTTTATAGTTTTGAAGTGCTAAGCCAATTATACGAACAGCGATGGCGTAATTTTAAAGTCCTGGTGGAAAATTGAAATTCCATAAGAAGACCGTTACATGAAACTAAATCTAGAATAATCTTATCTTTCGTATTAAAAATGACCCTGCTTAATGCCGTTGTACTGGAAATTAATCATGTTAACGTCATTTATAAAGAAAATATTTCTTAATAGTCGTGGAGATCTCATGGCGTTACACTTTATTTTGTTTTTATTGTAAATGGATTAGTCGTAAGAAACATAACAAGTTGGTTTAATGACATGGGTTTTGTTTTGATATTTTGAATACAATTTATCATTAGCATAACAGATACTTATATAAAAAAATAGTATCGAAGCACAAGTCTTATAATAAACGTACGTTAGAATTAGCTGACACGCATCTCTAATATACATGAAGAGAGATTTTGTAAAGGAAAGGGCGATCCATCAAATTATATTAGAGGATCCCAGACTATCATTTGCTCAGGCTATACTTTTAATAACAGATCGGAGCAAAATGTGTACATTAGAATGTAAAATCATTTTATTCTCTCATTTTATAACATTATTATGAAAATGAAGAATACATAATTTTATTTGTGTGTTGTGTATTCTATATTTAATTGCCCTTAATGTTTCAAATCTAATTTCATAGTCTTGCAACTTGGTGTCTTCTTTTCAGTGGAAACTGAAAATGCAGAAATAATGTGCAACATCCATGGAAGAAAAGCTTGTCAAAACCATTTGTTGCATAGTTTGTATCTGAACACTAGTTAATGAATATTTTTTTTAATCAAGACATCTGTCTGCAGATTGTTGTCTTAGGTACAATATATCTGGTTTCCTTAATAGCTGTTTTCGGATATTTGTATAACACGAATGTTCTTTATATACAATTGTATTCTTTGTAACAAAAAGTAATATATTCGGTCACATCTTCTTAGTTTATCAAAATTACACTTTACATTGCCACCAGTAAATCATAGATGTAACAAGGAAGTTTCAAAGACAAAATGGGAACAAACGCAAATGACAAATGATGTCTCGCCCATTTGAATTTGTAAAAATAATGATATACAAATTACATTCTATGAGCGTACAAATAGTTTTCTTCTTCCTTGTTCCATATAACAGCCATCATAACTCATTGAGTGATTCCCTACCAATCATGCTGGAAGACAATAAATTTTCTCACTCTACCGTTACCTTAGTCAGTTCTTGAAACAAGAAATTCTTACTCTACCGATACCTATGTAAGTGCTGGAAACAAGAAAATCTCACCCTACCGATACTTTAGTAAGTGCTGGAAATAAGAAATGTTTATCCTACCGATACCTTAATCAGTGCTGGAAACAAGAAATTCTTACACTACCGATACTTTAGTCGGTGCTGGAAACAAGAAAATCTCACCCTACCGATACTTTAGTAAGTGCTGAAAACAAAAAAAAATTGTTATTGATAAAGATTATCAACTTCGGCCACACAAATTTGGTTTTTAATCAGCCAGCATTCAGCATTACTCTTTATATGATAGGGTGGGTCAAAGATGAACATGCTTCCTTTAGTCGTAATAATATTGTAATTAAATGATTATATATAGTGTGTTGTTTTTAAGTATTTGTCAATCGAGAGTCAGCAACTTTATGGGCGATGCGTCAACGAAGTTACTTAATGGATAATTGCGACCGTCAAAACTGAAAATCTTCAAATACAATGCAAAAATTTCCATTTAGATACTATTGTCGAAAAAATATCAATGACAACCACAATTAAAATCTATATAATAATGTATGCATATGCGTAAAATATTGATAAGACGAATTGTGGAATTTATTCCCTGAAATTGACTACGAAATTCAACTTTAAATTAAAGGTTGCATTGAAAAAAAAACAGTTCGTTTAATATTATCTACCAAAAAATATGTTATATATGAACACAGTTGGAGAGCTGTTTTAGGAATAGGAACAGAAAGAAAGATTACTATGTTAGTGAAAATTTTGATGATTGTTCATTTGCATATTATTACACTGTACATTATAAAGATCTTGTTATTTCAAGTAGATATTGTCTTGTTGACCGTTTGTTTAAGCTATATCTGCTTCTATTCAGATGATAGTCGTAATATTCAAGCCATGAATCACAAATCATGATTCACATTAGAAAGATTGTTGTCAAAATGAAAAATTCATTTTAAAAACAGCAAGTGTTAATTTTTTGTGCTTAGATTTGCTGAACTGCAAGTGTTGTAATACAGATAAATAATTATGACTTTTCATTTATTCCATAAGAAGAAATTGAATACGGAAGTTAACTTAGTATGGCGCCAGGCAGCTTTACTAGCCTTTTCAAAAGCAAGACAAATGTTTTGAGAATACATTATACAGGGTGACTACGTGGAAGGAAGGTATTCATTATATTGTTCTATTTAATCAATTTTCACAACTATTATGTCAAACACCAATTTTCTCAGCAGTGAAGCGTGTTAATTAAAACAACTTAACGAGATTTTCAAGGCATCAAACTAACGTTCATACTGCTTCTAGTAAATTAGATTATCAGCTATCATTCACAGATGCACTTTTCGCGAAAGAACGTATTCAAATCACGCTATTTTCTGATGCGGTGGAATTTTTCGTTTCAAAAATTCAATTAATTAGTCTAAAAAAACATTTAAATGAATCACATTTTAATGAAATAACTCAATGCGAATTCATTTATGAATTATTGGACTTGATTATATCAGCTTGAGTCAAACTATCTACTTTGCGTTGCATCTTTACATGTCATGAAGCATACATTGAACTATTAGCGTGTCTATATTTTATAAGCTTGTTAGACACGTACATTGTGTGTTCACTTATTCTAAACCAATTCAGGGATGACTTAATTTTGTTTTGTTTTTGTTTTTCTCTGAATTGGTGCGAGAGAAACAAATATTTTATGGCGCCGCGCGAAATATACAGATAATTGATATGTTTTTATTCTCTACTTAAAGTCAAAACAAAAACAAAGCGAAACAGTAATTTATTCAATAAATTGTATTTTTCTGTAACATTTGATAGAACAGTATAAAGCACTTTTTATTGCATGTTATGCCATTTTTTCTATCCATAAATATTGTATTTCAAACTATCCTACTTCTAGGTTCTGCAGTAACTGTAACACTAGTTTACAGATTTTTGTTGTTTTGTGGGAACATAGATTGAAGGGTATATTACATAAATATGTTTTCTTTGGTCTAAGCGACATACGATGTCTAGGGTTTACGGTTTAATATTATTATCTCCCTTTACCATATATCATATGTGCTATTAATTACATTATCATACAGTAACGATAGATCATAACAGGACATTTCCCTCATGTATTTCGGGGTCAATAACGTTAATATTTATTCGTGCTGAAAATCTCAAAGCTCAGACTAAATTATAAACAGGAACAAAACAAAGGTGATCGATTGTTATTTTTTTTTTTTTATATATTCAAATAGTAGATGGACATGTTTTCTGTATGAATGGTTTCTGATACTATTGTAAAATGTATTATCATTGCAGTTTTAAACAAATGTTAAAGAACTTGGAGCCAAAAAAAAATAATACAAATCAAAGAATAACAGCATAAAATAGGACGCAATAATATTTTTATTCAATTGTTTAACATGGTATAGTTTACCATTTGGTTTGAAATGTCTGTACCAAGTCCGGACCATTGCGGTACCAGCTACTTCGGTGGTGCAAGATATTATTTGCACTTGACTTGATTATGGATTAGGTAAGTGTTCGATAATTTTGTTGTTACCCTTATTAATATGATAGTTATTTATTCTTTGTTTGTTAGCATACTCTATTTTTTCATTCGTTTATCATTATGTTTGTCCTGTTGTCAACATGTGCCATATGGCTCAGATTGTTGTTTGTAATACGTAGATCACGATATAGAAATTAGGAAATTGTATATTACTGATGTAGTTTTTTCCTAGAAACTGCATTGATGACTACGAGGAAAATAATGCAATAATTAATGAACGCAATAATATCCTGTTCTGCAATATGTACCTTAGTATTAATGTTTAATACATTACTATTTAATTACTCCTGATTTATTTTCTTGTACATATATATGTTAACTTCACGAGGGTTTTTTTTGAAGATTAATCATACTTGTGTATAAAAAATAACATTAATAACTCGCACCCTATAAATCTATAAAGTGCAAATGAAATGTTCTCAGTAGAGACATTAACACTTAGTTTTTCGTTATATTCTACCTTAGAAAAACAACATGAAAACTTCCATCCAGAGGTTTACACTATAACTAGTCTAACATATTTCACGATCAGTAGCAAATCTAAGGATACGATCATAGGAAGAGTTGTTTTTGGGACCAAACAAATGTATTTATACACTATTATTGATTATCTTAAGAAATGATGAATCATACCCTGCCTGGTTTTTAGGCAGAATCATACTTGTAAATAGGTAGCTCAATATGCAGACGAAAGTACAGAGACATCATACAGAATTTTGATGCTTTCAATCTAATGTTGCAGTGGTGGGGACGAAGAAAGATATAAGTTCTATATATTCCAGAGAAAAATTTAAAAAGTACTAAGACCTTTGAACTGTCATTAATGATTCTCGCAATAAAAACATCCTTGAGTATGACAGAGGTGTAGTCTTATATTCAGTATGACAGAGGTGTGGTCCTGTATTGAGTATGACAGAGGTGTGGTCCTGTATTGAGTATGACGGAGATGTTGTCCTATATTCAGTGTGACAGAGGTATAGTACTATATTGAGTATGACAGAGGTGTGGTCCTGTATTGAATATGACAGAGTAGTGGTCCTTTATTGAGTATGACAAAGGTGTGGTCCTGTATTGAGTATGACGGAGGTGTTGTCCTGTATTGAGTATGACAGAGGTGTGGTCCTGTATTGAGTATGACAGAGGTGTGGTCCTGTATTCCGTATGACAGAGGTGTGGTCTTGTATTCAGTATGACAGAGGTGTGGTCCTGTATTCAGTATGACAGAGGTGTTGATCTAAATTAAATACGACAAAGGAGTGGTACTGTATGACAGAGGTTGGGATCTGAATTAAGTATAATAGAAGAGTGTTCCTACATTGAGTATGACATGACAGAGATGTGTTCATGTATCGAGTATGACATAGGTGTAGTTCTGTATTGAGTTATGAAAAGATGTGTTCAAGTATGATGTTTTCCTGTATTGAATAATATGATGAAGGTGAAACCTTTTAACACTCCCAAAGAAACATTAATTAAAACCAACTTTGATCATTTTTGTCAGTTCTGTCCTCAGATTTGATATATTATAATTATAACCTTCAAATATGGTAATTTTTGTAATGATATATGTCCTAACGCATTATACTTATTGTCATGGTCTGATATGTCTATTGGCCGAATTGTCCGGCAGTGATAAACATTATGGTTCTTGTAATTTAAAATATTTCTTTTATTCAATTTAGTTTCGCTTCATTCTGTTTCGATTTATATCGTTTAATTATGTTTTTATTACGATTTGATTCATTTTATCGAATTGGTTCGTTACGATTCTTTCTTTTATCGATTACTTTCGTTTCGTTTTGGTTCGTTTTCTTTTCGCAATATTTATGATTTGAGAATTATCGGTAATATTGATAACGTAATTTTCGTAAACATCTGGGCGCCATACTGCAGACTATAAGGCCAACCCTATCTTGGAAAAGCTATGATTCGATTTGTATTTAATTATCGAAACTAGCAAATATTTTCCGAGACTGGTTTGGCTCTCAATTGCACATATACAAGTATACGCAAATGAAATTGCCATTATGCTGTTTTTCAGCTCCTGAAAATGAAGATACAAACCGGATATTGATGCTCTATCTTGCCATAAATATACAGAACCAAGTTGATAATACAACCATAAACGCTCCCGAAGGGAGCGTATAACAGAGGTGTGTTTCTGTATTAAGTTCAACATAGGTATGATTCTGTATCGAGTATGACAGAGCTGTGCTCCAGTATTGAGTTTGACAAAGGTTTTAAATTTTTTTGAAAAAGCAAATATACCTTTCTATAGGTTATCTTCAATACATGCATTGATCAAATAGTAACGTGAAAGTATTTAAATATGCTGCCTATAGGTTATTTTCCAATGAATGAAGCATGCATTCGGCGTGTAAAATTGATATATTTTACATACACTTAAATTATTCTGTCTCAAAAAGTGAACTAAAGTATTTGCAGAAAATTCAAGTTTCAAAAGCATGTTAAATAATGAAATATTTCTTCAATTTGATAATTGCTTAGTTTTTCCTAATTTGCATATTGTTTATGGACCATTACAATATCAATGCAATGACATGACAAGTAAGCGTGCCAAGGAACGCAATTGAAACACATAGTTACAATGAATAACTTCAATAAATATTGGTCTGGCAAAATTATGCATTAAAATGATATACATAACAAGTCTAATACCCATCGATCTATTTTGACAATTAAAAAAAATCTTAACATTACTTGTATAAAGGAAGTACAAAACTATCGCAAGAGGATCCTAAATCCATTAAAAAATATGATCATTTTGTCGTTTTTGTTTTGTTTTGTTGATTGTTTCACTTTTGTTTTGTTTTGTTTGTTGTTTCTTTTTCATCAATACAGGTTTTGATTTTACATAAGGTCCGCCTGATTCTCACAAAGACTTGTTCATTCATTGGTAATTCACAGCTTTACTTTTCATTGACAATGGACATTTGTTTGCAAAAGCATCTTATTCAAATGCATCAAAGTACAATTTATTGATGATTCAGACGGGTAATGACTTCAACTTTCTCATAAAAGAAACTCATTCATGTAGTTTTATTTACACTTTACCATCTATTAATTGTATTATACATTATATGCCGGTCATTGACGCCTAAAAATTAAAAAAAATAACCCTGTTTACTGATTCTTATTTTTGACAATTTCTTGAAAGTTCAATAACATTTTGTAATAGATGGTTATATAAATATGAAATATTTCAACAAATTAGAACACTTTTTAACAAGCCTGTTAACAAAAGCATGTTCGGTCAAGCAATATTTCTAATTATAATGTATGATTTTTCCCCTTAAAACAAAATCAAGACAAAAACTAGTTCAGATCTAGGTAATTTAACAGTGTAATGTGATGTAGAAATGTGTCTATGAGGGACGGATCACAAATAAGCTTAGACTATGATGATAATGCACCTCTATTTTGTTATATCGATGGTGTCTTGATCAACTGGAATATGAAAGACTTCCTGTAACACACACTGCGTTAAAAGTTCAAACAATAACGTCCCAAATAAATCAATTATTTCCGAAATAAGTCACTTCCGACAGACCGTACATACATAGACATCACTGATGCTCCGTCCTTTTCGTCATTTTTATTTATGTTTTCATGAACAAAAATAATCTGTCTTAAACTGAATTTATTTGCAATTTCTCAGTTTTTTTAATAATACTTCTGAGCAAGTGGCATCTTATTGTAGTTTATTCTTACTGTGTAAGACAACATTCAACTAATATACAAAGGCAAGTAAAAGCTCAATATTTTGAAAATTAAGAACAATGCCTCGGAGTATGTAATATACAGGATCAATACAAAATTTGATGACATTCCGCCAAGCATGTCACAAAGTCGGTGATTCTACTCTAATTTCAGAAACTGATGTATAAAAGGGTTAATGGATATTTTATCCTTAAATCAGTTGCAGAATGAAATCAATTTCATCACAATCTCTACATCAATCATTGTGGGTATATGTTTAAGGGACATGATAGTTGAGCAAATATGTGGGCTTCAATAACATACCAACAGAAAGTAAATGGTTTCAGGACTACACATAAATGGAAAAACTCATTGAATAAAAATAAAAGATAACTAGAAAATAACTTGATGCAATTAAAAAAGTTGATTAATATGCAGGTAAAATGCAAAGAAGAAAACATAACAAATAAATAACAAAGATAGATAACTAACCTCCAAGGCATTATGGGTGACAAAAATGATTGTTATATGTACCTCTAAGAAAATTATCTATAAATTTGTAAGCCGTAATCAATTCGACTTCAAGGAACGATGCCGAAGCCTTAAGGTCGGTTCAAGGATGTCGTCTTTCTGGTAATACCTATTCTTTTAAAGATAGATTGGCTTCAAATCGGCTTTATAGAGATTATAAACTAACAAAATGACTAAAAAAGCACATTTTCTATCCGTCATTTGTAGATTTCCTGAGCAAAGTCTGAAGCCAAGAAATCTACTCAAATAATGTTTATGTAGGTTTTTTTCTCTTATACTAAGATATTGTGGTGGCTTGAAACATTCTTCGCGACAGATCTTGATTCACAGATTTGTCATACTCACAAACCAAGATACTTTTTACATTGTACTTATAATTATTTTATATAAAAAATATAATTATAAACAAACCAATTGTATGTCGAACAAATCTTGTTAGGATCATAATAATTGCTTTAATCATTTGAATTTTTCAGATAAATATGTGCAATTCTTTTAATTGATTTTTTTAAATCCCTATTTTACTAACTTACTATTGCCCACGTCAATGAGAAAATTCAAGCTAAGTTGTCAATGTAAAGACTGCACTGACAATTATGTTTAGTTAGTGACTAAGGTTTCATCTCATTTCTATTATAAATTGATCCAATCTAGATAAGGAAAGAGAAATCATGAAAACATGATTCAAACAATAATCATAACGAACATATTACTAGAATAACGAGTTGACAAGAAACAAAAGTAAATGAGCAGCCCTGTATCCACTAAAAACCGGAAACATAACAATATGTACATATAACGGACCCTGAATCCACTAAAAACCGTGGAATCATATAACAATGTGTACCTATAACGGACTCTGAATCCACGAAAACCCGTGGAATCATATAACCATGTGTACCTATAACGGCCCTGAATCCACTAAAAACTGGAATCATATAACAATGTGTACGTATAACGGCCCTGAATCCACTAAAAACTGGGAGCTTATAACCATGTGTACCTATAACGGCTCTTAATCCACTAAAAACTGCAATCATATAAAAATGTGTACGTATAACAGACCCTGAATCCACTAAAAACTGGGAGTTTATAACCATGTGTACCTATAACAGACCCTGAATCCACTAAAAACCGCGGAATCATATAACAATGTGTACCTATAACGGACTCTGAATCCACGAAAACCCGTGGAATCATATAACCATGTGTACCTATAACGGCTCTGAATCCACTAAAAACCGTGGAATCATATAACCATGTATACCTATAACGGACCCTGAATCCACTAAAAACTGGGAGCATATAACCATGTGTACATATAACGGCCCTACATCCACTAAAACCGTGGAATCATATAACCATGTGTACCTATAACAGACTCTGAATCCACTAAAAACTTGGAGCATATAACAATGTGTACATATAACGGCCCTGAATCCACTAAAAACTGGGAGCATTTAAACATGTGTACCTATAACGGCTCTGAATCCACTAAAACCCGTGGAATCATATAACCATGTGTACCTATAACGGACACTGAATCCACTAAAAACCGGAAGCATATAACAATGTGTACCTATAACGGACCCTGAATCCACTAAAAACTGAGAGCATATAACCATGTGTACCTATAACGGCCCTGAATCCACTAAAAACCGCGGAATCATATAACAATATGTACCTATAACGTCCCTGAATCCACTAAAAACCGTGGAATCATATAACCATGTATACCTATAACGGCCCTGAATCCACTAAAAACTGGGAGCATATAACCATGTGTACCTATAACGGCCCTGAATCCACTAAAAACCGTGGAATCATATAACAATATGTACCTATAACGTCCCTGAATCCACTAAAAACCGGGGAATCATATAACCATGTGTACCTATAACGGCTCTGAATCCACTAAAAACCGTGGAATCATATAACCATGTATACCTATAACGGCCCTGAATGCACTAAAAATTGGGAACATATAACCATGTGTACATATAACGGCCCTGAATCCACTAAAACCCGTGGAATCATATAACCATGTGTACCTATAACGGACACTGAATCCACTAAAAACCGGAAGCATATAACAATGTGTACCTATAACGGACCCTGAATCCACTAAAAACTGAGAGCATATAGCCATGTGTACCTATAACGGCCCTGAATCCACTAAAAACCGCGGAATCATATAACAATATGTACCTATAACGTCCCTGAATCCACTAAAAACCGGGGAATCATATAACCATGTGTACCTATAACGGCTCTGAATCCACTAAAAACCGTGGAATCATATAACCATGTATACCTATAACGGCCCTGAATCCACTAAAAAACTGGGAGCATATAACCATGTGTACATATGACGGCCCTGAATCCACTAAAAACGTGGAATCATATAACCATGTATACCGATAACGGCCCTGAATGCACTAAAAATTGGGAGCATATAACCATGTGTACATATAACGGCCCTGAATCCACTTAAGGCTAAAAACCACTAATTCCACTTTCCATAGGCTTCTATGCTAATTTCACAATATTCAATGGCTTCTCTGGACTTTACCTTAACTTTAACCTGCAGAGGACTATATATCAGCATGATTCTACATATGTCAGCTCACAATCCTCAGAATGGCATGTGGGGTTAGCAGACTTGCAGTGCAGTACTGGTCACCGGAAGTGAAGGGTCTATAAATAGCATGGGAAATCCCAGTGTTTTCACAAGACAGGGGTATATTTAAAAATCATTATGGAGATTAGGCTTCACATCACAAGAAGCAAAATGCACCTATGAAATGTACAGAAATGTTTTTCCTTTCAGAAACTGTTTAAATTTTTTAAATAAGATGAGAACTTTTTTCACAGCACTATGAGGAACAGGGGTAATTTCTGCGTAGGACTATTTTTGCGTACGTTCCAAATGCTCATTGGTTGAATTTGTGGTCTGTAACCTAAAACCCGTGGAATCATATAACCATGTGTACCTATAACGGACACTGAATCCACTAAAAACCGGAAGCATATAACAATGTGTACCTATAACGGACCATGAATCCACTAAAAACTGGGAGCATATAACAATGTGTACATATAACGGTCCTGAATCCACTAAAAACTGGGAGCATTTAAAAATGTGTACCTATAACGTCCCTGAATCCACTAAAAACCGTGGAATCATATAACCATGTGTACCTATAACGGCTCTGAATCCACTAAAAACCGTGGAATCATATAACCATGTATACCTATAACGGCCCTGAATCCACTAAAAACTGGGAGCATATAACCATGTGTACATATAACGGCCCTGAATCCACTAAAAACCGTGGAATCATATAACCATGTGTACCTATAACGGACCCTGAATCCACTAAAAACTGGGAGCATATAACAATGTGTACATATAACGGCCCTGAATCCACTAAAAACTGGGAGCATTTAAAAATGTGTACCTATAACGGCTCTGAATCCACTAAAACCCGTGGAATCATATAACCATGTGTACCTATAACGGCCCTGAATCCACTAAAAACTGCGGAATCATATAACAATATGTACCTATAACGTCCCTGAATCCACTAAAAACCGGGGAATCATATAACCATGTGTACCTATAACGGCTCTGAATCCACTAAAAACCGTGGAATCATATAACCATGTATACCTATAACGGCCCTGAATCCACTAAAAAACTGGGAGCATATAACCATGTGTACATATGACGGCCCTGAATCCACTAAAAACGTGGAATCATATAACCATGTATACCGATAACGGCCCTGAATGCACTAAAAATTGGGAGCATATAACCATGTGTACATATAACGGCCCTGAATCCACTTAAGGCTAAAAACCACTAATTCCACTTTCCATAGGCTTCTATGCTAATTTCACAATATTCAATGGCTTCTCTGGACTTTACCTTAACTTTAACCTGCAGAGGACTATATATCAGCATGATTCTACATATGTCAGCTCACAATCCTCAGAATGGCATGTGGGGTTAGCAGACTTGCAGTGCAGTACTGGTCACCGGAAGTGAAGGGTCTATAAATAGCATGGGAAATCCCAGTGTTTTCACAAGACAGGGGTATATTTAAAAATCATTATGGAGATTAGGCTTCACATCACAAGAAGCAAAATGCACCTATGAAATGTACAGAAATGTTTTTCCTTTCAGAAACTGTTTAAATTTTTTAAATAAGATGAGAACTTTTTTCACAGCACTATGAGGAACAGGGGTAATTTCTGCGTAGGACTATTTTTGCGTACGTTCCAAATGCTCATTGGTTGAATTTGTGGTCTGTAACCTAAAACCCGTGGAATCATATAACCATGTGTACCTATAACGGACACTGAATCCACTAAAAACCGGAAGCATATAACAATGTGTACCTATAACGGACCATGAATCCACTAAAAACTGGGAGCATATAACAATGTGTACATATAACGGTCCTGAATCCACTAAAAACTGGGAGCATTTAAAAATGTGTACCTATAACGTCCCTGAATCCACTAAAAACCGTGGAATCATATAACCATGTGTACCTATAACGGCTCTGAATCCACTAAAAACCGTGGAATCATATAACCATGTATACCTATAACGGCCCTGAATCCACTAAAAACTGGGAGCATATAACCATGTGTACATATAACGGCCCTGAATCCACTAAAAACCGTGGAATCATATAACCATGTGTACCTATAACGGACCCTGAATCCACTAAAAACTGGGAGCATATAACAATGTGTACATATAACGGCCCTGAATCCACTAAAAACTGGGAGCATTTAAAAATGTGTACCTATAACAGCTCTGAATCCACTAAAACCCGTGGAATCATATAACCATGTGTACCTATAACGGCCCTGAATCCACTAAAAACTGCGGAATCATATAACAATATGTACCTATAACGTCCCTGAATCCACTAAAAACCGGGGAATCATATAACCATGTGTACCTATAACGGCTCTGAATCCACTAAAAACCGTGGAATCATATAACCATGTATACCTATAACGGCCCTGAATCCACTAAAAAACTGGGAGCATATAACCATGTGTACATATGACGGCCCTGAATCCACTAAAAACGTGGAATCATATAACCATGTATACCGATAACGGCCCTGAATGCACTAAAAATTGGGAGCATATAACCATGTGTACATATAACGGCCCTGAATCCACTTAAGGCTAAAAACCACTAATTCCACTTTCCATAGGCTTCTATGCTAATTTCACAATATTCAATGGCTTCTCTGGACTTTACCTTAACTTTAACCTGCAGAGGACTATATATCAGCATGATTCTACATATGTCAGCTCACAATCCTCAGAATGGCATGTGGGGTTAGCAGACTTGCAGTGCAGTACTGGTCACCGGAAGTGAAGGGTCTATAAATAGCATGGGAAATCCCAGTGTTTTCACAAGACAGGGGTATATTTAAAAATCATTATGGAGATTAGGCTTCACATCACAAGAAGCAAAATGCACCTATGAAATGTACAGAAATGTTTTTCCTTTCAGAAACTGTTTAAATTTTTTAAATAAGATGAGAACTTTTTTCACAGCACTATGAGGAACAGGGGTAATTTCTGCGTAGGACTATTTTTGCGTACGTTCCAAATGCTCATTGGTTGAATTTGTGGTCTGTAACCTAAAACCCGTGGAATCATATAACCATGTGTACCTATAACGGACACTGAATCCACTAAAAACCGGAAGCATATAACAATGTGTACCTATAACGGACCATGAATCCACTAAAAACTGGGAGCATATAACAATGTGTACATATAACGGTCCTGAATCCACTAAAAACTGGGAGCATTTAAAAATGTGTACCTATAACGTCCCTGAATCCACTAAAAACCGTGGAATCATATAACCATGTGTACCTATAACGGCTCTGAATCCACTAAAAACCGTGGAATCATATAACCATGTATACCTATAACGGCCCTGAATCCACTAAAAACTGGGAGCATATAACCATGTGTACATATAACGGCCCTGAATCCACTAAAAACCGTGGAATCATATAACCATGTGTACCTATAACGGACCCTGAATCCACTAAAAACTGGGAGCATATAACAATGTGTACATATAACGGCCCTGAATCCACTAAAAACTGGGAGCATTTAAAAATGTGTACCTATAACGGCTCTGAATCCACTAAAACCCGTGGAATCATATAACCATGTGTACCTATAACGGCCCTGAATCCACTAAAAACTGCGGAATCATATAACAATATGTACCTATAACGTCCCTGAATCCACTAAAAACCGGGGAATCATATAACCATGTGTACCTATAACGGCTCTGAATCCACTAAATACCGTGGAATCATATAACCATGTATACCTATAACGGCCCTGAATCCACTAAAAAACTGGGAGCATATAACCATGTGTACATATGACGGCCCTGAATCCACTAAAAACGTGGAATCATATAACCATGTATACCGATAACGGCCCTGAATGCACTAAAAATTGGGAGCATATAACCATGTGTACATATAACGGCCCTGAATCCACTTAAGGCTAAAAACCACTAATTCCACTTTCCATAGGCTTCTATGCTAATTTCACAATATTCAATGGCTTCTCTGGACTTTACCTTAACTTTAACCTGCAGAGGACTATATATCAGCATGATTCTACATATGTCAGCTCACAATCCTCAGAATGGCATGTGGGGTTAGCAGACTTGCAGTGCAGTACTGGTCACCGGAAGTGAAGGGTCTATAAATAGCATGGGAAATCCCAGTGTTTTCACAAGACAGGGGTATATTTAAAAATCATTATGGAGATTAGGCTTCACATCACAAGAAGCAAAATGCACCTATGAAATGTACAGAAATGTTTTTCCTTTCAGAAACTGTTTAAATTTTTTAAATAAGATGAGAACTTTTTTCACAGCACTATGAGGAACAGGGGTAATTTCTGCGTAGGACTATTTTTGCGTACGTTCCAAATGCTCATTGGTTGAATTGGTGGTCTGTAACCTAAAACCCGTGGAATCATATAACCATGTGTACCTATAACGGACACTGAATCCACTAAAAACCGGAAGCATATAACAATGTGTACCTATAACGGACCATGAATCCACTAAAAACTGGGAGCATATAACAATGTGTACATATAACGGTCCTGAATCCACTAAAAACTGGGAGCATTTAAAAATGTGTACCTATAACGTCCCTGAATCCACTAAAAACCGTGGAATCATATAACCATGTGTACCTATAACGGCTCTGAATCCACTAAAAACCGTGGAATCATATAACCATGTATACCTATAACGGCCCTGAATCCACTAAAAACTGGGAGCATATAACCATGTGTACCTATAACGGACCCTGAATCCACTAAAAACTGGGAGCATATAACAATGTGTACATATAACGGCCCTGAATCCACTAAAAACTGGGAGCATTTAAAAATGTGTACCTATAACGGCTCTGAATCCACTAAAACCCGTGGAATCATATAACTATGTGTACCTATAACGGCCCTGAATCCACTAAAAACTGCGGAATCATATAACAATATGTACCTATAACGTCCCTGAATCCACTAAAAACCGGGGAATCATATAACCATGTGTACCTATAACGGCTCTGAATCCACTAAAAACCGTGGAATCATATAACCATGTATACCTATAACGGCCCTGAATCCACTAAAAAACTGGGAGCATATAACCATGTGTACATATGACGGCCCTGAATCCACTAAAAACGTGGAATCATATAACCATGTATACCGATAACGGCCCTGAATGCACTAAAAATTGGGAGCATATAACCATGTGTACATATAACGGCCCTGAATCCACTTAAGGCTAAAAACCACTAATTCCACTTTCCATAGGCTTCTATGCTAATTTCACAATATTCAATGGCTTCTCTGGACTTTACCTTAACTTTAACCTGCAGAGGACTATATATCAGCATGATTCTACATATGTCAGCTCACAATCCTCAGAATGGCATGTGGGGTTAGCAGACTTGCAGTGCAGTACTGGTCACCGGAAGTGAAGGGTCTATAAATAGCATGGGAAATCCCAGTGTTTTCACAAGACAGGGGTATATTTAAAAATCATTATGGAGATTAGGCTTCACATCACAAGAAGCAAAATGCACCTATGAAATGTACAGAAATGTTTTTCCTTTCAGAAACTGTTTAAATTTTTTAAATAAGATGAGAACTTTTTTCACAGCACTATGAGGAACAGGGGTAATTTCTGCGTAGGACTATTTTTGCGTACGTTCCAAATGCTCATTGGTTGAATTGGTGGTCTGTAACCTAAAACCCGTGGAATCATATAACCATGTGTACCTATAACGGACACTGAATCCACTAAAAACCGGAAGCATATAACAATGTGTACCTATAACGGACCATGAATCCACTAAAAACTGGGAGCATATAACAATGTGTACATATAACGGTCCTGAATCCACTAAAAACTGGGAGCATTTAAAAATGTGTACCTATAACGTCCCTGAATCCACTAAAAACCGTGGAATCATATAACCATGTGTACCTATAACGGCTCTGAATCCACTAAAAACCGTGGAATCATATAACCATGTATACCTATAACGGCCCTGAATCCACTAAAAACTGGGAGCATATAACCATGTGTACATATAACGGCCCTGAATCCACTAAAAACCGTGGAATCATATAACCATGTGTACCTATAACGGACCCTGAATCCACTAAAAACTGGGAGCATATAACAATGTGTACATATAACGGCCCTGAATCCACTAAAAACTGGGAGCATTTAAAAATGTGTACCTATAACGGCTCTGAATCCACTAAAACCCGTGGAATCATATAACCATGTGTACCTATAACGGCCCTGAATCCACTAAAAACTGCGGAATCATATAACAATATGTACCTATAACGTCCCTGAATCCACTAAAAACCGGGGAATCATATAACCATGTGTACCTATAACGGCTCTGAATCCACTAAAAACCGTGGAATCATATAACCATGTATACCTATAACGGCCCTGAATCCACTAAAAAACTGGGAGCATATAACCATGTGTACATATAACGGCCCTGAATCCACTTAAGGCTAAAAACCACTAATTCCACTTTCCATAGGCTTCTATGCTAATTTCACAATATTCAATGGCTTCTCTGGACTTTACCTTAACTTTAACCTGCAGAGGACTATATATCAGCATGATTCTACATATGTCAGCTCACAATCCTCAGAATGGCATGTGGGGTTAGCAGACTTGCAGTGCAGTACTGGTCACCGGAAGTGAAGGGTCTATAAATAGCATGGGAAATCCCAGTGTTTTCACAAGACAGGGGTATATTTAAAAATCATTATGGAGATTAGGCTTCACATCACAAGAAGCAAAATGCACCTATGAAATGTACAGAAATGTTTTTCCTTTCAGAAACTGTTTAAATTTTTTAAATAAGATGAGAACTTTTTTCACAGCACTATGAGGAACAGGGGTAATTTCTGCGTAGGACTATTTTTGCGTACGTTCCAAATGCTCATTGGTTGAATTTGTGGTCTGTAACCTAAAACCCGTGGAATCATATAACCATGTGTACCTATAACGGACACTGAATCCACTAAAAACCGGAAGCATATAACAATGTGTACCTATAACGGACCATGAATCCACTAAAAACTGGGAGCATATAACAATGTGTACATATAACGGTCCTGAATCCACTAAAAACTGGGAGCATTTAAAAATGTGTACCTATAACGTCCCTGAATCCACTAAAAACCGTGGAATCATATAACCATGTGTACCTATAACGGCTCTGAATCCACTAAAAACCGTGGAATCATATAACCATGTATACCTATAACGGCCCTGAATCCACTAAAAACTGGGAGCATATAACCATGTGTACATATAACGGCCCTGAATCCACTAAAAACCGTGGAATCATATAACCATGTGTACCTATAACGGACCCTGAATCCACTAAAAACTGGGAGCATATAACAATGTGTACATATAACGGCCCTGAATCCACTAAAAACTGGGAGCATTTAAAAATGTGTACCTATAACGGCTCTGAATCCACTAAAACCCGTGGAATCATATAACCATGTGTACCTATAACGGCCCTGAATCCACTAAAAACTGCGGAATCATATAACAATATGTACCTATAACGTCCCTGAATCCACTAAAAACCGGGGAATCATATAACCATGTGTACCTATAACGGCTCTGAATCCACTAAAAACCGTGGAATCATATAACCATGTATACCTATAACGGCCCTGAATCCACTAAAAAACTGGGAGCATATAACCATGTGTACATATGACGGCCCTGAATCCACTAAAAACGTGGAATCATATAACCATGTATACCGATAACGGCCCTGAATGCACTAAAAATTGGGAGCATATAACCATGTGTACATATAACGGCCCTGAATCCACTTAAGGCTAAAAACCACTAATTCCACTTTCCATAGGCTTCTATGCTAATTTCACAATATTCAATGGCTTCTCTGGACTTTACCTTAACTTTAACCTGCAGAGGACTATATATCAGCATGATTCTACATATGTCAGCTCACAATCCTCAGAATGGCATGTGGGGTTAGCAGACTTGCAGTGCAGTACTGGTCACCGGAAGTGAAGGGTCTATAAATAGCATGGGAAATCCCAGTGTTTTCACAAGACAGGGGTATATTTAAAAATCATTATGGAGATTAGGCTTCACATCACAAGAAGCAAAATGCACCTATGAAATGTACAGAAATGTTTTTCCTTTCAGAAACTGTTTAAATTTTTTAAATAAGATGAGAACTTTTTTCACAGCACTATGAGGAACAGGGGTAATTTCTGCGTAGGACTATTTTTGCGTACGTTCCAAATGCTCATTGGTTGAATTTGTGGTCTGTAACCTAAAACCCGTGGAATCATATAACCATGTGTACCTATAACGGACACTGAATCCACTAAAAACCGGAAGCATATAACAATGTGTACCTATAACGGACCATGAATCCACTAAAAACTGGGAGCATATAACAATGTGTACATATAACGGTCCTGAATCCACTAAAAACTGGGAGCATTTAAAAATGTGTACCTATAACGTCCCTGAATCCACTAAAAACCGTGGAATCATATAACCATGTGTACCTATAACGGCTCTGAATCCACTAAAAACCGTGGAATCATATAACCATGTATACCTATAACGGCCCTGAATCCACTAAAAACTGGGAGCATATAACCATGTGTACATATAACGGCCCTGAATCCACTAAAAACCGTGGAATCATATAACCATGTGTACCTATAACGGACCCTGAATCCACTAAAAACTGGGAGCATATAACAATGTGTACATATAACGGCCCTGAATCCACTAAAAACTGGGAGCATTTAAAAATGTGTACCTATAACGGCTCTGAATCCACTAAAACCCGTGGAATCATATAACCATGTGTACCTATAACGGCCCTGAATCCACTAAAAACTGCGGAATCATATAACAATATGTACCTATAACGTCCCTGAATCCACTAAAAACCGGGGAATCATATAACCATGTGTACCTATAACGGCTCTGAATCCACTAAAAACCGTGGAATCATATAACCATGTATACCTATAACGGCCCTGAATCCACTAAAAAACTGGGAGCATATAACCATGTGTACATATGACGGCCCTGAATCCACTAAAAACGTGGAATCATATAACCATGTATACCGATAACGGCCCTGAATGCACTAAAAATTGGGAGCATATAACCATGTGTACATATAACGGCCCTGAATCCACTTAAGGCTAAAAACCACTAATTCCACTTTCCATAGGCTTCTATGCTAATTTCACAATATTCAATGGCTTCTCTGGACTTTACCTTAACTTTAACCTGCAGAGGACTATATATCAGCATGATTCTACATATGTCAGCTCACAATCCTCAGAATGGCATGTGGGGTTAGCAGACTTGCAGTGCAGTACTGGTCACCGGAAGTGAAGGGTCTATAAATAGCATGGGAAATCCCAGTGTTTTCACAAGACAGGGGTATATTTAAAAATCATTATGGAGATTAGGCTTCACATCACAAGAAGCAAAATGCACCTATGAAATGTACAGAAATGTTTTTCCTTTCAGAAACTGTTTAAATTTTTTAAATAAGATGAGAACTTTTTTCACAGCACTATGAGGAACAGGGGTAATTTCTGCGTAGGACTATTTTTGCGTACGTTCCAAATGCTCATTGGTTGAATTGGTGGTCTGTAACCTAAAACCCGTGGAATCATATAACCATGTGTACCTATAACGGACACTGAATCCACTAAAAACCGGAAGCATATAACAATGTGTACCTATAACGGACCATGAATCCACTAAAAACTGGGAGCATATAACAATGTGTACATATAACGGTCCTGAATCCACTAAAAACTGGGAGCATTTAAAAATGTGTACCTATAACGTCCCTGAATCCACTAAAAACCGTGGAATCATATAACCATGTGTACCTATAACGGCTCTGAATCCACTAAAAACCGTGGAATCATATAACCATGTATACCTATAACGGCCCTGAATCCACTAAAAACTGGGAGCATATAACCATGTGTACATATAACGGCCCTGAATCCACTAAAAACCGTGGAATCATATAACCATGTGTACCTATAACGGACCCTGAATCCACTAAAAACTGGGAGCATATAACAATGTGTACATATAACGGCCCTGAATCCACTAAAAACTGGGAGCATTTAAAAATGTGTACCTATAACGGCTCTGAATCCACTAAAACCCGTGGAATCATATAACCATGTGTACCTATAACGGCCCTGAATCCACTAAAAACTGCGGAATCATATAACAATATGTACCTATAACGTCCCTGAATCCACTAAAAACCGGGGAATCATATAACCATGTGTACCTATAACGGCTCTGAATCCACTAAAAACCGTGGAATCATATAACCATGTATACCTATAACGGCCCTGAATCCACTAAAAAACTGGGAGCATATAACCATGTGTACATATGACGGCCCTGAATCCACTAAAAACGTGGAATCATATAACCATGTATACCGATAACGGCCCTGAATGCACTAAAAATTGGGAGCATATAACCATGTGTACATATAACGGCCCTGAATCCACTTAAGGCTAAAAACCACTAATTCCACTTTCCATAGGCTTCTATGCTAATTTCACAATATTCAATGGCTTCTCTGGACTTTACCTTAACTTTAACCTGCAGAGGACTATATATCAGCATGATTCTACATATGTCAGCTCACAATCCTCAGAATGGCATGTGGGGTTAGCAGACTTGCAGTGCAGTACTGGTCACCGGAAGTGAAGGGTCTATAAATAGCATGGGAAATCCCAGTGTTTTCACAAGACAGGGGTATATTTAAAAATCATTATGGAGATTAGGCTTCACATCACAAGAAGCAAAATGCACCTATGAAATGTACAGAAATGTTTTTCCTTTCAGAAACTGTTTAAATTTTTTAAATAAGATGAGAACTTTTTTCACAGCACTATGAGGAACAGGGGTAATTTCTGCGTAGGACTATTTTTGCGTACGTTCCAAATGCTCATTGGTTGAATTGGTGGTCTGTAACCTAAAACCCGTGGAATCATATAACCATGTGTACCTATAACGGACACTGAATCCACTAAAAACCGGAAGCATATAACAATGTGTACCTATAACGGACCATGAATCCACTAAAAACTGGGAGCATATAACAATGTGTACATATAACGGTCCTGAATCCACTAAAAACTGGGAGCATTTAAAAATGTGTACCTATAACGTCCCTGAATCCACTAAAAACCGTGGAATCATATAACCATGTGTACCTATAACGGCTCTGAATCCACTAAAAACCGTGGAATCATATAACCATGTATACCTATAACGGCCCTGAATCCACTAAAAACTGGGAGCATATAACCATGTGTACATATAACGGCCCTGAATCCACTAAAAACCGTGGAATCATATAACCATGTGTACCTATAACGGACCCTGAATCCACTAAAAACTGGGAGCATATAACAATGTGTACATATAACGGCCCTGAATCCACTAAAAACTGGGAGCATTTAAAAATGTGTACCTATAACGGCTCTGAATCCACTAAAACCCGTGGAATCATATAACCATGTGTACCTATAACGGCCCTGAATCCACTAAAAACTGCGGAATCATATAACAATATGTACCTATAACGTCCCTGAATCCACTAAAAACCGGGGAATCATATAACCATGTGTACCTATAACGGCTCTGAATCCACTAAAAACCGTGGAATCATATAACCATGTATACCTATAACGGCCCTGAATCCACTAAAAAACTGGGAGCATATAACCATGTGTACATATGACGGCCCTGAATCCACTAAAAACGTGGAATCATATAACCATGTATACCGATAACGGCCCTGAATGCACTAAAAATTGGGAGCATATAACCATGTGTACATATAACGGCCCTGAATCCACTTAAGGCTAAAAACCACTAATTCCACTTTCCATAGGCTTCTATGCTAATTTCACAATATTCAATGGCTTCTCTGGACTTTACCTTAACTTTAACCTGCAGAGGACTATATATCAGCATGATTCTACATATGTCAGCTCACAATCCTCAGAATGGCATGTGGGGTTAGCAGACTTGCAGTGCAGTACTGGTCACCGGAAGTGAAGGGTCTATAAATAGCATGGGAAATCCCAGTGTTTTCACAAGACAGGGGTATATTTAAAAATCATTATGGAGATTAGGCTTCACATCACAAGAAGCAAAATGCACCTATGAAATGTACAGAAATGTTTTTCCTTTCAGAAACTGTTTAAATTTTTTAAATAAGATGAGAACTTTTTTCACAGCACTATGAGGAACAGGGGTAATTTCTGCGTAGGACTATTTTTGCGTACGTTCCAAATGCTCATTGGTTGAATTGGTGGTCTGTAACCTAAAACCCGTGGAATCATATAACCATGTGTACCTATAACGGACACTGAATCCACTAAAAACCGGAAGCATATAACAATGTGTACCTATAACGGACCATGAATCCACTAAAAACTGGGAGCATATAACAATGTGTACATATAACGGTCCTGAATCCACTAAAAACTGGGAGCATTTAAAAATGTGTACCTATAACGTCCCTGAATCCACTAAAAACCGTGGAATCATATAACCATGTGTACCTATAACGGCTCTGAATCCACTAAAAACCGTGGAATCATATAACCATGTATACCTATAACGGCCCTGAATCCACTAAAAACTGGGAGCATATAACCATGTGTACATATAACGGCCCTGAATCCACTAAAAACCGTGGAATCATATAACCATGTGTACCTATAACGGACCCTGAATCCACTAAAAACTGGGAGCATATAACAATGTGTACATATAACGGCCCTGAATCCACTAAAAACTGGGAGCATTTAAAAATGTGTACCTATAACGGCTCTGAATCCACTAAAACCCGTGGAATCATATAACCATGTGTACCTATAACGGCCCTGAATCCACTAAAAACTGCGGAATCATATAACAATATGTACCTATAACGTCCCTGAATCCACTAAAAACCGGGGAATCATATAACCATGTGTACCTATAACGGCTCTGAATCCACTAAAAACCGTGGAATCATATAACCATGTATACCTATAACGGCCCTGAATCCACTAAAAAACTGGGAGCATATAACCATGTGTACATATGACGGCCCTGAATCCACTAAAAACGTGGAATCATATAACCATGTATACCGATAACGGCCCTGAATGCACTAAAAATTGGGAGCATATAACCATGTGTACATATAACGGCCCTGAATCCACTTAAGGCTAAAAACCACTAATTCCACTTTCCATAGGCTTCTATGCTAATTTCACAATATTCAATGGCTTCTCTGGACTTTACCTTAACTTTAACCTGCAGAGGACTATATATCAGCATGATTCTACATATGTCAGCTCACAATCCTCAGAATGGCATGTGGGGTTAGCAGACTTGCAGTGCAGTACTGGTCACCGGAAGTGAAGGGTCTATAAATAGCATGGGAAATCCCAGTGTTTTCACAAGACAGGGGTATATTTAAAAATCATTATGGAGATTAGGCTTCACATCACAAGAAGCAAAATGCACCTATGAAATGTACAGAAATGTTTTTCCTTTCAGAAACTGTTTAAATTTTTTAAATAAGATGAGAACTTTTTTCACAGCACTATGAGGAACAGGGGTAATTTCTGCGTAGGACTATTTTTGCGTACGTTCCAAATGCTCATTGGTTGAATTGGTGGTCTGTAACCTAAAACCCGTGGAATCATATAACCATGTGTACCTATAACGGACACTGAATCCACTAAAAACCGGAAGCATATAACAATGTGTACCTATAACGGACCATGAATCCACTAAAAACTGGGAGCATATAACAATGTGTATATATAACGGTCCTGAATCCACTAAAAACTGGGAGCATTTAAAAATGTGTACCTATAACGTCCCTGAATCCACTAAAAACCGTGGAATCATATAACCATGTGTACCTATAACGGCTCTGAATCCACTAAAAACCGTGGAATCATATAACCATGTATACCTATAACACCCCTGAATCCACTAAAAACTGGGAGCATATAACCATGTGTACATATAACGGCCCTGAATCCACTAAAAACCGTGGAATCATATAACCATGTGTACCTATAACGGACCCTGAATCCACTAAAAACTGGGAGCATATAACAATGTGTACATATAACGGCCCTGAATCCACTAAAAACTGGGAGCATTTAAAAATGTGTACCTATAACGGCTCTGAATCCACTAAAACCCGTGGAATCATATAACCATGTGTACCTATAACGGCCCTGAATCCACTAAAAACTGCGGAATCATATAACAATATGTACCTATAACGTCCCTGAATCCACTAAAAACCGGGGAATCATATAACCATGTGTACCTATAACGGCTCTGAATCCACTAAAAACCGTGGAATCATATAACCATGTATACCTATAACGGCCCTGAATCCACTAAAAAACTGGGAGCATATAACCATGTGTACATATGACGGCCCTGAATCCACTAAAAACGTGGAATCATATAACCATGTATACCGATAACGGCCCTGAATGCACTAAAAATTGGGAGCATATAACCATGTGTACATATAACGGCCCTGAATCCACTTAAGGCTAAAAACCACTAATTCCACTTTCCATAGGCTTCTATGCTAATTTCACAATATTCAATGGCTTCTCTGGACTTTACCTTAACTTTAACCTGCAGAGGACTATATATCAGCATGATTCTACATATGTCAGCTCACAATCCTCAGAATGGCATGTGGGGTTAGCAGACTTGCAGTGCAGTACTGGTCACCGGAAGTGAAGGGTCTATAAATAGCATGGGAAATCCCAGTGTTTTCACAAGACAGGGGTATATTTAAAAATCATTATGGAGATTAGGCTTCACATCACAAGAAGCAAAATGCACCTATGAAATGTACAGAAATGTTTTTCCTTTCAGAAACTGTTTAAATTTTTTAAATAAGATGAGAACTTTTTTCACAGCACTATGAGGAACAGGGGTAATTTCTGCGTAGGACTATTTTTGCGTACGTTCCAAATGCTCATTGGTTGAATTGGTGGTCTGTAACCTAAAACCCGTGGAATCATATAACCATGTGTACCTATAACGTCCCTGAATCCACTAAAAACCGGGGAATCATATAACCATGTGTACCTATAACGGCTCTGAATCCACTAAAAACCGTGGAATCATATAACCATGTATACCTATAACGGCCCTGAATCCACTAAAAAACTGGGAGCATATAACCATGTGTACATATGACGGCCCTGAATCCACTAAAAACGTGGAATCATATAACCATGTATACCGATAACGGCCCTGAATGCACTAAAAATTGGGAGCATATAACCATGTGTACATATAACGGCCCTGAATCCACTTAAGGCTAAAAACCACTAATTCCACTTTCCATAGGCTTCTATGCTAATTTCACAATATTCAATGGCTTCTCTGGACTTTACCTTAACTTTAACCTGCAGAGGACTATATATCAGCATGATTCTACATATGTCAGCTCACAATCCTCAGAATGGCATGTGGGGTTAGCAGACTTGCAGTGCAGTACTGGTCACCGGAAGTGAAGGGTCTATAAATAGCATGGGAAATCCCAGTGTTTTCACAAGACAGGGGTATATTTAAAAATCATTATGGAGATTAGGCTTCACATCACAAGAAGCAAAATGCACCTATGAAATGTACAGAAATGTTTTTCCTTTCAGAAACTGTTTAAATTTTTTAAATAAGATGAGAACTTTTTTCACAGCACTATGAGGAACAGGGGTAATTTCTGCGTAGGACTATTTTTGCGTACGTTCCAAATGCTCATTGGTTGAATTGGTGGTCTGTAACCTAAAACCCGTGGAATCATATAACCATGTGTACCTATAACGGACACTGAATCCACTAAAAACCGGAAGCATATAACAATGTGTACCTATAACGGACCATGAATCCACTAAAAACTGGGAGCATATAACAATGTGTACATATAACGGTCCTGAATCCACTAAAAACTGGGAGCATTTAAAAATGTGTACCTATAACGGCTCTGAATCCACTAAAAACCGTGGAATCATATAACCATGTGTACCTATAACGGCCTCTGCTTTTCAACATTGAGTTTCACACAAAAAGTCACAGAAGATAAAAGAGGAAATGAAAAATCATGATACGATAAACTAATTTACTCGGGCAGAGAATAAAATAAAGATTGAAAAATGAATTAGGTTACATACATGTATCATTGTAACTTTACAAGTAGTCACACCTTAAAGTTCAATTACTAACGAGATACTATCAAGTACGAGGTACTTGTTTAACGATAGTGAAACAATGTTTGAGCAACGAATGATTTATAATTTTATAAGCTATGTCGGTCATTTGAATGTAAAAAAACTGAAAGAAACCAGAATTATCTACACAAACACACAACTGATTTACTAATTTACTAGCAACCGGAATAACACGGCTAGCAACGTTGCTAAACAATCGAGTTCAAGAAGACTTTGTCGATGAACAATTCTAAGAATAATATTCCTGCACATTGCAATTCTTTAAATTTCAAATTTGTTTCAAACTGGACTTATAATCTAATGGTGATCCGGTTACGTTAGATTAAACTTGACAGAATTTGTGCATACAATATCGGTTTTCATTAGATCACTCTGCAACACAATTCGCGTCCGCACTACATCATGTAGTGGGTATTTAGTTTTTCAAGACCCCCAAAATATAAAACTTTAGATATGTTCCATCATCAGCATTTAATACATACTTATAAATAAACCTTCAGATTAATCGAGTACTTCATTTGCTCTTGCGATTGTTGCATAGCTAAGATGAATATTAGTGACTTTATTACATTTTATGATTTTCTTCGGCTCAGAAACCTCGCCGTTGTGGATTGTAACTTCGGATATGAATTGTCCCTCAATCCCCATTTATGTCTTGTCGATAAGCCCTGTATAAAATACAACACGACTTGTATAGATGGTATATGATAAGGTCAAAAAGATCGTAATCAATAATGATGGAATTTTGGAATATAAATTACTAGCAAAATGGTTTTGAGGCTGTCAATGAAAGATTGTCTATTCCATAAAAACACAAGCGCATAGCATTTTTTAAGACGATATCCCATGTATCCTTTTCCTGAACTAGGGTTGTTGTGAAGGGTGTGTAAAAAGAAAAGAAACTGATGAAATTGTGGAGTTCAAGATCATTCATGACAATGAAACCTGTATTGGACCGATTAGCGACAATAGAATATGAACTATTAGGTTCTGTTAAGATAAAAAAAAAAATCAAAGAAAACACATCATTTGCGAAATGACTTGTAGTTGGATTGATATTTTTTACTAATTGTCATAACTTTATTTCAGCTATGGTTAAATTTCTGTTTGTTTTGTCTGAATTACTAAGCCAGCTACATACAACTTTATGGTTGACTGCATTAAACAATGCACCTACTTAGGTAAGTGATAAATAAGTTTGGGTTGCATCAATAACAATTTCTACATGTAACCTAGTCTTCCTACCCAATTAATTTATTTCAAGAGCTATCGATGTATGCCCATGAAGACCCCCGATAGTACGACTAATGCAGCTTCTTACAGATAGCTTATATAAGTGACTTACTATTTATCAAAAAGCAAGACTTCTTCTATTGATAATCTGTCAATTCTATATAATGATAAGGAGAAACCCGTTTGACATTTGCAAAATTGCATTAATACCAAATAAACGCACTCTATACTTTCTTGACAAGAAGACGGTATGACATTTTTTCAATAGCATTTTGTTACGTCAGTTAATCTTCTATGATAGCCACTTTAATCCTCAGATTTTAGACCGTAATAACCTAATGTCTAGCCTGAAATATTAGAACTTACCCCAGTAATAGAGTTTTTAAGCACAACAAAAATTGTTGTGGATAAAAGTTTGATATTACCGGAATTCGCAATATTTTCAGAACTGGTATATAAGTTTTTCAAATTGTACCGAAATCTACTTTGACGTCATTGTATTTTATATTAGTGTATTCAAATTTCACCGTTATCACATGCATAAAAAGTAAGTTTAATTAAATAAACAGTTTTGTAACATCTAAAAAAATAACTTAAATGGTCCTGCATTATTGCATACAATGTAACAGTTTGATCGTTTAATCAGCAGTCATTAACATAAATGGTTGTAGTCAATCATAAAGTTATTTTAAATAGTGTTTCAGTTCTATGTGTATATACAGTACGTGTATTCGTGACCGAATTTCTCTAATTGGTGATCCTGAAACTTTGCGCGTTCGAATTTGCTTATCTACAAACAATTATTTTGTTCCAAAAAGCAGGTTTGCGCTGTGGCTAACAAACTATCTATTCTTTATCACACATTAATGAAAATACACCATCAATGTTCACTTCAAAAGTTAAGGTACAATGTATAAAATCTTAATCTTTGAGGGAAGAACGAAAATGTAGAAAGAATTGTACTATCTTTTATACAGTATTGACCAACTTGTCATATATGAAACACATAAAACCACTTGCTAAAATGAATAATTTAGAATCACATGTTTCTAATTTCCAAAATCGAGTTACATATTAATATAGTATCAATAAATTTCTTTTTTTCATAATAGACCAATTGTACGGTCAAGGCCTGTAATAATGGCCAAAAAAAGACTATAATGGTCCGAGGTAACGTCGAGTACTATAAAAGTCTTTCAAGAGCCAGTATTGCTGACCGAACACAACATAAAACTGGTATAAAAGAAAAACGCATTAACCAGTTTAAAAAAATGTTACTTGTCTTAGAGGTCATATTTGTCTTAGAGGTCATATTGTACATTGTTTAATATTAGCATGGCAATATAATTTTTAGTTTATCTATTTCATTTTACCAGGAAATTACCAACTGAAATTGACATCCCTACACCTGCTCCTACGTTTCGTTTACCAGTTAATGATGATGAAACATTTGAATTTCGTGTTTTTAAGAAAAAGTCATGATGGGCAAGTCCGAAAGGCTATAATAAATCATAATGGACTAGTTAACACTATAATGGACTGGCAAGAAAAATAATGCATAATTTGTTGTTAAATGTATCTATAATGTAATAAAGTGGTAAATAATTGTTATAAAACAGCCACACAATCACAAAAATGACATTCTTATCATGGAAGCAACCAAAAGCTTGATGATTATTGAAAGAACTTTATACATGCAAATTAATTACGATTAATGGTTCAAAACAGGTTCGTTCCTATCAATCGAAGTAAGCCTTATTGTTACATGTATCATAAAAAAACCAAAAACACGTGGACCAGAGATAATATGGACCAAGCGTCAAAGACGTGTAGAATGTAAGACAAGAACTATTAACAGCTAAAACATATTCTGATGAAGTTGTCGATATGGAAATGAACGCTAGTACGTCGATGGATACTATTTTATATTTATTTATTTATCTAACAATAATTTGGAAATTATTTGCTTATAGAAATGAATTAAGGTTTCCGAGAAGAAAGTTTCACACATTCTCCTCAGCAAATGAGACTTCGGCCATTGCAACATGGTGTTGCACCGCAAACAAAGAATGAGCTCAGCCCATCATAGCGTAGCCTAGAATAGCCTAAAATTATTATTTACAATTTGTGCAAGCGCAATACAAGACTATGATTAAAACTTGTAGTACGCACTGGTTACATAAAGATATGAGTACTGTTTGAGAAAGACATTAACTTACACATCGACATCAATTATGTTTAGCAATAAACCCTGTAATATTCCAAGTATAGAAATGTCTAAAATAGTACTGTTATAAAAAAGGGTGTGTTTTATTTGTTTAATAAACGGTCGTTGAAAAAGCAATTATGCTATGGTTACTGATAAAAAAATGTACTGCTGGTATTTGCTAGATTTTTATCATTGCGTCCTCCATATGTTGCCATTGGGTACAAAGATATATTTTTTAAAAAGCATTGTCATATAGTCCAAAGTTAATTAAACTTCACGGAGCGTTTCTGTATTATGGCAATTATTAATATAAATTGTCAATTGTGCATAATATTTATAGTATAATTAAAATCATCAATATAAAAAACATGCTGCGGAAACACGATCCATTATGACAGTGATTTTAGCAGCTATAATTATATATTGTATTGTACTAAGTTAAAATGAATTTGTTTAAGCATATTTGTTTTTTGATTCATTGATTGATCGCAGTTGAATGAACCTAAATGGCATTTATTTGTGTGTTTGAGGTATAAAAATAAGTTACTGAGGAGCCTGTTTTGTACAAGACAAAATTTGAAACAGCCTTAAGGTGGATGCAAACCAATAATTCGGACTAATAACTACAATTTTAAGCTATCGATGATGACCTTTTTTGAAAATGAAACTACATATATGAAGTCTGTTGAATGACAAGGATAGGAAAGCGATATCGATCTTAACATATTTTTGCCCAAGAGGCTTAAGCGTATTTGAAATTTGCTTGGTCTCTGATATTAAATCATCATAACCTGAATTTGTATAATATTTCAATTAAATATGTTGATCCGAGATAATATAATGAAGTTTGCATCGTTCCGTCATAAAAAAGGTGAATTTTGTCTTGTATGATCCTTAGCCAAAGTAAGGTAGGTAAGTCTGAATTACTTTGCTTGCTTAAAACAGTAACTATATAACAGGAATCGATAATAAACCATTTAAATTTTGGATTAAATATTCTTTTCAGAGCAGCAGCATTGAAATTAAATCAATTCAGATTTTATTTTGTTTGTCATTTCAACATAAATCTAAGTCCATGTAAGATGAAAGTTTATTCAATATTTGGACAAAGGTAAAATTACACAAATCAAGCTTTCAAAGTTTACACATATTATGTGGAATTAATGAAGTTCATGAACAATCAATACCAATTTTCGATACTTTCTATTGTTCTTTAAATTACAAATTAATGAGAAAAGCGTAAATATTTATTTAAATCAAGAATCGTTTATTTTTAGGTGAAAACAAACAAATACGTAATATATTATTATGGGTCATACTGAATATCAAATGCCGTAACGTTGAGCGACTTGTACTGATTTTCAGGGTTTGTCACCTAGTCATTTGCTGTTTGTTCGCAAAACGAATACAAAGATGTAAGTATGACCTAAGATCTTATTTTTTTTCAGTTTTTCCGACGCAGTTGGTATATTTACGTTTTTTTACCCTTTGACCTTAAAGACGCTCTTCCATGGAAACGCAAGTCACCTGATTGCAATTCTGTTTCCCCATCGGCTAAATACTGATATCTTAGTGGCGTTCGATAAAAAAAAACTGTGTTGGAATTGCGTGCCATGTGATATTTCTAGAATGAAATGTAGAAAATTATAAGTAGAAAGAACAAAATTTTCCCACGTCGGCTATCTTTTTTTTTTTTTTTTTTTTTTAAAGATAATGCTTATTTTTCAGTAGAGTAAGTTTTGTTTGTCTAACATTCAAGGCACGAAGGAACATAGTTAAATAGTCACAGTTTGCTGTAACATCGTCTGTTTTTCATGCATTATTTTGATTATCAAAAATAATGTGTTCTTTCTTTTATATGTATTATTCTTAGTGTAGGGTCCAAATTTATTTATTTTCAAATGTACTTTGTTCCAACATCTTTTCAATTTCAAATACACGTGGTCGTTCATTCTACCAAATTTCTCTATTGCATATAGTTTTATCTTTGTAATTTGTCCTACTAAATGATTGTTTCAAAATGTTTACTTCTAAAAATTTTTTTAATTATTCATTTGGCCTTTTAACAAGTTTTATAACAAAGATGCCGTGTTAATTAAGTTTCATAGCAAATTCTAATGCTTGAACTACACTTTACATAGATTGTGCGGCTCTTTAGAAACTGATTGAATGTATATATGTGCGTGACCTGAATGTTACTTAAGAAGCCTCATAGAATTCGCATTATTAGAAAGCATATAACTCTTTCACATCATCAGAAAATGTCAAAACATATAGAAGGACAGTTCAGAGATATTGGAAAAGGGGGAAAGAAGAAACAGGGACGATCCACATATACAAGATAATATATAGATTAAATAAAAATTACATATTAAGACTATTGATCTAAGGAAAAATGAATCAGTACAATCACTTGGCATATGAATTCTCACAAAAAACTTTAAGTTATATCAAGTACACCATAGACACAGTAGGCATGACTTGCTTAAATTAATGAAAAAAGCTAAATTTTGACCTTGAAATGTACTGCATGTTTAAGAACTTAGTCCTTCTTTGTTTGTTTCAAAAGCGAAACAGAAACAATAACCTATTGTTTAAGTATGGCTGTCGTTCAATACATACTTATGTAAACTAGTTGCACTCTATGGTGCAGTTTTATTTTGTTTCAGTTCGATTTAAATTGAGTACATCAATATGTATCATTATTAATACGACATCTCGGTAGCAACAATTGAGTTATCATATCATATTATATTCAATGTCAATATTATACTATTACATGAAAAATTGTGTCAAAGGGCAAAACAGAAAAAAAAACGACTTCATTTACAACGAAAAATAAACGGCATTAGATTCCTTTTCTCTGTAAAGTATATGTTTTAAGACATAAACATCGAGAAGTGTAAATATCTAGAGAAATTTGTGTCGATATATTACTTTTAAGTTTGATTTTGAAAGAGTAATCAAGGGAACCAAGGCTATAGCGACAATCAAAAGAATGCAATCCAGGGACAAAGATCAGACATGGAAAACAAACACACACAACAAAGAACATAAAGTTACTAAAATCACACACACAAAATAACAAAAGCAAATGAGCAACTCGCAACTGGGAGCATGGACCAGGTGCACCGGTAGGGTAAGCGTCGTCTGTTTTTCTAGAAAAACCCGAAGAATTGTTATCGTTACCGGGATTTACTACTTTGTTGTAGTAGCCTTCCAGAGTTTACTGTAAGGTGTGTTTACATTGGTCCAAGACATTTTGGTGAAAGTATTTTCTATTTTGTGTTTAGATTACACGCTGGTGCATTTGCTACGTTTCACCATTTCCATTTTTTTCTATTCCGTAAATTGTTGGTATATATTACGTACTGTTGTTTTCTTTTCAGTCAAGCAAGGCTAAGAATGTGGATTGTCAGAACCGAGTACGTAAAACTTACTCTAGCAAGAAATTGATCTTTTGGTTGGGTCTGACATAGTTCTGTAATTCGCTGTATATACTCAGCTAGTTTGTTGCATTAAGTTATTTTCTTCACTTCACAACAACACATCAATGTAAATAAAACAATTTATCTATCAAATTATAGAAACATACACAAACCAAGTAAGGTTAACAAAAAATCATGAAAATTTGCATCTTATAAAGATAATATGAACTTAACATAAAATTGAAATTCCATACATATAATGTAAAAAGATCGCGCGAAATTCACGAGAAGCCTCGATTCATGTGAACAGAATCACAAACTCTTGCTTAGCATGTGAAGTTCATTATACAGTTATATTTTATGTTGACATCATTTCATTATTCCATTTCAAATGTAGTATTACCTTGTTTTTTTTCTAATTGGTAACAGGTTTTAGATTCATAATAGTTTGAGCACATATTATCAAAGTGCATATTTATGCACAATCAATTTAATTATTGATGACGTTGCAGGTATTGGTTCTTCATAATCCCTTCATCACATTATATTTGACTTTGGTGTATTAATAAAAAACCAAACAAACGTATGTGCAAGTCTTGCGTTTCTTAAAAAAAATGTAGTACTCGTTTTCAATAATAATACTGCATTTTTTTAGCTCCATTTTAGAACCTATTATTTTCATTCTAAAATGCCTAGTTCCTTTCTATTCAGGTTTAATTTTCCTTATACATGCAAACTTAACTACTGGTGGAAAAGGCGGGAAATCCGTTGCATGCAAAAACATTTTATATTTACTTTAAACATTCGTTCTCCCGTGATTATGACATAATAGCAATGGTTTACATACTCAACACTGTATATTGATAATCATGCTATAATTATTTATGGAAAGGAAAAAATCAAACATTGCGATACAAAATTCTATTATCTATAAGAAGACCTACCTCTTTCTGTACAAATTGATCGACTCTCCGTCTTGTTTGTCCAATTAACCAATAATTAATCGTTGCTTGTTATTGATTCCTGAAATGGAAGATATCATTTGCTGTTTATCTGATTTATCGCTATTTTTCACTGTAACGAAATACTTCATACAAAATGCACTTTTTGCATCAGATTCCTAAAGGCTGTACATATTCCAATCCGATATGATTGAATGTCTATGCGACATTTAAAATAGAGAACCTATCACGTGGTTCTAAGAAATCTGGTACAGTTGGATACCACAAAGTATACAAAGCGGGAACATGGCCGACATTGTTGGTATCAAGCTCATCTAGATTATTGATTGAGAGTCAGAGAAGTCGTCATTTGTGTTTTACAAAATCAAGATAATATATTTAACCACAATAATTACATTAATTTTATTTGTAATTTTACGACCGCTAATTTGAAATTGATCATTGCCATTTTATAGTAAATTGGAGATTTTTAAAAGCGGAAATAGGAAAGAAACAAGATCATTTGATAAAAACGATATTTGTAACTAAAAATTACTAATTGTTTTGTTTGTTGAAAATGTTTTTTTTTTTTTGTATTTTTACGTGATGACTTTTCTTGAAAGCAATTTCACGACCTTTGATTTTTCATAAATGATGGTGAAGAATCGTTAATGATTTGAAAACACCTTAGCATGAAAGCAATCACATCGAACGTTATTATTACCATAATTATTAATTTTCATATCGATGAAAAGCTTCAAACAGCACGCTTCGATTTTGAAACTAGATATGACTGAATTACGCCTTGAATCGCTGTTCGTCAATTACAAAATTGTTGTACAAAATATCAATTCCTGGCTGGGGATATGAGACGAAAACATCATATTCATTATATATTCCTTTTTTTTCTCCGTTGCTGATTTTATTCTCAGTATGGTATTTGCCATCTTGTTAAAGCACAAAGAAAGTGTATTGTATGTCCGCTGCGACGTTGTTGAATAACGAACGTTGTTTGTACTACAATTTAAGAATCTTACCCTTAAGACAAAGTGCTTAAATTGGGAATACCTTCCATTCTGCGGTATTTGGAATGATTTTGAATGGAGATTGGGGATCTCGTATGGTGGATTGAGGATTTGGTAGTGACAATGGAAAAACCATATTTGATAGAAAAAAATGAATAAAACTGTTACATAATCTGAAAGGATCAATGTTTAAAGTATAATTTATGAATATTAAAAATGCAATGGGAATGGTTTGGGGGAAACGGATTGAAAATTATTTTAAATGGGGGAATGGGTTTTAATATGTAGATATGTGGTTTATGATGTAACTGAGGCCACTCTGACGGTCCTTTTTAGAATATCCGGAACGTAATAACGTTTTACACTTTTTTAAATTTAAAAAAAAAATCGATTCCTAAACATAAGTTTGAAGGATTATGATCGGTCATCCTGCCACTTACAAAGAACTTTATGTTTAAGGTAATATATTTTACGAAATCAAGAGGGCATACAATACAGTGTCATTACTGTAATAAAAGCAGTAAATATCGAGATACATCTATGTCACGTATTGAATGAGGAAAAAATGTGTCCACGTCCTAAAAAAAAACTTTTGTTGTAACAACATATTATTTTACTAACTAAGGTCGAGAAAATCGCCAATTAATTAGTAGTCTTAGATACAGTCGTTAATTCCCACATTCAAATTGTGATATTAAATTATGACATTGTCATCATCTGTGTCTTAACAAAGAGTAATAAAAGAAACAAAGGTTCTAGTGAAAATTAAAAGAACGTAATCCAAGGACAATGACCAGACAGGGAAACAGACATACAAAACAAAGAACATGAAATAACCTATATAATACGTATATATAACGTCTCAGAATGTGACGACTCTATTCGCTACACTGCTCCATCGGATCAAATTGATGCAGGGAAGATAACGTAAACTTATTAGAGGGTCTAAAAAATTCCCTACGATATTAGAACTGTCAAATTTGGGAAGCAAATTTTTGGTCGCTCCCTCCGCGCGACTCGAACTCGTACCGCTGTGACATCTATGGCAACACCGCGCCAGCGCCCTAGACCACTCGGCCAGCTAGGCTATATAACAAAATATAGCTTTGGCTGGCAGGATCATTCCTCCTCGTAGGATTAATCTAGGGTTGTAGCTAAGTACACGATGTATGGTAGTACGGGTCAGTTCATCTAGGTGTTATTATGTAGGATAGAGGATCAAATTAATGATGCATGTCACAACAAATCAATATTATACAACGTCTCAGAATGTGACGACTCTATTCGTTACACTGCTCCATCGGATCAAATTGATACAGCGAAGATAACGTAAACTTATAGAAGGGTCTGCAAAATTCCCAACGATGTTAGAACTGTCAAATTTGCCACGCAAATTTTTTGTCGTTCCCTCCGCGAGATTCGTACCTCTGTGACATCTATGGCAACACCACCTGCACTAAGTCCAGCGAAAGCTATTTTTTTTATGTAGCCTAGCTGGCCGAGTGGTCTAGGGCGCTGGACTTAGTGCAGGCGGTGTTGCCGCGGAGTTCGAGTCCTGCGGATGGAACGACCAAAGATTTGCTTCGCAAATTTGACAGTTCTAACATCGTTGGGAACTTTTCAGACCCTTCTATATATATATATATATATATATATATATATATATATATATATATATATATATTATGATATAATACGTACTAATAAAAAAAGTTAATTCGGACTCTACTAAAAACTGGGAGCATGGACCAAGTACAGCGGTCCACAAAGTCTGCAAAGTTTTGAGTCGGCATATGTTTTAATGCTATATATTTTATTCTTCTAAATAAGGTATTGTTTTGTTTGTTAAAGCCATATTACGATATGTTTGTCTTGATCTATTTAATTTTTCCAGTACGCTACTGAAATTAACCTTGAATGTGACAGCGGCATAATTGACCTTATTCCAGGTTTTATAGCCTACTTTTTAATGTTTGATATTCTCAGTATTGTGTTTATGTGTATGGAATTGAAATACAAAAGTAAAAATCATAATATTGCAAATTTCGATATGCTGTATACGTGTTTCAAGGAATAATCGGCAGATTTAAACTCAAATATTAAGGAAGATCTTAATTCCAAAATAAATTGTATACAAGAAGTTTTTAAATGCAAAAATATCGAAATAGAAAGCCAAATCCAGCATCTAGAAGTTCTAACTTGTGCAAAACAAGCAATGAAGCCTTGGAATACATTGAATGGTATTTCAAATTTTGTACTATTTTGTCGCTACATGTAACACATGTATAGATACATTAAATTCAATATACGCCTTAGTAATAGTGTATCAAAGTGTGTAATTGCAATAAAGGCGAAAATTCAAACCACGAGTCATCATGAAATAGAATCAATTATTTCATAACGTCAAGACGGCAAATGCATTCTTTCAATTTGTAAATTATTCTTCTGTTATTCAAATTCAAAGAGAATGTGTATTGTAAAATATCAAATGTCCAAAAATTTATAACATTCAAAATGAAATGTTTTAACACATGTTATTGTACGGTTTACGTATAATTGTTGCACTTTTTAATGTAAGAAAGATCTAAAGTCATACATGCTGAGTATTTGAGCAATAAACCGTACATTTAATCGGCTATTCAATCGTAGACGACAAAATAACATCCATTAATTATTGTCTGGATCATCCAGATGCTTGGTCATTATTGAATTCTAATTGCAAATATTAATAGCAGTAAACATTAGATTCATCAGTAAAATTAGATAAACGTTAGTTCTATTTATCTGCCAATCGTATATAAATTTGGTAAATTGCAGATTCTAAAATTAACAGACGCAAATTAGATTTGGCACATCTTTGCAAATAAAAGTACTGATAGCAATATTTTGACACATTGAAATGTATTTATTTCTATAAATTTATATAAAATTGCCTTGTTTTTGCACATTTTGTAAATATTTACATAAATTAATATGATATTGATTGCTTTTATTGAATGTAATTGAAAAATGACAAACCATAATAGGAATAATTGATGTTTTGATAGCTATAAGGAAGATGGTCATATAACATTTTCAGATATGATCATTCAGCAATGACGAACAGCTCTAGAAAGAATTCAACGCATCGGAATCAAATTTAGAATTCTAATCTTACAATTAGCGACTAAAATAACTTGCCAGTACTCTTAAATCAAATTATATAATCGTTTTGTGTTAAATAACACCAGCTTTTTTCCTGAAGTCTAAAATTACAATTGTAATTATGACGTCATAAACAAACCATCAATCAAATGGAGAAGGTACTAATGTAAAAAAGGACAAGAAATGACAATTAGGAAACTAAGTTTAAAAATATAAAATTAAGCATTATACGTTAGGTCAAGTAATTGTAATGATATTACAAAAGGACTTTGACTTACGGATAAAGATTTGAATACTGACTTTCAGCTATAATTCTGTATAACTTGCCAATGGTTTTGTTTGTATACATGGTATTTCGTTAAACGTCAATTTTGCAAGTATTAGGTCAATAATCAAGATGTGAAGGTGAACCTGATAACAATGAAACACTCAAACAAATTTCAGAAAAAAAGAAATCTGTTCCTTTTTTTAAAAATCTATAAAAGTCTTTAAATGGATAGAAATAACGTCTCTATCTCCAACTGATACTTGTATTTATTAACACAGTAACGAAAATACAGACCTGTTAACATTCTATATAATATTGCAAACGTAGACCTAGACTCATTTTACATTCGTGATATGGTTAGAATAACAAATTCTACTTAAACGTCCTACACAAAAGCGCAAATACCGTAGTGCCAATGAATAGGGAGTAATTCCCCAGACCATGTTATGATAATCTTCTGACCAAAGTTATAGGCATGTGATGTGTTTATTTCCGACGTCTAAGATAAGTTTTACCCAACCCAATTTAATTACCGACGTCACAATAGAATTTTGCTCCTCCATGGTCGTATTTGTTTGCTTACCACACGGATTTTCAACCACCTTATGCTATTTTAGCAGTGTATTAACTAAAATTCGATATTCTCATTATATAAAAAACACGAAACAGTAGCTCCTTCATATATTTGGTTACCGACAGCTTGGAATTTATTCTTAGACAATAAACACGGTTTTAATACCAGGTCGCCTTTGTATGTATCTTAACTCAGAGTCAAATATTCTCAAATTTACGCCTTAGTAATAAGGATATGTTTCTCAAGCAGTTTATTCAAGATACGCTGGATAGGCATTAAACAATAAATGCGGATATTACTTTCCCTAAAAGAAATGTTGATGCAGTTTGAGTTACATAATATCCTTTTAATGGTACTTTACATTAATTTTTCACTACCAAACTTAAATTATACGCCAACTATGTCATCTTCTATTCTGTCGACTTTACGGTACTGATGGCATTATCTGCTCTCTTGAAAGTAGGCTTGCAAGCACTCCCTAAATTATGTCATGTCAAATCTTGAACTGTAGACGTTAAGCAAGTTATAGCCCCTGGGACAAGTTTCAAGAATACTTTGTCACATTGTTATATCGCATTATCGCATTTTTTATACAGAATTTCTATATTTATAAACAATATCATTGAGTAGGAACATTATAGCCATTTTTGAAACGGAGAAACGAATAATTTCGATTTGCAGAGGGGAACCAAAATATCAGTTGTCGCTAGGAAAGGTCAGTAAAATACTTAAATGCAAGAAAAGCTAAGCAACGTGCGCTTCTTTATGTTTTGGTACATACTCAATGTAAGGATATTTAATTTAATTGTTATCGTAAATATAAACAAACTCTTTCGACATAAAGGGAAAGAGTAATAAAGGGAACCAAGGTTATAGCGGTAATCAAAAGAATGTAATCCAGGGACAAAGACCCGACATGGAAAACAGACATACACAACAAAGAATATAAAGTAACTAAAATCATACATACAAAGTAACAAAAGCAAATGAGCAACTCGGACTCCACTAAAACTGGGAGCATGGACCAGGTGCACCGGTGGGTAAGCGTCCTCTGCTTTTCTAGAAACACCCGCCGAGTTGCTAATAAAAAGTCAAGTCCGGGGTAGACAAATGAGGAAAGGAAAGCTATGACCCGTTGAATAAATCAGTTTTCATGGTGCAGATGGATACACCATAGCGATCCACGAGTTCATGATGACGACCATAAAATTTCTGTAGTGATGACTTCAATCTTGTAGCAACAGAACCCTGTTCCAAAAGCCTATTTGTTAGAGTTCTAGCGCGATACAAAAAGTCTGCGTAGTTTCGGCAAGCTCTGGGAAAGTTGGTGAAATGTTGTGCATCACACGACAAAATCACTTATCAATTAACGAAACTCGCTCTATGTAAATTGACTTAATTGCTACATATGATTCTATAAAGCGATTGTGTTTATCGGAATAATGAGCTTTAAAAGGCGGTGCACATTTGGTTCTAAATGTAGGATAAAATAATATATTAATTTGGAGTGAATGAAAGCTGAAACAACTCATAAACTATTGCGATAGTAACGATTTCTGTTACACTCTTGATGAATTATTTGAGACCTCGCGTGCAGAATGGTCTGTGGATACAAATTTTTAAAAAAGCATATCAAAATATACAAAACTCCGCCGAATGAATTTGATTATTTTGTATTTGGATTATGTTCTTAGATATCAAGGTTAATTCTCATAAACATTTAAAAAAAAATTTACACTAAGAAGGTCAGCTTCCGTTTTGACACAATTTGTGTAAAGTGCAGTGACTTTAATCCTTTACAAAATATCAGAATTGTTATTTTAAACGATAAATAAATCAAAGAATTTTTCTACAAATATCAGATAGAAATGTTTCAAAAAATTTTTGTTTCTATTTAAAAGCGATAGACAATAGTATACCATAGTTACGTTTGTAAAATATGACATATGAAATATACATGATGAAACCCCCTCAGCAAGTGAAAATACTAACATTCTCTCCATTTTACAAAACCTTCTGTCCTACAATTATGAAGTAAACCACGTCTATTTTGAATTTAATTTTTTTCCAGAATAAAACATATGTTAATAATTCATAATTAACAGATTCATTGAGTACAAAACATTATTTCCATCTAAGCGCTGTCTTAAGAATGTATATCAGCGTTAGGCTTTAAAAGCAACATGTTGAATAAAATATGAGATTTTTTTTTATTCCATAACCAATGTTTTACTGCACGGATAATCATAGACTGTAATTTGTGAAGATACTGTTTACATTCAGCCAACAATACATGCACATTTAAAGTGGGTTTTTTTATGTATTGCTGTTTTAACATGCTTCATGAAATTGAGATTTTATTTTGCTGAACTGAAGAGCTGATGTTTTTGCCTTTTTTTGTGTTTTTGTTTTTATTTTGTTTTTTTAGTTTGTTTTTCGTTTTTTTTTTTTGTTTTTTTTTTTTTTGTTTTGTTTTGTTTGTTTATTTGTTTCTGTTTTGTTTATTGACTTTGACTTGTTTGTTTGTCTGTTCGTTTGTTTGGGTTTTTTAATATGTTTTTTTCTTGTACCTTACTGAGTTACATCAAGGCTTTATCTTGGTTTCTACGAAACCTGGGTGTTTTTCGCACTTTTAGATTTAATCAGTAAAATATTAACTGAGTTCTCGCCATACATGATACACAGCTAATTACACATAGCTATTTATAAAAACAAGGTATTTTAATATTGTTGAAATGAATGCTTGTTTCGGGGCCAGCTGTAGCCTGCCATGTGGGGTGGAGATTTATTCGTCATTCCTTTAAATATCAATGGGTGGCCTTGAGCTGACATTTTTCATGGAACATGGAACATTGTTGTCTTTGACATATTCACCATATCCATTCATGTTTTATTGCATAAGGCAATTACGAAACGCTCTCCGCTGAAGAAAGAAAACACCTAAAAGTACCTCATAGACTCATTTTATGTAGCACGTGAAAAACAATATCTGCTCTATATACAATTTAAATAGAAAACAACTTGGATGACTTATGCAATTCTTTGCATGCAAGTTTGAATAAGCTTTTTTGCGATAAACACTTTTTTCTCTGCAAAACGTTATTATTTAAGCACATTTGTTTAGTCAATTGTGGTTTGTAAAGCTAGCTATTGTAGATTTTAAACTTTTGCAATGTTTAATTGGAAAGGTTAATAAGACTTTTCTTATACTATGCAATAATTATAGATATTTTTTTTTATTTTAAAATATCGATATTTGATTAATATCTTTATTCATATACGATCAAAATGAGAGCCAGGATTTGAAATTCAAGTTAATGACCCAAGACCACTTTATTGACAACGGAAGCGTGTTTAGATAGATAGATAACATGTCATCCGTATAATGTAAACAAACAAAAAGTGACAATTGCCAATATTAATTATATATATATATATATCATTTTCAACCTTTTTGTTTAGATTAGTTCTGTCGAGAGAGTTTGAATCTGTAACATTACAAGTCATTTCGAAATGAAAAAGATATTCACAGTATTTTAAATAAAACGTATTACAGTAAGTGATGGTATACAGACATGGTCAGCTCTGTGTGACACAAAATCTACTAGAAAAAGTTCATAAGTCGGACAAAATTACGGTAAAATAAAAAAAAAAACAACACGTGATTTAACCCTAAAGTAACACATATAATATAGGAATTTAGGTATATATTGTAAAAAAATGCACGTAAACCATAACAAATAATAGTATTTTCGTGCTTATCCGTCGATTTATGTTCATATTGTTAAAATTATTTTTCTCCGTGCGTAGCGTACGGTTTTCCCCCAAAAAAGGTTAGCAATAAATAAAATATCGGCATAAAAATACCGACGCCTCAATAATGGGACACTTCAAATCAAAATTCAAGCACATGAATCGAAAAAAGAGAAACAACATTGAGTGTTTGCATATGTTTTAAAATATTAAAATAAAACATAAAAAATGATGGTATATTAAAACATAAAAGTAAAAGAAGTGAAATGTAACGCGTTATTTGTGGTGGTTATCAACATGTATAATTAAATCAATGACGCGTCAATTCGTTATATTTACATGAGAAGTCGCCTTTATATTATATTAGGTTCGTCCGTTATTAAATCGCGCTAATGACATGAACGGCCAGTCATTAGAAGTTGTTTAAACAAACATTGTATTGTAAACATAAACAATGACATTACAATGGTCTATGTTTCATGCTTTAAATGTTAAAGTTGAGTCTGGATTGCTAATTCACATTGGGTATTCCTTAAACTAAGTTTTTTCATGTATTTGGGGTCGTTCCTGTTTTAGTTGTCAGCCCTAAATTTGTTTTCAAATAATATGAAAACACACTTTTGTGTGTGTGTGTATTTTTCACATGTTATAGACAAAGATGTAAAACATACCAGATACAGTTATTCTTCGTGTTGACACAAATATTAACATAACGGTCCTTGACTAATAAGTCTATTTAAACATCAGTAAGTATGTATTTCTATTGTAATGTGGTTTTTTTTCTTTGCCCTCCGAGCTTTCGACTCTAACTGAGGTTAATGTAGTATTCATTCTAAATGAAAGTGTTTTAAAAGAATTTTTAAAGAATACGTGAAATCGAATAAAGTATCTAATGGTATATTGCACTTATACATAAAAGAACATCGTGCGCCGCAAATGACACTTGTAGGCGTAGTTTTGTATTTAAGTTGGCATCATTTATTCATTGCTAATATAAACAGGTAAACCCAAACCTATGAAATATTATGATGATGCACCATGCTTTAGTAATATAAAACTAATCGATTCTAATTGCGGCATTTTATACACATCCCAAGGGTTTTAATTATGTTATGAACTGCCTTTCTTGCCTATAAATAGGCCATAATTTCAGTGCATTGCTATTCAATGGAAAAAATTAAATAAACAACCATTGTAGTATTGGCTTAATTCCTGATTGAAATGTACCATTTGTCTTTTGCTACCCTCAAAGCATTCTCTAACAGTAAAGTGTATAAGCAGCATAGGTAGTTCCCAACCGTACTACAATTGTGCTTAATTCTAGTTCTTTATCTGGACTTTACTTGCACAAACTTATAATATTGCTGTTTTCCAAATAATTTTGTAAGCTATAAAAAAATATTTAAGCTATTGCGAAAAAAAACCGACCGTACATAAAATGTTTTAGTTTATGTCCACACTATGTCTTAATTTATATTATAACAAAAAACGAATTAACATGATTGATAACATTGACACTACTACTCCTGTTTCAGACATAATTCATACATTCAATTAGTAAAAAAGATTTTAAATTTGTGTAATTTCCATAATGTCGGGAATTAAGATTTGATTAAAATATTTAATACTGTTGTTGTATTAGTAAAACATTACATAAAGTTCTTTATTTTTTTAAGAATTCTAAAAAACAATATTCCAATGTGCTTTTCCTTTTTATTACTGTCAACTGTCAAAGAGGGTCTGCAGTCCTACCACAACACTTACTCCCGTAGTGGTATTAATTCAATATGGATCCTGAAAAATTCGAAAGATCTTTTGGAGACAATCAGTTCAAGACTATTATCTGAATATGATAGCATTAAAATCTATGCTTTTTCAACACTGTATACTTCTATCCCCCATACTCAGTTAAAATCCCGATTTAAAAACATTATACACCATTGTTTTTCCAAAACAAATGGTACACCTAGATACAAATATATAGTTCTTGGTAGAGATTCCTCATTCTTTGTAAGAAATAATTCCAAATCATCTTCCGAATATACAGAAGAAGATGTATACAAAATGCTGGAATTTTCAATCGACAACATATTTGTCCAGTGTGGTGGACGTATTTTTCAACAAACCGTCGGCATTCCAATGGGAACAAATTGTGCCCCTTACTGACCTATTCCTTCACTCTTATGAGGCTGACTTTATAACTGATCTGATCCGAAAGAAAGAATATCGTTTGGCTAGATCCTTTAATCTTAGTTTCCGCTATATAGATGACGTATTATCTTTAAACAATCCTAATATCGGGGATTTGATACATCGCATCTACCCCAAGGAACTTGAGATAACGGATATTACAGACACTGTGAAGTCAGCCTCATATCTTGACCTACATTTAGAAATTGATGGTAAAGGAAAACTATTGACCAAACTTTACGACAAAACGTGATGACTTTTCATTCAGAATTGCCAACTTTCCTTTCATCTGTGGCAACATCCCTTCAGCACCTGCGTATGGAGTATTCATATCACAACTCATACGTTATGCCATAGCTTTTTGTATCGTGCTAGAACTCTAACAAATAGGCTTCTGGGACAGGATTATGTTGCTACAAGATTGAAGTCATCACTACAGAAGTTTTATGGTCGTCATCATGAACTCGTGGATTGTTATGGGGTATCCATCTGCACCATGAAAACTGATTTATTCAACGGGTCATAGTTTTCCTTTCCTCTTTCGTCTACCCCGGACTTTTTATGAGCAACTCGGCGGGTGTTTCGAGAAAAGCAAAGGACGCTTACCATACCAGTGCACCTGGTCCACGCTCCCAGTTTTTAGTGGAGTCCGAGTGGCTTATTTGCTTTTGTTACATTGTATGTATGATTTTAGTTACTTTATGTTCTTTGTTGTATATGCCTGTTTTCCATGTCTTTGTCCCTGGATTACATCCTTTTGATTACCGCTATAACCTTGGCTCCCTTGTAATTGGTTACTCTATTTCAACATGAAATTTCAATATTAAGAAGTAACTGAGCCAATATAATGATCATTCAAATAGCTTCATGTAAATGAACATTCATATATAACGTGCTTCGTCTTTGTGAATGGTCCTTTACTCCACACGCACAAACCCAAGTGCTTTTCTCAAAGGTTGTGATTTATCTTGAAATGACAGATGCCATTTAATTGTATTTGCTTTAAATGTTGTTAACTAATGTATCTCTGGCATTACATACTTAACATCAGGATACTTTAAAATCCCGGATTAGAACGGTAATCAACGAGAACATAATCCAAGAATAACGACTAGACAGAAAAGTACACACACAACAAGGAACATCAAATAACAAAAGAATAATCAAAGGAATATTCTAGCGGTTGTCGAAATAACGCAATTCAATGTCAAAAACAAGACAGGGAAAATAGACAAACACAAAAAAGAACATAAGTTAGGCATAATAATACAGTTTCGGCAAGTTCTTGCATAATGTTTGAGTTGTAATATGAAAGCTCCATATACAAATGCTGAAAGGATATTGCCACAGATAAGAAGGTAAGTTAAATGTACAGGATAAGTCATCGCGTTTGTCGTAAAGTTTAGACCGACGTTTTTCTTTCCACCGAATTCTAAGAGTAGGTCAAAATATGAGGCTGACTTTTTACTGTTTGTAGTAACCTTTATCTCAATTTATTTAGGGAAGATACATAAATCTTGGAAGATAAAATTGAATCTATATAAGCGGAAACTGATATTAAACGATATGCTTCTTCTATTGGATAAGATCGGCTATACAGTCAGCCTAACAAGAGTGATAGGATAGATTAGCAAGTAGCGGAGTAAAATTTGTTTGAATAGGAATGCCGAAACCACATCCATAATAATCAAACATTCATTCTTTTTGACAACAAATGCTTCGGAATATTTAGAAAATAATATGGGGTCGTTTTTACTAAGTATAAAGAATCCCTGCAAATTACTGCAAAAAGTAGCTTACTGTGGTTGTTAGGCAATTTCATTAAATTCGGTCAAATTAATCGCACAAAAACAAAATAAGATATGATCAATCTACAATGAAATAGTCAGTAAAATTTGTCTCTTTTGTACGGTTATCTATTTTATTGTTTTGTCATTTCATTATTCACCAATCATGTATTGTTTGTTTGTTTGTTGGGGTTTAACGCCCGAGCAGCAATATTTTAGCTATATTCAGGCAATGAACATAAAGTGGATGATAAAATGAACATGAAATGATGATGAAATGAAAAATGGGATGGGACACAAGGACAATGGGGTCGACAAATTTTGAGTGCCACTGGAAATAGGGAGAGGTGGGCAGGGTCGGGCAATTTAGCCTCCTGTGGCGGAACCCTATGGTTCCTACTCCGGGAGAATACCACGGTAGGGTTTTTTAACTGGCGAGGAACGTGGTATCTTTCCCAACACGGTGCACCACTATGGTTTGCGGTCAAGTTTTCCGTGTTATAGCCTGACAACCCCAGCATGTGACACGCCAGACGTACCCCATTCCTACACCTGGGGCACACAACCCAGTTGCTCTCTGGGCAAAGCGCCCTAGTCCCCGGCTAGGGTTCTGAGCACTATTTAGTCGCCTTTTCCGACAAGCTTACCGCTGCTGCAGGCCTATTCTTTTGACACCCGGACCTGCACGGGGCACCTATCATGTCAGCATTCGAAAAGAAATACGCGATGTTTCCACGACTTCAAAAATGCACATGCTTTACACATGCTTGACACTTACATGATTTCAGTTGTGCATATTTGTAATGATATGATGATTATTTAATCTTATAATAGAAAAAAAACATTGAATATTGATATGGAATTATCAAAGAGTGCTACTTTAAAAATTGTTCAAACAAACAGTGAAAGAGATAATGAGCTTATTTTTCATGAGACATCGTCGTTTCGTTTTAAATAATACGTAAATTGTGTTTTGTTACTATTTTCATGTACTAATTCTTGATATTGTCTTGACTAAAATGCGAATGCCTTGACATTTTTTTCAGTGCATGACCAAAGGGACATAACCTTAGTTAGATAATAAATAGCAAACCAAATAAAAAGTTATATAAAATGAATTGTACTTTATATCTTGTTTCTGCACATATTGTCTTTGGACGCTATTATTCCGCAATTTGTAAATGTAATTAAGATAATTTGGCGGGATCCCCTTTCTGTTTGCGGTCATGGTCTGCATATTAGTAATCGTGATGAATATAAAGGGAATTTGGGAAACAAAAACCCAATAGAATTAGATGAACATCACAACTACATGAAACATATTTACGACGACAATTTTTTGGGAAAAATAAAAAAAAATGTTAGAATAAAGTTTATTCATAGCATGATTTTTTTCACCATTTAACAAAAACATCAATTAACAAAAATCGTTTAAAAATATTTTCCTAATTGGCAAAGTTCTGTTACCCGAAAAAGACGTTAATCTTGTAAACATAATTTGTTTAAAACTACTCATATTTTTATTAGCCGACCTGAACTTACATACATGTATATCTTTATAAAGACTTGGATAGCAAATGATGATTGAATTAATTAGTCTGTTAAGTAAAGCAGTGTTCGTGGTGAGTAATCAAGGGAACCAAGATCCTAGCGGAAACCAAAAGAATGTAATCCAGGGACAAAGACAAGACATAGAAAACAGACAAACACAACAAAGATCATCAAGAAACTAAAATAATACATACAAAGTAACAAAACCAAATGAGCAATTCGGACCCGACTAAAAACTGGGAGGATGGACCAGGTGCACTGGTAGGGTAAGCGTCCTCCGTTTTTACTAGAAACATCCGCCGAGTTGCTCATAAAATGTCAAGTCCGGGGTAGACGAAAGTGAAAAGAAAAAATATGACAGGTTGAATTAGATAAAACTAAAATCAAATTAATTACATAGGAAAAGAAGGACTAACTTCAAAATGAAATATACCTACAAATATAACTTCAACACAAACGATATGCAGACATACTAAAGTGCATTTAAGTGTACTAGTAAAGCAGATTCCTAATCTCTTTTGCATTGCAAAGACCAACAAGGGAATCATCTTTAAGCTTTCTAATCAACAGTTATCCTCTAGACAATGACGTCATTGTTAACATGCAGATAATGCCAGTGGTATTTTCCAAAGGGTCATTGATATCACTGAAGTATCGTGACAAAAGGTAGTACCGAAAATGAAGGGTTCACAATAACGCAAGTAAATAAAACGAAATTTCCTTTTAAACATAAAAAGATCAAATAATGTTTCCCCCTGCAGTTATGTTACACTGCAGAAATGTTCAATAAGGTAGCAGAAAAAAGGTGTTATAATGATGACGACAGTGATTGCGTTTAATAATGTCTGTATACATTCAAATAAAACAACGATTGTAAACATTGAAGACCTGCCATTTCTCTTACAATCAACTCGTTGAGTAATTAAAGGAAATTTATTGAGGTCACGAATTAATTGAATTGTATTCAAATAAACACATATTTTTTTCTGATGAAACTAATGTCAGTAGACGAAAGTTACAGCTTGCGTAACCCCTTGAACGTGTAGTTTACATTTCTTGTAAAATGAATGAAACCTCTCATATTTTCAGACAAAATGAATTTATACTCACCACTAGGATCCTTTTATGTATCTGAAAAAAAGATAGGCAACAATGAACCGAACACATTTACAGTAATCTAACGAGTAAACAAAAAAATCATCCATGGGTTTTATATTACTGCTATGCGTGATGCAAACAAATTTTATGCTCTTTCAATAAGTTTTGACTTAATGCTAAGTTTAATTTTGTACAAACTGTCTGGTTTTTTTAAGTTTCAATACGTCAAAAAAGGAGGAACAGAAAGTCTATAAGCAACAGTTCTTAAAACATGAAACATGCGGTTACTGTCTACAACACAGTTCTTAACCCCTATGACAATGTCATCTTGAAACAGTAAATATGTCTATTCTCGGTTTCTGTCCTAAATACTAAAAGTATGCGACGTCATCAAGTTTCAATTAACCAACTTTTGTGTTAAGCTTTAAAAAGTTATTATATTTGTTGGAAAAGATGTGTTTTATGAGCAGGGGAGGATTAACCGGTCTGCTTTATATTGGCGCCCTTTTTTCGTTGATCTTGGTATAGTTATGCTTAATTTAGCACTATGTACAACATGTCAAAACTGGAAGATGTATTTATCAAATCAAAATCTTACTATTTGTTATTTCTTGAACAAGGTCTTAAAAACTACATTTGCAAACGCTTTTACCGTAGTTTCTTTAATAATTTCACTGTCCTTTAATTGCATAAGTTTGGAAATAAATATACACAGAAAGGATGTTTTGTCGGTTTGTATATAATAAACATAGAAGCAAATTAAAGTAGTGTTACAATGGTACACTATTTTTTTGTTTTGCTAAAACATATATTTTGTAATAAAAGCAGTACTTTGAGTTAATGTTGGGTGAATCGAATGGAATAAATATCCAGTGAAAAGATTTTGAAGAGACAAGAATTGCATGTACAAATTACCGACATTCGTATTCTAAAATGTATTTTAAGACTTTAAACCATTACGTTCCTGTTTCTTCGGCTATTTACCGTTCAAAGATTTGTTTCGACTCCTTGCATATCTACTCATGTACACCTGCCAATCTACCAACATTCAGGATATCGTTTAAGACTTTTCATCAACCAATCTACCAAGATTCAGGCTATCCTCTATGATTGAACACCTGCCAATCTACCTAGATTCAGGCTACCGCCTAATACTTAATTCATGTGCATCTGCCAATCTAACAAAATTAAGGCTTCCGTCTAAGACTTTACTAATGTATGCCTGTCAATCTATCAAGATTCGCGCTACTGTCTGAGACTAAACACCTGCCACTCTTACATGATTCATGCTACAATTTGAAACTTTACACATGTACTCCTGCCAATTTAGAAAGATTCAGACTACTGTTTAAGACCTTACACCTACCAACTTCAGGCTACCATATGAGACTTACACATGTATATCTGCCAATCTACCTGGATAAAGGCTATCGTCTAAGACTTTTCTCGTGTACACCTGCCAATCTATCAAGATTCAGGCTACCGTCTAAGACTTTACACATATATACCTGCCAATTTATCAAGATTCAGGCTGGCTATCGTCTAAGACTTTACACATGCCAATCTACCTAGATTCAGGCTATCGTCTAGGACTTTTCTCGTGTACACCTGCCAATCTATTAAGATTCAGGCTACCGTCTAAGGCTTTACACATGTATACCTGCCAATCTATCAAGATTCAGGCTATAGTCTAAGACTTTACACATGCCAACTTCAGACTACCATATGAGACTTACACATGTATACCTGCCAATTTACCAGAATTCAGGCTATCGTCTAAGACTTTTCTCTGTACACCTGCCAATCTATCAAGATTCAGGCTACCGTCTAAGGCTTTACAAATGTATACCTGCCAATCTATCAAGATTCTAAGATTTCACAGACAATATTTCATTATTCAGAAAGGTAAGGTAATTGTGTGGAAGAAATGGAATTTTAGAATTACTTGGGAAAGAATGGTTCTTATTTACAATTATTTTTACTTATATTGATTATGTTATGCCTTTAAATTCTGAAAAAAATTCTCAGGGGAAATCTATATATGCTACATATAAACATTTCAAAAGAAATTAATTAAAATCACTTTTTTGTCGAGACTTCTTTATTCCGTTTGTCTTATCGAACGTTATTTTTATATATGTCTAGCATTGAACACATTGTCTTCCGTAAACGATACTCTATATTTGCCGATGTCGTTAATAGTTCGTGCAAAAGTAAGTTACAAATGAGGAAAAAATATCAAAATTCATTCATTTCTTTGAAGGAAGATATAAGGCCAATTATATTCGTCATGTAAAATAAGGCCAGTTATACAGAAGTTTAATTATCATGCTACATATAATTCGTCTTTTGATGTTAATGTATAATTTGATCTGAATACTGGCCATTTGATCGGAGTACCGGCCCTTTGGATCTGAATTTTGGCCCTTTGATCTGAACATCGGCAATTGCGATCTAAATACCGGCCCTCTGTACATTAAACATTGATACGATTAGATAAGTTTGTATTTCTCTGCAATCAAAGTATGGGGTGAGGCATTTAAAAATGAAAATGGCGATTGATGCTACCTTACATGAACAGATTCAAGGTATTAAAAAACATTAATTTCAAATAAAACAAGAACGCTATGTTGGTGTAAAGAAGGAGGTTCGCGGAATAGTACACGTAGTACGGTAAAGGTACAATAAAAGCTTTGCTAATTTTTATAACATCCGATGCTGTCATCGACCGGGTACAATGTGATCGTCTACATATTCTTATAAATCTGATGTTGTAAATATCTATTGGCTATTAGATGTACTATGAATGATTATCAAAACTGTTCTTTGGAACCTCTTCGACGTTATAAAAATTCGCAAAGCTTTTATGTCCGAAATAAATATAACGGGTGTTTACTCGATACCTCCGTTTGGGGAGTAAATGTTTACTTCGTTATTAGCTTTTTTTTAAATGTGAAACAATTCCCTCTTAGATTTTCATGAAGGCGTTGCAAAGCGCATTGAGCAGTCATTATTTTAGGTTCCGTCAACATTCTCAAGAAATATGAATAGTTTTTACTCCAAGGTATGAAATGAAAGGTTATGGCCCTTAAATATATAGGAATGATTAAATGTCATCAAACGAAGATGATTTTATCTTTGTAAGACTTAATAAATCTTATTTCAGCCTGCATATAATGTTTAGAACAATCAATTTTATACCATATTGGCCTTGAATAAGATACACTATTAACTTGATTTACTGTTTAACTTAATTGTACTTATATTTGAAGATTCAGACTCCAATTTATAACAATGCCCATAGACAAACAGCATTTTACTTTTCTGTGCGATTGACACATACTCAACTAATTGCTCATTTTTGAAGAGTAATCAAGGGAACCAAGGTTATAGCGGTAATCAAAGAGTAATCAAGGGAACCAAGGTTATAGCGGTAATCAAAGAGTACTCAAGGGAACTAAGGTTATAGCGGTAATCAAAGAGTAATCAAGGGAACTAAAGTTATAGCGGTAATCAAAAGAATGTAATTCAGGAACTAAGACTAGACATGGAAAACAGACATACACAACAAAGAACATAGATGAACTAAAATCATACATACAAAGTAACAGAAGCAAAAGCAAATGAGCTACTCGGACTACACTAAAAACAACGAGCATGGACCAGGTGCACCGGTAGGTCCTCTGCTTTTCTAGAGACACCCACTGAGTTGCTCATAAAAAGTCGAGTCCGGGGTAGTCGAAAGAAGAAAAGGGAAACTATGACACGTTGAACAAATCAGTTTTCAAAGCGCAGATGGATACACCCTAACGATCCACGAGTTCATGATAACGACCATAAAACTTCTGTAGTGAAAAAGTGTATTTAATACATTCATAAATCCGTTTCCATTCAATAGACACTAGCTGTTACATGTAATATGACATAACATTTTTTTTCAAAAACAAGAGATACTGAATGTTGGGTGTAAAATTGTAACATGAGTCAAATTTCACGGCAAGTGGACCGTCTAGATTGATAATACATGATGGGTAATAACAGAATTACCAAACTGATTAAACCTAGGCATAACAAAAAGGCGAAAATAACGAAAACGAAAAAGTGAAAAAGTCCGTGTAAAAAATGCAACTATCAAGACAATTAAACGGAAAGTCTGAAACAACTGTAATGGTCCTGACTTGGTACAGACTTTTCTGATGAAAATAGGGGTTAAACCAGGATATACAGACGCAGCCGGTCCTGTGGTGTGAGGGTTTCGTCGTCATTCTTTGACGACTCAAGGGTGGCTTTGAACTGACAATTTCTATCCCGATAGGCTTGTCTCTTTGGCATACTAGCCATATCTATTCTCCCTAAATAAATATGGCGCTAGGGCTCCCGCTTCTTACAAACTTTAAAAAATATATATTATTTGTGGAAAGTTTACGTTTATTTAATTTCTTGTTTCTTTTTACTTCTGTTATAAGTCTTATTTTTTATTTATTTTTTTTTAAACCCGACGTCAATGTTGTCCTTCCGTAATGTATTTACTTTGGCGTGTAGATGGTCTAACGTTCCCTTTCTTCAATTTAAAATTGGTATTCATATCAAATACCTCAGATAAATCTTTCTATGTAATTATATTTTGTACCGTTACACTGACAAAACTCATGATTAAAACGTTCTTGAAAGACGTAAAGTATCGTCCTTACAAAATTCGTCTACGTCGATATTGAAGATACAATTAAAGACACTAATGGGCAACATGGATAAACAATGCGGGTTTTTTGCTAAGAAAAGAAAATAAGTCATTAGGTTTAATGACAAGGACATTTGGCTGTAGAAATCCCCCACGGTGGCTTTTACGTCTTAAAAGGATACAAATGTAATACTGATAGAAGATGTAACTTTGTAAACAAACCATTACTGCCAGTTTCCACGATCCATTAGCTAGATAACAAGCCTGATAGCAATATCCTAATACTACCATTACGTGATGAAACATAGCCTATGATAATACAGATCGGGTTAACAACTTTCCGTTTTTCATAAAAACTATGTCTTATGTTCGTGACTTTTTTAATTTTGTATAGTATGAATTCACCTTTTTATATATAAATGGCGGGGTAATATCCGTTGTATCAGATCGACGGCATTGTCTTATCTCTTAACTAATTGCTTTATCATAATCCTTAACTCTTATTTTGTGATCATTAGGAATATGCTATGTGTGGCTCGCAATGTTCTTAGAAAACAATCGGGTTACTATGTACTCTTGCATATAATGTATTTGCATCACACAAAAAATTAATTTATCACTGCAAATTGTGCAGAATATAATCCTGCGTTCACACTTCAAATGATACATTTATGACCAACAAAATGATTTCCCATTGTTTTCCGTTAAATACGGTTTAGATTGTTAAAAAAATATTGAATAAAACATCGATTTAAGACGATCATATGTTCCTAACTTCTATTCATACAAAAATACCGTTATGTGGTAGTATATACTGAATATTACATGTCAAAATCTGTATCTAGTGTAATATCAACCCGTGACTCCTATATCACCTAAAGGGCCACCGTGGGATGATATAGGTCGAGGGTTGATATGGCATGTGATACAGATTTTGACATGTCATGTTCATTATATCAAATATTTTAACTATACTTTAAGTATTGTTCGTGAATGGGTGTGATATATGGTATGTGATATAGGTCTAAGGTGTGATATAGGGTATGCGATATAGGTCTAGAGGTGTGATATAGGGTATGCGATATACGTCTACGGATGAGATATAGATATGCGATATAGGTCTAGAGGTGTGATATAGGGTATGCGATATAGGTCTAGAGGTGTGATATAGGATATGCGATATAGGTCTAGAGGTGTGATATAGTGTATGCGATATAGGTCTAGGGTGCGATATAAGGTATGCAATAAAGGTCTAGAGTTGTGATATAGGATATGCGATAAAGGTAAACAATATAGAGTTCAAACAAACACCAATAATGCATATACAAAAAAATGTATATTTTTATCTAAATATTTTATATAAGTATATTGCATATTTATTTGTTATTTTTCCCGAGCAGATATTATATGGCATGCGAGTAATAATATATATATCAGCAGCAACTTAAGAAGATCACAATTTTCATTCGATTTTAGCATTCTGAAATTCAAAGTTTAAAAATGAAAATCATTACTCATAAGAGTGATACGTTTTACTGTGTTCGTTTATTTAGACCACTGTATAAGAATATCAGATAGTTATCTGGTCAAAGGAAAGTTTGAGGTACAAAAGTTCCCCAAAGAGTCAAGGGACGAATGTACATTTTAAGACTTTAATAGAATTAATTATGCACAGTAACCAGACATATTAGACATTGTGTGTTGACAAACAAAAGAAAAAGTTTAGTTACACCAACATGGTAAGATGTGCAGAAACCTAATGTGAAAATTCTACTATTTTTCTTAAACAACTAATAGTTATAAAACAAACTCCTATTCATCAAATAAATAGAAAAGAAATTATCTCACATGAAAATACACTCTTATGGAAAGGATATTCGTTTATTCATTTAACATAAGACATGCAGCATTTTTGCGTAAATGCGCATAGCATTACTCTCACTAGTATTTATCATTTTAAGCCATCTTGAAAGCAACTTAATAACATAATCAGTACTCCACGGATTAAACTTCTCAGGGCAAAATCACGGATTAAACTTCTCAGGGCATAATCACTTTTGAGATTTATTACGAAAAAAGTAAGCTGGATTTTCACATTAAATTTAACATGTAATAACTTTTGCTTTCTGTTGGTTTTAACTTCAAGCAATGATATAACTTTGTATAAAGTACTGTTTAGGTATTGAAAAAATATCATTGTCAGCTGTATAAAAGACGGAAGAAAAAACTGCATTTTATGTTACATTATTAATGCTTCTGCCACTGGCATATTTGAAGTTAATTGAGTAATTATTTTAACAGAAAACATAAAATTGTTAGCAAAATATGTATTTAGGGAATTTACATAAATGCACGAGAAAGAAACAAACCGAAACAGGCCCTACGATTTGAAACTTCATTACTGAAAACAGATAATGCAATTATATACATGTCTACCTCATGATAATACAACACAAAGTAAAGTGCTTAAAGTTCACCGAAGTTCAATACAACGTAGTTTATTACTACTGAATGCAAAGACAGTTTAACATTGGCGAAATTGTGAAATGTAAGGTTCATTTTCATTTCACTGCTAGCCATTATATTTTTATACAAAGCCATAGTACGATTTTGATGGGTTAACACATAACTAACTATTTTATGACAGTACTTCCTTTCAGACGGCTAAACCTCACTTTGCTCATTTTTTTCTTATATCTAAGTACATATGCATTAGGACAAGAAATGTACATATAACTTGCCATTTAGAGTTAACTCTTTATACAACTATCTTTGTTACAATCATACCAACTTCAAGCGTGTTTGTGGATAACCCACTAAGTTGTTAAACTAAAACGGTTGGTCTCCTTGAATTATAAGAACTATTTCATATTTAAGATATTACAGAAAATGGGATGTTTTACTAAAATGTTAGAAAATTGCACTGTCGCATTATTTGCATTACACAACAGCGACGCTACATTTAATTTACATAAAATGTATTTAAAATTCTGTTCTCATGTTAGTAAGTTATTTATACTTAACAAAAAATGATTTCATTTAATCAAATTTGCAACTAAATGATGAAAACATTTTGTAAACATACTGATATTCAGTGAAACACTATGTGACAATAAGCTTAACTGCCAAAACTTTTTTGGTCAAAGCGACCAGTCATTTGTTGTATAAATAAATCTTTTATATATTGTTTTTTCTTCTTTTTCTGACAATTTATTTCGCGTCACAGATTTGATATGTTCTAACCACTCTTCCTTGCTGTCAGGGCTGATGGTTCCAGAAATGTTAGGTATTAGACAGGCCTGTCAGAACTTAGCTTCGACTTATTCGCTAAAAATCATTCTAGAATGATAAAATTTGATGTTTAATAACCATTCTGATTGGTTGATTTTCTTTGGGAATTACTAGGTTATTTTGTAAAACTTGGTTTGAAACTGTGACTTTCACCGCACTCCGCGATTCGAATAATCCCAAACAAAATGACGTTTTCATTACGAATCAATTAATAATATCTGGACTGTCATACATTAGTTTGGACAGATAATACTCAAAAATAACGAGAAAAAGCTATGGTGAATATGACAACAACCGCACCAGGATGAAAATGTTAGCCTGGTTTATGACAGTTTTCATTTTTTATAAAATTGCATTTCTAAAATAAATCTGAGGAGCATTATCAAATTTTTCTAGGATAAAATTGTCAAAAATTACATCACACTAAACTAAGTTTCACTTGGAAGATAACAGTCATAAGATTCTAGAATTCTAGTAATGTACACACTTTACACCCGAATAACGGTTTGTTTTTATATATTTTTTGTGTCAAAAATTGTCCAAGTAAAACAGTTCTGAGTCAGGAGTTAAAATCGTTCTAGAATGGAATTTCCATTAAACGTTCTTTAGTAAAATCATCATGAATTGATCTAGTCTATACTCAACTTAAATCTGTTTAGAGCTTGACCCGATATACCATTAAACGTTCTAAATTTTTCACCAGGTCTATTCCAGAATTAAAAAAGTGACGAATAATGACAAATGGAAAAAAAAATTGGAACTAATCCCACTGTAATAAAATATAATTATATACAGATTTTCTGCAGTTTTGAAATCGAGAAGAAAAATATCACCGTAAACCCGATAGATGTGGTGTTCAATCGATTGTTCAAAACTATTGTTATCCCATTCACTATAACATAACATTGCCGATATTTCTAATATTATGGCAGTAACACTGAGTATCAGATAGTAAGAATACTAAAAAGACAATGAATTTGCCGAAGTAAAAATTCTTTGATATTACTTTTTTTCTAAAATAATACTAAACCTATTTACACTACATAAGATTAACGAAAGATCATTAACCTTGGTATGACAACATGTACTTCAGTTTTACAGGTACCAGTCTTAATTATAATCCAGGTGAAATGTAATCATGACTTCGCTCAATCCCGCAAATGGATTTTCTCCCTTCCACCATGTCAGGTTTTATCACTATTTCATACGAATACTCCTTGTTTTACCAATGCAAATGTGTAAAATATAAAAAAAAAATTCCCATGTGTTTACCTATTGTGATCATTTGCTGAGAAGTAATATCCAACTTTCAACATTGTTTTATCAATAAAACCAATCATTCCTTCAAAGTCTTAAGATAAATATTTTTTTTTATTTTCAGTAAACATGTCACAGTCAATAACACTTTAGACAATCTTTGAGAATCGCTGGAGTAGACGAAATGGTTTCCTCCAGCATGTGTAATATGAAACAAATAATAGAAAAATTACCAACCTTTCAACCTTTACTTCCTGACCCGCTAATGAGAAAATAATAGATTAATGAGTTCCCGAATGTAAAATAATGTAAACTTTATACTAATAAATTGCTCCTGTCAATCATTTCCTGGTAAGTTTACTTACAAGAATTCTTCTATGTAGCTTGCAAGTGGTGCATAAATAAAACATCCTATGACGCCATTGTTCTTATTCAACGTAAAAATTCAAGTACATATATCAGGATATGCATAAATCTGGCAAAATTTAAAATATCTGAAACATCCATATCAGAAACCGCTAACTTAACGTTACATGGTAATACTTGTTCACTTTACTTATATTTAATCATAACATTGTCTCTACCAAAATACTTTTAGAAATAACAATCTTGCTTCTATGCCTTTGCCACAAACACATATTACAATAAGCTGAGAGCTTAACAATATACCAAAAATTGAAACAACACTCATCGAATAGAACAAAATTTGAACATCTTTATAAAATCAATCAATATAGAGAACACTTACATAAAAATATACATCAAAATATCTATTAAATATAATTATATGTCCACTTAGAGGGTTATTCAATTTGCTATGACGTAATTGTGATCTTTTGGCCATTCTAAAGAGCAGTTTCAAAGTTCTACACATACCGTCTCCGATTAAAAAATTTCTCGTGTGCGATGGTTTCTTCGACAAGAATGGATGGAGATTGTTTTATACACAAATGTTTATATTGAGATTCATTAACTTGAGCACAATAATGTATCTTATGACGATCTTAAAATACGATTTGATTGATACTAATATAAAGTTGAAAGCTTCAGTGGAGATCCTTAGATGATTTTGAATTTTTCTTTGAAGACATGGGAGTTCGGGTACTTGTCATATAGATATAGGGAGTTATCGACATCTTTCGTGTGTATTTTTTTTCTGTTTAGCGCACCTGTTGTACCTTTATTTTGTTTTTGATGATTCAAAATCAAAGAGAAACGAAACTATCGACATATGCAAAGGTGAAATAAGATTAGAACACAAAAGTGTATTCTTTAGCATTCTGATAAGCTAATGGAGACCTCACCATCACAGAAAGTGCAGATACCTAAGATCTGACATCGACGTTTCAGTCTTATCGAAAAGGCCAGCATGATCTGCTTTAGAAATCGTAAATTCTGCATACTTTACAGGATTTCTAATGTAGTTTTAATTAAAGAATGACCTAAGTTGCTCATCTGCTGTGTTGCACACAATTTAGAAAAGCTTGTTAATGAGATAAGAACCTGCGTCTTCGCATGTGATATAAATATCTCTTTTTTATTTAATATTTAAAGTTACTACGAATTTATTCAACTATTTTAGAAACACAATCGATGTCTATAACATGTGATTACCATATCAATTTTATAATGTTCAAACGAATAAAAAGACATATTAGGTTATCGTTGCATGTATTGCGGGCATGCTTATAGTATATCATATCTTATCTCTGAAAACAGTAAAGAAAGGTAACCAACAAAAAATTTTAACCCCCCCCCTTTTCATCACGAAACAGGAGAAATGTAGTGGTCATGTTGTCAAAATGCTGAATTGAATTCGATAAAATTTACACCAATATTCAAGTGATGCTATTGTGGCCTCCTAGTGAATGGCATCTAAGGTTTCCTAATTGATTTCCGGGGATAAGAGCAGGGTTGTCCAGTTCCTTCTAGTAACTGATAAGGAGGTATTTCAAAGTATTTTACTTTCTTTACATTTTTGACGTTTTAATTTATTCGGCTAAAAAGCCGGCGGGTGTTTCTAGAAAAGCAGAGGACGCTTACCCTACCGGTGCACCTGGTCCATACTCCCAGTTTTTAGTGGAGTCCGAGTTGCTCATTTACTTTTGTTACTTTGTATGTATGATTTTAGTTACTTTATGTTCTTTGTTGTGTATGTCTGTTTTCTATGTCTGTTCTTTGTCCCTGGATTACATTCTTTTGATTACCGCTATACCCTTGGTTCCCTTGATAACTCTTACATTGTTTGTAAAAAAAGATAGAAGAATATTTGTTTCGACGAAATTCATGAGGTACCAAAATGTAATCCCTGATAATGACTTCTACTGAAAACCAAAGTTTAAAACCCTTGCTTGATAATAATAATAATAATAATAACAATAATAATAATAATAATAATAATAATAATAATAACGTAAAATGGTTCTATCCAGGCATTCAAAACTAATGTCGATCTGTTCATCAGAGACTACACAGTGAATATGGGTGATATATTGTCATAAGAAATTAATGATGTCCTTTCGTGTCACGGCAATATAATAAAAACACAAATAATCAAACCAAAGAAAAATGGAAAATATTTTAGTTGCCGAAAGATGAATCTATTCTCAATGCCAAATCTAAGCACTTGTTTCACAAGGTGAAAGTTATTATTATAGATCAAAGCTGTTTTCAAAGAAAGATGAGTAATTGTATTAAAGGCATTCTAGTCAATTACTTAGCAAATAAAACAGTAATAATTGGAATACAAAACACATTTTTCCGTTTTCTTTATAAACAAACTTGTCTTTATTTTTCTATATATCATGGTTATCCTTTTAACTTGTTTTGTTAATGTGTGTCAAGGGAGATAACTGTTATAAAGCTAATCGATTTGTACCTAGTGCTGTATATACCTCACCTGCTAACTTGTGCTATGTTGTGCATCGCTTGTATCGCAAAGTGTTCATTCCAAGTATGTCAATGATTTCCCGTTTTATATTCTGAGCTGTATTTCTTTAGTATGCATTCTTTTTTGTACATAAATGTATATTTCTTGTCTAAACACAAATGAGTTAACATCAAACTCCTACAAAAACGGGAATGGTTCTAGAGTATTGGTTTAATGCTACAAAAAAATGTACATAGCATTTTACACTATTTTTTTAAATGATTTCAGAAATAATCGTGATGTAACCGTATAGGGCGAAATTTCCTATACCCTTTCCAACAAATCTTCTTTTAAAGACTTGTCGAGATATAATAATTTTTATTCGATGTTTTCTGATTGTCAGACGGCGGCAGATTTGGTTAGTTCCAGAAAATTTCGAAAGGCCAGTCTGTGAGGAAACGAGCGTTTGCTGCCGTATGGAATTTGATGGCGCTATAATTATGACATAGATGAAATACAATACTTCTATGTAGGAGATATATGTTATTAATGCTTAGTGTGGCAATTCAATGAAACTTTTTTGAACAACATTAACCTTTAATTCTTTCATTTACTTTTGTTCATTGTGGTGTTACATGTATTATACAATAATCATATGTGGGCAGTCTGTAGTAACACAATACAATACACAATTAATTTAGTTCTAAATGGATACCAGTCGCGTATGGTGATTTTTCTCATCTGAGGTGTATAGACAGGATCCCTGTAACGTTCGTGATAATGTCTCAGATAACATACATATCATATGTCATTGTTGAATTATTTTTCCCTTATAAAATGTAACAAAAACAGACGTAAGTATATTGACTTAATACATGAAACTTGTATTCTTTTTCATTTGATGCTTACCCTGGGCATTTATAGTCGTGTTAAATCCAGACAAAAAAGTAACAAATACATGTTTGACGTCAATGGAAAGTCAATAAACACAACTAGAGTGATTGTATAGTAAGATGCAAATTATAGAATTAACTTCTGTAGTGATTTCTTCAATCTTGTAGCAACATAACCTTGTTCCAGAAGCCTATTTGTTAGAGTTCTAGCGCGATACAAAAAGTCTGCGTAGTTTCGGAAAGCTCTGGCATAACGTATGAGTTGTGATATGAACACTTCATACGCAGAAGGGGAAGTCATCACTACAGAAGTTTAATGGTCGTCATTATGAACTCGTGGATCGTTATGGTGTATCCATCTGCACCATGAAAACTGATTTATTCAACGGGTCATAGTTTTCCTTTCCTCGTTTGTCTACCTCGAACTTGACTTTTTATGAGCAACTCGGCGGATGTTTCTAGAAAAGCAGAGGACGCTTACCCTACTGGTGCACCTGGTCCATACTCCCAGTTTTTAGTGGAGTCCGAGTTGCTCATTTACTTTTGTGTATGTCTGTTTTCCATGTCTGGTCTTTGTCCCAGGATTATATTCTTTTGATTACCGCTATAGACTTGGTTCCCTTGATTACTCTTAGGACATTTTAGTAAAAGAAAATAAAGCTTGTAGTGCAAAGTGTTTTGTCTAATAAAATACATTTGTTACATGGACTATAAATTCGCTCGAACGATGATAATAAGACATTTATCTGTCTATATTCTGACATGAAGGGATTAGAAAGGAAATGTCAAGACTTAATGCGACAATGCCTGACTCACTGGAAATAAAGTGGAATTTTAAATTCTCTTATTTCAAGCGAATGATTGAATCACATCGTCCAAGCAGCGGATCAAATAAGTAGAAGGACCCTGTATATTTGTTGTAATTCTCTCTTTAAGGCAGCGTTGGAAGATTTGGAAACAAATCATTGCAAATTATTACAGCACATTGACGTGTCAGCAGGGAGAAACAATACCGTTATCTCTAAATTTGATTGAAATTCACTATAGGGTCCTACGATCCGTGAAACGGAATGCAGAAAGCTTGGGAAAGCAACGAGGCATAGTCGCAAGCTTAGATGGCTGATTATTTGTATGGAATAATCAATACACCTATTCATTTTATCAGAATATAAGTGCTTTAGCTGTACAACAAATGTAAAAACTTTCTCGCCATTAACAACCTGGGGCTAGACAAACCTTTTCATACGATTATCTGCCTGAATGGGTATATTTGTATGTATGCCGGAATGTATCATTGATTGATTGCAAAAGCCTGGGTCATGATAAAGGTGCAGATATGGTATTATTATTGATTTGCAATTCTGAATAAATTAGCTCTTTTGGAGGGGAGTTAATTTTGTTTTTGTTTTTGTTTTTTTGTTTTTGTTTCTATTATTTTTTGTAAGATGTTCCGATTTTCAAGTGTTTGTTAAATTTACGCAGTGATTGTTTTTGAAGTTCTGTTATGTCATTTTTGTTTTAATTAGAAAAAAGAAAAATATGACAACAATGTGGTGATTTTAAGACATTTATTTTTTTTGAATTTAATTTAATTTTATTAATATACATGTATCAGTTTGAATTTCAGACCCTGTTTTTTTTAATATTTGTAGTAAAATGCTTGCAGGAAAAGCGATGTAGTTGTTATTCCCAAGAAAATTAGCTTTGCATCGTTCACTTCTTTGCTGTCATTTGATAACAACACTTAATTTGAACAATAGCTTTATTATTAGACTTACAAGATTTTTTTTTTCTTGGTAAAGATTTTCACACAATATATAATGTTGTCTAAGAAAACCAATCTTTTACATTTTAATCCATCTAAATGTTATTTGTGACTTTAAGAATCATTATTTGCCTGTCAAACAGTAAACAAAAATTTCATATTTATTGACCTTTTGCCAAGAGTTAATTTTCAGTCAATCAGTTTTAATTTGATTTGTTTGTATACATTTTTTTTGCTCTTTCTGTGTCTAATTTTCAAAATTGGACAGCAATATTTTTCATATAACTGTAAGGAATATCCTTGGTTCCCTTGATTACTCTTTAAATAGAAATGAAATGATCATTTCATTTTAAGTTTCTAGATAATTGACCTAACTATTATAAATATAATTTTTCTGGCCTTATCCAATCGTAGAAGCCCTTTTTGAGTTCCTTACATGTTTATCGCTTGCTCATACAGTCAGTCAAATTCTTATAAAGAACTTATTCCCTGTATTTGACTAAAATTACACTGTGGATGTATTTAACGAAATAATCAGTCAATTGCTTAACACAAAATACTTTAAAAGCCTGCTTGTACAAAACAAATAGTCTATTGTGTAATGCATGAATAAAGTGTAATAACAAAATTACCGAACTGATAAACTCGAACAATATCAAAGAAGTAGTCAAAAGGAAAGTTTGTTTAACACATGGCAGTATCAATGGCTGCATAAGGGCAGCATACAATAATCACCGGGCAAAATTGGTAAAAGCAGTAGTCAAAATCGTATAGAAAATATAAACAATAAATAAGTGAGAATCAAAGGAATTGAGTTCAATTAACATACAAGTTTAACACAGAAGGCACAGCAATAAGAACTTAATAAGTATTGAACTTTGTGGGTGGAAGCGTCAGGTTCAAGAAAAAATAATAAGACGCAAGAAAAAACGAGAAATGAATCATTATTATTGAAATCATCCATAATTTGTTTGATATTTTCAAAAAATTGAAGTAATGAGAGCGTACTTCACAAAACGATATTATTAGATCCAAGTCAGGTATTTTCCCACTGTACTTCAAAGGTCATGCCACAACTTGGGATAAAAGTAGACCCACACCATGATATCAGCGTCAATGGGTTATTATCAGCGTAACATCAATATTGTCTTAAAAATGTCATTGCTTTTTTTATCTTTTTCTTTCTAGGAATGAAAAAAGTTTGGTTTGTTTTAGAATTTATACGCCTAGACCAAATTTTCCGTCACATTGCATCGTTTGAATTGTATACGGATTTTACACTTTTTGTATATAAAGTATATATATATACCACTCGGCCAGCTAGGCTATATAAAATATAGCTTTCGTTGGCCGGGTCATTCCTCCTCGTAGGATTAATTTAGGGCTGTAACTTAGTACACGATGTATGGTAGTACTGGACATTTTCATTTTAGATGTTATTATGTAGGATAGAGGATCAAATTAATGATGCATGTCACCACAAATAAATATCATACAAACGTCTCAGAATGTGACGACTCTATTCGCTACACTGCTCCATCGGATCAAAGTGATAAAGGTAAGATAACGTTAACTTATAGAGGAGTCTGAAAAATTCCCAACGATGTTAGAACTGTCACATTTACGATGCAAATTTTGGGTCGTTTCTTACGCGGGACTCGAACTCGTACCGCTGTGACATCTATGGTAACACCGCCTGCACAAAGTTTAGCGCCCTAGAACATTCAGTCAGCTAGGCTATATAAAAGAGTAATCAAGGGAACCAAGGTTATAGCGGTAATCAAAAGAATGTAATCCTGGAACAAAGACCAGACATAGAAAACAGACATACACGACAAAGAACATAAAGTGACTAAAATCATACATACAAAGTAACAAAAGCAAATGAGCAACTTGGACTCCACTAAAAACTGGGAGTATGGACCAGGTGCACCGGTATGATAAGGTCCTCTGCTTTTCTAGAAACACCCGCCGAGTTGCTCATAAAAAGTCAAGTCCTGGGTAGGCAAACGAGGAAAAGAACCCTTTGAATAAATCAGTTTTCATGGTGCAGATGGATACACCATAACGATCCTCGAGTTCATGATGACGACCATAAAACTTCTGTAGTGATGACTTCTTTCTTGTAGCAACATAACCCTATTCCAGAAGCCTATTTGTTAGGGTTCTAGTGTGATACAAAAAGTCTGCGTAGTTGCGGCAAGCTCTGGCATAACGTATGAGTTGTGATATGAACACTCTATACGCAGGTGCCGAAGGGATGTTGCCACAGATGAAAGGAAAGTTGACAATTCTGAATGAAAAGTCATCGTGTTTGTCGTAAAGTTTGGTCATTAGTTTTCCTTCGCCATCGATTTCTAAGTGTAGGTCAAAATATGATATAAATATAGCTTTCGCTGACCGGTCATTCCTCCTCGTAGGATTAATCTAGCGCTCTAACCTAGTCCTCGATGTATGGTAGTACGGGACAGTTCATCTAGGTGTCATTATGTAGGATAGAGGATCAAATTAATGATGCATGTCACAACAAATCAATATCATACAAACATCGCAGTGTGACGACGGGCCGAGTAAAAGGTCTAGGCGCTGGACTTTATGCAGGCGGTGTTGCCATAGATGTGACAGCGGTTCGAGTTCGAGTCCCACAGAGGGAACGATGAAAAATTTGCATCGCTTATTTGACAGTTCTAACATCGTTGGTAATTTTTCAGACCATTCTATATGTTTACATAATCTTCCCAGTATCAATTTGATCCGATGGAGCAGTGTAGCGAATAGAGTCGTCACACACACACACATACATATATATGTGTGTGTGTGTGTGTGTGTGTGTGTGTGTGTGTGTGTGTGTGTGTGTGTGTGTGATGTAATGATTTTTTTAAAAATAAATCAAGAGTAAATGAGATTTCCAACTGTTGATATATACATGATATTTATAATTCTCTACATCTGGGTCTTGGTTTAAATTACACGTACTACGTAGCACCATCTCACATATGTTAATAAATTGTTGTGCAAAATGTATCAGCAGGTGTATATTATTTTTATACTATAAATTCCAGCTGTAGGTAGTGTTTTAAGCTTGAAATGGAAGTTAAGGTAATAAGGATTTAAACGATAACCAAAAAGAATATTATCCAGGGATAACGACTGAAGAAGGAAAAAAAGACACACCCAGCATAACGTGCACATCCCGACTGAGTTGAAAAAAAAAATACTCACAAACATAAAGTATCAAAATGAAGAAGCTTTAAAAAGTATCAGATCAAAAAGTTTGGTATAGGACATTTTGATTCACTCAATTTAGATTGTATTAATTGGTACATTCCATAGAAAATTAGCTGTTCAGTGCTAGTTTTTGTTTTTGTTTTTGTTTTTTTTGGGGGGGTTTTTTTGTTATTTGCCACAGCATGTGTTCTTAGCTGGTTGCGTATAATTATACTCAAATAAAAGAATATTAATAAAATAATAATTCATAAGCTTTCAGACTTTTTAACGATTGTTACAGTTTTTTCTCTCCCTTGTTACTTTATACTTGATAATTATTATATTTAAAATGTTAGATTAACGTTCGAATTTATCAGGTGTATTTTGTGACTACTACATGTCTACTTGAATTGGTATTCCGTACACTTGGCAATCAATAAAGCTTGCGGTAAAACTCTTTTCCAGCACTCCATTTCAATAACGTAATTGAATTTGTTTTGTTATAAACATAACCATGCTGAAATCAAATTTTGAGGTACGTCAAATAGATGTCTGATCTTACAGCTAACATATTAGGTTTAAACATGACCCCGACCTTACAAAGTTTCAAAAAAATTAAGCCTGAGAATATTCTTGATATCCATGGCAACTCCAATCAAAGACCTTGAAAATGATGACATCATACACAGTGTGGAATTTCTTAGACTTAATTAGTTTTTCATGTTTTGTGGCGCAGGGGCCAAAAAGGAAAGATGTTATCCAATAGTCAATCTCAGCTGTTTTCACTTTCTTACTTGCTTAATAAGTTTTTTTCTAACTTTGTTGATACGTGCACTTGTATTTTTAGAGGGCTTCATCTTAATATAGTTCCCCAATAGGAATCACATACTCTGTATTAACGGTATTAACGATTACGACTATTAATCTAGCGCTTATTGTGGTGACACGAAAGTGAGAATAGATACTTTAATCATGGAGTACCCCAAGAACGGATATTAAATACGGAATCTTATACTATTACAACAGCCAATACCAGATTCTAGTTACAGAAAGAGTATACCACGGTAACGGCTTAACAAACAATTGGTTGGAAAAGAAATGCATATTCAGTTATAACACCTTGATATTTCATCTTGTAATTTTCTATAAAAACATTACGGCTAAACCATTACTGCTTTGGTGAACATATATAAGTATGTATGTATGATAACAGTACGACCTAACTCTTAGTGCTTAGGTAAACATGAATGAGTATATAACTATGATAAAATTAAGACCTAATCCTTGGAACTTTGGTATATCTTTGATGAGTATATATGTATACTAACGTTACGTCTAACCCCCTACGATTTAACCCTTAGTGCCTTGCTGATAATAAATGAGTATATATGTATAACATCACGACTTAACTCTTAGTGCTTTGGTAAATATGTACATTTGTATGAGTATATATGTGTACTATCATTATGACTTAACATGTAGTGCTTCGGTAGATATGTATGACTAATAGTACGGCCTACCATTAGAACTTTGGTAGATATTTAACGAGTAAATATGTATTCTAGCATTAAGGGTTACTTTTAGTGCTTTTTTATGAATGCATGAGTATATATGTGTATTTTTCTAATAGTTTAAACCTTTATAATGTGTACAATATGTATATTAACACTGGATATGGTGGTTTGATTGATAAAAATTAATATATGTATATGTTCTCATTTACTTTTGTTACTTTGTATTATTTTGATTATTTTATATTCTGTGTTGTGTGTGTCTGTTTTCCCTCTCTGGTCTTTGTCCCTGGATTATATTCTTTTGATTTCCGCTAGAATCTTGGTTCCCTTTATTACCGTTGTATCCCAACATTACGTTTTACTGAATTTTGTATAATTAAATGAATTAATTGTTTATCATGTTTGCTTTTCGTTGCTCGGTACTTGCTGATTTTTACTTAATCTTCATCCGGTTGAATTTTTTTTTGTCTATTTGAAACAAACCAATGTAGTACAGGACGAGATCATGCTTTTATGGAAAGAGCCCCTTAAATTCGATTACGGAAAGGTTTATTTGTTTTACACTAACTAAATTACGACTCAACACAGAAGAAGGCTATCAACTTCGCTCCACCTATCAGACAATGAAACCACTACATTTTAGTTAGAAGTCAAAATTGATTATTCTCGACCAGTTTTGTAAATGGTGATCTTTCCAAAGTATCGATATCATTTCCGTACATTTTTATAGATGGCAGAAAGCTTATATACACATGCAAACAAAAGGAAAGAAAGTTCAGTAAATAAATCCATGCGCAAGAGTTCGTTAACTCTACTTAGAAAATAATAATTTACTACTGCGCTCACGTTAAGGAACTTGACTTTATAACAATTAGTAGTATTAGCTATACTATTGACAAGAGTTGGAAATAGTAAAAAATGTCGAACTAACCGTTCGTCTTCCAAGTCTGTCGTATGTGTGATAGAAGTGTCCTTTAAATACAACATTTTTTTTGCTTATATTCACTTTTAATTTCCTGTTTTATATCAACAAAATTATAAATTTGCTCACTCCTTTTAAGTTAATTCGGAAATTACACCGCATTGCTATACAATATATTATGTTCACTTACCTTCAGATATGTCCGATATACTTGAAAAATTCTATAATTTGATTAACTCAATTAAATCCTTTCTTTTGTTTCATCCAAGTAAAAGTCTGCTGAAGAGAGAAGAAGCATCGATCGTGCCAATCGCAAATGAACACTTTAACATCGACAGGTAGCTGGTTAATTTAGTCAGAATGAAGTGTTGATTATTCATTCAAAGTTTAAGCAGGTTGCTTTTCCTCTAATCAACGTATCTTTTGATTGACAGGTGAAACGCATAAATGACATTAACAAGGCGTTGTTCATTTCCTTTCAATTTCAGCTTCTAGAAGAAAAAAGGGGTAGTTTAGTGGAGCTTTTCAAATGATGATAAACAACTTTCTTTTTTGAAATATAGATATCGTGATTTCGAATGAAAGAAATGCTCAGATGTGTTTAAAGAATCATGAAAGAAAAATAAATATATTAATAGAAGAAAAATAAATCTCTACAGATCTTTAATTTCGTGTAATGTTTCGTCGTTTTATCTCGGAACTATTGAAGCTTTCTTATCTTTATGAACAATTACTGCAATTGACGCTTTCATTCAGAAAATTACAAATATAAATGTGCGCGAATTCACATATCCTTCACTGCAATGGGTAATAACTTCTATATACCACAAGACCTTCCTGTACTGCATAAAAAGTGGCATGGAAAAGTTCGACTTTCTGATCCAAGATGAGAAAAACACCAACACTACTATATGTACTTGTTGCGAGGGCCTAATTAAAACTAGCTAATATGTATTTCGAGAATTCGTTCCTGAATCTTGAACAATCGTGCATATACTTTTACAATAAAAAGAAATTATTATTCATTGATTAGTCAACGATATATGTTTTTTTTTCAACATGAATTCCTGGTTCAAACGTAAGTTTAAGCAAACAGAATCCGGTGTATAACAGAAAGACAGTTTAAAAGCAGGATAACTTGTACGTTTAACTGTACTGAGCAATCAGCTCTGATTTGAAAAACATGCAGCATTATCTCATAGACATGGAAGAAATTTGTACTTTTCTTTGATGTTTTTCCTAAAAATTCAGAAAACGCATGAGTTTACTTAATCAAATTATTGCCTTCCTCCATCTCTTATAACAAACCATGCTTTAATCAGAACCTTACCAAAATATGAAACTGGAGAATATAAGACAATTACGCATAATGGCATGAAATGAATGTTGTGAAACTTCAGACTGAAGAAAATAATTTAATTAAAGCAAGAGACACGAGATTGCTTAATGGTTTCAATAGAGCAAAATGCTTAGAAAATTACTTCAGCGGAATAATGTACACTGTAGGTTATCATAAAAGCCAGCGTTCGTTTCATGCTGCATTGTAAAATTTATGGTATAGTATTTCATCAATGTGTTTTCTGGGGATGCTTTTTCATGTAGTTATATCATGATCTTGATATTCGTTTCATGTTGTATAGTTATTGGTATAATACTTGCTATATTATTTCGGAAAGGGGCTATAAAATGCATTTGAGGGATTTTATTTTCATCAATTTTGTTAGTATAACCTCTTCCATTACAGACAGAATTTCTCCGAAGCATCTGATTCGCGAACTTCCAGTCGAAAAACTTATTTTGAACTCTACTCCGGAACCCAAAAAAATACGACACACTCTTAATTTATTGACTTTGATAATCCTCTATTTCAATTCTGTTATCTTTTAGTATATTTACCCAAATTTGATAGCAGAAATCTAATATGTTTTGTGAAATTTTTAGCATAAAAAAATACCTATTCTTTTACGTTCAGAAAATTCAGAAAACGTCCTTCATACCACTCTTATATGAATTGTTCTCGCTTTTTGTATGCTAATTTAAATTCATTACAGCAAACTTAAAATAGGCTGTGCATACTACATTCGACATAAATAAAATAAGTTTAGCCGGGATTCAAAATTGCAGCACCTGTAAACCGACGCTTTGCCGAAATGAACTGAAACCATAAGTATCCCACTAGCGTAGGTAGTGTAAAATTTGATTACGATGTACTTGTAAGGGGAAGAGGCTTTAAAAAAGATTAAATCCTCAATGAATAGGAATAATTTGACAACATAAATCTCTAATGCAGAAAGATGGTGTTATTTATCAGGCCAAGCTGCTTTATACAAACAACTTCCCATTTGGTCTCTTATTTCAGTTGAAGTTTATATACAGGGTTTTGTAAGGAGATATGCAAATCATAAACATTCAGTATAATTTATTTCTATTAATGTTTTACTGTTAATAATAGAGATATCTACAGAAACACGTCCTTTTTACTGTCGAATTTTCAGTAGATAACATTGTTGCATGTAATGCATTTACATCCTCATTCAATTTGCAGGACAGAAAGGGTAGCTGCAGTGATTGCATGACAATTTTGAATCAAAACGTTTTCCGGGTTCCTGGAAAGTGATACAATTACAACATGTACGAACATAATTAGTTTTTGAAAGGTATAAATCACTTGCTGTGAACTCATAGAATTTCATATCCACAATTTGAATTTTAATACGAGGGATAACGGTGTCGGTATGATAGAAATAAATTTAATTTGCGTGTTAGTCATAAATTTTCTTCATCAATTAACTTTATGTTTCCTTCTATCAATTGAATACGAAGATACTGGCTGCTTTAAATTCTTTTTTACTTTCAGCCAGGTACTTCATGCTGGGAAAATAATTCCTCGTGTTTGTATTTGTAAATTCCGTTTAATTAACAACTGAATTCCTCCATTATAAGGTGCCAAATTTAATTATGATGAATACAGAATAAAATTAATTTTGATTTTGTACGGGTGGTTTTCGTATTCCCTTCTACTCCATTATGGCTGATTGATGCGTTAATGTTTAAAAGATAATTTTTCATTTACTTTAAAGAATGTACTCCTTTCATTAGTAATTGATTTCTCTTGAAAAAAATATAACTTCAGACTCATATATTACTGCTGACCTTGGTTCGACACCTGTTGTTTGAGGAAGGTATTTACCTTTCCGATGAGCAGTTCCTGTATGGGTCGTTATGATTTCTTTCTTACAACCTCTAATTTGAACATTTAATTGAGGGTATCGCCATGAAAGTGATAAATGATTTTTCCTATCTACATACAAAAATGCATATCTAAACTTTTGTGTCTGATCTAGCTATCTAAAACTTTCAGTTTTTTTTTTTTTTTTTTTTTTTTTTTTTTTTTTTTTTTTGCTAAAGTCATGGACGTTTTCATGTTTAAACAGTGATTTTAACATTTATAAACTTTTGCTATAACTGAACAACCTTTTTGTTAAGTTACTGATGTATGCATTGTAAGCATTTTACACATACAAAATTGAAAGTTTTTAGTTCAACTTTTCTTTTGTTCTATTTTCAAAGATATGTTCATCGAGAAAGAGAATATTTTTGAATTAGATAAAGAATAGAAATCATGTACTTTCTTTTTGTTATATCAGTGATTGCTTTTCCTTTTTTTTTGTTGGTTCGATAGAGTTAAATTAGTAAAATATTTGTATTGTCATATGATTTTGTCAACTCTTTACGTCGAACTTCTTGATTAGAAATTAATTTGTCAGCTTAATAATTCTAAAGCAAATAACATATTCATCGGTATTATGCTTTTTAAAGATCAATTTTTGAATAGATAAGCCCTCATAGATAGACAGAAAGCACTCTTTTATGTGAAGAAAACATAATTGACTTAGTCTTAATGTGAAGATTATTATAGCGATATCAAAATTACGAAATCCAGAAATCCAGGAAAATACAAAGAGAAGAAAGATTAGTGATTAAAACACCAAAATAGAAAACAGAAAAAGTAAAAGTTAATAAGAAACCAATAATATATCTCATCCTTGTGGCAAGGAGTAGGTGCATCGGCAGGGTAGGTATCTTCTACTTTTCCAGAAACATTCAATGGGTTTCTTATAATTCGCAAGAATGTATGTATGCTACTAGTGACACGTCATATCACCACTCCATTCATAAGAAAACCTTACCATACCTTAAAAGCTAGGCTTTAAACTCAAAGATTTTAAGGTAATAGAATGATGGCATTATTAAGAGTGTATTGAAATACGCAATCATTATTTTATTGAATGTTCTTTAACAGTAAAGATACAATTTTTATAACAAAAAAGGAAAAACTAAAAAAAGAAATTTATAAACTACAGGAGTAAGGCAAGGCGATAAATAAAGTAATGTTCATATATCGTTAGTGATGTGTGAAAGAGTTTGTCACATGCCAATAGAGTCATATGAAACGAGTTTTTTTTCAGTTTCTCATTGTGGAAAAGGTAGTCAGTTTACAATCCTGATGTATGTAACGACTTTGTACGTTTCATCTCTCCATTTGTAACAGTGTGATAGTTCACGAACTCGGACTATATATAGATTATCAAGAGTATAATTGATATAATTATTCTTTCAAATATTTGATTTTACATTCATTTCTTTAAGTTCTCATGTAATGGATTGATTGAAGTATGGATTAATGATTTTAAATTGTTTTGTGAAAGAACGAACAATAAATATAATCAAAATATGATCAGATTTAAAGCGAAAACTGCATTCATAAACGATCATCAAAATTATTCTTTCAGATATTATTACATTTCGATGTGTTTTCTATCAAAATTTGCAAGTTTACATTAACCCCGAAAGAACATTTAAAACAGGTAATCGTTTCCAGCAGCAAGATTTTGATTTTCAATAGATAGAGATTAATAAGTCAGAACTTTCATTGCTTTGAAAAGCACTTAAACAACATTCTATTAAAATATTCTACTAAACGAATTTTTGATTGAAATCTTGATAATCAGAAACATATTGCCCCATGTCAAATATTGAAAGTTTATAACATTTTTTATATTTCAAATCATGGCATAAATTTTCTTATCTGAAAATTAAAAGAATTAGAAAAAAAGTAAAAAGAACAGCTCCGAAATAAGAATGTTGTTCTTAGAAGTTCTTGAAATTAATATTTTTAATGATGCACTTGATTTTTCCATACTTATAAAGATTAAGAAACCGCTAAAAACAAATGAAACCAGATGCCGGACAAATGAAGTAAAGAGATAGTTATATGTTATGTTTATGAAATCGAGTTGTCCGCATGTAAGTCACGTCCTCAAAACTCAAAAGATCTTCTGGAAACCCTCAATGATAAATAATTTTGGAATATATATATGTAATAACATTTTTTACTCTTTACACTACTATTTCCCATACTCAGTTGAAACGTCCACTCAATAGCTTAATACATCGTTTTTACTGTAATAATAGATGGAACTAGAAACAAATACATTTGGTCTAAGTAGAGATTCTCCATACTTCGTACAACAACGATTTTTAATCAATACACCGAAGATGTCAAAATAATGGAATTTGTAAACAGTTCATTCATTCAAACCAATTTCTCTATTCTTGTTTTTTAATTCTCTTGAAAATTTAATTCTCCCATTTTATTATTTTTAAGTGACTTTTAGGTCCAAAGGGCCGGGTGTTTCCATCTCCTAACTTAATTCTTGACTATTGTTTAATGTGTTACACATGTCATTATAATAAACAATGACTTGTTTAACTGACATACTGACTTTCTACACTACAATTTGGTTTCTGGAACAGGTTCTGTTGCTACAAGAGCAAAGTGATCAAATTAAAAGTATTATGGTGGTCATCGTGAAATCCTGTATTGCTTATAGTGTTTCACTCTGACCATGAGAGCCAATTTCTTCACCGAGTTGTAGTTTTCCTTTCCTCTTTTGTCTACCCCGGACATAACATTTCGGCGGGTTTTCCTATAAACGCAGATGACACCTACATGTAACCTATAGGTGCACCTGGTCCATGCTTCAAGTTATTGGTGGAGTCTAGGTTGTTCAGTTCTTCTGTTTCTTTGTACGTGTAATTTTTGTTACTACACGTCCTCTGTTGTGCGTGATTGATTTTCCGGACTAGTTAGCGTTTCTCCTTTGAATTAATCTTTCGATTAACGAATCTTGGTTACCTTGATTACTGTTTTACATATTTTAACAAAGGGTATGCTTTTGACTTTTTGTATGGAAAAATGAATTTTCAACAAGTAAATAGTACGAAGTTTAATGTAAGAACTTTATATATTAATTACCTTGAAGAAACCAACATTACTTTTCCATTATCTAAAAAAGAGTTTGGTAACCTTGTTGTTAAATTCTCCTTTAAAAATATCTATTTTATATATTTAAAAAATAATATTTCCAATGATAAGAAAGTGTTCGGTATAATTCACATCAAAGAGTAACATAGCAATTTTGTTATCAATTTATAGCAGAAAAATTGTTCGCAGGTGCTCGAAAAATTTCGACTGGAATTGAAAACACAAGACGAAATACCACGGTTCCAACCATAAACATGGTTACCGATATTATGTATTACGGTTTCTATCATAAAGACTGACTTATGTCTCGTTATATAGTTTCTTTTCATTTTCATGCAGACAATAGATTAATAGCGTTTTTGTTTCTCCACTCTTCATTTACTTTTGTATTTGGTATCTTGATATAAACCTATTGAAAACTTAATTCGTGGGCAATACGTTTTGTCGTGTCACAATATTCTTTAATTCGTAAATTTCATAAATATTTGCAGTGGAATGAAATCTTTAGTTCTGACATTTGTTTGAATTTGTTGTGATTAGGAACCTTTCCCGAAAAAAAAGATCGGTACCATACCCCACGAATAGTTGCTCTAGTGTTTATGTTTCAAGTTGAAATATGAACATCACGCATTTCAAAACATAATGGCCATCTATTTTACTAACAGTATAGTTCACTGCCATTTACATTCAAAATTGCTCAAAGTTATTGTAATTACAGGAAGATAAGATAATTATTTTCTTTAAAAAAAAACTGTTTGATAAAATGTGTTAATTTTATCTTCCCACCTTTCAAAATTGAATTTCATAAAAGAACCATAAAAAAATCATATATCAAAACGATTAATGACAAAGTTATTGCTCTCTTGTCTACAATTTGTAAGATGGAAAACATTTTGGAAGAATTTCACACTTAAAATCATCAAAAAGTAAATAAATAATTTTACAACAAATTAAAATCAAACCACAAGATCTTGAATTCTTCGGAAAATACGTTTGCTGATATATCGCAGATTTCATTAACTGTGAATAAGAAAGATAAGCTTATCAAAGATTATATACTGGAATATTAGTTGGGTACAATTCAAGTACTCCGATGCTTCAAACGTAAAAATTAACTTTCTCACAGAATAGTTAACCTACCAATGTGTGTTTGAAGTAACGGACTACATTACTGTTGTTGTTCCTCTCACTGCGTGTTTGAAGTAACGGAGGACATAACTGTTGTTGTTCCTCCCACTGTGTATTTGAAGTAACGGATGCCATTACTATTGTTGTTCCTCCTACTGTGTGTTTGAAGTAACGGACGACATTACTATTGTTTTTTTCCTCCTACTGTATGTTTGAAGTAACGGGCGACATTTCTGTTGGTGTTCCTCCCCCTGTACGTTTGAAGTAACGGGCAACATTACAATTGTTGTTCCTCCTACTGTATGTTTGAAGTAAAGAGCAACATTACCGTTGGTGTTCCTCCCACTGTATATTTGAAGTAACGGACGACATTACAATTGTTGTTCCTCCCACTGTATATTTGAAGTAACGGACGACATTACTATTGTTGTTCCTCCCACTGTATGTTTGAAGTAACGGGCGACATTTCTGTTGGTGTTCCTCCCCCTGTACGTTTGAAGTAACGGGCAACATTACTACTGTTTTTCCTCCTACTGTATGTTTGAGGTAACGGGCGACATTACTTTTGTTGTTTCTCCCACTGTGTGTTTGAAGTTACGGACGACATTACTATTGTTTTTTCCTCCTACTGTATGTTTGAAGTAACGGGCGACATTTCTGTTGGTGTTCCTCCCCCTGTACGTTTGAAGTAACGGGCAACATTACAATTGTTGTTCCTCCTACTGTATGTTTGAAGTAAAGAGCAACATTACCGTTGGTGTTCCTCCCACTGTATATTTGAAGTAACGGACGACATTACAATTGTTGTTCCTCCCACTGTATATTTGAAGTAACGGACGACATTACTATTGTTGTTCCTCCCACTGTATGTTTGAAGTAACGGGCGACATTTCTGTTGGTGTTCCTCCCCCTGTACGTTTGAAGTAACGGGCAACATTACTACTGTTTTCCCCCTACTGTATGTTTGAGGTAACGGGCGACATTACTTTTGTTGTTTCTCCCACTGTGTGTTTGAAGTTACGGACGACATTACTACTGTCGTTTTGTTTATATATCACGAAAAAAATATTAAAATTGCAATTTATACTTTTATATAAATTAGCCTTTAGACCAAGTTTCTCTCTTTGTTTTGCATTCTTCGAAAAATCCGGACTTGCTATGAAGTATTTTAGTGGTCAGCATTTGATGCCATTAACATTTAATTGGAATGGACTTTCGAATATTCTTATATATGCAAACTTTGTCCTCCACTGTAACCATAAAAGAACCTTTTAAACCACCCACTGGGTATGGAGACGAAATTAAAAGAACGCATTAACCATGACGTCATCAAACATAACTTTTCGAGAAACAATAAAAATCAAGTAAAACAGTTTGTTAACACATTATCCAACGAGGGACATCTGGCAATCAAAATGCACTAAACGAATTCAAAAAATCAATTTCCAATCTTTGAACCAACCTTCATTATCACAGTGTTTCTGATATAGTAAAAGATAATACAGAGCAGCAGGTACAATCTGAATGCCTGTGGGATAGTTCTGGAATCACTTCGATGGCTATGCACCAAGACAATAGTTTTACACATTATTGAGGCTTTACGGCTAATTGCTCTTATCTCGACTGAGAAGACAGGGCTTCTTGACATGCTATTCTGTAAATGCACTGTCGGTCAGTCAACGAGTAAACTTATACAAAAAACATAGCTTAAAGAATAAACAAAAAACTCTTGATTTGGTGTCTGGAAGTAATTGAAAATGTCAGATTCACCTAAAATACATGTATTAAAATTCATAATATTTCAAAAATCATGTTTAGAAATAATTTAACGTCACTTATGAGAATTGATCAGGTAAAATTCATATTACATTGCCTCTACCAAGGCACAGAGAAACGATAAAACAATAACTGAATGGGTACAATCTATCAAAAATATTTGGAAAGTTTGTTGTTGTGTTTACAATAGAAAGAATGGAGTTTGCGTGTAAACTAAGTCATTTTAAATATAAAGTTTATAATTAAATTTACCATTATTGTATTACAACACTGCGCTACTAAGATTTGTTTTTCAACCTAAATATTCAATAGATTTATTAAACAGAAAAGATCAAAATAAAAATATTGAAAACAAATCTTAACCTACTGTAAAATTGTTTATCTCTCATATGGCAATTTATCTTTTCTTAAAGCTTTGTCTTTCTTAAACAAAGACAATACACCATTTTTATTACCAGAACACTAGATTTGCTAGTACAATAACAGAAAATTGTGAACACGTGTGTTTTAGTTCCGAGAATATCTGTCAACAAGCCATGTTGGTGGTCTGGAATAAAGATATGTTCATCCATGTTTACTTTATCTCTTTCGACACAAAACAAAAGTTCTTACACAAGTGTGGCTTGAATAGTAATGACTTTACAATACAATGAACTGGTTTTCAAGTAGTACTTTAACATAGTCCGGTATGTCATTGTAGCAAATATCACTTGATCTTTTTTTTTTGTTGGAAGGTGTCGGTATATGTAATGAAATTTTAAGATATTAAAAGCCTGATATGAATATTGATCATTTTGGCATTCCTAAGTTTTTCGTCACACGTCATGAAATATATGCAAATGTTGATCTGAAGGCAAATGGCATAACAACGAAAAAGACGTCAAAAATGTATGGAAATTCGCACTAAAAGAAATCTTGAAATGCTACGCCCTTGTATAAGTGGGCTCTTCATGTTTTATATATTAGACCAGAGTTTTTAATTTTGTACATATTACGTTAATCTGGAATGTCTTCACAAGTTTTACCAAAGGTTGTGTTTATGTACCAGATGAATACTAATTATTTTCACTGAAAATATGTAGAATATATCGACGAGCGCGTGACCTCGAGTTGAGATATTTCACATGGTATTTTCTGTATCAAAATCGAAAGTAATTATAATTCTGTCTATCAGTAATCCACTCGTTGTATTTTTATTCATTTTAATGTACATTTAGTTTTTAGAAAATCTAGTAATGCGGATACAGGACGTTGGTACATGATGCCATTTTCATTCAAACCTCTAAAGGACTTGAAATTAATCACCAGACACAGATCCCACAAACTTGAGGGCGGGAGAATAAGTTCCTGGCAAACTAAGAGAGGACTTTTTCTCACATGACACCTATCGTATTGTCCCTTGATTATAATGCCAGGTAAAAGAACCTAGAAGATTTAATTATGGTAGGTGCTTAATACTCTATTTAACTCGATGACTTACCCTACCGGTGCACCTGGTCCATGCTCCCAGTTTTTAGTGGAGTCCGAGTTGCTCATTTACTTTTGTTACTTTATATGTGTTATTTCAAGTTACTTTATGTTCTTTGTTGTGTTTGTCTGTCTTCTATGTCTGGTATTTGTCCCTGGATTGCATTCTTTCGATTGTCGCTACAATATTGGCTCCCTTGATTACTCTTTCAAAGTGTCGACAGCTGTGGAGATTTTTATTGAAGTGAACTGATGACATACGACATTCATCTTACGAGAACTACTTTATATGGCTCAGATAAAAGAGTTTACTCTATCTGACTTAACTTACTCTCACTTACTTAATTTTAATATATTGACCAAAAGAACTAAAACAGCTAGGAATTGTTTTTTTAACAACTGTTAATGTATTGAAAATTTGTATTAATTTAAGCAATTATATTTTAGTTAAAGAGCATAATTAAAGGTAAAACAATACAAATTGGTAGAAGAGTTGGCATCAAGACCCAAAACATTGGGAAACTATGACGAAACATGTTCTTTAAATACCAAGAGTCTTTGATGTTCAGACGCAGTTCATGTTAACCACATCTTACCTGAAATAAAACATTAATTAGATCCTGATAAATTCATGACAGCTTCCCTCAAACGCTTTAACAGATTTTCCTCACGATAAGAAAATCAAGTTCTAGCTATTTACATCCAATGAAAAAATATTGCGTGATTAATTTGTACCCTTCGATTAATAGTTATTTCAGATGAAAGTTAATAGATTTCTTGAAAGGCATTGAGCAGGCGATTAAATTTATCAAAAACTTTGGCATTAATAGAAGTTTAATGCTCTGTTAAGCATGTAAATGATCTTGAAAGTATTTTATATCATATTGTATATAAATCTAAATAAAGGAGACATAAATTTGGTCGATTCATTCTTTGATATTTTTCCATTCTAGATAATTGAATATAAACTTTCGGTTACAAGTAAAATAGTACGTATGTTTTTAAAACCGGGTTTCAACATACCAGCTCTATAATTAATGCTCCTAACCTAGTGAAAGACTTCCTTTGAATTATTGTAAAAAAGGTTATTTGCCAACGTTTGTGTATACATATAAAAATAAAAAAAAATTAAATGGATACTGCCTTCCGTTTCTCAGTGATAATGAAACCTAAGTCTCAGGAAACAAATCCAATTTTTTATATATGCATGCTTGATCTTTCAATATTTTGCTATTTAAATGTCATGAAAATAAGAGATAACGTGATAGTAAATCATGCACAATTTAAATATTTTTTTTCTAATTAGCATCAGACCAGCAACATTCTGTAATGAAAATCAATTTGAATAGTGATTTTATTATACAAGTCACATAAGTTATGCTTTAATGTATTGTGTTCTTAAAAATAAATTTATTGGGGTTTTCCACTATGCTATCAACATTAAAACATTATAAAACAAAACCTTTTTAATGTTTAACGCTTGAAAGGAGTAAATGCGATATTTGTGCTTACAAATAATAATATGCCCAACTAGTTGCATGTTTTATTCATTAAAACATTTATTAATGTCTTTAACATCGGGCCTAATTCTCTAAACAATGATATCATGAATAAAACTGTATTCGGGTTCATGTATAGACCAAAACAATCAAATACAACATAAAAGGACAAAGTTTATATATATATACCAGTAGAGAATACTGCAGTGAGCTTCCCGATAACTGTTTAATGGGGGTTATTATGTAAACAGCCTCGAATAGTTACTTACCAATACACATATGGCGATCACATTTAATTTTATAAACATAGATCGTGCCATTTTTTCAGGTAGGAAGACCCTGGTACATTTTAATGTCGGTTAAGTAATGCTTGAAGTTTCTAATTTAGTTTTAGTCAAAGATTATCACCCGGTATCAAACATTAAACAGTATGCAGTTCTCCAGCACTAAGTTCCCTCTTTGTAATTTGACATTTAATAAAAGCTCATTTGTGTTTTTTTGTATTTTCGTTGCCATGTAAAATGCATTTCATTCGTATCAAATATCTTGTCAATTTCATGGAACATGGCAAGATTGTCAGTTTACTGACAAAGAGTGATAAAAAAGCAACAATTTCTAATAGTTTCTGTGTGTACAACTAGAATGATCGTAACGTTTGATAGTTTTTCAGCGTATGTTCGACAAGCATATCTATGTAACTTCATGACAGTCAAATCATGTTTAAACTTATTAGAAATGAACTAAAGATACCCCATTTACGATCAAATTTCGTTGCTGAAATTACCGCACAAATAAGCTTTCTCTCTATTTTAATAAACCCTAATTATATAAGTTGCATCCTTTGCGAAGAGGCTATAAAGCAAACACTGGAAAATTTATAAACAGCCAGATAAAAATATAAATATGAAAATATGAAATGACTCATAAAGACGTTTGTCGTTTGTAATTGAACGCCATAATCGCCACGTTTACATCTTGACGATGTTATTAGAAAACAAGTTTTACAATTCTGTACAGCCGTTATTCCTATTCTCCTATTTCCCTATTATATCATTCCCTTATACCATTAAAAAAAATTCTTAGTTTAAACATACCTATTTACTTAAGAATACAAGTGAGGGGATTGGACTCAAGTTATAACAACATTCCATAAATCATTATCCAATACGGATAATCGCGGATTGCACATTTTACGAATTTAAATTAAATACACTTTTCAGTTTGATTCGATACTTTCAATTATGTAACATCCAAAGGTTTGTTTATGCATTATATGCCCATTCACTTCCAATTCTCGATTCGTCAGGCTTGCTTTATCCCAATACATTACACCTTATACCGAAGTGCAAAATACCACATTAAATGAACTGTTTACCCCCGTCCAGGAACTTTTTTCAGTTTGTGTCCTTTATTCGCTAGAACCCATTTAGCCTTTTTATTATGTAATATTTTATTTTTTGTTCAATTCATTTTCCTCGTTTAATTCCCCAAATTGTTTATGTTAGATTAATACGTTATGTATCTAAAGTAATGAATTGATTTTTATAGCAAACATGTTTAGAAAAAAATCATTCTCCCCATTTTTGGGCATTTGGAACAATTTGTTCTAACTCTGTCATCATTCAATCTGATAAAACGAAACAAGTAATCTAAATTATCATTCGCTATGGAAAACAACGTGGGCACGGGAAAATGTCTTGACTGGTCTATCCGTCGGTCATTTGTATATTGTCAAATAAAAACTGTTTTTATTTTTTGTTGAGGTGAAACCGATAAAACCTATGTGAAATGGAAATATGTTGCGGGGACCACTTCATTGGAATGGGTATTTATATCACAGAAGTAAATTTGTCGCAAAAATATAATATACATTTTTATCCGATTTCCTTCAATGCTTATTTCACTGTATTGAATGGATTACACCTTAACTACACTTTAATTTTAAACTTTAGAAGGTTATATAACAGCGTGATTCTTCATTTGTCAGTTCAAAATCTTCAGAATGCAATAATGGGGATAGCAGACAGTGATAGCAGCACTGGGCACCAAAAGTAAAGGGTCCATAAATGCAGGGGAAATTTCAGTATTTTCACAAGATGGGGTATATTTAACAATCACTACAGAGATAAGCACAAGAAAAAAAGCCTTATAAAAGTAGAAGAAATGTTTTTACCTATCAGAACGTTTTGGTTTTGGAACATAATGAGAAGTTTTTTTCAAAGTACTACAAGTATGACCAAAAACTATTGCTATGAATTTCCTTTTTTGTTTCTTTGTTTTTTTGTTTTGTTGCTGTTGTTTTTTTTTCTTTTGGTTTTCTTTTTTTTTTTTTTGGGGGGGGGGGTATTTTGATTTTTCTCATATTTGGATGCAATGTTGTAACAATATACGGCTTGAATGGGATAAAAGTTCAAAAGAAATTTGAAAGGAACCCAATTTTCCTTAATATTAAAGTCGCTATCTGGTGCAAAATATGTAGGTAGGTGAGCGCTCTTTCATTTTTTTTCTTTGATTTTGAAATTCATATTACTCTGTGAAGTGCTTTCACTATGGAAATTACTTCGTGTAAGCTTTAAAGTATGTCCTGTGTATTTCAAGGGATAAACAACTTTATATGGAAAAGATTTTAAAATTCTAACTTCAGACCATAGAACAACTGAGAGCCTGATTTCAGTCTGACAGGAACCAATCTGCCTATCTCGAAACATAAGTGTAAAGAAAATGGTAGAGTAGTTATGATTGTGCAATAGTATTTTGGGCAAAAGTCGTCCCGGATCTATTACGAACTAGACACCCGACTGAAAAGCTATTGATAAGGTCTATGTAGCTTTTAACAGGTTACGTTTGCATCAAAATAATGATCCTAGAACATTTGAGGTTTACGAATTTAGCGAAATAAAAGTATGATCTAAGTAAGTCTGAATATTTTTGTGTAACATTCTTGTTGCAGTTTGCACGGTCTTTGCTGACCGTTGATTAGTTACAAAATGTACCTTATCGTCGTGGCATATCTATGCAAGTTCCCCCAATCTTGAAATGTTTGTTTGACTGTAGTATGCATCAAAACTTGTCTATCGAACTGCAAAAATAGATATAATCGTCAGTTTTATCGGCGGTATGCTATAATCAGGTGAGTGTTTACAACATTTCTTATGCATAAAGTCTTAAGACAGCGATAAGAAGTCAATTGAACGGTGTTAATATGGCATATATGTTATTGGATTGGCATCTGCTTGTCTAAAACTATTCTTTTTGACCAGATAAAACTTGACTTCAATATTTGACAACTATTATACCATTAAGAGTGCAGTGACAGTTTTATTGTACAATTACAACCGTTATTTTGTTATTTTTGCGGTTTTGTTGTAGATAAGATGGTAAGGTTTATTCCCACTTGGTATGGTAAACTCCTACAGCTTATAAATTAAGTATGAACAATGTGAGATAAACCTTCCCTAAAAATTAAGATAACTTCATTTGTGTCCTATATTTTTATATGTAAGCTTTAAACGTTGAACTTTTTGGTGGATTATATTTAAGCAACTACTAAAGTACAAATTACTCAATTAATTGCGTCATTTTTTGGCAAAACATTTAATTTGCGAAATAAATTTACTTGGCCGACTGTTTTCCAAAACACACTTGATGTCAATTGATTAAATAATAACTTCAACGACTAGAATAACCTTTTAAAGATTATCAAGGTTAATATGAAGAAATTTGTTACGGAAATAGATTTGTCATTATGTGGTTTTAATTTATAATGATAATAAAAATAAGGATATTCTCAGTCTGTGTACAAACTAAAGCAGATCTAAGCAATGTTTTTTGTGTGTTGGTAACATTAACAATGTGCATTATTTATAACTTATACAGAAAGCAAATTAGGCATACTTTTATTATATCAATGCTGATCCGAAAATTAAAACAGCATTTTTACCGTTATATTATATTTGATTTTTAGTTTGTCCAGACATTCTTTCAGTAGTAATTCATAAATAAGTAAATGTATACATATGTCGCACAAATTAGTCATTTCCATGATTGCATAGTTCGCGCAAATGTATTAATCATACAGTTTAGAAACTCATTCCAACGTGTCCTTATTTATTTAAAAGATAATTTCAAATAGGAATAGCTTATTTTTCTACATTCTATATTGTCATTAAAATTGAAATGTTCCCCCTTTGATATGTATATCTATGTAAATTGTTCGACAAACTTGATATTTATATATGTTTTTATGTTAAACCAATTAAACAATTGTGTATCCAGTCAGTTTTGTTCAGTGTGTCGCTGTATGATAAAATCTTTTCCCTTTTGATTACTTGTTTGTTGCAGACCAGAGTAAAACAAACCTGTTTGATTTACATTAAGAACATTCCAACAAAATGAGAAATAGGTTGACATCTTTATGAGAGTAGTATCGATAACCATATGTGAGTATTAAAAATCATCTTAGCACATAAAAACACGATCGGAGCAATAAACCAATCTTGCTTTTTTCTTGCTTTTTATAATGATACGTTGGTGTAAAATGTTCATACAGTGACATGCATCAATTATTGTCAATCATTTTAACAACTGTATTAAAGAAACAGTTACTATAAATCGCTCGCGTAATGCACTTAGTTGGAGATAAGACTTAAAGATTGATTTTGCGGCATACATGTGATTGACTTGGTGTGCATTCTATTGGTATTATCGGTATAAATGAAAGAAATTATTTGTAATGAAAAATAAAATATATTGTGACATCTTTACACAAAAGAGACAACGATCTTGATCAGTTTCATAAGGTTTCCAACGTTTCCCCCAACGCCGCCATGCATAACACGACTACCAGCTAGCCATATCAAATAGCTTCAATTATTGAATTGACATTTGACAAAAGATGTAAGTGCTAAAGTGCTTAATAAAGGGAAGTAAAGTGATGCAGTAGAGGGACATAATGTGATAACAATTGCCTCCGGTCCGCAAGATTGCCTTACTTCCGTCAAAGCAACACAAGCGATGGAATCCATTTTTAACACTACAAAAACTGCACGCATGCAGTTTATAATCGTATCTTTGACATTAAATCATTAGATACTGAATTCAATATTATTTCAAAATTACAAAAATACAAAACGCGGCATACCTTTTTAAAGTTTAAAACTCAAAACTGTATTACACCCTTTAACATGTTTTACCCTTTCCGTTTCGAGTTTTACTAAACGCGAAAATATTGTAAGCATAGTGATTGCACATCATTTAAAAGGGTTTATTAACCTTACAGCAAGTTATCTGTAAGTGTACTTACTTTCGCGGGTACTTTATTTCGCGATTTTGATCTATAAACATATTCGGCGGAACTTTTTTATTAGAAATAATAGTTTATGAGTAAAGAATAATGCTAGAAATTCTCATTTGCATGTAGTTATTTTCGCGGATAATGCATGACCACTAATTTTTTTAAGGTAAGTATCATGCAAAAATAAGTAAAAATACAGTATTTTTGGAATGCGTTAGGTTTCTGCATGATTTTTGATTGGTTATATATAGCAAATAATTGTTTCTGAAAGCGTGCGACACCACATGAAATTAATTTACTTATTTTTAACTTATACTTTAATCTACCTTGCTCTTACGATCAATAGTAACAATTGGTGGTAAGCAAAACAGCACAATAGAAACAGACGTATTCAAGAGATACTATGTATCAAAATAACTGCAACAAACAAAAGCATATGAAGCCCTACAGGAAGTAATTTTTTTTATTTACGTAAACAAAATAGCAATCAGATTAAAACTCGGTCATGTTACTAGACGAAACTTAACTGCCCGCTTTGTTTTAAATAGATGTATCTTGTATTTTGAAATTAAACTCCCAGAAGCTAGCCTGGTAACACAGCTGCTAAACATATATTCTATTTATTCACTTAAGATAATATTTGCTGAGTTATAAAAACACTATTAAAGTAATTTAGATGCAATTAACAACGTGCATGCAGGGCCTGTCCATCAAAATAAAGATAGCGAATAAACTTCATTAAGAATGTGTACATTCATGTCATAGTGCAGCAATATACCACAGAGAACGTATCAGATAAATATACATAGGTATTTATTGTTTTGAAATTCTAGTTTTACAGTGGACCAAACTTTATTTTATACCTCTCACTCTACTACACTCCCTTTACAAAACAAGTTATACAGACTTGTTGCCATCATTTTGGATATTGGTTTCTACAGACTCTTTAAACCAGTTTTTGTGAAAAGTCAAGATTAAGAAAAATGACCATTTCTTCCACTACCTTTGTCAACAAATGTATAGATGCAATTAATTTGGCTAACATCCTCCATCACAAAAATATTACCAACAAAATTCCCCCATATTTCAAAGGCAAATCTATACCAATTATTCCACATTCCTTTACTTCACCCATTGCATCCAAGATTTTCAATTATAAAAGGCTATTGCAGAACCTCGAGATTGAGGACTTCAAGGCTAAACCACATGACTGTTCTTGCACAAACCTTCCATTCAAATATGGTCCTTCTGGTCAGTCGTTACAGGAGATTTAACCATCATCGAAAACGAATCTCTGCGTAATATACTTTCTAAAGGTCCCAAGTACCGTGAACCACGCTCCATAAATTGGAATTATAACTTTAAAGTTCTTATGGATTCCGTCGAGTACTATGCAAGAAAATGGATAAAAATAGAACAAGAAGACATTGATTTTCTGTCAGAGTGGTTAAAGACCGTGAGGTCTTTAATTTTGAAACGAATGAAAGTTTTAAGTAGGTCAATGAGTGCCAAGGCTACATCAGTTTTCAAAGACCCCGATGTAGCAAAAATACTGTCTACTATACATGACAAATATGTTGTCGTACCAGCAGACAAAACCCAAAACAACATTGTTTTTGTCTGCAAAACGTTCTACATCTAATGTTTATTATCAGAGGTAGACGTAGAAAATAATATCAGTGATAAGACCTATACTGCTACTAGACTCTCCAAAGAAGAGATTGTGGAAAATCATAAATCTGTGCTATCCTCTTTTGATCTCTCTACCAAGGACGATGATTGTGATTTACCGTCTATGTACTGGATTCCTAAACTCCACTGAATCCATACAAACAACGTTTCATAGCTGGATGTGCAAAATGTACCACCAAACCTCTTTCAAAACTTTTAACTTCTATACTCACAACTGTCAAAGAGTGTCTGTAGTCCTATCACAACATTTGTTACTCCCGTAGTGGTATTAATTCAATGTGGATCCTGAAAAATTCGGAAGATCTTTTGGAGATAATTAGTTCAAGACTATTATCTGAATATAATAGCATTAAAACCATGAGTTTTCAATACTGTATACTTCTATTCCCCATACTCAGCTAAAATCCCGACTTAAAACCATTATAAATCATTGTTTTTTCCAAAAAAGATGGTACACCTAGATACAAATATATAGTTATCGTTAGAGATTCCTCCTACTTTGTTGTAAGAAATAATTCCAAATCATCTTCCAAATATACAGAGGAGGATGTTTACAAAATGCTGAAATTTTCAATTGACAATATATTTGTCCAATGTGGTGGACGTGTTTTTCAACAAACAGTCGGCATTCCAATAGCAACACATTGTGCTCCTTTACTTGCTGACCTATTCCTTCACTCTTATGACTTTAAAGCTGTTCTGATCCGAAATAAAGAATATCGTTTGGCTAGATCCTTTTATCTCAGTTTCCGCTATATAGATGACGTATTATCTTTAAATAATCCTAATTTCGGGGATTTGATACATCGCATCTACCCCAAAGAACTTAAGATAAAAGATACTACAGACACTGTGAAGTCAGCCTCATATCTTGACTTACACATAGAAATCGATGGTAAAGGAAAACTATTGACCAAACTTTACGACAAACGTGATGACTTTTCATTCAGAATTGTCAACTTTCCTTTCATCTGTGGCAACATCCCCTCAGCACCTGCGTATGGAGTGTTCATATCACAACTCATACGTTATGCCAGAGCTTGCCGAAACTACGCAGACTTTTTGTATCGCGCTAGAACTCTAACAAATAGGCTTCTGGAACAGGGTTATGTTGCTACAAGATTGAAGTCATCACTACAGACGTTTTATGGTCGTCATCATGAACTCGTGGATCGTTATGGTGTATCCATCAGCACCATGAAAACTGATTTATTCAACGGGTCATGGTTTTCCTTTCCTCGTTTGTCTACCCCGGACATGACTTTTTATGAGCAACTCGGCGGGTGTTTCTAGAAAAGCAGAGGACGCTTACTCTACCTGTACACCTGGTCAATGCTCCCAGTTTTTAGTGGAGTCCGAGTGCTCATTTACTTTTGTTACTTTGCATGTATGATTTTAGTTACTTCATGTTCTTTGTTGTGTATGTCTGTTTTCCATGTCTGGTCTTAGTCCCTGGATTACATTCTTTTGATTACCGCTATAGCCTTGGTTCCCTTGATTACTCTTGCTACACCGAGCAACAGGAGATCAGTATGCTGGAGTTTCTCCTCGACAACATATTTGTCACTTTTAGACAAACAATTTTTCAACAGTGTATCAGCATTCCAATGGGCACTTACCGTGCCCCTCTCCTAGCCGATCTATTTCTTTAATGTTATGAACTGGAGTACCTTAATGTCTTGGGGAAGACAAAAAAAGTTTAGAGGTTAGATCCTTCAATTTTACAATTCGATATATTGAAATTGTTCTTTCAATTAATAATCCTGAATTTGGAGAATGGCTTCCGTTTATTCATTAACCAGAACTGGAAATCAAAAAGACTTTTGACACAGCTTCCTCTGCGTCATTTTAGACCTTCGCCGTATTAAAATTATAAATTTCCCTTTCTTGTACAGTAATATACCAGCATCCCCTGCATATGGTGTTTATATTTCTCAGTTGTTAAAATCTTGTAGCGATTATTATGACTTTCTGACAAACAGATCATAGATAATGGATATTCATAATGTCTACAAATTTATTGTCTGAGTTTTAACACGTGTATTTTATTTCATCTTGAATTTTCACTTTCACCAAAAAATTAAAGACTTTTTGAAGTTACAATTTTACATATTTACATATTTTTTTATTGTAGTTAGTTCTTTTTATTTTCACATTATTTTGTTCATATCTTCTGTGTTGTTTATTGATTTTGATTGGTGAAAATTTTATGCTACTCATTTATGTTAAACTATACCGAAAATAATGAAAACTAACGGAAGCGGGAAGTTTAGAAAAGGACTTTCCTTTTGATTTTTAATTTTGACTACTGCCTAGATTAAATCAATTCGGTAATTTTATTAGTATCCTTAATTTGGTCCCATACAAGTTTCGCTTAGTTAATCTTCACATTTATTTACTTATTTTAATAACCATACATGGTAATGCTACTTCTACATAAAATTGTTTCGTTGTCTGTTACAAATTCTCTAGAAAATTAATTTTGCTACAAAATATTTTTATATCCAGTGTCAATATCAGTAAACGCATTCATTGTAAAATTTCACTTTGAAAATTACTGATGTGTTTATGTCAAGAAGAGCTCAGTGATAGGTAGAAAATTTGTAAATGCCCTTCAAAGTATTATATAATACTTGATTTCACTTCAGAATTAATTGCTTGAAGAGGAGATTGATCGATTGTACGTCAATTAAGTGATGTATCATTTATCCCATTTTGCAAGGAAGTTTCGAAATTGTTGCACATAATTACTTCGATGGATAAATTACCGCTCAGTTTAACATGATTTTAACGGATGTGTTATTATTATTTTTCTGGCATGCTGAAAACCTTGGTGTTGTTTTTTTGTACTTCGTGGATTATTTTCCTTATTAGTACGTTTGTTTGTCATGTGAAACAATGGAATTCATGTATTTTGGGCAGTCATTGAGTATTCAAGGGAACCAAAATTCAATAATAGGGCAAACTGATTCTCAAAAATGAAACGTTTTTCATTTTTGAATCTATACCCAACCAAATGAATCCGTCCAATATTTTGTAGTATTCCTTGCCCATATGTTTCTTCTGAGTTATGTAATTGAAGTCAATATTACCGGAATGTCTTTTATGACCCTAATATTTAAAAAAAGAATTCTTGCTGTGAATATTGGAAACGAAACCTGTAATTAATTTCAATTACTTGTAAACAATTAGGTTCTTAGAATAATTGCCAATGCAGGCTTGTATCTTTGTTAAGGGAAGACGTTACGCAAATAGGGAAAGCCACTTCTTAATGATTTGAATGTTTTATCTACTTCTTGATGTGTTACACATTTGCAATATCACGCCATGTGATACGATCTAGTGATATGACAAATTCATCGTTGCGATTGGTTTATTGTGGGTTTTTCGCCATATGTGATAAAAACCTGATAAGTCGAAAGCGACGTTGTGACTTTTCTGACGTTGTTCACAATCGTGACGTTATAGATGGAAGATCGTTAGAATTTACGCCATGACAGATTTCGAATGTAAAAAAGCCGCCAAAACATTCCAAAGTAATCATAGAGAAAAGGGTTTTTATTTCTCGCGACAGTTTAACATTGCAAAATATCTACTCAAGTTATTTAATTTCAACATCATAACAAAATAACAAACAAACCTCGGCGACTTGAGTTGATATTTTGCGATTTTCAACTTTTCTATAATTATTTTTTCCCAGTTTACCCAGGTAAAATTATTATTAGTTTTCGGTATTGGCCGTCATTGGGTTGATACGTAGGTAGATACGTATATATAGAGAGAGAATAGTGTAGTATATACTGATTGTATGCACGACTGTCTTGGTTACTTATACATCAAACGAATCTCCCGAACTGAAAAGGATTAATGTATCATTAAAATAATCTTCGCAAACTAAATCGTTCCTTGGTTATGAGCCATGTTTCGAAGATGCGGTTATCCGACCCTGAATTGCAGCCTTACTTAAATACTAAGTCCTGTATTTGATGTTTGACCATGCATTAATGGGGTGGGTGAAGGCCTTTTAAAACCAGTTTAACCCAACTGCAGATTTCATGCGACTGTCCACTGTCAGGAGATGGTCATTAACATGTTTTTGCGTCAATATTAATTTTAGTACGATTTTGAAGAATTGTCATCGTTCTGTTACTGTGGAAGTTATTGATTTGTTGTCGGGCCTTTCAGAGTTTACTTAAAGGTGTGTTTACACTTGTTGAAGTCCTTTTGGTGATCCCTAGAAGTATTTACTATTTTGTATTAAGGTTATATGCAGGTGCATGTGCAACATTTCACCATATCCATTCTTTTTTCTATTGTAGTTATACCACACCCCGAGAGAAGTATAGTTATCATAGTGATCCACCGTCCACAAATCTCAAAATATCAACAAAAAAAAAAGGTTTTAACCCTTCAAAACTTAACCAAATGGGACAAAAACGTCTTAACCAATTAAATAGCTTATCGACATTTTACAAACAAATAGATTAATAATCCCAGTGCACGTTTTTACTGCCAGACTATATCCTTAAATAGACTTTTTTACTTTGATGAATGAGTTAAAAGCGTTTGAAAACAAAAAGAACCATGCAACCTAGCACATAATAAGTGTCTGCACGATAAAAGCTTAAGACGGAGCCCTGTAAGCTCCCAAATTAACTCATAAAACAAATTAATTTTCTCTTTTTTAGAATTATGTTTATGCATTTTAACCTAGTTACTACCTTAAGAACCTCGATAGAGTTACAACTTTAATAAGATGCAATTAAAAATTACACAATTCAAAATTTGCTATGCACGAAACTTCATAGTCATAATGTTTGAAAGTTTTAAAAGTAAGGCAGGATCATACGAATTAGTAAGTACGAAGCATGCTGAAATTACTAATACAGATTATGAAGACATTCGACTCTATTGGACAGTTTAATGGATCGCTATCTTGGGAACTACACGTTGTTATGATCCTAATATTTATTTATTCGAAACCTCATTATCCGCTTCGCACATTACGTTTTCGATGATGCTCATTCAATTTTTAATTAGAAAATTTGAAACAAATTAAACACACTCTGCAATACATAAAAATTCATTTTTTTTTTTTATTATTATTAAAAAGTAGTACATGGCCATTCGTGTGTGAACGCAAGTTCCAGTTAAATTTTGACAGCACATTCAATCGCGCTTCAGAACATTAGCAAAAGCGATTCAAAAGCGAATTTCATGAGAAGAATGCATAAGATAGTGTAGGTCTACTCTTTAGTGCACACACACACGTGAACAACAAGGAAAAAACACGATTCAGTTTTGATAATGCAAGTAAAAAATGTTTTGTCCTCTTTAGATTTTATGGAGTGTTTGAAAGAAGACGGGTTCAATAGCAGTTCATGCAACAAAATTAGATTGGATTTCCTTCATATCTATTCTACTCGTGTTTATTTCATTTTCATTTTTTATCATCATATAAGATTAATCATCAATTATTTTCACAAAATGTCCATATTTTTGTTAACACGTAAAATAACTTATACTACTTGAGCAACATCAAATGATTTTAGGATCTCTATGTAAATAAATTTAAATGATAACAAAGTAGGAAATTACATTTGAATGTAATAGGATGTGTTTAACAAATACTCAGAATTTCAATGTAATGTCTGTTCCCACTTACCTGAATTACAAATATATTTTTCACCTTCGGGTATGCCTTTGAAGATTTGCGTCATCGAAATGTATTAGTTGTACGCACTTTGTCGTTCACTGGTATATCCTTGTTCAGAAAATGAAATATTCAAGATAATGATTACCAACTTGCTCGGTTGATTTTAGATTACAGACTCCGAACTTATGAACCTCGCGTCAGTAAATAAAAAATCATTTTGTCTTTTCAATGAGTTCAAAGATTTATGCCCTTGTTAATTGGGTGTCAGTACGAACGGCTAAAACGGATGAAGATTTTCCTTATAAGATTATATGAATAAGGCAGTAGTACTCTTAATTTTCGCTCTTGTTTTATTTTAAAGAATGTATCATAACGATTTTTCATTCTTTTGATCAATTAGCAAAACACATCACCGACGATGTGAAAAGTTCGTCCAGATAGCATTTTGAAATTACATTACACATTGTAATAAGTCATAGTCAGTATAAATGCAGCTTCAATGTGTTGTGTTAACATTTCTATATCCTGTTTCCATCTACCCAAAAGAACTTGCGATAAAGGATACTACAGACACTGTGAAGTCAGCCTCATATCTTAACCTACACTTAGAAATCGATGGTAAAGGAAAACTACTTTACGACAAACGTGATGACTTTTCATTCAGAATTGTCAACTTTCCTTTCATCTGTGTCAATATCCCTTCGGCACCTGCGTATGGAGTGTTCATATCACAACTCATACGTTATGCCAGAGCTTGCTGAAACTACGCAGACTTCTGTATCACGCTAGAACTCTAATAAATAGGCTTCTGGAACAGGGTTATGTTGCTACAAGATTAAAGTCATTACTACAGAAGTTTTATGGTCGTCATTATGAACTCGTGGATCGTTATGGTGTATCCATCTCTACCATGAACACTGATTTATTCAACGGGTCATGGTTTTCCTTTCCTCGTTTGTCTACCCCGGACTTGACTTTTTATGAGCAACTGTGCGGGTGTTTCTAGAAAAAAACAGAGGACGCTTATCCTACCGTTGATACCTGGTCCATGCTCCCAGCTTTTGGTGGAGTCCCCGAGTTGCTCATTTTCTTTTGTTACTTTGTATGTATGATTTTAATTACTTAGTTACTTTATATTCTTTGTTGTGTATGTCTGTTTTCCATGTCTGGTCTTTGTCCCTGGATTGCATTCTTTTGATTACCGCTGGAACCTTGGTTCCCTTGATTACTCTTTATCACGACAAAATCTGTTTACTCTCCTTTAGTGACTAAAATTCAGGAAAAAGTGTAAGCACTAAAACCTGAATTAGCCAAAGAAATTTTTGACGATAGTATTGAGCTTATAGTAATTGACATAGCAATACAAGAAATTGATTATCAATCAATTTGAGATAATTGTCTGATTACCTCCTCATTATAAAAGCAATAAATTGTGTGATTGCGCGGGAAGATGATGAAAATTCAATGAGACTCGATGGTACGGGTTAATTTGACATTTTGTGAGTGAATGCCAGTGGAAGAGACGTTTAGACAAACTGCGATTGGAAAAGTGATTAAGAAAGAACGACAACTGTGAGACTGACCAATAATGGGACGGTTGTTTCCACTGCACGTAAGAGATGTCCTCGGTTTGCCTTGAATATCACTTAATGCCCTGCAATGAAATTACCATGTCAAAGGCAATTGCCTGAAGACGCATACGAAATGACAAAAAGGAAACATTTACACAAATCGAAGTAAAGTACAAATTTTAGGGCAGATGAACTGAATATACTCATGTTTATATGAAGGTTGATACTTTGGATGATCAAAGTAAATTCCATAACAAAATCATTTACGTACATACAGAAATATTTAGCCCATATTAAGTGTACATTTGTTAAACCATAAGGAGAAGACATCTGTTAAACACATGCCGGTTCTTTGTCCACTGACGTCCATGTCGGTTCTTTGTCCTTTCACGTACAATCTTGCACTTTTTCTAATGCCAAGGTGAGCTTTTTTTCTTTCTTAAAACGTGGAAGCTTTTGATTTACTCAAAACTAACTTTAGAACATCACAAAAACTACAAGACATCACATTTGGTTTATCTTGTTTTACTTATACATCAATGAACAAATAATTAAAGACGACAAACCAGACCACTACTACTCATTTATTTTTTTTTATCATTTCAATTTATCAATAATAAAGTCACATATCTATGTTGTACATGCTAGGTTAAACGTATTTTTATACTTTTTGTGGACTTTATAGCTGATCTGATCAGGAAGAAAAAAATCGTTTAGCTAGATCCTTTAATCTCAGTTTCCGCTATATGGAAGACGTATTATCGTTAAACAGTCCTAGTTTCGGAGATTTAATACATCGCATCTACTCCAAAGAACTTGAGATAAAGGATATTACAGACACTGTGAAGTCAGCCTCATATCTTGACCTATACTTAGAAATCGATGGTCAAGAAAAACTATTGGCCAAACTTTACGACAAACGTGATGACTTTTCATTCAGAATTGTCAACTTTCCTTTCATCTGTGGCAGCATCTCTTAAACACCTGCGTATGGAGTTGTTATATCACAACTCATACGTTATGTCAGAGCTTGCCGTAACTGTGCAGACTTTTTGTATAACGCTAGACTTCTTACAATTAGGCTCCTTGAACAGGACTATGTTGCTACAAGATTGAAGTCATCACTACAGAAGTTTTATGGTCGTCATCATGAACTCGTGGATCGTTTCGATGTATCCATCTCCACCATGAAAACTGATTTATTCAACGTGTCATAGTTTTCCTTTCCTTTTTCGTCTACCCCGGACTTGACTTTTTATGAGCAACTCAATGGGTGTTTCTAGAAAAGCATAGGACGCATACCCTACCGGTGCACCTGTTCCATGCTCCCAGTTTTTTAGTGGAGTCCAGGATGCTCATTTACTTTTGTTTCTTTGTATGTATTATTTTAGTATCTTTATGTTCTTTGTTGTATTTGTTTTTTTCTGGTCTTTGTCCCTGAATTACATTCTTTTGATTTCCGCTAGAATCTTGGTTCCCTTGATTGCTCTTTGTCCAGGTACCACAGACTTTTAATCAATGTTCATTTTTTACAGTTAAGTATTTGAGGTTTGAAGGATCCTAAGACAGCTAAAATATTTAAGGAATGACTTGAAATATTCTACGTTAATATGATGGGTCTATATATGTTATGTTTACCGTCAAATACAGCTTTTTTCCCTCATACAATATTCTTTTCTATTTTTGTTTACACACAGGACATGACAGGATCAGTTGTTTCTGTCTTGTCAGAAAAAAAACCAAAACATTATTTTCAGATCCTTCGATCTGGCTAAACAGCTATATAGATGACGTTTTGCCTTTTAGGGGATTTAATCCTTCACTTCAACCCCTAAAGAATTTTGGATAAAGGATACAGACACAATAAAATCAGTCTCATATTTTGACCTGCTTTAAGAGATCGATGGAAAAGGAAAATTCATGACTAAACTATTAATCAAACGCGATAACTTCTCGTTTCGTATCCTCAACTTTCCTTTTCCTTTCAGCAACTGTGTATGAATTTTTATATCACTACTAAAACTTTATACTGGAGCTGACTCCTCCATCTAGGCTTCTGGAACAAGGTTGTGTTGCTACAAGATTTATTGTTGCCACCATGCTCATCGATCGTAATAGTCTTTTTCATATTTACGGAATGCAAGCCATTTTAGACAGTTTTCAAAGGGACGTAACCCACCAACACCCAACAACCTGGTTGGCGGTCGCATTGAGGAAAGAGAAAACAGTAAATATTTTTCTTGGAAATTTAAACCATATTCACTTCGGTAATTACCTGAATGGTTTGAAACAAGTGATTTAAAAGTATCAAAATACTTAAATTTGAAGTCTACTGCTGTCTATTGCTCCAATTGGATAGTAAATCGGTCTGCTGAATGACTAATTTGTAGAAAGTTACTCCTTTTTGCTTAAAATTCTAAAAAAAAAAACCAAGCCAAAATTGTGAATATAAAAAAGGAAGTATCTATCTGCAGCCTGAGAACCACTTTTCATTGATGTTAGTATTCCTTTTCTGTCTCGTCCATCCCGGTCGTCAATCCCGCTCGTCACAATGTATTACCACACATTTTTTTCTAGAAAAGCAGGAGACGCTTAACTGGTCCCAGTTTTAAGTCTGGGTACATCATTTAATTTTGTTCCTACGTGCGTGTTACTTTGGTTATTCCATGTTCTTTGTGGTGAGTTTCTTCTTTTTTTTGTCCGGGCGTTGTTCCAGGATTGTATTCTACATATAGTTCTCTTGGTTTTCCCTTTGGTTTATTACCATGGAAAATGATTCGCAAAAAAGTGAGTCCTTTTCTGGAAAGGAACAATTTAATTGAATTTCTTCTTATTCCAATATAATAATTTTAATGAAGGGGAATCCACACATCAAGTGTGTTTAGTTTGCAGCTGATAGCCTTCTACATAATAGACTATTATATGTTTAAAGCTGTTAGTGTCAGCTTGATGATACCGTGATCATACATAAATTACCATTGAAACCTACAGAAATTACAGAGGTGTTTTCAATCCAAATGAAATACAAACATGAAAACGAAAAGTAAATGAAAAACTTAGACTCTATCTATGAAACAAGGACCATTTATCATTTGCACCATTAAGATAAGTGTCCTCATCTTTTTCTGCAAATTAAACTGGTCGTGGTGCTCATGTAATGTGCAGTATGATCCCGAAGATAAACCCTCCGATTAAAGTAACAAATTTATCAACATTTTAATATTTAATAATATCGACCAATGACGTCTTGGTTATATTATATTAAGTATCAATCTTTCTAAAAATCAGATAGAAGGTGATTCATGCATGTCAAAAACCCACCAAACTCCGTTTTATTTCTTGTTCAGAGACAGTTACTGATCACATTACCAGTCTTAATTTTTCATTGGGTTGTTGCGCTTTTGAGATAAAAATTATATAGATTGTACATGAAATTTGCACTTGACAAGTTATTGTTCTTGATTTGGCTTCATTTGGTTGATTCTAGTGGGAGATGAATGTATGATTTTCTAAAAAGTGCAGATTTGAATGCAGAAAAGATTATCGTTATTAGGAAGTATAGCATATGTAAACTGAAAAAGCATCGTTAGTTTGGTGGGTTTTTCTACACCATGAATCACTTTACCATTGGCAGTGTCTGAATTTTATGTGAACTGGTACTTAATTAGTTCCTGTTAAAACTTGACATAAGGGATAATAGATGTGCTTCGAATGGCTTGCTCATTTATGAGACTGGGAGTGCTTCAGCTTGTGTTTAAACAATTGTAAAACAATTGTTAGAAACATTTTGTTAATAAACATGTTATATGGCACAAATTGCAATGAAAAAATCAAATGTCTCGATGGGACAAAATAACAAATTGTATAGATTATATACGCAAAATCAATTCATCTTTGTATCCTTGATTTAAAAAAAATAAAATGCTTGGTTATTTTGACTCTTCTCATATCTGTTGATAAGCCTTAACAAGAGTTGTTTTTATTGACTGAATTTTTAAATATTTGTGAGGAAAATACAACATCCTTGATTGGGAGGATGGGCATTGCTAACTAGTAACGTTTAATTTTGCTGTTGCCGATATCTCTATGATATTCAAAATATATTCAATGGTTAACTAAACGGGTGGATGTCGCCAGTCTTTCCGGGTAGGTTGATTTTTCAAAACTTAATCTGGTTCTAATTTGTTTTTTTATTAAATGAATACCTTTATTGACTTACATAGTGTCTGCTTATTACCTTTAATTATAAAGTTGTTTGAACATTAGTCCAAGGAACGATAATCCAAGTGTTCTAATCTTTATCATTATGTTGAAAACCGTCTCGATGGTCTCCACTCGAGTGCAAGATGTCGTGTTAAGAAGGAGAATGGCTGATAAATATTGACGACTAGTTGACTCGGAAGTTGAAATACTGTTGTTCTAAACACTTCTTGGAGAATGTTGGTTCTCTGAGCTAACAATTCAAGTCCGCATTAGTGTGATAGTCTTGAACCAACTATGTTTGATTAATCAGATGTTCTGCTGTTGAGTCCATAAAATATATCCTATAGTACGTTAGATAACATTATGTGATAATTTGATAGCTTTTACATCGTTGGTAATATTTCAGAACCTTATATACAGCACAAACAAACAAAAAATATTTAAGTCCAAAGGATCGTACAACGATACCGATAAAGATGCTTTCAGAGGACATAAATGAGCAAAATTGTCAGTCAACAATCAATCAATCAATCAATCTTCAGTCCTAGGCATAACCAGTTTATTCCTAACCCTTCTATAGTTTTGTAATATTTATTTCTAAATGATGTACATATATTCTACAAACTCCTACATAGTCATAAAATCATCAAAACCTTTGAAGGCCTATTAATATTTCTTATCCTTATCATTGCACAAGTTGACGTAAGTAGACAAATAACCTATACTTTCAATGGCGTATTTAATGTGCGTTTTGTTCTTTCTCCTCGCCCGTGAGTCACTGCAAGAGTTTTGCAATTTTGGGAGTATTCCGACCTTCCAGCCTTTTAATGTAAACAAGGTAACTTCAATTCACTATAATACATAATCATTGTGATTTCTTGCATATACGAAATTTACTTTGATAGAAACTATTTCAAGGTGAAATGCCTTTATTATAAAACTGTTTTAAAATAAATTAAAATGGATTCTATGGATTTTGAATATAAATATAATGTAGAAATACAAGTAGTTTGTTTTGTTTGTTTGTTTTTGTTTTTGTTTTTTTTTTTCTTTTTTTTTTTTTTTTTTTTTCTTCATTACATGGATATATGTTTATTATGTCAAATTATTGAAGCCTTCTGATCTAGTTTTTAGGTGTCTGGTACGAAATAGAAAGGACGACATTCCAATGGGGTGACAACAGCACATGGCACTCATCTGTATGGAACTGGTATAGCGGAGGCGATGGCAACATTTACATGGCTTACGGAGGATTTTCGTAAGGGTTACTTCCTTTGGTTACAAAAACATCTTTCAAATGTCGATCAAAAAGATGGCTTAAAATAACACGCGCGGGTATGAGAATAATCTCAATAATAGATTGCGGAGTTGTTCATTTATCTTATTTAACATTCAACCTAGAATGTTATAAAATACCGTGTCACTAAATAAAAAAAACGATTAACTACAATATATGGTTTAAGAAATAATGTAAGATATCACATTGTTATGTATTGTTTATTCTGTAGGAGACAGTTGCAGAAATGTTCCAAATCTCAATCGGGCATTGTTACAGGTGCAAATGGGAATTATACCATTGTTTCCGAAAATAGATACGAAGGTAAGTTTGTCCTCATAGCATTTTAGTAAGATAGATAGCTAAATACTTTGTAAACAGTAGTTTAGTCACATTTTATTTAAATCTTACAAATATATTGTTACAGTATATGTACATTTTTTAATATTTTTTTTTTCAGCAACGTTGCAGGTTGTATACACTGACTATAACATAGCACTAGTGTACCTTTGTTATGCAAGGGAAAGTAACGGCAATTGTAACACAAAAAGTGTCCATGTGTCCCTCTTAAGTCGACATCAGCAAATAAATGACAATCAGAGACAACAGCTCGTTTCTAGACTCGATAATCAATGTGTTCACGAAAGTGATCTCATCAAAGCTGATCAAGGTTAGTTCAGTTCCTTATCAAAGCTGATCAATGTAGTTCAGTTCCTCATCAAAGCTGATCAAGGTTAGTTCAGTTCCTTATCAAAGCTGATCAATGTAGTTCAGTTCCTCATCAAAGCTGATCAAGGTTAGTTCAGTTCCTTATCAAAGCTGATCAATGTAGTTCAGTTCCTCATCAAAGCTGATCAAGGTTAGTTCAGTTCCTTATCAAAGCTGATCAATGTAGTTCAGTTCCTCATCAAAGCTGATCAAGGTTAGTTCAGTTCCTTATCAAAGCTGATCAATGTAGTTCAGTTCCTCATCAAAGCTGATCAAGGTAGTTCAGTGCCTCATCAAAGCTGATCAAGGTAGTTCAGTTGTTTTGTTTCAAGGCTTTTGTCAATACTATTGTCTGTATAAATTTGTTATTATGAAAAAAAAATAGTATTACTAGAATCTTTAAATGTGAACAATCTATATTTTGATTTATATTAGTATTGTAAACCTTTACATCAACATTTTAAGTACAAAATTACAATTACTTTGTAAATTGTTTATCTTGGCATATTCTTACTTAGATACATAGGAAAAATTCTAATATACCAGTATGTTTCCATGTTTTAAATCAAATGGAAACATAAGTTAAGGACCAATATGGAAACGTATGTTAAGGACTAGTATGGACACATATGTTAAGGACCAATATGAAAACATATGTTAAGGACCAATATGAAAACACATAAAAACGAGAGTTCTCCAAATCTACTAAAAACCATACTGTTTTCATTCGTATGGAAGACATATCATTTCCATATTTTTTTTAGTTTCTTAGTTTTCATGAATTAATTTGTGAGTCCTTTATAAGCATTTAAGAAAAATGATTTTCATGTGTTTTTCAATGCATATGAAAACTTAGGTTGCAATTTATGTCCTTTGTACATGATTGTGTTTAACAATTTACAGATGAAATATTTCTGTTTTAAAATATTGCCCGTGACATCAGGTATCACAAATAACCAATGTTATTCCATAGACACTTTGTGTTTCCTTTTTATCGTACAAGTCACATGGAGTTAAATTAGCTCCGTTAAATCTTGAAAAATATGGATAAAATTCACGAAGCAACATGATTTATAACATACTTCCTTGACAAAAATAAATTATATTGCAATACGATGTGTGCATATGTAACTAATTATGCGTGTTGAGCTTTCACATATAAACGTACTTAGAACATATCGAATGGAAATAACATGTGTTTGTATAGTTGATTGGTTTTTTTTTCTCAAGATTAATGTAAGTCACAGATTCAAAAACACTATACTTTCAAATGTTAATTGGTTTATTGTTGAAAAGATGAACCGACTTTGTTTAAGGAGGAAAATTTTCTTTTGTTTGTTTTTTGTTTTTTGTTTGTTTGTTTGTTTTTTTTTATTTGTGAATTTTTTTATATGGCTTTTATTTTCGAAAACCTTTTAAAATAAGACTCATTTAACTAAAGCCACGAAAATTAGCAAGTGCGACTATTAATACATGAACAATTCATGGTCAGAATCCTGACATGACATGAATAAATCTGAATGATGCTAGACGAATTAAATTCAGCACGAACATTTTGTATTCCGGTTGCCTTTTTTTGCTCCTGCAATGTATTTTCTTACGTTTGTTACAAGGTTTCGTTTTGATAAGAATGTTGTCATTTTATATATTTGTACGTAAGCGGATTTTTAGCATTGTTCCATTACTGTTTATCTTATTCTTACTTCCTATTGTTTCAGGATTGTGTGTCGAGCCAACACCGGATCAAGGTTTGAGTATGTACTTTGTTTTTTTTTTCCTTCTTTTTTTTAAAATATCCAGTGTTATTTTGTAGTTATCGAAAACAAATGTTTTGTAGATAAAAGACACTCCTTATAACGTAAAAATCTGACATTGCACTTCCGATTTTTACGATAATTTTTAAATTAGTTAGTACAACATAAATGTGCAATAAATATTTATAATTGTTTTTTATTTAGTCTGAATTCGTGTATCGTAGCCAATTCAATTCATTTGGTCTTACAATGCTTTAAAACAGGATTAGTTTCGGTATCAGCTTTTGTTTCAAATACAAAACTGATTAGTCCATCATAGCTCTTTTGCTTTATATTGTGTAAAGTTATGACTAACTGTAACAAGTGCATAAATAGTCTGATTTCATACTTGTATATTTGTAGTTGGCTGACAACACCAAGATATACAAGATTTACAGTTTCTGTCTGCATTTATCATTTATGAATTAAACAAGTGAATAAACTGTTTGACTGTTTATTCTGAGCAAGATTTATGAATGCCAGAGACTACAGCGGTTTACAAAACTCAAAAGCTAAGGAAATGACATAAAATTCAAAGAAATTTTACAACGAACAATATACAGACAGAGAAAATTTTAAGTAAATGATCAAAACGAATCAGTATTTTTGTGAAATGTGCTCTAATAATGATTGGTACTGAAGAAAATAATCTCTGCTATTGGCAACAGAATGGAGTCTTAACGCCAGAACTTACAGAAACAACCCTTTTCAGGCATTGATAAAGCACATCATTACTCAATACAAAAGTACCAAACATATAATATTACAAATATCGATATGTTGTACACAAGTTTCAAAGAGTAACCTATCATCAGCAGCATTATAACCAAATATATGGGAAGGTCTAAATGAAATACTTACTACTACAGTGTCGGCATCGTTTTTAACAAGTCTTTAACAAAATAACAATCCGATGTTGATACAGTCAGTATATGGCATCCATAACGTCAAGTGCTATGTAAGATGAAAGGTGAAAGAGCATATCGAAATTTGAAAGATATATATGATTGGTATTTTTTTGTATGTTGAACGCTATTTTCTCTGAATCAACACTTTAAACATTCGCAATAATGACCGAAATATTCAAAATTGAAATAATGAACGCCTTGAATTTGGAGACTCAAAATCGGTGTAGAAAATAAGAACTCAGATTACAGCAGAAACGTATATATAGTAATATGTCACTTGATCTTAAATAATAGAAATTCTGGTTGCATTGTTAAAAGTCACAAAATGATGATTAAGATAGCTAGAAAAAAATTAATTTAGTGCAACATATCGTTATCTACAAAGCCATCAATGGAATTTTAAGAAAATTTCAATCAATACATATACAGATTATTGACTCATCGGACTGTCCACAAGTTAAGACATCGTGATACTTCTTTTATCATGTTCTTTCCAGAAGTTTTTTTTTAATGTCATAAAGATTTGAAAAGAAAAAAAAACATTTTACCACCCTGCATTTGCGGGGTCAGTGGTACAAAATAATTAAAATCTAAATATATGCAAGGATGATAACGTTCTTATGTTTAACACTTTTTAAATCTTGGTCCGTGAAATGGTCTTGTCGTATTTATACATTAACTTTCTTGTCCCGATTTTGAGAGGTCGTGGGATTTGAAATCACAATGCTCGTTGATTAATATATAAAATATAGTGTGATTTTGTTTTAGTCATTTTTATGAGGGGAAAATAAAGGGAACCAACATTCGAACGGTTATCAATAGAAATTCAAGGATTACGACTAGACAGGGGAAACAGACACACACACAACAAAACCCATGATATAATCAAAATAACATGTACAAAGAAACAAAAGAAATAAGCAACTCGGCCTCCATTTTAAACTGGTAGCATGGACCAGATACCCCCGTAGGAGTAGTTGATGTTTGTCATCTGAAAGTTTTAAGACTCTGATATACATCTTTTATCTACTCGGCATTATTAGAAACGTGGTCCAATGGAGCAGTGTAGCTAACATATTGATCATACTATAAGACGTATTTAAACATTTATTTCGAAATATGTGCACTCAATACCACACTGTTATATATATGCTCAACTTTAACATCTGTGCAGGTCTGTTTAATAATTTATTACTTTTACATACTTTCCATGGCGTATGACATGTGCGTTGTGTTCCTTCTTCTGGTCCCTGACGCCTCACTGTAAATTCGGAAATATACCAAGCGTTTTTTTAATCTTAGTTTAAACATATTTATTAAGTGCTTTGCGTATTTTAACATCAAGTCAAAACAATAGAACGAAATCTAAAAAAGTTTATTAAGGAATTACTGTTATATTTTTTCGGTCTAAGAGAAAATAACCTCAGTAACGTGGTGCGCACTAGATACCCTGCGTAGCAGGTTGTTTTCAAGTGTGCACTACGAGTATTTAATTTTTTTTGAAGACCGAAAAAAAATATACAACAGTCATTCCCTACAATTGCATTTTAATATCAAAATACAACGAGTTAAACAGTCAAAAAGGTTGATGACGTCACAGTCATATTACAAAATTTGGTCGATGAGGTAATGGACAAAATTTGTTTTCTAATCAGAAAGCTTGTTACTTCTGAAATGAAATTAATTTCAATTAACGAATTATTATAATCATTTTGATTTTTTTACGTATCACAACACGAGGTAAAATATGAAACTTTCAGAAAATCTTTTTCCTTTTTTAAGCTGAAGGGTCTAATGGGAACATTACTGTAATAGAAAAACCGATTGCAATATTTATATGACCTTTGAGGATGTTCCTCCTTGTAAATAAAAAAAATCTCTTTTATTACCCCTACCCTTTGAATACGCTTTAAAAATGACGGCGAGTCCAGCGTACGTTCTAAATTTTGGACTGAATGAAGCGTACAATTCAAAACTTTGCTTCCGAGTCAAATTTAAGAAATACTTCGCATGCGGGAGTACTGCGTTAGCTTTAAAAACGTGTACGAATGGGGGGGGGTATCCCTTTATTCGAATGGTCAGAATATACACAAAATAATCAACTTAGTATGTTTGTATATTATTTGATATGATATCAATTACTGAAAAAAAGTTTAAACGAGGACCCCAATGTAATTTGTTTTACACTAAGCAGTTGCAATAATGTTTAAAAGCTCAATTGGGCCTTGTTACAGCAGCAAGTAGGAATTTTTTTTTTTTTTTTTTTTTGATTCAATCATTTATGTTCTATCTATCATTAATGTTGTATTCACTTTCTACATACATTTAAAGTTAAATATTGATATGATATGTGGATATTATTAGAATTTCTGTTTATCGTGACTTTAAAATTTGTTATCCATGTTTTAATGTTTTTGAAGGCAATGACATATGAGTGTGGTTCAGTTGTACTCTAACTTTCCGTTGACAAGCGTCACTTGCGCATTTGAAGAAAAATTAAAATTTTGACAATAAAAAATTGACTTTGGCGCACAAATACGACGACAAATGTTTTGCACCTCAAAGTGGCAGCTAAAGACCCATCAAATAATCCAATATCTTTATTGGTAATCACAAATCCCTGCTTAGAGCAAACATGATAAAGTACCTTCGAGCGGCGATTATGATTCCTTCATTAGTTGACATCAGGCCATTAAATATTAGACTTAATCATTTTGTTGTGGCATTAGGTTAGTTGTATGACTATAACGTACATGGAAAGATAAGAAAAACCCTCAAGGCAGTTTCTGGATTGGAGGCATTGGATTTAAGCCACTGCAATAGAGGCACTGGATTGGAGCCATTGGATTAGAGGCACTGGATTGGAACCATTGGATTAGAGGCAGTGGATTGGAACCATTGGATTAGAGGTACTGGATTGGAGCTACTGGATTGGAGCCACTGGATCGGAGCTACTGGGTTGGAGCCACTGGATCGGAGCCAATGGATTGGAGCCACTGGATTAGAGGTACTGGATTGGAGTCACTGCTGTGATCACTGTATCACGAACTGTATCCGATATTTTCGTGGAAATAAATAATAAGTGACACTACATCCATTATATTATGCATGTTCATTTTTTAAGTTATGTTTTTCAGAAGCGTTGCAGGTTGTTTATACTGACTATAACAATGGGCAGGTGTCCTTTGTTTTGTATGGGGATGTATTGGTAAATGTAACACAAAAAGTGTCCATGTGTCGTTCCCAAAACAACGCCAATCTGAGAAGAAGACTCGGTAATCAATGCATTCACCATAGTGACTTTACTAAATTTCAGAACACATATTTCTCAAACCAGGCAGGTCCCATAACAACAGAGGTTTTACAGAAAGAAAATTATTCAAAACGCATTTTGTCCTTAATTATTTGTTTTATAGTGCTGTAAAAGTTGTCAGTTTTTTAAAACGTATTGGGATAGGATAGAGTTTATATACATCGTAATATAATTTAAGAAATTATCTCCCTTCATAGAACATTCTATATTAACATCTTTATCTCCTATGAGTAATGATTGATCGGAAGCTAAATCATTAGTTTTGTGCTTATCTCAATTAAAACCTACAAAATTATTCTGTTTTTTTAGAGGGAAGGGCGAAATTTTCTCAAAACTACTGCCATTTTTCAACAATATGTTTTAGGTCCATATCAGAGCAGAATTAGCATTTGTAATAGAGAATTTGTACTGTTGCTTTTGCTAATTTTTCCCTCAAGAATCAATATAAGTATTTCATTCATAATTTTAATCTTGCAATGCAGATATTTCAAAATACAAGTCATAGATATGTCCATCTAGAACTGGTTTGTCGTTGAAAAAACAAATCAATATATAAAAAAGAGAAACGCTTTTAATTTATTCTCTTTTAGTCGCAAAACTGATTTTTTACATTTTGAAACATCGACTTTGTTTGGAATTCCCCACAAATTTGATCATTTAATTAAAGAAGGCATATATTCCCAATACTCGGTCTGTATCATTGTAGACAATATTAGTGGTGGATCCTGAAGGGATGCAGGGGGTTGGGACACCCCTTTTTATGATGTTTTTTTTTCATTTTCATGTGTAAAATTTAAAAAAAAGCAAACAATATCCTAACACACAGCTGGCACCCCTCCTTTTCGAAGTGTCTTGGTCTACCCCTATAATATTGCCAACTCTTGTGTTTCAATAACGTATAGAGTACGATTATTGTATTAGTTCACAACCTCTGAAATGCAGGTTTTGATGTATCTTTTTTTTTATGTTTATTATTATTATTTGTGTTTTGTATCTTAGTTGCTCTTTTTTCGCTCATTACGTTTGCTTCAATGTTACGTTGACGTCTAATGTGGATGTTGCCTTTACATGTATATATGTCCAAAAATATGTTTTACGCATTGTTCTGATTACAGTTTATCTTATTTCTGCAGGTTTATGTAACCATTGCTTGATCACGGTTTGAGTAAGTATTTTATGTATTTTCAGTAAACTACTTATTGCTACGTGACAGCAATTACAAAAGAAGATTTGTCAATTTTAACTCCTAAACCTGATCACTAACAAGTCAGTCGTACCTTTAACAACAAATGTATGATTACAAAAAAAACGTTTATTTTATTTTAGTTTGTGGTTTCGTAGACAATCCAATTAATTTTATTTCAAACTGATGTGAAGCAGGTTTTGTTATCTCACCAAATCTAAAGCAGAACAGGTCTTCTAAAGACGTGTTACATCACTGCAGTTGACTTACAATATCAAATTCTACTGGAATTACAGATTCAGCACTGGTATATTTGTTCAGAAATTAAAAACATCTACATGAATTCAATTGGTTGTTTGTATTTAAGTACATCCATTTAATTTCATAACTAAGACTAATATATATAATGATTTGTATTCGTTAATCTATAGGTAAGCTTTAAAGTCCACAACAAACATATATCGCGACACTTTGTTTTCGTGTGAGGACATATTCTTGAATACTGCATGAACTTTAACGTGATAACAAATTACATGTACACGTATCTATTAATTCAAAGCATATAATGAGGCGGATCTATGGGGCTCTGAGGAATATCTTCACTTCCTCGCTTTTTGAAATCTTGTTAATTTTGTTCAGATTTTGCAAAAATGAGCACATAACAGTCAAAATCCTGATTTCTTAAGATCCGCAGCTGAATGAAGTGCATTATTTATAACATACAGCTTAGTTTCTAATCGATCTACTAGTATCTATCTTTATTCTTTTAAAATATCTAATCTAAATTTTTGTTAAACATTGACAAAACAAACAACATGTACGTACCCTGTGTCAAATTCATGGTCCAGAGGTATTCTTGTTTAATACAATAAAACAGATCAATATTATAATAGATAACTTTCTTATTTTATTAATTTTGGCATGTTCTTCAGTAACTTAATAATACACCGTGGTTCAATAAATATTATAGAAAAGTAAAATATCATGCAACAGTCTCCAAGAAGGATTAAATCAGATTAAAATAATAAAATACAAATGTTCTTTCTTTTAATACCCAAATATTTAATAAACGAAATGTTAGTTATTGGAAGGCATCACGGTCATGCGGATTAGATCTCTGCAATTGGCTTAGCCTATCAGAACTGCAGTGATTCTGCAATGGAAATCGGCTTTTCAATCTCACTGGAAGGCAACGACGGTGTATTGATATCATGGCGACTGTGACTGACGATCTGTGAGTATTCTGTGTTTAAATAAGTGAATAAAGGGGTGTTTGTACAGTCGTCATATAGGGAATATTCATATTGTGAGCAAGAATTCTGAACAATTAAAAACTGCTAACATCTTAAACAAGGCGAAAGCGTTAACACTTCGACACTTCGGAATGATATATAATTTTAAGAAATTGAATGAACAGATAATAAGAAAACTGGACAGAAAGGGAGTCCTTTCACACTAAAAACAAACAAAAGTTATCCTGTATTCGCTCATAGCTTCAAGTGAGATTTTGTGTATCGCGTAATCTGAGGAGAATAAAATGTCAGCAAAATACTTAAACCGGAAGTCACAAGTTCTGAATGAAGTGTACCGTAAGGAGGGAGATGAGCAGTTGGAGAAAAGTAATTTAGAGGGAGCGATCCAGAAATACTCGGAGGTAAGCGTCGTATTGACGTAAACATTGATAATGGCGACGTGAATATGTGCAAAACTCTTTTCTAGTCGTACTACACCCAATGTAAGGACTGGTGGAATAATAACTGCTTTATGTCTTTATAACTTGGCTTTAATACCTGACAAAATATATTTTTTATGTGTTAAAATTCACATACTGTTCCACGAACAAAAATGTTTTTACAAATTTATTTCCCCAAAGCTGCAACATTTTAATGACGCGTTCGATATAAAAACTATTTCCATTCCTATTATGTAGTTCGTTTCGCGCTTGCTAGTTAATAATTTTAACTACAAGAATGTACAATACTTATTATTATAGCTTTCCTGTCTCGTCCTCCTCTATACATGAAAATATACAGTATTATTATATTTTAAAATACTACATGTATGATTTGGACAATTAGTAAATCGGATTATACTACCAGATATGCAGCGTTATTTGACTGGTGTACGAATTAATTAAGCTTGCATGATACATCTATCATTATGAAACACGATCTCGCATGAATAACATACAAAATTCACTTGTTATTGTTCTAATACAAATATATCATGCAGACATGTAAATCATGATACACAGGATTCACAGGTGGATCGTACGACTCAATATATATTTTTCAATGTCTATTTCGGTCTATGTGTATATGTGGTATGAACCACAGAGTGTTTCCCATTTCTTCAATGCATTTTTTTAAAAACATCTTACTTATTACATTTCATTTTGAATAGGCTCTCAGTCTTTACCCACGAGATCTAAAAGCTTTAGTTAACAGATCAAAATGTCATTTGGGGTCGAAAAATGTAAGGAAAGCAGTTGATGACATAGAAACAGCTTTGCATTTGAACAACTTATATAAAGAGGTGAGTGATTATTGTTATACGGCATATAAATATCGATTCTAAGCTTTGACATGACGATCACGACGGGTGTTATAAAATAGAAGGAAATGCTGGCTTGTTCACCAGTTTTTCTATGACATATATGTGCATTTTTTAATCATATTTTTTGTATGCCGTTTGATTTTGATTTCTGGTTTGCAAAAGTTCATTCTTCGAATTTTGTCCATATCAACCCCGTTTTTAGGATTTTTTTATAAAGTAAGCACACAACACTATATTGAAAAATGCCATTTTTTCTTTTAACTAAAACACATTACATGTAAATAAATAAATAAGATTAAAATAATACCTTTAAACAAAACTATTAGGTTGAACTACCGGTTTCCCGCACATAAGTCTGCGCTGAGGTCAAAGACCGCTCCTTTAAATGGCCAGAGTAAGTATTTATGGGTATTTGTGCCACCTAATGAATTCTGAGCATTAAGTAGAAGTCGCGATACTGCTTAGCTTATGCAATTTTATGAATGACATTTAAACAACTTCTTACATTATAAAATTTTCTTATTACAAAACCAACAGCAACTGTATATTTGAATAATGCTTCCAATTTTTGGACATGATATACGAAATAACCTGGTTTGTGGCGGTTTACAAAAAGTGTAAGCTGGCCCAGACCAGGCTATTGAGTATAACCTGTTCAAAATAACATTCCTTAAAATTTAATTTCTAATGTGTGAATGAACAAATATCAAAACGTTATTTCGTTTGAGATAATGCGGACCAGACGCGTCGACGTTTATGACCTCTTAGTACCAAGCCACATTATACAAAATAACCTGGTTTGCTCAAATAGAACAAACCAATCAGAAAGCTTATTGCAAATAGCATTTAATTATGAAATGTTGTATGCTACAAGTATGCAACTTCGGAATTTATGACTGTCTCACCACAGATGATCTTAGATCATTATTTTAAGAACCTTATATGTATTTGCGCCCACTAAGCGTGGACTGGTTCCCATATTTATCCGACAACATTTTCAAAGACGAAAGAAATTTGCTGGTGGCCTATTTGCACGTGTGAATATACTATTAAATGGCTTTTTGCAATATTTAAACTTTTATATATCTTTGATCAGTTATAAATAGGAATTTTTCAAAAGATTTAAAAGTACGGATAATAATCTATACCTTTTACCTATAGTGTCTAATTTTCCGTGAATAATCGTTTAATATTGAATATAATTACAGTGTTTATGAAACACCAAATTCCCGCCATTGTTGCTTTAAATGGGAAAGAATTATTGACAGTAGTTTTTGGAGCATGCCAAATGTCGATTGCAGTTCAACATAATGAACAGTTCTTCATTGTAATACCTGTATAATTTCGAAAATTAAAAACATTCAAAAGACCGGTCGTCCTCATATTTCAAATTGCAATACAAATATTATTTTAAATATACCGAGCCGATGATGTGATGAGTGATTGAGTACGGATTTCCTTACATTTATGTAGATTTTGATTCACTGTAGGAAGTTTATACTTGTGTCGTCTTTAATCAGGAATATGAGCTGGGAGTTTGTAAGTTATTAATTAGCAGAAATTGCATTGAAACAAAGGAGAGTTTTATCTATATTTTATTGCCATTGGAGTATTTAGGGTTTCCGAGGTTGCGGGCCCCTTTTTTGTTGGACAAATTTTGTGCAAAATTTAGGCAATAACAACGAAATTATAGCCTCAAAGCCTCCTTTCCAATGTATCTGGATTCGCGTTTGTACTATGGGTATAGACGTGAAATAAGGGCCCTTAGGTCTATTCCTTCCATTCCACTTTCTTAGTAGATGAGTTCAGACTTCTTGGACAAAAACGATGGTAATAGTATAAATACCATACTTCTTAGACATTAAGTCTAAATCGTATTCATCAATACATGTTGGACAACAATTGCCTGTTAATTGAAGAGAAAGGTTCCTGAAAGGGCTAGAATATCAATATCATTTGTAGATTTATCTGTTAAAAGAGCTCGTTTGTTGTGTATATATATGTTAATATAATTTTATTGTCGGTATCAGGGTATCGAAATATCTGATGTTTGATTATTGAAATGTTCAGCCTTCTCTTTGCTAGTTTTATGTATGATTTATCAACAGATTAGTACACGCATGATGTTTTTTTCACATATCAGGGACCATGGACAGGTTAAGTATTCCTTTAGATTTGTTTTTGTCCCGGCCTTTATACATGACACTTGGTATTTAATTATCCTATTCTGCAGTATTTTACCGTTTGAGTTTTGCTTGACTTATAACAACATTGCAAATCTAAACCTTCAGCAACAACAAAATAAACGAAACGATCAATTTTAAAAAGCAATATTTGTAAAACGTTTAAAGCCAATGTAAAATATTCATATTATATTTTCATGACAGACTTAGTAATACTGCGTGCATTATAGAAATTGTAAATGTTTATCAGTTTGCTAACCACACTTAAATCAGGCGTTAACACAAGTCAGATGAAAATACGTAGAAACTGGTTAGATGGGTATACTTCAGATAATCTATTGCAAGGATAATAATAACAGTTGAATACAATGTAGTACCAGTGTCCAGCATGTATGCTTAAAGTGTCGTCATGAAATCCAAGTCCCCCCCTGTTCTGGAGCGAACTTTGGAACAGACTTTGAGTCCAAGACGTCCGTTCACTGGATATAATATGTAATCTATATCTTTACGCCAAAGAGTTATTTATTCTGATTTAAAGTTTACTAAAATTATTAGTGCCACCTGGTAGATCCGCGTTATACTGCGATTCTGGCAAATAATTCAAGAAGAAATTCTCCTTTCTGCAACCGATGATATCGTGTGTGACCCAGTGTGTGAACCGATTGTGTTGAAATAACAGAATAAAACATAGAAAACAGCGCACTTTTTTAGAACAAACTGATTTATTCGAACTGAACAATTTTTCCTATATCGAATCATGACTACACTACATATAATTAATATAGTAATTTTGATAATTAACTCTGCATGAAGAAAATTTAGGATTACATTACATTTTAATTAAAATTTAAGGCTAAATGATATTTTAAGTAACTAGACACTATAGATCATATGTTCCCATGAAATATTCTCAAGTATAACTTTGAATACAGAAACCATTTTAAATTCGACATAGTTCTTTGAATGGATGCAACGAAGTACAAATTAATCTGTGTATGTGGCCACTGTTTAATTTCAGATTTTCCATGCAATGATGTGGGGGATTGGTGGAGTACTCTTTCCTTTTCTTTATATTGAAAAGATCACGAATTACTTACAAATTAAACACGTACTTTTAAAAAGATTTTATATGATGCGATCATTAATACATTCAATATTGGACTCAGTTATTGCTTCTGTTTTTTATAGTTATAATTGATCTAAAATGAATGCAAATGGAAAGTCGGTAAATATCAGCATGATATTATGTAACACAAATCGTGATATGAGCCTAAATTAAATATACTTTTATTATAAAGTGCGTTACTGAAAGAATCTATATTAATTAAGTATTCACTGGTCATTCATGCAAGGACTCTCATGGAAATAATATACACTTAATAAGAGCAGGTATGTTCTTTACAAAAATTACATAACAATCTAAAATGCATTTGGTGTTTGATGTACTTTTGATTGTCGGATCTTGTTGTTTTCCATTTCTATGCGACTTTTTTCTTACTGGGTGGTGAATGAATATTAAATATCCGCGACAATTTTCCCGCCATATCTGAATTCCCGAGCTATCTAGTTAACATTTCCCCTCTAATATATATGGGAGCAATCATTTTCTTCCGGATCCAAGTGTGTTTTCGGATCCCACTTCTGACATGCAAACTGTACTAATTTCACTCCGTATTAGACCCGTGAGAGTAGTTATGGACATGAAAGAGCCATCATCATCATTTGTTTTAGATGATCGGTTTTTAACAGTACAAATGTCCCTTTCATTTTCTGTATTATACACATGTACCAGCATATTGTGTCTAAATTTAGTAGTCACTATTCTGGCTGTTTAATACAACATTGTTGCCTAAGAGCCCTGGCGTTTCGTACGCTGCATGAAAAAGTATTATTTCTGATATCCAGATCTTATTCAGAAACATAATGTTTCTGACTAAAATATTTTAGACAATGGATCTTCATCATTTCATTAATGTATCTTCTGTAGAGCTGTATTTGACCACTGACTTTTCTAACTATGCCCTGTGGTAATTTAATGCTGCCTGTTTGTTGTAGAGTTATTTTTGACCACTCTTTTTTGTAATTATGCCCAGTGGTAATTTAATGCTGTTTTTGATCACTCTTTTTTTTTGTAACTATGCCATGTGGTAATTTAATGCTGCCTGTTTGCTGTAGAGTTGTCTTTGACTGCTGACTTTTCTAACTATGCCCTGTGGTAATTTAATTCTGCCTGTTTGCTGTAGTGCTGTTTTTGAGCACTCTTTTTTGTAACTATGCCCTGTGGTAATTTAATGCTGCCTGTTTGCTGTAGAGCTTTTTTTAACCAGTCTAATTTTGTAACTATGCCCTATGGTAATTTAATTCTGCCTGTTTGCTGTAGTGCTGTTTTTGAGCACTCTTTTTTGTAACTATGCCCTATGGTAATTTAATGCTGCCTGTTTGCTGTAGTGCTGTTTTTGAGCACTCTTTTTTGTAACTATGCCCTATGGTAATTTAATGCTGCCTGTTTGCTGTAGAGTTGTTTTTGACCACTCTTTTTTTCTAAGTATGCCCTGTGGTAATTTAATGCTCCCTGTTCGCTGTAGAGCTTTTTTTAACCAGTCTAATTTTGTAACTATGCCCTATGGTAATTTAATGCTGCATGTTTGTAAATGCAATATACCAGAGTGAGTTCACCAAAATGGAGGAAAATTGTACTAACTCAGGAATATCGCGGTGATGAAAAGATTCCATTTTTCCAGTTTTTGCCTTGATATTCCCATTTGTTATACGGACTTCCTCTTTTGACCATTTCTTTTTTACTATTACCTAGAGTTTATCAGTCCGGTTATTTTGTTATTACACTTTATTTGTCAAACCGGATCAAACGAGCCAGATATTCAGAGTTTAGAAAAAAAACCTTGTAGGCTGTTAACCAGCTCAACTTTAACTACTTTGCCCTTTTGCTGATAAAATGAAAAACAATATTAGTAAATAAACGGTTTTCGAAAGTAATGATTTCCGATGTGAAATCAGAATTCGATTATGCTCTCTTTTGAAGCAAAGATGTTTTGAAATTCATTAAGTTTCTTGTTATTGAATTCTTTTTCTTTCCTTGTTCTATACGCATATTACAATCCTTTCACAAAATCCATTTGTGTTTTAAAAGCTGTATCAAAATCCCACTGATTTAAAACTCAAACCTACTGAAGTGAAATACTTAGTTTGTATTCGCTTAATAATGTATTTTAATTACCAGTCATGAAAATTATAAGTGTTTAAATATTAGAAACTTAATACATATATTTTCAGTAGGAACTTAGGGATATTCCTTTGTTAAAGTGCTCTCTCATTATTTTCGTGATTTCTATTTTTGATGCAAATTGAATTTCAAGATTTTCAGAATCAATGGAACATTCGGTCAATATAAAGTTACTTCCGGTAGCATCACTAAGAGATCTGCTCAGACTTTCACCTTTCACAAACAACGTCAATCATAATTCGTTATGAGCTTCGCGTTGGTCCATTACAACAAAAGTTAGTGATATATAAGACCTTCATTGGCTTTTAAAGTAAATTATCTATAAATTCATCACTTATGGTTCATTTTCACTCTTCCTTTTTATAAAATGTATAGTCAAATAACGGTTTGTATAGTAGACTGCTATAAAAATCCTTCAGTTAAATAACAATTTGTTATTTCACGAACATGAACAAACACAATAGTTCCCGAGGGGTTTTCATCAAGTAATGAATGGCTTTAACATATATGTTAATTTATTTACATAATTCTTCATATTTTGCAAAAATAACATAATTCTTAATTTTGAGATAAATCACTCGTGACTTTTTTTAGTATTTACTAAATCCAAACAAGTATTAGTGTGAAATTAAAACGGAAGTCAACCCAAATTATTTCAAATCTTTTCCGGTTGATTTTTTTGGGGGGGGATGCAGGGTGTTGTCTACCTTAAATGATTTTGACCCAATTCGGTTCAATCTCGCACAGAAACGAAAAGTCAATTACATCAGTAGATTTAACATGTTATTTTTCATAAAAAAAATTACAGAGTTCCAAATACAGACTTAAAACAAACTTATTAATGTTAACTTTATAGTGGTGAATCGCATTGTATTGTAAAACCATTCATATTTGGACCACATTCCGTTATTTTCTTTATTGACTTTTTGAATAGTCTTTTATGGACTCGGTTGATTCAGAGAAGTCATTTACAAACTTCACTGTTCGATATCGACGTCATGCTGATTGTGATACCATTGACAAAAGTTTCAAAATCATTTAGTATACTACTTCAATAAGTAAACAAGCCAGAATCAATATATCTATTGAAAGTTTCCTTGTGTACCTTATCTTACTGTATTGAAATGCGATTAAAATATATACATTTTGTACTGCGAGAGTCTATTTTCTGATTTTGTAAATAAATCTAGATTTAAGATGGGATTATAGGGATTTAAACATTGAGAACGTACAGGAATAGTACCCTGGATTCTTATATTAAGAGGTTTATGTGTTAAGAGATTAGTTCTTGATCGGTTCTTATTCCATTTATCATGAAAATCTGTTCAATATTTACAATTTTGACTTAAATATTAACTTATTGTAAGTAAGGTAAGTGATCTTATGTATTCATTTTTATATAGTTTTGCAAGGAATTCCGGCGATACATGTATCTGTCTTCTATGTATGGCAAGGAATTCCGGCGATACATGTATCTGTCTTCTATGTATGGTAAAGAAATAGGGGATCCTTTAAAATATCGTTTTAAAAAAATCTGTTATTTGTGTTCAGGAACGAATGCAATTATTTGATGCAAGCATATAACCATAAAAATCGTTGTGCAATAAACTGTTAAAAATGATTTTGGAGTTAATGCATTAGTGAAAGTAACTGGTTGTTCACTCGTTGATATATTTAACTAATATAGTAAGTTCCCCTTATTGTTCTAACAACAAAAATGGAACAGTATTTAACATGTCAGATGAATTAGGCGAAATTAACGTCAAATATAACACATAAAAATCTGTTTTTGGGAAAAAAACGCAGAGAAAGATGTGGAATATTTTCCCCATCATTTCTTTCTTATACAATTTTATGGCACTCATTGGACTCCCGTTGTTAACCATGCTGAAACATTTTGAAAATTAAATCTTCTGGTTCAACACTACACTGCAGTCTTTAAATAAGATCACGGTCTATTATTGTTATATTTTGTTTTTATTAGTTTTGTTTGTTTGTTTGTTTTTATCTTTGGTTTGTTTCGGTTTTGTTCATTTATTATGGGGTGGTACTTATGTGTTTGGTATAAACATAAAACAAACTTGCACTTCAGAACTTCCCTTGTCCAGAAAGACTAACATTATTCACGGTTTTTTTATTACCAGGTTGTCCAAAATATTGCAAAAATTAAAATTGAACTCATTATGTGAATTGGTCGTTTTTTGTTTTTTTGTTTTTTTGTTTTTTTTTTTTCGTTAAACGATTATTTAAGAATTTCTTAAAAACGAGTGACCACTCTTGTTTTGATATTGTTTAATCAGATCATTAAAAAATAGTGTAAAAGTATACTAGAAAAGATCAAACTGCATTTCTTTCAAGTTGACTTAGTGTGTGAGCGATACCGAGAAACAAGTTAATAATGTTGAATGGCCGGAAAGGAGATCGTAAACCAGATAAGTAAAGAGTCACTCCATATTTTGGATCATAATAAACAAATTACATAAGTTTTGCATTACTGACATAAAAGTATTAGATAAAATGTCATTTTAAAACGCACTGAAACTAAACATAATTTTAAATCTCCGCATAAGTACTTTTCCAGTACCAAATTACCTACAATGGAATTTTGACAGGTACATGTATGCAATGGAGAACTCTATTCACGACTTTTGGCTAGGTTCCTGATAGGTACATAAAACACTTCGTAAATCACCGTAACAGGTGGCCTATATATTTATTTACTGTTTTCATAAGCACAACCTGTGGTTGACAGTGGTTTCTAATGTACAGTGATCAAATACAGAAGAAAGCAATTAGAAAGATATAAAGAGTTTTATGCTAACGTCAAACGTTTACTTAACAACCTATTTTAAACGAATTTTAAACCATTAAAAAGTATATAAGTGAATTATGAGATAAATGCATTTTACTTGTAATTAGATAATCTACAAGATTAGTAAAATATGAAATGTTTTCAATTCAACAAAAGGGTATGATGAAGGTTGAAGGCCATATAATCCTAATTAAAGTGGTACTTTATGAATATTGGTACCATAAGACGATGACATTTTATTCAATTATTTTCATGCAATTGATTGAACTGACAAAAAATCATTAACTTTTATATACATGTATTCATTTACCCGGCTTTATACTCACTTTCATTGGAACTTGGCATGATTTACATATACAGTCATGAGCAAAATTTCACCCAAATCCCAAGCTCAATACAATTTCCGCTAGGCGTTATTGATGGAAAGCAAATTGACATAGGCTTACGAGTTTCGAAAAAAAATATGGTACATAACTTATATGTCTTTTGACTTGATATGTCAAACAATAGCTGACCGTGACAATTTAGTATCAACTTTGCAGAAGCTTTACAAGCTTCCATGACCGTAACTGAAGTAAGTTTGTATAGAGAATGGATGAAAAGATGATGTCTAGACGGACCAACGCAAGTATTGATGCATTATAGGGGTTTCAATGCGTTAGGACATGGCACAAACTCGTTTTAATTGTATTCGAGTAAATATAGTACAAACGAATAATTAATATCTTTAATGTAATAAGAATAACGTCACTATTTTCAGGCATTACTGCAGAAAGCAGATATCCTGTACCAGACACAGGATTATGACTTGGCCTATATATACTACAACAGAGGACACAAGGTTTACCCTAGGAACAAAGCATTTATAGAAGGCATGAAGAAATCAGAACATGAAATTAATAAGTTGAAGAAGGGCAAAGGTATTTAGAAAAGTAACACGTTAAACGGACGGGTTTAGAAATGTTTATAATAGGGGTCCCAGTCTATCATTTGCTCATTTTTGTCAAAATATTGCACAAGTTAAGAAAGTTTTCGAACAATCGTCGAACCTTCCAACATTGATCCGCAACAAGTGAATAGACATAGGACACAGTTGGTGCTGGAACGATCAGAACGATGAAAAGAAAACGTAATCTATATGTATTTAAAAAGTGGCTCACACGATTTTAAATAGATAACCTTATTTCAAGAATAAGTGCGCCAAGAATAAGTGATGCACGTTTGTTTCTCGATAGCTTGTGTCATCAATATATGATAAAAAGACATTTCGGTTTGGTATCATTAAAAAAATTAAAAAACAATATTGATTATTTAACATTATTAACTCAGACGTGGGTTTCATAAGAAATCTCAAGTAGAAATTTTCCCCTAATCTTAAATTTCAGTGATTTGATTGGTCGAAATTTGAGTTGAGGAAAGATTTTAGGAAAATCTCAATTTAAGATTCTTTATGAAACCGGGTCTTGCTGTATTATTTTTATTTGTATTATATTCGCAAACGAGCATGTGTAGTAAAACTAAAAACTAATACATAAATGATTGTTCTTTGTTTTCAAGGAAAGCGACAGAAACTGACTCCTGCAGGAGACCTTACATATCTGATACATAAAGTGGTAGGTATAACATTAATCTCTTGCCGTTCCCGACGCATGCTAATAAGTCAGAAAAGTTACTCTGTTGTTGTTTCTAGTGCAAGCTTATTACAATCCACACTAAGGCAGATTGATTAACGATTATGGCAATGAAAAAGAATGGTGATTTGTTTCGAAACTGGTATCAACCTCTTTCAAAATGATATAAAGGAATAAATGTATCACATTACAGAGCTCCAACAGTTATAATATGGGCAATTCAAAACTGAGACGCGTCAATATCCAGTTTATACATAAAATCACACAGTATTCATAAAGCTTAAAAACTAAATTATTGACTTATTGTATTTTATTTTCCCCATGAATATAACTTGTTTTTGAGCTTTAAAACTGAACACATTGTCGTCGATAGTGAGTTGATTTCCATAAGATGTGCACAATAGTGAACTTTCTAAAATGTTTGAAGAACAAAAGTTGTCTGATGAAAGCCATACTGCAAAAAGTAATAAGGTAGAAAGATAAAGTGGATCTGCCTGGACTCATACTACAATTTCTTGTTTGTAGCCCGATCCAAAGCCATTCAAATTCCAACATGTGCAAGACAGAAAAGTCAAACAACTTCCAAGTGCAACCTTTAACCAAAGACCATTATGTCAGCTGATAAGAATCCACAAGACGCCAGCAATCAGTTTGATTAAAGCCGTATCCGTTCCCGATCTAAATGATATTTCTGATGACGAAGGTATGCAAGAGAAGAGACCGGAGAGCCGATTGGTAAAATCAACGATCGGAGAATTTTATGACGACAAAAAGTACCTCGAAAAACTTGCCAGTAAAAGCACGGCAACTCGTAAGTATTCAATAAATCATGTCAATAAAAGCACAACTTTTTCGTAATATTAATAAATTTTGCCAGTAAAGCATGGCATTAGTGAGAACTAAAAAACATTGCAAGGAAAAGCACGGCCTGTCTTAAGTATTCATAAACTGTGTGACGCCTCCGAATCAACGTCTGATATTGGAAACTCATTTAGACCCTAAGAAAAAAAGGTAAGAATCTTGCAAGTCGGAAAAACGTTTTCTCATTTATAAGATACGGAATTAATATTTTAGTTCGGGTGGTTTCCTTATCCCAACCGGGAGGAGGGGGTAGATAAAACATGCGACGTTATCAAAACGACGTTTGATTCCAAAAATTTCCAGAAATTTTTGAAAGGCCTGTCTGCAGGTATCAGTAATAGAGAAAACTCTGCTGTTGAGAGGAGTTTGAAACTGTTAAAGAGTAATCAAGGGAACCAAGGTTATAGCGGCAATCAAAAGAATGTAATCCAGGGACAAAGACCAGACATGGAAAACAGACATACACAACAAAAGAACATAAAGCAACTAAAATCACACATACAAAGCAACAAAAGTAAATGAGCAACTCGGACTCCACCAAAAACTGGGAGCATGGACCAGGTGCACCGGTAGGGTTAAACTAATGTAACTTACTTCGGACGTTATCCAATTCATGCAGCCAGCTTACGTTCTTTGGCTCAAAGTCTTCAAGCATCATGATTTGCAATATTAAACTGTGTTTTTAAGGCATTCCTGTAGTAAATAATTATTTTTCTCCTAAATTTCATCAAAATCTCTTCAGAGGTCTTTGCAAACAGGCAATAGTTATGTACAATGCTTTTCATTTGAGCCGAGAAATGGACATTGCCATAGACGGATCCAAAGATAACAAGTGGCCCGCCCCTTACGAATGGTCAAATTTTGAAATTGTTAAAATTTGCAGATAATAGATTTGCTGGCTATATATGCTCATATTTGCACCCCCTCCCAAATAAAAAAATGTCCAACAAAATGAAGTTCCAATTTCCAGTTATCTCCCTGGAATTGCCACTGATTAAACGAAGATGAATTAATTCCCTTTTAAAAGTCTCTGAATCTGCCACTCGTTGCATAGATAGCAATTTATTAATTTCTCCCAATACATAATATAATTGTACTTATTGTTTCCTCCATCTCGTTGGTTCGACACACACTAAAGGTAATTATGTAACTGAAGAAAATACAAGATGTGTCGATTCTATAAAACCCAGTATTATCTTTTTGCATATGAATGAATACAACACTGAACTTTTACTTGGATATTCAAATTGAAACATAAGAAGTTTTTTAACCTAGCTTTAATCGATCTTTTATTATTGTTCAAATTAAAACATTTACACAAAATGATTTGTGAATTCCTGTATACCAGCTCGAACAAATAAAGCAAACGCCAAAACAAAAAAAGAAAAGACTGCTGATAAAATAGAAGAGGAAAAAGATGACGAAGCCACAGTGACCGATGAAAATAAAGACGGAAACAACAAAAACGACACAAAAGACGATGATATAGAAAACGCAGGAGAGGCATCACTGACACCAATTCCAAGAATCAATGTAGAGTTTGACGAAACGTCAAGGCAAGAGGGGAAAACAACACAAAATACAAAAATTGGCGATGATGGTACTTCCGTGCATGAAGTTTTTGTGTTTTGCATTTAATATTGTGAACCTGCTACTATTTTAATAATTAACAGTTTTGTATCATTAATGTGACTGTACCACCATAGAAATCATAAGCACAATACCATCCTGATCTGTTTTCATATTTTGATCTGTAAAACGTTGAGTTTTACTTGATGTTTGAGTGAGCTAACTTTCGTTTGTCCTTTTTTGTGTGTTTAACGTGTGCTTTTGTGTTTTTCAGCTTTTGTTTAAGCAATGATGTATTGTTATTTTAAGCAAGAAATACCAATTATTGCCAGATGCAGTCGATTTTGAATTTACACATATACTAAGAAACTAAATCACAAAATGATATAACTTTAAATACCATTAGCAGCATGAAAATAAAACATTCGTACCAGATTTTAACAACTGATATTTTTTTTCATTGCAGCTCCAGTTTGGGGAACGCCATTGGAAGCGATTGCTAACAACGCTTTGAGCTTCTTATTTGATCGTGTTTCCTACTGGGATCGACTCGGACCTTTACCGCCTCCGCCTACGATTAGAAAATCGAAATCAAACAAAAAATTATCAGCCAGTACAATGTCTCTAAATTCATCTTTTTCGACAAGAACTGTTGACACGTCAACCTCAAAGGTAACTGCTGACTCTTCGTATTATTTTGTGGAGAAAAAACGTGCACCGACTTTCAAACATCGAAGTTCAAAGGAACATGTCAAACTTGAACCTAATAAATTAAATTTCAATTTCACATCAGTGGCACTTTCAAGAAGAGAAAGTAGAAGACTGTCTAGAATTCCTGAGGAACGTCGTTTCGTCCTTCCAGATTCAGAAACGGAGAGTTTCAATGAACTGACCCCTTCTGGATTCGGGGAAACCCCTGAAAGTGCAGGACAGACAGTAACCGATTATATCAAAAAAGAAATCGAAAACATCAATGAAGGTAAGGGCGTGGTCAAAAGATTACATAGAAAAAATGAATCTGTGGATTGTGCCAGAGACAACAACTTTACCAAAATAAAAAAAACAACTAAGGCGGTCTATACTCCTTCAGTGTACGAAAAGGTATTTCCCTTGCGCCTTATCTACATATTGTAAAACAACGTCTAAGGCAGTCTATGGCCTTCAATGTACGATGAGATATTTACCACGCTCCTTAAACCTTTAAAAATCATATGAAGAGGTCTGACTGAAAATTTGAGTAATAATAATTTTAAACCGCGTTAGCAATAAACTAAGCGATCGATCTTGTATTACCAAATTGATTGATAAAAATAGTTTACAGAGCAAGTAAATCTTAAGCATTCATTGACAATTTCACAGTAATTTTCTGTGTTTTTGCTGTAATCAAAGTGCAAAATATGCATAATTTTGAAATTATTACCAGGTTACAAAATGGGTTGGATACAGGAAACAATAGGAAGTTGTGATTCTTGCCTGCGATTATTGGAGAAATATTCTGAGGAAGACGTACCAGAGAAACATGAGATGACGGCAGTAATACACAGTTATAGAGGTAACTGTGCTGTACAGACCCGAAAGTTTGACGAGGCACTCAGACATCATAATGTTGACCTTTCCTTAGGGGACAAATTGTAAGTTTTTACATGATAGTAACTGCAGTAAAACATTGTCTAAACCGAGTCCTTTATAAACCTGAAATCTGTTTAAATCAGGCTTCTTCTGTGGTCTCTTTATGTCCTGAAATCTGTTTAAATCAGACTTCTTCTGGTGTCTCTTTATGTCCTGAAATGTGTTTAAATCAGACTTCTTCTGGTGTCTCTTTATGTCCTGAAATCTGTTTAAATCAGGCTTCTTCTGTGGTCTCTTTATGTCCTGAAATCTGTTTAAATTAGACATGTTCTAGTGTCTCCTTATGTCCTGAAATCTGTTTAATATCAGACATCTTCTGGTTGAATTTTGAATATTGTAAACCGAGCACCAGTCGAAGCTCAACACACGTTAATCTTCAGGCGCGTAGCTGCCGTTAGGCAAAAAAGCTTTCGCCTGCACTTAATTTTGCCAATATTTTTTTTTTTTTTTTTTTTTTGGTTTTTTGTTTTTTTTTAGATAAAATACATCCAGGAGTGGCATAAATGATGCTCTAAAACGCTTTCTCCACGGAACTTTCGGGGGGACCCTGGACCTACACTTTAATTTGGCCTCAGCTACGCTTCTGATCTTATAGGTTTTACTGCTTGTATATGTTTTCATTTTTGCGTTTTTTTTTCCTGTTATATCGCCATAGAATACAGTTAATGATCCGTTATAATAGTTAATCAAATAAACATGTGAATCGTTTAATCATTGTATTCCAATCCACAAGACAAGTATTTTACAATTAAATACTCAAAAGAGTAAGAAAAACAACGTTCTATTACAGAAACAGTAGATCTTGTAGATTCCGAGCTTTAGGTAACATCGGCAGAGTTTACATGTTACAAGGGAAACATCAAAAGGCTCTTGAAACGTAAGTAATAAAAAAACAACAACCAAACTAAATAATAATAAACGAAAAATAAAGTCTCCATAGGGCGAAGTGTTGCCTTTTGCATTTTCAGAAAAAAAATGTTGTTCTAGTAACTCATTTTTCATCTGCTAATGGTAAATGTTTTGACAGACATACTGGATTTGTTTGTAAACTTAGAATTTTATTGAGATTTTTGAAAATGACAAAATGTTAATATCCTACATGCTCGGCATTCGTTATTGACTGTTCACGACGATAGTTAGTGTGACGTCACGGGACTAAAGATGAGAAATGACTAGAGACCTACCAGCGAGTTTTGAATTGGAGTCGATGAAAAATTTGGAACCCACAAATTTAGAGTTGACTCTGAAAATTACATGTCAACCTTGTGGTACATCGCTTGATTACAATGGATTTAGCTCGAACGATTTATTTTACTTTTACAACCAATATTAATGTGTTTTTTGATCAAACTATTTTTTAATTTCATTTTGTCTTTGTGCTTTGGAAGCCTTGTATACCTCCGCCGACTCCGACTCGGCGCCAACTGATCGAATTATTATACTTTTAAATTTTGTAAACATATTTTCTTTAAATTGCGAAATTTTAAATCATTCGTTTTTCATTAGATACTCTGGAAAACAATTTGATAACTTTGCTTTAATGACAATCTTCCAAACTAAATCATAACTAAATCGGATTGTTGTATACAGGTTGACAATGAAGGCTCCGCTGTGCAAGACAGCAAAGGAATCGGCATCACTATTCCACGAGATCGGAAACTGCTTCCTAGCATTGTCCCATTTCCTGTATGCTAAAGATGCAGCACGGAAATCTTTGCAGTGTTCCGAAGAGTGTGGGGACAAGCGGCTTCAGCTACAAGCATGTGTCCTGATTGGTCTTGCCGATGGTTGGTTTCTTTTCAATATTTTCATCGCAACGGGGCTTTATCAGAATAACATGTATTGTTTATCTTAAACTCATACTATATTTTTACATTTTTTCTAAACAATCAATGCAAACCAAATATAATATTTTACTGAATAATCTTATCGAGGTTTTCAAGGATGAAATATTTGAAAAGTTCACGAGACTCAAAAAGTATTTATTTATTGTTGAAAAACAGCGTAATGGTACGGTGTAAATGGAAAATTCAAATCATAAATATTTTAAGTCCCAAAAAAATTGAAAAAGAGGACAGAAACGAATGACAAATCGAAGTACACAAATATTAATTTAAAGTTTCATGCATCTGCGTCCTGGACTTCTGCAAATCATTGTGCTTTTACGAAAACAATCACGAGTGGCTTCATTTGCTACACAAAGATCTATTAAACCATTTTTTTTTTTAATTTTCAGTAAATATGAAGAAATACAAAGATGCCCATAAGTCTTTTGAGGAAGGTCTGACACATGCACAAGCTTTAGGTAAATATTTTGATTTGTACATATAAAAGGACAAAACTATATGAAAGCATTAGCCTTAAAATACAAGAATGTTTTATCTAATCATTGTTTTACTTGCCAATAGAGGTACATACCAATACCTTATAGTAGTCTAAGAAAGAGATCAGTGGCGGAACAGTAGGGTTAGAGACATGAATTTTTTGACTTATATTTACTGCAAACAGCTTATATAAGTCTATATATATACATGTCATACCAAAATTACATATGTAACATCCATTATCGTAACATTTAACGAAATTAATTATGTTTTGTCTTTTCTAGGTGATAAGAAGGCTGAAGAAGCTATGGAGCAAGCATTGGTGGACGTCAACAAGAAAATAGCCCATAAACTGAAAACAAAAACTATCCACAAACGGACCGACGAACTTAATCAACAAGCACTTATTCAAGCAGTCTGAACAACGATTCATTTTCAATTAAATGTGGAAATATTTCAATATACCGATGAATATAAGTATTACACTAGTTATCATCCTCACAGCATGGTTCCTTTGGTTGCTTTAACTTTGGGATACATGCACAGAAGCGCCGGCGTTTTCTATACTTCATCATCAGTTATTCTGAATTCTTTAAGATAAAACTGACTTGAAACGAGTGTTCATTATGAATACTCATATTAGTCAAATGAAAAACTGAAATGCCTGATATCGAAAACCAGTATTTTTCTGTATTATATGTGTGCTCTCATTTATTGTCAAATTTTAATTTTCAGGAAGATTTTGAACACCATTCACAATCAAACAAATGGTTTAATTACGAAGTCAGATTCTCGCGTGCAATGTGTTCAACAAAACTCATGCATTTTTGTGTTTTCTGAATATTTATTCCTACACATGTATAAGTTCCCATCAAACATGTGTAATACAGAGAAACCTATATAAACTGTTAAACAGTAGGAAGTGATACGACAGTTACCCGGTTTATAAAGGGGTGTTGAGTGTAGACGGCTTCTGCAATAGCTGTATATGAATTGGTTTGAAAATGTTAATACTGCACACTTTGTGACATTTTTTCTCACTGTCTGTTTGTGTTTTACCAAAGTTACATTTATTATTCTGTTGTTACTTGTTATTTTTCATAAGAATAATAAAATTTATTCAACCATTCATTAATTGTATTTGTTGTTATGCAGAGATTTTAGGGTCCGTGCAGAATGAACTTCACCTCTACTTACAAAAAGCACGAACTGTGCAACTCTAAATATGTCTTGTTCCCATTTCGCCTAAGCTGCCCATTACGGTAGATAAAATTATTCCCATTTCTCTTAGTAAAATTTGTAGTGAACTAAGGCGAAAAAGGAACTTGTGTAAACATATAATTAAGTGGTAGTTTGTGCTTTTATAGCAATTAAACCTTATATACACATATAACAAGAACAGATATGTAGATCTCAGTATTATTATATTATTTCATTTATTTTTTATTTGTGAATGATTAGGTGGAACTAGTTGCATGGCTTTCTGTCTTCATGTATTTTTTTACAATATTTTAAATTTATAGCTTAAGGAGAAGAAAAAACTGATAAAAAATTATTTTACAATTATTTTGTCTTAATCATTGTAACAACACCTCATTATAATTTTACAACAGAAAAATATAAAATTTCTATTTCGCCTAAGTGCTTCTTACCTTTTTTCACTTGTAATTCACAGCTAAGGAGAAATGGGAACACTAAATATAAGTCAAGCGGGGATTGTAGGTCGGCTAACCCACCGATAGAATACAAGTCAAGCAGGGCTGTAGTTTGGCTAACCCACTGATAGAATACAAGTCAAGCAGGGCTGTAGTTTGGCTAACCCACTGATAGAATACAAGTCAAGCAGGGCTGTAGGTTGGCTAACCCACCGATAGAATACAAGTCAAGCAGGGCTGTAGGTTGGCTAACCCACCGATAGAATACAAGTAAAGCAGGGCTGTAGGTTGGCTAACCCATCGACAGAATATAAATCAAGCAGGGATTGTAGGTTGGCTAACCCACCGATAGAATATAAGTCAAGCAGGGCTGTAGGTTGGCTAACCCACCGATAGAATACAAGTAAAGCAGGGCTGTAGGTTGGCTAACCCATCGACAGAATATAAATCAAGCAGGGATTGTAGGTTGGCTAACCCATCGATAGAATATAAGTCAAGCAGGGCTGTAGATTGGCTAACCCACCGATAGAATACAAGTAAAGCAGGGCTGTAGGTTGGCTAACCCATCGACAGAATATAAATCAAGCAGGGATTGTAGGTTGGCTAACCCACCGATAGAATATAGATCAAGCAGGGCTGTAGATTAGCTAACCCACCGATTGAATATAAGTCAAGCAGGACTGTAGGTTAGCTATAACCCACCGATAGAATATAAGTCAAGCAGGACTGTAGGTTAGCTAACCCACCGATTGAATATAAGCCAGGCAGGACTGTATGTTAGCTAACCCACTGATTGAATATAAGTCAAGCAGGACTGTAGGTAAGCAGGGCGGTATGTTAACTAACCCATCGATTGAATATAAGTCAAGCAGGACTGTAGGTTAGCTATAACCCACCGGTAGAATATAAGCCAAGCAGGGCTGTAGGTCAGCTAACCCACCGATAAAATATAAGAAAGCAGGGCTATAGGTTTGCCAACCCATCGAGTGAATATAAGTAAAGCAGGGCTGCATGTTAGCTAACTCACCGATAGAATATAAGTCAAGCAGGGCTGTAGATCATCTAACCCACCGATTGAATATAAGTCAAGCAGGACTGTATGTTAGCTATAACCCACCGATAGAATATAAGTCAAGCAGGGGTGTAGGTTAGCTAAACCGCCGATAGAATATAAGAAAGCAGGGCTATAGGTTAGACAACCCACCGGGTGAATATAAGTAAAGCAGGGCTGCATGTTAGCTAACTCACCGATAGAGTATAAGTCAAGCAGGGCTGTAGATCATCTTACCCACCGATTGAATATAAGTCAAGCAGGACTGTAGGTTAGCTATAACCCACCGATAGAATATAAGGCAAGCAAGACTGTAGGTTAGCTATAACCCACCGATAGAATATAAGTCAAGCAGGACTGTAGGTTAGCTATAACCCACCGATAGAATAAAAGTCAAGCAGGACTGTATGTTAGCTATAACCCACCGATAGAATATAAGTCAAGCAGGACTGTATGTTAGCTATAACCCACCGATAGAATATAAGTCAAGCAGGGGTGTAGGTTAGCTAAACCGCCGATAGAATATAAGTAAAGCAGGGCTGTAGGTTAGATAAACCACAGGTAGAAAGTACAATAGCACTAAATTAAAAAAAATCTTTGGTGAGGAATGTATGTTTTATGCAATAAACTGTCTATGGTAATGCTGTAGGATCTAAGTTGTTCATTTTCTTCAAGTAAATGTGAAACAAAACAAAACCATTATCTTAAAAACATTACGGTCCAGCCTTCGGTCATTAAATAACCCAATCAATCCCAAAATACATGTAAAACAACAGTTTTGGATTAGAAAACTAGAAGTGTTCTTTTTTTAGTTCACTTTACAAAGCTAGGCGCTTGCATAATTATATCTTTTTGTTATCATAGATTGTTGCCTCGTATAGATAAACCTGAAGATCATTTTTTTTTAAGTTTTAATACGTAAATACGAGTATTAATTTCAAAATTTATCAAGCATATTTAATGACACAACTGTTCAAAATCTTATACCCCTATTTTGATAACCTTGAACCTGCAATTATTTTTTATAGCTATGAAATATCTAGTAGAAATTTATTTTTTTATTATACACCAGTTACGTCGGATGTTAATTTTGAAGATTATACTCCTTTATCGTGAGACTGACTGTACAATATCCAAATCTAGATATGAGACCCGTGGTCATATTATTACCGGTGACTTTAACATCGTCGAAGACAGAGTGGCAATAAAGCTTTGAGAAAAAAAAGATAGTCCACCTTAAAAAAAAAAGGCTGGACAGAGTGTCGACGGGTCATACATGACGCTCTTTCATCTTTCGATGAATTCATAAACAATGTAAACATTCGAATCTTTCACCTTAAAAACAACATAGAAATTAGCAGAAAACTAAATCCATGTTAAAAAATTAAAACTTAACTTCAGAAACTCGGTTATCAGTTCGTATTTGTACAGGCAGACAAAGCAGCTAATAATGTGATAGTGGTGTGACGTAAATACTAAATAAATGTACTTAAGAAATGAAATTTTGAAATCTTCTTAATTCCAAGTCACGTATTGAACAGAGTGTCAAAAGTAATCAAAGTCATTACTGACAAACATAAGCTAAAAGCCCTCGCTGAACATTTTCAAGTCCCTATCATGTATTGGTTACCGAAATTACACAAGAATCCCTTCTTGACCCGCTTCATCCCAGTAAGTGTAAGTGCCTCAATCTGTAAAACTTTGAAAATTATACAGCCGGGTTTTTTTTATTTATTCACGATATTACGAACACGAATACGAAAATTTTATTAGATTCGGTACAATTATCAATAACAAGCAACATATTTAAGCTCTACTGAACTTTTAGTCGACGCTTGTGAGTACTTTTCAAATACATATAAAGATATGTATTCAGTTCAGAATTCTAAATTTACCGAAAACACCCACCTCCTCATTTGTGATGTTTAAAGAGTAATCAAGGGAACCCAGGTTATAGCGGTAATCAAAAGAATGTAATCCAGGGACAAAGACCAGACATGGAAAACAGACATACACAACAAAGAACATAAAGTAACTAAAATCCTACATACAAAGTAACAAAAGCAAATGAGCAACTCGGACGCCACTAAAAACTGGGAGCATGGACCAGGTGCACCGGTAGGGTAAGCGTCCTCTGTTTTTCTAGAAGCACCCGCCGAGTTGCTCATAAAAAGTCAAGTCCGGGGTAGACAAACGAGGAAAGGAAAACCATGACCCGTTGAATAAATCAGTTTTCATGGTGCAGATGGATACACCATAACGATCCACGAGTTCATGATGACAACCATAAAATTTCTGTAGTCATGACTTCAATCTTGAAGCAACATAACCCTGTTCCAGAAGCCTATTTGTTAGAGTTCTAGCGCGATACAAAAAGTCTGCTTAGTTTCGGCAAGCTCTGGCATAACGTGATATGAACACTCCATACGCAGGTGCTGAAGATGAAAGGAAAGTTGACAATTCTGAATGAAAAGTCATCACGCTTGTCGTAGTTTGGTCAATAGTTTTCCTTTACCATCGATTTCTAAGTGTAGGTCAAGATATGAGGGTGACTTCACAGTGTCTGTAGTATCCTTTATCTCAAGTTCTTTGGAGTAGATGCGATGTATCAAATCCCCGAAATTAGGATTGTGTAAAGATAATACGTCATCTATATAGCGGAAACTGAGATTAAAGGATCTAGCTAAACGATATTCCTTCTTTCGGATCAGATCAGCTATAATATTTTTTTTAGAAATAATGAGAGAACACAAAAATGGATCGACCAAACTTTGAACAAAGTTGTAGAAAATCAACACCAAAGCATCCTTCACCTGGTAAAGAGCATCCCAATGGCAAAGAACGAAGTCGTCAGAGTCCACCAGGTAGTTCCTGAGGAAAAAAGTGGGGGCCCTGATTTAAAAATATGACTTATGTTACCATTTGTGATGTTTTTAAATATGTTATATTTTAAATGTATAAACATGTAGCGTATTACGGCGGCTTATTGATTTTTTGGCTCACGTTTACTGTGATATTTATAGTTTAATGCTAATTGTTTTGTATTTAATCATTACGCTTAATTTAACTGGTATCAAAATTCTAAAAAAAAAAAAACAATAACAATAAATATCAAAATCCAAATAATAATTTGAACTTTTCTTGATCGTATGAGGAAACAATGATATTTTATATGAATGGTATCGGTGGGTTTCAAAATCCTGCTGTCAAAATTTAAACAATCATTCATATATATATTATAAATAGATCCCATCTGTATGTTTATCCGGAAAAAAATCGTCTCCGTTCCTACCCCAAAATTATCTTGAAATTTCCTTGACATGCGCACTCATAAGTAACAAAATTTAAAACGAAAAAAAAAATGTCAACAAATAGAAATCTCAGTGACAGCTAAGGTCTTTGCATTTTTTTTTATAGAAATAATGAGAAAACACAAAGATGGTTCGACCAAACTTTGAACAAAGTCGTAGAAAATCAACACCAAAGCATCGTTCACCTGGTAAAGAACATCCCAATGGCAAAGAACGAAGTCGTCGGAGTCCACCAGGTAGTTCTTGAGGAGAAAAGTGGGGGCCCTGATTTAAAAATGAATGACTAATTGACAGGGATGTTGTTCTGGTAGGCCAAAACCCCTGACGTCATTCGACATAATGTTTGACGGATCTTCAAAATGTATCTTTATATTGGCAAGAGGCAGAGAGAAGTTCTCGCAATTTTTTCTGATGGTATTCCAGCAAAAATTGTAAACTTGTATAGTGCCTCAACTTACCACTCTAGTTAATATGTCAATTGAAAATACTTGTTTTTCTGATAAATTGGAAGAGGCACATTTTACATCTTTATTTAAAAAAATAATTTACTACTTTTTTTTTTAAACAAAAACAATAAAAATTACTGGCATTCATTTTACAGTTAACACCACTTGTAAACTGAAACAGGGACTTAATATTACATCAAAACAATCTTAATCTTTAATTGAAATCCGTTACAGAAATTCGTGTCATCTCCATCATTGTATCTTTGTTCGTTTGTTACAATTTTGCTAGATCTAAGCCTAAATTGTGATATTTATGATTAATTTGCCCAGAACATTTATTTAACTGCCGTTTTAACAGAATTTCAAGGCATTTCCATATTGATTTGAGTGTATTTGAGTAAAAAGGCGGACTGACCCCCATTCCTTTGGTCAAAATGATGTTCTTTCGATCGTCGAGTTCTACTTTCCAAATCTGTAAATTATGTCATGCATGTCTTTATTTAATTATTCACCAGTGAATGAAAATCAAATGTCAGCTAGCCGCCATTGTTGTTTTTGTACCCCTATTCCATGCATTGATGATGCAGAGATTAAATAAGTATGGGGAGCCATATGGGATACAATACAATTCCACTAAATAAATAAAATATGCTAGTTTTGGATTTATTGAAAAAAATATACAGAAGAACTGGAATCAGATCTGTTTTAGTCTTAAAGAGAAATATTTATAAGTGGGAATTTAAACTCTTTGGTTTTTTTTTTTTAACAAATTATTTCAAAATGATGTTTATCTTATTTCAATTCCTATTCAAATAATTATTTGATTGAAATTGATTCAGAATTGAGATCATTTAGAATTTTTTAGATCACTTAAAATTGATTTACTGTTGGGTGATTTCAATCATTAGATAGTTGAAACTTGCTAATTTTTAATTGATAAATATTCAAATATTCTTATATAGGCACATTTTGTATTTTATATACCATTTTTTTGTGCAAGTTATTTTTCATTGGAAATGAATAAATTCTAACTTAGAAAAATTAAATCATTTATACATTTAATAGAATAACTTAAATACAATCAACAAAAAACTGTCAAACAAAAATATCCATTCTGTACTGCATTAAAGGTACATGTAGATTTTGAAGCATTATGGTGATACTGTTTTTTCTTCATTTTTTTTAAATATCTGTAAATAAGAAAATATCCCATATTAGCTTAAATTTGTTCATTGTGAACTTATTCTATTGTTACATGTAAATACTGCATATCTATAAATTTCCATTGAATTTTTGTACATGTAAGTAAAATGTTTTTAAGATGAGGGAAAATATGTTTGATATTTTAATTTGTCAAATCCTCAAGAAATGTTTATTTTTTGTTAATCTGGCTTTCCATAGTTTTTTTCGTATGACACACAACATATTTTGGTCATGTGATTGTTGTTTGGGAAGCTTTGCAAATGGCAGATGACTTCACTTCTCTTTAGGTCTCAGTATCGTATTAATTTTCCCATAGATTTCTATAGTGAAGTGCATATTTTTAGGATTTTTAAAAAAAAATATGTAAATTGATTCAATAAAACTTTCACTTATGTAGCATTTCTAAGGACATGTGAAAAAATAATTTCCTGCAAAGAAAATAGGGTGAGTCCACAAAGATCGGACAGAAAAGTAGCCTTGAACTATAGCCATTTTCCCTACTTTCACTTTCGTTTTGCACTCACCAAACCAACCTTTTCAGTGGAACATTTTTATGTTTTTATGTTAGATTTTCTTTTAAAAGAGTTCTTCATCTTACAGTGTGATGTTTGGTCTTTTTTGTAAGTCATTGTTCATATCTTTTGACAAAACATTAGTTTGTAGAGAGGCAAAAAGAAAATGCACTATATTTTTATAGCATCCATGTATTGACATACACCCGCTCAGGGATATGCAATATGATACTGGTACCTTTAAAGAACACGAGCTGGCAACTTTTAACTACTTTTAAAAATTCTTGGCGACTTAAATCTCCATTTTGCCGTCTATTTTATTAGTGCCCTTCCTCTATTTCCAGAATGCAGTAAAAAAATTCTGGAAAAAATTTACCCACAACAAATAGGGTTACCATAGAAACTATGCTAAAATTTGCTAAAAAGTTGATAAAATCAGGTGTAAAAATGTCCAAATTTCCTGCAAAATATCTTAAATTTTTGTTTCATGCCCTGAAACTGTCAAAACTTTTTCTTTGGAAAACCCCTTCCTCATATGGGCATCACCGGTTAGATTTTTACATGTATTTCACTTTGTAATCCACTTATCAAATTTAGCATGGTAAAAAATTGAACTTTCTCCTTCAGTGTAGTCAAATTATCATTGAAAAAAAAGCCCCTGCCTTCAACAATGAAAATATATGACACTTTGTGAAATACTTTTAAAAGTTTTCAGAAAATGTTTTATCTACAATAGAATCTTCATTTTTAATCACTATTGCAACCACCTGTTTCCATTAATGTCATTTTTCATCCCTAGCCAAAAGTGCAAAACTAAACTAAACTGTGTAGTGCTGGCTTTAATTTTAATGCATTCAAAAATCTCCTCTGCCACTACCTTACCAATTGGAACCAAATGTGTTAGGAATGTTCCTTAGGGTATTTTTAATAGAACAGTAGTAGGGATTTTTGATCCATGGAAAAATGTGGCCGCTGTTACTAAAAATAGAACAAAGGGGTCAGACAGTTGGTTTTTTTTTTTCATATATGTCCAAAACCTGTAGGTTTAGCCAAAATTTTGAAATAATCCTTATTATAAGGCCTACAAAAGTATCCAAAGGATTAAAGTTGTCAGACGACTCCTTGTAAGAGTTTCTGCCCTTGAAAGGTGAAAAATTACTTTTTTTTACGTTTTTCAGCCAATATCTTGAGGACTATGATAGAATGAAACTTTCAATCACTGAAATGATCATTTTGATAAGGTCTTCAAAAGTTTGCAAGGATCAAAGTTGTCGGACAACTCCTTATTGGAGTTGTTGTTCTTGAAATGCAAAAATTTTACCAGGTGAGCGATTCAGGCTCCTGGGAGCCTTTTCTTTCTACCTAACATACTGGTACTGTTCATGTCTTTATACTGGAATCCTAATAAATTTTTTAAATCAAGTTAAATTTTTAAACAACATATTAATAAAATTTCTTCTCCTCTAGTGGCCCCCAATAGTGATGCTATGACTAACAGGTAGTTCATGCAAGGATAGGTAAGTGGGTAGCACCAAAGTGTAAGTCAGTGACATAATAATAATATCATCAATAAATATACTGTCTGCATCAATGCATCTTGGTTACTCAGACAGAACAATTGCAGTGTAAATTGTATTAAAATGAAAAAAAAGTTTATAGGAAAGCAAAGCCTTAGATATATATACATACATGTACATTGTGTACTAAATAAACTAACATTCAATCATTTATCAATACCAGTAATGAGTATACCAGTCTGCAAATTGCCCATCTAAAACTTCAATTAGCGTGCTTTTTAAAATTTCAATTGAGAGAAGCATTCAGTAATTTTAAGGTAAAAAAGAGGGATGTAAATTTTTATATTTAAATTTTTCTGATTTCACACAATGATATTGGCCAAAGCATGGTACAAATGTACATTTACAATGTACATGTTACATACTTCATCAGGCACTCTTGTTGACAAAATAGGTAAGGTACATACACATGTATATTTCATGCATTTTTTTTTCATCTGTAGACCAAACACGAAGGAAGAGACGATTTAGACCAGGAATGCGAGCACTTCAAGAGATAAGAACCTATCAGAAGTCTACAAATCTACTAATTAGGAAGTTACCTTTTTCTAGAGTGGTAATTTTTTAAGACTTGTATAATACATGTCTCAGTGGTTTAGTGGTTGTTTTCAGTTATCTTGTATGTTCATTGCTGTGGGTCAATGATTGAACCAAATCAAAACCATATATTTTTGTTTTTGGCCTTATTCTGTGTGCAAAAATATCCTGATTCTTTTATAAGGAAAATGAGGAAAGGGGATAATCTAAATGTACATTTACATGTAGCATAGGTCTCACTTACTATTTCCAGGTCAAATGGCCACCCCCTATGTAGAACAAAAACACACTGAACCTAGATCTATGCATTGTAAACTGATTTAGGGTCAATTACATTACAATAAAATTGCAAAAATGATAGTTACACCAATTACAATTACACTATTAAGTATTTTTTTGGAAACTATTTAATTGAATTTCCTAATATATTTTTAAGAGATCAGCATTTTGTTTCTTCTGACAAAATGAACAAAATTACATTTTATTTAAAATACTAATTTATGTGGTTCTGCATTTATTTTAACTTAATTTTTTTTAATATTGCATATAATTGTAGTATTAATTAAGGTGACATATTTTTATTAGTTTGTTAATCAGTTAAGATACATGTGAAAGTGACATTGTCCACAGGTAATATTATTACACATGTTAATCTGATTTGTTGACATTTGTTTTAACAGTTGTTAATTTTAATTTTAGAAGCATACTGTGTACATGCAAATTTGACAAAGTAATTGTGGGCTCTGGTGTACAAGGATTACCTTTTTTTAAAGGGCTATTCAGTGATTACTAATCATTTCATATTGATAGAGATCTTGAAAAAAACTGAGCAAGAATAAGAAATGATTCTTACAAAAATTTTATTTTAATTTTAAGCAAACCTTTCTGCATGACCAATAAATATTATCAGAAATTATAACAATAAATGATATCAGAAATTATGACAATAAACGTTATCAGAAATTATAACAATAAACGTTATCAGAAATTATAACAATATTTTAGGCTTTTTGTATTTTGATTATTGTGATAAAAATATTATTTTACATTCATTACCATAACCTCTTTTATTTTACATTTATTACCATAACCTCTTTTATTTTACATTTATTACCATAACCTATTAACATATTCAGATTCTTTATTAAAGTCTCATGACTTGTACAGTCAACATAAGAATTGTCAATATTATAGTTAAACATAATACATGTGTATATACAAGAATTAAAGATTATCATATATTAAAAGTACATGTGCCATTCTATAAAGAAGTTTGAGATTCTTAAAAACATAAATCGGTTGAATAAGACATTTATAAACACACTTTACACTAAAAAGACATATATAAACACACTTTACACTAAAAAGACATATATAAACACACTTTACACTAAAAAGACATATATAAACACACTTTACACTAAAAAAAGTCTTGTAATTGAAATTTTATGGAAAAGTAATTTACATGTAAAATTGTAAACTTTCGATAACACTCAGAATCAGATACATAATATGTGTAACATAAGGTCAGTTTTAATGCATTACACTCAGTCGCAATTCCATTTTGTTATTACCCCTTTCCCGCATAATCTGTGTGTATGCTGAATAAAAACAGTCAAAAGAAAACTGTGATTGTGTAAATCATATCTGCAATTTACTACAAAAGAGTATGAATATTGTTTACAACTGTGAGTACTTTGCCTCCATGCTGTCTGTTAGCAGAAAAGGTAAAAATGTGGATTTTCAGTATTATTTAATCAAGTAAGTTTTGTGAAAAATTTCTACTATCATTGTACCATTAGCATAATGATTTTGGAGACCATATTTTCCAAGCTCTGCAGTGATATGCAACTTTAAGATGTCATTTGTCCTGGGAATTCACAGTGAAACTTTGAAAATTACTTTTTTATCATGTAAAGTAATGGAAACATTAGAAGTGGTTAGTGGGACCATAAAAGTTGACATGTTTGGACTGAGACCAAAGGGAAGTTGTGATATATACCTTTATGAGTCAGTTCTGGTTTTCTTTTTTAAAGTCTTACTGGAGAACAAATGTATAAATATATATCTACATGCAATTGCCATTTGAGATATATGACATGAACAGTATATAAAACTATTAATTGGCAACTTCATTGTTTTTCTGTTGTTCTGTCTACCTTAGTCTACTGCCATATTACTGAAAAACATCAGCAATGAACATCTAATTGTCTGTGATGTTGCCAATAAATAGAATAATATCAGTTTTGAATGTCTCAACAGAACATCATATCTTGTCGAAACAGGCTCACTGTGAAATTTCCTGCCTCAAATTCATAACTGCCTACTAGTGTATTCTGTATATGTATGATACAGCAGTTTGTCTTTGCCATGTGAATCTTATCTAATTTTGGTATAGTTATCTTTTGTTGTTTTTTGTAGGTACGAGAAATATGTGATGAAATAACACATGGAAGTGTAGACAGAATCAGATGGAATGCAATGGCTATTGCCGCATTACAAGAGGTAGAGTATGATGGGTATGGGGGTAGTGTATGATGTGTAGAGGAGGCAGTGTAGCATAGGTATAGGAAGCAGTGTATCATAGGTTCAGGAGGTAGTGTATCATAGGTACAGGAGGCAGTGTATCATTGATGCAGGAAGTAGTGTGTCGTATGTTCTGTAGGTAGTGTGTGATGTGTATAGGAGGCAGTGTGTGGTGGGTACAAGAGGTAGTATACTATAGGTACAGGAGGCAGTGTTTAATGGTATAGGAGGTAGTGTATCATAGGAACAGTTGGTAGTGTGTCATAGGTACAGGAGGCAGTGTATCATTGATGCAGGAAGTAGTGTATCATAGGAACAGATGGTAGTGTGTCATAGGTTCATAGGGACAGGAGGCAGTGTTTAATGGTATAGGAGGTAGTGTATCATAAGAACAGCGGGAAGTGTGTGATGTGTACAGGAGGCAGTGTGTGGTGGGTACAAGAGGTAGTGCATCATTGATGCAGGAGGTAGTTTCTCATATGTTCAGGACGTAGTGTATCATTAATACAGGAGGCAGTGTATCATAGGAATAGATGGTAGTGTGTCATAGGTACAGGAGGCAGTGTTTAATGGTATAGGAGGTAGTGTATCATAGAAACAGATGGTAGTGTGTCGTAGGTACAGGAGGGAGTGTGTGATGGGTACAAGAGGTAGTGTATCATTGATGCAGGAGGTAGTTTATGATAGGTACAGGAGGTAGTGTATGATGGGTACAGGTATCATTGGTACAGGAGGTAGTGTATCATCGGTGTAGGATGTAGTGTATGATGGATACAGAAGGTAGTGTATCATTGGTATAGGAGGTAGTGTATGATGGGTACAGGAGGTAGTGTATCATTGGTTCAGGAGGTAGTGTATGATAGACCAATGTAGAATATTTTTGTGCACTTCTCAGTGTTGGCAAAGTATTGACTGCCTGAGTGTTCCCAGTTGGCTAACTCTATGAAATGGGTTATAGGAAATCTGGCACAAAAATTATTTTTTTACATTTTTGGGTCATTTGATTTATTACACATGATATATATAATCAAAACACCCCTTGTAGTCACTTACGTCGTTTACTTGAAGATTATTGATTCAAAATTGACAGTGACCCAAGCCATATGAAACTTAATTAGCCATGTGGTCATGTGACCATGTTACATCATTGATGAGTTACAAATCAAGTTAACGTTTTTTTCGGGTTTGCTGATTTTTGTATGAGTTATGGCCCTTGAACTTTTAAAAGTTTGCCCAAATTTTAGTTTTCCACATTTTTAATGCTTGCAGATATTGAGCTGTTTTTTTGGTATGTGAGTCAATCTTGGGTTTCTTAACAAGGTTACATTTCATTTTGCTTTGCTGATTTTTGTCCAAGTTATGGCCCTTGAACTTTTAAAAAGTTTACCAAAATTTTAGTTTTCCACATTTTTTTTCCAAGTGCTTGTAGATATTGAGCTGATTTTTGGTATGTGGGTCAACAATGAGATACAGATTAATTTTATGCTTTGTTCCGCTCTGCTGATTTTTTCGGAGTTTTTGGCCCTTGAATTTACAGAAATTTAAGTTTTCCACACTTTTTTTTAAGCGCTTGCAGATATTGAGCTCATCTCGGTGTTTGAGTCTATCTTGATGATCAAGTTTACATTTTCTTCTGCTTGCTGATTTTTTTACCAACTTTCAGTTTTACAGGCTATACCAAAAGTTCATTTTTACACGCTTTTTTCTAAAGAAATCTTGTTAACATTATCTCAATGTGACAATATGTTAATATAACAAATGATCTGGTAATTATTCATTTAGGATGGTATGGGATTTGAAACCTCATCTGGACTATAATTATTCATTTACATTTATATTGAATTTGAAACCTTATCTGTCCTATTGTCCCTCCCTGCATAACACTTAGCAAATCTGCATCTGTTTTATGGATTTGAAGATCTTTCTTGTCTTTCTCCATATTCCTTCTGTCCAAAATCCAGGTCATTTCCTCAGTTTGTCATTTATACTTGATGATCCAATGTAGTATATGGGTCAGTGATATAAACAGCCAATAGGGGAATATGTATTGTTTTGCAATACTCTCACAATGCTTGTTGTATTATTAATAATTAAAACTATATATATAGTGTAATCAGTTGTAACACAAACTTCACTGGGTTTTGAAATTCTCATAAAACACAGGACAACAACCCTGGTGTTTCTTGTGCCCTGTTTCTGTTTTTGCTGCCTATAAAATCAAACTTTTCATAACCTGGCTGAAGAGACATTCAGTTGGATTTTGGTTTAGAATCGGCAATCATCATAACACTAAATTGTGGTTGATACCCTTTCATATTACTTCTATGAAATGAGAAAAATATTCTAGTTTCAGTTTTAAGAACATCTGTAGATAGGAGAAAGGATTTGATGTTTCTAAATTGCAGTGATTGGCAAGTTTGTGTGAGGTCAGACTACACATCAAATTAAGACCTTTACTAAGCCTACTTGCTGACACTGGCTTCGTGGATATTTTCAAGCCTTTGTAATCATTAATGACAACATTTAGATGCACATTTCTCAGTAGTTATAAAGTACAATGAATATTGTGATTAATTGTTTTGGCTTTTAGTCAAATTCATATTGTCACAAATTATTATTACAACTGTTCGGTATTTTTCATGTTTGTTTGATAATCTGGCAGATGTAAAAAGACTATTTTATTACCAAAATACATTCAACACACCATGAATGACACAAATAGAAGTGCATATTACGATGAAGAGACAACTTGTAAAAAAAAGTGACAGGAAATTGTATTTATTGAATTGCAGCTTATGTAAAATACTTAAAACATATATATAATTATATGCACTATTAAATATATAAGGATTGTTTTTTAAATAAACTGAATACATTTCTGCAGTAAAAAGTTGCTGTTGATCTGATATTTCTATGTCTTCCTGATTATAACATGGATCAATGTTTAATTTGTCACTTTATTTTACATATTTTTCCAGGCAGCTGAAGCTTACCTGGTCCATTTGTTTGAGGATTCCAATATGTGTGCCATACATGCCAAGCGGGTGACAATCCAAGTTAAAGATATGTGGTTAGCTAGGCGAATACGAGGCGAACATTTTTCCTCAAATATTTAGGAATTATAGTTTGAGTTATGATAATTTAAACTACTTACCCTTTCAAGTCTGAAACGAAATTAAATATACTGTGAAAAGTGTTTTACCAGAGCCTCTTAAGGACAAATTTTAATGGCCATATATTTTTTTAATCATTTTTAGTGTGACATTTTTTGACAAAACTTGTAACACTTATGAAATAATGAAAACTGAATGGTTTATTTTATGATTTATTTATGTTATACCTATACTGATTCAGTGTTCATCAGTTAACCTAATTGATAAGTCTGTTCTTCACTCTGGTGTGGATTAATACCATATTTCTATTGTTTTGAATTATCAATTTAATCTTCAACATGTACCGAAGGTATCACCAAGATGTAGCCTGATATGTGGTTATTACGAATTTTTTGATAATTATTTTTAGAAATTTGGTAAGAAAGCACTATGGATCAATTTATCTGCATTACAATAAATTTTTGTTTCTGCAGGGTCCATTTATATTAATTAAATCTTGCAGTGATTTTTTTTTGTTTTTTTATGTTTTTGTTTTGTTTTTTGTTTTTTTTTTCCTCAAATCTTGATTTAATTCAAATATTTTAGGTGAACCTCAAGGAATGGATGAAAATCATTATTTAACTGGCCGCTGATAATACTATTTTTTATTTTTGGAGCATGCAAACTTGATACATTTTTGTGTTATTTTGGCTGTAACATCATATCAATTTGATTCCCTCTTTTTTTCATCTTTCATTTTAAAAGTTTTCCCTTCCCTGTAATGACACATCACAACTTTATAAGTATAAACAGGGATCTTTTTTCATGTTTTGACTAACACCAGAAAAACATATCAAAAAGGATCAAGAAATTAAAGTATGATAATTATAAGTCTTCCATAGGATTTTTTGTATGAAAATAGTCAGCTTTTATTATGATTTTGGAAATCATATGTTTTATGTATTTCAGTATGCACAAAAACAAATATTTCGGTATTTGTTCTAAAGGATGTTTCCAGATGCTTTCAATATGTAATTGTATTTGATTTGACTTTTTAACGGCATTGGAACACAGTCTGGTAATTTTGTTTAAAATGTGATAATATATACACGTGTGAGTCCTAGGTTTTTTATTTTATTATTTTTAGTTTTTAAAAAGCCTCATTTATGTTTATACATGTACATGTAAATATTATTTGTTTTTAAGGACATTATTTTTCAATAACATTGAAAATCAGTACATATATGTACACCTATGGTTAACTGTATCAGTACATGTATGTACACCTATGATTAACTGTATCAATACATGTATGTACATCTATAGTTTACTGTATCAATACATGTATGTACATCTATGGTTTACTGTATCAATACATGTATGTACGCCTATGGTTTACTGTATCAATACATGTATGTACGCCTATGGTTTACTGTATCATTACATGTATGTACACCTATAGTTTACTGTATTTTGGTTGTTTAAGTCATGACTATCATTATATTTTACCCTTTTACAGTTCAATACATTGCAGTTTTGGCAGGCATTATGTATCATTATTATGTCAAACATTTATTTAGCATTAAGTCATCATACTAACATTTTCAGGCATTATTTTTTTTTAAATCAGTCAAATAGTTTTGATACCTACTATGAAGGTTGAAATATCAGGCATTAAAAAATTGCTCAGTACTCACACTAAACCTCAGATATAACTGATGAAGTTCAAAGCAGAAAACAAATCATCAGTCACAATAATCTTTATAAGGTTGTTATAAAAGATATCACTAAGATTTTCTTTACCATAAGAAGAAGAATGAAATGTAAGATTGTTTATGAAGAATGTTCTAGTACAATGTATAGGGAAAAATTAATGAGATTGTTGAAAGGTAGAATATAGACAAATCCATATTGTAAATGAAACATTCGAATACCTTTAAAAGCTATGTAGTTATGTATATTTTATGTAGCCAAACATATTGTTTTAGCTCTGAATAAATTATAAAGCATTTATTTAGATTTATTATTACACTGGCAAAATTTAATATCAGATAAGACAGGTGTACTGAAATTCAGTCTTATTACAGTCATTAATTTTGTCCATTATGATTTTTATGTTTAGATGGCATTTAGTTTTATTGCTGTCCATCATATGGAACATCTTTTGTAAGTCTATCCTACGTGTTGTAATGTCTTTTGTAAGTCTATCCTACGTGTTGTAATGTTTTTTGTTAGTCTATCCTCCATGTTGTAATGTCTTTTGTAAGTATATCCTACGTGTTGTAATGTTTTTTGTTAGTCTATCCTATGTGTTGTAATGCCTTTTGTTAGTCTAGCCTACGTGTTGTAATGCCTTTTGTTAGTCTATCCTATGTGTCGTAATCCCTTTTGTTAGTCTATCCTACATGTTGAAATGCCTTTTTTGTTTAAATTGGGTGTTTGTCTGTCTTTTAGTGGAGCTATTTTAGTACCTTAAGATTTTGAAACTGCTCATGGGAATGATACTGTATACAGTTTATCTATAGTGGGTTGAACCATGTGAACTTCATTTGTCTTCTTCAGTGTTCCAATCAATTATCTCCATAAATCATTTACTCCTTGTGTTCAGTCACTGGAATTTTAGGGCTAATGGGACATTTGTGGTCGATGGAAATATTTCTTCTTGATTATGAACATACACATTCTTAAACAGTTAATTTCAATATGTAGCCTCTTTTATCCTGTTGTAGACCTAAGGAGAAGTCTACATGCATTATTCTTTGTTAATGGATTTTTAATTTTTAGTAATACTTATCATAGAATCATGCCACTACATCAACATCAAAACTAAGGTAACGGATCTACACAGTATACTATGCTACTTAATTAATGGATATAGTCTACACACAGTATACTATGCTACTAAATTAATGGATATAGTCTACACACAGTATCGTATGCTACTAAATTAAAGGATATAGTCTACACACAGTATACTATGCTACTTAATTAATGGATATAGTCTACACACAGTATACTATGCTACTAAATTAATGGATATAGTCTACACACAGTATACTATGCTACTAAATTAATGGATATAGTCTACACACAGTATCGAACGCTACTAAATTAATGGATATAGTCTACACACAGTATCGAACGCTACTTAATTAATGGATATAGTCTACACACAGTATACTATGCTACTAAATTAATGGATATAGTCTACACACAGTATCGAACGCTACTAAATTAATGGATATAGTCTACACACAGTATACTATGCTACTTAATTAATGGATATAGTCTACACACAGTATACTATGCTACTTAATTAATGGATATAGTCTACACACAGTATACTATGCTACTAAATTAATGGATATAGTCTACACACAGTATCGAACGCTACTAAATTAATGGATATAGTCTACACACAGTATACTATGTTACTTAATTAATGGATATAGTCTACACACAGTATACTATGCTACTAAATTAATGGATATAGTCTACACACAGTATCGAACGCTACTAAATTAATGGATATAGTCTACACACAGTATACTATGCTACTTATGTTCATAGTATCTTTACACATTTCAATTCTTAAAACAAAAATTTCAATAGGAACTCCTACAATAAGAAATATACTATAAAGCAGCAGAAGAACATCATTTCTTTCCAGTTGTACTATTTCCACAATTTCATTTTTTTAAATGTTGTAATATTCCTAGCAACTGCTAGAAATTGTTAAGGAAAAGTGAATTTTTGATAAATCAAAACTGAACAGTTAGAAAATCCACATTGTTGCAGAATTTGTTGCTATGAACTTTACTGACGGAACATCACATTAGTAAAATAAATCTAAAGGTATTTCAAATTAAAAAAAAAGCAAGTTTTCTTAGTTGCCAAGTTGAAAGAATTCAGTATGGTTTCCTCTGTTATAAGTTGTCAAAACAGAAAGCTGTAGTTCATCAGAACCAAAATTGCAATATACAAAAGCTTCATCCCAATTTTAAAGTACTGCAAAAAAGAAGCAAAACATTTACTCCACCATTTGTGGATACACAGCCAAATGTGCCACATATGACAATCATATGATGCTCGATTCATATGATAATCATGTGGTAATCATATGACAATCATGTAATCATATGAAAATCATATGATATTTATCATGTGGTAGTTATATGATTATCACATGATTCTCACATGATTATATGGGCTTGAAAACATATGATAATTATATGTTAGTGAAAAACAAGTGATTATCATATGTTAAATGAAACATGATTATCATATGATGCTCGATTCATATGATAATCATATAATGCAAACCATGTGATTCTCATGTGTGGCACATTTGCCAGTGTAGAAAATAGAAAAAATATGGTGAATCTGCCGTCGCCCACTGTAAAATATAATGAAACACACAGCTGTTATACAGCACTTGATTTACATCTATCACTTTCCTCTGATTTTAAAAATCCCACAACTTAGAAATTCAAAATAGGGCAACAAAACCATACAAAGGAACTTTCCCCCATGATTTTGAACTTCGTACCAAATCATTTCAACACTTTCAGAAATTCTAAGAAAGGGGCAGCTTACATTTCTTGGGCGCTGGGCTTAAATAATTTCCTGTTTTAATAAGACCGAAAATATTTTTTAGTCTATAATGGTATCACCCTGTCTTTGGTGTCGTATGCATCATTAGTGTCTGTCAACTTTTCATTTTGTTTTTATTAAAATGGCTGACACAAGCCAATATCAAGTCCCTTTCAAAAATTAGTGGTACCATGTTTGTGCTGTAAATTTAAGGTGAACAAGGAAACAGGAGAACAAGGTATGATAATAAAATAAATCCAAACCTTCTTCAAGAGGTATGGCACCTAGTGGTACAATGCCAAAGAGATTCACTTCAAGTTATTATCCATACACCAGGAAAATATTTCTTTGTTGCCCAGCATTGTCCTTGTTACAAATCATATTGAAGGTTTAAATCATTTTCCTGTCTGAAAGAAACCTTAAATCTTTTTTGTGAAATGAGAAAAAATGTGGATTGATGTAGTTATAGATTTTTTTTTCAAATTTTGCAAAGATTTTTAATTGATTGCAAGAAGTCCAAAGTTTAATAACCATAAGTGCCATATCTTATATTTATAGAATGTTTTAAAATGATGTTTTCCTTAACATAAAGTCCTATGGCTGAAACATTTCTAAATATCAAAAGGGTGTCAAATGATATACATGTACACAGTTCACCTAAGTTTAACTTAAATAGCTGAAATCACTTTAAAGTTGGAGTCTGAAGCATTAACAACAGACAGATGGGGTGACAACAGTATATGATGAGAAGTCCTGTCTATGAAAATTGGCATTTAAAAACATTTCATCATTAGTTCTCTACTAGATAAAATGATAAATTAAGTTTTTTTTGGTTTTTTTTTCGGTTACATAAATTACATTTTCATTTGGTTATGTCCTTATATTATTCTTTGTTTTGTTTTTTGGTTTGTCATTATGAGCTTCAGATGTTGCTTACAATAATAAAACATATACAAGAGAAGAAAATCTTCACTAGGTATTACAGCTGGCCTAAACAGTTGCAACTAATCTAGCCTGTAGACAGCTGTTCAAGTTTGTAAACTGTAAACCATGAAGTACAGCTCTGCATGAAAACCAGGTAGAGGCTTATAATGGGTGATTCGTGTATTTTTTAAATCCCAAATATTTTTGGATTGCCAACCTTCTGTAGGCACAATAGAAACTATATTTAGAAATATAAGTGCAAATAAAAGTAGTTCACTGTAGAAACTAAACCTTAAAATTTGGTTATGCTCTGCTACAGAAAAAGTACAGGAAAATTGGCTGACATAATATTTATACTACAACCAGTTAAAATATATTTTAAGACGTATAGGAAACCCAAACAAGTTTTGATTGGAAATTCTTCAGTAGGCTTCATAGAAATCCTTCAGTGGGATTCATAGAAACATCAAATAACAGTGCAAATAAAAGTTGGTAAGTGGAGATATAAACACTTAAGATTTTGGTTATGTTCTACTACAGAAATTGCATCTTAGTAGAATGTCATTTTGTGAAATAAATAATTTATTCTATTTTCACATTAAGTTGAAATATGTGAGAAGTAAATCCAATAACAGCATGGCATCTATGTCAAATAATGTCATCATTTATTATTAATGTACATGTGCCTTACCAATGTACATGTGCCTTACCAAATGCTTTTGTTAGGGAAACATTTTTTTTACTATTAAGTCCATACCCAGATGTCTACAGATAAAAGTATCTAGTATACTTGGTCACTAAAGATTAACACTAAAACATACCCTTGCAAACAAAAACAGCAGTATATTAATATAGGCATATAAAGACAACAAAACATATCTAATTGCACATGGGATGATTTATTTGTCATTATAACAAGCCATTGAAGAGTATTGATACAACTATCACAGAATGACAATAAAAATAATCCAGGCACTGATCAGTCAACTTCCTCAGGGTATACCAGTATTGGGAATAAAACATAGGCAGCCAAAAAAGCAAGTTCAAACTATATTCAAGTTACCCAAACTTGTTAATGGCTGTCTCTAAATTTGGTCTCATATAAAGCTTTGATATGTTGACTTGCTCAAAAATGCAAGTTACTCTAGAGAACCAGTTGCCTCTTATTTTCAACTTAAATAGGCAAGCATTAATTTCTCACAATGGAGATCCAGTAGTTTATTAAACATTTGAAAACATAATTTCTACATTCCTTGCTTATTCTAAAATGCCTTAAGTACATTATACATGTATCTGAAATTTTCACATCACATAAAATAATTTTCCAAGATTTTCCAGGATAAAAATTATCTCCCATTTTATAAATGATATACCGGTATTCCCATTGAAATTAAATGGTCAGTGTCTTACAAAATAACAACTAGCACCACTCAGCAGTTTTAATTTAAAGTTTTCTATACATCTACATATAATCTGACAAAAATAAGGTAATTTCCATTCAATTAAAACATTTCATACCATACATATCTGTCATCGTGAACAGTTTGGAATGTACATGTACACAAGCACTAACAGACTATCATTATAAAGTATTTGTTTATCCTATCTTTCTTACTTTCTGATGAAGAGAATGAAAATGCACACTTCTAATAAACAATTCACAAGCAGTCATAGTTTTTATGTAAACAATAAATTTTGGCTATAACATCATTTCTATTGTGTACCTGTCTCCAATTTATTGACAAATGATTTGTCTCTACTGTGATGTCAAACACGTAAAAAATTTAAGAACTTCACCAATTTTCACATTTTGGTACAGATAACATATAAAGTATGTGAAGTTCTACAGAATATTTAAAAACAATGTTGCACCTGAAAAAGATCATACAATCTGATGAGAAGTGTGTAGTGGCTAATTATATTAGCTACAGAGAAACAACAATTATTTCTAAATTTGGTCCTTCAATGTATAAATACCAGAATTGAATAAAACATAGGTGAAGATGAACTGTAAACAAAAAGTTTTTATATAGAGTTATTACATAAATACTAGGAAACACTGTCCAAGAAGTATTTATATTGCAAGAACTTACAAATGCAATATGTATTATGATATTCATGCAAAAACCCTAGCAAAGCATACAATTCTGTTTAAAAATTTTTTTGTCAATTTGAAGCTATATCATTGCTAGCATAATATGAAAATAACTCTTGAACTGTGTTGTATTCAATGATATACAATAACAAGTCTTTCATGCAGATTTTCCCCAATTAATCACAAATTCACTTTGTAAGGACAACAGTGTGTTCATTTAGAACATGATTTGACTTTCAAACATCTCAAAAAATGCTATTCATTATTTTGTTCTATTCTTTAATTTACAATTTAAAATAAAATCTTACAAATGTAAATAAATGCAATCATTTATGACAAAAATATGAAATTAAGACAATTTGTTTCTTTTCTAAATGGCCCATACCTCCATAATTGGAACTTGAAAAAACTTCGTAATTCAACAAATAACTTACTGCTAGAAAGGTGTCTCAAGCTACTAGTGAAATACAAAATACTTCACAAATTTTCTATTGCAATGTTATCTCGAAGTTACAACAAATTACACAGCATAAGAACACTAAAATTGATATAGACACAGGTTATTAGACAAGAAGTGGATTCTTCAATGTATCTACAAGTCTCAGACAAGACACAACTCATCAAGCTGGAGCAGCATACCAACAATTTATAAGTAATACCTGACAAAAACAGGCCAGCAGTGAATGTTAATGCCACTGATAACTAAAGACTGGGGCATATAAAAGTACTTCAGTTTTTTCATTGGGTTCCATTTGGCAACAAGTCATCTTAAAAAAGGTAAAATGAGTCAGATAGCTCACTTGCTTAAAATGCTATTTTAGGAATAAGATTAAATGATTACATTCGTAAAGTTTATCCAAGTAATATAGCATGTATATTGAAAAAGACAAATTTTAGTGGAATTATAGTGTAATTTAAAATCAAAGATTCTATGACAATAATTTTTGAGAAATACACCCTTAAACTGTGTTTCTATAATGAGAACTTAAGCATAAAGCACCTTTAGTAAAAAAAAATGAAAAATCTTTACAACTTCAATGAAATTTTACTAACAAATAAAAGCAAAAATTATGTCAATAAAATAGTTCCATCATATGACCCTGTATAAAATGATCCTTTTCTACCATAGAACTACATATATCATTTCAAATCACTTTAACAATATATATCTTTAAACAAAACAACAAGTTCCATTAAATCAACAATCAGCAATAGACCAAAAAAAAAAAAAAAAGAAACGGAACTGAACAGAAATATCAGATTGAAATTTTTTTAGCAGCGACACTCATATAAAGTTCATATGCTAAGAGAAGTTGATGAACCAACAAGATGAATCCACACCACTACTAACGATTTCCTCTTATCCATGGCAAATGAAATTTTGCCCACCCAAAGTTACATCAAAACCTCTTCAGCACTGGGAATACTCTTTACTTTTAATAAAGAAACATAACACGGAATTTACCATTAAATGATCTACAACAAGTGGAACATTGCAAACAAAGGTCATAATATGACCTCAGTTAAAAAAGTTACATGTAAATTTATATGAACATGAAATATTGCCATCACGTCACAATGTGAAAACATAAATGCTTCTGATATTTTGTTAATTGAAATTTCAAAGAATTTAGTCAGTAGATAAGACTTACTTATTGAATATTTCCTGAAAATAATTGCAAAATTAAAAAAAAATACATACTATTTAACTACAAACTGTGGACATAAAGATTAGGGAATTTGTAATTCAGGGTCATTTATACATGATTTGAGTTCTATAATAACAGCCAATTAAATAATTCAAATTAATTTAATAATGTGTTTTTTTTCAATTTTGTTCTGAAATTCACTACAATAATCCTTATCATGATTCAAATTTTTCCCATTTTGATTGAGCAAGTTCTTGGCTTTTTCTATTAGTCACAGAAATGTCATGAAGGTCACTGAAAGGGTCGCTATTTCTAACTGAAACTTCAACTGTAGAATTAGTTGACTTTGAATTATTTATAGCAAATATTGGATTAGCAACAACAGTAGGTTTTGATGTATGGTATCTCACCGAGTTACCGAAAACAGTTTTTGGTCTTGGTGGTATACATGGCTTTGAAGATGGGGAAGGAGATTGGCGAAAGGGTACTCCTGTTCCATACAAAGGATTACTTGCAACACCAACAGGTTCTCGACACCCTGGTAAATTGTTCCCTCTGGCTAGAATTTGGGAAGATGTATTTATTCTAGATACAGTCTTTATATTGTTTATAGTCCAATCTTGAAATAAGTCTGTGTTTTGTGAACTTGTGTCTGGTTCTGAACTTTCCGAAATATTCAATCCATCAGACACTAAAGGGTCAAAAGACGCAAACAATACACCACTAGAATCCATAGTTGATGAACCACTACAGGAGCTCAGGGGAGAATTGTCAGGCTTAAAGCATTCCCTTACTGGTGTTTCTGAAGCTGTTTTCCTAAATGCTGGGGTACGAATTAGTTCACATTTCTTGTCATCAAAGTTTTCCAAAATGTTACCTTTTCCAAAAGGGGAGTTTTCTGGACTTGAGAAGAATTCCACTCTTCCTACAGTTGATGAATTTTTACTACTAAATGGGTCAAACACATCATTATTTTCTGGTGAATCCAGTTCAATCAATGGTACTATTGAAAGTTCTTTGGATGGTTGGTCTTTAGAAAGACTACGTCGAGGAGCTGGCCTTGGAGGAGGAGGCTGGGAGGGTCTTTGTGAAGATTTAGGTCCAGAAGGCTTTTCATGTGGTGGCTTTCTACCACCAATAAGTCTATCTTGAACATCCTCTGTTTGTTTTTGACGTCTATTTCTACGAGGGGGTGCAATAGGATGCTTCCCAGCATCGTCTGAAGTATCAATATAAGGAATGTTTGCACTGTCAAAGGTAGAAGTTGAGGAAACAGAACTTGTCTCCTCCTCATAAGCAACTTTGGATTTTTCCAGCAGAGCTGGTGAAGAACGATCGGTAATGTTGTATGAGTCAATGGATGATACATCACTCTCTTCAAGCTGAAAATAAAATTCACAGATGACTTTTTAGGATACATGTATATGTACAAGGGCATTCCATATATCTGACAATTTTTGTGGAATAAAAGTTTTGCAGTTCATTGTCATAAATGTTTATTTTTGTCCCACTTAATCTAATGCTGCGTCCACATGTAATTTGGACAATCAATGCACTTTTAAATTTGCTGTGGCTTCACATGCGTTGAAATATTAGTTTCGAATTAATAAATTGGGTACTTGTATAAATAATTTCCAATTCACAAGGTATTTGAATGCAACTTATTGAATTCTCATTATCAAAAAACATATCCAGAAGCAAATTCAGTACTGTGCATTATTTCTATTCACATTGGAAATTTGTTTCACATGTGAACGTGTGACTGGATTAGAATATGCATTGAATCTGCAGTTTGACTGTGTGAACACACCATATCATAACTTTGGCTGTGTACTACAGTACTACACAAAAAGCCACCATCAGTCTAGAGGGACAAGATAAATATGATTCAAAATTATTTTTCAAGATGTTAATTTTTGGGATTCCTGCCGTAGATGTGACAATACATGCAAATTATATGCAAATTAGTTGCATCATGGTGCTGATGTTGATTGTTTTATACAAGTTAAAGGTAGGTGATCACAGGGTGAGGAGGATGTGGTGGGAGGGTAGGTCTGTTGCCTAAAAATGGTCTTTTTTTGGTGATTTTTTGTCATTTTTCACCGGATGTGGTGCTCAAAAGGTGAAAGACAGTGTCCAAAGCGCAATTTTTTCCAAAGCTTGTTCCCTCTGATAGTAATTTAAGCCAAAAAATGTTCTGTTCATCAGTCATAGGTGAAAGGTCAGGGGTTACTCATAAGATAAATGATTTTTTTTGCAATTTTTGGCTTCAAATCTACCTAAAACCGGAAGTGGTTAGTATATGGGGTTGACATCGTGGGAGTGGAGAGAGACTTCATTAATTTATAAAAATCAGGTGAAATGAAGTACTATGGATCCATTCTGCTGTTGTTAGAGGCCGAGAATTGAGCCCTTCCCCTAAAAAAAATCATGACCTCTAGTTCAGCTGTCAAGTCCCTATTTTTGATAAAACTCTGTATAAGATAGCCTCATTTTTCATCACATTCACCCTGCTTGCATATGAAATCAAATTGTGGTTTCCAAAGCAAAAAATAAACTGATAGAACCTAAAAATCGGAAAACAGCCCATGACTGTATATATACAGTTCCCACATGGTAACGGTTAACATATTTTTCTGAATTCATGAGAACTTAATTCTGTGATTAGTGAACATGTATGCATATGTTTCATATAAGCCTAATTTTGTGAATTTCTTAAAGTTTGATGATATTTTCCTCATTCTGACATTAGCTTACCATGAAATAAAAAAAAATATTTTCATATATCATAACTGTATTAACACCAATAACATGCTTCTAATGCTGACGCACTACCCCAGAAATTAAATTTCACAAAAGAAATATGATCAGTAATTTTATTTTTTCTGCAATGAACAAAAATTAACAGAAAGCCCTAAATTCGATATTGTAGTCTCAATTTCAAACTTTTCTCTTCCATTTAGACAGTATCTAAAGTTAAATTTTGCTGTTTTGAACTCATGAACAGTTCAAACTGAAAATAATCATCTACAATGAAGGAAAAATAGTAGAGAATTTGATAAAACATATTTTCTTGAGATTTGGTAGTAGGACGTCTAATGACAAGGAAATGTTTTGCATTGGCATCACAATCTTAAGTGAAACTTATATTAGGCAGCTATCTACTACCGGTCACCATATACCTAGTAATAAAAAGGGGCCTATTTCCAAAGCATTAAAGATTAAATTATAAAATTGAGGAACCTTTCTCACCTAATTCTATAAGAAGCAATCAATCAAAATATAAGTATTTTATTACACATTGATATCCTGTTTAATAGTACATTGTTTTAAAAAAAAATCAAAAACTTGTGTACAGCTGTATCTTGTATCCACATTGTCACTAAGAAAACATCCCCTTCCCATTTAAAGTTATCTCCCTTCTAGTATGTTACTATCAACATCTGTATTAAAATCAAAGTGTTTAAAGTGGAGGATCACTTACAGGAGTCACCTCATTAACAGGGGATGTGTGTGTGTATTTCCCTTATTGAACCAAAGAATGAATCATAATACTGCATGCACATGAAATGTAATTCACCACTTTTGTCAAATGTATAAAGCGATAATACATGAACACCAAAGATACATGTACACCAATGGACTTGGAGGCTTGTGAAGGTAAAATGTAAAATTCCTAATGTAACAAATGTGTGGGATATACAACAATACAGTTGTTTTAACCTGTTAAAGTAATGAAATTTTTAAAATTATATTATAAAATTGAAAAAAACTGTTTTTTACAGAAAAAAATTATGCAGTTAGTTCCCTCAAAACATGCAACTTTGTTACTCTAAATATATTTCCTAATTTTCACAATATTGATAGTGGAAAACAAGTGTGAGAAGTAGTACCTGCAATATTGATTTTTAGCACTTTGAAACACAAACAATTTTTCAAAACAGAGTAAATAAATGTTGTCAAATAAGTTCATATGACACAATCCATAGATTAATATGTTAAGAGGGTGTCCATGCAAAAACAAGACAGTGCATAAATGCGTCCTTTCTCAAAGTTGAATATTGGTTTTCAATTAACTGCAATGGTTAAAGAAAAAAATACATACAAAGCAATGAAATTTATTGAAAAAGGGAGACAACTCTTTAATTTTTGTGCAAAATTTGGTTGTTTTGTTAGGGAACTTTGAAATCATTTTCTGAGCCAACCATTGTCGCTTTTAAAAATCGTTTTACTACTTGACATACACATGATATAAACATTACATTGGAATAAAAAATTCAGTGGGATAAAATTTACTATGTGCCAACCATATCATAGGATCTGCTGATTTTTACATAGACAGCCTCTTAAAAATGTTCAGTATTAGTGTGAAAAGGATTTCTATTTTCTATTTTTTTCTTGAGGAAAAATTAGGCCCCTTTTACTTATCTGTTGATCTGTCAATGCTCAAACACACACACACACACAAATTCTATACTTACAATACAATGATTAATAGGAGATGTGCCTAGATCTTCAGCGCTCACTGATTTGGATTTCTTAAGGGCTGCCTGGATATCAAGATCAGCTAAGAGGTTTAGACTGACTCTGTTATAAGACAACTCTGCCTCTGAATCATCAACGCTATGTTCATCAGTGATGTTTATCACCTTGTATTTAGATACCCTAATAAAAATATAACACATTATGAGATCGTTACCCAACATCAAATGAAAGATAACACTGTATTTTTATTGTTCTTAGTTTTCTTCATTTCAGTTTTGTTCTCTTGTTTTACCTAACTTGTCAATGGATGTCATTGTTTTACCTAATTGTCAATGGACGTCATTGTTTTACCTAACTTGTCAATGGATGTCATTTGTATTAATTGGTCAGCAATAATTTGTAAGCCAAAAATAAGTTATGTAAACTTTGACTCTCTTCCCAATTTGAAATGAAAATGGTTTAAAAAAAAAGTAACAATAACTGTTTTAAATTTCTGACAAAGTTTGGCCTGCAAATACCAACTCAAATACTTGTTTACTCATAAAACACCTCATTATTTAGAAATATAAGCTGTACTAAATTGGTTCATTACACACAACTTCTTCAAACATTGAAAAAAATACAATTGGCCATGGCTTGTTTAAAAAGACGACAATGAAGTACATATAGATCATATTTGTTTTATCATTGTATTTATATGGAGAGGATAAGATGAGTTACACCTGACACATATTAGAAACTTGTACTGTGATTATCTAGTCCAATATTTTTGTTAGCTCTCTATCATCATCAGTTTTTCATATATTATAGAAGGTTATCAGTTAGGGTGAGTTGTACTCAATCAATGTCTTAATAGTAACCTCTTGTTGCTTATTTAATATGTATATGTTGACCAGTATATTGTGTGGTTGTCTAGTAAACATTATCCCCAAATTTATGGTTCACTTCTGTCCAAAACTTACCTGTCAGAAGGTGAAACAGTTATAGCCGGCTGTGTACCTGGTCTGAGTGGCTGAAATGTAAAACCAAACCATTTTTGTACATAATGTCATGAATATAATGATGTTGCCCTTTTTGCAGTGGCAATGAATAATGTGAAATAAAACCAATAAATATAAATTTTGTTAAAGACTGAAGTATTTTAAAAATAAAATAAGATATCTAAAAGGGTCAGTAACCAGATGTTACAACAAAGTCTTGGTTAATGAATACTAGATTCCACTACTAGCATTGTTAGTAACAGTACACAGTATATAAAGGCAATACATGAATCAATCACCAATACTCCTTTTCTAATGATAACAATTTAAGTTTAGAAATGGGACATAAACCAGCTAATGAATATGAATATTCAAAGGGCTATATTCCAAAACATTCTGTCAATATTAATAGGAAATTTCAGGACAAATTTTATATGGCACAGACTATTTCATTCTCAAGGGAGGGGGGAGGCTGGGATTTTTTTGTTGTGTTAAAAAAAAATTTTGTTCATACACGATGCAAACTGACTAACTTTTTTTATTTGAAATCTACATTGTTAACTAATGGGGAAATATTGAATCATATTTTTTTTCTGGCTGAGTAAATATATTTTTTTTTATCAAATTTGGAAAATAATCTCACCCACCCACCCCCCACCCTAAATAAAAATGGCAGTGCCAAAATGGCAACACCCCAGTCTAATTCAACTCATTGCTTATTTAATAAATTAATAAGCCCCCCAATTTAACTTTACAAGGGTTGTATTACTTGTAACAGTTGCTTTAGAAGGTTGATTTTAGCCAGTTTAAAATTCTATGGCTACTTCAGAATTGTGAAAATGCAGTTAGGAATAATATTTCATTTGTTATTAAGGCAGTAGTAAATCTACTTTATGGACAAATATAATACATAACTAAATCATGTTCAGTATGTAAATGAGTGATTATCTATGTCCCAAATTCATTATTTTACTTCTAAACACTTCTTAAGTTTTTATCATTATTTTTTGTATGTTAAAATATACATAGAAAAAGTTTTGTAAGAACGACAAACAACAAACAACAGATACTGAACAAATAACACTGATACAATACACATGCCATGCAAATGAAATCATGTTCAAGGGAAAAACTCAATCATTAGATTATAGGTGGATAATAAAGCAAAAATCCAGTGTAAAATATTAATGAAGCATGGAAAAATGACAATACAACAGAAAATAATAAAAATATGTGGTGATCTAAAATTAGTGCTTGTGATAAGCCTACAGTTTCAATCTACTTTTAATTACCTCGTCCTGTTAAAGGTAGAAAAGGGAGATAATTCAGTGGTTTACAGCAGGTGTAACAGGTTAGATAAGTCAATAAATAATTCAGGCATCATAAATAATTAATAAAAAGTTAATAAAGGCATTTTATTAAATCTTCAGTTTTACATAATTTCCTTGCATTTAAAAGTCATGTTGTAAGTTCACGAGTAAGCAAATTCAATTTGATGTTAAAAAATTATAATGAGTTAACACTATCATTCAGAAAGCATTTTTAGCCAAAGCATCCAAGATCCTTTACTCCATTATTATCCTGCAGCATCAAAACTTACTCTAATAGGTATTAATACTTCACCATGTATAACAGTAGCGGGTCGATTACGTGTTAGGGCTTTAGAATCAGAACGTGGTTGTTTCATACTTTTAGTTCTAATATGGTCATCATCCTGCAATATCACCAAGACATACAACCAAAACAATTCAGTTGGAAACAGAGTGCTAACAGAAAATCACAAGCTCAGAGAAATAAAAACTAGAGGCTCCAAAAAACCAGGACTGCTTACCTGGACCTGCTAGAAGTTCGATTTATAGCTACAGTGCCATTCAGTTAAAGGTTCAAACAAACCTTAATAGTTATTATGATAAACAAGACCTCTGAATGGTATGGAAAATGAGCAAAAATAGATTAAACTTTTAGAAAAAACAATTGATTTAAGGCAAAATGCATGCCAAGGTGACGAGAGAAAAAAAGGACCAAAAGGCTAGAGATGAAGAATATGTTCAACAAGAAAAACATACCATATCTGAAATTGTGTACATCTTTTTTTTATTGATCTAAATTAAGAACAAATTCATTGATTTTTTTAGGGAGAAAAAAGGATTTATATTAAATCAAAAGTTTTCTTTTCAAAAAATTTGAAGGAATCATGAGGTTTGTTTATTTTTGTTCTCTGACAACTGCAGCAAACCAAAATTAATGATACAAATAATATACACTAAAATGAACTAGCAATCATAAGAATAAAAAAAAATAATTTCACATGGAGAGAAAGCTATAAGTATGTTATGTATATTTAAAAAAGTATATTTTTTTCAAAAAGCCTGAGAAGTTTTTTGAATTTTTGTACTTTTATTTAAATTGTTTTAAAGTCTTTATTCATCAAGCAAGCATGTTTTATGAACACCCTAGAACTAAACTACTTTTGAAATAAATTTCAAATCTTAAATATATTTACTAGACCAAATCAACTATATGTTATTAGCTAAAGAAGACTGAAATAACACTCTGTTTCAACTCTGGACACCATGCAATAATACATAAACAAAATCCAAAATTGAAGGTTAGATGGGTATAAAAACATTATAAAATAACTGTGCATAGCAACCTGTTACATTTATAATACAGCAAGATGCCAAATGCTTAGACCTAGTCAATATGAAAAGCAGGCAAAAAGGTGGAATGCAAAATTACCATGATTATATGAATAATGGTTTCTAAACATTTCCTTGTTCATAAGATTAGAAAAACACATCTATTTAGCAAAAAGACAATATTTCATTTTATGGTATGAAAACAACAATCAATCAAACAAGAGGCTCACAGGAGCCTGAATCGCTCACCTGGTTAAATATTGTCTTTCCATGGCAATATATTTAACAAGAAGTTGTCTAACAATTTTGACTCAAGAAGACTTTGGCAGGACTTTTCATAAGGACCATTACACAGCTTAACAGATCAGAATGAAAATCTGACCACACATACATCTCATTGCGCTGAACACTTTTACCCCATGTCAGAATTTGGCAAAACGAAATGGTGTTGGAAATATATGTGAAAAACTGCAGTCTGACCCCTATGTACTATTTTAAGTAATGGCTGCCATATTTTTGGACGAAACAAAAATCTGAACAAACATTTAGTGCAAGATACCCCAAGGAACATTCATACCAAGTTTGGTTCCAATTGGTCAAGCAGTGTCAGAGGAGAAGATTTTTGAAAGAAATAACATTAAAAATAGCAACAAAAAAAAACATGAAAAAAGGGAAATAACTCCTAAATGGCTTGATGAATTAAAATGAAAATTTGACCACATATAGATCTCATCATGCTGAACACTTTTACCTCTGTGAGAATTTGGCTAAACCTAATGGTTTCAGAGATGTATGTGAAAAACTAGTCTGATCTCTATGTTCTATTTTTGATAACAGCGGCCATGTTTTTTGACAAAATACCCTAGGAACATATGTGCAAAATTCCGCTCAGTAGTTTCAAAGAAGATTTTGAAAAATTGTTAATGGACGACAACGACGGACACCAATTGATGGCAATAGCTCACCTTTGGCCAGGTGAGCTAAAAATATAAAAAATAAAACCAAATCAAGTGGTGAACATTAAAATAATGTGACACTAAGACACATTAATATTATTTATTAATAAATACGTAACTAAATGTCTTACTCCAATCAAAATGCTACATTAAGTTATATATAACAACATCTTGCATTTCAATAAAATTCATGCAAGTCATGCATGCGACATACCTTCTTCATGTCCTGACGGATATCTTGGACCTGTTTAACGACTCCAGTGTAAAGCTTCTTTCCTTCCTGCTTCATCTGGGAAAAAAAATCAATTAGGCCATGGTTAAAATATTACTTGTTTCCTAGTACCTGATCTATCCATGAAGTATATGCCATCTTCTTATTTTTCTCTGAAATTCTTTCAAATGTAAAAAAAATTAGAAAAATTAAAAAAATTCAGCAGTTTTATGCAAACTTATACAATCCTCAAGCATACCTGCTTTAACTAATATGAATGTTTATCACCTTACCGTGTTTACAGAAAGAGTAATCAAGGGAACCAAGATTCCAGCACAAATCAAAAGAATGTAATCCAGGGACATCCAATACTTACCAGTAACAACATGAAATTGCACTTGGACAGGACAATGATATCTTACAGCAACAAAATTGCTTAAGCATATGCCCTGTCTATATAAAATCTTATACCAAGTTTGAAATTAAAGTAATCCATCCATTAGGATTCAAGATTAAGCAACAAAATTCAGACTGACAAAATGAGGAATGCGGTGACAAATCAAGAGGGGGTGCAGTTGGTTGGCACCCCTTTTTTTATTGAAAATTTGTCATTTTCATGTGTTAATTGACGAAAAAAGGCCAATTATGTCCTAGCGCCTTCCTTTTTAAGAGGAACCTTGGCTGGCAACCCCCTTTTTAAAGCGTCTGGATCTGGCCCTTGGATGGACAGACAATGTGATTTTAATATACCACCCACTCATTGAATGGGAGTGTAAATTACAATACATTTTGACTTCAATAATTTACATGCATTGTAACAAATTTGAAATGAGAAATTAAAACTATAAAATACAATTTTTTTACCAATATGAAATATAGGCTCTTGTGTTACATTTTAAAGGGTAAATTCATATAAGGCAAGTGTCATGTGTCAGAAATTTTCCTTGTGCTTTGAATATAATATTTTGCAGCAGCTTGGATATGCATATTTTATAGGTTACTATGTCAGTAATAGGTTACTATGTCAGTAAAAGTGAGTGAAAGCAGTGAATAAAATTGACATCTTAGCCATGTTTGGCAACTTGTGGATAACATAAACAATTTAAAAACTGATAAGAAGGATCTTATTGATATAAGTACATGTAGTGAATACCGGTAGTGTTTTTGTTTGACCAAGAATGTGGCTATTTTAAAAAATCTATTGAACATGAGATAAATCTTATTACCCATTTCATTCCATCTTAAATACTTATTAAATACAGTGAAACCTGTCCAAACCAAACACCTTTTAGAATTGAATTTGATCAGTTTTTTCTATATTCAAAATACATTTAGCAAGGTTTCATTGTATCAATGGTTATGATAAAGATTAGGAATAATACAATGCAACCTGAATGTATTAATATAAAACCATTATTTTTGTTCATGGGTACCAATATTTGAGGTTTTCAAGGGACTGTGACACTAAAAACTAAAAATCATAAAATATTAATCTTAATGCACGTAAACCATAATTCTACTGAAAATTTGTTATGACCATGCATCATATTGAATTATATGGTATCAATTCCACAACTGATATTATCAAGTCTTTTTTTTTTTCAATGTACTCACAGACATTATTCTTTCTATTTGTAGTTGCAAAACTCACAGACCTTTTCAGTAGGAGATTTAGAAATGCAGATTTGCCTATGTTAATCTTAATTTTATAGTTGACAATAAACTTAAGTTGTGATGGTCAAATTCACAATTGTTGCATCTAAAGTTTTAAATACAATACAGTTAACTCATAAATGGGCAAACGATTTAAAGAAAACAAACTTCAACAAATCACTATTTTGTTAAATATAAAAACCACAAAATTTGATACCCACTAATACAATACATGTACATGTATAGCCTTTAATTAGTAGACAGATGATGTCACACAATATTTTAAGCATGCCCCCAGACATTCACATAGACCATTTAGTGTTAACTGTGTATAGTTGATGAGCATGTGTGAGATACACTTCCGGGGTAGAATTAAAGAATTTTCCTTCTTTAAGTGTATTTAAAGTATGATCATCAACTAGCCTGCAGGTAACGGTAAAAGGTCTACTAACTTCTAGCTTACACAACATTGTATATTTAACATGCAAACAATGTATAACAACATTCAACTGATCATCATAATCATTTTAAGTCATAAAAGAAAAGTTAAAAAGTAAAAAGAAAAAAATGCAAATGATCAAAGACGAATCACAATACTTGCTTTGAGTAATGCAAAATGTAACTTTACAATCTAGAATAAATATTCTAGCAAACGAACCCAGTATTAAAAACCTTCATAAATAAACATAAAACTAAAAAAAATATGCATAGCCACTATATAATGGTTGGGAAATAAGGAAACCAAGGATGCGGCCATGCTTGACAACCAATATGGTTGCTATGACAGCATGCAAATGACTTACAGTGTGCATGGCACTAGAGACAACTGGAGCAGCCTGTCAACAAAAGCAATGGTATGAAATTTTCATGGTTTGAAAGCATAATATATTCATTTATGGTGCAACAGATTATGAAGACAGATAGGCACAGCAGTAGTATTTCCTCTACTTCCAGGTTATAATAAACAGATAGGTATTCCTAAACCAGTTGCTGATATCACAAAGAGCCTCAAGTGTAAATTAGAATCTGTTGATTCAAAAATAGTAGATATGTTTTTGATGAGCCAATGAGATAGGTAATTTTATCCCTCTCAGATTAAAAACTAAGAATTATTTTTATGCAACATAATAAATAAAACATATATAAAATATGCAACATAATTTTAAATGCAGTAATTTCAAATATTGGTAGACATAAAAGCAGGTTCCAATGAAATTATATATATAATTCTTAAATACCTGAACTACAATAATAGTTGCACATAGCATATTTTTTTCAAATTTACAGCAGTTCATAAAACAAATGAAAAATAGCACAACCATATTGAGACTTTATTTTCACTCTGAACTATTTGTGAAATCTGGATTATATGCTGAGACAGTTATAACACACAATATTCTTGTCTACCAGAAATTCATGCAAATACTAAATACATATGTATAATTTGGAAGCATACTTCCATAATAAATTGTTTATTTTAAATTTCAGTTTTCTTACAAATACCTATATTCACAACAAACTGGGAAAATTGGCTACCCAATATAATACTACATTCAACACATAAATTTAAGTACCACAAAATTTAATATTGCAGTACTTAAACCAGATTTTGGACATTTCTAAACCATTACATTTAACTGAATAAAGTGACACAGAGAAGAAAATGTCTTCAATTAAGGAGTGGCCTTTGTAACACATGTAAAATTGCCAGCCTCCGTAAAAGCAACCCTAAAGCTAACACTATTTTACTTGCAGCTTCTAACTATGCAACCATCAAAAGCAAAGCAAATCCTTAAAATAGGTTAAAAAAAGTCCCCAATTTTAGGTAAGTTTTTTAGTGCTATAAAGATAAAAAATGCATTTGAAAAATGCAGGCCAATAAAACATGCTTATCGAGACAAAAGTAGCACACACAGTACAGCATGGAGACAAGTGTATCACCCACAGTACAGCATGGAGACAAGTGTATCACACACAATACAGAATGGAGACAAGTGCATCACCCACAGTACAGCAAGGAGACAAGTGTATCACACACAATACAGAATGGAGACAAATGTATCACAAACGGTACAGCATGGAGACAAGTATATCACCCACAATACAGCATGGAGGCAAGTGGAATTTTAGCAAAGATTTTTAGTGCAGTAAACATAAAAAATGCGTATGAAAAATGCAGGCAAATAAAACATGCTTATCGAGACGAAAGTATCACACACAGTACAGTGTAAAGACAAATGTATCACACACAGTACAGCATGGAGACAAGTGTATCACACACAATACAGAATGGAGACAAACATATCACACATGGTACAGCATGGAGACATTGTATCACCCACAGTACAGCATGGAGACAAGTGTATCACCCACAGTACAGCATGGAGACAAGTGTATCACACACAATACAGCATGGAGACAAACATATCACACATGGTACAGCATGGAGACAAATGTATCACATACAATACAGCACAGTGAAAAAATGTACCACATACAGTGCAGCATGGAGACAAATGTATCACACATGGTACAGCATGGAGACAAATGCATCACACACAATACAGCATGGAGACAAATGTATCACATACAATACAGCACAGTGAAAAAATGTACCACATACAGTGCAGCATGGAGACAAATGTATCACACATGGTACAGCATGGAGACAAATGCATCACACACAATACAGCATGGAGACAAATGTATCACACAAAATACAGCATGGAGACAAATGTATCACACACAATATAGCATGGAGACAAATGTATCACACAAAATACAGCAAATGTATTACACATGGTACAGTACGGAGACAAAATGTCTAAACTTTGTTTTGTTTGTTTGTTGGGGTTTAACGTCCGAGCAGCAATATTACAGCTATATTACGATGAACATGAAATGGATGATAAAATGAACATGAAATGATGATGAAATGAAAAAAGGATGGGACACAAGGACAATGGGGTCAAAAAATTTTGATTGCCACTGGAAATAGGGAGAGGTGGGTAGGGTCGGGCAATTTAGCCTCCTGTGGCGGAGCCCTATGGTTCCTACTCCGGGAGAATACCACAGTAAGGTTCTTTAACGTGCAAGAAACGTGGCATCTTTCCCAACACGGTGCACCACTATGGTTTGCGGTCAGGTTTTCCGTATTATGGCCTGACAACCCCAGCATGTAACACGCCAGGGGTACCCCATTCCACCACCTGGGGCACACATCCCAGTTGCTCTGTGAGCAGAGCGCCCTAGCCCCCGGCTAGGGTTCTGAGCACTATTTAATCCCCTTATACGACAAGCTTAGCGCTGCTGCAGGCCTATTCTTTTAACATCCGGACCTGCATGGGTACAAAAATGTCTAAACTAAATGTACATTTAAATAATCAAATATGCAATTATTACATTACAGATAAAATATACAAGTTAATTTCAAATTTGATACTGCCAAATGTATGTGGAATTACTCCATCCAAGCTCGTGCTTGAGATATTCCAAATGGTATTGTCAGTATCAAAATTCAAAATGTAAATATACAACAAAGTACAGCATGGAGACAAATGCACCATACATGGTGCAGCAAACCATGTTGGCACTGAATACCAAATTTCAAAATCATTCAAATAAAGGGCTTTCTTACATCAGATAAAGAAAGAAAATTTCTTGGACATACCTCTGTATGTGCCACAGTATTTCAATAAAGCCTTGAATGGATACATAAACAAAGAATGTAGGAGCAAACTCCTACAGATAAATCCTTAAAATGTCAAGAACTGTAGAAAAAATGTAGAAGTTGTGAAAATGAAAAGTAAAAAAACAGTAAGTTCCTGTTTACATCTATAATAAAACAAGTGGAATTCAGTTTTAAACCATAAGAAAATTATTTCTGATATATCTGACTGTTAGTATAGCATATTGTGACAGAAACAAAATAATTTAGTGACCACAGGGTTATACAGATAATTTATATCTTAGAAGAATCTATTAAGAATTAGTGTTTGATTAACCACATTAATTGATCAAGGAAAGCATGCACTACTGTTTCTTCAATAACTTTTTGACAACATGACAACTCAAGGCTTTTCCAAGTCAAAATATTTGGAAAAGGTGGAAAGTCAGTGTTTACATTACTTTTTTGGTTGTTAAGAAAAAAAAATTTTCATTTTCTTGTGAGTGAAAATATTTATTAGTAGGTCAAGAGTATAAAAACTAGAGGAACAAGTAAAAACAAACATCCATCATAATTAATATGAATAATAATGTTACAAGTGGTTGGATTTTTTTTTTGTATCAAAAGTACAAGTTGTATTTGCAAGAGAAAAAAATTAATCCAAATTAAATAATAAGATCAATACATGAAGAACAGACCTTCAAAATTCTAAAATCTACATGCCATAAGAAATTAAAAAATTTTTAATGTCAGTAGGAACCATGACCAAGAACTGGGTAAATTGATGAAGACCATTTTTTTTTGTCAAAATCATTCTAAAAGGCTGTATGACTCATTTGTTATTACAAGATTTTTTTCAGTAAGAATCATCAAGATGACCGAATTTGAGCATAGCATGCCTCACTGACCTTGGAAGCCATATTTTGTATATGTCTTTGTGAGAACTCTTTAGACGCATTACCAACCTTGGTGGCTACATGATATATGTGCTTATGACCATATGAAAAGTCAATCTCCTGGAGCTAAAGGCAATCAATATTTATTATAAATGGATTTAAAATCTTTTTTATTTTTCATATCTTAGACATTTGCTCTGATAACTTTCCAACACAATACCTTTAAAGGTACTGATGACACTGAATAAAGAAAATAAATTGTTTTGAAATAGGTCCTAAATCAAATAAAGAAAGATATTTAAAGAAACGAAAAAAAACCTGCAATTCTTGTGTTTAAGTGTATACGAATTGATCCACGTATGGAAGTTTCTTAAAATGAAGAAGTCGGTTAAAAAAATCATTAAAAAATTTTCCAACCACGTAAAAATCTTTTAAGTTTAGTTAAACATATAATTGTGATACCAAATCTTTACATTTGACAGGTGTCAAATAAAAACTACAGCTACAAAAATTTATATTTCTAAAACAAATATGTATTATCAACATTTGCATTGGCTGCCAATTTCACAAAAAGAGTGAAATTTATTGTAAGAAATGATATCAAACCACTATTTACTATTATGATACCGTAACTTATGACAAATTTAACATTTACAACTCCTAGTAAAACCAAGAGTAGATTTAATGGTATAAGCAGAGTTATCCTTTCTTAATAACAACATATACAGTAAACTAAGCCCTGAAACACAACTATTAGATTATTTAATATTTTAATCAACGAGATAAGCTGAGAAACTCCCGCGAGTTGAAAAAATATTTGATAATCTGTTTATTGCTGTTTTGCTGAAGTGCAATAAAGTTTATTTTTATTTTCCTGACCTAAATATGTAAGTTTTATAAGCACTGCAAAGTTTCCTTTCGGGACTATTTTTCAGCAACGTGCTACATGACATCATGTATGTTGTGCAGCTGTGATACACATCATTTAAAAAAAATCTGTTACCTATGACCGTCATGTTGAAAATTATTGTATAGTAAGATCAAAGAGATTTTAAACAAAATAGCGATAATTAATAAATTAGAGTCCTCTTGACTTACCTTATCTCTGAAAACTTTAAAATATTTATTGGAATTCTTCTGTAATTGTTTACCCTGTTTCTGTAAAATAAAAATAAAAACACATTTATTATTTTTATAAATAAAATAATAAATTCTGATATTGCTCAGATCTTCTTGTCATGCTAAAATGCCACTGAACAGAAACTATGTAGAAAAAAATTTGTCATATAAAAAAATTGACATATGGACAAAGGTCAAAAAGGGAATTGAATGAGATATTATGGTTTGTAACATAGTGATACATCATCAAATCATAGATCTAAGGTCTATGTCAATAGACGAACAAATGGTCCCATCAACATAGTAATACATCATCGTATCACAGATCTAAGGTCTATGTCAATAGACGAACAAATGGTCCCCATCAACATAGTAATACATCATCGTATCACAGATCTAAGGTCTATGTCAATAGACGAACAAATGGTCCCATCAACATAGTAATACATCATCGTATCACAGATCTAAGGTCTATGTCAATGGACGAACAAATGGTCCCCATCAACATAGTGATACATCATCGTATCACAGATCTAAGGTCTATGTCAATAGACGAACAAATGGTCCCATCAACATAGTGATACATCATCGTATCACAGATCTAAGGTCTATGTCAATAGACGAACAGATGGTCCCCATCAACATAGTAATACATCATCGTATCACAGATCTAAGGTCTATGTCAATAGACAAACAAACTGTCACATCAATGGAATTCAATCCAGTGTATTAATTTTTTTTTTTTTTTTTTCTGTGTGACGTCTTGTTTCCCTTATCTTCAGTTTTTATGTGTAATCTATTTTATTCGGTTCACTACATTGTGTATGAAGACGTCTTTGTTTCACGTGTTCACATTTTGTCCATGTTCTGGGATTTTGATGTATTTGAATCATCCCACTGAAGATGCTTTGGTATTTATTTTACCAATACTCATACATGCATATGCTTAAGATTTACAGCTTACGTCAAAATATTAATAAAGTATGGCCAGGAAGAACTTTAGTATGATTGATTTATTAAACTTAGTTTTATATCCAGCGACACATTTCAAAGATACAAGGATGAGAACATATGACTAATCAAGTTAACCCTGCTCTGTACAAGTGCACAGAAGCAACAACCTGCAGGTAAGAATGCCAATTTGGGACACATTATCCTTACTTAGAGCCGACTAGTTTTTACTAACTCACAGATGTTGCTTACTTAGCAGATAAGCAATGACTTCAACCTTTAAAGTAATAGGTTTGGCTTGATCATAAATTACCTCTCTCACTCATGGTGAGCACATTACCACTAGACCACCAAAGTGGTTATACTTGTTTAAGAGAAGTCAAAAATTGAATAGGAGAATTTATAATGTTACAGACCTAACATTTGTTTTCTCTATTCAAAATTCCATATATATTAGGATACTAAATACCTTCATATTGGTCAGCCATTCTCTGTAACGAGAATTGGAATTGAGTTTGTCTGCTTGTAGCATAGCTTCCATTTCAAATATATCACTGAATCCTTTACCAAGGTTTAACAGATCAAGTCTATCATTTATGAACTGAAAGATAAAAAAAAAAAAAAAAAAAATCTTAACTTGATGCCACCTCAAATATCAATCTAGCTAGGTTTCTAAGTGATGCAACTAAATTTCTAGGTAAATTCCTGCCCTATATTATCAATGAGTCATACTTTATTACTGTAGAAAACATGACTTATCAGTTGGATAAAGGCTTTGAATAGCTTTAGATAGCAAAATTGAAAAGTTAAAGTCACCATAAAGCTTGATTTATATAGAAATGGATACAAAAGCTTGCAACATCTTATTTTTTTCATGTTTATATTCATTTCACATATCTGTAAACATTATTATCCATGGAAGGTTATAAGTTTATAGTCAATGGTTCAAAACCATCATACATTATACCTGTTGGAAAATTTGTAATTCAAACATTTGTTCTAAAAATGGCTGCATTGAGGAAGGTCTTGACTGTACAAATGCTTCTGGGTCAAAAGTTATAGGTTCACCAGGATGAAACCTCAAAGCATCTCTGTATCCACCTGTGAAATATATTGTGTGTATGAAATTTCTGTGGCAAAATTCAAGAATTCCTTTTTTTACATTTGAATACAAAAAGTATAACTGTAGAAGAAATTTAACACAAAAGTTAAGAAAAAAATGAAATCCCACAATGGATGTAAAACACTTTGGGATCTGTTTTAATTTAAAAATGACAAAATTTTACTCTGACATAAATATACACTGTATATTGAAACCATTTGTTGTACTTAAAAAGTCTATTGGCAGATGTGTAAAAAAAAAGTTGATAAATTAAGTCAACTTTAACCCCAGATATTTTAACACATCTGGTATCAAGATCCTAAACAGTTTTATAAACAGCAGGGAATTCATTGGGTATAATCTAAACAGACCAGTTTGTCTAATTCCAGAATTCTTATAGAAATCTTAAGAAACCACAGTTTATACATAATTCAAAGGCCATGTGGTTTCTGATCTTCCTTTTAGATTAAAATGTTTTAAAAACTCATTACATATACATAGTATTGGATATTGTCACTACAAACTTCAAATCCCACTTTGATTAAAACTTTCAATTGGATTTTCTAAAACCACAAATCATAATATATTTTAATGGGACAAGCTGATACCTTTTTCTAAAATGTTTTTGAAGCAGATACAGTCAGTCATTTTGTTACCTGTAAGGTGACAGGATTAAGTAAATACTTTTAAATCCTGTGTGATTATTTTAATTAAACAATTTTTTCAAAGACCAAAAAGAGTAATAGAAAAATCCATGAAAAAAAATGCTAATTTGATTTGAATCTAAAATAAAACATCCATTTCCTCTTATGACATCATATACATATCAAACCAACCTATAAGCCTGACTAGAGACTGCATGAAAGCCTTGGGTATAACATCACCACTTGTAGACATCTGTGTAATCACTTTATCTTTCTTCAGATGTCTCTTCAGGTAGGAAGACTGGCAAAGAGAAATAATATATTTCTAATTGGACATAATTTATAAATACATTTGTAACTGTTAGTCAAAATTTTCAGTTTAATTTAAATGACTACTAGTATGTATTTTTTGGAAACAGTCGAACTTGTACCTGTTGACAACTTCTTTTAGAATGAATTAACAGCACAAAATAAAAGAAATGAAAAGAAATTAGTCATTCTAGGACCAAGAGCAATTTTTTGTGCTAATGTCTGATTACATATAAATAAAAAAATAAAGTGGGTTAAACATGGTATGACATAACTTACCACTTTGACAGTGTAATTAGACTATTAGTATCATCAGAAGCAAGTAACAAAGACATATTTTATCAAATAATTATCGTTCTTTAATTGAAATGCACTGCAAATGAACATTTCAAAGGCACTTAACTCTGACAAAAACCAAAAAACTTCTAACATTCTGAGTAAAATTTCCAAAAGTATCTAGGGATAGTGGTTGATTTAAACAGTGAAGACTTCCTTGAGTGCAAGTAAATTGTCAGATCGGCTATTTTTTTTTTATATAAAGATTTTTCACATTTTGTCTGTCAGATTCTGACAAATACATGTACTTAACAACTTTTTTGTTCTGCAGAATCTCTATTTTTTTTTGAAACATACAAACTTAAGCATCACAGTAAACAAATATATCAGGATAGAAAAGTACGTATATCTTACAATTTCTGACGGTAGGTCTTCAAAATCATCATACTCAGTAGTCAATACATTATTATCAACATCTAGAACAACAGCATCTGCTAATTCATTGGCCCTTATTTTCTGTAAAAAAGGGAATGCAGTATAGATAATATAGCTATTAGGACAGATAATTATACTTTCATTTATGAACAATTTATCACTTATTTGAATATCTTTACTTTTACATATCTTTGACAATTAATGTCTAAAAAAAAAAATAGCACAACAATGAAAAAGGGTCAAAGACTCAAATATTATATCAATTTAGAAAATTGAAATTATTGTACAATGAGTGGATGGACAAAAGGGCAAACCAAGGTATACAGTAATACCTCAATCTAACAACACCATTACCAAAAACATCCACAGAAGCTTGAACTGCAAGGGACTGTGTTAATACATTTCAGGTACTGGGAAGTCAAAGAACAGAAGTTCTACCGGTGCCCTGGTCAATAATCCCAATATTTAGTGGAGTCCGAGTTGCTCATTTGCTTTTGTTGCTTTTTGTGTATGGTTTTAGTTACTTTATGTTCTTTGTTGTGTTTGTCTGTTTTCCATGTCTAATCTTTGTCCCTGGATTACATTCTGTTGATTACCGCTATAACACTGGTTCCCTTGATTACTTTCAGAAACTTCTGGATAATTTTTGTTTCAAATACAAGTTTGACCTGAAGGTTAGAGTTCCCTTACTCCCTGAATAACTTTTCAGTTGTTTATATATATAGGTACAATGTAGTAATTATTGCTTGAGCTGAATTAGCACACATCACATCACATCTCACCACATCACCTAATGTTATACTTTTTACTGTCTCATCTTAACTTTGTAAAACATAAATAACACTAGTGAATTTGTATGCCTATACTTATATAAACCTATATATGATTGATTTCAATGACGACCAAGTATCTTATTTACAAAATACAATCAACTGTGATATGTTCATGTGTATTCACAATTAAAATAAGAACAAGCACAAAGTGAGACATAGATGCCAAACCGTGTCATAATATTGACCATAATCCAACTTACCTCATACACAGAAGTATGAATCCCAATAACATATGGCATTGGAGCTGTAACATAGTCTGATAGAGATGGCGGCAGTATTGGGATGAACAAATGTTGCCTGTAAGTATAAAAATATATATAATAACCCACTAATCACCTTGTCCAAAACTTGCTTTGGTCTGAACTAGAAAGATACACATGGTACATGTAATTCTAAATTTGTAGAAACTATGGACAATTCATGAGGGTGAACAACTCTTTTACCTTAATACAAGTATAATACAAGTTTTTTCCTCCAAATGTCTTTTTTACAACAATGTAAATATGCAAACTGGAAATAATAATTGTGATTTTTACAGGTCCTCATGTATAAAACAAGATGTACATGTAGATTGTTAACATTGAACTCATTATGTCATATGTCTCATAGAAATGTTCATTACTGAACATGTGCTTAATGTAAATGTATTAGTTAATATCATGTTTTGATGATATTACGGTAGCTGCAAAACTGAACCCAATCAACCAAACATGGATATAATATAATCTTATTAGCCAAGCAGTGTCTTTGTACTGTTATCATATACAGGCAAAATTATTTCACAACTTTCGCCTGAATTGCCTACTTCAGACCTCATAAACAAAGTTGCGACATTGCAGCTTCCTTGTAAAACATGTTTCGATCAATGAGGAACATCATGAACAATAGCAATCCCAGAATGCATCCACTAAGCTCATAAAATATGTAACCGAGTTCACCTGAAGTTCTTGTGAACTTACCACAAAGTTCATGCGAAAATCAGTTATTTCACATGCATTCCATGTGAAGCTTTATTTGCAAGTATTTCCTGTACAAATACATGTATTTGCATCTTAATATCTTGACAATTTATTTGTACCTACCAGTGCATTGGATACAAGAGACATGTAGAGGCATGGACACAGGCTGTCAGTCGACTCAACTTTTTAGATATGAACAGGATTCGTCTTTCATGTAACATGCTGTTAAAAGGTTTAAAAGAACTATTTAAAAATATACAAAACAAAATATAATTGCTGTAAAGTGAACTTTTCCCTCAACATCATCCATATTTTTATTTCAGACTCCTTAATTCTGTATAAACAAAAATTTTAGTAATAATCTAATTTTTGCAAAATTTCATGTAACCACAAAATTTTAAATCAAGTATTATTCACTAACCGGTATATTCAACAACTTATTGATAACTGATTGGGTTGAAAGGTATTAAGGCCTTTCGGGATGGGAAAATTTGACCAATCTGACAGACTCTGCTTTGTACTAGTCTGACAAAATGAGTCAGATCCTGATTGTGCTAGCCCATAGAAACAACTACCCACAGATAGGCATGTCCCCCACCAGTCTGAAACATTGTTCTGACTCTCAGCCAACCAGTGGTTCCTTTATCTCCTATATACTGCATGCTAAGCAGTGAAGCAGTGACTACCAATTCTGAAGTCTTTGGTGTGACTTGATGGGGTTTTTAACCCATGACCACCAGCACTCAAGGCCAGTACACTACCCTGAGACCAGCAAGACAGTTATTTACAATCTTACCTAGCAAATACTTTCATCATATTTTCAGTATCAACTGCACTGTAGTACTCTGTTAAGTTTCTCTAAAATAATAAAATTATGTGATATAAAACCAAATGTATCGATAATTCAAAGGAGAATTTATATCAACATGATTCAAATCTTTAAAATGAAGATATTATGAAGTGTCTAAATAACAGTTTTTACATAAAATATGATCCAATAATAAAGGAAAACAAATATATCCTAAACCACAGACAGGAATCAATTATTCACATTTTGCAATAGAACATAATAGCTTTTCTTTCCTGAAGTCATTATAAATTTTACTGATTTAACATGTCTTGTAATGTATCAAGTTAACAAATATGTTTTTCGTGTTTAAGTTACATAAAACTTAGTGCAAGCAAAATATAGACTTCCTTGTGGACTTTCAGAATTCACATGACATGGTACCAGAAAAAAGGAATGAAAAGTCAGTAGTCACCTGATAAAATAGACTTTTACTTACATTAGATGGAATGCTGGGTAGTTTACTGGTATCTGGTGCCGTAAAATTCAACATCTAAAAAATAATTTGAGTTTAGAAGATAGAAAGACATGTATCAAGAAGTCACAATTCATAATAGGATTTACTTAATATGAAATTCTTTTCTTATTTTATTTTCTCATAACTGTACTAAATTAAATGAAATAGATTTCATTACAATCTGATTATGGCCGCTGAATAGAACTTCAACAAAACCATTTATAAATCTATTGTATTAACATTAAGTCTCAACTTATTTCAGACTAACTGAAGATAACTTCTTGGTTTCAAGACCCTCATTTAACTCATACTGCTAAAACAATGAAACAAAAAACAATGAATAGACAGCTGAACTTAAGCTTTAAAAAGGCCAATCTCCCCTTCTTTGCATTTAAGGTCCCATAAATCTATAATGATTAAGAAAAAAAATGAAAAACGAAAAGAAACTTCTTTCCATAAACAAAAAAATGCAGTAAATTTTAATTTCTTAAAAGTACATTGTATCTCACAGCATGTGCATGTTAAAAGCAGCCTCAATGCTCCTCGAGAGAAACAAAACAGTCAAGAAAAGAAGGACTCCATCTCCTTACACTTAAAAAAAAAGAAACAAGTTATCAGCACTGAATGGCCTAAGTTGTTGAACACATAAATCTTACATCTTGCCCAACAATGATCTGTACAGGTACTCCAGGAGTGGGTACTCCATTGGCATATGTGGCCCGTAATAATTCAGTCACATTGTTCTCACTCTCATTGGTGTTGTTCATCTCAGCCAACTTGTTAAGTATGGTATAGAATACATCAAACCATGGCAGACAACTGAAATAGAAACAAAAGTTGTCTCAACATATCAAACCACCGCAGACAAATGAAATAGAAACACAAAACACAAGTCAAGTCTCAACACATCAAACAATGGCAGACAACTGAAATAGAAACACAAGTCAAGTATCAACACATCAAACAAAGGCAGAAAACTGAAATAGAAACACAAGTCAAGTATCAACACATCAAACAAAGGCAGAAAACTGAAATAGAAACACAAGTCAAGTATCAACACATCAAACAATGGCAGACAACTGAAACAGAAACACAAGTCAAGTATCAACACATCAAACAAAGGCAGAAAACTGAAATAGAAACACAAGTCAAGTATCAACACATCAAACAAAGGCAGAAAACTGAAATAGAAACACAAGTCAAGTATCAACACATCAAACAATGGCAGACAACTGAAATAGAAACACAAGTCAAGTATCAACACATCAAACAATGGCAGACAACTGAAATAGAAACACATCTCAAGTATCAACACATCAAACAATGGCAGACAACTGAAATAGAAACACAAGTCAAGTATCAACACATCAAACCAAGGCAGAAAACTGAAATAGAAACACAAGTCAAGTATCAACACATCAAACAATGGCAGACAACTGAAATAGAAACACAAGTCAAGTATCAACACATCAAACCATGGCAGACAACTGAAATAGAATGTTAGGTAATGTATACTTTAAAGGAAGATTTAATTTCCTTGACTACCCTTTCATATCTCAGGACTATCAATATACAACCAGTTGCTGGTCACTTGATTAATTATGATTTTTTAAACCCATTTTCAAGACATGACAATGTGGTCAATGGAGTGGACCCTATTTTTTCGGTCTGACACCCCGATATATGCGTAACTCTCAAATGAGCATGTAGAATTGCATGTCATTTCAGATAGCAAAAGTTATTCTGGTTCTGAACCAATCAGCTGGTATCACTCCATCTTCCATTCAATGAACATGGGCAAAAGTGGCTCCTACCAAATTCAGTTTGATTTTAAAGTATTTAGCATGTGATTGAACTAATGAACCATCTACATTCAAACCAACTTACAACCAGTAAACTACATAAACATATATCAGGTACTAATATCATGCACAATAAATTCTTCAAGATTTAAAAGTGAACTTTTTTGTACTTTGGTGAATATGGAAACAAATTATTTTATAATAACAAAGTTCAAGTATCTGTAATATTATCATCCATGAAAATCTAAATCCTGATATGCACACCTTAGATTATGAACATATTTTTCCAAATAAAAAAATCATGCCTTAAAATTAAAAAAAAACTTATTAAAATGGGCCATGTATATTTTTCAGGAACCAGAAATACAAAGAACAGGCTAAAATAAATACCCCTAACACAATATCCTTTTTAACCCCAAAAGTAAAACTTCTTAGCTAAACAGATTATTAATTTCTGTCAAAAAGTGACAATAACTTCCTTTATACTCATTTACATATGATATCAAACTTTCATACAAATAAAATTTTGCCAAAATCAATAGAACAGTTAAAATGTACTTGAAAGTTAAAAAATGAATCATTATCATAACCTGAAGAGGTTTACTTATAAGATCATTATATGACAGACAGACAGACGTGACAGAGTTTACAGGAAATATAGAATCAAATCAGTATGATGATTGAGCACAAAACATCGTGATAAGACTAAGATATGATGATACAGCAAAGCTTGTACTCACCAAACATGATAATAGGACCAATCTAGGATGGTGGTATGATGATACAGCTAAGCTTGTACTCACCAAACATTATCATAGGACCAATCTAAGATGGTGATATGAAGGAGTTAAACTCATTAATCATGAAAATATGACAGGGATTAAACATACTGGACATAGTAATATAAACCCACCTGACAATACAGAGACAGGTCTGAACTCCCTGAGCATGGCGACAGTATCCAAACTTATATTTGCTTTCCAAGTCTGTTAGTACAAATGTGAAATGGTCTACTTTTGTTCTAAAATGAAAACATTCTATCATCTTAATAGATAGTTTAATAAATTGAGTTTATCATTATTAACATGCAAATAATTTTAATTATATATATCTAACACATACTGTAAACAATGAAATTTTCATGGTGCTCAGTGTGAGTTTTACATCAGTCATTATAAATCAATTTCATAGTGGTTACTTTCACAGAAATTACTTGACAATTCAGTGAAAATTGACCCCAAACCAAAGAATGTCTACGCTTACAGTACATGTTTTCCATCCCAGCAGACTACTCTGTAATTGACGTTATTTTCCCTTTCACTGATTTCACAAATGTACAAACTAAAGTAATGGAATAAATTGTTTCCCCCAACAATCTTCAGTTATATTCAAAATTAAATGATATGAAAAAGCAAAAAGGAAAGTACATTTTAATGTTTATATATAATTAGCATCAAGTTAAGTCTAACCCTTTTTTGTTTGAGTAACATATTAAAGATTTTGTGATTGTAAAGCCTCCCCCTTTTTATGCTTTCATCCATATTTTATGATTTTGTGATAATCCCCAAAATATGTGTATTCAGTATTTTAAGTAATTCATGTAAAGATAGCTAAAACATAACTTTAATTCTGTAAGAGAAACATGTGAAGTTTTCTAATATTAATTTGTTGAGAATTAATGTTTTAAGTTAGATTATCAGAGTATAGGTAATTCATTACTCAGCATGTCATTGCATATCAATACCTAAGCTCTTAAATCATTGAAAGCTAGCAGCCATATATTGGCAAGAAAACAGACATACACACTGAAGGAATCTTATAAGATAAAGAATACCTATATTTTCATTAGAAAATGTGTTAGCACAAGAAAATTTCCATTCATTTTTTGTTAGTAGTTAACTGTGTTTTATGAAGAGTATATTATGTTAATCTTCTATATTAGTGCGAGATTAATACACACACATATATCTTTGTCTTATACATTGAACAGTTTGTCTGCTGCGAAAATAACATTACGCAAAAAGAAAACCCACCCAGTTTTTAAAGAAAAATGCAAAATTTTCCAGACCCAGACCCCAAAAAAAATCAAAAATAATTATAATACAAATGTGTTTAACGCAAAAGTATTTGTTACTGGAATCAGAATGTTCGCAAAAAGGAAAATGAATGGGGGGATCTTTACAAAATGTAGTAGAAACAAAACAAGGCAGAATTAGATTAATATATCACATGTACCAAATTAATAACCAAGGTGACATTAACCTTTCTACAAATATCCTACTGTGTTCTATATAATTTATCCATAAGATTTTCTACCAATTTATGAATATTTATGAATACTGATTTAAAAAACATAAGTGGGTGCATATCATATCTAAATGTGTCTTTAAATATCATTGTGAATAATATTGTTATCTGTAATCACTCAGTCAGTATAAACCAATGGTGTCATTAAATATAAAGAGTTATAGCTAAAAATAATATCCATATTGACCAAACGTTCCAAACTAAGTTAGCTACTTTGGTTTTGTTTTTACCTTGTTGGTAATTTTGGTCATACAGAGTGGAAAGTTTTAGCAGTACTAGACTCATGCCATACCTTACATGATTGATAATCAACTAACTTGAACACTTTAAAAAAAAAATTTTTTAAATGGCAAACTTTCTAAAAATCAATAGCATATCTTCTACCTCTGTTTCTATCTCTCTCAGAGAAAAATCCATGGCATAAAGTCTTTATGTAATGAAATCAGCATGCTTGTAAAAAATCTGTTATTTAGACAGAGTATAGATTTTCTAATAGTTATCCATTTTATGTTTTTTTTTCTGTTATAAGACTAAGAAGAGAAGAGAAGAAAAGAAGGAAAAAACACCCTTGAAAGTCAAAATTTAAATCACCCACCTAAAACCAGCTTACCCTCCCTGTTCAGTGCATTCAAACCTATGTATTTAGTGATTGTAATAAACATGCTGCTTCCAAACATCATGTGTTAAAGAGATAGAGTGAATAATAGATAAAGCCATAGCCATCAGCCATTGGCATCCTAACTATAAACTTACGTGTACCTTTCACTGTCACATGGGAATGCAAACTTTGGCAAAGGTTTTAACACTAACTGTTAATATAGCAATATAAATATAATATATAACATGTAAATTAATAAACTATTTTTACATTTTCTTCATCTCAATACCCTTGTATTTTGAAGACTGTTTTTCAAAATGTATTTTTTATTTCATTAATACAGAATAAACCTGTTTTATTTAAAGTAGCCATCCGAGAGTATGCATTATTATTTTTAGATATATTTATACATATGTTTAATTTACACTGAATGTACTACACAGGGACAATTAAATAATGAAACTATTCAGACAAACCGTTCCTGAAAAATACCATAATTTTCAAGACAGGATTGACTGTAACTGAACATGTATTATCAAATTTGATTCATGAGCTGAAATATAAAACTTATTGATTTTATATTAACGTGAGACATACGTGTATTTATTTCCACAAAATCTGCCAAGAACCAATATTTATGGCTAGCAAGGATAACACTATAGAGTAGAATGATTTTTGCATGTACTATTTAGGGTTTTTACAATGAAAAAAAATGTAACTTGATTAATTTCAAGCAATCCCTTAACTGGACTAATATGAAATAAACTAAGATCCAATATATACCTAATAACAACAGTAAAACCATCATGTGAATACAACAGTACTAATCCATTAATACAACAGTACTAATCCATCAATACAACAGTACTAATCCATTAATACAACAGTATTAATCCATTAATACAACAGTAAAACCATCATGTGAATACAATAGTACTAATCCATCAATACAACAGTACCAATCCATTAATACAACAGTATTAATTCATTAATACCACAGTACCAATCCATTCATACAACAGTACTAATCCATTAATACAACAGTACCAATCCATTAATACCACAGTACCAATCCATTAATACCACAGTACCAATCCATTAATACCACAGTACCAATCCATTAATACCACAGTACCAATCCATTAATACAACAGTACTAATCCATTAATACCACAGTACCAATCCTTTATACAACAGTACCGATCCATTAATACAACAGTACCAATCCATTAATACAACAGTACCAATCCATTCATACAACAGTACCAATCCATTAATACAACAGTACTAATCCATTAATACCACAGTACCAATCCTTTATACAACAGTACCGATCCATTAATACCACAGTACCAATCCATTAATACAACAGTACCAATCCATTAATACAACAGTACTAATCCATTAATACCACAGTACCAATCCTTTATACAACAGTACCAATCCATTAATACCACAGTACTAATCCATTAATACCACAGTACCAATCCATTAATACAACAGTACCAATCCATTCATACAACAGTACCAATCCATTAATACCACAGTACCAATCCATTAATACAACAGTACTAATCCATTAATACCACAGTACCAATCCTTTATACAACAGTACCGATCCATTAATACCACAGTACCAATCCATTAATACAACAGTACCAATCCATTAATACAACAGTACTAATCCATTAATACCACAGTACCAATCCTTTATACAGTACCAATCCATTAATACCACAGTACTAATCCATTAATACCACAGTACCAATCCTTTATACAAAAGTACCAATCCATTAATACAACAGTACTAATCCATCAATACAACAGTACTAATCCATCAATACAACAGTATTAATCCATTAATACCACAGTACCAATCCATTAATACAACAGTATTAATCCATTAACACAACAGTACTAATCCACAGTTGTAAATTGACTTACATTAACAACATACCTATATATTTATATATCCCCCAAAAAATTGTTCAAAACTGACAATGGCAGAAATCTTTTCAAAACTAAATTGAAAAAATTGATAAAGTTGAGATAGTTATATTGCAGGGGGATCAGATTATTGACTGGTTATATACAAGTAGAAAATAAGAATTAGCAGGAAAATTTTCAAGAATCTTAAAAGTAATAATTTCTTTGCCATCCATTCACAGGAATGTTGCTGCCAGGGTACATTGAATACATTTCAGCAATAAAAGTTTTGCAAAATAAATTGGTGCATCGCTGTTACTTGTAAGATGTGCCTGACTCTCACATGGATTAGTACTTTTAAATACTTATCAATCACTCAGTGTGGTTAAAAGAAATATCATCAGATATATTAAACAACTGAAACTAGCTTGTACACGATAAAAAATAGGGGATTCCCTTCTATCCATCCTTACCTTCAAAAGCCAAGACAGATCCTGGAGATAAGGCCAGAGAATAAAACTTGTCTGTTTAAGGTTACCCTAACCTAGCACATTTTATAGGTATTTTATGGATGAAATACCACTAAAACTTTCCTTTTTCAGTTCAGCACTATAAAGTCAAGAAATCCTCCCATACATGATAATACAAAGGTCTCACTAACCACTTCTAGCGTTTCCATTACTTTACATGTTAAAAAGTGAATTCCCAGGACAAATGACATCTTTAAGGTGCATACCGTTGCAAAGCTTGGAAAATAAGGCTTCCAAAATCATTATGCTAATGGTACGATGATTCTATAAATTCTTCACAAAATTTACTTGAATAAATAATACTGAAAATCCACATTTTTACCTGTTCTGCCAACTGACAGCATGGAGGCAAATTACTCACACATGTAAACTAATATTCATACACTTTTGTAGTTAATTACATATATGATTTTAAAGTACACTTTCTCAGCTATATTTTGACTACTTTTAATCATAATATACACAAATAATGCACTTACAATTCAAATGTCTAGGTTCAGTGTGTTTGTGGTACTACATAGTGGGGTGGCCATTTGACCCGGAAGTGGTTAGTGAGACCTTAAAAACATTTTATAAGTTTTTATGTTTTTCTTTTTTTACATTTTATGAAAGCTTGTGGTATTGTGAGTCTAATACGACCAAAACTATAAAAATCAGACATAAGACTACAAAGAAATGGTCATTTTTATATCATGCCCCTCAGTGATATTTCCCCTAAATTACTAAAAAATTACAATTTTAACTAACTTGTCACACCAAATTGAAACCTATGATAATTCAAGAAGTTGTAATAGTAAATATCATTTATCATTATGAATAAAGAACAGATTTCAACAATTTATATCATACCTATTTCATTACTGTGTGATTCTAAGTCGGTGCTGTGTGACTATTTGAGTACTTTGAATATCCCAAGCAGTGACATTATGTATTTCATGGATGAAGTCAAGTTATATCACTGTTACTGAAAAAACTCTTGTTGCTATGTTGTTTTTTTTTTTAATACCTTGCACAATGCACCTCATAAAATATAGCCAGATTATCAATATCACTATACTGATTTTATGAGAAAATGGAAATACAGTGTAATGACCAGGATAGGCAATTTTCATCAAATTATGCATTTCTCTGAAATATGCCATAATTTAGTTTATGGTCTCACTAACCACTTCTAACATTTCCATTACTTTACATATTAAAAAAGTAATTTTCAAAGTTTCACTGTGAATTCCCAGGACAAATGAAATCTTAAAGTTACATACCGTTGCAAAGCTTGGAAAATAAGGCTTCCAAAATCATTATGCTAATGGTACAATGATTCTAGAAATTCTTCACAAAATTTACTTGAATAAATAATACTGAAAATCCACATTTTTACCTGTTCTGCCAACTGACAGCATGGAGGCAAATTACTCACACATGTAAACAATATTCATACACTTTTGTAGTTAATTACATATATGATTTTAAAGTACACATTCTCAGCTTTATTTTGAGTACTTTTAATCATAATACACACAAATAATGCACTTACAATGCATATGTCTAGGTTCAGTGTGTTTTTGGAACTACATAAGGGGGTGGCCATTTGACCCGGAAGTGGTTAGTGAGACCAAAACTAATTTTTAAAAATGAAGTGCTTTTACCTAGCTAAGCACCCTATTTTTTCATCCAATGTAACCTTAAATAGACATATTTTTTTCCTGGAAATATGAGAAGAAATGTTAAGAGTATTGAGAGGTTTCAATAAACCATTAACATTTGTAGTGATACTCTTTTTTCAAGTAGAATAATACATGTATGTGTGCACAACTTGAAATTGAAAAAAAAAAAAAACATGCAACAACAATTGCTACATGTTTGGAAAATTTCCCTAAATTGTAGATGGGGAAGCATGTTACAAATGCCCCTCCATGCAGAAGACCAAAAACAGTCAAACTCTGATTCCAAAGGTTAGATTTCCACTTTAACCCAATCCTGCTCAAGTGTTTTAAGTGTCAAACAACAAGCTATTTAGTAAAGTAAAATACACTTAATGACTGTATGCAATTAAACCACAATTTGAATGTTATTATGACGGTTTAATAATCACAGAGGGAGGAACTAAGTAAATCTGCTTGACCACCAGGAAATGTGATTTTTAATTCCATTTAGTTGACTTGATACCAAATGACCATGCATACAATGTAAAATCAAAATAAAACCAGTCTAATGAATTCATCATGTCAATTATTTTCATAGTATGTTGTACCTGTGCAAACAAAGAAGCTGACTAAACCAAGTAAATTGGTCAGTACTAAATCAATATAAGAAACACTTCTCTGTAAATTACTGTATCCATGTTTCAGAAAATATTTACGACTTTTCTCATTTGTCTATTGCTAAGCATTTAGCTACAGAATGCACCATATACATGTACTAACATGACTAACACCTGTGTTTTAATTTATACTAGTAATTATTATATGATCATAGTATCATGGTCATAACACATGAACCTTGCCCTTGTGTTACAGGACTATCTTTATCAACACATGAACCTCGCCATCAAGTTAAAGGACCATCTTTATCAACACATGAACTTTGCCCTAGTGTTAAAGGACCATCTTTATCTGTAAAAACTCTACTTTAATATAACTCTGAAATTGAAAATATGAAAACAAAAACTTCCTTCCAGTAAGTATCAAGTTACAACCAAAAAGTAATTAAAATCCCTCAAAGGGCAATGTATGGACTGATAGAGGGATAACAGTTATATATACAGGTATCAAAATATGCAAGTCACAAGATAGGCAATGCCACATATTAAATGGTTGAACATTATATTACATACCTCATCATTGTAATCCTGTGGATACTTCTGAATGAATATTGTGTCTAAAAAATAATAAAACACTTTTACTAATCAAATATTTTTTAATAGAGTCATAATCAGTTACTTGAACAGTAAGATATTGACACATTTTCATACTAGAGCCAACGCAAAGAGTGAACCAGAAAGATTATGTTTTTTTTACAATGTTTAGAATGTTTAGCCTTTTATTCCTGCAACAATTGTGTGGTTGATATCTGTTCTGTTATATAGATGTTTAGAACCACACAACAGGGTTGTAGTCTCTAATAAGAAATAAGGGATAAACATGGTGTAATAAAAACAATAAATGAGCCGAGTTGGTACTAATTTTCCTTCTACTAATACATTATTTTAAAAAATCCAGATATTGTGCTATAAAATACCTTAATCTCTGAATATTTGATCGTATATTCTTAACCATTGTGGACTTGACAAAAAACAAAGACTTTAGGGTTACCATAGAAGTTAGAATATTCTCAAAACTGAGTTCTGTTCAAACAAGGTTTGTGGAAACAGGGTAAGAAATATACTTAAGTACTATTCTGTGTAAGAATCAGGCAATGGGAAGCACATCATTTTTCTCATTTTTTTTTAGCCCCCAATTTATTCAACACATCTAGACAATATCTAGATTCTAAATTTATCCTGAAGCATCTGTGATGTAGATGTTTTTTGACTGCTAATAAAAGAAAAAAGTGTGGGAAAATTTTACTGCCTCTTTTCCATAGTGTACTTCAAGTAAATTTGACCTATCAATGTCTAAAAAAAGCAAACTTTACAAACACTCTGATGGATATTTCTGGAGGTTATTAAGTATAAATACTTGAATACTGCATTAAAATATCTGTGTTTTTTTTACTTTACCTGTCACACCTTACACATATTTTGCCTGATTAATAGACAGAGTAGTATTTAAATGACAGTCTATGAGAAAATTATGACATCGTTGAAGCAAAGACTAGAGTAATCTGTATGGCAAGTGTAGGAACAAGGAAAGGAGAACATACAGCTCATTGGCAGATCCTGGGTGTGTTTTGTCAGCATGAATCCACCCCCAATTCTTTTTGATGGAATTTATCAATTTTGTGTATTAGTTGTACTTCCTTTTTTTCCTAAAATCCCCCTCTTCTACTGAATAAATTAGCCCCTCATGTTGAAAAATGCTAGTTAGAGTATAGGAACAAAATGAACAAATATTACCCCAAAAAGTGAATTATCCAACTAATCATATTGCAGCGTTACATGTATTAAAATGTCTTTGACTTTAACTTATGATAAGGATAAATATCAAGTTAGAAAGAAATATATAACTACAGCTAAAATCTTAAATCACAACACAGAAATACCTTATATGGATGTATAAAATAAATTAATTGAAAATATAATCATTTGCACATTCATGTACATGTACTTTATTCCAATAATAATAATAATATTGAATTAACATCCTGTTTTCTTTGATCCCTATAACCACAAAGGAAGAAAGGATAGATACTCCATGTTTCATGTTATGATGAACAGAACTGTACAGGATTGACGCTCTTATCAAATTATAGGCTAAGCTGGACTTCTTACAAGTAGATCTCTTTAGGCTATAGAAATGTCAATGTAGCAATAAGAAGGGGCAGATCTAAAAAAAAAATGAAATAGTGGTTCAGATCAAGACATTTAAAAAAAGGTTAGTGTTCCAGGCTGCAATTTGCTCATTTTTGCCCAAGCATTGCACAAAATTAGTAATATTTTCCAACAAAGGGGGAGGGGCTGCTCTATGGATTAGCCATTGCCTAATCAACCTCTATCAGAGAAAGCTCACTCCCAACATGCCCATAGCATTTAATACAGTTCAGACTTTTTGCTATATTAACTTATTCTAAAATTTCAAGATTTTAATTTATCTTAGATTTAAAGAGAGACACTAGTGGTAAGTTAAATCTTGCTAATGAAACAAGTGCAGTGGGTGTGGACAGAAGTTCATATATCAGTTGCAGTTCAAGTTTGAAATGCATGACTTAAGATCAAATGCATTGATTGCACATATTTTTCAAGCTTAGGGGGATATGATGTATACACCTACCATCAGAAACATCAATATCTGTGAGAAAGTAAATGTATCCTTCTTTTATTATTGATATACTGTTATACATGAAGATAATACATGCAAAACACAATTGTGAGTAAAAAGTGTAAACCATGTCCCTAATGGATAGAATGGTGTGTTAGATAGTTGTTTGGTTACACAGGCAAATATTTTTCACGTGAAATTCATGTTAATCGAGCTTCACATGAAATGCATGTGAGATTCACATGAAATTAACATGATTTTTCAGGTGAAATTCACTACACACGAATTTCATGTGAATTTCATGTGAAGGCTCCATTCACCCGAATTTCACGTGAACTCTGTCACTTAATTTATATGCTCAATTCAGGTGAAAATCATGTGAAATTAGTGTAAAAATCATGTGAAATAATTTTGCCTGTGTAATGTACAGACTCTTGTATAGAGTGATACTAGACATGCACCAATCTCTCTACCCAAGAGCTGTGATTTATGCAGTTTCAAATGTATTTATATGATGGATTTAAGAAGTCTGGTTTAGACAGGTCTTGGGTTTATTAAGGGTTCTATTTAAAGAATGGCTTCATTTTAGGGAATCTTGATAACTCTCATGCTTGTTCATGTACATTGTAAGTACATTTATATATGAGTACAAACTGACTAATCTAAATAGACCTCCTCCCAAATAATATTAGAAAACAATTTACACACAAAATGTTACTACCTATATACTGCCACTGTGACTGATACACAGTGTTCACTGTACAATCTATCATTAAATGTATTTTTCACATAACTTCCTTTTCTTTCCTTTCAACCTTATAAACACTTCCTGCTTCTTCTGAAGAGGCTAAATAGTACAGGGAAATACATGTATACACCTTTGTATGTTAAAAATACATATTGAATTGTCACTAAAGTGAATTATTTTATATCATTTTATTTCTTTTTAAATCTAGTAGTGTAGAAAGGAGTATACATGTACTAATATAAACTAAAATTCCACTTAACTATTTAAAAGTTTTGATTTAACAAAATAATTATACAGTGTATATTGTGTTTATTGTAAATTTAATAGGTATGTACTTGTACAGTACATGCTATGGTCAGTATAGCAATAAAAGCTGGTAATCAGTTACAACTTCATTGTACATCATGAACATTTCTTTTATGTAGACCACACAGTTAATATTTTCAAGGATTTTTATAAAATAATTACTTCAAATAAAAGTGAACATATAATACAAGCAACATGATTTGGATGAAACTGATACTGAATAAATATCATAACATGTCACATTTATTGCATTACTTGTACATGTACATGTACATCATGGCATACAAAAGTTCCATAAATATCCATCAATACATCCAAAAGTAGATGGCTATCTCTATAAGATAAGTAAACTTTACTATGATTCAGTGTAAGTTAACAGAAGGAGCTTATACAATTCAAAATCTGGTAAAACAGGCTGCAAAAATTCAGCTATCACCACCTACTTCAGAAAGGCAAAGGTAAATTGCAAGTCAAGGAGGATCTTCACAGTGTGAGTGTGTGAATAATGAGCAAACATTTTTACTACATGTATATTGAACAGAAGGTCCTAACTTATGAATTCAAAATGAGGAATATCTACAATGTAAATGAAGCTCCTTCCACAAGACAAACATTGTAGTACACTACTATTAGGTGTAATAGAGTTATGCTAATGAAAGAAAGGTAGTAGATAAAATAGCTTTTAAAAACATAAATGACTTCAGACAGTCAAATTTCAATTTATGGTACATGTATAATACCTATTACAATACTACATTTAAGGTTAAGAAAGTAACGAAATTGGTAAAAACAGCTCCAATGAGTTGTCGACTTCCTTAACATGGATCTAAAATGCCTCTGACAGTATTTTTTCACAATTAAAATGTTAGAAAATTAATCAAAACAGCTTAGTTGAATTCAACTGAAAAAACAAAATGCATTATAGGACACAGCTTGATATGACCACAGTCATGTAACCCTAAACAGTTGGGGCAAGTGTGGACACATCATACAGCTTTGAATTTTGACTGTGATGCATGTTGGACATTGACACAAAAGAAGAATTCTAACATAATTGAAGTTGCCCCATGTTTTACCCCTAATTTCTAAATAGCCCTATATACATGTAGCTAGTCAAAGTCTCCAAAATCAATCCCACTTTCCTTTAGTGGTATAACCCCTTTTGGTACAATTTCAAAGAGAACCAGATATCAGGTAAACATATGTTTCTGACCCTTTTTGGCCCTTTATTCCTGATTGGGTGAAATGACAAAACTTAAAATTAATCTCAGCCTCTCTTTGTAAGACTCCTTGTGATATAACTTCAATAAGATCCATTCAGTTGTGGTTAAGTTATTGTCCAGACATAAAGAAAACACTTGTTTCTAGCCCCTCTCTGCCCCTCATTCATTTATGGTTCAAGTCTAAATCCCTATAATATATCCCAATTTGATCTTTTGTGGTAAAGAATTTATTGCGGAACAATAGTTGAGACATCCATTTACTGACATTGTATAGTAAAATTATAAGAAATACTAAGTTTAATAATAAGTCTTTTGCCCCCCCCCCCCCCAAAATCAATACCAACATTCCTCATGTGGTATGGAACCTTGTTATGAACTATAATTTTATGATGGTCAACCAATTAATACATGTATTCAATATATTGCACAAAAACCAAGTGTCTGTGGACAATGTCATTGCCATACCATTTCAGATAATTGCAATTTTTTTACCATTGCATAAAAATTCTAACAGTTTTTTTTTCCAACATAAGCAGTCTTTCTCTTTCATCACATTCCAAACCACTCACATTAATTCGATTGATTCTCACATCACTAATGGAACATACTTATTGTATCAGCTTCATCAAAAAAGTTGACAAAAATATGAATTTGTCGCTTTCACCTGATTCTTCAGGTAAACTTGTCCTTCAAAAGTCTTAAAGTAACAAGTTAAATCACTAAACATTAGGACTGATGAACATACAGGGCTATACCATAATAGGTCCATCAAGTCATACAAAAAAATGTAGGTCAAAGCAATATTCAGATTAACAGATTATAGTAAATTACAATTAAATACCTATAGTATTAAAAACATATATTGTAAATATGTACAAGAATACGGTAAACCCTTTACAATAACAGTACCTAATAAAACTTTTTGCATATTTAACATGGATAATCATTATTTAATCTACTTACAAAAATCTATAAATGACAAGAAAATCTATATAACATTATCAAATCATTGTATGTATATCTTTTTTTTAATTGGGTATTGACATGGTACTTGATAAACTAGAGGCTCAAGAGAGCCTGAATCACTCACCTGGTTAACCATTTGCTTATTTGAAAAACTTGAAGAATGAGACAGGCTAAGTTAAAATCAACTAAATTGTCAAATGCAAGAAATGCTTTTCATAGCATCTTCATGACCTGAACCAGAATTTTGCTAAAGGCAACAATTTTTTAATTATTTTCAAAAATCTGTCTTCTGACCCCTAATTTCCATTTTTAGTATAGGCAGCCATATCTATTCACGGATTAAAAATCACACTAAAGAACTATTATGCTTAATTTCATTCAATGATCTTAAATGGTTTTAGAGAAGAAGATTTTCAAAGTTGTACATATTCAGGGGCAGTGACTCCTTCATCAGACAATGCATGATTTTGAAAATTTCTACATAGATCCTTCTCATGATGCTTAACAATTTAACCCTATGACAGACATTTGCTAAAGGCAATGGTTTTTGAGTTATTTACAAAAAACTCCCATCTGACTCCTATGCTCTATTTTAAGTAACAGCAGCCATGTTTTTTCACAAATAAAAAGTTCAAATACTCATTTTGTGTGGGATACCCTAAGAAACATATATGCCAACTTTCGTTGAATTCTGTTCAATGGATTATGAGAAGATTTTCAAAAATGCACATGCAAAAAATGCAAAAAAAAACTGTTTCAGGGGCTATAACTCCTATATCATTTGACGAATCATTTTGAAAATTTCAGCATAGCTCTGTCTCATAGTGCTGAACAATATTATCCTGCCAGAAATTTGCTAAAGGCAATAGTTTTTGAGTTATTTGCAAAAAAACTGCCATCTGACCCCTATGTTCTATTTTTAGTAACAGTGGCCATGTTTTTTCATGGATCAAAAATCCCAAAGGTCATTTTGTGTGAGATACCCTAAGGAGCATATATGCCAACTTTCATTGAATTCGGTTCAATGAATTTTGAGAAGAAGATTTTCAAAGTTGCACATGCAAAAAATGCACACAAAAAAACTGTTTCAGGGGCCTTAACTCCTTCATCAGTGACGAATCCTTTTGAACATTTCGGCATAGGTTTGTCTCATGATGCTGAACAATATTACCCATGCCAGAAATTTGCTAAAGGCAATGGTTTTTTGAATTATTAGCAAAAAGCTGCAATCTGACCCATTTGTTCTATTTTTAGTAACGGCAGCCATGTTTTTCATGGATCAAAAATCCCAACAGTCATCTTGTGCATAACACCCTAAGGAACAATCATGCCAAATTTAAAACCTGTCAGACTAGTAGTTTCGTCGGAGATTTTTGAAAATTTATCCACGATGACAACGGACGTATAGTGATGGCATAAGCTCACTTGGCCTTTGGCAAGGTGAGCTAAAAAAAATAGGTTTTCCAAAATAAGTTTCAATTGGAAATCTGTTTGCAAATGCCCAATAGTGATATCCCTGCTTCATAACTTAAGTGTAGATGTCAGTATATGGATAAACAATGAGCCCATTCATCTAACAAGAGCTTGTTTTTGCCCAAGCCTGAAAACAATCTCATCATCTGGCAATCCTATATAAAGCTTGTGTCAAAATATCCAGTGACTGTGAAATGAACTTGTTGAGAAAATGGTTAAAAAAAAAATTGAGACAGACAATTGTAAAATGTATGAATGAACAGATGTCAAACAGCAAAACAGTATAACTCCTCCTTGACTGCAGGAGCATCATTAGAAACCCACAATGGAAGGAGGTATGAAGGGAGGTCAACCAAAGTCAACGATGGAGAGGGGTATTAAAATGAATGAATGAATTTTGGTCATATCATACAAGCACTATTACTACTGTACATTGGACATTTACAGTACGTGTACTGAACAGACAAGAAATTGGTAGTTTGTACAACTCATACACTTCAAGTAACATACTACTTTAAACTGGAAGTTGATGTGTGACTTAGCCATGAGTTATCCAAAAACTGACATGCATATCTAAAAAAGGTAAAACAATTTTTCACACTAAAATTCTAAACTAGAAGAGAGTATAGCATTACAACTTTTTGGTCTGTGTTTTCGCTACCTCTATTGACCATAATTTTCTGTGCCTACCCCAAAGTTTTTTCTCCATTTTTTACCAGCACTTTTACAGTTTGAATGTGTATACAACAGAAACCAGTAAAAAACTTTTGAAAAAAATTCAAAAAGTTTTGCCAACATGTCCCTACCACCCCTAGTTTTTTAGAGCATGTTAGCAGAAACACAGGTACTTTTAAGTCGCTAATAATAACTTCTTGCACTCGTAATTTCAGTACTTTACATTTGCATATGATTTGCATAATTATTAAACATTAAGCTGCAAATCAGTGCCGTGTTTATGGCTATAGCTTCATACAAGATCAAAATGTACCTCTTAAATATCATACACGTGTTCTACATGTTTTTTGCTTGTATGAGAACATGAAGTTTACTGGTAACCAGTTGTTTTGATTGGAAACATTTGGGTCATCACAGTTAGGAAAGAGTAATCATATCAAGGGAACCAAGATTCTAGCGAAAGTCAACCGATTTTTTAGCATACCGTATTAGTGCCATTTCAGATGTTCAAGGTAAGCAAAAATCAGTGGCATAGAGGCATAGAATATTTGACAATTAGTGACTTTGAAGACTTCAGTCTTTGATTTTTCTTGGCCTCAGTATTTACCAAGTTTTGAATGGAACTGTTTAAAGCCTTACAAAAGACATTCATTCTGCATTTGTTATGGTACAATGTATCTGTATTTTTTTGACAATTTATGTAAATTTCCTGCAAATAATAAGACCTTAATATGAACAAGTTTTTGTGATGCTAATACACTTATTACAGTTATAATTCAATTCATTTACAGTGAATTGTAAGATTTATCTTGACATGTCACATAATTTGGTTATATGTAGAATTTAGTTACCTGAATCTGCAATGTATATATCCATTGTCATGAAAGATAGTTTCTAATTTGTAGGGTACATGTAATTGTTAAAAATATATAAAATATAGTGAATGACCAAAATTTCTGAATGTCAAATAGTGCAAAAATTTTAAAAGAGAACTTTAACAGAACTTGTAACTTGCACAAGTTAAATCTATTAGTGTTCTCCAAACAAAAACTACTCATACAAGTACATAAAAGTGACAAAAGCCTTGAATGGCTATATAAAACAGGGTTAATGGTTTACCATTATGGTTAAAAGTACATTTTTGTTTAGAAATTCATTATACAGTGACTGTTTGTATAATTTACAGACCAGATGCCATTTTAAGGCCTTCGGTTACTCCTTAGTTGTGAAAAATGATAAAAAAATATCTACAAACTCAGAAGCACAATTCTGACTTGAACTGTTAACTTGTGTACAAGGTCATAAATCTAGTTCTGTCATACAAACTGAACTGCACATATGTATCCTGAATTGAATTGATATAACCATTATTCAAATGTTTTCATCTTTTTTTAATGTTAACAAAAAGTGACTTAATGAAACCGTAATGAAAGTGGGAGGTTGAACAGGCTATGAAACCAGGTTTAACCCACCTTCCTACAGAAAATGCCTGTACCAAGTCAGGACCATAGCAGTGGTTTCCAACTTTACAGATTTTTCCCGATATTGCAATTTCTTAGAATTTAGGCAGCTGTGAAAAGGAAAGTCCATACTCACAGCTGCCTAAGAAATTGGTAATTTTGTTATAACCTTCGTCAAGTGAAGACACACATGTGACATTCCCCCTGGTCCAATCGTTTATAATGACTGGAGAAGGGGCAAAGGCGAGTCACTGACGCCTTATAATCAGATTGCCTCGGGTAGATGGGGCTCGTAAACCTTGGAGAGTAGCCCATCTATGAGAGAGGAAAACTCTGACCTAAAACCTCTGGTGCCTTGCGGCTACATCCTTCAACAGGGAAAGGCTTCAGAAGACAACCTCGAGGAAAATCCAGAACCAGGTTCTGTAACTTCATTCCTGTACTTCCAGTATCAGAACTTTTGTTCAGAAGCTAAGGGTGAGGTAACCCAGACAGAAAACCAAGAGTGCTGAAGACGGGGGTGTTGGGCAATACAGCGCACTCGAACAGACTATAACACCATGTACAAACAGCCAAAATGACAAATGTGACATTCCCTAAGAGTTCCTGATTTAAATATATTTAGGTAAAACATAAAATCAATAATTTTACTAGTTGTGCATGCAAAGCTAAGATGTATTACTGTACAGGGGGTCCTTTTCAAAAAAAGTTGTTAGTAAGAACATCATAGTAGATCAAAGTTTTGTGACGTCATAACTTTGAAATAATTTTCCTCTTACGATTTTTAGTGAAAAGGGCTGCAGAATGCTATTAATTGACATGAATCTGTAATGTAGATTGTACAAATTCAGGTTTGTTTTAAGATACCTTCATTTTCTGGCTTTGCAATTTCCAAGAAAACTTCAAATATTTTTTCTGGGTTTTCTCTGAAAAAAAAAATATATATATATATATAAATGCACATAACAGATTGTAAATATTTGCTTTTCATAAATAAAATATATATCTAAGTATGACGCCTTCAGACAAGAAAAACTACCATCAGAAATAAATGATTTTCCACTAAAATTACCAAGTAACATATGCATGCTAGTGATAATGACTGATCATTTATCCTTAATATATATATATTTATATAAAACAAAACACTGTGGTCAATGGGATCATACATTTACATGATCACCTTATTTTATTTTGACTGCTGTTGCAATAGGGTAATTAATTTTACTTATAAGGGTTAAACTGTCTTGTTTCATGGGTTTAAACTTTATTCAGAGAGTTTGAATATAAGCCATGAAGCTGTGAGGACGTTTCATGTTTTTAGGTCGTAAATCTGGGGTGATTCTGGAATTACAACAGTAAACTGTTGATCTTGAACTTGATATTTAGAACTGTATTACAGTCTGTCACTTTTGCCACTAGTCAGATGCCCCAAACTAGTAGATTTTGATTAGAACTAGTAAAAGAAATTCCGCCATATTTTTTTTGTAATGATGTCCTAAAGCTTTGTTGGAAAAATCAACAATCAGTCAGTTTTCACAAAATTTGTTTGGTAGAATATAAATAAAATCATAAACCTCCAAGCATCACTTTGTTTTGGACAAGCAAATCAGTTTTCAAACTAGCAAAAGATTTTGTATACTAGTCATTGGACCACATGTAGTTACTCTAAAGTTTTGGTGCAGACTGGTATTATGCCTAAGTAAATTATTTGACAAAGATTGAAGTCTTACTTATATTTATATTATTCAATTTCATTGGAACTAAGTAAATGAAACATCAAGTATTTTAGGAGAAGTATACATTGTATGTTAGTGGAAAAAGGGAAACGATCAAAAAGACAACAACTCTGTGCTTTTACCAGTCTGCCTTCAATTGACAAATGCAGACCACAAAATACACAATAAGACATGACTAAACTCAATTCAAAAGAGGTCTAAGTACAAACTGTTCAATGCAAAAAAATATGGCGCATAAAAACAAGTTCAACAATAAACACTTGACTACTTAAGTTAAGACTCACTTGTTATCATGTTAAGAACTGGTACTTACTGCTAGGCTTGAATTAAGTTAACTACTTGGCTAGCAGTATGTACCAGTTCTTACCATGATAGCAACATAATCTTCTGTTAGCTCCAATAGAATAGCAAAAGTTACCAAATCTATATTAGTGCAGCTACATGCAATGCGTGCCCTAATGTTCAATCAGTTCATGTTATATTGAGATATATTCCAGATATATGAAGGTACATGTACATGTACTGGTCAAGGCGTGGTTCTTGCTAGCAAGTCATTCCCGCCAACCAATTTCTCATCCTCTCCTGTCAAACAAGTTCATGCCTAAATTTAGGAAAAACACCTAACACAATGAAGGGACAGAAATTAAAATTTACTAGTAGTGGCTACCTGGGCCCATTCATTTTAAAAAATGGTAGCCCAGATCAAAAGTTACAGGCCCAGGTATCTTGCATGAAGCCTTGTCATGTACTTTAGATTTTTACAGTGTGTCAGGCTTGAGTGCTAGAGAAACAAAAGCCAATGAGTGTAGTGTATGTACATTGTAAATAATTAAATTCTGTTACGATTCTATGAGACTGGAAATTTACCAGGCAAACAAATTAAATATACCAAGCCATATTTGGTTATGTTTTCATCACAAAACATACCATAATACAGAATAAAGCAAAAAATTCCCTGTATCTGAAAAGTTTGATAGCAATCTGCATATTGAACTATCAACATTGGACCACTGAACGCGATAAAAAATACATTAAACAACTACCTTAATCTTGATCCCATTGTTCTCATTCAACGATCAAGTCATTGTGGATTCTGTATTCACATATTTACGGGTAGGAAATCATTTCCATCACGCTAAACAGGATCAAAATTCTTCCAAAACTAGACGGGAAGTTGTGGGCAGTCCACCATAATCCGTTATTCGGAATCCTCGAGCGTTAACCTATCGACTGAAGGTGAATCAAGAGATCAAGGTCAAGGAACTGAATATGACAGTTCTCTGGATCATTTATCGTTAACGAGGCAGATTTTGTAAATATTGTTCAGTTTATCGTCCCTTCCTGATTTTGTTTTACAGTATTTCGTACGTTAACCTGTTGTTTTTGTTTGATGTCTAATATTTGCTTTCAGGCGAATGTAACGCCATTTATTCGACAGTTTTGTCATGTGCTTGCTTGAGTCGTTGAGAGTTTCAACTTATAAAAGTACAGATCTACCTTAAAACCCAGGGGGAGATATAACTTAAGTTCAATTGGTAGGTACAGATGTGCGACCCATATCAGTCTACTTTTCAATATGGGGTAGGCATTGCCTAAATCAGCGAGCACAGTGAGCTTTACCATACATGTACCATCTGTTTGTTTGTTTGTTTGTTGGGGTTTAACGTCCGAGCAGCAATATTTCAGCTATATTCAGACAATGAACATGAAATGGATGATAAAATGAACATGAAATGAAAGAAAAGGATGGGTCACAAGGATAATAGGGTCGACAAATTTTGATTGCCACTGGAAAAAGGGGGGATGGGTAAGGTCGGGCAATTTAGCCTCCTGTGGCGGAGCGCAAAGGTTCCTACTCCTATCGAATATCACAGCAGGGTTCTTTAACGTGGGAGGAACGTGGCATCTTTCCCAACACGGTGCACCACTATGGTTTGCGGTCAGGTTTTCCGTATTATAGCCTAACAACCCCAGCATGTAACACGCCAGGGGTACCCCATTCCACCACCTGGGGCACACATCCCAGTTGCTCTGAGGGCATAGCGCCTAGCTGCCGGCTAGGTTTCTGAGCACTATTTAGTCGCCTTATATGACAAGCTTAGCGCTGCTGCAGGCCTATTCTTTTAACACCCGGACCTGCACAGGGCCATGTACCATCTGTACGAGACACATAAAAATAATAAAGGGCATAACAAAGAGGTGGGGGTAGGCCCAGATGAAAATTTTTGCTTCGTATGTATTTTTATTTATATTTAAGTAGCAGGCAAAATCAATGTTAAATAATGGGGGAGTTTTTTTTCTCAAAAATTCCAAGCCCATACCCTTGTTCCCCGCGCTGTCAAAATGGTCTATTACTTTATAGCACTTTGCAATACTTTACATTATATTATCCCTTAAGGGAATCTCTAGCAACAGTTTTGGCCTGTCAGATCAATCTGTACAGATACTGGAAATATTACAGTTCTCCATGGATGGTGGGAATATTTTACAAATATTTTGTGACATATACAAAATTCAGACGACAGCTGCAAATTCAAAACAAAACTATCAGATAAGATGAATTTATTTTTACTGAAACGTAATCTTAACCTACATGTATATTTTTTTTATTTGTTTGATTGAAGGAGTAATTAAGGGAACCAAGGTTTTAGCGGTAATCAAAAGAATGTAATCCAGGGACAAAGACCAGACATGGAAAACAGACATACACAACAAAACATCTATATAGAATGATGAATTTGCTCTGTAAGGACAGTCACTTTTTGTTACTTCTGGGACATGTTTTTTTCATTAGGATTTTGGGGAACCTGAAGGGAAATTTAGAAAGTACGTGTAACAATCATAGAGCTCACACCGCTTCATGATGCTCTTTGTAATTAATGTTATGAAGGAGTAATCAAGGGAACCAAGGTTATAGCGGTAATCAAAAGAATGTAATCCAGGGACAAAGACCAGACATGGAAAACAGACAAACACAACAAAGAACATGCAGTAACTAAAATCATACATACAAAGTAACAAAAGCAATTGAGCACCTCTGACTCCACTAAAAACTGGGAGCATGGACCAGGTGCACCGGTAGGGTAAGCGTCCTCTGCTTTTCTAGAAACACCCGCCGAGTTGCTCATGAAAAGGTAAGTCCAGGGTAGACAAACGAGGAAAGGAAAACTATGACCCGTTGAATAAATCAGTTTTCATGGTGCAGATGGATACACCATAACAATCCACAAGTGCATGATGACAACCATAAAACTGCTGTAGTGATGACTTCAATCTTGTAGCAGCATAACCCTGTTACAGAAGCCTATTTGTTAGAGTTCTAGTGGATACAAAAAGTCTTTGTAGTTTTGGCAAGCTCTGGCATAACCTATGAGTTGTGATATGAACACTCCATACGCAGGTCCTGAAGGGATGTTGTCACAGATGAAAGGAAAGTTGACAATTCTGAATGAAAAGTCATCACGTTTGTCGTAAAGTTTGGTCAATAGTTTTCCTTTACCATCGATTTCTAACTGTAGGTCAAGATAAGAGGCTGACTTCACAGTGTCTGTAGTATCCTTTATCTCAAGACGTCAAGTTCTTTTGGGTAGATGTGATGTATCAAATCCCCGAAATTAGGATTGTTTAAAGATAATATGTCATCTATATAGCGGAAACTAAGATTGAAGGATCTAGCCAAACGATATTCTTTCGTTCTGATCAGATCAGCTATAAAGTCAGCCTCATAAGAGTGAAGGAATAGGTCAGCAAGGTAAAGGAGCACAATTTGTTCTCATTGGAATGCCGACCATTTGTTGAAAAACACGTCCACCACACTGGTCAAATATGTTGTCGATTAAAAATTCCAGCATTTTGTAAACATCTTCCTCTGTATATTTGGAAGATGATTTGGAATTATTACTTACAAAGTATGAGGAATCTCTACCAAGAACTATATATTTGTATCTAGGTTTACCATCTTTTTTGGAAAAACAACAATGTATAATGTTTTTAAGTTGGGATTTTAACTGAGTATGGGGAATGGAAGTATACAGAGTTGAAAAATCATAGGTTTTAATGCTATTATATTCAGATTATAGTCTTGAACTAATTTTTTCCAAAAGATCTTTCGAATTTTTCAGGATCCACATTGAATTAATACCACTACGGGAGTAACAAGTGTTGTGGTAGGACTGCAAATCCTCTTTGAGAGTTGTGAGTATAGAAGTTAAAAGTTTTGAAAGAGGTTTGGTGGTACATTTTGCAGATCCAGCTATGAAACGTTGTTTGTATGGATTCTTGTGGAGTTTAGGATGAAAAGAGTAGGCTTTCTAGTTGCAGTATATGTGATAGGGATTAACATTTACATAAAGGCTATATACACAATGTATTTACACATGGTTATTGATTTGACATCACATGATTATATTTAAATCATCCTTACAATTATCAAAGTAAATAAAGATTAATACTAGATTTATTCATAGGAAGTGATCCAATAATGTTGTCTTCAGATACAATGTCATATGTATCCCCCCTCCCCCTTGTGTTAAAACTAGACAGAAGTTTATAAAGGGTGATTAATGCATTTCTTAATACCAAATATTTTTTATTGCAAATCCTCCTGTAGGCTCCCTAGAAGTGTATTAGGAAATCCTTTAGTAGGCCTCATGGAGACTATTCAAAAATAAAAGTGCAGATAAAAGTTGCCCACTGGGGATATTTTCACCTAGATCTTTTTTTATGTTCTACAACAGAAACAGTACAGGAAAACTTCCCGCCATAATTTTTACACTACATGTATAACCAATCAAAAAATATAAAGTAATAACAAAAAGTAATACAATAAGTAGCAGATCCAAGGACATGAACATAAGAGTTGTTTTTAGGACCTAACAAATGTATTTATGTATGTGTGTGTGTAAATTTGCCAGCGGCACAATTTTTAATATGTACAAGTTAAAAGTTTAAACAAATGTAATAAAATAGACAACATAACACTAATTAAACCATATGTTGATAAAATCATGTTAAGAATCTACATGTACAAGAACAACAATTGATTAATATATGTATATATGTATGCTAGGTATGTTCCTCTTCTGTCAGGGTTATCTCATCCAAATGTCAAAATAAAGTACTAGATAAGATAGAACGTTTAGCACAATGTGTCACCGGACATATTGCTTTGAGCACAGCTTACTAGTTCCCTTTAATTACCAGATAGAGAAATGTTAAAGATGACCTGTGAAAGTGAAATACAAATGGTTTAGTTAGTGACTATATACAAACCATGACAACTGCTACAATAAAGCCATCAGCTAAACATGCTCAAGAGCATGGAACTCGGTGTCTGTGCAAAAAATGACTGACACTATTTATGTCCAAACCAATACCATTAAATGTTCAGCCATTCAATACTGTAGAAAGCCAGAAAATCTTATAAAAAGATTATGAGAAAATCATCGACAATTCAGGTGAACACACTCTTATCTTCACTCTTGATTTTACTTTTTGTTGGTGCATCTACAGAACATTATATAGCAATTCAAAAGGGGAAAATTATTTATTGCAAAATCTTTCTGTTTCAGAATGATCTTTTTTGCTGTCAATTCAGCCATTAAGACATTCCATGTTGGCATTTTGAATTTGGACAAGAATCAGATAGACCCTTATACACTTAAATTTGTTTGACATCTGTAAAAACTAATAACATTATTTGTTTCATTAATTTCCACTTTAACTGTGGATTTGTAAATAGGACATTGTTAAAGGGTAGAAACAATGCTTCATATAGTTGTTCTAGTAACCCAAATGGAAATCAATAAAGGTTTTGGCAATAAAATTTGAGTTGCACTGTTACATATCAGTCCTGAAATTGTAATTAGGGAAACAAATAATACCTACTTTAATATTTTTAGGCCCAATGTAGATACTGAAAGCTACTGGTATTTTTTAAGTAATGGTGTTATTTTTGAGACAGTTCTGTTTGGTGAAAATAAACTTTTTTCAAATTTTTCTTCATAGAAGATTTCATGTATTTTGACTGCAAAAGTAAAACAAATAGAGAAACCATGAAAAAAAGATGTCACAAGAAATTTACCAGTTTACAGTATACTAATATGGAGACTTCTCTGTATGATTATATAAAAATATCTACCTTTGTAAAACAGGAAAATCATGGCAAAAATGATAAATCTCTGGCTGTCTGTGTTAGGAAATTTTTAAGTTTAATGAATCATATGTATGTTATAATGCTGATCAAAAGAACAGATGTAAAATTCATTCAAGACACCAGCCTAGCGGATATATATATATTAACATTTTTTAACATTATAGGTTCATTTGCATATTCATTTTACTGTCATAAAAACGACCATTACTTGACATTTTAACCTGTAACTTTTGGTTTTATATTTTTAGAAAGTATGACACTGTTTGTTGGAATCATTCCTATTATTTCTGGTTACTGGAAACCAATCATGACATCATTGAACAGACAGTTCACCTGCACATGCTTATGTGTCAATCAGCTCAGAATGTATAGTGATGCAGGTGTAAAACCAGAAAAGACTTCTTCAGAAAGTGATGTGGATACTTTAGCTTGGGAAGCTTTGGTGGATTATGATAAACTTTCACAAGATGACCTGAAGATACATCAACGACATTTTCAAGCAGTGAAAGTATGCCTAATTGTCATAAAATCCAGCAAACAAAGCTTGGGGAGTAATAGAAATTATGTGTCTGTCCTTATTACTTGTTAGTACAACTCTAAACCACTCTAGGTATTTTGATGAAATTTTACAGAAAGATTGGGCATCATATGTACTTAAATATAAATGTTTATTAAGGATTTAATTTACTGTTGGAGGTCTCCAAAGGAAGATAATCCAACTTTTCATGTTACATGCTATAAGCACAACTCCTTCAAGAGGGACATACAACCATTCAACAGATTTTGATAAACTTTTACAGAAAGGCCAGGCATCATATATAGATGAGCATGAAATAACACAATAATTGTGAGAGGACTCTAAAGGGGGATAATTAAACTAAAGAGTTCTACAATTAACTTCTAACTCAATTTGAAGGGGATACTCACTCAGTACCATACTGTCCTTGTGAACTTGCTTAGTTTTACTAGTATATAATTCTGTCACTGACAATTTTTTTTTTAATTTTGAGCTATATTTTAGTATATACCAATAGCCTTTTGTATTTTAACCAGAGTGAAAATATATGTATTGATATGTTAAAAATTGATGATGAATTATCTGCGGATTGATATTTTGTCCCTCTTAAGCAAAGTAAAAAACTTTAGGGGATTGGAACATTGTTTATCTTATAGTGGAGGTACTCATAAGTGACTAGAGGGAAGGTAGATTTGTCATAAGGGGCAGTAGAAATTTGGTAGAAGAGGTAGGTTTATCTTCAGGAGGGTTAAGTACTACTACATATTGTAAAATAACTTGGGACAGAAATTATATACAATGACCATAGAGTAAAGTTATTATAGATTAGGCTAAATTTTCCATGAATAATGATTTTAGGGAGTCAAGATGTCATACAACACTGTCAATATAGATATGAAAAATCATTCTTTTAATTTTAACAGAATAAGAAATTGATGTACACAGACCCAAGAACTGGTTATATGGTTATGACGAGACTATCTCATCTTGACAGAGGAGAGTGCTGTGGAAATGCATGTAGACATGTAAGTTAACACATGTACAAATGTCCAACTAGAAGTCAAACTTCCAATAGTTGGGACAAATTTTTACATAAAATTCAAACTTGATACAGATTATAATTCAGATTGATATTCAGTGATTGACAACATACTGTCCAGAATGGAACTGGTTAAGAACTTTCCAATTTTCATAAGAAATAAATGATTAATACAAGTTGAAGAAAACTTATTTTTAGACCCCATTTAGACCCATAATACCTTAAGTGTAAAAGCCTAAACTTTTAATCTATCAAAATATTCCTTTTGGGGTATTTAACCTAGATGTGCAATTTCATAGAGATCCACACACTTTCTCACATGATATTTGCCTGAATATCAGAAATGTCTTTGATTTTTGGTCCTGTTGGTTTCTTCTTCTTTCATGGATACAGTAAATCCTCCAAAACTAATCTAAATCTGACTATGGTAGTATGGACTCCTCAAGTCTTGTGATACAGTATTATAGAAAGCCATATATATATAGTTAAGTTTTAAAATGCTTGTATCTGGTCCCATATGCAAGTCATAATCTCCTAAACCAACCTCAGTCTGAAATTATGTGGTATGGAACTTTGTGCTATCATATCATACAGATTTATACACATATTTTAAGTTATGTAGTTAAATCTTATGCGAAGCTTGTTTTTGGTTCCTAATTCAAGAATTAATACATGTACCACCCTTTTTAGCTCACCTGTCCTGAGGCCATGTGAGCTATTGCCATCACTTGGCATCCGTCGTCATCATCGTCCATTGTCATTAACAATTTTTTGAAACTCCTCTCCTCTGATACTGTTTGACCAACTGGAACCAAAATTTGGGTATTCTACATAGAATTGATGTTGGGATTTTTTATTCTTCGAAAAACATGGCAGCCGTTACTATAAATAGAAATAAATGTGGTATCCAGCATAGAACTAATGTATGGAATTTGATCTGTGGAAAAACATGGCGGCTGTTACTAAAAATAGTTTGTAAGGGTGTGTTAGTAGTTTATTGCATACATCTCCAAAACTGTTAGGTTTAGCCAAACTCTTTCAATTGCTGAAATAATCCTTACTATAAGGCCTTCAAAAGTCTTTAAGAGATCAAAGTTGTCAGAGTTATTGCCCTTTAAAGGTGAAAAATGATTTTTTTTTTTTAGTTTGCAGTCAATATCTTGAAAACTATAATAGATAGAAAGAAACTTTCAGTTGCTGAAATGATCCTTACATTAAGTCCTACCAAAGACTTCTTGAGTCAAAATTGATGGACAACTTCTTGTTAAATTTATTGCCTTTGTAAGGCAAAATTCAACCAGGTGAGCAATTCAGGTTCCTTGGAGCCTCTTGTTTGTTTTCTATCCTTATAATATGACCTATGAAAGTGTTCCTTGAGTAAAAATTGTCGGACAGAGTTAATGCCCATGAAAGACAAAAAAAATAACAAGATGCGCAATTCAGGCTCCTGGGAGCGTCTTGTTTAAGGTTTTGAAACTTGATGTTAAAGTAAGATCCACCAACTAACTTTCATGGTATGGTACAAAAACCTTAGTTACCTGACATCATAACAGTGCCATACCATTGTGAGGCCACAATTTTTTTTACAGTCATATAAAGATTAATTGATAAAATATGGTTGTTGAACATCCTATGGCAGATATTTTGTGCATTATGATAAAGGTAACAGACATTTTTATGTGTGGAGCAACTCAGATAAATATTTTTGATTCCAAGCCAGCCAATCATTACCAGTAATCCATTTTCTGTATGCTTCATATTTTGGCAGGTATGCAGTGACATACAAATTTTAAAGTCTTTGGTGTGACTTTGTCAAGAATTGAACCCACACTCAAGGTTACCACAAGACAGCCAAGGCAGTGTAAATCAAATGGAATGAGAAAAATTGAAAGTCTTCAGTCAAAACTGGAAATAAAAGCTATAGATGCTTAAAAGATCATTATTTACATGTATTCAAAATAATCTGACTGTTCTGCACACATTATGTTTTGTACTGATTGATTGTTGGGGTTTAATGTCTGAGCAGCAATACTTCAGCTATATTCAGGCATCGAACATGAAATGGTTTTGTACTGATTGATTGATTGTTGGGGTTTAATGCCTGAGCAGCAATACTTCAGCTATATTCAGGCATCGAACATGAAATGGTTTTGTACTGAAGAGGATGTTCAAATTGCCTCTAAGTCACTGGCTTAAATAATTTAACAAATAGGGTATTCAAGATGTAGGAAAATGTTTATAAGGGTAACAGCTATTGAGAAAGCAGTAATTGCATGGTTTGTAATGGAGAAACTTGCATATTATGATAACCTAACATTTTTTTGTGCTCAGGTTCACTATTCCCTGAAATGAATAGCAACCTTTTGACATTTTATATTTGGATGTATCCTTTTGTTAGCTATGCTTGCAGTAATTTGTTCCTAAATGTACATGTAGTTGACATGTCTGAAGTAATACATTTTATATTTTTACATTTGTATCTTTTTTTTTTTGGTAAAATAACTACATGTTCATGTATTAAAATTTGTTTTAGGTTATTTTAAAATGTTCATGCAATTTTTGTTTTTATTTCAGTGCCCATATGGACAGAAAAATGTTCCAGATGAATTAAAGAAGACATTTAATTCTGCATTTTATGTATGACAACTCCATTATCCAGAGACAATAATGATGACTTCATGGCAGCTTCTTTTGAATTGTATGATAGTTTTCATAAGTGGTCTTTCTCTTAGATTGCCAAATGATATTATAAATTTTGTTGAGTAATTTTTTATAGCCCATTTTTTCCAACTTCAGTGAAACTTCTCTAAACCAGAACCTCTTTTGTAACTGGTTGGGTGTTAATTGGTGTGTACACACATCAGGCAATCCAGTCATTTAATAGTGCAATCTTTTAATGTGATTTGTACCTAAAGCAAAACAATAAAGAGGTGAAATTATTAAACTTTGTTGACTTTTAGTTTACCATCAATAGCCCTTTGATCTTTTATACACATTCTTTCAAAACCTGAACTTTTTTTTGTAAAATCGAACCATTTACAAATGATGCAAGCTTAGAAATGTAATAAAAGGCCCTAAGTTTTGAATTGGCATTTAACATGCCTCGATCAGCAAACTGACAACTTGTAGGGTTATAGAACACATAGAGGAAGACATCTCTTAGAATGCATTGCTATTCTTCCCAAAACCGGCCACCCCTATGTACCAGCAATTCGTCTTGTCCCAGCAGTCGCCAGTTTGGAGAAGTTTCACTGTATAGTCTATTCCTTAAAGCCTGTGTCACTAAATTTCTTTTTACTTTAATAATACCCCCATTCCAAAGGAGAAGGGGTTTACTGTTTTACTCTTGTCCATGTTTCTGTGTTTTCTTAACACTTTTTCCATCAGTTTTTTCAGGAACTACTCTTCACAGTTGCTTGAAATTCTAACACATTCTTCCCGTAGGTATGCCATATAAAATGAGATTCATTTTTGGAAAAAATTCAAGAACAACTTCCTGTTTAATAAAGACTTCTTAGTGTTTTTCTTTCCTTTAGGATCAAAATACCTTATGTCACCAGTTCATGTCTGAAACTACCACACTGTTTCTAAACACTACACAAATGTATACCGGTAGTCCAAATATGATTCCTTTTATATCATTTAATACATATTTTATTACCTGTTAATATGTTTCTTGTTTCTGGCAATTATTCAGCTCAATAATGTTCTATTATTTAGCAAATAAAGTTGAGATCTTGTCTTCAAGTGAAATGAGGATTTGAGGGACTCTTCTTTGGACTTGTAAAATGTTTAAATAAGTTTGCCTTTAGATAATTAAGTTCTTGCAGTAATGTGTCAAGACCCATTAAATGTGCTAAGGATGTTCCATTTAACACAATTTTAACACAATTGTTAGTCAAATTCTCATTAATATTTCATGATTAATAAACAGGAAGTGAAGAGCAGTGATTTTAACCAAGTAAAATTGGTAGGAAAACTCAAATTGATAAGAAGTGTAAAGTTTTGAAAATCCCTTTATTGATCAAAGAAATTATTTTCATCAGCTGAAATTGGTTCTGTTTGAGAATAATTATGGTGTAAGATAACACTCTTTTGAAATAGTTTTTAATGTGACTGCAAAGTAACTTGGACAGGTTTAAAAAATTGGGGAAAATGTAAAACGGAATAATCTGTAAATATGTGAAGTTGGGTACTGTTTTGAATTTAAACATATTTTATTGTCAAAGACAATTGGATTAGACACAAGTTGTACAACTTATCCATGCCTTCTCCTAATATATACATTTGAATGATACATACTTATGACATTTACAATAAATAGTATTATTTACGAAGTTACTATAGAGACAAACAAATATGTAGTGACCCATAAACATAGATGCATGCACTGGGGATTAAGCACGAATACAATTAGACAGGGATATCGAAAAATATTTACTCAAATTGATTGTATTATGTTTAAATAAGTTATAAGTTGAATTTTTCAAGACACACATGCATCAGTGTTGCAGTGGAACATGATAAAAATAAACATAAGTAGTGTTCACGATATACCCTACGAGCTGAATGTAACGACATTATATTACTCACGTAAAAACCGCCTAGTAGCTTCAATGAACGTTTGAACATAACTAAAAATCAATGAGTTAAACTCGTAACTCAAATTATCGTCTCCAAAAAGCAGAGTGTTGAGACAAATATTTGTTCCTAGACCAGACAAATTTTGAAAAAGCATGTTTTGCTGCACAGTAAAATTTGGACAGACGAGAAAAAAATGTTCTGCGTCTTCTGTCAAAGCTCCACAAGAACAGCTTTTATCAAAAATAATATGTGCTCTAAATAAGTCGTTTTTCAAGCACTAAACTTATTTCTAACTCGTGCATGAGTCAAATTCATGAATCGTTTACCAATGAGGTCAAACGGTGGTGGCCTATTAATAGCATTGTTATTACGATATTTTAATTTTAAACGTAATTTAAATATATCAGAAGAAGGTGATTCTCGTAAGGAGATATCCAAATTGTTCCATAGGCTCAATGTAGCTGGCAAAAATGACTTGATACAATGAAAGTCTAGTTGGAGGGACGCTATAATTTCGGTTATTGCGTAAGTTATACAATGATATCACAGATACTAATTGGGGCAAGTAAATCTGATAAATATTCAGGACAATGTCCATTAATCATATTATACAACAAAAGAAGCTCCTTTTGTTCTCTTCTATCTTTTAATGTTTCCCAACCAGTCTCTCGATAAAGTGAATCTCTACTAGCATATGATGTTAAACCCGTAACTATTCTGGCTTCTTCAAGTTGGATTTTCTCAATTCTATCTGAATTGACTAATTCACAGTTATCCCAAGCTTCGCTAGAGTATTCTAGAATCGGTCTTATGAATGTAAAGTAGATCCTCTCGAGGAATTCTCGATCCAGCTTAAATTTCAATTTACGTAATACATTGAGTTAGCTTAGAAGTTTTCTCAATTAGAATATCTATATAATTTGTCCATTTGCAATCAGAGCTAAATACCAAGCCGAGATGTTTATGTGATTCGACTGGTTGTATGATAGAATTATCAAATGTAAAAACAATATTAGTAGCTCTGTTGCAAGTACTAAATACCATAATGTCAGTTTTATTAGGATTTAGGTTAGGCAGCCATTCACTAGACCAAATAGAAATATTTTCTAAGTCCATATTAATCATATTGACAAGTGTCTCCTCATCATTGGCTACATGACCAATAGAAGTGTCATCTGCAAATAATCTACAAAGCCCAATCATACTATCGGATATGTCATTGACATATACAAGAAAAAGAAAAGGTCCTAATACAGATCCTTGTGGTACACCAGCATACAATGAGCCTATGGTTGATTTTCCATCCATGAGAACAACCCTTTGTCTTCTAGATTCTAAATAACTATAAAGCCACTTTAATAAATTACCCTTGATACCATATCGTTCTAATTTAAAAATCAATCCCTTAATCCAAACACGGTCAAAAGCCTTGCTAACATCGCAAAACGTAATGCAAGTTTTTTAACCAGAATCTAAAGACACCAAAATTTCATGATAAAGTTCAATCAATTGATGTACTGTAGATAAACCAGGTAAGAATCCCGACTGAAATTTATAGATAAGATTATTGAAAAATAAATGGTTAAAAACAGGTTTATAAACTATCTTTTCTAAAATTTTACTTGTGCAACTCAACAAAGCAACTGGTCTATAATTTGATACCTTTGATTTGTCTCCCTTTTTATACAGGGCAATAACATGTGCCAATTTCCAATATGATGGAAACGTATGAAATCTTAATGATTTGTTGAAGAGCATGCATAGGGGTCTTGCTATTTCATTTTTAACAGCAATAAGCATTCTGTTGCTTATAGAATCTGGGGCAAGTGCTTTGTTAGGATTTAAATTTGATAACACGTTAATAACATCTTGTTCAAAAATTACAATATCAGAGATGACCTCTCTTCCCCTGTCATCAAAATCAGGAAGATTTTTATCTCTGTTTTCAATATCTGTAACAGAACAAAAATATTGGTTCAATATATTACATTTGTCTGAATTGTCAAAAACAAGTTTCGAGTTATCGTTAGGATCTCGGAGTGGTGGTATATTGTTGATTGGATTATCACCCTTCAACAACATTTTAATAGTCTTCCAATATAATTTACTATTGGAAGTTTTTAAATCTGACAATGTCTCGTTAATACTCAGATAAAACTGTTCAACTGCGTGTTTTTTTATATTGTTTACCTTGTTACGTTGCGCCTTGTACTTTAGTTGATTACTTGGCGTCTTATGTTTTAAATAACGTTTTCGTAATCGATCTCTAATTCTGATCGCACGTCTGAGGTTTGAGTTGAACCAAACTTTATCGTTTTCTCTAATCATGACCTTTTGTGATGGTATACAGTCAGTACATAGTTGCAAAAATGTGTCCGTAAATAACTGACATGCTATATCTACATTAGGTTGCCTTTCAATTAAGTTAAACCAATCAGTATCAGCGACCTTTCTACGTAAGAGCTCATAATTTGCTCCTTTATAGTTCCACATTTGCTTCATATGGGTCTTCTTACTGTCATGCCCAGAATCAATAGTAATGTAAGTGCCATCATGATCACTTATTCGGCGATCAATCTGGACAGTACCACAATCAATTACTGGTATGCTGTCTGTTACTAAAATAGGGTCTAACAGAGACTCAGTATTACCGAAAAAGTTTCTAGGTTTAACAATAATATTTGAAAGCCCATTTACTGTAATAATATCTCTAACTACAGTTGGTAAATTAATCAAGAAATTTTTATTCAAGTCTCCAAGTACAATAACATTCGTGCACTCGTCAAGAGCTGCCTTAGTTGACTGATCAAATAGACACCAAAAGTTTGGATCAGGGTGTCTTTCTGATCTATAGACTATATTTATTAGAGTGACCATTCGTTTAGTTTTCAACTCAAACCACATCGATTCTAAATTAGGAAGTTCAAGGTCAACACGCCATTGAAAGTCTAAGTGATTTTTAAAATATACAAGTCCACCACCCGCATAATTCCTATCTTTTCTAATCGGATTATCAAATCTGGGAATAAGAATGTCATCTGAACTGACGGAAATATCTAAATGTGATTCAGTAAAGAAAACTATGTCATGCTCATCAACAAAATGAACAATATCGGTTATTTTATTACGCAAACTCCTAATGTTATGATGAAAAATAGATATGGAGTTACTATTCTAAGACTCGTTACTGTTAAGACTATGACTGAGGGGACCAGGATTTTCATGTATATCGCCTGACAATAATATAAAAAATATAAGCATGAGCACATAATAGATATTCACATAATACATGGAAGTTATGTTCTTAGTATGTAACCATAATCGCATAACTAAATTAAACAATAAATTATACATTGAAAAGTTAAAATAGCGAAAACATTTTCTACATAATGGACGAGTCTTCATGTAGAAGATACCTATGGCTGCCCAATAAGTTATATTTATAGCATAGTATTCCGAGTTAGACAAATAAACTTTCGAACGCGCAACGTGAGAAGTTTATTTGGCTAACGAGGAAGGCGTTGCTATAAATGATTTGTAACATGAATGACACGCCCATGACAACGTTTGGCGGGAAAATCTAATAACCCGCACAGTAGGCAGTATGGCAGACGCATTCTCTCTACCAGATTGGCTTGACATTGAAAATGTAGAAAGCGATGATTTGGTTCTCTCTCAGGTGTGTATTTTTTAATTGAATTAGACTGATTTACGCTAATTGTCTTTTTGAAGGCTTTTAAACACAACTATTCGGGGCATGGACCCCTTTTTTGGCCCAAATGTAAAAAAAATCTAATTATTTTTCCATATTTACAATTTTCTACAATATGTAGGCATATAACAAGTCTCAAAACTCCATAACCAGTCGATTACAATACCTTTTCTACTATCCACACGATCCGCAAGTGAAAAGATTTTATTGTTTTACCTTGGGACCCAAAAAGGGGGGGGGGTCCATGCCCAAAATACCTGTGCTTTTGATCGGAAATCGGTAAAATTTTTCTCCGATGTGATGTCATTTATATGCCCTATATTGGCCCTTAATTTTTGGAAATATATATATTTCATTTTTTTAAAACGATTGTTTACTGTTTTGCAGGTTCTTCAAGATGTCGAGGAAGATATATCATTAGCAGATGCGTCGGCAACAATAGAGGAGAATATTAGAATATTAGATTGTCGCAAATTCATCAAAATATTGAACCATTTTATGACATGAGTGTTTCGCAAGCTGTGGATTATTACCACTTGGGCACGTTTGGGCTTGAAAATTCGAGCGTGTTGGCCATCCCACCGATAAAACGTCAACGGACCACACCAGAAATCCTTAAAGACGTTACAAATACTAAAGGGGTAGTTCAATTTTCAAATTGCAACTTCAACTTTCACTAACTTTTAGCTCTGTATTTGAGCAAAATTTCATTTCGATACATTATGTTCAACTTGGGGGTTGTTTTTTTTTTTGCTAATATGTTTCAAAAGTAAAGAAATGCGTATTTTTTCGGTTCTATCTTTAAATTAACGAGTAGACATTATATTTTTTGTTCTCTGTCTGGCAAAGAAATTCTGCAGAGATTTAAAGATTTGTATTTTATTATATGAAACCTAATAAAATTGACATTTGTATGTGTGCTTTTTTGTAGGCGTAATCTTTTCCCAAAGAGGCGGAGCTTACCCATGCAATATTGGTTTTAGTGTTTTGGTTATTTCATGGCTGTTTCCTCATTGCATTATATAGGCCCATGTGACCTTTCATGCAATATTATTTGGTTGCTTCAATTTAGAGCATACATTTTGGTACATGCTTGTCGTCTCTATGTTATTCCATAAAAAGATCAAAGGAAAAAAGAAGATTCATGTTACAAGATTCTAAGCTATCCATTATCTAACAAGGTGAAGTGCGAGAATCTCGCACATACACAACACATGAAAGGAAATAAATACGGAACAGCCAAATTAAAATGTACAAACGGCTCGATGGTATGTTGCATAAATTGTAAAAGGATAAAGTGCAAAAACAAAAAATAGAGACAAGAAAAAACGTTCCGAAATGAATGAGAAATCAAAAACCAAAACGTCAACTTATTTTGTTGACAGTCTGGGGGGTTAATTGTAACGGTTATATAAGTTTAGAAGTCAAGGTTAATTGTCAAAGTTTCAAAATGAAGTGAAATATTGTCAAACCGGTTTGCTTGGTTAGACATAATAGTTGGATGACCTGACTATAGAGGTCAATTTTACGATACTACAACCTTAATGTAAAGTGTATACAACCATAGATCAGAATTAAATGGACATGAGATATAATTGCGTTATTCTCATTTTTTAGTACAAGAATTAAAGTCATGATAATGAAATGATTGTTAGAAATCTTCTAAATCGAGGACATCCCGGTCATTGCGAATCTTCTCAATTATCCCACGTTCAGTTCGTTTGTACAAAATTGTTCCATCATGGATCCAGAAAGTGTGGATTTTATCACCGTTTCGTAAATCGTTCAGTTTTTAAGAATTCCATAACGTTTTTTGGTCAGATTTTCTGTTATGAAGATTTTGTTGACATTATTTATCAGAAGCCGCTTGCTGAAAAAAACCATTGCACGTTTTCTGTAGCTGATAAATCGAACAATAATGGAACATTTGCCATCTTTTATCTGCCCAATGGGATGCGTTCTTCCGATGTCATTGATAGTGATGTTTTCTACCTTCAGGTCTTTTTTGATGATGTCTAGAACTAGTTTATCAGAGTCGACGGGTTGTACGATATTGCCTTCTGGTATAGGCACATTGTTGAAGCGAAGAGATGTCCGTCGCCAGTATTGCTCTTGCTCTTCTATTCGATTTTCAAGATCTTTCATTTTACGTAGCTCAGTGTTCAAATCTCTGATATCTGAAGCTTGGGCTTTAATAAGATGTTCTTGCTTTTGGATAATTTCCGTATATTGTGATAGTTTTTCATTAACTTTTTTTTTGTTATTTTTGTTTCTAGTGATTCTATCACCTTTTTTACAATGCTGGGAATGAGCAAGTCAATAACATCAGGACTGTACAGAACAGAGACGACAATGTCTGATATTTGAATGGCGGTGAAATCAGATCTAACCATGTTTGAAACGGAATTTTGTTCCATTACGGATGTGTCAGAAAACGCAGTGTCATCTTGCCGTGCTTTTATTTGGCGCTCAGTATGTCTCAAGTTAGGTGACAAATCATATGGGCTATCAGGTTGGTTTCTCTTGATACCAGTTGTAACAGGGCCAGGAGTATTTGGAGAAAGTTCAGTTTTATTTTCGTTTATGGCTGACATGTTTGTTTACCTTTGTGAGTTGTTTTTACTATCCAACACAATTTTCCGATAATACAGAATAAATCTTTCGGTTTGGTCACAAATTTCTGCTTCGATAAGTCTATAAATAAAAAACTAATAATAAACTATATTAAATGTTCATCTAAACTTTTAATTTGGTTTACTACATGTGGAACACGAACTAATCCCCTTTTCTGTCGAGCCTTACAGGACCACTACATGTCTGCCGACATGTTTTTAATCAATCCTTAATGTGATTGCAAATTAACTTGGACAGGTTTAAAAAATTGGGAAAAATGTAAAATGGAATAATCTGTAAATATGTGAAGTTGGGTACTGTTTAACTATCGGACTTACTTTTTATGAGCAACTCTGCGGGTGTTTCTAGAAAAGCAGAGGACGCTTACCCTACCAGTGCACCTGGTCCATGCTCCCAGTTTTTAGTGGAGTCCCAGTTGCTCATTTACTTTTGTTACTTTGTATGTATGGTTTTAGTTACTTTATGTTCTTTGTTGTGTATGTCTGTTTTCCATGTCGGGTCTTTGTCCCTGGATTACATTCTTTTGATTACCACTATAACCTTGGTTCCCTTGATTACTCTTACATATTAGGAAAACACTTCTAAATAATATGGGAAATACAATTGTTAATTATAGTTTTATTTTACATCATGCAATCTTAAAGATTTTGTTCATACTACAATTTTCGCAAGAATCAAAAACCCTTAGTGCTAACATCACTTTGATTTCCTCATATTTTGGAAGTTGCACTTTCTCAGTAACTACTCATCACAGCTGCTTGAAATTTTGATAATTCTTCCTGTAGGTATGCAATATGGTGGAATTCATTTTTTGGAAAATTTGTCAACTTCTTATTCACCTAGGACTTTATTTTTTTACTTTACAATTTTGCAAGATGAAATTCTTGTCACACTTTTCTCAGCAACTGCTGATCACTGCAGCTCAAAAAATTTGACAACTCTCTGTTTACCAAAGACTTTGTTTAATTTTTTCTCTAATATTGTCATTGAAAGCAGGGGTATCACTAGTGAGCAATTGCTCACATATTTCTTTTTTCTTTTCTTTTCTCTATCATGATTCTTATTTTCATTGATTTCACAAATAAGATTGCTACACCTAACCCAACTGCTGTACAAATTTGAAGTTGTCAAATATACTAACCAAATAAATTCTGAAGACCAATGGGTGGCCTTGGGTTGACATCCCAATGGGGTTGTTTTGACTTCTGCACCATACCTATTCTTGTTATATTTGTTAAAGAAAAAATGAAGATGTTGTTAAACATACACAGCCAAATGTGCCATGTATGATAATCATATGGTGCTTGATTCATATGACTATCATGATTCTCATGTTAACTTAGGCTTGGAAACATATGATAATCTTGTGTCTGTGACAAACATGATTCTCATGCGTGGCACTTCCTGCTGTGTACTCCCAACAAATCAAGCCAATTTTCAGCATATGAACTACATGTATATGGCATTAACTCAACAAATCTTATCAAATAAAAATAATAGCAATAATCTAAAACAAAAATTATGGTATATAACACCAACTCAATTGAAGCCCAAAATGTGTTATTAAAGGCAGACTTCCATATTTTCATAGCTGTCAATTCTGTTTAGACTATTTTGAAACATCAGCACTTAATATCAAAATTTCACTTAAATTTTCAGAGTGTCTTAAAAATAACTCTCGCAGCATCGGAATCTGACTTGAGATTTTTATTGCTTACACATTCAATTCATTTCAATTCATAAAGCTGTCATGAGAGTCAAGACCAACAAACAGCTTCTTTTTGTCTCTGTTCCATATCATGGCAGCAAAAATCATTACGTTAAATTCAGATGTCACTTCTATAAACAAGATGATCATTGAAGATTGACCATGTTGTAGTAACTCATTAATGATTTGTATGATACATTAGTTCTTCTTGTGGTGAAAATCTTTTCTCTAGCTATCCTCAAATATCTTCAGTCTTGGTAGGCTATATGTTTCCTGTTTAATAAAAAAATCACATGTTATCAAATTAGCAGATACTTAAAAAGCTGAAAAAAAATCAAACTATTAACCATAAAAGTTTTTATTGGTCCATAGCAGAAACAATCTTGGAATTGGAAGTCAATTATCCCCCCTTTTCGATTTTTGAGTGTAACCTAAAATTGAAAATCATAACTTCACAGACCTTTTAATTTTATCTACTTTAACCAGCATTTTAAATCCAGACCTTCATGTTAATTTTTGTTTTGAATACTTTTTTCAAGGTAGATTAAGGATATTCTATGAATTTTTCATGACTTCCTGGCATATACAGAAGGATCATGCATGTCAAAAATTCACCAACTTCAATTTTATATATAATTCAAAACAGTTACAGATTTTATACTAATCTTACGTTGGGAGTTGATATCAGACAGCACCCAAAATAGCTTACAGCATATGCCACAACTATATAAAGCCACCCAACAAATTTGAAATCAATCCATCCATTGGGAGCTGAGACATGCAGTCTTGGTCCCACTCCTTGAGAGGTGGTGTAATAACAAGTCTTGGTCCCACTCCTTGAGAGGTAGGTGGTTTAATAACAAGTCTTGGTCCCAATCATTGAGAGGTGGTTTAATAACAAGTCCTGGTCCCACTTCTTGAGAGGTGGGTGGTTTAATAACAAGTCTTGGTCCCACTCTATGAGAAGTGGTTTAATAACAAGTCTTGATCCCACTCCTTGAGAGGTGTTGTAATAACAGGTCTTGGTCCCACTCCTTGAGAGGTGGTTTAATAACAAATCTTGGTCCCATTCCTTGAGAGGTGTTGTAATAACAAGTCTTGGTCCCACTCCTTGATTGATAAGTGGTTTAATAACAAGTTTTGGTCCCACTCCTTGAGAGGTAGGTGGTGTAATAACAAGTCTTGGTCCCACTCCTTGATTGATAGGTGGTTTAATAACAAGTCTTGGTCCCACTCCTTGAGAGGTGGTGTAATAACAAGTCCTGGTCCCACTAATTGAGAGGTGGTTTAATAACAAGTTTTGGTCCCACTCCTTGAGTGGTAGGTGGTGTAATAACAAGTCTTGGTCCCACTCCTTGAGAGGTGGTGTAATAACAAGTCTTGGTCCCACTCCTTGAGTGATAGGTGGTTTAATAACAAGTCTTGGTCCCACTAATTGAGAGGTGTTGTAATAATAAGTCTTGGTCCCACTCCTTGAGAGGTGGTGTAATAACAAGTTTTGGTCCCACTCCTTGAGAGGTAGTTTAATAACAAGTTTTGGTCCCACTCCTTGAGAGGTAGGTGGTGTAATAACAAGTCTTGGTCCCACTCCTTGAGAGGTGGTTAATAACAAGTCTTGGTCCCACTCCTTGAGAGGTGGTGTAATAACAAGTCTTGGTCCCACTCCTTGAGAGGTGGTGTAATAACAAGTTTTGGTCCCACTCCTTGAGAGGTAGGTGGTGTAATAACAAGTCTTGGTCCCACTCCTTGAGAGGTGGTTAATAACAAGTCTTGGTCCCACTCCTTGAGAGGTGGTGTAATAACAAGTCTTGGTCCCACTCCTTGAGAGGTGGTGTAATAACAAGTCTTGGTACCACTCCTCAAGAGGTGGTTTAATAACAAGTCTTAGTCTGTTATTCAGTTGTTGCAATTTTTAAGACTAACAAAATTTAGATTGTGTATATAATTGACCATTTGCAAGAGTTATCTTTCTTTATTTGGGGGTGAAAGTTTGTTTTCTAAAAAAGTGTAGATACATGTATGTATACAGAAAGGACTACATTTAAGTAAAAATACAGCATATGAAGACTGAAAAAAAAACAGTATAATCTGCGGGTTTTTTTCTGCTCTATAAATAAATATAACAAGAATGGATATGGATGAATAAGTCAAAGAGACAGCAATCTCACCAGGATTAAAAATGTCAGCTTAACACTACTATTAGATGTGTCTGAATTTTATATTAATTATATACTAAAACTGTTATAATTCTTACCTTTTCTACATTTCCATATTCTGTTAAGGTTGCAATTAGTCTAGTCACATCTAAAGCTTCTGTATAAGTCTGAAAGTGAAATATATTAGTCATTAATTTTTAATTTTTTTTAATCTTTTGGGGAAAAAAAGACTTTGAAAAAAAAATGGTATTTTTTGTATTTGCAAACTACTTTTCAGCAGTTTTTTTAAGAATCTTTTAAACAAAATATAAAAATTATCATTCTTGAACTTCATATCTTGAAAAAAACGGAGGCATGGTAATAATATAAGTTGCTAAATCTGGATTAATCTATATGATATGAAAACTCTTAAGTTATCGATACTAATTAATTTAATTAATGCTATAATATCTACTAGCTCAACATTTTATTGATATTTTGGCCATTGGCATTTGTATAGAGTAATGCTCTTTTTCTGTTGTTAATTTCCATAAGAAATTTGAAATACCAATACTTATTTTGAGGTTCCTGAAAGTTACGTTTTATTAGCCTTTTTCTATGTTTATTTGGGGAATAATAGGTAAGAAATTTAACATCTTCTTTAGTAACTAGTTGAAGGTATAAGTGAAGTTTTTGCTCGATAGATGGAAAGAATTTCTGTATTTTAAGTGAATACTTTTCCATGTAAGTTAAAAATATTCATTACATGTCTGAATTTCATTTTTTTTGTGAAAAAATCTATAAACAAATTTGAAATTTTAAAGATGAACCTGGAACAGTTTGATTTGGAAATTCAATTAGGAACAAGACTGTCCTTATAGATTAGATATATATCTTGTTTATTTAAGTTCCATTGAAGGATGTTGATGGTAAAGTGTTTGTTTAGATCTCGCAGAATGACATGGATTGGAGTTACAACACTGTTAGGGAGAGGATAAATACACCTATCTCTGTGTTGACATACCATAAACACTGGAAGTTTTCCTTTAAAATGTCTGATCATCAACCTTCGACTTATATAGTCACTCACCAGGGAAACAGAAGCCACCTAAAATAGGACAAAAAACCTTTAAATAGAATTGATAAACACATCATAAACATAACATTAAATTAACAGATTTCTACAAACAGAGAAAATGTAATTATTCTTTGCAAAGCAGGTAAAAACTGTATATCTATTGTCTAGACAGGTTTAAAGTATTAAGCCTAAGAGAACCAACAACCATTTGAAGATTTCTAGAAAATTTACTGTAAATGCAATCATTCATACAATGTAAGAATTGAAGGATTGCCAATTTGCTCAACTCTTTCTATAGAGCAACTTGCTCTTTTAGTAAGTCAAAATATCGCAAGGTTTGGACTATATATAGAGATAGATATTGTCCAATTTTCGAGGCAAGTTGCTTAGCAACCATTGTCAAAATTATTTTTATTTAATACTTAATAACATTGTGTAGGATAAACTAGAAGTTTCCAGCCATTATTATTAAGATACTAAGTATTTACACACTTACTTTGATAAACTGTTGTATTGATCTTGCCCACATTTGTAGTTCCATTCTCATTTCCTCCGATCGATGTAAGGATGGAGCTGACACTGTCACTAACCTAGAAAGAGTAATCAAGATCCTAGCCAAAATAAAAAAAAAGTAAAAAGATGTTCACATCAACTACTGGTATCAAAAAATCAATCCAACAAAATGAGTCAATGATACATGAGTGAGTATTGAGTAAAGTCTAAAGGATACTGTCCACTTAACAAGAAAAAAAAATTGGGAAGATGATTCAATTTCCTGCAAGTGTCGCAATACATTGAAACCACTTTTAACTAAACCACTTTTCGACTAAAAAAAAGCTCAGTTTAGATAGGTGTTTGAAGGACATGGTTCAAAATGTACTGAATTAGATATCAATGATGTATCAGAATATGACTAGTAAAGACAAGTTTCTAGTTAATTCAGGGTTTAGCTTAGACAGATGTTTGTATTACACATGTTTAAGACAGATGTTTGTATTACACGTGTTTAAGACAGATGTTTGTATTACACATGTTCAAGACAGATGTGTGTATTACACATGTTCAAAACAAATTGCTATAGATATTAAGGGACTTAATAACATGTCTGGTAGAGATACCAGTAGGTATCTGCTATATTCTGGGTTCACATCAGACAGGTTCACTGAATATGTTCAAGCATTTTGTTCCTGCTTGATTTTTTATAAATGGACATCGTTTAAATTTTAAGAATTTAACTTTAACTTGTATGGTTCTTAAATTTATTTACCTGCATGGTACATCAAACTGTTTATAAAGTTCCCATAACTTATTTTTCTCAGACTGAAGCATTTTATAACATGAATCAGAATCCCTGCATAGAGACATCATATTCACCTGTAAATAAAATTGTATTTTACTAATAAAGTCTAGACATTTTTATTTACAACAACATAAGCGTTTTAGATTGGACCCCTCTCTTTCTATGTTTTAGATCGGACCCTTCTCTTTCTATAAATGTCTGAATCCATCCATAGTCTATTGTTATAATTAATTTTCAACAAAAAAAGGATGAAATAAGAAGAGAAACATTGTAATATTTATTTCACACCAAATCTTTATACCATTACATAATCATCATTATCTGTAAAGAAAACATTTCTCCACATGTGAAAAAAAAATATGAAAAGCTTACTTTTACAGACTGAGTAGCACCAAACAATCCTGGAAGATCCTTCTCCGATACTGAAAACAAAATTGAGATTGTATATGATTCCAATGTTCTGATTGATAATTATATTTCTCAGCTGAGTAGAGTAAGAATGGATGAATGTACCCTTGTTAATGTAAATGGTATAGAAGACTTCATATGAGAAAGAACTATTTACAGATTATCATTAATCACTGTCACTCCTTCCCTCTGCCAACTTATTTGGGAAAAAAATCACATGAAGACGATCATCCAGTTCTAGTAAAACACGGAGAGAAATAAGCAAAATTTTCTCCTTAATTACGCTCACTTCTCCCACTTGTCTTTGACAGGGAGAAGATTTGTTAAGCTCACTTCTCCTATTTGTCTTTGACAGGGAGAAGATTTTGTTGCACTCACTTCTCCTATTTGTCTTTGACAGGGAGAAGATTTGGTTACGCTCTCTTCTCCCACTTGTCTTTGACAGGGAGAAGATTTTGTTACGCTCACTTCTCCCACTTGTCTTTGACAGGGAGAAGATTTGGTTACGCTCACTTCTCCCACTTGTCTTTGACAGGGAGAAGATTTGGTTACGCTCACTTCTCCTATTTGTCTTTGACAGGGAGAAGATTTTGTTATGCTCACTTCTCCCACTTGTCTTTGACAGGGAGAAGATTTGGTTACGCTCTCTTCTCCCACTTGTCTTTGACAGGGAGAAGATTTTGTTACGCCCACTTCTCCTACTTGTCTTTGACAGTTAGAAGATTTTGTTATGCTCTCTTCTCCCACTTGTCTTTGACAATAAGAAGATTTTGTTACGCCCACTTCTCCCATTTGTCTTTGACAGGGAGAAGATTTTGTTACACCCACTTCTCCAATTTGTCTTAGACAGGGAGAAGATTTTGTAATAGATTATACATTGTTACTTTTCAAACAGAATTTACTCGAACTTCTCCTTATCATCATGTCTAGATTAATCCCTTGTGACACAATATTTGTTTTGATATAATGGCTTCTACAATTCTCACTACATTTTTATATTGTACCTCTGAATACAGTATAAAATGTTTGATGAGAAGAAACATTTGATTGTTAATGATTTGATATAAAAACTTTAATTCTCAAAAAAAAAACTATACAAACATAAAAACAGAAACAGGGCTAGTTCAGACACAGATACAAAACATGTAGTTCAATAAGTGTATACCTGGTTTATAACTTCTTCCACAAGTGAAAAATTGTAATGAATTTTCTGGTAAGTTCAGTCTAGACTTAGTGACATGAGCTGAAATTATAAACCATAAAAAGCAAATAATGTAAACAGCATGTTATAAACAATTTTTTTATTTTTTTCACATACAGTGGTTTCGTTAATTTTCATGGTTTGAAAATACAAAATTTCATTGAGTACATAAATTTGTGGTCAATAGGTTAATGAAATAAAAGGAATTGACAGATATATCCAAATGAATAAGATATATTGTCTTAAATGTAAATTCATTTACTAAAATAAATGTGTTCATAGTACACAGATACCCTAACCAACCCAAACAATTAGTTAATTGGTTAACAGAAAGTAAATGCTCAAACAAGACAAAATTCTCAAACATCTAAGTATTAGCAGATAATTATTTACTCATAGATTTACTGTTGTTTTAGTATCCTATGGCAGATATTTCATGTATTTCAGTACAAAAACAATTAATCAATCAAGTAGGCCTTGTTTTGTACTAGTCTGACATGCTAAACCATATTATTTATGTGGTAGCTCACAGACGCAACACTTTGCAGTGAGTAAAGCAAGCCATTTCACACACTGTTCTGACTTCAAGCAAATCAGATAAAACTCTATCTCATGTTTGCTGTGTATTTGGCAGAGAAGCTATAGATTTTCAAGTCCTTATTATATTTTGGTAGGGATTAAACCAAAACCTTCAGCAATCAAAGCAAACACTCTCATAAGACCACAAAGGTGGTTCCAGACAAATATAAAATAGTAGAACAACATAAGTACAAGTTAAGGGAGACGACCAATAAACAGGAAGTGTATTTAACAAGATGATAGTTTTTTACATGGTATAGAATATTAATTTGAAGCTGCATACTAAAATGTAGATTGTTCTCAATCCCAATGGCAATTTCCAAATTTCTGGCAACAAGAAATTTCACAACATGTTATGCCCTTTAAAAACTAAAGAAGATCTTACCTACTATAGACATTATAGATGACCCAGCAAGATAATCAGCTGAATCTCTGGTGTCACTGTTCAATTTAATAATCTAAAATAAAAAAAATTAAAACAGATGTTATTGCATAAATAGGGGTTATTTATTGGATGTTCAGAGTAATATAAATTTTAAGATTTCACATGTTGAAAGTAATATTTTTTGTTTTTCAATCGTACCATTACAAAAGTGGAAATGATTTGCAATTGTGATATCATTATTAAATAAATCAATTGTTTTGTCATTTTTTCTTATGTTTTACTTCCATGTAGCAATATATTTATAAAATTTACTTAGTCATTTTTTTTTGCATTCAACTAAACTAATCTTCACTATCATAATATTATCCTAGTTTTTAAATTACCTGATCCATATCTATTCCACAGCCTTCCTACAAAAATATAGAACATCAAAATATATCAAAACCAGCACTATTCAAATTGGAAGTAAATTGACTGCAATTTGTAGGTTACATCAATTCATTAAGTTCAATTTTCAAGCTACAGCTGTGTTAAAGCACATGGTTTTGTAGGCCAAACATTTCTCAAAAATGGCTTAACCCAAAAATGAACAATCAGAAAATATTAGAAAATAAAAGGAGAAGGACAGATGGACAGACTGCAATGTACTGTAAATGTATTAATTTTCATGGCTTACAAATCTTTGCAGAAGAGTGTGAAAACAGCACCTGTGAAATTAATTTTTGAAACTATACATGTATAATGCTTAATTATTTTTGAAACTGATAGCCAAAATTATGTTCACTTTATAGAATTTATGAAAATGAACAACCACACAAAGGAATACATTTACAGTAATAAAATATGATTGGATAAAAAACAGGGACGTAACAATGGAAAATAAGTGAATTATGAAATTTTCAAATTTATGAACACTTTGGTTATAGGGGCTGATATTAACAGAACATACCCCTTTTAACACTTAAACTAATTTCTATTCGGCTATTATCAATTGAACCAAAGTCTCAAATCAGTAATGCCAGAAACAAAACCCTGCTAAAATCCCACATTCATGCATAGTTGAGTGCAACAGAATAAAGCCTCACCACAACCAATTGCTTGAAGAATTCAGGAGAAGATATCTGTAAGTATCTCTCTCTTCTCATCTTATCACAGAAATAATTGATCAGGTCTTGTTCCAGCAAGGCTAAATGGTCTTGGAAATAATATGCTTTTTCACCAATATTGCTGAAAAGATGACATTACAACCTAAATCAATATCATATTTACAATGTAATACACATGGGAAAAACAATATGAAATCATTAATTGATGGACTTAATTTCTTAAGCATCTAGTAACAATAAATATATCAAAACGATCAACACACTTCTAGTTTTTTTTTTTTTTAACTCAGTCAATGAGTAGCAAGTAACAAATCAAATCTGATAACCTAATATCTGCAACAAAAACAGGTTGTTACTCCATAAACATTTTCCAACACATCATTTTATCCTATAAAAGATGCTTACCTGAATTTAATTAAGTCAAACATTTGGCCTATATCCATATGTGATGGAGAGGGAGGTAACTCTGAAAATGCATTTTTTGCATATTAATCTTTTATAACCATTTGTATAAATTATGTACATTTCATGTCATATGTTTGTAATATATTGACGTTTGTCATACATGTATTGGAAAGATTACTGGAAGCTTTTTTTCTTGGCTTTAGAACATTTTTAAAACAAAAAATTAAGGTAAGGTAAGCAATTGTTTTTTTTTATATATATTTATTGTTCATCATAAAAAGATGAGTACATTGACCAAAGTTATGAAAAAAAGTCAAAAAAAGCTGTGAACTAACACCTACTAGTGACTAAATAAAATTTGGTTCTCTAATATCAATATGGACACTGAAAAAAAATTGTGGGTGTATGAAAAACTATTGCATGGACTAAACCATGTCATACTTTCAGAAATTTACTCAAAATGTTCTACTTTTCAGCATTTCCAAAGACTTATATTATTTATACCATCAGACAGGCTACATCAAAAATATAAATATACTTCATTTTTTAAATAATCCATATTAGAGTTACTTTTAAAAATATTGAATAAAATTCTAATATTTTTTTTAATATTTATTATATTCTTAGTAAGGCTGAAATCAGGCCTTAATGGCTCTAATCCTTAGCAGGCCTTGTGGTAAGTCTATAAAATTAGAAGTTGCTACCTTTTCCATATTTTTCTTCCACTCGGTCTGACGTATGGGGCTGTAAATAATCAGAGGGAATGGTTAGAGTAACAAAAAATCAAGAAAGTTTTATTTACCGAACTACAAATTTAAGTACTAGTGCACCTAAGCAATAAGTCCCAATTTATTTTGGCTAATTGTGTAAATGTATCCAGTATGTCTTAAGTGAATCTCCTCTTTTGAAAAGAATCTACCGGTAAATTTGTTGCAGTATTTTTTGTTATTTTGGCTTTTTGGTTTCAGTAAAAATGTGATATGATTAAACATAAACAAACCAAATTTTATAAAAACAAAACTCATCACTACATTTTTACCCCTATTGATTTGCAATAAATACCAGTAATCAATTACAAAAAAATAATTTCATGGTAGTTCTCAACTCAAAATGTGTTTTTCCATTGTAGAGCCAGAATTTACAAATACACACAGTACTAACAATTTTTAACTGATCAACTTTTGCAAAATTTACCTCTGATAATGAAAAATTCCAACTGAGTTTTGGAGACTAACTAATCACTGAATAACCATACTGTAATTTGGAATTTATTGCAATGAACCATGTTTTGTTTAGGTTTACACAATGGGCCAAGTTGTTCAAAACTTTGTCCGCAAGAGAAACATTTGTCCACTGGATAACTTGCATAGATTTTACTAGAATTATCCAGTGGACAACTTGTAAGGATTTTACTAGAATTACCCAGTGGATAACTTGCATAGATTTTACTAGAATTATCCAGTAGATAACTTTTGTTCATCTGGGCCCAGATGTTCAAAACTATGTCTGTATAGATAACTGTATAGATTTTGTTAGAGTGATCCAGTTGATAACTTTTGTTCATCAGATAAATCATTTCATTAACTGGGCCCTGATCAAAAACAGCCTTTTTAATAGCGTTCAGTGCAAAACACTTTATCAATATGTGAAAAGGTAAATAAACAGGGGGTTTCAGTTTCTCGATCTTTTTTTTTTTTTTTCATTATTGATTTAAACCTTAAAACATTTTACCTGTGAGATCAAATTTTTTTAACACCATTTAAAGGTTTTCTGTTCTTTATCAATATTTTCATTTCATAATCAATATTTATGACATTCTTAGTTCTTCTACAAAATAACCTCATGAAATAAGGGCATACCTACCTTAATTACAAACCTTACTTACAGTGTCTCTGTACAGCCTATTAGGTAAATCAAGAGCAGTAAAAGTCAATGAATCCTCAATGTCACGGAACTCTGGCTTAAAGGAAAAAAATTATATTAACTTTATTCAATAACATCAACTTTCATGGTTTTTATTTAATTCATATTACATCATAGATTTTACTACTAGTGCAGCCTCTAAGTTTATAACATAAACTTTCCATTTCCATCATATAGCGCACTCGAACAGACCACAACACCACGCACAAACCGCCAAAATGAAACCAAGAACAAACGATTTGGTGCTCGCCTTGTGAGGACCCACCAGGCAGGTGCAGTGCTGGGCTCTCCGTCTCGAAGGTGCAAAACCAATGCTACTGGAGGTACCTTATTTTCGTCTTGTGGAGTCAGGGGACAAACAAGGAGAGCTACTGACCATAGAAAAATCAAATCGAAAAGAAAAGAGCAACCACAAAATAACATTGTGCAGTGGAATGTAGAAGGGTATCAAACAAGAGAGGAGAACTTCAACACTTTCTTCATGAAAGCAATGTGAACATCTGTTGTATTGAAGAAACATATATCCAAGAGGCACTCATAAGGGCAAGGGATCATGCAGAATTAAATCCCAGTCAGGAAAATAACATCAAACTCCAAAAGTGCAAGGCCAAACATCTCAAAACAAAGATTGAATGTCAAAGGAAAGGGTGGAGAAAAAACATCATCTATGGATATGGAAAGATACAAAAAAGCTTTGGAAGTTGACAAAAGCACTGAATGATGAGAGAAGCAAAGGTGAAAAGATCACGCTAGAAGTTGAAGGAGAAACAACCATAGAGAAAGTGGCAGCAAATGAATTTGCTAAAGGCTATGAGAAAGAAAGCAACACTGATATACCACCATCACAGAAAAAAGAAGTAAGAACTGAATTGAGAGAAAGATCAAAGGTGCCAACACATGAACTTATGCAGAGCGATATCACCATGCTTGAGATGAATGCAGTCATCAGAAAAATGAAAATGAAAAAGGCACCAGGTCCAGATAACATCACCAATGAAATGCTTCAACACCTTGGCACCTTAGCATTAACAACTTTGCTAGAGATTCTCAACCTGAGCTGGAGACAAGGTCAAGTCCCTCAATGTTGGAATGTTGGAAAGAAGCCATAATGATGCTAATACTGAAAAGGGGAAAGAACAAGTCGAAAGCCTCAAGCTACCGCCAAATTAGCCTAACAAGCAGTGGCTGCAAATTAATGGAGGATATAATCAACAAGCACCTACAGACATACTTGGAATCGGAGAACATTCTTGGTCATGAACAAGCTGGTTTTAGACAGTACAAGAGCACAGAAGATCAGACATAACATTTATCTCCAGTAGTCGAGGATGCATTTCAATCAAAGAAAGTACACTAGCTGTCTTTGTAGATCTTCAGAGAGCATTTGACAAAGTTTGGAAAGATGGCCTTCTTGTGAAACTTCTTAGACTTGGAGTAAGTGGAAGAATGTACAAATGGAACAACTCATGTCTGTACAATAGAAGGGCAAGAGTACTCGTAGATGGGAAGCATGGCCGAAAAATACTTCTAAAACAGGGTATACCACAGGGAGGAGTATTGCACAAACTCCCTTCATACTCTATATGAATGACCTAGTTCCAGAGCCACCAAATGATGTACAATCAGCACTCTATGCAAATGACCTTGTCCTCTTGTGCTCTAAAGAGTATACAACTACTGCAAGGTACAGGATACAAACAGCATTAGATATAGTAGTCAAATGGGTCAATGAGTGGTGTGTTACCATCAGTAGAGAGAAAACAACAGCAACCCTCTTTACATTACAGAGAAACTGTATGGACCTGTGGAAGACCTACAGAAGATGGCCAGATTTGTTGAGGAGACTGGCATTCAAGTGTAATGGCGAACGACAAGAAGAAGACTTTCCATTTAAAATTCAGAACTTAAACTGTGGTTTGACTAGGCAATAAACAACCACTAAAATTTAAAACCTCTCAATCAATCATTCATCCACAGTCTAAAACATGATATACAGTGTATAATGGAGAAGAGTTTAATGATTAGTTTCTGAATGTTGTTATGCTTTCTGTCTCAATTTTCTTCTGAGTCCTTTTTTCTTTGTTGTGTGAGAATCTTGCTTCACTTTGACCATAATTAATTTTACTTCCAATCGTCATACAACTTATCATGCTGAAACTAACTGCAATTTTAAGCCAATAGTCTGTTTCACAATGAGTTGTTAGAGTAAAATAAGTCATATGTAATTAAGTGATGATAGAAAATGGGATTGTGATGTCATTACTAACAACAAATTTTATGCTTAATGTAAAATTAATATAATTTCTTTACATGTTAGATCTAGGGTTTCAGAACATATCACCTGAATCTGATGCTTACATCTTACCCCTAATAACTGAAAAAAAGTCCTGTTTTAAACCATGTTAGATTCCTTATCTTACCCCCAGGTGAAATAAAACACATGAACATTGTGATCCACAATCAAACGTTTTATGACATCTTATATATACAAAGGAATTTCTGCAAGCAGGGCATTCTGAACTCGCATACTAATCACAAAACCAGTTTTATAAGTGAGAAAAATAATGAAACACTGTCATAAAATGTAAAAGTGTCTGAGATTTCTCTGTCTTGCACTCTTAGCAGTGTTAGATTCTTAATTATTGAAACATTTTTATGGAAGAAACAGCTTCAGATTAATATTTGAAAGATAAAGATGAGGATTTAACTTACAACATGAAGAGAAGGGTGAGAACCTAAAAGACATCACAACTTAGAAATAACTCAAAGCCGATGAAACACACATTCCTTTTCGATGTGTTTGTTTTGTTTGTTTGTTGGGGTTTAACGTCCGAGCAGCAATATTTCAGCTATATTCAGACAATGAACATGAAATGGATGATAAAATGATCATGAAATGATAAAAAAAAGGATGGGTCACAAGGACAACGGGGTCGACAAATTTTGCCACTAGAAAAAGGGGGGATGGGTAAGGTCGGGCAATTTAGCCTCCTGTGCCTGTGGCGGAGCGCAAAGGTTCCTACTCCTATCGAATACCACAGCAGGGTTCTTTAACGTGCAAGGAACGTGGCATCTTTCCCAACACGGTGCACCACTATGGTTTGCAGTCAGGTTTTCCGTATTATAGCCTGACAACCCCAGCATGTAACATGCCAGGGATACCCCATTCCATCACCTGGGGCACACATCCCAGTTGCTCTGTGGGCAGAGCGCCTAACCCCCGGCTAGGTTTCTTAGCACTATTTAGTCGCCTTATACGACAAGCTTAGCGCTGCTGCAGGCCTATTCTTTTAACATCCGGACCTGCACGGGCTCCTTTTCGATGTGTAATATTTTTTTTTATTTTTACATTGTGCTTCCTTAAATAACATCTGGTAAAAAGCAGTGCATTTTTGTTGTACTTAAGTTGTAGAAAAAGTGAAACTGGCCTAAACCAGACCTTTACAGGGTTCGACATTAACGGTTGCCTGATTGCCCGGGGCAAGTAAATCGCCGGTCTGGGCAAGTAAAAACGACATCAAAGTTGCCCGACTGGGCAAGTGAAAAAAATATGTGCCCAAATTACATTATTTCTGATCATCGCAGCTCTAAAACATCGAAAATTACTTCTGTATAGTTCACCGTTCTTCCCGACCTTGCTGACCTAGATTATCATTGGATAGTTTTCTGATTTTCCCTTTGCCAAAAATAGATCGTATGATATTAATGTCGACCAATTGGATGCGTCCAATCGTACATCTATTTTCGTTATCCAATTGAACATCGCGATTTATTTATGGAATTTCTTACTTTGGAAAACTGTAAGAAATCTGTATCGAAAACTTTGAAAATATGAGAGAAAAAGAGAAATAAAATTCTATTGAAGATAGTTATTGTTGTCCATTTGTTAAACTAAAGATGTGAAATAAAAACTCCTCACATGAATACTTGTAATTTCTTTGCTTCTTGTTTTACCCCTTATTCCCGCAAAAAATATGACGGCTTTTCGATTTATTTGGCTTGCAATTAATCAGTTCTCCCCAAAGTTCCGGGCAAGTATTTCAATATTTCGGGCAAGTGAATCACGTATGTCACTTGCCCGACTGGACAAGTGAATATAAAAGTTAACGTCGAACCCTGCTTTATCAACCTGAAACCTGTCAGAACCAGACCTGAATCAACCAGAAACCTGCCTAAACCAGGCATTCTTTCAAATCAATCATTTATTCATTGCAATTTGAACCTGGACTTTTCAGAGTTTGGAAAAGATAGGTTTCAATGTCATATTTCTTGAACATATGGACAGAAAACAGGAGCATCTATTGAACTAGAAATCACCTCTATATTTCTAACCTCGTATTTCTTTATCTGTGCTCTTATCTCTCTTATTAGTTGATTTTTCCTTCCTATCCGTCTATCTAGTTCTTCAAAAGGAGTGAGGCTATTTTTCTACAATTAAAATTGACAGTATTGATATTTTTTTTTTGTAAAAACAGCAATTTTTAGATTTTAAACATGTTCTGTTTTGTTTGTTATGAAGTATGCTTTATAAAATGTTTGGTCAACAGATCTGGACAAAACTCCAAGCTGCTGGATATAGGTAACATCTGTGGTTGGTTAGTAAGAGACTCATACAGTTTTTTGTATTTTATAAAGCATACTTTATAACAAACAAAACAGAACATTTGTTCAGCTTTTTGTCCCTAAAAGCAAGTTTTTCCAAATGGTACTTCAGGTTTGCCCTCTACCTGTCCATCTGCCTTCAGGCATTTTTTTTTTGCTTACTGCACCCATATGTTCATTTGATATTTGTTTAATCATGACTTGAAACTTGACAATGTGATTAAGTGCCAATTTCTACATATGAAAATACATATTCAATGCCAAAATATTAATGAATTTAAAAGCTCTTTCCCACCTATTCTCTCCTAACAAACATGTTCATGAGAAATGACCTTAGTCTCACAGCTAATGGCTTAATGTGTTCTAACCTGTGAGAACAGCTTGATCGACAGTATTTATTTCTTGTATATATTTTAAAAGGCGAGGTTTTTGACAATTATTAAATTTGCAAAATAGTTCTGATTGAAATAAGAAATATGAATTCTGTAGTAAATGTGTTGTAATAAACTATTTTTTCCTGTCAATTTCAACAATACAATTAGTTGAGAACAAAATGTACTTGTGATTTTCATGAAAATAGATAAATTCAAAGGGAAATAATTATAATGTATCCCAAAGCAAAAGGTCTCAATTGTCACTTCCAGGTCAAATGGCCACCCGTCTATGAAGTACTAAAAACACTTAACCTAGAATTATGCATTGTAAAGGTATTATTTGAGTGTGTATTGAACAAATGTGGTCAATATAAAACTCTGATAGTAAACTCTAAATTCATACTTTTAAGTCTCTACAAAAGTATGAATGTGAATAATGTGACTCCATTGTGCAAGTTGGAACAACAATGTCAGAACAAAGTGACTTTACAAAATTACTGTGCAATAACTGTTTAAATATTTTGATAACCAAGAAGTCAGTCTCTGTTCTTGCTATTTTAAGGCAACTAAAAGAGTCAATGTAAATTGATTCAGTACATGAGTACTCTGACTCTGATTTTAATGACAATTTAAAATTATTAATACATGTTTTATTTATCGTGATATTCTCGCTATGCTATTGTTTATATGTTAGGCCATACATGGGGTTGTTTCGCATTTAAAGATCGTAAATAGTGGTTTTTACTGATAAAAACCTGGACATCCCCGATTTAGGTGACAATGATAGGACTAAGGCCAATTTATAAAAAAAGTATTGGAAGTATACTTTTAAAGACAGTTTTCAGAAACTAATATTCACGCATGTATTAACATTATTTACTTATTGTCTTATAATATAGGGTTATTGCATGAATACTGGTGAATATTGTTCCTAGCAGAATTTTACATTGCACGAGCTTGCGAGTGCAATATAATATTCTGCAAGGGACAATATTCACCAGTATTCATGCAAAAACCCTTTTATTATATAGTAATAAATATCTCAGTTAACATTATACTAATTTGTTGGATATAATGCATTTTACAACATAATATGTGTTTTATTGCACTAGTTCAATTATGGTGCATAATAAATACATGAACTAGTATAATATGAATTTATGACTGTTTGATAAATTATAGTAAAAAACTAAAATTAAGAGAAATGCATTTTTTGTTTGTATTATTTGAAAAAAAAATGGAATCACAATAGCTGTCACCTAACACGGAAATATGTTGAACAGTTCAAAACACATTTTAAGTGAGTTTTATTCCTGGGAACTGTGATAAATCCAGTGGAAGTATTCGCTTGAACTTTTTTACAGGTGGTGGTAACGATTCAAAGTTCGCTGGGCGCTGACGCTGACCTTCACATGCAGGTTTCTATTTCCGCTTGTCTATAGAGTCTTTGACTCCTTGTCTGTCAACATTTAATACAGCATTATTTGCCTCCTCTTGTGGTATTTCTTCAAATTCCGCATTTTGTAACAACCTGTCAATATCCTATTCAGCCATTTCTTTAAGCAGACGACAACAGTGCAATAAATTTAAAAATGTATTCGGAATGTCTCCGAATTTTTCAGGATACGAATGAAAGTTTGCATGCAAATACCCTGATATATAGTATGCTTTGTTTTCTATTGATTTGAAAAGGAAAATATTATTACTATGTAATAAAAAGATTTATCATATCTCTGTTTAAGAGATGTCAAGTCTTACTGCGGCTATTTTATAATATTGCTCCATGGTTCATCGTTACTCAAGTATGGTACTTGATTTTGTTACTGTTTTTATTTTTAAAGGATAAGTGTCAGAATATTAGAAATGCTCAAAATTCATTATAATCTTTTGCAAAATTAAAACATTTTAATTTGTTCTATTTATCGAAACGATACGCAAATGGTGAATACATATTACAACTTTTTGAACACATCGATGAAGGGGAGAGGTAACAAAAAAGTAATACTGGAGGTCGCAACAAAAAAATTAAGTTCTAATTAAATTATCCTTGCCGTAGAAAACAATAGTCATCAGTTTGAAAAGTAAGAACATATAAGGTAATTTAAACTTCATTATTCTTTATTTCCGTGATTCATTTTTCCACTTAAAATTTGAAGTTATGGTGCTTCGTTCCCATATGTTATAATGATTATGTAAGCTGTTTCAAACAAAATAAATATTTGTCATGCAACTAAATATGCATTCATGAATTCATTTGAAGCTTTGAATAAAAGTAGTGAAGGTTTCTGATTGAAAGCAGCTAAGAAATTACCCTTGATCACGAGGCAATCATACTCCATTATCACATTTTCATTACATAAATCATGATTGTTGGATTACTTTAGAAAAATCTTATCCATATTCTTTTTTTCAGATTAGTTTTATAAAACAAATGCACTAATTACGGTAAGAATTGTTATTTTCAACTTGTGCACCAATTTTCAAAGAGAGAGGTGATATTCAATAACCAAAACAGACAAAGGCACCACTAATGCAATTCGTTGTATACGAATATAGTTCTAAATGTCGGTGGAGAGTTTTCCTATATAGATACATATTCGGACTGTAAATACTGTCTTACCAGTAGTTATAACTTATATTATAAAGACATAATAAAAAATCTACAGCAAAAAAGTGCCTAATAAAGATTCAGAAATGACCATACAAATGAGGTAAAATATCTTATCAAAGTTTAACAAAGAAACATGAATTGCATAACATACTGCAAATCATTTTAGATCAACAGTGAAGGTCCCAAGTCTATACGACTAACGGTTTAAAAGTTTAGTGACCAACTGAACAATTTCATTTTAGGTCAGGAAATCACGTAACCAGGGAAACCTCAAATCTTTTTGAAACTTTGTCAAATAGTACTGCCCCCGGTTTCTGAAAAGTATGGAGCTTTCGATTTTTGTGTATCTAAAACGATTTAAGAAATTTTTACAAAATTAGTTTTTCCGCTATGGGGCAGATAACTCTGGACTGACAAATGACCTCGTCTCACATGGTGAATTCCAAAGTCTTCTGTCAGATTGCAAAAGATTGTCAAAATCTTGTTGTGATAAGTTGAGCCATAACTTAATGTATACAAATTAAAATGTATGATTTTTGATTTAGTCGGTAACAGAATAGACAAATATAGTAACAGGAGAAAATGAATTATAAATCAAGTGTGTCTCAAATGATATTTTGGCATTTTTTTTTCTTCAAGAATTTTTGTGCAAGTTTATACCATTTTTATTACATGCATGGTTGAAATAATTTTCATTCAAAATTGTCCATTCTGATAAAATTTTGGCCATTGTGTTTCTACAATGCCCTTCATGTTACACCTTATCCGATCGATTTTGCGTGAAAAATAATGAATTCGCCTATCTTATTCACTTTATACATTTATATATACATTGCTTCATGGTAAAGTCAAACCTGGAAGCACTGATACGTTTTTGCTCAAACCGCGTAAAAATGTCTTACAAATTTCCAAAATTTTGAATGTCGATAGAGAACATTTGATGTATATCGTTAACTGAAAAAAAAAAATGTTTTCTTCAGGATCGAATAATTTTTGTAGTCTTGACAATTATGCAGCATTTTTTTTTTTAGAATTTTGATTTTTTGTTGATTTTTAATATTGGTAACAAGATGGAGAAGATCTATTGTAACATTTTTTTTAAAAGATCTATAGAGTTATACTAAGGTTAATCCGTGCATGAGAAGCCTACAGATGAGAGTACACCAAAGAAATTTTTACAAAATTAGTTTTTCCGCTATGGGGCAGATAACTCTGGACCGACAAATGATCTCGTCTCACATGATGAATTCCAAAGTCTTCTGTCAGATTGCAAAAGATTGTCAAAATCTTCTTGTGATAAGTTGAGCCATAACTTTGGCAAAATGTCTGGCGGAAAAAAAATGAATAATAATAATAATAATATTGGTTATTCGAATGAAAATATGGTATCCTGGAGTCAATACGACCAAAAAAAATACAATTTTTGAAAATGTCGCGTATCGATGTATTTTCACTGATTTCTGAGTCTTCAAATTTGACAGGAAGTATGCATTGTGGCATATCATCGGATGTGGAACCATGCTTCTAAATTGATTGGAAGTAGTTTGAGTAGTCTTTCTTGAACCATATTGGCAAAAATGGCAAAAACCCATTTTTTGACCCAGTTTTTGACCATTAAAACAAATGACCTAGACCTTTGACCTTGGTATTTTTAGGTAGCATTTATGCTCCTGTTCAAGAATATATATTTAGTTTGTAGGTACTTTTATTAGAAATCAATTGAAAAAATTGACCGATCCTATCAAAATAGCATTAAAAATCAGTTTTTGGGCCATAGCTCTTACAATTTTGAAAATGTTGAATGGACACCTATAGGAGAGTTCGCCAATCTCATTAGTGATGTCATATTCACTAATTTGCATATCATTAAGTGTCAAATTGGTTGGCAAATAAACAACTAAATAAACAATTGACAATTTTATGATTAGAATCCCAATTTTAAAAACTTTATAACTTTGTTATTCTATATCCAATTTTGGTTCTGTAAAATGTTTCACTTAGATAAAATAATTCATATTATGTATGTGAATTTATAACTGCTTTACTTGAAAAAAATAAATTTGTAGTGATATTTATATGTAAAAATCTATTTTTGTATAAAATTATAATTAAAATCTTATGTACATATAGTCTTATCAATGAATATTTATTTAAAAATTCCATGGATAAAAAGAATTTTAATTGCAATGTTGGGAACCAAAAGAATTTTTCAATTATCTTTACAAATGAAAAAGTTATGATGATTTAAAGCTGATACCCTATGCCACTCAATGGATTTTTTGCCAACCAAAACCAAATCACAGGTAAGTGATGATATCACGAAGAACTCTCCAATACTTTTCTTGTAGAGCTCATTATTCTGAACATTTTTGTCATTTACAGTAGACCTCTATCTGTAACGTTTTGTGACATATTGGCAAAAAACTGCAAAAAAATCACCAAAAATACCTGTTTTTGGGCTATAACATCAAAACACTACATCAAAAGTTTTAATTGATATAAAGTTTTACTAACAGGGAATGACTCAAGATTTCAGGTTAGGTGGCACGTAAATACACCAATTTCCAAGTGGAGCAAAGCCAAAAAAAATTGTCTAGAGTATATTTTCTAGTAAATCATAAATTCATGCAAAAAGTAAACCTTTTTTTCAATAATTGAATTAAATTGGGGGTAGGTAAAATGTAAATTCAAGAATTTATTCAAAAATATACAAGTTTTCCATCATTTTTAGGAGTAAACATTACTTCTGCCCATTGTAAATCCACCACTGGCACATATAGAGCCATGACTAAAGTAGCAAATTCATAGAAGCTGTAGGTTTTCATACTTTTTATGCAATACACTCATAATCAATACAAACTTTGTTCATTTTTTACCTACTTGTACAACTGAAACTAGTATAAAAGAGCTGTATATTTTGTTCATTACAAAAAATATTTAGAATGGACATTTGTTATCTAGATGGAACTGCTAGAAAGAAACAATGTATCCAACTGACATGGATTTGGTTATAAAGATTCTACATACCTTTTCTTCATGTAACTGAAGAACAAGGTCTCTAATTTCACTTATTTTCCCTTCCAACTCAAGCTTCTTATTTTCAAGTTCTACAAATCTGTTACAATCTTTTTCCTGTATGTACACAAAAATAAAATATAAAAAATGGTATACATGTATAATTGACATAGCAAATTTAATTGGAGTTTAACCTGAAAGGGAAAGACCACCTTTGCATTAAGTTAGGCTCATGTACTCATGTAAACAAAAATAAATAACCTTTAATGCAAAATGCACTTTTATAAAATGCTCAAGACTATGCAAAGTTTGAACTCCTTGAAATATAAATGGATAGCCATCTTGCAGAACTCTCCTATCTGAAGGAGGATTATAGCCAGATTTTATCGATTTTTACCGAAAGCTTCCGATTGGCTCGTGACATCACCAAGTCGGTTTGGTACTGATACAAGTACTGCAAATAATATGTAAACAAAGAATATTGCGTAACTATTTCTACAATCATGTTTATCTAATCACCAAAACACGATGACTTGTCAAGCTTACGATTGCAAGAATGATAAAAGAGAAATGTTCTTAAGTTTTTTTATTAGCAACACGAACATTCTTCGGAAGTAGCTGTAAGATTTTCCTTACAAATACTAGTCATCTAGCTGCAAATCCGTTGTTCGTCAATAATGTCTGACATTTGCTTACATGTTGTGCCTCATTCTCTTCTATTTATTTTGGGTTGAAATTATAGGGGGAAAGTCCCAAATTTGCGATTTCTTAGGACATCATAATCAATTACCTATTTACTTTCACTTGACAAACCGACTTAGTGACGTCACAGTTCAACCAATCATGGTGGCGCCCATGCGTGGGAAATTCCAATTTCCTAATTATAAATCTAAATTAATTAAGAAAAGAAAATTATTTTGTTTCAATTTAATTTTCATGAATATTGAACAGGTTAGTTTCAATATTTATGACTTGCACAATAAATATGGTCTTCTCCTTTAACTGTCATTCATTTTTCATGTATTTAATTACCCTCATCCTCTATTTATATATTTTTTTACGGAAGAAAAACCTACATTAGTGGAAATCAAGTGGTATAAGATATGGGGTGCTTGGTGAAAAAACAACTTGGGATAAAAAAAGTGCATGATCAATATCTATTTAAATTCTTCATAGTGTTAAAATAATTGAAATAATACATGTACTTGAGGGGAACAATCCCTTTATCATATTTAAAGCATAATTCACACCTTACCAACTTATCCACATCGAAGTTATGAAGATTTCTAGCTGCCAACTCCGACTTAAGCTGGTTTTTATCCTGTAATCTCTTTTCAATGCCTAAATCAAGCTCAACCGGAATATTTGTCTGTTTTATTTTGGTTTCCCTCTTAGTAAACAAAGCTGACTTTCTAGATTTTTGTGCTGCTGTGGTACTGTACAGTCTAGAATTCATATTTTTGCGCTTTATTACTTTCAAATAATGCTGACACAGGGAATTTTGACACAAATAAAGCAATCTTCTAACAGCTTGCATTTTCCGTTTTATACAACTAGATCTTGCTAAAAATAAAAAATAATATAGTGTTTAAATCACAATAAATTTTCTTGACATGCACTCCTGGTGATTTTTTTTACAAATGTACCCTGATGTCATTGAACTTGTCCTTAACATGTATAGAATAAGTCCTTAAACCATTCTAGTACTACCCTTCAGATCATCTGGTAGTTTCACCATTATAAATCTAAAATATAGGGTTATGAAATTAAAAATTTTCTTTTGACCACATATAATGTCCAAAACAGTTGTATTGGGTCTAGAATAACCCACTAAAAAATTCTGGCTGGATAGCTACTGGTCAAGAAGTAGATCTCACCGGCAAGTAATTCTCGCCAACTATTTTTCCTCCAATGATTCTCATTAAGGAACAAAATTTCAGTGAGCAAATTGGCGAGAATTGCATTGGTCTGGGAAATGGCGGGATGTACATGCTCTGACTTTGTCCATCAATCAATCTACATACAAAAAAATCATGAGCCTTAAATCATACGAGTGAATACTATTAACAGTTCTAAAACAAGGGAACACTATTTGAAGGTTTAATTTACACCATTTGTTTGATTCACACACACACACACACTGAAACAAGCGCCTGTGCGTCCGAAGGTGTAAGAATCTCCACAAGATCAGTGCTGAAAGTTGTATACATATGCAGTATAATTTTTGTATATAAAATTATAAACCTTGAAAAAATATAGTGCAATGGACGTTGCACTATCATAAAGTATATTCAAACATTCAGATTCGTGGATTTTTACTCTATAAACGTTTGTGGTAATGTCACTTTTGCTTTTCACAATGGGCGCAGACATTTTAGTTCAAATAGGGTCAAACCATTTGATTGGTTTATTTTCTCCATAAAGTTACTGACCGGCTAAATTCAAATGTACCAGGTTGCATATCACCCGACAACAAGGTAAAATATTTTGGTCTATATGGTTATTAAATGGTTATTTTCATATTAATCCTGTATTATGTCCAAGTACAGTCGTATTGGGTTGAGATCACTTGTATTGGCCCGAGGCGAAGCCGAAGGCCAATACAAGTGGTCAAGATTAATATGAAAATAACCATTTTATGATCCCTTTATTAACTGATGACTTAAAATAACAGGAGTTTTCTGTACAAACCTTTAAATACAGCTCAGTATGACATATTTCCTAGTGAAGACTGTAACACTCCAGATCTCTTGATGCATTTATTCACCCCAACTGTTCTTTTCTATATAGATCTATATTAATATACCAAGTTTGCTGATACCTTCTCAAATTAGGTTTTTAATGCATTCTTTAGCTTTTCCCACGATTTTTATTAATGTGTAGATCATTATACAGTTTTGATTTTTTGTGTGTTAATGTGTTTTTTTTTCACATATAGAACTTAGCCATAAAGTGGTCCCTTTATGAAACATACATGTAGATCAATAAAATGTATGAAAAAAAGACATTTTTTTTTTAAATTGTCAAGGAATTGACTGAAAAAAAAAACAAAGGACAAATCTACATGGTAAATCAGATTTTTTTCGAACAAATAAATCTGAACAATAACAATTAACATATTACAATTAACGTTCATTGTTAAAATACATGTATTTAAATTTCTTCATTTGAAGAACTTGAGAACAAGAACTCCTGTGAATTTGCTAAGAGTAACAAATTGAATTGAGTTCGACAAGTTTAACTTTTATACAGGGCCAGAATTAATACAGGGCATGTGCCCTGTATTAAATTAATACAGGGCAATTGCCCTGTATAAATTATGGTTGCTAAAACCTCCTGTTGTATTAAAGGGGCAATTTACATTGTATTTTAACTCATCAGTTAATAAATTTGTTTATAACTGGTTTGACGAGTACAGGATGAAGGTTAATGAACTGAATTCAAAGTAGTGAAAAGAAAAGTCCGTATATGACAACCAGGGTACACATCAATAATATTAGAGGTGGGTAAATTGTCATCACACGAACAGAACATTGTGATTTTTATGGAGAAGTATGAGGAATTTTATTTCATGTTCGTCATGGATTTTAAGCCGGCTAGATTATTTCTGATCGACTTTTTATTTTGACTCTCTAGATAGACCCTCCAGGTCCACCTTATATTTTTATTTTATTTAGTTACCGTACAATCCTGGAATATCACTCACCCTCCTCCGATGATGACACCATTTATTCCTCCGTAATTTTGATTTTCATAAACTCTGGTCCAGTCATATTTTATTTCAAATATTATCCTACCCCAAATAAAAGTTCAATTGTTGTTTTGCTTTCTTATGCTGCATTAGACAGGTTCTGGTAAATATTTAAAGTCAGATTAGTAGACACAAATATGAACCTTTGAAACTTTAGGTTATCTTATGACCCAAATCTAACTTTACTTAACGTGAGCACTTTCAGCGAAGAGAATACCACCGTTTCAATTTGGCTTGAATTATTAAGTCCATTTAGAGAAACCAAACAATAATTGTATTCCTTCAAGCATTTTTATATGATACCCGACCTTTCTATAAAATTTAAGTTATAATATGTCCGTTTCTCAGGCATTGTATGGTAGTTATACACCCAAGAAATTTTATCAAATCCATTGAGCGGATTCAGTGGAGTTGCACTTACAACATATGTGGACAGACGAGCGCGTGGAAGGATATACAGACAAATACCCGGATAAAATTCATCAATTAAAATCACCAGCAATATTTGACATATTTGAATTGCCAACTTCATTTATATCACAATGTAATCTAAAACAATCCGCTGAACATCAATATTTTTAATTATCAAATCGTTTGAGTCTATTTGCTAATAGCTAAAGGCTATTCTTATATGTTAGCATTTTCATTTCAATCTCCAAATAAAACAAATCTATAAATGTTGAATCAATTCGCAAAATTATAAAATATAGTTGCCACTAATACGTTTGGCACTTCTACAATTAAATGTTAACTGAGAACTTCATAAATTATAGATTGAGTTGAATGTTTTTGGAGGACATGCCATCCAATGAAGAAGACACACGAGGAACTATTGATCCTATCTTGCAGTTGAACTAAGCCACGATGCCTTATGACGCTGCCATATATAAATGTATACCTATGCTCCCAGGAGTACATACAGAATAACAATAATCTAATCCATCGATTTTATTTTAATTAGGTGGACCAGGTTTTACTGACAAGCTGTAAAATTGGTTATAGTTGTGCATATATTGATCAATACGGATGCTACACACCTGTCACCAGGTAAACATTATCATTATCATCCATCAATCATGATTTTTTTCTCGATTAGATAGATATTTATAATCGATAGGGTGTTTGTTTAATAATCAAAGACTGATGTCACCTTAATTTTATGTCTAAAACGGAAGCTATCATTTCCGAAGATTACAACTTCAGAGTGATCGATTACTATAGCTATTTCAAAGAGATATAGCGGAATGAATTTTGCGAGGACAATATTAAAGAATAACTGTAAATCGAAGCGTACTTGAAGAGTTTTTTAAGATACACTGTAGCCCATGTACATAGACAAGGGGAAAACTTGATTGATCCTTCCCATTTTCTAAAACATGAGCAATGCATTGATAGATCAGAAGGAGGGTTTCGGGTTTGGAACACCCTTTTTGTTCATTTTTTTATTTGCAAAATTGAGCCCATTAAAAGAGCAAATAATATCCGGGACCCCTTTTATTAATTTCTGGATCGGACCCGTCCCTTTTATCAATTTTTGGATCCACCTCTGCGAAAGCTATTTGATAATCCCACACTTTATTACAAGCACATTTCTGCCATTAATACAAATTTTGTCCTATTCATAAACACAACTAATTTTCATATAGAATTTTCAATGACCCCAAACAAGCTTCGTTTAATTGTACAAAAAGGTTGCTCTCACTATGGATAAATGTATTGGAAAGCTACAAGCAGCTTGGCTGAGGTATGTTTATTCGATGGATGTTTACAATTTCGCGAGAATACTTGCTCTAGACATATTCCGGACAGATAAAAAATGAGCAATGACTCTCCTGTGAAATCAAACTTAAGTTTCATTTTCAAGCGTAATGAAAATTAGTCACTTGAGATCTTTTAAACATTTAAAGTTTGGTTACGTTCTACAATGGAAAAGTACGGGATAATTCCCCGCCATAATTTTTACACTATAACCAGTCAAATAGTATTTCATAATACAAAGCAGATACAGGAAGATTTGTTTCTAGGATGTATCAAATGTGTTTGAACAGTTTAATTGGTTGTCTTGAGATATGATAAATCATCCTCTGTCTGATTTTTAGATAGATCCACAATTAACAATGAGTTCCACATGGACGATTACATATATTTTTTTTTTTTTACATTTCGTAAAACATTCACTTAATGAATGTATTCAATTTCTGATTAGTTTATACGCTATAACCTAATTTGGGTCCGTTTACGCTGAATAATCCGCGAAGCTTGTTTGGGGTCATTGAAAATTCTACATGAAAATTAGTTGTGTTTATGAATAAGACAAAATTTGTATTAATGTTAGAAATGTCGTGCTTGTAATAAAGTGTGGGGTTATCAAATCGCTTTCGCAGAGGTGGATCCGCGAAGCGGATTATGTTTCAGCGTAAACGGACCCAAATTAGGTTATAGCGTATAAACTAATCAATAATTGAATATATTCATTATATTTTAATTAAAAATTAAAAAATATGTATGAAATATCCATCACTTTTATTAACACTGAGTAATTCTAATAAACAAATTGGCCGCCATTTTAAAATCAGCGACAAGACGCTGTCATTTCATCACTGGGAAATGTTCAGTTATTTTCCAAAGTTGAAGACACAGTTATTAAAGCAGGAATTTGACATAAACCCGGCGGACATAAAGTTTCAAGGTTGTAATGTGACTGAAAATGTTGTTTCGGATGTTGACAAACAAAAAGTAGTTCCTTAAAAGGTGGGCGTGGCCTAAATAGCAAGTTAGTTTATACAATTGAAACAATGTTGATTTTTGTCAACAAACCAATCAAATGGCAGGATTCTCATCAAATTCAAATATCTAGTAATAAGTATTCCGAGTGAACTGCACCCGGGACAAAAACGATATCACCTAGTCAACGTTGACATTGATACCACGGGTGCTGACGGATCAGAATCTGAATCTGATGGAAACCATGCATATAAAAAACTCCCCTGTGTGAGATGGTATTGGAGGGGTATATCCTCGAACATTTGCTATTGGGTTGTAGACTTTTTACCGACCCACCCTTCGCATACACCTTGCAGAACATTTATTGGATAAGAATATTTTTGTTCTTGAAAATAACAAAAAAGGAACTTTAATTTCTGTTAAATCTGAAACCTAATATAGAAGAAGGGCGACGTTGAATGTTGAATGATGATTAGTTGATGCGCTATGCAATTGGGAATAGTGGCACGTATAAAAAAAAAGAGCAATAGACATATGTAGTCGTAGTTAGAATAGAAACCAAATTTACCTTTAAGCATGTACATGAAATACAAACTCTTTTTCTCCTCCAAAATGAATGTACATAATATTGTTTGTGTTTGCCCTGTATTGTATTGTAAGTGATGTGACGTTTAAATGTTCTTTATATTCCTTTTTCTTTTATCTTCGAATTATTTTCCAATGTTGGCACAGAATGTTACACGATACTGCACCCCTGTAATTTTTAACTGAACAATATGTCACAAAATGTATTTAAAAACTAAATCATTTAACCTATAGTCCAGAATTCGACATTAATTAATGAGTGTTGACTAATTCTCCTGTATATTTTTTATTGTATTCAAGTTGACAATTCCCAAATATTCCAAATTTAACTCGTAATATACGTTCATCTGTTACAAAAAAAAATATATTTAGCGTTTTATGGAAACTAGGTTCAATGATCGCTAACCTTTTATTTGAATCTTGTAAAAACGTTACTACAATCTTCAATCTTCAATTTTTGTTATAATGTAATAAAACATTTGAAATGTAGAAGAGAAGCAAACGTAATCAGGCCCGAATCCAAGGACTAGCGTCCCGGGCGTACGCCCCCTAAATCGGTAAGAAATTTTTTTTATCACAAGTTTCACCTCATAATATTTTTTGCCTTGCTTTGCACTGCATTGAATTCAATTAACGCCCCCAAACTCAAATCCATGATCATCTCTTGGTAATATAAACATTACAAAAAATGGGGGTCGATTGCCAGTTTCATACGTTATGCCACAGCTTGCCGAAACTACGCAGACTTTTTGTATCTCTCTAGAACTCTAACAAATAGGCTTCTGGAATAGGGTTATGTTGCTACAAGATTGAAGTCATCACTACAGAAGTTTTATGGTCGTCACCATGAACTCGTGGATCGTTATGGGGTATCCATCTGCACCATGAAAACTGATTTATTCAACGGGTCAGAGTTTTCCTTTCCTCGTTTGTCTACCCCGGACTTGACTTTTTGTGAGCAACTCGGCGGGTGTTTCTAGAAAAAAGCAGAAAAGCAGAGGACGCTTACCATACCGGTGCACCTGGTCCATGCTCCCAGTTTTTAGTGGAGTACGAGTTGCTTATTTGCTTTGGTTATTTTGTATGTAAGATTTTATTTACTTTATGTTCTTTGTTGTGTATGTCTGTTTTCCATGTCTGGTCTTTGTCCCTGGATTACATTCTTTTGATTACCGCTATAAGCTTGGTTCCCTTGATTACTCTTCCAATGCATTGTACATACCTTTTAAAATTGAGTTGAGTTTCCAATGTTTTAAAGTTCAAGTCTTATCTTGTCACAAAGTCCAGGGTATTTTCTTACCATATATTGATCTGAAGGTGCTAAATTATTTATTGCTTTTGTTGGGAGAATATCATATTTCACTTCTTTAGTTTTATTCCCTACATAATAATAATATAACATAACTGGCGAGAACACGACGATCACTCGATCAATACCATAACGGAATATACATATACATACATAGGTAGATAAACACAAATGGATAGCTTGTAGTATATAGCACAGGTGAATAAGACGTGTAAAGGTAAGTTTTGTTTCGTTATATTTATGAAATGTATCTCATCTTAATGTATTTTTTTACTGATTACAGCAGCGAAAATTGAAAGAAAAACTCTTCAACTTCGTGTTATCCCTTTTTGTGTGTATACGTATTTATCTGTTGATCGTTCGTGTTTTCAAGTAAAACTCTTCCATTTGTCTTTGCTATAATTTTGTTATTGATTCGAATGTTGCCTCAAATCATTGTTTGTTCAACATCAGCCACGTGGTTGTAAAAACAAACAAACAAATAATACAATTGTTAGTAAAACTACATTTGTAATATGTAATGTATTGACTGTGTATACTAATACAGCAAGTTAAAACCTATAAAAAGCTACTTAGAAGGGTCTACACATATTTGATCAAATGTCCTATATATGGAACTTGTTTACTAGTAAAGACACACAAAAAAAGAACAATGCACGCTACACGGCCGTAAGAAAGAACTGATACAAAAGCTGTTACCCAGAAACTTTAAATATATGTGGAAATTTTTTATAGAAAAAAAACATTACAAGTTCATACTCAAATGGAAGTACCATATCTCTCAAATTCTATTTTTATTGGTAGAACATTCTTCCAAATGCGCGATTGTTGCCTGAAATGTATTTGAATTGTTTTCTGATACCAGAAGAGAAAACATTCATTTATCAAGTTATTTAATTAGGTGCACCAAAGTGACATATATAATAATGTGTTACCGTAGTCTTTCCTTTCCTTGACATTAAGAGATGTACGTGGTTATATTCCGTGACAGTGAATTTAGGCAACCCACTTTAAGTGGGTATGGGTACGCTTAACCCGTGCGTAACCATATATCGGCTTTTATATGATCAGAGAGTTGGTGTGCATGAATTTTCGTTTTCAATTCGTTGGTTGTCTGTTTTCCATGTCTGGTCTTTGTACCTGGATTGTATTCTTTTGATTTCCGCTAGAATCTTGGTTCCCTTGATTACTCTTTCAACTGCATTTTTTTTTCAGTTCGTGTTCGTAGAAACCTTTCAAACCTAAATGAGAACATTTATTTTCTATATGATAGACACGATATCCCTGTAGATACCCCTCAAGTACATGTAAATAATTTAGCTTCAAGCAACCTGCTCATGTTTCTACATCCAACTTCGTTAAGCTAGATAGAATAAGGAAAAAAAATCCGATCATATGAAAGCAAAGGTTATGATATGAGAATTACATGTTACACGGTAAAGTGAAACATTCAGAGAGAAAAGTATATTTTTTCATATTTTTTTCAAATAGTTGAGTACTTGACTTAGAAGCCAGTTATATATGCAACTGACATATTTCATCATGGGTAATATGTCACGTATTTAAACTTTGTATAACTTAAATTTACCAATTTAAGGCTAATTTGACTAGGGAATATTGAAATAATGATGATTTGGTCATTCAACGATAATTTTTAAATTGCTACATGTAAATTGAAGGTCGTTAAAGTTTGAACACACAATGCCTTCATTGGTATGGCCAGTTTGTGTGTGTTTTTTTATCTAAACTACGATGAAATTACCGGGGTAACTGGTTAGGAGCATATTTAAGGCCCATATCGTCTACGAGTTCGCAATAGTTTGCATGGTATTTAGGCTAGGAACAGTTTGTGTCAATTCTGAGTAGCAGTTTTTTTGTGATGCGATGTCAGAAACTCCTCTTACCACCAAGCCCCGTGCAGGTCCGGGTGTCACAAAAATAGGCCTGTAGCAGCGCTAAGCTTGTCGTAAAAGGCGACTAAATAGTGCTCAGGAACCTAGCCCGGGGCTAGGCGCTCTGCCCACAGAGCAACTGGGTTGTGTGCCCCAGGTGGTGGAATGGGGTACCCCTGGTGTGTGGCATGCTAGGATTGTCAGGCTATAATACGGAAAACCTGACCCCAAACCATAGTGGTGCACCGTGTTGGGAAAGATGCCACGTTCCTCCACGTTAAAGAACCCTACTGTGGTATTCGATAGGAGTAGGAACCTTTGCGTTCCGCCACAGGAGGCTAAATTGCCCGACCTTACCCATCCCTCCCTTTTTCTAGTGGCAATCAAAAGTTGCCGACCCTATTATCCTTGTGTCCCATCCCATTTTTCATTTTCATCATCATTTCATGTTCATTTTGTCATCCATTTCATGTTCATCGTGTGAATATAGCTGAAATACTGCTGCATGGACGTTAAACCCCAACAATCAATCAATCAATCTTACCACCAATAATAACCAAATTACACATTAGAGACAACGATTTCTTCAGTGTATTGTATCATTCCTACGACTATGCGTTCATATTTGTATGTTTGTATGTTTCATACATGACCTTATGATATACACAAATACCTTGAAGCTGTGTATATGTTTGCGTGCATGTCAATGCACGGTACGCTTAAAGTACGTTAAACTTAGTGCAAATACTAGAAGTTAAAATGCAGTTTATGTATGCAAGAGACACCAGTACTACACACAAACAAACAAGAACAGAGCCCGGTTTCAGAAACAAAAATCTTAAGTTGAGATGTTCCTAAAATCCTTGAATTTTTCCTCAAATATTCATTTTTTAGCAATCTGATTGATCGAAATTTCATATGAGGAAATATTTGTGAAAATCCTCAATTTGAGATTTTTTATGAAACCCTGGCCAGATATGGTATATAGCCTATTGTTTCTTTTTAAGTATTTGTTTGTGGTCTATGTAAGGTAGTAGTTGAGATACTTAATGTTCCAAGGACACGCAGTGGCAGAAATTTAACATCATAGTTTCTGTTGTGTTGCAAATATTAAGCGGACTTCAATATATCGTAACGCTTGTTTGTTATTAGAATGCACGTTTAAGATTCAAGGTGTAGTTTCACTTAAAGACACTTCGCAAGTCACGCTCTAATACAACCCGTTCTAAAAGCAAGTCTACAGACATATATCTAATTCTAGTAGTTGAAAGTATGAAGCCATTCCTTTACTTTTAATACCATATCATTGGTCAGCTTGGAGAGACGCCTGTTAACAGGGCTGAAATATTGCTACTCGGGCGTTAAACCCCATCAATCAATCAATCAATTAGTTCTGTCTGTGGTGCATTTTTTGCCGTTTTTTAAATGCTGAAAGATACAAATTAAAATTTTGACTTCCCATTTGCAACTTTTTATAAGACAGTGGAGCGTTCGAATAGATTACCAGGGGCGGATCCAGGATTTTAGGTTGGGGGGGGGGGGGGGCCGCACAGTTAAAATTTGATTAAGTTAATTTTTTTTTAATATTCTTCTAGAATAGGTGCAATGTAGATATCTTTTGTGCTAAAATTTGCGAGAAATTAAAGTTTTAATCTAAAACCGCCTAAATCTACCCCTGATTACCCATGCTTTGCAAATTTTAGGGGGGGGGCACGCCCGCCACGCCCCTGATTACAGTGGAGCGTTCGGATAGATTACAGTGGATCCCAATATCTTGCATAGAAACAAAGTCGCTATTTCAAAGTCTCCTCTGACTTATAACCGCTTCCCTATTTACACTGGATCGCTCAGCTAGCTAACAGGATGTGTAACACATTTAGAAGAAACACTTCTGTCATACCCAGTACAGAACATTGAAAAAATAGTTTAGTGAGTAGTGTCTTGTTTAATGCACAGGAGCTTGAGTTCATGGTTTTATCCTTAAAAAGTTGTACCAAAATCCGGTTCAAAAGATTTTTATTTACATTTTACTATCCATGGAAAGAATTAAGATATTTTAGTGTATGACAAAGGATATCATAATTAAAAAGTTAGAACACCATTTTAGTACAATTTTTGGCCATTGTGTGGATCTAGCCCATGAATTCAAGTCCCTGTGTCGTGGAGAGTAGTTAATCAGGAGTTTGTTGAGGAGATGAGGAAGGAGTTTAGCTTGCATATTACAAAATGAAAAGAAGTAACTAATCTGACTTTTCATTCTAAAAAGATCACCGAAGACTTAAAACAAAATCTCCATTACCGGATTTTTTGCTTATAATAAGAAGAGTAATCTATAATACAGGATAATGTATAAAAAGCATCAAACCCGTATACATTTCATAACATCTTACATGTGTTGTTAAAAATGCACAGTGTACGCTCCCCCGCGTTAAATGGTAGAATATATTGTCACAACATATGGTGGAATGCTGTGTTTCTATGTCACTATAAAATAATTTAAGGTATGTCTCCGTATAATACAAGACTTAGCGAGAAGACAAAATAATCAAATACAAGAAATCATTGATGTTACAATAGTAATATATGATGACAGTGTTGCAATATTTTCTGGACAAGTATCAAATTATTTTGCGTGGACAGGCGGTAATGATAGTGATACCGTGTATATTTAGCACAACAATCTACATGCATGACCTACTAGTTTAAATAGCCCGAAACTCTAATATGCATGTTCGATTGTTCTATTTAATGTAGAAACTGCCCTTTTAAAAAAGTTCCAATCTTTTGAACGACCAGAGGTTTTTGAGGGATCAGAATATGATCATTTCACATGTAATTTACTTTCATTAACTGATTATAGACATCTTATCCTAAATTGCAATACTATTTATTTTCGTAAAATCTTGAACTTCAGTAACGACAGACAGTAATATCCGAGTTATCAGCGAAAAACTGGATTCTCTCTAAACCATCTCTTTATTTAATATACTTTTTAACAATAATTCCGCAACAGTAAAAAATCTCCCTTCTGTATAGTGCTCAAATTATTTGTTTTTCCGTAAACCATTGTAACAAACCGTTTAATAAACCTAAATATGATCTTCTAAGAGGTGATCTTCTACCAACATCAAGGTTCAAATAACTTTTAGATTAACTTTAAAGAGGACTTTAAAATGTTAAGATTTGTATGGACTTGGTTTAGAAAGGTCCCACTGTGTATGGAAATCCCAGCAGGGGGCCTTAATCATGGTGGAGTAGTACGCGACGGACGGTGGTTACGAACATATACGAACTTATTATTTCATTTGCGCCACAAACCAACTGCAGATGAAATTGATAAAATACAGTAATAACCTTTATATGATTATTTTATTTGTTATTTCAAAGATAAATTATTTCATTTGCGTCAATTACATGTAATATAATATAGTTATACGTTCTCACTACTTCACTTGTATCTTCTCGCCATCATTGCTAACAACGGTCTGGTGAATTTTGAGCAAGACAAGTCATTTAATGTTAAAATGCTTAAATCAAGAAAATTGCATTAACATCATGCGGCGAATGTACGTTTTAAAGTCGCACTGCACATTTGATAGTTGGAGCCCATAACTGTGTACTTACTGAAGTGGCTATATATCATGATAATGTTGTCATAAAAAAATATCATAGACGAAATTGTTGGTGAATTGTAACATTTAATTTAAACAGAAAAAAAGCAAACAAAAAAAAAAAAAAAAGAAAAACAAAACAAAAAATAGAAAAAGATAACTTTTTTATATCTGACTCGAGAACAACAGAAATGCTAGATTAATTCTTAATGTCGTTCAAAATAATACGATTTGACATAAAATACGAAAATACTTCCTGATATGCACATAATTTGTGTAAATTTATCACAGCTGATTAAATTTCTGTGTACGAATTGTGATTTAACATTTACATTGTTCTTTAAAAAAAAACAGTTCTGTAAAATCATGCGTTTATTTTGGTTGCAATGTCAATTAACCTTTAAAATTGACGCACCATGCGTTCTTTTTACATTTAGTTTATTTCTAACGGCCCGGAGAGGGACATTTTTTTGATAGAGGCATATTTTGCATTGTTTATCAATATTTATTCATGCAACATCGTTATACTACAAATAGGGGGTAGGATTATTCATGTACTTTCATAAAAGTCGGAACTGAGTACTTTGATTGCTTTAAGGGAGACATATGGCTATATTGGGCTCTACTTTTTTCAGTCATTTTAAGTTACCATATGCTATTTGTATATGAATTTACTACGTATATTTTTTCTGCAACTGATGTACTTCTGTGGCTCGGTGCTTGTTTGATTTTTTTCCCTTAAATCAACAAGCCTTGAGACATGAAATGTTACAACAGCAGAATTACCTTCCTGTAATCAGAATTAGGATGGAGCGGAGGCAAACAAAATTAGTGAAGACATGCCCTTACTCACAATGCTCTTACTATCTTTTTTTTAACTGTTTTACCTTATTCAGCATAAGCAAGTCCGGAAGTCTCATGGCATTTAAATAAAGCCCGTTCTCAAAACAGTCTTATATATGCATAAGGAACCCGTATTATTCCTATTATTATACATGGGTATACATCATTATTACGCAAGTAGTTGTTCCCTCTGTATAATACTAGGAAAGAGATGGTAATCCCTGAAACTAGGAATTCGATTTTTCTCACCCGTTTGCTGGTTACCTATGCTAGTGCGTGCACTTTATGCCCTGGTACCCAGTTGCAAAAATCCTAGCGGATAATCTATAAATCTTCTCGATCGGCCTTTAACAGTAACAATAATGGGCTTAGTACATGATTGTACGAGACATCAGATTTTATATTACTTCCTGCAAGGGTGGTGTCATAAGTATCATAACACTGCACACGTATATTTGTAAACAAACGGAAAAAGGAAAGGGGAAATATTGAAACATGGATTCACAACCTAAAAAAGTAAGAATTTTTTTTTCGTTTTCTTTAATAGCTGCCACCTGTAAACACTGGACTTCATTGTTTAATGTATTATATTTTTCCTATTAGCGTTTTCTCATTTGCTAATTACCAAGCTAATTTTGGGGTTATTGTATTTTTTAAAAGGCTCGCCATTCCGGGGCAGTAATTTATTCTTCGTTTGGGTTTTACAAGCAAAAATGTTCTGCACTTTAAAATAACCCTAATTGTATTTTTGTTTGTTTACAAAAACGAGATATTTGTAGTTGTGTACGGACTTGACGACCTGGATTAACAGTTTCAATGTAGTATTATCTGAAACTGATTACGAATTGTATTTACAAACTTAGCAACTTTTATGAGATAGGATTTAAAGGATAAACGAAACCGTTTTATAACAATATCAAGCAAATGCCTTGCAATGGCGGATAAAAAAATATCAGAAATATGGGGAGGGGTCTCCAATGATTTCTATATACTCCAATGATTTCTATATAATTAACAAAGGTTTTCGAGCATATAGTAAGTAGGGGAGCTTTTAGATGATCCGCCTGTGCGTTGGGATGGATTCCAAAAAACCGTGTGGTGGGAGAAAAGGAGGTACGACCTCCTTAGACCCGTCTATGAATATAGGCAACTTTATTACCTTTATACAAAGTCACACAGATCTTGGATAACTTTCCACTTTTCTCTCCCACAACTATTAAATCTGAGTAAAATAATATATTATAATATCAACAAGTACATGCAGGTCAAGAAAACGGCTAAATCAGTAGTCATCTTGGAACCTGGTATAGTCCGTTTGAGTTTGATAAATCTTCGAAATATACTTTTTGAGTTTAGATAATTGAACTTTTTAATTGTAAATTCCTTTCTGTAGTTCGTACGATCTCTGAGAACTCTGGAAAATACCTTTATAATTTTATCTCAACAGACAATCATTTATCTCATATTACTTAAGTGTAATTTTATTTTCATATATATAGTTTTCATGTTTTGAATGATTGAATATTAAAAGAACTACTATGTATTTAAAATTCCAGCTACATAACAAAGTCATGTGGTATTAAGTCACTTGATATATAAAGCTTCACATGTTTTCTAGTCCTGTGTCTAGTATTTGGATTTATGCTAAAAAAAAACTGAACTAAACAAAAAGGAAAACAAAGATATACATGTATTTACTACAAGTAACATGAAACCTACTGCATGGTTTGGATTGGTTTAGGCCTGTTGCATAAAATTAAAAAATACTATCCAAGTTCGTAAACGCTTAAGAAAAGTAATTATACTATGTTATCAATTGGTACTTTGCATATTTTGACTTATCGTCACCAATCTAGGTTTGATAACAAAAATGTAGACCCGTTCCCCGGGGACGCGTTTGCTACAGTCAAATCAACGGATCTTCAGTTTAATATATCCTGATTGGATGGTTTCCTTAGTATTTTTTTCCGAAGATTTATAAAACGAAAAAGGGATTATAATATTTAATTTGATGACATGAATTATGAAATTGGAACGGTTAGGTCGGAATGAGTCTTTGGACACAGGTTTATCCAATAGTATGTGTTTGGAACAATACTGGAGAGCATAAAAAGCACGTTAGAATTAAAGTCAGTGTTATGGGCGTACATGAATGTATAAACTTCTCGTTACTAGTAACCACGTGGTCTGAAGAATAAAAGTCTATTTTAGGTAACCACCGTGATCTGACAAGTTCTATGGTCCTTTGCTTACAATTTTATGTTTTGTCAGGAATTGGTAGATTCACATGTTAATCTCAGAGAAACCAAAGATATATTTGAAATTCCTTTGGAATCATAGCAATATTTATAACATCATTATCATGTTTCAGGTTCCGACGAAATGTCACCATCAAGTGGTTGTGATCTCCGAGGCCTTTGACTGCAACACCAATCGCGATGACAGGCGACGACGAAGCTGATTCTTCGGAAGAGAGCACGAACAAACTTTACGAAGAATTCGTGACAGGAAACAAAGAAACCTCGGATATACAAACCGATTGCAATAATACAAATTCTCCGCAACAAGTTTCATCTAAGGGGGAAACTAGTGTGTATGTCAACGATTTGTACGAAGATCCCCGTAGGGAACATTCAGTTAGTACTACAAATAGTGATTTAGCCTCGGATTTCCCATTAACTTGGGATTCAATGGATATGCAACAACAGTTCCACGAAAATGCCGGAAATAACGATGAGTATGGTTTAAGACGAGTGTGTCATCCGTCACGTGATGACGAACAGCACGTCAATCACTGTTTGACAGATATCCAATCGATTTCAAAACAAAACAATCGGCTTCAATCAGAGATGAAAGAAAGCCATGATAGTGCTCCAGGAAACCAACATAAACCGAAATCCAAAAGTAGTAATAAATATAAACATTCAAAACTGAACCAAGAGGAGATAAAATTCCGTGAAAATGCAAAATATGCATTTGAAAGGCAGCGTTTGATGGAGTATTCAAAATTGCAATTCATGCAAAACAATATGTCAAATGAAATGGCTCTTCGACAGCAAATGATGCATATGCATAATCAACAGTTGCAAAATTCATTTAATCTGAGACGACCAGGTCCTTGGAATAGGGATGCCAATGGAAATATGCAAATTGATCCAAGATTTCCTAATTTTCCACATAGGTTTCCCGTTGACATAACCCAAAATAGACATAGGAATCCTCAAATTATTCGATCTGAACCCAGTGTCGGTCTTCGCCCACCTCAAATGCAAAACGGTCAAATTTCACCAAACGGTAGACCAATAATTGATGAAATGCGAACCAGACAACACTTAGTTAATCCATCCACAAAAAATGGAAAGTCGCAATTGTATATACAAGGAAGTGAAAGTGTGAATTTAATGCCTAGAGAGATATTGTATAATAAACAACAAACATCAAAGGTTTCCGAACACCGATCCGGTAATCCGTTAATACAACCTACGGATGTACACAATCCACATGCACTTGCAATAATTCAACAAGAAACAATGGAGAACTTACATCAACAATTTCTTCCAGGCGAATGCAATACTGGTTTTAGTACTCATGTTCCCGAACACAATCGTTTTATGAATTTTCAGATGGGGGGAAGGATGGCCAAACCGGGTTTCAAACAGTCAAATTTACCCCCTAACATGTCTGAAGTTATGATAGGTAAACAGTTTTCCCCAAGAAACAGAGTTTTTACTAGGTTTCAAAGGGAAACAAAACCAAATGGAACCGAGATTTCCCCTTCATCAAATAGTGAGCAAGTGTCCGATTTGATGCGACCTGGAAGAGCTCAAAATCTGACCCAAAGCAAAGACTCTGAACAAACAATTTTAGATATTTCAAACAACTGCCCTGAAAACTTAAGAAAAACGAGAACAGAAAATGGCAAGAATGATCTTCCATCAAACGATCAAGTAATGAGAGGGATTGATCCTCGTATAGCACTGGCTATGTCTGCTGGTCGAATACCACCCCATTTGGTGGCCAGTGATAGGTCTCCTAATTTTCAAACCTTTCCAAAAGAGACATTGATTGGTCTAGAATCAACAGATACACGTGTCTCAAAAAACCATAATATGATGTATAGCAATATGCATAACAATGTAATTACACCGAACCCGCCATACATGCATTCTAGCTTGACACCGATAACAAAAGACTACGTAATGGATTTGTCATCAAATAAAAGCGGGAAAAAGATACCAAAGAAAAAATACACAAGTGCCAAACCAAACATTTCACAGGATTCAAAAATGCAAACAAGATCTCAGCCGAATCTATGTAACAAAAGCGTTTTATTAAAAAGTTCAACTGGCACGGAATCGTGTGAATCTGCACAGAAGCAACATACATGGCAGCTCACACGAAAAGGTCAAGGAATAATTTTACCGTATAAAAACAAAAATACAGTGAATGTTCCAACAAACTCTACAGCAAAAGGACAAATTGCATGGCCCAACATCGACGGATCTTTATCGCCTTCACCTTTTAAAGGTGTTGATCCGAATTCTGTGCTTAATATGGAAAAAGTACACAGCAACACAAGACACAGAACTACATTCGCCTCAGAACCGACATTGAATACCTCAAATGAATCTTTTGAAACATTCCAATATCCAAAAGTTGGTAGGTGCCCAATCACCATCGTAAATGAATCTTTTTCGTCTACTAACAATTCGTTATCAGACGCGAACAGTTCTGGGCATTCAATAATCGTTGCCGAATCCGTTTCAGATGTTTTTACTGGTTCGTCCGATTCCTCAATGTCCCAATCTGACGAGAAATCTAATTTCATCACAAAGGAACAATTTGTTACCTATACTAGCGTACACAGCTATGTACAAGACGGCGAAACAGTGACGTACTATATTGTCGAAGATGACCAACTTCCGGATATGGGTAGTTCAACAAACGAAGAGCATCTAGCAGTTCAGTCAATACAGGGACAAAGTATGGATGCAATACAAGAATCGTTAATGATTGCTAACATCCAAGAATCCGATCTAAATCCGGAATATTTTTCGGGTTCAAACGAAGTTTCAGAACAAAATTATCAGGCTTGTGACCAAACATATGTCATTGCTCAACCGGATGTTATGAATAATCTTCAAGAATGCGTTGCTACAAACAATAACAGCAAACCCAAAATGGACGAAGGTAATGGGGAGATTTTTTACGAATGCATACCCGAGAATGGATCAGACAAAACAATTAAAACACAAAGTATTGCACAAAACGAAACAAATGTCTTGTCTGAAATAGAAAATAGTGAAGATTGTTCCGTTTCGCAAGAAAAATCAATGGAAAAAGAAGACGAAGTCACCATTCGGGTAATTACAAGTGGTGATGGAGATAATTTATGTCATATTAACAGCATTCAAGGGAGCAACAATGCTATGCAAATTTCTGATAATAAAACTCAGGATCATGTAGTCATGGAAAGTAAGCAAAACATTGCCAATGATTCACTCGATGCAGCCATAGATAAAAGTCGCCAAAAAACGACAACTGACCGTGACTGTAACGAAAGAGTTTTTGTCTGCATGGAAAATGATCAAACAAAACAGGACGAAATCGTCTGTCCGGACGGAATATGCTCCGAAGTTGAAGTTCATTGTGCCATAAACAATGACGATACTGACCAGCGTAAAGTATCTATAATTGAGATTGAGTGCACTGACAAAATTGCGAATAATGATGATTGCCATGTCGATTTGTCGACTGTTGAAGTTGAATGTAGTGACAGCAATGAAGTCGATAACCCTCAATGCTCTGCATCGACAATAGAAGTCGAAAGCAGAGAGCAAGAATGTACTCAAGTCAGTTTGTCGACAGTCGAAATGGAGTGTAGCGACAACAGTGTCATTGTTGATTCAGCGGCTGATGTTACTGCCATCGAAGACAACAGCATAAATGGGATCAGTGTTGATAATTCAGTAGAAGATCGAGTTGATAACAGTAGCAGTAATGAAACACCGGAACATGAGCATGAGGTCACCGTTGATAATTTACCAATCAGTATTGGCGAAATTGACATTCTTTTACTCGAAACTGACATCAAGATTGGGAATACCTCAGAAAATGACGAAGAGTGTTTGATACGGACCGATATAAATAATGAAAACAATTCAAATGGTGACATGAATGTACCTTCAATTGATGAAGAAATGATGTATATTCCTGACGAAAAAACAAGTAAAATTACAGAAAAGGTAATTGAAAACACAGAAAGTATACAGGAGACAACTTCAACTGATGTCTATAATAATTCGATAGAGAAACCCGAAAAGGAAAACTTGTCAGTGGAACACACTTTGCCAGACATTGATGTGAATATTAATGATCACCCTTCTAAAAGCACTAATGACGTAGCGACCATGGATGTCGATAGCAGAAATGACGTGAAAGGCAAACTTGGTGATGAAACATTTTATGACGCAATAGATGCTGAGGACAATTCGCTATATCGAACTTGTATCGATCATGAAGGAGATTCGGACCTGAGTTGTAAAGCAGAGAGCAATGTGTGTATTGATACAACCGTACCTTGTTCTAGTAGTTCCCAAAATCATCACGATTCAGATACTATTTGCTTGGACGATAAAATCAGTAGTGACAAAAACTTAAAAAGAAGTGACAGTTCTTCATCAAACACAAGTGCTAATTGTTTTGAGGTAAATATACTTGAACATCTTCGAAAAACCATGGATATCGTTTCACAATCACCCCCTCAAACAGTTGATATCATAGATATTGCTCAAATAAAAAGGAATCTAGAAACATTAACACAACGAATTGAGTCCGCCCCTCTCGACACGCGACCGTTGTCTCACTCAAGAAGAGTCATTTGGGACATTCTACAACTCTGTGGATCGTGCATGATTCTCTCACAGGTAGCACTAGACAGGTTACGGTCTCTTGTTGGACAAACAGTTAGCAACCATCTTGGATTTTATCCAGATATGTTCATTGATACCTTGACAATTCTGTTTAAGCAGGCGAACATTGCATCTACAATGGCATCGAATGTGAGCGACGACTTGTTCTTTGAGCCCCATGATAATCAGCAAGTGCCAAGTACTGATTTATGCATAGACACCTCAATAATACAACATAATACTCAGATACACACACATGCAGATTATAACTCTAGTCGAATAAGTAATAACCAGCCGTCCTCTAGTCAGCGCATGCCAAATATTACTCTAAGTCCTAACATAGAACAACAAAATTCCATCCATTCAAACGTTCTGCTTGCAAATGATAATGGCAATTCTAACGATTCATTGCCAGTTCTTGAAAAAGAAGGCAAAGCAAGCGACAATGATGAAACTAATGTTAACGATTCCAACGATGTTAATAATGAATCAAAAATACATTCTACTACGGAAGGACAGCATGAGCTGTATTTGGAAGAAGTTGGAAGTGAATTCAACAAACAAGAGGATCTTTTTAAGAAAGATTCAAAATTTGAGCAAAGAGGAATAAACAATAAATCAATTAAATCACCACTTCAAACAAAGTGCAAAAAGAAAAGCAAAAACAATTACAAAGACGGCCAAAGATATCTCAACTTCAAACGTAGACAAAAGTTAAAGAGGATGAAGGAAACAAAGATTTACCCTAGAAACCAAAGATCAACCCGAGATATGTACTGTAGGCGGCCGCCAAGAACTGCATGTATAAGGAATACAATGCCTTGCAGGAGACTAAAACAAGATCTCTATGAATACGGGTCAAAGGAAATCCTACATGGGATTAAAGTTCCAAGTTCGATTGTTCTGAATTACGAGGAAGCTAATCGTTTTTGTTGTCATGTTGTTTTAACTAGGACCCCGATCTCTCAATCTAAAACAATCGTTCATGATCAAAACTGGCCAAGTCGGAAAACACCTAAACTGAATAACAATGGAAATTCACCAAATATGAAAAATCAAACGAACTGTAATGGACTAAACAGAAGTGCCTCAGACAGCGATCTAATAAGGAGTTCGTCAAACTCTGACATGGGTGAAGTTAACAATACTATAAACCAACCTTCCTGTTCTAATGAGAAAATAAAGACTGAGGAGATTCATCGTGAGTGCACAACGATTGAAAATCAAACCCCAAAACCAGCTCCATGTGATAAAATTTTAATTGTTGAATCGGGTGATATGGAATCTCCTCAAACTAATGTAAAAATAATTGAGCATGAAAAGCTTTCTCAAGTGTCTCTCTGTAACGTCAATGGAAATCTGTCAGGAGAAAACGGAAAACGTAAAAATGACATCTGTGAATTTTCAGCGTCAAATATGTTACAATTAAGTGATAAAAGAACGATTTCGTCAGCGTCGAAAAGAAACAATAATGATTCACCAAAATTAGAGAGAAACAATATATTTTCATCTGATCTCGTGTTTAAGGCTTTGGGAGAAAGAGCTAGACTTCTGAAGGAAGGTGATAAAAAGGACGTTATTTCTACTGTTTGTAATAGTTCAGGTGAAACAAATCGTAGAAGTAGCGTTGATGACAATAAATTAAAGGAATTCCATAAACATTCTGCAAGTCAAGATGGCTGCAATAAGGAAAACCGCCAGGCTGAAAAAGTTGAGGTTCGGCGCCACAGTCACACTCACGTGCGGCAATGTCCAAATACAGAGCGTCGAACAAAGCCAAAGCTATCATTCGAAGAGTTGCTCTCAATGCCTGATCGTCAAAATAAAAACAAAAGTGCAATAAAAGACTCGTATTCTAGTTCTTGCCATTATATACCTAGCCACTCAATGAAGGGTAACAAGGATAGTCACGGTAAAGGTGTTTCTAAAACAAACACGGATAGAAGTTCGAACCATCTGAAAACGACTATGAATAAAGTGAAAGATCACACGGGCCAACCAAGTTGTAATGACAGCAATAACATAGGTGTCAAACCGAAACCACCAACTAAAGAAGTCAATATTTCCAAAACTGAAACTATAGCATCGTTGATTAGGGAAGAGGCATTTCTAAAATGTCACGATAGAAATTTTTTAACAGGTATTTTATCTAGTCTAAAAGAGAAGTTAGGGCAAAATGGAAAGGTACCTAAAGATGACGACAATCAAAACCATTTTGACAAAGATGAGGTGAAAGAAGATACCCCCACAAAGTGTTCGTCGGGAAAGACACAAATAAAAGATGGTAAAGATACATCCGTACTTACAGCGAAGACATCTAATATGAATTCAAACGAGCCGAGCGATATGTTTCAGACGAATGAAGATTCCGAAGAGAACATATGTTCAGAAAATAGTAAATGCAGTGATTTTAGCAATGTGGAATCCGTTACTAAGAACAATTTGAAATCAGGTGAAAGCATACATTTTCAACAGCGAGAACAAAATAAGGAGCCTAACAGACCGAATGCGAGTGGTAACAATGAAATACCGAACAATACTGGAAAATTTGAAGATAAAAGAACAAAATCGAAGGGATCATTGAAAAGACCCTCTTCGCAACCAGATATGGTTTCCATAGAAAGCCCTGTGAAAAAACAAAAGTCAAGTAAATATAGTTCTGTGCGATACTGTGGTTCAAAACGAGGTTCTAGTGATAAGCAAAGCTCAAAACGACATTCTACTTATAAACAACTTTCAAAACGAGACTCTGTTAAGAAACATACTTCAAAAAAGTTCTCTGGTGATCATTTAACTTTACAACAAATTTCAAAGGATATCAACTGTTCAAAACGAGATTCTAAAACTAAACGTACTTCTAAACGAGATGAAGAACACAAACATATCTTGAAGAAAGGTGTAAGCACTAAAGTTCAAAACTATTCAAATCATAGAGCCAACTTTTCGCAGAGCAAAATTCCGTTTAACAGTAAAGAGAAAAATCGGACTGATATAGATGAACAAAATGGGCCATTAGAATCTGCAGAACAATCACCAGAACTAAGAAATATTGTCCTAGATAGTGAACTAGTCCAACGGGTGGGAAAACCGATTTTGACAAGCTCGTCTGAATATTCTAGTGATATGAGTGGGGATTTTCCAGATGGTTTGGAGGCCATAGGCCCACCCGAAGGAGGAGAATGGTCTAAACTGTCCGACCTGTATAATGTCAAATCCTTAGATAGCAGTGACGAGGATGATAAAGGTAACTTATAATGTAACAAAAGCAGTGACCCAGGTCCCCGCCTCGCAACAAAAATAAAATTTCATGGAATATTGCAAAATGCAAAATTATATTTTGACAAGTCTGTGTGACCTTAACCATTAACCTACTGACTTCAAATAGGTGTCTTCCTTAAAATTGTCCAAGGCGTTCAAAAGTTACGCTCCGAAAACCAATTTCGGACGGACGGACGGATGGGAAGCCGAATTTTATACTCCTCCGCTTTCGTTAAAGGCGGGGGACAACAAAATACTAGGGTAGGGTAGGTCGGTCTTTCTCGAAAGATTTCAATGAACAAAATACGAAACTCTTAAGTTAGAATTATGGGTGTTAACAACATTTTGAATTGAGTTTTTTGTTTAACAAAACAATGAATATGAATGCATATTTAGGAACAGAAGCATAATTTCCAAAGGGGCCATAGCGCGGTGTCTGAGAACCGCTTCAATACTTACACGACATTTTTTTCTTGTCAATCTATCTTTGCACGATTTGCCGCTTCTCCCATATTCTATTTGTTGTGATGTAAAAATGTAATATTGAATATGAATGGTATATCCCGCACACTCTGGTAAGACATTGAAACATATGGTTGATACCAAATTCCACTTTTAAAAGATACTTTTATTTAGTGCTGGAATCATAATTACAATTCATTATAAACCACACATAATAATGGAAAGGGTACTTAAACACTAAATTAAGATGCAACTTGTATCATCATCTCACATTAAGAACGTATCTTATAATTCATTGAAGTGTTTAATAGAGGTGTGTACTGTTTGTTAAATTGCCTTGCATTTCTGTTTTCAGTACACTTATATACAAGATTTACATGGTCATGTGAGAATGCGTTCAAATATTTATGTCAAAAGTGTCTGCATCATATACTTCGAACGATAAAGGGATGTTTATGGATGTTATACAATTACTTAATCGTACATGCATAAAATCCGACTTAAAAGTCATTCAGACACCTAAGTAGATCGAAAAATAGTGTGTGCATTCATTTGCCTTGTATGGAATGTATGCAGACTTTGGGTGCTAAGGGTCTAGTTTTTAAGAAACAACCAGACATACTTAAAATGACTAAGAATGCCAAATGTTCAGTATTTTTTTATTGATGGTTACCTCCTCCAGTTTATATACAAATAGTGTCCCTCTTACAGAAATTTTCCAGGCCGTCAGTTAGTTCCGAAATTGTTGAGATAAACCAAACTGCTGAATTTAAGGCGGAACTGTTACCATTAGACGAATCATTCCATCGAAAACAATAAACGTATAGGAATAACATAGAATAATCAGATGCATAGGTGTGTTCAGCCGGTACGGTTATTTCGGTTTAGACCCGAAGCCCTTAGCTCACTTATACACAATAAGTGTAGAAAAGACTTTTTGATATTCTCAAACAATATCCAAATAAGACGACGTTTTACACTTGGGTATCAAGGACGGTTGTGTCGTGCATACGCCCTTTTAATCATCTTTTAGCGTGAAATCTTGATTTTTCACAAATTTTAACCGCCATTTAATTCTATTTACCCCCTAACCTGAAATTCTGGATCCACCCCTGGTATATATAAAAATACTGTAAAAAACTTACACACCTATACAAATATTATCATGAAGACAATGCTTTCCACTTTCAGACCCCTTCAGTACAAATTATGTCGAGGACGGAATCTTTTCTCCTCTAAGATTTTGCATTGAATCTGGCGATGAGTTACCTCCCCTGAGATCACCTGTCAAAAGAAGGAGACCATCACAAAAAGTGCGTTGTCTCAGGGTGGACAACAATACTCATAAGGAGATCCAGAATATATTAAGAGGTGAGAAAGTTAAATTTTGTGATTGATGGGCCATCTTATAGTTTTTGGCGTGTGTATTTAGGTTGTTCAGGTAGAAGCTGGTTACTAAGGTGTATCTAAGATTTCACGTCCATATAGGAAGTTAAGAAGATGAGCTGAAAAAAACGCCAATGCTTCTGAAGGTTTTTTTCGGATATCTCTCTGATATATTTCCTTAAAATAATACCAATATCAAGATATGTTTCTGTTTCAGACATCGTCCCGCAAACACCATCAACATACTATGAAGATGAAAGCGATGACGATGATGCCAGAACTGTCACTGATTTTAGTTACTTAGAACAACCTCCAAAAGTTACAAAACCAAAGTCTATCAAGAAAAGATGGGACAGAATCTCGATTTGCAACAATACGACCCCACAAATATATTCTCCTCAAGATTTCTTTACTCCAGTCGCGAGTAGCACCAAATCCCAGCAACCTAAAGAATCGGAAGTTCAAAATATTATTCAAGATCAAGCTGTCGATTGTGAGATCATACCAACCTACAGAAAACGAGGGATGAGCTGTGTGAAGGCGAGTCTTTTTATACAATGCTAAGTAGACATGTTCCACACAGGTTACTATATACAGGGTGTATTATTAAGTGCTATTAATCATTGTTTTTATTTGTTTGTTACTTTTTTTGGTTCAAAGTACTAGTATAATCCAAAAAAAAAATTTGAAGATTTAAAGAATATTCTCCATATTTTATTATTTCATAGAAATGTGAGTTTGTGATCTCAGATGGGCGTAAAGTTTCCGGAAAATTGCCATCCGGTACTAAGGTCTTCTCAGGACAGCTTATCAAATGTGGGGCTGATTTTGACTCATGTGAAATCAACCTTTTCTTCCTATAATATTGATAACAAAAATGGTAGATTAAGATGCACATCAACTCTTATTTGGAAAAAAGCGGCTCCCAATGAAGTAAGGAGTTATTCGATATTTTTCCCACTTTTACAGGAGTGTTTTTCTGTTTTGGATACAGTATATAATCATATTTTGAGTGAACCATTTCGTCATGAAGTTAAGTCCAAAGATGTAAGTAAACATTTTTCTTTAAAATATAGGAAAATATGGATCTATGTTTATCACATACCAACCTAGGAAAATTCTCACTATTAATACATTGAACAGATGTTGCCTAGCATTAGATTGTTTGCAGCTGTTCACCAAATTACATCGCAATTGTTTGTACTTTTCTACAGATTAAGATGGCAGTTTTGTTACCATAAAATATTTCGTTGTCATTTTAAGATATATTTTTTTAACAGGTTAACATACAAAATAAACGACTATAGTTTGGGTATTTTGTATAATCTGTTCGAAAAAAGTAACGTTACGTATAGTTGTATAAAATTTTGCAGTTGGTTCCAGACCAAAATGAAAATTAATACTAAATGAACTAGTTTTGGACTATTTGAATCCGTGACTACTGACCAATCGACGTTAATGACATTATACAAGATAACCTTGTTAACCAAAAGAAAACCAACCAATCAAAGCGCTAGTTACAAATCAAATTTAATTATTCAAAACCAAAGGCATTTTTTTAATGTCGGTGAGAACACACGTGTTTTAACATAAGCTATGCAGACATTTGTAACCGACGGCAAGAATTACGACTATTTGACTAATACGATTATCTCACGTAGTCGCCAGGGTATAAGGAAGGTGTCTGGAAACAAGGACACACTTTGAGCTCGAAAGCTCGACGCTTTATGCTAGTCCATGCTGCCACTGAAATGATCATTAACGTCTTTGCATAGATTTTCTGACATTGCTGAGACAGACACAGCTCTGTTTTCGTTGATCTTTAATTTACAGGAAACAAACATATCAAACAATCACAAATAGCTACCTTTTCAACCAAGTATACTCATTCGAGGAGAGAGTAATCATGGGAACCAAGATTTGAGCAGAAATCAAAAGAATATAATTCAAGGATAAAGATCAGACAGGGAAAACAGACGCACAACGAAAGACACGAAATAGACAAAATAGCACGTACAAAGAAACAAAAGCAAATGAACTACTCGAACTCCACCAAAAACTGGGAGCATGGACAGGTAAGCATCCTTGTCTTTTCTAGAAACACCCACCGAGTTGCTCATGAAATGTCATGTTCGGGCTAGACGAATGAGGAAAGGCAAATAATGGCACGGTGAACAATCGGTTCGCACGGTGCAGAAATATACACCATAAAGGTCCACGAAGTTATGATGACGACCATAAAACCTCTGTAGTGATTACTTCAACCTTGTAGCAGCATATCCCTGTTCTGAGGCCTACGCACGGTACAAAAAGACCTGTGAAATATGATATGAAATCTCGATACGTAGATGCTGATAGGATGTTGCCACAGATGAGAGGAAAATTGGCAATACGGAATGAGAAGTCATCGCCTTTGTCGTAGTTTCGTCACGAGTCTTCCTTTACCATTGGTCAAGATATTAGGCTGACTTCATTGTGTCTGTAGTGTCCTTTATCTCAAGTTCTTCGGGTAGATGCGATGTATAAAATCTCCAAAATCAGGATTGTTTAATTTAACTGAGTAGCTTCGAAGTAGCAAGCATCTTCTGTTCGGAACTAACTCTCAGAAATCTTATACAACGTTATCCGATTGATTTGAATAACGTCCGAGATTTCCGGAAGGCAAGTTTTTGATCTGTTATAGCTCCAATAAGCCGTTTTCATCACCTTCTTTTCGACAATAATGAAAACAGGACTAGTTGCCGCTCGACTTCAGCTTTCCGTCCGTCAAGCTTAGAGGGTATCTACTTTATAACTCATATTAAGTATTTAACCAATATTTTTAAACCTTACGAAGCATCCCGTCTTTTTACCAGTATTGGAACTTTCCATCCAACCCTGTTAATCATTTAGACTGATCTAGTCTAGATCTAAATCTAGTGTCTGTATTAATTGAGTTTAGGGGGGACATCAAATTAAATGTCTGTTGAATTGACTTTAACCAGTGGACCTTATTTCGTATTTTCTAGGTCCCGGATTATTACAAAATAATCAAGCGAGGCATGTGCTACGACATAATAGCCCACAAATTAAGGAATGGAATTTATGAAAAGTTTGCAGAATTTGTCGATGACATGAAGTTGGTCTTCAGTAATTGCTATCAATATCACAAGGTAATGCGTTTAAATGTTTGTTTAAGTGCATGGATAGTGAGGGTTCAACGTGCACTCATCAAATTCATGGTGATTTTCGTGTATCTTTATATCTCCTATTACCGAGTAAATTTATTCTCGGTATCCTACTGGATCAAAAAGCCAAGATCTTTGTGACTCAATTGTTCTATTCTATGTCGCCCTGCAGGTGTAAAAAAAAATTAAAAAATGAGGTATCACCATCAACCATGTAGCCCACTGTCTCACCTTTATAATGGTATCAAGAAAGTGGCCATAACATATAGGATTTTAGAGTAAAATGAAAAAATGTATCCCAACCCCACTGAAAAATCGCTTAAATTGGCATATTTTTCAATGTCAAAACCCCTTGAGTATTTATGCTTCAATAAAAATTATCACAATTAATACTTCTGGGGGTCTTTTGATGACTTCTTGTGATTTTCAAGGTTGGAATGTATAAAAAAAATTCAAAAAATTGGATTTTTCGATTTTCCTGTGAAAAGTCACATAAATTTGACTCATTAAGTTATTGCTCTACTAAAACGTCTCCAATGAGGTATCATTCGATAGGTACTTTAAATTTCTACATAAATAAATCATGAAAATTTTAATTTTACCCTTAGAAAAATGGTCTCGGTATCAAACAAAATTCTCATTCACAGCATACCAACACTGTAAAACACATATTTAAGGTATTCATGATTAAGATGATGATGTACCTAATATATGTGATCAATTCAGGCACTTAGATTTTCTTTTTTTCTTTTTTGGGATTAACAATTATTATAAAATTGTAAAAAGGGAATTTTCAGAATTTCAGAATTTCTTATATATCAACTGTTATTGTCACTTTTACAGAATACCGTAGTTAAAACAAGCTTTTGTATAGTTGTTATAGCTTTCTAATGAGCCCAGATCACAAATATTTGAACTTTTTCAAGTCGTTAGGTAAAAAAATTGTCACCCCTACCAATGAATAAAATACATCAACATGAACTAAAACATTGTTATCATATAAACGGTGTAAAATAGACATGTTGGATACTAATGTTTTTATTTACAAATATCAATGTACTCAACTTATCTGCTCATTTCAGACTTGTATTTTTCAGTTTCACTGTGACAATAATGAGTTTTTCATAAAAAAGGGGAATTTTCGGAATTTCATATTTGCTTCAAGTTCACCAGTAATTGGCATTTTTCTTTCAAATACCATACACCAAACAAGTTTGTATATTCAAATACAATTATACAGTGTAATGAGCCCAAAGTATAAATATTTGAACTTTTCTAAGTCCAATTAAATGAAAAATTGCCACCCCTGCCCATAAGGAAATGCCTCAACATGAACCCAAATGTTAATTTTTAGTATATAATTAATGTAAAAGACATGTTGGGTACAAGGGTTTTCATTATTGATGCATTCAACATATCTGTTCATTACAGGTGCGTATTATTCAGTTTCAAGGTGACAATCATGAGTTTTTCATAAAAAGGGGAGTATTGTCTGCAACTCCTCTTCAACAACTTGCAGGATTGTTATGAAGCTTAATGTGGTATCAAATTACCATATTGGGTTGTGCATATCGTCAGGAATTTACGTTTAAAGTAAAATTGTTGTATTCTGTCATTGTGTTGTCAACACAAAAAAAAGGAGTAATGATTGTGGTTTGAAGTTGGGTGCTTTAGAAATGGCAGCAAAATTGTGTGTATTAAGTGCTTAGTTTATCTCCCATAAAAAATGGTGTTCAGGTTTTCAACAGGCTGTCGGTTAAGGACAATGTCTAGTTATAGATTTTGGTGATTCATCTGGTGTTCTTAGTTTATTTTACCTTTGAAGGGAGGATCGCCTAGCACAGAACTACGTCCCCAAAACTTTACAAATGTTTGCATATCACCAACCTAATTATATTACTGAGTCCCTCTAAAACAATGTCAGAATATCAAGTGTGCCAGAAATAGTGCAGAATTACCAAATTCATATTACTTACAAAATTTAGTTACCTCCAATTAACAATTTATAGCTGCAAAAGTGATGAATTTGTTATTTATGTTATCAAATTTTGAGTTATCTAGAAATAAGGACCATTCTTTACTCTATCACAAGTTCCACCCTACTATAATGTAAATCAATAGAACTTTGTAGATACTGTTCATGATTTAAAAATGTCTTTTGTTCATAGATTGGTAGCGAAATATACCAAGCTGGAGAGGAAACTGAGAGGTTCTTTCATCAAAAGATGATGGAGACATTTCCAGACTATGTGCCAGAATTCAAACAATCTGAGTTACTAACTGCTGTTAAACAGAATGACCCAGCATTCAGGATGGAGGAGTCTGTATAGTCCACCTCTAAAGAGAACATTATATAGTGTAACACTCTACGTGTAGATAATTCTAAGGCAGCATTTTCATCATTTGTATTGTTATTTTGTACGGAATGTTTGGTAAATGAATATGTTTTTTGTGGTTTGTGATAGAATGGTATTGGAACACCTCATTGATACAACTGTTTACTCAAAAATAAATTATTTTCATTTTTTTAAATCATTTTAATGGAGCCTTTCTTGCCCTTGTTAGATCTAGTCCAATTTCATAAAGAATTTTTTATCAATGTACTATTGAATTTTGTATTGAAAAACTACTCAGAAAATATTGACATGAACGTTAACTATGTATATTGTTGACACTGAAACAATTTTAAATGCCTTACTTTTTAAAATCAATATGCTTTTAAAAGTACGTTCGAAAGTAAACACAAAATTCAGAGGCACTTAAAAAATGTAATAACTACATATATCATGTTGAAAAGTTATTTCGATTGATAATGGAATACAATTAGCTTGCATTTTACACCAGGGTACCCTTATGAAACTGATTATTTTTATACTGTTATAGCCTTTTTTTTATTTATTAAAACAGGAGTTTATTCAGAGATCAGTATAGTTTCTGCCCCCTAGATCCTCACTTATTCCTATTGTGCTATTTCTTGATTTATCTGTACACCCCTCCCAAGTACATCCACACATAAAGGTATCCCCTCTTTACCTACCTTGGAAGGGGTCCTAAAATAAAGGTCAAAACAATATCATTTTTTAGTGAATAATGTCTCATACTGTTTTCAGCTACCATTAACTACAATGTTCAGGAGAGGTTCAGAATACTACTGCTGAAAGAAACTCTATTTAATGGAGTATATGTATATTTAAATAAACTTTGCCAAGCACAACTACCAGTACAATTTTATTTTTAGGGCAATTAGAGATAATCTTCTTTTGTTACAAATGAACCCATTTAATTCCTTTTTTTGTGTTAAAACAAATGTCATTTTCATCTCTAAAACATACAAAATTATCAGAGAAAACATCAATCATTCATACATTTTAGATTCTTGTTGGAAAGAAAATCTGCAATATTTTTGTGCAATTTGTAGTGAACATTTCAACCCATAGTTTTGTTATAGCTATACCAGTAAACAAGTATTATAAATTATGTTCATATTTTCTTTAGTAAGTTCTTTTACAATAATTTATGACTCATCCAGGCTGTGATACCTTTAAAGTAATGCATATTTTCATATAATTTCAGAATAAAAAAATTAGAGTGTAAATTTGTAACTTATTAAAATTATACATTCCTTATTGGGACCATGCATTTACTGAAATTTTATTTTTTTTCTTGACCTGGGAGTGTACAACGAACAATGTTGGTGCCTTTAAATTTTCACACCTTAGTATACTTTCTAGAGGATAAAAAGAGGAACCTTTTCATACTTAACATAATACTATGCTATACATGTATTTTGATGTTATTTTGGCTGAGGGACTGCTCAAATTGTAAATTTTGAACATGTTATATGTTGCTCAATTAGTAGTTAGTAGGTTTTCATTGCTGTAGAATTTTGAGGGCTATTGTTTATACTTGATTTTCACCATTGCTATGTTTGACATTTTCTCATCATGTTAATTATACAATAACAAGAGTTCTTCATGATTTCAAATAGCTTTAAGTACATTTGTATCATTATTGTATATTTTATGAAGCTTATTCAAGACTGCAAAGATTTGGTTAACAATTCTAGATATTCAAGAGAAACTTGAAGATCCAAAAGATTCAAACAATTGTTCTATTTAAAATATTGTCAAACTTGTGAGACTTGAATTCTTTAAAAAAAAATCATTCCTAAGAGCTAGAGTTATTTCCCTTGCCTTTTAGCAGTTATAGATCATTAAAACTGGTATCAGGTCGTCTTGTTAAAGAATAAAATCCAGTCATAGGAGGGGTTCACATTTACATAAAATGTGTGAAGTTAACAATCATAATTCCTGAAAACAATCAGGCATATTGAAGAGATGTGGAAGAATATAGTTACTAGTATAAGGCGAAGCATTGACATTTTTTATTTGATCAGATACAGGTCTTGTTAAATTTTACCTAATACTATTTAATATGCAATAATCTTTAATGTATTTTGCGATCAACTCTTTATGCAGCCAGAATTCATGAATGGCTTAAACAAAGGAGTTAAAAGCTAGTATTTATGTCAGGTTGTAGAATCTGCAGTGCCTTCTCTAAAATATAGTGCTTTTCAAAGCATTTCTGTGATACTTTTTGCTACTTGAATAGATGTTGTATGTACATGTGCTATTGACATTGTTTAGTATTATCCTTCTAAAACAGCATACTTAAGAGGGAGTTCATTTTGAAAACTTATCCCAAAAGATAGTATGGAGTACACCAAAAGGCTGTTATCATACAAACCCTGAATAAACCTGGCAGAAGTAGAAGGGTTATATAGTTATTTGTTGAAAGTTTAAATCATCCCATTTATTTATTAAAAAAAGGGGGGTTGAAAATTAACTTACTCAGGCTACTATATTTACATTGCATGTTCAGATGTGAATTAATGTGAATGGTGTATACAATTGAATTGGTTTATATCTGTAATGTTTTTGGTTAAGTGTTACATGTATTATTAACCTGAACATAATTATAGTAAAACAACCATGAAAATTAGAACATCGAACATTAAAAAACTTCTTTGTTTTAGTACATGTATATAGTGTTGTATGTGATAAAAATAGGTTACTTACGAAAATCTTTACAAATTTGTTGATTTTTTCAAATTCTATGCTGTTGAATGATCCTTACTACCCTGCACTATATAAAAGGCCACTCCAAATAAATTATTTTGTTCTTTTAAAATATTTAGATAAGTATTAAGAGGTCGAAAAAGAAAATTGGATGTTTTTAAGAGGAACGGTGTACGTTACCATGAATAATATAGTTAATTTCATCTGTCTTTATGTAAATGACCATTACCAGATGAAATGTCTTAGGAAAGTTAGTGGACAAGTAACAAAGAAATTTAAACTTTCTGTCACACAGAGATTTTAAAAATATTTATGGAATGATAAAAAGTTAAAATCTCCTGGAGTCATTCAGTTAAGTACCAAATCTATGTTACTTACTGTTATTCACTATTTAAAAAGGGAAGTTTTTGTTCATTTAAAAAAGCTAATTAGATTACAAGTACCTTAAGGTGTAATTTCCTCATTTTAATGGAAATATATATCAAGGGTATTTCCAAAATTTTCAAATGTGATGTTTCAACAAGAAAAGACCAAGGGAGAAGGAAGAACAAATAAATAATTTTTAATTGTTGATTTTCTGTTGTTAAATAAGCATTAGTATATCCTTATTTGGTCATTGAAGTGAATGATCTTCATTTTATTATAAATGTGTATTTGTTTTGTGTTATTGTTGTAAATAAGAGGCCTTCAGGATCCACCTTCCTACATAAATTCTAATTGATAAATCCCTCCTATGCAGATTTATCTTCTCTTCATTGTTTACATTTTTTTCAGCAAAATTAACTTACATTTGTAAATTCACCTCCATGTGATATTTTCAGTTTTAAAAGTAATACTCGAGTCATGGGACTGTTGAACTAATCAAGAAAAAAGACCTGATTATATTCCATAGTAATGAAAGACAACTCTTGTAAATGGGAGGTAACTCTTGAAGCCTATGGTCAAGTTAATAGAGGGTTTTGTTTGACTTTTCTATTTCATGTTGTAAATATGACAATTATTTTGTCACTGTTTTATCTGCATATTGCATTTCCAAAATAAAACTTTTGGAGAATCTATAGATACAACCTGTAAAAACATTCATATTTCCATATGCAAAGTTCACCATACAGAAAAGGGCAGGGCTGATTTACATTGGTGTTTAATTATATACATATTATGTTACACTCATTTGTAATTAATATTAAGTCTTGTGACACAAAAAAAAATGTACTTAATTGAACTTTAGAGCAGGTTTAGGTTTAATTTCTACAGAAATCATTGAAAAAGAACTTTAAGATATGACTGGTTTATCCCTATATATTATACATATTTCACTGAAACAGATTTTTGATATTTCCATAGAAACTCAACTGCTTATACTGTGCATTCAACAAAACAGCTGATTTTTTAAGTATTGTGACCATTAGTGTTTATATTTATACAGAAATGTTAATGTTGGACAAGATATTTATAGATTGTATATTGATTATGGTTTGTTAAGTGCTGGTTTCATAATAAAATTTAAGTTTTATTCTTCATTTCATTCTGCCTTTTGTGTATTTTTCTTCCTGAATTTATACACAAATCAAAAAAAATTTTTGTATTACACTCTTGCTCTTAAATAATTGTACTTCAGAATTCCGTTTGTTGTGAGTGAATATTGTACTAAACAGACTTCTAAGGCCATTCAAAGTTAATTTCTTGGTTCTAAGACTATTCTATGAAAACCAACGACAGAGGGAGGCATTTTAACATAAATTTTCTATTGCCCTTAAAGTGTGAGGTTGCATCTTGTAGTCAGTAAACATGATGCAGAAGGTGCATTTTTGTGTTCATATGGTGATATAGATGAGTAATGAGGCAGGCTCACTAGAGACAAAGGAGAATTAACTTTGAATGACCCAAGTTTTTCTAGAGACCAATATTACTATGACAACGTAACTAAATTATATGTTCAATTTATTCATTTAACCAACTAAAACCTCAATAAAATGCTCCTCTGCATATAAAAACAAAAAGCACTATCATACAAAATAAAACAATTGCATATTCAAAAGGTTAACGGTTAAGCACTATTCATGAAACCCATAATTTTGAAAAAACTCAAAATATCGTTTTGTTTCGTCAAGATTACTTCAGTTATTTGACCTCTTTGAGATACATAAATAGTGTTATACCATAACTATTATCAGACCTGAACTTCAGAAAAGTGAAATTCAGCAAAATTGACAGCTAATTTAGACCCACAATTACATAAAAAATCAAATTTGTGAAGTATTAAAGTTTACAAATACATGTACCGGGGTATACATGTGTAATTGTATCAGATTTTATGAAGACAAATACATGATTTGAAAGATCAATACTCTGATGCAGCATACACATTGAAGAAGAATCTCACTTACTCTTACATTGCTCATCATTACAGGAAACGAATCACAATACAATTCTGAAAGACATTGGTTTACCTAACATTGTTGCCTACACCAGAACTAAGTAAAAATGACAATACTACATACAATTTTTTGTAATGTTAAAAATTTATGTTTCAGTCTGAAGAAGTATGACAATAATTTGAACTTTATCTTGACAGATGCATCAAAATGGTACAGAACTATTATGTTGGGCTTTTCGCCTTTTAATTCAGCATGAAAATAGCCAGAATAAACCTACTACAAAAAACATGCTAATAGAGGGAGTTATAACATGACATGTTTTATCACAAGTTTTGCTGCTGCTGTTGCCTAAAAAAACTGCTAAACAAGAGCAAAAAATACAGGTATGTCTATTCTAATACACACTGTACAAGATCACTCTGAAGAAAAAAAAAACGACAAAAAAAAACATTTATTAAAACTTGTATACACAATGAATCAGATACTGTAACTTCACATTACAAGCTTAAAACAACTCAAAATAGTTGCCATACCTTAACATTAAACAAAATAAAAATGCAAATAAAGAACACCTTTTGGCTGAAACAACAATCCATTAAAGAAAAAAAAAATGCACTAATACTGAACACATGAACTTATTGCCTCCCCTTACTAACCAGAGTTACTGTCCTTGTTTGTAGTACCACCAGCACCTCGCCCAACACTTAGTGTCTCTAACAATGGGAGTAACCCTGGTAATAATTGCAGATCAGCAACATTGCCTGTATTGTCAGTATTTTGTGTTGCTGCCCTTGGGTTCACAGATGCGGATGCCAAAGGATTGACTGATCCTCTCCCCAAAGAGTTCATGGCACCAATGTTAGGCAAGTTAAATAAACCCATTTGGGGCATGTTTAGTCCCATTTGAGGTACTGACTGTCCCATGGGTGGCCCTTGGGTTGACAAAGTTTGACTAGCATGCCCAACTCCTGTCAAGGTAGGCATAGTAGGGTTATGGAGGGATGGGTTTAGCCCTTCACCTGTTTGCTGTCCTTGCATGAGGGATAAGTTTCCCATCTGTGTGAGGAGAAATTGAGACATAAGAGGATTCATCATGGCTTGTTGGTTCATCTGATTAAACAACATTTGGTTGTAAAGCATCTGCTGAGGTGTGAGATTCATAGGATTGAGTGCCAGTTGGTTGGAAGGGTTTGGTAGGTTTGGTGGTTTGGTTGATGGTTGAGTTGTGTTCTTCATTGGTGTGACTACATTCGTCATTTTTGCAGGACTAGATACTGCACTGGTGAAAACAGGCTGCAACAAATTTTCAACCTTTGAGTTATTTGATGAACATTGGTATACAGAAAGTACATATAAGTAAACTGAATGAAATTTTAAAGTAAAAAGGAATATATATCAAGCCAAAGTGGACAAAAATCAATATTTTGTAATATTAGAAAATGAATTTCTAATATTACAAAATCAATTTTTTAATATTAGAAACTCAATTTGTAATATTAAAAAATCATTTTCTAATATTACAAATTCCTGATTTAGTAATATTACAAAATATCCCACATTTTGTAATATTACAAATTGAATTTGTAATATTAGAAAATGAGTCACATTTTTTAATATTACAAAATGATTTTCTAATATTAAAAAATCGTAACTAAATACGACAAATCCATTTTCTAATATTAGAAAATCAATTTCTTATATTCAAAAATTGTTTTTTATGCTAGAAATTCAACTGAATTTTTAATATTAAAAAAGTGTTTTGTGATATTAGAAATCTAATTTGTAATATTAGAAAATGAATTTGTAATATTAAAAAAAATCATTTTTTAAATATTAGAAAACACTCATTTTTTAAATATTAGAAAACACTCATTTTCTAATATTACAAATTCCTGATTAAGTAATATTATAAAATATCATACATTTTGTAATATTACAAATTGAATTTGTAATCTTAGAGAATGAATTTGTAATATTAGAAAATCAGTCACATTTTTAAATATTACAAAATGATTTTCTAATATTAAAAAATCGCCATTGAATACGACAAATCCATTTTCTAATATTAGAAAATCAATTTCTAATATTCAAAAATAGTTTTTAATATTACAAAATGCTCATTTTTGTCCACTTTGGCTGGCCATAAATATATATGATTTACCTTTTAATAAAGTTTTGTTTGTAAACTGAACGAAATTTTCAAGTAGAAAGGGCCCCGTGCAGGTCCGGGTGTCCAAATTGACCCGCAGCAGCACTAAGCTTGTCATAAAAGGCGACTAAATAGTGCTCAGAACCCAGGCCGGGGGCTAGGACGCTTTGCCCACAGAGCAATTGGGTTGTATGCCCCAGGTGGTGGAATGTGGTACCCCTGGTGTGTTACATGCTGGGGTTGTCAGGCTATAATACGGAAAACCTGACTGCAAACCATAGTGGTGCACCATGTTGGGAAAGATGCAACGTTCCTCGTACGTTAAAGAACCCTTATGTGGTATTCTCCCAGAGTAGGAACCATAGGGCTCCACCACATAAGGCTAAATTGTCCCGACCATACCCACTTCTCCCTATTTCCAGTGGCAATCAAAATTTGTCCTTGTGTCCCACCCCATTTTTCATTTCATCATCATTTCCTGTCCATTTTATTGATTTCATGTTCATTGCCTGAATATAGCTGAAATATTGCTGCTCGGGCGTTAAACCCCATAAATCAATCAATCAATCAAGTAGAAAGGAGTATATATGATTTACCTTTTAATAAATTTTGTTGCCTGAAACAGTCTGAAAGTAATTCTTCAAAATAATTCTTAGAACATTTTTAACTTTGCCAATCCAGTACACCTATAATAAACTATTGATATTACCTTTGTTGTTTCTGGTTTATTAACTTGGTTCTGTATTGCTTTATCAGCATCATCAAACTGATCTGTTCCTGAAGTAATGTAAACCATCAAATATAAGTCAATGATATCATCACAATAGTATAAACCAACAAATTTTTTCTTTAATTTTGATACATGGTATGACCCATTACATCAAATGATACTTGTGAATATTTTCCTCTCAGTGAATTTCATACCATTTGAGAAATTATTGTTTGATGAATACTTTATTAAGTGTATTGATTTAAAAAAAAAAACCCATGAAAAATTGAAGGTACAAAGCATTTCCTGATTTATAATAAAAATAAATTATTTCCTTGAAATATTCAACTTAATCTTAGGATGTATAAACACCTTTGTGCAGCCACAATTGTAAACAAGTTAAAAGTTATTTCATAAACATTCCCACAAGTGTTCCATGTGACATATCTGTTCAATAAAATTCCAAAGTAATAATGACTTAACAGAACAGAGTAGAAAATCTGAAATGTAAATGTAAAAGTTTTCCAGACAAAAGGCGAGTAGGGTTACATAGCTATTGTATCCATAAGGAACCATATCAAAATAGACAGCTTAAGGAAAAGAAGTCAACTAGTTCAAATGTACTTATGATATAACAGCAAACTGACTATTTCTGAAACATCAATTCACATCCCTTAAAAAATTGGACATCTAATTGGACACTAAAAGATACAGTGCCAAGTTGAACAAAAAATTGGATGGTAAAACTACTCAAAATAGCCATAACTTTTCTGCAAATAATTCAATCCAACTGAAATTTGAACTTTATTTGTATTTTATGATACTCAATAACTACACAAAGTTTCTGTAAAATAAATTGTGGTCCATCTACTTGTAGTCCATGGATGTCTTAATAGCGACCAAAAAAAAAATTCACTTTTCGGAGGGTATCACGTGATCCTAATCACTTTGTGTAGCGGGGTTTAAAAATGACATTCTCATAAACAAACTTGAACAAAATATGATTCTTTGCTTTGCCTATTAGGGATGGATCTATTCATACTGAAATAAGCAATGTATTAATGATGCACTGTAATGGTGTTATAGGAAATATCCTGACAATCAGGCTTTACACTTGAGTTAGAAGTTCAAACATTCACTTCTGAACAACCTACTACATTTCAGATAGAACAATTTTTAATCATTCACATTTCAGAGCCTCTACACATATAAGTCATCCCTGATGAATGATCCTTATTACCACAGCTTAAAGAGCAGACCATGTCAAAACCATACTTTTTCAGAACATCCTTTCAAGATGATAACTGTACATACAAGTAGCTTATAACAAGTTAAACACAGACAGTGGACATTTGCAAAATAAAATAAATATATAAAAGAATTGTGAAAGTAATACATGGTAAAGAAATAAAATAATTCCATTTTTACATGGAAGAAAGTTAGGTGGGTGAGTAGTTACTCACTTGTTTTAGAAGCTGTCTCCATGGCAACCTTTAGCTGTGTAATCTGTTGTTCTATAACATGTAACTCATTAACAATCTGTTCACTCTGACTTATAGTGACATCCATCAAGGAGTGCAAAATCCTCTTCCTGAAGAAAATATCAATAGAAAACCAGATTACTGATTTCTATATAGTTATCTAAGGGCTGAAAGCACTGGCAGTTTTTCATTTTTGTGAAAATTGTAGCATTAACAAAATTTCAAAGATTATATAATGTTAAATAAAATTGTGATCATACATTGCATTTTAAATACTTTTAAAAATTGTCCTATTTTAATATGTATAAACTGTAAGTCAATCCATACTACTGATCTAACTTACACACATATACAATTTTTATTCCATTTCACTTTTTTCCCTAATTTTAAATCTATTCAAAAGTTAATGTGCATTTATATTCAAAAGTTATATTAACAGAGTATTTATCCTACATTATAATTACACTTAAATAAAACCAATATCAGCTGAAGAAAATAATTTCCTAAACACTAGATTTTCAAAAAACTAGACACTTTTATAAATTTGAATTTTCCCAGCAATATAACTTGGTTAAAGTCACTGCTCTTCACTTTCTGGTAAATGGTAAATGATAAAATATTAAAGATATGATGGAGAAATTAACTTATAAGTGTGTTAAAATGAAAATACTCCACACACTTTTTGCTTCTAGACATTTACTGCAAGAAATAAATTCCCTAAATGCAAATTTTTTACTAAATATCTTTCAAGATCAAAAAGGAGTCCCTCAAATCTTGAGCTGATATGAACACTAGATCTTAAATTTATTTGCTGAAATAATAGAATATTATTGAGCTGATTAATTGCAAGAAACATATTTACTGGATTTAAAAGAGGTATTGAATGATATAAAAGGAATTACATTTGGACAATATTTTTGTGTAGTGTTCAGAAATAGTAGGGAAGTTCCAGTGGTAGACCGGTGACTTGAGGTATTTTGATCCTGAATGATTAAAAACCCAAAAAACTTACTCTTTATCTCCAGAGAGCAATTATTACAGAATCAACTATGGAAAAATCCTAATGTTAAACAACTGATCCATTACTATGTAATATACATGCACTTTTGTACATTTGAAAAATGTTTGTTTATTTGCACATTATATTTAACACAAAAATTAAACCATCAACAAGGATGCTTTACATCGATGCCTGTTAACAATTTTCAACTTATGGTTCAATGACTACAAAATGAACAAGCTCAAAATAGCTTCTGGCTAAATATCTAAAAATAATATTGCAATATCTGTCTTGATTGATTCTCATAAAAAATATCTTTTTTGTTCAATGAAAGGATTACTGTCAACAAATACAGCTTTACACAATTACAAAAACTGTAAGTTATGATGTCATAATAGAAAATAACATTACAATGTCATCCCTTACAGAAACTATGCAGACTTTTTTGTATTGTGCTAGGCCTCTAACAAATAGGCTTCTGAAACAGGGTTATATTGCTACAAGATTGAAGTCATCTCTACAGAAGTTTTATAGTTGTCATCATGAACTCGTGGATCGTTATGGTGTATCCATCTGCACCATGAAAACTGATTTATTCAATGGGTCATAGTTTTCCTATCCTCGTTTGTCTACCCCGGACTTGACTTTTTATGAGCAACTCGGTGGGTGTTTCTAGAAAAGCAGAGGACGCTTACCCTACTGGTGCACCTGGTCCATGCTCCCCGTTTTTAGTGGAGTCCGAGTTGCTCATTTGCTTTTGTTACTTTGTATGTATGATTTTAGTTACTTTATGTTCTTTGTTGTGTATGTCTGTTTCCCATGTCTGGTCTTTGTCCCAGGATTACATTCTTTTGATTACCGCTATAACCTTAGTTCCCTTGATTACTCTTACAACTTTTTGTGACATAGACTCCAGTGTCCTAACCTTGGGATTCTTCTTTATAACAACATGTACGTACCGTTTGTACTGAAGTGTATCAATGGTAAGAGTTATCTTCTCTTGGTCCATCTCTGAATAGTCTGGATCAATATTCTCGGTCTCCACATCTTCTTCAAACTCACCCTATTAAATAGTACACAACAATCTAGAATCAGTTTCTGGGAAATTAATTATCCAGTTATACACATAATAAATGTTATACAAACCCAATGGCTTAAAGAAACCCAAGTCTTGGCAATTGTAAGTGTGGATAATAGATCCATCATCCACTTAAATTTGAAGTCAGTAAGATTAATAGCAAACTTAAAATGATTTAAACTCAGAATTTATAAATAATTAAACCTTCATATATTCCAATTATAAACTCATCTTAAAACAATTCAACTAATTTTGGACATAGAATATAAGTTGTTAAAAATATCTGGATTCTAAGCCAACATACCAGCTACCCAGGTAAAAGTTTATATCACATCACACACATTTCAATTATTTCTAGCACTGACAACATGTAACGTAGATTACCTTCCAGTACAGATCTTCAGGATCAAACTTGGATATGACATCATTTATACTGGTAACTAGATCTCCTGATGTTAGGTGGAACAACTGAAGGATAGCAGGCACACTGTAGTAAAAACACAATCATAGATTCAAGAAATATGAGACATTATGGGCATTAAAAAACATTTGAGCAGAGTAATGTTTCCATACACCTGGCTAAAGCTAACATATTCTAAAGTCCGTTCATATCAGTTTAAAAATACATTTTCAACCACATAAATTATCTAACAGATTTAGTTTCATAGATTTCACTGTATTTCGATCAAATGCAAAAATGTGGTAGAATCTGTTGATAATTACAGTAATATTGTGCAACTTGTTACAAATTAAATTGTCTAGTGACCTTTCTAACTACTGTGTGTTTAATCTGAATTAACAGGGTAATATTTGAATTTGGAATTATTTTGGATTTAAGAAAATAAGTAAAAAAAATTAGTTATAAAACTTACCCTTACTACGGTGGTTAGTCATGTGGACTAAGGAATGTTATCCAACTAACCTTAAGCCTTAGCCATGCTATTTTTTTTTGGGGGGGGAGAGAGGGGGTCATCTTCTAAATTTCAAAATAATTCCAAATTCAAATAAAACTTTGTTATTACATCTGTCATAGATCTCAGCATTTAACATCCTCCATAGTAATACAAATATCTTATTCAAAATATATAAAACAGCAGTACCTAAAAATCAATTTGATGCTAAATTAGTAACCTTGAAAAGTTGTGAATTCAGAATCTGTGTGCATAAATTGTTGTGATTTTGTCAATTTAATCAAAAATGTGATTTTTTTCATTTTTTGCAGTTTTGACTAAAACCCCAGACTAGTAATTATTATAGAATCCATAATGCAAGCTTTTACTGAATATTATGTTTGTCAATTTTTTGCATTTGCAATAACAGAAAAATCGCAATAATTTTCAACTTAACAGTAAATTTAAGTAATCGTTTTGACATACCCTATCAGCTACACTGATAATATGGTTTGTAAATATAAGACAAAATTTACCTATTGAGTTCATAAAGACTAAGACATTTACTGCCGGCAGGAACTGCATTCAATCTACAAAACAGAAACATAAAACAACTCAGTACAGACAACACAACTGTCATGATACCCGAGGGTTTATAGACAACACAACTGTCATGATACCCGAGGGTTTACAGACAACACAATGCCATGTACGACTGTAATGATACCTGACAGTTTACAGACAACAGTGCCAGGTACAACTGTCATGATACCCAATGGTTTACAGACAAAACAGTACCAGGTACGACTGTAATGATACCCGACAGTTTACAGACAACAACAGTGCCAGGTACAACTGTCACAATACCCAACAATGTTAGAACTATCAAATTTAAGATGCAAATTTTTGGTCGTTCCCTCCGTGGGACTTGAACTCGTACCGCTGTGACATCTATGGCAACACCGCCTGCAAAAGTCCAGCACCCCTGTCACATTCTGAAACGTTTATATATATATAAATCCAATTTACATACTTACTGATGTTTACATGATGTTTTAGTCCGCATAAAAGTTTCTCTCCTTCACATGTTCATTGGGAAATACAGCACCAAGGTAAATAAATTGAATGATCAAGTGCATAAAATTGATTTTTTTGTCTTACAAAATTTTACAGCAACCTAAGTCTAAATAACTTTTTTTTTCACATGTTTAGATCTTCAAAATTGAACTGGGCACAATACATAAATGCATATTATACACACCAAAATACAGTAAATATTATTACTAGCAAATATAAAGTTGCAGAATTTGGCATGCTAGACATAACCCCACTAGTACAGGAAGTTGGTACTGGACAGCACCCAAAATTGTGTAGAAAGTATTCCCCATCTATATGAAGCTACACACCAAATTTTAAATCTATCCATCTATTGGGAGCAGTGATAATTCAATGAAGACTAAGGTGATTACAATATACATGTATCACCCACTTGTTTAGTGGGAGTATAAGTAGAAATTTTACTTTGAAACTTTATTTACATAAATAAACTAAAACTTATCATGTTCATGGTTTATATAATAAACATGTAAGAAACAAATAAACAGAATGAATATAGTTTAACTTTGATGGAGAAGGAGTCAATCTACCATGTAAAGAGAGATAAATTGAACTTAAAAATATGAAGAAATATGAAGAAAATTATTATGTTCATAACTGCAATTTCACAAAATCTAAAAATCTAATGATTGAATAGAAAGTAGAGTTTCCCAAAAAATCAAATGGAAAGATAACTTTTTTTTAATCTTAAGAAGTCTACGTCCAATCAATCAGAAAGATATGATCCTGGAAATATTTAAATAGGAGAAACAGATAAAAATGTGACAATTTTCTTCCAGACAGCTAAACAAACAAAAGTATTAACAATCTCCCTTTTACACTGTAATAAATACCAATAAACCATATTTATCAAAAATCTATTTGCCTAACACATCAAGGTATTGTTCTAAAAATATCTTTGATAAAATTCACATGGACTTAAAATAAAATTGCTGTGGTTTTCACATGAAATTAAGTCCTTCTAACCTTCAGATAAACTCCATCATAAAATCAGATGAAAGTTACGTGAAAACATTTCCATTGTATGTAAATCACAATATGAAATCAATGTTACTTTCATGTGAAATTCACATAAATTTCTCATGAACTCCATAAAAAAAAAAACTGAAAGTCATGTGAAAATACTTAGGCTGCATTTAAATCACTTCATAGAAAGATATCAACATTAATGCTTACTCCTGTAATTCAATAAAGACTTGTGGCTGTTCCTCTACAGAGATTTCTATCTTGGCAAAGTTTTTTCTTCTTTGTTGGAGCTAAAATGTAAAATGCTGCAATAATAATTTAAACAAGTATAGATTATGAAGACAGAAAAGTACTTATTTTATCAGTGAAAACTTTTGCTTATATCTGACCAAAGTTAATGCGTTAGTTCTAAGGTTCTTTAAAAATAAAAGGGCAAAGGTGAGAGACATATATTGGTTAAAAAAGTTATGAGGTTGCTTTCTACATTATACAAAACACTTATAAATGATGAGGTGAATTTGTGCTTTTATTTATTCACGGATTTTGCAATAAAAATGGATTTGGTGTAGGTGACACAAATATTTACATGCAACATCCATGCAGTTGATGAAATAAAGCTGGGATATAAATATATTTAATCTTCTTAGAAAGTTTGATTTCAGCACAATTTTAAGACTTGTCTGATGTGATTTATATTATAGCATTTTTACCAAAAATTATATAAAATTACAACTTATAAAATTAAAAAGCACAAAAACACTGAGGTTTCATTCGCTGTATTGCATTAAGTAAAACATCTCGGTGCAGGATTGGACTCAGTAATTCTATACGTTATGTTTTTCAGTTCTTTTTATTTAAAATTTATTATTGGATTCATATCTTACTTTGAATTTAGTTTTAAAACTGTTGATGAGAGGTTACTCCTTGAAACACTTGAACAACATACCAGAATTTGTAATATTAGTATAAGTTAAATTCTTCTATTTAGAAGGAAATAAATATCTAATAAATTTTATGTGACTTCTGTAAGTTAATTAACCATACCATGCCAGTCAGTACATCAGTATCAAAGAGGAAAGAGGAGACCTCATTTGACAGAACACGTCCAATACCATCAATGTTTATCACATGGATCTTTCGTTCTCCTGTCAGCCTGTACCTAAAAGTATACAATAAAAACTAGAAAAACTATGAGGAAAGTTTACCAAAGGATATCCTCAATCCCTACAACAGTAACCATAATATAATAGTTTAAAAACAGGAAACTGGAAGTTGATGTTGCTCAGAAATATGGCATGATACGACATACATAAAGCTTTTTGTCAAAATATCAAGTGGCTGTGAAAAGTTGTTGCAAAGAATAAAGTAACTAGAAAAATGTGGACTAAACAGCATCGTCAAACTTTCAAAAGTTGGGGGTATAATATCGTCACATTTTGATCTATAACTGTATTCAATTTTGTTATGAGAAAAACAGCGTAGTTGTTAACAGTTATGAGATGACTATGTATATTTCACATTAGTGAGAATTTTAGGTTTAATATATTATTCTGTAAAGAGGATACAAATTCAGTTATAAAATGTTCATTGACAAAATAGATCATGATATTCTACAAAGTTTCATAAGGATGTGTCTCCACCTGTTTAGAAGGAAAGCTTTACCACAAAGAGACTGACTAAAACATGCCAGTCCCTTAAGTTTTTGGAAAGGTATTAAAACATTTCAAGCAACAAACTTACTGCTTAACAAATCTTTGTTTGATCTCAGAGAATTCTGTATCTTGGGATGAGAGTCCAGTTACTGATGCTGTGTCAGGAATAGTTGGTTGAGAACTCTCAACCTGACCATAAACAAAGCTGTAGTCTGGTATCTGAAAACAGAAGAAATCCCTATGAGATGACTTGCTAGTGATACCCCCCCCCCACTTTTAATAACAATATAAGGAAAATAAACAAATTCCTTGATAAACAAGAAGTTGTCAAATTTTGTAGAGAATGAATCCCCCATATGGCCTACTTACAACAAGAATGGGTTAAATTTTAAGCTGCTGTGATGAGAAGTTACTGCAAAAACTGTGAAGAAATAAATTGTTACTGACAGAAACACTGACAAAAGTCTTACAGTATACCCCTCTTCTTTAGAGTGGGGTATAAAAACGAACCAGTTAACAATATGATCATACAGAAGTGTTATATAAACCTTAAATCATAATATTAACCAGCCAATCTAACAATATCAATATACAGTACAAAGTTACTGAATATTATAATATGAATGATAATATGCACTGGTAAATATGTTATAAGAAAGAAAAATGTTCTCTCAAGGAAACAAGCTCAACATGCTCCCTATGTAGGACAACATTTGTCAAATTTCTTCATATTATTAGAAGTGCACAATATCAATATCCATATAATACTGAGCAAAGTTTGAATAATATTGGTTTCATAATTTTTGAGTTACAGATTATACTAAGTAGGTACCTTTTAAGTGTGATGGCCATTCAAAGATGACCAGTTACTACTCTAGACCTGCTTTCACCAACAAGTGACAAAGATAAAAGGAACTAAGTATAAATAGAGGAACTACATAATCTTAATATCAGGAGATGAAAAATCAATCTCTTCATGCATGGCCACAATTGTACAGAGAGATTGTTGACTTTTCACATATCTACTTGATAGTAGTAGAAACTAGGCAAGATAGTTGGACATACAAAATATGATTATAATGACAATTTTTTGGTTTTTCAAAGTAATATAATGAGTTATTCATAAAAAGCACGACCTAAAATAAGTGGTCAATCATGTGAAAATCAACTGTCTACATTTGTGCACAAAGTGTACCAATCCATGTACTTTTTATCAATTGTCTCCCCTTACAATATATGCAATCTGATTTTACAACTGCTCATTCTATCAATGAGAAATAAAATAGATAAACTGTCACAAAAGAATAAAACTTTTCTTTGTTGAGAAAACTGTCAACTCTTGATACCATAATATAAACTTCTACAAATTAACTTTATTTAATGCCAAAAACCTTAATCCTTCTATTAAATTGACTCTGATTACTGCCAGAATACTTAGAAACATTGGTTAAGGTGAAACAAATATTTATACCTGTGACCAAAACATACAAGTGTACGCTGCCAAAACACAGGACATGTATAGTGCAAACTGCCAAAACAGTCTAATCTACAACTAGAGACCAAAATAAACAGCCTGTGACGTCAGTTAAATAGTTAATCACTGTTTTAGTTCATTAACATGTCAAGGCCATGTCTGATTATTCCATTCTACTATTATATTACATTCTAGTCATTTAAATCTATCATGGGTAATTTTTAAAAGTTTTAGTTCTGGTTTTATGATATCGACAGAAAAATGTATTACTGTATCACTTTGTCACTCTTATCCTATCACGAAAAAGAAACAAATTGAAGTTAAAAAGTAATATGTTGACATGACATTAGTACTATGCACATCTTTTTATTGCTCAATTCCATAAATTAACATTTTAAAAGTTCACACATACCACTACTATGATGGTAAAATGAGACCACATATTTACTGATTCTCTAAAGTATTACATAGTGTCACTTACCAGCCAGAGGATGAATATGAAAGGGCTATAACTCTGTCAAAAATTAAATATCTGAACCGAAATTTCAGCTTAACCAGTACCTTTCCATCCACTACTTTGAATAATACCTCACACCAACTTCCAAAAATGTCTAGAAAACTGAATGATGCAGATTTATGAACTGACATATGAAAGCTAAGGTAGATTCCTTTGGCTTTGTCAGTACGAGACTGCAAAGCTTCAATACAAACCTAAATATGAGAGACACGATAGAAGGACAAACAGACTCACAGACTTAAAACCAACACACTGGACCCTGTAATCTTATTGAGCAGCATAAAAACATGATAAAAAGTATAGCCTTAAATAACTGATAATGCACTATACTAGTAGAGTTCAGAAACTGAACCATATAAACGTATTGACATATACACCATACCTATCTCGTTATATATGACAATCTCATAAAAACATCCATATGGAAATTTAAAAAAATTCTCTTCTTTTTTTTGTAGTATCACATTTTTGTTATAACAGGTGCTCTTTGTCAAGTACATTGTATGTGTTCACTTGTTAAATTTCAAACTAAAAATAATGTATGGTCTACCTCTATATTTTGTTTCTTTTCTTTAAATTTACACTTCAAAATATAACTATATTTATCACCATTCTTAGTTATCATCTTTTGCCTATATCATATCTTCTACGTAGAACACCAATACTGCTAAAACTTCATGGAAGTTTCCCCATTTATCCTGCCAATAGTTCAGCTGACTCAGATCACTCGGAACCAAAACATGCCTGTTAGTCAACCTTCAAATCTGACTGATATTATCTCAAACAATTTTTAATTAAGATTTAATGTTAAATTTTCACATGGTCAACTCTATTCAGTGATACAACACTGAGTCCAGACTATGACATATCGGTATAAATATTGATTCTCTGAAGGTGTACAGAAAACCACCATCTTGTCAGTCAAGTTTGCAGAAGCTTTTACCCAAATGAATGGTAAGTACTTAAAAATTGTGTTATGTTTTTAAAGCTTTTTTGTCATCAGCACTTTTTTTTTAAATTTTGCTTGACTGAAATGCAGAATTTTTAAAAAGACATTTAAAAATTTTGGCATCGGACAGAAAAGTATGGATTGCAAACGTGTCGGAGGTTTGGCATTATTTTGAATTATACATTAAACTGCAATATTTTTTAAATAAAATGTCAGGAAATCTTGGTGTCACACAGGAAGCTGACAGGACTTACAAAGGTAAAAAAAAAAAAAAAAAAAAAAAAAATCACCCCTTTTTTGCTATGAAAATTATCCCAGTGGATACTTTCACTTTTCAAACATATCATTAAATGTACACCATATCAACTCATATGACATGTCCTATGTTACATTTTAAGAACTTAAATCTGTAAAATAACAATTTTCTTTTCAAAAGTACATGCAAAATTGTTTAAAATGAAAACTATTTTAATACATGCACACCTATCTTTGCATTCAAGAATATAAGTAATTTTGTCAAAAATCTATTCACAGTCGTTTAATCAAATTTAATTCATAATAAGATCAGCCTATATAAGCAGTAACTCCATTCAAGTAGAACCAGTGTTATGTAAACCCCTATTGATGAAATTCAAAAGTACTTAAAAGTCCTGCCGGTTATTCAATAAGATCAATATGTATCATTCAGCTTGCTTAAAATCTATATCCATTTAAATAACAGTAGGTTAAACCTATATTTCTGCCATGATCAGTGTTTTATTCTGGCAGTTGAATTATAATTTGTGAAAAGGGTGAATATCTTTGGAGGGTTTTCTGCGAAAAGTTCATTCAATATTTGCATGCATGGCGACCTCAAACAGCACGATGACAGGTAAGTAACATTTTAATCTGTTTTTACAGTTATAAAATAGTGGTATAATGTTTCCAACGAATGGCTTTCCCGTTATCTTTCCCACCTGAGTGATTATAGGTGGACAAGCTCGGAACAGGTGAATTCTTAATTCAGTTTTGGTGAGCCTTTGAGAATGATAAAAGCAAGTATCAGGTAAATAAGTAAAATTTTGCTCTTCATTCAAAATTTGCAAAATCCTCAATTTGTGCATGAATTCTTAAACTTAAACCTCCAGGCCTACACCTTGAATTTTTTACAATGGTTCAAAAATGTTTATTACATTTAAAAATTATGTAAATTTTCTTTGATTCTTTTCTATACATGTATAATTTATCACCCAAAATTAAACTGATTTGACAGTTAGCCAAACTTTCACAAACATTTATCGTATTTCACATTTACAAACCTGACATGGGAGAACCTACAAGAATGGCAGAAATTTGGGGGGGGGGACTTTGATGATGCCCCTTATACCAATGATTGGATTTTTTCGGTTGCTGGTTACTTTAAAGTGTACAAAATGCTTTGAAATGATACCTACCAAAAATCTCATTCAAAGCAGCTTAAAAAATACAATTCTAATATCATTCAAATCTTTTATCCTAGGCTATACTTCATTTCTCAATCATCTAGAAATATTCTTACAAATTCTGTTACCAGAAACAAAATGGTTCTTGAAAAAAAACTTAATGCATGTTGTTGGATGGCCATTAATTGATCCCTTTCCCACACCATACACTGTAGGTCTTTCTAAATACTAATATCAATTGTTCCATTACCTAATATAATAAAATAAACAAATTCTTTCCTGGGTCATTGGATACATCCAATTTCCCTTTCCTTTTTTCTCCCACAGTGTAAATATGCCTCAAGGATTTTTTCTAGATATTGATTACCCAACCTGTGGTATAAGTACATAGTCTTCATTATGAAATATTGATTAAAACAGAATTAAATATATGATGAACCAAGCTGACATTATAAACATGGATTATAATCCATTCTGTAATTAATACAATATTGAATAATCTAGACAATGATACAGGAAATCCATTGATATTATTATTTATAATTATTGTGCATTTAACTCAAATCAATTTCTGTACACACACTTTGCAGTCCCCTACCATAAAATTATAATAAATGAGCTATTCTTTTCTTAAAAGAAAGATACAACCACACCCTCTTTTTGGGTGTTCCTAGTCCCATATATCTGTAGCAAAATAAGATAAAAATGGAAGAAAAAAAAGGGATCTACATGAATTTCAATACTGTACAAACAAAATTACTTAAAATCCTCAAAGTGCTGTTTACCTTTTTGACAGACAGGGCTATTCCATGACACCCTTCAAAGAAGACAAGTATAAAAAAGACACATATAAAGGTTTCTGTCTAGTTAGAGGTTTCATTATTATTATTGTAACACAGGTACCTCTGGTTTTGTAGGAGGTACTTTTTATCATTTTGTTTAATAAAAATGTATGAAATTTTAAAATTCTGGAGGTACCTTATAGTAGTTTAGAAGGGTAAAAGTACCTGGTACTGCCTCTAAATGAAAGACCTGCTAGTACAATACAGGCTCTACTTTCCATTTGCAGAAGGTACCAACCAAACTAAATCACCCCTGTACCAAGGAAAAACAATGACCAGGATATTTTTGTCTATATTCATTAAACCATTTATTTATTTACAACAAATTTAGCAATCTAAAGTGAAACCAAAAAAATAAAAAAATACAACATCTGCCTCCTAAACCTCCCCTCAACGAAAGGGTAAATATACTTATGTAGGTATGAACAGTCTTATTACATCTATATCCACTTATTACTTGTTTTTTTCTTTTGCTCCTTAAAGGTGAATGGGTCATTTCAAACAGGAACATTGCTTCTATAATTTTCAGTAATGTCAAGTCATCAAATAACATAAGGACTGTTTTACAGTGGATAAAACATAAGTATATCTGATATTTCAGTGGATAAAATGAGAACAATAATGGAAACAATTTTCCATAATTTCCCAAATTATACATAGAATTTTCTCCCACATAAGAATATCTATTAAATAAACTAACTATTGTCAGGCAATAATCCTATTATCTCAGGTGTAAATCACATCCAGAAAAACCTGGACAATCACTGATAAAACCAGGACAATAGTATTTGGACAATTATTCATATGGAGTTATCCAATATTACAGCTTTGTAATTATCCTTCTGAACAACAACCCTGAAAACTACCTAATCCAATGTTTGAACTAATGGTCCTATCAAAACGTTGACATGCTGCCAAATCTCTACACACAAAAATAAAAACTTGGTGATTTAAATGAATAAATAAACACGATTCAACAGATCAGCTCAAAAACTCAAAACTTTCACTGAATATTAACGTGGGTTGATAAAATCTCTGGTCATACAGGGAGAAACTTGGAACCTCTATATGTACTTGAAAGGTAGGAAAGACATCTCATTTTTATTCAGCTTTTCATTTTGTGAATAAGTTGGTCTTTTTTTTGTGTACTTTAAAATTGTTAAGACTTATTCAATTTACCTTACTTTACTCAAGTCATTTAAATTAGCATCAATAGATGTTGCAAACACTTTTTTTCACACATTTTCAATTATAATTTATGTATTTGTGAATTAATAGCAGTTTAATTCAATGTCAGGTATTCTAACCAAAAAAAAAATGTCCTCAAAGAGTTAAATAAACTTAATATTCCTTGCATTACAAGTATATAGTTCAATTATTGTATAAAATTTTTTACTAAAAATCTAAAGAAATACATTGTATCATCATTTTGAGATGAGCATTTGAAAATTGAAACATCATAATAATATGTACCAGTATTGTTTTTTTGTTTTTTTTTAAATTTGTTTTTTAAAATGAACAAAACAATTACTCTATAAATCAGGTGGAAAATTAAAACTTTTCATTTAAAATGAATGTCAAAGTTTTCTGATGCATGCACATACCGTGCAAATTTATCTACACTTCCATGCATGCCAGTACAAATATATACCGTTATATATTTATCAACAGTTATTGGGGTTGTTTAAATATATGTGCATTTAGGTAAATATACCTTAGTATTATAACACTTCCTGCTGAAACAAAACATCTATTGTGACTACAAATGAATGTCATTAACTATATGGACAAATACATCACTATAGCCTAAGCAATGTTTTTACACCCTTTTAAAATTCTTTAACATTTCAAGATATTGTTTACACAAGGTGCTTGATAAAAGCCTTAACATTTTTACAAGTAACACAGTTTATATACTTGGCCATATCATTGTGCTTTTATCCCCTGGTCACTATTTATGGAAATATACAAAAATATTGAATTAAGATATAAGCCAAAACACTTTAACTATCTTGACTTAATAAAGGATTGGGACACATTAACAATGACCTCAACTTTTGTAGACCATCACCAAATGATAAACAAAACTTAAGCCAAAAGGCTAACAGTGATTTACTCCATAATCTTGTGATCAAATTTATTAGAATTCCTACCATTGGGATGTCGTAACTATTTCCAACTTCAAACATACTGTTTCATACAAGTGAGATCATTTTTTCAATTGTAAAAATTGTAGTACGCCTCTCATAGAAAAGATGCAGAAACAAGGGGGAGGGGTTAAAAATTCATGTTTTAATTGATAACAAAAAATGTCAAATTTTCATGCTTTTTTCCCTCTACCTAAATATGCAGCATTCCTGACTTAGTGTATCTTACTTAAAAACAAACAATAGCCCAAACTTATAAAGGTCACGATTTTTCTCCTCCATTAATTTGGCTGTTAAATTTCAATTTTATAAAACATTGAAGGAGAGAATTTCCATTTTATTGCTGTTATTTAAGAAAAAAATCACTGCCAATATATTTAAAAAAAATACATATTATTCCTTTTATGGTCCATTGGATATCATATCAAACAAGTGAATTATGTAGTCAAATTTAAACCTCTTTGTAAATTTCTGCTAGTTAATATCTAATTAAGGACCAGTCCATATTAAAGTTAGACACTACCAATAGTAGAGGTGATTCATGGTGTTAAAAAAAAACCCACCGAACAAACAATGTGTTTTAGGTCTACATGTGCTATATTTTTACGTACTGATAGTCCTTTCTGTATTCAGATCTGTACTTTTAAGAGAATCCTACTTTCATCTCCCATAAAAATCAACCAAATCAAACCAAACCAAGGATGATAATTCTCACAACAAACCAAACCAAGGATAATAATTCTCACATCAAACCAAACCAAGGATGATAATTCTTACATCAAACCAAACCAAGGATGATAATTCTCACAACAAACCAAACCAAGGGTGATAATTCTCACATCAAACCAATCCAAGGATGATGATTCTTACATCAAACCAAACCAAGGATGATAATTCTCACAATAAACCAAACCAAGGATGATAATTCTCACATCAAACCAAACCAAGGATGATAATTCTCACATCAAACCAAACCAAGGATGATAATTCTCACAACAAACCAAACAAAGGATGATAATTCTCACATCAAACCAAACCAAGGATGATAATTCTCACAAAGTGTTGATTTCTAATTTATATTTATTTAACTTTTATCTCAGAAGTACACCAACCAAATGACAAACTAAGACTATATACTAAGTGGTTAGTCTTAATGTGCCATAAAAAAATTCTATAGATTATAAAGTTTAGTGGTCTGACACTGTTTCTGAATTAAAAATGAAAGTGAGTTTGTTAGGCATGATTCACCTCCTTTTTGATTTATCCTATTTTTTATTAAAAATTTATTGAAGATCACTTATTTGTCACTCCATTGTATGTTAACCAATAGAGCAGTATGATATTTGCCTAGAATCTGGATGGACAACCATTGGAATAAAACATCCAGCAATTATTTTTTACAAGGCCAACTAATTTTAATCATTACGTTTTCATTCATCCTGTCAATATTAAGTAGGAAAGGTTAACACATTTTTGACATTATATTTCATTCTTGTTGATTTTTCATCCCAATTGAAAATCCTTCTTTTCTGACACCTTACAACAGACAAATACAATCATTAACAGATAAAATATGTTCATTTACCTTCTGAATCATTTACGAACCTTCTTTCTTTATTTTAACATTTACAACATTGAAAGTAACCATAAGGATGAGTAAAGAATACAGTCAATCTAGGTTAATACTGGATATGTACATATACTGGATAACAATCGGACATCTAACAATTATTTGAAATGGCCTAATATGAAATAAAATGCAACAAATAAGAAATTTGTTTATCAAGTAAGGTTCCCACCTGTTTAAATTATAAATTAATTAAGTGTAAGACATTAGAAAATTGAGTTTTGAACTGACATGTATCAATAATAAACATTTACGAGGGGAACATATATATAAAATACCAGTACATTTTGTTTCTGGATACAATACATTGTTAATTTTTTTCTAGTTCGTTAAAAGTTCATTAGTTCAAAGAATTTAAAATCCATGGATTTGATGAAGGCATGTTAGAACCTAATGATAGTTATACAATTCATGAGAGATATACAGTTCATGACTTGACTATAAATCATCCCCAAAATTAGTAACCCATTAACGATAGTGCAATTAATTTATCATATTGGAACACACTATGTAATATTTCAATACTATTCTTTATACTTGTAGAAGTAATGGAGCTTGAGCAGACAGAACTTGTTATCCCACAGCAGTATCTGTGCTGTCGTATCTGTGACGAGGAATTCAAACAACCACGCTTTCTACCATGTTTACATACATTCTGTGACAGTTGTATAACAGGACACATCAATAAATCAATTGATGACGACAACTACTTCCCTTGTCCTATCTGTGCAACAGAGATTAAAAATGAGCAAGATGTTGCTCCACTGCAGGAAAATATACTGGCACGACGACTTTCAAAAGTTTCAAGTTCAACAAACTTAAAACCTCAAACACTTTGTTGGTATTGCAAAAACGCTGGTAATTTCATCGATGCTGTTGCTGTCTGCGAAGAATGTGACAATTCAGCTTTATGTGCAACTTGTACTGAGTCACATAAAACAACAGCAGAAACCCAAGATCATAATCTCATTTCAATTGACGAATACGAGGCTCGCGTTGAAAAGAAACAGGAAGACGGGCTAAGCCAGAATGATCATGTGATCCAACAGTGTTGTGATCTCTATGATGCTATGGATATTGGTGCAATGTTTTGTGTGGATTGTGACTTGTTGATTTGTGCAGACTGCCATGTAAATAACCATGGTGACCATCGGTGTGCCGAACTCACTGCAGTTGCAGGTCATTTTGAAAGCAAGATTAAGGATCCCCTCGATGAATTAAGTAATGATGAAAAGGAACTTAATGATGCATTACACCAGTTAGATGAAAGTAAACAAATGATTGAAAGTCAGACTATTAAATTACATGAAGTTGTAAGGAAACGAACAAAGTTCTTAACTGATTTGATACAAGAGTATGAAAAAATGCTTATACAGGAAGTAAACAAAAGGAATACACTTAAAATGGATGAAATCTCAAACAGAAAGTATGATATTAAAATGCATTTACAGTCCATAAATGGTGTGAAAGAGTTCACTGAAAATCTGCTCAGCTATGGATCTTACGAAGAAAAAGTTTTCCTACGAAAGAAAGTGGGTTATAGAATTCGCGAACTGTGTGAAGAATCTCTCGCAACTGATGAGGTTGAAACATTAACATTAAGATTAACCAAACCTAATGTTACCGTGGAAACCATCTGCAACATGTTTGGAGAACTTACAGAAAGAGAGATAAATTCAAATACTGATGGGAACCAGACTAATTCCAATGCAGACATTTACCCACTGAATATTGAAAATGGACATGGGAGTGACACAGCTGAAAACAATGATCCTGAGCTTATTGAAATATTTAACCATGCTCATGATAGCCAATATAACAGTGGGTCAGACACTGAAATGTTTAGTGCAAGCAATAGTAACAATAGTGAGGGTTTCAAAAATGTCAAATTCAATGAGGACATTGAAAAGGCAGAATTTGAAGCAGAACATTTTTTTGAGCTAGGGGAACCTAAGAGAGAAACTGAATTGCCAACAGCAATACAAAGAGAGTGCATCAAAGGCATTGGAATAAATAGCAAAGGGGACATGATAGTAGGCACAACATCCTCTGGTTCCCAGATGATTTATGTGCTTGAGAAAAGAGGGATAGTAAAAGGTACAGTACCAGTCAATAATGGATGGAATATTCACTCTGTTGCAAGTGATGGTAAGGTTGCTATGACAATTCCAAGAGGAGATAATCGATTCAAAGTGCGAGTGTTAGAAAATGATGGAACAGGACATATTCTCTCAGATAGTAACATTGAAAGTTTTGGACTGAACTTTGTAACAGCTGACAAAAACGGGAACATCATTGTTACATCAAATCGCTATGCTAAGCTTAGGAGTCATCATGGCAAATCGGCCAAGTCAGGTGGCAACATCGCATTTTATAGTAAAGATGGCCTGTTGACCAAGAGAGTTACAAATGAGGACTTTCACGAGTTCAATCTATACTTACTGGAAAAACCTCAATGTGTTGCCGTTGACAACAGTCATGACCTTTTGGTTGTGACTGACCCTGGCAGCAATACTGTTATTGCATTTAATTTGAAAGGGGAACTTATTTTCGAGTATGGAAACACAGACACTGATGGTGAAATCTACCAAGGGCCAGACCTAGTCAGTATTGACAAGTTTGGTAACATTGTAGTAACGGACAAGCGAGAGGGTCGTATTGACATTCTGAGTAGCAAGGGACAATTAAAAAAGTCCCTCCTACTGGATGACATACCACGCTTTGTGGGAACATTGCCAGACAAGCTGCTGGTGATCATAATGCCAGAAGGAACAATGAAATACTATGAGTATCTCTGAAAGTGTTTCATGATCACATTCACATGTGCCATTTTGTAGTCTTTCTAAGGATTCAAGTCTTTCCCTTTTGTAGAGTGTAGAAAGGTAGCTAGGTGACTTAACTATTTTTCAGACACTCGGTCCAATACTAATATTAGCCTCCAAGCCGAAGACTGGTAGCTTTAAGTAAGGGCTAGTGAAAGGTTACTCAACAGTAGCCCAATGGACATCAATACTCTTGTTTCATCTACAGTTTTAGTTCAGGGCCAGTTTATTTTCTATCACTCCTAGATCTGTAGATCAGTGTGCTTAAGTACCTAGAGTCAAAGCAAGGAAGTAGTATCAATTCTCATAGTTCGTTTGAGGTATTACAGAATTGATTCGGTCATAACTAATTAAATTCAGAACATTTTTATGATTATCACCTAAAAACTGGTAATTTAAACACTATTTAAAATATTAGTTCAATGTCAGAAACTTACTCCCTTCAACATGTACATGTAGAAGCACAGACTTTTTTTCATGTTAGACTTTAATGTCCGAGTTTGAATTATTCTTTTTAGAACTGTTTCATATTTCGACTGATTGATAGTCATTTTGTGACATCAGATAGTATATTTCACATCTCAGGAGTATACATAGTATATTGGTCAAGGAAAGCTGTATCATTCATTTTAAAAACCTATGATTGAGTAAATTATGATAATGAATGAATTAATACTACAGATGGTTATATACCAATAACATTTATAATACTGTCACTCCCATCCCCTCCATCAGATCAAGGTGTAACTACTCAAATTATTACCTTCAGAAAAAGTATTTATTCTTAATATTATTGCTATAGGAGAGTCGTAAAATATATATAATACTTTTCCAAGGTCATTGAACCTCTTACTAAATTTAACTATACAAGAATTCTTTGATGTTTAAAATTTTACACATAAATTCTGGACCATATTTCAGTGTACATTCCATTTGATCTATAGACACAAGGGCTTATTTCATATAATTGCAACCTTTAATGTAATCTGTCAAAATCTTAGAGCATTTAATTGGAAACTACACATAAAAACATTCGAGAATTATGAATATATAGGTCACGTAAACTTTGATATAAATTTTATCAAATTTTCTGCTTGAACAATTCCCTATTTAATTGGTCTACAATGAGTCCTATTCATTTACAATCACACTTTAAATCAAGTGAACAGGAAATTTAGTCATAAAACTTTTGAAGCACTTAACTCTAATAACTGAGATACTTTAAGTGGAAATAATAAAAACTCTGACAACCATACATTAAGATTGTTTTAGACTTTGACAAAAATAACACTTGATGGTCGAATATTTTTTTTGCAAAAATGCTACAATTAGTTAACTTCTTTCATCTTTGGAGTATTACATCCCCCATATTAATAGTTAAATGCTAATATTTCCAGCAGTAACTTCATTTTATTTCTAAACATAATATTTCTAAGAAATAGCCTTGTTACCCTTACAAATCTATGTCTAATAAGTTAAACCAGAACATAATGATAAAACAATTTGAAAAATTTCAAAACAATGGCTTCAAAATATCAAAATCTGGAACCCAGTATTTCCTGTAAAAAGTAACCTAATTGACACATACTTATAATTCAGTTCATAATTGTTATCTATCCTGAATTAATTGACAGATAAAAAAAATCATTAAATTTTGCTGCAAGTGACATTAACAGACTGCAAAAAATGTCAATTCCGAATGATCGGAATCAAATATATACATGAAATTGATGGAATTTTATATCTTATAAACAATGTAATACTTCTCCATAGCAACTCCTTTGCAAACATTTTACATATTAATCCCAAGACAATAAAATCAAAGTATTGGTTAGGCAATAGAATAATCCTTGCTGTGAAAATCGATGAAACAATTACATTAAAAGTACAAATAAAACAGATTACAGTGACATGCTCCACTTCTTCCATCATCAAAATTTCAATACAAAAACTATTGAAATTTCATAAGTAAAGGTTTTAATTTTAAAGTTTACTTGAAAATTTAGGCGAAACAAAGATAGCAAACTTCAATGCATTTTCAGTGGTTTAAAGACCTATTTTTACACCTTTTCATCAATATCCTGTAAATTACAAATTCAATATCCTAGTACACTAATGTTTATTGATTTTCATATTAAGTCAGGACAGTTATGACAGATAATAGGAACATCCTCTGCAATAAAATTGCAGTCTTCCTGAGAAAGTAATTACCTTTTACAATTAAATCAGGAAAGATATAAAAAATTAACATGTGTATAACTAATCTTTGACATTACAATAAAAAAATAACCCTTGATAAGTAATTTTGCGTCGAAACTTTAAAGATTATTTCCTTTTTTTCATATGGAAAATTGTTCTCACTCAATAAAATTAATATTTTTGTAATGCTTTATTCAACAGTCTGTTCCTTAATAAAGCTACAAGCTTCTACATTACAACTGAACATTTTCCTCTAAACAATAAAAATTATGTCTACAGCTTCAGATATATAAATGAGTACAAGTTTCTTCAATATTTATACAAATGGTGTCTTTTACAGGAATTATTCTGTTTTTATTTGAAGAATTAAATATAAAAGAGAATCATTGCACCTCCGATTTTAAATTCTTTGGAAAATTTTACTTTTTAGACTTTTAAGTTTAAAATGGGTCAAGCGCAAAACACTGTCATTATGAAACATACTGTCTGACCCAAAGACATACACAGGCAAAATTATTTCACATGATTTTCATTTGAATTGAGAAAATAAACTAAGTGACAGAGTTCACGTGAAATTTGGGTGAATGGAGCCTTCACATGAAATTCACACAAAATGTTCACATGAAATCTGTGTTTAGTGAATTTCACATGAAAATCATGTAAATTTCATGTGAATTTCACATAAATTTCACGTGAAGCTTGATTAACATGAATTTCACGTGAAAAATATTTGCCTGCGTATCATTGTCAAATTTTGGTTTTGGTTAGACAAGTCGGAAATCTATTACCTAAAGACTGAAAATACTTAAATCAATTTATTAAAATATCACATTATTATTTATGTGGTAGGTACTTTACATCAATGTGTCTACAATGTTAAGTGAAAAACAATAATTTTCTTTTCTTAAGGCTTCAAAAAGCAAGTCAATAACTTTAAATGTCCTTGGGACATAAAAATCCAGAGGTCAAGGACAAAACAGTCTTAATGGATTTTGTTCAGTCATCATTTATGCAACATAAAACCTTACATAGATTCATTTTTGTCTCTGTCATTTCATGCTCATAAAAAGATATAGTCAAGAACTGCTTGTTGTTCTCTTTTTATAGCCTCCAGAACCACATGCTGTCTATTTATAGCTTCCAAAACAACATGCTGTCTATTTATAGCTTCCAGAACAACATGCTGTCTATTTGTTCAAGAACTGCAATTTTCGTAGTCTATAAATAGCTTAGAAAACTGCACATTGTTTTCTATTTGTAGCTTCCAGGACTGCATTTACTTAATACTAAGTAGTAGTATTGTTATGACTGTGATAACTGTTAGAATTCTCATGTTTACGCTGAAATTGTTAGTGTTTTTAAAGATTCTTTTTTTTGTTACAAATTTTTCAATGTTTTAATAGCTGTTAGAAGGGAACAGGATGTTCACGTTTCATAGTGTTTGTCATAGGAAGTAAAGGTTGGGATTTATAGATTATATTAAAAATTGTTTGAAAATAAAACGTCATCTGGTTTGACAATTCATTCAGAAAAAGCATAGCGCATACACTTGTATTAGTATGAGCAGTTAAATGGTTTGCTCAAAATGGGATGGGTAATCACATATGTAATAAGAAAAGTTTGCATTCAGAAAAAAACTTATGTGTGCAGTTCAAGTACAGCATTTAGTACCTACAAATATTAATACTACAATGTCTTTGACCTCAAATAAAGTACTAGAAAGTCAATACATAAATAAACGTTTTTGATATTTTATTCACAAAGAATATGACAATATCGTCTAGCAATTTGAACAAATTATTCTATACATAACAAATTCCTATGACAAACACCGTCATTTAGTAATGCTCAGTTTTCTTGTTTGAGTTTATTTTTATATCAGTTCTTAATAAAGTTGTTAAAATATTTGATATTTTATTTATTACAAATCCTATACAAAGAATATGACATTATAAGCCTGACTTAGAACTCTTTGCAAATGCACTTGTATTTGAGTTCTTGTGATAGGACATCATTTCAGTGTTTCATGGTAAGGGAGACAACTACAACTTGCCTAAAACAGCTAAAGATCATGTCATGTTTTTACAAAATATGTTGCTTTTAAGAATAAAATGAATAAAAAACAAAAAACACACAACCAAAAAAATACAGTTCGGGAAAAAACTAACAAAACTAGATACCTTAATTGGCAAATTCAGAAGTAAATTAGCATGAATCATTTTAGAGGGGTCCCATGTGTCAAATCCCCTACATGAATTGACAATGACCAGTGGCCTGTACAAACTGTCCATATGAGTCCAGATGGAAGATTTTTCCAAACTGTCCATATGAGTCCAGATGGAAGATTTTTCCAAACTGTCCAAATGAGTCCAGATGGAAGATTTTTCCCCATGTTTTTGCTAATTGAAGTTTTTTTGAATGACCATTGATCCATGATAATAGGATTCCAAATTTACAACTGAACATTACTATGGCAAGAAGAAAAAAGAAACAGTATGAACTGAAAGTTTAAAAAAACTCACCACTAATTTCAACTTTAAACAAAATAAAAACCATTTCTAATGTATACTGTCAGAAGAAGGATCAACAATATATTAGAGGTAATATTATGGGTAAGGTTTACTACCAGTACTCAAAATTGTGTATGTTTGTCCATTGATTACAGCTATAGGGTACAAAATGAAAGCCCTGGGCAGCGACCTTCCTACTGTTTTGGGGAGGGGGCCTGGGCCCATGTAGTTGGGAAAAAGGGTGCAAAAATTGGGACTTTGGGAAGTAAAAAATAAACATGAAGGCAAAGATGATTTTCTACAGTATTTAAAAACTAATTTGAAATTAAAACCCTTGATGATAACCATTGCGGCTTCCATTGTAGCAAGTCTATGAAGTGATCTCTGAATGACACATTGATACAGTACAGTGGACACCTCACAAATCTTCATTTTATTCATGTTCAAATCTTAATCCTATGTTCCACTGATGTCACAACAGTAATTTGGAAAATTTAGCAAATATTTCTCTTTTGGGAATGGGACCCAAAATAAGGGTTGCAAAATCACTGCTGGAAATTTAAAAATACTACTTATATTTCCAATGTTTCCTGAACTTATCTGGCAGGAGTTACAGGGAACTGTAAAGTAACTTTCTGGAAGCTCCTACTATCTATTATCTAGTCTGAACTCTTGCATGTTATGCTGTGAATACAGGTTGAGTACTTGGTACAATGTGTAATTAAGATGCAAAATTCATGACTTCCAATTAGCTTACTAGTACATACCTCAGGTGCACCTTCAGGACCAGTCAAGCAAGTTGTACAATCATCAGGCTTGAATATGGCATATCCTTCTTTCACAAGGACATCATTGTAACAAATATCATCATCCCCAGATGTGTCTATCAATGTAAGGGACATAACTCTATCCTACAAAAACATTAAACAAGATAAATGTTTGACTGAACTTCTCAATATAAGTTGTCAACTACATAAGGCAGATTTTACAATAAAACTGTATTAATTTGTTGTATCCATCAAAAAAGGAATTGCTGAAACTGTGAAACAGTGTGAAATGAAGTAATGCATTATGTTGTATAATAAAAGGTCTTTCTGAGTAAATAAAAATAAAACTTACCCTGTGTTTATGTTGTTTGTAAGAATTAGAGGGTTTTCAATTTCAAAATATTAGACATTGAATAGACATTAGTACCTACTTGATTGACACTTATTTGGAGTGGAATTTTAAAGTATTATTTATAAGTGGAGCCTAATAACATGGACTAATATTTTAATAAAAAGTCTTCTATGTGTTTTAATCATAATTTTAAGGTATATTTTTATTGGTAAAGGCCAAAGGACTTTCCAGATCAATATCATTGGCTCTTTTAGTTTTTGCGAATGTTACTGCTCTACGTTTCTGTCCAAATCAATGTCACGTGAGCAATATATATTTTCATCTGTAACTCTCCTGTGTAGGAGTTACGATATCGCCCTTTGCAGAAATGGATGCAGAGCCAGTTCCGTCCCATAATGGGAAAGCAAAGAAGGTAAGTTGTCTGTTACATCGTTACACAAGGTCCTTTATTGTATTCTGTCCATCAAAAACACATTCACAACTAAACGTTGAATCAAGAAATGTCATTTAAATGTCACATTAAGAAACTTTTGTTACGATTTTTCATCTCCCAACAAGATTCGACCATATTTTACATACAGTTAAATCTTCTAGTTCATCAAAATACATTTCTTTTAATAATTTGATGCGAACGGTATAAGATGGACAGATTTTTATGCAGCTATCGTTACTATGGGACGTCAATTGAGCGATGCAATTGTCGATCTGTGTCTACTGAGACATGCCTGATCGTCACGAACATTCATAGGAGACATGCACAGTTGTTGTGAACGCCACTTGAAGACAGTTAAGAAAAGAAGTAATGTTGCTAACGTCTTCAGTTGGACATAAAATACAACACCAATTGAATAAATTTCCCAATTAATTTTACAAATATTTTTGTGAGGAACAGTGAAACAAACTACTAATGTTTGTTTATTTACTATTCTTTTTTATTTAAACACATGATTTTGCATTAATTTTGACAAGAAATTGAAAAAAAAACATGCCGTGTTGCTAATGTTATGACAACACATGTATTGGAGTTGCTAATGCTACAAACGAGACTAAAATTTAGTGTTTGGCACTGACAGTTTGATAATCAAGGGTTCCCTGCCTGAAAAATAATCAAATGGCCCAATGCTTGGATTAATCCCTACCATTGTATTAAGCCATGCATGTACGAAGATGAAATATTTGGGGGGGGGGGGAGATTTTTTTTCTGTCCCAAAATTAAACTTAATTAAATTCTTGGGGTTCTTTGATATGCTGAATCTAAACATTTATTTCAAGTTGGTCCAAATTGGGGTCCAAATTGAAACTTTCAACAAAAATTGAATATATGGGGGTTCTTTGATATGCTAAATCTAACCATGTATTTAGGCTAGAAACCACTAATTCCACTTCCCATAGGCTTCTATGCAAATTTCACAATATTCAATGGCTTCTCTGGACTTTACCTTAACTTTAACCTGCAGAGGACTATATATCAACACGATTCTACATATGTCAGCTCACAATCCTCAGAATGGCATGTGGGATTAGCATACTTGCAGTGAAGTACTGGTCACCGGAAGTGAAGTGTCTATAAATAGCATGGGAAATCCCAGTGTTTTCACAATATAGGGGTATATTTAGAAATCATTATGGAGATTAGGCTTCACATCACAAGAAGCAAAATGCACCTATAAAATGTACAAAAATGTTTTTCCTTTCAGAAACTGTTTAAATTTTTTAAATGAGATGTGAACTTATTTCACAGCACTATGAGGAACAGGGGTAATTTCTGTGTAGGACTATTTTTGCGTACGTTCCAAATGCTCATTGGTTGAATTGGTGGACTGTAACCTAAAGAGTCACTTTCTGTCTTAGAAAAAATAAATAACTATACAAGTGTCTTCCTATACACATACTGAATGCATTTGCAAAGTTTCAGTGAAATGTGACAAGCACTTTTTAAAATATTTGATTTTTAAATATAGGGTAACCAAATTGTGCGAACAAAAAAGTGACAATATTCTACCATACTTAACGGCATTAAATATTTGCAAAGAACTTTTTCTGACTTTTCAAATGAAAAAAATCAATCACAACTTGTTTTTTAACAATATTAATAAAGAGATAGCCTTTAAAAGTAATCATTTTCTGAAAAATTGGTCTATTTTTCAAAAATTTATGTCTGACATGCCTCTCCCTTTTTCTTGATCACATGTCAAAAACCCTAAATCTTTAAATTTTCATAAAAGGTGATATCTTTGGCTTTAAATTTGTAAATACAGTGTTTTCACATTAAAACATGACCAGTAAAGGGCACCTAAAGCAAAAAAAGTACTCAAAAATGGATTTTCCATGTTGCCATAGGGAAATGCTTATATGTCCTTAACCGCAGTAATGAAAGTGAGTTTTTCCTCATTTCTAACCAAATTTTTGCTCAAATTTACACAAAACTTGATTTCAAGTGTTGATTACCACAATATTTAGGTAAATATAGCCCTCAAAATTTAATATTTTATATTTTTTACTAAATTTTCTACACTTTTCACAAGATAGGACATAAAAATCAGCCATGAAGATCAATTTTCCATAATTTGGACCTATAACTTAAAAAAATGCATATTATGAAGGATTTTTGTAGTGTATTCCTCTCATAGCAAAGTTTACAAGATCTTCAAGTAGTTTAAAGCTATTCCAAGAAACTTTTCATTTTGCCATGCTTCAGCTTAAGGCTAGAAACTATTAATTCCACTTCCCATAGGCTTCTATGCAAATTTCACAATATTCAATGGCTTCTCTGGACTTTACCTTAACTTTAACCTGCAGAGGACTATATATCAACACGATTCTACATATGTCAGCTCACAATCCTCAGAATGGCATGTGGGGTTAGCAGACTTGCAGTGCAGTACTGGTCACCGGAAATAGTGTCTATAAATAGCATGGGAAATCCCAGTTTTTCCACAAGATAGGGGTATATTTAGAAATCATTATGGAGATTAGGCTTCACATCACAAGAAGCAAAATGCACCTATAAAATGTACAAAAATGTTTTTCCTTTCAGAAACTGTTTAAATTTTTTAAATGAGATGAGAACTTATTTCACAGCACTATGAGGAACAGGGGTAATTTCTGCATAGGACTATTCTTGCGTACGTTCCAATTGCTCATTGGTTGAAATGGAGGTCTGTAACCTTTAGATTTTTTATTTGTGGGCCACGCTATCAAATTGGTTCATGTTATGGTCAAAAGGGTCCAAAATTAAAGTTTGCTTGATTTCATCAAAAATTGAATTATAGGGGTTCCTTGATATGCCATATCTAACCGTGTATTTAGATTTTTAATACAAATGTATTGGGTCCTGTTTTTTAAACTGGCCTAAATTAAGGTCCAAGGGTCCAAAATTTAACTTAGTTTGATTTTAACAAAAATTGAGTATTTGGGGTTTTTTGATATGCTGAATCTAACCATGTATTTAGATTTTTGGGCCCCAAAATCAAATTGGTCCTCATTGAGGTCAAAAGGGTCTACAATTAAACTATGATTTCATCAAAAATTGAATTCTTTGGATTCTTTGATATGCTGAATCTAACCATGTATTTAGATTTTGGATATCGGACCATAATAGGTAAATCAAAAATTTTTTAAGTTCTTAGACCACATTTATTTTGTGTCACCAAGAAAGAAATGCCATTTATGAAGAACTGAGGATTCTTAAAGAAAAAAAATATGCAAGCATATTTATTCGTCGAAATAAAGCATTTCCTAAAGACATCTTAGACAGAAATACACTCAGACCTTTGAAAAGTTATGATAGAAAAAACATTGTCAGATAAGCATTGAAGAATCTGAAAATAAAACCCAGGAAAATAAGAATAGATAAAATACCAAAGACAGTAGAAAATTTAGTATCATCATTCTACCCTAGAATAGCCAGAGTTCTCCCACAGAAGTGATATGCAACAAAATATGGGCCAGGATATTCTCTTCAAATGACCTTGACAGCTGCTTTTAAATTGTTTAAAGAAGAAAACCCTACCATTAATTTTGGATTTTCAAAATTTGTTTCATTAAAGCCAAATGTGTGAGACTATTAACTAAAACTCAATGGAATGTTTGTGTTTGTCCAACATGCTTTAATATCAAATACAAGCCATCATATCTAAACAGAGCTTTTCCTAATAACAAGAAATGAAAAAGAGCTTGCCAAATATTTAATGTGTAGAAAACCAGACGTGATAAGATTCCACCACAGTAACTGTGAATATGGTATTTGTGAAAAGTGTAGTTCACACAGGAAAACACTTGTGCAACATTATCATGTCTTAAGTCAAGGTCAGTTAAGAAATCTGTCCTGGAACCACTGGGAGAGAAAAATGGGATTTGATGTAAGATAAGAAAGTATATATGGTAAAGAAAAGAAGGAAATGTACAACAATGTCTAGAGGAATTGCAGGAAGATGTTGACAAACACAACACAAGGTATATCCCTTGTTAAACGTGTTTTTATTGCTGATTGGCAACAGTTCCAGTTTAACAAAATAAAAGAAAATCTTCCTAAAGATAATGTTTTAATGGTAATGGACTTCGGAAAAAATAGGCTGGTAAGATATTAAGATGAAATCAAATCAGCATATTTTGCTGCCGCTCAGATAACACTACATCCCATATTTCTATTTTATCATTCAAGAGATGTACCAGAATTGATTGCAAGACATTCATTAGTGTTTCTTAGTGATGATATTACACACGACTTAAATGCAGTGGAGTATTTTAAAACCAAATCTCTAGAATTTCTAGAAAAGAAGTCTGTTCCCTATAAGGAAATTATCATTTTTTCTGATGGTTGTGCCGTACAATATAAAAGTAGACACACCTTTGCATAATTAGCACAATCAAATGTTGTAATACAGTGTCATTTCTTTGGAAGTGAACATGGAAAAGTGAATGCAACGGAGAGGTTGCTGCTATAAATAAATCTGTGGATTGTAATAGGAAGACGAGCAATAATAACAAATGCTACAGACATGTATCGTTGGTGCTGTGTGTATATTGTTTTGGATGAACCAGGATCAAAGAGAGATTTTTTTCTTATTGAAAAAAACATTACTGACCATTCTAAAAAAGCAGAAACTGTTTATCCAGTTAAAGGAATAAGACAAATTCATCAGGTTAATGATGATCCCCAGAAACTAGGCGAACTTCATAAAAAAAACAGTGTCCTGTTTCTGTGAATACTGTATAAACAGAGACTATACAAGATGTCTAAATTCTGATTATACTGATATTCATTCAATAAAGATCCAAAATGAAGTAAGAGAATCAAAGAGGCAGACAATTATGCAGGGAATTAAGAACAATGAAAAAAAAAAGAAAATGCAAAAGATGAGATTGGGAATCTTCATAAGAAAGTTGGTCCACAACATGCACAAGAAAAGAAAACTGCAAATAGAAAAAATAAGAAAACAGTATCCTCAAAGCCCAAGGTACCTCTTGTAGAACAGTGCAAACAGGAGAAAATGAAGCTGATGGCAGCAAAACAATAATTAAATTAAACACCAACAACTGAGCACACAGTATTATACAGAAAACAATACTTTAGTTTAAAGCTTCATGAGCTGTAGACTATGAAAGCTTACAAGCATTGTGTACATTTAAATGAAGAATTCAAATAAATAAAAATATTGATAAATGAAGATATCAACATAGTGTCAAATAATTTAGTAGTTGACAAGGATGCATCAAATTTGTTACCCAAAAACAGACTACAGCCAACAAAGTTTGTGAACTATTTGCCAGTATTGGTTTATGGGGATGGCAATTGTCTCCCTCATAGTATCAGCACACTAGTCTTCAGAAATGAAGACAATTATAAGGAAGTGAGAACTAGAATAACTGTTGAGATGTGCATTAATGCAGAATTATATTTGAAAAATGAAACTCTCCTTCAGGAAAATAGTTTCTCAAACAAGGATGCCTCTTGTCTACTGAATACATACATCATGTTTTTAGAGCAATATACACCTGGAGATAGACTCACTCGAAATGTAATCAGAAGACTTTATGAAGAAGTGATGGACTCCTGTAAAAATGGTTCATGAATGGGAATTTGGGAACTCCTTGCAGTGTCATCTATTTTAAATTGTGAATTACTATCAGTTTATCCAGACGTACAAACTGATGTTCTTCAAACTGTACTCAATAGGTGGATTCTTCCACTGAAAGAACAGCATGGTATATGTTCTGCCTCAGCTGCTGTTGTATGGTCATCGACATGACATAACGGATTCATCAATCATTTTGTGCCACTTTTACCTATACATAGACGAGAACCTGAATCACTCAGTCCATAACTCTTAATGAGCTTTGAGGATTCTCATACAAGTTTTAATGAAGATGACAGCTTTATAAAAACCTTTCTTGAAAATGAAATATTTATGAACATTAATAAGAGTGACATTGATGCCATGTCTGAAGTTTTATGTGACCAAGCAGACATAGCTGATGGAAAGTGATGTAAACCCTGGTATAACAGAAGTCATCTCTGATGAGATTAATGTAGAGATCCATTATGACCCAGAGCAGTCAGAAATGCAGTCTGTTGCAGAACTATCAAAAGTCCCTTATTATGAACAACACTCTGTTTCGGAGATTGAAGTGGTAAACACAGGGGTTATGGAACAATCACAAGTCAGGTCACATGTTAAGGAGCAGTCAGAAGTCAAGTCTAATAGTATATGGCAGTCAAATGTCAAGTCTTATGAGTTGGAGCAGTCAGCAATCAAGCCAAATATTATGCAGCAGTCAGAAGTCAAGTCTGTTGGTATGGAGCAGTCAAGTCTAATGGTATTGAGCAATCAGAAGTCCAGTCTAATGGTATGAAGCAGTAAGTCAATTCTGATGTTATAGAAAAGTCATAAGTTCAGTCTGATGGTATGGGGCAGTCAAAAGTAAAGTCTAATGGTATGGAGCAGTCAGAAGTCAAGTCTGATGGTATAGGGCAGTCAGATGTCAAGTCTCACAAGTTGGAGCAGTCAGCAATCAAGTCAAATATTATGCAGCAGTCAGAAGTCAAGTCTGTTGGTGTGGAGCAGTCTGAAGTCAAGTCTGATGGAATGGGGCAGTCAGAAGTAAAGTCTAATGGTATTGAGCAGTCTGAAGTCAAGTCTGATGTTACAGAAGGGTCAGAAGTCAAGTCTTATCGTATGGAGCAGCCACCATTTGAGTCCATTGTAACAGAGAAATCAAGATACTTGAATTGTAAATGTTCTAGTCAAAGTGTTTTCGTTATAACTACTAACCTCAAAGATTATGATCTACAAGAGTCTTGTTTTAAAATAAAATGTATACATTTAATATTTGTGTTTCAAAGATTTACATTAATTACTTGTAGTTCAAAGTTCTAACTTCAAAACTAAAAAAATATAGCCAAATCCAGACAAGGTAACAGAGCTTTAAATAAGGGAAAAATTTATAAGAGCTAATTTACATATATTACATTATTTCAGTAATTTCTTATCTAAAAAGGGAAAGACTATAATGTTTTATAATTTATGATTTATTAATGCTATTTAAAACAGACCTTTTAAAACTGGTGATTATCTGGCCGTCAGTTTTGGAAATAATGTACACCCAGCAGTTGTAAGTTACCAAGTTCATCAAATTGTTTATATTGATGTTATTTTTTTCTTTCCAGATTTTTCAAACTTTATTTAGCCAGACTTAGATTTCTCTGAAAAAATCTGAAAACCATTGTTACATTCTTTTTTTTTGTTACTTTTGGCAAACGAATATTAAATTATTTTACTTTTTTCAGTTGTTTTCCTGTTAGAATCTAGAAATTAGGTTACCGGTATGGTATTAACTTAAGAAATTTAGTTCTTACTCTCATTAAAAAAATAAGATACTTCGAAAATCTTTAAAAGCTTTTCAATTTTCGAAGTTTCATGGTCTTAACGTGGTTCTAATTTGGAAAGACTTAGTATTTCAAAATTCTTTTAAGATTTTCAAGTCATCATATTTATCTAAAAAACAGACTATTATTTTGAAGTGTAGGTCAGGTTATGTTTATTTTGTGTTCATGCCCGAGTCAGCATTGACAGTTGTTAAGCTTTGTGGTTGGGACAATGTTTGGTCTATTAGGTGATTGACCATCTTTATTCCTTCAATTTTTTTTTAAACTTTAATGCTAGATCAAGATATGTATATATATATACATACATTTGTATCAACAGTTTTTATCAATACTTCTTTGTGGTCAGGTATTTTTAGATTAAGATATTTATGTAATTGTTTCATGCACTGAAATCTAGTTAATTATACCTCATGACACAATTTATTCTGTGATCTAATTTATCATGGTACAATTAAAAATGATTTATAACAAAACTTTTTTAACAGCGTTCAGTTTTGATTTTATCTATTGAGAAGTCACTTGTCATAGTTTGAAAAATTTTGTTTCAGGTGTGTGAATGGCCATGGTTTATTTACTATAGAAGTTACAACAGAGGATGGAAGGAGTGCACATTGAAGTATACCATAGCAGCTAATGATGTTACAAGAAAATTAAAACCGCCAAATATAGTAATGAAGGGGTGCTCATTGCAATATATATTTGAAGGTAATATTCTTTTTCCTTTTCAAAGAGCTTCATACCACATCTTCTATTTTTATAATAACAACTTAGTTCATTAATTGCCAAAATCAGTCGAGTTCTTAAAATTGTCAAAATTGGCATTAAAGTCATTGCTCACAGACAACATTACCAAATGGTAAACAAACATTTGATTTTCAGGTCATCATTAAAAGAAGATGGTCACTTGAACTGTTCCTGCTACAATTAATGATAACAACATATCTTTAATTACCATATATACTGAAAGCATTCGGCAAAAAAATCATGTCTTGATTGAAGTAAATTTGAAGGCAGTACTTCAAAACATTTTAAAACTTTTAATAATCATTCATATTTTAAATTTATTCATATACCAATAATATTTTTTATGTATTTTCTTTCAGATGAAGTCCTCCAGAACTAACAAAGACGATAAATTTTTCAAACATTAAAATATTTTTGAGCTTCTAGGCAGTATTTTAGACTTTTGAATGCAAATGCATCATGAATTAAATGGGCAAAGCAATTAAGGTGTTCTGAAGACTACATAAGACTTTCTTTACCACAATCCATGGTGCCCTGTGCAGGTCCGGGTGTTAAAAGAATAGGCCTGCAGCAGTGCTAAGCTTGTCGTAAAAGGCAAATAAATAGTGCCCACAAAACAACTGGGATGTGTGCCCCAGGTGGTTGAATGGGGTACCCCTGGCGTGTTACATGCTGGGGTTGTCAGGCTATAATACGGAAAACCTGACTGCAAACCATAGTGGTGCACCGTGTTGGGAAAGATGCCACATTCCTCGCACGTTAAAGAAACCTACTGTGGTATTCTCCCGGAGTAGAAACCATAGGGTTCCGCCACAGGAGGCTAAATTGCCAGATCCTACCCACCTCTCCCTATTTCCAGTGGCAATCAAAATTTGTCGACCCCATTGTCCTCGTGTCCCATCCCTTTTTCATTTCATGTTAATTTTGTCATCCATTTCATGTTCATCGTCTGAATATAGCTGAAATATTGCTGCTCGGACGTTAAACCCCAACAAACAAACAAACAAACAATCCATGGTGAAAGTCATTGAGGCATTGATCACTATGGTATTTCCATCTTCACTCAGAATTGATTTGAAATTGTTCATTCTTCTATTGTTTGAAAATAAAACGTCACCTGGTTTAATTATAATTGTATTTTTGATACATTACATGGACATTTTGGCTTGTGCTTCATAAATAATTCATATCCCCCTTTCTGTTTGAGTGCCAAAGGTTGCAGGTTCAATCCCCAGCCAGAAAAAAGACAAAAAATTTGTCTTTGCTGCTTCTCATTCAAGCTGACAGCATTTAGGAGTAAAAGCAAAGGTTAGCTTACAGAGGCAAGAGTCTGTATAATGTGTCTTTGTGGAAAATCCTGCTGAGCATGTCAGTCTAGTACAAAGCAGAGCTATTACATCAACTTGTTCTCGCCCTGATGTGCACGTACTAGGTTGACACTGGATGTTAAACAATAATTTATCCATTCATCCATAAAATCTGGTGTCAGTCTGGTACAAAGAACAGTTCTTATTGCATTTATATCATATCAACATCTCAGTTCACGATTCTAAAGATATGAACAGACCTAGAAGAATCATTCAGTTACATCTTAAAACATTTTCGATAAAAATATCATGAATCTTACTTTTTCACCTCCTGTAACAATTTTGGCCCCATTAAGTGTGACCCATCTAGATAGAAAATTTTCTTAATGTATTACTGAAGATGTTGCTAATGTTACCATTACAAACTGGTTACTTGTGTATTCATTTGATACAAAGTACACCTGCCAATGACATTCTGTATATTTAAAAATTCTACACCAGACCGTACAATTTAATTACTCAAAGCATCTATTAAGCACCACTGTGTGCATACATTTTAACTTTTAATGATGTTGTTGCTAATGTGACATATCCAAATGTCACTAACGTTACTCTTTTTTTGTCTCCCTCACTTTAGCAACAGCCTTAATTCAAAACATGTTTTTTTTTAAGAATCTGGCACAAATTAAACTAGTAAAGAGTAAATATTGGCAACACATGCAACTTTATACTGAATCAATTCTTTTTACAGTGTTTTATATGTCATTTACTTTGAAAAACATAAACTTTTTGTCCGATTTTCCATGTGTCACATGTCCATCATCTTAAACATATTTATTTTCCACTAATATAATAGAAATAGTTACGTATAAGATGCTGAATATCTTCCTAAACCCTTTACCTTTCAGAATTTATTTTTGTTTTATTGCTGGTTAAAGCCTTTAAACCAAAATTAATGAAATTTTGGACTAGGGTGCAAAATGTGGGTATCCCTGTTTCCTTGGCAACCATTCAATAATTTCTTACACTATTTACTCCCTTTTTTCAGAATTATGACCTACTAATAATAAATTTTCAGAAAATATAATTTTTATTCATGTAATGCCTTCTTTAGTTATTTATCATTAAAGTAGCAGGCAGAACACAATACTGTAAAATCAGCCATAAGCAAAATGTGTACAACCTGAAGTCCAACACTACATAATTTATTTTAGGGGTCTACTGTTTATATTCATTCTAGTATAAGTTTGAAGAAAAACAGAATGAGATGTCAGTAAAAGTAGAAAAATATGTGAACTGCCTGTGGAATGAATTTTCTACATTTTTGTCATTTCTAATTTTTTATCCTTTCATTGTGTCTTGAATATGTTTAATTTTGTATTTTTTTAATGCGCACAGTAAATATATCACAAATGTATCACAAGAGTCTATAGGAACTTTTCCAAGTATTAAGAGATGTAAGATAACTTTACCAAAAAGGTCTATGGTAACTTCCCCATGTAGAATGAGATATGAGATACCAACTACATCACAAGCGTCTTTAGAAACTTTTATATGTAGTTAGAATTTTGAGATACCAACTACATCACAAGGGGTCTAAAGTAACTTTCTCCAAAGCAGTAAGAGAAGGGAAATACCAACAAAAATTGAAGAAAATCTGTGAGCAATTTCTGAGGTGTAGCATCCACAAAATATAACGGATGGACAGACACGCACTGACACCAGTATTCCAATATACCCTTTCGTGACAAAAAGATTTAATAGCTGTTACAATATCATTTCTACGCCATTTCCCCATATTCTTACAAAATAAGGTGGTGCAAGTTGTTTTAAGGACAACAAAACCTAAGGTACTTTTCCTCTAACATTACCTTAAAGATAAATTTTTCTTAATTTGAGCAAGTAAAATTTTCATTAACTTGCTCAATAGGACAAGGTTTGCAAAATGTGAACGTCATTCCCTGGTCCTGTAACATTTCCAGGTCCTGTTACATTCCCAGGTCCTATTACATTCCCAGGTCCTGTTACATTTCCAGGTCCTGTTACATTCCCAGGTGCTATTACATTCCCAGGTCCTGTAACATTTCCAGGTCCTGTTACATTCCCAGGTCCTATTACATTACCTTTTCTGCAGTAGCTATAACCATTAAAGCTCTGTTCATACACAAAGAGAGGAGCTTATTCCTTGCATTCATTGTCCACGTCTATAAAAACAAATGTCAAGATTAATTAATATATATATATCTGTGTGTGTGTGTGAGTGTGTGTGTTATGAAATGTGTAGTCATATAGACAGATTCGCATATTGCAACACAATACAATTCTTTATAAATGCTTTAAAAAAATAAATGGAAAATTATAACCATAAAAAATAAAGAGCTACGCTTTAAGACCATGATACGCCCTTTGCCCTTTAACTTGTCCTTTCAATGAATTTATATGATCAAATAGAGATACTGTGAGCCCTGTCAAATATTCTCCCCCCCCTCAAAAAAAAGTAAATTAAAAATGTACAAAAAATTTGGCATGTCAAGGCTACCACAAGTTTAACTAAGTTTGTTGTCTTGATTTTTCATACATTCATTTTTATCTTGTTTAAAACACACTTTTCTGACAAGGTTACCAAGTACCTTTTATATTTATTAGTTGATTATCATTACAAATGGTCCATTTTCAATGATTTTTCAATGAATAAAATTTCCTTTGCTGTTTCCGCCTTTTTTTTCAAAGAGTAAAACTTCATTACACAGAAACGATAAATCTGAAATTTATAAAAATCGGAAGGGACCTTACATCAATAGATATGAACTATTCACCAAAGTTTCAAAAAACATGGTGAAAGTGTTTTGAATTATTGTCCGAAGTGAGGATGACGGATGGACAGACGGAAAACAGTATACCACAATGCGTCCTGTCTTACAGAAATGATTTTATGACTTAAAAGTAAGCAGTAAATGGTAAAATTAAAAATAAATATACAGTGAAATAAAGAGTCTTCATATTAAAATCAAAAACAGAAATGGGCTTAACAGTGGAATACAAATATCAAAGAAAACAACAAAAAATTGGGTCAGGTAAGGAAAAAACAGCATATAACAAAATATATCAGATTAGTGTCATATGATTCAAAATGTGTAATTTGTGAAAATACATTAAGGGCTTTTAATTAGTGTTTGATCGTAATACAGAACCCTCTAATTCTGATCCAGAGCTTATAGGTCCTAGACCTTTAACCCTTTACCTTGTCACTTTTATGAGAACTGCTGGTTTTCTCCAAATGAACCATTGCCTTGAAACGCGGAAAACTAAAGGACCTTCAAATGTTGAAAATAAATTTTAACCCCTGACATAAAAAGTGGGACTGATACTTAACACAGAACATTCCTACAAATTGAAATTTCTTGTATACTTAAAACACAAAAAAAAAAAACATTATGAAGATCGCTCACATACAGTAACATTTCGCAGTTTTTGCAATTGAAAACTTCTAAGGAATACTACGCTGACATACTCAAAAAGAGGATACTATTTTTTTTGTGATTATCTCCACCATAGTCAAAACTCATAAACATGATATGTTTCCTATTTAATGTGTTACCTGTCCAACTGGTCCATTTGGTTGGATATTAGCCATTCTACCCTGGATAGCCTGGATTGGTAACTTCAAGAATTTTGACCTAAAAGAGCAAAAAGTCACAATTTTTATATAATGTTAGTAAAATGTTATAATGAATTTATGCTATTTACAAATTAATAAATTGAAATTAAGGAGTTAAAAAAATGAAACTTTAGATAAAAAACCAAAATAAAACAAGAAATCCTGCTAAAACCAATTCAATAGATCTCATACTGTACTCCCTGTATCATTTGGTTCATGCTTTCTATTTGTATATATGAAAGTACTGAGAAAAATCAAATGAATGAGTTTGCTATATTTGATGCTCTACACAGTAGCAATTAAATTTGATTGTAAAGTTACATCAAAGTTGATGAGGACTTCATAGTTCAACTTCTACTTTCTACACCAATATACAAGGAGTTATCTATCATAATACAAATTAGTAAAAAAGTAAAAAAGAATTCCTGAATATATATCATTCTGAGGGGGTGAAATTGAAGAGTGCCCTTTCCAACATCTCACTCTCAGATCATTATTCATTAGTTATATCATACCTTAGTAGTCTAAGTTTACTTCTGTGTACACTACATGTATTACCATAATCAACAAAGTACAACTGAAAAAGACAAAAACTTCAAAGGATAATATGAGGCAGGTGAAATCTGAAAAACTCCCAAAGAATCATAATTATTACCACCTATTTAAAAGGCTTGGTCCTATCAAATGTTGGTCAGAAAAGTTAGGCACTCAGAAGAGAACTAGAAATCACTGAGATGGAATCCATCTTTGTGGGCCCTGCCATGCAATTATGCCATATATACAAAATGGATTTCAAAAAAGCTTATCAACTAAAAATTTTCTTTTTTTAATGCTGCACTCATATTCAAAATTTACCAGTAGAGAACGAAGTAAGGAATCAAATATATTCTGGACAGGAATTTGACCATGGTAAAAGACTTATCATCTTTAGGTAACTTAGCCACATGCCATAAATCAAAAGCCCATATCGAAAAAAAAAGTTACAGCCGAAAGACTTGTTTGTCACCATAAAAACAGGATTTTGACCTTGAGGTCAAAGTTCAAGGTCACAGGCAACTATCCATGGTACTTGATACATCATTATTATGTGATCTACCCACATGGAAAATATCAAACGCCTACATCAAAAGTAAAAAAAGTAACAGACACAAGTTTGTAAAGGCCGCACAAACAATTTGATCACTATAGAGCAACGGCCACTTTCCATAGCGGGGCCCCAATTATCGGTAAGACTGATAACTTCACTTCTGTGTAAAAAAAAAAAAAAAAAAAAAAAAAAAAAAAAAAAAAAAAAAAAATCATTTGATTTGTATTTCATTGTTGAAGCTAGCAAAGGTTTTCCAAGACCCATTTGGTTTTCAATTTCATTTAACAGAATATGAAAATAGAGTTGCCATGATTTTACTTTTAAGCTCCTGAATAAAGGTGCAAACTAAATACTGATACTTGTACTGGACGTAAGTATAGTGGACCCAATTTATTAATTCAGCATGATATAATTTGATCATGTTTCAGAACAATTTTCTTCCCTCCTTTTTGAAGACCACAATTTAATAGTCATGCTTTAACAGTTTTTTTTCAAGTATCTAAAACAACATATACACTGAAAACTAAACCAATTTATCAGCAAATAGCATTTTAAGTGTCAATTACCTCTACATGAGGTCCAGTTTCTAGCTTGGTTATGATACATCTATGATAATTATCATCCTCAGGGAAGACAGCAGCTACAACTAATCCTACAATCAGTAGTTCATCAGGGATAATGTAATAGTTGCTTTCAGCTGTCTTATAGCAGTATCTGTAATGAAATAAATTTGCTGACACATCTGATGCCCTGCATTTAGCTCACACTTGTTAATAAGAAACACAATATACCAAGTCTTCACAGTTAATATCTTAATCATACAATATTCTCTTATATCTAGGTAATCATAATGATCGATAGATTGCAAATGTGTAAGTGATATTGCCTGAAACATTAATAATGCCCTGAGCCACAGGCGAGGGCATTATAAATGTTTTAGGCATTCTGAGGGGTGAAATTAATACTTAAGGAGGTAGACCTAGGGTAAGGGAAATAACTCTTGAAATCAGTGATATTTTGTATCATATTCAATTTAACCAAAGCCTTTCAAGCTTTCCTTTGAAAGAGAATGAAATACGTCTGAGTTACTTCGATGCTTACATGAGATTGATGTAAAATGAGGAATACAAACCTTCCAATGATTTAAAAGAGTTGTGTCCCTTACCAAAGATCTACTTCCTTATGTAGCTAGGAATACTGTCACTGAACATCCTCACAAAAAGTATAGTCCACTTATTAACCCTGGAAGCACGTTAAAATTTCTTCCCATGGATGCATCCAAACAATAATTTTCATTCTTTGTACAATAATAGGTAATGCATTATATTCTTATTAAGTTTCTTTAAATTTCATTGAACAATGACATCCATATCACAATGGAAGATCAGCAAACATACCTTGGTGTAACCTTCAATAAAAGACTTACATAAAAACAGCATATAATGCCAGACAAAAACTAAACATGAGTACAAACTGGGGTGCTAATGAGAAAGTTTCGAAATCTGTCTACGAAGGAAATGGACACCCACATCTAGAATATGGCTCTAGTGCTTGGATGACGGCAGCTAAGTCTCACCATCAGACTCTAGATAAAGTCCAGAATCAGGCACTCCGCATCATCACAGGAGCCATGAAATCAACACCTATTATTGGTAATTAAGGAAATTACAAACCATAATTAAGTAAGAGAAGAGAATGTAAAGCTATGATACAGGCCACTAAATATCAATGCTTACCATACCACCCAATGAATGAGAGACTGAAACAACTACCCTCAGGCAGACACAAAAGATCCAGCTTCACACTAGAAAAAAGACCATTGCAAAGAAAACACCTAGAACATCTACCTAAGCATGTCAAACCTATAGATTTTAAAACGAATGACAATCTATGCACAGATAAGGAGGACAATGTAATCATTCAGACAACAGTTCCATTACTCAGTGCCAAAGATGAACAATCAAACATCGTCAGAAAGACCTTAACAATAAGCATGCTGGAAGAAGAGTACCCATCAGAACTGTACGCCAGAGTTTACACAGACGGTTCAGCCACAAATGCGACAACAAAAGGAGGGGCCGGTATCTACATAGAATACCCAAATGGAGAACAACAGTCAATGACAATACCAACAGGATTATATTGCTCCAACTACAAGGCTGAAGAAGAAGTACTCATCCATTCGGCAAATTACATCAAGGAAACCGCAGAAAATATGCAAGTAGTATTCCTAACAGATGCCCTCTAAGTAATACAAGCACTGACCAACAACAAACTACCACAACTTGAAAGAGCTATTTATTCCATCAAGAGCCTTAAAACTGCAATACAGAAATGAAAACGCAGATAAGATAGCAAAGGAAGGCACTCAACAACAGCAAGATGAAAATCCTGTCTGCTACACAGAGATGAAGGCCATTAAATCTCTGCACAATACCCCTCTGAAGCAAGATAGCTATCATCAACTAAAAAGATTTGTGCGAACTACAATCTTCAGGCTCAGGACAGGACACAACAGACTTAACCAACATCTGTACAGAGTTTTGAAGGTCATACCATCACCTAAGTGTCCCTGTGGAGAAGCAGAGCAGAATAAAGAACACTTTCTGAAGACATGCAAGTCACACCAGGCACAGAGAGAAAGAGGATATGGGATAAATCAACCCCCATTATAGAGAAACTATATGGGCCAGTGGAAGACCTACAGAAGACAGCCAGATCTGTTGAGGAGACTGGCATTCAAGTGTAATGGCGAACGACAAGAAGATTGAACAATTTGGGAAGACCAATTTGCACTTAAGAGTTATAAATCTCCCCTTGCAGTCAATAAGCAATAATTTTATTTCTTTACACATATATCTACCTTTGATGCCTAATCTTACTTTAAGTTTCATTAGAATTTAATGACTGGATAATGAATTGTCATTGCAACAGAAGCAGACAGACAAACAAGATGATTTCTGAACACTCTCCCTCCCAATTTTCCAAAGAAGTAAATCCTACTGCAAAGGGCTATTTCATTTCAGCATAGTCATAGGACAGCATTATCGACAAACTACATGGAGCAATTTTAAAATCACTTCATGTGGGTTGTCCATGTCAAATGGAATAGATGACATAAATCATTCTTACTCAAGCTGGTTCATTAATTTTTCCAAAGCACTTGTTGTCTTCTTGGATCTGATCTGGAACCAGAAGAGTCCAGGAGAAACAATATTGGAAACATATGACTCAAAGAAGTCACCAAGGGGGGGTAACTCCAATTGTCTGTAACAAGCTCCTGGCAGAATAGCATCTTCAGGAATGCTGCTTTTGGCTTCTTCCTAGAAATAACAGTATGACACTATTTTAACTGAACCAACACAAAGTAAGGTATCACTTCACCAAGTAAATGCAGTGCATCTCATTGGACATTAACTGATATCTTGTCACATTGTGGGGAATAAACTTTGCATATTAAAAATCAAAACCATTCATAGTTTACAAGAGTACAACTGAAAAACTTAAATGGGGAAGGGTTTAAATTAATGTAGGTCACAGATCTGTGACATTACAACATTATCACCCCCTCCCCTATGTTCTATACCTCTTCATTAGGAATGTACTTCAATTTGTCTGTTCTCTGTGGTACTATTGTATCTAATGGTAACACCATAATTATACCTACAGAATTAGGAAAAATTGTTTTATTATTTAAGCAGTGGTCCATAAGTAAATAAAAATCTGCACAAAATCACAGATAGCTCATCTAAGTCCAAAGTCCCATAATTCTAATACAAAATTGGAAATCCAGAAATGAGAAAGCATGCATTCATTCATGAAGGCAAACATTGTAAATAAAAATTCAAAACCCATCAAAGTGTTTTGGAGTTTTTGTGTGATGTGTGGATAGATGTCACACAGCAATACCTCTGATAAAGTAACACCAACCTGTAAAGGGACTGAATATACCTGAGAAAATAGTCATTAAGTTACAAAGGGACTGAATATACCTGAGAAAATAGTCATAAGTTACAAAGGGACTGAATATACCTGAGAAAATAGTCATTAAGTTACAAAGGGACTGAATATACCTGAGAAAATAGTCATAAGTTACAAAGGGACTGAATATACCTGAGAAAATAGTCATTAAGTTAATTACAGTCATCTAGTATCACAGCTATGCAAACATGAAATGAACTTATATTTGAACTCATTTGGAAAGGTTTTTAACTTGAATGTCATTATTTCCAATTATGTGATCCTTGGTTGAATCCACTTGCCCCAGGAATATCATACTGAAATGTATCACAATACTAACAGTTCAAGAAACAACCATCTACTCATTATAACCAGGATTAAAAAATGTTTACATATCAGTTATACATCTCTACTTCTTTGAATAAATATTGATGGTACATGTACATGTAAAGATTAGTTTCAAATACATAAAACTTTTCTTTACCTAAATCTTGTTCCATATTACTTCAAAGATAAGCATCAGGGGTAATTAAAGAGTAAAGCTTATAAGTTCTTACCATCCCCTTTATATTTAAATTGGAGTAGAGTATCAGTTAGAGATAACAGAAACCTTTCTACAGAAGAAAATCCAAATTCTTCTACATCAAGTGAATCACCAGTCAGTTTCTGCAATGCATATGACACATTTCAATTATGGTAATCAGACCAGTTTATGCCACTTTATAATAAACCATATTTTATAAAAATGACTGATTAAATCATGAATTATGTTATTTTTAAGTTTGATACAGTAGTGAGATTCACAATATATCCAGGGTAATTTACAGATTTCTTAGAAACTACGAGTGAACTACAGAGCAGCTAGTAAAGTTAAAACTTCAAAACAATTAAACAATGATTGCTCCATTACAATCCATTGATACTCTTCAAACAATTTACATCTTCTATTCTTAATAACCATGTAATTCAGGTTGCTTTATAAAGGATTTGTTCTGTTTATTTGCATGAGACTGTATGCATAAATGTGTTGCCTGTTCATAGTGATTTTATGATGAGTATTTTTATGCGAGTCATACCTGATAAAAAGCCAGGAAATCTCCAAGGGGTATACCATCCTTTTTACACATAACCACCTGACGAATTTTCTCTTTCAGATCTAGATCAGCACTCTTCTGACTTGAATGTCTTTGTCTTTCAGACTTCTCTTCAATTATGTATGGTTAAGTAGAATTTTAAATGGTAAAATGTCCTAATAAATTCTTATACAGTGATAGAAATAACTTCTTTGCCAAAAGATACATAGCTAACCCACCAAGTTCAGTTTTACATAACTAGAGGCTATAGAAAGCTTGAATTATTCACTTGGTCAAAAATAATCCTTTTAACTTTCTAAAGCTAGACTCTTGACCTTACATAGTTCTCCACCAGATTTTCATATTACAAAATAAATCCTTCATAGTCATTTTTGAAATCTTCAAGGGCAATAGCTCAAACATCGATCAACAGATCTTCATGATGATTTTGGCATAGGTCCATCTCACCATGCTGATTAATTTTACCCCTTGAAAAAAAGCCTAAATCCTTTGGTTTTCAAGTTATTTCCACAGATCCACAATTTTTAGAAATGGTGACCAAGTTTTTCAACAGATCAAAAATCTACTCCCACTGACTATTAAGGATATCCAAACTAACATTCATGCCATGTTTGGTTACAGTCTATTCTACTAGTAGTCTCAGTGGAGATTTTCAAAGTTGGAAATGTAAAATTCAAGAAAAAATCCATTTCATGACACATTACTCATTCATCTGTCTATCCATCTTTCTGAGGTCTCACTAACAACTTCCAGGTAAAATGGCCACCCCCCTTCCCCATGTAGTACCAAGAACACACTGAACCTAGACCTTTGCATGATAAGTGCATAATTTGTGTGTATTCTGATTAAAAGTAGTCAAAATAAAGCTGAGAATGTGTACTTCAGTTTAAAATCATATTTGTAATTTACTACAAAAGTGTATGAATACTGTTTACATGTGTGAGTAATTTGCCTCCGTGATGTCAATTAGCAGAAAAGGTAAAAATGTTGATTTTCAGTATTTTTTATTCAAGTAAATTTTGTTAAGAATTTCTATAAACATCGTACTATTAGCATAATGATTTTGAAATCCTTATTTTACAAGCTTTGCAATGGTATGCAACTTGAAGATGTCATTTGTCCTTGGAATTCCCAGTGAAACTTTGAAATTTACTTTTTATAACATGAAAGTAATGGAAACATTAGAAGTGGTCAGTTAGACCTGAAAATTTCAGCACATGTCCAACTCATCATACTGAACAATTTTACTCCCTTCAACCGTCTGAATATAGATGAAATACTGCTGCTCAGACGTTAAACCCCAACAATCAATCAATCAATCCCAAATTTCTGCAAAACCCCACTGTTTCTGAGTTATTTGTAGAATTCTGAAATACATGTATGCTACCTATGGTATATTTTTAGCAAAGGCGGCATGTTTTTTGCCAAATCAAAAATCCCCAAGCACAGGTTGTTAAAGATATTCTAAATAACATCCCTTCTAACTTTTGTTTCAATCCATCTAATAGTTACAAAGGAGAAGATTTTCAAAGTTAAGGGAAAAAAATCAATTTCAGGACCCATAACTTATTCAAGTGTCAATGGATCTTTCTGAAAATCTTGGCAAAGGTGCATACCATCACGCTGAACAAGATTTAGCTAAACCCAACTGTTACTGAGTTATATTCATGATTCTCCAATTTGACCCTTATGGTCTATTTTAGTAAATGTTTTTTTGCCAGATCAAAAATCCCAACACAAGAATTGCTAAAAACACCCTTAGGCACATTCATGCAACGATTGGTTACATTCTGTCTAATTGTTTCAAGGAAGATGTTTGAAAAGTTAACGGATGATGATGACAGACTACAGACACATAGTGTCCTTTTGGCCAGGTGAACTAAAAAAAATCTATCTCTGTTTTTGCTCCAATTTAGAATTTTCATATTTTGACTTGACCAATAGGAAAAAGATACTTCTAATTCCATATCATCTTCCAAATGTACCCAAGATGTTTTAGAAATGCTGGAATTTTTCATCAACATATTTGTCCTGTGTGCTGGACATGTTTTTCAACTTACGGTGGGCATTCCAATAGGAACAAATTGTGCTCCTCTACTCATTGCCCTATTACTTCACTCTTATGAGGCTGACTTTATAGCTGATCTAAGTTATCATTAAACAATCCATTTCAAGGATTTTATACATCGCATATACACTAAAGAACTTGAGATAAAGAATACTACAAACACTGTGAAGTCAGCCTCATATGGCCAAAATTTTTTTATAATCTGTTTTACGGGACCGCTCACCCTATTTTAGCCAAAAATAAAATAAAAATAAAAGTATGTGAATGTCGTTTTATTTTTGTAAATTCTGCCGACAGCTGGAATATTTGCGAGAAAATCCCATGCTAAAAATAAAAGAAAATAGATCGCAAGTTTTCATTGGACGAGTAAAAAAGAAACAACCAATCAGTGATCGTTTTATTTTAGTAAGCTTTCAGAAGCTCTCGGCATTTATCATTAATTAATGAAAAGCACTGAAAGTCAATGGCCGACCACAACAACAATGGGATCGAGGGTCAGCCTACAATTATTTCAAACTCGTTCACTCGTTATTTTTAGGGAATACAGAAAGGTGAATCTTTCAATCCATCAACAAACTAACTGATGTTTTGTTTGTTGGGGTTTAACGTCCGAGCAGCAATATTTCAGCTATATTCAGACGAAACTAATTGATGAGATTGTCGATGAGAAAGCTGCGGTTGTCATAACGAAGATGTCCTGCCTTGGTCCAACGAACATTTTCATTATACAAGGATTAATTATATAATTAACTCCATGACTATGAAATAAATGCTTGTTAACCAAACAACATTCTCGCACACTGCCCAACACACTAGTGGGCAATATTAGCTTAAAAGTTATGTCTAAATCTCAACATATCTTGTAACACAGTAAAAACATTCTGCACATAAATTATTTACATTTTTCAAAGCAAGAGTTGTCCAACATAACACCTCCGCAATTGATACTGATGTAACCAACTATTTCAATACCTATTGCAAATTCAAAATAATCATCTTATCTAGAAAATGCTCCTATCTAATGACCAAGAGATAAGATTATCCTCTATGGATAAATTAATGGAATCACATTTATATACTGTACTATGTAAACATCTTGCCTATAAATTACCATTTTATCTGGCCTGGACAGCTGATGATTACTGGTCATTATAATAATATTATAATAAATGTACATGTCATTATTGTAAACAACACAGACGTTTTTAAATTTAACTATCAAATTACATAAACCAAAGATTGATGGACAACACTGCACATCTCAGCTGCAGCTTTTTAACAAGATCATTTCACCTACCAATAAAACCATTATCAAAACACATTATATCAATAAGATGCCAACATCCAGTCATAACTAGGACACAATACAAATGTGATTCTCCAACTAATAACCATAACTGATCAGTGACAATAAGGTCAAATGTGGCATGGGTTCTGATGTATTTACCTAGGCAAAAATATATTGTCAGAAGGGTCAAACTGTTCACAAATGACTTGAAATACACATTCAAAACACTTAGGAAATGTAGCCAAAAACTTGGAAAGGGGTACAAATGTATCTACACATCAAAAATATTTTATACATCTTCTTTTCAAAAGTAAAAATTTGTGTGTATTCTCTGTTTCATTGTGAAAACAATATCAATCAGTCATAATAATTAAAGAAGTGAAATGTAGATCAAAATTGGGTATGAAAAGCTTTTACTTTTCGCACATTTAGAATATAGCAAAACAAAAAACAAAAAAACAAAACAAAAAACAATTACTTTTATTTTTTATTTCTTCCATCCACTCGCCAAGATTTTGCCTTTTATTTTGATTTTTATTTGCTCCCCTCAACCCAATTTTTTTTTTAAAAAATCCCGTAAAACAGATTATCAAAAAAGTTGGCCTACTTCACCCTACAAATGTACACTTAGAGAAATCCAAGGTAAAGGAAACTATTGACCGAACTATATGACAAACAAGATGACTTTTCATTCCATATTGTCAACTTTCCTTTCATCTGTGGCAACATCCCTTCATGCTTATTTACTTTTGTTATTTTGTATGTATCATTTTGGTTAATTTATGTTCTTTGTTGTTATTGTCTGTTTACCAGGACTAATCTCTGTTCCTGGATTACAATCTTTTGATTTCATAGAATCTTGATTCCCTTGATTACTCTTTGCATCTGCGAAATGGAGTTTTCATATCACAACTAATATGTTATGCCTGAGCTTGCCATAACTAAGCAGACTTTTTGTACCACACTAGACTTCTTACAAAAAGGCTTCTGAAACATGGTTTTATAGCTACAAGATGAAGTCATCACTACAGAAGTTATATTGTTGTCATCCTAAACTCTTGGATTGTTACAGTATATCAATCTGCACCAAGAGAACTGATTTGTTCACTGTGTTATAGTTTTCCTTTCCTCTTACATCTACCCCAAACTTGACTATCTATAAGCAGCTTGGTGGGTGTTTCTAGAAAAGCAGAGGATGCTTACCATACTGTGCACCTGGTCCACGTTCCCATTTTTTAGTGGAGTCCAAGCTGCCCATTTACTTTCATGGCTTTGTCTGTATTAATTTGTTTATTTTATGTTCTTTGTTGTGTGTGTCTATTTCCATGTCTGGTCTTTGTCCCTGAATTACATTCCTTTGATTTCAACTACATTCTTGGTTCCCTTGATTACTCATGGCAATTTAGCTAGAATTTATTTACAAAGTATAACACTGCTTATAATGCATACAATATTTCAGGACCCATGTAAATAAAATTTCAAAGGTCCAAGGTAAGAAATTGAGTGTACCGGACCTCAGGATTGATTTTAAATACAATGGGGACATAACTTTTTGTAGATTTAAATTGGTCTGGAGCTGGCATGCAAGTTAACTTCTGGTAGTCTTTAGTTTGTTCATTTGCGTAATTTATATTCAGTTTATTTCTGTTGTAACAAGGGACCTTTTTGAACAGAATTTAAGGAGTGATCAATGGTGTAATATTTTTTCCACAGTGGTCAAATCTTAAAGGGGAGGGTTGTGATCATGCCAAAGTACTTCAACCCTGCAGCATATTGAGAAAAACTTCATTAAAGATTCCTGATGCAGGGATAATTTTACGAGTCAAAAAACAAAGCGGAAATTGGAAAAATCAAAAGTACATAGTAAATACACAGTAAAAAAAAGAAGAATCATAACGGTAAAATCTAGATTTGAAATAGCGGACTTCCGCAAAAAATTGGAAAAAAAATATGTCTGTTATGTAACCAGAGTACTTTGATACCTTTTTTTGTTGGCTTGGCAGGTATCCTAGCATCAAACAGTAACCAGTCACCTTTAGAGCTAGGTCGTTCAATACGGATCTCATCTGGGTAGGCATTACAAAGCTCAATTACACTCATAAAACCAAGGTCCTTAAAACTCAGCATCTTATCATATTTCATCTTTAAAAGATCGAGAACAAGCATACTGTTATACATTAAAGAAACATATTTTGAAAAAAATTTTGACATCCTTACTATGATCAATGGCTGAAAAAATGCCCGAAACTGCAATCCCCTTGCAATACTTTTGTAAACAAAAATCTTAATTGCTATTGGTAGAAAGAATTTCCTTTATGCATAACCTTAAAAAAGAAAAACTAATTTGTATGGTCAACAGGAAGTAAATATGCAAGGAACCTAGGAAATGGAAGATATGGTACAAGTCAGCAGTAATATACCAAATATCTAACCATTCCATCTAACAGAAGCTGTTACCGAAAACTTTAACAGACAAACAGATGAACAAGGTAATTGCAATACAGGCCCCTACTCTAAACTATAAATGAAAAAAGAATTACTGGCACAGAGGTTCCTATAAAATTTCATCAAAATCCATTGAGCTGTTTAGGAGGAGCTGCGCTGACAAGAAATGTGGACAGGCAGAGGGATTCCTTTATACCCCATTAACTTTGTTTGCTGGAAGTATAATAAAACTCATATTGAAATTATACTTCATTAAAAAAAAAAACCAAAATGTATAAACAAACTTAACAATAACAACATGCTGGGAAAGAAATCTCAATCCTTTCCGCTGACACCAACATTTTATACCAATGACTTAAAATACATGTCTGACCCTCGATTTATCTGGCAAATTCAACTTGTTTTTGTTTGTTCATTGACTTTGATAAAAAAATCATCAATTTGACTAATACACCATATTGACTTACAGGTGTAAAAATACAGTATAATTAGATAAAGGGCAACTTTCCTTTTTTTAATAAACTGCATTTTATTGAAAGTAGTTTGCTCAGTGGCAGATCCCGGTGGGCTCCCCCCCCCCCCCCAAAAAAAAAAATTCTTGACAGGATCCCCGGCAAGGATCACTTAAGTGTTTTTCATGACTTAACACATACAATTTTCAACACTTTTTTTTAAGGCCCCCCCCCCCCTGGATCCACCACTGTTGCTGACCTAATAAATAAATACCATCAACATTTTAATAACTACTCATGATTGTTTTTTTTGTGTTAGCATATTTTATAAGGTTTTGAAATCAGCTAACATTACCCACAGTGTACAACTCTAGCACTGGGCTTTTAGTCCCTAGCCAGTGAATTATCAGTTTCAAGATAGTTTAATTAAATAACAAAAAATTGATTACCTTATACAGGAAGGGAAGTTGACTAGCCCACACACCATCAGGTTTTTCTGCCAACATCTACAAAATTAAAAGATGCGTGATTCTTATTACCCAATCCACACTGTTTTTCAGATAGAAATAAGTGTACCCTGAAGATTTTTTGTCATTTTTCAATAAGCACTGTTCAATTCAAAATGTCAATTAGCAGAAAATGTAAAAATGTTGATTTTCAGTATTTTTTATTCAAGTAAATTTTGTGAAGAATTTCTACCATCATCATACCATTAGCATAATGATTTTGAAAGCCTTATTTTCCAAGCTTTGTAAAGGGATGCAACTTTAAGGTGTCATTTGTCCTGAGAATTCACAATGAAATATAGAAAATTACTTCTTTAACATGTAAAATAATAGAAACGTTAGTAGTTAGTGAGACCTTAATAGATTAAAATGAAAATTATAACTCTGATAGATCTCATTATACTGAACACGTTCATCCCATATCAGAATTTGGCTAAACCTAACGGTTTTGGAAATATATGCAAATAACTACTGTCTGACCCCTATGTTCTATTTTTAAGTAACAGCGGTCATCTTTTTTGACAACTCAAAAATCTCTACATCAGTTCTATGCAGGATACCCAAAAGAACTTTCATACCAAGTTTGGTTCCAATTGGTCAAGTAGTGTCACAGGAGAAGATTTTTATAAGAAATAAAATTAAAATTAGCAAATAAACATCAAAAAAGGGCAATAACTCCAACATTGCTTAGCAGATTAAAACAAATATTTGACCATGAATAGATCTTGCATGCTGATCACTTTAACCCTATGTCAGAATTTGGCTAAACCTAAATATTTTGGAGATATATCCAAAAATGACTGTCTGATCCCAATATTCTTTTTTTAATAACAATGGCCATGTTTTTCAATGGATCATAAATCCCCACTTCAGTTCTACGCAGTATACTCCATTCATACCAAGTTTGGTTCTGATAGGTCTTGTAGTTTCAGAGAAGAAGAGTTTTGAAAAATTGTTAACGACAGCAATGGACATAAAGTGATGGCAATGATCCAAATGACCTTTGGTCGGGTGAGCTGAAAATGGGATAGGACACAAGGATAATAGGGTCGACGAAATTTGATCGCCACTGGAAATAGGGAGAGGGGGTAGGGTCATGTGACATGTGACATTATGTATATATAAGTATTAAACATACATCTCTGATTTCAATTTGAAGTTGTGATGGCCCAAATGAGAAATCAGCATCAGTAAAATCATGGTCAATTTCTGGCTCATTAGATATGTTTGAACTAAAACTAGATTCACTATTCTTTCCTACAGAAACCTTGTCTCCACCAGTTGCACTCCTTTTAACACCTAAAGAAATACCATGAAGATAATATTAACAAACAGAATCAGTCAAAAAATTATATCAAAATGTGCTCAATAATGTATATTGTAACCAGCACAAAAAACAAACTTTTGTTTATGAAAATGCATCTAAGACCCTTTTTAACAAATCTTAATTGAAAGATGATAAAGTTTGAAGATTAAAATGTATAACTTGACAGCATTTTTTTATTGTACAAATGTCACTTACATGACTGATGATGGCTCATAGTTTGGTCTTGAAATTTAGTTACAAAATAAACCAAGCTTATGTCCAGCAATGAATGGATTGATATAGCACTTACATGTACAATGATACACATGACTCCATAAACTATTTTACAGCCCACACCATGATGATGTACAGGTGATAGAGATTTTCTTGATAAAGTGACAATATCCCGATGAACTTACTTAAGTAATCTAAATAAGTCCATCTCTATCCACTGAATATGATCATTGTATTGTAAGTTTATTAAGTAATGTGTATCCAGAATCCAGAGTTGGAAATTATAGCACGCCCGACTGACCAAGACTGCCCGTTTTACAATAGGGCGGCCTAATATTAAATTTCAACAGCCCAGTGGTTGGGCTACTTTTACAGGTGATTGGGATTACCCTTTTCTATTTTTGTAACAAGTTCTCAGTATTACCTCATTCATAACGAAACTTAAGAATCAAACTGATCAAGTAGCATTACATCATCACACGTTTAGACTCAATCTCTACTGGAAGTGAGGTAAACCCTTGTTTGAGTCAAATCAAATCCTACTGGCTGATTTTCATTGAATCAACCAATAGCGATCGCACTTATAAAACAAAAATATCGACAGAAAGGGAAAAAATGAATTTGTTTTTGTTAAATTTGAAAAGTTGTGTCTTTAAGGCAATATTTTCAACTTCCCTCCCCCAAAAAAGCGACCTTGATTCCAAGGAAAAGAATAAATTGTATGATTAATCTAAGCCAAAACAATTAACTGTTCCAATCTTTAAAACAGAGTTTCAAATGGTTAATTTGCGACAACTCGCATGGAAAGTTATATTGTCAACAATGCCATTCACAATACACAAGTGGAGTTATGTATACATTGTATTTAAATCAAGCTTATAAATATTTGACATATACATGTTACTACATATACCTCTTCCCTTGCCTCTGCCCAGTTTGCTTGATTGTTGTGCTTTCTGACATTTTTCTTGGGGTTCTACACGATAAGGCAAAAGACTAGAATACTGTGGATTTTGTGTATTAAGTTCTTTAGCAGTATTCCAAGATTCTTGAAACCTAGTTTCATTCTGTTTCTTTTTATCACGCCAGTTTCCATCTGGGGCTTTTGCTTTAGCTGGTAATACTCTCCATTCCCCTGCCTGGAATTCTTTAAGCATAACAATATCAGGAATTGAATACAGTAGTTCTTTTAACGATACAAATCCAAGTCTTGAGAATGAGAACATTGATCCAAAGCGTCTTGAATAAGCAGTGTCAAAATGTGTCAGTGGTAAGCCATTGGAGTAAGATCTGAATAATTCAGATATGTTTTTTCTAATATAATGTGGTAATGTTGAAGGAAGTTGTCTTTGTTGCTTACGAGGAGGGGGTCCTCTGCGCATAGTGGCATACTTTTGTGGGTTACTGATTTTTTGTTTAGACACAAGCTTGGCAATATGGCGTGTGGTATCATCGGGTATGACCTCAAGACACATCATTCCCCTCTTATATGTAATGTTTATGACTTCAGTCATGTCATGGAGCATGTCTTCTAGAGAAGAATACCCTAGATCTCTAAAGGGAATGGGTCTGTCCATAAAATTGTGAAAATCTCTCCTTAATTCTTCTATTGTCAGGGCAGCTGGACTAGACATTAATAAAGCCCTGATTTCTTTGGCAATTTCTTGCCTTTTCTTTGCCATGTCAGTCATTTTTAAAAAACAAAATGTGCGTAGTTAATCAGAACAAAAACATTGAGGTTCCCGCCAGTCTATCAAAAGGTCCATATGCAACATAAACAAATTCAGTTCTTCCAATCCGGAGTAAGTACAAAATTAATAGTAAAGAAAATACCTATAATAAATGTTAAAAACAATTGTAAAATAAAGTAAGCAATTTTAAATTCTACTGTGTTTTTTCCTCGCGATATTTAAGTAATATGTCAAAGTATATTTGTATTTTTTTTAGATTACGAAGATGGGCAATCCACTTTAGACAGACCGTACTGGTTCCTTGTCACATTTTCATCAGCTCTTCATTTAGGGTACCAACATCACAGAAAATGAACTGCAGCGTATTTGTACGTAGGACAGTTTACAGATGCTTTTCCTCTGCATTTAGAAAATCTTACAGGCAATTTAAAGAAGGAATTTCGGACAATCAAAGGAAAAGTTATAATTACAGGTGTGCACATAAAATTACACAAAATACAGAAAAGTTCTGACCTTCACTCACTGAATCAGTGATTTCATGTTGATCCGTCCCCAATCATAAACTTACATTATGAATTAGGAATTCATACAAATATTAAACATAAGTATTGAAATTAATTATCTTATCCTTTTCTATCTGTCTTATCTTATTTTTTATAATATAATAATGAATAGATCATAGTTCATAAAATATTGTTAGTATTGGACCTAATTGAGTACAGTTTAGAGTTTTACATATAATTATTACATTATAAAATGAAAAGTAATTAGTCAATTTGATTTTTTTTTATCATTAAAGGGTTATTGTTTTCCATTTAGTTGTTTTACATCACGATTTTGTGAACATATACATGTATATATGAAATACCCTGCAAACCATGTCTGTCACTTAATAAATATACAAAACCTTATAGTTTCTTCATTTCTTAGTAAAGAATTTAGATATCTACGTTGAAAGTGTGATGACCGTAGTTATAAATCAAATTGTCTGTAAAGAATCAGTTTTGGTACATGTATATGACACTAAATTTTATGCAAATATAATTATTAGAGGGGACAGATAAACTTAGGGATGGAAAAGTTCGGGGATGATGGATCAGATTGACCTGCTTCCAAGTTCGGTAGCCCAGCTCAAAATCTGATACTGGGGGTCACTGCTAATTTTTACCTGGGAAATTTGGCCAAGTAGTTGCTAATCTAGAGGTAGACAGATATGAGCAAAAACTTTTCCTTGTTTCTGCTCACTTCTCTCATTTGTCTTTAACAGGGAGAAGTTTTTGTAATAGATTACATTGACAAAAATATCAATATTTCAAACAGAATTTACTAAAACTTCTCCTTGTCGTTGGTGTTTAGATTAGGCCCTGGAGCCAAGTCCAAAAAAATAAACTTTAAAGTTTTGGTTCGATTTCAAATTGCATAATTTCTTATGAAAATCACTGTGCATTTTTCAATCAGATTTCAGATATATACCTATTATGTTTTTCAAGTTAAAAGGGTTCAAAGTGGCCACACCCAAAAAAATTCACTTTTCTATTTTTTTTGGTCAAGTTTCTGAAATTCTTGTTCAAATTTTATTTTTTGTGTTGTATGTTTATTTTGACCAAACCAGTTGCTGTGTCCATAATGAACTGTAAATCCCTGTGCTTAAGTGTGTCAAAAACCAATATTGTGTCACCGAGGTGACATAATCTTGGTCATATCATGCTGCTCTCCTCAAAGCACTTCATGTATACATGGAATGCTTAAGTGGCAGTCAAAATATATAATCATTGATTTTTGGGTTTTTTCATCCTTCAGGATCAAAATACCTTATATCATTAGTTAATATCAGGAACTTCCATACTTTTACTGAGGCCCCGTGCAGATCCGGGTTTTAAAAGAATAGGCCTGCAGCAGCGCTAAGCTTGTCGTTTAAGGCGACTAAATAGTGCTCAGAAACCTAGCCGGGGGCTAGGCGCGCTGCTCACAGAGCAACTGGGATGTGTGCCCCAGGTGGTGGAATGGGGTACCCCTGGCGTGTTACATGCTGGGGTTGTCAGGCTATAATACGGAAAACCTGACCACAAACCATAGTGGTGCACCTTGTTGGGAAAGATGCCACGTTCCTCACACGTTAAAGAACCCTGCTGTGGTATTCGATAGGAATAGGAACCTTTGCGCTCCGCCACAGGAGGATAAATTGCCCGACCTTACCCATCCCCCCTTTTTCGAGTGGCAATCAAAATTTGTCAACTCTATTATCCTTGTGTCCCATCCTTTCTTTTTCATTTCATGTTCATCGTCTGAATATAGCTGAAATATTGCTGCTCGGACGTTAAACCCCAACAAACAAAGAAACAAAACTTTTACTGAGCATTACACAGAATTTAGTCCACATATATCTCCTTTTATATCAATTAAAATTTCTTTCAAAATCAGTAAATAGAATTCAGGCAGTAATTCAGCTCAGTTTAATGATATTTTACAAAAAAGATCTAGACTTTAAATAAAATGAAGATTTGAGGGACTACTTTTGGCCTTGAAAGATGTTTAGAAATTCAGTTTTTGCCAAATGTGTCAAAAAGTATTAAATGTGTCAAAATTTTCATCCTTTCATCAATGTTGTTCATAATTGTTGTTTGTAAACAGGAGGTGAAGAGCAATAATTTTAATGAAGTAAAATTGGCAGGAAAATTCAAATTGATTAAAAGTGTCTATCTTAAAAAATGTACATACATCTAGGAAATTATTATTTTCTTATGCAAAATTTCTTTTTTATGTAATTGCAAATTAATTATTGGACAGTTTGACTCACACATAATCAATAAAAATTGTGGAATCTCATACATAAAAAGAATAGGCTTTGTGGTAGGGTTTTGGTTAAAATTGCTATATTTTCTGTGAAAAATACAAAATAATGGAATTTTTACATTAAAAAAATACTTTTACATAAACATCAGTGTCAGTGGGGAAGTATCTCCCACATGATCTGTTCTAGAGGTTAACAGAATATATTTGAAATTAGTATTGAGGATTAACATTCAGTTTTAACTAAAAAAAATAGTATCTTAATTGTTTGAAAAATTCAAATTTATAATTACAGTTTATTTTGCATCAAATCATCTTTGAAATTGGTTATTTATGCTACAATTTTACAGAATCAAAAACCTCAAGTAATAACAGCACTTTGATTATACCCCTGCAAACGAAGTTTGGGGGTGTTTAAAGGTTTCACCCTGTCTGTCCATCTGTCTGTCCAAAATATTTTCTTAGCAGCTTGCAGCATTGTTTTGAAACGTTGTGGGATGTAACATTACCACATGGAGATGTGCATTCTGTCAGGAATTTATACTTGGACAAAAATTGTATAAATCACAGATGTTGAACTTACGCATTTTTCAGCAAAACTAGGTTTGATGCTTTGTCCACAACTCTTCCACGACTCGCAGGAGTGAATCTTTGTAAGGTGTTAGATAACCATATTGGGTCGATTTGTATATTGTGAGGAATCTATGTTAGGACAAAAATTGTGGAAATGACAGCTCTTTCTAATTAGGTATTTTAAGCAAAACTTGGTCTAATGCATCATCTACAACTCTCCCTTAATTACTTGCAGGACTATAATGAAACTCAGTGGAGTGTTAGATTACCATTGGGATGTGCATATTGTTGAGAATTTTTGTTTGGACAAAAATTGTAGAAATGGCAGCTGTTGGACTTAAGTGTTTTTTTAGCAAAACTTGATCTCATGTGTTGTCCGCAACTCCTCTTCAACAATTTGCAAGATTGTTATGAAACCTGGAAATAGGGTGTTGAATTACCATATTGGGATGTACATATTATCAGGAATTTATGTTTAAAGTAAATTTGCAGTTATATTTTGTCATTGTGTTGTCAGCAAAAAAAAGTACTGGTTGCAGTTTGGAGTTCAGAGTGGCAGCAAAATTGTGTGTCAAAAGTGCTTAGTTTTCCCCAATAAAAATTGTTTCCAAAATGAATCATGTGTCCACATTGGTCCTCAAATGTACAGGGTTCAACAGGCTGCAGGAGACAATATATCCATTAGGGGCAATGTCTAATTTATTACTGGTAATATGTGGAAAAGTGTTGCATTTATCTTAGACCAGTAATTAAATTAAATATACAGTTCTACGTGTATGCATGTATGTAACGAGACTTGATCTGTTTTTGTTCATCCAGCAGATAAAAATCCCTATTGTTATATTACCCTGCACTCCATAGTTTTAAAGGTCCATGATTAGTGTAAAATATCCTACAATTAAATCAATATTGTGAGAAGTATTTTTTATTTCTTGAAGGGGAATCATTAAACAAATTGGACATATTTTTTTGGGGGGGAGGGGCAAAATTAACATATTAAAGATCAGTGACCACAGTAAATTTGTTAAGGGATACACTGAATCAGCTAGAGATTTTGACCCATTTCTGTATTTCACTAGAGTTTCATATTCAGTAATAATTTACATTTGACACTTTTTTACATTGGTTATATATTCATCCAATCTCCTTTGATGTCTAAGTTGCACATAATTATCTACATGTAATTTTGATGTATCCTATACAAGTATAAACCAATTTAAAATTGTAACTGAGTTGGAGCTAACAAAACTATTTGTATTTGTATTTGCATATATTTTTTTAAATTCATTTATTTTTTTAAATTATTTTTTTTACTTTCTACTACATCAACATTACACAGTTTTGTAGACATGTTCATAATGTACCAAACTGACAATTTCAGTGTAATTTTAAATGTGTTTTTAAGTATTATTACAATCACTTAAGCACTAGATTTGGTTATCAGATCCCATTTATTTAAATGTTTTATGTTGACAAATACTTGTCAGGTTTTTCTTGTACATTTATGTTTTTGGACGATCTTAACATGAAATTTCAATATTAAAAGTAGCTTCATTCAATAATAATTTTTTGAAAAAAAAAAAAAAAGTCTGCACAATTATTAGCTTTCTGACTACAGTTTTTATAACTATCATGAATTATTTTTCATTCCATTTGTATATCCAAATGTACATATTTATTCATATTTGTTGTTGTGAGTAGAAATCACAAAACTACTGAAATCTTTTTAAATGACTTCACAATGCCATTTTAATAAATAGTTGCTTGATTCAGATTGGATTTACTCACCATTTTACCTCCAGTAAGGAAAAAGTGAGCTAATACATACAAAATGACATATTTTTTATATTTTAGGAATATTGGTTTGTCTTCAACAGTTGGCCTTTTAAGTGCTTCAAGATGCTTTTTAGGATTTGCCAAAAAAGACAGTGAAAAGGAACAAGAAAATGAAGATCCTATGATTTTATACATTAAACGAGGCAGACTGGCTGCAGCACGTAAAGAACATGAAGATGCTGAAAAATTCTTTCATATGGCTTTAATCCTAGCTGATGACAAGTTCCGTGAACAGAAAATGGAAAGAAAAGAGTACTTAAAAGCCAAATTAACAATATATGATGGTATGGCAAACCTTGCCTTTGTTCAGCAACAGTTTTCAAAAGCAGAGAATTTGTATAAAGAAACGATGAAAGCTCTTCTACAAACTGGCAGGGAGAAAACTGATAATGCAATGGTAGAACTTACTATTAAATTAGGTACAATATATGCTATACAACAAAAAGATGAGTTGGCACAAATGGGGTACCAGGATGCGGTGAATGTAATGGAGGAAAAAATAAACAAGGAACCAGAAAGTGACCCAAATACATATGCATTGTTGGGTCTAGCGCTAGAGAGTTATGGAAGATATCTAATGGTACATAGAAAGTATGCAGCTGCTGAACCATTCATTGTACGAGCTGAAAGTATTGCCACTAAAGTGTTAGGTAAGGATCACCCACAACGTATAGTATTATTAAATGACATTGCCACAATCCAGATCATGAGAGAAAATCTAAAAGATGCAGAAACTACACTTAACCAGGCTGTAGAAATCGGAACAAAAGCAAATGTTTCTGAACTTCCAGCACTACACTCTAATTTGGGTGCCATTTATCTCAGAACTTCTAAGTTAGACGAGGCAGAAAAAAACTGTTCTATAGCACTTGACAAGGCTAAAGAGATGAAAAATAAGTATGCACAAGGTCAAGCAGAATTTTGTTTGAAGAAAATTTTAGAAGAAAAGAAGAAAGGTGTATTGTCAGCTTAACTTAAACTATTTTTATTGTTAAATTTGATTACATTCGTACAACTCTGTTCTAGGTATAATTAGGGGGATTTCATTACAATAACTAGATCTTTTTGATACCTTGTGCTACTATAATGGATTCATACTATTATTTACAGTAACTGAAACCTTTCCTGTTTGGTGTTTTACATCTTCATTGGGTGTTTTAATGAATATTGACCACTACATGCATCTTATTTCAGAATACATTTGCAAACAGTATTTCCATTACTTCCCAAATGTGTTAGAAAGCTAAGATTAACATTCTGTGATAAAAGATGCCAGTTTTAATGTATATGCAGATGGTCCTTCGTCTTTAATGTTTGTATGCAGTATGTACATGTTTATTTATTAAATGGGTATAATTTTTTTCTGTTTTTATACATGCTGGTCCTTTTTTCTTGATTTTATTAATCATACCACATAGAATTAAAATGTACATGAAAATAAGTGATCAAGACCAGTAGGTGGTACACGAACATACACAGGAACATTGTTGAACTTAACCTTGTGGGGTCTAATATAACCACATGGAGATGTGCATACAGCCAGGAATTTAAGTTTGAACAAAAATTGTAGAAATGATGACTGTTGAACTTGGGCATTTTTCCGCAAATTTTGATCTCATGCGTTGTCCAGAACTCCTCCTTAACAAATGGCAGGATTGTTATGAAACTTAGTGGAGTGGTAAATTACCATACTGGGATGTGTATTTTGCCAGGAATTAATGTTTGGTCAAAGATTGTAGAAATGAAATTCAATGGAGTGTTTGATTACCATATACCATAGAGATGTGCATATTGTCAGGAATTTAAAGCCATACTTGTTATTGTGTTGTCATAAAAAAAATGTACTGATTGCTGGTTGGAGTTGGGTGTGTTAGAAATAACAGCAAATTTTGTGTTAAAAGTGCTTAGTCTATCCACCATAAAAATTATGAACAATATGAATTGTATCTCCATATTGGTCTCTAAATGTACAGGGTTCAACAGGCTGGGGGGGGAGGGTTAGTCCCATTTAGAGCAATATCTGGTTTGCATGGGTCAATTTCTGTGAAGGAGTGGAATAGATAATACCCACAAATTGATTTTTTACACTTTATATGCCAACTCTTATTAAAGTGACAAAAATTTATAAATTGAATATGTTCATCTGAAAGAATAATCAAGAGAACCAAGTTTGCAGCTGAAATCAAAAGAATGTAATCCAGGGATAAAGACCAGACATGGAAAACACACCAATGCAACAAAGAACATAATATAACCAAAATAATACATACAAAGTAACAAAAGTAAATGAGCAACTCGGACTCCACTAAAAGTTGGGAGCATGGACCAGGTGCACTGGTAGGGTAAGCATCCTCTGCTTTTCTAGAAACACCCACCAAGTTGAACAAATTGGTTTTCATGGTGCAGATGGATACACAGTAAAGATCCTCAAGTTCATGATGATGACCTTCAAACTTTTGTAGTGATGGCTTCAATCTTATAGTGACATAACCCTGTTTCAGCAGCCTATTTGTAAGAAGTCTAGCGTGATACAAAAAGTCTGCGAAGTTATAGCAAGCTCTGGCATAATATATATGTTGTGATATTAAAACTCCATATGCAGCTGCTGAAGGGGTGTGGCCTCAGATGAAAGGAAAGTTGACAATACAGAATGAAGTTGTCACGTTTGTCGTATAGTTAGGTCAATAGTTTTCCTCTACCATGGATCTCTAAGTGTAGGTCAAGATATAAGGCTGACTTCACAGTGTCTGTAGTATCTTTTATCTCAAGTTCTTTGGAGTTGATATATCAAATCACTGAAACTAGGATTGTTCAACGGTAATACATCTTCTATTTAGCAGAAAATGAGATTGAAGGATCTAGCTAAACGATGTACCTTCTTTTGGATCAGATCAGCTATAAAGTCAGTCTCACAAGAGTGAAGGAATATTGTCAGCAAGTATTCATGAAAAGTAATAACCACAAAAACCCTGTTTACAGTAATCATCCATACAGGAAAAGCCTTCGTACAAATGTTCGAACAAGTACCAGTAAAGTTCTTATAAAAGAGTCATCTATTATGAACTCTCAAATTATCAATTGCAAGTATATTTATATTTATATTACATATATTTCAAACCTTCAAATTTCAAATTTTGTATAAAATGCAGTTTAGCCTTTGACCTTTGAGCCTTTTTACCAGCGTTTCCATCAGGAATACCTGTACCAAGTTAAGACCATTGTTCTGATGCAGTCGGTATTGAGTTCGCTTTGACATAATGTGACATCTATGATGCTTAACCATGGCAACCTAACTGATGTAGCTTACAACCTTGCATTCCATTGGACAACTGTGATAGAAATCGTGAAATAGAAGGCATTGGTATACGGAATATTTTCAATCACTTTTATAAATTGAATAGTTGGAAATATTTGACTTGTTGAACCAATAAAATAATTGAAATGCAAAACATGGTATAGTTTTCATATAGTTCACCAAAAAAAAACTTGATCAGATTTGGGTATTAACAAAGAAAATGCATCGGCTATCTTTTTGGAAGACAGATCTTGTTTCGTTTTTCCTTGATATTGCAATTTTCTATAGGGACTGTTTTACTATTGCCTAGAATTTATCATTTTGATAACTTTTGTTATTACTCTAGGTAAGCAGAATACAAACTATCACAAACTTATTACAAGTCTGGATATGGTGAATATGTCAGGAACAACAACCACACCAGGATAAAAAAATCAGGCCACCCATGGGTCTTCAATGAACAAGGAAACCCTCAAACCACAGGGCATGCTGCAGCTTGCCCAAAAGCAACATTGCACACAAGTACAGTAATATAACCCCAACATGAACTAATTGTTTACAACATAGACCACTAAAAACTTGGGTTGAACTCAGACGCTATAGGAAGAGGAGGCTGAGCTTCAGCTTCATGAAAGGCATCTGCAAAGGTCATGAAGGGCAGTTATGATGGTTAGAGGTCATATTTGGGAACAGACACACTAAACCAGTCAATCATTTGGCTAAAATATACAATGTAATAATCCTTTCCCTTTTTTATTTCATTAAGAAGTTTACAGTACTAATGTACCATGGGTACATGTTTTATTTTATCTTGTAACCTTAACATCATTACCACAGGAATAAATTTAGTTCACACAAAACAATAATTTGTTTCTATCAATTTATTTTATTATATGTTTAGAGAAGTGAGAGCAATTTTACTTTTTCAGAATTTTTTTTTCATCTTCTTCATTTACTAAATAGAAATATGTTTATACAGGTATGATAAAAAATGAAGAAATAAAAAAGTCATTTAAAAATAGTTGGTAAATTTAATACAAACAAGATACTGTTTAAGCATGACCATGTGATGGATATTTAGCTGCGTAAATGTTTATTTTACAGGTTGTATTAAAAATGACTAAAAAACATGTATCTTGAAAATCAATTGTTTCCTAGAATCAAAACAATTACTAACATTAAGTGAAAGTATTTGTAAGAATCAGACAACAAATGAAAAAACAGAAACATGCATGTCAAAAACCCACCAATCTGACAATATAATTTCACTCCAGGATACATTCTCTATTTGAAAAATAAACATTTTCTGATTTCTGCCCTTAAAATGTTCATTTCCAATGCATTTCAATGAAATTTAAACTCAATTTACCAAAATAATATGGAAAATCTTGTCTTTTTCCTTGATTCTGATGGTGCAAATGGTCAAATTAAACTTTCAAAATGGTGGTTTTTTTTATACCATGTTTCACCCACTGCATGATTCTTACAGACTGACAATTAATGATCTGTCAAGAAGAATTGTCTCCACTTGATTGGAAAATTTTGTTGGACACAAGATTAACATAAAACTGTCATAGAATATGTTTTACACACATATATACACACACAGAAACATTCTCTGAACAAAAATAAAACACTGAAAATATCATTACATATCTTTTAAAATAAAATATGACTTGTCGAGGTTCCTTTACTTTTGGATCAGACAACTAATTTTACCCTGCTTTATCTCCCTTTTATATACTGAATGATACAGTGCTGAAGAACATAGAAATAAATCCTAATTTAAGATAAAACAAATCTAATATCTTTCAGTGCCTGTTTTTAACCCTAGTATCAGGTTTCCTTATCCAGTGATGGCAAGTGTAGAAAACTAATTCTTTCATCTGATACTACATAAAAATATTAAATGTACTAGCGTGATGTGTAAACAAATTTTAAACATATGTGTATAAACAATATTAACATAAAACTTCAAATCTCTCTAGAAAATGTACAACCTGAAGGAAAAGACTAATGTTAACTTTGTACAAGTTAATATTCTTAATACAAAAATGTAATTAAGAAAATTTTCCTATGGCAAAATGAAAATAAAATTGCACAAAAGCAAGTAATACTTCAAATCTGCATTCCAGATTCTTCACAAGTGTTATTAAATATCTTCAATCCTTAAAAAGTATTGCCAAATAAAAAGATACATGCTAAGTATCCAAATTACTTCAGATGGACATGATACCTGCTAAGTATCCAAATTACTTCAGATGGACACGATACCTGCTAAGTCTCCAAATTACTTCAGATGGACACGATACCTGCTAAGTCTCCAAATTACTTCAGATGGACACGTAACCTGCTAAGTCTCCAAATTACTTCAGATGGACACAATACAAAAGAATCATAACCTGAAGTACAAATCCCAAAAAATGTGGAATGCATGAAAATGGAATGACTTACAAAGTGATTAAATATTTTGCCTACATCTTCCATAAATACTGTCATATCAATCTTCACTTCCAAAACTGAAACTGAGATTCTACAAACATTTCTTACAATTTCACAATACTTCAGAACTAATATCGAGATGCTTCACAGGCAAATATTTTTCATGTGAAATTCATGTTAATTGAGCTTCACATGAAATTCACTAAACATGTATTGCATGTGAACAATTCATGTGAACTTCAAGCGAAAGTTCAATTCACCTGAATTTCACATGAACTCTATCACAAAGTTCATTTGCTCAGTTCGGGTGAAAATTATGTGAAATTTGTGTAAAAATCATGTGAAATAATTTTGCCTCTGTTACCAGCATTGTAAAGAGTTATGAAATATGGTATATCTTAGTACTGCAGCTATGGCACAGCTACCACTTGCAACTTTTTCATATAGTGGTCTCCTTAAATTCAAATTATTTTCCTTGACAAATAAAGCACACTAAAACGTAAGTTAAGTTTTAAACAATGCAGAAAATAAAAAACATTTTAGTATTCTTACAACTTATCTACAGTCTTAATAAAATAAGATCTTTAATTTTTCAATATTTTGTTTTAAATATAAAATTATAGTTGAATTGTAACAATCATATTTGGAAAGGTTTCACAAGCTTCTGTGTAATTTTCAGGGATGATTTTACAAGGTCTACAAACGAAGTAGAAATTAGCAAAATAGGCATTAAATTCACAGTAAAAAAAGAATCGTGACAGAAAAATATGGATTTGAAATAGGGGAATTCTGCTAAAAAGCGGGGTAAGAATCATTCCTGAATTTTAAAGGCATGATCACTAACTTGGGTCTGAACTAAAAGCTGATTTATCATTGTCTTTTAATCTATAAGTACATGTACATGACAAGAAAAAAGGCAATAAAAAATTAAATAATTAAGTCATTTGAAAGAAAATCCTTATTTACAAAAGAGTTCAAATGTACAACATATATCATAAATATTAATGTTGCACCTCATATACAAATGTTTTAATATAATACTGTACATAAGCATGTGTTCATAAAAACTTTATAATACATACATCTCTATAGTATAAAGAACAAACTTACAACCATATGCATTCATACAAATAAGATTTAGCATTTGACTAGTATTTCAAACTTCCAAACAGTTGGCAACCACCCTCACCAATTAATAACTCCACAAATGAATCTGCCCAATCAATTACATTAACATAGAATTTGTATTCTTGCTACAAATTTAACCTATGTTCAAAATTCTCTCAAAAATTTTATCATTTTACAATAAGAGTTTCATACAAAAATATGGAGAACAATTTCGCTGTACTTGTAAAGCAAATTATTGACAGATAGACATGTTGATATAAAAATACAAGCAATGCCAGTTCTACAATTACTTGACTTTGTTGTAACTGTAAATTATTAGTACAGTAACTTCCTTTCATCAAATAATCAATATTCATACACAAAGAGAAAATTCAATCATCAATTTCAATCATATGGTAGATGCTATTCTGTTAAAAACTAAGTCCAAATATTGGGTTTTAATGAAATTCTTAGTAACTAATTCTTCCACAGCACAAGGCTTGACGGTACAATTTATTGTGAATCTAAAGTCTGTGAGCATAATTTTCTGACTTATATGTAGGCCCAGGACCTTCAACTTCAACAGTATCAATGGACAATTTATTGAGGATTTATGGTTTTCCTTAAGGAGGTAGACCAAGGGTATGGGACACAACTCTTAAAAATCATTGGAACATTTGTATTCAGTATTTTACATCAATGTTATGTAAGCATCAAAGTAACTTGGATTGATTTCATTCTGTGTCAAATGAAAGCTTGATAGGCTTTGGTGAAATTGAATATGATACAAACGTATCACTGACTTCATGAGTTATGTCCCTTACCCTAGGTCTACCTCCTTAAGTGGACCATTGATTTGAAAATTGGTAAAGTATAGAGCCTTATATTGAAAGTAAAATTAAACCCCTGTAGATCCAACTAATTTCAAACATAACTACAAATGACATTGCAAGTTAGAACACAAAGTTCCTTCCAAAAATACACCTTAACCACTGGCAATTAGTACTGAACAGATCAACCGTGAAAATACTCAACTAAAAACTTTGTCTAGTACGGTTGAATCTATAAATCATGCAGAGGATGATACATATTTATGTATACCTTTTGTCCTTTGAAACAGTTCATACGGGAGATCCTCCCAATGTCACCATCTTATGCGAGAGATTTTTATGTAAAGGCAATTTTTATAATTTAAAATTTAATTATTTAGTATTTATTCACAAAAAAATAAAGTAACTCTTAATCATAAACCTCCCTCAAATCTTACATTTTTATGTAGAGATTCTTAATTTTTTATTACTTTTATGGGAGTCTTCCTCCTAATGTGGCAGGATTAACAAGTATTTATTTGATTTTTAACGTTAACAGGCTTAGATATATATATGTACAGTATTTAACAATATTTGTAACTTGCATTTCTGTAGAAGTAATGCAAACAAGGAGAATCATATTTATCTGAACAAAAAAATTGGAAATTTCAAAGCTAAAATTAACTTTCACAAATATCAAGCTTAAAACAATGTTTTGTACCTACCAATAGGTTTCTAGCTCTTTTGTTTCTTTTTAAATATATGTGTATATCTCCTTTTCTCTGCTTTTTCATGATCCTTTGAGAGAACTATAAATAAAAATACACTAACACGTGAATGATAGATCTACTCATAGAGACCAATTAGATACATCATATATACACCTATAAGTAAGGCTCCAATTTCTTTTATAGATTGTCCTAGTTTAGTGTCTTCTAATAATTCAGGAATGACAGATACTGTGGCAATATAAATAAATCCTCCAGCTGTAAATGGCAAAATCCAGGCAACTGCTGCTTCGCCTCCACCTTCTGCAAGTAAACTACAAATGGTTCCTAGCATTGCACCTATAGCAGTAGTAAACTGTAACAACATAGCCTGTAAATACAGAGGATTCATTTAACATAGCCTGTAAATAGAACATTAATATTTACAACCTACATATTTAAAAAATCTAATATCAAAATTTCTTTTTTTTTTAACTACATTGTTTATTAAATTAAAAAAAACAGTTGTAAAGTTTTAATTAAATTTTAATCTGATACAGATTATTCCAATACAAATATTTGAGGTGAACTGTGTGACAAAATTTCATATTTAGTGTACTAGTTTTTTTTTTGTTTCTAAAGAAAGAAACATGACCAGTGAGTTCGGTAGTTCGAGAAAGACCTGGGATGAAATGGAGAGAAAGGCCAAAGACCAAGATGTCTGGAGATCTTTGGTAACAGCTTTAAGCACCTCTGGGAGCAAAGAGGTTAAGTAAATACTGGCAAGTAAGATCTACTGGTTAATGATTGATCCCCTATTATACATGTATGTTATGTCATATCGCTCTACTCAGCATAGAAGTAAGCACTGTCATAATTACATGTATTCTTATTTCAAGCAAGACACTCGCCACATACCTTTTTCTTTGTACAACCTGACTGAACTAGAATAGCAAAGTCACCAATTTCATGTGGAATCTCGTGTAGGAAAATGGTAATAGTTGTTATTATTCCTAGATTACGACCAGCTAGAAATGAAGCACCTATAGCTAAACCATCCGTGAAGTTGTGGGCAGCATCTGCAGCTAAATTTAAATAACCAGCTACTTTGATATCATCTTTAGGTTCATCTAAAAGTGAGAAAAACTCAACATGTTAAATAATGAAAAATCCATGAAAAGGGAAATTACAAGTACCATGAACATGCAATATTATAACAATCAGAACTGGCAAAAAGCCGGCAAAAAAAAACATATTTTCTATATGGAAAAGGTGGCAAAAACTGGTCAATGGAACTGACCACACTGGCATTTACAATTTTAACTGTTTCTTAAGTTAGTTTTACCTACACTGGTCAATAGACTTCAAAGTGAAACCTATTCAAACTGAATTATGATTATAAAGCTTTCTTTTAAATTTTAATTTATATTTATTACAATTATTTTTCAATTTTTGGGGTTTTTGTGATTGGAAAAAGATAAACATGTCTGGTACTTTCCAAAGTACTCATCAGGTGGCTTGCAACCATATCATATCAAGTAGAAAAAAATAGATTATGTACAACAGGCCAGTGACCCATAGAAAAATTCTTTTAAAATGCAAATACATATATAAGCACAAAGAAATCAAATCATTTCGGCAAATGGGTCATTTGAATCGTATAAAAACATACATAACAAACACACGTCTATCAACTAACGCCTTATTCATATAGAGTAAAGAAGAGTAGAAATGTCTTCATTGTCAAACTGATCTCTAAACACAGAATGTAAACACATGTACATTGTACATGTATCTACAAAAAAATGTACGAGTACAACAACATGTACCATTTGTACTAACACTGTAGTTCTAAGAATGTTCCAATATACAATGTATCAATAAATAATGAAAGAAAAATATGTCATTATTTTTTTAAATACCTTTACTTTCTTCTTTCTTTGAATCTTTACTTGACTTGTCTCCTTCTCCTTTTCTCCCCGCATCTTTCTTTACTTCTTTCTTGGGAGGTGCATGACTGTGTGAATGAGCATGGCCACCTTTGACATATCTCACAAATTTTTCCACCATGAGAAAAACAACTATGCCAGCTAAAACCCACAGCCCAACAGACATGTCATGGCCATGGCTGTGTCCCTCTTCATGAGAATGACTGTGAGAGTGTGAATGTGAGTGTGTGTGACCATCTTCTCCATGTGTATGTGGTGATACTGCATGTGGAATGAGATGAAGGAAAGCATCACCAAGTAATCCACCAGAGGCAAAGCTCAGAAGGATCTTCAGAAGAGACTGGTGCTCATGTGCATTTTCCAATGGAATGAATAAAAGAATAATAACAGGAGATACGCTGATCAGCAGAGTGGCACCACAAGCTTGTAACCACAACATTAAACCAGTTGCCTTTTGATTACTTGATTTTGGTGCACTGTGGGAGTGGGCGTGCTGAGATTTGGTATCGGCTTTTGGCGCATCATGGGAGTGAGCATGAGCATGGTGGTCATCTGCATTTGCTTGTTTAGAGTATTTGAAAGAAGGTGCTTCTTGGTGATCGTGTGAATGTCCATGGTCTTGGGCACTGATGACGAAATTCAGGAGAATAACGGAATAAATCAGTAGTATAACAACTGACCATAAATTTTTGTTTGTGCCTCTACTCGCTTTCATCTTCATATTGACGAGATAAATATATAAACATATGCTCCAAGTCGACGTGGCTCAAATGAACTTTTCAAGGGACGTAACACAACACCGGCGAATTGGCGGAAGCTAAAATAATAGTAATAGTCCCGTAAGTGGTCCAAATTCCGACATGATTCAAAAAGTCTGAAGAGGTCAAAACTGACAAGATGCCGACAGAAATGACACGAGGAAAAGAAAATAAGCGACAAGAAGTTATTTACAGAACATTACGTAAATAAACAGTTCTTCATAGTTTTTTTAATATATCAAACTTTTTGAAAGAGTAATCAAGGGAACCAAGGTTATAGCGGTAATCAAAAGAATGTAATCCAGGGACAAAGACCAGACATGGAAAACAGACAAACACAACAAAGAACATAAAGTAACTAAAATCATACATACAAAGTAACAAAAGTAAATGAGCAACTCGGACTCCACTAAAAACTGGGAGCATGGACCAGGTGCACCGGTAGGGTAAGCGTCCTCTGCTTTTCTAGAAACACCCGCCGAGTTGCTCATAAAAAGTCAAGTCCGGGGTAGACAAACGAGGAAAGGAAAACTGTGACCCATTGAATAAATCAGTTTTATGGTGCAGATGGATACACCATAACGATCCACGAGTTCATGATGACGACCATAAAACTTCCGTAGTGATGACTTCAATATTGTAGCAACATAACCCTGTTCCAGAAATACATATATTTTCCCTTCGATAAAAAACCAATAAATTTCCTAATCTCTGACGCAGAATTCATCATTAAGTGTAAGGTTTTGTAAGAATCCGGCAAGATAGGGAAATTTAGTAAAATGCATGTCAAAACCCCACCGCTCTGACAATATAATTTCACTAAAGGATGCTTTCTCAATTTGAAGCAACAGCACCAATATCAAACGTTCACGAGGATACGCGTTCACCAGCATACCATACGTTCACCAGCGTACTGGCAAAATCAAAGTAGGTTAATATATTTTAATAAACGGTCAATTTAAAAGAATCACTGTCATTATATGTTATGATGTATTGCAATGTATTGAGTACTATATGGGAGTACATCTTGAAAAGACCATTACAGGGCCGGATCAAGACAATTTGAAAAGGAGGGATGCCAGCCGAAGTTCGACAGAAAAGGGGGGGAGGTACTATGCCCATTTTTTGTCAACTTTACACATGAAAATTTTTTCAATGAAAAGGTCCCCCCTTGCACCACTACCCACCTGGATCCGACACTGCATTATTTGAACTCTGCATCACAGGATTTGCTCAGGATTTTTTTAAAAGAATCTTAGAAAAATGAGGTTTTTGGGAGAGTTATCTGCCTCGAAATGTTCAAATTCAGTGCATTTCAATGAAATTATAACTCAATATACCAAGGTGAAATGGAAAATCTCGCCTTTTTTCCTTGATTCTGATGGTGAAAATAGTCAAATTAAATTGTCATTTTTTTTTTATAACATGTTTCACCCACTGCCTGATTCTTACAGAGACTGAGACTTAAAATGTAAAATGAGTAGGTTTCAGTAATCAGATACTAAAAGACAAAATGAGTTCTAGGTACATTGTATCCTGTCTGCTGATTATCGTCCAGCAGGTGCATATTATATCAAAATACAAGTCATGATCAGGCAACGCGCAGTTGAAGCTGGTGTATAAAGTCAGCAGCCTTGACATGCAGCGTTATATACAGTTCTGAAGAAGACATATTTAAAGCAGTATTGTTATAATGTATAATTATATTTTTCTCCATCATTTTGATTCTTTTCTTTTATTAAAAAAAAACATACTGACTTATTAAACCAAAACACCTGCGTGGAACAAACATACTGATTTCTTTGAAAACAGAAAAATTATCGGAATCAGCAAAAAACATTTACTTAAACTATCATTTTTTTAGTTGAAGAAATGATCTAAATGAAGGTAAAGAAAGACATTCTTTCAGTAAAAACAGAGGCGAATCACGACACTGATGACAGTCGGGGTTCCTTCGAAAAAGGAGGCTGCCATTTTTTTGTCAATTTTACACATGAAAATGAAAAAAAAATCCAATAAAAAGGGGATGCCAACCGCATGCACTCTCACCACGATCCGCCACTGTTGTATATATGATGGAAAGTTTCCGACATGCATATAGCAGGTACTTGTGTTTGAAAAGGGGTCCAGAAAAGGAGGTCCAGGCCAGACAATTACTGGTAAGTTTCAAAAATGCACGATATTTACAACATTTAGTTTCAACTGCTTGGACAGATACGTTAATTATGCACGCGGCTTCTGCTTTAATTGTTCTTTACTTAACTTTATTCTCACAAATTATACTTACAATTAGAGAGAATATACAAACATTAATAATATTAAATAAATTGCACGTGTAAACAATTGCACAAGTAGCGAAATATAACTGTAAAATGTAACTTACATTTCTAATGTCTGGCATGTTCTGTATGTTTTCAAATCTAATTCTTAAATTTTCCCCTGCACACAAGGTTTTCACCAATATTCTAATCATTCAAGTATATTTCTCGGATAATTAGTAAAAAAGTGCCTCTTTATAGCCAAAGATCTGCATAACAGAAAGTTAGTTAAATGTTGCGGATTAGTTATTAATATCTCTAAATGTACAGTTACGGAGAAAAGAAAGGGCAAATAAAGGCATTTTTAAATGATATAGTTGAAACACTGACATTATAAACTGTCTGCATTTTAAACACTCGTTAATAAGTTATAATCGTTAGAAAAAAATGAAAATAATTAATGTATTTGATCGCAAAAAGAGTTTTCCATTAAAAATCAGCATTCACTGCGACTTTACATTCAAGAAATCAAATCGATTTATGAGATGTGTAGCCTACAATCACGGTCGACGCATGCCATTTACATGAAAACACAACATCTACCAACTTTTTGATAAAAACACTTTTCTGTTATATATAAATATATAAAGCACAATCCATGTACATGCATTGAAGGAATACTAAGATTTTATTCTTAATTTTATCGATTGCTTAATACGAATGTCAGGCGAACTTTAATGTTGCTCATCGATCAGAGGTTCCATTTATATTTCTATAAACAGATAAAGAACAAGAACAAAAACATGAAGAGCGACACAAACTGACTCTCCGTGAAGGGAGAAGCAGATTAATTCTAAGTGTATTTAATATGTTTATATTTCAAAAGACCAAACATAGTTCCAAACAGCGACAGAGAAAGAACAACCGAGAAAGACCACGATAAGAAACACTTGTATAGTATATTGAGTACTGATATTTCCGATCCCCTCAATACTTTCCCGACGACACAGAAACTTAAAAACAATGTATACGTAACCAACGAAATTTTATGTATAAATGATACGGTTAATACTCAATAAAACGCCATCACATTAAATAAACAGGCTGAGACAGCATATCCTTGCTTTACCTTAAACAGACAACACACTGGCACAGTGTATTCACTTCTACATACATGTATTGACATTAATCATAATTTGCCATAAATTATACTCTGATACCGAAATCAATGAATTCTTTATTGTACTAAATTTCCGAGACAAACCACACAGGTTAACAATTGAACCTAAACATCATCTGATAAATGACACGCATGTTCATAGGCGTCAAGTAACGAGAATTTATTTGTCAAAATTAATTTTCTGTATAACTACACTAGAAACATGCAAATAATGTATGTATAATTAATTAGCTTAATTACACATCTATTACACATTTAGAAGATGAACCCCTGCCTTTTTTATTTAACGGTAAGGTCTCTAACTGTTAAGATGTTAAAAATTGAAATAAGGATTGGTGTATATTAATAACTAGCTGGTTTAACAGTAAGAATATCGAGACAAACTGAGGCAGAAATTGACGACAAATTTAATTATTCAAGCACAAATACAGCATAATTCTGAACTTTAGATATTTATCATGACTATACGTCGTCATATTATAAAACAGGAAACACACATGATTTATATGGAATATAAACAAGTTCAAATTTACGTATAATTGGTTCAATGAATAAAGGAGAATTTCTTTAGTATCTCATTCAGCTCTTATAGGGTATAGGATTATTAAATTGAAAAATTCATATTGAGATTTATAGAGTACCTGTAGTGTGAAAAAAAAACGACGTGGTATCGTGTATTTGGTTAGAATACATGTTTTATTAAAATAGACCTGATTCCAATTCTTGATAAATGAAAAAAAAAAATCAAAGAATCAACGCAAAGCGAAATTTTAAAATAGTAATAGCAATGGTTTATGTTTTACGCATTTGTAAACTCTATATTTTTTGTCGTTTATTGTTGTGTTGTGTTATTTGATTTTTTTTAATGAAGCCGCCAATCTTGTTAAAGGAGCAGACGTTGAATCTAAAGGGAAGGGGTTAGGATAACGAGTATAAGAAGTAAAAAGATGCAAATTTAAAAAGCAATATCGAGGATCAGGACCAAGACTATTGTAATGCAAAAATAGGGTGAAGAGAAATGATCCTAATCATCCTCGCCTTAAAAAAAACAAACAAATGCCCGCCCGCCCCCCCCCCCCAGGTTAACCCCGTCACTTCATTCAGTCACTTCAATTTCGTTTCATTCTTGACAAGAGTTGCAATTAGTCCTTCGTTCGTTTCCAAATTGATTTTGACTAAAGATTTTCAGTTTCTGTTGGTTGTAGTGTCACGATGGGTCTTTAACGGTTACGTTTTTTTTCGCTGTCCTTATGCCAATATGTACCAAGAGCAAAAGGGGCACAGCTGTTGTAAGCTTGTTTGAGTTGTGAAATTTAGACCTTCGTTAAATCAATGATCCTACGCCACACAAGAATTTAAAAATCGTTCTAATGAGCTATGACTTGTGGTTGTGGCAAAATTTGAATACATGTAGTTTATACAAAAAAAACCTGTTAAAACCTGTCAGCAAATATATATTTAACAAACAAATTAAGAATTAAGATCAATCAACAACCATAGGACCTACAACTATCGAGCTCAAGAATTAATCCAGGACTACCGTGGTACTTTATATACTTATATTGGACTGTTAATTTGTGACGTATTTCTATAGTTAAAAATAAAAACAATCATTTTTTGTCCATTTTGAAAGAGTAACACCTACTTCTTTCTGTCTCTATTTTTTCTTTATGCTCTTTGAGTTGTGAGTCTTGCACAAAGCTAAAATCAATGTCTCATGATTTCTCATGACAAGATAACATTAAAATGCAAGATGATTTAATTTTACTTTCAGTTATTAATTTCATCAATATCAGCACAGTGGAATTCTTTTCAACAATCTTGGCCGACTCATCCACCCCAGACAGCACCACATACAGCACAACACCAAACCCACTGGAATAATCCATCGGGACAATGGAACAACCATATGGCATGGGGTCCAAATACAGGACATTCAATGTGGAATATGCCAAGACCTGCCATTCCAAAGACTACGTTATTAGTACCAACGACAACTCCAGAGCCACCAGATTCTCCACCACAAAAAGTTGTGATTGTACACACAAATCAGCAGCCAGGTAGTGCCTGGCAAACCCCACAATCACAAAACCCAGGATGGTTCCCACCTGGTTCAAATAGATTTACGTCTGGTTGGGGAAATACTCCTGGTCAACAACCAGGCTCTTGGGGAGGACCAATGACAAATAATGTTCCACCACCTTGGGGACAGTCATCTCAAATGAATCCAAGTTTAGGAACATGGGGTAACGGTGGCCCTCAACAAATGGCGCAACAGCAGTCAATGATACCCCAACAAACTGCAGCATGGGGAAGACATTGGGGCCAGAACATCAATCAACAAGGGTGGAATCCAATGCAACGCCGAATGACACAAAACCGTCCGTCTTGGAACCAACTACGTCACAACCCTAAAAGTTTTCAAAGGCCTAATACCGGCAACCACAGACAACCCCCACCTCAGAGACCAATGATGCCTAGACATGACACTGCACACCCTAATCAGCATCCCCCAGAAACTCACCACCAACATCCCGAACCACAACACCAAGTACCACCTAACCATATGACAGAACCTGTGCCCTACCATGACCCTAGCCATCGAGAACACCACCAACAGCCACCAGCACATGCACCCCCACAAAATAACCCAAGACAAGATTCTCATGCAGAAGTTCCACCACAAGATCCATACAATCACGATCCACACAGGCCACCCCCTGATGCTCACTATCAACCCCCAGAAGCTCCAACGAGTGCCACAGGTTCTCCACATGATCGCCATGCTCGCCCAGAAGGCCCAAACCATACACCATATCGAGAGGAACAGCCTCATCTAAATAATCGAGGCCAGCATCCACAGCACAGTGATCCTGCATCTCACACACCAAAGGACAGTCGATCACCACACCAACCACATCCGGATAAACATTATCCAAATCAACCACGACGTGAGCCTCCGGTCCAACCAAGGGCTCCTTACCCTCATGACTCGCACCAACCACATCCTCCACACGACACCCAACCACATCCACATGAAGTACAACCTCCCAATCAGCCACATCAAGCACCTCGTTCACATGACACATATAGACCACATGAAAGATCACATCAACCTGAACACTTAGCGTACACAAACGCGTCAAAATATGGACCTCAAGGACACCATGATCCTGCATACAGACATCCTAAAGAACACCATTCTGAAACACATCATAGTATGCCTTCTTCAAGAACGACAACTATTCCGCCACCATCATATGACCAATACGTACAGTCACAACTCGGCCCACCTGCTATGGTCACCAGTGACCCGACTATTAGAGTCCACAATTATCTTGCCGATGCCTCCCACGTGCACAACAATCCCCCTGTTTGGCCTGATACACACAAGTCACAGCCTGTACATCATGAGCCACCTGTAGTACATAGACCGCCGAACCCCGAACCAGTTGCCGAAGGACATAGGCCACCTAATCATGCCCCACCTGCTTATGAACACGGACCACCTAATCAACCACCGCCTGGTCATGAACACGGACCACCTAATCATCCTCCACCTGCTTATGAATATGACCCACCTAATCAACCACCGCCTGGTCATAAACACGGACCACAGCATCATCCACCACCTGCATATGAACATGGACCACCTAATCAACCATCGCCTGGTCATGAACACGGACCATCTTATCATCAACCACCTGTACCTGTTCACGGATCACAACATGGACCACCGCATCTACCAGCACACGGACCACCGCATGGTCCACCGCCTGTATTAACACACGGACCGCCCAATGGTCCACCACCTGTATTAACACACGGAGCGCCCAATGGCCCACCACCTGTAGTCGTTCACGGACCACCCAACCAACATCAAGTAAATGGTCTACCCCCCGCTCAAATCCATGGACCACACGACCATCAACAACCCACATTAGTTCACGGTCCACCTTATCAACACCATCCTGTTGCCGGTACAAACCAGCCTCCCCATCATCTACCGTCTATAGCAGTTGCACAAACTACACCATCAACACCTACTACCGCAGTACCAATAACCGTAACCATGACGACCGTGTTCCCATTAGAGTCACTGATGCATATTGATCCCGTGATACTGGCGGCACTCACTCCTGAAGAAATAATGATGCTGGCAAATATGGTACGAAATCCATCGACTCCCTCGACATTACCACCACCGGTTCAAACGACACAAAATACAAGTAAAGCAGTACTTACCCCTCCAACAGTAAGTTTTGATATTAAGTGCTTTTCTCTGTAAACAAAACGAGCGGAACCCGTAAAATTATACGAAATACGAAATATTTATTTGTTCTAAAAATTTACAATAAATGGTTATTTAACAATCAATGTTGTCAGATAAACAAAAATTTGAAAAAAAAAAGATTTTTAACAATATAAAATCAGCAGAATAATATAATTAGATATGAAACTTGGGGCGAGTGACGTAAATGGATGTTATTCATTGCTATTCAATAGAATAACTTGTATTATCGACATACGACACTTACAATTTCCAGAACTTATATAACTATTTTTTTTCAATGACAGCTTTAGATGTTTAAAAAAATGCTGTTAAAGAAAAAAACATTTTACTTTCCGTCAAAGAATTGAACTTTTTGGAACTACATTTTAGGTCATGTAATGTACATCTTATTACTGTCAATGTCGTCATTAAGATATAAATTTTGTATTCTGTGACAAGACCAATCTGGAAAATCTTTATTTTCTACAAACTCATTAATCATAATGTCAATTTCCATAAATTTAGATGAAATATGGTGTTACCCACCCGGATGGCTTTGTGACAGAAGAAGTCTACTCATTGGTGGCATCCAGGGTTCAAAGAATCGTTTCCTTGACAACTTCCCTTTTCAAAAGAATGACAGCATACATACTTTTTGATAGAAACAGGGTAAGGGGTAGGCAGCTATTATATATCTTTAAGGTGTGAAATAGAAACATTTTTCGTAAGTTTGCTTATGACTTTTGATGTATGTTCAGTCCGGATTTTTTTATTATTAGTCCTACCTAGGAAAAAACACCGGATATGGTGAAACGCAACAAAAGCATGCCAGTGTACAACTTAACGCACCCAATTTCATTGAATATTATGGTTGCTCGAAAATACGAAATTCAACTTAATTTGTCTACATCGTGAATTTTATCTTGTTACATCATTGCAATTGGCGTGTATTGCCATAACACAAGTGAGAAAAATACACATGTAGTTTAGAAATACAACGTGAAAAATACTTAAATTTCAAATTTCCAGAAGATACCGATCCAAGCGACACTTGCTCTGATATTCACCATACCAATCATATTGTTCCTCGATTTTTGAATGACAATGCTGTTGTGTGTGCCTTAATGCATTCACTTTTTAGATATGAAGATATAAATAAGTTTTTATTTAATGTTTTGTACATTGCATGCATGCTTTTCCACTAGAAGTAGCTAATTATATATCAGTTTCATGGTCCAAGTTATTTCAGAATAATACAGCTAACGGGGATTTCCTTATTTTTCAGGGAACCTTTGCATTAAGGTCTAAGTTTGTTCGAGACATTTGTTACGCCGGGTTTCTAGACGATGACGTCACTAAATCTTTCAAAGATATCGTAAATAAAACGACGCTGGTTGCTGTAAGTATACAATCTGGGCTTGAAAGCGAGCAGCTATTATTTTGAATCATATGAAAACCAAATGGTTGCTCCTTTTAAAATTATCATATAACTATACTAGGCTAATACTATACTGATACATGTACTTATTCAATAGATGGTTTACTTGGATAAATCTATCCAATTTCCATACGGGGGAGATTAAACGGAACAGCCATTATTTTGGCTACGCCTAGGGGAATTGTTGTCATAAAAATTACCGTACTTATCATATTAGAAAAGAAATAATTCGTGGAGGGGGTAGATTTGTTTCCATTTTAACATGGCAACGGCATTTATATTCGATTATTTAAGACCGAGCGACAGCGAAGTGTTAAGTGAGAATATAAATGCCCAAACTCCACGAATTATTTCTTAATTGATCGTGAACCGAGCAAGTTCAAGATCATGAACAACAATTGTGTGTGCGGTTTACTTCATTTTAATCAATATAAGACTTACTTTTTTGCTCCATATATACAAAATACCAATTATATTCAGTATTCACTGCATATAAGAACCCTAGTATATACGGTCACTGACGATAACTGCTACTCACTCCGTTTTCACTACATGTGCTACTATGTGTGATTACAGAATCATTCATTTTTAAAGATATCCTGCCTATACACCAAATAATGAGATTACTTTTTAACCGGCGTTGTAGGTTCCACATATTACCGGAAACGATAAGATATTTTTCTATAAAGAGGAAGAACAGATATTGTTCAGCGACGCTTTACGAGAAGCTGGGCTGTACGTTGCCGGGTCCTGCGGAAAAGATTCATTCATGTTCAGAGTATCCAGAGTTCGAAATCCAGGTAAGAATTTGTCCTGTCCGTCTGTCTGTCGTCACACTTTTTCTTGGAAACTACTAAATCGAATTTTATGCACCTTTGTAGGTAGGTAGTATATGATAAATTATGTAATTGTGCACAAATCCAGAAAAGTTTGGCCCCCTAATTTTGGTACAAAATATACATATCAGGTATGGGTATATATTTTAGATAGATAATATATTTTTTTCTCAAAATAATATATGTATGAATGGGCTGTTTATTTTTAAAACAGCGACGCCCTTATGTCGGTTTTTCTAAAGAAGTATCCCCTATGTTTGCTCGAATCGTGAATAATTGAGGGCGAGGGTCAGCATCCAAATGTATGCTCAACTCTATAAGTAGAAAAGTTAGAAAAGTGGAAGCGGGGAATATGTCAGAGACAACAACCCAACAAAACAGTGAAAAAAAAAAAGCATTTAAGGCAGTATACGGGCCTCCATTTAACGGTGATGAATTTCCCACACCTGGTACATGGATAAACCATAAATACGCAGGTCAGCGAACTGGACATCTATAAATATGAGAAAGAAAATTCTAAATCTTACAAGATTAACATAGGCTAGAGGTTCAAGATTTCGGAGCGTTATGGTTAAACTTGTTTGATAGGGTACGATCTATCTACCTATAACAAAAGTAGACATCAAAACACAGAATAAAAAACAGTGGCGAATCCAGAGGTAGGTGCAGGGGGTCGGCACCCCCTTTTTTATTGAAAAATGTGTCATTTTCAAGTGTAAAATTGACAAAAACTGGCAAATAATGTCCTAGCACCCCCTTTTTCCGAGGAACCTCGGCTGGCACCCCTCCGTTTCAAAGTGTCTGGATACATCGCTGCATACGATAAAAATCAATAAAAGGTCTGAAGAAAATTGATCTTATCCAATGAAAGAATCCAACAGAAATAATCGTTGTGGTGATAGCGGAAGGAATAGCAAGCATAAATAAGCAAAATGCCTACGCAGGCGACATCTATTCTGTGTAAAATTAAAGATATAAATTGTTATATATTTTTTTTCTATTTAAGATACACATGTTGGAACAAAAGTGATACCTGGTGACGCGTGTCCTTACGGACCTCCTTACCGACATGGTTTTTATAATATTGCACGGTGTCAAAATGGAACGTGTCCAACCAGCTATACGTGCAATGCAAAATATGACGTCTGTTGTCCTGATAGTGAGTTTTACGTTCTCCCGTCTTGTTTGTCTGCAAAATGTGACCAGTTTATTATTGTCCCTGATTCACTGTGTTTTACTTTTACCCTTCTTCTGGATATTATACATACATACTGTGTATTTTGTGTTTTCATGTTAATTTGGAAATTACGTTGCGTCCACGTTAAATGAAAAAATTAGAACAAAATTTCTTCCTGATCGGTTTGTACAACATCATGCTTTTATAGCAATGATCTTTTCTGAGAAAAAAAATAAATCACATGACTTTCGTAAAAACAGATGTTTAAAAAAGCTTAAATGGGCAAGCTAACTTTTTGCATTTAAAAGAAAAATTTGTCAGAAAAAGCAGCCAAATAAATGTCTTATCCAATTTTCTATTTTCAGTGCCGCCATCGACTCAATGCTTTCCGTTTTCATTAGGAAAAATATGTGTCCACTATATGCCAGGAAGACGAATAGTTGACTGATTTTGCTCTTCTACGGTCTAATACTAATCACACCTGGTCCCTTTCTCCTACTGTTAACGTTTCAAATAACACAAAGAGGTGCTATACAACTTCTCAGAGTTAACCGTATCTGTTCTTCCGAAAATGTGGCGATGAAGAAACAGTGGAAAGCTCTGATCGTCAAAGTTTACACAAAGCTTACTCAATGCTACCAGTATAGTTTTTGCAACAGTGATTTTTAATTCTTTACTTTCTTATTAAAAATATGGAATTTATTAACTTTTCATCCTCATTTTGAATCGAGAATCTTCAGCAGTTCAAAGATCTGTGTGATCTGAAAGGGGATTCAGACTGTATGAGCTAAATTCGCATGCCTGTTGGAAAGGGAGAAAATGAAGAGCATATGCAATCATAGCATCAATGTTTGAAATTACTAGTTAAAAGGTTAAGGTCGTACATGTTTATTTCTTCAAACAGAAGTTTTATGATCGTCATCATGAACTCATGGATCGTTATTCAACGGGTCATAGTTTTCCTTTCCTCGTTTGTCTACCCCGGACTTGACTTTTTGAGCAACTCGGCGGGTGTTTCTAGAAAAGCAGAGGACGCTTCACCTACCGGTTCACCTGGTCCATGCTCCCAGTTTTAGTGGAGTCCGAGTTGCTCATTTGCTTTTGTTACTTTGTATGTATGATTTTAGTTACTTTATATTTTTTGTTGTGCATGTCTGGTCTTTGTCCCTGGATTACATTATTTTGATCACCGATATAACCTTGGTTCCCTTAATTACTCTTTCAATGATACAAGCTATTAATCACTACTACTATGTCTTACAAGTCCACGGTTAACTTTGTGAAGTTGTATTATACAACATACAGTTTGTAGTTTAGCTTTGATTAGTGTGAAGCAAAGAGAAGTTGCAACAGAGAAAGCAAATTTTGCTTCTCATACAGTGCCAATTCTAAATATGTTATATTCTGTACAAAGTTTTGGATTTTGTTGTGGTTGTTTGTTCTTTGAATGATCTTTATTTATTAAATAATCGATCTGTCTCAGCCATCTTTTTTATTGTGAAAAATGCCAACGCGGCCTATTTTTATCTCCATCATAGAAGTAGACGATATCGTTTAATGCTACCAGGCACATGTAACTAGTACTTCCGAGCAAATAATGCGTTTCTTTTTAAAGCGATAGATGCACATTTATAACGATATATGTACACATGTACAGTACTGTGAATTTAGCCCTCGTTTTAAAATATGATCGGAGAATGAAGTAATAGCGAGGAACATTAGAGTTCCTAGCTGAATGAACTTTAATTCAAATACAACCACCATAAGGTAGAAACGATAAAAGTTGAAAAACTAAGTCAAGAAAATAGGGAAAGTATAACGGACAGCAAAAAGCAACTAAAAACAAACATGTACCAAACTAAACCAATAGAACAACACAACTCCGATTAACCCAGATAATTGGTAGTAGGCTTTACTGATAAAGTTATGCTTGGTATTGTAAAGGGTAGAGGATAACGTGAGACAGAGAGATAATAACTTAATTTTGAAGAGATGATTCGCGACTTAAAGCATATTTGAGTTTTATGCGTGTTCTCTGACATGTCCGCTTGCTATTTATTGCTGTTTATATTTTACCTAGTTTTCATCTATATACTTCTCTAACACATGTACAGACACTTGGGACCAGGATTTTTTTTATTTTCCTAAAAAATATCATTAAATCATTTTGTTTCCATATTTGAGTTTTATGCGTGTTCTCTGACATGTCCGCTTGCTATTTATTGCTGTGATGCCTAGTTGTTAGAGAAGTACATAGATGAAAACTAGGCATAGTATAAACATCAATAAATAACAAACGGACAAGTCAGAGAACACGCATGAAACTCAAATATGGAAACAACATGATTCAATGAAATTTTGAGGAAAATTGAAAAAAAATCCTGGTCCCAAGTTCTTGTGGAAGTGTCCAGAGCTAAGTACGGACACTCCGAACTTGCCGGTTTTGTATGTTCCGATGTCTAACATTAAAATTCATAGAAAAAAAACGTAAGAGTTATAGAAAAATAATTTATCTATTCAGCATTCATCAACCTAAAAATTCCATGAGAAAATGGTATGCGTAGACCTTTTTTTCTTTTGTATTCAAAACTTTAAATGTCAGATGCCATCGCCTTCTCTAAAATCTCAACTACTGCTTTCTGATTGATTTTAGTCACGATGTTAACATTCGGCTTTTTGCCGGTACGTTTGCCCCAGTCGACCACCATTTGACCTCGCGTCAGGTCACCCTTTAGTTCAATATCGGCATATAACGATTTAACTTCAGAAACAACCTCACTGTTCAACATTACCCCCATAATGAACTGGTCAGCCATGATGTAAGAAGAGTCAGAGCCCTTCTCTATAAGTTGGAGGTAATGTTTATTGTAAGGGTACTGTTCAAGTTTTTCAAGAAACCGAATTTTTGGAGAATCAATCTTCCATAAACTAAAATACCATTCCTGTAAATTGAAAAGCAGGCTATAAATAAAAGACTCTTGTATAGAAAGACATGATTACGTGAAGTAGACAAATAAATGGTCAGATAAAAAAAACTAAAAGAATGATCCATACACACTATCAATATCTGTGAAGACATTCAGAAAATGAATACAGTGCGCCTACGAAAAGTCTGAAAACAATGAACAAAATGAGATTCCTCATACCAAAATGTTTATTTAATCTGTACAATTTGGTTTTGAGTTACTGTACGAAATGTGAACGACAGTGATATATTGATACGTTAGTTTATCAAAGAGTAATCCAGGGCATCAAAATTTGAGCAGTGACCAAAGAATAAATTCTAAGGATAAAGACAAGATAGGTAAAAAAAGACACACACACAAAAAACATGAAATAACCAAAATAACATGTCAAAAGAAACCGAAGTAAATGAGCAACCTGGACTCCCCTAATACACTCAAAACATAAATCAACTAAGCACACACAGAATTTGGAGAAAAAAATACTTGCCCAAGAAAAAGCGTTATCCAAGCACACCTCCCAACCCAATAAAGTTTTAGGACATTCCAGTCCGTGAAGCACCTCTTTTGCTGCCTCGGGATCTGTATAAAAGTTAAACTCGGCAGTGGTACCGTCTACGTTACCTTTAGCTGAAAAAATAATCAACGAAAGGGTAGGAATAGAGAGTAAGTTTCAATACTCATTAAATGGTGTTTCTTAAATGTATGTTCAAGCATTTAATTTCAGTTACAATTCTCGTTTAAAAAGCTCCACCATGGCATGCATCTGTAATGAAAAAAAATAAAAAATAAAGTCATGTCTGTCTTATAAATTGTTCCGGTTCAAGTTCTCTACTCTTGTGACGTTACGCGCGCTGTTCGTACCTACAGTGGTAAAACAACGTCACGACGTTTTTGGGGGAAAATCAGAGGAAATGTGGACGCTATTTTTCTTTGATAAAAAGTTATCTGATAAATAACCACGAAAACAATATCAACTTTCCGTGACTAACAATCAACCGCACCATGCAATCTAGAGGCTAAAAACCACTAATTCCACTTTCCATAGGCTTCTATGCTAATTTCACAATATTCAATGGCTTCTCTGGACTTTACCTTAACTTTAACCTGCAGAGGACTATATATCAGCATGATTCTACATATGTCAGCTCACAATCCTCAGAATGGCATGTGAGGTTAGCAGACTTGCAGTGCAGTACTGGTCACCGGAAGTGAAGGGTCTATAAATAGCATGGGAAATCCCAGTGTTTTCACAAGATAGGGGTATATTTAAAAATCATTATGGAGATTAGGCTTCACATCACAAGAAGCAAAATGCACATATAAAATGTACAGAAATGTTTTTCCTTTCAGAAACTGCTTAAATTTTTTAAATAAGATGAGAACTTTTTTCACAGCACTATGAGGAACAGGGGTAATTTCTGCGTAGGACTATTTTTGCCTACGTTCCAAATGCTCATTGGTTGAATTGGTGGTCTGTAACCTAGAATAGCTTTAAAGAACTCAGTCTGATGTTTACAATGTATTATAAATTATAAAATTGCTTTTATAAAGAAATAAACAAGAGAGCAATACTATTATTAGTAATCCTCTTGAAATAAATTAACATTAAACGTTATTTTATTGTAAGTGAGTTTTGTATTTGTGACATATTCCCATATCCTTTCTTTTTCTAAAGACATATTTAAAATATTTGTGTCGGTGCCTCATCCAGTAATATTTTTGTTTGATTCTCTCCTGTTGAAAGTTTTCATGAGGAGGAAACACAAAAAAAAAATGTTCCTGCCATGGTTGATGTGCTGTGTATTTAATATAACATTTCCCCATATCCTTTCTTTCTCATGACAGTTTTTTTTTCACCGAACCCGTGTATTAAAGTTATCACAAGGAAAACTGTGATGGTAAAAATAAAAAAAAAAGGTTTTTATAGGCCTAGTTGCGAATATTTTTATAATCACAAACTTTCAGCATCATACATGTATATTTAATTTAATGGTTAATCTAGGTGTGTGTCTTTTACTGTAAGAATGACATTTTCGAAACCGCACTGGTGATTTTTTTTCTTAAAAAAATACGACAATATCGCATTTTAATTGTTGTTTTGAATAAAATTCTAACTTGATAATGCGAATTGTAGCTGTTAAGTGTAAACTCATGCGAAAAAAATCGCCAACCACACTTACGGAACGTCGCTTTTACCGTTATTGAAAACGTGATTTTTATGGCGTTGTGACAATTTGTAAGATTTGTAAAATATGCTGTTGTAAGAGTAATAAGAATCAGAAATTAAAAGTCTAGGACTTAATGAAAAGCTGAGAAAAATAACATTAAAAAAACAGTTGTTGTTGGAAAACGGAATGTAGCAATAATATAAAAACAGGACGTGAACTATGCATAAATTGCCGTAATGCGAAAAAGAGCATGTGTGACATTTTGTAAGACTCAATAAAAGTTGCCGTATTTCTTAAAACTCTGTTTTTCTTTTAAAATATGTTGAAATTTATGATTTTGAGTAAAATAATATTACTTAAATGTAAAAAGAATGTACCTCTGTCCATATATGATACTCCTTTTCTTTGTTTGAATTTGTGTACTAGTTCTGTGGGACAGTTTTGTCCTTGGTATTTCTGAACAATTGCTGGGGAATGAGGTCACCATGACGTCAAAATAAAACAACATTAAAAAAACGTGGATATTTGCCATTAAAAAAAATTGTTTTATTATAAAAAAAATAAATTTTCTATGTCATTTTGAAATTATTCGTGCGACTAAAAATGTTACCTGGGACAGCTGAACAATTACAGATTTCAACATTTTTAGGATGTATATATATGACTACGGCACTTTATCCTGACATTTATCCAGCTAAATATATTGCCACACCCATATTCTGTAAGAATAATACATAATTCGAAAGACTACAACAGGTTAATTAGTTTTATCGCATTTTTAATGGTCGATTACGCCGCTATTTTGAAACAAGTACGACCAGCGCACGTTAAGTCTATATAAACATCAATTTAATTGAAATTATCTGTCCTCAAAAACCATGAAACCGCATGTTCAGTAAGAATAAAATACATACCGTAATAGTTTCCACCCATGATGTAACAGCTTTTAAGCCTTTTCCCCAAACTTTTGTCCAACTTGATTGCATTTGCTATGTTTGTCAAAGGTCCTAAGCAAACTATCGTAAGTTCACCTGATAAAAATTACAACTGAAAAGTTTTAAAAATTGCAGTAAGACGAAAGTTTTTTTTTCATTTTCAGAATTTCGTTTCCATACATTATCTGAACCTGGTCTATAGAGTGTTTTGATGACCTAAACTTATAATCTTACGTTGAAGGCAGTTTTGAGGGATTCATAAGTATCATATTGCCGAAGATTTTTGTTCCATTATAAAAAGACACTTTTTACAGCATGATACCAAACACGTTTTGGCAGGGCCATAATTCATGATAAACAAATTGAAATTCAAGGAGAACAAGTGATTTGTACAACAAACACTTTGAATGTGACATACAATGAAAACTGAGAGTAAACCAACAAAAAAAAAACGAGAATCAATAAATAAATAACTGGTCCATTACAGTGTAATAGAGTGTCATTCCAGTAACTAACCGGAATGTTCGGTGGAAAGCCGTAGTAATGCATTGACACCATCTTCCTTTTGGATGGTATCAGCATTTGGTGCTTGAGGATCGGGACACTCGCCAAAGCCATCGTAACCATGGTAGTAAGCACAGTCTTCTACATCCTTTCCGTTGAAGGCCTTTTCGCTTCCGACAAATACAGGTATCTACAAAAGCTAACTGCCCATGAATCTGTTTTGGAGGATTTTATTCAAAGTTTATGTTTAAAATTAGGGTCAAATTTTGTAAGAGGAAAGAGTTGTTTGAAAAGAATATGTAACATTTTGTTGATGGGTGGTTATCGGTCTGGTATGATTAATGTACAAGTACATGTACATGTATATGATTCTGTCCTGTATCTAAAGTGTCATTTTCACATTACACGATCGAATTAATAATAAACGGGTAAATATGTTGACAACTCGAGACATCGCAACTGATGACCGACATCATAAGCTTTTGCATGAATATTTATTACGTTTGATTAACGAATCCTATTAAATCCAGAGGCAGATCCAGTGGGGGGAGGAAGGGGAACGTGTCCCCCGGCAGTTGTCACTTAAAAAATATGGGGTAATTTTGTAATAAAAGTTTTTGTTTTTGGCAATGAATAGAACTTTAAATTATAATAAAACATGTTATATGTACATAGTGAGCACTGTTTAAAAATGGATGTTTTACATCATATATTTACGTGTATAAGTTTGGTCTTCAACTAGAGCTCAAGTGTTCATAATAATGACTGAAAGAAACAGTATCAAAGAAAAGGTTCGTGATTTTAACTATTAGACAGAGCGACTCTTAATATATTGATCTCGTTTGATCTGCTAACGCATGGATACCAACCCAATGCTTCATTTACATTTCCTTCTTCCATGTTTGGTGAACGCAACAGGTCCTATCAGTATAGTTGGTTTAGTCGTTACCCTGGACTCTGTTATTCTCCAAAAATAGATGCTGCTTTCTGTTTCTATTATATGCTCTTTTCACCTCACTCCGAAAAGGAGGGGGACTTGTAAAGTCATCTTTTACCAACTGGAAAAAGGCCACAGAACTTTTTGGCAACATTTCCGATTACAAGTTGTGAGTGTGAACGCAGTATTAGCACATTACATCTCTTAAAAACGTATTTGAGAAACGCGATGAGTCAAGACAGACTTTCCGCTATCGCACTGATGTACAACCATTCTGACATCGAAATTAAGCCCTCAGACATTGTGGGTATCTTTGCAAGAAAATAACCCCGGAAGATGCTGCTACTGAGTTACTTTGATGAAGATATGCAACTTTCATGAAACTTATCAATAAATGTTTGATCTGCATTAAAGCCATAAACACTTCTTTTTTTAATTTGTGGGTATATGGGTGGTAATCATTTTAGTCCATTTTCTCTGCAAAGTTGTGCCCCCGACAATGCTACCCCTGGATCCGCCCCTGAAATGTAAGCTATTTATAGAGGTCAACTCCACTTGTGCATCAGTTATATACCACTGCAAGTGGACCAAAGGTGCTCGAGGCTATACCAAACCAGTGGTCAGATTTGTCAGACTTGTCTGACCCCGAATTATATAAGATTGTATTTATATTTATGGAAATTTGCAGTTTAACAAATTTCAAAATACCTAAAACACTGATACTTCATTCCTTGTATTGCACATGGTAGTTTGGCTTCCTATGTCCATAGTTTTTGGTTTTGAGTACTTCTTTTAAACAATTAAGAATTTGATTCTAACGCTGCTGATGAGAGATTCCCCCTTGAAACACGTGTAAAGCATATCGAAATTTCCAATATATATTTCTTGTTTTTATACGGAAAGAAGCAAAACAAAACAAAAAAAAAAACAAAGTTATATAGAGACTTAATACTTCGAAAAACACTTATTTTGACAATCAGTGAACACTAAGAAATTCAGCGTATGATTGTTTTTTTTTTTTTTTTGTAATAATGAATCATTTTCATCACTTATAAAAAAAAACACCACTCACGTATATTTGATTGTTCATACTATTATCTTGTCAATAGCAAAAAATGCGTACTTGAAATGGTTAAAAACTAAGATCAAATACATCAAAAGTAAACATGAGCTATCTACACTACCCAGACGAAAATACCTAATTTTACATTTTAGACACGCACTCAGTACAAAGCCTTGCCCTTTGTATGTTTACCTTTGGCGCAAATAAAAGGTAAAATTATGGACCAAATTTAAGGCTGCAATTTTGAAAGTTTTAACCATTGTAATCGATATGACGAACCAAGACGCAGCATCCACTGTACATTACAAAATAATAATAATAAATAAAACATACGTGTGAAATCGAAGTGGTACCCAAAAATAGTTAGCATATCAATATTTAGGAAAGTAGTAAATAAATACTTACGTCTAAGCGACTAGTAAGTTTAAGAATTCTCAAAACGTTCAAAGCAACTTGATGAGGGTTTGTATTTCCAGAAACTGTTGTCATAGCAACAATTTCCACTTGACTGGAAGCCAAGGCCATCAATATAGCTTGTGCATCGTCTAAACCTGCATCTGTATCTATGATAATTTTTTGCTTTGTTTTTTGATTATTCATTATATATCTGAAAAAAAAGAACATGTATAAGATTTCAGAAGTGATTTGAAACTTCCGTCCCATTGCAGTACATTTTTTAAGGTTTGATTGTTTGGGATTTAACGTCCTGTGACAGATATGACAGGAAAGTTTGGCAGTAAGATAGTAGCGGTCCAGGCTTCATAATTTCTCTTTATGGACTGTCCTGCCTTTTTGTAATGGGAAAATTTGGGTCCTTTATCTTCTAAAATTTTCATCAACCCCCAACCACCCCCAAATATCAAATGGGGTTCCCTATTTAAACAAGCTACATCCTACAACAGAAAGCAATTTGCGAAGTGGACCACGTGCAGTGGAGATGTACCCAAATACTTAAAATCGCTTGTAAATACAGAGTACCCCCAAAACATTAAAACTTTTTTCGCTAGACTACATATATAAACACCTTCCGATGTTGGTCAATTTTAAAGCCAATATTAGTGTATGTACTTCTTTTACTTACTGGTTGGAAAATGCAAGTGACGAATGTATCCAGTGGTTATGAAGTATCACTCTTCCGAGTCTCAGCGAATTCCTGTATAGACCAGAAACAACCATGTATGCACTCTCTCAATCTATCATTATTCCTTCATCCTTACTAAAACGTGAGTTACCGATATACTTCCGTTATATTATACACACGTGGATCGGCCTTTTAAATTCTTGACCTAATTAACACCCGCCAAGTTGCTCATAAAAAGTCAAGTCCGGGGTAGATAAACGAGGAAAGGAAAAATATGACCCGTTTGAATAAATCAGTTTTCATGGTACAGATGGATACACCATAACGATCCACGAGTTCATGATGACGACCATAAAACTTCTGTAGTGATGACTTAAATCTTCTAGCAACATAACCCTTTCCAGAAGCCTATTTGTTAGAGTTCTAGCGCGATACAAAAAGTATTGTATTGAATATGGCAACTTATCATATTCATTCATTAAACATGTCTACTAAGTGTTTTTTTTTTTTTACCCTTTGAGTGCCAAGGCTTTTCCTACTCTTATGAGTCTCGCATAGACGGAATGATTGAACATGTCATAATCTGGGTTTCTTTTCAACTGATTCTCGTACTTGCGCCCCCTTCATAAAATCCTGGATCCACCCTGTTTATTATGAATTAAAATTTACTACCGGTAATTAAACCCGGAGAAGTTTTTCTGGCTTATGAATGTGGAAGATCTTCAGATCCGTTGTCAAATAACATGATAAAAAGAGAGTGGAATGTGAACGACGAAATTTCATTATTAGTATTATATTTCGTTTGATTTGGTTTATTTATAAATTTAACATTTAAAATTTTTGAATTTCTTACGCGAGACACGGGAATAACTTTCTGTTATACCAGTCTGTGATGTTGCATCGTCATCTGATGTCTCTTCATATACAGAATGCATGAATATCATATTTTTTTATTTATTTTATTTCATCAATCTGTAAATTAACCATCTCCTCTACACCATGCACATGCGGCAAGTCAGCATTTTGTTCAATACTTGACTGGACCATTTACATCGTCCCATTCAGACCAACAGACTAAGAATTATATACCAAAATGATCAGATCCCATATGCTTAAGGTGGATTATACCTTTTATTTCTAGTAGATAAATTTTCTTATTTTTTCTCCAAGATGACCTTGAATGAATATATTTTAGAATTTTAATGTAAAAAACATAGGTCACCAAACTTGATTTTAAGATAGTTGAGCCTTATGAAAGCCGATATATTACTACATTTATGCGGATTCTATAAGGAATTTTCAATTTCTAAAAATCAAAGTACTCATGTAATGAATCAATTTATATCGATCGTTTGAATTTTTATCGTCAAAGTACAAAAATATGGAATAAAAGGAAAGCACGGGATCGAATTCAAACGTATCACAACACAAGCTTATTGTTATGAATATTTAACATTGAACTTTGTTTTATTTTTTTTTAATTCACCATTCTGATTAAGAAGGTCATTTAAACACACACACACACACACATTCATGATGCATCGTAACAGTGCGCCAGTTTGCGTAATATTCAGTTCGATATCAGTTTGCATGGAACACCTAGATGAATGTATAAAAAAACTCTCAAACATAGTGCATAATTGAACTGCTATCTACTTGTTGGCCATTCTTGGTTATTAAATAATTAGGTCAAAATTCAATTGATCGACCCTCAGGTCGAAACTGTCTGTTACATCATTCAAAATTAAGCCACAGTCATTGAAATAAATCATATCCTTAGATACATAATCCCCTCCACTAGCTACATTTCTCAGTTAGTAAGCTATATAGCTCAAGTGCCACAAATTATTCCTCAGACACGTATTTGTCATGTAAAAGCACTTAGTGGACTCGTAGTTCAAAAGACACCTACACTAACACATCCGTGAACTATGAAGTCGTGGAATATAGTTTTAACAATCGTGTCTAGTGCAGGAACATAGCCATGCGCCCACAGCTGTTATAAGAACAAAAACATGGCCAAAATAGTCAAATAGGTTATTAAGAAAAAAAAAAGCAACAACACCAGACCAAAAAATGTCACATTTCCCGAGGAATGCATTATCGAAATTCCTATGATATCGTCTATGCAAAGTTTCATTTTTATTTGTCATCTTCGGGCTTCCGATGTCCCGTGGCGGTAACCATAATAAAAATGCAAGGTACAGTGGGAGATACATCAGGTTATTTTTGGGAGTTATGCTACCCCTTTGTAAAAAATGACCAAAATATGAGCGGCAAATAATACCCTGAACCCATTTTTTTTAGTTAAGTTTCTTGATCGGAACCACATGCACCCCTTTTATACGCCAGGGCCTGCATGAAAAATTTGCGGACAACTATTTCAACTGATACTCAGTATTCCTCTATATATTTCAATTCTATGATTCATGACTATTTATAATCTCGCAGGCCTTCATTTCTCGCTAAGCATCAAATGAATTATTATGCGTTTTAAAATAAATAGGCAACGTAAATATATCGACACTGAACGACTGGTTTATTCGGGTAAATGCATAGAAATAAATAGGTACTGATGAGGTTAGGTGTAAAAACTTTTTTAATCTTACCAATCTAATTTTTATGTAAAAAATGTCGTTTGAAATAATTTAAATATATTTATTTTTAATTGGTTCGTTGTTAATACGAACAGAATTAATAAGCATATTCAGTTCGCAGTAAAAGTTGTTTATTGGCGTAAATAACACAGAAATGAATTTGATACATTATAAATACCAATAAAGGCGACCTAAATTTCTGCAATTGAACCTTTATGGGGTATGCCAATATAGGACTACTTTCCTGCGGTCGTGTAAGATAACTGCAGATGCTATCAGGCTTTGCAAATTCAAAGCCTCTGGCAACTGCTGTATCAATTTAAATTGATAAAAATGGTTGATAAAAATTTCTTAAAAATTACAGAACACTTTACCGTCATTCTCACATATTTCAAAATGAAAACTGGGGGTCACCTAACTATTTTTTCTCGCAATATTAAAAAAAACCAAAATTCCCTCTACATTTTCCCTTCAAAAGATTTTTTCTGCCAATTATCTTTCCTTGAAAGAGCCTTTTAAAAAACTTTTTTAATCTTACCAATCTAATTTGTATGTCAAAAATATCGTTTGAAATAATTTAAATATATTTGTTTTTACATCATTTCAAACACTATTAGTTCATAGAAAGTATGATTTTGCAAGGTGACAGAAAAAAATGCTCCGTGTAGTAGGTATAATCTACCTCAAGTTAGTAATCATCAGACTCCTCAATTCGCAAATGTGTGCAACTAGGTACTACTTGTTTTTAATGCAGTAGTCAAGCGATAAGTTTGAAATTTAAAAAAGAAGTCAAGCGATACAATGGCTATGTTCCTCTGTTTCTGAAGCCCTAATCATTAATATGTTACCATATACTTATAGAATACGCAGATTAAATTTTATTAAGTGATCACGTCTGAAATGTATGAATTTCTCCTAAATCTTAAGAACTGTACCTCGCTGATATTAGAGTGATATCAAACTGTATCACTTTTATATCAAATACTTACTTTGAAAATGTGAACAGTCTTTTCTGTCTTTGATTAAAAGCTACTAGCACAATAATATAACAGACTGAAGTCTGACAATTTGAAGATATATGATCACAGTTGATTTTGTAAAGCAATTCAATATACCAATTTAGACAGATAAAAATTATATCACTTAACTCAATAAAACTTGTAGGTTTTAAGATCCTGTGAATGTAAGAAAAAAAATGGTCATTTTTACTTGAACATCTATGGGTCAGAGGTCAGAGACCCCATAGACATGAAAAAATTACCCGAGACAAATGTCTTAACTTTTGACATTCTTCAACAGGACCAAATCACAAGTTTCACATAAAACTAATCCCAGGTACTGTACTTTGGTCATTGTTGTATCATATGCTTAGCAGTGGTCAACTTTGCATACAACTGTGAAGGCAATACAAACACAATTTACTAATTCAGTATACATATACTTTATAGCAGCAATACCTTAAATAAAAAGCAATATGGAACACAAAAAATGAATACAGTTACAGACATTGAAATGTATGTTTTCAATCTAACAACTAATATTATGATAAATTAACACTTATCTAATTCTTAAAAATAGAAAGAAAATTGATGTTAAACAAACAGCAAGATTTATCTGGTACCAAGTATAATTTACCCAATAGATAAAAACTGATAACCTGGCTTTTGAAAACACCTGGTGTAAACAGGTACCTGTTGGTCTGTACCAAACATCTCGATCATTTGGACTTAACTGATAAACTATTTGAACCTAATACCAAGTTAACCTGTCTAAATTAAGTAACAAAACAACCTGATAACCTGTTTTTACACAAACATCTGAAGTAAACTATCAACTTGTTAAAACCAAAGACCAAGAGTAAACAACTTGTCAGAACCAAACATTTGGAGTTAACTGACAACCTGTCAGAACCAAACACCTAGAGTATAATAAACAACCTGTCAGAACCTATAACTCTGTTAGTATCTGATAACTACCTAACTAAACACCTGGAGTAACTTGGTAATGCATCAGAACCTAACATCTGAGTAAAATAGTTATATGTCAGTACCTAGCACCCTGAGTAAACAGGTTACCTGTTAGAACAAATAATGTTCTGAAGTCAGTATGGGTTTGCAGAGGTTTGGTGTTGGATTTACTCATGAAATGCCTTACAGAATACTCTTTCAGTTGACAAAAGGGAGACACAAATAAAAAAAAATAATAACATGTACATTTGAATTTAAAGCACTGATCTTTTTGATGTGATTGAAAAAGTGTTGTCTACAAGTAATGAAAAGCAAAATGAGTGTGGCCTAGCAATGATTTATCTAATGTCTGTATCTGTATGGGTACAGATTCCCTCTGGGATACTTTGTGACAGGTTGGTCACAATTACTGATCTCTTGAGATCTGAACTCCTAAAATTTATGTTTGCTTACTATAAAGTACTCTAGATATGTACGCTCACTTCAGAGTCCACTAGATGGCTCCAGTCACCTACTGTGCATACAAATACAAAAGTTGCTCAGATTTGTCTTTTCCTTTTTTTGGAATGTAATCAGATCATCTGGAGGGAGCACTGGTATCTGTCAGTTTTAAGAAGAATATAAATTGTTGTTACTGATGTGTAATTTGTTGATGTGATACTAAAACATATATTGCAACTAAATACATGTTATTTTTGCATTGATCAGATTGTTCAATAAAACCCTGTTTTTGACAAAATACTCATAATAAAAAATCATTTCCATTTCCAATGATAAATATCATTTCACCATACAATTCATATGTTCTCATTTAATCTATAAAAGTGAATTCAACCCTAACCATGTACAATATTACAAGGAAAAGTAATAATCATCTGCAGCATTATGACATTGCTATTTAACCACATGCAGTAAAAAATAAACAAATAATAAAGTTTCAAAATGCTCAATTACTACTAAAAATAAAAATAACTTTATTTACAATATAGAACTTATATATCATTCCAATAAATGCTTTGTACCTTTGACATTGTATGTTTACTATTTTTACTATTAATTCTATTTTAGACTATTTGTGAAACATCTGTATGAACTACAATGAATAATTTTATGTTCAATTCAAAAAAGTATAACTAACTTTTCAGTACAGACCTTGCCGAGACTATGCAGACTTTTTGTATCGCTCTAAACTTTTTACAATTAGGCTTTTGGAACAGGGTTATGTTGCTACAAGGTTGAAGTCATCACTATAGCAGTTTTATAGTCATCATGAACTTGTGGATCATTATGGTGTATCCATCTGCACCATGAAAACGGATTTGTTCAATGTGTCATAGTTTTCTTTTCCTCTTTCATCTACCCTGGACTTGACTTTTATGAGCACCTCGACGGGTATTTCTAGAAAAGCAGAGGATGCTTATCCTACCGATGCACCTGGTCCATGCTCCAAGTTGCTCATTTGCTTTTGTTACTTTGTATGATTTTAGTTACATTATGTTCTTTGTTGTGTATGTCTGTTTTCCATGTCTAGTTTTTGTTCCTGGATTACATTCTTTTGATTTCTGCTAGAATCTTGGTTCCATTGATTACTCTTTCAATAAGTTCAAGGATTCATGAAGATTAACTAAAGATAATGATTTTATTTAATAGAGGAATTGATAACGGTAATTATGTTTCAATGAAACCCTAAATAAACCGAGACCTGCTTAAACAAATCTTCTTAAGTCAGTTCATATGTTTTAATGCATTTTAAACCTGTGTAAAAGGAACACCTACCTCAACAAATAGTTCTGTTCTGGGGGTTTGATTTTTTTTATTTAGGTATTACCGAATATTTATTTAGATCCACTGTATTCTCAAAAGCTAAAAATTAAAAGCAGTCAAAATGTAATAGAATATACAGAATGGACGCAATATAACACACTACACAGGAACCATACCAGTAACAACTGACTGACCTATATATTGACTGTGGGAAAATGTTAAGTATTTTAATTTAATTAAAACATTGAAAATGAACTGAGAAAGCAATATACCATATGGCTGGTCATATTGGTGGGTGTAAAATTTTTAGATTTTGAGGCAAAAAGGTATGCGAAAAACTTTGGCATTTCTTATTTTGGCGGATGCTCAGTGATACACTTTTATGTCTCATTGCATAAGCCCAGACTAAAATTTTGTGAAATTTATTTTGGCGGTTTTAGACTGACCACTAAAATACACCAAAGTAACCTGCTATACAGTGTTTCAAAAAACAATGAAGCAAACTAATTATATATGATTGTATTATACCCATAGACACAAGTGAACGAAATATTTTTTCACATATTATATTAAGAAAAACTTGGGGCCCTGGGTTATGGCTTCTTCCTCCTCAATCTAAACAGTTGTTACTTGAGATTCATCTGCTATGGGGCATTACTTCAAGTCTACCTTTCACCATAATAGGAACTTAAAAAAAATCGAAATAAAAGTATCCTTTATGCTTTGGCAAGACATTACAATGTCTAACAGCAAATTGAAAAAGAGAGATATCAGTTTCAAAATAAATCTAACTAGTCAACTGAGACATTTAAATACAGTTCCATGTAATGTATTCTTCATAGGCTTTCTCTCTACAATGGAAACTTTTTGCAAGGTTAATACACACATTATTGCTCTAACATGAGTTATCTCCCCTGTGTATAGTGCATTCTAAGTAAAAAAAATATCTCAGCAGGAAAAGTACCAAAATTAGAAAACTACAAATTTCCGAAAAGAAAATTTAAAAATAAAAATAGAAAAGTACACAATAAAAGGTACTTAAATATCCCTCTAGGTAGAAATCTGTCCTATGTTACACAAATGTGACATACTTTCATACCACAGAACACCTGTGTGATCTTTGGGATACTGTCTTTTAAGTTTGAATAGCTGTCAATTATGATGTGATGTCATAATGTCTTTTTAACTATAAAAAAGCACCTGAAACATTCAAACATGTGAATGATGCTTCCAAAATATATACAAAGCTAACATTGAACCGTTATTAAAGATTGACTTGATAGGGTTAAAGCTTAAAAAAACAATGCTCACTTTAGATAGCAATATTAGGGGAAACACTCAAGCAGGGATTCTCCTTTTGTAACATGCAACATTTTTTGTAATTAAATGTTTGACACATGATAAAACTTTGACCAGAATAAAAGTGGTAATGCAAAATGCGAACAGACAATGTGATATCTATTCACCTCCAAAATTTTGCTCCTGGATGGTATGATATATAAGTCTTATTTAATATCACAAACTACAGTCATTTGTTATTGGCATGGAATCTTTGCAGTGCTAAAGTATGGACAGATCTCTCTCTATATATATAAATTATCACAGCCATAAACAAAATAAAATAAATATAATAAAACTTGAAATAAATTAAAGCACTCTGACCCTGCAATTACAAAATCTGAAATGCAACTCTTAGAATATTTAATGGGAAAACATCACATTACCAGATGTCTGAATAGGGTGAACACTGGAGGAAGTTACCAATATTCTTAGACTTGAATTTCTTAGCTTAATGAACTGAGGGACTGGACAAAATAAATACAGTGAAATCTAGAACATCAAAACTAATCTACATTCATACTTAAATAGAATTTCACCGTTGATAATATCATTATGGGAACAACTTTTTATTTTCAATATGGGGGAGAAAAGGAGAGGACTGGGGTCTAAAAAACAGGAATAATGGGGACAGAAATGACAACAAAAATTATGATTAAAATTCAACCAAAGCCCCCATACAACATACAAAATGAAACAGTTGCTCCCTAAAGGATGTCAGTCTTATCATTTCATGTCAACACAAATGGAAGTCTAAATACAGTTCAGTTTTGATAGATTTCAAAGTGAAATATATGTATGAGATCAACTGAATCTTTTACCCAATAACAAAACTAATGACAGGGAAATGCAATCTGGAATATAGAGATATATATACTTAACTACAAACACACAACTACTAGTGTAAAACCGGTATCTTATAGTACTGTTCCATATAAGATTAAGGTATATCAAATATGTGTCATGTGTAATAAATGGGTTTTGAAAAAAACTTTATCATGGAATTGCATAAAATAAAATCATCAATAATGTAGGTATATCATACAAAAAATGTATTTACACCTGTTTTTCACTTAATGTTATAAATTCACAAATATAATTGCAATTTGGTCATTTCAGTAAAAGTGTGACTTTAAATTTTTGCGATATTGTGAAAAAGTAAAAAATTTCAATAAGCAATTTTCAATTAATGCCATTTTAAGTCAGCTACATTTTTTTGCAATTATAAATTTACCGAATTTACAGTAATTACTATATTATATAGCTAATCATAAATTATCTGGAAATTACCCACATATCTGATTAATTGTACAAAGTTTTGTTTGTTTTGAAGAGGGAACACATTTAATAAGATTTAGAATTTTGATGTGCCAGTCTATGCTTGATTCTTTCATGGAACAGTACATTAATAACAATGCAACAAGTGATGCATTTCTTACATGATCTAGTATAGAAAAAAGTTGTGCATTTATTAGGTAACTGAGTATAGAAAATGTGCACATACAACCGAAGCTACTCAGGTGGCAAATTTTTATTGAAGTTTCTACTGGCCACTTAGTTTGCATATCTTGTTACTTCATAACACTTTTATAACCATTGGGTATTTTTAACTTAACAAAAAAAAAGCACATTGTAACTTTGGATACCTATATTAAACTGTACCAATTCTCTAAGTTTATCAAATATTATGGGTGAAAAAAAATTTTAAATTCATTGCTACCTATCATATTTGCCAATAATATTTTTTAGTTTGGAATCATGCAATTTATCAAAATGATTTTCCTAAGTTCAAGGATTAATTTTCCAACATAAAAAAAATCAGCTTCTTCTTATATGTTGGCACATGGGAAAATAAATAAATACACAATAGAAAAAATTCAACCATAAATACTGTCAAGATTGTCAAAAGAGGAAACACCTTTGTTTTATAATTCAAACTCAGTCATTTACAAAACCTGTAGTAAATAAAAAGATAATTTAAACTCCTATTGATAAATTTAATTAAATGAGACACTGATAAAAAAAAATAATTGGGAATGGGACTTGAACACAAATACTAAGAAATTTGACTTGTACATATACATTTGTGTAGCAAAAATAAATGGCAACTCACATCAAAGTGAATAAATAGACATGAAACAAAAATAAAGTATACAATAATGAAAATATCCTACAAGACCTAAACACCTCAAACAATAACAACCGACACAGTCTATCTATAATAACAGTTATTTTGTAACTTTGACCTTGTGTGACATTGACAAGCTATCTACAAGGCACAAAAACAATAACAGATATAGTCCTTCAAGACAAAACTTGCCATTCATTGCATGATACAGCTGCATTATGAATTGTGCAAGCAATAAAAATGGACAAAATTATGAAAAGTTTATTTCAACATCTGTCTAGCTTGTATTTAAGAAATCTTCTTACTTGTTTGCTCTCTTACTCAAGACACCATATGGAACCAATTAAATATGATATTGTGTGGAAGCAATATTATATATTAAGTTACATTACCAAAACATCAAGCATTTGACATTCATAATCATAAGGTTACAAATAGTCTAATTAAAAACTAGTTTGGTCACATGACAGGAAGTCCCCAGCAGACAGCTGTCTTATCTGCACTTGTACTGATGAAAGCCAATTGTGATGGGTGCCATCGACACTGTAGTGCTTTATCTTGGTGTTCAGCTACAACTACACTAGGTAATGGCTTCAGTAAGTCACCTTGAAATAAAATGAACAAAATATTTCTTGTGTGCTTAATGTTCAAACAATCAGTACCCTAATTTGAACATGTTCCTAGTAAGTAAAGGCTGGCACCACAGGAAGCAGTGCACTGATTTATTGTTCCAATCATTGCTCTTCAATAGTCAATGAAAATATAAACATCAAAAGGGGTTGCTTTCACATATGTTCATCATTTTTGCTGACTGTAGTTTTGTAATAGTAGGAGAGAAATAACACAATCGATGGGCAGTAGTTTTTCATTTAACCTTAGACAAAAAGTATTTCAGTTTAATGCCATATCAGTCTTAATACCTTATAAACTCTATTGTTCGCACACTTAAAATCAAAGTACAAAGATTTTGAACTTGATGCAGTTGGCTTTCATTGTCAATAAATGCCAATCTTCTTCGACACTGATACAATGTCTACTTTCTGTGGTATTGGCCTTCACCAAGGATTTGACAAAGTGTAACAAGAATTATTCGCTGAGTTGCAATGTGGTTAGACTAAGGAACTGGGAGCTTTATTAAGTGTACCTCTTTGATATAATCATTGGACAGAATAAGCTTTATTGTGTGAACACAAAAAAATCTAGAAGACTTCCACAGTCACAAGTTATTGCTGTTGAACACAATACTACTCATTGAGCTTCCTTAAATATGCATCTTCATAGTCAACAATTGTCCTTGACTTTGATAAAAATCTGTGTTTATTCTAAAAATAATTAAAGGGCTGTGATTTCTCTTTCGAATGCTCTGGCGATTGCGAAATTATAATTTTAAATCCTGATAAAAAAAAAAAACAATGCAGGAAATGGACACAATTTCTTTTTCAGATGCTACAAGTGGAAATATTTTAACGATATTTTAAAAAAAATATGTACAGGTGTGTCTGTTGAACAAGAAATTAAATTGGTGTGGCTTAAAAGCCAAATTTAAGTGTAGCAAACTCAACCCAAAAAATCTAATTTCTGAAGATTTTTTAACTCATGAATACTAAGATTAAATATGATTCAGTCGTCTGAATATAACTGAAATATTGCTGCTCGGACGTTAAACCCCAACAAACAAACAAATATGATTCAGATATTAAATATTATGCCTGATCTTTGTTAATCCTACGATGAATTCCTACAGTTGCTTATTTTTGCAGATTCTGTCAAATGAACATATTTGCAAGTACCAATGTTAGCGATTTAAAAAAATTCTTACATTATAAATCAATTTTATAGCCAACAGCAAAAATAGCAAAAAATTAGTACACCACAAAACTTATGGGATAACAAAAAATACAGAAGGCATGCAGTAAACAGAAATATTCATTAAAAGGGAAAATATCCAATGTTTTCATATTCATGTTATTTCATGCATTAACTTTTTTAAAAAAGAAATTAGATGCCACTCTCAGTGTGCAGTAAAAGTGAGGAAAAAATCTGTAGTAAATGCCAATATCTTTAAAAAAAAAAAAAAAAAGCTGAGGGAATTAACTAATATTGTGTTTAATTAACTCTGAGAAAAACAACAGGCTCCCAGGAATTGGTCACTTGGTTAAATTTTGTCTTTCAAGGGCAATAAATTTAGAAAGGAGTTGACCAACAATTTTCACTAAAGAAGACTTTGGTAGGACTTATCATAATGATCATTTCAGCAAAAATTTTCTATCTATCTATTATAGTTTTCAAGATATTGGCTGAAAACATTAAAAAAACAACCCTCATTTTTCATTTGTCAAGGGCAATAACTCCTACAAGGAGGCGTCAGACAACTTTGATCCCCAGAAATTTTTGTAGGCCTTATAATAAGGATCACTTCAGCAATTGAAAGAATTTGGCCAATCCTAACAATTTTGAAGATATAATATGCGAAAAAAAATAGTCTGACCCTATGTTCTATTTTTAGTAATGGCAGCCATGTTTTTATACAGATAAAAAAATCCCAACATCAGTATTATGCAGGTTACCCCAAGGAACATTCATACCAAGTTTGGTTCCATTTGATCACGTAGGGCCATAGGAGAAGATTTTTGAAAGAAATAACATTAAAAATATGAAAAAAAAATGTCAAAAAGGGCAATAACTCCAACATGGCTACACAGATTATTGACCACAGATAGTTCTTATCATGTTGAACACCTATACTCAGTCAAAATTAAGCTAAACCTAACGCTTTTGGAGATATATGCAAAAAACAACTGTCTGACACCTATGTTGTATTTTTAGTACAGTGGATTCCGTTTATTTGCATAGCCTATTTGCCAGTAAAAATTATGCAAATAACCGGGATATTCTGATAACCGAAATTACAATTTTACCGGAAGTTTGAGTTCACATAAGACGACAATACTGTGGATCAACCAGGGATATCACTGTTCAACTTTTCTGATCTGGTATTAAATGTTATAGACCTTCTCATTTTATTGTTCTTTTATCAATAAATAATAATATATATTGTGTTTGTCTTGTTTATTGACCTTCTTTTACGTTGTGTGTATTATAAGTAAAACCATGTGTTTCTCATCTATAAATAGTCAAGTAATTATCTGACCTTTCTATGAAAGAAAATCCCATATTTCATATTTCAGCCAGGATTCAGTGTGTGAAATCTGGGGTTGGGAGCATCCCAGTTTCTTCGAAATTTCTGTCTGTGACAGTTTCTGGTCAAGAAGTTTTATAACTTCATATTTGTCAACAAGTGTGAGATTGTTATGCTTTCGCTTAGACATTGTACTGAATGAATGAAGGAAAACCTGTCTTTACCTGGATGAGCGTCGATACACAAACTGATAATGTAAATACGAAAACACTTCTTTCATTCATACTTTATTGAACAAAATAATTATGACTGGCCATGACATGTTGACAAAATAACAGCTGTATTAGCAAAAAGAAACATATTTTATTATTTACCTGATTAACTCGTACTAATTTGTAAATAAAACACTGTCATTTCTGGTTCAAACAATCCGATAACAAGGTAACATTTTACTTTCATACATATCACCGGCAAAATTCTCTATGCAATAAACCAAAATGCACCTGCAAGGCCTATGCAAATAAGTGATTTTTTCCCTACTACAATAATAGGAAATGGTTTTGTGCAGGAGAAAATTATGCTAATAACCGAAATATGCAATAAAGCGATATGTGATTAAGTGGAGTCGACTGTAACAGCAGCCATGGTTTTATACAGATAAAAAATCCCACATCAGTTCTATGCAGGATACCCCAAAGAAAATTCATACCAAGTCTGGTTCCAAGTTGTGTCAGAGGAGAAGAGTTGAAAAATTAATAAACACGATGATGGATGCCAAGTAATGGCAATAGCTCACATGGCCTTCACCCAGGTGAGCAAATAAAAAGTATATGCAAGTTTAAGTGAGGCAATATCTGTTTATTGTGTAATTGCAAACAGGAGAAATTATACGGAAAAAGCAAATAACAGTAACATACATGTATACTGTATATGCAAAAACAATTATCAAGCATGTAATTAAGTGGAATCAACTGTAATACCAAGGACAATAGTACTTAACAACAGCTTACCATGCAGATCTGTCAAAACAACCTTCTGGTCATAAGAAGTTGACAGTAGATAATATGCATTCATTGAGAACCTAGCAGATCGACACTCTCCTTTATGTGGTTTGAAGTTCTGGATTCCCCGTGATCCTCTGATATCATACAACATGATACTGCCATCTTCATGTCCTGACGCCAACAGTCGACCAGATGGATCGAAGCACACAGATGCAAATGCACTTCCTGTCAATAAATAAAAAGAATATGCATGTACATGTATAAATAGATATTGATCATGAAAGATTTGCTAAAACTATTTCTCCACTTGAAATTTTAATATTTGGAATTATAATCTGCCAGAATCAGCCAGCATGTTAAGTAGCTGTCTTTGTAAGAATCATGCAAAATCTGAAAAATGTGATACACCCCAAAAAAAGGCTATATATTTTTATTTTTGTAATTAGGTTGTTTTGTGGGTCTATACTATGAAATGTGTAATTATTCATTCAAATCTACCTGCTCTTAGAAGATAATCCACATTGAAAATCCAGTAGATTCTATTGTATTTGAGTGCCATTTACAGAGTTATCTCCCTTAATTTTGAAATCAACAGTGCATTCTATATAATTTTTATCTCCTATAAGCATGGGTTATATGGAAAACCACATGTTAATTTCTGTTTACTATGACATTTCAAACAAAATATCAAAAATAAAAATATGTAGGCTTTTTACCCATGAATCACATTTTGCATGATCCTTAGCTGGAGTCATACTTAAAATCTTAATTTTGAATGGAGAAATAAGTTAAATCAAAAGTGAAGGTGAGCTGTTTTTATCACAGAAAGGTAGGAGTGCCTTGTGAAAATTAACAGTTCCGACCATAACTCTCTAATTCAGTACCAACCCACCTTTTCCAACATTGTTAAAATTTTATACTTAACAATAAAGCCTTAAAAAACAAGTATCTACAGATAACGACATACCACAATTTTTTTGCTGTTGTATAGAAAGCACAACCCTCATCATATTTCTATCCATTGCAATAAAGAAAGCAAGCATCCTCATCAAATCATTTTATTGGCAATACAAATACAAGATATAATCCACTCTAACTGAGTCTCACATGAAACACAAAACGTATTTTGAATGGTTATATGACATCTGATAAAATTAGTGAAAAGGCTATAGCTTTTACCACTTGGTACAATGAAAATTGCTGTAGAAGCTCTCAGATAATCAATCAATAGTGCTCAGTACAATGATAATTGCTGCAGAAGCTCTAAGATATCTAATCAATAGTGCTCAGTACAACGATAAATGCTGTAGAAGCTCTCAGATAATCAATCAATAGTGCTCAGTACAAAGACAATTGCTGTAGAAGCTCTCAGATAATCAATCAATAGTGCTTAGTACAATGATAATTGCTGTAGAATTGCTGTAGTCATACATACCAGTAGCACTTGGTACAATGATAAATGCTGTAGAAGCTCTCAGATAATCAATCAATAGTGCTTAGTACAACGATAATTGCTGTAGAATTGCTGTAGTCATACATACCAGTAGCACTTGGTACAACGATAAATGCTGTAGAAGCTCTCAGATAATCAATCAATAGTGCTCAGTACATAGACAATTGCTGTAGAAGCTCTCAGATAATCAATCAATAGTGCTTAGTACAACGATAATGGCTGTAGAAGCTCTCTGATAACCAATCAATAGTGCTCAGTACAACGATAATTGCTGTAGAATTGCTGTAGTCATACATACCAGTAGCACTTAGTACAACAGTAATTTCGTAGAATTGCTGTAGTCATACATACCAGTAGCACTTGGTACAACAGTAATTGCTGTAGAAGCTCGCAGATCCCAGAATCTGGCTGTTTTATCTTGGGAGCCACTAACAAACATGCAACCTCCTATAGTGTGTAAGGAATATACATGACCTGAAGAGGAAAACAATAGGCATAACAGTAATACATACCTACTGAATTAAGCAGATATTTGTACAAAATTTGAAGCTTTTGGATGCATCAAACCTAGATTGACAGAAACTAATATTTCAAAAATTTTATCTTATAATCTAATTAAATATAATAGGGTTATCTCCATTCTAAAGCAACTGTTAAATATATCTGTGAAAATGACGATTAAGAAAGATCTCTCAAAATAACAATAAAAATTTGTGACAGTCATTCATAAAATTGACGCCCTGAAATTTATCATGTTTTCCAATGAAATTCCATGTTATAAATAATGTTGCATAAAAATTATATTTAGTAACCCACACATGCTGTAAATGAAGTACATGTATATTTCAAAGCATGTCAATTCTCTGTAGATTCCTTGTCAACAAAGAAGACTATAAAAGGATAAAAAGAACTTAGATTTTATATACAACAGCCTTGAATCCTGCCTATATTTAAGTACAACTCACATCAAAGAGAAAGCTGACAACTTCTGTGGTCATAGTGGTCATATTAAATCATAAATTAAAAAATGTTAGCTTTACCTAAACTTATCTAGCAGTTGATTATAGTAAGTATATGTAACTATTATTGTAATTTTGTTGTAAGGATTTATTATTGTAACTATGTTGTTCTTTTGTTGCACTGTTGTTATTTAAAAGAATGTAACTATTTTGCTGATTTAAAACCAATTACCATGTATAAATGTGTACACCTATCATTCATTTTAACTTTTTCCTTATTAATCTTCAGATCGTGTTGATCCATACAAACCTGAATGTCCCGTCATTGCTCTGACAGGCATACCCGTCTCACAGTCAGTTACGTAGATTTTACAGTCACCAGCACCACCACTGACCAATAATGATGACCTATTAATTGTGTCCTGCATGAAAACTAAGTCTCTTATGGTGCCATCATGGCAAGTCAGCTCAAGCTCAGGTCCTATAAATAGATTCAATGTACAAGTAGATGTAAAGATAACACGAATGGATTAATTGTTATAAACAGGATAATCAGTTAGAAAGTTTAAAAAGAGCACCAAAACTAAAATGTAATTAGTTCTTTTGTAACAGTGAATTTAACCATCTCTTGACCTCTAATGTAAATACTGGTCATTTAATATTTGGTTCAGTATTTCTTTCTGGTCAGTTGACTGGTTTAAATGCAAATCAAGTTGTTTTTACTCCTGATGCTACATACTAAGGTTGGTAGAATTTGCAATATCAGAAACAGCATCTTGCATTAAAACTTCTGAATTAATCAAATTACTCTGATCACAACAATAATTGATTAGGTAATCCATTCATTACAGTGTAAGCTATATTATATACATATGTAAGACTTTGTTGAAAATCTTAGGTTCACTACATGAGAGTGAAAAAATTACACCTTTCTCAGCACAGTATGATATCAGAAAGAGGAGTTGACTCTCTTATATTTCCGTGGTTTCAAAACATCTAGACCATACACAAAAAGCAATGAAAAAGTATCACAAAATTCCTAGCTTACAACAGGACCTACCATCTTCAGTACAATTTTCAGCATCAAACTTGAACATTTTAATAGTTTTATCATTAGACCCGGTGGCAACAATATCACCCATTGGGCTCCATCCTGTACAGTAGATAGATCCTTTGTGATGTTTATCTTTCTTGAACACAACAGAGGCTTCATCAACTACACTATCCTCACTGGAAAAAATGTAGAGATGTACAATTTAGGACTAGAAATGAAAATAACACAAAAAGGAGTGAAATATATGACCCTGATAATAATAACTTATATGTAATTTGTCAATACTTTTATCAGGGGTTCAATGTGTGGTGGTCCAATGTCCTGGACCCTCAATTTTTCATCTAGGACTTTTGATTTTTCAGTTATGTGGGTCCAATTCTAATTGATACTTCAATCAAGGACTTATGATTTTCCTCCAGTGACCATTTACTTGAAACTTAAAAAAGTCCATGACCTTCCACTCTTGAAGGTAAATAGGAACTTGATTACTCCTTGCAATAATAAAGCAATAGTAAGTATGTTTGTATTTTTTCTTTATAGTAGCATATCATTTTAACAATAACATAGGCTGATTGATTAAAAATTAAGGTAGAGGGGCATGATCTTGAATAGAGATAATGTAAGAGCATTTAAAAAAAAATAAACAAATGTATGTGTATACTTAAAACATTGTAGATTAAATGCAAAATATTTATGACAGATATTTTAAAAGCTGATTTCTCACATAAAATCCGAAAAGCTAGTCAGCAATTTCACAAATATAATGTAATATGACTCCCTGCAAATAAATAAGACTATAACTAAACCACGGCAGTTTAATACCTTAGGTTTGATGTATCAGGAAATTCACATATTCGTAGCACTTTTGAGTTTGAGCCAATTGCATACAGGTTCCCTGCAGGATGGAAGGTAACAGTTCGTATAGCCTGGTTGTCCTCTAAACTGGTAACTGGTACAAATCTTGCTTGTTTCCCTTTATTATCAATCTAAATAAAAACTCACGTATGTAGAGTAAAAGCAAAAAGGCACTTCTGAAAAGTTTATACAAAACGCATTTTGTTAAGTGAAAAAAGCTGAAAAACAAATTTTTTTTCGGCAAGACTTCTAATAAAATGCATTATTTCTACACATAAGTTTTTACCTTACGGAAGTATAGCAATAAAAAAATAGGTCGTAACATTATACATGTATTGACTTCCAAAGCATTCTTTCAGTACATTGCTATTAATAAAAACTTAAGATATAAGAAAGTAAAATTAATAGATACTTCAATTTATATGTTATTATGTGTATTAAAATAAAGTAAACTGTTAATGATCAATGTGCAGATATTCTGAACAATCATTTTTGAGAGGTTGCAAAAAATATGTCAGGGACATCAAAGATAAAAATAAACTTGATGATAACTCAACAACTGATAATTTAGCATTGTGTAAAATTATATATACAACGTAGCAGATTGTGTGTAATTGATACCTGTTTGGGTGTAGTTCTTCTTGGACTAGCAGTGATTGGTTCTAGACTAGGTTTAGGACTTCCTTTCCTAACTGAAGCAGGACTAGGGCTTCCTCTTTGAATTTTTGGTTCTTCATAAATTAAAATTTAAAACATAAGTAAATCAAAAAAACTACATAATGAAATATTGAAGATTTTAAAATTTGTAAAAATATTTCTTGTTTAATACATTCTGCAGCACCTTAAGTATTATGGTTTACTATACTTCCTATAATACATGTACTAATGTTCAATTTTTTCTTGTAGCAATTGATAATGTTTTTCTAGAATATCTATAAGTCTCTTGGAAAATTAACAAAAGCAAAAAATAATTGAAAAATCTTTATGGTAAATACATGTATATCATTACAAGTTATAAGTACTACAGATATACATGTATAGTGGACGACAACTTGATTGTTATATACAATGTACAATGTACATATAAACAATCAAGTTTTATCCACTATATATCTATTACTTGTAGCAAATCCAGAAATTAACTTGAGGAAATTAATTTACTTGCTTCTAGTCATCTCAAGACATTTATCAATAAACAAAGACAATCAAGACAAGATGATAATCAATAACTTCATATGTAAATAGTATTAGATGAAGTCATGCAAATCAGAACATCAAATTATTTATGACAATTGTAAGTGTCATTAGTGATATTAAAACCAAAGTTATTTCTGCTCTTACAACACAGGTCTAAGTTGTATTGACAAAGGCACTATACCGTTTCACCAAAGAGTCATGCAAAATCAAACACTGAATTGTTTGTTTGTTTGTTGGGGTTTAACGCCCGAGCAGCAATATTTCAGCTATATTCAGGCGATGAACATGAAGTGGATGATAAAATGAACATGAAATGACGATGAAATGAAAAATGGGATGGGACACAAGGATAATGGGGTCGACAAATTTTGATTGCCACTGGAAATTGGGAGAGGTGGGTAGGGTCGGGCAATTTAGCCTCCTGTGGCGGAGCCCTGTGGTTCCTACTCCGGAAGAATACCACAGCAGGGTCTTTAACGTGCAAGGAACGTGGCATCTTTCCCAACACTGCGCACCACTATTGTTTGCAGTCAGGTTTTCCGAATTATACCCTGACAACCCCAGCATGTAACACGCCAGGGGTACCCCATTCCACCACCTGGGGCACACAAGCCAGTTGCTCTGTGGGCAGAGCGCCCTAGCCCCTGGCTAGGGTTCTGAGCACTATTTAGTCGCCTTTTACGACAAGCTTAGTGCTGCTGCAGGCCTATTCTTTTGACACCCGGACCTGCATGGGTCTCAAACACTGGAAATTAAGCTATGATATCATCTGACATTTACCCAGAACCTTCCTGGGGGCTGCACCAAACTTGAATCAATGCTCCCTGCTGTTTTATACATGTATTTAAAGATTCATAAGTTGGAAGTAAAAAAATAAAGGAAGAAAGTTTTGTTATAACAAGACAAACAATCTATCCAAAAAAATCAAAATGTGTCAAAGTCCTTCAATGCAGAACTATACATCAATCAAACAATGAGCTAAATAGACGATTCACTTTACAAATTCTGGGGTGGGACCTTAAAAGACAATTCATTTTACAAATTCTGGGGTGAGACTTTACTGAAGCTGCATGTACATGTACATGAAAAAAAAATAATCTGAATCATACAGTTGAATTTATCTAAGCTAATGCATTCATTTAACCGTAAATTGTATATGATTTTCCACTTAGTATTGAACCCTGTCAATTTTTGTTCTCATTGTCAGCCTTTCCTAAGAAGTAACACAAAACATAGGATATTGCATAATTCTTAAGTGGAGTAGTCCTTTTCAACTTGAACAAATTACTAGTAAATGAGATGCATCTGCTAAAATAATTTAAGACAAATAGTTTGTAGTAATAACAGCTGTTAATTTATGCAATAATTTAGGTCATTAAGATATAAAAATGAGATGGTTGAGATCATATGGCAAATAATTTATACAAAATACATTGTTCAAATTATTTACATGTAATATATTTGAACACAATGTATTGGAAGTCAGCTACATGTAAAACACAATTATAAACAAGTAATTAATTTTGGAATAATGGAAGAGTAAAAATTAAGAGATGCAAACTGAATTTTCCTCATTTGCCAATGGTTTAAATTAAAACTGGGCCAAGGTCGAAGATCCTCAATTTATAATGCAGGATCACTGAAATTTTATACATCAAAGTCCTGAAATTACCATGTTTCATATTTTCTATAATTGGGAACTTTTATTTCTAACACACATGCATGTATGTTTATCAATGCCTCACACTAATTAATTAGTTTAAATTTCCAATTTTAATAAGAATAAGTTAATATTCTAGAAAATAAATCTTACATCTAAAGTTCTATGTATTTGTTTAAAAATTCACCCTATAAAGCAATTAAACTTAAATGGTAGATTTTTATCCAACCTTCACAAATTATAGGGCAGGTGGGAGTATTTATTTTTATTTTCATCAATTAGCACAGTACAACATCATCACCATTAAGTAAAACCCAACAATAACTGAGGTATGTGTACTTTAATAAGCAGATGACATACACATTACAAGAACAGTGGAAGAGATGGGAAAATAATACAACATACAAAAAAAAACAACATCTGTTCATGCACAGCTTAAAAAAAAACTAAATATAGAAGCAAGAATACACGAAAGAATTGTAATTCCAAGGTCTGAACATGGGAAGAGCAAGACCCATGCAGAATACCTTTTCCAGTCATGGGAGACAACCCAGTACTAGGTTTCGCCGTTTTATTGGATACTTTCAATGAATTTGGTCTTGGTGGAGATGCTTTCGACTTACTGGGACTACTTTTTGGTGTAGTGGGCCCAGAAGTAGGGGCATTTTTTTTGTTTCCAGTAGTTTTAGACCGACAAATTGTTCCAGTACTCTCAACAGTTGTGACTTTTGTTTTTGGTACATTTCTCCTAGGTAGAGTGGCACTTGATCCTATGGATATTCAGAAATAAGTTTTCAGCTCCATGAATGTATGTTATTAATCTATTACTTTTTACAAATTTATTAATATAAGAAGCATTCTGACCTCAGTAGAAAATGTACTTGTAATAATTTAAAATTCACATAATATCTTTTTAAGATACCATATACGTCAATACAATGTGGATTTGTCAATTATATAACTTCTAAAATAGGGAAATGTGTATGTAAGTTTCTTATACATGTAGAACTCAGTTCAACTAATATTAGACAGTGGCTTTAAAAGTGCACATCAAAGGCTTTTGTACAATAAACATGTACATATATAGTATGTTAGTAAAACTGTTAAAGCCTCATTCATATCACTTACCAACTTTACTGCCTTCAGATTTTTCTGTTGGTATGCTGTAAGAAATGGCTTTGTTTCTTTTGTTGAGCACCTCAGCACTATTAGCATGTCCAGGAGGAGGGCTTTTCCCTTTTGTAATTTTAGCCTTTTCTTCCTCATTGGCAAGTGATTTGGCTGATTTTTTGGAAGTAATGTTCAAGTTATTGTCATTTATGGGAGTTACTGGACTATCTATAGCACCATCTGAAATTTTACTTGCTAAATTTAGCACAGGGGTCCCTGGATTAGGAGTTTGATTGTTACTCTGAGGTACAGCAAAGGGTGTAAATGTAGGGGTCTCCATAATATTTCCATACACATAAGGAGTGACAGGGACACCCTGTAATGCCATCCTGTGTGGTGTATCTAAACTGGGTTCATCTGTGTAAAGACATTTGAAAAAGAAAGAAGCTTAAGCACACAACATCAAAGAATGACAAAGTCAAATCAACACAATCATCATGATAAAAAATGATAAAAAAAATCATAACACAAAATGTATATGTATACAAAATGAATGTATATGTACACATAAAAAGCCTTACAATTGTAACTAAAACTGTGAAGAAATTGAAACAGAAAATCATACAGGTACATGTACAATTACATGCATACTGTACACTGTAAACCATGGAAATAAAATGCTTTGCAGGGTGTAGCTTGAATGACCTCGGAGGTTGAAATGGCGGTTGAACCGTGAACAGTTGGGGAAAGTATCATCACACAATACAAGCTTGATACAGCTTTGAAGTTTGTTGGTGAAATGACATTTGACACAGGATATCTGATACATGTACATGTAAGTATTTGACAAGAATAGCACTGGCCCCTTTTTGACCCTAAATGGTATCATAAACAACCACTAAAACAAAACTTAACCTTCCTTTGAAGGAGTGGCAATTTGTAGTACAATTTCTAAGAGATCTATTCCCTTTAACTCAAGTTACCTGTACATGTATCATATAGACATTAGGAAAATCCTTGTTTTTGATCATTTTTTCGCTCTTAATTCCAAGTCACATTGCCAAAAAATAATCCAAGTCTTCCCTGTGATGTTATGACATCTTGTGGTACAATTTCAAAGATATCCATTCACTTATAGTCATGTTATCATCAAGACTTAAGGACATAATTGCTTGTTCTCTGCCCTCTTTTGGCTCCTCACTTTTCACAGTTCAGATCTTAAGCCTAAAAAATCAATCGCAATATGGCCTTAGTGGTAAAGAATATAGTGGAATGATATAATAATTGTCCATAAACTTGGAGTAATATAATTAACTTCTGTGAAATTCTTGTGTTTGGCCCCTAATTCCAAAACTATTAGGCCATAACCCCCAATTCCTTCTGTGATTAAGAACCGTGTAAAATTATATATAGATGATCCAACTCTTACAAGTTAATGTTATTGCATGAAAACCAAGTGTCTACAGACAACACAGATGATAGCCTCTACATCATACACACACCAGTGATACATGTCCACATATGTATGACAATTTTTTAGAGGTTGTATAGAAAATTATGATTCTTTTCATACAGTATATGTAGGTACAACCCCACATTTAGCACCTGTGCACTGTCTTTTTTCTTTCGCGGTCGCTTCGAGACCAAACACTCATTTCAAAACATTTATGCAATGATTTAATGACTGAGAGGTTATCTAACTGAAATCAGTTACACACATTTAACACATACAATGACATAAATATACAAATTTAATCCAACTTCCATACGGGGGAAGTTAAATGGAACAGCCGTTATTTTGGCTACTCCTAGGGAAATTTTTGACAGAAAAATTACTGTATTTGTCATATTAGAAAAGAAATAATTCCTTCCCAGGAATTATGTACTCATTTTAACATGGGTTTGGCATTTATATTCTCATTTAACACCTCGGTGTCACTCAGTGTTAAATAATCAAATCTAAATGCCGTTACCATGTTTAAATGAGTACAAATCTACCCCCTCCACAAATTATTTCTTAATCAATATTGAAGAGAAATGCTGGTTTATTTGTTATACATGTAGTGTTTACAATTCTACAATTGTACATATATTGTACATTTTACACGTACATGTAGATAAAATTGGTGTATAGCTCTTCAGATGACAATACTTGCACTTCACATTTTATTTCTCAAGTTTGGCTCATTTCATTGATCATGTACATGGTTTAAAGTTATATACATTTTATAGTTACACTGTATAAAATACATGTATATTTATATATTAACAGAGGACAGAGTCCTTGTAGCCATATTCAATAAGACCTTGAACATTTGAGTCCTTTATATCAGTGAGTTTGATTTGTTTACAAATAACTTGTCTAGCAACTGTGGGTCACTGTGGACAAACAGAAAACAAACTCACCCCTAATGAAAGTGGGGAATAAATCTGAAAGATATATTGGTCAACAATGATAAAATTACAGGTACATGTACATGTACATTGAATACAACACTTAGAATAATTCAGTACAACAGTATTTTGAACACATGTCAGTGTTCCAGCTAACCCAAATTAGAGGGGCACAACACCACTATCAATATCATCCACTGACATGCCTCTCTACCCTTAATGGTTACAGAAAGATATGACAAAAATACAAAAATGTATGTCAGTCATAAACGTTTTCTTTTATGAGAATTCAATTTGACCACAAGTACCATTTAAACTTAAATAAACATGAACATAGACATTTGCAAATTTCTATAGTACTTAATCATAATCTACCTTAAATGTATAATGTGCCCTTGTGTTTAGCATGTTTAAGTGCCCCTTAAGACCTTATCCAATTTCCTAGCTTGATCACTGCATGCAATAATGTATATTATATGTATTTAATTTTCAAAAAAACTCTTATCTACATGTACATGTGATGATGTATATTGTATACAGTATCACATATGCAATACACATATACACCTGTACAATGTACATTTGTTCATGCACATGTCCCATTCACTGAAGACTCACATCTTGTTTAATTACCTAAATGTACAATTGTATACACGTGCAATGTACATGTATGAACATTACAAACATGTAAATGTATTACATAGCTTAAGTTACATTGTACATATATCAGAGTTATTTAAATGAACGAAATGGTTGCTTTGAAAAAAAACTAAATGAAATGTGCAGTCAGACTGAGAAATACATTTGTACAGTCTGTACAAATAAATGGAACAGTATAATGCAATCTTTAGAGCTCCTCTTAACTTTTGTTGGTCACAGTTAAAATCACTATAAACGTCAGTGACACATACATTGATAATTTATACAATACCCCACATATACATGTACATGTATACAATTGTATACAAATAACATGTATAAACTTAGATTTTATGAATTTTGAGTGTACAAATGTACACTACCGGTACTATACAAAAAATGTATGTACATGTATACATACATTTCACTAGAATAAGTTTACCTTGAGTAGAGAAAGGTCTTTCATGACTCTGTATTACTATCTCATCTTGTCTTTTCATGATTTCCATCAATTCTTTTTGTACTTGTTCTCTCTGTCGATCAGATTGTTCTAGCTTTTCTTTTAGCCTTTGTTTCTGTTTTTGATATTCTTGCAAAAGTTCTGTGCTGGCAGAGACTTCTTTTTGCTGTGGTTGCACAGGTAAAGAAAAAGCTGGGGATTGTGACCTTGGCGAAACAGAATCCCCACTAATGCTCTTTCTTTTCACTTGCGATATTGGAGGGGTTCCTACTCTTGTTGGAGTTTTCCTTCCTGACCCATCATTAGATGCTTTCAGGGGTGCAGAAGGGCTAATTGATGTTGGCTTGATTAATGGAGATTTTGGCTCCTCTGGGATGCTAATTGATGTTTCAGTGTCTATAACTTCCCCATGGGAGAACAATCTATCAATCGACATCAGCATGGGATTTTTTCTAGTATTGTCCAACCCCATTCCAGGTGCAACTGAACGAGACAGAATATTTGGTGTGTTTGATGTTTGTGAACTATTTGGTCTCTTCAGAAGTCCAAATGCAAGGCCATCAAATTGGGGGTTTAGTGACCTGGTCATGAAGTCTGCAGACCTTGGTCTTGAAGTTGGAACTGCAGAATGTGGAAACATCTTTGGTTTTATAGGAGTGACCAAAATTTGTTCTGACCATGATGCCTCCAATGATGGTTTAACTAGAGGGTTAACATCAACTTTCAAAGGCTTTTGTTCGAACGGGCAAGAAAAAGTTTCAGTTGGGATATACTGTAACCATGACAGCAAACTTAAATCAGCATCACTAAAGCCTGAAGTACTAAAAATAGATGAAAAGCTCAGTTCAAGATCATCACATTCTCCATTTGTGCTTGTAGCTTGTGTCTGACAAAACTCTACACATGATTCATATAGCATCCCTTTCAAAACCAACTGCACAAGCCGGTCATTCTCAGCCAAAATGTTTTTCCTATCACTAGGTAAAAACTTTTCAACAAATGGATAAATGTCTTTGAAGCATTTCACCCTTGCATTACTTGGATTCCAGTTAGTGTACTCAGAATGATCTGATAACTTTGGCACAGTCAGTAACAGGCACAGAACATTGTACTCTTCTTTAGAAGGACACAATGACTCAAGACTGTTAAGACATTTAACAACTTCATCAACAGTCACTTCATAATTCTGCAAAGCATTGGGCTCAGATTTAATACACAGCAGTTCAAGGTATTTATGTTTCATCACAATGTACTGAACTTTGTCCAGATTAAAGCCATCAACAGACCCAAGAGGTTGGATAAATTCGATGACATCATCCCACTGACCATCAAGAACAAGTTGTCTCAGAAATAACATGTCATCAGAGAAGAGGCCGTTTACTATACCAGTTTCTCTCTCGACAGACAACATAGAAATGTTGAGTTCCCGGTTTTGGAGGAACTCTAGTATTAGACGGACAACGTCCGTTTCATTTACGGTCAGGCCTGGTGACGGCATTGTAATAGAGGATAGCTCACAGCTCTAACTCATTTTACCGTCAAAAATGTTGCCAGGAAACTGAGGGAAGCGTCATTATCAACTCAACTGACTGTCAAAAATTAGCATTCCATGTTTTCATTGATTCATATGTGACTTCCGGTTAAGGAATAGCTAAGTACCGAAATATTAAGTGTTTACACCAACAAGAAATGACCTATAATATGTTTTCAATCGCTACTGTTCTGTGCTTGCTCATCGAGAGTCAATAATTTGTCAAATAAACCAGGGACTAAAAAGAAACAATTATATTTAATTCATGGTTTTTTTTTCACGAGTATGAATTATGTTCGACGTATGAAGAAGAAGAACTGTTTATTCACCAATTAAGGGCCCATAAAAGGCAATGATTACAATACAATTTTTTTTTTTACATACAACAGTTTTGATTGAACATATATAATAACATAATATCAACAGTTAATTTACAATTCGTATATGAACTATATCCTGGTTAATAATTGATAATATGAAAATATCCTGATTACAATTACATATATGAATACCTCTAGCTGTAAATAACTAAAAATCAAACAGGGGAAACAATTTGATCAAAATCAAATAACATTACTAAACTGCCACCAATCAGGTCACTCGTGCGAGTGCTACTCCTACAACGTAAGAGGTTGGAATTCCGTTCCTACATACCCCAACCTCTTACTTCCGAGCGCCATATTGCATAACGCTCGTTCCGCCGTTCCTTGAAATCGGCAGAATTATAGTAAAATATTTTCCATTTAAAACGTTTTATACAGTTTCTTTACCATTACACGGGAGAAGGTGACTAAACTAAAGAAAAACAATGACCTACCTGATGAGGAAATCCAACAATCCTGGAAATCCTTTGTAAAAGCAGTAAAAATTAACTTCATTTTTGGTTATAGCTTTTTGAGTGTGTAATTCCGATTGATAAAATATTGATTTTAAAATTTGCGAAACGAACATATCAAATTAACCAACGAATGGCCTTTACCAACTTCAAGTTCGTTTTGTCAAAAATATATTCCGTAAAATTAGTGGCCTAATTCAAAATTGCTGGTCGTTTTGACAACTGTCTTTATTACAATGTTTTTTAGGTATTTAACAAATTTTTAGGATTTTTATCGTTCGATTTCCGGTAGGTTCAACTTCTTTTATGAAAATAACAGACAAAGTGTTTTAAAAGAGTAATCAAGGGAACTAAGGTTATAGCGGTAATCGAAAGAATGTAATCCAGGGACAAAGACCAGACATGGAAAACAGACATACACAACAAAGAACACAAAGTAACTAAAATCATATATACAAAGTAACAAAAGCAAATGAGCAACTCGGACTCCACTAAAAACTGGGAGCATGGACCATGTGCACCGGTAGGGTAAGCGTTCTCTGCTTTTTTAGAAACACCCGCCGAGTTGCTCATAAAAAGTCAAGTCCGGGGTAGACAAACGAGGAGAGGAAAACTATGACCCGTTGAATAAATCAGTTTTTATTGTGCAGATGGATACACCATAACGATCCACGAGTTCATGATGAACTCGCATAGAACGCATGTTTCGCTAATTAACATTTGCGGTGGCTTTCAACATGTCAGATGCTAGAGGCTAGGATGGCACCAAGTCAGAAAATAGCTTGCCAGACAATCTCTGGCATTGCTGGAGTAGTCGTACTCCTACAACGTAAGAGGTTGGAATTCCATTCCTCCTTGCCCCAATTAAGTCAGAACATAGCTTGTCAGACAACCTTTAGTACTGCTGGAGTAGTGTGATACGCAACAGTTGGCCACCATCATACTCAAGCAGTGCTAGAGGTTGTCTGCATGGCAAGTTATTTTCTGACTTGGTTGCAATTGGGGTATGGATGAATGGAATACCAACCACTTACATTGTAGGAGTAACCATCTTCAATGACTTTATGAAACCCTATGACGCAGGAACACAAACCAACATTAATTACCATTCTCGAATCTCGAAACCCATTGATACAGTACCACACAACAAGCTCCCCCACAAAACTGACTCCTACGGAATCAGAGGAACCATCAACAACTTCATGGCTGCGTCTGTTTCTCACACAAAGAACTATGAAGGTAGTAGTTGAAAAGAACATTCCGAAGAAGTTTAAGTCGACTTTTCTAGTAACACCCGCCAAGTTGATCATAAAAAGTCAAGTCCAGGGTAAACTAAACAGGAAAAGAAAACTATGACACGTTGAACAAATCAGTTTTCATGGTGCAAATGGATATACCGTAACGATCCGCGACTTCGTGTTGATGACTATAAAACTTCTGTAGTGATGACTTCAATCTTGTATCAACATAACCTTATTCCAAAAGCCCAATTGTAAGAATTCTACAAGACGTTTGCGTAGTTATGACAAGCTCTGGCATAACGTACGAGTTGTGATATGAAAACTCCATACGCAGGTGCTGAAGGGATGTTGCCACAGATGAAAGTTGTCAATAAGGTATGAAAAGTCACCGCGATAAACCGTTTATCGTATAGTTTGGTCAATTGCTTAAAAGCGGAAGATCATAATATACTACAAGCCGACTTAAAAAAATCTAGTAAAATGGGCTGCGAATTGGGGTATAAGGTTCAACGAAAGGAAGGGAAGAGTTACACCATGAGCATCCGTAACAAAAGCCAAAGATTTTACACACTCGACAAACAAATCCTGCAACAGGTACAAAACCAATACCTATAGTCCATGGGCTGAGAAGGTCCACGGTACACCTCCTACTCATCAACTTCATTGTGATTTTTAGGTACCTTTATATCTCCCATTACCGAATCAATTTGTCGCCAAAGAACATTGTCGGATTCTTTTTCAGTATAAGCCTATATTTGTATCCCACTGGGTAAGAAAGACAAGATTTTTGTGACTAAATTGTTTGAGCGCCTAAGCCTTCCTGGAATAGCATGTGTAAAAAAAACTAAACAAAATTAGGTAACATCGTGTAGCACAATGTCTCAGCTTTACAATGGTACCATTAAAGTTTAGTAACATTTAGGGTTTTTCGGTAAAATGAAGAAAATGTACCCTTACCCTGCAGAAAAATCGCTTGAATTGACATTTTTTTAAATGTCAAAAGCGTTAGAGTTTTAAAGCTTCATTAAAATGGCTTATTTGATATTTTCAATTTAGTATTATCACAATTTATACTTCTGGGGTTCTTTTGTTGAATTTTGGCGATTTTCGTAGTCAGAATTTATCGAAAAAGCGGGAAATGGGATTTTCAATTTTTCGGTCAAAAGTCGCATAAATTCGACTCTACAAGTTATTGCTCAACTAAAACGTCTCAAATTTGGTGTCATTCGATAGACAATTTAATTTTCTACATAAATTAATTTACACGAAAGGATTTTCAAAAAAAAACGTTAAAAGTATTACCCCTACCCCTAGAAAACTGGACTCAGTATCAAACAGAATTCTCATTCACAGCATACTGACATGGTAAAACTCATACTTTAAACATTAATCATTACGATAATGGTGTTTTCAACATATCTGATCAATTCAGGCGCTTAGATTTACCTTTTTGGGTGACAATAACTATAAAATCGGAAAAACGGGAATTTTCTTCTATATCACCCGATATTGTCTTTTTTCAAAATACCGTACTTTAAACAAGCTTTTATGTGATATGGTACATAAATATAGTATCTTAGCTTCAAAATGAACCCAAGTAATAAATATTTGAACTTTTCCAAGACAAGTTAGGTGAAAAATTGCCACGGCTACCCATGAAAAGAAATGCCTCAACATGAACTAAAATGTTAATTTTTGGCATATAAACGGTGTACAATATACATGTTGGGTACTGTTGTTTTAATTATCGATGCATTCAACATATCTTCTTATTTCAGGCCATATCTTTTTAGTTTCAATGTGACAGTAAAGAGTATTTCATAAAAAAGGGAATTTTCGGTTTTTCATATTTTCTTCAATTTCACATTTAATTGGCAATTTCTTTCAAATACTAAATACTTCAAACAAGCTTTTGTATGCTCAAATACAATTACATAGTTTCTTAGCTTTTTAAAGAGTCCAAGTAATAAATATTAAAACTTTTCCAAGTCCAAAATAGATGAAAAATTGCCACCCCTACCCATGAAAAAAGTACCTCAACATGAACTCAAATGCTAATTTTTAGCATATAATCAATGTAAAAAAGACAAGTTGTGTTCTAATGTTTTAATTATCGATGTATTCATCATATCTGCTCATTTTAGGCGCTTATGTTTCTGTTTCAATATGATGATAATGAATTATTCATTAAAATGGGAATTTTCGGATTTTCCTATTTTCTTCCATTTCAACGATAATTGTCATTTTTTTCAAGTGCCCTACTTCAAACAAGCTTTTGCATATACAAACACATCAATGTAGCATATAAGCTTTCTTCTGGGCTAAGTCAATGCATACTTTAACGTATTCCAAGCCATATAGGCGAAAGAATGGTACCCCATACCCACTAAAATTTCCGTGAAAAACCCAAATTTCGTATGGGGTAGATTAGCATTCTATAAATAGTGTTGTATACATGTATGTCAATCATTCATCGTAGTTGCCTCTTTAAAAATGTATAAAAATAATAATGGCAAACAAAATCAAATCATGCAAAAACTGTGATATTTTAAACAAAAAATATACAATTTATGTGCCAAAATGATTATCTGTTTTATTTTTAAATTTCCCTTTTTTAATATTTTGTCGTCTTCGGGACAAAAAACATGATTTTGCTTGACTATGTGATTGATACTAGAAGATCTCCATAACAAATGCCAGACAGACATTGCGTACAGTTCATGTATGCTATTAACGATCATTTTCTTTCACACTGGGGCAGATTTCAGCGGGTAGGGATAACATTCTTTCGACAAAATGACCTGGAATACATTTAATTGTGTATTGCCTTGGCTCATTAGAAAGGTAAGATGCTACATAAATGTGTTTTAATATACAAAAGCTTGTTTAGGTAGGGTACTTGAAAAACATTGCCCATTACAGGTGAAATTGAAGAAAATATGAAAATCCGAAAATTACTTATTTTATGAAAAACTCATTATTGTCAGTTTGAAACTGAAAATAACTCACCTGAAATGAGAAGATATTTTTAATACATCGATAATTAAGACAATAGTACCCAATATTTCTTTTTTACATCGATAATGTGCTAAAAATTTACATTTTGATTCATGTTAAGGTATTCTTTTCATGGGTGGGGTTGGCAATTTTTCACCTAATAGGACTTGGAAAGTTCAAATATTTATTACTTGAGCTCATTACAAAGCTAAGACACTATATAATAGCATTTGAATATCCAAAGCTTATTCGAAATACGGTATTTGAAAAAAATTGTCAATTATAGGTGAAATTGAAGAAAATATGAAAATCAGAAAATTCCACTTTTTATGGAAAACCCTAAATTTACCGCAAAACCCTAAGTATTACCGCAACTTTCTTGGTATTGAATTAAAGCTTAGACATTGGGCTGCGTGATGAAGCATACATATGCCCGCTTACTTCCCTCTGTAGAAAGAAGAAGTTCGTTGAATCAAAAAACTTAAAAAAAAAGATTTTTGCCTCAACGAGGTGTAAAAAGTGGCCGAAAAAATGCCAAAATGCTTCATTTGATTTTTTGGCGACAAAAATATTTGTAAATGGGAGGTACAAGGGTACCTGAAGATCATATTTGGTTGATGAGTGGGAGTGCACGGAAGGGGGGTATCTCAGCCCACGTACTACTAGGCTTGCAAATATCTGATGACCAAAAGTGCGTCGAATGTGACTAAGAAAGCCAATCACACCCTAGGTTTTCTACGTGGGAATCTCAAGAACTGCAAGTGGAAGCAACTGGATAGCATCACATAAAACTCCACCAGCACAAAGAGCTTCCAATCCGCTCTCACCGGAGACCACTTTCTTTCAATAGGATATTGTTCAAATGTTTAACAGTTCACCTGTTATTATAGGTCTCGGATATCACAATATTAATGTGATTTAAATGTCTGTGTTCAAGGTAAATTAAGTTGAAATTCAACTATTTGCAGCAGTTCATACATTTCAAGACTTGACAAAAGAAACTTCCTTCATTATCGTAATTAACACTTGTCTCAAAAAGTTGATGTAATGTTGAATGTTCAGATGCCATAATTTGATAGAGTAATGAAAGCTGTTGCTTACAAAGTTCTGTCGCGGTACAGCATCAATGAGAAGGTATATGGCTGCTTAATAGCTACTCGTGGTAAAGATTGTAATTATCTCAGACTACCACAGTGACAATCAAGTTTGAACAACTGAACAATAGCCACGTTCAAAAGGCAAAAAAGAACCATTTACAAATAAAAATATAGATAAAACGTAAAAAAAATTGAGAAGATGAACCCAAATTTTTGGACTTGCGGTCTTCGTCAGGGGCAAAAAGTGTGACAATCAAGTTTATCTGGATGGTTCGTGGCAGTTGTATTCTTATTCAGCTCAATTATTGTAATTCTTTTGCGCTGGAACTGAGTACGGCAAACACAAACACACAAACAAAACGGGAATGACTGACATTTTATCAACGGTATAAAGATGATTACTGACGAACAATGCAGATTAAAAAATGCGGTTGTTTTAGCAGTTGTGTGAGGTGTAAATTTTCAAGCATATAACAACTGGGAATACTTGGTTTTGCATTAACTTTTTCTATACATTTTATTTACCTATTTGAATGACAACCGTATTATTTTTACCCTTCAGAGCAGGGAGTTTAAATAACTTCCTGCGTTGATTGTCAATAGAGACAGAAAAAAAAAAGTATACTTTGGTGACCGGTTTGCATCAATACGTGTCTATTAGCAGATTGAAAATGATAATGTACGTCTTCCATGGTAACGAAAAGGTAGATGGAGACGAATCGCTCTTTAATAAGGCTGTTGCACAATGTAATGAGTTATAATTTGAAATATTCAAGTAACTAAAACCATAATACTAATTTTCACGACACTGTACCTTGATCATGTGCAATTATTATTGTTATTGAAATGGCATAAAGTTCCATGTTTTATATATTTCATAGGCACAGGTGGAACTGACTCTTTTCGGTAACTTAATACCAATAAAGGCTCACTAAAAGTACTTTAAACAACTGGCGACAGAGGTGGGAGATTACAAGTCATGAATTAAGTAAGCAATCAGAGAACCAGCCTACTTCAAATTGTAAAGAAGGAAAATGTCGTTAAATCTACAGAACCAGTATATAGTGGAGGGTAAATTTTATGGGTGTTGTTCTTTACAAAGTGGACTACTAGTGCTACCCGATTATTACAAAGAGAACGTTAAAATTCTCAGCAAAGATGGTAATCTAAAATCAGTTGTTAAGTTTAATGAACTGGTATATGATGCTACAGACATAGACCACAATCATTTTGCTGTATCGTGTCTGAAGTCAAAAAGTATCGCTATTGTAGATTTAACTGCAAATAAAGTTTCAAAAGTGTTGCCAATTTACCACCAAGCCTCTGGTATTACGCACACCTGTGGAAACATTATCTTCTGTGTCGAAAATAGAGGATTGCTGAAATTGAATATTAAGATCGGAAATGTTGACGAAATTTTCAAGGACGAAAATGTTACGCTACATTCACACGTTGCTTTGAAAAATCATAGAATATGTTACACGAGCTTCAATACCTCTGACGAAGTTACTGTTCTCGACTCGGAGTACAAAATCATATTTAGATTTAAAGAGGAAACTTTACTCAAGTGGCCATGTGGAGTAACTATAGATGATAATAGGAATGTCCTTGTGTTGGGCTATTCTTCTCACAATTTAGTTATGATATCACCCGAGGGTACAACCAGTAAACAACTGTTGAGTTTAGATGATGGGTTGATGGGACCAACAGCTCTTGATTATGATTCAAAAGCCAAACAACTAATTTTAGTTAACTTTGATGGAAATGTCTTAAAGTATTCTTTAATGTAATTGACTCGCAATATTTACCGGACTAAAACTATGAAGCGCGGGATTAGTCAAATTATTATTACTTAAGATCAATCCGACGAAGTCCGCGCCTCATTACAACCGCTTGGAAGCATAATTATGGTGGCGCTTAGTGTTGTAAAATGCTGACCATGTTTGTATAACAATAGCGTGAAATAGAATGACACCAGAGATACTAACATTTTCTGTAACTGATCGAGAACCCATCAGTCCATCTGAACAGTATCATTACACGTTAAATCATTAAAAAACATCACGAGGTGTTCAGAAATCAGAACACTTCAAAAGTTTAAGATATATTATGAACATTATGTTCACTTTAATCACTTTAAGGTGGAATTCTCTAGAAAAGCGTTTTGGAAACCATCACAAGTATGAGCACATCTTTTAAGACAAGATAAACGTTCGAAGAGAAGAGAGTTATGGAACACTGGAGTCATGCTTATATCTGTCCCTATGACGTACAATATTCACTTTATTCAACATTTTAAATAAACAGTTTGTATTTTGAATTTCATTGGTAAAATTTAATGCCTTGGGGTTTCACAGAAGTCAAATAAAAACACGAGTAATTGTACGTGTAATGCAATAAAATATCCTAATTATACCGTGGTACATCAACCCAAGAGTATTAAACTATCGACAATACAATGGGAAAGTTGTTGTAAGTCTTTCTGGAACACTAGTACTAATCTTGATGAATGTCTATGTATAAATGATTTGATCAAAATCCGATAAAGGTTTAAGGATCAGGAATTAAGAGTTACACTTGTATGGTACATGATAAATCAGGAATTAAGAGTTACACTTGTATGGTACATGATAAAACAGGAATTAAGAGTTACACTTGTATGGTACATGATAAATCAGGAATTAAGAGTTACAGTTGTATGGTACATGATAAGACATGAAAGAACAGGGAGGCAAAGTAAATATAGACAAAGGAAGAGATAGATGGAAAAACCCATAGGCACAGTAAATACATACTAAGGAACAGAGAGATGAAAGAACTGATGGGCAAAAAAGCAAAGGAACAGATCGACAAAGTAAAGACAGACAAACAAACAGACACATGGAAGAATAAATGGGCAAAGTGAAGGCTGACATAGGAACAGACACATGCACAAAGTAAAGACAGACAAAGGAACAGACACATGGAAGAATAGATGGACAAAGTAAAGACAGACAAATGGAAGAACATATGGGCAAAGTAAAGACAGACAAATGGAAGAACAGATGGACAAAGTAAAGACAGACAAAGGAACAGACACATGGAAGAACAGATGTGCAAAGTGAATTCTTTATAATCAGAAACTTTATGCATGCACCAGTTTAAACAAAACTCCCAGTGTACATACAGGAATGTATACTCAAATGTAAAAATCAAAAGCCAACTTCATGGAAATTCAGGGGACAACTGACATGTTGAAAATATTTAAAGAAGATTACTAAATTGTCAAGGTCTAAGGCAGAAAAAATAAACAGGTTATAAGTGAGATATAATTTTTTAAAATGTAAAAAAAAGTAGTAGACATTTAAAACAATATCTCATTGATAACAAACAGTAACATGCATATTTATAAGCAGCAGTTGACAATAGTGCACTACAAAAAACACCATACATACAGCACTATTTTGTACCTTCACAAGTTCACAAGGTAAAGTGATACCAATAAGTTTACTCCTATACAAGTTGAAAAAAAAACAAAGAGAAATAAAGTAGACATTTTAAAGCTAAAAGCTGAAAAAAATAAAGGCACAAATTAATGTAACACTTTTAAGAAGCAAATTAAGCCCTAATCACTGAAGTTGTCTTTCTTCTATATTGATAGAGCTAATGTAAACTAAACATACTTGTATCAACATATTCTAAGAAATAAGTTCATGGTACTGGTATAAAAGGAAATCATAACATGGCTGGATTAAAGAGGATCACTGTTTATTCATGTTTCAACATTCAGATTAAACAGTTTTCACATTAAATGTTTGTACTAAAAGATCTTTTGCCTAGATCTGGAATAATAAAACATATATAATACAACAAAGAGACAAACAGCAAGATGGCTAAATAGGCCATGGTTTTTTATTTATAAAATATGAATATCACTAACAGCAGCTATTACAGTAAAACTGGGCCAACTACTTTAGTTCATAATAAATTGAGAGCTAAAACATAGTTTTCGAGTAAGCGAACAAAACTTGGGATAAACTCACAGGCAAAAATGAAAAGTAATGGCTTCTAAGCCATTTTTGTTTGTTGAAATTGAACATTTTAATAATAATGGCAATAGAAGCATTAAGCATAATGCCAAATTTATAACAACAAATAAGTCAACATTACATCTAACTTTTCAATTAACAGTTAAAGAAATGTCATGTACTTTAAATATCTTAAAATGAAAAAAAAAAATTATGAAAAGTTTTTAATTTTTCAAACAAAATGTAAAAAAGCAAACTGGAATGTCACAAAAATATTTAATGAATTTGACAAGTTAAAATACTGATACATATTTTTAATGAATTTTATTTGTGATATGTATAATACAATTCAAAGCAACCATCTGATTATAGCTAAGATCTGACACAATCATGGATGCCAGAATTTTAAATTCTTCTTTTGGTGGATGTTTTTAAAAGTTGCCAACATCAAAACTTTTTGCAACTACCCAATCTCTATGATTTCTGATCCTGTCATTTTAATTCAATTTTGTTTAAAATTTCACATAATTATCATTTCTTGGCCATTCTTGGATCTCAAGCCATTTTTTATTGAAACTAATAATGGAAGGAGGCATTTCTTCTGACATTTTAATGTCAAAAGCCTTGATAAGGATGCTTTTCATACTGTACGGAGCCAGAAAACAGTGGTTAGTTTTAACCCCCTATTTATGCCTCATAACTTTTTATCAATTTATTGATTCAAAGTTTTCAAATGTGATGCACTGAAACTATTTGATTAGCTGTCCATCTAAGAGTCATGTAAAATTAGATTTAAGGGAATCACTATAAAAAATATCACATATCTTTATTTTTGATGTTAGGTAGCCTAAGGCCTTTTATTCATGAAATGGACTGATTTTTCTGATGAAGCCTTCCAGTGTAAGATATTTGAAGTGAAAAATATCTTGGAATGTGTTGACAATATTAAAGTTATCTCCCTGTAAAACAAAATGATAGTGTATTGTATACATTTTTCTTGCCACTAAAAGATTGTGTGATACATTTGTTGAGAAACTTGGTACAATGAATCATTCCAAATAGCATGATTCTAAGCTTTGCCTATAATGACCAGAGCTAAGTGTGCTCTAATAACATTTTATTTACTGACATTGCATGGCTTTGCTGTTATATCATTGATATCTCAACTTACAGGAATATACAAGACTTCCTATAAAACATGCTGGGTGTCTGCATTACAAGTTCAATCCATCACTTTCTAACTTCATAGGTCAATTTTATTAAATATCATTACCAAGGTAACCATTTCAAGCCATTAATGTTTAAAAGCATGTCATACTGAATAAGATGTTCCTGACACTCTGTCCATACAAAAAAATTGTTATCTTCCATCCATAAATCAAACCTTGCATGACTCTTATGTGGATGCCGACTTAACATTACAGTGAACAGAAAATAAAAAAAAATACATCAAATAATACAACAAAAATCGTTATTTAAACAGAAACAATACATAGCAACAAATTTAAAAAATTTGCATGGTTATGACAAAATAAACAAAAAACAAACAAAAAACAACAAAATCAAAATCAGAATCATTTGAGAAGTCTATGGATACAAAATATACATACAAATTGAACTTTACATCAACAGAAACAAATCTTAAAAATTCCACAATATTATATGTACTTATTCCCATGTTCTCTATAGTTCATTTGAGTTACATAAATCTTTGAATTTTTTTTTATTAAATCCTTTTTCAAAATAATTCAATTTTTTAACTGCATTTTGTTTAAATTGTGCATATGAGAAATATTTTCACCATTGTTTTTTAACGGACCTAAAATTTCTTATTAGGTTCATTACAGTTGTTAGCTTTAATATTCTTTTTCATTTTTTTTTCTATTTGAATATTGGAATAGCTATTTGAAAAAAATTATGTAAATTACACAGGCAAAAAACCCACATGTTCAGGCTATATAACACAGCTATGTCATTTCAAGTAATTTGAATATCTCTAGATGTCAATACAGGATAAGAAAGTGTGTTTTAGTGATGGTCGATTGACATCTTTAGCTATTCAAATAAGTTAATGCCAATTGTGTACCTGGATATTCAAAAAACTCTTCCAGCTGATAATAAATGAATAAATATATACACATGTATAACAATAGTTAGATTTAGTCTAATAGGATTTCTAGGATCTGTTGAGATAAAATTCAGAAAATATTTCCCAGAGTTTGTATGTACTACAGAAAAGGATTTGCAGTAGAAAATTGAAATTATTTAAAGAATGAATTTTTCAAAGATTTATAAAGTATATTTTTTTTCTAGTTGAATTTTCTCTAATCCATTGCCTGTTTCCATGGCACATTATACCGTAAACAATAATTATTGCAGTGTACTAATTACAGATTGATTTTTTTTCTCACCATAGTCAAATCAGCAGTACAAATTGTAAAGATGACATTGATTTTTTTTGACAAAATTAAACAAAAATTATTTTTTTAAAACCACAAATTCTGTTTTAATACGTTTATTAGAAAGAATTCACAAATTTTAACAACCACAGAAACTGATATGTTTACAGTAATATTATATGAACAAATTGAAACATTATATCCTTAATTTTAACCAGTAGTTTGTAAAGGAAAATAAGCTTTATGATAGTTTATATATCTGAAGAAGATAGAAATCGCAATCAATAACTTTTACATGATATATAATTGTGAATTATGCATGAGGTAGGATAACAGGCAGTATATAACCTTATTACCAAATATTGCAATACTTGAATTAAACAGGGAACTACATGTACTCATGCACACTAAACAGTTACATAATATACTGGGATCTTATTCTGTAATTAATTACTGTGAAACCTGTTAAAACAAACCACTGATACTGTTAAAGTACTTTAATTCGTGGAAACCAATTTTCATGGATTAGGGAAGAAACACAAGTTTGTGGATTCTTGAATTCATGGTTTTGAGTTTTTCAGTATACATGTGAAAGGGATTCTCCTTTTCGTTGGGAACCAAATTTTGTGGTTTGGCCTACCCACAAAAACCACAAAAATTTGCATCCCACGAACAATAGTACTTTCATAGTAAACCAAAAACCTGTCCAATCTAGATTGCCTGTGAAGTCCATTCCTACCATTCAACCTGCAGAACTTGAACACCACCTTCAACCAAACCAATCATCCAATCCTAATGAGGTTTGGTTAAAAAAGGTTTTACATTAAATCATCTAAAATATGGTCTACTTTTATCTCCACTAGTTTTTGACCTAAATCCTATTTGTTGGAATACCATTGGTAAAGAAATACGATTAATTACAGGAAAACCCTAGTCTAAGGAAAACTCGAGCATTTTGTCAAAATGTAGTTTTATGAACACAACGGAAAAAGTTAAACTGTACATGTACTGGTATCATATACAGGTATATCTCTTTCTATATTCTTAGCTTAAGCTGACAGCACAATTACTCTCCATTAGTAAAAGCTGTATCACATTTAAAAATAATATTATGCATATGAATTCTTAAGCCCTTTATATTGGGACAACATGCAAATTAGAATTAAATATATTCTTCATGTTATAACCAGAAAGTACCTTGTTTTTACAAAATTCTGCCAACATCTTGCACCGAAAGTGATAAAAACAAGATACTCATATCTATAAACAGTAACTCCCTAACCAGCATAACAATATATTACTGCTGTTCAATTTAAACTATCAGTCTCATACCATATAAGATTCAACCAATATGTTTTGTATTTCTTGGTGCAATGACAAATTATCTCAGTTATCCCAAAAGGTAAACAAAACCTTTGCAGCAGAACTCCTTACCAATTCGCAAAATATATAAAATTAGCATATTTTTTAGTGTAAATGCATGCATCAAAATGTATTTATCAAGGATTTTCTTGTAAGCCCCTTAGGAATCCCCCCACTGTTAATATTGAACTGATGAAAACCAGTCGTACTGTGAACAAGCTGACAAAGAGAATACACTCTGTTTAACATATTAAAGCATATAACCTTCAGTTGCATGATATCCTCTTCAAGTGACCTTCTATAAATCATCTCCATTTATGTACATATAAATATGCTGCCTGAACTTCAAATAAAATTTCATCAAAAATCAATAGAGGGATTAAGGTGGACATGCTTAACCCCTCTATTGATTACCATGTTTACAAGGTTTACACATGTAAAACCCTTGCATTTAGACTCCTTTTAGAGGCATCCAACATTTAAACACAGCTTCATAAGATACCTAACCTTCCTATAAAATTTCATCAAGGGCAATTGAGCAGTTCAGGAGAAGTTTAGTTTATGAGACATATGGACAAACAGACTGACAGATTCCGATATATCCCACACTTTTTTTGAAAAGCGTTAAATTATATTGAAAAATACGTGAGATTTTCTCCTCTAAATTAATCATGTATTTATAAGTAGTTTTTCTTTCATTTGCTAGCACACAATTAATTCCAAACACAATGTGTTCTGCATAAAAAACTGTATTATACTACACATTATCTAGAGCCACTGTAGAAAATGTCTACAATAAATTAATTAAACGAATCTTAATTAAAAGGTGGTTTATTATTTTTTATTTGATTTATGAAATTAGTACTGTTAAAGTTTTATTTAAAGTGGCATATCTAATTTGTGGGTTTGGAAATGATTTCACCAAAAATTATCTTTCTATGGAAATTCAACTCATTTTGAAATGTTTTATGGTTTGATAAGACAACAGAAGCAAAATTTCACAAAATAACATATTATAAAAGTTTATACCCACAAACAGAAACCTTTTGAGTACATGTTGATTTTGATATTCATTACATGACTTCGAAAGAAGTAATAATTAGCATCTGTCAAGTAATAAACTCATGTAAAATTGTCCAGGTAATTTCCTATATTTATAGTGAAAACTTCTTTTACATATATCATATCTACCAAGGTTATCACAATAATAACTTACTGAATAATCTCGGAATTGTATTGCAACACAAAATTTAATGACTACAAAAAAATCAATTATACTACTCTTAACACATTATAACAATAATATAATCTACTCTTTAAGTACTACATGTAAATTAGAAATTGGGAAAATGAAACAACAAATACATGCTATTGTATTAAATCTTATAAAATATCATTTCTATACTCTCTCACATAATGGAATTCTTACAAATGAAAAAAGTGTTTTTTTTTCCATAAAAAAAAAACAAGACAAACCAAAAATGCCCTTTTCCTCTTACATTATCTTCAAATCATGAGTTCTTTTTTCTGTTCCTGAGACACATATAAAAGCCTCTTTGTTTCTACCGTATTAAGACAACAATTAAAAACAAGCACTGCTTTCCTGCTGCTCATTTACTATAAAATGAGTATGTAAACTTAAGATATACACCTTTCAATGCCTATTTCACAGCAATATTGCACTACAAAGCAGAAAAATAATTCAGTAAATTGTGTAATCTATAGAAAATCAGGAAAGAGGGCAGTTTTGGAAAAGATGGCTTTTTAGTCAATCTAATAAATATCAAATGGGCAAACAATTTAGGGTAAAAATTGTTACCTTTTTTAATTCATTGTTTTAAGAAGAGTAGAGTTGTGCTAGGCAGCAATACCCCTCAAATTATGGAAAGCTAGATTGTACAATAATAGATGTATCACTACGGCACTGTTTTCAAAAATTTGTACTTAAACATGGACGAATGGCCCCGGAATGGACATGTATCAGAAAGGCCAGTCAGGTTATGGAAAACAAACTATTTTTAACATGTAGCCTTAACAAACACAGCTTGCTGAATCCATAGTAACAAAATCTCTCATACATTTAATAAATATACACTTATATATCAAGAATGGACACGTAATAAAAAGGTGAGATTTTATACAAAACTATAGTCATTATAATTGATAATCTACCTGTAAATTTAAAATAATTAGATTAAGACATTTTTACACCTAGAGCTGAACGTGTTTTCTCATAAACAACATAACTTATACTAACAGCTGGTAAAACTTTAAGGAAGTTTGGTGTTAGTCCTCTGTATAAACCAGTTGGTCCATCTTGTTGGATAATTTTTCTTACCATTGTTGTCATGGTATCATGGCCTTCTCCTATAAAAACAAAATTGTAAAATAAGTTCAGTAAGAAAAAAAAAATCTCTGAATTCAACATGAAGTTGGGACCCAAAAGGATCCCCCATTGCTATCACTTACACAGGTAAATCCATTAGTTGAATTACCTCCCATTTTAAATATCTTACAATAATCATTTTCATTGGTGCACACCTCCAGGTGACATTCTACTTCAAATAAAGTTTCATCAAAATGCATTGAACAATTTAAGAGATGTCAGGGCTGACTAGGTAACATGGGAGGGAGTACTCATGGTAATAGAAATGGTAGTGGATACCAAAATAGTTTTAACTATGAAATTGTCAAAAAAATTGCAAGAAATATTAGTTGTGTTTCTTTCTATTTCATCATAGCAACATAATTTACTAGTAAAACCACAAATAAATTTGCATGCTGCTAGTTGGTTGGGTAAAGGATAATCACACTTATCTAAATAATTTTTTTTCCATAGAAAGATACATGTACTTGGAAAGTATACTTAATTCATTGAAAACTAGAATTGCAGTGAGGATGACTCACAAATAGATACTACCTACTTTACTATATACATCTGCCAGTATTCTTTCTTTTATTTAGAAGTTTTACCATAATTTAATCTGATTTGTAACAAGATTTCTGATTGGTTAGTTCTCTCTTCAGTTTTGGCAACATATGTTATTTTGTATAACCAACTTGGTACTGTCACAAAATTAATATTGATCCATACACAGTCCCTGATTCAAATAACTGAACTAGAAAAATACTGTGAGTGGTTTTGGATAAGTTGATAGACAATGATACCATTATATAAAGGTTTATACACACAAAATGTAAATGACAGGATTGTCTATTAAGGTAATAATAAAACATCTTTTTTCCAACTTAATGAATTATAACATAAGGAAATACAGAATTCATGCTATTATAATTCAAGAAATACCAAACATAAAAAGATTATTATTTTTTGGGTTATTTTTTCACTTGTTATATAAACACCTCCAAATTGTAACCTGGATAGCACATTTCAAATGGCACAAAGTTTTTGCATCTACAAATGTATAAAGGTATTGAGGATATTTTTCCGATCTGAACACATGAGCTACAAACAAGTCTTAGTCAAAGGTAAAGTAATATAAATGGGAACAACATTATAAAACACTATGCTTTATACCTCTTTCATGCTATATGAAGTAATTACCTGAAGTTGCTAAAACATACGAAAAATTTGTAAACATAAAAATTCCACATTGTTTTCTGATGCAACTTCATAATAACCACTGTACAGTGCAGACAAAAGACACTGAGGCATCATGATAATCAGTGCTTGGAATCTAGAACCTGGTGACACAAAACCTTAAATATTTTAAGACTTAGTTTTGTAGCCCCTAGGCCTGGATTACCAGCATGCTGCCTAGCAATCAAAGTCTTAGGATTTTATGATGCTGCAAAAAGAATATTTTCAGACTACCGGTAGTAACTATTCAAATTTAGTAACACTGGAGCGAGCTCCGACTAGGGAAAGGAGCAGCTAGACTTAACGAAATGCTAAGTGTGGAGTTCTGACAAAAGCTAAAGGACAGCTAAGGACTGTGATAAATTCTTCGATTTAAGATCATTTCTGTCCTAGGCATGTGATTACAATAACCAACCTTTTGCTTGGAGCTGAGTTACAGCTTGAGGAGGTATAAGGATAGTTGGACAACATAATTTATTTGTGCCTTATCTTGACTTACAGCTTAAGGAATGCAGGAGGATAGATAGACAACAGGACTTACCTTGTGTCTAGATTTGAGTTCAGACTAAGATATTAGGATAGCAAAGCAATAGGACTTACTTTGTGCTTGGAGTCTAGTTCTGACTAAGGCAAGAGGATAGCTGGATAATTGACCACATGTACTGCTAATTGTACCACAGGCCAGCAAGGGAAAAATTCCAGGATCACCACCACCTGTTCTTTTTGTGTAGATATTTTTAAGTGTCTGAAATAAGTAAAGATACAGTCTTCAGTTCATAATTTGATTAAGAAAATTTCAATAGGGCATTAATGAAATATTAAGTGATACCCTGCCATGTAATGGTGAAAAAAGAGGAGTGGCAAAAAGTTCAAATTCTAAAACTACATTTTAAATTTTGCGGAAAATTGAACTTGACTTGTATTTTATACATATAATTCTAAACAAATGTGCAAAGTTAAAAAAAAAAAAAAACTGATCCATTACCAAGTTATCAACTGGAAACCGTTAGGGGATGGGCATGCAACTTTTTGATGGGTATCATATAATTCTTCGCCACTTTGTGTGTTGGTTATAAAAAGAACAACAGTATTTAACTACTGCCATTAGGTTTTATAAAATGTTTGACTGAAATGTAAAACTGAATATTTATTGTTAATGTTTATTGATATTGCCTGGTGTTTCCAGAAGAGTAGAATAAGCTTATCTACTGGTACACCAGTTCAATGCCTTTGAACTTTTTGTTGTTGTTTCTAAATGATTATCAGTTGCCTGTCTTTGCTCCATTTGGTTTGTTTCTGCTTTGTATGTCCTTGTAGTTTAAATTTTATGATGTCTATAAGATATTTATCAGGCTTCACTAGTATTATGTATAAATTGACCTTCATTTGTGTCTATAAAATTTCAAATTCCATGGAAAAACACCTACGGCCTGCCAACTGCAAATACAGCAAAAATATGACACAAGCAAAATATTCCTCATACACAAATTAATGATTCTTTAGACTAAGAATAGAAAAGATGTGATTAATTCTCACTTAAATGCCCCCAATGCCTCATTCAATAACATTCACCCTTTGACTTCCAAATTTAATTTGGATCAAAATCTATAATAGGAGGTACATAATGGGAATATGTAAAAAAAAAATCTCTGAAAGTTTCATCAAACTCAATTCAGTGGTGTAGGAGGAGTAACAGATAAGAGATGGATACCCCTGTGTCTAATGGAAGAATGGACACCACTCTCACTATATAACCCCTATTAGTAAAGGTGAAAACGTTCTACAAAAGCCAAGCACTTGTTTAGTTATTGTCCAGATGTCGACAGAAAGACAGTAGTGAATCATAAATAAGTATATAAGTATATAAATTAGTATATAAAAGTCTGAAGGTTACAAGTTACCTCATAAACAGCCAAATCAATGCCTGCATAAGGAATAATGCCTAGTATATTTGGTACATAACCTCTATAAAACACTTTGGCACCCTCTGCCTGGTACACTTTTTTTGCACAGTCAGCAATACCATTAAATTGTCCAGTTTTCCGTAACGCTAATCTTGTTTTCAATACCTGGAAATGAACTTCATAATTCAAAATAAAGAAAATACTGCCATTTTTTTTTAACAGCGCTAGATACAAGTTGCATAATAAAATATACACACATACCAAAAATCAGGTCATTATCTACAAGGGTTCCAGAAAAAAACTAGACAAAGAGTAATCAAGGGAACCAAGGTTATAGCAGTAATCAAAAGAATGTAATCCAGGGACAAAGACCAGACACGGAAAACAGACATACACAACCAAGAACATAAAGTAACTAAAATCATTCATAAAAAGTAACAAAAGCAAATGAGCAACTCGGACTCTAACAAAAACTGGGAGCATGGATCAGGTGCACTGGTAGGGTGAGTGTCCTCTCCTTTTCTAGAAACACCCGCCGAGTTGCTCATTAAAAGTCAAGTCTGGGGTAGACAAATGAGGAAAGGAAAACTATGACCCATTGAATAAATCAGTTTTATGGTGCAGATAGATACACCATAACAATCCATGAGTTCATGATGACGACCATAAAACTTTTGTAGTGACGACTTCAATCTTGTAGCAACATAACCCTGTTCCAGAAGCCTATTTGTTAGAGTTCTAGCATGATACAAAAAGTCTGTGTAGTTTCGGTAAGCTCTGGCATAATGTATGAGTTGTGATATGATCACTCCATACGCAGGTGCTGATGGGATGTTGCCACAGATGAAAGGAAAGTTGACAATTCGGAATGAAAAGTCATCATGTTTGTTGTAAAGTTTGGTCAATAGTTTTCCTTTTCATCGATTTCTAAGTGTAGGTCAAGATATGTGGCTGACTTCACAAAGGGAGGCCCCGCAATTCATTTTAACACCGCTACCGCAAAATGTATGGTTGTCAAAATTCATTTAAGAGAGGATTGTTGTGTTTGAGACATATTTAATGCCCCCCATGTATTTTTGATTTATATAATAGTCAATTTATACTTACAAGCTTTAATTCTTTAGAATGTCCACAATTGTATGATCAGAGAAAGAAGTTCAGAATGTCCTGATTTGATAGCATTGGTCAACAGGAACAAACACTAAATCTAATGTTGATCCACTCTTGTGTGTACGATCTTACACTAATTGTTTATAACCTTCATGATTATTCAAAATTATTTACTACCTATCTTAAATATTGTAGATGGAAATATCCAGAATAGCCATGTACCCTATTTCCTAAAAATGGTGACAAAATGAGTCCAGCTACCCATGAAAATGTCAAATATTGATAGAAATCAAAACCCTGGTAAGATGCACATCTCCAATCCATATATAATCATTCTGCAAACTTCAAAACCTAAATACTGTAGAAGGAATTAAGTGGAATAACTATATACCTGGACGAGACAGATGGACAGATAGGGGTAAAACAATATGCCCCCAACTGAATGTTACAGGGGCATAACGAAAACCAGAAAAAATACTGTTGGTAGTAGAGTGATAGTGAAAGGTAAAACTAAAAGTACAAATTATCACCTTTCACAAAATGGGTCCTATGATATTATCAACCTAACCTCAATTGTTAGACAGTTGATAAAACTTCCAAAAAATTTATGTTAAAATATATATATTTTTACACCTCACTTTACCTCCATTGGGTAGATAATGGTTTGAGCTGTAGCTCCAGCTAATGAACCAGATAATAGTCTTTCTATTGCAGTTATTTCTTTTTTGTCTCCTTTCAATATTTTCTTAAACTACAAGAAAAATGTAATAAATACATTATACATCTATGGAAAGGAAATTTTCAATAGTTAAGGTATTGCTGGTTAAAGGTGGATACACCTGAAATAATTAATTTATAAGTGACTGATACATGCACATGTACATTTTTAATGCAGTCATTATTGAACGCAGAATTTCTAAATTTTAGTCTAACAGCTTCTGGCACTGAACTTGATCCTTCAAATTTTTCTGCCAAATTTGGTGCATAATTTCACTAAAAAACATACGACTATTCATCACAACTGGCATTTTTAGTGATTACACATTTTTTCCAAATATGTAATAAATAGCAACAGTATACATTCAAGAAAGAAAAGATCACTCTTGGGTCAAAGGTGAAGTTGTAGCAGACTTTTTTCACATTTTGTTTATTTTAGACCTACCTGTTCATATGCCATAAATTTAAGTGCTGATTCTGGGGCTATTTTTAGAACATTTATAAAGTTCCCTCTCCATAGAGACTTGACACCTCCTTCTTTTAACATGAACTGAAGTCCGTTTATTACACCATAGTTTGGATTTTTACTGCCATGAACCTAAAATAAAAAATCACTGATAGATTTTTGAGAAGGAATTTTAATTGGTATGATACATTATGAATTGTAGACAGGTGTTGATGTTCATTATATCCTCAGAACAAAAGCAGGATAACAAAAAGGTATTTTTTTAAAATTATTTTCAACTCATTTCAAATAGAGCAATACTTTTCAGAATCTACAGATTTCTTCACTCTCCATGTTAGAGGAACTAAGTGGACCCACTCAGATAGTTTTTTCAAAACAAAAGCATATGTAGGAGGCCATAACTTCTGTTGACATTTTTTATGACAATTTTGGGGGTTACAGGTCTTAAGTAACATTTGCTTATGGAAGGTGGTAACAGACAGAAATGATGATTTCAATAGTGTATCCTTCTTCACTCATGCATTGAGTTTGCATTGTGCTATACACTTTTTAAACACTAGAAATTTATGGCTTTCATGAGTAAGATATAATGATATTGATCTTCTTTTTAAGTACAAGCAATCTACTGTAGTATACCTGCAAGAAAATTTTAATACGATCTAATGGGGCAGTTGCTGTTCTTGAAACTGCACCAGCACAGCCTCCAGCCACCAGATGGCGCCACCACATTCCAGTCTGCATTTCTTTCTCTGTGAAATCATCTGGTACAACAGCATTTTCACCAATATCAATTATCTGTTGATAAAAATAAATCAAGATAAAATTGATAATTTACCATTTTGGATCAGAGGAACAACTGACAATATTGTTTACATTTTAAAGACTTTTCCTAACAATCATCATTTACACGGAATACTTCTAATTAGAGATTTTAAATAGACAGAAGTGCATTTTGACCATATGAGCTGCAAGCTTTTTCACTGATTATAATTTGTGTTCTTTATGGCGTTTTATCTGATTTCTTGGTCCATACTTTGTCCCTAGATTATAAACACCCTATTCCTACACTAATCATGGTCTACTTGTTTTACTTTGTAAGTAGTCCATATTGAAAATACTGTTTAAATATCATTCTGTGTAAGAATCAGGCAATGGGTGGCACATCATTTTCCCCAATTTAGTCATTTTTGCCTAAAATATATTCAGTACATCTAGAAAACAACCAAAAAGCTATTTAAGTTTATCCTGAAGCATCTAAGCCATAGGTATTTTTTGACTGCTAATATAGAGTGAGTGCTGGAAAATTTTCCCACCATTTTTTGTAGTGCATTTCAACTAAATTCACCCCATCAATATCTTAAAAAGGCAAACTTTACAAACACTTTGATGGTCATCAGGTATGATTAATTGGTTAATGCAATAAAATCTCTGCGTTTTTTTCCCCTCATGTGCCACACCTAATATAAATTTTGCTCGATTCTTAGACAGAGAAGTTCTTTTTTTTGAAACCAGGTTCTGCATGACCAATTACAAATGGAACATGTAAAAGTATTATCAGGCTGCAATATATGTATTTCAGTCCATCTTTTTCCTACTACCTTATTCTTACAGAGACTAGCACTTTAAGTAAAATAAGAACATTTATACACAAATTTAAAATCAGTAATTCGAAGTATCTGAAGCATTACCCTTTTCACATGTACTTATGAATTCTAATTTTGATAAGTTATTCTCAAGTGAACTGTAAAACTTCTGTACTAAATTTAAACTTGATAAATTTAAACCCATATAATATGATATTTGTTCATTTGTCAATGTTCAAACCACCAAAATCTGTAGTGTAATCAAATATCAATTCCATAAGGATACATTATATAATGATAACTTATTTTAATACATTCTACTTATAAATTTATAATCAAATAATCTTCATCAATGACAGTCACCTACAAACTCTACAAAATTTTGTATTAGGATTTTAAATGTCAAGTCACATTCAGGATTTTTCCCACAACCCTTTTCAACTATGTACAATACATAACATCAATTGTGTGTACAGCATGCCTAACCTAGCTGTTAATCCTTAATCATTTTATGTTTTTTCTATACATAAGGTAGATTTTTATCTTTTATGAATAATTTCATTTCATTTATTTTGGGCCTTTTACAGCTTGCTTTATGGTATGGGTTTTGCTCATTATTGAAGACCATGTGGTGAATTGTAGAAGTTTAATTGTTTCTTGCTTGGCTTTTGATGGATGACTGTCTCATTGGCAAATATACTACATCTACTTTTATACTAGAGACTGGACACTTGGTTCAGTTTTACGATGAAGGTTAGGAATTAGTCAGGTATCAGATTGTTATGATACACAAAATTTTATGTGCTTTAACAGGACATTTTGATTCACTATCCCGCTTGTGTGAAGACCAAATAGATATATATCAACACAATATCCTTAACACTATATGGTGGAACTAATTGCAGTCTCTCCTGTATAAATTTCTGACTACAAGCCCTAGCTCAAAAATTTTAATGAACTCAAATAGTAATTGTGGCATTTTAGCCAAATTTTGCAAGCCAAACAGCATTTTTACCAGCCATGGCTGTCAGGCTGGTGGTCAATTTCCTCTCTGAACATCTATCAGTACATGAAATCATATGATATAACGTGATATTTCTTGGATCTCTGCAAACCTAATGAGAACTAGCCATGTACTGTTCTGAGCAGAAATGAATGATATGCAGGTGAAGAAATGGTTTCCCAATTTTAGATTATTTTCAGTTTGAATTTCTATCGGAAAGTTTTATAACAAGAGGCTCCCAGGAGCCTGAATCGCTCACCTTGTTGAATTTTGCCTTTAAAAGGCAATAAATTAAACAAGAAGTTGTCCAACAATTTTGACTCAAGAAGTCTTTGGTAGGGCTATCACAAGATCTTTTCAACAATTGAAAGCTTTTAATCTATCATAGTTTTTAAAATATTGACTGAAAACTATTAAAAAAAATGTTTTCCCCTTTCAAGGGCAATAACTCTTACAAGGAGTCTGAAGACTTTTGTAGTCCTAATAATATGGATTATTTCAGCTATTGAAAAAATTTGGATAAACCTAACGGTTTTGGAGATATCTAAGAAAAACTACTGTCTGACCCCTATGTTCTATTTTTAGTAACGATGGCCATGTTTTTTTCGACAAATCAAAAATCCCCACATCAGTTCTATGCAGGATACCCCAAGGAACATTCATACCAAGTTTGGTTCTAATTAGTCAAATAGTTTCAGAGGAGAAGAGTTTTGTATAATTCTTAACGACAGATGACGACGACGAAAAATGACGGACGCCAAGTGATGGCAATAGCTCACATGGCCTTTGGCCAGGTGAGCTAATAATATAGTTCTTGGATATTGCAAAGGCCTCTGAACAATTATTATATAATATAATTTTTTTATCATACTACATATGAGATTCTTGCAACATAACACATTTCGTAAAATTTGGTTCAATAGTTTCAGAGGAGTTATGCTGACAAGGTAACTTATGAGTATTTTTTGCAAATTTCAATTTCGAACAGACAGAAACGCCAAAAACAATACGTCTCTCCCCCCACAAGTGGAGGGAAGGGGCAGAAATAAACATGTGTCTTGAAATGATTGATTGTATATATGTCAATATTTGAAGTTTCAAGAAACTATATACAAAGCAATTTGATAAAACCCTTCCATTAAAGGAAAAAAATTATGAGAATTGTTCTTAAATCATGGTCTAGGTTACAGAATTATTTACTCCACATAAATTGAAAGCTGTAGCTCAGTGATTACAAGCATAATACAGCCCATATGCTTTCAAAAACCAATGGTACATTCTAACAAAAAGATTTCATAAAGCATAGTGCTATAAATTAAAGTGTTGCAGAGCACACCTCTATATAAGCCTTAATTTGGAGAATAGCTCCCCACCTTTAAGTGAACATTTTATTTTATTACTGAAATAAGTTACAAATGACACATTATTCATAAAATACTGAAAGATGATCATTTACAAATATTTTCTATATAAATTTATCAAGAGTTGAAATGATAAGTTAGATTTGTATAATGATGTAAAATGTACCATGACTTATATCATTTGTCTAGTCAATTAGTTTAATAATTCAATGACAGCTGTTCTGTATCAAAACTGTACATGTATATTGATGTACATGTATCTACCTACCACCATTAATAAGCAAAACCTTTACCTGAACAGATGCTGACCTTTTACCCTTTGAAGGTGTGATGGTCATCAATCTAGATATATTAACCTTTCCTTTTAATTTCAATTTTATTCCTACTGATAAACACCATTACATGTACAATGTATGTAAGGTTACTGTAACCTGTATTTGTCCTTGCATACAAATAATGGCAAATTATTGATTATTGTGTCTTGGATAATCATAGAAATCATTATTATTTCCCTTTCCCACTTTAAAGTCATACAGAGTACATGTATGCAGAAGCAGTTTACTGTATACATGACGAGGGAAAACATGGGTTACAATATTAAGACAGCCATGGAAATGAAAGGTTCTTACTGAAGTCCAGAAAAATATAAAACATTCATACTGAACCACAGTTTGGTCAACTTGTTTTTGAACAGAAAAATCTCACTATAAAGATCATCTTACTTTCCTTTAGATAATTTTATTTACCAATAATTAGTATAAATATATGAAAGATAATTTTAATTATTAAAGGTACATGTACTTAAGGTTGCATTGCAGGTATTAGTTTTTTGTGGTTTTGGAGAATTTCATTCTATTTGATCTTGAATAAAATGCTTCACATGGTCAGCTTGATAAGACTGCAGAGGTCGAACCCTGAACAGTCGGGGTAAGTAAGGACACACCATTCAAGCTTGATACAACTATGATTGACATTAAATATTTGACATGGGATAAGAAATTGACCTGAATCAAAGTGGTCACTTTATGGTCTCTTATTCATAAATGGATCCAGCTACAACCCAAAAAATCAATTCCAGTCTTCCTTTGGTGGTATGGCACATTGTAGTACAATTTCAAAGATATTAATTCACATACATTTATAGTCAAGTTATTATACTGACATAATGAAAATGCTTGTTTCTGGCCCCTTTTTGCCCCATATTCCTAACTATTTAAGTCTCAACCCAAAAACTCAATCCTAGCTTTCTTATAGTGGTATGGGATTTTGTGGAACAATTTCACAAAGATCAACTCATTTACACTGTACAGTCAAGCTATTGACTGGACACAATGAAAATGTTTGTCTCTGGCTCTTTTTTGATCCATAATTTCTCAAACCATTTAAAATCTACTCCCTCCCCCCCAAAAAAAAATAAAAAAATAAAAAAATAAAAAATATAAAAAAAACCAACAAAAAACAAAATAAAAAAAAATCCCAGTCTTCCTTAAGTGATGTAGTACCTTAAGGAACAGTTTTATAAAGATCTAAACCGTATTATAAATACTCAGTTATTGTCTGTACACAAAATGCCTACAGATGAGGATAACAACATGTTACCAAAATTACATTACATCCATACATTACAATAATACGATTGTTACCCACAAAAAAGAGTTTTTTTTAAGTCTATTGAAAGTTAAAAAATTTTAGAACGGTACATACCATATGTACTAGAGTAGTACACGTACCAATTCTAAATCTAAGTAACATTTTCCTTTATAATACTGAAAGCTTTTGAAAAATCACTATAAAACTGAATGGTAACCTCTAGAAATTCTGCAAATAGTCCACCACCCCTCTTTCTTTACCTTGACTTTCAATATGTTTGTCATCTCAGGTTGATCATTCCCCCTTGCAAGGATAAAACAAGTAGTATTTTATCTCTCATCATATCTTACTCTATATATGATTGTAAACCTTCATGGACATACAATTTCAATGAAATTTATCAAGCAGTCGTGTGTGCATTTACAAGATGTGAACATGTGAAACCTTAAAGTCTACAAAGATATTCTAATCAAACAGGGTTTGAGCATCATGAATAATTAAACATAAAGGTCAGGTCAAGGTCAAAGCTGTCAGTATACAAAAATGTAATAACGATCCTGGTTATACAAATAACAACATGCTTTTAAAATGATATAACTTATAAATCACTACCAGCCAGTTCCCTACATGCATCAACAAAACCATAGTATATATACATGTCCTAAAATTTACCCTCTGGAGACAAGTTGAAATTTCCAATTCAACCCAAGCTATAGCCTACATTGCACATGAACATTTAATTTTGGGTGGAAGGTACATATATACATGTATATTTACAATTAATTCCCATTTTACTGATACTAGTATTTTCCTTCTTTCATTGCACAATTAAACCACCATAGTAAGATCAAACAGATGTATAGCAAGGGTTACAGAACTGACTAAACAGTGCATCCTCAAGTAGTTTATAAAAGCTAAAATCTTTTATAGTAATGCAACAGGAGAAACAAATGTAGCCTCAATTTGCTTTTGATATTCACATACTTCCCCTTTGTAAAGTTAAATTAAAAATGAAGTTAAACTTCAATATTATTGATATTCAACCTCGAATTAAGCAGTTACATACTTAGGGATGCTGAATTATTAAATGACATGTCTTGTGAAGGGAATTATGAAGCAAAAATGGTGTGACTAATAAACAATAAAGCAATCTCATACCAAAAATGATATGTGTTTCCATCATGCTGACTGTTCTAGTCTTTTTTTACTGGCCCTTACTTGTAAAGGCATAAATTATAAAAAAATTGCTCTTTTTCGATATGGCTTTGAAAAATTCATAGAGGTACAAACCAATTACATCCCCTGTGGTTGTTAAAATTTGAAGCACAAATACATTTAAGTCCCGTAACTCCTGTGAAATGGTGATACGATAAAAAGTACAGTGTGGCGTCACCTTATTAATTTTCAACAAAATCTGAAGGCCCAAGAGTAACATACAGATCAATGAATGCAGACCATTACTTAGTCCCTCTCAGGGTATAACATTAACATTTTTTTCAACCTTGTCCTAGAGGTCTGGTTGATGAACATTCTACTTGCCTTAATTGAAATTTAGGTTGTTCAAAAGGTATTTTCATACCTTGCCTCTTTTGTTTTATGGCTGGGTTAATAAATTATACAAACCACCCTAATTTGAATTCATTTAAGGTATATGAAACACAAAATAATTTTAAGGTTCCGATGCAGAATGATGCCTGCTAACATACAATGTCTATTTTTTTTGTTTCCAAGGTGTAATGAAAAATCTAAAAAAAAAAATGACTGGATTGAAATTAGAATTACTTACAGTTGCATGTCTCCAATAGTGTAGAATATCTTCAAGTTTTGTAATGCCTGATGATAGTATCAGAAAATCTCTCCATTCATGCCAATTTATCTTCAGTGAGCCATCTTTGTCCATCCTATTAAATATTTAAATCAGTTGGTCAATTACATTTCACCAAAAGTTAAGAACCACAAAAATAGTTCAGGTTTTAATTTTTTGCCTTTGCACATTTTAAGCACAGTGATGAATGTTGATAATACATTCTATGAGCTAATTTAGTGTACATTTTCAATAGAGAAATGCTAAGGAGATCACATTATTGTAGTTCCAAGTGGTAATTGTCATAGAATAGTCCAAGAAGTTAGATTGTAACAATTTCTATTGATCTCAACAATAAACTGTTGTGGTTTGATTTTGTGTATTAACAATATGCACATCCAGAAAACAAATGATTAGTGTATAAAATAAACATGCAGGTACCTTTTCATCAGTCTGTCAGCTTCTTCTTTTTCTATTTTAACACCAAGTCGCTTAAAACTCTCCATAATTTCACTGACATCAATTGAACCTGAAATAGAGATTACTGATTAGTTTATGTACTTTATTATACCTTAAGATTTTTCTTACCATCTATGATTAGTGTTTTATCTAGAACTTATCATGCTTATAGTATTTTTTTTTTGCCAAAAAGGGGTACTTTACACATGAATTTGAACAAGTGGGGCATATTGTGTCATCTCACTTATTCAGATAGGCTTTAAGCCCTATTTAAAATGGGCAACAATAATGTTTAACAATATATTTAATGCACTTAATTGAACAAATTACATAATACAGAACATTAAAAAAAAATCATATTGTTTTATTCAATTAAGATTTTTTTAAAAATCAAATCAAGATGCTATCTCAGTCACTGAGTCAGTCGAGGTCACTGGTCAAATAGAAATGCTAAAAAAAAACATCACCAATATCGGTAATATGTTTATTCACACCTACAAGTGTAAGTGAGGAAGTAATAAAACTTAATTGCTATCAAAACATTTTTAATAAATTAATTAGCTTAGCTGTTAATAGGACAGGTAGACATTCTATTTAATTTACACTTGGGATTACTTCTTCAAGCCAAAAAACACTTTAATTTGTATCTGCTGAAGAAAGCCATTTAATTTCAACAAGAGACTACCACTGCCTTATTATCAGACTTCCTTTTACACTTTCGTCTTTCAGCAGTAAGCATTTTAAATTTTTTTTGCAATGGCATCAAATTCACTACAGTTGTCACACTTGGCAGAGACCAGCAAAAACCTGTACCGTTATTCCAATCTTGATCCCAAAAAGTGGCACATGATGTCATGATTGGATTGAAAGTGACAGTGGCAGCAAGGAGAGGGCATCTAATGGCCAAAAAGGGGAAGGGTGTCCTGCCCTATTAAATTTATTTAGATAAAACATTAATGATAAAACTGCTGGACTATATATTGACCATCTTTCAAATTAAGAATGTGGTTCAAAATATAAAAAAAATCTCTTTTCTTCCACATAAATACTCCTGAGTAATCTACATTTGAAACATATAACAAATATTTCATGATACTTCACTTCAAATTGCAATATATGGACTGGTTGGTTGCGGAAAGAAATATAATGGACCTCAGCTACTGTTAGATCCAGATGATTTTTTTGGGGCGACTAGTCCATATATTGCCATATGATCCTTAGTGTTATGAAATACTTGCTAATTAAATGGTTCTACTTGTGAAATAAAACTGCTTTTAAAATACCCTGTTTTAAATCATTGGTCAAAATTAAACTTACCATCTTTATTTACATCAATCTTTTTGAAATACTCGTGTAATTTCTTCTCATGGTCAGTGATAAATTCTACAAATTCCTGGAAAGTTATTTGCCCATCATGGTTTGTGTCATGTCTTTTGAAGAAATCCTAAAATATAAGTATTCTTCAATTTCTTATAAAAAAAAAAAAACAAAAAAAGATTTATTAACAGGTACTGCATACCTGCAAATTTTTTTTTTATAAATTTGTTAGAAAAAACATTCGAGGAATAAAATTAAAACCACATATTCGATATTGGATGTTATGTATTGGGTTAATTATGGGTCAGTAAATGGTAATAAGCTAGATGGATTAAGATTAATGTCCTATGCTCAGACTTTCTCAAGACCATCTGTTGATTGATCCGATCCAAGCATCACAGGATATAGATCAGAAGTTTTATTTTGATAACATTTATCTATCCCTTGTTGAACATTACACTGATTAATTAACTGCTTTTGACAAGTAAATATTTTGGTTTGATTGAACTTTAGAAAGTTAGCCACTGGTCAGAGTTAAAATTTTTAATGTTTTCTTTATAATTTGTGGAATGATTTTGGTGTACCATCTATATAATATCATAGTAAATGATATATTTAGAACAGTGGATTAAATATTTGAAATAATGGAATGCTCAGCTCCTGTTAATTATCTAGTTGCCTTTTTCCAGACTTGCACTTTAATAGCTGAACAACTTGTCCCCATTTTTTTACACTGAATACTCCTTAGGGTTCCTAATATATTTATATTGCATATTGTAAAGTATCTATGAAAAATGCTGAAAAGGCTCTGTCTCAAATTTCCCCCGAACCACTTAAACTAAAGGCAAATATATCTTCTAAAAATTTGGGTTAAAATTGTTTAAAAACCTCTACAGAGTTTCTATAAATGTGACATATTTTTAATGAAATGCTTAAATAAAACTACAAACACAAAACTATTAAAGATAATTCTACCCTTTTTATACTTTTTGTAGTAAGCTTCTAAATGTACAATGTAGATAAAACAATTTATATCAAGGTTACACCATCAACAATAAAGAGCTCCACAGAGCTCAACACGATACGACCACAGTGGTTGAAAACTGATCAGTTGGGGCAAGCGTGGACACAATATTAGTTTTGACACACTTAAGCATAGGTACTTACAGTTCATTATGGACACAGTATAGCACAAAATTTCAAATTTAATTATACATTTCCAAAATCGAACTAAAAATAAACTAGAAAAACTTTAAGCAATGCTTACTAAATCTATACCCCTCCTCCCCCCAAAAATGACCATATATACAGAAATCTTTATTGTAGGTTAGAAACAGAACTGATAAAAAAAAATAAAAAAAAAGATTTTTGGGTATTAAAAGTGTCAAAATTCTTATATTTAACCCTAGTTGGCCTGGGTCATTGTTTCTTTGACACATTACCAAAATCCATTCTGATTCATTGTTTCTGCCCCTCTTCCCATTCTCTGCCCAAGTTGTTTTGCCCCTTTTCCATATTTGTTTTGGTCTGTGTTTTATTTATTGTGTGGTTAATATAATACTGTTTTTATTGCATTCCTCATTTATACAGGAACATGTATCATCTTAAAACAACATTTTTTCTTTTGAAAACCAAAGCCAATAATTTCTTTGATCTTTCCAAATTATGTTACCTACTTAAATTGGTACTCAAAACTTTGGCATTGAGTAACTACTGGTTATAAAACTGTTGAAGATGAGTTTCACTTTGTACTACAATGCAACAGTTATTCAGCATTAAGAAGGTGTTATATTGAACCTTATTAGATCATAGATTCCTATCTACTTGTTGACATAGTATTGATGCTACATTTTGCATTACTAAGTACTGATAGCATGATGTGCTTAAAGTTAATAAAAAAATTGAATTGAATAGTGTCCGTTATAATAAAATAATTTCTCTGAAGCATATTATTGAAATAAAGCATATATTTATGTTTCATAAAAATCACTTATTAAAAACAATGTATAAAAATTATTAATTTCTTTCATAAAAAATACTTATGACTTAATACACCAAAATGTATAAAATTCCTTGAACTATTCATCATAATGTACAATCTTTTTTGCAGTCAAAGGGGGAAACAGCTCACTTGTGGGGGCAGAACAACAAGGTGCAATTATTCAGGTTGGAAAAGTAATTTGAGGGAAATGACTTAATACAGTAACAAAATATTATAAATTCAAATTAAAAAAACTCACAAGGAGATACATGTAATAGAGCAATGTCAATGCATGTATACAAACATGTAAATATTCAGGAAGAATATACATGTACATGTAGCCGACAGAAGAGTTAAAAAGAGAGGACATAGAAAAGAGAGGTTTGTACTAACTGTGGGATAGTTAATGAGCATTTCATGTGTTTTACCCACTCTAACTCATGGAAGTGTACAATGAGCATGCTCATAAGCTTACCACCAAGGGTGTATCAATTATAGATGGGCCAAACAAGACTGAAAAGAGGTTTCCAGGAAATTGATTAACTTCTGTTTCCATGGACATATGTGAAATAGTACTAAAATTTTATCAAATCAATCAGCTCTGGGAGATTAATTAAATGAATGCATGTTTCTTCTGAGCTTTTTACACTATCATGTAACTTAACTGATTAAATCATTGCTTTTCTATTAGGTGCAGTTGTCAAAGTATTTATTATTGTGATAAAACTGTCATTTTTTAATATATACATAAAATTTAACGTAAATATTTGGGAAACCAACAAAATTTGTGGTGAGCACCTGTGCATGACCAGGGAGTTGAGCAACTTTCATCTCCGAAAGAGCAGTTCTTAAGTCTTTAATGTCAATTTTTCCGTCTCTGTTTTTATCAATTTTGTTGAACAAGTCTTTTAGCTTCACTTCCTCCATTGGAGTGAGTTTGTGAGGGTCGTCTTCGTCGTTAGACATCATTGAGAGTGCAAGTGTGTCCGGGAATCGAGTAGACGATGTATTTGTGCAATATCTCGCGATAAATGTAAACTATCATTCGATTGGCTTAAATTGTTGGTTAGTCTAATAACCATAAAATAATTATAACGATAAAGCATAAAAACGTCATTCATGCCAAGATTCGAGCAGAAATAAATAAATAAAATAATAATTAGAATGAACCAGATCTAAAAGAAAATGTGTTTATTTGCTTGAGAGATGCACAGATAAGAAGAAAATGCTCATGGTCTTCCACATCCACACAGTTACTTAAAGGACAACGCTTACAGTTATAGTCGTATTCTAGAAAGATATTTGCGGAAAGTAATATAATTGTTTCGCGAGTCTAAAGACCAACCCCAACAAATTCCTGCCTTCGGGTCTGCCGATAACTACATTGTATTTTGTGTATAAGGATAAGGGCTGGTTCTGTTACCAGCGCTTCGAATCTCTCTACTGTATCAATTGGCTGAATTGTACTGCATTGGTAGTTTTTTTTTCGTTGTATGTGTGGGGGAAAGACAAGTATTTGAAGCACTTGAGAGGTCTGAATCATCAATGTGCTTAGTGCTTATAGTTGTGTGGATTGCTGGGTCTTGTTTTACTGCCGGATGGAATTAATAAAATTGATGTTGGTACTGCTATAATATTATGAATGATTTTATAAAAGAAAACCAATCTATATCTTAAATGTTTGATCATGAATTGTAAAAGGATGCCAATTTAAATTTGTAAGCATGTCTCTGACTGAACTTGCATTGTGTTGTGATACCGGTTGCAGGCGAAGCGGACTGCTTGTCCTAGGACTTTCATTTATGCTATTTGCTTTTCTTGATGAGGGTCCCAAATGGTTAAACAAAATTCTAATTTTGGTCGTCCTAGGGCTTTGAATGCATGTGCCTAACTTTTCTGATAATATTTTGAGATTTCTTTTAAGGAAACCTAAAAATTGATTTGCTTTGTAATAATGTTGTTGGTTTGCTTATCCCGTTTTATGTCTAAATATTTTGTGGAGTAAACTTTCTCCAGAGAATGACCCTGAAGTTTACAGGTACTATTATATGTTATTGGTTTTTGTATTTGAGTGGCACTGATAACATTACATTTGTCAGGGTAAAAATGCATGAGCCAATCCTTCTCTTACCTGCCAGCGGAGTTCAGTACTTCTTGTAGCTTTTGACAATCTTCGGGATTTTTTTTTAAGTTATAGATTCTGCTGTCACCTGCGAATAATCTCAGTTCACTTTATTGTATGTATCTAGATTGATTGATATAAATTTGAAATAATATGGGGTATAGTGCCTTGAGGGACTCCCGATGTTACTGGTATATTACTTGATGTTCCTCCCTCAAGGACTACATTTTGTGTTCTGCTGTGTAAGAAATCTGTTGTCCAGTTTAAGGCATTTCGATTTTTCCCCATAGAGACTGATTTTATAGAGATGTCGATGTGAGACGGTCGAACGCCTTGGCGAAATCCATTATAATTATATCTGTTTGAAGGTTGTTGTTTCGGGCTTTTGACAGGTCTTGAATAAATGAAGTTAGTTGTACATTTCCGGCATATTTCGACACAAATGGGCAGCATCGAATTGCCACCAGTCAAAATCGGGAAGACCAGTCGTCAAAGCAGTACAGAAGATGTGACCAATAAACAAGCGAAAATAAATGAAATTATAAATACAATAAACATGATCGGAATCCTAGTCACGAGTTTCAAAAAGTATCGAACTTTGTGTGGAAGATGTGTCAAGGTCAAGATGAAATACTAATAATATACAACTAAAAACTACAGAAAATCAAATTGTTGACATTATAAAAATCCATCATCTATAATATTTTTGTCAGAAACAGAATATTTTTCAATAAGATATTGATATCGGAAATAAAACGTTTTAGGCAGCATATGAGACGTATTTTCTTACAACCCTGGTAGACAACGGTGGCATCTTAACAAGTCTTAATAGTCGCTGGCTTTTAACATATAAATAACACAATAACAATACAGTTAAAAAAATAGCGTGCATTTTAAAGCTTGGACATCGTTGCTTTGAGCAGATAATTCAACTGTCTTTGTGGAAATAAACCACTAAAATCCCCAAAAATCTTTCGTAACACAGTGTAAGCCATTCATTTGCACGATATGAGTAACGCCGACTGTTCCTATACTTGGTTTAATTTTCGTTTTTGTGCTAACATATATACTCGATACTGTTAGACCCGGTTTGCACTCATATGTGGTATTTGTAATACATGACGGGTAGAGGGGTCTCTCACGGGCGATGTAAAGCATTGAAGCGTTTACACATTCCCCGGACACAGTCATATCCGTGAATGTGGGTCATGGTGTGTTCGGGGAAATTAGTTGTCATGTGATCACGTTCATTCACTAAATTCATTTAATGCATTATCACGTGATTTAATGTCGATCCGTGACTTATTAATCCAATTTGTAATATGTACGCTATATATTGTACAGTCTACCGCATTTGATGAAAACCCGTGCAGGTCCGGGTGTTAAAAGAATAGGCCTGCAGCAGCGCTAAGATTGTCGTATAAGGCGACTAAATAGTGCTCAGAAACCTAGCCGGGGGCTAGGCGTTCTGCCCACAGAGCAACTGGGATGTGTGCCCCAGATGGTGGAATGGGGTACCCCTGGCATGTGACATGCTGGGGTTGTCAGGCTATAATACGGAAAACCTGACCGCAAACCATAGTGGTGCACCGTGTTGGGAAAGATGCCACGTTCCTTGCACGTTAAAAAACCCTGTGGCAATCGAAGTTTGTCGACCCTATTGTCCTTGTGTCCCATCCTTTGTTTTTTCATTTCATGTTCATTTTATCATCCATTTCATGTTCATCGTCTGTATATAGCTGAAATATTGCTGCTCGGAGGTTAAACCCCAACAAACAAACAAACAAACAAAGCATTTGCTGAATCTTTGACCCAGCAAAATACTTTTTGGGATAAAATCAACACTTCCAAGTGCATGTAAGACAGAAAGGTCGGTCAACTTAATGGTCAATTGATGAAAAATCTCTAAGGTCGAAAAAATAATGTTGTGTTTACCATTCTAAAATTTTGTCGGGTCGGCAAGTAGGGATTTATTTTTATTAATTTATTTTTGAAATGGAACAAGGGTATTGTCCGAGGGGCAAGTATGGACACAGACTGGTATTGCCCGAAGAGTAAATTTGAACATATATACATTTTGTCTTCAATGTGTTTGCATTGTCTAGAAAAATCCTCCGTTTATTGATATCAATAACTGAATTGTGCACATGTTGATTAATATCCATTAACTTAATAAATTATGTTACTAAATATCTATCGATATCAATAAATATGAAATAAAATCCACAATGGGTTGCCATAACCATAAGACAAGTTATAGACATATTACAATACTTCTTCCTTAAAGGTGTACTTGCATGGCGTACGCGTTGAACTTGCTACATGTAGTCATATTAAGGATTGACCATTTCACTTTATGTAGGTTTGCTTGGTAAAATTCTGGACTCTCAGATATTTTTTATATTAACAGAAACCAACGATGTGGTATTTGTCAGTGACATGGATGGACCTTATTTTAAAATGGTAGGAGCCATAAACTCAAAATTAATTAGGAACCTTCCTTAAGTCGTCAGTAAAATCATATCAAAATTTCATAATTGATCAACTGAAAACGAAGTGAATATGAATGAGGAGGACACGGACGCCACCGACGATGACGTCTCTGTTAGCATCATACCAATATATGACCGCAATTATTTGCGGTGACACTATAATGTTAAATATATACACATATATTAGGCAGATTCGGGGACATGCTCCATTTCCAATTCCTTAAAAAAGCCTGTCAATTACTCTTCCTTAGGACCAAATTAGTTTGTGAATTGCTAAGAATTTACATCTATAATGTCTTTGTTTTTACATTAGTCCTAGTTAAACAGTTCTCTAGGAAAATAGAATAAAGCTGCAAAATGGCAAAATTTCCCACTTACAATCATGTATTCAACAGAAAACATTCGAAATTCTTACGAAACAAAATTACAATACCGGTATAAGCTCAAATTTTGAAAATCAAATTTCACCAAATTTATCCGATGGAGAAATGATACTGAGGGAGAATCTTGAGTAATACAAATACATGCACATATATATACAGAAACCTGAAAAAATAATCAACAGTTCTGTCAAGTTAGATTTTATTTGTTTTTACACATGTATCTAAGTGTTTTGATTTCCATAACCAGTTAACCTTTTATGTAGTTTTGTGCATGTATAAAATATTCCTGAGATTTAACAAATATAGACATGACGGATCCGTCGTACTTGTACAGTTCATAAACATTTTACACACAATAACATGTACATAAAATCATAATGTGAAGGTTTCTATAAATCGGAAATTAAACAAGAACTGGTAGTGTCATGGAATATTTAGGCTCAAAATATTCGGAAATTATTTTTATTTAAATTTCACAAGTACATTAAAGGTAAATCTTTTCTTGCAGACATTTTTATAACTATAGTAAATATGATTTCGAATTAACCTCATCGGAATATTTTGATAAGAACAAATATCTGTAATTTTTATTTTTGCGGCTACGTTGTATTTAATATCCATAATTACCGAGAAATTTTGTCATTTGGCTATTTTTGAAATTGTTTCGATGGCTATTATTTTGTCATTTGTGCATATTCCTTTCTATAAAAACAAAACATTAAAACAGACCATTATATCATATATAATGTTGTGCATCATCTATAAAGTTGTGTATCATCTATAATGTTGTGCTAGTAATATCATCTATACTGTTGTGTATCATCTATAATGTTGTACTAGTAATATCATCTATAATGTTGTGTATCATCTTTAATGTTGTGTATCATATATTGTTGTCTATCATCTATAATGTTGTGCTAGTAATATCATTTATAATGCTGTGATCATCTATAATGTTATGCTAGAAATATCATCTATAATGTTTGCTAGTAATATCATCTATAATGTATATCATCTATAATGTTGTGCTTTCGTTCTTTTGGTAGAATGTTCAGGATTTATTTTTAACTAATTCGGAGACTAGAATTGTCATCTTAGGCTAGGATTAACCTACGAATTGTTATAAATTGATAACAAATGTCAGAATAGTTTAAGGGTGTAATGGTCATTAATCGTTCAATGTCATGGTCAGCTTTACAATTTAAGTTCGTTCCTATTTACTTTTTAGAAGACAGTTAAGAACTGTTACTTATTGTTGACTCGGTTAAAAATATAAGATAATAATCTATGATATTATTTTATTTTTTATTCCAAAACAAATAAGCGAACAAAATAAACCAAAACTAACAAACAAAATATAATACAATACAGTATGAGCTGTGATTTAAAAACAAATGCTCATGCATAAAATACATTAAAATGGATAGACCTATGTTAAATATTTTGAATGAATAATCAGCAGATTTTGCACTAAATAATGGTTGGGTAAAGCTTCTTGTACCTATAACTAAATAGCCTGAAAAATGTTTCCTATTCTATAATACTTGATTTGCAGCTGTATATATAATATATCCAGAGGCACTGTCAGTATTATTTACTTTCAGAACCAACATAACGCGAATGTACATTCAGTACTCCAGAACCTTGTCATTAACTTTAGAATCTCTATCCTGCAGCAGCGCTAAGCTTGTCGTAAAAGACGACTAAATAGTGCTCAGAAACCTAGCCGGGGGCTAGGCGCTCTGTCGACAGAGCAACTGGGTTGTTTGCCCAAGGTGGTGGAATGGGGTACCCCTGGCGTGTTACATGCTGGGGTTGTCAGGCTATAATACGGAAAACCTGACCGCAAACCATAGTGGTGCACTGTGTTGGGAAAGATGATACGTTCCTCGCCCGGTAAAGAACCTCGCTGTGGTATTCGATAGGAGTAGGAACCTTTGCGCTCCGCCACAGGAGGCCAAATTGCCCGACCCGATCCATCCCTCCCTTTTATCTTGTGGCAATCAAAATTTGTTGATCATATTATTCTTTTGTCCCATCTCTTTTTTTATTTCATCATCATCATTTCAAGTTCATTTTATCATCCCATTTCAAGGTCATCGCCTGAATATAGCTGAAATATTGCTGCTCGGGCGTTAAACCCCAACAATCAATCAATCAATAATTAAATCCTATAAATCTTCTTCACAATTTAACAAAAGTTATTTATTTTTACGTGTGTAGTATTAATGTCTTGATACTTAATAAAATCCTCAACCTTTTAACATTTGTTCAAATATGAATGTGACTGAAATTATATTTTATGTACATGTACAAATTTTACTTTATTGGCATGAAGTCATAAACAAAAAATGGTTTAATTAAAAGTCATATTAAGAGTTTTCAGTTCATGCAGTCTGACATATACATATATACCAATCGTGAAAGCTCCTCGGGAATGTATTTTTACGTGTACATAATGTCTATATGTATAATGTAGAGTCCCCGAAACTTCATGTTACAGTAATGGAAAGCTAATTGGACTACCCCAACTCAACAGATTCCACAATGCCATGTGTTTTGTAACAAAATAGCTTGCCAGACAACCTCCAGCACTGCTGGAGGAACAAATAGACAGTTCTATTAGGCCTAAAAATATGTTATGTTTCCGGTCACCCTACCGACCCTCCTTCAGACCCCATACCCGAAAGTTTTTATTTGTTATTTTGAAAAAATAATAATTATAAAGTATGCCGATTGTCTTTCAGATATAAAGTAGAAAATAAAAAAAATAAAACCATAATTTTTTCCTATCCTAGATGGAAAAACAACAAAGAGAAATATTGGTTGTTCATATTTAGTTTCGATTGTAAACACACATGCCGTGAGTGTGCTCTTGGTCGTGGATAATCCCTTTTGAGATTGCAAATTTGATTCATTGTATTCTAAGTTTGGTGTCACTATGACTTATTCCATTTAAAAAAAAAAAATAAATCCCTACATACCGACCTGAAACAAATATAGAATGGTGATCGGAAACAACATTATTTTTCCGGCCTTGGAGATTTCTCATCAACTGACTGGCATGTACCATTAAGCTGACCTACCTTTCTGACTTACATGCTCTTGAAGGTGTTGATTTTATCGCAAAAAGTATTTTGCTGGGTCAAAGATTCAGCCAATGCTGTATACTGTACAATATATAGCGAACAGATTACAAATTGGGTCACTAAGTCACGGGTCGACATTAAATCACGTGATAATGCATTTAATGAATTTAATGAATGAACGTGGTCACATGACTAATTTCCCCTAATACACCATGACCCACATTCACGGGTATGACTATGCCCGGGGAATGTGTAAACGCTTCAATGCTTTACGCCGCCCGTAAGAGACCCAAAGTAATAGCCAAGGGCGTTAAGAAACCCCTATGCCAATCATATATCACAAATATCACATATTTCAAACCGGGTCTAACAGTATTGAACATATATGTTAGTACGAAAACGAAAATTAAAGCATGTATAGGAACAGTCAGCTGACAGTCGGCGTCACTCATATCGTGTAAATGATTGGCTAACATTGTGTTACTAAAGATTTTTGATTTATTTCCAGAAAGACAGTGGAATTATCTACTAGAAACAACGATGTCTTAGATTTATAATGCACGAAATGAAGGGTGTAACGGAAATACGGAAAGTGTTATCGTTTTCATCTTTATTGTTCTGGTGTTATTTAATAAGTCCTATTGACATCAAACAATAGAATACAATGACCCATATATGCAATGAACTAATAGACTTAGTCCAAGGCCTAATCCCTTTTGGGATTCGGCGCTTGAGATATTTTGTTGTTTTGACGGTGGTGGTCAAAACGAAAAAGGGATTATCCACGACCAAGAGTACACTCACGGCATGTGTGTTTACAATCGAATCTATATATAAACAACCAGTATTTCTCTTCGTTTTTCCATCTAGGATAGAAAAAAAACATATATGGTTTTATTTTCTACTTTTTTTGTCTGACAGACAATCGGCAAACTTTATGATTATTTGTTTTTAAAATAACAAATAAAAACTTTTGGGTAGGGGGGTCGGTAGGATGACCGGAAACATAACATATTTTTAGGCCTAATGGGACGGTCTATTTATTACTTCAGCAGTGCCAGATGTTTTCTGGCAAGCTATTTTGTTGCAAAACACATGGCGCTGAGGAATATGTGGAGTTGGGGTAGTCCAATTAGCTGTCCATTAATGTAACATGAAGTTTCGGGGACTCTACATTATACATACAGACATAATGTACACGTAAAAGTACAGTGTACATGTAAATACATTCCCGAGGAGCTCCAACAATTTTTGGTTTTGCTATTTATGTATACATGTATGTCAGACTGCATGTACTGACAACTCTTAATATGATTTTTAATTAAACCATTTTTTGTTGATGACTTCATGCCAATAACGTAAAGTTTGTACATGTACATAAAAATGTAATTTTAGTCACATTCATACTTAAAAAGTTGTTAAAAGGGTGGGGATTTTATCAAGTAAAAATAACTAAGTTTTGTTAAATTGTGAAAAAAAGATTTTACAGGATTTAATGAAACAGAGATTCTAAAGTTAATGCCTGCGTTGTGAATGCCCTGGATGAACACACACGTAATGTTGGTTGTGAAACCAAATAATACTGGCAGTGCCTCTGGGTATATTGTATACAGCTGCAAAACAAGGACTATAGTATAGGAAACATTTTTCAGCCTATTTAGAAGTTGATAAAATTGTTTGATACAAGATTTAGTTGAAATATTGACTTTGAAGTGTTAACTGTGAGCCAGTATCGATTGATTTAGCCTTCAAGACCTTCATATACCGGTATTATAATTGTGATGCATAAGAATTTTAAATGTTTTCTGTTGAGTACATGACTGTAATGGGAAAACTTTACAGTTTTATTCTCTTTTGATAGAGAACTGTTTAACTAGGACTAATGTAAAAACAAAGACCATATATATGCAAATGCTGAGCAAGTCACACACACTGACTGTTAATAATTTTTTTTGTCGCTCCCCCCCCCCTGCGGGAATCGAACTCGTACCGCTTTGACATCTATGGCAATACCGCCTGCACAAAGTCCAACGCCCTAGACCACTCGGCCAAATTAATCAAAATAAATCAAATTAATGATGCATGTCACAACAAATCAATATTATACAACGTCTCAGAATGTGACGACTCTATCCGCTACACTGCTTCATCGGACAAATTGAAGTAAGGAAGACAAATTAAACTTATAGTAGGGTCTGAAAAAGATGGTAAAATGTACATTGAATATTTTGTATTTGGGATAACTGATATCCTTCTCCAGCATAAAACTCATAAAGTTCATGGTCAAAACAGATTCAGAAGTTGAATAACGTACGCTGTGGGTGATTTTACTTTATCAGAGGCACACATAAGCAAGTGATAAGGATTCTGAATGAAAATAACAAAAAGGGTATTTTTTTCAAAATTAAAAATAAAAATTAATTGTGGAAAACAATTAAAATATAGAGAGGTGTTTGTAAGAGACGGGGAAATGTCAATGGATTTTCTCAGCAAACCAATTGATAGTCACAAATACTTATCTCCCAATAGTTGTCATCCAAAACATTGTACTAAAAGCATACCATACAGTCAGGCACTTCGAATTTGGCGCATTTGCTCATCTGACGATACCACCAACAAACGTCTAGATGAACTCCGTGGTCATTTGTTATCGCGTGGCTATAAATCAACAGATATAGATCGAGGATTTGAACGTGCTAACAACACCAGCTGTAATGATCTCCTCGAGTACAAACCCAAGAAAAAGAACAAAAGGGTTCCTTTTGTGCTTACATACCATCCAGCCCTTGGTAAACTCTTGCAGCTACTGCATTCAAATTGGGAAGAATTCAAAAACACCCTAAGCTCTCCAAGCTCTTTCCTGAGACCCCGGTCCTGGCATTCAGTAGACCTAGGAGCCTAAGAGAGCCATAGTAAGAGCAGAGATTTCATCTCAGCCCGAACAAAATATAACAGGCCAGTGTCAACCATGTGCAGATAAAAGATGTAAGACCTGTACCCAGACACAGCACACCAAAACATTTAAAAGCTACTACACTGGAAAGGAATTTGCCATTTTTTTGCGACGTGACTTGCAAAACCGAAAATACCATATACTTTCTCCAGTGCTGATGTGGTATGCAGTACGTTGGCGAAACAGAACAACCTTTCAACAGGCGTATGAATGGTCATCGCAGTGACTACAAATGCAAACCAGACCTCCGTCTAAGTCGTCATCTTAGATCTGCCGGACACACCCAGGAGGATTTTCACAACATTGTTGTTACGATCATAGAACATAATAAAAACTGGTCAAAATGTAAAAGAGTGCCTCAGGAAAGCTTATGGATGAAAAAAATTACAAACAACTTCTCCAGATGGAATAAACGAGAAAAAATAATCCATTTTTTAGGTCTTGGTCTAACGCTGGTACAGCACTACATGCTATACATCAATACGCCGTACTACTATATTTTAATTGTTTTCCACAATTAATTTTTATTTTTAATTTTGATAAAAGATCCCTTTTGTTATTTTCATTCAGGTTCCTTATCACTTGCTCATTTGTGCCTTTGATAAGGGTACAACCACTCACAGCGTACGTGATTCAGCTTCTAAATCTGTTTTGATATTGAACTTTATGAGTTTTATGCTGAAGAAGGATATGAGTTATCCGAAATATTCAATGTAAATTTACCATCTTATCGTGATGTTAAACATATTAAGACGTTTATTTGATCTATTGTTATGTTTCGCATCGTTTTTAACGATCCATCACCCCGTTAGAGTGATATATATATACATAATCAAGTCTAAACTACACCCCAGATCTAGAATCGATGCGAGGTTGCAAATTTGCGATGCAAATTTGGTCGCTCCCTCAGCGGGATTCGAACCCCTTCTCTTCTCTGACATCTATGGTAACACCGCCTGCACTAAGTCCAACGCTCTAGACCACTCGGCCAACTTGGCTATATAAAAATATAGCTTTCGTTAACCGAGTGATACTTCCTCGTAAGTAAATCTAGAGCGCGAACATTAGCACATGATGTAACTGAACAGGACAACCTCTGATGGTACCTCTGATGAATAAGACAAAAGAGGATCTGTAACAGTATACACATGTATAAATACAGCCACACCAAGTATATAATACATATAAGAAGTCTGATGGAGTGAGGCAACTCTACCATCTTACTTGCTAGTACATTACTATGTAGATAGATAGCATGAACGGCGAGATGTTAACACACTATAATAAAGTATATAATGGGCAAAATTTTCAGTCAACAAATGACCTTCTTCAGTGCCTTAAATAAACTGAGTGTGTATGAAAGTAAATGGTCTGTGAACACAACTCACCACCTAATCAGGTGAATACCTGTGACGTATAAAAATTTTTTTAACGACAGTAACAAAGATCTTGAACATTGTGCTATAGACACACGTTGTGTGTTGATCTTGAATACTGAACTATAAAAATAAAAATATTTACAAACACTGTTATAAGAAACTATACAAAATAGGAAGAACTTAATGTTTTTTGTTAATTCCGTCTGGGTGTAAAACACGGAGTTCTTTTATCCAAAATCCCTCCCGCTTCACTCTCTGTAGATCGCTCCAGATCGTGTTTTGTTCCACGATGAAGATTTTCATTTTGTTGAAATCATCGAGGCAGTGGTTAGGTAATCTAAAATGTTGACTCACTGGGAGTAAAGGCTTTTTTGTTAGGTCGCTCCTGTGTCCGTTCAAGCGCTTGTGAAAAGGCTGTTTAGATTCACCAACATATTGAAGGCCACAAATGGGACAGTGGAGCAAATATTAGCACTCTTGCAGTGCACGTTGCAAAATATTTTGTAGCGTTTCCCCGTGACTTTGCTGGTGAATGATGACGAGTGGTGCATTTGGATGCAAAATTTACACCTTTTGTCACCACAGGAGCGACTCTCGTCTGGAGTCAGGTTAGGCTTAGATATTTCAGCCCTCACAAGTAGACTACGCAAACTGTCTGGCTGTCTGAAAGCAATCATAGGTGGTTCGGGAAAAACTTTGGATAAAGTTGAGTTTCTCTCGACAGATGCCCAGTGCTCACGAATGGTGTTGTGGCTGTTTTTAAGGCAGGGCTGGTATGTTAGAACACAAGGGGTTCTTTTATATTTTTTCTTTGCCTTGTATTGTAGCAGACTACTTCTTGGGATATTGTGAATTTTTTGGAACCCTTCTTTGATGGTCTTGTATCTATATCCCCTTCTTCTTAAATTGTTCTTCAGTTGACCTGGACGTTTCTTTAAGGATTCGCCATTTGAACAAATGCGTCTTATCCTAGGAGCTTGACTGAATGGTATACTCTTAGTCAGGTGAGATGGATGACAGCTCTTAGGCATAAGATATTGATGTGTGTCAGTTGGTTTTGAGTATAGGTCCGTGGAGAGCTCTCCCCCCGATAAGGTGCTGGAGGTATCGAGGAACGAGATGCTAGTAGCAGATGTTTCGTGAGTGAACTTAATTGAAAGATGTTGATTGTTGGCACGAGCGATAAAATTGTTTAGTTCTTCTTCGTCATGTGTCCACTTCCTATCCACGTCGTCAATAAACCTATACCAGGACAGAGGCTTTTCTATAGAGGATTCAAATAGTTCTTTTTCAAATTTTCCCATGAAAATGTTGGCATTTTGGTACCCATAGCTGTGCCATTTATTTGTAAGTAATGGTCTCCATTAAAAGTAAAATTGTTCTTTTTAAAACCATTGTGAGCAAAGTGACTAGGCAGTCAGTAGGTGGAACTTTGACCTCCCAAGAGTCCCATACTTTTCTGCAAGCCTCGATCAGAGTGAGGAATGTTGGTATAGAGAGATGTAACGTCCATAGTGACCAGAGTGGTGTTTGGTGGAAGGGGATTCAGAGCCTGCATCTTATGTTAATGGATATTTATCAACATATGCATAATTCAAGGAGGAGTTTTCTAGACAAGGCAAACACATTCAAGACAAAACGTATGTATATTCAAATTTGCTCTTCGGGCATTATCAGTCTGCGTCCACACTTGTTGTAAATAGTAAAAAAGTTGTCAAATTTGTCACCAGTAAAATATGATATTAATCAAGAATTTCGTTTTATTGTTTAATTGTTTTGCGTTGAACTGGGACGAGGTCTGATGCATGTGTGTTAACTAATTTGTTGGTGCGTTACTTTTATTTTTTATTTTTCTTTTGCAGAAAAGGTATATAAAAGTTACTGCCGTAATAATGTGTTTTCGGCAAAGTACAATGATACATGTATAGTTCTGTCGTCAAGTGAAGGGTCCACAGTATGGTAAGGTCAATGGTTCATGTACAGTTCTGTCGTCAAGTGAAGGGTGTTCGGTTTGATAAGGTCAATTGTTCATGTATAGTTCTGTCGTCATGTAAAGGGTGTTCGGTATGATAAGGTCAATGGTTCATGTATAATTCTGTCGTCAAGTGAAGGGTCCACAGTATGGTAAGGTCAATGGTTCATGTACAGTTCTGTCGTCAAGTGAGGGATGTTCGGTTTGATAAGGTCAATTGTTCATGTATAGTTCTGTCGTCAAGTGAGGGTGCTCGGTATGATGAGGTCAATGGTTCATGTATAGTTCTGTCGTCAAGTGAAGGGTGCTCGGTGTGATAAGGTCAATGGTTCACGTATAGTTCTGTCGTCAAGTGAAGGGTGCTCGGTATGATAAGAGCAATGGTTCATTTATAGTTCTGTTGTCAAGTGAGGAGTGTTCGGTGTCTTTATCATGTCAAAATCCTGTTTTTGTCTATCAAAAATGAAAAAAAGATTGTCATCTTACTTACTTTTCCCTTGGTTTATCATTCATTCAATCATACTGTCAAAATATTCTCAAAATATGCACAACGGATATGGTTTGAAATCAGTAAATGACTTAATTCAACCCTACACAAACAAATACCACTTTATAATAATAAAGTAGTATTTGTGTTTTTGTTAGGTTAAATGGAGTCATGTTTAAACTATGAGATTTGAATGAAAATATGACGAAACATAAAAAGACTAAAAGAGCAACAAACATATTGGTGCAAAGAGAAGCCACGAAAAATCCTTACCCCTGAAATATTAACGATTATAACAAAGTATTAGTCGTGAGTACAGATATAAAACAGTAGAGTAAAAACATCAGACACATTTGGTAGCTGTCTTCTTTTTCCTAAAAAAGAATTAGATAACAACATCAGAAATAATAAAAAATACAAATTATAATTAGCCGATAGATGCTAGGTAACACAGTTTTTTTTTATTTAGCAGAGGCATGCTAATTATCCAGTGGCCACCTCATGGTCACAAGTTTACTTTCATCTGAACAACATCCATTCAGCACATGCGTACGAAGCTAATACGTTACGCCAGAGTTAGCCGTAACTACGGCTTTTTGTACCGTACCAGACCTCTTACAACAAGGCCGGTGCAATATGCTTATATCGCTACAATATTGAAATTCATCACTACAGAAGTTTTGTGGTCGTCATCATGAACTCGTGGGTCGTTATGGTGTATTCACCTGCACCATGAGAATCGCTTTGTTCGTCCTGACCCGGTTACAACTCGGCGGATATTACTACAAAAGCAAATGACGCTTTCCCTACCGATGCACCTGGTCCGTGCTCCCGGTTTTTAGTTGTACTATACAAATGAGATTCAGATGCACTGTTTCGTACACAAAACTGACCTTGTATAATTTTGTAAAACTTAAAAATAAAAGGTGAAACTTGGTGGAAATATTGATTATTGGTAGTAGAGCATTCGTACACAAATAGATGCAATACTTGTGAAGGTAAAGAGGTGTAAATGCATGCTATAAGATATCCGGAAAGATTCAGGTCCTCACCGTATTGGGTTCTCTTTTCTGTACAGGTACGAGAGAACAATTAATTCCCCTTGGTTTTCGTTGTATATATTTCGAATATAGTTCCAACTTTGGTAGTAGGTACCTTCCACATTTTTTCATATTTTTACTGGAAACTTATTTGCTGAAGTTTTGCCTCTAATTGGTAGAAAATTACATGCGATTTCTTTTCATCAATCAATTCTGACTAAAAGTTGTGATTTGGTTCAGTGGAAGAAGGTTAAATTTAGGACTTTTAACTCAGTTCATTAGTCATGTTTACCCCATCTCCGAATTATATGTATTAATTTCAGAAAATGATGGTAAAATTTTCTACAATTTATATATAAAATCCTGTTTGTACATATCTTTAGGCCAGAGAAGTTTTATTCAGTTTGCGCCGGTAGAATTTTTTTAATCTGCTCAAATGTGTATATTGAAATGCACTTGAAAGTTAATTGCGGTCTCGTGCCTACAAACTAGCTGTTTTTCAAAAATGCAAAATTTCGCACGAACTTTAAGAATTAAAATCATGAACAAATAAACAGAAAAAGGTACACTTTTTATTTGTTTCTTTTTTTTTTTACAACTGGGAGCATGTCCCAGGTGCACCGGTAGGGTGAATGTGTTTGCATCGTCCAAAAAACTCCTCCATTTACTGAAATCAATAATTGAATTATGCACATGTTTATAAATATATGATGTCAATAAATGGGGAACAAATTCCACAATGACTTGCCACAACCATAAGGCATGTCATATACATATTCTTCCTTTAAGGTGTACTTGCATGGATGTGTTGAACTTGATATGCCATGTTAATAATTTTAAAATGGTAGGGGCCAAAAATTAAAAAAAATAAAAAGGAGCAATCATTAGTTGGTAAAATCATATCAAAATTTCATAACAATTGATCAACCATAACCATACAGTCATCGCGCGAAAATCAAGTGAATATGGACGACGACGAGACGGACGCCGACGACGATAATGTCCCTGTCTGCACCATTTTTCAACCTTAGGATCAAATTAGTAGTGTATGATTTGCTAAGAATTTACATCTATAATGTCTTTGTTTTTACATTAGTCCTAGTTAAACAGTTCTTTAGCAAAGTAGAATAAAACTGCATAATGGAAACATTTCCCACTTACAGTCATGTACTCAACGAAAAACATTCGAAATTCTTATGACACAAAAATACAATACTGGTATATAATGGACTGCAAGGCTTAACCCATCAGTACCGACCCACAATTAATACTTCAAAATCAATATTTCAAATATTTTCTAGAATACTGCTCGGAAACATAACATTATTTTTTTCGGCCTTTGAAATTTCTCATCAATTGACTGGCATGCACCAATATCTGTCTTATATGCACTGGAAAGTGATTTTTTTATCCTAGAAAGTATTTTGCTGGGTCAAAGATTCCTCAAATGCTGCTCTATGCTATAAATCGTTGTATATAGCGTGCATAGTACCAATGGAATCACTATACTCGGCGTCACATAAATAACATACTGTTAAAATTTGAATAAAAATATTTTCTACGACTTTATTGACACCTACCGTCGTTTAAATTGTCTGAAATGACTTGCTCATTCGTTTAGCCAAACGGCTTCTCCCTGAACAAGTCGCTTTTAGCTTAAATCATGCGTAACAAATCCTTACGGGAAAATCCCATACTAATATCCGCCATGTTGGTTTCTACGGGACGATTTGTTTACAAACGAAGTTCGTAAGTTCCCGTCGAACTCCGGTGACAATCGTCTGCTTGATTAACTTCTCGGTATTGTACGTTGTTCGCGTAAAATAAATCCGAGATATCCGAAATAACGCCGAAATGCATTCTGGGTTCTTCGGTTTTTGGACAAACCATTTAAACGTAAACAACATCTCCTAGCAACCCGATCACTGTAAACATGGCCGACTTTTTACAATGTAAATATTGGCACCTAGAATTAAAATCTGACCGGAATTTAACGATTCAATGTTTAGGGAGAAGCCGTTTGGCTAAACGAATGAGCAAGTCATTTAAGACAATTTAAACGACGGTAGGTCTCAATAAAGTCGTAGAAAATATTTTTATTCAAATTTTAACAGTATGTTATTTATGTGACGCCGAGTATAGGTCACCGATCAACATTAAATCACGTGATAATGCATTAATTTTAATGAATTTAACGAATGAACGTGGTCACATGACAACCGATATTCCAGAAAACACGATGACTCACATTCACGGGTTTGACTATGCCCGAGGTCTGTAAACGTTTTGATGCTTTACACCGTCCATGAGAGACCCCAAACGATAGCCAAGGACGTTAAAGAACATCCAATCCGTCATGTATCACACACATGAGTGCAAACTGGGTCTAGCAGTATTGAGTATATATGTTAGCACGAAAATAGTTGGACTGAACTATTGGACTGCCCTAGAAGCAGCGATGTTCTAGCTTTATTATGAACGAAATGAAGGATGAAACGGACATACGAAAAGTGCTACCATGCCAACTTACTTTTTCTGGCAGTTTTTAAGTGCCTGATATTTTATAAAACCATTTTTGACAATTAATTTTGGGAAGGCACCCAAAATTGGTTATGAAAACTGATGTATATTTTTATTACGTTACCATGGCTACAGATTTTCATAACGAAATAGAAAAAAATAGAAAATGATATTTATCTTTTTTTCATGGATCTTCCATAATGTAAGCTTTTGAAAAATATATACTTTTCATAGAAAAAATGTTGGATTTGCTTGTTCAAGTGTCTCAATACAGCTTTATTTCCACTAATTGTCATATAGTTATCTACAGTGACCTATTTATATTGTGGAACCTTTGGTGGAATCCGGATAGCGCATTTACATTTGTTCGTTTTGTTTTGGTTATTTCGTGTTCTTTGATGTTTGTGTTTGTCTTCGTTCTTAGGGTATTTTCTTTTATCATCCCAGTCTTGGTTCCATTGATTGCTCTTCCATGCACACATAAGAAAAATATGAAACTTTGATCTCACAGTAAGGCTTTTACTTTTCAACTACCAACTAGAGGCTTCCAGGATCAGCTGAATCGCTCACTTGGTTCATTTTGTTTTTGCCTTTCAATGGCAATTACTCTAACAAGGACTCATTGGAAAATCATTAAGATAATTCCATTAATTAAAAGTTATTCTTCCCAATCTATTACAATTTCAAAATATCTGATAAAAATTGAAAGAAAAAAAAAACGTTCTCTTTGAAGGGTAATAACTCCAAAAATTGAATTTGTCCTACAACTTCAATCCAATAAAGATTTGAGTAGAGCTTTTCAAGAAATTCTAAAGAGTGGAAGTCATCATCATTTTTCTCTATCCCTCATATTTTTTTTTAGATAAACCTTGAAATTAGTGACTTTACCCCTATGTTCTATAAATAGATATTGTAGCCATATTTTTTAATGAATCGACAATTCAAACATTTTTTGAAGCCCGATACCCTAAGGAACATTATATGCCAACTTTCATAAAAATCTGTCAGGTAGTTTCAGAGAAGATGTATGAAGAGAAGTTTACAGATGACCAGCTGATGGGAAAACCTCACCTTTGGGCAAGGTGAGTTAAAATGTACTGACCTCCAAATTAATTGGTTCATAGAAATACTCATATACACATTGCATTTAACATCAATAGTCAGAAAGAAGACAATAATGAAAGTTTTAAACAAGAAAGATTGGTTGAAAATGGGCCTAAAAAGTTAATAATGACTTTTCAGGTATCTCACTGACTTGATTGGTTGGCCATTCTGGGTCATCACTTAGAAGCTAACAGGTATCCCATATCCTTAAATATACTAGAACTCTCGACATGTACCAAACAATACTTTTTGTCACTTTAATTAAGAGAATACTGGTACTTTTTCACTTCAGCTTATTCCATGCACAAAGAACAATATCAGCACAATTTTGATATTTCAATAAGTACAATACTAACTTGTGCTCAATTTGCAAGCAAGAAAAACAGAAAAAAATGCCTGTAATAAGTTGCCTTTTAATAGGATACATGTTTGAGAGAATGTTAGTCATGGAAAATTAATTTACATCCTACAATACAGAAATAAATATCAACCAACAAAGTCTACCATAATGCACACCAGCACTCCAAGAAGACTACAATGACCTTTTGATTAAACAATTTCTGATTGATATCAAATTCCTTCCTATGAATAATCAACACAAAAATTTGAGTTCAGATTTATTTCTGAGATTAAATTGCATTGTATAGACAAAAATTAGTTTTAGTATAATAATAAAATTTGGCACTACCCTTAGGGAGTCATTTTCTGACAGCAGTCTAAGGAAAGCCTCAATGCACATTTATATACAAAAAAAATTAGACCACATTATAACTGAAGATACTAAATGTTAGGGTGATAAACATATCAGGTAGTTTCTACTAAGTGAGATAAAAATAAACATGAAAGTAAATATATCAGTTTAATATCTATAAAGAAACATACAGAATAGCTTTTTATTCTATCACAAATTAATCATTTTTGCACCTTTGACAATACCTATTTGTTCAATAAGTAAACCCATATGAATGATTTGTTTAAACACTGCTAACCAGTTGTTAAAATGACAATGACCCGTTTCTATTTTTAAAACTTTTAATTACAATCCATACTACTGTTTTAGAACAAAGAACTATAATCAAAATCTCTATAAGAAAGTATCAATGTCTTTGACATCCAACACTAATTTGCTGCCGTTTTAGTCTATTTTAAGATATCTTATTAACCTAACTACTGGTATTTGGTCCCCATTCCCTTTAATATCTTATTCTCTCTAATTTTTTATCGATTTGCATATCTCATGACTGGCTTGATTAAAATAGTTCTTGTCTCTAGATAGCTTCCTATTCTTCAGGGCTGATTGGCCTTAACAGAAAGGGGCGATTAGTAGTTGTGTGATAGTGTCACATTGTCTATAAAATCTCATTGGTTGAGAATGATGTTGTGACGTTTCTAATGTTAACATCTGTTGACGTCATAAATGGATGATAGCTAGAATTTATAGAGATATAGAGATAAGACAAACCATATAAAAAAATACTACAGATGCCTCAAGGTGTTAGTGAGGCTACTACAGATCCCTGGAGGTGGTAGTGAGGCTACTACAGATCCCTGGAGGTGGTAGTGAGGCTTTCTTAAACATACAGCAATAGAAAAAAAACAGGCAGTCTAAATCAAAACTGTTTAAAATAGCTACATCAATATCACTTTAATCTTCTGTAAAGATGTACATTGTACATTTTATTTTTTCCTTTGTATATAGAGTTTAAAGCACCAACCCTTTATAAAATAAACAATATCCAATGTTTAAACAGAATTTATCACCAGCATCACAGCAGGCATACAATGGAAAGGTGTCATACTGGTAATTCTTTAAGATTTTTAAAATAAATGAAGTAACATTTTTTTCAGTATCATTTCAATAGCCTGAGACAGATTAGTATCTTAGATGGAAAGGAAAACAGAAATATGGTTTGAAATTACCAATAACACAAAGCATTTTTTCTTCTTCAAAATACTTTCAACCAAATCATAATCCACTGAAATATGTTGGATAACAGCATTAAATTGTCAGATTCTCGTAATTTATCTTAATAATGAAAAATGTGACCCTTCGTTCATGATGAATGTTATCATCTAATAACTACCTTACATCAATAATACTCAATTGTTTTTATTCAACTTTCAGGTGCAGCCTGACCTAGAAAATGTTGAATGATATTGATACATTGAAATAGTAACTTAAGGACCATACAGAAAAATTTAAAGTAAAAGATTTACATGTAAATGCCAGCTATAACCTGACAATATATAAATGGATCTATATATAACACTGTAATTGTTACATGAGAGTATAAATGTTTCTGATATTTACATAAGTATAAGTCTATTAAAAATTGGGCAGGTTTTTGCATCAAGTGATGTGTTTGACAGTGATGCTTCCTGGATTTTTTCTTTTATTCCAAAATGCCATTTTTTTTTACCTTTTAGACCAATCCATTCCTCCATGTAAAGCACACTACTGGTAAATACAATAACATGAAATATGTTTCGTTTTTCAAATTATAAAATAAATTTGAATCAAGTGCTTTCATGATGCAACATTGTCTTCATGGTCGAAAATTCAATACATATTTGAAGAGATTGGACAAACAGACATATTGACAACTAATGCTTTATTTCCAATTGTAAAAAGAGATATGAGCCTTATCTAAGTTGTAATAATCCTTATTATTTATCTGATGATCTAAAACTATGCCTAACACTTACTTGTATTGAAATTTTTAACATACATTTCTATTAACTTACATAACAACCACCTGCATAATTCTTAAAAGACTTATTTCACAAAAGCATAGACACACCAAGACAAAAAATAAAACAGTTTTTGCTCTGAATAGAAATATTAGCAAAATAAACAAGATCACAGAGAATAGCTATAACACATACAGGTTCATCATCACACAGGCAAGTCCATATTTCACACCATGCCATGATAGCACATATACCATATTTTACAGCAGACCAAACACTATAGCACACTAAAAAGTACACAGATTAGGACACAGCATACTATAAAGACAAAGGGAAAAGACTTCTAAACCATACTTTAAACCATGGACACGGGTGAACTTTTTCCAACACTTAAGAAACTTGGAGGAGGAAATCTTAACCCTCTAACACCACCCACCTTATAAAATACAAAAAGGTACACTGACTTCAACCACTTGTTTTTTTCTTTTAATAATATGAGGAGAAAAGGGTCATAAAAGGACCATTCATATTTAGTATTATAATTGCCATCCCAAGTGGTAGCAAATCCACTGACCAACAAAATTCTGTCATCGTTGCATTAATAATCAATAAAGCAAGAACACATTACCAAAATACAATGACAACAATATATTCCCAACATCACTGTAATACAGCACCATAACACATAACTAAGAACAAAAACTGTTGAGAAAATCAAACTATTGCGAATATTTTGAAAACAAATATTCAAAATGGAAAATTGTAATTTCAAAGGTTTTCAGTAGTCAATGAACCAGTTACATGTATTTCTAATTTCAAGTATATGCAAATTTTCTTTTTAAAACTGAGAGATACAACATAAAAAATTCCACGATTCATCAAAGTTTTGCTGTAACACAAAAGACGACCCAGAAAATTTCATTCCCTCAGAATAATACTTATTTAATCAACACATAACATAGAATTGTTTGTGTTCATCAACTTATACAAATAATAACATCATGGAATATGAAAAAAAAATATTAAAAACATATGAATAGCTATTCAATGTATATAAACCATCAAATTAGGAAAATGAAGTACAGAAAATATTGTACTGATTAACAGGATATGTAGAGACTTAATTGAGTGATTACTTATCATGGTCCATGGATTTCAATAACAACTGTTCTTAATTGGCATAGAAGTCTACTTATTTTCAATGTTTCACATGTTGAATTTTTTTTCTTCACATGTACTTCCATTTTCTTGGAAATTGAATGATGAAAATTAACATTGTTCTCAACAAAATCTCAATGAATCACTTTCAAAACTGATGACATAGGCACTGATAAACTAAATAAAATTCAGCCAAAAAATCTGTATCAAAATATTTCAATGTGAGCAGTTGGTATTATTGCATGAATTTCCAGTCTTGATAGTTAAATTTCTCAATAAAGGCTTGTAAATTAAAATTCAAATGTACAAGATTCATCTGCTTGTAAATTAAAAAAAAAAACTGTCATGTTATTAGAAATTGACTCACAGACTACCTTCATCAAAAGATGTGATGACAAATTTGTTTGAACAAGGCTAAAGATATGAGCTATAATTTTACTAATTTTAACATTTACTGACTCAGTGAAAGTAGGATTTCATATTAAATTTATATCTTTATCTAACTAACTATTGTATGGAAGAAATTCTTACTGGTTATATAACTGTATGAATGAGTTTAGGATTATCAAAAAACAAAATAAATAAAGCCCCAATCCTCCAGTATCTGATAAACCCATATAATTCATAATAGTAATTTTTTTCAGGTTTTTTGCTCAATTTGCTGTAAAAAGTTCTAGTTTTAAATGACTGAATGACTAAAATATACATGGTAATTCTAAAACCATAGTTAAAAGTGTTATACAGCAGTTGGAGTACATCTTTTTAAGTGAAATAAATTCTACTATAGGTCACCTTAAACAGGGAAAATGAATTTCATATCTACACAAAGATAATTTTTTTGATCAACAGAAATAATACATGTAATACAAGATCACTATATAAAGTAATTCAGCACTATTCTTTTGGCTTTTTGCAAAATGAAATGAACATACTCAATTGTGCAAACTTTCAACTATGCATTAAAATATTTTAATATAAAATAAAGTATATATATGGTTTTGATGTCAAAAATATGGTTGAATGATACCAGTATGGTTTTCTCTGTTTTGACTTCTGATTGTCAACCAATAGAAGATTCTTTTTGAGCTACAGTAGAGTTTCAGTTCCAAATATAAGAGATGTGTAAGACAGAACGACACCGGAAAACCGATCAACAAAACTACATTATTCCACACTGTACAATTTACTAGACCTGCTACAAATAGAAAACTGTACAAATTGCACTGAACACCATGTACATATACATGTCATGGCAAAAAAGTATTTAATTTTCTACAAGGTGTAGGTAGCCTTACTTCAAGGCAATATTAACATTTATCAAAAGCCATGTGACTAAATATCAACTAATTGTATTGAATGGTTATAATGCAATGAGGAAAAAGATTAATTTCTAAATTTACTGTTGTTATCATCTTTACAATTAAAAAAAAAGAAACACTAGTATAAAAATGAGAACTTGACCTAATTAAAAATTCTTCCAGACATTAGAAATAATCTAGCATTTGATGCAGAAAAAAAAATCTAAAAACATAAAAACTTGACTGTCAGACAAATAGCTTGTCCATTAAGACAAAGCTTAATATATACACCACTTTCTTCAGAAAATGACATTAATAAATCTTTCAGTAATGCTCTGTTTGTTATATGGTTGAAAGTTTCTCGAACTACAAAATAGTCAGCCTTCTTCACAATTGTTGACATTATCTCCCTTTGCATACCCCAAGTTGATTATCTACCCTTGCTGACCATGTTACATGATGGATCAGACTTCATCCTGATCAAAGAAATGGATCTGTATATATGATGTTGGCACAAATCCTTCTGACTCATCTTTTTTACGCACTCTCGTCCACCCATCACCTTGATCCATTTCAAGAACATTCATTTCCTCATTTTCTTCCATAGACACAGATCCTTCATTTTCAGCTAAAACGGAAAAAAAACATTAATTTTCACATGCATAAAACAAAAAATTAGGACTGCATTTTTTCAACCAGAATGATATAGGAAAATTCAATTTTTGTGAAAAAAGAAAAGGAAATTGATAAGCAGTTCAGTCAGTGTTTTTCTACTTGTCATGTGAAAATTTCAACCTTGGTGTATTATTAAAGAAACCCCTTATCAGGACATATTATTGGTTCCCAGAACTTAATTTCTGTTAATCTTTCTTAATATTACTGGTTCTTAGGCTTGACATTAGAAAACAGTTGTTTTTGTATGAAAATCTTCATTGTTGCGTTCATTACTTTAAACTAGTGACTTTTGTCACCAGCTGTTTATTTTTGTTTGTTTATTCTTCACTTTAATTCTCATATTATTTTAATTTTTGATAGAAAAAAAAAGATAAATTATTTTAAAAACTTTCCCACCAGAACAGAAGGAAATGATTATAATTTTTGTTTTATCAACTTTTTCTTTAAATAACATATACAATATAGCTATTAAAATGTCTCTAAAGATCATTTGGTTTTAAACAATTTCTTTGTTATGATAATGGACCACAATACCTATAAAAGTATATATTGCTCTACATGTTCCTATAACTGGGAAGGCATCAGTGATATCTTCTTCGTCCTGGTCGAATTCATCATGTGGCATATCATCCTCATCAGGTATTGAACTGTAAAAAGAAAGAAAATTATCACAGTTTCTAAAATGTTGATGGGTCTTGATTGAGTCTTGATTAAAGCTGATCATATAATAAAACTATAATAATTTACTCATGAATAAATCGGTTTGAATATGCTTACTAATTTCCCATAGTTCCAGATTCATACCAAGTGAAAAACTTCAAATTCCACCACATTTTGTTAATTGCTTTCATCTTTAAATGTATGTTTTAATGTAGCACTACCAAATGGATTTCTTACAACACTAAGTATTTTAGGTACATGTATATTCTGACCTGTCAACCTTTGTACATATCTCAGTAACCATGGACATATAAATCTTGTGATATAAAATGTTTTGCAGGACACAGCATATTTTTTCAGTTGTATAACAAAAACCAATAATAATGTACCTACAAAACGATTCAATAATGAAAGGAACAGTCAATAAGCAAAAGAAGCATAGTAAGACATTGGAGTAGATAACAAATAAAGCTAATTCTATAGAAAATAAAAGTGGATGTAAAAGAGTAAGGTTGACATTTTATTTTCAAAACAAATAAATCTAAGTATATAATATTGAAAAAGTCTAAATTGTTCTTGTAATAAACATGATAGGTAAAACATAAGATAGTAATAAAAAAGACATTTGGGTTCATCTTTATAACCTAACAAACTTTAGTTAAAATGAGCTTTGTTTCAATTTGCAATGATGAGATACATGTACATGTATGTCAAATATCAGGGAAGAGGAAACTGGCAAAACTGAAAGTAAATACTGAGAAAGTAATTTTATTCGTGGATAACATTTGTTGTGGTTAAGGGAAAAGCACAAGTAGATTCTTGAATTCATTGATCTGACAACTCTATCATACAACTGAATAGAAAATTCATGAATAATCAAATCCCTAAATTTACTTTGCTAGCATCATCATTGTCAAATCATACAGACTTGCACCAATTGCCATTAAGTTAAAAGGTCACACATCAGTACCATGAACTCTTTTGGACCATAATGGTTGTAGTTAATACCAAGATATGGCTGTGTTATATACTGGTAACTCCAACACAATACGTTGTTTACACAGTGATTAGGAAAAGCAGGGCCATGGGCTATACACCCATTGAAACTACAGGATGGAATGTTATAAATGGAACATTAAAATCTTTAATACTTTAAATAAATGCTGAAAAAGGTCCATTTGAAAAAATGGTTTCCCAACCACTGAATTTATGTTGCGATTTCCATTATTAACCTAACCTAATCCTCAGCCCATATCAGCCCTAATACATAACTTTAAAGTATTACATGGGAATCTGGGTTAGGAATGTAGGCCAATATTGGAAATGTTAAACTGGAACTAATACATAACTTTAAAGTATTATACTGGAATCTGGGTTAGGAATGTAGGCCAATATTGGAAATGTTTAACTCGAACTAATACATAACTTTAAAGTATTATATGGGAATCTGGGTTAGGAATGTAGGCCAATATTGGAAATGTTAAGCTGGAACTAATACATAACTTTAAAGTATTATACGGGAATCTGGGTTAGGAATGTAGGCCAATATTGGAAATGTTAAACTGGAACTAATACATAACTTTAGAGTATTATATGGGAGTCTGGGTTTAGGAATGTAGGCCAATATTGGAAATGTTAAGTTCCAGCTTATTGTTTGATCCCACAATCAGAAACACTTAAGTATCAGTCTTTCTAAAAATCAGACAGAAGGTGATTCATGCATATCATAAACCCACCAAATTCAGTTTTATTTCTTGTTCAGAAACGGTTACTGATCACCTAACCAGTCTTAATTTTTCATTTGGTTGTTGCACTTTTGAGATAAAAATTATATAGATTGTACATGAAATTGGCACTTTGCAAGAGTTATCGTTCTTGATTTGGTTCCATTTGGTTGATTACAGTGGGAGATGGATGCATGATTCCCTTAAACGTGCAGACCTAACTACAGAAATGTTAATTGTTATGTGAAATTATAGCATATGTTGACTGAAAAAACAAGTTTGTTTGGTGGGTTTTTCCACATCATGAATCACTTTACTACTGGCAGTGTCTGAATTTTATGTAGACTGGTACTTAACATAACTACATCAGTAACTACTGATGAACATGTAACATGTAATATCTTTATAGAATACTGGGTATGTATATTTTAAAATAACTTCTACTGACCCATTACCTGTAATACATGTATGTATAACAAACCTGAAACCAACAGTTATAATTCAGACTAAGTTAGTATAAGCCTACGGACAAAATAAGATTTGAACCAATACCCATCTGATTGTCCTAGAAATATTCAAATTTTAAGCAATATAAACTCCCAGTGAGAGTTAAGATAGAAATTTTTAATCTAGGAAAATAGGACTAGATAAAAAGGATTAGCTGCATATGTACAAGTAGGTCTGTCCTTAATTTGTTTATTAAATCAGAAAGAAGAAAATCTGCAGTCCTCTTCACAATAAATCTTATTAAAGTATAAAATTAATTGTAAGATATGACGTCATTATAAATCAAAGTATTGTGACGTCAAAACTTACGACTAATTTCATTCTTATGATTTTTGTGAAAAGAACTGCTAAATTTTACAAAAAAAATCTCACAGAATTGTGTATAATATGTACACAGCTAGACAAACAGATGGACAGACAGACAGTGGTTTAAAAAATGAGCAGTGTCTGTTGAACAATGAATGGATTACTGATACAACAGGTCATATGTTAGTTGTAGCTAGTATTGCTCTTCATGCCTTGCCCCTTAAAAGTTAACAGTGAGAAAAACAACATACCTTCCTTTTTTAGAACTGTCAGTAAATCATCAAATCATTGGTTAATTGTGCTTTTTTTAAAATTATAGTTGAATCAAATTTTTCTAAACACAGTGGAGCATATCTAATCTAACAATAAGCTGGTATTGAACAACAATAAGCTGGTATTGAACAATCTTGTTTGCATAGCCAAAGTGTCATACAACAAAAAGTCTGAGAATTCTTGAATCAGTAAAATACTGGAGTATACACAGCCAAATGTGCCACATATGATAATCATATGGTGCTCGATTCATATGATAATCATATGACAATCATATGATATTGAAATTGAACATATGATAGTCATATGATTATCATATGATTCTCAAATGGTAATTTAGGCTTAAAAACATACGACAATCATATGTTTGTCAAAAACATATGATTATCATGCGATAATCATGTGTATACCGAAACATATGATTATCATAAGGTGCTCGATTTATATGATAATCATATGATTCTCATGTGTGGCACATTTGCCTGTGTAAATGTTTAAAAGTAAACAATTTTAAGCAAACAAAAATTTTGTCTCTTCACTGGTACATTCATGGTTATAAATACGTTTGTCCTAAATTCACTTCAAATCAGTATTTATCAGTCAATATTGTCTCAAAAACCAGTACTATCCAATATCATATTTTTGATCCAACTTCTTTATGAGACTAAACATGTTCAACTGTCATATAAAAACCATGTAAAAACTTGCAGTATGTTATAATAGACAAATTGATAGAAGGTGACTGTATACCTACAAATAACCCTACACCTTTAACATGATACAAAATCTAAGCATTCTCTTCTCTACGACAGTTCAAAATGGAACTGTTTCAATCAATTAAGCCGTATTCAGTTATGAAACCCCTCTGTAAGTTAGAAAATTAAATTATTTGTTGATAGCTAAAGTAAATGTTCTTTGAATCTGTTCACTTAACATAGAAATCCAATACTAATTTGTTGGGCAAAACAAAAATAAAAAAATTCAAAATTCCATGAATCAACTAATGGTTTATGGGATTTTTTGTAAAAGCCTGATATTACTGGACATATTCTAAAGAATGCTTTTATCTTGTATTGACTACAAGAAGAAATTCAGCTTCAAAGATCTTTATTTTAATATCACACAATACTCAGGAAAACATTAAACTCACAAATTCTATAAAAACCAATGTTTTACAATTTAAAAAAGTTACAAGGAACATGTATTTTCAAAATTTTTTTTTCCAAGTATGAAAAAAAAAAAAAATCTATTTTGTTCAATTGTATTTGTCATTTGTATTTTTTTCTTTATTCAAGTAATTTCCATAGGAATGAATTTCATACAAGATAAATGCTTCGACAAAAAATCCTAATAAACATGTTCTGAATTCAAACAAACATGTTAATACATGTACAAGCCTTCATTAAGTACTCAAAACACTGAATACAACAAGAATGATTTTACTCTTAAATACGGAAAATTAAATAATCATGAGCTGAATTGTAGAACCCTGTATAATGTATAATTTGGAATAAAGTAAAATGCTGATATTACAGTTTTCCTGAGTTCACAACAACCTACAAGGTGCTACTAAAAACCAAAAAGAAAACTACACATCTAAGATACTATAAAACCTAACCTGTCGTAAGGAGGAGGCCAATAATTATGGCTGTTACCCCTGAAATAATGCACACACAAACTAAAACACCCACACAGAACTACTCAACAACACAATAAAAAATGAAAGATGAAGAATGAAATTAGCATCAATATAATAAGAAATATAATTGAAATTAATGTAAAATGTACTATGAATAACTTTCCTCAAAAGAAACAAAAATATATATATAGTTAAAATTCAGGTTTCTACAAAAACAAATAAATATTAAACTTGAGCAGAGAAAATCCCAAAAGTATATACAAAAAATAGGTCTAAAATTATATGTTTTCACCTCATCGGATATCAACTTATACAAAGACCTAAGTTAATAAATATTTAAATATGAACCAAATCTCTTTTCTTCAAGCATGAATTCTGAGATTTAAAAAAAAAAGAAACCCCAGCTGGTTTCAGTAATTTTATAAACAAATATCAAATTTCAGAAACACCTCATGAAAACGTTAAGGTCAAAGACAATTTTTTTTAATTTTGTACAATACTTAGTTCAAATATACAAATACTTCCCTAAAGAAAAAGAATGAATTAACTCATACATTTAAATAGTATCAAGTGCATTTAAAATTAATATTTATGTGAATGTGAATGAATGAAAATGAAAAAATTATGCTAATTTTCTACCATGTGATCATGCTCATGCAAGTATTCGATATTAAACTAAGGTTTCATTTATAGGTAAACTAGGCCCTTGTTTATATATAGATTCTTTTAACATGCTAGGCAAAAGCACTTTACATGTACCTACAGCAATTTTTCTATACAGAAAATCATCTTTGACCAGTGAAATTTATGTTTATAACTTCAAAAAGTTTTTAAAAGCATGGTGGTGCAATTTTACAGCCTATGAGTTCTTCACATGTATTTGAATCACTTTTTAGAACTCCCAATTCACTTCAACAAGGGGCAGAAGGTGAGACAATATTATATATACCCTACTTTCCATTTGGCAAGCAGAAAACTTCAAACATTTTCTTAAGTGTTTGTTACATGTAAATACGAGGAAGCAGACATTTACTGTGGGAATATGGAAAAGTTAAAATTTTTTATATGCAGTGTTCCCATGGAAACCTACTACTTTCAATAACTCAAGAACAGGGTGTATATACCTCAGAAATTCTAATCTATATTACAGATTATACAGTACTTAGATGATAATGGTTTACTAGTAATTTGACAAAGCTTTATACAATAAAAGTATTGTTTAATATTAGTATCTTCACTTTACTACTAAGGCTTCCCTTAACCATGAACAAAAAAAATATATTTATTCAAGAAAACACCTTTATATCACAGTAATGGTATTAAAGCTATAAAATGAAGGTAAAATAATATCAATGTCATAACAAAGACTCAAAATGATCTTGTGTAAAGTAAAGCATGTTTGTCTAACAAGGTATACATACGTATATACATCATTGTTTGGTTGAGGAGGAGCAGCAGGGATAATATTTGGGTCACGATTGACACTCCCATCAGATGTACTCCGTGACAAGGAATCATCTGATACAGTAAGACTTGTGGTACTTTTCTTCCCTTCAGCATCTGCTAAGTAATTCTGGAAAATAACAAAAAAAAAAAAAAACAACTTCAAGGTGTGTAACTTACAAAATGCAAAAAAAAGAACTGCTGCTGCCTTACTAACTCAATTGCATTCGTTTTTTTTAAACATTTCTATCAACGTTTTTTGTTTTGTCCATACGGAAATGTCAAGGTCATCAAATCATGCTATCAATTTTAAACATGAAGTTGAATGTATCCATCCAATTGTACAGGATGTTGTTATCCCTAACAACACCTATGTAAAGCAACAAAACCAAATTTGAATAAATCCATCCATTTGAAGCTGAGATTTTGTGAAAATTTTCTCTATTATAAATGTACCATACAGTGAAAATGGGAATGTCCCACAAAACAGGAAGTTATTGGACAGCATCCAAAACTGTTTACAAGGTATGCCCAATCTATAAACCACATACTAAATTTGATATCAATCCACCTATTGAAAGCAGAGATAATTGTGACGAAATTCTGATGGACCGACAGATTAGGTAATTCCAACATACCACATATTTTTTTTCTTTAGGGAAAATGTCACTTCAGGTTCTATGTTGTAGAGGCTTAGTAATATACTAATTTATATCCATATTTCAGATTTGATGTTGAGTCTAAGATGTTCAGATGTACAATTCCAATTAATTTCCATCATTAAAGATTATGAAAACTTTGATAATTCATCTGATGACATTCACATTCACTTCCAAGAAATATTCTTTAATCACATTAAGGTCAACTAGGGTCAACAGTCATAAAATCGCAAGCAAGGCAATTGGAGCAAAGGGAAGTGAAATTATAGAAACATTAAAAGGAAAAGAGGGTTCAAAGTATTTATTGGGGCACATTTATGTAAAATAAAAATGGTAGTTCTAATGTATATTGACAAAACCATTTGACTTACTTCAAACTTAAACAGCTCTTTTTTCAGAGAATCTAACTTTTCACCATTTTCTTCTATTTGTTTATCTATACTGTTGGGATCTCCTAATGCAGGGTTCTGTACATAAACATCCTTCAGTTTCAGCATACCCTCTCTATAAAGAATAAAACAACCGACAGATTAATCATATATTAATGAAATATTTTACAGATAACATACCAAATAGGTATTTTTTTGTTTATTCATTTGGATAAATCAATTTGATTGAGATTTATTTTCAATGGAGTTAAATATTTAGAGTGTTTTTGTACAATTCCTTAGTGAAAATGCAATCATTAAAAACATTTGTAAACCTACAATGTATATGTATATAAATATCCTATTGTTTGTTCAAATATTCACTACAGAGCTAAGTACTCATGAAAAGAGTTGATTCATCTAAAAACAAAACAATCACACAATAGGAATTTATGCACAGCACTAGAGGGCGTTTAAGTTTTAATGACTACATCACTTAATAATAAATTTCTAAATGTTTTATGACACATACAATCTTTCCCTATTTTGACTCTTATCTGTCCACAGGAATATTAAGTAATAGAAATGCTGGTTAAAATTGTCCATCTTACATTGCAAGTTCAACAACACATTGGACCTTCTTTTAATCATACAATAAAAATCTCAAGATTTATTTTTCAGCATATAATTCTTTTACTTTTAAAGAGTAATCAAGGGAACCAAGATTATAGCGGTAATCAAAAGAATGTAATCCAAGGACAAAGACCAGACAAGGAAAACAGACATACACAACAAAGAACATAAAGTAGTAACTAAGCCAATGAGCAACACGGACTCCACTAAAATCTAGGAGCAAGGACCAGGTGCACCGGTAGGGTAAGCGTCCTCTGCTTTTCTAGAAGGAAAACTATGACACGTTGAACAAATCAGTTTTCATAGTGCAGAAGGACACACCGTAATGATTCATGAGTTCATGATGATGACCATAAAACTTCTGTAGTGATGACTTCAATCTTGTAGCAACATAACCCTGTTCCAAAAGCCTATTTGTTAGAATTCTAGCGTGATACAAAAAGTCGTGTAGTTTTGGCAAGCTCTGGCATAACGTATGAGTTGTGATATGAACACTCCATATGCAGGTGCTGAAGGGATGTTGCCACAGATGAAAGGGAAGTTGACAATTCTGAATGAAAAGTCATCACGTTTGTTGTAAAGTTTGGCCAATAGTTTTCCTTTAGTGTCGATTTCTAAGTGTAGGTCAAGATATGAGGCTGACTTCACAGTGTAGTATCCTTTATCTCAAGTTCTTTGGGGATAGATGCAATATATCAAATCCCCAAAATTAGGATTGTTTAAAGATAATACCCCATCAATATAGCAGAAACTGAGATTAAAGGATCTACCTAAACAATATTCTTTCTTTCAGATCAGATCAGCTATAAAGTCGGCCTCCTAAGAGTGAAGGAAAAGGTCAGCAAGTAGAGGAGCACAATTTGTTCCCATTGGAATGCAGACTGTTAAAAATATGTTGTCGATTAAAAATTCCAGCATTTTGTAAACATCGTATTCTGTATATTTGAAGGATGATTTGGAATAATATCTTACAAAGTATGAGGAATCTCTACCAAGAACTATATATATTTGTATCTACGTGTACCATCTTTTATTGAAAAACAACAATATATAATGTTTTTAAGTCAGGATTTCAAATGAGTATGGGGAATAGAAGTATACAGTGTTGAAAAATCATAGGTTTTAATGCTATTATATTCTGATAATAGTCTTGAACTGATTTACTCCAAAAGATCTTTCGAATTTTTCAGGATCCACATTGAATTAATACCACTACGGGAGTAACAAGTGTTGTGGTAGGACTGCAGACTCTCTTCGAGTATAGAAGTGAAAAGTTTTGAAGAGATTTGGTGGTGCATTTTGCAGATCCAGCTAAGTAACGCTGTTTGTATGGATTCTTGTGGAGTTAAGGAATCCAGTACATAGACAGTAAATCACAATCATCGTTCTTGGTAAAGAGACCAAAAGAGGATAGCACAGATTTATAGTTTTCCACAATCTCTTCTTTGAAGAGTGTGGTAGCAGTATAAGCCTTATCACTGCTATTATTTTCTACGTCTACCTCTGATAATAAACAATGAAAGTGAAATGTTTTGCAGACAAAAACAATGTTGTTTTGGGCTTTGTCTGCTGGTACGACAACATATTTGTCATGTATAGTAAAAAATGTTTTTGCTACATCGGGGTCTTTGAAAACTGATGTAGCATTGGCACTCATTGATCTACTTAAAACTTTCATTTGTTGCAAAATTAAAGACCTCACAGCCTTCAACCCCTCTGACAGAGAATCAATGTCTTCTTGTTCTCGTTTCATCCATTTTCTTGTGTAGTCCTCCACAGCATCCATAAGAACTTTAAAGTTATAATTCCAAATTATGGAGCGTGGTTCACCGTACTTGGGACCTTTAGAAAGGAAATTATGCAGAGATTCGTTTTTGATGATGGACAAATCTACGGTAACGACGTGACTGGAAGGACCATATTTGAATGGAGAGTTTTTGTGTAGTCCTCCACGGCATCCATAAGAACTTTATTTATCCAATTTATGGATTGTGGTTCATGGTATTTAAATAATTTCATTTCACTGAATAATAAACAGAAATTCATTAAAGGACAATTTTATCCAAATTAGTAATAATCAAATAATTGACCAAGTAGAAGCTGAGAAACATGTGACAAAACGGTTTGATGAATAAATGGTCTTTTGACCAAATGGACAGAGTGACCTAGTACAGCCCCCATCTAATAAGGAGTACACATATATATAAATGTCATTTAACCTTTCAGCTGTTTCTCTAGCCACTTCTTTCTTTATTGAGTCAATCTTTTTTATTAACTGTTTCCGTCGTTGACTTGGAGGCAAATCACTGAAATCTTCTTTCTGGTCATCCCCCTGTTGAAAAAAAAAAAAAATCCAGAGGATTCCCTACTTGCCACTTACTGGATTTATCTCCCTTTAGTAGATTTATCTACTCTTTGAAGTAGGTATCTTGTAAAGACAATAGGAAATTAATTCTTTATCAAATACAGATTAATCCCAGGTCCAGATACAAGTTAGTTTAGTCAATATCATAGTTATGTAGTTTTCTATTCAAGGGTAATCAGACTATTTGTATAGTATACACTCTAAACAAATAAAACAAGTTTTAAGTCCTATATCCAAAAGAAACTTGAGTAATCAAAGAAAATTCTCCAAAATCATGGGAGATAACTCCAGATTTCCCAAATGGTAGGAAAGCAGGCTAAATTTTCATTCAACTCTTTAAAATGCAACATGTTTTTTTTTGGCTCAAAATACATTAGAAATTTAAATTTTTTTTGGATCAAAATACAAAATATGCAAAACTGAAGAAACTTCAATTAAATAAAGTAATCTTAACAAAATTTAGGTGCACAAATATCCATATACACTCAAACCTGTATATAAAGGTCACTTTTTGAAAGTAAAAATACAAAACAAAAAAAAACAAAAACAAAAAACAAAACAAAACAAAACAAAACTGAACAGTTGGGGCAAGTGTGGACACAATATTAGTTTCTGACACATTTGTAATTCATAATGGACACAATAAAAAAAAGATTTGGGGTGTGGCCCCTTAGACCTCTTATAACTCAAAAACTGTAAGAGATACCTGAAATCTAATTGAAAATTGCAACAAAAACAACAATGGGTCAACTACATCCAAAGTAACTGCACAAAAACCCAGTATCTATGACAACAGGACCATACCAATATATGACAATTTTTTTCTGTTGTATAACAAAAAAAACCAAAAAACCAAAAAACCAAAAAAAAAAAAAAATAAAAAAATAAAAAAAAAAAAAAAAAAAAAAAAATAGCCATCTTCAAGGTTAAAATTAAGATTTAAATAACTAGCCGACTTCATGAACAGGTCTTCATAAAAACAAAGTGACTTTAATGCAAATTTGCCTACGTGAGAATACGATCTAGTTTGTCATATCAAGTTACATATAACAAGACTAGTGAACACAGAAACTTAGTTCTATATGATGAATATTCATAAACCATCAGACACTAACACCTAAGTGGTAAGAAAACCGTTGCGTCATCCTTTTTACCATACTCAGGGTTTTAACTCTTCCATATCAACATACTTTGAAACTCTCATTGAACATTATAGTTAACCATGCTATAATTTCTCTTCTAACACTATGTAAAATTTACAACATAAAAACAGTACACAGATCATGCAATGTACGTGCTGTCTACTTACTCTTTGTGTTTTCATCTTTAAACGATATCAAATACATTAGAATGAATCAAGCAGGGAATTTTATTTTGGACATATGGTTGCAGCACCCAAATTTGAAAGTTGCAATTGCTTCGGAAGGGTAAAACTGGACTCAATGTTTGATATAATGAAGCTACTTCAAATCAGTTTCGGTTTATTATCTGAAAATGTGATGAAATACATGTAGACATACATGTATGTTTGTTGATTCAAAACATATTTTGTCTTTTCAAAATAGAATTTCTAAAAATCATTTCGACAGGCATTCTGCTACACTCATTAATAATGTTCATTGTTTTCAGTCTAAATATTTTTATTGGAACTATGATATCTTTAAATGTTTTCAGTGAATTCAAAGTACCTTAAATACAAACAAACATTGGCAACTTCAAGCCTACATAAACATAAACCCAAATAAAAATAAATCATTACAACATAAAAAACAAGGGGAATAACTGATAATCAAGAGCAGGTAATTCATCAAAGGAAGGAAAATCATATCATGCCCATACATACCAACAATCCAATTATCTGTCATATGCATGGAAACAGATCAATACTATGCTTACGTACACAATAACACTTTGAATTGATATAAGATGCCATATGATGCAGATGAAAGTTACTATAATTAGACATGGAAACTCCTACATTCAATGAACTATAAATAGATGAAAAGATGAACCATGCTCGAAGATGGATAATCATGATGACAAAGACGAAAAGCTTTGTACAATATTTATGACCACATTCAGTATAATACAGAAAATCTCTTAAAAGCATCTGGCATATCATTTCATCTCAGATATAAAGAACTAGGAAATATCTACTTAACATTTAAGTAACATGTCATTTCACAACAATGCTCCAGAAAAGTTGGATAAATGATCCTACATGCATACAAAGTAATGAATATAAATAAGAAAAGACAACAAACTCTACCTAAAGCACATCTCAACATAAAGGCAAAATAAATACAGTGATTTAAGCAGGGCTGAACTGTAATAAATATTGAAGTCACATGATCTTATGAATAAATAAATCACATGGTAAAGGCTTGGTGTGTAAAACTTCTATGAGAATCACATGGTAAAAGCATAAATAACAATATAACAGTAAGTATTGCTTTGTCAGGAAATGACTGCCCTAAACCTAAACTGTATATATACCAAAAACCCATGAACCCCTTCTATACTACCGATTTGTGTCACCATCAAGTTTACCATGAGTTTGCTCAAGAAACATTTTAATTTTAAAAAAAATTTAGTTCCATAATATGTTCTATACAATAGCCATAATTGGCTTATTAAACCAATAAACTGAAAAACAAAATAACATCTCATGAATAACATTCAAGTGTCTCAGTCATCTGAAATGACATATAAGATCACATTAAGTCCAGAACAGATTTAATAAGACCAATCTCTGACTTCAATAGACCAAAAGATGCCATTTCAAGATGGTTCCCCCAACTTTTTTTTTTCTTGAACAAACTTCAACAATGTGTTAAATGAGTCTAGTGAGTTAGTTAGACAAATAAGATGTTGTTGCAATGGGTAACAAGACATTCTACCCTGCAATATATAACTTACTCGTGTTACATTCGTCTGAAATACAGGAAGATAAAAATGCTACGACATAACAATCTCTACAACAAGTTCAGTATGGTTCACATAATAATTTTTCCTAACACTAAATATCACAAATTCTACGAACAAATCAACAATCGACTTCAACTGTCACATTTCCATGTACGATAAAATGCTATACATAATATAATTAGAAATCAATCTTTCATGGTCCAAATTTTTAAAAATATTAAAACACATGGTTTGATTCTGTAAATTAAAGAACCAAAAGAAATCAAGACTCAAGTTAATCCATGTTGTAGTCAGTAAAGAAATAACCACAGCATTATATAACTGCAAAATTTGTGTGGTAGTATACCAGTAAAAAATATTTCCACCATAAAAATAGATAACTTTTAAAATAAATATTTTTGCAGTATTGAAGGTTTTTAACATGTTAATGTCATATGCTGGTAGGCAAAGAAAATTTTCTAATATCTAATATATATAAAGTTATGAATTAAGGTTTTACCTCAAGTCAAATTTATATCAACAGCCATAACAATTAGATCAGAGTTGAATGTAGTTATCCCATACAAAACCCCCCCCCCCCCAAAAAAAAAAAAAAAAACAAAAAAAAAAAACACAAACAAAAACAAAAACAATCCAAGGTTTTTGTTTAAACCACTTACAACCATAAATAAAAAGAAAAAATCTTACATTTTTGGGTTTTACCAATTCTACAACAAAAGAATTGGATGCTGTTTGCAATTCATGGAATGGTACAGAGCAAAAACTATAAGTTTTGCATATCTTTTTAAGCATGTAAGCTAGATATAAAAGCCTAATTCTGTAAGCTAACTGTTGATGGTGTATTAATTAGTCAAATGATTCAAATTAACTAATCCCCGTGCAGGTCCGGGTGTTTAAAGAATAGGCCTGCAGCAGCTCTAAGCTTGTCGTAAAAGGCGACTAAATAGTGCTCAGAACCCTAGCCGGGGCTAGGGCGCTTTGCCCACAGAACAACTGGGATGTGTGCCCCAGGTGGTGGAATGGGGTACTCCTGACGTGTTACATGCTGGGGTTGTAAGGCTATAATACGGAAAACCTGACTGCAAACCATAGTGGTGCACCGTGTTGGGAAAGATGCCACGTTCCTCGCACGTTAAAGAACCCTACTTTGGTATTCTCCCGGAGTAGGAACCATAGGGCTCCGACACTGGAGGCTAAATTGCCCGACCCTACCCACCTCTCCCTATTTCCAGTGGCAATCAAAATTTGTCGACCCCATTGTCCTTGTGTCCCATCCCTTTTTCATCATCATTTCATGTTCATTTTATCATCAATTTCATGTTCATCGTCTGAATATAGCTGAAATATTGCTGCTCGGACGTTAAACCCCAACAAACAAACAAACAAATTAACTAATATGCTGCAAGATACCTCAGGTTTAAATTTTGTATGATACATTCAAAAATATTAAGAAAAAGATTCCATACCTGCTCATGGTTAAATATTTAACATCAACTTAAAACCTCAAAACAATTAAAAAAAAAAACATATTTGAATCTCAAGTTTTCCAACTGTAGAAGCAGGAAATTGGAAGTTGAAAGCAAGCAAAATATTCATTGAAGAATGTTTTCATACCCGTCGGAAGCGTAAACTTTTAGATCTAGAGTAGGATCCCTGCAAAAGTTTTTCACATTTACTCCAACAAAAAACACTTATGTTATACTGATTTCATATTTAGATCATTTTAATGAGAATTGAAACCTTTGAGTTTTATCAAAATATAATGTCTATAAAAAAATTTTTCCTTATCAATACTAAAATAAATTAGATGTATTCACTCAGGCTGAATGCACTCCTTTGAAAGTTTTAATTTCATTTACAATTAGTTTTATATATGTTTAACACAATGGACCTAGTAAACCATGTTATCCTACTTATAAATACATCTTGACCAATCAGGAAAACAATAGCTATCCCAGAATTCCACTGATCCATTGCTCAATTATCAAGGTAACACTTCAATGAAATACAAGGAATGACAGGGAAGCAGATATTGAATGTAAATAAAGTCTATCAAGAGTTCACAGTAAATTTCTTATTTTTAGATTCTCTAATTAATAACAAAATAAAGAATTCCATGGAAACAAAATAATTTTTCAATGGAAATTTCTCAAACTTGTAGACCAACCATTTTCCCCGAAACTAATTTACTTTTCCCTATATCTAAAATAAAAATTTTACACCAATGAACTTCATGTTGTGATTCTCTTTGTCAACAAAAGCCAATTAAGGTGTTTAGCAGTTAAACCATTCCACCACATATTCCTACCCATTTACTCTTAAATAGGAAAATATTGTTATTGTTAATATGTTTCTCCTAGGAAAATGTAATAAAATTTGTTGATATAACAACCCTCTATCCATAAAATTGAAATGTTTATTGGTTTTAATTTGTAGTCTTTCAGTTAGTTATCTATTTCACAAAATGTGGTAAACACTTACGACTTTTTGAGTAAAGTTTCTGAATTAACACAGCCAAGCTTCACTTTCATGGTTAAGTATTTTAGTAGCTGTCTTTGTAAAAATCAGGCAAAACCTGAAAAATGTGTTACACCCAAAAAAAGGCTACATATTTTTATTTTTGTAAAAGTTGTTTTATGGGTCTATACTATGAAATGTGTAATTATTCATTCAAATCTGCCTGCTCTAAGGAGTTAATCCACATTGAAAATCCAGTAGATTCTATTGTATTTTAGCACCATTTACAGATTTATCTCCCTTAATTTTGAAATCTACAGTGCATTCTATATAATTTTTATCTCCTAAGAGCACGGGTTATATGAAAAACCACATGTTAATTTCTGTTTACTATGACATTTCAAACAAAATATCAAAAATTAAATTATGTAGGCTTTTTACCCATGAATCACATTTTGCATGATCCTTAGCTGGAGTGCTACTTAATGGGAAAAATGTTTATTACTTGGTGAGTTACCTGATGTATATGATATTTCATATGCTAAAAAAATAAATACACGAAAATATAAAACTGACTTTAAAATACTTATCAACATTTTTAAATCTTTTCTTTTTATGACATAAAATACATGATTAATTAAAATTCAGAATTTAATTTGATAGTAAATGAAAATCACATCTATGTACTAAACAGGTCTATAAAAAAGTCCAAAGGAAAATTCACGTCACACTTATTTAAAGTGAAAACTGTCATAAAAATAAAGATGACAAATATGCCAGGCAAGTTCAATTTCTAATGGCAAAAAGCACCACCTACTACCATGAAAATGTAGCGTCACAAAGCAGAATTGACAAAAAGTTCAATAATATATATCATAATGCATATCATAGAATACCATATGCATGTAGTAATTCATTCAGCCGTAACTGCTACTATAGATATATAAACATGATATTAACATCCACCATGATGCAACATAGAAGGGAAAACAACAGTGGCTTTGTTACCAGTGCCCTGTTCCCTGTTTTCTTCAATAGAAACCCCTCCCCTCCAGTCTGTTTTGGGAGGTAAAATAAGAAAAAAAATTATAATGGAAATGCATTTCTTTCAGAGGCAAATCCCAGGTAACAAAATCACTGGCATCTTTGAATTTACATTTAGTAGTTTTTCATGACTAAGCAGAAATGGGTTTTCAAATTAGGTACAGAAAAGCAAAAATTGCTTCACTTTTATGAAGCATGATATGACAGTAAGAGTAATGTACCAAGTTCTGTTGAGTCATGAGAAATGAAAACATCTATGTAAGTCATGTGATAAGTGACTGTGTTTCTGTTTTTGAAACTTACCTTTGATGAGCTAAATAAGCCTAGGATACCAGATCTTTTCTTTGATTTTCCGCCACTGACCGTTTGCCGAACACTTCCTTTTTCAAGAATTTGTTTATTTGGAGTTAAAGTATTACTATTTTGTCCATCAGGAAGAGAATTATTACTTAAGTCATTAAAATTAATATCTGCAGGAACGGGAAAACCCGATTTATATTTGTCTACTACGGCCTTGGAGTCCTAAAAATAGAATAAATGAAACAATATAGAAAATGTATAGTATAACATTGTAAATCTTTGTAAAAATTTATGGAAAACTTAATTTTTGAACCTTTTTATATTTCCTAGTTTTCTTAATAACAAAAGAATGCCCATTGTAATGATATCAGTGCACAATGCATGTTTATTGTCATAGAAACGAACTTTTTAAAAGTGTTTTTGACGCTCCCTTTTATGTCAGTTAAGTTTCATGATCAATGTTGTCATGCAGTTACCAAAGCCAAGAAATTTGTAAAACCTGTCAGTATTCTCTGCCAAAAACAGTTTTGTTATATGTTATATTCAAGTCCACTGGATTATATAAAATTTTATCAACTTTTCAATCAAGATATTTATATATATTTCATGTTGAGAGGCTTAAAAACATGTATCAGTGCAGATTTATTTATTTGGATCCAACTTCCAAATAACTAAATACTATTTATAAATCACTGTAGTTGATTTCCATAACAGGACATTATAAGAGGACATGAGGAAATGAACAGCAATAGACAGCACTATCAGCAAGTCTTCCCATTTCTACCTAGTACCTTACCAGCATTTTGCATACAACCTCTCTAAATTTACAAGATTGAAGTCATCATTACAGAAGTTTTATGGTCGTCATCATAAAATCGTGGACCATTACAGTGTATGCAACTGCACCATTAGAACTGATTTGTTCCAACATGTCACAGTTTTTCTTTTCTTTTAAGTCTACCCTGACTTTAATTTTATCCAGAGTGTTTGTTATTTCCAAGTGCTGTATTTTGTTTTATGTACACGTTTATATCTGTGACATGCATCATATTTCTGTCAATATTACATAAATCATGTAATTACAGTTTTATTTGTAAATAAAATACTTATTACAGGAATTTTACAGATTTTTAGCAGATTAATAATATAAGAGGCTCATTATTTCTTCCTCCAACACTTTAATGACCATTCACCAAAGTTTGAAGGAATATGGTAAAAAAAAACCTGCTTTGCTGATTATTTAGTGTGGTGCTCACTTAATAATCAGCAAAGCAGATTTTTTTCAAATGTACTCCACAGGCATAGAGGTTACTTCAAATAAACAAAATGTACAACAGACAAGTACATAACCTGTAAAACCTACCTCTGTAGATAAAACTGAATCTGATGCTTTCACCATTCCATCAATACAAGTATTTATAATTGGAATAACATTCCTCTCTATATCAGCACTTTGTTTCACAAAACTTTTTAATTTGTTAATTCTATTTTCATCTAGTGACTGTAATTTCTGAAAAAAGAAAACAAGGTAAATGTTTGCATCAAGCAAGATACTCCAAACAACCAGAAAAGAGCAAATTTTAGGACTTTTTTTTACCTTTGTTTTATTGCGATTATCGGCCCTATTCCCAATGAAAAAAACTTGTCTTTTTTCCCAAAACTTATCATGAATTTGCCAACTAAAACAAGGAATATAAAAGTTATAAATTAATTTGTTTGTCCGTAGAACGAAAGTTAAACTTAACTGATGAGTTGGCAAATTGTTATTGTCACAGTTAAACAATAGCAATTTTAAGATAGGGGAAAGAAAGGCATCTATTTCCAACTGACAACTTTTTACGTCAGTCGGTTTGCAATAATTATTTCAGAACTTCTTTAACCTTTATCTTCCATCTGTTGTAAAATAAAAGGTACCCAAAGTAAAAACAGCATTGTTATATCTCAAAATAGTAAAATGTCTTATTTGTTAATTTTTTCGCAATTGATAAAGGCTGGGGCCTTATTTGAAACAAAAAAGGTAGAAAAACCCTGCTAAGTCCTTCCAATGTTAATTTCTTAGTTCTCAGGCAATTTTTCATAAAAACCATTTGCTTGCCCTGAAAAACGTGAAAGTGCATCTAAGTTTGTATTTTATTGATAAGGCAATAAAAAATAGTAATGAGACACCATCAGAAAACTGAGAACCAAGTTGAAATTCAGTGTTGTGGAAAGAATGCTGAATAAATGGATGGTAGCATCACGCTTTTCCTATTAATAGGACAAGAATGTTTCTACATCATTCTTAGTGTTACATTTCTGCAAGATAAAGAATATTTGTTGAATTTGCTATACTTGAAATATCGAACTAATTACAAAGTCACAGCAAAACTCCCCTTACTCCAATGCAATTTTACCTCAGAGGACTCGAACTCAGATGAATCGAAACCTTGGATAACTAAAGGTAATCAATCAGTCCCTTCGATAGGACTTCGAGGTTAATTAACCCTGATGTCTCGAAGTCAATGAATTAGTCAGAAAACTGATTGCTTTATTGCAAACCATGATTGAAGTGTGTTTTAACAACTTTTGAAATTGATTTTTGACACTTTCTATGGCTTAATTTGTGTATTTAATTGATCCAGAATTGCGTGTGTAGTAAATAGAAACAAATTTCATTTATTACATGTTGGAATTCACACTTACAATGATATCAGATAATTTAATATTTTGATACAAATGTTTAAAAAATACAGATGAATTGTAATGGAAACTGACTTTTTAATTAAATATCAAACAGACGATGGTACGTGTATTTCAATGACGACATTTGTTTCGCTAGTAAATCTGAAATTGATATCGTTGTAATGTAGAGCACATGGTTTGACGATACTGACGATTGTGGGTTATACAAAGCAGCATGTTATGAACTTATGATGTATTAGATGTTGAAAAAATAAATAGGAAATTTCACTATAACACTTGGTGCCATTTAGTATTTCAAACATGATATAAAACATAGAAAAATATCTTCCGATGTGAAACGCAAAACGTTATGAAGTACCGTGTTAAGTGAAGTACATGCAGAAACAATCATCGACCAAATTATTTCCGGGTAATGCTCGACCTATGATTACTCAAACCCCGGATAACTCGAGCATTTTTGCATGGTCCCCTGGACTTAACGAGGTTTGATTGTACATATAGCCTCAATGTTTGATTATGAACTTATCTCATTGATAAGAATTGATCAACATAAGATCTCAAGAATTCCCAGATACTAGAAATTTTCTACTTTCCATGAACAATTTGACAAGTAAAGAACCCACAACTAAAATCCCTTGGATTAATCCCACTTGTCACAGGTGACGAGGAATTCTATAGACTTACTTGAAATACTTGAGGCATCGCTGTGTGGTAATGATCACGTTGGTGTTGATTAGTTTGTTGTAGTTGAGAGGCATATTCATTTTTACAATCATCACTCTGCTGATTCTTCAACATCATGTTATTTCGATGCTGTATAATAACGCAGTGAAAAAGGTTTTAAAAGTTATTTGCATGCAATGTTTGTGATTTTTAGTTATACCCCATTCCATAATTTTTGCCTTTTTCTAAGCCAATGATGCTTATGTATGGAAACATATCCTACAATTTTTTGCTACCCTATACACATTACTGATATCATGTATGTAACGATTCCAGTTAACTCATATCTATGTACAAGTATAAACAGTAACTAATGGCTTCCAAATAATTGTTTTTTGAATGTATTATATAGATAGAGTGATTTACTGAATGTTCCCAGCGTAAACAAATCAATAATTCAGTAATGAAAGATGATTCCAGCAATTTTCAAATAGGTCCCTTTCACATCAAATTGGGAATCTTTTAACACGAAAGAATAATATTGGTAAGACTAGGAATAATTAAACAAATGATAACTTTTGTGATCAACTGAAATAAAATATTCATTACTGATCTTGTCTAATCTTATCTATTTGTCTCCACTTGAGACCCATATTGTTTTATTGTAGATCATTGTAAGTTTAATCATTGATAATAAAAGATTGCTATTTGCTGTGTTCAAGATCTGTTATATAAATGTTTCAGTGACATCAGACTAGATAATATAATAATAAAAGTAGGCAAGGGGTTATTTCCGGAAATAGCAATTTAAAAATTTTTGTCCCGATCTTTGGAAATTTTTGGAGCCACTAAAAGGTCCTAAATCATAAAGTAGAATCACCCCTGGTAATTCACTCTCTGACTTTCTCCTGCCAAAAAATCAATTCACAGATCACAAAATTTTTAATCTATGTTGAAAATACCCATGAATTATGGAAAAAATCTATACTATAAATGGGATAATCATTGATAATACTGAATATAATCACTCGTGCCAAAATAGCATTAAGAATTAACTTGTTAAATCTATACTATAAATGGGACAATCATTGATAATCCTGAATATAATCACTCGTGCCAAGATAGCATTAAGAATTAACATGTTAAATCTATGCTATAAATGGGATAATCATTGATAATCCTGAATATAATCACTCGTGCCAAGATAGCATTAAGAATTAACTTGTTAAATCTAGGCATTCTTCAGCAACTGTAATAATATTTTGGTTGTTCACTCTTTCTAAATCATTCTTCTATTATTATTGTTATGTATAAATATGTTAAAAAGCCAGTGAATCATAAGCTTCAAAAAGCTGGTTGGTAAAATTTGCATATTTCAATGTGTTGATAATATAATCATATCTATAATTATTGTGATTTTTCTAAGTTGCACTATGAATAGTAAGTATCTAAATACCTATCTATAAATATGAAAGAGTAATCAAGGGAACAAAAGTTATAGCGGTAATCAAAAGAAAGTGATCCAGAGACAAAGACCACACATGGAAAACAGACATACACAACAAAGAACATAAAGTAACTAAAATCATACATACAAAAATAACAAAAGCAAATGAGAAACTCGGACTCCACTAAAAACTGGCAGCATGGACCAGGTGCACCTGCAGGGTAAGCATCCTCTGCTTTTCTATAAACACCCGCCGAGTTGCTCATAAGAAGTCAAGTGCGGGGTAGACAAACGAGGAAAGGAAAACTATGACCCATTGAATAAATCAGTTTTCATGGTGCAAATGGATACACCATAACGATCCATGAAAAGATAACACTGGTTTAAAATAAACACGCACATGCACACATACTTAACAATTCCATAATGCTGAATATAAGGACTATAATTATATAGTACAATGTTTCTATCACTAAGTGGTACAACAAACCTTTTCAACCTCTGCTCTTGAGAGGTTTATATCTGCATCTGCCCTTCTGTAGGCATCAGTGGCCTTTTCTGCTTCTTTAAAAGCTTTCTCATATTGTTTTTCTCTCTAAAATATTACAAATACCAATAACTTTAATGAACCGATTGTTACTCTAAATTTTGAGCAATATCTTCAACCACGACACATTGGAGTTATCTCCAATATATTTTTATCCTAAGCTGGTTTTGCTACATGCAAAACCTATGTAAACATTATTGCAGAAATCTTTTAATTTCTACTTACAAAATATGGTCAAAAGGACAAGGGATCTTAAATATACATGCATATACCCAATAATGGCAGTTGCTTAAAAATGACCACTCCTTTGGCAATGTATCACTGATAAGTTATTTAAGTATATGATGGATAAGTGATACATCACAAGGTTCTCAAAATGGCCAAAATAGACCATCAAGAATCCTGAAACTTTGTCTTTTGAGAAATGAATTATTTTGATATAAACACATAGATAACAACTTTTTAGGTGGCAGTGATTCATCCTATGCTCCCTGAGTAATAAATTTCAAAAAAATGTATAGTGAAATGACATCAGGAATTGCTCCTTTAAAACATCACAACACAAACATCAATCCAATGATCCCAATATTGAAAATTAATGTTGAAAATAGCAATAATTTATGAAGAAAATCTATATAGTAAATAAGATAATCAAGAGGTAATCGTAAATGAATAAAATAATATCTTTGGGTTAATGTACATGTATGTGGCATAAGTTCCGCACACTGTCAAATCTGTGCATTCTTCAGTAATCGCTAACCTATTTTGTAACTATCCTATTACAGTGGATTCCGCTTAATTGCATAGCCTATTTGCCAGTAAAAATTATGCAAATAACCGGGCTATTCTTATAACCGAAATTACGATTTTACCGGAAGTGTGAGTTAAGGTAAGACGACGATACTGTGGATCAACCAGGGATATCACTGTGCAACATTTCTGATCTGGTATTTAATTGTTATAGACCTTCTCATTGTATTGTTCTTTTATCAATAAATAATAATATATATTGTGTTTGTCTTGTTTATTGACCTTCTTTACGTTGTGTGTATTTATAAGTAAAACCATGTGTTTCTCATCTATAAATAGTCAAGTAATTTCCTGACCTTTCTACGAAAGCAAATCCCATATTTCATATTTCAACCAGGATTCAGTGTAATATTCATCAATGTTTGCAGTTTGTGGGCTTTTGAAATGGTCTGTGTGTTTTTATTCCTCTGTTCATTGTACACTGATAGTTGTGTATTATACGCGTCATTGACCTCGATATATTCCTATAAAGTGTGGATAGTATGGGGCACCTTAGGGTAGTTGAATTTCATTAGACATTGTACTGAATGAATGACTTTTAATTTTCGTATAATATTTATGCCTAGTAACCCAAGCTCACTCAAAACTGTTCAGCTCATTAAAGAAAATTAAATTTACATTGATAATCATTTGTAGTCAGAAGAATTTAAATAGGGACAAAAAATACCCCAAGCCAAACCTCAAGCCGCATCATATGGTGATCTTCGGCATGTCGTCAGAAATCATTGTTCACCTAGGTGCTTGTTTATTTTAATGTAATTAGAAATTTATATTGTCTTTTATGTCCATGATTTTTTTAATCCATTATTAACACCTCCTGATTGATGATAATCTAGTTTTTACAACAATAAATATGATTGACATATTTATGACCCGAAGGCTTAAAATAGAATTTGGGAAAACCTGTCTTTACCTGGACGAGGCAAAATTCTCTATGCAATAAACCGAAATGCACCTCCAAGGCCTATGCAAATAAGCGATTTTTTCCCTAATAGAATCATAGGAAATGGTTTTGTGCAGGAGAAAATTATGCTAATAACCGAAATATGTAATAAAGCGATATGCGATTAAGTGGAGTCGACTGTAATACCTTTTCTAGTTGAGCTAATGATGCTTTCAATTGATCCTGAATCTTAGCACCTTCTTGTTGTTCCTATATTAAATAAAGAAAATTAAATAATAGCCAGCTTATGAAATCCAGACTTTGTATGTTTGATTTTTTGTCTTCTAAATTCAATTATAACATTCTTGTTCTTAAACTATTACCATCACAGAACTTGCAGCAATGTACAGAGTTGATATTAACAAATGGACCTTCAAAATGTAAAGGTGAAGTCGATTAATACCAATATTTTTTTAAAATAAATATCTCTTTAACGGCAATAAACCTATTTTCAGACAGAAATTTCATTACATCAGTCAAAATGAGACTAGGTTAAGTTCTAGAATTTCAAAGTTATCACAAAATAACAAAATAATAAAGTGTGATATCAACCAAGATTACATGTACCAATAGTTAAAATGTAATAAATCTAATTCTAGTGACCCTTAACCTCAATCCAACAAACCTTTTTACGATCTTGTTTGAAATCTGATATCAAAGAATTGATTTCTTTGATCAGGTTTCCCTGTGTGTTTTCAGCAATGACTTCATGCTGACCTGCCAGATCATGAAGTTCCTTTAGGTAATCCCAGAATGCTTTGCCCCAAGAAAACCTGTATGAGAAATCAGTCAAATAAACATAATCAGGAAAAGAAAAAGTAAAAAAATATAAAACATGAGTGTGAATAAGACACAAGTGCTACAAGTACATGTTTCTAAAGTTATTATATATACATGTAAATGTTCATTGTTCATGTATTTTTTAAGTTGCATGTAAAATTATTGGGGTGTTTTTTTCTTTCTTTTTTTTCCATTATAGGTCATATCTGAGGATAATAAATTTTCAATATTCAAAAGGACTAGGAAATTGTTCTAATTATGATTTCAATGATGATTTGTCCACTGTGCAGTTGATACAGTGAATTGTTATAGTCCAGTGAGAAGAACAATATTTTATGATACAACAATGAACATTAACTGCACATGAATTGAGGAGTGGAGGATTAACATACATGGAAGTGGATAATGCTGAAATGTACATGAATAAATTCCTGTTAAAAACAACAAATAAAATAAGACACTTTACATTAATAGGACAGGCCTTTTCTACACTTCCTTTACATATAAAAATGAGGGGAACTAAGCACAAAGATTATTATCTCAAACACTGCAGATTATTAGGTCATGGCTATTCAACACTTCCCATTCATGGAACTGAAAACTAGGTGAGCTTAAATAGAAGAGAATTATGAACCAACATTAGAATAAACCCATACTCCTAACATTTATTACTGTAAAGTAATCGCCAATTTCTTTCCGACATCAGGAAACACTCTAACCTACCCTGTAATTAGTTTCTATTTCTTTTAAGATTCAAGTGTTAACATGAACAAGGAGTGGAACATGACTTTATTAAATTGATTACATGTTTATAAGGTAAAGTACTTCACATGGGATACTTATTGAACCTACACCAATTATAATTGTTCTGTATTTAACAAATTAATACCAATTAGGTGGTGAGAAATATAGATCCGTTTAGCAGTAGTTAAAAAATCATGTGGTTCACTTCACAGAATTTCTTGTAAAATAAGTTGTAATATACACTTGAAATATTTTTTGTGAAATCAACCACCATAATCTAGAGATATTGGGCACACCTTAAACCATGTTACATAGACTTCATACAATGACAATGTACATTTGTACAGTTACATTTAGAAAGTGAGTGGATGAAATGTTAAACAATCAAATTTTATCTATAAAATGTAAGTGACAGCACTTCTTAATTTGTATTCAGAATTTAAAAAACATTTTTCATATTTAACTAATGCCAGTCACTGTATTACGGTTTCAGATATTCAATTACAAGAAAATAATAACTTGACATAACTGAAAAAAATGCCACCATACATGTATAACTTGAACTATGAGTGACATTAAGGAATAATTATCTCCTTATGTAATACATTAACCAACCTTTACCCTCAAGTAAAGTTATCTCCCTTTAACACGTGCATTTTGACTAATACTGAAATGTGGAGGAGGAGAGAAGCTTTAAAAGTACCATACATGGACTGACAGACAGACAATGATTGGTATATACTAGGCTTGATTAGCCAGAGCATATTTACGGCTGGTTTCAGTGCATGTTTAGTTGGTTGGTTGAAGGGCTGGCTGCAGATTTTTGACCAAATAGAAAAAGGAACAGATTTTTTTAAAATGTAACAAATGCACCATAAAATAACATTTATAAAAATAGCAAATACTTCTGTATATGACATTATATGACATTGTACCAATGGATTGTACAAATATATGTACTCTCCCTCTACTTAATCCTGATCAAATTAATCTGATTGAGTAATGTACATTGTACAGTGAAAGTAAACAAGGAAACAATCTGATGACCTCAATACTTGTAGATTAATTGACTTTAAAACCACATTTTAATGATATCCTTCCTGATGGAGATTAGATATATTTCTCATACTGATATGTCAAAAATGGATACAAATAGATCAAGATTTTTTAACCTTGATAATAAGTAACATTTTGAAATTCAATATACATGTAACAGGAACTGAGGAAGAACAAACCTAAAATGAAATGTTTTCTTTAAGACCAGGGAAATTTAATAATAATGGAAATATAACACTCTTTAGAACAGGAAGAAAAACCTATACATTGAAAAATACATGTACATGTATTTATATCATTTTAATATATTCGCTGTATGATCAAGTTTACATTTAAATGTATATTTATACATTTATTTATTATTCATATACATTGTATTAAAGCTTTGGTAATGAAAATTGAGGTCAAGAATACAGGGCCAGACTGGTGCAGAAAGACTTCTAAATGTGTTATCTATAGTTAAAAACATTTTAGGAACTCAACTTATGGTATGGACAAGTCAGGAATAAGATTCACTCCATTAATGATAACTTTATGAAACATACCGAGTAAGCATTTACTTCATTCAACAAATCATTGCCAAAATGTCTTCCTCAATCAACTTACACAGTAATTATACATGTAACCTTAGTATACAGTATATAATAAATGAGTAATCAAGGGAACAAAGGTTATAGCGGTAATCAAAAGAATGCAATCCAGGGACAAAGACCAGACATGGAAAACCGACATACACAACAAAAAATATAAAGTAACTAAAATCTTATATACAAAGTAACAAAAGCAAATGAGCAACATGGGCTCCACTAAAAACTGGGAGCATGGACCAGGTGCACCGGTAAGGTAAGTGTCCTCTGCTTTTCTAGAAACACCCGCTGAGTTGCTCATAAAAAGTCAAGTCTGGGGTAGATGAAAGAGGAAAGGAAAATTATGACAAATTGAACAAATCAGTTTTCATGGAGTTCATGATGACGACCATAAAACTTATGTTGTGAAGCCTTCAATGTTGTAGCAACATAACCCTGTTCCAGAAGCCTATTTGTTAGAATTCTAGGGTGATACAAGCAGTCTGCGTAGTCTTGGCAAGCTCTGGCATAACATATGAGTTGTGATATGAACACTCCATACACAGATGTTGAAGGGATGTTGCCACAGATGAAAGAAAAGTTAACAATTTGGAATGAAAAGTCATCACTTTGTTGTAAAGTTTGGTCAATAGTTTTTCTTTACCATCGATTTCTAAGTGTAGGTCAAGATATGAGGCTGACTTCACAGTGTCTGTAGTATCCTTTATCTCAGGTTCTTTGGGATAGATGCGAAGTATCAAATCCCAAAAATTAGGATTGTTTAAAGATAATATGTCATCTATATAGCGGAAACTGAGATTAAAGGATCTAGCTAAACGATATTCTTTCTTTCGAATCAGATCAGCAATAAAGTCAGCCTCATAAGAGTGAAGGAATAGGTCAGCAAGTAGAGGGGCACAATTTGTTCCCATTGGAATGCCGACCGTTTGATGAAAACGTGTCCACCACACTGGATAAATATGTTGTCAATTAAAAATTCCAGCATTTTGTAAACATCTTCTTTCGTATATTTGAAAGATGATTTGGAATGATTTCTTACAAAGTATGAGGAATCTCTACTAAGAACTATATATTTGTATCTAGATGTACCATCTTTTTTGGAAAACAACGATGTATAATATTTTTAGACAAGATTTTAACTGAGTATGTGGAATAGACGTATACAGTGTTGAAAAATCATAGGTTTTAATGCTATTATATTCTGATAATAGTCTTGAACTGATTGTCTCCAAAAGATCTTTCAAATTTTTCAGGTTCCACATTGAATGAATACCACTATGGGAGTAACAAGTGCTGTGGTAGAACTGCAAATCCTCTTTGACAACTGTGAGTATAGAAGTTCAAAGTTCCCATTTAGACTGACATAATTGAAATTCAATATACATTGTAGTTACACAGTATAAAATTACAAATATACATGTATGCATCAGGCCATTATCAAATGCAAGGAATAAAAAAAATGGCTTTTGTCTTCTTTCTTTATACAATCTTCAGAATCTTTAATATTTTTCTACAGAAACAAATATAAAAAACCATTACATACTGTCCGTAATTTTCAAGGTCATTCTTCTGTGGTTGGTATTTCTTTACTAAACGTCTGAAAACAGAAAAAAAAAAACCATATTGTCCATTTAAATTTATTACTGTGATTTCAGAAAATACTGCGTGGACATGTATTTACCATTGTAATATTTCAAACCCACACTGATAAAGAATTTTCATTAAAATGTAATACATTCGTGGATATTCCTACAAATTGTTTTTTTTTTTATGAATGGATATTAAAAAGGATCAGTTGCAAGAATACAACTAATTTTTCATTTCAGGACAAATGTAATACCCATTTAAACCAAACCACCATTGAACTGTAAAATTTGTCCAGTTTAGACAGGTGTTTGGTTTATACAGGGCTAAAATACATTTAAAGTGATAAAAAAGGATTAATAAACTGGCCAGTTAACACAAGTGTCCATGGTCTGGTTTTAGACAAATTTCACTGTACAGAAGAATTGAATAAGGCTAAAAAATGAAGATTCAGAGGCTACTTATTATACAGATTTGTTTCATAAAGACAAAACCTACCAAACATGAAAGTTCTGTAAAGACAAAACCTACCATACATGAAAGTTATGTAAAACACACTTACTTTAAACTTTTGGCATATTCTAATTCAGCATGGCATCTTTCTTTGAGAAAACTGGCAAATTTTTCACAAAATTCAATTCCTTTCTGTGTATGTTCAAGTACATTTGCATACTGATCCTGAAATAAAATCAGAAATGGATGTTAATTGGTTAAATGTATACAGTAAAGATTGACAATGAAAATCAAAGACAAGATATTAGTTAGCCTACATGTATCAAGTAAAAAATATATACATTAGGCCAGTTTTTTTAATTTGTTGGTTTACAGATTTTAGACTGGATGAAGTCGGGTTGGTCTGAAAAAAAAAAAATAATAATAATAATAAAATAGGAAAAATACATATCTACTATTCATATACATGTGAAAAACTTTTTTCTAAAAAAAATTTTAAGTTCTATTATCTAACCTAACATAATTTAGAAGTGGGGTTTTAATCTACTGTATATACCTGCATTTATAAACACAAATTCTAATTCAATTTTTTTAAATGTCCAATATATTCTTTGTGCAATACCTAAACAATGTTAATTTCCTCTATTTTTTTGTGTCTATAGCCTCCCTTACAGTATGATGTATTCAGGTTGAAATAAAAATTGACTAAACTATTAAGTTAAAATCAAAATGGAAAGGCTTAGTGAAAAGAAAATATCGAGAAAAAAAAACCAAAAAACCTACAAAGTACACGAAGAATTCAGGGACAATAAAATGAGTATGCAGACTTTCTGTCCTTTTTTTTCATATAACAATTAAACTTTCAAAATGGTTTTTAAATCTAAAAATACATTAAAAACTGGTAATATGTCAGTAATTATAAGACAATGAAATCTGTCTTTTTCCACAATGATTTCCCTTTAAAGTTATTCTGTGATTTAAAAATTGTTTATAAAATTTCAATAATTATGAAAAGACAACCGTTCTTAAAAAAAGAGAAGACAACAAATTATGTTTTAACTGAATTTTCTCATTTGTTTTCTGAGCTCTCTTGCATACATGTATTTCCTATTTAAAGTATTTTGACTTTATCATCTCTAGCCAGTGTTAAATTGTTCCTTTAACTATCAAAACCCTTAAACATGATTTCATTGAAGTGGTGAAATTAATGCAGCCATTTTTTGTTCGATTTATCTCACTGACTTTGCTTAGTCAAGTTGTTGAATGAATAATACTACAAACAGGCATTGTCAGTAACTTTATTTTTAAAAGTAGATGTTACAATTTTGTACTTGGCATTTTTTGCAGTCAGTGGCAGTTAATATAATATTTTGAAAACTGAAATTCCAATTTTATTCTTTCTCTCCTAGCTGGAAATATCGGATTGGCAAATATGTAAAACAACAAATTAAAAAACTGTGACCATAAAAAGTACAGTATATTGCCAATAAATAAAATAAAATGAGCAAGAATGCAACATCTCATATGCCTGAAAGCTTCTATATGTGAGTCAATTCAAAAATAAAACAAGCTGACATTTTTGTTTTACCTAATCTGAAGTTGCTTAACAATTATGTAATACAACTGTAAAGTAACTCTAAATAAAAAATAACTATTTCAGATGCATATTACTATGGGAAAAAAAATAATGGATATGATGTAATGCAACTAATGTACCAGCATACATGTAAATCTAAATATATAAAAACATCTTTGTACATGTACATGTAGATTATAGAAGAACACTGACTGAAGATTGTAATTTGTACAATGAACATAATTGACATTTCAAAAAATTAATGGCAGCATTTAAAAATAAATTGTTCATAAATTGTAATTTTACACTTGCCAAAAGGGAAAGTGGGATACGATAAATACATGAAACTACCCCTCATAAAAATTCCAAATGCCCCCAGATGACAGATAATAGGAATCCCAGCACATTAATACTTAGCAGTATTCTATAAGTGGGATAACATTGGTACAATGTATGTACAAGTTGGAGAAAACAAAACTTGAACAAACATTTTGTAATTTTTGTATCTCATACATGTACATATATACATAAAGTAAACTTACAGTATATCAAATTAAAATCTGAGACAATTTGCATGCTATCTTTTGCCCCTTAGCCTTTTCTTCATCTGATTAGGGTTCAAGAAATATGATAAAAGCTTCATCCATTCAAAATGTTAAAGTAAACAAGGGAATAGATACACATTTGACCCCTAAGTTCAACATGATAACTCATGCATAACACTTTCATTCATGAAACTGTCAAGAGAAATGTCATAATTTAATCAGTGACCATGTAATAAAAACACATTCCTCATGTTTTAAGATGTCAAAATGTACACCATGACCAGACATAATAATGTAATAGTCCTATTTTTGAGTGGAAGAGAGAAAATAGGATAAATTCGGGGAAATGCGGGAACTAAACAAAATGGCTATATTACAGTCCAATATAAATTGTATTTTTTGTACTAGTTGGTTTCTTAACCAAGACTCAGTTAACTTTCTTTCATGGACAATGAAGAGAACAAACAATAATTAAGTTTTCAGATTTCAGACCAAGTACATGTACATGTATGTTACAAGTTTAGTCAAAACTATTGAAAGATAAAGGATGGATAGTGTTTCTTTATACATGTTCATGAATATAGTGCCCTCTGCAATCTCATTGTCAGTGGGTTATAATACATGTATTTCAACCCTTATTGAATTTTTAAAAAATTCTTAAAAAATGAAATTGAATACTGAAAATTTTGTTTTAAAGGACTGTTACAACTACAAGTACCGAGTATACATGTACATTTTCAGGAAATTATTAAAGTATTGTTAGGACTATGAATGGAAAATGAATATCACTGTTAACATATGATATGGTAAATTGTATAAATGATTTATTGGTAATAATGGACCAAATGGGAAATATTTTGATACATGTACATGAACTGCAAAATTACATGTTCTAATTCTATCAATATCGTTATACATGTATGTACATAATAGATAGGAAAAAAATAAGATCTTCACATACATATACATTGTAATGGTGTTTGGTAGTATTATGGTAAATACAAGTACATACACGTACCTGTACATTACACATTCACAATGCAAAATATCTTTGTGCAGTAATTAAGAAATCAACCTCAATTTTCATTATCACGATTTTCATTAGAATATAAAACATGTTTCAAAAGAAGCATAAAACTATAATCTACAAAAATTAAGAAGTTCTCAAATTACTGAACAATATATGTATGGTTAAGTAATGTACTCTTGAATATTAAATTCAAATTATCTTCAACAACTCAAAATTCAACATATTAAGACAACTTGACAGTAAAACTCTATTTGTGATTTTTTTTTTTTTTTTTTTTTTGGGGGGGGGGGGGGAACTTGGTAAAAATCAGACAGACAAGTACAAAAAAGTGTACATGTATATCATACATGTATCTAAATATCATATGATTTGATTTAGCTTGTTAAATTCAAGTACAGTGTTGATGTATATAAATGTACATGCAAGAGGCACCCACTGACTCATAACTTGAAGAGTGAAATCTAAAAATATATAAGTTTTGATACAATAAGTACATACTTTAAAACACCACTGACATTTGTGTAACCCAAAGAAAAATGCCAATTACTAAAACATGAAAACTAACAATGTATCTTGAATCAAACAGTATATATAAGACTGCTACTGAGAAAACCATCAAACACAAATTCTCGACTAGGGTGTGAATTGCTATGAAAAATATTCAGTCAGATTTGATGATAAAAATCAGCTTGATTCTTCTGTTTCTCACATTATATATGTTGTTATGTAATGTAAATCCTCCAAAGTTCACCCAGTAATGTATCAAGATTAACTGTAGGGCATGGGAGGATATTGTCACATGGAAGTTTTTTTTTTTCAGTGGTTGAAGTTTTGTTAGTTTAGTTTAATTTGTATGATAATAATAATCACTTGAAAGTGTCAACATGAACTTATCATAAATCAAATATGAAACAATCATAACTTCAATGGTTTTGATCATCTGTGAAATAAAAATATACCACATTCTAAGACATTTCAAGAGTAATCAAGGGAACAAAGATTTCAGATCATGAAATAAAGTTTTCTTTTTGACATTTGTGTCTGAGTCAGTTTGTAGTCTATCAAGGATTGATAAATACATGTACATGGGATTTCCCAAGCATAGGGCATAAAAAAACATTCCTCAACCTGAAAAACTCAAAAATTCTAAATTTCTTTACCATTCACATTGTGCATGTACATAGTACATATAAGTTCCTTCTATAAAATGTGATTTCTACATGTACATGTATCATTACATGTGGAAATTTACACTGGATTCACCCTCTCATAATTGGCTACACATGGCTCTTATAATACAACAACATGCATTATCAACAAGACAAATAAATATGTGTCCAGGTGTAGGATGTGTATCAACTCAACATAAACAAATAATCATTGTTTACATCATCACCTGTCTGAGAAGACAGAGGTCAAGTGCCCCATCACAATCTTACTTAAATACAGACAATGACAGGTTATTTGGGGTACATCATCAGGTCAATTGCTTTCAAAAAGTATATTGTACATGGTAAAATTTGTCTTTTCTTAATAAAATGTTTTGCAAGGGGCAGCTTGATACCACAACAGAGGTTTGCGGGTCGAATTCTGAACAGTTTGGGAAAGTGATCAAAAATAATTAACCAAGGTAACCTGTCCTTCTCTTCCAATATGAATTGGAAAATGGTTTATCTCCTTTGGGATTTTTTACCCATTTTTTTAAATGAGAAACTTTCATATGGGGAAACACCATTAGTTTGGAGGTAACCTATGGCAAACAGTATCACTGAGTATGGACACACAATCAAGCTTAATACAGCCTTGAATTTTGAAAGAGATTTGCCATACATCTAAAACCAGGCACTGTAATTGTCAGATCACTGTTTAATTGAACTCCTGATTAACTTATGACTGTAATTATAATTTGCTATCTTTTAAATTTTACTTTTTAGAAAGATAGTTTACCTTCCTTGTGTACACAGCCAGTACAAAAAGTTCATGCACAGAAGATGCACTACAGGACCAGAGTTGTAGTACATGTGTAGACATGCACCAATTTACTTTCTAATCAGCATCTTGAAAAATACTAGTAAAGCAAAACTCACTCAGTGGTTTAGTTAAGACAATACCATAAATAATCATTCTTGCCTAACATGTTGGGGAGAACTGATTCAATAGCAAATACATATAATTGAATGTACAATTGCATTAATTGTTATACATAGTATTTAAATCTCATTTTGAATTTTCCCCTTAATAAACACATTCAGTTTACAAAATCAATTTTATGTTGTATATAAATATGTATTCTACATGTATATGTTGAGATCTAAGTGAGACTTACAATGAACTAATTCTTAATTTTTCACAGACATCATTCATATTATACCCGAAAATAACAAATAACATCGGAAAATTTATTATTATATGTACATGTAATACTTAATTAAGCTTTGGCAGAGCAGCATACAAATAAATATTCTTGATCATTATATCACACTGCAGCTTTATGTACAAAATAATGTATTTTTATTATAATTGCTCAATTTGCCAAAGAAGAGAATAATAGCATTCTTTGAAAAGACTCATTTTCTTACAAGTACATGTACATTACCATATGCCATTGACATGTACAGGAAATTTTAGTTAGATACAAATATGTACATGTATTGTACAACTTCAATGTTCCAAAATTTCATAGTATATAAGTCATGACTATGGTTGCTTTAATAGAATTAGGAGCATATCAGAACAAAAAAATAGTAGGATCGTAACTGAAAAGATTGTGATGCACCTATTCATCAATTGACTGTTACTTCCTACTAAAAATATTCATTGTCCTTGTACACATGTACATACAATGCAAGAGTTAGTACTGTAGTTAGTCAAAGTGCTGTTAGCACTAGTGATTTTTGATTCATGTGAAAATAGTACAATACACTCAATCTCAAAGATAACATGATGTAAACATAAACATTTTCATATTTTTTTTTTTACAAATATTGGACTGCCAATTTTACTTACTTAAAATTACTGCTCTTCACTTCCTGCTTATTAATTACAATGTATAAAATATTGATGAAAGGATAAAGATTTTGGCAGATACATTGTAGGGGTGTTAATTAGAACATGCTGAACACATTTAATGCTTCTGGACACATTTTGCAAAAACTAAATTTCCTTACAGCAAAATTATTACTGAACATCTTTGAAAGCCAAAATGAAGCACCTCAAAACTTCATTTGATTTAACACTTTCAGTACTAGATCTCAACTTTGTAGCAATGATAGAATATTATTTAGCAGAATAATAGCAAGAAACATAATACGTAAAAACTGAATATCAATCCATACTCCTGATCCAACTTCATAAACATTTTGTTCCAGTTCACCCTTTCGCCAAATTTTTAAACCTGTCCAGTTAAAAAGTTAATTTGCATTTACATTCAAAAGCTACATTAATTCAATTTGAATTTTCCCACCAATTTCACTTGGTTAAAATCACTGCTCTTCACTTCCTGTTCAATTAATGGTAAAATATTAATGATAGGATGGAGAATTTGACTGATAAGTGTGTAAAATGGAACAAACATGCTTAATGCATTTAATGGAGTCCCTAAAATCTTTAGTTGATTTGAAGACTAGATCTTAAATTTATTTGTAGAAATAACAGAATATTATTGAGCTAAATAATTATAATTGCAATAAACATATTTACTGGTTTTAAAAGAGGTATAGAATGATATAAAAGGAATTACATTTGGACTACATTTTTATGTAGTGTCCAGAAATAGCAGGGAAGTTTCTGTGACTGGTGACAAAAAATGTATTGCTTATTTCTTATGAGTATGGACTGCAAAATCAAAAGTTCTTTGACAACTTTTGTTCTATTAAGAAACCCATGCTGTGTAAGAGCATTTATCCAACTTCAGAGCTGTACTGGTTTGAATGTTACATGTATGTGTGTAAGTGTTCAACCTCTGATATTATATCAAGCACGGCACTGCAACACTTTTTAGTATTTCTTTTATAAATATGTATTCTGGAGAATTTCAGATTACTCTATATATTAAGATATCTTTTTGTACCATATATATAACAATTATATCATTATACTAAAGAGAACAAAACAAAAGATAATTTCTTATGTCAAGGTGGATAAGGAATGTCAACAGGTCAGAGTCACTGATGTGTTTGGCTTTACTCAAGATCAACTGAGATGTATATGTACAATGTACATACAATAAGTTAATTACCCCATAATAAATTGTAACATCGTTCTTCGATGCAGTCCCAGTTATACTCTGTCACAGTCATGGTGAAATTCTTTGGACTGTCGGACATGACCGGTACTATTAGCCGCTGGTCCAGTAAAATTTGTTTGATTTCTGGACCAGATGTCTGGTATGTTTTTTTATTAGACACACCTCAACCGGAACTTCCAGTTTAAAGATGGTGTCCGAATCAAGGCAAATTTAAATTGGATCAGAGAAATGATTCTGGCTTTAGTATATAATAGAGATGCCATCCCTGGAAAGCCCTTCAAAAGGAAGCTTCCTGATGTTGCGATTCGGCAGATAATTGTTTGGTCCAGCAGATTTTGTTAGGTTGCCGGACCAAATGTCCGACAGGTTGAAAAATGATTTCGCCAGGTCTGCTGTCAGACTGACAGACATGACCAGTAAAAAAGTGGAGATCCTGTAAAATTACCACGTTTACAAGACCTTCTGACTGGTAAAGTATTTTCATATGTTAAAAAATAATTAAATAGCAACAATAGGCCAATACTGAGAAAATGTGGTAAATAACGATTTTGATCACAGTGTGCCTAAAATAGTTGTTCTAAAATAAAATATGTCTGTAAATAATGGACTAATCAATGTATTGACAAACACACACTTTAATAATGGTCTTGATCAGAACACGCTGGGCCATCCTGATGAGAATTGCAGTAAATGTTTGAGGTGTTCTGAGCGTAATCTTGGATTGTCTTTATTTTTAAAAACGTGACAAGAATATTAAAAAAAAAAAAAAAAAAAACACTACTGGAAAATTTAAAGACATGTTATCTATTCGAGGACCAATATGACATATTTTGATCTAAATAAAAACAAAATGTGTGTGTGTGTTACGTCTGATTTGGTTTACATTATGTATAAGTTATCTTTCAAGCATTTTACAGACAATTTCGTTTCATTGTACAATGCGTGTATTTTTGAACTAGCATCCACTACGATATCATGAGTTTCCGGCTTTGTTACAACAAGAGGTCTGTCTCTGTTTGGAAAAAAAAAAGATTGGCCCCTACTGCAGACCAAGCATGGCAACAGAAAATTCAACAATGGTAGCCTACAAGGAAAGCTGACAATGTTTGCAGTCCTGATTAAGGGCTTCTACATTTTCGTACTTTACAGTTCTTATATACACATTATATACAATGTAGATGTCTTGGGACCAGTAATAAATTTCTTTTATTTCTGGAAAAGCCACTCAATGTTCGTGGTGTTCCAATACACAAGAACCATTCACTGAGGTTTCCTCTGAGGGAAGTTCTGCGGTACAAACATGTATCATTGGAGACCATTGGGCTACCAATTTTTTCTCTGGGCCACAAAATTTTGAAGTTTGGTAGCCCAGCTGGCTACTAAACCCTCAAAACCAATTCTGATCCCTGTTTAGGAGCTGTTAACATTCTTTTCGATTAAAGGTATTTTGATTTTATCATCTCTAACAAGTGTTAATTTGTTTCCAAAACTACCAAAACCTTTAAACATTATTTCATTGAAGTGGTGAAATTTATGCAGCCATTTTTGTTCGATCTCACAGACAGCTTTGTCAAAATGTTGACTGTAATACTGAAGGCATTAAGTCATAAATATTCAGATGCCAAGCATCTTGAAAAGAGACACAATTAATGGTCCATGGTAGTTTGCTAGAAATGTTATCACTCGAAAAAAAAAAAAAATGAAGTTTTTTTTTAAATTTGTAAATAAAATATCAAATTATGTTTTATGGTAAATTTAATTTGACCACATAGGGCAGAGTTCAGCATGTTTTAAAGTAAGTCTTTGACACCTGTTTTTGGAGTAGTACTTTATTATTTTGCATATGAAAAGTGACTAATGATTATAGATCTTGACTAAGACTAGAACCAAAAACCCAATATATACATCAAGAGTGAATCTTGTATGTCATGAATGAAGGGGTTATTTTGATGATTTGACAAAGATAACTCATCAGCTGACTTAATATTGTCATATATATACTTAAAAAAAAAATTAGAATAATTTTTTTGGCACCCATTTTGGTCTAATATCTGAAAATTGGCGACAGAATTTTGGAAGCCAGAGCAGCCCCTGCACAAAGGTGACTAGAACAACATAGCTTCCCAGTGATCATTCCAGAAAATTGCAAGAGGGTTCCAGTAGCCCCTTGACAGTAAAACAGGTGGGTCATTCTCAGAAAAAAGGGGGCCAATATGGCTGTATGATAGGGTGTCATTTATAAATGACATAAGAGATTAAACAACAATAATTTATTTGTACACACTTTACATTTTCATTGTAATGTGAGAGACCTCCATTAATGAATAAAAAGATATTTGTGGATGTGGGTTATAAATTATAGCATTCTGTTGTTTCAAATTGTCATTCATTTTGATGTTGCAGCACCACTTAGAATATTACTGTTTTTATTGGGATTATGTCCCACCCAGGCCCACAGACATTCAATCTTTACTCGAAATTCTCCAGGTATGCCTGCCATGGAAGTATTCATTTGGTACTGTCAGCAGGGTCAAACTGTGTCCCTGCAGCACTGCCTGCAGTTTCTTTTAATTGTTTTGAACCGCACCCTGAAAAATCTGCAACTTCTTTTTTTCTTGTTTACTATGATACAGTCAAGGCCATTGACGCAGTAAGTAACAAAAAAACGTACAGACATGGAACAGGGCATAATCTAGAAGGAGAAATGAGCACAAACTTCTTGTTCGTATTCACAACTCCCTTTTGCCTTTATCAGGGAGAAGTTTTTGTAATTAATTACATAGACAAAAATGTCTGTATTGTAATTTTCAATTAGAATTTACCAAAACTTCTCCTTGTCATTGATGTCTAGATTAAGCCCTGCATAAAAAGCCATAAATTAGTTACTGACCTACATGTATGGAATTCTGTGCCCCTGGAGGGCCCACATGCCTTACTTTTTGTATGCAGTGTGGGAAACCATTTTTTTCCCAACTTGCCATTCTGGCTACTGGAATATTGATCTTGCTAGCCAAATAGAAATTCGACTAGCCAAAGTTTTTTTTTTATTTTTTGACTGTACTATCATCTGTTTTCTCTTGGATTTGACTATCTTCTGCCTTTCTTTTTCTTCCTACAACTATCTTTTCTTTTGATCTTAAATTTATCAGAAACTTTTCCATTTTCAAATAATCCCTCCCATTGAAGTTTTCATGTACTTTACAGTAACAAAATAAGTACTCCATTTCTGAACTCATATTTTAAAAATAAAACTGTATTTCAACAGATTCATCATTATGAAACAAGAAAATGCTTATAATTGTTCATTTTTATTTTGACAATAAACAACTAATATGCACAGTAACATATCATAAATTACCAAGATAATTTCGTTTGAATATTAATATGAGATCAGGACTGTTGCGTAGGTTTTGGCACATCCCGTTTATCAGAAATTAAAACGGCAGATCGTAAACGTTGCTATACAAGTCAATAAAATTGTGCATATCACGCCAAAATTCACTTGAATGTTCAATCTAAACTTGTTAAAATGTAGGGAACCATCTTATGTAGTCACAGGTACTGAGGAGCCATCTAATATAGTCACAGGAACTGAGAGGCCATCTATGTTTTTTATGTTTATCATTCATGTTTTCATTGATATTTTCATTTTTTGTTTATAGTCAAAATGCGAGGTTTTATCATTGGACCTTAATTTCAAGGTGTAAAAATCAACTTTAAATTCAGACATTTTAGGAATATTTTTTCAACAAAAGTATATAATTACAAGAAAAAGAAGTGAAATTTACCCCCAACAAACCTTGTTTGGAAGAAAATATTTCCAAATTAAAACAAGAAGTGATCCAGCCTAGAAGCTGACATCTTGTTATGTTAGATGGCTGCATTTTCAGATTCATATGGTGGAACGAATTTTTATCATTTAAAAGTTAAATGTTTTTTTTTACATTCCAAAAGCAATGATCACAAAAAATTATAAAAATCTTCATTTTTTTAATTTCATTATACTACTTTCATACTCACCACATAATTTTCAAATATATTTCATCTTTGACAAAATGATGTGTGAATAAATTTCGTTGCACCATTAAAAATCCTAAATATATTCTGATCGCTATTCGGAAATGTTCTTCTCAGGACTTATCGATTCTGATGTTTATAGAATCTTACATATGCTGACTTAAAAGCAAATTTGGATGTTTTTAATGGGATTTCTGCATCTCGTAAGAAATTTATTTTACAGCCACGTCTTTTAACTTTGTACTTCAATCATTCTTAAATATTTTTATTAGATATTATGTTATATCTAGACAAAAACATCCCGCAGGTCAATTCGCCGGAACGTTACTCCTGCAAAATGATGTCCAATGATAAAACCTCATTTTGACTATACACAAAAAATGAAAATATCCGATGAAAACATGAAAGATAAACATAAAATGTGTGGTTTTATGTTATAGAACTACAATGTAGATTGTAGTGCTAATGTATCATTCAAACTTATCAATCTCTGGCAATTCATATCTGTGTGAAAGGACATGTCACAATGAAAATTGGTTCAATCATAGAGGGAGCCATGTGTTCATTTTGATCCATGGAGATCCTGGATTTTGCTGCATGGAGCTGCTCATTAAAAAAATGAAATTTTAAGTATGTGAAACTCACAGTGCTCGTAATTATAGACAATACCTACTCCATAACAGTGTATTTGATGCAACACACAGAAATTTTCGCTAAAGGTACACTGTAGCACAAGATACACAAACCTCGAAGATTGTCTTGATTTAACAAGACATGTACAATGTTAAAATTCGTAGTCTGTGAGGCTTCCTGCTTTGTTTACTTTGAAACAAATCCAGTCTGAAAATAGACTTTAAGGGAGAGACAGTTAACTTACCCAGAGTTCAGTTCCCCAGCTCATTTTTTTGCGTTTAAGAGCACGGAAGGGGAAAACGCATTAGAGTATAAGTTAGTTTTCTCGCCAATTCATTTGCCCAGCCTCTTATTACTTATCCAAGATGGCGGATCTGAGTAATAGCTTGACGTTATTTTCGTATTTGGAATAAAGAATACATCAGTTGAAAACGACAATTTGTCGGAATTAAAAAAATATATATCGATTAGACAACTGAAAAGCAAAAACTAAATACATGTCGTGAAAGACAGTCTTTGTTAAGTGAGATAATTTGGGCCGACAGGTATTAAGACGTTCCAAACTTTTTTCGTCCTAGACTTTTTATTCCCATCAATCAGCATGTTATTAATCTAATAAACCACGAATAATGTTCCCATAATAATTTAACGAGTGTTATTTTACCAGTCCTTAATTATCTAATTACTTGCATATTACAAAAGTTAACAAAGGATAAAATAAGTTTTTTTTTTATTTCACATGTTTCTGCCACATGCCATGATAAGGTGTATACACTCACTTACTTCATAGGCCTTTTAGTACAAAGCTGACAACTGATTGAATAAATTTTGGTGCAATAAAATACAGTCACATGGACTGAGGGGCCATCTAATATGGTCACAGGGAATGCATGAAGGGCCATCTAATATAGTCACAGGTACCGAGTAGTCATCTAATATAGTCACAGGAACCGAAGGGCCAAACTTATATAGTCACAGGGACTGAGAGGTCATCTAATATAGAAACTACCCCAGTTTAAGCCAAATTAAGTTTTGACAGTCAGTCACATTTTATCCCGGAACTGTTTGTAGATTCATGTACGTACACGTGCAATGATGCCAAGTGTGACATTTGAAGGCTTAATAAACATGCTTGTATAATTGTTTGTCTATGTCAGTTAGTCGTGTAAGCATTACTCAGGATAGGAATAATGGACCAGGGACTTAATATATATAAATATACACTCCCTGAACATACTAAACGCACCAAGAACACTAATTGATATACAGAACTTTTTTTTAAAGATTTTCAAACTCGGTCTGTTAATTTTAATATTTGTTTTTTTTCTTTAAACAAATACCATCATTTTTGCTCAATAACATCGAGCTTCTTTCTATTTCTATATATGATTTTTGTTTGTTTAGTGTCCATAAGTGAATTTAAAGTAAGGGGAAATAGTTTTTCGTATCATTTTCCATGAAAAAAATAATGCTCAATGGCGAAAATCTTGCGCTTTTCTTGTTCAAAAACAAATGCATAATTTGTATAGTTTATTTGTATAGTTTAAATGGTGATCATTTGTTTTCTTAAATATTCATAATGTTCTTCTAGTTATCAAAATTTAAATTTCCCTACAAGCATTTTATTTTTGTTTTGAAAATTCGAGCGTCATTTTTTTCGGCTTTTTAAAGGATAATTAAATAAATAATGGACCTCGTCCCAACTTCATTTTAATCGCATCATTCAATTGACTTTTTATGAGCAACCCTGCGGGTGTTTCAAGAAAGCAGAGGACGCTTACTCTACCGATGCACCTAGTCCATGCTCCAAGTTTTTAGTGGAGTCCGAGTTGCTCATTTGCTTTTGTTACTTTGTATGTATGATTTTAGTTACTTTACGTTCTTTGTTGTGTATGTCTGTTTTCCATGTCTGGTCTTTGTCCCTGGATCAAATTCTTTTGATTACCGCTATAACCTTTGTTCCCTTGATTACTCTAACACATAGTCATATTCTTTCACATCTATCAAAATTATAGAATCGACCAGCGTCTATTTAATACTTTTTTGCCCGACGAAGTCCCGTATCACCTTTTATGGCTATTGTTCTTATTAATTACATAATTGTGCATTCATTACAAAATACCGAATCGTCAACAGTTGGATGAAATCCCACAACATGGCCTAAACGTGAACACATAAAACAGAGACGATCTACACAATGTAGCGAACAAAATAAAATAAAATAAAATAAAACAATAATAATAATAATAATAATAATAATAAATCAAAAATGCGAATAAAAAAGATTACAATAAGCCTCAATATTAAACATGAATACTGAAAATAAAGGAAAAAAACCTACAGGAATGCACTCCTGTGTATGCCTATGATAATTGAGTAGTCTCCCCTCCAACAGTTCGACCTAGCATCACTACCAATACCGGTTGGAATTCGGCACCAAGTAAGAAAGTAGCTCGCCAGAAAACCCCTGGCATTGCTGAACACTAAAATAACACACGGAGAACAAAATGTACTCCACAAAAAAAAAAAAAAAAAAAAAAAAAAAAATTACACACAGAAAAAAAAACACGAATCCCACTGAAACATGTGATTCTTGCAAAATTTTCGCGAGCGACATGTAAACTATTAGGACAAGATATTATATTGTCCATAGACAAAAGTTCCGCGCCCATAAAAATGACCTGCAGTGGGTGTAAGGTTAATACATATGGAGTATCTGTATCTAATATGACCGTGGCTTTCAACTAGTACTGTAATAAAAATCAGCTGTATATATATTCGACGAATTCGAGGAAATTAAAATTTGAAAAGTTAACATACTAGTATATGTATGTATTTTATGCTTCTATAGAAATTGTGCTTTAATCCGAAACTATACTTGGACATACAATTATGTTGCCTTATAGTTTAATGTTTTGATAGTCGTCACCATGACTTGACACGCCAACACAATGCCCTTTTCTATAATGACCAGCGACCACCAAATGTCATATTGATGTCCTCCTTATCTCCCAGTTTTTAGTGGAGTCGAGTTGCTCATTTGCTTTTGTTACTTTGTATGTATGATTTATTTTTTTATTTGTTTTTTTAGTAGTCAGGATTTTACACAATTCTCTTACATCACCACCTGACTATGGTATACAGGGAGTTCTTAATGTAGAAATTATCACTGACATACAAATATTTTATAGATACATATAACATATTTACAAAATACCATGAAAAAAAGGGTAACTATATTCTATTTCCATTCTCACATCATTCACCTACCACTCATACATTGTAATATATAAGTTTGGACTGCAATGTATCTAAAGAACAGAAGTTCAATTGGCATAAAGTTATAAAAATCAAGTAAAAGGAAAAGAGTAATTGATAAAATAAAATAATAAAAAAAAATAATTCCTGTGTAGTAAAATTATGATGGAAAAATAGCTTGTAAAGGAGCCCAATATTTTTTTCAAATTTGTCTAATGTGCAATTTTTATTTGCGACACAACTTTCAAGAGATTAGTACTGTATAATATGGTTGAGGAGGCCAACCACATTTGGTATAATTTCCTTCAATTTACATCAATGTAGATAGTTTTTTGCTATTATAATCAACAAATTAAAAAATAAATCTGAAGGAAACCCTAGTAGTACTTTCTGCTTAGTAAATACAAAATCTCTGTTGTACAAATGTATGATTTTAGTTACTTTATGTTCTTTGATGTGTATGTCTGTTTTCCATGTCTGGTCTTTGTCCCTGAATTACATTCTTTTGATTACCGCTATGACCTTGGTTCCCTTGACTACTCTTGAACGATTAGCACGACTAAAGTCTTGCAAGAAGGACCTGATCACTATTCCGCACCAGACGTTATCTTCAACGATTAGAACGGATGAAACCTTAAAAGAAGGACCTGATCACCATTTCGGGGCACCGAGTTCACCCCCAGCTTTAGGTAGTTTTGTGCTGTTAGATTTTCTGTCTATACTATTTGTGCTACACGTTTTTTTCCGTGTGTTAATTTTTAAGTTCCTTGTGTTAGTTAAATGACAACCCCTTGTTTGCACCATCGGTTCTAAGCAATCATATGGATTGATTTTCTGTGTGTAATGAAAAGAAGTTATGAACCATACATTATAATGCTGGTAGTCAGAGTAAACATTTGGTGGCTGTTTTAACACAAAACCAAATTAATATCAGTCTGATGTATAACTTTGGTTGTGACCGCGCGTATGCATGAGTTTTTTGTTTGTTTTTATCCAAAAAAATTGTATGTGTTTATAATTAGGCTAGATTTTTAATGTTTTTGTTGCACGAAATGGTTTCCGGCTTTTGGGTGGTAAAGAAACATTTTTGTATATATTTAGTAAAGAATACGATGTGTGAGTCTTGTAAGAAAAAAAATTGTTATACACATAAAAGAATTTCGGTTTTATGGATTCGGTTAAGACGAATCATTTAGCGAAAAAAGATATTTCTAGTTTTTCGTACAGGTGGAGATACTGATTTTCAAAGATTCAGACAAGTTATTGATTGCAACAGTCCCGCTACATCTACAAGATTTATTTTGGGGCTTGCTGATTGAAAATTTTTCGCTTTACGTTTTCACCGCACTTTATGAATATTATGAAGACCATTTTTTTTTTTAAAAAGTATTCATAGGAAAAGCAGTTGAAATAAAATATATCGATTTATACGAGTTTAATAGGTTATGTCATGTGCACATTGTTCACATTATGACATATTACATATTTGTATAATTTGCATATGATATATACAGTTTGATTTTTCGTCCATTTGATGTTTTATTTATTTTTTAATCACTATATATTTGTAAATATTATTCAATTTAATTGTTGTTCCACGTATAACTGTAATGCCTATAATATGTCACTAGTCTAGTATAATGAAACTAAACATGGACAAAACTTGAAAAAAATGTAATGTATAGACGTCGCGCACAAAGTTGACTTCAATTGTAATTTGCGCAATTTCATGTAGTTTAATGCACTCTAATAATTTTGGAGAAGAAGATTTTTTTCATGATCAAATGGCAAATACCAATTATTTTATTCCACAGCTCATTATGCTATCGCTATTATTATATATAAAACATGAAAATAAGAGACAGAAAGCTGTAAGAAAATACCGAGAAAATTGTAACAATATGTGGCAATAAAAAGAAAAGTTTTTGCCTATCACTTCTAAAAAACTTAATTGATTTTTGTATGATAGAATTTCGCGGATTCGAACTATGATGTCATACAAAATTCAACGCAAAAAATTCAAAATGGCCACGGAATATGTGATCGAAAAGTTGTACGACACGCATAAAAAGTAGATACTTAGAGGATCAGTATTGAAAAATGGAAGAATCGGTAAGAAAATACATGTTATCGCTATTTTGTATTTCAAAATAACTTGCATGTTCTAAATGTGCTTTTCGATAGCTTTTTAAATCTCTGATAAATATTGTTGATTCAATGATTCAGGCCGAAGACCTTTAACTTTATAAAGTCCACTTATCTTGTTACAATTTTAAGTAATTACTTTTTTAAGGCAAATTACTGGATAAGTGTCACGAATCTGTCGCTTATTTTTGTCGTTTCAAAGGTCTTAGCATATATCTATTTTTATTCTGAGAATGTTATACTATTTTGTAGTATAAATAGAAATCTTTTGAAGAATTAAGTTTAAAGACATATGATGAAATAAATGTCCAAAGTCTTGTTATGCGTTTGTTTTCTGTGGAAAAAATCGACGTCATGCATGGAATATACGTCGCAATTCACAAATTAAATTTTCAACAGGCAAGCAGAAAGTTATCATCACCGGAAAGAATTCGACTGAACAAGGAATTAAAATTGCAGAAAAGAAGACAACAAAAACAAAAGAAAGTCCTACCATAAAAATAAACCAATTGCAAAAGAGAATTCAAGAGTATACAAGGACAACGCAGGGACAAAAAGACAAAGAGAATATAACGCAAGAAATAGACAAAAGGCAGACACAAGGCGCAAAAGAAATGACTATATGGAGCCTTATAGGAGGCATTCCAAAATATCAGAATCTTCTTATAATTGTGAAGATGATGTTGTATTTTCTAACAGAATGGAAAAAGCAAGGTAGGCCTGATATAGGACAAAACTATACAGTAAAAATAATAAAGAACTTCAGTGAGTTCACACATACGCGCCCATAGATATTTTCTTCAGACAAGATCAAGTCACTATACCAGAAAAGACCCCCCATGACAAATTTCTGTTAAAATAAACCATATCGAAGCTAACCATTCAACAAAATTGGTAAGAAATCCGTAAAAAAAAGGATTCGCTATCCCGCTGCACAGGCTATATACATGTATATGCCTACATGTAACTCAATAATTTTCAACGAAGCCCCCCCCCCTTTTCCCCCATGAAAAGTGGTTTCCCTTGAACGCATTCTGTGGTAATCAAACTCATCCTAGTATAACTACAGCTGCCAAAATGGAGGTATCGTTTATGACGCAATGACGAACGCTGACAGTCAGGAAAAACAGTATACCATATATAAGAAGTTGTTGCGTGGAGATATAAGTAAACCCACATTAAAACTGTAGATAAAAACTTTTTTGAGACTTCGCATGCTCGTGGTCCTCAAGATGCAGCCGGCGGTTTCATCAAAAAGCAAGCTGATTTGTCTGTTATTCGTGGGCAGCATGTGATCCAAAGTGCACATGACTTGTATGACTTTGCAACAAAACATCTTTGTAAAACTACTGATGATTCAAAAATGCGCACGAAGGATTTTCTGTCATATCGACTCCATCAATATAATTTACCAGGTATTTTCTACCGAATTAGAAACAGTAAAAATTAGAAAGTTGTTCTGCTATACATGTGAAAAATGTTTAAATACAGATTATGACGATTGCATGAATGTTGACCAAATTGGCAACTTTTTAATCTTAAAAATGACTAAAGAAATTGCTGATCAGGAATCAGAAGAAGTGGAAGTTGCTGATGACATTGAACACCTTTACGACCTTGTGTCGAATGGAACATTAATTACCGTTTTAGCAGACGATGTTAATGTTCCTTATTATCATGTTAAAGCAAGCAAACAAATGACGGTTCTAAAGAAAAAATCAACTGACAAATGGGAGATAACATATCCTCCAGGAGTAAAATAATACTCGGATATTATTTCGGAATGGTGAACGAAAATCTACTAGAACAAAAACTGATTATACGTATACCTGCTATTGTTCCGGCGCTTTCTGTAGTGTATACGTATATGTTCGGAACTAGAACCGGGTGACGACGGAACAGTTTCTATTGACGATTCTCTCCATAGAAATATACAGTGCTGCCTTGACGAGTGAGAGGTCGACTAAAATTTTAATAACGGTTAATAAAGTTTAATTTTGTTCATAGTTGTTTTTATTTAAAAGAAGAGTGAAAGGCAGATATTTTATTGTTACTAAGATAGATTTAATTCATACTCATGCTCCAAATGAGGCCGTTCGAAAAAAGAAATATTTTCAAAACAATGAAATATTATAAAATCACCCCGCAATTGATGTTGAATAGTACGCACACATTAGGTCATATTTCGAAACTTATGGTATAAAAAGTAAATAAGACAAATCATCAGAAAGCCTCCTCTTAATAACAAACACACGTAATCATAAAATATACAAATGGATTCAGGTAGTGAACAGGAAAAAATGCTTGCAAATGAGGTAACATTTGATGGTCAATTAAAAAAAAGAAAAAACGTGATTTGAAAACACGTACGTGGAGTCAACTTTGTGCGCGACGTATATTAAGGCTAAGAACTTATCTGCGAACTAAGTGAACTGCGCTTCTTACGTAAGTGACAGCAACACCTTCGTCAAACATAACAGCTTCGAATACTCTCAAACCAAGAATTTTCGCAATTTTCGTTTCGCTTGACCAAAATCAGACGATTTGGTTTATTATCTATTTAAACACTCAACATTATAGCATAGCCTTGACTAAAATACGTATACCAAAGCTTAGTAGACAAAATCATTTTACAAGAAGAAAATGAGATTATAAAAGAATTGATGAAGTCTCAAGAATTCAATGACTTTTTTGTAAATGTTGCCAAAGAAATAGGTAAAGATTATAAATTTAATAAGAGCAACCATCCAAGCTTTCAGAAGATTGTAGGAAAAGGCATTAAACAGAATAACTTGGAATTTGTTCCAACAAATGAATCTTTTTTATGAAAGGTCATTGACAAATTTAATGTGAAGAAAGCAACTGGAGTTGAAAAAATATCAGTTAAACTCATGAAATATGGCAAACCATCCTTACCTAGTGCCAACAATAAATAGTTAACCATTCAATAGAAACTTCAATATTTCCAAGCAGACTAAAAGAGGCCCAAGTCACTCCATTATTTAAAGAGAATGTTATGTTTGACCTTTTTACAAAGAGCAACTATGTACCAGTCAGTTTACTACCTATTCCATCAAAAATATTCGAAAAAGTTTTAGCTGAACAGTTGTCTACTTTCTCTGAAACTATTTTTGATACATTTTTATGTGCATTTCGTTCAAAAGGTCACGGTTCATGGTTGGCAAACAACATTATTAAGGTTATTAGAAGACTGGAAACAGGCGTTAGATAATAATGAATATGTGGCAGCCATTCTTATGTACCTGTCAAAGGCATTTGACTATCTGCCACATGATATCTTATTTTGTAAGTTATCAGCATATGGTCCCAACAAAAAGTCTACTGACATGTTATTATCATATTTGTCAGGGCGTAAGCAACAAATAAAGATTGGTTCTTGTGTCAGTAGCTGGGCAGAATTTCAAAAGGGGGTTCAGCAAGGATGAATTTTGGGTCATATGCTATCAACGTGTTTATAAATGACATTTTCTATTTTATTCAAAAAGGAGATTTATACAACTATGTGATGACATCACATTGTCGTTTCATTTGTCAAATTTTAATGAAGTAATACTACAATCAGAAAGTACTATTTTGATAACTGGTTTCACTTTAATTGTATGCAGGCAAATCATGAAAAGTTTCAGGCCATAGCTGTTGGAAAAAAAACCTTTGATAAAACACCCACTTTTGATATTGGATCTGCAAAAATAAGCTGTGATGAAACTGTAAAATTGTTAGAAGTAGGTATAGACTTTAAACAGTGCAACAGTTAAATATTTTAAAAAGAATAGGTAAAAACTTGAGCAAATTAAATCGACTAACGATATTTCACACATTCATACAGTCAAAATTTAACTTTTGCTCACTATCATGGTATTTTTTGTTCAGAAGGTGATACTAAAAAATTGAAGAAAAAAAATACAGGAAAGGGTTCTAAGATTTGTATATGAAGTCTATTTCAACACATGAAGGTCTTTTAATGAAGACAAAAATGCCAACAATGTATATAAAAAGAACAAGAACAAAGGCAACAGAAATAGTTAAAAATACTTAATAATTTAGCACCCCTTGTTTTATCAATTCTTATTGAAAAGAATCTTTCAGGCAAATTTCCAATTTTAATCAGTTCAAAAGTCAATTATCTTTCTGGAATGGTAAAGAATGGTAAAGAATGTACTTGTTTTGTTTGCAAAAAATCAGACTAAACTTTTCTTACTGATGCAGCATACCAACCACACATACTAGACTTTTTTTTATTTTGGTTCAGTTTTATTATTTTTTGGTTACTTTGCTTTAGTTGCACGATAGCTTTATTCCTTATTTGCTTATTATTTTATTCTTTAGCTAGTAATAGTAGTATATTTTTAGTGTTTTTATGCTCCAACTGCATGTATTCTCGTATCATAGTACTGACTGATATGTATTTTTGTTTGTCTAAATGTCTTCTATGTGTATATGTATGTCTTGTTTTACTTACCTGCATGATTATGTATGATTGTAAATATAATGTTTGTCAGTTCAAAAGCTCACATAAAAGCTTATGTTTATTGTTTAATGTCTTACCGACTTTAAATAAAGCTTGTCTGTCTGTTTATCGTGGTTTACTTAAGACATTCCGTAAAATAAACAAAATAAGCAAAATAAACAACTGACTTGACTTAAACCACAACTTCGACTGACTGCAATCCATCCAGTGTAAACACCAGCCTTGACTGAGAGCAATCCATCCAGTGTAAACACCAGCCTTGACTGAGAGCAATCCGTTGAACAAAGTAAACACCAGCGTTGACTGAAAGCAATCCGTTGAACAAAGTAAACACCAGCGTTGACTGAGAGCAATCCGTGGAACAAAGTTAACACCAGCATTGACTGGTAGCAATCTGTGGAATAAAGTAAACACCAACCTTGACTGAGAGCAATCTGTGGAACAAAGTAAACACGAGCCTAGACTGAAAGCAATCTTTGGAACAAAGTAAACATCAGCATTGACTGACTGCAATCCACAAAACAAACAACAGTCATGACTAAAATCAACCCGTAGGACAAATACAAAGTTAACACCTGCCTTGACTGAAGGCAATCATTTGAACAAAGCAAACATCAGTCATGACTAACTGCAACCCGTGGAACAAAGTTAACCCCACTCATAAAATTTGCTTGAAAGATAAAATTTTACAAAGCTGGAATGCAAGATTAAAAGAATATGATAAATTGTCAATTTACAGACAGTTTTAAATAAAATAAGTATGTTATAGATGTATCTTATAATTGAATCTTCTCTTTGCTATCTAAAATACGTATTGGTACATTCAAACTAAATATCAAAATAGGAAGATATAATAATATTGATAGAGCTAATCGCTTTTGATTTTTTTTGTAATATGAACATAATAGAGGATGATTTTCATTTTATATTAGTATGTCCAGCCGATAGATTTTTAAGAATTCAATTTTTAACATTATTTTTGCTATATTACATGCCTCAAGTAAATCTCTCGTTTTGAAATTATAGTTATATAAAAGCAGCTGGGTATGTCAGCTTTCATATCATTTCGTAAAATACACACCTACATTGTTCTCTGCTATCTGTAATTTTTGTCATTTTATATCAGTGTTTGTTTGACATTGCATGTTTATGCTTTTGCAAAAAAAGTATTCATTCATTCATTCTTTCCCCGCACCGCCTTGACTGAAAACAGTCCTTTGGACAAAGCAATTTAAACGTCAGTTGTGGCGAAATGCAATCCTTGTGTCTAGGCGAAGTAAACAACAGGCTTGACCGAAAGCAATCCTTGAAACAAAGCTAAGTAAACATCAGTCATGACTAAAAGCAATCCTTGTGACAAAGCATAGATAGTAGCCTTGGTTGAAAGCAATCATTTGGACAAAAGCAAAATAAACGCCAGCCTTTACTGACATCAATCTATGAAACAAAATAAAGTGAACACCAGGCAGCCTTGACTAAAAGCAATCCTTTGGACAAAGCAACGTAAACATCAGTCTTGACTGAAAGCAATCATTGGAACAATGCAAAGTAAACATGACTAAATGCAATCCTTATGACAGAGCAAAGTAAACATCAGTCATGACTAAAAGCAATCCTTGAGACAAAGCACAGTATCCTTGGTTGAAAGCAATCATGTGGACAAAAGCACAGTAAACGCCAGCCTTTACTGACAGCAAGCCGTGGAACAAAGCATAGTGAACACCACGCAGCCTTGACTGACATCAACCCATGGAACAAATCAAAGAATTAACATTACGTAGCCTTGATTGAAAGGAATCATTTGGACAAAAGTAAAATAAACACCAGCCTTTACTGACAGCAATCTATGGAACAAAGCAAAGCAAACACCACGTAGCCTTGACTAAAAGCAATCCTTTGGATAAAGCAACGTAAACGTCAGTCATGACTAAAAGCAATCCTTAGGACAAAGGCAAAGTTAACACAAGCCTTGACTGAAAGCAGTCATTGGAACAAAGCAAAGTAAGCATCACTCATGACTAAATGCAATCCTTGTGACAAAGCAACGAAAACACCAGTCATGACTAAACACGCTTTGTAACAAAGGAATGTAATAACCAAGCAGCCTTGACTGACTTCAATTTGTATTATTCGGTTGTTAGTTAGGACTTTTCTACCGTGTATAAAATGATGCCACATAAACGAATTAAAGAACAGTTGTTATATTCAATTAAATAGTCCCTTGATAAATCAAGCTCTCGCTTCATTTCTTGAAATGACTACAATGTATTTTTCAGCGTTTTAAGACGGATACATATATTATTTGGACATATTTAGATATGATCAAGGTTTTGAATTTTTCAATTTACAATATTTAAATTAGATTTGGTAATATTCTATATAGACAGGTTGTTGATATTACAATACAATTTGTGCTCCTCTCATAGCCGAATTGTTTCTCTACTGTTATATATGGATCACAGTTCATGGTTATACTACTCCTATCTATTTAAGCCGTTCATAATTTTAACTTCGAAAACTCTGTTCAAAACATATACCCAAAAGAACTTTAGTTGACCAAGTCTAACAATAATAGTACTCATGCACTTTTTACTGGTTTAGATATTAGACTAGAAAATGACAGCCTTCATATATACATTTACGAAAAGAGATGATTTAGATTTTCTTATTGTAAATTTTTAACTCACAGGGCATGAACAAGATGGTCAACAATAGGTAAGGAAGCTCTCCCTTCAAAATAAGATTTTCGAATTTTTCTCAACAAAAACATTTATTAATTTTATTCACCGTAACAAAACTTTGAAATAAAAATAGGATTACTACTTGCAATTTCTCAATTAAAAAAAGCAGGTGTTGCTCACCCAGTTTTTCTTAACGGAAATATAGTCTATAAAGCACATTATTACAAACAAAACCCCATTGATTTATCAACTACACTTAATATATTTATTTGTGAAGGATACGATTTTTAAATGTACATTGTTTTCACAAAAAGAGGTACTAGTAATCGACCATGAATTGCAGTATGTCGATCATTTTTTAGTACAACACTACATCAAGTCTCGCCTATTAGTATTTGACGTTACTGCTCCAAATCCAATCCACTGGAATTTAAGTGACCGATTATTCCTAATTCTGGTAATTTTGATGATACTATCATTCTTCAATATGTTCTGAGCTAGCTTCCAGTAACTACGAGGGTTTTTTGAGCGCATGGATATCTCATTTTGTCTATATGGTATATGTTGAGGTATTCCTTGTAGAGAATTGGAATTATTATTTAGTGAATTTGGTATGTTTATTTATTTTTTCAATTCATATTTGTTTTTACATTTAAGCCTTATAAAAAACAAGTTTAACCCCTCTGCATATTTCATGCGTCTGTCAACAGTCAGGAGATGTTGGCCATTGACATACCTTTGTGTCGTTAGTTTTAAGTTTGATTTTGAAGAATTGTCATTGTTTTGTTACCGCAGATTTTATTACTTTAGTTGTCACGTCTTTCAGAGCTTACTTGACTGTCTAATTAAACTCCTTGAAAACCTGAGGGTGATCGCTCAAAATAAAGTATTTACAACCTGTATTTAGTATTTTTGTTTTATGCTGATGCATTTTTTGTTTTTTCTATTCACTGGAAGCAATCCGTGGAACAAAGTTAAGTAAACATTAGCCATGTCTTATAGAAGCCCTTGTGTCAAAGCGAAGTTAAAGGAACAAATAATTCACTTTTGTTTTAAATTTGAAGATACGTTTAACAACTAGCACATAAATGAAATACACGTGTTGAAACACTGTCAATCAGTCTTATGAACCTCTATCCTCTACAGTAGTTGTTAATCTTTCAGATATTTCTACCACTAGTGTACTGATTGAAAATCCTTTGAAGATTTTCAACTCAATCTGATGTATAAATGAGCATGTATTTCTTAATCGTAAACGATCACACAGCTGTGCTATTCTCCAATTTTTAACCTTTCCTTGACTGCCAATATGTTCATGAAGGGTGATGGAGCTACATGTAGTACAATGCATTATCTATATAAAAAAAGATTTTTTACTCGTTGTTTTAAACTTCATTTTTGTTATGGGTTTGTTTTGGCCAGCCAAACATTGAAAAATACTAAAACAATTTAGCGATTGCGTTCAAATTTTACAGATGTTCGGCTTACAAATGTGTGAATCTGACAAAAAAAAAGGACAAGAAGACAGACCATGGAGATGAATGATAAAAAGGTATAAGAAAAGAACAATGTTCTTTATCATAGACAGGTTAACTGGTGCTAATGGAGGTTGCTCGTTAGTGACCCTATTCTTCATCTAGAGGAAATGAGATGAGTCATGTCTGTTTAGTAAAGGGGAAAATAAAAAACTCAACCTGTCGGTACAAGATGTGAAAAATAAGTCTTTAATAGAATAATAGAAAATTATGAAATAATACTTTAGGAATTCAATGTAATAAATTCAGTACTCCCTTTTACTGTCCATATGACAATGTTCACTGATATTACACTGTAGCTAGCTGTTATGAAGAATGATCATTTCGGGCTTTTAGAAGGCGATCTGCAACTTTGTATAACCCATCAACGGTCTGTAAAGTAAAGGAAATAATGTATATTAAGTCGCTGTCTCCATATAGATAAATAGAAACGAGAAGAAGTTGCCGAAAAATTGTCACAATATTCATTTGGTGGGAACTCTTATGATCTGAATCTTCTAATATTGTAAATTAGTAATGATTATTTAGATTAGATGGGCATATAGTTAATAATAGCGTATATTAAAACTTCATAATCAGGGTTACGTTCAGCCTTTGTTAATATCATCACTATCATCCGTTTTACCGGATTGATAACCTACTAGCTGCAGTGGTGTAGCTCCTTTAATAATTGTATCGGAGCGAGTCAAAGAAGCTACATGTATGTCATGTGATTTTCTACGGTGTTTTCTAAATGACAAAAGTGTTTATTTTGGACAAGATGTTACTTTTTTCGTGTGATTTATTGCCACGTTATTTCAGTTCAAGATCATATGTTTCGGTGTTTTCACAAATAATGTTGTTTTGTCCAAAGTTTTAAAGTGAATTTTGGCTTCTTTATTTAATTAGCTTATTTCGGATAATTTTCCATCATTTCCACATTAATTTTTATGTAGATCATTACACTTAGTTGAATTGAATGATATCAACCAAATGTGATATGTTTCTGATGGGACGCCTTTGTGACTCGTATTGGGGAGCGACATTATTGTTAGTAAACTATGACCGGTTACACTAATCAATTGCGTAATGGGCGGGGGGGTTGCACTTGACTTTTGAGACGAGCAAGCTGACCTTTCTGGAGCACCTGATGTCACTTCCTGGTTTTGTGGGAGTAAATACTGCTAGTGCTTAGGTTTTTGTGTTACATCTTGTTCTCCTTATCTTCATTTTTTATATATGTAATCTAATTTATTCGGTTTGTAATTCATTCATGTTAAAAATTCTTGTGTTTAAAGAGTAATCAAGGGAACCAAGGTTCTAGCGGTAATCAAAAGAATGTAATCCGTGGTAATCAAAAGAATGTAATCCGCGTTAATCAAAAGAATGTAATCCAGACATGAAAAACAGACACACACAACAAAGTACATAAAGTTACTAAAATAATACAAAGTAACAAAAGCAAATGAGCAACTCGTTAAACTAATTAATCAGAACCAGTTTTATCAGAAAGTCCTTAAATACACAAACTATGCTCGCATTTATCATATTCCTGGCTGTATGCTTGTCTTGTAATGCGGTTCTCGTCGATAGTTACATGTCAGCATCATAAGCGTGTCATATTCGCCCAGTGTCTTTTCTGGCATGAGATCCACCCACTGTCAGCATAGAAAGCAATGGCAAGTAATGACGCAAAGCGATGAACTCCAAGAATGTATATCTGTTCTGGACAATATTCAGGGCTTGAAATTTCGAGTCTCCCAAACACCAGAAGACCAATTAGAAATTGGAGCATTATATGAAAAAAAAACAAGTTTTCGTACGATTTCTGAAATCTTTACACCGGCGAAATTTAATGTTATTTTCCCGAGTGCTCTTCCTGCACCTTTCGCTAGCACTTCGGTGTTTTTATGAAATGTCCACTCTACGTAAATATGACACCTAAGTATGGTATTCATCAACAGTTTTTCCAATCATGAATTCCTATTTGGTTAATACTTTTTTTTACCATCGATCTCTAAGTGTGGGTCAAGATATGAGGCTGAGTTCACAGTAGTATCCAAATTTGGGAAATCACTAGTTACACTAATTAAACTGCCTTACTGGACAAAATCTGGTACCAAAATAAACATACTCATATAACAAAATTTTCATCTGAAACGTTGTTTGCCTTCCAAAAAGATCAGAATCCACGTTAATTTCCGTTTGTAGAAAGTAACAGCATTGTTTTGCTTTAGAAATATATTATTACTTAAAATCGATCAACAACAATTTCCCGCGTAAACTTCTCCTTTGCTCTTGATTGAGTGACCTTCCATTTTACCCCCAAATAATCTTTACCAGAAGTGGGGAAGAGTATAAATTAATGAGTTTTTTTTTCCAAAATTGGAATATCGTCTAAATCACTCCACGGTAATTCGTCGGATCTCTGGCGTCTGTGTCAATATAAGGCATATAATAGCTTTCCTCTAGGCTGATGGGATAACACGTGTTCAAGATCCGCTGATTTTTTTTCAAAGCTTCTATAATGATGGGGTTCTTCAAGACACACCAAAGTATTTGGTATAAACAAGAAGCCGAGCGATTTTTGGCACGTAAAACAATGTCTCGAATTTAGTCTTTTGTGATGTTACAGTTTATATTTTCTTCGCATAGAGGATTTTACTGCGTATTTTTTTCAATAACATTTTGTTATTCTTTTTCTTATTAAAGTGTTTGTCCCCTAAATCATCGTAGGTATTCCTTTGATATAAATGATGAATTCCTGTCGCCAACGTTCTAGAATGTCTTGTTCATTCCTAATTACAAAACCGTCATTCCCTATTATTTTCATCGCGGTAGACTGTTCTCGTTTAGGGCCCAGTTTTTATTCTCTCCAAAAGTTCGTTTAGGTTTTTCGTACTTGGTTTTTCAATATCTACTACTTGTGTTCTTCTGTATTGTTCTGTTTGCCTGAGTAGTTTTTGTATTTTTGTATTAGCATATTAATATTGTGGTGCAGATTTGTCATTTCCATCTCCATTGCACTTGAGGATTTATTCTCCTTTTTGCTTACATCATAACAAATAGCCGTAAGTCCGTCATTTCAAGTGTTTAGATATTTTGTTTTGTTTTGTTTTGTTTCATTTGTTGTTTATTATTATTATTATTATTATTATTATTATTATTATTATTATTATTATTTTTTTTTTTTTTTTTTTGGGGGGGGGGGGGGGGGAGGTTGAATGTATTTTAGACTCTCTTTTTCTGCGGCCATGCTCATAAGATCACTTTCAACTTTCACTTTGAGTTGGGGTGTGGGTAATCATCGAGTTCGAGTTACAGTTGCATTTCTAGTCAACTCCAGACGCTATTTTTGAGTCATTTATCTTTTTCTTTCACATTTGAATAGTTAAATACACTATAATTATTTAGTTCATCAGTGTCACGAAGAACTGTATGTGATCTACTAAGTATTTCTCTCATCGAATCAGTCATCCGTGAATACTTTGTTTTGTTTAATTAAAATTACAGACGCTACCACTGCTACTGTTTCAGTTTTATTTATCAATTTTCGCTTATGCTTCCTCATAGGCATATTAAAGAACACAATATTGTCGAGGTTTGTCAATAAACTTGATCGAGCAAGCTTCTTTCCTACTCCAGCAGTGCTAGAGGTTGTGTTGCAAGCTATTTTCTGACTTGGTGCCATGCTAGGGGTATGGAAGAACGAAATTCCAACCTCTTACATTGTAGGAGTACACTTTCCTTGCTTCACCAGCACAGAAACTCATTTTCACGTTTTGGCCGTGTATCAGGAGTTTGGCAAACTTGAATTGACCAATACATTGTAGTTCACGCTTGTTTTCTTTGTTGATATAAAAATGTCGTATGTGCCACTCGTAAATACTTTTTTTTGGTCTGTTTCGTATCAGACAAATAATAGGTAAAAAGATAATGAATCAATAATAAAAGAAGACCCTAAAACCTATTCAACACGTACTTGCCTACTTAAATATATCAGAGTTCCTTCTTTATGTGAATTATTTGTTCATATTGATTTCCATGGACTTGACTACGACAGATGCATAGTGCCATTGTATTGTAACTTAACCATAAGCATTGATTCTCCTAATAATAAATAATGAAAGCTGCTCTTTTGAAGTTCTACGTTGAATTTTAGATTACTAATCAAGCAGACTAGGTAATATCAGGATTAACGGCGCAACACCAGTCCATTTAAAAATCATATAATACAATCATATATTATAATTGTATAAAACTGCATATCACTGTGTTTCAAATCATATACCCGAGATCGGAAGAAAACGGGCTCGCCGAACTTCACTGACGAGATGACTTTAAGTACTGAGATAAGGAAAGTTATATTATCTGAACTGGAAATGAATAAGGAACTTTGTTATAAAGTCTCCACCATCGAAATTTGTAGAAAAGCACAGAAAACTGAGTGGTTATATTTACCAAGACAAAAACATCAGTCAAAAAAATGTGGAAAGCGAGGGAACTGTTTCGTACTTCACCCTTCAGAGTTCAGTTCAACTCCTGCCTCAAGATTTAGAGTTTTCTTGTAAAAATGATATACACATGTAAAAATGCCTTTAGAATAAAGTGAATGTTTGTTTCAGTGATTACGATTTCCGGAAGTTTTTTTTCCATTTCGTTAATTTTGGAGGATATAAATTAAATATGAAGTAGTTAGCGTTTCAGTGTGTCCAAATGAACTTAGAAATTTGAGAGCTGAGTTCTGAAGCAAGAAGATACACTACGTTTTACAAAGTGAGTGGTAAACATACTTCAGCATTTTTTAGTTCTCGAATGAAGGAAGTTTCCCTTTTTGGTTTCTTTTGGTTGGACTTTTTGTCTTCTGATTCGGATTCACCAATTTCCCTTCCTTTCTTTTCCTTCGCTTTTACTTCACTTTTTATCTGAAAACGACAATATAGAAAACTAAAATATAAGTTTAACCAATCTTTACGACAAACGTGATGACTTTTTATTCAGCATTGTCAACTTTCCTTTCATCTGTGGCAACATCCCTTCGGCTCCTGCGTATGGAGTGTTCATATCACAACTCATACGTTATGCCAGAGCTTGCCGAAACTACGCAGACTTACTTTTTGTATCGCGCTAGAACTCTAACAAATAGGCTTCTGGAACAGGGTTATGTTGCTACAAGATTGAAGTCATCCCTACAGAGGTTTTATGGTCGTCATAATGAACTGGTGGATCGTTATGGTGTATCCATCAGCACCATGAAAACTGATTTATTCAACGGGTCATAGTTTGCCTTTCCTCGTTTGTCTACCCCGGACTTGACTTTTTATGAGCAACTCGGCGGGTGTTTCTAGAAAAGCAGAGGACGCTTTCCCTACCGGTGCACCTGGTCCATGCTCCCAGTTTTTAGTGGAGTCCGAGTTGCTCATTTACTTTTTTTTACTTTGTATGTATGATTTTAGTTACTTTATGTTCTTTGTTGTTTGTGTCTGTTTGCCATGTCTGGTCTTTTTCCCTGGATTACATTCTTTTGATTACCGCTATAACCTTGGTTCCCTTGATTACTCTTTAACAAAGAAGATCTATATTTACTGTTGAATAATCACTTCGTGAAAAAACTGTACTTTGATTTCAGGATGGGGACGTAGTAGCGATAAAATATCTCATATCATATTACGTCTCTATCATACTCAAACGTTCGGCATCAGTCTTGGTGTCTTTTTCCCCTCGTCGCTCAGAAATATACTTTAATCAAACATTAAAATAGACAAACAAGAACTGAATATAGATGGTTGTTATGTACGTTCATTTTGTGGTCCCACGAGAAAAAAAAAAACGCATTTTAAGCCCGATTCATACACGATAACCTCAGTATTTCCTGGGTCTAAAAAAGTTCTTCAGTATGTAGACCGGGAACATCTTGAAACTTAATTCCATTTAAATATACTCCCACGGAAAATCGGTAAGGGGTGAAAGCTTCATTTTTCCTCCACAGGGGAGGCAAACGTCATTAATATCTTGATGACGTTATAGGTTCACTATGCAATATTGGACGCCAGAAGTCAAGTGAACCCATTTAAATCTGTTGGGACAATGTAGACCAGTCGACAAAAGTGTTCGTGTTTTTTTTTACCACAGCAGTAAGAAATTTCTAAAAAAATCACTTATAATAGCTGTAATATTGTAGGGGACCAATATTAACCCCACAAAATACCTGAAAATTCATGAAATGTGCAAAGAAAAAATTGGCATGTATTCATATGAAAAGTAATGAAACCAGAGCACTGCATCCTTCCGAAAAAAATGCGGTCGCGTCATTTTTCCTTAATTGAAAGAAGTACTTGCAAACATTATTGTGGTACACTGAAATGTATAAAACAGTAGAAGAATCTAATATAATCCTGAATTGCGTTTCGCAAGAAATGAAAATTATATTTTTGAATAAAAAAAATGAAACTTTGAAAGAAGTAATTAGATTATGATGACGTAATGCCTTATCAACAATTATGTCAAGAGAGAATCAAGATAATATTTGAAGGGTTTTGTTAAAAAAAAATTTCTATCGATGAAAATACACACATATATATATATACGCATTTTAGAAAACAATCAAACAACGAAATCAATATACATGTATAGCTAAATTATATCACATCTAGATTTCTGGCTAAGAAAGTTATTTTAGTCAGTTCAGTTTTCGTGGAAATATTGCTCTTTTTGATGTGTCTACCCAAATGTCTAATCTGCTATTTATACTTAAAAATACCCCAAAGCATAGCAAATACGCGATAAAAATTGTTATATTTTTTTTATAACATTCCCAAGTGTATTCACTTATTCCGTACAATGCTTTATATACATTTTGTAACATAAGGAAATCTGTTCTTAAAATGCGTCTTCCAAAATGTCCCAGTACCGTCGGAATGGAAAATCGTTAACTTTAATTAATAATTCTCTGTTAGGACCGAATAAATATGAAAAATGTTGGTCATATGATATATTTGTGATTTTTTCGCTAACAAAATTATATTTAAAACAATATTGTGATATTTCAACGTAAACTACGATTTTTCGTACGCCGTCAAATTGACAGAAGTAACTTTAAATTTTATGGAACACGGTCAGAACTATGTGATGAAACTATAATCTTGATCATATATATAGAATATGATTTTTCTGGACAAGTTTAAAGATATGACACTGTTTATTCAAAAAAGGGTGTTGTATAAGAAAAGTGTCCATATTTGTTAAAAACGCGTTGACGGTATTTTTTCAAAAGCTTTTTCCATACTACAGGAAAATGGCACAACATTTTTTCATCAGATGTGCTTTTTTTGTACAAATCGTAAATACCACATTTTGTCATGATTTATTCTGTACAATGGTACAAATAGATAACAAAAAGTCATCAATATTTAGTATAGCCCATTGACTGTCAACTACTGTTTGAATTTGTCTTGGCATGTTCTCAATCAGTTTGTTAAAAACTTCTCTGTTGAATATTTTGCTTTTTGGCGCCTCACTCGCACTCCTCCGTCAGATTTATGGAGAAAAAACCTTTGATACATCACAGTAAAGATATCGTGGTACCAGTGTCTTAAAGTGTGATAACGATGTTGGTGCGTCCATGCTAGCCGTCTTTGCTTCCTTAAGTCAAATTATACAGAAGTCGCTGAACCGGTTGGCATGGTTTTAGATCCCGACTGAGCAATCGTCTATTCACAGTACAGCACGAAAGTCTATCATTTATCCTGTTTTGCCATTTAATGCACAGGATTGATGTCGATTTCATCCGGTTATTTCTACAAATACGGTACAAATTGCGGTCATCATAGATAAATGTCTTTTGTGGCCTCACAGGCGAAACTTTTGGTTTCACAGTTCTTCTCTGAGCAAGGCACCGGAGAGTTTTTTGGCGCATATCGAGGTCGCGTGCAATTTCATCCTAGGTGAAACTAGCGCTTCGCAAACCTACTATTTGCCACCCTATATGTTCTGGAACTCTTTGTGGCATCTTGCTGATGATCAGCTGAACAACATGGAACATCAGATAATGATAGAACATACAGTTGAAGCTATTACATGTGCATACCCACCCTTTAAAAAAATTCGCGATACTCGTTTATTTAATCGATATTTGAACAATACTATCTGTTAATGGTCACTAATTTTAAGTTGATGTTAAGTTTAAGTTTCCAGAAAAAAAAGAAATATAGATGTATATTGAAAAATAAATATTCCATATTTGTGATCAGAAGTATATGTGTTGCATTGAGTTTGGGAAAATTCAAATTATAAGGATTGAAACAAAATTGTTCGAATTTTGGTGTAAAATCTTTGCAATTTAGCGAACCAGAATTGAGTGTCTCTGGTGATGCCCCCCATTTGAAATGGAAAAAATTCGAATAATATCGATATAAAAACTAAACACGGAACTAGGAAAAAGTTAACCATAGTTGACAATACATTAAAACCCGAAATATAATTGAACCTTTGATTGAGAGTTCTACAGCATTTCCCCGGGAACAACTTCAGAGCAAAGTGGCAAAATGACAAGTTGAAAAACATTATTGAAAATATTCCTGAAAATCAATGTATCACTGTTCATGATTTTTTCTGAGAACTATATGTGCTCTGAGAAAGTTGAAATCCAATCCAATTATTTCCAAAGAACTGAAGTATCTTTTCACATTTCCTTATCTATAGACATTCTGTTTTGGAAATCGACGGATTGTCAAGTTTATCCGAAGAACCTAATGTAGTATGCGAATATTTTTATGTAATATCCCCAGACAAGAAGCATGAACAGCATTTAGTTTTCCATGCACATAAAAACTGATATCTCCGCAACTGTTTGGGAAAACTTGCCAATTCTGTTGGCAATCTTGGATATTAAAAAAATATTAGATTATTTTTCGAAAGCAGTCACTGAAAGGGTCCCCAAGATTGCCGCAGGCAATTTATTGTAAAATCAGACGGCCATTGCTGTAATGAGAGGCAAGTTCAAATTCAATCGGCTGTTGGTCTGTGCAACTTTACAAAACACAAACTTGAGACACCTCGTACTCATCATTGTAAAAGACATATTTCAGACAGAGGAAATACTACGGTATACACAAAATTTTCGACCGATGAAAAGAATAAGATCTGTGTATCGTGTAGAGACAACAACCAAAACTCAGACAGTATCGATAAGAAATGTTTCGTGTTATTGCAACAGTTGTTTGGACAGTTTTATCGAAGACTGTTTAACTTGGCACAGACTGGGCTTCCAATTGAAGTCAAGCTAGAATTAGACGAGCAACAAGGAATCGAAGAAACCGGTGAACTGAATAATGAGAGCGATGAAAAGAACAGTATTTTGCAATATAGAATGATAAGAAATACACACTCTATCGTCCCTAGGTCGTCTGTCATCAATATTTGCCAAAATTGCAACATGAATAAAAATTGTCTATCTTTGAAGGAAAATGTTCTGCTGTTTTTAATCGCAAAATATAAAAAAACTAAACATACTGTTAATATAATTTGATCATGTAGCGCCCGAAAAAAATCGCCCACATACACAAATTATAGTCCTACCGAGAATTATACGGCATGTGCCTTTTGAAAATAGGTACATGATATAGCAATAAAGGTATCGTCTTCATAATTAACTTAACATTCTCCCGATGAAACAACAAACAAACAAACAAAACGTAAAACAAAAAGAAAAAAATTAATGTCAACTGTAATTTTTACCGTGAAAACCTGAAACCTGCAGCACATCCGATGAATAGCAATAAAGGTAATGTCTTCATGGATTACATACCATTTTCCCCGGTTTGACAAAAACAAAAACAAAATAACATAAAGAAAAAAACAAAAAGAAATAAAAAAGAAATAAAACACCATGTATTTCTACATCTAAGTGGATATTCATGTAATACGTCGTTTTTGAGGTTCCGGAATTATCACCAACACCATGCGGAAGGTCGCAGCATTAAAACTATTCAGTACAGTACAACGGAAGCAACTTCACGTCAGTTTCCACAGGTTTTCAGTTGTTTAGCTTTGCCTATAAGGGACGGGGCTATTTGTTATCAATTACCTTAAGAGTTGTGATAATACAACGTTATAATCTATCACTATTTCTGCATTGTTTACTTTGTATACATCATAATACTTTGTTTAGTTGAATGATTTCGCCCTAGTATGAATTACTTTTTGTGACTCATGTCGGGGAGCTGTATTATTGTTGCTAGAGTATTATAGAGGTTATACACACTTACAATATAATGGGTGACTCGGGCGTAGCCGGAAATGCTTACCCTTCCGGAGCACCTTGTGTCACTTCAGTCTTTTTTGTGGGACTTGATATTGCTAATGAAATTTTGTTTTCTCTTTCTTAAATTTTTATATGTATTCTATTTTATTCTATATGTAATCGTCTTTGTTTCCTGTGTTCACGTTCAGGTAATTTTTTTTATTTTGATATATTTGAATTATCCAAATGCTGACGCTTAGGTATTTTTTGCCGCTATTCATGCTTTTATATCGCTGATGTCTCGACCAACAGAAATTTACGAGACTTCCTGATCATAAAGTTCAAACCATCACATCTTAACTCCACGGTTTTGTAGAACTGTCTTATTTTGGCATTGTAATTTGAGGCAACTGTTTACCTTTACTGTGAATCATTTTGTTTTTGGGGCAGCTGCAGCCTATCATGTGGTGTGAAGGTTTCCTCGTCCATGGGTGGCCTCGAGCTGACATTTTTCATCCCTGTGGGGTTCTTGTTTCTATGACAAATTCACCATATCCATTCTCATATATATTAATGGTATTTGGATGGATTATCTTTATTTTTTACGACAACTTAAAAACTGCAGTTATATAAGAATTTAGGGGATGTCCACCGAATATCAACCCCATGCAGCAAATTAGGTATTAGACAAAAAAGTGGACATGCTATTTCTTTTTAATATGGAGTGCTTATCACACTATGCTACCGTTCAGACTTGCGAAAAATTACGGTGACATGGGGACTTGCTCCCGCTATTAATATGAGCCCGACTATTATGTAAAAACAGACTGGTCGGACAACATGTTATGAAATCCCTTTGATAGATACCTCGTATTCTTTATCACGCATGGTTTTATTATTGCTCCTTATTGTGGTTGTGCCGCTGTTTTCTTCATTCGTTTCATTTTCATCGTCTTCATATTTTTCTTCTTTCATATGATCCATTTGGGTAATTACTTTCTGTAAGAATAATCAAGGGAACCAAGATTCTACCGGAAATCAAAAGACTGTACAGTAATCCAGGGACAAAGACAAGACATGGAAAACAGACAAACACACCAAAGAACATAAAATAACTAAAATAATACAAAGTAACAAAAATAAATGAGCAACACAGACTCAACTAAAAACTTGAAGCATGGACCAGGTGCGTCCTCTGCTTTTCTAGTCGGTTCTCATGGTGCAGATGATGCACCGTAACGATCCTCGAGTTCATGATGTCGACAATAAAAATTCTGTAGTGATGACTTTAATCTTGTAGCAACATATCCCTGTTCCACTATCCTTTATCTCAGGTTCTTTGGGGCAGAGGTGAGGTATCAAATCCCTGAAACTAGGATTGTTCAACAATAATACGTCATCTATATAGGAAACAGAGTTATTAGCTTTGTTATGCTAAAACAAATGCAGCCGTTTTAGGAAACACTATGAGTTTGATATGCAGATCAGCAGGCTGGAAATAAATAGTTTAAAATATATGGATTTGGCTGTACAAGATTAATATTAATTAAGGGTAATATTATGCAACCATGTAGCCGGCAACAATGAGCAAAGCCCTGCACGAGAGAGAGAGAGAGACGCACTGTAGCCGGCAACAATGAGCAAAGCCCTACACGAGAGAGACGCACTGTAGCCGACAACAATGAGCAAAGCCATACACGAGAGAGACGGACTGTAGCCGGCAACAATGAGCAAAGCCCTGCACGAGAGATGCATTAGGCCGATTTATCAAATAAAAGCATTATTAGACTATGAATATAAAATATAGCTTGGTTGTTAGTGTCCGGGAGAGAGAGAGAGGGGGAGGGGGCTATGGATTCTTTTCTGAGACAAACCTTTTTTTACCTTTAGCGAAAATACATTGAAATTTTTTTTCAGGATCTATCGAAAACAAATATTTTTTCCGCTATCTATTAAAAACTATCTTTTTTTGTCATCTCACTACCGCACAGGATCTTTCACATTGACAGCAGAATTTAATTTTTTGCTATTTTTTTTATAAAAAAACTTATTTTTCTCTCCAGTGACAAGTCAAATTATTGTTCTTCACATTTTCCATAAACAAACTTTTTTTTCCAAAAAAGTCCATAGCAAGAAAATCAAATGGTTGCTGCCTTCACACTCATCACACTATCAAGCGAAAGAAATAATCATGAACAGATCGATAACACGTATCAAGTATTGTAGCTTGGTCGTGAACGGAGCAAGTTAAGGTTCGTGAAAACAAATTTGCTACTTGTTCGACAATTTTATCAACTTGAATATTAAGGGTACAATGTAGATACTAGTTTGTATTTGATCTGATTGGATTGGAGGAAAGCAAAAAGGTCTTGGAACGGTGAAAATTCCAACCTGCACTATGTCCCATACTTGTTAAAAAATTTAAACTTTTGATCTGTCGTTTTTATGTAACACTAGCTTGCAATATGGAGCTATACATTTTATAAGTTTAAGTTAAGACTCTTAAAGGTCACTCGATTTACATGTAACTTTTTAAAGGTCACTCGATTTACATGTAACTTTTTTGTATTCTCTGTATGCTACTTCACGCAGGTTCTTGCTTAAGATGTGTTTAATTTATATTAATTGTGTACATGTACATGTATATGATAAACTTATACTCAATTCACGCCATGGAAAGCATCTTTTTTTATTTTAGTTTTAATCAGATGTTCGGTCCTATTTTTTCCCCAGATTTTATCATTTTGCTTTACTTTTTTATCAAATATGCAAATTTTACAAACAAATTTTGTTTCTCAAAATTATTACATTAATAAAATATAGTACCGACATTTAACATAAAAAATACAATGTGCATACTTCTCTTTCTAATTGTTCATCTTCGTCGTTTTTCTTTGAATTATCTCTCTCTTCCGTATACATCCTGCTTCTATTCATTGAACTCTTCTGAAATAAATCTGAGCAAATAAAATATTGAAATATTGAAATATATTTGAATGTCTATGAATAATTTTAAAGTAATATGAAACGTCATTATATAATTTTCAGTCAACTAAAATATTATTGTGTGGTTTTATAAGAAGTTTCCAACTCACTCACAAGCTTTAAACTTTCATTTTTAAATAAGTGAGCTGCTTTCGTTCATACGCCGATGCACCCCTACATGTACAAACCTTGGGTTCTCACACTAGCTAATCGTCCAAATGGTAAGAGGTTGAAAAAAAAATACAATCAACAAGTTAGCACTGATTTATTTTGGATAGTTTACAAAAAGCCCATTAGGGCTATGGCCAACAAAGCTTCAAGTATCCTTCCCTAAAATTTACTTAATCAAGGGTACAATGTAGAAATGTCGAAGGAATTGGCCAATAGGTTTCAGAATACGGTATACGCGTTAAAATTGTTATGGACGACACATCTTTGTTATGATTGTCTGTTTTCCATATCTGGTCTTTGTCCCTGGATTACACTCTTTTGATTTCCGCTAGAATCTTGGTTCCCTTGATTTCTCTTTAATTTACAACATACCTGATTATTTGGATTTTTGACTACGGCGTTGTTATTTTTCGGATTGATCTCATTTTTTGTCTTCGGTAATATCCCATTCAGCTGCAGTTTACGTAGTCTTTGCTCTTCTGCTTCTGCAAGTGCCTGTTCTTTTCTTTTAACGTCAGCCTAATATAAATAAATGACCCACTAAGTGTTCCTATAATGTAGCGTATACAAATCCAACAAAGCCCAATATATAACTGCTGTAAAATTTGTCAAATCAAAATGGCGGCGGAACATGATCAACTATATATGGTGACTTATGTTAACAACCCTACAAAACATTCGAATATTGAGCGATTACCGATGAGGTGCCTCCACAAAGATTCCTATTAAATTTTCAAATTCAACAATTCGCATAATTCCTGTAAAATTTGTAAAATAAACTGGTGGCGTAACATGATCGATCAACTACATAAAGTGACTAACAATCCTACAACACTTGAACAAAATCCGTTGAGCAGTTTATGACGATTTGCGTTCACAAACTGTGATGGACGGACGCGCGGACAACAGTATATCTATGTTCCTACCCCCGCATGTACAACCTTGAGCAATTGCCAAGGTTCTGCTAGAATGTATTCAGGAATATATTACACTTGAAAGTACACATCATAACTTAACAATCATGCCAGTTTGTCTCATGCGATAATATGTGTAGGAAGCCAAATGGAAAAGCGTGAATATCTATGTCTGTAAAAATTAATGGAACATTCTCGGGATTTTAACGGAAGTACATGTAGCAAGATTCGTAAACATGAAAAAGTAATCAAGGGAACCAATATTCTAGCGGAAATCAAAAGAATGTAATCCAGGGACAAAATCAGACATGAAAAACAGGCATATACAACAAAGAACATAAAATAACCAAAATAATACATTCAAAGTAACAAATGTAAATGAGCAACTCGCACTCCACTACAAACTGAAAGGGCATAGACCAGGTGCACCGATAGAGTAAACGTCCTCTGCTTTTCTAGAAACATCCGTCGAGTTGCTCATAAAAAGTCAAGTCCAGGGTAGGCGAAAGAGAAAAGGAAAACTATGACACGTTGAACAAATCAGTTTTCAATGTGCAGATGGATACGCCGTAACAATACACGAGTTCATAATGACGACCATAAAACTTCTGTAGTGATGACTTCAATCTTGTATTAACAAAACCCTTAACGTACGAGTTGTGATATGAAAACTCCATACGCAGGTGCTGAAGGGATGTTGCCACAGATGCAAGGAAAGTTGACAATACAGAATGAAAAGCCACCGGGTTCGTCGTATAGTTTTGTCAATACTTTTCCTTTACCATCGATCTCTAAGTGTAAGTCAAGATATGAGACCGACTTCACAGTGTCTATAGTATCCTTTCTATCAAGTTCTTTGGGGGTAGATGTGATGTACCATATCCCCGAAACTAGGTCTGTTTAACGATAATAAGTCATCTACATTTTGTATATAGCGGACACTGAGATTAAAGGATCTAGCTAAACGATTTTTCTTTTTTTGGATCAGAAAAGCTATAAAGTCAGCCTCATAAGAGTAAAGGAATAGGTCAACGAGTAGAGGAGCACAATTTGTTCCCATTGGAATCCCGACCATTTGTTGAAAAAACGCGTTCACCACACTGGAAAATTATGTTGTCGATAAAAAATTCGAGCATTTTGAAAACATCTTCGGTATATTTGGAAGATAATTTTGAATTAGTTATATAAAGTATGAGGAACAACCACCAAGAACTGTATATTTGTATCTAGGCGTAGTGTCTTTTTGAAGTAACAACGATGTATAATGTTTTTGAGTCGGGATTCCAAATGAGTATGGGGTATAAAGAAATGTAAAATCATAGGTTTTAATGCTATTGTATTCTGATAATAGTCTAGATTTGAAGGTTTCCCGAAGACCTTTCGAATTTTTCAGGATCCACACAGAATTAATACCACCATGGGAGTAACTAGTGTCGTGGTGGGACTGGAGACCCTTTTTGACAGCTGTGAGTATTGAAGTTAAAAGTTTTGAAAGATATTTGGTGGTACACTCTTCATACCCAACAATACATTTTTCTTTCTGTATTACATTCTGTATATGGAAAAGGTACTTAAATTCATTGGTAATAGATTTGTATTTTGTGTACAATTTGCAACAGGTACAAAATAATTGTACATATTGCAACTTGTATGACACGAAAATACAAGTCGCAACCTGTACAATTATTTATTTACATGATGCAACTTATACAACCTTTATCATCTTGCGCTTAACCTTTCATTACAATTCACTTTTTTGGAGTTCAAAATATTTTTTGAAAGATATGTAAGAATAACTAATTAAATGATTAGCAAATCAATGCTAAAATGTTCGAACCAATCACTTTTAAATAGTGTCGAATCGGATGTCCAATCAGTTGGAACTGAAAACAGTTGCTGTATGAAACACCAGTGTATAAGGTTGCAAAATGGCTGAATTTTATCCAAAAAAATGGTCCAGCTTGGAGAAAAAAAAACCTTCAGACAACAACATGTTATTCACAGAAGAAAATATTTTAACTCTCTTACAAGACATGACAAAGCATCGGCTGATCAGAGAAACATTGGAGGTGTTGTGATGAATGAACATGGAAGTTACAAAATATATGTAAGAACTGTAGAAAAGATTAAAGGGTACACGTCACATATCGAAATTATGGGTGGTGAAAATTGAATGCAGTTAATGTTCCTAATGTTGAGTGTAATTTGAGAGAAGTTGCATCTTCGGTTTTCATTGTATCTTTATGACCTATTTCATTTCAAAAATATCAAATGAAAATAAAAAATCTCTACCTACCGACCCTACAAAATTCTAAAATAGTGCTCGGAAACATAACATTGTTTTTCGGCCTTGGAAATTTCTCATCAATTGACTGTCATGCACCAATATCTGTCTTACATGCACAGGAAAGTGTTGATTTTATTCCAAAAAGTATTTTGATGGGTCAGATTCAGCAAATGCTGCTGTAGGCTATACAACGCTGTATATAGCGTGCATATTACAAATTGAAACACTTGGTCACCGATCGACATTAAACCACGTGATAATATATTAATATTAATGAATTCAAAGAATGAGCGTGGTCACATGACAACTAATTTCCCTGAATACACAATGACCCACATTCACGGGCTTGACTATGCCCGGGACTGTGTAAACGCTTAGATGCTTTATTTACATACAATAAAGAGACCCCACATGATAGCCAAGAACGTTTAAGAAACACCTTAGTCCGTTATGTATTACACATGAGTGCAAACCAGGTCTATCAGTATTGAGTATATATGTTAGCACTAAAACGAAAATTAAATCAAGTATAGGAACAGTGAGCTGATTGTCAGCGTCAGTCATATCGTGCAAATAATTGGCTACCACTGTGTTACGAAAGATTTATGGGGATTTTAGTGGTTTATATCCACAAAGACAGTCGAGTTATCTCCTAGAACTAACGATGTCCTAGCTTTATAATGCACACAATGGATGTAACGGATATACGAAAAGTGCTATCATTTTCAACGTTATAGTGTTATTTAATTATATTTTCTTTGTGTTTGTTAATTAAACCAATTTCGCACTTTTGCATTCTGTACTTGCTATATTTTGATACTAAACAATGTTTACATGCTATGCACAGAGTACGTTTGCAGGTTGCAATTTGTATTTTAGTGTCATAAAAGTTGCAATATGTACATTATTTTTTTACATGTTGCAACTTGTACAAAACTGCAACTTGTACATAACATATACATGTCATTTAATCATCAATACCATGTGCACAAACACAAACTTTTGGAATGGGTGCTCTTTTTTTTTCGATTTGCTCGTGCGTGTTTTTTTTTTCATATGACATGTATTTACACAATTGTGACATATTTACTTATGTAGAGGGTATTATTATGATAAACTGACTGGCAATAGGATAGAGCTATTACCTCAATAATAATGCCTCGAACCGCAAGAGAGGGCGTAATAAATGTTGGAGGCAATATCCCAAAGAGCAGCTGATGTAAATCAATCATACCCTCTACATAAGCAGATGTGGGCAAGTTTTTGTCAAAAGCATAAAAGACATATGTTATATAAAATTTAAAATTTTCTCTAGAGCCTGTTCATTTACCTTGCGTTCTTCCTCTAGTTTTTGAGTCATTTCATTTGTGTAGTTTTTATCATTAAGCCTAATGACATCGGTGCCCATCAGCTGATGTAGTCTTGCACGAACTTTGGCCGTCGATAGGGCACTGAAAAATAGTTGTAGTTAAGTACATTGTGTCGTAATCTGAATCGTTGAAGAATGGGTAGTTTACTTCGGGTGCATCCGGGGTTAAAGGTTAGGGGCATAATTCATTTCAATGAGAAGCACTCATATCCAGAATATGCGACTATGAAAGATCAAAAATGAAATATTCAATTACATTTTACATGTTTCTTTTCTTTTATTTTTACAATTCTTTAGATATACATAGAAAATAGGCAATATGCAATGGTCAATAAAAGTAGTTCACTTAATTGTGGGCGTGGCCTATAAAAATAGTTCGAAGATGCGTTTCATCGACTCATGAAACATCACGTGTAAAGGCGATTATCAATGAGATTAACATATTTTAATGACATGCACAGGGAATGTAATTATTGTATAATAATAAAAATATTATTTTAAAAGGTCTAACTCAGAAATTCTCAATCCATAATAATAATAATAATAAAAAGCAGTGAGTTACATATTTCAACAGAATATCATGGAAATTGCCGAAAGCGGTTTAGTAACCCCCTCTTTTATGAAAAAAAAAAGTTTCGTAACTCGAAATCTACGAGCTAAACATCCAAGAAATGAAATTAAGCAACACGAATAAGGAACTTACATCCATAGAAAAAACTGTACACTGTGTGTTAATTCCCGGCCTAGTATGAGCGACTGACGGACGAACAGAGAGAGACCTATATATCACAGGGCATTTATCGATGTACAGCTTACATGTACAATGTAAATGATTAAAAAAAAAAAAAAAAACAAAAACAAGTCAAATTACAGAAAAATAAAATGGCAAATGTTATTCGGTTTATGGGTGATTTTCAAAAAAAGGTCGTTTTTAGACGGCAACATGTAAAACAATTAATTCTTATTTACATAAATAGCTTTTTTTAGCGTGAAGTGTTCATACTTCTCGCATTACATATTTGACAGAAAGAAATAATGTGAGACAAGATATCAAGATTTAAAAGTCACAAAATTGAACAAAATTGGTTGTCCGACATGTTATGTGTGTTTGTGTTATTTGAACAAAAACAATTCATTGACACCACGGGAAGAAAAAAAAATAGCATATGCTGTAAAAAGTTAATATAAAGGCTAGTTCAACAGAGAAAACTAGAGAAACCTGGCCTTAGAATGTTGTTTTTTGTCAGTGAAATACATGTCCTCAGTGAAGTTGTCTGTTCTGTTACCGACATGTAAACTACAACTGTATGATTTATCTTTCTTGGACAAGAGCTCCTATAACCACATGGTAGCCGACGTCACTTCATGTACATAAAAGTTGAAGACGCATTTTATTCAAAACTACATAGAAGAAAACATTTAACCAATAAATATAAGATTGACTAAACCCGTAATTTTTTTTTGTTAGGTCCAAACTGTTACCATAGAAACAGTCGTTCCAAAACGCCGGTGTTTAGGTTTTAGCTATCTACATATATAGTGCTTCGGACGGCTAAGGATTTTATGAACATTTTTAATGTAGGTTTATATATGTTTGTTCTCCCCTTCCTGGTTCCCATAACTTCACAGTTATATTTAGATAGACATGCACAAGTCACATGACCTATGCATGATGTCATTGAATTTTTTAGGCTGAGGCAGCTGGACCCCAAACAAATTTCACTGACCCCCCACCCATCCTCTAGATCTCCTGGTTATGTGTTACTATATTCATGTATTGTTTGGGGTTAATCAATATTTGATTTACGATATAAGCATGTTTACAATGGAGAAATTATTGGAATGTCATGTCACTTATTATGGGGCTACTTGTTCATTATTTACGCATTTAAATATTTTCAGCGTTTTCAATTCCATTTTTCTGGAATTATAATCCCCAGTTCAGATTGCACAAATGCTTTTATGTTATTAACCTGCTGGGCTCCCCAGGTTATCTTTTACTTCCTTAAAGTTTTTTCAATGTTTAGGAATCAATTGTGGCATCTGCCGGGCTCCCCATGATATCTAGTCCACATCGTCCAAACGTCAGTAGGTGTGCCTGCCGGGCTTCCCCCAGGTACTAAGATAAGGTAGGCGTGTCTGCTGGGCTTCCCCCGACACTAAGATTTAGCATGTAGGCGTGTCTGCCGGGCTCCTCCAGGTACTAAGATAAGGTTGTAGGCGTGTCTGCTGCCCCCCCCCCCGGACACTAAGATTTAGGATGTAGGCGTGTCTGCCGGGCTCCCCCAGGTACTAAGATAAGGTTGCAGGCGTGTCTGCTGCCCCCACCCCCGACACTAAGATTTAGGATGTAGGTGTGCCTGCTGGGCTCCCCCCATTTACTAAGATTAGACAAAATTTATACAGTATCTGCCGGGCTCCCCCCAGATACAATGTACTTTTGTTTTCTTTCATTTTTGAGTTCACATGTATTTTCATTTTTTACATCTATCATGTATCTGCTGGGCTCTCCCCCCCCCCCCAGTTACTAATTTCTAAAATAAGTTTGTTTTCTACGAGTAGCCCCTAGATTGCCGAATTATGTTTTATGTTTTATGATTGAATATTGTGTATATGTAAATATTGTATACTGATGTTTCACTTAGTTTAAATGGAGCCATTTTAATAGATTTATTAACGTCATGTGTTTGCGTTTAAAGATGTTATAGGTTTTGTCTATATACACTCACCAACTTGTTAACTTGTAAGATACGAATGTACATTAAGACAAGATGTACGTATACATGTATTTACTACAAGTAGTTTTTTTAAATTCCATGAAACTTACACAGAGGTGTTGTCAGCTAAAATGATGGAAAAGATGTGACAGAAGTTTGATATGAATGTATGAATGTGGTTTCTCAGTATGACAAAATGCATACAGTTGTACAGAATAATTGAATGCGTTTTCATGGTTAAGAGTGCATTTGGGAAGGTGTGTATCTTGTTCTTGAGAGTATATAAATCGAACTTTAATGGACCTAGAGGGTATACGGCTATATCATATGTCAATGGAAAGATAAATCAATGTAGGTTTTGAATATCATTCTTTTCAAACTGAAGAGTGGTTAAGATTTCTGCTATTTTGCATTAATTGGAGGAGGGGTCATGGATCAATCGACCCCAATACACTTTGATAAGTGATTTAAGTGAAACCGTGCATTGTAGGTATCGGAAAACAATTAACTTGAAAATATCATATGTATAGAATTTAAACATGTGAAAAAGACTTTTTCCAACGAAAGTTGACAGCTTAATCACAGAACAAAAATGCCCCTAAAATTGGTTGCATTTTAGTGCATTTTCAATAATTAAGAGATAATGAAACACTGCAGAATATTACAATGTATATCTACAATTTGTCTAGTCTCCGGACTGTTTTATGAACAGAAACACATGTAAAGTATCGAGTCTACCCTACCTTTTGATGAAAAGACTTAAGGTTTTGAGATTTATTTTTATACATACAAAAATCATACATATTTTGTTTGGTTGCATTTCTCTTTATATGTTTGGACTTAAAATAAAACCTTAAAGATTTAACCGTGAATCAGGGATTCTCAAACAAGAAATGCGACTCGAGGGTTCATGATAAGGCTGGATTTCGTAATAAATTTGACAATACATAAACTGTGAACGTTGAACTTTGTATTGAAGCATGTGCAAACATGTACATGCATGTTGTCACAATATTTATGTCTAATGATGTTTAACTGTGCGCCATGCTCATGCTTGTAATGCAATATCCTCTGCAATGGCGGATCCTCACTGAAAAGGAGGGTGCCAGCCGGGGTTCCTCAGAAAAGGGTGTGTGTGCTAGGATATTATTTACCATTTTTTTGTCAATTTTACACATGAAAATGACAAATTTTCCAATAAAAAAGAGGTGCCAATTCCATATAGCCCCTCTGGAGTTGATAAAAACAAACCAGATTCCTTGTAAAAGTTCTAACACTAAAAGAAAAAATGAGTTAAGACGCTATAAAAACTGTTAAGATTTTTTTTACCTATCAAAAAGACTCCAGTTTCATAGTAGCCGTATGAAAAGGACACAATGGTAACAAAGTTGTTATAGAATATTAGTTCAAAGGAAACATCATTGTCCATGACAGGGGCGGATCAAGAATATTAAAAAAAGAGAAGGGCTTTGATCAAGACATTTAAAAACAGGGAATACAATCTATCGTTTGCTATATTTACTGTCTATAAGTTTGTTATAAACTTACTTTTTTGCGGCGTAAACATACATGTACAGAGCAGTTGTAGTAAGTGGTTTGTGTACATTGAATTGCGCGCTACTTCTGCTGTCATATTTTGATATGGTAGAAAAGTTGTTTTGAACATTTACAAAGTCATAGTTTTAATTTTCGGGTAGCTAATCATGTCTGTCTGCTTCACGCAAGAATGAATAAGTGAGCCACTTATGGTACACTCTAATTCTGATTTGTTATAATCTAAATACCAAAAAGAATTAAACTGAATATGGGATCACAACTGTAAAAGCATCTTCACTACCCTAGGGTTACGGTCTTGCCCCCTCCCTTCACGCAATGGGAGGGGCAGGACCGTAACCCTTGCCTAACGAAGATGCTGTAAAATCTAGGAATCGGAGATAAGCCACTCATTACTTGGAAACTTTTCATCGGTCTATATGATAGTAAAGGCCGATTTCATTTGAAATAATTCATCTACAAAAGATCTTTGTAACGTTCTCTTTTTCACGGTCACAAACTAAACGACTATTAAGCAATGACAGAGTTTCCCCCTTTCGTTTAAACCGGAATGACATCATTTATATAAAAACAGATGGACGGGTGCTTAAGGAAAGTAAAGAAAAGGCTTTAAAATTAATATCCTACCAATGAACCTGGTCCAAACCCCAGTTTTTTTTATCAAGCATGTAGCTGCTGTTGTATGGTATTTGAGTGGTGCTAGAAAAACAAGACAAACATTGGTGTACGTGATTGGTGTGTTTATTTGTCTGATGAAAGTGATTTGCCACCAGCTATTGATTCCTCAGAATCGGAGACTGAAGGTAGCTAGTATGATAGAGGAGTGAAAAAGTGAATTGTGGTAATCTATTGTTTATAATTTATGTATTTAAGAAAGCCCTCTTCTTACTTACAAAAGAATTGAAATTGTTATTGTTTTAAATTATTGTTGTTAACATCATTTTGAGTTCATTTGTAAAATATTATTTTATCTGAATTATTCCTCAGGTATTATGAATTAAACCAGTTGTATATGATCACCAGCTGAATGGGAAAAAAACGGTAGTCATTTGTATGGCAGATGAAAAAAATATTTATAATGAAACAAATGTTGTTTTTTAAAAGAAATTATAACAAAGAATTGGTAGTTCATTTCCACTGACGTTAATTTGATTGTTTGACACTTCATAACGTCTAACATTAACCCTGCTCATAAATGACAGTGGCAAGTTTGCAAATTGTTTTAATAAATTTTAGAAAATGTTCACTACTATGAAGCGTCTCTGAAAATAGTTAATAATGAAGTACTTTAAGGACAACATATTAAAATAGTTGTCATCATTGCGCTGGTTTAGAAGTAAGAAATGGTGATATTGTTGTTAAAAATTGACTGGTTTCCATGGAAACATAAAATAAACATTAGTTTTTGTTGTGATTTTTATTCATTTTGCATTATATACCATTCTACTACAAAGTCTCACACAAAGTTATCAGGAAAGTCAATACCAAAGTTGAACAAAATGGCAAAATATGGCATTTTAATGAAAAAAATGTGATTTTCCTATGAAAGATTCAGTCAGTTGCCATGGAAACGCAGAATTGATATTCAGACATTTAAATATTTTTATATATATATTTCATCAATACCTATCCACCTGTACAGCTTTTGTCAAAAAATGAGCTTGGGCCAAATTTGATACTTAGTGAACCAACCCCTGGGCCATTGATTTCGAAACATCATGTCAGTGGAGTAGGTACTATGATGTGGCTATGATCACGTGTATGCTGTATTGTTACTGTCTTCTAGGTTACTGCTAAACGAATAACATGATGGACAACTTCAATAAAGTATTCAAAGAAAAAAATCATTTTTGAGCAAATTTAACAATGTTTAAGGTTACGTTTATCGTTTTAAACACAAGTGTGAAAATAAATTGCTTTTTTTCAAATAAAAGTATACTAAAATACAATTTCACAGAATTCCAGTAACATGATGAACACCATTTGGTAACATACAAGACAGTCTTTAAATTCATACCAATCACTGAGATTTTACAAATCTTAAAAAAATCATTGAAATTCTAACGTATTATTAAAACTAGAAAACTAAATTACATGCACGTATACTACTGACCAAAAAGAAATATATTAATGCATACAAAATAAAACGTATGATGTTTTGATATAGTCGGTAACAGAATGGATAAATACAATAACAGGAGAAAATGAATCATATATCAAATGTGTCTCAATTTTTTTCTTCAAGAATTTTGTGTAGGTTTATAACATTTTTATTACATGACTGGTTGAAGGGATTTTCATTCAAAATTGTCCGTTCTGTTATAACTTTGTCCATTATGTTTTTACAATGTTCTTCATGATACACCCAATTGTATCGATTTTGCGCGAAAAATAAACACAATGAAAAATAATAAAATCGCATATATTGTTCACTTTATGTATACAAATGTATGTTGCCTTTGGTGAAGTAAAACCTGGAAGCACAGATACGTTTTTGCCCAAACGCGTAAAAATGTCTTACAGATAAATTCCAAAAACTTTGAAAGTTGATTGAGAACATGATTTGATGTATATCATAAACTGAATATTTTTTTCCATCAAGATGGAGTAATTTTTGTAGAATCTTGACAATTATACAGCATTTGTTTTCAGAGTTTTACAGAATTTAAAAATTTTTGATTTTTCATGTTGATAACGGGATGGAAAAGATCCAGGTTCATGACGACAAAGATTTACATTTTATACGAATTATGGTTATTCCTTTTTGCATTTTGCTTGTTCTCTTTAGAAAATGTTTTCCTCTAAACAATAAAGATGTTTTCATCATTCAGTTTCTATGTTTGTTTTCCAAGAATTCCAGAAATTGATATCGATCTTTTTTTAAATGACCGATATATCTGGTGGCATACGTATTTACGCAGATAATTTCTGGACAGTGCACCGAGACGTCGCTTGAGACCAGAGAGGCATTTTGGTGATCCTTTTATTGTTACTTACAATGGTGATATATTTTAACTTGTCACGGTATAAAGCCATGTATAAAATATAAAAAAATTATTTATTTATAGTATTATACAAAAAACTGATTTTCCGGACTGGCAGGCAGAGGGACCGAAATTAGGACAGACAAACGGAGAGTTAACGGGTGTACTATACAGTTACATTTAGGCGCACTGTTTCGCAAACCAAGTTGACCCGGTCTTACTAATTTTGTAAAACGTTAAATTAAAAGATGAACCTTGGTGGATATATTGTTTAAATGTAGTTAAGCATTTATACATAGATGTAATATTTTGTAATGGTATGAAACAGGTGCAATTTAAATGAAAGATGGTATCCAGAACGTTTCACTCCCCTACCGTATTAGTTTCTTCCCACAACATCAGCTGGCTGAGTTACAAAATACCTTATTACGCATGAACTTTAGGAACTAAAATAGTAATAAAATGAATCGAAAAGGGTGTTATTATGTTTAACCCTTTCCCATATTCATGCATGCTTTCATCCTGTGTTAGGGTCTAAATGCCTGATAGTTTATAAAACATAGTATTTCGCAAATATTTTTGAAAGGCACCCCCCATTTGTATTAAAACTCAGTAATATTCTTTTAAGTATGTTACCATGGATTTTCTAACAATAATCGCTAAATCACTTATAAATTAATTGAACCTTCACACACCAAGGATAAGAAAAATACGTAATTTTTATGACAAAATACCTGAAATTTATGTGTGGACCGCCTAAAAAACAGCTTTATTTCCATAAGATGAGACAAAATTTTCAGAATTGACCTAACCGTATAGTACTACCTAAGTCACTATGATTGGAGTTTGCTGGTAGAACACGAAACATTTTTTAATCAAATTAAATACCATTATTTGAACGAAAAATAAACGATACAAATTTTGAGATTCAGGCGTTTCCAATCGAAGTTTACGCTTACCTGGCACTATTGATTACAGCAATTTAACACAAAATAAGTCCTTTTTGAAACTGAGAATTCAATAAATAAATGATAACGCTTGATCGACATGATTGTTTATATAAAAGAGTAATCTAGGAAACCAAGATTCTATCGAAAATCAAAAGAATGTAATTCAACGACAAAGATCAGACATGGAAAACAGACAAAAACAACAAAGAACATACAGTAACTAAAATAATACATACAAAGTAACAAAAGTAAATAAGCAACTCGGACTCCACTACAAACTGTAAGGGCATGGACCAGGTGTATTGATAGGGTAAGCGTCCTCTGTTTTTTCTAGAAACACCCGCCGAGCTGCTCATAAAAAGTCAAGTCCGGGGTAGATGAAAGGGGAAAGGAAAACTATGACACGTTGAACAAATCACTTTTCATAGTGCGGATGGATACACCATGTACAAAGGCATACATCGTTACAACTATTTGTAGTATTGATGCACACGACACTCTCGCATAAAACGAACGATTGCAATAAGTGTGGATTCGTGAACAAACTATATGGTATGCCATTTAATTGGGGCTTATGAAAAAAAAAACAAACAAAAACGAAACTTAACTATCTAGATGATAATGGTGCACAAGTAGGCAAAAGGGAGTTTAGAAACAATAATTAGTATAGACATTTTTGTTGAAAGCTCAGATCATGAAGATCACACACTATGATGACTATATGCTTTATATTGAAAAGCCAACATGCTATAACAAACTCAAACAAGGCTTATGAACATCAGAGCAACCAGACAATCAAACAAATTTAAAGTTAATATGTAACATTACATAATCAAAAGAAATAAGAATTTATACATTAAAAACTAGAAAGAACATATCATAAGTCTTCCACTTTCCAAATTTATAGATTGTTTGTTGTACATTGCTCAACAGCAGCAGAAACTAGTTAGTTGAATATTTTAAATAAACGCAAATGATATTAGATATTGAGGTCAAGGTGAAGGTCACCTTGGTATTCATCCATGTATAATCAAAGACCTGGATGAAGATTAAGTTAAGACCATATCAGAAATTATATACATGCAAATTTGACCTTGATATCAGAATTGAAATCGCCAAAGTAAAGAATACAAAGAACTTAACTCACTCTCCCACGATGATACCAACCAATCAATGATATAACACTTGGGTTACAAGAGTAAAAAGTTATGACCCGGACATGGGTTTGTTTTGGCGAAACGCAAAGAAGAAAACATTTTAAAAATGAATGCAAACTATGTACCTCCATTCTTTGAGAGGAAACTTTTATAACAGACCTCAATTTACAACAAAGTACATAATCATATCTTTGTAATTAAGATCGAACTTCTAGTCAAGACAGAATACCTGGAAGAAAAAGAGGATTAGCACTAAAAAAGTTGTTTCTTTTCCAGGCCATAGGTATAAAGAAAATCAAAACCCTACGATGATATTTTCGTAGAATCGTTTGTAATACTAGTATACACACATTTGTTATACTAAACACAAGACAATTTAAATTTGCAAAACACTGAATTGCAAATCTTGCACCGCTTTTTCTTCAACCTACCATGTCATGTGAGTAACCATTGGATGCAGATTCGCATGGGATTTAATGAAATGCATTTTATTTTACAATTTTTGATAAAATAAACTTATAGTTTATAGATTTTTTTGTGTCCCATGGGATTTTTTTCTCCCATGGGATTTTTTTGTCCCATGGGATTATTTTTGTCCCATAGGATTTTTTGTTTGTAAATCAATACAATTAGAAACATATAAAAATGGGTACATGTGTATGAAGAGGTATTATGATAAGATACCAGAAAGTACAAATGTGTGTTGATTGAATGAAGCTATAGAATTTAAATAATTTTACATCTCTATTATTTATAAGCAAGTAATAATCAATGCGTTCTCACATTTAGTAAGTATACATATTACTTTATTAAATTTTATAAGGAATATGCATGTTTTTATGTATTAAATTATTCAACTTAAAAAAAGAATTGAAGCTAAATTATCTTGATAAGTGTTATTTCTTGAACATGCTTTATAACGAAATATAGTTCATTTTTTTTGCATTGCAAAAGTACTGATATTGTTGATAAACTACAAAAAGGTTAGTCTTTCATAACATTTCATAACCATATCCACATTCAACACAAAAGTATCTGTATTTTTTGGCATTTTATGTCCATTCTTAAACAAAAAGTGTTAAAATGCAAAATCAACTTTATTTAATACACCCCCCTTTTGTGTAAAAATTGGGTTGATTTTGTGCAAAGTTTTGGCAAAAATGAGCAAGTTAACGCCTAAACCTTCTTTCATAATTTCTAAGGATATGAAATAGATGCCCATGCAATTTGACAGGAATTAAATGTCTGAATCAAAGTCTAACTTATCATGGGCAAGAACCACAGTTCATATAAACTATTCCAATTTGGCTAACATAGACATAATAAAAACACCTAATATTGTCATGAATGTAAACAGATATAAAATTACTTTAACAGAAAATGAATGCTTGATACACATTACAGCACATCAAATCATAGTAAGGTACAATAATGTATGTTCTAAAATTTTCCTGAATCGGCAGACATTTATTATTGATTATTTAAAAAAATTAAAACCTTTTTTGCAATGGTGGGGTTTTGAATAAAATGAATTGATTTCTTCTGATGAATAAACGTGTAACTACATTCCTATTTCAAAATTTACATGTCTAGTAAACACACATTCAAAAATTCTTCAGGAAAACAGTGTATAAGAACCATTAAGCAAGTGATGATGTTCCCTGTTGAAAATCACCAACATCTTCCGAACATGTCTTCTAGTTCATTCATATGACCTCTACCGATAGTATCATTGTCTCATTCTCGAAAAATTGAAAAAAAAAAGAACAGTTAAAAACTCAACACGCATGTATGCATTCCTGTTAGATTACCAATGATTGACCTTTAACGACGATTTGTTCGGTTAAAGTATATATCAATTCAATTCACTTTTCTATTCCTGGCCCCCAACCAACTCTCAATTGCCAATACACTGTCAACCAGGATTCAAGAAGTGTCTGGTTTAGAGAGTTTTTCATTTTATTTAGGATTCAAATTACGATTAGAAAGACTTCACTGTAATTTTAAGCGTTTACTTACGAATCAAAACTGAAGTCATTAGAATCCCAAACAATTTCAACAACTTTAGATTCTACATATTTTTGTTTTGTTTTCTCCATGTCAAAATTTGCCAACAACTTCTGAACCACCGCTTTGTTGGAGTTTCGGACGACTGATTCCTGACGCAGCAGCCGAGTGCCTCTCGAGTCTGAAAGATTTGCTTGCGAGACAAATAACGTAGCAGTACTTCCTGTAAAATCCTCGTTATGAGCCCCTTTGTATATCTTCCGAAGCATCATCTATTATTTAAGACCTCTCTCTACATGCAAAGTTTAATTATGGTTATTAATGAACACAATTTATGTTTCGTTATGCTTGTATATCTCCCTTATTAACTTAATGTAAATTATGCATGAAACTTCATGAAGGAAAGATATCGAACAGTAAATAGGCTGATATAGTTAAAAATTATGTTGTTTAGAGCTTTAAATCCTGTACACGCACTTTTACGTTTCTTTTTCGATAAAGATAAATAGAAAGTAACAATTTTACAGCCCTAATTTTTAAATAAACTTTACAACATATATCTCACTAACATCACTCCTCCCTTAGTCACGATATAGGTTACAGTGAGTTTAATTAACCCCTCAATCAACAGTAACAATATTGTTCTGGGTACACCCTACCTGATAAAATAGGTTACAAAAATGTTAACCTAGATGCGAATGCTCTTACTACTTAATGAGCGGTAAACATTGCTACATGTACTGTACATTGTATTAATCATAACTTCTATAACCATTCGGATCATTTGTTTCTGTACATTTACACGCGTGGTAATACAACCATAAAAGGGAAAAGATGATTGCATTGCAAACAAAAGGATAATAAAATCAGTCTTGAGACAGAATAAGATTAAGATTTTAATTATTCCACTTCACCAACACACGTCATTACAAAAGTAAAGCGCCACTTCTTAATTTATGGCTGGGATGGAATACAGAGATAGTAATAATGGGAAATCCTGCACAAGCAATTAGTTTATGTTCAACCAATGCCCACTATAGTGATGTACACAGGAACAATTGCAACATATATATATATATATATATATATATATATATATATATATATATATATATATATATATATATATGTTTCTGAACATATGAAAAACATATATTTTCATGTGTTTTAACATGTTTTTCAAGCTAATGTCAAAATATCAACTACATTTGTTTGGTGTAATAAAATCGTTAAAATGATAGAAACAATATAAGAAGAGTAAGAAATAAAATCAGTACAAAATGACCCCAACACAACCAATCACTTTGGTTGTCAAACTAACCTGATAAGACAGATTTTTTAAGTCTTGTAGACACTACATTTACCTCGTCTTAATCCCTTATAATATCGTTCCAAATGTTCAGTGACGAATCCAAAAGGGGTATTCCGGGATTGGAGCCCTTTCAATTTCATGAAATACGGCACCGACAATTTTATTAACCGGGGATCTGTTCGAAAAATAAATAAAATATTATGTTTAAATTTTGGAGTGAAAATAAATTTACAGATCCACTGAAGGCAGATAGTCAAATGAAAATATTGAATGCAGTTGCTGCTGAAATAGAAATACAGATACCAGTCCCTTCCCTTATGATAATAATGGTCCGTGCCCATATTGTATACTTTTTGCGTTTTTGGTACATTCTTCTTTTTCAAATATATCATTACTTTCAATTTTTTTGCACCTGTTGTAACCAGATTAGAATTAGAAGTTGACGGAATATATGACATTTGCATTTGTACCCAAAAATTTTCATAGCTCACTTGTTTCCGCTTAGTTTCGCTTTTTACCCTTTGACTTTAAAGACGCTCTTCCATGGAAACGCAAGTCACCTGATCGCAATTTTGTTTCCCGATTGGCCAAATACTGAAATCTTACTGGCGTTCGAAAAAACTGTATCGAAATTGCATGCCATGTGTTATTTTCTGAATGGAAAGTAGAACATTTTAAGTAAAAAGAACAAATTTTTACCGCGTCGGTTATCTTGTTTGGCATGTCAACATATTTTGAAGCCAATTATTGTGTTTGCAGTTGAAGAAAAGGATGTCAATTGAAAAGCGACATGATATTTTGTCACATTTGATTTCTTATACAATAATTGAAAAATTATGTTAACTTGTTCAAACTAAAAAAATGTTTTCTCACGTGACTTCTTGAGGATGGGTCCCTATCTCCCTTCAAGGAACACAATCACATTTTATGATTAAATAAGAAAATGTGACGCCTAACTAAATAAGTTTGATATCAACTGAAAATAATAATAATAATAATAATAATAATAATAATAATAATAATAATAATAATCAACTGACAATTATGGCCCATATAGATGTACCTTGAGGAAGCTAACTACATTCAAATCGGTCTTCGTGTTGGATGTTTTCAACAGTAGAAATTCCGGATCAATAATAACTTGAGGACAAGAGTTACAAGCCCTGGCTATTAAAAGAAACAGCGAAACCTGTTAAAAATGTACGAAACGACATGCATGCATTTGACAGTTTATTCCTAGTACGCTTTATACAGGCTTTAAAGTGAATAAAATGTTGCAACATATTGCTGTCAATTTCCAAATTATATAGAGAGAAACTTTATTTACTTTATCCATAAATTTTATATTTTGACTATAATTATTTCATTTTTAACTATACAATAAAACAATATAAGACCACGTTATGGTGTTTGTATAACATATAAACCATTGATAGCATGATAGGCTTGCTACGTGTGTTTCCAAAATATACGTATACTTTAAAATTGTTTGTAGCCCGGAGCTATACTATAAGCGTGACTTAGGCAACGTAGATTATGCTATTTATAACAAGTTGCTTTATAGCACACTAAGTTGTGATCCTAACCAGCAACAATGTTCATCGTACATACGTCGCTGCTGGTTTTATTTTCCAGTTAGGTTAATGCTTATACATGTACATCTACAAAACAAACCGACAAGCACTGCAAAACATTATGATGCAAACCAATTCCCTGGTTAACTCATGATTTTTTTCCAACAAAATTCATAAATATTTTAAAAATCAAGCCTTTATCACGTCTATTTAAAAGCTTAACCAAGTCAGCCAGCATTTAAATACATTGTGATGCAACTTGCAATATTTTTTTTTATAAATGTCTAAAAAACATTTTTAAATTCAAAATTTCAGGTTTCATTCTGTTTGAAATCGTGAAGTCGTAAAAATCTCCGTAGAGCTTATTGTTGAAGATGTTTTATCATTTATTGACGAGTGTTGAAGTTTATTTTGTGTTAATCATTCAAAGAATAAAGGTTATACTTCTAGTTTGATACTTTATTCTTTTTTTACCTCAAAGGCATTTGTCGTTTTTTTTTGTGCGTGTAGGTCATAGGATGAACCTCTTCATGACAATTCTTTGAAAGAACACACCGGTATTTTTATGCCCTGAGAAGCAGTTTTAAAGTTTAACAAACCTCTTCTTGACTACAAACAAAACTACGCGTTAGAATTCCAAACTAAGAATATGTTTTATTGAAAGCAATACGTGAATGGCAGAGTTTATACTTTGGTGAATAATACCACATAAAAAAGAATTATTACACTGTATTCTTATTAAAACCTCATAGCGAGACTTGGAATAGCAGGAGATCACTATCCACTCAGACTGTATAGTTAAAAAAAACTGGTCTATTTGGGATCGAACCCGAAATTTTCATATGAAACCCAGAGTTAGAAGAGTGTTGTGTCAACAAAACAATTAATGCCAATTACCAGTTTTTATTTCAATTTAATTGTAAAAAATAAATCTTGAGAACTCTGCTAGACCTAGTTTTTTTGCAGTTCAAAGTTACTCTTCAAACGTGGTTCATAGAAGTGTTTGCAAATAAAATTTTAAGCGTTTGTGTTTTCCGTTAGATTCAAATAATTTCCTATTTTTTCATTTACTTTTTACTATGCAAGAAAAAACTATCTTGTTTAATACATAAATGAACAAACAAATTAGATCAATCAAGAAGATTTATAGGAGTTATGTCTAATACATAAGAAATTAATTGATAAAACATATAACGATTTTATACTGACCTGTCATCCCAAGAACATTTCCAGGTAAAGCACACTCGAATGTGTTTTCGGATAAATCTGTTGCGAATTGCGAATACATTCAAACACTTTTGTTTTTTCCTACGTTTTTTAGTGGCTTCTTTTTTGCTGTTGTCAAGATAAATTTTCTTCATTTTCTTTCTCTTCATTTGTTTTTGACAGCATGAAAATCTTATAATTCTTTTTTCACCACGGCGCTTCTTCGCAATCATCTTGTATGCTTGATCAGTGAAATGTCTGTGAAGTATTCGATACTCAACAGTGACGTCATAGAAATAAATATTATCGTTAGATACAACATTTCAAGATTTCAAGATTTTATATAGTTAACTCAGACACGGAATACATGTAACATGAGCAAAACAAATTGAAACATATTTTATACCTAATATATTATATATATGAATTAAAACAGACACATTTAAACAATACGAAAAACCTTTCAACAGTGACGTCATAGACTAAGATATAATAAAAGAGATGACTTTCAAAAAATTTTCCTTATCTGTGCAGCAATATCCCTTCAACTCCTTCATATGCCTTTTATATTTCACAACTGATTCTCTATGCTAGAGCAAGTACTAACAACTACCTTTATTTCCTTGAGCGCCATAAATTATCTGCGTAACAGACTCTAAGGTGACTTAGATCTGATAAATGTTTCGTGACGTCTTGTATGTTCAAAGGAATTTCAGCAGACAGGGCGTTTTGAAATCCGTACTTATCTAACAAAATCAATTTTTAAAGTGAGAAGAAAACAGAATAAACACCATCAGAAAATTTAAGAAAGAGAAACCTCATACCCTCAGTTAAGATTTCGATGTTCCTTAGCTTGATAGAGCCTCATTAAAGAACTTGAAATCTGACCTTGGGGTGTCTGAGATTTCTGTCTCTCAGTAGTGTTAGATTCTTTATCCAACAGTGACAGGGACAATTTCAAGAGGGATTTTTAATTTTTAAAATCAAACATGAACAAAAACAATCAATCGAGTGACAAAAGGAAGCAGCCTTATCTAGCAATAAATGAAAAACAAGAAACTTATAATTACAATACGATAAAAACTCACTTTCTAAGTGAATTCTAAATTTTTATTGCATTTCTTTTATTTTGTTGAATACGGATGCCAATAAGGGTCATATTAAAAAATAGAACATGTCGAAATTACGACATATTATGTCAAAATAACAACATAGCTATGTCGAAATTACGACATAGCTAAGTAAAATTTTCGACATCATATGTCGTAATTTCTACATCATATGTCGTAATTTCGAAATAGCTATGTCGTTATATTGACATAGCTATGTTGTTATTGTACGGAAGCGTATTAGGGCCATCTTTTTAATTTTTTTCAAATTGTCGACTTTAACCTTGGAATTATCAACTTTAATTTTGGAATTATCAACCTAAATCTTGGAATTATCAACTTTAATCTTGGAATTATCAACTTCAATCTTGGAATTATCAACAATAATCTTGGAATTTCCAAAGAGCGTCGGACCAATAAGTGCCGGACTTATGTGTGTCGGATTTATAAGTGTCGGACCAATGAGCGTCGGTTTTATGAGTGTCGGACTATCGATGTTATTCATTAGATCAACAAACCGAAACAAAGTTCAAACTCGTCATGATAAAACTATATTTCTAATATGACGTCTTCATGTCGTCAATCAGCATATGTCGATAAAACCCCACCTTTAGTACCTGCACACTGTCTCCTTTTTTTGGCTGTCGCTTCGAGACAAAACACTCATTTAAAAACGTTTACGCGATGATTGAACGGCTTAGAGGTTATCTAATTGAAATCAATTATATAAATATTCACATTTAACACATACGATGACATAAATATACAAATTCAATACAACTTACATGCAGGAGAGGTTATTAATACACGGAACAGTCGTTATTTTGGCTCCGTCTAGGGAAGTTTTTGTTACAAAAATTACCGTATTTTTCATATTAGAAGAAAAGAAATAATTCCTTCCGAAGGTAGCTTTGTACTCATTTTAACATGGGTTTGGCATTTATATTCCCATTTATCAATTATTCATAATAACTTAATATTACGGTTGTGACGACCATTAAATAGTAAATATCGAGCAGCTGCTGGTACGAGATCACAATTAATTCCCCTTGACTTTTCGTTGTATACGAATATAGTTCCCTTTTTTGGTGTGTGTCTTCCTGATTTTTTTTCTTTGCTGTCATAAACTTTATTGCTTAGTATTTACTGCAGAAATGTAGGACAAGAGATTTTTTTTTATTCTGTAATTTTATGTGGAAGTTGTGATTTGGTCATATGGAAGTTAATAAGATTAGGCAAATACCTGTCAAAATTTGACGAATATAGTTCCCTTTTTTGGTGTGTGTCTTCCTGATTTTTTTTCTTTGCTGTCATAAACTTTATTGCTTAGTATTTACTGCAGAAATGTAGGACAAGAGATTTTTTTTTATTCTGTAATTTTATGTGGAAGTTGTGATTTGGTCATATGGAAGTTAATAAGATTAGGCAAATACCTGTCAAAATTTGACGAATATAGTTCCCTTTTTTGGTGTGTGTCTTCCTGATTTTTTTTCTTTGCTGTCATAAACTTTATTGCTTAGTATTTACTGCAGAAATGTAGGACAAGAGATTTTTTTTTATTCTGTAATTTTATGTGGAAGTTGTGATTTGGTCATATGGAAGTTAATAAGATTAGGCAAATACCTGTCAAAATTTGACGAATATAGTTCCCTTTTTTGGTGTGTGTCTTCCTGATTTTTTTTCTTTGCTGTCATAAACTTTATTGCTTAGTATTTACTGCAGAAATGTAGGACAAGAGATTTTTTTTTATTCTGTAATTTTATGTGGAAGTTGTGATTTGGTCATATGGAAGTTAATAAGATTAGGCAAATACCTGTCAAAATTTGACGAATATAGTTCCCTTTTTTGGTGTGTTTCTTCCTGATTTTTTTTCTTTGCTGTCATAAACTTTATTGCTTAGTATTTACTGCAGAAATGTAGGACAAGAGATTTTTTATTATTCTGTAATTTTATGTGGAAGTTGTGATTTGGTCATATGGAAGTTAATAAGATTAGGCAAATACCTGTCAAAATTTGACGAATATAGTTCCCTTTTTTGGTGTGTTTCTTCCTGATTTTTTTTCTTTGCTGTCATAAACTTTATTGCTTAGTATTTACTGCAGAAATGTAGGACAAGAGATTTTTTATTATTCTGTAATTTTATGTGGAAGTTGTGATTTGGTCATATGGAAGTTAATAAGATTAGGCAAATACCTGTCAAAATTTGACGAATATAGTTCCCTTTTTTGGTGTGTTTCTTCCTGATTTTTTTTCTTTGCTGTCATAAACTTTATTGCTTAGTATTTACTGCAGAAATGTAGGACAAGAGATTTTTTTTTATTCTGTAATTTTATGTGGAAGTTGTGATTTGGTCATATGGAAGTTAATAAGATTAGACAAATACCTGTTAAAATTTGACCAATAGATATTAACTCTTATTCTAACAACTTTGTTTTGAAAACAATTTTGTGGTAGATATAAACAGCCTATATCATCCGTGCAGTTGTAATCAAAAAGATAAGCATGCAATATCCAAATAAGGGTGCACCAGAAATACATTTCTCAAATGGATATTTGGCCTATTAAAATATGCTTGATTCTAAAACATTGCTCCAGAAAACTTTTGTACAGTGAAAATAAAGAAGCGACGTCAGCCGTTTTATATCACTTATTTCAAAAGGCCAAGAGTGCAAAATAGGGGTAGTCTGAACTACATTGTTTAAAGTGGAAAACTATAAAATGCGACATGTACAATGTAATATGACAAATAACCGTTTTACATGTTCACAAATTGCTTTATAAAATAAACGATAAATGCTTTATTATAAAATGCTTGTATTACACTCTACAAAGCTTTAGATTTTCTGTGAGTTTTGATGGATTTTGAAGGCAAAACTAAGTAACATTTTGTTAATGTGAATAAATATTTTCTTCAAGTACATTTACACATCTTGAAGACATAACCTTAACATTAACGTGTTAAATGCTTTGATAGCTTAAAAATCATTTTAACTATCATAATAAGAGAATAGAAAAAAATAGGTCTTAAAGCCTACCACATGTCAATAAGATATACTGAAAACCGAAAAGTTTAGTAGGTCAAGTTTTGATAACGAAATGAGATACAGATTTACTTTTCATGTCATGCCCATTATACGCGCATCATATAATGCATTTTTTTGGAAACAAACTCTTCTTAAGTGTTTTTCGAGTAGGATATGCGTTACTGGCCTAATTGTGCGATAAATGGTAAACGAAGAAACGTTTATTTTATATCTTTATACATAATGTCACTTTTGTGTACACTGAAAATAACAGAGACTTGACTTAAAATAAAACCAATATATGGATTAGGTTCAGAATCGGGGTGGAACGCGATGCTTCGTGACGAATTCGTTTATTGTTTAAAATTCTAGTCAGTTTACTGTTTTAGTGTTTAAACTGCAATCCTCATCTTACAATCAACTTTAAATCTGTTGCCTTTCTTCCTTACTTGTGCAACCTCTCCCGATAGTGACATTACGAAAAACAGGTAAGAGTAGGAAAGTTGGTAGTAGCCGCGGTGATATATATTGTCAGTGACCGTATATCATCAATGAATATACATGAATATACTGAAAATGCATTTTGATTTCTCAACAAGAACGATTGTAGTATCAACTCTATTATGTCGTATTTTTGTTCGCCAAAACTGTTACATGTTGTTGTATTCCGAGCTTGCAATATCAGAAAATATTGATTTTTTTTCATTTGGCCAATATATGTACATTTCACTATGTTCTCATAATTAAACAAATGTTGAAGTCAATGTATTAAGTCAATCCTTCGAACCATTATTTATTGCGGGTTTAGAGGTGATAAATTTACACTTATTTTCTTTACTTCAATAGAAATTTCAAGTTTTAATCTGTTAATAACTTACACTTACTTGATCAATGTAGACATACAGATAATAAATTGACCATTTACATCCTAAAACTTGTCACATGTCCTCTTTAAGGAGTTTCTTTTAAAAACTGATAAATGTAAGAGTAATCAAGGAAACCAAGATTCTACCAGAAATCAAAAGCATGTAATCCAGGGATAAAGATCAGACATGGAAAACAGACAAACACAACAAAGAACATAAAATAACCAAATACATACATAAAAAGTAACAAAAGTAAATTAGTAACTTGGACTCCACTAAAAACTGGGAGCATGGACCAGGTGCACCAGTAGGGTAAGCGTCCCCTGCTTTTCTAGAAACACTCACAGAGTTGCTCATAACAACAGGCCCCCAGGAGCCTGAATCGCTCACCTAGTTTGCCTTTAAGGACAATAACTCTAACAAGGAGCTGTCAGACAATTTTGACTTCATTTGATTCATTGGACACATTTGTAAGCCTTATTATAAGGATAATTTCAGCAATTGGAAGATATTGGATAAACCTAACAGATTTGGAGATGTATGCAAAAATATGCTGCCTGACCCCATTGTTCTATTTTTAGAAACGGCGGCCTTGGTTTTTCAGCGATAAAAAAATCTGTCATTTCGTTAAGGATACCCTATAATATAAAAATGTAAACTTTCATTGAATTCTGTAGAGCAGTTTCTGAGGAGAAGATTTTTTAAAGTAATAACATCATAAACAGAAAAAAACTTTCAGAAAGGGCAACAACTCCAACATGGGTCAACCGATTTTCACCAAATTGTGACCACAGATAGATCTCATCAAGCTGAACACTTTTACCCAGTCAGAATTCGGCTAAACCTAACGGTTTTGGAGATAAATGCGAAAAACTACTGTCTGACCCCTATGTTATATTTTTAGTAACGGTGGCCATGTTTTTCAACGGATCAAAAATCCCCACATCAGTTCTATGCAGGATACTCCAAGAAACATTCATACCAAGTTTGGTTCCAATTGGTCAAGTAGTTTCATAGGAGAAGAGGACGGACAACGATGGACGCCAAGTGATGGCAATAGCTCACATGGCTAAAAAGTCAAGTCAAGGAAAGGAAAAAGTGTGACATGTTGAATTAATCAGTTTTTTATGGTGCAGATGTATACACCGTTACGAACATAACTAACATTTAAATCGAACAAAACACGTTATATCGACATACTAGAGTTTATACTGCAATCGATATTTTTTAGGAACCAAAATACATAGACAGTATGTTTATATATAATTATTCATGATATACGGCCACTGGGAGTATATATTAATTTGGTACTGCCTAATTTCCTACCTTTATCTGTTTTTCGTAGTGTCGAAAAACACTACGATAATTGTGATTTACCGTCTATATACTGGATTCCTAAACTCCACAAGAATCCATAAAAAGTTACATAGCTTGATATGCAAAATATACCACCAAACCTCTTTCAAAACTTTTAATTTTTACACTCACAGCTGTCAATGAGGGTATCTAGTCATACCACAGCACTTGTTACTCATGTAGTGGTATTAATTCAACGTGGATCCTGAAAAATTCGAAAGATCTTTTGGAGACTCCCAGTTAAGATTATTATCAGAATATAATAACATTAAAACCTATGATTTTTCAACATTGTACACTTCTATTCCCCACACTCACTTAAAATCCGGGCTCAAAAACATTAAACATCGTTGAATCTCCAAAAAAGATGGTACACCCATATACAAATATAGTTCTTTGTAGAGATTCCACATATTTTGTTAAAAAAATAATTTCAAATCATCTTCCAAATATACAGAAGATTTTCTCAAAATGCTGGAACTTTTGATTAATATCATATTTGTCCAGTGTGGTGGACGCGTTTTTTGAACAAACGGTCGGCATTCCAATGGGAACAAACTGTGCTCCTCTATATGCTGAACGATTCATTCACTCTTATAAGGCCGACTTTAAAGCTGATCTGATCCGAAAGAAAGAATATCGTTTGGCTAGATCCTTTAATCTCAGTTTCCGCTATATTGATGACGTATTATAGTTAACCAATAGTAGTTTTGGGGATTGGATACATCGCGTCTACCCAAAAGAACTTGAGATAAAGGATATTACAGACATTGTGAAGTCAGCCTCATATCTTGACATACACTTAGAGATCGATATAAAGGAAAAATATTGACCAAACTTTACGACAAACGTGATGACTTTTCATTCAGAATTGTCAACTTTCCTATCATCTATGGCAACATCCCTTCAGCACCTGCTTATGGAGTGTTCATACCACAACTAATACGTTATGCCAGAGCTGAGAATGCCGAACTACACAGACCTTTTGTATCGCGCCAGACTTCCTACAATTAGGTTTCTGGAACAGGGTTATGTTGCTACATAATTGAAATCATCACTACGAAAGGTTTATGAACTCGTAGATCGTTATGGCGTATCCATCTTCGCCACGAAAACCGATTTGTTCAACATGTTATAGTTTTCCTTTCTTCTTTCGTCTACTCTGGTCTGGACTTTTTATGGACAACTCGGTGGGTGTTTCTAGAAAAGCAGAGGACGCTTACCGTACTGGTGCATCTGGTCCATGCTCCCAGTTTTTAGTGGCGTCCAGGTTGCTCATTTACTTTTGTTACTTTGTATGTATTATTTTGGTTGGTTCAGGTTCTTTGTTGTATTTATCTGTTTTCCATGTCTGGTCTTTATCCCTGGATAACATTCTTTTTATTTCCGCTAGAATTTTGGTTCCCTTGATTACTCTTTCAATTAACAGCTTCTTTAATGTCTGTGAACAACGCCAAAATTATTTGTTATTTTTTTTTAAATTGTTCCGCAGCCGATACGATGAAAAATCGGCATAATACTTTTCTGTTCGGCCATCGAGGTCGCTACGAATCAAAAAAAGATTTAAATTGTTTTGTGTAAATATTTGGGCTGCATTAACAGTCTCATTAGCCACTTCCAGGTCAAACTACCTATGTAGTACTAAAAACACACTGAACCTAGACGTATACATTGTAAGTGCATTATGTATGTATTCTGATCAAAAGTAGTCAAAATAAAGCTGAGAATGTGTACTTTAAAATATATTTGTAATTTACTACAAAAGTGTATGAATATTTTTTACATGTGTGAGTAATTTGCATCCATGCTGTCAGTTAGGTGAAAAGGACGAAATTGGATTTATAGTATTTATTTAAGTAAATTATGTGAAGAATTTTTACGATCATCTACTATTAGCAAAATGGTTTTGAAAGCCTTATTTTCCTAGCTTTACATTGGTATGTAACTTTAAGGTGTCATTTGTCCTAGTAACTCACAGTTAAACTTTGAAAATTACCCTTTTTTAACATGTAAAGTAATGGAAACGTTAGAAGTAGTTAGTGAGACCTCTGGTGAACAATTTGCCATTTTAAGTAGAAAACTGACCCAGAATTTGAAGCCGCGGTTATTCCACATTAATCGTGAACATACAGTTTGAATGCGTTAAGATGGGATGCATGTTGGCTTCGAAAGTCATTTTTATATTGAGTGAATGTCAATGTTAAGACTGACGACATCTATGACGCAAGCGTCCTCACCAAATAATGACCGTTAGATGTCGTATCGTGACGACCCCGGGATACGTTTTTTACGCGAGAGACACCACACATTTAATGCGCCAAGTACAACTCAAGAAAAAACCTGAAAGTCATTAGCATTAGAACCGGATCTTGGGTCTGCTGAATAATGCTTTAATTTTCCTATGTAATTGCGCAAGCTGGATATTTATTTTTAATCTGTCCAAATTAGGTTTAGATCTTGTCATAGACATATTTTTTTTACTGTGCCACGAAGAAAGTAATAAATAGATATTATGTTTGTTTGGCATCATTTTCTACAAAACAATATTATATTGATTTTGATTAAAATATTGAATAGGTGCTTTTATTGTTGACTAGTTTATTTTATTTTTATGTGCGTGCTGAACATAACAAATGTAGTTGTACACGTCTAAGTTATCAATTTGATCAATGAAAGAAGATATATTCTAAATTTCCCCTAACAAAGTTTTAGACGTTATCTATTTAAACGTTAAAAGTGCAGTCAATCATTTGATTTTCACCACTTCGTGCTCTCAATGTTAGTGAACTCCGGGATGATAAGAAATGAATCCAGTTTCTGTGTTTATTCCTTTAGATCATCAGTGTTATTTAAGGTATATGTATAGCCCGTTTGCCTTGTCCATTTTTCGTCTTCCGATTGCATAATAATATTAAGTTGCTGTTTTAAACTATGATCTTCAACCGAGTTGGTGATTCCACTATTTTTTTTTAATTTAAAATTTTGTTAAACAAATCCTCTGTGTTACTGATTGTATAAAGGTATTAAAGTGTGAGCTGTCATATCTACTGCACACTCTGTTGTTATTGTAAAAAGGTATTAAAGTGTATCTACTGTACTCTATGTTACTGATTATATAAAGATATTAAGGTGTGAGCAGTCATATTTACTGTCCTGTCTGTTATTGATTGTATAAAGGTATAAAGGTTTGAGAAGTCATATCTAGTGTCCTGACTGTTATAGATGTTAAAAAGATATTATAGCGTAAAAAGTCATATATACTATTCTCTCTGTTATTGATTGTATAAAGGTATTAAGGTGTGAACAGTTATACCTACTGTCCTGTCTGTTATGGATTGTATAAGGGTATTAAGGTGTGATAAATCAAATCTATTGCCCTCTCAGTTGTTGATTGTATAAAAGTATTAAGGTGAGATCAGTCACATCTACTGTCCTGTCTGTTATTGATTGTATAAAGGTATTAAAGTGTGATCAGTCATATCTACTGTCCTGTCTGTCATTGATTGTATAAAGGTATTAAGGTGTGAACAGTCATATATAGTGTAGTGTCTGTTATTGATATCTACTGTCTTGTTGTCATTGATCGTATTAAAATTCTAAGGTTTGAGCAGTCATATCTAGTGTCCTGTCTGTTATTGATTTTATAAAGGTATTGAGGCGTGAACAGTCATATATAGTGTAGTGTCTGTTATTGATTGTATAAGGGTATTAATGTGTGAACAGTCATATCTACTGTCCTCCCTGTTATTGATTGAATATAGGTGCAAAGGTACGTTATTAACGTCAGAAATAGAATATGTATCGACATTAATGTGTACTATAATGCACTTTTATCATAAAATGTCATTTAATATAGGAATGTAGCCGTAAACGTAGTTATTGGCCGTGTTGTGCGTGACATTACATTAAAGTTCATGATTATGCCTAGAGTAATAAAATAAATTAAAATCGATATTTGGTCTTATTTTGTAAGAATTTCTACGTTTTGTATTTGAAATCAATTGCATAGATTCTGCTCTATGATTTTCTAGATTGAATTTTATAAATGAAAAAATATCCATTGCTTCATAACCGTTTCCTGCGCCTGCAATTATTGTAGCTACGCTTTTAAACGTTGTGAAGTGCAATAACGTAAACATGACGAGGTATGATCTAATCGTTTCAATTAGTATCATTCATATGCTTTTATTTTTATAAATTCGTCCAATTTTTGGTGTTTAATACTTTGGCGTCCCTTAAGTATGTTTCATATATACTACCGTGTAAATTCTCACTCAATAGAAACGTTATATTTCTTCCTATGTATTTGTATGCGGTAGTGTGTGTAGTGGTGTGTTATTTGTTCTCTGTATATGTGTCAGTTTTGTTTTGTTCTTTTATTTATGCTTTGCTTTTTGGTGTTAATTTTTATATTTCGTTTCATTGCGACAGGTCAAAACTGGTTTATTCCATTACTTCTTTGTCGTTGTTTTAATTAATCTGGAAACAAACAAAATAACATTTTTTGATTTTTATTGAATAGGAGGCAACTTTGTCAAAGTCTTAATCATACCATCTTCAACTGTAGCTTTATCAATAGACGACACTTTAACTAAAGTAGCAGACGTTTGTTGACTTCTAGGACTTCCGTTATTGAGAAAGCTCAGGTTTAGTTTTGATTGTTTACAGTTACTGATATTTATACATTCAGTTTGTTCAGTTGCCTTAGAACATGAATGTACCAATGACAAGTTACTGTGTTTATTCTGTCTTGCTTTACAGCTATATTCTTTAACGGGACTTTCTTCCTGAAGATTTGTGGGAATTTGTTCCATCGCAAGATTGAAATTCTTTTCAGATTTTGACATCATTGTCATCTCATTATGCAAACGATAGTTTCTTTCTAGCTGCTTGCAATTTTCTTTTATGTCAACAGAAAAGGAATGTGTCTTCCTCTTTGATGAGCATGAGGCGTCACAAACTGACAAAGGAATATCTGACGTGCGCCGAAAGGTATGATTTCTTGCATGAGCAAGTCGTCCCCCATAGATCATACTATTTTGAAGAACAGTCAAACTTGTGCGATATGTTCCACGTTTTAGAGACTCTTCCTTTATATCAACCACGTTGTTATTTTCTTCAGTTTTCATCAATCGTCGCTTGTACTGTTCACTGCTTTTCAAGTAATGTCTGTATTTTGGCCACACAGTATCACTTATAAAGTCGAAAGCGTTTAAACCGTCAAAATCAGTTATCAGGGGTTCTGCGCCATTTTGTAACAATTTATCTATTATTTCAAAAGAGATTGCATGACGGAATGCATACATGATAGCCGTCCGTCCTTTTATGTCCTGCAAATTTGGGTTCGCTCCGTTTTTAAGCAGACATTCGATTATTATCATGAGGGTCTCGTTTTCGCATTTTTCTGGAACGAAACTGCATGCAACAATTAATGGCGTTTTTCCATCGTAACCTGTATTATTAATGTTCACTCCACCTTGAAGTAGAAGTTTTATCAATTTAATCTTTCTCTGTGCAACAGCTTTAAGCAGCAAATCCTTTTCATTAATCTAAAACATTGTAAATATGTATTCAGTTCAGTTCCATCAAATATTATTAATTCAAGGCGAAACAAACTTATTAATCCATATTTTTATATAAACAATGTACAAGGAGTAATGGTATTGTTGTTATATATTCTCTACATTGGTTGTTTTGTGGCTATCGACTACATTCTTATAAATAAGAAAAAAAAATCACTCTTGTAAAAAGAAACAGATATGATGAAACGCAACACAGTTTGTACTTACCTCCATTATCAATGTCAGTCAGCAATGAAATGAATTCACTTAGGGAGATGTGGATTTTTAAGCTCAATAAATTACCACCTAATTAAACTTTCACACTATCTCTTTTGGTTACATCTGACACATTCTCTGTTGAACTTAAATTTATTCAAAGTACACCCACGTATAATCGAATATAATTTACATTATTATCTGAATTAAAAAGGACTTTTAAGGTTTTTTTATGGGTTTAATACTCAATTACATCTGATTCAACTATATTGTATGAGTATTAATACTTTCCCTCTCGACTTCAAATGTACCGTTACACTAGCCTCTTATTTTGTTTTTTCTTATCATTCAACATCTTTTATTTTATTCATTGTTGAGATTTATAGTTGATATTATTATCAATATGATGAAGGTGAAACCTTTTAACGCTCCCGAAGAAACATTTATAAAAACATTTTTTTTTTGGTCAGCTCTTATTTGATATGTTATACCTTCAAGTATGGTAAATTTTGTAATCATATATATTAGCCCTAAAGCATTATACTAATTGTCATGGTCTGATATGTCTATTGGCCGAAATGTCCGGCTTTCATAAAGAATTATTGGTTTTCGTGGTCCGAAATGTCTTTGGATCGAATTGTCCGGCACTGTTTAGCATTATGGTTCTTAAAGATTTCTTTTATTGTATTTAGTTTCGCTGATTCATTTAGTATAGTTTAATTATGCATTTATTACGATTTGATTCATTTCATCGAATTGTTTCGTTTCAATTCTTTCCTTTATCGATTATTTTCGTTTCGTATTGGTTCGTTTTCGTTTCGCAATTTTTATGACCCAAGAATTATGGGTAATATTGATGACGAAATTATCGTAAACATTCGGGAGCCATACTGCAGACTATAAGGCCAACCCTATTTTGTAAGAATAATGCAAAAATAGCTTTAATAAGCTAAACATTTAATAGTCCAAAATGCCAAAAAAGTTCAGCACCTATTTCTGATATTTTCATTTTGTCTAAGATAAAAATAAAAATAAAATGTGCTCATTTGCAACAATGTGACCCCTTTTTCACTAAAATATCCCATGAAGCGATGAATCTATCTGTTTAGAAAGTATCGAAATTTTATATACATATAATTTAAATTTTAGATGTTACACACTTTCTGATTGGATAAAAAAAATCAAGGCAAAGTTTCCTTCTATTCAAGAAAAACCAAATATATTATTTTGTTTGTTTCCAGATTAATCAAAAGAGTTTGTACAACGGCAAACAAAATATAAAAATTAACACCAAAAAGCAAAACATAAATAAAATAACAGAGAACGAAACAAATCAAAACTGACACATATACAGAGAAAAAAAAATAACAAACCACAACACATAGTGCCACATATAAATACATAGGAATAACTATACCGTTTCTTGGTAGAGATTCTTCATACTTTGTAAGTAATAATTCAAAATCATCTTCCAAATATACAGAAAATGTTTAAAAAAGGCTTGAATTTTTAATCGATAACACATTTGTCCAGTGTGGTGGACGCGTTTTTCGACAAACGGTCGCATTCCAATGGGAACAAATTGTGTTCCTCTACTTGCTGACCTGTTCCTCCATTCTTATGAGGCTGACTTTATGGCTGATCTAATTCGAAAGTAAAAATACCGTTTAGCTAGATCCTTAATCTCAGTTTCGCTACATAGATGACGTATTATCCAATCCTAATTTTGGAGATTTGATACATCGCATCTACCCCCAAAGACCTCGAAATAAAGGATACTACAGACACTGTGAAACCAGCCCCATATCTTGACCTACACTTAGAAATCGATGGTAAAGGAAAACTATTGACCAAACTTAACGACAAACGTGATGACTTTTCATTCAGAATTGTGAACTCTCCTTCCATCTGTGGCAACGTCCCTTCAGCACCTGCGTATGGAGTGTTCATATCACAACTTATACGTTATGCCAGAGCTCCCAGTTTTTGGTGGAGTCCGAGTTTCTTATTTGCTTTTGTTACTTTGTATGATATTAGTTACTTTATGTTCTTTAATGTGTATGTCTGTTTTCCATTTCTGGTCTTTGTCCCTGTATTACATTCTTTTGATCACTGCTATAACCTTAGTTCCCATGATTACTCGTTAACAGAATCTAACTTTTGGTGTGGACATGGCGATATAGGCGATTAATTTAATATTAACACATCTTTAAATTCAATTTTATTTGGAAAGGAGGCTTTTAGTGAATAGTTACTTTTTAAAGGGCGATGAACTTATGAATACAAAAGAAAATCTTAACTCCACAAGTTGCGTCAATTCATCTCATTTTTCGATAAGAAAGTGGATTTTACATTTAGCCATTCCATTCACCCGTCACCCAAAATTTACCCATAACATCACATTTAACAACATTTTGGATTTTAACACCCAATCTACCATAAAACCATGCAAAAGCATTACAAATGGGTCCACATGACAAGTCAATGGATTTTATTGAAATTTTGTTTATATGTTAAGATGGATATGAGCATAAAAAATCCAGAGTTTTTTTTTTGTTTTTATGCTCTTAGTATAGATGCTACAGCGCTATCTTTAGAATGACAAGATTTCCCGTACTTTTTTCTGCTTTTTTTGTTGAAACATGACATACTTTGATCCCATAATTGTGCAATGAAAATTGTATTTTCTCATGACATGTATTATTTTATACAACAAGTAGGAACTATTCTTCAATATTCAAACCAGAAAAGTTCCATCTGATGATCCTGTTTCCATAGCAAGTGATTAAAAAATGGCCTTAATTGGCCGAATTTAAATATCCTTTAAACTTTTATCCATTAAAAGCTTAAAAACTTCTAAGGGATCACATTTTTTTAATTTTTGGGATGACACTTTTAGAAAATAGGTTCTTTCATACCATTCAAATAAAAGTCGAACTGGGCCTTTTATATTTGTATCTATGGTAATCATTTGAAAATTCCCAATTTTTATATATATTTCAGTGATTTTATTCTTTTCTCCTTAAGAAAACACATTATTTTGAGGCATAATTATTCTAATCTTTTCCTTCATGAACAAATACCATCTTATTCTAATATAGTTGCATTGTGACAACTGTTGATGCTGTTTTTTCCTCTTTAAGGACCAAATTATTGGAAAAAATTCTGAAAAATCTTCTTTCCTCTCTCTAAACTAGTCTCAAATTTGCCCTAATTAAGGTATATCATGACGAAAATGCAATTTTGGTGCTGACCATATTGTTAATAAATATAATTAAACATTTTGTACCAGTGTAAAAATATTGCTAAAAATAAATGCAAACTATGAAGGAGTTATTTCCCCTTGCGTAACTCTCCCCTTTTGTGAGCATAAAAACAAAAACAACATCTGGACCAGACACACAGACAGAGGGATGATAAAGAACACAGGAATATATATATCTAGCCATAGCAGATTGCTACGGATGTAAACAAGTGTATTGCAAGTATTCATGACAATTATCCATGCAGTCTATCAACATACTACAATGACAAGTATTTTTACATACGACTTGGTGACTGTGACAAGAGTGTTTATGCACACTTCAGATCCATATAAAATGCATCAGTACAAACAAATAACCAAATAACCGAATCCTCTCTCTTTGATATTAGCTCGTGTTGGACTTTATATTGATTCAACTAACTTAAAACATGCCAATGTATGCCAATTTCATCGAGATAAACTTGGACTGTACTGGAAATGCCGTTCGTCAAAAAGCAAACACTCACTTTATTGAGATTCTAAACGAAAAGCTGACAGAGGGATAACCTACGCCAAGGCAGCAGAAATTTATTTGTTCTGGAAATATACAGTTTTAGTTGGCAATGGTAAGACTACAATGAATGAAGCAATATTTAAGGGACAATCCTTTGATTTTAGAGGTTGAGAGAAAAAGGGGGGTAATTTCTTTTTTTTTTTGCAGAAGAATAAGTCCAAATATTGTCCTTTTTCTGCATTTGTAGGGAAAATGATATTGATTTTTATGAAAGATCAGCAACATGACCATTTTAAAAAAAAATGTTTCCCCCTACCCAATCTACCCATATGAAATTTTCCTAACAAAAAATATATTACAAGTATAGACGAAATTTGGTTTGGAATTACCTGCTCCTGCTGCAGAAATACTGGTATATGGGTAATCAAATTCAAATAGAAATTTTAAAAAATGATACTCGTCTCAATGCTAAAAAAGGTCTTAAACTCTTAAAACGTAAAAACTGATGAAACCATTAAGTGTCAAGGTCCTTATAACATTTGTAGATGCTAACAGTGCTGATGAAAATTGTATTCGAGGTAAAATCACTGACATGCCCTTCAATCTATGTAAGTGACTTTTTATCTATCTCTGATTGACGTTTTTGGATGTGCAAAATAAATGTGTTTACAGAACCAAAGTGACAAGTCATCTATTGCCTTAAATAGTTATATCGGAAAGATTCTTTAGGGTATTTTAAAGGCAACCCTTTCATAATTTTATAATACATTTTATAGAATCAATATTCATGTAAAAAAAAAAGATTTTGCCTACTTTCCTGAAATAATATTCTCTAGGAAACAAACATAATTTCAAATGTGACCCAAAATACATATATTTAAAATACCTGTCAGTCCGTTCGTAACATTTTAGGGTGCCCATCTTTTATCCACAAATCCTGAACTACTGAATCAAATTTCATGAAACTGTTACAAAATGTAGATGTGCAAATCTTAGATTTTGATTTGAATGATATATGGGGTTTTCCATAGGAAAACATGGACTTTGCCATTATTTAGCTATAATGGTTACCATCTCGTTCCCAAAGCTCCTCCTAGTCTGCTGTATAGACGTTTTTGAATGTTTTTGAATTTTTAATGAAATTTTATGAAATGTTTGCAGTCTTTGTTACATAACTTATGTACATTAGCTAGGGGGTGGGTTAAGGGTTACCATCCTTTAGCTGTGACACCTTGAAAACTGAATCAAATCTCATGAAACCTCCACATTATGTAAATGTTTACCTCTCTATTTTTGATTTAGATCTTAATGACTTTTACATTTTAAGATGACATCTAAGGATTGGGGTATCATATGTAGTGAGCTTTGCTCACAGACCTCTAGTTTTGAAAATCTTTTAATCCCCTTGCAAAGTCAGTAAAACTTGCAGTTGATGATATACAGACTAAACAAAAACAACTACGTTATTAATAACTTTCTCTGTAAAAATGCCACCATATTGCTAATGTATAACTAAGTTTTCATGTTACAGAAATAACGGCCCTTGGATTTTAAAAATTTCATAGAAAAAACAGTTTTCTGGACTTTTTAGCTCACCTGGCCGAAGGCCATGTGAGCTATTGCCATCACTTGGTGTCCGTCGTTATTGTCGTCCTTCGTCTTCATCCGTCTTCTTCGTCCAACGTCGTCGTTAGCAATTTTTCAAAACTCTTCTCCTCTAACACTACTTGACCAATTGGAACCAAACTTGGTATTAATGTTCCTTGGGGTATCTTGCATAAAAATGATGTGGGGATTTATGATTTGTCGAGAAACATGGCTGCCGTTACTAAAAATAGAACATAGGATCAGACAGTAGTTTCTCACATATATCCCCACCACTGTTAGGGTTAGCCAAATTCTTTCAATAGCTGAAATGATCCTTATTATCATTATTATTACAAAAGTCTTCAGAGAAAAAAGTTTTCAGACGATTCCTTGTAAGAGTTTTTGCCCTTGAAAGGGGAAAAATGTTTTTTTTTACAGTTTTCAGCTAATATATTGAAAACTATTTAAATTTACTGCCCTTGAAAGACAAAATTCAACAATGTAAGCAATTCAGGCTATTGGGAGCCTCTTGTTTTCCAAACGCTTGAAGATATTTTTTCATAGACATCTCATTGAAGGTCCGAACAAAGGCCATAATAAGCAAATGTGCATGAGAAAAATATTGCAATCTGATTTAATCCTAGACATTTCATTTGACTCTAACTCCAAATATTGAATCAGGAGTTATCTTTGCATACTCCAGCTTGTTTGTTTTCAATATACTTCACCAGAAATTACACCTAAAATTAATGTCTTACCCGTTTTCAATTCATAATTTATTGAATATACAAGAAAACATAGGATTTGTATAATTTATAGAAATGCAGCCGTTCAATATAAGTAAAACAATCATGAAACAGTTGCAGTACAATACTAAAGTGCATAATGACCAAATTCCTTCTTTTAACAGGATGAAACAGCAAGCATCAACAGCAGTGGGTTTGTCTGTCCAGAGCCAGGATGTCAAAAGGAGTTTGTTTCTTCTAGTGGTTTTGAAAGGCATATTTTGAAAGGATCACATCAGTATGTTAAATTGTCAGGAACAGATGTAGTAAAACAAATGTGGATTGACAAATGCAACACAATTGGTAGTGAATACAAGACAGTAATTGAGCTATCCTGTATATCATGTTTCACAGAAGATGTTGTTGATGAAGAATGGGCTTTAAAAAAAACCCGTCGAACAATTCGGTTTTCTCCAAAACAGAAAACTTTCTTGAAAACCATTTATGATAAAGGTGAAAGAACAGGGAAGCACCCAATATTATGATGAGATTTGTGAGAGGTTAAGGGAGCAAAGAGGTGATAATGGATCACAAAAAGTATTAGCCAAATTAAAAGGTTGGATGCAAGTTTAACACCTAGGCATTATTCTAAGCAGGGCATCTCCCTTTTCCAGATTTTGTAGCAGAAGAAATTGACACTGTAAATGTCCTCGAATTAAAAAAATATTTTGTCTGAAATATAGAGATTAGAATAATAGAAGAACTTGTCTTACTTAACTGATAAGATTTTGTCTACAGGTCTTGTCCAACTTCATGTTCCTGTAGATAATCGAAATGTCACAATCACAAAGGCATAATTGACTTGACTGGTGTCATAAAAATTTATACATTTTTGCATTATTTAGGACCCCACACCAAGGATGCTATGTCCTATAGTTTGCACCTTGTTTACAAATATAGATCTTTACACATACATGTATGTTAAGGATAAACATTGTACATGTCAATTTGTAATTTAGAAAAAAAAGGTTTGTTTTTATTAAAATGTAATGGGCTTCATTTCTCCTCTTTCATTTGCGTATTTGTTTGTGAGTTAGTTCTAATTTAAATTCAACTACTTGTTACAGTGAAGAAATAGATCTGTTATGAAAATTGTCACCCCATATAACTTGATACCTGGCAGACCAAAACCGCCAACTTTGGTGTACATGGGCAATTCCTATTGTCTGTATTGTGTAAAATTATTTTATTAAAGAAAGAATATGTTAACATAATAATGAACAGATTGGGCATTGGAAAACAAGTGACACAGCACTTTCCTTTCCTGTGCTTTAATTTTGGTCTCGCCTGCAACGAAAGATGTGGAAGGCGAGACTTGGGTTTTGCTTTTCTGGCGACGGTGGCAACGGGAACGGCATCACCAACTTTACATTAAGTTTTATGACAACAATGGATGAGGTTTTATCCCCTTTTTAAAATATATGGTAAATTCAGAATTGTTCCCTTAAAAAGAATATATGATTATCTCCCTTTGCTAGACTACTCCTTCAACTTAATTCTTCATTTAAATTATGTGTTAAATCTATTTTACAATCAAACTTACTGATAATAAAAAATATGCACCTGATCTGTATCCTGTTCCCTATTTTTAAATTTAAATATTGTCAAAAAAACTGAAAAATCTTATTTACAGCTCTGAAAATCAGGTTTCCAGTCGAATAAACTCCATTGCTCCTTACAGAGTAAGATTCCAGCTTAAATAATTTTAGTGAATTTTTATATAACTACGGTTTCAATAATCACAAAGTTTCATTCTGAAATGAAGACCCCCATGTAGCACATGATGCATTGTTCTATGGTAGATTGGGCGTTAATTAATTTCATTTCATTTGTTGTTTTTTTTTGTTCTATTTTGTACGTCGAACTTTTCCTCAACAACTGTTTATTGGTATTATTGTAAACTATCCTTGTTTATATGTTAAATGTCAAGTCTTCTTAGAATTAAAATAACTTTGTAAATAAACTCAATTATGTATAAAACATCAAATATGAAATTTGAGGTATTATTGTTTTTTTTTCATCACACTATATAAATGAGTGCCTCCTAATGAGTCAACATACTCTAAAGGACGACTAAACCAAACTTAAACTGGGTATTTCAGGCATTCATTATTACATACATTAACATATAATGTATGTTATAATTGTTGAATTTTGCTGCTATATTAATATTGCTGTTTTCCACTGTCACTCCCACCATACATACATAGAAGTATTACTTTATGTTTATTCCTATGTATGTTTTTGTATTGTAATTTGCCAGGACCATTTATTGAAAATGTGTTTGAACATATAAAGATATATATATATTGTAAAAAGTTATTTCAAACAAAATCGTAATAAACAAAAATAAACCGAATAACACTTGATGTTACAAATAATAAAACATAGGGAAAGTAAAGGGCAATATAGTCGACTAAGATTTTAAAATGCGAATTCGTATGTCATATGACATTCGATGACATTTTTAACGCAACTCCTTTTATATCGCGTTAAGGTTCAGGTAATGTCATTGTCTAGGACATTCCTTAGTGAAATATTTTCATTCATAGTTTTTATAACACATAAAATTTAGCACGAAACATTCCTAAATGCATCTTTATCTGTATTCAACACAAGTAAAGCTGAGGAAAAATGTTTTATAACTTTTATATAAAATTAATAACAAAAGTGCTGTCAAAAACGAGATTTGAAGTTTGAAATTCAATATCCTGTTCTTTATTTTATTAAGCAGTAAAAGCTAGCATCAATTTTCCCATTTCTTTTAATTTTAAATTAGATGAAATATTTTATGCCATTGTCCAGTTATATATATTAACACCAATAAACATGAAGTATAAATATTTTCATTTAAGCTTGACGATTGTCACAAATTATTGCTAGCTTGCACTGCACTAGATACTTAGGCTACAACATATTTCCGAACAAAAATCTGTGCTGGTAATCTGTACATTAATTTTAAAACTTGATGTTTACACTTCTCTTGTTAGCAAAAGTTACCAAGGGAACCAAGCGGTAATAAAAACGAATGCAATCCAGGGACAAAGACCAGACAAGGACATACACAACAAAAAACAAATAATAACCAAAATACACACAAAGTAACATAAGTAAATGAGCAACTCGGACTCCACTAAAATCTGGGAGCATGTACCAGGTGCACCGGTGGTGTAAGCATCCTCTGCTTTTCTAAAAAAAAACCCACCGAGTTGCTCATAAAAAGTCAAGTCAAGGGTAGCTTGAGAGGAAAGGAAAGCTATGCCACGTTGAACAAATCAGTTTTCATTGTGCATATGGAGTTAATGATGACGACCATAAAACTTCTGTAGTATTGAGTTCAATCTTGTAGCAACCCTGTTCCAGAAGCCTAATTGTAAAAAGCCTTGCGCAGTACAAAAGTCTGTGTTATTACGGCAAACACTGGCATAACGTATGAGTTGTGATATGCAAACTCCATATGTAGGTGATGAAGAGATATTGCCATAGATGAAAGGAAAGTTATCAATACGGAATGAAAAGTCATCGCGTTTGTCGTATAATTTGGTCAGTAGTTTTCCTTAACCATCGATATCTTAGTGTAGGTCAAGATATGAAGGTGACTTCACAGTGTCTGTAGTATCCTTTATCTTTAAGTTCCTTTTGGTAGATGTGATTAACGAAACTTGGATTGTATAAAGATAATACGTCATCTATATAGCGGAAACTGAGATTATAGGATCTAGCTAATTTAAAACGATGCGCCATCTTTTGGATCAGATTAGCTATAAAGTGAGTTTAATAAGAGTAAAGGAACATGTCAGCAAGTAGATGAGCACAATTTGTTCCCATTCGAATGTCGACCACTTGTCAATAACGCGTCAACCAAACTGGACAAATATATTGCCAATCAAAAAATCAAAAATTGCAGCTTTTTGAAAACATCTTTTTCGGTATATTTGGAAAATAATTTGGAATCTTTTTTTTAAGTATGAGAAATCTCTACCAAGAACTACATTTTGTATCTAGGTGTACCTCAGGGACTTGAGTACAGTGGGTATTCTAGATCGCCAGTCACACCCTCACTGTACGCAATCCCCTGTTGGTCCGTTTTTATTTTAGTTACGTGGATGTATGATGTTTTGAGTCTGGATTTTAACTTAGTATGGGGAATAGAGGCATAAAGAGTTGAAAAATCATAGATTTTAATGCTATTGTATTCTGATAATAGTCTTGAATTGAGAGTTTCCAGAAGATCTTTCGAATTTGTCAGAATCCACATTGCATTAATACCTCTACGGGAATAACAAGTGACGTGGTAGGAATGAAGACCCTCTTTGACAGCTGTGAGCATAGAAGTTAAAATTTTTGGAAGAGGAGTGGTGCTACATTTTGCAACAAAATATGACTGTGATAACATGTTTTGTGATGCAAATATGTAGAATACTGTATAAAGAAGTATCAAGCGAAGGTTTCAGGACATAATAATTGCAATCTTAACATCTTGACTAAAATTATCTTGACACTTAATGTCTAGAGTATTCTGGGTGTTCTGGAGAAGGTGGCGTAAAATGTAAGACGACAGATACTGAGTGAGAAACACACAGAAGATTCTCGTATATCGTGGTCGGATGGGCGCCGCATTGTTGAATTGGGGTATAGAGCTGATCAACTCAAGGCATGTCAAAAATACAAAAGCCAATTGTTTTGCAGTTTGGTAGCATATTGAAAATAACATGTCGATGTACACGGGAAAACCACAGGTACTTGGGTTCAGGATTGCTAAAAAGCCAAAAAAAAAAAAAAAAAAAAAAAAAAAAATGAAATGAAATAGTGTGTTATAACAGCAAAAATTGCACTTATACTATTCATATGACGTCTTCTGATATATGGGGGTCGACTGGTATAGAGGATACATATGTCCTATGTTCCAGTCAATCCCTTCACATGGATAGTATAAGACCAATATTTGTTGTTGTAACGCATTATGTATACTTTGTAACGCATGATTTCGTGACTTCTTTTGTTCTTTTTCACAAATTAAACTAAATCCAAACCCCAAGTACCTGTGAGGACAGTCAACACAGAAATGGAGAAAAAAAAGAATGTAAAGTTGAATAGTTTCGACATTAACACAACAAAGTGCTTTACAGAAGCTTATTTAAAGTCAAGAGATCTTTATTTTTTTTATGAAAGTGTCGGCTCCGTAAAGTGTCACTTAATCTTTTCCGTTCGTCTTCATTAATTTCATCATCAGATTGCTTGCAAGATCGTGGCCACACATACGTTAGGTACACTTGTTTGCGTGACTATGCTAACATACCTCGCGAGGTGAAACGACTCTTTGGAAACAAATGTGAGTCATGTATTCTCAAACGAACGCGTAATGAAATTTCTAAACTAGTAGTAAAACCAATACCATCCATCGACTTTAATTCAAGAGGTCAAGTTCATTTAGTTGATTTTTAGTCCGTGCTCGATAACGACCTTAAGTGGATCATGCATTATCAAGGTCACTTCATGAAAATTATTGTCCTGAGGCCTCTCAAATCCAAGAGGGCAGCAGAGGTTACATATCATCTTCTTGATATATTCTTATTGTTAGGAATACTTTATATTCTGCACAGTGACAACGGTGTAGATTTTACGGCTAATATAATTACTGATATAAAGTCACTGTGGGAGGAACTTGTAATTGTCCATGGACGTCTGCGACATCAGCAAAGCCAGGGCTCTGTTAAAAGGGCAAATGTCGATATTAAGGAAATGATAAAAACCTGGATGACTGACAATGACATTACACGTTGGTCTGAGGGACTTCGCTTTGTACAATTTCAGAAAAATAGGTCGCATCACAGGGTTATCAATTAGCTTCTGCATAAGGAAATTTTTGGATTTGAACCGAAAATTGGTGTGTCTTCTTCCACTTTAACGAAGGAATTATATTCTACTTTGGAAACTGAAGATCTTGAAAAGGTACTAAAAGAGAAATTATATGCAGTTTGAAGGCCCCGTTTATTTATCCTCTTGCGATGAAACTACTGAAATTGCCTTTGCGGACGATGAAACACAAATTATACGCGCACGTAAGCAAAAGTTAAATGAACTTTTAGTTGGTAGAAATGTTGTCGTTACTGTTCCGCTATACGATAGGGGACCTACAGACCCAAGGAAAATTCGAGGCATCATCAAAGAAGTGAGCGATTTTGGATACCGCATAGCAACTGAAGTGGGTACATTATCAGTCTGTCTGAGTCGAAACCAGATTGAGGCAGTAACTGTTAGTGCCTATGTAGATACGATACCATCTTTTCCTATTTCTCTCTGTGAGGCAGTGTGGAAGCTATCAAAAACAGGAGGGCAGGGATTTCTGTATTGTAAATGCAAAGGTGGTTGGCAATCTTCTAAATGTAAATGCAAAAAATCAAATGTTCTGTGTAATTCCCGTTTTCATGGATCAATGTCATGTTCTATCCAATACAGAAACGCATGAGGAAATTTACTTTTCAAAATTGAAGCAGTAATTGTATAGATGTTATCTTTCAATATTTAACACAATTTGTTAAAACCCATATCTTATTTCTTGTATTCATGAGATGGAAAATTGTACAAGTTGACAGTGATTTTATAGCTGTTTTTATTCAAATCATAGTTTGTCCAAGTGGATTTTGGACAAATTATGATGTGTACAAAGGCAACGTAATAATTATACTTTGTACATTTTTTTCATACAAATTATAATTGGTATGAAATTACAACTTGTACACAACCGATACAAATTTAAGTAGTAAGATAGATACAGAATAATAGGTACTTTCGATTTTTATACTGACAATATCAAAATCGAAGGTAAGTATTATGTTTTATGTTAATCCAGTTGTTAAATTTTTAGGTTTTTAATTCTTCAGGATCAAAATATCTTTTGTCACCGGTTCATAACATACTGTTTCTGAACAATACACTGAATATAGTCCACATATATCTCCTTTAATATCAATTAAAGTTTCTTCAATAAAACGTTCCATGCATTTATTCATCTTAATAATATTCTATTATTGCTGCAAACAACATTAAGATGTAGACCTAAAATCAAATGAAGATTTGAGGGACTTCCTGTTTTAGTAATAAATATGCTTTTTCAGGAAATTTTGTCTTTGTCAAGAGAAATCAAGGGAACCAAGGTTCTAGCGGTAATCAAAGGAATGTTATCCAGGGACAAAGACCAGACATGGAAAACAGACAAACACAACAAAGAACATAAAGTAAATAAAATAATACATTAAAAGTAGCTAAAGCAAATGAGCAACTCGGACTCCACTAAAAACTGGGAGCATGGACCAGGTACACCGAGGAGGGGTCAGCGTCCTCTGCTTTTCTGGAAACACCGGCCGATCCACGAGTTCATAATGGCGACCATAAAACTTCTGATGAATTCAATCTTGTAGCAACATAACTCTGCTCCAGAAGCCTACTTGTTAGAAGTACATACAAAGCGCGATACAAAAGGTCTGTGTAGATACGGCAAGCTCTGGCATAACGTATGAGTTGTGATATTAACACTCCATATGGAGGTGCAGACGGGATGTTGTTACAGATGAAAGGAAAGTTGAAAATTCTGAATGAAAAGTCATCACGTTTGTGGTAAAGTTTGGTCAATAGTTTTCCCTTTCTATCGATTTCTAAGTGTAGGTCAAGATATGAGGCTGACTTCACAGTGTGTGTAGTATTCTTTATCTCAAGTTCTTTTGGGTAGATGCGATGTATCAAATCCTCGAAATTAGGATTGTTTAAAGACAATACGTCATTAAATGTGTCAGCATGTCTCATTTAGACACACTTTTCAGACAAAATCTTCATCCTTTCATCAACATTTTATGATTGTAGTAGTTTAAACAAATAAAATTGGTGGGAAAATTCAAATTGTTAAAAAGTATCTGTTTTTTTCAAATCTTATGTACATCTAGGAAATTAATTTTATAAGGCATGAAAAGTTTTCATTTAGTTTTGAACAAGTTTAAAACATGTGAAAAAGATAAAATGTCACAAAGTTTGTAAATGTGTATGAAGTTGGATACTGTTTATTTATTGATCTAAATATTATAAATATACCTGTTAACCTTCCCACATTAGGTTGGCGGTGTCTCCCACAAAATTAATAAAAAAAAAAAAAAAAAGCATTACCCACATAAAAATGTAAAATTTCTGGTAGATTTTTGGTTAAAATTGCTATACTTTCTGTGAAAAATACGTAATGATTAGAACACTGAATTGTTGAATTCTGGAATAATTTTGAATTATGGACTTGGAGTTAATTTGTTGCAAACGAAAATAATGGGTATTGGTGAATCATTTTTCATTTGTCATAATTGGTATAAATATTTGACTAAGGGTTAGTCATGCATGCATGGCTAACCCTTAGTCAAATATTTATACCAATTATGTTTCTTATTTCTAACCCTTAGCATACATGCATGGCTAACCCTTTGTCAAATATTTATACAAATTATGTTTCATATTTCTAACCCTTAGTCAAAACTTTTATACCACTTTCACTTCATATTTCTAGCCATTATATCATGTGTATATAGCCACACGTTTTTCTCTTTCTAAAAGGCTTATTATGAACTTTCCCTTAGACCTGCGTGGCTTATCCAAAGATAAGCTAATCCCAATTCATTTAATTTTATACTATTTTGGTGTTAGGTCTTACCAACTTTGCCAAAGTACATTTTACTTCCATGGTCACAATTTTACCTGTTTTATTTCATATTTTATGACATTATATATAGCTACTCCTGTTCATTAAATGCTTTACTTACCCTTGGCCAAGCATGGAATCATAGAATAGCAGCATCTCTTAGTTTTTGATGTTCACAAAAATACCTTAAAAGACAGTGTGCATATAACCTACCAGTACTGTGAACAAATGTGAGCATTATTTAAATATCAATACATGATCATAACTTTCCAGTTGGTTTGTCAGATTGTGAGACACATTTCCATCATTCCTTACGTAGGACAGATGCAATAATTTTTGCCAAGTGTAAACCACACAACATGATGAGTGGACCTGTACTGGAAATTGTGTGAAGTATTTGTGAAAAACGTAAAATTATACTTTTAAGCTCACAAGACTACAGAAATTGGATGAAGAAGAGAATTAAAATTATGCATTGAAAACCCTAAGGGCTGGGTAATTTTGCCAGAGATTAGAATGTTGTACCATTGATACTCTCCCTATTTCAATTCACTATGTGTAACTTTATGGGCACTAAACAATAACTAGAAAATTTACAATTCTTTTAAAGCACAGTGCAAATTTTTATAAGTGAAAAAGTAAATTTATTATCTTTATTGATGTATCCACTATCGCCTAAGTCAAAGTACAAGGTAAAACTACTATTGAGGGGTAATAAACATGGGGTAAAGAACAAACAATGCCACTTGGATTAATGTGCAAACATATACCAGTAATAATTGATTAGTAATAATACTTAAATTTATGAGTACAGAAATACATTAACAATAACATATAATATATCAAGTTATATTTTGAAATATACATTTTAAGCTGATTTCTTATTTGTTAACATGTTTAGATATAACTGCCTGTCCATATAACTTGATATTGATCTCCTTCCTTTCAAAGGTAGAATGTGACACCATAATTGTTGGGATAAAAATATACTCAAAATTTAAATATTCATTAAACATTGTATTTGTATTTGAAAACTTTCCTCCAATACAGACTTTTGTATATTTTATCATACAGTCCATTTATCAAATAAAATAATCTTTTATCAACATATTAGCTTAAATTGTAAAACTGTCAATTTTCGGTTATGATCAACTGTGCACCATGGGCACTGAGGTTATTTCAATTAGATCCAAAAAAAATATTACAGTCATTTATTACAATTTAAGTACCACAATTAAATGACTAAATCATTAAAAAAGTTTGATGACATCACAGTCATTACTAAATTTGGTCTATGAGATGATAAAAAAATTGCTATCTAATCATAAATTAGAGGTTAAATTATTATAAAATAAATTCAATTTTATAGACAAAACGTTTAAGTGAGTGTAGCCCATCTTCTATACACTTTGCAAATAGATGTCACTTTTCTGAAATAAAAAAAAAAGCAAAAGCATTAAAGTAAAATTGATGTCATTACTGGAATTAGACTACTACAATTAAGGTTTAAAAAATAATACGAAGATAGATATTGCATTCCTGACACTGGAAGGAAAATACAAATTCAGATACAAATAAACCATGATGCAGGTAAGTTAAAAAAAATAAATCTGAATAATTGTATAAGTACCTTGTAATTTTCAACAAAAAAAAAAAAAAAAAAAAAAAAAAAAAAAAAAAAAAAAAAAAAATTAATTAATACATTATAAGAAACGTTCATGTACAAGCATAAGAATACTTCAAAACATTTGTTTGCAATAGAAAATTCCTCCCTACAATTTGTTTTTAAAATACGTAAAAATATTATGGCTAAACTTAGGTCAGTAAACTATTATATTACCTTGAAAACACCTGGTCGACATCCTCATGGGTATGACCCACCATCAGAAATGACACCTTTATTTTTTCAAACACACCTATTTCCACTAACATGCAAAGAAATCCAAATACATATCTGAAAACAAAATGTACCCATCATGTAAACTTAAGCCCCAATTATTGAAATGCATGTAGAAGGTCTTATGGATTTAAAGTTGCATAGTTGTTAACAGCACAACATTATGTAGGTCATCAGGCCTTTCATTAAGAGGCGGTACCAGGTAATTTTACTAATTAAACTACTGAAAGGTACCTCCACAATTTTAAAATTTCATACATTTTTATAAAACAAAATGATGAAAAGTACCTCCTGCAAAACCAAAGGTACCTGCATTGCAAAATGCAAAAAAAATAATGAAACCCATTGGTCATCTAATAACCTGCAGCGTTTTTGGAATCAAGCAGCCATGGAGTAAATGTGTAACACATCAAGAAATGTGTCATCATTTATTATGCTTTACATTAGTGATCCATATTCATGCTCCATTGATTGTCAAATGTGGAAAAACTTCTGAGATTACAATTATTTCAGTGTAAAGATCAATTCCTGTTAAAAACAATGCTCTATCAATTATATTGTGTACTGTAGTTGACAATACTATACAAACCTGTTCTTGTTTTGTCCAGGACAATTATCCATCTGTAGATATAAAGTTTTCGGCAGATTGTCCAGCATGAGAAGGCAATGTAAAAGTATGCTCATGGTCAAGTCACTTCCATGTGACCATTGAAAGTAATAAAAAAACCCATATGTTCCTACTCCATGTATGATGACACCAACTAAATAAATTCTTAGCTTCCACATCTTATACATGGATTTGCTTTCATACATAAAGTGAGGCAAATTGGTCTTGGCTTGGTCGATTGCGTCAACTATGATTGACATGTATTTTTGAGGGTTGGCTTTGGCTTTTTTGGTATGTTTATAATAATTCTGCCTCTCAGCACTGAAAATTATAACAATACTTAATATAATCTACTATTCAATGCATAACTGGTTATATAAATGTGTTCTTGATATACCTGTATTTCTCATCCATTATATTGATTATTAAAGTCATGTTTAGGAAAACCTTGGAATAAATTTTTACAAGGTTAAACAAAAACACAAAATTTCCTCAAAATCTGATGATTTTTCACCCAAAACAGAAGTGATTAAAAAAGTAGTATATTTCAAGACAAAAGATTGAGAAAATATAAATATCAATTTCCATGCAAGAATACTTAGCAATTGAACATAATGGGGGATATTACTATGCTTGTTAAATGATAATTAAAAGTCAGTCATACAAGAATACAAAAGTACGGTAGTAATTGTTCTTATGTTGTTGTTACACAATGTTTAAGATAAAAAAGAATGGATATGGCGAAACACAAAAATACACCTGATTGTAACACCTAATTACATAATATCATATACTTTCATAGATCACCCAGTTAACATTTATTCATCAACTGCTTCACGGCTCATAAAACATCATCTTTGACTTTTAAATAATTTTTACCTTTGAAATGGCTAAGTATGAAATATATGTTCTCCATATTTTCATGAAATGGCTTTCTGACACTGTATCCTGGTCCTCCATCTCCTGTTTGTAAATACCATAAACATGTCTTTTGGTAAGACATGGGAGCAGATACAGTTGCAGTTTGTTCGGTATTTTCTCAAAATATGTGTCACCAAAACGTTTTTGCCAACTGAGAGCAGACAGGGTTTTTCCGGACAAAAACCCTTTCTTCTGTCCAGCTTTGTCCAGTTCAAAATAAGATTTTTCCAATGCAATTTGTATTGTGTTTGCTTTGACAACACATGACATCCATTATGCTTAACTATGGCAACCTAACCGACGTAGCTAACAACCTCGCATTTCATTGGACAACTGATGTCTGTAGCAACTGTAAAATTTAAGGCTTCAATGGGGACATTGGTGTCCAGAATATTTTAAATCACTTTTCCACATTGAACAATCTTTTATAAATTGAATAATTGGAAATAGTTTACTTGTTGGACCAATAAAATAATTGAAATGCGAGACATAGTACAATTATCACACATTACACCATATAAAATCTTAATCAGATTTACGTATGAACAAAGCGAGAATATGCGTCAGGCATAGTACTTGTTGATTCCTACCTAAAGTTTGTTAACATATTTCCAGATATACATGTATTGATTTTATGGAAAATTGTATCAGTATTTTTAAGTTCTTATACTTGACGGTTATGAGATTAAGGTGGAAAATCTAAGACATACATATATTATAAATGAGAATTCCATGGGAAGTAAAAAAAGTCACAGTGTGCTAATATTGATGCTTAAAAATGAAAGTCATATTATGTTTTGAATTTAACTTACCAAGAAATTGTTTTCCTTATAGCATAAAATGTACTTTTTGGAATGCCTAGAATAACAAGCCATGCTATAAGACAGACTTACCAACCATAAATTGAAAATAGACTTTTCCGTCTTCTGAAAAAAACTATAAATCAAACAAAAAAACATGTTATATATGCTATGACATAACATAAAACGCTCTGGGTGAAGCATCATAAATATTGTAGTTCCAAAGTTATTAATATATACATCCTACAGTGTACATTGCATGTGTGTGAAATATATAAAGTTTGTTGTAAATTGGCAATGGGTTGGCTCAGAAACTGATTTCAAAATCAACCAAATTGCGCTCAAATTAAAGAGATATCTCCCTATTTTTTTCTGTAATTTGAACAGGTCAGCATATTTGCCATAAGTTTAATTTGCGACAGTTTAAAGGAAATACCTTCCTTTTAAAAAAGTGGAGACATTTGTTTTATTTTGTATAGTAGACATGAGTATTTGTTACATTTCCATACACATTTTACCTCATGGTTTGAAATACATGTATGTAAAGAATCAAAATTTTTAACATTTTCATATCTGAACTGGAGTAGAACAACTCTCACGCACCACAATTCTACTACAATTTTATTTTGGGTTAAGTGGTAGTCATTTCATATTAACTAACTAAATCTCTGCTAGAGTGTGGTTGAGGACAGAACCTTTAATTGGAGTTTGATCCATACAGTTGGATTGTTTCTAAAAACACATATAACATATCAAACAGACATGCATATGTTTAAAGTACATATATAACATCGGAATACAGTCAAGGCCGTAGCGCAGGGGGTGCTATGGGTGCAATTGTACCCCCGTTTTGAAAAAAAAGAGTTACATCTTAGCCTGTAAGAGAAATCATACCAGATCAGTAAAATTGCTTATTAATCATCAGTTTGCACCCCCATTCAGAAAACTTGGCTATGGCCCTGGTAGTACATTATATAAGGTTATATACTCAGACCTGGATACTAAATCCTGTGTCTGAATAGTGAATTTTGAAATTTCCTATTCTAATTTATGTAAGAATCAATTTTCCATCATATCAAGTTAGAAAACAGGGGGGGGGGGGGTCATAAGGTCACATGAATATCAGAGTAATAACATTAAATGATTAATTTTGAAATGACACAGTACCTGGATGTATAACATTAACCACTATTTAATTGAATTTTCAGTTCCATTTTGAAGGGACTTCAACTGGACTAAGATTGTTAAGGTGCAGGTTCACTGCAGATGGCTCCAACTTCTTGTAAGAATTAGAGGGATCAGCTTCAAATATAAGCTTCATTGAAGCTCTGGAGAAATATGGAATAAAGAGAAGAAAGAGCCCAAAAGGGTCACATGAATATCAGAGTAATAACATTAAATGATTAATTTTGAAATGACACAGTACCTGGATGTATAACATTAACCACTATTTAATTGAATTTTCAGTTCCATTTTGAAGGGACTTCAACTGGACTAAGATTGTTAAGGTGCAGGTTCACTGCAGATGGCTCCAACTTCTTGTAAGAATTAGAGGGATCAGCTTCAAATATAAGCTTCATTGAAGCTCTGGAGAAATATGGAATAAAGAGAAGAAAGAGCCCAAAAGGGAGAAAAATAGCTCCAATTAGAATTGCAGAAGAATTTGAACCTGTATAATTAGCCCCAAAGAAAGATGGAAATCTTGTTAAGATCAAGGAAAAATTTGTAGGTATGTATAACTTTTATAAAGCAGAAGGGTAAAATCAGTGAATGACTTTTAACATTAAATTACTTTCGAACAATTTTACCCTTAAGATAGATAATACCTATTTCACTGAGCATATTTTTTTCAACGAATTTATAATGTTTGGAAAAAAATTAACATAGAAAATTGAATGGTAAAATAACAAACGCTAATCGTATAAAGCCTCTTCTAAGCAAATATTTGTCATGCTTTTAGCCTTAAATGCCATATTTAAGGTACAAAAACTAGTTATTGGACTACAGGTCAACATAAATAATACTATGTGATAACAGGATGCCATTTCTTTGTTAAGAATGTTTTTTTAGAATATAGCCCATTTAAGTATATTAGGTAGAAATTCCATATTACGCTTCTTATATTAATCTTTTAGGCCAGCATAAAGTAAATATCCATTTGCTGAGACAGGCCTCAAAGGAATTTAGGTATGTAAATCAAGGAAAGATGAAATTGGTTTTTTATTAAAGCTTATACTATATATGCGATTGTCATAATATGTAATGTACATAATTCATAAAGAGAATTCATGTTTATCCTTTGAAGGTTTAAAAAAGAGTAAAATTTTACATGTACAGTTTCAATTGAAGTGTTCTTTTATAGTTAACCAAACCTTTATTAGTCAAAAAATGTCTACATGATTGGACACCTATCTGGTAATGTCTTTAGAAATATTTTGAAAAATCTATTACTAAAGTTGCAATTTTAAGTAGCACTCCAGCTAAAAATCATTCAAAATGTCATACATGGTTGAAAAGCCTACATATTTTAGTTTTTGATATTTTGTTCAAAATGCTGTAGTAAACAGAAATTAACTTTTGTTTTTTCATATATCCCATGTTCTTAAGAGATAAAAAATGTATCGTTCATAATTAAGGGAGATAACTCTCTGTAAATGACACTAAAATACTATAGAAACTGTTAGATTTTCAATGTGGATTATCTCCTAAGAGCAGACAGATTAGAATAATTACACATTTCATCATATAAACCTATAAAGCAACTAAATAAAAATGTGTAGCGTTTTAGGGGTGTATCACATATTACAGGATTTGCGTGATAACAAAGACTGCTAATTACATACTCGTTCAGATTAGTAATCCATGACATTATATATCTCAGGGATAAAAATAAGCAGTCGCCCAGTAGCCCATGGCTACCAGATTTTGAGCTGGGCTACCAACCTTTTGAATAAAATTTAGTTGAACATATAGAAAATATTTAAAAAATAATTAACTCTGGGCTACCAGCTTCTTGTATCTACTTATGTTTCAGATGCAGGGAAATCAGTGAAGAGCGGGTCCAAGAGATCAAGGAGAACATTGAAAAGGCTCCAATGGGGCATGTTACTGTTGATCCAGAAAAAGTCAATACTTTAACTAACTTATACTTTTAATGGGAAAAAGCTTATTTATGTATACCAAAAAGATATAGACAAAGGCCCCAAGAACAGTAGATACATTTGTATGTGAATGTTTAACAATTAAAAAGATGGTTATATTCATGTACAGTATACTGTGGGCAGTATCAGTGAAAACTAAACTGTAATTATTGTTTAACGATTATGCCATGAAATTAAATGTAATGTTTTTTTTACTGAGAGTTGTACCACTTAAGTCCCTGTATTCACATAAATATACTTTCAGCTTTCTGTTTTAATGATTAAAATTGTTTATCATATATTTTATTTACTCAATTTACAGATTACAGGGGTCCAAAGTGACATTTTACAAGTAGTTGGGTATCTTATGTGTAACGAAGACCAAATCTGACTGGATCAAATATATTCATCATTCCTTCATTCAATACTTTCTCTAATTGTTTCAAAATGAGAGGGGAAACATTAAATCCAATAAAGAATTATTTTCCAATCATTATGATTTATTGGTTTGACAGTTAAACATCAAGTTAGTTATATTTCTTTCAGATTCATTGATTTGGTTTTGTAGTCATATAAGTGTTTTGATTATTTTCAGGTCAGAGACCCATCAGAGTTTTCTAAAGATAACATCGCTGAACACAACCCTTACCTTCTTGGAGGAAATCATATAGTGTCTGCATGTAAATTACTTGATTTGGAAGACCAAATATATGCTAAATACAGGTATTAAGACATATGAGCATTGGAAAATATTAGTTAAATACTATCGGATACCAAATTTTTTCACTTTTTTATTGTATGAACCCATTAATGATGTTACTAAAGTTACCTCAACTTTTCACAGTTCAACCTCTTTGGTAACATATCAATCTGCACCTTGCGGAATATCTAATAGCTAAGTATGACATTATCTACACACTTTCTTTATGTGAACTGTTAAATGTTAAACCAATCAATCATAACAAGGGCAAGAGACACGCATGTAATTCTAATATTAGTTAAACGTGGACTCAGAAGCCAAGTCCTTCGTATGTCAGTCAGTTTGTGTGTCCATGTGAAAATGATCTATTAAGGATAACCCGTTTTAGGCTAAAGTAGAATAACTTCATCTTTATGGTCTTGAAAGTTTTGAAATTATATTACCACATTTAAGATAGGAGTTTCCCCTGTTTCGAAATTCGAAATAACCCATGTTAAACTTAATTATAAATACCCAGACTCAGCTTATCAGTGGTACATTGGAATTACATTTTCTGTCCAAATTGTTCATAGTTTCTATGATCCCACATGATCCCTATATGATTCCTTATATAGATGGCACACATTTAAACTTTAAGTGAGAAATTAAAGTTTCAACCTAAAGCCGCCTAAATATACTCTTGACAAACCATGCTTTGTAAATTGTAGGGGTGGGTGGGTGTGCATGCCCGTCACGCCCCTGCCTGAATCCCCTTCTGGGCAAAAACTTTCATATCACTTTCAAACATGTGACTTAATATTTTAAAAGAAGCTTTAAATGCGGATGCCATATATAATATAAATTGTGGAATTTTATTTCAAACTTGGGTTGATAAAATCCAGTAAGGCAAATTTCCTGTTTGACTTTTTATATTTTGACAATATGGATTCTTGGAAGGTCAGCAGGTGCATTCCTGTTTTGCTCACAATAGTTTGTATATGGGTTAATATAATTAACATGAAGACTTGTATAATGTCTACCCTATTTGTATTTATCATGTCGGTTTACTGGTACATCCAACTTAGATATTTCTTACTGTAAACTTGCACATACCAGTATATGATCATATATAGTCTGTCAGCATTGATAAACAAAATACTGACTCACTTTCATATTCGACTGACTTAGGCTTAAATTTATATCATTAGTTTACACATAGTAACATCTCAGAGGCAATAACTATATTCAGTGTATGTAACCAATTTGTATTATACAGATTCATCTGCAATAGACTATCAGCATTTAGGAGAAAATAGGTACTTGTGACTAGACAAAAGATTGATTGATTGATTGTTGGGTTTAACACCCGAGTAGTAATATTTCAGCTATATTCAGGCCGATGAACATGAAATTGATGATAAAATGAACATAAGATGATGATGATGAAATGAAAAAGGGATGGGACACAAGAACAACAAGGTCGATAAAATTTAGATTGCCACTAGAAAAAGGAAGAGATGGGTAGGGTCATGCAATCCAGCCTCCTGTGGCGGAGCGCAAAGGTTCCTACTCCTAATGAATACCACAGCAGGGTTCTTTACCGTGTGAGGAATGTGATATCTTTCCCAACACGGTGCACCACTATGGTTTGCGGTCAGGTTCTCTGTATTATAGCCTGACAACCCCAGCATGTAACACGCCAGGGGTACCCCATTCCACCACCTGGGGCACACAACCCAGTTGCTCTGTGGGCAGAGCGCCTAGCCCCCGGCTAGGTTTCTAAACACTATTAAGTCGCTTTATACGACAAGCTTAGCGCTGCTGCAGGCCTATTCTTTTGACACTCGGACCTGTACGGAGTCTAGAATATAGGTAATTGAAACCTCAATTTTTATGGACATATTTACTTTGTTGATATGTAATATGATTTTTTACTGAACGAGATCAATTATTATTTTTTCCATTAAGGATAGAGTTGGCCAGGCCAGACATATTTTGCTAAAATCTCATGAGAATTGGAAGGAAATAGCGGCTACAATTATTGGGAAAATAGAAAAAAAGCTAACTTCATTTTCATAGTATTTTTGTTTTTATAGAATCAACTAGTGTTTGCTACAAAACTCTATTTTGAAATTAAACATATAAAATTTTCTTGATCCCCCCCATATATCAATTTTTTTTACCCCCCTTAAAAACATAAAAAAATGTCATCCCCCCTCTATTAAACATTCCGAAATTTTAATATGCAAAACACTTACCTTTGACACACATGATATGTAGGATATGCTTGAAGATTCAAAAGTTCTCGAATGATTCATTTAAGAGAGATAAGGCAAGTAAACAGTAAAAGACACATTTAATGATCCAAATGTGTCTCACAAGTTTTTCAGATTGAATTTTTTTTGCTTTCCTTCCAACAAGAGAAAAGTTAAGGAGGGGAAAAGATGTTTCACAACTTGTGAGAAATTGTTAAAAAGTGAAGCATCACAGGAAACATACATCAAGTGTTTCCCTCAGATTTGTTCTTTCAATTCTGAATATAGAATCAAGGTTGAAAAATTATTAACAAATGGTTTAGATTTAATTTGACCAAGACAGGAATTAGCTGCTATTAAAAAAACTGTCTGCTTCTGATTTTTTGAAGCAGTCAGAAGCAGTTGAGATATTAAAGAATTCTTACAATAAAAAATTCAAGTATTCAATTCCAAAACTTAATACTATGGAAAAGTCAAGCAGAATTAGAAACAGCTTCTGAAATTAAAGATATAGATAAGGAAATTGAATCGCCAGGAGATGAGTCGGCCCCATTTAATTTAATACCTGTAAAGGTTTTAGGTCCTGATGATGTGTAAACTTGATTTTACCAGTGACATAAAATACATATACACATTACTGTACATATATGTGAGAATGAAAATGTTTAATGGTGGTTAAATATGTTTTTATTTAGCTGGTTTAATGCTCTGCTGAACTTAAAATTTTGACCCCCCCCCCTTGAAATCCATGCGCAAAAAAATGATCGCCCCTCTTTGAATTTATTAAAAAATCTGAACCCCCTTTTTCCAGTTACAGAAAAAAAAAACTTGATCCCCTTGCATTTGACCAGCCCCCTCCCAGGTAAACATATACTTTTTTTTTCTTTTTTTCAGACATACAGTAAAGAAGCCCTTTCTACAGGTTTGTCTGTTGCTTCCTAATCAGATAAAGCTTATATGGAAGCTGACAGGATTTTCAAACTATGGAGTGATCGTTCTGAAGTACCTCAAAAGGTAAACATTTATTCCACATTGCATCAAATTGTCTATCTTTATCATTATATTAAGTTCAAAGTGACAATAAAATGACATTTTTACATATCTGCACGAATATTTAAATGATTTTCATAAGAACAACTACAAAGTTTAATAAACAAGTGATCAGTATTGATTTTTGCTTTTGTAAGTGTGCTCACTTAAGTCCAATTTTAACAACTTAATTTATTATCACTAAGCTATTCAGAGCACTGCAAGGAGTAGCAGGGGAAGAGGTGCACTCCCACTTGATTAAAGTGTACACACCAACAGATTACAAAAAAAATTAGTAAGGCAGTTGAGGAGACCAAAAAGAAAGAAATATTGAAGCGGGCCTTTATTCATATTACAGATGCCATTGACTGGCAAGAAGCTGAACTGATACATGGAGATTATAGTGCCAAGTTAGATGATTTTCTCGATACGATTTAAAGTTCAAACCAATCTGACCCGTTTTATGGCATTTATCTACAATACATATTTAATGTTTTTTTTAATGTTATAATTTATATGCACTAGTATGCTGAATTTTATTTTACACATTTCTTTAGCTCAGAATATATGCTTTATACATGTATGCATTGCAATTAGTTAGACTTAGTTAAAGAGTAATCAATGGAACCAAGGTTATAGCGGTAATCAAAAGAATGTAATCCAGGGACAAAGACCAGACATGGAAAACAGACATACACAACAAAGAACATAAAGTAACTAAAATCATACATACAAAGTAACAAAAGTAAATGAGCAACTCGGACTCCACTAAAAACTGGGAGCATGGATCAGGTACGCCGGTAGAGTAAGCGTCCTCTGTTTTTCTAGAAACACCCGCCGAGTTGCTCATAAGAAAGTCAAGTCCGGGGTAGACAAACGAGGAAAGGAAAACTATGACCCTTTGAATAAATCAGTTTTCATGGTGCTGATGGATACACCATAACGATCAACGAGTCCGTGATGACGACGAGTTCTAGCGCGATACAACAAAAAGTCTGCGTAGTTTCGGCAAGCTCTGGCATAACGTATGAGTTGTGATATGAACATTCCATACCAGGAGTCGAAGGGATGTTGTCACAGATGAAAAGGAAAGTTTACGATTATGAATGAAGTATGAGGAATCTCTACCAAGAACTATATATGTGTATCTAGGTGTACCATCTATTTGGAAAAACAACGATGTATAATGTTTTTAACTGACCATGGGGAATAAAAGTATACAGTGTTGAAAAATCAAAGGTTTTACTGCTATTATAGTCAGATAATAGTCTTGAACTGATTGTCTCCAAAAGATCTTTCGACTTTTTCAGGATCCACAATGAATTTATACCACTGCGGGAGTAACAAGTGTTGACTGCAGACCCTCTTTGACAGCTGTGAGTATAGAAGTTAAAAGTTTTGAAAGAGGTTTGGTGGTACATTTTGCAGATCCAGCTCTGAAATGTTGTTTGCATGGATTCTTGTGAAGTTTAGGAATCCAGTACATAGATGGTAAATCACAATCATCGTCCTTAGAAGAGAGACCAAAAGAGGATAGCACAGATTTATAGTTTTCCACAATCTTTTCTTTGGAGAGAGTGGTAGCAGTATAGTACTTATCACTGCTATTATTTTCTACGTCTACCTCTGATAATAAACATTGGATATAAAACGTTTGGCAGACAAAAACAATGTTGTTTTGGGCTTTGTCTGCTGGTGCGACAACATATTTGTCATGTATAGTAGACAATGTTTTTGCTACATCGGGGTCTTTGAAAACTGATGTAGCCTTGGCACTCATTGACCTACTTAAAACTTTCATTCGTTTCAAAATTAAAGACCTCACGGCCTTTAACCACTTTGACAGAGAATCAATGTCTTCGTTTTATCCATTTTCTTGCATAGTCCTCGACGGCATCCATAAAAACTTTAAAGTTCAATTTCAATTCATGGAGCGTGGTTCACGGTACTTGGGATCTTTAGAAGGGATAATACGCAGAGATTCGTTTTCGATAATGGTTGAATCTCCCGTAACTACGTGACCAGAAGGACCATATTTGAATGGAGAGGTTTTGCAGAAAGAGAAAGTGCCCGTATAAAACATCAAACCTGAAATAAACACACACAAACTCAGAATACTCAATGTACACCTGTTTTATTTAATAGTGAATCTTAAATTTTAGGCTTTATTAGGGTAAGACCATGATTCTTTTCGTAAAAAAAATGCAAATTCTGTAATTTATTTAAGAAATAATTTATAGAATATGGTGTTGTACTCATTTCCACATGAGTTGGATATTTACATTGGATTATTTTAAACCAAGCTTAGTGAGCCTGAGGTATAAAATATGAATACGAAAGCCAACCACGTGTAAATGAGTGTAACCCCATACCTAACATCAATTATTTCTGTTCTTATATATGACAAAAATAAAATTTCAGCATCTGAATCGTCCAGGGGTAGATATATTGGGTAATATATCGTTATACTTTTTAGACGTCATATTTGAATTATTTTTTCTGTTTATGTGTTATAGTACATTGTTCTGGTTAAATGTGTGGGAATATATGTGATATAAAATTTCAAACTGAACCAATATATTTTTATTCTGCACTAGTTTTTCAATTATATGTCATCAATACAAAATTGGACAAAGAAATTAAAATAGAAGACTTAGAACTCGAAAATCACATTTTTACGCTGAAAATTGTGTACAATTTTTAAAGGCAGATTTATTCTAGTCCATGGTTTATCAAGGTGTTTTCTGCTTTCTATGGGTTGCATTAGAAGTATTGAATTACTGGTCTAATGAATCATTTGTTGACTTATATGTATAATCCTAAGAGTTTGAGTTTTTCATTTAATGTACTAGTTTTAGTATGAACATTTGTGAAAACAAAACAGTTATATTTAGTCAGACTGTATAACCACTAGTAAATATACAGTCAATGCAACAGAACAGTTGTAGTATAAATTTAATGAACGACATGTGAAGATTTAATCATTATCACGTTAGTTTATCCTAGATTGACTGCAAAAATAAAAATTTGAAAATAGTTACAGTACGAATTTATTATAATCCTCTTTTATTCTGGGCCTCAATATATGTATTACATGTCTGTCTGTGCTTTCAGCTTACATTTGTTAGTACAACTAAGTTGTTCTTTAAAAGGGGTGGTTTGGTATCATATATAGATGTACATGGTTGAATGTAATTATTGCAAGTGGAATTCAAAAGGAAATATTCAAACACCATGTTCTAGGTGTTTTAGACTCTTCTCCAATTGGAGTTTATTATGGTGACTGTGAATTTGTAAATCAATTATGTAAGTTTACGGCTATTGAAAATTTAAGCCACTTTGTGTCGAAACCATAGATCACTATTTAATCAATAACAGGTTATTTGTTTCATTTGTAAAACAATAATTTACACTACATGTACTATGTAACAAATTAGTACCAATTGATGTTTTATTAAGTTTTCAAATACACGTGTGATTAGTTATTTGAGAATTTGTAAGTCTTGTTATAATTTAATGTATCATACAATTATTTCTATGTTTTGTTCATGTATTTATTGTAGAAATTAAAAACAGCAAAATAGTTCCTTTAACCCACTTCAAAATAAAACATTGTTTTTTCAAGGAGCTGATTTTATGAGAAATAACTGATTTGTGTTTTTCATAGAAACTGCACAGCTGCCGAACAGACTTGGAATTTTACTTAGTGTGAGAGTGATGTAGTAGCTTGTATACTATGATGAACTCCTTTTGTGTATTAATATAGTTATATTGTATATTTCATTCCTATAATAAAAGGTAATGAGTTGATTATGTTATTATTGTTAAGTACAATGTGTAATTTGGTGGTACTGTTACTACAATTAAGAATGGATCTCATGTGTCTCACAATTTGACAAACCAACTGGAAAGTTATGATCATATATTGGTATTTAAAAAATGCTCACTGTTGTTCACAGTACTGGTAGGTTATATGCACAATGTCTTTTAAGATATTTCTGTGAACATCAAAAACTAAGAGATGCTGCTAATCTATGATTAAATGCTTGGCCAAGGGTAAGTAAAGCATTTAATGAACAGGCGTAGCTATGTATGTCATAACATATGAAATAAAACAGGTATAAAATTGTGACCATGAAAGTAAAATGTACGTCGGGAAAGTTGGTAAGACCCTAACACTAAAAGAGTATAAAATTAAAATGAATTGGGTAGAACACTCTTTGTATTAGCCACGCATGTCTACGGGAAAGTTCATAATAAGCCTTTTAGAAAGAGAAGAAAGTGTGGCTATATATAATGCCTAGAAATATGAGGTGAAAGTGGTATAAAATTTTGACTAAGGGTTAGAAATATGAAACATAATTTATATAAATATTTGACTAACCCTTAGCCATGCATGCATGGCTAGGGGTTAGACACGTGCAAAACAATATACAGCTGAAATGAGTTACTAAGAGTTATAAATCTTCGATTTTAAACAATCCAGGAAACATACCAATTATACGCATTATTTTCGTTTGCAACAAATTTACTCCAAGTCCATAATTCAAAATTATTCCAGAATTCAACAATTCAGTGTTTTAAACTTTTACAACAACAACAAAATAAATAAATTAAAAAAAAATTAAACACTTTATGATTGTAGTTTCATTTTACACATGCTATCTTTGAAATTGAATGCATACTTGTATTGTACTATTTTCTCAATAATAAAAAAAATACCCAGTGCTAAAAAAGCCTTGTTATTTACAGATTGTATGTGAAAGCGAGCTGCAATAATTCAAACATGTAGCATTCATAAAGGTCACTTTTAATACTTTTTAAACTTTTATTCTACTTTAATATGAACTTCAGTGAACCCACGGTAAATAAGCTCTCCTTCTTTTATTTTTTTTACTTTTTACATTGTGATATAAAATTACGTGTGTATCCTCCCGATTATCATAGGGTAGATATCCAATACAAGACAGGATAAACGAGATTAAGTAATATCTGTCAATAAGATCAAAAGAAAACAAAAATACAGATAACTGATAAATACATAACTTTTAAAAACAGACGAAATACAATGACTTGCCAGAGTTCAGTTAAATTGAGACATTCTGTAAATATTGTTGATGTACAAAACAAAAACAAAAAATACGAAAGAAAAGAAAACAAAACAAAACAAAAACCAAAACCAAACAAACAAACAAAAAAGCAAGCAAAAACAAACACATTTAAGTTACATCCATATATGTTCATCGGACACATTGAATGTTTTGAGGAAAAGATGTTGCACAATATGAAGATATTGGTGATAATTATCCTTCACGTCGATTTGTTCACTTTTTTTTATTTTAAATCTGTGCTACCACTCTCTCCAAAGAAAAGATTGTGGAAAACTATAAATCTGTGCTATCCTCTTTTGGTCTCTCTTCTAAGGACGATGATTGTGATTTACCATCTATGTACTGGATTCCTAAACTCCACAAGAATCCATACAAACAACGTTTCATAGCTGGATCTGCAAAATGTACCACCAAACCTCTTTCAAAACTTTTAACTTCTATACTTGCAACTGCCAAAGAGGGTCTGCAGTACTACCACAATACTTGTTACTCCCGTAGTGGTATTAATTCAATGTGGATCCTGAAAAATTCGAAAGATCTTTTGGAAACAATTAGTTCAAGACTATTATCTGAATATAATAGCATTAAAACCTATGATTTTCCAACACTGTATACTTCTATTCCCCATACTCTTCCGAATATACAGAGAAAGATGTTTACAAAATGCTGGAATTTTTAATCGACAACATATTTGTCCAGTTTGGTGGACGTGTTTTACAACAAACGGTCGGCATTCCAATGGAAACAAATTGTGTTACTTTACTTGCTGACCTATTCCATCACACTTATGAGACTGACTTTATAGCTGATCTGATCAGAATATCGTTGGCTAGATCCTTCAATCTCAGTTTCCGCTATATATATGACGTATTATCTTTAAACAATCCTAATTTCTGGGATTTGATACATCGCATTTACCCAAAAGAACTTGCGATAAAGGATACTACAGACACTGTAAAGTCAGCCTCTTATCATGACCTATACTTAGAAATCGATGGTAAAGGAAAACTATTGACCAAACTTTACGACAAATGTGATGACTTTTTATTCAGAATTGTCAACTTTCCTTTCTTCTGTGGCAACATCCCTTCAGCACCTGCGTATGGAGTGTTCATATCACAACTCATACGTTATGCCAGAGCTTGCCGAAACTACGCAGACTTTTTGTATTGCACTAGAACTCTAACAAATAGGCTTCTGGAACAGGGTTATGTTGCTACAAGATTGATGTAGACTTTTTATGAGCAACTCGGCGGGTGTTTCTAGAAAAACAGAGGACGCTTACTCTACCGGTGCACCTGGTCCATGCTCCCAGTTTTTAGTGGAGTCCGAGTTGCTCATCTACTTTTGTTACTTTGTATGTATGATTTTAGTTACTTTATGTTCTTTGTTGTGTATGTCTGCTTTCCATATCTGGTCTTCGTCCCTGGATTACATTCTTTTGATTACCGCTATAACCTTGGTTACCTAGATTACTCTGTACTTAAAATGGGACAAAACGTTGGCACGGAATGATTTTGATGTCACTTAATTGAATTATTAAGCTTTCTGTACCAGTAATGTCAACATTTAGAAATCCATGATAACACGTATTTCTGTGGGCGAATGCCATTGACACATTTTAATTAAATTTGAATATTTTTGAAAACTGCGATTGATAAATCATCTGCTAAACATACGAGGCGTTAAGATACATTGACAATTATTATTCGCTACTTCTTCATTTAGCTAATTGTTTTATTTTGTCAAGACAAGACAAGATTGACAAATTCAGACACAGTAGGTGTACAAGGCAAAAAAAAAACATAAATGGGACAAATACACAGACACAATACACAGAACAGTCGATACAATATAATAAAATATATGAATACATACAAATAATCATTAGCAATTTATCGTGAAAAAAGCACACACTCATTTGTGTAATTGAACATAATTGTTCGTTCCATAAGTAACTAAGCCCCGTACCATTCAAGATATAATATAGATAGTTGACTCACCTTAATTTGGTTGAATTATTGTCATGCACTTTAATCATAAGCCGATTTGACAGTTTTGCTCTTTTTGCATAATTATTGCCCAAAAGCTAACTATTCTTACTTTAACTTTTCTTAACTGCGTTCTTCTAATATTGTTTTTATTCGCAGTGGCATTTCATAATCAACATATTATTAATAGTAATATTGTTAGTGGACGAAATTGTAAGCAAGCGACACATGTCGTTAGGTATGTATAAAGGACGTGAGCCGTCTTCTTAGGATTTTTTTCAAAAAAAAAATGCCCTACACATATAAATATTATATCTAATATTTTCTGATCTGATCAGAAAGAAAGAATATTGTTTGGCTAGATCCTTCAATCTCAGTTTCCGCTATATAGATGACGTGTTATCTTTAAACAATCCTAATTTCTGGGATTTGATACATCGCATCTACCCAAAAGAACTTGAGATAAAAGATACTACAGACACTGTGAAGTCAGCCTCATGTCTTGACCTACACTTAGAAATCGATGGTAAAGGAAAACTATTGACCAAACTTTACGACAAACGTGATGACTTTTCATTCAGAATTGTCAACTTTCCTTTTGTCTGTGGCAACATCCCTTCGGCTCCTGCGTATGGAGTGTTCATATCACAACTCATACGTTATGCCAGAGCTTGCCGAAACGCAGAATTTTTGTATCGCACTAGAACTCTAACAAATAGGCTTCTGGAACAGGATTATGTTGCTACAAGATTGAAGTCATCACTACAGAAGTTTTATGGTCATCATCATGAACTCGTTGATCGTTATGGTGTATCCATCAGCACCATGAAAACTGATTTATTCAAAGAGTCATAGTTTTCCTTTCCTCGTTTGTCTACCCCGGACTTGACTTTTTATGAGCCACTCGGCGGGTGTTTCTAGAAAAGCAGAGGACGCTTACCCTACCGGTGCACCTGGTCCATGCTCCCAGTTTTTAGTGGAGTCCGAGTTGCTCATTTACTTATGTTACTTTGTATGTATGATTTTAGTTACTTTATGTTCTTTGTTGTGTATGTCTGTTTTCCATGTCTGGTCTTTGTCCCTGGATTACATTCTTTTGATTACCGCTATAACCTTGGTTCCCTTGATTACTCTTTCCCAATAACTCAATGTTGTAAATATTAAAAAACGAACAAAACAAACAGCAAACAATCAAACACAACCACAATCAAACTCCGGCAGCTGCTAAAAATTCAACTAAAGATTCCAGTCCTCTTCCATCCCCTCGAGAAGAAAATGGTTTAAGTTTTAAGGTAAAATAAATCAAATGGGAATCCTATTGAATCCTGTCACGTATTCCTACTTCGATTGAACAAATTCTGACAGTTTTATATTACTTTGCTTTATGACTTTGATTTAATTAGCACATTTCTCTGAGTTGAAACTAGACCAAAATCTTGGACAAACTGTTTACTACTTCTGAATATATTTTGATCCTTTTGGTACGTGCTTCTTATTTCTGTGTATATCTTTAAGTAATCCCTTTTGGGATTCTGCGCCGGTGGTGGTCAATATAATAAAAAAAATTCCAGCGCCGAATCCCAAAAGGGATTAATCTTTAGTTCTTTTGCATTGTATTGAGTGAGTCTAATAGGTTCTTACACAAGTCTAGCTACTCGTGTGAGAAAGTATTCGACTTTTCACTCGTTCCGATGCGCTCCACTCGTCAAAAGACGGAATTTCTCACACTTTGTAAATGAAATTCCAGATCTTCAACAAATGACGAGTATAAGAACATATTTCTTCCGATTTACAGCCAAAAGCTGTGGAATTACAATAAAGGTCAATAAGTAATTTGCATAAAATATGTGTCGTACATGTATTACTATGCACCGATTAACCTCGTAAGATTAACAGTAATCACCCGAACATTCCGTTATAGAGTAATTAATTTTTAAGTCTTTTGTATAATTTGAATATTTCAATAAACAATGTCAGACAAAGACGTACATCTTGATTGCTTTATTCATTGGCCCTCTGAATTTTACCGGAATACTTTTACTTTGTGTATTTGCGATTGTCTATTTTACCTATGACAGTGTATTTAGTTTACTTAGGTTTAAAAGCATTGACACTGCATATGAAGGCACTTCAAGTGTTTGATTTACAAAGGTAATAGGTTTATTCAGAGTTAGGTATGGATAGATTTCACTGTAATGGTTACCTGTTAATTCAGAGCAAGGTTTGGACGTATTTCATTGTATTGGTTATCGGTTAATTCAGAGTAAGGTTTTGGACGTATTTCACTATATTGGTTATCGGTTAATTCAGAGTAAGGTTTGGACGTATTTCAGTATATTGGTTACCGGTTTATTCAGAGAAAGGTTTGGACGTATTTCAGTGTATTGGTTACCGGTTTATTCAGAGTAAGATTTGGACGTATTTCAGTATATTGGTTACCGGTTTATTCAGAGTAAGGTTTGGACTGTACTATAATGATTGGTTGATTGATTGATAGAAGTCTTACATCCTATGGATGATATTTCGTGCAGGACGAAAACGTCTTAGAAACCAAATATAGACATTGTTGTGTACAAGTTCATGGATTGGCATATCACCCCATTATTATCACTCTGATCTAAGGAGTCAACACTCATTTTCTATCGAATATATTGCAAAAAGTCGCGCGCTCAATGCTGACATTTTTAGATATTTTCGACTATTGACATCAACACTACATTTTTACAAAATAACAATTTTTATTAATTTAAAATAAAAAACATATTTGTTCCTGTTATCTGTAAGGTTTTATAAATTATACGCTGCAAGATTTGCTCAAGCGTATGGAGAATCAAATATACTTGAAAAAAAGAAAAGCATATTAAAAAGATGTCATTGAAAAATATAATTTGTTCGTGTACTTTTATCCGGAGCAAATGTAAATAATATGACTTAAAACGTGTACTGAAAAAATAAAAAAGGAGAAAAGGTCACATTTACGCTCATCATTATATTACAAAGCGTTTACATGCTTTTTAAGCAAAAAATCAAAAAAATTCAATAAAGACTTTGGGTTACGTGTACCATCAAGTAAGATCAAATTCAAACGTAAATGAAATTAATGAAATTGTTTTTTTGATCTGTGTGACATGGTGAAAGCAGTTCAACTATTCCGGCATTATTATTAAAAATATCATGCCCATTGATTGTAATTAAATTGTCACAAAACAAGGTGTTGAACGTGTTTTTATTGGGTACATAATGTTTATCTGATGCTTTCAGATTTTGAACTATAGCTTACAGAAAAGGCGAGTTGTCTTTCGAAATATATACAGCTTGCTTCTTTTGACCTATTTGTTAAAGAATTTGTATTCTGTATCTATCAAAAGAGTTAAATCCGTACTCAACAGATTTTCATAGTTCGTTTTATTGTTGTATTTTTCCACCAATGTCCAATGGTAGGGGAGGGTTAAACAAACATGTTATCCCGCCTTATACTTTATGTCGGGAGCCTGTAGTCAAGTGGTTGTCGTTGTTGTTTTTTCTCGTTCATTGTTATTCGTTTTACGTTTTTTTTCTATCAATTAAGTCGGTAATACATGTACCATATCTCCTATTTTTTATTAGAGCGGTAGGTTTTTAATGAAGTTTTTTCTTGAGTGTTACTCCGTATTCTTTTCTTGCTTTTTTTCGAGTCCGTCTGAGTAAACATATACGCGATATGGACATTTATCACATGATAATATGACTGTACATGTATTTGTATCGTTGTATTGAAGCTATTATGGAAAAATCAATATTTGTGTAAGGGTTAGGACAGAGTTCGTTGTCTTTGTTTTTATACCCAGTGTCACAGTCAGTCCAAAGCTGCTGGCATGTCCCAAGCTTTAATTCAACTGTCCATTCGTCCTTCTTATCTCCCATTTTTATTCCAATATTCTGCTAAGGGAAACGATTGTTACGAGCTTACATTTTCCCCACAATGTAAGCTGTCGTAGGTCCTTTCTTTGTTTACATCACGATATTATTACCCATAAAAATATATCATGTTTATGTTTAGCCGACCAGAAGTTACTGGTTAGAAGAATATAGACGTCCTTGGGAATGTAAAGATAGTGAAACCAATCGTAGTGTTGTAAAGATAGTTAAACCAATCGTAGTGTTGGAAAGATAGTTTAACCAATCTTAGTGTTGTAAAGATAGTTTAACCAATCTTAGTGTTGTAAAGATAGTTTAACCAATCGTAGTGTTGTAAAGATAGTTTAACCAATCTTAGTGTTGTAAAGATAGTTTAACCAATCGTAGTGTTGTAAAGATAGTTTAACCAATCATAGTGTTTAGTGGACCACAAGGTACAACCAATGATATTTAATCCCCATATTCTTGAATGTTTGACCTAAATTTCCAACAAGCGGACAGTGATATCAAAACGTCAATCTGGGTAGAAGCATTTTAGGAAGTAGTTGGATCTGTTGAGCTACGTCTGACCACCGAGCGATAGCAGCTCACAAAACTAGTGGTACGGTTCTGTGTTTTAGTAGTAAATTTTATACTACGACCTGACCTGATATAACTTATGACCTACATATAGCAGCCGGTATCATATTTTGGGGATCTCTGTTTATATTTAAGCGTTCAGTGGTAGGGTTTTAACATTATATATTATTAACTCTTGAGTCAATAAATGTTATATAGAACCTGAAATTCTTTTGAGTTTTGTGTATAAGAAAAAATAAAGGAAATATATTCAAAGGCCAAGCTACCAGTGAAAACCACCAGTTGTGAAGAGTCGTACACATAATTCAAATGTGCCACTAAACAGCATATTATATACACTACACAAATCCGTCAGGGTGTAACAATACCATATTGATGTTAGGACGTGGGCTGAGATAACTCCTCGTGCAGCCCACCCCCACTCATCAATCAAAATATGATTTTTAAGTACCCTTATACCTTTCATTTCCGCATATTTTTGTCGCCAAAAAATTCACTGAAGCATTTTTGTATTTTTCGGCTACTTTTTATACCTCGTTGAGGCAAAATTATTTTTTTGAGTATTTTTGATTCCACGAACTTCTTTTTTCTTCAAAACGAGATAAACTTACATATATATATGCACCATCAAGTAGCCAAATGTCTCAGCTTTACAATGGTACCAATACCGTTGCAGTAACACTTAGATTTTAGGGATAAAATAAATAAAATGTACCCCTACCCCGCCGAAAAATTGCGTAAATTGACATATTTTTCAATGTCAAAACCCCTGGAGTATGTATACGTCAGTAAAAAACTTTTTTTTAAAAATATTTTCTGTTTAGTATTATTACAATTTATACTTCTGGGGGTTCTTTTGATACTTTTTGCCGATTTCGTAGTCAGAATTAATCCAAAAGTGAAAAAAAATGGGATTTTTGGATAAATTCTGACTACGAAAATCGGCAAAATTCATCAATAACCCCGGAATTATAAATTGCGATAATATTAAACAGAAAATACCAAATAAGCCATTTTTTACTGAAGCATAAATACTCCAGGGGTTTTGACATTGAAAAATATGCCAATTTAAGCGATTTTTCGGTGGAGTAAGGGTACACTATTTTCATTTCCCCCTAAACTTTAAGTGTTACCGCAACTATTTTGGTATCAGTGAAAAGCTGAGACATTTTGCTGCATGATAATACCTAAATATGTTTAGTTTGTTGACACATGCTATCCCAGGAAGACTTAGACGGTCAAACCATTGAGTCACAAAAATCTTGTTTTTTGACCCAAAGGGGTACAAATATAATATAGGCTTATACTGAAAAAGAATCCGTGAGTATTCTTCGGCAACAAATTGATTCGGTAATGGGAGGTATAAAGGTATCTAAAATTCATTATGAAGTTGATGAGGAGAGGGGTGCACGGTGGACCCTCCCAGCCCATGGACTATATCACTGTATTTTAGCATGTTTTCTTTTATTTGTAATAAAATTATATTTCGTTGGTTGCGCTGTCTACAATGTTTTTATTTGCATAAGGCAATTCAGTGTAAGAAGTGAATAGATTACCGAAAAGGCTTACTAGCGGATAAGGCGTATGATATAAGCTGCTTCGTTTTATATCACAAGCCTAATCCGTATCGCTTGATCTGTCATTTCCGTATTTTGGTTTGCATCGGAAAGATGATGATAGTCTATGGATATGGTATTCCAAATAAATATGTCATCTTAGGATGTTGTAATTTTTGGTCGCTTCCGTACGTTACCGTGCAATAAATCTCAGATTAAAAAAGATGCCTTTTAGTAAATGTCATAATTATGTGGACTATGGCCATGTGGGTAAGCATAAAAGAATTGAAAGTAATCATTTTGCCGGATGAAATCTTGACAGATAAAGAAAATAAACGTTTTGATCCAGGTAATCGTTCAGACATTTTTTTGGAAATGTAAAAGGGGTGCAGTGAAAATTTCCTGTATGAATTATAATTTGTCACATTATTAAAACTAATGCAAGTTTATAAGTATTCGATGAAAAGATCATAACATGGCATTTTTCATATCGTATATATATTCAGTCCACGGTGAAAATCACCTTTCAAGCCCAAGGGCTGTCTGGCGTATATTACCTAGGGCTGATAATAGTTGTAAAATAAAAAAATGTCATGTTATAAATTTATAAATATAAAATACTTTCTCCAATGATATTAAACTCTCTCTCGATAAAAGTACAGATCAACATACTGAAACATATGCATTAATCGATTGAGCATGCATCTATAAATAGATAGATACATGAAAGTCTCACTTGAAAAAGGTGCATTATGTTTAAAAAAAAAATAAGATGAAAACTGTCCCACATTTAATTGAAAAACATTCCCATTCACTCTATACTACATTTTTGTTAATAATTTAAAGATATTCTGGTATGAATGTAAAGCCAAATACATCTTGTATAGAGCACGTGGTGATAACGTCATAGATCAGGATGTTTTTATTGGGTGCTAATTTATTGCTTTATAAATTTTCGGTCTTTTCAAATAAGGCCAATGATAGTGCTGACAGTATTTGAAAATGGAGGTATGTATAAAATGAATTGTACTTAATTTTATTTTGCAATAATTTGTTTGCATATATATATATGGCTTATGTTATGTATAAAATAAATTGTATTAAATTTTATTTTGCTATAATTTGTTTGCATATATATATATATGGCTTATGTTGTGTATAAAATAAATTGTATTAAATTTTATTTTGCTATAATTTCTTTGCATTTATATGGTTTATGTTAGGTTTTTATTCGAACTTTACCATTTTTTTCTTATTCTATTTTACATTCATCTATAAATGGTAAGTGTGGTAAAATATGAAGTGATACTATTTTTATCTCTATCTTTTATCGTACTAATAAATCAGTATATTTTCATTTTATCTTTTAGATAAACGATAAAGATTTGTTGCTCAAAGCTGTTGCACAGAGAAAGATTAAGTTGATAAAGCTTCTGCTCCAAGGAGGCGTGAATATAGACATTCAAGGTTATGATGGAAAAACCCCTTTAATTGTCGCGTGCAGTTTCGTTCCAGAGGATTTTGAAAATGAGACACTCGTGGTTTTAATCGAATTTCTGTTAAAGAACGGAGCAAGTCCTAATTTGCAGGACATAAAAGGACGGACAGCACTCATGTATGCATTCCGTCATGCACTGTCTGTTGATATAATAGATAAGTTGTTACAAAATGGCGCAGAACCCATGATAACAGATTTTGACGGTCTAAACGCTTTTGACTTTATAAGTGATACTATATGGCCAAAATATAGACATTACATGAAAAGCAGTGAACAGTACAAGCGACGACTGATGAAAAGTGAAGAAAATAACAACGTGGTTGATGTAAAGAAAGAGTCCTCAAATCGGCGACAAAGTGGATGTGCAAAACCTCGCACTAGTCTGAATATAGTTCAGAATAGCAGGGTTCATGAAAGTCTCCTTGCGCATGCAAAAAGTGATGCGTTTCGACGCACGTCGGACATTCTTTCATCAGTTTATGACACCAAAGACGTATTTAGGAGAAAAACAAAATCATTTTCTGCTGATGCAAATGAAAAAAGCAGGATGCGAGCAAGGGCCAATCGTTTATGTAAGAATTTTGCCGAAAAATCAAATTATGACGAGCGTTTAAATCATGTGAAGGAACGATTGCACTCGTGTGATCACTTGGAAAAAACAGGTTCTGCAGAAGTCTGCACGAAATCAGAGACAACTGGTGACAAACAAATGGAATGTGTAAAGAAGAGTTATTCCTACTGTAAAAAAACAAATATTGGAGTGATCTTTATGAACGACTTCGTCCAAAGAGATCTACCAAAGTCTGCTTCGTTGATTAGGGTGTCATCTATTGACAAAGCTACAGTTGAAGACGGTATGATTAAGACTTTGGCAAAGTTACCTCCTATTCAATAGAATATAAACAAAATATCATTTTGTATTTTTTGAAGATTAAAATAAACATGCTGAGTACAGATCTTAGAGTTCAAACAAATATTTATATATTTATATAAAAAAGACTAATTGGTGTAGCAGTCAGTTTTACATAACAAATGCGAAAAAAGAAAAAAAACAAAAACAAAAAAAAACAAAACAAAAAAAAAACACCAAAACAATAATAATGATAATAATGATTATTATAAAGTACATGTAATAATAATGAAACAAAAGACAAGAAAAAAAGGCAAACATTTTGTATAACAAAGACTAATTGCAAACACGGGAATAAAAATATACATAAAAGAAAAACAACAACAACAACAAAAACAAAAAAGAAAGAAAAAGAACACCCGTACAAGATTTAATCACTACAAAACTGTTGGCTGTTTCAACAAAGAGACATATTTAAAACCAAGTTTTTAGTAATTTCTCCGAATAAGTGAAAAAAAATCCTACAAGATGACACCTTAAAAAATCATTGTCTTTAAAGTATATTATGTTTGTTTAAACTACAAATAGTATCAGGTTTTACGTTCCAAGAGTCTCATGCTTTCTTTAACAATAGTCCTCTTTATTGTTTAAAGAGAATTTGGATCAATTGTACAGTCAAGGATGAATACTGTGCCGTAGCACTTGGTCGATGTTCTAAGTGAGTCAAGTTACTTGTTTGAATAACCTTTCCAATGACTCTTCTTGAATGTCATAAACTGCTGTAAATATGAACATATAAGTATTTTTTCTCACCATCTTCTCACACTTCTAATTCAAACTTCTACGACAAACGCAATGACTTCTCCTTTCGTATTGTCAACTAGCATTTGTGGCAATATCTTGCGGCTCCTGTGTGAAGGTTTTCCATATCTCAACTTATACGTTATGACAGAGCGAACTTGCCATATTTACGAGAATTTATTGTATCATAAGATAAGAATAATGAACAAGTGAATTAAAGTCACATTTAAAAGGTAATAGGGCACTAAATCAAATAAAATACGTGAAAAAGGCATAAAAAAGAGTGTGAGGCCCAAAGGGATTGGGCCAACTTTCCCGGTATTTTGTTAATTGAAACTTACAAGTAAATGATATAGTTAAGCATTTTAAGTACGTCAAGAATCGATGATATATTTTGTTGTTTGGGAAACACCTGGAAGGTAGGTGTAACAACGTGAACGTTGAAAAATACGAACTTTCCTGTGATAAAATATGACTAATCGATTATGGAAAGTAAGAAATGGTATTCTATTATTAACATTTTTACCAAAAAATTCAAAACATAAAAAAATATTCCCGGGTCATACTCGAACCAAAAAACCTTTGCATTTAGACTAATACAGAGTACGACAGTTGGGTTACTGACACTACGTGATAATTATGGTCCTAATAAGCTACGGACATCATGTGATAATTATGGTCGTAATAAGCTACCTAACATTTACTGTTTCAGTGTTTTATATTTTTAACGAATTCCCGACTCAATGTGTTCTATTTAGACAAAAAATGTCGAAAACGTATTTTCAACGATTTTTGTTGTAAACTTTTCATCTATCCAAATTTTCACAAATTTGCATTGGGACCAATTACAGTTTTTATTCAAAAGGCTATTAATGAAGACTTTGGACATATGGACACTTTTCGTCAATGAAGCCACGACAGTGGCTGAAATTGACATAGGCATCACATGAAATCTTGCTTCGTTAAGCAGATATCATATTTTTAAGTAGCACTCACAAACATCCGCGATCAAGTTTCTAAGCACATGTAATAGTTAATGGAAAGTAGTGACACATGAAATGGAAAGGATTAAAAATAACCATAACATTCATAGTTTATCAAAACCAGCATGCAAGAGAAATTTCACACCTTTCATTTTATTTAGAAATCCGCATAATAAGTTCGCATTATTTGATGACTTGCTTCATCGAACTGTTTGATCACGCAATGCCAATCGAACAGCCACCAGACTTCCAATGCGCATTAATTTCTCATGTGACCTTAGGAGAAAAGTAATCTGGTTCCCTGGTCAATATCATAAACTAATATACTTTCCTGTCTTTTCTGTAATTGCACAGGTAACAAACCATGCTAGTATCAATGGCAATTTTCTGTTCTTTATTCTTCTGATAACCTCCTCTAGAAGGTCAGGATCAGCTGGTGTGGCACCAGGTTTATCAAGTATTCCAAAGCGTCCAAAACTTAGGCACACTCGACGAATGCACGAGCCCTTACTGTCACTGACCAGTAGGGTATAGATATTAAAGCTTTCACTAACACGTTTTTTTTGTATTCCTTAATGACTTCAGACAATGACATAATTTGCTGTATACATTTCAGTTCCATGCATATAATTATGAGTTATAAAGTTGTATATATATTTTGATAGTCTGCTCTATAGTCTCATCAAACACGAGGTTCCAGTGAGGAACTCAGCTGAATGATGTAGAAACTTCTTAACACAACGGTTTCTCACTACGATTTTGACAAATGTATTAAGTATACACATATAAAAAAATGGTTGCGTATCAAAACATCACTAATAAATGGATATATCTAAAGGATGATGTTGGATGTTTTTTACGGGAGAAAATGTCCAGGTTCGTTATGGACCGGAACCGAAAGTAAAACCTGTAAATGTAGAAACGAAACCGAATTTGACATCAAATCATAAAAATAATATGAGAAAATTCTGAGGATTCACTATCAGAAATTTAACTTCCGTCCCTAGATAAATTATCATCAACGTTAACAGGAGGGTCTGGATTAAATTCCAATCCAGATATAAGGAGTAATATCGCAATTATTAACAAGAATAGAGTTGTCGTAAAAATATAGCCACAATGGTTCTTGCAAAAAATGTTGATAAAATCACAAAGAGGATTTTGAAAAGGGAATGGAATTTATGAATGATCAATTTGAAACGGGTAGAACTGAACGTAAAGAAATTGTATCATCTGTAACGCAATTACAAACTGAGTATGATGATATGACACAAGACATAAGTAAACGTCAATGCGGTTTCGGCAACTTATTTGATAGACATTTGGATTTCCAGACAAGACCAATGAGAGAAAATCTTATATTTACCGGGTTGCCGCTGACGGAAAGTGATGCTACTGAGAGTACATATGACGCAGTTACAAAATTTATGGAAAATGAGTTGAAAATACATTTCTTCAGGGCTCACCGCTTTGGGGAAAGAATATTTTGTGAAAAAAAAACACGGCAGAGAACTATATAAAACGAGACCGATCGTATGTCGTTTTACAAAATTCAAGGATCGGTAACAAGTTTGCAGTATGCTGTGGCTCTTAGGGGAACATGGTATGGTGTGAACGAACAGTATCCCAAAGAACTTTAAAGAGACAAAAGATCAGAAGAAAAAGGTCCATTTCAAAAAAGACAAACTTTATATAGAAGGGTTTGAATTTGTTCCACCTGCAAGAGATGTCGAATCAAGAATGGAAACCAACCAAAGACAATTGTATGCATATGAAGGAGCACGTCCGAAAACTGGGCCCAAAACTTCAAACAGAAAACCGAATGACAAGACCTGTAACGGACCCCACTCATAGGCCAGTCAAGGAGGATCACATGACATTCATTGTAATCAATAAAATAAATTATTCTACTCGAACAGACGTTCACAGTTATAATAGTAGAGGTGTAGTAGAGTAAATAGCAAATAGTAAATTGAAAATAGCAAAAACTTACGTTTTCTTGTATTAAATATATGTGGTATAAAATCTAAAATATTATATCCAGAATTTAAAACTTCATTAGAAAATCATGATATCGTATGTTTTACAGACACAAAACTAGATGACCTAGATGAAATTGATTATGAAAATTTTACATTTTATTACAAGAACAGAAAAAAATTACGAATCACTGATCAGGTAGTATTGCAATTAGGTGTAGAAATTTTCTTGACAAAATCCATTCTTCCGATTAATACAGAATGTCAATGTGTATACTGGTTCAAAATTGATTAAAAAAATCTAGGTGTTCAACTAGATGCAATATTTGGTGTTGTTTATATTCCATCTGAAAATACCAGATATGCTATAGATGATGCTATATCTGAATAGAGAATGATATGATTTACAAAATGAGTCTTCTTATATATGCTTATGCGGTGATTTTAATAGTAGAACTAGGAAACTAAAAGATTTTTATGAACTAAATGATTTTGATGACAGATTTTGTACGATTTTAATTAACATTCTGATATTCAAATATTAGACGATTTAGGTATCTTAAAACATCGTAATTGATCATATTGTAAGTGCTTATGGTAGAAAGTTGATTAAATTTTGTAAAAACAATACTATGTTTTAAATAGTGGAATATATGCAGATTGTATCGGTAGACCGACCAGTACAACCTATAGTATCATTTACTACGGTATATGTTCATGAACGTTTTTTTTTCACAAAATAAATAATTTTGAAGTTTTGAATTTTAGCAAACTTTTCTCGGATGTTCATTCACCATTGATAATCGAAACCAATTGTAAAAACGAGTTACAAATACATATACAAATGTAGACGACACAACTGAGAACCCTGTAGATTTTATTGGAAAGTGGAAAAATGACAAAACAAAAGACTTCAATGATAATATTGATAGAAATCAAGTTGATGAGACATTGTCATGTATTTTATTGAAAGATGAAAATATTGATATTGTAGAACAAACAAATGAAAATGATCTTGTTTATGACATCACTAATGTTTTACTTGAATCTGCTAAGAAAACTTGTGGCGTTTATACTATTAGAGGTAAATATGGAAAAGAAAGGTGTAATAATAAAGATTGGTTTGATAAAAACTGCGGGAAAAGCAGACAAGAATAGAGGAAATCTTTACGATTGTATAAACGTTATGGATCAAATGTATTTAAAGAAAGATTGAAATGAAGTGAAAAACGTTATAGGGTATCTATGGATACTAGTATTCGTAATTTTAATCAAACATTGAAACAACACATGAAAACTACGAGAAACAAGAATCCACGTAAAGTTTGGAAAATTTTAAACAAAAACAAAAAGAAGCTGAAATCAGATATAGACATTGGAACTTTATTTTTTTTTTAAATCAATAAAAATAACTCTGATGCTTCAAATTGAGCTACAGAATATGAAAATGATATTAAAGAGTCGAATATGTTCTTGACTCATAGTATTACAAGGGATGAAAACTTTAAATCTATTAAAAGGTGTTAAAAATAACGAGGCACCAGATAATGATAATTTAATAAATGAATAATAATAAATATATGTTCATCTACTGATATTATGATTGATGTGTACTTACAGTTGTTTAATTTGATTTTTAATACAGGCTTGTTGCCTGAAGCATGGCATTTTGGAAATGTTATTCCTGTATATAAAAATAAAGGGAATAAATCTGATCCGAAAAATTATCGACCAATAACACTATTGTCTAGCCTAGGGAAAATCTTTACCTGAGTCTTGAATAACAGATTTTGCGATTATTTTAATCAACTTTTAATTTTACATGAAAATCAAGCAGGCTTTATACACGGTTATAGCACAAATGATCATATATTTTCTCTTTATGTTTTATTCGAACTACTGGAATTGAAGAAAAAAAAACTATACTGTGCTTTCATTGACTTCTAGAGAGCATTTGACTCGACACACAGACATTTACTTTTAGTTAAGCTTTTGAATAATAATATTAACAGAAATTTTTCCGAGTTATTCAAAATATGTATAGAAATATTAAATCACGTGGTTCGAAAATCTATCCCCTGTTTTATTTTCAATTTATCTAAATGACTTGCAAGATTATTGTTATATGCTGATGACACTGTTTTACTAGCAGACAGCAGAACTGAATTACAGATTTTGCAGATTTTTTTCAAATAAATTTGCTATTTACTGTGAAAATTGCCAATTGGAAATAATTACAGAGAAGACAAAAGTTCTAATATTTTCTTTTGCCACAAAACTTGAATTGTTTTATTAAAAAAGTGAATTGGAAATAGGTTATAAATATCTTGGTATATATTTTGCCAGAAGTGGTTCCATTCTGAGAACATGAAAATATTTATATGACCAGGGTACAAAAGCTCTGTATGCAATTTTGAAAAAAGGTAGATAAAATAATCTTTCTACTGAATGTCAATTAGACCTTTATGAAAAAGCAGTTTTGCCGAAAACATAGACATTTAGAACGTATTTAACTTAAATTTTGTAAATTGTTGTTGCATTTAAAACAATCGACACCTGATTTTATTATATATGCAGAACTTTGAAAATATCCAATTGCTTTATACGCTAAAGTACGTATGATTAATGTTTGGGGTAGACTTTTGAATGACAAAGATAGTAAAATATTACTCTTGTTGTATAGATTATTGTTAATAAATTATAATAACTATGGTTTAGAAAATAAATGGTTGATGTAATAAAAGATATACTTGATAACTGTGGCATGTCAAACATATGAGTTTATCTATATGCTGATAAATGAATAGGTATCAAAAAATATTGAACAAATACTTAAAGACCAGTTTAAGCAATTCTGTTTGTCACAGATATATGTTTCACCAAAATGTCTATGTTTTAGAATTTTTATATTGATTGTTTGTTTGTTTGTTGGGGTTTAATGTCCGAGCAGCAATATTTCAGCTATATTCAGACGATTAACATGAAAAGAATGATAAAATGAACATGAAATGATGATGAAACGAAGAAAAGGATAGGACACAAGGACCGCCTGAGCACTATTTAGTCGCCTTTTACGACAAGATTAGCGCTGCTGCAGGCCTACACCCGGACCTACACGGGACGCATTATATTGATGCATTGCCTAATAATTTAATGTATATATTATGTTAATTTAGATGTGGAAGTCACCGATTGCCAGTCGAGACGGGAAGATGGCACGGTGTGGCTAGAAATGATAGACTTTGCCATCTTTCTGACATCGGTGACGAGTATCATTATATACTGTCTTGCAGCTCATTAAAAGCTGAAAGAAAAAAAATTCTACCGGAATTTTGCTGGAAAAATCCAAATACTTTTAAGTTAAACAGTTTGTTTAATTCTACAGATAATGTTATATTAGATAAAAATCATAAATGTGAACGTCAGTCCTCCTAGCTAACAGACTTATTGTTCTTCACACACGTGCTTATTTATATATCTATTGCTTGTAATTTGAATATATTTTCTCTGTAACTATGTGTAGTTTTATGAGAATAAAGTTCAGTCATTCATTCGCTCTTCGAAAAAATACTCTCATTTTGAACAGAGTGGTTAAAATTAATACATTCTGATTTGATAATGAACAGTAACAAACAAATATATGGAAGGGTGTTAATCTTACATGTATATATGGCGAACAGATATATGAAGATTACATAAAGCAATGTCAAAGGCCAATGTCTATTGTGTTTCATTGATAAATTGAAAAGATCCGCTCTCATACAGTGTTGTTCAATTCCGATACCCATAATTAAGAGATACCCGGATGGTACCTGTACACACGATGAGAGAGGGGTAAACACAAGATCACAAAAGACGATAAGTTACATACAAATATATAGTGACTATGAGGTGCAAGTTCAATATCATATATATAAATGAATATGCAGTGCATTTCATGAGAACAAGATGAGTATGTATGTACATGAATGAAAAGAAACAAATAAATGAGAAGAAAAGAATAACAAATACTATCTTTAAAAATAAAAATAGTCGTCGCAGTAAAATTTGTTCTTTTTACTTATAATTTTCTACATTTCATTCAGGAAATAACACATGGCACACAATTTTAGTTTTCGATACAGTTTTTTCGAACGCAACTAAGTAACCAGTATTTTGCCAATTGGGAAACAAAATTGCGATCAGGTGACTTACGTTTCCATAAAATAGCGTCTGTAAGGTCAAAGGGTAAAACGAGAAACTATACCGACTGCATGGAAAAACAAATAATACAAAAAAGTGCCGCTAATGCATATGAATGCATTTTCGGAAGTTTGATATGTGAAACATGGAGGACGCTTACCCTACCGGTGCATCTGGTCCATGATCCCAGTTTTTAGTGGAGTCCGAGTTGCTTATTTGCTTTTGTTACTTTGTATGTATGATTTTAGTTACTTTATAGTCTTTGTTGTGTATTCTGTTTTCCATGTCTGGTCTTTGTCCCTGGATTGCCTTCTTTTGATTACCGCTATAAACTTGGTTCCCTTGATTAGTTTTCATTATCATAGTCATAGACAAGCTATGTATCTGAAATATTCTCATTGCTATTATTAAGCTCAAGATTAAGTGATTGGAAATTAAAATGCCTTTGTCCTTGGACGTAACGTAACCAGTTATAAGAAAGGCCAGACGAGTGTCTGATCAACAGCCAATCAAAACTTTAGGATGGAATTGATTTAACGGTTGAATAGACAATTTTACTACGATTTGAGACATAGTAAACATTCTAATGAGGAGACTTAAACGAAGATGATTTGGATAAGAGGTGATATTTATTTCCCATTTGAATGTAATTAGATTGCGACGTATACTTATTTATATCATTACAACATAGAATGTGAGGAAAATCCACGTTTTTTCTTCACTGTAAAAATACTTTTTTGGAAGTTAACCAAACCCATATGGACAGTGTTTATGCAAGAAGTATGGATACAATCAAGAGATCAAATTACGATCTATTTACCAATAGTGTCAACGGATATTAGTATAGTGTTTCTGTAAAAACCAATCTCTGAAGATAACTGTGATGCTCTAAGGGGCGGTACCAAAGGTACCCTGAGTCGAAACTAGCAGCAGTATCCCTTCCCTCGACTTCTGGTGTTTGGAACACTAAGTTCATAGCTTGAGAACAATTTTCTTGCACGTAGTTTTCCAGTTTTCCAGGGCTGACTCGATGTTGGTTACGACAATCTTATCTGTGTTTTTTCAAGTTTGAAAAAAAACCCCCGATTTTTAAGTTGACGACATTTGTATGCTCACACGCTTCCAGTTTTTGTAAGATCTTCATTTATGAGAACATCTTTATAATTTTCACTATCTTTCAAGTTTTTGCTAGACTTGAATATAGTGATCTTGGAGACCAACAAGTATCTGACAAGGTGGCAGATGTCTGCCTAGGCGGTCCTTCCTGTTCGGATTATCCACACGGTGGGATCTGATAATATCACTATCTTTGTACTATTTATCTATACTCTTGACAATATTTTCGACGATTTCGGTTGTGTTTTCATTATTGTTTTCTTCAATGCCACTCACCCTCATGAGTTCTCGTCCCCATACTGTCTAAATCATCTTGACATTTTTGCGCTATGGTGGTTAATTTGTTGTTCATATTACTTAAAGACACGTTTGACAGCTTTCTCAACCTCATATTTGATAGTTTGTACCAGTGCTCAATCTTGCATCGGGTGTAAACATTGATATGGAATTTTTGTGGACAACAACAATGATGATTATTGAGGATTCATGTTATCTGGATTTGTTTACATTTGTTGACGTTCTAGTTTTTGACTAGAGAACTATTCATTGAACTGAGCTTTACTCTAGACGATAATAATACGAAAATCTATGAAGTTATTTTCTCCATGATTACATTTACCTATTTCCGAATTTCCGATGATTTTGCTTTGTTTGTTAATATCTATACACACATTTTCGACCTTCAAAGTTTCAGTATGATTAGCTTGTTAGGTCATTTTCGAAGAATTTCCTGAGAGCAAAAATCCAGGTCTTTTCAACCTGATCATGCGCCTGTCCTCAATTGACATGTTGGATTTATCGCCCTTTTTGAGATCTATCTGTGGTAAAATTTTATTTTAATCTGTTAAGCCATGTTGGGGTTATTGCCCTTTTTGACGTTTTTTTTTTTTTGCTATTTTTAATGTTATTTCTTTCAAAAATCTTCCCCTCTGACACTACTTGACCAATCGTATCCAAACTTGGTATGAATGTTTCTTAGGGTATTTTGCATAGAACTGTTGTGGGGAGTTTTGATTGATAAAAAAAAAAACATGGCCGCCGTTACTAAAAATAGAACATAGGGGTCAGGCAGCATATTTTTGCAGATATCTCCAAAACCGTTAGATTTAGCCAATATCTTTCAATTGCTAAAATGATCCTTATTATAAGGCCTACAAATGTTTTTAGGAATCAAAGTTATCAGACGACTCCATGTAAGAGTTACTGCCCCTGAAAAGTAAAAAACGACTTTTCTTTTTACAGTTTTCAGCCAATATGTTGAAAACTATGATAGATAGAACCTAACTTTCAATTACTGAAATGATTCTTATTATAAGGCCTACAAGATTATTCAGGGATCAAAGTTGTCAGGTTTATTGCCCTTGAAAGGCAAATAAATTACGTTTTTAGCCACTTAAAAACTATAATAGACAGAATGAGACTTTCGAGCGTTAAAATGATCCTTATGATAAGCCCTACCGACGTCTTCATGGAGTCAAAATTGCAGGACAACTCATTGTTAGAGTTATTGTCCTTGAAAGGCAAAAATTTAACCAGGTGAGCGATTCAGACTTCTGGCAGCCTCTTGTTTTCTTATGCAGAAATCGTTTCGAACTCACGCCTTCACTTTTGTGATATTGAAATATATATTATCGCAGATAATTCCATTTTCGCTTTGTTTTATGATTTGAGGATTTTGATTACAATACATTTGTATGTCCCATTAAGAATGTTGATTGGCCTTTTTTCTTTACGTTTATGGAATTCATATTGAAAAAAAAACACATTCTTCTTATTAAAGTTAATAATGAAATTATATATTCTAGTATAAGTTTGTGTACTTCGAAAAAAATAAATAGAAAGTATACTCGACGAAAATAAATGTGTTAACGCGATAGTGTGAAAGTTGAATGATATGTTGATTTATTGTCATATAAACATAAAGTCAGTTCATTCCATTGCTGACCGAGGTTATTTCAAATAGACCGAAAAAAATATAGCAGTCATTGTTTATAATTTAATTTTAGTATCAACGTTAATGAATAAATCAGCAAAAACGGTTGATGACGTCACAGTCACATTACAAAATTTGGTCCATGAGATGATGAACATTTTTTTTATCCAATCAGAAAGCATGTTACCTCTGAGGTTAAATTATATGTATATAAAATTTCGATAGTGTCTAAACAGATAGATTCATCGCTTCATGGGATATTTTAGTGAATAAAAGACGGGTCAAATTGTTTCAAGAATAATCTAGGGAACCAAGGTTATAGCGGTAATCAAAAGAATGTAATTCAGGGCCAAAGACCAGACATGGAAAACAACAAAGAACATGAAGTAACTAAAATCATACATACAAAGTAACAAAAGCAAATGAGCAACTTGGACTCCACTAAAAACCGGGAACATGGACCAGGTGCACCGGTAGGGTGCAAATGTGCATATTTAAAAAAAAATTGTATCTTGGGAAAAATGAAATCACCTGAACAATGAATGAAATAAAAGATGTTGAATGATAAGAAAAACAAAATAAGAGGCTAGTGTAACGGTAGTTTTGAAGTCGAAAGGGAAAGTATTAATACTCAAACAATATAATGAAATCAAAAGTAATTGAGTATTAAATCCATAAAAAAAACCCTTAAAAAACCCTTTTAATTAGATAATAATAAACTTATATTCGATTGTACGTGGGTGTACTTTGAATGAACTAAAGTTCAACAGTAGTCCGAATTTCCTCTGACCCTGCAACCCTCCTCTTTTTTATTTGGATATTGATATGTCGGGTTGGGGTCAGAACGATGTGCCATCCAAAAATTTGGAGATTTTGCGGTACCGCGGAGTATCGCCCTTCAACCGCCTGTAACGACTTTCAAGTTGAAATTGTGCATGTCACATCTACCTAGTTCGATTTCGAAATAATTTTCCTGTATGCTGATACCAAATTTGCTACAAAAATTACATTTATTATTGAAGTTTCGATAATTTTCCACGAGAGACCCTGTTTTGTTGACATTTTGAACCGTAATAGAGAGAAGGCGGAGCTTGTTACTTTTGGAACGGAACGGTAGCGGGCACGTAATTTTTCAGCGGAATTTTGAAATATTCTGTTAGATTCCGGTTTTAAAAATCGTTTCTGCTCCGTTCCGTTAATTACGTAAGTCATAGAAGTCAACAAACGTCTGCTACTTTAGTTAAAGTGTCGTCTATTTATAAAGCTACAGTTGAAGACGGTATGATTAAGACTTATATATTATTTTGTTTGTTCCTATATTAACGAGATTAGCTAGTATAACGACGAAAAGGCAACGGAATAAACCAGTTTTGACATGTCGCATTGGAACAGAATATAAAATTTATCACCAAAAAAGCAAAAATGAACAAAATAACAAAGAACGAAACAAAACAAAGCTGAAACATATACAGAGAAAAAAGATAACAACACATAGTACCGCATACATAGGAAGAAATATACCGTTTCTACTGAGTGAGAATTTACACGGTAGTATATATAAAACATACTTAAAGGACGCCAAAGTATTTAACACCAAAAATTGAACGAGTTTATAAAAATAAAAGCATATAAATAAATTATACTAATTTACAAATATATAGTTCTTGTTAGAGTTTTCTCATACTTTGTAAGAAATAATTCCAAATCATCTTCCAAATATACTGAGGAAGATGTTTACAAAATGCTGGAATTTAAAATTGACAACATATTTGTCCAGTGTGGTGGACGTGTTTTTTAACAAACGGTCGGCATTCTAATTTCGGGGATTTGATACATCGCATTTACCCAAAAGAACTTGAGATAAAGGATACTACAGACACTGTGAATCAGCCTCATATCTTGACCTACAAAGAAAAACTATTGACTAAACTTTACTACAAACGTGATGACTTTTCATTCAAAATTGTCAACTTTCCTTTCATCTGTGGCAACATCCCTTCGGCACCTGCGTATGGAGTGTTCATATCACAACTCATACGTTATGCCAGAGCTTGCCGAAACTACGCAGATTTTTTGTATCGCGCTAAAACTCTAACAAATAGGCTTCTGGAACAGGGATATGTTACAAACAAGATTGAAGTCATCACTAAAGAACTTTTATGGTCGTCATCATGAACTCGTTGATTGTTATAGTGTATCCATCTGCACCATGAAAACTGACTTATTCAACGGGTCATAGTTTTCCTTTCCTCATTTGTCTACCCCGGACTCGGCGGGTGTTTCTAGAAAAGCGGAGGACGGTTACCCTACCGGTGCACCTGGTCTATGCTCCCAGTTTTTAGTGGAATCCCGAGTTGCACATATGCTTTTGTTACTTTGTATGTATGATTTTAGTTACTTTATGTTCTTTGTTGTGTACGTCTGTTTTCCATGTTTGGTCTTTGTCCCTGGATAACTTTAGTTTGATTACCAATATAACCTTGGTTCCCTTGATTACTCTTAAACGAATAGACTTAAAGATAGAATCATACCGCGTCATATTTACGTTATTGCACTTCACAACGTTTAAAAGCGTACCTACAATAATTGCAGGCGCCGGAAACGGTTATGAAGCAATGGATATTTCTCATTTATAAAATTTAATCTAGAAAATCATACATAGCAGAATCTATACAAAGGATTTTAAATACAAAAAGTAGAAATTCTTACAAAATAAGACCAAATATCGATTTTAATTTATTTTATTACTCTAGTAGATATGAGTGCTTAAACTTTTATACTTTTATAAAACCAATAATAGACATGACAGTAGATGCGACTGCTCATACCTTAATATCTTTATACAATCAATAATAGACAGGACAGTAGATGAGACTGCTCACACCTTAATACCTTTATACAATCAATAGCAGATAGGACAGTAGATGTGACTGCTCACATTTTTATATCTTTATACAACCAATAACAGATCAATAACAGAGAGGACAGCAGTATGCTTTGTTGAACAAACAATTCCACCATTGAATTTAAAAAAAAAATGAAATATTAAACACATTTTGCAAACATTAAAAAATAGCGGAATCACCAACTCGGTTCAAGTAAAAGCCAGATGACCATAGTTTAAAAGAGGAACTTACTATTATTATGCAATCCGAAGACAAACAGACTATACATAGACCTTAAATAACACTGATGATCTGACAAAATACACACAGAAACTGGATTCATCCCGGAGTTCACTAACATTGAGAGCACGAACTGGTGAATATAAAAAAGGTTTACTATACTTTTAACGTTTTAATATATACGCTAAACAAATTGTCAGGGAAAAAGTAAGGATATGTTTTGAGTTCTTTCATTTAACAAGTTGATAACTTAAACGTGTTTCATGTGGATATCCACTGCATCTTTTACTTTAATCTTCAACATGCACAGAAAAGCTAGTCAACAACAACTACACAACATTTTAATCTACAACAATATTTTACTGTTTTGTAGAAAATAAGGTCATACAAACACAATACATATTTTTTTTATTATTATCGAGACACAGTACAAAAATACGTCTTAGATAGGTTCTACACAAATTTGGGCATATTAAAAGTAAAACCGGTAGGAGAGAAAAAATGTGACTTTATATATTCTTGGGTGTGGTTTTTTTTTATTGTATTGTGTCTATAAATACAAAACAGTGCATTTCCGACTTGATGTTTTTTCACTGTATATATAAACGTCTCAGATTCTCTTCGCTACACTACTCCATCGGATCAAATTGATACAGGGAAGATAATGTAAACTTATTGAAAGGACTGAAAAATTCCCAACGATGTAAGAACTGTCGAATTTGCGAAGCTAAGTCCAGCGTCCTAAACAAATCGACCCGCATGGATCAGGTGCACCGGTAGGGCAAACGCCCTCTGCTATTGTAGCAACACCCGCCGAGTTGCTCATAAAAAGTCAAGTCCGGGGTAGACAAACGAGGAAACGAAAACTATGACCCATTAATAAATCAGTTTTCATGGTGCAGATGGATACACAATAACGATCCACGAGTTCATAATGACGACCATAAAACTTCTGTAGTGATGACTTCAATCTTGTGCAACATAACCCTGTTCCAGATGTCTAACTTTTAGAGTTCTAGCGCGATACAAAAAAGTCTGCTTAGCTTCGGCAAGCTCTGGTATAATGTATGAGTTGTGATATGAACACTCCATACGCAACTGATGAAGGGATATTGCCATAGATGAAAGGAAAGTTGACAATTCTGCATGAAAATTCATCACGTTTGTCGTAAAGCGTGGTCAATAGTTTGAACGGAGAACATAAAAAAACAAAAGAAATTCATTTGTTTCGGACACTTCTTTTGGTGCACCGTGCAATTTAATTAGAAAAATCTACCAACTGAGGGATATTTGTTTATTTTTGCAAAAACAGAACCTATTTCGTCTGTATTTTTTAGAAAGCGTATTTGAATCTATAAATAGAAACCGCCAGCCGTTAAAAGTATTTCAGACAGAGACAGATCTCACTTTATAACCATTTAACAACCAGCCAAATATATCACAAAGCGCACCTACGCAGACTTTTGTAAAACTGGGTGCTACTGCAATGATGATATTGCTTCCTTTTTAAAAATTGTTCTGATAGTCTACGATCTATTTCATTCATATGCATCGCAAAAAATATTTGTAATGAAAATAACTCCTTTTGTACTTTACATTCATCGATGGTCATAAAGCTTAATAATGACTGCTTCCAAACACAAATTTTCGTAACACAGGTTACAATATAACACGTGAAATCTGCAGACTTTATTTTAGTGTGAAAACTTTCATTTAGTTGCTTATGCAGGACTTTTTTTATAATGCATTTGGTATATTATATTAAGTTTTTTACATGAAAGAATATAAAGAGAACAATCTATAGGTTTCTGGGTTCTTAGCTTCCATTCCGATCAAAAAATTCAATTCCTTTTTCATAAAGCAAGCAAGCACATGTGGGCCTCTTTAAGAAGAGATGCGGATTAGGTGTTGCCCCATCCCGGTTTCCAAATGGCATAGTCCATGCTTTGCATAAAAAAAAACCCTGAAAGTAATTTGTGAAATTTTCATTATTTTTTTTCAGCGATTTTAAAGGAGTTACTGATTAGAAATACTTTAGAATTAACACAAGAATGACAAAGTCTGTTTTAATCAAGAAACTCCAAAAGTCATTTTGATAGAAAACGAAATAAAAGGTGTACAAAGACATCACGACATAGACAGTGCATCATCCATTCATTTGTACACAAAAACATCTTTACCACTTTATTAAGTACAATACTCAATAACTTAAAAGGGTCTTATCATTCTGAATACTACCAATTGGTAAGCACGTACAACCTCCCTATCAATAGAACACTTGAAATGAGACACTAGCTTAAATTATAAAAGCCAAAGTTATTGCCCAAGAATGCAAATTAGGTTTTATGAACCATTTTTAGTTGTGTATATTTTCAATCCCTCAATTATTAAATACAAGTAGTGACCAACCGCTCACAGGACGTTCAACACAAACACCCAGTCATTCTGCACTTGCAAACAGAATGGATACTGGTGTGTAAGCTTATTTATTTTGGAAAGTTGATACTTGTATTTTAAATTATAATATAACAAATACATCTGTCAACATTGTTTTGACAATTGCACCAACATCATTTATTTATCAGTCGTGTGAAATACTTAATATATCGGTATAAGATTGTATAGAACTAATGATGACATTGTCATCCGAGTATGCATTTTCTTTTGACAAAACATCCCAAAACAAAATTTCAGGATATATATAATGTTTTCTTATGTAGACAGGAGTTAATAAAAATGATTTATGTTAAAGTAACTTCGAGTCCGTCTGAAATTGATAAATATTTTTCCCACGCAACTTTTCATAATCACTTCAAAAACTATTAACACGTAAGGTGTTTGGGAAACAACTTAGTACATAGACCTAGACATAACATACTAAAATTTTTAGTGCAATATTAGACTGTATGAATTGAATTATCACATTTTCTGTCAACAACATGTCTACTTTTTTTGTCATAAGTTGTGTTATTATCATATCTAAAAAAAACCAAAAAAATAATTTGATGACCTTTGGATAATGTTAAATTTTACTGAGGACACTTAGACTTTGATGTCATTGGATATAACCTCTTTGGTACTATTCGGAATATTAAGCACGATTGACTATCCCGAGGGCAAGATTAAAGCCAATTAGACACCAAAATTTAAAAAAGTAAATGAATAAAAATAAAAAATAAATAAATAAAATGTTTTTAATGAAAATAAAATTCGTTTAAGGCAAGTGTTTATTAAATTCTTACATGGGACTGTCATTCTAAAACTACTTTAATTTAAATAAAAAATGATCACACCTGACAGTACTCTAAGATTGATCTAAATTAATTTGGAATTTAGAGTAATGTATCAAATACAAAATTTCTTGAATATAAGTTTAATAGTTCTATAGAGAGTAGCTAATTGTCCAGTACTCGGAACTTCCCACCTGTACGATCTTAGATTCGCCATATACAATATATGTCTGTTTCCAATACAACATATACGATGTGCAATACACGGTAGACGTTAGACGGTACTGAGGCAATTCAATGACATTCTCGTTCGCTTCGGTTTGTTTCTCCTCGATATTAAATATGTATTGAATAGGGAAGATTTCAGTTCTTTTTTTTTTTTAAATAATGTTTTCAGCCTGATATTGCTAAAGTCGATGCCTACACAAATATATATATGTTTAACATATTCACAACTTCCTTGTTATTTTGTATTCAACAAATAATCTTAAAAAGTTACAATACTTGTTTTCGATTATTTTTGTTTACCCATTCTATTTCTTTAAAGATTTCCTTTTAAGAAATAACATTTTGTTTTGTTTATTCGTGATTGATACATACATTGTACATACTGAATGAAAAGAAATACAACTCTGATTCAAAAGTGAGCAAATCGCTGATTTGCTGATTTCCATAACCAGTCAGACAGTGTTAATCATATTCCCTAATGTACAATTGTTTAGATCTTATGCAAGATTATGACCTTTATGCTGAAATATCATCTTGACCTGACACAATGTTGATTTAAAATTCAATGTATCATATAACACTTAAAGGATACCGTCGCTGACTATATACATAGTTTACTGTTAAATTTGATGTTCATGTTTTTAGGATTGATCTATAAACAATTTATCTAATTTGAATTTGAAGCGCCTTCTAGTTTTCTATTTTAGGAAATCTTATTTGTTTTTATATAAGTTTGATTGGTACTGTGACATTATTTACGTTGATTAATTTCCAGTCCGCGATGCAAATACCAGTAATCCAAAAACTATAAAATGTTATAGTTTAGAAAGAATAATCAAGGGAACCAAGGTAATGAAAAGAATGTAATCCAGGGAAAAAGACCAGACATGGAAAACAGACATACACAAAAAAGACATGAATTAACTAAAATCATACATACAAAGTACCAGCAAATGAGCAACTCGGACTCCACTAAATACTGGGAGCACGGACCAGGTGCACCGGTAGGGTAAGCGTACTCTTCTTTTCTAGAAACAATCACCGAGTCGCTCATAAAAATATAAGAATGTTAGTGTTTAGGAACAAGTTTAAATAAATATACTGGTTTTTGGTAGATGACTTCAATTTATATCGTCCCAAACCATGCTATTTTTTTAAATGTTGAAAAAGTTTTAAAAATATTATTTATTAAATAAATGAATATCCGTTTTTTTAATATTCGTTTTTATTCAACTTTAATATGAAAATAATCGACCCTCATATGCTAAATTCGGCATGCCAAATGTGTATTAAGTTGCCTCAGTCCGTTTACATATGCAAAATTATTATTAAAATCTACCTAGTTAATAACTCTAATTTTCGACCCGGTTAAATGCAGAAAATACGTTTTGTATCCACTTCCATTTCCGGTTCATAAAAAGTCAAATATAGATTGTCATATGGATTATTCATACAGACCATTTTTACAAACTGTTAGGATGTTACTAACTGATTCCGTATTGGCCCAGATTACAGACCAATTGTATTGGCTCTTGGGCCTATGAGTATTGGTACCACTACGGTCTACTTCGAATCATCACCATGGCCAATACCGAATCAGCCAATTAGCAACAATATATTACTACGCTCCATTGTAGCAAAGTGCATGTGTTTAAATTTAATTTTGTGTCCGTAAATTGACATGAAATGATTCATCTACTCAATTAAATGACCACTGTTATTGCACTTGTGCATATCATATGCAGATATGATTTGGAATATACCAAGACAACTGAAAGCAGGCATTCGTATAAGGTTAATTTGAACAATTCTCCAAATTAAACTATCCTCTTGTTAAACTTTTATGTTAAAATTGCTAGAAAGCAGAAACTATAGGGTTCTAGAAAGAAATACAATATTGAAAATACAAACAATAGTAATTTTAATTCAGACGACGTTACATTTTCAATCTTTGGATGTCTTTTTTTTTGGTCCAGAAATACGGATGCTAATACCCCTCTGTCAAACACTTATAAGAATAACAACAAAATTACCGAACACTAATCCGATCAATAATCAAATCAAGTCACCGGAGCAGCTGGTACCGCAATGGTCATAAAAGTAGTTTCCACCGTATACCATTTTTCAGAAGACATTATATGTATACGCAGTTTTTGGCCAATAAAAATATATAAAAAACATTTTCGTCGATTGGTATGTTTTTTTTTCGTTTTTGTTTGTGTTTTCTTGCGTTCAGTATATTAGTGTACTTGCAGTTTCATTCAAGGGGATTGACCAACTTGTCGTCAAGTTAAGTTCTTGCATACATTCGAAAGCTTCTGAAGTTTCAAATGAATTTTCGAGAAAGTAAAAAGAGTTTTGTTCAAATTATTTACACTTTTATTAAAAATTCTTGAGAAACGTATTTTAAAGCCTTTCCGACATAAGGCTTCGTAAAATGCCGATATTCATATAACCAAATTAACAGACGTAATACTGTCTTTTTCGATGTCATAGTTAAGTTTTACTTAATTTTACCGGGACCGCAGTCATTTATCGCAACACACATGCTGCGTCTTTACATCAGGAAACTAGTCCTATAAATACCAAAATATTCCACAGAGACTCCATTTTATCAATGTTTTACCACAGGCTGCCTATATTTGGTATATATTCTTTTTTACCTGGTTTAAACAAAGGCGATTGGAATGGTCCGAGGTAAAACAATAATAAAATAATGTCTTAGTGAATTATTTCTTAATCTAACCATTCCTAAGAAGTAAGGTACAAAAATATAAATTTATACCTATCATTAAAACGTTTTAAGATTAACATCCTCATCCTCAATACCTGTCACTTTGATGGCAGACACTTTAGCCTGTCAGATGGGAGGGTAATAAGAAATTAAATAAGACCTAGCTTTGTTGGCGACTTTGAAAAGAAAATGTACTCAGAGAACATCTGTCCTGTACCAATGGCATATTCTCCGATGAAGGACATGTTCTGATGTCTTTCAGCAACATTGTTTCCCCTAACCATTCAGCAATTAAAGAAACTTTCGACATCACCAAGGATATTTTTTCGTTCCTTGATATCAAAAGTAAAATCCAAGATGGTAAAATTTCAACGTAAGTTTTTCCACAAACACACGGATGTCCATAGTTAATTGAAATATCAAAACCGCCATCCTCAGTTATGTAAAAATGTCATTCATATATGTATGTCACAGTTTCTCAGACTTTGTCGCATTTGCAGTTCCATGTCTCTTTGTAACATGATGTATCGCGTTTTTCACTGTTTTTTTCTCTCCATTATTTTATTTGCAATTTTATCGTTTTCGTCTTGAACGAACTGATGCCTCTTCCCAAAAAAGAACATGACAAAGAAAGGTCACCTTGTCTCTGTAGTCTGGATCGACAGTGGTCTGTCTCTTTACATTTAGTTTTTCCCCTCAAAAATACTTTTTGCACTGATCGAAGGCCGTATCGTCATGAGTTCGGGTCTCATTTTCAGTGTAATATCAAGTTCTATATGTTTGCCATTTGCATTTAGTTCTCTTTTACATTTCTAGTACTTCTTTGTCTAAGAATCAGACACATTGTGTGCAAGGAGTAGCACAAGATGAAAAAAAAAACACAGGGATTTTATTTCATTATCCACGTACATGTATTTATACCTTACAGACTCCAGAAACAACTATCAAAATATTTGTAAAGTTTGCTTTTTAAGAAATTAGTACGTCAAATTAAGAATACAGTATTGAAAAGTGGCCGGAAAATTTCCCCTCACTTTTTCCCAATATAAGCAGTCGAAAAATAGCTACATCGCAGATGTTTTCTGATTAATTTAAATAGTTTTTCGTTGTTCACTAGATGTATTGAATATATTTCAGGCAAAAAAGACCCAATTGAGAAAAAATGATGTGCCACCCATTGCTAGATTCTTACACAAAACAAAATTTACTTTAACTTTTTATGATCCTTAAACTGTATTTTAATTTAGTATATTAACTTATAGCACTGGAGTGATATTTTTCACTTGACATTTTGCTAACTAAAACGTAAATATTAACTTTAGTCAACAACTATATAAAGAGCAGTAGATGTAAAGTGTACGTGATAATATGGACATCATGCTTGAACGTAGGATTAGCGTTTATTATTTACCAAAATAAAAAAAGAAACACTATAAGTATTGTTAATCAAAACACTTTGATAACTGCAAATAGAAAAAAAAACTTTAAAAACTGCATATCGAAAAACACTTTAAATACTGTAAATCGAAAAACATTTTAAATACTGTTAATCGAAAACACTTTAATTACTGCTAATCATACACACAATAAATACTGCATATCGAAACACTAGATGTTCTGGAAATCAAAAACACTAGATGTTCTGTAAATCGGAAACACTAGAAGTTCTGTAAATCGGAAACACTAGATGTTCTGTAAATAGAAAACACTAGAAGTTCTGTTAATCGAAAACACTAGAAGTTCAGTAAATCGAAAACACTGTAGGTACTGAAAATCGAACCCATTAAAGTACTGTAAATCGAAGACAAAATACACGTTTTCTTTGTACAATGAACGTGTGATCAGCACTCTGCTAGGAACCTCCAAGAAATGAAGTACAAAACTCTGACTTATCAAATATCAAATGTGTACAATTGATTTATTACATTAGTTGCGGTCTTTCCTAACGACAATTAACGATTATTTGTTTTTAGAACGGAAGTTTTAAATTTGACAAATCTCTCCGCTAGAAGTACATCTATATCAATTCCGTTAAAGATAATTTTGTGTGTTAACAAAGTTTTTGTCTAGATATTTCGTTGTCCCTCAACTATGTATACCAAAATAGTGTTTCCAATACGCATAGGTATAGCCTTGATTATTAAATATTTCTGGAACGTATCTCTTAATTTCTATATAGAAATATGTCATTATGCTTTCTAAATAGAAGCATGATTAAAATCCAAATGTAGTCAGTAAAACAAAGTCCTTTGTGATGTTAGTTAAACTGTGTTTTCAAACCGGAATTCAACAAAATTGAACAGTAATTCAAATCAGCAGATTTAAATTGTGATGCACTTGTGCATTTATCATCAACTTTTTCATTTACATGTTACATACTTGCATAGGTGCACATGGGACATTTCAAGTTCTATGAACACGATAGTTTGCATGTCTTATTCTTCAATTCATCATTAATACAGTTATTTGTAAGGTGTAAGCTTTATTAGAATATATTTTGTATTTATTGAGTAATTCATTCTTATTTTCCTTTGACAATCTAGGACTAGATTTAGACTATATGTACTGTACAACAAGTCTTTCGAGTACTTTTTCAGTAACTATAAATTGAACGCTGATGTATCCGTGATCACCACTGTCAAGCTATTAATGTATCATTAGGAATATATTGTTTGAAAGACACAATATAACGGGTAGTGCATGACTATAATGCAAAAAAAAAATGAATAAATAAAATATGCAGTTTATGGAGAATCTTGGTTCCCTTGATTACTCTTTGGAACAAAACCCAGTTTATATTTTAGGACTGTTTGATTGCACGAGACTAAGTACATTTTAGTATGATTTAATAAAGTCTATGTTTAATTTCGGTCAAGCAAACAAAAATGAAAAGTAGACAAACATCAAAAGTACTAATGAAGGCAGCCTGAATTAATACTCTAAATAAGAAACCAAACACAAATAAACAACAGAACAAAATGACTCAAACCCCATGGTATAGAAATAAAGGAGTTAGGAGACAGTCAAAACGGTACATGTTTATACAAATAAAACTTCACTTTCCTAATAATTTATTTCAATGCTTATGTTCCGATTTCAAGTCACGTTTTCAGTATTTTAAGCTTATATGGTTGTTAAATTTTGACATGTGAGAAGACGATGCAAGAATTATTCAAGGGACGTAATGCAGAATATATAGGATAGTTGAAGAACAGTTTTCAGTAACATTGTCAATTTTAATGTTATAAATAATTTTTTAATGAAATGAATTATGAATATGTGTGAATACCAATTATAAATAGTTGATCAGTTTTGCCTTATATCTATGTCGTTACGAGTCACATTAAGAAAAATTATTGGCAAAACTTTTATATAGGGAAGGATAAGTTCCGTGCAATGCGTGATACCACACGAGTTTTGCATTATATTAGATAAAAGTACAAACATATAATCGGTACATGTTTTTGCTTTTTATTCACTGACCAGACATGTTATTTTTAAGAGCAAGTGTCTAAAGTGTAAATTTTAACAAGTTGTTAGTTATTAGTTGTGTGTAAATTTCAAACCAACACCTACTGTGTGTTATTGTGTAGGTTGACGTGTGGAATAAATAATACACAATAACATTACCTTATTGTCTTAGTTTATTGATGAAAGAGGAGAGATCAGCTGTAGAAACAGATGAAACACATATAGGAAAAATATGAAAGAAAACCTATTGTGATAAAATATTTAAATGGCCAGCAATCAAATTGAAGCTAAAAAATCTGACAGTGATCATCCAATTTTATTATTGTTAAGCGTTGTAGCAATTTCCGTCATAGCCTTACAAAAATTTATGCTTCAGTCGGTTTTGTGGAGTTAACGTGTAAAAGATTGCAGAGGACTTTCATAGAAGACATTTTTCAACGAAACAGTCAGAAAGGGTTCAATTTTAGCTAACTGATTGTACTTGAACAACCTTTAAAATTCATTATGACAGTTGCGTTGTTGCATAAGTGAGCTGCGCTCTAGTAAAGCTAGTTTATTATTTTTCAACAAATAGTGACAAAAAAAATCCCTCAAAAACAAAATCCAGGATATCTTAACAAAACCACTTAAATTTTATGATTTTTGCTATCAACATTATCATATAATATATACAAGACTTAGGTCCCGTGCAGGTCCGTGTGTAAAAAGAATAGGCCTGCAGCAGCGCTAAACTTGACGTAAAAGGCGACTAAATAGTACTCAGAAACCTAGCCGGGGGCTTTGGGCGCTCTGCCCACAGAGCAACTGGGATGTGTGCCCCAGGTGGTGGAATGGGGTACCCCTGGCGTGTTACATGCTGGGATTGTCAGGCTATAATACGGAAAACCTGACCGCACACCATAGTGGTGCACCGTGTTGGGAAAGGTGTCCACGTTAAAAACCCTACTGTGGTATTCTCCCGGAGTAGGAACCATAGGGCTCAGCCACAGGAGACTAAATTGCCCGACCCTACCCACCTCTCCCTATTTCTAGTGGCAATTCAAAATTTTTTGACCCCATTATCATTGTGTCCCATCCCATTTTTCATTTCATGTTTATTTTATCATCCATTTCATGTTCATCGTCTGAATATAGCTGAAATATTGTTGCTCGGGCGTTAAACCCCAACAAACAAACAAACATACAGGACTTAGACATCAATCAAGCAATTTGATGACTTCTTTCGTGTTGGATAACACACAATGCCCTAAATATGAAATCAATGACGGCTAAATAAATTTGAACATACTCTTTTTGGTTATGATTTACTTACTCTTGATCATAACACTGCTAACTTCGTTACAGTGTAACACATTATCTAGTAAACTTAACGTTTTCAGATTTATCTGCGCAATTTTCTACTCTTTCAAAACACAGTGCTTTTTCACGTATATATGCACGTGAATTTAGGTTTAAGACATTGTTGTTTTAGATTGTTTTGATTGATATGTGTATATATTTGTTGGTGCATGTTTGTTGTATGTATGATATATTTTTTTTATATTCATGACGGGGAGGACAACGTAAGTTGGTATAACTTTTGTCTGATCGATAATAAATAGTCAAAAGGAAAGTCCGTATAACAAATTAAAATGTCAGGGAAAACACTGTAAAGATGGAAACTACCGCAATTGTTCTCATTTGGTTCAAGCATTTTCAAATAAAAGGTAGGTTAAACCAGGTCTCATAGCGCGTTAAACCTCCAACTTCATTTCGGGTTTATTATTTCCGATATGTGTTTCAACACAAATATTGAAATTATGAGGTCCAACGACTAATTGGCCAGACAAGCTGGGACCGTGGGACGAATGTCCCATATCAAAAACACAGCATTTGGGTTGAAAGTCGAAAATCTGTAAATTCAAAGAAATGCAGTTATTTGTTGTTGCATATACAACAGACAGCACTATTGACATGTCCTTCATTCCAAATGAAATTTGCGCACAGCTTAATTCTACAAAATTTAACAATATTTGACTCCGTGAAGATCATTTAAAAAGAATTATATTTATAAAACACGAATCACTGCAGAAAAGCATATACATGATATTGTTAATACATTTGTAGTATAAACTCTCATTACATATGAGACCATGTTGGAATCCACAAAATAAATATGGATGATTTAGGGTTCTTTTATTGATAAGGCAGATTGGAATCTGTTTCAAATAAATTAATTGACCTTGTAATACAATAAAAGTACAGAGAAAAGAAAGATAACTCTATTTTTGAATAAAGAACTTACATGTATTCTGTCAACCTGTATAATATTGTTAGAATAAAATATAAATTATGTTGTCATGTATTTGACTGCCTCTAAGACTCAATATATTTTGCGTCTACATGTATGCATTAAAATTATTCATGATTGACATAAATCTCGTACCAATATAATTTTGTAAATTCGGACATAATGGTATTTTGTACAGATCTCTTATACTATATAAATTGTATGCAACATGTAAGATTTAAAATAACAGCAAAACATAAGTTTGCCAAAAATTGCCATAAATGGTATGTTAACACAGTTAATTATAATAAAAACACAACTTTAGGCTTGAATCTCAAATAGATGAAAAGGTCAGGTTAACTGTCTGGTATAATACAGTACTTCATAAAGTTATAACACAACATATAAAAACATGTCCCATAACTGATGTGTCCATGGAACAATAATAACATTTATACAAACACCAAACACTTTGAGTACATCATTGGATAAAAATATCATTTAACAAATTAAAAGTTAACCATTTAATCAATTATTTATTTCCAATTTATTTATAAGAAATCACATTCATTCAAGAGTTGTCTCTTTTGAAACTTTTGGTTTAATAGCTCAATTATTGACTATTTTGAATATTTGTAATTTTTTATATCATTTAGTCTCTTTAAATGGTTTAAATAGATTTTACTCATTTACTCAGTTCATTTTCGTACTGCAAATTCATTCTCAAATTAAAACTAAACATTCAACCTCATACAAGCTGCTCAGTTAAGACAAAGTTATTTTATTGGGATAAAGTGCTAGAAATATAGAAACAAAACTCAAATACAAGTTCAAGAAACTTAGCAATACAACTAAACTTCCAAAGTAGATTTATGTTGACATACTAGGCAAACACTATAGACAAAGTCATAAAAATCTCAAAGAAATCAATGTCTGCCATCCAGCTCAGCAAACTCAAAGAGAATAGTACTCACATTCCAAAGGAAACCCCAAATAGAATTTTAAAATATATGTGACCTGAATAGACCAATAATTAAAAGAGAAACAGAGTGTTACATGCTGGGGTTGTCAGGCTATAATACGGAAAACCTGACCGCAAACCATAGTGGTGCACCGTGTTGGGAAAGATGCCACGTTCCTCGCACGTTAAAGAACCCTGCTGTGGTATTCGATAGGAGTAGGAACCTTTGCGCTCCGCCACAGGAGGCTAAATTGCCCGACCTTACCCATCCCCCCTTTTTTCAGTGGCAATCAAAATTTGTCGACCCTATTATCCTTGTGTCCCATCCTTTTTTTTCATTTCATGTTCATTTTATCATCCATTTCATGTTCATCGTCTGAATGTAGCTGAAATATTGCTGGTCGGACGTTAAACCCCAACAAACAAACAAACAAACATATATCCACAGTCAATTCCCGGTTAAATTCCAATGCCACACATACCCAGTTTTAATATTTTCCAGAGCTAATAATGTTATTAAGTGTAGTCTCGAAATGAAATTTGTGCGCAAAATGCCGTGTTATTGATACGCAATCTGCGACCTTTAATTCCATACATTGATATATTGACGATATTCTCACCATTAAGAATCCTAAATTTGGAAAATGGCTAATGTGTCAATTTATCCACGAGAACTTCAGATATTATTGCCACAGCTTCCTCCGCGTCATTTCTAGACCTTCACCACGAATTTGACGAAAGTAGTCATCACAGTACAAAAATAATTGATAAACAAAATAATTTTAAAATTAAAAATTATAATTTCCTCTCTTGTGCAATAATATATGTAAAATTACCATGTATAAGATGTTTATATTTCTCATTGTAAAGGTATGTCAGAGCTAGACGCCACCGTTGCCTTAAAGACAGGCTTTTGAACCAAGATTATAGGGAAATAAGTCTCATACGCTGCCTAAAAGAGTTTTATTTCTGATACCCATATCTTATTGAAAAAATATTATGTCTCTGACAACTTGATTCTAGATTATGGAATTTCAAAATGTCTACAAATTAATTTTCTATAGTTTTTACTTGCAAATCATTATTTTATCTTGAACTTGACACATGTTCCCCATAAAGTTAAGGTAAATTTATTTTTTTTCAATTTTTGGTTTATGTGATTTATTTCACCTACCATATACATTCAAAACGCCTCTTGTAGTCATTTACGTCGTTTAACTGAAGATAAAATGATTCAAAATCGACGATGACTACTAAGGGGTTTTTTAACGATTGATTGATTGATTGTTGGGGTTTAACGTCCGAGCAGCAATATTTCAGCAATATATTCAGACAATGAACATGAAATGGATGATAAAATGAACATGAAATGAAAAACAAGGATGGGTCACAAGGATAATAGGGTCGACAAATTTTGATTGCCACTGGAAAAAGGGGGGATGGGTAAGGTAGGGCAATTTAGCCTCCTGTGGTGGAGCGCAAAGGTTCCTACTCCTATCGAATACCACAGCAGGGTTCTTTAACGTGCGAGGAACGTGGCATCTTTCCCAACACGGTGCACCACTATGGTTTGCGGTCAGGTTTTCCGTATTATAGCCTGACAACCCCAGCATGTAACACGCCAGGGGTACCCCATTCCACCACCTGGGGCACACATCCCAGTTGCTCTGTGGGCAGAGCGCCTAGCCCCCGGCTAGGTTTCTGAGCACTATTTAGTCGCCTTATACGACAAGCTTAGCGCCGCTGCAGGCCTTTTCTTTTGACACCCGGACCTGCACGGGGCGTTTTTTAACGTCCTTGCACGGACGACAATGACCCAAGCCATACCAATTTTAATTAGCCATGTGGTCATGTGACCGTGTTACGTCATTGGTTCTCAAATCATAGATCGAGTGGTTGAAATACATGGGGCTTCTGCATTTTTTACATGATTTCTAAAACTGAGAATGAAAATATTGAGAGTTTTGGGTTGCCAACGAATATATACTTACAGTTGTATTAACTTAAACCTCTTCGAGAAGAAAATGACAGACAATATCAGAAACTTTTACATGTATGAAGACTAGACTAGATTGATGTCATCACTACAAAAGTTTTATAGTCGTCATCATGAACTCGTGGATCGTTTCGGTGTATCCATCTGCGCCATGAAAACTGGTTTGTTCAACGTGTCATAGTTTTCCTTTCCTCTTTCGTCTACCCCGGACTTGACTTTTTATGAGCAACTCGGCGTGTGTTTCGGACTTGTTCAATTGATTTTGTTATTTTTTTATGAATGATTTTAGTTACTTTATGTTCTTTGTTGTGTATGTCTGTTTTCCATGTCTGGTATTTGTCCCTGAATTACATTCTTTTGATTACCGCTGTAACCTTAGTTCCCTTGATTACTCTTACGTTACCTTTCACTGGCAAAGGGCCAAACGGGCCGATTGACGTTGTCTTGGACTGCCACAAGGGAAATGAGGCCGATTGACGTTGTCGTTACCTGCCAGTGGGCCGATATGGGCCAATTTACAATAGATGTATATTTGTTCGTTTTTTATCTTTATTTCGAAGTTTTAAAAATGTAAAACGAATAAAAATGAATATAAAAAACCACAAACACTTATAAGGGTACTTGAAAATCATACTTTGGTCGATGAGTGTGGGGAAAAGGGGGGTAATCTCAGCCCACGTACTACATGTAATAGTATAAGCTTCCATTTTGAATAAAAACGCATGATAAACTAATTGGCCAATTATGAGGGTGGCTACGATGGGACATTTTGGATGAAAAACATTAGCCAACAATTAGGGAAATATGGGACATTTTCTTTGTTGTGTGTGTGTCTATTTTCCCTGTCTAGTATTTTTCGTGGAAAACATATCGAATATCGCTCGAGTCTCGTTTGGTTTACACCATAATTGTGTTATGCTGTTGGCGAAACGTTTTGTTCAGTTTTGGCTCAGTGTATGGATTATGTAAATAGGCCAAAATCCTGCAATACTCTGACAAAAAGCTAGCTTTTACAAATACTTTAAGTTCATAATGAGAAACATGAAATGCACCGGTAAGATTTGTATCAATAAACCTGATGCGATAATGTGTTTTGTCCTCTTTTTAAATCAGCCTCTTGACCTGACTTCTTTAAAAATGCAGACATCAATTTGCATCCTTGGTAAAAAGTGTGTATTTTGAGGAAGTTCTGTTCTGCCTCCATCCCTAATGAAGATGAATTTGTCGAATACATGTATTAAAAAGGAAAGTTTACACGAATCGATCCCTCAATCTTTACGATTACCCTCATGGGGAGCGCATTGTGCAATTATCATATTCGGTGAGCATACTCTCGTAACTACTCCATTTTATAAGTAGGACACTTTCATTCGAGTCCAGTAAACAGAGAGTATATATATATATATATATATATATATAAGGTTTGACCTACATTTAGTAACATTTAGCCTTTAAATAAACAATTACAGCTTGAAAATGAGCGAAAGTATCAATTTGTTAGTATGATTATCAGACAATTGTCACTTTTGACCTACAAATAAACTTCTTTTAAAAGTTAACATTGAAACAGACAAACAACAAATAAAGATAAAAACCTTTAAATAAGTCTGAAAACTTCATTTCAAATTTAGTGAACAGTATAAAGCTTTTTGAGATAAATATCTCTAGGCCACTCAATCAGTAGACAGTTTCGTTTCTCATACAATGTTAGTACATAAAAAATGCGATTGTTGCCAAATCAGATATTTGATATTTTTTTAATGTTGGAAGTATAAAAAATGTTATTCAGGAAAAAAAATATGGCAAAACATATAATGGTGACATTACTGTTTTTTTTTTTCTGAAAGCAGGTGGAATGTTCTCATTCTTAACGGCAAACATTAAGGTAAATGTGTAATAAATATTTTTTGTTTGAGCATTTTTACTTGACGGTTTGGGTCTAAAACAAATCAACAGTTAATAGACGTACGACAAAAATGAAACTCTAAACACTTTTTTATCCTTTAAAATAATCCCTTGCCGACCATTTAGTTCAGTAATATATTTTAAAATGAGAATATTGTCATATAATTTAAATGCGCCATTTTTGTGATTAATGCCTCATTCGGTTGTCATCGAAATTTATCGTTAAAACATAATAAACATAAAGAACTAAAATCTCCGAGAATAAGTCTTGCTATCTTTGATTTTAAGATATTCTGAGTATTTCAGGGATAAGAGTATACTACACGTCGCATAACACGTTCACAGTGGTAAAATGGGAGCAATTGTCTACGGAAAAATATTTATATTTTACATATAATACAGTGGATTAAATTGTCACTAAATAGATGACATGATAAAAGATTAATCGAGGGAACCAAAATTCTAGCGGAAATCAAAAGAATGTTATCCAGGGACAAAGACGTGACATGGAAAACAGACAAAAACAACAAAGAACATAAAACAACCAAATTATTACAAACAAAGTTAAATGAGCCATTCGGACTCCACTAAAAACTGGGAGCATGGACCAGGGGCACTGGTAGGATAAGCGTCCTCTGCTTTTCTAGAAACATCCGCTGTTTTGCTCATAAAAATTCAAGACCGAGGTAGACAAAAGAGGAAAGGAAAACTATGACACGTTGAACGAATCAGTTTTCATGGTGTAGATGAATACACGATAACGATCCACGAGTTCATGATGACGACCTTAAAACTTCTGTAGTGATGACTTCAATCTTGTAGCAACATAAACCAGTTCGAGAAGCCTAATTGTAAGAAGTCTAGTGCGATGCAAAAAACCTGCATAGTTACGGCAAGCTCTGGAATAGCGTATGAATTGTGATATGAAAACTCCATAGGCAGGTAATGAAGAGATGTTGCCACAGATGAAGGGAAAGTTGACAATACTGAATGAAAAGACATTATGGTTGTCGTAAAGTTTGGTCGACAGTTTTACTTTACCATCGATATCGTATTGTTGGTCAACATATTAGGCTGACTTCACAGTGCCTGTAGTATCCTTTATCTCGAGTTCTTTGGGGTAGATGCCATGTATCAAATCTCCAAAACTAGGATTGTTTAACGCAAATACGTCATCTATAATACGGAAACTAAGATTAAAGGACCCAGCTAAAAGATTTTCTTTTTTTTTCGGATCAGATACCTACGGAATTATATAATATCAATGTTTTATAATATCTTGTAAACATTCACGAAATATAGTGGTATTCTTGAATACATATTAACAATGACAATTAGACATTGCAATTATATGTTTTATAAAATAGTGATATTCGGTCATCTTGTCGATCACTTGATGTGATACGTGTTTGCTCATCTCAAATATCAATCGTCTTTAAATCATTAAGTATTTTACTAAATTAAGCTCAGAAAGTTTTGTTGAAAAATGATTCAAATGATTCCAATACCTGAATCATCTCGATATAAATTTTATACGATTACTTGAAAGTTTTGAACAGTTTGAACATTCATTCTCATCAGTTTTCAATCTTGACCTTAGCAAATTTCTCCCGCAAAATTCAAAATAATTAATCGTAAGCTCCCATGTCAGTTGACTTTATTTCTCGATTGTAGATATTTGGGGGTTTTCCTCATTTCAAATTCGGTGTGGAGGCCTCACATTCTTTATTAACGCGTTTTATCTGTATTTTATGTAGTGGTTAGTTCTTTTTTGTGCCTTCCAAATGTAAAACTTTTATTTATATATTCATAATAAGTGGCATTTCCAAAAGAGTACAAAACGGAAATCCTCGTTTTTTGTGTACGTTTGGCTGTTTTCAATTGGTGTGAGAAAAGCGTTATTAAGTATTAAAAAATGAATTGTATATTGTTTGATATCGTCTATAGATGACAAATTGTTTGAATTCCATTAACGTAATAAAAAAATGATCCTCCGTGATTGTAATGTTTGTTAAGATGAAATTGATGTTTAATAAATAAATATGTTGAAGTCCGACAACATGCAAGTATTTTTACAAATTGTACGTGGACAAGTCTTTTAAGAGTTCAGGAAAAAACGGAAAAGAGTTTTAGACGCGGATCATTGTAATTCGAACTGAATCCACAAGAGCTCCTTTAGAACCGCCAAAAACTTTAGATTACAAAATTTTCAATAAAAATGTATATCCGTCAAATGTTTGGTAACAACGCTTTCCTATGTAAATGCATAGTATTGCTTATTGTAATTTTGAGCGATTTGGAGTATTTCAGTTTTTGTTTCTTTGTTTAGGTTTAACGTCCGAGCAGCAATATTTAAGCTATATCCAGACGATGAACATGAAATTGATGATAAAATGAACATGAAATGATTATGAAATGAAAAAGGGATGGGACACAAGGACAATGGGGTCGACAAATTTTGATTGCCACTGAAAATAGGGAGAGGTGGGTAGGGTCGGGCAATTTAGCCTCCTGTGGCGGAGCCCTATGGTTCCTACTCCGGGAGAATACCACAGTAGGGTTCTTTAACGTGCGAGGAACGTGGCATCTTTCCCAACACGGTGCACCACTATGGTTTGCGGTCAGGTTTTCCGTATTGTAGCCTGACAATCCCAGCATGTAACACGCCAGGGGTACCCCATTCCACCACCTGGGGCACACATCCCAGTTGCCCTGTGGGCAGGGCGCCCTAGCCCCCGGCTAAGGTTCTGAGCACTATTTAGTCGCCTTTTACGACAAGCTTAGCGCTGCTGCAGGTCTATTCTTTTAACACCCGGACCTGAACGGCGCGGAGTATTTCAGGCATTCCAAGTATCGCATGATAGTTAACACGTTTACAGAGATAAAATAGAAGTAATTGTCTACGGAAAATACCATCTGGAGTAATATCACCACTTTATAATACAGTTCATTTATTTCTTTCATAAAGCATGATGCGACATTGTTATATGTAGACGTTTACGTTAACAGGTTGCCATTTTAATCACCAGAAGGCCAAGTTTAATGAGCACGAGTTCAGGTTTAATGTAGGGATATGTAACCCTTAAGCTCAGTAACAGTAGAGCGAGCATTTAAATAACGCAAAAATTCAGGTATGTTTACAACATTTTTTAGCCATTTATTTCCTTCCGAAATTGTTGCTGACCACAGTAGCTTAAAATGACTAGAGTTCAAAATAATGTATTGAGTAATCAACAGGAGGAGGTTTTTTTTCATTACAATGAATGAGACGCGCGCAGCTTTACGTTGAGTTAAACATTTTTTTCGGCATTCGAGGTCACCCATATTTCACATGTGAGTGGAATCATGTGGTTCCAAATCATAACGCTAGTGACAGGGAAGGTTTTGTTAAGCTGTTTTGATGCATTTTCGTTCTCTTGGTTGTTTTGATACATCGATTTATTACGATTCCAGCGTACACGTATTCGTCTTTATTTTCAAAAAGTGTTTCGAAGACGAAGAGTTCGGATTCATATATCATTCAACCCTAAACTTTTTGTTCCAAATGAGTAAATGACAAGACAACGACATGCATATTCCTGAACATAATCGTTAAAGTTCACATGAGGAAGTTCTGAGTAAAGTTGGGTCATCTGCAAGGAAAATGGCCGGAATGTCCAAGTCTCTAATTCTGATTCCACTGTTCATAGCTTGGAGTTTAGAAATCAAGTCATTTACAATGAATGTGTACAGAGAAAAACCAAGCAGAGATGACTCATTCGTGCCCGTCCATTTCGAATATTGCAAAATCTTTACCTATGTAACCGTTGTATTGCAAATGCGCACTAGCGTTTTTTTATATGAGAGAAACAGTGAAAAGAAAAAAAAGTTTCAGAAAAAGTATGCCATGCAATATTGTGTCAAAGGCTTTTTGGTTATCAAGAAAACAAATGGGAAGTGTGGATTTGCTGTACTGAAAAATGTTTATGCATCCCTTTAGTGTGTAAGGAGCTGATAAAGACCCATGCTTAGGAACGAATCCGAATTGTAGAGGATCAGGAAATATCTTCCTCATCTGGTAAAACGTGATAATGTATTCTTTTTTTTTGTACATCTTTACTTTACTATAACTGACCTTAATTTTGATAGTTTGTTCTTTTTATATCCTTTGTACAGAAGAATAATCATTCCATGATGATAGAGGACGAGAATATATTCACTCTCAAGTATCATATTGAAAATATAATAATATCCTTTCACAAGCGTTTTACCTCCGTGAATGATGTTCATTTGTTTTATAGGCAGGCACTGGAGAACACTTGCCTTTAAGAGTCTGAATATGCTTCCAGACTTCATCTATTGTATACGGATTATCATGAATAGTATAAGATGTTTTCGGAGAATGTTACTACATTCCTTGACCTTTGATGAAACAATGTTATAAAACGAATTATTCAATGGAGTCATTTAATCACTTAAATATAAACAGTTTGCAAATACCACTGTTAGCTGTTGCGGTCCATTGTCAAGACATTGAGCATGTATGTGTCCCCTAAAATTCTCGCATCATTTCTGTAGAACATATTCAGACCAATTATGTCCCCTTTTACAGACTTTCTCCACAAATTATGACCCTTTGAAGGAGGCTTTTCACAATCAATGTTGGTAAGTTTGCCATAGAAAATTATAATTGTAAAAAATTCGTTAAACATATCATGTTTACATTATTTTAAGCACCATTAATTATTTGAAAACATATATGTCTGAATGCTTTTGAAAGAAGGCAGACATGAATGTTCCATGTAATAGGTACAATCTACATAAAGTATGGATTCTGAAATTTATCTGTCGGAAATGAAATAGTTCGATCTTGATTATTCAATCTTAAGACTATAAAGCAGAGCTAATGTTTCTAGCAACTCTGTTTCCACACTGTGATTATTATAACTAATGGGAAAAAAACTTATCGTCGAAGACGTTCAATTGTTTTGAACAGCTTGAATGGTCAAGCACATTAGCGACAACAAATATGTTTTTTGATTTATTTCCTTTTTAATCTTGACATCAGCATTTCTTCCACAAAGACATATAATCGTAAGCTTCCGTGGCCAATTTACTTCTCTGGTGTCGACATTGAGGAGTTCTCCTTTATTCTCAATCGGTGTGAAAGCCTCATAATCTTTTTTTCACGCGCTTTATCTGTATTTTATTTGTATTCGTTTTTTTTAAACGAGAATGGTTATGGTAATTTTGTCATAGAGACAACAACCCGGGAATGAAAAAAATAAAAACAAAATCGGGATGAAAAATGCAAGTTTAAGTTTGATCCTTTCATTTGTTATTTTTTACCTATTTATTATTCATAAAAATGTAGTTGAAAAATATTCCTTGTTATATAGATATTAAATAAGGAAATAGGTTTGAGACCAGCAACATAAGAAAACTTCATCTTCAGCAGAAATCACAGAACAGTTAATAGAACTTTTTGGAAAGTTGTGTCCGTGAAATGAAAAGAACAATAAACCATATTTTGTTTGCTATACTTGCAGACTTGAAAATTGTGTATGATTGATATCAAATGGTTTTCAATTTAGATATATCAAAGAATGTCAATACTATACACTATTTCCTCTTGTGCAATATTTATACATTTGCTGTTTTTTTATTGACAAACTTTGGTATAGCTTATCGCCGCTGGCTTCCTAATTTGATGATATAGGTTTTCAGTACTTCTTGATATGTCTGCTGTTTTAGTACTTCTTGGGTATAGGAGAGTTCTTCGTGATGTCATCACTTACCTGCGATTTGGTTTTGGTTGGCAAAAAAATCCATGGAATGGCATGGGGCATCAACTTTAAATCATCATAACTTTTTCAATTTTAAAGATACATGTAATTGAAAAATTATTTTGGTTCCCTTAACTCGAAATAAAACTCTTTTTATCCTGGAATTTTTAAGTAAATATTCATTAGTTAGACCATATGAGCATATAATTTTTAAAAAATATTTTATATGAAAATAGAGGTTTACAAATAAATATTATTTCAAATTTATTCTTCAAGTGAAAGAGATAAAAATTCCCATACAAAGTATGAATTATCTAAATAAAACATTTTACAGGACCAAAATTGGATTTCAAATAACAAAGTTATAAAGATTTGAACATTGGGATTATAATCATGAAATTGGCATTTTATTTAGTTGTTTATTTACCAACCAATTTCACACTTAATGATATGCCTATTTGTGAATATGATATCACTAATGAGATTGGCAAAATCTCCTATACTTTACTTAGTAGATCTTTACCTTACAAAGTTTTTATAAATATATACAATGATTGGTACTGTTGTAATTCAAATACAAAATTAATGTCTTTTTATTCAACAAAGCAATTTCGAAATTTTATTTTTTTTTCTTTTAAGCAAACACGCATACAGAAATATCATATTTATGTTTGATCAAGTTAGTCCAGAAAAAATGCATATATTTGGATACATTATCTCGTAAAAACAATTTTACCTTTTTGTATTAGTATTGAGTGTACCTGGACCGTTAACCGTACACCTCGATTTATATATTTCTTTTAACCTCGTATCATTGTTTGAGGGAAACAAAACCCCGACTTAAGAGGTGGATGACCTCGCATAAAACTGACATATTTCAGTCTACTCCTTAGAGTGGTAGACCATGTCGGGAAATATCAACGAAAAAAACAAAAACAAAAAAAAACAAAACAATATATATACAAGTTAATTTAAGGAAAAATCATTCACAGAGAAAACTTTTGCAAAAATTAAATGTCTCCAAGAGATGTTGTTCTGAGTTTTATAGACAAAATTTTCAACATAGACGTTAAACATGTAAGAAGGATATTTGAACACTTTTTTTACAAATGTAGGGATGTGCTGGATTAAATCCATTTTATCGGTGTTTTTTTTAATATTTGAAATATAACATTAAACTTGAGTAAATTTCATCAATATATGCTTCTCCTCAGCAAAAATAAAAAATAAAACAAACGTCAATACACTGAGTATCTAAGTGTAGGTAGTTGTTATCAGTAATTATTCAGCTATCTATAACTTACCGAACATACCTTTTTCCATACTGCCTGTATTTAAATGAGTTTATGAGTAGTTATATACGGACTTTTAGACTTTTCTCTATAGAGCTGTTTCTTCCATATATTTCAAACAAAAAAATAAAGAAAATAAAGCAGATTTAAGGCGCAAGGTGCAGAAGCAAACACAAAAGTTGCAAAAAACTAGTTTTGAATAAATGTTATTGAATGGGAGGTAATTTTGCTAATGTTTTTATAATTCCACCCTCCACCATAGCCTTGTCAATAGAGGATACTTTCACTTTCATAACCGATCTTTTACGATGTTTTGTTGTCAAATCGTCCGGGAAGTTCCTGTCGACATTTGAATCTTCACAGTGGGTTGGCAATTTCATCACAAAATCATTTTCTTCTTTATAGGTTGTGTTTGTGCTTTGGTGTTTGAAAAACACAGTACTACTTGAACGATGTTGTAGTTTTTGTTGGTGATTGTGACCATTAGCTGGGTCAGATAGAACTCTCTCAATCTGCGCCCTCTTCGAGCAGGCACGCTCAATTCCATCATCCGAATGAAATTTATTGCTCAAGCTTCTATTGAGATTACCCATTCGTTCTATGTGATTGACAGATCCACAATGAGTGCTTGAAAAGGATTGCGTTTTTCTCCTCGATTTGTCTTGAATATCATATAACGCGGGCGGGGTATCGGACGTGCGTCGAAGGGTATCAAGCTTAGCGTTAACAATTCGACCCCCTATATCGTTGGTGTTCTGAAATATATTTAGGCTTGTGCGTTGTTTTCTCTTACTTTGTTTTCCAGTGTGATGTTGAGCCTGAAAATCGATCTCATTATTATTTTCCTCAATTTTCTTTATCCTTTGCTTATACTCTATACTGTTTTTCATGTAATGCCTGTATTTTGACCATACTTTATCACTAATGAAGTCAAATGCATTTAGTCCGTTCATATCAGTAATGTAGGGATCTGCACCATTCTTTAATAGTTCGTCTATTACACTGAGGGACAGAGCATGGCGAAACGCATACATGATAGCTGTTTTCCCCATTATGTCTTTCATATTTGGATCTGCACCATTTTGAAGCAGAAGCTTTATCAGCACCGCGAGAGTCTCTGTGTCTCGATCTTCTTCCTCTGGTACAAAGCTGCATGCTATGATTAAGGGCGTTTTGCCGTCGTAACCTTGATTATCTAGATCGACACCACCTTGTACCAGAACTTTGACCAACTTTGTCTTCCTTTGTGCTACAGCTTTGAGAAGTAGATCTTCGTCCGTCACCTTTCATGTTAAATTATGAAATAATTAAAGCAAAATGGACATGGATACTATGGTACTCGAGTTGGAAAATGATGATTAGACAATTACAAGCATAATAAAATCACATGTTATTGATGAAGTTGATCTAAAATTGCAAACAAACAGTAAATATATAATGGAAGGACATGCTACAATGTATGCATGTATTGAACATTAACTTTACAATAAGATTTGGATTTTTATAATATTATACATTTGACACAATAGTTGTTCATTTACTAAATCATAGCACTGCAATTCTGCATGGAAATACAGTGAATAGATAAACTGATGAAATAATTATGCTCGCATTATGTCAAAATATTTTAAAAATGTATTTTTAAAGCATTAAGTATACCTATGAAAACGTTATGAATATAAAATTAATGCTGATAAGGACAAGAGCCATGATACATACCGCCCCGTGCAGGTCCGGGTATTAAAAGAATAGGCCTGCAGCAGCGTTTAACTTGTCGTAAAAGGCGACTAAATAGTGCTCAGAAACCTTGCCGGGGGCTAGGACGCTCTGCCCACAGAGCAACTGGGATGTGTGCCCCAGGTGGTGGAATGGGGTACCCCTGGCGTGTTATATGCTGGGGTTGTCAGGCTATAATACGGAAAACCTGACTGCAAACCATTAGTGGTGCACCGTGTTGGGAAAGATGCCACGTTCCTCGCACGTTAAAGAACCCTACTGTGGTATTCTCCCGGAGTAGGAACAATAAGGCTCCGCCACAGGAGGCTAAATTGCCCGGCCCTACCCACCTCTCCCTATTTTCAGTGGCAATCAAAATTTGTCGACCCCATTGTCCTTGTGTCTCATCCCTTTTTCATTTCATCATCATTTCATGTTCATTTTATCATCAATTTCATGTTCATCGTCTGAATATATCTGAAATATTGCTGCTCGGACGTTAAACCCCAACAAACAAACAAACATGATACATACCTCCATCTCAAATGCAAATCAATGGTAAGATTTACAAATGATGACAGAGCATGATATATAACTGACTGTATATTAGCACCTCATTAAAATATCTCACTATCTGATTGTTTGATACCATACGATTGGACTTTTGTAGAGACATTTAGCTCGTTAGCTTGGTGTAACTTAAACGTTTATGAAATTGAAATAGCAACAACTTAAACCTGCAATAACAAGACTACCTTTTCGATCTTTCAATACTTTCAAAAAATCGTTCGGATGACCATTAAATAATCAAACGTCGTGGATCGAAAGTAAATTTCGGCAGTAATGCCCCCGCACTCAACATTGACTATATAAGAAAAACAGTCTAGGCAAGAATATCCTACACACATTTTTGTGTATGGGAGACACATGTGATGCCTCCTCACAGAGAAAGAAATATTTTTATTGACACTTATGCGACTCAATAAAAAAAAACTTTTCACTAAGTAGATTTTCTATTAATACTCCATACACAAATGCATATTGCATACATTTCCGTAACCAGAAAACAAAACATTGGAATTTTTCCAAACATTTATTTCTACAATGAATATATACACTGTCCCAGAATATTATTATAATTTGGGAAAACTGGAAAACACTCATCATGAAAACAAACAAGCATCAATTTTGAATTTTTTTTAATTACTTCATTTTTTTATTGTTTAAAACGTGTATTTTCCTTTATTTGTATTTATGTTTGGTACCAACCAATATCAAAGTTTCTCAAGATCAGTTAAGCATGGCACTCACTTTGCAATCTCTTAATTGCAGCATGTCCTCGTCGTCAATTTAGCGCTGCACTTTTCAATGTTCAATGATATCATTTCTTTTATTTTCCTTAAAGAAGATTTGCATTTTTCAAATCTATAGATATATACTTGAGCAAACAATAAATGTGTATTTTAGATTATTAATAAGTAGATGATACCTATTACACATGGCATTATTTTCTGTCATCTTGCTAAATCTTACTGAAGAATGTTTCGTCAAAGAGCAGGTAAAATGTCCTTAAATTAATCCAAAAGATTTAATGGTATAAATCTACATGTATGGTAAGAATACAAAAACTTTGATTGTAAAAATCCTCTGTAAAAGGGGAAATAATTTGTGAGAAAATGTTCTACAGAAATGTAATGTAGCGGGAATTTTATTTCTTTTTAATATTTCTAAAAAAGAAAAATGGATGACCCCAAATTTTATTTTGGAAATTATGATATAATCATTCGAACGATTTGGCCGTGACGATTATCGTTTGTAAAGCTCATATTATCATGATTATGCAATACGAATACTACTTTAAATATTTTCTTTCACACATACCCTTTCGTTATGACATGAAATGAGAATCTTCAATAAATATTTAATCGTTGATTGTAAACCAGTGTCAATTTAATTTTTACTGTTCTGTTTCCTTCCATTGAAAAAATACGTATTTCTTGTGTATGTAAATAATTTACTTTTTACTGTGCATATCATTAAAATGGTTCACGCTAATCTCATCGGTTTTATACAGGGCATGCCTACAATATTCAGGGACACTTGAAGATTTCTAAAAGACGTTGAACCTCTGAAATGAAATCAAGATTGATTGTTGAGGTTTAACGCCCGAGCAGCAATATTTCAGCTATATTCAGGCGATGAACATGAAAAGGATGATAAAATGAACATGAATGATGATGAAATGAAACAAGGGATGGGACACAAGGACAATAGGGTCGACAAATTTGGGTTTCCACTATGAAAAGGGGGGTGGGTAGGGTCGGGCAATTTAGCCTCCTGTGGCGGAGCGCAAAGGCTCCTACTCCTATCGAATACAACAGCAGGGTTCTTTAACGTGCGAGGAACGTGGCATCTTTCCCAACACGGTGCACCACTATGGTTTGCGGTCAGGTTTTCCGTATTATAGCCTGACAACCCCAGCGTGTAACACACCAGGGGTACCCCATTCCACCACCTGGGGTACACATCCCAGTTGCTCTGTGGGCAGAGCGCCTAGCCCCCGGCTAGGTTTCTGAGCACTATTTAGTCGCCTTTTACGACAAGCTTAGCGCTGCTGCAGGCCTATTCGTTTCACACCCGGACCTGCACGGGTTGATTATACGAGGAAAACTCATAAGATATAATGTTGCAAATTAAAATGTCGCGTGAAGACTCCCACACTTACCACACTTACCATGTTTACAGTTGTTATTGATATTGTTGATCAATTAAATACTTGTTGATTTACGAATGCTATTCATATTTTAAAAGATTAGTTGGTATGTATCAACTAATCATAATGGTAGTGATATCGATGACGCATTGACTTGATGACTAGGGAGAGGTCCTTGACGAGGTATACGTAGTTGATGTTGGGAGAATTTAGCTTGTTTAATTTATTTTCTATCGTTTTATTCATCAAATATATGATTTAATACACTTAACAAAAAATCGACACCACAAAAGTCAATCTGCAATACACCACTGGTTATATAATAGTCCTTTGGAAACATCTTAAATAAACTGATCCTACGAATTGTCATTTACTCCATTATCCGTATCTTGTAAGGCTGTAATAGAAAACAGAAAAATGTTAGATTTATGAATTATCTAGTAGATACACACTTGAAGTACATCAAATTTTTAAAATATGAATAACACGTGAATATAGTATGTCTCAAAATATGATAATTCACATGTTGGAAACTTGATAACTTCTGACATATATGTGTTTCTGCATGTACGTGTGTGTGTGTTTGATACATTCAATCTACAATAATTTTCATTCCATCTTAATCATGTTGAATTCCCGGGTTCTGGAGGGTGGGCTTGCAATGCTATATCTTATTCATTTTCCTCGTATAATCTTGATTCTATTTCAGGCGTTGAACGTCTTCTAGAAATCTTCAGTTATACATCGGAAAACTCATAAGATATAACATTGCAACTTTAAAGCGAATATACATAATAAAATTTAATTACCTAAATTCACATCCAACACTCTTATCCCATAACTACCATCTTCCTGTGGTTCTGCTGGTTTTCTATAATAAAAACGTTTAAAAATTAAGACATTCGTTCAATCAGCTATTTTCAATATTTCTACTATAGAAATGCCTTGTTGGTTGGCTTTACTAGTGGATGATCCCCGAGAAGAAGGGCCCTTAAACTTATTTGTATCAATACCTGCTTCTTTCATAATATACATTTTGTATTTGATCCAATTTGCTATGGTATTAGCAAATGTCCCTTTATGTGGCTTAACCAAAGTTATTTGTTTGGATCATGTTTTCCTTCATTTCTGAACTCTGACGAATGTTTTAAATACACATGTAAACAATTGACTACACATAACGTTTCATTTGCATCATTCCTTGGGTAGAATATTTCCCTTGAATTACAATCTTCTTGTATTTTTGATAAACCTGGAAGTTGAAATTTCGCCCAAACACTATTGATATGCACGAACCTTATATCTAGACGCGCAAGATCTGAAGACCTTTTTGGAGCAGCATTGGATAATAATACAGCTAATTTCTTCGTCAAAACTTTAAAATCTAATTCCAAATTTGAATCAAGCCTGACAGAAAACTTCAGAACAATTTCAATATCCCACAATTCTTGATACCAAGAAAGAGGAGGATTTTCATGTAAAATACCCCTCATAAGTTTCTTAACCATCGTAGCTTGACCGACTGGTTGGCCATCGATATGGGGTAAAATGGATGAAAGAACTGACCTATGCACATTGACTGTTCTATACTGAAAACCTTTGTGAAACATCCAGGCCAAAATTCAAGGATGGCAGTTAGAGATGCCGAAAAGGGATCAATTTCCATCTCCAAACACCTAACCCACTTATTCCAGGTCGAATCATACGATTTCTGAGTCTCTTGACCCAAGGAGTTAAGAAGTTTTTAAACCTAATCTGATATTTCCATTGTTTGATATGATCTCCCGAGATAAGCCCACCTACTAGTTTAAGGGTATTGTTCTGAATGAGGAGGTGCTGATTCCCCTGAGGAGGCAGTAGAATTTCTGTGAACAATGGCAGTGGAATGGGGTCTTGGACTGACAACTCCAGAAGTGTTGTGTATCAAGATTGTGCATTACAAGCTGGAGTAACAAGAACTATCGTTGATCATTCTGCATTCACTTTCTTGAGACATTGTCAAATCAGACAAAATGAAGGGAAAGCATAACCCTTGAGATTGTTCCAAGGATGAAGTATTGCATTGAATGCGACATCCCCTGGGTCTTGTAACCAACTCGTCTAAATTTGAGTTTGAGCATTGCTTCTGTCTGCAAACAGATCTGAGACTTGAAAAGCAGTGGGTAAAGTTTCCAATTGCTTGAGTCGTCCTAGGATGAAATCTGCCTTGATTTCTACATTTCTCTGTAGACACCAAGCACAGAGATCTAGTGCAATTTTGTTGTAAACATTGGAAACCGTGCCACCCATCCTGTTTAGATACGTCAAAGTTGTTAAATTGTCTGTTTGAACCACAACATGTAGAAAATTTTGTCCTTCAGAATGGATTTTACAGCATATGTTACTGCCATAAGTTCTTTGGGATTTACATTGAGAGACTTCTCTGTTTCTAACCAAAGGCCCCCATTTTCCCAATTCGTACTTTGTCTAAAACAGAGACCCACCCTTGATTGCTTACATCTGTCTGAATCAACACAGTCGATTAAATTGATATCAGTGTCCGTCCTTTCCAATTCACCAGTCTATTTTGTCTTTTGCCTCCGAAAGTACAACCTGAGTTGATTGATTGATTGATTGTTGGGGTTTAACGTCCGAGCAGCAATATTTCAGCTATATTCAGACAATGAACATGAAATGGATGATAAAATGAACATGAAATGATGAAATGAAGAAAGAGGACGGGGCACAAGGATAATAGGGTCGACAAATTTTGATTTCCACACGATAAAAGGTGGGATGGGCAGGGTCGGGCAATTTAGCCTCCTGTGGCGGAGCGCAAAGGTTCCTACTCCGGGAGAATACCACAGCAGGTTTCTTTAACGTGCGAGGAACGTGGCATCTTTCCCAACGCGGTGCACCACTATGGTTTGCGGTCAGATTTTCCGTATTATAGCCTGACAAACCCAGCGTGTAACACGCCAGGGGTATCCCATTCCACCACCTGGGGCACACATCCCAGTTGCTTTGTGGGCAGAGCGCCTAGCCCCCAGCTAGGTTTCTGAGCACTATTAAGTCGCCTTTTACGAAAAGTTTAGCGCTGCTGCAGGCCTATTCTTTTGACACCCGGACCTGCACGGGGCTACAAAGAATTGTAGCTCATTGTCTGAGGTAAACTTTGATTTTTCTCCATTTGAAGAGTCTGTAATTGAGGGGAGCTGGGAAAATAGCTTGAATTGAAGCTGTCAAATTGCCTATCAACTCTGACAAATTCCGAACCGATATTTTGTTCATTGCTTTGAATTTGATGTACATTTTTTTTTATTTTCTGAATTTTTTGCAGTGGAAGTGATAATGTCATTTCTACTGTGTTCAGGATAAAAATACCATTTCTTGAGACGGTATCAGAACTAACTTGATTTTGTTTACTAGAAAGCCTAGCTGTTCTAATAGATTCAAAGCTATTTGTGACTCGGACAGACAAAATTGTTTGTATTGATTCATCAGGGGAATATCGTCCAAATAAACCACCAAACGAATGCCAATTCGCCGAAAAAAAATTCATTGGAATTTTCACTAACTTTGTAAATACCACAGGGCCACCGAAATTCCAAGAGGGAGTGACTGAAATTGAAATGTTTTCCCTTTTGAATTGAACTGAAGGAACTTTTGAAATTGTTTTGATATTGGTACTGTTAAAAAGCATCTGTCAGATCTTATTTGACCATCCAATCTGAATTCTTAATTAAATCCTTCACTGATTGAATCTCTTCCATTCTCTGAAATGATTGCAGACCAGATATTCGTTCAAACCTCTTAAATTTCTAACTGGTCTCTGGCCTCCCCCTTTTTTTTTGACAAGGAATAGGTGACTTAAAAAATATTATTGATCATGGTTTATCTAACAAATTGCATTTTTGTCTAAGAGAAATTGAACCTCTTTGTCTATTAGTCCTTCTTTTTCGTTACTGAATAGGAAATTTGTAAGTTGTAAATATTTTGGAGGGTCCTGACACAACTTTAATTTCAGTCCCTGAACTGTTTGTAAAAGTTAGGCATTGCCAATTTTTGAGAAAACTTCCATTCTTCCCTTACAGGTAGGTGCATAAATTTGTCTGTCTGAATTGGAAAAAATTCTAAATCTGTAATTTTTACCTGTTTGTTTTCTAGTTCTTGGCACCAAGTCTCTTGAACTGGCTTTGGCCTCTGTCTCTGCCCCCAAACTAGTCAATATTTGGGGTTCGACACTTTGGCTATTGTGTCCAACACCTCGACCACCACTGAAATGAGATTTTTTAGATCGAGTTTTTATTGTTGTGTTTGTAACCAGAACTACCGGACAATAGACTGTAAAGTTCTCTATTCTTTATTGTCCTTGCTCTCCTCTGTCAGACGTTTACGGAACTTCCTACCAAAAGGCTTTAAAAGCTAGAATCTTTAAGTAGAGCTTTTTTACCATCTCTATCGTCGAGCAAATCCAGGCATTCTGGCAATAATCTGCCCAGTAACGCCTTGCATCTATCTGTCATGTATACTTCATGGGCATTTACAAGTAAAACTAAAGCTAGTTTGGCAATGTCAATAATATCATCTGGATTTAAATCCTGCTTGCATTTTCTCGCCTTTTCTTCAACTACCCATAAAAAAGCTAATGGACCAGTAGCGTCCAAATTTTATTTTGAGAATTTATATGTTTCTTTCTTTTTTTTGCATTCATGAGCTTACCAAACTTTTTACGAAAGAGCTTTTTCATATATCTGTCGGTATCTCTAGAGGCCAACCTGTAAGAAGCAGGAATATTACAAATTTTAGTCACCTCTAATCTGACTTTTACTGATGCCCTGATTTGCGTACTTCTCAATATACCTAGTAATTTTACCCGGAACATTAGTTCTTTTTTTTTACATTTCAAACGGGTCCAAACAGCTTATTATCATCACTATTAGTATCAGAATTAGACGATGAATCGTCCTGTGAGGGAGATTCTGACTCACCCTCTTCATGGTATTTTTTCTCTTTTGATCGGAAACCTGCAAGGTACGAACTGGTTCTTTCCCAACAATTCTTTCCGAAACCTAGTTTTGCGGACTATGATCCGACTCATCAGACACAACCTCGTCTGAAATATGCCTTCAGTTGTAATGTCGCTGTCCTGAATGGCACTATCGCTGCCATGACTGGCATTTTTACCATGAATTTTATTACTTTTGCCCTGACTGGCATCTATATTGCCCTTATTGGCATGTGTTTAATTGCCCTCATTGGCGTCATTAAAGTGCCCTTCTTCGTGGCTAGACATTTCAGATATATAGTCTGAATCATCAACTAAATCACGCGTAGGATTATGTTTCCCCTTAAAACCCGAAGACAAAAGCAGCCTTTGAGCAAAAATACACTACAAATTTAATATGCATTCTCGACGAGCTAAAATTGAAAGCAATTATAATATCTTACCTCCGTGTTGCATATCTGTTGTCACTAAGGTGTCCAGTCGTCTTTTATACTCGAGTGATTCTTTAAACAGGTGATTTATTCTCGCAATTCAGTAAATTTGACGGCAATTGCAATGCTATATCTTAAGAGTTTTCCGATGTATAATTTTATTCATCTCTGCGAAATGCTTTTTCTGTGGTATAATTTCTGAAAATAAAATAGAAATAAAAAAGATAATCATTTCAAATTAGTTGTAAGAATTACATGTTTCATTTTAATTTGATGTTACATCGGCTTATCAGATCGTTGATTGTAGCACATTTGCACTGAAGCAAATGACCGTCCAACGCTAGCCGATGAAGCATAAGAAGAGAATCCCGTCGTATGTACTAACGCGCTTAATCGAAAATGTGCCACGATCAACGATAATACACGCCGATATAGCATATAAAAGAAACATTTCATTTTTAAATAAACGCAATTGGTGCATTTACACCTAATAATTTCTCGGTGATGCATTTGAGTTCAATATTGTTGGTTTTAATGATTCCTGTTAAGATTTTGATATACACTTGTTGAAATGCTCCTGACGGGAAGTTACTCCTCGAACAGCAAAACGAAGTTTGCAATGTTTTTATGATTACCATCATGAACTCGTGGATCGTTACGGTGTATCTATCTGCGCCATGAAAACTGATTTGTTCAACGTGTCATAGTTTTCCTTTCCTCTTTCGTCTACACAGGACTTGACTTTTTATGAGAACCTCGGCGGATGTTTCTAGAAAAGCAGAGGACGCTTACCACTGAAAAATGACTGAAATTCATAGTACTGTAAAAAGGAAGAAAATGTAAGTACTGAAATTACCGAAAAAAATTCCTTACTGAAATGTTTTGTGAAAGGAAAGTACTGATTTTATATCGGCATTAAAAGTACATTAAATCCGTAGTTAAATTCCTGATAGTGTACGGTGTATCCATCTGTACGATGAAAACTTATTTGTTCAACGTGTCATAGTTTTCCTTTCCTCGTTTCTCTACCCCGGACTTGACTTTTTATGAGCAACTCGGCGGGTTTTTCTAGAAAAACAGAGGACGCTTATCCTACCGGTGTACCTGGTCCATGCTCCCAGTTTTTAGTGGAGTCCGAGTTGCTCATTTGCTTTTTTTACTTTGTATGTATGATTTTAGTTACTTTATGTTCTTTGTTGTGTATGTCTGTTTTCCATGTCTGATCTTTGTCCCTGGATTACATTCTGTTGATTACCGCTATAAACTTGGTTCCCTTGATTACTCTTACAGTATGTTATATTCCTATTTTTCTATATCTAGTTTCTGGGACTGAATAGTTATTGCTACCTTGAAATTGGGTACGATTCCGGGATCGGAGCAGAGGTTTTTTGATATTTTGTTGATCGTCTGCTTGGTAAATTTTATGTGTATTCATGAATAGGAATGTGAAAAATTGTTGTTTGAAAACGAACAAAAATTTATAAGTTTAAAACAGTTCGTAATTCTTTAGTTGATAATTGTTTCTCTGACTCAAATAACTCGACATGGTGGAAAACCAGAACCGAAGCTGAAGCAGGTACATTATGTACGTCATATGTTTGACACGTTCGTTGACGTGTTGACTGATGTCGTTTTTGAAAGAACGAAAACAAATTGAACGCCTTGAACATTTTTCCAGTTATCATGTATCGAAAATTCCTACTGTGTTAACTGACGGTATTAAGGGACCTTATTTGCAGGATGGGCTAATTTCTAGGATAGAAAACAAGATCGCATGGTGGTGCAAGTCCGGAGCTCGATACAGGGACCAGTATAGTTTTCTTGTAGACAATCTCGGCAGAACGATTTGAGAACGTGACAATAAAATAACAATGATGGTATGGTAAAAATCGCCCCGGTCTTTTTAGATTTTTGATGGATACTCCGTGCCACAATTGATATGAGAGTCTTTAATGAGACACAAGTTGAAGCTGATTTAAATTTGTTCTGAAATTTTTACCAATATTATGAACTTGTGAACTTGTACTCAGGTCCTAACTAAACATAAACAAACATGGATGCCTCCTTGAGTGACGATTATGTAACCCAGTCCCAACCCAACAGAAACGCCTAGTAATATAGCCGAACTGGCCGAGTGGTCTAGGGCACTGGACTTTGTGTAGGCGGTGTTGCCAGATATCACAGCGGTACGAGTTCGAGTCCCGAGGAGAGAACAGTTCTAATATCGTGGGGAATTATACAGACCCTTCTATAAGTTTACATTATCTTCCCTGATCCGATGGAGCAGTGTAGCGAATAGAGTCGTCACATTCTGAGAAGTTGTATAATATTGATTTGTTGTGACAGGCATCATTAATTTGATCCTCTATCCTACATAATAACACCTAGATGAACTGTCCCGTACTACCATACATGGTATACTAAGTTACAACCCTAGATTAATCCTACGAGGAGGAATAACCCGGTCAGCGAAAGCTATATTTTATATAGTCTAGCTGGCCGAGTGGTCTAGGGTGTTGGACTTTGTGCAGGCGGTACGAGTTCAAGTCTGCGGAGGAAACAACCAAAAATGTGCCTCGCAAATTTGACAGTTCTTATATCGTCGCGGTAATACATGTACGTCAACATGATCTTCATTATCCGAAAACAGGAAGGCAATTATGGTTTCGCCATCTCGTTCTTAGTAGTGAATAACGAACACAACGGGTTAGAGGAAAAAATGTTATGGCAATTATTATAATGTTGTTCTACATGGAACTTATTCCACTGCTTATTAAGGATAATGACAATTAAAGTAATGCAAAACTTCGATAAAACAACTTTATCGTCATTTATTATAATGTCAAACACAATATTGATAATCCAAATGTGTTTTAGATTGTGTCATGGGCGCGATGCCAAGTGATGTGTTTCCTTCATTTACGTACAGTGTAGTTTAAAACTTTTATTTTTAAGTCGCTATTGTTGTTAGCGACTTCTTGCACTCGTAATTTCAGTATTTTATATCCGCATATGATTTCCATAATTATATATTTATGCTCCACGTAAGTTTGAAGATCTGTGCCGTGTTTACCGCCATAGCACCATAGTTCTAACTTTATACATGTACGAGATAAAATATGACTCTCAAATAACATACACATGAATTCTACGTACGTTTCTTGCTTGTATGAGAACGGGAATTTTATATGAAATGATCTGTTAGCGTTACTTATATAGTAGAGCCTACGGCTCGGTCATTATCACGGTCTTAGTCAATACCGCTGTCCTGTGGGCAGTCTAAATATCACGATATTGACCAGTTAATCGACAACTATTATGTTTATTTCATTGAGGAACCATATCCTTGATTTTTTCAGAGTGCCATGCAAATCATATTTCTGCATATTTACATTGACAACTGCTTGATTACGAATGCGTTTTAATAAGGAGATGTAACTCGTAATGCCAGCGAGCATTATCACATTATGATATTGACATTATAATACGTTATAGTGCAGGTTAGTTTATACCACGTGTAAAGGTTTCAGCCAATTGAAGTTGCTGTTTTTTACTGATATGAAATTAATGACTATATATAATCAATGGAACCAAGATTCTAGCGGAAATCAAAAGAATGTAATCCAGGGACAAAGACCAGACATGGAAAACAGACATACACAACAAAGAACATAAAGTAACTAAAATCATACATACAAAGTAAAAAAAGCAAATGAGCAACTCGGACTCCACTAAAATCTGGGAGCATGGACCAGGTACACCGGTAGGTTAAGCGTCCTCTGTTTTTTTTTCTAGATACACCTGCCGAGTTGCTCATAAAAAGTCAAGTCCGGGGTAGAGAAACGAGGAAAGGAAATCTATGACACGTTGAACAAATAAGTTTTCATGGTACAGATGGATACACCGTACACTACCAGGAATTTAAGTACAGATTTCATGTACTGTTAATGCCGATGTAAAATCAGTACTTTCCTTTCACAAAACATTTCAGTAAGGAATTTCTTTCGGTATTTCAGTACTTACATTTTCTTCCTTTTTACAGTACTATGAATTTCAATCATTTTTCAGTACATGAATTTTAGTCATTTTTCAGTACTGTAAATTTCAGTCAACTTTCAGTATTGAAAATTTCAGTCAATTCTCAGTACTATAAATTGCAGTCAATTTTCAGTACTGAAAAATTCAGTCAATTTTCAGTATTGTGGTTTTCTGTCGTTCCTTGGTACTTTTATTATTTCAAATGAAACTATGATATTTTCTGATTTTTTTTGTCACCTCTCATGATTATGTTTTCCTTGAATATGTGTATTGTTTTCTTTATCTTTTAAGGTTTCTTGTCCTACTCCAATTCACAGTTTTATTCGGCCAAAATCCAAACATCTTTTTAAGATTCGTTTTTGAGACATTTTCTTCTGGTTTCCTTCCATTGTTAGATTGATTTTACATTTAATTTCTGGTTAAATGCTTTTTAGATTATGTAAATTGGATTTCAGGGCGAGTTTTCATTTTTTCGAATATAAACACATCATTATAAAACTTGGTACATGTACACATAAAATTACAAGCATAATATGTGTTATGCAACAACTCTTGATGGTTTTCTATGTTACCAATTTTTATTCTCTGCAGGAATGACACATTTAAATTAATGATTTTTTTTTTTCGAAAAAGCATTAATTTTTAACATATAAATTAATTGTTTCATATATATCAATAATAACTGGAATGGGTTTAGAACGACTCTAATGCGTGGAAATATAAACATCTGTGCCCAGAACACGTAACACCCATCCCCATATGGAAATAAACTAATAACCTGCCAAAACTGCGCACAGCTTCAAACAACAAGTATCTGAATTTTAATTGTGATTCAATATTTGATACAGAAACTAATTTGACCAGAATAACAGTGGCACCCTTATTCCGCAATGAGCGCAACCCCCAAAATCAATCCTAGCCTTCCTATTGTGGTATGACACCTTCTGGTATAATTTCAAAGAGATTCATTCATATTTTCTCAAGTTTTGTTTTTGAAGAAATCATAAAAATGCTTGTTTCTGATTCCTTTTTCATGAACAGTTCAAGACACTGTCCAAAATCAATCCCAGACTTCCTTAAAGGTATGTCATCTTGTAGTATAACTTCATAAACATATACACTCATAATCAAGTTATTAAGAGATGAAGGGTCTATAGACAATGACAACAGCATACCATTATATGATCACCATTTGTTTGCGGTCTCATAAAAAGGATTTGCAGAGGTCAATTTCAGAACACTTTAGGCATTTAAGAACACAACATTTAAACTTGATACAATAAGATAGCTTAAGATTCTTAGTAGAAAAAGAAAATGGTAAAAGAACTTAAACAAATTTCAAGAGAATAGAACTTCAAAAAAGGAAATTACAATAAGATAGAAATGATAGCAATAAAAAATTTTGGGGTCTGGCACTTAGTGGTACAATTTCAAAGAGATTCATTTACTTAAAATACATTTAGTGTCTGAATTTCTGGAAAATGCTTGCTTCCTGTCTAGTTGTGTTGCTTTATTCCTAAATGGCTAAAGTCTTAACCCAGGAATAAAATATTGTGGTACAGCATCAGACATCCATGTGCTTTCATTGGAGTTATGTAGTAAAATTATATTAAATGCTTGAATTTGTAGCAATTTTTATACCCTAATTCTTAAACAGTTGGGCAATAAAATCTATTTTAGTGGTCATGTAAAAATTTCAATTATTAAAAAAAATATATATTGCTTCACAAAGCCACATGTCCCTCCTCGCCAAAAAAACAATTAAAGATCACACGCCCTATAACTCATGTAAAATTGCTCAAATCACAATTCCGTTATGATCAACGAATTATGGTGACTAACGATCCGATAAAATTTAAACAAAACCTGTACAGCTGTCTTCCGAGGAGTTGCATCCACAAAGTGTACCTATAGTGTAACATGTACAATTTCAAGAAAGTCCCATAACTCCTGTAAAACTTGTCAAACCAAAATGGTGGCCAAATATAATAAACGAAATATGATGACTAACAATCCAATAAAATTTGAACAAAATCTATACAGCTGTGTCCGAGAAAATGCATCCACTCAAATGCTCCTATAATGTAGCATGTGTAATTTTAACAAAGTCCCATAACTCATGTAATATTGGTCAAATTAAAATGGCAGCCCAATATGATCAATCATTGACTGGTGTTCAAATGTAATAAAAACTGCCTATACAATACAAAGAACAAAAGTGTGCAAATTTGGGATTTAGCCGTCTAAAACGTCATAATGGCATGGTAAAAACCCACATTTCCATAAGCCAATATAATGTTTTGGACTTATAAGTCAATAAAGGTATAATTGGGTTAAGGTTTTCCATATTGGCTGAATTTTTGGTCCACGGGCGGACATATTGGACCAATATGAAAACCTTACACAATAATAATATACATGTATGTTAAATATGATGACTAACAATCCGATACAATTTGAACAAATTCTGTACAGCTGTCTCTGGGAAGTTGCGTCCACAAAGCGTTCTTTAATGTAGCATGTACAATTCAACAACGTCCAAAAACTCCTGTAAAACTTGTTTAATCAAAATGGTTGCCCAATGTGATCAAATACATATAGTGACTAACAATCCTACATAATTAGAACAAAATCCCTCAACAAAGTCAAATGTGATGGTATTTCAGTACATGTATGTTCTTCCATGTAGCAGCAGGGAACAAAAACAAGACTTATAGTTTTAAAAATTTATTCTCTTATACAGTTGTAGCAAAAACTTTGCACAGTTTGAAGTAAATTGAACATGCATTTTCCAAAATACTGTAAAATCTTGACCCTCCACCTTTTTTAGAAAAAGTCTCTTAACTTAGAAACTTAAACTAGAATTTTCTCTTGAAAGCATACAAACCATAAAACCATGATAACAAAGAATTTTATAAAGGATAAAAATAAGGTTTACTATTCAAAGGATTAACATATTACATGTTAACACAGACAGATGGATGGATATATGTATGTGTACCATAATACCCATCTCTAAGTGACAGGCAAACATGTATGAAAATTGTTTCAATAAATCTTTTTCCTTGATTATAATATAGTTTCTTCAATATTGCTCTCTTGTTTCATTCCTTTTGTTCACAATGTGGGCTTTACAACCAACCTAAAATGTAAAAAATAAATCTAAATATTATAAATGCTTTACATTATTACCAAAATTGTACAGTACCATATACCATGCAGTACATATAAAATAAAATATAATATTACTTATGAAACATAACTAGACATTGACCCTAATGGGATTTATACATCTCACAGCCTGTTGAATCCTGTACATTTGAGGAAAACTACGCCATAACATTATACCACTGCAAATTTTTGCAGTGGTAAAATAAAATTCAAAAAGGAACAAATTGACAACAAAATCATACAAAATACGATTTTCAGTAACTTTTCCCCCTTATAGTCCCTTTTTCAAAGAGGGTGGTGCAAAATTCTTCAGAAACTGAGCGACCTTCCTTGGTGTCGATAGGAAAGAGTAAACAAGGGAACCAGGATTCTAGCAAAAGAATATAATCCATGGATAAAGGCCAGGCATGGGAAACAGAACCACACAACAAATAAAACAACCAAAATAAAATGTACGAAGCAACAAAAGTAAATGAGCAACTCGGACTCCACTAAAAAGCATGGACCTGGTTCACCGATAGGGTAAGAGCCCACTGCTTTTCTGGAAAGACCCACGGATTTGCTAATAAAAAGTGAAGTCCAGAGTAGACAAAAGAGGAACATTGGAACACTTTTTTTAATCTGATAAATTTTACTAAAGTTGTACCTAAATAAATAAAACATTGAAGGACATCAACAACAATAAGGATACTGAGGGTGATACAATGTAATTGCAAACATTTCTTGTGGTGGTGTAAGAAACAAGAGGCTCCCAGTAGCCTGAATCGCTCACCTGCTTAAATGTTTGCCTTCCAATGGGAATAACTCTAACAAGGAGTTGTCCGTCAATTTTGACTGTATGAAAACTTTTGTAGGCCTTATCATTAGGATCATTTCAGCAACTGAAAGTTTCTTTCTATCTATTATAGTTTTCAAGATATTGACTGAAAACTAAAACTTTATCATTTTTCACCTTTCAAGGGCAATAACTCTCACAAGAAGTCGTCCAACAACTCTTATACCTGCAGACTTTTGTAAGCCTTATAATAAGGATCATTTCGACAATCGAAAGAATTTTCCTAAACCTAAAGCTTTTGGAGATACATGTCAAAAATGTCTGATCCCTATGTTCTATTTTTAGTAAAAGACACTTTGTTCTACCTTTATTTGCTTTAATTTCAAAAGTAAGTCTTACTTTTCAGTTTTTGGACTATCATCATCAGTCAAATCTCCTGGTACAGACATGGTCATCCTGGAAATCTGCATTTAGTTGACATCATGGCCACAGAAAGGCTAAAAGAGAGAAAATTGATAAAGCATTATCATCTTTCCCTTGTTCTGAACAATTGAATCATATTTTATTCTTCACTGATTTTGTGAAAGACTGTGAAAATTAATTTAAGTTTTATAAAATAGAGAAAGGGGTTACTTACAAATGTATCTATTGAGTATTGCAACACTATTCAAGTGGTAGTTCTTGTATGAGTCATGCAGTCTCTGTAATATGGGATATCGATACACCTCCAAAAAGACAACAAATTTTAATTTTTGTTATTATTAAAGTACATTTTGTACAATTACAATTTGTCTGGTCTTAGGAGATAATTCATATCAAAACTCTAATTAGCAAATAGTTCATAATGCTTAGGGTCATATGATATGGCACTAATATAGACCGGTTGGTCGGCCTAAAATAATTACATGGACAGAAGCGCAGGTGAAGTCCATTGAATTTTTTGGGGCGACCAACCGGTTCATATAATGCAATTTGACCCAAAGTAACTTGAACTATTTGCTATACCATACTTTTTACATGTACATGTATGAAGTTTACTTTGGATATTTGGATCATTTGTGTGGAAGAAAAGAGAAAACATACGAAACTTCTTACAATGTGACGTCAATTTCTTAATTTGAAAGTGAAGTGGTCCATACATTGTATAATTTCCTACAGGTCCATATCATCATATGACCTTATATGGACAGGCAGGTATATATAAAAGAAAGTACAGTCACAAATAAAAATCTTAAAAGTATAATATTAGTTTCTAGTTCATTCCAGTATCAATTACTTAGTTATCTCCCTTAACTTTGAATTATACAATAAATTCTGTATAATTTATATCTCCTAAAACCAAGGGTTGTATGAAAAGCCACATGTTAATTTATGTATACTTAACAGTTAAAATGCTAAAAAAAAACCTGAGCAATGCTCACTAACTTGATACACCCTCTCTCCATTTGACAACATGCACTTTCTGACCTCCAAATTAAATCTAAAATAAAAGATACACAATAGGAATATATAATATAGATTCATTCAATTTCATTCAGTGGTGTAGAAGGAGTAACACATAAAAGATGGGTCCCCTCCTTGCGCAACGTAAGGACAGTAGAAAGGACAGAAGGACACCTCATAACACTACAAAATGTATGTACTTCCCACTTGAAAAGTACCCCAAAAATGTGGTTGGGGGGATAAATATCAAGGACTTGTGACTTGTTCCCAACCTGGTGAGTGCAGATACGTCTGATTAGTATCTGTATTGAACATTGCGTCAATTCCCAATTCCAGTTCTTCTACGAAATTATTGTTCCTTTTCCTTCTTCTGGTGTAGTCTGTATCGTAGTAAGCTGTCGTTATCTTGTTTTACGATGACTTTATCGCGACAGCGACATTTCCAGTTTGTACGTCAGTTTCCGTTTTTCGTCGGTATCAGATGTTTATAGCGGAAATTGAGATTGAATTGAAGGATCTATTTAAACGATATTCTTTCTTTCTGATCAGGTCAGCTATAAATTCAGCCTCATAAGAGTGGATGAATAGGTCAGCAAATAGAGGAGCATAAGAGTTATGACATCGCAAGAAAGGAAGACCTCCAATGTTCGAGCTAGAATAAGCGATATAATTGACATAAATTACCTGAAGCGACTGAAATAAACGACTTTTAACGTCGTTGTGTTAATATCTTACTACTTGAAAAAATAATTATAACTTAAAACCTATATATTCATATAGAACAATCTAATAAGTACATGTAAGTAGGAGGAATGAATATCTTTCATTTCCTGTTTTTATTCTTTCTTTCTGTAAAAAGGTATGTATTACCTCATCAGGAATGGTTTCCCAATCAAAAACAGTGTAATGTTTAAATTTGTTGAAAGAATAAAAACCGTAAGTAAAAGAAGTTTATTCAACCTGGCTACCTTATGTGTTTGTTTACATATAAATATTTCCTTGTTCTGTTTTGAATGAGTAATAATTTTTTAGTGCAGAAAAATATAGGCAGATGTGACGTTTCGGTATGTTATATTTGTCTTATGAAATTGTGTTCAACACAAATTAAGGATATAAAGAAATTCGTTTGCTGAACATTACTACGTATGTAGACCTTCCAAAAGACTTGTCGGTATCGCTGTAAGTCCTGTCCTTGAACTAGTTTTGCCAAATTTTAAAGAAAATTAGCTGCAGGTTCTGGATTCTGTAAATTATTGTTCAACTGGAAAAACTATGGATCTGATAGACAAATTATTTAATCTCGAAGAGCAAATACTGTATATAGGCTCTTCTTAAAAACATTTTTGCTTAGTTTTGCATCACTTATTTTATCTAATTATTTTCTATACATGTACATATTGAGTATAAAACTGTAGATATTGCAATTTACTCGAACTTTGAGGACTTGCTTGTAGGCCTACAAATATGATCTGTTGTAACTTCTCATACAAGCTGCCAAAAGAAAAATGACTGTAAACGTGTCATAGAACAGTTCAAAAGCCTGCTCTTCTGACACGTTTACTGATGTATTCAATGGGTCATAGTTTTCCTTTCCTCGTTTGTCTACCCCGGACTTGACTTTTTATGAGCAACTCGGCGGGTGTTTCTAGAAAAGCAGAGGACGCTTACCCTACCGGTGCACCTGGTCCATGCTCCCAGTTTTTAGTGGAGTCCGAGTTGCTCATTTGCTTTTGTTACTTTGTATGTATGATTTTAGTTACTTTATGTTCTTTGTTGTGAATGTCTGTTTTCCATGTCTGGTCTTTGTCCCTGGATTACATTCTTTTTGATTACCGCTATAACCTTGGTTCTCTTGATTACTCTTTACCAGAGCTGGACAACTAATTCTAAACCTGTTATGATAAAGTTGGTTCTAATAGAACTGTAAGGAGAACTGGCTCTGTTCAAAGCATTAGATTGATTGTTTGTTGGGGTTAAACGCCCGATCAGCAATATTTCAGCTATATTCAGGCGATGAACATGACATGGATTATAATATGAACATGAAATGATGAGTTGGAATAAAAAATGGGATAGGATACAAGGATAATAGTGTCAAATATTTTGATTGCCACAAGAAAAAGGGAGGGTTGGGTAGGGTCGGGTAATTCAGCCTCCTGTGGCGGAGCGCAAAGGTTCCTACTCCGGGAGAATACCACAGCATGGTTCTTTAACCTGCGAGAAACGTGGCATCTTTCCCAATACGGTTCACCACTGTAGTTTGCGGTCAGGTTTTCCGTATTATAGCCTGACAACCCCAGCATGTAACACGCCAGGGGTACCCCATGCCACCACCTGAGGCACACAACCCAGTTGCTCTGTGGGCAGAGCCCCTAGCCCCGGCTAGGGTTCTGAGCACTATTTAGTCGCCTTTTACAAGCTTAGTGCTGCTGCAGGCCTATTCTTTCGACACCCGGACATGCACGAGGTCAAAGCATTAGAAGAGCTTTCTATTTAAGAAATGTTCTCGTAGTGTTGGCTCTTGTCCACATCATTATAAAGTTGGCATCTTTTCATTAATAATATGTACAGATTTGTTTATTGTAATATGTAATCCTCTGGTTAGAATGATCAGATCGTTCACCAATCACAAGCAAAGGATAAATGTACTTTAGAATGGAGAGCTTTTGTTACATTAGTGTATATTAGAACACACATTTATAATAGTTCACGAAGTATGCTATACAGCTAATAATACACTATCTAAATTAAGGTGGATTTGGTTGTTCTTCGATAAGCCTTTTTTGTGCGATGATTCTGTTTTTTTTAAGATGTTACAGCTGCATATTGTGTCATAATTATTATCTTCAAAAGAGTTGGTTTTATATTTCGATAACGATTATTTCGGTGTGTAAACGAAAGTTCTGCACCACAGAGAAAGTTATCATTTCTTCTTGGTTTTCTCTGATGATTTTGTTCTTTTTTCATTCGTTGTGTTCTTGTTTTTAGTCTGATGAGTTCAAGGTATTAGGCGAGCGGCGAAAAGGTAGAAATCAAAAGTCTAAGTTGCTTGAAAATCACATGGAATTTTAATGGCTCATTTGAAAGAGCAAAGTCTGATCTTAACGGAAATCATGTCGTAAAATTCTGAATGTGGTCCCTTAATACCGAAAACTCGGGTCAAAGGACATGACCCGCAAAATGTAAAATTTTATATAATTTTTCTATGCTTCTATTTATTAACATAAAAGAATAAAAAAAAACAAAATCTGATCATATGGAATATCAATCGATCTATGCTCAGACGGAATCAACTGGTGATGACGTAATAATGACGTATAATTATGTCTAACTCTAAGTCCCTTTACAAAAGGCTGATTTTTTACATTAAAGTTTATCTCTATTAAATGGTTAAGACATTTGTTTCAATTTTTACCGCATTCATGGCATATATGTTCGGGTTAGATTTATCCTAAATTTTGCGATTTCTGAAAGAAAAATCGTCTTAAACTGCTTAAGCCTGACCAAGTGCATTTTTCAATATTGTACTTGAACCTTTAGAGTTGCATTTTTAAAGCATATTTCAAAACACCCATTATATTATGATCTATAGTTATTTACGAAATAATCAAACAAAGTTTTCAAATAATTTGTGTTAAAAAAGCTGAACTATTGACTCTAGCACACTATTCACTGCACAGTGAAACAATTCCGTTTTTGTCAATTTCCAAGTTTTCACGTTAAATAGAGGAGTTGTAGTAATTTTCACCAGTAAGCTGGTGTCACTTACATGTGCATCAAAAATACTTGTTATTATGTTCCCATAACGAAGTGAAGGACTATATTGTTTTTGTTCCTGTCTTTTCTTCCATTTTTTTCTTCTTTCTCCAAAACTTTTGTTCTCAGAAGTGGCTACACAGAAGGAACCAAGTTGTGCACACACTGACACAATTCGGCTACCATTTGAAGTTGTGCAATGATATACTAAGAAATCCAACATGGCCGCCGTTTCAAGATGAGCACCGGTTCAAGACGAAAAACAAAATTATAATAAACAAGGGACAAAATCTTACAGACTTGATTTTGGGTTAATAAAATAGGTCATCACAAGAGATTTTGGTAGGCAATATTGAAATTTAAAAAATGGCCGCCGGTCGAAAATATTTGAAATTTAAAAAACAAATCGAAAAAGGGAATTGTATTAACTGATTTTGGAATCTCCTTAGAGCAATGGGAACTTTCTGATAACATACTCGTAAAGTACTAGTTAAATTAATGTTTTTTTATTGATGAAGTATTTAGCAATAATTACTCAGCAACATCACCGTCTTCAGGTTCAGTGATATCTTTTTCAAGAATTGATATTGTGACAGTAGTCAGTATGTTGATATGAATGTAAGACAGAGCAAGTCATTTCTTGCTCTTTGCTGACACGTGTGCTTAAACATGCTTTTTGGCCCTTGCATTAACAAATAAGATCTCAAAGAAAAGCAGAAGCCATCTGATTGTCAAAGAGTACAGGCATATGAACTTACACTTAGACCGTCTGGTAGGAAAGACTGATAAATCTTCATGATTGTAGCCATGTGAAAATTTTTTTTCTCTCTGATAAAATCTTGGTCTAAAATTTTGGTAAGGTTTTCAAATGCAAAGGCTTGTACCGAAGCTCCTGTTTAAGCTTTTACCGTCAAATAGGTAGTCAGACAAACAGAATGATAAACAGCATTACAAGTTAGGATTTATGAGAAATCCTGAACAACATTTATCAATGAACCTTAAAGTAGCCCCCTCAAGACCATTCATTTTCTCATCAGAAAGCAGTTTGTGTAGTGTTTTATTTTTTGTGAGTTTTACTCTTACATATAGAGCGATGAGCATTACTAAGAGAAAAAACTGCTTTCTGATGAATTGGCTAAAGATTCAAAAGAACTGGGGTTTCCACCAACAGCAAGCTTTTGTCCTTTATTTTATTTGCATGGAGCCTTAATTCTTCAGTGGTTTGCTTACTGGTGTATCTTTTGAAACATGAATGGTGGTACTGCACTGTGCATGGCTCTGAAGAGACATCGGACTCCTTAAAATTTACGTCCAGGTTTTGATACTTTCAAAGTTTCTTATCAGTATCAATAATCAAACACACCAAATATACAAACACACCGCAAAACAACAATAATAATCGCAAAATTACAACTAAAACAACCCGAAAAGGAACAAAGAACTATGAATACAAATCAAGCGAATGAATAATGCGTGTAAAATTGTAGCGATTCGTCAACCAACTGATTTCAAACAGCAATGACAAAATCGCAAGATTTGACCTTGAAAGTAAAATCAAATCGGATTTGGTAAAACCATGTAAAATATTTGGAATCACATTATGACAAATCGCAATAACTTTTATAAAAATATTTTGCTTCATGAATTATTTAAAAATCATTGTTTTATTTTAAATCACGCATCGTTGCTTTGCTTTCATCGTAAAAAAAAATCACTTTCAATAAGCCTTTAATTAATTGAAGCGAGGTGAAAAGGATTTAAAAGAGTAATCATGGGAACCAAGGTTATAGCGGTAATCAAAAGAATGTATTCCAGGGAGAAAGACCAGACCTGGAAAACAGATATACACAACAAAGAACATAAAGTAACTAAAATCATACATACAAAGTAACAAAAGTAAATGAGCAACTCGGACTCCACTAAAAACTGGGAGCATGGACCGGGTGCACCGGTAGGGTAAGCGTCCTCTGCTTTTCTAGAAACACCCGCCGAGTTGCTCATAAAAAGTCAAGTCCGGCGTAGACAAACGAGGAAAGGAAAACCATGACCCGTTGAATAAATCAGGTTTTTATGGTGCTGATGGATACACCATAACGATCCACGAGTTCATGATGACGACCATAAAACTTCTGTTATGATGACTTCAATCTTGTAGCAACATAACCCTGTTCCAGAATCCTTTGTTAGAGTTCTAGTGCGATACAAAAAGTCTGCGTAGTTTCGGCAAGCTCTGGCATAACGTATGAGTTGTGATATGAACACTCCATACGCAGGAGCCGAAGGGATGTTGCCACAGATGAAAGGAAAGTTGACAATTCTGAATGAAAAGTCATCACGTTTGTCGTAAAGTTTGGTCAATAGTTTTCCTTTACCATCGATTTCTAAGTCTAGGTCAAGATTTGAGGCTGACTTCACAGTGTCTGTAGTATCCTTTATCTCAAGTTCTTTTGGGTAGATGCGATGTATCAAATCCCCGAAATTAGGATTGTTTAAAGACAATACGTCATCTATATAGCGGAAACTGAGATTAAAGGATCTAGCCAAACGATATTCTCTTTCTGATCAGATCAGCTATAAAGTCAGCCTCATAAGAGTGAAGGAATAGGTCAGCAAGTAAAGGAGCACAATTTGTTCCCATTGGAATGCCGACCGTTTGTTGAAAAACACGTCCACCACACTGGACAAATATGTTGTCGATTAAAAATTCCAGCATTTTGTAAACATCTTCCTCTGTATATTTGGAAGATGATTTGGTATTATTTATTAATGGAAGTATGAGGAATCTCTACCAAGAACTATATATTTGTATCTAGGTGTACCATTTTTTTTGGAAAAACAACGATGTATAATTTTTTAAGTCGGGATTTTAACTGAGTATGGGGAACAGAAGTATACAGTGTTGAAAAATCATAGGTTTTAATGCTATTATATTCAGATAATAGTCTTGAACTGATTGTCTCCAAAAGATCTTTCGAATTTTTCAGGATCAACATTGAATTAATACCACTATAAATAAAAAACACTGTAAATATGCACAACTTTCAGCAGGTCTGCATGTATTCAATTCTGCACGTGTTCCTTTCACAAATTAATGAGACGATAGTCCGATGTGTATACTGACAGGTTTGAATAAAAAACGATTTCAAAATATAGACTTTTCATAAAATCTTTGTTGAATCGTGCGTGGGGTCGTTAACTCATAGAGGGTGTCACATTTAAATCGTATTTAAATTCCTAAAGGGACCATTTTTGACACTTTACGACATTATGACGTGAAACTTGAATAATCAACTGACTACCTAAAACAATAAATTCCATGTGACGTTTAGGTAATTCAAACTTTTTAAGTAGCTGTCTTTGTAAAAATCATGCAAAATCTGAAAAATGTGATACACCCCAAAAAGGCTACATGTTTTTATTTTTGTAATTAAGTTGTTTTATGGGTCTATACTATGAAATGTGTAATTATTCATTCAAATCTGCCTTCTCTTAGGAGATAATCAACATTGAAAATCAAGTAGATTCTATTGTATTTCAGCGTGAGGTTTAACTTAAATGATTGATTGATTGTTAGGGTTTAATGTCCGAGCAGCAATATTTCAGCTATATTCAGACGATGAACATGAAATGGATGATAAAATGAACATGAAATGATGATGATATGAAAGAGGGATGGGACACAAGGACAATGGGGTCGACAAATTTTGATTGCCACTGGAAATAGGGAGAGGTGGGTAGTGCCGGGCAATTTAGCCTCCTGTGGCGGAGCCCTATGGTTCCTACTCCGGGAGAATACCACAGTAGGATTCTTTAACGTGCGAGGAACGTGGCATCATTCCCAACACGGTGCACCACTATGGTTTGCGGTCAGGTTTTCCGTATTATAGCCTGACAACCCCAGCATGTAACACGCCAGGGGTACCCCATTCCACCACCTGGGGCACACATTCCAGCTGCTCTGTGGGCAAAGCTCCCTAGCCCCCGGCTAGGGTTCTGAGCACTATTTAGTTGCCTTTTACGACAAGCTTAGTGCTGCTGCAGGCCTATTCTTTTAACACCCGGAGCTGCACGGGGCAGGTTTAACTTAAAACAATCTATTCTTTTTTTTTACTAAAACACATCTGAAATTTTCAATAATGAACATAACATTGATTTCCTAGGCAAACATAAATATACACAAATGTATGCATAAATCGGCGTTACCGTTTATTCATCTATCGTTGAAGGACCATTTTGCAGGAACTTAATTGTGTACAGCAATCCCTCTAAATGGAGAAAGACTTTTTGTTTCTTAAAAAATATATTCTTAGATCTTTCATATTAAGTTACACGTTCATATTTCTAAGATATGTACTACTTCAAAGAACAAAATCAATATGGTTAAGTACGGTGCAAGCACCGGAAAGTTGCAGTTGACGTAGACTGGTTCCCTGTCGCAATATTCAGTATGCTATACATATACAAATATAATCAAATAATTTTTATTTTTACTTCTACAATAGATACTTGCATCAGAGATACATAATTATATAAGAGCATGTGTTGTATTATAATATCGTCATTTCATATATTGATGTATTCTTTGAAATAAAAATATGTTTAAACTAAATAATTTTAAACATGGGAGTTTAAACACTAAACTTTAGATGTTAAGCTAAAAAATGTATTACTTGATATATTAATGTTTGATTTGAAAAAAAAAAAATGCATATACGTATTTGAAAAAGCAAATAAGTTTTTTGGAGAAATGTGAGTATTTGACCTTTGACCCAATTTTCGTCGTCCCCAAACTATGATGGATAGTGACGTCATCGATATTCCGATGGGTCATCGTCTGCTCTATCCAACAATAAATAATATTGCTGTGGGTCATACTATTAAGGCTAATTGACGAGAATCTATACCCTGTTACAATACTATAAGGACACTCCAGTGATTTATTTTTCTACTTTTCTATATAAAATCAAACGAACAATATGATGATGGGGACAGGGAATGGGAATCCTCCAATTCTGTTTAAGAGACACGAAGATATGGATAAGGCATAGGTTTTTTTTTAAATACATGTATATGTAAACAAGGGTATAATGTAATTATTTTAATTTCTTATTGGTTACTTATTATTTTTTCCCATTTATTTCAAGTTGTTTTAATGATTATAAACACTTAATGATTGCTTATTTGGCATCATAACTGCATGCACATTATGATCTCTCAGACAAAGTTGAGCCATCTTACAAATTATTTTCTTTATAAAGAAGTTCGTAATAATTGAAAAAAAAAAGATTTTTAAATAATTTTGTTTTCAGTTTGATATGTACAAATTATTGTTTTACATGTATTAAACTATTTCCACATTAGTTCTCAGCCATCAAAAACAAGATTTTTAGTCTGAAACAGGGACTACCGGGTATATATACTAAAAATCTGTAATACAAATGTAAGGTCCCTGTCTGAAGTTCTTGTAGGTCTATTCATAAATGCGTTACACAGTACAAGCTACATGATAGCAGGGAGTCTATATTAGAGGGAGAAGTCACTTGTAATAATCTATATACTGTAGAATACTGCCGTTGCTAATTGGCTGTTTATTAGCCAATTTTCTCAAACTTCTGTGGTGAAAATAGGGTAACTTTGCTAAGGGTATTTGTTAAAACCACTGGATGGACTTAGATGAGTGATGCCCCAAGTTGAAGATAAAAGATTAGAAAATTGCAACATGTATTTTTTTATTTATTTAAAATAAGAGGTATATAAATATTTCCAAATATTTTCAAAAATATTTTCAAAATTTCAATAAACTGTCTTTTTAGACACATATTAAAGCAAAAAAAACCACTTTGAATGTTTGTGAAAACTATTGCATCTATTAAAATGAAATTAATATCAAATGAAAGAGAAGAATCTGCTATATGGCAATGGGTATTTTTAATAAGTGTACTTTGAATAACAATAAAACGATACATATATATTAATTGGTTACATAAATACATTACATATGAATGAACAGGTGTCAGTTTTTCATTGTCAGAATATAAGAATGGGGTGGGTAAAAATTTTCTGGGCTGCACATCAGTACCCTTTTACCTGTTGAGTCCATTTTGAACATTGAAAATAAAACTCTTTCTAATTTAAATTTGCAATTCTAATTTTTGCAAATCCCCAAATCGTCATTTTTAGAGTAAACATATTATATTATGCACCAAACTGTGCAGAATTAAATTGGAAAAAAAAATATAATAATTTCTTTGTGAAGATAGTAAACATATTCTTTAAGTTTTGAAAAAAGAAAAAAATGGGAAAATTTATTCCAATAGGAAAACTTGATTTCCAATTGGAATATTGACTTTCCAATTGGAAAACCAATTTTCCCATTGGAAATTCACTTTTTCCAATTGGAAAACAAAATTTCCAGTTGGAAACTTTCTTCCCATTGCCATTGGAGAAAATAATTCCAGTTGGAAAATTAATTTTCCCATTGGAAAAAAATATTCCAATTGGAATATTGATTTCCAATTGGAACATTATTATTCCAATGGGAATTATTTATCAATTATTTGCTCCAATTGGAAGACAATTTTCCTATAGGAATTTTTTCCAATTGGAAGTTTTAAAAGTCAAAATTGTACAAGGCAAATCATTCAAATTATAAATCAAAAACTTGAATTATCGAAATTAGAAATCAAATGTGATACCAACAATATCCAAAAGTGGCTTAAAGCATTTATCATTTGTTCTATATCAACTAAAATCCTCTTTGTAGTGAATATAAATCTAGAAGTCCCGAATTTTAAGCGATTAAATATAAAAGTAGAAGGGGAACTTTAAACATTTCACAAAACTTCACCAATATAACTGAAAACCTAGCCTTTTACTGACATGTCAATGTCAAAGGTACAAATACTGTATACCATGACACTCTCAGCTTCTGTTGTTTCTTTCTAAGTTAAACTCTGCTTATTGGTAATCATTACGTAATCTATCAATATGCATCAATGCAATCAGATGGTTTAAATCTTAAATACCAGTATTAGATGTTTATGTATATTTTTTTTATGATGTTGACAGTAAAAAAGAAATTATTATATTAAATTTATATGAAATAGTTATCAAACAGTACTTGTAGGGACTACATGTACATGTATTCTACAGGAAGTATCTCCCAACTTTCTAGACCATTTCCAACAGGACAACAAAGTTAATTTTAAATGAAGATTGCCATATTGAAACTTGTCTGACTTCATTTGTTCATTTGTTTTATCTTATATATGTAAATATGCAGCTCCATGTATCTTAGAAGATATTGTTACATTATTGGACACAGGTTTTATCTAAACAATAATCATGGTTGTTCTTTTTTTTCTTAATAGTGGGGCACTGATAAAAGAGATTTTCCAACTGATGTGAGATATATTCTTAAGTATGTGTTTATTTTGCTGGAATCTAATAAAAACTTCGACTGATCAAAATAAAAATCATATTGATATATTATCTATTTATTTTGCAATTGTCCTTTATACTTGTGTCAACATCAAGTGTCCACAATGTTTGTTGTGGTATTGGCAAAATATACATAATTGCTATGAATAGTTAGTTCATTGAATGATTTTAAAGTTTTATGAATGAAACTAGTGTAACGTATTGTCCTAAACTGCAAACCAGATTTTTCCCATAACTGAATTCACTGTGAAATAGGTCCATCTTGTTTGGTCTTGAGAATAAACTTTCACCACAAAAACATGTAGGCTCCTACAAAAGAGAAATTTAAGTACAGAAGTTCTGAGTCAATTAAGAAAAAAAAGCTGCATAAGATATATTCTATAGAACATTATGTACACATGCCTGCATACCAGAAAGGATCTCAAAGCAGTTACAATGACATACATAGGTATTCACGGCTTTTTGAATTATTAATGAATAACAGAAAGCAAGATTTGTCATTTAAGACAATGCTAATTTTGATTTTGTCTTTAAAAAGTTCCTTTATTGATGTGTATTGCCTAGAGAATAATTTTATTGATAAGATATTGATTGATTGATTATGGATTACCATTCAATGGCAGATATTTAATGCATTTCAATGCCGATCAAACAAACTCTGCTTTGTACTAGTTCGACACGTTTAGGCAGATCTTCATTTGGTAGCTCACAGAAGCAACAGCTGTAGGAAGACATGTCACCTTACTTTAATACATCATTTTGACTGTGCAAACCAGCTGTCACACTGTCTTTTGAAATAGGGTATGCTTGACGGAAAGGCAGTGACTGCCAATTTTAAAGTCTTTGGTGTGATTCCGCCAGGGATCAAACTCATGATCTCCATTCCTTATGATGAGCACATTTACCTGAGACCACCAAGACGGTTTATAAAATACATGTAGTAATATTATGTTAAATTCATTTGTGGCTAAATATAAGTGTTCAGTAGCAGTACACTATTTTTGCTGTTCAGATGTGCATCATTAAAATGTTTAATTTGCCCCAAATGAATTCTAACTGATTTTAGCAAGTTTTACATGCTCAAGCTCAACTACTCTAAAACCAATATGTGCTTGATATAAGATTATTATAATTGTAAAAACTCCAGAGAAATAACAATTCACTATAAAGTTGCCTTTGATTTTTATAATTGGTTTTTATTGTATCTTGTTTAATCTGGTAAACAAATGGATCATCAAATTTGATGCATTTTTTGACCGTTTTTGAGTTATAAGGAGTCATTTTTAGACATGTGAACATCTTAGCAAGGCACAGTTGAGTACAGTTAAGTCCTTCTGATTCTGCTTATTTTCCTGTCTAAAGTTAATCCCTACAAGTATATGAATTCGTTCATTTTATATGAAAAAGAGTGATTTTTTAGTTTCTTAAGGTAAAAAGTCTTGCAATAATTCCAAGAAGGACTTGCAGGAGAGGTAATACATTTTTGGTCAACTGAATAAATAAGTTGTCCAAATTACACTGCAGAATTTCTCTTTATGACCAATGAAAAATGCTTCGCAAGGGCACAGCTTCATACAGCCACAGAAGTTCAACCCTGAACCCAGTTTGGGCAAGTATTGAAACACTACTAAAGCATGTCAAGCTTGAAAAAATGGAATTTTAATTGTGGTTAGACATTTGACACATGATAAGAATTTGACTAGAATGACAAAACTGTGGCCCTTTTTGGTCTTTAACTCCTAAAAGGTTTGAATCACAACTACCAAATTACTTTAAAATCTTCATTTGGGGGGAGGGGGTACGGCACCTTGTGGTAAAATTTCAAAGAGTTCCATTCTTTTTTTTTTACTCAAGTTATCCAGACATTAGGAGTCTGTTCAATTTTTGGCCCTTAATTACTAACTTGTTCAAATCACAGCTAAAAAAATTAGTCCCAGACTCTCTTTGGTGGTTTGCCACTTGTAATTTCAAACAGATTCATTCATTTATTGTAAAACTATTGTCATGCATTTGGAAAATGGTTGTTTCTGGCACTGTAAACAAGTTCTCTCTTTAGCAGTAAAATTGTTTCTTTTTTTCTTATTTTTCACATTTCATTCAGGAAATAACATATGACACACATGTACAATTTCTATTTTCGAAACATTTTTTTTTTTAACGCCACTAAGTTATCAGTATTTGGCCAATTGGAAAACAGAATTGTGATCAGGTGACTTGTGTTTCAATGGAAGAGCGTCTTTAAGGTCAAAGGATAAAAATCGAAAATATAACGACCCTCTTAATTCTAACGGTACAGGTCCTAACCCCAAAAAGTTGAACACTACTCTACTTTTGTGATATAAAGTTTGTTGATCAATATCATAGAGATCCATAAATACAGTTAAATTACTTTTGGCCTATACATTAATTCCAAACCAGTTGGGACCATAACCTAAAAATCAATACTAACCTTCCTTTTGTGGATTGGAGACCTATTTTAAAACTTGATTAAGATAAATTAACTCAACTTAAATATCAAAGTTATTCCACATCAACCAAGTGTCTAAGGACAAAAATAACAGCACCATACATCAAAAGACTGCAAAATCTGGAGACTTGGTACACCACTATCAAGGTCTTTAAAAAAAAAACACTTACAAAACTTTACCTTGTTTTCATATCAATCATTTGTGTGCTTCTGAATCTACTTTTTTCAATTTCTGAATGGAAGTTGGTGCTGTAGCTACACTTTATGTGTAGTGGAGAGCGGCTTTAAACATAAGTAACTTCAGGGTTTGACAATAACAGTGGCCGGTGGTCCTATGCCTACCTTACATTGGAGGACAACCTTGAAATTTAAATTGGTAGTCCTCAGGGCACCCTTAATTATTTTTTCATTTATTTAGTTCTAAGGAGAGGATCCCAAAACAATTTTTAGGACCACTTACTTTATCTATCAAATAGTCCTGTGGGCTAAATAGCCAGGAAAGTTAAGGGTAAAACCCTAAACTTATAAAGCCCTTACTGATGTCCCCAGTACTTAAACATACAACTTTGAAGTTACAGTAAATTTTAAAATTTTCAAGATTTGTGTGGTCTAGGTTTACTCTCAGTAGTTGTCTGTGCAAAATTATAAAATCGGTCTGAAAACTGTTCTTTAATTGGCCATAAATGACTTCATTTTGCTTCAGTATAAAATTAGATAAGAATAGTGTAAAAAGTATAATGAAGATAAATTTGAAATCTAGGAGTGAAATACACAGTGTTAATATACAACGTGACATGTATGTTGATTACCTTATACCATGTACATAGCTGATAATTACCTGTACGGCTTTAGTAGCCAAGTGGACAAATAACCTTCCCAAATAACATCCTGTTGTTATTTAAAGTTGTTAATTCAGGAGTATGTTATGTTAGTTGTATTTAGTGGCAGGGACTAATCCCTTTTGGGTTTCGGCGCTGGAGATTATTGTTGTTAAATGATTGACCTTAACAAACTATTTTCATTATATTTTCCATTTTTACGATGCTTCTTTACTTAGGAAATTTTCCCCAGAAATACAACTTCAGGCAAAACGGGCAGAAAAATTATAATTGTAGGATTAAAAAAGAAGATACTTTTATGGGTATAGTCCTATTCAATGTGAATATTGAAAATCTTCATTTATATTTCTATATCAAATTTAGTTATTATGTGACCCCGCATTATCTTAGGGGTAACAAGCGCAGATGTCTGACCTCGGTGCAAGATCAATAAATTAAGAATTCAGACCCCCCCCCCCCCGAAAAAAAATATCCGTGCACTGCATTCACACTAAGCAGTCGTTTAAACATGCACAACTTACCACATTCTCAAAAACTTTAAAAAAAAAAAAATAAGCAATAAAATTCTAACTCACAAAGTTTCGGGTTTGTTACGTGAGGCCCATGTTGGCTGAAAGTCATGATACCAGTATCGTATTGCATATCTCTAGGCGGGTGTACGTCAAAACATGGATGCTATAAAAATATAGTGCATTTTCTTTTTGCCTCTCTACAAACTAATGTTTTGTCAAAGGATATGAACAATGACTTACAAAATAGAGCAAACATCACATTGTAAGATGAAGAACTTTTTTAAAAGAAAATCTAAAATAATAACATAAAAATGTTCCACTGAAAAGGATGGTTTGGTGAGGGCCAAACAAAAGTGAAAGTAGGGAAAATGGCAATTTATAGTTAAAGACTACTTTTCTGTCCCATCTTCGTGGTCTCACCCTATTTTCTTTGCGGGAAATTATTTTTTCACATGTCCTTAGAAATGCTACATAAGTGAAAGTTATATTTAATCAATTTACATATTTAAAAAAAAAAATCCTAAAAGTATTCACTATAGAAGTCTATGGGAAAATTAATACGATACTGAGACCTCATACAGGGATATGGTAAAACGGGGAGTGAAATATACATGCCGACGTTGGTCCGATGCGTTATTTCGTCACTAATCCATTGTATCACGTGTCCTGAGTTACTGGGTCTATATATTCCCGAAAGGGAACCCGTTTTTTTTCTATATATATTTAATTAACCAAGTAAGACTAGGGGTAATTAAAATGATGTACATAAAAAATACTTCTCCATTTTTTTTTTTGCACGTCAGTTGTGCATTAAGATAGCTTGGCGAGACCCGTAACTTCATTAAGTTTTCAGGTAGGGGGAGCAGCGGCCAAATTACGCCTTTATTATATACTAGTATTAAGTGCCATCAAAACGTATACCTTTTATATGCATTTTAAAACCAAGGAGTTAAATATAGATATGCTATATATAAATCATTGATAAAACGAAAAAAACCGCACCTATAACCTTACAGGCTTGCTGGTGCATATTGAAAGAAGTTTTCAATCTTAAAACTACAACTTAACCCTATCATAGGCTATGGCAAGCCAAAGACGCAAAAATGAGAGTTTTCTAATATTAAAAAATGATTTTTCAATATTACAAATTCATTTGTTAATATCACACATTTGATTTCTCATATTACAAAACCCTTTTTAAACATTAAAAAAATCCTCTTTTTCATTTTAAAAATGCAATTGAATTTCTAAAATTGAAAAATCATTTTTTAATATTAGAAACTGATTTTCTAATATTAGGAAATGGATTTGTTGTATTCAATAACGATATTTTTAATATTAGAAAATCATTTTGTAATACAAAAAAATATGAATGATTTTGCAATATTGCAAAGCGATTTCTTAATATTACAAATTAATTTTCTAATATTACAAATTCAATTTGTAATATTACTAAATGTGTGCTATTTTGTGTTATTACTAAATGGGAATTTGTAATATTAGAAAATGAATTTATAATATTGCAGAATGAATTTTTGATATTACAAAATGAATTTCTAATATTAGAAAATGAATTTTAATATTAAAAAATATTTTCTAATATTACAAAATATTTATTTTTGTCCACTTTGGCTTGCCATATAACCCTTTATATCATATAATAACAGTCTAATTTTCTTATCCGTATCATGTAATTTAAAGCGTATAAAATGTGATCTGTTACAGCGGGTCATATCTATTACATTGTTTATTGGATGTTTCCCCTCTTCCCAAGTCAAATAGAAAGTGACACAGAGTAAATGTAAAAACTTTGTCTCAGTTATAATCTAAATATATAAATTGGCATTGTCGTCCATTTGTGTTCGGCAGCATATCGCAACGAGTTCTATTGTGAACCAGGTTAATATTTCCATGTATATAAAATATTAAATATACAAGTCTATGATATTTCTAACAACAATACTACGTGACTGATCGGCAATTTATGACATTACACAGAGAATGTATAGTAAAGTAATTATATGAAGTCCATAACTAGAGATCATGGCATGCATACCCGAAAATGCAGTCATAAAAAAAACTCACAGGTAGTTCGTGGATTCGTAGTATCGATATTAAGTAGCTGTCTTTGTAAGAATCATGCAAAATCTGAAAAATGTGATACACCCCAAAAAAGGCTACACATTTTTATTTTTGTAATTAAGTTGTTTTATGGGTCTGTCTCATGAAATGTGTAATTATTCATTCAAATCTACCTGCTCTTAAGAGATAATCAACATTAAAAATCTAATAGATTCTATTGTATTTGAGTGTCATTTACAGAGTTATCTCCCTTAATTTTGAATTTTACATTGCATTCTATACAATTTTTATCTCCCATGAACACGGTTTATACCAAAAACCAAATGTTAATTTCTGTTGACTGAAGCATTTTAAACAAAATATCAAAAATAAAAATATGCAGGCTTTTCACCCATGTATCACTTTTTGCATGTTTCTTAGCTGGAACACTACTTAATAAGTTAGGTACATATCTTTTTGTGTGTCCATCTCAAATGCATTACTTAATCTTTTTTTTATTCGAAAAGTCTTATGACAGTCTTGATATGCATTTCATTAGCATGTGATTCCTTCAACTCGTACTTGAATAAATTCTAATGTGCAAACAGACAGGCAGATATTTGTGTTTCTTTCTTATTCATAAATCAAATATTTACAACAATTACGGACACAGTATTAAGAATAAAATGAAGTCAAGCTGACATAGTATACACCACACGTGACACTAATTGAGTAACTCGGCGGATGAGCATACAAAATGTATATCAGGGGCGGATTCAGGCAGGGGCCTGGCGGGCGTACGCCCCCCTAAAAAAATAAAATTGCAAAGCATGGGATATCAGGGGTAGATCTAGGCGGTTTGAGGTTGAAACTTTAATTTCTCGCTAATTTTACAACAAATGGTATCTACATTGCACCCATTCTAGAAGACTATTTTAAAAATTGAACCTCAAATAATTTTTCGCTTCGCTACGCTCGGCGAAATTTTAACTGTGCGCCCCCCTAATCTGAAATCCTGGATCCGCCCCTGTATATAGGACATCATACCTTTGAATCCTGGTTATACCTTGATTTTTCCTTACAAAGAAATTGCAGTTAAATATTTAATCAGAATTTTCAGTATAAAATTAAGTACCATTATACACATAGATACAATCATACAGTTTTCCTTGGCAAGTTAGATTTTAAAAACCTACCAAGTTATGTTTTATAAACAAATAATTATAGTCTAAAAATTGGGATAGATTGTTCAGGGATGTGAAATTATGCCATACCTAATTTATGAAGTAATACTTCCAAAATTTCAAAACATACAGTGGTAAAAACAAAGGCTTGTTCCCATTTCGCGTTAGTAAGATTTGGAGTGGACTAAGGCGAAATGGGAACTCGAATAAACATGTAATTAAGTGCTACTTGTGTTTTTATAGCAATTAAATATGTAATTTATATACATATCAATCCCAGAATGGCATGAGGCTATATTACCTGGCATTTATAGTCAAGATGGGTAGAATCAAACCCAGCATGCCGGAAATCAGGGTTCCACTCTCGGGGCTGCATTTCCGACTTACAGATTTAAGATTGTAATTGATTATTTCAATATAGGGGATTGATCCAAAGAGAAAGTGGTCGCGGGCATCCCTGAAGTCAATCCCCCGTTTTTTGTAGAGACCTTTTATTTGATACTGGATTGGTTGCCGTCTTTCGAAAATTTCTGCCTTGGGTCCACTCCTGGCACATGTTGTATATTCATTTTATGCTCCCCACTTAACGGTCGATAAACGGCTCACTTCCTGTATATTGATGCCGAATAAACAAATTGTCCTGTATACGTACGTACCTGTGATCAGGTAGTTAAAACTGTTGTGATTTGAAATCTATGGATTTCAGCTGACTTAAGGGGGCCTTAATAAAATTAATAGGGATAGTCATTCAGGCTTCAGATAGTCCGAATTTCTTCTGAACCTACAATGTAACCCTCCTATTGAAATGTTGCGTTGAGACCAGAATGATGTGCTCTCCATAAAGGTGGTATTTCTGCAGTAATACGGAGTGGCGCACACCATATGCTGGGTTTACCATGTAAAATGTATGTGGTATCAGCATACTCGAAAAGGACTTCGGAATCCTACTAGATAGAACACAATCGTTAGAAGCACTTGAAGTACTATACTCTGCAGTACCAATAAAATCCAACTTTTTGTATCACACATCATTCTGACCCCAACCCGACAGATCAATATCAAAATAATGCCGAGTCAGAGGAAACGATTTGGACAAGACGTCTCTTCAAATTCCAATGCAACTTATAACAGTGCATCTTTTTATCTCGGAAATTTAGGGGCTTGAACAGTGGTAAAATCTTGTATTTGCAGGTAATTCATCAGGTACATTTAAAGGCAAAGCCTCCGTTATATATATGATTCCCTAAGATATTCGGCAAATTTTGTATATGGCTTGCAGTAAGTTATCTTGTTGCATGCCTCCTCATAATGTACGATGTTTGTGTATAAAGGATGTGGTAAGCAGGATCACATGGGCTTTTAACTGCTGTGACAGAAAGGAATTAATTTCGAATAAACATCAGACCACTTCTAAACACACAGGATTTCTTAAACAAATTATTACATGAGAAAATCAACTGACTTCTTAAAATGATATTAAATGAAATTTTAGGCAGATAACTTAATTTTCAATAAACAAAGATGTTGCCCAGACAACATGCCTCCGTTGGGCCAACGTTGGTTGATGGTTGGATCGTTGGCTTTTAGTTGGCGTTGGCAAGACAACGTTGGCCCAACGTAGTAGTCCGTAGTTGGACATGTTTCTTCTTGATTTGTTTTTAACCAAAATTGTTTTTGTTTGACAACCAAATGATTAAGCACGACATTTTGAAATTTTAAATACTTTCATAATATAAAAAGGTTCTACGTTAACCCAACGTTGGTCCAACGTTGGCCCTACTATATTTGAAAAACAATTTCATTTTAAGTTTCTCTTTAAAAACTTGTTTAGAAGCGAATTCTGCGTGAGAGTATTGTTAAATTTTGATTTTTAAATCAAAACCATGACTACATTATTTGCATTATTCTACATTTGTCCAACCCAGAGCCAACAGTGAGCCAACACTTAACCAACATTTAACCAACGTCGAAACAAAGTTGGTAGCAAACATATTAAAATAAGACTTAATATTATTCTTGATGCAAAAATATATGTCGGTCTCAAGAAAGTAAAACTAGAAAGTAAATCAAGATGTATGAAAGCAAATATTGTGTTGCATCTAAAATGCGATACTAAGTTGGGCCAACGTTGGCCCAACGTTGAAAGACCAATATATATATATATATTTATTAATATAATTTTACTTCTTTCAAAAAAGTATTGTAGGCTATTTTCTCGAGTTCTGTTAACTGCATGTTTAATATTCATGCAACAAGTATTCGCATTTAGTATTTAGAACTTAATAACACAAAATAATCATTATGAATAATCAAATCTAATTTATGATAACAACAGTGTACATGATTATCTCCCCCTAATGCAGCTTTGTAACTGAGACCACAATACACCTTTTCAAGAAAACAGTTGTCTCTCATTTTAACAAATGTATACATATTTTCAATGTAAATTCAACCTAAACACAAAACATTGACAGGTATTATCATATTTCTATTCAATGAAAAAAAATATCAATAATTAGTATACCAATACTCATAGTATCTGTTAATTTTATAATAGATTTTCTTGTTTTAATCTTGTCAACTACAATCAGCTTGTCCTTGGTATATTCTTACTGTAAAGAATTTATATGATTAACTGAGTAGAAATGGGAGCCTTACTCTTGTAGGAGAGCACAGCCTCAGCACTCTGCGGCATCACCAGGAAATACATAATGAAATTATGTTCTAATATCTTACGGAATACAATCGTCTGGCCTTATAGTTGGGTTAACGTTAGGCTTATATTGGGCAAACATTGGGGATTCGTTGTGTCAGTGTTGGCATTCCGTTGAGCCAACGTTGGCCCAAATATTGGTTGCCTCCGCTGAGCCAACGTTGGCTCTCTTTGCATTTACAACGTTGGGCCATCATTGGGTACCCTACGTTGGCCCAACGTAATTGACTCCGTTGAACCAACGTTGGCCCAACGTAGCAATGATGTCTGGGTGGTAATAATTTGTGATTATTGTAATAACAGGCAGACACACACACACACACAAAAGAAATAACCAACGAAGCAACAAAAGTTAATGAACTCCACTAAAAACTGGAAGCATGGACCAGGTGCACCTCTAGGATAAGCATTCTCTTCTTTCCTGGAAACACCCGCCGAGTTGTTCATTAAAATTCAATTCAGGGGTAGACAAAAGAGAAAAGAAAGCTAAGACACGATGAAAAAGTTCGTCTCGTGGTGCAGATGGATATATACACCGTCACGACCCACGAGTTCATGATTACGACCATAAAACTTCTGTAGTGATAACTTCAATCTTGTTTCAACATATGACCCAAAATCTTAATTATAAGAAGTGTAGCACATAACGAAAGTCTGTGTTTTTACGGCAAACTCTGGATTGATGTATGAGTGATCATAAGAAAATTCCAAAAGCAGGAGGTAAAGGGATGATTCCAGATATGAAAGGAAAGTTGACAACACGGTACGAAAAGTCTTCGCATTTGACTGATTCAGGTGTACTTGTAACTCATTTATAAGTTCTCTACTGACTGCTGCATAAAGAAGCATGTGATTTTATTGCCGAATGAATGAGATGGAACTGGAATAGAAGAAAAATACATGTAGTGGAAATCAGTTCATCAAATATTTAGTTTAGGATGCCTTTCACGAAAAAAAGATGTCAAGAAATGCTAGTTCCCTATAACATCACACGTATTTGTACCTGTACATGTGCATTTATCTGTATTTATTTCATTAAAATTTTGTAATTTAAAAATGCAGGTTTACTTTGCACTTCATGACTTATGCAGGTATATCAATCAAATCATTTTATTTCATGAATATATGAAATAACGGAGAAATTAAAGCTATCCTCAGTATCATATATATTCCAATCGAAATTTTTATCTTCAAATTGAGAATTATATCTTCCAATTGGAAAGTACACTTCCCTTTGGAAATAAAAAATTCCGTTGGGAAAAATTATTTTCCCATTGGAAAAAAAGTCTCCAATGGGAAATTTTTCCAATGGGAGCACTCGTTCTCCAATGGGAAAATTGGTTTTCCAACTGGAAAGTCGATATTCCAATTGAAAATCAAGTTTTCCTATTGGAATAAAGTTTCCCAGGGACCTCATGAGAGTGTGTACCTGGAACGCAGTCCCGGGAACCAGGATACAGTTGACGTCAAATTACTAGTATACAGTGTACATGTATATTGAATGTTTCACTAGGTTTTCCGTATTATCTTTGCAATCGAGTGCATCAAGCCTATTTTTGTCGGTCGACATATTTTCATTGCGTGGATCTCTCTAGAAATATTTAAGTTAGAAGAACTTTTTTTTTAACGTATATCAATTTCTTTGTTTTTTGAAAGAGTAATCAAGGAAGCCAAGGTTATGGCGGTAGTCAAAAGAATGTAATCCAGGGACAAAGACCAGACATGTAAAATAGACACACACAAAAAGAACACAAAGTAACTAAAATCATACATACAAAGTAACAAAAGCAAATGAGCAACTCCACTAAAAACTGGAGGTAGATTATTTATAAGACATTAGTTTATCCCTCCTCTGCCAGATGTAGATTGACCAGACAGTATAAGAGACTCCTCCATTGACTGCTAAGCTCTTGGGATAAACTGTTACATATATGTTTTAGGTGGGCAAACATTTTCTTGTGCGTGATCAGAAATAAAGGTCACAATAGTATATCCCAAATGACCACTAAAATATTAATCATCCCTGTAACAGTTATAGGCCTTCGCGTAAACAATTGACACGAATCGTCTATACTTCGTTACCAAAAGTGGAAATATAAAGATCTAATTTTATTTGCCTAAAAAACGATTTTATTGCATCTTTTCACCAATATAACATGGGACAGATTCAATATAACACTGCTCATTTTCGCATCGTTCTTAACAATCCATGAATCGAAGGTACATGTAGTTACTAATATATGAGAACAGTTCTTTGTTTTTCTTACCGTTTTAACGGAGAAAAAAACACACACACATACACACACACACACACACAACTGATGTAAAATTTCGGTAAATTTCGGTAGAAATATAAGAACGTACAGCAAAACACAGCTGACATAATATTTCTGATTGTATTTTCTTATTAACTGTGCCATATTGAGCCTCTTTAAATGCCGTGATAGCATGTTACAATGTACCTAACTTAATTTATTAGGTATTCTTACTTGTAAATAACAATGATTGGAATAAAGACTCCCCGTTTGTCTACCCGGACTTGACTTTTTATGAGCATCTCGACGGGTGTTTCTAGAAAAGTAGAGGACGCTTTACCTACCGGTGCACCTGGTCCATGCTCCCAGTTTTTAGTGGAGTCCGAGTTGCTCATTTGCTTTTGTTACTTTCAAACAAAACCAGATGGATTTATCAAGTGCCCTTCAGTCTTTTTTTACATCGTTGTCTATTCGATAATTTAGAATTTAAAAAAAACTGAAGGGCAGTTGATAAATCCATCTGGTTTTCTAAGATCTTAGAACCCTGTTTTGCAAAGCATTTGACCTTTCACTTTAATAACAGCGAGCATTCCTTTAGAGATCTGGTTTTGTTTATATGGTTCATATCAAGGGATTACATGGAGAGGACGCATTATTGGGTGGATTTTAAGGTGTGTATGTTGTTTCAGTTCATTTTTGACCTTATTTTAAATGTGAAGGTTAAGGCCCTATTAAACTTGTTTAAGGCCATACAGATTCCATGGCCAGTCTAGAGTAAGAGGATGCCATTTAATTATTTGTTTATTATTTATTTCACTTTTCAGTTTTGATTATTTTAAATAGGTTATTGTCAATGACCTGTTATCATACGATTATTACTCTTGTTGTCGAGACCTTTCAGAACTTGTTTGAGTGTTATGTTATATGGTCAAACAATCAAAGAATATGAGACACTTGCGCGTTTTTCTGTCTGGACAGTCTGATCAGTCGTAAAAAAATTGAGAAAAAATTAAGATAAAAAGGAAGAAGAAAAAAAAGAAAAAAATGACATATTCTGTAAATTCAAATTCAGGGAACATACTGTAACTTTCAGACGTTAAATTTACTCAGAAATGGTAGGTTATATTCAGTTTATCTGAGAATAACCCATTTTAAACACCACATTGCAGTAAGAATTAAGCTACTAAGGAAAGAGAATCAGCTACGCTGTGTAGTCAGCTGTTTGTTTACATACCTGTAAAAAGGGGGAGTACTCAAAAGCCTGTGTCACGGAACTCTGTAGCAATCTTTCAAAAGCACTAGAATACTTGGGTTATGATAAAAAGCTCTATAAATCCCAAAGTTTTCGAATTGGGGCAACAACAGCAGCTCATGCAAGCAATATTTCAGATGATAAGATAAAATACATGGAGAGGTGGCGGTCTTTTTCATACAAGAAGTACATTAAAATCCCAATCACAAGTAAAAAGGGGAAATTTCATGGTTTTATATTCCAGACTGAGTTTAGGCAGTTGGAAGTAAAACATATATCCAATTATTTAAGAATAAAGTAGGACAAAAAAGACTGTCGCATGATTCACTAGTTAACCAGATAGATAGATCAATACAAGTACATGTATCTGTTATCTTTCGTTGCTAATAAAAAAGCATTGTCTGACTTAGCTTCATGCTCATTTAAATATACATGTATTACTAGAGGCTTAGGCGGTTAGGTTACTTAATGTACAATATGATTTATCTAGTCAAGTATAAATATGAACATAGATTTGGTTAATAGACAAGATTGTCTTAGACTGACTTACAAATGTAGACAACTACATGTAGGTCACTTTGAATAAGTATGTAGGAAATTAGTTTCAAAAGGATATGATACAATATAGTATACATAAAAATTTCACAACACAGGCACAGTGCGGAACAGAAAAGTCGGCGGTTACAGAATAGATGAAACATACTCCTCAGCTGTGATAAGGCAGTGTTTTTGTAACTAAACGTAAATCAATATATCTTTTTATTTTATTTTGTACATGTAGCTGAATATACCGAATCACCCATTGTTTATGTATTCAGACTGGTCTTAGGCAGCTGACTTAGATGTTTTGAAAGTAGAAATGTCAGCTGTAAGATATTTGAGGCATACTTGGGTGGCGGGATGTTTGTTTTTGCAACACGGTTTCCTGCTGCAAATTCAAGCACTGTTGCCACATTTTTACATACCACCTTCGCTGTTTCTTAATTTTATATTGTAGGATTATTTGATAAATTTTGATTCTAAGTTCAAATTTGCAGTAAGTTTGTTCTTAATGTTTGTATATCATGTATATATTTTGTAATTCCTATTGTTTTATGTTTTTCATTTTGTTGAACAGCATTTAAGTAAATGCAAATTTTCAGTAAATCAATGTGTTTTCGATAAACAGCGAACCAGCTTCGTATGCCTCATTTATCCCGTTAATATGCCTGTTGGGGCTAAATGGTATGCCATTGTCGAATTCATCCCACTTTTGACATGTAGTTAAGCTTCATACATTGAGAATCAAATCTATTGTTAATGGTATGCTACCGCCATCGTCATACTCCTGAGTACATGTATATACATATGTAATATGCTTCTGGGATTTTGGCAAGGTTTTAACAAATCATAAAGGTGTGTTTACACTTGTTGAAGACTGTATGGTGACCTCTTAAGGTGTTTATATAATTACTGTTTTGGATTTAAGTTTTACGCTGGAGCATTTAATTGTCACGTTTCACGTCCGCTCTTTTACCACTATAATAGTTCTAAACAGCTGACTGTTGACAATGTATTAAAGCTTTTAGGAATAAATGGATCCTTTATAAACTTGTAAATATCACTGAAAATGCTTTGTGTATTTGACATCTAATTACTTCCGTTAACAAAGAAACGTTTGGCTATTAAAAAAGCTTTTAGATATTGCAGTCCCTAAGAACAATGCGGTGTAGGAAGAACCTTTTATTTTCCAAAGAGTCTTGTATTTGTTCAAAAAGTTATATTCATGATAACCATATCAATATAAGATGTATCTAAATTTAGTAAAAAATAAAATTGTCAAACAAACTGAACAGACATTCCCTGTTATTTTTCACTAGCTAGTAATTTTTCCTGATCCTTTTTTATTAGAATTGTAAGCAAGTACTGGATTACCACATCAGGTAATCAATTGACAACTTTTAATGTGAAAACCATAACGTGAACGGACAGTAGGAATAGTTATAGGTCGGTAAACGCACGATGACGTCGCAAACCATATTCATGTGGTAACTAAAGATCAACAAACTCGTCTGCCGCAAACTGACATGACACCAAATATTGACCCAGGTATCGGAAGAAGTCGTATCGACCGCGCAAAACGCCGTTTTGCGCTTGCGCAACAGCACATTGAATGCGGAAAATATAACTTCGACTTAGCTGTAATCCCGTTGTTTTATTCCAGAATTTAAATTCAGGATAATACTTTTCATCCGTCCGTATTTGGTTCAGGAACTGTCTGATACTTACTTTTGTGCTACTAAGTCACGAAGAACGTTCAAAGTAAATACTGTAACCATTTTGTATTGTTTTCTACGATATTATTATTGATAAAACTGTTGCATCGCTTATTTTGTTGACAAGTATTTTTTTTTAATAATCCAAGATCGATCCCCTGTCGCTATAACTGCTTTGACCTATTGATGCATTTATACTTTTTTAGGAAATTGGCATGATATAGATTTATATCATTCTTTACAAGAAGCCTAGTTGAACATGTACGTTTAGTTTTATATCTGATATGTTCTTATTATTTTTACGCTTTTTTAGTTTTTTGTATAGTTTCTCGTATAAAGACAGTCATGTGCATTCAAACTTTTCCATCTTCTTCCGGATGTTGTTAATCAGAAGCGACTGTGATAAGTAACTAAAGGAATTAAAAACGGAAAGAACACGATTTTTCTGTAGTTAATTATTTAGAATGTATACAGCATGAAGATATTTTTGAAAAGAAGCGTTATTGTTTTTGTAGTGCTTTTCCGAGGAAAGGGGACGGATGGAACCTTTTTCCGAGATTTATTGACAGATTACGACCGTCAACTTTTCCCTACATGGAATGACACAGAATCGTTGAAAATCACAGTTTATTTTGTTCCCATAATTCTCATGAACTTCGACGCAGTTGGGGAAAAGATTTCGATTTTCCTTTCTGTATCATTGAATTGGAACGACCAAAGATTATCTTGGAATAGACATTTCAGAGAAGTAGACCATATATTTATAACGACCGATGAAATATGGCTACCAAAATTATACCTTTACAACACTGCACGGGAATTAAGACCATTGGGCTATGGATCGTCATTTTATGCAAGCCTTTATAGCAACGGAAATGTGTTTTGGCTGCCTGGAGGAATAATAGAAGCATCATGTACACCAAAACTATTAAAATTTCCTTTTGACACACAACGTTGTTCCCTTCAGTTTGGAATGTACGCAATTGACACAGGTATCGAGTACAGTATTTTGTCTGAACAACCGATAATGGATTACTTTGTTAACCATTCTGATTGGGAGTTACTTCAAATAAAGCAGTGGGCAAATAACACGCAAACGTATCCCAATTTGAATTTGTCGATTTTAATCAGACGAAAACCAATGTATTACGTCATAACCGTTATAGCGCCTACATTATCATTTTCTATTATGAATCCTCTTGTTTTGTACCTACCAGCAGAATCAGGGGAGAGAATTTCATTTGGAATGACGATATTATTAGCATATACCATATTCCTAACAATGGTATCGTCGTCGATTCCGGCTAAATCTAGCCCGGTTTGTATTTTGATATTAGTATTAGTGCTTATTATGTTAATAAGTGGTATCACTGTGTTTTTTTCTGTGATGAGTTTGCATTATTATCATAAAGAAGTGGACGATGTTTGGTCTTGTTTCAAGTGGCTAGCCAGACAACGGAAAAAGAAGAGGAAGTGCAATGAGAAAACAAAAAATGCAACTTCTGTAGAAAAAGATGAAGTAACTGTTGTTGAAATAACAGGAAAAGATATATCTAAAGCCCTCGATACTGTTTTTTGTGCTTTGGCTTATGTCATGTTCTTTTCGGTTTTGGTTGGTTACTTTATATTTATTTCTGTGGCAGACACCGAATTTTAATACATAACGTATGCTTATAAAAATACATCAGATGTAAAGTTTCGTACTTCAATAGGCCTTCTGAATTACTAAAAAAAATCTTTCATTAAAAAAAAACTTAGGGACGTCCAACATAGGTACAAAATGTAGATCCTCCGTCAAAATATGAATGGCACAAAATCTTTTTTGTCGGAATAGTCGTATTTCGGAAATGATGTATGCAGTTACGAAGTGAGTGTTAATACTTTAACGCAGATCTAGACGCACAGCGTGTGTTAAATGGGAAGTCTCGCATATTCTCGTTGGTCAAGACATCAGCAGTATGGAAGAGTAGTAGCCTTACATTATTAGTACAAATAGCGCCGTCCCCTATAGGCAAAGCCTAAATTAAATCATATTACATCTAATAAATTCGATCTATGATTATTGTAAATATTCGCGATTTTTAGTACACTTAAATTCGTGTATTTCTTTTTAAGAAAACGTTGAAGCTTTTGCTTGTCTTTTTAAAATTTTTTTACCAATGACTTTAATTTTAAATTTAACGAACTGACAATTTATCCGGACATGACAAAAGGAAATAAGAGAAAAACCCAAGGACATTCAGGTGAGACCCGACCATGTAAAACGACGATAACAATGGCGGGTACACTTCAACCGCAATCTCAAGCCCAAAGCCAGCCCCTATCACTTGTCCTGCACCAAGCATTCGAGTTCCACCTTAGTCCACAGGTTCACTCAACGGATCGCTTAATCAGTATCCCAACAATTTGACTTTTCCTGTTTTCTGCTACAACGGCATGCCCAGACCGGGTCTTCAATTACCTGTTAATCACAGTACTCAACAGGCATCTGTTGGGGTACAACCTCAACTTCAGTCCCAACAACCTCTGCCACCAAACAACATTATACAGCAGCCTATTGCAGTACCGATATGTCAAAACCAGGTCGACTCGAAATCTCTCTAAATAATTTTATCCGCTACGGAGGGTCTTAACCGGAGATTTGATCAAAAAGACTCTTTCATGAAAGATAAACTCTCGAAACTTGATGTAATAAATAAGATCAATGAAAATTTTGTCAAATTTCACATATGAAAACAGAAATTCAGGCATCAAAACTGTCCAAGATCAGCACAAAGATATAATCGAGGTTGAAGAGCTATACGATAATGGCATACACGAAAGGTTGTATTCTCTTGAAATGAAGGCATTTGAAGTTATTGAACATTTTGAACAGTAGAAAACTTTATGAAATTACAAAACCATTCGATGAAATACAATCTGATTTTTTGGTGGAATATCAGACGCCAACCTGAAACTGAAAACACGTAGGTAGTGTCAAAACATTTCCTCCATACATATGGAACATTGGGAATATGGAATTTCAGAATGTTCACCGTCTTCGTGCCAGACGAGAAGGAAAACCTAGAAACATTATAGCCAGATTTGTTAATTAAAGGGTCTATGAGATGGTTCATTTGCAAACACTGGAAATTTAGTGGTGAACTAATCGGTATGGTGACTAACCGGTATGGTGACTAACCGGTATGGTGACTAAATTACCCTGAATGATATGTTAAAGCTTTGCCGTTGACAATTTTTTATAATACATGTACCTTGAAGAGGGTCCACCTACATGACGTTTTCTGCCAAACTTGAATTTCATGTTTGAGAGAACGGTTCATATGCATATCCCGGAAATTTAATGGTAAACTAATTGGTATGGTGCCTAATTACATGTAACCCTAAATGGCTTGTAAAAGCTTTGCTGTAGGAATTTTTTATGACACCTTGAAGAGGAGTCCCCTACATGACGTTTTTGCCAAATTTGAATTCCATGTTTTAGTCATGTATCTCTGTACCTATGCGATATGGTAAAGAGAAATATAGATATACATGGGAGAACGGTTCATATGCATACTCTAAAAACTTTGTGGTGAACTAACCGATATAGTGACTAACCAACCGTGAATGGACTGTAAAAGCTTTGCCGTACAAAATTTTTATGACATCTTGAAGATGAATTCCATTTTTGGGAGAACGGTTCTTATGTACACCCTGAAAATTTGGTGGTGAACTATTATGCCATATGGGGTAAGGTACATTGTAGTCTCACTAACAGTTAATTCACCTCTTCTAGGATCTATATTATGAACAGTTCTGAAGAAGTATCGTTTACAAGTTTGCAGTTTATGTCATTCAAGGGACCCCTTTTGAAGAAGTCATAAAATATTTCGTAGCCTTAAGCTTTTGTGGACAATTAAGGGCTGAGTTTTCAATATTTTTGGTTAATTAACCGCCCAATTTCTAGGATGTAAATATACATGTAGATTGTTCCCTTAAATCGGGACCCCCCACCGCCTAACACACACCTTATTTTTCTTATTCTAGTCATGAATTAACTTTTTATAGAAATGTTTTTTGAGAAGTGAAATTTAACAGTGACGGGTAATTATTTGTTTTTATTTCGTTTACTTTTTCTCTTTTGTTTTTTTTTCTGTTATATGTTTTTGTTTGTGTGTTTTGACAAAAAAAAGGTGGAATTTATTTTTGTTTCTTTATAGAAGTGGAATTGCTTATTTTCAACATTATTCTTTCTTAATGTAAATGATATGTGTTAAAAAATTAAAGTTAATGGAGAGTTATCAAACTCAGATTAACAAATGAGGGTCATAACCCAGTGTCTAAAATGAAATTATATCAGTATGAAATCTACTGTCTAACGCCTATTTAGGAAAAGCTTACTAAAGAATTAATTCAATTTTTTAATCTGAATTTATATGGGAAAAAATAGTAATTAGTAGACTGGACATTATGTCACCTTCAAATCCAGTCAATGTTAAATCTAGAAATAGCATTCAAAAGTTTATTTTAAAAGTTTTTAATCTCAATTTCAATAAAGCAATCTAAAATACATCTGAAGTACGTGTATAAACATAGTATAGTCAAAAATTATATTACGAAATTATCCAATGATACATGTGAATGGCACAGTCCGTTTGTGGGTTTGTTATGTTTTATGGTTTTTAGGGATTGAAGTTTTCCCGCGCTTTCTTATTGTTCGCTAGCATGATCTAGCTTGTTGTACGCTAGCTTCAGCTTGGTATTACAATGTAACTCAATGTAAGATGTTTTTTTTTTTAAATAAAATATTTTCCCTAACTGTCTGCCCCATTTTTCTTATTATTTTGCCTTAATCCAAAACGTTTCGAAATAAAATATTTTATAAGCAATAAATACATTATACATGTATATATTAACTTCATGAAGTATATATTTGACCTATAAACACGTTCATAATTTGTGGATATTCATTCATTTATTTATTATTTTAATTCCTCCTTTAGAAGACGTTACAAGTATATCACAGTCATACAAACCAAGTCAATATACAACAAAAATAAAGTGCTAGACATTTCATACAAGACAGGCACGGTCGCGTGCACCCGACTGTCTTGGCTGTAAAAATGTACCTGTCATAGAAAAACAGCGAAAAACGGAAGATGATTTCCGCATTTCACATGTAAATACACAACATGTATGTTGTATTTGGTAGCGTTTCTCCATATTTACTTTGTAAAAACGATTTTAAATTGTCTTCTCAATATATCGAAGGAGGTGTCGTCATAATCCTGGTATTACATGTTACAGACGGTTAGCATTCAAATGGAAACCAATATTGCCTTGCCACTTGGTAACGTTTTCGTGCACTCTTGTTAAGCTGCTTTGTAGCTGATCTTATCCAAAGGAAGGACCATCGTTTAGCCAGATCCCACGATCGCACTTTCCGCTATATAAATAACATTATGTTTTATTATTACCATTCTTAATTCGGGGATTTTATAAATGTGTATACACGTACATATAACTATGGTTTTTAAAATCTTCTCGTTTCACGGGTTTGTTTTGTACGTTTTACTAGTTTGTGAGTTTTTACTTGTCGTAATAGTAACATGCAGAGTGGATTTGTCTTTAAATAGCACTCCAGATAAGAATCATGCAAAATGTGATTCATGGTTGGAAAACCTAGACATTTTCACTTTTGATATTTTGTTTAAAATGTTATATTCAACATATATCAACATGTGGCTTTTCATATAACCCTTTTTCTTAGGAGATAAAAAATATGAAGAATGTTCAGTAGGATTCAAAATTAAGGGAGATAACTTTGTAAACAACACTTAAATACAATACACACTTAAATACAAAAAATAAATATAAACTGTTGAATTTTCAATGTGGATTACATCATTAAACCACGGTGATAAAATGAAGTTTCCAAGATTTATTTGTAATCATACCTTGGGATATATTTAGGGTTTTTCAATGTTTTGTACAAAGAGCAAAGCTCACAAAAATGTACTCTCCACCCTCCTCCAAATAAAAAGCATATTTGTTGATTGCACTCGAGTCTGAATTTAATGGGATAATAACTATGCCGCCTGAGTCTGAAATCGAGTCTCCCACGATATATCTTTTCCACATAAAGCTTCTCTGACATACCGAGTAAATGTGTTTGCTTGTTTGTTTGTTGGGGTTTAACGTCCGAGCAGCAATATTTCAGCCATATTCAGACGATGAACATGAAATTGATGATAAAATGAACATGAAATAATGATGAAATGAAAAAGGGATGGGACACAAGGACAATAGGGTCGACAAATTTTGATTGCCACTGGAAATAGGGAGAGGTGGGTAGGGTCGGGCAATTTAGCCTCCTGTGGCGGAGCCCTATGGTTCCTAATCCGGGAGAATACCACAGTAGGGTTCTTTCACGTGCGAGGAACGTGACATATTTCCCAACACGGTGCACCACTATGGTTTGCGGTCAGGTTTTCCGCATTATAGCCTGACAACCCCAGCATGTAACACGCCAGGGGTACCCCATTCCACCACCTGGGGCACACATCCCAGTTGCTCTGTGGGCAGAGCGCCCTAGCCCCCGGCTAGGATTCTGAGCACTATTCAGTCGCCTTGTACGACAAGCTTAGCGCTGCAGGATTATTCTTTTAACACCCGGACCTGCACGAGGCCCGAGTAAATGTGATATGTGCAAGTATGTTACAAAAAAGTCCCCAAAAAGAAATTGATTTTACTCGACTGTGAAACCGAACCCCGCGATATGACATATCTATTTCAAGATTTTCTCAAAGCGTCACGTGGTTGTGCCAATTAGCACAAGAGAAACTAAAGAAACAGATGTGGACGAACGATTAAATGAATAGACGGACGTACGGACACCACAGTTGTCACCATTAACTACAAGGTTTACATGTAACTAATGACCGACAAATGAATTAAAATATTAATAGTACATTGTACAAAATGTACTCGGTAGATTAACTATTTTAAAACATTTAAAAACCGACCCACAGAATTACGAAAATAATTTGTGGTATTCTTCCGTGTTGGTTTTACACATAAACTATATGAATTTACTAACTTTGTCACTTGTTTACATATTACCTTTTTACAATAATTCACCAGTGTTCCGCTTGAAAAAAATCTATTCAGAAATTTAAAAGGTGTCGTATTTCGTAATAGCCTTTTTTACAATAACAGAGACCCGACAATATTCATGTTTTATTTTGAGATCAGGATAGTTTAAGTGACCACATTTTTTTTTATCAAGCAATTTACCTAAAATGGAAATTAACAAAGATTAAAACTTGTCATCCACTCGAACATGTTCTTTGCTATGTTTGTAGATAACATGGATGCATTTATTGTGCGAGTGTTTTATTGGATAAATTTCGTACCTACAATGCTTGTAGTCCTTCACCTGGAAGATACAGGAGCTCAGTTGTATTCTGACATGCAAAACCTTTATAAAAACTTGACAAGGGACTATCAAAAAGAAATAGTACCATTGACAGATTTTAGCCAACAATTTGTGATTAATTTTCAAATAGTGCCGCTTGTGTTAAATTCATTTCAAGAGACAGATGAAGTGATGTCTGTTACCATGGCCACAAATTTTATTTGGAATGATTCTAAATTAATATGGGACCCTTCTTTGTTCGGTGGTGCGACGAATATAACAATTTTAACGAACGACATATGGCTACCAAGGATTCATCTTGAAAATAGTGTTGAAGACATGAAACCAATAGGACACGATTCAGAAATTTATGTGGTTGTAAGGCATAACGGACAAATTGACTGGACACCTGGAGGGATTTTAAAAGCAAAATGTCCTACAAATATCCTTAGATTTCCGTTTGACTCACAGGAGTGTTATTTTGTGTTCACAATGTGGGGTGCCACAGATGTAAGAACTGTGTACGTACCGATGATGCCCGAAGGTTTGATGACGTATTACACGAAAAATTCCAATTGGGACGTTGTTGAAACGAAGCAAAGCATTAAAAACGGTGCAATAAGTGAATTTATCTTCAAAATGAAAATCAGAAGGAAACCAATGTACATTGTAGTCGTAATAATTCTACCGACTATACTGTTTTGCTTAATGAACCCTTTAGTATTTTTACTTCCGGTAGATTCCGGAGAAAGGGTGTCTCTCGGAATGACGATTCTTTTATCATATGCAATTTTTTTAACAATCGTGGCCGGCTCATTGCCAGCCACCTCTAATCCAATGTGTCTCCTCCTCTTCATTATGATAATGATAATGATGGTAAGTGGTCTGATAGTTGTGTTTATCATTATTAACTCGTATTTCCATCACAAAGACAACAGTAGTTCTGAGTACATAGTGCACAATGGAGTGAACATTGCACAGCGTCTAGACAACATCTGTATGATAATATCATACGCTTTGCTGGTTTCGTCGATGATTGGTTACTTTGTTTATATTGCTGCTACTCACGATTAAACGTGCTGAAGGCACGAAACCACGATTAATTTTCCCACTGTCTTCTTTATAGCCTTTCTGTAATTTAAAAAACATTCCACCGACGCAATTCAATTCAGATTTTCAGGGATGTTAATTTGAACCTTCCAACAACTTATATAAAAAATATATAAAAAAATTACCATTATTTTATCAATTTATATGCAAAAACACAGAGATACCCTAACAAATGACCCAAATTACCATTATTTTATCAATTTATATGCAAAAACACAGAGATACCCTAACAAATGACCCAAAATGGCTTCCGGATGTCACAAACTTGACCTTTTTTGACCTCACCAAATCACAACCTAAATGTCAAATTTCTCATTTCAACACATCTACTAAAATAATTTCATTATTCCTCTTCCATTTGAGCACAAAAAGTATGAGAAATTCTGAAAGGAAGTGTTTCTAAAAAATTTTTAAAAAATCCCCTATTATTATAGAACTTTATTCGTATACAACGAAAAGCTAAGGGCAGATAATTGTGGTCTCGTACCTGAAAATTACTTTCTTCTTGCTATAACACAACGAACACTCTGAAAGGAATTACTTAGAAACCTTAAATAAAAAAATCAACATTACGGAAGCCTTTAAGGGCCATACAATTTATTTTAATTATTGATTTGTTATAACAGAATATTAAGTTGATATAACAAGTTACTAATTTGATATGATAAGTTATTAATTTGTTATAACAGATTATTAATTTGATAGTACAAGTTAGTGATTTGATGTAACAAGATAAGAATGTGATATAACAGATCACTATAATTCGATATATAACAGATGACTAATTTGATATAAAAAATACTTATTTGATATTACAGATTACAGATTACTACTTCAACTTTGATATAATTCCTCTTTTACTTGGTGTAATTACATTAATATATAACAGTCAATTTTACATTCGGTAACATGGAGTAGTGACTTATTTATCAGATGTCTGTTAAGAGATCAACATGGAACATAGTAATCAAGGGAACCATGGTTATAGCGGTAATCAAAAGAATGTAATCCAGGGACAAAGACCAGACATGGAAAATAGACATACACAACAAAGAACACAAAGTAACTAAAATCATACATACAAAGTAACAAAAGCAAATGAGCAACTCGGACTCAAAAAAGTTGATAGAAATGTATTATAATCTACGCCTTATTTTGGAAGAAATTAAGTTTATCTTATCAAGCAAGAATAAAAAAAATAATTCAACAAGACAATGGAAGTGCGTTACTGCGTCGCTTGGGTTATACAGACGAAAACTTTCCTGTAATTTGCTAGACCTTGCAACATTTATATAGGAAAAGTTAAAAGAATCTGCACATTACCATGGATACCGATTTATGGTTAACAAATGTTTAGAAAGTGGAGTTGATATAGACATCAGTTCGGGAAATGCAGACTGCTCTAAGGAATTGTAATGGACATGAAGATGACGCAATTCTTTATGATACAATTCAATGTAATCAAATGATGGAGATGTGGTGGAATATAGTACGGAAACAATGTGCTCAGTTTTGGATGAATATGTTCAATACTATTTAAAACTGGTTGTTTACCGAGTGACAAACGTCACATCTGTGGATGTCTGGATGGTATCATAAAACTGGTAGTCAACCCGGCGACAAACGTGACATCTATGGATGTCTGGACTATACCAGTAAACTAGTATTCTACCGGGCGATAAACGTGCCATCTATATATGTCTGGATGATACCATAAAGCTGTTAATCTTACGGTTAAGGGAAAAACATGACCTCTACGGATGTCTTGACGATACCGTAAAACTGGTATTCTACCAGGCGACAAACGTGACATCCATGGATGTATGGACGATACTACGGGGCACCGAGCGTGACTTTTTGTAATCAAAAAGGGCATATCATATGGTTGATGCGCTTTTCAGGAAATTATTTGTTTTGTTTGCTGGTGTTTAACGTCCGAGCAGCAATGTTTCAGCTATATTCAGACGATGAACATGAAATTGATGATAAAATGAACATGAAATGATGATGAAATGAAAAAGGGATGGGACACAAGGACAATGGGGTCGACAAATTTTGATTGCCACAGGAAATAGGGAGAGGTGGGTAAGGTCGGGCAGTTTAGCCTCCTGTGGCGGAGCCCTATGGTTCCTACTCCGGGAGAATACCACAGTAGGGTTCTTTAACGTGCGAGGAACGTGGCATATTTCCCAACACGGTGCACCACTATGGTTTGCGGTCAGGTTTTCCGTATTAAAGCCTGACAACCCCAGCATGTAACACACCAGGGGTACCCCATTCCACCACCTGGGGCACACATCCCAGTTGCTCTGTGGGCAGAGGGCCCTAGCCCCCGGCTAAGATTCTGAGCACTATTTACTCGCCTTTTACGACAAGCTTAGCGCTGCTGCAGGCCTATTCTTTTAACACCCGGACCTGCACGGGGCTTCAGGAAATTAAAGTGAGTGTGACTTTATTAGGTATTACTTACTTTTGCAGAATACCTCATCACCCATTGATATCCCCTTGCTCGAAGTAATCGGAAACCTGCGAGACCCTCGGTTACTATATCCAATGAGAGGCCTTTTTACAAAATGGTAATGTCATTTAGATAATTCATTTGCATATCCAAAGGATTCTATAAACTAATTTGCATACAAAATTGACTTTTGTTACCCAATAAAGTTAAGTCTATGATGTCAAAAATGAATTTTGTCCACTGAAATATTACTTTGTATGACAAAATTTAAATTTGTAGTATGTTATAAATTTTGTTAATTTGAACTCATTTTTGTTGAACAAAACCACAAGAGTCACATTCGGCGCCCCGTACATGCCACTCATTAAATTACATTGTCTCGAGATAGTTTACCCTAGCATAGGATATATGATTTTTTTTTTGGGGGGGGGGGGCTTAAATAAAAGACCGATAACTGTCAAATGGACACAAATATCATACCTTGCCGAATGTCGGTGATCTCTTTTGAACAAAACTTTTATTAGTCTTGTAGATAAATACTGTACGTATCCGTCCCCTGAAAATTCGTATATTGGGACCGACAGCAGAGGTTCGCCCAGTGGGTATTTTCGGGACTTCGACATTTTACAAAGAATCGTACAATGTTCTGTCTATGTATTATGCATATAAAAATGTATACATAACAGGAGGGGGTGCTTTTAACGGTAAACAATACTAATTTAACCTATGACCGTAGAAGCAGAGGGCCCGATCTCAGTCTGACATGAAGTTAAACCTGTAACACCCAGTCACAGCGTCAAGCGAGAGAAATGAACGTGAACAGATCTATAATATAAGTCAAGCCGTGAATGGAGGACATAAAGGATGTTCGCTGGTCATATTTTGTTAGAATTTCGGACTCCTCTGGTTTTATCCTTTTCATAGCATTAATATCTCTTGCTCAGTGACCCTCACTTTTCTTTTCATTATTTCATTAAACACACCTTAACATGTTATTTGGGCATTTTTATGACACGCTTGTTATATATTCAGTAGATATGATAGATAAAACCTACTCAGACAAAATCGATAGAAAATGTATAGAAATCCTTTTCTCGCTGAAATTTCAATTGCTTATATCTCAAAAATCGTACACACTGACCCATCTATTTTTTCTATATTGTTCAAACATGAAATATCTTAAAAATATTCTATTTGGGTTCCCCTTGGGTGATTCTCAGGATTCACCACTGTTGCCCGGTATTACATGCAACCTATCATATGTATTATTCAAGGTTGTTTGAAGTAAGGCATATGAAATACGTACAAGTTTAATATCATTTACTACACGATTAAGCAACATTTGAAAATATCATTATTCATTTACAAAGCACAAAAGCAAACAAAACCATTTAAAAAAGTCTGATTACATAGAATACACGTTGTATAAAAGTGAACTTTTAAAATAAATATGGTATCAGTACCAAGGAAAATGAATCATGAATGGAACTTCAAAATGTAAGTAAGAAACGCATGCGTGATTTTAGCTGGAAATCATAAGAAGCGCTAGAAATGCTCTTTGTTTAGTAATACATGTATAGAACTAACCACAACCCGATATATCAGTATCTATGTGAAAAACAGATATGTTTAACATTACGATTTCGTCATAGTTTCTTCAAAATTTGACTGCAAATTACACATACGGATTGTTAATCTCCATTAAATCCATATTAAAATAATACAAAGTTCAAGATTTTGCGAATCGTCTTCAAAAATTACAACTGACAGTACGATTGGTCTTAAAGTAACACACCCAGGACTAGTAAAACAGGAAGCTTTCAGGTTCACAGGAAATTTGGACTGAAAACGCCTGTATCAGTTGTAACGTCCGATAACCCTTATCGGAACGTCGTTTGGTAACGGCCCACATTAAGACGATTGTCTTTGTATATGACTCACATATTATATACATATAGTTTATGCCATTTATTTTGTAAAATTAGATCAACACACCTGGAGGAATACATAATCGTCTGAAATTAGCCACAATATATTCTAATCACAAACAATTTGAAATACAGTACCAGACAAAAACCAAATTACGATATCGCAGGTCATATAGATTGTATACAGCACCGAACCGTGCACCTTTTCTGAATTACATGTGGGACCTGCAACGAGTAAATATCATCACAGATGCGCTATGTAGATGTGGTACTAACATGGAAGATGTTGACCACTACCTCTTTCAATGTCCTTTACATATAGACCATAGACAAACTTTGTTACTACATGTAATTCAAGATGGCTCTGTGATACTTATCCACTGAATGCAAACATTTTACTATCTGGAAACCCTGAATTAATATATAATGATGAAAACATTTGTATTTTTCAGCAGGTTTTTCAGTACATAAAAGAGTCAAAAAGATTTCTTGTTGTATGATTTGTAAATCAAGCTGATATTTTTTGTGTTTTTGCTGTGTTATAGATCGTCACCACCACACCCCCTTCGCCAAACTTTTTTCCTCTCAAGTTGACTTTTAGTTACACTCATTACAATAATGTATTACTCATATATTGTTAAAGCATGCTCACTTATTCTATATGTACATGTATATATCGTATTTAGGATAGGACTGAATCAGTTAAATTTACTTTTGTCCAATCCATTTTGTTTTTGAGCCAATAAAATATGTTTAAACTAGACTAAAAACCGAACCATGCATGCACTTATAATCCCTTTTGATTATTGGAACAGAAGTAATGTTTGGATTAGACATAGTACTAATTATGTATCTATTTGAAAATGACATTAAAACCATAATTATCACCCTTTAAATAAATTATCGCATCATTGGACCAGAATACAATTCGGTCATTGACTGACATCTAAGTTTGGCATTTTGATCACGAATCATGTCAAGTAATCTTTATCCATTAACATTAACTATTTTGCAATTTGATTACATTTTTGGAAGGAGAATTTGAGGACAATCTACAAACAAGCTAGATAAAATAAGTACAAAGTTCAGGATTAATTATTTTTTTTTTAAATTTATAAGACTAATTCATATATGTACAAGGTACATAGTTTGTACCATGTCAGACTAACATTACGTAGGCTTCGAAGTTATTTTGTGTAGTTGTGTTTTATATGCACTTTTAAGATATTGTTCATGTATTTACTATTGCAAATGCTTTAGTCTTTTTGGTGGGGTTTTGTTTCACTTATTTTTAGTTTTTATATGTAATTGTGTTTAATCATATGCGCTACGTTTTGTATGCTCATCATCTTCCGTAATATTTCGTGTTTTCATGCTAAGGCCATGTATTTAATGATTCTGAATTATCTTTCTAGTTTTGAAGTTTAAGTTATGAGTATTTTGCCGAAGTTTTTTTCGATCAATGAAGTTCTTTCGTGTCACTGTCGGAAATACTGCTTTAATGTATATGTATTGTGAATAGTTCGTAAAGCATTTAGATATTGAAAGATATTTGTTCTTCTGCTAATGCCATTACGGCGATCAATATTTGATATTTACTCATAACGTTGATTTGAATCTAGTAAATATTGACTGTCTAAATGTATTTTAAATGTAAATGACCGTTTGGAGCATACAGAAATTGTATTGTAGAAATACATTTGTACATGCATTATGTGACAGCTAAGGACGGCAATGATCTAAAGTACTTACATGTATCTCTAGTGCACCAAGAACATGCTTGCAGAAGTTCTTAAGTTATCCTACCGAACATTACAAGCGGGTTTTGAGGCGGTCTGTAAGGACCAAGACATGCCAGCTCCAGACCAGTATAAACCTACAAAAAGTTATGTCCTTATCGTTTGTAAAATCTATCCCCATTCTTCTCATGCGAGTTTGATAACCACGGTACATCACCAGTCGTACAATAAGGACACGACTCGTGTAATGCCAAAGACTGCTTTTATATAAAGTGTGTTAGCCCTATAAGAGAATCAATGTTTCTAAAAAATGATATCTGTAACGATAACAATATTAAATGAGCGTAATCAACAGTTTAGTTAACTTGTGTATACCCCATAAGTGAATCAAAAACTATAAATTATATAATCGCATGCCTTATGGGAGCCCTTGTTGTACCAGAATTTAATCATATCCGAAATGTGTCAGTCTGCACCTACGCAACTGTTCCGGGTTAATTTTTTTTGATAGTCGTATGAAGCTATGAGTACCCTCTGCTATTGCTTGTTCTAGAAAGAGAGAATTAGACATGTTAAAGGTACATGTAACTCTGGTCAAGTTTTCAGCGACATACATTTAATTATATTTGTAAGTGTGATCAGCTGAACCTAATCTATTATTAAACACACGGAAGTTATTTTTGAAAAGAATAGCAATTTTGACATGGACTTAAAAACATTGGTGAATAGTTTTAAAAACGGACTATAACTGGTAGTGTCACTCATAAGGTATTTATGCTCTTTGTTATGGTTGAATGATTACAAAGAAAATTGTTGGTTATTAATTGTAGAGGGAGTTCGGAAATATATCCCCGTTTAAACAGTTTTAAATGGACAATGTATGTTCTGTCGGGTTTACTGTGGAAATTTAAAGTGAAATTTGTAACAACTTTAACCATTCACCTGGGAGGAAGCAAAAGTTGGATATTGTCTGAAATCCTACTGAAATAATAGAAAATGTATTATCAGCGATTGATCAAGGTAATTTATGTAATAGTGCCCTTCGTGTATGCGTCGGATAATGGGATTTACGACGAAATCTTCAGTGATTACAAAAAACAATTATTTCCAAACTGGAACTCACAACAAGTATTGAATTTGTCGATAAATGCTTACCCTACGAGTCTACCATTCTTCGCTGAAACTGAAGAAAAGTTAACTATGACAGCTTCGATTCAGATAATTTGGAAAGATCCAAGACTAAAATGGAATGGATACAAGTATAATAAAACTTATTCTATGTTTATTTCTCCCGATGATATATGGTTGCCGAATTTCTATCTTGCAAATACGGTGAATGAGTTGAAACCAATAGGACACGAGTCTGTGTTTTATGCCTACATTATTGCAAGTGGAGATGTCATTTGGACTCCTGGAGCAATTTTAGAGGCTCAATGTACTCCTAATGTTTTTCAGTTCCCGTTTGATACACAGCAGTGTGTTTATGTTTTCATGATGTGGGGCGTATTTTCAGGAATATATTTTCATGTTCCTTCTGATAAACCCGACTTAACTTACTTTTATCCGAATTCTGACTGGGACCTTGTAGATGCAAGGCAGAAGGTTGATCAATATTTACCGTTATACACGATCGAACTTGAAATTAGACGACAGTCTATGTACTACATTATTACAGTAGCCCTACCGACAGTACTATTTGCCTTTATGAACCCTCTTGTGTTTTGCTTACCAACTGAAGCTGGAGAAAGAATTTCACTGGGAATGACAATTTTGCTTTCTTATGCAATTTTTCTAACGATCGTGTCTTCTTCAATTCCTGCTAAATCGAATCCAATTTGTGTTGTCATCTTAGTTCTAGTTTTAATCATGGTAATGAGCGGCGTCATTGTATTCTTCCTAATCGTAACGATGCATTTTTACTACAAAACAGAAACTGATGACGTATGCTCTTGTTTGAAGTCTCTTGCAAGGAAATGCAGAAAGAAAAGGGATAAATATAGAAGTGGGACTGTTAGCGAAACAGAAGACAGTGTAACTGGACCAGAGATCTCAAACGCCCTTGACATTGTTTTCTGTGTACTCTCTTATGTTGTGTTTATTGTTCTTTTATTAGGTTACGTTTTATTCATAATTGTCACTCGATGAAAATTTCTACCTCTAATGATTAATTATACTATGGTTTTCGCGAAATCAAATTGATTTTCCTATGTATTATATAGATGTAATCAATAATATATTGTTTTTGTATATTTTTTATTGATGTTACATCACATAAAGTTTACTTCACAAGAAAAAGTGTTGTGACTTTTTGGCAGGGTTTTCCCGAGAGTGAAACAACTTGTGATTTATCAAAATTTATTACACAGGGAACATTCACTTATGGCAAGCCAAAGTGGACAAAAATCAATATTTTGTAATACTAGAAAAAATATTTTTAATATTACAAAATCATTTTTTTTTATTAGAAAATATTTTTAAATATTAGAAATTCATTTTGTAATATTATAAAATATCACACATTTTATAATATTACAAATTGAATTTGTAATACTAAAAAGTAAATTATTAGAACATAAATTTGTAATATTAAAAAAATCACTTTGCATTATTGCAAAATCAGTCACATTTTTTTAATATTACAAAATGATTTTCTAATATTAACAAATCGTAATTGAATACAACAAATCCATTTTCTAATATTAGAAAATCAATTTCTAGTATCAAAAAAGTTTCATGATATTAGAAATTCAATTGAATTCTCATTATTTAAAAGGGTTTTGTGGTATTAGAAATCAAATTTGTAATATTAGAAAACACTTATTTTGTAATATAGGAAAACACACATTTTTTATATTACAATGTATCAGAAAATAATTTTTAATATTATAAATTCATTTTGTTGTATCAAAAATTAAGTTTCTGATATTACAAATTCCTGATTAAGTGATATTACAAAATATCACACATTTGGTAATATTACGAATTGAATTTGTAATATTAGAAAATGAATTTGTTATATTAGAAAATGAATTTCAAATATTACAAAATCACTCAGCAATATTGCAAAATCCGTCACATTTTTAAAATATTACAAAATGATTTTCTAATATTAAAAAATCGTAACTGAATACAAAAAAACCATTTTCTAATATTAGAAAATCAATTTCAAATATTAAAAATCATTTTTTAATATTAGAAATTCAATTGAATTTTTAATATCAAAATATGATTTTTTAATATTAAGAAAGGTTTTGTTATATTAGAAATCAAATTTGTGACATTAAAAAAATAAATTTGTAATATCAAAAAACATTTTTTAATATTAGAAAAAACCCTCATTTTTGTCCACTTTGGCATGCCATATTCACTGCTATTTTGTTAATAATAACATATCGAACAAAGCAATTAAAACTACCAGGTATTATGTATCAATTACTTTCCAAAATGCACTCAACAAATCTTTTGTAATCAAAATGGATCGACTTTATTAAATCGACTTTAGATGACGCAGATCTGAGTTATATTTGGGACGGTCAATGTTCACTGGAATCGAGGTAAAATTATGTATACATTTACAACAAAGTCTAAAAGACCAATTTATACAGAGTTGGTTTTCTAATATGTTAAAGAGTAATCCAGGGAACCAAGGTTATAGCGGTAATCAAAAGAATGTAATCCATGGACAAAGACCAGACATATACGACAAAGAACATAAAGTAACTAAAATCATACATACAAAGTAACAAAGCAAATAAGCAACTCGGACTCCACTAAAAACTGGGAGCATGGGCCAGGTGCATCAGTAGGGTAAGCGTCCTCTGCTTTTCTAGAAACACCCGCCGAATTGCTCATAAAAAGTCAAGTCCGGGGTAGACAAACGAGGAAAGAAAAACTATGATCTGTTGAATAAATCAGTTTTCATGGTGCGGACGGATATACCATAACGATCCACGAGTTCATGATGACGATCATAAAACTCCTGTAGTGATGACTTCAATCTTGTAGCAATATAACCCTGTTCCAGAAGCCTATTTGTTAGAGTGCTAGCGCGATACAAAAAGTCTGCGTAGTTTCGGCAAGCTCTGGCATAACGTATGAGCTGTGATATGAACACTCGATACGCAGGTGCTGAACGGATTAAATAGTTCAAATGGTCATTTCTATAGTTCATTTAAAACTGAGTTCAAGTTAGAATATTACTTAAAAAAGTTAAAGAAAAAAGGACGTCAGAGTTATACGAAATTTCGTTGCAGCAATATACGATTTCCAATAGAAACTGGACGATGGAATAACATTCCCCATGAAGAGCGTTTCTGTCATCTTTGTAAGATAGATTGGTCGACTATGAATTTCACTACCTTTTTGTACGTACAAACGACGTTGTACACCAACTGTGTGTGAGTCTTATACCGACCTACTACCATAACAATCAATCTCTGTCGAAGATGCAAGGCATGTTGTCGTTATGTAATGTTGCCGTTCTAAGTAACATTGCCTTTTTTATTGCCAACATTGGCAAACATTTTACTTCAGTCAACATTATTGAACTCAATTCTCCCCTGTGCATATCGATTATACCTTGTACATGTATTGCAGCCATTGTATTGATTGTGTTCGAATGTTACTTGTATATATGTTTGTTACACTTCTGTCATGTTCACCATAATATTGTATGTTATAGATTGCCTCTTGTTACAGTCCTGTACTGTCTGACTGTATAATAAAATCTGAATCTAAAAGTTCTCCTGTCATATTATAAAATTTTCGACAGAAAAAAAGAAAAATGGAAAAAACTTTTTTTTTTTATAAAAATAATCGCAATTAATGTAAGTTTGTTTGATAAGTCGAAAATTATATTTGTACATGTATAGTACTGAATAATTACGGAAACCATTATTCCACCGGTAAGAAAAAATATAATCAAAGGATAATGACAAAATAGACACAGACATTAAGATCATGAAAAAAAAAAACGCGTAAAAACGAAAGTAAAATGAGCAATCCACTAAAATCTAGGAGCATTGACAAGGTGCACTGGTATGGTAAGCATCCATAAAATGTCAAACCGTCAAACTTCGCCTTCATCTTCGCATTTGTTATTCGATGTTTTATTGATTTCGATTCCAGAAAGAGCAAGGTGAAAAACATCCATTCATTTAGGCGGCAGCGATTTGATCTCTCTCTCTCTCTATATATATATGTATATATATATAATTAATCGTCTGAATAAAATTCGCCCCGTGCAGGTCCGGATGTCAAAAGAATAGGCCTGCAGCAGCGCTAAGCTTGTCGTAAAAGGCGACTAAATAGTGCTCAGAAACCTAGCCGGGGGCTAGGCGCTCTGCCCACAGAGCAACTGGGATGTGTGCCCCAGGTGGTGGAATGGGGTACCCCTGGCATGTTATATGCTGGGGTTGTCAGGCTATAATACGGAAAACCCGACCGCAAACCATAGTGGTGCACCGTGTTGGGAAAGATGCCACGTTTCTCGCACGTTAAAGAACCCTGCTGTGGTATTCGATAGGAGTAGGAACCTTTGCGCTCCGCCACAGGAGACTAAATTGCCCGACCTTACCCATCCCTCCCTTTTTCTAGTGGCAATCAAAATTTGTCGACCCTACTGTCCTTGTTTCCCATCCCGTTTTTCATTTCATCATCATTTCATGTTCATTTTATCATCCGTTTCATGTTCATCGTCTGAATATAGCTGAAATATTGCTGCTCGGACGTTAAACCCCAACAATCAATCAATCTGAATACAATTCAAGATCACTCTTACGGGATGATGGATCGCTGAAAACGATGCGAAACATAACAATAAATTAAATAAACTTCACAGAACTTTACGAGGATAAAACTCACAAAGTTCAAGATCAAAACAGATTATGAAGCTAAAGCACGTACGGTGTGGGTGATTGTACCTTTATCAAAGGCACACATAAGCAAACGGTAACGAGCCTGAATGAAAATAACAAAGAGGTTCTTTTTATCAAAATTAAAAGTAAAAATTAACTGTGGAAAACAATTAAAAAAGTTAAAATATAGTAGTACGGCGAATTGATGTATATCATGTAGTGCTGTACTAGCCTTAGACCAAGACCTAAAATGAATTATTTTTTCTCGTTTATTTCACCTGGAGAAGTTGTTTGTAATTTCTTCATCCAAAAGCTTTCCCGAGACACTCTTACATTTTGACCGGTTTTTATTATGTTCTATGACCGTAACAACAATGTTTTGGAGATCCTCCTGGGTGTGTCCGGCGGATCTAAGATGGCGACTTAGAGGGATGTCTGGATTGCATTTATAGTCACTGCGATGACCATTCATACGCCTGTTGAAGGGTTGTTCTGTTTCGCCAACATACTGCATACCACATCGGCACTGGAGAAGGTATATGGTATTTTCGGTTTTGCAAGTCACGTCGCTAAAAATGGCAAATTCGTTTCCAGTGCAGTAGCTTTTAATTATTTATAACACGTATTGGTGTGCGATGTCTAGGTACAGGTTTTACATCTTTTATCTCCACATGGTCGACACTGGCCCGTTGTATTTTGTTTGGGCTGAGATGAAATCTCTGCTCTTACAAGGGCATCTCTTAGGCTCCTAGGTCTACGGAATGACAGGACCGGGACCCCAGGAGAGAGCTTGGAGAGCTTAGGATGTTTTTGAATGTCTTTCCAATTTGAATGCAGTAACTGCGAGAGTTTCCCAAAGGCTGGGTTGTATGTAAGCACAAAATGAACCCTTTTGTTCTTTCTCTTAGGTTTGTACTCGAGGAGATCTTTACGGCTGATGTTGTTAGTACGTTCAAATCCCCGATCTATATCTGTTGATTGATAGCCACGCGATAACATATAACCACGGAGTTCATCTAGACGTTTGTTGGTGGTATCGTCAGATGAGCAAATACGCCGAATTCGAAGTGCCTGGCTGTATGGTATGCTTTTAGTACAATGTTTTGGATGACAACTATTGGGAGATCAGTATTGGTGACTATCAGTAGATTTGCTGTGAAGATCCATAGACATTTCCCCGTCTTTCACAAACGTAGTAGTACCCAAAAAATGTGATTTTAGTGTCAGAAATTTCATGGGTGAATTTGATTCATGGATGAACATTGTTGGCATGTGTGATAAAATTGTCTAAATTTTGTTACGACTCAGTCCATTTCATGTCAACATCATCGATAAATCGAAACCAAGAGAGGGGTTTCGATAAAGATGCTGAAATTATTTGATTTTCTAATTTACCCACGAAGATGTTTGCATACGAAGGAGCCATTTTCGTTCCCATAGCTGTACCATTGATTTGGAGGTAGTGTTCGTCGTTGAAAGTGAAGTTGTTACACTTCAAAACTAAAGTGAGTAAATTTACTAGGCAGTCAGTAGGGGAGTCCAAAATATCTCTTGATTCCCAAGCTTCTCTGCAGGCTTCTATAACGTCATCGTGTGGGATATTAGTATAGAGTGAAGTGACATCAAGGAAGACCAGAAGTGTTTCGGGAGGGGAAGGATTCATTGATTCAATTTTCCTCACTCCGTGGTGTCTTTTAAATATGACGGGAGCTTTTGAACAAGGGGTCGGAGATGGTAATCAACAAATTCAGAAATGGTTTCGGTTGGGTGACTATAAGCAGAAACTATGGGCCGTTCAGGGATATCTTTTTTATGAATTTTAGGCAGAATGTAAAAAGTCCGGATCTTGGATCCTCTGGTTTTAAGTATTCGAACTGTTCTTCAGTAATACTGCCGTCCTTGCACATTATGTTCAGTTCTGAAGTGATTTTTTCACTAAAAGATTTAGTAGGGTCGCTGGGTAGCTTTTTATAGAATCTTTCATCCGAAAGTTGACGCATTGCTTCTGAGATGTAGTTATTTTTATCCATAACTACTATGGTACTGCCTTTGTCTGCTGGTTTAATAAGTATATCGTCACGGTTTTTCAACGACTGCTTTGCTTTTTTCTCATCTGGCGTAATGTTGAAGAAAGATGAGACGTTATTGTTGGATAAGTGTTTGACATCTGCTTTTATTTTGTCAATGACATTTTCTAGAGTGCCACATTTGTTCGATTTAGGAGCCAATGGATTTTTCTTTTTGAATTTTCGAGTGTATATATCACCTTTTTCATGGTCGGAGTCAGAACTGTCAGGATCCATATCCTGTTCTTCATGTTTATTAGCAAAATGTTCTTTGAGCCTGAGGGATCTTGCAAATTTATCTAGGTCATCTTCAAGTCGAATTTCATCAATATTGTCAGGGGTAGGACAGAAATTCAAGCCTTTAGATAAAATCCCGGTTTCAGTTTCAGATAGAGCAAAAGATGAAACTTCTTAGGCGTAGTTTTGTCATGTGACAAAATATTATGTGCTTCTGTATTGTTCGAGATGTTTACGCCGTCTTGTGTGTATTTGTGAAGTTGTTTACTTCTTAATGTCTTGGATTGAATAGCTCGGATTTCGACTAATCGTCTCTGAATATTACGAATTTCAAGATCAGATAGAAAAGAACGAGCATTTTTCAGTAAATTTTGATGAGACATGTTGAAATTGGCTAGTTGATGCTTAGCTTCTTGATATAATAAATATGTATATATATATATATAAGGTCTTTTATACTATAACGAATTGGCCTACAATTAGGAGCCCCGTGCAGGTCCGGGTGTTAAAAGAATAGGCCTACAGCAGCGCTAAGCTTGTCGTAAAAGGCGACTAAATAGTGCTCAGAAACCTAGCCGGGGGCTAGGCGCTCTGCCCACAGAGCAACTGGGATGTGTGCCCCAGGTGGTGGAATGGGGTACCCCTGGCGTGTTACATGCTGGGGTTGTCAGGCTATAATACGGAAAACCTGACCGCAAACCATAGTGGTGCACCGTGTTGGGAAAGATGCCACGTTCCTCGCACGTTAAAGAACCCTGCTGTGGTATTCGATAGGAGTAGGAACCTTTGCGCTCCGCCACAGGAGGCTAAATTGCCCGACCTTACCCATCCCCCCTTTTTCTAGTGGCAATCAAAATTTGTCGACCCTATTATCCTCGTGACCCATCCTTTTTTTTATCATTTCATTTTCATTTTATCATCCATTTCATGTTCATTGTCTGAATATAGCTGAAATATTGCTGCTCGGACGTTAAACCCCAACAAACAATACAATTAGGAAATGAAACGTCGTTTTGAACTTCAGCTCACGCCATTATGGGGAATTTAAACATCACAGGAGACGAGTCTCTACGTAAAGTTCTTTCGAAAACTTCCAAATGCCATGTACCACGCTTCACAAAATGGATTTATAACTTTAAAATTCTTATGGTTGCTGTGGAAAACTATTCATTAGAATAGACGAAACCAGAACAATAATACATTGATTCATCGCTGATTGGGTAAATGTTGTCTTTAATCTTGAAACGTATGAACCCGATGTAGCCATAAACATTATCTGCTACAAGTGACAAATTATTTGTTGTACCGGCAGACAAAGCCTAAAATAACATTGTCTTTGTCTATGAGACGCATTACATTCAATGCTGCCCCGTGCAGGTCCGGGTGTTAAACGAATAGGCCTGCAGCAGCGCTAAGCTTGTCGTAAAAGGCGGCTAAATAGTGCTCAGAACCCTAGCCGGGGGCTAGGGCGCTCTGCCCACAGAGCAACTGGGATGTGTGCCCCAGGTGGTGGAATGGGGGTACCCCTGGTGTGTTACATGCTAGGGTTGTCAGGCTATACTACGGAAAATCTTACCGCAAACCATAGTGGTGCACCGTGTTGGGAAAGATGCCACGTTCCTCGCACGTTTAATAACCCTACTGTGGTATTCTTCCGGAGTAGGAACCATAGGGCTCCACCACAGGAGGCTAAATTGCCCGACCCTACCCACCTCTCCCTTTTTCCAGTGGCAATCAAAATTTGTCGACCCCACTGTCCCATCCCTTTTTCATTTCATCATCATTTCATGTTCATTTTATCATCAATGTCATGTTCATTGTCTGAATATAGTTGAAATATTGCTGCTAGGACGTTAAACCCGAACAAACAAACAAACATCCAATGCTTATTATTGGAAGGGTAATCAAGGGAACCAGACAAACACGACAAAGAACATAAACTAAAATTATGCATACAAAATACCGAAAGTAAATGAGCAACTCGGACTCCACTAAAACTAGGAGCATGGACCAGGTGTACCGGTAGGGTAAGCGTCCTCTGCTTTTCTAGAAACTCTCGCCGAGTTATTGATAAAAAAGTCAAATCCGGGGTTGAGGAAAGAGGAAAGGAAAACTGTGACACATTGAACAAATCAGTTTTCATGGTACAGATGGATACACCGTTACGATCCACGAGTTCATGATGGCGACTATAAAACTTCTGAAGTGATGACTTCATCAACCTTGTAGCAACATAACCCTGTTCCAGAAGCCTAATTGTACGAAATCTAGCGCGATACAAAAAGTTTGCGTAGTTACAGCAAGCTCTAGCATAACGTATGAGTTGTGATATGAAAACTCCATACGCAGGTGCTGAATGGATGTTGACACAGATGAAATAAATGTTTCCAATTCTGAATGAAAAGTCATCACGTTTGTCGTAAAGTTTGGTCAGTAGTTTTCCTTTACTATCGATCTCTAAGTGTAGATGAAGATAAGAGGAAGACAATAATAGCAATAATGGGACTTGTACTGCTATCACACTTTCGAAAGACGACACAGTGGAAAACCATAAATCAGTGCTAGCCTCTTTTAGTCTCTCTACTAATTATGATGATTGTAATTTACCGCCTATGTACTGGATTGCAAAACTCTACAAGAATCCATACAAACAACTTCTATACTCTATAAGTGTCAGAGAGGGTCTCCAGTTGGTATATCACAATAGTTTCAAGACCTATAATTTTTTCATCCATTTAAACTAACTACTATTCACAATACTCACAGATCTCCATGTAACTACGCAGACCTTGTCCCGGGCTAGACTTCTATAATTAGGCTTCTGGAATAGTGGTATTATAACGGTTCACTGAGCTTAGTAATTGGTGTACAATTAATGTGCCACCACCACCTATGTTTAAAAGGTACACAGGGACCTCATAGTACAAGTTAAGCTAGTACTCACAGAAAAAAAACATCACATTTTCACAGATTTGTAATAGAGTGAACCTGTTCAGTTTTTTATGTGTAATTTAATATAGAAATGATTGTACTATTAATAAATGATAGACTCTGATTACGAAGTCGCCTAAGGCGATTCGCTCACGGTTTGGATCTCTTTTCTAGTAAGACTCTCGTGTGTCAATTTTCCGTAGTTACGTAATGTTTTGTAATGCACGTCATTCACAAGGAAGCTAGATATGTGCGAGGATCCATCTCACCAGCGAATGAATGCTATTGTCAGATGATCGAATAGATTTTGTGCTTGGTTTGTGATGTTATTCTCTCATGTGACAATTGCTAGGATTAACAACCATGGAACGACAAAGCCAGGTCAACTAGACAACTGGACAGGGTGATATAAAATCTTCACAAATATGGGGCAGAACATATCTATTAATTTGAGATCAATTTTCAATAACAGCACAAGACACACAGACAAAAATGAAAGTGAACATGTGGTTTGGCAACATGGGAAAACTACGGCTGGTTGAACTATACTACGATTATTTTCGTTTGCGGGAGACACTGGACTCAATACCATAACTTTAAATAAAAAAGGTTAGATAGTCTGAAATGATAATTCCAAGCTGGAAAACAAGTTCGTTTTCCATATTTTTGAACCAAGAGGTGGTAGTAAAAATTCTAAAATTAAAGTGACATCTTGTCTGGGTTGACCGTTACAGTATGTTTCTACAAGGTTGAAATCATCATTACATATTTTTAGCCCCTTGCAAGTCCGGGTGTTAAAAGAATAGGCCTGCAGCAGCGCTAAGCTTGTCGTAAAAGGCGGCTAAATAGTGCTCAGAACCCTAGCCGGGGGCTAGGGCGCTCTGCCCACAGAGCAACTGGGATGTGTGCCCCAGGTGGTGGAATGGGGGTACCCCTGGTGTGTTACATGCTAGGGTTGTCAGGCTATACTACGGAAAACCTGACCGCAAACCATAGTGGTGCACCGTGTTGGGAAAGATGCCACGTTCCTCGCACGTTTAATAACCCTACTGTGGTATTCTTCCGGAGTAGGAACCATAGGGCTCCACCACAGGAGGCTAAATTGCCCGACCCTACCCACCTCTCCGTTTTTCCAGTGGCAATCAAAATTTGTCGACCCCACTGTCCCATCCCTTTTTCATTTCATCATCATTTCATGTTCATTTTATCATCAATGTCATGTTCATTGTCTGAATATAGTTGAAATATTGCTGCTAGGACGTTAAACCCGAACAAACAAACAAACATCCAATGCTTATTATTGGAAGGGTAATCAAGGGAACCAGACAAACACGACAAAGAACATAAAGTAACTAAAATTATGCATACAAAATACCGAAAGTAAATGAGCAACTCGGACTCCACTAAAACTAGGAGCATGGACCAGGTGTACCGGTAGGGTAAGCGTCCTCTGCTTTTCTAGAAACTCTCGCCGAGTTATTGATAAAAAAGTCAAATCCGGGGTTGAGGAAAGAGGAAAGGAAAACTGTGACACATTGAACAAATCAGTTTTCATGGTACAGATGGATACACCGTTACGATCCACGAGTTCATGATGGCGACTATAAAACTTCTGAAGTGATGACTTCATCAACCTTGTAGCAACATAACCCTGTTCCAGAAGCCTAATTGTACGAAATCTAGCGCGATACAAAAAGTTTGCGTAGTTACAGCAAGCTCTAGCATAACGTATGAGTTGTGATATGAAAACTCCATACGCAGGTGCTGAATGGATGTTGACACAGATGAAATAAATGTTTCCAATTCTGAATGAAAAGTCATCACGTTTGTCGTAAAGTTTGGTCAATAGTTTTCCTTTACTATCGATCTCTAAGTGTAGATGAAGATAAGAGGAAGACAATAATAGCAATAATGGGACTTGTACTGCTATCACACTTTCGAAAGACGACACAGTGGAAAACCATAAATCAGTGCTAGCCTCTTTTAGTCTCTCTACTAATTATGATGATTGTAATTTACCGCCTATGTACTGGATTGCAAAACTCTACAAGAATCCATACAAACAACTTCTATACTCTATAAGTGTCAGAGAGGGTCTCCAGTTGGTATATCACAATAGTTTCAAGACCTATAATTTTTTCATCCATTTAAACTAACTACTATTCACAATACTCACAGATCTCCATGTAACTACGCAGACCTTGTCCCGGGCTAGACTTCTATAATTAGGCTTCTGGAATAGTGGTATTATAACGGTTCACTGAGCTTAGTAATTGGTGTACAATTAATGTGCCACCACCACCTATGTTTAAAAGGTACACAGGGACCTCATAGTACAAGTTAAGCTAGTACTCACAGAAAAAAAACATCACATTTTCACAGATTTGTAATAGAGTGAACCTGTTCAGTTTTTTATGTGTAATTTAATATAGAAATGATTGTACTATTAATAAATGATAGACTCTGATTACGAAGTCGCCTAAGGCGATTCGCTCACGGTTTGGATCTCTTTTCTAGTAAGACTCTCGTGTGTCAATTTTCCGTAGTTACGTAATGTTTTGTAATGCACGTCATTCACAAGGAAGCTAGATATGTGCGAGGATCCATCTCACCAGCGAATGAATGCTATTGTCAGATGATCGAATAGATTTTGTGCTTGGTTTGTGATGTTATTCTCTCATGTGACAATTGCTAGGATTAACAACCATGGAACGACAAAGCCAGGTCAACTAGACAACTGGACAGGGTGATATAAAATCTTCACAAATATGGGGCAGAACATATCTATTAATTTGAGATCAATTTTCAATAACAGCACAAGACACACAGACAAAAATGAAAGTGAACATGTGGTTTGGCAACATGGGAAAACTACGGCTGGTTGAACTATACTACGATTATTTTCGTTTGCGGGAGACACTGGACTCAATACCATAACTTTAAATAAAAAAGGTTAGATAGTCTGAAATGATAATTCCAAGCTGGAAAACAAGTTCGTTTTCCATATTTTTGAACCAAGAGGTGGTAGTAAAAATTCTAAAATTAAAGTGACATCTTGTCTGGGTTGACCGTTACAGTATGTTTCTACAAGGTTGAAATCATCATTACATATTTTTAGCCCCTTGCAAGTCCGGGTGTTAAAAGAATAGGCCTGCAGCAGCGCTAAGCTTGTCGTAAAAGGCGGCTAAATAGTGCTCAGAACCCTAGCCGGGGGCTAGGGCGCTCTGCCCACAGAGCAACTGGGATGTGTGCCCCAGGTGGTGGAATGGGGGTACCCCTGGTGTGTTACATGCTAGGGTTGTCAGGCTATACTACGGAAAACCTGACCGCAAACCATAGTGGTGCACCGTGTTGGGAAAGATGCCACGTTCCTCGCACGTTTAATAACCCTACTGTGGTATTCTTCCGGAGTAGGAACCATAGGGCTCCACCACAGGAGGCTAAATTGCCCGACCCTACCCACCTCTCCGTTTTTCCAGTGGCAATCAAAATTTGTCGACCCCACTGTCCCATCCCTTTTTCATTTCATCATCATTTCATGTTCATTTTATCATCAATGTCATGTTCATTGTCTGAATATAGTTGAAATATTGCTGCTAGGACGTTAAACCCGAACAAACAAACAAACATCCAATGCTTATTATTGGAAGGGTAATCAAGGGAACCAGACAAACACGACAAAGAACATAAAGTAACTAAAATTATGCATACAAAATACCGAAAGTAAATGAGCAACTCGGACTCCACTAAAACTAGGAGCATGGACCAGGTGTACCGGTAGGGTAAGCGTCCTCTGCTTTTCTAGAAACTCTCGCCGAGTTATTGATAAAAAAGTCAAATCCGGGGTTGAGGAAAGAGGAAAGGAAAACTGTGACACATTGAACAAATCAGTTTTCATGGTACAGATGGATACACCGTTACGATCCACGAGTTCATGATGGCGACTATAAAACTTCTGAAGTGATGACTTCATCAACCTTGTAGCAACATAACCCTGTTCCAGAAGCCTAATTGTACGAAATCTAGCGCGATACAAAAAGTTTGCGTAGTTACAGCAAGCTCTAGCATAACGTATGAGTTGTGATATGAAAACTCCATACGCAGGTGCTGAATGGATGTTGACACAGATGAAATAAATGTTTCCAATTCTGAATGAAAAGTCATCACGTTTGTCGTAAAGTTTGGTCAATAGTTTTCCTTTACTATCGATCTCTAAGTGTAGATGAAGATAAGAGGAAGACAATAATAGCAATAATGGGACTTGTACTGCTATCACACTTTCGAAAGACGACACAGTGGAAAACCATAAATCAGTGCTAGCCTCTTTTAGTCTCTCTACTAATTATGATGATTGTAATTTACCGCCTATGTACTGGATTGCAAAACTCTACAAGAATCCATACAAACAACTTCTATACTCTATAAGTGTCAGAGAGGGTCTCCAGTTGGTATATCACAATAGTTTCAAGACCTATAATTTTTTCATCCATTTAAACTAACTACTATTCACAATACTCACAGATCTCCATGTAACTACGCAGACCTTGTCCCGGGCTAGACTTCTATAATTAGGCTTCTGGAATAGTGGTATTATAACGGTTCACTGAGCTTAGTAATTGGTGTACAATTAATGTGCCACCACCACCTATGTTTAAAAGGTACACAGGGACCTCATAGTACAAGTTAAGCTAGTACTCACAGAAAAAAAACATCACATTTTCACAGATTTGTAATAGAGTGAACCTGTTCAGTTTTTTATGTGTAATTTAATATAGAAATGATTGTACTATTAATAAATGATAGACTCTGATTACGAAGTCGCCTAAGGCGATTCGCTCACGGTTTGGATCTCTTTTCTAGTAAGACTCTCGTGTGTCAATTTTCCGTATTTACGTAATGTTTTGTAATGCACGTCATTCACAAGGAAGCTAGATATGTGCGAGGATCCATCTCACCAGCGAATGAATGCTATTGTCAGATGATCGAATAGATTTTGTGCTTGGTTTGTGATGTTATTCTCTCATGTGACAATTGCTAGGATTAACAACCATGGAACGACAAAGCCAGGTCAACTAGACAACTGGACAGGGTGATATAAAATCTTCACAAATATGGGGCAGAACATATCTATTAATTTGAGATCAATTTTCAATAACAGCACAAGACACACAGACAAAAATGAAAGTGAACATGTGGTTTGGCAACATGGGAAAACTACGGCTGGTTGAACTATACTACGATTATTTTCGTTTGCGGGAGACACTGGACTCAATACCATAACTTTAAATAAAAAAGGTTAGATAGTCTGAAATGATAATTCCAAGCTGGAAAACAAGTTCGTTTTCCATATTTTTGAACCAAGAGGTGGTAGTAAAAATTCTAAAATTAAAGTGACATCTTGTCTGGGTTGACCGTTACAGTATGTTTCTACAAGGTTGAAATCATCATTACATATTTTTAGCCCCTTGCAAGTCCGGGTGTTAAAAGAATAGGCCTGCAGCAGCGCTAAGCTTGTCGTAAAAGGCGGCTAAATAGTGCTCAGAACCCTAGCCGGGGGCTAGGGCGCTCTGCCCACAGAGCAACTGGGATGTGTGCCCCAGGTGGTGGAATGGGGGTACCCCTGGTGTGTTACATGCTAGGGTTGTCAGGCTATACTACGGAAAACCTGACCGCAAACCATAGTGGTGCACCGTGTTGGGAAAGATGCCACGTTCCTCGCACGTTTAATAACCCTACTGTGGTATTCTTCCGGAGTAGGAACCATAGGGCTCCACCACAGGAGGCTAAATTGCCCGACCCTACCCACCTCTCCGTTTTTCCAGTGGCAATCAAAATTTGTCGACCCCACTGTCCCATCCCTTTTTCATTTCATCATCATTTCATGTTCATTTTATCATCAATGTCATGTTCATTGTCTGAATATAGTTGAAATATTGCTGCTAGGACGTTAAACCCGAACAAACAAACAAACATCCAATGCTTATTATTGGAAGGGTAATCAAGGGAACCAGACAAACACGACAAAGAACATAAAGTAACTAAAATTATGCATACAAAATACCGAAAGTAAATGAGCAACTCGGACTCCACTAAAACTAGGAGCATGGACCAGGTGTACCGGTAGGGTAAGCGTCCTCTGCTTTTCTAGAAACTCTCGCCGAGTTATTGATAAAAAAGTCAAATCCGGGGTTGAGGAAAGAGGAAAGGAAAACTGTGACACATTGAACAAATCAGTTTTCATGGTACAGATGGATACACCGTTACGATCCACGAGTTCATGATGGCGACTATAAAACTTCTGAAGTGATGACTTCATCAACCTTGTAGCAACATAACCCTGTTCCAGAAGCCTAATTGTACGAAATCTAGCGCGATACAAAAAGTTTGCGTAGTTACAGCAAGCTCTAGCATAACGTATGAGTTGTGATATGAAAACTCCATACGCAGGTGCTGAATGGATGTTGACACAGATGAAATAAATGTTTCCAATTCTGAATGAAAAGTCATCACGTTTGTCGTAAAGTTTGGTCAATAGTTTTCCTTTACTATCGATCTCTAAGTGTAGATGAAGATAAGAGGAAGACAATAATAGCAATAATGGGACTTGTACTGCTATCACACTTTCGAAAGACGACACAGTGGAAAACCATAAATCAGTGCTAGCCTCTTTTAGTCTCTCTACTAATTATGATGATTGTAATTTACCGCCTATGTACTGGATTGCAAAACTCTACAAGAATCCATACAAACAACTTCTATACTCTATAAGTGTCAGAGAGGGTCTCCAGTTGGTATATCACAATAGTTTCAAGACCTATAATTTTTTCATCCATTTAAACTAACTACTATTCACAATACTCACAGATCTCCATGTAACTACGCAGACCTTGTCCCGGGCTAGACTTCTATAATTAGGCTTCTGGAATAGTGGTATTATAACGGTTCACTGAGCTTAGTAATTGGTGTACAATTAATGTGCCACCACCACCTATGTTTAAAAGGTACACAGGGACCTCATAGTACAAGTTAAGCTAGTACTCACAGAAAAAAAACATCACATTTTCACAGATTTGTAATAGAGTGAACCTGTTCAGTTTTTTATGTGTAATTTAATATAGAAATGATTGTACTATTAATAAATGATAGACTCTGATTACGAAGTCGCCTAAGGCGATTCGCTCACGGTTTGGATCTCTTTTCTAGTAAGACTCTCGTGTGTCAATTTTCCGTATTTACGTAATGTTTTGTAATGCACGTCATTCACAAGGAAGCTAGATATGTGCGAGGATCCATCTCACCAGCGAATGAATGCTATTGTCAGATGATCGAATAGATTTTGTGCTTGGTTTGTGATGTTATTCTCTCATGTGACAATTGCTAGGATTAACAACCATGGAACGACAAAGCCAGGTCAACTAGACAACTGGACAGGGTGATATAAAATCTTCACAAATATGGGGCAGAACATATCTATTAATTTGAGATCAATTTTCAATAACAGCACAAGACACACAGACAAAAATGAAAGTGAACATGTGGTTTGGCAACATGGGAAAACTACGGCTGGTTGAACTATACTACGATTATTTTCGTTTGCGGGAGACACTGGACTCAATACCATAACTTTAAATAAAAAAGGTTAGATAGTCTGAAATGATAATTCCAAGCTGGAAAACAAGTTCGTTTTCCATATTTTTGAACCAAGAGGTGGTAGTAAAAATTCTAAAATTAAAGTGACATCTTGTCTGGGTTGACCGTTACAGTATGTTTCTACAAGGTTGAAATCATCATTACATATTTTTAGCCCCTTGCAAGTCCGGGTGTTAAAAGAATAGGCCTGCAGCAGCGCTAAGCTTGTCGTAAAAGGCGGCTAAATAGTGCTCAGAACCCTAGCCGGGGGCTAGGGCGCTCTGCCCACAGAGCAACTGGGATGTGTGCCCCAGGTGGTGGAATGGGGGTACCCCTGGTGTGTTACATGCTAGGGTTGTCAGGCTATACTACGGAAAACCTGACCGCAAACCATAGTGGTGCACCGTGTTGGGAAAGATGCCACGTTCCTCGCACGTTTAATAACCCTACTGTGGTATTCTTCCGGAGTAGGAACCATAGGGCTCCACCACAGGAGGCTAAATTGCCCGACCCTACCCACCTCTCCGTTTTTCCAGTGGCAATCAAAATTTGTCGACCCCACTGTCCCATCCCTTTTTCATTTCATCATCATTTCATGTTCATTTTATCATCAATGTCATGTTCATTGTCTGAATATAGTTGAAATATTGCTGCTAGGACGTTAAACCCGAACAAACAAACAAACATCCAATGCTTATTATTGGAAGGGTAATCAAGGGAACCAGACAAACACGACAAAGAACATAAAGTAACTAAAATTATGCATACAAAATACCGAAAGTAAATGAGCAACTCGGACTCCACTAAAACTAGGAGCATGGACCAGGTGTACCGGTAGGGTAAGCGTCCTCTGCTTTTCTAGAAACTCTCGCCGAGTTATTGATAAAAAAGTCAAATCCGGGGTTGAGGAAAGAGGAAAGGAAAACTGTGACACATTGAACAAATCAGTTTTCATGGTACAGATGGATACACCGTTACGATCCACGAGTTCATGATGGCGACTATAAAACTTCTGAAGTGATGACTTCATCAACCTTGTAGCAACATAACCCTGTTCCAGAAGCCTAATTGTACGAAATCTAGCGCGATACAAAAAGTTTGCGTAGTTACAGCAAGCTCTAGCATAACGTATGAGTTGTGATATGAAAACTCCATACGCAGGTGCTGAATGGATGTTGACACAGATGAAATAAATGTTTCCAATTCTGAATGAAAAGTCATCACGTTTGTCGTAAAGTTTGGTCAATAGTTTTCCTTTACTATCGATCTCTAAGTGTAGATGAAGATAAGAGGAAGACAATAATAGCAATAATGGGACTTGTACTGCTATCACACTTTCGAAAGACGACACAGTGGAAAACCATAAATCAGTGCTAGCCTCTTTTAGTCTCTCTACTAATTATGATGATTGTAATTTACCGCCTATGTACTGGATTGCAAAACTCTACAAGAATCCATACAAACAACTTCTATACTCTATAAGTGTCAGAGAGGGTCTCCAGTTGGTATATCACAATAGTTTCAAGACCTATAATTTTTTCATCCATTTAAACTAACTACTATTCACAATACTCACAGATCTCCATGTAACTACGCAGACCTTGTCCCGGGCTAGACTTCTATAATTAGGCTTCTGGAATAGTGGTATTATAACGGTTCACTGAGCTTAGTAATTGGTGTACAATTAATGTGCCACCACCACCTATGTTTAAAAGGTACACAGGGACCTCATAGTACAAGTTAAGCTAGTACTCACAGAAAAAAAACATCACATTTTCACAGATTTGTAATAGAGTGAACCTGTTCAGTTTTTTATGTGTAATTTAATATAGAAATGATTGTACTATTAATAAATGATAGACTCTGATTACGAAGTCGCCTAAGGCGATTCGCTCACGGTTTGGATCTCTTTTCTAGTAAGACTCTCGTGTGTCAATTTTCCGTATTTACGTAATGTTTTGTAATGCACGTCATTCACAAGGAAGCTAGATATGTGCGAGGATCCATCTCACCAGCGAATGAATGCTATTGTCAGATGATCGAATAGATTTTGTGCTTGGTTTGTGATGTTATTCTCTCATGTGACAATTGCTAGGATTAACAACCATGGAACGACAAAGCCAGGTCAACTAGACAACTGGACAGGGTGATATAAAATCTTCACAAATATGGGGCAGAACATATCTATTAATTTGAGATCAATTTTCAATAACAGCACAAGACACACAGACAAAAATGAAAGTGAACATGTGGTTTGGCAACATGGGAAAACTACGGCTGGTTGAACTATACTACGATTATTTTCGTTTGCGGGAGACACTGGACTCAATACCATAACTTTAAATAAAAAAGGTTAGATAGTCTGAAATGATAATTCCAAGCTGGAAAACAAGTTCGTTTTCCATATTTTTGAACCAAGAGGTGGTAGTAAAAATTCTAAAATTAAAGTGACATCTTGTCTGGGTTGACCGTTACAGTATGTTTCTACAAGGTTGAAATCATCATTACATATTTTTAGCCCCTTGCAAGTCCGGGTGTTAAAAGAATAGGCCTGCAGCAGCGCTAAGCTTGTCGTAAAAGGCGGCTAAATAGTGCTCAGAACCCTAGCCGGGGGCTAGGGCGCTCTGCCCACAGAGCAACTGGGATGTGTGCCCCAGGTGGTGGAATGGGGGTACCCCTGGTGTGTTACATGCTAGGGTTGTCAGGCTATACTACGGAAAACCTGACCGCAAACCATAGTGGTGCACCGTGTTGGGAAAGATGCCACGTTCCTCGCACGTTTAATAACCCTACTGTGGTATTCTTCCGGAGTAGGAACCATAGGGCTCCACCACAGGAGGCTAAATTGCCCGACCCTACCCACCTCTCCGTTTTTCCAGTGGCAATCAAAATTTGTCGACCCCACTGTCCCATCCCTTTTTCATTTCATCATCATTTCATGTTCATTTTATCATCAATGTCATGTTCATTGTCTGAATATAGTTGAAATATTGCTGCTAGGACGTTAAACCCGAACAAACAAACAAACATCCAATGCTTATTATTGGAAGGGTAATCAAGGGAACCAGACAAACACGACAAAGAACATAAAGTAACTAAAATTATGCATACAAAATACCGAAAGTAAATGAGCAACTCGGACTCCACTAAAACTAGGAGCATGGACCAGGTGTACCGGTAGGGTAAGCGTCCTCTGCTTTTCTAGAAACTCTCGCCGAGTTATTGATAAAAAAGTCAAATCCGGGGTTGAGGAAAGAGGAAAGGAAAACTGTGACACATTGAACAAATCAGTTTTCATGGTACAGATGGATACACCGTTACGATCCACGAGTTCATGATGGCGACTATAAAACTTCTGAAGTGATGACTTCATCAACCTTGTAGCAACATAACCCTGTTCCAGAAGCCTAATTGTACGAAATCTAGCGCGATACAAAAAGTTTGCGTAGTTACAGCAAGCTCTAGCATAACGTATGAGTTGTGATATGAAAACTCCATACGCAGGTGCTGAATGGATGTTGACACAGATGAAATAAATGTTTCCAATTCTGAATGAAAAGTCATCACGTTTGTCGTAAAGTTTGGTCAATAGTTTTCCTTTACTATCGATCTCTAAGTGTAGATGAAGATAAGAGGAAGACAATAATAGCAATAATGGGACTTGTACTGCTATCACACTTTCGAAAGACGACACAGTGGAAAACCATAAATCAGTGCTAGCCTCTTTTAGTCTCTCTACTAATTATGATGATTGTAATTTACCGCCTATGTACTGGATTGCAAAACTCTACAAGAATCCATACAAACAACTTCTATACTCTATAAGTGTCAGAGAGGGTCTCCAGTTGGTATATCACAATAGTTTCAAGACCTATAATTTTTTCATCCATTTAAACTAACTACTATTCACAATACTCACAGATCTCCATGTAACTACGCAGACCTTGTCCCGGGCTAGACTTCTATAATTAGGCTTCTGGAATAGTGGTATTATAACGGTTCACTGAGCTTAGTAATTGGTGTACAATTAATGTGCCACCACCACCTATGTTTAAAAGGTACACAGGGACCTCATAGTACAAGTTAAGCTAGTACTCACAGAAAAAAAACATCACATTTTCACAGATTTGTAATAGAGTGAACCTGTTCAGTTTTTTATGTGTAATTTAATATAGAAATGATTGTACTATTAATAAATGATAGACTCTGATTACGAAGTCGCCTAAGGCGATTCGCTCACGGTTTGGATCTCTTTTCTAGTAAGACTCTCGTGTGTCAATTTTCCGTATTTACGTAATGTTTTGTAATGCACGTCATTCACAAGGAAGCTAGATATGTGCGAGGATCCATCTCACCAGCGAATGAATGCTATTGTCAGATGATCGAATAGATTTTGTGCTTGGTTTGTGATGTTATTCTCTCATGTGACAATTGCTAGGATTAACAACCATGGAACGACAAAGCCAGGTCAACTAGACAACTGGACAGGGTGATATAAAATCTTCACAAATATGGGGCAGAACATATCTATTAATTTGAGATCAATTTTCAATAACAGCACAAGACACACAGACAAAAATGAAAGTGAACATGTGGTTTGGCAACATGGGAAAACTACGGCTGGTTGAACTATACTACGATTATTTTCGTTTGCGGGAGACACTGGACTCAATACCATAACTTTAAATAAAAAAGGTTAGATAGTCTGAAATGATAATTCCAAGCTGGAAAACAAGTTCGTTTTCCATATTTTTGAACCAAGAGGTGGTAGTAAAAATTCTAAAATTAAAGTGACATCTTGTCTGGGTTGACCGTTACAGTATGTTTCTACAAGGTTGAAATCATCATTACATATTTTTAGCCCCTTGCAAGTCCGGGTGTTAAAAGAATAGGCCTGCAGCAGCGCTAAGCTTGTCGTAAAAGGCGGCTAAATAGTGCTCAGAACCCTAGCCGGGGGCTAGGGCGCTCTGCCCACAGAGCAACTGGGATGTGTGCCCCAGGTGGTGGAATGGGGGTACCCCTGGTGTGTTACATGCTAGGGTTGTCAGGCTATACTACGGAAAACCTGACCGCAAACCATAGTGGTGCACCGTGTTGGGAAAGATGCCACGTTCCTCGCACGTTTAATAACCCTACTGTGGTATTCTTCCGGAGTAGGAACCATAGGGCTCCACCACAGGAGGCTAAATTGCCCGACCCTACCCACCTCTCCGTTTTTCCAGTGGCAATCAAAATTTGTCGACCCCACTGTCCCATCCCTTTTTCATTTCATCATCATTTCATGTTCATTTTATCATCAATGTCATGTTCATTGTCTGAATATAGTTGAAATATTGCTGCTAGGACGTTAAACCCGAACAAACAAACAAACATCCAATGCTTATTATTGGAAGGGTAATCAAGGGAACCAGACAAACACGACAAAGAACATAAAGTAACTAAAATTATGCATACAAAATACCGAAAGTAAATGAGCAACTCGGACTCCACTAAAACTAGGAGCATGGACCAGGTGTACCGGTAGGGTAAGCGTCCTCTGCTTTTCTAGAAACTCTCGCCGAGTTATTGATAAAAAAGTCAAATCCGGGGTTGAGGAAAGAGGAAAGGAAAACTGTGACACATTGAACAAATCAGTTTTCATGGTACAGATGGATACACCGTTACGATCCACGAGTTCATGATGGCGACTATAAAACTTCTGAAGTGATGACTTCATCAACCTTGTAGCAACATAACCCTGTTCCAGAAGCCTAATTGTACGAAATCTAGCGCGATACAAAAAGTTTGCGTAGTTACAGCAAGCTCTAGCATAACGTATGAGTTGTGATATGAAAACTCCATACGCAGGTGCTGAATGGATGTTGACACAGATGAAATAAATGTTTCCAATTCTGAATGAAAAGTCATCACGTTTGTCGTAAAGTTTGGTCAATAGTTTTCCTTTACTATCGATCTCTAAGTGTAGATGAAGATAAGAGGAAGACAATAATAGCAATAATGGGACTTGTACTGCTATCACACTTTCGAAAGACGACACAGTGGAAAACCATAAATCAGTGCTAGCCTCTTTTAGTCTCTCTACTAATTATGATGATTGTAATTTACCGCCTATGTACTGGATTGCAAAACTCTACAAGAATCCATACAAACAACTTCTATACTCTATAAGTGTCAGAGAGGGTCTCCAGTTGGTATATCACAATAGTTTCAAGACCTATAATTTTTTCATCCATTTAAACTAACTACTATTCACAATACTCACAGATCTCCATGTAACTACGCAGACCTTGTCCCGGGCTAGACTTCTATAATTAGGCTTCTGGAACACTGGTATTATAACGGTTCACTGAGCTTAGTAATTGGTGTACAATTAATGTGCCACCACCACCTATGTTTAAAAGGTACACAGGGACCTCATAGTACAAGTTAAGCTAGTACTCACAGAAAAAAAAACATCACATTTTCACAGATTTGTAATAGAGTGAACCTGTTCAGTTTTTTATGTGTAATTTAATATAGAAATGATTGTACTATTAATAAATGATAGACTCTGATTACGAAGTCGCCTAAGGCGATTCGCTCACGGTTTGGATCTCTTTTCTAGTAAGACTCTCGTGTGTCAATTTTCCGTATTTACGTAATGTTTTGTAATGCACGTCATTCACAAGGAAGCTAGATATGTGCGAGGATCCATCTCACCAGCGAATGAATGCTATTGTCAGATGATCGAATAGATTTTGTGCTTGGTTTGTGATGTTATTCTCTCATGTGACAATTGCTAGGATTAACAACCATGGAACGACAAAGCCAGGTCAACTAGACAACTGGACAGGGTGATATAAAATCTTCACAAATATGGGGCAGAACATATCTATTAATTTGAGATCAATTTTCAATAACAGCACAAGACACACAGACAAAAATGAAAGTGAACATGTGATTTGGCAACATGGGAAAACTACGGCTGGTTGAACTATACTACGATTATTTTCGTTTGCGGGAGACACTGGACTCAATACCATAACTTTAAATAAAAAAGGTTAGATAGTCTGAAATGATAATTCCAAGCTGGAAAACAAGTTCGTTTTCCATATTTTTGAACCAAGAGGTGGTAGTAAAAATTCTAAAATTAAAGTGACATCTTGTCTGGGTTGACCGTTACAGTATGTTTCTACAAGGTTGAAATCATCATTACATATTTTTAGCCCCTTGCAAGTCCGGGTGTTAAAAGAATAGGCCTGCAGCAGCGCTAAGCTTGTCGTAAAAGGCGACTAAATAGTGCACAGAAACCTAGCCGGGGGCTAGGCGCTCTGCCCACAGAGCAACTGGGATGTGTGCCCCAGGTGGTGGAATGGGGTACCCCTGGCGTGTTACATGCTGGGGTTGTCAGGCTATAATACGGAAAACCTGACCGCAAACCATAGTGGTGCACCGTGTTGGGAAAAATGCCACGTTCCTCGCACGTTAAAGAACCCTGCTGTGGTATTCGATAGGAGTAGGAACCTTTGCGCTCCGCCACAGGAGGCTAAATTGCCCGACCTTACCCATCCCCCTTTTTCCAGTGGCAATCAAAATTTGTCGACCCTATTATCCTTGTGACCCATCCTCTTTTTTCATTTCATGTTCATTTTATCATCCATTTCATGTTCATTGTCTGAATATAGCTGAAATATTGCTGCTCGGACGTTAAACCCCAACAAACAAACAAACAAACATATTTTTTATGGGCGTCTTCATGATCCCGTGGATCGTTACCATTTTTTATCTGCACCATGATTACCAATTTCTTCACCTTACCATAGATATCTTTTCCTCTTTTGTGTACCATAGACTTTTCTTTTTTTAAGACTCTCGGCGGGCGTTTCTGGAAAAGCTGAGGATGCTTACTCTTCCGGTGCACCTAGTTCATGCTACAAGTTTTTAGTGGCGTCCGAGTTTCATATTTACTTTTGCTTCTTTGTACGTGTTATATCATGTTCTTTGTTGTGTATGTCTGTTCTATGTGTATCTAAAACTGGCAAGAATTAATCAAGTGGGTTTATTCAATGACTGATTTCTATCATATATATGCTTTTCCTGATATTTTTTTGTAAAGTATGGAAATGCTCGTTTGTTACATTGTATCTACTGATATTTTTTAAATTCATTTTCCAATATATAAACTGCAAATATGGATTTCAGTTTTGGGTCATTTGAAATTCAGTCGTAAAATTAATATTTAGACGTATTACAGAAAAAATATTATTAGAAATGTCCATCTTTTAAATTCTTTACATGAAGCAAAGGACTTGTACATTTTCTTCTTTGTCCATATGTACAGTCATTACCTAGCGTAAAATAAAAGCACAATTTTTTGCTTTACATGTATAATTCATAAGTGAATCCAAAGTTTAGTTTTATATAAGTGCATCCATTATTGCAAGCCTTTTTGTATCACAATTGAATCATAACCGAAATGTGTCAAACTTGTTGATTATAATAAATCTACGCAAATGTTCTGGTTTGATTATGGTTGTATTAAGCTACGCGTAACCTCTGCTTTTGCTTGTTTCCTAAAATAGGGAATTTATAATGTAATTGGTAACTCTGTGCAAAGTTTTAGCGAAAACCTTTGATATTACACTCAGTTGGCTTATTTAGTGGGATCAGCTTGCCCAAATTGCTTGTTTTCCATGGAGAATGTATTGTTTAGAAGCTACGCTACTTTGACATGAATTCACCTCTAGCAAATAGTATTTATAAACGATCAAAATGTTATTGTTACTCATAAGTATTAAAGTTCACTGGTAACAAAGAGGAATTTTGTTTGAATATTACTGAGCGAATTCGAATCAAACTCCCGTTTTCAGAGTTTAAATAGACAATGTTTGTTAGGTCGGATATATTGCTTGATCTTCGTCTGAAGACAACAATGATATATGCAAACTGAGAATAAAAACACTCGATGCTTGTACAAGGAAAACATTTGACCTGTGACGAAAGAAAAAAAATGCATATTGTCGACAATTCTATCGAATAATATGAAATGTATTATCAGCGACTGATCGAGGTGATTTATGTAATTGTGCCCTTCGCATGTGTGTCGGATTATGGGATTTACGACGAAATCTTCAGTGACTACAAAAAACAATTATTACCAAACTGGAGCTCAGAACAAGTATTGAATTTGTCAGTAAAAGCTTACCTTACGAGTCTACCATTCTTCGCAGAAACTGAAGAAAAGTTAACTATGACAGCTTCGATTCAGATAATGTGGAAAGATCCACGACTAAAATGGAATGGATACAAGTATAATAAAACTTATTCTATGTTTATTTCTCCCGATGATATATGGTTGCCGAATTTCTATCTTGCAAATACGGTGACTGATTTGAAACCAATAGGACACGAGTCTGTGTCTTATGCCTATGTTATTGTAAGTGGATATGTCATATGGACACCTTGGGCAATTTTAGAGGCTCAATGTACTCCTAATGTTTTCCAGATCCCGTTTGATATACAGCAGTGTGTTTATGTTTTCATGATGTGGGGCGTATTTTCAGGAATACATTTTCATGTTCCTTCAGATAAACCTGACTTAACTTTCTTTTATCTGAACCCCGTGCAGGTCCGGGTGTTAAAAGAATAGGCATGCAGCAGCGCTAAGCTTGTCGTATAAGGCGACTAAATAGTGCTCAGAAACCTAGCCGGGGGCTAGGCGCTCTGCCCACAGAGCAACTGGGATGTGTGCCCCAGGTGGTGGAATGGGGTACCCCTGGCTTGTTACATGCTGGGGTTGTCAGGCTATAATACGGAAAACCTGACCGCAAACCATAGTGGTGCACCGTGTTGGGAAAAATGCCACGTTCCTCGCACGTTAAAGAACCCTGCTGTGGTATTCGATAGGAGTAGGAACCTTTGCGCTCCGCCACAGGAGGCTAAATTGCCCGACCTTACCCATTCCCCCTTTTTCCAGTGGCAATCAAAATTTGTCGACCCTATTATCATTGTTACCCATCCTTTCTTTTTTTCATTTTATGTTCATTTTATCCATTTCATGTTCATTGTCTGAATATAGCTGAAATATTGCTGCTCGGACGTTAAACCCCAACAAACAAACAAACAAACATTTATTATAAATTATTTAGTAGACGTTTTAATGAAAATATAAAGATACAACTGTTCTCGAGAAACAAATTATATACTTTTATGCTCAAAAGCTGATCAAGTCTCGTTGACATTTTAACTTAATGGACACATAAGATCTAGTACTAAACGTTAATGCACCTTTGTACTTAGTGTATTATATGGAAGAGTATTTAATATACTATCATTATATGAAAGAAAGGCAAAATTTGCAATTAAAAAAAAACTGCAATCGAGGTCGAACAACTTTGAAAATGTTCATATTGTATAATTGTATAATGTATATTTAATTGTTTATTCAGGAAACAAAGTAGAATCCGTTGCATTAATTACATTTTTGCGCATTATATTGATAGTTAATCCGAATAATGGTAAAACACATTGTACAGGTATATGCCGCCTATGTTATTGAATCTTGATAGTGTTTTATTTATTGTCTTACTTCTTGTCATAATTGACCTTTTGTTTATGATCAGCAGTCTGCATTCTAACCCTGGTCCTTCAGATACCGATTTAAATTTTGATATTCATAGCGAACATTCAGCTTGCTCATCAGATTTATCTATATACACGATTTACTTTCCAACTCGGTTTCATTTTTACATTTTAACATCCAAAGTCTAATACCAAAATTAGACTTAGCTACAGCCGAATTTAGCGAGTTTGATGTACTTTCCTTTACTGAAACTTGGTTAAACGACACAAATACACCTGGCTCAATCGAGCTCCTCAACTACCAAAAACCATTTCGAAAAGATAGGGCTGGTGATAAAAAAGGGGGAGGGGTAGTTGTTTATGTTCATGATAATATTTATGCCATTAGATGTACTGAACTAGAAGTACCGGAAGTTGAAGCACTGTGGATTCAGCAAAAAACCTGTCGCGAAAAGGTCCTTTATGGTACTTTTTACGTACCACCTAACAGTAACATTGATGTTTGGTCTAAAGTTGAACGCTCTATCGAGTCTGCAGTGAACGATGCAAACTGCGATCATATTATTACTGGTGATTTTAATGATAAACAACAAAATGTGAATTCTAAGGTAAAACATTTCTGTATGTCATATAGTTTGGAGCAGATGATCGATGAGCCAACAAATTTCACGGAGCATTCGTCGTCTATCATTGATTGAATAATAACCAGTAGTTCAGATTTAGTACCATGTACTGGAGTTTTACCCCCTTTATTAAATCAGATAAGATAACATTGTCCAATGTTTGGAATTATAAACAGTCCCAATCGACTTAACAAATCATTTAAACGTAAGATATAGCTGTATGATCGTGGTGATTATTACGTATATAGACATACACTGTCAAATATTAATTGGAACGACATTTTTGCAAACGGTGATGTAGATTCTATAACTCGCAAAGTGTCGAAGCGTATTTTGGATGCGGCCGCCCAATGTATTCCAAATAGATATGTAAGTCCGTAAATCGGATCCGAACTGGATGAATAACAACATTAGTAGACTCAAACGTAAACAAACGGCGAGGTCAAATAGAGAGTCAAATTGGGCAAAATTTAGACATATTCGAAATGAGCTAACTACTCTTAATTATCGGTCTCAAGATGATTATATTGCAAATATGGTTAGTAAAATTGTAAACTGCAAACCAACGACCAAAAACTGGTGGAAAATCTGTAACCAGATTTCTGGAATGAAGCGATCGAGTGTCGGCATCCCCCTTTGTTAAAAAACGATGTGCTTATCTCCGATGACAACGAAAAGGCAAACGAATTCAATCGGTTTTTTGCTTTGCAAAGCGTGCTGGATGACTCTGCTTCTGTTCTTCCTAACCATATCTTAGCGGATACTACGCTCGTTTAAATATATATCTCAGAGACGGACGTTGAGGATGTCTTCCTCAATTTGATCTTCAGTAAGGCTTGCGGGCCTGACCTTATAAATCGACGTTTATTGAAAGCTGGTGCCCCAATTTTTAAAAACGCAGTTATGTAGACTCTTTAATTTGTCGTTGACTAATGCAGTTTTTCCAACAGATTGGAAAAAGTCAAACGTTAGTCCGGTTTTTAAGAAATAAATATTATTTCGAAGTGTATGGAAAGGTGCGTCTATAAGTATGTACATAACTGCCCACCAATCTGGATTTGCGCGAGGCGATTCGGCTATAACCAAGCTAGTTGGTATATCGAATACTTTTGGTAAGGCATTGGATAGTGGGAAGGAAGTCAGAGTAATATTTTGTGACATAAGCAAAGCATTCGATCACGTATGGCACACTGGTCTTTTATTTAAACTAAGGAACCACGGTATTTCGGGAAAACTGTTGGATTGGTTTAAGAGTTATTTATTTGAGCGGTAGAACTCAACGCGTTTGTTTGAATGGGGGTCTCTCCGAATGGTTCGATGTTAGGACCTCTGTTACTTATTATATTTATAAACGACATCGTTGTAGACATAGATGCAACTATTAAGTTATTTGCTGACGATTCTAGCCTCTTTATAAGCGTCAATTCGCCTGCTATCGCCGCGAATATGCGAATATCTTAAATAATGACCTTCCGAAAATTCGCTAGTGGGCAACTACTTGGCTGGTAAAATTTAATCCACAGAAAAGCGAGACGATGCTGATTTCGCGCAAGTCTACACGAGTGGTACATCCGGTATTAAAGATGAAAGATGGCATACAGGAAGTAACAAGCCATAAGTATTTGGGTATAACATTTTCATAATCACAACGACAATATTGTCAGAAAAGCGTTTACCGGTGTAAATGCACTTCCTCGCTTGAGATTGGTTCTTGATAGATTTACACTCGAAAAAAAAAATGAATTTCTCGTACGTTAGACCACTAATAGAATATGGCGACGTCATTTTGGACAACAATATAGAATATTTGTCTGAAATTGTCGAGAGTGTGCAAATCGAAGCCGTGCGAATAGTAACGGGTGGGACTAAACTAACTTCTATAGCAAAATTATACTTTGAGACAGGGTGGGATAAGATCGCAGATCGTAGAAAGAATCATAAACTTTTTATGATTCATAAAATGGTGCATAAGAAAGCTCTTGACTATCTTTGTAATTTGATACAAACCACGGTTTCGGACCTGCATCATCATTTTACTTCACATTCTAACAACGTGGCAGAAATACGTAAGAGAACCAATATCTATTCTGGTTACTTTTTATCTTCAAGAGTCAAATTATGGAACAACTTGCCTGTCGACATTAGAAAGGCGTCGTCGTTAAAAACGATCAAGAACTATTTGAAAGTTCAGAACGTAAAATGCCCAACATACTTCTATATCGGCAGTAGAATCGGTCAGGTGCTCCATGCACGTATGGATAGTAGATCTTTGAATGCTCATTATTTGCGCGAAATCTTGTCGATAACCCATATTGTACATGCGGTCAATCTGAAACGTCAGCCCATTATCTTCTTCACCGTAACAAGTATGCAGCCATTCGGCAGACGTACATAAGATTTCGTAAGATTTACCAATCCCGTTAACTCCAAAAATTTTGCTTCATGGATTAGATGCTCTAACTTTAGAACAAAATATTTATATATTTACAAATGTGCAAAATATATAGTAGACAGTAAACGGTTTGTGAACACCTAACTATAATCAGCTATCTATTAATGCATTTCATCTCTCTTTTCCTGAATATTTTATTTTCTCCTCGCCACATATTATATTCTTCAACCTGTGAGCGTGCAATAGAACGTATGTGCTACCCAAATTGTCATTCTTATAAGGAGACGGACTTAGTATAAGCTATGCTTGTTTCCGAATCCTTGTCTTATTACTGTTATGTTTTATTATAATTTATTATAATCGAATCAAACTATTTCTGAATAAAATATGTTTAAACTAAAATGTTCACTATGCAACGGCACAAGCTGTCAATTTTGAATAAAAGTGTCTACAAATAAGCCTTGTAAACCAAATAAGGTTGAGTGGGTCTATTGTAATCAGACAAATCTTATAGTTCATTTTTTAAAGTGTGCTGAATTCGTTATAATGTAATAAGGCTTATCTGTTAGGGTAAAAATACAACTGGAGTTAACAACCTGTACTTCTAGTCTTCATTTTTTAGAGTTCTTCATAAAAGTATTCATCCTAGCATCATTCCATTGGTTATAAAATAGATAATTTTGCTTCAAACGTTACAATGTCACTAGATCGATTCCAATTAGAGGAAATAGTAGAGATAATGTCGAATTATTACATTTGCTTTAGTTTTGTTTGCTTTCCATTTATTAATAGCGCCTAATATTTGAATGTATTAATGTCTATCTAAAACTGGCAACATCTAATCGAACGGGAATTTTAAATGACTTTAATTTTGGTTGTTGTTAATCTATCATATAAAATGCTTTTATTTTGGTATTAGTTTGTAAAATATGGAAGTCTTCTACACTGATGTTTTAAAATTTTAATGCTACTTGTATAAAACATGGCTTAAATATGAAAATATGAAACAAAGACAATCTACTTACACAATGTAACGAACTGAATGAAGCTAAATACAAGTAAACACTTAAGATAAGTGAAACATGACGTCACATAAAAACACTAAAGCACTAGAAATATGAAATACTATTAAAAAAGGAGTAACATCCGGTTCGCTGGAAGGCAAAGCATGTTCTGTTCCATTAGCAGCATCTCCCACATTGCAAATGAGTATAATCCGGTAATAATATGGCAACAATGTGCAATATTCGTGACACTTATATTTCTTTGTTGGGGTTTAACGTCCGAGCAGCAATATTTCAGCTATATTCAGACGATGAACATGAAATGGATGATAAAATGAACATGAAATGATGATGAAATGAAAAAGGGATGGGACACAAGGATAATGGGGTCGACAAATTTTGATTGCCACTGAAAATAGGGAGAGGTGGGTAGGGTTGGGCAATTTAGCCTCCTGTGGCGGAGCCCTATTGTTCCTACTCCGGGAGAATACCACAGTAAGGTTCTTTAACGTGCGAGGAACGTGGCATATTTCCCAACACGGTGCACCACTATGGTTTGCGGTCAGGTTTTCCGTATTATAGCCTGACAGCCCCAGCATGTAACACCCCAGGGGTACCCCTTTCCACCACCTGGGGCACACATCCCAGTTGCTCTGTGGGCAGAGCGCCCTAGCCCCCGGCTAGGGTTCTGAGCACTATTTAGTCGCCTTTTACGACAAGCTTAGCGCTGCTGCAGGCCTATTCTTTAAACACCCTGATCTGCACAGGGCGTGACACTTATATTGCTAATATGATTTCCTGTTGATTATTGTGTCATTTAAACTTAGGCCATTTTGACATTTATATAAGTGTAAATGTAATCATTGAATGGGTACAAATAAAAATATAAAAAAATAACACGAAGATGAATGTCCATGCAAAGTTCAGATTTACAATTCAAGAAAGTATATTTATCAACCTGTGAAATGAGAAAAAAAAATAATAAATAAACGAAAAAATATACTTATTTTTTTTTCTTGGGGAAAGAGTAATCAAGGGAACCAATGTTATAGTGGTAATCAAAAGAAAGTAATCCATGGCCAATGACCCGACATGGAAAACAGACATAGACAACAAAGTACATAAAGCAACTAAAATCATCTATACTAATTAAAAAAAGCAAATGAGCAACTCGGACTCCACTGAAAACTGGGAAACAATGTATTTTTTTTTAAGTTTAAAAAAGCGTATTGTGTGTAAATAAACGATAACAATTTATTTACTTGAAATAAAAACGACAAACGGATGATACTTAGAATCGGTATAAAACGTGAGGTTTCGCCGCACAATACAAGTGTCATGCCTTTTTGCCCAATAAATTTGCGACATATAATACCTATGCTCTATTGTACTTGATAAAACTTGTTTTTGATTCTCAGTCTTACTTCCTAAATAAATTAATGTTGAGAGCGTTATCATGCTCCTGTAATGGTAAATTAGTGTCAATATCAATGGAAGTAAGACAAAAGAAACCGCTTTCATACGGTTATCGCTGGAATTGTTTCCAAAGTATAAATATGTCATCAGGTAACGGTGCTAGCATAGTTTAATACGTTTCATATATAACTCCATTTAAACATATGTAGAATGTATCAGCTGTAATTTGACATTCTCAGTTGTATTGTGGTACGGTACTTTCCTTGTGTACAGGAACGCCGCGTCAAATACTGTACATTACAATTGATATGAACTCTTTCACCGCTGAGCCTTTTCGAGTCTGTAACGAATGGTGGCTAAGAGTCAGAATAGTTTGTTTAAATGGGGTGACTTGCATATCAGCCAGTTGTTTCTTCTGTAAGCTAGCACAATAAAGCCGGCTAAGAGCATCTTCCCTAGCGCTAGCATTTTCATGTTTCTTTAGGTAGTTCAGATTATATTATATTTAGATCAGATTATATATGAATATCAAAATGTCAAAAGCAGAAAAAAAAAACAAAAAAAATTGAACCAAACACACACACACACGCACAAACACACACACAGAGAGAGAGAAAACAACAGACACATATGACGAACATGGAACACAAGAACCTAAATTGTACATAGAAACTACGTAGAAAACGAACCTAAATCTTGGAGTGCCTTCAGATACTCCGATACACTTAGAAGGACGACAAAACACTTAACCGACTTTTCGTCCGTGAAAGGGATGACATGCTGTATCAGAATGGGGTCGTTAATGTAAGATTTGCATGTGACACAAGACACCATAGGCAGAGTGAAATAGGATCGTTTAAACAAAATATACCTTACACTGGCAGACGAAGGACCTTTTTTAAATCTCGCACACGAATGCGAAAATTCCCGCTGTGACATCTATGGCAACACCGCCTGCACAAAGTCCAGCCTAGTGGTCTAGGGCGCTGGACTTTGTGCAGGCGGTGTTGCCATAGATGTCACAGCGGTACGAGCGGTACGAGTTCGAGTCCCGCGGAGGGAACGACAAAAAATTTGCATCGCAAATTTGACAGTTCTAACATCGTTGGGAATTTTCCAGACCTTTCTATACGTTTACATATCTTCCCTGTATCAATTTGATCCGATGGAGCAGTGTAGTGAATAGAGTCGTCACATTCTGAGACATTTGTATAATATTGATTTGTTGTGACATGCATCATTAATTTGATCCTCTATCCTACATAATAACATCTAAATGAACTGTCCCGTACTACCATACATCGTGTACTAAGTTACAGCCCTAGATTAATCCTACGAGGAGGAATGACCCGGCCAGCGAAAGCTATATTTTTTATATAGCTTAGCTGGCCGAGTGGTCTAGGGCGCTGGACTTTGTGCAGGCGGTGTTGCTTTAGATGTTACAGCGGTACGAGTTCGAGTCCCGCGGAGGGAACGACCAAAAATTTGACTCGCAAATTCGACAGTTCTGACATCGTTGGGAATTTTTCAGACCTTTCTATACGTTTACATATCTTCCCTGTATCAATTTGATCCGATGGAGCAGTGTAGTGAATAGAGTCGTCACATTCTGAGACGTATATATATATGTGTGTGTGTCTGTGGAGACAGTTTAAAAGTTAGATTCTTTAATTATTTTTTATATTATCATGATTTGTCAACCATTTTGTGCTCGTTAAAATTAAAGTATTGACTTTGTAAACATATGTTTTAGGTAAATGTTGATTTAGTTATTTCAGAAATACAACACTTTTAAATATTCATATGCAGCAAGGAATAGAAAAAAACCTTATAATATGGTATCGAAATATCATTTCAGAAATGTAAGTTTTTGGTTTTTCAGTTGTGAATTATTGACACAATTTATGAAATACATGTTGCACGGTCGCACATATGAGATGTATACCAATTCTAGCAGCCACAACAAACTTAATCAAGAATGGAATTTACAATCTACCATCGTGAAAATTTTAGGCATCAGACATTAATTGCAAGTTCATGTTGTTAATCGTTCAATCAAATAAAAATGTCTATGTTTTTTTTTTTGTTTTTGTGTGTCATTTCGGTTTTTGCCGAATGTAAAATTCTTTCCCTAATGCTACATGCGGTTTGATTTCATCACAATTGAAAATTGTATAATTTTCCAAGTCCTTGACAAAAACTAAATCAATTAAATTCAAAATTATGTTACTCATAGTTGATTCTTTTACAGCTGGAGTGAAAGACGACAAAATAGAAAATGTAATTTATATATTGTCATATCCAAATTATACGTGTGGTTTTTGTAATTATAACCGTTTGTTGCGAAAGAGAGACCGAAGGATTGGTAAATTCTGATGTATAAGGCTCTATATAAATATCACTTCGGGTTATGAAAAACACATTTTACCTTTCAAGGAGTCACAAGAATTTAATATTAGTTTCCAAATGATACATTTTGTTATGAATTCGTTGCATGAAACCGAAGAGACAATTTCTATTAATATATCTATCTATTCAGTTGGAATGACGAACAGCTATCTTGGGATCCTTAATTGCATGGAAAGGGACAGCAAATTCTTCGACATGTTCGAAAGCAACATGGTATCCAAAATTGTACCTTGTGAATGTCGCAGAGAAACTTAATCCCAATAGGATACGAGCCAGACGTTTTACTCGAGACTAAGTAGTGATCAAACCATAGGCTCGAATACCACTGCCATAATGAGGACAAATTGCCAAACCAGCATTTGTCGATTTCTGTTTGATGCTCTGACTTGTTATTTCAATATGCAAATGTGGGGACTGAGAGACGGGACCAATCTAAAGTTTGTATCACTTTCATAAATTGGTTTGCTGGAGATGTACACTGAAATTCTGATTGGAAGCTTCTTGAAACAATATGCCCACACATCACAGATTAATTCTTTTGGGCGCTACAAAAATCCCTCAAAGGAGAGAGAGGATATGCTATATGTACATTGTTTTTTATTTGACATCGGTCATCTGCTTAGCATAGACAAATTCGTTTTAAATGTTGATTATTTTGTAAACATTCCTCACAGTTATCAATAACTTTTATTTTTAATCAATCAATCAATCAATCAATCAATATCTTTATTTGCTCTTGTAAAAAGATTAATGTATAACCATATACATGCATAGCAATTATATACGAGTAATAATATTAACAATCATAAGAAATAAATGTAAAATATATAATAATGAGAAACATGTGAAATATAGAAAGTTTGCATTAAAAGTCACCAGGAATGATTACTCCGCCAAACTGGCGAAAGTAATGATTGATATCATAAAGACTTTTCTTGTAGTTCGATAGACGTGAGTCAATAGGAAGATATGCGCCAATTAGGAAAATAGAGCTACTATTGCGAACTTAAATTTTCAGTTCAACGCCGACAATGTTATCTGGGAGAAATGTTTTTTTTCAATAAAGCTGTAAATAAGTTTCTTGTAAACTAGAATTTCAACCCCCCTTTTGTCGTGCAAGTGTCAGTTTTACTTGGATGGAAAACATGCTTAGTCAGGGTGTATTTGATCTAGAAATTCGCTATTGTTTTCCTTTCAATGTAATTCGCACATGACAGCAATTTCACAACTTGAGCTATCCAGATGATTGTATGTATATAGCGATGAGGATACAATGCCTTAAATATTCCAACACAGCAGCAAGATCATTCGTTTTCAATAGAATAGTCTAAATTCCCCAATGGCGTTCTTTGGTTCCAGCTACCTGAACTATACCACTCACGACACGTTATATTCGTGTGGGAGCATTTGTCGTGAATGTTTGATTGCAACATGAAGTTATGCAGACAAGGTTTTGTTTTGTGAATTAAACAAAACTAAATTTGTAACTTTTATTCTTAAAATGACTTTTTAAATAAATTATTTAAAATTTTGTGATGATGCGTTGATCGTCCTAAAAATATATATGTTAAATTGTGTTCAATGATATAGATCAAATTCTGTTATATGCAGTTTGTTTTTCCTGAATTGTTTCAACCTAACGAATATTAAATTATACTTTTCTACTCAGCCACTTTCTCATTTCTACTCAAAGCCATTTTGATACATGTGCGCAGTTTGTTTACGTCCTAATTGTGTTCGAATATTTTAAAAAGTTGAAAAAGTAATCAAGGGAAAACAATAGTTTATTAACTCAAAGGTATGATAAATTGCTTCGTTTGTTTGTAATGAAGGTGTGAACTGAAAATGGTATTTTAATATTTACGCTCGTTTTATAACAATCTCAGACAATATTTGAATTAATTGACAAAGTTGATGTTAAATATTTGTACCTTTACTTCGAATACGACCACTTCCAATACGACCTTTTTGAAATATAAAGGTCTTAAAGACACAAATTCTAATGTAAATTTTGAATATCACTGTATGTTTGGTTTATGATTATTCTACAAAAAGTGGTATTGATATATAACAATAAAGTAATTTATTTCTGTCATATTTGGTAACATATAATAGTTGGTGCCATTAACCTTAACATGCACTGTCCTAAGCGACAACAATTATTATTCGTTGTCCTAGGTGATATATGAAAACATTCGCTGTGATAAGTGACACAAATTCATACTTGCTGTCATCAATGATAACAATTTTACATTCGCTGCAATAAATGATAACAGTTGACACTCGCTGCTTTAATTAAAAACAGTTTACAGATGATATTTGCAGCAATAAAGGACTACTGTATACATTTGCTGCAATAATGATGAGTAATGACATTCAGGCAATAATTTATTACAATTGACTTTCACTGCAATAATTGATAACAGTTGACTCGTTTTGATAAGTGAAACTCATTGCAATCAGTAGATACAGTAAAATGTACTGCAATAAGTGATGCCAGAAGAATTGGTGATTACAGTTGACATTCCATGCAAGTAATAAAAGTTTACACTCACTGCAGTAAGTGGACATTCGTTGCAATACGTTACAATAAGTGATCAATAAGAAATTCAACTAAACATTTCATGCAATAAGACACAAATGATTCGTTTAAATTCGCTGCTGTAATCTTAAAAATGATTTAAAAATAAAGGGAAAGTATTAACTTTGGACAAAATGAAACTCATTTATGTACATTTTTACATTGTTTCGGAAATGTTAAGTAGTAGTGCATTGCTTATTGTTCATGCTGAAGCTTCGCAGTACTCAAACATCGAAACGCTTTATCGAAATATCACGCATAATTATGTGAAAGAAGTGTTGCCTTTAGAAAATAATAAAAACAAATTCACTCTTGACTTTAATTTCATTCCAATCTCACTTAATTCCTTTATTGAGACCGAGGAAACTCTGTCATTTACACTTGCAGTGCAGTTAATTTGGCACGATAAGAGGCTGTCGTGGGACTTGTTGAAATACAAGGATATACATCATATTACCATTTCCACTGGTGATATATGGATTCCATTCGTATTTCTCATTAACAGTGCAGATGCACTTGAACCAGTAGGGCACGGTTCGGAGTTTTATGCTTTCATCCATTCCTCAGGAGTAGTGAGTTGGACACCAGGCGATATTCTCAAGACAAAATGTCCGGCAAATACATTTCGCTTTCCGTTTGATACTCAACAATGCGTTTTGCAGTTTTTATTGTGGGGTGTTCCTGATTTTGACTCACAATATACAATTAATTCTAAATTGGTAAATATGGAGTTTTTCACCAACAACTCCGATTGGATTGTTACCTCAATTCGTCAGTATCCAACCATGCTGTCCAAAGCAGTCAAATGTGTTGAGCTCGAAATATTCATCAAAAGAAATTCCTTATATAATATTATCGTTGTACTCCTACCAACAGTTCTTTTTTGTTTTATGAATCCTCTTGTATTTGTTCTTCCGGTTGAGTCGGGAGAGCGTGTTTCTTATGCAATGACAGTCTTATTGGCATATGCTATTTTCTTAACCATTGTAACTGGCACTCTGCCTGCGTCATCGAACCCGATGTGTCTTCTTTTGTTATTGATGATATTTGTAATGCTAGTAAGTGGGTTAATAGTGTTTTCAGTAATAGTCACTGTCTACTATAACCAAATTTACGATATCAGTAAGATAAGCAAATGTTTAGTCAAATTATCCCGCTGTATGAAGAAAGATGGAATTGATACAGATGGAAAGGGAATTTCAAATTATTTGGACAAGGTATTTTTGACTATTTCCTATTTGTTATTCTTTGGATCGATTGCAGTATATTTTGCGCTCGTGTATTAACTAACGAAATGACAATATCTGACAATATATGAAATTTCAGCAACATTTTTGTGAACATAATTTATCATTATAATATTTTAAAAACCATTTGCATCTTTTTGTCATTTCATATCAATAAATAAACAGTTTAAAAACTAAGCAGCAAAAAAAAAAAAAAAAAAAAAAGTAATGTTTTCTTTTATTTTACTGGAATGTTGTTCCTCATCATACGTGATATATGTACTTATTTTGTATTTATGTTTTCTAATCAAGGCATTTAGCCTTGTGCGACCCCCTATCTTGAAAAAAACAACCCTTTTTCAATAGAAATCAATATTTTTATATGTCCGATAAAAAAACTTAATCACCTATTTTTAAGTCTGGTTATAAACACATGGTAAATAATTATAGGCCTGTGTCAGTTTTACCTATCGTCACCATAATAATTGTGAAACATGTGTTTAATTCATTTTATGAATATCTGTCTGTAAATAATCTTATTACTAGTTGTCTATCAGATTTTAGATTTGAAACAGCTATCAATTCTTTAGTTAATAGATTGTTAAAATATAGATTAAGGAAAGTTAACACTTGTACTTTTTATAGATCTGAGTAAAAATGTGTTATAATCAATCATGCTGTACTTGTACAAATTAAAGGCTTTTGGTACATGCGAAAATACACCTTCATGGTTTCAATCATATTTGTTGAACAGAGATCAAGGTGTAAACTTGAAAGGTGTTATTTCTATACCAAAACGTTTTACTATTGTTGTACTGCAAGGATCCATATAAACCCTTTTTGTATTCTGTTTGTCAATGACTATCATAAATGTTTACAATTTTTGCAGACTAGTATATATGTTGATGACACCTCTGTTGACGTAATACAATCAAAATAAACACGTGATTTAAAATAGTTTGAACTGAATGAGCTAAAATATGTTAACCATGAACTTAAGAAAGACCAAGTGTATGATGGTTGGAAACAAACAGAGATTGTCTAAATGTATGAAACTTCAAATTGAAATTGATAATGGTGTATTAGAAACTGTAGATGTATCTAAACTTTTAGGTGCTTATATTAATTGTTGTCTTACTTAGTCTGAGCTAATAGAAATATTAGCAAACTCTCAAATAAACTGGGTGTGCTATATGTCCAAAACTATTTATGTCAAGCAATGCTTTATATAAGATATACAACTTTAATTTTCCCAATTTTAATTAATGTTGCACTATTTTGTCAGGGACAAAAAATAGTGATAGTTCAAATATTCATACATTATTGAAGCTCCAAAAAGAACAGCTCGAATTATTTTGAATAATAGTGAAATAAGCATACCGTCATTGTAACACTGCATTGGATGTCTCTGTCTAGAAAATGTATTCTAAGAGTAATCAAAATTCTAGCAGGAATCACAAGAATGTTATCCAGGGACGAAGATCAGACATGGAAAACAGACATACACAACAAAGAACATAAAGTAACTAAAATCATACATACAAAATAACAAAAGCAAATCAGCAACTCGGACTCCATTGAAAACTGGGAGCATGGACCAGGTGCACCGGTAGGGTAAGCGTACTCTGCTTTTCTAGGAACACCCACCGAGTTGCTCATATAAAGTCAAGTCCGGGGTAGACAAACGAGGAAAGGAAAACTATGACCTGTTGAATAAATCAGTTTTCATGGTGCAGATGGATACACCATAACGATCCACGAGTTCATGATGACGACAATAAAACTTCTGTAGTGATATCTTCAATCTTGTAGCGACATAACCCTGTTCGCTATTTGTTAGAATTCTATAATTTATTAAATTGTATTCTATAGGTGATGCAAATCTCGGCCATATTTTGGCGGACTGATTAATAGAGAACAAATGAAATACGAATGTAATACGAAAAAAAAATTTTTTACGGTTACATTGATTAAAAAATATGATACACAGGTTGGCAAAACTCTTTATAAAATTTTCTTGAAAATATTTTATGTAGACCCAAATTGAACGACTCCAGATTCACCGTGCTGAGCGAGAATCATGATATTTCGTGTCTTTTGTTTTGGTTAAAATTGCTTATGGAATGGGTAAAGACAGACAAAAGAAATAATACAGGTAGGGTAACCTAAACAGACAAATATTTGCAAAATACAACCCCTTCTTCGATCTATCTTGATATATTCCATTAATATTCCTTTCATATAAAAAAGGTAAAACAAATCTAAAGTGCACACCCCACCAACGATTTTGTATTAAATGTCTTCTAGAAGTCCTTATTTAACATGTTTAAGGTAAATTACTTCTCCCCTATCTACACAAGGATTTGTACCCCAATCGGCGCACACAATATTTGAATTTTTGCGATTAGTGACAGCTTTAAAATTCCAATTATGTTTTGTTTTTGTTTTAGATCGTTCAAGTAGGGTCAATAGAAGTTAAATAAATAGTTATTGAAACAAATCATGGAGAAATGAATGAGAATTAAACATTTTGTTGTTTGCACTGACCTCCACCCTGAATTATTGATATGTTCGACCTTCTATGAAAAGCTTTCACCACCAGAAACACAATGTTACATATCGTTTGTTCAAATATCTATCTCATTTCTAAACCAAGACCTAAAAGTCGACTTTCCTGTGTCCGTACTGCTTCGATTTTGTATCCCCTGTATCCACGTATCCATACCCCAAGATGTGTGCCTGTACACGGTGATAATGTGTCAGTTTACATCACTGTTCCTTTGTTCCTCAATGTATCATGATAATGCCCTCTCCATGTGTAAATATTGTGTAAATATTGTGGAAATGCGTTGCATATGAAAGAAAATCAAACAAGTATCATGCAGTTATTTTTGCTAGAATTTATAATGTTAAACTCAAGTTTGATGCCACCAAAAACTCGTGTTGATGATTCAACGACATATACATAAACATCTATAACCAATTCAAGTGAATAAATCATAGTACCTCCTAGAGACAAACTTGCATGTAAGACTCGAACGTAGAATATATTCAAGCACAACTTCGGTGATTTTTAAAGGTTATACATAGTTGCACCAAACAGCGTTCGAAAAAAAAATAATAACGTGATGAAAAGAATTCTAACAAAACTGGAAAAAATATTATGTTGGTAATAGATAAATAAAGTTTCATTAGAAATCAAAATTTAGTTTGGATTGTTCTATGTCTATGTCTGATAATTGATACATTGTACTTATTTTTTTTTGTTTATACGGCCGCAAAATATTCAATGATGTCATTGTTGTTCTGTGTTTTCCTTTCCGTGGGATTATGTCGCAGTTAACCAAGTGTCATGAAGCTTTTTATATTTTGTTACTTGTTACTTGCGGAAGCTTGATAGCTTAATATTTTAAATACGGTATCTGGCTCGCTCCTTTCGTTTAAAAAAAGGGGAATAAAAGGTGTAAAATTGGTGTTAATTTAAAACAGATGTAAATGGTTCATTTTTCAGGAAAAAAACCATATTGTTTTTATTTGTTTTTTTATTGATTTTACTAGTTCTGTTCTAAGAATGTTTAAAAGATTTTAATAGGCATTTCTCATTTGTTATCTATAGAGGGCTAAATGTGTCTACATCCTAAAATCTACCGGTCCATAGTACCGTGACCTTCGCTCCATGAATTGAAATTAGTACTTTAAATTTCTTATGGACGCTGCCGCTAAATAAAACGAGCACAAGAAGACATAGTATCGCTGTCAGTGTGGGTAAAAGACTTGAGATCTCTAATTTTGAAACGTATGAATGTTTTAAGTATGTCAATAAGAGTAAGTTCTACATCAGTGTTCCCAATGTAGCCAAAACATTGTCTATATCTATCCAATGCTTATTATCAGAAGTAGGCGTAGAAAATAATAGTAATAGTGAATTTTAGTTCAAACATATTGTCAACTATATGCCCATCAATTCTGAATACCATAAATCATCACAAATAACTTATAATAATTTAAAAAGATCAAAATTGTGGCAAGTTCCACCCAATAAAGATTGGGATAATATTTTTCATCTTCTTTTTTACAATTATGATAAAAAAACATATGGTCATTTTCATGACCGTAGTTTTCATTCACTGTACGGTATAATACCCAATAAAAAATTGAAGAACAAAAAATGGTGAATTAACTGAAATAGCATTGCCTCTGTTTTGTTATTAAATGAAAGCAACAAAAAGCCAAGGCTGCATGTTGTTTCCTTTTCCTTTGACTAACGGACTGACTTTAGTAAAATTGTTTTCAACCAACTTTGCTTCTGCACACAAATTACTTTCTGAAAGGCTAAGCTATCACACTGAGCACAAAGTGTGAAAATTCATTGCTGGAGAGTGTTGAAAGCTGTTATAATTGACGAATGGAATGTTGTTACTGACGTCAGACGCGCAGATGCAATCACACTTACTGTTAAACGTTATCAGGCTATACGGCAATAATTTAAGAGTAATCAAAGGAACCAAGGTTATAGCGGTAATGAAAGGAATGCAATCCAGGCATGGAAAACAGACATACACAACAAAGAACATAAAGTAACTAAAATCATACATACAAAGTAACAAAAGCAAATGAGCAACTAGGACTCAACTAAAAACTGGGAGCATGGACCAGGTACACCGGTAGGGTAAGCGTCCTCTGCTATTCTAGAAACACCCACCGAGTTGCTCATAATAAGTCAAGTCCGGGGTAGACAAATTATGACCCGTTGAATAAATCAGTTTTCATGGTGCAGATGGATACACCATAAACATCCACGAGTTCATGATGACGACCATAAAACTTCTGATTGTGATGACTTCAATCTTGTAGCAACAAAACTCTGTTCCAGAAGCCTATTTGTTAGAGTTCTAGCGCGATGCAAAAAGTCTGCGTAGTTTCGACCAGCTCTGGCATATCGCATGAGTTGTGATATAAACACTCCATACGCAGGTGCTGAAGGGATATTGCCACAAATGAAAGGAAAGTTGACAATTCTGAATGAAAATTCATCACGTTTATCGTAAAGTTTGGCCAATAGTTTTCCTTTACCATCGATTTCTACGTGTAGGTCAAGATATGAGGCTGACCTCACAGTGTCTATAGTATCCTTTATTACAGTTTCTTTGGGGTAGATGCGATGTATCAAATCCCCGAAATTAGGATTTTTTTTAAAGATAATACGTCATCTATCCAAAGGATCTAACCAAACAATATTCTTTCTTTCGGATCAAATCAGCTATAAAGTCAGCTTCATAAGAGTGAAGAAATTGGTCAGCAAGTGAAGGAGCACAATTTGTTCCCATTGGAATGCCGACCGTTTGTTGAAAAACACGTCCACCACACTGGACAAATATGTTGTCGATTAAAAATTCCAGCAATTTGTAAACATTTTCCTCTGTATATTTGGAAGATGATTTGGAATAATTTCTTACGAAGTATGAGGAATCTCTACCAAGAAATATATATTTGTATCTAGGTGTACCATCTTTTTTGTGAGTATAGAAGTTAAAAGTTTTGAAAGAGGTTTGGTGGTACATTTTGCAGATCCAGCTATGATACTTTGTTTGTATGGATTCTTGTGGAGTTTAGGAATCCAGTACATAGACGGTAAATCACAATCATCGTCCTTGGTAGAGAGACCAAAAAAGAATAGCACAATTATATGGTTTTCCACAATCTCTTCTTGGAGAGTGTGGTAGCAGTAACGGTCTTATCACTGCTATTATTTTCTACGTCTACCTCTGATAATAAACATTTGATGTAAAACGTTTTGCAGACAAAAACAATGTTGTTTTGGGCTTTATCTGCTGGTACGACAAAATATTTGTCATGTATAGAAGACAATGTTTTTGCTACATCGGGTTCTTTGAAAACTGATGTAGCTTTGGCACTCATTGACCTACTTAAAACTTTCATTCGTTTCAGAATTAAAGACCACACGGCCTTTAACCACTCTGACAGAGAATCAATGTCTTCTTCTCGTTTTATCCATTTTCTTGCATAGTCCTCGACGGCACCCATAAGACCTTTTAAGTTATAATTCCTATTTATGGAGCGTGGTTCACGGTACTTGGGACCTTTAGAAGGGATATTACGCAGGGATTTAAATTCAGAATAAAACACTTTCTGATTGGATATATAAGTCAATCATCTGATAAACCAAATGTTGTTATGTGACTATGACGTTATCAACTTTTTTATGATTTACTTGTTAAATTTTGATACTTAAATTGAGTTATAAGAATTGATTGTTATATTTTTGGTCTATTTGAAATACCCTCAATACCCGTTGTGCAGTCTTAAAAAATAACCTGCTACGCAGGGAATTCATTTTGCACCACGTGATTTAATCTATTTCTGTAAAGACCGAAAAAGTATTAAACGGTTTTTTTGCGTTTCATTGTAGCCCCGTGCAGGTCCGGGTGTTAAAAGAATAGGCCAGCAGCAGTGCTAAGCTTGTCGTAAAAGGCGACTAAATAGTGCTCAGAACCCTAGCCAGGGGCTAGGGCGCTCTGCCCACAGAGCAACTGGGATGTGTGCCCCAGGTGGTGGAATGGGGTACCCCTGGCGTGTTACATGCTGGGGTTGTCAGGCTATAGTACGGAAAACCTGACCGCAAACCATAGTGGTGCACCGTGTTGGGAAAGATACCACGTTCCTCGCACGTTAAAGAACCCTACTGTGGTATTCTCCCGGAGTAGGAACCATAGGGCTCCGCCACAGGAGGCTAAATTGCCCGACCTTACCCACCTCTCCCTAATTCCAGTGGCAATCAATTGTCGACCCTGTTGTCCTTGTGTCCCATCCCTTTTTCATTTCATCATCATTTCATGTTCATTTCCTCATCAATTTCATGTTCATCGTCTGAATATAGCTGAAATATTGCTGTTCGGACGTTAAACCCCAACAAACAAACAAACAAACAGCGTTTCATTGTAAGACTACTGACATGGTACGGTAACGTTGGTGGTAACAAATTTGGTATGTTCCTGTTCTTAACTGCGCGTGAATATCAAATAAAAAATGACTGTAAATTTAGTTTTATGTCTTATGTTAAGAAAGTTTAGGTGTATCTATCTGAACCATGAGAATCGATTTATACAACGTGTAATGGGTTTTCTGTTCCTCCTCCGTCTATTCTAGCCGACTTTTTATGAGGAGCGGGGTTTATAGCAATGCAGAGGGAGTACGTTTACCTTACCGAAGCACCTGGCCCATGCTTAAAATGATTGGTGGCATCCGAGTTGATCATTTACCTTTGTGGCTTTGTACATGTACGTATTATTTTGGTTGTTTTTTGTCCTTTGTTGTGATTGTCTGATTTCCATGTCTAGTCTTTGTCTCATTAATTACATTCTTTTGATTTCTGCTAGTGTCACGGTTCGCTTGATCACTCATAAACCTGACTCGAGATTAAATATATATTAATAAAAATAATAAAAAATATAATAAAAATCTTATCATTAAATTTCGTATTTTATCGTTTCCATTTTAACATTGTATTTCTGACACAGATATGTTGTGGTATTACACGCTTTGTGTTTTGTTTTTTACTATAGCTCATGTCGACTGTTTAAGTTCAATTATATTTCTTCGTAAAAATCATAAGAAATGTACATATGAAGAAAAAACCTGTTATAATTGGATTAATTCCATTAAATGTTTACCAAATAATTTGTGTTAAAAATCAAGTTTTAGATTAATTTTACTAATTCAAGATATTCTTTTTAAATTTTACTGGGAAATGTAATTAAACAATTATAGCAGCCCTATGCGTGCAAAATCATGCATTATGGAGGTCTCCCTGATAGTCCAACACTTAAAGAATACTGTTGGAAAAGCTCTGTTTTTTTCGGGACTATGAGAAATTTCAACTGATGGATAATCGGGAAGTTCAATTGATGGACAATCAGGAATTGTTTTGACTGTAATTTTGCTATGTAATCACTTTTTTATGAATTGTTGGGTTTATTCCCTGAACGTCTACTCGTAATAAACACGTAACTAGAAAAGGGGATAAAGATGCCATTAAAATTGCATAAAACTGTAATTATCTATCACCTTGAACTATGGGGAAAGGATGTGACGAGGAAAGATATGGTTTATATATGTCAAATAGAGAACAACCGCACTGCGATGAAAATGTCAGTTGAAATGCACACAGAAAATTATTGTAATAATTTTATATTATTAATTACACAGATGAAAAAAAGTGTGTGAATGATTTTTTCTTCCATAACTGTTATTTATGTATTTCAATGTTTGTTTGTTTGTTTGTTGGGGTTTAACGTCCGAGCAGCAATAAGTTATCATTTTTCCTTTAAAGATTAAATAAACAGTGAAAAATATTAAATTTCTATTTCATTTATTGTGTTATTTCTTCATACAAATAAACTTTAAAATGAAAACAATAAGCAAAATCTATTTTAAAATTTATAACAACAGCATTGATAAAACAATTTCCACAACTCTAAATTTGTATCATTGTCAAAGTTCATTTTCTAAATCTAAGCGCAGCAAGTTGGCAGAAGGGTCAGCATATTCCATCGTTCTGATATCGTTCATTCAGGATAGTAACATTTCTTTACGTAGAAGTGCGAAGATCTTTCTGTAGAGCAATTAACTGTTACCATGTAGAAAGGTAAATACTATTCGTGGTATCATTGATCGCCTTGTGTATGGTGTTGATCTGGTAGAAGTGTGAAAGACAAGTGTAAAATGTTCCATCACAGAAGATTAGTTCTGATTGATGGCTTATTCCCTCACTCTTATGAGGCTGTCTGTATAGCTGATCTGATCCAAAAGAAGGAATTCAATTTCGTTTAGCCTTTAATCTCCGTTTCCGTTATATAGATTACGTATTATCAATAAAAATCCTTGTTTCGGGAATTTGATCGCATCTATCCAAATAACATTAGATAAAAGATACAACAGACTCATATCTTGACTTACAGTTAAAAATCAATGGTAAGGAAAACTTTTGACCGAACTATACGAAAAATGCAATGAAGTTTCATTCCTTCTATCTGTGACAATGTCATTTCAGCACCTGCGTATGGGTTTTCATATCCCAACTCATACATTATGCCAGAGCTTTCCGTAGCTAAGCAGAATGTCCGACCGCGCTAAACTTCATAAAATTAGGGTTATGTTGATACAAGATTGAAGTTATCACAACAGAAATTGTATTGATCGTTTCGATGTACACATCTGTACTATGAGAACTGATTTGTTCAAGTGTCATAGTTTTCTTTCACTCTTCTGTTTATTCTGGACTTGGTTTCTTATGAGCAACTCCGTGGGTATTTATAGAAAAGCAGAAGACGCTTACCTTACCGGTGCACCTAGTTCATGCTTCCAGTTGTTAGTGCTGTCCGATTTGCTTAATTACTTTGTTATTTTGTATGTATTATTTTTGTTGTTTTATGTTCTTTGTTGTGTGTGTCTGTTCTCCATATCTGGTCTTTGTTACCGGTTTACATTCCTTTGATTTCCCCTAGCATCCTGGTTCCCTTGGTTACTCTTAAAACAAAGAATGTATTTTGGCGCATTTTTTAAATCGGAAATGCATGCATATTATATCAAACTTGTAATTTTATAACATATTCTGTATAGATTATTTAACATCATACCCCTTCAAGAGAACCTTTATCCCCTCTTCTTAATTGTGTATGTATTTTGCGAGTAGAAGTTCGGCGAAATGAACGTACAACTTATTGAAATTCTCAATAGTTAATACACTGTTTTTTATTCCTAATTTCAACATCAAATTTATAGCACTAGTTAATCACAAACATTAAATACTAAGAGTAAATAATTACATAAATAACATATCAATTTCACAAATTATGAATGTATTGTCTAAATGCAACAGATATGGAGCAATGGCTGCGTAGTTGACCACTGTCACTTTATTATTCTGTATCGTTGGTGGCTGATGATCAGTCTATACTTTTGGCGTTTTGCTTTTGGTACTGGATCATGTTAAAGGCATTAGCTACTTCCTTCTGATGATTGAGTAGGCTGTACATGTTTTGATGTAGGTCCTGGATCCTATTATTGACGCCGATGTGCTCCCTACCGGATGATAATTACTGTTCTGGGTTTATGAATGGTTTCCTAGTTGTCTGTTTGTCATGCCCCATTAGAGAGTAACGCAGTTAATACAAATATATGTATATGTACATCTATGATATAAAAGGTATTATCCCAGTTAGCATTGATTGAAGCGATTATTTACCACAGGTATGATTTGCGTTTGGAATTCATAGGAATTTTGCGATTATTTGAAGTATTTCATATTTATACTGTCTTTCCCTCTTTTATATTGTTAGCATACATGCATATAATTACATGCACTAGCAGAAGACGTATGATTAAATGTTTTTTTGAACCATGCAGATTTAAACTCAATATTCAACTCACATCAACTCATTGACTGCGCAACTACTTCTTGGGATAAGACAAATAGACAACTACGAAACCATTCATAAACCCTCTTTTTGGTACTGTATCATGTTAAAGGCATTAGCTACTTCCTTCTGATGATTGAGTAGGCTGTACATGTTTTGATGTAGATCCTGGATCCTATTATTGACGCCGATGTGCTCCCTTCCGGATGATAATTACTGTTTTGGGTTTATGAATGGTTTCATAGTTGTCTGTTTGTCATGCCCCATTAGAGAGTAACGCAGTTAATACAAATATATGTATATGTACATCTATGATATAAAAGGTATTATCCCAGTTAGCATTGATTGAAGCGATTATTTACCACAGGTATGATTTGCGTTTGGAATTCATAGGAATTTTGCGATTATTTGAAGTATTTCATATTTATACTGTCTTTCCCTCTTTTATATTGTTAGCATACATGCATATAATTACATACACTAGCAGAAGACGTATGATTAAATGTTTTTTGAACCATGCAGATTTAAACTCAATGTTCAACTCACATCAACTCATTGACTGCGCAACTACTTCTTGGGATAAGACAAATAGACAACTACGAAACCATTCATAAACCCAGAACTATTACCTTGAAAAGGCACATCGGCTTCAAGAATTCGATCCAGCACCTACATCGAAACACCTACATCCTACTCAATTATCATAAAAAGAAGGAAAGGGCCAATGACTTTAACATGATCAAGTACCAAAAAGAGGTGTCAAACCAGCCAAAGACCAAAAGTGTACATTGATCAACATCAGAAAAGTTCATGAAATTACATGTTTGATATAATATGCATATAATTCCGATTGAAAGAATGCGTCAAAATACAAGGGAACCAAGATTCAAGCGAAAATGGAAAATAGACACACAAACATACAACATAAAATAACTAAAATAATACATATAAATTAAAAAGCTAAATGAGTAAATCGGACACCACTAAAACAAGGAGCACGGACTAGTTGTACTTGTAGGGTAAGCCTTCTCTGTTTTTCTATAAACAGCCACCGAATTCTCTTAAAAATGCACGTCCGGGGTAAACGAAGGGGGAAAGGAAAACTGACACGTTGAACAAATTAGTCTTGATGAAGTCTAGCGCGATACGAAAAAAGTACGCGTGTTTACGGCAAGCTTTTGTATAACGTATGAGTTGTGATATGAAAACTCTATACGCAGGTGCTGAAGTGATGTTGCCACACATGAAAGGAAATTTGACAATACAGATTGAAGTCATCGCACTTGTCGTATAGTTAGGTCGCTAATTTTCCTTTACCTACGATTTCTAAGTTTAGGTAAAGATATGAGACTGCCTTCATAGTGTCTGTAGTATCCCTTATCCAAACTTCTATATGCGATGTATCAAATCCCCGAAACTAGGGTGTTTAACGATAATACGTCATTTATATACAGCGGGTACGGAGATAAACGGATCTAGTTAAACGATGTTCCTTTTTGGGTCAGACCTCAGCTATAAAGTTAGCTTCATAAGAGTGAAGGAAAATGCCATCAAGTAGAAGAGCACACTTTGGAATGTCGACCGTTTGTTGAAAGACGCGTCTACCACAATGAAAAATTACAGCATTTTGAAAGCATCTTCTTCGGTATATTTGGAAGATGATTTGGAAGTTTTTTTTTTTTTTTAACAAAGTATGAGAAATCTCTACCAAGACGTACACATTTGCATCTAGAGTTTAAAGATCACTAATAACTCTGGAAGAAATATACAGATACATTTTAAATCAATTTGGTCTAATTTTTTTCCCAAAATATCAAATGAATATCATTTGTCGTAATTTCTTCCTACTCGTTAGACATGAACCTTATCAGGCAGCACGACTAGTGTCTTGCATGATGCAGAAATTGCTTACCTCTGTGAAGTGCATTAGTTCACTTTGAGTTTTTGGATTGGGTTCATACGGAAAGTATCTAGTGTTTGTTTTTATTTTGTACATTTCTTGCTGTATATTTTTGTCAGTGTATGTGTTCTAGAACATGTTGTTGTCGATGGATTCCCCCTCTTTGATATGCCGATTTGATCGGCACTGTTGTATTTTCTTTTTACTTTAATTAATGTTACATAGTAATTCAAAGTAGTGAATAGGAGACAAAAAGAAAAGAAACGATGAAAAATTTGCAAGAAATACTACAAGAGAACATTGTCAGGAATCGGACTCGTTGGAAGGTCTTATCGACACATTGATATAAAGATGAAAGATGTGTGCAAAACTCTCAGAGGACAAATCAATATTTATGAAATTCAAAACAAGAAAAGTCAATTCCACTGATTTTTAATGAAACCTTTTATTAGTTTCTCCAAGCAATGAAGTGACTATACTACACTGTTGTTGTGCATATTTTACAAAACGTGTTTACAATAGAATCAGGATAATTTTGTTATTGTAACCAAGCAGTCGCATATCTAAATAATAAGTTTTTCCCAAGACTTTAAAATTGGATGTCATCGATATGTAGAATGTGTGTAACATCATGCATTTGTTTAGGAGTGGGAAGGAAGAGAAATCCGGGCATACATTTTCTTGCATTATTATGATTTTGTTTTTGTTTTGTTTTGTTGTTTGGTTTTTGGACGAGTGGAGGATATTCGATGAAATAAACAAAGTATTGTAAGATATTGTTACTACTATGATCGTTTGCAAACACCACAAATCAACTAAGATTGTACGATTACTGTAAAGTAGGGTGAACAAACGAAGCTGAATTTGACAAACACTGTCCATTTTATCATCGACCGACTGTGTTGCTCATCTTTTTGTCTCAAAATCGAGCAGCAAAGGTGCAGTCTTGCGAAAAGGGAAATATCCTCCCTATGTTACTTTTTGAGTTTATGTTCAATTGTGTTAAACTATTTGAATTTTTTATCTTTGTGTTCACTTTAAAATGCTTTTAGAAAGAACTATTGTTACTATTCTATTTTTACGATACGTTGCCTTAAGAAATGTAGAGACTCGAATTGATTGAACTTTGGAGAGAAAACTGGCATGCTTATTATTAACCGCAATAAAGATGGGTTATTTAGAATAAAGAATGCAAAAAGATACGTGTTTCATTTACTACGTTTTAAGCAAATTCACATAAAAACCTTTGTTTAAGTCGAATATTGCAGCTTTCGTCCTGTAAAATTGTACTTGAAGTTGGACCAATAAGTCCACAAGACATGTCACTGTCTGTGTTATATGATTCATCATAGTTGTTCAGATGATAACTGACGTTATAGATATCCCCAATGAAATCCGCTCCGTCCAACCATGTTTTATTTTTGAGTCCTATCCAACATTTACCTTGACCTTTAATTGAAACAATTCAAATACAAAATAAACGTATTGTTGTAATAAATCTACATCTGCACAAATGCAGTGGCAAACACTTCTAACCTCTCTTCGATTCTGTTAGGATTTGCTGTCATAGGAGAATTGGTGTTTGATTCGGGTCGTATTTTTCAAGAGGATTAACCCCGACAGGAAGTGGACATTGGGGACTAGAAGGGGGCATTAGCAGACCGGAAGGTTACCTTTGATGACCCGAAATGGACCATTTTGACGGGAGTTGGACTTACATGGAGAACTTTTGACCTAGGAAGGGGACCCTAAAAGGTATGGGGCGGAAACGACCCAATAGGAATCCTCTTTACTGTCCTCATTAGTGTCATCCGATGATATGGCGCCCTATAAACAGGGAAGTATAGAAAAAGGGTATTATAACTAGAGTTATCCTTCTTTGTATACTTTAGGCCTTGGATTGAACTTGTGGAAACTGTCCACACAAAATGTTGTACAATAAATATCTAGGAAAGTATTCTGGGGTATGCTTGGGTATAGCTATGGTCCGCATTGTATTGGAGATTTTGTAATGCAGAGTTTTGAATGTCTTGACAAAGTACTGAAAAACACTCAATAGTTGTCATGATATTGTGTTATTTTCTCGAATAATAATACATACATGTATATCTATATTGTATTGTGTACAAAGTGAACAAAATAATACAAAACACTATTTTAAACCCGAATAAAAAGGAAGAAGCATTAATCCGCGAAATATTAACCGAATTACGCTTCTGTTTAATCTTGATATCAATGACAAGGACAAGTTTTATGTTTAGTAAAAAAGCAATATTAATATTTTTACCCTTTTTGTCTACATTCTACATTATGAAAAGTTTTCCCTGTCAGTGAAAAATTGGAGAATAAAGCACAAACAAGGGAAAATGTGGAGAAGTTCGAGGACATTAACGTACACGGTCAGGAAACGAGAAACGATAGTACCAAATAAGATCCAAATGTACACAAATAAACAAGCAGAACAAATATTTGTTACATTAAAACAACTGAATATTCTTAAAAATGAGAGATTGACCGGTCTATTTTGCTTAAAGAGATGGGTTGTACATTTTTGATGTATTAGAGTTGTTCCTGACTTATATTAATCTGCTTATAGAACGCCATACCATCGGATAACACTAATTGGGATACTTAAATGAATTCCTATGGAGATGTTTTAGCTCCTTCCTTTAAGGGTCCCCATCTTAGTTTCGGTCAATGTTTTCTACTTCCAATCCCCTTCATTTCCCGGCCATTTCCGGTCCACGGCTACCGGATGTGACGTCATGCGAATGCGCATAGAGGTAATCCCATTAATCCCCCTGAAAAGTACGACCCAAATTTAAATGTCACACTTATTGTCATCGAACAGTTCTTAACTGTCAGAAACTGTCCTGACCCGCGACACATCTTGTCAGGATCTGTCAGGGCTTTTGACAAGCTCTGTCATAATTTGTCATGGTTCGTGACACTTTCTGCCAGGAACTGTTCTAGGTTGAACTCTTCTTTTTGACGTCATTCTGAATAGCATAACCTAGCCTATCATAGAAACTCAATCCACTTCTAAATGGCGTGGATTAGAACAGTTCCTGTCAGATTCTGACATTCACTAGTTAAAAAATTTTTTTTGAATTACATGAACGTGTTTCAGACAAATGAGTGACTTTAAAGAATTTGGATAATACATCTATATATATGATATATAACGTGAGATATAAATTTATTAGTTTCTTAGTCGAAAAATTATGTAAACTGAATACATAAATGTCATACAACATTTCATTAAACCATTTTATTCTAAGATTAAAATTATCAGAATACAAAGATCAGGATAAAAAGCAATATCTTGTAAACCTTTGAACATGTTTTTTAAAGAAAATCTTGAATCAATTTGATTCTGTAGTGTATATATTTAAAACCGTTATTTTTTTTTAGATGATTAACGGATATTTAAGAAGACTGTGAGATTCGATTATTTACCCATGCTTCCGGTTATTGCAGGAGTTTTATTATGATACCAATTTATATCCTTATTTTCGAATAAAAATTGAACCATTTTACCAAGAATACATAGTTTTGAACAATTTCAATGCATATAACAGATGCATGTAAAATATTTCATCAAGATTATTTGATATTTTTATTATTACAAAGCAAGGAAGGTTGTGAAATATCAGACTGAATAAAAGTACCATATAGAAATTCACCACCTAAAATTTTTTAACTGTATTTTCCGATAAGTTTATAAAAACCTATACGCAAATCTTCCTTTCCAAAACACTCTATGGTTATTCTGAACATACTACAGTAATACAAACTATTGTAAACCCATAGACAATTCTTATTATTGTATATGCTGGAAACTTGTGAAATATTAGACAGAATAAAAGTACTTTCATAAATTTGGACACCAAAAAACCTCTTAAAATGTGTCATTTTATGAGCAACATGAGCAACTCGGTGGATGTTTCCAGAAAACCATTATAAGTTGAGTAGAGTTAATAGTATCACATGTTTTACCCCTATCTATAAAAAGTACGACTGTTATTTTTCTTTAATCAATATTTTTAACCATCTATTAATCAAACAATTCTTAGCTGTCTCACCTGATTGACAAATAGTAATAAGATTATTCACAGACAGATATTCATAAAGTGAATTAAACACATGTATCTTAATTATTTGGGTGACAATAGGTAAAACTGACACAGGTCTATACTTATTTCGAAGTGTTCATCACCAGACTTAAAATAAATGATACCTAAACCTTTTTATCGATAATTAAAAACAAAAATATTAATTTCTATTGAAAAAGTATATGTTAAATATTACCAATTTCATTTGATGATAATTTTGATAATTTAACTGATATACAATTCAAGCTTGTTGCTTCAGCACTTGACATTCCAAGATATGTTCTTTAATGAAATCCGCAGACAATGTGGGTATAGTAAAAGAGCTATTTGTTCAACATTTATTAATGTAATACATGTATATTAAAAATTGTGACCATTTACAGGTAAATGCACCGTGAAATATGGACATGAAAAATGGGAAAGGGAGCTAGATTCAGATTCTAATATGACGGCAATTTTCGGCACTTTTCGATATAAATGCTCAAAAGTGAACCCTTTTAGTCATGAAATTTCAAAAAATCACCTTTGTAGCAATTTCAGTGTTTATAATCCAAGTGACGTGACAATAAATAAGGGCAACAATACAATTACCGAACACTAATCCGATTCATAAAGAAGTCAAGTCTAAAATAAAACTAGCAAAATATATATTTAGAGACCCCCGTTACAGTGAAATACTGATGTGTTTACATCCTCTACATAACGATATGTGTCCACTTCTTAATGATACACAACGTTATGTAGGTGGTTGGTTTGATTTGAACGTATTCCTAAAAAAGTACCGATCAATTAAGCCACTAATTTAAATAAAAAGGCTGATATATTTTGTTTAAATCAACAAAATCTGATTATTACAATTTTATATTGTTTGTAATTTTTTTATGGGCGCTTTCCAACTAATAAATATATTCATTAAAAAGTGGGCATGTATATAAAAAAAAGTACACGGCTCCCTCAACATAAAATAACGCAAATTTCTTTATTATGTCTGTTATAATTTCTATTGGCTGTCAATATCCTGCTGAAATTTAGTCAAGGAAACACTTCTTTTGAAACAAGGGAAGTAATCGTTTGAATATTGGCAACAAACTTCAAGACCGTAATGTAGTGGACAAATTTCAAAGGACAACTACAAGATGTAAATGTTATCCACATTAAAGGACAACATTATTTTTGTGATTATGATTCCTGTATTTTAATTATAATATGAAGCCGGGACCTTTTTACTTTTGCCAGATTTAACCATAGAAATAATGCTTGTATGTGTTTTTAGACAAGGAAAACACACACGATTTCAGACTACTCAACAATGTTTTTTCGTTGAAAATGATACGAAAAATTATTTCCCCTGACTGAAAACTCACCATTGACCAAAACGGGAATACAAAAAATTAAAATCATAGTTAGATACAGAAAGGGTTTCGATAAATCGTTAGTAGAATAAATGTGACCAGATTTTTTTAACGACCAATTAAGGTATAACAAACTGGTTTTCATGTTTTTTCAAGGAAGTATTCATATTTGGGTATTTCGATTGTAATTGTTTTTTTTGTTAGATTTAGTTTGCAAAACGCAAACATTTACCCTAAAATGATCTTTCTGTCAACTTACCTTCGTAGGGCGTTTGCCTCGTCCACTTTTGTCCATATAAAGAGTTACACTTGAACCCTAAGACCCAATTTTGAACTAGCTAGCTGTTGTTTTATGTGAATTCACGGAATACATACATTTTATGTAGTCGATAACGAATCTCATTTTTTCTCTTGTTGTAATGGTAATAAGGTGACCACCATCTTGTTGACACTGTAAACTTGCATTTTGCCATGTCATGCCCATGGTTACCACCAATCGAAGGCACGTATTGGTATTGTAGTCGTAGTCATAACCTCCGTTACAGTCTGTAAAAAAATAGTGCTTTAGATCACTAACTAAACTTTGACTCTTTTTGGAAATAAAATATAAATTAACTTTTAAACTTAAAATAATACTTAAAATATGTCATAATTAGACGGCATGCTTCTGATGCGTGTATTTGTTGAATGATAAAATTCCCACTATGGATTATAATGGCGGAGAATTATTAATAAATATAGAAATTTGCATTTTGGTAAAAATGATCACTATTTATCAGAATAATATTGTAGTCTTGTGAATTCTTTTAGCGAAACTGATAATTCAAATAAAGAATAGCTGATTGCATTTAAAATATACTAGAAAGAAGCGGTACAATGTATTACATGTATTAAAAACAATTATTTTACCGTTATCTAATTGATAAGATGCTTTTTTCAACATTGTACGCGACACAGTAATCGCGTATTAGACTTTTTGGACCAAATACGAACGGATCAAAACAATTTCCGGAATTTCAGTTTCTAGAATTAAACAGCGAGATTACCGCTTCTTGCAGCTCACCCGAAGTTATGTTGTTATGCCGATCATATAGTCATTAAAGCGTATTTTCCGTATTCTATTTACGGTTGCCCAAGGGTAAATTACGTTTTGCGCGATATTGACTTTAAAATACGGCGTGTGTCTATTTTTTCACGAACCAGTTTGTATCAGTTGAAAGGGTAATCAAGGGAACCAAGGTTATAGCGGTAATCAAAAGAATGTAATCCAGGGACAAAGACCCGACATGGAAAACAGACATACACAACAAAGAACATACAGTAATTAAAATCATACATACAAAGTACCAAAAGCAAATGAGCAACTCGGACTCCACTAAAAACTGGGAACATGGAACAGATGCACCGGTAGGGTAAGCGTCCTCTGCTTTTCTAGAAACACCCGCCGAGTTGCTCATAAAAAGTCAAGTCTGTCGAATCACGAACTAATTGCGCCAGCGTGGGTCATCACACCACGAACTATTCCTACTGTTTGTTCATGGCCATTTTGGAGTAGCATTGGATCAAAATAGTGGTTTGTTTTCCTGATATAGTAGTCCAACTATTGATATCAAACCACTTTAATCCTTTATCGATTCACGGCCCACTAGATGGTCGGACGGAAAGGAAACATTCCGGATTTACATTAGGATGTAGCGTCAAAAATATAAAAAAGCAAGAACGTACCTATGACATCTCTCATCCGACTGTATGATTCCCAGTAATTCCTTGTCTTCAATCTTATAACTGGTAATTGATCCTCAGAATGAAGAAAACATTTTTTGTTCAGGTTGTCCCACAACAATCTGGTACAGGGTCCAATACTATTACTGTTGCAAAATATCGCACACTCCAAAAGACTTTTAAGGTTTGTTTGTAGGTAAATCAGACCTTCCCACGGACAGGACCCTGTAATTTTCTTAAACTTAGTCAAAGATGACGTCAGCTGAATCAATGTAACAGTGCCGACAAATGTACAAACGTATTTTACATGTACTAACTTCATATTGGAATGCAACGTTACTGTCATCTTTACAGCCAGAGACTTTAAATAGCTCTACCAGAGATTAGAAATAATAACGTGATTTTGATTGACTTGTGGTAGGTTTTGTCTATTGTATCTTCCTAGAAGAAAATTGAAGTCCTAATTGTTTACTTGAAGACTGGGAATCAAATTCTCAAGCAATAAATTGACTCTTTTTCATCCAGATCACTGCAAACGATCTCCATGCCATTAATTAAGAAACAGATAATTCTATTGTGTAAAACATAAAATAAAAGCAATACTATATCTATACCAACTACCATTATTCAACTGTTTTGGTTCACAACATACATTTGTTCGGATAAGTACTTTTATAATTTGTATCTGCTAGAAATAAGTGTTTTTGAAATGAACTTTGGTTGTAATATTTTCTTTTCATACTTTCATGTATTTGATCTCACATAAGCTCCAGTTCATTAAATTTCATTACGCATGCTATTTATTCACGATTTTAATTAGATTTTAGTAATAATTTCTTAATAACTGTAATTAACCGTATAATATAGTAAGTTAAAAAATTTTATGATAATTTCCTTTCTTCTCATTTAATATGTTTTTATTACAAATGTACTATTTTTATGTAATTTAAATCAATTTAATATTTACCTTTAAAATGTGACTACTTTTTACTTGGCCATTAAAGATATCATGAGGTTGTCATAAACCATTATGGTAGGGCAACAACTTTTAAAACGAACTTCGAAATTCAAAAGTCAGGAAAACAAAATAAGCATAGAAAAATTAGTGAGAAATAGGACAGAACATGTAGGAAACACATTCACACAAAAAGCCTAGAAAATTAGGTTAAATAGAACATTCATTCGATGAAAAACACAACTTAAACTATGCCCCACTGGTCACTGGACTGTAACGAAACACAGAAACTCCATTTTATCATTGTTTTACCATGGGCTGGACATTTACGTCGCATTATTTTACCATGGGCTGGACATTTACGTCGCATTGTTTTACCACGGACTGGACATTTACGTCGCATTGTTTTACCCCGAGCGATAACGACAATAACACACAGCATAACAACAATGATGAAATGTAGTGTCTCTAATTCATTTTGATTCTAATAGGACAAGTTTCTGCATATGTAGCCTATAGTTTACGCAAAATATTGGTGATTTATTTATCATTTTTTACAATGGCTATGGTATAAAGAGTGTTGAAGCATGTCATTTTAGAATTACCAAATTCTAATAGAATATTATCAAGTTATAGCCAGAGATTTAAAGGGAATTTTCATGTTAATGAATTGTTGTCATGATTTCTCACTACAGTACATGTATATTGATAAATAATTACCTAATCAAATTAACGAATAGCAAACGAGATTAAAATATTTAAGTAAGACGGATCAAGACAAAAATGCCTATTGATCAGTGTCTGGTTGTAGATAAACAACAATGTTCAACCAAAGCAATATTCCACAAGGTTTAAATTGATTTTCCCAACAACTTTAATGACATTGGAACAAAAGCCTTTCTGGTACAAAATGACTATACAGGAATAAAAAGGATTATGGTTCGATAAAAAATAATATTTATGCGTCACCTTCATACAGAAAAAGATTTGCTTTCATTGAAAATGTTTTTCCATTTTAACGTGCCCTAAGCTTGTAGTTTTTTATCAGCATTGAAACGAAACAATAATAAACATAACCAGATATCTTGGTATTATAATATAAGGTAATCGGATTGGTGCAGTTTGATAAGTGCATGATCAGTTCATGTTAACTATGAAAAGGAAATAATTGAAAGGTAATCAATAGGGTGTCATTAATCCAAAACCAAATTAATCGTTTTTTTTTCAGAATGAATAATGAACAATATTAGTCGTATTCTGGACTTGGCCTTCTTGTCAATGCTAATTCGGTTCATTCCCATTTATCCAACCTTTTGAAATTTCAGGTAATACAGGTAAAAATAACTGGGAAGTGTGCCCCAGGTGGTGGAATGGGGTACCCCTGGGGTGTTACATGCTGGGGTTGTCAGGCTATAATACGGAAAACCTGACCGCAAACCACAGTGGTGCACCGTGTTGGGAAGGATGCCACGTTCCTCGCACGTTAAGGAACCCTACTGTGGTATTCTCCCGGAGTAGGAACCATAAGGCTCCGCCACAGGAGGCTAAATTGCCCGACCCTACCCACCTCTCCCTATTTCCAGTGGCAATCAAAATTTGTCGACCCCATTGTCCTTGTGTCCCATCCCTTTTTCATTTCATCATCGTTTCATTTTCATTTTATCATCAATTTCATGTTCATCGTCTGAATATAGCTGAAATATTGCTGCTCGGACGTTAAACCCCAACAAACAAACAAACAAACATTAAACATTATCAGCACTATACATTGACACAAAATTTTTAAACATTGTTCAACCATGTTTCAACAGGTTGGAGACTGCGTCAGTGTAGTGGCACACGTGGATCTGCCCTTGTTGAATCTGTCTTTTAGCTGAGTGACTCGGTTGTTGATGGTCTGGTTCTTTAGTTTCCTGGCCTTGCATTTACCCCCTACAGCATACTGTATCAGTCGGATCTCTATCGAAGCCTGTGTGTTCTGAAGTTTCTGAATAATCAGGTATAAGTTTGGGTGAGCCTTGTTGAATTGGTTGTTGAGTTTGTTATGCATTCTTCTAGGTGATTGGTGGTCATGGGTCCTTTGGTCGAATTGTGGTTCCAACAGTCCGGTTCTCTGTCAACCCACTGTTCTGTCACGTAGTCGTTGAAGCTTGTTACTTTTGCGTCGTCTGTTTGGTAGCCGTCTAGTGCATGGCACCATACGTCTTCTCTTCGGTCTGGTGGTACAACAAAAAGTGCTGATGCTCGCTCGTCGTACATGTTAATGGATAGTCGGATTGTTCTTGCTTTGCTCTGACAGGCCAAGAATCTGTACCTTTTTCCATATATGTTGACAGAAATGGAATAGACAGCTTTTGATGGTGGCATTAAGGAAGGCTGTCTCTGCTTCATTGCGTGCTTCGACTCGAAGTCAATCAGGATGGGGTAGGAGCAATAGGTGTGTTGTTCTGACTGCTTTGAGTAGGTCGAAGAGGCGTTGGTAGGTAGTCTGGTATTTGTCGGGTAAGAAGGCGAATATAAGTGAGTACATCTTTCCTCATTTAATGATTGCACGAATTGTACTGAACTGGCGTAGAATGCTTCATCGGTGACAATAGTATCGGCTTGGCTAGGTGTCGACGTTCAATAATAGAATCATGTTGTCATCATTGGCAGAAAGAAGGAAGTCCTGTCCTGGAAATATAAAAAAATAAATTCACTAGAACAACAATAAAAAAAATATACAATTGTGTACAGAATGATTATCAGGAATATCTTGTTACAAGTGTATAGGTAAAGCATTTTTTATCCTATTGAAATAAATTTGTACTTGCTGAATAAAATAGTCTTAAAATAAAATAATCTTAAATCATATAAAGAATATACTAATGTTTAATATTTATTTCATGAAAAAAATATAACAAAAGATTTCTTTTTATTTCACACAAATCATGAACAATTATTAAGACATGTTCATTACCAGTTTCTGTCCTTTGACCTTGCCGGTTGATGTTTTGTCTGGCTGCAGGTTGCTGTTCTGTAGAGTGATGACTTAGTTGATGTTCTGTCTGGTGGCAGGTTGCTGTTGTCTGTAGAGTGATGACTTAGTTGATGTTCTGTCTGATGGCAGGTTGCTGCTGTCTGTAGAGTGATGACTTAGTTGATGTTCTGTCTGGTGGCAGGTTACTGTTGTCTATAGAGTGTGATGATTTGCAAGCAGGAAAAGTTGGTAACTTCTGAACGATTCTATATAAATGTTTTACACTTTAATTTTCATAAAATACCTACTTTTTATTCCATTTTTTTCTTTAAAATACTCTCAAACAGTTTCTAAGTTCTAGCGCGATACAAAAAGCTCTGGCATAACGTATGAGTTGTGATATGAACACTCCATACAAAGATGCATACAAAGGATACGAACACGTTGTTTACAAATTTATTTTTCGTCATAGTTCTCTACTTACGCCCGTATTTCCAACAGACATGGGCAGTTTTCTAAGTGATAGATTTTTATTTTAATGGGGCACCAAATTGTTACCCCTGTTTTTATCTATGCATCCATTTATTACACCAAGATTTATCTGTGTAGACAATATGCACAATACTCACACCACTACGCGTAACGTTAAATACATTATTATCTTTGTATGGATTAACTTCGGGAGGATTACGAAACCAGGAAGAGAAATAGACAAAAGTGTAAACTTGTGAAGCAAATCATTTGATTTATAAAATGTGAATTAAATATTCGCATATTGTTCCGCAAGTCCAAATATACGTTCATGTAATGCATCTGGTAGATTTATTTCAGATTTGGTTTGAATATGATAAGTCGTAAATATAACTGAATGGACACTAATAATAGCTTTTTACGGTAAATAACTTTATAGTTGAATATCAATCCCCTCTATACCATCCACCAATGACCTCTGACCCCGCGGAAAAAGGGACATACCTAATCATCGATTTCAGGCGTGTTAAAAATGTCCTGTTTCGATAATTTTTTTGACAAATTAGGAAGTAATCAAGGGAACCAAGATTCTAGCGAAAATCAAAATAATGTAATTCAGGGACAAATACAAGACATTGAAAGAGTAATAAAAGGAACCAAGGTTATAGTATTGAAAACAGACACGCTCAACAATGAACATAAAATAAACAACATATTCCATACAAAGCAACACAAGTAAATGATCAACTACGACTCAACTAAAACTGGGAGCATGGACCAGGTGCACCGGTAGGGTAAGTGTCCTATGTTTTTCTACAAACACCCATCGTTTTGCTAATAAAAAGTCAAGTCCGGGATAGACGAAAGAAGAAAGGTAACTATGACACATTAAACAAATCAGTTTTCATGGTGCATACGCACCTGCTGAACGAATGTTGCCACAGACGAAAGGAAAGTTGACAATAGAGTATGAAATGTCATCGCGTTTGTCGTATAGTTTGGTCAAGTTTTCCTTTACCACCGATCTCTCAGTGTAGGTTTTCAAACCTTATCTCAAGGTTCTTTGGGTTAGATGCGGTGTATAAAAACCGCGTAACTAGGATTGTTTGACCATAATACGTCTCAATGAAGTATTCCCCTACATCGTCGGTGTAAATTGTTACTTAGCTACCCTGTAGACTGTATGTCAGTGACATCCACAAAGTTATCATCTATTTTTAGCGAATTCTCAACAGATGTGTCTATACGTATTAGACTGCAAACGTGTCTTTATGACTGCAACGATCCACATCGCCTTTCAATTAGTTATTGCAGTTATAGCAGGACAGATTTCGCACTGATAAAATTATTTCCTCCGAAGATAAATTATGATTTGGTGGATGTCCCTATTATGGGGAATGGATTTAACGAAACGGACACACGGTCTATCTACATTATCAGAAAGTCGGAATGTGTGCATCAAGCATCAGGAAGTCTCACTACATTTTCTTGCAATATTGCACCCTCAATTTCGTAAAAACATCTTTTGCAGTCTGAACATTGGCCCGCCAATGAAGTATTGTTATATCGACTTGTCTTTTTACAAAACAACTGACATGATCTTAAGGACCTAAAATATATACGTTTTTAAGTTTGAATGGATTCATCATAACTAAAACATTAGTATTATATTTATTTTCTGATTTTCAAGATTTCTTTAACAAAATAGAATACTAGTATATACCAAAGTTGATTGATTACTAGTATCTCTAATTAATATGCGTATGTTAAGGCAAACATGTAGCAGTGCAGAATTCTGAAAAACCTGGAGTTGCAATTTGATGTTTTCCCAAAGAGTGGGACATGTGAATGATTGATTTGAATAAACTTCTAATTGAATTAATAGTTTTGTACACGACCATAATCATAATTTGTGTGTTTGTGGTTGTTCACCACGGGGTAGTGAAATGCGTCTAGTGTGACTGGAATAAAAAAAGTAGAGCTACGGTTGCCGCTGGCTAGCCTACTAGTAGGTGAAAGGGAGAGTCGAGTGCGTAAATCTTGCCCCCGCCAGTACAAAGCCTCTACACTACCAATACTCCTTCAAATGTCTCAACTGGGATCTTGTATCTCAGGCTGAATTTGAAGGGAATCTCAGATCAGCAAGGGCCTTAGAGATGCAGTGTGTAGGCCCACCGACGTGTGGATATACCCTAGCACTCATCAACCTTGCCCCAGCTATGGGTTACTACCTTGTAGGTGACTTTGGAAAATCAAAGGCTATGGCAGTAAATCCAGACAGAAAATCCGGGTAGATGGAATTCTTTAGCACTGATCTATCATCTAAGGGATGGAAAACCTTGACAGAAAAACCCGATCCTTCACGTAGAAGGTTTAGCTTAGAGCTTAGACTACAGAAACAAATCCTTTAACTCGTCTACGGCTTGAGGAAAAGGTAACAAAGAACAATATACCCAGAGAACAATGTATGATGCCGATGAAGTTGTTCTCAGCCAAAGAATTCACAGATATTGGTACATGGAATGTTCGCACTCTATATCAAATTGGAAAAAAGCTTACAGGTTGCAAAAGAAATGGACCGTTACAATCAAGAAATTCTTGGACTCGGTGAAGTAAGATGGAATACAGTCAAACCTCGGTAGCTCGAACTCCAAAGGACCATTGAAATGTGTTCGAGTTATCGGGAGTTCGAGAAATTGAAGTTCGTATATTTCCGGATTTTTTTCTGTGCCGGTCCGAGTTCGACGTTATCGTTAGAAATTGCCTACTTCCTACGAAGTTTTGTTAGCTCGTGGATCTTTTTCGTTCGCTTTTGGAAGATTATGTTGATTTGTGAACATTAAAAATGCTGTGTTCGCTTTTAAAAACGTTCAGAGTTCGAGTTCCTTAATCAATAATTTGTTTTCATCGGATTTTCTTTCATGCTTTTATCATACCGACTTCGGAACATTCTCGAACTTCAATCAGTGTTATGTTAAAGATCAAAACTACCTAATTAGCGATGACTTAGATTTTACCTGTCATTAACTAAAATGATTAATGATAGGTTTCCAGTTTTTCACACCTTTTATTACCCTAGCTGACAAAATTGCTGACGAGTTCGAGTTAATGAGGGTTATTCTCTAAGATTTATTACCGAACGGACCGACTAGTCAGTTCGAGTGTTCGAGAAATCGAAGTTCCAGAAATCCAAGGTTATTTATATTGATTATATAGGAGAAAATTTTGGTACTTTGAATTGTGAAATCCCGGGTATTCGAGCCAGCCGAGTTCGAGCGAGGGAAGTTCGACTGTACATCCGGCATGACAACCATGATTAAGGTGTTGGACTTCTCCTTACAAAAAAGTAAAACGATCTCTGCTTGAGTGGAACCCTGTGTCAACCAGAATCATCACTGCAAGGTTTGACACGAAATTTCTGAAAACCACAGTAATTCAAGTCTACTCACCAACACATTTTACGAATTACTACAAACCAAAGTAAATGCTATTTCAAAACCATACATCCTTATGATAATGGGCGACTTACATGCCAACGTTGGGGCCAAAAGAAATGGAAGAGAGAGAAATGGGGCCAAATGGTATAGGTGATATGAATGAAAATGGAGAATTTTTTCTGATTTTTGTGCAATAAATAGTCATAGGAAGGACTCTTTTTCCAAATCATGTCACAAAGTTACATGTTAAATCTTCAACTCCAATGTTAAGTCCGTCCTACTATATGGTTCAAAAACTTGGAGGGAGACTGTAACATCAATCAGCACAATCCAAACCTTTGTTAAACGTTTTCTCAGAAAAAATCCTTGGCATTTGGTGACCAGAGATAATATCCAATAAAGACCTATTGAACAGGACAAACCAACAATACCAGATAAGAAGTAGAAAATGGAAATGGATAGGTCACACTCTACAAAAAAGTGGCAAAAACGTTACCAAGCAGGCATTCGATTGGAACCCTCAAGGACATCGGAGGAGAGGAAGACCCAAAAACACTTGGCGTAGAGGACTAACAGCAGAATCACAGAAGATAAAAAAGACCTGGAAAGAGGCAAAAACAACAGCCATGGACAGAAGAAGGTGGAAAGACACTGTAGTCGCCCCATGTCCCCTTGTAAGACAAGTAAGTTATAATCATAATTTATACATGTACCTTTTGCAGTTATACATGTATGACGAACCATATGAGGCATCTCCAATGAAGTCTCTTGATTTGTATTGGCTTTGACAACAGTCAGTAAATACTAGCATGACTGACATACTGCATGAAGATACTTTTTTTTTTATATTATTTTTGGACTTTGATTTGAATCAGAGTAGTGTTCGGGAATATTGTCGTTACATTTATTGGACATCGTGAAAAAAATTCTGACCCTATTTATCATCGGGACTTATAAAAAAGAATTGTTCCTTTATAAACTCTGAGTATCCATGGATATTTTTTTTCATCGTACTCCAGAATCGCCTGTCTATACATTACCGTTACATGGATTGTGACGTCAGTTCTTTGAAAATAAGATGTATTTCTTCCCTAGCAAAGCAGCTATTCAAAATTAATAGTATTCACACAATTTGATCATGCTTGTACCTTATACAGATTAGCCTGTTCCTATTGTTTGTATATATATTTAGTATTTATATGTAGTTTTGTCTTGCTACATGTACATTGTACTAAAATTACACGTTGAATTTCAAATTGACCGCCTTCTGACTTTAACTTACTAAGTATTTTTATCTTAAACTGACTTACCTTAAGTTTTCAGAGAAATCATGAATGCATATATGCTGGCGGAGGTTTGCGAAGGAGATAATTCTAATAATGTTATATTAAGAAAAGTTGTCCATTTTATAGGTATGAGTTTTTTTTTCTTTCTGGTTCTCCTTTACATCGCACAATTTACGTATTCGAATTTCTCTCAAGACACTTGTGATGCACATTCGGACATGTCATTTTCTTCCGGAATTAACGGTAAATGACAGATACCACAGTTAGGACAATTAATTCTATTTGAAGAGTAATACACCCGATCGTCGAATTTGAGATACAAATTTTGTAAAATTAAATGTTTTGTATATTGTGGATTGGGAATTGAACTTCAAGTTCATCTGCGTTTTCTCTTGACTGAATAATCACTTTTCTATTTTTCATACGCTCAGAGAAAACAGCTCTGAATTCTACAGCAACAAGTTGTACGATCTTGATCCCTTACTTATCGAAAAAGAAGGGCTTACATTTTTCAAAACTCCTCTGTGAAATTCTGATTTCAGGATATTGCTCTTGAAAGGATTTGTAAACTTCAGTTTAAGATTTGAATCATGTGACTTGTATATAAATGTGGCTCACATCTCTCCCTTTTAAGGTCCATTTTGTTCCCTGTAGGTCTAGAAATACCACTTGACAGTCAAAACTTTTACGCAAGCTGTTTATACTCTACATACAATGCATCTGATCATAGCTTTCCGCTTGTAACAGTCCAACAGGACTCCCCAGAAATCAATACTTCGACACACAATGACGGACACACTTTTCGTGTAAGACTGTCCTCGTGTCCTCAGATGGGAGTCCTAGTACGCTCACATCTGGTATGGATAATGCCCTGACAATTCAAACAAAAAGTACCCAAAGTACCAAAAATGTCTGCAAAACATGCAATATTCTAATAACCGACTCTTTCTTCACTACATGTAGTACCCTTACGAACAAAACCTTTCACACAAGAAGTCACGATGACCTAAATTGCAAATCGACAAACTTAATATATGGATAAGAATGCAACTTATGCGGTTTAGTGTATGTCGGTAAAACAAGAATAATTAAACAAATGAATGTGCAGTCATATTTCGGGAATTGATACCAACAAATTCCCGAAAGTTTATCTACATTTATATCATCAAACCACTCAATCCTCTCTATGAAAGTTTATATCCTCGAAAAAATTTACCACCCAACGAAAAGTCCCGTCCTAAGTAAAAACTGTTGTAGGGAAGGAGAAGAATGCTGGATACACAGACTAGGTACTGCAATACCGTGCGGGTGCAATGACATAAAATGTATAGGAAACCTTCAAGCCAATATAACAAAAGCATAAATGTGATGAATTTATTTGACAAAATCTAAGACGGAAAAGGAGTAATGGCCATCGCCACTATACGTCACCTAAGATACATATTGTTTCCATAGATGGTCTTCTTCCTTTCATACAAAAACCTCTTGGACTTCATCACATTCGAATTAAACTCTATTCTATACATCTCACTCTACTACACTCCCTTTACAAAACAAGTCTTGACACTCCTATTACTGAACCTACCTCATCATTAAAAGGTCAATATGAAGGAAAACGATCATTTCTTCCACTAACGTTTGTCAACAAAGGTATAGATGCAGTTAGTTTGGTTAACATCCTCCATCACAACAACGTAATCAACAAAATTCACCCTTATTTCAAAGACAAATCAATACCAATTATTTCATATTCCTACACACATTGCATCCAAAATTTTAAAAGGCTATCGCGGAACCTCGAGATTGAAGATTTTAAGGCTAAACCACCTGATTGTTCTTGCAAAAACTCTCCATTCAAATATGGTCCTTCCGGTCACGTCGTTACTGCACATTTAAGCATAATCGAAAATGAATCTCTGTGTAATATCCTTTCTAAAGGTCTCAAGTACTGTGAACGACGCTCCATCAATTAGAATTATAACTTTAAATGTTATAAGATGGATGCCGTGGAGGACTACGCAAGAAAATGGATAAAACGAGAATAAGACATTGATTCTCCCTCATAGTGGATAAAGGCCGTGAGGTCTTTAATTTTGAAACGAATGAAAGTTTTAAGTAGGTCAATGAGTGTCAATGCTACTTGTACATCAGTTTTCAAAAACGCTGATGTCTACTGTACATGACAAATATAGTGTCGTACCAGCAGACAAAGGCTAAAACATTGTTTTTGTCTGCAAAACGTATTACACCCAATGTTTGTTATCAGAGGTAAACGTGGAAAATAATAGCAGTGATAAAGAAAAGAAAGTGGAAAGACCATAGATCTTCTTTTGGTTTCTCTATGAAAGACGATGATAGCAATTTATCATCTGCGTACTGGATTCCTAAACTCCACAAGAATCCATACAAACAACGTTACATAGCTGGATCTGCAAAATGTATCAACTAACCTAAGGCTGACTTTGTAGCTGATCTGGACAGAAAGAAAGAATATCGTGTAGCTAGATCCTTTAATCTCAGTTTCCGCTATATAGATGACGTATTATCTTTAAACAGACCTAGTTTCGGGGGTTTGATACATCACATCTACCCCCAAATAACTTGATATAAAGGATACTATAGACACTGTGAAATCAGTACAGACGTTTAATGGTCGTCATCATGAACTCGTGGATCGTCACGGTGAATCCATCTTCAACATGAAAACTGATTTGTTCAACGTGTCATAGTTTTCTTTTCCTCCTTCGTCTTTTTATGAGCAACTCGGTGGGTGTTTCTAGAAAAGCAGAGAACGCTTACCCTACACGCGCACCTGGTCCATGCACCCAGTTTTAGAGGAGTCCGAGTTGCTCATGTACATTTGTTACTTTATGTGTATTACTTTAGTTACTCTATGTTCTTTGTTGTATTTGTCTGTTTTCCATGTCTGGTCCCTGGATTACATTCTTTTATTTCATGGTTTCCTTGATTACTCTTTCGTTGTATGCCGTATCCCTGCGGACAATCTTCTCGCCGATAAACGATTTTACGCGCAAGGGCTGCCTTACATTTACTTTTACCAATATTATCATATGCTAAGACTATGTTTTTGCATATCAGGGCGTCTTTAAATCTGGATGATTTAGTTTGAGTTAACACGTTTTTAGCATTAGTATTCGAGTACTCTGCCAGTATGCTGTTTTCCAATTTCTCTGGCGATCTCACTATTTGCATTTGTTCCAAAAGTTTCACTGTAGGAGATTGCTGGGATATCTACAGAGTTAAGAACTCCACCATAACGGCTGCCTTTTTGTTTTAGGTACTTGGAAGTGCTTGTTTAATTTTTTTCATAGCCCTCAATTTGTGCATTCTATTATTATGGAAGTGCTTTAATTCTTGGATACCAAATTTCGTGGATTATGGAAAATGTACATATTCGTGGATTCTTGAATTCCCAACAATCAATCAATCTCGCTGAAAAAAATATTAAATAATCTAATATTATCGGTGCAACTCCTAGTTTTGTCACACACACTTAGTTTTATCGTACACAAAATTATTGTTCCCAGTTTTTTTCGTTGTACAATAACTTATTACTATCAGTTTTAATTATGCACCAAATTGTTACTCCTAGATTTCATAGACACACTAATTTATTACTCCAAACTCTTATCGATGTTCCAATTAATTACTACTAATTACTACTAATGTTTATCAGTGCACCTAATTATTACTTCCAGTGTTTATCGATGCACAAGATCAGTATTTCCAGTGTTATCGATGCACCAAATTACTTCCAGTGTTCTTCAATGCACGTAATCATTATTCTAAGACTTTAAACAATACGCCAATTCATTACTCCCAAGTTTTATAAACAAACCAATTTATTACTCCAGATTATATCGATACACCAATTTATTACTCCAGATTTTATCGATACACCAATTTGTTACTCCCAGATTGTAACGATCATTATTCTAAGATTTTATCGATACACCAATTTATTACTTCCCGTTTTGTTTTTCAAGCACCAAATTATTACTCCCAGTTTGCATTTATGTACCGAATTGTTACTCTCATTCTTTTTATTTTGGTTTAGTCTTTGCCGTTTTATTGTTAGTTTTGTTATTTGTTTTATTATTGGTTTTTCTGTTTGGGTACTGCTACTTCATTTTGTACTGGTCAAACTTTTTAGGAAACGTCTCAAAGCATTTCCCACGATTCCAAATCATCTTCCATATATACCAAAGAAGATATTTTTATCGCTAACTTGTTTGTCTAGTCTGGTGGGCGCATTTTTCAACAAACGACCGATATTCAAATGGGAACAAATAGTGCTCATTAACTCGCTGACCTATTCATTTACACTTAAGAGGCTGAATTAACGCTGATCTGATCCAAAGGAAGGAAATCGTTTATCCAAATCCTTGATTTCAGTTTCCGCTATATAGATGACGTGTTATCATTCAACAATCCTAGCTTTGGGGGTGTGTATATTGCATCTTAATGTGTCCCCAAAGAACTGGAGTTAAAGGATACTACAAACACTGTGAAGTCAGCCTAATATCTTGACCTACACTAAGAGATAGCAAAGGAAAACTTTTGACCAATTGATACAACGAACACATTGATTTTTCATTCAATATTGTTAAATTCCTTCCATCCGTGGCAACATCCGTTCAGCACCTGCGTATAGAGTTTTCATATCACAACACATACGTTATGTCAGAGCTTTTCGTAACTATGCAGACTTTTTGTAACGCGCTAGAACTCTGAAACAGGGTTATGTTGCTAAAGATTGAAGTCATCACTGCAGAAGATTTTTTGTTGTCATCATGAATTCGTGGATTGTCACGGTGTATCCATCTTCACCACGAGAACCTATTTGTTCAACGTGTCATAGTTTTCTTTTCCTCTTTCGTCTACCCCAGACTTGTCTTTTTTCAGTAATACGGCGGATGTTCCTAGAAAAAAAAAAGACGCTTACCCTACCAGTGCACCTGGTCCATGCTCCCAGATTTTAGTTGGGTTCGAGTTGCTCATTTATTTTTGTTTCACTGTGCGTATATTTTGGTTCTTTATGTTCTTCATTGTGTCTGCTTTTCCTGTCTTGTCTACGTCGTCCCTGAATTACATTCTTTTGAGTACCGCTAGAATATTGGTTCCCTTGATTATTCTTGGAATGACTTCTGTGAAATATCAGGACAATCATGATTCACTTTTTTGGCTTTAAAAAAGTGCATCGATATGAGTACGGTACTATTGAGTTTAATCTGTTGATCTGTTGAGAGTCTCCCATAGATTTATAGTTGTTGACAAAAATGTTAAGAATATGTTTTCCCCGCCCGACCAACATTCAGCATTCTATTAGTCGATTACATGAGTTCAACCCGGCCAAAAATGGACCAGATAGTTTTCTGTGAGTTCATGAACTGGTTTAGAACATGAATTAGAAGTTCATACATAAAAAAGTAAACAGTATGCATATTTATTAGGCAATGTTTTAATGAATGATTGATTTAATCCAAAAAGTTTTCTTATCAACGATATGTTCAAAGGTGAACTAGATTGCAGTGGTACGTTGACGATATATACTTGATTGTTTATTTAGCAGTGATGACATGATAATAAGCAGCTACATGGTTGCTGTTTTTCGGTCGATGAACGGTCCAATCGTTGTGGATCTAGTGCTTGTTTTACAGTCTGTTTTATTCTTCCAATTCAAGTTCGATCTTTTCAGGTACCAGATCACTGAATCTAAAATAGAACCATTTAAAAAAACACTTGCCGTCTAATTCAAAAACTAAAATTACTTTCAATGGTAAAAATCATAAACGATAAAAAAAACCCCAAAAATTTGCGAAAAACAAATGGAATGTACTTAATTTGCAAAATACATGTATACTTTTGCAATTAATATTGTTTAAGAGGCTTTACATGTAAAAATCAGGCACAGGGTAAATTTTATCCAACTGATTTTTTGTTTGTTTTAATGTAATGCTTATATCATGAATATCATATGTATGTGAAAACGAACAAAAAAAGTTTCTTTTAGCCGCCAATGGATGGTCGGAAAAGGATTTTATGACAGTTCCAAAATAAAACAACCAAGATTTGCTCAAAAACAAAGAGTTAACTCCCTTTTTCAATGAACGTCAATGCTTTCTATGTATTTTTTTTCTCTTTAACCGTTGAAGTTAACCAAATAGCCAACATTCAACTTTAAGAAAGGATGCATTTGTGATATGAAATGGCTAAAAAAAAATGTGAAAACAAAATTGGTCATGTACAACCCACTGCTTGGTTTTGCATTGACAAACTCTATGAACATCAGCTTTTTAAAACAATTCATACACGGAAACACACCACACCTATTTATATCATCTGTGTAGCTTACCCGCAGGCTTGTTGACAGTTCGTTTTTGCCCATGGATAGTACGGTTTGCACCAGTGCATTGATTTGGCATATGGGCACATTGGATCAGTGTCTGGTTTGGCAAAATCCATGGGATCCAACGAGTCTCCTGCGATAGAATAAATTGAAGTTTAATTTTAAAAATTATATACTACTAAGAATAGTCGTGTTTATTTTAGCCACATGTACATTGCTAACAATGCTGTTTGAATGTTCATCCTAACATACATGTTCGTAACATGTTATTACACTGTAGTTTTACAGGTTTGATAATATAAAACGTAGTGTTGTATTTGATAAGAAACTAAGAAAGGTGTAAGCGTCATGAAATCATTGAAAGCTAAACAAAAAATATACAACTTCTTATCTGCACTATAGATATATTGGGAATTGTATTTGCCACAAGAAGTAGATTCGTTCTAAAATTATAGTCACAACCCCCAAAAAACTTACGACATTCGCTATCACTTCCGTCCATTTTACACGCCTCTACAAAAAAAGCACAATCCGATCATATTTGTTTTTTTTTAAATCCTTCTAGCAAATTAAATCTATCAATCAGAAAAATTTTTATCTATAAAAACCAAAAATATCATTACATAGCGATGCAAGTTCTGGTCAGGTAATAGTGTAAAAAAGCAACTGAAGGAACATTGCGAGTGTGGTTGTTATATTATTAAAAGATATTCTTTTTATCATAAAGAAATAAAGTTGTGTTTTCTATTAGATTGCACATTCCAGAACATGCATATTAGATTCCAATTATCCAATACCTACATGTATAAGTTGAATACACTGTTGTTTACAATGTTTATTGATTAGGCTTTTCAATGCCAAGTAAAATTTTACTCAGCTTTCTTACGTTAGTTATGCCACTTTGCACTGACAGTAAACTACATTTGTAAGCACACAATGTTTAATTCCGGCTAAAATTCATTGAACCGAAGAAGAAGGTGAATTTCAATAGTTATCATTGACAACGTATCATCAATGACCATAAGTTACATGTAAGGTAAATCCGATTTGCAGTACAACCGTCATTTCACGTGAATGCTAAATTTTGTAAATCCTAAGTCAAATAATTGAATGCTATTGAAAATTCAAATTCACACGATTAAATCCCATAGTGATTCCAAATTCACCTAATTATATTTTATTATTAATTTGGATCCAAATTCACACAACTTAACGCTATTGTGAATCCAAATTCACGTGACTGAATTCACATAATTGATTGCTAATGTGAATCCAAGTTAACGTAATCGAATGCTATTGTGAATCAACATTCACATAATGTACATATGTAATTTGCATTGAATGCACATATTTACATTCTGAACACGAAGAAATATAAATTATTTAGAGGACCAGTAACAAACACGTTGTAACCCCCTCCTTTGTTCTTCTAATACTTATTACATGTACTTACGACATGTTCCTTCTACACATTTCACTCCAAGTCCTTTACCCTTAGGCACCATGCACTTGGAGCATTTACTTCCATCACCGAAAGGGCGGAGTTTGAAAGACGCCCTAGACAAATAGAATAACGATATGAAATAAGCACAAACTACATGAACATATTTACTTGTATTGCAAATGAAATTTTAAGCTGTATGAAATTATGATGACTGGAACATTTCTCTATATGGATAAAAAAGAGTTAACTTTAAAGTCGGGACATACATTTGTAAGTTCTCCATTTTATATTTTCGATTGTTTGTTGTCTTGGAAACACTTATGACTTCTTTTGTGAATATGTGACAGCCATGGTAGTAATACAACGTAAACCAAATTAAAAAGAATCGTATTTTGTCAAACTTTTGCCGTGAAAAACATTAAATGGCTAGGAAGCTGCATTTTTTCATTATCAAAAATTACAAGGTAATAGCATCATATATTAAAACTTACGCCGGGGAGTAGTTGCATGCCCAGTAAACTGCATTATCCCACTCCTCTTGTACTGTGTCGGTTTCAATCTTCAACTTTGGGCAAAAATTCTTGGCACAACCGACTTGAATTGACTGCCAAAATACTAACTACCAATTAAAAAAAATCTGTATTCAGATGCAAAACTTTACTAAACCTTCAGACTTCAATGCATTATATTTGAATCACATTATGTACAAATATAGCTCCAAGAATAAGGTACCTTGGTTGGTTCATAAAAGTGTTGTTTTCGTTTTTTGTATTGTACGAAAAACATCCTTACCTAAAGCTGAGACAAAGACATTAGATAACTTTAAAAAAGTATACCAATTATATCATTATTTCTTAAGAAAAGACCAATGCAAAAATGTGCATTTTATGATCAGAAATGTTGTATTATTCGAATCATGTTCAATGTTTCTACATGTATATCAATTTCATACCTGTAAGTAATGGCCGACAACGCCTTTCCACTGATGGTTATTAAAATCGTAATCCGATTTTTCTTTGTAAAATAATTCAACAACCTTGGTGATCGTACTGTTATTGCCAACTATTGCTCCGAGATTCTGACCTGTTCGTGTGCCGTTTGGACTACAAAACAAACATATTGACCAAAAAAATGTACGTCTATATGTGAATTTGACAAATTTGTACATTTGTACCCAAAGCAAGCATGCATCCATGCAAGCAAAACAAACAAATAAAAAAAAACAAGAACTAATCTGGCAATATCTAAATCTAAACTACATGTGAGAGTCGCAAAATGGGAATATGTAATACAGATTTTGTGAACTGAAGGAAGAATAGACACCCCTATCACTATATATCCCCACTCAAAATGACAGGTTGATATTTCAAAAATTTACTAATAATAATATTATTATTCTACTTACAAGTACAGGTTTGCATGTTTGAATACACACTGATCTACCAAACCCTGAGTTAACTCTGCCAACGATTCGTCCCATGTCTACAATACGATGAATGAGATATTCATAATTAATTGATTAAGGTTATATTAAATTCAATATCTACGACATTGAAAAAATCGCTTAAACTTTGCTTACTGTTTCAGAGTACAACATTGTATATAATTATATACAAACGTTCCGATTGTTAATAAAATATTTCATATAAAAATATGTTAGGTGTAAGCATAAAAATGCAGATATTTGTTTGGAAATGCACAATGAATGAAGCCTAGTAATGTATCACAGGGTAAGCCGACGCAGACATTGAAGTAATCAATCATCAACCTTTTGTTGATTTGAGCTTGAGCTGAGTATGAATTATTTTTAACTAATTCATTCGTAAACTAAAAAATAAGATAATGATCAAATCAATGACGAGTTGTCTGCATAATACAACATGTTTATTGATTACCTATATCGTATACTTAATTTTAGAATATAACATTTTTTGCCTGTTTTTAAACCCTATATCGTCAATCCTATATCACATACCGTATATCACACCCCTAGACCTACATGTATATCGTATACCTTATATCACACCCCTTCACAGACCATACTTGAAGTATGGTTAAAATATATCACACCTTATTTGTAGGTGTATAATTTTTATTTCAAAATATGATGCACTTTTGTGATTTAAACAACTCCCCCAACATTTGACATATCTTTAACCATTTGAGTTGAACAGCTTTTTGCTATAGATGTAATTAGCAAATTAAAAATAATAGCTAAACGCCCCCCCCCCCAAAAAAAAAAGGGAAAAAAAAGCGCACCGATGTCAGGCTCGAGTTGACACACACTTCTATTTATTAAATAGTTTCCATGACATTGAAGTCATTCGAGCATCCCTTAAATTTATACTATTCTTACCATAAAACAAAACAAGAAACGAAAATCATTTTTTGTCTTGAATGTACGTTACATAAGTCAAAATGGTCTTTCAACGAATTGTTGCCAACTTTTGCACATTCCCTTGTTTTGATCTAATTAAGATAACTATGTAGTTTCTCACATGGAAATATTTCGATAAAGATTCTCATTCATTAATGAGCGGTTTGAATTATTTCACCATTCGAGTGGTAAATTTTTAATATTTAGCGAGTATGTTAAAAAAAATCTTAATATTAACTTAGAAAATACAGACATAAATTAAATCAAAAATAGGCAGAGTGAAAATCGATTGATCCCATGAAATTTGTGGAAAATTCGGAAAATGCAAAAAAAAAATATATATACTCTTGCAGAAATTTAATCACCGACCGGTGGTTAAAAAGTCACTTGCATCTCTAACAACCAGCCAGGATTGGGAGAATAAATAGATTCTTAGAGTGCATTATAATAATAATAAATGAATTATATATATATATAAAAGAATGATTTTAAGTATCGAGAGAAATATTCTAATCCACGAAAAATTATTAAGAAGTATTTGTTTCTCCAATTTTAAAGCAATTTGATCGTTATGTTTTTCCCTGTCGAGTACCCCAAAAACAACTCTTTCGTAAGATTTTCCAGACTATATATCTATCTAATGCTTTATCTTAACATGTGGTCACACAAGAAACAAAATTTGTGTAACAGAAAATATTATTCAAAACAAAATTGTAATATCAAAACTTGAAATATTGGTTTTTAAAAAAAAAATCAACATTAGGTGTAACTGAGAATTGAAAATAGGTTTTAAAAATTCAATATCATTTGAGACAGCACAGAAGGTCATCAGACAAAAAGTAGATGTAAATAATACTACAATTGTATAGCTTGTTTATGACAAAAACAAATATGAGTAAAAAAATGATAAATGATAAGAAAAAGTTAACAAATTCAAGAATATTGAATTGAAAAAAGTCTTTCAAAATCCTTTTTTTAAAATAAATTTTTATTTTGTTTTCAATTCAATTAAATGGTCTCTAAAATTATGAGAAACATTTATATATTTTGCATGATTGAGTATTGTAAAGAAAAAAATGTTATACATTAGCAGTGTCAATGACTCGAATTAAAAAATAATAAATATAATTATGCCCTAGCTTTTGTTCCAATATTATTTTGTATATATTCCTATGATAGAAATGTAAACTTCACTTACATGTAAAATAAATTCATCATTTTTAATGTTGACAAACTGTACATTCTTCACAGTTTTAGGAATTTTACTAAATAGTGCCACATTTACATCACGATTACTGCTGCATCTGGTAACTTTACAATAAGAGAGATTCTCTTATAGCAAAAATGGCTGCCCCCTGTAACCATGAATTTAGAGCAATTATCCTTTTTAATTAAATAATTCAGTACATAATAGGAAAATTATCTTCAGATTGTTCTTCTATAATGTAAACACTACCAATAAACCCAACATGTTGAAAAGGTACATATTCCCTTTGAATATAATCTGACATTGATATTCTATAAATAGCAACTCACCATTTGCCACATATTTGATGCATTTTCGATTTCTCTAAATTTTCTGTGTACATTCAAAGCTTCTGTCTTTTCTTCAGGTGATAGCCTACAGGGTTTCATTATGGAGTCTGCTCCTTCAGCTGTTCTTTTGTAAGTGTTTACGGATCTAGACCCTTTCATTTCATCTTTTGTAACGGCATCACCTCGTTTGTCACCTCCTTTGGTAAGTCGGGACCAATGCCCCCCTTGTTGACCACTTTTTTCTAGCCGGGACCATCGCTGGCGTTTCCCAACCTCCTTGTCATACCTTATTTTCAGATCATTACGTTTGTCATATTCTTCATCAGATCTCATTTTCTCATTGCGTCTGACTGCTTTCATAACATCCTCCAAATGAGGATCACGAAGTCCTCTAGATATGGCATCCCTTTCTTTTTCTTCCTCCTTCTCCAAAGCCCGTATGTCGTTTAGAATGATTCGTTCAGTTGGAAGGCTATCGAAAGGAGGTGTCTTCACGCTGAAATGTAAGAAAACGCATGTCGTATAGAATTAAGATAACGCAACCTCTTTTAATATGTTATGGTCTAAAAGAAAGATAACCAAGAGAGAGAGAATCTACTTATTGGAAGTAAATTGTAACTATGAATAGTACTCCGCTTTAAAAGCATAGCAGCAAACTCCTAGCGTTTGTTATATTTGTGTATGACTACAAATATACATGTAACTGATAGGATTTGTTATATCTGTGTATGACTGCAACTATACATATGTATCACCGAATGAGTGATTGATTTTCTCCACATCTTTGTTGTACCGTGTTATATGTTTTAAATAATGTCCATGAAAGACCCAATCAGAGGATAGCACATGCCATTTTTTTCATCCATAATAGATCACATTCAAGCTCTTGCTTTCGAAAATAAATGTTGGTTAGTAGTTGAATGGAACAAATTACATAGAAATCACAACAAAATAAATTTGATGTCAAGGGAAATAAACATGCCCGTAGCCAGAAATGTTCAAGGGGGAGGGGGGTGGGGTTACGTTGACTCGGGGCACACCTCCACGGCCGGGGGTTTGGGGGTATTTGGTGCAAAATCCTACAATCTAGCCATTTCCTGGCACTGCTTTTGTATTTGAGAAAGTCCTGTTTTCTAACAATTTTATTTTAAAGATAGACATAATTTTCAATTTCATTTACATCTGTATACTTTTACTTCAAAGTTTTAAGCAAATCAACATAGCAAAAAAAGTCAAAAGTTTCCAATATGTAAGGCATTAGTGATATACTATTAAACATGGATTAAAAAAAAAACAATAATACAACAATATACATTTTTGTAACATTATTTATTATTCAAAATGTAATGCAAATGAGTAAATGCAGTATATTTGATTCCAACACCATCTTCTAAGCTTATGAATTAGGGATTACTTGAGATTTCCTTTAATGTGTATAAAATGTGGTTGAATTAGAGAATTTTCTGTTCACCATAAACTAATATGATTTAAAAATCTGGTGAGGGGAGTTAAAATCATTTTATTTCAATATCTAAGGCGTGAGGGGGTTAAAACTCCATGCACTTGCTTTTTTACAAGCTTAAAAGTGAACCTCAACTATAACAATCCATAGTCATATTAAACTAAAATTTTACTGTTTAAAAATATATGCAACCTATACAACAAAAAGGGTTTGGGAACATTGAGCTACAAGAATAGTTTCCCATTATCATAGAAAATGGTCAATTCTCATTTTAAAGTTTAAACAGTATTCTATAATGACCCCTAATATAGTTGTTTAATGCAAAAGTTACATTATTACCCTTTTTTAACATATACAGACAAATGAGAGTAACACTAATGAAAGCTATGAAAAAATAAAACTAATTACTGACATATGTACCTTCAAATGTATCATGTAATGCATGTGTGTTTCAGTATGCTATGTACTTCATAGCTTACATATTTAACTTTATTTTTGATTAAAAGCTTTAAAGATCCTTTAAAATATATATTCTAATAATTCTACACTTGACTTAGTAATATTGTTTGCCTTAAATTACTGCCGAATAAGGTTTTTTACCCTGGAGGTTGTTCCCAATTTGAAATCAAAGTATTCATATACTGAATCAATTTATATCGATCGTTTGAATTTTTACGCCGCAAATAACAGTCAAATTGCAAAAATTGGGCGTTATGAAAGGAAATACAGACCGAATTCAAATGTATCTAAACATAAGCTTATTGTTGTAAATGGTTAATATAGAACTCTTTGATTAATTCTTAAATTCACCACTCAGATTACGAAGGTCATTACCAGAAACACACACCAAATCTATAATGCATCGTAGCAGTGCGCCAATTTGCGTAATATATTCAGGTTTGATGTCGGTTTACATGAAACACTTAAATGAATGAACATAACACTCTCCAACATACTGGGTAATTGAACAACAAACTACTGTTTTGGCTTTTTCCGGTTTCTAAATTTTCAAAACAAAATTCAATTTATCAACCTCGAGGTCGAAACTGTCTGACAAATTATTCAAACTTCAGCCGCCACAATCATTGAAATAATTAATCTCCTTGGATACATGCCCCTCTCAACTAGCTACATTCCTCAGTTGAAAAGCTTTATAGCTCAGGTGCAACAAGTCACGACATAGACACCTATGTGTCATTTAAAATGCTTTAGTGTCTTAGGCGCCTAGTCCCAGACACATGTACCTAAAAATAGACGCCAAAGTCTTAAAATATACTTTCAACAACTATGTCTGGTGCAGATACTAGCTATGCACTTTTAATGCCCTGGAGCACCCGCACCGCTATTATCTTCACACATGACCAAAAAGCCCAACAGAATGATTATTACAAAAAGCAATATCACTAGACAACAGACCGACATCTCATCCCGGGAAATGCATTATCAAAATTTCTGTGCTATCATCTAAGCAATGTTTCATTTTTAATTGTCACCTCCGGGCTTCTGATGTCACGTGGCGGTAACCATAATAAAAATACAAGATACAGTGAGTGATACGTTGGGATGGTTTCGGGATTAATGCTACCCTTTTGTACAACACTTGGCCCAAAAATGAGTGGCAAATGATAGCATGCAACCCCTTCCTCTATTTTCCCCCTTTTCGTAAATATTTGGATCCGCTAGGACCTGCATGAATATATCTAATGACAACTTCGGCATTCCTCTTTTTATTTCATTTCTATAATCAATGAATATTAATAGCCTCACAGGGTTTTCATTTCCAGATTAACATTAAAGTTTATTATGCGTCTAGTGAATAAATAGACACCTTGAATATATTGACAGTGAAAGATAGGTTGCTTAGAAATAAACAGGTACCGATAAGAGGTTAGATGTCAACTATTTTTAATTGGATCACTAAACAGCATGTTAAGTTCACAGTAAAAATTGTTTATTTGGTTTGTTTATTGGCATGAATAATATAGAATTGAACTTGATATACATGTATTAGAACAACCTATAAAATGGACCTATCTGCATTGAACCTAAATGGGGTTTGCCAAGGGGACTATTTAACTGCGGTAGTATAAGATAATTTGCAGATGCTATCAGGCTTTATAAATATAAAGGCTCTGGCGACTACTATATCAATTCCGATCTTCGATCTAAATTGATAAAAAATATGGCTAATTTTTTTCCCAATGAGACAATTTTTCCCCAAACAATGATGGTTTGTGATAAACATGGGCCAATGCTAGTAATATGTTGTATGAAGGAGTAGACTAGCAGCTGCTTATTACAGCATATCTTAAGTAATGGTAGAATAAGGGTCTTGGTATGTTTAACAATGTGTATTAATGTGAGGTGTCAAATCTTGTTGAACGTCTTATATTTTTTTGCAATTGTAATTAAAACTAATATGAACTCCAATAAAAACGTGGACAGTGAGTAACAGTTCAAGCACTTATGGATCAACTCAATTAAAATCCTGACCTTAATAATCTGAATTGCGAGTTAAATAGTGCTTATTGGTTTTCAAGGGGGTTCGTCCGAACCCCTCGAACCCCCCTCCCCCACCCCCACTGGCTACGGGTATGATAAATCTTTGCGCAGTGCTTGTATTTTTCTCTCTTTCCTTTATTTCAAATCCTAACGACTTAATGTGATTTATTTAAGCCTATATTGATTAGTTGATTCTCTTAGGGATCATATATTTTTTTTCAATAAACTATTTTAATATCCTGACATTAAAATTCAATTGGTCCTCATGAACATCAGTCACCGATTCGGAATGCCTTGTTTATCCACTTGAACCACAGTTTCGTGTTCCATTAATAGTTCGTACCCAGCAGTTCGTTCTTCTCAAACGACGTATATTGTACCGGGAGTACATGTAGAATTAGTGAACTTGATTTGTAGCAATTAATGGGAAAGTAGCTGAGTGACGCTTTAATGAAATGAATGGAAGTAGTTTGGAATATTTAATTTGATTTGTAGCAAGCTTTCTGATTGATTGGGTCTCTTTGAGCAACATGACGTCATTAAGGCATATTGGCTCGCACTCCGCGATTCCCGAAAAAAAATAAAGTTTTAAAATACGAATTTTAAAACTATTGATATTTGGACTGTCATTAATTAAAAATTAAAGTTTAAGGAATGTTTTTAATTTTTGAACAGGTTATTCTCCATAATGTGGTTTGAACCAATTTACACTTCGCGTTCGCAAATAAGAAGTAAAAACTTCCGCAAACCAGGTTATTTCCTAAAACCTGTTAAAAAATTTGAAACATTACTTAATTGGAATCCTATAGAATTTAAATTTTAAAGAACGTTTTGAATTTTTTGCAAAACTAATGCTCGCGACAACCAACTCTGGGACAACATACATCGAGCATAAATTTTCCCTATTAAGTTATATCACATAACTCGGCCAAAAGTTAAAAAAAATAAAAATAAAACATGTTACAGAGTTACAAATGTACATGTATCATAATCTCTGCAAACGTACGTTTACTTGCGTAGTTTTATTTAAAACCTGTTAAAGAGTTACAAATGTATCCGAATCTCTGCAAACATATGTTTACTTGCGTAGTTTTATTTAAAACCTGTTAAAGAGTTACAAATGTATCCTAATCCCTGTAAACGTACGTTTATTTGCGTAGTTCTATTTAAAGGAGAATCAAAACCAGCATTATTGCTGTTTTATGTGCATCGAGATGAAAGTGTTCCGAATTGTCACGCTGTTTCTTTTTTTTTTGCTATGTGATCAACACTTATTTCGGTGAGTTTTATGTTAGGCTCGTTACATGCAGCACGAGGTACTGCAAACCAAATTTATCATGTCTACCATATGTGTTAGATGTTATGCCTTGTGTTTGTATGTTTAAATTTCCACTCTGAAATTCCACTCTCAGACATTTTCTAAACTACAGTACTTTTTTATGGAAAATGCATCATTGGAACATTCAAGAAGAGTGAAAAATCACCTTGCAATGTTCACCAAAAACTATTTGTCTATTTTTATTTGTAAGGTTTGTAGAAAAGGTCGCTATTTCTGACATTCTGTCGGCCAATTCAAAATGTTTATCGACAAAATCGACCGAGTAAATACGGAGCCCTGAACGGAACATTCAAAGAAAGACAATCGCGTTCATAATATATGTATATAATAGTTGAACGCATGTAATTCAACAATCTATAAATTGCAGTACTAGACTCGAAACGACCAATGTGGTACCTAAGTTTGAACTTTTTCAACCAATATAAAATAAGATTTCTTATTAATATTCTCTTAGTTTAATTTTTTTTTCTCTAAAATATGTTTGTTTGGCGCAAGACGACCTGAATTCTGAAGGGAAAAATTATCACCCTGAAAGTTGTAATTTTATTTCTTAAATTTAGCTTAGTCTTTAATATACGTAAGGTAAAATATTATATTCTTCTTACTATATTCTTGTACTACATGAATGTACCCTTTCAAAGCAAAGATTCACGGGAAGTCATTTATCGTAATTAATTCATATTTCTATCTTTGACTGCCGGTACATGAAATGTAATGTGGAAAATCACATTTTTCTACCGGTTATAATTCGCGTTTTTTAAGAAGTATACTAGATTCGTTTAGACCAGTTCCCGGTCCTTTTTTTAAGTTAAAAAATAACTTAGTACCAAATGAAAATTCTTATACGAGGAAGATTGCCAGCAAAGCATTAAGTAGGTTCCAATTTAAATGAAACTGATTTCATGTCATTAACCATTTTTACTGAATTTGATTTATGATAAATTATGATAATTTTGTGGGGGCCGGCAAAAGACTTTCCAAAAATTTTATGGGTCGAACTATTCCGGTTTAGGCGAAAAATGTTTGTTTTACCATAACTGGAAATTAGTTTTTTTATAATTTCCGAAGAGTTCCGATCAAATAACATATGGGTCTTTAAAACGATTTATCTAGCAAATGTTTTGACTACATTTAAAGTTTCAACTGATAGAGATATAGCGTTTTGCTTTGCTAAAAGATAAATTAAACAAGACAAAATTTTATTTCGTAGTTTTACAAACTCAATGTGTCAAAATGCCGTCACAAAATATCAAATTTATGATACTTTTAATAAAAAAACTTTGTAGGTTAGTGTTATAATAATTATGTGTACAATAAGAAATGATACGATAAGTTGTCGACGCATGTGGCCAATATTACCTTCAAAGAAATCATTGATTTATACAATGTAATACCAGTTTGGCAGAATTTACACATATTGGCTCAATTTTGCTTTATGGTTTCAATTTTTTGCAAGGATAAGCAAGAAATAAAAAAAAACAAACAAACAAACAAAACAAAACAAAACAAAACAAAAACGGTTTTGTTGTCCAATTAAACACAGTTTAATTAAATATTGGGTAATATCTAAATGATATGAACAAGTTTATATCCCTTAGAATTAATGGGAAAACAAAGATTTACTGCATGAGGCGAATCAGATCAGAGGCTGCCCATAAGTCATTGTACGCATTTAAAACATTTAAAATATAATTAACATGTAATTGTAAATGTAAGATTTCTATAAGCCTACCTTTCGTCGTCCTCCGGATCCTTAGGAGGTAAACCTAACTCGACGTTAGGGTGAGCAAAGTTTGCGCTTGCGAAACAAACCAAACCAACGAAATAAAGGAACATCTTGACTGAGTTACGGTAGCTTATCCAGTAAACTTTGCTTCACTGGCTGAGATACGGTAGCTTATCCTTCATCGCTTTTATATATTTCTAAAATTTTAGGGGCGTGAATTTGTATGAGTTTGAATTATACAAATTGTATTAATTTCTGCGTCTAAATCTTAGTAATTACTGCAAATCTTTTCAATATTTATCGAATTTTAATCCGAAATCTGCAGATTTTCTCCTAAAATCCGAACTTAATGAAACCACGATAAAGTAATTAACTGTACGTTCCCATGCACTTTCCACGATACTTAAAAGCATAGGACAGGAAGGAGGGGTATTTTCTTTGGCACTGGGGATACACATAAGAATACTCTATGGACTTATTACGCAAATTACGACTTCATAATTGTCTACGTTTTCATTTGAATTGTAAGTCTGAGGGCAACATAATCGCGTAATGCATGTATTATGTTCATGTACCTAATCATCCCTGCAAACCCTTTTTTTAATTTGTTCTGACTAGCTACATTTGTAACATATACAGATTGAATATTATTTTTTTCGTGCACATTAATTTTTAAAATAAAACAATATAGATTAATAAGAGAAAGTGGCATTTAATGGAAATTAAATTGCGCAATCAGTTGTTTATTTAATTTTGAAAACTCATATATTTTCCATGACACTTGGCAATAAGACAATGGTAAAGTGGTAGATAACATAACAAAACTATTAGTCTTCAGATATTTGTTTATCAAGGTTTGTATCACCAACGCTAAAAGCTGGCCAAGAGGACGCTTGACTCCGTCTGTCCGTCCGTCCGTCACGAAGTACATATTTGTAATGTTTGATTTAACAAATATAAGACTTTTTCATCCTTCTATCCATCCATCTATCCATCCATCCATCCATCCATTCATTCATTCATTCATTCATTCATTCATTCATTCATTCATTCTCCATTCATTCATTCATTCATTCATTCATTCTCCATTCATTCATTCATTCATTCATTCATTCATATCTTTGAAATATATTGTTCAATAAAAACAAAATAGTACCTGTGTTGCATTTTGCAAATGCAATTACAACCCACCCATTCATTAATATATTTATTACTTCTATCAATTAAAGATTAGATAAATATAAAAGTGCCATTAAATATAAGGCGTTTAATAATTATAACGATAGCAGAACAAGAATAAAAAGGGACGAAATGTTTAATTACAAATAGTGTGAAAACCATAATGTATGTTAGATCACTACTAGCTGTAATATAACGTGGATTTCTATTATACTTGTAATGAGCTAGGTACTGATACTGATAACATAAGCCCTAAAACATTTCAAAGTCATATTGAATGCTGTCTCTACGTGGTGGTCGATCAAACACTTGATGCAGGTGTTCCTCAACTAACGAATAAAGTTCGTCAAAAGGTTGTTTGGAAAATGATGACAGAACCAGTGCGCTAACTTCTTGCTTAAGTCAGCCTCGTAACTTGACCTAATCTAATGTCCAAAATATACGACAAACTCGATGACTTCTTATTCTGTATTGTCAACTTTCCTTTCATCTGTGGCAACATCCCTTCAGCACCTGCGTATGGAGTTTTCATATAACAACTGATGAATACGTTGCCTTTACTACCCGGATGTTCTTTACCGTGCTAGTCTTCTTAGAATTAGGCTTCTGGAAAAGGGTTATGACTCTGCAAGATTGAAGTCATCACTACAGAAGATTTTTGGTCGTCATCATGAACTCATGGATCATTACGGTGTATCCATTTTCACCGTGAGAACCGATCTGTTGACGTGTCATAGTTATCTGTTTCTTTCTTCTATACCCTGGTCGTGACATTTCATGAGCAACTCGGCATGCGTTTCAAGAATTATAGCAAAGGACGTTTACCCTATCGGTGCACTTGGTCCATGCTCCCTGATGGTGGTAGTGTCCGGGTTGTTCATTTATTTAGTTTCTTTGTATGTGTTATTTTGGTTATTTCATGTTCTTTGTTGTGTATGCCTGGTCTCACGTCTAGTCTTTATCTTTTGTTTTCCGCTGAAATCTTAAGTTCTCCTGATTTCACTTAACAATTTAGGTATTTTATTAAATAGTCGGCAGTAGAAATGAATATTCCATTTTTTAGGGTAGAAAAACTATCTGTTTTTAGGTTTACAGAAATATAACTTGAAAATAATACAGATGGAAATATGTTTTTATTTGAATAAATATACTGTTCAATAAAAACAAAATGGCTCAATGTGCGTGTGTTTCAATTTTCCTATGTGATTCAAACTAAAGAAACGAACACCAATGATAATACAAGTTGATTATACCAAGTATATATGCATGTATCCAAAAGTGTTTCTTTGTTCTATAATATTGTCTATATTTTTTAATCTCTACCAAACAAAGCAGGTTAATCGGCTACCATATTTCTATTGTTCTATGTACCTGTCAAAGGTGGATCCAGAATTTTAATAAATTTTTATGGGGTAGGTGCATGCGATACTGAAATTTATAAAAATGGGATCCACACGCTATCATTTAACATTTATGTCCAACCAAAAGGAGGAATGCATTCTTGGAAACTTTCCCTGGATCCTTCACTGAATGTGTTCTCTGTGTTCTATGACCAAGACAAATGTTTGTTTGACTAACGAAGGGAAAAAGAACTCCAAATGACGATACACGGCAGAAATTTAAGGAGCGGTGAGAGTCCATATAAGTATGCTATATGGTAGATACATTTAAAGTTCCATTACACGGGTACGGTTTAAACTCATATAGATTTACAATCGTGTCAGATTATTTATAATTATATATATATATATCATCGTAGCTTTTTAATAACCTCAAATATCATTGGCAATACTGTACCTAGTAATCCCGTCCTACCAACCTACAGTACCTTCGTATTATAAGAGAACCACAAGATGTCATTCACATTTATTTCAATTAGCACCAGAGTATATTCAAAAGAAGACGGAAATGTAACGTTTTAAAAAGCGTAAAAGGTTTTTTTACCATCGGAAAATGCACTTTAAATAAGCTTTCCATCCTATCACGGTAGTACGAAGTAATGCGTAGGCGTTCTCCGGTGCAAAGATCAGGTTCTTTTCAGTTCTCGTTTGATACGTTTCAACAATTACAGCAAAACTACAATTTTCACAAACAAAGCAAAGGTGTCTGTCAAAATAATCCCATTTACAAAGGATATGAAGTAATGCTCAAGAAAATGCGAAAGACAATACTTCGCCCTATCCATTTTATCATGGAAGTGAACATCTTTAATTTAGATTTCTATAATGTTTCTCAATTTTGCAGGCAATTAAAGATTAACAAACTATTTCTTATTGATGAATAACTATTTAAAATGTAGCCAAATATTATTTTCTTTTGTATTTAATTTGATACCGTATACAAATTACCGAACTATTATACCTGCAATGATTGTGAAGAAGACGGTTAAGAATTGTTTTAATCGTGAACCGTTCATTTGGTTTGGTGTGCAACTGGTTTCCCCAAACGATGTGGAGGACATATAATTGTTTTTCTTCTTCTTCTTCAATAAACGACAACTGTTCAAAATCAGATTCTCATAATACCGTTCTTTTGTATAATCATTCCATCGGAAGCTGTCGAAAATTTACTCATTTTCTAGAACAGATTCTGTAGATTCATAAAATTCACCATTAATTTCAGTATGCAGCCGTGCGTGATCACTAAAGTAGTCAAAATCGCAAATCTCAAATTCTGTTTTGTACATATAGGTCTCATTTAATTTGCCAAATCATATATGTTTAAACTACATGTATGATTAAATGATTTGCGGATATTGGTGACTTATGATAGTTCAAAAAATCCAGTTTGCAATTCAATTCAATTCAATAGTTTATTAAAGTATCACCACATATATTCATATAAAACATGATAACAATAAGAGATAAAACATACAAATTAAAATGCATGAGCCATTCTAAAAAGAATTATGAGAGACTATTGAGAACATAGTAATATATACATCTTAAATACAGTTAAAAAAAGGTACGATTTATAAAAAGTATCATGGATTAATGATATAAAGTACTATTTCTTCTCAGTAAAATACTATGGCAGGTTTTTTGCAACTAAGCTACATACATTTTCATTGTTAAATAAAAATGTAAATTTATCATCATCAGACAATGACAAAAAATGTTCATTATAACTAATAATATCTAAAAATAGTGACTGTCTTAGATCATTATACAATGGGCATGTTAATAATACATGGTGTTCATCCTCTATATCATTACAACTGAGACATAATTTTTTGTTTAATGCTAATCTTTCATAACGACCAATTTCAATCTTGAAAGGTGATACACCATATGTAAATTTTGCAAATGCACTACGAAAACGTAAAGGTATATTTTGCAACAAATATTGTTCAGTGAAATATGTAAATTTAAACAATTTATATGTTCTTAATTTATCACCTTGGCCATATTGACTCATTCTGTTACACCAGTCAGTTTTATATTGATCAAACATTTTTTCCTCTAATTGACATATGGTACTCTTATGAAGTATATTTACTTCTATATTACAAAATTGTTCCTTATAAAATTTTAACATTTCCATAACTTGGTAACTCCAGTTCTTAATTCTATAACCGCCTTTTCTAACATACCACTTACATGTAAAACTTTTATAATAATTCCATTTACATCCATTTTGCAACTTGCATTGCTGGATTAATATAAGTTAGAGTCTAATGTACATGCACGATACTCGTTAATTATATTAATTGGTAGTCTTCAGAAGTGTTAGGCCGGTTAGATTTGTTGAGTATTGTACCTCACAGTTGCGATAATTATTTGTTTTTACGTATTTTATGACTGGCTGCCAGACTTTATGCCATAACGTCATTGTGCACTTCATATCTGAATGTATATTACTGTTTGGGGTTTCCTGATACAAAACATGATTTGTCATTCAACAAACAAAGGTGAGCATCTTCTAATCCGCGACTCCTCTAAAACTGCTTAAAAGAATTTAATGAAACTGTTACAAATCCTATATCACATAGTGTCGTTGTACACCTATCTTGTGTTCCTTCTGAATGTTTTTTTTTTTTTGGGGTGGGGAGGGTTCCTGGTACATAACATGGACTCTTTCAGTGGCAGCTTTTCGACAGATCATCTGGAAACCCCCACTGATAGATTATCGCCATAATATAAAAACATCAAGACCTATGTTTATCAACCCTTAACACTACGTATACTATTCCCCATACTCAGTTAAAAAATCCCGAATCAAACAGCATTATACATCGTTGTAACTTCAGAGAACAGAAAAGACGGTGCACTTCGATACAGATACGTAGTGCTGGGTAGATATTCCTCATACTTTGTATATAAGCGATTCAAAGTCATCTTCCAAATATACCAAAGAGGATATTATCAAATACTAGTAAGAATGTTTTATTGACACCATATTTGTCCAGTGTGGTAGACGCGATGCACTTTTCAACAAACGGTCGGCATTCTTCTAATGGTAACAAATTGTGCTCCGCTCCTAGTTGACCCGTTTGGCCAGTTCCTTTGATCACAGTTTCCGATATATATGCATGTAAATGACTTATTATCATTAAACAATCGGGGATTTTATACAGCGTATCTATCTAAAGAACCTGCCAATGACAGAGTTTGCTCGGCACTTATCGTGTTCTTTGAGATAAGACTAGGAACACAAATAATTCCGCACTTTCTAGGGTCATTGTAGATCACAAGATACATGTAAGTATCTATCTGCTAGACCTGGATATTGCTGATTTCATTTTAACTAATAACTAACAATAACTAACATAAAATATCAGATACACCTTTCGTCACACCACGTTTATTATTGCACCATCATAAGTCTTACAAGTGTATGTAGCTTTTATGGATGTATTTCCCCCTTTTTTGTTCAAGTTATTGGGAGAAATCAGATCAACGTGGGTATACATTCTGAAATAAGATCAACGTGGGTTTACATTCCGAAATTAGATCAACGTGGGTATACATTCTGAAATTAGATCAACGTGGGTATACATTCTGACAGATCAACGTGGGTATACATTCTGAAATTAGATCAACGTGGGTATACATTCTGACAGATCAACGTAGGTATACATTCTGAAATAGCAATTGAAACACAAAATTAAAGACAATAAAAACTAGAACTGTGAGCAACTGTGGCACGGGTAGGCCGGTTTACCGTAACAATAGAATTTCTGTTGGCTGGTGATGAAAACACAAATATTTTTGCTTGTGTTCATCATTTTATGGAACGAACTGAAAGGTTTGAATAATACTACATGTATATATAAAATGACTATCCCTCACTTTACCACCCCCGTCAATTTTTCCAGACCGCCCTTTATTCCATTCCTTCTTGTAGTTTCATATCGTTCATGTTAGTTTGCATTGCCTTTTCTTATTTTATCATTGTTATTTTTTAGTTCTATTCAATGGCGTCATTCCGGATCATTATTTGTGTGGGAGAGGACCTCCATAATGTTGTTATCACTTGAGTCCAACCCCTTGCTTGTATTCTTGGGCAAATAAATATGTTTAAACCAAGCAAAGATGAAACACTTATAAAGAACCTCTAAAAGTCATTATAATGTAAAAGTGCACAATAGGAGGTGCTAACTGGCATCATCTGATGACGAATGTGTTTCATTCCATTCTGTGATTTGAAGATAAAATGTCCCTCCTTTGATCGACAAATGACAAGCGCACTGTTGGACGTACAGAATGATCACATACCCCCTTTTAAGCAAGATGGGGAGCGGGTATGACAAATTTTGAGACAGACCTAAAACAAAAACAGAATCAAATCAAGACAAAACAAAACAAAAAATAAATAAATAAAAAACGGATGTTACGTGTTGAAGGTGGTTGTGTTGACACTATTTCTAGACATTCTTGACATCCTGAGGCTGTGACGATTCGTTTTACTTAATTAATTCAATAGACCTTTATTTGAGTGTACCTTTTTGTACGTAACAAGGTCATTTAGAGATTCTGCACTTCACATTACGAAAGTTCATACTAAATTAGGACGGGTTGTAAAACAATTAAGGTGGAATATTGTTCTGGTCGAGTACTAGGGACATCTATACAGTGAATATCACATAGCATAACACGATCATTTAGTTCTGTGTCTGCATGGCAATTTTCGAAAGTTAAACCTACCCGTAGATGGCTCACGTTGGTTTTTGAGCTATATAAACAAACAGCCGTCCAAATTTAGTGAACACGTATTGTCTTGACCCTTCTTTCCAGAAGTAATTTGTTGTTACATAATTCGTTTCATCACATAGTATTCCTACACATTTAGTATGCGTAAGGTTGGAAGATTCTGATCATAGAAAAAGGTATCTCAGAGAATCAGAGTAAAGCGTCTCAGTGGGGTTGTCATGCCAACGAGGGAAGACTCTTTTAGAAGCTATTATAGTACATTCAAAATTACAAGGTTTTGAAAATACGTACAAAACCAATCGTAACTTGACTAGTTTTGGAAAGGTCAGTTTCTAAATTTAGCAATGCTGCTTCAAAAGCCACATGCTTAACACCCCAAATTGCGGTCGTTGTTGGAGATCGGTCGTCTTTTAAAGGCAGATCAAATTAAGCTTTAAAAAAGAATTAGGTCGTTTTACGATTAGCTTTTCGATCCGTAATCCACCGTAATCCAGAACCTCAATGCAGTGTCTTAGGTTAATTACTCAACCCATGTAATACGCATCCAGAAATAAAACACTGCGTCAAATTTAAACAATAAATATCAACAAGTATTTAAAACCATTATGAGACCAAAGATTTGTGTACAAAATGAAGATAAATATCTTTAATTAAGTGTAAAAAGATACTTGTTTGAATATTTATTGTTTAAAGGTTTTAATCTTGAGAATGTCACAAGAGTTACAATGCTAGTTGTAAACTGCATGTCTTTGTTGTTTACGAAGTCTGTTTGAAGCACATTCAAGATTATTGCGTGTCTCTTACATGGCTATTTGTGAAGAACTTGGACCAAATGACTTCTTTCATTCGGAGGATAATCACAAAAGTATAAAGAAGATATTTAAGACGTGCCTACCCATAGCGACATTGAAGATGTTCTTAAATTTGACATTGGTTCGAGTGGAATATTAACCAGCTGTGTATTTTATCAAGCAAATTATCGCTTGATGTGTCAAAAATTTGAGGAGTTATGATTTAGTTGGCGAACTTGAGTTTAGAAACAAACGCACCTGCTAGATTTGATACTCTTGCTACTCTTTACCGGTGTTTTTACAGGGTTCATACAATAGAATCACAATCTCAAAAAGGATTTATTTTTTTAAAATGAATGAAGGACGTTTAGGAACTGTGCGAAAACAGGAAAATAGTAATCGAAAATATATGTGTATCCAAAACGATGTCGCAAAATTCAGACAAGACGAATTGACGCATATATTTGATCATGAAAAAGAAGAAGAACTACGAAGAAAAGACAGATCTGCAGGCAAAATACGGAAAAAGGCCGTTCAAAGTCATGTTCTCGGCAAATGTTTACAGTTGAACCGTGAGGATACTTTGACATCACCGACAGGAAATCTCTACGGACACTACAACGGTAGACCGATCGCCTCGTTTTCGAGTGACGTGGATAACTATATTAAGAATAAAAACCCAAAAGTGCGTAAACAAAGAGAAATGCAAGATCTGATGAGAAAATACAAAGAAACAGGGAAAATATTAGAAGAAGACCAAATAAAAGGAAAAATCCGAGATTATCTTACAACACGCTGGGGAGTCCATTATAAATCGGAAGAAAAAGAAAAAGAGGATACGAATGTACATGATCTTCCACAAATTCGCGTGTATACCGACAAGTTGCCGGATATATTTTCTTTTTACAAATCAAGCAGTGATCCGGCGAGGTTAAAACGAACGTCTGATCGACGCGTGAGTCGTATAGAAATACGAGATGAGAGTGGACAATTTGTGCCATTAGAATCGATCAATGGATTGAAAGGACATAGAAGAAGCATTAACCCAACGAATGAAGCGTTACTTAAACGACGAGGAACACTCCGACGGCCGAGTGAATTACCGCAACTTACTAATCAAACACAACGCCGACTAAGTCAAATAGGTTCGCTTCAAGGCCGGTCGCCTCGAAGGAAAAGCATACTTCCAGCTATAAAGTAAAAGTAACACAAACTGGTAATTACAGTATTCATGTAAAACATGGATGGTACATTTTGTTCTGTTTACATAAGAAGATGGTTTCTAGACACTTGGAAGTGCTCCGGAATATTGTGTGCATTTGATCTAATTATTTATTAACATTTCGACAAGACAGGCTTTCAGCTTAACATGTGAGGATTACGCAAGTGCAAAGCAAAATTCAAAGCTTCATGCTTACAACCTTTAATTTCAATTGGTGTATTAATATCCAAACCACTTTCATTCACAAACATTATGGTGATTGTCGCTCTTATATTTTTGGCTTATTTATTAGGCTATTGCAAATTATTTTAATTTCTTATTATCATAAGACGAAGCTAATGTTGACTAAGTATAAAATTGGCTTGTATAATTTTCTCTCCATCATCATTCATAGATTCAATCTTAAACTTTTATTATACTACATTTATCAAAAACACACTAAATGTTTACATGTACATGACTCCTATTATCATGACCAAGTTTAACATTCGGTACATGTAATATTTTTGTTATAATTGCGGACAACGAAATGTGAACATTGTGGAGATTCACATTTGGTGAATAATTTCTAAATGATCATAACTATTGTGGTTTTGTTTTACATTTTGTTTGGTTTTGTTTGTTTTTTTTTGGTTTTGTCCATCTGTTTTAGTGTTCGACGATTTCGCGTATCAGTGAAATATTGAAATATTGTTGTTCTTTCTTAAAAAATCTACATGTACATGTAGAACAAAATATATATATATATATATATATATATATATATATATATATATATATATATATATATGTACATGTAGTACAATCTATATAATACACACGAACTTAAAAAAAAATAAAAAAAATTTTGTTTTACTTTTGTTTTTAACCTATTTGACTTCTTTTGGTCATTAGCAACATGCTTCGGACAACTCCACATTTATTTTTTAAAGATAAATCCTGATTAAGAACTTATAACAATGAAACAAACTGTACATACATGTATTCAAATCATCATTATTTTGGTTATTTTTTAAATTTAGATATGGTCTTTGCCTATTTACATACAGTACATATAGTTTGTCTTTGTGTATCGTTTTTGTTGTGCGAGTTAATTGTTACTAAATCATGCTTCACTTTTCCTTTTTAATGTAATATACTTAGTAGAATGACTTAAAGAGGACTGTTATGCTTATATATTTTCTTCATATAATGCAGCATTATATTAATTTAAGTACAGGTCTGTAAGATTAAGATAAAAAAAAAGAAATTTACTAAATAAATGCTAAAAACCCACCGATCTGAAATTATAGTTACTTTCACCCAAAGAAGACTTATTCATTTCAAATTACCACTACTAATATTCTGGAGTCATTGCGCTCATTAGAATGGTATAAAAATGGGGTTTTACGGAAAGTTTTTGATTTTAATGGTACACACTATACTCAATTTACAGTCTGGAATTGTGTTATTCTTTCAATGTTTTGCATTTCTTGATTTTTTTTTCACACGTATATATATAATATAATTTAATTTTTTTTGTCTTTGTGAATCAAGATACAGTGTCGGGCGCGGATCCAAGGACTGGCGTACCCCTCCTAAATCGGTGAGAAAAACATTTTTCACCACAAGTTTCACCCCATATGTTTTGCTTTGCTTTGCACGGCATTTAATTCTATTAACGCCACCCCAACCCAAATCCTGGATCCGCCCCTGAGTGTCCTACATGTACTTTGCAGAAGTATATTGCAATAATGAACTCGTGGATCGTTATGGTGTATGCATCTGCACCGTGAAAACTGATTTATTCATCATAGTTTTCCTTTCCTCTTTCGTCTACCCCGGACTTGACTTTTAATTTATGAGCAACTCGGCGAGTGTTTCTAGAAAAAAACAGTGGACGCTTATTCTACCGGTGCACCTGGTCCATGCTCCCAGTTTTTAGTGGAGTCCGAGTTGCTCATTTGCTTTTGTTACTTTGTATTTATGATTTTAGTTACTTTATGTTCTTCGTTGTGTATGTCTATTTTCCATGCCTGGTCTTTGTCCCTGGATTACATTCTTTTGATTACCGCTATAACCTTGGTTCCTTGATTACTCTTATATCTTTTTAGCATCTTTATTCTTTTTATACGCATATCTTTTGATTTAAATGTACACGAATTATTGCTGTCGTTTCGTCAGTCTTTACGTCACGTGTTCAAGCACTTTTAATGGTTTATACATGTAAGTTTGTCGCTAGGAAGCCCCTTTTCGAATATTTCGTTTCTGTTAATTAAAACAAAAGAGGGGGGGGGGGCTTATTTTGCATGTTAATATATTGCTGAGGATAGTTAATGATTTTATTGGCAGTGAAATTGGATTTTATGTAGAAAAAAGTTTGATCAAAGAGGAATAATCCTTTCTTTCAACACGACAATTTGAAGATTAAATTTGTCGCAAACCAAGACCCTAGTTCATCGAAGTCCCTTACTGTTATCCTCCTAACGAAATAAATGAAAATCATGTTATTAACAGAATCATAACACAATAATGCCACCACCAAAATGTACAAATTACGCAAAAGCTGAACACCACTTATTAAAAATGCCTCCCTATAAAATGGGAAACCAAACAGGGAAGCAACTTAAGTAGAAAAATACACATCTTCACGTGTAAATAGAAACTAACTAACAAAAGAAATAAACTTAAGGAAATATGTTGATAAACAAAACAACTGAGGAGGTACATGTTCAAAAGTCTTAACATCCAATAAACAGTAATGCTCAAATCAAGAAGTGACCTCTTACTTCTGGCCACGAAAGACGTCATCCAAGTGCCATATCACGACCAATAGTTGTGTCATTTGAGTTGTCTTATCTCAACCAGACATACTGATAAACGTCCTTCTACAGAAATACCGAGACAAGACAGGTATGTCAACCGATAGGCTTATACACTTAGTAAAGCACAAAGTCTTGTCTTTTCCAGATACAATTTACTGTTTGTTTAAAACTATTGACCAAAGTGTGCGACAAACGTGATAACTTTTCATTCAGAATTATCAACTTTTCTTTCATCTGTGGCAACATCCAATCAGCACCTGCGTATGGAGTCTTCATATCACACTCTACGTTATGCCAGAGCTTGCCTTAACTTTGCAGATTTTTTGTATCGCTCTAGACTTGGCTAGACAATTAGGCTTTCTGGAACAGGGTTATGTTGCCACAAGATTGGCGTCACTACAGAAGTTTTATGGTCATCATTATAAACTCTTGGACCGTTATGGTGTATCAATTAGCACCATGAAAACTGATTTGTTCAACGTGTCATAGTTTTCCTTTCCTCTTTCGTCTATACCGGACTTGACTTTTTATGAGCAACTCGGTGGGTGTTTCCAGAAAAACAGAGGACACTTACTCTACCTGTGCACCTGGTCCATGCTCCCAGTTTTAGTGGCATCTGAGTTGCTCATTTACTTTTGTTTCTTTGTATGTATTATTTTATTTGACGTTACTTTATGTTCTTTTATTGTGTCAGTCTGTTTTCCATGTCTGGTCTTTGTCCCTGGATTACATTTGTTTTTACTTCCGCTGGAATCTTGGTTCCCTTGATTACTTTTTGAAGTCAGTGAGTATAATTATCTGACTTTCTGAATAAGAAGTAAAAAAAGCGAATGTGCAAACGAGAGAAAACCCTGGACATACCAATACGTTGAACACCCAAATGATAAAATACATTTCCGAAGAACACATCGTACAACACAACACTAAAAGGTGCACACAGACAGAATATTAAAAACCCCGCTAATACCCTGGTAAACTCAAGTGCTCCAGGTGAACATGTTCAGTTTCTTACAAAACACCCACACAGCTACCCGTTGAAGGTTAAGTCTAGAAAAAGAGGGAAAATATCTGACAGATGGAGTTCGTTGGTTGTAATTGAAATGGACGCTCCATGGCATTGACCAAACTAAGAAAAGCATGCCTTTGTGTTTAAGCATATACTAGCCAGCTACTTGAAATTTTAGCCGTTTTTGTGACTTCGTAATAGTCTCCATAATGATTCAAAATAATACGGTGTGCTTTATACATTTGTATCTGAAGATAGTGACAGACCATGACGTTTAAAGATGACTTTCATATCTAAACAAAATATCATGTATTTTATATCATATTTAAAAAAAAATATATCACAACAGAATATCCTCCGTTCAAATATGAAATCGGATTTCGGACTCTTATATATATTTCGAAAAGAAATATGCAAGATTGGTCTCTTTTGTTACTTTAACATATACATTACAATTTCTTATTTCAGGATTGAAAATGAGAACATTACTTGGTCTAGCCTTATTCATTCAAGGTTGCCTGGCAGCACCAACGTCGTAAGTTATTTTTTTTTGTTGAACTGATTTCTCTGTGGTCTTAATACAATGTGAAGTTGTTGAAAATACTAGCAACGAGTAAGTAAACTTAACGATATCGTGTTCTTTCTAATCAAAGATACGTGTATTGAAATATTTTGTTTTAAAATGGCATGTCAGTTAACTGCTACCAGTCCTTCATTTGTACATTCGTTTAATTTATATTCAGTTATTTCCCTTGTAACAAGGGGTTCATACTTTTTTGAACTGATTTATGGTGTGCTTAATTATGTAATATTTTTCATAGTGGTCAGATTTTAAAGAGGGGTTGTGATCACACAAAAGTACTTCAAACCCGACGCAGTTTTTGCGCCTGTCCCAAGTCAGAAATTTCTGGCCATCTGTATGTCTTGTTTCGTTTTCACCTTCAGTTTATTGTTTATGTTACTTATTGGGTAACTCTTTTGTTGTACCTATGTATAATGATGTTTCTGGGGCATGCTGCAGTCTGCTCTGTGGTATAAGGTTTTCCTTGTCGTTCGTTAAAGATCCATGGGTAGCCTTGGGCTAACCTTTTTCATCCCGGTGGTGTTATTGTCTCTTTGACATGTACACCATTCCCATTCTCATTATATTAGTCAGTCATTCGACTTCTGATTGCAGCAATCGAATGACTATAAACATTATATAAATTCTACATGAAATTGGCACTAAGCAGAGGACGCTTACCCTACCGGTGCACCTGGTCCATGCTCCCAGTTTTTAGTGGAGTCCGCGTGCTCATTTCCTTTTGTTACTTTGTATTTATGATTTTAGTTACTTTATGTTCTTTGTTGTGTATGTCTGTTTTCTCTCTTTTTTTTCTCTATTTTTCTCATTTAAATCTTTTGATTTAAATGTACACGAATTATTGCTGTCGTTTCGTCAGTCCTTACGTCACGTGTTCAAGCACTTTTAATAGTTTATACATGTAAGTTTGTCGCTAGGAAGCCCCTTTTCGAATATTTCGTTTCTGATAATTAAAACAAAAGAGTGGGGGGGGGGTTATTTTGCACGTTAATATATTGTTGAGGATAGTTAATGGCTACGCCCCTGGTTATAAAAAGGGATTTTATTGGCAGTGAAATTGGATTTTATGTAGTAAAATGATAAAAACTTTGACCAAAGAGGAATAATCCTTTCTTTCAACACTACATTCAGACTCAGTATATCTATTAACATTGTAAAGAACAACTTTGAACATCGAACTTACACTGAGACTTTCAGTTTATTATGTTTATGACATCACAAACAGGTCAACCGGAGCACACACGACAATCAGCGTACAGGCCGCTGTACATCAACTGCAAGTGTTCGTAAGTAAGGAAGTAGACGTTCTCTGGACACGCGCAGATACAAACGGTGACGGTCACTTCACAGCATCAGACATGAATGTTATATTTGTCGATTATGACCATAACAGTAAGTAAAGGAACGAAGAAAAAACAATTTCTTTAAAAGTAGCCAGAAGAAGTAAACTGTGGTTGAATCATGTAAAAGCAACAAACAAACAAATCAAAACAAAACGAAATTAAACAAAACAAAACAAAAACAATAAAAAGCAAAACATAAAAAAAATGATTTATTAACTAAAAAAAAAAAATCCCCCCCCCCGAAAAAAAAAATTAAATAATAAAAAAAAAGAAAAAAAAAAAGCAAAAGATATTTCATTATTTCCCATAGAAACTTAACACTACGGACCAGATTTCTTTCTATTTGAATATTAAACGATTTAAGTTTTGCTCTATGTTTTGAAGAAAATTTATTTCATATAAGTATTTAATTTTGATAACAGTTACTTCCCTTTCTATTCTTAAAAATCTGTTTTAATAAATCAGTCCCTGGCCTATTTGTTTGTTCAGTTCTTGTTAGATCGTCATTGACCTAAACCAATCCACTTGTTTTTACTCTATTGAAGCATTTTTAATCATTGCGTATAAAAATAAAGACATTAAAGAAAATGATAAATTTGACTGATTCAGAGGTGGACGGATGCAATGTACTTGTATATGTCAAATTTAACCGGTTTTTCCAATTTGTAAAACCTATTGTTCCTGCATGGTGTATATGTTATGTGGTAATTCAGTGGGAAAATATGTTCTAAAACGTCATTTCATTTAAATCACGCGGTCGCCTCGCCCGATTTTAACCGCTTCAAATTCCTGATTACTAAAAACGAGACTAAACACGCGTTTTGCCATTCCTGTACCTGTATAGTATTGTTGCAAAAGGTTTCCAGTATTGGCAATAACTCAGCCAATATGGAAAACCTTACGTAATTATACCATCATTGACTAACTAGTCCAATACGTGATATTGTACGGAATTTAACCAGGCCAATATGACGTATTGGACGGGTAAAAGTAGTAATGGACAGCTAATCCCGTATTAGATGGCTTTTGTTTTCTGTTTTGTATTCATTTTGGCAGTTTTGGTCATATTTTGACTAATATTCGAAAGTTAGTCAATAATATGTTTTAAAAGATCGCTTTGATTTTTATCTGATTTAAGTGAATTCACATAATTAAGAATACTTCAACATTATTTTGTAGTTGGGTCTAATCATGACATCATTTCGATACAAATATTATATTTTTTTACTCTTTTTTCCCTGACCGTTCCTATCCGCTCTGGGAAATTTGAAAAAAAAAATAACGGAATACAGCAAAACGATTATCTAAAACGTTATCTTTTGTAGATGATTCAGAAATTACGAAAAGCGAGTTTACTGGACAATTTGCAAGTAATGAACCGGATCTAGACGCCATTGCACGTGGTCTTTTTGCAGAATTCGATGTTGATAGGAACAACAAAATAACACATCATGACCTTGACCTTTTCTATCAAAGACTAGATTCAGACGGTAATTAAGAACTGTATATTATTATTGCTTTATTTAAAAAGTCAGAGAAAAACTACAAAGTTAAATATTATATACACTGTTACAAGTGCATCTGCAACCATGAATAAATTTCTTCATGTTGCGATCGACGATTTTTAGAAATAAGATTCGTCTTTCTATTACATGCGCAGGTAAAAAAAAATCAAATTCAGATACAATTAGAATAACACGAATGCGGAAATTAAAACATCGTTCGTCAATTGGACTGCAAATGTACTTGTGACATTGCCTGGTAACATGACGTATGAGAAATGTCAGTTTGAGGAAAATTTTTGATTTTTATTTAAGAATGACGTATATTTGTAGGTTGTCGTAAACAGCTCTGACCCTGACTTTTTGTAACTTTTAATGTTCAGTGACTGACTGATTAAAAATCACAGTAGACAATGCATAAACATACATGTTCATGAAAAATATTCTGATGAGAATATACGACTCAAGTGACTAAAATTGTGTTTTATAAAGTCACCAGTAACTTTTAGTTTTTAATCTGATTTTTTCTTATAATTTTTTCTCCGTCATTTTCCGTCTTCCTACCAATCAATTTGCCCGAACGAATTCTCAGAAGCCGTAAGGCCGATTCTTACAAATTTGTAGGTAAGCTTGTCAAAACTCCAAAAAGTACGGTCATGTGAAAATTGCTGCCAAAAAAAAAAACAAAAACAAAAACAAAAACAAAACAAAGGTCAATATCACACTATGTTGCCGGTAGATTTGGTACGTAGTACATGTAGAGTTTGGCAGAACAGAATAAAAAGGAAATCATATGTTGCATGTTGCCATTGCGACCGTTTTTTTTTTCGCCAAAACTTCAAAATGCTCCAGTTTAGATGAAATTTGGGTCTAAGGGTGAACATACATGCCGAATCTGACTTTTGAGTTGTTGAGACCATTCTAAAGTTACTATTACCATGGTAACAGATTGGATTTACCCGTCAAAATGCTCCAATTTTGGATTAAATTTGGTTTGTAAGGTAAAATTGATACGCTGAATCTGAATTTTGAAAATTCAACACAATGTGTGGGGGGTAGGTGATTTAATTTTATTATCATTATGTTTTGTTTGTTTTTGTGAGTTCATATATCTTTACAAGATCGTTAAGAACAAAAACATCTAGTAATACATGTACATGTCTGAATTACACTCGTACATCGTACTTATCGTTTTCTATTGCAAGTGCCCTTTTTCTTTTTATTTGACAGACTTTTCCACAACATTAAAATGCGGCTTTGTGTAACTAAACTAGTATATTTAGAATTATCCATAACTGTGTAAGAAAAATGGCAGGTCATCTAAGTTCGGAAGTCATTCTAGACCCATAAACAGCCCTAAAATCTTGACATGTCGGGGAAAGTGAATGATTTTACCCGACGTTATCCGATTGTCAAACGACGTTAAATATGATTAGGCGGTCGGGGAAATGCCTGTCTGTAGCCGTTAACCAGGGAGGAACATTATAAGACGAGTGTCTGCGGCTGCGTGGAACTTGGCATGCCGTATAGTAACAGTGATACAGCGGACAAAAATTGAAGTAGTTTTTTCGCTAAAGTGCATCTCAGAAATATGTGCAGAGGCAAAATGTTGAAGAAACATTAATTTTTAAAAACATTGGTGATTTTCCTACCATTTTGTTTTTCAAATTTTCAGTCATAAGATCATCTCTCTTCGATACGCAATCTAACTAAAGCAAAGTAAGAATGTTTTGCATAGTGAATTTATTGTATTTTAAGAGTTGATGTATACCACCACTTGCTCCATTCTTACGTGGACATGCTCTTAAAATTAATCGATCTGTCACACTACTTTTGAAAGAATTCGTCATTTCCGTCGACTTCATTGAACCTTCTCAGAAGCTGTGACACTTATGCCGACCCCAGTGCCACAAAATTTGAGAAAAATGCTGAAGTCTGTACATCAACAACTTTTAATGACTTTACTCAAACATAATGTGTATGTTCATGTATATATTCAGTTTTTACCATCACGTCTAACAATTTAAGCCTGGGTATGTGGTGAATGTTGCAGCTTCTTAAAATCTGCATCTTTCATATCTTCCTAGACCTCAATATACTGTATCATCATTTCACCAGGAAATAAACATTGACAAATCGTCAGTGTAAAAAAGTCGAAAGTTATGACGTCATAACTCACCACTCAACCTAGTTTGTTTTCTATTAATCGGTACGAAACAACTGTAGCCAGTTCTACTTCCGGTTTATTTGGTAGCTCGTTTGAGGCGATGCACCGGGTACGAACCAATGGCAGAAAACGAATCTGCATTTGAACTCACTGCATCGTAACCTCGGATCGAATCGTATTAATTATTGGAAGTACCCTTACACTTTTCTTGTGAAATCGACTTTGTGTTGATAGCATCATAAAATCGTTTCACTTAAAGTGGAGTTTCAAGAAATACTCAATAAATTTGGACATCAATCATGCATGTTGTTCAATTTTTCGTGTTTCTCTCTAGATAATGGAAAAGTTGAACATTCCGAATTCAAGAAATATTTTTCAAACGTGAGTATTAAAGTAGTTTGAACAAATGTCTTTAATAACGTGTAAATGATTTAAATGTGAATTAATATGATAGTTAAATCCAGAACAACTAATCATTACACAAATTAATCTATTAAGGAGATATTCATGCCTTGGACATTTTTGAGCTCAAATTCTTTCAGCGTTGTGCCCAGACTGACAATATTAGCTTCTGATCTACATGCATTAAATTTTAAGATACTGATAGGCGCATCATTCTATCTCTCTGAGTTTGAATTTGTTTTCAAATGACTGAAATGTGGAATAAAGGATCCAATTAAAATAATCATCTATAATTATTTTGATTAAATTAATAAACATTTGTCTTGTTTTGCAAATTTCCGACTTAAACATTTTATTTGATAATAAAATCATATTTTATTTACGCATGATCAGCATTCAAAACAAAAGTGCTTGTTTAGAGACCAGTTGTACACGTAAAATCCGTTTACGTGTTTTAACAATATATGGATATACACTTAAAGCCGTAGCAAAACAGGAAAATTGTCCAGTGAAACATATCTACACTAAACCAATGTAAATCAGATTTTTTCCGGATAAACAACTGGATTAACCAGAAATTAGTTTACCCTAGATACAGGTGTATTGAAACCGCACAAAATCTTTTTAGAACATACTTCCGGTAAATAAAGAATTTGGTATAGACATGTTTCATTGTGTTGATAAATAATTATTTTGACTAAATAGGAAAGAAAACATTGACAATGGTAAATTTACACACATATACATTGTAAGCTTCTCGGTGTTGTATGATCAATACGCATGCATGTTTAAACACATTTAGCGTCTTCTCTTACCTTGGGAAGCGCGCAGTCATAGCGAAAAACTTTACTCGGCCTATACAATGAACAGTTCAATGGGAGAATAAGGAAAAAACATTCGTAATTCATCTGATACAACAAATCTGTTAAAACATTAAAGGAACCTCGAATAATCAGAAACCCAGTTTTAACTAGGCACTTGTTAAAGACCCTTTACATCAATTTAAAATTTAATTTGAACCTTGGTAAACAAAAGACCTGTCTAAACCGAACAGATCTAAAAGTTCACTGCGGGTTTGGTTTAGACAGGTTTAACTGTCACTATTCAGCCTGTTATTGTATTGCCCTGTGTAAGTTTTTTTTGTGAGCTTATTGTATTATCGTTTTTAGGTTTTGTCACTTCTGTTTGTATATCAACTTCAGCAACAAGGTGCAGCCACAACAGCCTCAGTGTAGACATGCATTACAAATTGTAATAAAATGTGTATACTTTAACCTGATCTTTTGAAACGTATATTTTACTAGTCATATAAGATGTAAAAAAAATATAGCTCCTTCGGGGAGAGTAGCTCGATTTTAAGCACAGACAAACGTACTGCACAAACAAAGCTAAATAAAAACGGAGATAAGCTCGGATGCGTTGGAAGGTTTAGCAGTTCCTGCACATACCAAAACACTTATTGAAGGCCCTGTATATGAGGAATAAAAATAAAAAAAACGGAACTCCATACCGGTCAATCAGGTCATGAAGACAAGTATAGAACTTTTAAAGTTATTAATAAGGGCTTTAATTATCACTTGGATAATATGTTCTTGTCGTTGTAGCTTTTGTGAACTTGTTTAACCCTTTCTAGGAAATGGTAAAAAAAAATCTGTACAAAAAAGTAAAAGTAGAGTTAGAGTGAAAAACTCCAGCTGGAATATTGCTACATAGGAAAACAAGGGAACCAAGATTCAAGCAGAAATCAAAAGAATATTATCCAAGAATGGAGATTAGAAAGGGAAACTAACATTCAAAAAAAAGATTATGAAAGAACAAAAATAACACGTACAGAGAAACACAAGCAAAGGAGCAACTCGGACCAAGAACGGAGCATGGACCAGGTGCACTGTCATGGTATTCGTCCTCTGCTACACCCCCGAAGTTTCTCATAAAATATCATGTCCAGGGTAGACGGAAGAGGAAAAGAAAACTATGACAAGATGAACAAGTCGGATCTCATGGTGCAGATTGATACACCGTAACGATCCGCGAGTTCATGCTTGAATACGATCAAAACTTCAGTAGTGGACTTCAATCTTGTAGCAACTTAACCCTGTTCTAGAAGCTTAATTGTAAGAAGTCAAGCATGTTACAAAAAGTCTGAATAGTTACGGCAAGCTCTGGCATAAGGTAAAAGTTGTGATATGAAAACCCCATAGGCAGGTGCTGAAGGGATGATGTCACCGAAGAAAGGACAGTTGGCATTACGGAATGAGAAGTCATCCCGTTTGTCATAGTTTTGTCAATAGTTTTCCTTTATTATCCATCTCTAAGTGTAGGTCAAGATATGAGGCGGACTTTATGTCGTTAGTGTCCTTTATTTCAAGTTCTTTGGAGGTCGACATTTGGGAAATAAAAGTCGTGTTTGTGAAGGTGTGAAGGTCAGTATAAGACGTGATATCTAATTTTAGATAAATGCATGCAACAGAAGCAATAAAAAGGTTCCCATAATGGCAGGTATAAATTAAAGAACATACTGATTTTCAAGGGAACTCAGATGGAATTTTCAAATGACAAAAGCGAGTAGAGTTTTAGATTGAAAAGATCTAGAATAAGCAACTGGTACGGAAAGACCGAGTAAGTGTCTGATACAATTTAGATTGGTTAATGATGATACAAAATCCAAGTCAGAAATATGACAACTGATATAATCCAGGACAAAATATATTATACTAACCACTACCCTTATATACAACAATTAGCTACAACCTTTCTTACCTTGTTAAAAAGTTAAGCAAGCTAAATAATTAAACAAAATAAAAACACCACAATTACTTTGACAAATGATGAACTCTTAGGGTATGGAAGTTAAATACATCTCCGATGTAAATATACGTATCATATACTATGGGATAATGTGCTGCATTTAAGAACTAGCATGAAACGCGTTGTTTAGTGTTGTTAACATATATTTTACAAAAGTATATCGAAGCATCAAAAAAGAAAGACAGAACCATCAAAACCAAAATGGTCAAAATCTGGATAGAGTCTAGCTACTGAATTAAGCTCCCTAGATACTTTGTCTTTGCAGACCAAAATCTGGATAGAGTCTAGCTACTGAATTAAGCTCCCAAGATACTTTGTCTTTGCGGACCAAAATCTGGATAGAGTCTAGCTACTGAATTAAGCTCCGTAGACACTTTGTCTTTGTGGAGCAAAATCTGGATAAAGTCTAGTTACTGACTTAAGATTCGCAGACACTTTGTCTTTGTGGAACAAAATCTGGATAGAGTCTAGCTACTGAATTAAGCTCCCAAGATACTTTGTGTTTGAGGAGCAATAAAGGGTCTCACCAAAGGCAACACACCAACCCCAATAGCGGTTTACACCTTGGCGATATCAGTAAACTTAACAATGTTCCATGGAGGGACATTAAAGTGGATATTAAATGCAATATCGAATATAACAAAATAGCCTCGAAGGCATACAGTGTCTTTATTTCCGTTATAACAAGGAACTCCGCCGTTTTTTACTGAATGTAGTGTGTTTAATCGTGTACTGTTTTTCCAAAGTAGCCAGATTTTACAAGGGGGAGGGTTGTGGTAACACCAAAGTACTTTAACCCCGCACATTTTTGCGCCTGTCCCAAATCAGGAGTTTCAGGCCTCTGAGTGTCTTGTTTCGCTTTCACTTTTAGTTAATGGTTTTTTACTTATTTATATAGGGACAACTCATTCGTTGTACCTGTGTATAATGATGTTTTGAGGCCAGCTGCAGCCTGCCCTGTGGTATGAGGATTTCCTTGTCGTTCATTTAAAACCAATGGGTGGCCTTGGGATGACATATTCATGCCGGTGGGCTTTTTGTCTCTTTGAAATATACACCATACCTATTTTCGTTATATATTTGTCAAGTTAGCCTTTGATCTTAAACTTGAAAATTTAATATTAATAAACTATACAAAAAAAAACAAAACAAAACAAAACAGAATAAAAACAAAACACAAAACACAAAACACAAAAACAAAAACAAAAACAAAACAAAAAACAAAAACAAAAAACTAAAAAAACAAAATAAATAACCGACCAAAGACCACGAAATTATTTTTAAGAGTTTTTAAGAATGTATATCTTAAATTTTAACTCCCTGGCACGATAGTTGTGATAAAAAAGCCATTGAGATATATGTTTCTACCGTTTTAAATAATAAGATCTCTCTGTAGCTCGAGTTTGGTCAAGCAGTACGTGTATTTCACACCATTCTAGGTAGTTAGTGTCAAGTTCGATAGTCATGGGTTGTCCATCAAGATAAATACGGAAGAGTAATCAAGGGAACCAATATTCTAGCTGAAGTCAAAGGAATGTAATCCAGGGACAAAGACCAGACGTGGAAAACAGACACACACAACAAAGAACATGAAATAACCAAAATAATACATACAAAGCTCACTAAGATACAATGTATCTTGAGTCATATGTGAGACAGAAAATAAATACGATCAATCAGTTTGAGATGAAGGATTAAAATTTATGTACTGATGATATCAACCAAATTTGCACATGCTCCTGACTTAAAAGTTTATATGAAGGTGTCCGTGTTCTACAGTCCATGTGCATTTCACAGGCTCAACAATGTAAGTCCAACAGTGAAATATGTGCTTCATTCTTCAAAATTCAAATTAAAATTATAGAATTAAAATACGAATTTAGTACTTTCGTTTGTTGGGAAACAAAAAGTGAAGTAACTTCTAGGGTTGGAAATCCCATAATGAAAAGGACTGTAAAAATAACAATAATACGTATAATAGTACTTCATAAATACAAAATTATGCCATAAGGTATTGAACAATACTTCTGGCATTTCAGAAAAAAGTCGATTTGGTAAATTTACACGTGGAGGTAGTTGGAAATTGTTGAAAATATCTTTTATGTCCGTTTCTTCAAGGAGTTTTCAAGTTTTGTATTAGCATTTGTTGGGTCTTATCTTATATTAACTGATATGCTTTGCAATGTCAAAGGATATCTATTGGGAAATACTGGAATAACTGTGGTCTCTTGAATTATGGCAATCGCAATACGATTTTAACATCGTATATATTCCTTAAGTGTTTGAGCCGGCTTGAACAAAAGCTCACAAAACTATGCACTTTTTGTCCATTTAGGCATATGTTAAACTAAAACCGATAAATCACACAATCCTGGTTTAGTGTTAAAATTCCCTTTTGATTGTAAATGAAGAACGATAAATTGGGATGGACACGAGGAAAAGCGGTGACGATTTCGTGTAGCGGTGGGGTTTTTGAATACCGAAATTTATATCATTTATAACTGTATATCGAATAATTAAAGCAAAAGTTTGTGTGTTGAGAATTAAAGTGTATATGGTACATTGTGTAACGTTATAATTTAGTAGTGAAAATGCAGTTGGGATTCTTTTGGGGAATAAGGCAATGTGGAATAGTATGTTGTGTATATAGAAAATTTATTCGATAAATTCAGTTGTAATCGCTTTAATTAAGGTTGAAATCCTGGTTCCTGTGATTTTCCCTTCATCGACCTAATTTTCATGTCCGACAGACATTTCTTCAGATCTTTAATGAACGTATGTTACCATAACTAATGGTGAAAAGCAATGAAGTCTTGAAGATAATCTTGACCCAAAGATGTATAGCAGAAAATTTAACGACAAGACGGAATGGATGACACAATAATCGATGAAAATTTAGACACAAGCCTCCAAAGTAGTTCTTTGTCATATGATTTTGCCTCTGAACTATATTTAAGTTAGACTTTTCCGAGGTGGACTGAAATATTGTGCGATCATGAATTTAATTTCATTTTACAGTTTTCTTTAATTTATATTATGTATGTGTTGAAAACTTAAACATACAATGTCAATAATAATCATACAATATTCACACCAAAGCGTTTGGCCACCCAAATGTCAAACAGTTAACACCTTACCGAAGTGATCATTCATTTAGTCATGTGAATGAAATGTAACAAAGAGTAATCAAGGGAACCAAGGTTATAGGGTAATCAAAAGAATGCAATGAAGGGACAAAGAGCAGACATGGAAAACAGGCATACACAAAACAAAGAACATAAAGTAACTTAAATCATACATACAAAGTAAGAAAAGCAAATGATCAACTCGGCCTCCACTAAAAAGTGGAAGGACCAGATGCACCGGTAGGATAAGCGTCCTCTGTTATTCCAAATTTAAAATCGTACATACAAAGTAACAAAAGTTAATATATCAACATCAAAACATAAGTCTAGTGAGCATTTTTCAAAACTGGCCTTTCATAATTTGTACAAATATATACATATTGAACAAGTACGTGGTTTTTCAAAGACAAAACATCATCCTTGTGGCATGGACGAAATCAGGTTTCCCAAAAAAACAATGTTAGCCTGAAAAAATTCAATCGGGCAGACAGGTGATACAAAACACTTGTAAAACTAATGTGTTATTGCTTTGAATGATAGCTAGCTATTTTAATTTTTTTTCTGTATATCAGCTGCGTTTAAAACGTAAAAACCTAAGTGCAATAATAAAACTTAACATGTATATATTTTGAAGTGTCAGTTTCTGTGAGAATCAGGCAATATGAAAACCCACTATTTTGAATGCCTAATTTGACTCTTTGCACCATCAAATTCAAAGAAAAAAAGACAAGATTTTCCATAAAATTTTAGTAAATTGAGTTACAGTCAAAATGAATTGAAAATAAACATTTAAAGGGCAGATAACTCTGTCAAAAACATCATTTTTCTAATATTCTATTCAAAAATGTTTGAGCAAATCCAATGACGCAGAGGGTAAAAATGGTCTTTTCAAATAGTGAAAGCATCCTTCAGCGAAATGAAATTGTCAGATCAGAGGAGTTTAGTCATGCATGTTTCTGATATTTCCTATTTGGCATGATTTGTACAAAAACTTACACTTAAGCCGAACAGTGTGTACAAGTTGGAAAATGAAGAAGGTTGATATTATAATGAATATGATTGCTTCAGAAAGATGTTTCTATTATTCATTGTTTGACAGATTTTTCTGTTTTATTATTATTGTTTCCAAATATCCCCAAATAAATATGCTTGAAAATCGATAATTACTGAGTTGTAAAATAGAACTCGGACGTTTTTTTATTTAAGAAAATTCCATATTCCAGATTTTTGTCATAAACATTAAGTTTATTCTTTATCATTACCAATAACAAACCTGTTTTTGTACGTGTAGTTGGCAAAATCATTTTGCTACCTGATTTATTTAAAAAAAAACGAAACAAAACAAAACAAAACATTAACAAACAAACAAACAAAAATCTTTACTTTAAAAAATGAATATCAATATGTACAAATATGATCATTAATATATTTTTTTCATGAATGTCTATATATGGTGATATAAGGTCCAAGGATCTACCTGTTGTGAACTCTGTTGGATGTTTTTCTGTTATATGACTAACATATTCTATTAACGCATTCTTTACCCCTATGAGTATGATATCTTTTCATTGCCTGTAAACATTAATAAAATACCATTTTATCTCTGAACATAGCGCGAAAAATAAAGTAGTCATATTTTAAGCTCATTTATACTTTTATTACCAAAACCTTTATGAAGCTAGGCAAAAACTATGTCAAACTTTTTTCTTTCTATTCAAAAACGTTTTAAGATAGAAAATAAAAGGACAATTAACTCACGATTACGGTGAATATGTATCAAGGTGTGTTCAACTAAGGAGGCTAACTATTTTGTTGGTCACTTCATCGTTTTTCAAATGACTGCTATTTCCTAGCAACTAACTTCAAAGAGGTATTGTTTCTCACATTCGAGTTCTGTCCCGTACAGCGTTTGCCAAAGTATTTAAGGGACCTTGGTGTCAAACACAGCTTTATTCTGCTGGACCTATTGGATAGTTCTATTAAGGTAAGCATCCGTTTAACAACCTGTCTTACACCAGGATCTTGTTTTATTGTGTTTTGTTTGATTTTTTGTTCTCTGTTTTGTTCATTTAGTATCACATGATTGTCTTACATTTGTCCTATTGATAGAAAGGAAACCAATATGCTAGTTTCGTTACATTAACGAGAGAATGAAAAATTGGTTCAGATTAAAACCTACTACATATTAAAGGCTGGATATAATACTTTTTTGTTTTAACTTTATTTGCCCTAATATAGTTGCTTACTATATTTATTTCAAAAGTGATGTTATTTGGAATAAATTCAGTACCTCACTGAGCAATAACAAAATGTTCCTTATCACGGGGATATTACTACGGAGCATGGTATCAATAAGTCATATAAATTATGTTATATGGTTACATGGTTATTTCCCCTTAAGGGATCCCAACAGAAATGCGTTTAAGTTCGTTAATAACAAAAAAAACTTTAAAACATCGCTCCTAGAAAACTGTTTTCAAACATTTTCCGTAGTCTCAATTTATAACTAAAAGTGAATATTTACAGTATGTTTTGCTGTTTAACAACAATTTAATAATAAAGTAACACGCTTTTAATTAGAAATGAAATCATATAAGACGTAAAGTTGTAATATAACTGTGACGGCATCAATGACGAAAGTGATTAACACGTTAAATTTGTATACTAGAATTATAACTTATAATCTATTTTATTTTTGTCTATTCGAAATACCCGTGGTGCACACTTGAAAATAACGTGTTCGCAGATGTTTACTGAGACTAATGATAAAACAATAATTAAAGTTGTATTACAAATGTCATTGAAAAACACAAGGAAATAAAATTGCTCTTCAATATGTAACACATTTGTTCATTGTGGTATATTGATACGATGTCCACAGCAGGTTTTTTTTGCTGAAACTCAATGGTATTCTGTATTTTGTCTTTCACACATACCACTGAAATAAACTACAGCAATTTTTGTTTGCTTCCGATGTAAACATATTCATCAACATGTTCAAAAGTAAAGTTTACTTCCCCAAAAGACCTAAGATCAGTATCTAAAATTTACTGTCTACTTAAAAGGCTGAGAAACATGCCAGATGGTCTACTGATATATCTTCATCTGTATTTTACTGCCTACAAACCTATAGCATTGAAGCGCAACAGTACTTTCCATGGGTGTGTGAATTAACTTACATTTGATTTCATCCCAGGGCATTTTAGTCATATAGTGTTAGTATGAACACATACTATATGATTTAATATTGTGTGGGACCTAGGAATGCTGTGTAAAGCATTTGTAAACAAGATATGATGTCATAAGTAAATCGTTAGTTATCAAAGCAATCTACCTCAGTACTAATCATTGCCATTTATTATGTTTTCTCATAAAGGGAAAGCTATAATTACCAACATCCACCAGATTCTACATTATTCAGAAGTGATATATACAAGAAATATATTGTACATTTTTCAAATTTACATTACTGGTACATGTAACTTTGTTGAGTGAAAACATGTTTTTAAAATGACATAAAAGCACCTGTTTATGTATTGTATCAATTGTGTCAATCGTCACAGCACTAATGAAAACACATAAGTTGAAATATCTACTGTGTCAATTGATACAAATATATTCGAAGGAAAAGAAAAAAAAGTTTCTACTAATATAAGACATAGTCTGTCACATATATGATATTAAGAAAATGTATTGAAATGATCCAGATAGCCAGATACTATTTGTTCCTCGTTAATTTTATTTTCTGATCGGTTAACCATACTTTGGACTTATTTTCCATGACTTCATCTTTGATTTCATCCCCATGAATGTTCGTTATATACTAAACACTAGTACTCAATTATACATGTACATATTGAAGTTACACTTTTCCTTACTTTTTCATTATGTCCAGAATCTAGGTCAAAACCGACGAAAGCATTCGTTTATTGCTGATAGACAATTTTCAGTGAGTGCCTTTTTACACCAGGGAATCATGTTTCTGGAAGAATGGTTTTGTTACAAAGTGAAAATTATGAACTTTCTATGTGAATTAATTGAATGTAGTCCGCCAGATTACTAAATTTGTCAGTCATACACTGGTACACAATAATGTTTTACATAAAAAAAAACATTTTGTAGTTTTGTCATTTTGATGTTAGTTAAATAGCAATCCAAAAAATGTAATTTTCTATTAATTTAAAGCAAGAACGTCAACCGAATGTTTATTAACCTGAATGGGAAGTATGCAACAAAATTATAAACTTTAGGAGTATATGTTAAATACAAAATTCATAACTTTAATGTATCATAAAAGGTTGGCTTTAAAGTATTGCAATGGTCCCATCTACATCAGACACCATCTTGCTTGTATACAAGCCCACCATTCAACATTGTCACATATTTTATATAAAAGTTGAAGTTTAAAGATTTCAAATTGCAAACGAGAAGAAGTTCTTAGGCAGAACAATGTCAGATACACCAAAAAGGACAAAAAGATACAACACAGAAGGAAAAAAGTACACACAGAACAGAACAAACCAAACATAAAGCCTGGAGCAAAATATTTGCACATGTCTCATGACGAATGGTTATCATTCTTGTCTTACTTTTCATTATGGAGAGATTTTCAATCTTTTGCACCATTGGTAGCAATACTTTTTCAAGTGTTAAAACCATTGATCGCAAATTTAAATCAATGTTTTTAAACGTGTCTTTGGTGATTGAATAAAATTTTGATGATGTCATCCATGTTCTCAACCAATTTTCCCCCAGTTATAGCCAGAAGTATATTTCCTATCACATTAATGATAACCATTACTATATTACAGTTATCATTCCTATATAAATGGTCTTTCGCTATAAACAGCAGTAGATACATCTTTGCTAAGGTATACACTTTCCATTTTCCACATGCCTCATTTCCCAATTTCACATGCTCCATAGCTTTTTTCTCCAACGTCTTTTCAGATTGTCCCATTTTCCATTCGTATTTCCCCTGCGTAACAAAATCACGAATTATTCATGTTTTGAGTTTAAATAGTTCTAGTTTTTTTTTTATTTTACACCAATTTATTACCCATATTTTTTACTTCACTAGATAGGAGTTTACTCCATTCAAGTACTGTTTAAACAATAAAGAGAATTTCGTAGAATCTTTTTTTCTGCCGAGTATCACTAAATATGACATATGTATCTCTATTTTTGACACCCCACCACTTGTGAACATAATGCATACGGATCATTTTCTGCTGATTTGTAATATATTATGCAGGCGTATGCATTGCTCACATGGTTGACATAACTTCATTTAAGTATATATATTTTTACAATCCAGCTGCAACTGACTTCAACCAGCAACAAATCTGTCCTTCTAGGATCTTTTTATTAAAACAAATATTTATATTTATTACATCATTTTCATGTATAATGTATAACCTCAAACACAATCATTCGCTCGTTTACATTTTATTTACAATAGTTTATTTAGCATCAGCAATATAAGAAGGTGCATATTGTTCTTGTTGGTGAACAAAATAAAGATATGTAATACACATGTAAAATCGATTAAAAACAAATCTAGCATTTCTTGGTAATAAAAAATATAACAAAATATAACAAATAATTTCGTGTATTTTTTGGAATTAAAATAATCTTTCATGGTATGTCAAGTAAACAACGTATTTGTCTTTTTCTTCAGAATTTTCATTTGGAGATTTATAATTAAATTTCAATGTTTAAATCAAAGATGATTAAAAGTTTATATAGATTGTATTACAGTTGCGTTCAATGGTTTTCCCTGGCTATATATATATATATAACCAAGGAGAACCATATAAGTTCCAAAAGTCGTAGGAAATAAGGTATTTTGAAAATCAGCCATCTGATGCTGAGAACACAACTCCGCAAATGTGTTAAAACATGATACTTTTTACTTGTAAAAAGTTAGTCTTAATATAGTCATGTAACTTTCCGAGTTTTGTCATGTCAATAAATAAAATTCATAGCGCCAGCTTAGATTCAGTACCACGAGACAATAATGCCGATGTCGTTACATTTCTATACAAACTAATTTGCATATGTGTTGAGCCGTTGCCAAGCAACTGAGCAGGTATGGATGAAAAATGTCCTAATGGCTTTTCAATCCGTCAATTCAATGAAATTAAAAGAATTATTTATTCCAATATAAAAGAGACAACTGTTTAGCATTCAAAATTACCTTAATCCCATCGTATACCAGTCGTGGGTAAATTTGGGACAGATCAAACTTCAGTACAGATATATGATCACTCAAACGGAAAAATATGAATATTTTGGACACGGTTAATAATTTGTGCAAATGGAAAGTGAAACCCCGCCTGTCTTGTTTCTTTGATAGAGACATACCAAACAGAGACATGTTATTTTTACCTGTCAGGTAAGCCAACAGATGAAAGGTGGAGATACTTTGCCGCCATTTTACACATCATTCATACAACGCGCTTCCTTTTAACACATGAATCCGTCCTGTACAGTTTTGATGGATACATAACTTTCGCTTTAAATTGACCACTGGAGGTCATTTGTAATATGATACAGACCACAATTAACCATTGAAATGAACAACATTAATTGAATTCACTTCCATTTGTAATGGGATGAGTTTTATTTCTAATGGAGTTTCCCGGTCTGTACATTTTCATTTTTATCAGAAAAAAGCAGGAATATTTGTTCAAGCCAGATCGGAATAATTTAACAACGAAAAAATTCCCTTTTTCAACTACAACTTTGTATTGTTCATCAGGAGTACAATGTTCAAAGTCCAGCCTTAGACTTTAAAAGGTAAGTTCATGAAAGGAAGCAATTTGAAATGAAAATTAATTTACAGTACATTACAGTATCTATGGTAAAACATATGTTCATATGAATTTAAACCCTTTTAATGATATAATATAATGAAATTAAGTTGAAGACAGGACATATATATTTTTATCCCTGAAAATATTTGGCATTAGCTAATCAACCCTTTCACCCTTTCCATGTTCAAAATTTAATTCCTTAAAAAAAGAGAAAATGTTATCTGTATGACTGTTACTTGAATCCTACTGAGTCCTACGATTCTAAATTGATTTAAATTTCATCCACCATTTTACATTATAAGTGAACATGATCTACCATTTTAGTGACAGCAATTTACTTCAATTTAGTGTATATTGTCCTAAATAGACCTTTCATCATCTATTTATGGTACAAGTCGTTTGTAATGTAGCTACAAAGCGTACCATAACTTTCAACATTTAGAATGATTGTTATCAAGATATAGAACAGTAAGAAGGCCTCAGGCTGTACATTGTGTATGAATTGTCTGGTTTACCTTATAAATATACTGGACAGTGGTCAGTGGCATTTAGATATAATTATTACATATAATTAAAAATAACACGTCTGTTTGTTCGGGTATAAATGTCTGTGTTTTTGTAATTTGAAGTTTGTTATGTCCTTTAACAATATTCTCGTTAACGTAAGGGGCAGTGATGATAATAACCATTACATTTTAGTTATGTAAAACTGTTAATATTGTACTGATATCTTATTCCTGACTTTGTTTTACATGACACTATTTCATTCTGATTTTCATTATCATTACTTACGTAAATTTGAAAAAAATATCATTTGCTAGCTGTTTCAAAGAGTCAGTTTGTAAAGCTAATTTTTTTTAAATAAATGTACAATTATTATTACTAACAACAAAGGGACGGTTTACTGTAAAGCTAATTTATTTGAATACATATAGAATTATTTCCACTAACAATATTCACTTTTATAATGAATATCTTATTTCTGAAATCCAAGAGTCTACGATAACGAATATTTTTGACGGATGAACATATAAAGACTATACTTTGCTTCATACAGTTTGTTTTTTCATTTTTTATTATATAAGGATTATATAGAAAATACAAAATCTTTAATCACTCTCCTTTGACATAATCAATATGCTTTTTGCACGCAGAGCGCATGCTTGGTAGTTTTGAATTGATTTATGTTCATCAACATGAATGTATGTTAAGCACAAGATAAGGCACCCTATTTTGAAGCGTTGTGTTCACATTTCAAGATAAAATCCAACAATTTAACAAACGAAAAAAGTTTTATCAAAATCAAATAAATGATATCTGAATTTCCCTGCGCTCTACACCTCCATTATTATAAATACTAGTGTATGCGATCGTAAGTTATGAATAATAAATTTATTTATTCAAAATATTGTTCATGCAATGTTAGTATATAATTGACTAAAATTGGTTTTGTTTTTCCTAAATACTGTAACCAATTGATGTCTTTCCTCATGTAATATACTTGACGTAAAGCATAGAATCATATGGACATGATCACAAACTATTTACATCGATATCCTATAAAGAAAATGGCTGCCATGACAAAAATGTGTTAAAAATTTGAAAAGTGTAAAAATGAAATACATTTCAAATTTAAAAGTTTTACTAATGATAAGCTAGCATTGATTATTTTGGTTTTTTAACGTTTGTTCGAGATCTTTACTGAAACCAATTTGAATCATTCTTAAATTTTAAATGACATATATAACTCAAGTAACCTTTGTACTCAAAGTATATCATGACTTCACAATACTGATCAGACTAATTATAAACAGGTCTTTGCTTATATCTCATCGATATAAACGGAAAATTTGCATTCATTTTGATTTTTTAAAAAGAATTATATAAATAGAATTTAGAAAAAGCCTGAATTATGAATATATATATATTTCATGTAAATTATAGTTTAATATAATTCAAACCTACACAGGTGTAACAAAATTTATTAGAATTTGATTTCAATGATATCTCACGCCTAAACGACTTTTTGCTAGAATTTTTATCTTAAAAGTAAATGCTAATAGGGCTTGAATTTACACCACTATGACACTATGAATCATATTATGGTTAATGTATGACATGCATCAAATCATTTCCCCTTTAATATTTTTTTCCATATTGAAAAACAATTTAAGTTGTTATGCAAATTTTTTCATGTGTTACTTTCTTTGGCTTAACTTTAGCATTACTCGATATATTATTTCACAAAAAAAAAAAAAAAAAATCTGCTACTACAAAAAAAACCATCTTAACCAGCATATTCGATGCTTGAATCATCATACATGAAAATGTAATGTCGAAAAATATAATCTTTCCAAAGACCTGGAAGTAATTAAGTGTTAGTCCCTACAAGAATCAGGCAGTAGATGAAAAATGGTATAAACCATCATTTTGATAGTGTAATTTGACTATTAAGAAAAATAGAGAAGATTTTCTATATTATGCTGGACCACTGAATATGAACATTTCAATAAATTTCAATGGCAGATAACTCTTCAAGGATCTCATTTTTCTAAGATTCTATCGAACAATTTCTGCGCAGAGCCAGTGATGCAGAGATCAAATAATGGTCTTTTCAAATAGAGAAAGTATCCTTGAGTGATTTTAAATTATTAGATTGGTGGAGTTTCTGAATTTTTTCGATTTTGCCTGATTCTTACAAACACTTACAATTAAAGTATGTTCTGTAAGACATATGGACATCTATGATTTAATAGTAATAATAATATAGAGAAAAAGATGTTAATAGTTTTGGTAATTTCTAATATTATGTGTAGATATGGTTTATATAAATTGTATAGAAACATTCATATGTTTAAAGCTAGAATCTACCAAGACACTTCGAAGTTATATTGCTTTTAGTTTATGTACCTGTAGAAATAACAGACCTTAAATGCATTATTTCAGTGTTTTTAAGTGTTTTGTTGAAATTCTGAAATTAAACGAACATTGATATGTGAAATAAAGCCTCATTTTAGCAAATGAAGTGGTGTGTGTCTGTTTGAAATTTTAGTTTTTTCAGTCTTGACCATTCCCGTGACATAAAAAAGTTTTCTATGGGGAAGATGCTAAATGCTTTATATATATAATTGCATATAAATTATACAAAATACGAGTGTAATATGTAGTTGAGGTTCAATTTTTATTATAAAATTTGTTCTTAAAAATTTAAGTCATAATTTTGTTTGTACTTGGTGAAATAATTGTCTTACAAAATTCCAACTTGTGCAAACCCTTTTACCTTAAATCACACAGAAATATTTGCTAAAGTGTTTTCGCCTTTGTATATATCAGCCCAGGTTTTGTTTATCAGATTATTGCTTTATGTTAACCTTTACAGCACAACCATTGCATGTTTTCTGTGGTAAATTGTGACATTTTTTAGAAGGTGCATCGTCACATAAATGCACGTGTCGCACCTGTATTATATTTGTATGTTTATCAAAAGATATAGTTTTGCTTATTTTATGACTAGTTTAAAGACATCCTTATCTAAAAAAATGTCTGTAAGTCTTAGTTTGATTATTTTATCATCATTTTGTTTTTACTTTTACAAATTTCACACGTAGTTGAACAGTGAAAAAAATATTTAATCAACGGACAACACAGTGCTTTAGAATGGCCTGTGGGGAAATAATAGAAATGACTACAAAAGTCATTGCGTTTAATTATTCTTTTGCCTGTGGGTATCTTCGGTTATAACATAATTTATCATTGTTTCTATCTATTCTTGAAAACTAGCATATTCGATTTTTAAGGTCTCTCTGAATACATGGTATGTTTTAAACGCCTAAAATCAAATTGTAATATTTTTTTTTGTACTTCAAATATAATGAATTCAGGTATGGCCATACAACAAGTAGAAAATAAATGATAATTTTCAGGTTTTCCATTGATTATTATGAAGCGTAATACACAAAGGAACAAAAAAGAAACAATTGTAATGTGAAAGTTATAATGTTTATATGCTATCCAGGCGTCGGTTTTACAAAAAGTCGTAAGTGTGAAATTGATCGTAAATCATTACGTCACAATGCTATTTTAGTTTATGACGTCATTACTTACGGTCAACTTTACACTTACGACTTTTTGTGAAATCGAGACCTGATGAGTACAGTGTTAATTGAAGTTTCTGTAATTTTAGTTTCTTCTCAAAAGCATTTTGGTTGTTATTAACATGTGCATTATAACTAAATATAAATACAATTATTTGTGAAAAATCAGCTATTCATTTACAGATAATATTTTTCTTAACACAAAATGTCCCTTTTTGTGTATCTAAAAGTAAAATGCAAAAAGCAGTAACTGCTCGATCCTCCTGACCGTCCAAGTTTAATCTGGTCTTACTGGAATACCTCACAGTTGCCTATTCTATGTGTATTTTTTTGGCTTCTTTATGTTCCGTCGGTTGTTCTTTATATTTGTATATCCATGAGTTTCTTGTTCAATATTGCTACACAAATAGCACACAAAAAACGTCTATTACTTAGTATGGTTTCAGACATTACTTTCTATATACAAGTGAACCGTGAATTGTTATTCGTGTTCTTATGTGTGACTTTCTTTAAATTGATCTGAGCGCCTGATATGAGTTTTAACAAGTTTGTACGGATCAATCTTTGTCATCAAATTTCCATTAAACTCACTAGTTTTGAGACATAATAAGTGACACGAACCATTAAATTTATCAAAATGTAAATCAAATCAAAATTTTATTAGGCATTTCGGTAGATGTCTAGGAAACTGAACTTGCAACGAAGGTTTAGGAAATTTTTATATTTGTAGAATTTCAAAGGTTTTTTTTAATGTTTTGTTAAACAAAAACGATAATATAATTATTCATGTTAAAATTTTACACTATCTGATATTGAAATGGTACACTGCAGCATGCAATACACAAAATGTAATTGCAAATTAGTTAACGAAAATTCTTAAGTAAATTCATTTCTTTTATTTTGTTTTCGCTTTTCATGCAAGACGTAATTCTATTTCGTACAGTTATTTAACATGCAACTTGCAAGTCTAGACTTGTGATCTTGTTTCCAGAATGTAATTATATCAAAGGTTAATCTTATCTTTAAGTATACACTGAGGATCAAAGAGGACGATAACCTTATGAATTAAATTGATACAACTTGAAATACTCCTTTTATCACGACAGCATGTAAATCTATGAGTAAAATATTACACAAAATACTACAGGACATGTATTCCAAATAGTGTGTGAAATGTAATTTGTAATAATGAAATTAACACATTTTGTCAAGGATTCTTTGAATTATCTGTTGGTGTCAAATGAAGAATAGTTAATTCAATACCAAGTTGTAAAAACAAATATTATATGAACATTTTTTATTGTTATACGGATAAATTATGTATGGTATAATAAGAATATTACTTACTTTGAAGTAACCATTTCAAAGTAAGTAACAATTCTAACCATTATACTTTGCAAATTATCTGAAAAAATCCAGACATTTTGTAATGTACCTTAGGTCGGTGTTAAGCTGACTTTAAGAGGAAAATAATTTTTAGTGTCATATTCTGCATATAGCCGCTGTGTATGTCTTTTTAATGACCAAATAATAAACTTTCACAGTTTCTTCGAAGCCCTCAGTGGATAGGTTTCTCGCACGCTAAGTAATTTAAAGGCAAATTCTTATGATATCGTTCCTCAAATTACCCAATTTTTAATTAAGTGAACAAATGTTTATATATGTTTATAAATCTGAATTGAATATTGAACAAAACGGCGTTTGTTTGTGCTTAATATGAATAAAATCTTTCATTACAAACCGTAGAAAAAATAAGTATAAATGTAGTGGTCAGAACAAAATGGCCCCACTTCATTTTAACGTTAACCTAGTAACTAAGTTCAATCTATTTTGAATTTTGTTTACAAAAAATCAGAATAGGCTATAAAATTGACATACTTTTCACACCACAAAAGTAGAAATGTATACATTTTTCAGTCTAATACATGAAAATCACAAGACACCGGTGGCCCATCCATTTCAATGCAAGTTAAATTATCTAAGCGGAAAAAATTAGAAAGAGAGTAATAGCTAAAGGAAGTCATTATCATATTATTATTAATGATTGTCACCCGTTGATAGGTCAAAAAACTGGTGTTATAATATGCAGAATATTATATCATAAAATATAATATATGGGTGAATAGGAAATAATATATACAAATAGTTTTTGATTTGAAAGATTTGTAATCCGTGTTTTGGCAGGTGCCAAGGTCTTTTAAGGAATGTTAACATTATATATCATACTAAGGCAACCCAACTTTTTATATCGTTTTCTTTGTGTGTTATAGTTATTTTCTGATTATATTAAGTATGAATGAATGGTAAGTTTACTTCACTTAAATTTCAAAAAGGGATAGTCCAATAAAATAATTAATTTCAGACATGAAAAAAGAAAATTTGCACAAAATTTCATAAAAAAAACAATATTAAGTAACAAAATATGATAATATAATTGACATTTCTGTTTCATATCTTCATTCTTACTACTTCTTTTTTTAAGTACTTTCATTTTCACCATCTTCGTAAGACATTAGATATTAGTAGCTTATTAGCACTTACTACGTATAATGTTGAATGGCTTGTAAATGTACTACAAAGAGTATTTTGCTTTAGAAAGATGATCTTCATTTTAGTATGTCCTCTTTACTCGATAATTCAATATTGGATTGGTACAGAATTCCTGACCCGGATATGAGCTGACACAGTGTTCCGGAAATTCCTTTAATTGAAGTCAAAGTTATCAGGCAATGATTGTCCAAACGCAATTCTTGTGCTATTTGATCCAAGAACTGTGTCTGGACATCAGTGCTTGTGACGTCATCATCGGGCGCCAAAACACAGAAGACCTTTGCAGACTACAGTTCACAATTACAGCATCAGACGAGAAACACAAATTGAATAACGCCATATTGAATTACTTTGGATGCTTAAAGTGTATATTTGTATATATTTTTTCTCAGGTAAAAGCATGTGATTTGATGTTGTGGTGTTGCATTAACCTTGTTTAACAAGACATTGACGTTATTACATTATTCAACAAATGTGCAAAAGCAGTCACTTATGTCAACTTCTTTTTTTCCTTTGATATGTCTAAATAAGTAATTAATTTATTATAATAAAGTACATAGTGTCAGAACGACGATTCAGACACTTTCTATTGAATATTGATATTTTATTCAAGACATGTTACGACTCATTTACTCGACGAAAGTCACATAATTTACGCGTTAAGCTGAATGCTTCCGATAAATAGGTTGTGAGAATTTTACTTCATTAAGAATGATTGATGTAAAGTTTACATACACTTTTTTATAAATTGATGCAAAAATGCATATAGTATATTGGAAAACAAGGAATAACATTATAAAATATGATATCTTTGTTCAAGTACTGCCAACAAATTTTAAATGAAGTCAACTTCACCTTTGTATGGTATTTGCAAATTATGTGACTGTGTTCATGTAGTACACAAACATATATGCTCTCTATACTAATGAATCAAATTAGCTTAAACCAAGAATGAATAGTCATGTACACATTATCTATATCTACCAGAAGAATGGTTCTTACTGGCTTAAAATACAAATGAAATTTAAGTGCTGAAAATGTTAATTGTGACTTTTTAACTTTAATCCATAACAAAGAAGTAAACATTAGGATTTAAGAAATGTACTGCAATAAAAAGACAAAATAATCACTGGGAGATCTATTCATGCATACTCATATTCTGTCATTTTTTGTACTTTTGTATCACATTTCTGGCAAGGAAATGATGTCCACACCCCAGAAACAAGTCCACATTTATTGTATACATTCATCATTGCATAGTTTGTCATATGTGAACATATGATGATGTTTCTTGGGTGTTAGACTGTTCTCTAGATTAAATATATTCGGAAAAGAATACAATTCTCAGTTGTTGTTAAATGAAGTATAATTGTTGAACCATTGTGTTATTATAACAATTAGATTATGCCACAAATACTTTATTTTCCTAGCAATTAGTTACTTTAATATATTTTGAACAATTTTTGGTATTACCATTGGTGATTTTGGACCATATTCATAGTTTAATGCACCTACACCTTTGTGCTAGAGCAAAGGCAAAAAGATACAAAAAATGATTAAGAAACATTCTTTATGAAAAGAAAAATAGCAACAACTTAATATCAATCATCAGATATCATTTTGTATTTTTAATTTCCTAAACATTTTATGCCGTTATCAATTAGTGATACAATAAATAATCTTAAATAGAAAATATAATTTCTTTAACAAAATTCACGCAATTATTGAATAGGGCAATACATTAATAAACTAAAATATGAAATTGTCCAAATGAACGAAATCCACCCTGTAAAATGAATAAAAAGACAGGAACGATAGAAGTACAAAAAATCAGCTCTTTGTATTTGATATTTTAATATTTATTAAAATAAGTGTTTACAACACAAAGGAATAAGTTGGTTTTGACTTATGATAGCGTGGGTTACGTAGTAAAACAAAGCTAAAGTTGTCAAATAGCGATTTGTGAATTTATTGTTTCTGTTTTGCATACAATAAGCAATAACTTTTGAAAAAAAAGAATTAACACACATTGTTTTCTATACACGATTTTGCACATTTCTAATCCTAGAGCTTAGGTAAAGGCACTTGCTGCTATTGGGAAAAGGCAAAATATAATTAATCATTACAAATGTACATCTTCAACAGAGTCCAATTATAACATCATTACTATTTTCTAAGAAAAGCATTTTCCCTTTGTCTTTTTAAAGAAAAAATCAGTTGTTACTTTGAACTAATTAAAGATTAAGGTATATTCTAATGTATTCTCAGTATAAAACAAAAACATATATATCTTGATGTAATTGTGTTTCATTGGATGATTTGTCTAGTCTTCACCGAAAAAAATCTTTATACCTTCCTGAATTTTTCAAACTATACTGTTCGTTCAGTTTGAAAAAAATAAAAAGAATAAGTTGTATTTTACATCCTCAAACGTTGATGATGCCTCCTAGACAATGGCAGTATCAATAGTGCAGGAAATATCGCTTCCCAACAGCAGTAAATATATGCCCCCTACACAAGACACTACTGTGGTCATTCCTTTAATGATTCTAACGCGGTTATTTACCTCTTGTCGTTAAAATGAACATTAATGAATACCACCATATCATGTTTCTCTAATGTGAAAAAAATATTTGGTAATGCACCTTCTAAGATTTTAAAAAGTAATTCATGCTAATGCATTAGTTTGGTTAGTTGTTCATATGTTGGATCATTCAGTCATAAAAAAATCAAGTCATAATTAGAAAAAAAAACTTATTTTGTGATTTTTGACTTTTTTATACATGCATCAATGCAACTTGATGAATTTCCACCATTTAAGAAAAAAATATTTGTTTTACCTTTCCTTTCTTAACATTTACATGATAAAGTGTCAAGGTAATGTTTTGAAAGGTTACAATCAGTTGTAATTATCGAATGTCTTAAATATCAGTGTCAATTATGACAGATCAGAATTAATCATGTTTTCGTCACACATGAAACTATTAAGATGTGTCCTCATCTTTAAAGGCGTTAATTGACAATTTACACCCTACCTTATCCTCTATCCTACATATAATTTGCCATTATTTTTTTTTGTATTCCACATTGAGACATTCTGATTTTGTACCATGAAGTTAACGTTTTTTTGAAACAGCATTCAAATGGCCAATCTTCCTTCCACATACCACAAACAAACAAAAAATATTTCCAAACAAATGTAGTTAATATTTTTTTTAGTGTTAATGATTTTTAGGCTTGGTATCATTTATATCTTTTTTATAACACATAAAAATCTTCTTTTATTAAAATCATAAAAAAAATATATTTATATCATAGCCCAAAGCATCTGATAAGAATGGTTTTACATAAAGAAAAACAGACAGGTTTCATTTTAACTCTTCATGAAATAATTGATAATGGACTTTTTGAACTCTCATTGCTCCCCGCTCCCACCTGTTTTAAGCGATTTCTTCATTTGCTGTAATATATTCTGATACAAATATTTAAAAAAAGTTTTTTTTAAATGCTATTTTTTTCATTTTCACCGTTGTCAATAAATATGTTTTTTTTTCACCCTCGCCGTTATATTTTTGGACTATCCACCTTTTACGCTGACCATTTGTAGTAAATTAGTTTAACTTTTAGAAAAAAAGTCTTTGATAATTCAGCCCTTAATAGCGTCTAGTAATGGTATCACATCCTCAGTTTGAATAAAGATTTTGCGATATTTTTAGTTTTGAGTACTTCTTGTATACATAGTCGTATATCGATCTTCCTATATTTTTGGTTCTGCTTCTGCTGCTGAGAGGTTACTTCTTTGCACATTTGAACAGCATACCAAGATTTGAAATCCATCTATAGGATGGATATGTTTTGTTCATATTATAGCCAAACCCGAATACAGGTAACGTTAGGTTGCTCAAGGTCTATTGAGCAATTTTATACACAGACTGTACAGTGCAATCAAACTGAAACCTGTCTTTGCTTCTATCCTGGACTTAACTTTTTTTAAGCAACTTGGCGGGTGTTTCTAGAAAATAGAGGATGCTTGCCGCCCTACTGGTGCACCTAGTCCATGCTCCAAGTTTTTAGTGGAGTTCGATTTGCTCATTAACTTTTGTTACTTTGTATGTATTATTTTGGTTATTTTATGATCTTTTATTTTGTGTGTGTCTGTTTTCCATGTCTGGTCTTTGTCTCTAGGTTACATTCTTATGATTTTCGCTAGAATCTTGGTTCCTCTGATTACTTTTGCACAATATAAGCTGTTCCAAATTACTTTGTATATGTTTGAAATTAAACAAAACAATTTAAAACTATATATTTATCAAGATATTTTAACTTTCCTACTGTAAATCCTTTTCTATAGTCCATAATTTTATCTCAACATACAAAAGAAATACCTATTAGGACTAGTGTAATTTCAATTATACATAATTTTATTCTTTGTTGTTAGCTTCAGTGTTGGAAGACATATTTTCATATTCAAGTACATCACTGAGTCATGTGACATCAACATATTTAAATTTCTATTGATGTCAATTCACCATAAAAAAAAACATACTTTCTAACCCATATTTACATCTATACTTACTCAAATTACCGAAAGTGATCTAGCTATGTTATTTTGCCTGACCATGTGATTGTCTGCCTTTATTTACATCAGATATCAAATAGCAGTTCGATCATATAAACAGACAAAATAGATTTTTTTTTTATTTCTTATACATCAAATTGTTATTGGAGCAAAACTAACCCAAAATTTTCTAAATAAATGCTGAACATCAAGTAATGAAACGGTATTCATCACAAATATTCCTCGTATTACAAAAATAACAAATCCTATGTTCTCTATCCACATTTTGCCAACGTCTAGTTTCGATTGGTAAATAATAATTTGTGGTTCTGAATTTTCAAAATTAGATTTTAAAATTTCAAAATCTTCAAATTTAAATTGGGTTTGAAAAATTCTACATAATTTGTACAAAAAGGCGACATTTTTAAATGCTTATTTTTCACTTACCTATCCCAAAAAGGCAATCCTGATCTTAATATCAATAACAATAAGAAATCTGCCAAATTCTCCATAAACCATATAGTCAAGTTACAGAATCTAAGATGAACTCACTCAATGATATCAGATTTTCCATAGGCCCATACTTTACTTCCGTAATGAACTGTGGTCTTAAACTATTTTTCAAACTAGTCTAATTAAATTTTAATTAATAATTTGTTTAAAAACCCCATATGTTGCTCTTAATGCTAATTGGTTTTTCGTCATTGTAAAAAAGCATGTCCTTGTAAAATTGACCCCCAAATAATTATAAATTATTACAAAATTCTAATGCATATCTTCTATTCCAACAACTTTTTTTGGTTTATTTATAATAACTTACAACCACGAAATGTCACATTATTCACCAAGTACTACTATTTGATTTGTTTCTAACTCTTTTTCTATTTCATTTGTTATGCTGTCCATTCCAAAAATATTGTTGCTTATCATTAAGTTTTCTAAGAGTAACCAAGGGAACCAAGATTCTAACGGAAATCAGACGAATGTTATCCAGGGACAACGACCAGACATGAAAAACAGACAAATATAACAAAGAACATAAAATAACTAAAATAAGCATACAAAGTAACAAAAGTAATTCGGACTGGGAGTATGGACTGGATGCACCAGTAAGGTAAGCGTCCTCTGCTTTTCTAGAAATATCTAAGTAGAGCAAATGAAAAAAGATATAGATTTTACCTTGTCTAACACCAATTTCGCATTCAAAGCATTCATATTTTATGATATACAATATTTTATATTAATATACATATTAAAAATAACAGTATATAGTTTTTCATTTTTTCTTTGTTAATGAAACAAGCCATATCGCTAAACTTTGTCGGAGGCATTTCCGAAATCAATGCATGCAGAAAAAAAGTATATTTTTTAATGTTAAAAATTGAAATAATTTATTAAAACATTTATAATTAAAATTAATATTTCTAACAGGTCTGTTGAGATTAAATTATGAAAATATTCCCCAGAGTTTGTATGCACTATGGAAAAGAAAATGTAGCTTTAAGAATGAAATATTTAAACACATGTTCTATAAGAATTCATTTTTGAAAATTTATAACAATATTTTTTGAAGATTAAAAAACTAATTTAAACAATAAAAAAACTTTTAAAAAGGATTTGGAAACGCTTAAAATTTTGACATACTTTTTCTAACATAATTTTATAAACTTATCAAATGTTTATATTTGGATTTTGAAAAGTTTACATTTTTCAGGTGTTTTTTTTTCTCGATTATAAACAAAACTTAACAGACAGATAACAATTTCGTTTGGTCATGTATGTAGGTTTTCGTTTTAAATTGGTCATGCATGTAAGTTTTCTTTTTAAATTGGTCATATATGTAGGTTTTCTTTTTTGAAAATATGTACGTTTTTCTTTTTCATCTTATACATTCATTTTATTTTTTTTTATTAAGATATAAGAGTTGAAAATATGCGTCGTATATGCCTTCATTACAAATCTCTAAACTGTATCAATTACATTCCCAGGGATTGGATATGAGTTACATTCTTTTAAAACTTTACATATTTCATAGCACAAAGACGGTTCAAACGATTCAAAAGGAGCAATCTTTGGAAGGTGTCTCCCGCTCATTTATATGTTCTTTAAATATTCATTACTTAAAATAGTAAGATCATGTCTAACCTACAGATTTATGAACAGAACATGAACAATCTTAGAATAATTTGCGTTTCTCAGTGATGGTCACATCAATAACAGTTATATTGGAATAAGTATATAGGAAATTCACAAAATATTTTCCAACGTCTGCAATTTTTTAAGTAGGAAACAAAATTCTATCCAACCTTACCTTTAAACTAAGTGATAATTTTAGTCAGCTTCTTGCACCTAAATAACACCCCTCTTAAAATGTTTATGAAATATATTTATGTTATGTTAATACTTTGAAAGATCATGATGAAGAAATAATGTATATATATATATATATATATATATGTGTGTGAAGAAAAAATATTACTTTCCTCTTTAAGCGATTCCGATGAAAAAGAATTAAATTGACAGCAACAAGTATATTTGCTGTTTAGGATGAAAACGTATAAAGCAACTAAGAGCTTTAAAGAAATATTCAATTCAAATCAGTTTGTTGATATGTCTTTTCATGTTTGTGGTTTCTTGTTTACTGTATAACTGCATACTTGACTCTATGGAAAAGAACGAAATTAATTGTTTTGTCTTTTGTGATTTTTTGTAAAGCTTTTGATAAAGTTTGGCATTATGAACTTCTAAAGAAATTAAAGGATTATGGCACAAGACATGATTTTCTTCATTGGTTTTCGAGTTATCTTGATTCTAGGGAAAAAGAATTGTTTTAAATGCGTTTGAGTCACCTTTCTGTAGCATATTCGCGGATGTGCCACAAGGTTCTGCTTTAGGACCTCTGTTATTCATGATATACATAAATGATATTTCATAGAATTTAACTTCGTTATGCGGATTATTTGCAGATGACACTTCATTTAATTATTCTGACCAAAGCCATGAGCATATCGAAACAATAATTGATTACAAGTTGGATGACTTGTCAAAGCGTTGGCGAATGTCATTCAATTCAGATAAAACTGAAATCATAATGTTCTCAAATGTAGGAATTCCAGATATAACGTTTACTCTCAACGATGTTGGCAACTGTCACAAGCATCTCGGAGTAACGTTTAGTGACGATAGAACCGCCATATTGAAAATATTGTTACAAATGTAAAAAAGCATCTAAATGTTTTGAGAAAATTGAAATATCACCTATGTTGAACCAGCTTGGAAAAATAATATCTAGTGTTCATAAGATCTTTGTTCGAATATGCTTCTGAAGTCTGGAATAACTATGGTTCTGGAAAATCTTCTAAACTAGAACAACTCAAGTCGGATGCAGCAAGAATAGTTACAAGACTACAAGTATTTACTAAATTAAAAACTTTGTACTCCAAAATTGGGTGGGAATCTTTGGCTGATAGACGCATGTATAGAAGGTTACAAATGTTTTATAAAATACAAAACTAAGATGCATCTGAATATTTATGTAGACTCACTCCTGTTAAGGTACAAATTTTATGCGCTTTTCCATTACGTAATGGATGTGGCATTATTCTACCCTATTGGCAACTCTCTATTACAAATAATTCTTTCATCCCAGTAACAATTAGGCAATGGAATATGTAGCAAACCATATGATTCTTATGTGTGGCACTTTTAGCTGTGTAATAAGAATATCAGAATATTACATTTTCTAAATGCAAGGCAAAGAGTATGGCAGCTATATTCTTGTACTAATATTGTACGCAAGTAGAGAGGATTTAAAGGAGAAGAAATTCGTAAAAGCAACAAATTTAAAAACAAACTAAGGCAACAGACGGATAAGTTGTCTTACTCTACTATTAAATGGATAAACCCCACAGAATCGAACGGCGCCATCTGTACAACTGAATTAGGAATAACAGGAAGTTCCTGAAATTTGTCATTTTAAAACGTCATCTATACAATGGTTTCAATTGAGTCAAAGTATAATCACTCTTTTAACATGTTCAAACGGTTATTTGCCTTTCCAGGAAAAAGTCCGACAAGTTCATGCCTTTTTTTCTTAAAAAACACTACTTGTCAAATAAAGACTCATTTATCGAAACTGTTCTAACATGATTGACTAGACATCCAAAGTCTGCAATTTGTCAAAGTCTCAGATCCGCCCATTAGATAAAGCATTGTATGATGACGGACGAAACTCTACAATGTTTGCACTTTTCATGCTTTTAAAACACCATGATTGATAGAAACAAATTTGTAATTAGTAAAATACCCTAACGACTTGGTCTATAAAAGAATCATTGTTTCAAATATCACTCATAATAAAAAGGTATCAACTTTTAAAGATAGACTTATTATATAAGACTCTTTAAAAGTGATAAACTCCAAAGATAGACTTTTGAAGACTCCTCAGAAAAAACATATTTCCCTCAAAAGTACTAACCTGTTTTACTGCCTTTTGCTGTTTTCTTGTAGTCTCAATACAACTTGAATTGGATATGTGACATATACATGTAAGTCTGTTTAAAGACCCTTGAACAGGCCAGAAAAAAATGTGATGTTTCAATGCTAGTTATACAGAATACCTACATTGCTACTGGTATGTGTTGAAGAAAACTATGTACGTCATCTGGCGATTGTTAAAGATTGTGCAAAACATGGTTGTTATCATTTATGACTTATGCTAAAAGCAATACATCAATGTTTTTTTTTCTAGCAGAACAAAAAAAAAAAAAAAAAAAAAAAAAAAAAAAAAAAAAAAAACGCAATGCTAAAACAAAAATAATACAAATTGGGTCATGTTGATAAATATTTTTTTTCATTTAAATGCAGCCTTTCTAATGCTGGTAGTTTTGATATTGTTGTCATTCTATTATTAACTAGCTTCCAGTAACTGCGAGCTTTCTGTAAATGGATATCTCATGTTTTCCACATGATTGAGATATTCTATGGAGAGAATTGGATGTATTATTGTGTGCCTTTAATGGTTTATTTTTTCATTGTTTCATTTCAAATGGCCCTACATCAAGGGTTGGTTTAAACCTTATAAAAACCCAACACAGATTCCGTACACATGTCCAGTCAGGAGATGTTGGTCATTGATGTGTCCAGTGTCGTTTTATTACTTTTTAGTTTGATTTCGAGGAATGACCATCGTGTTACTTTTGTGTTTTAACTAGTTGAAGACATATATATATCTGTTGTGTTATACATAGTTTATTTACTATTTTTTATTTAGGTTATGCTTCAACATATCCGTTCTTTTTTTTCTATACATTAATAAACCTTTCTGTGAAATCTCTCAGCCTTTTAGAACAAGTCATGCACTTTAAAGCAGGACTTATTAAGAGTCATAAGTGTCATACACTAATAAACAATGATGTAAATTAAGTCAATGAAAATGATAAGATCCTTGAAATGTGTACTAATTAGATTGAACGTAATACGTAAAATAACTTAGAGATACCTTCAGATAGAACCCGTAAAAAACCTGGAAACTACCGCTTTCAAATTACAGACAAAATATTATTAAATACAGCAATGAGAAACAGTCTTCGTTTCAAATCGAATCTAAAAGTCTACAATTGAGGACATGAAAGAAGAGAAAGAAAAGGTGGATAAATACTTAACCAAACTAACTGAGCAAATTAGACTCCACTTAGCATTACCCAGGACGACTTTTTTTGCCATTTTGTCGTTGCATGGTTAATCATTATTTTAGGTGAAAATGCATATATATGATTTTTTTTTATCGTAGTACAAGATGAGTCAGTCATGTTAACTTAAAAACAAACACGTTCACAGCAGAAATGTCAAGTGCTTTCATTTGTAGTCAAATGAAACTATGTATTTTGGTTGAGTGATTTCCGCATTCGTGTGTTTTTGATCTTCTTGTGTTCCCGTTCTGGCCTTTTTTGTTGTGTTTAGTTGTTTGTTTGTTCTTTTCCAATTTTACACCAGGGAAACATGTTTCGCTAACTTTGTTAAGTTGTGTGATTTTGATACTAACTTAACTATCATATACATAAATGCAAGGAAATAAGTAATACATTCACGGATTACAAGAAGCCCGGACATGAAGTTCCTAAAAATGATTGCTTTCTTTTCGTGCAAAAAAACAAAGTAACTGTCATGTGTAATCCTCATGCTTAAATCTCTAACAGACTCATTGCTTTTTTCGGCTTATTCGGTGGTAAATAATAAACCCACAGGATTCACTTTTATTTTTGTGCAGAAAAAGTTACTGATCACATAATTAGTCTTAGCTTTCCATTTTTTTGTTTCGCTTTTGAGATATAAATTATATAGATTGTACATGAAATTGGCACTTTGCAAAGATACAGATCTTGATTTGGTTTCATTTGGTTGCTTTTAGTGGGAGATAAATGTATGATTTCTAAAAAGTGCAGATCTGAATGCAGGAATGATTATCGTTATATGAAAGTATAGCGTATGAAATGAAAAAAAGAATGGTTTGTTTGGTGGGTTTTTCTACACCATGAATCACCTCTACCAATGGCTGTGTGTGAATTTTATGTGGACTGGTACTTATTAGATAAACTAGATTTTTTTTTCAAGCGCGTTACTTTAAGACTATACCAAACAAAACGTGTACGAGTATGACTGTGTTTAAGTTTTTACACTAAATTAGAACAATAACATAGCAAACAACCGCAAGCAGAGCATAACAATAAAACGAGTGGTGGATCCAGAAAGTCCAAATAAAGGGCAGGGAGTCGCTGATAAGCCCATAAAGTGGGTCACTATGCATATTTCCATTTTTTTCTATACAACCAACTGAAAGGGGGTGCGCCGGTTTCACCCAATCCGACGTATATGCTATTATCAAACACGTTTTATTCATTTGGCTTGGCCTAACAGATGGTAACACTCATTTGATATTTACTTTGCAATTTCCGCTTTAGAGCTGCTTGACGTAATATCTTCCACGACAGAATAATTATATAAAGTACATGTGTATCTGAACATAAATCGCTATTTAAAGCATTTTTACCGATAAATGTAGTTGGCAAACTTTAAAGGTATTTTTATCCTAAATGTATTTATTAATAAGTGTTTGTCTGTGGGCCAAGAAACGGTGTTTTGCTGGATATTTCTTCTGTTATAGGTTCAAATGAGTTACAAGAGTTTGAATGCAAATATTCTGATGTATACAACCTACATGTATTGTTTGTTATAGTATGTTCTTATCAGCCAATACCCCACATAATGCAGACAAGTTGACCTTATAAATTATAAATTGCAATAAGAATTTTAAACATTCAATTTAGAAGATGTTCCATATTGTAAATGTTTTCAAACTTTACCATATTGATTTTTTGACAAAATAGTGGAAAAGGCATTCATAATTTGCCTATTGGTATTTGTTGCAACAAACACAGCTGAAAGCACCTTTACCCAAGAATTTCAGTCTTCAGAACTCCAGAAGCGTTTCAAGTAAATATTCCAGGGTTCAATTGATATCTGTCTTGTTCAAGTATGTTATCAGAGAATGGCGTTTACCATTTGAAATCATATCGACTAAACATATTTAATGACATTTCCTTTCGATCGCCAAAAATTGAAAAAAAAACTAATAACAGATAAATTATAACCACTGTCTACTGCTTTAGAGGATTTTATATGAATCGTGAAAAGATGCACACTGATATCCAAGATTAAATGTGTGAGTAGATTTTAATTTGTCAACTTTATTTTGATCTAATTGTACAATGTGATGAGATTGTAACAGAAATTAGGTACATCATGTAAATGTTCCTAGAAAAAACAAAGGACATTGACCTTACAATTGATATTGGTAAATCCTTATTTTCCCTGATATGTCAGTACTGTTTTCGCTTTTCTTTCAGTTTCTGAATATGACCAATACTTGATTGTTTTGTTTCTGTTTTTCTTGTTGTTTCTTTATCCTTTTGCTCTGAGTTGAGATATGGTATCGATAAACGTGTTTTATCTATTTTTTTGTGTTTGGTTTTACAGTTTTAAAGTGTGGAAAAATGCCAGTAAGACCTAAGGCCTATCCAACATCAAGAAGTATCTTAAAAGGATGATCTGAGGGCTATATAATCATTGTACTCATGCACATTATGGATCGTTCTGTCATTCTATTTTCTTTTATGTGTCTGTGTGTCCCCTGGATCCGTTTAAAAGTGACAATAATTTTTAATAACTACGCTATATGAGTCTGGCTTGTTTTTATCTATTATGTGTATTGTGAAAAAGGTGTGTAAAGTTCATTTATCAAAAGAGCTTAATGCAACTATATTGTATGGTCTTTACTGGGTGGTAGTCATTCGTAATCTTTATTCAAATTTACTTTTTTATATTTTTGGTAAATCAATCGAAAAATATATCTTTACAATTCAGTTCTATCTGACATCGGCTTGATATATTTTAATTAAAACATCTTTCTGTAATAATCATAGTGTTGGATATGATCATAAAGTTATTGTATTATTAGTGAAAGAACTATTTGTCGATATTGTTTTGATGGAAGAAAAAAGTGAAAAAAGTTTTTGTTCAAATGTAAGAATCATATGTTTTGCTTAAGTTGGGCTTTCTTTGGAAATGAAACAACCGTTTTGAAATTAAGCTTACAGTTCATTGAAAAAAAGAATATCTTAAAATGGAAATATATACAAGATTTTGATTCAGAACAATTGTATTTTATGTTTTATTCGAATTATCATTCACCCTGCAGTATAACTTTAGTTTAATTACCAATAATTAAACACTTGTAGTTTTTAATCTATCAAATTCTTATATATAGGGAGCTTATAGTGCCAATCTGCTCATGATTTATACTGTATAGGATGTAGATACCTCAGAATTCAATCTGGCATTTCTTCAAGTCAAGAAATAATTATCTAAAGTACATGTATATATAAGCGTATCTGAACATAAATCTCTACTTAAGGCATTTTTGCTGATAAATGTAGTCGGCAAACTTAAAAGGTATTTTTATCCTAAATGTATTTATAAATAAGTGTTTGTCTGTGTGCCAAGAAACGGTGTTTTGCTGCATATTATAGGTTATAGGTTCAAATGAGTTACAAAAAGTTGAATGCAAATATTCTGATGTATACAACCTACATGTATTGTTAAAGTGTGTTCTTATCAGCCATACACCACACAATGTAGATAAGTTGACCTTATAAATTATAAATTGCAATAAGAATTTTAAGCATTCAATTTAAAAGATGTTCCATATTGTAAATGTTTTCAAAATTTACCATATTGAATTATTGACGAAATAGTGGAAAAAGCCTTCATGACTTGCCTATGGGTATTCGTTGCGACAAACACAGCTGAAAGCACCACATACCCAAGAATTTCAGTCTTCAGAACTCCAGAAGCGTTTCAAGTAAATATTCCAGGGTTCAATTGATATCTGTCTTGTTCAAGTATGTTTTCAGGAAGTGGCTTTTACCATTTGAAATCATATCAACTAGAATAAAATAAAGATAAATTATAACCACTGTCTACTGCTTTAAAGGATTTTTATATGTTATATAATCGTGAGAAGATGCACATTGATATTCAAGATAAAATGTGTGAGTAGATTTCAATTTGTCAACTTTATTTTGACCTAATAGTACTATGTGATGAGATAGTAACAAAAACTTAGTTTTCCTAGAAAAACAAAGGACGCTGACCTTACAATTGATCTTGGTTAACACATACTTTTACGGATATAATTTTTTTTATCTAATTTCTCTACAAATTAAGTTCATATTCATATATAATGTATTGTCCTAGGGATGAAAGTTTTGTTACATTGGGCCTGCCATGGGATTGAAATAATACAGTTCTGCTGAAGAAAATTGTTTTATATGATGCTACAAAGGTGTTTAATTTAAGTAATCCTTATACAAAATGTATAATACAAAATTTTTCTTCCAGTTGTGTTTATTACAAAAGTGTGTTTTTCCTTATTTTTTTGTTGAAGATGGTAGTTCATGCTGTATACATGTACATGTACAATATAAGATGAAATACAATGTATAAAAAAAAACAATTAATGTTTGATGACATTAACACAATCCGCCAATGTTGACATTCAGAATTGCTCTTAACCGCTATAAGAATTTTAGATTATCTAACGGAGTAAACCTTTAAAAAATTGTGCTAATGTGGTATTCTTGAGTAGAACTCTTTATGAGGGTTCTATTAAAGGTAGAGCTGTCAGATACCATTCTAGGATGGACTTATCAGGACTCCTGTAAGATAGTAGTGTCAGGAACTATTCTATAGAGAACAGTTAGGAGATATCCTAGGGAAGTCCTCAATGGTGAAAGTATCTACGCTAGAAATGTCTGGAATTTTCCCAGAGTAGAAGTGCCAAGGACTATTCTATGGACAGTATGGTAGAATCGTAAGGAAATTGTTTGAGGTAGAACTGCCAGAAACTTCTCTAGGTTGGAAGTATCTATGTGTCAGGAACTGTTGTAAGGAACATTTCCGTATCATAATACTCATGTATGGCCTGCACTGTTTTCTGAAAGTGTCAAGTGAATCGTTATGATTGGTTTGGGTTAGAACATGCAGGGACGTACACTTAAGTTGTAAATTAGGTGATATGCAACGTACGTTTTAGTTAAAGGGTGTGGGTACAAATGTTAATAATAAATTCTCCATTAGAGTATATATAGGTGTTAAGCATGGTGATAGAAATGCAGACGATGCATAGTAAGCTTGGTCACTAAGGAAAACCTTCACTGGACAATCGTTTTGTATGTTTGGATTTTTGGCTGGTTATATATCCATTTAATGTAATATTCAAGACTGAATTCATTTGTTTTCTGAATAAGTCCTGTATACGTTGATTGCCAACAACCATGTTTGTTTCTCCTGAGTGAATTCCCGTGAAACCACATTCGATTTTTTTTATTCAATTCTGACTAGTAATACAGAGTTTTTTTCCCTTTTGATGAATCATCACATAGTTTCCTAATGCAATTTATTAATGTACAAATATTCTGGTATACAACCGGTAAAATTCGTTACACAACAAACATGTAATCGGTCTTGAACAATAGTAATCTATCACAAATATTACACTGAGGCTCACCGAGGGGATAAACACGCCTACACAAAATCCATTTTCATTAATTTGACATTTTTGTTCTTCCTTCAAGCACAAAGGCTTGCCAGATTTTGGAGGGAAGGTAACATATACATGAAAATTGCTTTTATTTAGTGTATATAAACATCGATAAATTTTGAAATAGACATTTTGGTTCGAAGCAATTTCTTTTTTTTTTAAATAATAAGGTAAACTTTAGGAAGACAGTATTACTACATTATATCGAATGAAGGAACTACAAACTTAACAGTAACCTTTTGAATACAGGCAATGAAAACACTTTTAGGTCGTTAGAAGCTCTTTGAGGAAACCATATACCAACGTGAAAGCTTGTTTGGTAACATGTGTACTCAAGTAAGCAAGTGCAAAACAAAACAGAGCATAAAAAATAAATTACTCAAACTCACAACACGTAAACGTCGACAGTGCAATTCTGTTAACTATTAAACCATACCTAATAATTATTGGCTTACTCATTTTCTCTATATGTTTGTTTACTAGTTAGCAAAAGACAGTACACATACACTGTACTGAAACCTGGAAGTCAGTGGCGGATCTAGGGGTTCTTGGGTTAGAGTCCCCCAAATTGTTGGAAATTTCTGCTAACTTCGTCCTTTTTTGTTTTGTATGAATTGTGCAAAAAGTCCTGGAACCCCTTTTATCTTTGCTCCCTCAAACCGCCACTGATTTGTATTGCGAGACCTTGTGACTTTCACTTTTGTACATATGTTGGGAAAATTATTACAAACAAGCAAATTTTCAAATAGAACAGGATTTTATACAAATTATCGACAACAACTACTTGTAAAGGTAATAATCTGAATTAACTTTTTTCCCACTTTGATCCTTTTTGAACGAGACAGACTACTGATGTGTCTCGACATGCCGATTTCATACTGCGTTTTTCTCATTCGGCGATAGAAAATGTTCCAATAAGAATTTCTATTATTTTTACTTTATACGCGGGCTCACGTTCAATGAAAAATGTTAAACTCTTCTATAATCCTATCATTAAACCGTTACATTTTATTCGTTCATTTTCTAGTAGTGATAAATTCAGGTAGTTTTTCGTTGATTACTTCGCTTTTAATAACATTCAATTGAAATTTCCACATAAATCGCATATAAAGTCTCTCATCTTATGGAAAAATCGATAGGAAACGAGACTGTATTAGCATAATGCGGATATAATAAAATTGTATTTAGTTATGAAATGTGAACGTACTTGTCATTTGTGTCATAGTCCCATACTAATAAAAAGATAATTTGGAGCTGTCATGAAACGCTGACCTTTCAGAAATGTGGCAAAATCAGTTTAATGAGATATAACGAAACGCATATGTTCGTCAAGTCACCGTTACCACCGGTGATGGTACATATGTGTACGATTTATATAACTAAAGTTGTTACAATGACCTTGTATAGACCGCTACTTGTAAAAATTATAGGCATCGATAAAGAACAACATGTACTTTATAAAATTGAAAGAAACAAAATGAAATCAGAAGGTAGACACTTAGTTAAAAAGTATAAGAAAAAGCCAACTTGTACAAGATGTAAATTATGGTTGTCAGTACATATTTATTTCGTATTACCGATATTCATTAACGATGTTTTATTATAGACGAATCAATAACCACTGTTCCTTGTGGAATATATAAATTCCACAATATATTGGACAGTATGGTATCAAACCTGCCATAGAACAGTTGTAATTAGTAAAAGCAAAATCCCCCTGAAAAAAAAAAAACACACACACAGGCGAAGCGAAGAAAAACTCGGACAGTAACAAAAACAAACGAACAAACAATATACAGAATCCAACTGAGAAAGGGATATATCCTTTGGCGCCAATTTTGCTCCTTTATTTGCGATGTTACGTTTTCGCTACCTACTCAAGAACTCGATTTGATTACGACAGTTGAGTTTAATACGATAAACTTGTGAAAAGTAATGAAATGTGGTAAACCTTTGAACAACCAAGAACCATAATACCGCTCTTTATTAATTTTGAACAACTCAGTACAATTGATTTGGAACGACTCTCATATAGCATTTCTGTTGCCTTTCTTTTACAAATTTTTATCTTTTTTTTGTATTTTGTACTCTATTTCCATTCGTTCGTCTAATAAGTGTTAAAAAAAAACTCATGTGGGAACTTTGATGTATTAGATGATTGATTGACGGATAGATTGAATGCTTATGGTTTGACGAGGCAGATTTCCCTTCTATTTACGGACCTGAATATTCAACCATTTTAACAGACCCTGTTTCGATTTGTCCGACACGCGGAGTCGAAATATTGTGCTAGCCCGCAAAAAAACATTGCATGTTAACCGACTCGGCCACATTATACTAATTCCGAGTAAATCAGTCGACACTCTATCCCCTAAATATCACATTTTAGGTAAATGAACAAAGTCTGTGAACAAATAGAATGTTGTTAACGTTTGAAAGATTGCAGATTGCTGTCATTGTGCTGACCTTGTCAAAATAATATTTGGTTTTTTAAAACCCAATCACATATTTTAGAAAAAGCATAGATATAGAAAGGGAAACAATCGAAGGTAACACAACGGATATGAAGTATGGTAATGAATTTAACAATCATTTGTCGATAGCACATTTAAAAAGACAAAAGTCAAACATTCATTGCAATATTTTTCCCGGATTAATAGCTTTGCTGTTCCATCATGTCCATGACTGATAAACCCATATATGAAAATTGTTTCACCATTATCTTTACTATTATTAATTATTCAAACATGAGTTTGCAAACTGTCAAGATGAGCTATCATATCCCATCGGCAATCCAAGAATGGCTATTCATTATAGGAGAGGATAGAAACACAAATTGAACACGTACAATTTTACACTTTCATTTGAAAAGTAAAACAAGCGGTGTAGAACTTAATTACAAAGAAGTTCAATGCTGTTTTCTTGCAATTTTCTAGTTTCTAGTTTAGTTATCATTTGAATGCATACGTATGCAAAGATATAAACGTAGCCAAACAATACGCAGAGAGAAATAATAATAATATGATAATAAAATTTAAAAAAATAAATAGATAAATGTGCGGTCTTCGTAAAACTGTTAGTAATTGAAACTAATCTCAGGTTGCAGGCTAGGACTAGGTGACTCTTATCGCTATGTCTAATGCTCCGTCAAATAATGCTTGATGCAGCAAAGATGAGAAAACGTAAGCGTATAAGGTCTGAAACTTCCCAATAGTTTTAAATAATTTTCGAAGCAATGTTTCGTTGTTTCCTCGACAGGAATTGAACTCGTATCGCTTTGACATCCACTTTCTTGAAAATAAGTTACATGAAAATGCTAATCTGTGACGACGATGTTCACCAGTTTGATCTACGTTCCTATATCAATTATTTTGTGAAGTCATTGCACTGTTTACTACAGTCAGATATTGTAGAAAGTATATTTGAAATCCAAGAAAGAACCATTTAGCTTTGAAGCGGGTGGCAAACCATTTAACAAACTGCATGATATCACTCATAAAGTGACAGCACACAATGAAATGGTTCTCAAGTATAAGCTGACACTGTTATTTAAAATCATATACAGAGTCCTTATGCAGCGCTTTAAAATCACTTTTGTATATTTAATTTTGTAATTTGCATGAACATTTTGTTTTAGGAAAACATCCAATCATACCCAGTAAATTTAAAAGCATCTGCATACTTGCATGAACATCATAAGTACAAAACAAATAAAAAAATAATAAAAATTAAAATTTACGTTTCCTCGAAACGTGTAGAAGTCTCCTCCCATTTCCTGGTCTGTCGTTTGAGAAACATATCATCAAAGGAACTGCTTATAATAAATCGAAGCAGCGTAAAGAACATGGATACCAAATGTAATCGAAATCGAACAACTTTTGATTTTTTTTATCGCAGTGGTAGCCATTTTTAAAATGGTGGTCGATATGTAGTTCAAATTTTTTTATTGAGCCGCAGATTCATTATCGGGGTGTCTTAAAGAACCTAAATATCAATTTTCATCGAAATCAGACAAATTTTAATTTTCGACCGTGTTGGCGCAATTTTGAAAATGACAGCCGAAAAACGCACGCAATTTTTTTGTGCTTTTGTTTCGACTATTGAGCTTAATATATACACCAACTTTCGTCAAATTCTGATCAGCAGTTTTCGAGATATACGATGTTCACATTTCCGGTGTAAAATTCGGGTACGTCCAGTCCGGCGGCCATTTTGAAAAAAAAATGGCGGCAGCTGGAATAAAGATTTTGATGTTCTGCATCCTTCGAAGAGTAGTTCTAACTTCCTGTGAAGTTTCATCTCAAAACAGATGAGGAGTTGTCGAGAAAACTTGCGGACAAAACAATGAATTTTTATGAGAGGAGAATTAAAATAATAATAATAATTAAAATTTACGTTTCCATGAAACGTGTAGAAGTCGCCTCCCCTTTCCCGATCTGTCCTTTTAAAACATATCGTCAATTGAACTGCTTATTATTAATCGAGACAGCGTAAAGAACATGAATATCAAATTTCAACGAAACCGAAAAACTTTGACTTTTCCACAGCAGTGGCGGCCATTTTTAAAATACCGGTCGATACGTAGCTCAAATTTCCAATTGAGCCGCAGATTATTAATCGGGACGGCTCAAAGAACCTAGATATCCATTTTCATCAAAATCGGACAAATTAAAATTTTCGACTGCAGTGGCGGCCATTTTAAAAATGGCAGCCGATACCTAGCTCAAATTGCCGCTTGAGCTGCAGATTAAGAATTAGGATGGCTCAAAGAACGTAGATATCAATTTTCATCAAAATCTGACAAATTTGAATTTTCGACCATGTTGGCGGCCATTTTGAAAATGGCGGCCGAGTTTCACGCAATGTTTTTTTGCCATTTTGTTTGGACTATTGAGTTTAATTTATACACCAAGTTTCGCCAAATTTTGATCAGCCGTTTTCGAGATATATGATGTTCCAATTTCCGGTGTAAAAAAATGGGTACCTTTTAGTCCGGCGGCCATTTTGAAAAATTGGCGGCAGCTGGAAATTTTTTTGTTTGAGGTTCTGCATCTTTCGAAGAGTAGTTCTAACATCTTGAAAAGTTTCACCTCAATCTGACCAGCCATTTTTGAGAAAAGGGGCGCAAACTTTCACCATTTTTTATGACAGGAGAATTAAAACAACAATAATAAGAAGCACAGAAAAAACAATAAGTTACCGCCACTTCATGGTCGGCGACTTAATTAAAATTTACGTTTCCTCGAAACGTGTAGAAGTCGCCTCCCGTTTTCTAATGTATCTTTTGAGAAACACATAGTCAAAGGAACTGCTTATAATTAATCGAGGCAGCATATAGAATCTGGATATTAAATTTCATCGAAATCGAACACCTTTGATTTTTTTATCGCGATGGCGGCCATTTTGAAAATGGCGGAGGACACGTAGCTCAAATTGCCAATTGAGCCACAGATATTTAATCTGGACGCCTCAAAGAACCTAGATATCAATTTTCATCGAAATCAGACAAATTTTAATTTTCGGCCGGCCATTTTGAAAAAATGGCGGCAGGTGGAATAAAAAAAATTAGGAGTTCTGCATCCTGAAGAGTAGTTCTAACTTCCCATGAAGTTTCATCTCAATCAGAAAAATTCCTTTGTCGGCGACTTAAAAATAATCATATATATTGCAAGTTTCGATATGCTGTTCACATGTTTAAAAATGTAATTATATAACCTGTCATAAGCAGCATTCGAATTATTGAATTAAGTACAGATGAAATCTTAATTAAAAATGATTGTATACAAGAATTACTCAAAACCTAAACTATCGAAAAAGGAAGCCAAATCTACCATGTGTGATACATGGAAGAAGCCTCCGTGTTTTAGGTATTTTGAAATTTTGTATAACTGCAAATATTGATAAATATAATATGATATAATTCAGATCCTAATGGGTTGGTGAGTACCACCGTGGACTTATGGCCCATCAGCGCTAGCTGCTTATAAATACAAAATATCACAGTTATAAATTTACATATTTATCGAAAACATCACAGTAAGGCAAAGTATGCAACACAGTAAAGTAGGATTGCGATATGCTTGATTTCCTCATTGATAACATTTTTGTCACATTTGGAGAAGCTATTTTTCAACAAGTTTGCATTCCAATGGGCACTAACTGTGTTTTCTCTTAGCCGATTTGATTTATTTATATTCATAATAATATTCATAATTCATGATATTGTAGACTGGATTTCTTAATAATCACGTAAAGAATAAAACAGAAAAGATGCGAAATCCTTTAAGTTTACTTATAGATATATTGATGATGTATAGTCAATCAACAACCTTTTCTTTAGTAAATGGTTACCTTCAATATATCCACCTGAACTCAAAATAAAGGTGACTACAAAAACAGCTTGTTCTGCATCTTTTTTTGGACCTAAATCTTGAATTTGACAACAGTGGTTATCTCAGCATTAAAGTTTATGGTAAAAGAGACGATAAATGTTCTTACTTGTGTAGCAATATGCCTTTATTTCCTGCATATGGTGTTTATATTCACAATTAGACAAGGAGTTTCAAATTAACTTTTGACCATGTTGTTCAATTAAGGAAATATCAAAAATAAATTTATTTTGAGTTCATGAAATAGACCCCTATTCTGAACAGGAAAAGGCAAAAAGGTTGCGCACTATATTTTTAGCCTCTATGTTTTGAGGTACACCCGCTCAGGAATATGTAATACAAGACTGATACCATCGTAGAAAAAATGTTATTGAACCTATTGCTTTGAGCTTCTGTAATTTCAGTTAAATGCTTGCCTACAACAATCCAATTTCTTTTGAAATTTTCTATTTTCAATTTATCTTTTTTATGTCTTTACTTAGTGTTTGCTTTGTTTTCATTTCATTGTCTCGACACACTAATATTCAAATGTTTAACGCTACTGTAAACGTTGTATAATTATTATTATTATTATTATCTATTGTAACCCGGATTTGATATCATATGTGCAACTCGATGGATGTTCCAAGAAAAACAAAAGACGCTTACACCTACTGATACACTTGATATGATTAATGCGCAGGGAATGGCTGCAGTGAAATTTGATGACAGAAGAAAATATTGAAATGGAGTGTATCCTTTGATTATAAGTATTAATTTTTCTCTCTAAATTATTCACACCATATATATATCCAACGCTCCTTAACTGAAACCCATCATTTTTGGTGTAACACTGCAAACCAACGAGCCTACCCTGATGTAAACTTTGGACTCGGCGATCACTGAATATAAACAAACCAATATGCTGAACAACACAGTGTCATGTGTACTTTTACTGTTATTCTTTTATATGAAGCTTTTAACATTGGATGTAGAACACCATGTCGATCACAATAATGGTTTTATTAGAAGCAAATCACACGAATCTTAACCTGATCCATAATGTAAACAATACTGTCAATGACGACCTACATATTGACATTTCGAATCAGCTGTTTTTACATATAACTCAAAGCAGAACTCTAAACGTTAACGTAATTTTTGAAGTGAGCTTTGCAAACGACGTAGTAATTGAGAATTTTACAGCAATTTATTATCACACACAGAGCGTTAATGTGTGAAGCCTTCTACTACCATATTAAACGTGCCAAGATATCGCCTTCAGAATATAAAGAAATCAATAAATCTACTGATCCATAGCTGTTTAAAAACTGTTTAGCTTGTCCTTTTACTGAATCTTTTTTCGAGGACTACTTTTTATCATCTGAGAGTAACATGTCTTGTAGTTCTGAAGAACATGTATCAGAATTTGAAAAAATTCAGGCTATTAGAAAAACTCATCAAAATAAATTCATGGAATCTCAACCAAATATCAACAGTTTGAAATCAAAATTTAGTGAAGTTGAAGGACTATTCTGTAACAAAATTGTAGATCTTATGTTTTATCAGAGACAAAACTTGATTCATAATACAGAACCCCCCTCTTTCATGTTGCAGGATATAAACTTGAAAGAATGCAGCACTTATAAGAACTGAAATACCAGCTAGAAGAAGGTGTGACTTAGAAAATAAAACTTTAAAAATATTTTTAAAGTTATATTGAACAAAACAAAATGGGCAATCATATGTATTTATAGACCACCATGTTTAAAAGACTCAGTATTTAGTAAAGATTTTTCTAATACACTAGACCAATGTATTACACAATATGATTATCATTATATGATTATTGGAGATCTGAACTATGATTTATTAAATGAATCCGAAGGGAACACACTAGCAGATTTAATTGATATATTTGACCTAACAAAATTTGATAAAAGAGTCAACTTGTCATATGAAAAACTGTAATGGGTCACTTTTAGATGTTATCTTGACCAACTCCATAAATTTATGCATGAAAACATTAAATGTTGCAAATGGTATAAGTGACTGTCACAACATGACTAGTACCATAATAAACAATAATACACCTTAGAATGAAAAGCAGAAAATAACATATAGAAGCTTCAAAAATGTAGATGTTGAATCAATAAATTCTGACTTATCAAATGTAAAACCATTTATTCCTTCATCTGCAAGTCATATTTCTCCAAAAAATCAAAAGGTACATAAAACAAAATTATTTGTTCCAACAAATTAATCTTTTGTATCAAAGGTCATTGACAAATTTAATGTGAAAAAAACAGCAAGAGTTGATAAAATATCAGTTAAACTCATGAAATATGGCAAACCACCTTTAGTGCCAACAATAACTAAACTAGTTAACCATTCAATAGAAACTTCAATATTTCCAAGCAGACTGAAAGCGGCACAAATCACTCCATTATTTAAAAAAGAATGACCCTTTTACAAAGAGCAACTACAGACCAGTCAGTTTACTACTTATTCCATCAAAAATATTCGAGAAAGTTTTGGCTGAACAGTTGTCTACTTTCTTTGAAACTATTTTTAATAAATTTTTATGTGCATTTCGTTCAAAAAGTCATGGTTGCCAAACAACATTATTAAGGTTATTGGAAGACTGGAAACAGGCGTTAGATAATAATGAATATGTGACAGCCATTCTTATGGACCTGTCAAAGGCATTTGACTGTCTGCCACATGATATCTTAATTTGTAAGTTATCAGCATATGGTCTCAACAAAAAGTTTACTGACATGTTATTATCATATTTGTCAGGGCGTAAGCAACAAACAAAGATTGGCTCTTGTGTCAGTAGCTGGGCAGAAATTCAAAAGGGGGTTCCGCAAGAATCAGTTTTGGCTCCTTTGCTGTTCAACATGTTTAAAAATGACATTTTCTATTTTATTCAAAAAGAAGATTTGTACAACTATGCTGATGACAACATATTATCTTTTCATTGGCCAAATTTTAATGAAGTAATAGATGTACTACAATCAGAAAGTACTATTTTGATAAACTGGTTTGACTTTAATTGTATGCAGGCAAATCCTGAAAAGTTCAGGCCATATCTGTTTGCAAAAAGACTTTTGATAATACACCCATTTTTGATATTGGATCTGCAAAAATAAGCTGTGATGAAACTGTATAATTATTAGGAGTAGACATAGACTTTAAACTAAATTTTAATTTCCATATACAGAATTTGTGTAAAAAGGCTGTGCAACAGTTAAATATTTAAAAAAGAATAGGTAAAAACTTGAGCAAATTAAATCGACTGTAGATATTTCACACATTTGTACAGTCAAATTTTAACTTTTGCCCACTATCATGGCATTTTTGTTCAGAAGGTGATACTCAAAAAATTGAATAAAAATACAGAAAAGGACTCTAAGATTTGTTTATGTAGACTGTATTTCAACATATGAAGATCTTTTAATCAAGGCAAAAATGCCAACAATGTATATGAAAAGAACGAGAACAATGGCAATAGAAATATTTAAAATACTTAATAATTTAGCACCTCCTGTCTTATCAAATCTTGTTGAAAAGAAAGACCACAAGTATAAATTTAGATACACAAACTTATTGCAGATTCCAAGTGTAAAAACTACTAGCTATGTTAAGAGATCTTTCAAGTATGCTGCACCTCTCTTTGGAATTCATTTCCAGAATCTTTCAGGCAAATTTCAAATTTCAATCAGTTTATAAGTCAATTATCTTTCTTGAATGGTAAAGAATGTACTTGTCTTGTATGCAAAAATTCAGACTAAAATTTTCTTACTGATGCAGCATACCAACCACACATACTAAACATTTTTTTATTTTGGTTCAGTTTTATTATTTTTTTTAGTTACATTGCTTTAGTTGCACGATAGCTTTATTCCTTATCTGCTTATTATTTTATTCTTTAGCTAGTAGTAGTAATATTTTGTTTGTGTTTGTATGCTTCAATTGCTTATATTCTCGCATCATAGTACTGACTAATATAATTATGTGTTTTTATGTTTGTCTTCTGTGTGTATATGTTTGTCTTATTTTACTTACCTGCTTGATCATGTATGACTGTAAATATTATATTTGTCGGTTCAAAAGCTCATAATAGCTTATGTTTATTGTTTTATGTGTTGCAGACTTTAAATAAAGCTTGTCTATGTCAATGTCTATGATCTTAACTCCTACGTTTATAGTGGTATCTAGATAGTTAAATGTTTTGTTTTTCTGTGCTTATTCTTTAAATTGATTTGTGTTGTTCGTTGTATGCTTTCTAGATCCAGTCGTTGTGCCCAAAGTATATGGTTATCTGCTCCTCCACAATTAAATCATGGATTTCTCACGTTTACCTTGTTCTCGTAACTAATTTGAACTTCTTTTAAAGAACAAAATCATATATCATTCGTTGAAAACTACTACATGAACATGGCTATATTTGAAATTTTCTATCATAGCACTGTTCGAGCTGACTTGATTGCAATAAGCAGTTGATGAGTGACTAGTAAATGTATGACTAAATTATTGTACAATGAACGAGGTAAGGAGGTCACTCTAAACTGAAATAATGAATATATGATAACAAAAGGTCTCGGTCTTGTATTCTTTGTTTCATTAAAATTTGTTTTAACTAACTCCATCAAAACAAACAGCTAGTGTCACGGTCGAGTGCAATTGTTCGTTTATATGATTAGTCAATTTAAAAAGAACTTTTGTTAAATCATATTGGACCATTTACATTGTTCGTCTAGAGCATATACTAGTATTTAAAAGAAATCTTGTCTTGTACTTATTTAACTTGAAGTGGTTCGGGAGAATGTAAAAATTGCTCCGTACTAGATATGGATGCATGCATACATGTACATGTATCATTTACTTAATTCAATACTGTTTTTCAATATTTTATATAATAGAACGCTCATTCCCGTGAATTCATTTACATGATAGAGTCAATGAAAGAACACGTCATAAGCTTCTTTTCAAACAAAAAACAAAAGAAAAAGATTAATTCAAAAATTATTTAGTTATATGTGTACAGCTATTCAGTTATATATGTACAGCTATTTACATGTAGTTATAGATAAAACATTGGTGTACTGTATGTGAACTAGTATTTGCAGTTGTGTAGAATGCTCAATTACATGTATGTCAGGGACATTTACATGGATATCAGGAACATTAATATGTATACCAGGGACATTTACAGCAGAGCCGTTTCTTAATCTATCCAGCTCTACGAGGGCCAGCTCTTTTAGAAGTGTCAGAAGAACCGGCTCTGTTGAACTGCAAGAAGATCTTGACCCGTCTCTTGAAGCAGTTCTCATAAATTAATACACACAAGTTCGCCTATTTACTTAATTAATTATATTAAAAAAAGTTCGATTTTGTCGGAACCTTGACCGTTTGTTAGATTGTCTTACATTTGCACACGTAGTGATATTGTTGGTCGTACGCGTACTTCGTGATTTTTTTTTATTGGAACGATTTATATCTTCCATTTATTAAACAACTCGCCTTTTGTTGACTCGTGAAACATATCAAAGAATGCATAAAACGGGATTTTCGATTTTCACGCAAAAAGTCGCATAAATTCGACTCCACACAGAACGTCTCAAATTTGGTATCATTCGATAGATAAGTTGATTTTCTTCATAAACACGAAAAACTCATTTTCAAGAAAGAACAGTTTTCATTCACAGCATATCAAAACTGTATAACTCATACTATAGCAGTCATTATTAAGAAGTACCTAACATATCTGATTGATTCAGGCGCTTTCATTGTCTTTTTTTTGGGTTACAATTACTATTAAATCGAAAAAAGTGAAGTTTTCAGAATTTCAAATATTTCTTCTTTATAACCTGTTATTGTATTTTTTCAGAATACCGTAGTTTTGTCACTTTTGTGTGATACAGTACATTTAAGTAATGTCTCAGCTTTCAAATGAGCCCACTTAATAAATGTTTGAACTTTTTCAAGTAAAGTTCGGTGAAAAATTGTCACCCTACCCATGACCAAAATACCTCAATATAAACCTCAACGTTAATTTGTATAATAAATACGGTGTAAAATAGACATGTCAAATGCTATACTTTCATTATCGATGCATCCAATATATCAACACATTTCAGGCGCGTTTCAATGTATTATAATGAGTTTTTCATAACACAGGGAATTATCGGACATTTGGCTACATTTTGATACCTAAATATGGATATTTACTTTTGTAGAATGACGAAGTTAGTAGAATAAACAAACCCACGAAAAACGAGGTATAAAGTAGCAAAAAATACATAATTGCAGTTTTTTTTTTGTTTTTTGTTTTTTGTTTTTTTTGCAAAAATTTATTCGTTAATGGGGCGTACAAAGGTAACTGAAAATCATATTTTGGTTAATGAGTTTGGGGTGCATGGGGGTTATCTCAGCCCACGTAATAAATGTATATAAATATACACAAGATGAATTGCACCCCTTCCCCCCCAAAAAAAAAAAATGTACAAAAAGATATCAAACGTTGCCAGATTAAGCAATATACATTTGCTTTTTTTTCAAATATACCAGTAATAAAATGAAATCTGATATACATTACTTATATATTGTAATATACATAGGCACCATTGCAACATTTGTTTTCATGTTTTAAAATATATGAAAACATATGGTTATGACCAGTATGGTAAATATATGTTTTTGTCCGTTTGAAAATACTAGAAATCATATGATATCGCGTATTACTTGAAAACCATATTCTTTTAAAACATGAAATCCTATTGAAATAATTTAAACATCTACAGTTGATTAACTTGTTCATGAATTCATAAGTTAGTCAGACACATATTTAAAACATATGTTTTTCAACTGTTTCAAAACATGAAAAACCTGTCTTTCGGGTGTTTGAAATCTAAAGAAAATATATGATGCAATTTTTCCTGTGTAGTACACGCAAACTCTCACATATGTTCTTTTGAACACTAGTATAACTAGTTTTTTATGTAATAAAATATAGTTAAAACTGTTACATAAATCTGCAGAACTGTTAGGACAATGTATGAAAGAACTAATCCACGTATAGAAAATGTACCAGATCCGTCTCGCGTGTTCCAATCAAAAACAATCATTTCTAAAACAAAGTTGAACAAGAAATAAGTGGCAGATATGTAACGCAATAACTCTGACCGTGTACTAGTTTTCCCAAAACAATACATTTTGCAGATGAATCTACTATTTAGAGCGTACATGAAGTAAAACAAATAGTATTATATAGATAGCATCGATTTACCGAATGTTCCCATTGTAAAAACAAATCGATAATTCACACTGTGAAATAGATCCGATAATTTCACTCCAAAACTTCGCCCGTCAAAACGTCACAACATGAATATCAATCCGCCGTTTACAAAATTTAACGTGAATAACCAAAATATGATCTCTCATGCCAAAAATATATTTAGATTTAAATTGTTAAATCTAGGGGTCCTTGGCACTCGTGATTATATTTGGTAATTCACTCTTTCCAATAAGTACTTATTAGTATTTACTAGTAAATAACATTACGGATACATTTACCTGGTTTATTAATTAACAACAAACTGTGCACTTTCATTTCTTGACAGTCCATTATATGGTTAACCGGTCATTATAAAATATGTAATATTTTAGGACCGGTCAAATATGGCCTCCTTTAAGTAGGCCATGTTACATCAGCATTGGGTGACCTAAAACAGGTGCATGTGTACGAATGTCTTTTCAATTTATGATTTTCCATTAGAAATGTGTCTTTTTATATAATAGACCGGCTACAATATATGTCCTCGATCAGTAATTATGGTCCTAAGAAGACATTAATGTGGTGCAGAAATATATTGAAACTAGGACCTCTTTTGGTAGGTAAACCGAAATATTACGACATTTTCAGAACTTGAAATCTCAAATATTTACCAGAAAATTAACTAAATCTTGAACTTAGAAAATAATGAATGTTTAAATATGAATGTTTCTTGATGACTGGTCGGATGATAGGCACATTCTACTTACTTTGTAATATATTGACGATATCAATATAATCGTTATCATTTGCATAGTCTAAAGGTGTCATACCGTCTTTATCAATTAAAGAAATGTTAACGTTGTATTTGAGTGATAGTTTAACAGCATCCGGAAATCCATATTGACATGCTGTAATGCTGATCTTTTATTATTATCACAACGTTGTACAACTACATTATGTTCAAGTAAAAGTTGTACAATTCTGATGTATTTTTCTTTATTGGCCTCATCATTTAATTGCCATACGTAAAAGGCAGAATAGTACCCATAACAACACGCTAAATGTAAGGAAGAGTTTCCGTCTTTATCACATTGTGCAACATCAGTATTATATTGTAAAAAAAGTTCAACTTCATCAACAAATCCTAAAGCAATTGCAATAAGAAAAGGTGATTCATATGTATTTGCATTGCATTGTGATGGATTAGCACCTCTTTCCAGTAATAACTGAACATTTTGGCAGGAATGTATAATTTTGTCAAACTATCTTCAGTTAGTGTTGACACTTCAGCATTTCGATCTAATAAAAGTTCAACGATATCAACATATCTCATAGAGCACGCAGCAGGAAGAGGTTGCATTCCATTGTAATTTGTTGACGTAACATCAATTATCTTGGCATCCAGCAATGAAGTATGGTATGCAAAGTCGTCAGCAGTTAATAATACAGATGCAGTTTTTTTCTGCCTCTTTAACTTAGATGCGCTTCCATTTCATCTAGTAAGAAACAAACTAATTATTATGTGGTGTCCCTTTTCCCATGATAAAAACAACGCGGACTTACAATGGTCTCTATGCCTATAGCTACGTTCTAACATACATGTTACAAAAACATGTATTTTATTTCTTATTAACAGACGAACCATATCTGAGAAGCCTCTTTCACATGCCTCATGTAACGCTGATCTTCCTAAATTATCAACTTTGTTAACGCAACATCCGATGCTGATTAGAAATTGTGCAACATCTATATCACCAGTTTACACTGCATTCTTTAATGGCGTAAAGTAATTGTCAGTGAAATTGTTTCTTGGATGACCTTTTCCGACTTCGTCATTCAGTATGGGTTGTACATTTTCCAAATTTGATTGACGATAGTTTAAAAATTCATTCCTATATTGCTTAATTTTTAGTTGGTTATTTTGCCAAGCTATGACAGTGTTTCCTCGTTTTAAATCCGCCATTAATCATTGAAACTAAGAATTCTTGTTTTGTTCTTTCAAAAAAATATAAGTATCCTTTACTTTATTTCCCACGTCTTCGAATCTAAAGTCATCTGCTACCAGAAAACTTGGAACATACTAACAATGTCAATATAGCCCATTTCACACCCTTTAAAAAGTGCAGATTTGCCGTGCCGATCTTGTAAGTCCAACTTACAACTATTTGTGTCCAGGAAATAGTTTACCTATCTTTATAACCAATTAAAACTGCTTCCATCATCGGTGTATTTAAGAGACATTTTTGTTCATAAATGTTGTCAAATTTTAGTAACAAGTCCTTGATGTTTGGTAATCAAAAGAATGTAATCCAGGGACAAAGACCAACCATGGACCAGGTGCACCGGTAGGGTAAGCGTCCTTTGATTTTCTAGAAACACCCGCCGAGTTGCTCATAAAAAGTCAAGTCCGGGGTAGACAAACGAGGAAAGGAAAACTATGACCCGTTGAATAAATCAGTTTTCATGGTGCTGATGGATGCACCATAACGATCCACGAGTTCATGATGACGACCAAAAAACTTCTGTAGTGATGACTTCAATCTTGTAGCAACATAACCCTGTTCCAAAAGCCAATTTTTTAGAGTTCTAGCGCGTAGTTTCGGCAAGCTCTGGCATAACGTATGAGTTGTGATATGAACACTCCATACGCAGGAGCCGAAGGGATGTTGCCACAGATGAAAGGAAAGTTAACAATTCTGAACGAAAAGTCATCACGTTTGTCGTAAAGTTGGTCAATAGTTTTCCTTTACTATCGATTTCTAAGTGTAGATCCAGATATGAGGCTGACTTCACAGTGTCTTAAGTATCCTTTATCTCAAGTTCTTTGGGGTAGATGCGATGTATCAAATCTCCGAAATTAGGATTGTTTAAAGATAATACGTCATCTATATAGCGGAAACTGAGATTAAAGGATCTAACTAAACGATATTCTTTCTTTCGGATCAGATCAACTATAAACTCAGCCTCATAAGAGTGGAGGAATAGGTTAGAAAGTAATGGAGCACAATTTGTTCCCATTGGAATGCCGACCGTTTGTTGAAAAACACGTCCACCACACTGGACAAATATGTTGTCGATTAAAAATTCCAGCATTTTGAAAACATCGTCCTCTGTATATTTGGAAGATGATTTGGAATTATTTCTTACAAAGTATGAGGAATCTCTACCAAGAACTATATATTTGTATCTAGGTGTACCATCTTTTTTGGAAAAACAACGATGTATAATGTTTTTAAGTCGGGATTTTAACTGAGTATGGGGAATAGAAGTATACAGTGTTGAAAAATCATTGGTTTTAATGTTATTATATTCAGATGATAGTCTTGAACTTATTGTCTCCAAAAGATCTTTCGAATTTTTCAGGATCCACATTGAATTAATACCACTACGGGAGTAACAAGTGCTGTGGTAGGACTGCAAACCCTCTTTGACAGTTGTTATTATTAATATGGCACCGCAAGTTCAACACATCCATGCAAGTACACCTTCAAGGAAGAATATGTATATGACATGTCTTATGGTTGTGGCAAGTCATTGTGGAATTTGTTCCCCATTTATTGATATCAGTAGATATTTAATAACTCATGTTAATGTATATATTTATATACATGTGCATAATTCAATTTTTGATTTCAGTGAATGGAGAAGTTTTCTGGACAATGCAAACACGGTCACCCTACCGGTGCACTTGGGCCATGCTCCCAGTTTTCAGTGGAGTCCAAGTTTCTCATTTACTTTTGTCACTTTCTATGCATTATTTTAGTTACTTTATGTTCATTGTTGTTTGTCTGTTTTCCATGTCTGGTCTTTTTTCTTGGATTACATTCCTTTGATTTCCGCTAGAATCTTGGTTCCATGGGTTACTCTTGATCAAGACAAAACGTATGTATGTTCAAATTTTCTCTTTTGGCAATACCAGTCTGCGTCCATACTTGCCTCTCGGGCAATACCAGTTTGTGTCCACACTTATTAGCTAGGAAATGAAATAGGAATTTTAATGCAAATGTTTTATGGTCGTCATCATGAACTCGTGGATCGTTATGGTGTATCCATCGGCACCATGAAAACCGATTTATTCAACGGGTCATAGTTTTCCTTTCCTCGTTTGTCTACCCCGGACTTGACTTTTTATGAGCAGGACGCTTACCCTACCGGTGCACCTGGTCCATGCTCCCAGTTTTTAGTGGAGTCCGAGTTGCTCATTTACTTTTGTTACTTTGTATGTATGATTTTAGTTACTTTATGTTCTTTGTAGTGTATGTCTGTTTTCCATGTCTGGTCTTTGTCCCTGGATTACATTCATTTGATTACCGCTATAACCTTGGTTCCCTTGATTACTCTTACAATGTAAACTCTCCACAAAATATTGATCAAATGCCTTAGTCTGAAATCATAATCATAATTCGATATGGAAGAATAAACACGATTTTGTAAGATCATCTCTTGTAAATTAATTTTTCGTACCACCTACTTCCCATATTAACACAGTTTTTTTCCGATTCACAGTCATAAATGACTGAATCGGGGTATTTAGAAAATGAGAATGATAATACTGAAGCTCAGGCATCGTCCTTTTGTGCCAATTGGATAAAAATTGTAGTTAAATTACGCAAAAAAATCCGTGTAGTCCTTTTCCGCCGGAAAAAGACTACCTTTTTTTCTTCAAACTTATACACGTACTAATAAGACAAATGAACGGATGTCCTATTTTTTTTCTTTAAACTCTGTCTGAATAGGCTCGTGGAATATTTCCAATACCTTGCTGTGTTCAGATTGTTTTACTAATATATTACGATTTTTTGTACTTAGGAATCGTTGGCTCATATATATAATTTTATGGGTGCATGTTACATAAAACTTTATCAACGAAATATATTGAACTCTAGATACTGCCCTGATACAAAATACAATAAAGTGAACACGGGCCAGACATTTGTGAAAATGATTGAATTAAAAATAATGTTTTGAACTTCCTTTCATGATACAGTTATGAGTTACATTTATACATATCCGTGTCACAGATTGATGCCTCCTGCTAAAAATTTATACTTGGTAATTATTTATTCAGTCTATTAATTGATTACTAAAACAACGACATTACTTAATTTCAGATATGAGTTTTTTTTTTTTTTTTTTTTTTTTTTTTTTTTATATTTTTAATGCAGTCTCTATATAAATAAGTGCAAGATTCGCCTTTACAAAGTCACACTTGGTATTTCATTATTATTCAAGTAATCAACCAGATTAACAAAATGAAATTTCTTTGCTTTCTAATTTGGTATTCAACAGTACTGCGATTTGACCAAAGAAGCCTACATATCATGTATTTACCTGATCAGCGCATGCTCGTATCTGTATAAAAACAGGAAAATCGATATTGCGTATAGTTTTCTATACAACAGACAAATCACAGTCAACAAATGGTGTGTAATTTGATCTACCTCTTTCCAAGAATACGTACAGTTGATATAACATTGTAGTCATATTTGCGGTCATTATTTCTTTGATTCCCGTGTTTTATATTGTTGTTGATACGTTCATAATTCCAGGGTTGGACCCGTAACTTTTTAAATGTGTATTATAAGTTTGTGTGTCAATGTAATCTAACGCCTTCAAGTTATTGTACAGTTGTGTCAGCTCTGGTTCAATGAAGCTCTTCCAGACTGGTGTAATAACAGAGTAGACATATACCAAAAATCGACCATCGTCTAGTGTTACCATCAAGATCCATAATTTATTGATAGATGGCAATCATTAGACTAAACAACAGACACTGCAAATACACCATGAAAAAAAAACCAAGTAAATCTGACAATCTTCTGATTAAGTTGAAACAAAGAATCTCTAATTACCAAAATGCTTTGAGTAAAACAATTAATAAAAAACGGATTACGAACCGAAAGAATTCATTTGACTTATGATTATTCACTAGAAAGAAACTTGTATTTACTATTTAATGACTTTTCCATTAGGAGTATATTTACTATGGAATCGGTGAGCATTGTCTTGAAATAGAAAAGGGTCAACAAACACCACGTACTGAGAGACTAAAATTGTGGAGTTATTGAAGATGAAGATCATTTTATACTAAAATGTGATGTCAACCAGAATTTGAGAGAATCTTTTTTAAATATAGATAAATAGATTATGTAAATTTCATGAAGAACAAAAAGTAGTATGCACATTGTATCAATTAAATACTACTTCTTTTAGACTTGTTGGAGTTATTGGTTTCTATTTGAAACGGTCATTATAGAACTGGGGACAGGTGTTTTATAATGACATGTTAAATACCTTCTTCTTGATTGTTTTTTTTCTATTTGTTTTTGTTTTTGTTTTGTTTTGTTTTGCTTCTTTTTTTCACAAACATAATTATCATATGGCAAACCATTGTGGAATTAATTACCTATTTATTGATATCAAAAAATGAATTTTTGATATTAAGGTTTAATCATTGATATCAATAAATTGTCATTACTGATATCAATAAATATGACATATTTATTCACACTTTAATAAAAAATATTGATATCAATAAATGATTTATCAACACATTAGTAAATATTTATCAACATGTTAATAATTAATTATTGATATCAATAAATTGATCAATTTATCAACACGTTAATAAATATTTATCAACACATTAAAAAATCATATATTGATATCAATAAATAGATGAATTATCAACGTGTTAATAAAGAGGGTGCCACTATAAGTAGTTTAATCGAGGTCAGAAAAGTGTCTGTAATTGCTTATTTTATTTTATATTGCCAGGCATGCATAATCCGGGATACTATTTAATAATACGTTAATTAATACATATTAACATGATAATAATTCGTTCAATTTATTGATATCAATATGTTACTAAATCATCTACATGTATTAATTGATATCAATATATCATTTTGTTAAATATTTATTAACATGTCAAAAAACATTTATCAACATGTTATTAAATATTTATTAACATGATAGTAAATATTTATTAACATGATAGTAAATATTTATTGGCATTTTATTAAATGTTTATTAATATCAATAAATGGGGAATAAATTCTAATACAGATTGCCATAATATCATGTTAAATAACAATAAAGTTGATCAAATCAGAATATGTCAGAATATATTTAAAAGATATATATGATCATATTTTGCTAACAACCTTCAAAAAATTAATATTTTTTTCTATACGATTCTTTTAACATATATATACAAAAGTGGACACAGACTGATATTGCCCGAAGGGCAAGTATGAACGCAGACTGGTATTGCTCGAAGAGCAAATTTGAACATACATACGTTTTGTCTTGAACGTGTTTGCATTGTCTAGTAAACTCCTCCATTTATTTATATCAATAATTGAATTATGCTTATGTTGATAAGTATCTATTAACTTATGTTACTAAATATCTACTGACATCAATAAATGGGGAACAAAGTCCACAATGGCTTGCCATATCCATAAGACAAGTCATACACATATTCCAATGATTCTTTCTTGAAGGTGTACGTGCATTGATGTGTTGAACTTGATATTTCATGTTAAGGATTGACCATTTCACTTTATGTACGTTGGCTTGGTAAAATTCTGGACTCTCAGTTTTTTTTTAAATTAACTGAAACCAACAGTGTGGTATCTGTCAGTTACATGGATGGCCCTAATTTGAAAACGGTAGGGGTCATAAACTCAAAATTAATAGGAGCATTCCTTTAATAGTTGGTAAAATCATATCAAAATTTCGTAACAATTAATAAACCATAACTAAAGTCACCGCACGAAAACATAGTGAATATGGACGACGACCATACGTACGCCGCCGACGATGACGCCGCCGTCAGCACCATACCAATATACGACCGCATTTGTTTTTTTACATATATAATGTTTTTGTTTTCACATTAGTCCTTGTTAAACAGTTCTCTGTCAAAAGAAATTAAAACCTCAAAACTGTAAAGTTTACCCACCTACAATTATGTATTCAACAGAAAACATTCAAAATTCCTATGAATCAAAATTACAAAAATACTGGTATATGAAGGACTTCAAGGTTAAATCCATCGATACTGGCTCATAGTTAACACTTCAAAATCAATATTTTAACCAAATTTTGTATCAAACAATTTTACCACATTCTAAATAGCCTGAAAAATGTGTCCTATACTATAGTACTGGTTTTGCAGCTGCATACAATATACCAAGAGGCACCGCCAGTATTATTTGGTTTCAGAACTAACATAAGGCGTATGTACATTCAGTACTTCAGAATAATGTCATTAACTTTAGAATCACCATTTCATTTAATCCTGTAAATCTACTTCACAATTAAACAAAACTTCATTATTTTTACGTTCATGCAGTCTGACATGTACATATATAGCAAAACTAAAAATCGTTGGAGCTCCTCGGGAATGTACTTAAATGTACGCTGTACTTTTACGTGAACAGAACGTGTATATGTATAATGTATACGTAGAGTGCCCGAAACTTCATGTTATAGTATTGGGCAGCTAATTGGACTACCCAAACTCAACAGATTCCTCAATGTCATGTACTTTGCAACAAAATAGCTTGCCAGACAATCTCTAGCACTGCTGGAGTAGTAAATAGACCATCCTATTAGGCCTAAAAATATGTTATGTTTCCAGTCACCCTACCGACCCTCCTTCAAACCCCTTACCCGAAAGTTTTTATTTGTTATTTTGAAAAAAAAAATAATTATAAAGTCTGCCGATTGTCTTTCAGAAAAAAAGTAGAAAATAAAGCGATAGATTTTTTTTCTATCCTAGATGGAAAAACAAAGAGAAATATTGGTTGTTTATATTTAGTTTCCATTATAAACACACATGCCGTGAGTGTGCTCTTGGTCGTGGATAATCCCTTTTGGGAGTTGGCACTTTAATTAAATATTTTTGTTTTGACCACCACCGTCAAAACATAAATATCTCATCTCAAGCGCCGAATCCCAGAAGAGATTAGGCCGTGGACTAAGTCTATTATTTTTTGCATATTTGGTTTATTGTATTCTAAGTTTGGTGTCACTATGACTTATTCCATTTAAAAAAAACAAATAAAAATAAATCCCTACCTACCGACCCGACAAAATTTTGTGAATGGTGATCGGAAACATAACATTATTCTTTCGGCCTTGGAAATTTCTCATCAATTGACGCGCGTGCACCATTAAGTTGACCTACCTTTCTGTCTTACGTGCATTTGGAAGTGTTGATTTTATCCCAAAAAATATTTTCCTGGGTCAAAGATTCAGCAAATGCCGTAGGCTGTACATTACATAGAGTACAGATTACAAATTGGAACACTAGGTCACGGATCGACATTAAATCAAGTGGTAATGCATTTAATGGATACATTCTTTTGGCTCGCTATAACGTTGCATGGTTCTCTTGATTACTCTTTAATGAATGGACGTGGTCACATGACAACTAATTTCCCCGAATACACCATGACCCACATTTACGGATATGACTATGTACCGGGACTGTGTAAACGCTTCAATGCTTTACACCGTCCGTGAGCGACCCCAAATGATAGCCAAGGGCGTTAAGAAACCCTTGCGCCCGTCATATATTACAAATATCACATATGAGTGCAAACCGGGTCAAACAGTATTGAGTATATATGTTACAATGTAGCACGAAAACGAAAATTAAACCAAGTATAGGAACAGTCAGCTGATGGACAGCGTCACTCAAATCGTGCAAATGATTGGCTAACATTGTGTTAAGAAAGATTTTCGGGGATTTTAGTGGTTTATTTCCACAAAGACACTCGAATTATCAGCTCAAAGCTCAAAGCAACGATGTCGTAGCTTTATAATGCACAAAATGAAGGGTGTAACGGAAAGTGCTATCGTTTTCAATTTTTTTGCTATAGCATTCTTTAATAAGATATCCGGTTCCACAAAAGTGTCCGATTTCATAACTATTATGACGTCAATTTTTGTCTTGAAAATTGGAAAACATCTTACATGTATATCGCAATATGACGCGGTCAACCTGAATTCGATAGCTCGAACATGTCCGATTAACATATATCAAACAAAACCATTTATGTTCGTATTATTAATTTTTGGAGCTACATCTAAGAATGACGATATTTTATTGACAGTGCGTGACCAGTACAATGCACGGTTCATATTCATCATTTCTTTACGACCGCATTTTGTTTTGGTATCGCCCTGTCATCGTCCATGAGAAAAACTTATACAATATTTTAGAAATTCATGATTGATTGTTGGGGTTTAACGCCCGAGCAGCAATATTTCAGCTATATTCAGGCGATTTAGAAATTCAACATACCGTTTTTACGACACGGCAGAGGACCCTTTATTTTGGAGTTTTTTGCCTCACCCCTTTAGAGAAAAAGGGTTCAAACGTTACGGGAAAGTATGTTTAATCATTAGAATAAATCCAAACCAGTTGTCGTGTTCATAACGATCTGTCAATCTCTTTGCTTTGTCAAAAATTAATATTGAATGACTAGAAATTTAACGCTTGATTTTTCATATGTTTAATTGTTTGTTGGTTGGTTAATGCACTTAAAACGCATATCATGACTAGTTGCTTGCTGAAATATTTTGCATAGTTTTCTGGCTGGCCTATTCATTCACTCTTATGAAGATGACTTCATAGCTGATCTGATCCGAAAGAAAGAATATCGTTTGGTTAGATCCATTAATCTCAGTTTCCGCTATATAGATGACGTATTATCTTTAAACAATCCAAATTACGGGGATTTGATACATCGCATCTACCCCATAGAACTTGAGATACAGGATACTACAGACACTGTAAGGTCAGCCTAATATCTTGACCTACACTTAGAAATCGATGGTAAAGGAAAACTATTGACCAAACTTTACGACAAACGTGATGACTTTTGATTCAGAATTGTCAACTTTCATCTGTGGCAACATCCCTTCAGCACCTGCGTATGGAGTGTTCATATCACAACTCATACGTTATGGCAGACCTTGCCGAAACTACGCAGACTTTTTGTATCGCGCTAGAACTCTAACAAATAGGGTTCTGGAACAGGGTTATGTCGCTACAAGATTGAAGTTATCACTACAGAAGTTTTATGGTTGTCATCATGAACTCGTGGATCGTTACTGAGTATCCATTAGCACCATGAAAACTGATTTATTCAACGGGTCATAGTTTTCCTTTCCTCGTTTGTCTACCCCGGACTTTACTTTTATGAGCAACTCCGCGGGTGTTTCTAGAAAATCATAGGACGCTTACCCTGCCGGTGCACCTGGTCCATGCTCCCAGTTTTTAGTGGAGTCCGATTTGCTCATTTGCTTTTGTTACTTTGTATGTATAATTTTAGTTACTTTATGTTCTTTGTTGTGTATGTCTGTTTTCCATGACTGGTCTTTGTCCCTCGATTGCACTCTTTTGATTACCGCTATAACCTTGGTTCCCTTGATTACTCTTTCGATATAATGCAGAAATAACTAATGAAGCATGATGTCGTCTTTGGAGATAACCCTACATCTTAGAAGCTAATGACGGGGTGTAACATGTAACTAGAGTCCACTTCGGTACTTCTAATGTGAGGTTTCAAGAGTTAAAAAGATCTTATAATCCATAAGTCTCCCTGTCAAAAAAGTTTCAAATTCCATACCAATCTAAATGAATAATTACCAATCTTTCGTTATCTTACCCTCCTTGACACGTTCACGTTTCCAATTTTAGCGTCCGTGCATCTTTTATCGTGCGTTTACAAGTGCTTAGAAAAAAATGCGGAAAACTGAAATTTCAATTGATTTTTCAAAGTTCAAGAGCCATAACTCGGACCAAAATCAGCAAAGCCGAACGAAACGTTAACTTGATCTGTAACTCATAAGGGTAGAGTCACATACCAAAAAAATCAGCCCAATATCTGCAAGCGTTTTGAAAAAAAAGTGCGGAAACTTCAATTTCGGTCTATTTTTTAAAGTTCAAGGGATATAACTCGGTCAAAAATCGGCGAAGCGAAGCGGAACGAAATGTACAACTGATCTGTAAATGATCAGGGTCGACTCACATACCAAAAATCGACTTAATATCTGCAAGCGTTTAGAAAAAAGTGCGGAAAACTTCAATTTCGTTAAATGTAAGGGCCGCAGCTCGGACAAAAATCAGCGAAGCGGCACGAAACCTAAATATGATCTGTAACTCATAAGGGTAGTAAATCGTCTCAATATCTGCAAGCATTATGAAGAAAGTGTAGTAAACTTAAATTTCAGTAATTTTTTTCGAAGTTCAATTGTCATACACTATTACCCGGACACAAAATCAGAAAAAAACACGGAACGAAATATAAACTGGATCTATAACTTATCAGGGTAGACTCGCATATACAAAAAAATCAGCTCAATATCTGCAAGCATTTAGAAAAAAAGTACGAAAAATTTCAATTTCGGTAAATGAAAGGCTCATAACTCGGACAAAGATCAGCGAAGCAGCACGAAACCTAAATTTGACCTGTAACTCATAAGGGTAGACTCGCATACCAAAAAATCAGTTCAATATATCTGAAGGCGTTTAGAAAAACGAAGCAGCCGTCACATCGGAAACGAGTAAAGAAGTGAGGAATTAATGTGATAAGTGGAGATCATTTAGTTTAGAACTGATATAGTCTTGGTGACTGTATTTACCTGTTTAAGAAAGTTTTCAAATGAGTTGGGTGAGTAATGATAAACGGTCGCCCCTTTTTTCCCTGTGAAAGAAAAAAAAAATTGACGTATTCAGGTGGATTTTACTAGGTTGCATTACGATTTTTTTAAAATAGATATAGAGTTATTATAACATGCTTCCTTTGGACTGTTTAATTATATAAGTTGTGTGTGAGAATGGAAACACATTAGAATTTGACCCCTATGACTCAAGTCAGCAGAATGGTGTGTTGAATCTGAGATGTCACCAAGTGTCATAAAATCAAAGTAGCCGCTGCATGATGTCCACAACCAAAATGTGAGTACTGACATCTGAAGTGAACATTATACATGTGTGCTGGTCATTAGACGATCTTGAAAAGTAAAGTGAACCTATAATAAATGAAACCTATGCATAATAACAGATACAGACGCTGAAAAAAATCCCTGATATAAGCGAGCTCAAAAGCATGGTTGAAAGCTTTCTACAAATTCTCTGCGAAAATTAGGTCAAACCCCTCGGTGTGACGATAGCTTTATATACGTAGTCACCTGAAATTCAAAACACATATATCTGAAATTTGTTTTAAAAATTGCATCAAGGCGGCTAAACGTTTTAAAAAGAATAGGGAAATATTTATCAAAGGCTTTTTATCATTCGTTCATTATGTCTAACTTTAATTACTGTGAAGTGTTTGGCATTTTGTGGATGAAAAGCTCTACATATCTCCATTTTAAATAATTTGTCTAAGTCTATATTCATGGGACGACGTATCCACGTACTGTCTTTAAAAAACGCGGGAAAAGGATCCGAAAGTATAACTACTCGGAAGTTGACTTCCTCGTCACGTAAAAACAAACAAACGATCCACTGTTGAGCCGGATTTTGTCACTCTGTGTAGTAGATAATAGGAAATGAATGATTTGGTTTGTTCAAACATATAATAATCGTCTTTAGGCAACAAGAAGTAACTATTTTTGACAGAATGGCCTTCCTAGAGAAAGTACGGTACTGGCATGAAGGTGTTGTTGCATTTCAGGAGGACCGGTTTCAGGATTGTCTCCTCAGTTTTAACCAAATCGAGGAGCCTAGTGCACGGATACTGTTTAATATTGGTTGTGTGTTTCAGAGAATTGGTAGAGAGAAGGATTGTATTTTGGTAATTAAAAATCATATTGAAACATTTAGTGATTGATATATTTTCTTTGATTTTAGGCTTTGTCCAGAGCAGTCTTCTGATTTGAAATCAGAAAACAGCTCCGGACACTGAATCTCTTAAGGGATTAGCTTTGCCAGTGAGCACCCACAGGAGCCTGTGATAAAGGTATTTTCATTCGTATATGCCATTGATAAAAAGAATACATTCCTTCAACTTACAGATTAGTGACGTGACAATTAAAATTATATTGTTTCATTGACGTCAAAAGGTTATTCGGAGACAAATCTGGGGATGATAAGTGAATTTATGTATTACAGTATACATAAATGATGGGTATCGTAGTATATGGAGCTTTTTTTGTTAACTACTATAAAAATCTTTGTGTAGAAATTTCATCAATGTAAAAATTTTTAAAAAATGTATGCTTTTCTCTTAATGAAGGTGGGTCGTTTTACCCCAAATTGCTTTCTATACCTGAGCCTTCCTGCCATGATTCCTGTTTGCCCACAGTCGTTTTGCCCTGTTTCGAATGAATCTTGAGAAAGAAATACATGTACACATATTTTTTTTTTATTATTTATATGATTGATTCAATATTGTTTTTATTGCATTGTATTATACAATAAAATTTATATATGTGCTGATGTCTTATCCTCCTTGAGACGTTTAGGTTTCCAGCAAACATGATACAAAAATGCAAGCTAAAAGCTCACTAAATACACGATAAACAAATTGGTGGGAAGCTTTGAAATTCTTGATTTTTAAGCTTACTTTTAAAAATAAAAAATACCTTCTATTATTACAAAAGGCTCTATTTTACTGTTTTTCTATTGGCCAGAAGCTGTACACGTGATATTCCATTTTCTAACATATTGATTAGCAAAAAGATGTTTCTGTGCAATAAAATATCATATCGCACTCTCGAGCTAAATTTATGAATGAATGGCTCGAGCCACCACCCTCAATGAAATTGTAATAGCCAATTAAATCATTTCTGATAAATGAATCATGCCAATCAAAAAATTGTATTGGAAGCTAATCGGAACTCAATTGTTGTTTGCAAAATGGCAGTGCACAGCCTACACGGTAGTACTGGAGCTAATATAAAACTAATTCAGAAATCACTGAAATTATTACGAAAATGGATGCTGAAAACACATGAAAATTGACAGACCAATCGCTGAGACTTTTAACCAAATATTTACGAGAAAAGGACATGTCAGTCAGTTTAAAATATGTCATGCCTCAGGAGTTACACCCCATTCTATCTAAATTTTACGCTGAAGCGAGAACGGAAGATGGATCTTGTATCAGAAGTCCTCTTTGCAAACTTTAGGCCATCTACTATGTCATTTAAGAGGGTGGAATTGAGTCTTTGTGAAAAGCTCTAAATCACCCCCTAATGAATTAAACTTTTGTACATGTATATGTACATACGATTATACTCTTACCTTAATATTATAAAAAATGTACAGGTACATTAAACAAAATATTATACACTAAAACACAAAGATAAATTTTATTCTGACATCACTGAAATAAGACAAAATATTTATACAAAACATAAAATGGAGCCTTAATAACATTTTCCTTGAAAAAAGTTTTACAAAATAAGTGTTTGTAATTTTACCATACACAGGTTTCTGTCATAAAATCTTTTTGAATAATTTATAGACAATTTCAGACACTATTTGATTATTGAAAATACATACATGTACTTTTGTATGATTTTTCAAGATGACTAAAAAGAATGCTCAGTGTAATAGGTTGGATCTACAATGTACTTAAACACATCAAAATGTATAAAAAGTATTGAACTATGCAGAATAATGTACAATCGTTATTGCTTTAATTTGGGCAAAACGACAGTGGCAGATCCAGAGGGGGTGCCATTTGTCATTTTCATGTGTAAAATTGACAAAAAAATTGCAAATGATGACTGTGCTTCCCCTTTTTCTTAGGAACTTTCACTGGCAGCACAGGCCTCCCTCTAGTATTGAGTCAATCATGAAAATTTTTTTTTAATTGCATATGATACATTGTAGCTTTACCAAAATTCATAAATGATAAAAGATATGTACTCTTAATCAGTTTAGAATTGTGTAAATTCACAACTTGTATAACCACTTTTTTGTGCATGTCAATGACTTGAAGCTTTAAAACACAAGAAAAACAAAAAACTGAAGTGAAGATCGAATAAGAAAAAAGCAATATTTTTGTATAGACAATATAATACAAGTATTGTGCTGGCCATAGAAAGATATTAAATGATATTTTATCAGTGAATAGTTGCAACTCGAATGCTATAAACATTCTTATACATGTAGAGTATATAAGAATATTTATAATAGAACTTATCATACCCTCTGCAATACTGAAGGTTAATCATGTCTTTATTTATTTACTGTATTTTTTTTCAGAATTTGACAGAAGCTATAAAAAAAGACCCACATTTGGCAGCTGCATATTTCCATAGGGCAGTACAGTGTATTAAAACTAAGCGGTGAGTGATGAAGAACTTTAAACAGATCTATGTAAACCAATTTATTTTTGTGATATACATGTATGATCAATTCAATTTTGTGGCTATTTTATTTTCGCATCTAACTCTTTCTGAAAGATGTATTCTATTTAAAAAAAGAAAATTTATTTTTACATTTCTTTTTTTCATTAGTGAAAAAAAATTAATGGCTCACTCCGTAGGTCTGTCTGTCAAAAATTTTCATCACAAAAATCTTGGCTTCCAATGGACGGATTGATTTTAAATTTGATATGTTGCTTTATATAGATGTGGCATATCAGACTACCTTGTAAGCAGTTCTGATTGCTGTACGTCAGATATCAAGCTCCTGTACTAGATACATGTAGGCATTGTCTAGCCGAGCATGACAGTGCATGCAATTTCAGGTTTTCTTATTTAAGGTAAAGATGGTCAAAGAACCTTCTTGCATAATTTTAAGAACACAATTTTTTACATAAGTGAGAAATACTAGTAATTTCTGGACAAAATGAGGAATTTATATAAAGATAACCAAAAAAAAGTACCATCCAGTACTCTTCTGGTTAGTCCATATCATAATGACTTATTATGATGGATGTGCTTAAAAATTTTTTACTTTTTAGATTCAGAGATGCCTTAGAAGATTTGGACAGAGCAGAACAAAGCCTCAGGGGTGCTTCATTCATAAACTACAGTCAGTTGGGACTCAATTTTACATTGTATAAGTTTGAAGTAAGCTTACCTAGACCTGAAACAGAAACAGGGTGACAAATTTTGATTATGAAATGTATTATTTAGGAAAAAAATGTAATATATGTATGCATGTTTACACCTTTAAAAAACATACTGTAGATAGATAGGGATGTGTTTTTTTTTTAATTTTACTGCATGTATTTGTTTTTACACTAGGGCTTTGAGAGAATATTCAACAGTACTTGTTGAAAAATAAATGAAGTAAACTTAGGGTACACTATTTATAGCTGAAAATGATTGCTACACAAAGCCATATGTCCTCCACCACTGCAAAAATGTTGAAGTGCAAAAACCTCATAACCCCGTCAAACTTGTGGTACAGTATGATCCAGTGCATATTGTGGCTAACCAGAGTTTTAGGTAAGGGGGGCCCCCAAAAAAAATTCTTGACAGGACCACTGGTGAGGATCACAAAGTGATCCAAATTTGCTAGAGGGAGCATGCTACCTCAAGAAAATTTTGAAATATTAAATCTCAAATCCTGCATTCTGCAGGTATCTTGAACAATTTATCAACAATTTTTAGAATTGCAATTTTCTAAGGGGGGCTGGGCCCCTGGATCCACCACAGCTAACAATGCTGCATAATTCCTACAGCAGTTTCCCAGGAGTTGTGCCCTGAAAGCGTTCCTATAGTGAGGTTTTCATGAATCTGTAATGTTTCCAAAAAAAATGTTGTTTAAAGTGTTACACTTGTAGTTTGAATTATCAAATATTGTAATGTAGGTTAAAAAGAAAGAGTGAGTTTAAAACAAAGTCTGGAGGTAATTCACATATTCAGATAAGAGTGGCTTCTTCACTGTAGACAGTAATATTTTGATTATTGCCTTGCTAGTTAAGATGAGCATGTTAAAAACTCTTTAATTTAACTACTGAGAAAAAGAATGGTTACACTTCTCAATTCATGTTATACTTTTCCTCCTTTCAGGTCGTCTTTAATAGGGCTATATGCTGTGCTTACCAACAAGATATACGCACTGCAGTTCACATGCTGATTGAGGCTGGAAAAGTTGCTGATGAGGAACTCCACACTAGAATCAGTGTGCAAGCCATACAGGATCTTACTCTGATCAAAGAGGATGGCATGAAGGTAGTTCAAGGTCATATTTCAACTTTTCTGAGCAGTATAGATTTTAGATCTCTTCTACAAATTTTATACATAATTTGACATCTATTCCTACATTGTATAGCTTCGGTTAATTTCATCAAAATATGCTACCTCTGAAATATGTATCTCACCTTGATCATGTTGATATAATTCCATGATGTATAAACTAAAATTATATGTTTATTCTCCTTCAGAAATGAGTAGCCAGTTTTATACCACAACAAAGTTTGTGGTATTTATAGGAATCACACTGTCTGTCTACATTTCTTGAAATGCAACTTCTCATTGTAAGGGAATTTGATGATATTTTATAGGAAAATTACCCACCATATGTAGATGTGCATGAAGGAATATAGTTACTGTGGGTGGTCTCGAAAGAGAGATAATTGAACTTACTGGTTACATATTAAACTTCATTTAAAGGAGGATGTGTATTATCTTTGTGAGAATTTTTCCAGTTACAGAAATAGGAACATGCAATGCTATGATTTTTCATAAGTGCTCAACTATAGTAAAGGCAGCTATTTGCTTTTTCCGCAAAAGAAATGGACATGTATACAAGGGTTACCGCGACAATTCATATTGTTAAAAGTTCCATTAGCAATGTTAGAATACACAAGCATTTAAAGGTAAAGCTATAAAACCGACACTATAAAATGGTAAATTAGTTCATATACTGTCAAAAGTTTCACTAGCAGTGTTAAAAGACAGAGTCAGTTCTAGCACAAAACTTAAAACCCAAACATGACACATAATGTGCTCTCGACTGCAACCCTGAACAATACTTGTCATATTTATCAAGGCTGTATTGGAATTTATCAGTCATGACAGATTTCATACATGTTTTACTGATACTGCAGATATACACCAATGTTTTTTAGCATGTTAATCTGTCGATACACATTACGACCATCCACGATTGTAGTCTTTTTCTCTCAGTTTGTTAGAGGTATATTAAGTCTGGACAAATTTTAATCTATTTAATACATTTAACACAAAGAAATCTACTAGTGACCCATAGAAAATATGAAACACTACTACGCGAGTACATTTTGCGATTAGATATACCTGAGAAGAATTAAACGGGTCACATGAAATCAAGTGGAAAATATAACTTAAACAATTATTATTTTCATCTGAAAAAAATTTGGAAAAGTAAAAAAACAAATATTTGGAAAATACAAAAAAAAAAAAAAATTGGAAAAGCAAAATCTGACTCTCCCAAAGTTTTTGGAAGAGCAATACATCCAGCAAAGGTGGACATTTCCTTAATCATTCAGTTTTAATTCAAACCAGGTGAAATCTGGTTAGTGGTTTGGTGTCAGTATGACAGCCTCACCTTAGTTGCTGGCTTTGAATTTTTAAAAAAGTTATTAAGATATTTATTTAACTTGATACCAATATTCATAAATTTCATGTCAAAAACTAAAAAAAAATTGTAAGGATATTTTTAGAAAGAATTTTTTTTCAGGGAAAGTTGCCATCTTCATTCAAACCTTTTGAAATTCCATCTGACTGTGTATTTCAACCTCCTAGAGATATGGTAGCTAATCTAGGAAAGCAAGAATATGTTGCCAAATCAAAGGTTTGTATCACAAAAGAAGATTATTTTTAAATTTAGGAATATTTTAAACAGTCACCTCAAATTGTGAACTAGAGAAATAATAAAATAACACTAGAATTTTTACAAACGATTCCCATTAATTTATTACTCGCATATATATTTTAATTGTGAAGTCTAGTAACAAAATTTAAAGTGCTTTTAATGGTTAAAAAACTAATAATAATTGTTATTTAGTATTAAAATGTATACATTGTAGTATTTAAATATCCAGGTCACTGTTTATCATATTACATGTGTTTTAATTGTTTATCAAGCTAATTGCCATAGTGGAGCAGATGTCTGCCGTGGAAAATACTTGCTAAATGCAAGTGAAAATGCAATTATGCTAGTAGAAATTATTTCCTGTTGCTAAAATTTTCTTATGAGTTCTGTATGTATTATAAGTTCAGTTCAGAAAGAAATCACTGAACTTAAACTTAGCCAGTGTTAATTTTCAGTACTTGCTAAATTTAGCAAATGGAAAAAAAAAATCTTGAATTCAATCCTGTCTGCTTTTTTGGGAGGTGTTTGAGAAGCACATTTTTAGTTAATCAGTTGTAACTTTCATGTCTGCAGGTTTTGTGTACTTATGGTGAAAGAAAAAATCCTCCAGTTAAAAGTGAGAAGGTCAATATTATGTGTTTTTGTGCCTTTCAGTCACTTTGCTTTTTTATCACCTAACTGCTATTGTGCACTAAATTAAAGTTTTGTACCCTTTTTAAATCATAATACCTCAAATAAAGTTTTTAATCAATATACGCTAAAGAAAAATATCTTTATTCTTAGGCCTTCCATGCTTATCACAAGGATGATTCTATACCAGTTCTCATTTCATTTTCATCTCATTAAAATAACAGCAAAAAAAGCACTTTCCTCATATTTTTTACTGTGAATAATGTAAAAAGAACCCTCAACACTTCTGAGGGCAAAAAAAATGCCTCCCATTTGTATTTGTTTTCATGAAAAAATGGACTGAGAACAAGGAAATCGGCTGAAAATGGTCTAATTGGTTAAAGACAACTTTTTTAACCCTGAGCATTATCACTAAACACTTGTTAGTAGAAAACCCTATGCTACATCTCATTCTGTGCCCTTTGAACAGCTTTTTCTAATTCCACTTCAATCTTTTGTGGCCTTGTGACACCTCTATTGATACCTCTGATACCCACTTTTGAGACCCTGTCATCCATAGAAGTAGTCCTTAGCCATGTAATGCTTTTTTTTGCTTTGTCTCTTCTGAAGTTTGTGTTGTTATTTTTTTTTTGGATTTTTTTGTGGACCAAAAAGATCTTTTTTATGTTACAAAATGTAAGAAAAATACCAGAATTTTGATGTAAAATTTTGATGGCAGAAAAAAACCCAGTTCACTTGTTAGCTCACTTGGCCAAAGGCCATGTGAGCTTTTGCCATCACTTGGCGTCCGTCGTCCGTCCGTAAACTTTTACATTTCAATCTTCTTCTCTGAAACCACAGGGCCAAATAAAACCAAACTTGACACAAATGTTCACTGGTATGAGGGGATGAAAGTTTGTGATTTTGGTGCCGATCGGAAATTCAAGATGGCCGCCACCGAGGATCTTAGTTTAACATTGGACCCTATAGGAGAAACATGTAAAAATCTTCTTCTCGGAAACCACTTGACCAAATTAAACAAAACTTGACACAAATGTTCACTGATATGAGCGAATGAAAGTTTGTGATTTTGGTGCCAATCCGAAATTCAAAATGGCCGCCACCGAGGATCTTAGTTTAACATTGGACCCTATGGGAAAAACATGTAAACATCTTCTTTTCGGAAACCACTTGACCAAATTAAACAAAACTTGACACTATTAAATGTTCACTGATATGAGGGGATGAAAGTTTGTGATTTTGGTGGCGATTAGAAATTCAAGATGGCCGCCACCGAGGATCTTAGTTTAACATTGGACTCTATGGGAAAAACATGTAAAAATCTTCTTCTCGGAAACCGCTTGACCAAATTAAACAAAACTGGACACAAATGTTCACTTTTATGAAGGGATGTAAGTTTGTAATTTTGGTGCCAATCGGAAATTCAAAATGGCCGCCACCGAGGATCTTACTTTAACATTGGACCCTATGAGAAAAACATGTAAAAATCTTTTTCTCGGAAACCGCTTGACCAAATGAAACAAAACTGGAAACAAATGATCGTTGGCATGAGGAGATGAAAGCTTGTGATTCTTTTGCCATTTCAAAATGGCTGCCACTGTGGATCTTAACTTAACAAAGTTTCCGCTCGAGAAAATATACATCTAGAGGTCGCCACATGATCTTCAACAAGTGGGAAATTTTCTTCCATGTAGCAAGCTCTAAATTGCCCCAATAAAAACAAGTGGATAAATCAGTGAACACAATACTGAGGGGGGGCTGGAGGGGGTCTGAACCCGGAATCCCGACTTTATTTTTACTAAATCCCGAAATCCCGAACAACAAAGGAACTTAAAAACTACTAAAATCCCGATTCCCGGTGGATTTATTTCCCGAAATCCCGGGCTTAATTCTCAGAAATCCCGAAATCCTGAGCTTAAAAACCTCTGATCCCAGCATCCCGAAAAAGGTCCGGCCCTTCCTCAATACTATATCAGTATTGTCATTTATGGTAAGAAACTAAAATGTTTTAAAAAAGACAACTACATGCCAGTGACTATATTTCCTGCCTTGGGACAGGCGCAAACAATATGCAGCGGGGTTAAACTAGTTTTGTTGGATCCAAACCCTCCCCCTCTATACAGTCAAAGGCTAAAATAAATACAAAGTTAGACACACAGTAAAAATCAACCTGAAATACATCCAATTCATTAGAAAAGTACCTCAACAATTATTAACAATAACATAGAAGACAAACAAATGAGGTATAAACAATGAATGCTCGCAGTTACTGAAAGCAAGCTCAGGACACAAATAAGGATGACAAATCTTCAAGCCTCCCAACACAAAAAATATCAGTTACAAAACTTCCAAAGGATTTAGAACTGCAACATCATAGACTATGTTGGTCTAGCAAGAAGTTGTGCAATGACTAAAATGCTAAAATATGAATGATTAAGTTATAATGTAATGATCTAATAAGAGTATCAATATTTTTTCCTACAAAGACAAGATTTAATGATCTGACAACAATGTCGAATTTATATCCTTTATGAATCAGTCTATTTAAATAATTCTTAAGATTTGATGGACATTGTTTGCATTTATGTGCCTTGTAAACTATATTTCCATACAAAACTGGATGTGAAATGCCTAGTTTAATAAGATTAGTTTTTTAGCAAAGTAATCATGTTGGAGGCTAAGAAACGCTGTGTTTTGCAGAAATTTCATGGATTCCGCAAAACAATGGCAATTTCTGCATTTTTAAAGGCCTGGTTCCGGATTTTAGTATGTTGGGGTTGCAAACTATGCATTATGTTCCCTTTCCAACCTGTCCCATGCAATAATTCCTGTTTACCAATGCTTTAAATTGCAAGAAAATCTTCATCTAAGGAAAATTCCTTGTAAATTTACGCAAAATTATATGAAATATTTAGCAAGTAAATAACCAGGTGAGCGATACAGGCTCACGTGAGCCTCTGGTTTTTTATACCCTGCCACGCAAAGTGATGTATGATACCCCTGAAAAGTTGTGTGTCAGTCTATCCCACAATTGTTTGCAGATGATAACTTGAGAAAGAATCAATAATTTTTATTCCACTGCTCAGAAGGAGCAGGGAGTATACTGTTTAACCCTTGTCAGTTTTTCCTGCTTTCTGTGTTTCCATAAAAAACATTTTTCTCAGTTTTCTCAGCAACTTCTCATCACAGCGGCTTGAAATTTTAGCACATTTTTTCTGTAGGTATGGAATATGGTAGGATACATTTTCGAACAAATTTGAAAACAGTTTCCTGTTTACTGGAGACTGTTTATATATTGACTTTATATTTTTTAAAGTTGCACTATTCTCAGCAACTGCTCATCAAAGTGAATTGAAATTTTAACTCTTCCTGTAAGTATGTCATATGGTGAGTCATTTTCAGAAAAATTTAACAATTTTCTGTTTATTGAGGAATTTATGTTCCTTATATCTTGATTTGAAAGCAGATGTATCACTAGTGAGCCAATGCTCGCAGATTGCATGTTTTTTTTTTTTTAACTTTTCACAGTTGGAAGTATACTTCTATAAAATACAATCACTTCTGAATTATGTACATAATTTCCAATAAAACAACTTAGATCCATTCATGTTTTGGACCCCTGTATATGTATGTAGGACATTTGATATTGTTTCTAAGTTAATTGATGGAGTGATTTCCCTTTTAAAAGTCAAATATTAGTGTATGAGATACATTGTTTATAAGATTGTTTGTAAGCTGTTTAAGGTAACTTTATTTTTCAATTGTCACTTGATACTCAGTACATATATGTTCATAATAAAATATTACTGGCTGCACTTATCATTTGGTTTGCTAACAATCTTAGTAGAATAACTTAAACTAAAATATTATAGACTTTTTTTTCTTTGATATGCTGTTAAAATTGTGTTTATTGTAAAGGTATTAGTGGATAGCTTAAGGTATCTTGCACTAAATTTGTGTTGAAAAACATAGCCACCGTAGCTACAAATAGAATGTAAGGGTCTGACCATATGTTTTCACTTACCGGTATATCTTTAAAACCGTAACAGTAAGAAGAAATCTTAGACATCTCAGGCTCTTTGTATTGATGAAATCTATTTTTGCTTATAATTTTATGATAATTGAATTACTGAATTGAAGTTATTTCCCTTTTTATGGTTATTTTTATCTATTTTGCAGTTTTTGGATATTTATTTGAAAAAGTACAGCAGACAATTCAAACTATATTAGCATTATGAAGACAAGGTCCATCATTGTGGCAAATGTCAGAAAAAATTGACTATTCTTGGAGTTATGACCCTTGAAAATGTCATTTTTGACGATTTTTTAACTCTTGTCAGTTATTTAGAAAATAATAGAGGTCAATGATTATTATAAAATGGAAAAAAATAAAGCATAATAAGATCTATCTTTGGTGCAAATTTCAGTAAAAAATGTTGACATAAGTTGGAGTTATGACTTCTAAAATGTCATTTTGACAGTGTTTCCAGATTATTTAGAAACTGATAGCAGATTGATGATTAATTAAATGGAAAAATGTAAAGCATAATAAGATCTATCGTTGGTGCAAATTTCAGTCAACAATGTTGACTTTTGTTGGAGTTATGGCTCCTGAGTGTGTTGTTTTTGACAATTTTTCAATTTTTTGCCAATTAATTAGAGAACAATAATAGATTGATGCTTAATGTTAATTGGAAAAATGCTAAGCAGATTAAGATCTTTCCTGGGTGCAAATTGAAGAAAAATCTGTTGGCTTAAGTTGGAGTTATGGCTTTTAAAATATGTCATTTTTTCCAGTTTTTCCATATTATTTAGAAAATGATAGCAGATTGATGATTATTATGGATGCAAAAATGTAAAGCATAATAAGATTTATCATTGGTGATAATTTCAGTACAAAAATGTTCTCTTTTTGGAGTTATTGCCCCTAAAAGTGTCATTTTTGATGATTTTTCCAGTTTTTGCCTGTTATTTTTATTAAAGTCTTCTTCTCTGAAACTACTTCAGAGATTTCTTTGAAACTTTGCAGGAATGGTCTATAGCATGTAGGATACAAACAATACTCACTTCAGAGTGATCTGATAAAAACATGGCCACTGAAAATAGAACATAGGGGTCAAAATGCAGTTTTTTCTAGTTTTTGCCTTGACTATTATAAAATCATGAGCATTAAAGATATTTTTAAGGTAAACATGATGTCCACACTTGATAAGATCCAACAGCATTTTTGGGGGGCGGCCATTTTCAAAATGACTGCCATTTTCCGCTAATTATTTTACTAGCTGGATTTCAGTGATATTTGGTTTATACAGGAAACCTATTGTCCTGAGTTGAATGGTGACGACAAAAAATTGTTTTGGGTGGCCATTTGCCCAGTCAGTTTTTTAATTGCTTAGATTTCTATGATATTTGGTTTCCATAGGAATCATGGTATCCTGAGTTGAATGGTAATGATTAAATTTTGTTCTAGTTGACCATTTTTAAAATGGCTGCCATTTCTGTGCCAATTTTTTACTTGCTTGGGTTTCAACACATAAACATTATTCTGAATTTATTGATAGCGATGAAAATGGTATCATTACTTTCTGACTTGGCACAGTTTGCCAGGCTCTTAAGAGCTTCTTGTTTAAATTCATATTTTTTTGCAGTTTTCATTACACTTTTCTCATCTACTACTCATCACAGCGACTTGATATTTTAACACATTCTTCCTGTAGGAATACCATATGGTGGAATCCATTTTTTAGAAAAAATCATTACAACTTCCAGTTTGCCAAGGACTTTCTTTATATTGTGATTAATATCAGGGGAATCACTAATGAGCCATTGCTCACAGGTTTCTTGTATCAGTACACAAATATGTTAACAGTTCATAGACCATGTACACACATAAATTTACAGAGCATTGCACTATCATAAGAAGCATAACAGAAGTCAACCTAATGGATTGGCTTTCAAGTTGGTTTTCACATTTAATTTTTTTTTTTTTTTTTTTTTTTGGTAAAATAGATTTTTTTTTAAATTAAAATAAAGAAAAGATTGCAGGGACTTTCTCATTTACTTTTTGATATCATTAGTTCTGAGTGAATCGTATCTGATAACAAAAAAGTTTTGTATGTCTGGCTTAGATAAACTTCTTTTATGATCCAAGAATTGGTTTTTGACAAATTTAACCACAAAAAGAAGACAATTTGGTTTAACTACTGTATATTCTGGTAGCCATTGATGAAACTAAGGAAATACTTGTTTCTGTTAAATGTAAAATGTAAGATGATATTCATAAAAAAAACATAAATGACAAAGATTGCAAAGCCTTACCATGCTTTACCATCTTCAGTCTACTCTTTTCTCCTGTTCTTAAGAGATTGCACATGATAGATAAGTAATGATAGGAGAAATTTCCACCTAAAAGTCATGCATTGTAGAAAAAAAATTGAAAAGATAAAAAAAAAAAAAAAAAAGCAAAAAGAAGAGGACACTATCTTGTAATCAAAATGAAGTAAAAATTTGTAATAATTTAAAAGCTTAATGTAAAAATTTTCTTTTTATGTTATCAGAAATTTTTGTGAAATTGAAAAAATAAATAATCGATTTTTAAAGAAAAGTCATATAATAAAGCATGTGTGACATAATTTCTGAATTAAAGTTGATAGGTCATAGGAAAGATATTGGATTTGTGCACCAATATATATGTATAGATTTAGAATTTGTACTAGTTCGGTTTCTTCCTGATTCAGTCTAAAAAACAACTCAATCATTTCACCTTTGAAATATTTATAGGTAATTACTGGTACCACCAGCCCTGTTTCAGCAGAGCCAACAGTAGTTAGAATATTAGCTCCAAGACCTAGAACACCTCCATTACCTAGACGACCTTTACCCCCACCTCCGCCATCTGATTTGAGAGTGTCTAAGTCTGTTGGGGATTTAGTTACTGAGATGAAGCGAGAGGAAGCATTGCCAGAGATTGTAAAACCTCCATCAATAGACAAAAAACTTGCTGTAGGCAATGAACTTGCAAATGCATTGAATGCAAGGTTCAAGAACATGTACTCAAACTCAAACAATGCCTCTCAGAAGCCACCACACATGTCAAATACTCCAACACGTCCACCTAGGCGTCCTCCACCACCAGCATTGTCAAAACAACCATCGAAGGATGTTTCAAAAGAAAATGATGACAGTCCTCTACTGCCTGTGAAATCTTCAGTTTCAAAAACTACTAAGAAAGACAATTTAAAAGTAAATGGTAGAAGTCCTAACTTACCTGTAAAATCATCTTCCATTCTTTCACGTGGCTTGCCACCAACTCCCCAGGATCTCAGTTCTCCATCAGACATTCCGAAAAAAAGTAGTGAAAGTCCACCTCTACCTGCTCGTACATCTCCAAGACCTTCATTGGGATCAACTTCATCCTCAACACGTAATATACCACCCCCACCATCATACAAACCACCCCCTCCTCCACCAAATTTTAAAGCCCCACCACCTCCTGTCAAACAAAATGAACCATTGGTTCCTTTACCTCCAAAGAAAAAAGGAGGGTTTTTATAAAAGAAATACATCTTCCTTCAGTAAGAGATATAAACTGCCCTTAAATTTATCTTGATTTGCTGCCTAGGGAAGAGTCTCCCAATATGGTGTTGGATATTTAATGCTCAGTAATCCTCCCATAGAATGTGTAGTAAAATGTGGAATCTTGAAGATCATTTTAAGGGATATACATTAAGATCTTTAGAGAATGTCCATGAAGAAACCAGGCAGGTCCTATGATATGGATGAGACAGAGTAACTTTTATCCCACCAATCATTTTGTTCCAATGAAATCTTAAACTCATAATGATGTCAGCAGGGATAGGTATTTTTTTATTTTGATAGTTGATGATTCAGAATAAATATTCAAAGTTCCCAAACAAAGCAAATTATAATTTTGAACAGGTCAAAGAGTTAATTCTCTTTCTTTTAAAGTTTCTAATACTTCTAGTAATTTATTTCATCCTTACCATTTCAGTATTAATCACACACCAATGTTGATTTCTAGAAAATACGAGTTTGTCTTTACTTATAGATCACTGAATGAAATTTAATAAAACTTTTAGAATATTTATCAAATATTGAAAGATGTGCATCTTGATCGGAATGTTTTTGGAGATTCAAAATGATCTTTCAAATTGCCTTTGATGAATATAATGTACTTACGTCTGACCCACATCTCCTTCTACACCACAAATTGAATATAATGTAACTTCTACAGAATTTTTTCTCTTTATTACATATACATATTGTTCACCTACTTAAGTCTTAATTGTTCTAGATCAATGTGGAGGTAAAATGATGCATGCTATAAAATTGAGGAGTAGAGTATCAATTTACTCAGCAGTTGTTTTCATGTATTTTCTTGTTGGTGAAATTGCCCACAAAAATATTTTTTAACAGTATACATTTAAAATTGTATGGTGTACTAAGGCATATGTTTTGAATTGCTATAAATTTGGTAACAACTTTAAAAAAAAACGGTGCTATAGTAATGAATGTGCAGTAATGAAAGTGTAATAAATCATCATTACTGCAGTCAATTACCAAGAACAGTATGAACTCTTCACTTTTTATTTTTATATAATTGAATTTCTTTATTATTTAGTATTTAGGGGAAATATGTAGATTCAGTGTAAGAAAGTTGTCTAGCAATCATTGTGTCTCAGGTTTACTTTAATTTTTTTCATACTAAACCAGGTGGAGTTTTGTTGACAATCATGTTATGGCATTATAGGTGTCAAGTGTAAGTTTTTGTAAGAATCAAGCAAATTTAGTGTCAGATTTATCTGCCCTTCAAATGTTCATTTTCATGCAGGTCAATGAAATTGTAACGGACTTTACCAAAGTAATATGGAAAATGTCCTTTTTCCTAGATTCTTGTGTCGCAAATGGTCAAATTAAACCTTCAAACAAACAATTTATTTATCCTCAGACACCGAAGTGTACAAGAGGTTAATCAGTTTTTTACATACATCTTATGAATAGCAACAAAGGCAAGGTAAGGTGACATAGTTGTATTTGGTAGTTAATGAATAAATTTGTGTATATCCCAAGCTTAGTATACCACTCGACTTCATTCATAGACTTCTGCACATGGGTTTTTAAAATTTAATATGAATGGATTAAAATTATGGATTCAATTATGGTGGCTTTTTTCATTCCGTTTTTCACCAACTGCCTGATTCTTACAAAAACTGACACTTAAAATAGTTAATGGCATTGTTATGATATTTTTCTTGTTATCTAGTCATTTTTGTTTTTATTATAAATTAATTATTACTAGTTGTTATGACTGCAAGCATATCAACATTATTAGGGGCATATAAAAGATTTGCTGTGTGTGTTTCAATTTAGATATGCTCCTTTTATCATATCTTGAATATACTTAGAATTGAAGCACTCTGACAAGAAAAAAAAAGACTTAAAAAATATTGCAGTTGTACATATTTTTTATAAATACTCCTATATTCAGGTCTATTTTCAATTCTTGAGATGCTTCATGGTGCATAGCCATAAAGAAATCTTTCGGATAAAAAAGACTTTCAGAATTGCATACAGGACATTTCTCTTTGCTTTAAAAGAGACACCCAATAGTGTGGCAGTACATATCCTCCCCTAAGTGTGTAACTGTTAAACAATGTTACTGTACAAAAGTGTGTCAAGCATGATAAAGTACCCTGTTTTTCCCTAAAAGTGCTTTAGCTTGACCAGTGGAACAGCAGTGATATACTTGTAGATAAGTTGGGACAGCACAGTAAAGCATAGTGTTTTTTCTGCCCAGTTTTAGGACATGATAAGTGGCTTTAAATTCTATATCAGTATTATTTTGATAGAGCTTGGTGTTATCAGTTATATAACATTGTTTTGGTAAGTCTTACCAATTTAGAATTACATGTAGGACCAATTGATAAACGCATTTACCATGTAAGGTGGGTATTATCCCTTATATTTTATCTGAAATTTATATTTTAATTTGACTATTTGTACATGATGTTGATATTGTTTCTGGATAAGTTTGAATTGTTACTTCAAGGTTTACCAAATTATAATTAGGAAAAATATCAAACTGAAAAATTAATCTACATTTATTATAGTGTATTAAATTTTTTAAATGTTTCTCTCACAGTAGTTGTCTGATTTATTACTGTTTATATCAATCATTTTTACTATTTTTTTTCATGTTGAAGCAGATACATGTAAAATGGGACATGGGGCCTCAGAACAAAAAACAGTAAGATAAATTAATCCAACTATTCTATTTAATTTACAAAATCGGTTTGGGATTTTTAAAGTATATGGTGCTTGAATAATGATAATTGTATGTGTAGCATCCTTTTTAACTTCCTTATTTTCTAAAACATTTAGTTTTTTTAGCCAATTTTCATCTTCACTTTGATATTATTTACTTATTTATTTTTTACAAACATATATGTATTTCTTTAACTTATGATTTACATGGCTTAGTTTCAAACATTCGGATAGAAAATGTTTACACTTTATGAAACCATCAATATATCTGATAAATGGTGTGCCTTTATGACAAAAAAGATATATTTTATGAATGTGTGCAATAAATAACATTTTGAAGAAATTGTGGTTAGTTTTGAGTAGAATATATGTTGATTTCTTTATCTTAAGTAGCGTACAATATGAAATTGTAAAATTTCTTAAATTTCTGAAAGCCCGAGAAGTAGATATTCTGTGTTTCAGCGAACATGCTTAAAAAACTATGGTCGGTTGGTAGGCATTTTTTTTAAAGTTTTTTACTGTTTTTTTTTGTAGACAAGACTTTAATAGTGCATTTGTCAAAAAAGCAACTTTATTGAATGCACAAAAAATAAGGTCGGTAGAATTATCGGACACACAGGTGTTTTTAGGCCGTATGATACAACGTATTAAAAAGACATACGTTAGTATTTTTCAAATTCAAGAATTTGCTGCCAAGGACAGAAGTTTGTTACCAGTATAAATTTATCCTGCTTACTAATATTGGTAAGGATACTTCACACAATGTACAAAAATAATTAATATTGCACTCCTTGTAAGAACATAACCAGTTTACTTGAAAATCTAAGTGGTATGACCATAGCAACAATTCCGCTTGTTTCTGAGATTTTAGATACGACAAGACAATGATCAGTTTCCATACAAATGTCATGACGAAAAATGCAAAACACAAATAATTGAAATGCTAAATAACAGGATTCCCAGTAAATACTGTGTACATTAAACCTATAAAATCCTAAAATAGAAAGATGTGGATTATAGAAAACGCCCACAAGTGTCAACAATTTATCAAAATGATGACACAATTTTTTAGCTCTCCAGACCGTAGACAGTGTGAGCTATTGCCATCACTTGTCGACCGTCCTCGTCGTTTACAATTTATCAAAACTCTTCTCCTCTGAGACAACTGAGTGAATTTTTAGACGAAACTAAGCATGATTGTTCCTTAGGGTATCCTGCAAAAAATGATCGTGCGGATTTTTGATCCGTGAGAAAAAATGACCACTGTTGATAAAAATTAAACATAGGGGCAAAAGACAGGTTTTTGCAAACAACAAAAAAAAACCGTTGAATTTACCTGTTTTCTGATAGTGGGTAATATTATTCACCATCAGATGGAAGACCAATTTCGAAATTTTCAAAATGTTTCGTCGCCCGATGTATGAGTAATGGCCCCTGAAAAAAAATGTTTTTGGTCATTTTTCACGTGTACAACTTTGAAATTCTTCTCTGAAACCATGCGACAAAATTTAATGAAAGTTTGCTTCATTGTTTTTAGGGTATTCTGCTCATTTAAAATTTTTCATCGGTCAAAAGTCATGGCGGCCATTACTAAATACAGCCTTTTTTTGCTTTTCCCCCTCAACTATATAAGAATAATTAAGATGAAAGCTACTCATAAGCATGATAAATATGATATTCTAAACGGACTGCCAGTATAGATTTTTTTAGTCGGCCAGTTTGCAACCTTTTTCGCCAATTGCTTGGAATCCAATGATTTTTGGTTTCTTTAGGAAACTTTATGTTCCAAGTTGAATGGAAGTTTGTTCTTGGTGGCCATTTTCCAGATAATTTCTATACTTGGTTTGATTTCAACGATTTTGGTTTCCGAATTAAGCGCCGTCTCTGAATTGAATGGTGATGATAAAAATGTTGTTTAGCCATGGTTTAACTTCATTCTGTTTTGTTTTTTTTTTTTTTTTTTTTATCAAATGTGTACATGTATTTAGCTAAATAAAATAATGCCCTCTCAGACCCGGTGGTATAACATGGCATATTGGACCCCTGCCCAAATTTTTCTCAGAGGTTCTCAAACACTTTGAAGTCATTTCCAACATTTAACAGTGCCTAAGGTACTCATTTGAACTCATGGTATTCATCAATATATACTCTTTTTCAGCAACTTTTTTTGTCAAACATGGTAACAAAACATGATACTTTTACTAACTTAGTTCATAGGGCATGGTTTGCCGGGTTAGGGATTCGGGCTCTTCGAGAGCCTTTTGTTTTTGTTCGTTTTGTTTTTTGTTTTTTGTTTTTTTTTTTGTTTTGTTTTTTTGTTTTTTATTGTTGATATTCGTTGATAATGACACAAATATCTAAAGAGTTCTTTTTTGATTTATTTGTGTTAAAGTGTTACTCGGTTGTCCGGTCAGCGAATTTTATTAACGAAGTGTACAAATGTACGACTGTCCATAAATCCGCAAATTCCCACGCCACAGATAATGGTGACTCTAATGTTTCCTTAAGTTGTCTTATCTGTCAGTCCAAAAAGATCACACAGGTGACACTGTCTAGTTTAAACTGAGATAAAAGGCAGTTTTCATTCCTGAATGTCAATGTGTCCCTGGATTGTATATGTGTTATGACTTCTGTTTATCATGTAGCGGAGTGGATTCAAGAGTTGTTCATGTGCAAAGATTGGATTTACGTATAGAACAAAAAAAAAAAAAAAAAAAAAAGAAAAGAAAGAATTCAAGCTGTGAAAAAATGACTTCAACTTTCACTTTGTTGGATTATTGCTTATTCATTACCGTGCTTTTAGTTTCGGGACTAATTGGAGTATACTATCTTCTGAAGGAAAAATGGCGGGCAAAAGAGTCGACTTCAGACGACATTTTAATGGGTGGCAGAGAAATGCCTGTATTCCCCGTGGCTATGTCGTTAGTAGCAAGTTACATGTCTGCCATTACTGTGTTAGGTGTACCTACCGAGATGTATGTGTTTGGAACCCAGTACTTCCTTGTTGGGTTTGCGGGTCTGCTGACCTACCCAGCTACATGCTACGTTTTTCTGCCGTTCTTTCATAACTTGCAGCTAAATAGTGCATATCAGGTTTGTATAATAAAATAACACTTTTATGTTTTACATTAGAACAGAGATATCAAAGATTTGTACAGGTATATCCCGCAAACAAAGTTTGGGTACAAATGTATATATGTATTACGATTAATTTTATAACGCTGTTGTTTTCGAAAATTATCCGATTCAAATGTCAATGTTTCATTTACAGTTTTTAGAGTCTCATACTTCTGCCTCAAGTCTTCTGTCTCCTTATACTTCATATTGCTTTCCTTTAATTTCGTATGAGCAAGATCTTCAGAAAAAAAATGAATTTTGTAATCTCTTCTTTAGCTCAGTCAAGCACGTAAATTCGTTTGTGGTATCGCACGAGCACACATCATTTATAGTTGAATTCGCAGTTCCAAATTAGTTTCGAGGTTCTGTCACAAAATATTGTTACATGTATGTTCAAAAGCTTCTGAGTAAGCATTCTGGAATTGGAAAAGGCAGGTATTCAGTTTAGTTTTCCATTATTAAGTTTTTAATGGCGTCCGAAAAAAAATTTGTAGATGTTTCTAAAAATTCATCATTTGCAAGAGAGGAGAAGGATAGCTCCTCATTCGTCTGTTTCCGCTGTTAAAATTGAAGTAGTCTGTATATATCACGCCGTTTCAGAGGCTGATTTATTTTCCCTGTTTCTTGAATATTGTAAATCTCCTGTCTTCGAAGAGAATCCAGAGGAGATTTATTCAATCCTCGGTAGGGTTGCCACTGTCTGAAATTTCGGTAGCACTCCATTTACGTGAACGCTGTGTACACCATGTATCTATGATCACTATTTAGAATGACAATTTGACGACAGTTGGACATAGGCACTCGAACCCACAATGTACGTTAGCCACTCACTTGACTGCGAGGAAGCTGAATCGATTTGATTCTTCAACAATTTATTACGATTTTTTTCACTTTAACGAGTCTGTTGTTAATGATGGCGACTCATTTCGCCGAGAAGCTCTTGGGCTTGATGCGAGTAAATGCAACACTGGCTTCGAGTTCGACTATCGAGAAAGGAGAATTCTAGCTTACTGCGTGCAGTCGGCTGTCCTATGCAATATCAGTAAAAATCCAAATGTTTTTAATTGACAAAGAATAAACACAGAAAATGAAATACAAGTGGTTTTACAAAATACTTCTGGTCACAATGAAAGTTCCAACCGGCGTCAAGTAATGATTCAAATTTATATAGAGAATCTATGTTGCCAAGCCAATGAAATTTGTTGTGGTGACTTAGTAATTAGAAAAGTATAACGGAACTTCCAATCATAGGACACGTTGGCCATTTAAAAAGGAAAATTACAAAATGTTTAAAGTTTTCTTTTTTTTTTTTTAAATATCTTCAGCATAATTATGAGAGTGAGAGTACACATAAGAAAATTTATTCAGCAAGCTTAACCTTGATAACAGTAATAAAATGAAATGACCTTATAAAGATGATTTTTAATTAAAACAACCGAAATCTGTGTCTAATTTATCAATAACTTGTCTGTCTACATACATGTAACGACAACTAACTTTGATGGTATATTTTTCGGAAAAAATGTGGATGTGCATATAAATGAAGGTAATTAATGTCCAGCCACTGCAACTGGGGATAATCCAAATTGCATAAAAAAAAACTTTCAGACCATGGGCCAGCATACCCCCAAAGGGATTTTTGTAGACATATATATAATGATTTAGTGAAGACATGCATGTTTAAAGCATCACTTCTTTTACATTTTACAGTTCAATAAATATGATTGATCTATTGTTGTTTATTGTATATATTATGAGAAGTCAGAAGAGTGTTGTTTACTTCTTGTTTATTCATTTAAAGTTTTTTTTTAAAATGTAATTAAATTTTTCTATTGACCATTTTTCAAATCGCTGTACTGATGTTTTGTTTTCATTTGCAATTTTAACACAAAAACCTACAAAAACTTGCTTCAAGGTTTTCATCTCTCAAAAATGGAGTCTGCCTTGTGAAAAAAGGACTGAAGATAGTGTTATGGTAACTCTAAGAGTTCTAGTAGAACAAGACGTCGCGTGGATATAATATTTTTATTTCCTAGTATATCACATGTAAATGGAAATACTCGTGTACAAAGAAAGGGTTTGAGCTGTAATAGGAAAAAATAATCATTGACGATGGAAACTGGTTGATTTTTATATGATTTATTATCATTTATAGGGGTATTTTTTTTAGTCTCAAAATATGGATACGAAACAAAATTTTCATTATTTATGGATTTTGTCATAAGTTCTCCATTCTCATATACGTTTAAAGACTTCCTAAGTATTCAATATTCATTACAGGTGCTTTTGATTGGAACCTGGTGATTATGAGGCATACTTCTAAATTATTTGATTTAACATCCGTTGACCAACAAAGAAATTCCAGTTTGAGGATATTTTGGAAATTCAAAAAATTCGTAATTGCCTATTTGATGATGGATTCCATAAAAACTGAAAAATATCAATAACCTGATGGTTAATTCAAAAGTTGCTAGCTGGTTGCTATAAACATATACGATAAAAACCTGTAATGAAAAAGTTGTATTGCATTGGCGTGTATGTTGTGTCGAAAACATAATTGTTTCGTTAAAAACATAAAAAATAACTGATGAAATATGAAATGTTTTAATAATAATACATGTAAATATTTAATGCACATCATTTTGTGCTTTATGGTCATTGTTAGAAAAAAAAATATTTAGCGGCATGACAATGTTCCTTGTTATTCAGTTTTTTTTAAATAAGGCATTTTCTGCCCTTCAAACACTTTTTGTTGGACCCAAATGTATCATGATAAATTATTTTTACGAACTGTCTGGTTTCTACTCTAGACGATTTTTTATAAGGATGGGGGTAATATTTTGAATTTTAGACCACTTTTTTTCAAAAGGTTCACAACTTTTTCATACAAACAGAAAGAATATTTTGGCTTTCTTTTAATTCATATGCATTGTCAAAACAAAAAAAAAAACCGAACAAACAAAAAAAAAAAAAAAACTTGTTTCACTTGGATGGAAGGAAAATGTTTCAAAGACAAATACTTCAAAACGACCATATGGCTGCATTTTGGCAAACAGGCGGATTTATCAACCTATATACAGCGTTGGCCGAAAAAAACCCCTCTCGGTAGAGATTTTTGTTATCTGGTCCATGGACTATTTGTAAGCGGAACCTTTTCTAATCTGCTCAATGGTCGGATTTTGAGAAATTTTACAGGAAGTTTTGGCATCATATAAAGATATGCATGAGGGTTTTATGTTTAAACCTTATTTAAACTGCTCATTGGTTTTTAATGAAACATGAACACGTTTTTTTTTCTAGTTTTACAAATTCGACGTTTAATACATTGGTATATTTCAGCATTTTAAGAAATAAAAATACGTACTTTTGTGAATAAGCTTTTATTTAGTATGAGGCATTGAATCGCTAAACCTGCAAACGGATGATAGTCACATGTAGTAAAAATATGATAAAATGTTTCTTTACCTAAAAAAACTGCTCTTTTCACATTTTAGTATCTAGAACTCCGTTTTTCGAAGGCTGCAAGATACTTTGCTGGAAGTATATTTTCCCTAGAGATGGTAAGATACTGTACTGTTGTACCATGTATATGTACATGTATGTTTATTTAATCATGTAAAATACACGAATTGCAATTCAGTTTTATAAGATCTAATACATGTACATGTATATAAAAAATATTTATATACATGTATGTACATGTACGTTTGTTTAACCATGCGAGTCGCAATTCAATTTTATATACAATGTATGATCTCATACATGTACATGAATATAAAAAAAATATTTAAGAAATTAGGCGATTCAGTAATAGTAATCACGAAAGGACAAATGGAGTCGCGTAGACGTATTACTGGCTTAAATGTATTGAATAACCTAGGAAAGCTGTGTGCTCCTCTATCATGGTTGGTTATTATTTTTCTGTTTTGTTTAATTCATTTGAACACATTTTCAGTTGCAACTTTCCGTAAATTGCACTACGACAGCGTATCCGTTTTCTGTTGTAATATAATATAATCTGATTAAGTTCGTGTAAGTAGAATATAATGATTACATGCATGAAACACGTGGAAGATTCATTCAACAACATACCAGGCGATGAGACAACGCTCTGCTCATCTGCACGTTGTAGAAAAAATATCTGAATTAGGCCAGTTTCAAATACATGTAGTGTTACCATGCTTTAATATGTACATATGTATATCAGGAATAGTTGAACATATTTGTATGTTCTAATACATTGTAACTATATCTATTCCATATATTTTAATTCACAGCTTTTATACATGGCAGTGGTATTGTATGCACCAGCTCTAGCATTAAATCAAGGTAACCCAAAGGAAATTCAATCCTATGCCGTAACTATCCTTAGACACCCGCTTGTTTGGTGGTGTAGGTAGGGCGAGGGAGTGATACATGTAACGAATCCGTATTCTAGATATTTCTATATCCAGCAGATGATATTAATAAGGATATTACTAGCTTATTACACTTATACAAACAATTTTACCCAGTTATATGATAATTACAATGTATGGTAGACACATCGAAAATAAACTTGAGGAACCAAGGACACCATCCAATATCTAATTTGTCTCACGGTCGATTTAGTTGTATATGCGCTTATTTCATACTTGTAGATAAACATTGATTTCCCTGCTTTTATATGTTGCTCCTAGTGATAATAATCCACAATTTTGAACCCGAAAAACAGTCTGATTTTCATTGACATGCATGAATAAAAACGTAAAAGAAAATGAATGTTTTTGACACTCATTAAGTCCCATGTGTATATTTCAGTGACAGGGCTATCGATATGGGGATCAATCATCAGTGTAGGTGTAGTTGTTACATTTTACACGTCAATGGTGAGTTCTAAGAATTTACTATACCTATTGATTTATGCGGGTACTGTTTTGTGTTTGAAACTACTGAAACCACTCCTAGCCATGTCTTACTAACTTAACCCATATAAAGACATACTAACTATATCCAGCATATGCGTAATAATCTAAAGCATACAATTTTTGGTCAGACGTGTTAATCTCAACGAAAGTACAAGAATGTAAGAATGTTTTTTATAGAAGAATATATCTCTAACAACAATATTTTAGAGAACTAAATTAGAAGCGTCACCATTAATACATGTTATAAACTGTATTTTGACAGGGGGGTTTAAGAGCAGTGCTATGGACAGACACGTTCCAGATTTTTATTGTTGTTGGTGGACTCGTTGGAATTATAGCTATCGGTAGTGATAAACTTGGAGGTCTTGCTGAAGTCTGGCATATAGCAAACTTAGGCGGAAGAATCGAGTTCTTTAAGTAAGTATAAATCAGGGCTTAATCAAATAATTGGCTAAAATGATGTTTTATCGAGGGCATTCGTTGTAAGTTTATACTTTTCTTGGTGTTAAATTGGGTCAATTCTGTCTTTAATTTCTTCAAAAAATATATTGTTATTACGATCAAGAGAATCATCATGATCACAGTACTTGTATTGATATGAAATTGCCGACAATATACTTTTATGTAATATGAACTATTTTTTTTTTCATCATGTTGGTTTATTTCAGTTTTGACCCAAGTCCCTTCGTCAGATGTACATTTTGGGGACTTATTATTGGAAGTTTTGTAGGCCAGTTAACCATCTATGGAGCTAATCAAACTATGTTACAGCGATACATGAGCATCAGCAATGTACGAAACTCACAAATGTACGTATATGTGTAGCTCAAATTGAAAATTATGTATACATGTATTGTTTGAAGGAAAGAGGCAGTAAAGTCACAAGTACCACAAATGAGGGGAAATCCTGGGACAAAACAAAACCGTGAACACAAAAACGACAACATCCGAAGAACAAATTTCTTAACACAAAATAACCGAAAAAAGCGGAGAAAACGAACCCAGGTACTCCGGAAGGATAACAATTCCTACAAGACAGCCACTGTATTGTTCCTTGAAGACCAAGTCCAGTAAAGAAACTGATCTCAGAATTAATAACAGTCCAGTGCATATAGAACTGTTAATATAACGATTTGTACTCAGCTGTGATAGTGTCAGAACAGCTTTTGCACTGAGGGTTTCGATAAACTAATAAAAAAAACATTTACTACGTTGTTTTCACCAATACAAAACTTTGATACAAGAAGATAGTAGCACTTGCAGATTCTTGATTAAAAAATGGTACTGCTCACCCATATTTTACGAAAATATAGTCTATAATATTTATTTACAACAAAATCCGATGGGTTTATCGAGTGCCTCTTCTCATTGTATGTTAATGGTCTTATACAAAGTGTATAATTTTTGTTCAGATCATTTGTCTGTACGAACCTTTTTGTGGGAGGGATGTAGTCTTATTCTGTTACCCTCTCACTTGATATATTTGTCCGTTGATATTATATAACCATTAGTCTAAGGACAGAAAATAAAAAAAGACATCACATATAAAATAATGTTGGACTCTGCAAGAAAACTATGTTCAGAAACCAAAAACTGACAATAAATCAGCAATGCAATGCCAGTAATATCTGTGTGCTTATTATAGTTTGAAAAATTGCCTATTACAGATGTTTTTAGCTTACCTGACCCAAACGGCCACGCGGGCTATTGCCATCGCTTTGCGTCCGTCGTCGTCATTAACAATTTTTCAAAATTCTTCTCTGACACTACTCAATCAATTAGAACCAAACTTTGTATAAAGGTTTATATAGGTATTTTGACATAATCTGATGGGTTTTTTTTTTTATCCGCAGACAAATATAACCGTCGTCACTTAAATAGATCAAAGAGGTCATACAGTAGTTTTTTTCTCATATATCCCTAAAACCGCTGGTTTAGCCATATTCTGAAATGATGATAAAAATGTTCAGTATAATAAGATCTGTCTGTGAATTCTGTCAACCCATGATAGTTATTGCAAGTTTTGGACATATTTTTTTTTTCTATTTTAATGTTATTACTTTCAAATTTCCTTTCCTAAGCTACTGGACGTAATTCTATAAAATCCAAATTTTTACGCTGGGTAAAAGTGTGTTGTATTGAGAGATCTGTGGTCCAATTTTTATGAAATCCACTAATACATATTGAAATTAATGCCTTTTTGATGTGTTTATATTTTGTTATTGCTGATGTTAATTCTTTCAAAAATTTTCTCCTGTGAAACAAACAACTGGACAGAACCCAATGAAAGTTGATAATTATTATTATTCCTTAGGTATTAGCCTTGAAAAAAAATAAAAATAAAAAAAAATAAATAAAATGAAGCTTTTCAAGCCAGGTTAGAGATTCAGGTTCTTTAGAGCCTCTAGTTAATTTTTGTTTTAACTTTTTTCAGAGCTCTATTCATCAGTTTACCAGCAGTTATCCTTATCATATCATTAGTTTGTCTCTCGGGACTTGTCATTTACGCGGCGTACGCATCATGTGATCCTCTACTTGATGGCAAAATATTAGCAAGGGATCAGGTATAATTAAAGCAGTGTCTTCACAAGGGAGAATGTAAAAATAAGTGAAATAATCATCAAAGTTGACTTCTCTGATTTATCGTCACAATATAACAAAACATTTGTTCGCAAATGTCCTCTAGTGGTACCCACGCTGCAACTTTTAGAATATGGTATAAATATAAACATATATATAAATATATACATGAATATAAAGTTTAAGAGGAAGTTTTCGTCTATTGGCAAACCCTAAGTCAAGTTATCAAACAAATTTATATAAAGATTGTTTCATATTATTTAATTGGTCTGACAAGAAATTGCGGAGAAAAATGAACAATACAGGAAAAAATGTGACGAACAGACGCTCGCAGCAAGGCACTTTCAATGGAAACTTCTTTTTATTACCGCTATAACCTTGGTTCCCTTGATTACTTTATGTCTCAGGAATATTTATTTTACAAATTGGATACAATCACATAAATCACAGTCTGTATAAAGTAAAGATTTTGTCCGTTGTTAGCATTGCTTTCATGCACGGAAGTAACCATATTTTGCTTAACATTTCCCCCCTTATATCCACACGTACTTAATTTAATACGTTGTTTTCATTTCAGTTATTGCCATACTTTGTTATGGAGACATTAGGATCTATACACGGAGTTCCTGGTCTTTTTGTTGCTAGCATATTTAGTGCTTCTCTCAGGTTTGTACTTATAGTTAGAAATTATAGGCGACATTTGGTTCGTTTAAAACTTTTACCCGGTTGTTCCTTTTTCTGAAAGATGCAAACCTGAAGATACATTGTACATATAAATAACACTGACATCACTACCTTATATGGTATGGTTGATAATCTCCTTTGAATACCGATGGTGTTAGAAAATAAAGGTGCAGTACAGAATGTACATTTTGAAATGAACTTTTATTACCATATCTGTTATAAATAAAAACAAACAAAAGAAACTGGGAAATTAATTCGAATTAGTTCGGCATACATGTTGTATATTCCATGGTCTTAGTCTGTGGATATTCACAGCATAAAAAGACTTATTGAAAATCCACTACTGTACTCACAAATAAGTGTTGCTCCTATGTTATTCAGCTCTATATCATCCTGTCTAAACGCACTGTCTATCACCTTGCTGGAAGATCTAATCAAGCCCACACTGGATCAATGTGGAAAAACTTTGTCCCCACGTTCTGAAGCTAGACTTGCTAAGCTCCTAGGTAAGTATCTTTGTAGTTCTAAACTTTTGGCAGTCCATTGAATATCGAGGTTCATGATGATCATGCAATAAAATTACTGTGTTTCGTTTTCACACCGACTTTTTTCAGCAATCGTCTGACTATTTTGAAATACAGTATCTGCTTTTATGCATATACGCGCATACAGATTTTATTTTTATATGTGTAAATTTATATGTAGTTTCTCTCATTTTTTATTGACAATGCCTCGTGAGACCGTCAAGGTTTTATAATGTTTTGGAATGTTACTGGAGATCAGTATGTGATACTTCAATAACTTACTATTTGTCTTTTCTTCTAATTTAAATGCTTTATTTTTCAATTTTACATCGATATTGGTATATTTTATTCACAACCTTATGTAAGAGAAATCAGAGCAACCATAATTCGAACGGTAATAATCCAGGGTTGACGACAAACAAACAGACACACACAACAATGTTCATGACATAACCGAAATAATAATCATACACATGTTTATAGAAATACGAGTGAGCAACACGAACTCCATAAAAACTGAGAGCACAGACTAGATACTGGCTAGGTAAACGTTCTCAGCTTTACAGAAAAAAACCCAAAAAAACCGAGTTACTAAAAACATTGTCACGTCCGGAATGGACGAAAGAGATGGTCGAAAGAGAAATACTAAGACACCGTCTCATGGTACAGATGGATACATCATAACAATCCGAGGGTTCACGATTACGAACAGAAGACTTGTGTAGTGATGACTTCAATTAAGTAGAAACACAATTAACCCTTTTCCAGAAACCTAATTATAAGAAGTCTAGCCCGAAACAAAAAAAGTACGCGTTGTTTCGGCGAGATCTTGCATAATGTATATGTATGTTGTTATATGAAAAATCCATACTTAGGTACTGGAAACTGGTTGTGAAAGGAAAAAATCATGATAAAAAATCTGTTTTAATTTATTGCGAACAATATTTTTGAGAATAATCAGAATTAATTGTTATACTCTACTTATGAGTTACATGCACGTAAAACATTTGATTACGCGTTTTAAAGCTCAAAGAAACCTACATGAAACTATTTTTTTTTCAATCCAGGTGTTCTTGGAGGAGTTATCGTTATTGCTTTAGCATTTTTGTGTTATTTCCTTGGAACGACAGTTTTGCAGGTAAAATAAATCATTGCAGTAAGACTTGAACATTAGCGGATAATATATTGATAAGTTAACGCATGTACATGTATATGTCCCGAGAACTAGTCCGATTTGCTTATTTCCATAACTTAGTTGTTTGACTGTTCTCTGCAGGGCGTTTTTGTTCTGGACAATTTGATTTTCTTCGCCGGTTTTCATAACTGTATATAGTCTTGATTGCGCACGTGCATTACGCGTAAATGTAAAAATAGGACAAGTTTATATCATTTGTATTCAGAAATGATACCATATGCATGAACCTAATTGAGCTTCTAATTTTATGATATTTAGATCATGATAACAGTTTTAGGAATGGCAGGAGGACCATTGTTGGCTCTGTTTGTAATGGGTATGTTCATGCCCTGTGTTAATGCAGTGGTAAGTATTATGTTAATTTTGCGACATACATGTATATGTAAATGTATAGCCGTTTATTTAAAGTAAGTGCAATTTTTTGTATTATTGTTTTAGATTATACCAGTCTACTAGATTACACATAAGTTTTAGATTTAACTTAAAAAGGAGTTTGAACACTGTTAGTTTATTAAACATTCCTTAAATGATATTTATGTCATTCGGGTTATATTCCAGGTTACAGGCAATACACTTCTGTTGATTTCCACTTGTAACAAGTAATTAGCCGAGTATCATGTTCGCTTCTCAGTTACTTAACTTAAGATGATAACATTACATCATATACTGCAATCACACTCGTCAAAGAAGAGAAAGTGGAAAACCATAAATCCGTGCTATCTTCTTTTAGTTTCTCTACTAAAGACGATAATTGTGATCTACCGTCTATGTACTGGATTCCTAAACTCCACAATAATCCATAAAACAACGCTACATAGCTGGATCTGCAAAATGTACATGTACCACCAAACCTCTTTCAAAACTTTTTTAACTTCAATACTCACAGCTGTCAAAGAGGGTCTTCAGTCATACCACGACACTTGTTACTCCATTAGTGGTATTACTATCCCAGTGGACCCTGAAAAATTCGAAAGATCTGCTGGAAATTCTCAATTTAAGATACACTCCTTGAGACGTTCACGTTGACCATTTTAGCGTTCTTACATTGTTTACTGTGCGTTTACATATCATTTTGCGTTCGTTTTAATGCACGATAAACACACGATAGAAGCGATCGTTTATTTTTGTACATTGATTATTTCTTTGATTAAAGTATTATTTTTGTATATTTTGCTATTAATTCATATAACTTCATTAATTTTATTTTCTATTTTTTCTGTCTTCATTAAATGTCAATATCATTATTTTTCGTCGTTCGTCTAACGTACGTTTAAACGCACGATATGAGCGTTCGTCTATCGTGCGTTTAAACGCACGCTAGGAGCGTACGTTTATCGTGCGTTTAAACGCACGATGGGAGCGTCCGTTTAAACCCGCGATAGAAGCGTTCGTTCATCGTGCGTTTGGTGAGCGTTTAGCATGCGTGTGGGAAACCTAAACGTCTCAAGGAGTGTAATTACATGTATAAGGATACAATATCATTAAAGCCTATGATTTTTTTTCGACCATTTATACTTTCATTCCCCATGCTCGTTTTAAATCCGGACACAAATATTATACATCGTTGTTACTAAAAAAAGATGGTACACCTAGATATAGATACATGTACATAGTAAATGTACTTGGCAGAGATTCTTCATACTTTGTGAAAAGCGATTCCAAATCATCTTCCAAATATACCGAAGAAAATATTTCCAAAATGCTGGAAATTTTGATCGGTAACATATCTGTCCAGTGTGGTTTATGTTTTTTTAACAAACGATCGTCATTCCAATGGTTACAAATTGTGCTCCTCCACTTACTGACCTATTCCTTCTTATGAAACTGATTCTATAGCTTATAGCATCCAAAGGAAAGAACATCGTTTTACCAGATTTTTATATCTCAGTTTCTGCTATTTAGGTGACGTGTTACAAATATCGTTCAGAAATCTTAGTTTCGGGGATTGTATATATCGCATCTACCCTAAAGACTTTTAGATAAAAGATACTATAGACACTGTGAAGTTAGCCTCATATCTTGACACTAAGATATCGATGGAAAAAGAAAACTATCGACAAAACTATACGGCAATCGCAATGTCTTTTCGTTCCGTATTGTAAACTTTCCTTTCACATTGGCAACATTCCTTCAGCATTTACGTATGGAGTTTTCATGACACAACTCATACGTTATGCAAGATCTTACCATAACTACGCAGACTTCTTGTACCGCTGGACATCTTACAATTAGGCTTCTGGAATATGTTGCTACTAACTGAAGTCATCACTACAGAAGATTTATGGTCGTCATCATGAACTCGTGGATCGTTACGGTGTATCCTTCTGCACCATGAAAACCGATTTGTTCAACCTGTCATTCTTTCCCTTCCCTCTTTCGACTACTCCGGACTTAGACTTTTTTTCTGAGCAACTAGGTGGTTGTATTTAGAAAAACAGAGGACCCTTACCCTATTGGTACACCTGGTCTATGCTCCCAGTTTTTAGTGGAGTCCGAGTTGCTCATTGACTTTTGTTTCTTTGTACGTATTATTTTGGTTATGTCATTTATTGTGTGTGTCTGTTTTTTCCTGTCCGGTCTTTGTCCCTGGATTACATTCTTTTGATTTCCGCTAGAATCGTTGTTCCCTTGATTACTCTTATTAAGCACGAAGTCATGACAAAATAAAACAAATACAAAACAAATAGGAAAAAAATCTTCCGGTTGCATGCTTTAAATATCAAGTATGCATCGAAAATAAATATAAGTAAATGTTAGAGTGTTATTCTTATTTTGAAATTGATCTTTTTGCAATACCTATTTACACAAATGTAGAATTACAGATACTGTGCTTTTTTTTTTACCTCATACAGGGAGCAGTTACTGGAGTCGTCGTGGGAACGGTAGTCATTTTTTGGATTGTCATTGGAGCTTTTGTTTACAAAGCACCGCTACCCGAGCTCCCTTTTCGGACAGACGGTTGCTCAGTTGCTCACGAGGTTCATGATTTATTTAATCAATTTTCAAATCGACAGCCAGATTTCAGCGCTACTGCACATCCTGATATAATTACACAGCTGGTTACTGCAGAGCCTATGGATTGGTCTGTATATTAAGCTAAATTGTTAACTTATCATCTTAACACTTAAAGCTAGAGGCTGTTGTTCAGTACAGTCAAACTTTGCTTTGAAAACTGATACCCTTTAATTGCTTTCCAGTCAGTCGGTCTTAAGATATTAAACAGTCGTTGTAATTTACTGGTAGCATACTTTTGCCTATCACTTCTATGCTGTCATAACTGAACGGTATTATTTCGTCACATGTTAGAAGTTAGGAATACTCACTCTGTCAAATTTATACTACAAACTACATGTATGATGACGCATGTGTCAAAGATTTTTTTTATTTAGACCGAGTCAAAATAAGAAAATACTCCATAAACTGGTGCTTACCGGTTTAACGCTAACCTTTTATGACCCTTGTTCTGTCGGGCAAGTAAATGGAAATTCTGCTTGCCCGCCACGCCCCCGCCTGAATCCGCCCCTGCGAGCAGAGAGGCAACCTCTAACACCATATCATGTATACACACTATATTAAAATAGATAATACAGTTATATAATTAACTTTCTGATAGGACAACAAAATTTTGTCCATCATCTCATAGACCAAAGTTCGTAATGTGATTCTGATGTCATCAATCTTTTTTCCTTAAATTGTGATACTAAAATTAAATTATCAGGAATGACTTTATATTTTGTCGGTCTATTTGAAATAACCTCGAGATTGAGGTTATTTCTTGATAGAGCGGAAAAATAAAACAATCATAGAGGTTTAAAAAATGATTTTAAAATACAGGCAAACTTTGTGTTTCGTAAATTATGTTGGTTGTAAATATATTATGTGTTTGATAGTAGTCTATACACAATTCCAGGTCTGGTTTCAACACTGTCTATAGACTGTCTTTTCTCTGGTACCCTACATTAGCCATTGGAGTCTCTATTGTTGTTGGTATCTTTGTTAGTTGTTTAACTGGTAAGTGTTTATTGAATCTAATAAAAGTTCAGCCGTATAAGGAAACAGGCATTATAATGGGTCTAAACTGTGCACTTTTCTAAAGAACCCTACAGTGAATGGCAGTGCCTATATCAGTTTGACTTTTTGAATTTTTAGCCAGTCATTTCATTAGCTTCCGCACAAAAATAAAATAGTTTACAGTATATTATTGGTTATGAGTGTTATGAATTCAGGTTATATACAGTGCTCAATAGATCAAAAAACGGATTGTGTGTAGTTTTAAGTCCTCAAACTTATACCTTGTAAAATAATCATGCTTCGATTTCATTCTTTTTTAAAGTTTTTGAAATAAGTACCTTCTGCATGTAATTATCAGAGGTATAAACGTACCATTTTGTTTTAGGATGGCGGAAGGGAAAGATAAATTCCCGTTACATCTACCCAGTGTCTGAAAAATTGTGTTGCTGTCTGCCAAATTTTATTCAACAATGCTTCAACTGCAACTCATTATGGAAATATGTAAGTTGATTTTCAACTTTGTAAATGAATGTCGATTTTTTATAAACCAACTTCTTAGAGTTTGTTGTGTTCGACATGAAGCATACATGTCACTGGTGGGCATGAGGTGATGTCAATGATAGCCGTGTCCCATTTGAAAAGTTCTTGCTTTCTAACATCTAGTTTTATTTCTATTTTAAACATATACATGTAGAACCTATGTTATCGATGCCAAAAGTCATACATCCGTGAGTAATCTAACTTGATTTGTAACACGCTTTCTGATTGGCTATCTATAAGCTAAAAAGGCCTAACTTGGTTGATCCACAATCTGCGGCTCCTATATACAATGAAGCTATGATTACGCATCCTTTATCAACATTCGGATTCATTCATTCATTCTTTCATTCCTTTATTTCTTCTTTACAGATATTTGATTTGAAATAACAAAAAGTATACATACAAAGAGTAAGACAAAAATAATTGAAATTGAAAACCTATATACATACATGCACTAAATGTTAAAAATCATGTCAAAGTGCTATAAAAATGTTAGTGATCTTAAGGAAGGTTAAATCATGCCTGTCTTGCCACAGCGTTACAATAATAAAGAGCTTGTGTTGTAATGTTTTACATGTACAGACTTTAAAGAGTAATCAAGGGAACCAAGGTTATAGCAGTAATCAAAAGAATGTAATCTAGGGACAAAGACCAGACATGGAAAGCAGGCATACACCAAAGAACATAAAGTAACTAAAATTATACGTACAAAGTAACAAAAGCAAATGAGCAACTCGGACTCCACTAAAAACTGGGAGCATGGACCAGGTGCACCGGTAGGGTAAGCGTCTTCTGCTTTTCTAGAAACACCCGCTGAGTTGCTCATAAAAAGTCAAGTCCGGGGTAGACAACTGAGAAAAGGAAAACTAAAGCTTCTGAATTTGAACTTGAATAAGTACATGTAATATACGTACAAGTACTATGTTTCGGAAATAAACAAAAAATATTAGTTAAAATATACAAACCATAAAGTTTCACTCTGCCACAGAAGTTGTTTTCACCATCATTTGATTTCATGTTATTTGTTTTCATAGAACCAGCAGATAGGAAGTGAGTTACTTTCTGATGACGAAGACGATGACATTCCAGTAACAATTTACACGAAAACAAAAAGCAAAGAAAATGTCCATCTCATGTCGAAGGCTGCTTCTGATAATTCGGATAATTTTGAAGCAGATCTGAAAGATATGGTGGAATCTAAAGTGTAAATCGGTGATACCTTTATACGGACTGTTTTAGATAAATGATAAAAGATCACTGAATGGCTGTCAGATTTTTTGTAAAGGTTCTACGCTACGGTAAAATGAAAAAAAAACACATCCCCGTATATACCAGTAAAGGCTTTATTAACACTTGCGTTTTGCTGAAATCGAAACGTACAGATTCTGCAAGTTTCTCTACTTTTGTTTCATGACTGTCTGTCATTTTAGCATAATCTCCATTTTGTACGTTGATGACGTTATGGGCAACACCTTGCTGACAAATTACGTTAGTTAAACAAACAATATTCCTTCCATTCAAATTATACATGTTATGATTAAAATGCACATGACGTATTAGCAATGGCCTGCGATTTAATTTCCGATTTACATCAATAAAGACTGATTTTATTAGACTATTCTCCTGTTATCTAATTCTTGATTTAAACCATTTGTCCACTAACCAGGAAAAATGCAGGCTTTGACATGCTCGAGTAGAGAAATAATTTAAACGACTCATTACTGCAGGATAATCAATATATAAACATAGCTTTGTCCAAAATAACATTTCATCATTAGGCATAAAAGTGGAAACGCCCAAAGGCATGTCCTTATTCTGGACCAAGATCAAGATCTGAATTAAAATCAGAACCTGATTTTCAGGGAAAAAATCGAAAAACACAATTATATTCAGTGACATTTAAACATCGTTTGACAATCTGGTAGACGGACGTCCATGTTTAGTCTTGCAGAGAAGCCAGGGGACAGCACTATTCAGTGTAGTAACAATCCTGTAATTTGGCGTACAAATTATTCACTTTTCCAGAATTTGCAAGATTCGTAAATTTTCTTACGTCTAGAGTGAATTTCGATCGTAAAACGGTGTTAGAAGCTTGGGACAAGTAAAATGCAAAACGTCATAAGCGGTAGGAAAAAATCATGTGTAAAGCCTTTAGCTCGTCAGAAAAAAAATACAATAGGATAGAAATGATAGAAAAATTTCTGGGAACTTACAATGTAGGGCTGTTATTTGCTGTGTGCCTTCATGCAATAAGAACCCAATGTTGACAGATATTGTGTGGGTTAACAAAATGTTTTCCTAAAACTACACACATTTCATTTGTGATAATCTGGGTAATGTATGGGGATTGTATGAATTATTAGAAAATACACTTTAAGCAATTTTATTTTCTCATTTTTTTTGTAAATGGGCTTAACAGAATAAAGTGTCGTTTTTTTAATAAATGATTGTAATTGAACCTAAACGCCCTCCAATACAATAAAAGAAAAAGCATTGCATGCCCGAAGGCAGGGGGTCAGGGGTTACAAAGATATTCCTTTACCGATCGGAAGCAAAAAAGAATTGAGCCTTAAATTGGTGAAGCAGTACTAAATTAGGGGAAAATGTTGTCAAGAACTGTAAATTCAATCTCTGAACCCCCTTTTTGGGTTCGCATTGTATATGTATATTAAGATAAGTATTATTCTTTGCATGCAGTCTACAACATGACTGTGGAAAGAAATTTTAAATAATAAAGTCGTTATAACTACAAAGTTAAGTCGTTGTTACGAGGAAGTCGTTATATCTAAATCGTTATAACGATTTACTAGGTCATTATAACGAGTTTCCAAGTTGTTATAACGAAATACTAAGTTGTTATAGAGAGATACAAAGTCATTATAGCGAGTTAGCGAAGTCGTTATAACGAGATATTAAGTCATTATAACGAGTTACTTAGTCATTATAACGAGTTTCCAAGTCTGGTACTAGTGGGCCTCCGTACTGTGACGATCATCTATTTCATGTAAGATTAATATAATGTGTCAAGTTACATAAGATAAATCATACTTTCCACTAACGATAATCTGGAACAGTAATTGAAATTGTTAAAAGACTTGACCACAAGTACATGTATTAAGATATCCGGTCTTTGTTTATATTAGCAAAGTGTTTTATGAATACATTTTGTATGTCAGTATTTTCTCACAAGGGAGTGCTTGCAGGTTATTCCATGCGAAAATTGTATTGTAATATAGTCCGTTAAAATTTAGGTCTCGTTGGATTAACATCAATAAAATGTAATCTCTCAATACCTCAGGATTATTTAGGTTCCTTATGAAACCACAGTTGATACCTTGTATACCTTACAAATGTCCACGCAATATCTGGTGGAGAATTTTCGCTTCGATCTACCAATAAGTTATGTGAATGCCGTCAAGATAAATATAATTTAAGAAATGCAAGAGGAACTAAGGCCGAAAAATCAGCAGAAGCTTCTATCACCATTGAAGATGAGTCTGAAGTACAACTAAATTATAATTTTAGTGATATCCATGCAGAAATTCAATCTCTTAGTAATAAGATGGAATATAGTACCAGTAATTCCATGACATTTTGTCCTACATTTTTCAGTTGATTTCCAACAGAAGATCCCAATTCTTGGTTGGATGATTTATGACGGACTGATGTCTAGTAAGATTATACACTTTGAATGACATTCAAGTATGCATATGAAGAGTGTGATCGAATTAATCTTAAAGTTTTCAAGTGTAGAAAAAATTATCATATTCGTATTCATATTTTAAAGTGAGTTATGTTCGTCTCATAAGTTACATTGAAAAGGGTAATTGGCTTGGAAAGTTACATATGCAGCTATGTTTCAATTTTGAATAGGCTTCATATACATAACAATATAACGGATAGCTGCACAGGGAATATTCCTTTTACAGACTCGGCTTAAACTGTTAATATGTAATGAAATGTAGAGGGTTGGTACGGCCAGTTTTGTCTCTGGATATTTAACCAAATGAACTGAGTGGAGAGGTTTAAGACGAGTTACACCTGATGACAAAGAGAACAGTGTAATGACAGACCCTGTGATTGCTACATTACAGCTCTTGTGAATCTAGGAAATTTTTTTAAACAGAATTAATAATTAAGCTCGACAACGTCTTTGTTCGGTAAACACTAAAGGACATATATTTACCTAGCCAATAGAAGTGAACTGACTTGACACACCAGGCTTATAACCACGGGAATATGTGAGGCTGTGTCGAGTATATACGGTCAATGGATTTTGATATACATTGTGCATTTAGTTGCAGTATTACAAGAACGTTTGTAAAATCAAGCAGCGTTTGACTTGACATTACTTGATATTATAAAACATAGTGTACGTCACTCCTCTAAAATGTCGAGCAATGGATCTAACTTCGTAACCGTGGTATCAAAATAGTGTCAATAAAATTATTCATTATCGAAGGTGTCAAATGTCACAGCAAAGTCATACAAACAATGAACATGTAATATGCAAGATACGACTTCATATTCTCATATAAACCGATAAATTTCTGATTTTGCCCCAGTATTCATATCGTAAAGAAATCATTTTTTTTCCAATTTCACGCATTATTTCCTGAAACGTATAATATTTTGTGTTTTAAATAACTTACAAATATATTTTGCGCACCGTTCAATAGTTAGAAGAGAGTAACGGCATTTAAATTATATTTGTATCATTTCTTTGAAAAAACGAATTCTTGGATAATTTTGCATTTTTTCTTATCTATTAAATCGATTAAATTAAAGAAATTACGTGTAACTTGTAAATGAAATTTTGAAGACCACATTTCACTTTATCTCATGTTTGATAAAATGTCAATACATAATGTTATCTGAAGCGATACCACCATAACATTGAAACTAACCGAGATATTAGGCCAGCTGTCTGCATGCTCATACACAGGAATGGACTTAGTGCTTAAAGGAGACCATATCGTTATGTGAAATTATAGAAATTTCTGCTGAGTGTGTAAAACGGGTAAATTGTGCCTTGATCTCTTTTACTCACAGTGTTTAAGAACTATGACAGTGTTGAACTCCAGTTTCGCATCGTGTAGGAAAGTTTGTGAATTATGTCCCGGAGAAAAGATCGGATCTTTTGTAGTGGTGGACTATGTTCTATTCGCCGCTGTCCTAGTTGTTTCCGCTCTGATCGGGGTATATTACGTGGTGCAAGAGTATCGAGCTGCCAAGGCTGCTACATCCGACGACGTTTTGATGGGAGGTCGAGATATTGGAATATTCCCTATAGCCATGTCACTCATGGCAAGCTTCATGTCTGCCATTACAGTGCTAGGGACGCCTACTGAAATGTACAACAACAACACAAGTTACTGGATAGCTGGACTATCCATGATATTAACTGTTATTGTAACGAACCATGTTTTCCTGCCATTCTTTCACAATCTAAGCTTAACAAGTGCTTATGAAGTAAGTACATATATACATTATAGGTATCTGTACTCCTTCGCAACCAAATATATTATGTAAAGCCCGCCATGTCCATAATATGTATACTCATGTACATATATAATATATAGGGTACATGTTCCCTAATATATATATATATACATGTACATACATGTACATATTAACCCTCGACCTATACCACCTCGCGGGCCGGTGGCCCTAGGTGTGATATAGGAGTCTCGGGTTGATACAGCATGTGATACAGATTTTGACATGTAATATTCAGTATATAAAATATAGGGTATATGTCCAAAATATGTATACACATGTACATATATAAATTATAGGGTTCATGTTCCTTATATGTAAATATATAACACAGGGTACATGTCCCTTATATGTATACACATGTACATATAAAAATATAGAGTAAATGTCACTAGTATGTGCACACATGTAAATATATATTTACATTTAGAAACCTACCTAGAGCTGCCACGGTCTGAGGGGGAGTTGCCAATCTCTTCTCTTGATGTATGTAGCTTGGGGTATCTTTATTGCCCTTAGGGAGTGGTCAAAATTTATTGGGGGTTGGGACCGGTGCATTACATATTTTTATTTAAAACATTTTTTGTTCTATCTTTTAAGTTCATGTCCTATGTCAGTTGTCCAATAAAAAAGTGTGTGTCCTAATATTTGACAAATTTGGCATGGTTTAAAGCATGGATACATTACAGTATTGTTTGTGAAATGAGTAAATAAGTTAGAATTTGAATTGAGTATTGAAAATTAAACAAACTGGGAGTCCTATCAGAATGTAAGGAAAAGGTATGTGTCCTATTGCATTTTGCACCAGTCCCAAACCCCAATTTGATATTGACCGGTCCCTTAATTGCTTGAATTGGTCTGTTGGACAACGTTTTAACTTGGATCCTCCTAAAGTCATGAAATAAACAGTAATTGAATAACCAACTAATAGATAATATTACTGTTACTAAAAATCTCAAGGAAAGCATATTGGACACTTTACTTATCCTGTGCACCTTATCGTAGAAGTTAAACTTATCCAGTGCACCTTATCGTAGAAGTTACTTATCCAGTGCACCTTATCGTAGAAGTTTAAGTACTTAGTTTTGTTATTGTTCAGTTTGTATTTTTATCTTTTTCTTGTACTTTGTTTCTGTTGTATAACAATAGTTTGTTTTTTAATATCAGTATGTTCATTTCGAGTTGGAATTGCTAAACATTGTTTGCTGCATGGACTACTGCCTGTATTTCATTTTGTTTATGTTTCTATCCGAATTCAGTGATTAATAATTTGGGGATATACAGCGGGCTGATGCCAAACATTGTGCAATTATAACTGTAAAAAGTCTTTAGCAGAATCTGTGATGTTTTGTTTCACGTCACAAAAATGAAGGCTAAGTTCGATTGTTATCATTTCTGAGTGGCAGTCATTTTTGTTACGGAAATGAAGGTTAAGGCATATTCTGTTAAGTCAAGAAATTGTCATGTTTATTTTTCGACCATTGCAACTTGCGTATTAGAATTCCATATCCAAAAGAAAAGAACGGATATGGGGAAATGCAACAAATGCAACAGCGACCCCAAAAAGAAGTCATATTTTCGTTTGGCTTCATATAAGGTTTTATGTGGAGAATGTCGATGAATCTTTACAAGAACAATTTCAATTAATCATACACAGTTCTAAATTAAGTAATATGGTTTCATGTCAATTCAACAGCCCCTTGTTTACTGTTTGCGATATACGAACAACGTTTGAACCGTATTTTAATGTTCACATGACACAAAATTATATAACCACCAAAAAGAGAGTCTAAAGAGTAAATAATGTTTGGTCTCTTACAGTAAATATTGGTACTTAATACATTGACAAACATAGTGCACTGATCTGACATTAAACTGATACATGTGTGTATTGATAAGGCGTAGAAGGCCGAGGAAAGTCGAGGATCTGCTATATTCACTAAGCGCATAACCTTAAAAAATAGAACGGGTTGCAGCATAAATATAAAGAAATTTCAATAAACTGATGGGTACAGAAGTTAACATTGTACTGTTTAAAAATATAATTTTCAAAAACATTTATAGATCATTTCCTTCTTTTATATCGTTATCAATTTCTTCATATTTTGTTGGGCATGTATAACATTTTTTTTATTAATTATCGTGGATTATATAACTTCAGCGCATTTACCCTGATTCTTAGTCAAGTATTTTTTGTATATATTTAGAAAAATATTTATTTCAAGATACAAGTACGGTCAAGCAAGTTGGAAAATAGCAACATGTATAAAATAGTATAAGTAAAACAACATTTTGTATCTAAGAGAAAGAGTAATCAAGGGGACAAATACTGTAGTAGTTGAAAGAATTAATACAGGGACAAAAACTCAGACATGGAAAACAGGCAAACACAAAAAAAAACATAAAGCAGGGACAAAGACCAGACATGGAAAACAGACAAACACAACAAAAACATAAAATAAAAATAACAACCTTTGAATATCACCACATTTAAATATAGTAAAATATGTATATCCCGAACACTGAAGAAACTGAGAACCTGTCTAATCCAGACTATTCCGAACCCAGGAGAAACTGAAAACCTGTCTCAACCAGACAACCAGAACCCTGAAGAAATTGAAAACCTGTCTCAACCAGACAATCCCGAACCCTGAAGAAACTGAAAACCTGTCTAATCCAGACAATCCCGAACTCTGAAGAAACCAAAAACCTGTCTCAACCAGACAATCCCGAACCCTGAAGAAACTAAAAACCTGTCTCAACCAGACAATCCCGAACCCTGAAGAAACTGAAAACCTGTCTAATCCAAACATTTTTTGAAGTTTCTTCGTATCTTTGGCAAATGTACTTTGAATCTTGGTAAATTGACCAGTCTAAACAGACAAAATGCTATAGTTCAAAGGGGTTCGGATTAGACTGGTTTCATTGTAATGATTATAATGGTCTACAATAAGCTGCTAATTTCAGTTGGTTCTGTGAGGTCAATGTTCATATCCGTTAAAATCACTACCTTGTTTTGTGAAACGGAATTTTTTTAAAACTGATATTTTGATTAGTAACCTTATGAAGCTTTTAATGACTTATTATTAAACAGTATCCGTAGTCCAACCGACTTCACAGTTTTACCAAACCTCGATGAAAGAGATTATTATTTGAGGCTTACTCCATTAGAATTTTTGTTGACTTTCCTTCGTAGTAATGTTATTAACGACACATAGAGAAACTGAAAGCGAAAGATTTCATTTTAGTTTATTGTGGCACTAAAGTTGTAAAATATCACACAGCTTTGTTAAAAACGTGTCGCTTTTAAAGAAGGAGCCTTCAAATTCCCACTTATATTATACATGTGCGTCTTCTTTGTGGGTCCTTTGCACTTTAATCAAGAAAAAAATTCAAACATGATTCACGATAAACATCATGTGCTTAAGAGTCAGAAAGCCATTCAGAAAATTAATTCAGCGATCTTTCATGAGTTTTGATAAATAAAGGTTTGATAAATAAAATAATTGATAAAATGAGATAAACTGAAATTATATCAACAGGTGAAACAAGGTGAGCTTGGAGGTTTTGGTATTTCAGTGATATATTATATCGAGGGGGCCGTCTCACTATATATTTGTGGTGAAGTAATAACCTCCTTAGAACTACTTTTACAATATTCCGTATTTCCTATTCTTTAAGTAGAGACTGTAGTGAAATATTCATTTTATTCGGATTAGCATTTATAGAGACTGCCATAGTGCTTATTTGTCTCTGTAAGTTTTTAAGTTTTAGTATTTAGGGAGCAACCGAATGATTTTTATAGGGGATCTGTGGCTTAGATTAACTCAGGATTATGATGTATAGTTAAAAAAATCCAGGATGAACAATTGGTTAAAATAAAAATGCATGATGAAAACATGTAAAAACAAACGAACAAAAAAAAAAAAAAAAAAAGTCAAGTTCTTCAAAAAAAAAAATCCATGACAGCCTAGAGTCAAAAATACAAAGACAAGTCAAAAATTATATTGAAAAAATCCAGGACACAAAATTTGATCCACCCTCCTGGAAATGTTCCCTATGTTAAAAAAAAGAAAGACGAGGTTCAATCAACTAACAGTTGGTTTGTTAGATCCAAGAGGTTGTGTTGCGGCAGTTCGAATCCTCTTTCAAATAAAAAATGTTAATTTCGTGCAGTTATTTTGACCAATAATAGCCTGAAAACCCCTTTTCTTCTGGGACCATTTTTCTCGAAATCTCCTGCCCGCTGCTCATGTTGATATGCTTAGCGTATTTTGTCTCTTATATATACATGTACAACCATATTATTTTAATCTAGAAGTACGGGAAATATTTGGTTAACTATCTTATTCTATTCCCTAAATCATGTAAAAAAAAATGTCGAAACAAATCAATCGACTTTGTCAAGAAAGTATTTTGACTAGATACTCTCAACAAATGGGGCTGCTATATTACAGGTGCCACCTAATCGGGGTATTGTACTTACGTATCTTTTTGTACCAACACAGCCATCAATTGTTTTTATAAAGGAAGAGTGTTTTCAAAGAGGTATCATCTAAAACATCACCGTAAAGTGGGACCATTTACTCAAACACAACAAATATATCAGGTCCATCTTTATTATAATTATGTTCTTTCAAAATTGTTGTTCTGAATATACGATGTAATAAATGAATGGAATAAAGCAGTTAATAACGTTTCACGCCTTTTACATTCAAATTCAGTTAAAGTGCCACAATAGGAAGAGAAAGCGACCGGACATTTTGAACATTGAAAACAACTCAAATGCTTTAGTTTCAATAGAACAGTGTATTTTGGTAGTGAATTATGTTACTTCTTGACACCCATGTTGAATAATGATAGTTTCATCATACATGTATAATTCAAAACTGCCATTCAAATGATATCATTCGATAGATAAACAATAAATTCACAACACGAAACAAACATTTTGTTCAAAAATTGTTATGTTTTTAAGATACTCTGTATTTTATAACAACTAATAGAAAAAAAAAAAAATAATGATAATAAAACAAAATGAAATTGAAAACAAGTTTTTTTTTTATTAGACTTTGGAAACATAATTAGCAAAAGGTGAAGGCCAATTTAGTAGCCTATTTCCATTTATACATCTTTTAGGTGATACATAGACAACAATTGTGCATTCAAATCCCATTGCAATGCTTAGTATTAGCTTAACGGGAATGGCCGGCTTTGTAACGTAATTCACTTATAACAGTGTAATATATAGTCCATGGCTTTCTCATGCTTTAATTGAAACACATAACAAAATCGGAAGGTTAAACACGAAAAACAACTATTTGCAGCATTTTTGCAAGTAATATTTAAACAAAATAAATCATGTTTGTTAAAAGTTTATCATTTTTATAAACATGTACATGAACCCCACATGAAGAAATATCGAAGTCTTTAGGGGCATGTAATGGAATGATAATGGTACAATTGGTTCGATCAATTGTTTAACATATTATAACAAATATTTCTGTTATACTTTCAAAACATAAGATGTTTGATCGACGAGTTAGCTTCTACAGAAATTATTATAATGTCAAAATTATAATGTAACGTAATTCACAGAAACAACTTTTCACTGATCTTCTAATGTAACTTTAAAGAGCAATCAAGGGATCCAAGATTCTATCGGGAATCAAAAGAATGTAATCCAGGGACAAAGAACAGACATGGAAAACAGACAAACAAAAAAAAACAACATAAAGTAACAAAAACAATACATATAAAGGAACAAAATTTAATGAGCAACAGGGACTCCACTAAAAACTGGGAGCGTGAACAAGGTGCGCCGGTAGGGTAAGCGTCCTCTGCTTTTCTAGAAACACCCGCCGAGTTGCTCATAAAAAGTCAAGTCCGGGGTAAACAAACGAGGAAAGCAAAACTATGATACGTTGAACAAATCAGTTTTCATGGTGCAGATGGATACACCGTAACGATCCACGAGTTAATGATGACGACCATAAAACACCTTTAGTGATGACTTCAATCTTGTCGTAACATAACCCTGCTCCAAAAGCCTAATTGTAAGAAGTCTAGCGCAATACAAAAAGTCTACGTAGTTACGACAAGCTCTGGCATAACGTATGGGTTGTGATATGAAAACTCCACACACAGGTGCTGAAGGGATGCTGCCACAGAAGAAAGGAAAGTTGACAATTCTGAATGAACAGTCATCACGTTTGTAGTAAAGTTTGGTCAATAGTTTTCATGTATCATCGATCTGTACATGTAGGTCAAGATATGAGTCTTACTTCACTATGAATGTGGTATCCATTATCTCAAGTTCTTTGGGGGTAGATGCAATGTATCAAATACCCGAAACTAGGATTGTTTAAAGATAATACGTCATCTATATTGCGGAAACTGATAAACTAAAATTGATTATTGGTATATGCTTAAGGGTGCATTATCAGATATTTTATTGTAGTGATGCTTGAGTTTAATATATATTCCTTGTTTTCAGGTGAATAAACCAAAAAACAAAAACAAAAAATACTTTGTCTATATCAGTTCACAAAAATATCTTTTCTTGTGATTACTTAAATTCTTGCACTGATTATAAATCGTTTTTGAATGGCTTTTGCTTTTCGAACGTTATTCCTATCTCTGTTTAGCATTAATTTAATGTTTCAAGTTGTCATGTAAAACCATTTTCTGTCAGCAAAATACACAGTTTATCAGCCGGTGAATTACGTTAAAATGTTGTGAATTGCGTTAAACTGTGATATACACCACTGCTTGACAATAGATATATCATACATAGCAGTATATTATTGTCATAACATCTTACTTATACATGTACTCTCCGTTTCTAAATTAAATCAAACTGAAAATCAATAATATCAAAAAAGTATTTGCACTTTATTTTTTTTTTTAATTAAGGACACTAACGACTAGAGGGAATGCTTACATCAGGAACGCCTTTACAATTTTTCCCGCGTCACAACTTCATTTCTGAAGGTGCCGTATGATAGGCGATGTCACTGATAATGATTTATAATTTATTCCGAGAACAGTGTTTTTTACCCGTTTAAAAGAAATTACCGTAACGTAATTCAATGTAACGTACGTCATGGACTTGTACTTCACCAAGAATGTGAAAAAATATATAGCACATGAGAAGCCTGTTTGAGAGTCATTTATGACTGACATTGGTGTGTGTATAATTAAGAATATGGAAAATTTGCCACTACTATTAACAGATGTAAGAAACACTGTAACGTAATCTACAATTAAATGCACATTTGGAAAAAAAAAGATTTGCAACTTGACTATAATTTTATTTTTTCCTCATATTGACTAACCGTATGTGTCAGTTACATTTGCATTACAGCTTTAGGAAAACTGTAACGTAATTCACTGTGGTTCATGGGACATCCGTATGTTGTGGAAAATACATTAAAATCGTTTTCTATGTAAAAATAACTGTTAAAATTATGTTTTCTAGCCATTATTGTCACTAGAAAAACGTATTGGGCGTTCTTCATTTAGAGTATTTTATATTTTCTATGTATTTTATAGGTGAACCCCAATTTGTGACATAGGGTTTTTGTCGGTTGAGTCTTAGATATTTATCTTTTTGTTCGGTGAACCGGATCAATGGCCCGTAAACTGTTTTAACAATCTGGCATAACCCTGATATTAATTTGAACCCAAAACCATATCAGGAAATATCTTTTTGTCTTTGAAAATAGCTTATGACTACGAAAATTGGCTTTGGCGCACTTAAACTGAATTTGAATGTTAATCGGCTCTTTCAATGGCGAAGCGATCGTAGCCATGTTTGTTTACGATATGTATATGGAATTTACACTGTATAAAACAACCAATCATAATGCACAAATGTTGATGGCATATGCTAATTATATGGAATTTTTAGTTAATAAATAAGATTTATGTTTGTTTTTAATTTTTCGTCTTGAAACACACAAATTGAAACCATAATAAACTTGTGAAAGAGGCTTATTGAACGGCACATAATAAAGTTAATTATTAAAACGGTTTTTTGTTTTTGTTTTGTTTTTGTTTTCTTTTTTTTCACACTGAGCACAACTTGTATTTTGTTCATTAGGCAATGCCAGTACTAGAATAACGGCTGGCTTTGGTCGTTCTTTTACATGATAGCTTTATAGACCACGAAACACTTTGAAGTTTTTATAATCATAACCAGGATACTTGAAAAAAAATACATGGAACATGGCCTGTAAACATATATATTTTGTCTCATCAATTTCATAGTTGTTGTCATTATTCTAACTCATGTGTTCATGCCTACACAAACTTAGTACAAGTGCATTTGATGTACGCTAACCCTAATATGACAAAAAATGTCATTCATGAAATTTAATGATATGACCTGCTTTTGTACAGTAGGTTTTCAAGGTAAAGCAGACCAATAAAATTCAACGATATTGGAGCGGAAGAAGTCGATATACATGTATTATGCCTACGTACTCTTTTACTTAGGTTTGCTCAGATTTTGCACACAATTATCGCAAATGTCCAAAAATGTAACGAAAAGGGGGTTGGTGCTGAATTCGCAACTACACACTACAGTTTCAAACCAAATAATGATGAAAAAGTCTTATCTTAAGCGATTAACGTTTTTGGAGATTCATGCCAATTAAATGCCCCACAGATGTTTTTTTTTTCAATCGAATGTTTAGAAGACTGAAAACAGAATCACTATTCTATTTTTCAGTATTTAGAAAAACGTTTCAACAGAGCAGTGAGAGTATGCGCATCTGTGATATTCATGTTAAACATGGTGAGTATAGGTAAAATCTTATCTTATTTAAAAATGCATTTAATACACTTATCTGAAATATATTTTCAATTATTATTTTAAATATGTCATTTTTGTACGGTAACTTAAAGGATTTTGCATGGCGCTCAAGGCAATGCATTTAGGTTAATAAAATATTTTTTAAATCATAGAGGACGGAAGTCCTCGTAATGCGAAATAGTCATACATGTAGATTGGAAGCACTGAGAGCCTGATTTCAGTCTGACAGGAAGTCACGTCGTTCGGAGCTTCCATTACAAACTTCGGTATTTCCATATCTTCTTCACTGAAAAGTGTTTATTATATGGTCTTCAATAATTATTTAAATTCAGATACTTTTTATGAGTTGTCAAATATGATATGATATATAACTAAAATAAATGGTTGCCTAGGTCCATTTGTAACGTACAAATGAATTATGAACAGTTCGGTATATTGTGTTCATCTTCGTGTCAGTTAATAAAGATAGGAGTTTTTTTTATTTATAACATATGCTATGATGAGCATGATTTTATTTTCAATTTCAGTTATTATATATGGGCGTGGTTTTATACGCCCCTTCATTGGCATTAAATCAAGGTAAGTAACATCTTTGACTTTGTATCTGGAGCAGACTGTAAGTAGACTAGTTTTGAGTAAACACGTAAAGATTGAAAATTTTTTGGACAAAGTAGACTCTATCGTATGACAAGTCGATTTATGCTACTGTTTTTTTATTAAATATATATATTTTTTTATGTTCGTCTGGATTGTCTGTTAGTCGAGAGGCAGATATTCCAATCGAACAGTAAAATGAACGTTTGAATAAATGAATGACCTGAAATTGCAAGTTGTTTTACAAAAAGAAAAAAGAAAAATATTTGCAATCCAACAAAATGATGAAGTACGTGTATGATTGTTTATCCCACAATATCACTACTATACGTGTTTAATGCAAGACAAATAACTAACAATTGGGAAAGGTTCCAACAAAAATCAAAACATTTTTTTAACAGTTCAGCAGTGTTGGCTCTTCTGACAGGTCTAGCGGTAGAAGTTTTCGAAGAGTCGGATGTACTGACAGTTCTAGCGGTAGAAGAGATCTAGAAGAGCCGACTCTATTGGCAGTACTAGCAGAGTTGGCTCTCATAGAGCTAGACAGAATTAGAGCTCTGCTAGAACTGTTCCATGACACTTTTATAACTGTCCTAGAGTCGGCTCTTCGGACAGTTAGAACTGATCTCAACTGTATCATAACATCAAAATATACAGTAGGACAGTACGCAATAATATAAATAAAATTGACAAATACTCAATATGGGAATAATCACAAATAGTCAAATACGAATGAGCAGCTTCAGTTTACCTGCAAGTCTGATACAAAGTAACAAAGATATCAATTACGAATAAAAATACCTTATTTGCTAGCAAATCTAACTCTGGCGTACTATAAGTATTGCCTCTGGTTCCATATTGAAATACTATGCAAAACCCAGAGTATTTATACCACTTGAAAATGCTACTCACAAGAGTACAATATAGAACGACCAAACCCTCAGGATAATTTAGTCATTAAAAATAAGTGAATAGATCTCTAGACAATATAAAATACAATGAAGTGTACAGCTATACTCAGACTTGTGAAGAGAACAGATCAAAATAAAACAAATCTAAATTTTTCAAATAATGAAGAATTTGAAATATGAGTGAAAAGTAATTATAAAAAATATAATGACAAAAATCAGCTTGTCAACTTTTCAAATATTTCTAATCATATTTTTAGTTCATTGTCGTTAGAATACAGTACCACTCAGAGAACGAGAATTACATTTAATTTGAAAGGGTAACACGTACAGTTTACATACAGATTCTCCTTCAGTCTCGAGGGGATTACAGGATTTTTCCACTCAAGATAGTCAAAATTTAGAATTTAACCCACGAGCTTTAGCTAGTGGTTTAAAATATAAAATTTAAATATCAAGAGTGGAAAAATCCTTTAATCCCGGAGAGAAATGGGGGAGAATATATTTCTCCCATGATTAAAACCGTAAAAAATAATTTAAACAACACCCTAAATTCTCCCAACATCAAATACATCATCAAGGACCTCCTCTCCAGTCATCAAGTCTTGCGTCACTATCATTGTGATTAGTTGATCTTTTAAAATACGAGTAAAATTTGTAAATCAACAAGTATTAAATTGATCAACAATTTGAATATCAACTGTAAACATGGTAAATAATCTCGGCGGGAGTCTTCGCGCGACATTTTAATATCCCGGCACATGGCAGGAAATTACAAATTGTTGATCACTCGTTGGTGCTGTGTGAATGAACCATATGAATGGGAGAAATATAAATTAACCGTCAGTCTCCAGGGCATTACAGGATTTCTCCACTCGAGATAGATAAATTTTAGAATTTAACCCACGAGCTTTAGCGAGTGGTTTAAAATATAAAATTCAACTATCAAGAGTGGAGAAATCCTTCAATCCCCGAGAGAAATGAGGGAGAATCTGTTTCTCCAATGAATAAAACCATAAAAATAAATTAAACAACACCCTAAATTCTCCCAACATCAACTACGTCATCAAGGACCCCCAGGTCATCAAGTCATTGCGTCATCGATATCACTACCATTATGACTAGTTGATACATTACCCACTAATCTTTTAAAATATGAAAAACATTCGTTAATCAACAAGTATTTAATTGATCAACGATGTGAATAACAACTGCAAACATGGTAAACATGGTAAGCGTGATAAGCGTGGAAGTCTTCACGCGACATTTTAATTTCCCGCAATGTGGCGGGAAATTACATTTTTTTAATCACTCGCTCGTTCGGTATGGATGAAGCCTATGAATGGGAAAAAATTATCGACCATGAGAACGTCGTGCAATAGAAAAAGAGACATATAATATTATGCAAAGAATAAGAATTATGTTTACAAATATTCTAATAATAGGCTCAATGATTTGTATATTTTCATTTCAGTAACTGGATTGTCACTTGCCATGTCCATAGTCTGCATTGGTTTGGTCTGTACATTTTACACTGCATTGGTAAGTGTTATCAATTATATTACTCAAGAAGATAACATAGGAATGTGTGAAAATGTCCTGTATAAATGATAACCTATTGACCCTTCTTTGACACTACAGGTCATATTAATGTCATGGCTGTATTTCAGGTCACAATATCGACAGATGTCATGTTGTACACAAGCAAGTACGTTAATTTATCCTTCTTTTGTCACAGAAATAGCTTTAGAAAAATGTAGTTCCAATTATATTTGTTTTAAGCTACCGAACAAACGTCGGTTTTATTTATATAACTAAATTTGAACGCTCGGATAAGTTCTTAACATTGGCAAAAAAACCGATGCGTCAATGTAGAACAATGCAGACCAATACATCTAAACCCAAGTATATGTAAATGGCCTGAATATGATAACTGGAAATAAAGAAAGTCTTCATACACGGTGTAGCGAACAGAAAATAGAAGTTCATCTAAAAACTGCAGATAAGTAAGCAAGACTTCAAAATACTAGTAGTGATATAAGTCCTCCGAAAGGGTAAGCGTGTCCTGCTCCGCCAGCGTCCCCTCCCTCCGTCACATGGCAAGTGAATAACACTAGTGATTGCAATTTGTAATCGGAAAAAAATAAAGACGCAAATGTAACCGATCATTAATGTTCACTATTAGAAATGTCTTACCACCTCAATATTCCAAAGAGAGATGTTCTTGAAACAGAAGACAATCAACCTATCAACCCGTTTTTATACACAGAAAAAATGCAACATATGCTTTTTGTAAGTTTTGGAAAACACATTTTTCATATGTGTTTAGGGCCAAAATGAAAAAAAGTGAAAATCATATTTTAGGACAAGCATTTACATGACAAATAAGTACATAAAGTAATATGGTAATTGTGTTTTCCATATGACTTCATGTAGAATTAAAAATATATACAAAGTTTTCATATGTTTTTATATTTAAAAGAACATGTATTACCATAACGGTCGTAAGTAAATGTATATATTTCAATATGACTTTAAAAATATGAAAACACATGTATTACATTTTTCCAGTGTATGGTATATTTTAATGGAGCAAGAAACTCACATTTGTAAATGCTTCCGTTATAATTAAGTGACATTACCATGAAACAAATATATTCTTAGCAAATTTCTATTGTAACATAAATATCATTCAACTAGGGTGGTCTACGAGCCGTCGTGTGGACAGACACTTTCCAAACATTCGTGGTCATGGCAGGATTGATAGCAATTATTGTTCAAGGTTCCAAAGATCTTGGTGGTTTTGAAGAGGTTTGGAATATTGCGAATAAAGGAGGACGAATACAGTTTTTAGAGTAAGTATCAACAAATTAAATTTTAAGATTTGTGTTTCGAAATAATTAATAAATAGTACATTAAGATGTTCCAATACTCTTCAAGTGAATATAATTAATCTGACTGACGTCATTTCAAGAAATACTTCAAAATAAAATTTACCTTGAGTAAAAGTCATCAGTGGTCAATTGCCACAGTTCACTTTTGCCGTTCTCTGAAAAAAAAATGAAATACTTTAAAAACTCAGGGTATAGTTATCTTCCTTTCTAGGTCCTATTTCTCGTTTGTACCAAGATCTCTTTATTTTATTCTTATTCTCAACAATATCTTCGTTGATTATTTGTTTTGAAAAAAAAATATTTTAAACATATCACAGATTTATGAAGGAAGATTTAGTATGCAACTGAACCAGGCTGGCTTTGACCATAGTTTCTATTAACCAGTATTTACATCACATCATTAGATTGACTTAAGTTATAGTAATAAAAACCCTGATATATCACGAGAATATGTATGATGTATATGTCAAACAGACAACCCAACAGGAATGAAAAGACCAGCAGAAAGCCAACCATTAGTCTTCAATGAAATACTTTTAAAGAACATACTTGCTGTGGCTAAAATCCACGTAGCTTGACCCTCTTCACTCTTAACTTCTATCTTGTATTCTATTTAGAAAAGGTAAACCACAACTACAATAGTCCTATTAAATGAATTTGACTTTTTCGTAGTCGCCTCTTATCACTATTTTCACCTAGCATTAACGTTGTAATTTTTCTGGTATTTTATTTACGGAAAATACAACAACAGCAGTGCTATCAAATATGACTCTTTTTTTACAAGTCTCGAATTACTTTTTTCCACTTTTAGTTGGAGTGCCGATCCTACCACTCGACATTCTATTTGGGCATTAATCATTGGTTCCTTTTTTGGTCAGTTGACAATCTACGCAGCCAATCAAACCATGATTCAAAGATACTTAGCTATAAAAGAAACAGAAAACTCTCAGAAGTAAGTTTGACCTTCTTAAACAATTATAGTAGATTGAGGATATTAAACACTCTTTCAATCTGCTAGAAAGTGAATGAATTTAATAAACATGTAAATGATTGCATTATTCAAATTTATATTGATTACTCTTATATAACTATTACTAATGTATAGAGATTTGGTAAAACAGTCAAATTATGGAAATGGAATGTTTTGTCATAGTTATATTCTCAATATCTATCGATGTGATTTCGTTTAGCGACCATGATTGATATTAAATACTGTGCAAGTACTATTGTTCGTGGAGTACCAATTTCTGTGGTTTTCGTGGATAGGCAAAACCACGAAATTTAGCAAGAAAATTTCCATTGATGCGTACACTGAAAACCTTAACAACCACGAATTTAAGAATCTTCAAACTTATGTTTCTTCCCCAATCGACGAAAATTGGTATCCACGAATTGAAGTACTTTCACAGTATAAACTTTTCAATCGAACTCATTACTGACTAAAAAGGAAGTAAATGATAAATTATATTTTCTCTTCAGGGCTTTGTACCTTAGTTTGCCGCTGACTCTTATTCTATCCACTGTGGTGTGTCTGGTTGGACTTGTTATATATTCTACTTACCACGACTGTGATCCATACCTTCTGAACATGGTCCATGCCAGAGATCAAGTAAGTATCAGATACATGTACATACATCATCACTTCGATTCGCATCTTCTGAGAGTAACCAGGTCGTATACAGATTATGAAAAGTACCAAAAATAATTATATATGTTAGGAACAGTAATCAAGGAAACCCAGATTCGAGCGGTCATCAGAAGAATTTATTACAGGTATAAGACTAGACAAGGAAAACAGAAACACACACAACAAAGAACGAGAAATAACCAAAACAACACGAAATAAAAACAAAATAAGCAATCCGACGTCCACCTTGCTCTTAAGATGTCACGTTCGAGATAGACGAAAGTGGAAAGGAAAACTATGACACAGTAAACAAATCGGTTCTCACGGTGCAATGGTATATACATGTACAATAACGATACTAGAGCTCACAATTCCACCATTAAAATGTAATAATAATGCTTTTAATCTTGTCGCAATATTATCCTATTCCAGGAGCGTTATTGTAAGAAGTCTAGCACGGTACAAAAATTCCGCGTAGTGTAGGTAGTATCGGCAAGTGCTCGCATAATATGCGAGTTGTGATATAAAAACTCCATACGCAGGTGCATAAAAAGGGATAGTGCCACAAATGAAAGGAAAATTGACAACACGGAGTGAGAAGTCATCAGAAGGGAGATAAATAGTAAATGATCTGGGAAAAATCAAGGATAAATGTCAAATCGAAATAAACACCTCCCATTCCTGATTTGATACATGCATTTCGAAATTAAACTGTTGGTTAAATAAGGTTTTATAGCTAGCCAAACCACTTTCTTTTATTGTAGCCAAAACTGGTTATTGTGGACGTTTACATCGCTGTATAATGTTTATTACTCATGTATTTAAGAAAAGTAAAATGCTCATTAAGAACGTCTTTTAATGCTCCTATACAAAAGTAGTGTAACTTTTATGGTTTGAAATAAATTTAGTATGTAGGTATTGTTTCAGGCTGATAAAAAACGAAATAGGGTTTGGATGTCAACAATTGCTATACTAGTTTGGATCATGACAACACACAATTAATACTATTAAAAATCTCGATAATGTACTTATATAAGATGCTGGACACTATGACTATAACACCATAACTAAAACTTTACTTAATTTTTAACAGTAATCAAAGGCAAGAAAAAACACGGAATTCAGTACTCATTTATAAAAAAAAAGTACATTAAAATACATGTAGGTGACGTTTCTGGCTTTTATAAGATGTTTATGTCTATGTATTTTGCAGTTGTTACCGTTCTTGGTTATGGATAAGTTAACATTTCTCCCCGGTCTACCTGGACTTTTCGTAGCTTGCTTGTTTAGTGCGTCTTTAAGGTTCGTATTCTACTTTGCTAAACTTACACTAAATATTTATATTGAAAAAAAAGAGTAACTACAATTTGATTTCTTAATCAAACCTAGAAATGAAAGGATACAGATGTAGTAGTAAATAATAAGAGACATTTTGTTTTATTTAACAAACTAAAAAATGGAAGTTGGATAAAAACAAAGAGGGAGCACTTAAAAAATAATATTTATGTTGTATGTTACCCTTACAGTTACCTACGTGATGTTAAAATAATTGAAAATATTTTTTTCAGTTCCATTTCATCAGGTCTTAATGCTTTAGCTATAGTTATACTCGAAGATATTTTAAAACTATGGTGGGACTATAGAAACACCACACCTTCACCAGTATGGCAAGCTAGAATAGCCAAATTATTAGGTACAATGAAATTATTTTAAATTAAAATGACATACCACCCTTAAAAATGACGCTGATAATTCAGTTATTATTAAGAAAGAATTTTGTTCTTTTTAGTATTATTAAATAAATTGCAATCAGCAAATAAGACGTACGTCAATAATACGACAAAACTAATGAAAGATACAATATGTTATTAAACTGAGCTTAACAGTGTAGTTGGTTACTTTATTCGACTTTTTCGAAGCAAATTCTTTATCGTTCAACTCATGTCAACTACAGTGCGGCAGGCACTCGTTTCATTACCTAAGCGCTACAATACAAGTGTTTTTTAAACTTCAGACTTTATTCAAATCAATGCAGTTTACATGTTGTTTTTATTTTATCTTTTGGGTTTTTACATAGGAATTTTATGCGGAGGCCTTGTAATAGGAATTGCCTTTTTATCGCAGTTTTTAGGACAAACTGTTTTGCAAGTAAGCTTTGATTTTAATATCTCGGTAATCTACCGACCGACTGAAGAATCTGATAAGAAGTTGTTGTCATTAGCTTGAAAGACATTCAGGTTCCTTTATTCGTAAATAAATATGATATTACCTATCATTTTATAGTTAATTTTCACGTTAAAACTTGGTTAATGTTGAATGGTAAGAAAAACAATGAGGTAGCCTCGGGTACAGGAAGTTATGGGTTCGATCACTGGAAGAACCATAACAAAGAAGTTAAATTGGATATACGTATATCTGCTTTTCTGATAAAAAAAGCGACATATATATATATCAGATACGGTAACGAGTGGTTGGATCAAAGTCGAACTGGTGTATTAGAGTGGGTTGGGGAGGGGGAAGGCTTGTCATCTTTCGGGATTCGAGCATATTACAAATCCAATTAAGAGTGTCGTTGTACCATTAACAAGTGTCTGTTCTACTGTTCATTCGTTCTCGTGTTTTTATGCTTGAGAAAAGCTTCCTACGAACGTTACACTGCAATCATTCAGTTCAATGAATAATTTCCCTTGCTTTATATCAATATCCATTGAAATAATAGATTCAATAATAATAATAATAATAATAATAATAATAATAATAACGGAACGATTGTTGACGCAATTCAAAATTGAGATTTTTACCATGATTAACCTGAAACAGAATGCACACACAATTGGAATTAAAACCTGATTAAAATGACACATGTTTAGACTCCAAATATTAATTAAAGATCAACAGAATCGTACATACTGTAAAAATATCTTAATTAAGTGTAATTCTTTGTAATAATCCGGCAGTTAGTGAAATATGGTAAAAAACAAGTCTTTTCATGATATTTTATTATGTTATCTAAAGTGCAAAATTTGCATTTATTTCCTTCATGAGTGTCAGTTATTTAATGTATAAATCATATAAAATGGATTGCAATTCATCATCAAACTTTCGTCTACCAGTCTATTGTAACTTTGAACGTGTTTTTCAGCACCTTCTGACACTTCTAAGATGAACGAACTATCCATATGTCTTCAATAGACAATACACTATGTGCCCACATTGTCAAATTTGTGTGTTTCTTTAATAATTCATTTTCAGTTTTACCTGATTCTTACAGATTCTAACACTTAATTACATACATGTTAATTAAAATAAATTTATATAATGATTTACAGATTATGCTGAGTATATTTGGAATGGTTGGTGGACCACTTTTAGGACTATTTATTAGTGGAATCTTTTTTCCTTTTATTAATTCATGGGTAAGTCATTGCAAGTCGCAAATCTTTTAAATAATGATTATTTATATAATATGTTTAAAGAGCAGTTGTATACTTTATGATAACATGTGCATGTGTTTTAACTGCACTTTGTATACCTTTCAGGCTTTTTTGATGTTCTTCTATCTGTTTTTACTTTTTAGTCTGGTTCGCTTGATATCATTGATTAGTTTATATTTTGTGTTTTTATTAACTTTTGGCAGAACCGTTAAGTGTAAGACCTTTTACAACTTGGTGCCAGCTAATTACAGGAGTTTTTAAGGTGTCTTTCAATGCACCCCAGTCTTTGTTTTTATAGTCAATAATGTTTAGATATGAGTTAATACAAAATTAATCTGGAAATAGTAATAGTAATAGTCATTGTCTATTACAATAAAAACAATAATGGCAAAGGCTTAGCAGCCGCCGTCAACTCAGAAAATGACACCCTTCTTTTTTTTCAGGGAGCTTTATGTGGTTTGATTGTTAGTGCGTTTGTTGCTTTCTGGGTAGGAGTAGGTGGCACTGTTTTACTTCCGGTTCCACCTGTGATTAATGTTAGTACTGAAATGTGTGATATAATAAGGAACAACTGCACAATGACTGATATTAATACAACCATATTATCGACAATGTCGGCTACCGTAGCAGCAACCACAGAAACACCAACACAAATTGAAGGTGACTTGTAAGTTTTTCCTACATGTTTTGTCACTTTGTCATCTACTCAAAAAAAGTACAGTACGTAATTAAAGAGGCTTAAATAAACCAATTTATAAACAATCATATCTTGAGTTGTATTTGAACGAGTTTGATAAAGTTCTTGTAAAGCAACTACGGTTTAAATATTATTGACCAAGTTAGAACTTAAACACAAACTGAAAAGAACTTATTTTTGTCGTAACAATCAATGGAAATCGAATAATTGTATTATATTTGATTCTCTAACTCGATCGTTTTCGTCAAATTCCTTCTTTTCGTTATCACGATGTAATTATACTTAGTTATATTTTAGATGGATATATCATTTATCTTATTTATGGTATGGTTTATTTGCGACTCTCATCAGCTTAATAGTTGGTATTCTGGTCACTTTTATTACTTCAACATGTCTTGGTGAGTTTACTATACATCAGTCGCTTAACAAGATCGAGGTATGATCTCAGTGAAGTGTTTTTAGTCAAATTATTTATAACTCCAATGCAAGTGTATGTCCTCATAAACCATGACATCCTTAGAAATTCAATATAATAATGAGAGCGAAAGCGCAACATTGTGAAATTTGAAATTGCAAAATGCTTCATTATGGTAAGTTAATACTATTGCACTTTTAAACTTGAAACATAAGTACTTATTGGCCGTCTTGGAATTTTCTTAATGATTGAAATCCGTTTACGCATGTCAGTGTTGAGCTCAGAATAACACAGCATTGTACGATTGTGTTACACATGTGTTTCCTGGATGGTGTATTTATTAGAAATGCATTTTTGAAACAATTGTCATGCATTTGAAGTGCACATAAACTTAAATATGACATGCCATTGCCATTAAGACACTCTTCTTACCGATTTTAAATATTCATTCTACTTAGCACATAGAGGGATTGTTTTGCATATAAGTAAACGTCATTTATATTTTGTACAATAGTATGTTCTCTTTTATATAATTTGCCAAACTAAATAAGAATGAAAAAGAAAAACATTAGCATGTTGTTTGCAAGCAGCCACTCTAAGTACACTTTTCGTGCAGGATTTAATGAACCTGAGGATATTGAATCCCATCTAATTCATAGCTTAGTGGATAGAGTATGCTGTTTTCTTCCCGTTGCTTGTCAGAAGGTTCATCGATTAGAACAATTCGTACGTATATATATATATCTATTCTTGCCTTCATGTAAGTTTAGTTTAAGTTTGTTAAGAACGTTTGTTTTTGAGTTCATATTTATTGACATACGTATTTTATTTTAATTTCAATCATTTAAATGCCAACAGGTTCATTGACTACATTATATTGTTGAATCTCATATCCATTCTTTTTTTTTTATAAAATTTTATCATTCTTTCATGTTCAAACATTTCAATGTAAAAATATACCGTTCTTCAAAACATGCACGCTATATGGAAACTGAAACAAAAGCAACTAACAACATTTTCCTATATGAAACTGGAACAGTAAATTTCACATTATTTTAATGGCAACATATGAGCAATTTTATCATGATAGAATTCTTCTCGTTGGTTGTTTTTTTCTCTAATTAGAAAATTATCAGGCCACTGTACTTGTGTGAATTAAAACTTTAACTCAAGCATAACCGTGGTTAAAGCGATATAAGACGAACTCAACCTCAATGTTATACAGTTTCTTATAATGGAGCTAAGTTGCAAAATGTGGAAATTCTTTTTGCTTTCTTCACTGAGATAATCTACCTGTTTCAAATACGTTTTTAAAAAATGTTCTTATATTTCAATTATATTACCCTTTTTAGCTCACTTGGCCCAACGGGCCGTGTAGGCTTATGTAATCATTTGGGTTCGTAGTCGTAGTCTTATAATCTCTAAAACTGCTGAACAGATTTCAATGACACTAAGTTGCATTGTTCCGTGGTATCGTCCAAGCAATAGATGTTCTGATTTTGAACCTTTGACTCCACTAAAATTGGGAGCATGGACCGGGTGCATCGGTAGGGTAAGCGTCATCTGCTTTTCTCGAAACACCTGCAGAGCTGCTCATAAAGTCGAGTCCGGTGTATACGAAAGAGGAAAGGAAGAACAAACCGGTTTTCATGGATATACCGTGACAATCTACGATTTCATGATGACGACCATATGACTTCTCTGGTGATGACTTAAATCTTGTAGTAACACAACCATGAAGCATAATTGTGAGAAGTCAAGCGCAGCACAAAAAGTCTGCGTAGTTGTGGCAAGCTCTTGCTTCACGTTTGAGTTGTGATATAAAAAAAGCCCAATACGCAGGTGCTGAAGTGATGTTTGCCACGGATGAAAGGAAAGTCATCGCATTTGTCGTATAGTTTGGTCAATAGTTTTCTCTTACTATCGGTCTCTAAGTGTAAGTCAAAACATGAGGCTGACTTTACAGTGTCTGAAATCCTTTTTCCCAAGTTGTTTGGTGTAGATACATAGTATAAAATCCCCGAAACTAAAATTGTTTAACGGCAACCCGTCATCTATATAGCGGAAACTGAGATCAAAGGATCTGGCTAAACGATATTCCTTCCTTTGGATTAGATCAACTAGAAAGTCAGCCTCGTTATAGTAAAGGAATAGGTCTGCGATTAGAGTCAGAGGTTACCAAAATGACGTAAGTATCGGGAACTCCTTAAACTATGGTTTTTGTTCAGTGGATCAGTCATATGACCACATGATTTCCAATTTTCAAGGTGAGCAATTCAGGGTCTTTAGAGCCTTTATCATTCATTTTTTAAACGACAATGAGGTTTCATTATATATAACTTTTCAAGTTATATTATACGGATATTATGTTTCATTATAGGATTGAACAGCTATTTTCGGTCGTTCATAGTTGCATGAACGACCGCAAATAGCCGTTCATTCTTATAATTCTATCCGAAAGTCAAAGTTACCCTCTGAGAGCCTCAGTCAGTTATATTGGTACACTGTGTTTATGTTTACGCTTCAATACACACACATTCCTTTGCATACGTATGGAAGCGCGGACGAATATTTACGCATAATCGGCTGCACAATGACAGTGAGGGCGGCATGGACGAAGTTATAGTTGGCATTGAAAAATACGAGATGTAAACAATTTAACAGGAATACAATTATTAAGGAAATACAAGAAGGAAGAAGGAAAATTACAACAAAGTGTTTTCAAGGGTTCAGTCAGACTCGGTTGTAAGTTTCTTCCCCCCGAGCTGAAAACTACTCTCTGTAAACAAACATGACGGTAAAATCAATGTGCATGTAATAAACTTTTCTTAGGGTTATATTATGCCGTTCAGTTCGTTGCCACACTCTTTTAAACTACACGACCCCCATATTGGTTTTAACTTGACTGGCGTTCATGCATGTATGAATGATCTGTCGAAGTTCATGCATGTATGAACTTTCTGGGAACGACGTTCCCGACCAATCAAAAACGGCTATAAGCATGAAGAATCTCATGATTAGAATTATTGTATCCTAAATTCAATATATATCATGTTAAAAATAATAGTATTTTAGTTAGTGGTATGAAATATTAGAGTATCTAAAGTTTTCAAAATTAATGGAATCAATAACAAACATTCATAATTTTCCAAGTTCCTTGATTGTCATTTTTCATTTTTGTTTGTTCATCAATTAGGATTTTAAGAGAAATATTTGAAAACGCCGTTTTAAATAATTGATTGATCAGGATTTTAGTCCAATAATGTACTACATGTTTATGGTTGATATGTACACAATTATAACAAAACAATAAACTTAATATGATTGTACGGTTGTACAATTGTTCAACCTGCTACATGATATTTATCATTCCTTATTTTTCTACAGAAAGACAGCTACGAATTAGCAACTGTTAACGGAAGCATCAACAAAGGTTTTGAGTCATCCGAAACAAAACTAGATGACTTTGGTGAACGACAATATGGTGGAGTTATCTATAGAAATGGGCAATATAATAAAAACCCAGACAATTTGACCCAACTCTGATATTAGACATAAATGATATTACTCTTCTGAAATTTTAAGATATTGCTTATCATTTCTAGTCTTGCATATTTTTGTGGTGTTTGTTAATATTTCTCACCTATGAAATTTGTATTCATAATATCATTATAAAGAGTAATCAAGGGAACCAAGGTTATAGGGTAATCAAAAGAATGTAATCCAGGGACAAAGACCAGACATGGAAAACAGACATACACAACAAAGAACATAAAGGAACTAAAATCATACATACAAAGTAACAAAAGTAAATGAGCAACTCTGACTCCACTAAAAACTGGGAGCATGGACCAGGTACACCGGTAGGGTAAGCGTCCTAAAACGTTTAATTGTTACGTCACAAACGTTCTCTGCTCAATTTCACGCTTGTGTCAGTTGAGGGTTTCTCATATGCATACCTAAAAGGACATTTTCTTGTCTTAATAGCGCGAAAACGAAAAAAATTCTTCAATGCCGGTCTATCAAAGAATTAAATCGTATGGTTAATAAAATAGATGCTTCATTGTCTTCGATTAAAAATGTACCTTTCCTTTCTGTCTAGGAAGAAAGGGTGCTACATTTATATTTCAAGTTCCACACTTATTTCTAAAAGAATTCTAAGAGAGGAGCAACATTTTATGCATATTTATTGTTTTAGTAAATTAATGTTGTCCTTAAAAAAAACTTTCTATAATCTATTTATTAATTTGTTTGCAACATGTTACACATAAGTTTACTTTGAAATGATTTTTTTTTAAAATACAAACAGACATTTTTACAATTCGAAATTCTTATGTACATAATGATACAGACTTTACTACTGACGTTTCAATATATATAATGTATTTTCATGTTTTATAATTAATGGATATATACCTAAGATGTACTGCTTTTTTAACTTTTCTATCACGTTTTGCCTTTTTTATTCTTCCAATATAACAAGTTCTATTTTACAAACTCTTGACGACTTTTTCGTTGGATACCAATTTTCATGGTTGACATTATACTGTAAATTCCAGACACAATATAAACACTTGCATCGAGAATGTTGTTTTAATTAAATCAGAATTCAGATATTCTATATTCTCGGACTACATGTGTCAAAATCTTGACAAGCAACGGAAACAGGTACCAACAACTAATTTTTTTTTATTCTGTTACATAATTTATTCACATGCATGTATTAAAGTGTATTGATGTAAGTATTGTAATCCAACTGTTTATCATGATTTATTTAGGTAGTTTTAGTATTTCATATTTATGTTCCGATCAATATACTTTTACTAACTACGAATGGACCTCGGATAGTTTTTTTTTCATAGTTCACAATGAATTACACGACTTGACTAGTAGATCGACCACGGTATGAAGATTATAACACACTAATTGTATAATATTCTTCTGGAATTTCAAAAGAAATATTTTTAAATTGGGTTCCCTGTATAAAGTGATCATTTTGTGAGTAACAAGAACGTGTTTTACAATGAAATGAAAGGGATGTTAAATGTGGTCTGGTCTAGAGGGATGTTAGATAAGGTCTGGACTAGATAAAACATGTGCAGACAAACCTGTAACAGCATATTGACGGGATTTACTTGCCAATACGGTTTTCATCAAAGGAGTCTTATAAATCAAAATGGCCACTAAAAACAAATCAACAAGTATTCTTAAGAATTTAAAATAAGACTAATAAATTGTATGTGTATTTTAATTCAGTTTGATAGTTTAATCATACATTATTAAAATCTTATTGATAAATGTTTACATGTAAGTTATGTAATTGTAGTAAAATGAAATTGAAAGTATCTATATTTTTATCGAGTTGTTTAATTGCAAAATAATGCAAAATATACGCAAGATGTAGATAAAACACATTCATTGATGAAATGACGAAATACTGGATAGCATTATTTTTTTTCAACAGCTGAAGACTGAAACAATTTCCTAGCCCCGCTTCGCTTTTTGTGCAGTAGACGAAATTTATCAATAATCGTGTAGGAAATTCAAGATCTTCAATAATAGGTCGTGTAAAAACTGATTCTTATTTCGCGAATGTAAAATCATACAGTGTAACACGGGATTAGAGCGCTAAAAAACTATTTTAAACCATCACTTCCATCGTTAAGCCTGTACCCAAATCAGGACCATTGCGGTGGTTTCGAACTTTCCGATTTTGCCTTTTGTTGTACAATCTTCCGTTTTTAGCTCACCTGGCCGAAGGCTATGTGAACTATTGACATCATTTGGCGTCCGTCGTTGTCGTCCGTTAACATTTTTTTCAAAATTCTTCTCCTCTGAAACTACTGAGCGGAATTATATGAAACTTTGCACAGGTGTTTTTTAATGTATTTTGCACAAAACAATTGTTTAGATATTTGATTCGTCCTAAAACATGGCTGTCGTTACTAAAAGTTCGACATAGGGGTCAGACAATAATTTTTCGGTTATATCTCCAAAACCTTTTGGTTCTTTAGGTTTTGCCAAATTCTGATATAGCGTAAAAGTGTTTAGCATGATGAGATCTATCTGTGGCCAAATCTTATTTAATCTGTTAAGCCATGTTTAAGTTATTCCCTTTTGCATGTTTTTTTTTTACAATTCTTAATTTAATTTCTTTCAAAAATTTTCTCCAATGACACTACTTGACCAATTGGAACCAAATTTGGTATGAATGTTCCTTGGGGTATCCTGCATAGAACTGATGTGGGGATTATTGATCCGTCAAAAACATGGCTGCCATCACTGAAAATGGAACAAAGGGGTCAAAAAGTAGTTTTTTTGCACATTATATCTCCGTTGGTTTAAATAAATTCTTTCAGTTGCTGAAATGATCCTAACGATAAGTCCTACCACAGTCTTCTTGAGTCAAAATTGTTAGACAACTTCTTTTTAAATTTATTGCTTTTGAAAGGAATTTTTAACCAGATGAGCGATTCAGGCTCCTGGGAGCCTCTTGTTTCCTTTTCCTTTGACCATTCCTACAGTTTATCAGTTTGGTAATTCGATAGTTTTGGTATCACCCTTCATATAACCCGAAAGTGTTTTTCGGTAGATTGAAAAATATTGATTTTTCTAAGATTCCAGAACGACCAACTGCAAAGTTTCACAAAGTGTTTACCATCGTTATATGAACTTGCCAGATCATGTTTACCGAAATTGCTTAACTTTTGTCAATATGAATTTTTATTACATAATGATCACCCCTGTTATAATAGAGTGAGGTTGGTGTCTCTAAAAGCTAACCGGAGCAGCTTATAAATTTTCAAGTGATGATTTCAAGTGTTGCTTTAAGTTTCAAACAAAATACTGCTTCAAAAGATATTAGTTACACATCTTGCCCTAATAAATACTGTTACCATGGAAATTGAGAAAAAAAAGTTCTGTATTTAAAGATGTATATGATTGTTACGCTTCTGAAGGGAGCGTTTATGATTGTATTGTCAACTTGGTTCTGTATACTTATGGCAAGAAGAAGCATCAATATCCGGCTTGTATCTTCATTTTAAGGACCTGAAAAACAGCATCATGGCAGCTTCATTTGGGTATACTTGTATATATGCGATAAAAACCAAACCAATTTCGGAAAATATTTGCTAGTTTCGATGATTAAATACCAATCGAATCATAAGTTTTCCACGTTAGGGTTGGCCATAAGTCTGCAGTATGGCGCCCAGGTGTTTCGAACATTACGTAATCAATATTACCCATAATTCTTGGGTACTTAAAAATTGCGAAACAGAAACGAAACTAAAATAATCGATTAAAGAAAGAATCGAAAAAAAAATTGATAAAATGAATCAAAACGTAATTAAAAAAAAAGTTAAACGATAGAAATCGAAACGGAATGAAGCTAAACCAAATTGAATAAAAGAAATCTTTTAAGACGTTTCGAGCTTTTGACCGAATGTAAAACAATGACATAACATAAAACAAGGCAAGGACATACACACAATGCTATACATACAATAAAGAACAAAATAAGCATATAAAAGCATGCAAATATTAAAATATAACAATATGGCAGAGAACTAAGCATAAAAGTATATAAACATGCAGAAACTAAATCTAAAGCAGAAGTACTATTGTACCAGTAGAAGCCAAACAAAACGTATAGCCAATATAAGCACATAGAACAGAAAGTTACCTGCATACATAACAGTGACATTTCGAACGATTCCAGGACTGAATTAGACTTTTGAAATGAGAAAAGCCGTTCTCTGTCCTGAAATGGTTTGGAAGGCTTTTCATGAGTGTTGCCGCAACCAATAATTGCTTATGAATGCCGGACATTTCGACCAATAAACATATCAGACCATGACAATTAATAAAATGCTTTAGGACATATACCATGACAAAATTTTCCATATTTGAAGTTTATAAGTATAATATACTAAATCAAAACTGACAAAAATATCAAAGTTGTTTTTAAGATAGAAGGAACTGCGTTTAGCTAGATCTTTTAATATCAGTTTCCGCTATATAGATGAGGTATTATCGGTAAAAATCCTAGTTTCGGGGATTTGATATATCTCATCTACTCAAAAGAAATTGAGATAAATAATACTACAGACACTCATACACTTAGAGATCGAAAACGTTTCGTATTGCGCTAGATTTTTACAATTAGGCTTCTGGAACAGGGTTATGTTGCTACGAGATTGAAGTCGTCACTACAGAAGATTTATGGTGGTCATCATGAACTCGTGGATCGTTACGGTGTATCCATCTGCAACATGTGAACTGATCTGTTCAACGTGTCATAGTTTTCCTTTCCTCTTTCGTCTACCCCGGACCTTTTATAAGCAACTCGGCGGGTGTTTCTAGAAAAGCAGAGGACGCTTATCCTAATAGTGCACCTGGTCCATGCGCACAGTTTTTAGTGGAGTCCGAGTTGCTCAATTAATTTTGTTACTTTGTATGTATTATTTTAGTTACTTTATTTCCTTTGTCCATAGTTACTGTTTTCCATGTCTGGTCTTTGTCCCTGGATAATATTCTTTTGATTTCCGGTATAATCTTGGTTCCCTTGATTACTCTTTTAATTAATGTTTCTTCGGGAGCGTTAAAAGGTTTCACCTTCATCATATTAGTTAAAATAATCAATTGATGTTTTATTTTACAAATTTTATCATCATATTAATAAGGTTATAATTTGATAAAGGATGTAACGTCTTTTTTGATTGGTTAACATATTTTCGTTTATTATCTCACATACTTACTTTTACCATGTGGTAGTGACGTCGTATAACGTTATGTGTTGATTAAATAGATAAATCGTAAATTAATAAATAAATTATTGGGATTGATTGTTATATATTTTCGGTATATTTTATATAGCGTCAACGCATGTTGTGAATTAATTGTAGTATTGATTTCGGTAAATTTGAATTAACTTCAATGCATGCGGTGCAAACTTGAAAATAACTTATATTTAGTATGCACCACATGCTTTTGGCTATATCTTCATATAGAGAATCATTCCTTAAGTTGATTTAAAAATGGAACAGGGATGTTCGATGTATACCCACCTCCATTTTCTCGCTGTGTGAAAAAAAAATTTGGTATTCTTCACCGAAATGTTTTTTGATTATTACTAATCTGATGTGGATTTTGTAGGTGTTGTTATGATCTCTTTGTATTCTGTTCTTATTCCTGTAAAATTTCGATGTTTTTTCCAGAAACGTTGCTAATACCATTAAGTTCAATCCCTCAAATATTCCTTAGAGCTTGTATAATGATGCACTTTTTCGATACATTAACTGAATATTAATTAAATCCTTTACGAAGAAACTATTATCTATACTTGTTCTTCTGCTAAAGCCATGTAAATCAGAAATCTCATTAAACAAGGATAGAAATAAAATACATAATTACGAAATATGACCATTTAATCGGATATAAGTAAGTCAGCTTCAAATCTTTAATAAAACTCTAATGTTATGGTGTCTTAACCTGTCTTGCGTTTCCTGAAGCTATCGCTAATCATTTACGATATTGACTATCAAAGATTACTAAATACGAACTAATTAAGTAAGGACTATTGTGTTCAGGTCGTCACGTGAAAAAGAAAGCAATCTATCTGACACATTAAAAAAGCCTATTTCTTCGAAGAGTTTATTTCTGTCGTTACTACTGCTCAACCTCTCATCTCAAGACCAATACCAACCTACAGGTTAAATAGATGGGGTTTAATATTTCCAATAACTCAAGTGGAGTATCGGACAATGGAATTTCTTCTAGCCGATTTATTATAGGTACCATAATGATACTTGTGACAATGTTCACGGTATTTGGTAATATACTCGTGCTGGTCGCCATCAAAAGGGAAAGCCAGTTGCATACTAAGTTCAATATTTACATCATAAATCTAGCAGTGACTGATTTAACAGTAGCCCTGACTGCTATGAGTTTTTATACTACAGACAGTATCCTTGGATACTGGCCATTTGGAGAACTTTTATGTGGTGTCTGGATTTTCAACGACTACGGGATGACATTCGCCTCAGTGTTTACTCTGATTGTGATATCAGTTGACAGGTTTTGGGCTGTGACTTGGCCGAATCACTACAGATCTCATCATACTAAAAGGAAATGTATATTGTTCGTGATTTTTATATGGTAGGTACCTAATTAACTTAATTTTGTATTTTATATCTCATCTGACATGTTTCCAATTTAATATCTCTGTCATTGACGTAATTCTCCCATCTGAATGTTATTACTACAGTTGTTACTAATTTAATCGTTCAGTTTTGAAGATTTAATTATTTAAAAAATTACTAAAATGTGTTTTTCGTCTAATGTTTAAAACATTTCACATGGCACACCCATGATACTAAATGTACACTGCGTGATTATTTTTTCATACACCTTACAAAATATCACAGTCCAATACAATTCAACCAGATAGTATTTTTTTCTATTATATTCGAATGATTTTACGACCAATGAGATCTTAACAATGTCGCAATCATCGTATATTTGGCTGAACTCTTTTTCTTTTACTTTCAAGAAAATGTTTTTATTTTCTATCGACAAAATGACAAACAACTTAAAAGTTGACATTATCGTCAATATCTTCACTGTTACAGAGTTCGTGGGTAGTAATTGTCGTGATTTCATGAAAAATTGTTCCTGAATTTCCCGTTTTCAAAAAATAAAATAATTAAAAAAATCGAAATCGGTGCTGACGAAGAGTTTTGGGGAAATTACTGAACCCGTGTATGTACCGGCAAGTCAAAATGTTCATCTACAATGGTTTGTGGTATGATCATAGCCATTCCAACCATTCCAACTGCTTGTAATGATGTATGTGTTAATTACACGGCCAACGAAGCAATTGACTAGTTACCCAAACACTTGTATAGTAGTAACCTATGCTAAGACTTTACTCAAAAAGCTTTTGATGTTACTCAGTGGTATTTGAGTCCGTTGAATGAAGCCAGATGGTTAGAAGTGAATATGGCATGCAAACAAAACAAAAGACCCAGTCATTCATAAATAAAATTGATAATTTATTTTGTTTGTATAAAATGAACACTTTATGGCAATATTTATTCTCACACCGGAGTTTTTTCTCTTTTATAATTTTGCAGCTGTTTATCATAAATAAAAAAAAATGGAAATACTGACACAAATATGTTTTAAGGATACATGCATGTATCATTTTTTGAGATATCCATGGTCATTCTGTTAGTCAATTTTGTTTGAACAAGCTTGCAAACACTCCTCAGATGTACGTTTGTCACAAGGACAAATCATCGATGTCAAAGGTCATAACCCTAAACCGATGGCCCACAGGTAATATTTATTGCATTCATTCCTAAAATTGAAGATTAGCCAACCAATGCAAACAACTAAAATTGGTACCCTGCGAACAATAGTGCTTCCACAGTATACCGTATAGCAGGTAATGTTTGCGGGATGCTACTTTAGGGGGATTTTACCGATCTGTCTAAACACGCCAAAATTAAACTCTGCGAAATTTTCACTTTGGACTTACGTGTAAATACTTTTTACACCACTAAGCATCCGCAAAAATAGAAACGCCAAACGTTCTCATATACCCTTTTGTTATAAATAGCCAATTTCAACATACACCGAAATAACCTGCCATATGGTAAATGGGCATTTCTGGTTATTGTATCTTTTATTTATCCCCGCCTTCAGATATAGATCAATTTGGTCATCTCCTGGAGACAATTTATTTACTTATCGAGTACGTATTAGAATCACTTAACCTTTCGTAGCTTAAAACAGCTTAAAGATGTTTACATTATTTACGTCCTACAAAAGGCGTTTTTTTTTTTTATTAAAATCATTTTGAAATTTGTAAAAAAAATATAGTGGCAGTTATAATATAATATAGATGTTATCAAGAAATAAACTTAATTGTCAAACGGCGTTACAAATCAAAGATCATACAAAAGAAGACAACTTGATTCAAAGGATAATAAGGAGATTCCAGCAGAAATCTAAAGAATACTACCTATCCAATGATAAGGACTAGACATACACAACACAAACCATGAAATAACCAAAATAAAACGTAAATTAAAACTCCTGTAAAGTAAGCGTTCTGTGCATTTCTAGAAACAACCACCGAGTTGCTCATAAAATGTTAAGTCAGGAGTAAACGAGAATGGAAACAATTGCAAAAAACATCGGCTCTCATGGTGTAGATGGATACACCGTAACGATCCGCGAATTCATAATGACTACCAAATACATTTGTAGTGATGACTTCAATCTTTTAGCAATATAACCCTGTTCCTGAAGCATAATTGTAAGAAGCGGAGCATTTTACAAAACATCGGAGTAGTTACGACAAGCGCTGACATAACATATGAGTTGTGATCTCAAAACTACATACGCAGATGCTGGAGAAGAAGGAAAAACTTAATGATAATTCATCGCGTTTGTCGTAAACTTTTGTTATAAGTTTTTCTTTACCATCGATTGGTTTCATACGGATAAATTCTTAGTTTTTATATTTGATTTAAAATACAAATAAAATGCTTTGTATATTCTAGTATTTTTTTTATTCCGAGTACAGGATGATACCAATTTTTTCTTAATGCTCAGCATTACTAACGAATATTTTTGATTCTTTTTAGAAGGTATACTAAACATAAGTTACTTAAGAATGTGGTAAATATTTGTTTTCAACATATTATTACATAGACCCCTTCCTTACAGGATAATTTTTTTAAAATTCTTTCATGGTAAACAATGCGTGCTAACAAGCATCACTCAGATAACACATTATTCAAAAATTGATTCGTTTCCTTCGGGAGGTAATTAACGATAAAATCAAAATTCTTTGGCACGGAATAGCTAATGAGTACTCATAGCACATATGTAATTCTTTTGCATTTAAAAGGGCGTTCAAGCAAACTCGATATAAATGAAAAGCAGATTAAAATCGAGTCTAATGCTTTCTGAAAATGAGTTTTTATTTTCTTTAAGTATTGTTCATTACCACATTTATCATATTTTAGTTAGATTATACTTATTACACAATTGTTATTACATGTAACTAAAAAAAATTGTCAATTTTTTTCTAATATCTGAGACAGCGTGGTTCACTACTTTATTAACACATCGTTCAAAGTAAAGTCTGTCAGTTTTTTTGTAACATGTGCAAAACAAGGAAAATTATTACTTTTTTAAGTACGAAACACGTAGTTTAATTAAACTGTCTTCGAAAGTTTTTAGACTTCATGCTTCCAGGATAAACATGTAAAAATTATTGAAAGGGAAACATCAGAGAAAATCCTGCTAGGGATGATTTAAGTGGTCATTGTGACACTATTAGTGTATACTAATATACTAGAATAATACATAGAATAATACATAACACATTAATGTATATTCGCATGCTTGGGGCATGTATCATCACTCACAACCTTTATAGTGCTGTATTTAGTTAAACCTCTGTTTTACACTATCGTAAAATGCTAAGATTCGAGGAAATATAACTTAAATGTTAATGTGTATAATGCACATTGAGTTACCATAAAATATTTATTACGAAAATTTTGTTCCATCAACATTTTAAAACCTCAATATTTAGATTCATATAGATAATAGTTAATTCTCTTTGATGTTACTATGTATATATATAGAAAGGTCTGAACAATTCCCAACGATGTTAGAATCTATGGCAACACCGCCTGCAATAAGTCCAGCGCCCTAGACCACTCGGCCAGCTAGGCTATATAAAATATAGCATTCGCTGGCCGGGTCATTCCTCCTCGTAGGATTAATCTAGGGCTGTAACTTAGTACACTATGTACGGTAGTACGGGACAGCTCATCCAGGTGTTATTATGTAGGATAGAGGATCAAATTAATCATGCATGTCACAACAAATTAATGTTATACAACGTCTCAGAATGTGACGACTCTATTCGCTATACTGCTCCATCGGATCAAATTGATACTGGGAATATAACGTAAACTTATAGAAGGGTCTGAAAAATTCCCAACGATGTTAGAACTGTCAAATTTGCGATGCAAATTTTTGGTCGTTCCTTCCGCGGGACTCGAACTCCTACCGCTGTTAGAATCTCGTACGACCACAATTTGCATCGCACATTTGACAGTTCTAACATCGTTGGGAATTTTCAGACCTTTCTATACATTTACATATCTTCCCTGTATCACTGTAGCGAATAGAGTCGTCACATTCTGAGACGTTGTATAATATTGATTTGTTGTGACATGTGTCATTATTTGATCCTCTATCCTACATAATAACACCTAGATGAACTGTCCCGTACTACCATACATCGTGTACTAAGTTACAGCCCTAGATTAATCCTACGAGGAGGAATGACCCGGTCGGCGAAAGCTATATTTTTATTTAGCCTAGCTGGCCGAGTGGTCTAGGGCGCTGAACTTGCAGGCGGTGTTGCCATAGATGTCACAGCAGTATGAGTTCGAGTCCCGCGGAGGGAACGACCAAAAACTTGCATCGCAAATTTGACAGTTCTAACATCGTTGGGAATTTTTCAGACCTTTCTATACGTTTACATATCTTCCCTGTATCAATTTGATCCGACGGAGCAGTGTAGCGAATAGAGTCGTCACATTCTGAGACGTTGTATATATATATATATATATATATATATATTCTTCATCTAATACGTTTGCGACTTACAACATTGAATATCCATGATTTACGGTAATTTGGTATATTGTTTGCTTTGCGGAGGTTATATAGTGAACATGGTGTCTGTCAGTCCGTTCTTTCGTCTGTCCACATTTTTTGCAGTTTCATCTGCAACCAGTTATCTCATCCATTTTATATTTTGACAAAATCTTTATATAAGTATGACCTTTTGTGGGATTTAATTTCAGACTTTAACTTATGGTTGGTCGACTTTTTTTATATTTTTATTTTTAACTTTCAATAATTAGGTTGGGTAGTAGGTGGCATTAATGAGTGACCTGTCTTAGTTGTTTTAGTTTTATTTGTTATTCTTATACAGGCATTGTCAATGTGGGAAACATGCAGTGAAATGAAAATGACAGTTAAGTATATACATGTATATCAACGGTCCTATAATGTAATTTTAATTCTTAAGAAAAGAAACAGATAAATGCATACAAGTTTCAACTAAAATTCGTGAACTCGAATTTGATTTCATTTGTATGTCATTAATTTCATCGTGGTTATAAAACAAATGTTTATACAAAATTTTTAAAGATCAACCATGACAGACAAAACCAGCTGTCTCTTTAAAACATAGCACTGTTTTTTTTTTATTTTATGAAATAGTTGGAACCTATACAACCGAAATAAATCAAGTAATGTGGAAGTACTTTAATTCATAAATAGAAATTTTCGTGGATTAGTGAGGACACACAAGTTCGTAGATTCTTATATTCGTGGTTTTGTAGATTTTCAGTATATAAATCAATCAAAATCTCCTTTTCGTCGTTTTTTGGCCTACCCGCGAAAACACGAAAATTGGTACCCCACGAACAGAAGTACTTTCATATTATTCCCGTCTGCCAGGACCAAAAAATGATATCCGGTTCACTTCATTAATGTAGAATATACACGTCACCTTTCGGATCTTTTTTTCTCTTTGTGTATCCTAGCTAGTATACAACATTTACATTGGATTAATTAACACACCTAAACAATTAATTATTGACATATTTTGCCATTCCTGAGTTTATAAGGCTATTTAAATAATTATTTAAACAAAACGGAAACAAACACTGTATTCTTCTTTTCTTGTTCTAATTTTAAAAGTACAATGGCAATCTTTCAGTAATTAACATGCAACAGCAGAGTCCGTTAATCGACAACGCAATTTCGATCATCAAATCAATGGCAATCTTTATTTGGAAGCATACGGCTTAAAGACCTTCGAAGACAGACGAAATAAATTATATGTTTCGTAATTGAGAAATTATTAAGTGGTTCTTGATTTCTGAGTATGTAGTGTTATTTATATTTGTTGTATTGTAGTAACAATTATGAATCATTTTCCAAGTCGTACCAATTGTTTGTCGTGCTACATTAACTGATAAAATCTATATCCCTTAGATGTTCGGGAAGATATTGGACTTTGAAGTTTATGTCCAATCACATAGTAGTTGAAGGTTTTCGTGTAAAAAGGTCTTCATCTAAAAATGTTTTAAAGAAGACTTAAAACATATCTTCCATTAAATGACGTCACGATAGCTATTTGACTATATAGTAGGTACGCTATACTGACATGCAACGCCAGTGATTAAAATGTACGTGACTTATGATGGAATAGCTGCACAAGAGATTTACCGCCATTTAACTTTTTCACCTCCCTAACTGGTTGCTTGAGAAAAAGTGAATCACTTTTTATTGCTCAAATGATAGAAATCGATGGTAAAGGAAAACCACAGGGGTATGTTGATACAAGATTGAAGTGATCACCACAAAAGTTTTATGGTCGTCATCATGAACTCGTTGATCATTACGGTGTATCCATCTGCGCCATGAGAACTGATTTGTTCAACGCGTCATAGTTTTCCCTTCCTTTTTCGTCTACCCCAGACTTGACATTTTATGAGCAACTCGGCGGGGGTGTCTAGAACTGCAGAGGACGCTAACCATAACGCATCACCTGGTCCATGCTCCCAGTTTTTAGTCCGAGTTGCTCATTTGCTTTTGTTATTTGTATGTATGATTTTTGTTACTTTATGTTATGTGTTGTGTATGTCTGTTTTCCATGTCTTGTATTTTTCCTAGATTACCATCTTTTGATTACCGCTATAATCTTAGTTCCCTTGATTACTCTTTAATAAAAAAATTAAGTTAATAAGATATAATATACTACTCCTTTCTGAATTGTTTTGGTTGCTTGATATTAACTTAGACACATAAATCTACTTTCAGGATTTTCATGGTGGCATTATGGCTGCCGGCGTGTTTAGTAGACCGTTTCGAAAACGCAGTTGAGGACGTCACAATATGCATCTGGGATCCTGCACTGAACAAAGAGTTTGTGTTTGTCATCGCAATAGTTGGGCATCATGGTTGCTTTATCATGATTGTTGCTTGCTATGCACGAGTATTCTACGTGTTGAAAAATAAACTTAAAGCAAATCGGAAAATCAGACCGTGTCCGGTTTCTGTGTATAATATTTCACAGACCCCTGGAGCGACAACTACTCATCAGTTTATTCCACAAAGTATGGATGAAACCAATTCTAAAGAGAGTCATAGGAATAAGAAAACAGATTGTCTTAAGAATTCAAATGAACGGACAACGTTGAGTGATATAAATGAGGATGATACAGAAACTCTAAATCACTCAACTAAGCGAGAAAGACGAGCATTTATTACACTAGCATACATAATCGTTGGTTATGCGATTTGTTGGTTTCCGTTTCATATAGTTTTTGATATCATGGCTATAAAACCGGAAATAGTTCCTCACTCTGTATACCAAGTGACCTTCTGGCTTACATACGTTAATTCAACGATAAACCCTTTTCTATATAATTTTAGCAATCCAGAGTTTCGGAAAGCTTTTAAGAAAGTTTTAATGTGTAGATGATGATGATGAATTGTGCCAACATTGAGAACTGAAACTGAAAATTACGAATTTCTAATAGTCTGTCAAATCAATGAATAACCATGTAAAACGTGTATTTACAATTGTCGTTAGTATTTAATTATGTTTGACTTTATTTGATTGGTGCACCTGATTATTGTGTTACACCATGCATTATTTATAACTTCAAGCACTTTCTTCCTTCAGAAAATAAATGTTAATCTATTCAAAATATGGTTTTATAAAATTGTTTGGATGATTGTCATTGCTTCATCTGAAATAAACATCAAATACAACTTTTTCGGGCAAGTTTCTGGAATAGGGCACTTACCTACGGTACACCTGGACTCCCCGGTTTTAATAGTACAGATGGTTTATTCATCATTAAGTTTCTCTGTGTATTCGTTTAGGTTGTTTGTGTTATTTGTGATATTTTATCTGTTGTCTTTGTCAGCGAATAATGAATATAGCGTTCCATATTCTAATCGTGTTATCCTTGGTTTTGAGTGAAATAGTCTTCATCCTGCATATGAGTAAATGCATCACTGCCATTTAACATTAAAATACGGAGATAAGACTATTTCTTTCCATTTTAACTATATGTTTCACTTTTTATGTAAACGATAAAAGGAAATATCTAATACATTTTAATAAAGATGAAGACATCGCGTGTTTAGCTGTAGTGTTATAAAAAATTAAAGACAAGATATTGGTTCTGTCGAAAAATAATATTTCGTAGCTGATCAATATGGTGTTTGTTTTAGTTTTCCATAACAGTGTCAAATATCTCAGTAGCTGTTCTATTTGGCAAAACAAGCTTATAGCGGTTTTAAGTGTACGTATACAAATTTATAAATGTCGTCATAAATGTTCATTAATTGGAGTGTCCTACATATGTCGTCATGTGTAATATAATTGTTTTACCCTCCTATGTATTTCTATAACTACATAGTGTTATTATCCTGGTATCTCTATAATGATAGTACCCAGACAAAAATCTCTTATAAATTTCTTTAAATCATGCGTCACAATTAACTAGGTGAACGTTATCTATTTGTTGCAATTGGCAGTTGACGATTGGGAATTCATTTTATTATATTCTGTCTACGTTTATCTACAGAAATGGGAAATACATGGACTCCAAAGATGCGATGATTTGATTTAACACTATTTCTATTTGATAAAAATATTAAGAAATTACTGCTTTAATCTGAGTTTAGTTTTGGTTATTTCTGTCTTACAAAGTCAAACAATTCAATAATAATATAGCTACAGAACGATAGAGTGAGTAAAAGTCAATTGGTTCAAAAATAAAAAAAAATATTATGCAGGGGGAAAAAATCTTAAATTATACTAAAAAATACAATACATCAAAATGATTGTTTTTTTTATTATACAACAAGATTATTCTTTTGATAAAATTGAAGACTGTTCTTCTTTTTCATTAGGAAGAAAAATAACTTGACCAGGACAATTTCACTTTTTGATTGCAATAACAACATGGCTTCCTGCATAAAACTCCTTCTCCGGTAAGTGCGTGATATTTTAGTGGATCTGTTCTATTCTGTAAAGACGTTTAAACAATTAAATGTGTTTTCCTTCAAAGAAATGACTCGTTGTTACTTTATAGAATCCTGTTAACGGGCATACATGTAAGAACATGTAAAGTTAGAAATTATTCTATGGGATGATTACAAAAACGAAAACTTACTTACAATCACAAAAATAAATACTCGCATTTTGAAAGCAAATTTTCTACAAATTGCAATATACGCTGTTATATCACAGGTCGTATTACAATAACAAAAGCATAATACTTTATCCACAATAATGTTACCATAAGCGTTTTTTGCAATATAGATGAAGCTGTATCGTTAAATAATTCCAGTTTCGAGGTTTATACATAGTATCTACCCCAAAGAATTTGTGATAAAGGATACTACAGATATCGTGAATAAATCAGTTTTCATGGTGCAAATTGATACACCATAACAATCCACGAGTTCATGATGACGACCATAAAACTTTTGTATTGATCACTTCAATCTTGTAGCAACATACCCCTGTTCTAGAAGTCTATTTGTTAGAGTTCTAGTGCGATACAAAAAGTTTACGTGGTTTCGGCAAGCTCTGGCATAACGTATGAGTTGTGATATGATCACTCCATACGGAGGTGCTGAAGGGATGTTGCCACAGATATAAGGAAAGTTGACAATTCTGAATGAAAAGTCATCACGTTTGTCGTAAAGTTTGATCAATAGTTTTCCTTTACCATCGATTTCTAAGTGTAGGTCAAGATATGAGGCTGACTTCAAAGTGTCTGTAGTATCCTTTATCTCAAGTTCTTTGGGGTAGATGTGATGTATCGATGTATCAAATCCCCGAAATTAGGATTTTTTAAAGATAATACGTCATCTATATAGCGGAAACTGAGATTAAAGGATCTAGCCAAGCAATATTCTTTCTTTCGAATCAGATCAGCTCTAAAGTCAGCCCCATAAGCGTGAAGGAATAGGTCAGCAAGTAAAGAAGTACAATTTATTCCCATTGGAATGCCGACCTTTCGCTGAAAAAACAGGTCCACCACACTGAACAAATATGTTGTCGATTAAAAATTCCAGCATCTTCCTATGAATTATTTCTTACAAAGTATGAGGAATCTGTACCAAGAACTATATATTTGTATCTTTGGTGTACAATATTTTTGGAAAAAACAACGATGCATAATGTTTTTAAGTCGGGATTTTAACTGAGTATGGGGAATAGAAGTATACAGTGTTGAAAATCATAGGTTTAATGCTATTATATTCAGATAATAGTCTAAAACTGATTGACTCCAAAAGATTTTTCGAAATTTTCAGGATCCACATTGAATTAATACCACTACGGGAGTAACAAGTGTTGTGATAGGACTGCAAACCCTCGTTGGCAGTTGTGAATATAGTTAAAATTTAGACTTCTCGAACAGGGGTATGTTGATACAAGATTGGAGTCATCACTACAGAAGTTTTATGATCGTCATCATGAACTCGTAGACCGTTACAGTGTGTCCATCTACACCATGGAAACTGATTAATTCATCATGTCATAAATTTCCTATCCTCTTTCGATTCCCCGGACTTACCTTTTATGAGCAACTCGGTGGGTGTTTTTCTAGAAAAGCAGAGGACGCTTTCGATCGGTGCAACTGGTTTATACTCCAAGTTTGTAGTGGAATTTGAGTTGCTCATTTACTTGTGGTACTTTGTGTGTATTTTTTTAAATTACTTTATCTTCTATGTTTTGTGTATCTGTTTTCTATGTCTGGTATTTGTCCCTGGATTGCATTCTTTTGATTTCCGCTATTACCTTAGTTCCCTTCATTGCTCTTATCCTACAAGACAACTATTCTCAGCTTTGCCTTTCTCTTCAGATATATAAGCTGTTATATCAATATTGTACGTGGTTTCCTTTAATTAACTTACAAAACCACCTTGAATCTAAAGACTATGTTTGTCAGAATTTTAATCCCAAGCGTTTATCTATGGTATCATCAAAACTATCCGTCGTCAACTAAAGCGGCTCGGAGTCATGAAATCCCAATGGATTAAAAAGGCAACAATTGCTATCACTCCTAAGTGTTGATCATCAAGATATTTCACAATGTTTGATAACTGATTTACATTTTAAATGTATCTCGGATTACATATAATGTACAGTACTCGTACTGGATGGCTTCCCATTCAATGGAATATATAGGGACAGAGATAAGAGGAAGTCGGTTTGGGGGATTTTGTATGTGAAAGATTGAGATTTTGAATGTGGAAAGGGAATCAGATTAAAGATCATATCATTATTACACTATTTATTTGTATGTGTGTTTATAGTATAAACAAAAGACACAAGTGCTTTGAGTGGGAACTAGCTCTGTAAATGACAGACAAGAATCCGTAATATAATTTATTGCGAACCAGAAGTTAATCTATAAATAATAACAATATTTCTAAAACAAGAAAGCTTTTTATTTTATAGAATCTATACATTAAAATAGATAAGACTTGACACATAAATGCATTGATTGGTTTCACTGTAATTTGACTAATTGACCTAATGTCTTAATATGTTCCTTTATTAAAATGCAACATAGTTTGTGAAGCTATTTATGGCAAATTGATGTGCGATCATTTACTAAGATGCTTCCCGAGCAAATTGAACAAATTTGAATGTCTATGCAAAACTTCGGGTGCAAAACAGTAATTTGAAATAAAGAAGCCTTGTAGACATTACTCCGAATAAAATTTCAAGACTCAAAATCATTCGGCAATAAAGTAGAAAAATCATATACCTGTAAATGAGACAAGAATCCGTAATAAATGACTAATTGCAAAGCAGAGGTATTGAATCTGGTGGCAACATCTTCTGATTTACGAATTGATACATTTTTTTCTGCATTTACTCGTTTCCCGACTGTAATACCTTCTTAAGACAATTTTTCAAGTCTAAGATACAAGCTAAAGGGTCTGCTTCAGTTTGTTTTTACAAGATTTAAAAACAAATAACAAATTGATAGATTGATTGATTATTTTAACTTGCTTTTGCAGATATTTCATGCATTTCAGGACTATATCGATTGACCAATTGAACAGACACTGCTCTGTACAAGTCCGACATGCTGAGCCAGTTTTACAGTGCTAGTTCACACAAGCAACATCCCATAGATAGACATGAATCGGACATATTATTCTGACACCAAGCCAATCAGAAGTCACTCTATTTTCTCCAGTACCGCACTCTTGGTGGAGATGCAGTAACGAATACCAATTGCAATTTCAAAGTATTTGGTGTTGCTCGAGGATACAACCCACGACCTCCCGCACTCGAGCCGAGCACTCTACCCTGTTTGAAAGCATGTGCTTTATAGACTATCAAAATAGAGGTGAAGTACCATGATTAATGAATCTGCGAGCGTAATCTTATTTTTGTGTCAAAGATTGCATTTTTTCACTATAAAAATATGAAATGTTTTACGAAAATTATGATATTAACACGCCGGGTTTTCCTGTGAGAATTTACTGTATTCATTAAAATCTGACACTTTATTACAAATTCGAGCAAAACGGATCAGCTGTGGAATGAACATATTGTAGGAGTGTACGCCAGAAATATCCCCATCTAGAAAGGAATTGAAGAACTGCGCACACTCAAGGAAAAAGGACACACATTTTACTCGGAGGCTAACATCTGTGATTTTATGTGAAAATGACATTTTTCATGAAATAGTTTTTTTTCATCAACCTTCAGGGATGTAAGTTCAGAATCGTTAGTGAGGCTGCGGGAAAGAAATTGTCAGTGACTATGAATTTGAATTGGAATCTGAATTCGAAGATTCGAAAGTTTGAATGAAGTGAACACATCTCATCATCAAAAAATAAACATAAATACGTAATTCCGTAAACAATAAACGTTGTCAAAACTTTGTATAAGTCCTAAGTGAAAAAAAATTAATCAAATACCGCAAACATAGATCCCACACAGTCTAGAACGGAAAGTAAACCATCTCCTGAAAGACCTGATTATATATATATTAAAAAAAAACAAAACACCATGTCGTCCCTTCCATCTACATCATCTATGATAGTACTGACGACTTCCAATCACACCAACCCACAAATACGGCTCCTCGTATGAGCAATCCACACATGCAGCCGTTAACATTTATGCTACATCTAGCAGACTTAGCTGCTATTTCAGAACATATTAAAATTGCAATCAAAGACGAACTTACCCAACATATTAGACCATTTTCATTAAGTTTCATAGTGGAAAAATCGTCATGGTGACAACAATGATTTGAAACAGTTACTCAGTCATTTGCAGATGCAGTACCCCGACAGAACATTGTACCCTCACTCAATATACTCAAAAAAGGTTTTTGAGTAAGGGTTTCAAGATGAATATGTAATTGAAATAAACTGTTTACTTATACTTTAACTTCATAGGTGTACCGTCATATTTTATTACAGTTGTCATTATTTATATACTTACCAATTACTATGTCGTAGTAAAATCAGTTAATCAAACGTAACGTATCTTTCCTTAGTCACGAGACCTATAATTAAATTTAATTATACACCCTATTATTCTGGGATAACATCCATGGGGTGTTGATCTTGATTTTGCTATGCATCCAAGATTCAGAATTACTTACTCTGCTTCATTATATTTTGTACATTCACTTTTCTTCTTATAATAGAAACTATCTTACACATAACTAAGTCTTGCTTCTTTTTTATCCATATTTTTCCTTCACAAATCCTTTAACTGAGGTGCAGTTATTGTATATTTATCCGATACTACATGTATTATTTTTTAACTTGTAACTTGTATGAGACATGTAAAACACCATTCAATTATACACAATGTGTGCGTAAAACATGCTCCCGGTTTCTTTTCAAACCTTTTGGTGTTATATAATTAATCATGGGTATATGTATAGAGCAATACCGTATGACTCAAACGTGCCAGCAAATTCATTGCATGTAAACGAAGTGCTGTTTTTGTACGTAGTTTATTTTAGTATAGATAAAAACTGTGCACTTAGATTTTCACGTTTCTTATATCGCAATGTTTTTTGTGATTGAGAGAGCCAATTGTAAATCCAAACACAATGTTTGTTTCAATTTTGCGGACTCGATCAGTAATCTATAATTTCCTTTGTCATTTTTATTATTCAAATGCTACTGATTATATCGGGACTGGAAACTTATAATCCTGGTCAATTTATTGATGGTAGTGAGACTGACCCACAAGGTGATATCTCTGAAATCACAGATATTTTTAGCTTATTTGAAATATTTTCCATCTCGTTATCTCTTACATTTAAACATTCAAAATCTAGTTCAAAAGCTAGATGTAATAACTGCTGAATATTCTGAATTTGATATTTCATCATTCACTGAAACTTAGTTGAATACTTCTGTTGCTAATCAGGAGTTATTTCTCATAAATTATCACATGCCTTTCAATAGGGATAGGAGCATTGATAAAAATGGGAGTTGGGTCATTGTATATGTCAGAGAAAATATTCATGATATTAGATTGGAATTTGAGCCGGCAGATGTTGAAGACGTTTGGATCGAGGTCATTATTCATACTAAAACAAATTATGTATGAGACTTTTTACATTCCTCCTGTCAGTCCTGATGACATTTGGAGAAGTTTCGAGGACCCTGTTATAAATTGTGATCATATAATCATTATTGGCAATTGTAATGACAACCATTTCTTAGCAAACTCAAAAATGAAAAGTGTATGCACCAGGCGTAGTCAGCAATAACTTGTAGAAGAACTTACAAATTCCTTCAATGATTGTCTTGATAGTTACAGATGATCAGTATTTTGTACCACATGTAACTGTAAGTCCCCCACTTCTCGTCAGCTGGATTACATTCTTTTGATTTCTGCTAGAATCCTGGTTGTATTTATTACTCTTTCCAATCTTTAATGAGAAAAGCATGTGTTTGATTTTCCTTCTCATTTTGAGTTCGTTTTTCGACTAAATGTTTGAATTGAAATGACCTGAATTTAACAGCTAATCGTGACTTATCTGGCCAGTAATACGTCACGACCCGGTGCAAGATTTAAGGCAATTCAAAACAGTAAAATCAAACTGCAAGAAATAATCAATCACCGGTTTTCTTACTAAAATTATTATGTTAAAAGAATTTTCAAACACATATTCGATATTGATAAGATCTTCATTCCTTTCTTTTACAGTAAAGAACAAGTGTACTGTCTCCACCCGTTGGTAAGATAAGAAAATCTTGCTCAGCTAAAAATAGGAATTTTCTTGTCTCCTTTGTGAGAAATATAAAAGTAAAATAAAATTCATACAAAGGTCATATTTAAAGGAATTTTAAAAGAGTTTAGATATGAATTGTGATTCGTAACAGTAGAGACACAAATGACTATGAAAGAAATTCAATAAGTTCCCATTGTGATTCTAAATACCTGTGTATCGGTCAATATTTCGATCATTATTATAAACACATAAGATAAGTGCGTATTAGAAAATTCCAATATTGGTTGCAGTCCAGCGTCGTTTTCAAAAAAAGTCGTAAGTATAAGGTTGATCGTAAGAAGTGACGTAAGAACCTAAAATAGCATTGTGACATCATAATTTACGATCAATTTCACACTTACGACATTATTGTTACCAACTATACTCAACGCTTAGCACAAATATAAGCCGACGCCAAACAGAAGCAGAAACAGGTGATGTAATAATGTATACAACAGACCATGCCAAAAGTTGACGTACGTCTAATGATCTTCATTAACGGTTTAGAATACCCATTGATATATTTTAATGTATAAACTGATAATCAGTAGTCGTGTAAAACAAAAATATGACCATTCTTGTCTAAAACGCTAGCAATACTTTTTCGTCAACGGAATTTGATAAGTTTGGAACAGTCGTTGCGTTCATTCACACTCTAGCAATACGTTTGATTATTTGCTAGACTTGACTTGATTTACCACTTCTAAAAACATTCCTGAAAATATTATTTCTTTTCACAAGTATTATTATTTCTTTAACAAACAAAGTCAATGTCCTCATGATTGCATTGAAAATTACTTTTAAAATATTTTAGATACGCTTTTAACACAGATTAGCAATAACTAGTGATAAAATTCATTTGAAAATACAAATGCGATTTCAAAGTTGAACTCAAATACCTTTCAGTCATACTAAGAAGTAACGACATTAGTTATTAAAGATTAAAACACATACGTTCCTAAATGGTCTTGTTTGATGTTTCTTATTTACATCAAGAAGCAAATAAATATCAATAACTGAATGAACAATGTATGTATAAGTTTATAAGTAATGTAAGTGGAATTATGTTTTATTGTGCATGGAAACTATTAGAACCTCTTGGAAGAACATAATGCGTTAACCATGACAACGTACTTATGGGTAAAAACGTTTTTATCTTGATTCAATAGGCCATCATGTTTCTATGTTTCTAGAACATCTTTTTCTGTGTGCAGTATATTCTGAGTAATCAGCTGTAAAGATTATTACAGCTTTATCTTTATTTCTAGATAAAGCAAAATAACAGTCATATTGTCATAGACGGGTGAGTGTGGTACTCCTTTAATATTGACAATGATAGGCTATAGTGAATCGATAATGTATTACATGTAATTCATTTATATTCACACACATACGTACAACTCTATAAATCAACAAAAACAACGGCCTTCTGATTTTATCAAAGAATATCAGGCGGTAAATTTAACTTGCATTTTTTTCTGATTCTATGACTGGTTGATTTCTGGATCTCGATGTAGAATTTGAAAAAAAGTAGTCGCCACGTTCGTATTGTAGAGGTATCTATAAACAGTTAAAGCGACTATAAAACGTGTTCAGGAACATAGTTATAAGCTTTCATGGCTTATTTACTCCTTTTTAGTCAGATTAAAATCCTTAAAATCCATATCCGAACATTATCACCGTTGAGTTCAAAGATTCTTAAATTTATTGTAATATCTGTCGACTTCAGTGATTTTAGATTGCAAATAAACATATGTATTGAATTAAGCGATATATGAAAAAACTGTTTCATATTCCCGCCTTATATACCCTTGGATGCAGGCAGAAATATTCTTACCCGGCCATCACCTCCAAATACTCCAATAGGAACAAATGTATCCTAGCTTTCTTAACACCAACCAGCGCCAGTACAAGTATAAATTGAACTTGCGTTTAGATTCTTTCTGCATACATGTTAGCTAACTACTTATGCGTATCCTCATCGACGCTAAGTACACGGATTATAACGCTGATTATAAATGTAGTTCCTTAAAAATAGTAAAAATAAAATGACTTTACCAATTAAAATTAGTAAAAATAAAATGACTTTACCAATTAAAATTAGTAAAAATAAAATGACTTTACCAATTAAAATTATTCAATGAACAATTCTATTACTAGATTTTGACTAAGAATGAAAGTTAATAATAATAGACAAATTCAATAAATTTAGTAAAACTTTCGATCGTGACCACGTGATGAAAAAAATGAATGTAAACATCAATATGAAAATTTCGAAGAAAGATAGTGAATGAACAAAAATATGTTGATTGTACTAAAGATGTGAATGGCTTGAGTCTTTACACACGTGGAATTCCTTTAAAAGAATAATCCACATTGTTTCATCCCATAAATTTCATCACTTGTGTTTCTCAGATGAAAACTATTTCTACCCCAAAAATATATTGTAAATAGTCCAATTTATTAGAATAGGACAATTCTGTACGTTCACCAATTGAACTGTATAAATTTCTCATTAACACTTTATCATCCCCATTCTATATTCCCTATTGTTTCCATCCCTATTCCCTAGAGAGAATTCCCGATGGCATTTAAAATTGAACCTTTAATTTTTATTATGATGTTTAATAATAATTTCCCCATCAGCACTGGCGTAAGACTATCCTCCCATGGACTTTTGCAAGTGAGGAGTTAACAAATTGTACGTGACAGAGTAAACTGGTTGACGGATAGAAAAAAAAGCAAAGTGGGTACCGGGAAAAAATAACTTTGTATTTTTGGTTTTTATCTAATTCTTACTTAGTGTCATCGATTAATCAAAACGTGGAAGTTATATTTAACGTAATACCGCGATCAGAGAAAACTAGGTTATGATATATTTTACACAAAAGGTCTCCATGTGATTATTTAACGATAGTAGCTCTAACATGAAGGATTCATAATGTGTTATGGTGATGTCATGCTTTTTTCCTTGAGTTAAAAGCAGTAACTTCATTGGCGCGATCATTGTCATGTCGACCGATATGATGTGTCAATCTCCATCATAAAGAAGTGAGATTGGACTTCTTGTAGTTCCTCCTTGCATTCGGATGAAATAAACGATTTGGCTGGTGTTTCTAAACATAAAGATGCTCTCCTACCTTGTGCATCCGTTCTTGTTGATAAATTTTGGGTTACTCATTTGCCTCTTTGTGTGTACTTATTTATTTATTCATTGGTTGCAGTTGCAGTTTCCGTAGTTTGGTCTTTTGATTTTCTGATTTCACGTCCACTGTTGTAATAGACAGTATATTACAATAAATGGCAAGCAGTGTATTTTTGTTCAGATGTTCTAAACTTTTTTTTCAAATATAAATGATGAGGGATTTTGATTGGATGCTGGATAATTAATTAGATTAACTCACTTCTTTGGTTCCAGATAATATTCTAAGTGATTGATTATTCAATGATCTATAAACTTGATTGATTAATGAATGATTGATAAAACTGATTGATTAATGAATGATTGATAAACCTGATTGATTAATCAATAATTTATTAACTTGGTCGCTTTGCCTCATTACCTAATATCACTGATTCAACTTCCTTTGTTTGTTAAATATATAAAATATATAAACCGAAACATGTCTTGGTGAAGACAGATCTGTTTGTATGACATATATATTAACTTTTTTCTTCACTGGTAAAACGAATTTCACACTTACTCAAACCTTATATACTTAATTTAAAATTCTTCTAATAGTATATCAATAAAATGGTAATGGACCGGGTACATCAACCCTTGTATTTAATAGGCATCAGAGATCAATGTTTGATACATATACATTTAATAGCAAACTGTAATATTTACATAAAACATCAAACCGATAACTTATTTGAACTTACTTAAACTTTATAACGATAACATCTATGACTATAACTATGTATTTATAAACTTGATATAGATTTATAAACGTACAATTTGTAAACATTGTTATCATGCCATTTTATGGGTATACACAATTTTTGTAAATACACATTTAACCATACGATACACGTTTGTAAACTGTAATGTAATAGAGTCAATATTTTGAACTATTTCCACAAGGTAAGATGCTTACATGCTATACAAAGATGAAAGAGTAATCAAGGGAACCAAGGTAATAGCGGTAATCAAAAGAATGTAATCCAGGGACAAAGAACAGACATGGAAAACAGACACACACAACAAAAATTATAAAGTAACTAAAATCATACATTCAAAGTAACAAAAGTAAATGAGCAACTCGGACTCCACTAAAAACTGGGAGCATGGACCAGGTGCACCGGTAGGGTAAGGTCCTCTGTTTTTCTAGTACCACCGGCGGAGTTGCTCATAAAAAGTCAAGTCCGTGGTAGACAAACGAGGAAAGGCAAACCATGACCCGTTAAATAAATCAGTTTTCATGGTGCTGATGGATACATCATAACGATCCACGAGTTCATGATGACGACCATAAAACTTCTGTAGTGATGACTTCAATCTTGTAGCAACATGACCCTGTTCCAGAAGCCTATTTGAAAGGTTGGTAAATGGATTACATTTATTTCTAGTTGAACATTTGATTCTCTCCTGTTGAAAGCTCCTTCAGTCTCTTCTGCAACCATGTAAACCCACTTTAACACAGCTAAATTAAAAAAAGATATTTCCATACATTAAGAAATATATGTGATAGATTTACTCAAGTTAATATGCATTGAAACAGGAACAGTAGCATCTGAGTTGAAAATAGATGTAGTTTATGTACAATCGCAATAACAATTCCGGTCGTATATTGGTATGACACTGCCGTTTATGTCGTCGTCATCGCCATTGTTCGTAGACGATTGGTCTTCGTGCAAAAACTTGAATGTTGGTTGATTAATCTCTATATGATTTCATAAAAAGGTTTCAAAATACAAACGGAAGGTTGGTATTGATTTTGGGAGTTATGGTTTTAACCGTAATTTTTTTAAGGGGCTTACAAGGGGACAAAACAAGTATATAATTTAACTATATAACTCTAGCAACAGCAAAGAGATGTCTATGTCACCCAATATTATATACCACAATGGTCAAAATGGGTGTTTCTTTGGTGGTTAAGATTTGTACATTTTGGAAATTAGGGGTCAAAAAGGGGACCAGAAACATTTTCCTAATAACCAGACAATAACACGGTGTCATACGAGTACAGGAAGACTTTGATTGATTTGGGGTGGAGAATAGAGCCTTTCTGGAATGAAGGACCGAAAAAGTGCCTGAAGTCTGGACTTAAAGTTGGTGTTTGATGAACTGCAAAGGTTAAAAAGAAATAAAATGTATAGAAAGCATCATAGTTGAAAAAAGGAGATAATTTTATACTATTTGACATACATATGGTATATACATTACATTAGAACAAAATATTCAGTGGGATGAAGGTCACTTTGTGCTACCTGTATCATAGGATTTGCCTAATTTGTACATAGACAGCCTAATAATGTAATAACTGATTATGCGGAATTAGTGTACCAGTAACTATTACATGTATTTCACATACTTTAAACAATCAAAGACAGAAGGAATGTCTCGCCGTTCTGAATCATCTCATTTCATATATGATTTATGATGAGGTTCGAGCTGTATGTTTTTGTCGTTCTTCTGTTGTTTTTCCTTTTTTCCTTTTTCTTGTTTCTTGGTGCTTTTTTTATTCTTTGTTCTTCGAGTGTTGGTGCATACAAACAACGTTTCATGGCTGGATTGCAAAATGTACCACCAAACCTCTTTCAAAACTTCTAACTTCTATACTCACAACTGTCGCCCCGTGCAGGTCCGGGTATTAAAAGAATATGACTGCAGCAGCGCTAAGCTTGTAAAAGGCGACTAAATAGTGCTCAGAACCCTAGCCGGGGGCTAGGGCGCTCTGCCCACAGAGCAACTGGGATGTATGCCCAGGTGGTGGAATGGGGTACCCCTGGTGTGTTACATGCTGGGGTTGTCAGGCTATAATACGGAAAACCTGACGGCAAACCATAGTGGTTCACCGTGTTGGGAAATATGCCACGTTCCTCGCACGTTCAAGAACACTACTGTGTTACTCTCCCGGAGTAGGACCCATAGGGCTCCGCCACAGGAGGCTAAATTGCTCGACCCTACCCATCTCTCCCTATTTCCAGTGGCAATCAAGGTTTGTCGACCCCGTTGTCCTTGTGTCCCATCCCTTTTTTCATTTCATCATAATTTCATGTTCATTTTATCATCAATTTCATGTTCATCGTCTTAATATAGCTGAAATATTGCTGCTCGGACGTTAAACCCCAACAAACAAACAAAACAAACTCACAACTGTCAAAGAGGGTCTACAGTCCTACCACAACACTTGTTACTCCCGTAGTGGTATTAAGTCAATGTGGATCCTGAAAAATTCGAAAGATCTTTTGGAGATAATCAGTTCAAGACTATTATCTGAATATAATACCATTAAAACCTATGATTTTTCAACACTGTATACTTCTATTCCCCATACTCAGTTAAAATCCCGGCTTAAAAACATTATACATCGCTGTTTTTTCCAAAAAAGATGGTACACCTAGATACAAATATATAGTTCTTGGTAGAGATTCCTCATACTTTGTAAGAAATAATTCCAAATCATCTTCCAAATATACAGAGGAAGATGTTTACAAAATGCTGGAATTTTTAATTGACAACATATTTGTCCAGTGTGGTGGACGTGTTTTTCAACAAACGGTCGGCATTCCAATGAGAACCAATTTTGCTCCTTTACTTGCTGACCTATTCCTTCACTCTTATGAGGCTGACTTTATAGCTGATCTGATCAGAAAGAAAGAATAGCGTTTGGCTAGATCCTTCAATCTCAGTTTCCGCTATATAGATGACGTATTATCTTTAAACGATCCTAATTTCGGGGATTTGATACATCTACCCAAAAGAACTTGCGATAAAGGATACTACAGACACTGTGAAGTCAGCCTCATATCTTGACCTACACTTAGAAATCGATAGTAAAGGAAAACTATTGACCAAACTTTACGACAAACGTGATGACTTTTCATTCAGAATTGTCAACTTTCCTTTCATCTGAGGCAACATCCCTTCGGCTCCTGCGTGTGGAGTGTTCATATCACAACTCATACGTTATGCCAGAGCTTGCCGAAACTACGCAGACTTTTTGTATCGTGCTAGAACTCTAACAAATAGACTTCTGGAACAGGGTTATGTTGCTACAAGATTGAAGTCATCACTACAGAAGTTTTATGGTCGTTATCATGAAATCGTGGATCGTTATGGTGTATCCATCAGCACCATGAAAACTGATTTATTCAACGGGCGGGCCATAATTTTCTTTCCCTCGTTTGTCTACCCCGGACTTGACTTTTTATGAGCAACTCGGCGAGTGTTTCTAGAAAAGCAGAGGACGCTTACCTTACCGGTGCACCTGGTCCATGCTCCCAGTTTTTAGATTCCGAGTTGTTCATTTACTTTTGTTACTTTGTATGTATGATTTTAGTTACTTTATGTTCTTTGTTGTGTATGTCTGTTTTCCATGTCTGTTTTTTGTCCCTGGATTATATTCTTTTGATTACCGCTATAACATTGGTTCCCTTGATTACTCTTTGGTCCTCCTGCTTTTGTTTTCTGCGTCTGTTTTTCTCATTCGGAATTACTATTCATTCGAAATGTTCTATGCACTACATTGGCCAATGAGATGTAACTCGGTGGGTTCTTTTAGAAAAGCAGAGGACGCTCACCCTATCGGTGCATTTGGCCCATGCTCATAGTTTTTTTTGTGACGTCCTTGTTGTTCATCTAATTTTGTGACTTTGTAGACACCATCTTTGTTATTTTTTTGTTCTTTGTTATGTGTGTCTGTTTTCCATGCTATGTCTTTGTCCTTGGATTATATTCTTTTGATTTCCGCTAGAATCTTTGTTCCCTCAATTATTCTTTCATAAAACAAAAGGGACCTTAATTAAAGTTTACGATTCGCTAAACGTTAGGCAAGTCACGTCTCGTGCGCACGTTGCTTTTGTTCATGTTATTGGCTTACTACGTTTCCGAGATATTGCAACTTTTTATATTTTAACTTTTTACTCACTATTTGGCTGCCGTTTAAACATTACTTTAAACGTTTTTTTTTGAGTTTTGAAAAGTTTATGTCCAGATTGTATAGGTTATGTGTGCAAAGTTTCGTAGAAATCATCTTTACGGTTCTTTAAATAGTTGTCCAGACACATTTATCAATAGGGAAACAGAATATAACAGAAAAATATACTAATTTAAATTCACCTTTCGCGAACCGTGGGGCATGTTACCTCCCGTGCGTAGATTGCCTCGAAACCTCCTCAAAAATTAGATTGACCTTTCATTTTCAACCAAAAAATAAGTTTCATTTAAAAAAGTACGTGTAAAAATTTTACTGGGGTTCTGAGAATTTAGACGACAATTTTATTAATATATGTACTACAATTCCGAAAACGTTTATTGTAATACGCCCGCTTAACACAAATATTGAAGGACAACATAAATACAAACATATCACAACACAGTCATTAAATATTGTAACACGAGCGTGGCTCGCCAGCCGACAGTAGCGGTCCCGCTCGGTTGACACTTCTTTTATTTACTCTCTCATTTGTCAGGGTCATTATGATAAGCAAAATACTCAATAACAAGGAAAACAACTTTATTCTGGTCCACAAGTTTCCATAGCACCATATGTGGTAACATACGTAGTCATTAATAACAAGTACATTAAACAATGCATATCATTTGGATTCTCAGTGTGGTGGGGGATACCTGCCTGGAATTATAACGCCTTACACATATTTCTTATTATAACTTAAATTATAATACATGTATCTATACAACTGGTATTAACCTTTCAAGGTGCACAGTTTTTTTGGTATATTTAACTTCGAACACTGTCTATATAACTTCTGAATATTTTGGCAAGTGTATTGGGTTAGCAGCTTCTGAGAAGTACTCTGCGAGTTATCCGCCATTACTCTGAGATTCTCTGTATTTATATATTCTGAAATCTCCTGACAGCCAATAGTAAGCAAGAGTTGGATTCAGAATCTCCTGATAGCCAAACAACTTTACAATAAATGACAAGAAATGTCCTTAGGTCTCAGGAATTCTGACAAAAATCCTGATGTCCCTTATAATATAGTTAGAGACAATAAATTTGCCTGATGAGTTGTGATCAAAACGTACACGTTTCGCATCAGTAAGAGTGTATGACACACAAATTACGTGATTTAGGTAAAATAACAAGTTATTGAAATGAAATGATTTCCTTTATAACGAACTATGAAATGTTATTTTAGTTAAAAAAAATGGCAAATAACGTACATGTGAGTACCCATCCCTAACACATCAATGGATAATTTTGAACCTAATATTCAATTTCTTTTTCTACAGGTTTTTTTCTAAAATAAAGTTTATTAATTAGTCGTTGTTATTTTTTCTGTTGTTAGTTAACCGGTTTATTAAAATATATTACAAAATACGAGTTATGTGTAAGTTGAAATGATGGTTTTAACTTTAAAAAAAACCTCAGATGCAGCAGCGAGGAGGTCAGAGAAATAGTGAGATAGTGTGATATATGTAAGACTCAAATATCCTACCTTTTTGTAGATACAATATTTGACCTTCAAATTTAATGTGCTTGTGAATTATTTTGGCCTTCTTTTTGTTGTACTGAAATGTTGTTTTATTCAAGAGTGATGGAGTTTGGAAAAGAAATAAGAAAGGAGTTTGCATTGGCAGAAGATATAGTTTTCATTAATCACGGAGCATATGGCGCCGTTCCGCGCTGCGTTAAAGACGCACAGAAACGGTATGTCATTTTATGACACAATATCGGCTATTTAACATATTTATTTTCACTCTTTCAAAATACTTACAACCTAATGTAAATATTCCTGAAAAAAAAAAAATAGATAAAAAATAGAATAAATTATATGGCCCAATGACCCCTATTACTGTAAAGATAGTTCATGGATACCTTGGTCTTAACTATGTTGGATTCATGTCCCATTTTATGTGTGAAAATATGTTTTTTAAATTGTTATATTTACTATAATTTAAAGCTGTTACCTTCTTCATTTTCATGCGGTCACTTGTATAATTGAAGTTTGTCTTATAACGCAGATGTTTTCGAACAAAATAATGTTACTCTATTGAAACATTTAAAATGTGATTTACCATTTTGCCCCGTTTAAATGTACAAGTGCCACAACTGTCAGACAAGAACTATAATTGTTTGATGAAGATTTTGCTTCTCTCTCATCGTCATAATGTTTTTTGTAAGTGTATATGACCAGTTGTTGTCTCGCTAAGCATAAGTGCGTTACTATATGAAATTGCTGCATCTTACAGACTTATTGATGAGATGGACAGAAATCCTGACCTCTGGTTCCGTAAGACAAAGAAAATAAAGATTGACGAAGCCAGATACTGCATTGCAGAGTTCATTAATTCAGATCCCGACGATGTTGTGTTCGTGGTGAATACAACAACAGGTGTAGTGCTAGTTTAAAATTTCAATGTAATAGTTTAAGAGCAAACTTTTCATGAGTTTATAAATACGATGTGTGCTCAATATACTATTTGCAGTTATCAAATATTTTCAGTTAATAATTTGTACGTGCAGAATTCATTTACTTTTCTTAAAAGTAAACTTGGTTATGAAGTCCTCTGGGGGGGGGGTGGTGGGTGGGGGGGGGGTGACAATGAGATAATGGGAAAAGGAAGTTCAAAACTATTCTTCAGGTGGTGTAATGAATGTCAAAACTATTCTTAAGGGGGTGAATAGGTAATGGGGACCAAAACTATTTGTAGGGGATGACTTTGTAATGTGTCTCAAAACTATTCTACAGGAGTTGACTCGATAATGAAGACCAACACTATTCGTCAATTGTTTCGCAATGGACCAAAACTATTCTTCGGGGGGGGGGGTGGTGGTGACTCTGTAATGGAATGTCAAAACTATTCTTAAGGGGGGACTCAGTGATGAAGTCCATTTTTCTATTTTGTAAAATTTTCAGATGTGTAACCTCAAAACTAAGGTCCTTATCTTTTCAGGTGTGTAACCCCAATACTAAAGTCCGTATTTTTAGATGGGTTACCTCAAAACTAACGTCCATATTTTTAGGTGTGTTACATCAAAACTAAGGTCCTTATTGTTTCAGGTGTGTTGCCTCAATACTAAAGTCAGTATTGTTTCAGGTGGGTTACCTCGATACTAAGGTCCATATTTTTCAGGTGTAACTTCAATACTTAAATCCATATTTCTTCAGGTGTGTTACCTCAATACTAAAGTCCATATTTTTCAGGTGATTTACTTCAAAACGAAGGTCCATGTGTTTTTAGGTATTTTACCTCAATACTAAAGTCCATAATTTTTCAGTTGCGTAACCTCAATACTAAAGTCTATATTTTCTTTTCAGGAGTTAACTCGGTAATGAAGTCAATAGCTTTCAATACAGATGATATTATCCTGTATACTGATAATACATACGATGCTGTAAAGAATACGTGTACAAAATCGTCACTTATACCAGGTTAAGACATATATTATAAAGCATTTGCTTGGTAATAAGCGTAAAAGATATTGGAACATTTCAAATAATCAAGTACATAGCCAGAGTGAATATACATGGCTTTCCCTGTTAGCGCGACCCATCGAATTACAGATTATCAATTTCTGGTAAGAGTGTAGCTACAATACTACAATAATGCGTCATCATATTTAACGATTTACTGTATATTGATCAGATGGTTTCTGAGAGGAGGAGCTAGGGCATTCCTCATTCAGCTTTGCTTACTGTTTTTTTGCTTTAGTTTGTTATAACTTTATAATACTCTTTAATATGTGTGATATATACCATTGTCAGTTAGTTAGGCGATAGTTTTTACGTGAAGTAAAAGAATAGAGGATACTCAAAACTTTTGCATATAAACAATAATGAAAGATACTAGCTCTTGAATCGCCTGAAATTGGTTTTCATATTAATATTTTCTTCCCTGGGAAACTTTAATATAATGCCTTTTGATACTGTAGAAATATGATCAATTGTTCGAAAGTAAGATTATATTTGCTGTTATTTGCTATTATATTTTGCTTATATTATCTCTCGACAGACGACTACGTTGATCATCAAGTTATCGTTCGCTTTTGAATAAGACTAAATTATTTGTTTGTTTGTTTGTTTGTTTATGTTCGTTTCGTTGTTGATTTTCTAGGTGTGCGAGCCGAATTCCTTACAATAAAATTTCCTATCAAAACTGAAGACGACGTGGTAGAGATGTATAGACAATATTTTACAAAGAACAAAGTAAAAGTAGCAGTTTTTGGTAATGAAATTACGTCAAGTCAATTGGTATAATAAATGATTGCTTCGATTGTGTTGTAACTGCATTGGCAAATTGTAACATATGCATCTTTTTTACAGCATGATCAAAGTTAAAATTGTTTACCAAATTAAACATATTGCCACGTTTAGAAATCGAAATAGCATACGTTATTATTATTGATAGAATATTCAAGCTAACTATGCATATTTTAAACAGCTTTTTATTAAACTTTGTTAAGTTTGTAATGTAATCATATTTTGTTAGCATTTTTTTCTTTGATACAAAACAAAATGTTATTTTATTTCAGATCATATATCTAGTTCGTCTGCAATAAAGTGGCCTATTGAAAAATTGGTACCATTATGTAAAGAATATGGTGTATTATCATTAATAGATGGGGCACATGCACCTGGTCAGATACCACTAAATATGAAAGAGCTTGACCCAGACTTTTATAGCGGTAATTTTCAAATTACTACGGCATACATTCATGGTTTTGATTGTTTTAACATGTTGAGATCATTTTAATTTTAATAATCCCTCTAAACAAAAAATATAATAGTAATTAACTACACATCTATACAACTTACAATCCATTTTCCTTCCCCCTAGCTAGATTCCTCTTAAAAAATTCCGCTGAACTTCTAATTGATGTTAGCCAACTGAAAATATATATATTTTAGACCTTGAAACATTTAAAGTATTGTTTGGAATTGAACTGGATATTGTTTAACATTTCCCTTATTCAGATGAAATAACCGTACATCTATTCTTAATCCCCATCTGTATCCCCAATACACCCCATAGAATTGAAACTTAATCTGTCTTAAAGATTGTCGTTTGTAATTGTTTTAATTGTTAAGTATTTTATTCTGCAAAATCGCCAAAAATAATTTGAACTAAGTAATGAAAATGAGAGAAACCGCAATGAAAAAGTGTTAAGATTATACTTTTGAGTTTAGAGTTAAACACAAGTTGAACGCCGCAATAAATCATTGTACATTTTTTACCAACAAGTTAACTGACATATCAAGACATCAATCATAGTGGATTCCGTCACTTTAGCATCACCACATTGCTGTTTTCAGATTATATCTTATCTTTATGTGGAATTCAATTACAGAATATATGTATTGTGTTAAAAATGAAACGTTCAGCGGCATAGCAACCTTTCATTATCCAGAAAGATATGTAAAATATTAGTTACTGTCGATTTTGATGCTGACAATATCATGAATATCTTGACGAGCGCGTGAGCACGTGTGCATCAAATCCGAAAGTGATTATTACACTGTTTATAGGTAATCTGACAATTGCATTTTAAATCATTTTTAAGACAAACAGATTGAGTAATGCGACTTTATACTATCGGTGTGTGACATTTTCATTTAAAAATCTGATGGAGGTGGATATTTCACATACGAGAGATAAGTATCTGTCAACAAGATCAAAGGAACAATGTACAAATTACCAATGTTTCAGAAAACTTATTTTGTAGTGTTATGAAAATCTCAAAAGATTTCTGTCTATTGTGTTGTAATCAATGTACTCATTTAGTTTAACTTTGTATTATTTTAATTGTTTGTGTCAAAGGAAATCTCCATAAATGGTTGTTTTGTCCACGAGGATGTGCTATATTGTATGTGAAAAGAAGACATCAAATTTGGGTAGAACCTGCAATTACTGGTCATGGTTACAAAGCTTCCTTTCAGAAGGACTTTTATAATCAAGCTACACGTGATGAGACTCCATTCTGTGTTGTACCAGAAGCCGTCAAGTTCTACAAAGAGTTAGGAGGATATGTACGTATTTTTGTGAAATATCTGTCTGGTTTAGGCTTAGATAATTGTGATATAGCTGTACGTTAGTGAAGGACAAAAGAATTTGACAAATCTGTGCTTAGTGTGCCTAAACTTTTAAATCATGCGCTTAAGAACTATTTAGTCTTAAATCATTCTGATATAATTTGTATTAAGTCTGAAAACATGGCAAAATTTACGCACCACAAAATTGCATGATTACTGACCATTTATATAGCTTCAAGGCACTAGATAGAACCAATCGTTTTAATAGGTACATTTTTTCAACTCACTATCTCTCTCATTGAAACTGTACATAGTGTTTTGGATGGTATATGACATTTAAAATTATTTCATTAAGACTTCAGTTGGTATTATTTGTTTGTATAAATAGTAAAGGTCTGTACCTTATCTTGCGTTTAACTAAGAATGAATGTTTAAGATTATATGGGAAATCTGTATAAGTAATATATGTTTTTTCAATGAAGGAAAAAATGAGATCATACATTGAATGTATATTGAAAGAAGCGACTGACCTTATGACATCAACTTGGGGAACGGAAATGTTGCCAATTCCGAAATCAATGGAAGCTCCCTTTATGAAAATGGTGCAACTTCCTAAGATGGACTTAATCGGTGATGAAACTAAAGCCTTAAGTCGGGTATGTGTAGATATCACATCAATTTCAATGTAAGGTTTGTCGCTATGGTTCAGCGCAGGTAAGACTCTATACCCTTTTAAACCATAAATGACTTTAAAACTCGGAGCCGTTTAGAGCCTTTCCGCAAAATGAGCGGCATATAAGAAAATATGTGTTCCTTTTTCTGCTCATTTGTTCATGATTCTTAAAGTTCGTGCGAAATTTAGCATTTTTAGCTCACCTGGGCAAAGGCTATGTGAGCTATTGCCATCATTAGGCGTCCGTCGCAGTCGTCATCCGTCGTCGTTAACAATTTTTCAAAACTCTTCTTCTCTAACACTACTCGACCACCTAGAACCAAACTTGGTATGAATGTTTCTTGGGGTATCCTGCATAGAACTAATGTGGGGCTTTTTGATCTGTTGACAAACATGGCCGTTGTTGATAAAAATAGAACATAGGGGTCAGACAGTAGTTTTTTGCATATATCTCCAAAACCGTTAGGTTAAACCAAATTCTGACATGGGGAAAAGTATTCAGCATGATGGAATCTATCAGTGCTTTTCGTTTTAATCTGACAAGCCATGTTGGAGTTATTCCCATTTTCGACGTTTTTTCCCTATTTTTAATGTTATTTCTTTCAAAAATCTTCTCCTCAGACACTATTTGACCAACTGGAACCAAACTTTGTATGAAAGTTTCTTGGTATATCCTGCATAGAACTGATATGGGGTTTTGTGATTCGTCAAAAACACATGGCTGCCATGACTAAAATGGAAAATAGGGGGTCAGACAGTAGTTTTTCTCATATATCTCAAAAACCGTTACGTTAAGGGAAATCCTGGCAGTGTAAAAGTCTTTAACATGATGAGATCTATCAGTGGTCAAATGATCGTTTTACTCTGATAAGCCATGTTGGAGTTATTGCCCTTTTTCACCTATTTTATTTTGCTAATTTGAATGTTATTTCCTTAAAAAATCTCCTCTGACACTACTTGACCAAATTGAATTAAACTTGGTATAAATGTTCCTTGGAGTATCCTACTTATATGAATCTGAGGATTTTTGATTCGTTGAAAAACATGGCCACCGTTACTAAAAATAGAACATAGGGGTCAGACAGTAGTATTTTGCAGATTATCTCCAAAACTGTTAGGTTTGGCTAATTTTTTTTTTTGATTGCTGAAATGATCCTTATTATAAGGCCTACAAAAGTACGACTCCTTGTAAGAGTTATTGTCATTGAAAAGTGAAAAAAATTCTGTTTTTTTTTAATTTTCAGCAATTATCTGGAAAACTCTGATAGATAGATTAACACTTTCAATTGCCGAAATGATCCTTATGATAGGCCTACGAATGTTTGCAGGGATAAAACTTGTTGGACGACTCCTTGTTAGAGGTATTTCCCTTGAAATGCAAAAAAAAATGTTTTTGATAGAATGAAACTTTCAATTGATGAAATAATCCTACCAAAGTCTGTGTTGATTCAAAATTGTCGGACAGCTCATTGAAAGACAAACAAATAACAGGTGAGCGAATCAGGCTCCTGGGAGCATGGGAGCTCTTGTTTTGAAAACAGCCAACTGGTACAGAGGTGAGAACTTACTGAACCAAGGACTTAAATATTTCTGGATAGCTTAAATATGCATTTTGCACATTTTTATCTTCACAAGTATGGCATATAATAATGTACGAATGCTCTACCACCCAAAAGCACTATTTCAAACCTAGTTACATCTTTTATTGTTAAGTTTTACTAAATTTCAATTTTGTATACAAAGCACTGCTACTCAATCGCATTTTCTTTGTGCAACCTAATATTCAGTTGGTGTACTATCCCGAGAACTGTTAGTTTTAAAATCCGCATATGAAATGGCTGAAAGATTATGTGAAATGTTACTTGTAAATTCATACATCTTTCAATCTTAAAAGTAATAATTTGAAATAATCTATAATATGGCAGCATTTGTACATCTTCATCCAGTAAACCACCATTTGTCTGTGTATTTTTATTTTGTTTTAGTTCAGTGCTGTTATATGGTATTTACTTCCTTGAAAATGTTTTGGTTTCCATCATGTCTTCATCCAACTTATCAGAATTTGATTTCTTTTTTTAGGATGAACAAAACGCATTGGCGGCAAAAATAATAGAGGAATATGGAATAGTAGCATCTGTGACATTTATTAATGGTAAAGCCTATCACAGACCCAACTGTAACGTTTATAATACGAAAGAGGACTACATCAAGATGGTAGCAGAAATAGAAAAGCGAAGAATTTAAATTATCCCCAATGTATGATACTTAATGACTCGTCAATTTGTGCTTTCTTTTCATGTAAACTTTAAAAATTTAAAGTAAAATTTAAAAATAAGTTGTTATCATATGTTTTCTGCGATCACTCCGTAAACGAGTAGAATTAAATCAAATACGGAGAGGGAATGAATTATTCACTTCGAACAAATTATACCCACACTCAACGAGTTTGTGGTATAACGGAATTACCTATCCATCCGTCAGTTATCCCGTTCGTTGGTCATTGCGTTTGTCATACTGAATTTTGGCCATAAAATGAATGAATGAATAGATTTAAAATTTGTTGCATAGTTTTATACATACTTGTAAGCGATTTTTGTTGTTGTTTATTATTATATTTCTGTACGAGTACGAGTGAAGGGTGGTATGTCTCAATGTTTGCAACATTATGTTTTTCTTGTTATATTGTATATATATTGAAAACAAAACATTCACTTGTACATTTAGTAGAGTGATTCTTTAAATTGGTGTTGACTTCATATAAAATTGAAACCTTTATGCATGCACGCAAAAAAGAAAAGAAATGCGAAAAACTTTTCATGAAACGTTTTAAATTCATACACATGCCTAAAACAGTGGCTTATTCAATATGCGGGTGCTATATGGTTTCTACGAAATACGACAGATAATTAAAAGCATGATTTCTTACCATCACTGGACCGCACAAAACTCTTTTCGTATTAAATGTGTGGAACGATTCCTTTATTTCCTTAATTACAATTCTGTCTTTTACTAGTTCACACTTTATCTGCCTAATGCCGGTTCCTTGTAAGATACTCTATATGAATTTACCTCAGACCGGTTCCGAGTAAGTAACTCCAGCTGATTCAGCCTCAGGTCGGTTCCGTGTAAGCAACTCCAGCTGATTCAGCTTCAGGTCGGTTCCGTGTAAGTTACTCCAGATGATCCAGCCTCAGATCGGTTCCGTGTAAGTTACTCCAGCTGATTCAGCCTCAGGTCGGTTCCGTGTAAGTTAGTACAGCTGATTTGTTCCCGTTCACTTTTTTTGCTCCCGTTTTCTGCCAGAAGGATTATCAATTTGTCACAAATAAAAATTCTGCTGAAAGCTATAAAAATAAACAAAATTGTCAGTTACTTACGCTAATCTAATATGAATAATCATAGCAATTTAATCTATGTAATGAAAATTGTAAATTGTTAAATCATATTGTTGGGTCAGTGAATTTCATAATAATACGAAAGCTGCCATTTGCAATTTTCAAAAAAGAAACTCATCTGTCGTCACGTAATATCGCTTTTTCACACATATCCGGGCTTGCCTTACATTACCTCCATCTTAGTTGAAGAGTTTGTCTGGTTTAAAAGGTTCACACTGCAATAGTATCTAACTCAGGTCGTAACCATTGTCTGAGGATCAAGGATATTATACACTATGAAAACAGGCACATATCTTGACCTATACTTAGAGATTGGTGGTAAAGGAAAACTATTGACCAAACTGTACGACAAACACGATGAGTTTTCATTCCGTTTGTCCACTTTCCTTTCATCTGTAGTAATAACCTTTCATCACCTACGTATGAAGTTTTCATAACACAACTTATACGTTATGCCAGAGCTTGTCGTAACTATGCAGACTTTTTGTGTCGCGTTATACTTCTTACAATAAGGCTTCAGAAACAAGGTTATGTTGATACAAGATTGATGTCATCACACAAAAATTTTATGGTCGTCATCATGTAATCGCGGATCGTTACGATATATCCATCTGCAGCATGATATTCGATTTGTTCACCTTCTCATAGTTTTTCCTTTCCTCTTTCGTCTACTCCGGACTTCTCATTTTTTGAGAAACTCCGCACGTGTTCATAAAAAACATAGGACGCTTATCCTGGTTTATGCTCCCAGTTTTAAGTATTGTCCGAGTATCTCATTTACTCTTGTTGCTTTGTAAGTATTATTTGGTAATTTTATGTTCTTTGTTGTGTGTCAATTTTCCGTGTCTGGTCTTTATCCCTTGATCACATTCTTTTGATACCCGCTAGAACCTTGGTTTTTTATCACTCCTTCATATTTAAGTAGCATCCTTTCTAAAAATAGACTGAAGGTGATTCATGCATGTCAGAAACGCACCACATTCAGTTTTAATTCTTGTTCAGATACAGTTACTGATCATATGACCAGTTTTTCATTTGGTTGTTGCGCTTTTGAAAAATTTTGCATGAAATTAGCACTTTGCAAAGTCATCGTTCTTGATTTGGTTCAATTTGGTCGAATTTAGTGGGAGATAAATGTATGATTTTCTCAATATTTTAGATATGGATACTGAAAGGATTATTGTTATGTAAAAATATACACTTGTACCACATGTAAATAAAAAAAACATCGTTTGTGCGGTGGGTTTTTCTACATCATAAATCACTTTACCATTTCACCATTGACAGTGTCTGAATTTTATATGGACTGGTACATCAGATGTCTATACAACAAACTCCCAAGAATATCCTTTACCTTCAGTACAAAATTATCACATAATGTTTATACCAGTGTATTTGTGCAGTTGCATTAATGGCATTATGGTGGTACATGTGATGTCTTACATTTCTGTTTTAATGAACGGATGTACTACCGTTTTTTTTTAATTTGCTTAACTGTGATATTGTGTTTAGCTATTCTACTTTATCTAGAACAATCTATATCACATGTTTAAAATCGGATTTTTTTTTAAAGGAAATTAATAGAATGTTTTTAACAAAACAAGCTAATCGTTTCTAAAAATAATAGATATATATTGTAATATACCAACTTCCCCAGCAACTGGCAATCATTAAGGTGTGCTTAAGTTAGTAGACACTTTTCTTCTAACTTCTTAGTGTTCCATCGTTGCCTGAGAGGCTGGCTTTTGGATCAAGACTATTAGATACGCTGCTAAAGTAAGTTTTTGTTTCCGATTTTCAGGTCTTTTTGTGAAATATCATGCTTCTGACACAAGAATTATAGACGATGTAATTCATCATATAATCTCTATGTCTTCTGTTTCGTTTTGTCTACTAATTTTACCAACTTTGCTCGTTGGCAATTCTGGGCTACCGGTTTAAAAAGCAATATACTGGAAATAGTTTAAGTGAATAAAAGTAAGGTGTTTAGCGCTATTTTTTGGATACACCTATTATTTCCATCAGAAATGTCTACACAAAGCCATTGCGGTTGTTTTCATCTTTCAGATGTTTGCTTTGATGCTCTATTGACTTTTCTTCTTTGATTATTCTTTTTGACTATTTACTACAGTTTGTGCGTAACATTTTGATCATTTTACACTAAATTGAAAAGAGTACTAGTAAAGAACAAAATTTGTCAACAAACTAATTCCGTGCACGAATTAATTTCCAGGCATTCCCGGCACGAGAGATTTATTTTTGCTTATTATTGATAACTGATTGATTAATTTATTTAGTATATTTTAGTTATTTAAATATAAAAAAATATATATATTATTTTCAAATATATTTTAAGTGTTCTGATCGGCTGATTGAAATTGAATATCAAGTGTGAAGTCAAAGAAAGTTAATGCAACAAGGGAAAGCGGTTGATGTTATAGCGAGAGAAAGTGCGGGAATAAAATTACAGATTTACTTCACATGTGAATTACCGATTTAATTAAACGGAACCATTCGAGTATTCATTGACATCTATATAATGCACTTCGGTTATCTCTTTATTTTGATTGATGCTGATGAATAACCGCTTAGCACCCGCATATTGAATAAGTCACTGTTTTAGGCATGTGTATAAATTTAAAACGTTTCATAAAAAGTTTTTCATCGAACACGACTGTCCGTGAACTGCATAACTGGCGTCTTGCTAAAAAGCTGAACATTTCGTTTTTGCCCTTCCGGAAAATCTGAGTGAGTGGTTTTCTACTTATTTATGTTTTATTTTATTTTACACTCCTTTTATTGTTTAATATTAAATGAGTTGCTTGTTTGTCGTATGTTATTTTCTTTATGTATTTGTCCACGAAAATGACTGTCCTTATTTAATACTTCGGCATTTCTGACAATTCTTACATTGTAAATGCAAATATGTCCACTATGTTATTGTAAAAAAAAACTATTAATATTAAAAACCTTATGTTGTAAAGAAACCAATAGTATATATGTTTAACATGGCTTAAATAAAGGAATACGACACTGTAAAACTGATATGCATTTTTCCCTACTATTGGTTGGTTGTCATTATTATATTCCTTTATTCGGCGTTCCAATGGGAATAAATTGTGCTCCTTTACTTGCTGACCTATTCTTCACTCTTATGAGGCTGACTTTATAGGTGATCTGATCAGAAAGAAAGAATATCGTTTGGCTAGATCCTTCAATCTCAGTTTCCGCTATATCGAAGACGTATTTTGCGTTTAATCAGACATTTTTGACCGATTAAACTCAATTTAGGTTTAATCAGATGTTTTTGGACTGATAAACTTATTTGGCGTTTTTCAGACGTTTTTGGATTGACTAAATTCATTTTGCGTTTTATTCTGACATTTTAAGACTGACTAAACGTATTTTGCGTTTAACCAGACATGTTTGGACTGTCTTAACTTATTTTGCGTTTAATCATATAGACTGGTTTATTCGAATACATTTTTTTTTTGTCTAATCTAAGTGTTTAAACCTTGTCGACGGGTTTATCTCGTATTAGCTGTTTTCATAGAGAAGGGGTTCCCTTCTACTTTTGGACAATTGTGTTGGTTTTGTGTAAAATGAAGGCTAAATGATCTTATAAAAGCGTGGAACCTTTTTATAAAAAAAATCTCTAGCTTGAAACTTTCCCTTTCTAAAATTTCGGATCCGTCTCTAGTTTTATTCGTTTTGCCATATTCGGCAGTGAATCTTTAAGTCTGCATTTAGGAAGTTGATACTTCATCGCCACAAATTATTTTCAAGAGTTTGGTTAAATGTCACAGTCGACCTTTTTTTACGTTTACTTTGCGCAATTACTCACTGTCAATAGTGAACATCGTTGCAATGAGAGAGATTTATCGATGCAAGTTCTGGATAATCAAATACATATATGAAAAACAAATCCAGACGGTGCATATTTGATAAAAGGATGAGGGTCAATGAGGCCTTATTCTGCCGACGTGAATAGTTGCGGAAATTTATCCTTAATTTAGAATGAAACTCAATAAATATGTAGGGTATTTTTTTCCAATTTGATGTATACAGTTTGTAATTTAGAAGCAAAGTTTGAAAAAAAAGAATGCACAAAAACCGTATGGAAGTCTGTATAGTAAATAATATAACAGTTTGTGTATTCTTTTGCAACTTGTTTTATAATGAAATCCAGCATTTAGTAAAAAAACTATTGAAACTGAATAGGATAATACCTTACCATCCGGGAAACCCTAATAACATTTTAGCACACTGAGTAGATATGAGAAGTCGTAGAACTTTTATCGTTTATATTCTCTATCTTATGTCTAATAGTGATAATTTTGTTAAATATGAATAAAGTCTGAAATATTGTATAATACATAAGATGACGACTGCTGTGAACATGCATATATGTGGGTAGGTGGACTAACTTTGAACAGAGTTACCGTCCCTTACCTGAGAATTCATGGTTTATTTTTACTGTTTTTTTTTTTTTTTTAATTCAAGCATATAAACTTGTTTTTATAAGTATATGCTTTCTTTGTGTAGATAAAATTACGTTACTGGAATTTAATGTATATAATGCATTTTTATAAGTTCCCTTTCGTTATCAGTATGTACCCACAATAACGTTTAAAAATGCGAACACTTGCCATTCCGTATTTTTATCTGAACAGTTACATGTATCCGACGAATTACTTTGTTACTCCGTTTAATAAATGAAGTGCTTGGATGTACTTGTAAATTCTCAGCGGTCATGTGTAAATACGTACATGTTGCCTTCTGAAAGTATTTGACAGACATATCATATGTGCAGAGCGGTGTCGTGCTTACATTTCTTAGCAGTACAGCAATTACGGTGTTTTCGAATCTCTTCATAAAAAGTTTACGCCTTGTTTTGTGTCAAACAGACTTGTACTTCAGTTTTTAATAAGTACTGTCTGTCCCAGGGATAGTGATTTTCCCACTGTCTTGAACTGTGAATTCCTGTCAAATTACTCTTCAAGAACTATAAAATACTATTATTGTTTGGTACAGTTCATGGCAGTATATAACAGTCCTTACCCTCCGATTGTTATGAACTGTCTATCACTTAAACAGTCGAAGACAGGAAAAGATAGTCTTTACCTGTATTGTATATTCCTTTGAAGGACTGTCATGGATCATTATAGGCGTTAACAATATATCATCGACTATAATGAACTGTACCGAATTGCCGCAGTTCATAAAAGTCGGCGACAATATTTCCTACGCTTATTATGTACTGTCCCTTACTGTAAGAAGTCGTTATAGGTAGTTGCGATTTTAGAGTAGTCTACAATGAACTGTCGTGGTTTTTAACAGATCATTATAGGTAATGACAATTTGTGTTGATCCATCATGAACTGTATTACCCCGTTACAGGTCATGAAAGGCGATGACAATATTCTCTTGATCTGTTGTGCACTGTCGTCGCTTGTTACAAACCTGGACAGATTTTAGCAATTTTATTAGACCTGTAATAGTCTGAAAACGATTTGTAACAGAAATTCTTCGAAATTAATAGGTGTAACATAAATCTTTCTCCTCCCCCTCCAGCTAGTTGTCAATTACGCCTCCGCACCTGAAAATTGAACATGGTACTTGCATGTGATTCAAACAACACGTGCAGTGGGTGCCATTAATAATACACAATTCGCTTCATCCTTTAACTGAACTTGAAACTTATAATTAACAGTAATTAAATGAAAGTATGATTGTAGTACATAGATTTCTGTAAATCCCTCTATATCAGTTATATTGACCTCAGCTACGCTTCGGACCATCGTATTTGTCTTCACGAATGTCCTTATATTCTGCCATTTGACCCTCAGTGTAATTTTAAAACTAACATCAAATATAAATAAATATAAACTTGCTGTTCAACTAGTAACTAATGCATCGGAAATCGCAATCCTACCGAAGTTTTTTTATTATTTCCTATCCTCCTATCAGTTTGTCACGCTGACAAGTTTGTTATGGAATCAATTTCATATAAAAAAAAGTTTATTCTTTTCATAACAACTTAAACAATGATACCTTGGAAAAATTTATCAGAAATGAAACCTTTACAGGTACAATGTGAAGTATACGATTATATGTGATGGTCCTTGAAGGATCGAAACGGAATGATATTCCTCTTAGGAACTTGTCAGCGTGACAATGTGTCTTGTGTCTTATAAGTTTGACAGGGACGAGTTTTTTTTTGTTTTTTTTTATTGACACGCACAGAGTATATCAAGCGTAGTACTAGAGGGCCAAAAAAAAAATACAGAAACGGTCAAAATGTTCTGCACATACACTGAATTTACTGAACAAAAATATGTTTAGTATTATTCAGTGATTAAGTGCAAATTCAGTGCGTGTTACTCAAATCGTGTTCTGAGTTTTTGTTTTAATTTCAATAACATAATTATTTTGTTTCATGTTGCACAATGTAAAGTCCTACATGTACACCTGTCTGTCAATCCCCAGCCGACACCGGTGTCACGGATGGCCGAACCATGAAAAGATAAACAGAAGCCGCGCACCCACGCTATCTTTTATTGTAGCTAAAGTGTCCTTTGAAATTAATTTCTATGACAAAGTAAGTCTGATACACAAATTGTTGGTATTTATCGATATTCAAACAGACAAATGTAAAGTGTACGTGATAGATACATGTATATTGTCTCGGGTAGAGGGGGTCATGAATTATCATTTATAATAAACATTGCAAAATCATATATATGCACCACCGAGTTTTTTATTAAGAATTATTGAATATGAAATTGTTTGATTCAAAGTCCTGGTCTAATATCAGAAGTACTTTTGTTTTTGTTTTATTCATTTAATGATCTAAAATTTGGTTGCACCGATGCGGTAAGTACTGTATATTACTTATATGATATAAAGATCTATTCTTATATTTATACCAATGAGGCCTCAATTCATTTTTTACTTAATATATAAAAAAATCCTCTATATACACAGCGCATGTAGCTTATTGAGAACATACTTATTTCGATTATAAATGACATATATTTGTATTGAAAACTTAGAAGGATATTTATTTCATCAAAGTCCTGTGTGTTAAAAATGACCTGTAATTATTTTAATAAAAAAAAATATGTGATGGGAGCCATCTACCGCGCCTTTTTTCAACGTTTGTATAATATGCCCTGCTACGGTAACACAACTAAAGCTAATTACCGTGACCCTTTCCGGTGACGCTTTACAGACTCCTGCATCATGTGTATGCTACTTTTTTTCTAAAGAACCAGTTAGTTTTGCATCGGGACATATTTTTCTTTCTTTCTTTTTTTTTCTTTCTTTCTGTATTTGTACAATGTAACCGCTGTCGCCACTTGCCAAAGCATAATTACAAAGAAATTAACAAGCATTTATATTTCAAGTTACATATATACAAAAAAAGTCAAGCATGCAATATTTTTTTAAAGTTAGCATTGAGTCATATACCTAGCTGGACTTGACAGCAATTTTGATGGAAATATCTTGTGATAGTAAAGCAAAACTCAAAAGAGAACCTATTGGGAATATATTCCAGGACCCTATGAATAATTAATAAAAGCCTCCGTAATTAAATACGCATATACAAATACGTTCACTATACGTCATTGACAACTGATTACCTCTAATTCAGATAAAGTCTATTTTGATAAGACGTTCCCTTTTCATTTTATTCACCGAAATACTAGTAGCAGGTAAAATCTGTCTATACCAGGCTATATAGGGATATAAGCGTCGACACTGAATTAATAAGACGGTGGCATTTTCATTGAACGTATCCTAAGACGTGTGAAATACCACATGTATATACAACTGAACCACGTACACTCTCAAAGGCGTATTGGGGGCTGGTGTTTCCCCGCTTAGGTCAGAATAATTTAGTTGATTATATAGAAAGACAGAACCAACACCTATCTTAGGCCAGTCAGGGACCCCCTCTTTTAAGAATCTCTGGACCTGCCTCCATGATGCGTGCCAATTTCATCCATGGATGGACGTATAACCACATAGTGGTTTCATGGTAGAAAAGTTAATAATCTAAGCTGTTAGGTATAAAATTAAGCCACACACGTGTCAACTACATCCTGTTTATTGTAACATTATTGTATCCGTTAGACAGAAGGGCATTTCATCACATCATGGGTCGTGACCACGAGGCTTTGGTGTATACTGGTAATTGATGCATGCAGTGATTATCAGCGTAAGTTTGGAAGCGGTGTCATTTGTTTATTTTTAGGTACATTCTTGGTGAGTTTGAATTGTTCGTTAGAATAACAACATTAATGTACTTGTACATGTATCAACCGTAACTATCAGTGGCCGTTCATGTCAAAATAGGGATATTTCTATCGGCTTACTTTTAACAAGTACCGGCTTACTTTTCAAAAGTATCGGCTTACTTGTTAAAAGTATCGGCATACTTATCAAAAGTATCGGCGTACTTTTCAAAAGTAAGCCGATACAAAAACTTTATGCATAGTGAAAAAAGTATCGGCATACTTTTCAAAAGTATCGGCTTACTTTTCAAAAGTAACGGCTTACATTTTGTTTTAGATATTAACCAATCCAATGTTCCGTTACATCTGAGCATTTTCTCACCTAAACCACGCGATAGCTTGAACGCCAGGGATCTGCCTATAAACCAAGTCTGTCCCATCAGGAGGTCATTAATGATTCCTAGTGAAGACTTTAAAATTAGTAGCGTTTCCTTTTATTAAATAAACAATCTCTCTATATATTGTACATAAAATCGCTTGCCCACTTTGGGCATGTGACAGTTAAAAATTCAGCTATAAATAATTAAAAAGATCAAATTAAAGAAGCAAGGGCAAACAATAAACAATTAATTGTATAATTATGAATCAGTCAAGTAAGGCTGACATGTAATAATTAACTCATTTTATTAGTAGCAATAAGGGCTATAATAATTGGTGCCTACATGTATGATGTATTGCATTAATTCAATTAACCATAATGGTATAAAATGTTGTCTCCTTTATTGAATCTATTATCCTGTTTATATCCTTATCCAAAAGTCTTAACATAGTCACCGCAAATTTCTTCTTTCTCTGAAAACCAACACAAATGATCTATGTGAGGCTTTCGTTCAAATTCAAGTAGCAGAGATGACGACGATAGGAGTTTAAAGACCTGTATATACCCCAGTGACTCTGTATGGTCGACCCTTTATCCCGCTTTGATATTGTAATTTATAGTTTAAATATATTATATAATTTAGAAGATTGAAATTGATAACCTAACAAAATAAACAAAGAAAAAAATATGTATACTAATGAAACTATAACGAACTAAGAGATAATACAAAATATACAAAAATCATAAAAAAGTTAAAGAAAAATAAATGTTTAACGTACGAGGAAAAGCAAGACCAGGTGCAGTAAACCAAGTGAGAAATTTGGAAAAAAAAATACGCCAACGGTTGATAGGGGGTCGTTTTGGGAAAGAAAAATATAAACTGTAGATGCGCGTTATTGATATGGAAAGAAATAAAAATAAAACCAAAGTATAAGACCAGGGGGTTTGTGGAACGAAAAATTAAAAGTCCATAGGTAATGGACTGCTTGTAATTTTAAAGTTTGCTTAATATGTGTATGCAGTTTTAATGACAGAATGTGTGTGTGTTTTAATGGTGTTCAAAGCTGTGATGTGCAATGCAGTTTTGAGCTTGAGTAATATGCCAAAAGTGTGTACAGAATGTCTTGTATCGGTCATCTTTAATCTTAACTCTCGCATAGAAGAAAGGGCGCGTTTAATTATGGGTTCACACCTTTGATACGATCGATTTGATTGGCTACACATCTCTGTAAACTCTGTCAAAAGTATCGGCATACTTTTGAAAAGTAAGCCGATACTTATGAAAAGTATGCCGTTACTTTTTTCACTATGCATAAAGTTTTTGTATCGGCTTACTTTTGAAAAGTATGCCGATACTTTTGATAAGTATGCCGATACTTTTGATAAGTATGCCGATACTTTTGACAAGTAAGCCGATACTTTTGAAAAGTAAGCCGGTACTTGTTGAAAGTAAGCCGATAGAAATATCCCTATTTTGACATGAACGGCCACTGATACGTAACACACACGCGTGCATAAATGCACTCTCTCTGACTTCTGGTGCACAGAGGGAACATGACCACTATTACTAAACTTAAAGATGTATTTGATTTATAATAATATATTACTAATATCATGAATATTAGCAATTTTGGAATATTTATTATTAAATTATAATATATTATAATTCAAATGAAACTGAAGACAAATGTTTGGTATCTTTAAAATTGTAAGGGAAATTGTTAATTATATTTGATTTCAAATGGGTATCCAAAAATCACTCAAATGTCTCATCCAAAAAAGGGGGGGAATTGACTGTCTACAGGTAGGCACCCTTTATGTGGTAGCACCGACACGAGTCGGACAATCTGCGCAGTGATAGCGTCTGAAGGCTCGGGAAAGTTTCCAGGTTTTTTTTTTTATTTTACAAAGAATATTAAAAAAGGTATTACAAAAAATATCTAAATACAGTTTTGAAAAATTGGTTCTGGATTAAAAGAAATAAAGTAATAAACTCGAGAACATAAAAAGAAGATAAAAGTTGCATAAACAAATTAATGATGGGTCATATATTTCAGTTTTTTCAACATCATCGAAATCAGTAGTGGCACTTTAAATAACTAATTTGCCTGAATTAAAAAAAAGTTTTGAATATCATTATGTTTTACTTGTTTTAGTCCGAGCAGAATTTAACTTTACTTGTCGAAAAAGGGGGTATTTGTAAATGTAAATTTTTCTATCCGTACACGTATAGATCAAACGATCAATTTAGGAAAATACTCACCTAAATGCATTTACACATTAGCAAAAGTAAACTTTGCACTGTGACCAAATGAATAATAATAGGATAATTAATTAGAAAGAGTGAATAACTAAAATATTATCACGATCGTCGAATAACGCTTAGATTTAATGAGTGCGCGGAACTTGTTCCGTGCACGAGTTAAATCCTCGAGCGTTCTTGACGCGAGTGATCATAATATGGATATTCACGAGAACCAATTGATTATCCTATTTATAATACAGGTTTTCTACATTATTTATTGATATTTTCAACATGAATTTTAAATTCTGTGATTGGAGAATAGATATCAAATTTGTGACGTTTTGGAAGGAGAAAGTCAGAGAGTGAAATTACCGAATTTATTTAATTTTTATGAATTATCGAATTTCATTACACTGGGAACATTTGATAAAACACTGCTATCTGTATAATAAAATGGAGATTTTGCACCCGTGTGTAAATTTACATTCATACACATGTGCAAATTTTGTCATGAGAACATGGTGTATTCAAACCTTTTGTGTGAGGAAACCCACATTAATAACATTACCCTCAAACGCTCAAGTTAGTATGCATGGATACTTGGTTTTTAAATATTGCACAAGTAGCTTAAATGCACACTAAAAATTCCAATAAAAGAATTTTTCAAGTTGAAGGATCCAAAACGCCAAAAGGATAACTTGTTGGCTAGGCTATATTTGTACTAGCCTACATATGAAAATTACCCTTTTTATGAAAAACTCGTCACATTGCCACATGAAAAATACAAGCCTGAAATGAGTAGGTATGTTGAATACATCGATAATTTAAGTACTAGAACACAATATATCTATTGTACACCGATTATATGCCAAAATTAACATTTTAGTTCATGTTCAGGTATTTTTTATCATGGGTAGGGGGCAATTTCCCTCCTAATTTGACTTGAAAAGGTTCAAATATTTATTACTTGGGGTTATTTTGAAGCTAAGACATTGTATTAGTAAACCGTATCACACAAAAGCTTGTTTAAACTATGGTATTCTGAAAAAAGGACAATATCGGATGATATAGTTGAAAATTATAAAATTCTGAAAATTCCCTTTTTTCCGATCGTTTAGTAATGTCACCCCAAAAGAAAAGTCTATGCGCCTGAATTGTGATCAGATATGTAAGGTACATCATTATCTTAATTATGAATGCCTAAAATATGAGTTCTACAATGTCAGTATGCTGTGAATGAGAATTCTGTTTGATACTAAGACCAGTTTTCTAGGGGTAGGGGGTAATATTTTTTAATATTTTTTGAAAATCTTTTTCTGAAAATTGTCGTGGTTTATTTATGTCGAAAATTAAATTATTTATCGAATGATGACAAATTTGTGACGTTTAAGTGGAGCAATAACTTATAAAGTTGAATTTATGTGACTTTTGACCGAAAAATCGAAAATCCCATTTTTCTCTTTTTTGATAAATTCTGACTACGAAAATCGTCAAAAATCATCAAAAGAACCCCAGAATTATAAATTGTGATAAAACTAAACAGAAAATACAAAATAAGCTTATTTTGTACTGAAGCATAAATATTCAAGGGGTTTTGACATTGAAAAATATGTCAATTTACGCGGTTTTTCGGCGAGGTAGGGGTACATTTTTTTCATTTTACAGCAAAACCCCAAGTGTTACCTCAACTTTCTTGATACCATTGCAAAGCTGAGACAATGGGCAATAGAACGATTTCTAAATATGTTTAGTTTGTTCGTACATGATATCCTAGGAAGGCTAAGACGCTAAAACATTTGAGTCACAAAAATCTTGGCTTTTTGACCCAGTGGGGTACAAATATAGGCTTATACTGAAAAAGAATCCAAGAATATTCTTTGGCGACAAATTGATTCGGTAATGGGAGGTATAAAGGTACCCAAAAATCACCATGAAGTTGATGAGCGACATTAGTGATAAGTTTATGTAAGAATAAATGTAGCTTCTGCCAAAAACAACTGCACAAAAAAAAAGATTAGACCGTCGACCCAAACGGAGAATATACAGCTGTAATGATCCAGTCCACAATTAGCGCCTCTACAAACATGTAGGTGTTTCTACACGTACGTGTATGGTACGATGTAAACCTAGACGAACTCAAAACAAATCTTAGCAAAATAAACGATGTCTTCGGTCATGCAACCGATCATGCAGTTATCATGTTAATGATCGGTATACCATCTACGGCAATTATATAATGCTTTAAATAGCAGTGATTCATAATTAACTTATATGGTTATACGCCGCACTAGATAACTAGGTACATGTAAACAGTATCTCATTATGTTTTGACCGATAATGAACGTGACGCCGGAATGAGAGTATGTGAATCAGTGGATCCAGTATTTACAATTTATAAGATTAATATGAGACTTGCTCTATACTAAATGTCAGTCTCTTGTGTACTGTTCCACAATACATGCTCTTTAGTGTAAGATGAAATATCTTCAATGTAAAGTATACATTATGTCCAAAATTATTAGACCTTTACGAGGTGGGGGGAGGGGGGGAGACACAAATTGTCGTGTCAAGAAAATCTACCACCTATCGCACAACAACAAAAACATGTAACAAGATATGACCCGCGAATATTATGCGACATGCAAACTCAATGATTTCAAATTACCCATCAAGTGGGACCTGAGTTTTTTTTGTGAAAAAAAAGTCTGTATCATTCTATAAGTCAAAATGGGAGTCCAGTAAACCGGAGGTTAATACTGGACACCAAGGTCGCTTTTAACGTATGTCCAATGTATACATGTATATTGCTGCATACAAAACTAGAAATTAATCTGTCCAGTGGGAGGCAAGATGCTTGTGATGAAATTTCATACTGATGAACGGACCAACCGACAAGGTGATTCCAGTATAGTACCTACTCGTTTGGATGAGTTAGAACAGAACTTTAGAATACAAGCTTAATATGATTAGTTGAGGCATACATTATGCAATGTACCTCTAAGCAGGACAGATGTACGGACTTAACGGTAATAGAAATTAGTAATTTGTTTACATATATATGGTACTTGAACCTGACTGATATAATTTCAGGGATACATTTTATACCTTATTTCTTCTACATTTTAAATGTACTGTTAGTGTAAATATTGGAAGTCTTTGATTGTATCCCTGTTTCAAGGTGAACAATCAAAATACATGTATCTATTTACAAATCCTAATACCTGTATAATAGTCTACATTTGTTGGTCTACAGATTTTTAAAGGTTGCTGTAACAAGTGTCTAAAAATATGAACAAATATCATTATGCCTCTTTTTTTGAAATGTTGCTTTTTAATTTTTCTTCTAAATACCGCTCAAGAGCCCTGAGTGCGCCCAGGACTTAAAAGATTATCCGATATTTTTTTTCAGGTATAAAGCAAATTTTGGGTGGATAGTATCTGGAAAATTTGAACATTGATATTTAGATAGTTGAAAATTTACATTACATGTATCTTACATGTAATAGGCGCGTCTCAACAAATCACTCATACGTTACTGTATATTCAATTTGTTTTAATCCGCTAATTGAGTTACAGGCAGTTTATATACTACAGAATATTTCGGTAATGATGTATATATGAGAAAGGTTACATGTAATGTTATGTAAAATAATAAATTTTTAAATTTTGGCCCGTTCACTTTATATTATAGATGATTTCGGTCATGAGGTATGTATGAAATAGTTACATATAAAATAATAAATTTTAAAATATTAATATTTATTGCTATAATAAATCGTCATATAATTTTTCACAAATTTAAATAAAATAAATGTATGCAAAACGAATACATTTGGTGTAAAGAGAGTCGGGTTAGTACTTATCGTGACGTGTAGACATTAACAAAATAATATGACCAGAAACCATACCACAAACGGGGGACTGAGATTTCGAGAAAAAAAAGTCTTACATGTTCAAGATGGATGTTAGAATGATGTTAAAATGTTCATTTCAAAGGCGACACTCATGAAAGTGAACTGTGATTTAAGTTGCTACTTAAACTTAGATCGAAAAAAAATTTTTTTTTTTTCAATTTATTCAAGTTTTAAGTATTAAAGTTTGTACAAATATACCCACTTATCTTTCTAGTTAAACACTCCCTCTTATTATATTTTAAAACGAGTAAGACTAATGATAGAGCTGTGTTTTACAGGACTCATTGTGTAGGAGACGATGTGTAACATAGAAGCTATATATTTCTAAAAAAATAGTTAAAAGGTACATGTAGTTCAAGGAATGTACATATCTTAGATTATAAAATCTGCTTCATTATTTGACTTGCACGGATTTCGATTTGAAACTGTAGAAAACAGAAACGATTAAGTAAAAGCTAGTAGTCTATATATTCTGGTAGTCGAACAGAAATATTTATTGTAAACTGACAACAAACCTTTGTATATATTACACAAACTAGCACAGTGCTACGATGTTGAATGCATTTTGGCAAGATTTTTTTCTAAAGATGCATATATTGTTATTCTTTTAAGATGTCCGAATTACGGTACATTTGAGGTCTTCAGAACCAGCGTATAGGTACACAGTGTGGTAAATTAGATACAAGTGTCATCCCACAGCGTTCGCTAGTATAATAAAGCAATATTGAATGAATGCTACTGTAATGAATTTTACCCATTTTAGAACAGCTTTCACGTGTGTTACAGTGTCAGTTCTATAATACGGAAAGGGAGGGGGGTTCAGGGATTTACAAGGAATTTCGATATTTTCTAGGGTAGTATTTGGCGAGCTGCCTCCGCTATGGTCTCCATGCATGCGCATGTATTTTGCGAGAAGAAGTTCCCGGAAATTTACTATTTAGGTACAGTGTACCGACATTTTAAGGCGATATGCCACACCAGCGTAGGTACATCTTTACATTGTTCTAAAATGTGGTTGTATTATGATATTGAAAGAGGGGCAGTTGAATGATTAATTGTAATATGAAAACCCATTATTGTTATTTAATAGTTTTTTTATATTTAAGTAAAATAAATTGGAAAATTATATTAGTAGTATACTCTATACGTTATAGTATTAATATTTTCCATTTTTTGTTGACAAAAACAGGGTCTCCACGATCGAAATAATGGTAATATAAGTGTCCTCTTATTCGTTTTTAGGTGTATAATAAGTGTTCAGAAGAAAATACCTTATGTCTTGTTATGTAAGCAACAAAACATAAAACACAACACGAATGAATGCAATATGAATTTATTCAGTCAATAAACAAGCATTTTCGTTCTAATGTGTGATTAAACGCAAAATGAGTTAAAACGGTCAAAAATGTCTGATTTAACGCAAAATACATTTAGTCAGACCAAAAGTGTCTGATTAAACACAAAGTAAGTTTAATCAGTCCAAAAATGTCTGATTAAACGCGAAAAAAAAATATTCAGTCAAAAACTGTCTAATTAAACACAAAACGAGATTAGTCAGGCCAAAAATGTCTGATTAAAAGCAAATTGAATTAAGTCAGCCCAAAAATTCTGATTAAAAGCAACATACGTACAATCAGTTAAGATATGACTAATTAAACGCAAAATAATTCAAGACAGTTGTAAAGTGACTTACCCAGTCAAATTTGAAACTTAGACAGTTAATACGAAAGACTACTAACTTTATCAGTCTAGATCAGTCCTTTTGACAGCCATTATCAGTTATATATGGATTGTATCAGTTACCACTAACTAAGGTGCGTTTTTTTGTACAGTAGTGTTAAAATTTTGTTAGAAGGGGTACCCACGTGTCCTATATTCTGATGTATTCAGCCCATAATACGAAACACCTGACCGCAAACCATAGTGGTGCTCCGTGTTTCGAAAATATCACGTTCTTTGTGGAGTCCGTGTTGCTCATTTATTTATTTACTATGTGAGAATTATGTTGGTTATTTATTTTTTCTCTGTTGTGTTTGTCTGTTTTCCATGTCTGGTCTTTGTCCATGGATTACATTTTTTTTATTTCCTCTAGAATCTTGGTTCCCTTGATTACTCTCTCTTACATCGAGGATTTCAACAGACAAAGAAATGTATACATGACCAAATTTTTACCTAACATTCATACAGAACCCCTCTGAAAATTCTACCATAACTGTGGAGAGATCAAAGGTTATAAAAATGTGTCAGCTTTACAGATGAATTATTTAAAAAAAACCCTGTAATTAAACTATAATGGAGAAGCATATGTCTCTTTAAACAAAAGTCAATAATTGGCTCAAAAGTGGTCATGTATGGATAATAAGAACCCATATACCTGTAGGTAAAAAGCATCAAAATAAATACAGTTCTTGAATGGTATAACTTTTCCATGTACACGATAAACAATGCCCTATAACCCATTGTCTCCATACCCTATAGAAATTTCCCCATTCTCCGTAGAAAAATTCCCCATGGAAACCTCACTGTCTTTTTCGGTGTCAATTGTTTCCTTTAAATGAATTGAATTTCATATTTTTGAATTTTTCAATATATAAAATTTTATTTCTAGTTCAATTTAAAATATATTTCTTATATAATAAACTTTAAAAACAAATTTTCCCATCCTCTCCATTTAAAATACCCATTTCCTATACACTATCCCCATTACCAAACTCCCTATTCCCGATTGCCCATCCCCGATTCCTCATTCCCGATTCCCCATTTTTGATATACCATAGAAGTTAACGCCATACAAATATTGTATTCGAATGTCGATATGCTTTACGTGTAAACGTTCTCTAATGAAGCGTTGTTAAAGGTCAGCCGTAATTAAAAAAAATACTCAAAAAAGGTTTTTTTTCCTATTTGCCTTTACTGTTGGTACACATAAACCAGTGATTGTACGAAAGAGTGCATTCATAGTAGTGTTTGTTTGTTTGTTTTGTCTTGTATGTGTTTATGTTATTTATGGATCAAAGAAAAAAAAAAGAAAAAAACAAACACATCTAAATATTCAAAGAGTAATCAAGGGAACCAAGGTTATAGCGGTAATAAAAAGAACGTGATCCAGGGACAAAGACCAGACATGGAAAACAGACAAACACAACAAAGAACATAAAGTAACTAAAATCATACATACAAAGTTACAAAAGCAAATGTGCATTATGAGATTTCATTATCGTATCACGCACTTAGTTTTACAACACCAAATCGATAATATAAATAGTATATTTATCTTAACAGTTGAAACGGTTGTTTAAAATGATTTGACATAATATTCAAGTGTAAATTAGTCAGCTCAAACATGTTACGAATTGAAAATTGATACAAAAATATTTTATGAATAGTTTTAACAACAAAGTTAACATATTGATGACAAATATCAGCTACCTTTTATAACCATATTATATATTCGTGTAACCAAACCTTTGACTCTAATTTGTCTTTTGTATTTTTAATTGAAACTACCGTGAGCGCTTTAGATACTAAGTTATTTTTTATTGAATGGGAGCATGGAACAGGTGCATCGGAAGAAAAGGCGTCCTCTATCATCCTAGAAGCACCCACCAAGTAGTTCATAAAATGTCACGGCCACATAGACAAAAGAGAAACGAGTCAGGAATTCTTTCTGCGAGTAATAACGACGTATAATGCTTTTGAGTCGGAACGTGTTCTTAACACGTGGAATAGTAAAGTATAAAGAGTTGAAGAGTAAATACATTGTATGGATGTCACTACGAGAGTTCCAAGTGTAGTAGTAGATATTACACTGGAGACCCTCTGTTACGTGTTATTTTGGTTATTTTATTTTTTTTTGTTTTGTTTTTGTTTTTGTTTTTGTTTTTGTTTTGTTTTTGTTTGTTTTATGTTTGTTTTGTGTTTGATTTGTTTGTTTTTTGTTGTTTTTTTTGTGTGTCTCTTTTCCCTGACTGGTCTTTATCAGTGTATTGCATTCGTTTGATTTCCGCTTGATCCCTTGTTTACTCTTAGACCCTTATCACAAATCGTCGCACAGTATTCCCCATTTCCTTTTTTCGTATTATACAGAGTGCACTTTTTATGGGTGTTTAACTAGTTAGTATTCGTCTATTGATGCAGTTTCGCGTCGTGTTTTACGCCCTGTCAGTGTTTTAAACGTATTTACTTAGTGCTTTATTCCAAACTTACGACCAAATACTAAATGTTCATTGCAATCAGGAGACCATAAGGTACTTTCCTGTAAGACAACATTTTCGTTTGCTTTGGCGATACTGTTTATCGTCAAGTTATTGGAATTTCCATGGGGACCAATTCTGTTCCTATTATTGCGGACTTCTGTCTGTACTGTTTCGAATCACAATTCATAGCTATAATGAATAAAGACCCTTCCAAACATAACTTAGTAGAAATATTTAGCAACACATTCGGATATTCTGCCGATATTTTGTCGCTTAACAACGACGACTCCAATATTCATACTAAAGATATATATTCTACAGAACTTCATTTGAATAAAGCAAATATTGATTAAAACAAATTTTAATTTTTTGTTAAATCTTATTATTTATATAAATAATGATACACTTAGTAAATACTAGAATTTACGATATAAGGGATGACTTTTTCATTTCCTATTGTTATCCATCCGTTTTTAGATGGCGACGTTCCCTTGTCACTATCATATGGGGTTTACATATCACAATTGGTTCGCGCATATCTATAACAATGTTTCGGATTTTAAAGAATCAACCGAGAAGTTACTACATCGAGGTTTTGGATATCACAAGATTGTAAATCACTCACTCTAAAAGTTGACTGAACCATTGTTTTATTAGTAGAGGAAATAGTTGTGATATTGTTGTCGAATTGCTAAAGATAGCATTTTTTGGTATTAACATTGATTCGCTTATAGATACTTACACATTATATCTAAAAATAGTTTTCGCCATGACACGGGTTGGTTCCTTATTGTATGACTTATGATGTACCGTGGTTCTTAACTCCGCATGGGAAATATTGGAGTCGATATTGAACACGATTAGGAAATAACTTTGTAGGTTTAACTTGGTCTAAAGCTGGCATGTCAGTAAACTGCTAATAGTCCTTTTTGTGTATTTGTGTAACATATAATCATTTTAGCAAGGCAATCGAACCTTTTTGAACTGATGTTTAGGTACTTTTAATTGGGTGACAGTTTTTCCCACAGCGGCTAGTTTTAAAAGAGGGAGAATTGTGATCACAAAAACTTTTGGATTTTTTTTTCTTTTGCGCCTGTCCCCAGTCAGGAATTTCTGGCCTCTGTAGGTCCTGTTTCGTTTTCACTTTCATTTTTCTTTATCTTGCTGGAGTATATAGAGGCAACTATTTCGTTGTATTTGAACATGATGTTGTTTAGGCTAGTTACAGCCTGTCCACTGGTTGGGAGGTTTCCTCGTCGTTCATTGAAGACCCATTAGTGGCCTTGAGATTACATTTTGTATCCCAAAAACAAAAAATCACATTTTGCCAAAATACAATATGTTTTCAGTTCTTAGTATCATTGTAATAATATATATTGTAACTGTCAAAATTGGGACAGGCACGTTACTGTGGCGGAATTAATGTTCAGTTAAAAGGTATTTAAATACTATATTCGGCGTCACATAAATAACATACTGTTAAAATTTGAATAAAGGTTTAACTTGGTCTAAAGCTGGCATGTCAGTAAACTGCTAATAGTCCTTTTTGTGTATTTGTGTAACATATAATCATTTTAGCAAGGCAATCGAACCTTTTTGAACTGATGTTTAGGTACTTTTAATTGGGTGACAGTTTTTCCCACAGCGGCTAGTTTTAAAAGAGGGAGAATTGTGATCACAAAAACTTTTGGATTTTTTTTTCTTTTGCGCCTGTCCCCAGTCAGGAATTTCTGGCCTCTGTAGGTCCTGTTTCGTTTTCACTTTCATTTTTCTTTATCTTGCTGGAGTATATAGAGGCAACTATTTCGTTGTATTTGAACATGATGTTGTTTAGGCTAGTTACAGCCTGTCCACTGGTTGGGAGGTTTCCTCGTCGTTCATTGAAGACCCATTAGTGGCCTTGAGATTACATTTTGTATCCCAAAAACAAAAAATCACATTTTGCCAAAATACAATATGTTTTCAGTTCTTAGTATCATTGTAATAATATATATTGTAACTGTCAAAATTGGGACAGGCACGTTACTGTGGCGGAATTAATGTTCAGTTAAAAGGTATTTAAATACTATATTCGGCGTCACATAAATAACATACTGTTAAAATTTGAATAAAAATATTTTCTACGACTTTATTGACACCTACCGTCGTTTTAATTGTTTTAAATGACTTGCTCATTCGTTTAGCCAAACGGCTTCTCCCTACACATTGAATCGTTAAATTCCGGTCAGATTTTAATTCTCGGTGCCAATATTTACATTGTAAAAAGTCGGCCATGTTTACAGTGATCGGGTTGCTAGGAGATGTTGTTTACGTTTAAATGGTTTGTCCAAACACCGAAGAACCCAGAATACAATTCGGCGTTATTTCGGATATCTCGGATTTATTTTACGCGAACAACGTACAATACCGAGAAGTTGATCAAGCAGACGATTGTCACCGGAGTTCGACGGGAACTTACGAACTTCGTTTGTAAACAAATCGTCCCGTAGAAACCAACATGGCGGATATTAGTATAGGATTTTCCCGTAAGGATTTGTTACGCATGATGTAAGCTAATAAGCGACTTGTTTAGGGAGAAGCCGTTTGGCTAAACGAATGAGCAAGTCATTTAAGACAATTTAAACGACGGTAGGTGTCAATAAAGTCGTAGAAAATATTTTTATTCAAATTTTAACAGTATGTTATTTATGTGACGCCGAGTATAGATCAACTCTCTCTATATATATTTTATAACTTATTATACTTACATATAGTGAACTTTTCTCAGTACAATTGAGTCAAACTAATACTTTCTGGATTGATCTAAATCTATCTTGTCCAATGTGGACATCAATTACATCAAGGATTGATATCAAAATGTAAGTTTTTCCTTTTTAAAAGATTTAACCATAGCTTTTGATAAGAAACCGGACATGATAATTTATGGTAAAAATATAAATAAATAAACAGAAATATTAATGCAGTTTAAGAGATAGGCACAATGAAGTCCTATAACAAATGCAAATGCCGGTATGCTGTAGAATAAGCCAATTCATTCTATGGAAACGTGGGACACTTATCATCCAAGTTTGTTTTTTGTTTTTGTTTTTTGTTTTTGTTTTGTTTTGTTGGGGACATGTCTGCTAAAAATAATCTACAGTTATTTTTTTTGTGCTTTCGTAAAATCTGTCTTTTTCAATTTTAATCTGAGAACGCTCTCCCCCTTTTTTTTAATTAAATCACCAAATGCCCAAAATCTGTTTTGTACTTCTTATTCAAGTTTTTTTTTTCAGTTTTCAGTCAAGTGCAATGGAGTTCGGGGAAGAAATAAGAAAGAATTTTTCCCTTACGAATGACGTAACTTTTATCAATCATGGATCATTCGGAGCGGTACCCCGTTGCGTGAAAGACGCACAAAAGCGGTAAGGTAACGGTCTAAGTGCAGACATGTTTGTTACAAGTTTCAAATTTGAATATCTTCTAAATGATATATGTATATTTACAAGACTATGTTTACAATTTAAGAATATAAACTCATGAGAGTTGTTTAAGAGGCACTCATTACATTTACGCTTATTTAATACAATTGCAGTTGAATTTAAGTTTATTTTTGTAATATATTATTTTTTATTTGTATTTTTTTGTTTACTTGGGTTAGAGCCAATACCGTGTTGAAATAAATCGTTTTACACACAACGGTACGCAATACATGTACATATTTTTGCTATATTTCATGAACCCTCACTTGACAAAGTGATCAATGGTCATTTACTTCGGTGAAAAAGAGATCAAGAGGAACTATGGTTTGTACGTTCTAGGGCTAACGACAAGACCAAGAAAAACAAAGCATTTAACAACCAAAACAACACACACATATAAGAACAAGTGAAAATTGGCAACCCGGACTCTTCAAGAAACTCGGAACAATGACCATGTGAACTGGTGGGATAAGCGCCCTTTTATTAATCTAGAAACATCAGCTGATGTGTTGAAAAATGTCATTTTCGGATGGACGAAAAGAAGGGACTTGCTCCTACTATCAAATTTATATGCCCTGCCTAGTATTTCGTGCTTATTTACTATACTCGACGTCACATACAGCACATTTTCGATTTGAAGCTCTATTTTTTAAACTGTCGGGACTTACCGTTAGAGTTGTCTCTCTTTTATCTAATCTTAAGATAGTTCGCATATATGCATGACGTGTTAGTTCTAACGAATCGTTTATTGGCTGAAATCGTGCGTAACAAATCCTTACGGGAAAATCCTATACTAATATCCGCCATGTTGGTTTCTACGGGACGATTTGTTTACAAACGAAGTTCGTAAGTTCCCGTCGAACTCCGGTGACAATCGTCTGCTTGATCAACTTCTCGGTGTTGTACGATGTTCGCGTAGAATAAATCCGAGATATCCGAATTAGCGCCGGAATGCATTCGGGGTTCTTCGGTGTTTGGACAAACCATTTAAACGTAAACAACATCTCCTAGCAACCCGATCACTGTAAACATGACCGACTTTTGATAATGTAAATATTGGGACCGAGAATTAAAATCTCACCGGAATTTAACGATTCAATGTGTAGGGAGAAGCCGTTTGGCTAAACGAATGAGCAAGTCATTTAAGACAATTTAAACGACGGTAGGTGTCAATAAAGTCGTAGAAAATATTGTTATTCAAATTTTAACAGTATGTTATTTATGTGACGCCGAGTATAGTCGGGATGTTGAAGCCTATGTGTTTCAACTGAAGTCATCAATTCTTACAAACAAAAGCTTTTAGTACAAAAACTGGAATCAGCGCCTTTGAAATAAAGTAAAAGAGAATTTTACAGGCTCCTTGATGAAATGGACAAGAATCCTGACCTGTGGTTCCGAAAAACAAATGCAGTTAAGATTAACGAAGCCAGACACTGTATCGCAGAATTCATTCATTCAGACCCTGATGATGTTGTATTTGTGCAGAATATAACAACAGGTTTGATGGGGGATTTCAACTAATCGTGAATGAATTAATACTTCTTTAATTGTAAAAAAAACTTTATAGAATTACTTCATTGTTGGTTACATGAACGAATGAATTGATGAATCAATTGAAAACTCTTTGACTTCATTATAAGATGAACGAGAAGCTCAAGTATATAAGATGAAAACTGAAAATCTTTAAATTAAAGTCACTGTTAATACATAATTCGAAAGCAGGAATGTATTTGACAGACTCCGTTGAAGAAATACTCATATTAGTTCATGGTTTTAGTATGAGACTCGCTGTTATATATAATAAGAGTTAGAGATAATAGATTTGTCAAAAGTCAGTAGAAACAATGATTTTTAGGTATGAACTCGGTGATTAAATCCCTACCATTAGAAGCGGATGATGTTATTGTATGTACTGACAATGCTTATAGCTCTGTGAAGAATACGTGCAACAAGCTGTCACGTGTTACAGGTACACTTATGAAAAATAAACAAAGACATATACAAAGCATGAGCAGGAACGCACACGTGTTTCCTGTTGTACTATTTTGACAATTGTAATATTTAATTAACAATTAGAAAAAAACAATTTACAAATAAGATTTACTTGCCTGTCCTGTTGTGACAATGTGAGATATCATCAAAAGAAAAATGTCGAGAAATCAAAACTAAACATTTTGAATATCGTCATTTTCATAGTTTTCCATTCCTCCTTCGTCTCCCCCGGACTTGACTTTTTATGAGCAACTCGGTGGGTGTTTCTAGAATAGCAGAGGACGCTTACCCTACCAGTGCATCTGGTCCATGCTCCCAGTTTTTAGTGGAGTCCGAGTTGCTCATTTGCTTTTGTTGCACTTTATGTATGATGTTAGTTACTGTATGTTCTTTGCTGTGTATGTCTGTTTTCCATGTCTGGTCTTTGTCCCTTGATTGCATTCTTTTGATTACCGCTATAACCTTGGTTCCCTTGATTACTCTTTCGCAGAAATTTAAACTGTGGATTTAAAATATTTAGCCATTCAGTGATTATTTTTATTGATATATTAGCTTAAAGGCAATGAATGTTAGTGTTTTAGTTTTTTAAACAAGTTCAACAATATTGTTTATATGAAATGTAATTTTCGGAACAAAAACAAGAGAGAGTATATAGAGAGACATACATTGACATTAGTTTATTTCTAATTTTTGACCAACTTTTCTTTTCTAAATTCAAACTATGTCGGTTGTGCCGTTCGGTATATTGTTAAATGTACGACAGACCTGTTCTATATATGTTTATTTAAGGTGTCAAGATCGTATACCTAACAGTAAGATTTCCAATCATCAGCGAGGATGATGTGGTTCAGATGTTCAGGCAATTCTTTACAAATACAAGAAATGTGAAGGCAGCTGTTTTAGGTAATCATATTTTTTATTCAAACTATACATTTGCTCTTGTTTCTTTGTATGTATGATTTTAGTGACTTTCTGTTCTTTGTTGTGTATGTCTGTTTTCCATGTCTGGTCTTTGTCCCTGGATTACATTCTTTTGATTACCGCTATGACATTGTTTCCATTGATTACTCTCTCATACACATGTGCACTTAAAATGACGAAAACTGGTGTTAAAGTGCAGTAACATTATTCAAGAAAACGGAACATTTTAAACGTTTTTTTTTACTTTTTTAAATAAATGAAATAAGGGAATGTCTGTTGCCAAAACATTTCCCTATTTGAAATGTAATAGTAGAGTTTGATTTTGTTATAATTAAAAAAAAAACTCTCTAGAAATCCACATTTCACAATATATTATTTATTTTGCAATGTTATTTTTTGGACAAAATTAACCCCCGTCTGACCTAGTTTGACAGTATGTCGTAGGAATTAGGCACATAAGGAGTCAAAGATTATTGTCTCCAAAAGCTTGCTTGAAAACAATATATTTTGTGTGAACATATATTATGTAAGCTTAGGAAGATACCGAAAAGGGAAACAAATCAAAGACTTTGCAAATGTTTCCATATTATAACTGGGTTTTATATATCGTGTTCATATTACTTAATAATTATATATAAATTTTTATTATCAATTTTAAAGTTATAAAGCGATAATTATAATGTAGAACTGACGCTCACAAGTATGATATTTATTTTTTTTTATTTTTTTTTTTTTATTTTTTTTTTATGTCGTTTTAAACTTTTTTAAAGTTTTCGTATCAAATGTTTAATTTTAACATTTTGCTCTTTTGATACTGTCCATAGTAATTCAAGATCGTAGTAACTTATATATATATATTTTTCAATTTTGATTTTGAAATGAAAATCAGGTTCATCATTATGCTATAACGAGAATGGTAATAGTGAATATGTCAAAGAGACAATAACCTCACCTTGATGACAAATGTCAGTTACAGGCCATCCACTGGTCTTCAATAAACGACGAGGAAACACATATATAATATCATTATAATTCATCATTATGATATAATGAGAATGGTAATGGTGAATATGACAAAGATACAACAACCCCACCGAGATGAAAAATGTCAGCTAAAGGCCATCCACTGGTTTTCAATAAACGACGAGGAAACACCTATACCATAAGGCAGGCTGCAGCTAGCACCAATACAGCATAATATACAAGTTTAGCAAAATAATTACCTCTATATACTCCAGCAAAATAAAAGAAAACTGAAAGTGAAAAACGAAACAAACCATAAGGATGCCAGAAATTCCTGAGTTGAAATATAAAACATACGCCGTGGTTTTAAAGTAATTGAGCATGATCACAATCTTCCTCCTTTTTAAATCTGGCCACTGTGAAAAAAAACACAGACATTAAAAATCAGTTGAAAATTTTTGAGTTCTTTTTTTTACAAAAAAAGAAAGAAAATTATGAAAAATTTGCTTTGCCCTGATGAGTTTTAATTGAACTTGTACGGATCAACGCATGAGAGGCCATAGAAGTCTCTTTTAAATTAAAGTGAGTAGGTAAAATTTAAAGTCTGGTGTTTTAAAAAGGTTGACGTCCTCAAACTTTAACATGAACTCTTAATCAACTCTTGTAATTACTAAAGTAATGAATTCAGGATCTACAATGGAGGACAAAAAGGTGATTCTGTATGGAATATTTGATAAAAAGTTTTAATTTCAAATTTTATCTAAAAAAACTGAAAGATGTCCAATAAGTCTGAATATACTTTTTTCTTCAACATGGCAAATCTTGCAAACCCCAGCATTATGGAACAACCCAATAGATAATGTATAAAAATTTAACCTTCAAAAGACCGATGAAATCAGGTTTTTTTTTTCAAATAATGAAAAATGTCTTGAATATGTTATGCAAATGTTAAGTATAATCTTAAGACACGGAAGTCAAATTTCAATTCATCATAACCAATGTGATGTGAATGTAAAGTCCGTTTTGATCGCCTTATAACCTTAATTAAATTATTTTATACATGCAAGATCTTTAGAAAGGATACGGACATATACATGATATTTATCTATCTTTTTTGTCACGTAACAACTCCTTCAAAAATTTGGCAACGTAGTCAAAATAATATTGAAGATGTCCCTCTTTAGACTGAGTATATTTCAGACCACATATCTTGCTGTTCTGCAATAAAATGGCCAATAGAAAAACTGATACCGGTATGCAGAGAATTCGGAGTTTTATCAATAATAGATGGGGCACATACACCGGGTCACGTACCTTTGAATATAAAAGAGTTGAATCCAGACATTTACATAGGTATGTTTTGACCAGTATTAGAGTAAAATATGACTTTTTATGGAAATTGCCCAGTTAGTATCGTGGTAGTTCGGAAGCTCTATACTTTGAATTTAGATATTGTAACGAAGAAAAAAATTGCAACTGACTCAAAAATGCAGTTATAAAAACGTTTTAAAATCATTCCTATTATTTATGCCGGATTATCTCTTTTTAAATCGCATAAATTGGAGTACATCAGCCAAAAGTGCGTAATTTGTGGCACATGTAAAAACAATGTATGTATAGATTTTATGGCAATCTTAAATTTGTATACCTCAAAACCTACAAAATTTACCATCAAAATGTTTGTAAAGTTTCTCTCTTAAGAAAAAATTACGAGTGTTCTAAGTACGTAATAGTGAGGGTTTGTCCCATGAATATGCTTTGTTGAATGCTCTTATGTGCGAACATGCACTTTATAACTGTTCATTTGAACGTACGTGTTTTAAAAGTACGTAAGAATGTATGTTGAACAGTTCTACCATGTATTTAAGTTTGTACTAAGTTTTACTGGGCTATTTTTTTCTAATACATCTTAAATAAACTCAAATAAACCACTCAAGACAACACAATACAATATTGACTATACTTTTCATTTTGAAGGAACCCTTCATAAATGGCTTTTTTGTCCACGTGCCTGTGCCATCCTATACGTGAACAAGAAGCATCAAGATTGGGTTGAACCTGCTATTATTGGTCTTGGATACAGAAAAACATTTTTGGATCACTTTTATGACCAAGGCTGTCGAGATCAAATACCATTTTGTGTAGTACCGGAAGCTGTCAAATTCTACAAAGATCTTGGAGGATATGTTTGTATTTAATAAATTTCTAATAAAATATTTTTACAGGCTAAGGGTTGGCACACGGCAGCTTGGTTCCAATACATAAAATGTCTCGCTTTCGACTTGTGTTTTTATTACAATTATTATTACCATACTACTACCATATGCATTTTTTAGAACTGCAAGCATTTCACTAGTAACAATTGCATACATAATTTATAGTTATTTAGATTTGTATGGATCTGAACAAAAAACTAAACATATACATGTTTGTCAATCATGTATTGTTTGTGTTGAATGTTCTATAATCTATTGTATTGTCATTGCATACGGTTCTTCCCAGGTCAAAACTTATTACGATGCACACATAAGAACTTCAATATATACATTATTTGAAAGCATTTTAAACTGGAAACATCTGGGACGTTTTTTATAATTTTCAAAACAAATAATGTATTTTTTTCTCAACATATACTGCCAAATGTGCCACATATGATAATCATATGGTGCTCGATTCATATGATAATCACATGGTAATTATATGACAATCATATGGTAATTATATGACAATCATATGATATTATACATATGATAGTCATATGATTATCATATGATTCTCAAATGGTAATTTTGGCTAAAAAACATGTGACAACATATGTTTGTGAAAAACATATGATTTTCATATGATAATATTGCGATAATCATATATATACCCGATTACCGAAACATGCGATAATCATATGTATACCGAAACATATGATATCATATGCTGCTCGATTTATATGATAATCATATGATGCAAACCATATGATTCTCATGTGTGGTACATTTGCCTGTGTAAAAATATTTTATATGCAAACAAACAGGTAACGGGAATACATATTTCATTCCAACATATGTGTTAAATGTTGCTTTGACATCTTGTGTAGGTAGTGCATATCCTTCGCACAGAAATATATAGAAAAATCTAAATATTTTCTCTTTATGTAAAATATGTATCAATCCTACACTGCTTGGCATGTATTTTGCCATGAAATATGTATTTGCCTATCCTGTGCATTTTCCAGATATCTCAAATCGTTTGTAGGAATGAACCCACAAAGCAATATTTTAATACATTTCTGGTACAAAAGATATTGGGAGTGATGTGTTTCAGAAAATTTCTGTCCATGATTCATTCAAGTAACAGTGGAGAAAATATTCCCAAAAGAACTGTTTTTATTCAACCGAAATACCACATGGTGGCATACATATACATATTAATAAAACAAGTTAATGTTACAAAATATTCTCTTGCTTTGTTCACAACTTTTTTCAACCCCTTAATGATTAAGTCATCCCGCATAGTACTATTCTAACTGATGGTAAGTAATTCAGACCTTGTTTGTTAGTCAACTGTGGGTGTAGTTTATTTATGGTGCTACTTTACTGAATCCGTCAATATTCTTAAAATTGTTTTCGACTAGCTTTAGAAGGAAACTCATGTTTTTCTTGTCATAACAAAACTTTTAAAACTCGGAACCATATCATGCACATAGTAAAACATATTTATCATTGTTGCCTAACTGGTTAGACTTCAAAGAGGAGTCTTCTGAATGTTTTTCGTTCCATCGCCTTTTGTTAATTTACTAAATAAATCGTTTATATGTAATAGTAATGTCTTTAGTAGTAAATTTCTTTTTTTTTCACAAGAGTTATTAAACAAATAGTACTGGTCTTTTCTTAGCATTGATCGTAAGCGCATGCTATGTTTTGCTGATCAGTTTGTCTTGTTTTCATTGCAGTTTCATTCCGTTAAAGGGTAGATAGACAAAGTACGTCTTGTGGTACTATTCTTTTAATTTTACATTGGAAAGTAATTCCATAAAAGTATCATATGCGATAATGTAATCAAAAGTATTCTTTTGTTGAGTTTTATTCGAGTTCAATATTTATAAGGTCAATGAACCTAACAAAAGATTTAAAAACTAGGTACAATTGATTAAAAGTGACATGTACAATTCTAGATACCAATTACTCTATAATCATTCTTAGCTGCATATGAGCATTAGGGAATGATCAACTAGAAATGGATTAGCACACCAAGACATGACCGACCTACACATGATATAAGCCTCTTTTGCCACAAGAGTAATTATCGAGAAGTTTGCAAAGAAAATGCAGCTTAAAAGCGCTATACAAAGAATATTTTTCTCCTTATTTTGAAATCATATACGTAGGTTTTATAGTTATTATGTAATCAATTCAAGCGGAAATAAGCCATCAAAGCCTTTTTATATGCGATAGTGAACGAGTAATCAAGGGTACCAAGATTCTAGCGAAAATCAAAAGAATGTAATCCATGGACAAAGACCAGACATGAAAAACAGACAAAAACAACAAAGAACATAAAATAACTAAAATAATACATACAAAGTAACAAAGTAAATGAGTAACTAAGACTGCACATAAAAACTGGGAGCATGGATCTGGAAAATAAAATGTATTTATTTCAGAGTAATCAAGGTAACCAAGGTACTAGCGGTAATCAAAAGAATGTAATCCAGAGACAAAGACCAGACATGGAAAACAGACATACACAACAAAGAACATGAAAAAACTAAAATAATACATACAAAGTAACAAAAGCAAATGAGCAAATCGGATTCCACTCAAAACTGGGAACTTGGACCAGGAGCACTTGTAGGGTAAGCATCCTTTGCTTTTCTAGAAACACCCGCCGGGTTGCTCATAAAAAGTCAAGTCCAGGGTAGTCCAAAGAGGGAAGAAAAACCATGACACGTTGAACAAATTAGTTTTCATGTACAGATGGATACACCGTAGCGATCCACGAGTTCCATTTTGTAGCAACATAGCCCTGTTTCAGAAGCCTAAAAAGTCATACATTTATCGTAAAGTTTGGTCAATAGTTTTCCCTTACCATCGATTTCTAAGTGTAGATCAAGATATGAGGCTAACTTGACAGTATCTGTAGTATCCTTTATCTCAACTTATTTGGGGTAGATGCGATATATAAAATCCCCGAAATGAGGATTGTTTGAGGATAATACGTCATGTATATAGCGGAAACTGAAAATTAAGGATCTAGCGAAATGATATTCTTTCTTTCAGATCAGATCAGCTATAAAGTCAGCCTCAAAAGAGTGAAGGAATAGGTCAGTGAGTAGAGGAGCACTGTTTGTTCCCATTGTAATGCCGAATTTTTGTGGAAAAACGCGTCAACCGCACTGGATAAATATGTCGATTAAAATATTGTGTATATTTGGAGGATGATTTGGAATTATTTCTTACAAAATATGAGGAAACACTACCAAGAACTATATATTTGTATCTAGGTGTACCATCTGTTTTGGAAAAAATCTGTTTTGGAAAAAAACAACGATGAATAATGTTTTTAAGTCGGGACTTTAACTGGGTATGGGGAATAGAAGTATACAGTGTTGACAAATCATAGGTTATAATGCTATTATATTCTGATAACAGTTTTGAACTGATTGTCTCCAGAAGATCTTTCGACTTTTTCTGGATCCACATTGAATTAATACCTCTACGGGAGTAACAAGTGTTGTGGTAGGACTGCAGGCCCTCTTTGACAGCTGTGAGTATAGAAGCTGAAAGTGTTGAAAGAGGTTTGGTCATATATTTTGCAGATCCAGCTATGTAAAGTTGTTTGTGTAGATACTTGTGGAGTTCAGGAATCCATTACATAGACGGTAAATCATAATCGACGTCTTTGGTAGAGAGACCAAAAGAGGATAGCACAAATTTATGGTTTTCCACAATCTTTTCCTTGAAGAGTGTGATAGCAGTATAGGTCTTATTAATGTTGTTTTGGGCTTTGTCTGCTGGTGCGACAACATATTTCTCATGTATAGTAGACAATTTTTTTGCTACATCGGAGTCTTTGAAAACTGATGTAGCATTGGCACTCATTGACCTACTTAAAACTTTCAAAATTAAAGACCTCACGACCTTTGACCACTTTGACAGAGAAGCAATGTCTTCTTGCTCTCGTTTTATCCATTTTCTTACGCAGTCCTCCACGATATCTATAAGCACTTTCAAGTTATAATTCCAATTTATGGAACGTGGTTCACGATACTTGGGACCTTTAGAAAGGATATTACACAGAGATTCGTTTTCGATGATCGTTAAATCTCCCGTAACGACGTGACCAGAAAGACCATATTTGAATGGAGAGTTTTTGCAAGAAAAGTCAGGTGGTTTAGCCCTAAAGTCCTCAATATCGAGGTTCTGCAAGAGCCTTTTATAATTTAATATTTTGGATGCAGTGGGTGAAGTATAGGAATATGAAATAATCGATATTTATTTGTTCTTAAAATATGGGCGAAATTTGTTTGTAACGTTTTTGTGATGGAGGATGTTAGCCAAATTAATTGCATCTATGTCTTTGTTGACAAACGGTAGTGGAAGAAATGATCGTTTTTCTTCATTTTAATTTTTCACACAAACAAACTGGTTTAAAGAGTCTGTAGAAACCAATATCGAAAATGATAGCAACAAGTCTGTGCAATAATGAGAAACAGGAGTGTCAAGACTTGTTTTGTAACGAATGTGATGAAGTCCAAGAGGTTTTTGTATGAAATGAAGATGGCCATCTGTGAGGGCATCATGTAACTTAGGTGACGTAAAGTGGCGATGGCCATGACTACTTTCCCGTCTTGGATTTTTGTCAAATAAATTCATCACATTCATGCTACTGTTATATTGGCTTGAAAGGTTTCCTTTATTTATTATGTTGTCATTGCATCCGTAAGGTATTGCAGTACCTAGTCTGCGTATCCAGTACTCCTCTCTTTCCCTACGATAGTTTTTACTTAGAACGGGACTGCTTGTTGGATTGTAAACTTTGTCTAGAATACGAACTTTTATAGAGATAGGATTGAATGATCTCGTTGAATAAAATGATTAAAACTGTCCGGAATTTGGTGGTATTGATTCCCGAACGATGACCTCACATTCGTTAGTTTAATCGTTCTTGGGTTTCACTGATATACACCAGACCACATAAGTTGCATTCTAATCCATATATTAAGTTTGTTGATTAGCAACTTACTTCATCGTGACTTCTTGTATGAAAGGGTTTCTTCGTAAGGGAGCTGGAGAAGTAAGAGTCGGTTATAAGAATGTTGCATGTTTTGCAATTTTTAATTTTTAAGATATTTTTAATTCAATTGAGGTTATTTTGGAAAGAAGCACCTTTCTTTTTACAAAATCTATCCTAACATCTCATTATACTTAAAAAATGCATCTTTGAATTTGTATATATATAGAAAAAAATGTCACATCTTATACCATGTCTATTCTTAATGGAGACATGGTAAATATAATGAATGTAATTTCATGGACGGTCAATGCATCAACTGCAATTAAAGAATTAAATAATTGTATAATAATTTAATATATACTGTATATTACATCATGAAGACATTAACAAAATTGTAATTTTGGTTTAAAATGTTATAAGATGTAAAATATTTGACACACACTTGTCGTCTTGATATTTGGAAAAAAAATTCAAAAACAATCATAGCAAAATGTCAATAGTTTTGTATTTGATTTTAAAAATTCTGAATTTCTTCGGTTATCCAGGAGAGGACATATTTGAATATTGGAAACGAAAACAATATATAACGTTTGACTATTTTACACTATGCGGGATTGTCTCGAAAAAAAAAAATGTTCAAATTTCGTCAAACTAAGTCAAACGGTTCCAAAGAAAATGACGAAAATGCACGAATTTTGTAACATTAATGTGCTTTTGATGTTGACCTTTGACTGAATTTCCGGAAATCGGACCACGAACAACTACAGGCCGTTATCGAAGCGCCTTTATACTCCAAGTGCAGCCGTGTGGTATTTCGGTCAATAACCCGTTTGTTTGTACTGTTACTAGAACTACGATAACTCAATAATGCCATTTATGATTGAGTTCAAAAGTTCAAATAACTGAATTTTGGATGTTACGCCTGTTCTAATTGGTGGACATGTTCCCATGAAAGAAATTTTCTACACGAGTTATGAAGTTAGTCTGCACTACATGAAATAGGTTATTAAGTTATTTCCTTATAGTTCGGAAACAGTATTCTTCCCTCCACAATCATTCATCATGTAGCGTTTTCTAGATATAATTTATTTCTTTGACTTTCTAATTTTGGATTTTCTTTAATATATATAAATATTTTTTCTAGGAGAAAATGAAATCGTACATTGACAATTTGTTAGAGGAAGCGACTAACCTTATGACATCAACGTGGGGAACAGAAAAGTTACCAATTCCTAAATCCATGGAAGCCCCATTCATGAAAATGATACGACTTCCTCCAGTAGATATGATCGGGGATGTTGACAATTCCTTGGTTCCGGTAAGTACTTCATTTACGTCCTGGAAGGCTTATCATATAGCAGTTTTTGTAGATATTTAGCAACATAGCTGTTACAAATTAAATTCACAAATTTTATATCCCCACTTATAGAGTTGGTGGTATATTGAAATGAAACAAATTTGTACGTTCGTCTGTCCGTCTGCATTTTCATCGCAATGATTCTCAGTGAGTTTATTGGTTTAAAATCTGGTACGCTTGATATAGTGCGATATACGTTGCTTACAGTTGTTGTATGATTTCATGGCCACGTACGAGTGTGAAGCATCAATTTCCGTTTACATCAATACTCTATATATTTCTATTATATTCTATATGGCGTGCAATTTCTGAGAAGACGCATGAAACAAAGATTTTAGAAATTAATACTTTTTAAAACCGTTTTTGGTTTTAGCTAATTGTCTTTATATGCTTGATATCTATCTTCATTCGTTAATTAAGTATAGAATGAAACTTATTGAAAACGCTGTCTCACTCCAGAAAATACAAAAAGTGTTGATGATGAAAATCATAGAGGAATTAGGAATAGTTACTTGTCTAACGCTTATCAATGGACATGTCTACATTAGATGTTCTTGTAATGTTTATAATACGATGAAAGACTACATCAAGATGGTAGATGAAATACAGAAGCGAAGAAAATAAAAGCAAAATAAAACTATTTATGTGTACAAGTAGCATTTCTTCCTTTACCTCTTCCCAAAACTATTCGAAATTTGATTATTTAAATACAGTTCATAAAAATTTGATAAAATGCATCACTGGTGCAGCTTGATACGACTGCAAATGTATAATTCGGAACAGTTGTGACAAGTATTGACATACCATTCAAGCTTGATACAGCTCTGAATTTGGATACCGATTAAATGTTTGACACAAGATAAGAATTTGCCCATATTCGTAAAAAGTTTTAGTTACAACACCAAACACCAATGCAAATCTTCCTTTTATAACATGGCACCTTGTGATTCACCTACAGACAAATTCATGTCCAGATGTAACGGAAGTGTTTGTTTCCGGCTTAACTTTGGTTCCTAATTCCTGAACATTTAGATCTCAACCTCCAAAATAAATCCCAGCTTTCTTCACGTGGTTCTGCACCTTATGATTTAGTTTCATGAAGAGTCATTCACTTTTAGTCCAGTTATTGCTCAAATATCATGAAAGTGATTGTTTCAGGTCCTTTTTAAGATTGGTAAATCCTTACCTGTGTAGTCATAATCGTTATGTTACTATTGTTTTCCATTCAAAGCTCGTGATTACATAAATATGCAACATCGTAAAAGGTCTGAGTTCCTTGTTAAAACATGAATGAAGAAACTGATTCTACGTTACACAAATGGACAAATAACTAATAACAGTCAACTGACATGCCAGCTGCAGACCAGTTTAGTATATCAAGAATGGACATGGTGAATATGTCATAGAGACAAAAACCCAAGCGGGATAAATATTGTCATCTCAATGCCACCCATAGGTCTTAAATGAACGACGCGGAAAACTTCACACCACAGTACATGCTGCAGCTGCCCTCAAAACATTATTTCATAGAGGTACCGCGAAATAGTTGCATGCACCTAAACACTCTAGCAACATAAAGGTAAACTGAAAGTTAAACAAAACAATGCATACAGAGGCCAGAAATTCCTGACTTGGGATAGGCGCAAAACAATGCGGTGGGTTAAAGTACTTTGGCGTAATCACAACCCTCCTCCTTTTTTAAATCTGGCGTCAGTGGGATAAAAAATATTACACAAATAAACACGCCATTATTGTTACATATGTAAAGCAGAAATAAAGAACCTATTTTACGTTACAAAAATACACAAAGAAAGAATTCCCAGCACTTAACAGCTCCAGACCATTTTAAACCTACAAAAAGTTATGTCCCCACCGTATGTAAAATCAATCCCAATTCTTCCCATGATGGTTGAGAACCACGGTACATCTTAAGTCATACAAGAAGGACACGACCCATGTCATGCCTTAAACTGCTATTAAATATTGTCAGTTTCTATGTAAAGACCCAACGATTTGACAATAATATCATAACTATATCTCTTACGAATTAGCCCATTCAACTGTTAAGCCAACTTACTGGCTAAGTATAGAGCTTTCTTTTTGTCGTACATTTTAGTATTTAGTTTACCATTAATGATGACTGAACTTAGTATTACGAAAGAAATAAAATTTATGCAATGTTATATCTTAGCAAATCATAATCAATATATATTTGTCTTGTCAATAAACTAAATGCAAAACAGAAAGGATTTTTTTGTCGCTGTCTGTAACGTTCACAATTATTTTCGAACGTCAGGCGATGTTTGGAATTCAGAGGTGTGACATAGTGTTACAGTAGTTTGTTTGTATTTATTCAGTCGGTTCGAAACATTTTAAGTCACACGAAAATAATTACACAGCTATCTTTCTAATTGTATACATTATTTATACAAACGCACGGCATTATGTTTCTCGAGTTCTGGTCAAGGTTCTGAGATACATGTATATCTGAAGCCATATACAAATAATTATGTAAGAGTGTATACTACACAGATTATGCACATCCATACAGCTATTAACATACTTTCTTACTTGTGTATTTTGAGATTATAATTTATAATGATGTGACATCATCTTCATGAATACAGGAGGCATGACAGGCACCCAATCAGGACTACTCGGCCATTTTCCCTACATGTACACTAAAAATACCCTCGGATGTAGAAATTTTTTTAAAAATGCCGGAATTGTAGCCATACAAGACTCCAAGTTGTTATACACACAAAGTTGCACTAAAAATTTGGGTTAGATATCACTAGAAACAAAGAACAACAACTCTGTCAAGGACTTTTGTGCGAAGAGAAGAGCTAGGAAAAAAAGTAATGGTGAAATGGTAAAAATTTCAACCTGATCGGTCAGAATTCTGGACAGATTCTTTCGCCAAGTGCTTCCGAGCTTTTTTTTTTGCCTAACTAGAAAGCTGAGGAGTTCCGATTGGACAGACACCCAGACAGAAAAGTAGTAGCTCCAGATTTTTATTGGGTGCCAATAAGACACAATCTAAAGAATATTCCTATTTTTGCATACAATGACTGTTAAGTTCAGACAGAATGTAGTCGGCCATTTTAACATAGTCTTGGTCCGTATTGTAGACATTACCACTAATTCTATTGTATGCTTTGCCATTTATAAATGTAACAACGGGCACAATATTCTGTTTAACAATAATTTCCTCTGAAAGTCTGTCGCCATCATCCTAAAGAAAAAAAAACCACTTTTTTTCAGAATTTGCACAATTAAACAAGAACAAAAAGAAATGTTGAACTGAATCAATTATCTCACAAGCTAAGGACCTTTAGACAAACATGCACATGTATAAATTTTGCTTAAATCCAGCAACTTGGAAACAAAAATATCATATTGGTTTACATAGTAATTTCGTTATCTATTATAATATTCTTCCAGGGGCTTTTTTCCTTAAATTATAAAGTGGAGACGTTGTTGCGGATATAACCTTTAAACATCACAACTTACTTGACTATGAACAGATTTTCCGATTTCACGCGGCAACAAAATCATTTTCATGAAAGGTGCTTCCATTGATTTCGGAATAGGTAGCAATTCTGTGTTCCATTTGGCCGTCATCATTTCAGATGCTTTCGTCAACATTTTGTCAATAAAACAATGTATCGTTTCCTAAAAGTAAAGAAGACGTAATATTCTCGAAAATTATTTTGTGATATGAAAGTTTTATACTACATTGTATGATACTGTATATACCTGACTGCTGATAAGAGATCATGCCATATCGAGCGAAGAGTCATTACATGTAAAAGCTACCCTCCTGTGTCTGAGATTTATATATTTTACACTCGCACAAGTGTTCCGTGCTTAATACCTATCTTGTGAATAAATAATACACACATCTTTAAACGGCTCGACATTTCACCATTTCAGTGGCAACCCAAATGGTTCGTTTTTGTCTATCATCATCAAGGTCTGGTAATGTTTTCTAAGTTCTTCCCGATGTTCCTTTGTACGTGAAAAATATATATTTTTTTAATATTAAAGGTATTAAAGAAATAAAAAGGTTAGACATATGATTACACGAGGAATTCTAACTATGGACATGTAAATAAGTAAACAGAATTTAAGAAGAACTAATGACAAGAAACGGGTGCACTGCTTACATTTTACATAAAAACCATATTTACAAGTATAACCACTGATTTGTTTTCTATTATTGATTTGTACCAAATGTATGGTTGTTGCAGGCGCAGAACCTGGCGAACCGAAAATATAACTAGTGAAAGTCGGTTGTCGCGGGTAACAAAACGGAACGTTTTTAATAACACTTACGTAGCCACCAATATCTTTATAGAACTGGATAGCCTCGGGAACAACGCAATAGGAGCTGTCATCCCGAGTTCCTTGATTTAAGAAGTCATTCTGAAACGTTGTCCAGTGTCCATGACTGGTAACTAGCGGTTTTACCCATTCCTGATGTTTCTTATTAACATATAGTATTGCACAACCACGAGGACAGAATAACCATTTGTGTAGGTTTCCTGTGAAATGTTTTATTTAGAATAGAAAAATTTTAGTACCAAGGGACATAAAGATAAAACTTTGTCTAATCTGTATTAAATTGGAAGCCTTCTATTTTAGCCTATCTTAATTATACCACATTTATACAACCACTTGCTGTTAACCTTTTCAAATCTTTTCAAATTTCAGTTCAATCTGAAATAAGTAAAACTCAAATACATGCATCAAACAATTTGGGGGACTTACCTGTATAAAAATCAGGATTCAGTTCTTTCATGTTTAGCGGAATTTGTCCGGGCGCATGGGCGCCGTCGATAAGGGACAAAACGCCATAGTCCCTGCAGAGTTTTATTAACCTCTCTATAGGCCACATGATGGCTGATTGGCTAGATATATGATCTAAAGATAAACATATATAAAGGCAATATTAATGACACAACAAAGCAAATAAAACAGGAGATGCTATATGCTGTATTATATTCCGCAATCTAGATTCTGATTCACATTTCAACCTTTACTGTTTGATTATATTCTATAAACACTGCAAATTATGCAAGTTCTGTTGAGTATTTTTTTTCCAATGGTACTTAACCGTTGTAGTGTCTCACATATTACACCCTTAAAGACATTAATTGAACGGGATTTTTTTCTTAATTTGGAAACTTACAGATTTAGATGAGAAGGTCTTACCTATTACAGCAATTTTCACGGTTTTATTTTTCCTAAAATAGTCCTTGTACATTCGGACTACGTCATCCTCAGATTTGACAGGGAATTCAATTGTGACAAAGTCAGCACACACTCCTGCAATCATAGAGTAAATGAAGTTATGTCATTTAAGACATACTTAACGTCGCAGTATAATGATATTGAATTATAAATCATTTCTCATTATCATTGGAAGTACATGTTTATACAATACATGTATATGGCCGGAAAATGTAAAATTTATTTGGAGAGCTTTAAAAACAGTCAGATCGCGAGGATTCCCCGAGCTAATATGACTATTTCGAATTGAGTACAAATAAATATATGGATATTAATTTTCGGCAATGTTCATGTATTGATATTATACTGCAACCATATTTTCTAAATAAATCATGCAAAATCTATCTAAAGTATTTTTTTCAGCAATCTTTTGAGCGCGTCGGTAGGCGTTGCTCAAAACTGAAAAGGTAACCAGGCGACGATATTATCCAGTTTGCGATATAATGCAGTTTGCGTTATTCGACACCTTTTATTTGTATACATGTAGTAGAAAGCTTAGTTGCAGAATAAATACTCATTCATGAACAACGTTAACTTTGTATATCTGTCCATACAGCTATAATTATTGACTCAATACGACGATTCTTGGATATACATGTCACCAGTTAGAGATAGAGAGAAGTTGTAAAAAGTGGGTTCCGGGCTTGATTAAGCAATTTGTACCCATGAAAATGCTCGAAATTTAACCCCAAAAAATTAACAAAAAGGGGGTTCAACCCCCGAAATTGCCACACATGGACCCTAAACTGCATATATGAAGTAAATAATTGAATAATCAAAATGCAAACACAAATCTAATAACACAATATTTTCTTATCTAACTATAATACAGAGTATTCCCACCTATCATACCTTTCTATACGACATGAACAAGTTACTGTATTCACCGTCAGAGAAACATAAGTTACATTTTTATACAGATTTGTAGCTTTATGAACAGGATGTGCGTGTACCTTCCACAAATTTGTTAATAAAGAATTCAAAACACCAGTGTGCCTGATTCCTTAATAAAAATCAATAAAAAAACAAACAGCAATGTACAAAAGAATCTCCCAAATTCACTACTTAACACGTTCATCACTTCTTACAGAGTTTCAGAATAACCACCATTTTCTGATGGCTTATACAGTATTACTCTACAAACGGTTTTATATTTTGTGTTCATGGCAGCTCCTGTTCAGAAGAAAGAAAGGCATTAGGTCAAGTTCATTTATTTTGTCTTCAATTTCTACTTGACAGAAAATGTTAATGCACGCCCTTTTCTCAGCAATAATCACATATGACTGAAACATAACTTCAGGACGACACCACTGATTTGTACATGAAGCGATTCACGGAGCGCAGCATGATATGACCGCATCATGTTGACCTTTGTTTACTTGGGGCAAGTGTGAATGCAATTTTAGTTGTAGACACACTTAAGCATAGGAACTTAAGGTTATTAAGGATATCATAACTTGCTTGGACACGATGTAATAGCACAAAATTTGAAATTCAATTAAAGGTGAAAAGTTTTGCCTTAAGGATGCTTATCAAAGACCTTCGATCCCTGTAACTAAAAATTATAAGTGATGTAAATTTGATAGATAAACACAGGCAAAGATTTATATAAAAAGTAAAAAAAAATCAAAAGTGGGTCAAAAATGTGGGTGTAGCCCATTATAACCTGAAAACCATAAGAGATATATAAAATCTGAATGAAAAATGCAGGCAGTTATTTTCATAAAGAATACAATAAACACCTAGAAAAAACTGTGAGCAATGCTAACTAACTTGATACACCCACTCCCCAATTTGACCTCATACTGATTTGGATCAAAATCTGAAATAGGTGGTGTATAATGGAAATATGTAATAAAGATTTAGTAAAAGTTTCAGTAAATTCTATTTAATGTAGAAGGACTGACGGAAAAACGATAAGTCCCTGTGTGTAACGTAAGGAATGACGGACAGTCCTATCACTATATACTCCAACGTTACAAGTGGGGGAATAATAATATATTTCAAAATCGGACCAAAAAAAAATTTAAAAAGATGATTTGTGACGTGGCCCCTTTGACCCATTGTAACTCGAAAACTTAAAGAGATATCTGAAATCTGGTTGTCGAATCGGAATTCGAATCAAAAACAAAAACAGAAATCCCAAACGGACCATAGCTATAAAAGTAAAATATTTTTGCCGTTGTCAAATTTCGTACCCATTTAACACCAAAACGGTTAAACATAGGTCTACCCAGTACAAAAACTTTTAAAACAGAATAATGGAACGCAAAATCGGATCAACTAGAAATATGAATCAATTCCAATGATAACACACACTCTCCCCCTTTTAGCCCCGAAAATATTTTCAAAAGAGGTGGAGCAAAAAATTCCAAAAAGTACATGTATAGGACCAGTCGCCTTGTCCCTGTTATTTGTTGATTTTTTTCTTAAAAAAAGGTCGGATACTTTTACTCAAGTAATCGTAAAAAAACTAGAGTTAACGGATGCCAACGATCAACGTCAACGACGATTACAGGGTGATACTATTCATTCAATTTTCCTTGTGAACAGTAAAATATCTGCTTCTGCTTTCCTAGCTTTTATCTATCAACGCACATACTCCTGATTTTACAACGGCTTTTGTATGGCGTTAAGATGATAAGTCTTCGAAACAGAATTTTGTTACTTCGAAAATTCTGAAATATTCTCCATTTCTTCCGATAAAGAGTGTCCACTTTATAGGACCTCTGATATTCATCGGCTAAAACATGAGCTACTCAGTGGATTGAACTATATTTTTTTTATAGGAATGTGGAGGTTGTTTACCCTATCGGTGCACATGGTGTATGCTCCAAGTCTTTTGCTGAGTCAAAAGTTGCTTATTTACTTCTGATTGTCTGTGTTTTGTTGTGGTTAACGTTAGTCGCTTCCTTGGGCTATGTCTCATTTCGACGTGACTGTGGTAACCCTATATCTTATATCCTAACTGAATTCTTCCAACATCATTCTTATATTCTTGTTCTGCTATGGGTAAAGAGTTTTTTTCTAATATAACGTTCCTTACCTGCAACATAGGAGATTTCAGCCGATCTGTTACAAGTGTTCTTCACAGCATTGTATGTATTGTCAGTGTATAAAATCGTGTCGTCTTGGTTAAATTTGATGGATTTCAGAACTGTGTTGACACCTTCAATATATTTTTACATAAAAAAACAAGAACGGCATGAACCTTTTTATAAGTAATATCCAATAAGCCCTGCAACAATATTATGGAGAAAACTAAATTCACAAGAGGATAATCATAAGTCCTCTTTCCTGAATACAAAATTAAACTAGCCCCGAAAGAAAGGCATGTTTAATTTGACAAAACGGTATTTAAAAATCGTTCAAATACAAAATACGACACAAACATCCAAATATTTTCATGTATACAACGAACGAGTTCCCGTATACACATTACACAATCGATAATGTAGCTACATATATCAAAAATGTTCATTTACCATTGATCGATTAATTATAACTTAATAATTTTAATTATAAAAAAAGTTAATTATAACTACATGTAAATCATCTACATTGCAACAATCTCAGTGAAAATCGTGTAAATCATCTACATTGCAACAATCTTTGTGAAAATCGTGTAAATCATCTACACTGCAACAGTCTCAGTGAAAATCGTTTTCTTCTGCTTCCGATTTTTCTTTTCGGTTACTGACTTTTGACAGTTGATAGCACTAGTCTTTATATCAAACAAAATGTGTCCACCTAACAAGTATTAGCGTCATGTAAAGCTTAAAGTGCTTTGGTGTGTCATATATCTAGTTGGTACAGCAGTGTCGTTCGGAAATCCTTCTTTAAGCAGCAACCACTTGATTTTCTAGGGGATGGGGGGGGGGGGGGGGGCTATGGATTTTTTTTTTTAAATAAATTGTTTCTGGAAAATGTGGAAATAAATAATTTGACTAATTACTGGAGAGAGAAAGAATGCTTCTTTTAAAAAGCAAAACAAAAAATAAATCATGCTGTCTATGTAAAAAGTGCTATACGGTAGTGAGATGACAAAAAATATTGTTTTCAATAGATGATGAAAAAAATTATTTGTTTTTGACTGGCCAAGGAAAAAAAACAAGTTATCTTTGCTCAAGGGAAAAAAAATTGTGTCAGAAAAAAAATACAAAGCCCCTCCCCCTACTCCCAGTGAACCAAATGGTTGTTGTCTTATTTAATTAACACGAATGTTTTTTTATCCGCAAAATGCTCTCACAACTCGGTTTAAAAAAAAAAACATTTTTAATAACAATTCTTAAAGTTTGTGCAAACTACTTTTAAAAGACTGTATGTAGAATATACAAAAGATAAATATTTATTTTACATTCCCATGAAGAATATGTATAATTTATTCAAAAGTACATGTACCTGTAGTTGCATTTTGTACGAAAACTACATCTTCGGGATCGGCGTTGATAAACTCAGCTATACATTCTCTGGCCTGTTTAAGCTTAATATTTTTGTTTAAACGGAACCATAAATCAGGATTGCTGTCAATCTCATCTAATATACTGAAATGGAAAATAAAATACCAAAATATATATATATAAAGATACATGAACTGGCAAAGTCAAGAATTAACATGAAAATGAATACAACTACTATGTTCCGGACTTGGTAGTGGTCTTTTAAAATGCCATGGTGGTTATATTTAAAACCAGGTCCCCCCCCCCCACGCCTCCCCATTTCCCCGCTTTCATCGTGGCCATACGAGTTCCTGTGTAGGTTTGTGTAATATACACAAAAGACAAACTTTGGTAAATTAGTAGTCAAATCAGTTTATCTCCTATATAAAACCTAATGCACCCTAGTTTTTAATTAAATAAAATTTATAGTTGAAAAAAGAAACGGATACGGCGAAATGCAACAAATGCACCAACGAATAACCTCAATACAAAATAGTAAATACAATTTACTTCCTTTATCACCAAAATGTCTTCAACAAGTGAGAACTGTAAGTTAAGGAAGGCCCCGACATACCTAAGCTAAGGAAGGCCCCGACATACCTCAGCTTAGGAAGACCCCGACATACCCAAGATAAGGAAGGCCCCGACATATCTAAGATAAGGAAGGCCCGACACACCTAAGCTATTGAAGGCTCCCAAATACCTAAGATAAGGAAGGCTCCGACATATCTAAGATAAGGATGGCCTCGACATACCAAAGCTAAGGAAGGCCCAACATATCTAAGCTAAGGAAGGCCCGACATACCTAAGGTACGGAAGGCCCCGACAACAAAAATGATAAAATCCACGGTAACAGAACGATGACACTTCTTCAAAATCAAACTAAAAAATCAAATAACGATCAACATCTAACATATTGGACATGCGCATGTCTGTGGTGAAGTTAAACTAGTTTTATTAATACCATAACTATCACTGTTATGTATAAGGTCAAAATAAAGTAAAAGAAAACACACCATAAAATTCACTCAATAATACTGCACTGGATATGGAGTAGTAGCACTAAATACATGTAGGTCGGATTTTATGTAGTGTTAAACTATAAATGACTTCGTTTTTCTTATTGATGCAATTAGTGGTCGAATACAAAGTTTAAAGAATAGACAATAATATAAATATTTGAAAACTGTTAAGGGCAGTTGATAAATACATCGAATCATGTTTGAAAGAATGTGCCTTATTGACTATATTTCAAATAAAAAACAACTGGGTTAGCAATTAAGAACCTGCATGTGATATAAAATAACCATAATGTCCACGTGGCCAACCAGAACAATTTTAACTAGTTACCACAATAAAAAATGGGACTCAAACTAAATACGAATTACACGTAAGTCAACGAGCCATTTGATTTCAAATTATTTTCATGGGTGGTAATCGCAATTTACTTTTTTTCCAATAATTGTCCACTGAAACTATACCTTTTCTGGGATTCTTTGACTCGTTTAGGAACCACTCCATAAGAGCCATGGTTTAAGAATGCGACTTCATCTTTTAATGTGAACTCCTTTTCTCTTATCTCAGTCCCATATCCCGCTGTGTGTTCCATTGCAAAATGCAAATTACTGAAATAACATCAAATGAAGAATTTATATAAAAAAATCCGCTTTGGCAAATCTCCGGTTTTCAACTTGAGTTATATTATACTGAAACCTGAAACGACAGATGTGCCAATTTAAAGAAATGAGTACCACGCAACAATACCATAAAGATATAAAATCAACACCATGTACGCTTGACACACTCAGAATTAGATCTGATAAATTCCAGACTAGGACAAGATGCGGTATGGTTGGACTAGACTGATGGGCTCACTCTCTCCTACTTCTAGCACATGCAAACAACAAAATATATACATAATACACATGGAAAACTTAATTGGTACTATATGTAAGAGTTTCGAGTCAAATGAGAAGGTATACATGTATATTTTGATGGTCCTCAATATATGATTAAGGTGAGTAATTAGTTTTAGTACCTGCTCATCCATATCTTAACCCGGATGGAAAGATACTAACATGCTCCAGATCTCAATTGAACTGCAGTTGAAAACATTATTTTCGATAATTTCTACAGTATTATTATTATTGTTATATTATTATATATAGTATTGTTATTTATCAATTAAGTATTTTATGGCGCGGTATTAGCGCCAAAAAGATAAAGTTCTGCTTAGCCTAAAATATTTATGCCTAACATAAAATTAAGTTATGCCTAGCCGAAAAGTATTTATGCCTAGGCAAAAATAAGGTTATGTCTAGCCAAATCTATTTATGCCTAGCCTAAAATAATTATGCCTATACACTGTTGTATTAATTGACCAATCAGAACGTGATTAAATATCCCATATGATAAAATTTACATTTACTGTAAATTTATAAATTAGATATGAAGTCCATGAAGATCTGAGATGCTGCCTAGCTTCTGTCACACTTTTTTACAAGGCAGATGATTGGCTCAGCAAAATTTGTTGAGTATATGCAAAATTACTTAAGGCTAGGCTAAACTACTTTACACTAGGCATAAATAGTTTTGGCTAGGGATAACCTTGTTTTTGCCTAGACATAAATACTTTAGGCTAGCATAAATAGTTTTGGCAAGGCATAAATTTTTTTTTTATTTTTGAGGCTAATACCGCGCTATATTATTTAGTATACGAAGGTGCCACTGAAAAAGCACAAAAAATGTATTAATTAAGAGAGAAATGTTCCAGATATACACATAATCCTCTGCTTTCACCAAGGATAATAATAGCAACAGATTAACTTTAAGTGCATGTATACAGTTATTAATGCCAACTGTAGGACAACACAGTTCCGATTCTTTATTTTAAATGGTTGCAGGTTTACTATTAATATTAGCAGTTTATAATTTATAGTGTCCCTAAGTTCGCTCCATACCTAAACAGCTGCTGTATAGGCCAGTCGATCAATTTAAAAGTAGCTTCACCTTGTTTACCAGTCTATATCAAGGCCACCCACATAGTCGTCAACCGAAATGGCTGAGAATAAAGGTAAGACTTACCTGTTTATTAAATCTGTGTGCGTCGATGGGCTTATCTTGACCTTCCAATCACTTTGAACTGTCAACAATTCTATCGCTTCGACCGCTTAAATGATGTTTTTCGTGTTCTTTAATTCAGGTGTCCACACACATTCTACTAACGTGTATACCAGTTTATTAATGGAAAACTGACAACTATAAATTAATGTTTTACATGAAATCATGTTTTATTGATGCTAATTATAGCTTCTCTAGAAAGCTCTGAAAAATATCTTGTAGATAGCATTATCAAAATATAAATTTCTAATTTACATTGTTTTATGTGTAACATGTGTAATAAGGTCGATTGTTTACAGCTCGTTTTTCTTTTTCAACACTATGCAAAATACATACTAAAGCTTCCTACTTTATTGGCACGAACTCGTCAACAAAACAATATGGCTTAAAGGCCCAATACAAACTATTGTTTCACATGGAATGAACATTGAGTTTTCAATTACAGTAATATGGCAGAGATCTGTATTACAAAAACATACATATATCTTAAAATAAATCACTCCAGTTTTATACGTGTATATGAGTGTTCCCTATCAAATGAATAACACATCACACGGTTGAAGGGTGTGTGAATTTATATCATCAGCCAAACTACATATTTCTCATGCATGATTTCGATAAAAAAAAAAACGTGTATTGAACTTACTAACAAATTGTCAATCAGGTGCAATCGTTGAGTTACTTTATCTCTGTTTGCCTGGGGATTAGTTCATATTTTTATACGAACGTGCGGTCGTATAAAAATATGAACAAATCAGCCAATATATAAATTCACAAATAAATTCCGTGATTCGACCACAAAAAAGACCTGGTCACGTGGTGTACGTTAGTGAACGTTAAATGAACCGATTTGTCCTGTTACTTTGATAAAACATCATTGATTGTAACAACTTGTTTTGTTATTTTTGTCATTCATATTAATTCTTATTTTCGTCTTTTTTGTCCTGTGTGTGTGTTTTGTTTTGTTGTTTATTTGTTTGTTGTTGTTGCTGCTCTTTTTTGTGGGTGTTATGTGCATATTCATGCATATAAATATTTTGCCAAAATTTCACAATTTAACACGTGTCTGTTTGAAAAGAAAAGTAACCAATAAACACGCCTGACAGTCGTCACTCCTAACCACAACTTGTAAGGCGACGAGAAATTGCGAAGATAACCTAAAGGCGACCCAAAACATGGACATATTGAACTTAGTCGTGCGTAGTATTTATTGATTACTAAGTGTAAGTGCATTTAACTTCTTTTTCAGGAACTTACAAAAATCCAGTAGTTAAACCTCCAAGATTGGATGAAATAAGGCAGATAAATGCAGATCTCCGTCTTAACTCCACTGATGAAGAAATCGAATACTTGCACGGTACGATTTTCTGTTAAGTGCATGGATAATCAGTGATCGAATTTAAGGGGAAACACTTGCTAAATGGGAGTTGAAACTAATTTTTTCCAGTAGAAATTATTTACACATGCCATAATTTGCTAGTGGAATTCTGTATATCATAAAGGTAAAGTCCAGAAATAACAAAAAAAAATAAATAAATAAATTTAGCAAGTGTAAATTTTCAGTACTTGCTAAATTTAGCTAGTGGAAAAAATTATGAAATTTAATCCTTGCCCGGTATATGTATAAATAAAACTTCCAAGATTGTTAAAACCATTGTGAAGATGTGCAATTGAAACACATTAAAGTTCATTGTATTTAGTTATACACGCAAATTTTGTAGCCATGTTATATGATCTTTTGTTTATGTTGGTATCTTTTACTAATCGGGTATCATTTCTTTTAAGCAGATCGACAATGTCAATGTTGCAAATTTCTTATTTAAATTTAAATTTCGAATTTCACAGAACACCTACAGGAAGCACTTGGAGCCTACCAGAGACTAAATGAGATCCCAGAACCTCAACTTCCGGTGAAATATCCCCGCCTTCCGGGTAAAAGGTCTACTGATGATGCTTGGTATGTACTAAAACTCATAGTTTTGCAGAAAGACAATATTTAAGCTTAATTTAACGTACTACATACACTTTGTTACTTTATTATTTTATAAAGATGGTATAACAACACGTACATGTAAGTTACAAAATATGAAACATTGTAGGCCTAGAAACGTTACAGATATGAATATGCACACATGTTACAGTTGTCTTTTTGGAAAGGTGGAAGCCTACCAAAAATTTTTAAAAAAATGGGACAACGATTAAATACATAAAAGAATGGAAACTAAATGAAACTAGATGACGTGTTCGTTGACACTTTGTGTGTCTCTGAAAATTCTTGTAATAATTGAAGACATCATAAATCGGTTAGTCTACGAAATTAAAATAAATCATGATTTTATTATGATTTTGTTACTGTATGACTTATTTATTTGCTTTTATGTCAAAAGATGAAACAGCATGTAGATAATTAGTGGTTAAGCATGTACATATTAAATCTGGTCTCATTGTACTAGATGTAAAACAACTGAGACTGCGCTAACTATAAGAGATTAGTCAAGGGAACCAAGGTTATAGCGCTAATCAAATGAATGTAATCCAGGGACAAAGACCAGACATGTAAAACAGACATGCACAAGAAAGTACACAAAGTAACTAAAATCATACATACAAAGTAACAAAAGCAAATGAGCAACTTGGACTCCACTAAAAACTGGGAGCATAGACCAGGTGTACCGGTAGAGTAAGCGTACTCTGCTTTTCTAGAAACACCCGCCGAGTTGTTCATTAAAAGTCCGGGGTAGACGAAAGAGGTAAGGAAAACTATGACACGTTGAACAAATCAGTTTTCATGGCGCAGATGGACACACCGTAGCGATCCGCGAGTTCATGATGACGACCATAAAACTTTGTAGTGATGACTTCAATCTTGTAGCAACATAACCCTGTTCCAGGAACATATTTGTTAGAAGTCTAGCGCGATACAAAATGTCTGCGTAGTTTCGACAAGCTACATGTATGGCATAACCTATAAGTTGTATACGCAGGTGCTGAAGGGATGTTGCCACAGATGGAAGGAAAGTTGACAATTCTGAATGAATAGTCATCATCGTAAAGTTTGGTCAGTAGTTTTCCTTTACCATCGATTTCTAAGTGTAGGTCAAGATATGAGGCTGACCTCACAGTGTCTGTAGTATTCTCTATCTATTTAAATCATGCATTAGTACTGATGTTTAAAAGGTACTGGGAATGCGAAATCAAGGGTTCTCCGACAGGTAAACTGGCAGGCAAACGTATTGGAATCAAAGACAATGTTGCTGTGGCGGGGGTTCCCATGATGAATGGTTCTAAACTTCTAGAGGGATATACGCCAGAATTTGATGCTACTATTGTCACAAGAATTCTAGATGCAGGTATGCTTTAACAATGTTTTATTATTAGTAGTAGTAGTTTTTTTCCATCAAAACGTCGTCTACAACTCATCCTACATTACTTGCTTGATTTTCATAAAACTTTATATAATATTTGCTGATGTATAGAAAAACAAACACTTTCATCATAAATCGACTGACCAAGGGACAGGAATTGTGCAATAAACTTTGATAATTGCATCCAGCCGCTAGCTACGACATTAACAATATTGAAGATAATGTCACTTTCCAACTATTTTTATTTCATTGAAGAGTCTTCAGGAGGCATTGCTGTGTGGTAATGGCCTTTGGCATAAACATGTCCCAATGCTAGACATTCTAATGAATACTATATGACCATTTTTAAACAAATAGAATATTTCATTTTTCTATGATGACATGGTATTGTAATATTTACATGAAAGTACACGCCAATCAGTAAATATTTTAAAATATTTAAGAAAGACAGGATAAATGAAAAAAATCAATGGTTTCACATGCCACGAAAACACTACACTGTAGTCACTTTGTTTCTATTTTTATTATATAATCATGTATAAAAATAAAATTATAGTCCTATGTAAAACTCATGCATTGGCTGATATACAAAATAAATGTACATTTAGTTATTTATATATCGAAGGAGGGACCATTGCTGGTAAGTCTGTTTGTGAAGATCTGTGCTTCAGTGGAAATAGCTGGACCTCATCAACCGGACCTGTTAGAAACCCTCATGACCCTACAAGGTCGACGGGAGGATCTAGTTCTGGGAGTGCCTCGTTGGTAAGTAATGTTACAAAACTGGGTTTCGACTCTATACACCGGGCGTTTTGTCCGTATATACAAATTGTAGGCGATAATTAAAGTTAAAGAAATGTTTTTTTTTTAAATTTATTTTTCTCTTCTTCTCGATTGCAAATCCTCTTATTCATAATTTGTTTTAGTTGTTTATACATTTTTTTAATATTGTAAATCATAGTTAATATGCTCGTTTTCATATTTTCCCATTTTTGTTAATTTCTACCCCAAAATTAATGGAGTTCAGACAATAATAAATAGAATATTACAATTAATGTAAAATTGTATCCTCCACTGCTTCCAGTCCGTAACTGGACCGCAAAATCGAACTACCTTCCATTGAGCAAACGTAGACTTCGAACGAATACATTGGTTGGTTGCAGAAACAAAAAAAATAAAGTAAAATGAATGCATACAAACAATTCAACGGAAACAACTTGACTTCTTTTGTACATTGTAGTTAGCTAGAAACAAAATTGATTTGGCCATTGGGGGAGACCAAGGTGGATCCATAAGAATCCCATCATGTTGGTGTGGAATTGTCGGTCTGAAGCCAACATTTGGACTGGTACCGTATACTGGTATCAGTAGTATAGAGAGTACTTTAGACCACACTGGACCTATGGCAAGAACTGTTACAGACTGTGCCTTGTTACTCGAGGTTGGTAGAAAACAATGTAATCATTACAATTAGTGTTAAAAAAGTCCTGAGGCTTTGGTGTTGCTTACAATAAGAGCAAAGTGACAGTCATCTTTTTGTCTCTAAGTTTAAAGTTTATATTTTTGTTTTCATGCTAAATGTTGTTGATAGTATAAACGTTAACAGTTCTATCTAAAAACAATTTTCATTTAGTTCTACCTATCGAAAATTTCGTATTATTGGCTTAATCCCAAATACGTTTTGTTTGGTCTTTCAGTAGGTCTCATAAAAACATTGAAAAACTGTATTCAGAAATAAAATTGGATATGAAAGTTGCCCACTGAAGGTATTAACACGTAAAATTTGTTTTACTAAGTTTTACTAAGAAAAGTGTCCGAAAATTTTATTACCGGCCAGAAATTTTACACTACAACCAGACAAAAAATATTTCACCATATTTAGCAGATCCAAAGACGTGAACACAGGAAGAGTTATTTTTAGGACGTTATAAATACATTTGAGCAGTTTCATTGTCTCGAGATATGATGAATCGCCCCCTACCTGGTTTTTAGACGGAACAATACTTAATTTTGTATTTTGATCGTTTTATTTTTATGTATCAATATAATATGACTTTGTTATAGTTCCCAGTTAAACTAAAACTGAATGTGGAGCATATAATACTGTTGAGAAATAGAATCAAGCTCCTACAACAACTTATCATTCTTCATAGTAATAAAACTAATATTATACCACATCCTTAAATGAAATCAAAACATTAGCTATCTATGGAAATATTAACAAAAACACAAGTGCAAGCTAGTAACATTGATAAAATATATATATAATTCTTGCAGGTCATAGCTGGTTATGATGAAGGTAGAGATCCCCGACAGTATCCGAATGTCAAGATTCCAGAGTATTCTAAAGAGGTTGTATACAAGTATTTTGTTACATGTATAAAAAAAAACCTTTTGAAGTGTCACAGTATAAATCATTTAATAAAGCTTAAAGGTAAAAACAAAATTACCGAATACTTATTCGTTTCATAATCAAGTCAAGTCCAAAACAAATCTGTCAAAATAGATATTACACCACTGGAGCAGCTGGTACCGCAATGGTACTGACCTGATACATGCATTCCAAACGAAATGGTGAGTTAAATCTAGGTTTTACAGCGCGATAAACCTTCCCCTTCCATTGGGGAGTGACCATACCAGTGTTAATTAAAAAAGCATTTGCATGCTATTTTCATAATCGGTAAATCAGCGGTCACATCAGCATTTATATCTAAAATGCATGGAACTCATGAGAGAAATTTTAAGACAAAAAGTCAATGGTATAAATGTGTTGTTGTAAACTACTTCAACTAAATGTTATGATGATTTCTTAACTTGATTCCGATGTATGTGCATTTATGAATTTTGCACACACAAAAAATCGGTATTCACAATCTTCTGTAGAATGTTAAAAGTTGCATTATTTTTGTTCTTTTAAAAGTTTTTACTTGTTAACTGAATGTAACGATGAAGATTTGAGGTAATATAAAGCAAAGAAAACCCAAGCAGTTTTATTCATTTTTTCTCTCTTTCTTTGTATTATGTTTAAGGTTGATAATGAAATTAAAGGAATGAAGATTGGTCTTGTAAAAGAAGGATTTGAAGGCATTGATGGTGATGTTGTTACGATAGTGAGGGAAGCAGCGTCTTGGTTTAAATCTGTTGGCGTTGATGTGGAAGAAACTTCAATTCCCTTGCATAGTGATAGTAAGAATATATTATCAACATGAAAAGACGCTAATGTAGAGAAAAGATAAAGTTGATAAAAAATTACATGCTCCCAGTTTTAGTGGAGTTGGAGTTGCTCATTCACTTTTTTACTTTATATTGGAAAAAAATAAATATGTTTAATATTTTGGTACTTGTGATAGGCATGTTTGCACTTAATTAAAATCACAATTGTTAGGAATCAAAACAAGTTGCAATTTTTCCTGTGTAAAGAAATATTTTAAATACACATGAAACCATGATAATTGCTCGTTCCAATATCTCAGCGTTGTACATGAGACATGTTAGCTGTTATCCTCATTACATTGAATGTTCATCATATTTTGAGTTGAGAGCTTTGTATAATTTTTGTCTATTATCGCTTTGTTTATTGGATTTGTTGTTTATTTTTTAGGTGTAGCAATATGGACGCCTGTTGCGTTTGAGGGCACTTACAAATGCATGATTCAAGGCAATGGTAATTAAGTTTGAAATCGCTTGTTTATTTTTCTTTTTTTTTCAGTGATTTATAGGACATTTTATATTTAACTATTATATTGAACCCCATTTTGTCTACAATTTTATTAACTTTTTTTCTAAGCAGTCAAACTTATTTTTTTTCGATTGAACTCTTTATTCAACAAGCAGACCAGTCAATCAATCAATCGCTTTAATGTGTGCAGTTGGGAGTTCTCTCAACTAATAATAATGTAAAATTGAGTCAGTTTTGTGATTTGAAATAATTTGTTTGCATACTAGCAATAGAGTTGGCTTTACTGCTATAATTCTATGATTCAGATTTGTTGAATGTAGTGTAAACATTCATATGCCACTTGTCACCGAAATATGACAAATATTTGCTACATTTCTAGATTTTATACTTGTACTTGTATTCAAGGCACTCAAACGGACGATATTTCTTACTTCCATTGGTTCCTTTGATTCAAATGACGTCCCACACCAAAGAAGTCACTTTACTCAATGTCTAATCAATACCACTGGTGTCATTGATTCAAGTGACATCCCATTCCATAGCAATCACCTAACTCAATGTCTAATCAATACCATTGGTGTCATTGATTCAAGTGACATCCCATACCAAAGAAGTCACCTAACTGAATGTTTAACTAGTTCCAGTTCTTGTTATTTGTTAAATAAATATCCGCAATTACTGATGCTGTTTAAATGATAATGCAAGTAACAAGAATGGCATCTCGGATTCGGTATATAATTCTTTGGAAAATCGCTTGTTCAATTAAACAGATAGAAATCACTTTACAATTAGAATAGAAGTTGTTTTAGTTTTTTTTATTTCTTTTAAGATTATACATGTAAATAAACCAATATTACTTCACAAAATTTGAAATAGTTCGCCTACTGTGACATGGAAAATTAACTGGGTGTATTGAAATATATTATTTATGAATAAATTACTAAACTTTTTTAAATTACAAATATTAAACCCCATTATTGTGTGAAAACATTACAACTGCACAATAGTTAATGGATAAGTACATGTATGGTCAAATTCACTTTTCATTTGTATGAAGCGTATAAATATTTGTTAAGTACTCAACTATGCGTTATCATTTTAGCACCTTTTACACAACAAAGTATAGTTTTTTTTGTTGTTTTTTTTTCTCTCGATGATTTGAACAATAAAGTACGTGCGAATTTCTATATTCGATAAAAAGTTCAATTGAAGTAAGGCCACACGGGAGTTATTGATAGTTGTTCGACAAAGAAATAAGAGTGTCAACCAAATTACTGAACACTAATCCGATCCGTAATCCATTGGGGTCCAAAATAAATTTGACAAAATAGATATTACATCACCGGAGTGCAAACAAATACATTGTTTCTTAAGCTTTGTCCGAAGGGACGGTTACGTGTTTGTCATGCAACAAGGAAAGGCATTCAAGTGCCACATGATCACTGACCAGAACGCATTTTTTGACATGGTCCATACTGTTCCGTACCATCGATCAGATGGATATTACAGCAGATCGAGTAATTCCCAGGGTTTATGCATAGATGATTTGTATTGGATACGTGGCAATAGTATATAAACTTTTTTGTTTTTGAATTCTGGTCAGTCTTTGTGCATGCCAATGTAATATTCCGCCAAAAAAGTCTTTGGGTCTGGCCGAAGTCCTATCTCGCAAAAGAATATTTCACACGTGTTAACAATTAAGACAAAAGGATATATTACTACTGCGCTTAAAACGGTATAGGTACATTTATCAGAAATAACCAGAAAAAAATACTACTGAAAATAGAACAGACACGTTATCGGCTAAAGAAACCACCAACTGCACATCAGTTATGTCTAAAAGATATGCACATGCAGGCTTATATAGGCTTAGAGAGAATACTCGCGAATGTGCCTGGTCTTAATCTGATCTTATGTTTAAGGCTGTAGGTAGTTGAAAAAGTTTAAAGCCTGTGTCTTCGTACCTCTTCAAAAAAGAGTAAGATTCGTTTATAAAACTTGAAGTACATTCTTTATATTTATAACATTCATATATTTATTTACAATTATTTACCTGAAGGGTGTGGTGTCAACTGGAAAGGTCATTACCCGACCTCTATGTTGGATACTACGTCCAAAGCGTTGACAGCGAGACCTTACGACATGTCATTTCCCACGAAAATAGGAGTCGTCATCGCAGAATATATAAACAGACATTATCAGAACAAATTTTATGGAAAAGCCCAAAATCTGACTCAAAGCTTAACCCGCGCATATGACGACGCACTCGAAAAGTACGATGTTCTGATAATGCCAACATTACCCTCAAAGGCGTTCCCATTGCCTACGGAGAAAGATAGTATTGCCAGTAAGTGTTAACAAAACATGTTCTAAGTCGTACCTCGCTTACTGTAATTTTCTGTCATTATTCAGAGGTTGGCTGATTGTTTATGGCTGTCTATGATTTAACTTTCCTTTTGGTAGATTATTTTGTCGATAAAGATATGATTTCAGTGCTTCTGTTGAGAGGTTACTCTTTGAAACACGTGTACAGCTTATAGAAATCAACAACATTTTCATGTATATCAGAATGGTGTTTTCGTGATTAGTTTCGAATTACCTTAAGACGTGCGATTACGGGAGTAACTATCTGTATTATTACTACAAACTGGTCGTTTTTTTATAAGATTCATACAACAATAATTCTAATAAAATGTGAACTTCCTTTTCAAATTAAATGCTATAATACCTCTCAACATGTTAGTTTACCTCCATATTATACAGTTAATTCAATTCGAAATTTGATTTTGCGGGGTATTTTTATGAGTTTTATTTGTATACAAAAATAAGTGTATTTTTTATTATACAAACCATTGGGAAGATATTTTTATAACAAAACTTATGGATATTTATTGTATTTTTCTAATGCTTATTCTTCCAGAACGAATTAAGTTAACGTTTGATATGCTGAAGAACACAGCTGCATTCGATTCCACTGGACATCCGGCTTTGACCATAAATGCTGGATATTCCGAAAAACTTCCTGTTGGAATGATGATTATTGGGAAGAAGTTCGATGAAGCAACGGTGTTAAGAGTTGCCAGAGCATTTGAGAAAATTAGAGATGCAAAATAGTTGACGTAAATCCGCCTCTACATTTTATATTGTACAATCACAGTATTGAAAGACATAAATGTAGATTTGGAGAATGTAAAAATTGTAATATATCCTGAGCTGTTGGACGACATTTGTCTATGTTGTAATTTTTGTACAAAATGAACATTTCTAGTAATACAGATTTTTAATTTAGAAAGGTACATTTACTCTGTGTGTGTTAGAATTATATACTATTGATGTTTAAAATTCAGAGACTGCCGCCCAACCATACATGATTTTTACTATTTATTGAGTTTAAATTGCTTTAATATATGCATAATGCATACTAAATATATTTAGTCTTTCTTTCTTTCTTTGTATTCTTTAAATACAGATGTGATTGATGTAGTGTTTTTTTATTATTATACTCAGAGTATAATTTACATGATACATTTTGAATTAGCGCGTGCCTTTTTACCTAGAAGTTTATGCTAAAACACGGATTCGTAAGACACATCACGGATGCATCGCTTGATGTCATTTATATAATGACTAACTCCAGATTGTATATTTCATTAGTGGAGTCCGAGTTGCTCATTTGCCTTTGTTACTTTGTATGTATGATTTTAGTTACTTTATGTTCTTTGTTGTGTATATCTGTTTTCCATGTCTGGTCTTTGTCCCTGGATTACATTCTTTTGATTTCCGCTAGAATCTTGGTTCCCTTGATTACTCTTTAGCTATGCTGATTTGCTTGTCACATCAATGAAAAAAGACTTACATGCAACTATTCTCTGTGTGGCAGACAATGAGAAATATACACGAATGTTATCCGATACGAAAGGTATAAACTAAATGTATTTGTATTGTGAACAAGTGGGATCCGAACATTTTTTATGTTACTTAAAACTGACTCAAACCAGACGTATAAAAGAAGTCGACAAAAGCATCATTGGACAGAATGGGTATCTCATATCATAATCAACAGTAAAGTTGAATTTGAGTACAGGAAATACCATTTTTAATCTAATTGAATAGCAGTTTCACAGTGATATTTCTAGTTAACCATTCTCAGATCATTTGTGTGATCAAACATGCTGAATGAAGAAGGAGTAACGGAAACCCTTTCGGTCCATCTGATGTAAAGACACTAATAGGAACCCAACCATAATCCTGTGCGGTGTTATCAAAATAGCAGGCGCGCACTGATTTAACCTGAATATCATTTTACGAAAGAGTTATAAGAACTTTTTAAGGGAGTATAGAAATGGGTTCCCCTTGCCATCAATCTGGGGAAGTAGATGGCTATGGTATACCAAATCGTTTTAGATCAAAATATCAGATGCACAATGGCATCAGTGTATTATAAACATGCTTATTTCCTGAAGACTTATTAATATACAGCAAGGGATTAGGAAGAGTTGTGGTTACCCTTACTATCCACCTGATTTAATGACAAATATTAAAACAGGTGGCGGTCATACACCAAAAGCCAAGCAACGAACACTACGATTTTCTATTATGGACAAAACTCATACCACAAAGCAAGCTGTAATAGGACACAAGATACACAAAGTGAAACCGTTAATAAAAGACGGAAACTGACCTAATCTACAGGTAAAACTTTAAACGATTAACAATGGACATTAAAAAAAACAACGACAACCACTGGATTACAGGTTCCATTCCTAGCTTCGGACAGGCGCTTAAAGTATGTGGCGGAGTTAAACATGTTTGTGAGCACTCAACCCATACCCAACCTGGGACAACATTTGACCAAAGCCAATATTGTAATAATAAAAACCCTAACTTCAAACAAATAAGAATGTAATTTTCATTATAAAGATACATTGTTTTAACAAATGGAATTAATGGACTACAATACAGTGGTAGAATTGAAATGCCGCTACTGTAGAAAATTACGGACTGTAATTGATCGCCTTCACTTAGAAAACCTACTTGTTAAGTCTTTGTTTTCAGAAAGGAGATAACCATTTGACTCGGTCAGCAACGTCATCTAAATTAACACCCTGCAACAAAAAGGTAAATTCAGACTACATAATAGCGATAATGATTTGCATTTATGTACTGTATTTGATTAAAACATTAAATATGTTACACTAAGATTATGATTACAAACACCCGTTATTTTCATTTTAGTGCAATTCATCAATTACTTTAAGCTGTTTAGACAACCAACAAATTATCAAATCTACACGTCTGAAATAAAACTGAGATTAATGTTAGTCTTACATGTAATTATGTAGCTATCTGCAATAATATGACAAACGGGTGCCCAATCTGATATTACCTTTACATTATTATTATTCCTTAAAGAGTTATAATTATCTATTGGTGAAAATGAAAGCCATGTGAGCTATTGTTATCACTTGGAGACTGTCTTCTCGTTAACAATTTTTCAAACTCTTCTCCTCTGACACACTCTTGACCAATTGAAACTAAACTTGGTGTGAATGTTCCTTTGGGTATCCTGCATAGAACTGATGTGGGAAGTGTTGATCCGTCGGAAACCGTAACCGCCGCTACTAAAATAGAACAGTAGTTTTTCGCATATATCTCCATAACCGTTAGGTTTAGCCAAATTCTGACTAGATAAAAGTGTTCAACATGATGAGATCTATCTGTGGTCAAATTTTAATATTCAAATATTAAGACATGTTGGGGTTATTGCCCTTTTTCGACATTTTTTTTTTTGCCTTTTTTAATGTTATTTTTTTCAAAACTTTTCTCCTCTGACACACTACTTGACCAATTGAAACCAAACATTGTATGAATGTTCCTTTGGGTATCCTGCATAGAATCGATGTGGGGATTTTTGATGCATTGAAAAACATGGCCATCGTTACTGAAAAGAGAACATATGTTTCAGACATTAGTTGTTCGCATATATCTCAAAAACCGTAAGGTTTAGCCAAACTCTTTCCATTGCTAAAATGATCCTTATTTTAAAGTCTTCTGGGATCAAAGTTTTCACGCCAATCCTTGTAAGAGTTATTGCCCTTGAAAGATGAAAATTGACTTTTTTACAATTTTCTGTCAATATCTTGAAAACTATAATAGACAGAAAGAAACTCAATTTCTGAAATGATCATTATGATCAGTCCTACCAAGGTCGTCTGCGTCAAAATTGTTGGACAATTTCTGGTTAAATTTATTGCCCTTGATAGACAAACTTTAACCAGGTGAGCTATTCAGGCTTCTAGGAGCCTCTTGTTTCCTCTTTTTTATGTCTACAAACTTCGTTTATCCGGCGAATGGTATTTTTCAAATTCTTCTTAAATCATAGAGAACACGCAAAATTATTTTTGTCAAAGGAAGCTGCATAATTTTGTACTGACATGATTCCAAAAAATAAAACCTTTAGTCACTGTCTTAAATGTTCAAAGTTTATAATTAGTAGAGTTCACATGGCCCTGAATTCATATCTTTTTAGTTTTCATTCTTCATGCAGACTAAAATACCCACAATATAATTAACTGTAAGAGTTATTCTGTTTTCTAGTGAAGACATTGAATTATGTGCTATTCTGGTATTGAACATTACTGATTATATTTACGGTTGTTAGCGTTGGAAAATGTAAAAAAAATCAGTTGGTGAAACATGCCTCAAAGAACCACTATTTTGAAAGTTATATTTGACTATTTGCAACATCAGAATAAAAAAAGATCAGATTTTCATATTATTTTGGTAAATTGAGTTATAATTTCCTTGTCCGAAACTACGCAGACTTTTTATATCGCGCAAGATTTCTAACAAGTAGGCTTCGGAAACAGGGTTATGTTTCTATAAAAATTCAACTAATACACTCGCAGCTTATCAATCCACAACACCCACCAGCTTGGAAGACCACCAGAAATTCCCATGGGAGGGTCTGCGTCGACCGGCCACGAACATGTAGCATCGTCTGGAGTCTCCGTGGTAAACAACGTTCCTGACCCAGTACCAAAGGCAATCAGAAAGTCAGAGAACCACTGCTGATGGAAAAATTAGGCCCATAGCGAGCCAGATGTCAACACAATCTGATCCAAATAGGGATATTACGGGTACGTTTCAATACACTGTGATTTCATTAGATTTTGGGGTATGCATAATACTAAGGTCAATGGGCCGGGATGTGATGTATGTAAGTCGGACACCAGATTTCACAACGATCGTGTTTGATCACATGGGTGCTCATATTCCAACAAAAATCAAAGAAAATATATGGGCGGGCGAATACATAGACCTTTATATTTCATTAAAATCTACAAAAGATTTGACCGGAGACCCTCATCTTAATGGGATTATTACAATAAATCGGGGTTAACTCATAATTGTCCAACAAAAGCAAACCCCTTTGACAAACATACATGTACGAACCTTGGAATTCATGACATTCATGAGGGTCATGTCAAAAAATGACCTAACAAGGAACAGGAGCATAGGCTATCATATCTCCACATTCATCATGGGAGATTATTGATATGGAGCTGTGGTTATTTTATGTGTCCATCCCGTCAAGATCTTTAAATAGTATTGGTCACCAGTCCATCGTTGGTAATGATGTTCAGCCACCTGCTGGAGCTACAATAGGGGGAGATGAGAGTTTGGAACCACATGTAAGTTTGTCCACAAAGGCTCAAAATGCACCCCGTCAAATTCCACAAAGGAAAAATGAACAAACTACAGAGATTCAGTTATATTCTTTAGGTCATTCTTTTTTCAAGGTAGATGGCAAAACATAGTAGTAAATTACCTTTTATAGAATGTGGCGCAAGAAATAATAAATGGTTTAGAATTTGGTTTCAAATTACAATATTCCTGCACAAGAATACCCATGAAATCTCAAAACTCATAGTATTTCCGAGTACACCGATGTAATCCGTGAGAATATAAACATGAAAGTAAAACCAGGGAGAATTGCTGGACCATTTCCTTCCCCTCCCCTTCCCACAATGCGGATTTCCCAGATTTTTTTTGGCAGCCAAAAATAAGGCCATTTTCAAATTATCCATAACCTCTTTTATCTATCCGAAAACTCCATGATTCACTTCATTGACCCAGAATTTTGTTCAATGATATACTCCAGTGTTGATGCTGCGGTAGAGATTGTCGTCCTGTATATTTTTATTCTGAAAATACAATTAATCAGCTTTGTAATATAAAATTACAATAGCGAGCTTAACATTTCTTGTATTGAGCTATTGATCCACCTGAAAATACAGGGAACTGTTGCAAAACAGTCCACTCTGTTCCACGTATGCCCATACAATGTAATGACTACAGCTGTGACAGGCAGTTAGTTTAACAGGTTATTTTTTTCATGCAAGAGTGCATTCAAATTAAGGTGCGTTTGACTTTTAAATTTGGTCCGTCAGTTAATATGAACTGATGATGTAATGAATGATTAATAAATGAAATGACTTGGATGAAATGTATATCATATTTTATCAAAATCAATAGTTTTAATTAAATAAAACCAAAAATACGGAAAGCTAAATGGACCTTCCCGTGACATAGTCCCCCCACAGGACAAAATTCGTCCCCGAATTTCTGTACATATACTACAAAAATATCAAATTAAAGAAATAATTAAACAAAAATAATTCAATTATGATATATGTATGAATAGTATGTGGCAAATGCCTCGATACTATTATAAAATAACAACACGAGTTATACATATTAATTGAAAACTCTATTTTCATTGTCCAATATGACCTTCTGCATTTGTGACGCCCATTTCTCGCCAAGACCCTGTGATGGATGTACCCCATCTACAAGATGTGAATATTTATATCTGATTTTATCAGAACAACTCTGATGCACAAAGCTGTGTAAGAATGGAGTACATAACTCATTTCGCGAGTTAAACTCGGTAATGAATCTATTCAGAATTAACAGAATAAAATTTAATCGGTCCTGCATGGCGTTATACTGGGACTCGTGCTCAAGAATGTGGTTCTACGTGCTGACAACCGGTGATGATTCCATTTCTCAAAATTCATAGTTGTTATAGTAGCAAAAACTACATTACATCCCATACGTCGCAACTGTTCATATACGGTTTCCATAGAGTTCTTATACGTATCAATAATAGAATTAACACTAATATTCATGGATAAAATAGATTCCTGATATAAAGGATATTCCTTTGAACGTAACGTACAAATAAAAAAATACACGATTCTAGTCCCTTCAATCGAACGTAAGTCTCTTTTAGCCATGTCCAATAATTTCTAAATCTCCCCACCTCACAAAAACTCCAGAACAACATAAACCTTCTAAACATCTTCCCCTACTGGAACAATAGACATACGAATTCATGATCTGACGATAAAAACGAAATAAAACTAAACAAGAAAGTAAAACTGGAATAAATGACTGATGTCAAACTGGTCTACTTGTGGCAATGGCCGCGCAACAGTCAATTCGACTTAACTTAATGTCAATAATAAATAAAATCTCCAAATCTACCCGGGCGATTAACATTCCTTCTACTTCTACGGACTAACTGATCAGAACTGTTAGAAACTGAATGACTACTATCCTCAACTACAGATTGAACCGTATTATCATGAACATCCTCACCATTAAAACAAGAATTAGAGAGAGCAAGGGACGGTTCTCTATCGACTGAATTAGGCGATACATTGTATAGTGGCGAATCGTGAGATTCAACCGTAACGCGGGGATCATAGCTCGTAACGGTGTCCGTTACTTAAGACGGCGTAAATTCGGGCGCGGAAGGATTCAATTCCCTCGCAACCGTAACTCGTCGTACAGTGTTCCTGTATGGTACGAAACACTCATCGTCCTCTGAAGTATCAGATCTAGAATCTTCTAGCTCCTCCTTAGAATGAGTAATAGGATCGGACGTACACGTAACGTCAGCACGGTCTTCTGACGGAGTTCTTTCCGGTGTGGACTTACATGCATCAGCGGATGAAACCTTGCTTGTTAACTTCTCAGAGAGTGGTAACGAACCAATCGGAAGCAATAAGTTCCGGTGGACAGTTTTCACACCGCCCTGTCCTTACTCATGTTTCACGACATATACAGGTATATTGACATCGGGCTAAGATTTCATAACATATGGGATACGATTCCATTTGTTTGCGAGTTTGTGCTTTCCTCTCAAACCCACGTTCTTAAGTAGAACTCTATCGCCGGGTTTAAGTACAGACCTACGAACTCTCAAGTCGTATCTAGCCTTGTGTCGTTTACCCGCCTTTTCTGCTTCCTTCTCGGCCGTTTTGTAAGCAAATCGGAGACGTCGCTCTAATCTCTGAACATACGAATCGCGAGATTTATCGCTCAAAGAATCAGTATGAGTACCGAAAAACTCATTAATAGCAAGTCGCGGATGCCAACCAAAAAGTAGGAAATGTGGACTATATCCCGTACTCTCATGGCGCGTCGCGTTATAGGCATGTACAAGAGGTGAAATAAAGCTGTTCCAATCTGATTTCTGGTCATCATTTAGTGTACCAAGCATACCAAGAAGCGTTTGGTTAAATCTCTCGCACTGTCCGTTACCCTGAGGATTATTTGGGGTCGTGCGAGATTTCTTAATTCCAGCCAGGTTACAGAGCTCCTTAATAAGTTTGGATTCAAAGTTCCACCCTTGATCACTATGCAATCGAGCTGGAAAAGAATAATGTTGAATAAAATTCTCCCGTAATAACCTCGTTGTCGTATGCGCGGACTGATTTTTGGTTGGAATTGCATGCGCGAAACGCGTAAAATGGTCAGTAATTACTAGTATATTCTCGTAACCTCCCTTTGATCTCTTTAACCCTAAGAAGTCTAAACAAACCAATTCAAATGGTTGATTAGATTGTATATTAACTAGACAAGCAGACCTCTGAACCTTCGACTTCCTCATAATGCATTTCGAACATGTAGCCACCCATCTCTCAACATCCTTATCTAAGCCTGGCCAATAAAATCTAGATTTGACCAAATACAACGTACGATCGCGTCCCTGGTGACCGACATCATCATGCAGTAATGGCTACATCACGGTACACTTCAGGTAAAACCAACTGTTGTATTTTTTCGCCATTCAAATCGCAAAACCTGTACAATACACCATCTTTTAGTGACAATTTATTCCACTCATTCACAATTCTACGAACCTCTTTCGATTTTCTCACTAAAATCCTTTTTGAGGGTTTTCGACCAGACAAAAATACATCAATAACCTGTGAAATGTTCAAATCCGCATGTTGCTCATCAGACCAGATAACATCACTCATAGTATGATCTAAAGGTGAAAACGTATCCAAACTCTCAGAATCCTTAGCCAAAAATATAGATTCAACACTCGGATTATCTGAAACTACAGCAGATGTACACACGGCCTTAACAACATGACAATCAACTGAATGAGATATTCTTGACAGCATATCGGCGTCGACGTTAGTTTTACCGCCTCTGTAAGTAACAGTGAAGTCATGGTCGGCCAATGAAGCAACCCACCTTTGTGTAATCGCGTCTAATTTTGCTTTACCCAACACATAAGTAAGAGGATTATTATCAGTTTTAACTTCGAAACGACTGCCAAACAAATAATCATGGAACTTGCCCGTTACAGCCCATTTTAAAGCCAAAAACTCTCTTATGTGTAGGATAAAGTTTTTCCGCACCGCGTAAACCACGACTCGCGTAAGCTATAACTCGGTCTATGCCGTTTTGTCGCTGATATAAAATAACCCCCAACGAATCTAAACTCGCATCCGTATGAACTTCGAACGGAAGGCTATAATCTGCATAAGCTAGAATAGGAGGAGAGATAAGTTTCTCAATAAGGGTATCTCTAGCCTGCTGCTCAATATATGTCCAACGCCAAGGAGTTTTAGCCTTCGGCTTCGTTTTCTTACCAACTGATTTCTTCGTAGGGTGTCCTACAAGGAGATCATTTAGAGGTTTTGCTATTTTACCGTAGTCCTTAACAAACTTGCGATAATATGAAGTGAACCATAAAAACTTCCTTAGATCTTTCATATGTTTAATCTCTGGCCAATCTTTGTCTAATTCAGTCGATAGACAACCGTCCCTTGCTCTCTCTAATTCTAGTTTTAATGGTGAGGATGTTCATGATAATACGGATCAATCTGTAGTTGAGGATAGTAGTCATTCAATTTCTAAGTTCTGATTAGTTAGTCCGTAGAAGTAGAAGGAATGTTAATCCTCCGGATAGATTTGGAGATTTTATTTATTATTGATATTAAGTTAAGTCGAATTGACTGTTGCGCGGCCATTGCCATAAGTAGACCAGTTTGACACCAGTCATTTATTCCGGTTTTACTTTCTTGTTTAGTTTTATTTCGTTTTTATCGTCAGATCATGAATTCGTATGTCTATTGTTCCAGTAGGGGAAGATGTTTAGAAGGTTTATGTTGTTCTGGAGTTTTTGTGAGGTGGGGAGATTTAGAAATTATTGGACATGGCTAAAAGAGACTTACGTTCGATTGAAGGGACTAGAATCGTGTATTTTTTTATTTGTACGTTACGTTCAAAGGAATATCCTTTATATCAGGAATCTATTTTATCCATGAATATTAGTATTAATTCTATTATTGATACGTATAAGAACTCTATGGAAATCGTATATGAACAGTTGCGACGTATAGGATATTATGTAGTTTTTGCTACTACAACAACTATGAATTTTGGAATCATCACCGGTTGTCAGCACGTAGAACCACATTCTTGAGCACGAGTCCCAGTATAACGCCATGCAGGACCGATTAAATTTTATTCTTTTAACTCTGAATAGATTCATTACCGAGTTTAACTCGCGAAATGAGTTATGTACTTCATTCTTACACAGCTATGTGCATCAGAGTTGTTCTGATAAAATCAGATATAAATATTCACATCTTGTAGATGGGGTACATCCATCACAGGGTCTTGGCGAGAAATGGGCGTCACAAATGCAGAAGGTCATATTGGACAATGAAAATAGAGTTTCCAATTAATATGTATAACTCGTGTTGTTATTTTATAATAGTATCGAGGCATTTGCCACATACTATTCATACATATATCATAATTGAATTATTTTTGTTTAATTATTTCTTTAATTTGATATTTTTGTAGTATATGTACAGAAATTCGGGGACGAATTTTGTCCTGTGGGGGGACTATGTCACGGGAAGGTCCATTTAGCTTTCCGTATTTTTGGTTTTATTTAATTAAAACTATTGATTTTGATAAAATATGATATACATTTCATCCAAGTCATTTCATTTATTAATCATTCATTACATCATCAGTTCATATTAACTGACGGACTAAATTTAAAAGTCAAACGCACCTTAATTTGAATGCACTCTTGCATGAAAAAAATAACCTGTTAAACTAACTGCCTGTCACAGCTGTAGTCATTACATTGTATGGGCATACGTGGAACAGAGTGGACTGTTTTGCAACAGTTCCCTGTATTTTCAGGTGGATCAATAGCTCAATACAAGAAATGTTAAGCTCGCTATTGTAATTTTATATTACAAAGCTGATTAATTGTATTTTCAGAATAACAAAATATACAGGACGACATTTTTCTTAATGCCAGAAATTACCCGGCGACAAAATAGAGGCTACAGCGAGATAGTTCGTCCTTTTTAGCTACTGTAAATTGGGATAAAAACCTTGGTTTTGGTAATTCACCCCTTAATTTGACTCAAAGACATTAGTCAACGACTTTGTCAGCGCCTTTTGCCAACGACTTTGTCAGCGACTTTTGCCAACGACTCTTGTCAACGACTTATGTCAACGACTCTTGTCAACGACATTGTCTGCCGACGACGTTATCATCGTTCACTTCACAAGGAATTTCATAGTAGTATGAATTATCTTTATAACCACAGCTCATCTTTGACCTGTTTATGATTTCATTATAATACGTAGTTCAGATTATTGAATAGAGTCATTATTTACGAGTTTCGTTACTTGAACATGCAGATATGTACGATAGCGTAAAAGAAGTCTACAAAAATCACAACGTTGCGTATTACGATGATGCTTTGTACATAAAGTGGGTTTTTGTTTCACGACGACAGAATAAGAAATGTTCCGTTTTCTTGAAGCGCATTCTGTTATTTAATGTCATTGAATTACTCATTAGTAGTTATTGAACTTTCATTTTTAAATGCCCCCTCCCCTCCCCCCCAAAGAAAAATATTAATCATACTAGTCCAAAACATATAAATAGGAAACTTATAAATGTTCAATAAATGCTGTTATTAGTAATGACAAAAACAAAATAAGAGTAATCAAGTGAACCAAGATTCTAGCAGAAATAAAAAGAATGTAATCGCGGGACAAAGATCAGACATGGAAAACTAACAAACACAACAAAGAACATAAAGCAACTAAAATAATACATACAAAGAAAAGAAAGACAATTAGCAACTCGGACTCCACTAAAAAATCTGGAACATGGACCAAGTGCACCGGTAGGGTAAGCGTCCTCTGCTGTTCTAAAAACACCCACCGAGTTGCTCATAAAACGTCAAGTACGAGGTAGATGAAAGAAAAAAGGAAAGCTATGGCACGTTGAACAAATCAGTTTTCATGGTGCAGAAAGATACACCGTAACGAATATAGAAACAACAACATGCAATGATTGAACAATAGTACCTCAATCTGTAGAATCAGACAAACGAAACATGCATTTGGATAGTAAACACTTTTTTAACCACTGACTTATTACCTTACAAGGAAATGTTTTAACTTTTTTATCTTTTAATACCCAATCAAAGAGAGGTGTATTGGCTTCAGTTGATAGACTCTCATCTCCGCTAGTCAGCATATGAACATCATGTTCTAATGACAAATTTACTCAGACTAAATATTGTAAGATAGTGCTGTAAACACCTCATAAATACCATACACATTTGTTCATTTCATACAACACCAATAACATAAATTGAATGGTTCAGTAATACTTAGTATAATAAAAAAAATACCAATCGATTTATTTTACATTTGACTGAATAGAGTAAAAAGTCATAATAGTTACTCTTATCTTTATGATTAATTTTCTGCATACCTTTACGTTTTAAAACCATAATGCATAACAGAAAGACGTATAATGCTTAACTAATTTTATTCTGTTACACACATTTTACAAATACTGAATTGACTTTAATTCTGTAACTATGTCATATACCGACAGCTGTTAAGGACCTGCTGCAAAACAATACAAGAAGTGACTGGAAATTACATAAAAAGAGTCTCAGGTTAAAGATTAAAAAAGATAGGTGTGTCTTTATTCTTTCTGTGATAAAAATATTCATTAGCGATGGTCTTTAGACATCAGATATAATGTTATCTTTTTGTCGCTCAGCCTATCCGAAGTTTTAAATTTGCATGTGAAAGCTTCGTATTTATGTCGAACTGCCTCGATGGTCTCATGGTAAATTACGATCGACTCGACTGCAAGAAGCCTATGGTTCGATATACAGTATCAGCAAATACTTTTAAATTGATAACTACTGCTTCTTCGATAAGCACGCAGCATTTTAGGAGATTAAATAATCACTAGTTGGCTCGGAGTTAGAATAGTTAGTTGGAGTACAGTGGCATTTCTATCTGCGAACTGTTGTACCTGTAAGCGAGAACAAAGAAAATCTGGTTCAACTTTCAAGTTTAAACAAGGTCTGTTGTTTCTTCGATTGAGTGAAATCGTTCTCTTTGAGAAGTGTATGGCATACCTACGACAGAACATGAGACGATAATCAACCAAAATGAACCAATCAATCAATCAATCGATTGTACATCGTGACGCATTTGTTAAATACGGTGCAAGGTACTATGGCATCTTATCACTCTAATTAGAAGGGGGAGTCTGGAGCAAGGTATTACATACCCCTTTTTCTGATCTTGATCAATGACCAGACCTGTCCTCTATCATATGTTCACGTTGGTGCTCTTGGCTTTGACCCTTTTGTTTGATCTTTCACAAATTTAGTGTTGCTTTCTGTTGTAACAACATGGTAATTATTTAAATAATGTTGTAACAACATGGTAATTATTTAAATAATGTCGAAAATGAAGGTATGGTAAACCCTTGTAACATTGATATCAAAACCTATATTGCAAAGAGACAAAGATGGAGTAAAAAAAAAACAGAAGTAATTAGCCATAAAAAACGGAACAAAGGAAACAGAGAGGAACAATTACATACAACCTGGAACATAGACAGGGCATAGCAGTAGGGTTTGCGATCCTTTCTCTAGAATGAACTGCTGCCTTCCAAATATGATACAAAATGATAAATATCACGGCAGGAACCAATCTCTTTCATCGACACATTAACATGCAAGATGCAAAAAAGAAAAACATCATCTGTCGATTTGGGTTATATACATGTGCTTTTGTTGTGTTTAACTATATCTACCATACAAGCTCCGAAACAACGTGTGAATTTCGTAATTTACTTCAAAGGCTATTGCCAACCCTCTCAGAAAAAGCCAGAATCGTTGGGGATATTTGAACGATTTTACGCAAAATAATCCGATTGTCAAACGACGTTTGATTGAATAAATGTCCGAGAGTCTTTAGCGGTATGAGAAGACACGAAAGACTACCTCTGTGTGGAGCTTGTCATTCTTATCGTACAACGTAATTGACGAAGTGTAACTTTGACAAGATTTGAATAAAGTGCGTGTTTAGTGAGAAGAATCTATTCGCAACAGCTAGTAAGTAATCCGAGAGAAATAGAAAGATTGACGGTGCAAAATTTAAGTTCCCGCTTTTGTTCCCGATTTTAGATATGAAATATAGTTTCGTCCTGTTATAAAGCAAACAAAGAAGAGTCTGTATTACCTGATACAGGATATCTTAGAAACAATGCTTTGCTTCATCTGTATTAACAACAAAATAAAAAAAGATTTTGAAAAATATCGTTGTTTTGTTTGTTTTTATGCTTTTGTTTTTTGCATTTGTTTTAATATGTTTTTTTTACTGTTATTTTTGATATTCTTCGTTTTGTTTTGTTTCTCACAGTTTTGTGCAAATGTTCCAATTGTAATGTCGAAAGCTTGTTGTAAGGCACAAAATGCGTGAAATGTTTAATCATTTGCAAGTCTTTTATTTTCAGAATATTTTTTCACGCGAATATAATATTTCGCCCACTAATGTAACCATGCTCATGTGTTTCGCTTTTAATTTCACGGAACAAAATGTTACCATTACATATTGAATAACGTATTATTCTGAAAGTGGGTTTGAAGAAGAGAAACCCTAATAATCTTAATTCTATAATAAATTCAGTTAAGATCATTAGGTTTTGAGTGCTTAGACATTTATTATCGCTCGCGACCCGTCGCGAGGGGACATGGAAATACCGGGCGTTCGTCCGTCCGTCTGTCCGTCCGCGTTTTCCGCACTTTGTTGTTATTCTTTTACCAAATAAGTTTGTTTTTTTTTGTTATGTGGCCTTATTATGAAAAATTACAAATTAAGTTCGACTTTGGTTACGGTTGAATGATTTTTACGGACGTTATGGCCCTTGGACTTCAAGTTCAATGAATTTACAGTTTTTCAAACTTTTTGGTAATGCTTTCACCAATTGATTTTAAATTTTGTACATAGTCTTACTATTAGAATTTATAGATTAAGTTCGACGTTGGTTAGGATTGATTGATTTTTATGGAAGTTATGACCCTTGGACTTAGAAAATTTCAGTGCATTTAAAATTTTCCTCACTTTTTATTCGCGGGGGACATTGGAACGCTGTTCTTTTATGTAGCTTTCAATCATTAATCGGTTCATGTTTTATGTACGAATAACCTATAATTGAAAAATATAGGATTACTGACATTGTGCTTGTTTTGGTTTACTAATTTCCATAACTTAAGTAGCACTCCGAGTAAGAATCATGCAAAAAGTGATTCATGGTTGGAAAGCCTACATATTTTTATTTTTGATATGTTTTAATGTTAGGGTAAACAGAAAGTAACATGTGCCTTCTCATATAAGCCTTGTTTTAAGCGAGCAGATTAAAGTTATCTAGAATATGCTATAGAATTCAAAGAGTAATCAAGGGAACCAAGGTTATAGCGGTAATCAAAAGAATGCAATTCAGGGACAAAGACCAGACATGGAAAACAGACATACACAACAAAGGACATAAAGTAACTAAAATTATACATACAAAGTAACAAAAGCAAATGAGCTACTCGGACTCCACTAAAAGCTGGAGCATGGACCAGGTGCACCAGTAGGGTAAGCGTCCTCTGCTATTCTAGAAGCACCCGCCGAGTTACTCATAAAAGGTCAAGTCCGGGGTAGACAAACGAGAATAGGAAAACAATGACCCGTTGAATAAATCAGTTTTCATGGCGCAGATGAATACAACATAACGATCCACGAGTTCATGATGACGACCAAAAAACTTCTGTAGTGATGACTTCAATCTTGTAGCAACATAACCCTGTTCCAGAAGCCTATTTGTTAGAGTTCTACCGCGATACAAAAAGTCTGCGTAGTTTCGGCAAGCTCTGGCATAACGTATGAGTTGTGATACGAACACTCCATACGCAGGTACCGCAGGGATGTTGACACAGATGAAAGGAAAATTGACAATTCTGAATGAAAGTCATTAGGTTTGTCGTAAAGTTTGGTCAACAGTTTTCCTTTACCATCGATTTCTAAGTGTAGGTCAAGATAAGAGGCTGACTTCACAGTGTCTGTAGTATCACTTATCTCAAGTTCTTTTGGGTAGATGCGATGTATCAATTCCCCGAAATTCGGATTGTTTAAAGATAATACGTCATCTATACAACGGAAAACGAGATTAAGTGATCTAGCTAAAAATTATTCAGCCTCATAAGAGTGAAATAATAGGTCAGCAATTGAAGGAGCCCAATTTGTTCCCATTGGAATGCCGACCGTGTGTAGAAAAACGCGTCCACCACGCTGGACAAATATGTTTTCGATTAAAAATTCCAGAATTTTGTAAACATCTTCTTCTGTATATTTGTAAGATGATTTGGAATTATTTCTTACAAAGTATGAGGAATCTCTACCAAGAACTATATATTTGTATCTAGATGTACCATTTTTGTTTTGGGGGGAGGGGGGAAACAACGATGTACATTTGTATAATGTTTTTAAGTCGGGATTTTAACTGAGTATGGGGAATAGAAGTATACAATGTAGAAAAATCATTGGTTTTAATGCTATTATATTCTGATAATACTCTTGAACTGATTGTCACCAAAAAATCTTTCGAATTTTTCAGGATCAACATTGAATTAATACCTCTACGGGAGTAACAAGTCTTGTGGTAGGACTGCAGACCCTCTTTGACAGCTGTGAGTATAGAAGTTACAAATTTTGAAAGATGTTTGGTGGTATCTTTTGCAGATCCAGCTATGTAACGTTGTTTGTATGGATTCTTTTGAGTTAAGGAATCATATTTTTCATATATAGTACACAATGTTTTTGCTACATCGAGGTCTTTGAAAACTGATGTAGCATAAATTGGCACTCATTGACCTACTTAAAAACTTTTATACGTTTCAAAATTAAAGACCTCATGGCATTTAAACACTCTGACAGAAAATCAATGTCTTCTTGTTCTCGTTTCATCCATTTTCTTGCATAGTCCTCCGCGGCATCCATAAGAACTTTAATTTAAACCTGTGCTACTTTCAGAAATATCTGTTTTGAAATGATAAATCGTTCTTCGGTCAATCTTAGGTTCAATTTTAGTACATGTATGTAGAATGTTGTGTTACATTTTCGACTGACTTATGGAACTATGTCCTAATGAATTGTTATCACTCAATATTTACTGTATAAATCAGATTTTTTTTCATTTTGCACAATTATTAATATATTATTATTTTATTAAACCTCGTTTCTGCGCAGTTTTTCACCTTGATTGCAACGTTATTGATAGTGATGACGTTAAGACACGCTTGAAAACGCTTCAAAAGATATACGACCCGCAAAAAAAAAAGATTTAAATTGCTTGTAAATCAATACCAGTGTGGTTTTCCACATTCACAGACACAGGTTGCAGAGACAAGGTAAAGCATGATTCTAGCAATAACAAAACCAAAAATGCTTTTTTACAAATTTATTTCTTATGTGCACGTATATCTATAATTTTAATTACTAGTTGGAAAAATTGAAAGAGACGTGTAGTTGAAAAATGAAATAAGGCAACGGATATACAAACCAGTCACTTTCTCATAAAAAAAAATCATTTATAATATGTTGATAAAGCAATGTCAATTACTTAATTAATTTTAACACACTCTTTTTATTTTATTTTATTTATAACGAATCTGAAACATTAAAATCATTCATGTTTTAGTATGTATGGATTTCCGTCAGGTTTGTCTTTATCTTACTTCAATTGTGTTAGCTGTTACTTTATCGGGGGTCTACTACAATCAGTTTCCTTCTACATAAGTAAAGTGAAAATATGTAGATTTGTTTGGAACATAGATGTTTTAGAAACGTTTAGTCATTGCAATTAATAAATCATCTTCATCCCTTCAAATGTTTAACGGTCCTCTTCGTTTTGATTGATATCAATCACGTGACTATTACGACAATTGTAATATATCTTTTCAAGTGTATTGATGTAGTGATGTTTTCCGTTAGTTATAACTCCTATAATGCCATTAGCAACCCGTTTACAGTTTCTAAGGGACTGCACCGGATTCATACACCAAGTACATGTTTACCGGGGAATACTGTAATAGGTCTTTTTAATGAATGGAATATAGTCATTTTATCTTTTTTTTTAATGTGAAATAATAACATGAAATATGTGTTTAAATGACAGTCATTGAAGATAATGTGTCTTGTTTTATCTTTTGAATATGTGAGCCATGCTTTGATCTTTGTATACATGCTTCCCTATCTTGATCTAAAAATTAAAATGTTTTCGAAACGACATTCATGATATTATTAATGGCGGTAAACTTTGTGCCCAACCGTTACGTATTCCGTCATTTTGGTCTTTGTATCATGTTACAGTCTTCTTTAACACTTGTTTTTTGTTATTATTTGTCTGTATTATATTTTTATGAACAAAAAGCTGAATATATGAAATATCTAAAGTTATAGTAGCAATTACCCAGTATAAGTATAGATGTCTTGGAAAGAACAAAGTTATATTGATATTGTTACATATGCTGAGCAGCCACGATTTGAACGTCATACGTTAAGATGTCTAGCATTAACATTATTTACTTTATTTGTTTACATTTGTGAGTTGTTGCGTAGTACATATGTAGTCAGTTTGTAGCAATTCAAAACCCATCGTAAGAAACACATGTTTTTGTATGTAAATGGTACTTTGCTTTGTAGCGATATAAGGCATGTTAAATATCATTATAGGATTGAACAGCTATTTTCGGTCGTTCATGCATGTATGAACGGATCTCGGAGCTCCCAAACCCAATGCACGGCCGAAGGCCAATCATGTAATGCTTGGGAGTGGAGAAATAGCTGTTCAATCCTTATAATTCTATCCGACAGTCAAAGCCGTAGTCGGTTACATCAATACATTGTGTTTATGTTTACGCTTCAATAAACACGCATTCCCTCGCACACGTATTTACACATTTTTATCTGCACGACAGTGAAGGCGGCGTGGACGAAGTGATAGTTGGCATTGAAAAATACGAGATGTAAACAATTCAACAGGAATATAATTATTAAGGAAATACAACAAGAAAGAACAACAAGGTTTTTTCAAGGGTTCAGTCAGACTCTGTTATAAGTTTCTTTCCCCCAGCTGAAAATTACTCTCTGTAAACAAACTTGACCGGTAAAATCAATGTGCATGTAATAAACTATTCTTACGGCTATATAATGCCGTTCAGTTCGTTGCCACCCTCTTTCAAACTACACGGCCGCCATACTGGTTTCAAGTTGACTGGCGTTCATGCATGTATGAACGATCTGACGAAGTTCAGTCATGGATGAACTTTCTGGCAACGACGTTCTCGACCAATCAAAAAAGGCTATAAGCATGAAGAATATGATGATTAGAATTATGAAGAAATGAATGATATCAGTTTCAGTCATATTTCGTTTGTTTCCATTTGGTTAGACATTATTTCATTCTTTCATTCATCTTTCAAGGTGCATGTTCTTTTACGTTATACATATAGTTTTTTAAAGCATAGGACGCCTACCCTTTTGGTGCTCATGGACCAAGCATGCAATTTTGAATGGTCTGGGTTGCTCATTTTACTTTTGCTTCTTTGTGTGTGTTATTTTGATAATTTCAAGTTCTTTATTGTATGTGTGTGTTTTGTTTTTCTCTGTCTAGTCTTTACTCTTGGTATATATTTTTTTGATTTCCGTTTGAATCTTGGTTCATTTGATTATTACTCTTGCAGTTGATATATTACTATCATAAGACTTTCACATGAAAAACATATATCATTTTTCACAATTATATTATAAACATATGTTAGCAAACTATTGTTACATAATTGTCATGTGGATCGAGTAACAAAGGATCATTAAATTCCACATTTTTGGCTTTTGTGTTGTATCATTTTCCTCCTTATACATGAAACCTGATGTTTATTATTCGCTTTTTATTCCACATTATATTATTCATTTATCTTGTTTTTGTTGGATTTGGGGGTTTGTTTTCATTATTTTCATTGTTTGAAAGTAGGTTTATGTTATCGGTGTAACAGATCAATAATTCAAACCGGGTTGCTGTGTTGTTTTCGGTTTTGGTATGGGTTCATATGGTTTTCCCCATCGTTGTTTGTTTTTGTTTTTGTTTTTGTTTTTGTTTTTGTTTATTTTTGTCTGGTCTTGTCACCTACATCAATACATAATTCATAGTTAGTTAACACAAATTAACGTGCCTATAAAACTGGATGCAACGAAAAGTTGACGATTTACGCCTTGAAATAAAAATATGATTTTGCAATTTTAAAAACACATGATATGTATGAATGTATAAAGTACCATTTTTTAAACCTATGCAAACTGGTTCTATCTGGTTAGTAGACTACTCTTGTATCAAATTCAGTACAGTTCTGTCTACAATTAACCAGTCGTAGTCGTGATATTTGCAATCGTTTTGTAAAAATTCTTAGAAATAAATTTGATAAAATCTAGCATTCTACCTTGAACCCGTTAAAACAGTTAATGTGTTAAGTTTGGTATCAATTGTACATTTAATGTTAATGCCGATCGTTATAAACTGTTCCAAAAAAGTTTTAAAAAAGTAATCAAATGGTTTTTATTGGAAATATTTTTTGGTGATTAGTAGGTTTTGTATATTCCTTTACTGTTACATATAGAGTATACATTGTGTATCATCAACTCATATACATATATTGAACAGTTACCCTTACATTCTAGGTCGAAATGGAAGCCGTACCATCATTTGGACTTGATATAAGAGAAAAAGAGTTTAAACTTCGAGACGATGTTACTTATGTTAACCACGCATCATACGGTATTGTTCCAACAGCGATTAAAAAAGCACATCAATGGTAAAATCATCTTATCTCTGACATAAATCTCAATGAAGAGAATTAGAAATATCTGATAAGTTATATAATAACATCAGCTTTATATAGTTTGTCCTAACGACTATTCTTACTATCAATAACGCGAAAGGAAAACCATTAACTGAAAAACACATTCTGAAATTGAAATCTATATACTTCTACCTGTCATTGATGTTATTCTTCACTGTTTATTTTGTTTTATCAAATCTCTTACCATAATTACCTCCAGACATCCACATTGAGATGAGAAAAAAGCAGATATTATGTGATCGAGAAACATTTCATTTCACTTTGTTTTTATCCAGTTTTAACAAAGACACATTTTCAAAAAATCATATTGATGTATATTTTTTTTCTGTTATAGATGAATAAGCTTCAGTTTCTGTACGATGCATATGACAAGATGGAATTCTTTCACCTGGTCCATGCTCCCAGTTTTTAGTTGAGTCCGAGTTGCTCATTTACTTTTGTTACTTTGTCTGTATCATTTAGTTACGTTATGTTCTTTGTTGTGATTGTCTGTTTTCCATGTCTGGTCATTATCTCTGGATTACTGTCTTTTGATTTCGGCTAGAATCTTGGTTCCCTTGATAACTCTTTATTTACAGCCTCTAATAAATATGTACTGTAATTATATCTTGAACATATATTATCTGGAGAAATTATTAGAAGTATTTGACTTATATTATAATTGATTGATTGATTGTTTGGGTTAAACGACCGAGCAGCAATATTTCATTTTTATTCAGGCGATGAACATGAAATGGGTGATAAAATTAACATGAAATGATGATGAAAAATGGGATGGAACACAAGGATAATTAGGACGACAAATATTGATTGCCACTGCAAATAGGGAGAGATGGGTAGAGTCAGGCAATTTAGCCTGAGCACAATATAGTCGCTTTTTACGACAAGCTTAGCGCTAGTGCGGGCCTATTCTTCTGACATCCGGATCCGCACAGGACGACTTATATTATGTAAATGATGATTCTAAACTAGACACAAACGTCAATAGAAAATATGTTTGCATATTGATAAAGTAAGCAGATAAAATTAAGAATGCATTAGAGAAAGTCTCCCTTATGATTTATAATTTCTTTCATGTTGCAGAATTCAATAAGGATACTGTAATTCTGCCTCCACACCATATAGTTTCCAATAACACTTTCAACATTTTAAACAGAAATTTACATTTTTGATTATCCCACACAAAGCAGCCAACAGAGCGTTTCGATGGTCCTTATATTAAGTAAGTTGAGAGGTGTTTTAAATAGTCTCTTTTGACGAGGGTCTGAAAGGATGGGCCAGCAACTAACATAACACACAGCGTTATTATGTAATATGGCCATACTTCATATATCTCACTTTTTACCTCAATGTTAGAAATGTTTTATACTTTTTAATTGCCATCACATAAATAAGGCAGCAACTATTTGATATCCTACGGGGTAAGGGCTATGCATTTTTACTGAAACAATCATGTTTTCGCCTTTTGTGAAAAACAAATTTATTCTAAGACGAGTCGAAAATTTCAAATAAATATCTTCAAAATGGACAGTTTATATTCCCATTGCTGAGGAAAAATTACTTTTGCTAAGAATATTGGGAACATTTTTTTAACAACCTTTATTTTCCACTAGTAACTTACGTCTTTTTATTCATTACCTTTTATTATTTTTATACATTACCAGTGTACCAACAGGCCGCTTGTTCCAGCTTATTATTGTTCTAGGAGCACGATTACTCCATTAAAAGGCCTAAATTTGCTCTTTATAAATGAAATTTCACCAGGAAAATCGTACTCCTCTGGTTAAAACACTTGCACGTTACAGAGAGCTTAACGAAATTTGAGGTCACGGCGAACACTTTTTTTAATTCAAATTAAACTACTACCGTTTTATGCTATTTTATCATATCTAAGGGGTCCTCATTTAAACATTTGACATACAAACATAAAACGAGGAGGATAAAACATTTACTAGTTACAGTGAGCCAAACACAGTTTGAGGTCATGGCGAACGTTTTCCTTAATTTTAACCATAACTATTTTCATGGTATTTTGCCATATCTAAGGGGTTCTCATTTAAACATTCGACAAACACACACATCAAGACAAAAACGATATATTACAGAGGAGAAATTCGCTAGTGCTACCTAATGCATTCAAGGTTTACGTCTTCTTTCCTTTTTAAAACTCTGTTTAAAGCATTTAACCGCATATGAAGTAACAATAAATGTTTGATAACATCGATATGATAAAATTGATGGCTAATAAATCGTGAAAGAAAAACAAAATATGATTAGTCATGGCTTAAAGCTTGGGGATTTAACAAGTGAACACAGCACACTCAGCATTGTATTCCTGTATATATGTTTTAGTTTTTTTCTCTTATCATGCTTACTATTTTACAACACAGCATAAGGGAGGAAGCTGAAACATTTCCAGATATTTGGATACGAAAAAATAGAAAAATTCGACAGAATAAGGCCAGACACTGCATTGCTGATTTCTTAAAAGCAGACCCGGATGATGTTGTGTTTATTGAAAACGTTACAGCAGGTACTCGTCTTACCAAAAGGGGCATCATTTGGCAATTTAAGCATTGAAACAATACCTATGAAAAAACATCAATAGTATTCCGACTGCACTCTCATTTTCAGTTTCAACATTAAAAATTCTATTTTGCATTCTAAAGAAGCAACATTGTGCAATTATGCCAGATGTAAAATTAAAGATGTCCAGTCATGTATCACTGTTGTAGTCATTCTATTTGTAGAGAAAGAAATTTATTGGTAAAAAAAATAGCTAGTGGTCCTTTTCACAAAAAATCGTAAGTGTAAAATTAGTCGTAAGTTATGACGTCATAGTAAATCAAAGTATTGTGACGTCATAACTTACGACTAATTTTACACTATTAATACGATTTGTTTTGTGAAAAGGACCACAGGGCTTGAAATCCCAAAACTTAACCATGTTAATTCTACTAATATATATTTATTCTTGTGTTATCTCAAGCAGATCATTTTTAAATTCAAAGTCAATACACCCTTCAAAACAACATTTGATAGAAAAATTAACACCTTTATATACAATTTGACGATATTTTAGCTCTTAATAACGACGACCTAAATATTCATCTGAAAAGGCAATCAAGGGAACAAAAAATTTAACGGTTTTAAAAGAATGAAATCAAGGGACAAAGACGAGACATGGAAAAAATATGCACAACAAAGAACACAAAATAACCAAAATAATACATACAAAGTAACAAAAATGAGCGACGCGGATTCCATTAAACACAAAGAGCATGGACCAGGTGAACCGGTAGGGTAATCATCCTCTGCTTTTCTAGAAGCACCCACCGAGTTGTCAATAAGAGGCCAAGTCCAGGGATATGAGGCTGTCGTCACAGTGTCTGCATTATCTCAAGCTCTTTGGGATAGATACAATGTATCAAATCCCCGAATCTAGGACTGGTTAACAATAATTTGTCATCTATATAGCGGAAACTGAGATTAAAGATATATATCCTGAAAACCTCCTTTCAATAAAGCGAATATTAATAATAATGAATGTCCGTTTCTTAATCTTAGTATTCATATCAATATGGCAATCTTAATTCTAAAAATTACCATGAAAGGGAAGATTTCCCATTACCTATATTGACTGTCCGTTTTAGATGGTGACGTCGTCTTGTCACCATTATGTGGTGTTTACTTATCACAATTGGTTCGATTTACTCGTATTTGTAACGTTGTTTAGGTATTAACATTGAATCGCTGATAGGGTCTTTACTTAGAAACCTACACACTACATTTAAAATCAGTTAACGGCAAGACACGAGTTGTGTCTTATGATGTACCGTAGTTCTCAACCCCCACATGTGAAAAATTTGGATTGACACTGCATAACTTTTTGTAGGTTTGGACTGTCCTAGAGCTGGTGTATCAGTGAACTGATTGTAGTCCTTTGTGCATGATTATTTTCTTTATTTCTATGTAAACAAGGAACTTTGAACTGATTTTAGGTGTGCATCTTTGTATTATATTTTTCCACAGTGGCCAGATTTAAAAAGCTGGAGGGTTGTTACCACGCCAAGGTACCTGAACCCGCCGCATTTTTGTGCCTGTCCCAAGTCAGGCATTTCTGGCCTCTGTGGTTGTTCTGTTTTCACTTTCGGTTTACTTTTATGTTCCTAGAGTGTATTTCGTTGTACCTGTGTATAATGGTGTTTTACGACTTGCTGCAGTCTGCCTTGTGGTGTGAGGATTTCTTTGTCATTCATTGAAAAAAGTTGGGTGGCCTTGAGCTGATATGTTTCATCCCGATGGGGTTGTTTTCACCAAATTCATTCCTGTCATACTAAATTCTAACTGGCTGTTTTTTTTCAATGATCATTTACCGTATTTAGGTTGGTTTATTGAGCGATTTCATTTAGTTATTATTAAAATTCCATCCATAGGGTAATCGTGTTAAATTTATCATGGGTAACAACCTGACGACTTGGGCTTTAATTGATGTAGAACCTGTAAATACATAAATAACTGTTTTATCAATACGTATACTCTTTATAGTTTAAGTCATATTCGTACATTAAAGCAGTCATATACTGAAAACGTATTAATTTTTGCGGTGTACTTATTTATTAATTTTTAGGGTGGACAGAAAAGCGAGGAAAAAATGGTACCCGAAGTTTTTTTTATTCTGTATGACCCTAACGATTTTTTTTTTAAACAGCGAAAATGATACCCAAAAAAATTGAGTAAGATAAAAGGAATAGCAGTTTATGTTTTCCCTTAATGTTAAATGAAAATACGAATTGCGAAGTGTGATATGGCAAATATTCTTTTCAGTATATCAAGATATTTTTAAATTACGTGTCTGTGTATGAGTTAGGCATCAGATAAATCTTAGTGCCTTCAGAACAAAGGTAGGGTGATTATTTGACCATACCTTAAGTTGCTGGAAGTAGTATTTTTGGAGCACTGCAAATGATTTTTGTCAGTGACAGAAAAAGCTATGCATAGAGAATATTTCCAACTATTACTTTTGATGTTTTCAAAAATGTTAAAGATATTAAAGATACAAATAAGTGATCATAAGGAATAAATGTAACGGCTCTTGTAACAGCAATGTTGACTTTTTACATGCTTGTTTTCGGTTTTGCAATTACCGGAAGTATGTTTAAAGCACATAATCACATTCCTAACTAGACTCATACACTTCAAACAGGTAGAAAATGATGTTCACTTGTATTTAAACTTGACCTTGGAAATTGGAGTCATTTAATGTAAAGATATATTGCTCCTGTAAAACCATGTTTAATAGACCACGACATTACCAGTAGTGACTATACGAGAAGAAAAAGTAAACAAAAATTCTATTATAATGTAAGTTGATATGATTTTATCATATTGATAGCGAGTTTTATCGAATGTTTCTAGTGTAATAAATTTCGATAATTCACAGTATAAAATAAATTCGGTATATCCACACTCGGTCCATGCTCCCAGTTTTTAGTGGAGTCCCAGTTGCTCATTTACTTTTGTTACTTTGTATGTATGATTTTAGTTACTTTATGTTCTTTGTTGTGTATGTCTGTTTTCCATGTCTGGTCTTTGTCCCTGGATTACATTCTTTTGATTACCTCTATAACCTTGGTTCCCTTAATTACTCTCTCGGACTTTCTCCCGCCAAAACGTCACAACTATAATATCAATCCGCCAATTACAGAATTTAAATGAATGGGGAAAGTCTTTATAATAAATAGGATAATCAATTGGTTATCATGAATAACTAAAATATGATCAGTCGTGCCAAGAACGCTCGAGGATTTAACTCGTGCGTGGAACAAGTTCCGCACACTCGTTAAATCTAGGCGTTCGTCAGCATTCATTTACATAAATAATAAGTTGAAAAATTGAATCTGAGAAAAACCGTCTTGGTAACTGGTCAACCTAAACCTTAATGTATAGTTAATTATACAGATATTCTTACTTTTTATACTTTAATTTATTTTAGGGCTCAATTGTATCCTGAAATCTCTACGTCTTGGGAAAGATGATACAATACTGTACTCAGACCAAACTTACAGATCAATGCAGAACGCGTGTCAAGCAACAAGAGAATGGGTACACACAGAAGGTAATTATTTCTATCCGTCTTTTCCTCATGAAGGAATTTTATACGTGTAAAATACAATATTTTCAGGAAAAGTTTTAAAACAACAACAAATACTGTGTCAAAACTCAAATTGATAGGTAGTATACCTTTACTAAAAAAATGGCAGCTCTGGTCGACTGATAACTTTCTTGGTCATGTAAAGGAGATATAAGAGTAATCAAGGGAACCAAGGTTATAACGGTAATCAAAAGAATGTAATCCAGGGACGAAGACCAGACATGGAAAACAGACATACACAACGAAGAACATAAAGTAACTAAAATCATACATAGAAGCGAGTACTTGGTCAATGCTCCCACTTTTTTTTATTAAAATCCGAGCTGCTCATATACTTCTGTTACTTTGTATGTATTAATTTAGTTACCTTTTGTTCTTTGTTGTGATTGTATGTTTTTCATGTCTGGTCTTTGTCCCTGGATTACATTCTTTTTATTACCGCTATAACCTTGGTTCCCTTGATTTCCGCTAGAATGGTGGTCCCGTTGTTTACTCTTTCTAAAGGGTAGTCAAAATTCTTTAAAGAGCATATCTATTTTTAATTGAATTTGAACGAACCATGTTTTAAAATATTTTCATTTTTATCAAAAGATTTGTTCTTCATCCAGACACACCACTTCAATTTAACATTTCAATTCATCACTGTCTATATGATATGTGCCTATACAAAGGAGATGATTTAGATATTTGTTTTGCTCTATCAAAGTAAAAGGAAACAACAATACAGAATTTGCAAAAATGCTAGTAAAGTAAATTATTTCACCCATATTCTACATGATAATGAACATGAACAATATATATTACTTTTTATTTATTTATTTATTTATTTTTATTTTTATTTATTTATTTTTTTTTTGTCAAATTTCAATAGATTTGGGAATCCATGTTAAGAGTTTAGCTTTGAAGTTCCCAATAAAACACGAGGACGAGGTGGTTGATATGTACAGAGAAATTTTCCGTAACAACAAAAACGTTAAAGTTGCAGTGATCGGTAAGACGTCAATATAGTTTAGAACACACATGTTTATGATAACCTCCTAAACCAATTTCCACTGAGCAAAACACATAGTTATATTGGAAAGAGATAGATTTTGGGATACATACTTTGAAAAGCATATCAAACTTTACAGTAAATACATGTATTTTTATATTCGGAAATGATGGACTAAATCGAGTACAGGACTGACTTACAATGTATGAGTTTAGGATTCTGGTGTCATTTTCAAAAACATGTCGCATGTGTGAAAATGATCAGTTGGATAACCGGAAATGCATTTTAGGCCCAAAATGTGATCTGCCCTGATCAGTGACCTTCCCCGACGTCAGGACTATTTCGTGTCCTATGACGATAAACAATGACGTAACAAATGACATTGTCATTAATGAAAGGTAACTGTGTCATGGAAAATAGATTTGACACTGCATATGAGATTCTAATGGAAATAGTCTTTAAAACAGCAAAAGGTTTTGTAAGTTCAGTGTGATTTAATTGTGACTTTTCAATCAGCATTGTCAACTGTTCTTTCATCAGTGGTACCATCCTTTCAGAACCTGCGTATGGAGTTTTCATACAACATTGGTTCTACACTGCAAACCAAACCAATAAATAGTCGGTAGAAAGGTTTGACAAGTGTATGGCCATTTCAAGTATTTGTTGACTGTGCCAGTTCTACCTAAAAGGAAAAAGAAATTGAGACAGTTTGCATTTTATATTTACATGTTAAAATTGGAAGGGGAATGTGGGGGGGGGGGAGGGTAAACTCCATGATGTATAAAATTAATTAATACATTAATGGGGCACATGTTCACATACATGTAAAACATGAAATAAAACTATCTTTGGATTTTGAAAATGATATTTTGATAATTCCTCACCCTCCATAACTGCAAGCTGTATGTTTTGCTAACTAAAAGCGTCGTAGAATCGATTTTACGATATTACGCCACACGAATCTATACAAACAAACAACGTTACATAGCTGGATCTGCAAAAAGTACCACCAAACCTCTTTCAAATATTTTACTTTTTATACTCACAGCTGTCAAAGAGGGTCTACAGTCCCACCACAACACTTGTAACTTCCGTAGTGGTATTAATTCATTTCGTTCGTTTGTTGGGGTTTAACGTCCGAGCAGCAATATTTCAGCTATATTCAGACGATGGACATGAAATGGATGATAAAATGAACATGAAAGGGAAAAAAAGGATGGGACACAAGAATGATAGGGTCGACAAATTTTGATTGCCACTGGAAAAAGGGGGATGGGTAAGGTCGGGCAATTTAGCCTCCTGTGGCGGAGCCCTATGATTCCTACTCCGGGAGAATACCACAGCAGGGTTCTTTAACGTGCGAGGAACGTGGCAACTTTCCTAACGCGGTGCACCACTATGGTTTGCGGTCAGGTTTTCCGTATTATAGCCTGACAACCCCAGCATGTAACACGCCAGGGGTACCCCATTCCACCACCTGGGGCACACATCCCAGTTGCTCTGTGGGCAGAGCACCCTAGCCCCCGGCTAAGGTTCTGAGCACCATTTAGTCGCCTTTTACGACAAGCTTAGTGCTGCTGCAGGCCTATTCTGTTAACACCCGGACCTGCACGGGGCGGTATTAATTCAATGTGGATCCTGAAAAATACGAAAGTTCTTCAGGAGACCATCAGTTCAAGATTATTTTCAGAATATAATAGCATTAAAACCTATGATTTTTCAATACTGAATACTTCTATTCCCCATACTCAGTTAATATCCCGTCCAGCGTGGTGGACACGTTTTTCAACAAACGGTCGGCAGTCATATGGGAACAAATTGTGCTCCTCTTCCTACTGACCTATATCTTCACTCTTATGAGGCTGACTTTGTAACTGATCTGATCCGAAAGGAAAAAATCGTTTAGTTAGATTCTTTAATCTCAGTTTCCGCTATATAGATGACATATTCTCTTTAAACAATCCTAATTTCGGGGATTTGATACATTTACTACAACGAACTTGAGATAAATGATACTGCCGACACTGTGAAGTCAGCCTCATATCTTGACTGACACTTAGAAATCGATGTTAAGGGAAAACTATTGACCAAACTTTAGAGACAAAGGTGATGACTTTTCATTCAGAATTGTCAACTCTTCTTTCATCTGTGGCAACATTCCTCAGCACCTGCGTATGGAGTGTTCATATCACAACTCCTACGTTATGCCAGAGCTTGCCGTAACTACGCAGACTTTTTGTATTGCGCTAGACTTTTAACAAGTAGGCTTCTGGAACAAGGTTATGTTGCTACAAGATTGAAGTCATCACTACAGAAGTTTTATGGTCGTCATCATAAATTCGCGGATCGTAACGGTGTATACATCTGCGCCATGAAAACTGATTTGTTAGACGTGTCATAGTTTTCCTTTCCTCTTTCGACTACCCTGGACTACACTTTTTATGAGCAACTCGGCGGGTGCTTCTGATAAAGCAGAGGACGCTTACCTTACCGGTGTACCTGGTCCATGCTACCAGTTTTTAGTGAAGACCAAGTGCTCATTTGCTTTTGTTACTTTGTATGTATTATTTTAGTTACTTTATGTTCTTTATTGTGTATATGTGCTTCCTATGTCTGGTCTTTGTACCTGGATTCTATTCGTTTGATTAACGCTATAATCTTAAGAAAAAAAGTTGTGTTAATGCTGGATAGAAAATCTGAAATATTCGTGAAAATGTTGAGATTACAAATAAGGTTAAACAAGTGTTCCCTCTTGGATTTCAGCGGATACAGGGCTATAAAAATATATTTTCATCCCTTATGACATTTTTAGCTGAATGGGCTGTGATAATGGCTATAACAGGAATAATATATCTACTCAGAAAGATAATCATATCTGAAACAAGTTTCATCTTCTGATTCGTGACAAAATTATTGAAAACGCAACCACATTGGCTATTGGATTTGTCGTACTAAAATCATTCCATCTAGTCTTACATGTTACATTTTCGAAAATGAAATGTAAATCCCTCGTAAGTAAATTTCGTAAGGAATAGCGTACCGTGCAAGATATCAGGTGTTTCTTGAATTATTTTACATGAAATGACAAAAACCACTGCGAATTCGAAAATACTTTTCTTTTTGTTTGTTTGTTTGTTTTTGTTTGGGGGTGATTTTCAAGGGACAGTCTCCCCATTAAGCATACTTTTTTGTCAACATGTACTCATTTTAATACATAGTGAATTAATTCCAGAGCATATATCATGTCCGTCCGCCATTAGAATGCCTATTGAAAAATTGGTACCGCTATGTAAAGAGTTTGGAGTTATGTGTGTAGTAGATGGTGCACATGGCCCTGGCCAGTTTAATCTAAACATTAGAGAACTAGACCCAGATTTCTATCTAGGTAAGATAATATTTGATCGACATGCAGTATTTTCCTAATACGCATTCGGCTTTTTCAGGACAATGACTATTACATTTCGCATGATTTCTTTCCCTACTTCCATTTTTTTCGAAATAGATGTATCGAATAGTGAATTGCGTTAAATCAAAAAATAGACATATTTGCATTTTGTAAGATGGAGTATGTTTTTACTACTTATTAAATATTAATGAGCTTTCAATAGTCGTCTCTTCGCCCTCACTCCTTAAGTGCAAAACAGTTTCACTTGTTAAAATTGAAAAACTGATCGTATGAATTAACTGATAATCAAGTCTTCCTTCTTATAAAATATGTTTACATATGTTGTACATCTAAAATTTTTCTCATAATGAATGCAAATACATCAACAGATAGTTTTGAGATACAAAAGTAATAATATTTTTTTTCAAAGTTGTGTGATTCAATATGGTAAATAAGTCTTGTTTGTGCGTTTAAATTATATTTTAGTTTTTTTTTAACTTGTTTTAATTTTGTTTGCTAATGTTATTCTGTATTATGCTTTGCCTTGTTTTTTATTATTATTTTATGATTTTTTCTTCTTAAATTATTTTATTACTTGCACCCCTACGATAAGTTCTAGACCGTCACATTGCAAAATATTTAATACGAATTTTGTTTAATTCGGCAACAACATAGTTCTTTGCCCAAATTGAATATCAGTTGTATGCTAAGTAAGTTTTCTGTTTATGTCTCATACAACAAAACCATTATAGTCACTGACTGTACATGTCTTTTCAATAAAGAATGTATTTTGGCGATGGAAATAAAAGCAGTCGCAGTTAACATTCCATATCGAAGCTTTTTGTATTTTTGTTATCTTTCCAGGAAACCTATATAAATGGCTTTATACTCCATGGAACTGCGGAATAATGTATGTCAGTAAGAAGCATCAAAACTGGATAAGGCCACTAATCACAGCTCTAGTCTATACAAAGACATTTCAAGAAGATTTCAGTGATCAGGGTGTTCGGGACTATAGTGCTTTTTGTACAGTGCCAGCAGCTATTCAATTCTACAATTATGTAGGAGGACATGTAAGAACATTTATTTCATCAAATAATTGTTGTCTAGTGCAAAATTACTTGTTCTTATCCATTGATGTCCTTTGTGACTTTTCATTTGCCAAGACAATGACAGTTTGCTATTTTTTTAGATTTCATCAAGAAATAATACTCCCAATGTCGAAAGTGGAGTTTCATTGTATGAAAATTCGATTTACATTGATACTTGTTTCTCACTGATATGATACCAAAAGCTAGGATTTATGACTTTATACTAAAAACGTTTTACGTGAATCTTGTCAAAAGCCTTAAAATAATTTTTAATAGTATGAAAAATCGAAATTTGGTATTTCGGGCCATCAAAGGTATATCGTACCGGTAAAAACAGGTAAGTAATGAAAACAAAACATTCACAGGGGTTGCATCTTTTTTCAAATTACTGTAAATGGTGTGTATAATTGGACGGTGATTACCAAATTATTGACAGAACTTCCAGCTTTAAATAATTTTTGGTTCAAAACCTGCGCATCTTTATTTATGACAAAGGAATTTCACATGAATCGATTAATTTTTGACTACGTGCTCACTTGCTGCCTGTTTCATTTTCACTCCATCTTTAGGAAAAGATCACATCGTATACGGACGAACTTTTGAACGAAGCTGTAGAACTTATGACATCGTCATGGGGTACAGAAAAACTGCAGGTACCAAAGTCAATGGAGGCTCCAAACATCCGGATGGTTCGTCTGCCTGTATCAAACGTGCTTGGAATAGAGATAAAAAATCTTGTAAGTAGTACAGATTAATTACATAAAATGCAAACCCGTAGATATTCTTAGTTGTTTAAAAAATTATATATCTTATGAATTGATTGTGCCAATACTCAATCTGGGAAAACAATCTGAAACAAAACAAAATGTAGTGAAATTCATTTGGAATTCAAATCTGCAAACACTTTTCAAAGTCGATTTGGATTTGGGATGATAAGTTTCAACAAAAACCATTGATGATAGAAGTCACAAGAAAACACGTCGTCTACGCCTGTACCCGACATTTTCTTACGTCTACATTCACACATCGTCATTGTACGATTAATTGTTACAAAGGAATAAAGGGAGTTATCCGTCTGTGATAAATATAAAACAACAAAAAGTCTTAAAGTTAAAGGAAAAACAAAATAAATGTTTATTACTGGCGAACGTTTGTTCGTTTGTTGGGGTTTAACGTCCGAGCAGCAATATTTCAGCTATATTCAGACGATGAACATGAAATTGATGATAAAATGAACATGAAATGATAATGAAATGAAAAAGGGATGGGACACAAGAATAATAGGGTCGACAAATTTTGATTGCCACTGGAAATGGGGAGAGGTGGGTAGGGTTTGGCAATTTAGCCTCCTGTGGCGGAGCCCTGTGGTTCCTACTCCGGGAGAATACCACAGTAGGGTTCTTTAACGTGCGAGGAACGTGGTATCTTTCCCAACACGGTGCACCACTATGGTTTGCGGACAGGTTTTCCGTATTATAGCCTGTCAAGGCCAGCATGTAACACAACAGGGGTACCCCATTCCACCGCCTGGGGCACACATCCCAGCTTCTCTGTGGGCAGAGCGCCCTAGCCCCTGGCTAAGGTTCTGAGCACTATTTAGTCGCCTTTTACGACAATCTAAGCGCTGTTGCAGGCCTATTCTTCAACACCCGAACATGCACGGCGCTACTGGCGAAAGAATGTTGTATTCGTGTGTGCTGTAAAATATTGAAAAAAACTATAGTATAACCATGCTTATAATCAAGAAACGAACTAAAAGGTAATCGCCTCATGACCTCAGCAATAAATGGATTACTATGGAAAATGGGTTAAGATCTCATGAATGACACAATAACTTTCGGTATCATGTATAAAAATAAATACAGTAAAAAATTAAACTAAAAACATGTCCTAATCATGCAAGATACACACAACTCATGTGCAATTCTGAGAAAGATAATCATATCTGAAAAATAAAAAGGCCCGGAAATATCTTACATGCTACTTGAAACAAAACAACATTGCTGGCAAACGTTATGACTAGTGTTACAAATTGATGTTTAGTTGCACAGAATATGTTTTAGCTTAAAACGTTTAAACCATTACAAAACAAATTCTTTCTTTTTTCTCATGTTCAGTATATATTTTTGCAGAAAATTCTAATGTCCAGACTCAAATCCTACTCTGATTTGACTGATGAGTTTCTAATAAAGCAAACTCAACACTGAAAATGTATTACATAAACACGTGGTGCAGTCGTAATTCAAAACTTCTTGAACGATGTATAGGGTGATTATACCGATAGAAATATATAACTCATTTTTGATTCTTCGAAATCTTCTATTATTGAAATTTATCACAAGAATACATCTTCCACAAAAACGAATTCTACCAGGAATTGTAAACAATGACATCATTATTTAGTGAAAAACCTGGTATGTCTGTAGTAGTATCTCATTTTGTTACAGGATGACAGCGACAGAGCCTTGACAGAAGTCACTGAAAAGTTTAAAATAGGAACTGCGATCACATGCTGTGATGACAAAGTTTACATCAGATTAAGTGCAAATATTTATAATACGAAAGAAGATTTTGTGAAACTGAACGAATTTGTGATGAAACATATTCTCACAAATGCAAACGATTAAAACGTGGTAACCAAAACAGACAACCTTCTTTACTGACTCTTTGCAAAGGAGAATATTTGCCTTACAGGCATATCGATAGACTCTTGAACGATGTACTTTAGATTTAATAAAATTGTATAAACGTAATGATCAGTTGTGAGATATTCTTTAAACTAAAACCCAACAAGTACCGGTGTCTGTACTCTCGTCAATTTTCGAAAGTAAAAGTTAATGTGTCTTTCGATCTCCTTTTTTTCTTTCGAAAATCCGTATTGTGACAGGTTGAGTGCCATTTATGAAATCACGAAAAATTGATACAAACTAACAATAATGGAAAAACGATAAAAGCTAACAATAAGTACAAAAGACGAACTGTAAATCGTTGCTCTCTAAGGACTTCCCAGATCTTAAAAAAAAATGGTTTATCTTGTAATAATGTTTATTTAAAATTCCTCAGCCCTTAAAACATTAGTTTACTTAGAATCATTGCTTACTTAAGAGTCTCTACCATGGAACCTATGAATGTTTATAAAATGAAATATCAAATCAGATACGTTTGATTCCAGTTAAAAATGTGTCCCTTTTTCACTACAAATAATTGGTCATCTTTTTTTCTCAATGTTCAAGTTGTTTTGAGAAAGAACACGGCTAGTTCCCAATAAGGCATATAAACCTTATAAATAATTATAACCATGATAAGTATTTGTGCTGTAAAGTGTAAACTATTGTATCAAAACAATGAGGTAAAAGTATGAACAAGTTCGTCAAAGAGGAACTAAATCTTTACATGGCACACATACAAAATGTCAGACGAGGAAATCATATGGTTTGCATCGTAAATGATATGATAATCATACATTACAGTTAGCATATAATTATTACATGATTATTATTTGTTTATCATATGTTTTTCACAAACATTTAATTATCATATGTTTTCAAGTCAAAATTAGCATATGAGAATCATGATAATTTACAATGAACACCAGATAGTAGACGAAAGTAGTTCGACAAAAGATATAAAACATCCTTTCCATGCTCCCAGTCCGAGTTGCTCATGTGCTTTTGTTACTTTGTATGTATTATTTTAGTTACTTAATGTTATTTGTTGTGTAAGATATTTTATGCCGGCATTATGTATTTATTGTTTTTAGCAAAAGTTCTGCAAACCAAATGCACTTAAATAATTGTCGGAATTGTTCGATGATCATTTATCGTCAATGTAGCGGAAAGGGAGACCACGATAAATGTTGTTATCTTTGTAAAACAATATATTTTATTGAACATCATGTAAAGTGGATTGTTTAATAATTCTACTGTTACCTATCGATAATGACTTCTTGTTTGTTCATTTATATAGTAGTTTTTTTTTCTATAAGTATCTGTATTTGAGAGAATAAAATAATCACATGTTTCACTCAGGGCGAAAGGTAAATGTCGTTGTTCTGTTATAACATTATTGAAAAGGGTTTCTACCGATTATATGCAAGATCCAAATTAATGAGCGACCTAAAGTGGGTTCTTGAATTTTGCTATATAGATATACATCTACTTGTTGGTCTTGCAGGAAATTAACAAGGTATAAACAATACCAGGTTGTGTTTGACCCTGCTTATTCCTTTGTTAAATGCACTAAAAGATTTCTTATTGCCTAAGTAGATGAAATCTAGGCAGTAGTCCAAAGGAATAGTCTTAAAGGAAAGTCCTTATAACAAACGGCGATATAAGGGCAAAAACCGGAAAACCAACGTAATGGTCCTGACTTGGTACAGGAGTTTCAAAAAAGGTGGGTTAAACCAGGTTTTATAGCGCGTTAAATCGCCAACTTCCATTATGGTTCATTATTTCCAGTGTATTTCAACACAAATGGGTAGCATCAAATTGCCACCAGTAAAATAGGTAAAACCTAGTCATGACAGTACGGAAGACATGAACAAAAAAATAGATCGAAAAGGACAAAATACAATAATCATTATGTAAATTCTAGACACAAGTTTCAAAAATTCTAGAACTTTGTGTGGAAAGTATGTCAAATTCAAGATGAAATAATGAAAAATAATAATAATATGCAAGTAAAAACTACAGAAAATTAAATTGAAGGTATTAGGAATATCCAGCATTTATAATATGTTTGTCAGAAACTGAATATTTTTCAATAAGATATGTATATCGAAAACAAGACTTTTAAGGCAGCGTATGAGACGTACTCTCTCATAACCTTGGTCAAAAAGCCTGTATTTTAGAAGTCATAATAGTCTCTATTAGCTCTGATATACCTTGACAAATGAGAAATGTAAACACCATACGCAGTTTTAGATTATATTGTACTGCTCAAGAATAGGATATATATATAATTTCAAAATACAAATCTTCTCATTTGTCATATATTTTTGTACTGAAATAGTAAATTTAAGGTTAAAGGTCTACAAATGACACTATAAAGCTTTCTTAGTCTCTCTAATTTCTAATTTTGGTGGATAAATAAACGGGATCCATTCTACAAATTAAGTATTATTAAAGGAGAAGACCATGTTATTGTGCCAGTCACGAAAATTAAATTTAAAAACGTTAATTTCCTTTTCTTAATTAATTAATCGCCATTTAAAATAAGGGCATTTTAATTTCCCGCTCCTGTGGTCGCCACCATAATCGTTTGACCTATGACGTCACAAGGTTTGTTTAGTGTGAAAGTAAATACAACTCAAAATATACGGACGAATATAGTAATGCACAAGGTGTGAGCAAATGTCAGACAAATTGACAAACTGCAGGATTTGCAGATATAAAGCTAGTGTGTCTGAGTTCATGTTGCCAGTCAAAAAAACCTTTTTGAATATATCTCTTTTATCATTTGTGCAGTCACAAGCTTGCAAAGACAGCATGTTTTGGTGATCAGAAAAACAGGAATGTAGAAATATTAATAGAATATTCATTGTTTCCACATAAATTATGCAGTACTTGTGTCAGTACCGAACTGACTTAATGACGTAACGAGCTAATCGGAAGTCATCGGTTAAAATCAATAAAGTCTGCTTACTATCGTCCTTCAGATAGAAGAGTTCTGCAAGATGGCTATCCACATTTACTTCAAAGATTTCGAGTTTTGCATAGCCTTGTGCATTTTACAAAAGCTCATTTTGCATTAGCCTACCTTAATGTAAATGTGGTCTTTCCTTTTCCCTTTTATGTAGAGAATATCATCAGTATAACGATATGTAAAATGATTATACTTTTTATTTCTTTCACAAGATTTGAAAGAACTCAGATTCATAGAAATAAAGGGAACAGATCGGTTTAATGAGGGACACAATTAGTGCCCATTAGAATGCTGATACTTTGTTTATCCCACAAAAATTCGAAATGCACCGCTTACGTAAAATAAAAATGTTCCATGATCGATAGTAATAATGAAATTAACGGGCAACTCGCTGGTTACAGTGTTGGTTCAACTACAAAACCAAAGTAATAACACATTTTTCTTTAATCACATCTTTTCCGTTTTATCGCATATGTGCTAATATGTCCTCTGTTTTTCATCATTTTGCTCATTTGGAGGAGCTATTTCTCAACAAGGAGTTGGCATTCCAATTGTACTAAATGTGCTCCTCTCCCAGCCGACTTGTTTTTATACATATATACGAAACTGAAATTCTTTAGAACCTATTAAAGAATAAAAAAGATGTTTAACTCTTTAACATTACATACAGATATATTTTCATTGACTTACATCTCGAATGTGACAATAGTGGTTATCCGCTAATTGTATCATGTGATATAGACCTTGTGACAATTTCATCAAAATTCCAATTCCATTAAGCGGTTTGAGTGGAAGTACCCTCAGACCTGGAGATGGACGAGCGGATTGAGTAGTGGTGCCCAGAGAGCTGCAGATGGATGAATGGATTGATATCACTATCACCATATACCTCCCCGTTTTCGGTTTATTAAAAAGGCTTGCTGGGCAGAGGCATTGGATACATCCAAATCTCACTTAATCCTTTTTGTGTTTCCTGGCTCCATGCTTCCTGTTTTTAGTGGAGTCCTAGTTGCTCATTTACTATTGTTTGTTATTACATGTTATTTGTATTCTTTCATATTCATGTGTCTGTATTCTATGTATGGTCCCTGGATTACATTCTTTTGATTTCCATTAAAATATTAGTTCTGTTGATAACTCCAATACGTATATATGTATAAAATTATATAAAAGCAGAAAAGAGCGTCCATCTAAACAACAACAAGACCTTCATTGTAATTTTCAAATCTATTACGAGCATCATAATGATAGACAAACAAGCAAATATATATACAGACAGACAGATGGGCGGACATCGTTCCAGATATCGTTCTGTATCAACATTTAGAAACAGATTTGGTATAGTATTTGGTAAAGAAACGATAACTAAGGTCACTCGTGGTAATAAATGAGACAAAACAATTTCTGCAAAAAATAAATAAAAATAAAGTATATTTTTTTAACGTGTGAGACTGATTTTGTTTCGCTACAACTATTCATTTTTCATTTACTTTTCTTTATCAACATTTAGATATAATGTTATGGTATAATCTTTCCGTAAGAAAGAATAAAGCGATAATGAAGGTCAAGCGTGATGATATTTATGGCAAAAACACAAACAGCAGCAGGCGAAAATAAAAAAATACAGAGGAACTAAAGTACACGCAGAAAAATTGAATAAGATGAGCCTTTATTTACGTCTGTGAACATAGAAGTGTTTTATTATTAATACAAAATCAAAATAGAAGTTGCATATGCTTAACATATACACTTTTATATGTTGTGACGGAAGAAGATTGTGAATAATTAGAGTACAGTTAATATTGACATGCTTCATCCTCAAATAAATATATCGTTGCAATAGCACCGTAAATTTAAGGCAAACGATTGCATAACATGGTTAGGTCCAATGTCTTTAAACATTGTTCTTAAAATAGCTATTGATGTTATGCCAAATGATTATATATACTCTTGTGAGACAGATAGCATAGTTTTGATTGAAAACTATTCTTTAAACTTCTGAATGTCCACCTTAACGTTGATTATTTTAAAACTTCTAATTGCCACCTCGGTTGCTTAAAGATATATTTATACGGATAAGTATGAAATTCCAAGACCATGAGTATTTTATTTTTTTTAAATCTTGACTTTCCGAAAATCTAAAGTCAAATTCCAAACTTTCGAAAAAGTCATATTCCTACAAAATGTACAATGTCCATTATTATATGAATCTTCGAATTTTAAATTCCAGAACTACAAGGAAGTAATACCAGAGAACTAAAAGTCGAAAATACATAGACTGAGGCTTGCACATGAACGTCCTACATTTAACCTATCTATAGTTTTGATTATCTTACGGACCTCCATGTCTGATATATTCCTTGAAGCAAAATGGCATTGACATTCCATTGATCGACCCTAATATTTAAGTAATGTTCCCTTTGTTTTGTTTTGTTTTGTTTTTTTTTCTTTTTGTATGTCGGGTGTGTGCAATAGTGTTAGTATGCGACTTAGGCTGTAGATTGTTTAAGGTTTTCAGGTATGCTGTACGATTCCCACTCGCTTGACACTTGTGTCTCTATTTTTTTTACGAAAATATGTCATAACGATAAAATTAGTAAGGTTAAAAATAACAGGTGTTGTAATATGAGAACTGATGAGGTTCAACGCTAGGAGAATTAGACATAACAAAATATTTTTGATAAAACAGAAATACAAAGACAGAAAGTAAATGACCATAAAACATTTAGATCTAGTTCAAAACTGAATATAGGAATGATTTATGTGGGGTTTTTTTTACCTTAGCAGTACACATCCGTTTTAATAAAAAAACGAACTAGTTTGGTTACGGAGAAATTAGAACAATTATGATAAAGCCATTGGGCAAATTTAAAATAAAATGCATGTTTTTGCTTGTATTTGCAATGTCAAATAATTGTATTGATATCGTTAATATTTTAAAAATACAATAGAGCTGTGTTTATGTCCTTAATGATGATACTACTAAACAGGTTTTCATTAAATGGGCTACATATTTTTTTATGCTCCCTGAAACCTTCAATGCTGAGATTAATTGGTTCAAGAATTGTTGTTTCTATATCATGATAACATAATGTATCAATAATATATTTAAACATTATTTAATATCAACTTTTACATTAATGCCGATCACGCCTATATTCCGCAATGCCATAACTATAATTGCCCTTGTCATGGGAACAGTCTACAGTCAAAACCTTATTATATTCAGCTGTTTATTACGTGTTTGAATTAAGACAAAACAGAAATCAATTCAAGATGAAACTTACCATGATGATTTTAGAAAAAAAAACATTACATTTCACAATATCACGCATTTCTCTATTTAACAAAGTCAAAATAAAAAGGGTATTTGTTCAACAAAAAAGCGTTTTTCCGGATATATATATTACCTGCTAAGTGTTTTGCAATGTTTAATTGAATGGCACCTTGCGTCGGAACTGTACTTCACTTAACCAATTGACGTAAATACCACATTTTTATCGGCTCATCTTGTGAACCATATCATATTTTTTACCTTTGTCTTAAAGATTTAGATAAAACTTCTTTTATTCAAAATTTACATTCTAGAGCAATAAACGCATAGCAGCGAAGAAGTATGAAAAGACATCGTATAAGTAGAAAATACAAGTGTTAAATAGGTGCTAGAGGCCAGTTTACAGGGAGTATATCTTTCCTATCGTCCAAAATTTTCCAATTCCTCTGAAACATATGATAAAATTCCACGTATAAGTGAATAACAAAATTTTTGACCAAAATGTCGGCTATAAATTTCGCTACAGTACCGAAGGTTTTTTATATGTCTACAGAAGAATAGCAAGCAACACACAAAAATGAAATTATGCAGAATTCTTAACGGTATGAAAGAAATATAATTACTTTTTTTAAAGATGAAACAATATTTTATGCCGATCGTTTGAAACGGCAAACATGGTACTTCTTTCTCTGTTTAATTGTTTCAAGAAAAAAAATATCTTATTGTGATAACTTTGCAATACAGTAAAACCTGTCTAATCCCGAACCCGTTTTAAAATTGAAAAATGGATCGATTTAAACAACTGTTCGTTTAGCCTAGGTTCAAAATACATTATTGTTATAAAGGGACTTTAGCAAGTTTTTGGTGCCGATTAAGTAGTAGAAGTTAAAGTAAAGGTGTAATTGTAGGTGTTTCTTTAATATATCTTCAAATAAGCCTAATGTTTTGAATATTCAATATTTTTGTTGTCTGTTAATAGCATACAAAGGACCTTCAAAGGAGTATATACTATGAGTTTGAGCCTTTTCCCGTTATTGCTATTCTTTTATTCTCGTGTGATATTGCAGAACATATTTCTCCTCATGCATGACTTCTTGTTATTCAAATGAGTAGTTGTTTCTAATTCCGTTAATGAGAATATACTCATTGAAACATCTGTACAACATACCGACATTTGCTAAAATAATATAAGGAATATTTTTGCATTTTGCAAGTTCATCTTTAGAGAATAATGTGTTTGACTATGAAAAATCAATCAGAGATAAAAATGAAGTAAAATATAATTATCTATTTCATTTTTTTTTAAATAAGGAAACGTAAAAGGTATAAAACAAATTTTTAAGACTTGAGAACATGCTCTAGTTTAAAAATCAAAGAAACAGAATCGTGTTCGGCGAACAATTTTCTATGATCAAGAACGATAGACATCGAAAAAATCAGCAAAGCCTTAAATATTGAACTTAACCGCCTTTGTAGAAACACAACTATCAACTACCTACAGAGTACGATTTTTATGTGTCGATAGAAGTAGAGGATTTGTTTTATCTTTTTATTATTGTTATTGTCTATGTAGATAAATTGAGTTATGTTAACACATTTTCTGTTTTGTGTCCCTCAAGTTTATTCTTTGCTAATAACAAATTTGTATAATAAGATTAGTATTCCGAACACAAAGATCTGATTTCCAGGAATTATTTTATCTGTCATTGGTGTGACAATTAGAGGTCAAGAACATCAATCAGTGGATTATTGTGAACCATGTGGAAGAGCATTCGTTGATAATACGGATATCAGAAGTTCATTTGAAAATATAGCAGAAAAACTATTTCATCTAGTTGTAGAAACCCGAAACGAAATATGTAAACTTTATAGGGTAAGTATTTGAAATATAACTCTTCCGGAAATGGCCCTTTGCGAGTTAAGATGACTTGTGTAAGACAAGGTGAGGCGCGCTCGTGTTCTAAAATTGTTCTCATAACCAATGAAATATGACAGCGCCATAGACATATTCAAAACATAGGGCAGAGAAAATGTGACGTCACTATAGACTATGTTTCCAGATCGCAGCGCTCTCAATGAGAAGCGAACACTCCTGGAAGAAATTCTTGGTCTTTTCAATTTTTCCGCTATTCCGCAACGCTCCTTACGTGAGGAAGACTTGAATTTCCCATGAACTTCAAATACAGAGTCTTGTTTCTATTTTTTAAGTTGTTTGCTGTTCTAGTTAATTTACTTTTCGTTTTTTTTTTTTTCGGGTTTTTTCCTAATTTTTTCAGTTCCTTAAAGATAACTTATTAAGCAAAAATCTAGTTACTGACGACAATTAGGTAGCATTTCCATAGTTTTGTGCCAAACGACAAACTAACTAAACCAATAAATGACTTCTTTTGACGTTTGAACGTGAATGTTCAATGTTAAAACAAGAAATAAACAAACGAAGAATTAAACAAATGAACTTCCATGCATTAAATTTCATACTAAATCTGATGAAACGTTAGTATAAAATATTTTTAAACACATAAAATATAATAGTTTAATGATGCCACATGTATGAAGTTGCTAAATAATCTAAGATCTTTTCACCTTAATATAAAATTCAATAATCATCAAGTTTTCATAGACAGAATTTAACAAATATTAAATGATTAATTGAAATAAACTTGACTGGTTGAATATCTGCATATAAAAATCATTTTCCGTAAAATTCATATTGCTTAATGTATATTGATAAATGCAAATATAAAGCAGAAGATCAGCTATTAGTAGATTTCGAATATTGTTAAAGCACTTTTATTGGGGGATATTAGTTATCGGGGACAAACAAATTAAATGCTGGTTCGTGGATTCTTGAATTCTTGCTGTGACATTTCCCACAGTACAAATAAACGGAAAATAGGTATGTTATCAGGAATGTGATTTTTGGGTTGAGTCAATCATGAAATCGACGAAAATTTAAACACAACGAATATAAGTACTTTCACAGTAAGCACACAAGCTTTGGCTATAGGAAGGGACAGATACCATAATTTTGAAAGTGTGCACTCACTTTTCATCACAAAAAAATACGTATCGAGACAAACGAAACTTTAAGAGAAACTGTGCTAATATACTTAAAATAAATCTTAAATTTCTGATTTAATGCTGAATTCTGAGGTCTATTTGAAATCTAGCATCTGTTATTTTTGTTCTCTTTTCTTATTGTCTATTTCTATTATATATAAATACGACTGGTACATTATGGTCAAAAATGTAATTTGTTTCTAATTTTACTGTTCCTGAGCATATTATTGTCTGTATTCATGCCATAACTATTTATTGTAAATGTGTTTGCCCAAATAAATATTGTCTTCTGTAAGGTTGTCCCATATCAAACGTCTTTTTTAGTATTTTCTGTATATTTAAGATGTTTGTGTACACTGACAGTTCAAAATGCCCACTCATTACCAAATAAATAGATGAGCTTACAAAAGTTATAAGAATTAAATATTTATAAAAAAAAAGTGCTGTAAACGTACTAATTTTCGCTATGTTCGAAGTGGACAGAAAACGCCAAAAAAACAGTACCCGCCAAATTGATTTTTAACACAATATAATGTGAAGCATTTTTTAAAATCGCGAAATATGATACCCGCGAATATGTTCATTTGACATAACCCTTTATTGTATTCCAGCTGCAGTTGTCTGCGAAACCAAATAATAATACATAAACTATTATAAACTTACAAAATAACATATTCTACATTTACATTACATTTAAATATGTTTCATACACATCTGTAATTTTAAATTTCAGACTAGAATACATGACAGTGACATGGCGAGAAATTACAACAACCAGCCAGTATCCTATACGTACAATTCAAGTCGATATGTAAGATTTAGAGGATAACGCAATTTTAGTCTCATATTGTTGAATATTTTACGTATACATTTGTAGTATGTTTAAAAGTAGATCGAAAAGTTAGGCACTGCCAATCGTCGTTCAAATGCACGACACGAAAAAATGAAGAACTGAATATAATAAAAGATATACAAAACAACATATAAGACTTTTGTAAATGTATTCAAAATAGAATATCTCAAAGTTTTTTTGTTTCCAAAAGTTTTGGAATGTTGTTAAAACTATCTTAGATCAGATATCTCCAAGGTAAAGACTGTGTATACTGTTTGTTTTACAAATACTCCCGGTTGGAAAATGTGTCTATGTTATGACGTCACAATTCACTATTCTGTCATGAAGCTGTAACGTACGAAACTAATTTTACTCTTATGTCTTTTTGTTAATGGACTACTATTTTCCAACATTTTCTTTGAGTGGTAATTGCAAGTACGATCAAGAATGTCATAAGATGATTTTAATGCACATTGGAAATCAAGTACGGTATTAAAAAGTTGTACTGTAGACGAAATCAAAACAGGGTTTACATGCTATCTTTTATAAAATAGATATCTCGTAAGATGATGATGTAATTTAATGTATGAATATCTTGATAATTAAGGAAAATATTAAAAAAAAAAAATAACAAAAATAACAAACTAAACGAGAGGTAGTAAAGCATCGATCGAAAACAAAACATAATCATTGTCACTAATAGCTTATATTCTGTTATGAATATGTCTTTATTGCAGAAATCTAAACTCGTTCAGTCGTATGATACACTGACAAATATAGCTATCTACCGTAAAATAACAGACTTCTCCCTTGATGAATACCAAGTGAGGTTTTCTAAACAACAAATGAGATGGTTACTATGTAGCTTACAAGTTGTTGCTCGCCAATATGGAAAACTGATTCCAAGATCTGTATGTCAAAAATCTATAGTTTTAGAAACTTGGCCTCGGTCTATTGCCGAATACAATCAATGGAGTTATTCAGTCTTGAGAAACAATATGTATCAGTTTTGTTTAGTCAGAAATTCGTTATCACGAGTAGTACCCGGGATGACCTCCAGTAGATGTATGAGGACTTCTTTCAATGTTGATAACTGTTAAAACTTCAATTCGATGACGCAATGATACAATCAATGTGCTCTACAATATCCAAGTGTTTTATATTTTTGTTTCTTTATATTGTTATATATACTTTAATTATAGGTTTTAGGTTGTATTCAAAATATGTTGTTATTCAAGTACCAGTCGGTGTAAGTATCAGGCAATGTGTGGCTTACCATTTTTACAATCTGGTGTTGTTTGCCTAAAATACATAAGCAACCGAAAAGCTATTTAAATTTATCCTGAAGCAACTGTACGAAGATATTTTTACTGGTTATTTAAGAAAAAAGGGCGGAAAATTTTCCCACCATTTTTCCATAGCGCATTTTTACTACATTTGACCTATCAATATCTAAAAAGACAAACTTTACAAATACTTTGAAGGTGTAAATCTTGGATAATGCAATAAATTCTCTGCGTTTTTGTCTTCATGTACCTAACCTTCTACAAGTTTTGACTGATTCTAAGAAGTACATAATAATGTACTACTTTGATCCTTATAATATACATAATTCTATGGTAACTTTAGATATGTAATATGGGTCTTAATTTACTTGATAACGAAACAAATACTTAAGTGAATTATTTACTTTGATTTCTGATCAGCCTTCTGATTGGTTGGTTACGTTGGCCAAACTGTTTTGTTTTTTTTTTGTTATAGCCTTTTTTATTTTTTTTTTAAATTAGTGCATCACTAACTTCAGCTGATATACAATATTCAAAGAATCTAAAACCAACGAAAGTTTTGAAAAAAAATATTATACTTTGATACACTGCTTTTCCTTTTTGAAGTGTGCTTAATTGGAGAAATAATCAAGGGAACCAAGATTCTAGAGGAAATCAAAAGAAAGTAATCCAGGGACAAAGACCAGACGTGGCCAACAGACAAACATAACAGGAACATAAATTAACCAAAATAATACATATAAAGTAACGAACGTAAAAGAGCACTTCAGACGCCACAAAGAGCTGGGAGCATGGACAAGGTGTAATAGAAGATATAAAAAGGGGGATTTGATTATAGTGTGTATTTGTCAATGAGAATAACTCTCTTTGAGGAATGGGGATGGAGACAATGAAGAATGGGAGATGGTATACAGTGTAAATGGGATTTTTATCATTGAATACGTTGTGCTATGTATAGCGATATGAATCAGTTCGTTATCAGTTGAACAAGCGTGACCAATATAAAGGAACCTTTCAGATGAAATATAAATAAAAAATGTTGTAAATGATAAAGCATATCTCCAAATATTTTGGAAATTCAAAAAGTTGATATTCAAAACAATTATGAACGTACCAAGTTCTACTGTACAATGAAAAAAAAATACGAATTGAGCAGAAAATCCCTAAACATCATTTTTGTTGGATTTAATAAATCAACTGTTCGAAAAAAAAATTTTAAAAAAAGAATTATTGTTCCTTAATTGAATATCTAAGGATATTATGTGATCTGGTAACACTTCCTTTTAGGCCACGACTTTGTAACCTTATGTCAAAATACCTGTTTTAAACAATACAAGATTTTTCACCTTTTGAAAAAAAGGAGGAAACAAAATAAACTGAGACAACAAAATAACATTAATAAGGTACACAATTTTAAAAAAAAAAATATATTAATACTGGGACATTTAACAGGAAGTTATAGCGTTACATTGCATTTTACTAATTGTTTCAACATATCTGTTATCTAGATGACTGAACACATTTGAAATAGTGTTTAATGTCACAATGTACTAATCCTTGAAGTACACCTTACTTTATTACCAAGGAGACATTCAACGTCTGTTTTACCGATTTTTGCGATCTAATTAATATTTTTTTTCTATGTTAATTGTACAATGAACGAGAGGTCAGCTGATAATTTATTGTACTACTTTTTGGTTATAAAAAAGGTGATGCTAATTTCATTTATTATTACGAAAAATTATCAACCGTAAGTGTATTGGACTTATCCATATGTATTTTGATGGCTTTTGTTTTTTTAAATATTGATAAATCATAAGATATTATTGCATGTGATAGTGATAGTTGCTTGTCGTTTGCAACTTTTGTATGGTCACAATGCTAACACTTCGCCTATGTTTACAAATGCTTCCACGGGTGACGTGTGAGCAAGATGGTGATTCTTCCGTAAAATATTTTATTGTCAATAACTCCTGAAGATTTTGCTCATTTAAATATTTTATTTCGTATTTTAAAAAAGTAATGTAGACAAAAATCACAATATTACTGAACTGGATTTGAATACCTCAATGTCAATATTAGACGGTAAATGACATTTGGAAACGCAGGAAAATTTTGTTCACATGAAGTTGACCTAAAACATTATCTATATGAAGCATCTACGGAATGTATTTATAATGCTATAGTTTACAATCCTTTATCATTTTTAATCTTAATCTAAATTTTGATGTATACACGTACATTTATTCAACCTTAAGTTTAGGATGAGTCGATTATAACTTCTAATGAGATCAAACGGAAATTTATTTATAGTACAAATCTAACATCCCGACAAAAAAATCAAACTTATAAAACAAAAAAGTGACATGAGAATGTGAAATAATAGTTAATGAAAACTTATATGGCAGTATGGACGGTTTCATATCACCTGTTAGCTCACTCTCACTAAAAAATATTTTTCAGTTTTCAATTGTTCAAACAAACCATTGTTATTGAGCGCAGGTTGTCACAAACAAACCCAGTATTCAATGACATCTCATTAAAAACACGACAGTATGCCACTCTGTTGTATTTAAGGGTGGCAAATATCCATTGTGCGTATTGTGCACGGCTCTTTGGTAGCTGATTATTAGGTAATTTCATAGATCGTTTACAGGCACGTCTTGGTATTTGAATTCCCTGATGTTTGGCTAAGCGTTTTAGAGCACATGTTACGTATCGAAGCTTGGCGTTTATCTGTGCTGTATCTCGTAAAAATATTTGTCCAGACATTCCCGGCTTGATCATATGGTCATCAAGCTTGCGCAGCAGATATGCAATTGTTACCAACTCTATTGCTTCCGTGATGTTTGGATTCTGAAAGGGAAAATTACTCTATCTTCAGAAATGTTTCGTTTTTAATACATTATATCATATAATTTCAGATGGGACTAAAGTTTATTTATTCTGTAAATAGTTAACCTCAGTCGAAAAGGTTCTTACGACAGCAACTAAGTCGTTTCATTTCAGTTAACGTATGACAATCTGAACACTTATATACGAACAAAACAAAACAGTTTGGTTGTTCATTTAATTAATGCATTATAAAGTCTCAGATAGTACATTTATTTGATATTTTGGTATATTGGTTTTATAAATGTTTTCCGTATGCACTTGCCAAATCAGGTAACTCGAATCATAACATTCAAAAACTTTAAATTAGAGCAAACGAAAAATACTCAGTTGGTGGTTCTTTAAAACAAGCAAACTTACTGAATGTCTTAAACGCAGTGGTGGGATAAAATTGACAGGAATATCAAAATAAGTAAATCCATTGGTACTGGAAATGTCATCGTCAAAGATATCTCTACTCTAAAAATGACAGAAAGATGATGTGTTAGTTTAACTTTTTAACAGCCATTGATTATGAACGTCAATGCAGTGTTTCTTTTATCGCAAAATATAATTAAAAGAAATGCACTTAATGCAATTAATTCCAAAGTTTTTTTTATATGTAGAATATTTGTATTCCAATCATCATATTAGGTTACCTAGTTACACTTTGATTCCACTGTTGCATTTACGTTTGAAGTTTGTTAAGAATATAAAACTCAACTATAAGCAGTTAAATATATTCTATGATCTACTAATAAATAGAGTGTGATACAAATCAACAGAAATTTACATACAGGAACTTTAAAATATCTGATAAAGTGAGACTTCCGGTTTCATCAAAGATGAAACAGTTTTATCTGAACTAAGCGCCACACGATTGTTTCTTCTAGACCTACTTTAGACAGGCTTTTCGAAGTTCTTGTCAAATATTCCAATCAAAATTCATTTGACGATCGCATAACTTAGCGTTAAATTGTTTTTATTTTAGTACCAGGGGTGGGTTTCTCCAAGCTATCTTGGGGATAAGACGTGTCCTAAGACATTCATCTAGGATTCATCTCTGTCCTAAGTCATGTTCTCGAAGCCATCATAAGTTAAGACGAGTCGCAATTTTCAACCTAACTATAGGACGACTAAATAGGTGTCTTAAGATCATCTTATCGAAAAAATTACCACAGAATGACCGGCACGCGTCGATTCAAACATACTTTTAAGGAATGTGTATGATTTGAAACTTTGACCTGAATATTTCACAGATTCAGTGACACTTTATTAAAACAAAATTGCTAATGTTTCTATTTCTAACACATACATGTAACAAATGAAAATCAATAACTTCATTCGGTTTTTAAATTTCCTCACATGCATATAATTGAGACATGTCTGAGATAGCTTCGAGACACAACTTAACATGGTCATAAGATGATCCTAACTTCATCCTTAAGTTGGTCTTAGGACGTGACTTAGGACATATCTTAGGATAGCTTCGAGAACCACACCCCAGATTTCTACGATGTCTTTGAGGACTGTCTGTGGCATCAGGCACTGTTGTGATCTTATGCGTTACTTACTCTCATATAGTGACACATTTCTTGTGTATTTATAGCTGATAAACTGATTAGTTGCCTTTGTATTTCTTCTTTTAGATCTTGGGTGTGGTTTTGACAATTTTGATCATCTCTTTGATGATATTCTGGGCATACTTGACAATGGTTTACACGGTATATTACATCTTCCACTTGAGCAAAGGTCTTTGCAAACACAGTTGCGATGATGACAAAACAATCTATAACTAACAAAAAGTTAACTCGTTGCACAAATATTGAACTATCAGTTGTTTCCTTATCAATAAATAGTTGAGTATCGGCACAAAAATGTCGATAGGAAGCGGTAAATTATTTGAAACTATTTATGGCCTTATTTACATTTAAATTAATACAAATTGTGACCCAAATTCATTGAACTCAGTACTTCCAGAGAGGGCTATGGTAATGTTACGTAAAATATTTCGTACTACGATACCCCTTACTATAACAGTGCATCAAAATAACAAAGCTATGCAATTTTGTATGGTTCTAAATATTTTTAATGGTTCAGTCGATATTTATTCAATTATGTGTGTATTAGTTCCTCGTGTAATTAAATTTTCGATTAAAATATATGGTCATTTTACCAGGTTATTGTTCATGCTTAGGGCGTTGGTATATATATTAGATCTTATTGAGACGAGTATAAATATTAATTCTCGATTGTAAAAAGAATTAGCATTTTGTCTTTTTTTTTTATTGATTAATTTGATTTTGTTTTGTCTTTGTTTTTGGTTTTTGTTTTCTGCATTTGCCTTTGTTTTTGTTTTTGTTTTTTTTTTGTTACTTGTGTATGTTTTTTTTTGTTTTTTTGTTTTTTGTTTGTATTTGTTTGTATTTTTTTGTTTTTTTGTTTTTTTTTATTACTATTCCTTGTATTTTTCCATTCTCTTAATTTTTGTGCTGATTGTTCTTGCTTTCTTTCCGTTGCATGTTTGTATATTTGATTTTATTGTACAATATTTTCAAGCAATCATTAAATTGCTACGAATGTCATAGACAACATTGTAAAATATGTACAAAAATAAAAAGGCGGTTTAATTAATATAAATGTTTTTAAAGGCTCAAAAATGAAAAACCTATAAACAAAACTCGAATTTTGTTCTCCAGTCACTAATAATGAGATTTTTTTATATTTAATTTTGTTTCGCTCCATTATAATAACTGTAAGGCAAATATTTCTATTTTGTTTACTTACCTTTCATTGTATTTTGTAGTTGTATATTATTTTATTGATCAGTCTATAAAGAACAAGAATCTTAAATACAAAAATCAAAAGAAATTTACAAAAATTCAGAATTTCTAACGAGAAGTACTTTTCAAGAATTCACTAATTTTAGAATTTTGTGATGAAATTATGATTAATTAATTATTTGAGGTATTGGATCCGTTTAACCACAATAACAATAATTTAAATGTCTGCATCATTATGCTCGGTGTCATAAAAGGTTACCATCATGATTGTATTGTACGATAAATTTTATATGACAAAAGATTATCATTATGGTTGTATTTCATTAAAGGAACACTTATAGATGGTTTAAATTAATAATGATTTTTTTTAAATAATGAACCAGTTCTAATAATTCTTATTAATACGAAAAAAAAATCCCACCGGTTGTCAAATAGTCCGAAATGCACACCTACGTACGTCCGTTCAGTGCTTAGTTTGAACCAATTATGGACATGATTCTGTAGTTTTGGATAAAATCGTTGTGAATTTTTAAGGCCAAATCTAAACAATATATATACTTCATTCGAAGGAATCCAGCGGGTGTCTTGAATTCCGCTGTCTAATACGAAAGTCTAATTGAATCAGGAATACAATGTACGAGTATCAGAAAAATCTGTCATTAATAGTGCATAATTGTCGAAATCAGAATACTATATCCCTATCAAGGCAGAAAAAAAATTTAGAAGTAAGATATCCGAGTGATTTTTCTTGAACTAAGTCAGCAGTTTTTTTTTATAATTTGATTCTTATAAAGATGAATCTTCCTGCTAAAAGGTTGTGCTCAGAACAGTGCTTATAAACGTGCCAGTGGTACCGTGAAATATCAACTTAGCTTAAACAGCAATACAAATATTATTTTCAAAATCAATTTCGATTTTTATTCAAGTTACTGTGTATTTGCTTCGAATTGCATTCATACTGTTTGTGTTACAAATGCATTTATTTTTTTTTTGTAGTCATTGGATAAATCCTTTACTGATACCCTTTACCACTAAGTCACTATACATACGCTCTAAAATATCACGTTTTTCGCTATACATTATCCGGTCCTGTCATTGTTAACTCTTATATTACGTAACGAGTGTTTGTACTCGTTCTTTTATTATTCGTCTATTATTTTGTTCTATGCCCAACGGAAACTCGTCGTTAACAAAGATCTATGCCATTTTGAAACAAAAGAGGAGTTGTTAAAAGCCAATGAAAGGTAAAATAAAGAAAGATGCTACCTTTTGTTTAGTAGAAGAAATATGCATGTTTTATGACGAAAATATAGAGATGTAGTAACAATTTTGTTAATAAAAGACCAGATAATCAAGTCAAACAGGTGAAAATATAAATTATGTTTAGCTTAGAATTTTCCGAAATTAGGAAATTTATTATATAAAGTATATAACTGTCAATGCAGAAAATATCGTTCCCGTAGCTGCATCTAAAATTATTACACTCAATGAATACAACATGGTAAAACCACGTTGATTTTCAAGTGCATATTATCAATTTGCACTTCGAACGCAGTAATCGGGGTTATTAGCATGTACAGTACTTCTTAGGATAGTTACTGCAAGGCACAAATTGACGAGAGCTGTAATGCTCTGTTTTAACAAGAGAGTTGAATTATTTACGCAATTACCTAACAGAGACAAAAGTGAAGATTGACGAGGCAACAATGTAGCAGTGGGCGTTTATTTCGTACTTTACAATATATTTGTCCAATGTTGTAGACGTGTTTTTTATAATAGAATAGTAGACGATCAGCATTCTAATCGGAACAATTTGTCCTCCATTACTCTCTGACCTATTCCTTTACTCTTATTGGGCTGACTTTATTGCTGATCTGGTCCATAAGAAGACACATCGTTTGACAGAACTTTTGATCTCAGTTCCCACTATTTAGATGACGTACAGTGTCTTAACAATTTATACATCGCATCTACCCTAAAGATCTTGAGTTAAGAGCCACTACAGACACTATGAAGTCAGCATTATATCTTCACCCACACTAACAGATCGATGGAAAAGAAAAGTTTATGACCAAACTATACGACAAATGTGATGATTATTTATTTTGAATATTTAACTCTCTGATCATCTTTATCAATAACTATTCAGAACCTTTGTGTGGAGTTTTCTTACAACTCACACGTTAAGAAGCCATAGCTGACCGCAACCAAGCCGACTTTACAGCTGATCCGATCCGAAAGAAAGAATATCGTTTAGTTAGATCCTTAATTTTTAGTTTCCGCTATATAGATGACGTATTACCTTTAAATAATCCTAATTTCGGGGGTTTGATACATCGCATCTACTCCAAATAACTTGATATAAAGGATATTACAGACACTGTAAAGTCAGCCTCATATCTTGACCTGCACATAGAAATCGATGGTAAAGGAAAACTATTGACCAAACTTTACGACAAACGTGATGACTTTTCATTCAGAATTGTTAACATTTCTTTCATCTGTGGCAACATCTCTTCAGTACCTGCGTATGGAGTGTTCATATCACAACTCATACGTTATGCCAGAGAATACCGAAACTACAGACTTTTTGTATCAGGCTAGACTTCTAACAAATAGGCTTCTGGAACTACAAGATCGAATTCCTTACTACAGACGTCTTATGATCAGGATCGTTATGGTGTATCCATCTGCGCCATGAAACTGATTTATTCAACGTGTCACAGTTTTTCTTTCCTCTTTCCTCTTTCCTCTACCCCGGACTTGCCTTTTTATGAGCGACTCGGCGGGTGTTTCTAGAAAAGCAGAGGCCGCTTACCTGTACACCTGGTTCTAGTGGAGTCGGAGTTACTCATTTGCTTTAGTTACTTTGTATGTATGATTTTAGTTATTTCATGATTTTGTAGTGTATGTCTGTTTTCCATGTCTGGTCTTTGTCCCTGATTTTTATTCTCTTGATTACCGCTGTAACCTTGGTTCTCTTGATTATTCTTTGAACAATTAGGCTTTTAAAACAGAATTGTTTTGCTGCAAGAATAAAGCCATCATTACAAAATGGTCGTCATTATTAATTTGCCGATCGTTATGGTGTATCAATTTGCACCATGAGAACCGATGTGTTTACCTATTCACCATGTCTTAGTTTTACTTTCCTCAGTCATCTACTCCGGGCGTAACATTTTATTTTTTAATAGAAACTCGGTTGGTGTTTCTTGAAAAGAAGACGACGCTTAACCCATCGGTGCTCCTGGCCAATGTTGTCAGTTTTTAGTTGAGTCCGGAATGCTCTTTACTTTTTTTCTATGTGTTATTTTGATTAATTCATGTTCTTTCTTGTGTGTGTCTGTTTTTCCTATATAGTATTTATCTTTGGGATATATTTAGTTGATTTCCACTGTCATCTTGGTTCCCTTGATTACTCTAACATACCGGAAAGTAGGTATGATAAACCTTATACAAGAGAAAAGAAGAATACATCGCTCTTAAATATCACTGACTATAACAACAGTCAAAACATATAGAATACGACAAGTAACCATGCTAGCAAATAAAACAAAGGGTCTGGTATGTTCACATCGGCTTCCCAAACTTCACCAATCACCATAATATAGATTTATTTCCTCTGCAAGTTATTGCTCAGCAGCCAGACTTCCTTTTTTACTTACTTATATCACTAGTGCTTGCACATGATACCATAAACATCTAATTATAATTTTTTTGTAACAAAGCTTATGAAAATAGTGGAATTGACTATTTCTGGAGTTTAAAAAGAAAACTCGCTTGTAGTGCTTGTTAAATAAAATGCCCATGTGGGGTCTTTCGAATCTGTTCTATGTTTTGATTTTTCTACCCTATACACTATAGTTACGAATAATTTCATAAAACAAAAATTTGCATATCTTACCAAACGATCTTTTCATCAATCGGGATGCTAATGTATATGTGTTCGAATTCTTTAAGACCATTTTTTAAAACGAAAAACATTTAAACCACATTATATAGACTTCTTAGGTGTGTTTACATTTATTAGACACCTATTGGTGAACTCTGTAAGTATTAACTATTGTTATAGGGGTTAAATGATGGTGAATTTGTTACGTTTTACCTAATCTGTTTCTTTTTCTATTCTATTTCTTACAGCTTTCGAATTCCTGGCAGACAGCATTCACGTTCGCTTTGGCAATGCCGTTTATCGCCAAGTTATTGGAATTCAAATGGGGACCAATTGTGCAACACTTATTGTGGACCTCTTTCTGTATTATGACGCATCACAATGTTCAGCTAGAATAAATAAAGACCCTTTCAAAAATCATTTGGTAGATACATTTAATAACACCTACAGATATTTGGATATTTTTGCTCATGACTGCGTCGATATCAATATTTATACTAAAGATACAGAACTGCAGAACATTCTTTGAATAAAGCAAATATTGATACAAAATGAGGATGTCCGTTTCTTTACCTACGTTTTAATAGTGGTAATCTTAATACTAAAATTTTACGATAAAAGGGACGCATTTTCACACCGCATTGTGAACTATCAATTTTAGATGGGGACGTCACCTTGTCACAATTATATAGTGTTTAAATATCACAATCGATTCGATTTGCTCTTTTTTATCAAAATATTTCGGATTATAACAAAAGAAATCTTTATATAACAGAGAAATTACTACATGAAGGTTTTCGATATCACAAGCTCGTAAAATAATTCACAAAATTTTTCGACCGATTCAAGGAACCCATTCTCAATACAGATATACTTGTAAACGATTAATATGTGCGGGTATCGCCGACCCCATATTTATATAGTATTTTCGACTTGACATGGGTTGTGTCCATATTGTATGACTACTGATGTACTGTGGTTCTCAAGCCCAGATGGAAGATATTGGGATTTATATTACATACGATGACGACATTTGCATGTTTATACTGGTCTGGAACTGGTATGTCGATTAACTGCTAGTAGTTCCTTTCTCATTTTTGTAACGTACAATAAGTTTCTTTAGTTTTGTTTTACCAAAAGACTCAGACTTTTAACTGATTTTTAGGTGTCATATGTTTTTCTATATTTAAATTAAGGAGAAGGTTGTGATTATGCTTTCTTTAACCCCGCCGCATGTTTTTTATGCCTGTCCCAAGTCAAGAACTTCTGGCCTCTGTATGTATAGCTGCATGCTCAATTACAGTTTTATGTTGCTGGAGTATATGGGTTCAACTATTTTGCTTTATCTGCGTATAATGTTGTTTGTGGGGCCAGCTGCAACTTGCCCTGATGTGTGAGGTATTCTTGGTCTTATAACCCATTTTGATGGTAATATTAAAACGTTTTCAACTAAACATATATCAAAAGTATTGAACATTGATGTTCAAACACAGACACACAAAAGGACGTAATGTACAGTAGATCTTCCAACAACACCAGAGTTCAAATACCAGCTATATTCTGACTTATAGAAGAACAGAATTCCAAGATTTGTCAAGGTAGTAACACAGTGGTAGTTCAAGACGGATAGTTTTACAGGAGGAAGTCTGCTTTTTGTACAATATTACATGTACTGGTAAATAAAATTACCACGCAGAGCACATGTTCCACTTGAATTGCATCAACAATTTATCTGTGCATTTATTGTAGTGTCTCAAGTTTCAATAAGAAACGTAGTACAATCAACGGAACAGGTATCTTTTTTTATTCAAGATCCATATCATTTGTATTACTACAGCTTCCACTCATAAAGGAATATAGATCCACATCCTCGATGAAATCATTAAGAATCTCAGATGTAGTTTGATCTGAGTAGTCATGTACTTCTTCTTCGTTGCTACTGTAAGTACATAAGCATATACTCTGTAAGGTTTATAAATTTTGTGTTTCATTTAGACAAGGCCAACGTGTCGAGAAAAAAATTGCAAATTAATCGACAATTTATTATTACCCATGAGAAACAGATCGCAGAGTACTTCAGGGCAAATAATAGTACCGGCAAAATTTATTTCTAACACTAAATCATACTATTTATTTTTTGAAAATTTTCCCCTCGAATATGTTCACTTGATCGAATTCACGTCGAGTAATAAAAAGGTAATAACAAAATTACCAAACCTATAATTTCATTATATAATAGTCATAAAAGTAAAACAGATGACAATTTCAAGGCGGCTAAAAACGGAAAGTTTCCAACATAACAATATATAATTATTTATGTGCCAGGAAAATCGTAACCATTTATGTTTGATTCACTTGTTACATGTTGATACTAAAAACTGAAAGAAAAGAAATGACAGATATATTGAATTAATTTCAATAGCTGTTGTGTACATTTGAAAACAATACGTGCAACACGTGTTTCAGACGATTTTCTCTTACACACATAAAATATTACAGTTATTCTTTGAATAATACTTTACGACATATTTGAAAAGATTAATCACAATTTAACAACTTACTCTTCAGATTTAAGTAACCAAATGAATTTCTTGTATTTCTTCATGGGGTCAGATTCGTCACTTTTTCTCTGGTGTTCTGAAGCAATCATTAAAATACACCAACTGTAGTTAAGTTTTGTCTCTGTTATATAACGTTTCGTTATGACATTTGTTTTATTTGTATTATAACAACGAGTTACTATCATTGCACGAAATATTATCATCTATTTTACTTCATCTGGTTTTGGTTTTGTCAGTCAGGCGGATTGCCAATGATGTTTTAAGTTATCCTAACGCATTAAGTAACTACAGTAGGTATTCGCTTTAAAAAAAATGTTACATGTAGCATTTTCACGATAGAAAACAACTGAATACACGATATAACTAATGTTCTAATATTTTGTGCTTCAAAGCTCTTAAGGCCACAGCCATGGTTAAAACATTGATAAACACGTAACCAATATTTCGTGCAACTCACAGTCGGTATCTTTTTTTTAAAAAAAGCAGAAACTAATCCTATTAGAATCGAAATAAATCACAGAAACTCCATTTTATCATTGTTTTACCGTGTGCTGTCCATTTATGTCATTCTTTAACCCCCTGCTAAAACAATGCAACATAAAATGGAGTTACCGTGATTTATTTCTTAATTCATTGTTGTATTGTTTATGCGCGTTGAACTCTTTTTGTTTGTTAGACATTATATATACCACTGTAATACTTGTTCAGTGCCTGGTCTTTTGGTATGTTTGGATACCAGTATCTCCATTCGTCTTTGCCCCGTACAAGTAATATAAATGGGCTAATCTGGAAATTTTTGTTCGTCAATGGTTCCATATGGTCTATGGTATCTGAAATAAACAAATGTAGGGGTGTTTTGTTTTAATACGATTATTCCATCAGTCATTAGAGTTTCAATAAGTAAATGTTGGAGTGTTCTGTTATTTGAAAGAGTAATAACAGGAACCAATATTCTGTCGGAAATCAAAAGAATGTTATCCAGGGACAAAGACCAGACCTGGAAAAAAACAAACACAACAAAGAACATAAATTAAATAAAATAATACATACAAAGTAACAAAAATAAATGAGCAACACGGCCTCAACTTTATACTGGGAGCATGGATCAAGTGCACCGGTAGGGTAAGCGTCCTCTGCTTTTCTAGAAACATCCGCCGAGTTGCTCATAAAAAGTCAGATCCAAGGTAGACGAGATAGGAAATAAAAACATTAGCATGTTGAACAAAACACTTTTCATGGTGCAGATGGATACGCCGTAACGAGTTCATGATGACACCCATAAAACTTCAGTAGGGATGACTTCAATTTTGTAGCAACATAACCCTGTTCTTAGAATTGTAAGAAGTCTAGCGCGATACAAAAAGTCTGCGTATGTACGACAAGCTCTGGCATAACGTTTGAGTTGTGATATGAAAATTCAATACGCAGGTGCAGAGGGGATACTGCCACAGATGAAAGAAAAGTTGAAATTCTTAATGAAAAGTCGTCACGTTTGTTGTAAAGTTTGGTCAATAGTTTTCTCGATCTCTAGGTGTATATCAAGATATGAAACTGACTTCACAGTGTCAGTGGTATCCTTGATATCACGTTCTTTAGGGTAGATACGATGTATCAAATCCCCGAAACTAGGATTGTTTAAAGATAATACGTCATCTAAATAGCGGAAACCGAAAGTAAAGCGTTCCTCTGAGGTAAATTTTGATATAAGATTCAAAACCCAATATATCTGTACGTTCTTAAAGTTATTTTAAGCCAGGCGAGATGGCGATAGCCAATTTGTTTAGGATAGTTCTGTAACAAATATCTATGAGGTGGAAATTAAAGAGCTGTGCCAACTTGTCAATGCTTTAGTTGTCTGCCTGCTGAAAACAGTAGAAATCAAAATAGTATTATAATCATTACACTTGTTGTTGGAATCATATATTTTTACACAAAACAAGATTTATAGTGCCCTTCTACAAGGTATCTCTACCTGTATTTCCAGTCCTTTGTAAGAGGGCATCATTGATTTAACATATTCAGTCATTCTGTTAGTCATTTCATTGATAATGCAGTGTTAACAATAGTGATATACCAATATTGAAATGAATTCGGTTTGCTAAATTGATTGATTTGAATAACTCCTCCAAACATATGACCAAACTATAATATCATGGAAATTCTTGTCACATAACGAATAAAGCCATCAAAGCACATTTCAATTTTAGCCAGGTGAAAGAGTAAATAAAATAAATCCTTCATAGGCATAAGAGATATACATAAGCTTTATCATATTATTATTTACATTTAAGTTATGATGATAATTTCTCACAACTCACAAATACTTACTTTGTCTACGTTCTACAACAGAAATGCCCCCCAATACAGAATCACTAAATCTTGTCATAATGTTTCCCGCAAGTACATTATCTTTTGATAAGAGTTCATCAATCTCCTGTCGACTGACAAAGCCATTCAGTTTCCTGCAAAATAATAAGTAGGTCATAAATAAAAACAAACCAAAGACACGATAACTTTATACATATAAAACAGGCTTTGCACAAATTACAAAGGAAAGTTCTGAATAGAGATTGTCCAGAAAATTTGTACGGGATCTCCATTACATGAATTATATGTAAAATGATCTAAAACACCCATCAATTGAATATTACGATTTGTTTTTTTTTCAAATGTGAAGGGCAAATTTCTTGCCCAATCCCCTTTAGTCATTCGTCAAGCAGGATATGACCTTTAATTCCAAAGATTAAAATATCGCTTAAACACACTCTTCTTGGTAATGGCTGTTACAAAAAAGTTAAAAAACGGTTAAAGTGTGACACTTCCTTTCCCGACCAATGACGGGGTGAGTAGTGTTACCAGAACCGTAGACCTTATGATGTTAGAAACTACAGTCAAATTGAACTTACAATTAAAATATGCTACATACTTGGTAGAAACAAACCTTCATGCCCGAAGGGAGGAGTGCTTATCATTTCACCAATGTGGCGGGTACCGCCGCTGAGGGAGCAGGACATTGTTTATCTTCTAGAACACCTGATGTCACTCCCAGTTTTCTTTGTGGGAGTTCATATTGTTAGTACTTTTTTTTTCAGTGTGATCTCTTATTTTCCGTATCTACAGTTTTTTATTGCTATATTGTGTTACTCGGTTCGCTACATTGTGTGTCTTGATCGTCTCTATTTCATGTATTCAAATTTAAGCCATTTTTTTAAATTTGTTTTTGGTGATATTCAATGGTTTAAAAATTTAATTTCGAAAAACAGTATATATATATATATATAATTACCTATCAATCCATAAGCCATGTAATTGTTCTTTAATCAGCTTAATAATGTGATAGATCCAATCCCAAAATGTGAAACTTCCTTCCTTAGTCTGAAGAAAAAAGACTCTTTTTCAATTGTTCTGAAGTATCCTGATTTTTTTACAAATGTCCCAGTAAATATTGTTGTGATGTGAAACCATGCCCCGGCGCCAGAGAACTTGAAAAATTACTTAAGTACGAGAAAATTCTAAACTGTTTGTGACGTCATCAATTTCAAAGACTTTCATTAGTTTTATCATGAAAGTAAAGAATATTGTCAGACTTAAGTATTTTTAACCTTTGTGGCGCCTTTCCCCACCAAATTGAGATTCTTTACCTCCTATTAGATATTGACTAAGTAGAAAGGCTCATAACTAACTCACTTAGCCACAAAAGAAACGCAATGATTTTTTTTTATTTAAAATTGATTATTTTACTAATGTATATTTTAACTTTCATTAAGCCGTCGCGTGTAGATTTCTTTTGTACTATAACTAATGTCAAATCAAGTCAACGCTACAAGGATTTGTAATGTGCTTAATTTCTGACAAATAAAATATATAAGAATAAGGTATTGTTGTCATAAGACTAAGATATCGACAATTAATTTTTTATGGCTGATGTCATGAACTTGTGGCTACAAGAATAACTTGGTTCACAATTTCGTATAGTTATTTTGTCGGTCGTTTTCACACTTACTTGACATAATATAGGAACCGCGGCAGGTAAAACAGAGGACGTGTACTCCAAACTTAGACATGTTCAAGTTTAATAGTCATTGTTCCTCATTTATGTTCTAGTTTCTGTGTGTACAAGTATATATTACTGTTAGTCTGTTTTGTGTTATTTGTGGTGATTTGTAAAGCTTTTCTGTCCCTGGATAGAATTCCTATTCCACACACATTCTTATCATGGTATTTTTTAATTTCCAATTTAACATACTTTGCAGAATTTCTCAAAGGTAACATACTGGTTGACTGAACTGCCTTCTCCTGATAAAAATGTCATTTAAAAATATTTTAAGTCATTGATGTTTCAATCTTACATTCGCATTGCAATAATAAATCAGTTAATTGCATTACAAATGTAACAAACATTTTCTCATTGTGACAATTGTTCTTTCTTAATTTATTAATTCTTGTCTTAAAGAATGTATGTGGCGTCCCAGCCTAGAATTCAAATCATTATGAAATAAAATTATATTATGCCTACTACAAAATTATGTTTCATAGGATTTTAGTTTCGTTTACAGACTAGTATTTCTGCGAGCAGGGTTTATAAAAAGAAACCCAAAATTTCTATAAAATAAACTAATGCATTTACTTCAAAAAATGTCCATTCAATTCAAAGGTCATAACTCAACACTTATAACTCTAGGATGCAAATACGATTCCCTAAAAAACATAGACATGTATGCCAAACAAAAGAATTTTGTATCTGATAGGAGTCAATGATTAAGTAAAAACTTCACAAGGTGCAACAATTTAACTCAGATGGAAAATCAAAAGAAAATGTGCTCATGTCTAATTATTTGCATAAAAGCCAATTTAGCAAATCATCAGTACCGGTAAAAGTAATGTGAAAGCGGGCGTACAACTGCATTTGCTTCATATCATTCGCTCAAATGATAATTTCGTAGGATTTCAGGATAAACCAATTAGTACCTCTATATATATCATTATATAAACAGTACTAATATAATTAATGCTATATAGAAATCAAGACAAAAATCTTCTTACTGAGAAGTTTTGAGGCTATAAAGTTTAATTCCTTGTCATCCAACCCTCGACCAGTTTCATGCACAAATCGTGCATTTATCAAGGCTGCCATTTGGTCCCACGGCACATACTTTGGTATTTCACCATCCTACAAAAAATATAGAAGACTCCATGATGTATACCACAATATGATGTTTTTATTGTGTCTACGAGATGACAAATTGAAGTTTGCACTTCTATAGTATTTCTACGAGACCGGCCGCTTATACAGGAGAGTATATGTTTATTTTCTCAATATCTTTTAAGTCGGTACTACGTGTGTTGTAATAAGCAATATGTGTAAAATAAAAAAACTGTCTAAATCGAACATCCAATAAACTGAAAACCTGCCAATACAAGATGCATGTTCATCTAGTAGTTTAAATTACAAATGTATACAGATTACACTGTATAACGTATGTTCTTAGTCGTGATCATGAACTCGTGGATCGTTACGGTGTATACATCTGCACCATGAAAACTGATTTATTCAACGGGTCATAGTTTTCCTTTCCTCGTTTGTGTACCCCGGATTTGACTTTTTGTATTTTATGAGCAACTCGGCGGGTGTTTCTAGAAAGCAGAGGACGCTTACCCTACCGGTGCACCTGGTCCATGCTCCCAGTTTTTAGTGGAGTCTGAGTTACTTATTTGCTTTTGTTACTTTGTGTGTATGACTTTAGTTACTTTATGTTCTTTGTTGTGGATGTTTGTTTTCAATGTCTGGTGTTTGTCCCTAGATTGCATTCTTTTGATTGCCGCTATAATCTTTGTTTCCTTGATTATTACTTCATTAAAACCCTAATAGTATATATTTTACTAAAATAAATTAAAGATTCGGAGCACATATTTATAATACCTGTGTAGCAAACTGATGATCCCATACTATTCTTCCAAGACATTCACATTCCTGGCTAATGTTACTAGTAACCATCACTGGTATTGATAAAACCTATCAAAGTTATTATAATAAGGATTATTGCACCTTTATTACACTGACATAGATGAAACCTATCATAGTTATCATTAATATATTATAATCACGATTATTGTACTTCAATCACACTGGCAGAGATAAAACCATTCATAGTTAATATAATCACACTGCACCTCATTCATACATTTTAAATACAGTCACAGTTAACCAAGGTTTTGTCAAAGACTTAATGGCAAGAACAACCATCATAAATACACAGAAACTTAGTGAGATATCACCAAAGTACCAGGTAACTTAACTAGGTCTTACGGTACGAAAAGCATCCTCTTCTTTAATAAAAAAAAACTTTGATAGGTATTCGCCCAAAAATCGGTTTAACATTGATTGAATTCGAATTGTTTAATATATTTAGCTAAGGAAAAATTTGCAGATTAAAACATATGATAAATATTAGAAACAATATAAACCATGCTCATTAATTTGATACCCACTTTCCGCAATTTGATAACATGCACCTTTTGATCTCTAAATTGATTTGGATCAAGATCTAAAATGGGAAGTGCCCTATGTGAAGTTTTATTAAAGTCCATTCAGTAAGAGGAGTAACGGGTATTAACTGTGTACACATCTGTGTAACGGAAAAAAAGAAAGAAGTACGGACTGAAATATGTTGGAAATCGACTGAAAAGACATTACAAAAACAGTTTTCATACTAAAATACTGGGAAGATACTTTATTTCGATTGTTTATCAGTTTAGTCGTTTGGTGTTCCTGTTTATAAATTCAGTATTGTTAATGAACATTTTACATTGCATTGATAAATTAAATTAGTTGTAAGCCAAATGATAAAACCCACATATATTTGTAAAGCTGTTTTCTATAGTAATTTATTTTAGACAGATCGGCATTGATTTTGAAGAGAAGCATTGGAATGATTTTTTTTTATTGCATGATGAACTCTAAAAATAAGTTTGTTCAAAACTTTGTGTAAATGAAATGCATCAATCGAGTTCTTGAACTATGACGAAGGTCATTAGTGAATATTTACCTGCAGTGGCTTTTGTGAATCATCAAGACAGCACTCGAAAAGTAGATTATACCTTTCATCGGCAACTTTCTACAAAAAATACATTTTTCAACAAATATTTTACTACCTAAATGAGTCATTATTAGTGATGTCGATAGTACTGTCAAATCATCTGATTTCATTAGAGGAGTCTATGGTACAAGTGTTAAAGAAATGTAACTTCAGCCAAATGATTTGATATCAAAATGTTTCGTAACTTTAAATGTTCTTCTAACCATTGCTGTTTAGTCACCTCAGACTCAACACAGAGCATGTGCTTGTTATTTAGACATTTGTGTATTTTAAATATAACTAGCAAAGTTCAGAATAAAAATCGTTGCTTTGGTTATATTAAAGCAATTATCTTTGTCAATTAACAATGATGTAACATGTAACTGTTTTAATTATGTACATATTTTGTCTTTAACATTCAACTTTGGTACCAAGCGTTGAAATAAATATTTGCCATAAAGGATTGCATTGCAATTAAGCATAACTGCTTTGACAAAATGAAATAAAATAGAAAATACCTGTTTTGATTGTCTTTTGAAACGCTTGTCAATCTGGAAAAACACATGTGTTCACTCGTTTAGAAATCTTGTTCATTTACCATCGACGTGCGCGATCTGTTCTAGATATATGTCATTTTATAGCACACCAACTTAACATTATAATTGCAGTGTTGCTTGTTGCATTTCACAATAAAGACATGACTTTTAAGCGGGTTATACCACAAGGTCTTTGAGATTTTTACATTACAGTCATTCCTTATCAATAAATCTTAGTTATATAGTTGATATTCAAAATGTGATTATTTGAAAAACTAGTAAATTATATAAAAGAAGTTTGAAGACGTTACAATGACGTAATATGACGTAACACAATTATCCTTATTAGATTATATTTTATCCAATCATTTTATGTCCTCTTAAATTAAATTACAAAAGAATATGGAGAAGGAATGGTTGGATGTGATATATATGAAGTTAATGTATTTAAGTAGCTGTCTTTGTAAAAATCATGCAAAATCTGAAAAAATGTAATACACCCCAAAAATGACTTATAAGTCTATATTCTGAAATGTATAATTATTCATTCCAATCTGTCTGATCTAAGGAGATAATTAACATTGAAAATCCAATAGATTCTATTGTATATGAGTGTCATTTACAGAGTTATCTCCCTTAATTTTGAATTCTACAGTGAATTCTATATGTTTTTTTTATCTCCTAAGAACACGGGTTATACGAAAAACCGAATGCTAATTTCTGTTTACTATAGCAATTCAATCAAAATATCAAAAATATTTGAGCTTTCCAACGATGAATTCCATTTTGCATGATTCTTAGCCGGAGAACTACTAAATATGATTTTTAAAGATAAGCGCTGTTTATCCATCGTTCATAAAATCCTTTTTACATTCTGTCTTTCTAAGTAGAAATTTTCATACCATTTTGAACGCTATGAGAGCTCTAGAAAAAAAGCAGTTACTTTGTACGTATTATTTTGGTTATTATATGTTCTTTGTTGTGTGTGTCTGTTTTCCCTCACTGGTCTTTATCCCTTGATTGCGTCCTTTTGATATCCGCTAGAATCTGGGTTCTCCTGATTACTCTCTAACCATTTACACAGACAACACTAACCAAATAGTTATTCGAGTAGAATTTGTTTAGTTGAATATAAAAGTATGCAATAGCTGAACAAACTACAATTCAAAGCAGGGGGCTCTGTTAAACAACTTTGTGACTTCACAAAATAATCTGGTGCTTATAATTTTAAAATACTTGAATATTAATTAATAATTTGGGATGCTTTGTTGGTTGAATTTTGGTATATTTTGTTTTTTGTTTTTGTTTTGTTTTGTTTTGTTTATTTTTTTCTTTTTTATTTATTTATTTTCTTTTTATTTATTTTTTTTTTTGTTTGTATATTACAAATGAAGTTTGAATCTTGTCTTTTAGCGGACATGGGGTAAATACAAAAAAATAGGGTTTTTATACATAGTACGTACAATTGGCTTCAGCTTGGCTGTGAGCGTTCCATCTGAGAGCATGTCAAAAACAGCTGAATTGTTCAGTAGATTGTCTTCGGTTGATGCATTTCTTTTTGTTTTTCCTGATTGAACATGTTGTTCCCTGCAGGTCAAATTTAAGTTTCAATAAGACATAAAATAAAGCACAAAAAAACAGTAAAAAGTACCTTTCCTAGCAGCTGTGTAAACGTAGGTAGCTGTGTAAGAATCATGCAAAATCTGAAAAATGTGATACAACTCAAATAAGGCTACATATTTTTATTTTTGTAATATATAAGTTGTTTAATGGGTCTTTAATATGAAATGTGTAATTATTCATTCAAATCTTCCTGCTCTTAGGAGATAACCAACATTGAAAATCCAATAGATTATATTCTATTTGAGAGTCATTTACAGAGTTATCTCCCTTAATTTTGAAATCTACAGTGCATTCTATATAATTTGTATCTCCTAAGAACTCGCGTCCATGTGAAAAACTGAATGTAAATTTTACTATGCCAATTCAAACAAAATATCAAAAATAAAAATATGTAGGCTTTTTACCCATGAATCACATTTTGCATGATTCTTAGCTGGAGTGCTACTTAATAGAAACATGACAAACAAATATAACTGATACAGAACAAAACTTCCAGTACAAGTTTCTTTTTTTTTGAAGTACCATTTCCATGAAGGTAGGCACCATGGTTGACTATAAGTAAAATGATTTAATGGCTGAATGATTCATGTAAATTTAACAGATGTATCCAATATAACATAGCTATGAAAAATACAGAGCAATTGTGAATCAATAATAATTTGTAGTGTAAAATAGTCAGGGAAAGGTATTTGTGAAAGGGAAATCAAGGGAACAAGGATTCGTGAAAGAGAAATCAGGGGGACAAGGATTCGAACGGTAATCAAAAAGAACATAATCCATTTATAACTAGTAGACAAAGAGAATTGACACATACATCAAAGAACATGAAATAACCAAAATAACCAAAGGATAGAAACAAATCAAGCTAACCCGGATTCAACTAACAACTGGGGGCGTGACGGGTTGATTTTTTTTAAAGCAGTCAAAATGATATGTTTGGGTCCTCCATATTTTATTTTTTAAATAGAAAGAAACAATCAATCATACAACATCGACATTATACTCAAATAATGAAAAATATTACCTTATCAGACGGACTGTGACTTTTGGTAGACCTATGTTAACATTGATGAGTTTTCCAGCTGCGAGCACTACACTAGTTTCACATTTCATGTCTTTGCGCAGCACTTGAGGGGGCTGTCGTACAACCAAGAATGTACTATAACATACAAAATCTTACGCTTAGAAAATGTAGTTGAAACAAAACACTGTCTCATTTCAATGTCATTAAAGAAATGTTATTTTAAACTAGATATCATGACCTCTGTACGATTGTCAGGTGTTCAGTTGCCCTATGTCAATCCAATGTTTCTTTTGAACTCTTAACTTTATGCAAAAACAATGATATAGGTTGTATATATTTACCTATATACCATATATATCATGTTTACATTATAAATACCTTTCTAAAATTCTAATGATACATTGGTCGTGCTGCCTTTCAACGTCATTAAGAAATTTCATCATCTCCGGTTTACGGAATGGTAGGTTAGATTCAATTTCCTTAAATTTCGTTAGAAGTTGGCCATATTGAATAAGTGATGTGCACAACACTTTGGTTCTGAAAAAGCACAACATTAGTAAAGACATTATTTTGAGATGCCACACTTTTGTTCCATGAAAAAAAAACACATAAGGTACTGGGTAAGGAACATTTTTGCCAGGGTCTAAGAAGCAGTTTTAAGCTATGTCTACTTATTTTATTCAATTTATCAAGAGTTTTGACAGCTACCCAAGTAGAATTAAAATAACCTTTCCCCGTAAAACACTTATTTAATAGAACATAACATAACACGGTAAACTTATTTACTCTCAATAAGCCTTCACTGAATGAGAATTAATATAATCATCACTACCACAAGCACATCTTTTTATCTCTCATACTCGGTTTTAATTACAATAATACCAACTCTTTTACTCATATTATCACAAGCAACCAATGTTCAATCAAAGAGTCTTTACAATAATATTCAAAACTTGAGAGGCTCTAACAAAGCCACGTACAGTAATCAGCTATTGTTATACCATTTGATTCATACAAAATTAAACATTGCAATGTACCTATTTTGAATGGTCACAAATAACGACTTTGGCTGAGGCCCTCCATTACAAGAGATTCTTTGTTTATGTTTCCAGTCTGGAATATCACAATTTATAAGGCGTTCTTCTATCCGTTTGTATTCCTTGAGAAATGCAGCAAAATCCTGAGTGAGTTTCTGCAATTTTTTTAAAGAACTAGCTGACTAAACATACATAAACTAAAGTTTATTTTAAATCGATTTATTGTTAAGTACGGTTCTGCCTAAAATCCAGGCAAGTGGTGATTCATCATATCTCAAGATAATCAGTGAAACTATTTAAATACATTTGTTAGGTCCTAAAAACAACTCTTCCTATGTTTATTTCCTTGGATCTGTAATATTTCGTGAAATATCTTTGGACTAGTTGTAGCGTAAAAGGTCTGGCGAGAAGTTTTCTTGAACTTTTTCTGTAGTAAAGCATAACTAAAATCTGAATGCTAATATCTCCAGTGGGAAACTTTCACTTGTGCGTTTATTTTTTAATATTTTTTTATGAGGCCAACTGGAGGAATTCCAATCAAAAAATATTTCGGATCTCCGATATACAGATTTTGTATCTTGAACTATTTTTGACTGGTTATAGTGTAAACATTCTGGCAGGAAATTCTCCCATACTTTTTCTGTAGTAGAGCATAACTAATTTTTTAGTTTCAATATCTCCAGTAAATTACTTTTAATTGCACCTAAATTTCCTAATACAGCTTCTATGGTCCTACATTATAAGCCTCTGCCTGGTTTTTAGGCAAAGCTGCACTTAATACAAAAGACGTAATGATATGAAATACTTATTGATACAACAGTTATTGATTTCTTTACTTTACTTTTTTCCATTTGATTCTTTACGTTGCTACCATTTATTATTTTTTGGAGTGTGTAATTGATTAGTTTTTTATGCTTCAGAATAGTATTGTTTGTTCATTAATCTGAAATTGTGTCATTACATTGTGTTTTGTTCTACCTTTATCAGATTTGTGGGATCCTGACTTATCATTTCAACTTACACTAGGAAGGTTCTCGAACTCTTTTAGACACGTCAAAAGATGATTCGTTATAAACTGTTTATTAGAGAAAAGTTCCCTGGTAGATTTTTCAATATCCTCTATTTCATTCTGTACTTCCACACTAAACGCTAAATCTCCTTCAATGCCCTTTTGGAGAATGAGTCGTCTGTCCTGTAGCTTACTCTCATGCGTCTTAAAATGTTCTAAACGAAAAACAAAAGACGAAATTTGGTAACTTTTGCTATGTTGTACGTCACATAGGCAGACAAGAATTGTTGAAGATTGTCTTGACAATTGTATGACAATAATCACAGTACAAAAACACATTTGTCAATCGCTAAACTATTAGAGAAAAGAAAGACATTTAGAGTTAATAACCAAACTTTTCGTGGTGTAATTTTAATTTTGTTTGATACATGTAATCTTTATATAGTTTTTATCTTAATTTATTATTAAATACATCTGATTTTTTGGAATGACTAGTCAATAAAAAAGTTCATCTACAAGGCGCAAACTAAATAAAGTACAAACATATAAAAACTGGAGATGCGGTATGATTGCCAATAAGACAGGTATCCACCAAATGACAAATAACGAACAATTAAATTATACAGGTCATTACACGGTATTCAATGATGGTTAAAACCCGTACCATAAAGCAAGCTGTAAAAGGCCCGAAATGAATGATGTGAAACTATTCATTAAAGACAATAAGTTTATTCTCAAGTGTGCATCCTGAGAGTTGAGGTTGATTCAAACAGACAACAAAAAAAAAGGCATTCCATTAAATTTTGGTATCCCATTTAATGAGAAAATTCCCAAAATGGTATAATGATGTCACTGTTACATTCCAAAATTATGCTTATGAGATGATAGACGATTCTGAAATAAACTTTATGACAAGTAAATAAGCATGCGCGTACATACCAGACACTTCATGAAGATCCTGTTTGATTTCTTCAAAGTCCTCAACCTTTTTGCGTAAGTCGTTCAGTTCGCTTTCAATAGCCTGTAATTAAAATTATATCAAACGGTTAATCGTGCGCTTGATTAATCAAGAATATTTATCGTTAAGACTAATATCAAAATAAGAATAACAATAATTGTTTTAAGGCCATAAACCTATAAAGATCGGAATACTACAGAATATTCAGAAACCAATTGGCCACTGCTGTTGTGGCCTAAGTGTTTGGTATAATGCTGCTGATGAAAGGTTACTCCTTGATACACGTGTACATCATAGCGAATTTTGCAATGTTTATAATTTATATTTCTGGAATTTTGGTATTTATCCCTTAAATTTTCTATTTCATTCAAAACTGTCTTTCTTGGTATGTAACCTTGTGGTATTATTTCATAGATATCCATACACTTTAACAGTATTGCCCAAAACCTGAAATTGTATTGATATGCTGCGTCTGGACGTTTGTATAAATCAATCAGTTTGTTGTATAGAAACCTGTGATACAATTAATTTTCATATAGATCACTTATACTCATGGTTTTGTTTTGAAACCAATAAAATTACTGGTAGCCATTAACACCCAACCTATTAAGGTCATAACCCAAATCAAAGTGTTTTAAATACTGGATGATTTGGCTCTTGTTAAAATTGTAACATGAACAAAATTTCAACGATTACATGATGAAAAATAAAACTGCAATTCTACATTAGCATTTCAACTATAACATGTATTTAGAATTTGTTTTTTTTTCATTTTCTAATGTAATCTTTACTACTGCATTCTGAAGTATAAAATGACTGTATCAATAGTCAAACAGTATGCAACTTCACACACATTTACAAATTTTGTTCCATTTCACCTTTTTTCACAAATTTTAAAATCTGTCCAAAAGTTAATATGCATCTAAATACAATAGCTACTGTAATATTGTATTTATCCCACACAATAATTATACTCAAATTAACCAGTTTCAGCTTAAGAAGATAATTTCCTTGATGAACTAAAGATTTTTCAAAACTAGACACTTTTTATCAATGTGAATTTCACAGTATTTTTATTTGGTTAAAATTACTGCTCTTCACTTCCCGTTTCTTAATAATAAAATATCGATGAAAGGATGAAGATATTAAGTACAAGTCCACATAAAATTCAGACTCTACCAATGGTTAAGTGATTCATGGCCAACAAAAACCCACCAAAAAAAGATGCATTTTAAGTCTACATATGCTATATTTTCACATAACAACCATTTCTGCATTCATATTTGCACTTTTTAGAAAATCATGTATCTATATCCCACTAAAATCAACCAAATGAAGGCAAATCAAGAATGATAACTCCTGCAAAGTGCAAATTTCATGTACAATCTATATAATTTTTATCTCAAAAGCACAACAACCAAATGAAAAACTAAGATTGGTTTCGTGATCAACTGTTTCTGAGCAAGAAATGAAACTGACTTTGGTAGGTTTTTGACATGTATTAATCACCTTCTGTCTGGTTTTTATAAAGACTGCTACTTAACTGAAAAGTATGTTTAATGGAACATGGTCAACACATTAAATATTTCTTGACACATAACTGCCAGAACTAAATTCACTAAATGGAAATGTATTACTAAAGATCTGTCAAGGCCTTAAAAATGGTGTTCCTCTAATCATCGGTTTGATTTGAAAACTTCGGTAGATCTTTAATTTCATTTGCCTATTTAATAGAATATCATTTAGCTGAATACTTGCAAAAACATATTCAATATATTCAATGGCAATAAAAGAGGCATTGAATGTTACAAAAGGAATTACATTTGTACTACCTTTTTATGTAGTGTTTAGAAATAGTAGGGAAGTTCCTGACATGAACCGGTAACATGAAGTAGTTTGAACCTGAAGAATCAAAAACCCAAATATTGAAACTTTTCTGACTCTTGCAGTAGATACAATTGTTGTACTATTAAAAATCAGTTCACATATACAGGTTAACTTTATTAAATATGTGCCTTTTGATTCCTTTTGTGTAGGGACCATACATTAAAAATCATTTGGTAGTATCAAACCTTTTTTAACCTTCTTTGTTAAACGACACTGGTGATAATGACATATATTTTAAGACTGCAAATTAATATCATCATACAATTTTCTACAGAGAGCAGGTAGCGCTTTTGTATGATTTCGCAAACAGTCAAACTAATAACTTTTAATTTGAGCATACAATATGATAAGGAATTTCCGAACCGAACGTACCGAAACGAATTCTCCAAATTTTTGAGACTCACTTAGGATCTCATTTAGATTTATATCCTCCTCTTCCTCAATGCATGAGATAGGTGTACTTCCACTCGAACCAACCTTTTAAAAAGCATACTACGAATAAACACAAGACAAATATACTTTAAATTTTAAGATTTAAATAGTCTAATAAATACAAGAACATACTGTGGAATCATTATTTGCACTTATGCACAAATTATTGCATGGTCTTTGCTGTCATATCTGAACGTACAGTAAGTATAATGGTTTGTTAGATAGATATATGTTTTAATTCAGACTTTATTCTACGAAGTACTAGTCAAGTAGAGTATCAAAATATTAATTAAATTTGATACATCAAAGTTTTTTTTAACAATATGCTTTTTTTCTAATCTCTTAAACCATATGCTATACCATATCATAAAATCTTATTTATAAAATGAAATAGCAATGAATGCTTACGTCAACCGTCTTAAATCTAATTGTTTCCACTGTAATTTACGTATATTTATGTCCTTTATTATTCAAGTTATTACAAATGTGCATAAACAGAGTAGTATTTATTTGAATAAAGAAGATTTTAAAACATGAAACGTACATGTAGATTCAATACTTGTTCTTCATACGCTAAACAGTCCTTCATATCCTTAATAAATGTGAATAGGTTGGTCACGTACTTTTCCTGTAGAATGAAGTTAAACGGTTATAATAATAGTAATAATGATTATAATATAAGAAAAACAGACGTGCTGGAATAAAAATGTTAAGCATCTGAAAACAATTTCAATCTGCCATAATTGCTCTATTACTATCATTTTATATATATTTTGTGATTATTTTTTTTTTAATTTGTTTAAAAAAAATTCATTCATCTTTTTTATCATCAACTGAAAATACTTCTGCTACTTCATTTACATTTTAGTCAAAGAAAAAACAGACTGATTTAAGTATTGAAATTCAAATTTGTGAAATAGAACTATGTTCCCTAAAGGAGAAACGTATCCATCAACTGCAAACTATCTGCTATAAACTCGTAGCCGATTCTAAAGCAACGATTTTTTTTTTGATTTCGTAAACATAACTACATAAATACCTGTAAAACTCTAATGTTATCCTTCAGCGACGGTTCAAACTTGGCAGATGATTTTGCCATATCGATAAGCTCCTTCAGTAATGGACAAGCATAATATGTCATATGGCTGGCGTTGTTCTCATCAACCTGATTCCTTTACAATGATTTAAAAACGAAACAAGGTAATTAAAAGCTTTAATCTCCCAAACGGTATTTTCCTAATCTTGTAGAAGAGGCAAATACTTTTTTTCATTCATATTTCTTATTTCTAATTTCTGACGGTCTGATTTTCATCTTCAAATTTCGTATACAAGCAACTTTGGTTGGTTGTTTGTTGCCAACGATAATTTTGAGGAAAAAAAACAGATAATTACCGCAATTAATGTGACAGGGTCTTTTCTAAGCTAATATTCAAACTACGGTTCGAAAACAGTCGATAAAATGCTTGCACTCCGCAGCTTATTCTTACTTGGCTCAAGTCACAACCCCAAAATAGCAATTCCAGTCTTCTTTGTGATATGGAACCTTGTATTAAACTTTAAACGATGTCAGTTCACCTTAACTCAAGTTGTCATTCAGACATCAGAACAAAACCTGTTTCTGGTCCCTTTGTTACTTTTGTTTTTCTTTTTTGACTCATGTCACACCCCAAAACCAATCCCAATCTACCTTTGTGGTATCATGGTATCCAAGTTATTGGATAAAAACTTGTTTCATGCCCCTTTTTAGACCCTAATTCTAAAATGGTTGAAGTTCTAATCCCAAAATAACTCCAAGGCTTTTCTTTGGTTATATGGTTATATTGTACCTTGTAATATAATTTCAAAGCTATCCATTCACTAATAGTGAAATCATCGCCTGAACATCAGGAAAATGATTATTTCAGGTTCCCGTTTGGGGCTCCTAATTGCTAAAATGTGCAAGTCTTGACCCTTGAAATCAATATCAATCTGCAAATTGTGGTATTAAATATAATTGACTAATATCAATGACAATTCTATGCTTCAGTAATATAGTTAAATTCTATGAAATACTTGTTTTGGCCCATTTTTTTTTCCTCATTCCAAAACGTTCTTTCGTTTGTGTTTTGAGACCTTGTAATATTTTTTGGTAAAGATCGACCGACTTATATTCCAGTTTTCACACGAAAACCATGCAAATGTCTACGGACGAAGACGGCACGGACGGCAGTGCCATACCATCATACATGTACAACATCATTTTTACAGTTAAAAAATGTCCAAAACGGATGTGATAGAAAATCTGAAATTCTGAAAATTTCCCCTTTACAATTATAAAATAATTGTAACCTCAAAACGAAAAAACTGAATTGAGCAGCTATGTCGTATACATCAGCACCTTTATTATGAATGCCAAATATTAGATTCAGAGTGTTGTTATGCTCTGAATGGAAGATTAATTTGTTTCATACTGATTTCAGTTTTCTAAAGGTATGGATAACTTATTCAATTTTAGAGGAAAATTCCTACAATAAACTAAGGTTTCCTTGGTTTCATGGTTTAGAAAAGTCTATGATCTATCAAATCATACCAAATTTGAGACCTATTCGAAGAGCTGTCGAATTGTTTTGGAAAAATCGAAAATCCAAACTTTTGATAAATTCTGACTCCGCATCAAAAGAATCCAAGGAGTATTAATTGTGATAGTAAAAGACAAAAAGTAAAAAATTCCTTGTATTGCACACTGTAGAATCCCTTGGTGGTAGGTTTTGCGGTTCATTTCGATAGTTTTGGTTTTGAGTACTTCTTGTAAACAATTGATTTGATATTAATTTTTCTAATTTTTTTTCTAATATTGCCATTGCGAGGTTACTCCTTGAAACACATGTACAGCATATTGAAATTTGTGATATATATGATATTTGTTTTGTAATTTACTAAAGAATAAATACAAAAGGGGTTTTGATATGAAAACAATATCTCAATTTAGGCGATTTTCGGGGGAGGAGGGTAACATACCGTAAGTAAAACTTTTGTTGTACAATTAGAAAGCTGAGACATTGAGCTGCCTATATATGTGAATTAGTTTTTTTACAATCCAAAACAAATTATTTTGGATTTGGCCTTAAAGAAGTATAACAAGAGGCTCCAAAAGAGTCTGAATCGTTCGTCTGGTTAAATTTTGCTTTTCAATGGCAATAAATAAGTTGTCTAACAATTTTGAATCAAGACAAATTTGGTAGGACTTATCATAAGGATTGTTTCAGCAATTGAAAGTTTCTTTCTATCTATCATAGTTTTTAGAATATCTGCTGAAAGAGTAATCAAGGGAACGAAGGTTACAGCGGTAATCAAAAGAATGTAATCCAGACATGGAAAACAGACATACACAACAAAGAACATAAAGTAACTAACATCATACATACAAAGTAATAAAAGCAAATGAGCAATTCGGACTTCACTATAAACTGGGAGCATGGACCAGGTGCACCGGTAGGGTAAGCGTCCTCTGCTTTTCTAGAAACACCCGCCGAGTTGCTCATAAAAAGTCAAGTCCGGGGTAGACAAAGAGGAAAGGAAAACTATGACCCGTTGAATAAATCAGTTTTCATGGCGCATATGGATACACCATAACGACGAGTTCATGATGACGACCATAAAACTTCAGTAGTGATGACGTCAATCTTGTAGCAACATAATCCTGTTCCAGAAGCCTATTAGAGTTCTAGCGACGATACAAAAAGTCTGCGTAGGTTCGGCAAGCTCTGGCATAACGTATGAGTTGTGATACGCAGGTGCTGAAGGGATGTTGCCACAGATGAAAGGAAAGTTGACAATTCTGAATGAAAAGTCATCACGTTTGTCGTAAAGTTTGGTCAATAGTTTTCCTTTACCATCGATTTCTAAGTGTAGGTCAAGATATGAGGCTGACTGACTTCACAGTGTCTGTAGTATTCTTTATCTCAAGTTCTTTGGGGGTAAATGCGATGTTTCAAATCCCAAAAATTAGGAGTTTTTAAAAATAATATGTCATCTATATAGCGGAAACTGAGATTAAACGATCTAGCTAAACGATATTCTTTCTTTCGGATCAGATCAGCTATAAAGTCAGCCTCATAAGATTGAAGGAATAGGTCAGCAAGTAAAGGAGCACAAGTTATTCCCATTGGAATGCCGACCGTTTGTTGACAAAACGTCCACCACACTGGACAAATATGTTGTCGATTAAAAATTCCAGCATTTTGTAAACATCTTCTGTATATTTGGAAGATGATTTGGAATTATTTCTTACAAAGCATGAGGAATCTCTACTAAGAACTATATATTTGTATCTAGGTGTACCATCTTTGTTTGGAAAAACAACTATGTATAATGTTTTTAAGTCGGGGTTTGAACTGAGTATGAGGAATAGAAGTATACAGTGTTGAAAAATCATAGGTTTTAATGCTATTATATTCAGATAATAGTCTTGAACTGATTGTCTCCAAAAGATCTTTCGAGTTTTGCAGGATCCTCATTGAATTAATACCACCACGGGAGTAACAACTATTGCGGTTAGACTGTAGGCCCTCTTTGACAGTTGTGAGTATAGAAGTTAAAAGTTTTGAAAGAGGTTAGGTGGTACATTTTGCAGATCCAGCTATGAAACGTTGTTTGTATGGATTCTTGTAGAGTTCAGGAATACAGTAAATAGACGGTAAATCACAATCATCGTCCTTGGTAGAGAGATAAAAAGAGGATAGTACGGATTTTTGATTTACCACAATTTCCTTTTTGGACAGTGTGGTAGCAGTATAGGTCTTATCACTGCTATTATTTTCTACGTCTACCTCTGATAATAAACATTGGATGTAATAAGTTTTGCAGACAAAAACAATATTGTTTCGGGCTTTGTCTGCTAGTACGACAACATATTTATCATGTATAGTAGACAATGTTTTTGCTACATCGGGTCTTTGAAAACCGATATAGCCTTGGCACTCATTGACCTACTTAAAACTTTCATTCGTTTCAAAATTAAAGACTTCTCGGCCTTTAACCAGTCTGACTGAGAATCAATGTCTTCTTTTCCTTGTTTTATCCATTTTCTGGCATAGTCCTCGACGTCATCCATAAGAACTTTAAAGTTATAATTCCAATTTATGGAGCGTGGTTCACGGTACTTGGGACCTTTAGGATATTACGCAGAGATTCGTTTTCGATGATGGTTAAATCTCCCGTAACGACGTGACCAGAAGGACCATATTTGAATGGAGTTTTTGCAAGAACAGTCAGATGGTTTAGCCTTGAAGTCCTCAATCTCGAGGTTCTGCAATAGCCTTTTATAATTGAAAATTTTGGATGCAATGGATGAAGTATAGGAATATGAAATAATTGGTATGGATTTGTCTTTGAAATATGGGGGAATTTTGTTGGTAACGTTTTTGTGATGGAGAATGTTAGCCAAATTAATTGCATCTATATCTTTGTTGACAACCGGTAGTGGACGAAATAATCAGTTTTCTTCATCTTGACTTTTCACACAAACTGGTTTAAAGAGTCTGTGGAAACCAATATCCAAAATGATGGCAACAAGTCTGTATAATAATGAGGTGGGGTCAGAAACAGGAATGTCAAGACTTTGTTTTGTAAAGGGAGTGTAGTAAAGTCAGAGGTATAGAATAACGTTTGGTTCTAATGTGATGAAGTCCAAGAGGTTTTAGTATGAAAGGAAGGAGGCCATCTATGGAGACATGTAACTTAGGTGACGTATAGTGGCGATGGCCATGACTCCTTTCCCGCCTTGGATTTTAGTCATAAGAATTTATCACATGTATGCTATTGTTATATTTGCTTGAAAGGATTCCTATACTTTTGATGTCGTCATTGCATTCGTAAGGTATTGCAGTACCTAGTCTGCGTATCCAGTACTCCTCTCTTTCCCTACGATAGTTTTTACTTAGAACGGGACTGTTCGTAGGATGGTAATTTTTTTCTAAAATACGACCTTTCATAGAGAAGATTGAATGATCTTGTTGATTAAAGTGTTGATGAACTGTAGGGAATTTGGTGTTGTTAATTCCCGAACGATGACCGCACCTTCTTTTGCTTGATCGTTCTTGCGTTTCTCCGACATATATTAAATCACATAAGTTGCATTCTAATCCATATATTAAATTTGTTGATTTGCAACTTAAGTCATCGTGACTTCTTGTATGGAAGGTTTTGTTTGTAAGGAAACTGGAGAAGTAAGGCTGTAAAAAAGAACTAAATAAAGTCATTTTTCAATTTTCAAGGGCAATAACTCTTAAAAGGAGTCGTCTGACAACTTTGGTCCCATAGAGACTTTTGTGGGCCTTTCATTCAGCAAAACCAATTAAAAGAATTTGGCTATACCTAACGGTTTTGAAGAAATATTATGCGAAAAACTACTGTCTGATCCTTATGTTCTATTGTTAGCAGCGCAGCCTTGTTTTTGACGGATAAAAAATCCCTACATCAGTCCTATGCAGGGTACCCCAAGGAACATTCATACCAGATATGGTTCCAATTGGTCAAGTAGTGTCAGAGGATCAAATTGACACAGGCAAAATAATGTAAACTTAAATAAATTTCTGAAAATTCCCAACGATGTTAGAACTTTTATATTGGCGATTGAAGTACCGCAGTGACATATATGGCAACATCGCCTGCACAAAGTTCAGCACTCGACCAGCAAGACTGATATCCTTCCTCAGCATAAAACTCATAAAACTATATGAGCATGTAACTCACAAAACACAACGAGCATAAAACTCACAAAGTTCAAGATCAAAACATATTCAGAAGATTCAGAAGCTGAATCGCGTATGCTGTGGGTGATTGTACCTTTATCAAAGGTTCACATAAGCAACTGATAAGGAGCCAGAATGAAAATAACAAAGAGGGTCTTTTTATCAAAGTTACAATTAACTGTGGAAAACAATTTAAAAAAATAAAATGTCCAAATATAGTAGTACGGCGTATTGATGTATAGTAAATAGTGCCATACCTGCCTTAGACCAAGACCTAAAAATGAATTATTTTTTCTCGTTAATTCCATCTGGAGAAGTTGTTTGTAATTTCTTCATCCAAAAACTTTCCAGAGATACTCTTTTACATTTTGACCAGTATTTATTATGTTCTATGATCGTAACAACAACAAAGTTGTGGAGATCCTCCTGGGTGTGTCCGGCGGATATATATATATATATATATACAACGTCTCAGAATGTGACGACTCTATTCGCTACACTGCTCCATCGGATCAAATTGATACAGGGAAGATAACGTAAACTTATAGAAAGGTCTGAAAAATTCCCAACGATGTTAGAACTATCAAATTTGCGATGCAAATTTTTGGTCATTCCCTCCGCGGGACTGGAACTCGTACCGCTGTGACATCTATGGCAACACCGCCTGCACAAATTCCAGCGCCCTAGACCACTCGGCCAGCTAGGCTATATAAAAATACAGCTTTCGCTGGCCGGGTCATTCCTCCTCGTAGGATTAATCTAGGGCTGTAACTTAGTACACGATGAATGGTAGTACGGGACAGTTCATCTAGGTGTTATTATGTAGGATAGAGGTTCAAATTAATGATGCATGTCACAACAAATCAATATTATACAACGTCTCAGAATGTGACGACTCTATTCGCTACACTGCTCCATCGGATCAAATCGATACAGGGAAGATAACGTAAACTTATAGAAAGGTCTGAAAAGTTCCCAACGATGTTGGAACTGTCAAATTTGCGAAGTAAATTTTGGTCGTTCCCTCCGCGGGACTCGAACGCGTACCTCTGTGACATCTATGAAAACACCGCCTGCACTAAGTCCAGCGCCCTAGACAACTCGGCCAGCTAGGCTATATATACTTAATTATAATTGTGTTGAGGGTTGCGGGGAACTTTTAACGTCGACATTTTTACCATCGACACTACTATTTATGACGTCGTCGATATTGTAACGTTATATTTGAGAAAGGAATATAATGTCAAACTACTAAGATGTATTTTCTTCAAGTTAACCATATACCCCTAAACACAACGCAATGTACGCAGATCAAACCCTTACAAATTGTATCTTCCTTTCTTGTCGCTTTTTTCGAGACATCCTGACACTTCTTGTCGCAAATTTGTTAGACAGGTATTATCGGCCTTCCTCGCTAAAGCCAGAAGACCATATAAAAAGCCCATTTTAGTGAGGAAGATACAACACTACTTGCTCTGTATGAAGAGTTCCACCGGTCGTAACTTCACGTCAGACCGACATCAGGCTCTCGGTACTTCCAAAGCTATCATTTTATTTCGTACTGAATACCATTATTAAGACTCTCTCAATCCAAATCTTTCTCTATTTTGATATGGTATCTTTGAGTATAATTTCATAGAGACCAGTTCAGGTTATTATTCAGAAGCATACATCTACAGACGATGACATTGCAGATAATGCATACCATAATACGACAATAATTATTTTAGGAGCATTTTTATTTAATGAAGTATTATTACTATTAATTAACTCGAAGAAAATAAAGATAAAATACCATGGCTTTTCATCAATCCACTTTGAAAACCGAGCACGTATTTCTAATGGAAACCTTCCAGAGTAGAAAGATCGGACTTCTTTTGTTACTTCTTCAGGTAAATCACAGATCCTCTCCCACTGCTGGGCCATTTCTATTTAACTAAAATGTTAATGCTATTATCAATGCCACAGAACAATTATAGTTTATTGAAATATAAACAAAATCTCTGGAATTGTATTCATAATCGATATGTCAAGCAATTTATGCCTCTTCGTTATCGTGAATTGTATTACTTTGTTGTCAGGGCTTCCAGAGCTTACTTAAAGGTGTGTTTACACCTATTGAAGGCCTTTTGGTGATCACTGAAAAAAATTACTATCTTGTATTTAGGTTATACACTGGTGCATTTGTTACGTTTCACCATATCGATTCTTTTTCTGTCTATATTTAATTTTAGCTTTGAATGTAAAACAGGACAATATATCGCACAGAATACATGAAAAACTTACAGTAAATTCTTTTGAGTCTAATTGACGTAGTCCTCAATAAATCAGGAAGTGGGTTATTAGATTAATATCTTTGTGATCCACTGACCTTCTACGTATACTTTTCATGAAATCTTGAAATTTATAAAAGAAAAACATTTATACCCATATGCAAAAACAAATTTTACTTTTGAGACTGTTATAAAATCCAGCTTTATTACACTTGTTAAAAATTGTGATTCTAAATGACGTTACAAAGGTTTCACTCATTTTGAGAATTTATGACGTTTATGAGAGTTGACATTAGTAACAGATTTTGAAAGTGAGGTGGTCTATAAGTATGGAGCATTATATTGAGCTATACTGAAGTTGTTTGTGGAATATAGAGCTACAGCGATTAAAGTCATCGGTCTGTGCTTGTAATTATTCCGACTTTGTATGCACCAAAAACCCTAGCTTTGAAACATTCACCATACTTTACCGTCAGCGTACTCTTCTATGATATACATGTAGAGCCATTCACGGACTTCAGTGGTAAATTACATTATTCCAGTATTGTGACAGTTTTATACAATCGTGATTAATTATTATCTGTTAATTAAATCACAGTTTTCTAGAGGATTACTTTTATAGACATGTTTATGAAGAGAGCATACCGCTCGGACATTCCTCTTTTCATAACAATACTTAAAAGAATAAAAACAAAAAAAAAGTTTTCTCTTTTCAGGATAAGACAAAACGAAATCACCGCGTACGCCACAAGCTCCGCCTCGCCGATAATTATGTTGTCAGCTAAGTGTTTATCACTAGTGTTGAAGAAGTTTAGATAGAGCGTTGTTTGAGATTATTTAAAACAGACCCAATGGTAGCAATGTCTGAAATTACTATGTAGCGCCCCCTGCCTACATATACACACATTTTTAATCCCATTTGTATTCACTGCAATTTCACTGACCTTTGGTACAATATAGACCGTTTCAAATGTATTTGCTAGGTATATTTCTTGAGTGTTCTTTTTCTACAGAAAAATGTCCCCATTAGCAAAAACTGTCTTTTGATAAATCACAAGAAAAAACTCTCTTGCATATTCTTTGTTTGACATATGATTAAATTGTCGGAAACAAGAACTTAGTCGCCAAATAAACCGTTATTGTAAGACTGTTATGCGTAGCTATATGTGCCCTTCGACGTCATAGTTTGAAAACCCCAATAGCAATTTAAATGTATATCATCGAAATCGCTATGTAATCTCGAGGTATAACACTTATAAAACATATGAAACATATTTAATATAATATATAATATCCGTGTGACGGACAGAATCAGGCCATTACTTGATCGTATCGTTGGGCTGCAGCAGGGGGAACAATAATTTCAATGAAATCCACCCAAGCAGTGGTTTCAGTGTCCACTAAGTTTCATTTTACTGATCCATGTTTATAGCTTTCTTAGATTTCGTTTTTTGAACGTGTTGTAACTGTTTTGTTGAATTACCTGTGTTGTTTCAATTCCAGTTTTAACTTTATTCATCAACTATTAGCGACTGAATTTACACTAATACTTTATACAATGATACTATTAGTCATTTTATTTTGGAAAAAGACATTCGTTTTGGAAATTATATTTGAGCGGTGCATTTGTAGTTATTGAGTTTCTTTTTCTAAACCATGTTGCTGAAACATTAATCTTACTGCTTTCGTCCAGTTAGAATTTGTTGTGGTCGAAATCCCCCGTATGGCTCTTGTTTGGTCAGTTTTATATTTTTACATAGTCGTCCTTTATCGCAGGTGTTTCTAGAAAAGCAAAGGGCGCTTACCCTACTGGTGCACCTGGTCCATGCTCTCAGTTTTTTAGTAGAGTCCGAATTGCTCATTTACTTTTGTTACTTTGTATGTATTATTTTGGTTATGTTCTTTGTTGTGCATGTCTATTTCCCATGTCTGGCCTTTGTCCCTTGGTTACATTCTTTTGATTTCTGCTAGAATCTTGATTCCCTTGGTTACTCTTATTGAACTGATAAACCAAAAATAGAGCTCTTGAGCTAGGTCGACAAACAATGTATAGTACTGTAAAGGAATCTATAAAACAGAATTTGCATGTAGATTCATTTACTTGACTTAACCTTTGTTCCAATACAATACTTATGTATGGATCAGAGGACTGGAGGTATGAAGATAACAAACTAATTAAGAGTTTATTACTCAATTTCTACAAGTTGATCTTGAAAGTTAAAAAATCAACTGCAAATGTCACTTTGTTTGAAGAATTGGGTCGTACCCCGGTGATATATTTTAAAAGCTAGAATGATTGGGTTTTTTTGGGGGGAACTAATATGTGGTAAACAGGGTAAAATTATACCTGTTATATATAAATTGGTGCATGAATTACATATGTCTGGAAAATATAGTTCTAAATGAATTTGTCAAATGGTATTCTGCAAAGCGTATAAACTATCGTATTTTAAAGACTCGTCATGGTTTAGAAAATTATTTTTGATTTCTGCCGTTTGACTTGTGGAGGGCTTTGTGTCATTTTAGATGTTTGAATCACACATTTCCGTTAGATTTTTGGGAGTTGAGATGATATAGTGTATGACCTCTTTGACTTACATTTAGTACGAGAAAATGTTCATTACATATTTCAATGCAAGTTGTTTGCCTCTGAGATGAGAGAATTGCTCCCAGTAGATCTAATATTGAACAATGACATGCCTTGTTTAACTCTGAAAATCATTATCAATACTCAAGTAGTTTATTTGTAATGTATTGCCTCCCTTTCAGTACTATTATATGTCCGTCATACTTGATTTGTATATATGTTATGTTTTGTGCTTATTTTCAAATCTCCTGGAGGCCTTTGGCTCAGGGGCTTGAATTAATAAAAAATCATCGATTTTTTTTACATAAGGAATATTCGGCCAATCACAGCAATGTATTATTTTAAATTGCAAAATTTCAAAAAAAAAAATATTATGACCCCACAAAATTTGCCGGTCAATACAAGTATTCGTAAATACGATCAATCGCCGATCTGATATTTGCTGATAGTATCTCCTTTTCTTACTATACCTCGCCACATTCATCTTTTCAGTCTCATGTGACTGAAATACACATCTTTAAGTATATTAATTGACTTAAACGATACATTACTTAAGCAGAGTTTGTCTATGTACTATGAATCCTCTGCTCATCAATATCGAAATAAAACTAACAAATATTATAACATTACTTACAAGAAATGTCACTGCAGCCTTTTCGTAGAATTTCAAACAAACAATGTAAAGTGAAAGTTGAAAATTCAATGAGGTCGTTTGTGTCGATATTTTTCATTGGTTCAGATAAAGATAAAAACTTAAATGTCCAATTGCTGCTAAGGGTCAAAGTTTAAGTTACTTTTATCTGCCTTAGTTTAAAAACACGTACATTTCCGCGAAACAGTTATTTTTAGATTAGGAATTTTTTAGTTTATTTATAATAGTATGTCACATTAAGCAGTGGATATTTTCTTACAGAATAGAATTTGGCAATAAATATGTTTAAGTGTTTTTTCACCCATTATCTAATGTTTAATGGTTTACTTATCACAATTGTGCCAACCTTCATGTAGGCATTTTCCCGCATCTTTATTAATTACTTGATCTTACACATCAAATTATTCGTTCAAGAAAAGTTAGAAAATACCAGTTGTGTTAATATTTTTTTTCTCGAAATAAAACAAATAAACTCGAAACCTTTGCAATTTTGAAACACAGAAACGAATTAATGTAGACAGTATTTTTAAATAATATTATTTTTAACGCGTATTTTGAAGTACTTTCCTTTTAAAAATCATTGTTATTGAGCAATATCATACTTTTTACCATGTTATCGCTTAAATTTCTTCAATTTTTTGTGGGGGGTCATGCCAAATGTGATATTTCGATAATTTTTAAGAACATTGCATAAAATAGAACTTCTGATCGATACAAGTTTTGTGGTTAAATAAGATCATAAATCAGATTAACGAGCAAAAGAAAAAAATCACTTAATTGTTTTAAGATATATAGTGACTTAAATTTAAAGGACCAAGACCTGTAAAATAATACGTAATAAGAGTTACCTCACCCACCCTTTTCAATGCAAGAATATGTTTAAAGCTGCATTAGCTGTCATTTTCGTAATTTTTAACTTTGAATTATTTCTACAAAATTGAACCTTTCCCATATAATTTTATTTGATATCCACAAATAAAATGCATTGAATACTTGAATAAGTGTCCATATATTTATTGTTTTGCAAGACAAAAAATCGACCTAGATAAATTCGTACGCATATAACATCTGGTGACCTTAATCCGCGCATGTGCTCTAAGATTCGATTCTTTAAAAAAAACAAATCTGATTGCAAAGCGAAAGTGGTTAATCATTGGCACGAAAAACCGACGGACTCAAGCCGTAAAAGAAAAATGTGAAAAAATAACGCAAGGATCCTTTTGTAATTTACGTATTGTAATATAATAAGGCACAAATATGGTCAGTAATTGTTATTACTTATTTGAGAACTAATCAAGAAATAGATGAAATAAAATGTAAACAAGACACGTGCTTACCTGTGTATCCGTTATTGTTTTTTTTTAAATTAAAAAACGTTGTTTTCACAATATTCTCTAAGTATTACCGGCAATTATTGCTTCAATTGCATTACCACTAAGTTATTTCATTGAGTCATCAAAATTCAGTAGAATTTAATCAAAAAATCAAATAGTTGCTTCCTGATAACATTTACTATAGCCTGACTTGCGTAAGAATATTCGTGTTTCTCGAATATAGGACATGTCTTTTAAAAGCAGTTTACTCAATTAAGTATAGACTAAAACTCAAAATAAAATGGGATGTGTTTAATTGAAAAGGTCAAGCCATGGCATAGATACAAGAGCAAATACGTTAACATATTAAAGCGTGCTATGATTAGAAATAATATCATCAATTAGATATGATAAAAGAGCAATCAAGGGAACCAAGGCTATAGCGGCAATCAAAAGAATGCAATCCAGGGACAAAGACCCGACATGGAAAACAGACACACACAACAAAGAACATACAGTAACTGAAATCATACATACAAAGTAACAAAAGCAAATGAGCAACTCGGACTCCACTAAAAACTGGGAGCATGGACCAGGTGCACCGGTAGGGTAAGCGTCCTCTGCTTTTCTAGAAACACCCGCCGAGTTGCTCATAAAAAGTCAAGTCCGGGGTAGACAAACGAGGAAAGGAAAACTATGACCCGTTGAAAAAATCAGTTTTCAAGGCACAGATGGATACACCATAACGATCCACGAGTTCATGATGACGACCATAGAAATTCTGTAGTGATGACTTCAATCTTGTAGCAACATAACCCTGTTCCAGAAGCCTATTTGTTAGAGTTCTAGTGCGATACAAAACGTCTGCGTAGTTTCGGCAAGCTCTGGCATAACGTATGAGTTGTGATATGAACACTCCATACGCAAGTGCTGAAGGGATGTTGCCACAGATGAAAGGAAAGTTGACAATTCTGAATGAAAGGTCATCACTTTTGTCTCTAAAATTTGGTCAATAGTTTTCCTTTACCATCGATTTCTAAGTGTAGGTCAAGATAAGAGGCTGACTTCACAGTGTCTGTAGTATTTTTTATCTAAAGTTCTTTTGGGTAGATGCGATGTATCAAATCTCCGAAATTAGGATTGTTTAAAGATAATACGTAATCTATATAGCGGAAACTGAGATTGAAGGGTCTAGCCAAACGATATTCTTTCTTTCTGATCAGATCAGCTATAAAGTCAGCCTCATAAGAGTGAAGGAATAGGTCAGCAAGTAAAGGAGCACAATTTGTTTCCAGTGGAATACATTGTCATGTAACTAAGCTCGAAAGCAATCCCACCGGTCTGCATGATGCAAACCCACTATAGTATAGAAATATATAGTTATGTTTAATTGTGTGAAACGCACAGTGAAAAAAAACTCGTTTATTTATTTATTTATTTATTTGGGATGGGTGGTTTGGTTTTTTTTTCTGTCTGTTTATTTGTTTGTATTTTTTGTTTGCTTTTCTTTTCTTTTTTTGTACTGTTAAAAGATAAACCAATCTAATGTTAACACTCTTCTTTATAGAGTTAAAATTGTAGAATGATTGTTAAAAAAATATAACAAGAGACTGATCTCATTAATTTGGTGTTTTTAAGTATCTTTTAACTATTACAGCGATTTAACAACCGATTTCTTGTGGTGTTTATGTTCTTATCGCATTTACTCAGTGCTGCAATTTTCAGTCTTTTTTCAGTATTGTTATTTTCAATTATTTTTTTTAGCTACCACACTCTCCAACGAAGAGATAGTGGGACAAAAATACCTATGTCATCCTCTTTCGGTCTCACTACCAAAGACGATGACTGATCTACCGTCTATGTACTGGATTCCTAAGCTCCACAAGAATCCATACAAACATAGCTGGGTCTGCAAATTGCACAGCCAAACATCTTTCAAAACTTTAAACTTCTATACTCACAGCTGTCAAAGAGGGTATCCAGTCCTACTATGAAACTTGTTACTCCCTTAGTGGAATTAATTCAATGTGGATCATGTAAAATTCGAAAAGATTTTCTGGAAACCCTCAATTCAAGAATATTATCAGAATAAAATAGCATTAAAACCTATGATTTTTAAACTTTCTATACTTCTATTCCCCAAAATCAGTAAAATCCCTGACTCGGAAACGTTATACATCGTTGTAACTAAAAAAAGACGGTACATCTAGATACAAGTATGTAGTTCCTGGTAGAGATTCCTCATACTCTGTAAAAGATAATTTCAAATCATCATCCAAATATACCGAAGATGGTCTTTTCAAAATGCTGGAATTTTTTATCGACAACAGTGTGGTGGGCGCGTTTTTCAACAAACGGTCGGCATTCCAATGGGAATAATTGTGCGCCTCTAATTGTTGATTTATCCATTCACTCTTATGAAGCTGACTTTATAGCTGATCTGATCCAAAAGACGGAACATCAATTAGCTAGATCCTTTTATCTCATTTTCTGATATATAGATGACGTATTATCGTTAAACAGTCCTACTTTCGGGGATTTGATACATTGCGTGTACCCCGAGATAAAGGATAATACAGACACTATGAAGTCAGCCTCATATTTTGAGCTACACTTAGAGATCGATGGGAAAGGAAAACTATTGACCAAATAACACGACAGATGCGATGATTTGTTATTCCGTACTGCCAACTTTCCTTCCATCTGAGGCCACATCCCTTCAGCACCTGTGCATGGTGTGTTCATATCACAACTCATACGTTATACAAGTGCTTGCCGTAACTACGCAGACGTTTTGAATCGGGCTAGACTTCTTATACTTAGGCTTCTGGAACAGGCTTTTGTTGCTATAAGATTGAAATCATTACTACAAAAGTTGAATGGTCGTCATCATGAACTCGTGGAGCGTTACGGTGTATCTTCTGCATCATGATTTGTTCAACGCGTCAGTTTTCCTTTCTTCTTTCGTCTAACTTGAATTTGACTATTTATGAGCAACTCGGCAGGTATTGAGAAGCATAGGAGGCTTACCCTACCGGTGCACCTGGTCCATGCTCCCAGGTTTTAGTGTAATCCTAGTTGCTCATTTACTGTTGTTACTTTGTATGTATTATTTTGGTCATTTTATGTCCTTTGTTATGTATGTCTGTTTTCCATGTCTGGTCTTTGTCCCTGAATTGCATTCGTTTGATTTCCGCTAGAATCATGATAACATCGTGCAAAAATTTTACTTGAGGATTTAAAAGGAAATCAATCAGTCCTTTTTTCAGCTCTGTTATTTTCTTCTATTATTCGGCACTGAAAAATGTCGGCCGTGTATTTTATCCTCTTGGGAAGAACATGTCACAAGTAAATGGTATTTCGTTAATGTTACGTTCGTGATAAGCATTTGATTTTGTGTTACTTTGGAAACTTTACAAAAGGCTAAGCATTTTTGGAGTATCAAAAGTGGCCAAAAAATATGTACATGTTTCAGTTCATAATTTGATGACAAATGGAGTCGCAGATAGGCAGAAATAGTAGTGGGTAAAATGGTATCCGTCTACTTTATTGGAAGTGCACGTGGGGAAGTTTGTATCGTTCAGTAACATTTTTTCAAGACACAAGTAAGCAGAAACGTATTCGACTTTATTTGTATTAATGCAAACTTTATAGCTAACAAAGTATTATACATTTTTACTTTAAAATGAGTAAAAAAATAAATACATTTAGTCATTTGATACTTCAAGCAATTAAAAGTGTTTTTGATCTTTTAAAACTCCACCATTCCGTTGTAAAGTACAACTTTCAAACACATAAAATTTTATTCAATACTTTTTCTTCATAGTCTAAACAGTCCTTAATATCCTTAATGAATGCTAATAGGTCACATTTGTACTTTTCTTATAAAATAAATAGATCGTGATTACAAAGTTAACAATACACTCATACAATATAAATACAGTCATAAAACCCGATTATCATCTGAATACAATTTTAAAAAGGTCAAAATGCTCGATCACTATCATTTTTATTATATTGTTAATCCTTCATTTTTATTTTTTTAGTGATTGACATCTTTAATTTCTTTAATTCTTCATCATCAGATGTAATTATCAAAGTCAGTATGTATTCAAAGAAAAAAACACTGTTTTTGCAGTATCAAAATTCAAATACAAAAAATAAAAATAAACGTCAGTTTGGTTCAATAACAGAGAGCACGTACCTGTTAACGTCAAAGTATCTACAATAAAAAAATTATTTCTCCAGAAACCCTATTTTTAATTGCATAAGCAGGACAACATAAATACCTGTAAAACTTTAATGTCATCCTGCAGGTACGATTCAAACTTTGCTGATGATTTCACCATATCAACAAGCTCCTTAAGTAATGGACATCCATAATGCGTTCTATGGCGGACATTGTTCTCATCATTTTGACTCCTTTCCATTGATTCAAAAGGAAATTTAAAAAATGACAAATAAACAAAACATGTGAGGAGATTGAAAATTCAATTCAGTACACTATTTGAAGAATTACTGTCCACAAGGTTCTGTTGTTGTAAAAGATATGAGATGCATTATGCAATTAATTACATCTTGTTCGAATATGGCAAACGGTTCCACCATGATTAGGGTCGTAAACCATCCATGAAAGCTTGTGGTACAATATCACAGTGGTCAATAGATGAATACTCATACAACTGTCCTGAAAATATAACATTTGTATTTCTTTTCAGATCCCTTTTTTGGTCCTTTTATTTCAAACAATTATGGTAAAAAGTTTATTTCATAAATTATGAAAATACGTTGTCACATAGCTTAATTAACCATAATTAAGTATAATTAATATATAAGTGAAAAGTAGACACATTAGATAAAATCATTTTTCGTCTTTATTTATATTCCATTACGCAATACATACAATATACATCCACGAAAAAATAATTAAGATATAAACATTAATTAACAAGGCTTTTCATCAATGCACTGAGAAAACCGAGCACGTATTTCAATTGGAGACCTTCCTGAGTAAAAAGATCGAAATTCTTTCGTAACTTCGTCAGACAAACTGCAGATCCTCTGCCACTGCTGTGACATTTCTAAAATGTTATAGTTTTTTGCAAGTCCACTGATTGTAGTATAAACCACATTTATAAGTTTACAGTAAAGATCTCAACACTTTCTGTCGAGTACGTTAAACCACTTACACCTCTTCCAGATATATAATTGATATGAATATATATAGAAAGGTCTGAAAAATCCTAACGATGTTAGAACTGTCAAATTTTCGAAGCAAATATTTGGTCGTTCCCTCCGCGATACTCGAACTCGTACGGCTGTGGCATCTATGGTAACAGCGCCTACAAAAAGTCCAGCGCCTAGACCACTCGGCCAGCTAGCAGTCGCGTAGCTAGGCGGAAGCTCGGAAGCCTGGGCTTCCACATCATTTTGCAAAAAAAGAAAAACACGAAAATAAAAAGAAGAGAGATATAGAAGAAAAGAAGAGTAGGTGGTATTTTATAAGTGGAAGCTTGTTTGTTTGTTTGTTTGTTGGGGTTTAACGCCCGAGCAGCAATATTTCAGCTATATTCAGGCGATTAACATGAACATGAAATAATGATGAAATGAAAAATGGGATGGGACACAAGGAAAATAGGGTCGACATATTTTGATTGCCACTGGAAATAGGGAGAGGTGGGTAGGGTCGGGCAATTTAGCCTCCTGTGGCGGAGCCCTATGGTTCCTACTCCGGAAGAATGCCATAGTAGAGTTTTTAACGTGCGAGGAACGTGGCATCTTTCCCAACACGGTGCACCACTATGGTTTGCAGTCAGGTTTTCCGTATTGTAGCCTGACAACCCAGCATGTAACACACCAGGGGTACCCCATTCCACCATCTGGGGCACACAACCCAGTTACTCTGTGGGCAGAGCGCCCTAGCCCCTAGCCCTAAGGTTCTGAGCACTTTTTAGTCGCCTTTCACGACAAGCTTAGCGCTGCTGCAGGCCTATTCTTTTGACATCCAGACCTGCACGGGTCAGCGTCCTCTGATTTTCTAGAAAAAACTAAACAGTAAAGCCCTTTTCAGCATATATTGTGACTAACTTTCATGGGTCTAAAACGTTCAAACTTCAGGAGCTTCCTGGGGCTTCGCTCCTTGTCCCCACTAGGACCTTGAGCGTTTTAATGCCGAATTTGGGTTTCCACTTCAAAGAAAGTCTGGCTACGCCCTTTGCTAGGCTAGAAAAATATAGCTTTCGCTGGCCGGGTCATTCCTCCTCGTAGGAATTTTCTAGAGCTGTAACTTAGTACACGATGTATGGTAGTACGGGACATTTCATCTAGGTGTAGGATAGACGATCAAATTAACGATACTTGTCACAACAACTCAATATTATACAACGTCTTAGAATGTGACAACTCTATTCGCTACACTGATCCATAGGATCAAATTGATACTGGGAAGATAATGTATATACATGTGTATTTAGAAGGGTCTGAAAAATTCCCAACGATGTTAGAACTGTCAAATTTGCGAAACAAATTTTTGGTCGTTCCCTCCGCGAGACTCGAACTCGTACCGCTGTCACATCTATGGCAACACGGCAGCACAACAGATGTCAGATGTCACAGCGGTAGCGACCTAAAATTTGCTTCAAAATTTGACAATTCTAACATCGTTGGGAATTTTTACTGCACGTACACGAATAAAACTGGCACCACTATCATTTACAAAATAAACAAATTTTACACAATACTTTTTTCCATTCATAATGATGAAATCTATGAAAGTGCATTAGTGCCTATATTATCATAATATATTGAAAACAAATCCTGTATGAATATGGGTCCCATGTTTGAGGCATTTACAAGTCTAGAGAAATATGCACGTGCATTGGTAGTGGTATTCTATTATATGTGGATACTCCAGGGCGGATCCAGAAATGTAAAGTGGTATCATACTGTTATTTGCTCATTTTGTCCAAGTACTGCACAATATTTACATTTGTTTTCAACACCGGATTGCGCTACTGCTATTCTGCTATCAATTTATGGTTTTATTGTAATGTGTAAATCACTGTTCATCACATGTACCTACTCTAACTTTAGGGTTTTACCGATTATCAATCTAACAAACCTTTTAAAAAAAAAAAACTAGTGCCAAGCAGTCGTTCATCTCTCCAACGCTTTAATAGCTCGGCAGTTTAAGCCAAAGCCTTTGTCTTCGCTGTTGTTCATATAAAAAATAAACAGAATATAAAAATATGCCTTTCAAATTTGCTTGTATCCCTTGATATTACACATATCATGGTAGAAGTTCATTAAATATCTTTTCCATGACAAATCGCAGATCCTGGAAGACTTCTTTAGTGAATGAATTCATTTCAGAAGTTCGCAAACATGACAATTTGCCTGTTAAAAGAGTAATCAAAGGAATCAAGGGTCTAGCGGAAATCAAAAGAATGTAATCCAGGGACAAGACCAGACATGGAAACAGACAATCACAACAAAGAAGATAAAATAACCAGAATAATATATACAAAGAAACAACAGTAAATGAGCAACTCAAACTCTATAAAAACTGGGGGTATGGACCATGTGTACCGGTAGGGTAAGCCTCCCCCGCTTTTCTAGAAACACCCGCCGAGTTGCTCATAAAAAGTCAAGTCCGAGGTAGACGGAAGAGGAAAAGAAAAATACATATATGACACGTTGAACAAATCAGTTTTCTTGGTGCAGAAGAGGATACACCATAATGATTCACGAGTTCATGATGACGACCATAAAACTTCTGTAGTGACCACCTCAATCTTGTAGTAACATAACCCTGTTCCTGAAGCCTAATTGTAAGAAGTCTATCGCGATACATAAAATACGTGTAGTTACGGCAAGCTATGGCATAATGTATGATTTGTGATATGAAAACTCCATACGTAGGTGCACAGGGTGGAAAGCTGAACAACTTATGAACGTGTGGACACAACACAGCTCTTAATTCATATTGTGATTTAATGTTTAGCAAAATTCTACCCAGAAAAGGGTGTTCAAACAGTTAGACATGATATATAAGCAATCTATAGTTTGAAGAAAATATAACGAGAATGGGCATAGTGAGTACGTCAAAGAGACAACCCGACCAGGATGAAAATATCAGCTCAAAGCCACCCATAGGTCTTCCATGAACGACGAGGAAATCCTCTCACCACATGGCAGGCTTCAACTGTACATGTAGCGAAATAGTTGCCCCCATATACTCAAGTAAAATAAAAATAAACTGAAGGTAAAAACCAAGAAAGACTTACAGAGGCCAGAAATTCCTGATTTGGGGCAGGTGCAAAAACTTCATAAATATATCTCTTGCGATTGAGCCTATTCAAATTATTATGGTTTAGTTAACTTATTGGGTGAGTATCGAGCTTAAACCTTCCCGTGCTTTCCGTAGAATATTACCATAAAATAAAGGGTGAGAGATAATAATATTTATTTCTAACCACGTTTGTCCCTAATTCCCAAATGATAATGACTTTAACTTTGTAATTCCATGGTAGTGTTGCTTGGATCCAGAGGTTTAGAATTATATTTCTGGGTCAGAACAATTCCAATTCAGGAAAAAAGATTAGTTGTGAAAATTACAGCAGGTCCACCTCTTAAAGAATAAGTTTATCACAATTAAAGTACAAAGGAAAATGTATCAACAAAATACCTCTCCCGAACTCCCTCCCCATAAAGATTTCTGGCTCGCAGTAATTGGCCTTCACTTTAAATCAATGACTTATACGTATACATTGGTCTATAAATAGAATAACGAAAAGTCAACGTAGGAAAGTTTTCCTTCTTATAACAGAAAACACATATTTCCCATTCTGTTCATTTAAGAAATGTTGTGAAATATACAATCCAAAATTCTTTAAAGTCTCTCTTGGGACTTTCGTGCAGTACTACGACATAAGGCAGACAGAGCGCGGAGTAATATATCGTTCTACTCTCAGTTGTGTTTACCTGGTCACACACGTGACCAAACAAAACGTGATAGAAATAGCACGTTTTAGGTTTAATCATGAAAGTCGTATTTCTAACATCTATATAATCATATATATAATGGAGTGTATGGAATAAAAGGTAAGAATTTTCTCTATTTCTTTAGATAGTTGCCGAATGGTTATTTGTTGTACCTTTAAAATCGCAAACAACCTTATCTAGTAAAAGCTGTCGGTTTGCTGATGATCACCGTTATGTTGCATGACTCGCAATATCTTAGGGCCTAATCTATATGGAAAAGGGAGTAAAAATATCCTTGTCTGTGCTCATTCGTCCCATCTGTCTGAAAGACAGATATTTTGTAATGGATAACATAGACAAAAGTATCAACATAGTTACCTTTTAAACATAATTTACAGTGGCGGATCCAGAGAATCATCTTAGGGGTGGGCCCAACAAAGTTCTTGAAGAACTCATTTTATTGCACGCGTGTACACACAGAAATACGCTTATGATTTACTTTAAACTTCTGCTTGTCATCAGTGTATAGATTAAGCCGTGATATTTCAGTCTTTCCCCGGTCTTTTGTAAATTGTAACAAATTGTTCAATGAACCTAATGTAAATTTACTCCTTCGATTTAGACTCAGAACATTCTGTGACTGTCTGCGAAATTTGATGTTAGGTATAATCTGAATAGGATTTTTAACTGAAAAAAGGTACACGATTAGGAATGTTAGCAAAAATGAGGACTCATTATTTGTAAAATTAGAAAATTTCCACACACGGTGACACATATTGACGTATGTACACATTGTCATACGAGACTTGCGTGTATGAATTTAATATAGTTGCACATGCACATTACATGTATTTTAGTTGAAATATAACTTTAACGTACTTGTCATTTTATTTAGACCAGTTTTTTACCCAATTAAAATGGCAGGTCTAAAAGAGTACACCCTTACAATTTTGAGAAGCATGCATGTCAATCTTTTATAATACTGACTACTGTAAGGTCCCTTTCGTTTTTTCATTGTTTTCCTTTTTAATTATAGTGTTATCGGACTTGAGAAGCCAAATAGGGGACTGGTGTATCCCCGACTAACAAGTATATGTGCTACATTTCAAATTATGTTCGTATAAGTGTAGGATAATAGGGAAAAACCTTACCAAATAGACAGTAATAAAATACAATAGAGTTAAAATAATAACATCTAGAAAGCATTTGATTCTTGTCTCTCTATCTGATTGATGTACCCCACTTTTCGCTTTTCACATTTTGTTTTCAAAATATTTTCGTCCATTTCACATCATAAATGATCCTTTCTCAAATTTGAATGTTGGTTTTCAATTAACTGCAACATTTAAAGAGAAATATATTACATAGCATTGAACTTCATTGAAAAAAGTGAGACTAATTTGTACAAAATTAGGTTGCTTTGTTAGGGAAATCCAACTATGTAAAAAATGTATCCCAATAAAAATTCAGACATGTATCAATTAAGCTTTCATGTAATGTCCGTACACATGCACGAACTGTTCAGGATTCAACATTCGCCGTCATATCAAGCTCTGTATCGCATGTAGCATTTTATTGGTCGCGAGGCGACATCGTAAACGTATTTAGTTTCGAAATTTTCAAGTTCTGTGAGGATCATGGCTTTATCTGCATTACAAAATATATTTACAATTTCAATTCAAATGCGACGACAGGTATTTTCCACTGTGAATTAACATTTGTGTGTGGTAACATTCCAGCTACTTTTAGCTTCTGACTATTTCTTTAGGCACTTAGGTAACCCACTAATACGACCTCAGTAAACGATAATGTTATGTAGAACTCATCATCCGTCAATAAAAGTGAATGGTTTTGATTATGAATTAGAAACACAAGGTTTGGAATAATATTTGGGATTGTGGTCCCAACCTTTTTTTTAAACAACACGAAACGTAATTGCAGAGGATACGTTTTCCATGTCTGCTTTTCGGTTCCCCTTTTGCAATTGATACGTCTCTCATTTAACTGACTGATATTTATCTAGCGATGGTTATTATTATGTCTTATGAACTGACTGATCGGTAACATGCCATCTAGAGTAGATTACTATCGAAACATAATGCCTTGTATTTATTTAGCCAAATGTAACAATGATTTGGGGTACCTTAAAGCATTTGTGGATCCTCTTTTAGCCAAAAGCTTTTAAGAATGCGGCCCATGACTTTTGGCCAGCTCCTGCGAAAAACAATTAACATGTTTCGTATCTTTTCAAGTGAATTCAGCTGGTGTTCAAAAAGTATCCATTTCTACTGTTACTTTCAACTTCGCAATAAGTTTATAAAAGAAGTAACCAAATGGACACATTTAATTAAAAAAAAATAATAATCGTTTCATCATCCCAATAGATGGTTTTAGTTTTAGTTGCGATGTGGTTTAACAATTTGACCTGTGTGTGACTTTTCGACGGGTTGTCCTATATTTCGGACAAAGTACTTGAGTTACATTTTGTGTATTCGGGCCTGTTGACAACTTGAGATCTTGCTCAGTTAGACAATTGACGTAGTTCATTAGTATAGCGTGTAAAAATGATTTATGTATTTTTGTAATTTCCATGGGCTCTTTTATTGAAAAAAAAACTTACTTGAAGGATCAATTTAATCATAAGAAGTATAAAATTAAATACTAATATACAGGCGGGGATCCAACAACTGGCGTGCCAGGCGTGCCTAAAATTTAAGGGGGGGGTATGACAGTTTGATTTTTCATAAATTCAATCCTCATAATTTTCTGACTTCGCTTCGCTCGGCATTTAACACCCCCCCCCCCCCTATTCTGAAGTCCTGGACCATCTCATGTTGAAAATATAACGGTACAAAATCTAACCACAGTTTTACAATATATACAATAAATTCAATTAAAAACTGATCTTTTATGCAGATTTGTCCTTTCTATTCTTTCCCATAAAAATGTTGATCCGATGCCAAAATTCCAAAGTATAGGCTAACAAATATAGTTAGTTAGTTTCAACAAAGAATCAAAATTGGATATTTTAAAATCTAATTAGATTCTAAGCTTCCCATATGAAACGGGTGTACCGCCAGATATAATTGGAAAGATATGCACCCAATTCAAACATTTATTTTTCATTTAAAAACTGCTTTTGATTTCTTTTGAAATTCTATGCCATTACTTCCTCACGTGTGTGCTCACGTGTGATAAAATTAGCAGTAAGTGCATTGTGTCAAAAGTAGTTCCGGCAAGTAGTTCTCTGTCAATGTCAAGTTCATTACCTTCGAAAACTGGGCCAAACACGTGGTTAGTATTTCAGTGTTTATGGATATCAATACATACAGTTTATTGAATTGCATTTTAATCGTTTAAAAATTCGCATATTGTTAAACACATGCTTTCTGAACATGATAATGTGGCATGTGTATTTAAATCGTGTTTTCTATAAATATATTTACTCAATAAAATATATAAGTATGCACATAGTTTTTTTGTAATGTAAAGTAGTGCAAAAAGAAACCACCATCCCAAAGGGCATAATGCTGGCTCGTGTGAACATGTGATTATAACTCGTACATATTCCATGTCACGTGCCTACAACAGACCGTAATAAAATGTCACTGTCAAGTTTATAAGGTCACATTGTACATAGGAGATGTTATTCACGTGTTTATATACACTTTCTGCTTTAAGTCTTGATCCCTCGTGTCTGTAAGTTTTGTCTATTTTGGGCATATAGTTAGCTTTATCGATATACTTGTGGAGTTTAAGCTGGTAGGTCACGAGGCAGGAAATTCTACGAGAAGGGGAACTTTTTGCATTTGACTAGAAAATGACCAGAAGTCTTTATAATGTAAAATTACAGTCCGACTGACCCAAGGATTTACAAAAAGGGAGGGCTATCCCATTGTCCTATTTTTTCTCAGGAAAAATATGACAATCATACTCGCCAGTGTTTATAGTACATGACAACGCTATTAAGTACCGCTATTTGCTTGATTTTTTATTGAGTTATATTGCTGTCTGAGTATTTTTCAATGTTTTCACACAAGATCGATAGTTATAAATTTAGACTAAAATAGGTTAACTGTCGTATATTAGTTGTTACAGACCAACGAAATTGGTGGGATACACCTTTTTTAAACAATGATATTTACACTTCCTTTTTAAGAACTATATGAAATCGATTCATCCTAAAATTGGATTTCCTTCTCTTACATAAGATAGGATAGGATATATCATTTTTACGACATGACCTTGGTTTGTAAGCATTCAGTAGTGTCAGTGTGTTATGTGCCTTAATCGTACTTAAGTTACGTAACTAACTGGTGAATCAGTGCATATATATAGTTATTCAATTTCAAAGTTGTTTCTCCTATATATTTTTTCAGGTTTCAGGAGATTGAACCACAGAGGCTTGCTCCAGCTATCAAATATGTAGCTCCGCTAGTATATATATTGTTCCACCTACATTTTTTTATTATTATTATCTTCTTCCTATTATTTCATTTATGTTTTAACTTATGTGTTCATATTGCATAAGATGTTTTATCCCTCGTCAACTTGTACAAATAGTAATGTTTTGATTTCATTTTGCTTTTCCTGCATACCTTTGTACTTATTACATCGGTTTGTCAGAATAACGTCATATATATATATCCTAGCTGGCCGAGTGGTCTAGGGCGCTGGACTTTGTGCACAGCGGTACGAGTTCGAGTCCCGCGGAGAGAACGACCAAAAACTTGCATCGCAAATTTGACAGTTCTAACATCGTTGTGAATTTTTCAGAACTTTATATATATATATATTAATTTGTTGTGACAAGCATCATTAATTTGATCCTCTATAATAACACCTAGATGAACTGTCCCGTACTACCATACATCGTGTACTAAGTTACAGCCCTAGATTAATCCTACGAGGAGGAATGACCCGGCCAACGAAAGCTATATTTTTATATAGCCTAGCTGGCCGAGTGGTCTAGGGAGCTGGACTTAGTGCAGGCGGTGTTGCCATAGATGTCACAGCGGTACGAGTTCGAGTCCCGCGGAGGGAACGCCCAAAAATTTGCTTCGCAAATTTGACAGTTCTAACATCGTTGGGAATTTTTCAGACATTCTATAAGTTTACGTAGCGAATAGAGTCGTCACATTCTGAGACGTTATATATATATATATATGTAAAGTCTAAAGGAATCTGCCAACCAGCAAACTTAATGAATATCGGATCGTCCAGTCATGACGATGCAGCACAAACAAAAATAATTATGTAAGTCTAAAGGATTGTACAAAGATACCGATGAAGATCTTAACACACTATAATAAAGTATATAATGGGCAAAATTTTCAGTCAACAAATGACCTTCTTCAGTGCCTTAAATAAACTGAGTGTGTATGAAAGTAAATGGTCTGTGAACACAACTCACTACCTAATCAGGTGAATACCTGTGACGTATAAAATTTTACCGACAGTAACCAAGATCTTGAACATTGTGCTATAGACACACGTTGTGTGTTGATCTTGAATACTGAACTATAAAAATAAAAATATTTACAAAAACTGTTATAAGAAACTATACAAAATAGGAAGAACTTAATGTTTTTTGTTAATTCCGTGTGGGTGTAAAACACGGTGTTCTTTTATCCAAAATCCCTCCCGCTTCACTCTCTGTAGATCGCTCCAGATCGTGTTTTGTTCCACCATGAAGATTTTCATCTTGTTGAAATCATCGAGGCAGTGGTTAGGTAATCTGAAGTGTTGACTCACTGGGAGTAAAGGCTTTTTTGTTAGGTCGCTCCTGTGTCCGTTCAAGCGCTTGTGAAAAGGCTGTTTAGATTCACCAACATATTGAAGGCCACAGATGGGACACTGGAGCAAATATATTACATTAGCACTCTTGCAGTGCACGTTGCAAAATATTCTGTAGCGTTTCCCCGTGACTGTGCTGGTGAATGATGACGAGTGGTGCATTTGGTTGCAACATTTACACCTTTTGTCACCACAGGAGCGACTCTCGCCTGGAGTCAAGTTGGGCTTAGATATTTCAGCCCTCACAAGTAGAATACGCAAACTATCTGGCTGTCTGAAAGCAATCATAGGTGGTTCGGGAAAGACTTTGGATAGTGTTGAGTTTCTCTCGACAGAGGCTCAGTGCTCACGAATGGTGTTGTGGCTGTTTTTAAGGCAGGGGTGGTATGTTAGAACACAAGGGGTTCTTTTACATTTTTTGCAAAAAGAGAGAGATGGCTGCATGGGAGAAAGAATGTGTACTTTCAAATTGTCCTTGCCAAGATAGTTATTTCCAAAGTCTCCAACAGCCCCCTCCTTCTCTACCAAAGAATCAAACAAACTTCGCTTTACATTTAAAAGTAGTGGATCTACTGATTTTTTTTTCAGGTATGGATTCTTTTGTTGACCCGACGAATGACCATAGTTTGTTCAAAAACTTAAAGTTGAAACGGAAAAGGTTAAAAGATCTTATGTCAGATGATGGCAGTGGTGTCACAGACGGGTCAGACAGTGGTTACACTAGTAGCGAATGTTTTAGTATTGATTCTCATGAAGAGCTGGGAAATAAGCGAAAATTCGCTAGACCTACCAGACCTTCACAAATTGAAGCTACTGACGGCGAAAGGTTGAGTTCTCTTGAGCGTCCCCATTCGCTATCGGGACTTGCACCGAGACTTTCTTTTGACTCAGGCTTTTCTGGATCTCCTGAGACAGAGATAATATCCGAGATTGGTCAGTATAGACAAGGCCCGACGTCGGTAGCATATGTGCCCGTTCCGGTGCCCGTCTCTAGTTTACTCATTGTTCCGCCCGGTAGAGAGAGCAAAGTGGAAAGAGTGTTGTCAAAATGTCCTGTCAGTTTGGGACAAGTGCTGTCAAGTACCATCAATCGAGATCCGTTACTTTTCCCTAGCCTACCAAACGGCTATGTACTTACTATGGTCCCAGAAACAAGTCCTCAGAATAAATCAAATGTTTACGATGTTGCACAGCTACCCGATAAAAGTCTTTCGGGCAATCTGTTGCGAGATATTCGACAACAAAACCCACCTCACGTGGAGCCACCTCCAGTGGAGGAAACTGGGGAGAAAAAACAAGATTTTTCTTTTATTCACCATTACATTAATGGGGAGTTCGAGTACGGCGGAGTATTAAATGAATCTGGCCAAACCGGCAAACAGTCATGGCCGGAAGAAGATGGTGAGGCTAACAAGGATCTATGTGCAGTCTGTAACGACAAGGCCTCTGGGATTCACTACGGAATGATAACATGTGAAGGGTAAGGAGAGACTTGAATGAAAGGTATTTGGACACCCATAATGAGGGCGGGATACCGAAATATTTGATGTTTTTAATATTTACAAACTAATTTCGCTATAAAAATGTTTATTCGTATGCATTTTTAGTAATGAAATTAGTTTGCACTACGATATTTTATTCATCAACCAAATGAACATCTGAGAATTTTGGTCGGCGATGTAAATGTTAAAACAAAAGTATAGAAAATTCTAATGGATAAAGAGTTAACCAAATACACCCGTTTTGATTTAATAGACATGGGCTTTTAAAATTTCGGATAATCCAAAATATGCACTTTCAAACAATGCAGTGTTATTTAGATAGTTTCGCTATTAAGAACCGGGTTTTGGCTCGGCCATTATCTTAAAATTCCAAGTCAGTGCATGTGAAGTTTTTTTTATATATTCCCACGACTTTTATATTTTTATCCATGAAAACAAGCACGGTAGCTCAGAGAGATACATATGATTAAAAGATCGACGAACAATAGTAATTCCGCTGAAAAATTGAAAAATCCACGGCTTCTAGTTCTGATTGCCATTGTCCGTCGATCTTCCAATTAGAGCCTGTATAACTGCTTTCGCAACATGATCAGGTTTTAAGACACAATAATTATATATTTTTATTCTTACAATATGGAACATATACAGTACAGTTAAGAAAAAGAAAAAAATACAAATTTCAGATGGGAATCTGTATTATAATAAGACTGCTTTCATTTATATACAATTATGTGCAATTAGACAATTCATCAGAAAATGATTACAAAATCTTTTGCGATACAGATTCTGCAGATGTAAAACGAAGTCCCTGACTAGAAATACATAGATTATGTATATAATATAGAATAGAAATTTTTTTCTAATTTGTTATTACAACTTGGCTAACTTGTGATAACAGCTAAGTTGATATCACAAGTTAGCTGTTGGTATCACACTTTAGCTTATCATAATAATAGATTAACTAAGTTGATGTCACAAGCTAGCTAAGTTGTAATAACAAGTTGAAAAAAATCTACCTATGATACCAATGGGCTTCCGTACATACAAAAGACGTGCTTGCTATACTTATATTCTATTTGGGGACTATTAGTTCAAGTTACATCAGGTGTAGTAACATTATATAATTCTTAATTGTTGTACTTTTATGTAACTTTTGTCATTTTGATTTTAAAAACATGAATGTGAATCAGTTTGGTTCATAAAAAAAACGTTTATGTTTAAGGTGTAAAGGATTTTTTAAGAGAACTGTTCAAGGGAGGAGAGTGTACAAGTGCTCTGGAAAGGAATCCTGTACAATGAACAGATTACAGAGAAATCGTTGCCAATTCTGCAGGTTCAAAAAATGTCTCAAAGTTGGGATGGTTCTTTCAGGTATGGAATATTGTCAATATAAAATAAAATTGGATTCTACCACAGGTGTTTGACTGAGGGCACTACCCTGTATTGTACCCCAAGGGCCATAGCTCCTCCCACATCATTATCTTGATTATGTCAAAACTAGTTTACCACAACTACCATGGCAATGTTGATTGGCCTTAGGGGACCCACTCCTGTAATTTTCAGTGTGTAATATAAGATCAACCAAACTTTTTGAGTACAAGGGCATCTCCTTATGGTTAGATTGAGAATATTCTTGACTATTGTGACATAAAATCTCAATACTTTCAGTTATCATAAGAATAAAGAATCTTCTTAGCCTTATGTGTTCTTTAAGTGTTGTTGCAGCCAAGCCTTGTGCAGATTTCTTCTAGTTTCTCAGATCTTCAAATCTTTGGTAACTGATTCATCTTTTTTTAGTTGAGCTCATATAATAGACAGTTTAACTATAAATGAATTTGATTTGAAACATGCAGCAGAAGTCATATTTATGCCTCACCCACTTTGGTGGGGAGACATATTGTTTTTGGCTTGTCTGTCTGTCCATCTGTTTGTCTGTTATTGTGTCCATCAAAAAGTTTGTCAGCACAACTCCTCTCGAATTACTGAACCGAATTTTTCGAAAGTTCGTATGTAGCAAGAACATCATATTACCAGGAAATTCTGATCCCCTAATTTTTTAAGAGTTCTGCCCATTTGAACTTAGAAATTTGCCAAAAATCCTCATTACCTTGTCAGTTCCCTGAAATTACTGAACTGGTCAGCGCAACTTCTCTGCAGCCTCTCTACAAAATTTTATGAAGCTGTTCTGTGGACATGGAGGATTCTGCAAGTGGATCCAGTTTGTAGGATAGGGGAGACATATGTTTTTGCAGACAAAAACAAACTTAAATTTATTTTGAAAGTATATATCCATGAATTGATTATAGGTGATACAGTACCTAAAAATATTATGAAATTGATTTTGCTTAGTTAATATGCATTTTATATAATTACAAATAAGTTTTCAAGTTTTATAAAATGTCCTATTAATATATCTTCCCATCAGCTGTAAGAGAAGACAGAATGCCAGGAGGGAGAAATTCTGGAGCTGTATACAATCTGTATAAGGTAATGTCTACTGTAAATTATTTCAACAAGTTAAGAGAATAACCTGTATATTAGTCCCTTCAATAAGAATTTTGTATTAGAGTGTTAAGGGGTCATCTACAAAATAAATTAGCAGAAATATTGAACAGGACTATATGTATCCATGAAATGAAGTATTGGAAGGGAGATAATCCAAATCAATTATTTTGGATTTGCCTATGATTTTATGTAAAATATTTTTCTTATGTATAGGGTATGTAAGTCTCATTCTAGTTTCATTTTCTGTACCGGAATTTCCAATGTAGAACGTCATTGAAAACTTAAGACCGATCTGTATTTTGTTGTTTACTTCCGGGTACTCGAAATGCTGTATAACAATGCAAAATCTTCTAGTTTTTGTATTTTCTTACTTCATTTATCATGTAGAAATAGTTATTTGTCATTTTTATTGGTATTTTTTATACAGAAATTTTTTTGCTCTTAACACTGAACTCAACGCTTTCTAAATGAAAAATCACTATGCTTTTGAATGGTAGGCTAGGACCCATTCTCGTGAAATCACAGGGTCACATGACGAGATTTACACATCCTATAGTTGTTAGTATCAATCCTGAAAAATGGATTTCAAAAATTAATCAAATAAAAATGAAGGGTAACCATAGATAAAGCAAATTCTGAGAAAAAATGATTTAGGTAAATACACTGAGACTTACGGATTACATATGAGTTAAAGATGTCTTCATCTTAAAGATTACATAACACACAGAGGCCCTTGGGACCAGGATTATTTTTTAATCAACAAATATAGCTTTTTGTTTTCATATCCGAGTTATTATGTATGTTTTCTGACATGGCCGCTTGCTATTTAATGCTGGGCCTGGCTTAAACAGTATTAAATAGTAAGCAGACATGTCAGAGAACACACATAATAACTCAAATATGTAAAAAAGTTATTTAATGATAATTTTGGTGATAAAAAAAAAATAAAAAAATCCTGGTCCAAAGGGCCTGTGATTACACAGAAAAGCTAAAGGGTAGTCCAGGATAAGCTTGTGAGGTAGCTTGTTAAAAATCTAGATTTTATTCTGCTTTTTTTAAGCAGGATAAATGTGTTCAATCAAAGGTTTTGTTTTGTTTTGTTTTGTTTTTTTTCCAAATGAACCTATGGACTAATTTATGATTCTTTCAGGTGAAGTATAAAAAATACAAGAAAAAGCGTGACATGGCAGTACCAGACAAATCAACTCAAGAATGCCCTCAAGAACAAATGGCAGATAATTTGGGATTCTTGTATAAAGAAAAAGTTGGGAAAGTGGAATTAGATGGAGACAATATAGGTTCACTGGGTAGCTTGATTCGCCCACATATAAATCAAAAACTAAGTAACCCAGTTACACTCAGTTCCGACAGCCAATCAACTGACAGCAGTTCTTTGGCTTCAAGGAACCAGTTCTTGTGCAAAATATTAAACTCACAATCAGAAAAGTTAAAAAGTACATCTCAACACTCTAAAATATTGGAAAATGTGTCACATTCTGTGCCAGGATCTGAGGACCTTTTGTTAAAGCACAATGGACAAAAACTAAGTGCTAATCATTTGACTCCAAAAATGGAGACACAAGATGTAAGGCCACAGAGTAACTTTCATGAAATCTCAAAAAATGTTGGTGCAAACTTTGCCTCAAACATTGTGTCTTACAAACCTGAAACACATACATTTTCAAATTCCAATACATCTCATTTAGTGAGTCAGACAGTGTCACAAGTAGAATGTATGGATTTGTCAAAAATACCAGGAAGTCATGATATAACCTATGACCCAACACGGTTATGGGTCAACACCAACAAAATTTCACTCTCATCTAGTGCTAGTACAGTGAGTTCTTCTCATCAAAAAGAGTATTTGGATCAAGGTGATATAGATATCTCCGAACTTAAGAAATACCACAGCAGTGTAAATTTCAGAGAAATGAAAACCCTTCAAGACCTGGTAGAAGCTCCCATCAGCTTACCATCTTCAATTAGAGACTTTACAGAAGAGGAAGCAGTGTCCAAAAGTCCAAGTAATAGCTTAGATGTAACAGTGAATAGCTCAGTTGACTCTAACGATTGTAAATTATCAGATGATGACAGCCATGACCCTTTCACTTCAGGAACAAACCTAATCGAGATGGTTATTAATCAAGCATCCCAAAAGGAAACTGAACAAGTACCAAAGATGAATGTATCAAGGTGGTTTCAGAGTTCTGTTTCTGGAAATAGAGGCAGAATAGACTTTAGAAAGAATTTGTTAGATATTATGAGTTGTTTGAAGTACCTACACATAGAGTTTGAGATTAGCATGATAAATGATAGTCCACAAATTGTCATGCAGAATATGTGCAATCTGGGCGATAAATTTGTAACAAATTTAGTATCTTGGACAAGACACCTGCCTTTCTACTGTGAAGTACCGATTCAACTTCACTCAAAGCTTCTGACAGCAAAATGGCACAAGTTACTGCTACTTCTAATGTCAGCTCAGCAGGTTCAATCAGGAAATCAGACATCCATGACGTTTGAAGAATTTTACCAACAAAAGTTAACAAATGTGAAAAGCTGTTTAAACAAGCTGTTTAGCAAAAATCTCCAATCTGAGAAAATGAGCTCACAGATGAACAGTTTTATCAGGCACATTTGTAGATGTATGTTTACATTCAATTGCATGTCTCTGATGAAAGAAGAATATGCCTGCTTACAGATTATTCTACTTCTTGATCAAGGTGAGACACTTCACAATCAGGGTGTGTAACCATCTGTTTGAAGTTGTTTTAGTGCATATTTAAAGAATCAACCTTTTGATTTTTATGGTTGAGGGTTGAGGTGAGGTAGGGTCAATGTTTACCTTTGAGTATATTACTATTGGACAACATTGAAGGTGACATTCTTGCTATAGCTTTGGTAGAGGGAGAACATTGAAGGTGACATTCTTGCTATAGCTTTGGTAGAGGGAGAACACAACTGTTTATGGGTTTCCTATGATGTTTCATAACAGTTAAAATGATTTATAATCTGGGTAAACCATATACCTGTCCTTAATTAAATTCTTTACAGTGACAAAAGTGATTTGTTTACAAGGTTACATTATATTATTATTTCTTTTCATTTTTTAATCTGAAGTAATTTCATGTTGATAGATGAAATATGCAAAGTTGAAAACAAATTGATGTTGGAAATACATCACAGAATTGCATTTTGTGCTCAAACAAAAGATTTCTTAATTTTGATGATATACTACAATATTCAACAAATGACATTTTTGTGGGTACTTCTGTCGGTCTGTTTTGTCTCAGATCAATTTACTATCAAGTTTTTTAGTACATCATTGGTTGTGCTTCTGGTCTACATAAAGTTCAAAATGACATCTTACACTTTTTTAACAAAAACAAATGCAGTTCCAGTTTTGTATCCTATGGATGGGGAAAATTTATACTGGATACAAACATACAAATGATGCCTAGTTCTCCACAATGTTGGCTTCTTCTATGGACAGAGAATATTTATACTGGATACAAACAAACAAAAAGTTACATGATAAATTTAAACTTCCATTATGATTTTATACAGGCAAATAAACAACAACAGAAATATACATCTGCTACTGGCAAATTTAAAACTCAACTAATTTTTATCCAGAAATTGGAACAAACCCCACATTTCCAGAAACATAAAGCAGACAACCATCCAAAATAGACATACAACACCAGGTATGTCTTGTTAATGTTTTGTTGTTTCCATTTTTTCATTTTCTCCATTAAGATATGTGTTCTTTTTTTTAATTGTAGGACAAGAGAATAGAAATGAGACAATTGCCTTAATCCATGACCAGTTTGTGGAGACATTACAGTGGTTCATATGTCATCACCATGGAGACAGTAGTGCAGCACAACATCGATTAGAGAATTTGTTATTGCAAGTCCCGGAAATAAAAACTGCATCAGACATACTTCTACAAACAAAAATGATTTACATTCCATTCTTCTTAAATCTGTAAAGTTTGATATGTCTGTTATAAGTACCTGTATCAGTAGGAATCAGGCAGTAGGTGAAACATGCATGGTCTGAAATTACCTACCACTTTATCATTGTAATTTAACTATTTGTACCATCAGAGTCATTTGAAAAGATGATATTTTCAAAATTAGCCTAGTGAAAGAGTAATCAAGGGAACCAAGGTTATAGCAGTAATCAAAAGAATGTAATAAATGAGTCATAATTTCATTGAAATACACTACAAATGAACATTTCAGATAATTGTCCAAATTTCTAAACATGTCATGTGATGCAGAGATCAAATGATAATCAATTTATATAGAGAAGAATTAAACTGTAAGATTGGTAGGTTTTTAGATGGATGTTAAAGGTTTCATCCAATTTGCCTGATTCTTACTAAGACTTGTACCTGTATTAAACATTGACATACTTGTATTATGGCATTCCTCAGTTCATACAATAGCATTAAAGACAAAAATTGTATGGACATTTTCTTTATTTTTTGTCCTATGTTATGTTGTACATTGTTTTCCACATTTTTTTCTTGTCAAATTTATGAAGTTTGTGATGTGTTGCCTAATGGTATTTATTAAATGGAGTTGCCTACTTGGTAGTGATTGTGTTCACATTTGTTTTATTGTTCAAATTTACCTTTGAAAACTCTGTGGGATTTTGACTCTTAATATTTATAAAATCTTTAAATCTTCCTGTCATATATTTTATGCCTAATTTTACCACAATGACAATACAATGTATATCATTGTTATGAGACCATAATATTTATTCACATGTTAATCCCATTACAACATATGTGCTATCAATATTTATTTTTAAAGATATTGTTTTTATGTATATCTTGAAATCATTACTCATTCTGTCTGTACTCAGTGCAGTGCTTGTGATTTTTACACCCATCAAAAAATTATTTTTTTGTGCAATTAATAATAGGTCAGTCAGGTCTTCATAGCCAAGTATTTACATCACATGCAATACTCATAGAGCGAATTTTTATTATTATAACAAATTATCATGCTTTGTGACTGTTGACATTAGAAGCTTTGGGTTCTAAAGAAAACAAGTATTTCTTTGCAGTCCTAAAACTTCAAAATGGTACAAGTGCATCAGGGGCAAGTTTTGACACATGAATGAGATTTGCAGACATTTTGAAAGATGATTAAAGAAAATTAAAGAAAATTTCATAATCAAAGGAAATTTGTTAAAATTTGGTTTTAAATTACTTGATTATTAACTTGGCTCATGTAAGTTTATTTGTTATTTCAAATATTGTAAAGTGATCTTCACTTTTTAACTTAAAATTTTCTTCGTTTTTTTTTTAAGTAGCTAGATTTAAGAAAAGTTGAGGAAATTACCAGTCAAAATGTGAAAACTATTTTACACTATAACCGGTAAAAAATCCAACTTTTTCCTTACAATTTGAATAATGATCCATATTCATATTTTTGTAAAAAAATATTTACATGAACTTTTTTATATTGTCTACTTTTGCACAATTCTTAAGTGGATCAGTACTTAAATAAGGATGTGTTGTCTTCTTTCCTCAAATATATGACATATGGCAATCGGATTGGTGAACATTTGAGTTGAGGAAGTGACATTGAAAGCTCAATATGAAATATTTTATATGAGGCCTGGGAGGTTGATCATCTATAAACTAGTTATTTGTACAGCTTCAAAAAGTGAAACCCCTGAGCTGAGCCTCTGTTGGACATTAAATTGATACAGGTCCCAAATGTGAAGGGACTTCATAAAAGTTTGTTTTACACAGGTTTCCAAGTTATTCATGGTTTGTTTTACAGATTTCAAAGTTATTCATGGTTTTGTTTTACATAGGTGTCATTGTATATATACCACATAGATTGTAAAATAATATAAAACACTTATTGAATAATTTGAAAATAAACTGTAAGCTCATTTGGCCATGCTGCTTGGACAGTTATTTTGTCATTTTAAGAGCATACCTGTCCAAAGAGCTGCATGGCGAAGAGGACTAAAAAGTTGAAATGACACCTACATTTACCATCTTTAAGTGTTCGTTGTTTGTTACATTGTTAGTTTGTAAAGATGTTAACTCTTCTGTTGTACTTAAGATATTTATTTAAAACTGTTACATCAATATTACTGTTAATAAATATCTGGAGTTGTTGTTTATTTCTGTTTATGTATTGAGGTCATCAGGTGTGTTATGTGACCTGCTAAAGTCAAGAACATAGGAACCTACCTTATTGCTGCTAGTTTAAAGCATGGGATTCTGTTTTGGCATTCCTAGTGTATGGCCCAACTTTCTTAGCATATGAGCCAACCATCTTGCAGCTAACTGGACAAATAACAGAATGGAACGGTCTATTAGTCTATAGGTATATATAACAGAATGGAACGGTCTATTAGTCTATAGGTATATATGTCTACTAGGAAGTTAAAATATCCTTGTTAAATGTCCAGTTATCTACCTTTGACATTTCATCAAGTAAAGGTCATTTAATCAAAGGAAGACTACTACTTTATTCACTATAATATGCACCTTAACTTGTGCATGTTCAGGGTTGAAATCTGTTACTTCTTTGACCTATATAAACAATACCAATGACCCTTTGTAAAACTACATAAAAATACAAATCATGGTTTTGTATAGCTTATTAACCATTACTGTAGTCATAACTAGACAAGACCTATTTTACCTTATTCAATGGAATGTTTAAAGTTCATGAACTTTTGGGTTAATTTTTTTTTTTAATATTATCTGGTATTTCATTATATAAGTACATGTGTATCAAGTTGTATGCCCATGATACCCTATCATCTAAGAAAAGAGTCTTGAGAATTACAAGATCTGGGTGTGACAAAGAAACAAACCTCAAGACCCAATGACTTAGTAGGCAGGGATTAAAATCATAAACCAAATAACAAAATTTCTCTATCACAGAACAGTTTATTATCTTTGAAAAAAGACATGCTTTTTTGAGCAGTACAATTAACATTGAGGATAAACAGCACTTGTTTTTACAATATCCTGTCTCATACAAAAGAGTTGTAAGTATTCAGAAAGGGTACAAAACAAAATATGTAATGATAATTGAAATACATTGCTAATGTATTATTAACTTGGATTATTTCCCTTTTACACCATGTGATTTCTTCTATCAAATTTATCTATTTTTTTTTTAAATTAATCAGATCAAAAGAATTTCTATATAGGAACAAATACATGGAAGGCTTTGTGAATCTTTTTACACAGTTAACTTAGATATAGTCACAAAAAGCATCAACTTTACTACAGAAAATAACCATGTAACATTTCTTCATCAGCTGTAGAGCCGTTAGTTGCAAACAAAATTCAATTACACAAAAAATCTAAAAAAATTTCTCTGACATTTGATCAGCAACAATATTTTGGACAATATCAAATACTGGAAAAATAAAATTTGGTTCATTTCAAAATACAGATTGATTTGCTCATCCATAACTTCTTTTGATTACCTCCCTTAGACCAAAGTGAAACAGAATTTGCCTAACCTGCCTATTTGCATTGAAAAAATGTGAAAAAGAAGTAAATATCCATTCCAGATTATTAAGTTCAATTTATAGCCTCAATAAAGTACAGACACATGTATTTTAGCATGAAGAGATATATTATTAATGTCTTACATAATTGAAATTAATTGCACATCTACCAAAGCGTGATTAAACCAGTAAATGGAGCCTAAAATAGTATACTTGGAACCTCATAAACTCAAAACAACCTTCAAATCTACAGTATATCACTTCAAACAATGCTCATCTAACAAAACATACTAATAGATCATAACGATGAATTTCCCTCTTGATGCTTATAGAAAAAAATTGCTGTTCCATTCCACAAACTGTAGGTGATACATATCTATGACAAATCTCTAAAGACAGTTTCAAATCATGGAAAATTTTGCACTATTACTGCAAATAATAACTCAGATCAAATAAAATAATCCCTCAAAAACACACATAAAATATACACATCTCTTTCCTGCACTAGTAGACTTGGATTTTACACGTAGGGCTATGCATTGTTTCCTATAAACCAGGTAAAGACATGATAAAGATACAAAAGGCTCTCTCTCTCCAAACACTTTTGATTTAAGATTTCATTAATACAGTGTATAATCAAACAAACTGGTCTAAAATAATTCTCTCTTAAAAAAAAAAACAAAAAACCAACAGAATTTAAATTTTTCACTTAAAAAAGTTCTGTCACTCCTTTTGAAACATTTTTTAATGATTTGTTTTAATCAAACATTAGCACATTATGTGGTTTCAGAATGGCAGCAAAAATATGAAGCTTATACAGTCATTCAAAAATTCAAACTTTCATAATTTTACTGCAGATATATTTTTAAAATAAAAAAAAACATTATGAAAGAAAAAAAAAGACCTGCATTATATTTATATAGACAAAACCTGGGACCTACAAAACCAAAACACAGTCATGTAACTGTTAGTTCATAATTTATTGCAAAGCTTTCATCTATACTGCAAGACTTAAAAGGAATTTCATTAAATAAATTGTATCACAGGCAGTTCACACTTCAAAACTAATGATATACAAAAATGATCTTCCTTTAGCGTGGGCTATCACTGAACCAAAAAAAATCATTTAATTTTGTGAAAATCTTGATGAGAAATATATTTTTGTGTCAACATACATGTGCGGACAGATGGACTGACATCATACAATACAGTCATATGATAAAAGAGCTTAAATTCTTAAAAATTTCAATATATCATTTGAATGATTGAACTCAGAAATAAAAAACCCAACTTTTCATAAGTCTAAGCATTGCAATAACAGATAAATACAATAAATTATGAATTTACAATCCTCAAATATTCTTTCTACATCTCCATCTCACAAAAACATAAGTAAAAGTAACCAAGAGCATACACTGTTAACAAGTGGAACAGTTACATCAGCAGATCTGTTTATACTACTTGATGACAATCCATATTTTTCACTGTATTCTATGGAAATGATCCATAAAATCCTGAACTTTCTGAAATTTTAACAAAGGTACTATGAAGATATTCACAATCCGTAATGCGTAATTTGCTGTCAAAATCCATAGAAAATACAAAAAAATCTGTATAAAGTAAACACCTCTGCATCAGTTCAAATATTGCTGGTAGCAAGATGCTACATATAAAACATTCAGGTACAATTCCTTAATTCTGATACAACAAATTCCTTAGTTGGAAGTATTTTATGGGATAGAAGAATACTTGGCAAAGTGTCAAATGCTAAAATGAAAGAGAAAAAAAAAATAGAACCTTAATTTTTAAAAATAATCTTGAAATTTACCCATCATAAGGTATTTTGATCATGAACGACAATACATAAAAGGTATACCAATTTCAAAATGCTGGAGGCTTTCTGATTAACCTCTGTAAAAGTCTACAACTTTGAAAAAAAAATATTAAACTTACAGTTGTACAAATAGTGTTTAAACTTCAATTAAATCATGTTTCTATAATATTGATGTGTTCAAATGAATGAAATTAAAGTTTTCTATACATTTATCTACATAAACAATCTCAAACTAACATTTATGTTACCGCACAGTAAAACATGACTGTTACTAAATTTCAATTATTTTTAAAGTGCTGAAGTATAGTGCTCAGAGCTATTCAACACAACAAAATATTTTTTGTTATTAATGGGCGACTTTATTGTTATTCTTCTGTACTTTCTTCGAAGTATTTTCATTACAGGCTACAGTCATGATATTAATTGATATTGTCATTTCTCAATGACAATGTTATATGAAATTGACCATGATGGTTTGGATAAAAGGAATAACATCAGTTTTGAAGTCTTGACAGAACATAGGATCACACAGTCACAAGATATTTTCTATCAGGACTACAAAACTCCTGTTATTCTATAAACATAAACAAATGATTTGTGAACTCCTCATTTAAATAACAATGAAATAGCATGTATAACAGGATAATAAACAGAAACTGAGATATATTCATGACACAATTCTGAAGAAATACAAAAAAAAAAGGATTCCCTATAAATGTAAGAAGTTATTAAGAAAGGAAATATGCACTTCTTTAGTAACACATAGAAATATATCAGTAACTGAATATAAAGCTAAAAAACAAATTCCATGTTGACAGACTACCCTCTTGGTTGTAGGTTTTATATTACACTGGAGCTCTGTTTATTTATAGCACATGCATAGGTGATTACATACCATGAAATATAAATATGAAAGACGCTTCACTGCATTAAAGAAATTGTCATTACACAAATGATACATCTACTTCTATTTATACCACAAAAAATCCATTACATCTATTTATAGAGTTCACACTAATATGGCTTGGCTGGATGCATGCGTTTACTTGCTGCAGAATTGCAGGAATACCTCAGGCATTTCTTTTTCTTTAATATATTATTCTATGAACATATCATTTATTCCTCTATGAATGTTTCATTTTTTAAAGTTCTCTTTTCTTCTAGTTGCTAAGCAACCATTTCAGAAAATATTTACGTCTGCTTATGTTTGCTAGATAAATAAGCAACTCTAGCTGTTAGTGATATAGAATCACGTGAATTTGAACCTGAAGATGACACTACGTCTCTCTTCAATGTGGATCATTCTGACGTTGTTTCTGCTTTTCCAGAAGTCTTTCAAGAGGAGAGGGGCCAGATCCAGTAGACCATATTGACTGCAAAAAAGGAAAATCAATGTTCTCAATCAATGTTTAATTAGAAATGGTTTTATCATTTAAAAAAATTAAAGTTCAAGACTGAAGTTCAGGAATACCTAAAATTATCAGAAAATGTTTCAAAAATGTGTTGCAACAATCACTTTATGAAGTAAACCAATGTCTTATCATTGATACATCAACATGTTTATACATTAAGCAAAGATACACCAACATCACATTATACTCATATAGACCCTTTCATTATAACTGCAAGGTGGGAATGAAGAAGGCATATGCTCTTCCCCAAAAAATCAGTAACATGACACACAATCATTGTTTTGTTGTTTGCTGATATAAAGCAGTGGGAATTTGCAAATACCTACACAATTCCCAATTAGGATTAAAATCCAAAATAAATTCATTCTTCAATTCCATTCAGTGGTGTAAGAGGAGTAATGGTTAAGTGATGGGTCCCCCATGTCCCCATATTCAGATTGACAAATCCATGTTTTCCCATATGAAACCTCCATACTGATTCAGATCAAAATCAACAATAGAAGGTGCACAATAGGAACATGCAATGAAATTTATGTAAAGATTCATTCAAATACATTCAGTGGTATAGGAGGATTAACAAGTAAGAGATGAGTCCCCCTCCCTTGAGCAATGGAAGGAAGGAAGGACTAACTAACTAAAACAAAATATGGGATAATGTTGTGCTTAGGGTACCCCTCGCCCTGCTCAAGTTGACGCCACTTCAATCTGAAATTGAATCCCACATTATGTCATACATTTCTTATCAAAATATTAAGTGGCTGTTATAAGTAGCTGCTGAGAAAACTGTAATGGAAAAGTTATTGACAGACCAACACTATGATACTAGCACGGGGTAAAATAAGATATCAAACCTGAATATTTCCTTGAAAGAAGTTGCCACCCTGTCCATTGCTGACCATCTGATCCATGACCTGACTCTGGTCTCTCCAATGGTCCTCCTGTGGACCAAATCGCAGTCCCAGGTCCATAGAACCAACTTTAGATTCATTAAAGGAATCTGAAACATCTGGAGAGTTCCTTATACTGTTTGATTCAGAAGAGAAAGGAGACGACCCAATACCTGTAATTCAAATGATAATGTTAAGACAAACCAGATTTATTTACTTTTAGAGGCCCTGTAAGATGATAAAAAAGAACAACTTAATTGTTAATTAGCTTTGGCAAAAACAAGTTAAACAAATCCAAAATTATCTCTAATGTCATACTTTTCATAATGAGTTCTAAACCAACTTCATTTTGCATACTGAGACCTACACCAGTTTCATATTGCATATTGTGTTTAATACCAGTTTCATCTTACTTACTGAGTTTTATACCAGTTTCATCTTGCATATTGAGTTTAACACCAGCTTCATATTGCATATTGAGTTTTACACCAGTTTCATCTTGCTTACTGAGTTTTATACCAGTTTCATCTTGCTTACTGAGTTTTATACCAGCTTCATATTGCTTACTGAGTTTTATATGAGCTTCTATTGTATTTTCTGAATAGTTTAAGCGTGTTTAGTGTCTATTACATGCTACCTACATCTGTCTTTATGTTTCCCTTAATAAACAGAGGACAACAGGGAAATGGCAAAATCTGATAAAATTATGTGTATCAAGTTAAATAAAGAATAATTAGGTAAAATAAATCTACACAAACAGGAAATCAGCTTCAAATAGCAATAAAAATCATCCCTAAATGGGATAACAATCATAATAAAGTGTCAGTCTCTATAAGAATCAGGCAGTGGGTGAAACATTGCATGAAATAACTCATCAATTTGCTAAAATAAGAAAGCTATTCTGAATCAAGTGATAAACACAAGATTTTTTAATATTATTTTGGTAAAATTAGTAATGCTTTCATTGAAAAGCATTGAAAATAAATATTTCATGGCAAAGAACAATTTTCTATTGAAAAATTTCAAAACAGTGCATAGAGCATAAACTGGTTATTTCAAATAGAGAAGATCTTTTAGAGTAAAAAAATAATGTCAAATTGGTGGGTTTGAGACATGCATGTTTCAGATTTTTTCCCCATTTTGCCTAATTCTTACAATAAATTGTAATTAGTACTATAACTTACTCTTTGAATCAGCTGATGATAGAGGAACAGACCATGTTGTTCCACTGAACAGGGAATATGTTCCTTGTTGTCCCTGTGATGGCATTGGCATGGGAGGTTTACTCTGTGGTACAATTGTCTCTTTTTCTGCTCCAACTTGATGAGGACTGAAATAGGAAAACAAAATTTGATTCAGATCTACTTACTGGTATGCATCTTTTTGACAATCCATATTTTACAAATAATGATCTGTAAAATCCTTAATTTTTTTGACATAGAAACTATGCCATAGGGGTAATCAGCAGTTTCTTAAGTGGTATGCATGAACCGACAGATGGCTGTACAACATATTTTGTCTGTAAAAAAACAGGAGTGAACATGCAGTTGCACACTTTATCATGTTAAGTAAACCTTGACTGATATGCCAATCCCACCAATTTAAATGTTAATATCTAACAGGGACCAATATTGCTTCTGTGACATGTCCCATCTACATGTTTATATAGCCACATATTAAATTTGAAATTAATCCAAACATTGGAAGTGGGGAAAGTTGCAAGGATATTCTGGAGGATGGAATCAATGAAAAAGGGATGGACAAGGTGATTCTAATATATCACCATAGGATTGTGCTAAAAATAAAACCTCAACTACATATCATAGTACTGCTTCACAAAATCTTTCTCAGTGACATACAGGGTATGTTCAAAACTGAAATAGATTTGAGCTAAAATCAAATTTGATCTGTATTTCAATGTATTTTTGCCCACTTTAAAGTCACCTAGAAACAGATGGATGGACAATTCAAATGGAAAATATTTGAAAATTACACACCACAATGCTATTGGAGGTTATAAAAAACAACTTTAAACCTCATATCAATACACATATATACCTTCTTGCAGGAGAGTTACCACCATCAGGCTTTGGAGTTCCCTGTAAAATATACAGGATAAAATCAATACATTTTGATTTTGGATTAAATAATGATCAAACTATAATATATTTTGTTCATGACCTTTGTCATACTAAGAATGTACTTAACTCCTAGTCAGAGTCAGTTACAAATTATTAAGCCAACATATTTTTTTTTAAATTAAAAATTAGATACACTTAAAAAAAGAATAGTAACTGTATGATTCAGAAAAAAAACAGATTTCCATTTAAAATTATGAAATAATCAAGCAAGAAGAATATAATAGATGTTATACTTAAAAGTGAGTCTTTTTAAGTATCAAAGTTTGCTTTTTTGTTGGAGCTACCAACAATAATTACAAAATCCCTCTTTTTGACAAAAATTGAGGTGTTCTCATATTTACCCAGGTTCAAATGACATTAAATTGATATGAAGAGAATTCAAAAAGTTTCTGTTTTCATCAGGTTTGGAGTTTATTCAGGGTTTTGTTTAGATAGTTTTCACTCTATTGGGTGTATCATACCTCAGCATGTCCTTGGAAACTGGTACCCATTCTTGGAGATGGAGGAAAGAGATCTCCAGAATTCTTTGGTGGCTAAATACAATAATAAAATCCATTAATGCTTCAAATGTTTTCAAAGCTGTTGATCAAAATCATAAGTTTTTCATGCATTTTGACAATTAAAGAAACCCCTTTTATGATGTAACTCCTATTTTTTTCATATAATTCAAACTGACTTATTTAAAATCCAACAATTAGACTATTGATATTGGAGAGACCTATTGCCGGAGTAATCTAATTATACCAATGCATAAAGCAACAGTTAACAAGGATCTGAAACCTTATATCAACCAAAGCATTAATAAATTTAAGTCTGTTTTTGTCTACAAAAATGGATGTATCCCATCTGATCAAAGTTAAATGGAGTATAACTCTGAAAAAAATTAAGAAAATCAACAATTCCTGGTAATATGCACTAAATGTCATGTCCTAATTACCTACAAAGTTTCATGAAATCTAGTGAAGTATTTTCGAGAAGTTGCACTTAAAAAAGTGTGACAGACAGATGGACAGAGCAAAACGCTATGTCCCCTCACATAATTATACATACCTGTATAGTTAAATTAGTCAATGCAGCCACATTATTTTGGAGATCCCCATTCATCATTTTTGTCTCATTTTGTTGTGGGAGAGCACCTCGGGGTCCAGCAAACCTGCCAGAAGACAGGAAATTAGCATTTAGCATATTAAAATTAGGTGGTGGTTGTGGAGCATTCTTGGATGGCTGTGGCTGGTGTAAGTTGGGATTAGTCATCCTCTCAGTCCCAGGCGCTGGGGGGAAACTAAACAGATTGTTCGCAAACGATTGGTTTGACTGTTCTCCAGTTTCCCCACCAGGAAATACATCTTTTGATGACTGATTACTGTGGGATTCTGGAAATCTGGAAAATCCTTGGGGAGGCTGGAACAACAATGGATTCTCTTTTCCACCAAACTGCTGTCCTCCCATAGGTGGAGGTGGAGGGGGGAAATTGGCGAAGTTCAAAAATTGAGACTGTGGCCCTGGCTCTGACTTTTGCGGGGGTCCAACATCTAAAGGCTTCTCTGGGGCTTGATTTTGATTCATATTTCCAGGTGGTGGGAAGCCTGTTCGAGGAAAAATGTCGATACTGGGTGGAGGTCTGTCAAAAGGAATATTGCTGCCAGCAGCTTTCCCTGGGGGACCTCTCAAACTCATCAATGGGTCTTCAACTCTGTCTGAATTTTGTCCTGTAATTGGTGGCTGAGAAAATCCCATCATTCTTGGCAAAGGACCAGGAGGTCCAACATGGCGAGGAGGTGGCATATTTGGGGGAGGTTGTCTGAAAATAGAAATATATATAGATAAATGATTGGAAAAAACAATGAATGCATCATTTTCAGTAAACATCTAAAAGTTCTGCTTTCACTATCTCTAGAGTCCAGCTACTTATCAAATCTATTATTACTTCCACCATGTTTCCCTACATATTTCACGACTTACAAGCTCATAAAATGTTTTCAAAATTATCCTATACTAATTATTAGTAATTAAATTCCTAATTATGGCACTTTGAAATAGAGTGAGACTAATGTAGAAATCTAGCTAGGCTACTGAGTGATTTAAATAGCTATAATTCTAATAATGAGATTCTTCATACTTATAGCCGTTTTTGATTGGTCGAAAACGTCTTTGCTAGAAAGTTCATACATGCATGAACTTCGCCAGATTGTTCATACATACACGAACGCCAGTCAACTTTAAACCAATATGACAGCCGTGTAGTTCGAAAGACTGTGGCAACGAACTGAATGGCAAAATATAGCCGTAAGAATAGTTTATTACATGCACATTGATTTTATCGGTCAAGTTTGTTTACAGAGAGTAACTTTCAGCTCAGGGAAAGAAACTCATAACTGAGTCTGACTGAGCCCCAGAAAACACCTACTTATAATTTTTCTACTTCCTTGTATTTCCTTCTTGTTGAATTGATTACATCTCATATTTTTCAATGCCAACTATCACTTCGTCCATGCTGCCTTCACTGTCATTGTGCAGCTGATTATGTGTAAATATTCGTTCACGCTCCCATATGTGCGCAAAGGAATGTGTGTGTATTGAAGCGTAAAAACACAGTGTAACAATATAACCGACTGAGGCTCTAAGAGGGTAACTTTGACTATCAGATAGAATTATAAGGATTGAACAGCTATTTTCGGTCATTCATGCATGTATGAACGACCGAAAATAGCTGTTCAATCCTATACTCAAGGTAGCTGTCAATCATGATAATCAATCGATAATTTTCCCCATAACTGATAGCTAACTTCAAACTTAAAAGACAGTGTCCAAAAGATCACACAGGTGTTCTGGTTAAATATAGTCGGTCACATTGGTATAATGTAATGCAGATTTCTACCAAGAGAGATACCACTATACAGCATATCTAAATTGGTATTGAAATCAGAATCACTTATTTGTGAAGTATCTCTTATGGGTTACATAAAAAAACAGCTTTTCCACTTGGATTATGACTGCTAATTAAATCAATGCAAGTCTGTGTGCAAAGTCCTCTGCAAAATAATTGAATCTGAAACATGCATAACAAAGATTCATCAATATGACAAAAATTTGGAATTATCTTCTTCGTGGTCTTAAATCCTAGGTTCTGATAGTAAAAATAGTATGACTACACTATTGAACTGCTATGGTATTTTCTAACCATGTTTCACCCTCTGCCCCATACAGACTTGCACTTAAGATCATGTAAAAAAATTTATTTATGCAAAAACTAAACGATTACATTACCTGAAGTCTGGCCTAAACATCATAAACTGATTGAATGGCTGGGTTGTCTGCCCTTGGGATTGTGGTGCAGGTGACCTCTCTATGGGTGGCGCTCCACCTGGTGGAGGGAAGTTGGGTACAGCTTGTGGCTTCACTTCCTGTTGAGGACTTGCCCAAGCATGCATTGTACTTGCCCTCTGCGGCTGCGGCTCAGAAATCTCAACTATTTTGAATTTTCCAGTCTTTGGTTCCCATAACTTTGCTGGTTGTGAAAGTGGCTTTCTTTGTGGATGGTCTGAATCAGGATCCCAGACGGGCTGCTTCCAATTAACATCTCCCTCAGTTTTTCCAAATTTGTCTGGATCCCATAAGGAGGTTCCAGTAGGAGATTGATGATTGCTATCAAAGGATGAATTGGACACAGATTTCTTTGGGGCATCATCAGGTTCCCATAGTTGTTTTTCCTGGGACTGTTGCCTACTTTGTTGTTGGGCTAACATTTGTTTTTGAAGTCTTGGAGGCTGTTGCTGGAGACGTGGAGGGATGTTAGGGTTATTTGGTTTGCAGGCTGTTGTTGTCTTCATAAACTCAGGCTGATTTGTCGGAGTTCCAAGCAAATATTTTGGAGAAGCTGGATCATTTGTCTTCTCAACTGTTGTTGTAGCAATTTTGATCTGGAAGAAAAATATATAAATTTGTCATTTCCTTTAATTTTTCAATGAAGTAAAATATAATTATAACTCAAGCTGTGAGAAATAATTAGGAAATCATACATGTACTTTGAGATAAAAAATCATGCATTCAAATTAAAGTAATGGAGATCACTAGCAATCCCATACAAAATACCTGTATGTAATGTAATAAAGCACAATCCCATACAAAATAACTGTGTGTAATGTAATAAAACACAATCCCATACAAAATACCTGTATGTAATGTAATAAAACACAATCCCATACAAAATACCTGTATGTAATGTAATAAAACACAATGTCATTTTATCAAACATAACAATACTAATTAGCATTAAATCAGAAACAGAAATTATTTAATCTTTGATCAATAGACATAATGTTTAGCATGCTACATTGTAGGTATTTGAAGAAAAATGAATAACCTACCTTTTCTTGAGATTTACTGGGTTTGACAGATTCCTCTTTAGGTTGGGTCTGTTTCTGTATGATAGCCTGGTAAATGAAAAAGAAAATCAAATCCAGTCAGGACTACCAGCTTTAGAAAGAAAAGTTAGCAAAATAATCAAGGCCATTTACTGTGAATTTCCTCATTCTAGTGACACATTTCATGAAAACCTCCAAGGGAAGCAGGCATTTTTCTCTCTTTTTGTTGTTCCAAACAAAAGTACAGATGGACCCTTTTACATTTAAAGATTTTGTTGTTTATGAACAAGCGCAAGCTGCCCCAAACATAACTTGGTCAAAAATTAAAAACAACCCATATAATTAAATTTCAAAACAATTCAAGTCAAAATTAACATTTGTCCCTTCATCTAATACCTTATTTAAATTGGAATTATTTGAAGTGCAATCTGCAGACCAATCAATGTTAATGATGTCACAGTACCAAGTTAGTATATGGAAAATAACCTATCTTGCCGAGATGAGAAATAAACAATGAAAATAAATTATTTGTTCATTGCCAGAAAAAATTTATTCTGGAGGAAGATAACAACACCATAATATCATACATCCAAAATTTTTTGTGATTATATAAAAACAAAACAGAATTATCTTTTACCATGTTCACTTAATACTGATTTATAAACTGATGCAAGCATTTATAATAGTTACTTAGCCATTTGAACTGCAATCACAACCTAAATACAAATTGAAATGAATAATTCTTTCATTCATATTACCTGTATTGCAACATTTTGTCTAGATTTCTTCTCTGGGCTGGCTGATACTACAACTTTGTTAACACCTGTAAAGGAACATGGGTTAACTGAACTTTATACTAAACATGTAATAGTATATTTAATCATACAAAGTTAAAATCAATTGTGCATGAGTAGAAAGAAAAGCCAACTCCCCAAAATATACAACTACGATACAGCCCTTAGTAAACACCATGACCCTGAAACAAGAACTTAAAATTTAAACTTAAGAACTCCAAAAAAAAAAATCACCTAAAATCCCATCAAATTTTTAAGAATGTTTTTACTAAATTAAGATTTACCAAGATGTGATTTGGCAAGACTCATCCCAATGTGATTTAGAGTCTTACCCAGATGTGATTAGGAAATATAAGGAGAATGGTTATGATGAACATGTCAAAGAGACAATAACCCCACTGGGATGAAGTATTACCAAGATGTGATTTGGAAAGTTACACCCAGATGTGATTTGGAAGGTATTACAAACTACCAAGATGTGATTCTGAAGGTTTTCCCAAGGTCTCATCAATATGTGTTTGGAGAGATTCACCAAGATGTAATCAGGAAGACTTACCAAATGTGAATTGGAAAGATTTACCAAGATGTGATTGGGAAAGACTTACCAAGATGTGATTTAGAAGGTACTACTGGAGAAGAGAACTGAATCTGCTGTCCTTTGGAATTCTGTATCACCAACAGCTTTAGACTAAAAAGATAGAAGAATATTACATAGTACTATACTAAATAAAAGCATCAACAAGACCAATACATGCCTGGACCTGTGTCACCACAATGCATCAACAAGACCAATACATGTCTGGACCTGTGTCACCACAATGCATCAACAAGACCAATACATGTCTGGACCTGTGTCACCACAATGCATCAACAAGACCAATACATGTCTGGACCTGTGTCACCACAATGCATCAACAAGACCAATACATGTCTGGACCTGTGTCACCACAATGCATCAACAATACCAATACATGTCTGGACCTGTGTCACCACAATAAGTATCTTAAATATGTTTAAAAACACTAAGCAAATTAAAAAAAAATCTACAGTGTGGGTTACAAATTTCCTTAAGTAACGTACTACTGACAAGATATACTACTGAAAAATGGCTAAGTACAAGAAGCTAAAAATGTAGGAAAAATTAAATAAATTTCTCCATTATAGAAGCACATCTGCAATATGTAAAATAACACAGTGCAAAGTTTGATTGTTATTGTCTAAATAATTTGTGAGTACAGATTATGCAAAGTTGGTACTGTCCACAACATACAGTGACAAAAATGGTTAAATTCAACATGCTAAAAATGTAAGGAAAAAAATTATCAAGTTTCTCTATAATAGGAGGTGCACATCTTTAATGTGTAAATAAATATTTATGTTATATATAAGTTCTTATGACATTGGTTTAATATTTGTTATAGATTACACAAAGTAGGTACCCTCTATATCATGAACTCAGTTTACTACATTGCATGTCATATGAATCTTTATTTTACTACTGGTTAATCATACTTTTTTGTATATATTGCTTGAATCTAAGATGTACTCTTAAATGTGACAAAACAATTCAGTTCCTCAAATCACGACCCAAAACAACTTAAAAGTTCATGAAAAAACGTCTTTAGGCCATCGTATGATTTAGCTGAAATTCAAACTCAACCAGTACCAAAATTCTGGACCATTAAATAATGTGAAATGATCTGACAGACAGAATCTTAAACATTAGCCTCAACAAGGCATAAGAAGAATTATGATTATGAGAAGATATTTTTTCTCTATTTGTTCAGGATTTCTAGACCTCTCCCACAGGTAGCAAATGCATTATCTGCTAATAGCTTCAAAAAATGTATAAAAATAGGTGATGTGGTATGATTGTCAATGAGATAGTTATCCACCAAATACTAAACAATGAACAATTTAACTTCTACAGGTCTTCAATGATGGACAAAACCTATACCACAAGGCAAGCTGTAAAAGGCCCCAAAATACATGATGTGAAACAATTTATGATGGAAATTGATGTACAGTATAGAAAAAACATAAAATGAATAATAAAGAACATAAACATTCAATGACAACTACTGGACTACAGGTCCTGGCTTGGACAGGCACATAATGTATGTGGCTGGGGTTACACGTTTGTGAGCGCTCAACCCTCCCCTAACCTGAGACATTAGTGGAAAAATACAACAAAATACAACAATAAAAGGAATTATAAAAATCTGTTGAATGTGAACTTAACTCTTGAGATCAATACAGAATACAAATACCTTAACAAATAGGACAAAAGACAATAAGTGTCATTTCATCTTCCATTAATGCTTACCTGCTATGTTCTTCTGCTATCCATTTTCCATGATTTAATATCCTTTGACATCTTAGGTGACATTCTATCTCCTGTGGCAAACCATCACTAGGCAATCTACTGTAGCTATATCCACTGTAACAAAACAAACATGACATTATGGTTTAGTTCTGATAACTGGAAGATTTCATCAACCTCGTTTTGCCTTGTTTGATTGTTCCATGCATTGTAGGACAAGAATATATGATAAATCAATGTTGCTCAACCTGGGTCACACTAATCAGACTCCTACCCAACCCCTTGTCACTCTATCTCCTATATTTGAAGTTATAGGTCACTGTTTTCTTAGAACTAGAAAAAAAAATTTCTGTCAATGTCTTACTTTCACATCCCTTAACCTATAATTCAAGTTTAAACGACTAAGTACCAAATGATCAGACATAAACTATCAATAGCATTGTTACTTAAATATATATTGGACCATTAAGATTACCTTTGTGCTTTTTCTAGTGGCTGGAAACATCTAAGTTCTGTATCTTCAGTTAGTGGTAACTCTTCATCTGTGATAAAACAGATATAAATGAATCTGTTGTACACATTTAAGGGATGTAACTATATTATATATATTATCTTGTATAAAGAACTTTGGTTTGATTTATGCAGAATAAATCATGAATATGTTATGAGTAAATCGAACCAAAATACTTTTTACAAGATAATATATTCAGGTGTTAGTCACATTCCTTATGATTTAATATTTTGGCAAAAAACTATGATAAATTCATATTACTTCATTCCAATAAAAATGCTTTTTTTTTCAGATGGGATTATTTCATTGGTAAAAGTTATCCAGTTAAAAGTGACTCGGTTTAAAATTCATGACCTTGTTTATTGATCAGGTGATAAGAAAATTTTGTATCCAGGATAAAATACAACGACGGCATTTTTTTCTAACAGTAAAAATGGTTATATTAAATTATGCATAAAAATTGGTAACAGCATTCCCATTACTTTCATTATGTAAAATTCAATGTTTTTTCTGGAATCTGCCATCACTTTCAAGGGTTTTTTTCTGTAAGCTCCAAAGACATTATTATCCAGTAGGGGAAATCTCCTAGTAGTTACAAGCACATGAAATTCAGGTTGTGATTTACTTTATCAAGTCGTCCCCTCACCTCATCCCTATCTTATAACTGACAATTGATTTGTCACAGTCCATGTGTAGATTATTTTTAACATTTACATGTCACTGAACTGTTGAGTACACGTAATACCAGGTTAAAATGATCAACAGAGTTTTAACACAGGGTCTTCTGAACATTTCAAATTATGAATCACACGAAGTTTCCTAAAAATGTCCATAAACAGGCAGGAAAAACAGAAATTTGAAGGCATTTATTATTTTCCAACAAGATTCAGTACCAATTACCTCTAATATCAATAGTTCACATCTTTTATAAATACTTACACTTGGTCAGATCTAAAGGTTCATCCTTTTTGGTTTGTGGAGGCTTGATGTTATTCAAAACTTTGCAAAGATTACCCCACAATCTGTAAAATATAAAAATACATGATAACCATATTCTTTTGTTTTTTTTATTTTTATGTTATGTCAAGAATTATTTAAAATTATTTTTGAATTCTCAGATTTCATAACATAATCTATCGGACAATGGCAAATAATAATTTACAATTGTACATATATAAGAATTTGAAATCAGGGTTGACGAAGTAACTCATTATAGAATGTTTAAATTTCTAAGAAATGCTGAAAAGTTCAGTATCAATGATTAGCATCATCAACTTCCTATAATGTAAACTGGCATTTTATCCATCCCTACTTTAAAGTATCCCATTAGATTAAAGCATGCATGTAAATTACAAACGGTGCTAATTATTGAGAATATTGACAGTACTGATCCTTGTTAAATAAAAAAAAAAATGTTTAACAGGCTTGAGTTCCTTGTTATTGTTTATTTTTTTGTTTTTGTTTTTTTGTTTAATAAAATATAAGAATCATTTTCAATTGATGGATAGAACATTGGATATAATGTGACTTTGGATCAGTTTACACTGCAACATAAGCTGCTTTATTCAGCATAAACCCTAACAATTCTTAAATAATTGGTTCATAGCAATTGTGCCTTTTTTCCCAACATTTAAATCATAAGGAAACAATGACCACACTATTCTTATGTTGACACTTATCTAAACAGACAAAACCTACCCTGATGTCTTTACGACAGGATTGGAGAGATGGGTAGGATTCAGTTGGAACCAGTCTAGTAATAATTTAACAGCGGGTAAAGTGAAGAATTCTCTCAGCTTGTGATCATGCTTTGGTGTGTACTGTAACAAGACATCTAGAATGGAAACTGAAAACAAAAACATAAAATGTACTCTTTTACGAGGTTTAACGAGGTCATCAAACAAAACAGAAATTGGAAAAATTGGAAGTAAATATACAGTAAAAAAGAATCGTATAGGTAAAATCAAGATTTGAAATAGATGAAATCCAATAAAAAGCTGGAAAAAATCATCCTTGATGAATGTTTTGTCTTTGTACTATGAAATTTAGTTAATGAGAAATATATGAATGAAATAGTACACTTATAGAAATATCCATAACATAAATTGAGATTGGCAGTCTTGAAAGTCTAGTTGATGCATGCTTTTGTAATAATCATGTATCAAAACCATGGTGTATTTGTTAAATTATATTTAGATGTGTGTTTTCAAATCAAATTTATCCTTAGGCAATCTTATACTTAATTAAATCATACAAGTACAACTAAAAACATACTTCACGAAGATTTTATTTTTAGATTTTAAAATGTCTTATAAAATAAAACTTATTTACAAAGGAAACCTTCCACAAAATAAACTTTATACCTCAAAATGTGCATCTAAAAAACAATGCAAATTCAAAAGTCAAGTGACTTTATTTAAGGGTTACAAAACTCAATGAATTACAGACACACAGACTCACTTGTAAACAACAGCATTAGGCCAAATGCTCTCTCTTCATCTGAACTCAAATGATCTGTACCATCATCTTCATCTCCATCCATCTGTCGCCGTGCATGTTGCATTGCAAAAATATTAATAGCAACAATCTGGACCAAAATATTTGATGGGAAGCTCTGTGAGGTCACATGAGCTGGCAAAGCTTGCAGTAACTTGTCACTCAAACTTGATGCTTTGTCTAACTCTGTCAGGAAAAAAAAATATGTACATACATTTAAAAGGCATTAATATTCAAAACTATGATAGAACTTAAAAAGTCAAACAATGTTTCATAGATTTGGTTTTCATATGAAGTTTTGTTCCTTATCAGATTCATATGTATAAAAATTTCCTTCACTGGTTTTTCCTCCTTTATATACCCTTCCCTTTTGAATATAGTGACCATTTGTTTCTACAATGTTTCATTTTGTTCAATGTTGTTCATTATTATTATTGTGAAAAAGAGTGTGACATAAGCTGCTGACAACAAGATGTAGAATTGGAATTGGGTATGTGTCATGTAATTACTTATCCAATAGCTGTTCTAAGTTAAAATAAATTTTAGGGCCATAACTCATAGAAGGGTTTTTTTCTGAAATTTGCACCAAAAAAATAGATATTGAAATACTGAACATTTTATCAATTCACATTAATCATCAATCAACTTTTGTTTTCTAATAATAGGCAAAAACTGATAAAAATGTCAAAAATGACACTTTCAAGAACCAAAACTCCAAAAAGGGTCTATAGATTTCAATGAAATTTTACACCAAAAAAATTGATATTGAAACACTGAGCATTTTATCTATTCCCATAAATCATCAATCAACTTTTGTTTTCTAAATAATAGGCAAAAACTGCCCCCCAAAAAAGATAAAATTAGCAACAAAAAAGGGCAATAACTCCAAAATTGGTCAATATTTTATCTTGAACTTTCCATACAAAGATAAATCTTTTCAAACCAAAGAGCCTAAAATGTCTCAGATTTCATCTATCTGTTAAGGTTTTTGAGATATAAACAAAAATATATGGTGATACCCTATGTTCTATTTTAAGTAACAGCAGCCATGTTTTTGGCAAGGGACCATAATGGACAAGGATTATTGTCACTAAGTTTTATCCAATGCTGTTCAGTGGGTTAGAAGAATATTTTTTTAGAAAAGTTAATGCTGAACGACAAACGACAATGACGATGGACCCCAAGTGATGAAAAAAGCTCTAATGGCCTTTTAGGTAGAGTAAATTTTTCTGGGTGACCTATTTGACCCCTAATAACTCGAAAATGGTCCAAAATGCATCAAATCTGCTGATATATTTGTTTGCAAGAATCAAATAAAGAACACAATAAAAAGGAATTATCAAAACATTGGGCTTTAATAAAACACGCAATTTTACCCTTTTCAGCTCCTTATTACAAAAAACAGTAAGAGCCACAATTAATTTGGAACCTTTCTTTAGTGGTTAGTAAAGTCATATCAAAATTTCATAATTGGTCAATCAAAACTTATCACAGGAAAAGCAAGTGTCTACGAATGACAATGACATGCACGATACCGATGAAGACTACAATGACAACAGTGCCATACCAATATACAACAGCAATTTTTCTTCAATAAATCCCTGTTTAACAAGCATTGTTACCACTCACCATTACATAAATGTACATAAGCTTGGAACTGTAGAAAGGCTGTGATCATCTCACTTACAGATAACTTTCCCTTAAACTCACTCCTGTGATAAATAAACAAACTAATTTAACATTAAATGACTATTAAACATTTATAAATGTCATTACTATTTTGCACGAATTAGCTTTCATTTCATTCTCTGATGATTAACTCATACAGTGCAGCTGAGTGAGAAAAGATACAGTTTAGTTTTTATAGAAGCCAAGGATACACATGCTGTAGTCAATATAAACATAAATTTTACACCCCCACTTGTACTGCAATTCCACATAACAGGAAGTTCATATCCGTCTACAAACCAAAACCCCTTACAACTTATGTCCCATCTATAAACAGCCATATACCAAATTTTAAATTAATCCATCCATCGAGATGCCAGATAAATGCAATGTAATTTGGGGTGAAGAGAATGAAGCACCAACAATGCAATTCCAAAATACAACATACCACACACATTAAATGATGGTATAACATTACCAATTTAATAGGCCAAAATGTACAACATACCATCCGTGTTAAAAGATGGGATAAAGTTACTAATTTAATAAGCCAGAATAAGAATACACAGGTTATCATTGGAATTTAAACTCATTGCTTTTCTTGCTTTCACTGTACATGCGCAAATGAGAAAATCAAACTGTTGAATTTTGAGAGAAGATTAACTACAGTAATCAACATGTATAGACCCTGCTTTTAAAAATACCCAAACAAAACCAGATTTCAAAATATCCAGGTCACAGAATTAAAATACAAAAGGACTAACACAAGCCAACCAGCCATAATTCTATTTCCTACATGTATGTCCAACACTTTGGTGAATATAATCTTTTAAGTATCTGGCATAAAACAGCTAGGAGATTAATCATATGGCCTCCAGCATTAAAAAAACACTTAACTAGACCAACAGGGCTACCAATACAATGAGAAGTTAAAATACATTGTATACTGTACAATAAATTTCATAGACTTGTTTATTCAATATACTGGTACATGTAATGCTATTGGTAACCGTACACTTACGCATCTCTGGAAATTTTAGCATACAATTTTTCTAAATTGGTGGCCGCTACAGGAAATGGATGTCTTACTGCTAAACTTCTGATGTAGTAAAATACAGTCGAAAGTTTGTTGCCTCTGGCTGCTTCTACAATGGCCAACTGATTATAAGGTTGTCCTGAAAAATAATTCAACAATGTTTAAAATTGGAATATTTCACTCATGCCATGCAACAAGGAAGTTGAACTACTGGCAAAATTCAATTTTTTAAAGGGTATGAATAATTTCAGGGCAAATATGAAAAAAAATTATGGAACAACATAGTATTTAGTTTGTCTCATTTTTCTCATGGATCAAAGTAGACATAACATTTGATAGAAATTTAAAACTGGGTTTTAATGCCTGCCAAAAAAAGCTACCAACATATAATACAGTAGTAAACTGATGAATTTAAAATATTGCCATAAATATCTTTACCATTAAATGGGACAAGATTCGCAGCGTGCCAGTAGTATGTCTGTGCCTGTTCTATTTGCTGTCTGTATCGAGCTAAAAAGGTGAAAAAAGTAAGAACATCTTTTTCCTGGCATTAACAATCACACAACAGTGATGGTTGCATGTAAGCTTTAATGAACTTAAAACGCGACCTTGAATGCAAATTTCAAGAAATGATATAGATGCAGTTTAGTAGTATTTTAAAATTTCTGTGGGTTAATAATGAATAAAAAAAAAAAATTAAAAGTTACCTTGTAACTTAGCCACACCTTGTTAAGTATTTCTTTTCCCAAAATTCAAGCCCTGATAACTTTAGGTACTTAAAATAATCCATTCAATCAAAAGAGATATTCCTGACAAACAAATAGATAATCATTGATAATAAATGGAATTCTAAGGTTTAATTGAAGGGTCAATAAACAGCTACCCTAAAGCACATGATACACCTTTTTTATTTAGGGGTATACAAAATAATCAGAAAAAAAACAATGAAATACCTAAGTCAGCTAAATCATCAAATGTCCTTCAGAAAAACATGAGTATAAGAAATAGAATCTTCAATTTAACAGAACGTACCAATATCTCCGAGATGAACTAAACAATGTTGACAGAAATATAAACATGAACTCTTCTTTGGTGGTGTAATCTTGATCTTTGTGGGTATCTTCTCTATAAAAATAATTAAAGCAACAATATGACACAAGTGTGCATTTACATATAAAAAACCTGTATATCCCTTTCTCCAAAAAATTAAGTTCAAAATGCATAACTTTTGCATATTACATACTATCATAAGTTTCATAGTATTAAGAGCAACTATTTATCATGTCTCTACTACCAGGTTTTATGAAATTCCGTTGAATAATTTCAGTGAAGTTGTGTAACAGGATAGTATCTCTCAATCAAACTGAAAGGGACAAGTCTGAAGTCAACTTAATTAATTTTATGCAACGTTTCAAATATGTTTCAAAGTATCAAATATAAAAAAAACTACTATCAAATAAAATGCTTCGCTTGATAAAACTGCCAAAATGGAACCATATTACGGGCAAGTATTGACAGAGATTCATTCACAACAAGTCAAAGTCGTTATCCAGATATTATAAAAATGCTTGTTTCTGACCCCTCTTAAACAATTCAGGTGACAACCTTAAAAAATCAATCCAATCCTTCTGTTTGTAGTATGGCACCTTGTGGCATTACATATAGATACATACATTTTTAGTCAAGTTATTATCTGGAAAACAATTGGTCTACTGAAGCCAGAGACAACAGCATGATACCTCCATTATTTTGGTCTTTTGTGGCTGTATAAAAACATATTGTTGACTGTTAAGAGAAGTGAGAATTAATACATGCACAGGACCAATTGATAGTTTATTGGTATAAGGAGTTTATAAACTGTCTCCACCAACAACTCAAACACTATAAATCTATGTATTTTCACAAGCAAACTGAACACCATTACTACTGTACAAACTACATGTATAAACCTAATAATACACACTTTAAATCTAAAAATACCAACCTTTCAAAACACCATAACATGATGACTTCCTTCTAAATGGCAGATCCAACTTAAAGGTGGTACATATTAACTGTAGAAGCTAAAATTAAAATAGTTAATCCTATTAAAAAGCTGAAACCTTCACAGACAAAAAAAAAATCAAAACACTTTCTTATAATTCATGTCTGCTTTTGAAAGACACTGGAATTTAAGAGTGCTTCAAGTTCTAGTATCTTTATTTTATAATTGTTTATTTCTTACTCCTTCCGTGAATCAAGAAAAAAAGACATTAGTATTGCTACTGTCAGTTCATCTGTAAACCAAAGAATTAAAATCAATCTCATGTTGGAAGGAAAACATGCATATAAATTATGCTCAAAGTATTTGGGCATTGATGCCCATACAAAATTAATACAATGTTCAAAATAATATTGAAAAGCAAGTTCCTGACCAATATCAAATCAGGTTTATCTTCAGCATCTGAAATTTCTTTAGTATCATTGCTTTATTTGGAAAAACTTTCCAAATCAAACAAGTAAATTAGATATATTTCACTATTTTCGGATAAGCATTTTATTAAATTTGAATGAGGAAAGTTTTGTTTGTTTGTTTGTTGGGGTTTAACGTCCGAGCAGCAATATTTCAGCTATATTCAGACGATGAACATGAAATGGATGATAAAATGAACATGAAATGAAAAAAAAGGATGGGACACAAGGACAATAGGGTCGACAAATTTTGATTGCCACTGGAAAAAGGGGCGGGATGGGTAAGGTCAGGCAATTTAGCCTCCTGTGGCGGAGCGCAAAGGTTCCTACTCCTATCGAATACCACAGCAGGGTTCTTTAACGTGCGAGGAACGTGGCATCTTTCCCAACACGGTGCACCACTATGGTTTGCGGTCAGGTTTTCCGTATTACAGCCTGACAACCCCAGCATGTAACATGCCAGGGGTACCCCATTCCACCACCTGGGGCACACATCCCAGTTGCTCTGTGGGCAGAGCGCCTAGCCCCCGGCTAGGTTTCTGAGCACTATTTAGTCGCCTTTTACGACAAGCTTAGCGCTGCTGCAGACCTATTCTTTTAACACCCGTACCTGCACGGGGCGAATGAGGAAAGTCTTTACAATTACAGTTAAAAAAAAAATTCTTGACATTTTTAATTTTACATTAGGAAGTGGGACAACATGGGCTGGAATATTTTGGTACCAAACTGTATAATTACTTCCAAAAGAACTGTATCATTTGTTACTTACCTGGAGATAAAAACCACTTGCTGTTTCCAAAAATAAATTTAATGTAGCTTGCACTTCCCCTCTTTTCGGATTCTAAGAATAAATTTTTTTTTAAAATACGTGAAAATACATGTAATAGTCTGACAGATACATGTAACAACTAAATGTAAACTAAAGCAAGGAGAGTGAATGACAACCCTAGGATAACCGATATTTATATGTGGTTTTTTTCAGTCTTTTTACATGTACATGTATGTTGTTTTCTGTTTCTGTCCAAGATTTCTCAGCCAAGTCTTGTTCACTGGACTTTTAAGTTTATCCTTGTCTTAATTTAGATACATAGTCATTAATGATTGTTGAAATATTTTAATATACATGTATGGAATATATGTATAGTTTTTACATTGTCAAAATCTGTAAAATGTAATTACAAGTAGGAGCAATTTTTATAATTTAGTTGTAATAATACATAGTGATACCGGTGTGCACAACAGTCTGGATTTGATACAGGAAAATATAATGTATGTAATGTGTCTTTTCTACTGGGAGAAGCATTCAGATCCAACACATTAAATTTTATCACTATGTATTATATTCTTCTAGCAAAACTATTCTGCTAAATTTTGAATATTTATGAACTAGTCGCACATGTACATACAAGGTTGAAGGAAATCAACCAGTCTAATATCATATTCTAAAACAGCATTAACTTAACTTACCTGTTTGTCTTTGGTCTGTGTTTGTAATTCATTGATGTGATTCTTGAATGCATGATTCCATCTGTAAAGAAATAATTTTCATTTAATTGGGTACTAAATCTATGGCACAATCCCAAAATGTGTCTGTTTGTTAGTCCTGAAAAATGTTTGTCTTAAACAATTTATTGTAAAAGTAATTGGGCCACCATCTTTTAGGAGCCTACTAGACTTGACAACTGACAGACTGTTTACAAGTCTAGGAAGACTCATAACTGGACTTAATGATGTTAATCTGATGTATTAACACAGTTTGAAATAAGTTAAGGGCTTAATCTTGAGTCAATACAAATCAATATATACCAGCCTCAACAAAAATCTATAATATATGACATACTTACAATTCTTGTTCAACCTTTTTATCGAGAGCATATTCCAAGTCCATCAACAACAGTTTCTTGTACAAATCTTCTAATCTTTGCCTGGCAACCCATGTTTCTGAAATACCTTTTGAAGAATCTAAAAAAGAATATAGTCATTGAAGAACGAAAATTGCATGAAGCATAATCATATCAAATGGGTGAATTCATATATCTCTATTTTTTGTCATCCTACTTCTATCAATTACTTCGTTTTTTTAATACTGATATTGCTAAATTCATAAATAATTTTTTTGGTTGCTGCTGAATGTTATTAAACTTTAAATATTTATTTAAGATCGTTATTTATCATACATTGATAAAGGGAAGCTTTTTATTCTCTAAATATACTCTGCATTGAGTTCACTTTTGTTTTAAAGAACATAGTAAATCAAAATGGTTAACAACTGTGAATGAACCTTCAACAAAGTAAGTACATATATCTCATTTAAAAATACCAGTCGGAGGCAAATACTTTTAGCCAATCTTCATCAACAGACCTAAACCTAACCTTTTTGCTAAACATTAAGAACATTTTCTTGTATAATAATCTGTTTTCCCATTTAATCAATATGTCAGGTATATGAGTATGGACGGGTCAAATACATAAGAAAGTAATAAACAAAATTATAATTACTTGCCCAAAAACTTCAGTTAAAATACCATTACAGAGAATTTTGAAATATATTAAATTACATTACAATTACTTTTCAATTGTAATTTAATCAAATTTACAATCTATTGATTAAAAGCAGAAAGTACATGTACATACATGTAAAGCAAAATAAATAAAAATGTTTTACTTATACACTTATTGCCCATCAAATGTTCAAATGAAGTGTCCCCTAACCTACACTTATCAGGTCTGAATGTTTTTCCGAACATAATGAAGAACTTTTTTACTCAGGCAGATGTAATAGGGGTCTCTAGATGCTACACATACATGTACATTGGACTAGCCTAGCTGGCCGAGTGGTCTAGGGCGCTGGACTTTGTAAAGGCGGTGTAGCCAAAGATGTCACAGCGTACAGCCTAGTTAGTTTATAGTTGTTAGAAACACAAAATCATGCTAAACCGATGGTCATCCCATAACAAACTTTTCAATTCGATAAATTAACACTGAAACCCTCACTGGTGTTCCAGCTATAAAATATGAGCAAAATTTCACCTCTGTCAAAATCATTTATAGGAATTTAAAAGAAATTGGTTTTAAATCCTGGACAGTTAAAAAAAAACTCATATGTGTACAATCGTAAGTTCTGAACAATTGCAGAAAGAAGTGTAACATCAAAACTTACAATAGATTTTACACTTATATCATGAATTTTTGTGATTGATGATCCTTTATAGCTGCTAAATAGAGCTCACAGTTTGCACACAAAACAAAAATGGACTTCAATGCACATGTGCATGGAAAAAATAATTAGGTAAAAATAATTCTTGTTCAAAGGAACAAACATGAAAAAAAAGCAACAATGGTCTTTAGTATAGTTCTAAAACCTGAAAAAGCACCAAGTATACAAGACAACCACATGCACAGTACTGTACATTATTATGTTGTTAATACTGTACCTGATATACTGGCTTTGAGTGCTTCTGCTTGTCTGAAACAAAACATCATAATGCATATATTATAAAAGGAAAACAGTAAAGATGATTAAATCAGTAAAATCAACAATGTTGACTAAGCTAAACTTTGTTACTAAAGTTATCAAATGATTTCACAATATAAAATATTGACACCATGCATTTCTTACTTTCCTTACTCATCTCTCAGAAATTATCGACATTTCCTGAGTCATGAAAAACATGTGTATTAAATAGCATATGATAACACCCCCGTTAGGTAGAATAAGTGTAAATAACTGTATAGGTAGGGAGGTCGGTAGTGCGTTTATCGATATTCTTGCGAGAGCAAAATTCTCAATTTTGAGTCAACTTTAACACGTTAGAAAATGGTTAAAAATCCATTGCATGACAATAAAAAATATATGTAATTGAAGATGAGACATTTCTCTTTCTAAATATACAACTTTCATTGTTATTGGAGTTGATGGTCATTTGGTACAAACGTTTGAAGTGACGATACTTTGAGAAAAATGGCCGCCTGAAAAACTATGTGTCAAAGATCATACCTATTTCAAAATTCATTCCGCAAGCTATTACTGGATCGATTTTCTTCATTTATGGCTTAAATTTTTGGAAATATCTTCAATTTTGATAATCCGGTTGTCAGGCTAATTTTTTGGTTACAAAACATATTTTTTACGTAATTTTAAGGAAAAACATGTTGAAAAAAAATAGTTTTTGCGTACCCGGAATGCACTGACAGTCGGATTCCGAAAATTTAATCCTTTCTGCGTTCATCCGTAACCCTGGTTTCAGAAGAAAAACAATAATAGCTTGCGGAATCGATTGGATATTAGGGTGGTCAGGGCGTGGTTTTCACAAAAATTAAAGCGGGACCGGTTATCGTTCTTGCTAACCGGATGTTACTGATCCGCCATAGCTTCTGTTAAGATTTTCGAACACTCGTGGATAAATGCCTTTTACCGACTGTTTTCTGGACGGATTTTTGACTGGTGGTGCAGACAACGATGGACCTAGGCCATGGAGGCCAATCACTTACGGTAAGTACCTAAATTATGTCTAATATAAGCCTAATCGCCCTGTTTCCGTAAGGTCAAATTCTAGAATGACCTTTTATCATCTGCAAGCTTAAAAACTATATTCACCTTCTTGGAAGGTCTGATTTTCGTTTGATTCTGCATGAGCTGATTTAAAAAAGATTACTCTCATTTAGCATTAGTTGGAATATGTTTCCATAACATTTTTATTAAACGATGAATATGTAATGAGGTAAATTCTCCCAACGTTTGATTGCAATCCATTCAAAATCTTTCGGACTTTATCGACTTTCCTATATTATCGGAAGTCTCTGTATTTTACCTAGCTTTTTTCTATTGGTTGGGAGAATTTGCACATATTGCATTTAATTTCCTTGATAATTCAATTTTAATTTATATGTAGTGCCCAATTTATATGAAACTCACATGTTTAAGCATAAACCTTCTTTATATTCATTTTAACTGCATCTTCTTAAGTTTACTTTATATATTCATACTGTACAATTTTTAACAGCTAACTTACATATTCATTTTTTAGAGGATTGTAGATGCTCTACTTATTTAATATTCATATACATGTACAATTGCTTGGAAAAGGTTTAAAATCCTAGTAATATACATTATTTATCATTAAATTTTAATTAATTATGGTTTAATATTTTTTTGGCCTTTTTAGGATCACATTGATTGACTCATAATACCAATCTTTTGTTGTATGTATATGAAACATACTTGTACTATTGTTTTTTCTTCTAATTATTGATTTATTTCAGAAGAAAGTATTAGTAAACAGGCTGCCTAAATATTTATTTTATTTTGTCATATAAAAAGTAAACACTGATGTAAATTTTATTATGATTTAGTTTTATTTTCTGTTTGTTTTTCATCATTTTAGTTTCATTTTGTTGAGTTCTGGAGATGTTTCGAATTCATGGTAAGTTAGTTTTTATACTTTGATTTAGTTTAGTAGCTTTATTTATTTTAATAATAAAACTTTTGAGTCTTTTGATTATGGTAACAAATAAGCATTTACATTTGAATCATATATTACTTACAAGAACTGTCGATTAGTTTTGTGTTTAGACTCTGCTTTAAAACTGCCTCACAGTACATATTCATTGAAGTCCACTACTTGTTTATTTCAGATGGCCTGAGCAGCATAGTGGGCTATGCTATGAGACGAATATGGACTGAGTCTGAGGTAGGACCATGTGGGGTACAGTAAGTAGGGTAGTTCCAGACACACCTGAACCCGATAACCTGATTGGTAAGAGAGTTCAACACTTGATAGAAGAACCAGACAGATCACGCAGCGAAATTATTCATATTAAGTTATTTAACATAACATTAATATAACCTTATAAAACAATCTTCTTGTTTTGAAATGAAGATAATTATTCTGGAAAAGGAAGTTTGGTGTTTTTAACTCCTCGCCACATCTTTTGTCAACCGCTTTGTGAGCAACCAACATCAAATAAAGTTTTACATTTTTTCGGATTGTTAGCAAACCAGATTATGATTTAATAGAAAGTAAACTAATTGTAAGTAAATTGATAAGGTAAATGATGTTAATAGGTGTAATGTCCTTATGTACATAATCTCTTTTGTAGATTTGGCAGACATAGTAGATCCTGGTGAAGAAACCCTTCTGGCCTGAAATGGAAACTTCGAAAAGTTCATTAAACTTAATCAAATGATGATATTTTGTTTATTATCATTTAATGTACATAATAGTACACATGAGGAAACAGCTAGGGCTTCAAAGTTCCATAGTGAAAGGATGCGCATTGGTTCAAGTCAATGTATTCATAAAAATTTTCTCAATTTCTTGGGAAAACAGCATTTGTTTTTGAAATTTTATTCAATTTTAACATAATAATGAGATTATTATTATGTTAAAAGACCCTATTTAAACAAGAAAACATTACAAGACTACATTAGGAATCTTAGAATTGACCAGACCTTGATATAATATTATTTTGCCACTTTTTGCGGGAAAAATGTATGTTTATTTTGATTATCGTCTGGCTTCATTTAAGGTATAGGCCTAACAAATTTTCATCCACATTAAACATTTTATAGCAAAATAAGATGAAAGTATCTTCATGTGATAGCTTAGATTCTAAGCTTTAAAATGGTACCACATAAGTATATGGTAGGTTGATATTTTGATAAATATAAGCATAAATATGCGGTTTTTTTTTTAAATCTGAAATTTTCAAAAATGTTCGATTTACCCCCATTTTTCAACATTTGCTTGTTGGTTTTTAAATATAATTCAATTATTTCTTGATAAAAATGTGTTTTTACATATTTAATCACAATAACAATAACTGTCATGTGCTAAAAACTGCTTTTAAATTCAAAATGTCTTTTTTTGTCTGACCTTTCGCCATTTTTTCCACTGAAAATAGCTCTAAAATTTACCCTAAAATGTAAATTTTCGACCTCAAAAAATTTTTTTGAGCTGAAAAACATGATTTTTCAAGTCAAGCAACTTTATTGCCACACAAAACAAGTGACAGAAAAAATTAAATATTTTTTTTGAATTCTTAGTAAGCAAAAATGTATTTTTTTGTTGAAAAAACGCATTTAAAAAAAAGGGGGTCTGCCGCAGTGTTTCTGATTCCAATGAAAAACAAATCAGAGGTTTTGACATAATATTTGTTTATTTATTTCTGTTTAATGGATTACTCTTGAAAGAACAGCAAAATATCAGATTTCTACTACCTTCCAATTTCCAAATATGAATATCCAAAAATGGCACTTTAATTCACGATGCTGTTGACACATAGCAAAAAAAAACTAAGTCCAAAGTGTTTTTTTGCCAATTTTAAAAAAGTGTAATTTTCTTTGTATCTAAGATACAAGTTTCCTGAATGGCTTAAATCAAAGTATGAAATGGCTTTATTTAAATGATTAAGACACAATGTATGAATTTCTTTACCTGTTTGACTTATGTGGGCCACAGAAGTGCCCAAAATGTGACATTTTTGCCTTCGCAAGAAAAATGACCAAAATTTTGAACTTTAAATTGTAATAACTTTTGAACCCCTTGACCGATTTTAAAAATTTTTGCACCAGTAAGTTACATTTCTTGGGCTCTTTCAAACTAATATAAACTTGTACATTTTCTATATACTTCATATTTTGACTGACCTCCCTAGTATAGGGATTGTCATGTTTCATTCACTTTCAAAGAACATGTGAAAAAGTATGGCCAGAAGAAAATACTACAGAATCGCAACAAAGAAAAAATTAATGACATTAAAATATGGATCGATCAGACTCGTTTAAAATCAGAAATATGTTACCTTAAGACCTGTGCGGCTGCACTCATACTTTTCAAAACCGAAAGAAGTTGTTAGCTTGTCGCCATTTTTCTGATGTGCACTTCCGGTTCACAGGAGTAACTTCCCTTGTCTTAAAATTACAGTCATCGACAGTTAAAAGGTGACAGCGCGGTCGCTCATGGTAGCGATCCCACCAAGTTTATTTCAAAGCCTCTTTTTTAACGAACAGTATACTTCTGTATATTTAAAAAATGGGTAAATATCTGTGTTTACATTTCATAAAAGTTATAAGAGGTCTGGGGCAATTGAGGCCATTGGACATTATTTTGGATATACAAAACATTTGCCATATTTAAACCTTGTTCAATGCACATAAAAAAAACCTGTTCTTTGCAGACATTTTTTTATGTCGACCAAGTTCTAGACGTGATTGATAAATTTCTAATCGGTGTATATACATGTATCCCACATCCTTGCTTAAAAACGGTACTTAATTTAAATCATAAATAAATATGTTACCGACACAGTTTCAAACAGAACCAGCTAAAGCAATTAAATGGGGGAGGGGAATTACAGCTTTCTATTGACTAACCTGTCCAATATATGTCATATTACTTTTCCAATAAGTAAATTAGTAAGTAACCCATTTATATGCATGTACTTTGGTAGACATGTACAGTTTTCTAATTCAGTTACGCTTCATCATTTCGAGTGTTGAAACAATTGTTTGGTTTTTTTTTGTTTTTTTTTTTTTTTTGCTGTTTTTTTTTGTGTGTTTGCGTGTTTTTGGTTGCTGTTTTCTTTTTTGTTTTTGTTTTTGTTGTTGTTTCTTAATAAATCTTAATAGTTAAAGCATTTAAAGGTTGCTGGTAGCTTGTTCATTACAATTTTTTTTACAGTTGAGAAATAGATGTTAGAGGCAGAAATATGACATTGACTGAAGAATTTTGTATATTAATAAAGATTTTTGATTACAATCTGTTGTAATTCTTAGACTCCCTTTTAGCAACGTTGTAAGTATGTCAGTCTTGTCTTGAAACATATTCCCAAACTGCACATCGCTAACCCTTTACATGCTCAACGTTTTCAGAAATACTTTTGTGAGTGAACGTTAACAATAACATGAAAGACAAAAAACTTCATTATTGATTTCCATTCCTATACTTAAAGTCTTAGTTTTGTTACTGTTTATCTTCACACTATCGTTTTCACATCAGGATTCACCCAGTGTATTGACATCGTTTTATAACATTTTTTATAATTTAGTACATATACTGTCGTATATTCTCGGCTTGATAATGTAAAGTAGAATCGTCAGCATTGTTCACACGTCAATATCAGATTGTTTTATATTAAGATTAATGCCGAAAAAGGGCCGACCAGGATTTCAGGTTGGGACGTTAATAGAAATAAATGCCAAAACGAAGCGGGGCAAGAATATTTTTGGGGTGGAATTTGTAACAAGTTAAAATTATGATCATGCAATATTTTCCCAATTTTAGCGGGCGGGGTATACGCCCGACACGCCCGTCCTTGAATCCGTGCCTGGGAAATCAATTATGTATAAATCTGAATCTGATACGCAATACTTAAGTTTGATTTTGAGTATTGACATTTGAAAAGAGATCTTTTCAGAATTATTGCTTAAAGGGAAAAACCATCTTTGCATCAAGTTAGGCTATTATGAAAATCTTAGGCATGTAACCAAAAATAGAATAACCTTTACTGCAAAATGCGCTTTTGTAAAATGCGCAAGGCTATGCAAAATTCGAAATGATTCACCCAGTTTATAATATTGGTAGCAATACTATAGAACTACAACTTAGACAAAGTCTAGGATAGTTTACATGATCAATATGTTGGACGGATATTTGATGTATTGACGTACTTTGATATTGTATCACAATGCCGCTGAAAACATTCAAGTTACTAATAAAACGGGTTTGAACATGAAATATCTTTATGATTGAATCTGCTCTGTTTTTGTCTGAGGAACCGGGAAACATCTTTCTGATTTGTACATTAAAACGTCCTCGGAATCTGAGAGTAGCACGGTACTATGTCACTTATATCTCTTACGCTAAATGTTAATGTTAATACACTTTACAAGTCATGTCAGTGAGAAGCTGAAGTTTTGATAGCCTTTTCTACTTTTATATACAGTACATTTATATAAAATAATTTCATATCTGATAAATGAAAGACACCTGTAATATGTAGTAGGAAGTGCATATCAAAGGGAGAAGACACTTGTAATGATCTATTGAGAACACTGCAATTTCTATTTGGCTGATAACTGGCCTTTCCCAAAAAGGATAAATTTACTAAGAGTTTGTGCAAAAACCACTGGATGAATTTTGACGAGTGATGTCCCAAATTAATGATAAAAGATTGGAGAATAGCAAGATATATTTTCTTATTTATTTAAAATAAAAGGAATATAAATATTTTCAATTTTAAAATCAGGTTGGTTTTTTTTCAGACAAATAAGCATAAATTCACATTTTAAAGGTTCATGAAGTAGGATTTGTCATTGAATGTTTGTAAAAACTATTGCATCTATTGAAATGAAATGAATATCAAATGAAGGAGAAAATTCTGCTTTATGACAATGGGTATTTTTATATGCTTTGAATGACAATAAATGATGAACCCTGAACATTTGTGACTACATTAAAACCTGGTACAGCTCTTAATTCATGTAGTGCGATGTTTTGAATTATAGACATAATAATCAAATACAAAAAAACCAAATCCAATCATATATCAGTAAATTTTGATATCCTGTACACATGTTTCAAGGAGTAACATCTCATTAGCTGTATTAGAATCAAGTAAATAGGATAGTCTGAATCCAAACAATAATTATGTACTAGAAGTACTCACAACCAAAACGTCGAAATAGGAAGCCAAAAATCCATCACCGAGATGTTCAATCATGTATAAGACAAGGAATGAAGCCTTAGTGTTTTATATATTTGCATTTTTGTAATACTTCAAATTTTCAAAAACATATGAATAAAATGTGATATAATTCAGGGTCATGAAAAGTCTAACTACTGGGTTGGTGAATACCCTCACAGATCATAGGTCAACCAGCAGTGGCTTTGACCCAGTGCTTATTTAATAAAAAAAAAATACCAATCAAAATTGACTAAGTTGAAGAAAATGCCTATTTTGGACCCATTCTGGCCCTGAGTTCCGATATTATAAGGGCTATAACACTTTTACTCCATCATATTTCCTCTTAATCTTCTGTTTGGAACCTATTAGTATTACTTTGTACAGATCCATGCACTTTTATTTAGGGTATTACCAAGAAACCAGAAATGTGTTGGTTATGGGTTCCATTTGACCCCTAATTCTTTAATGGATAAAGTGAATCCATAGATATTAACTTGTGTTGCTGTTGTTTGGAAACAAGTACATACATCAAAGCCAGTGTTTTGGTCCCTTTCAGTCAGTAATTCATAGATAGATCAGAACCTTCCTTTTCTGGTTTAGAACATTGTTTTGAAATTTTATCAATAATATATATCTAATCACACAAAAAACCATAAGTCTCTAGAAGACTACAAGACCATGGCAATGCCATACCATTATATAAAATTTTTGAGGTGTATAACAATCTTTCTTTTAATTACTTTGAGTGGGTCATGCCATAAATTATATTACCAATGTTGACAACAGCTGACAATTGTTTAGCATAAATAAATTCAAAATTCCCAACTTATATATCACATAAATACCATGACAAATAGTTCTTCCATTGTACTACCACTGACTCAAGAGTTCTGTTTTATAACATAATGGAAATAGATTAGTATCATTTGTTTTGTGGATCAAAGGAAGATTAAAGGCTGGATGTGTGTCTTTCAATTTGTCAATATTTTTCTTATATCTAGGGCAAAACCTTTTGGTATGCCCAAGGGCTTCCAGGGAGAAGTTATTTGCTTGTATCTTAACTATAAATCTGAACACAAACTGACTATGATAAACTTTATTCTTTAAATTGCACAATAAAAATATAAAGTTGAAAACAATCTAGCTCTAAAAACTATACCAAGAATAAACAATGAAAGACACTAATATGTTACACAGAAATGTTCCACTTGTAAATATCACCTGAACTGTTTGAACTTTGAAGAGTGGTAATTTAATATATTTTTAAAGGTATCTGTAATGTTTTGTTTTTGTTTTAATGATAAAAATAAATACATTATCATCAACAAAAAACAGTTGCTTTGAAGATATTATATAGTACAATAAGTCCCAATCTTGACTAGTAATGGATAATATCAAAGATTTATATATAGCACAAATATATAACTCATTGATAATATATCTGTTGTTAAAAATACTGTATGTAACAGTCCTTACTCTACAGTATACTATGGAGATAACGATTTATATCAGATATCATACAGTCCTTGAACCGATCCACGCAACGATTTGACGGATTGATGACCTCTAACTGATTGATTGCTGACGGATCGATAAATGATGACCGGTGACTGATCTGATCACAGTTTTATTATGTATGATCTGTTAAAAATAAAACAAATGTAAAATAAAAGTATAAATTGATGTGGTCATGTGATGTGATCAACAGTTTAATGGATCAATGACTGATCATCTTTCAAAATGAATGGTGATGGATGACCGATCACATTTTTTGTTGCTTGAATCAGTTCAGGTACTGTAGTACACTAGATAACTACAATACAAAGCTTGCCAACAGACTAACATCTACATGTATGAAAAGCTGAAGAAATGTCATGGCATAAAAAAGATAAGCAACAACTTGATTTTTATGGGGGGTATGAAAGTTCAAATAAAGAGGCTGAACCATAATTTATGGCAAATAAAATCTAAGATAAGCAGTTGGACATAAATGCCAAAAAATAAATACCAAAATAAGCACATAAGCATATTGACATTTCAAAGACCATTAAATTGATATCATGCACTACAGTTCATTATAAGTATATATAGAATTTTAGCACATTTCAAACATTTTTTTCTAAATCTGTAACATATTCTACATGCAAAAAAAAACCAAACAAAACAAACAAAACAAAACAAAAAAAACAAACCAAAATCATCATTATATAAAATCACAGAAGCTTCCTCCATATCAATATTTTAACATGCATTTTATGGTACAGTTGAATGTGGAAGTTAAAAAAAAACACAATGAAATAATATCATTGAGTGACCAGGACACTTAGGAACTCATGAATTATCTAATTTATTATAACACTTATTAAACAATTCATAAATCTGTTATAAAAAAAATATAAAGGAATGTTTGGTCTATTTTATGGTGTTGATCTTGTGAAGTCATATGTAGTTATTATGAATTCAGAAATTATTGTAATTTTCTTCTCAAAATAACATAACAGGACATTCATTACATTAAGATTTATCTATATGAATGTATGTCACAAAGGCTTAATGATGAAAAAACAAGAAATCTGTGAGAGATGGCTCACTTGTGATACCCCCCTGCTTTCAATCACATATTAGGAAAATAAATAAAGTCCCCAGTAAACAGGAAGTTGTTGTCAATTTTTTCCAAAAACGGATCTCTCCATATGGCATACCTACAGGAAGAATGTGTTAAATTTCAAATAAGTAGTTCTAAAAAACTGTGATGGAAAAAATTGTTACAGACGGACAAGAGTAAAACAGTAAACCTTCTCCTTTGGAGCGGGAGTATGACAAATGTTTCAAAAATTGTCAAGAAATTATACTACTGAAACATTTATATAAGTATTGAAAGTGACAAATTACAATCATTCTAACAATATATGTGACAAAAAGTCTCCACTTCTACATTAGCAAATTTTGTACCACCATGTGCTAACATTACAGTTACATTTTATTCTTTCAAGAAAACAAACTTTCAAGTTAACTATAAATACAATCAACAGAGTTGCAATACATACATATATAGTCAGTAATGTAACACCAATAGCTCCAATTTTTCTTAGCTGATTATGGACTAGATCACATTCATATAATTAAAGGAATTTACATCTATATTTTAGCCCAAAAATTATTTATATGTAAAAAAATTCAATTTGTCAAGGCCATTTATAACAGCTTGAAAGAAAATAAAAGGAAATAAAGAGCAAATTGGATACAAGTACATGTATAACAAACCATTTTAAAATATCTTATGGACACAAAAAAGTATCGACTATGATTCAATTTGCATATTATTTGATATCAGAATGAAATATATAGGAACTAGTCAATTTTCAAAGCAAATCGGGTAATTCTAATCTCATCTAATAATTAGAACTAGACATGTAACTTCACTGAGACACTATACTATGTCACATTTGAAATAAACCCACCATGCTAACCCCTCAAGTTGAATTATTTCCATTTGCAAACAGTCAGTAAAAATAGCTAAACATTCATATGAAGGTAATCAAAATCCATTGAAAGGTGTAAGCTATACAACACATTAATTCTTATAAGGTGGACTTTCTCCCTTTACAGCCATCTTACTTCATGACAGACAAGACCAACACATCCCAAACTTTGTTTACAGAGGTATAAAAAAAACCACTTGCAGATATTACATTACATGCTATATACTTTATTAAACAGGAAATAAACTATTTGCATTAAAATTAACACCATTCAAGTTTTAATTTTGTCACATAAGGAGGGAGTCAAAATTTGATGACAGACAGACAGACACATCATCCTTAGCTCAAGATCACAGAAAACAACAATAATCACAGATATAAATATGCTTTCATATTAAGAAATTTCTATCATGATAGATCATCTCAAAACATAAAGAAAGTAAACTCTATCATTTTGGTAGAAAATAATACCACAAATAAGTACTATTTCTGATGTATTGAAACACAAGAAAAATATAATAAAACCTAGGATATTGGTAAGAAAAAAAACATTTACATACTGCACATAGAACTTGTCAAAACCCTCAATATTAGCACCTTTAAAATATAATTCTATCAGACTTAAAGTCTTCATCAATTGAGACATACAAAACACATAATACATCTCAATATAACATAACGAAAATAACATGAATTAAACAGTATATAAATACTGTAAACTCAGATATTTGGTGGCATTTTTATTATTATTGTGAAAAATGTGACTGACTTAAAATTCGGATAATAAAAAAACCAACACAAAATAACCTAGACATTGTTGATACAAGTTTTTTGTAGAAATCACATTAATTAAAATCACAATAATTAAAGCACACAGTAATGTCTGAATTTACAGTAGTCATGGAAACAACTCAACAACAAAACTTTAATGCACATATATTTTGATAATGTATAGGAGATCATAACAACCAAAAACAACAATAATTATTTATATCCAAGTGAACAATAACAGAATTGAGTCAAATTGAGACATGCTTTTCATTATATAAAAAAACACTGAGACAGTGTTCACTGCAATGCAAGGTGATCACCAGTAAAATTAGACCTTGTATTATTTCATTATTTTCAATTAGCACCTTATAAAATTTCCATCTTCAGCTCATTGAATTGACCTATATCAAGTTTAATTGAAAATAAAAACTTCTTCATGATTTTGTAAAGCTATTACTTGGTCAAGCCATTTACTGTGAAAGTACATGTACTTATATTAGTGGGTACCAATATTCGTGGTTTAGGGGAAAAATATCATTTCGTGGATTCTTGAATTTGTAGATTTGACAACTCTTTCATACACATGAATGGAATATTTTCTTTTCCCTGGGAACCAAATGTCATGGTTTACCAAACCCACGAAAATTGGTACCCCACAAATAATAATACTTTCACAGTAACTCTTAATTACAGGTCATTTCTCAAAGTACTTCTATAATAAATCATGTGGGATTCCCAAATGTTACAAATCACACTGAATACTTGTTTCCCATATGCAGAAGTTTTCCCTACTTCCTAAAAGAGGCACTTTTGGAGATGAATAACAAATTCATAGTATAAAAGTTATATATTTATCACAAGGTTTGGGACTGTATCACAAATATTTTAATAAATAATTAGTTTGATTTTTATAGAAAATATTCCATGTCGGTAAAAAATTAATGCCCACAAATATTTTGAAAATCACAATTATTTTTCAATGTATGACCAAACATTTAAAAAAAAAATATCCTATCTGTTCATAGTTACGTCATATAAAAACCCATACATTAAACCAAAGATAATAGAATATTTTTTTATCACAACTTAAAAAACACAAAACATCAAGCTAAAACTCTCCAACAATACACTGTAAGTACTTTGGGGAAGATCTTGCTGACTTATGGACAATGAAATATATATGTCACAGCAACCTTGAATGGTAACTCAGATAACTCTCAGTCAATATCCATTAATGTCAGCCTTGTCTGAAAATAAAACATTTCATTAATAAAATATTGATTAGTTTTGGAAAACTGTAATTTCTCAGTCTCCCAGGCCCTTCTTTATCTTCTTTAAAAATTTTGTGGTCATTTTCATTGTTGAAATAGAAATGCACCTCACCCATCATTTATTTCTGGCTGGGAAATTAAAATGTAAAAAGAAATATTTGTCAGGAAAAATATTTTACAGCCATAACTGGTCTTTATACACTTCATTTGGATTAATATAAAAAGTTGAAATATTTTAAAAAGTTACTTATGGTGAATTTCATTTGAGCATGCATACTGGTAAATGATTTGAATGGAATTTTTATGGTTTTTTTTTGGAGGTTGAAAACTTACTGTTTGACCAAACAACAAAAAACCAAGGAAATCTTTCCCTCGGTGTGTCAAATCAAGACTCATTTTATCTTTAATTTTGAAGTTAAAATCCTCTCAAGATAAACACATCATAAAGCTGCAAGCAAGTGAGGTCATATACGTGTACATGTAGAATGTAAGACCAGAACTATGATAGCTAAAAAATATTCTGATGGAAGTGACAAATTTGTCAACATTGAAGTAGATGATAGCACAAGTGCGGGGGTGCTGTTTTGACTTTTTATACATCAATGGATACAATTTTATATTTATTTAATGATAATTTAGAAATAATTGGCTGAGTAAAAATGTATTAAGCTTTCCAATATTCTCCTCATCAAATGAGACTTTGCCCACAGCAACATGGCAGTGCTCTGTAAACAAAGATTTAACAGGCCATCCACAAAAAGGTTCAAAGATAACAGATTCACTGCATTTGTTGTGGCTGATTTGGTACTTGTTATTTTACGGGATATATTTTTAAATAATAAAATATGCTTAAATTATTAATTCACAGCAAACAATTTGAAAATTATAATAGTGACAGTCAGAAAGGCAACCTAAATATTATGTGTACAGCTTAACGGTAATTAGATGGCACACATTAGGCTCCACCGATCATAGCACAACCTTAAATCATATTACAGATTTTTACAAAGGATTTTTTTCTGAGTTATAAACCTACTCCTGTTTCAGTGAATACAAAACAAGCATCATCATCATTATCTAATCCATTGTCATTGGAACTAAGGTCTAACAATGGATCATCTTCACTGTCTTCATCCTCAATCATTGTCCTAGTTGATGACCTTTGACCTGCAATCCTCCGCACAGGGTCAGTTTGTTCAACTATTTCTGTCTGTTGTTTTACAAAATTAATGAAGACCTAAAAAGGTAAATAAATTACATAAAATCATCATTAGACCTCGTCCATCATGTAAAGTAAGAAATACCGGTACACTTAGAAAAACATTGGGTATTAAAAATTAAAAAAACCCTATCTGAACAAGCAAAGGGATAAAAATTCAATACTTTCCAATATGAATATCAACACTATAACAATATCAATAAATACAGAATAACCACAGTATTAAAGTCAGAAAATATCACACTGAGCTTGATAGGGAGAGATACAATGTAGAGATATTCAAAATTAACATAATTCTATATATCAGTGATGTCACAGTAAATCTGATGTAACGGTGACATTGGAAATTTGCCAACATTTTTTTAGTATCACAACAGTAGCCTGAAATGGAAAATATTTGACAGTAAGAACAGTGGAAAAATATTCTTCTGCAAAGATTATCTACCAAGGCAAATCCATAACAATAAGCCAAAACACACCAGACTTGCCAAAATGTTGAAAGATTGTAGAGAAAAATAAAACAACAAGTTTGCCAAACTCTGCCTAAATTTGTGTGGATATCATACAAATTTTGTCAGACTTGATGAGCTTGCCTTAGCAAAGAGGCAGAGGTAATTGTTAGCTTACGTTATCAAGGGTATTCTGACTAACAGAATAATCCTCTATATCTAAATCTTTTTCTATTTCCTCCATCAACTTAAATATATCTCCAACAGTAATCTGTTCTATACCCACTCCAAACTGTAACATGTTGTAATGGTATTCCTGAAAGATACAATTGGCACAAATTTAAAGTTATTCATGTAGAAGTTTTCAATGCAAACAGCCAAAAATAAAGAAAATGGAAATTAATGTTCATTGGAAGGGTCAAAGTAAACTGTAGAACAGTTTCTCACTGCCTAATGAACCCTTGGGTCAAATTGAATCAATGACTCTAACTGACTTACTTACATATAACAGACATTGTTCATACATCTGTCTACTGTTGGCTGATTGTTATAAGTAACAACATTTTACAAAATTCTCTTAATTTTGTGAAACATCACACCTTATTTATTCCCAGAAATACTTAATCAAAATCTTACTTTTATTGGCCTTTAATCAGTGAAAAAAAATTAAAAAAAAAAGATTTTTCTTAAGATTAAATATGTTCAGTTGTGCATTTCAGTACATATTCAAAATAAATAATGTAATTCATCTACCTCCCTTTTTTCAATATTTAAGATCAACAACTCAGATATGAAAACTCCATAGCAATGAAAAACAAATCATGCAATCTATCGACAAATTGACAAACAGTGATATAACATATATGTCCATCAAACAATAGGCTATATGAATAGCAAAGGCTTGACTTTATTTTCCCATCCTTACCTTTAACACAGCCGGTGACATATTTTCCCATCCTTACCTTTAACACAGCCTGTGACATATTCCTTCTAACATGATTCTCTACCATCTGTTTAGATCTTTCATAGTCTGGTCCTTTTAATCTGACAGAGAATGTGTAACCATCACCAAATCTATTCTTCAGGTGCTGTATACTACCCAGACATCGGAACCGACCATTCACCATGATGGCAAGACGTGAACACAAGGCTTCACACTCCTCCATACTATCAAATATGGTTAATGAAGGTGAGAAATTTTTAGATTTATAATAAGAATGAGTAAAAGCAGAAACTGCTAAGATGTTATTTGAGTAAGATGAACAAACAAAACATGTATTGGCAAAATCTTAAGTTATACAGTAAAAAAAGAAACCTAATAATATAAAATCCTGATGTTGAAGAAGCAGAATTCAGCTTAAAATATAATGTCTGTATATATGAGATTGTGAATGGAACACACAAGATTGGTAAGCTGTACTATTTTATACCTATGTGATGTGAGAACCACAGATTTTCCTTCTTTGACAAGACTGAGAATCAGATTCCATAAAAATCTTCTTGAATACGGATCCATTCCTGTGGTAGGTTCATCCTAAAAACAAGTAAGTTGTGTGAATGTCTGAAGAAAGCTAACACATGATACCATAAATATTTCTTCATTATGACCTATGGAATGTTTCACAACTTTACTAGCCCTATATATTCTCTAGGGTTACCTAGAAAGGAAACTGTGAAGTTCAGATCTAACAGTCACTACAATTGGTAAACAGGGCTATGGTTCTATGCTCACAAATTTATGCAACCCTAAAGATGCAGTAGTTTACTGGAAACCTACACATTTTTACACTTCCAAAACAACTCTACAGCAATGTCAAAGTTGGGATATTAAGGTCCAGAGCTCTAAGCACTTGGACTGTGTTCCCCATCCCTTGCATGAGTAAATGATATCATTTAGCAAACGAGGTTTTTCATACTCCACACTAGCCTGATTGCATGAAATACGGTCTTTGAAGGAGACATAGTAACCTATTTATCTAAAATTTTAATGCAGTAAGGTAAATACTTATCAATTAAATGAAAACATTTAGAAAGAGATATTACCATGAATATAACAGGAGGTTGACCAATCAATGCTATGGCAGTAGATAGCTTCCTTTTATTACCACCACTATATGTCCTAGACAACTTATCAGCATCTCTTGTCAGACCTAACTTCTTAACTGCCCACTCTACAACCTATACAGACAATGTTTGTTAATGAATAAAATTTTTCTTTTTCAGAACTTTAATATAAGTATTGTTTTCTATTTATGTAGGAGAAAGCCTGTCTACAGAAAACTTGATGTACCTTATGTTTATACTGCAGAGATGCAAGTCACAAGTAAGGTACATCTAGTCATTTTATAACCACACACTGAAAACCATAAAGTGTGACAGCTGGCAAAAAAAGTATGCAGTGCGTAAATTCAGACAGACATTGAGTCGATTCATGCTAATTAAAATGTATCAGACAGATTTTCAATTTAAGTTTCTATAGCATTCCAATAATTCTGCTAATGACTTCAAAACATGGGTAGAAAAACATTCATCAATTCCAGTGATGTTATGCTTTTTGATGATGTTAAAATGATGAATTACAAATCTTTCATTTACTTAGTGTAAGAGTTTTTAAAATTTTGTAATTTAAAGGCATTTAATCCTATGCATTCTAAAACTTGAAGAACTTGATAATGAATGTACTCCTACCCTTTTTTCATCTTGTGGGGGGATTCCCCTGAGCCTGGAGTACAATCTGAGATGTTCCCTGCCTGTAAGCTCATCATATAAGGCATCAAACTGAGGACAGTAGCCAATGTTTTGCTGAACCTGAAGTAAGTCTCTCAATATACTGAAAAGAAAAAAAAAACCTACACTGAAGCATTTGGCTAAATCATAAATTCATACAGATGTGCAAGTATAAATGTAAGATTCATGCCATAATTTCTTTGAACATCCTTGATTTCCTTTAATGAGTTGACAGCCTCTGAATAATAGTTTTTTTAATTCTGTTTAAGCAAGCACAATTTTTGTCAACATATTAAATCTAGTTGTATATTTAAGCATGGTTAGTAGCACAAAAATTTTATACCAAGAAAATAGTATTAATATTTTACCTGTATCCACCAAGGTGAGCAGTTCCACTGGATGGAGTTATGTCCCCTGTTAGCATTTTAAATGTAGTTGTTTTACCAGCACCATTTACACCCAGAAGACCAAAACACTAAAAATAAGAATAAAACTGTATAGAGCTCATTGCTTAAGAAAAATAAGAGTATGGTTCAAGTACAGTAACAGGACAAAGTGGATAGCATTACTTTACTTGTCCTAAATTTGTAGACAAGGGGATAAGTGTCAACATGTCTCTAACTTTGTTGACAAGCAGGAAAGTGTCAACTTGTCCTAACTTTGTTGACACTTCTGATTTCCGGTTGAAAAATGAAAAATCAGAGGAGGGAATTTTTTTTAATAACTTACTGTATCCTTTATTAGTAAGTACTTAAAACATCTCAAAACTACAACAAAATATCATCAAAGAAGTTTATCTTTGACTTGAGCCCATAAATAATTGAACAACGACACCATTCAACCAACCTTGATTCACCGGAACAAAGATGAAGAGTGGAAAAGGCATACTTCAGCTATAGCCCTATCAATAGCTCTTTACAACTGCTTTAATAACATCCAAACTACATTTAATGAAAAGAATCATGACAAAATTCAAGCAGACTTCATGGGTTGTGTATCGGTCAGTAATGAATTGTACTCACTGTCTGTATTTACATGTCCATAGAACGTAAACAACTCACATCTAACGGAAAAACGGACAGTTAATATTAAGGCCTCCGCTAAGAGCTTAATATTAATATTTTTACTCAAAAGTGGTGACATCCAAGTTTACCCAGGCCCACCCAAAAGGCAGCTAAGAAACCCATGTACTGTTTGCTCTAAAGGAGTTATTGCCACTATTAAAGCCATTTCTTGCAATCAGTGTTAGAAGCAAAATTATTAAATATTAGATTTAATACTTTGTAACACACCTGAAAATATATCTCAATCAGGAACAATACCTTCGGGCATGAGTGATCATAATTTAATCTTCTGTACCCGGAAAAAATTAAAAAGGAGAACTACGGTGAACATAAGACCGTTACAATTAGATCAATGAAAAACTACGACCCCGAAATTTTTAAAGAAGAACTTAATAAAATCGATTGGGACAAATGCCAAGTATCAAGTTCGGTGGACGAAAACTGGAACGGTTTCCAAAAGCTATTTACTGATGCACTAGACAAAGTTGCCCCCTCTAAAGATGTGCGGCTAAAACAAAGAACAGAACCGTGAATGACATCAGATATCCTGTGCTTGATCAAGGAAAGAGACAATTATATATCACTGTACAATAAAGATAAAAACAAGAGCACTATGAATCATTTTGTAAATGTAGAAACAAAGTACAAAGAGATATAAACTCAGCTAGAGCAAATTATTTTGCAGATAAAATTGAAGAAAACAGAAACGACCCCAAAAAACTTTGAAAACAACTTAAAGATCTTGGTTACAAAAACAAGATTCTAGCATTGTATTAAATATATCAGACATGCCACGATTCAAAAATCATTGTCAATCATTTTAACTCTTTTTTTTACAACAGTGGCAGCGAAACTAGTTCAAAAAATTGTCAAGTGCTAAAGGTTTATTTAGTGTGGTGTCAAATGCTTTTGTAAATTTTTATAAAAGAAAAAATCCATAAGACAAGAAAATGTTACTGGAACCTGCCAGTGAATATTTTATGTATAAAGAATTATAAGCTTTAAATCGAACTAAAAAACACTGGTCTAGACGAAATACTGGCAAAATTGATAAGGTGCTAGTGTTCTAAAAACACCAATTTGTAATACTGTAAATCAGTCTATTGTTTCAGGTGTTGTACCAAATAGTATGAAATATGCTCGTGTGAAACCATTGTATAAAAAAGGTAGTCCACTCGATGTTGGCAATTATAGACCAGTCAGCATACTTAGCATTGTTTCAAAAATTTTGGAAAGAAGTGTGTATAATCAACTGTCAATTTTTTTTACAAGAAAACAATATTTTGTTTGAATTTCAATCAGGTTTTAGGAATAAACATTCAACAGATACTTGTCTTATTCACTTACTTGATTATATAAGAGGCAAAAATGCAAATAGTAATTTTACAGGCATGATTATGTTAAATCTTCAAAAAGCCTTTGATATGTTTGACCACAATATCCTATGTTCTAAATTGAAAATTATTGGTGTACAATCTATTAACTAGTTTAGATCATATCTTACTGAACGTGTACAATTTGTTTCTATAAATAATGTTATGTCAGATCCAATGGGTGTTACATGTGGAGTGCCCCAAGGTGGTATATTGGGACCTTTATTGTTTTTAACATATATTAATGATATGTCTATAAGCATAGATGATGACTGTAAATTGATTTTATATACAGATGACAGTGCCATATTATTTACGCATAAAAACCCTGATGTTATTTTGGATAAATTGGGAAAGGTTTTGGAAAAATGTTCTGACTGGCTTATAGATAACAAACTTTCTTTACATCTAGGTAAAACAGAATGTATGCTTTTTGGTCCTCTTAGAAAGGTTAATAATGTTTCAAATTTCGGAGTGAAATGTTACAATCATTTAATTGATTCTATATAGATTCTGTCAGATATCTTGGTGTATATATAGCTAAATACTTAAATTGTGAACAGATTGTATTTAATATTATACACAAAGTCAATGGTAGACTGAGATTTCTATATAGAAACAACAAGTACTTGGACATGAGATCGAGATTGACCTTTTCCATGGCATTAATACAATGCTATTATGATTACTCATGTTCGTCGTGGTATCGTGGTTGTTAAAATAGTTACAGGTTTTACAAAATAAGGTGGTGAGGATCATTCATGACTTCGGTCCAAGAAGCAGCGTAAATTGTGACTTATTAAAAAAGGTGAATATGTTGTTTATGGCAGATAGAGTTTCTCAGTTAAGAATAAATCATGTTTTAATATATTTCATGGAAAGGCTCCTGAATATTTATGTGCAAATTTTAATTAAGATACCAATAGTACAAGAAGTTCCTCAAATTTTAATTATTTTATTCCTAACACTCCAACCAACAGTTTTTGTTATTCGGCGATTCAAGATTTAAACAGGTTACCTGCTAATATCAAAACTATAACCAAAAAATATCCTTTAAATCTTCCGTCAAAAAATATTTACAAATCGAGAGAATAATGAATTTTTAATGTAATAGTTACTGTATATGTATTTCATGTTTTATTGTCTATTTATTATGTAACATATATTTACTAAATATATGAATCCTTTTTTGTATTTTTGAACTAGGGACCCCATTGGAAATGGTGTCTTCTAGCTATTCTAACATTTTGAAATTACATATTCTACCTATTCCAACATGCAGAGAACAATAGATGTTGTTATAGCCTAATATGTTGTTACAATAATTAGTAATTAATTAGTTTTACAGGTAAAATTTACCTGAGAATTAAATATGAAAAATTACTGTTTATAAATTTTCCTACAAAATAAATTTTGAGTGAAAATGAATTAAATTCTAATAATATAAGAAAATGAGGAATATGTTTTATTAAAATAAAAATAAAAATTATATTAAACTTTTTAAAACCATTTTAACTTTCTACCATTTAACATGCCAATAATTGACAATGCCAAGCTGGCCTTCAAACTGCATACAAAGATGATGAGCATGTCCACCAACTAGTTCGTAGAGCAGCTGTACTACCACTACTACCACCAAACATTGTTGAAGACGTATGGTTTAATGCACTTGAGGACATCAACGATGCTGACACCAACACTGACACTTTAGGTTTCACCGACTACGTCACCAGCTACTGGGTTGAAGGCCATCGCAACCTCTGGAACCACTACGCCACAGAGGGACCCAGAACTACAAATCACCTTGAAGGTTGGCATGGGAAGTTGAAGAAACTTGTAAAATCACCACACCCGAACATTTTCAACTTGATTCGACTACTCAAACAAGAAGAAGCAATACATGCATTGACTCTAATACAGTATTCAGCTGGTGGTAAACGAGTACCAAAGAAAAGAAAATACAGAGAGATAGACAACAGACTCGCCAACCTGAAAACCAGACTTCAAAACCAGGAACTCACACCAGTCCAGTATGCTGATGCCGCATCTTACTTGTTACACATTGACTGAAATTTATTTGTGTTTCAACAGTGTATTTGTGCTTTTTGTCTTGAATTAACTTTTGCAATATTGCAGTATGATTTTAGTAATTTGTTTATATTTGTGCTTCTTTCTGATCAAAGAATTTTGTTAGTGCTAAATAATTTAGTTGTTCAATATGTTGTTTATATATAATCAAATGTACAAAATAAAAAAATGAATTTATTTAGTTTTAATTTCTTTTTCTCATGTTCAAATCATTTATTCCATGAAGATACCAGGAGGCATGATTCAGACAAAGTCATCACAAATATAACAGAATACAACAATACAATATCAGACAAAATCAGTTTTTATAGCAGTTTCCCAATAAACATTAACAAAAATCAAAAGTAACTGTACTGAAGTAAGCAAAGGATACATTTACAAAACATATTAATTCCAACATTCTTACAAAAAATCACCTTTTTACCTGTAATTAACATCACCAATTAAATAATGTTTTTACAAGCTAATCCGATTGTTTGTCCAATGTTTGCACAATAATTCCACCTATTCCAACATGAAATTTTTGTTTTTTTAACTTAAATTTCAAAATGTTGGAATAGGTGGAATGAACCTTGGAAATAAGCTATTTTAAGCTTTATGGGTTATCTCAGTCTATCAATTTATGTGTTTAAAATATACTACAGGGATTTATATGATTCTGTATCTGTTGTCATGGTTTTATTTGTATTGTAAGCTATTTTAATGTACTGACATTCCTAAATAAAATCTAATCTAATCTGACAATGGGGTAAGTTTCAAACATGTTATAAATTTGTTGACAAGGGGATAAGTGTCAACTTGTCCTAGCTCTGTTGAAAAGGAGATAAGTGTCAACTTGTTCTAACTCTGTTGACAAGGGGATAAGTGTCAACTTGTCTTAACTCTGTTGACAAGGGGATGAGTATTATACATGTTCTGTGTTATTCTTAAACAAGTACTTTAAGGTGTGAACATTTCTGACAAACCACAATCTTTTTTTTGGTTTTGAATATGCTAAAAAAAATTAAATATCATAATTGACTCAAGCAGTAAAGAACAGCTACCAACATGAGTTAAATCCTGAATTTGATATGTATTACGTATTCAGTTCACCAGATCCCTTCATAAACTGAAAACCAAAATCTAACCCTGCATAAAGTAAATATCTCTCAATTAAAGGTTACATAAAATAAATACTTGATGAAAGAAATCCCTGTATAAACTAAAGTACTGTGTTAATCAAATCCCACATAAACTGAACACCTGTATAAATCATCACTGAATCAACCAAAAACTGAATTCCTAAAATAAATCCTGCATTGACAGAATACCTGCATAGACCTAATTCATGTCTAAACCAATTATAGTTTGAAGTCTAACTTTTTGTGATATCAATTCTTATGTATTACTGTCCTAGTTAAAGGTAAACATAGATACCTGCCACCAGGTTAGTCCAAAAGAAGTTCTCTTTAGATAGTTTTTAAAGTATTTCTAAAATTTGTTAACTTACCTCCCCTGAAGGCACTCCTAGACAAAGCCTATCCACTGCTAAATGATGTCCTAATTTTCTTGTTTTATATACCTAAAATAGACAAACCCATGTGATTTTTTCATTAAATTGACTTTCTCTACATTTTGGAAAGGGCACTAATTTCTATGTTTCCATGACTCATCCAGCCTACAAGATTTCATGCAAAATGTACATTTTCCTTTAGTAAGAAAGGTGGTACATTACAAATTATCGCTGGTGACACAAAACATGTAGCAATGGAATTGTCATTTAATTATTTAGATTTTCATTAAGTCAGAATAATTTAAAGTCATTGCTACGTAACCTCTTTTAATCATAGCATCCCTTAACAAATACATTCAACAGTTAATGCTCAAAATATTGAGATAAAAAATCATTTCATTAAACTGCCATAAAACAAAATGTTACCTTGGTAAGATTTTCCAGACGTAAAATATCATTACGACCTGACGACCTAAATATCCTCCGTCTTTCTGCAGCCACGTCTTCATCTTCATCATAGGCAGGTACAGCAGAAGAATGGCGTACTTGGCTAAAAATAGACATTAGATTAAAGTAGGACTTAAGACTGTACTACATTTTTTAGTTCTCTTTTTTACATGTAATTTATACTATGGTTTATACTTGTAGGCTACATGTGTAAATTTTTTGTTGTTTATCTTCATTTTCTACATCCACTTTTAATGTGTTATTCCAATTTTAAAAGAACACCATGTTTCCCAACCATGTTTCCCATTTATTATCAGCTTGTTTCTGAAAAGGTCCACCTAAGGATTCAGACAGAGGGAGATAAGTCCATACTTTATCAAGTTCCTTTTTTCAATAATTCAAAAGTAAAGAAGGAGGTAAGAAAAGGAAGAGTAAAAAAAATGTCTGTTCATATAGTAATCTGTAAATAAAATAAACAATAATGAGAAATATTTGTCAATAGAATACTACTTAATTGTTTTAACTAGTTTATTACTTTCCCAACCTGTGATAAAAACTTCTATTATTTTTTTTAAACATAAATGTGACCTTTTGAAAGATTTAAGGTTGTTAAGGAAGTTGATAAATATTTTTGACTTGAGTAGCAGTTTTTGTAAGAATCATGCACATTCTGTAACATGTGATACACTCCAAAAAAAGGCTACATATTTTTACTTTTGTTATTAATTTGCTTGATAGTTCTATATAATAAAATGTATAATTTTTCATTCCAATCTGCCAGCTCTTAGGAGATAATTCACAATGGAAATCCAATAGTTTCTATTGTATTTTGTTTTATTTACAGAGTTATTTCCCTTAATTTTGAATTTTACAGTATATTCTATATAATTTATATCTCCAAAGAACAAGGGTTAAATGAAAAGTTACATATTACTTTCTGTATACTATAACATATAAAACAAAATATAAAAATAAAAATATGTAGATTTTTCAGCCAAGAATCACATTTTGCATGATTGTTATCTGGAGTGCTACTTAATTCCTTACATGACTCTTAGGTGAACCTGTACTCTTGGTAAGTTAATGCTTCTGAATTCAACCTTCACAACTGACATCTTCCTTAATAACAACTTGCTTGAAGGTAACAAACTTCAAATGGATGAAACCTAATCTGTCTATGAAGGTGAAGCCACAATTATACAATTTTTCATAAATGAAAAAAAGAGAAAAGACAAAAAATCAAGTGTCACAAAAACAAGAGGTTTTAAAATTTAGGAAGATTGCATTTATATGGGATACACAGAGTCACGACAACTAAAGCCATGAAGCTTCAATACACGTCAGAACTTAAATGTTTCATTTATATCACAAATGAAAGAGAATTTTGTGCACTAGGTGCTTAAAGAGAGAGTTGTACTTTAAGGTTAACTAAGATTGGAGAAGAAAACACAATCCCTGCCTATAAATTATAAAAACCTCTTTATTTATTAAGTTAGTTCTGAAAACTAAAGATGTCCTCTGCAAAATCTATCTGTATTGCTTGTGGTTTCCTTTTTTTAATTAAAAAAATATCTCCCTTTTTACATTTTTGTGGCCTCTAGAAGCTATGTATAGTGCAAATATCATTATCAAACTATTATTATTTGATAGTTTTTTTATCGTGTTTATTAGGATGGCAAAAATTCAGAAACTTTTTACTTAAAATACAAACAAGTTCTTTTATCAGAAATTTCTAAATGAGTTTTAAAATCTATATATTTAATAGTTATGAGAAAAAACCTGGAAAGTCAGTTTTTTCTACACATCAAGAAGAAAGAAGATGTGAACAAGTTATCTACATGTTGCATGGTGTAAGAGTTTACCTTCCACTATTCCTGTGCAAATTGTACAATGCAAAAATATGAAACAGCTGTAATATTTGTTCTATGTAAGCAATCTATTCTTTTAAAAAGCAATTATCCTAAATCTACATCTACTTTTACTCACTCTACTGTAAAATTAAGTAACAATCTGATGAAACCTACTATATCAAATCTCTATCAATCTTATACAATTGCCATGGAGATGTGTATTTAAATGTCTATTGTGAAAAGGTAATAATATATGCTATACAAGTTTGTTTTAGTTCCATTTGTTTTGAAATCTTTTGTTCCCTACAAAAGGAATGAATATATTTAACTTTCCAAGCTTCCAATTTTTATAAATAGAACAAATAATGTTTGCTGGAAGTTTTTTTTACCAAAACTGAATACAAGAGCAAAAACCCACATTTAATTAGAAATTTGGTAAAAAAAAAGGTGCTAAAATATTGCATGTACATGAACAAGTGTCAATATTTTTATTTCTCCTGATCTTTTCTCTAGCAATCTTTACTGTATGTACACCAGCACAAATAAAGAGAGATAAAATCTTCCTCCTTAATTCTTGTTCTGGTTAATGGACCACTCCTTATCATGAAAAATAAACAACTGCCCAAAATAAATGATAAACTTGTCCCCAATAAATGCATTCAAAGTTCCATAACTCTAAAACCAAATTTCCAAAATGTTAAAATGTAAGAAGGCAAACAGAAAGCAAGACATAAAGTTTAAGTCCTTATAAGTTTGTTGAGAAATCAGCATATGAATGTGTGATCTAATTAATGCAACTAAATGATACTTTTTTAAAGGTTACCTTCTTGTCATTGTAAACTTAAATTATAGATTGATTAAACCAAGCCGCAGAACTTTAGCTATGAGTCAATGACATTATATATTTACATGTTCCACCTACCTTCTCTTGATAAAGAACCTGAATTCACACAAAAGTGTCAACAGGAAGAAACAGATTCCTACTACTGCCATTGATGTCAGGTTTCTCCCTGTAATCTCCCAAGTCAGTGGTGATTTCATCAAGTCATACTGACCTACAAAATAAGATATGTTCCTTAGGTAAACAATTTTGGTTATATATTAGAAATACTTATTTTTGCCATTTTGGGGTATTTTGGTCCATAAAATGTGTGAACAATATAGCATGAAACCCTGGTTTGGCCTTTTTGAGAGTAAACATGTTTTTAACAAATACAAGTTCTTGACTTAAATCTACATATTTAACACAGACTAAAATACATCTTTCTATACTACATAAAAAATGAAAACCTGTAAGGGTAAGGCAATTTTCATTAAAAAACACGTTCAAATTTCCAAAATGATTTAGTGAAAGTATACACTTACTAACAGACAGACAGTCATTCGGAAAAACAGGAGGGGGGTGAACAGAAAATCTGCAAGGCAACCAATCAAACTGAACATTTTATGTAAATTAAAGAACAACTATTTACCTGTTTTGAAATAAAACTCATTTTTATATTCATTAAAGGCAATATCCATCAGTCCTCTACCCAGACAGTAGTTGGGGAATATCAGAAAAACATCTTTCAATATTGTGTGGACCTTCTCTAAATCCTGAAATAGCATCAATAAATTTCATGTTTTTATATTGTGTTAAATCAGAGGTTTAAATATCTTATAAGTATGCAGTTCTGATCTTATGACTAATATCTCTCAAATGAAAAAAAATCTTATTAATACTTATCACCCTAGAATATGCTGAGTCTACATAATGTTTTTAACATGCCATATAGGCCTTCTCAGAGTTATGTAATGAAGATCTAAAATGTAGCCAGTTTCAACAGAATCTTGTTTACTAAGGTTTATACAGTTTGTATGTATAGTTTCTGACAAGAAGTAAAATGAAATCAGATGTCAAGATGTCAAGTGATGTCTGAATTTCCCAATTGTAAGTAAGTTTTCTAAGGACAAGTCTTATCACTTTTGATTGTATATACATTTTCCCAGAAGGAAAACACCATTACCTTGTCATAAGAGAAAATTTCCAGGAGGAAACTACAGACAATACACGTGATTCCAGTGAACAAATTAATAACTATCAACCATATATAAGCTGTACTGGGTTCCTTAAACCAGAACGAGGCTGGATACATTACTGGTGTTATGGACCAACTACAATATAGTCAGTTTAGTCATGTTACATTTAGCTTCTATAAACCATGAACACAAATCACTGTAAATGCAATAACTATTATGTGAATCTATTATCACCACTTTGTGAGTTAATACCCAAAACATGCTATTTAATTTTTTTTGCAATATCAGGCATATTCATGCTTTGTATTTATTTATTTTTAAATCATGATGGAAGTTACAATAATAACCCAGTAGCAAATTCTGCACTTACATACATAAAAACAACAAAAAAAAAAGCAATGCGAAAATTCATAATTCAGCATTAGTTAAACAACTAATATTACTCTTCTAACATAATGATCTTAATATGGCAAAAGTGTAATTTAAACTAGTGACAACACAATAATGCAGATCATTAGTCAACTTACCAAAAATAGTTATTCAATTTCAGAATAGTGTAAAATTTAATCACTACTAACTTACCCATATAGTAGGAAAAGGGAGACAACTGCAGGAAAGTTACTAGTCGAAGTATAAGCTGGTATTTGGAAGACCAAAAGAATAACAACAATACAAGCAGCTGGAATGATGTAGTTACACTAAAAAAAAACAAGAATAACTGTAAATAATCAATTTTGAACATAGTTTATGGTAAATTTGAAATTACTGAAATTCTTTTCTAGATACAGGATTTTTCTAGCGCTTTAAGAGTAGACAAATCTTGTTAAAAATTATAAAAAATACATGTAATAAATTCCAAATTTACAGTAAATCAAGGAAATGTGTTAATACAACACTGACTTGCTACTTAACAGTCAGAACAGTTAATAGGCAAATTCATGTTCAAAACATGATATACATTGTAATCACATCTCATTTGGATGTGACCCTATATTAAAATCTTCAGCTTGACCTTAATGTGGAAGATGAAGTAATTTCAGATGTTTATTATGAAAACCTATAAATTACAATTTCATTTGTTTTGCATAAAATCATTAAAACTCAATCTCTAAAATAATAAACAGGAATCTAGTTGAGCAGTAGCGGATCCAGGACCCCCCTTTTAGAAAAAAATGTTGAAAAATTGTGTTTTAAATCAAGAAGAACACTCAATTCATGATCCTGACCGGTAATCCTGTCATGAATTCCCCCCCCCCCCCCACCTTTACCTAAAACTCTGTATCTGCCACTGAGGAGTGCCATTGAAATCATCTACCAAAATAGTTTTAAGATTTTATATTTTTTAAGCTCCATGCTAAATTATGTAGAAATATGTTCCATAACATACCATATCCCAAACATAGTTAGCTATCCAATAGACAACAGGGTCCATGCCACTGACAAACTGTAGATGTTTGGCTTTTATTGACCTCTCGTAAACCAAGAAGACCACAAAGCTGGCAGGTACAAAGGACATAGCAACGATAATGAAGATAGAAATCAGTACATCAGACCCTTGTAATCTGAAACAGTACGAGGAAAATTGTTCAGTCATTACAAGTGTGATGAATTGTTTATTGGTATTCATGATTAAAGTAAATCATGAATTACAATTGCCAATAAAATCTTCATTTTATCAATTACCTTCAAGATATAAATTTCAATGCATATACAGGTGCATAACATACTTTTAATAAATAATGAAATAAGACACTGTTACTCACATGAAGTCCAAGTTCAATTTGTTGTTTGTTTTATTAAATGGATGGTTTATGGCTGTGATACCTATAAAAAGAAAGGTATTTAGTTAACAAGTGCAAAGCATACCATGATGTCACCATGCAGCAATACACATGAAAAAAAAATTGCACGACATACTATAATTTTAATCACAAAATATCTGTATTATATCACTTGATAAATTGTTTCTTTAATATTACAATGTAGAAGAGAATGGAAAATTTGTTAAACCTACCATATGCAGCAGGGTTGCCCTTTTTTTGTGGTTTTAGGTTGGCCCTAAGTATGGCATTGTTTAAGGCATTAATGTAGACTGCCACAGCATGGTATCCTTTATGGTTGTATCTAACCTGGGCTGCATTCTTAACTGCTACCTTTCTAAATAACGGTGGAAATTTCTTCCCAAAATTTTTTGGTATGACAGTTCTGTTGACCCCGAAGACGAAGGAACCATATCTGTAAATGAAATTCGTGTTTATACAGTGTCATTCAAAATAGAATAGAAGGTTTTAAAGTCATGATTAGAGACCTGCAGAAACCAGTTCACTTTTAAAGGGCAAAATGACTAATTAGTGGAACAAGGCCAATGTAAGAACAAGTGCACATCCTATCTTCTACCGGCATTTCAGATAAGTTGTAATTAAAATCAGTAGATAATGAAACATGCATAATGTATACACACACACTGATGATGTTGAATAGGACTTTGTCTTTGGCAAGATGAAGAAATTGTAAAATTTTTCTAACATTTTTACAAATATGTTTAACTGGTAAAGATTAAAAGTAAGTAACAGCTATCAACATCAGTCCAGTTAGAATCCTACCTATGTAGTCTATATAAGGCATCCTGTGTATATAGCAGAAAATCTTCAGTGTTTGATCCTGTTATGTTTTGTATATAATCATGTGTGACTACTTGGAACTGAGGAGGTCTAGTGTATGTATCATCTGAACTACAGATAAATCCAGAGGAGTCCTTAGCACAGCTGCATGATGGGTAATATGGCTGCCTGAAGGGATGTGATGGCACTACAAAAGAAGTAAAAGATAAATTGTGACACTAAATTGAATTTAAAACCAATCTGTGACATACCATAAGGGTAAGACAGCTATTTAATGACAATCAAAATCCTAGGGTTTGGGTCATACTTTGTTGTTAATCAGAGGTTAATCTAAGGGTTTCAGATATTACATGTTGCTATCATGTACCATGCATTTTCATCATCCTTATTCTAAGTTTTGTAAAAGAAACAGGTTATTTTTCAATTTAAGATGAATTACTTTATAAGTTTGTGAGGTTTACAAGAGGAGAATATCAACTGTAGGAAGTCTTATTCCCCTCTTTGGTGTTATGTCACACTTTAAATTGATTGGTAAATTAAGAGAATTCAAATTAATGGGAGGTAAAAATGTGAAAAAGTCCATATACAAGCTTTTACAAATTTTGAATTAACTTTTGCACTTCTAGACAAATTAACTAAAGGCATTTACAAAGTCTCACCTCATTACACCTCCTAGATTTTGAAATGGCCAGATGTTCAGAAGAGAATACCACTTTTATCAAACTATATATTCTTTTAAATAAGCCTACATGTACCTTTAAGGATGAGCATACCTTTAGATGAGTTATGAGTCTTTAGTCCCTTCATTGTAATAGGAACTTGAGGCACAAAATGGTCTAAATGCATTCCTTCCACAAACACACTATTGCAGTCTGGAATGTAATATCGACGTAAAAGTCTTAAAGCTTCTAAACTTATGTTGACACTTCGAACATCATAGTCAAACGAACTATTGTATGGTGATTTTAGTAGGCACATAGATCCAACTCCAGAAGCTAGATGGAACGTATTCGCTAGATCAAATGGCCCAGCACTGGTATGTACGGAAGAATCTGATTGGCTAATATTCCTAGAATTTTCTACAGAGAATGGAATGTAATTTCCCATTGGTTGAGTCAAGTTATAATACTGAGTAGTATCTAATACAATAGCAGGTGCATCAGCAGATTTAGGTGCAGAAAGGGCAACTGTCATCGCTATGGAAACAAACAAAGCAGGAAGTAAAATTTGAGAAAACAGTCCTCTTCCATTTCTGGTTATATATCTGAAACGTTTCACTATCACAGCACGAAACTGGTTTAATCGTAACCAGTTTTTAGTCAGTTGATAGCTACCTTTCCCTTCAAATAAACCTATCCTTCTATTTGACTCATCTAAAATACAAAAAAAAGACTGACATAATCAAAAAATCATATACAATGTTATACATATAAAAATGTCAGAATTCTTATTATCATGGAAATGACACAATCTAAAATCCCTTTTTCCCCCATGTATGTTTTTGTATATGTATTTTATTTTGTTGTTGGGATCAGGACAAAAGACCCATGGATAAAAGCTCCACTAGGACAAAAAACCACAGACAAAAGACCCCATGAGTAATTTTTTTTATCAATTATGTATAAAATAATAATATTTCTACTAATACTGAAAGTGTAAAATCTGAAATTTAACTTCTTTGCAACTAATACTACGTGGACTGATATCAAAATGTATAAAAACTTGAATTGTAGAATTTAAATATTTATTTCATAATGAAGTTTTACTTCATGAAGCCATCTTATACCATAAAAGAAAGTTGCAAATCTTTTGAAATCATATTATTGCTATGGAGTTAATATAACAGTTGCAAATATACTCTTTAAAGAGGAAATATATCTGAAAACAGTCATTTTGTTTTCTCTTTAAAAAGTGTAATACTGGCAGCTTTTCTTATTTCATTGGTTCTGGTAATAAGAAATACAGTATCAGATATAAATGAGTATACCCTTGAAAAAAAATACACAGAAATTGAACCATTTTATTACACAACAGAAACTTCCTAAATACACTAAACAGAATTAAAACATACACACAAATAAAAAAAAAAATGCTATACCAATATGAAAGGAACACACAAATAAAAATACACAAAACAAAAACCAAACAAACAAAAATATATATTTTTATATGTCCTAGACCCATAGTTGTTACTTAGGTGTTCCTAAGAAGGTTTTATGCCAAACACTTAACTACAATGTATTTAAAGAAAACAATCATGAAGAAGAGACAAGTTTTTAATTGCAAAATTGCACCATTACACCCCCCACTCATACAGCAACAACCAAAATAGCTACATTTGTATATAAAACCACATACAATATTCAAAAGCAATCTCAAGAATTTTTTTAGGAAAATTTTCTCTATCATTCCTTACAACGATTAAAAGTCTGACAAAATAAAAAGTTGATATTGGACCGTAACAAAAATACCTTACAATGAAATGCTATTGCCGTGGTTTCATTTATGTTCTAGGGTATCAATTTTCATGGCTAGAGTAAATGGCATTTCGTTGGATACTTTAATTCATGGTTTGTGGGTCAATAAATATTTAAAAAAGTGAATGAAATATGTATAATACATCCATCAGGGTATCAAGACTCTATCTTCATTTTCCAGATTATGAGTAAAAGTTACGGTAGGTCTAAATTCTTGCGAATGAAAACTTGAGGCAGTATTGCTAATTGTATGATACACTGGAAATGTTAAAATGCTGAGTTAAAAGAACTTCACTTTTTGTTATCTGACAACTGCTTTCAGAAAATCCAAGGTAACAGAACATCACTCTTATGATTTATTTTTGGTCAAAACAGGTAGGCCCAAAGCCAAATGGGGCTGTAAAGCAATTGATATTGAATTTAATTAAACATTAAAGGACAGCAGGATGTTGACCACTTCTTATGGTTTCTTCCCCATATGTCACTTGACTGATACAGATATTAAACTGAGTAAGCATTCATTCACAGAAATTATTAATTGTTGGAATCTTGATTTTGTGGTTCAACTCACCACACGAAAACCACAAAATTAAGCACCCAACAAATATAAATGAAACCACAATATATTTATTTGACACATGACATTAAATGACCTATGAATAGATATATACTGACCTAATATATATATGCTTTGTTCATAAAATTCAATTAGTCTAGTTAATAAAAGAATAGAACTAATTCATGGATGGTGGGTTATTGCTTCTTTCAACTTTGTAGATAACTACAATGTAACATACATCATCTAAATACATGTAGTTATTTTACATGAAATACATATGTACCATCCCTAGAAATGAAATAGGCAAATTACCTGGCATCCATGAATTATTTCTTCAATAAAAATGGCTTTTAGCTCAATAAAATATTCAAACATCAATATTCCTGACATTCAACCAAAAATTATGCCCCCCCAAAAACTGAATTACCTACCAATGACATGCTCATCAGTATTCAATCGTGTGTACTGCCCATTTCTCTGGGATGACAAGGGAGGTAAATCTAATGAAATATCACTATCACTGTCTCTCCTCTCAGTATTAGATATAGAACCTAATTCTAATCCTCCATGTCCTGCAGATGTTCCTAATGGAGGTAATTCACCAACTGCTTCTTCAGGTGTTTCCCCTGAATTGGTAACATTTTCTGTTCTGCTAACAGATTCCATTTCTATATTCTGCTCCTCTTTATGTGAATCTAATAAAAATAAAGCATAGGAATTAGAGATGCAATCTGACTTCTATACCTCTGACTAATAAAAATACAAACAAATTCAAGCAATAAACAATTGTTTCTAGTGGTGAACTTTTCTTCAAAGAAAAACCTTCAAGTCATGTACCAAATTAGTAAACAAACAATCTAACAACAGGAAATCTAAGATAATTCATCATCTGATTTAAAAAGATCTCTCACTGAAACAACCATCTCTACCTCTACAGCATAAGAAAAAAAAACAGTGGACAAAAGCAGAGTACATGTAAATATACATTCAGATACAAATCAAAACTGACCAAACAACACTAGATCATATCTGTTACATATTTACATGACAAATGAATTAATTTAAAAGTTTCTTTTACTTACTAGCACTTTCTTCTTCTGCCATTTCTGTAACCTTCAAAAATACCTCCTCCAAAGTCGTATCCATGACACCATAACTGGATATGTGTAGGTTTCTCAAATTTTCCTCCAAACCAGAGAACAACTTTTCAAAGTTCCCCTTCTTTCCCTCGTTATAGGGTAATATATAGTGGTACTCCCTGTTAGACTCAGATTTGAGGTAGGCAGACGATACATACTTCTGAATGAATGCGGTAACATCTGCTAAGTTACACTTGGGTTCAGGAGGATCTGGGCTTGACTCCCTAGATATTTCTGGAATTAACAGAAGACATGTCAATTTTTTTTAGGTAATGGTTGATAATTTCTCAAGCAAAGCTGCATCAAGGTTACAAGATACAGATACTATTTTTCTTGGGTATCATTTAATTATTTAATTTAGGTAGATGATTCATGCATGGTTTAAAAGGAAACTGTTGAAGAATATGAATTGGTTTGAGATTGACCAATTAAATGATTTAATCTGGTACCCTGATAATCATATATCATATATAATGCTCTGCCAAATTCTGTAAAATTACATTTCTCACCATCATGACTAATATTATCATTTTCTAATGACTTGACAAGATATAGATGATAACCCTCTCCAAATGTATTCTTTAAAAATATAGGTGATCCACAACACTTGAGTTGGCCAGTAGATATGATAGCTATTCTGTCTCCAAGAATGTCTGCTTCATCCATGTGATGTGTTGACAGAATAATGGTTCGACCTGAAATAATAAATACAATCATTTTAAGAAACATAAATTCTATGATCCTAAGTAGACTCCAATGTTATGTTTAACTTATTAGGATGTCAGAGAGAATGGTGATTTTTCTGTACCAAAAGTGGATGACTCAGAGTATGCTTTAAAGTTCCATAAAAATCAACTACCATTATAATACCATGAAATCAAAGAGCTTTTCCCTGTGTTTTAAAGTTAGTAGTGCCTTGAATATTATTTTCACCATTTCAGTTACTTACAAACCAACATTCCTTTTTTAGAAAAAAAAAAAAACAACATGAATTGTAATCTCTAATGGATGAACATTTTTTCAAAACAAAATTTGCCATGTTCCATATAAATGGTCTTCCATGGACACTATCTTAATTCTGAATAGCATCATCTAAATACCATGTTTATATTTGACAATGAGATCCCAGATTGCTCTCCTGGCATATGGATCCACTCCAGCTGTAGGTTCATCTAAAATAATTGTCCTTGACCCTCCAATGAATGCTATGGCAACGGACAACTTCCTCTGCATACCACCAGACAGGCAGTCAACCGTAGAATTACGTTTGGCTGACATTTCTACATCATTTATCATCCTGGTAACAGAGAGACATTGCATGACTTTTTTGTTTTTTAAATGACACTAGCATATAACCCAGTGCAATGTGTACAATATTGCACTCCACCATAACGTTCGGCTGGCTAGCATAAGAATGTCGTGGTGGTTCTTACCTTATTGATTACCCTTTCAGCTACACTATTTGGATATGTACCACTTTTTCTAGAAGAGCTACGCTTATGACAAAGCTATTCATTTTTTAACCATATCTAATTATGAATTCACAATTAGTTATCCCTAGTTTTTAGTTTGGTTATTTCATCTGAGTGTATTTTATAGTTCATAAGTGTTGAGTGACTGGTTATTGTCCTATTTTAACTATCAGTACTGCTATTCCCATTTATCCCTAAGAATAAACTTAATGCCACAAAGCATTTCAAACAAATCTTAGTACAGGCATTTGTTTTTTTTATAGTAACTTACGTTTCCATTTCAGAGTTGATATCATCAGTTTTCATTCCTTTAAGGCTAGTATAAAACCATAAATGTTCCTGAACTGTTAACCTATAAAAGTTGTTCTTCTTTAACAAGTTTGTCATACATATAACCATAAATGAATATCTGTAAATTTCTAAATTACTACCAGAAATGCAACAGGGTTGTAATCACATTATAAGCCAATATTTTTTTATGCTTAAATTGGATTTTTTTCTTGATAAAGCAAAAATACAAAAATCATATTTTTATATATAATTGCAAAATCACCAGATGAAATCTGTGAGTGATGGCTTATTTGAAATATCCCTGCTTTCAATCACATTATCAGGAAAATAAAAAAGTCCTAAGTGTTGCTGTCAATGTTTTCCAAAAATAGATCCTACCAAATGGGATACCAACAGAAAGAAAGTGCTAAAGTTTCAAGCTGCTGTGATGAGTAGTTGCTGAGAAAATTGCCACCAAATTTCAAATTTCATCAATATAAAGTGAAAAAATAAACAAATTCCTTGGTAAACAGGAAATTTTTTTTCTTCCAAAGATGGCTCCCACCATATGGCATAACCTACAAGAATGTGTTTATACTTCAAGTCACTGTGATGTGCAGTTGCTGAGAAAACTGTGACAGAAAAAATTATTCCAGACACATGGAAACACAGAAACATGGACAAGGGTAAAACAGTATACCCCTCTCCTTCAGAGCAGGGTATAATTAAAAATCCGGGAAACAATTTCAGAATTTACAGTATAATTAATGTTACTAATACAAAACATTAAAACAGAAAAATCCACATCACTTCAAAATAGCTTCTTCAAACAATATTTTATCTTTTTAAACCTCTTTGTACTTTTTAAAATCTTACTTGTCAAAGAGAACATTATGTTGTGGGCACATTCCCAAACTCTGCCTGATAGTGTCCATCTCTGTTCTAATATCACTATCATATACCAAGGCATATCCTGCTGTAGGTGGAAACATCCCAGTCAGTATTGACCTACAAAGGTAACATTCAAGGTCATATCAAGTAAAACAACTCCTTATAGGCACATTTTAACCTATTCAAATATATCAGATATTTGTCAGTCTAAATCTTTTGGTAAATAATACATTAAGTGCATCACTGAGATAATTTCCTAAATGAAATCTATAAAAAGTAAAAATTTTTTCCCACTTTATTAAGAAATTGTATGGATGAGGGCAAAATAAAAAATTGATAGATAGGTAGGTTTATGGTTCATAAATCATTCTTTCAAACCAAGAGTTTTTTTGCCATCATCAACACTCACATTGTGGTTGTCTTCCCTGCACCATTATGACCAAGGAATGATGTGATTTGTCCCTCATAGAAATTCAAGTTCAAATTCTTTACAGCTAGTTTCTTTCCAGTCTTGTAATACTGAAAAAAGATATTATATTGGAGCAACTTAGTGATTGAATTGATGTTACAGAAAATTTGATGATCTTCAGTGATAAAGGAGTTTCCTTTAAGACCAATACTGCTGGTATTCTAGAACTTTTAAAGAAAACTCAACTCAGTTAAAGTAGGTTGATGAAATAGCTATATTATATTATGTATTATTCACTATTAGGTTCCTCTGATAGTTAACCTGTTAAACAGTGGAAGTTCCTCGGCAAATATTACCTTAGATAGATTTTCTATCTGTACACCACAGACCAAGTGTTCTGGATCATTCTCATATCTACTTCTCTCTTCTGAAATCAACCAAAAAGGTGAACACAGTCAATCAAACAAAATATTAGTTTATTTAAGATATTTTAATACCTAAACACTGCCTTTTAAGACTTTAAGTCGATTTCTTTACATATTGCTTGATCTTTGCATTTGTATACCATTCACAATGGCTTTTTACAAATGCATTGTACAACAATGACTTTCCATGAAAACAAACTCATTGTACAACAATGACTCTCCATGGTAAGTGTCATAAATGATCTGTGGCTCATAGGTGACTTCATAGATGACAATTTTACATGTTTTGCATTATAATGACATCCATCTGCACCACGAGAACATATTCACCATGTAACAGTTTTCCTTTCTTCTTTCATCTACCTCGGCTGTGACATTTTATGAGCACTCCATGCATGTTTCTAGAAAAGCCCATTCAGAGGGAAAACAAAATCGGAGGTCACAATGACATCATGAGATAAAGAATGTCTACAAGTTTCATAAAAATCCATTTGGTGGTTTGAAAGTTGTGGATTAGAAATGGAGATGGATGAATGCATGGAAAGCATGATCACTATACACTTTATGCTTCGGGTATAATAATAAACCTGATATGATGAGCTGTGTAAAATATTCCGTGTAAACAGACAACTTCCGAACATGGGGAGTGAAACACCACTGTACTTTACCTGGACTTCTTTGAGCCATTGCACATGCCTGATCCTGTTCTATAATAGAGAGATAAGCTGGATCCTGTCTAAAACACTGCCTCCAAGAGCAATCTGTTTCGGTTGCCTTCATGTTGCCACCAACCCAGTATGTTTTGGTACAGGCAAAGTACCAAGGTTTAGGCAAACCATATTGTCCTGTAACATGAATTAAACAAAGATATCATTATAAATTTGTGATACAAGACAAGAAGATACATGAACAATAATTTCTAAAAGTGTATTTATAAATCTTTTTCTTCCTTACTTACTTTCACACTGCCTTTTAATTCTTTATTCCTTCATTATGTTGGCTCTCCTTCTTTCCATATTAAAAAAAATAATACAATTTTTGTAGTATTTTACTCAATCAAGAATCTCTATAAAAGTATTTACAGTTTGCCATTGAGACTACAATACACTCCACTACTTTGTAATATAATAGAAAATAAAATAATTATCAGTTAACTAACCTTGATAAACATTGTTTATGTACCAAGCCATTTGGGTGTAGTTTACTCACCTGGATAAACATTGTCTATATACCAAGCCATTTGGGTGTAGTTTACTCACCTGGATAAACATCATCTATGTACCAAGCCAGTTGGGTATAGTTTACTCACCGGGATAAACATTCTCTAGGTACCAGGCCACTATTGAATTGTTTACTCACCTGATAAACATTATCTATTTACCAAGTTGGTTGGGTATAGTTTACTCACCTGGATAAACATTCTCTATGTACCAGGCCAGCAGAGTGTAGATAAAGGTATCTAAGATCATCATCATTACTGATGTCAGTAGGCTATACTGGTCATCTTCTACAGGGGAGAGATGGATATTATACCATTGGACTCCTACACCCTCCTCTTCATAAAATGCAAAGTATTTACCACTAAGACCAAAGGCAGCCGTGGAGAACAGAGACTGAAAGAGAAAAGACTAATTAGACACTGTTATTAGACAATGGGAAATCAGATATCTTGCAGGAAAACATTCGTTTTTAAATTTTAAAGAGATAGCAAATTTCCTTTCTGCCTCCCCTTGCCCCCACTAAATTTTTCATGGTTTTGCACTTAAACAATTTAAAGACATAAACATATTGGGTTAATAAAGTTTAGATTAAGCTCCTGGAATAACTGTGATATACAGTGACTGTTTTCCCACAACATTACAAGAAGTGCATCGATCGTAAAAGAGAATAATTGAAGTTTCCACCAAGTCTCTCTATTCCCTAACATGTTTTAAATGATATTTGATGGATTTGATTAAAAAAAATCAGAAATTTGATTAAGATTTCCAATTACTTACTTGTGATAATTAACTTAAAAAATCATTTAAACTTATTATAAAGTGTGAGTCAAGCAGCAAAACATTACTCAAGCTTTCTTATAGCTGTCACCAATACATTGTACTTCAAAACTGTTTTATTTTTACAAAGTTACTAATTATAATTACTAACTTAAGATCTACTGGAAGTAATACTGACTTACCACAAATGACTTAATTTCAGCTGATATTTCATCACCTGCTACATCCTCTTTAATGGCCACATACATGTAGGGAACATAGGTTAGGAAGTATATAATACCAGCACAAGCAGCTGCTACCTTGGCCTTGGAGTAAAATGTACTGATCAGAAATCTGTAATAAATTTAAAGGCATATTTTGAAATGTGATGAAGACATTTTTTGGGGTAAGTTGCAATACCTAGTCGCCTGCAATTTGTGATATATAAATATCACCATTGTTTTCAAGGAGTAAATTATCACTGCACTTTATTTTAGCACCTATTCTTTGTTCTACAGAAACTATGAAATATTTGAACTGAAACATGGCAAGCATTTATTTTGCTGTTATTCTCACGATAAATATCAAATACAAGCAAGAAATTACTTTCTTAAATCTTATAAGTAAAATAATAGCCTACAGTTTTCTTTCTAAAAAATACTTACGAGAATGATATTGTAACAATTGCAAAGACTTCTAACACCATGAAGACTATGAGTGGATTACTGTAGGTCAGGACATGGCCAAACTTCAACATGGCTGTCAGTGCTGCCATGGTGATTGAGAACTGAACAAATGTAATGGTGAACCAAGCACACCAGTGAACACCATTACTGAGACCCATCATCCTCATCACCTAAAACAAAGATACAGTGATTGTAATGGAATGCATATTTGGTCAGGCATGTTTTCATTAACAACCTATGATATTGCAGACATTAATAGTTAAAACATGCATTTATGATTATAAAAATCTATTTTCTGTTGTTTGTTTATGGTGTTTTGTTGTTTCTGTCTCTGGTTCATGAACTTTGACTCAATATGAATATCTTCCCCACAATGATTTCCATTCTACACTTTATCTTGATTAGGGGTACAAATATACTACTACAAGAGTAATCAAGGAAACCAAGGTTATAGTGGCAATCAAAAGAATGTAATCCAGGGACAAAGACCAGACATGGAAAACAGACATACACAACAAAGAACATAAAGTAACTAAAATTGCATCATGCTCAAGAACAAATTTGCAATGTCTTTAACCATGTGAATCACGAATATGAATCATTATGACAATATTTACTTTCAAATTTGATGAAGGTACAATGTACAGGTCTTTAGGTCTGTCAAGGCTAACAGATGCTGTCGTTCCTATATCAATCTGACATGGAAAGACAAATACAGCATGTAGCACATTATACCAGGTGGGACTATAACAAGGTATTCTCAGTTTTACTTTCTATAAAATCCAAATACCCACCTCCTTCAGTCTTTGTTCTTTCTCATACACTATGCTTTGTACCAACATGGACACAGAATACAGCCAGGATATTGTTAGACAGAGGGGCATTACATGTTCCACCATGAACAGGAATCTAGAGAGAAGAAACAGATTTACCATGTGTAATATTATTCTTTGCTTGGAAAATCTTTCCTGAAAATTCATTTATTAACCAAAGCATATAAATTTATGTACATCTGATAACTCTTTCATAATGGAACCGTACAGAATAATAAGTTTTGTACAAAAAGAGTTGTAAAAAATGTGATTGAGAAATAATAACCCACAGTGAAAAATACAATTAGTCCCATATCAAATTTCAAATAATTCCAAGTCTTAACTTACATAAATTTATCAAACAGATGCATGTGATACAGAAAACTAAAATTGATACTCACTGCTTCAACAAAGTAGAAATATATAAGCTTACTTGTCATATTTATAACAAGAGAAAGGGAATTGTCTAATATAACTTCCTGGTTCAACAACATCTTCACCTGTCTGTACATCTACAATGGCTCGTTCTATGATGTCCTGTAATACCAATGTTAAATTAATATGATTTGAGGCTTTGCTTATATGGGATGGAGCTATTTGTACTCAAATAATATTTTACCTCGTTGGGACACACAAACACAGCTGCTGTTAAATGTCTCAACCAATGGGAATATGCAAGACTTCCTACAACACACGCTGTGAGTTTAAAGATCAAACAATCATGTCCTAACTGCATACGTCATTTTCGAAAAACATCACTTCCATCAAAATGATTTTGATCCATTCATGTTTCAGAGGAACTACATATATAGAACATAGGTAATGCTTCATCCCAATTTATTACATAGCTACATGAACTTTGTTTATGGAAGGAAATTTCAAAACAAAACATAATGTAAATGACCCATCAAAAGTTTTAACCCAAAAATATATATTCAAATCCTGTGTGTGTTAGAGAATTATGTTCTTTATATACCTGGATCCAGACAAATCCAAAGTGGTAGTACTGGTATGTCCATGGTCCTGGGCCAGGGAACCAGTATCTGTTTCGTACAAATTTTGTTGAGGGAGTAAATGATGTATTCTGTCGTATTTTATAGGTCACATGGGCTGGCAGTTCTCCTGTTTTTGGCATGTTCTCAAATATTACTCCTACAGAAAGTTTTAGTATATTAACAAGAATGTAGATATATAAATTTACTTGTTCATTTCAAGCATTTTACATCAGTTTTCTTTGCCTGATTTCAATAAATATGTCAATGTGTAATTAGAAAAAAATCCATCCTTTCATTAAGTTGTTAAATAAAATGACTTAAATAAAAAAAAAACCATTTATTTTCATATACCTTTGCTCAAAAACATGATTATTTCAACACTTACTACACAGATATTATATCTTAAATTAACAATACATATATTAAAACATCAATGTTTTATTGAAGACTTTATACCTGCCACAGTGGTTACATTCTCAGAGTAAGCCTTGCTCAGAAAATAATTCACCAAATCTTCCTCAGAGGCAAATCCACGGAATACATCAAGTGTGAAATCTTTGATCAGTGACAACCAGCTACATGCTGCATTATCAATAGTGTCTAGCTGATGCAGGAAGTGATTAATGTCAGGAACTTTCCTTTTTAGAAACTTAGCCATTAATGGGTAAGACTTGATAAAATCTGGTAGTGGACCTTCTGTATTGTTTATTTCTTGTTGCATCTGAAAAAAATGTAGATATAGTGAAACCTTATTTACAAAAAGCACATCTGGAGAAAATTGCTATGTCAGATATGCACACAGGTCAATTTCTATGATCTTCCTGCAAGGTGAGTAATGAAATGGGGATGTTTATACATAGCATTATGTTTCAAAGGTAAAACGATGTTGAGGAGTAAAAAAGATATGCTAAATTAAATATTGTAATAACTAACATCTTTTAAGATATTTATGTTCACCTTTCAGGATGTCAATTCAGTTTTGTAATCTCTAGTTTTAATCTCTTGACTTACATTCTCCTTACATACACATATTCGATAATAAAGGACTTTTTTACAGTGAATAGTTCCTCTGTATTTTCTTGCTTGCGAAATAACAGTTCTTTGTAAAACCTTAAAATGTGTAGAATGATAATGAATATTAAAAATTTTATTAAGTACCTAAAATTTTATTGCTAATAGAAGGATATTCTGCATTACAAAGCTTAAAATAAAAAATAAAAGGTTTGATATAGAAACAAAACAAGTCATTGTTATGTTCAGCATATATCAATACGCACTACATGGTAAACCAAGAGCTGTGTGTAAAGGAACACAATAGTCAAGACTTGTTAAGAGAAGGCACCATTTAATTGTGAATTTTTACTAACCAACAACTTTTTATTTATCTTACCTGGTAATAGTGCATCACATACCTGTCTAATAGAAATGAGATTATGTTCTGTTTTGTTTTCCATGAGATAGGTTCTGAGTTCAGCTGATACATTCAACCACTTTCTAGCGTAAACATTCACTTCCTCCAGGAGCTGGAATGTCTGGTTGGCCTTTAAAAGTCACAAAAATATCACAATAGATTTAAAGTTCAAAGTTCAAAGGTTTTTCTATGCTTCAAGACAGTATTCATTGTCTTAAGAATATTTCAACGAATTACTGAAAATGTGTTACCATTGTCTGGTTATAATTTGTTTAAAACAAGAACGGAGGCTTTTTCTCATAATCGATTACTTCATCTCTCATATTTACATATACCGTCTAAAATTACATTTAATTGCATAAACTTTTTATACAAACCAAATAAAACATTTATATCAAAACATAAGATACACAAAAGCATTATTGATATGACAAAAGTTACCAAGATGCAAAAGAATACCAGATATAAGTTGATGGCAAATGTTATATTTTGCTAAAGGACCAAAAATCAAAATAGCAGATGAAAAATGGCATTTTCTGATCATATTTCTCTGAATGTTTCACTAATTTAATCTAGTTGTGGATTGAAATTTTGTAGCCATCATTCTGATTTAATAACAAATTCATTGTTAGGGTAATGGAAATTGAAATTCATTTGAATAATAATAAAAATACCAGGTGTACAATCGTTTATGGTACATTCCTGCTTCTATAAAGGGGCCAAGGATGAGTTGCAGAAATGTGTGATTGACCAATGGGAGGGCAGATTGAATGACAAACAGAATAAACAACACAAAAAAGAATGGATGGATATGCTTATCACTAGTGGTTACGCTTTAAACAGGGAACAATGACTGTTGGCATCCCCTGACCATTGCCATGGTAACCTACCTTAACAATGATAGAATCAGCAGCCGTATTGTTAGGTGCATACAGAACTTTAGGATTACTGAATAATAAATGGACTAAAATCTTCAGATGGTTCTGTTGTTCTGCTGAAGCTCCTAAATCACCTATAAATAAAAGTTTTAACAGATATATATTTGTTTATATCATACTATTGCTTAATTCTGAAATGGATTTAAAAGATTACTTCATGAATCAATATGTACTGGTTAAATCTGATGAAGAAAATTAAAAATATCCCTGAACTCTGTAGAACAAAAATAATTTAGAATATATTATCCACATCCAGTCTTACAATTTTTTGCTATTACTGGTGGGCCTTATTGTCTGGATTAGAGACAGTTATGCCCTCTATCATGAAATAAGATATGTCAGTGTTCATATATAACTTCCAGGTCTAATTATCCAATCCTACAGGTCTTTACATTAAAAATGGTTTCCATAAAATGGCCCTAATCTCTAAACTGCTGATAAAACAAGGGTCATGTAATACATATGGTGTCAAACCATTATTAAAGTTCTAACCAAAACTGACAACCTGACTTTAAACTTACTAAGATCTATGTGTTGAATGTCATCACTACTGTGTTTCTCATTAGGTTTCAGATGCGCATGGGTTTCTTTACCACAAATTGTTTTCTGCATTACATTCCACATATGAACCATAGCATACATCTTCGTTTTTGTCTAATACGAAAAAAACTACATCTAATGACAGTTTCTAGAATGGTCATTTTATTACATATTAAGAAATAAACCATTTAAGACCAGATTGACTGTGGCAGGGTTTTTACTGTAAAGATTTCTTTACATTAAGACCATTTTGACTGTGGCAGGGTTTTTACTGTAAAGATTTCTTTACATTAAGACCAGATTGACTATGGCAGGGTTTTTACTGTAAAGATTTCTTTACATTAAGACCAGATTGACTATGGCAGGGTTTTTACTGTTAAGATTTCTTTACATGAAGACCAGATTGACTATGGCAGGGTTTACTGTAAAGATTTCTTTACATTAAGACCAGATTGACTATGGCAGGTTTTACTGTAAAGATTTCTTTACATTAAGACCAGATTGACTATGGCCGGGTTTTTACTGTAAAGATTTCTTTACATGAAGTCCAGATTGACTATGGCAGGTTTTTACTGTAAAGATGTCTTTACATTAAGACCAGATTGACTATGGCAGGGTTTTTACTGTAAAGATTTCTTTACATTAAGACTAGATTGACTATGGCAGGTTTTACTGTAAAGATTTCTTTACATTAAGACCAGATTGACTATGGCAGGTTTTACTGTAAAGATTTCTTTACATTAACATAAACAAGCAATTTGATTCAATTAAAGATGATTCAGCACAAGATTCTAAACATAAAACCATAACTTAGTAAATGTACCAAATGTTAGCAGTATTTTATATTCATCCAATTTATATTGACATGATTAACTGTGAAATTATGGCTATTTGTTGTTTCTTTTCCTTGTTCAAAACTTATTAACTCCCAAAATGAAATACTTTTTAAATAAATCACCCCTAACCAATCATATGTTATTAATATATAACATATAATCTACTGATAGAGAATTCTACAATAAAAATGCTTTAAATATAATTACAGGATCAGTTTTGCTCTTAGAATGCCCTTTCTTGTCATTATCTAAATCTTCCTTTTCATCATCCTTTGGACTTCCTGTAGCAGAGGTGTTTGTGGGAAGGGTTGTACTTGATGTACCATTTCCATCAATGCAGGCATCTTGTGGGAGAAAGTCAGCTAGATAAGCCATTTCTGTGAGGGTAACTTCAAACTCGTAAAATTTCTGGAGCTAATAATAAAAGAAAGTGAAAATTGAAAACATAATGCTAAAAATGTAAGTTGTACACCCAAATTTTCTGAGCTGCCACACAGTAAAAAATTACTTTGTCTTATAAGTGACAATAACACATCAAAAGCAAAAGCAAACAAAAAAAAAAAAAACAAATAAAAGTAAATTTGCAACTGTTTCAGATATAAAGGAGACAGGAACGTGATAGTTTCTTTTTTTCATTATTCAATGGAAGATACAATCCTTCAATAAATATTACTAAACATGACTACCAGTACATCAAGATGAAAATATTTCATACATTTCAGAACAAGGATATTTAATCAATCTCGCACTAATTCCACATGTTGAGTCAAATTTTTAAGGTGCTACCTCATGGAAGTGCTATCTCATGGAAGTGCTACCTTATGGAAGTGCTACATCATTGAAGTGTTATCTCATGGAAGTGCTACCTCATTGAAGTACAACCTCACTGAAGATCTATCTCATTGAAGTTCTACCTCATTGAAGTGCTATCTCATGGAAGCAAGAGTCTACAGGTAGGCATGCCACCCCCACTCAGACACCTAATTCTGACTATGAACCAACCAGTGTTGCATACTGCATGCTTGGCAGAAGAAACAACGACTACCAATTTTAAAGACCTCCTACATTTGAGGGAAGCACACTACCAAAAGACCACCAAGCACTGGTTCATAATCTGGGAACAGCTTCTTAACACCAAATTAATTTTTTTTTCTGTAACATTAGGCATAACCCACATAGTACAACAGGAAGTTAAGTATTGATGTGATAATGTTCTGAAAGAAGCTGTTCTGTAACACTGTTCCACAGGAAGCTGTTCTGTAACAGAAGTAGAAGTAGTAATACATGTGTCATACCTTAACCAAAAAGTCCTGAATGTCCTGGATTTCTTTCATGATGTTAATGTCGTCTAAATGGAACTGAAAAAAAAATTATTGATTGCAGGAACCCAATTATATGACATGAATCACCTTTTTGTTGTTTTTATCTTATTCATTTTTCCAATCAGAGGTTTGTCTCTGCCTTTGGAAGTGAACTTCTACCAAGAACTTAGCTCATAAAGGCTTAAGTATAGAGAAAAATATCTACAGTTTTATATACCTGTTGGTTATTTCATGTTCTTCGTTGTATATGTCTATGTTCCATTTGTAGTCCTTATCCTTGCCCTTGAAATATATTCTTTTGAATTCCGCTAAAATCTTGGTTCCTCTAATAACATAACTCGGTCAACAGTATAACTAATTATCCATCTATGTTTTTTTAAATGAGTGGTTGTCAAATGAATAAAGAATTTGTTTAATACTGTAAACTTTAGTACAGTTACAATTTAGTTGAAAGTTATGTTATACACAAACATAACATGAAAAACAAATGTACATACAAAACATTATTTGATTTCATGTTTCAACTTAACATATTTACACATGATAATCCTATTTTTCCCCTTTCATACCACCATCATTTATAACAATGCATACTCATAAATCACCAGAATTAAAAATGTAATTTGTGCATGATTTCCACAAGATGTTCATATGAGTACCATCCATAACATACCCTGAATTAAAAACATGTATTTAACCCTGATGCCAAAGTATCATTTAATAATGCTATCATTGTCTCATGGATATTTTTGTATTTCCCCTGTATTGAAGTATTCCACTAACCATTTTAATTATTTCTGTGTTATTTATCTGATTTTTGAGCTCAGATGACAGACTCTGCAAATCACTGGAAGATAGATGACAAAGATGATGCTGTAAATCGTCCTGCAAAAAAAGTTTCATACATGTATTACAGTAAGAACAAAGCCTGCAATATTGTCAATAATCAGTGAAGTGAAACAATAGAATGTCTCCAGCATAAAAAGATACAATTCAACCAAAAAATTGCCTTCTCTATCAGTGTAAACTTAAAATTCACTGAAATTTTCTAAGTCCAAGAGCTGTAACTTCTGTAAAAATCAATGCAATTACCAAAGTTGAACTTAATCTGTAACTTCTCATAGTAGGATGACATACAAAAGATAAAATCAATTGGTAAAAGCATTATAAAAAAAGTGTGGAAAACTGTAAATTCACTGAAATTTTCTAAGTCCAAGGGCTGTAACTTCTGTAAAAATCATTCAACTATATCTTAACTTAATCTGTAACTCTTCATAATAAAGCTATGTACTAAAAACAAACTTATATGGTAGGAGCATTACAAAGAAAAGTGTGGAAAACCCAGACAGATGGACGCGGGCATTTCCACGTCCCCTTGCAACACATCACAGGGGACAAAAAACATAGACTCTATCTGTACCCATTAGCCCTTTAGCTATTCAAGATATATCCACCTACTAAGAGCAAGAATTTCTGAAGGGTTTAGGGGAAAAGTCCAACAACTGTTTGATGCTGAAGGTTGTTGGAGAAGAATTAAACTATAGGCCAAGGCCACTATGTGGAAGGGAAAAACCTTCAGTATTTTGTCAGCAAAGAGCACAAACATTAAACTCAATTAGCTTAAGTTGTTTTCTGTTTATCAAACATAGTTTTTTCAATACATCATTTTAATTCCCTTCATGTCACTCTAAATACATAATGAATCCAGATAACTTAACACCTGCCTAAACCAAATAAGTCACTGAGGAGGAGTTGTGGACAACGCATCAGACCAAGTTTTGCTGATAAAAAAACCCTTAAGTTCAACAGCCATCATTTCTACAATTTTTTTGTCCAAACATAATTTCTGACAATATGCACATCTCCAAATGGTAATCTAACACCCCAATAGGTTTCTTTTTAACCCTGTAAGTCATTGAGGTGGAGTTTTAGACAATACAGGAGACCATGAGACAAGTTTTGCTGAAAAATGCCTAAGTTAAACAGCCATCATTTCTACATTTTTTGTTCAAACCTCAAACTATGTTTGCTGTGGGTATAACAAATCCTCCATTCAAACAGGGATATGGTTTTCTGTAGATGACTCACCATGAGAGTACTGTTATCACTGATAAATATGAGAGAAAATTCTGTACCATTACATACAACCTGGTGTATATTGGATGGAGACAAAATCATCCCCTGAAAAGTGAAATAGATATGAATAAGTCGACAGTGAATTTTTGTATTAAAGGTGAAACAGAATTTTTCAGGTTGTGTAAGTAAAACATTTGAAAATATAAGACCTTTCCAACTTCATGTACAATGTAGGAAAACATTATACCAAGTATTTAGATTTCTAGAAACTAAGTTCCTGCATTCTTCAGGATTTATGATATTATTTTTCATATTTATGACCATAAACTAAGTTTCATTTAACACCTACATGTACCTTCAACATTTGAGCAATTTCATTGGCTGGAATATTTAATAGATCTCCTGAAAATTGTTCAGGGTCAAATAACTGCTTGACAAACTTTTGTAATGCACTGTCATGAAAAGCATCACTGAGATTAAGATCCTTGGCATGAGATAAATATTTTGTAAGTTGAGCAAGATGTGGGAATAGTTTGAGATCAGTGGGAAATTGTCCTCCTATGTCTGCAACATCACGTCTCTTTCTCACTTTGTGTTTGTTGGAATATATCAAATCTGACCCAAATAACAATCTGTATATCTGTGAATGAAAAATGAAAACAACATATAACATTGTCATCAGCCTAACCATCCTGACAGAGAAACTACTAAGTCATCAGGGTAAACATTTTAAAATCTTAAAGTGCTAGCTTCAAGACACTATTTTTTAATATAAAATTCCTGTGCTCTCCTTGTTAGGTTATTATGATATTTCTACCTTCACCAATTTTCTCCACATTTCCCTCAATATTGTCCAACTAACAGAACTTCAAACCTTCATCAGTTTTAAAGGCAATAAAGAGTAAAATGTAAATGCCTCTCAACTTTCAGGAAAAATGGCATGAGAACCAAAAAGTGAAAGTTATATAGCCTTGTGTAATTAGAACATGTGAAAAAGTTCAATTTTCCTTGACATAATATCTTTGACAGTATATATCAAAAGTAACATCTTTGATATTGTATCTATTATCATCAACAATGCATCTTACATCATAAACCTTGAGTAAAAGTATACTACCATGCATTAAATGACATTTCCAAACTTTCATTTGAAATATATATAATGTTTAGGGGGTCATAATATGAGATTTATGTAACATTATACCTCATGTACATCCACAGTGGAATTCAATAGAGAGTCTATTTCATTTAATGGTAGAGAGAGATTTCTATATAGAAATTCTATAAACTCATCTTTATTGGTCAATATGGAATTCACAGTAAAATCTGAAAGAGACAAAAATGTAGATATTAAAAGCAGAAAGAACAATGAGTCTAATAGTACAACTAAATTTATGCTCTTTCCCAGTATTTCAGCATTATTGCTAAGTTTCACGTACAGTTCAGATTAAAAATCAGGCAAAGAGTAATTCACTACTTTTTTTTCATTATGCACATATTGTAGCATAGATCTATTAAATTGACTTGTTAAACAATTTTGGCAATATGTATTTCTCTTGTATCTGCATGTATGAGGTTACACACTAAAAGTTGTAGCCAGAAAAATCCTTGTACAATTTCATAGTAGAACTTTTCCCTGAAAATTATAAGTCAAACATAGTGAAAAGGGGTTTCAAGCCCATCCTTTGTTTGCATTGAAGATTAGAATGACAGGACTATATCATTCTTTTTAAGGTGGAATGTTATTTATTGATAACATCTAAATTATAAGGTACAGCAATAGTGCAAATGATTTCAAATATATGCATTTATTATTTCAAAGACCAAATCTAGATTTTGATGTAAAATTTAATCTTTATTTATAAATAAAATCGTGAATTAGAATTCAAAATACAACTTAAAAATATCCAGACCTCACACTTACTACATGTAATTTCAAGACATATATTTTTTAATGGCGCAGTCTTTCTAAAAATAACTCTGAGCATAAAAGATTCTGAATACAGATTAAATGCATAAAGCAACTATGACAGGAACCAATATGGAAATATCAGATCCTGATTGTATTCTTGACATCATATGAAAACAAAAGCTTTTTCCGCATACCATAAATTTATGCATCTACCTACTGCAAATATCATAATTCCAGGAAAAATCCCCAGTAAGTTTCATTGTATGATAGATATTTCAATCTATTGTTTCAAAACATGTTGAAAAACATCATTTTCCTGACTCAGTACAAGTTATCAATTTAAAAAAAATCCATTTATGCCATTTTTGCAATGTGTCATACTAGCTAATCACTGCAGCAATGAAATTAATCAATAATTCAAGGGTTAGAAAAACAATCAATTCTAATTAGCTCAAAAGGCTGCTTTTAGACAAAGGAAAGCAGAAGCAGAGATTACACCATAACAAATCCAATTTAATTACTCTAGTTACAAATTAAAGGGGTTATAGAAGGACAGGGGAACTAAATGTGGTTGGTTAACCAATGATAAACTTCTACTGACTGAAACTAAATATATACATGCTATAAATAGATCTATAGTTACAAAATTTGCATGTAGTTTAATATGATCAATATTTTCTAACTCTATTATACCAAGAAGGCTTTTAAATATCAACAAAATTTACATGTACTTGAGCTACAGCTGCTACATGTACCAAAACTACAGCTGTTACATGTAATATAGCATCATGATGACATATCAGTCTATTAATTGTCTATCAGAAATAGTTTAGTTAGTTAAAGCTTAAGTTTTGACCACAAATCAGGGTTTGACACTAACATTTCTTGCTAGGTAGCCCAAAGGACATTCTGATAGATAAGTTAGGTAGTCCTCAAAATTATTTTGCAGTCCTGTCCTTAGTACTAATCAAATTATATGAATTAACTTATGTAGCCCTAAGGAGTCCGGACTACCACTTGAAATTTCAAGGTAGTCCTCTCTCAAATTAGGTAGGCACAGGACTATCAGGTTACTGTTAGTGTGTCAAAGCCAGCAAATTTATTTACTACCCATTGGATGGACAAACAGACAGACAGACAGGCAATATGTTTCTCACTGATGGAGTGGTATATAAATAAAGTCCCCTCCCTCCTCTTTGCCTAAATTAGACTAAAGAACACAAACAGACAGGCAATATGTTTCTCATTGATAGAGTGGTATATAAATAAAGTCCCCTCCTTCCTCTTTGCCTAAATTAGTCTAAAGAACTTTTTTTGCTTTTGATGCAATCTACCATAACTGCTCTTTTCATGAAAAGACAAACATTTATCTGACAGTTACATGCACATTTTACTTTTTTCCACTTGAGCCAAAAATATTCAACTGATCAAAATTTTACAAATTTTTCCAATATGGGATAAAACCCTAAAGAAAAACCTACAGTAAAATAGGCTAAAAAACAGTGTGTACCCTTATTTGGAGACCTGACTAAAAATATTCAATGTCATTTGACCTTTTGCATAACCTACTTTTTGAGCTATAGAATGACCTACTTTTAGAATTATGGAATGTATCATGTATATCAGCAGTATTGTCAATAATACTTCTAAAGGTATCTGGTAAATCATCCATCTCTGATGGTGAATATCCTTTCTGAAAGAAATGGTGATTTTCTGCTACTGTTTGTAGGTGACTTAGAAACTCAGATGTCCTGAAATAAAACATTACCAGACTAGTCAGTACTGTAAGCATAGAATGGTATAATCTTCAAAGTTTGTGTATATGATATTGTATGACTAAAGGTTTCCAAAAATTAAAGTTACATGTAAGTTTTTACCATGATACCTTCTGATTTTTGCTAAGGATTCCATGAAAGTCAAATAAGAAAATGCTTTGGAAATACTGATGGCAAAGTGTTTATTGATTGTTTTTTTCTGATGACTGTAAAACTGATTTCCACTTGTAAAGATGTTTGCAAAGTAACCTAGCAAAAATCTATTGTACAGTTGGAAATTTTCACGAGGATGTAATTTTCGCTATATTTGAAATGTTTGGGGATTTGCAAAAATAAATGCTTGCCAAATTTAAGTCCAGATAATTTACATATTATGTTCATTCAACAAAATCTGAAGATGCGAAAAAATAAAAACCGGGAAAATTAAAGGCCTCTATCAATTGAATGAATCATGAAATTAAGCACACCAGGAAATTACCCGCTATACAGTATCTGGAAATGACCCTGCATTTTTAAAATCATTATTACACACTGTATCTATGTAATTTATAATCATGATAATCTTTACTTACAGTTTATATTTTTGTACTCAATAACAAAACTTGGATAGTCAAGACTTACTAACAGAGACAAAAAAAAAAAAAAAAAAAAAGAAAGTAATGTTGAAATCTTTTCCTTAAAACTTACTTGGCATGAGGGAAGGTAAGGAAACCAAACTCATCTCTTTTAGCCCCATCACAGAACATTTCCATGATGGGTATAATTCCTGCTGATGGTAAAGGGAATGCTGCATGATGTCCTGGAAGTAACACATGAACAATATACATGTATCAAATTTAAATTGCTTGTGAAAATCTAACATAAATAAATGAAGAATATAAATGTACATGTATGTTTAGCTTTTTTTATGTTTTTTGAAGAAGCATATTTTTATGAAATAAGTCAAAGTTTTATTAAAGGCTTGCCTCAAGTACAAGAAGAAAAACACTAAACATGCAATATTTAGCACTGAGGTTTGTGGTCTATTTCCAGGCCCTTACCAAATTCAGTATCGGACCCTTTCTCTTCTTGTTAATTAATACAATAAAAACATCAGAAATGACTTTGCAGTGTGCACAAACTTTGAAAATATTTGTAAAAGAAGTATTTATGTAAGGGTGTAATTAGGGATACAAAGAAGATGGCTATACATGTAGCATACCTGTGTTATCAGGGTGACAAAGCCGATGGCTATACATGTAGCATACCTGTGTTGTCAGGGTGACAAAGAGGATGGCAATACATGTAGCATACCTGCATTATCAAGGTGACAAAGAGGATGGCTGTACATGTAGCATACCTGTGTTACATATTTGTATTTGGATGACAAAGAAGATGGCTGTACATGTATCATACCTGTGCTATTAGGGTGACAAAGAAGATGGCTATACATGTAGCACACCTGTGTTATCAGGGTGAAAAAGAGGATGGCTATACATGTTGCATACCTGTGTTATTAGGGTGACAAAGCAGATGGCTATACATGTAGCATACCTGTGTGATTAGGGTGACAACAGAGATGATTATACTTGTAACATACCTGTATGCACAGGAACAGGAGGCTGCCTCTTTCTGATCAGCAGTAGAATGAAAAACAACACTAGTGGTATACATACTTCAAACAGAAGCACAAACTGAAACAGAAATAACAAATGCACTGTGAGCCAATAATCACTTATGATAACCCAGCTTTCATTTAGCAGAAAGTGAATATGACATTGGTCCAAAACACATCACACAAAATGCCAGATCTATATTGCTTTTGTCAACACACCATGTGACAATGATCAGTGAGTAGTTGCAGAAAAATTTGGTTATGGACAGTGGTACAGACAGACAGACATAATAATATGAAACAGACAAGGATCTTCCTATGTATCAACCAAATTCAGTTTGCTAGTTGTAAAATGATACTTTTTTTCTAAAATAAAAAGCAGTATTCTAAGAAATCATAGTATAATTTTATCAGGGATTCTTCTTGTTTCAGAGAGATATCATCTATGTTCATATGTACTCTCTATTACATGTTTTAAACCTTTCTTTTATACTACTTCAAAGAATTAACATGAATTTTTTTTTATATTTTTGCACCAACAGTTACTATCAGTATTTCTTTGATTCTCATGACAGCACAGGTTGTAACACAGTTCCCTAGTAATGTACACTGAGAGGGTTGTAGGACTGCCAGTTAGTTGTAATGTACATTGAGAGGGTTGTAGGACTGCCAGTCAGTTCTAATGTACATTGAGAGGGTTGTAGGACTGCCAGTCAGTTGTAATGTACATTGAGAGGGTTGTAGGACTGCCAGTTAGTTGTAATGTACATTGAGAGGATTGTAGGACTGCCAGTCAGTTGTAATGTACATTGAGAGGGTTATAGGACTGCCAGTCAGTTGTAATTTACATTGAGAGGGTTGTATGGCTGCCAGTCAGTTGTAATGTACACTGAGAGGGTTGCAGGACTGCAAGTCAGTTGTAATGTACATTGAGAGGGTTGTAGGACTGCCAGTCAGTTGTAATGTACATTGAGAGGGTTGTAGGACTGCCAGTCAGTTGTAATGTACATTGAGAGGGTTGTAGGACAGCCAGTCAGTTGTAATTTACATTGAGAGGGTTGTAGGACAGCCAGTCAGTTGTAATTTACATTGAGAGGGTTGTAGGGCTGCCAGTCAGTTGTAATGTACACTGAGAGGGTTGCAGGACTGCAAGTCAGTTGTAATGTACATTGAGAGGGTTGTAGGACTGCCAGTCAGTTGTAATGTACATTGAGAGGGTTGTAGGACTGCCAGTCAGTCGAATGTACATTGAGATGGTTGCAGGACTGCCAGTCAGTTGTAATGTACATTGAGAGGGTTGTAGGACTGCCAGTCAGTTGTAATGTACATTGAGAGGGTTGTAGGACAGCCAGTCAGTTGTAACTGTCATTTAATTCACAGTCAATGCTCAGGTATGCACATATACTTAACTAACAGATCACTGATTTCTTACTTAAACTAACATTAGCCAAATCTCCTACACAGGTGTAAATTTGCTATTTCAAAGCTTTACACCTCTGCCACACTCAGTATTAAACCCAACCCTTTTATGCAAATTGGTACGGAACACTGGACACAGCTTCACAGACTTGTAATAAGAAGTGCTCATGCCCAGTGATTTAATTCACATCTGGTAAGCTAGAGGAATGATAAATAGTAAATCAGGAAGCAGTTATAGGTCTGTGGAGGAAATTGTCACCCAACTGGATCCTTCATTTTCTTTTTCAACGATCATCTGAAACCTGGGACAACTGATTCTTCATACCTGCTTTAACATCTACATATAGAAGGAATGCATTGTGATTATAAGTACATTCCTAAATCTAGATGCTCAAAACTTAAATATCAAAATGATCAATTTAATGCATTGTATAAAATACATGAATAATACCATGTTGGTACATTTACCTCTGATTTTACATATGTTACGTTGATCATTTCAAACAATAACTGAGTACAATGAAACACATCTCATTTGGGGAAATATCCAAAAAAGCTATATAATCTGGGACTGACTTCAGCTAGCTAGTTATTAAATTGCACTTGCACAATTCTGAGTTGACTTAACAACATGTGGACAGACAGGAAAGACAACAGTATGCTATCATGACTATCAACAGATAGGCATATATACATGTAGACTAATACAAGCATGAGTAATACCTTGTAAGAACATGAACCTCTGCTGTTACATTGATCTCAATCATTACAAATAAGATGTAAATACAACATACTCGTTGAAAGGAATTACCATCTGTCACATAACAAACATCTATCACATTGTTAACATTATGGAATGTAAGATTGTCTGTTAATTCATGACCCAGTTCATGTTGAAATGAGAAAAAAATGTAAAAAATGCTGTCTAACCAAACTCATCCATGTCACCCATTTTTTTAAATGTCCTCTCATAGAACACACTTAAGGGGTGTGTGACAAACTAAGATAACATTTTTTTTTAATTAAATGGCCGACCTGTTGTCTCTTTACTTCACAAATAATTTCACATGATTTAACGTACTTTCATAGAAGTGAGGTGGTCCCATGACACAATTTATCATTTTACAATATTAATATAACCAATCCATATCATAATACCAGGGGCGTATCCAGGATTTGAGTTTAGGGGGGCATTAATTGAATTAAATGTCATGCAAAGCAAGGCAAAAAATATTATGGGGGTGAAACGCGGTGAATTTTTTTTCTTACCAATATGGGGGGGGGGGAGCTGAACTACCGGCACGCCAGTCCTTGGATCTGTGCCTGAATACTGCCAGGTAATGATAATACACTATCATGGGTATTTTAGTGGTTCTTATATTTTTTGTAAATAAACCGTAACTCTTATGGTCATTATGTTTATGGGTTTTTTTGCGACCAAAGAAACATAATTTAAGACCATTAAAGTTATAGTTCCACAGCCAAAGAACACAATACTGAAAACCATTAATACAAGGCATCAAGCATATTCTAGAATGACTTTGACATACATTATAAGTTTTGTTCAAGGTACCCCCGTTGGCAAAAAAATGGTCAGGGCATTATATTGTAGCTTTTTCCACATTTTTTCAAAAGAAATCTTTAAATGCCAATTCAAAAATCACCTTTGCTCAGTATCATTATATGGGCAAATCTTTAGATTTTTTTTTTCATTTTTAAATTTGCTGAAAATTATTTGGTTTCTATGATGACTGAACATAATACATTGTAATGTATAGCCATAGTATCTGTATCCTGGGCATTCAGGGTATCAATCAATACCACGTCCCTGAAATGTTGTCATTCAATGAAAATGTTCACTATACAAGTACTTTAAATATATTTTCGTGGTTACAAATTTTCACAGTTAAGAACAAATTAGTGTTTCTTAGTACAATAAATCAATTTCATAGAGACTCCTTTCAAATTGTTTGTTAATCATAAAGATAACGAAAATTAAAGAATTTTAGTGAGCATGCTCACAATACCCCATTTGTACACATTTCACTTAAAAAAAATCCCTTTATTCAAATATAATAGGGTTGCTCCCCTAGAACCGTGCAATTAACCCCATCCAAGTTTTGATTACTACTAGCCACTTACAGAAGTATGAAAACATAATGGCTATATCCATGCAACAAGCGTAAATGATTATTTTTTTAACTTAGTCACCCCACTTACTGGTACCTATTTCTGTTAAAATCCATCCAGGTTTTTATTGCTGCATGTACTAGTCATTCTGAATGAAATCCATGAAAAAAATAGAGGCACTATCCAGATGACAACCTTAATTCAATAACTAAGTTCCCCTTCCAAAAATGTTCTCTAAGAAAAACAACCCTATCAAAGATTTTATAGCTACTAAACATTCCCAAAAGTTAGGAACAGTCGTTAAAAAATACAGGCACTATCCACGTGACAACACTAAATCACTGATTTTTTACTAAGCCCTCTCCCAAAATTACTGTGAAAATCAATCCCAAACAAATCCTCAAGATTTTATTGATACTAATCATTCATCAAAGTTTGAAAGAAATCAGTTAACTAAACAGAGGTAAAATCAAGGCAACAAGCCTAAAACATTGATTATTAACCAAGTCCCCTTCCAAACAAAATGTGGTCCCCCTTGACTGATTACTGTGAGTTTGAAAGAAATTGGTTAAAAAAAATGGAGGCTACATGTTTATCCAAGCAAAAAATAGTAGTGACTGATGGACAGACAGACAGACAGATCAGTAAACAAAATTTATCCTTGCAACTTATTGGCTGGATGGAATCATGCTACATTTACAGAACTTATATCATATAAATTATCCTTAGTCATGATTTAATGACATGAATGACAGAGACAATATCAGATTACTTTATCTCATACTGACTACAACTGATAAAAAAGCTACACATATAAAATATTACAGTATCATCTTCTTTTAAAGTGGGTGTATTTATTTAAGAAACCTTACATAAGACCACTTTGACAAAATTAAAATTTACATCCCAGATTCATCCTTCAGAGCTCAATACAATGTTATTTATTGGTGAAATTAAGTTTCCCCTCCACCTTCAAATCTTCATTTATTCTACAAGTATAGTATCAATGGTCTTTGTACTTAAATTATAAAATGCTATAATCTATGGAGGAAATGCAAAGGTGTAAACAATTTCAGAAAAAACTGAATTTCCTGATACATGATGAGCAAGAAATACACACCGGGTTCAAGTTTTGGCTACAGTAACTGTTGCCAATTTTTCCCAAATGCTAAAAGGGGCACTACATTTAAGTCCTTACGCCCAGAATAAATATTTTGCAGAATTTATTTTTTTTTATGTTTGTAGACAGACCACTATAATATGACAAAATTAGCACTCCCAGAAAAATATCCACTTTTATGTTGATACACAACCAAAAGTTTGATTGATTGATTGAGTGTTGGGGTTTAAAGCCTGAGCAGCAATATTTCAGCTATATTCAGGCGATGAACATGAAAGGGATGACAAAATGAACATGAAATGAAGATGATGAAATGAAAAAAGGGATGGGACACAAGGATAATAGGGTCGACAAATGTTGATTGTCACAAGATAAAAAGGAGGGATGGGTAGGGTCAGGCAATTTAGCCTCCTGTGGCGGAGCGCAAAGGTTCCTACTCCCATCGAATACCACAACAGGGTTCTTTAACGTGCGAGAGACGTGGCATCTTTCCCAACATGATGCATCATTATGGTTTGCTGTCAGGTTTTCCATATTATATATAGCCTGACAACTCCAGCATGTAACATGCCAGGGGTAACCCATTCCACAACCTGAGGCAAACAGAAGTCCAAAATCCCCCAGTCTAAAAGTAAACTTCAATGACAGGGTCACTCACAGATAAACAGACACAATCTTGTGCAGAGGCTAAAAATAGATGCTTCTGTCTTAACTGCAGGGTATTCTTTTTGTATACCTAATATATACAAAATGTACTTCCCAAAGGAAAATTCTTTTGATACCCCAAAAGCACTTTTGTAAAATCCTGGATGTGTATGTCACACATGGTCTTAGACAATCCTATAGTCAAGAGTCCATTATTTTTTTTTCAAATCATATGTCTTTAATATCTAGGTCTAAACATAATCTGTCACAATTCATTAAAATGGGTCTGCATCGGTTGCTCACCTGAACAATGACATTAAAGAAGTCTGGGACAAGGTGGGGAATACATTTGTTGATTAATCTTTGTATCATTTAGTTCCTGATGATCACAAATCACAGATAATAAGATAAATCATTCTAAAGTACAAGTCGACATAAGAGGATCTACAATGTATACTGGTACCACAAGTGTACATAAGAGGATCTACAATGTATACTGGTACCAGGAATCTAATCCAAGAACTACTGCACTAGAGTCGACCATGCTACATGTACCTTGAGACATGACCTTAGTGGATGGAACATTTAGCAATGAATTTAAATAAAATAAAGAAAAATAAATTGATACAATTACTTCTTCACTTTATTAAGCCTAAATTCATCACATGCATGTACATGTATATATGTATTTTACAACATACATGTATACTCACAATTAAACATGTACCCATAAATTCTGATCCTTTCATTCAAAAGTGTGTTCAATGAATTTATTGAATAAGTTATTGAATTTTTTGGCCTGATATTTTATAGATTAGTACTTTAACTGTAAAAGTACCACCCAACCTTAAGGATGTTATCTAGAAATAATTTCATGATGCAGTAATCTTTGATAAAGCTTAGGACTTTAGTTTTGTAAAGGGCAACGACCCTGGTCAATTTATTTTATTTATAAAGAATCTGATTACATAATAATATCTTGCCTAGATATTGCACCTTCTAGTTGTATCAAGAAATGATTACAGATTTGACAATGACGGTAATCTCATAAAAAACATGTACATATATGCTAAAGAGCTTTGAAATTTAGGACACTACAGACACACTGAAGCCTGACTCTCATCTTGACTTGAAGTCATCAAAATCCTAATTTTAAAACAAATGTGACAGCTTTGATTTTCCCATTGTCAACTAGCCTTAATGCAGGCATTGGCTACAACAATATTCCTTCATGCCCAACTACATAAAAATATGATGGCTATCCTTTCTAAAAATTTCATAAAAAATTATTCCATAGCTTAGGAGGAGTTACCATACTACATGTAGGTTTTTAAACATATACAAAAAATGTAGTTGAATTTTATCCCTTTACAGGCATTGAACAATAGTTATATTCCTTCATACACATCTACATATATGTATGGTACACAATCTTTCTCTGAAATTTCATCAAAATCCCTTCAGCAGTTTTGGAGTTGCACTTAAGAGATACATGTACGTGTACATGAATGTGGACAGATGAACAGACAGACAGACAGGGAGATTGATTCTTAAAAGCCCCTTATCATCCAGTGTACAGGGACTATACATAAATCTAGGTTTAAAAGAACGGTGGGATTACAAATGATGACAGGCATGATACTATTATAAGCACAATTTTTTATGTCAAAAAAAAAAAGTAGCCATTAAAATATAGTACACTAGTAATACAAGCATTAAATTTGTATGACATTTTCTACATGTAGATCCTGGTAAGGAATTTTTAGTTGTTACAAATGATCAGAAAAGAACAAAAATTGTTTTTGAATTCCTCTTCTATACATTTACAATAAGGATATTTGGACAATGTTGTACAACAATTTTCATAATACAAATGTATGTTGTAACAATATTACAATCAATATCCTTGTCTTTTTTTTTGTGCATCATACATGCTTTGTTAGTATTTTTATGACAACAATATTAAAATCCACAGGAAAACATTTTTTTGTTCATTATATAATCTTGTTATCGTCCACATATACTTTGTCAAAGTGACACGAAACCCATTGGGTTCTTTTATTTATATTTTTAAAAACTTGACCATATGCATTGTATTTGAAGTTCTTGTACATGCAAGGAGATATAAACAATATACATGTACAGAGCTGTATGTACATGTACATATTTTTTGTGCTTATTTACACAACTACTTTTGGTGAAGTTAGGCAAACATTTTATAATTTATTCTGTAAGTTAAAATATAAATTACTAGTGCTATCAAAGTTGAAAATGACTGGGCCAGCTACAGTTCTAAAGTTAATGTACATGTAACTGGCCAATTGTACAAATGAAAATATTGAAAATATAAATGGAATCCAAAATGTAAATAAGACAAGTCTGAAATTGTCAGCTGCATGGGCACTTTGTGCAAAAAATAATTTCTGAACTACATGTAAATGTACAACATTTACATGTACTAGACAAATATTTATGATTTTCATTTTTTTTTCTATAAAATAAATCTACAAGTACATGTGTACTTTTCTTAAATACAACATGTATGAGCCATGTTTAACCCATACTGATTCATTTCCATTCTCAAGTTGACCACATTTTTACCACAGACTAAAAAACATGGATGCCCATCATATAAACTGTAACATACATGTACAGTATTGTACATGTTGACATACAATTAAACAATAGGTCTGAATGCATTATATACTGGTGAATTTGAGTTTCATGCTCATACATGTAGTAATCATGATGTTAACCTCAACACAGGTACGTGGGGCACAGATGGTTCTAACAAACCTCTTTTTTGACTTGACAACCATTTTTTCTCCCTGATTAATTTATCTTGTAAGAATATCATACAGTAATACTGTAAAAAAATTGTATGATGAGCATCATGTGTGAAAAACTTTGTAAACTTCCGGTTGTCAGGGTTGTCAAAAAACAGTTTTTTCTATGATTTTATGATAGATTTTTAAATAAATTATTGAAGTTAGGATGCAGCTGATAGTGTGAAGACGCATCCCGTGGACGCATGCTGTTTTGCACGTCCAGCAAATATTTTTATTGCATCCAAGACGCATGTACACACCTTATCGAGAACCCTGCAGTATATTTTTCAGTTTCTGGGGACATTATTGAACATATCATAATGAAAATGCTTTGTACTGGGTTTGACATTAACAGTAGCCTGGCAGTCCCGTACCTACCTAATTTGATAGAGGGCTTATTTTAATTGGTAGCCCTTAGGGCTACCTAAATTAATTCTTAACATTTTATTAATCCTAAGGACAGTACCACAAAATAATTTTGAGGACTACTTAATTTATCTATCCCAAAGTCCTGTGGGCTAACTAATGAGAAAAGTTAGTGCCAAACCCTGTTTTATCAATATCTAATAAAACAATTGACTTAGGTACTAATAGAGGGAATTAATATGGCATTGCCTATATCAGTGAGCACCATGAGCTGTACCTGATAATTGTACCATCTGTGCAAGACTCTTAAGAAAAGAAAAGAAGGCAAATGCAATCAATATTTCTATTTGAAAATGTGCTTTGCTATATAATGGGGAAATGTTGTTTTTGTTTTCCATGAATAAGAAAAAAATGTTTGAACATTTATTAGATTTTTTTTGTTCTCAAGAAAGATCCAAGCCACCAGCCCCCTCTTTTCCCCTTGCTTTCAAAATGGTCGAAGACTTTGAAGTACTTTGCCATACTTCACAATTTCTAATCCTTAAGGGCATCTCTAGTAACATCCTTTTCAGTTTAAGCAGATCAACTAGATGACTTTGTGCAGATACCAGAAATTTGACAGTTCTCCACGGATGGTGGGAATATTTTACACATGTCATGTAATGTAAACAAAATTCAGACGCAACTGACAGCTGAAAATTCCAAAAAGAAAACAATTGCCTTTCCTATCTTAGAAAAGCTATGCTTTGTTTCGGAAAATACAATCGGTGTTACATTTTTTCTGAGGTGGGTTAGGTTCTTGACAGCAACAGTGGAACAGCAGAGATACACATACATGTAAGTACATCCACGTTTTTCCGAACTAATTAAAAATGCATCATATTCACTTCTCTTAATAATTAAAAAAAATAGAAAAGACTTGAACAATATCAGAAAAGATAAAGTTATTTTTGTTGAAGTGTAATCTTAACCTATATATTTTTATTTGTTTGATTTAAGGAAACAATGAGTTTTCTCCAGATGGACAGTCACTTTTTGTTACTTCGGGGACATGACTTTTTTTCCTTAGTATATTTGGGAACCTCAAGGAAAATTAGATAGTACATGTAATAACTGTAGAGCTCACACTGCTGCGCGGTGCTCACTATCAGTGTCTAATGAGCCTGTGAACTACAGCTGTACATTGTACAATTTACATCAATGTTGCTAATTTTCACAAGGTGATGATATTGACAATCCAGGAATCATGTCTTCAGAGGTTTTAACCATATACAATGTATATGTCTTGGTTTTATTGACCTTTGAAAATTTCCTAAGACAAGAAATCACTGAACTTCATCAATGATAATGGTGACTGGTAAAGCCTGACATGGAGAAAAGCATTGTCAAATGGATTCTACTTGTATATTAATCAATATACCTGTCTGATTAGGAAGGTGAGAAATTGGAATTTAATGTCTAACATTATTGATGAAATAATTATTGATGTGTTCAGTTTATGACCACAGGTGCTATATATGCTGTATGATATACAATATATTCAAAGTGTACAGAACCATACAATTACACAAGTACATGTACATGAAAGGAGAGCAATTATTTCTACTTAATAGTAAACAGACAGACAGACACGCACTGGTTATAAAAAAAAATGGTTGTACTCCCTAACTTGAAAGTGTAGGTACAAAAATAAGTATTTATATAAGTTACTATAAGGAGAAAAGTTTATTTCAGCCTCTTCCGAAGCAATACAAATTCATTGGCCTATTCTCATTAAATCTCAAGCGACATTTCCCACAGCCATCTCAAAGAGCATGAATCTCATAGCCAATTTTTTAAATGATTGTTTCCACATGTAGTTTTAGATAAAGTTTTAGATACAACATGTATACATATACACATGTATTTCTCATAAGGAAAATAAAAGGCCACTTTAGGAATACTTTCTTGTTTCTGAATCCCTTTCTGCATGTACACGTACATGAACATGTACATTTACATACAATTTTATATGTACATGTATGTTCTATTTTTTAATCTCATTCATCCTTTATCTGTTCAATGAAGTAAACCCATATAAAGTATATATAAACCTTGTAATAGATAAATGGTTGATGTACATGTACAGTACTACACACCATACTTATTATCATTATTTATCCTGTACATGTATATTTTCAAAATTTTTTTAAATCTTTTTTGTGTGACCCAATGCTACATTATTGTTCAACTTTTGTTTTGATAAAACTTATACTTACTGGGCTTCTCTTCTTCAATGTAAAATTTTTCCAAAGTAAGAGTCTGTATTGGTGAAAAAATCCCATATCGTGCTTCACGAAGTCCTTGATCTGAAAATTAAAAAAAGGTAGAAAAAATGTTTTCTAAGACAATGCCACTGTACCACATCAGTAAGTTTAAGCTATCACTCCTGTAAACATGAAGTTGATGTGTGATAAGTCATGCTGAAGCTCCATAAAATAACCTATTTTATATATTTTCCATGAAGGATCTGAAGGTTTTGCTAATAAATAACCACCCGCTAAACCGCACTCCAAATACTGTTAATAAGTCCACAAAGATTATTACAACCCTGCTTCAAGTGGACTTGCATGTTTGCAATATGGATTTTAACAAGTCCAATGTGACATATTGGACGGGTAAAGGCTGTATTGGATGGTTAAATCCCTTATTGGCCCACTTTTGTACTTTGTATTGTAAGTTTTGATCATATTTAAGCGAATATTTTAACGTTATAGAATAAATACCTATATGATGCTTTACCACTCCATTTATATACACAATGTGTCTCATTTCAATCTATTGAATGGTTAAGGAAAACCTTTCAGTGAGATTAACTCCCATGGCAGGCATCAGTTCCTCATAAACATGATAAATGCAAATATATGCAAGTCCAACCCTGTACTCTGAACTTCGACAATGTATGTAATGGGATACTAGGTTTTATGTCAACTGGTTTCTTTGAACAATTTGATAGTTATGGAATAGCAATTTTTTGCAAATGGAGTTTTTTACTTGGATAATTTGAATAAACCATGGGAACAAGTCAACAATGTTGCATGAACTCTTTTCACAGTTCAGGTAATTTCAATCAGAAACAATATACTACAAAAAAACATTAAGTTAGCAATATAAAGTGTGTAGAAAATATGTCTCGTCACAACTGTGGTTTACATTTGGTTAGGCAATGATAGCATGTTGTATGTAGTGTACATTGTACATAAATGTACATTTTACAAGGCATTACTGTAGAAGATAACTGACTATTGAAAGTATGTTGTACATGTATGCTCAAGCTTCTGTGCATGGTTTGTGCAAAAGGATTTTTATATCAAGTATCATATGAAAAATATACTGATTTATGATTCCAGACAAAGCCTAAGAAATTTCAAGAACTAAAATGTACAATTTGTATCTACAGTCAATTAAGCAATACACAATCTCCACTAATTCTAAACTGCAGGCACAAATAAAACTGTTTTCTTTTTTTAAGAATGCCAGACGAAAGGCATCATCTTTTCTGAAACGTTCAACATGATTAATATATTGGACCGAAAAATGGTGTATTTTTTTAAATGGCAATATTTTACAAAGCAAAATCACTGTTTCTTAATCCTTATTTACACTTACTACAAACCTTAAAAGATTTAAGTTCAACTGTTAATAGTTGAGCAATTATCTCTTGGCAGAAAAATTTACATCTTCAACAATATAATTCATTATCAATAGTGTCAATAAGGATCCATCATCATCTTTGTGTGTGTCCAGTGTCACGTGATACTATATTTATTCAGTTCGATTCGTCATCTGTATTTTGTTACTATATTTAGATCGTTCGACATGTGTTTCTTTTGTTTACCTAATCAGCTGATCGTATCCACGTGAAAGAGACAGCTGCTTATTAGAGAATTAGCGAAGTATTTTTTTTTTTGATTACTTATCAGTGTAATTGTTGACTTCTTTTTTGCAGAAGTAGCATTAATTATTCAAATTTCAGGCGCGTCATTTCAGACTATAAAGTCATAAAAAGTGGTATCACTGATCAGCCCATGATGGATTTGTATAGCTGTCTTAAATCGGTCAACAACCCTGCTTTTTTTTAATGGTAAATGCGTTTGATCTTAATTATAAAGGTTTGCTAAAATCTGTTCGATGTGCATCTATACTAATTCGATCTTTGCATAGTCCATACAGAATAAACGATGCATTGTGCTGAAACTACCCAGACATATCAAACATGATGGTTATCAGCTTTAAACCAGGGACTTGATAATACTTAATATAAAGTCTCTGTTTAAAATGACCACAAATGTTTTGTTTCGTTTTTTTTTCTTCTCTCTGTTTAATTCAGAATAAATCATTTCCATTTTTTTTTCAGTTATGCCTATAATTGTACCTTGTGAATATATCAAGTTCCAGTTTCACCTTTAAAAAGTTAATTATGGCTGTCTTTTCAATTCTTTTGTACTGACTTATATTCTTAAGTACGTTTCAATTAAACTCGTCCAAACCAAGGTCAGAAAGTATGAGGTTTAAGTGCAAAAGAAAACAGTTGACAGCACATTAGACATATATATGTTGTAGTGATGGGCACTGAGTGAATTACATAATTAAGCTAATATTATAATTCTTACCCCTCTGAACGTTCCTCCATGTTCTTCCATCTCTCAGTCTGTAACTTTCTCAATCAATTTATTGATTGTAATTACGCGAAACTTTAGATATTTTCCAAACTTTTATCTCCATTTTAAACATTTGAATAAAGATACAGACGGCAAACATAACATTGCACACTATTTATCACAAAACGTGAAACAAAGAACTCTAAAAATATATATATATATCATAAGGCACAAAGATGGATAATTGCCAATCTCGTTTGATTTCTGTTACTTTATAAGCTAGCTTTGTGTCACAGCTGGGTAAAATTTATTTATTCACGGTCAAATACAAACAGAGGATTTATATTGAAAGGAATAGTTACATCATATTTTGACAGTTATTTTTAGTAATCAATTTTCAAGTAATACTTTCCAACATAGATATTTAATTTTGCTGTTTAATTGTTGAAATGGGCATGGCGTATGGCCATTTAGAATATAAATGATTCAATACACAAAAGCATTCGACCAGAAACCAACTTATCGGACAAAGGAAACCCAAATATGAACTATGCTATTTTTTCCAGTACTTAATTTCCTGACAAAATTGCATGGATGGATCCAGGGGGAGGCGTGGTTTTTCACTTCTAGTTTGCACTTTTAGTACGATATCTACTCCTACAATGTAAGAGGTTGGAATTCCGTTTGATGGTACCAAGTCAGAAAATAGCTTGCCAGACAACCTCTAGCATTGCTGGAGTATACGATATATATTTATATGTCACTATAGTTAACTTTGTCAACTTAGACAGGTAAAGCACTATGTTAATGAATCAGTAGTTTACTGATTGCAAATCCACAACTACACAGCAATAACGAACACAATGCGACAGGGCAACTATTATGGATTTTATTGTATAATTAACAGTTCTTGTGTATTTCATTGAATATCGACTAATTAGACTAAAACAAATAATGAAGAAGGTTAGGTGGCATGATCACATACCCACGCCCTAACTGGTTTTCGTAAATTGATGATGCAAGAATTTGAACACTTAGCTTTGACTGTATGCTCTTTTTAAAACGTTGTTTCAGTAGAGCATTTCAAGAAGCTGTGTCAAAAAGCATGTAAGAATCCTAGATATTTCCTGATAATGTGGACAACTACATATCGTGTCCTTACTAATTACCAAGTTTCATTAATTCCATTCGGTAGTTTGAGAGGAGATGACTAGATGCGTCAGTCATGTATTCCTAGAAACAAAGTTCAGAGGTACATAACTTCAGGGAGTGTATATGTGAAATAAAGTCCCTTATTACTTACATAACATTTAAGGTATCAAAATTTCCTCATTATATGCACTACTACATACAAAGTTTCATGAAATTCTGTTAAGAGGATTAGCGCTCGCAAATGATCATTAGTCATGCACTTCTAGAAACTAAGTTCTATTTATTAAGTCAAAACTCCCCAAAAGAAGGAAGATAATTTTCAGGTATATAACCTTTTCAGTAGTTTGAGAGGATATGCAATATCAGAAAGAAGACCGACGTATGGACGGGCATTCATAACATTTTACCATCCGCCACTTCAATTTATAAAAATTGAAAGGATTTGTTTGTTTGTTGGGGTTTAACGTCCGAGCAGCAATATTTCAGCTATATTCAGATAATGAACATGAAATGGATGATAAAATGAATATGAAATGAAAAAAAAAAAGGATGGGTCACAAGGATAATAGGGTCGACAAATCTTGATTGCCACTGGAAAAAGGGGGGATGGGTAAGGTAGGGCAATTTAGCCTCCTGTGGCGGAGCGCAAAGGTTCCTACTCCTATCGAATACCACAGCAGTGTTCTTTAACGTGCGAGGAACGTGGCATCTTTCCCAACACGGTGCACCACTATGGTTTGCGGTCAGGTTTTCCGTATTATAGCCTGACAACCCCAGCATGTAACAAGCCAGGGGTACCCCATTCAACCACCTGGGGCACACATCCCAGTTACTCTGTGGGCAGAGCGCCCAAGCCCCCGGCTAAGGTTCTGAGCACTATTTAGTCGCCTTTTACAAGCTTAGCGCTGCTGCAGGCCTATTCTTTTAACACCCGGACCTGCACGGGTGAATATTGAAAGGAGCTCACATCAATAGAAATAAAAAAAAAATAAAAAAAATCCCCAGTTTCACAATTCAACTACTCTCTCTACCAAGTCATGTTATTGCCAGTATAATATTAGAACGTACCAAAGGAGCAATTGATGCAGTCCTCCGTGATGAGCAAGCAGGATTTCACTGCGGCAGATCATGCACAGGCCAAATTGTCACAATACGCAACATCACCGAACAGTTGAGAGAATGGCAGTCACCTCTCTACATACCCTTAATTGTTTCAAGAAGCCATTTGATATGATTGATATGGTTGATATATACTTGGCGTATGGTTGATATATACTTGACGTATCGTCTAGACATACTGGCGTATAACAAGAAGGTATTGAATGAAGAGAACAGAAACAAAAAAATCAAGCAATATTATATCATACGGGAAGTCATGTACTCAGGATGGACAGCACCAGGATATGTTCAACAGCTTTGACGTGGCATCCCGAAAGAAAGAGAAAAGTTGGTTGGCCTTAAACAACATGGAGGAGGACTTTTAAACAGGAAAGATCACAACTAGGCTGGAGCAGTTGGGCCTCAACAAAGATGGCAGACAAAGATAAAGTTAAATACCCAGAGATATCAAACATGATGGGGACATATGTGACATTACACGAAGATAGTGTTTACAAGATTGAGGGGGAATTAACTTGTTTTGAGACAAGGGTTCTAATTCGACCGATGACTGCAAAATAAAAAAAAAATAATTAAAGAGTCCAGACTATTCTTTTAAATAAAACTATACTAAAGTATAGTCACAATACAGAAAGATGGCGTTTCTAGAATAAACACAAAAATGCAGCATATATTGTTCGTATTCTCTTTGCAAATTATCGTCAAAAGTGCAAATATTTTTGTTTCTTAACATATTTTACTAGAAATGTTCGTTTATTATGACACATATATTAGTAGACACTTCATTGTCATTTATGTTGTTGTCATATGATAATTTGATAATTGCCCTGATATAGGTCCTGAAACTCGACAAAATGAGCAATTTATATCAGTCTTTTTGGCTTACCGTATTTACAACTATTTGTATTTGACACAGACAGTAATAAAAATAAAAGTGACAATTAAAATCTTGATGTTTTCAATATACCACAGTATGTGGCAAATCGATTGTTAGGTTAAAGAGTAATCAAGAGAACCAAGGTTCTAGTGGAAACCAAAAGAAAGTAATCCAGGGACAAAAAACAAACAAGGAAAACAGACATACACAACAAAGGTTGAACATTAAGTAACTAATATAATACATACAACGTAACAAAAGCAAATGAGCAACTCGGACTCCACTAAAAACTGGGAGCATGAATCAGGTGCACCGGTAGGGTAAGCGTCCTCTGCTTTTCTAGAAAAACCCGCCGAGTTGCTCATCAAAAAGTCCGGGTAGCCGAAAGAGGAAAGGAAAACTATGACACGATATGTGCATATGGATACACCATAACGATCCACAAGTTCATGATGGCGACCATAAAACTCATGTAGTGATGACTTCAATCTTATAGCAACATAACCCTGTTCTATGAGCCTAACGGTAAGAGTACTGGCGCGCGATACAAGAAGTATACGTAGTTACGGCAAGCTCTAACATAACGTATGAGTTGTGATATGAAAACTCAATACGCAGGTGATGAAGGGTTGTTGTCACAGATGAAAGGAAAGTTAACAATTCTGAGTGAAAAGTCACCACGTTTGTCACCACGGTCACGGATTTCAAGTATAAAACTGTGAGACAGATAATATGTATTTCCTAAAATAAATCAATTTCAAGTATATCGCCTTTCTTAGAATTGTTACTTTGCTAAATTTAAACTTTTATGTAAAATCATTGTTTACAAATATTTAACAACATATCAATATTTTCAATATTTTCCAAAGCCTGATTCTCATTTTTTTCTGTGAAAGTAAATTTGCAATTTAAAATCTGCGTATCAATCGATGAAATCCTAAGAATGAGATTCTTCCTCCAATACACGATCACGTTACTAAAGTTAACAGCATATAATCATGATAATTAATATGCCAGTAGAGATATTTCATGTCTCCCAGAGTGACTACCTGTCTAAACAAACCACATGGGGTCGGTAACTTAACAGATAAAAGGGTACCCACCCTATTCATATATTCTGACAATGAAAAACTGTCCTTCATTTATATAACCCATTCCTATATGCATGGCATTTATCTGTATCACAGGAGGATGCTGGTGAGATCATTATATCTAAAGACACCATTATCTTGCCAGAGTAAATTGGATCCTTTTCTTGAATCTTAGTCTTTATTTACTTTGATAATTTTAATTATGATTTAATTGATATCAAATCAATGACCATGTGTACGTAGCCCACATGTAAATACTATTCCCTATCAGATATACTGCGACTAAAACCCCAACCCTTTTCATATATCACTAATCAATCATAAAAGTTGGACCGATATGACCGCACAATCTGTACCTACCCAATGAACTTAAGTTACCCCCTTGAATCCAGCCATCATTCGAAAATTTCAGTGGAAGATAGAATTTGCCATTTATGTAACAGGAAAGATGAGGATGAATTTTACTTTATAATGATTTGTAACGCTCTAAAAGATCTTAGAAAAAGATTGTTCTCTCAAATTATCGATATTGTTCCATCTTTTCATGAATTGGATCTTAATGAAAATATTTGTTCATTTATATTGTAACTGGTATTTATCATATGTTTACTAAAAGGAATGAGCTTTTAAACCAGAATCGATGAAGTTGCACCACCTCTCTCTCGATCATCTTAATGTCTTATTTACATATAAATATAATGCTGAACATATAATTTATATTATTCATGTATTATCATGATTATACATGTATATGATTCTATACTATTTTAGAGGATGAGGCATGTGTGTCTGCAATAAACTATTTTCAATGATATATAGTTTATTCTCACTGTATTTAGTATGACTGTTTATAAATTATGTTTGTTCGATGTATTGTTTTGGTAGAAATCCATATATGTGGATTTTATACAATAAAAATTCTGTTCTTTTCTGTTCCTATGAATATCTTGCTAAAACTTAAGAGCTATTCTCTGTAAGAATCTGAGGGCGAACCATGGTAAAAAAAAACGCACAAACGTTTTCATGTAAAATCTTTTTTTCAAAATGTTATCTTAAATGCAGAGATGGTATTCGTTTCTTTTTTCATGAGTGCCAGTATTTCAATTTCATCATCACAGGGAGATAACTCACTTTCCCTATGGTCTCACTAACCACTTTTAACGTTTCCATTACTTTACATGTTAAAAAAGTAATTTTCAAAGTCTCACTGTGAATTCCCAGGACAAATGACATCTTAAAGTTGCATACCGTTGCGAAGCTTGGAAAGTAAGGCTCCCAAAATCATTATGCTAATGGTACGATGATTGTAGAAATTCTTCACAAAATTCACTTGAATAAATAATACTGAAAATCCACATTTTTACCTGTTCTGCTAACTGACAGCATGGAGGCAAATTACTCACACATGTAAACAATATTCATACACTTTTGTAGTTAATTACACATATGATTTTAAAGTACACATTCTCAGCTTTATTTTGACTACTTTTAATCATAATACACACAAATAATGCACTTACAATGCATATGTCTAGGTTCAGTGTGTTTGTGGTACTACATAGTGGGGTGGCCATTTGACCCGGAAGTGGTTAGTGAGACCTTAAAAACAATTTATAAGTTTTTATGTTTTTCTTTTTTTACATTCTATGAAAGCTTGTGGTATTGTGAGTCTAATAAGACAAAAACTATCAAAATCAGACATAGGACTACAAAGAAATGGTCATTTTTATATCATGCCCCTCAGTGATATTTCCCCTATATTACTAAAAAATTACAATTTTAACTAACTTGTCACACCAAATTGATACCTATGATAATTCAAGAAGTTGTAATAGTAAATATCATTTATCATTATGAAAAAAGAACAGATTTCAACAATTTATATCATACCTATTTCATTACTGTGTGATTCTAAGTCTGTGCTGTGTGACTATTTGAGTACTTTGGATATCCCAAGCAGTGACCTTGTGTATGTCATGGATGACGTCAAGTTATGAGTCACTGTTACTGATAAAAATCTTGTTGCTATGTTGTTTTTTAAAATACCTTGCACAATGCACCTCTTAAAATGTAGCCAGATTACAAATATCACTATACTGATTTTATGGGAAAATGAAAATAATGACCAGGAAAGGCAATTTTCCTCAAATTATGCATTTCTCTGAAATATGCCATAATTTAATTTATGGTCTCACTAACCACTTCTAACGTTTCCATTACTTTACATGTTAAAAAGGTAATTTTCAAAGTCTCACTGTGAATTCCCAGGACAAATGACATCTTAAAGTTGCATACCGTTGCGAAGCTTGGAAAGTAAGGCTTCCAAAATCATTATGCTAATGGTATGATGATTGTAGAAATTCTTTACAAAATTCACTTGAATAAATAATACTGAAAATCCACATTTTTACCTGTTCTGCTAACTGACAGCATGGAGGCAAATTACTCACACATGTAAACAATATTCATACACTTTTGTAGTTAATTACATATATGATTTTAAAGTACACATTCTCAGCTTTATTTTTACTACTTTTAATCATAACACACACACTAATGCACTTACAATGCATATGTCTAGGTTCAGTGTGTTTTTGGTACTACATGTACATTGGTTAGTGAGACCTATCACTCTATTGCAATTTTGAACCCACTTTTCTACATTCTCTACTAGGGATGAATGAACTGTCAATTCGTCTTCAATAGACCATGCACTAAATACTCACATTCTCAAATTCGTGTACCTTTTCTTAGCATTTGAGTCATTAATTTTGCCAGATTCTTACAGATACATGCAGTTGTCACATTAACAGTTTAGAATGGAATATTTTACACATTAAAAACAATTAAAAATACTAGTATCACTGATCAGGGAATGTTTATTACTGAGAACCAACATATCAGCAAAACTCTAAACAAGTAAAAATGTACAAATAAACCATATTTAACAGCTGTTTTATTTCTTATATAAAAAACATAGAATAAAAACACACACGATATCAAAAAGTAATTCTAAATATGTCATTAAAATATTAATTACATTAAAAAAATATAGTATACCTTTTTTTTTTACATGTAATTAATATTATAAAGATATGATTCTTACAAATAAAAGGAATATGGTCCAGAAGCAGTGAAATTGCATACTTGTATAATTTTTTAATTGAAAGTACATGCAATTGAGTGAGATCCATTTGAGACCATTACATAGTATTTAAAACAATTTTTCACTACATGTACATGTACATGTATGAGATTTGTACAAAAACAAAATGAGGTACGATCTACCTGTATGTGATGAGGTCAGCAAATTAAACTGGTCTATGGCAGTGATTACCTCCAAGTACTAATCTAACAAGCCATCAATAATACTATATTATTCTTGCAGATCCAGGGGAAGGGTTCCAGGATTAGAAATCACACTTTTGTTGGAAAATGTGGTTAATTTAGTGTGAGATAGGGCAAAAATGGACAATACATGGTCTGGAACTACCTTTTTATCATTTTTGGATCAGAACGCATATTGTAAAAAAAAATTGACAAAGGATTAGAATATGACCAGAATCAAAAAAGTCTCTTCTAGGTTCCTTATTGATAAATGGTTAACAGACAACTCCAAAATCAATCCAAGCCTTTGTTTAGTTGTTATTGTCCAAACATAATGAAAAAGCTTGTTTCTGCCCACTTTCTAGCCTTCAATTTATAACCAGTTTGAGTTACGACCTTTACAATCAATGCCACAGTGGCAGATCCAGAGTGGGGAGGGGTGAAGGGGGTTTCACCCCCTTTTTATTAAAAAAATTGTCATTTTCATGTAAAATTGACGAAAATGGCAAATATTGTCCAAGCATCACCTTTTTTCTGAGGAACCCCAGCTGGCACTCTCCCTTTCAAAGTGTGTGGATCCGCCCCAGTGCTAGCCTTTCTTTCGTGGTATGGCACATTGTTGTTCAGTTTCATAAAAAATCTATACTACTGCTCTGCCAGGAAATATCTAAGGACAATGATGACGACAGTACAAACCACAATTTTTAGAGGATGTGTAAAAACTTCTCCAAGTAAACTAGAATGGATATTTTGACTGTTTAAAATATAAATGTTGCATATTGTGGAAGAACTTATATTCGTGGATATCAATTCTCATGGTTTAGGGGAAAAGCACAAGATCGTGGATTCGTGTGTCAAAATTTGGCTAAACCTAATGGTTTTGGAGATATTTAACCGAAAATCTACAGTCTGACCCCTATGTTTTATTTTTGTTTATGTTTTTGAAGGATAAAAAATCTAAACATAACTTTTGTGCAAGATACCCCAAGAAACATTCATACTAAGTTTGATTCCAATTGGCCAAGTAGGGTCAGAGGAGAAGAATTTTGAAAGAAATAACATTAAAAATAACAATAGAACTTCGAAAAAATGGCTGTAACTCCTAAATGCTAGACAGATTAAAATAAAAATTGACCACAGATATATCTCATCGTGCTGAACACTTTCACTTAGTCATAATTCGGCTTAACCTAACGATTTTGGAGATACATGAGAAAAACTACACTATGAGTCCTATGTTCTATATTTAGTAACGGCCGCCATGTTTTTTTTTTTTGTTTTTTTTTTACCGATCAAAAATCGAAACACAACTTTTGTGCAAGATACCCCGAGAAACATCTGTGCAAAGTTTCATATAATTCCTCTCATTAGTTTCAGAGAATATTCTTGAACAATTGTTAAAGGACGACGACGACGGACGCCAAGTGATGGCAATAGTTCACATGGCCTTCGGCCAGGTGGGCTAAAAAGGATTAATAAAAACTGTACTCTTTCACTCTATTTTTTATCTTCCAGTAGTCAGTATAAAGAAATCTCAATTGGGTGTAGCTTAATGAAATATCTTGCTATCAGGCACTAATTGTAAAATCCTAACATTCTGTGGTTTACATAATATGACTCAAACCTTGTGATTACAATGGATCATGTATCTATCATTAGGCAAAGTTAACTTAAATGGTTGATTCTCATCCAACCTTCACAAAAATATGGGGCGGGCGGGAGGATTTAATTTCTTTTACTACCATATATTTGCTGGCGCAAGTTTAGCTAATGTTCTAAATCCATAGCCACACCAGTTTCAGAGAAGAAACATCTTTCAGCCACCAAGAAACAAAAGATTTGTGTGTTACAGTATCTCGATACTAGACAGGGATGTGAAAAAAAAATGCTGATTTTCAAATTCCTGTCCCCATTTTTTAATATTTTGTCAGTATCTTTAGGGGCAGGAGGGGATGATAATCTACAAATTAATTTTATTTGGCCTCAACAGATAAATCAAAAATATACAAAAAAATATTAAAATACATAGACATAACAGACAAGTCAAAAGAAAAACTTGCATATATAATGATCACAACAAAAATACAGCAATTGGTATAAAACTATAAAAAAAAAAAAAAAAGAATGACAATCTGGCACATCTACATGAGTAAATATGTACATTGTACAGTAGACTTGCAGTCAAACAAAACCCAACTACATTTGTATTCAAGAATCAAGTTGTAATTCAATAAACCTTTCTTAGACTTAAAACATAATTATGTGATTTTCAGTTCCAGATTCAAAATTAAGATAATTTTTTTTTTAATTTTCTAGCAGTGGTTGGTCAAAGTCGGGTGAGGGTCAAGGGGTTGGACTTCTTTTTTTAAATAATAAAAATGCAAAATTTGGTAAAAAATGAGCTATTGATAGCCAAGACCCACCTTTTTTAATTTCTGTATTGGAATTCATTTACCACTTTATAAATTCCTGGGTCCTGTCCTGATTACTACAAGTAAATTATTCCTGGTTGCATTTTTTGCTGATCCAGTATAAAACCTATTTTGTATTAAATTTTTTTCCAAGGCAGCCATTTGAATCAACTGTGGCCAGTAATATCTATTAAAAAAAACCCCACATCTTGTGAGTTAGCATGTTGATTACTATTGTGGGAATGTTTATTTTAAAGCCTATCTTTCCAAAATTCGACTATTCTAGAGCCAATTGAAAGTCTACAGGGAAAATACATGGTAGGCTAGGTTCTATTGTATATTCCTGTACAATTTGCTGTAGTGTTAAAACACAATATGACAGAAAACCTTATAAAACCAGGCAAGGCATGAAAGACAAAGTAAAGCCCTCGTTGATAAAGACTCTAAATCACATCAATACTCCCTCCACAGTGATTAAATAGTTTCACTACTCTCTGTCTATAGTCACTAAACTAATGAGCAGTTTATATATATCTATATGAAACCAAGAAAACAAAGTGGAAATTGGAAGAAATAACAACCATACCCAACTGTAGAAAACAGATGTTTATTTTCTTCATTTAAATAGATAAAAGATTCAACATGTAACTGACTTAATTATCAAAAAAAGTTAACATATACTTTTTGTATGATTTTATAAGGCAGCATCTTTTCCTTCTCAACATCCAACCTAAGCTCTTTCTAATTCTTAGTGCCCATCATACTTCATTATCTAATTGATCTTATTGGTCAGTATAATCGATGTCCCTGAGTCTAAAACCTGTTAATCGCCTATCCATTTAATTAATAATGTATTTGATACAAATTACAAGTTTCACTGGACCCCAGTGTTCGAGCCCAAAACAGTTGGGACAAGTATGGACACAACATTCAAGATTGATACAGCTCTAAATTTTGATTCCGATTTTATATTTGACACAAAATGAGAATTTGACCAGAATCAAAGTGACACTGCTTTGGCACATTACTCATAAATGGTTTCAGTAACAATCCCCAAAATCAATCCCTGTCTTCCTTTGGAAGTATGGTATTGTGTGGTACAATTCCACAGAGCTCCATTCACTTTTGTCAAGATATTGTCCTGATCAAATTAAAATGCTTGTTTCTGGTCCCTTTTTGACCTCATATTCCTGAGGGGGTTAAAGTCATAACTCCAAAAATCAATACCAGTATCCTTTTGTGGTATGGCATCTTGTGGTACAGTTTCAAATAGATCCATTCACTTATGTTTATAGTCAAGTTATTTTCCAGACATCATGAAAATGCTGGTTTCTGGACCCTTTTTGGCCCTGAATTCCTATACAGTTCAATGTCATAACTCCCTAAATCAATCTTAAGTCTTCATTTTATAATATGGCACCTTGTAGTACTATTTCATGAAGATCAATTGTCTCAAAATCAAAATCATGAAAATGCTTGTAAGTGCCCAATTTTGGCCATTTATTTCCTAAAGAGTTCAAGTGACAACCCCTTAAATCAATCCCAGCCTTCCAGTCGAGATATGACACCTTGTGGTATAATTTAATATAGATCCCTTCCCTTATAGTTGAGTCATTTTCCAAACATCATGCATGAAAATGCTTATTTCTGGCCCCTTTCAGGAACATAATTCCTTAATGGTTCGAGTGACTACCCCTAATATCAACCCCTGCCTTCCTTTTGTGGTAAACCTGCTTTCTGTATAATTTCATAAAGATCCATTTATTTATTGACAGGTAATTGTCTGGAAACCAAGTAGTTTACGGATGCTGGGCAAAGACAACACCGACAACATGATACCATTGTAATACTGAAAAGTTTTGAAGTCGTACAAAAATGAAACAATGTAACAACACTAAAAAATCATATTTAGCTCTACAAAAAAAAAAAAAAAAAAAAAAAAACATGACTTGAGGAAATTTTCTTACTCATGGTTATATGGATCTGCTGACCTGATTTCACTAATTTTGTATACAAAAATACATTTCATATTTTTCATTTCTGTTTTTGATTTTTATTGAAGTGTTTAAAACATTATCTGTTAAGTTACAGTAAAGTTAAAAAAATGATTGGTTGAGATTTCTAGCAGATGGCTTCAAGTCCTATCCATAAAACAACATCAAAATATTCAGTCATCAAAGACTTCTCTCATCTGTTTTTCTGACACAGTTGGTAGTTTAGTCTTTTACCCTTTGACCTCAAAGATTGTTCTTCTACAGAAATGCAAGTCAACTGATAGAGATTCTGTTTCCTGATGGGCCTAATACTTAAAACCCAGTGGCATTTGAAAACTTTTACGCATATGGACAATTTGCATCTCATGTATTATGGTATTATTTTTTTTTTATCAGAAAACACTAAGTACAAAGAATAATTTATACTGCATAGGTTATCTGTTTTAAGGAAAGTACTGTTTATCAATAGCCACATGTTGTTTTTTGGTCTTTTTTTGGGGGGAGGGGGCTACATTTCCTTAAAGCAAGAAATAAATGGTTAACAGCACATATGTTTGACAGTGATTTTCATCATTCAACAGAAAAAATGACAGAGGTTCAAATCTGCTGTCAAGAGAGTAATAGGTCAAAAAACTTTTTTCAAATTTCAAATCAAAAGATCTCTTGAGGAAAATAAAATGTCCTATAAAATAGAGTCAATATATTGAGGTCCAGGACTAAAGTTACTAATAGTTCAAAGGTCCTAGTTCAGAATTTGAGGGTCCATGATTCCAGACAACTGCTAATTTGAACCCCTGAATGTGTATAATATAAAATGGAAATGGTTTTGTATATCCATCTACATGTACATCTATGTATCATTAACAACAATAAGATATAAAACAAAATTCATCGAAAAACTTGAACATTAAGTTATTAACGTTTTCTAACTTAATTAATCAATATAAATAAGCAAGTACACCATTTCAAATTTCTTTAAAATGGAAAAAATTCTGAGCCTCAAAGAGTCAATAATTGAGCAACCCAGTTCCTATGAAAAGATAGTACATTTATCTGGTTTTTACAGTTTCTTTAAACCTTCATATGTCTGACTTTGCTTTGTAACAAATTCCATTCCATCACTAGGTAAAGGGGAGACAACCCATGGACATATCCAAGTTAAATACCACCTGGATCCAAAGTTTTGTACTATGTTCTCTTTCAGTCCTAAATCATACAAGAGTATTTTGTGAGTACTTTCATAAGTAACTTGGCCTCTGTAAATATGTCTACCATGCCAGATTAAAAGTCCAGTTAGAGCTAAAGAAAATACTGCAGACAAAAATGTAATGAAAGTTGATAGAGCTGTTGTAAATGGGAGTAACTGAAAAATAAAGCAAAATAATGGTAATATAAAGTAAGCAATCTTGTAGAATGCAAAGTCACCTAGAAGTCCAAGTACATAAGGAAGAGTCATTGTTGCACAAAAAACTGTTCCACACCATCCATAGAAAACTAACCAAAAGTAATATCGGTAGTTGAACTGGCCAATGCATTTACCCGTAAACATACAGTGGTGATCTCGTTTCAGTATACATTTGTTACATGTCAGACAATGAAAAGATCTTGGTGGTGAATTGGCTTCACATGCATAACAAAACCTCCATCCTGCAAAATAAAAATAATGTGTGTTTCATTGTTAGATGTGTCAGAATGTATTGAAAAAAGTTAACATACCAGGTACCACAATGAGTTAATACATATTGTAAAACATGTTAATAAATAAACATCTGCATAAATGATTTATTGATATCAATAAACAGATGAATTAATAATATGTTGACAAATATTTATTAACATGTTGATAAATAATTTATTGATATCAATAAATTGAAATAAATATCAGTTCACATTACTGGTAAATCTTATTCCAGATTATGCATGCTGGGCTATATCCAATAAAATAAGCAATTACACTTTTCTGACCATGATGAAACATATAAAGTGGCGCCCTCTATTCATCTATTTATTGACATCAATAAATTATTTAATATCATGTTAATATCTATTTATTAATGTGTTGATAAATTGTACAATTTATTGATGACAATAAATAATTATTAACATGTTGATACATATTCATTAATGTGTTGATAAATATTCATAAATTAATAATGTGTTGATAATTGATATCAATGTTTATTTGTTAACGTGTAAATAAATATGTTATATTTATTGATATCAATAATGACAATTTATTGATATCAATATTTTATCCTTAATATCAGTAATTCATTTAGTTCAGTTTGGCAATTGAAAGAATTTGTTATATGAGAAAAACTTCTGACTGAACCCTTTATTCTAACAGTGGCCATGTTTTTCCACAGATAAAAAATTCCCTCATCAGATCTATGCACAACCTAAGAAATATTCATAAAATGATTGATTCTTTTTGGTCTGGTAGTTTCAGAGGAGAAAATGTTTGAAAGAAATAATACAACTAAAGAGTTGTGCTTTAAGCGGGTGATACGCCCATTGCCCTTTAACTTGTACTTATGCTTTTAATTAATTTATATGATTAACTAGAAATACTGGGAGCCCTGTCAAATACCCCCCCCCCCCCAAAAAAAAAAAAAAGAAAAAAAAGGTAAATTAAAATGCACAAAAAATTTGGCACTGTCAAGGCTACCTCAAGTGTAACTAAGTTTGCTGTCCTGATTTTTCACCCATACATTTCTATCTTGTTCAAAACACACTTTTCTTCCAAGGTTACTAAATACCTTTTATATTTATTAGTCGATCATCATAACAAATGGTCTGTTTTCAACATTTTTTCAACGAATAAATTCCCTAGGCTGTTTCCCCCTTTTTTAATTATAAAAATTCATAACTCAGAAACAATATATCTGTAATTTACAAAAATCGGAAGGGAGCTTACATCAATAGATATGAACAATTCAAAGTTTCATAAAAGTTGGTGAAAGTGTTTTTAAGTTATTGTCCAAAGTGTTGACGACGGACATAGAGACAACAGTATACCATAATACCTCCTGCCTTAGACAGACACATAAAAATACAGATAAATGTCGATAAAAGGCTTAAAATCATGACTAAGGTGTAACTAACCACTGCTGGGTCAATTGGTCATCCCTATGTAGTAACAAAAACACAAAGAACCTACTAGTAGACCTACAAAAATTGTATGCATTGTAAGTGCATTATTTGTGAGTATTTTGATCAAAAGTAGTCAAAAAAAGCTTAGAATGTGTACTTAAAAATCATATTTGTAACTTACTACAAAATGTATGAATATTGTTTACATGTGTGAGTAATTTGCTTCCCTGCTGTCAGTAAGCAGAAAAGGTAAAAATGTGGATTTTCATTATTATCTTTTCAAGTAAACTTTGTGAAGAATTTTTACTATCATTGTACCATTAGCATAATGATTTTGAGAGCCTTATTTCCCCAGCTTTGCAATGGTGTGCAACTTTAAAATGTAATTAGAACTGGGAATTCACAGTGAAACTTTGAAAATAAGCTTTTAACATGTTAAGTAATGGAAACATTCTACTATGCAGGATATCCAAAGAAACATTCATACCAAGTTTGGTTCCAATTGATCACGTAGTGTCAGAGGAGAAGAGTTTTGAAAAATTGTAAAAGACGATGAATGACGACGATAGACACCAAGTGATGGCAATAGCTCACATGGCCTGTGGCCAGGTAACCAAAAGCGTACATATTCATTTTGTTTACTCATTATAATGAAATTTTTTACCAAATGACATCATGTCAAACATACACACTTAAATCATGTCTTGTAAATGACTCTACTACGCCAACTGGGAAACCAAGGCAGCTTTGGAACATCTTGAAGTCTTCAGTAACCACAGATCTGCAAACTGCCAAAGCCGTCTTGGTACCATGTTGGTTGTAGTGCATCACAAATACTTGAGTGAAATAATAAAAAGCAATCAGATTCTGAAATAAAAAACAATACTACAATTGTCAATTTGTAGAATAAACTAATATGTCATACATGTATATACATGTAAAAAACAGGTTTCACTATTCAATCAAGGAGAAAATTACAACTTTTTTTAAATTTTCAACCAATTAATTTCAATTTATATGGATAATATATGTATAAGAAAAAGGGCTATTTAAAACCAAAAAAATAGGGATTATCGGGCATTGCCAAAAAGAATTTTTATAGGAAATATAGGACCGGTTAAGGCCTGCAAATTGTGTCTGATCAAGCACAGATGTGATTCAGACTTGAGAATGACTAATCAATAGATCGATTGTCCAGGATGTGTAGTCCCATTCTAAAAAAAATGTTGTAAGTATTTATAGGTCTGGGAAAAGATAAAGAAACATGGTCCAAATCAGGACAAATTCAACTAAATCTTCCAAAAAAGAGTTTCTATTTTTTTAGATTTGCCATGCCCGACAGACTTTTTTCACTGAAAAATGGCAAGTCCGAGGTTCAATTTTTTTTTAGTCCAGGGTGTCTGGCTTTAGAAATTTTCAACCCCTGACTTTTCAAGAAAAAAAACTTACTTCTGGACATTCTTTGCCAAACCCCCCGGAACTGTTTGACTGATAACAAAATATATTTGTAATATCTTTTGCCAGCTCCCACTTACGAAAATGTACTTCAAAATCAAATTCAGCAAAAGTAAAAAATGACATGAAATCCACATTATGAAAAAGGGAACCTGCTTAATTTTTCACTCCCACTTAAAGCTAATAACTTCCTTGTGCATGTATTACATTTTACATGTGAATGATGTGTGAATGAGTTAACTAACCAGGCTTTAAAAGGGTGGGTAGCATCTTCCCAGTAGTCGAAGTGTTGGTTGTTATGATTTTGTAAATGTTGCCCATAAAATTCATGTATAAGTATAAAGCAAGTGTTTGGTAGAAGAACATCTTAACTGGTCCAACAGAATAAACCTCTTGCAGCCACGGGACTATAACGACTTCTGCATAAATATATGCGGAGTGTACCATAACCATGCAGTATCCCATCGACATGGTATCCACAAATGATTTGGGTTTGACATCCTTCCAGGTTAACATTGTACCAGCTGGAAACCGACACTGTAGAGTAATGAGAATGTCAGAATTGACCTTCTTAAAATCGAACCAATTACCAATTTAAGGGGTATTATAGTACAGGGGAGAGAAACCCATTGCAAAAGATGTAGAAATCTTTTTGGTAATTAGTTATACCATATTTTGACACGGACCTATTTACTTTACTATGACTTAAGTACTTCTATCATTAGTATCTGACTGGGGATACTACAGACAAAATTCGTCGTTCTAACAGCCTGTGACAGAGACCAGTTATAAATATAGATTTCATGCTACTTTACATGAACTAAGATTTTAAGAGTAATCAAGGGAACTAAGGTTATAGCGGTAATCAAAAGAATGTAATCCAGGGACAAAGACCAGACATGGAAAACAGACATACACAACAAAGGACATAAAGTAACTTATATAATACATATATAGTAACAAAAGCAAATGAGCAACTTGGACTCCACTAAAAACTGGGAGCATGTAAATCAATACATAAATATGACAAATGTTTTTACATGATGACTGTCAATATTCCTATTTTGCATGCCGGGTCGTTCAAATATTTGATTTTCTTTTATTTACTTCGCAATGTGGTATTGAATTAAAAATTGGATGTTTATATACTTAAACTAAATGAATGGAATGTACTTGGATGCACGGGTTCTGAAACGCCCCTGCATTACAATACATTTTATTCATTTATTTTGGAAATATAAACATCTAATTAATTCAGATTCAGTTCTGGTTCTTTTCCTTTATTATTTGTTTGTGTCTTTATTTCCTCTTTAAGAGGTATAATGACAATCCTTAAACAATTAAATGCAAACTAAAGATGCAATGTAATCAGAAAGTCAACTTGAAAAAAAAATTAAAGAGTACACAGGTTAAATGTGTATACTTAGTATATATATGTTTTATTAGGTGTTTTCTGCATTAGAATTTGCCCCAGAACTCAGGAGTAAATTATACTTCTTTCCAATGCATTGCATAACATGAATGTATTGTAGTCTCATGAAATTGTATGTATCGACTTTGATTGATGTCGATGGTTTTCCTAAAAGTACTTCAAGACCTGAAGATTTTTTAAATGAAACATTAAGTCGGCCATATTATTTTCCTTTTAAAATAAACTCTTGTAGTTTTTTAAAAGCTGATTTTTTATAGGTTTGCTCATGATTACACCAAGATTCATCTCACAGGGTCTGTCAATTAATTGTCATGTCTATAGTCATTGAATGGGCTAAACTTTATTCCTATATATTATATTTAACTTTTATATTTATTCAGATCTAAAACTTTATCACAAATATGTCCACAGTATGGCGAGATAACTCCAAAGCTTATCTTCTTCCACATATGACCTGAACACAAAATTTTCTCATCAACTAAGAGTAGAATTCTCTTTAACAGAAGAAATATTTCAACAATCAGATTATGACAGATACGTCAGATATACCATTCTGTAACATGAATATCAATCCAAATGAGATACTCATAAATACATCGATTTAGTGAATATTCACCTTGTTCACCCAATATTTACATGTATTAACAATATCTATAAATTCAATGTGAACATATCAAATGGTCTTATGCCATATTTTGATATGCAAAATTATCAGTTGTACTACATGATGTGGCACTTAAAACATTTTACTGAATATAAAAAATATATGATATCCATATAAATGTGAATAATATAACAATAACACTATGACTTTCACTTTAATTGTTCAAATTAATTCATTAACGACCACTAAGACAGACAACTCTGTCTAAGCTGAAGGCATCAATCGCCATATAACAAAGGGGGACATTCTGTAAACAAACACAAAATATATTGATCTTTAGTGATGGTTTTAAAACGACCAAATTTTGCAGTAACACATTTCTATACAGGTAAGAAGTCATAAATATTGCCACGAAAGTGAAATTATACGAAGATATTCAATGATATTCCTAAATTTCTTTTCCGACAAAATTTGTCGTTGGAACTCTCCGTTACTCCCCATTATAACTAATATTTCGACTATTGATTTCGGTAATATACTTCATTGTACAGCTATAAAAAATAAGTAGTTAAAATTCGTAGGCACGTATACATTTCCGTTCCAAAATGAACCTGATATATAAATGTAGTTAAGAGAAATCACACTTTTACCTTGCTATTCTTCACCTGAATAGTTGAACCGCCATCTTGGTATCCTGGGTTGCACATGCCTGCCAATTTTTCGTTTACATCAATGTTATTTTTGAGCATAAAATGCATTGCTTGCAACTAATGACAAACAAACGTTTGTGTGACCAACAATAAGGTATGGTCTAAAATGTGTAATACGCACTCGTACCCTACCAAATTTTACCCGTACCCAAATACTATTTTGCGCATTTCTTCATTATTACTTGCTATTTGCAGCTGAAACTTGGTACACATTTACAAAATAACATGATGGTTAGTATAGAATTAATGATTTTTAAAATGTTTGTCGAAAAAAAATGATTTAATTCCATTTACTCTTTTCAAAAGGTCTAAAATTTGTAAGCCTGAATACCCGAACTCAAAAATCAAAGTCCTGTATCTTTGTTATCTTTTCTAATTAATCGCATATTTATTTCATTGACGATGAGTAAAAATCGCATCAGACTCTGTTTATGAGACTGTTTTTCATTCTGGATAAAATCTTTCTTTGCTGGTACGGGATTTCCGCTAGGTACTATGCGAAATTCAAACTCAATCACTTCTTTTTTAAAACAATATCAAATCTTCAAAACATCATCCAAAGTTTTAAGGTGAAGTTTTAACCTCTTAATTATTTTAGAAAAAAAACCCGTAAAATTCGGACAGGACAACACATTTTAGACCTTTTGATTTCAGTAAACCGATCGGAACTCTGTATAGGGGACCTTCCAGATATCGAAAAAAAAAGACATCATCTGCAAGGAAAACAGTAACCGACAAGGTCCTTGAAGCGCTCACTAGCCCTGTCGTCCTAAACACGATAATTCCTCTATTAGCAGAAAAAATTGGTGAGACCCTAACCCTACTCATTGAAGACCAGGTCCAAAAATTCATATCTACACATATTGAGCCAATCAAAAGTGCTATCGATGAACATGAACATTTACTTAACAATCACAGAGAAAAAAAATTGTAAACAATTTGTATGGATTCAAAAAGTTGATCTACAGGTCAGAGAAAATTCAAACACATTAGATATGCGGGACTCAGAGATTGGGTCGCTTAATAAAAAAATCAAGATTTGGAAAACAGAATAGAGAGTCAAGAACAGTACTCTAGGCTAAAAACCACTAATTCCACTTCTCATAGGCTTCTATGCTAATTTCACAATATTCAATGGCTTCTCTGGACTTTACCTTAACTTTAACCTGCAGAGGACTATATATCAGCATGATTCTACATATGTCAGCTCACAATCCTCAGAATGGCATGTGGGGTTAGCAGACTTGCAGTGCAGTACTGGTCACCGGAAGTGAAGGGTCTATAAATAGCATGGGAAATCCCAGTGTTTTCACAAGATAGGGGTATATTTAAAAATCATTATGGAGATTAGGCTTCACATCACAAGAAGCAAAATGCACCTATAAAATGTACAGAAATGGTTTTCCTTTCAGAAACTGTTTAAATTTTTAAAATAAGATGAGAACTTTTTTCACAGCACTATGAGGAACAGGGGTAATTTCTGCGTAGGACTATTTTTGCCTACGTTCCAAATGCTCATTGGTTGAATTGGTGGTCTGTAACCTAAAGGGTCACTTTTTGTCTTAGAAAAAAATAAATAACTATACAGGTGTCTTCCTACACACATACTGAATGCATTTGCAAAGTTTCAGTGAAATGTGACAAGCACTTTTTTAAATATTTGATTTTTAAATATAGGATAACCAAGTTGTGCGAGCAAAAAAGTGACAATATTCTACCATACTTAAATGCATTAAATATTTGCAAAGAACTTTTTCTGACTTTTCAAATAAAAAATATCAATCACAACTTGTTTTTTAACAATATTAATGAAGAAATAGTTTTAAAAGTAATCATTTTCTGAGAAATTGGTCTATTTTTAAAAATTTATTTCTGACATGCCTCCCCCTTTTTCTTGATCACATGTCAAAAATCCTAAATCTTTAAATTTTCACAAAAGGTGATATATTTGGCTTTAAATTTGTAAATACGGTGTTTTCACATTAAAACATGACCAGTAAAGGGCACCTAAAGCAAAAAAAGTACTCAATAATGGATTTTCCATGTTGCCATAGGGGAATGCTTATATGGCCTTAACCGCAGTAATGAAAGTGAGTTTTTCCTCATTTCTAACCTAATTTTTGCTCAAATCTACACAAAACTTGATTTCAAGTGCTTATTACCACCATATTTAGGTAAATATAGCCCTCAAAGTTTAATATTTGATATTTTTACTAAATTTTCTACACTTTTTACAAGATAGGACATAAAAATCAGCGAAAAAGACCAATTTTCCATAATTTGGACCTATAACTTAAAAAAATGCATATTTTGAAGGATTTTTGTAGTGTATTCCTCTCATGGCAAAGTTAACAAGATCTTCAAGTAGTTTAAAGCTATTTCAAGAAACTTTTCATTTTGCCATGGCTTCAGCTTAAGACTAAAAACCACTAATTCCACTTCTCATAGGCTTCTAAGCTAATTTCACAATATTCAATGGCTTCTCTGGACTTTACCTTAACTTTAACCTGCAGAGGACTATATATCAGCATGATTCTACATATGTCAGCTCACAATCCTCAGAATGGCATGTGGGGTTAGCAGACTTGCAGTGCAGTACTGGTCACCGGAAGTGAAGGGTCTATAAATAGCATGGGAAATCCCAGTGTTTTCACAAGATAGGGGTATATTTAAAAATCATTATGGAGATTAGGCTTCACATCACAAGAAGCAAAATGCACCTATAAAATGTACAGAAATGGTTTTCCTTTCAGAAACTGTTTACATTTTTTAAATAAGATGAGAACTTTTTTCACAGCACTATGAGGAACAGGGGTAATTTCTGCGTAGGACTATTTTTGCCTACGTTCCAAATGCTCATTGGTTGAATTGGTGGTCTGTAACCTCTAGACGTACCAATCTCCGGTTCCACAACATTACAGTACCTGTCGATCAAAGGGGAAAAATAGTTCATCCTGTTAATACGGATGACATTATCGTTGATTTGTGCAACAGAGAGCTAGGTCTGAGCTTATCGGCCAGTGATATAAGCCGTAGTCATGTCATCGGTAAAGTCAAATATAGAACGTGTCAAGTAATTGTAAGATTCATGTCCTACCGTACCAGGGCTATGGTCTACTCAAATAAGAAATATTTGAAAAACAATGCAGATGGTATTTTCATTACTGAAAATGTCACCAAATTTAGAACGGACTTGACCAAAAAACTCTCTCAATTGAAATACAATGACAAAATACACGCATGTTGGAATCAGATGGACGCATCTTTGTTAACAGATTTGAAGATAGCAGGAAAGAAATCGTAAAAAACTTTGAGGACATCTCTAACTTTGAAAGAGGAATTGACCGATCAGCTCGCCACGCTCGATCAGAATCTGACCGCAATCCGGATACCAATGAGGATAACGACTCTCAACAAAACGGGGGATAAACTGTCCAATCAAACAAAATTGTTAAATTAACTTGTTGTCTCTACTTTTCGAATTTAAATGACTGACTACTATAATTTACAACTTACAATGCCTTCAAACTACTAATATAAAGACTGCTATTAATAACAGTTGATATACATTTATATATTTTTTTCTCATTATGGTTTAAGTAATAGAGTTGTGAATATTTATCTCATGTAAATTCAACTTTTGTAATGCTGTCTTTCGCAAATTATAATTTAATTTTTTCATTCCATTTTTTTATCTATCAATTAATTGCAAATAGGATGACTATAATCAAAATAATCATAAGTAATTATTTGTTCCCTTATAGTCATTCCATATTAAATATCACCACATGAATAAATATAAAACTACAATCAATTATTGTGTACTCTTAACACTAAAGAAACTGTTTATTAGACTTATTACCTGTATTTAAGCACACTTTATTTTTAGTTCTCTCTTTTTGTTCTCTTTAAGTATAGACCTTGGCCCTTTTTCAATGTTACCTCACTAGACGTACTGTACTGACCAGTTTCAAGACACAATCGAAAGTAGTGTCATTGAATACCTATCAAAAAATGTACGTGTACAATTAATCGACATTGAGAGATGGCAGTTGGTATTTCTCCCTCGCTCTTTTTAATCTCCTCAATCTCATATATTTTCGTTAGGCTTATCAACTACTTATGAAATTTTTAACTAAATAATTTGTTTTCAATCTTACAAATAACAAACTTATCATTTATGGTTTAATATTGTTTATTTCAATCCTTTAGATGGCCTCTTTTAGTCAAATTAGGGGGCGTCTCACAATGTAACGGGTATTTGAAAAAAAATAGTGGTCAGTTGAATAACCAGTTTTGATGTGGAAAGTATATATGATATTTGTATCAAAATAAAAGAACTACTAGAATAATATATTATATTTATCAAGTGGCTTTGATTTCAAAAAAGTTTGTTTTTGTTCTTTTGAATTTATTAATCATTGTACATTAACTGCGTCTTTCAGTTATATTTGAACAACTTATAATAATTTAAAGTCAGACCTAGTACTGAAAAGTATCATAGTATGTACCTTCACAAAAACCGTAGTAAAAGTAAAAGTTAAGTATATTTATTTTTCGACGATGATATTAGAATATTATCCAAATTCCCAAGAACGATTCACGGCACTTATTTACAATGCAAACCGTGTTTTTTTATTTTTGTTTAGTTATAATTTGTATTTCTTTTTTGAATTTCACTTTCGTGAAATCTGATGATGTGTGTGGTTGCGTATTATTGTTTGTTTTTTTTGCCGTTTAGCCGCCTTTTTGTGAGTATTTTTCTTAAACTGAGACCAAATGGGTAATTGTATTGAACAATATAGGGCGGCTATTGGTTTATTCAATCTTCGTGATTATTCATTTAAGACAGTTTGTTATACCTCTAAAAGTAATGATTATTCTATGACAGAAATATTACTTACAAATTTTAGGTGTTCACGTCGTCTCTCTTTGCATTCTCCAAAGCTTAAGTCCTAACATTAATATTATTTTCCTATTGTTTGTTTTAGTACACGTCCTTATCATCGGCAATATTGAAACAAACCCGGAAAGTGGATCTACCTCTAGTGTTAACGAATCCATATTCTCCATATGCAATATCAATATCCGTAGTCTGAGAAATAAGATCAATTTTCTAGAAAAATTTCGCAGATGAATTTAATATAGTAACCGTTACTGAAACTCACATAGATACAAGTTTCAATAATGATGACTTGCAGCTCCATTCTTTTTCTAATAATATTATCCGTAAGGATCGTAACAATACCGGTGGCGGTATACTGATCTTTGTAAAGGACGGTATATCAATGATACGAAAAGGTGAACTCGAAAACTCCATCCACGAAATATTATGGGTAGAGATAAAAGGTAAAGGTCAATGTTTTCTACTTTGTTGTATTTATCGACCAGAATGGACGAACGTTGACTTTTGGACAAGGCTAAACAACTCAATAGAGCTCAGTTACCATTTTAACGAAAATATTGTGATAACTGGTGATCTGAACTCGAATTTATTCAGGCTCCACAATAATAGATTATATGACACAATGAATCTCTTCAATTTAAAAAATGTAATTGATAAACCCACAAGGGTGACTGATCACAGTAGCACACTGCTAGACCCAATATTAATAAGTAATACAATTCAATATTCATTAACAGATGTACTTAAAGTACTATCAGAAATAAGTGATCATGATGCCCCAATAATATTTCTAAAATGTCCAAGATATGTACAAAAATCATTCAAGAGAGAAATTTGGTAATATGATAACATTAATTTAGAACATTTTTCGTCACAACTTGATAACGTTGATTGGGACGAACTTCTAACACCGAGGATGTCGATGGTATGTGTAAAACCTTTTCCCAAAGGTTTATTGGTATTGCAAGGGAGAGTATCCCAACAAAATTAATTCAGATAAGCAATAATGATAAACCGTGGTTTGATAGTCAGCTTAGAAAGGAAATTCGAAAAAGGGACTGATTTCGTAAAAAGGCTCTAAAAACAAAAAGAGAAACTGACATTAATAAATACAAAAAGCAAAGAAACAAAGTAAATAATCTTAAAAAAAAACATTTAAAAGAAAAATTCGAAAAAAGTTTGGATAATATTATACTCAATAATGCTGCTAACTCAAAAACCTCATATACCTCCACTAAAAATATTATTAATGACGAAAATATTGGTGATACCACATACGGAGACGACGATAAATGTAACTTGCTTAATAAATACTTCAGTCTAATTTCCTCTCTGGAGGACGAGAATGTTCCTCTTCCTGATTTTGAAGAAAAGACAAATATTTTCTTAACAGAACTTGAAATAAATGAATCTGAAATCGTAGACATAATAAAAACATTAGATCCCCATAAAGCATCTGACCCTGACATGACAAGTCATAGAATGTTGAAAAAATGCCCCGAAAAAGGAGCAATTCCTTTAAGAATTTTATTTAAGAAATCCCTAGAACAATGTAAGTTTCCCACCAGCTGGAAAATTGCAAATGTAATTGCGATCTTTAAAAAAGGAGACAATTCTCTTCCATCTAATTATAGGCCAATATCCCTGATAAGTTGTGTTGGAAAAGTGATGGAACGCATTGCTTATAAACATGTGTTTTACCATTTACAAAGAAATAAGCTCATTTATGAATATCAGTCTGGTTTTCTTCCACAATGTTCAACAGTTCATCAACTAATAGAAATTTATAATTGTATTTTAAATTCTTTAGAAAATAAGGAGGTAAGTTGTTTTGTGTTTTGCCATTTTCAAAAGCTTTTCATAAAGTATGGCATCATGGGTTATTACACAAAATGAAGTCATATGGTATATGTGGAAATTTATTGAATTGGTTTCAAAGTTATTTAGACAGTAGAAAACAAAGGGTAGTAAACAATCGTCTTCGCAACCTTGCAACGTTACAGCTGGTGTGCCTCAAGGCTCATTTTTAGGTCCTCTGTTATTTATAATACATATCAATCACATTGCTGAAAATCTTTTGTCCTTATGTAGGCTTTTTGCAGACGACACGTCTCTGAGCTACTCTGATCGTGACTTATCACACATAGAGACAGTGATTGGTCATGATCTCAGAGAGCTAAGTGATTGGTCCAAAAATGGCTCATGTCTTTCAATCCTGACAAAACGGAAATTATGTTGTTTTCTAATATTGAAACTCCCGAAATAAACTTTGTATTTAATGATAAAAATATACCAGTTACAGATATGCATAAACATTTAGGTGTAACATTTAGTAACGATGCAAAATGGAATAATCATGTTGAATGTATAATCAAAAATGTATCGAAACATTTAAATGTATTACGGAAACTTAAGTATAGTTTAGGGAGAAAGAAGCTTGAATCACTATATCCTACTTTTATTCGACCGTTATTTGAATATGCATGTGAAGTTTGGGACAATATGGGCGTGGGTTATTGCAATAAACTTGAACAATTGCAGCTAGAGGCTTTCAATCTTTACTAGTGCACGAATCATTTATAATGAAATCGGATGGGAGACTCTAGCACAAAGACGTGAAAGAAGAAAACTACAGTTGTTCTATAGTATTCAATATGATAATGCTCCAGAATATTTATACAATTTGATCCCACCAACAATTCAGAGTACAACAGTTTACCCCTTACGTAATGGAAATGACTTGATACATCCTTTTTGTCGACTGTCTTTGACACAAGACTCGTTTTTACCATCAACTATACGGTTATGGAATAAACTCAATTTGTCTGCTGGTAACATTGAATCTATAGGTAAATTTAAAACTGAATTAAAGAGGAGTAAATCAAATCCAGCAAACAGAGTTCCTAAATATTTCGAGTTTGGAAATCGTAAATTAAACATTATTTTAACACGATGTTCGGCCTCCTTTTTAAATTATGATCTCTCGAGAGTTAACATTATAACTGATCCATCCTGCCGATGTGGTGCTAGCATTGAAGATTCAAATCATTTTTTCTTTGAATGTCCTCATTATTCTGATATTAGAAACAGACTCCTTATTAATCTAAATTGGTTACCGGAAAATTGTCGAGTAAATTTAAATACCTTAACGTGTGGTCACCCGGCTCTTACCGATGAGCAAAATACAATAATTTTTAGTCATGTATATAATTTTATCCTGCAATGAGGTTATTTGTTATACAAATAAAGGTATACGGTTATTTTTTTGCTGTATCCGTACGTTAGCAGGTTATCGACTTTCTGGCTCCTCCCACTCACGTGATCGGCGGAACTACTGGTTTTTTCTGGTTTGCGTAAATTAATCATGGCCGCCACCATAGATACGATATAAACAAGTTGCAATTGCGTATCCGGTTAATCTTTTTTTTTTGCTGTTTTGTTTCATTTTCACCTAAATGAAATAAAAATATTTTATGTAAACCAAATAATGATTTTTTTTTGTATTTTTTTCATCGTCATATATATGGCAAATCCAAAATCTCGTTCAGATTTGATTCATTATCAGTTTGCAGACGACCTCCGCTGTCATTTCAGTCATGTCGGACTCGGAGCCAGAGTGTCCGTCACAATTTAACATAAACTGGTCCCCACTTAAAGAAATTGAAACATTACAATATGATAAAACTCTTGAAGAGACAAATGACCAGGAAACTGTTATGGTCTTGGATTTATTACTGCATAAACCCCAAGATAATGAATCAGAGGAACACTACATTATAGATCTGCCCATACAACTGCCTCCTCTACTGCAAAAATCTCAAACAAATATTTCAAATCCAAAAGAAACTAGTGCACAAATTTCACCCCTGAAATCTACTGCCATATACCAAACAGAAACAAGTCAGCTTCCACCTTCCTTGCGAAATTTAAAACTTTAATGTTCTTAAAAGGATCTAAGAGGTTCCATATTGTATAATCAGTATCATTGATACTGTAAGTATATTTATAACAACCACATACATCATCACATCATCACAGTATTTGCTAGTTATATCATGTCAATATTATGTTTGTATATTTATTGTATTGTTTTTGCATGCTTTATATATGTATTGTTACACACTGCATATGGGAGAAGACTTAATAAGTTTGTCTAACTTGTGTCTAATCCCTTTTGCATAATTACGCAAATAAAATATGTATAAACTAAACTAAACTAACCGATCAAACCAGAAGTATCAGAAAAGAATATGCATCATTTTCTTGATGAGAAATGAACTGCAGCGGACTCTTCCACATCTTCCAGTTCTTAACATATTGTAAGAATGATTATTTTAGCAAAACATTATTAGCGTACGAGGAAAAGTTTGTACGGGTATGGGTACGGATCACACATTTTTAGACCCAAACCAACAATCAGGGATATAAAAGAGAATCGTTTCCCTTTAACATTTCCGGTAATAACCATTGAAAACCAAGATTCTAGCGGAAATCAAAAGAATGTAATTCAGTGACATAGACCTGACATGGAAAACAGACACACACAACAAAGAACATAAACTTACTAAAATAATACATACAAAGTAAAAAAAAATGAGCTACTCCACTAAAAACTGGAAGCACGGACCAGGTGCACCGATAGGATCAGCGTCCTCTGCTTTTCTAGAGACACCCGCCGATAAAACATAAAAAGTCAAGTCCGGGGTAGAAGAAAGAGGGAAGAAAAACTGACACGTTGAACAAATTAGTTTTCACGGGTGCGGAAGGATACACTGTAACGATCTACGAGTTCGTGCATGGTGACGACCATAAAACTTCTGTAGTAATGACTTCAATCTTGTAGCAACAAAACCCTATTCCGAAAGGCTGCTTGTAAGAAGTATAGCGCGATACAACTAGTCTGCGTAATTACGGCAAGCTCTGGCAAAACGTATGACTTAACGCACGCTGTTCGTACTTGTTTCAAAATTACGGCGTAATCGACCATTAAAAATGCGATAAAACTAATTAACCTGTAGAAATCTATCGAATTATGAATTATTCTTAAAGAATATGGGTGTAGCAATAGCTGGATAAATGTCTAAATAAAGCGCTGTAGTCATATATACATCCTAAAAATGTTGTAATCTGTAATCGTTCAGCTGTCCCAGGTAACATTTTTAGTCGCATGAATAATTTCAAAATAACATAGAAAATTTGTTTTTTTTATAATAAAACGAAATTAAAAAAAAAGGCAAATATCCACGTCTTTTAATGTTGTTTTATTTTGACGTCATGGTGACCTCATTCCCCAGCAATTGTTCAGAAATACCAAGGAAAAACTGTCCCATAGAACACAACAGAACAAGTACACCAATTCAAACAAAGAAAAAGGAGTATCATATATGGACGGAGGTACATTCTTTTTACATTTAAGTAATATTATTTTACTCAAAATCATAAATTTCAACATATTTTAAAAGAAAAACAGAGTTTTACGAAATAAGGCAACTTTTATTGAGTCTTACAAAATGTCACACATGCTCTTTTTCGTATTACGGCAATTTATGCAAAGGTCACGTCTTATTTTTACATTCCGTTTTTCAACAACAACTGTTTTCTGAATGTTATTTTTCTCAGCTTTTCATTAAGTCCTAGACGTTTAATTTCTGATTCTTATTACTCTTACAACATTATATTTTATACATTGCATCTACCCAAAAGAACTTGAGATAAAGGATACTACAGACATTGCGAAGTCAGCCTCATATCTTGACCTACACTACGAAATCGATAGTAAAGGACAACAGTTGACCACACTTTACGACAAACGTGATGACTTTTCATTCAGAATTGTCAACTTTCCTTTCATCTGTGGCAACATCCCTTCGGCACCTGCGTATGGAGTGTTCATATCACAACTCATACGTTATGCCAGAGCTTGCCGAAACTACGCAGACTTTTTGTATCGCGCTAGAACTCTAACAAATAGGCTTCTGGAACAGGGTTGGGTTATGTTGCTACAAGATTGAAGTCATCACTACAGAAGTTTTATGGTCGTCATCATGAACTCGTGGATCGTTATGGTGTATCTATCTTCACCATGGAAACATATTTATTCAACGGGTCATAGTTTTCCTTTTCTCGTTTGTCTACCCCGGACTTGACTTCTTATGAACAACTCGGCGGGTGTTTCTAGAAAAGCAGAGGACTCTTACCCTACCGATGCACCTGGTCTATGCTCCCAGTTTTTAGGGGAGTCCGAGTTGCTCATTTGCTTTTGTTACTTTGTATGTATGATTTTAGTTACTTTATGTTCTTTGTTGTGTATATCTGTTTTCCATATCTGGTCTTTGTCCCCGGATTACATTCTTTGATTACGGCTTTAACCTTGGTTCCCTTGATTACTCTTTTAGAAATCTTACAAACTGTCACAACGCCATGAAAATCACGTTTTCAAAAACGGTAAAAGCGACGTTCCGTAAGTGTGGTTGGCGATTTTTTCGCATGAGTTTACACTTAACAGCTACAATTCGCATTATCAAATTAGAATTTTATTCAAAACAACAATTAAAATGCGATATTGTCGTATTTTTTAAGAAAAAAATCACCAGTGCGGTTTCGAAAATGTCATTCTTATAGTAAAAGACACACATCTAGATTAACCATTAAATTAAATATTCATGTATGTTGCTTAAAGTTTTTGATTATAAAAATATTCGCAACTAGGCCTATAAAAACCTTTTTTTATTTTTACAATCACAGTTTTCCTAGTGATAACGTTAATACACGGGTTCGGTGAAAAAAAAACTATCATGAGAAAGAAAGGATATGGGGAAATGTTATATCAAATACACAGCACATCAACCATGGCAGGAACATTTATTTTTTGTGTTTCCCCCAAAACGTCGTAACGTTATGTTACCACTGTAGGTACGAACAGCGCGCGTAACGTCTGCATTGTGATATAAAAACTCCATATGCAGGTCCGAAGATGTTTAGACCCCCTATAATTATATACAATAATATAAACCAGTGGATACCTTAGACCCCCAATAATTATATACATTAATATAAACCATTAGTTACCTTAGGGTCCCTATAGTTATATACATTAATACAGTGGCGGATCCAGGGGGTGGGGCTGAGAAAATTGCAATTTTTGAAAATTATTAAAAAATTGTTCAAAATACCTTCAGAATGCAGAATTAGTGGTTTAATATTTCAAAATTTTCTTTGGGGGCATGCCTCCAAAGCCCCCAGCAAACTCGGAACACTTCGTGATCCTCACCGAAGATCATATCAAGAATTTTGTTTTGACATTTATATGTATAATACTCAACTTGATCTATTTATTCATTGATAAAGAAATGTATACGTTGTTGGTTGAAATGTGCCATGGCAAACCGTAAATTAACTGTTAAGTACAATGTCATATTGGCATTGTAAAATTCGCAAAAGTAAGATGACGATGTTACACGTAATCATAAGACTTAAATCCAAGCAAATGATTGCACAAATCGAATATGGAAATTTGTACTAAAGAATAATCCAGGAAACCAAGATTCTAGCGGAAATCAAAAGAATGTAATACAGGGACATAGACCAGATATGGAAAACAGACATACACAACAAAGAACATAAAGTAACTAAAATCATACATACAAAGTAACAAAAGCAAATGAGCATCTCGGACTCCCCTAAAAACTGGGAGCATGGACCAGGTGCATCGGTAGGGTAAGAGTCCTCTGCTTTTCTAGAAACACCCGCCGAGTTGCTCATAAAAAGTCAAGTCCGAGGTAGACAAACGAGGAAAGGAAAACTATGACCCTTTGAATAAATCAGTTTTCATGGTACAGATGGATACATTCTAACGATCCACGAGTTCAAGATGACGACCATAAAACTTTTGTAGTGATGACTTCAATCTTGTAGCAACCCTGTTCCAGAAGCCTATTTGTTGGAGTTCTAGCACGATATAAAAAGTCTGCGTAGTTTCGGCAAGCTCTGCGATGTGAACACTCCATACGCAGGTGCTGAAGTGATGTTGCCTCAGATGAAAGGAAAGTTGACAATTCTGAATGAACAGTCATCACGTTTGTCGTAAAGTTTGGTCAACAGTTTTCCTTTACCATCGATTTCTAGGTGTAGGTCAAGATATGAGGCTGACTTAACAGTGTCTGTAGTATCCCTTATCTCAAGTTCTTTGGGGTAGATGCAATGTATCAAATCCCCGAAATTAGGATTGTTTAAAGATAAGCTATGTTACACAGACTTGTTTTATGATCACTTCATTTTGTAATGACGAAAGTCCTTTTCTTGAGACAAAATTCACTTTTGTGTCAGTAAATTTAGTTCTGTGTCACAACATTTAGTTCTGTGTCACAAAATTCAATTATGTGTCACAAAATTCAAAATTCAATTTTGTGAGACAAAATTCAATTTTGTGTCACAAAATCACAAAAAGACCCGCGGTTACTATATCCAATGAGAAACCTTCTTACAAAATCGTGATGAGGGAATTCATTTGCATATTCAAAGGATTCCGTAAACTAATTTGTATACGAAATTGACTATTGTGACACAAAATTGACTTTTGTGACACAAAATAGAGTCCCATCCGGCGCCCCCTACTGAGCCCCTTGTTACAACAGAAATAAAGAAACTGAATATAAATTACACAAATGTACAAACTTAAGACTACTAGCAGTTAATTGACATGCCAACTCCAGTCCAGTTTAAACCTACAAAAAGTTATATGCACAATCAATGCCAATTCTATCCATGCGGGGTTGAATAATCAAGGGCACCAATGTTACAGCGGTAATCAAAAGAATGTAATCCAGAAATTTTAAAATTGTATTACCAAAAAAAAAATGCCATCGTTATTTGACCTTTAGTTTATTGTCATCGTTCTGTTACCGCTGATTTTGTTACTTTTGTTGTCAGGGCCTTTCATAGCTTACTTGAAGGTATGTTTACACTTATTGAAAACATTTTGGTGATCGCTCTAAGTATTTGCTATTTTATAGAGGTTATACGATAGTGCATCTGTTGTGTTTCACCATATCTGTTTCCTTTTCTACAGTAAAAAACGACCGGAAGCTACTAATTTAACTCTTTATAGATGCAATTAATATGACTAAGATTTCCCATCACAAAAACGTCACGAAAAAGATTCACCCATATTTCAAAGATAAATCAATACCGATTATTTCATATTCGTATACTTCACATATTGCATCCAATATATATAAAAGGTTATTGCACGACCACTTAACTGTTCTGGCAAAATATCTTCATTCAGATATGGCATTCCGGTCACGTCATTGCAGGAGATTTAACCATCATAGAAAACATTAGGTCCTTACTAAAGGTCCCAAGTACTGCGAACCGCGCTCCTTAAATTGGATTTATAACTTTTGAAATTCTTATGGATGCCATGGAGGACCACACAAGAAAATGGACAAAACGAGCAACAGAAGAAGATATTGATTCACTGTCAGAGTGGGTAAAGGCTTTGAGGTCTTTAATTTTGAAACGTATGTGTGTTTTAAGTAGGTCAATGCTACATCAGTTTAAAAAAAACCCCGATATAGCAAAAACCTCTACTGCTACCACACTCTCCAAAGAAGAGGTAGTGGAAAACCATACATCAGTGCTATCCCCTTCTGGTCTTTCTACGGTACCCAAAGATGACGATTGTTCGAGTCCCACAGAGGGAACGACAAAAATTTGACAGTTCTAACATCGTTGGGAATTTTTCAGACCCTTCTATATATATATTTCTATACGTTCACATATCTTCCCTGTATCAATTTAATCCGATGCAGCAGTGTAGCGAATCGAGTCGTCACATTCTGAGACGTATGTATAATATTGATTTGTTGTGACATGAATTGTTAATTTGATCCTCTCTTCCCTGTATCAATTTGATCCGATGTAGCAGTGTTAACAGTGGAACTGTTAAGTAATTTTCCTCGCCATTCATAGTCGATTAAAATAACCTTTATACAATTTGGCATACATTTGATATATATACTGTACATTGGAACAAAACAAATTCAGTTTTATAAAATTTGCCCAGTGCCATCCATATCATAGGATCTGACATGTCTGATCTTTACATGGACAGCCTCCTAATACATCTGCAAACAATACTTAATTTCGTTTAATCAAATTATCAGCAAATCTAATAACACCGTGTTTATACAGCACAATTATATTTTGCATAAATTATGTACAAGATAAAATTGAATCAGATTAATGGTTATAAAGGCTTTTTATAATTAAATGGTATGTACTGAATATTCTTTTTATATTGTACGCAATAATCTTTCTCCAAACATATGGGCAATTAAAAACTTTAATTGTTTTTCAACATTCTGTTCGTGTAGACAATGAAACTGTTCATTATTTGCCTTTTCGGCCGACTGGCGCAGTGTGCTGTATCAATTAGGGTTAGGGTTTAAGAAAATTATTAAGGTTGTGATACCGCATGATTATAAGTGATATTTCACAAACGAAATGTGATGTACCATAAGACCGCAGGCTGTGTATATGCCACATCAGGGCGTATTCCGTAACTTTGCATCGATATTTTGTCTGGCGTAAATTTACAACAAAAATGCATTGTTGTCTGAAGCTATACATCTTGGCTCGCTTTTCACCGCACCGTTAAACCTTTTATAGAAAGTTTGCTTATATTTGTAGCTATCAATTGAATAATAAGATGAGCCTTTTTATTTTCTTATAGTATACAGTTATTAAATGGGTTGGATGCAATAGACCAGAATATTTGTCCTGAGGTACTGAGAACACTTGATCATTCTCAGTACCTCAGGACAAATATTCTGGTCTATTGCATCCAACCCATTTAATAACTGTTTTATTACTTAATTTGTCTATGAGATATAATAAAGAATGGAAATGGGGAATATGTCAAAGAGACAACCATTCGACCAGGAATAGGAAATTGACCGCTCCATGTTTACGAAGTCACATCTACGTTTTTACACACGAGTTTTTTGTGTGTAAAGTCCAATTCAATGAAGCGCTTAAAAAAGGTTCAACCAATCAAAAGGCGTAGATAAAGGTCATTATGGGGTCAGTGCAATAGGCTCCTCAAGGAGACTATTGCACCGTGCAATAGTACATCGACAGTGCAATAGATCGCCCTGTCCTGAATAAATTTTGAAAACAGAGAAAAATATGTGTATATTTAATAAACAAGATAAAACCTTATAATTCATAATTTCTTCTAAATCGACTTGTTACCTGTTTTAAAGTGTCCGTTTCTGTAGGAATCAGGCAGTGGGTGAAACATGGCATACAAGAAAACACCATTTTGATAGTTCAATTTGACTGTTTGCCCCATCAGAATGAAGAAATATCATGTTGGTGCATTGAGTTATAATTTAATTGAAATACACTGAAAATAAACATTTTAATGCCAGATAACTTTGTCAGAAATCTCATTTTTCTTATATTCGTTTGAAATAAATTCTGAGACAATCCAGTGATGCAGAGATCAAATAATTGCCTTTTTAAATAGGGAAAACTTCCTTGAGTGAAATTATGTTTCTGATTTTCCCATTTTGCCTGATTCTTAAAAACAATTACACTTAAATAACATGTTATGTTAGTATACTATTATTGATAATTGGGCATGTTTAACTATTGCGCATTTTCGTATATATCACCGTCATTATAAAATTTACCTACATATTTGAAATAATATGTCCATACAATCATGACAATAATCTTTGCAAATCGCCAGCCACGTGCGCTCATCTACCGTTTTAACTTCAAAGATGCATGCAATTTTAAGTCCGTGTGCCTCAAATAACGGTTGATTGCAGGTGTTTAACGCCAAGGAAGCAATATTTCAGCTATATCAAGGGGATGAGCATGATGAGAATGATAAAATAACATGAAATGATGGTGATGACACAATGATAACAGGGTCGACGACGAATTTCGATTGCTACGGGAAATAGGGAGAGATAGTTAAGGTCAGGCAATTTAACTCCCTGCAGCAGAGCCAATGTTCCTACTTCTGTCAAATACCACAACAGGGGCCTCTTTCAAGTATTAATACTTTCTGATTTATTGCTAATTCTGTTTATACATTCATCAGTTAAAAAGAACGTTTGGTTGATATAAGTGACACAGTATAAAAAGTATCTCAGTAATTCTTGTTGATTTTGTATTGCAAAAATTCGAAGATAAAATATGTGTGTAAGTCCTTTGTGCAACCATTACACAGGATTTGTTTCTATAAAAAGCAAGTATTCTCTTTTTTACACTTGACGCAGTCTGTTTACAGAAAATGAAATACAGTACGCATGAAAGGGAACTTTGAATATTGACGACAGTATGGCACAGCCAATACCAAAACCTTTCTTCATACCCTTTTTATTATGTAAATCAGAAATTTTTGCTATGATAAAAATTCCAAGAGAAAATATGTATATACGTCCTTTATGCATATACTAAACAAGATTTGTTTAACAAAAAGAACTAATATTCCCTTTTTTAAACTTGACGCAGGTTGTTCACAAGAAATGAAATACATTATAAACGAAAGGGAAGTTTAAATATTGACGATGGATAACACAGCCACTTGCAAAACTTTGCTTCATACCCGTTTTAAAATAGTACAAATGGTAAAATTCTACGGCTTCATTCAAGACAAATGAAAAAGCAAATCCTAGCATTATTTCATATACTGGAGTATTTGTAATTTGCCATATAGAATAGTGTGTTTGAAGAATCAGACGCGGGGTCGAACGTGCGATAATGCCCGGGCATAATTACGTCGCTATGCTTTCTTGACATTTTAACGCACATCAATGCATACAGCACGACCAAGCTAAAACCAATATGAATTAATATTTTTCTCTGATATAAAATAATTAGTAATAATGAAATGAATGTGACAACATACTGTGAAAGTACTTTTATTTGTAAGTACCAATTTTCATGGTTCAGGGAAAAAACGTAAGTTCGTAGATTCTTAAGTTCGTAAAATTTACAAATCCATCATACAACTGAATAGGACATTTCCTTTTCGTTGGGAACAAAATATCGTGGTTTTTTGTCCCCACGAAATACAAAAAATGAATGTTCTTTGTGCATACATGATTTCCTGTAGCAAAACTAAGTATACTTTTTGTATTGGACGAATGATGTTTAAGGATATCAATGCATTATTTATGAATGGGAAATACATATGCTGACGATTACATGGAACAGTCAATAATCATGTTGTACGATTTTACTAGTATGTATCTATCTGGCTGTTTTTTACTTGATTTCTTTTTGTATTCACTATTAAAATTAAAAAAAGTGAATTATATATAGTATTTTTTTTCTTCCAATTCTCGAAGAGTGATTAATTGTACACGGCTTTTTCCAATGAATGCCAATTTCATGAAACTTTACAATTCGATTGATTATTATCGTTGTATTGTTTAATTGCTTAACGTTCCTCTCTCGATGAAAGTGTAGCGAAAAAAATGCTTATTTTATGATAACTTTACAATTACATCCGTAAATGCTATTTTTTTTACATGAAACGCTACGAAAGGGTTATCGGAAATTGATTCTACTGATTAAAAAAAAAACTTAGAACGATTTAGATAGTAACCAAAGGAACCAAGATTCTAGGTTAAACTCTCCATTCAAATATGATCCTTCTGGTCACGTCATTACATGAGATTTTAGCATCACCGAAAACGAATCTCTGCGTAATATCCTTTTTAAAGGACACAAGTACCGTGAACCACGCTCCGTTAATTGGAATTATAGCTTTAAAGTTCTTATGAATGCCGTGGAGGACTACGCAAGAAAATGGATAAAACGAGAACAAGAAGACATTGATTTTCTGTCAGATTGGATAAAGGCTGTGAGGTCTTTGATTTTCAAACGAATGAAAGTCTGAAGTAGATCAATGAGTGTTAATGCTAAATCAGTTTTCAAAGACCCCGATGTAGCAAAAACATTGTTTTCTATACATGACAAATATATTGTAGTACCAGCAGACAAAGCCCAAAACAACATTGTTTTGTTTGCAAAACGGATTACATTAAATGTTTATTATCAGAGGTAGACGTAGAAAATAATAGCAGTGATAAGACCTATACTGCCGCTACACTCTCCAAAGAAGAGATAGTTGATAACCATAAATCTGTCCTATTTTCTTTTGGTCTCTCTACCAAAGACGATGATTGTGATTTACCGTCTATGTACTGGATTCCTAAACGCCACAAGAATCCATACAAACCACGTTGCATAGCTGGATCTGCACAATGTACCACCAAACCTCTTTCAAAACTTTTGTCTTCTATACTCACAGCTTTCAATGAGGATCTCCAGTCTTACCACAACACTTGTTACTCCCATAGTAGTATTAATTCATTGTGGATCCTGAAAAATTCAAAAGATCTTTTCGAGACCCTCAATGCAAGTTTTTATCAGAATATGACAGTATTAAAACCTATGTTTTCAACACTGGATACTTCTATTCCGCATACTCAGTTAAAATCCCGACCCCAAAACATTATATATCGTTGTTTCTTCATAAAAGATGGTACACCTAGATATAAATATATAGTTCTTAGTAGAGTTTCTTCAAAGCCCACACGAAGGTGCTAAAGGGATATTGCTTCGGTTGAAAGGAAGGTTGTCAACATGGTATGACAAGCCATCGCGTTTGTTGTATGGTTTGGTCATAAGTTTTTCTTTTCCATCGATCTGTATGTGTAGGTCAAGACATGCAGTTGACCTCATAGTATCTGTAATGTTTATTTTAAGTGTTTTTGGGTAGATGCGGTGTATTAATTCTCACAAACTAGGATTGTTTAAAGTCAATACGTAATCTATATTGTGAAAAATGAGATCAAAAGATCTAACTAAACAAAGTTCTATCATAAGACCACCTAGTATGTTATACCTACTAGAATGAAGAAATAGGTCAGCGACTAGCGGAACAATTTGTTCCGATTGGAATACCGACCGTCTGCTGAAAACATGGTCCACCACATTGGAGAAATACGTTATTTATTAAAAAATCCATAATTTTAACATGAACAATCTCTACCAAATCTACCTATTCGTATCTAGGTGTTCCATCCTTTTTTAATAACACCGATTACAATGCCTTTGAGTTGGGATCTAAAGTGAATATTGGGATAATTTTATAAAGAATTTAGGCATTTAGGGGTTCGAGAAGACCTTTCGATTTTTACAAGATCCACATTGAATTGGTACAACTTTGAGAGTAATAAGTGTCGTGGTACATTATGTAAGATTGAAGACCGAAAATCCGAAAATTCAAATTGCCACGGGCTATTAAATTCCGTATGATTGTTAAGTTGTTGTACCTCTGTGCATATGCTTGAAATTCCTGATTTTTACTTAGATATTATTTTATTTTTTTAAACGAACTTTATCCATTATATTTAAAAAGCTCCTTTTCATAAGAAACTGTCAGAGAGATATATTTTCATAAACAACACATATATTTAACGAAAAAGGTTTTTTTGGCATTTTGTTTCAATTTCTCTCCGTATTTCTTTTTTTCTCCAATTTTCATCAACTCGTATGACGATTACAAAGGTGTTAGATTATAAACTTTGAGGCATGGTTAATTCAATGACAGAAATCGCATTTTACCCGTGCACATACCTCTTTCCAAGTTTTTCCTTATATACAATCGGGATTCACATGGTTGGGCGAAAAATAATAGGATAACTTTCGTTGAGGAAATAGACACCTTGAAATACCGAAAATTGTATACATAATATCATACATATTTCATCAAAACAAGAGTTAAAATGATCGATCATTTTTTAAACCAATCAGAAATCCGTCTGTTAAATGTTTTCTCTCTATTTTTCTATTTTAGCTATTCACGATTGCTTTCGTTTATTGTTAAACTTTTCTAGGTACGACTAGCCCTGCTAATATTTGCTCTTGATATGCCTTCAAGAATTTGTTTTTCACTGGCAGCAATTGCTGTTGCAATTTTCCTGCAGGCAAATGCAATAAAAGGTAAGTTCTTAATTTTGTTAAGTGTCCATATGTTTCTTTTATACCTTTTTGCGTTAAACATGTTAGGTATTTTTCATCGTATCAAATAAATGAATTATTACTTGCTACATTTATGATGCTCGTTTCTCTTTCATTCTTTGTACATTTACATTGAAATATGATATAATCTTAGTTGAAGCGAGGAAAATAATGCGCTATAAAACCTGGATCTACCCACCAATTCATAACCATTGTGTTTTGCCGGGTTTCGCCTAAATATTGCCATTAGTTATACCCACTTTCCTTTTTCATGTTTTCTTCTGATCATATCTAGAATTTATCACTTCGATAATTTTGTTATTATCTTCCGTATACTGGACATGTTTATTAAGGTTCCGCTTAAGGAAAAGAAACCAAAATCAGAATGTTCAATATTTTGTTAGTGTATGCCATAATAACATTATATCATATACCAAAATATTCCTCTCATTTAGCACAAGCTTTCTAAGCCATTTAAAAACATTTTCCCATTACTGTAATCCTTGAATCTTGTATATAAATGTGCCAGACTGCCAATGAATACACATCTTTTGTAAGTCCATATTTACCTATAAAAAGTAAACAAAAATATTTATCAAACATGTATCTAGTGCAAGTTCCCCTTTGGAACGGATTCTAAATCTTAAAACTACACTTAATTGTAACAAGTAAATTACTCAAAATTAATTTAAATGGGAGCCATTTATATTGGGACTACTTTCAATTCTATAGCTACTTTCACTTTCTCTTTAGTGAGAAAAATATGGAAGGCCATTTGGATCTAATTCAATGTGTTAGGATTATATAACAAAAATTAAATTAACCAATTAAAACAACTACCACAATATTTAAAAAAAAGCATGATAGATTTTTTCAAGTTAAAAATAGTTTGCTGAAATGATAATGTACACGTGTATCTTTGTGAAAAATAAACACATTACCTAAACAAATTTCTTTTTGCAACCCTTAAAATAAGGACAATGTTGTTGATTTGATTAGCAGACCAAAGACTTTTTCAGGGTAAATAAGGAATTGGGATTTTAGGTTAATATTGTAAGATTTGTCATTCAATATGCCATTTTGGGAGGCAGAATAAAGGGGTTAAGTTCAAAATTTTGAAACAAACTGCTAAATTTTATTCAATTGGCCCCTGAGAGATGGTTGAATCAAGCAACCTTGGTGAGCATGGTAACATTTACCCCATGAGCACACATCTTCACTCTAGAAAAATTCAATTCCAATACCAAAAATTAAATTATAAAATTAACCCTCCTTTTATAATCAACTATAAAATCAATTCTATTAAAGTTGTATTGCTGCCACCTACTTAACAAATTTGAAGGTAATCTCAAATAAAATTCTTTGCCGGTTGCAGATTGATATGACTGCAGATGTTGAACCCTGAACATTTGGGGCAAGTATGGACACACCATTTAAACTTTACACAGCTACGAAATTTGATAATGATTAGATATTTGACACAGGATGAAAGTTTGACCAGAACCAATTTGGTCACTTTTTGCCATTATTCCAAAATGGTTCCAGTAAAAACCTGTAAAAAAACCAATTCCAAATTCCTGTGGAAAAATGGAACATCGTGGTACAATTTCAAAGTGATCCATTTTTTTCACTAGAGTTATTGTCCAGAAATCATAAAAAAAATATTTTTTCAGGGCTCATTTGTGACCTCTGGATCAAGTCACAACAACAAAAATCAATCCCAGTCTTTGTTCCGTTGTATGGCACCTTGTAGTAAAACTTGTATGAGATCCGTTCACATTTATTCAAGTAACTATTAAGACATAAGTAAAACATGATGGTTTCAGGCCCCTTATTCCTCCAAGATTCAAGTCTAAACCCCAAAAATCAATCCCACTCTTCCTTTAGTGGTACATTGTACATGTATATCACCTTGAAATAGAATTTCAAAGAGATTCATTCCCTAATAGTCAATATTTTGTTTGGACATCAAGAGAATGCATGTTTCTGGCCCCTAATTTCTGAAAAGTTCAAATCTTTATCCCTAAAATCAATCCAAGTCTGATCATTGTATATAATATTAAGGAACAATATCATAGACATTCCTATGCTTGTACTGGAGTTCTGAAGTTGAATTCTATCAACTGCTTTTTTAAGCCCCTTATTCGAAAACGGTTGAGCTATAAACCCCATCATCAATAACAACAAGTCTAAATTGTTAATTGTTTAACACTGAAGTCCCCCTCCCAATAAAGTTAACCCCTTAGACAGTTTTCTAGGAAACTCAATCCTATCTAAGATTAATTGGTACTTACAAATCATTAAAGTTTTAAAACAACAAGTCAGAAATGGAGGTGCTATCACAGTGACTTTGACACAAAAAGATTTTCTAAGCTGATTTTTGTAATGATGTAGCTCTGTAGATGCATATGGAGTTTCTACAAAATTAAATTAATAATTAATATTTAGCCCCAAAGAACTGCCAAAAATGTGATTAAGAAAATAAGGTATAATTCAAAATAACTATTACATATTGAAAAAAATCCATAAAATTTTTTTAATTTAAATGATCGAGAATTGTTGAATTTTCGCAACTTATTGCATTGACAACCTGACGAAAAGTTTAAATCAAAGTCAATTGTAAATAAAAAGTAGATGAATACCTGCATATACTCACAGATTTTAAATAATCAAACATTTTGTCTCCGTGTTTACATGCTTGGCGTCACCGAACAACAGCTCACACGTAACCGGATGTCATACGTCGTAAAATAAATCGACAGCGAAACGTTGTACAATATAGTATTAATACACGTGACAGTAAACAAGATGAATATTTTTTTTCCAATTAAGAGTATATTAAAAATTGAGAAGGGTAATCTTAACTTCATTGTAAAATTAAAAATAGTTAGTAATACATTTTAGAGTGGAGGGACACATCAATCTATTTTCGATTTGGATAGATCTAGTTGTGCTGGATCCAAACAGCAGTTTCTGATGAAAACGACTATCACCATAAATACTTTTTAGTTACAGTTGTGCAAAAATATTTTTTGGGTGAAATGTTGTCGACATTGACCAGATTGGTTCAGTATCACTCGAGATTTTAGATTGTTTTTATACTGCTCACCAAGATTTAAATATGGCGGCTTCTGCCATGTTGACTTGAAAGTGAAAGTAACCATGAAGGGCGTGAAATACAGAAATTCGTTACCTGGAAGGGGTAACTTGCACTAGATAAAGGTCTAATGAGTTACTGGTAACGATTTGGTATCATTTAAATGTGTACTGTAGTGACCCTACTTTTTTTTTTAAATTCTCAAAATAACTACATTTTTTTTTCGATAATTACACTATTTTTGATAAGTGGCACATCAACATAACATTAAATATATGAAGATAGTAACAAAAGTAACTTCTTAGCCAAGTTTCGAGTCTTTTTATGATGTAATAACGAGGAAATTAACAACTGACATTTTCCTTTAGCGGAACCTTAATGTAGTCTTATATGGATCTGTAGTGGACTTATCAGAATTTTGGTATTTTTAGATCCATGTCGATATCACTACTGTGCTAATGGTTGCAAGTGTATAGTAAATTGTTTGTCTATTATAATTGGCATTTCGGAAAACGTCGAACTGCAAATTGCCAATGTGATAGCTAATGGAAAGTTGTGCACTGAGACGGTAAGTCTCCGAAAAAAGAACAAACAAGTATAATTCATAATATCATCTACTAAGCAGAACTTATTAATTTCTTTCACATCAAATGACCTATATACATTATATAATTCACAATATAACTGTCGGGGAAAAGTAGCAATTATTTGTTCACGATTCTTAACGACCTCCGCACACGATCAAACTTTACCTGGTCAAATTTTCTAATCGTTATGTAATGACCTGTAATTTGAATGATTTCGGTAGAAGTTTGTATATTTCAATTTTGTAACCAAGTGGTCCCTTACTAATACGACAAAATACTGAGGTGAGACATGCCACTTTTTATTATTCACATCTGACGTTCCGAAATTATTGGAATGCTGTAACCTACAGTTAATAAGCCAATGTTTCCCGAACAAGACCAAATGTGATGCGTTTCTTTTGTTGTTATGACTTCTAAGAAGTTGAGAGTGAATTGAGTTTGTAGACAGTCGTTTGGGTACTATTGGTTTCAATCCCCATAATCTTTTGTTCTCATGGGTGCCGTTGCTGTCTTGATTTGAAACAGTAACACCCACTTTCAAGACATTATTGATAGTATTGATAATATATTTTCAAATTCAAATTATGAAATGTTCTATGCAATTAAACTAGGCTATATACTGATATAGGAGTAAGTAAGTAAGTAGGTAATTTCAATTTATAGTCATGGAAGACTCTAAATTTATTTTAGTCGATCCTTGTAAAGGTGTGACTTGTAAGGATGGTAAAGTATGCATGATATCATCTGAAGGTGAGGGTAAATGTGTCGTCGGAAAAATGTCAGACTGTAAGTAGGTCTTTCAAGAATTAACGTTTTGATCATATTCAACCGTAGACATAACTTAGATATGTTTCTAGTCATTAGTAATGATTACAGAGAAGGAAAGCGAATTCGGTACCATAAAAATGTTTAAATAAATATATATTGCTTAAAGACATGAACACCTATAATTATTCTTACGTCAGCACTTTAACTGAACTTCAGTTTCATAAATGAAGCCAGAGTTGCTTTTCCCACTTAATGCACAATGTAAACATTTCCTTTATTCTTTTTCATAATTTAAACTTGATTGATAGATAAACTACTTCTTATAAAACATATAAAATAGATATATTGAAGTAATTCAGTTATTTTTATATCTCGACTCGTGCTCTATTATGAAACTTTGGCGAAATATACTTCTTTGTAGGTCGCGGTAAAAAAGGGTTTATGCAATAGAAAGAGTAATCAAGGGAACCAAGGTTATAGCGGTAATCTAAAGAATGTAATCCAGGGACAAAGACCAGACATGGAAAACAGACATACACAACAAAAAAAAACATAAAGTAACTAAAATTATACATACAAAGTAACAAAAGCAAATAAGCAACTCGTACTCCACTAAAAACCGGGAGCATGGACCAGGTGCACTGGTAGGGTTAGCGTCTTTTGCTTTTCTAGAAACATCCGCCGAGTTGCTCATAAAAATTAAAGTCCATGGTAGACGAAAGAGGAAACTATGACTATTTCCTGTGAATTTATCCTGCGACCTTTTATCCGTGATTTTTCCCGTTACTATTTCCCTACATTGGCGTTACTGTTGCTGATATATGTAAATGACCTTCCGCCGTTTTAGACTTCGAACTGTGTCTTTAATTGATAATAAATGATATATTCGTCCTGTGAGTGCTGTTTCAGAACTGGCCAAAGAGACATTTTCTTTAAACGTAATAAAGAAAACTTCGCTCTTCTTTTGTATGTTGAACTAAGTTATCATGAATCAAAGTAGCAGTTTTTGATTCTTTGCGAGAAAAAGTTCTTTTTCAGATCTTGATGATTTTGAAGTACACGTCTGAGTTTGTGCCTTGTGTTATACACAAGTATTCTGTTGGAGTAGTTTCTCAAATTGTCAGCGTTAGATTTTGGCAGAAGTTAGTTGATGAAACTCTGAATGTGAGCGTTTTTTATTTGTGTTTCTGACTAACTCTCTCATGTTGTGTAGCTACTGTTCGGTAGTAGTTAGGGCTTGTTAATGGGAGTCCTGCTGTGCATTGTTCGGCGATGCTTTAAATTGGTTATGTAAATATGATAGTTTTTGCACATCTGTTAAGACTGGATTGTCTTCAATAGAAGATTGAAATGCATCCCAGACAGATTGCAATTTCAATAGATTACCGTCAAAGTACGGTAGGTTTAATTTGGTAACTTGTGAAATGCGCATGACGAACTTTGTGAAGGGTGGGAATGGACATACTCCTCTGCATTGGTATTAAGATTCTGCTGAACTGTGAACGTATTTTTGGTTTACTGTTGTAATTGTTTGTCTGACTAAATATGTTTTTACTTAAGTAATAATACGGTCAATGTCAAGATAATACATGTCTTCACTCTTATGAGGCTGACTTTATAGCTGATCTGATCCAAACGAAATGACATTGTTTAGCTAGATCCTTTGATCTCAGTTTCCGCTATATACATGATGTATTATCTTTAAACAATCCTAGTTTCGGTGAACTTGAGATAAAAAATACTACAGACACTGTGAAGTCAGCCTCATATCTTGACCTACACTTAGAGACCGATGGTAAAGAAAAATTGACCAAACTTTACGACAAACGTGATGACTATTCATACAGAATTGTCAAATTTCCTTTCATCTGAGGCAATATCCCTTCAGCACCTGCGTATGGAGTTTTCATATCACAACTCATACGTTAAGCCAGAGCTTGTCGTAACTACGCAGACTTTTTGTATTGCGCTAGACTTACAATTACGCTTCAGGATCAGGATTATGTTGCTACAAGATTGATGTCATAACTATTGATGTTTTATGCTTGTAATTTTGAAACACGTGGATCGTTACGATGCATCTATCTGCACCATGACAACTGATTTGTTCAACGTGTCATAGTTTTCATTTCCTCTTTTGTCTAACCCGGACTCGATTTTTTATGAGCCGCTCAGCTGGTGTTTTTAGAAAGAGGACGCTTTCCCTACCGGTGCACCTGGTCCATGCTCCAAGTTTTCAGTGTAGTCCGAGTTGCTCATTTACTTTTGTTACTTTGTATGCATTATTTTAGTTACTTTATGTTTTATGTTGTGTTTGTTTTCCATGTCTGGTCTTTGTCCCTAGATTACATCCTTTTGATTTTTGATAGAAGTTTGGTTCTCTTGATTACTCTTTTCCATCTCCGTCTCTATCAAATCATCTCCGTGTTTTGATTCGTAACAAAAATGGGTATAAGTAACTTGAGCCACTGACAAAATATATATTTACTACCCAGGCTGCATATCTAAAAGTGAAAGCAAGCCCCTTTGGTAACACAAATGAAATGTTACAAGAAGTGTAGATTGATAACTCTGACCATCTGGGTATGAAGAGACATTTGTACTTCTACAGTTCTAAATTTGGAATGCGATTAACTGCATCAAACTGGATAATATTTGGACAACGATCAAGGTGGCATAAGTTTTGCTCCTAAGTCCCAAACGGTTTATGTCACAACCCCCAAAATCAAACCAAAACTCATAGATACGGCACCTAGTGGTACATGTGTATGTGCATGTATCACATGAAAGAGATCCACATAATTTTATTATCTTATAAAAATGAAGTAGAACATCATATGTTTGTAATGTCAATAGAGTTGTATGCTTCAATGAAGAACACTTCTGAAATTTATACATGTAGTTATTAGTTAATGACAAATTGCATTACGAGAGCTCTTTCATAATAGTTGCCCTACATATTTCGCCCACCCTACGACAAATCATTCTGCTAAAATGATATCAAATCGATCTTCTTGTTCATTTGGTTGAAACCATGAGACCAACTGACCAATATGCATGATGTTTTTTTTCCAAAGATGTCACACTAATTGTATCTTTTATTATATAAATAAACAAAATTAAAAAGATTTAGGAAAGTTAAGGTCTATTCCTTGAACATATGTACACTAAAGCATACTCTACCTTATAGATATTGCATATAATGATAGATTACATTGCATCGCTATTAATATAATTTTATAAATGTTAGTATGTTCAAATCGCGGTTTTTGTATAAACTTGCCCATTTTGATATATATATACTGACGGTGTTACATGTATTTAACACACTAACAGTCTGTTGTTGTATTGGAACTTTATGTCCTTGTATTAAAGAAACTTGACTACAGTGCTGTTTCCGTCGACTTATTCCATCTACATTTATGCAAATTAATGTATCTTCTGTTCTTTTTTCGATGGAGTTAGGACGTGCTTGAAACAAAAGCGAAACCGTTATTAAATAGGTTCCGTTCTGTAAGATTGCCATCTTTTGTTTTCCCTCAGACGAGCGTGTAACAAGTGAATTGTTTGTCATTAGCCAAGACATATCTTTGTCATTCGTATCAAGTTTGAATTCTACAAATGTTTCAGTGTTATGTGTACTTACAGAACTCAAGTCCAAGAAAGTTTTAGTCCCACAGAGAACTAAACATGTTATCACTAAAATCGCAACACATACACATACCGAAAAAGTACATGGATTAGTTCCCAAAAGTTTTCTATTTTTTGGGATCTTAATTGTTACTGAAGCACAGCCATTAGGTGTACAGTGATGGTTGGCTGTTCCAATTAGCATAAGTTTTTCTCTCTCTTCATTCTCAGTGTTGTTATTTTTTCCATAGGATGTCGGCTCCAGTAATTCGGTAAAAACATCCCTACCTTTTTCAAAGGCAGTAAAACTTGCATGATTTTGCCTAGAATCTGTATAATTCGGGCAGAAGCTTGACTGATGTATAGGATTAACTGTGTGGTCTTTTCTTTTCATACTTCTGGTATCTTCTCCTATGGTTTGTAAAACTTTTCCCGTCTCTTCTGATCTGGTTCCTCTCTGTATAATATATACTTTAGTTGTAGAATATTTCATATTTTCAGGAGAATTTATATGGTGGAAGCCACCTCCAAAACAATTAGGCGTTTCCGATTGCTTTTTCCAACGATTTGTTTGTGATAAGTAAAATGCGAAAAACAAATTAAGTATTGATGCAATCATATTTGATTTAAAAATATTTCAAAATATGTGAATATGAATACTCATTCATATCGTTAGAATCAACTACTATTTGTTTTTAATTATTCAAGTCTGACATCCTACATGATAATTTGTTGTAGGTTCGATGTTCATTGCGGTTCGATTTTATTTCATAGGATTGTTTTAAAACATTGTATTTTTTACACCAATCTATAAATGGGAATAATAATACACAGAAATGATTGAAATAGAAAACGTTCTGCATTAAATTTCATCCTCAACCCCAAACAAAAAGTGTAGTAATATATTCCAAAGGGGTACTTCAAATAATAATGCACCACCACGCTAGTCCCTGCCATTTCTCACTCCACTGCATACCGAACCACAAAGAAGACCGCTTTTAGATTCGAGACACTCCAAATAAGGGACTTCTTAAAATCACCATATCTATTTATTACATTACATTGTATTATTAATACATTTTATATCACATTGCCAATTCGGAAACATCCGCGATTTATCGAAAAGCATTACTTATTGCATTGAAATTGAATAGACTTTTATTTATTAATATAAATAGCTCATGGCCTACAGGGTACTACAAGATTGCATTTCTATAACTGTTTGGTAATGGGTACTTCTTCAGGTATTGAGTCTCAATCCTTCTATCTATTTTGGTGCTAATGCTGCTACAAGAGGCTATTCGAACATGCTGAAATTAATTTACAATATTTATTTTACCTATTTCAAACTCATATCTACTGTAAGAAGCATTTGAAAAGAAAACTATGCATTTTACTCGTCGAGAACTTATCTCAAGGCTAATAACTGGATCTGGAATGTATAATTTACATGTTTTGCATCAAGAAAAAGTTCTAACTACATGGATTAATATAAAATTGAAGGCAACTACTAAGTATCACGACAGTTTTGATGTAAAGGTTTTGCTCAGTGTAATTAGATTGCAGAAATTTAAAGTGAATTTTGTGATACTTGCATACCACCTTTAATTTCGAATATATACACAAACAACTAAAAGCCAATGACATTAAAACAACGAAATTGTGAATACCTAATCAATATATAAAAAGCGTAAATAAAATAAAATGATTACTCATTTTGATACTGAATCATGCGATTTGACTTCTGCTGATCAGCAGTAGACCTCCTACATTGTAATGGGAATGGTGAACTAGTAATGCTTTACTTTACATTGGGAGACATTTGCCGTATGACGTCAGCACGCAAGCTGGTTTGGGATTTGTTTTTCTATATTTATCCGTCTGTTTTTTTTTTATTAATTGTACGGTATTTATGAATTTAATAAGAATAAAATTCAAGTGTGTTTTTTAAACTTTACAGTATAACAGTTAACAGTAAATTTGTTTTTTTACAAGTGTTTACATTTTGAGGAAGATAAACGAAATGAAATCGCTCTCAGGCACCAACTGCAAGTTTTTCGTAGCGAACACAACGTGAGCTCAACAGCAAAGAGTGTGTTCGGGAAAATAGCATTTGTACAAAATATATCCCGGACTGTATTTATTCAACCTAGCTTTTCTAAGATAGGGAAGGCAATCATATTTGAAATCGGTGTGCATTTGTTTACGCAACATGTTATGTGTATAATATTCTCACCATCCGTGGAGAACTGTTGTTTTGCCGGATCTTGTACACATGTTTAGCTGCTCGTTAAGTAAAACAGTGTTAAATCTCCCAGTGCTCGCTATTATAGGCATTTTACATGCCTACACCTTAAAATGCCCCGTGCAAGTCCGGGTGTTAAAAGAATAGGCCTGCAGCAGCGCTAAGCTTGTCGTAAAAGGCGACTAAATAGTGCTCAGAAACCTAGCCGGGGGCTAGGCGCTCTGCCCACAGAGCAACTGGGATGTGTGCCCCAGGTGGTGGAATGGGGTACCCCTGGCATGTTACATGCCGGGGTTGTCAGGCTATAATACGGAAAACCTGACCGCAAGCCATAGTGGTGCACCGTGTTGGGAAAGATGCCACGTTCCTCACACGTTAGAGAACCCTGCTGTGGTATTCGATAGGAGTAGGAACCTTTGCGCTCCGCCACAGGAGGCTAAATTGCCCAACCTTACCCATCCCCCTTTTTCCAGTGGCAATCAAAATTTGTCGACCCTATTATCCTTGTGACCCATCCTTTTTTTTAATTCATGTTCATTTTATCATCCATTTCATGTTCATTGTCTGAATATAGCTGAAATATTGCTGCTCGGACGTTAAACCCCAACAAACAAACAAACTTAATTGAAATACAAAAGATTCCAACTATTTATCATATCTTGAAATGCTAAAATATTGTTTAATAAGTGTTTAATAAAACATTGCAGTACTTCTGATAATAAAATTGTTCTTTCTGTAACTTATTGTTGAGAATTTCCTTATTTGGATAATTAAAAAAGACAAATTTGAAACACTGAATAATCATTTAGTAAGTCTGTATTTCAGTGTTTGTTTTTAGAAAAGGAAGATCCCCGTTTAGCTTGTTGAATTCTTCGTGTTTTTCCATGTACAAATATGTTTTGTTTAGCTTATATTCATTATTCCCTATAGTTGGTTTCCATTAAGGTTAATGTGTAATAAAAGTGTGGTACTTAATTATTTCTGAGTATTTTGTTTAAACAAGAGGAAAAAAGGGGGTACATCCTGGAAAAAAAATCACGCTTTCCATAAGTGTACTTCTATGCGGGAGTAATCTATTTCTATTTCAAAGTTATAATTTTGTTTATTTCCATAAGTACCAAATGCACGCCAAATATAGCTTAGTAAATAATTAATAATGCTTTTAAAAATCATCGAGTCTGAAACCAAACTGTCGCCAATAAAGTTTAATTAAATAGACTTATTACCGCCAAAACATTTGATTTTAATGCATGATAAAAATATTTGTTGTTCTTCAAATTATTGATATGTGTAGTGGTTGGGAATTTTCTAATTATTAATAAATCGTAGGAATGAAATCGACAACGCGCATGAATTTAGAGGTGTTTGTAAATTATATATAAAACATGTAAAACTACAACACATATCAGGATCTCATAAACAAACTAATAATGGACCAAGAAAGGTTTTGAATAACATATAGGAAGATGTTTTAACATAGCGCCATACTTCTTGTCATAAACAACAGCAGGGCTTTTACAAATATTTCAAATGTCAGGGACACACGCCTGAATGCTTTTCTACCTTGGAGTATAAAACTGGTGATTGTACAGACACACTGACACCAACTCCTTATGTCGATGATAAAATGCAAAATAAAGAGATTGCAAAAACCACGCTAATGGAAACGCAGAACACTAATTGTACCCACAACGACAATTCTCCGGTGACATTTCATACTTAAGGAATAGGACACATGTCATGGACCCATCGATGTACCTCGAAGACCCAGTCTGTTCGCATAATTATAGCATTCGCTGTTATCTCATGTCTTATTTATTGTTTGACTGAAACTTTCTTTGATTATTGAAAGTATACATACATTACAACAAGGAAGGTAGAAACTTCGATGAATTGAGACTTAATACAACAGATACAGATATTTCATGGCTTCTGGAAACAAATTCTCTTGTTCAACGGTCATCTGAAGAAAAGAACAAGATACAAGTTTAACAGAATGGAACGTATATGATAATGGTCTCGCTTTTGTTCCACTTACATTCATTCTCCGACCAGAATAAAATCGAAAACTCATTGGTCTGCATAAATATTGATGGAATTGGACCAAGGAAGCAACGATGCACGCAAATTACTTTAATACCAGGCTCCAATACAACTACATACTGTTAGCATATTAGATACTTTGAACACTGTCAGTATATCAGTATCGGGAAGGACAGGTTTATACAAAAATCGGGATTTAAACACACTAACATTTATAAAATTATATTATTTGTGATAGAGCTATAACAAATTTGGTTACATATAACTATAGTATATATATATCATCTTCTTCTTATATGAATTTGTGTTTGTGTATTTTCTTAAATTTCAAGAGACTTGAAAGTAACCAAACAACTTTTTAGGTGGTACTTGTGCTGCTGATTGTTAGTAACACGATATGTCTATCAATATTGAATCATGCATTTTTATTCTGTACACGATTATATTTCTAAAGTAACTTAATAGCATATAAATGAAAGAAAAAAAAAACAGCATCCGATCATATTATATGGCTGCTAATTGTGAAAACAAAGTATATTCTCCGTTCAATATGGTAGAAATGTCAAATTTCTTTGCTTTTCCTATCCCAAAGCATTCCATCCTTAGTTTAAATCAGTCGAAAGAGGGGCCATAATTATTAATTGAGACTACATATAATGAACATACATTGTCCTTCGTCTGTAATGAAATGCTAATAACAATGTTTTATCCGGTTTTACTTATATCTAGTCCTCTCCATTTTATTACATTAACAAAAATATTGTTATTTTGGCATTAGTTAATATTATGTACGGTAATTTACCAATGTTTTGGAATAGTTTTAAAGTCGTAGTTATAATTCCTATTTATATTTGAGTATTGTAGCCAAAATAGCTAAATATGATTTGAAATGCAATATTTGATCCTTGAAATCTTTCCACAAATTTGTCATTGAATTAAATATCGACCATACCATACTTTCAATGCTGTTGAACTGTTTTTGGATAAAGCAAATATTGATTGTACAGAATGTCCGTTTCCTGATCTGAGTATTGATATTGATAATGTAAAACTTAATACTAAAAAATTACAATTTAAGGGAGACCTTTTCATTCCATTTGACGACTATCCGATTTTAGATGGTGACGTTCACTTGTCACGGTCATATGGTGTTTACATATCACAATTGGTTCGATCTGCTCTGATTTGTAACAATGTTTCGGATTTCAACGAAAGGAATCTTTTTATAACCGAGAAATAACTACATCAAGATTTTCTGTATCACAAGCACGTGGAAACGATCACAAAAGTTTTCAACCGATACAGGGAACTCTCACTTTCAAATACAGTACTTGTAAAGGATTAACACATGCTGGTATCTCTCCTCCTTTGTTTTGCGGTAATATTCTACACAAAGCGCGGAAAGCTCTATACCCGCCCAACCGTTGAATAGGCTCATTCGTAAGGAATATAGTTGATATTGTTTTCAAATAGTTAAAGATACCATTGTTTTTGTATAAACATTGATTCGCTCATGTGGTCTTTATGTAGAAATTAAAACTATATCTTAAAGCAGTCTTCGGCATGACATGTGGTGTGTCCTCATTGTATGACTTATGATGTAGCGTGATTCGCAACCCTGCATGGGAAGAATTAGGATTGATTTTACGTACGACGGGGACGATGTAGGTTTAAACTGGTCTGTAGTTGGCATGTCAGTTAACTACCAATGGTTTTTAGTTTATACATTTGTGTAATTTATATTCAGTTTCTTTATTTCCGTTGTAACAAGAGATCTCCTGGAAATGATCTTAAGATGTGTTCAATTGTGTAATATTTTTTCATAGTTGCCAAATTTTAAAGGGGAGAGTTGTGATTACGCCAAAGAGACTTTAACCCGCCGCATTTTTGCGCCTGTCCGAAGTCAGGAATTTTTGGCCTCTGTATGTCTTGTTTTGTTTTCACCTTTAGTTAATTTTTTATGTTACGTCAGCATATAGGAGCACCTCTTTCGCTGCACCTGTGTATAATGATGTTTTTGGACCAGCTGCAGCCTGCCCTGTCGTATATTTTTCATGTGTAGGAGATGCCGTTTACAAACAACTTGGCTAACATCCTCCATCACAAAAACGTCACACACAAAATTCCACCGTATTTTAAAGACAATTTGATACCGACTTTTTTTTTAAATCGCTATGCTTCACCTATTGTATCACAAATTTTCAACTATGAAAGGGTGGTGCAAAACCACGAGTTTGAGGACTTCTAAGCTTAACCACCAGATTATTCTTGCCAAAATATTCCATTCTCCATAAATTAAAATTCTAATGAATGTTTTTGAGGACTATAAAAGAGATAAAACAAGAACAAGAAGACACTGATTCACTGGCAGAGTGGGTAAAGGCAGTGAGGTCTTAAATTTTGAAATTATTGAAAGTTGTACTTTGGTCAATTAGTGTCAATGATATGTCAGTTTTCAAAGACCTCGATGTAACCAAAATATTGATTACAATACATGACAAATATATTGTTATACCAGAAGACAAAGCCCAATTAATATTATTTCTGATTGCAAGACGCATTACATCAAATGTGTAATATCGGAGAAGACGTAGAAAATAATCACAGCAATAAGACCTGTACTGCTACCACACTCTAACACTCCAAAGAAGATAGGGTCTTCAATCTTACCATGATATTGTTATTTCCGTAGAGATAGTAATTCGATGATGATTTTGAAAAATGGCAACACTCAATTCAAAAAAAGAAAAGAAATATATTTGTCCGTTCAGTTTGGTGGACCTATTCCTTCACTGTTATAAGGCTGACTTCATAGCTGATCTGATCCAAAAGAAGGAACATCGTTTAGCCAGATCCTTAAATTTCAATTAACGCTATGTAAATGACGTATTATCGCTAAACAATCTTAAAATCAGGAATTTATACCTCGCATCTACCACTCACAAACCATAATGAAAAGAGCATTATATGATTTATAGACTTCAATGTTAATACAGCAATACATTTACTATTTTGTTGAGCTGTCCTTGTTCTTTTTATTGGTTTCAATCAGCTAATAATTCCAGGTATGTGTGTATGCTTATTTTAAATGTCATGTATTATGAAAACATTGTTGTTTTTGCAGTTATGTAGCACTTACCATGCTGAATTTATTAATAATACACATAATTAAATTCGTGTAAACACGTGATGTTCAAATTCATTTTGTTAAGCATGAATAATGAACGGGTATTTAAACTTTATATGTCTATGGAAATTACAAATTAGAGTGTAAAATGTTTATGATAGGATTATTTACATAAGTTTTTGTTACCTATGTAATCTCGTTTTCCATGTGAATGAGGATTTTCATTTTTATAGGGGATCACTAATTAGTTTTCCCTGGACTGCTAGGGCAGATTGTCACAGGATGTAATAGAATGTTAATATTCTTTAAAAAAATAAAATAAAAGATAAGAACTCGAGATAAAGGATCCACAGAAGCCAACCTTATATCTTGGCCTACATTTAGAGGCCGATAGAAACAGAAAATTATTGACCGAACTATACGACTATGAACGCGATGACTTTTCATTATGTATTGTCAATTTTTTCTTTCATTTGTGGCAACATCTCCTCACCACCTTAAGTCATCTCTATAAAAGTTTTATAGTCGCCATCATAAACTCGTGGATTGTTTCTGTGTACCCATCTGCATCATGGGAACCGATTTATTCACCGTGTCATATTTTGCCTGTCCTCCAGGAACTCAGCGGGTTTTTCCAAAAATGCAATGAACGCTTATTTTACCAGTGCACCTGGTACATTCCGGTTTCTTGTTGAGTCTGAGTTACATTTTTTTGTTTGTACGTCTTATTTTGTTTTTTTTAAATTTTGTTTTGGATATATGTATGTTTTCCAAGTGTGGTCTTTATCCCCGGATTTTTTTCTTTTGATTTCCGCTAGAATATTGGTTCCCATGATTATTTTATTTTCAATATATTCCTTTTTCAATTCGATATCATTCAAAATACACTCACATTAAATTGGGATTGATATACTAATTTATTAGAGAGGAGAGTTCTTAAACGATGTAATTCCATGGAAGAATGTCTTAGTGCTGGGTGTGGCTTCTTTTTTTTTCAGTTTGTTTGATTATTAGTATAAATTGTGTACCTTATATTTTTAGATCTCGATTTTGCTTTGCATCTGGCTTTGATTCAGCTGATGAGAGAAGTAACCCATTGAAACGTGTACACCAATCCGAAATTGATGATATAAGGTTGGTATTTATATATATGTTATAACTCAATTATTAAATATATCGATACACATATTTTTTTCAGAATTTCTAAGGTAATCAAAGTCAGTACATACATTTACATAAATTTACGATATTTGCAATCTAACTTACATAAAATCTGAAATTATACTTACCTTAAAGATAAAGCATACCCTTTTCCTTTTGATATTTTTCTACGCTTGTCTTGAATTGTATACTGTAATCTGACCATTATAAGTCAATGCTTAAAATTAATCTTATTCATAAAATGAGAAATCCGTTCATTTGCTACTAGATACTTAAATAAATTCATACACATTCATGTTTATTGTAATTTTGACATAATAGGGAAAATTAAAAGGAAAGACCACCTTTGTATTAAGTTCGATTCTTATGATAAATCATACCAACCTAAACAAAAATACATTGCTTTTAATACAAAATGCGCTTTTATAAAATGCTCAAGGTTATGCAATCTTTGAAATATATGTAAATAGCCATCTTGCAGAGCTCTCATTTCTGACGGAAGATCATAAGCAGACTTTATTGATTTTAACCGAGAACTTCCGTTTGGTTTGTGACGTCGGTTTGGTACTATTACAAGTATAGTGCATATAATGTGAAAACAAAGAATATTCCGTTAATATTTCTACGATCCTCTTTATCTAATCACCAAAACATGTTGTCTTGTAAAGTTTACGATTGCACGAATGATAAAAGAGAATATTCTAAAAGTTTTTGATCGGCAACACGAACATTCTTTAGATTTTCATATGACACTCTATAGTCTTCTGGCAGCAAATCCCGTTGTTCGTCAATGTTGTCTGACATTTGCTTACATGTTGTGCCTCATTCTCTTCTTCTGTTTACTTTGGGTTGAAAACTATTGACCAAACTTTACGACAAACGTGACGACTTTTCATTCAGAATTGTCAACTTTCCTTTCATCTGCGACAACATCCCTTCGGCTCCTGCGTATGGAGTTTTCATATCAAAACTCATACGTTATGCCAGAGCTTGCCGAAACAACGCAGACTTTTTGTATCGCGTTAGAACTCTAACAAATAGGCTTCTGGAAAAGAGTTATGTTGCTACAAGATTGAAGTCATCACTACAGAAGTTTTATGGCCGTTATCATGAACTCGTGGATCGTTATGGTGTATCCATCTGCACCATGAAAACTGATTTATTCAACGGGTCATAGTTTTCCTTCCCTCGTTTGTCTACCCCGGACTTGACTTTTTATGAGCAACTCGGCGGGTGTTTCTAGAAAAGCAGAAGACGCTTACCCTCCCGGTGCACCTTGTCCATGCTCCCAGTTTTTAATGGAGTCCGAGTTGCTCATTTACTTTTTTTTTACTTTGTATGTATGATTTTAGTTACTTTGTGTTCTTTGTTGTGTATGTCTGTTTTCCATGTCTGGTCTTTGTCCCTGGATTACATTCTTTTGATTACCTTTATAACCTTGGTTCCCTTGATTACTCTTGCAAACAAAGGTAGTTATTTTGAAAATAATATTGTATTATGTGATAATAATGAAATTGTCAATGTGCAATCAAATGTAGCAAATATGTTTAACAACTTCTTTGTAAATGTAACCAAAGATACTGGGAGTGGCAGTTGCCCAGGAAATGTAAACCATCCCAGTGTTACAGGTATAGCTGAAAACAGTAAAGTAGAAGGTAATTTAAATTTTGAAAATATTCAATGTGAAAAGCAGATAAATAAAATAAATGTAAATAAAGCCACCGGAATAGATCTGTGAAAGTGTTAAAATTGGAAAATCAGCTTCATTAGAGGTTCTCCTGCCTACCACATGATTTAATGTTACTAACGTTAAGATCTTATAGTATATCTGAAAATGCAGTTGATTTAATATGTAGTTATTTATCTGATAGAACACTGTGTGTCAGAGTAGGGTCTTATTTAATACATGGCAAAATATATATATAAAAGAGTATATATAAACTCCTGTACTGTTTAGTATATTTTTAAACGATATTTTTACTTTTGTGACAGAAAGTACTTTGTATAACTATGCAAATGATAATACATTGTCACACTCAGGCTTCGAAATAGATGGCTAAGTCTTTGGAAAATGAAAGTGCTATTTTATTAAATTAGTTTTCAAATAATCAGATGAAGGTTAATCCGGAAAAATCCAAGGCAATTACCATCGGGAAAATGTCTAAAAATAGAGATCTAAAATCTAAATCTACAATTTAATTTGGACGGAAACGAAATTTTGAAGATGAAGTGAAGCTCCTTGGGGTGAAATCTGATCATCAAATGAAACTTAATACTCACATTACAAATATATGTAAAGAAAGCGTCAAGGCAGTTAAACGTTTTAAATCGCATTGGAAAATATTTTGTCAAAGTTGGGGAGATTAACAATTTACTATTTTTTTTATAATGTCTAATTTTAATTACTGTCCAGTGGTTTGGCATTTCTGTGGGGAGGGCAATACAAAACAGTTGGATAAAATACAAGAACGCGCCTTACGCTTTATTTATGAAAATTATGAATGTACATATGATGAATTACTTTTGAAATCTGGTTTTTATCTCTTAAAATAAGATCTGGACCAGTTTAAAAGCCCAATTAATAACTGGAATGGCAGCTCATGCAGATGTGGCTCCTGCAGATCTTAACTTTTAGTTGCATCTACTTCTAGTTTTATATTTCCAACCATTTTTGGTTACATAGTATCTCAACTAACACTTATTATTTATTTCATTGTACTGTGTGTGTCTTGTGAATTTTATGTGCTGTTCTTCTTGTATGTGTCTTGTTTTATTATTTATTATGATTTGTTATATGTATGTCGGCTTAAAGCTCTACGGAGCTTATGTTTTATGTTATATTGAAATCCGACTTTAAATGAAATTTCTTAGGTCTACGATCTTCAATTCAAAAGTATTACGGCATTCATCATGATTTGTTTGAGCGAAAAATATTGTCAAATTCTGCCATGAGGACAACATTCTTCATTGGCCAAGTTGTACATTGTACTAGTTGTTTTGCCCTTCTGTATTGTACATTATTTGACACAAACAACACAGAAATTGGGTAGAGAAACGTTTTCAATTGTAAAATTTACTGAACAAATATTTTTATTTTTATAATGTAACAAATGATACTCATGATTCCTATTATTTATTATTGTTTGGACTCTAACTAAATTAGTTTATATATGTAAATAGAATGTCGACAATTGTTGACAACAATGAGTTCATCATTTTGAACGTCATTATCTTTACCCATCGGTTTGATTATCCCATCGGTTTGATCAAGAACTACAACCACATATGATGGTGCACTGAGAGGCCTTTTCATAAAAGCCTTTTTCGTTACGAAGCACGAAACATACAGATTGCCTTATTCATCAACTATTAATCCTGATGGTTCCTGTACAGGTGACCATCGTTGTCTATGTACAAATATAGGCCTCCTGCGATTTTATGTTCAATATCTAATCTTTCTCCAAAACTTGTTTATTGCATTCAACCAAAGTGACAATAATTAACAAAAAATATGACTAAAATAAAAATAAATCTCTACGTTCTTCACATATTTTAGAAATGCAAAACATTGTTGTGGTATCCACGATTGAAAATTGTATTCTGTCAGGGACGGTAGCTGCCACGAACTTATAATTGATTATACAGTCGGGCTTCCCGAGATAAACTTTTCCTTGTTTCTGACCATTTTTTGTGTATTTAATCAAGTGTCTTCTTAAAACTTCGGCCATAAGAATATCGTTTCTGCTCGGTATTAACTTCATATCTGTAATAGAAATTTTCGTATTTCTCTTTTCAAAATAAAATGAACCAATAAGCCTGAAGCGCACTGGTTTTGAAACTGACGTACATTTTGCTATGGTGTAAACTTTTAATTCTTCAAGTGACGAACCTGATTTGGATAGATCACCATTATTGACAGATTCTGTATGTTGGCTTACATTTGTCTCTCTGATGTTATCACTTGACTTTCTCTTTTATGTTGATTCCGTAGATTTCTTTCTACTAACTTGAAAACTATTCGTTGTAATTTCGAAGTCTAAAGGTTGGAATGACTCAAATGGGGTATTTGTGCTAACTCCTTGTCTAACAGATTACTAACATTTTCAGATTCGATTCCATTAAGTATCTCTTCCGAATAGATATATCACTTTTGCAAATACTTTGTAATCGTCTTCTCTCATCAGACAAATCTTCCGTCTTCCCAGAATGGTCGAAAATGATTCCATTTACTTTAGTTGTTTTCTTTCTACAAGAATGCCTAATTATTTGTTCTTGTCCACCCTGTCTCTCTCTGGATAATTAAGGACTATAGATATCGCATTTGTCTTTCACTTCAATTAAATGCTTTTTCATAATATCAATGCTTGTACGTTTACCAGCCGTCCATGGTTTAGGTATTGCGTGGACAACATGGCATTTACTTAACTTGAACGCTTTCTGTTGAGTGCAACAGTTCACACATAAACATTTTTCGCAATTTGCACTCAAATGTTCTCCAATTGTTTTGCCTATTTTTGTTCTTTACACGACAGACATTACATCATTGCTTTTTTCTGTAATAATTAAAAGACATATGTTTTGTCTATTACTGTTTATTTTTAACTATCAACGTGTTTAAAATATGTGAAGAATATTAGTAAGCCAAAAAGAAATAAAAAAGGACCGCTCCCAAGTTCTATTCCTAACAAACGTTCATAATTATTTAATTGCTGTGTAAACTAATGTTGAACGTTTGACCTAAATCAAGTAATTAAAGCATGAAAGCTTTCATCTCTGCAAGTTTTATTAATGATTTTACCAGACAAGATCAAGTTAAATGGAGGGCGGAATCTATATTTTTATCAATTCGACACAGTTTTATCTGTATTACATAAATATTTACATTAAAATTATTTAATAAGACAAGCCTCTACATTCTTCATATATCTGTATTTTAGAAATGGAGCACACTTGTTGCACAGTTGTATCGTATTACATGAATATTTAAAATAAATTTTTTTAATAACATAAGCCTCTGCATTCTTCATATATCTGTATTTTAGAAATGCAACACATTGTTGTGGTATCCACGATTGAAAGTTGTTTTCTGTCAGGGACCTAGCTGCCACGCACTTATAATTAATTACAGTTATAAAGTCGGGCTCCCCGTCGAGATTAACTTTGTCTTGGTTCTGACCATTTTGTGTATTTAATCAAGTGTCTTCCTTAAACTTCGGCCATAACAACATAGTTTCTGTTCGGTATTAACTTCGTACCCGTCATAGATATTTTCATATTTCTCTTTTCAAACTAAAATAAATCTATAAGCCCGAAGCGCCCTGGTTTGAAACTAACGTATGCTTTGCTATGGTGTAAAATTTTAATTCTACGAGTGACGAACCGGATTTGGATAGATGCGGCAATTGTTCATCATTATACATATATTCTTTATTTTGGCTTACATTTGTCTCTCTGATGTTATCACTTTGTGTTTTCAGCTGGTCCCGCAGATTCCTTTTCACTCACTTGAAAACCATTCGTAGTAATTTTGAAATGTAAAGCACTCAAATGATATTTGTCTAAAAAATTACTACCATTTTCGGATTCGATTGCATCACGTATCGCTTCCCAATAGATATATCCGTGATTCCATTCACTCTAGTTGTTTTTACAAGAGTGTCTAATTGTTTGTTCTTGTCCGCCCTGTCTTTCTCTAGATAACCAAGGACTTTTTCTAGTTATTTCTTGTCCCGACCTATAAATATTGCATTTGTCTTTCACGTCAATTAAATGCTTTATCATGATATCAATGCTTGTGTTCAGAAAGGTAGCACCGTCATTCATCGTCGACAATACCGACTCTAACGTTTTTGCTATTTTTGATTCGTCTATAGAATCATCTATTTTCTCGACATCACATGAAACTTTATGATATTTTCTCTTACACAAACGGCATATAGGTACATCATGGGTGATGGGTGATATTCAACTGACTTCTTGATATGTTCATTACATAACTACATGTCATTTTCTACAAGTTTACCAGTCGTCCATGATTTAGTTGCCTCCCCTGATTTAGGTATTTTTGGAATACATTCTTTTGATTACCTATAACTTGGTTCCCAAAAAAGGAACTCTTAAAAATATTGCATGATATTGTATTATTAATAAAGTTTATATTACATTGTCAATTCGAAAACACCCGCGACTTATCAATAGGTATTTCCTGTCGCATTGAACAAAGTATCAAATGCATTAAAAAAACATAGATGGCCTAGGAAGCACTACACGATTGTAGGCCCATAATTAAGTCTGTAAAAATTACTATCTCATGGTGTCTTTCATGGTAGAAATAGTTATATTCAGTACAAAAATCACACAGCAAGAAATCGGAGCAAGGTCTTCCATTGTTAGTTGTTACATATGATATGTGAATTATACATGTGGATCAAATCGATCTTGTCAAAAAATTAAGGGGGGGGAGTGAATCTTTCATACCAAAGTAAATGATAAACGTAAAATCGATGATATGAAGTTTTAGTTTCGCGCTCTATAAAAACCAATAAATAAGCAAAAATGAAATTTAAATAGAAATGACACTATTAATATATATCCTTAACCCGAGACGGTCTTTCACATCTTGTGATTTCTTGAAATCTAATAGATATACTAGTAAGTAAAGCAATATAAGAAAGCAAGAGAACATTATCGAAATCTCAGTGTTTAATAATGCATCAGTATTATTTTTGAAGTTACAAAGTTGAAACATATTTTAATGAGGACTTCTAGCGACTCCAAATTTATTCGTTTTTATACGTTTTTTTTTTATTTTTGTAAACACCGGTAACCCAGTTACGATTCTTTCAGCCCCCTTTTGGATTTGTTTTAATTTTCGAGTGAGTGAAGCCTTATAGTTTTTCCATACTTCAGGGGCATATTATAATATTGGTCGAATGTAAGATTGATACAGTTTTCCAAGATGTTACCATTCAGTTGGAATTTCAATTTTCGTAATACATTAAGATGCCTTTTTGCACTAACTTTCATATGTTCAATATGCATGGACCACTTTGTAGCAGTAGTGAATGCTATATCTGAGTGTTTATGATGATTTTTGATTGAAATTTCAACTCCATTTAGGGAAAAATTACACATCGGTATTTTGCTATTAGAGAATAACATTATTGCAGTTTTTACCCATTAAAGGTAATGAGCCACGTTTTTACCCATTAAAGGTAATGAGCCAAGTTTTTACCCATATATCCAACTCATTTAAATCACGACACATGGTAGTACCTTTTGCTGTTTAATTTGGCTTTCTATTTCATTTGGATTTGTTTTGGAATGGGTGTCAAGACTACTTAGTAGTGAGTCTCAATCCATCGTCCTATCTACTTGGTTCTAACGCTGTTGACACGAGTGTACTCTTTAAAACACATGTTGAACATACTGAAAGAGTAATCAAGGGAACCAAGGTTATAGCGGTAATCAAAAGAATGTAATCCAGGGACAAAGACCAGACATGGAAAACAGACATACACAACAAAGAACATATAGTAACTAAAATCATACATACAAAGTAACAAAAGCAAATGAGCAACTCGGACTCCACTAAAAACTGGGAGCATGGACCAGGTGTACCGGTAGGGTAAGCATCCTCTGCTTTTCTAGAAACACCCACCGAGTTGCTCATAAAAAGTCAAGTCCGGGGTAGACAAACGAGGAAAGGAAAACTATGACCCGTTGAATAAATCTGTTTCCATGGTGAAGATAGATACACCATAACGATCCACGAGTTCATGATGACGACCATAAAACTTCTGTACTGATGACATCAATCTTGTAGCAACATAATTATGTTCCAGAAGACTATTTATTAGCATTCTGGCGCGATACGAACATTCTGCGTAGTTTTGGCAAGCTTTGGTATAACGTATGAGTTGAAATACATTTAGAAAGGCAACTACTAAGAACCACGATAGAGTTCGTGTAAAGGTTTTGTTCAGTGTAATTAGATTGCAGCAATTTAAAGTGAATTTTGTGACATTTACATATCATCTTTAATTTCGGATATATACACAAACGACTAAAATCCAATGACGTTAAAACAACGATATTATGGTTAACTTAATCAATATATAAAAAGTGAATATAAAAATATAACGACTCATATTAATAATGAATCATGCGAGTTAACATCTGCTGATCAGCTTTAGACCTCCTACAATGTAATGGGAATGGTGAAATAGTAATGATTTACTTTACATTGGCCGTATGACTTCAGCATACAAGTTGTTGTGGATTTATTTTTCTATATTTATTCGTTGTTGTTTTCTTTATAAATTGTACCGTAACTCATGAATTAAATACGAATCAAATTCAGGTGTGTGTGTGTTTTTTATTGTTTAGTTCAACACTGCATTGTGAATGAGAACCATTTGCCTTTACAATTTATTTAAAAAAATAAATAAAAAAAATAAACAATATTTCTAAATGAAAACGGACACTCCATATATGTCATTCCGGTGTAAGACGCAAAATGTTAGAAATGATATAATCATAATTCATATAAAACATATCCTTATCAGTTGTATTTGCGTAAGTCGCTGTTCCCTTTCTAGAAAACCCTGACATAGGCTGCTACTACCAGAAAAGGCATGCGGCTCGAGGAAAAAATCTAACACCTTGGAACACCAATAGATAAGGAAGAATGGTTGAAAATTGGCTTCTAATTGATTTTCGTCATACTTGAAAACATTTCCCCACTTTCAATTTGTGGGAAGTAAGCTACATAAAAAAGAAAAGGAAATATTTCACTTTTCATTCTCCATTTAAATAATTAATTTATCAACCATGACCATACAGAGAGTTGTTGGTAGGATACATAGTAACTGGATGCACAAAAAATTACCCGTATCTTGATTTATCTCTTTAACAACATACAAATCTTCGAATTAGATCAAATATTTACACAACTCTGAATTTTTTTTTTCACAAGTGTTTACATTTTTAGGAAAATAAATGTAGCGAGCATAAAGTGAGCGTAACAGTAACGAGCGTGTACGGAAAAATAACATTTTTGAAATGGTCCCAATGGAAGTTATCAGTCTGACCGAAATACGTTCGGTAGACAACAGAAACAGCCTTAAAATTAAAGTTCCTAACAGGAAAATCAGATCTTTACACTCATCAGGCTCAATAAACAAACATAGATAAGCGTTAATATTTATCAATGAAAATATACAGACGTTTTAATGCACTTCTAGTTTTCCTGTTCCGTGTTATATCTATTGAAAAGTTCGAGAAAGGTTGTATGCACTAACAAGTGTACTTACGGTAATCTCTTCGCTGTTAAAATTGCTGCCCAAGAACCTAACCCGCCTTTGGGGAAATTATATTCCTGACAGTAATTATTCGAATCGAAGCATAGCTTTTCTAAGATAGGGATGGCAATCATATTTGAAATCGGTGTGCATTTGTTTACGCAACATGTTATGTGTATAATATTCTCACCATCCGTGGAGAACTGTTGTTTTTTCGGATCTTGTACACATGTTTAGCTGCTCGTATAGTAAAACAGCGTTAAATCTCCCAGTGCTCGCTTCTATAGGCATTGTACATGCCTATACCTTAATAAGAAAACATAAATTCCAAAATATTTGTAATTTCTTGAAATGTTAAGGTATTGTTTTATACGTTTTTAACTATACATTGTAGTACTTCTGATAATAAAATTGTACTCTCTGTATCTTATTTTTAAGGATTCCTTCATTTAGATAATTCAAAAAGGCTAATTCGAAGCATTGAATTTTCATTTAGTAAGTCAGTGTTGTTTTTAGAAAAGCAAGATCCCCATTCAGCCCGTTGAATTCTTGGTGTTTTTCTATGTAAAGCTATATTTGTTTTACCTTATATTTATTATTCCCTATAGTTGGTTACCTTTTTCTTTTAATGTGTACTCAAAGTGTGATACTTAATCGTTTCTGTGTATTTAAAAAAAAAAAAAAAAAACGACGGGAAAAAGAGGGGTGCAGAAAAAAATATTTTCATGCTTTTATTTATTAAGTGTACTTCTATGCGGAAGTTATTCATTTCTATTTCAAGGTTATCGTGTTGTTTATTACAATAAATAGCAAATGCACGACAAATATAGCTTAGTAAATAATTAAGAATGCTTTAAAAATCATCGAATCTGAAACCAAACTGTCGCCAATAAAGTTTAATTGAATAGTCTTATTACAGCCAAAACATTTAATTTATAATGCATGATATACATATTTGTTGTGCTTCAAATTATTGAAATGCGTAATGGTTGAAATTTTTCAAATCATTAATAAATCGTCGGAATGAAATCGACAACGCGCATGAATTTAGAGGTGGGTGTAAATTATGTATAAAACATGTAAAACTACAACACTTATCAGGACCTCATTAACAAACTAATACTGGACAAAGAAAGGTTTTGGAAGTTTAAATAGCATACAGGAAGATTACAAAATTCCATCATTCAGCATTATGAAAAGTGTTTTAACAGGGCCCTATACTTCTTGACATAAACAACAGCCAGGCTTTTGCAAATATTGCACATGTCAAGGACACACGCATGAATGCTTTCCTACCTTTGAGAATAAAACTGGTGATTGTACAGACACACTGACACCAACTCCTTAAGTCGATGATAAAATGCAAAATCAAGAGATTGAAAAAACCACGCAAATGGAAACGCAGAACAATAACTGTACCCACAACGACAGTTCTCCGGTGACAATCCAGACTCAAAAAGGAGGACAAATGTCATGGACCCATGGATGTACAACGAAGACTCAGTCTATTTGCATATTTATAGTATTTGTTGTTCTAGGATGTCTTATTTATTGCTTGACTAAAACTTTCTTTGATTTTAGTACAGTAAATATATATCACAACAAGGAAAGTAGAAACTTCGATGAATTGAGACTTAATACAACAGATACAGATATTTCATTGCTTCTGGAAACAAATTCCCTTGTTGATCGAGCATCTGAAGAAAAGAACAAAATACAAATTTTACAGAATGGAACGTATATGATAACGGTCTCGCTTTTATTTCATGTAAATTCATTTTCCGACCAGAATAAAATCAAAGACTCATTGGTTTGCATTAATATTGATGGAATCGGACTACGGAAGCAACGATGCAGTCAAATTTCTTTAATACCAGGTAATAAAGTTAAAATACAACTACATACTGTAAGCGTATTAGATACTTTGAACATTGTCAGTATATCAGTATCGGAATGGTTTATACAAAAATCGCTATTTAAACACACTAACATTTATTAAATTATATTAGTTGTGATAAAACTTTAGTAGATATATATATTTTTTTATGAAACAACTGTTATGACAGAACATTTTCTTCTTATTTGATTTTGTGTTTGTGTATTTTCTTAAATTTCAAAAGACTGGAAATTTGAAGTGACCAAATAGCTATTTTATGTGGTACTTGAGCTGATGACCTGTAGTAACACGACATGTCTGTCAATATTCACATGCATTATTATTCTGTACATGACGAACACAAGATTATATTTCTAAAGTATCTTAATAGCTTATAAATAAAAGAAACAGATACGTTACATTTGACAACATCCGATCATATTACATAGCTGGCAATTGTGAAAACAAAGGATATTCTCCGTTCAATATGGTAGAAAAGTCAAATCTCCTTGCCATTCCTGTCCCAAATGCGTTCCATACTTAGTCAGTTTAAATCAATCGAAAGAGGGGTCCATAATTTTTAATTGAGACTACATATAATGAATATACATTGTCCCTCGTCTGAAACGCCAAAAAAAAAAATTAATAAATAATAATAAATTTTTAATCCAGTTTTACTTATATCAAGCCCTCTTCGTTTTTTTTTATATTAACAAAAATGTTGTTAATATTATGTACGGTAATTTACCAATGTTTTGGAATAGTTTTAAAGTCGTAGATATAATTCCTATTTAAATTTGAGTTTTGTAACCAAAATAGCTAAATATGATTTGAAATGCAAAATTTAATCCTTGAAATATCTCCACGAATTTGTCATTGAACTGAATATCGACCATACCATACTTTCAATGTTTTTGAACTGTCTTTGGGTAAAGCAAATATTTATTATACAGAATGTCCGTTTCTTGATCTTGATATTGATAACGATAATGTAAAACTTAATACAAAAAATTATGATAAAAGGGATAATTGTTCATTCCTATTGACGACTATCCGATTTTAGTTGGTGACGTTCTCAACATATGGTGTTTACATATCACAATTGGTTCAATTTGCTCGTATTTGCAACAATGTTTCAGATTTTAATGAAAGGAATCGTTGTATAACCGAGAAATAACTACATAAAGGTTTTTGATATCGCAAGCTCATAGAAACAGTCACAAAAGTTTTCAACCGATACAGCGAACCCATTCTCAAATACAGATGTACTTGTCAAGGATTAATGCGTGCGGGTATCTCCCCTCCTTTATTTCGCGGTAATATTCTACACAAAGCGCGGAAAGCTCTATACACACCCAACCGTTGAATAGAACGTCGACAATTGTTGACAACAATGATGGTTTTAAACGTCATTATCCATATTCATCGGTTTGTTTATCCCATCGTTTTGATAAAGAATTACATCCACACATGATGGTACGCTGAGAGAGGTCTTTTCATATAAACCGTGTTCGTTACGAAGCAAGAAACAAACAAATTGCCTTTTTCATCAGCTACTTATCCTGATGGCTCTTGTACACCTTTATACCTTTCAAACGATATGATGATTGTGATTTTTTTTTTCACAAAGGTAATTTCCTTTGAACTATCTTCATTTGAATAAAGGTGACTATCGTTGTCTATGTACAAATTTAGGCCTCCTGTCATTTTGTTATCAATATCTAATCTTTCTCCAAAATGGTTAATCGCATTAACCAATCTGATGATAATTAACAACAGAAAATCATCATTAAAATAAGATAAACCTCTACATTCTTCATCTATCTGTATTTGGGAAATGCAACACATTGTTGTGGTATCCACGATTGGAAGTTGTTTTCTGTCAGGGACGTTGGTTGCCACGCAATTATAATTGATTACAGTTATAGAGTCGGGCTCACCGTCGATATTTTTGTGTATTTTATCAAGGGTTTTCTGAAACTTCGGCCATAACAACATAGTTTCTGTTCGGTATTAACTTCATACCCGATACAGTTATTTTCGTATTTTTATTTTCAAGAAAAAATAAACCAATAAGCCTAAAGCGCACTGGGTTTGAAACTGACGTATGCTTTGCTATGGTGTCAGATTCTTATTCTACGAGTGACGAACCTGCTTCGAATAGATGCGGAAATTGTTCATAATTATTAATAGAGTATTTAATTTGACTTACATTTTCTCTTCTCTTTAATGTTATCACTTTACATCTTGTTTTCCGCAGATTCCTTTCTACTAACTTGAAAATAATTTGTTTTAAAAAATGTAAAGCTTAGAATGATTCAAATGGAATTATTTGTGCTAACTCTTTGTCTAAAAGATTACTAACATTTTCGGATCCGATTGATTTGTACGTCTTTTTGTTTATAATAGTAAAGAGTATAAATTATCGCTTCCAAATAGATATGTCGACATTTTTGCATACATTTTGTAATCATCTTCTCTCGTCAGACAAATCTTCCGTCTTACCCGAAAGATGAAAATGATTCCATTAACTCTAGTTGTTTTCTTTTCTACAACAGTGTGTAATTGTTTCTTTAATGTCGACTATGTCTTTCTCTACACTATCCAGGACTTCTTTACGGGTTATTTCTAATCTCGACCTATAGATAATATATTTGTCGTTCACTGTCGTTCACATGAAACTTTATGATATATTCTCTTACACAAAAGGCATATAGATACATCATGGATAATGCAGTGATATACAAGTAACGTTTTGATATGTTCTTCACATAACAACTAGTTATTTTCATTATGTTTAACAGCCATCCATGGTTTATTTTCCTCCCTTGATTTAGGTATTTCGTGGACAGAATGGTTCATACTTAACTTGAACGATTTGTGTTGAGCATAACAGTCCGCGCATTTACTCAGCACATACGTTATATGCCTAACAAATGTTCCTAATTATCCAATTGCTTTGTAAACTAACCTTGTCCGTTTGACCTAAATCAGAAATAAAAGCATAAAAGCCTTCATCTATACAAGTTTTATTAACGATTTAACCGGACAAGATCATGTTAAACGGCGGGTAGAATCTATTGTTATCAATTCTGCATCTGTATTATATAAATATGTGCTTTAGACATATTTTTCAAGGGAGAGAATGTTCGATTGGAAAGTATTGGAAATTTTACTTTTTTTATTATTACAAGAAAAAAGAACTGTGACCCCCGTTTTTCAAGTGCAAAAGAACATCAGATAAGTGTTTTATGCAAGTTGTTTTTTGACGGATTATATAGAAAATTTTTATAAAAGTTGCCGGAATAGTATAAATTCCCTTCAGAATCTATATAAATATGGTAAAAAATCGCCTACATTAAGGTTCAAATATCACAAAATCAAGTTGATCTATGGTATAATGTTGTACAGATGTCTCCTTTCTTCCTTATGATTTGGGAAGGATTAGCTATCCTTAGCATTATAAATTTATACAAACTAATGACTCTTCTGTTTTATTATGTGATGTTAGAAACTACATAAATCATAAACGGTTACATGTACATCCCATTTTGTAAGACTTCCAATTTTGTTTACTTCAGATGAATATTTAACAAGAGAGTTCGTTTTCATTAGCCATGAAAAGTCTGTATCAGTCGTATTAAGATTTAATTCAAAGAAGTTTAGACTATCCATAGACTCGTAAAGCAGTTCTAACGCACAATAAAATATACATGATACCATGTCGTCATGGGCGGAGGACCGCTAAAATATCTGCCATGACAGATGCCGAATATCTAGCGGCCAACAAAGGAATGGAATGATAGAGAAAAAGGTTTTATTACTCGCGTTTTTTAATTTCAACAACACAAAAAAGTAGCAGATGCTCGTTTGTTATGTTGTTAAAATAAAAAAAAACCTAAAATATATATACAATATAGGTACATTGTGTATTCGGCTTGGAACGGGGGAAATTCGTTTAACAAATAACCTCATTGCAGGATAAATAGATATATTGTTGCGATATTCAACTTTCATTCATTATTAAACCTATAAATATCTAGTCGCCCCGAAGTAGATTATATCATAGAGAATGAGTGTTATCCCTCCAACTGTTATATCGTTCCAGTGTTCGTTAGGATGTCAAATAAGTATAATTTCTCACGTTTCGTAGTATAGGCAGAAATTATTGTATTAAAGGTACGAGACCTGGCGTAGTGATATTTATCAGGTGTTATCAATTTTGAGCGGGAAATTTTTTTTCGTTTCCCGGTTGGTCACTTTCTAGTCCAAGTCAGGGAAATACACAAGACGGACACCACGATTAAGGAAGTCATTTCCGCGGAAGTTAAAAGTGCCGTCGCGAATGCTCAACAAGAACTCAGGAACTTTTCTACATTATTGGATAGTAGATTGTCCACTTTCCAAACTGACAATAAACAGTCACAACAAGACATCTCGCAGTCACAAATGACTAAAATAGAACAGACAATTGGTGACAGTTATACGTTCAGAAGGAAAGGAAATGAAAACCAATACAGACACGAAGCCAAAATATTACTTAAGTTAAAGGAGGCTGACGCTAACCTCGAGGGACCGGATGATCAGAGCACAAAACAGGGCCGAACGAAAACAGAAAGCTGAAAAGACAAAGAAACTGAAGACTAACAGGATAGTTCCTTACTCAAAAGAAAACATCCTGGAAACCAGGGAGATGTTTTACTTGTGGCAAGAGAGGCCATTGGGCCGATGACTGTCCTGAAAAGGAAAATATAAGTAACTTTAAATTTTATCATAGTTTTTCTAATTTGTCTGGTGATATGAAACATGAAAATAATTTTAACAAGTTGCTCAAGGATTAGAATCAATACACACAATGTTCAAATGCTTGTATTCATGATTGCAAAACTGAACACTTGTCAAAAAACGTAAACAATACGAGAGACGAAACGGTTATTATCACACCTGTGGGTCAATTGAAATCACACATAGGTAAATGGAAATCAATTACTAGCAATACACATGTTATTGATGTTATCGAGAACGGATACAGAATACCGTTCAAAACAGAACCGGATTCGATTGTTTTAAAGAATAACAAATCTTCTATAGATAATCCAGAATTTGTAAAATCTGAGATTATGACATTAATAAAGAAAAGATGTATTACTGAAGTAACAGAAAAACCAGTTGTTGTGAATCCACTCACTGTGGCCTACAATAAAAATAAGCCTAGATTAGTATTAGACTGCAGATATATAAATCCACATCTATTTAGATTTAGACACAAATATGAAGATACGAAAATTGCAAGAGATTTCTTTAAACCTGATGATTTTCTTTTTAGTTATGACTTAAAATCTGCTTATCATCATATTGAAACTATTGATATTAATGGGTTTTCATTTGAATTTGACACAAAAACTAGATATTTTGTTTTCAATGCCTTACCATTTGGTATCGCTACAGTAGGGTATATATTTTCAAAAGTATTGAGGGAGGTAGTTAAACACATGAGATCAGAAGAAAAACGTATAGTCATGTTTCTAGATGACGGTCTAGGAGGTGATGACGATTTTGATAGTTGCTATAAAACTAGTCTGAAGTCAGTAATGAATTTCAAGAATTGGGCTTTCTAATAGCTCATGAAAAATGTCATTGGTTTCCAAGTCAAATAATTGAATGGTTAGGTTACATGTTGGACACAAATTATGGATAGTTTTTGTCAGAGAAGAAAGAATTAGTAAAGTTGAAAACAGCATAAGAAAGTTATGCACAGAAATTACTAATGGCAGATTATTATTTAGTGTTAGATTTTTAGCTAGCATAGTTGGTCAGTTAATTTCAATGCAAATTGTCATTGGCGACAAAGCCAGATTTTACACAAGATAATTGTATGAATGTATAATGGGTAGAGCAGGTCGGGATGCTCAAGTAAAAATCTTACAGCATTAGACAGAAATTTTGTTTTGGGATAACTCAGTTAGAAAGATAAACGAATCGGGTGTAGACATCAGTAGATGTAAATTTTTTGTCAGACTTTGACATGTTTTGTGATGCCTCAGATGTAGGCTTTGCGGGATTTTGTCAGTCCCAGGAAGTATGTGATTACTTCGTAGGTCAGGTAACAGGTAATTGGATTAGAGATGAAAAATCAGAGAGCTCAACATGGCGCGAATTAGAATGCGTCAGGAGAGTTTTGCGTACTAACGCAGATGTTCTAGAAAGTAAGAAAATAAACGTAAATACAGACAATATGAATGTTCCCCATATACTTAAGGTGGGTAGCAGAAAATCCAAAATTACAAAAGTAGCTACAGATATACACAACTTATATCTCAATAGGGATATGAATCTTAATTTGAATTGGGTTCCCAGGTCAGAAAACAAAGAAGCTGATGCAATGAGCAGACAATCAGACTGTGATGATTGGTCAATTCATAGAGAAATGTTTGTATATCTTAACAAGAAATGGGACCGTACAGTATCGATAGATTTGCTACACATTATAACATACAGATTTAATTCCAAGTATTGGTGCCCTGACACGAAGGCAATAGATACATTCACACAAGATTGGAGTAACGAAATAAACTGGTTTGTACCACCCCCTCATTTGATTGTTTCGTCTTTACAAAAAGCTGAACAAGACCTGGCACAATGCACATTAATTATTCCAGAATGGAAATCTGCTCCTTTTTGGCCTCTCATTTACACAAAAAAAGGAATAGCTCACTTTATAAAAGATATGGAATATCTGAGAGAAAACAAAGTTGTAGTAAAGGGAGCAGGGAAAAACGGGATTTTTGGCGAACGTAAACTTAAGTTCAATATGATAGCTTTTAGAATTGTATTTTGGTTATTTCTTATGTCGTTTTTCAGGACTAAATATCAGACGAAATGTGGAAACAGCGATAATCCAGAGTGGTATTACCATAGACGATCCATTGTACATTTTAGCCGGGAAAATGACATCTTTTATTGTGCATTCTAAAAGCGAGAACACTAGTAAAAAGTATTTCTATAGCTTTAATAGACGGGAGAAGTTTGCAAAAGAACATAACTTATCCGATTTACCAGCTGAACCTGTACATATAGCTCTTTATATAACTAAATTAATAGACGAACGCTGTTCACCTAGTGTAGTAAATTCAGCTGTTTATTCCATAAAATGGGCACACAATCTTAACGGTTTCATTGATCCTACAAACAATTCTTTTGTTATATCATTATTAGAATCAGTTAAAAGACTTAACGGTAAACCCGTAAACAAAGAAGATCCAGTAAATAATGACATGCTCATTGAACTTTGTTCTATTTATGAACATTCTACGGACATTTTAGTAGTCAGAGACCTTACTAAGATTTTATTGTATTATGCCGGTTTTCTTCGTTTTGATGAAATCAGTAAAATCAAATGCAAAGATATTCATATTTTTGACAGTTATTTAAAAATCACGATTGTTAGTAGTAAAACAGATCAATACATACAAGGCAACGAGATTTATATTTCAAAAGGTCAAACTATTGCCTGTCCATATAAAATGTATGTTCGTTATTTAAGATTAACTGGATTAGATCCTCAATCTGAACAATTTGTTTTTAAACCGATATTAAGATCTAAAGGTGTTTGTAAACATATATATAAAAACAAACCAATTAGTTATACTACAGCTAAAAAGAATATTGTTAATAGGCTTAAGTCAGTAGCACCTAGTCTCAATCTAGGTCTTCATTCATTACGTTCCGGTGGGGCTACTGCCGCTGCCAAATCTGATGTTAATGAAAGGTGCATTAAGAGACATTGGAGATGGAAAACTGATTTTGGCTAAAAACCACTAATTCCACTTCCCATAGGCTTCTATGCTAATTTCACAATATTCAATGGCTTCTCTGGACTTTACCTTAACTTTAACCTGCAGATGACTATATATCAGCATAATTCTACATATGTCAGCTCACAATCCTCAGAATGGCATGTGGGGTTAGCAGACTTGCAGTGCAGTACTGGTCACCGGAAGTGAAGGGTCTATAAATAGCATGGGAAATCACAGTGTTTTCACAAGATAGGGGTATATTTAAAAATCATTATGGAGATTAGGCTTCACATCACAAGAAGCAAAATGCACCTATAAAATGTACAGAAATGTTTTTCCTTTCAGAAACTGTTTAAATTTTTTAAATAAGATGAGAACTTTTTTCACAGCACTATGAAGAACAGGGGTAATTTCTGCGTAGGACTATTTTTGCGTACGTTCCAAATGCTCATTGGTTGAATTGGTGGTCTGTAACCTTTTGTAAAAGATGGTTGTATCGAAGACAGATTAGATAAGAGAATGTCAGTCTCACAGAAACTTGGTCTTTAATTTTTTTGTTTTTCTTTCATACTAACCCCCCTTTCTTTGATTATTTTCTAAGCTCACTGGGTATTGACAATATGATATATAACTGATTAATTATGCCTATATTTATTAGAGTTTTAGATATGGAAGTAAAGTGTATACAGGATTTTCTAAAGTGGTTGAATATATGTTCAAACAAATCAAACTTATCATACATTTGTGATACAAGTTTGCTTACATTTATTTTCCAGTGTTTTTTTTTAATAAAATAAAAAAATCACACTCCCGTATATGACTGTAAGATATTGGTCAATACTTATTGTGTACATTATGAGTAAGCAGATAATTAGCATGTGGGTGAGAACTCTTCACATTGATACTAGGATTTCACTCGGCAGTGTATAAGTAATCAACAACCATTTATAATAGAAAATGACACCGTAAACCCTCACCCAGTATTATAGCAATTGTATGACACATTGTATTACCATAACATTAGCTCGTTCATACTGACAGAAAGTCAGCCATACTATATTTTTTTATTTGAGTGTAACATACCAATATGACATTTGTATAACAGCTAAACATGTAACAAATTGTAAGACGTATCATTATAAAACATTTGTATTGACTCCTGAGATACTTTGCATAAAACAATTGTTTTTCATTATAAAACATAGTATTTAATGTTTAAACAAATATGCATTCACCAAATTTCACAGTACACAGTATATCCTTCGATAAAACATTAAATGCGCTAAAAGAGGTTGCATAAAATCATTTGTCATAAAATTTAAAATCTTTCATACAAGTTGTCTTCAAATTTCGCTCAGGATACGACAAATCATTCAGGGGGAAAATGTTATCAAATTGTTTATGTGATTGCAAGAATTGAGCATAATTAACTTCAATTTACATAATGTTATTTTCAATGATGATAGACTTGTTGTATCTTTTTTATTATATTAATAAATTGAATTAAAAAGGTTTTAAAAAAGGACAGATATGGTTAAACGCAACAATGGCGCCATCGTATATCTATAACCTTTTAAAGAAATATACGGTATATTCTTTGAATAAATATTTACTAAAACACACTATCCCTAATAGGTGTTACATAAAATGATAGATTACATTTCATCAAAATTAATACAGTTTTATAAATGTTAGTATATTTAAATTGCGGTTTTTGTATAAACTTGCCATTTTTGATATAGATACGCTGACGGTGTTATATGTATCTAACACGGTAACAGTCTGTAGTTGTATAGGAACCTTATTTCCTGGTATTAAAGAAACTTGACTACATTGTTGTTTCTGTCTTCTAATTCCATCTACATTTATGCAAATTAATGTATCCTCTGTTCTTTTCTCGGTGTAGTTAGGACGTGCATGAAACAAAAGCGAGACTGTTATTAAATAGGTCCCGTTCTGTAAGATTGCCATCTTTTGTTTTCCCTCAGACGAGCGTACATTTTGTATAACAAGTGAATTTGTTGTCATTAGCCAAGACATATTTTTGTTATTCGTATCAAGTTTGAACTCTACAAAATTTCTACTTTTTCCATTATTACGAGTACTAACTATGCTCAAGTCCAAAGAAGTTGTAGTGGCACAGATGATTATACATGTTATCACTAAAATCGCAACACGCACGTACACTGAATAGGTACACGGAATGGTTCCCGGAAGATCTCTATTTTCTTGAGTCTGAATTGTTACCGAAGCACTGTCGTTAGAGACTCCAATTTGCATTAGTTTTTCTCTTTCTTCATTCTCCTCATTGTTGTTATTTTTGTCATAGGAATTTGGTTCCAGTGTGTTGGTACACCTACCATTTTCAAAGGCAGTAAAACTTCCATGGTTTTGTCCCGAATCTGTATAATTCTGGCAGAAGCTTGACTGTTGTATAAGATAAGCTGTTTTGTTACCTGTATTCATACTTTGCTAGATTTCTGGTGTCTTTTAGAATGTTTGTAAAAATTCAACCGTCTCTTCTGACCTGATTCCTCTATGTAGGATATATACTAATAACTTTCAGCTTAACAGCAGAATTTATATTGTAAAAGTCGCCTCCAAAATCATCAGGCGTTTTCGATTACTTTTTTCAACGATTTTGTTTGTGGTAAGTTAAAAGGCTACAACAGATATTGAACATTGATGCAATCATATATGATTTTAATTATTAAATTTTGACATCATGCATGATAATGTGATGTAGGTTCGATATTGGGTTTCAGTTCGATTTTATATCCGAGGATTGTTTTAAAACATTGTATTTTTGCATCTAAAATCGGAATAACAATGCATAGAAACGATAGAAATAGAAGACTTGGGATTGAATATCATCCTCAACCCCAAATAAGGAAATAAATTGGCATATTCTAAAGAGGTATTTCCAATAATAATGCATCATTAAGCTTGTCCCGGACATTTTAAACCCCGCTGCTCACTTGCTACAAAAAGAATACCCTTTTAAATTCGAAACACTCAAGACTCTTTAATTTATTACATAATATTATATTATTGATATAGTTTATATCATATTGTCAATTCGAAAACAACTGCGACTTATTAATAAGCATTTCTTGTTGCATTAAGTTTGTATCAAATGTAGTTTTTTTGTTAATATGACCTACCAAAAAAATACACGATTGTAGGCCCCAAATTAAGTCAGACGGTCATTCGCTTCTGGGGATTGTTTTTTTAAAATCTAATATACGAGTAAGCATAACAATAAAAGAAAGCAAGAAAACATTATCAAAATCCCAAGGTTTAGTAATGCATCAGTATTATTTTTGTATTTTAAAAATTAAAGCATTGATTGAATATTCGTAAGCACTATATATAACCTTTATATTATTTAACATATTGCATGCCATATTCCTTGAACTTCCCCAGTGTATCGCAATGGATAGTTTTGAACAAAATCAAGATTTCCAACCATTTATAAAATCAAACTAGTTCCTTTATTTAAAATATTTTTATATTGTATGGAACACCGATTATTTCGAGTCTTGTTTGCCATATTCAATCAATCATATATTTTTGTTTTACCACAAGCCCTGTAGTGACACTTGTCTGGCGTGATTCATATAGATTTAAAAAAAGAATGGATATAGTGAATATGTCAAAGAGACAACAACCCCACCGTGATGAAAGATGTCAGCTGGAAGCCACCAATGCGTCTTCAATGAATGGTGAGGAAACCCTCATACTCCAGTAACATGAAAGTAAACTGAAAGTGAAATAAGACATGCAGAAACCGGAAATTCCTGACTTGGGACAGGCGCAAAAAATGCGGCGGAGTCTAAGTACTTTGGCGTGAAAAAAAATCCTTCTTAATCTGGCCCTGTGTAAAAATTTACTCAATCAAACAGACCTAAAAATCATTCCAGATTTAGCAGTTTCATATAACTCGTATAACCCATGGCAGTTTAGGTTTTGCTGAAAATGAAATGGATTGGACAAAAATTGAGTACTCTCCATTATACAATATACAGATATACACAAATATAGAATAAGAGGGCTTTAACAATATATGGACAATAAATTCCTATTATGAGTGTAACTAAAAGTCAACTGGAGAAAAAAAAACAGTTTGGGTGAGGTGGTGCAGCGGTGACGATCTTTAACATAGCGATACATTTATACATGTATCAGTTTCATTTACAAATCCTACTCCAATTAGCAGTCCTTATAAAATAGGGATGAAAACTGCTGTAATGGGAACGAATTATTAACAGTCAAAAGATGTATTATAAACGTATTTTATATCATTCACTATAACAGTGAATTGTCAAATTAAGGAATTCGGTAAAAATGTTTCCTTGGTATAGTGACAATAACCATGGCATAGTCCTAATGCATGTTTTGACTCTCAATAAAGTTCAGAGTTCAAATTCAAAGAAATAAATGTAACCTCCTTGAACTTTAACATGTAAGTACAGTTCTTCCAATAATGTTACAAATACAATGAAAAAGTGCTTAATACTTTAAACAGCATTGTTGTATCAGCTTAAATGTAGACAGATTTATATATAAAAAAGTCACACAAAGACCAGATACTTGGAGTTTTCTATTAATAATTAGCGAAGCAAAACTTATCAAATTTACATTGAAACTAATAGTGCGTAATATTTATGACATATGAACTCATTCCCTTACAACACCATCCGCCTCACCGCCGACATGAACTATTTTTTTTCCATTCTTAGTTTACAAGTATCCAGCACCGTGTACCTCATTTTCCTGCGTCGTCTGCTGTACAATCGTTGTTAACAGGTATCTAGCACGGTGAACCTCATTCCCCTATGTCGTCTGCTGTACAATCGTTGATAACAAGTATCTAGCATTGTGCAACTCATTTCCCTGTGTCGTCTACGGTACACTGGTTGATTCACTTCGTTAAATAATCATAAATAATCATACTTTTTGGAGATGACCGAAAGCGTAATGGTTAGCAAAATGGACTGCTGCTGCGAGGCAGACATTGTCTTAAGGTTATGAATTTGTATCTCATAGATAAAAAGGAATATTTTTCAATATATTTCCCAAAAGTTTAAGACTGAATGAAAATAGACGGCCAGCTCTGGTTAAATAATTATGTGTTAAAGTGAATATAAAGAAATTGTCTACAAAACTATTCCAAGTAAGAAACATTGTCTTTGATTGTTTTTGGATTGTTTATTAGAACACTGCACTGTGAACGATAATCATTTGCCTTTATAATTCAAAACATTTTTTTTTCAATAAACAATATTTATAAATAAAAACGGGCACTCCATATCGGCCATTTATGTATACCTAATGCAAAAATCGAGACAAAGGCTGCAACAACTACCAGAAAATGCGTGCGATTCGAGAAAAAAACCTAACACCCTTGAACTCAATCAGATAAGAACAGTTGAAAAGTGGTTATCATTGTTTTTCGTTATACTTGCAAACATTTCTCCACTGTCAACTTGTGGAAAGTCCTATGAATAGAAAAAAGAGGGAATGTTTTACTTTTCGTTCTACGTTAAAATAATAAATTCTTCGAAAATGACCATGCAAAGTATTGTTTGTAGAATATATAGGTTACAGACCACCAACTGCATCATCAATTTGAAACATACGCAAAAATAGTCCTACGCCAAGGTACAAAGTAGTAGCGTGTCATTATAAAAAAAAAGTTGACAATATTTTTGAATGAACTTTTTTTAAAAAGGGTATTTTATTCTGATAAGTTTGACCCCAAAGTATGCTGTCTCAAACTTAAATAAACTAATTTGTTGGAACTATAAATAAAGATGGTCTAAATAAAGAAGTTTAAGGATTCCCCAGGCTATTTTCATGGTAGATGAGTTCCGAATGTCAGTGCTGCACTGCAAGGTAGTAAACCCCTTGTGAAATGTTGAGTGACATAGCAGTACATTTGTATGTTTCAGTTGATATATGGTTTTGGTTAGGTTAAACTTTAGTTAAACTACTGAGGATCCCCTGAAAATTAACATAGAGAGTAATGTGATTCTAAATTAGTGGTTTGTAGCCTATAGTAACCCGAATTTCCCGTATCTTGATTTATCTATTTAACAACATAAATATCTAAAATATTTTACTAGAGCGCTTGTTTAAATTATACACTGTAGTACTTCTGATCATTGACTTTTAACTTTCTATATCTTATCTTTAAGGAATTCCATATTTGGATAATTAAAAGAAATTGGATAATTTGAAATATTCGGTAATATCTAGTAAACCTGGAAGACATTACTTGTTTTTAGAAAAAGCAAGATGTAGCTCTTTTGTAATCTCTGTGTTGTCTTTCCATGTAAAGCTACAATCTGTTTTGCTTAAATGCATTATTCCCTAGAATGTATGACCTCTTACTTTTAACGTTAAATGAAAGCGTAATAGTTAATTGTTTCCGACGTAAATGTTTTTTTCAACGACATGGACAAGGGGGGAGGGGGTGTTGCGTAAGTGAAATTCCATACAGTAATTATCTGTTTTTTATTTAAAGATTATCGTATTGTTATTTCTATGAATAGCAAATGTCCTCCAAATATAGTTTTATTAAAAAATAAACAATGCGTTAAAAAGCCTCGCATCTGATACCTTTATCGCTTAATTATTACTGCAGAAACGTTTAATTTAATATGCATGATATATATATATATATATATATACATATCATTTGGCTTCAAATTATTGATATGCGTTGTGGTTGAGGATTTCCTAATCGTTAATTAACCGTAGGAATGACATGAATAACGCACAGGAATATGGAGGTGGTTGTACACTATATATAATCATTTAGAACTGCAGCTCTGTACCTCATTCAAAACTAATATTGAATCCAGAAAGGTTTGGGAAGTTTAAATTATATGCAGGAAGAACCAAAATCCACGATGAAAAATGTTTTAACAGGGAACCGTACGTCTTGTCAGGAACCACAGCAAGCCTCCCTCATGCATTGTACAAATCTGGGACACACGCGTGAATGCTTTTCTACTTTTGAGCACAAAATTGGTGATTGTACAGACACATTGACGCCAACTACTTATGTCGATGAGAAAATGCTCAAGGAAAAGATGTCAAAAGCCATGCAAGTGGAAACACTGAAGAATAATTGTATCCACAACCACAGTTCTTCGGTAACAATTCAGACTCAAGGACAAATGCAACAGACTCATAGAAGTACCATGAAGACCCAGACTGTTTGCATATTTATGGTATTCGTTGTTGTATCATGTGTAATTTACTGTTTGGCTAAAACTGTCTTTGATTTTAGTAAAGAAAATACACTTTACAACAAGGAAAGTAGAAAGTTCGTTGAATTGAGACTCAATACAACAGATACAGATATTTCAGGCTTCTTGAAACAAATTCTATTGTTAAAAGAGCATCTGAGGAAAAACATGTGATAAAAGTTTTACAGAATGGAACGTATTTAATAACTGTCTCGCTTCTGTTTCACTTACATTCATTCTCAAACCAGAATAAAATCAAAGACGTATAAGTTTGCATAAATATTGATGGAATTGGACCACGGAAGCAACGATGCAGTCAAATATCTTTAATACGAGGTAATAAACTTCCAATACAACTACATACTGTTAGCACATTAGATACTTTGAACACTGTCAGTATATCAGTATCGGAATGGACAGGTATATACAAAAATCGTGATTTAAACACACTAACAATGATAAAATTATATTAATTGGGACAAAAAACTATATTAAATTTGGTAAAATTAGATGTAGTTTTTTTATGTAACAAAGAATCATGTTTATTTTAATAGAAACATTTTTTTATATCTGTCAATATGTAGTCACTCTTCTATACTAGACGAACACAAAATTGTTTTCCTATAGTACTTAAACTGCATATGAATAAGAAAGACAAAACACTTTATATAGGACAACATACATGCATTTAACATATACAGTTGTATACAAAAACAATATTCTCAATTTGTTTTGGTAGACAATTCAAAGTTCTAAACCAGTCTTGTAACAAAAGCGCTTCGTCTTGACAAACATTACAGCAAGAAATATTTTAAACATCTACATTTTTTACCTTAAAATTCGTGACGCGAGGGTATTAGTGAATATTTTATTAAGTGATAAACTAGTTTTGAAAACTTTTTTATAGTTGTGAATGAAATTCCTATTAATAATTAAAAATGTTGTAGTCAAGATCCGTAATATAGTTTAAAATACAATACAATCCTTGAAATCTATCCGTGTATTGTTATTGATCGGAATACCGACATTAGTATTTTTTTTTAAAATGCAATATTATCATTTAAGTTATTAAATACATGTCCGTTGACGTTTAACGATTTAATCACTCAGTTCAATACAATTCCAATAATTGTTTGCATTAATATCTGACTAAAACATATGTTTTGATTTCGTATGTGTAAGTGATGTCGTATACAAAGAGCAAACACATTGAACATTTTATATAATGGGCTTTATCTATGAAGAGTACAAATGTAATAATAAGATTACCAAACTAATAGGAAATAGCCAAAAATAAATAGTCAAAGGGAAACTTTGTATAACAAATGGCAATGTCAGGGTAAAAACTGAGGTATTAGATCAAAATGAAATGCATATTAACTGTAGGCATGTTTCAACAGAGATAATTGACTAAGAAAACAAGTTTACGACATTTATTGTAATACAGAGAAAACAAATAAGCAAAAACAAAACAAAAAAATCCCCTAAAGTAAAACAAAGTATTGACAATTTCATTTATGTTATTTATTTGACCACTTTTTACAACCTTCTCACCGGAAGAAAATCACATGAAGTCTTTAAGATTCATTCTGCAAAATAAAACAACTTTGTTTGGTAGAAATTTCAAATTTGGTATCCATGGTGCTGCTGGATTACTCTTTAGCAGTACCACAATTAAAGTAAAGACAAAACTGCTTCGAGATTGCGGGAATTTTCTTGTATCACATGACTCAAATAGAGCTTTTCGGCAATATATTTTCTGCTCAGTGCAATATCCGCCTATAACGTTATTTCATTTCAAGGGTCAGAATAATTCTCTTTGTTATATGAATAATAGTGATTTACCGAATGATTCCAATGTAAAAATTTCATAAGGTGAAACAATTCTGTAATTTCACTCGGGCTTTCTCCAAAAACGTCACGCATATCAGGCCGTTGCTCAAATGTTGAAAATAGCAACGAATAATGGACAGAATCTATATAATTTATAGGATAATCAATTTGTTATCGTGAATAACCAACATATGACTACCCGGGTCGAGAAAGCAGTAAGATTTAACTCGTGCGCGGTACACGTTCCTCTCACTCGTTTAATCTAGACCTTCGTCTGCAGTTGTGATAATAATTTGGTTATTAACTCTTTCCAATTAATTATCCTATTAGTAATGTGCAATACTATTTCCAAAATCTTTAGTTACAACACTTAAGTTAAATATATATAATAATAAAATGATTTTTTTTGTTGGTTTTCTTTACTAATTTATTTTGAAAGTAAAATAATATAACCATTGAAAAGAGAGTGTTAAAATTTTGTACTAGTAAAAGGAAAATAAACAGATACTGAAGGAAACTGCTGAGATTGGGAGTATAATATGTGTACTAGCATTAACATATGTACATTATATTTTTCTAACTATTTGTTAAAATAATGACATCATTCATTGTCTTCAGTTTCACTTCATCTTGCCAAACGGATAGTTATGCCACAAACAAGCGATCTCCTGTGCATAACACATTGGTCAAATTTTTAATGTTTTAGTAATAAAACTAATACGAATTTTTGTCCTCGCGGTTAACAGTCAACCATAAATAGGGAAACCTAAAGAAGAAAGGAATAGCAAGACATACCATAATGTATCCTTCAAATGACATGTTCATATAAGGGATGATAAAAACAAATGGACGCATTTAGAATGGATGTTATGTTTTGCCATAACCCATCTCATACATTTATTTTACAGTTTATAGTTGTGATTGAAACTTAAATTGACATTGCCGTATAGTATCTAATACTATCAAATTGTATTTCCATTTATGAGCAATGTGCGGTAAACATAGTTTCAGGTTAAAAATTAAACAATTAAAATGATCATCTAAATCGGAAATTGGGAAAACTTCACTAGCAGAATTTCAAAATAAAATAAGTACATGGATGATGCCAAACTTCAATCATTGATGAGGTTTTAGTAGTAGCCTTGAAATAGTGTTGACACAACATCTATTTCAATATGATACTCGATCCTTTATCTTATTCCCATAAATCTAAACATGTATCTTTTGTAATATAGGGTTATTAAATGGTTATTTTCATATTAATCCTGTATTATGTCCAAGTACAGTCGTATTGGGTTGAGATCACTTGTACAAGTGGTCGAAACCCAATACGACTGTACGAGAACATAATACAGGATTAATATGAAAATAACCATTTTATGATCCCTTTATTAACTGATGACAAATTCTATAGTCTGTTTCAAACAAAATGGCGGACAAGTTTAACTTTTATACAGGGCCAGAATTAATACAGGCCATGTGCCCTGTATTAAATTAATACAGGGCAATTGCCCTGTATAAATTATGGTTGCATTAAAGGGGTAATTTACATTGTATTTTATGTCATCAGTTAATAATTCAACATATTGAATATGTGCAGTTGATATCTTAAACTTACCATTAATTGTTTAACGGACAACACGAAAAAACGCGCGCCTTATGATTTAAAAGTGGATATAGTAGACAAATAAAACTACGACTTTTATTTAACTACAACTATACTTCAGAGGAATACCTCAATTAAAGCTTAATACGACTGGTGCAGTATTGTTATTGATAATGGAAAAGAACTCTTATTAGAAGAAAACAAAAAGACGTCAGTCTTACAGAATGGGACGTTTAGCATAACTAACCCACCATTCCAGATTAAACCGTTCAAATAAGACTACAGACAGTAAACGTGCTAGATACATTGAACACCGTCTTAAAATCAGTTTCCAATGGAAGATTTGTACTGAAATTGCAATTGAAATATACATAGTCACATTTATAAATATAAATTACATGTCATTATTTATATGACAACTCATCTAATAATAAAGCATTTTTCATTTGTTTTTTTGTTTAGACCCATGAAGTAATGATTGTAGTAAATAGATAAATGATATGTAAAGGAATAATCAAGGGAACAAAGATTCTGGCGGAAATCAAAATATTGTAATCTTGGGACTAGGACCAGACATGGTAAACAGATAAACACAACAAAGAACATGAAATAACCAAAATATTACATAAAAAAGTAACAAAAGTAACAGAACAACTCGAACTCCACTAAAAACTGGGGGCATGGACCAGGTGCACCGGTAGGGTAAGTGTCCCCAGCTTTTCTGGAATCACCCGTCGAGTAGTTCATAAAAAGTCAAGTCCGGGGTTGACGAAAGAGGAAAAGAAAACTATGACACGTTACACAAATAAATTTTCATGGTGCAGAAGGATACAGCGTAACGATCCACGAGTTCATGATGACGACCATAAATCTTCTGTAGTGATGACTTCAATCTTGTAGCAACATAACCCAGTTTCAGATGCCTAATTATAAGAAGTTTAGAGCGATACAAAACGTCTGCGTAAGTACAGTAAGTTCTAGCATAACGTATGCATTGTGATATGAACATTCTATACGCAGATGCTGAAGGGATGTTGCCACAGATAAAAGGAGAGATGACAATACGGAATGAAAAGTCATTGCGTTTGTCGTATAGTTAGTCAACAGTTTTCCTTTACCGTCCATCTCTAAGTAAAGGTTACTGTTAGGAGTGAGACTAAAAACAATAAACATTGTGTAGTAGTAAAATATATATCAAACGACTTTAGATGAACAACGGACTATCTTGAATCATTAATTTTTCACTATATATACCTCTAACTAATTAACAGTTCAAAAATAGACAAGATTGACAGAATATCTGATGAAATACTTCAGTAGGACAATACGGCCCAGCTTGATTAGACCAAAGAGCACATACAAATTTGGTAATAAAGGTCACACTTCTAGCATTGGAATTTGACCTTATTTTAAAAAAGAACAACCTTAAGAAATTAGCAGGGATTACTACATTTACTCTAACTGGAATAGTAATGATGACAGATATTCAATATTTTAATAAACAAGTATAAAATGAACAAAATGGAAGAAGGAACTGAACAAAAATCACTACATAGCCCATTTCTAATCATTGAACCTCCTTTATTAATAAACAAACAAAAATAAAACATGTATAAAATATCAAAACGTATGACATGCTAAGAATTAGCTTTATGCAAAATACGATAAGTATCAACAATTATGGTTCCTTAAAAATAAAACAATCTCACATTTACATCTTATATACATAAACAAAAAAAATAAAGAATATGGTAATACGTAACGCAGTGAATTGACCCGACTAGAGGTGTTTGTTTAAATAAGATAAAAATAAATCAATTCAAAAATCACTCCTATCTAGTATCTATCCAATAAAAAATGCAAAAAACCTACATCATTACATAAAGAAAGACACCATAATGCGAGTTTACCTTTTCTTGTACAATAATCACGAAAAGGTTCTGAGAAAACAAAATGGACTTGATCGATAAGTAAAAAATAAGAAATATCAAAACAAAGCAAAAGCAAAAAACCATATTGTAAAAAAAAATATAGGCATGCTCATAACAAAAATACCCATACTGCAGGTTCATGTCACAGGAACTCTTTTTCATTGTTTCCCATCCTTGTATTTATAATGGTAATTGCCCTGGGTAAGTCCGGGTGTCAAAAGAATAGGCCCGCAGCAGCATTGAGCTTGTCGTAAAAGGCGACTAAATAATGCTCAGAACCCTAGCCGGGGGCTAGGACGATTGCTCATAGAGCAACTGTGTTGTGTACAACGGGTGGTGGAATGTGGTACCTTTGCGCTCCACCACAGGAGGCCAAATAGCCCGACCGTAACCATCCCTCCCCTTTTCTTGAGGCAATCTAAATTTGTCGACCCTATTATCCTTGTGTCCCTTCCCATTTTTTATTTCATCATCATTATCATCATGTCATGTTTATTTTATCATCTATTTCATCGCCTGAATATTGCTGAACAACAATCAATCAATCATAATGGTAATGTTCCGAACATTCTTCTTCGTCTTCTTCCATTTCCCGGGCTGTAAAATCGGATTGTTCGCTTTGATTTGCTTTCATACAGTTTTGTTTAACCAGTCAATAAAAAACATTAATTTATTGTATAAGAGTTCTTCAAAGGTTAGCAAAACCAGTATCAGAGTAAGACAGAGTATTATCGTGCATGATTATATAAAACTCTATGTTCAATAAAGTGAAAAAGATCATTTATGAATACATTGAGTAGTAGAGACCCCAGAACAGAATCTTCAGGAATCCCTTTATGAATATCAGCCAAACTACTCAGAGCGCTCTGAAGCTTAATCTGTTGCTTACGGTCTGATAAATAATTTTGAAGTAATTTCACTGAATTTAAAGATAGACGGTAAACGGATAAATTACTCAATAACATGTTATGTTGGAGTCAGTCAAAAGCTTTCGAGATGTCCATCAGTATTGCAGCCACATAACGGTTTTTGTCAAACGCGGATTTTCAATCTTCAAGGAGACTGAGCAGGGTGGTCTGACATCAATGGATGCACATAAATAGTTATGAAAAAAATATGTAGGTACTTGTAGAAGGACTTATATTCCTTTTCTCAACATGTTATCTATAGCTTCTTTGACTTCATCACGCAAATTGAACTGTACAGATTGTACGGTTCTCTGCATATAATCAGTATTTGGTTTGACTGTGTTATCAATGTTGTTTTGCCACGCTTTCCTGTTAGTACAACTACAAATTCATTGCATAGTTTTTTGCAGTTGTGTGATCTTTGTTTTCTCCAGGTTGCTGTTAATGGTAAGATCTTTGGCTGTTTCATTGCTTGTATAATCGATCTCATTTTTTATGCTTACATCTGTTTTATCTGGTACACTTACAAACAAAACAGCTCTGTGATATCTTCTCAACAGAATTTTATGGTATTTAACCAACATACGTCTTCCAATGGTACACACACGAGTCCCTAGATATGCACACAAGTCCTTCAACAGCTGACTCCCGAGTCTGCTTGTTTCTTCTGCAATAGTGTTTGCTTCAGCACTTTTCCTGGGAATCGTGTTGCCTCGTCCACAATAGTTAAAATGTATTTATGTCCTTGATTAGTACGTTCAAATTGACCATCTATGTCCATTGAAATGTTCCTTAAAGGTTTTTCTATCACTGATGGAGTTAAGTGTCTTCGTTACTTTTTCTCTATGCCGTTCGCTGACATGTTTAACATGTTGAGCAGTAACCGTTTATGACTTGAAACATTCCAGGCCAGCAAAATAAAATGATTATTCTCTCCTTGGTTTTACTGACCCCTAATTGACCTTCTAGGTGGTGTGCTTGCCCGAACTTTATTGCTGTACTCTGCAATTTAACTGGCAATACCACCTGCCAATTAGACTTTGTTCCATCATGGTAAATCCACTTTCGTTTCAAATTGTGGTTCCCCCAAAAGAAGGCCTCTGTATGGTCTTCTGCCACTTTAGTCCTAGCACTTTCTAGTGATTCATCAGCTTGTTGCAATCTATTTAAATGCTCAATGTTAAATGGTGTATCAACCTCTTTCTCATCGTTACCATCAATATGATCAACACCAAAGTCATCATTTTCGACATTTTCAACCGGTGTTCCTCATCTCGAACCTTCATGTTTATGACATTGTCACAACATTCATGTTACTTTGGTTTAATATGTCCAATTAAATCCTCAAGTGATGGCAAGTGTGGAACTACGCCAACCTTCTTGTGGCCCTTATAAAATGGAGTATTCATAATCACAACTTCCATCTAAGCTGTAAAAAGTTGACTAATCGTTGTGTACAAAGTCATGTTTGGACCCTCTATAATTCAACTTTGGTCAACTAAATCTTCTCTTATCAATACAGCGAAATGTAGTGAAAAGAGTTGTCACATTCTAAGATGTTGTATATTTAGAATGTGACGACGCTATTCGCTACACTGCTCTATCGGATTAAATTGATACAGAGAAGATAATGTAAACGTATAGAAAGGTCTAAAAAATTCCCAACGATGTTCGAGCTCTCAAATTTGCGATGCAAATTTTTGGTCGTTCCCTCCGCGGGACTCCAACTAGTACCGCTGTGACATCTATGGCAACACCGCCAGCACTAAGTCGAGCGCCCTAGACCATTCGGCCAGCTAGGCTATATAAAAATATAGCTTTGGCTGGATGGGTCATTCCTCCTCACACATCGTGTACTAAGTTGCAGCCCTAAATTAATCCTACGAGGATTCAGTATTCAATATTGTTCAAAACATACCCAAACTGAAGGTAACATTCCTGGAAATACCAGTGTATTCAATAGTATAGCAGAATTTAATAAATATCGTAAACACAAACACCCAGAAACCTTTCAAGACCAAGACGAGAAATTGATTGATAATTTGAATGATTGATTGGTGTTTAACGCCAAAGCAGCAATATTTGAGCTATATCCGGGCAATGTACATGAAATGACGATGAAATGAAAATTGGATGGGACACAAGGGTAATAGGGTCGACAAATCTTGATTGCCACTAGAAGCAGGGAGTGGGGGTAGGGCAATTTAGCCACCTGCGACGTGGCGCAAAGGTTCCTACTCCTATCCAATACAACAGCAGGGTTTTTTAATGTGCGAGGAACGCGGCATTTATTCACAACATGTAGCACCACTATGATTTGTGGTAAGGTTTTCCGTATTATGGCCTGACGAACCCATCATGTAGCATGCTAGTGGTACCCCATTTGACCATCTTGGCCACTCACCCCAGTTGCTTTGTGTCTGTGGGAAGAACGCCCTAGCCACCGGCTAGGGTTCTGAGCGCTAATTTGTCGCCTTTTACGACAAACTTTGGCTGCTGCGGGCCTATTCTTTTGACACTCGGATCCGCGCAGGGCAGACGAGAAATATAAACAACAAATTTACAAACTAAACAACATAATTAGACTCGGAGACTAAAACAAGAAAGAGTGTACCCATTCTCCACTATTTACAACAGATATTATCCATACCTCTAAAAACCATCAAAAACAAAGACAAGGAAAAGGTTTAGTTTTTGGCTATATATTAACACCCTGGATCGCTTATAACAAAAGTCTGACTGAGTAAAAAAAAAACACCACACACAATCAATAACTGCTGGCAGTAACAAAAGTAAGGATATCCTTTACTAAATTTGAAACACTACTGAAACACATATTCTGAATTAACCAAGCAGCAAGGGTCGCCATCGCTACATTTCTACAGATATAAACAATCAGTTAGGATCTCCCTTGCTAAATTGTTCTCAGAACTACATTCAACGATGAAGTACATCATGTTTCTCCGCCTGTGTCTTCTTTCTTCACATCAGAAAAGCAGACCCGACGTCCACACAAGGAAATCTAGTCAATCGTCCTAGTCACAAACTAAACCACAATAGCAGAAGACCAATCATCCTACCTATATATCCAAAAACACTACCAACAACTATACTTCTAATTCTAGTTCTATCAAGGGGTGTCAAACTAGCACAAATATTTTTCCATATGAGCTGTGTGCAAATCAAGTTACTTCAATATGCGATTGAATGTGTTGCGACCACTGTACATATGGCCCCACAGATCATTTATCGAACTTTGTACTGAAAACTATGAACTACTCAATAGACCGAACGTACAATGGCTGTGCGGTAAATGTGACAGTTTAAACGTCACATCCTTCGCATATTATTTATATGATATCGAAAACATTAGCTACCATGAACCCCTAACAACAGATTTAGGCTACACGGATGAAATGAAATCAGCCTTCAGACCGCTCCAGACTAATAGCACAAAGGACAAATCATTTAAAAATAACTCAACACACAACAAGAGCTAATCATCAATCACAAAAAGTTAAAAATTCATCACAACCGTACAAAATTATGAATAATGGAAATTTAAGAATTATGAAAGTAAACTGCAGGAGTATAAAGGACAAAAGTACAGAATTCAAAATCACAATCTCATTGAAAGAATTAAATAAATCCATACAGCAACTAAGAGATAGTAATAGAAATTGCAAAATCATCTTAGCACTCCTGACATAGAATGGAACAACTTTTCTACAAAAGAAAAGGCACAACATACCGAAATTCAGAAACAGCGAATAGATTTGAATTACACGAATACATGAATTAATCAACAAGGAAAAACAACTTGATGGACCTGGTCTTCACATCAAATCCATCTTTGGTGAAATCATCAACAAACAGAACGGGGATATTAGACCATGCAATAGTCTCCAAGGACATTAAACCACATTACAATAAAACAAATCCCCTCAAAGTTTATCTCTGGTCAAAGACAAAATAGAATGAACTAAATATAGATTTAGATAACACATAAAAAATTATGACATCAAAAATACAGGACAAAGAGAATGTTAATGATATATGGATATCGTTAAAACAAGAACTGTTAAATAGCATGGATACAAATTTACCATCCAAATAGGTCAAATCAAGCAACAGACTACCATGGATATCACACAAAATTAGAAAAATGCTAAAGAGAAAACAAAAACTTTATAACCAGACAATAAAAAGCAAAATCATGGTCAAGGTATCGACAATACCAAAAAAAGAGAGAAATCCTAAAGCAGAATAGAACTATGTTAAAAACACAATAATCGAAGGAATGAACAAGAACATTTCTAAACCATTCTGGAAATATGTAAAGTCAAGAAAACAGGACAACCTAGGGGTAGCGCCGCTGACAAAAGACCACCTTATAAACGACAGCAAGGAAAAAACAGAAATTTCTATTAAAACAATTTGCATCAGTATTTACCAAAGGTACAACACCATCACTGCTTCCAACAAGTACCAAAATCAAGGACTCCATCAGTAAAATACCCATCAGAATTGACGGAGTTAGAAAATAACCACAGAACATTAATCCAGCATAAGCTTCTGGTCCCGACAACATTCCTAACAGAATTCTCAAACAGTGCTCTGAACACCTAGCACCTATAATGGCATCCATTTTTCAACTTTCACTAAACAGTGGTCAACTACCTGAAGATTAGAGAAACGCACATATATCAACCATATATAAAATGAGATAGACATGCCGCAGAAAACTACAGGATTGTATCTCTAACATAGTTACCATGTAAACTCCTTGCACATATTATTTGCTGACACATACTAAAACACCTAAAACACCATTACGGCTTTACATCCCAAAACCACGGATTTAGCTCAGCATATTCATGCAAAACTCAACTCGTCTTAAGCATCCATGATATGCTCCAATCCTACGATAATGGAAATCAATTCTAGACCTCTCCAAACAATTCGACACTTTACTCGGCCAGCTAGGCTATATATGATGCATCATTAATTTGATCCTCTATCCTACATAATAACATCTAACTGAACTGTCCCGTACTACCATACATCGTGTACTAAGTTACAGCCCTAGATTAATCCTACGAAGAAAAATGACCCGGTCAGCGAAACTATATTTTTATATAGCCTAGCTGATTGAGTGGACTAGGGCGCTGGACTTCGTGCAGGCGGTGTTGCCATAGATGTCACAGCGGTACGAATTCGAGTCCCGCGGAGGGAACGACCAAACATTTGCATCGCAAATTTGACAGTTCTAACATCGTTGGGAATTTTTCAGACCTTTCTATAAGTTTACGTTATCTTCCCTGACTATTTCTTTAGGCATTTAGGTAACCCACTAATACGACCTCAGTAAACGATAATGTATTAGTGGGTTACCTAAATGCCTAAAGAAATAGTCAGGGAAGATAACGTAAACTTATAGAAAGGTCTGAAAAATTCCCAACGATGTTAGAACTGTCAAATTTGCGATGCAAATGTTTGGTCGTTCCCTCCGCGGGACTCGAATTCGACTCAATTTTGTCGTAATAACAAACAAAAAATCCTAAAGCGTTCTCAATACATTTTTAAAGATTTTACATATTTTCATGGGTCACATCTTTACTATAGGATGGTGCAGTTTCATAAAAAAAAAATCTCAACTTGAGAATTTCCTCATCGTTTGTTTTTCCTCAAATCTTCAATTTCAAGTGATCTAAATGGTCGAAATATGAGTTGATTGAGGAAGGAATTTAGGAAAATTTCAATTTGAGATGATTTATGAAACCGGTTTAATATTTACACAGGCGTGCATGGAAAACTATCATATTTTTACATGATATCTTCGTATTCACAAAAGAAATATCTGGATAATTCATTCCCATTAAGCCCCTTTTCAAATATCCTTAAATCCACCCTCAATATGTGTCTATAGCAGGCCACCGATCGTATGGTATGGTGACATTTTCTGCCACAGACTTTCCAGAGAATTAAGTCGACTTGTCAGATATTTATGTTGACTTGTCAGATAACATTAACAGATCAACTGACCATCTAATATCTTCATTATTGCATTTCAATAATAAATTCTAACATTATATTAATTAAACGTTGAACAGCTGATGGTTAGGAATCCAAAGTATTGAAAGTAAACGGTCCAATTATCTGTTATTGACGGTCAATACAAAAACATTCGGACCGCTTCTATAATACCACTATTAAAAGTCCATTAGTTCCTATGTTTAAGTTAGCATATTTCAAGATCACTCACATTTCAAAAGTTTGTGAAAACGAATTTTGACGTGTTATTATAGACGGAGCCTTTAAAATACTCCAAAAATACTGATCGGTTCTAAGAAAGAGCGGTGAAAGTAAATTATATACAGTAAAATTACACGTGAAAATTAGACATATTAAGATGATTATGTTCAAAATATTCAATCTCTACATCTTAGTTTAAGGGTTCACCTGAGAAAAAGTTTGCTTTTAATAGCTGAATCATAAAAATAAAAATCATGCATCCTATGGTCTAACTTAACGAACTACCTTCTGAATCAGAAGCATAATCTAGGCGGCGAAATGGAGATTCAAGTCGCCAAGAATTTTTAAAACTAGTTAAAAGTCGCCAGCTAGTGTTCGCAGTCGCTGTGAAATTTGACCAAAGAGAGATAACCAAAATGCAAAATGGCGGCAATTTTCGTAACGATGAGAAAACTTGATTTGGAAGGAGCTCACTTAATTTTCATCAGTTCCAAGCAATCCAGGAAATATTTCACCTGCTCTAGCGACTTGGATAAAGGATAAAATCAGCAGAACTCATTTGAATGAAACATATTCAACTTATTGAGTTCAAAATCAAAGGAAAACAATCACACAAGGTAAGGTACATGTACATTTTGTGTTCCTTGATTAAATATGTAATTTGATGACAACAATTAATTTATTTATTCAATGAGAGACTCTTACAGTGATTTCAATGGTTTTAAAAGACAATTAATAATTAGTAGGTTCAGCTTCGATAACAGTTATGTGCATGAGTGCATGTGGGTTTGAACGGACACGGTAAGGCAAAAATAAAGATAATTAAGCTAACTATTATCACTTATAAAAAAAATCTGGGAAATTTATTGGGTAATAGACTACCATTATGGCATACCAAGATGCAGTCATTCCTTTATCAATTTAAATTATAACTATCAACTTTTTGAAAATAATCCCACTAAACCATGTATATGTACATGCATGTTTGTACAGACTGATTTGTGCTTTGTATCAATTACAATACAAGTGTACTCATCATAATGTCAGAACAGAGATCATTTACAAATATATTTCTTTTTTCTTTATTCAGGAAGAGACCACATGAAGATGCAGACCATTTTTAGTCTTTAAGAACATGTTATTATAAGAAACGAGTTCACAATGACAATCTGATCACTTAATATATTCAATTAAAGTTACTTATTATACATGTACTTATTCATTTGCAAGTATAAACATGGAATTACAGTATTAAACATATCTTATTTGTTTATTATTTATTAGAATACATGTCATTGAGATACAATTTCATATCAATGCGATAAAATATTCTAGCGGTGAAGTATGATTTCTCCCCATTCCAGACTCACTTCTCCCTATCACTCCTGGAAGGGAGAAGTCACTTCTCCTATTCACTGAATCCTAGATCATGCCCATTATAACATTATTAGGGAAACTAGTCACCTACACATATCAGAAGTCTTCTGATATGTGTAGGTGACTAATTTCCCTAATAATGTTATTATACCTATTACAGTAATGAAATTTTCAGTCTTGCATTTGAATATTGACATCACAGCGTTATAAAAAAAGTGTTAATTTTGACGCACTTGTTAACGCCAAGATCTATAGACAATAATGAAATGAAGTTTCAAAGTGGAGAAATCAAATGAATTCTATCCTAACACACGAGTAAAGAGGCAATTATGACGTATCCAAGTTTCTCGTTGATTTTTGCAAGATAATTCCTGGTCATCACTTTACTGTACAGGTATACAATGTCTTTGTACGGTAAAATCAAGGGGAAAGTAAAATTGGCTTGAACTAGTTCTTACAAATGAAATTATATCCAGACCTAAAGTAATACTTATAAATAAAGTGCAGAAAGTGTCTTGTTATCTTATTATTGTTTATCACATTATGTTATGACGGGAAATCGTTAATGTGGCGGATACGTAATTCTAACCAGATAGCAATTAACCATTAAAGTTGTACGGTTTAACTTGAAGTTAGTACAGATAACATTAATATTCTAAAAATAGTACTTTAGGGAAATAATGTTCAACAAAGTGTTAATCACCCGTTGTAACAACTGAAAGGCCTTGCAGCAACTTTTCTACCCCATTTGTTGATATCGTATTCGTCCACATTAAAATATCTGAAATGTTCTGCAGCTTCCAAGAATTAAAAGTTTGTTTGTACCTCTGATAAGCATGATAAGGTTAACTATTTAAAGTTACGTTTGAACAAGTTCACTTAATTTATCTTCTATAATTTACGATCGGAAACATCCATTTCTTAATGCAATTATCCATCAACCACATATTTTAATGTTTAAAGGTGAAGTTTTATGACAACCAACCATGCAATTAAACAACACACACAAATGTAACTTGGACTAAAAATTTAAAACTGTATGGTGCTCAAATAAGGTAATTGTTTCGGTTCAATTCAGGCTTCAATATCAATCTGAAAAATCATGAATTGTCCATAAAGATTTGTTTTTGAAAAAGTCAAAATACCGTCATGTTACATGTAGTATGTTCTTTATAAGATTGTGGGTTCCATTAATATTATTGTTAATATCATTATTATTATTACAATTTTTCTATAGCGCTTAATCTAAAGCAATATTATTCAAAGAGCTTTACTTAAAAATGAACATGCTAATAAAAATATAATACATTAACACACAAAAATGTATCAGAATAGTAACTCTTGTCCAGTTAATTAGTAAAGTCCCTGGGTACTTCCTTCAGGGAATCAAAATCTTCATATCTCCGGATATTAACGTAGGTAACTTATAAAAGTAACTGTCGAAGATAATCCAACTTAAGATTTCGCATGTTAAAACATCTTTAGTGCAACTCCTCCAAAACCGCTGAATGGATCATGATGACATTTTATAAGATGGTTGGGCATCATATGTAGATGTGCATTGAGAAATATAGTTACTGTCGGAGGACACTAAAGGGATATAATCCAACTTAAGGGTTTACGTGTTTAAACCTTGTCATCGAAACTCCTCAAAAACTGCTTAAGGGATTTTGATAAAAGTTAATTGGAAGCTATGACAAAATATGAACTAATCCAACTAAAGGATTTACCTCGAAAGCTCAACTTATCATTAAATCCTCCAGGGAATTTCATGGAATTGTATTGGAAGATTGGTATGTAGATTTGCATGATGCAATATACCTTCTGTCGGAGGATTCCAAAGGGATATAATTTAATGCGCAATTTATATATTTAATTTAATATTTGACGCGAGGTATTCTCTTTGTGAGCTTGCTCGCAGTCTTTCTAGTCATTTTTAAAGTTAAATACCATCCCTACCTTGATAAAAATAAGCAAAATCTGGAAAAATAACATTTTCAATTTCAAATTGCTACATGTTAACTTTTATCATGAAAATCTTCCAAATAATTTATCCATTCATTTCAACTTTCTGCGAATAAAGTTGTTCTCATTAACTCATTATGAATAATTATAACCAATTCTATATATATTTCCGTTGTTGAAGATCAGCCATTGATAAATTCACCCCAATGCTTCGGGCGTAGTCCAAGATAACATACTATTAATTTCAAACTCTCAATGAGTAAATTTCAAATGATTGGAAGGTACTTCTATGTATGTACCTCTCAGTTATGAATCAATGTGTTGGGATAGAACTTTTTGAATTATTTTACAGTATAACCAAGGTTTAAATGCCAAAGGTAAAAATGAATGTTTGTTCTGTAATTTAGTCCTCCTTTTATTGGACTACATGTATTAAATATTATCAATACAATATGATAATCCGATCTGGAATAGTCCCTTCATCATGGCTCTAAATTGCCACCACGATAGGTGCTATATGGCTTTTATTTCCTAACTGTACATGTATACCCTTATTCGACAAAAATTCTCAAAATTAATCGTTTCATAAATATTCAAAACCTCCAGAGGTTTTGGCGTTCCGAAAAGGATGGAATATTTGTTGTTATTACCTAATTATAAGATTTTATCTTGTTTATTAAATATACACATATTTTTCTCTATTTTCAAAATTTATTCAGGACAGGGCGATCTATTGCACTGTCGATGTACTATTGCACGGTGCAATAGTCTCCTTGAGGAGTCTATTGCACTGACCCCATAATGACCTTTATCTAAGCCTTTTAATTGGTTGAACTTTTTTTAAGCGCTTCACTGAATTGGAATTTACACACAAAAAAAAAACTCGTCTGCCAATTCCTAAACATGGAGCGGTCAATTTCCTATTCCTGGTTGAATGGTTGTCTCTTTGACATATTCCCCGTTTCCATTCTTTATTATATCTCATAGACAAATTAGGTAATAAAGCAGTTATTAAATGTGTTGGATGCAATAGACCAGAACATTTGTCATTTGGTACTGAGAATGATCAAGTGTTCTATTGCACTCGGCCGTTGGCCTCGTGATCATTCTGAGGACAAATATTCTGGTCTATTGCATCCAACCCATTTAATTACTGTATACTCTCTGCTGGCAGTTTTAACATTGCGATACGTTTGAGTCCATTTCATAATTGTAGACTGTGGGTTTCATGGTCACATTTAATTGTTTATGCTAAAAGTAAAAAAAAACAACAACATTTCAGTTTAATGCTATCATTTGATAAATACGAATTTCCATTCCTAAATATTAATCGGCCTATACATTTGTAAGTTTGTATAGTAGAAGTATTCCAAATCAAAAATATCGAAAGGGAAACCAAAAACCAGCACTAGACGTTATAGAGACATGGGACATTCATCAATATGCTTGGACCTATGTGACGTTTCATTGGCACACAAGGTCATGGGTCACAGAGTGCAATACAAATTCACTGAAACTTTATGCATTGATAATAAGAAAACAAAATATAAGAAATAAATGCTTACATGCAGTGTATGAAGCGACCTTCTCGGTGAACTGTACATTTTGAGTTCATGTTTACAGTCTGACAGTCTGTTCGGATCGTATTTCAATTATTCATTGTGTCCAAAATGGGCCATGAAATTATTGTGTTGTACATGTTCTTAATATGATAATACAGTTTACAGATTTGAAATATCTTGTCTTATTTTGGATCTTTCGAAATTTTTGTTTTTAAGAGCGGGGTATATATTTCGAATCCAACAACAGATATACAAATATGAAATGAAACATCTTCTTCGATACATTCATTTAGCACAATACCAAGGACCAATATAAAACAGCTTAAAATGTTCATATTTTACGATGGTTTTGTATATTTTATAAGTTCCTATTAATAGAATTGATATTGCATCATTTAGTCAGGTTAGTCGAAGGGGTTATGTGATTTTTTATTTTGAAGGTAAAAATGGGCACATTCAAAATCAAAATTTCAAGCCCCATATTGTATACCCGTGTAAAGCGTAGGATCACACAGTGTAAACATTAAAGGTTCTTAGAAGGTAGAGTTCTCGCATATCAAATGAATGCCTGTACGTCGTACATCCAAAATATCGATGTTTGGTTGGATGGATCAATGAGTGCAAACATTACAATGTTTTATATGGTTAGGTCGTCGCATATTATTATAATAAATGAAAAGTCGTAATGCGTGCATCACAAATATTAATTTCATTTTACCGAAAAAGAATCTGGTTAGGGTAAATAACCGCAAAATGCTTCAGCTCATAGAAAGTAGGATTGCTGCATACGAAATGAAAAGTCATTAATTGTACATTACAAATATCATACTGAAAACCTCGTGGACTGTATTTGACAAGGTCATAAGGTGCAAAAATTTAAAATTGTAAAAGGTTAGCTAATAATAACTAATGAACAAAGAAGACTGATACAGAATATGTAATGTTAGTACATATTGACTAAATATTGGAAAAACGCTATTATTCTTTTTTTCATATATGCTAACAACATATAAACTTTCGTAATAAAATGCATAATGAAAGATATGAAGGACTAGTCTAAGAGTTGTATCGGCCATCTTGTTTTATATCCTTTCTTGATAGCCTTGGCTTTCTGGCATATTCTCCTATAATGGCCACTGTTTTCCATGTCATAATAAATAAACACATTTTGTGATAATTAGCACAGTTGATTGTATACTGTAAACAGAAAAAAAAACATCACATTAGAAGACCGAATGTGTAGAACAGAGTACAGAAATCACGCACTTAAATTTGCCATATTGTTAGTGCCTCATGGAACTCGAATGATATGAGATTCTTCTTTAGTCACGATCATTGCTTTATAACTAAAGTATACAAATTAAATTGTTACTAAATATCAAATAATTCTAATAAGTCTTACTATCACATTGTGACATAGAAGTTTGGACATTAAACCTAAAAAAACAACAAAAACAAAACAAAAACAAAACAAAAACAAAACAAAACAAAACAAAAAACATTGTCAGCTATTGTCTAATTTATTTTCAAATTCTATATTTGAATCTTGTCATCTTACAGTAAAGAGTCGAAATGGAATGTCAGTCGTGTACGTGACAGAAAAAGCGAAAAACAGCTGCTCACTGGTGTGTTAACTGCCAGGATGCTTTATGCGTTGACTGCTTTATCCAACATAAAGCATTCCAGGTCAGTAAGCATCATACTGTCAACGAATTGTCAAATTCAGCGAAGGATGTCACTTACTTATTAGCGCCTGATAAGAACAATGATAATGACTGGTTGCTCTGCAAAGAACATACCGAGAAGACACTTGAAAATCATTGCATCACCCAAGATGTGCCTATATGCCTGCTGTGTAAGAAAAAATATCATGAAGATTCATGTGATGCCGAGAAAATAGATGACTCTATAGATGATTCGAAAATATAAAGTATGGTAGAGTCGGTATTATCGTCGATGTATGCAGATAAGTATGTCCTGCACACCAAAATTGATAGAATGAAGTATTTATACGATGTGGAGGAACAATGCAAGGTCTATAGATCAGGACTAAATTCAACGCGTAGAAAAGTACTATAATATATAGACAAAGAAAACATTGACATGAACTTACAACTAAGCACAATGGTAAAAAATGGAAGTGCCCGAGTGAACACTAGTATTTCAAAACTTTCAGAAAAGGCCGACATAATTTCTAATTATAGAACCCGTTTGCACGGTACATACAAGGATGCAAAATTGTCTACAGAAAAACGATACTTGATGCTCTTTTCCATTTACAGCGAGGCACCAATGAAGTCTGACATTCAACATATAAACTCTCACGACGATTTAACGACAGAGTCATGTTTTGCATCAGCACCATGAAAACTGATGTATTCAACGGGTCATAGTTTTCCTTTCCTCGTTTGTCTACCCCGGACTTGACTTTTTATGAGCAACTCGGCGGGTGTTTCTAGAATAGCAGAGGACGCTTACCCTACCAGTGCACCTGGTCCATGCTCCCAGTTTTTAGCGGAGTCCGAGTTGCTAATTTACTTTTGTTACTTTGTATGTATGATTTTAGTTACTTTATGTTCTTTGTTGTGAATGTCTGTTTTCCATGTCTGGTCTTTGTCCCTGGATTACATTCTTTTGATTACCGCTATAACCTTGGTTCCTTTGATTACTCTTTCATAATCTTTCATTCGAAATTATAACTAGTGGGTTTAAGGTCTGTAGAACTGAAGAATCAGAATGACGGGAGAAGTCAAGTGACGTAGAAAATACAGAGACAAAGGTCGAACATATAGAAACAAAGGCCGAAATTTCAGAGGCAAATACCGAAATTACAGGGGCAAAGACCGAAAGTACAGAGGCAAAGGCTGAAAATGCTGGAAGCAAAGACCAAAATTCATTGAATAACTCGACACAATCGTCGCTTTCCACAGAATCGAGTTCATCAGTCATTGAACTTGAACCCACTACGACTATCGAGTCAAAGCCGTATGCAGATAAAACTTTTTACTCGCTGCGTTTTTTGTGGGTAATTTCATTTTACATCACAAAAAAACCCCACAATATTTGTATTAATGATATGAAACTGATTAAAGGAACGAATGTTTTGTTTGTTTGGGGTCAACAAATTTTGATTGATTTGAAATAGGGAGAGATGGGTAGGGTCGGGCAATTTAGCCTCCTGTGGCGGAGCCCTAAGGTTCCTACTCCGGGAGAATACCACAGTAGGGTTATTCCACGTGGGTGGAACGTGGCATCTTTCCCAACACGGTGCACCACAATGGTTTGCGGTCAGGTTTTCCGTATTATAGCCTGACAACCCCAGCATGTAACACGCCAGGGGTACCCCATCCCACCACCTGGGGCACACATCCCAGTTGGTCTGTGGGTAGAGCGCTATTTAGTCGCCTTTTACGACAAGCTTAGCGCTGCTGCAGGCCTATTCTTTTAACACCCGGACCTGCACGGTGCAAGGAACGAATGAAATCATGATGTGTGAAAGTTCACGCGAATGTTTACTTTTTTACAATACAAATGGTCAGAAACTGGGCGAAGTAGAGCTAGATGGTTCACCTGATAGTTTAACTTTAATAAATAAGGATTATGTGGCAGTAAGCATTCCAAGAATGGAACACCTAATAATTGTCAGTTTAACGAAAATATCTTCTTTTGGTGAGAGATTAGCAGTAAATGTTGGAATGAAAGGAGGCTTATACTTATACATAGACCAGAACCATGAGCTTTTTTCAGCGAAAGATAATTCAGTCCTTACACGTTGTAAATACACAGACTAAAAAACAATCAACATGATTTCTTCGGGGCTTAGGGGTTAGAAGATCCAACAGGCCTGGTAAAGGAACAAAATGGCCATTTATTTGTTTCATGCAAGATGAAGGACCGAATTTTCCATAAAGCATCTCTTCATTCGTCGGCAATTGTAGTTCTCACCAAAAATGATGAACTTATCGTTGTAAATAACGATTGGCGTTCAATATTCATTTATCAGAGAGTATAATGAGAATTTACGATATCGCTCGATGGTGGTAGAACTTGAAAAGGTAGAACTTTAAAATATATCATTTTTAAAAATTGAATTAGTACATTTAACTTGCAATGTTCTGGATTTTTTCGTTATAAGAGAAAAAAATAGAGTTCTTTTCCGTTACGCAAAAAGTGGTATAAATGTACATGTGTAATATGGATTGTAAAAATTGTAAATCTAGATTTTTATCTTTGTATAATTTGATGTACTCAATTCTAGTTTTCACTGTTAAATATGTGCAGATATGTAATGATATGAAATGTAGTTATTAATAAAATGTGATTTCTCATGCGCATTCTCATTCAACCAATAATTTAAGTGTAAGTCAAGGTGTGAGGGAAAGTAAGAAGATCATCTCGAATAAATTTTAATGGTCATAATAACTCGAAAAATACAAACCATTTTCAAACATATCATTGACTTTTTGAGACATATACAGTTCTGTTAAGTTTTATTATATTGTTGGATGAAACGAGTATGCTTTCTTCATATTACGTAAAAGATGCACGAAATGACGACTTTTGTGTAGTATAATCCTGTCACAGTGTAATGTCGGTAAAATTGGGTAAAGAAATCTATTAGGTTGGAATTAAGGTTGTCTTATGCTTATGACGTTTGCCATTTGTATATAAAAGTTTTACTACGTATGTGGTCTCAAAGAATTTTAAGGACGTCATATTAGAATTTAGAATCATGTCTATACCGCCTTCCTTTCCCTTCATATCACAACTAATACGTTATATCAGAGCTTGCCGTAATTACGCAAACTTTTTGTATTGCGCTAGACTTCTTACAATAAGGCTTCCGGAACAGGATTATGTTGCTACAAGATTGAAGTCATCACTACAGAAGTTGTATGGTCATCATCATGGATCGTTACGGTGTATCCATCTGCACCATGAACATTTCCGATTTGTTCATCGTGCCATAGTTTTCCATTTCTCTTTCGTCTACCCTGGATTTTACTTTTTATGAGCAACTCGGCGGGAGTTCCTAGAAAAGCAGAGGACGCTTACTTCATCGGTACACCAGTTTTTAGTGAAGTTCGTTTGTTTGTTTGTTTGTTGGGGTTTAACGTCCGAGCAGCAATATTTCAGCTATATTCAGACGATAGTGAAGTTCGAGTTGCCCATTTACTTTTATTACTTTGTATGTAGTTTTTTTTGTTTTGTTTTGTTTGTTTTTTGTTTTGGTATTTTATGTTCTTATGTTCTATGGTGTGTGTCTGTTTTGCTAGTTTGGTCTTTGTCCCTGGTTTACATTTTTTTTTATTTCTGATAGGATCTTGGTTCCTTTGATTACTCTTTCATTTTGGTTTTAATTTAAAAATGCTTCTTTTCACTTTAGCACAGTTAAAAGGAAAACTAATGCGTTATTTGTCAAATTTCCATGGATTTTCCCAAAACAAACATTTTTGTGAAATTATTTCGGATAGAAGCTCTTTATAATAATTATCAATCCAATCACAATGAGAGCTTGCAGGTTGATTAACATATTCCTTAATCTTGAGGTTTTCAAATCTGTTTACAATTTTTTGGATTCATCGGATTGATCGTTTCAATAAATGAATTGTAAAATTGTTTTAAAACCTTTTTTGCGTTTTGCAATTCACTTTGTCTGTATAATTATAATTTGTCAATTGTACGTGCATAATGTTTTCAATGAAGATGAGAACATTACGTCCAATCAATTTGTTGTTTGATAAACAATACAATTCTCAAAAACGTTTAGTTTTTCATAAGCGAGTTCGCCTATACAAAAGGTTATGATTTCACACAAAATTTCATACAGCGAGATATTATTAGTGACAAGGAAAAAGTCCGTTAAGCACATACCAGGTGATTGGCCTTGGGTTTTATGTTGGGTAAGATTTTTTTCGCATTGATAATTAATGGCTGGGTAAAACAAAATGATTTGCTCGAATTTTTCATTTTTTTTCTTCAAAATATTCCCAGCACTCCCCCATCCCCCGAGAATAAAAATAGTCGGTGTGTAATTGTGTAGAAATTGTGTGTATGCGACATAAACCCATTTTAATTGCCATGTGAATTTTTCGAAAATCCTATAATGATTCATATAGCATTGTGTTCACCAATTCAATCCCTTATTTTATACCAATTAAAATTAATATCATGCATGCATGCCTTTCTATTTTGCCATTTTTAATCCTGAATGTAACTTTATCTGTTTGTAGTAAATTCATTTCCTGAGATATGTCATGCAGTCTCACATAAACCTGAACAAAGTATATTCGGAGTACGGCCACAATCCAATCCAAGAAATGTATTCAAATAGGTTAACAATTGAATTAATTTCACCTATTAAGATATGTTTAAGTGAATACTATCGGTAAATCAAGTTTTGTCGGCACTGGATACTGTCCAATTTTCAACCAGATTGGATCCATTTGACAAATAGTTTAACTAATTCTTATAATACCACATTTAATCATTAAAGGAGTTTTATTTTCAAATGTAGCTACTATGCCGATAATATAGGATTTGGATCCTTGCCTTCTAACAGATGTATCATTTAGAAAACACAAGATGAAGTTTGGTTCCTATTGAGACCCCTGCTCCTTACCCCAACAACTCAATGTTTTGAAAGCGCATAGGTTGCATAGAATTTTGTGACTCTTTTAACGCTTTTTTTTTGTTTGTTTTTGTTTTTGTTTTTGTTTGTTTGTAGTGTTTAGCTCTCCCCAGTATTGTAATCTAAATGTTCTTGTACTTAAACATTCGCTTTTGGACAATACCGTTTCCATTCGAGTCAAATAGGATATTAATTTAATCTATCTCAGATTTTTTTCCCTAGTAGTATAACGTCGTTTTTTCACCCGTGTTATTCGTGGATATAACAATATGCATGCTTTCAGCTGGTGCAATTCCCTACACATTTCCCACCAATTATCTCCCCTTAGAAAGAATTTTCCCGCCAATTTTCTCCCCTTGAAAGACTCTTTATATTTACAATTCTAAATATTATATAAAAACAATTTAAAGCTTAATATATAATTTTTACGTAATTTCAAACATTAAAAACTATTAGTTAATAGAAAATACATATTCCTATGATTTTGCAAGAAGACAGAAAAGTATGCTTCGTGTAATATATATGACCTAACTTAAAATCATACTTACTGAATATGTCCTAAATATCTACAGAAAAATAAATCAATCAATATTGAAAGAGGAAAGTTCAAATTGAGACTTTGCTAATTATAATTGGGTTTTTTTATTAAACAAGGGTGGTTATTTGTTTTGTCACTGTGTTAACCATGTTCTTCCTTTGGTTATTAATGCAGGTGATGTTATCAGATAAACTGGCCCAGTTTCAAGACGTTTTACATGATTTAATTGAAATCTCTATTTTGTACGGAAGCGTATTAGGGCCATCCATTTTTTTTTCAAATTGTCAACTTTAATCTTGGAATTATCAACACTAAACTGGGAAATTCCAACTTTAATCTTGAAATTATCAACTTTAATCTTGGAATTTCAATCTTAAACTTGGAATTATCAACATTAATCTTTGAATATCAACATTAATCTTGGAATTTCCAATGAGCGTCGGACCAATGAGTGTCGGACTTATGAGTGTCGGACTATCGATGTTATCCATAACATCATCAAACCGGAACAAAAATCAAGCTCGTCATGAAAGGGGTAAGCTATATATCACATCAATATCTTCACGACGAAAACAAGCGCGAAAAAACGTTTTGCCGGCAATCATATTTCATTTCTTTTTTAAAACAGATGTACCCAGTGGCATGCAGATTTTAATATGTTTTAAGTTATCAATATTTTTATTCGCGATTTATTATTTTTTGCCTATTAGTCCTATTTTTAGGTCAAGGACAATGCCCTCACCCGGTCAATTGTACCTTCCCTTACAATATTGGATCCACCCATGAATACAAAGGTATGGTTGAATCGTCATAATATTCAGTTACCCAGTAACGGAAACCTTCGTATAATATAAAGTATTGGAAACCGAGATAACGTCATAAGTTCGACGCTCTTTGGTCCGACACTCATTGATCCGACACTCACAAGTCCGACACTCATTTCTTCGACGCTCATTGGAAATTCCCAGATTAATGTTGCAAATTCCCAGATTAATGTTGTTAATGTTGATAATAATAACTTTTTATGAGCAGCTCGGCGGGTCTTTCTAGAATAGCAGAGGACGCTAACCCTACCGGTACACCTGGTCCATGCTCACAGTTTTTAGTGGAGTCCGAGTTGCTCATTTGCTTTTGTTATTTTGTATATATGATTTTAGTTACTTTATGTTCTTTGTTGTGTATGTATGTTTTTCGTCTCTGGTCGTTGTCCCTGGATTACATTCTTTTGATTACCGCTCTAAACTTGGTTTCCTTGATTACTCTTTCATTAAACTAAGATTAATGTTGATAATTCCAAGATTGATATCAAGTTGATAATTCCGAGATTTAAGTTGGAATTTCCAAGTTTAATGTTGATCATTCCAAGTTTAATGTTGATAATTCCATGATAAAAGTTGAAAATTCCATGATTAAAGTTGAAAATTCCAAGGTTAAAGTTGACAATGCCAAGATAAAAGTCGACAATTTGGAAAAAAATAAAAAAAAGAATTTCATACGCTTCCGTAATTTTGATTATATTAACAGATTTATAATGGCGTTTTGAAACATGTCATGAATTTGAAAAATAAATAAATAATGAGGGTTCTACATATCTTTTATTTCCATTTGGCTAAAACGATTCTAAAACAAAAAAATGTAAGTTTTGACCTAATAATCTTGATGTAACTTTTGGGAAATAAGGATTTTTAGGATGGAAACATCTAATTCTAAACTCCAATAAAAAAATCAAATCTTTGATATAATAATTTGTTTAGTTCTTGTATAAATGATGGACTTTGGTGACTTACTAGTACAAGAAAATCTAAACTAATATAACTTTGTTGTAAATTTTCCAAATTTCAAAGCATTTTCATAAGACTTCATTACATTTTTCTATTTATTACTTAAACTGCAGGGTTTGACATGCCATGGAAACTAGTATTTCGTTATCATACATAACTTTTCATTATTTACTTTAAGTAGTAGTTTATGGAATTATTCACATATTAGAAAATAACATTTAAAACATATCAATTTGAACTTTATTTTCTCAATTAATAATTAAGTCAAAAGATGGATTGTCAGCCTTGTAAGGTGAAAACAGAGCAAACAACCACGGAAAACCAGTGTGTGGACGGCAATGAAACCTTATGATCAGACTTCAGACTGTTAATAAACATTGGATTCAATACGTTTGGCAGACAAAATCAATGTTGTTTTTTGGGTTTTGTCTGCTGTTAGGATAACATATTTGTCATGTATAATAGACAATGTGTTTGCTACATTGGGGGTCTTTGAAAACTAATGTAGCATTGACACTCATTGCCCTACCCAAACTTTTTATACGTTTCAAAATTAAAGACCTCACAGCCTTTATCAATACTGACAGAGAATAAATGTCTCTTTGATCTCATTTTATCCATTTTCTTGTGTAGTCATCCACGGCTTAAGGAAAATGCATATGACTTCTGCCATACTTTACCATTGACAAATGCACAGGACATTTTTCATCAATGATAGTTCTTTCGTTGCTTGTCGTAAAGGTGGCTTGTTGCAGCAGTCATGATTTGAGGACAAAATTGAAGAAATTAGAGGAAGTGGATACCTGTATATCGACCAAAACGTTAATCTTCATTCTACGAATGATCGTGCGAGGTGAGTAAAAATAAATGTGCACAATCAGAGTGTTTTATTCCGGGTTTAGAGGATGCGAAAGAACTGGTCATAGATCTACCATGTTTTGAAATGCAAATTGACTGACAGGATCGTCCATAAATTCCATCTTAATTGGCAGACAACTGTCGTTCTTGGTTGTTTAGATGGTTAACTTACCAATGAATATAGATTACACAAATGTAATGCAAAAATGATGAATGCATTGTTGTTTATGACAAACAACACTTTATATACATATCTAGGAGAGTACAAAATTCTTGACTTTACTGGTCAATGGTCTTGGAACTTGAGAAAATTGTATTATTATTAAAAGTGGATTATTTATATCAACTTTGAATTAATGTTATACTCAGTGTCAATTTTACACCTGATATTTTGATACCTGATGTGAGTGTATTTCCAATAGCAAAACTGGACTTAGACAGATGGAACTTGTTACCCCTTTTGTATCTGCATTTCCCATTTATATACATATTTTTATAAATTATGTATATTTTTCTAGATGTATTAAATTATTATGCTCTGGAGCAGCATAAGTTGTTAAAAGAGGCAGAAACAAATACTTACCGAATGTAGTACAAAAGACGAGGCAGATACATATACTTACAAATGTAGTACAAAAGACGAGGCAGAAACATATCCTTACAAATGTAGTATAAAAGACGAGGCAGATACATATGCTTACAAATGTAGTACAAAAGACGAGGCAGAAACATATACTTATAAATGTAGTACAAAACACGAGGCAGATACATATACTTACAAATGTAGTACAAAACATCAGGCAGATACATATACTTACAAATGTAGTACAAAACATCAGGCAGATACATATACTTACAAATGTAGTATAAAAGACGGGACAGATACATATACTTACAAATGTAGTATAAAACACGAGGCAGATACATATACTTACAAATGTAGTATAAAAGACGAGGCAGATACATATACTTACAAATGTAGTACAAAAGACGAACTAATTAGAAGTACGTAACAGTAGATTGATTTCCACGTGTTTCGAAGTTATGTATAAATGGATTATATGAATGAATAATATAATGAAAATAAACATGACAAATTACAAAGACAGCATAAAAACATTGGAATTTTCATCAGAAATATAGATTTATATAATAAATTTGGTATTATTTTACATCGCAGTAGAATATTAAAACTTTTTTATATGAGTACATATCAATAAATATTTAAGGATTTTAGCTGCACTATTTAAGAACAACAAGGATTTCAAAGGGTTGTGATATCTTTTAGGATCTTTCATGCTAGAACAACATAAAAGCAACAAAAAAAAGGGTCAGTATGCCCGCTTTTGAGATATAAGCATTTGAAATTTTGGCGGTAATAGGATTTGTCTACCATTTTCCATAGGTCTTGCCCTAGTAGTGTATATCAATTAAAAAACCCGAAAAAAATACAAGAATTTCACAACTTAAATAACATTTAACGGTGTGTTTAATGAAATTATAAGAAAAGTGGGGGCCACTGGCAAACATTAATATTAATGTTATTAAATGGATAAAACCAGAGGAGTCCGAAAATCTGAAAAAAAAAATGACTGAACATGAGCAGCGAACATCCTTATATTCATGATGATAACTTGTTTAATCGATTTTTTTCTCTCAAGATGAATTCGGGGTTTCCGTTAGTATGACATGGATTAAGCCATTGACTCGGGTGGAAAATAGGGTTATCCAGTTTTTTTGTTTGTTTGTTTTGTTTTGTTTTGTTTTTTGTTTTTTTTGTTTTTTTAGTGTAAACACACCTTTAAATAAGCTCTGAAAGACCATAGTAACACAACATCGAACATGAAATAGCCAAAATAACACGTACAACGAAACAAAAGTGAATGAGCAACTCGGACTAAACTAAAAACCTGAAGCATTGATCAGGTGCACCCAAATGTTAAACGTCAACTGCTCTTCTAAAGTTTTTCATAAAATAGCAAGTCCAGGATAATCGATAGATGATAAGAAAACTATGATATGGTGAATAAATTGATTCTCGTGGTGCAGATTGAAACATTATAACGATTCACGATTTCATGGTGACGTCCATAAAACTTCTGTAGTGATGATCTCTGCTGTATAGATGACGTATTACTGTTAAAAAAATGGCCCTGGGGATTTCATACATCGAATCTATCCAAAATAACTTGCGAAAAAAGATACTACAGATACTGTAAGGTCAGCCTCATATCTCGACCTACACTTGAAAATGAATAAGAAAAACTATTGACCAAACTAATTGACAAACACGATCACCTTTCAACCTTCCTTTCATCTGTTTCAACAACCCTTCAACTCCTATGGAGTTTTCATTTCGCACCTGATGAGAGTGAAAGAATAGTTCAGCGAGTTGCGGAGGGCAATTTGTTCCCATCGGCAATTCTTCAAAATCAAACTAAAAAGAATATAACGACTCAATGATACTTTAATCAACTTAATTATCCTGACATTGGACAGGCGATGGAAACCGATATGTTATATGAGAAAATAAAAATCGTCTCGTTTGTTATTTGTTTTTGCACTGAGATGAATACTGTCGTCGCAATGGATGGGTGAAAGCAAAGAATAATCACGGGAACCAGGATTCTAGCGGAAATCAAAAGAATGCAATCCAGCGTCAAAGACCAGACACGGAAAACAGACAAACACGACAAAGAACACAAAGCAACTAAAATAACACATACAAAGAAACAAAAGTAAATGAGCAAATCGGACTGCACTAAAAATTTTGCAAACTTAACTCCATATGCATTGTGTATACTCAACAACCATTGATTGATCTTTTTTTTTTTGTCATGTAAATTACATTTTTGTTTGTGCTTGTGTTTGCAGTTAAAATTGCTGTGGTATTTTATAAAATAATATAATTAATCCTGAAATCAAACATTCAGTTATATTTCTATTGTATCAGAAGGCTGAGGTTAACCAAATTATAATGAGATCAACAACAACTTGTTCAAAGGAGTTAATGATGAATTCATCTATAGTCATTTCTCAAATCTTTGGAGTGGTTGTTTGGCTAAAATATATATTGCTTCTCATATTTGACAGTTCTAAGATCTTTGGGAATTTTTCAGACCCTTCTATGCTTACATGTACCTTATCTTCCCTGTATCAATTTGATCCGATGGAGCAGTGTAGCGAATAGAGTTGTCACATTCTGAGACGTATATATATATATATATATGTATATATTTACTGTTGAATTACTTGTGTATTCCCATATCTTCTACAATGATGAATAATCTCTTAAGATTTTGTGTTGATTGGATTTTTTATGTTTGTTTTCATTTAAATTTTATTAGACTTGATTTGAATTAACTCATTTTTGAAATCTTACCACTCATTTTCAAATGATGTTCGGTATTCACAAGTCAACTATGACAAAAAAACTTCACAGAAATAAAATTATCGGCGAATGAAACATCGTCTACAAGTTGTCATTGAAACAAAAGTAAGTGGTTCACAAAAAAAAAAAAAAAAAAAAAAAAAAAACCGAATAAAACAGCCATTTTTAGTTTACAGAATATCATAAGAGTATAAAAATGCTATAAAGAACACTATATACGAATGAACACAGGTTATAAAACGGTTAAAAACTTCAGATATCAAGGATTTCTTTCTCTTCCTCTGCTTTCCATAATTTGGGAAATTCCGGATGTTTCTGTCGGATACATTTAGTGCCAGGGTGTATAATGCTTGGGCTCCATGTTCCGTTTATACAGGTAGCGCCACTAGGTCCAACTCGTACAGTACCCGGATTGCAGACAAACAAAAGGCGGATACCATGCACTATTGTGGTAATATATTTTTGGAAAATAAATTTTCCTCCACGATGACCTCTTTTGTAAATGATGCCATTTTCAAGGGGAGCTATTACTGCGGGATTAGGGCAATAAACTGGAAATAAAAACTATACTATTAGATACGACAGCCTTTGTGTATTTGAGTTTGTTTTCTGAAGGCATTGCAATGAAATAGATGATTCTTAAATAATAAAAAAAATATGGTAGTATCCAAAATTACTCAAAGGATTTTGTCTTCTATATGATTCGTTTACATTCCTGACAGTTATGTTGTATAACCGTGTTCATGATTGTGTCTCTTTTTTAGTGACTTTTTTTCCGACTCGGTTCACGTCTTGAACTGTTCTAATTTATTGCTTCATTTCGATAATATCTTGAGTCTATTTTAGCACGACGTGACAGGATGCACAAGAATAGTCCTTCAAGATATGATGGCGTTTCACGTTATATTTGTTGAAATGTAACAATTGTTTAATTATAATTATGACAAAATTTGGTAACTTCAAATTAACCACGAAACTATATAATTCAACTCTTCATGTGGGTATCACTTTATATCTACATTTGTTTTCACTTATTCATTCGTTTAGTATTATTTATTTTTAAGAGGTGCATTAAGTCAGCTATGTTTTAGTCATTTTTGTTATTATTTTCATTTGTGTCTTATTCATTATCTTAAATTAAAACTGTTTTGTTTTTTTTTACTACTATAGTAATGGGTTTGATTGACTGATTATTCGATTATGGTGTTATTTCCTATGGCAGATATTTTATGCATCTCAGGCCGGGAACATTTAGCCAAACAAAAGACTCTCCGCCAATAGACATACCACCCAAATCAGATACATTATTCTGACTCCAAACCAACCAGCAGTCACTCCATCTACTTTTTATGTCGCGTGCTTGGCAGAGAAGTACTCACTATATTTTTTTTTAAAAGTCTTTGGTATGATAGGATCAGAGATCGATTCCACGTGACCATTGGTTACAATGCATTTGGGATAACAAAACAATCACTTACATTCTTTGCATTTAGGTACACCCCCACTCCAGCTGCCATATTCACACACCAAGTATGGGGAGTTATCTGTTATCCCTATTAACTGGTATCCATTTCTACAGATATATTTGGCACGGTCTCCATGTCGAAGACCTTCAAAAACCCGAAGACCATTCGTCACATGTGGTGGTGGGGCTTTACATGAAGCTAAAATAGAAAAACAAAATTAAAATAAATATCAAAGAGAAGTTAATTATCACTTGATAACAACAGAGCAAAACCGAACATCATGATGGAGACACAATAATTTGTGAGCGGCAAAACATTAATGCAAATTGGATTAAATCCCTTTTGATAGAAAATAACTTCCTGATCAGTAGTGTCCACTCGATGTCGTTGCGAAAATTGTATAAGAAAAAACAATAACTTCTTATAGAGATAAACAGCTGCTTGTAAATGCCCTATCTATTTCCAATTCTTCCGTCTAAAATATTGATTTTTACAACTCTGGAAATAAAGACAGGGAAAGATGATAAAACTCAAGACAGTCTTACTACGAAGAAAAACAAATGTTTAACATAAACGTCCTTAAAATTCCCCAAAATAATCATGGGAGGAGGCATTAAAACATTTATTCAATAAGTATATCACAATGCTAACATTTTATTTATAGTAATAGTGATAATGAAAATTGCAACTTACCGGGACTACATTTTGGTTTTGATGTCCATGTACCATTCATGCATGATACAGGTCTATTGTCGTCAGGGACTAGACCAGATTTACATTCATAGTGTAGGACTTCACCGTGTCTGGCCCAAACCCCTTCACGTTTGTCTGGAGTTCCTTTCAATATTGCATCTGATATAGATGGTATAAGGCACTGTCCTAAAATATGTGGTAAAAATAAGAAAGATTAGTTCAAGGGATTTCATTTAGTGGTGTTTTCAGGAAAGAGATTTAAAACTATGTTTGCCAGTTCATAAGACTCCGTAGCTAATCATGATCGTTTGTATGGGGTTTAGCAGATTCAGCCAAGGTTTGTTGATTGCATACCTAACACTGTCACCAAGAGTCTTATGGGAAGAAAACCCAAAGTTGGATAAAAATACTTTGACATAAAACCACATACTAGCAGAACACACTTCTCAACTTATTAGTTAGAGGTTATATTTTTAAATAATTTAAATACTGTTTTAGTTCAATAAACACGATATTTTATTTAAAGAAGGTCAAGGAGTTACAGTACGTTACCTAGGCACAATGGTGCTGGATGCGACCACTTTCCATTTTCAAGGCATGTAGTTTTCAAAGACGGCCCTTCAAAATTAGTCCTGACATCGCAGCTGAAACGTAACGAGATGTTTCATACAATTATGATCATAGAGTTGATTCAAATAATAATTGTGAATAATCAACCGATAAAATTTCAAAAACTGTATCTATTAGTTCATCAGTTTAAAACTAATTGAAATGAATAGTCTGGAATTACTTTTGGTAAATAAAAAAATTATGTGTATACATCTTCATTTTGTTAATACAAAGTTACCCAAGATAAAGTAAGTTTTGCAAATACGACAAGAGCAGGAAAAACTTTACATGTAAATGAAAATACCTGAAGAAAATAATAGACCCAACAGATGTTTTCTGCCCCAATAGGAAACCATTGTAGAATGGTCCAGGCCATCCACAATTAACCTCTAAAAAGAAAGGGTTCCATATAAAAAACAAGACATTTACATGTATGTCTGGTTCGAAAAATCATAATGCACATTCAATGAAGATCGAACGAATGGTTAAAAGACTTGTGCGTTCTCACACCATGAAGATTATAATACAGATTCTATTCCAATCTACCAATCTATCTGTTATGCATTTTCCAACTCACAAGAATGACAAATTTTTGATATACAAATTGCAACGCACATTCTCAATTCGTGTGATACTGAATTAAGAGCATACCCGCTTCTTGAAATACTTTACTTGTGCATATTCGAAAATCTGTCCCATTGAATTTATCCATTTCGGAAACTAAACTGAACAAAAGTTACGCATCGTTATCAATAAATTATATTACAGTGTGTAGCGCCTGGTTCGGCAGATACAGCTTGTGCTGTACCGGTAAGTTTTGTCGGTATGGTATGCCATAACTAAAAGTCTTGTCAAAATGTGACAATATAGTATTATATCAATTATAACAAGTTTAACCATAGCATCCTTCCCGTCGTACCATTCGGGTGTTACGTCTCTGTAATAATATGTTGATCATTTAAACTTTAGTAAACATATAACGTGCATTTAATATATGTATTCAGATTGATTGATTAGTTGAATGTTGGAGTTCCCCAGACAGCATGCTTCCGTTGGGTCAACGTTGGCTGATGGTTGGTTCGTTGGCTTTTAGTTGGCGTTGGCAAGACAACGTCGGCCCAACGTTGGCCCAATATAGTAGTCCGTAGTTATGGAAATATTTCTTCTTGATTTATTTTTAACCAAAATGGTTTTTACTTGACAAACAAGACATTTTGAAATTTTAAATATTTTTATATCATAAAAAGGTTCTACGTTGGCCCAACGTTGGCCATACTATATTCAGAACAACCAGTTCATTTTATGTTTCTATTTAATAACTTGTTTAAGAAGCGAATTCTAGGTGAGAGTTTTGATCAATTTAAATTTTTAAATCAAAACCATGATTACATGATTTGCATTATTCTGCACTTGTCCAACCCACAACCAACAGTAAGCCAACACTGAACCAACATTAAACCAACGTCGGAACGATTTTGGTAACAAACATGTTAAAAAAAAGACTTAATATTATTCTTGATGCAAAAATGTATGTCCGTCTCAAGAAAGTAAAACTACAGTAGGAGGCAAATCCGGATGTATGAAAGCAAATATTGTATTGCATCTTATACTGCGATACTAAGTTGGTCAAACGTTGGCCCAACGTTGAAAAACAAAAATATATATACTTATTAATATAATTTTACTTCTTTCAAAAGTATTGTTGACTCTTTTCAGAAATTATGTTAACTGCATGTTTAATATTCATGTAACAAGTATTCGTGTTTAATATTTTGAACTTAATAACACACACACACACACACAAAAATTAAGAATAACCAAATCTAATTTATGATAACAATAGTTTACATGATTATCCCCCCTTATGCAGCTTTGTAACTAAGAGCATAATACACATTTTACAAAACAAAATTTGTTTTTCATTTTGAACAAATATATGCATATTTTCAATGTAAATTCATCCTAAACACAAAAAAGTGATAGGCACTACCATATCTCTATTCAATGTAAACAAATTGCAAATTTTCAACATTTAGTATACCAGTGCTCGTAGTATCTGCTAGTGTTATAATACATTTTCTTGTATTAATCTCATTCGACACGTAGACGTACTCCCAAGCAGTCAAAGTAGATAAACGCTTTCGGACCCACGTGGGGTCTGGGAGTAGGCCACAGCGTCAACACAGCAGTCCAGCCGCTAGTAGGACATACTCTGACCGAGTTCTTCGGTCAGGTATCCCGAAGGCTGGGCTCCGCCACCAACATCAGTTGGTTCTAGTTAAACATAGACCGTGAGAGGCCTGTATTGCTATTCAAGATAGTTAAAAAAAACCCCAATCATCATCAATCTTATAAACTACAACCAGCTTGTCATTGGTATATTCTTACTGTTAAGAATTTATATGATAAACTGAGGAGAAATTTTAGCGAATGCTTAGTATCAGCACTTTGCAACATGGCCAGGATATACAAAATAAAATTGCTCAGCGCTGTTGCGGGCCTATTCTTGTGACATGCGGGCCCATACGGGGCGCATTTAATATTCAGAAACTTCCTGATGTAAATATTTACAATAATTTTCGGTAAATATAAACTAAAACAATTTTGCAAGAGATAGAGGGACACATTTCTAAGATACCTGTACATGTAACGTCTGCCCCGCTCCAAAGTCCGTTCTCTTGACACCGTCGTTCAATAGACCCCATAAGTTTGAATCCCGTTTCACATTTGAAGCTCAGAACAGTACCATATGCATTTCCAGATCCAATTATTTTACCATTCATTGGTGGTGCTAGATGGGAACATTCTACGGCTAAAAATTAAAGCATATTATATTGAATTAAGTGACATAAATAAGATCTTATCAAATATATATATACATTGTACGTGTAATATTTTTTTAAGTTAAAAAGGATAGAGTGTTTGTACGACTCGAAGTAGTTTGAGGGCAGTCAGTGGGCGGTTAATAAGATAGAAAATGAAATCAAGCTTGATAGATATACGTACGCATACATTCTGGTACAACCCCACTCCACCTTCCATCTGCCTCACACTTCAGAAATTTTTCACCCAAAAGCTTGTAACCTTGTTTACAATGGTACTCTATTCGACTTCCATACTCATACACGTAACCATCCCGCCATCCGTCTTTTATATCAACCGGAAATCCACAATTCAACGCTGTAAAGTGATATATTCAGTGATTTCGAATGCCATACACATGTATGACTAAATAAAAAATAGAAATACATCGAATTAAGGTATTATGATATTTGAGTTTGAACTTAGACATACAGCCTTGCCTCCATAAGAACCAAGCTCATTGGCGTAGAGTAAGATTATTTTGTTTTAGTTCGTGGAATTTTGATGACGTTATTCCGTTTATTTTTCTATTTCGGCAAACAGGTGTGTATTTTTCGGGGTGGACCAGTCGTACGACCGCACAAATTTTGATATTTTTTGTAATTGAAATTATGATTTTTTATACAATTTCTACACCAAAAACAGTCTTGTCTCGCTTCGATTGGCTTTAATTATATTTACGCCCCTAACCTGAAATTATATATGCGCCTCTTGGCAAGTAAGGATATCCCCTATTGCCGACATTGGAGATTTACTAGATAAAAAAAATAAATAAAAGTTGGGAAAATATACTTTAAAATTGATCTGTCTAGTCTAAGAATTGTCCCGCTATATTTACATATACAATAAATCTAAGATTAGATGAACTAATTTAAGTTCACAAATGAAAGAAAATTGAACTTTCAAGACTTTCTATCAGGGGATATTTTTTTGCATGGTAGATAGATTTATTTGCACAGACAAACGTTTTATTCACTGAATAGAAGACAAGTAATTATAGGACTTGCCATTTTTTACGACTTAACAGTAACAACATATTTGGGTCTGTTAGCCAATAACAATTATCGAGACTTACGAGCACACGAAAACTGACTTAGACCAACCCATTGACCATTGCCGTTACACATTGCACGTGAATGGCCGCCATTTTGTCTGTACCCAGCAGTACACTTATAGGTAATCTGACGCCCCGCTGGATATAAACTTGATACGTCAAACCCGTCATGAACAGCGTGCTGTATTTTTGGTGGTTCAGAGCAAGTAACTGAAACAAAGATTTAAAATTGTCTGTTTTCAATAGACCCTGCCATTCGGAATAATTGCATTGCTTTTCAGTATTACCCGAAATGTTCGATGTTTAATACACTATTTCGGTTACATAATATTTACCCTATTCCATAATGTATTCGTCTTAATAAGGCTTTATTTCTAAATCTCGTCTTGCATTCTTAAAATAAACACAAAGAAATATAAATATTCTGGAATGTTTCTTTTGAAGACGAATCACAAGTGTAACATTAAAACGAAACATCAGACTGGGATCTGCTTTGAAATAATCATCGGTGCAACATTAAGCATGTAGTCATAGTCTCTAGTCCCCAGATTAGTTTTTCGATTATCAATCTTGTCTATCCCTTTGTTTGTGTTTCATTATAATTCAGGACACACAGTGCAACTAATATAAAATCTAATTACGGCTTTGTTTTCATGTCACGGAATATAAAACATGGTAATAGGGTAATCGATTTCATCATGTTACTACATACTTCTGGAAGTACATATTTGGAATTATTTACAGTGAAACCAACACATAATCCGAGCTATTTTATATATATATATATATATACGTCTCAGAATGTGACGACTCTATTAACTACACTGCTCCATCGGATCAAATTGATACTGGGAAGAAATGTAAACGTATAGAAAGGTCTGAAAAATTCCCAACGATGTTAGAACTGTCATGCGATGCAAATTTTTCGTCGTTCCATCCGCGGGACTTGAACTCGTACCGCTGTGACATCTATGGCAACACCGCCTGCACTAAGTCCAGCGCCCTAGACCACTATTATACCGTGATTTGATTCGGTTTAAAGGTCATGCCTGTGTCAGACAGGTAATTTTTTGTTAGTTTATATGTAATAGTTAATAGGTTCAATCGGAACTCCCCAAACTTTCTAGTTTCAGAAGGAAAATCCTAGAGGCACTAGTCAAAATAATCTGTCCGGAATTTGACCGATCCGTTCTAAAATTATAGTTTTACTGGTTGAAATTTTTGCCATTACTTTTTTCATACAAGTAGCACCTCACTTCGCGCCAGAAGTCTTGACAGAGTTTTTGTTGTTTTATGTTTTTTATTTCTAGTGATATCTAACCATTTTTTCACCTGGTGGATAGCACTACTTTGAGTCGCGTATGACTACATTTCCGGTATTTAAAACAAAAAACATTACAAAAAGTATTTTCTGCATCCGAAGTTACTTTTTGGTATAGCGGAAATTGCCCAGTAGTTCCGATTGAATTAGGTCGATTCATATTACATTGTTCGAAGACTGATACATAGTCATTCTTGTTTCTTTTTGAAATGGTCTAACACTGATTTAAAAGTTGAATGGACATCGGTTGTAACTTCAATATTTGAAAGTGTTAGTTATTCTGGCATTGATCATCAGATACACATGCATATACGTGTTTGCAGGCTGTTGTTGTAACAAAGTGACATCGATCGTCAGAGGTGTGTTTTGTTGGTGTAACGGACAACCTAATGACATGGGTCACAAGGTATGTGTTTTGTGGGGTTTTATGTATGGATTACAGTCTTCCCATAACAAATAGCAGTAAACCCGCAATTTTTCTGATCATGTGATAAAACTGAATATCATATGGTTTCACCTTTAACATATATACGATCTTAAATTATTTTTTGTTCTAGAATTTAACCTTTTCGATTGTATGGACCATCCCGACAAGCCGCTTATCTAAGGAAATGGTGACGGATCGAACAACGATGTACTTATTAAATTACATTATAACACAGCGTAATATATTGTGCAATGTGCATACACACCGGTTTCACAGCTGGGTTCCTGTCCGTCCCATGTTCCGTTTACCAAACAATGCCGTGTTCGTCTACCTGTTAGAAAATAACCATCATCGCATTCGTATTCCATCGTATCTCCGAAGTTGTTTTTAAACGGTTCTTTAATTCTTCCATTGTCTATTCCTCTAGGTCTTGAACACCCAGGACCTGCAGGATTTCATTATTATGTTAACTATACTATTGTGATACAAAATTTAGTTTTCGTGTACTTAACAAAAAAAAATTTAGTTTTCGTGTACTTAACAAAAAATATTATTTTTAACTAGGTCAGAAAAACAAGATCGAGCAATTTCATTACTTGATTAATCCCAATAGTCATTTTTTCGAAATAGATTCAGATAAAAGTTATGTCAGAATTCGAATGATGGCATTAATGATATCTCCAGCTAAAAAATACCTTTTTCTTTTGATATTGGGAATATGTTTTGATAACTTAAGAGATACGTCTAGTCACTCTTCATTCAGAATTCAGAAGAATGACGACAATAACGACTTAGATAAGTCAGTGACCGAGTTAAGCGCAACTATGCCATAGTTTTATTAATATCTTTGAACTTGAAGAATTAAGGCTTGCATAAGGGAATATAATTTAATTAAGATGATCTAAAATTACTTGTTAAAAACTAATTAATTGGGTTAACTGTTTTGTATTTTGGCAAATGTTTATATTTACGTTTCGAACGAAGATTAGATATATGTGAAATTTAAAGAAACTTTTCTTTATTGAACTCTGATTGTTTATAGATGCCTCCTTATTTTGTGCTGCTCATTATGTATGAACAGTGGGTTGGTCTTACTGGACGAATCGAACTGCAGGTTCAACATTAAGCCCCTATATAAAGGGCGACGTTGGCCGTTTCGGGCGTCTGGTACCAACTACACTGACGTATTGTTATTTTAGGTAAAGTATTATTTTTGTTATTAATTTTGTATTAAGATATTTTATTTTGAGAAAAAAAAACTTGTTAATTTAAATACTTGATTTGCTTTATACTATTATTGAATTATGTCTTATATCTATTAATTATGAGATTTTTAATTTAATGATTAAATATGAATTCCTTCAACTAATTACTATTGAATTTCACATATATTTATGAATTTAAAAATAAAGTCTGGTCCCAACTACACAAACTTATTGTTATTTTAGTTGCCTAGGATTAACAGCTGCCTAGAATAAACAGGTACCAGTCCATATTGTGACGGCGTGAGCATTCCCCTACACTTTCACGGAAACTAAATTAAATACTCTACCAATCAGCAAAATCCCGTCATAATAATACTACAAACCTACTGATCTTCATTTCAATGCAGTATATATTCAAAAACAATCTTTTGGAAAAATGTTTCAAAGGTTGTCTCATTATTCGTAAGCAATTAAATGCTTTTGTTTTCCAATCTGATGGATTTTAATCGAAATGATCGTACCAAATAGTAACGAACAACAGAAAAAAAAACAACCACCAAACAAGTTGCCGACTTTGGGCATGTTATAACTTGTTTATCACAAGTTCTCACTATTCCCGTTAAATAAAAGCATATGCTTGTTAATTTCCCATCCCTTGTTGCAGAAGTAAATTGCTTAAGTCTGATTAGAAATTTTCTTAACATCGAAAAATGGGAAATTACACGTAAGAGTGTACTTAGATGCATGCATGGATCACTAATGATCCCGGCGCCACAGCATGCATAATCTGGAAGCATTAAACTTTTACTTAATTAGGATTTTGAATAGAGAAACGCTAACTAAGACTGTCACATGAAGTTAAAGATTTAATCAATCTCACTCAAAACTTGAAAGAGTTTTAATCTAAACATAGGATGCCAGAAGAAATCACTTGTGCATGTTAAATTGTATTACTAAGTTCTTGTAAAAGACAGGTAACGAGGAGCTAATTATGTAGGTAGGTAGGTGTAAATGTTTTGTTTGATTTTGTGACGCATTCGCACAAACATCAACAATTGTGTTAAGCTCTTAATTCTTTTAAATGAAAAATAAAACGTATATTAGTCTGGTCGTATCACAACGAAATTTTATCTTGTACATGTATGTAAATACAAATATTTTTAAATTCAAATATTAGCCATAGTTTAATAAATCTACCTAGAAATGTTAAGAAAGACTCTACTAGATGCTTTTTTGGATAATTAAACGAACCAAAAAGCGCTAGTAAACCCCGCAACATAATCTCGTGGAATGCTTATTGTAGACGTGGAAAACTGTCGACATTATTGAGGTCAGATAATGAAATTTGTGGCCATTTACATTTAAAAAATACAAAATTCATCAATATACCACATGAATGGGCTAGTATTTAATGTTTGAAGTTGTCTGTTTAAAAAAAATGTCTGAATTATCACTTGAAATTACACCGACTAAAGTGATAATGTGATATTAGTTTCTTTGATGGTCTGGAACATAATTTCTGATATGGAAGTGAATAATGAAATCGATTATATTAAAACCGTACTTATTGATCAATGCTATCATATATCACTTGGCTTTAGAAGCTGGCTTAATAAGGAGGATGTCAATTTGATAGTTAAAATAAGCAGTTTTGCTGAACACATGAAACGCCATTAGCACCCCTTTTTTTGTGTTAAACGTTCCATAAACGTCTGAAAAAAAAAAAAAAAAAAAAAAAAAAAAAAAAAAATGGAATGGAAAAAAAACAAATGACAAACGAAAGGGGACTTTATCTAATAAAACAAACACTGTACCGTTATTGACTCGCCTTGAATATTGAATATCGGTATTATACTATAACTTGCACAATACAGATTGATGCTTCGTGCACAACGTTAACCCGGTCTTATTTAGTAAAACTAAAATAAAATGTGAAAAGGTGAACATATTGAATGTGGGTGGTAGAACAATCGTACATAGATACTGTATACGTAAGTACAATATTTGTGAAGAGGTGTAAAATGCATGTTAAAGCTATACGGAAAGATCCAGGTCCTCATCGTAAAAAAATCTCTCCCCAGTACCAGCTGGCTGCTTCTCAAAAGTGCATAACTTCACTGCACAAACTTTAAGAATTAAAATCACAAACAAATGAGCAGAAAAGGGTACACTTAATTTTTTTGTTTTTTTTACAATACCATGCCTGCTTACTTTTACTGACAGGTTTAAGGTGTCCGATATAATAGAAAACTTGTCTTCTGGCAGATAATTGTCGGAAGGCATCCAAAATTTGACATAAACACTGATATTTCTTTTCATTATTTTTTCATTAAGTTACCATAGCTACGGTTTTTTTTATGACAAAATATAAAAAAAAAAAACATCTATCATTTTTACGGATCGCCATAATGTAAGGATTTGAGAAATATATACTTCTAATGGGAAAATTGTTGGAATTTGCATGTTTGAATGTCTCAATAAAGCTTTTTTCCACAAAATGATTTAGTCTATCTATTGATTGGAACCCAAGTGCACCTGTCATTAGGCAGACAGACGGACATCGGTATTATACTTTTAATTAGCGCAGCCGTCAATAGACTGACATATTAAATAATATGAGTGCTTAAGAATATTTTTGATAATTTCATTTTTTACAAATGCGTCAAATATTCGGTTGAAGACTTTTACAGAAACGAAAAAAATATTTTAGATAAGATGTAGACAGTACAAAACAGGGAAGAGCATTGCTGTTTACAATGCTTATATTAAGATTAAGCTTAAATGTAAGACGAATGTTGCACATACGGTACAAATGCTACGTAATCTAAGACGGTTTTGTTTCTTTTTTTTTTTTGAGTATTTTCTGAAGTTCAAGTTTACGAAGACATTTGATCATACGACCGTAGGTACGCTTATGACCATCAGTAAACTTCTACAGGAAAGAATTCGACTTAAACTCTTTTTTTTATTATTGTTGCAAACGTATTTTACCGTTTTGTAATAGTGTTTGTTGATATCGAGTCGCTCAGCCCTTGACGTTTGATATTCTAATGACTATGTTACCTCTTACTCTATCTGTTTGTCTGTTCTATGATAATACACCTTCCTGAACACTTTTTGAACAACTTCTTATCACGTCATAAATTTATTTTGTACGCTGCATCCACAATTTGTCAGATGCTTATGTACCGAATAAAAGTACCATTTCAATACCAAACCAAATACCGGTATACCGACGAACACATGTGTCCTTAATTGCCTTAGTTGGTTTACTGCTATCTTGTTTCTTGTAGCTCAATAACTTTTAGTATCTTCTGCCTAACGTTTTAGTTGAACAATACCTTGAGCATTATTCATGACAATATCACTAGAAACTTCAATGAACATATCGTTTTTTATGTTATCCCAACCAACCATATGCCATTTAAATATTATATAACTGTGCCCATAAAATGCAATAGTCACGGTCGCATCTTGTATGCAAAACAATTGGCTTCCATGGAAGTAGGCTCTTAAAATATCAATGCACGAGCATTAGGGAATCTGTAACTAATAATTTAAAGTTCTTACCGGATAAAGTAATAACAATGTAATTTTAAGCCATAATTTGCGGAGATTTATGGCTCCTAGTTGATTGTGTTCAGTTGCTATTCAATATTTTGATCAATACTATCAATATTTAGCATAAACGTATTCTTCCTCCTTTTGAAATCATTACCAAACAGCGCTATTGTAATCCTTTATTGATAAGATTGTGATACACAGGTACAAAAAATATATACTTGGCCATGGGTGTAAAATGGTCACCATTAACAAAAAATAGGTATATTCAGAAATAACGTAAGCCAAAAAAATAAAACGTTTCCCAGAACACTGGCAAAAGATGCCCAACCGTAAAATCAAAACAGACAGGCAATTCAGAAACATCGAAATCAAACTAGAAAATAGGAAACAGAACTAATAAAGACAACAGAAAAAATACTATTACATTAAAAAAACTGAAGATGAGGAAAACGAGACAGCAGAAAAAAATCGAAGTACTTGCAATAAAGTTTACTCTTAATGTTCAAGTATCAAATTTCAATTACGTGGTCATTTTAACAAAAGAAAAGAATCTGCAAAATCATTGAACTCGCGCAGTTCTAGTACTTCAGGTCTTAATAGGATAGAAAAGAAACCAGTATGCAGTACTTAATGTTTTAACGACTTAACATCAAATAAACTGGGTAGTTAGTACTGTTTTTCTTTATTCTAAAGTTCTAATTTCTAGTTATAGCAAAAGGGTAGCTGTTCGTACATGTATTACCAGTGAAACTTATATACAGAACTTACTGCTGCATGTCATTATAGGCCCGACCCATGCTCCCTCACCCACACACCATGCATTGAAAACATCGTCGGAGTTTTCCATATTCCCGGAGTCGCATCTGTATTTTAGCATACTTCCGATTGCAAATGTCGTCTGGTATATATCGCCATCATGATGTGCATGGCTGACAACAGGAGGCCTCCCACACTCCGTCTTTTTTACTGAAATTGATATAAAAATACTTCATTTTTTTTTCTTTTGGAAAGCGAGTAATTTCGAAAAAAATTCAAAATGAACGGCGAGAAAAACAAATTACTTTATTTTCGGATCCTTTGAACGCTTTTTTTATCTAATATAAGGAACCTGAAACCTTAAACGCTCCCGAAGAAACACGGAATCAAACACCTAAGTCCTTTCATAATTCTTGTCGGTCCTGTTATTATTAACTTTAAAAATGGTAAAATTTCTTTTGATATATGGTATTTACTGTCCTTATGCATTCCCCAATTGTCATGATTTGAAATATGTAAGGGCCGAAGTGTTTTTAATAATGAACTGTAGTAGGTTGTCGTGGTCCGAAATGTCTTCAAAGGGGTCGCATTATCCGGTATTGATCAGCTGATTACGTAATTTTCATAAATATTCGGATGCCATGTTTGACTATCCTCATCGAAGCTACACTCCTTGAAACGTTCTCATTTCCAATTTAAGCGTTCGTGCATCGTTTATCGTTCGTTTACACATCGTTTTGCGTTCGTTTCCACGCACGATAAAAGTGTTCGTTTAAACGCACGATAGGAGCGTTCGTTTAAACGCACGCTTGGTGCGTACGTTGAAACGCACGATAGAACCGTTCGTTTATTTTTGTGTCATTATTTTTTTTTATTCAACAGTTATTTATATATTTTTTTGGTATTATTATTATTTTTTTTTGTATTTTTATTAATTATATTTTCAATTTTTACTTTCTTTATTAATATTTGTTAATATTACTATTTATCGTACGTCTATCGTGCGTTTAAACGCACGCTAAGAGCGTTCGTATATCGCCCGTTTAAAAGCACGATGGGAACGTTCGTTTAAAAGTACGATAGAAGTGTTCATTTATTGTACGTTTGGTGAGCGTTTAGCGTGCCTTTAGGTATCGTGGTCTCAACGTCTAAACGTCTCAAGAAGTGTAGCTAATGTTATCTAAATTGGTGTTCTGGTGTGGTTCTCAGTTGCATTGACCAAGAATAAATGTACGATGATGAAGTTGCCATGATTCTATTTTTAAGCTCCAGGTATTGCTTGGATAAACCGGATATTGATGGGTTTTCTGGCCATAATTAGTTGATTTTACAACCATTAAGGCTTCCTTTGGGAGGGAATTAAAGTGAGCAAAGCTTTTGGTTTGAATATTAGAGATACATAAAAACCCCTAAGCTTACTTTTGAAGATTAAGGAAATAATCATTCTTTAGAACAAGTGTGTTCATTCTTAATGAAAATTAAAATGATTATAACTCGTGCGTTCACAAATGATTGGTTTAATTTGATTTGTAATAAGTCTTCTGGTTGGTTGCTTCTTTCTGGGCAACAAAGATTATTTTGTAATAATTTAATTTGATTTTGTAACAAGCCTATCGTTGTTTGGTTCTCTATGAACAAACTATAGTCGGCGTCACATAAATAACATACTGTTAAAATTTGAATAAAAATATTTTCTACGACTTTATTGACACCTACCGTCGTTTAAATTGTCTTAAATGACTTGCTCATTCGTTAAAAATATTTTTATTCAAATTTTAACAGTATGTTATTTATGTGACGCCGAGTATAGGATATTTTGTACAACCTGGCTTTGTACTATGACGTCATTAACGTCGATTAGACCGTATTCCACGATTCAAATATTCCATAACAAAACAACGTTTTGATTACATACAGATTATAAATATTTGGACTGTCATAAATTAGAAATTAAATAATTACAAATTTTCTAATTTTTGAACAGGTTATACGAAATTACTTGGTTTCGGCCAGTATACACTTTTTATAAACCGCTATGCTAATGAATTAATTTGATACTGTGACGTTATTAACGTCGATTGATCCGCAGCCGGCAACTATTGTGTCCATCTATCGCCATATGACACTCAGCATCATGAACTATTTGCTAAATTTTGAGCAATTTATTTCAAATATTATTTTTTGTTTCGTTACCTATAAATCATCTGTTTTTCTCAAAGTTCAAACTTCAGGGAAAAATATAACAGAGAATCGTTTCCTTCTAGGATGTATTCTATAAATGTCTAAAAATAACATACCCATTGATTGGTTCATATTTATTCTGCACTCCGGAGCTGACAGACTCCATTTTCCGTCACCTTGACAGACCCTTACTCTTCTATCTCTACCGATCATTTCATATCCCTCATCGCACTCATACTTTGCAATGGCTGCAAACTTGTTGTATGGAATAATTATGGATGTTCCATGAGCGATGCTATCAAGAGATTCGCATTTCATATCTGAAAAATAGATATTTCAACTTTGCAACATAATTATTCAATTAAAACAAAAACAATATTGTACATAAAATTATATCGGTGTGAATATCTCAAAGTGTAAACCTATAGAATGTTACTATAGTCACATCTTAGCACCTACCTGTAACTATTCCAATTTTAACAAGACCGACAAAATGGCGACAAAGGGTCGCCTTTAAGGGTGATAAATCAGGTGAGTATGAACGTGTATGACCAGTGAATTGTTGTCTGCTTTTATCCCCGTGCAGGTCCGGGTGTTGAAAGAATAGGCCTGCAGCAGCGCTACGCTTGTCGTAAAAGGCGACTAAGTAGTCCTCAGAACCCTAGCCCCTGCCCACAGAGCAACTGGGATGTGTGCCGCAGGTGGTGGAATGGGGTACCCCTGGCGTGTTACATGCTGGGGTTGTCAGGCTATTATACGGAAAACCTGACCGCAAACCATAGTGGTGCACCGTGTTGGGAAAGATGCCACGTTCCTCGCACGTTAAAGAACCCTACTGTGGTATTCTTCCGGAGTAGGAACCATAGGGCTCCGCCACAGGAGGCTAAATTGCCCGACCCTACCCACCTCTCCCTATTTCCGGTGGCAATCAAAATTTGTGGACCCCATTGTCTTTGTGTCCCATCCCTATTTCATTTCATCATCATTTCATGTTCATTTTATCATCAATTTCAGAGCAGAGGACGCTTACCCTACCGGTGCACCTGGTCCATGCTCCCAGTTTTTAGTGGAGTCCGAGTTGCTCATTTACTTTTGTTACTTTGTATGTATGATTTTAGTTACTTTATGTTCTTCGTTGTGTATGTCTGTTTTCCATGTCTGGTCTTTGTCCCTGGATTACATTCTTTTGATTACCGCTATAACCTTGGTTCCCTTGATTAATCTTTCATGTTCATCGACTGAATATAGCTGAAATATTGCTGCTCCGACGTTAAACCCCAACAAACAAACAAACAAACAAACAAACAAGTTGTCCGCCTTACTTTCCTTTTTTCCAAACTCCCGTACGGGAACATGCCTAAATTGGATCTAAGAAACCGCTAAATGGATTGCCACAAAATTTGACAGAAAGTAACGCGTCTAAGACCTGATGAGCAGGAGGTTTTATCTGGACGTTATAACAATTCCATGTTCAAATGTCTGTTAGACAAGAAAATGAGCAGAATCAATTTACAACCAGGTTTATAATTGGACCTACTTTTGTTGATGCAGCTGAGACCACAGTCTCCATCACAGAGGCAGTCCTTCCTCTTACTCTTACATGCCTCCACTGCACATGGTTTTTGACACTTCCGGGCAACATCTAACTTTCTTGGTTCACATTTCTGATTGCTAGAGGCTGCAAAAATAGTCATTAAAACGTAATCATTTGATTTAAGAAAAAAGTAATTAGATTTGTACATGCTTTTATTTGCATAATTTCCACTGTGATATAATATAGCTGATACTTTGAAACACGCATTTGGGGCTTTTGTGTTTTACAATGTTTATAATTTTGATACTGACTGTGATCGCATTTTTCGTGGTCAGTGAGAGTTTTCAGAAAGGAGTTTATCGACCTTTAAGAACGGAACTGTTCAGACGTTCATGGTTTGAAAAATGACTTAAAACACAATATTCATATTGGCGAAAAGGAAAGTCTTTCACAGTTCTAAAGGAATGTATGATATGAAGAAACCACTTAAAAAATCAATGTAGAATGCTTCGGGTTGGAATCCCTCAGAGTCGCACTGATTTGATATTTCTATCTCACTAACACAATCCAATAAAATTTATGACACTTTTAAGAAGCAGTGAAATTGAACGCTCAGAAAAACAATAATTTTGTATCAAAGTTTCCGAAAACAAGCAATAATTCTAATGGGGAAAAGTACACGCAACACTATGGATGTTTTCAGAATTACTGGAACGGAGTTGTATCGGCAAAGTCACTAGGAAAGTGATTCATCAAAGTTCCGTCGATACGGTCTTCTGGTTGGGAAAGATATAATTTAACCGAAGATTCAAAACCAGGTGTGTTATACTCTGTAATCTTTAAGATGTATTATTTTATATGTTAAAGCCTACTGTTACGTTCTAACAAGAGACCTACAAATGGAGTGAAACAAAACAAATACCAACTTTTAGTCTTTGTATTACAATGTATGTCGTATCAAACTTGGCAATGCCTGATCCCCCATCACCATGTGACGCCTTTAAGTTTGGATATATCAGGTGCGGATCAATGATTTCAGATTTTTCTTTTTTTTGGGGGGAGGGGGGATAGAATCAAATGCTGAAAGGAAAGAAGCAACGCAATTTTTTGGTAGAACTTGTGAAAAAAGATTTCATGCATTTTTTATAGCGGGATTTCAGAATAAAGTAAGAAAATAGACTGAATCAAATGCCGAAACAAGCCAGGCAACAAAATTTTCGGGTAGAATGGGTAGAATTTGTAAAAAATTTGTAAATTTTTCCACAAAAAGAAATTTTTCAAAATACAAATTTTAGGGGGGAGAGGCTACACCGGGTCTGTCCCTAATGAAACCGATTCTGCATATTCTAAAGAAATGTTCGAACCGACTGTATTTTTGTTAAAAAATTAGAATAGTTAGGTATCATGACCGTATTCTTTTAGGGGTAAAAAAATCTTTCGAATACAGTAACAGCACATTAAACAGAATGTTACTAATATTTGTGATGTCCATCCTCCTATTCTACATCTATTTCATTAATAGTCTAAGTCATGGCTTATACGCAGATCAGGTAGGAGGATCACTTGAAGAGAGTACAAACGGATGTATAAACCGTAGATCGCTTTTGTTGGTGGGACTTGAGCAAACATTTACAAACATACTGAGTTAATGAAATAAATTTTCTTCGAACAATTTCAAAATCAACAAAAGTGATGGCACCAGGAATGATGTAAAATATATTTATACCATCTAAACTATTAAACCCGAGAAAGGGATCACTTATTCTGAATATTCATATTACGGGGATGTTTGGGCAATATTTGCTATTTTTTGTCATTTTAACACATGAAAAAAGACAGGTTTTCCAATAAAAGGGGTGCCAACCCGCTGGATCCACCACTGGTGAACTCCTGTGAATTATCCTTAATTGACCGTAGCACAGTAACGGACACATGGATTGTTTAAAAAAAGTGTTGGTGAAGCGGTAATTTAAATCATGAATGGCTATCAGTTTTTAGATTCAGAAGTGGAAGGTACAATTGTGCACACCAGCACCCTTATACTTTTTAAGTTAGCCCCTCCCAGTCCCGTGCTTTTTTTTTTGGCGATAGCTTGCATGGGAAGGATTTATTATCAGATGTTTTTCTCAATTATTGTCCAAGCCACCCGAAGACTAATCGGTAAATGTTCCCATGTGTTGAAATAATTTATGATGTTAAAATTAGAAGATTAAAAAGTCTGAATCAACGAATGATGTAGAGAGCAGTGAGTGTATTACATTATTTACATCGAATCAACATATTATATAAGCAACAAATCAAGCGATACAATACGTTCATGTGAGATATACATGTTAGCTACTTCCTTGGCAACGAAACAAAATTCAAAATAACATTTTGTAGGTGTTTGTCAGGTGTGTGCCAGTTATTAGTGAAAAAAATATGAAGAGGTCAAGTATAAATTTGACTGGAATGTGAAGAACGTAGAATAGTAACTGGGAAAAGAATCTGAAGGGATAACAAAACATTCTTTTAAACACTCGCAGTCTCTCCCCCTTATTCCATCGTTTATACAAAAGAGATTTAACTGTTCAAACGCTTGGACTCTGACGGACATATGACACTTGTTATGTTTAACATGAGTATTGCACAACATCAAAAACAAGATACTAAAACATTCTAAAATGTACATTCCTATCCACTAAAAACACAAAGGACTTACCAATAGAACTTAGCAATAAGATACACAATGTCACTATAAAGCTAGAATCCATGAAGATAAAATACTACTTGTTATTCCAAGTGAACCATCTGCCAATGATTAAATCAGACGAAGCTAATGCCATTGTCTGTTATATATGAAATATGGTTTACCAATATTTGTAACCAATAGAGTCATGCTTTTTACGTTGTGCTAATATAATTTCACAATACAAAACTCCGTCAATGTCAGATGATAGAAATAATCGACAGAATGATATTATATCAAAGCCACATTACGTTTTCATTATCAATGTCACTTATTTAGTAACTTTAATATTGACTCTGTAGTTTTAAACAATAGAATTGGAATTTTCTATAGAGTTTTCGTTAGCATATCCCATCGATACCTCAGTCTGCTCTTACAATTTTAACAATGGAAACTTCGTCGGTTAATTCATATCGGTAGCAACAGCTTTGTCACTTATTCAGTTATTCTAATATTGACGATTTTTTGTCTCGATGTTCCAGAGTTTCAAGTCCTATGGGGTTTTCTCCATTGTCTTAGAGCTTCTCTGGTGAAATCTAAAATATTGGCATTATAAAGCTAATTGTTTCCAATATCGACTTGAACCTTAAATACAGGCCGTATTTACAAAGACATATCTTACTATTTAGATCTACCAATAATATCTACTAAGCATAATTGTTACATGTAACTTAGATCAATAAATGAACATTTTTTTCGCCAGATCGTATTTTGATGACTGTGATGCTCATCCTTTTTCTCTCTAGAATTGTGCAAGTCACATTTATTTTTCATGAGCTCTATCAAAGCTCCTCAAATGAAAACATATACACACATATTTCAATTGAGAATACCCGGTTCTGAATGAGTGACTCTCATAACGTGCACAAGCGTAAGGTTCAAGACATATAGCACCAACTCTCATAGCCAAAGTCTAAAATCATATTAGTTTTGGGGCGTCTATCTCAGTCTCATGTACTTCACTCAGTGCACATGTTACTCACAGAATATGATATGGATAGTAGTCGAACGAGAATTCTATCCTTACCCTATCAGTATATTTAGTTCATTTTCAAGTCGCTAATATTGTTAGCGCCTTCTTGCACTAGCAATTTTAGTACTTTACATTCGCATATGATTTGCATAATTATACTCCGCATTATGCTGCTGACTGGTGCCGTGTTTACGTCATAGTTTCCTAGTTCTAGCTTCAAAATGAGATCAAAATGTACCTCTTAAATATCATACACATGTGCATGTTCTACGTGTGTTTTTGCGTGTATGAAAACGGGAAGTTTCCATTAAAAGATGAAATGATCGGTTAGCATTTAACATTACCCAGTTTCCGATTCAGACACAGGGGATCGTTGCAATTGACTATATTGGTCATACATGTATACATTATCAGGGCCCCGATATATACATATAGCCATTGCCAGTTGTTCTTAATCTGGTTCCTTGGTCAATATCATAAGCGGCCTAAAGATCGCTAAGAATTGCGAGAAACTTGTGGAACGAAAACATTCGGGTCATCACGGTTACGAAAGAGTAATCATATCAAGGGAAACAAGATTCTTGCGGGAGTCACCCGATTTTAGAGCATATCGCAATCGTGCCGTTTCGGATGTTGAAAGGAAACCAAAATCAGTGGCATAGAATATTTGACGATTATAGCGACTTAAAAGACTTCAGTCTTTGACTTAAAGCAAATTTGTATTCTGTTTATCTACAGTAGCTTTATACTATTATAGATATGTCTGGCGTCGAAAATGTTTGCAGTGGCTGATCAACAAGAAAGAGAAGGGGGGCTCATTTCGGGGATTGGAACTCACTTTTTGCAAAGGCTATTACTTTCGTGCAAAATAGTCGTAAAATAAATGAGAGGAGCCCCACCCCTTTGAAAATCTGTGGATCTGTCTGTGTCAGTCAAGCTCTGCACAAGTGGCTTCGCATTAAACGAAAGACTGGGCGATGTCCTCTTGTGATATTATATCTGACGGTATCTTTTCAACTTCAATATCTTTTATAATAAATGGTATATTATATGAGATCACTGTTTCTAGTAATAATAAATCCATACTCACTGAATTCCATTTACACATGATTTTAATTTACTCAAATTTTCCGACATGATGCGTTTAGCCCAAATGCAATTTAGAGGACCGCAGAGGCAAATCGGATTACATATAATCAGATCAATATAAGACGGTATTAGAGTTAGATTAAGGAAATGCATCGAGCTTGAAATAACACCAGAAATGGGGCTATGCTAATATTATAAAGCTTGTGACCCACGAGTTGAAATGTTTTTTTTTTTAAATTCCTTTCTCTTGTACATGTTAGTCACGTAAACTAAGTTCATCAATGTAGCACATTTCTAAAAGGTCGTATTGTGGAATTCACCCTGGCCAGTATATGCTTTGCCTTACTAATATTGTTCATGTTTTTGGTCACATTCCATGATATAGATATAAGGAGAATGGATATGGTGAACATGTCAAAGAGACAACAACCACACCGGGGTGAAAAATGTCAGTTCAAGGTCACCCATGGGTCTTCAAAGAATGACGAGGAAACCATCGCACCACAGGCTCCAAAACAACAATATACACAGATACAGCGAAATAATTGCCTCTATATACTCAAAGTATACATAAATTAAACTGAAAGTGAATACGAAATAAGACATACATAGGCCAGAAATTTCTGATCTGGGACAGGCGCAAAAAATGCGGCGTGATCACAACCATTCCCCTTTTAAAACTGGCCAGTGTGAAAAAAATATTACACAATTAAACATACCTAAAAATCAGTTGAAAAATGACTGAGTCCCTTGTTAAAACGTAAACAAAGAAACTGAAAATTCGTTGAACAAAATCAAACAAATGACTACATGCAGTTACCTGACATGCCAGCTCCAGACCAGTTTAAACCTAACCTATGTCCTCATCGTATGTAATATCAATTCCAATTCTTCCCATATGGGGTTGAGAACCATGGTACCTCATAAGCTAAGTCATGCCGAAAACTGCTTTTAGATATAGTGTGTCAGTTTCTCTATAAAGACCTTATGAGCGAATAAATGTTAATACCCCCCCCCCCCAAAAAAAAAAAAAAAAATGAATTGAATACAGTATCATAAATATATCCCTTAAGAATTAGCCTATACAACGGTTTAGTCAACTTATTGGGTAAGTATTGAGCTTTCTGTGCTTTATGAAGAATTTACCAGAACATATAGGGAGGATGAACTCGTGGATCGTTATGGTGTATCCATCAGCACCATGATACTGATTTATTCAACGGGTCATAGTTTTCCTTTCCTCGTTTATCTACCCCGGACCTGACTTTTTATGAGCAACTCGGCGGGTGTTTCTAGAAAAGCAGAGGAGGCTTACCCTCCCGTTGCACCTGGTCCATGCTCCCAGTTTTTAGTGGAGTCCGAGTTGCTCATTTGCTTTTATTACTTTGTATGTATGATTTAAGTTACTTTATGTTCTTTGTTGTGCATGTCTGTTTTCCATGTCTGGTCTTTGTCCCTGGATTACATTTTTTTGATTATCGCTATAACCTTGGTTCCCAACAAAATGAATAATATTAGTGCTGCGGACCGCTTAGGATATTTCGAACGTTAATGGACCTAGAAGGTAAACGGCTATATCATATGACAATGGAAAGATAAATCAATGTAGTTTTTTAAATACCATTCTTTTCTAACTGAAAAGTGGTAAAGTTTTCTGCTATTTTGCATTAATTAGAAGAGGGGTCAAAGATCGACTCCAATACACTTTGAAAAGTAATTTAAGTAAAATCGTTCATTGTAGGTATCGGGAAACAAGTTACATGTAAATGTCATAATTATGTGTAGAACTTCAAAAATGTAAAAAACAGATTTTTTCCGACAAAAGTTGACTATTTAATCACAGAACAAAAATACTCCTAAAATTGGTTGCATTTTAGTGCATTTTCAATGATTTAGAGATAATAAGACACCATAGAAAATTACAATGTATATCTAAGTATTTTTGACTGAAAAGCAAATAAAATGTATATCTAAGTATTTTTTACTGAATAACAAATAAAATAAACACAACGTTCTCGATTCGATTTGCAACATAGGCTTTGCAAAATGAGTTTGAAGTTGAAAATTTTCACATACTAAAATTGTAAAATACGAACCCGGACAACCTGTTCTGCTTCCGAACTGTTGGTACAACAGACAAGCATGAATATCATCCAAAGTATTTTATTTTTTGACATGATCAAGATTTTAATTTCTTTTTAAGCAGATAGATAAAAGTTTGGCAATTTTTTTTTGTTATTCAATGATCGAGTGCTCAATAATGTTCGTTTTCAGGAAAATTGGAATGAAGAATAGGATAACCATGTAGTCAAGAGAAAGCATCACAAATACCAAAGTAGTAATGAGAATAACATATATGAATTTAACGAATTAACTATCAAGCCAGGCTTGAAAAAAAACCGGGGGTTTGGACCAAGTTCATTGGTAGGATATTAATTTTAACGCCTTTTCTCTGTTTTTTCTTAAGCGCCCGTCGGTCTGTTCTTATATAAATGACGCCATGCCGGTTTAAACGAAAAAGGGAAACTCTGGCATTGCTTAAAATTTAGTATGTGACGGTGAAAAAGAGAACGTTACAAAGATTTTTTTGTAAATGGATTATTTCAAATAAAATCGGCATTTGCTATTATATCATACAGACCGATGAAAAGTTTCCAAATTATGAGTGGCTTATTTCCGATTCCTATATTTTACAGCATCTTCGTTAGGCAAGGGTTACGGTCCTGCCCCTCCCATTGCGTGAAGGGAGGGGGCAAGACCATAACCCTAGGGTAGCGTAGACGCTTTTACAGTTGTCATCCCATATTCAGTTTAATTCTTATTGGTATTTAGAATATAACAAATCAGAATTAGAGTGAACCATAAAGTGACTCACTTATTCATTCTTTGCGTGAAGCAGACAGACATAATTAGCTGTCCGAAAATTAAAACCATGACATTGTAAATGTATAAAACTACCTTGTCAAAATATGACAACAGAAGTAACGCACAATTTAATGCATAAACCACTTACTAAAACTGCCCTGTACATGTATGTTTACGCCGCAAAAAAAAAAAAAAAAAAAAAAAAAGGAAAGAAAGAAAGTTTATAACAACTTATAGATAGTAAATATAACAAACGATAGATTGTATCCTCTGTTTTTATTTTAATAAACTTCTTACTTATTTTTGTGTGAGAATTAATATTTTTACAAGAAGTCTGGTTTGTTTTTATCTAGTTTAGTGTAATCCGTTCAGAGCAGCGGTGGATCCAGAGGAGGGTGCATGGGATTGTCTTCCCCTTTTTTATTGGAAAATTTGTCATTTTCATGTGTAAAACTGACAAAAATAGTAAAAAATATCCTAGTACACACCCCCTTTCCTGAGTAATCCCGGCTGACACCCTCCCTTTTACAGTATGGATCCGCCATTGCAGAGGATGTATTACAAGCATCAGTCTGGCGCACAGTTAAACTTCATGAGATATTAAATGTTTATGACAACATGCATGTACATGTTTGCACATGCTTCCATGCAAAGTTCAAAGTTCACAGTTTATGTATTGTCAAATTCATTACGAAATCCAGCCTTATCATGAACCCCCGAGTCGCATTTATTGTTTGAGAATCCCTGATTCATGGTTAAAACTTGAAGGTTTTATTTGAAGTCCAAGCATATAAAGACAAATGCAACAAAAAATATGTATGATATTTGTATACACAAAAATAAATCTCAAAACCTTAAGTCTTTTCATGAAAACGTAAGGTAGACTCGATACTTTACATGTGTCTGTTTATAAAACAGTCCGGAAACTAGACAAATTGCACGGAAACGATTCCGTCTTATACAATTTTAGTACAATTAATAGTTTAAATATGTGAAAATTCACAAATTCATTTTGCAAAGCCTATGTAGCAGATCGAATCGAGAACTTTGTGTTTATTTTATTCGCTATTCAGAAAAGAATACTTAGATATATACTGTAATACCTCTACAGTGTCTTATTATCTCAAGAATCAATGAAAATGCACTAAAATGCAGCCCATTTTAGAGGCATTTTTGTTCTGTGATTAGATAGTCAACTTTTGTTGGAAAAGTTCTTTTTTACTTTTTGACATCGTATACATGTGATCCTCACATGTTACTTATTTTCCGTTACCTGCAATGAACGATTTCACTTAAAATCACTTATCAAAGTGCATTGGGGTCTATTGATCTTTGACCCCTCCTCTAATTAATGCAAAATAGCAGAAAACTATACCACTTTTCAGTTAAAAAAGAATGATATTCAAAAACTACATTGATTTATCTTTCCATTGACATATGATATAGCCGTATACCCTCTAGGCCCATTAAAGTTAGAAAAATCCTTAGCCGTCCGCAGCACTATTATGTCGATATGATTAGCTAAGGTAACAATCGGTTTCTTGTAGGTTGAAGGAAGCATGAGTTTAAGTGGTTGGAATAGTGAAACTTACGTGCTTTGTATTATTATTTATAATGAAAGAAAGGGCGAATTAAGTAAAATGGTGTTAGATATTACACAGCTGTTTGCATTATAAGGTCAAACATGGACAGGTGCAACGCTTGGACTGAAAAAGTTTCTTTCATTGAATATTGTATTGTTTGTTTTCACATGATGGCGCACGTGGCCAGTGCTACCATGTACATATGTAAGTTATTTTTACGGACTATAATATAACTTTTCTAAAACATAACGTGGAATATTTTTATTAAATACAAATTTGATGTTCAATCACGTAACTGAAATGAATAAAAACAGCGTATACACATCGGAATGTTACGCGTGTCTGTTTATGTGATTTTAGGTTGGCAGTAATTTATATACACAAAAGCCACGCCCAATAAGTCGCATGTTACTCATAAAGCAAACCAAAATCAACCACATTTGTCGTCTCAAAGCCTTTCAAGGACGTCAAATTATAATTTTAAGTTGCATTTTAAAAAAATGCAATGGATTGAAGTGAACTCATATCATTTATACGGTAGCTAGTATTTGACTTTGACTCACGTCCAGTGACTTTGCTCACTATCTGATAACGAACAACTGCATAAGAACCTTCAGGTTTGATCATGGAAAGTTTAGTTAATCTTTAACCTTACTTTACCCATATAGGAAAAAAACGATGACTAAAAAGCTGTCTTTTTGAAATCGAAATCATGACCTTTTTTCTAAACTATTAGCAAAAATCTGTAAATGACGATTGTGTACCGGATTATTGCGAGTTACTGCTTGCGTCCGCAAAAAAAAAGATGCGGTCGTAAAATGGTGTTTAACGCATTATGCTCTCGTCGTCGATATTTATGGTTCTAATAATACCATAAAGTTATATACTACCAGGTACTAAAGCACAGATTTTGGGATTTGTGACTGAAACCAATCAGAAATAAGGGGTAAAAGAGCGGGCACTTTGAATCTGGTGATACACTTTTTTTTACCACAATCAAAATTCAGAATTGTATCAAGATTGAATGGTGTGTCTATAACTGCCCCAACTGTTTTATTGTAGATACATATCGGTGTCTCTACATACACTTTAAGTATGCAATGTATAAAACGACTACAGTTACACATGTCGTAGTTTGAAATATAAAATGCTATTTCTAAATTGTTTGCATCTACTTTCGAACTCTCCAAATTTATTAACCATTTTTTTCGATTTTTTATGGAGGGACCACATCGAACATGGTTAAACCGAAATACAATAATCTCTCTCTTATATGAAGACGTAGAAAAATCTGTAAACTGACACCTCATGAAAAAAAAAACATTAAGCTGAAAAAAATTATGATTAACAAATACTCATTCTAAAATATGACGCACTGCTGCAGTAAGCTTACAGTGCTTTAAAACACCGAGTTACATTGTACCAAGTCTAGTAAACACAGAGGAGGAATGAAAAGCTGGTGGTAGATGGATACACCAAATTGCCCACACAAGTATACAACTTTTCAAAGTCATCTTTTGCTATGTGACAGTGACGTCACCACGCTTTATTTTTGTTTTTGTTTTTGTTTTTTTTTTAGTTTTTAGTTTTTGTGTTTGTTTTTGTTTTTTTTTTTGTGATTTACATCACAATAGTGTTTTTTCCAGTCTATGAAATTACAACCTCAAATAAAATGTACGTGTTGAAGCAAGATACATGTATATTCGTTATTTAACTAAACAGAAAAAATATTACAGTATAATATTAGCGAAAATTAAATATCCTAGAGTATTCAGAAATGTCATGTACAACACTGGTATAAACAGGAACAGCAGAGTAATTTTTTTTTAAATGTTTCCAATTATTATTGTTATTTTTTTTACTCCTGTTCAGTATACTTAAAAAAAAATAAAGGAAGTAAACAATAATATAAACATATTGCAAACTAACATCATTCTTATAATATTTTCAGAGTTCACGATTTTGATCATGTAGCCTTTCAGAGGTCAACGAACTGTCAAGAGGAACAGATGGAAAATTAGTAAGTCAGCAAATTCTACCAGACACAAACAACCAATACAATAACATCACAAATGCAACAAAGACAAAATGTTCGAATAGGAATCCATGTACAATCCAACGACTTGACTAAGTTTTAGTTTACTTTGACCAGTAGAAAGAGTAATCAAGAGAACCAAGGTTATAGCGGTAATCAAAAGAATGCAATCCAGGGACAAAGACCAGACATGAAAACAGACATGCACAACAAAGAACATAAAGTAACTAAAATCATACTTACAAAGTTACAAAAGCAAATGAGCAACTCGGACTCCACTAAAAACTGGGAGCATGGACCAGGTGCACCGGTAGGGTAAGCCTCCTCTGCTTTTCTAGAAACACTCGCCGAGTTGCTCATAAAAAGTCAAGTCCGGGGTAGACAAACGAGGAAAGGTAAACTATGACCAGTAATATATTAATATCGATATTAATATTAATTACATAATGGTGATATATTTGGAAAAAATGAGTTCAAGCTCGTGCATGTATTATATCTAAAACATTTAAAAATTGATTTTAAAATTATATTTGGGAAACTAATTATTCAGTCATTCAATATTTTCATCAGTAAACATTACATTGATTTATACCTGTTGATATGGAGAATATTTTACATCTGAAAAAAAATCAAACTATTCCTCGAGGCTCAGCCCAAGGTTGTACTAGGAATGTGTAACAATCGTTATATATTTACATATTTAGAACATTTGTAACGAGTTCTATTTCCTAAATTGAACATTTATAGCCAGGCAATAATAAACTGCTGCACAATAAGTACATGACAAGTTAGCCCCAACCTGAAAACAGTTTGACAGCCATAACTTGCGACAAAAAATAAATTATCATAGAATAGTTATTGACTTGATACACACAAAACTAACAAATCGAGAAAGTTTGAAGCATATTTAAGCAATATATATGTTGATGAAAAAAAAACTCTCTTAGAGCGTTAAATTTCCACAACTTTATGAATATGATAGTTTAAAGCAATTCGGATAAGGCAATGAGCAGCACGACTTGTAAAAACGAATTAAAAGAAAACTTCACAAAGTTTTGAAATTAGGGATATTCGATGTGAATTATCTCCAACGACCAGACGCATTGGAGTGAATAATTACACATTTCATCATATAGAAAAATAGAGCAACACATGTTACAGAACATGCACGATTCTGTTTCAACAGATTGAAGTTCCAAACAAAAAGTATACAGATCTTTAAGATGTAGTTTGAAATATAACCAACCTGGGTTGTCAAGATATGACAAAACATTCTTAACCCGTCTTACATTTGAAACTGAAATTCAAATTTTCTATTGTACTGACCATAGTAAGACTATTATTACAAAGTTTTACGTAAAGTTTAAGTACATAGAACAAGGTGTTCTCATGGTAGACAGGATAGACAAAATTAAAATACCTACAAATGGTATAGTACAACATGGCGGACAAACAGACGACCAACTGTGCAGTGACTGACCCTATATTTTCTGGAAGTTTTCCCAAACCTCTACTGAAATTTACAGATCATTTTTCATTACAAAACTATGGACAGTTGTACAATACTCTACGCCTGGTGTTTTGTACTATATGTGATAGACCATTTACTGATGTGTGTGTTCATGCATGCTGCTCTTGTACATTAACAGAACATTTACGTGATGTATTATGGAACATTATAATAGAAAATTTTGATTTGAACTTATAATGTGAACTCTTGCAGTATGATGATGAAATTATTTATCAGGCGTTACTTGGACGAGGACAGACAACCTCTCTGGAAGCTAGATACAAGTTGAACTTATGAAACTGTGCCATGCACATATTCAAAGTCTTTCTACTCATAACAGATTCCGGTCGTAGATGTGGCTACATGCTACATGTATGTCGTATACAATCAACCTTGTTATATTTGATAATATTTATTATTGTATTTTGATGTATATAGTTTTTGTATTCAGTTCGTATACATATATGTTGTATTTAATGTAGTTTAACCAATATACATGTAACTGTATTCATAATTCTCTTCATGAGGAAATAAAGGTATGAATTAATGAATGCACTTAATAGCCCAGACCCATTTTACTGGAATCCCCGTTCCAAAATTATCGCTGAATCTGTGCCTTACAGAGTAAAAAAATATATTACACTTAAATAATGTTTTATCATTTCCGACTAAAAAGTGTGAATAGATCTTTTAAAACAAACCCAACATAAAATACTTATGAGTCAAATCTAAATTGTATCATCAATGATAAATTACATAGATTTTGTATTATCAGTCCATAAGTTACGACTATTTTTCCATAACTAATTTTACCATTATCAAACCGGAAGTTCCTCATGCAATTGTTCAGTTAAGAAATAAATCACGGAAACTATTTTATTATTCATTTGTTTTACCACGGGCTGGCCATTTATGTCGCATTGTTCATGTTTACCCTAAAGCGACATCGAGAGGTTGAATATCGAAATAGACAGCGAGCACGTGGTAAAACAATGATAAATTGAAGTTTCCGTGTTTAATTTCGATTCTGATATGACTAGTTTCTTCTTATTTTTCAATAGACGCAACATTTGTGTTGCACAATATGTTGATCGTGAGATTATCACTTTTTACCATGGCTGTGGTCTAAAGTGCTCCGAAGCACGTTAAACAAGAATATCACAAAGTGAGCAGAGTCACTGGATGTTAGTAAAGTAAAATTCCAGCTTCCATGCAAACGATTACAAGTTCATTTTAATCCATTGCTTTTTTAGCTCACCTAGCCGAAGGCCATGTGAGCTATTGTCATCAGTTGGTGTCCGTCGTCGTTGTTAACAATTTCATCAAATATCCTCTCCTCTGAAACTACTGAATGGATTCGGATGGACTGAAATGATTGTTCCTTAGAGTATCCTACACAAAATGACGTTTGAAATTTTGATCCGTTGTTAAAAAACTTGGCCGACTTTAGAACATAAGGGTCAGACAACAGATTTGTGCACATTTCTCCAAAACTGCTAGGTTTCACCGCTTTCTGACATGGATAAAAGTATTAAACATGATGAGATCTATCTGTGGTCATTTTTTTTATAAATTGTTCAAGTATGGACGAACGGATGATACTATGTACCTCCCCGTTAACGCGGGATTGGTTGTTTACAAGATCAGAAGGATGAATACAAATCAATTGAAGAGCCTGTCCATGTAGAAACCAGGCAATTCTTATTATTTGGGTGGCAAATGGTAATTTTATCCCATTGTTTTTTTTTTGTTTTTGTTTTTGTGTTTTTGTGTTTTTGTTTGTTTTGTTTTGTTCGAATGTAATGTGTATCATATGTACATGTATGTCAAATACTAAAACATATGTTTTTAAATCGACAATGGATAAATTTTGCAAAAAAATAAAGAGTTAAGTCCCTTTTTCAATGAATTTCAATTTATTTCTTTTAAACTGTTGCAGTTGATCAGAATACCAACATTCAACTTGGAGAAAGGGTGCATTTGTATTATGAAATGAATGAAAATGTTTTTGAAAAAAAATTGTCATGTGCCACTCACTGCCTGGTTTTTGAATGGACACCCTCTTAAATAATATAGGAATTGTTTAAGTACTAACTCTTGGCTGTTATTGTTGGATCTACGGAAGAAGAAATGAATGGTACGATTTGTTGCGACGTCGAATTATGCTTTATTGAGTACATGTACTTCGGCTTTCCTGTGATCTTATCTGAATTTAAATTTTTGACCAAGTTATGCAATATATAACAAACCTTTGAATAATAAGCCGCAAATTAAAAGATCATGAATTGGATTTCTAACTTTTACGGTGACTAAATACTTTCGGCACGTCAGAACACACAGCTATTTAATATGGTCACGTGAGTGGAACTAGAATTTGCTAGTTATAACGACCGAACAGCAGCTGTGTTGGATAAGTAGCTTTCATTCATAATAACAAGACCTTTAACATAACATTTTATGTTATTGCACGTTTCAGTTCTAGACATATTGATCATACCAACAATATTTCCTCATAACGTGCATGGTGAATGTACGCCATTTATTGTTAAGGTATAGAAATAATATCTATCTATCACTTTCATAAAATCAGCATTAGCTGTCAATATTTCTCGATATGTTATTACATTCAACGTCACTTTCCTTTTGTCATGAGAAAATGATTTTATTCTTATTCAATTAAACAATTTGCAAACTTCCTTGTTAAATCTTCCTTGAAAGAACAATACATCAATTACATACGCGTATTATGGAAGAAAACTTCCATAACCTAAAGTTGAAAGTAAACTGTTGAATATCAAAACAATTTCTAGTTTGCCTTTTGATTGTGGATTATTGAAGATATACAAAGGCTAAATAAGAAAATGATGTATTGATAAATGTTTCCAGTGAAGCAATATCTGTAACAGCACGATGTATATGTTCGTTACCTACAATGTATAATTATGAAATAAACCATCAGTACCGATCGTTTGTGGAGCTTCTGTTGTGTAGATGTCAACAACATAAAATTAAAGTGACTGTACCACATTAAGTCACTTAAACGAATATTTCAACAACTGAAATATCAAACTTTCTAGATTATTTCACTACATAAGAATCGTATATCTTTCTATTTCATCAATGATTCGAAAATCGGGTGTAACTATTTTTCTAACAACTGCAACTATTTATTTATTCTTGAACATTGTCGACGACATTTTAAAGGAAAGGAGCACGCGCAGATCACCTCTGACAAATTCACGAAATGGAAATCGTCTGAAACCTACAAACATGCCAATACCCCAGCACTTCACGAAGGTTGTAGAGAACAAGAGTCTACAATCACTTGAAAACACTAGTTTTATTCGAAAGGTCAGACTTCCGCAAAATTTCCGCGAAATACGTTATCTGCAACTTTCGACCGATGAAAGGAAAATTTCAAAAATTGAAGACATAGATAGACCAGTTTACTATAGATACGGATCGTTTAATTATATTTATATTCCTATGGATATGTGTCATTCTGAAGAAGGCAGTGGTCCATTTTTGGTGATTGTTGTTAAATCTAATGTTTTCCAAATTGGCAATAGAGAAGCGATTAGAGCAACTTGGGGGAATTATAAAAATTCCAGTTTAAAGCTTGTATTCTTATTAGGATATTCTCCGCTTCTGGATCATTACATATTGGAAGAACATAAAAAGTACAGGGATTTAGTACAACAAAGTTTTATAGACCATTATCACAACAATACATTAAAAACAATCATGGGAATTGACTGGGTAGTTTCGTACTGCCCAAACTCGAAATATGTATTTTTCGTTGATGACGATTATTTTGTAAATCTTCCGAATTTACTTAAGTACTTGGAGCTTAAATCAAAGAAGGAAACTGAAGATTTGATTGCAGGCTACAAGTTTGTTAAAGCCTCACCAAAACGCCATAAAAAGAGCAAATGGTTTATATCAATGGATGAATTTCCAGGGAAAAGATGGCCACCATATTTGAGTGGTGGATCTATGATCATGGATATTACGGTCGTAAAAAAATTAAAATATGAAATTCCTTACATTAAACCTCTGTTCATCGACGATGTATATCTCGGGTTTGTTGCCGAGTCTTTAGGAATTAAACTTTCATCGGAACGAAAGTTTTTGACCATTTTCCAACCTCACAATCTTCATAAGCTTTATTCAGCACATGGATTTGGGACGCCCCATGATCTCTTAACTGTTTGGAATCGAACTACATGTGAACACCAGGCTTTGTTCGAAAGTCTATATGATTTGATTAAATGTCGATTAGATTTCTAACCAAGGAGAATTAACAGTTTTCATCTATTTGTGGGACTTTTTAGTAAGTAGTAAATCATTTTTATTTACATTTAACATTTATTTGCGCGCATGATTCATTAAAAGTAAGGTCCATGATAATTTACGATTTATTACACTGATAGTCGGTGTGGTATGATACATACTGAAAGTCGATATGTAATGCAATGGCAGATTCAGGCGGTGCAGGCGATTGGCACCCCTTTTTATTGTAAAATTGTCATTTTCATGTGTACAATTGACAAAAAATGGCAAATAATGTCCGCCCATCCCCTTTCCCAAGCAACCCCAGCTTGCACCCTCTTTTTCTGGATTCGCCTCTGGGTATGATTCATACTAACAACCGGTATGGTTTCATACATACTGATAGTCGGCATGGTATGATATACTAATAGTCGGCATGGTATGATATATACTAATAGTCGGTGTGAAATGATACGTACTGATAGTCGGCATGGTATGGTACACGTATATACTGATAGTCGGCATGGTATGATACATACTGATAGTCGTCATGGTATGATACGTGCTGATAGACGGTTTGGTATGGTACATCCTGATAGTCGGCATGGTTTGATACGTGCTGAAAGTCGTTGTGGGATGATACATATTGAGAGTTGGCGTGGTAAATGTGTATTATGCATATATGTGTATATGTTCAAAACCTAATGTTTTTGCGAGCTATCCCGATTGCTTTGATGTTTTTGAACATACTTTAGCAATAATTATCTCGTTGTTTTAGTACAAGACATAAGAATCAACGCACTAATAGAAAAAAAATGGACAAACTACTTGTAAACGCAACATGAAAAACTTCTGGGATATAAGACTTTACAATAAATAAGTCATATTATTACAAAGACAAACTATGGTTTGACTATAAACTGTACAGTTTCCAGGCCCACACTCAATAAGTTAGAAATGCTGCCTCAGCTATTGTACACTGTATTGATGTATTAAGTAATTTGTTGTTGTTGTTTTTTTGTTTTTTGTTTTTTTTTGTTTTTTGTTGTTTTTTGTTGTTTTTTGTTTTTGGAAACCTTTGTTCAACTTGGTTTATATAAGAATAAAGATATATACAAGTGCGCCGATTTCGTTTCGAGGAAATAGATACGAGGCAGCTGTGAATTCGTCGACACCATCGGCACCGATCATTACACATTTATTTTTTAATTTTGGGGAGGGGAGTTTTGTGACCAAAAAAAATCTTGTATTTCACCTCCCCAATCCCCAAGCCGACAAAAATAGCGGTTGTGTGTCTTGGGAAAACAATTACAATAGCTTACAATTTAACATTAAAAATTACAAGAAAACAAGTCGTACATGGGTCAATCCTGCTGCTATACAAACCCCAGGCTCCACTAAGGAAATATAGCAGATTTTGATAAATAACAGAAATTATTTATTGTGGCGCTTGCAATATGTTCATACAGTGTAAGCAATAATCTTATGTGGCAAATACAATTAACCAAACTCATCAGGTAAATGACTATGGAAAGAAGCTACATCTTTTACCATGTTAAATGATATACGTAACGACACATCAACACATTATATAGTTAAACATTTTTTCACACGGGATCTAATAAGCGAACGAAGCTCGTTCTTACAATTGTATAGAACTTCGTCTAAAATTCCTCATACTGACACCTGAAATACTTTCGTCCAAGCAAAACACTACATCGCGATTCATTGAAGCCTCAAAAATACTAGACATAGACCGCTTTGTTATTTATTCGGAATTACTCTGACATTTTTAGAAAAGCTACTTCCGATTTAATGGATCTCGTAAAAAATCCTTGCAAGCTAAGCCGAACCCGAAAGTGTTCTTCCGATAATTCTACAAATATTTGTTTCCCATTTATTACAGGTTAAAAAATACTATAAAAAACTTGCCAAAATTAAAATGGCATGAAGTCTAATTTGTTATAAAGGGAACCTAATACTTTATGCTTAGGACTTCGCTCGCACTTAAGGCAATTGCTTTCCACTTATTCATTTGGATGCAAAAGTTTCCAAATTCAGTAAGATTAACTCGCAGAAAATGAATTCCTCATAACGGTATATAATGTTTGGAAGCACTTCAGTTGAGACCATGATTTAAGACTGAAAGGAAGTCACGTATTTCCAAGCTTCTCATACAAAGTTCGGTATTTTCTTATCTTCTTTTGAATCACTAAAAAGAGTTTACTATGTGGTCTTCAACAATTATTCAAATTCAGATACTGTTTTATGTTTCCGACATAAGCGATAAGAAGTGTCAAGAAGCATCAAGCGACAAAAGGGGAAAATAAAAACAAGAAAACTTTAAACATATACATTTAACTTCGTCCTCTTACAAGTTACACCTGTCTCATATTATTTGAATACTATTACATGATACAGGTGTGCCTCAGTCCTGTAGGAGGGCGAACTTTTATAATTGCAGGTTTTCGATTTAACGCCTTTTAACGTCGGCACCTACTTAAATGAAATGCGTATATGCTTTTGACGAAATATTTGAATATTCGCTATAACCTTACACTCCTTGAGACGTTTATTTTTGCCACATGCACGATGCCTAAATGCATCCTAAACGCACACCGGACGTACGATATCATAAGCGGACGCTCGCAGTATGTGTTTAAACCACCTTAGACGAACAATGAAAATTGTAATTTTAACAATTAATGAATGAAATTAAAGTTAGAATCAATACAAATCCAAAAAAATAATAATAGTAAAAATTAATAAAACAATAGCTGAATAAATGAAATAATGAATGTACACAAAATAAACGAACGCTTTTAACATGGCGTGACACGACAAGGGAGGTCTCCAAATAGCTTTAATCCATGCTCGCATTTACTTACACAGTCATGTAAATGAACGGATCATTTTCATTTTAATCATCAATTGTAATCGTTCATTATTATGAAAGAAACAAATTCAATAATACTTTTTTAAGAAACGCCTCTATTCTCTTACGATCATTGGGACATACACAAAAATAGCAATATCTAATGTTATCGCCAAAAGTTAGATTATTCTCCCACGTAAATGCAGGTGTAAAATGTGTCGTTTGCATTAGTTAACAAATACATAAGGCTTCATAAACGATACAATGGTTACTACGAGGAGAAACCGATTCGGGAATCCGATCATTCCACTGGCAAAAAAAAAATAATAAAAAAAAATAAACTGTTGGCTGTATGACGCATGTAAAACTACGGTTTGGATTCGCCTGTCCTGTTACTGAATGATAAACTACAAGTGTAAGAGTTATCTTTCTTGGACTAGAGCTTCAATAACCGTAGCAGACGTCAGTTCCTGTACGCAAAAGTTGAAGACGCAGTTTATTCAAACCTGCAATGAGGAACAAGTTTAACCAATAAAGGTAAGATTGACTGAACCAGTGATATTTTGCTAGTTCTAAATACTGTTTCCACAGTATCAGTTGTTCATAAATGCCGGCCTTAATGTTAATATTGTTTACATATATATATATATATGGCTATACTTGTTTTATCACGTATAAGTCTATACTGTCACTGTATTGAATGTTACTGTTAAATGAGTAACATGACAGACTTCATTAAAAGACAAACATTATAAGTATTCCCATAAAAAAAATCATTGCTTTGAGCGAATTTAAACAATATTTAAATTTAAAAAGATGGTTTTTTTTATCATTTAGATCACAAGTGTAATTACAAATTGATTTTAATTTAATCAGTATGTAAAGAAATACAATCTCACGGAGTAATATGATGGACATCCGTTGGTAACATAAAGGATAATCTTCCCATTTCACTGAGAAATCCTAAACAATCATTGAAATTCTAACACATTATCAAAACCAGATTACTCAATCACTACTGATCAAAACAAAATAAAATTAATTTATAAAAATTAAAACGTATTATGCTTTGGTTTAGCCGGTAACAGAATGGACAAATACAGTAACAGAAGGAAAATGAAATTAACATTTAGTGTTTTCCGAATTATTTTTTTTTTGACAAATTTATATCTGATTGTGCGTAAATATAAATCCCAAACTATGTTTGTTAAAATTTAATATAAACATTTATAGCACAGCACTCTTGTAGAACTATAGAAAAGTAACAAGGAAGACATTATTTAAGTAACATGCTGGACAAAAATATCTTAACATGTTTGTGTGTAAATTAGGCAGACTCATCTACTGGTGGTAGAAAATGTACTCCAACTGCTCTACCAGTTTTCTATAATTTTGTTAATTCATACAAAATACTCATTAATAATTGTTGAAATAGGTGTTAAACCAACATAGTCGAAAAAAACATATGTACGAGAAAAAGTTCATTTAGGCTTTAACATTATGTTTTTAAGAAAAAATCATCTTTTTAATTCAATTCGTAATATTTGATTCTAATTAAGGTTAATGATGCATCTGTCTGCAAATGAGAAACAGAGACGATATTGCCAAAGACGAGATAAGGATATAACAAGAAGAAGTGAGTATTTAAAATAGACATAAATGTCTCGATAATAAAACAATTGGTAAAAGAACACGTATTGTGAGTATGAGTGAAAGAGAATGTAGGCAGTAAAGGGAATACTGGAGAAAGAAAAAAAGCTGAGTATCGGATGAAGAAAAAAAACTAACTGGGACGTTTGGGTGTCGACTCCAGAGACCTTTTCAGCTCATAGTCCAGAACAAGATTTAAACCATAGAGGAAAATACGTGATATAATAATAGAAGAGGAAAATAGCCAAATGCTAAACGTAATAGTAAATTAGAACAGGAAAATAAGTTTAATGAAAATTTACGAAAGAAACTAGCCAAAGTAAAACAAACTAACAAACTAATCCAGGTAAATGTCAACCAGACACACCAAGAATGAAGACGAAAAAGCTTCCCCATTATTTTGGAATTGTACAAAATAAGGAAGAACACTGTTTCATCATTTTGCGTTAACAGAGGAGCTGAAAAATAAACACAAAAAGGCGGTAATTCAACATTGGCTGCAGCAGTACGAGGAAAGTTCATGCGAAAGTATAATCTAAAACTCACTCTGTAAAATTCTTGGATTTTATAGTAGAACAAAGAAAGAAACAAGAAAAGGCTATCTGACATCAAGAATTGACAAAAAAATCAGTCATTTTTCGACAGAGACGATAATAGCTATTAAAGAAATCGTCTTAAAAAATGAAGCGTCAACAGAGGATTCTTCTTGCAACAATTGAGCAACTTCACAAAAATATTATATTGGTAAATGCAGATTTCAAAATAAGTTATGGTTCCTTTAGTAGACCTAGCCCGTTCTGCATTCAGAGAAAGAAACTTGTGTCAGCAAGCAACAAGAAAATATGCAGTTTTTAACTAATGCTTTGTACAAAAAGTAGTTAGTAAACACAGTGAGCTTGTATGATTTAGTAAGCAAGAATTCCTGTAACATCAATAAAATAAGTTGTATGGACAATGTTAAGACGTCAGAATACCAATCAAAGATATTGACCAAAATGAAGAGGTAAAATAGTTCAAATGGCAAAGCGTTAAAAGATGTGGAAAAGTAAGTAAAACTGACCATTAAATTAGAAGAATCTGGTGACATTACAGCTTTAATCGACTTATTTTCATAAGAAATGGTCAGTTTCAAGCACTATCACTTCAATGTTTCTAATCAGATAAGACTCTACCGACAAGTAAACTGATATATACCGTACTCTTCTTCAGCGAAGGACCTTCAACACAGAATAAACAAAAGCAAACTTCTCTCTCCTTTCCTAGCAGGTCAAAACCAGAAAGATCAAGATCGAAAAATGGAATTTCTACGTAAGTGGACATGGGAAAGGTGTTCCAGATGGTGTTGGAGGGTCACTTACAAACAATCTGGTTCTTCGCGCACATGATATCAAGGATGCCTCTGACTTCGTAAACATTAGGAGAACACAAGAGTCTGTGATTATGTCTACGAAATTAAAGTGGACGATATTTTAAGAGTTCACAGAATCTCGATCAGAAGCTCAAACGGATTCCCGGTACACCCAACCCAAACGCAAAGTAAACAGTCGACATAGGAGAATTTTGGTTTGAGACATAAGTTGCATGTGTGAAGAAGCTACTATCCTTTATGGGCACAAGTGGAAATTCTTTATGATACCAAATGATACAAAGACACCTCGTTGCAAAGAGGCAAAACATAATGGTAAAGGCAACTCAACGTCACAAGATAAATCAACGAGTAAAAGCAAGCTGCTACAGTCTTAGAAGTAGAGTCAAATGAATCTGCCGATGAGAGAATACAGTTGTTCAATGCAACATTAAAAGACTTAGGAAAATGCACTGAAATCAACAGTACAGTGAGCAAATACGATATTGAATAACACTACATTCCATCCATAATGTATACAGGTTTGCAAGTAGATGAAGTTGTTGAATATATCTACCCCTCAGACACTACACAAGAGCAAATCCTATACCCAGTGAAAGTCAAAAGTGACGGCAATTGTTTGCCCTATACAGTGAGCATACATGCATTTGGAAATGACTAGTATGGCATGGTATGCGGGTACGGGCATGAATAAAGAACTTTACCTATCACACAATTAAAACAAATGGAACAAAAGGTCCGCAAATTTGCCGAAAACATTTGTAATGTATTTGGACGAATACACGCCATCAAATAAATTAGAGGCTGCATTTTAAGAGAAGATATATGAAAAAAGAAATAGTCAAGATAATCAAAAATAAAACGTACATGAACATTTCGCAAATAGGTTCGCCCGCAAATGTAAAAGACAGGCGTGTTTTCTCTGTGTATCTTCAACTTGGAAACAAATTTGTTCGACGAGACCTACATTGTACCATGTTTAAGTTACATCATGTGATCATCAACCAGACAAGATTTGACTCATGCAAACTTGATTACAAATCATTTCGTTGCCGTGTTGTCCATTGCCACAGATAAAACAATATCACTGTAAATGTAGGGCTGGAAGCTTTTACGACAACGAGAAAGAAAACTTGAATGAGAAAGACACGAAAAGAAAGGGAGCCAATGAAATATCGAGATGTTGAATTTAAAAAACTCATAAGACAGAGAAAATCATTACACTAAGAGAAACAAAGGACCTATTACGAACGATATCACACCAACCTCATTGTTGAATGACCATACAAAAGATTATTAGGTAAGTCTAAAAAAATCTATCAAGCAGGAAGTAAAACATCAGGTGACAGAAGAAGAATACAAATCTACAGGTTTTTTTTTGTCAGCAGATGATTAAATTAACCGCTATGTCGTCGTGCGATATGACCAAAAGTCGTATTCTGGAATTGTTATCAACTCCGACGAAGAAGAAGTGTATATAAGGTGTATGTCAATTATGTTACAATTTTGTCCGTTGTGTTACTACAATGTCCTTCGTGTTACATTCAATTTGTTAATTTCGTGAGAAAAATAATTATAATGAAAAATAATTAAACGCATATTTTAATCACGTTATATATATATGTTGTGTACAAGTTGTTATTTCATACAAATTATAATTTGTATGTTGCCTTTGTACACATTATTTGTCCTAAATCCACTTGAACAAATTATAACTTGTACAAAACAGCTGAAAAATCACTTTCAACTTGTACAATTTTCAATCTCATTAATACAATAAAAAAGATATGGGTTTTAACATAATTGTGTTTAATATTGAAAGATAACATCCATACAATTACTGATTCAATTTTAAAAAGTGATTTCCTCAAATGTTTCTCTATTTGGTAGACCCCCGTGCAGGTCCGGATGATAAAAGAATAGGCCTGCAGCAGCGCTAAGCTTGTCGTATAAGTCGACTAAATAGTGCTCAGAAACCTAGCCGGGGGCTAGGCGCTCTGCCCACAGAGCAACTGGGATGTGTGCCCCAGGAGGTGGAATGGGGTACCCCTGTCGTGTTACATGCTGGGGTTGTCAGGCTATAATACGGAAAACCTGACCGCAAACCATAGTGGTGCACCGTGTTGGGAAAGATGCCACGTTCCTCGCACGTTAAAGAACCCTGCTGTGGTATTCGATAGGAGTAGGAGCCTTTGCCCTCCGCCACAGGAGGTTAAATTGCCCGATCTTACCCATCCCCCTTTTTCCAGTGGCAATCAAAATTTGTCGACCCTATTAACCTTGTGACCCATCCTTTTTTTTCATTTCATGTTCATTATATTATCCATTTCATGTTCATTGTCTGAATATAGCTGAAATATTGCTGCTCGGACGTTAAACCCCAACAAACAAACTATTTGGTAGATTATGACATTGATCCATGACAACGGGAATTACACAGAACATTTGATTTTTTGTATTTACATTTAGAAGATTTGCAACTACCTTTGCATTTACAAGACAGAAAGCCCTGTCCTCCCATTTTCCTGATATTGCACTGCCTCACGGAGAGAAATTTGAATTGATGGGATCGTGTTTACAAAGACACTACCAGTTACTGCCTCAATCTGGTTTAGATTAGGTAGCCTGATAATATACCCACTTCATTTCCTATGCGGTATCCAAATTCGCTCACTTCTTTGATGATGCCTCGAATGTTTCGTGGGTCTATAGGTCCCCTATCGTATTGCGGAACAGGAACGACAACATTCTTACCGACTGAAAGTTCATTTCACTTTTGTTTAGTGTTTCGCATAAGTTTCTCCGCTTGATTTCGTTGGCCAGAAAGGGCTCGCTTACACGCGCGTATAATTAGTGTTTCATCATCCGTAGAGGCAATTTCAGTAGTTTCATTGCAAGAGAATTGTTGGGCAACTAAAAATCACGTAACAAGTCGGGCGTTAAGTTCAACCATTTTAATATACAAGCTATAGTTTTTGGCGACGTCACTCACGTTAGCGTCTCATATAAAACAAAGGTACAAAAGAATGTGAACTTACTTCGCGCTGTAATCACGATATTCTGGGGGCCGTAAACGAAATTATCAGAATGAATGTTTAAATGAATGAATAAATAAAAATATGAGAAATTACGACCAATTAAAAATTCGAAATTAACTGTCTTTCAAATCAATAAAATTTAATTGTTTGTGTTTTTCTCATTATCACTTAGCTTATGACCTATCAAATCAAAGTTTATAATACCAATTCACACTTATCACATGAAAGTCTATGTGTCCATTTGTAAATATTCTCTTTAGCGCGTTTTGAGGCTTTGCGCTGAGGTAATGTTCGAATGGTCTCATCTGTAGTTGTTGAACTTCCATCGTCTTCGGTTTCACTGTAGCTTTTCAGTTTTATGGGATACAATTTCACAATTGGCCTTGATGTTACTCCACTGTTCGTGTTCACAACTGCAGCTCGAACATCTTTCCCTGTGATAAGATCCTCTACTTTAGCTAACCTCCATCGGTTTCGTGGCTTATCATCTTGAATTTGCACAATATCTCCGATGATGATTATTATTTTGTTATCGCCAGTATATTTGTGGAATTCTCGTAATGAAGTGAGATATTCCGATCTCCATCTATTCCAGAAATGATCAAGAATTAGTTTTTGAATTTCTGCACGTTTGTGAATTTCTCGTTTGTCTGGATATCTGTCTATATCAGTAGCAGGGTATGACGTCTTTGTTATTCTCCTCCCATACAGTAAATGAGATGGTGTTAAAGGTTCTTCGTCATCAACACGTGAAGAATGATATGCCAATGGTCTGTCATAAATTATTGCCTCTATTTCGATTATAACTATTTGAAGCATCTCCATTGTTAAATATGATCGTTCGAGTGTCTTTCTTAAACATGATTTTGTGACGCCGATCATCCGTTCCCAGAATCCACAATACCAAGGAGCTCTTTTTGGAATGAATTGCCATGATGTTCTATATTATTATAGATTATCTCGATTTTTTGTAGATCTTGTTAGATGTTCTACCGTTTCTGAGGCGGCAAGGTATGTGGAGACATTGTCAGAAATCATGATCCGTGATTAGGATTTGTAAACCGTCTAAATGCAAGTAGAAACGTTTTTCTGTAAGATCGGACACAATTTCCATGTGAACTGCTCGCGTGTTGGCACAGGTGAAGAGACAGATATATTCTTTCTTTTCTGGTTCATGTTTTTTTCCTTCACGTATAATGTGCCTCTATAGTCAACGCCTGTGACAGTGAACGGCGGTGCTTCGGTCAATCTAATCTTTGGTAGAGGCGGTGGGTCAGGCGTACGGTAAGATTTTCCCTCGTACTTTCGACAAATGTGGCATTGATGTAGAATTTTCCTGACGTATTGTCGAATGCACGGAATCCAAAATGTCCGTCTTAGTTGTGTTACCGTACTTGGAACTCCCGCGTGCTTCAAGAGCAAGTGTGCGTCAATTACGATTAGTCTGGTTAGCTGGTGGTTCTGTGGTAATAAGTACGAAAACTTTGTTGTTTCTGAAACTGGTGCATTATAGATCCTCCCGCCACAACGAATCATTCCCATGGAATCCAAATAGAGTCAAAGTTGTTGAACATGGGTGCATTTTATCACTTCCTGCTTTCAAGTTTTCTATTTCCATTGACTATTTCGCTTGCTGACAGCTTTTTATCCATAATTCCGTAGCATGTTGTAACTCCTTCACAGATAATTCGGTTCAATTTTGGCAGTTTATAGTTTCTTATAAATCTCACCATGTATGCAGTTACACCCATTAGTCTGTGGTATGTTTTAAGAGTAATCAAGGGAACCAAGGTTATAGCGGTAATCAAAAGAATGTAATCCAGGGACAAAGACCAGACATGGAAAACAGACATACACAACAAAGAACATAAAGTAACTAAAATCATACATACAAAGTAACAAAAGCAAATGAGCAACTCGGACTCCACTAAAAACTGGGAGCATGGACCAGGTGCACCGGTAGGGTAAGCCTCCTCTGCTTTTCTAGAAACACCTGCCGAGTTGTTCATAAAAAGTCAAGTCCGGGGTAGACAAACGAGGAAAGGAAAACTATGATCCATTGAATAAATCAGTTTTCATGGTGCTGATGGATACACCATAACGATCCACGAGTTCATGATGACGACCAGAAAACTTCTGTAGTGATGACTTCAATCTTGTAGCAATATAACCCTGTTCCAGAAGCCTATTTGTTAGAGTTCTAGCGCGAAACAAAAAGTCTCCGTAGTTTCGGCAAGCTCTGGCATAACGTATCAGTTGTGATATGAACACCCCATACGCAGGAGCCGAAGAGATGTTGCCACAGATGAAAGGAAAGTTGACAATTCTGAATGAAAAGTCATCACGTTTGTTAACGTTTTCTAAACCGCGTTATTTCAATGACTTTTTTCTAGTCGTCTTACTTCATTAATGTTCAGTTGCAGTTTCATGTTCTTCCTTATCCTCCATATCCAAATTACAGTGTAATAATGTAATGTTCTTTGAATTCCATGATGGCCATTTTTCTCGAATTGGTAACCACTCCGGCCCTTTGAACCGTAGTTCATTTTGCATAAACTCGGCGGTTGGGCAATATCTCCATGTATTTGGATTTGTCGATGTCTTGATTCTGTTTGTAACAAATCTTTTCATCTGCTTTGTTGTATTTAGCCAGTGTTATACAATTTGGCTATCACTCCAACATGTAATCCGCATCAACTTATCGGTTTCCTTTATTTGTTGTGCTAAACGTGCTCCAATCAAGGCTGCAATTTGCTTTAATTGAGGTAATGTTAGTGTTTTCACAGGTGCTACACGATTTTTTGCCATAACAATATTTGACTTCTCGTTGCATATGAAGGCTACCGCTCCGTATCTGGTCATGCCAGCTTCTACAAATACATGTAGTTCATAGTTATTCTTGTCACCTATTGAATCGGCGGAGTAACATCTCTTAAATTCCATTGTATAGGTTGTCTTCAGGTCATTCGCCAAGTTGGTCCATAACGAATGTATTTCGGTGGGAGTAGGTTCATCCCAATCTAGTTTACGTTTCCATAGTTCCTGGATAAGAATCTTAGCTCTTACTGTAACTGGTCCTAATAATCCAAGAGGGTCGTAGATGCGGGAAGAATTTCTCTCTTTGTAGTCAAGTCCGAGCTACTCTCAATATTTGAATCTTTTAACGACAATATGTCAGTTGCAGTATTCCAACGTAATGTCTGTATCCAGTACATTTTCTTGCTCGGCCTTATCTTGAAGTGACATACTATTCGATGCCCAAGCTCGTAAGTTGAAACCTGCTTTAGATATGATTGATCTTCCTTCATGGAAATGATCAGTAAGATCCGTTTCCTTTTCCATACTTGACAATATATTGTCTACGTATAAATTTTCTTTCATTGCTAGAACAGTGTTTATTCCACATTGATCCAGATGTTTAAGTAATGTTGCATTTAAAATTAATGGTGAGCAGGTTACTCCAAATAATATTGATTTCAAGCGGTATGTTGTCAGTTTGCTGTTGGGGTTTGTTGAATCACTTAATCACAAGAATCTCGTGAGGTCTCTGTCTCCTTCGTCAAGTTGTATGTGAGGAAAGGCCTTTTCAATGCCTGTACTGACAGTATATTTATAGACTATTCATAGACTATTCTGACAGATGTTGTTACAGAATCTTTTCTCATCGCATGATGTGGAATGTAATGCATTCTTGGTACGTTTTCCTCACTTGTCTACTTTTTCTATAAAACCTCTCTTTTCCTTTTCTTCGATTATTCTTGTGTATTTTTGCAGAAGTTGTCGGGCAAGTCTTCTTATTGTGTTTTCTGTTCTGGCTTTGGCAATTGTGTAGTTAGTTGGTAGATCCTCATGGTTTTGTTTCCATGGCAATTTTGCACTATAATGACTATCTTCGAATTTCATAGAGTTTCGTTGATATTCATGTAGGTATAAAGCTGTCGTCGTCCCTCTGGCGTGGTGAAAATATACTGTTATTTATATCGCACGGCTCGATTAGTTGATTGGTCCGGATAGAAAATATCCTATCTTTGAGTTGACGGCTGTTGGCCCATCTCCTTTGATAACTTTTTCATCCACCACGTCCCAGTAAAGTCTGCGCCAATCAGTGGCAAAATTTCAAATTGAGTGTCTGTGGTTAAGGGATGTGCTAATTTGAGTCCTTTAAGATGAGGGAGATTTAACGCACTCTTTGTCACGTGATTTTACATTGGTATGGCAATGTCCGGAACGATTAGTACACGTATAGGTATGTTGTCTCCTTCGTCTGAACGCAAAAAGACGGTAGCTGACTAAAGGTGGCAAACATTTTTGCCAGTGTCTCCAAACGCAGATAATTTGATGGTTTCTGCTGTTGTGCGTTGTATATTCAGTTCTTTTCCAAGCTTATCAGTAATTAACGAGAGCTGTGTGCCTTCACCGAACAATATGTTTGCATCTGTTACAAAAAAAATATTGTTCTTGCTTGACAGTTGCAATGGCAGTTTTCAGCATGACATTCATTTTCATATGATCCGTAGCTTTTGTATACATAATTGCGGGTGTATTTGCGTTTTCGTAGTGTCGAACAAGATTAACAGCAGCTTCTCTTTGTGTTCTTTCTGATTTTCCATTAGATACAAATGTTCCTCCACAAAGACTCGTGTGATGTTTTCGATTACACGTTTTACATTTTCCCCTTGATTTGCAGTCCTTAACTCGATAGGAACGTAGACAGTCGAAGCATATTTTTTTTCTCTTTAACGATGACTATCCTTGCTTCGGCAGTTTTTATTTTGACACAATTTGTCAATGAGTGGGCTCCTTCACAAAATGTACATGTACGTGGTTTTGATCCAGTCCATGCTGATTTTTGTAGTTCATTTTACTAGTTTCCAGCGTAAAATGTAACTGTTGCGTTGTTTTCAATTACAGCAACGGGATGTCCAACTTCTAAAATGTCTACTTCTTTCTCAAGCGCTTTGCGCAAGTTTGTGAGCGTAATGTCACTTCCATTTTGCGGACTGTATCTTACCTTATTTCTACGGGCAACTACTGGTACAAGTAATAATCCATACATGTTTTCTGTCTGACCAAGTGGCTAGAGCCCCCTTAAGTACGTCTCGATTTTATCTATATAGCTGCGTAAGCTATTCAAGCTGTAAATCAATGAGTGCTCTCATGTATGTTTTGATAACCTTGTGTGGTTGACCAAAACGTTTTCTCAATAATTCAACGGCTGTCGCGTAGTTGGTGCTTGTTAACGGAAACCCTTCTATAGACTCTATTGCAATACCACGTAACTGGGCTTTTAAGTAGCTGAATTTCTGTATGTCTGTGAGACTAGTATTGTAGTGAATTGTGGATTCAAATGCGTTCAAAAACGTTTGCCTGTTTTTCGGTGAAAAACGGCAGGTTAAGTTTTGGAAGGTAATGATTCTGACTTGCATTTAACAAAGTAGAAGTATTTGGGTTTAGCATATCACTAGTTGACTGTTCTTGACTTTTATATACGGGTTTTGTGCAGGGTTGGGCATTGTGGGTTGTCTGATGTATGCGCCTATCTAACAAAATGTCCTCACGGACATTGGCTGGTATGGCGGGATGATATTCACGGGCGAAAAATTTTCTGCATGAGGATTCAGGGTAGCTGATGTTGAATGTATGGGTTTGGATTGTGATTGATTTATTTTTCGACGGTCACGGCACCATAAAATGTTGTGTAACTTAGAATAACGTAACAAGTTGGCCGTCAAGTTCAGCTATTTTAATATACAAGCTATAGTTTTTGGCGTCGTCACTGACGTAAGCGTCGCATACAAAACAAACGTACAAAACAATGTGAACGTACTTCGCGCTGTATTCACGACAAGGATAAATAAACTGGGCCTAGTGTATGTGCTGGGTAGTGCTGGATATAGAATTTTATTTTCGCTATGACTGAGTTGTTGAGTTATTGATATATTCTGAATTTCCATTTTTTTTTAATAATAATCAACTTACCATCTTCTTGTGTTTATATCAGCTTTTCAAAGCCAGACACCTAAACAATGTCATACTTCTTAAAGAGGTGTCTATCTTGGTCTGTTCTGGTGCTAGCAGCTTTTGTATTTTTAACCTGATTATCAGCTCTTCATTCTTAGCTTTGGTGTAGAACACATTATGTTGTGATGTATTATTTCTAGACAGTTCTAGAACTTCATGGTAAATTCTGTCTTGTTGGTCTACCATTTTCAAACAATTATAAACCAATTCTCCGATTCTCCAACTCTCCAATTGTTTTTATATGTGAATGAAAAATATTCACATTCAAAAACTATTAACAAAAGTTCAGGAGATGAGATATTAGTCTTAGTCACCCTTAGGATTTTTAATTACTTGACTGAAGGGTATTTAATGACGAGACTAAAGGTAAAGACCTCTGGTTTAATTACGTGATTTAAATATCACATATATAAGGTCTTATCTCTAACATTGAAAATATTGTACCAGTTGAAAGTGATTTTTCACATATTTTTTTATATTTTGTATTGTCTTGACAATTATGCATCATATATATTTTTTTTCGATTTTTTCCAGAATTGAAAAATATTTGATTTTTTCTAATGGTACATGAAACAAGATGGACAAGATCCAGGTTCAAGACGACGAAGATGTACATACCAAGTTGATTTACGGTTGTTCTCTTTAAAGCATTGTGCTTGTTCTCCTTAGAAAACAATAAAGATGTGTTCATCATTCAGTTGAAATGTTTTTTATCCAGGAATTCTATTCTAGAATTTGATATCGACATTTTTAAATGACCGATTTATGTAGATAAAGTTGTCTTGGATATTACAGACTGAAACAATAACCTCTTAAAACATTGGAACAATTCGCAATCATAGTGCTACAATGCAAAATTGAAACAACATACATAAATCGTCATGGCAGTGCAATTGTTCATGTAACACACATAAATTGTCATGGTAATGCCAATATTCGACCATTGGAAAGAAATGGCCATGCTAGTGCAATTAGGGCAAGAAAATTACAGTCCTCATTACCAACTCATAATTTACACTTATTGCCATTATTATTGTTCATTTATGATATAATAGTATAAATATGGTCATGGTTGGACGCTGATAAATACAACATACCATCAGAACAAAAGAATAAATAACAAGACCATTATTCAAGAGTTTTGACTTTGATAAAGTAACATTATTTTCTATAAATTTAAATACGAATTCTCTTCATGAATAGAAATAAATAATATTTCATCGAATCTGCAAAATATATATCGAAGACACAACCTTCTTCGTCAGTTGCGAATTAACGAATGTCAACGGATTTATGTCTGAGATAGTCCGTTATTTCAAAGAGGTAAACATTTTGGAAATGCAATCAATTTTATCCAACATTCGGAACGACAAAAACAAGCTCAAATATAAGAGGAGACAAAACTCAAAATACCCGGCTGAAAATAAAAATATTGAACTAATTTTAGAACAAGGACAAAAGGATTAATAACTTAGTGATAAGTGATATATATAACAATAGTCGGTCAAACAATATAAATGAGAATTCAGAAGATTGATAAAAAAAGAAAGGGAAATATTGAAAATGAAAATGAAAATGAAAATCATATGAAAGATGGGTATGATAGTTTACAATCCAAGATTGAAAGAGAACAAAAATGGTTTTACATCTCAAGATTTTGATAAAAGAGGGATTATTATTTGTTTTTCTTTTTTGACAAAAAGGATGACTAGTGATGGAAAAAGTCTTTTTAAGAGTTTCAATACGTTCGAATTAACCGAAATGGAAGGAAAATATGGGTTTGTGCAAGATACATTTTGTAATAAAATAATCTTTAATAAAGCAAAATACAAACAATATTTCACGGGCGAAATAGAAGGACGAACAAAAAAAAAAAACATTATAAAAAACTGATGGAAGTTCATCATCATGGGCCTCTGAAGCAGAAATGAAAGCCATATCCAATATTTTGTCTTGTAAATGAAATGTTTTAATGGAAATAATTGGGCACAAGTGTGTCTGACAAAATTTTATACCAAATGAAATCAAACATGAGAAATATAAGATTTGCATACAATATATCCTATTGAGTTTGGAAAACTTGAAGCGTACAAACAAATGATGAAAATTTGCAGACTTTATATTGTATCGAATCTGCAATATATATCGAAGGCACAACCTTCTTCGTCAGTTGCGAATAAAACATACCAATTTATGTCTGATGTAGTCCGTTATTTCAAAGAGGTAAAAATTTTGGAAATGCAATCAGTGTTATCCAACATTCGGAACGACAAAAACAAGCTCAAATTGGAAAGGAGAGAAAACTCAAATACCCGTCTGTTTGGAGTCCGGGTTGCTCATTTGCTTTTGTTACTTTGTACGTATAATTTTAGTTACTTCATGTTCTTTGTTGTGTGTGTCTGTTTTCCATGTCTGGTCTTTGTCCCTGGATTACATTCTTTTGATTACCGCTATAACCTTGATTTCCTTGAATATTCTTTCAAATTTTAATTGCCATTATATCCAAAATGAAATAAAATAAAACAAAGATATATAGCAAACGATAATACGATTAATGTGAAAGGTGCCCAAACTAAGCAGAAAGTTTTGCTCCAAAGACATATCACTTAATAAGGAATAGATGAAATTAAAATTAAAATTTGTTTTCCCATTTGTCGATTCGTAAACGAAATAAAAGTTTTACCTTATACATGTCCTCAACACATGATGTGATATTGGGATAAGACTTTTCTTACTTAATGAGGAATTAAAGAGTTAAATTCAACTTGTTTTCTCGATCCGTAAACAAAACAAAACTTTGACCTCATACATGTCTTCAACACAGGATGTGATGTTGGGATTAGACTTTAAGAAAACAAACATACATGTGCATTATTAAGAATGTAATGAATCTTTCTCTAATGTTTTTTTTTTTTAAATTTAGATTGAACTGTTTTATCACCTCTTCATCTTAATCTTTGGGATTTAAATTTACTTCACAGGTCATGCAGTAAAATATGCAATCACGATTTTATCAAATTAATCTTTGTAGACGGTCACTAAACAGGACCATTATTTGGGACATAATTATATTGTAGATAATTTGCATGCGTTCGAACTAACAAAAACGAGTTGTCATATTTTAACCGACGTTCTTTTTGATTTCGGAAAAAGGGAAGTGACAAAAATCAATCATTTAGCAACCGAGAAGCCCAAATTAATAATGGCTAATTTTCAACTGGACAAAATCAGTCCCAGAGTAGACTAAATTGGGAAAATATTTGTCACTTTGTCACCTTAACGACACGTTAATTGTAACATGTATTTACCAATAAAATGTGATAAAGGTTTTTAAATGACATGTAAAATATATTATTATTCCATATTTATACCCAAAAATATAAAAAAGGAATTCATTATCTCATTTACAGTATGAAATGCCCTTTTGATTGTAAATCAAATAGAACTAAAGTCATTATCAAGTGTGTGAGTCAATCCTGTAACAATACATTTTTATTTAATTTTCCGACTTGAATAGATATTTCAAACAAAACATATCTTAACAATATAGTTTTAAACACACTTTGAAAATAATAAAAACTCCAAATGCTATTCGAATTAAATAGAGTGTAAACATCTAGGTAAGACAAAAACAAAACAGTCACGACCCTTGCCGAAATCAGAACAACAAAACGAAATAATAAATAGGTATTATTTCAACCATTTTTAAATAAAAATTACATGTACACCCTAAAAACTAACTACGAAACCATGGTCTTGTGATTTTATATGATCTATGACATTCATGAAGATATAAAATGAAACATATTCAAATTTAAACGCATTTGTCTTAAGAGCCAGGAATAAAAAAAAAGAGAAGAAAAAATAAAAAATGTCTGTATTTGGCTTACATGTGCACATTACACAGTAACTGAAATTGAATAGTTGAGCATGAAAGAAAATTCTGTCAGCTGAAAAGATATGTGTATTATTACGAACAATACACGAAAAGGAAGAGAGCCAGTACCACAGTGAAATATTTCGTCTGAATTAAATTTTGCAAGTTAGCCATTTGGCTTCCTTTTCGTTGATTTTCAAATCTCCACTTTGTTTCTGATATATATATATATTTCTGATGGAAACCCATCCCCTTTTCCTGGACTCGACCATCAAATGTAAGATTAGTGCGGACATTACTCTACATTCTTGTCTTGGATTTGCCTGAATCTCACTCGGAGTAATAATTATAGGCATCTGCGCAGGTATGTTACAATAATAGTTTGATTTACTTTAGTATTTAAATTTTAAAGTTTTATTTTCACTTGTATTTCTTTTTTACTCATGGAAGTTCTAAGCCTCTTCTTTTGTATTTTGTATCTTATTTCCGGTAAGTTATATAATATGATAAACTTTTCTTCAAAATTAATATATTTGAAAGAGTAAACAAGGGAACCAAGATGCTAGCGAAAATCAAAAGAATGTAACCCAGGGACAAAGACCAGACACATATGAGTAAAAAGATCTTCTGCAAAATTACAAGGACTTACAATGTTTACCTTCTTGCATGTTTTTCAAACCAAATGTCACGACGAAAATTGAAAATTTTCATCCTAGGACATTTGAAAAGTACATGGATTGGATCAAGTGTTTTTGGTAACCAAAAAGTTAAAAATTTGTACCACACTAGTTGTCTAACCAATTTTAGAAAGGTATTTCGATCTTAATTTTTTCATCTAACATTCAGTGGAGGAACTTTCCAATTCACATGATTCTACATAGTTAAAGCAGATAACATTCACCCATCAGATAATATAGGCCCAAAATTAATGTTCATTGACACGATAAAAAAACAGGCATTTATCCTAAGATTGTTTGTTATTACCTGTATCTTTTAAGAACCGGTTCGTTCAAGGTGTCATAATTTTACTTTCCTCTTTGGTCTATCCCTTTCTTCTCTTTTCATAAGCAATTCGGCGGGTGTTTCTAGAAAAACTGAGGTGTTTACCCTTCCGGTGCACCTGGTCCATGCTCCCTGTTTTTAGTGAAGTCCGAGTTGTTCATTTTCTTTTGTTACTTTGCATGTAATTATAGCACAATATTTAAAATTCATTCACAAATTTTCGAAATCGGACCAAACACGAAAAGTCCATAGTATTAGGGTTTAGCTCCTTTGGTGTCATATAACTCAACAACCGAACAAAGATATCTGAAATATGTTTGTAAAAATGTCATCAGGTATCTAATTTTTTTTCTAAATTCGGACCAAGAATAACAAAGTCATTTATTTGGGATGAGGACCCTTTGACCCATAATAACTCGGATCTTATATCTGATTAAGTTATTAGGGCAAGGATATTTTATAAGGAATCCGATAAAAACAATTTCGATTTCGGGCCAAAAATTAAGGAATAGAATATTTAGGGTATACATGACCCCTTTGCTTCAAAACGTTTTAAAGTAAGTGTAATAGAGTATACCTTATTTAAAACATTTTCTAAAACAGAATTTCAAAGGACATTGAAATGCATAATAAAAATTAATGAATTTTCCATATAAATTCTTAATATATCACCCATTTCTTATCCTTAACACCTTATTTTTACAAGAGGTGTGGTAAAATCCTCTGAAAACTTCAGGACCCTCCGACATGTTCCTAAAACCAATGTATTAAAATTTTAAGAAGATCAAATAGGTTTTACTCAAGTTATCGCAAATTAACGCAAATGACGACAAAGCAGACGACAGCGTTAGTTTAGTTTAAACATATTTCATTTGTCGAATAACGTACAAAGGGGATTGGACAGAAGTACATCTTACTCATGTAGTCATTTCCCCTTTAAGAAATATACAATAATCTTATGAGCATGCACTTACAGAAATATATTTGTTTTAAATTAATCATATGAACATATGAAGGAAGGGAGAAAAAAGCTTTAAATGGTTAAATATGGAGGAAAAAAGAAAAAAAGATGACGTATGTTTTTGTGTCATGGTGTGCCTGTTAAGAGGAAGTAACAGAAACTTAAGCAACAAGGAGTTTTATATATATAGTAAAAACAGACTTCAATTATGATATTACGTTTTGTTCGTTGGATAGATCCTCATTTCCATATAAAATCAGTTCTAGATCAATTGTCAAATTTCCCTATAACCACGCAAGAACATTCATTAATTTCTGCCTTAAGAGACTGTATAAATGACATTCATAAAAATAGTGGTATTGAGTTTCTAATTTGAATCCACATCTGCAAGCTGGATTACCAATAATGTTTACTTTATGAAGATCATAATTAAGAAATGATGCTCCGCCTCTCATTTGTCTTATAACAATATCAAGTCGTCAGGGTCCAAAAGCATAGTATTTGGGGATATTTATTTTTACTTTACGTTTTAATTTCGCTTTAGAATTTTGATAACGAATCCAAATCTCTTGTTTAGATTATTGGTATCAATTCGTCGATTGACAATTTATTCCTTGCAAATTAACAAACAAACTAAGACTATGACAAAGAGTATTCAAGGGAACCAAGGTTATAGAGGTAATCAAAAAATGTAATCCAGGAATAAAGACCAGACATGGAAAACAGACATAAAAAGTAACTAAAATCATACATACAAAGTAACAAAAGCAAATGACCAAGTCGGACTCACCTTGAGAAGTGTGGGTCATTAGACAAAATTCAAAAATAAAAAAGGGAACGTATTTACATAAACCTATGCTCTTCTAATGTGCTAGTTGAACTAGTTGTTTACATACATTGTAAATAACATTGTTTTCATTTGATTTTCAGAATTGATCGTATTAGAAAATACGTTTTCACCTTGGTATGCGAATGTCCTTTTCAAGTCAAAACAATCTGAGAATTTTATAAAGACATTTCTTCTTATATTTTAACAAACATGTATAACCGAAAATCCGCCTTAAAGAGGCTTTTTGCTTTTAAAATATTTCCCGTGTCCTCCCATTTTTTTTAAAATTTTATTTTGGTTTTGAAATATAATATAGTCAAATTATAATTTTCTGCCATAACATCAAAGGTTGCAAAAAAGTATTTATATTTTTTTTTAGAATGGCATTTGGTAGACTGTTGGACAGCAGTAGGGGAGAAGAATGCCAGAACAAATACACTTAATGGGTATGATAGACTGGTTCGACCTTCCGAACAGGTCAATATGCAAATAGGTCTTCATTTACTGACTATAAATGGCTTAGTAAGTATAACTAAAATATTAATAGTTGTAATTTATAACTACTCCTTATAAACATCATGAGGAAGCTGGCAAAAACAATTTTTTGGGCTTTTCTAATTTCGTTCAATTCATCAATATATATTGAGTTTACCACATTATCTGTTTGGAAATCTGTTTTTTTTTTCTAGTTGTTTTTTGTTTTGTTTTTGTTTTTGTTTTTGTTTTTGTCATTCATATTTGGAACTAGCTAAAATGTGTAAAAATAATGTGGGGAAAATAATAATGCATGTACATCTTTGAAATGTGATAGCATGGCCATCAAACTGTTCAAATTGCGTACATTTCCATGAAGTTAAAAAAAACATATGATTTTTGCGTGTATTGTGAGTGAAACTTTCTGTAGTGAACTTTCAGGGATCAACAAAACTGTCACCTTATGATGTCCTCAACATGTAATGTTATGTTGGGATAAGACCTTCCCGCTTAATAAGGAATTGAAGGGTTTAAAATTCAGCTTGTTTTTTCGTGTATCGACACGTAAACAAAACATAACTATGATCTTTTACACGTCCTCAACAAATGACGTGATGTTGGGGTTAGACTTTAAGAAAACGTACATACTTATGCATAGTTCAAAACGTAATGAATTTTTCTCTAATATATATATTTTTTTTAAATTAGATTGAACTGTTTAATCACCTCTTCATCTTAATCTTTGGGACTTTAATTTACGTCACAGGTCATGCAGTAAAATGTGCTATCACGATTAAATCAGATTAATCTTCGTAAACAGTTACTAAACAGGACCATTATTTGGGACATAATTATATTGTAGAAAATTTGCATGCGTTCCAACAAACGAGAACGAGTATTTTAACCGACGTTCTTTATAGAGTGCAAGTTGTGTTAAAATTTTCATTCATGATTTCGGAAAGAGTTGCAAAAATCAATCATTTAGCAACCGCAGAAACTCAAATTAAGAATGGCTATTTTCATCTTTTCTGGACAAAGTCTAGTCCAAGAGCAAACTAAATAGGGAAGAAAATATTTGTTTGTCCTTAACAATTTATAGAAAACATTCTCACTTTGTCAACTTAACGACACACTACTTGTGCCAAGTGTTTACCAATAAAATGTGATAAGGGCTTTTAAATGACATGTACAAAATATAATAATTCCATATCTATATCCAAAACTATAAAAAGGAACTAACTCACTTACAGTTTGATTGTATATCAAATACAACTTAAGTCATTATCAAGTGTGTGAATCAATCCTGTAATAATGCAGTTCTATTTAATTTTCCGACTTGAATAGATATTTCAAACAAAACATATTTGATCCATATAGTTTTAATATACTGTGAAAATAATTAAAACTTCAAATGCTTACAAATTTGATAGAGTGTTAATATTTCGGTAAGATAAAAATAAAACAGTCACGACCATTGTCGAAACCGGAATAACAAAAAGGAATAATAAATAGGTATTAGTACAACAACTTTGTTCAAAATTGTGTGTAACTCATTACGTGAACACTAAAAAAACAAACTACGAAACCATGGTCGTGTGATTTATAGGATATGGGATATTCATGAAGATATCAAATGACCGCAATCAAATTTTATGGCAGTCAACTTAAGAGCCAGGCATAACAAAACGAAGAAAGAATATAAACTTTTGTATCAGGAATTTCCATGATTTAATAAACATTTCACATAGCGGTTAAAAAATGCACTTTATAAATTTACTGCAATTGAATTGTTGAGCAAAAAAATGTTAAAGTTTTGTGTGTTATTACGAACCACACACGAAAAAAAGAGAACCAGTACAACAGTGAAATATTCCGTCTAAAATAAATCTGGCAAGTTAGCCTTTTGGCTTACTTTTCGTTGATTTCTAATTCACTACTTTGTTTGTTTCTGGTTATAATTTTATAATACTCTTCGTATTATAAAAGGAGAAACAATTTAAGCATATCCAAATTTATAATATATGGTATTTAGATGTTATTATGTAGGATAGAGGATCAAATTAATGATGCATGTCACAACAAATCAATATTATACAAACGTCTCAGAATGTGACGACTCTATTCGCTACACTGCTCCATCGGATCAAATTGATACAGGGAAGATCACGTAAACTTATAGAAGGGTCTGAAAAACTCCCAACGATGTTAGAACTGTCAAATTTGCGATGCAAATTTTTGGTCGTTCCCTCTGCGGGACTCGAACTCGTACCGCTGTGACATCTATGACACCACCGCCTGCACAAAGTCCAGCGCCCTAGACCACTCGTTTGTATAATATTGATTTGTTGTGACATGCATCATTAATTTGATCCTCTATCCTACATAATAACACCTAGATAAACTGTTCCGTGCTACCATACAAGTTTTATTTTCACTTTGTTTCTTTTTACTCATGGAAGTTCTTAACCTCTTCTTTTGTATTTTGTATCTTATTTACGGTAAGTTATAAAATATGGTTTACTTTTCTTCATTATTGATATATATAAAAGAGTAATCAAGGGAACCAAGATTCTAGCGGAAATCAAAAATATATAACAAACAAACAAAGACCAGATATGGATAACAACACATATGAGTAAGGTCATAAAAATATCCTAGATTCTCAGGAATCCTTAGAAGAAGCCCGCCACGTCGCCTATTTTTATGATGTTCAAATTCTGGAATTTTTTCGTATCCGGAAGTTCGGAAATTAGTTGCGTCCAAACCAAAATTCATACTCACGACTCACTACCACTTTTTAAAAAAAATGGCCTGAGGATCTAGGATATTTTTATGCGTTGATAGATCTTCCAAAACATTACAAGGACTTACAACATTAAACTTTTTGCGTTTTTTTAAACTAAATGCTAGGAGATAAACAAATGGCAAGACAAAAATTGAAAATATTTATCCTAGGACAAGTGAAAAGGCCATGGATTGGATCAAGTGTTTTTGTAACCGAAAAGAAAAAAATGTACCACTCTAAATGTCCAACCAATTTTGAAAGGGATTTCGATCTTACATTTTTCATTTCAACATTCAATGGGGAAACTTTCCAATTTACGTGGTTCTACATAGTTAAAGCAAACGACCTACATTCCATCCATCAGATAAATTAACTTTGATTGACTCGATCAAAATTTCCAGTCATTTATCTTAAGATTGTTTGTGAAGAACAATTTCTCTTATGTCTGAGACCACTTAGCATATAACCTTAATTATAAATAGTAAATACTGTCAGGGATCACCAATTTTTTTCTTCAAAAAGTAATATAACGACATAAAGACGCATTAATGACAAACATCTCCTGACTAAAGACAGGTGCGTGAAATCGGCGGTTGGTTTATACTAGTTTCATATGGCATTAACAAACCTCTTTAATGTAAGGTAAAAAATAAACTTACACAACAAACAAATATTTCATTTAATAATACATTCAGTTCTCTCCATGGAATATCATACACCATACATACAAAAACTACTGAGAGTCAGAACGTATCGAAGAATGACATTACCATCAAAACTACCAGCATTAGAAATAATCGGTCACTTCAATGCAAGTGGAGTGGGTTTGGGATAGTATCGTAAAGTACTATATAGGCAAGATTGGATGCAGTGCAGTACAAAAAAGAATGAATAGGGATGCAATTAGAGGTCGAATATATCTATCCTAGCTGATTTTTGGGATTAATATTTCATATGATATTGAAAATAGGCAATTTTGTATTGAATTTTGAAAAAAAAATCTGACTTGAAAGATTTTGTTCTTTATACTATGGTCTACGAAATGAAATTTACTTCAATAATAACACGATGTTGTTGCGAATTTCAGGACATCACGAACCAACAGTTTTCAGTGACAGGATGGATAACTATGGTAAGGATTGATCATCAGTCAAAGTATGCAGTTTGGGATCTGTGTGTTTTATTTTCTCTCTCCAAAGATACGTGAAGTTTCCTCCAAAATACATGTATAAATGAATTTTATTTTGTTCTACTCACTTCGTTAGAGTACTCTAACAAATATGCTTCTGGAACAGGGTTATGGTGCTACAGGATTGAAGTCATCATGAACTCGTGGATCGTTATGGTGTATCCATCTGCACCATGAAAACTGATTCATTCAACGGGTCATAGTTTTCCTTTCCTCGTTTGTCTACCCCGGACTTGACTTTTTATGAGCAACTCGGTGGGTGTTTCTAGAAAAGCAGAGAACGCTTACCCTACCGGTGCACCTGGTCCATGCTCCCAGTTTTTAGTGGAGTCCGAGTTGCTCATTTGCTTTTGTTACTTTGTATGTATGATTTTAGTTACTTTATGTTCTTTGTTGTGTATGTCTGTTTTTCATGTCTGGTCTTTGTCCCTGGATTGCATTCTTTTGATTACCGCTATAACCTTGGTTCCCTTGATTACTCTTCCAAATATAGGATTATTTAAAGTTATACAACAATGCATGTATACACTTGTTTCACTTTATTATAGGAATGGGAAGATTCAAGATTAGTGTGGAATACTGGTACTTATGACTCAGAGTTTTATTTTGCATACGATTCAGAAATATGGAAACCAGAATTGTTTGTGGACAATGCGTAAGTATTTTTAATCAAAACACTCATCTACTGTTCTCAATGCTTTCAGTTTCAGATGGTTTTAAATTCAGTTAATTGTTTTTAAGTATGTTTGCCTTCAATTGTTATACAATTTCTTGCTTCTCACTGCTCTTGTCCTATAATACATAAGATGTCACGTGTCATAGAAGGCTATAACAAATGGTCTAATATTAATAATATAATAATTTCATATTAGAGTAGAATGAGCTGTTTTTATCGGGAAAACTGGTCACGTGGTATTCATTAATGAGTGTTAACTGAAATGTCTAGAGGGCATTACCACACAGTTATACACGCTTCAAACTCTCAATGAAAAAAAAACACAAAATACTTATGTAGAGGATATATTGATAAATTGACAGCTCTTTGAAAATGATATTGCTTTCAACTTTGATCATTCTCTTGACTGCAACTCGAGTATCAACGTGCTTTCGGCATTCGATTGATCAAAATAATGTTCTCTATACAATGAACCTTTGTATAAATAAATAAATATATATATATTTACAATACAATCCTGGTCATGGAACTAAGAGCTATCTCTCCAGTACACAATATCTTTCTAATTTCTTACAGTATTTGAAGATTTCATTTACAGGTTTATAAAGTAAGGCAAAATGCCCTTTGACAAGATAAACTTTGATTTTTAAAACATTTTAGGATAGATGACGTTTCAATTCTGAATGATCAATATCTCCAATTCCGCGTAGAAAATACTGGTAAAGTTGAATGGGAGTTGCCAAAGATATTTATAACACATTGTGATGTAGATGTTCAGTATTTTCCTTTTGATGTGCAAGTTTGTAGTGTTGAGTTGACGAGTTGGGCCTACAGTATCAACGAGCTTATTATTGCGCCATTATATGAAGATGTGAAGACTGAGGATATGAAGTAAGTCGTTTATTATGTATGTGTAAATAGAAGATATTTATCAGCTGTAATATCGTCTAAAAATACCAAAACATCAAAACGGAAGAACAATTCAGAGACATCAGAATTCAAAGACAAGCCCAAAACGGAAAAAAAACAGGAACGGGAGACATTTAAAATACATCATATGGACAACATAACAAAACATAATTACATTAAAAAAAAGGGAAAATATGAAAAATAAGGCAGTGCACAAAAGAATCAATGCACTTGAAATATTGACTCTTACAAAAAAGCGGGATTAACATAAGTGTGAGCATGTCATGCTCCACTAGCGGCACCCGTCGTACTGCAAGTGAGCTTCAAATCCGTTTAGCCGTAAAATCTGGTCTCATCTGTGAGACATTTTTTTATATCGGTCAATCAAAGTGTGACGATGGCCGTGAAACGTCTGTATTTAAGATATCAGCAAAGGCTGAAAGTTGAAATTATTTATGTACATATTTTTTCTATAAGTTATGGTTCAACGTTAAGATAATATAGTAGTGTGTAGCTTTATACAAGTGAAGACAATCATAGAAAAGGAAACGGATATGGTGAAACGCACCGACGTATAACATAAATACGACGTAGTAAAACTTTCAGAAATCATCATATAGGTTTTTAGTAAGTGTAAAAACACCTTTAAGAAAGCTTTAAAACGGCCCCAACAACAGAATTTACGAGGTAACTGAACAATGACATTTCTTCAGATTAATAAAAAAGCAATGACAACGACGATGGCATTAGATTTACAAATCTCTTACAACTGTTACTCGCAATGGTTAAAATAAGTAGAGACTACTAAGTAACGTGAAGACTAATTGTGTCAGTAAATAAATAATGCATTATATTATAGGAAAAATGGAGAATGGACTGTTAAGTCTAGCAAAACAGAAACAAAAAATCTGACTGAAACTAAACCAGGGGGAACAATACGTACCTATGCTGTCGTAGAATTCCAAATCACCATCAAACGCAACCCATCCCATTACATATCATCAACAATACTACCAATACTAGCGACAAATGCCCTCAGTACTCTGGTGTTCATACTTCCAGTTGAGAGTGGGGAAAAAGTTGGTTACTCGTTGACTGTTCTGTTGGCTGAGGCCGTGTTGCTAACTTTAGTACAGGACACCATGCCATCGTCGTCTCAGCATACATCATATTTGTGTAAGTTAAAAATTTAAAGATGTAACATACTACTAGCTGTTAATCACAAAATGTCCATGTGGAAATAATAGCCCAAGTACGTAAAGAAGTTAATTCTTCATAGTAAACCTTCAAACAATTATCCTAAATTCTTACAATTATGATACTTCAAGCACCCAAAGTAACTATATCAGTTACAGAGCTTAAATTCATAAGTTAGCGACAACAAAACATTAGTTCAAATCCGAACACAGACACTTGCATCGATAAGATGTTTTCACTCTTATTATATCTGTAGCCTCTTTTTTCTTGGTTCTAAATTATGTTAAATATACTTAAAAATATACATAAAATTGTTGGTTAATAAATAAGGTTTGAATACATGTATTATATGTTTTGCAGCTGTATACCTGGCATTGACGCTTTGTCTCGGTGTAGTCTGTGTCTTTTTGAGTGTTGTAGTTATAAGAGTTCATCAGAGAAGCCCAAACATCGCAGTTCCGAATCGTGTTGTATCAATAGTGTTAAAAGTTTTCATACCATTATCTTGTTGGCGTGGTTGCGGGTGTTGTTGCTGTAGTGCGAAGAATTCATCTAAAGGGCAGATCCGACCAGATTCTGCACCCATTAATGAAAAGAGATCCGTGGAAGACTATGCAGAAGACCACTTGTTCTCTTGGACAGAGATTTCTGCTATTTTAGATTGGTTTTTCTTTGTGTTCATTAGCTTGGTGACATTATTACTTACACTAATTCTATTGCTTCTCATTATAATTGGAGGATCGATGCAGTGAAACCTGGGCCAAACGTTAACATTATTGATTTGTACATCACAATATTATATAATCGCAGCATAGTGGGTGTCTTGCAAGAAACAGAAACTTCTCACTTTCCAGAATACCTCATTTCACCCGTCTTTTTAGTGTAAGTGCTGTACGTTTATTTCTGTTCGTAATTGTTTTGTTATTTTATATCGTATATTGTGTTCTATATGTGTTTTGTTTTTATTTCCGGCGTTGTACTTTGTTCTAGGATTTTCCTCCGTTGTACCTTCCGTAAAGAAAATTTCAATGTATATGTATATATTTGAGGTAAACAGATTAAACAACTCTTTCTCTCTATAACCTGCATAATTCGCTGTAATGACCATAAAACTTACTGAAGTTCAGGAAGACAGTGATCGAAAAACCTTCATTTTAACGAAGAAGTCAGATCACTTTCAATATAATGTTGTCTTTTGATACAAGCAACAATAAAAGCTTTATTTGTTTAATATTATTAACACCGAATTACTTTCTTAACTAAGAGCATGATCTATGGTAACATTTTGATTAAAATGGGTTCGAAGCAGCTTCAATCTAACACTGTCATCATTGAACAAGGTTTATAATGTTCAAATACAACAAATATTTTCTTTCAAAGGTTTTAAAACTCTACATAACCTCCAATCGTAGGTCACTTTAGATGCTAGGGGTGGTTCTACTCCAGCAGTGCTAGATCTTGTCTGGCAAGCTCTTTTATGACTTGCTGCCATTGGGGTATGGAGCAGGAATTCCAACCATTCAAACCAAGTACATCTTCTTTAAACCTAGACCCCCAGGTAGAACTCGTGTTCTATCCTTCATACCACGGAAATATATTGTCTACACAAATATATGAAACTTCTCACGTTGTAACGAAACGATTACTAGAATACAAACGTAGCTACACATTAACAGTATTTTAAGCAAGAGCTTTTGTGAGTAGAGTGCTGCTGAGTACAACCAAGAGGCTCTCGAAGAGTCTGAATCGTACACCTGGCAAACCATGCCCTATTAACTCAGTAAGTAAAGGTATCAGGCATTGTTACCATGTTTGACCAAAAATTACTGAAAAAGAGCATATATCGATGAATGCTGTAAGTTCAACTGAATCCCTTAGGCACTGTAAAATGTTTTGAAATGCGTTCAAAGTGTTTTTAGAACCTCTGGAATAAATTTAAACAGCATTCCCCATTTATGCCTTGTTACCGCACAGAAAAGGGGGCATTAGCCTTCTACTTATTTATTGAGAAAGAACATAAACTGAAATCGTGTCTATACAACACCATTCGTCTCATGAGACCATACTCTAAAAACCAAACATCGTTGAAATCAAAGCAAGTGTAATCAAAGTACTGAAGTACTGAGTCAATGAAGCCTTCAAAGTCTGTTTCTAACTGTACAATCACATTTCTAATTATAAAACAATGGATTGTAATATATTAAAGGAGGAAAATTTATTTTTTACCTTTTTTATTAGTTAGAAGCTATTTTTTTTCAAAGACAGTTCATTAGCCGAGCAATCATGACCCCTAAACAAGATGAATGGGGGGAAATGACCCACAACTTTTCACACACATAAATTTGATGATACACATTAAAAAATATACATGTTAATACAATATCCCATGCCAGTTCACTACAACTACATAGCTTTTGTTTCTGCTTATCATAGGATTAAACCAAATATGTTTACAGCTTTAAGTTCTCCCTAATTCATACAGGGACAAAGACTCTTTTAGTTAAACCACTGCCAAAGCATGTAAATTTGCCATTTATTTTGCTGTCTAACTACTATCAATATGAATTAAGACCATACTATCAGACCTGAGCATCGACACATTAGTCCAGTCATAGAACATACTCTAATTTACCCCAGTTTATCCCAAACCAAGGTTCTTTCACTTATACTAAATAGTTACTAACAGAATCCCAATAAGGAGCAGTTTTGAGGGACTCAAAAGGGGTATTCAAAACTGTGATAGATACAATAGTGTGTTTTTTTAAAGTCACCACAAAAAATTAAAAAAATAAAAACATCTCCCTCCCCATTATTAAAGAAAGCAGATTAAAAAAATATGTATTGATTTCACTTGTTGAATTATATAAAAAAAAATAAATGGAATCAGAAATTGTGTGTAACGTTACCTCTATCATTCAGTTATAACTAATAGAACCTTACTTTCTACATTACAAAATTAAACAGGCCACACACAGAAGATTAGACATAATGCTCGTCTGTTGAGATGGCGGGTGACACGGAGGTAATAATGGGTTGACTGGCAGAAAAAAAATCATTTTCCCTTCAAGATTGAAATATATAAACCTTTGTCTCTTTAATATTACTTTAAGCTATTTAAGTCTACATCTTGAAATTATCAGGCAAATTAAAGGATATATTAAAATTTGACATGATGCTCAACGGGAAATAATAAATAAACTTGGGGTCATTAACTTTTGGCTTGAACTAGTTACTGAAAACTTTTATTCAACATTGCTCTTAAAATATGGCGATAGAATATTATGGGTAAAACAGGTTAAATCAATTCTGGAATGGTTTGTCTTTTGTTTGGAACGAACAACACGAACATACTGCATCTTTTCCAATATATCCGATGTAAATTGTCGGTTACTCGGTTTTTATTACCGAATAAGTGATATTAAATACCGAATATGCGTATATTTGTTGATTAAACGCTACTTTGATACCGATTAATTAATTTTTCTACCAAAAACCCACAAATAATACTTTTGAACCATTTGGTACACCATACATTTGGATATTTTTTGACAATTAAGCAAAGCCTTTAAGACCAATTTCTAAAGTCGAAGATCTCAAAAGTGAAAACACCACATAAATCTCTGATTTATAGATTGTATAAAGAAGATTTTGGAATGAACAACTACTTTAGAATTTTAGATGACAAAAATAGTATTACTCTTTGTAGATTTAGAACCTTGAATAATAGCCTTCCCATTGAAAGTGGGCGTTGGCAAAATATAAGTAGAGAAAATAGAAAATGTCATTTATGTAATTCGGGAGATATTGGGAATGAGTTCCATTAATATTTGTTTAAGTGCACATCGTTTGATAGTGAAAGAAAAATCCTTCTCGCAAAAAAAATAATGTTAAAAGACCAAATATTTTTAAATTTAAAACTTTGATGAATTAGCTCACCACCTTCTGTTCTCAACAACTTATGTAAACTTATAGGACAAATTACAAAGATGTTGTCTCTAGGCTAGTGTACTTAATTTAAATATATAGAAACTCATGAATGTGACTCAATATTATTTTTTCCAATGCATGTACGTATACACTAATCAACTTCTTATGCATACTATGTATCTATGCAAAGTGTACTGAATTTGTTCTCTGTGCTATAGTATTAAGGTGTGAGTGTAATACAGATATATATTTCCGGAGAAATCCAACATGGCGGGTGACGCGAGGGTACAAGCGGGAGCTACAGATGCGGAAGAAAAATTATCCATTCTTCCCCTCGGTCAAGATAATCAAAACTTGTTCGCAAATAGGATCTGTAAAGAATGAATAGTGTCTGCTTTTTGGGGATGTTTTCCTGAAGTCAAACTGTTTCCCGCTTGGCACCCCCTTCAGCTTCAGATATTTTTCTTCTAAGATCACGCGAGATATTCTTAGGCATGGGATGCATGGCTGGCGACTGTACGACAAGTTTAACCACGTGATCAAACAGTCAGGAGAAACAAGTCATTAAATATTGCTAACTTACATGGATTTCTAAATGAAATGAAAGATGCGAAATTTCTCTTGCATACTGGTTTTGATTAACTATGAATTTCATGGCTATTTTTTACTCCTTTCCATTCGTTAAGTTATTAATCGCGAATGTGTGCGAGTGCTACTGTAAATTATGATATTAAGCAAGATTTCTTGTGATGTCTAGGTCAATTTCAGCCACTATCGTGGCTTCAAATCCTCAGCCTTTCTTGTTGCACCGTAATTTTTTGGTGTTGCGGAAATGGCCGAGTAGTGCCGATAGGTGTAAAAATTAGAATGAAAATGGCCGTCCAGATCAAATTTTCTTTTTTTTTTTGTTGGGGTTTAACGTCCGAGCAGCAATATCTCAGCTATATTCAGACGATCATCACCATTCAACTTAAAATAGTATGTTTCCTGGAGAAATAAAAAATCATTGGAATCGGAGTAACTGGTTAAAATGGCCGCAAAATGCCATTCATATTAAAAATGGCCGCCTAAATAAATTTCAATACTGCCAGTCAAGTCAGGCATAATACCATGCTTATCTTATAAGCTTTCATCTTCATTATATTATAATAAATAAAATAAATAAACAAGTTTTATTTAGAGTCGACATGAAATACATAATAATAAACATAAGCTCTATAAAGTTTTTGACCGACATATTGAGCTTTTGATTCTCCAATAGTTGAAGAAAAAATAGCAACAAAAGGACATTTTGAACCCTGTGTTCTTTATCATTAAATTTTGTCGAATGGTTTATGACAAGATTTTCAAAGTTGTACATGTGATAAACAACAGCAAAAAAATTGTTTCAGGGGCCATAACTCCTACATTAGACGATGAATCATTTTGAAAATTTCGGCATAGGTCCGTCTTCTGATAAAGCGTAGCAACAGAGAAATGTAGCTAGTTGAGAGGGACATACATCTTAGGATATGTTTATTTCAATAAGGAATGATCTGCACCATAATAACAGATTTGTTCGAAGTGCCATAGTTTTCCTTTCCTCTTTCGTCTACCCTGGACTTGACTTTTTATGAGCAACTCGGCGAATGTTTCTAAAAAAGCAGAGGACGATTACCCAGCGGTGCACCTCGTCCATGCTTCCAGTTTTTAGTGGAGTCCGAGTTGCTCATTTGCTTTTGTGACTTTGTATGTATTGTTTTGGCTATTTCATGTTCTTTGCTGTGTGTGTCTGTTTTCCATGTCTGGTCTTAGTCCCTAGATAACATTCTTTTGACTTCCGCTAGAATCTTGGTTCCCTTGATTACTTTTTGACAGACAGTTTCAACCTGGAGGTCGATAAGTTGAATTTCGACTTGAAAATTTACAAACTGGGAAAGGCCAGTTAGTAGTTTCGGGAATCAGTCACCTGCACATATAAGAAAGTAGTTCGGAATGACGTGAAGTAGTCGTAATATTGCATCTTATATTCTCATAATTAAGTAGAGGTATAATACTTATTATCATCTGAAAGCTGAATGAATCAGCAGCAGTCTAGAAACGTTTCTTTTCCAAGTGTAGGGTAAAATAATTCTGAACAAAAACTCTATACCATTGATATGGCTAAATATCAAAACGAAAGTAGTGATTTCTGCATCTGAAAACTTTCACTCTTCGGTTTTTTTAGAAGTTACATAAGGTATGCCATGTTGACATTTTTATGAGAGTTAAGATAAAGTGTGCCCCTCGTAATGAAACCCCTCCAGCACCATCTGTACTAATGTAAAATTTGTTATGAGCCGTATAAATAGCTAAATTTAACATAGCAAGTAATGGAGACATAAAATGATGGTATTGCACCTAGTAGTTTAGTTAGGCAGTACGTCGGAGGTTTTGTGTTCATTCATCGATGTGTTCCATGTAAATCGACATCAGACTTGAATATCATGCAAACTGGCGCGCTGCTACGAGGCATCGGGAAATTTGGTGTGTGCGTTTTTTTTTAAATGTCCTTCGTAATCAGAATGATTAATTTAAAAATAAACCAAAAGAATTCAATACGATATTAAACATTTACAACAATAAGCTTATGTTAAGATAAGTTTTTGAATTCGATCCCTGAACTTTCCTGTTATACCCTATTTTTGAAATTTGACAATTATTTGAGGCGTAAAAATTCAAACGCTCGATATAAAATGATTCAGTACATGAGCACTTTGATTGGATAATTTGTCAATTGACAACAAGAGGTTCCCAGAAGCCTGAATTGCTCACCTAAATTTTAAGGTCAATAACTCTAACAAGGGGTCGTCCGATAGTCTTATCTTGAGGTTCATTTCAGCAATTGAATGTTTCTTTCTATTTATAATAGTTTTCAGGATGTTGGATGGAAACTGCTAAAAACATAATTTTTCGCATTTCAAGGGCAGTTACTCTAAAAAGGAGTCGCCTGACAACTTTAATCCAATGCAGACTTTTGTAGGCCTTATAATAAGGATCATTTTGGCAAATGAAAGAATTTGGCTAAACCTAAAGGTTTTGGAGTTACATGAAAAAAAAATTCTGACCGACTCCTTTGTTTTATTTTAAGTAATAGTGGCCATTTTATCTAATCAAGAATCCCAACATCAAATCTATGCAGAATACCCTAAGAAATATTCATACCAAGTTGGCTGTAATTGGTCTGCCGGTCTGGCAGTTTCAGATGAGATTTTTGAAAGAAATAACATTAAAAAATAAGGAAAAAATCGTCGGGAAAGCAGTAACTCCAACATGGCTTAACATATAAAAACGAAAATTTAGATCTTATCATGCTGAATATTCTACCCTACATTGTATGTCAGAATTCGGCTAAACCTATCAGTTTGGAGATAAATGCGAAAATTTACGTCTGACACTTATGTTCCATTTAAAGTAACGACGGTCATGTTTTTCGACGGATAAAAATTTTCTACCTCAGTTCTATGCAGAATACCCTGAAAAACATTCATATCAAGTTTGGTTCAAATTAGTCCAGTAGTTTCAGAGTGGAAGATTTTTGAAATAACATTAAAAATAGCAAATAAACATCGAAAAAGGGCAATAGCTCCAACATGGCTTAGGTCTCACTAACCACTTCCGGGTCCCGTGTAGTATCAAAAAACACTGAACATAGACCTATGCATTGTAAGTGCATTATTCGTGTGTATTCTGATTAAAAGTAGTCAAAATAAAGCCGAGAATGTGTACGTTTACGTAATATGTAATTTACTACAAAAGTGCATGAATGTTGTTCACATGTGTGAGTAATATGCCGCTATGCTGTCAGTTACCAGAAAAGGTAAAAATGTTGATTTTCAGTATTTTTTATTCTAGTAAATTGTGTGAAGAATTTCTACGGACAACGTACCATAAGTGTAATGATTTTGAAAGCCTAATTTTCCGAGCTTTGTAATGGTATGCAACTTTAAGGTGTCATTTGTCCTGAGAATTCACAGTGAAACATAGAAAATTACTTGTTTAACATGTAAAGCAGTGGAAACAGTAGAAATGGTTAGTGAGACCTTGACAGATTCAAACAAAAAATGTCTGAAGATAGATCTCATCATTCTAAACTTTTCTGCAGTCAGAATTTGGCTAAACCTAACGATTTTGGAGATATATGTGAAAAACTACTGTCTGACCCCTATGTTATATTTTAGAAAACAGCAGCCATGTTTTTCAACAGATCAAAAATCCCCACGTAATTTCCATGCAGGATACCCCAAGGAACATTAATAAAAAATGTGGTTCTAATAGGTGAAGTAGTGCCACAGAAGAAAAGTTTTGAAAAATTGTTAACGAGGACGGACCCTAACTGATGGCAATAGCTCACTTGGTCGAAGTCTTGAAATATGATTCAAAGATACACGCATCCAGGAACCTTTACTAAAGCTTTACCGATAAAACAGGAAAAGAATGGTAAATGATATCCTAGGACCCAATCCCCTATTTTCTGAAGAACACTGGCGGGCACCCCTTCTCTTCAAAGAGTCGGATATGCCCCTGGAAATTAAAAATAAGGAAAACCATGGTAAAACCCTTGGGTAAACTTACTTCTTTTAGTTAACACACTGCCTGGTTACACCGCAACACCATTAAGGGAGGTAACTGTTGTAAAGTACAATTAGTACAATTAAGATAACAGAAAATTGAATCAACTGATGATAAGGATTGACCATTATAGTAAAAAATTCTTGGCTAGACATTGAAATTTAGTCATACAAAAAAAGGAAATAAAATGAATCACAGAATGTATTTAGAGGTTGATTAAATCTTTCACAGTAAAAACTTCTGACAAGAATGAAAGTAATTAAAGAACTTTAAATATGGAATTACAGAAAACAGAAAAAAGAAAATCATAGAAAGTTGAAGAAAATATTTATTGCTTATCCCTTTTTTGCCCCTAATTCATAAAAGGTAAGGACCGTAACCCTTTATTTTAATCCATACCTTTAATTTGCAGTTATTAGTTTTGAAATATGATTCAAAGATACATGTATCCAAACACTTTTATAAAAGATTTAACAAGAAAACAGGAAAATGTTTGTTTTTGCCCAAAATTCCTAAATAGTTCCAATCAGAACTTCTTAGATAAATCCAAGCATTTCTATTGTGGTAGGGCACTTCATACATGTTAAAGCACAAGTTTTTGGAGATCCATATTATTTTACTTAAGTTAATTTTGACCAGACAAAAGTTAATTCTGACAAGACAATCAGAAAATACCTGTTTTTGGTCCCTTTTTGGCCAATTATACTTAATTCGTTCAAGTCATAAGTCTTCCTTTTGTGGTATAGCAAGTTGCGATTCAAAATTTTCACTCCCTACAGTTATTGTTAGGACATCACACATAAATATTTGCTTCTAGTTCCTTTTTTGCCTTAATTCCTAAATAGTTCAAGACACAACCTAATAATGTAGCTTTCCTTTTAGTTCTTTGGCACCAAGTGGTACAAATTCATTGGAATCTATACACTTACACACATGTAATAGTTCAGAAACCAAATTGTCTACAGATGGTGTATGATGAAGTTTATAATGACAGCACCATACCATCACAAATTTAAGAGACTTTTAAAGAGATTTCAAATAATTATAAATTAATTAAAACCTTTAACCTTTGTAACTGTATTACTAAGTATGATACAAGCAAATTAAAATGTCTTCAAATTTTATATAAAAAATCCTGTATGACATCTAAACATTTTTAAAATGATAAACAACTAAAAAAATCCTGAACAGCACCTTATCAATGCAAACACTCCTAAAAATAAGCATTAAATATGTACCAATATACTCAATGAAAGTTGTAAAGAAAAAAATCAAAGAATACTGAATGAATCTAGAGAAAGGTCATCATAGTCGCCTTAATGGTTCATAGTACATGTAGTATAGTCCAGTGCATATCTGTTGTTTCACAAAGAATCAGTTCACTCACTAATTCCTGAATTTAGTTTAAAATAAAAAGCAAATTTCTTTGATAGCTATCTACTTTAATTCCTGAAGTCTGCTTTAAAAGGAAGAAATTATTTGATAGTTATCCATCCACTAATTCCTGAAGTCTGTTTTATTAGATAGTTATCCATCCATTAATTCCTGAAGTCTGTTTTATTAGATAGTTATCCATCCACTAATTCCTGAAGTCTGTTTTATTAGATAGTTATCCATCCACTAACTCCTGAAGTCTGTTTAATTAGATAGTTATCCATCCACTAATTCCTGAAGTCTATGTCTAAGTTCTATGATTTCAGATCTGTATCTGTCTTCCTCTTCCAGAATGACTAAATTTCTCAAATCCTGTAATAAATACCAAGAATTCATTATTGAAAATAAAACTTCTTTTACATAATACATGTATGTGTTCATATTAAAATATAATAAGACTAGTAAAGTCAATGTAAGACATCAACATATTGCGTCAAAATATGACTGGATTACATTCTTTTGATTACTGCTTTAACCTTGATTCCCTTGATTACTCTTTCAAAAAGAGACAAAAAAGGAGCGGAAAACTTGAAATTCACTGAAATTTTCTGTCCTGTAAGGGCCGTAACTTCTGTAAAAATCATTCAACCATAACCAAAGTCGACTTAATCTGTAATTCTACATAATAAGATTACATACAAAAAAAATAAACTTATTTGGTAGGAGCATTACAAAAAAAAGTGTGGAAAACCTGGACAGATGCCCGCCATTTCCATGTCCCATCGCAATGCTTCATGGAGGACAATTGCCAACAAAAAGTGGAGTAGAAACCCCAAAAACCTCCCCTTAGATCCTCCACTGTGAACAGTTTATTTTTACATATCTTGCCTGAATTGATAGCTCTGAGGTTGTTGATCCAAACCTAATGTAACTAGTATTACCAGTCTTCATGGTATACAGCACACCTTTAGATGGCTTCACTTTAATTACTGGAAATAAATAGGCAATGAATGAAAATAAATTAGAGAAACGATAGACCACATAAAATTATTTCAGGAATTTTCTCATTGTTTTTTTTTTTTTATGTGACCTCGCTAAGAGCATCTTCATCACTTTTTGGGGCAATTAAGAGTAAAAGAAATGCCTCCCTCGTTGCATTATATTAAAACTGGTCTGAGAACCAAGAAATTAACTATGAACCTCTAAAAAGGGGAGGGGCATTAATGAAATATATATATGTATATATTTATAATAAGTGTTTTGTGGCTTTAGTTCATGATAATGATGTAATAATGGTGCCATAATTATACATCATTCATGGCACCATTATGATGTAATTATCATGAACACATCTGCTGAGAATTGTCAATTTTGTTGTTTATTTGAATATATCAATATCCAGGATAATATGTCAAGATACAAATTACAGTATTAATTAAGGATTAAGTTGTTTCTTGGGTATGGACACCATTTCTTTACAAGAAATATAACTGGCAAATGACCAAAAAGTACCAAATGAATGGAATATCTGAATTTTGGCGAACTTTAAGCAATTCTTTTGTCCTTTTAATACAAAGATTTTCAGAAGTCTCTATGTTTTCTCAGTTGTTATGTATTCAAGTCTCCAAATTCATAATTAACATTTTTGACACTTGATGATTAATCTTCAGTTGTATTTTAGTCCACTTATATAAGATCCTTCTTCATGTAAAAGGGACATAACTTATGAAGATTTGCAAATCACAGCATCAATTAACTCAATACATATTTCAGTCCACAGATTTGTGTTTAAATTTTAAAAAGATTTTGGTTGGCACGTTCCTTAATTAAAATTAGATGAATCCATGAATGAATGGAAGGTAGAATCACAGAGTAGTATAAATTAGCCTTGTTGACGGGGGAATTAAAAATGGCATCCTCTGTTCTTCATAAAAACTAAGTCACAAAAGAAATACATAAAAAAAACAATTTGGTTGCTTATACTTCATGTCAATTTGCTGTATTACAAGAGTAATAAACTGCCTTATTCAGACTGTGACATTTATTTTTTATCTATAACTCAATCCTGAAAATGGAACCTTCAGTATTATAAAGTAAATAATATATAGCTAAGAGGGTGATAGTGCAGTTTGTTTTTTCTTGAAAATACATTGTCATCCTGGGCTAAGCTTAAGGGTGCCAAAGATTTTCTTGGGGTAACAAACTGCTCTATCACCCTCTTAGCAATATATCATTTATATAATGTCTTACTTATCACATAAACATCTGGAACTGGTTCCCTGTTTTCATTTACAACTTTGTGGTACACAACATCAAAAAGGGAATGTAAGACAGGGGGAGATAACTTGTCAGTCATCATTTTGTCTACACCAAGTCTAAATTCATCCCGATCATCTCTCACAGCTTTAACACCAACCACATTAGACCCTGCAGATATACCAAACACAATCTCTCCTCCTTTTCCTGCGATAAACATAACCCTAATATCAATTATGATTGTAAAGGCTTCTTCAGAAAATTTGATAAAAAAAATTGTAATTCATATGTGTTCACTGACTTATTGTATAAAGTTTGCCTATCAGTTTGGTAATTTTGTTATTACCCTTTAAGTAGGAAATTTCATGTACCTTATAAAACTATTTTTGCTTTAAATGTTGGAATTAAATATGTGTACAATTTGTAAGTAGGACCAAAAATGGCCCTTACTGTCATAACCCTTTCTGACTACAATTTTAAAACTTAATTCCAGATTTCCTAGATTTATGAAATATTTGTGATATTCACTCTCTCATTCAATAAAAGATAAGTGACCAACAAGGGTTCAAAATATTATACAACAAATCTTTGTCTATCATCACAGCCTACCATCCTGTCAATTTAAAGCTACTATTATCCTCATACTTACGATTATTAAGCATTCCACAGACATAAGTTGCTATCAAACTGGAAGATACATTACTCAAGCTTTTATTTGGTCTCATTTCATGGAAGGCATCTGTCTGAAAGTCCACTATCTTATCTACAAATATTGTTTAAAGAATTAAAAAGAGAAAAACAGACAGAAAGGAACAAATTTCAGTGAGCATTCACTAAAAGGTAGGAACATCTTTTATGGTGTTTTTGAGATGACAGATATTCTAAAAGAGGCTTAGATAAACAGAGCAAAAACTGTCAAAACCAAATCCTAAATAATCCAATAACAGCTGGAGTCAATGTTTGACAAATTCAACCTCTGTAAAACAGATATCTGCTGGAGTCAATGTATGACAGATTCAACCTCTGTAAACCAGATATCTGTTGGAGTCAATGTATGACAGATTCAACCTCTGTAAACCAGATATCTGCTGGAGTCAATGTTTGACAAATTCAACCTCTGTAATCCAGATATCAGCTGGAGTCAATGTATGACAGATTCAACCTCTGTAAACCATATATCTGCTGGAGTCAATGTTTGACAAATTCAACCTCTGTAAACCAGACCTCAGCTGGAGTCAATGTATGACAGATTCAACCTCTGTAAACCAGATATCTGCTGGAGTCAATGTATGACAGATTCAACCTCTGTAAACCAGATATCTGCTTGAGTCAATGTTTGACGAATTCAACCTCTGTAAACCAGATATCTGCTGGAGTCAATGTATGATAGATTCAATATATGTAAACCTTTGTAAACCAGATATCTGCTGGAGTCAATAAATGACAGCTTCCACATATTTTACCTTTGTAAACCAGATATCAGCTGCAGTCAATAAATCACAGCTTTCATGTTTTTTAACCTTTGTAAACCCAATATCTGCAGGAGTCAATGTAAGACAGCTTCCATGTTTTTAAACTTGTGTTTACTAAACACCTACATAATCTGGGCAAAAGCTTCAGGCAGACCAGGCAAGCATTTATTGTATTGCTCTATCCCTTTAAGGAAAGGAAAGTTAAGTTTGGATTTTCAGGCCTTTTTTCATGAAAATAAGAAAGAAAGAGACCATTGTCATATCATGTATTCCCCAAAAGTAATGAGGTAGTTTCTTTACATTGTACAAACCTCCCCAAATAAAATGATGAGGGGGTGATTATTTCCTTTTATTCTGCAAAAACAGAGACAATAGGCACCTTCAAAGGGAATGAAGGAGAGCCTGATAACAACAGAATAAACTATACCTAATGTAAACTGTCTCTCGTCCTTCATTTCCCCGTTATTACCATACAATGGCATTTTCAAATCTGAAGATAAAATTAAGAATGTTTATACAAGATTTCAATCCTTTTGGCTCAAAATTTGAATGAACCTAACACGCAATAAAACAAAAGAAAAATTGTATGGACTAATAACTAAAAATGAGCAAAACATTGCAACTCAAAATTGTTTGCAATAAATAGTATATTTCTGAAATATGTAGATAATTTAAAATTCTGTAAACTGAAACTGTACCACTCCTAACCATGTATGTAACAAGTCTCTTAAGCAAGCTCTGAAAAATGTGTACAAGTAATTATGCCGAGTGTTACTAAAGTATCTAAAACAGTTTCTATAAACATACCATTACTTCTTTCCAAAGAAAGCTGTGTAAGCAATGATTGTATTTTTTGAGGACTGTCGCCTTCAGTGTAACTGGACAGTTGCTAAAATATATAATACACATATGTCATTGTTACAGGTGTTAGTACCTTACAATGCTTGTAAATACTTGTTCAGAGGCCCAGGAGTTCATATAAGTAGACATTGCTACAAGATGATTAAATAGTCAAGTCTTCAGGAGAAGTCGATGCTAGTAGATGATTAAACAGACAAGTTTTCAGGAGTAATCAATGCTAGTGGATGATTAAGCATGCGCATATTCAGAAGTACACAATGCTAGTCAATGATTCAACAGTCGAGTCTTCAGAAATAAACAATGCTAGTAGACAATTAAATAGTCAAGTCTTCAGAAGAAGCCAATGTTAGTAGATAATTAAACAGTCAAGTCTTCAGGAGTAATCAATGCCAGCAGATGATTAAACTGACAAGTCTTCAGGATATCTGGTAAATAATCTCAGCATAGTATTTGTACACTACAAAAAATACTGAATATATGTTTAAAATATTCTTTACGTTGCATGTATATTTTCAATTGGGATTGATTTTAAAATATGATGGGGACATAACTTTTAGTAGGTTTAAAATGATCTGGACTGATTTTAAGGTTTGTTTAAATATGTAATATTTCTCCTCTATGGCCTGATTTTAAAGGGGGAGGGTTGTAGTCAGTTGAAGTACTTTTATCCAGCTGCATTTTTTGCGCCCGTCCCAATTCAGGAATTCCTGGCTCCAGAAAGTTTTGTTTCGTTTTCACCTTTGGTTTATTTCATTTTACTTGAATATATAGGGGCAACTCTTTAGCTGCGCCTGTGTATAATAATGTTTAGGGGCCAGCTGCAGCGTGCACTGTGGTATGAGGGTTTCCTCATTGTTTTTGAGACCAGTGGGTGGCCTTTAGCTACATTTTAATCACAGTGAGATTGTCTCTTTGACATATTTACCATACCTATTCTCATTATATATAAAATTTGTACTGTCCTGCCCCCACCACTTTATCAATGCTAAACACCTATATGTTTACTTATATATACATGGAGTAGATTAGCTTAAACAATACTCTTTTGTTGCTCTACAATTTTTACAGGATGTGGTTTATGTCATACCTGTTTAAGCCTATCCTCTGGTATTAAATACTCTATTTCTCCCTTTTGTAGAGTCTCCTCTGTACTTAAAACTTTTGACAACTCCCTGTAAAGGATTAACAATCCAGTAATTATAGATCCATATAGAATCATGCAGAATACTTTGCCCAAATACAATATAAAATAACAATCTATTCACAATGGCAGAATCCACCTGCCTGTTAGTCCAAATTAACAAAAACAAAATACATCCAATGGTTATGACATGTTTTGAGAATGCAAAGTTCAGACTCCAAGAAAACAGCAATTAGATGGACACTGAATGGTAAAGACAAAAAGGTCAGCCAAAAACAATCTGGAGAAGGACTGTTGAAAATGAGTTAAAAGAGCTGAAGATGACATGAGGTGAAGCGGAAGTTATAGCAAGGAAATGTGCTGAGTGGAGAGATATATTTTTGACATTATGCTCCAACTGAAACAAGGAGGATAGGTAGGTACCAGTATGTAAGATTTTTATATTTCACAAACATTATCACAAAACTTAAGTAGATGTCTTTGGAAAATATTCATAATTTTCATCAAACATTTTATCCATCTCTTGATACTTTTAGTACTGAACAGAACCCCTCCCTGAAGGAAATCTGTCAAAATATTGACAAGTACCCCTCTTGGAGTGTTAGAATGTAGACAAGATAAAAGGGTGCAGTAAAATATGAAAATAAAACAAATGTATATATTAATTTGGATGGTGTCTAATTTTTGAAGGACTGTATATTTATTTCTATACAACTTGGCATGACGACCATGAAAGGGGCTAAGTGAAATTTTTATCCTCTTTTTTAAAGAGTGTTACCTTTTGTGTGTGGAATCATGGGAATTGCCCAATAGTACATATGTTGGCGAAATAAGTGATTTTTTGGTATGAAATCCTGAATTCATGAAAGTACCATACTGAAATTGGTTTAGTACTAAACTAAGATTACCAAAATTTAAAATTTCTTTCCTTCATTTTAAATAAGGAATTATTGACAAAAATTATTAAAGTATAATCAATTGGAAAGGGTTACATGGGTCAATAATTAGGACTACAAGATTTAACAAGTGTGCAGAACTTGTTCTGTGCATTAGTTAAATCTGCAATCATTCTCCACATAAGTAACTATACTTCAGTCATTCACAACAATCAAACAAGTTTCCTTTTTGTTTGTAATTGATATTCAAAATCATCACTTTAACATCACAATATATTAAGTGTTATTATGTGTTGGTGTGAGAAATTCTAATTGAACTCACTTTTTAACTTCCAAAACTGATAACATATTTGGAAGTGATAAGATCGTTTTTCCTCCTTTAATTACACTGGAAGTTACAAGCCAATATCAGTCTTAGGGTGATAACTGATTTTTGGCCTGTCTTTAAAGGCAACATAGTTGATACCTACCCATCATCAACGATAACTTAAACAGTAAAGAAAGCAATTTTCTAATTATAAATAAAATAATTTATTTATAAACGAAACAAATTACATTCTAATATGACTTGAAATAATCATCTGGAGTATTTTTGTATTTATTCAAAAATGTGATAAAAAGATTATTACATTGCACTGATTCATATCGCCCCTTGCATCAAACCTCACACCATATCAATCTAGAGCACAGCTCTTGTGCTTGATATTTGATACTGATACATGGTCTGATATGGACATGTAAAGCAAAGAACTTACTGAGGTGGATGATTTCCTCTAACAAGCTGCTGTACAGACGTTGCTTGTGGCTGTTCATTGCTCGATGGGTTTACTTTCTGAACAAAGGCTTTCAGTAAGTGTATACAGGCCCTGTAAACTTGCCCATTACCCGGCAAAGTTATTATCAACTTCAATACTACATCAATACCTGAAAAAAAGAATATGGTTAAGGAGGTAGAACTTGGGTAAGGGACGCAACTCTTACAAATCATTGGAACGTTTGTATTCACCATTTTACATCAATTTCATGTAAGCATCAAAGTAACTTGGACTGATTTCATTCAGTTTCAAAGAAAAGCTTGAAAAGCTTTGGTGAAATTGAATATGATACAAACATATCAATGATTTCAAGAGTTATGTCTCTTAGCCTAGGTCTACCTCCTTAAGTTAACATTAATTCCTTGGTTCTTATTGTCTGTTTTAAGGGTTCTTCATTACAAAAAAAAACCAAAGCACCTCTTTTATCATTCGTTTGAATGGTAAATTACGATAAAATTATCCTCATCACTTTGAAGCAATGAAAAAAATTAATGCCTCCCTCACTCATGATTTTTCATGAATAAATAAATATTTTGTGGGGTGCAGCTAGATATTCTGAAGAGGTTGAACCCTGAACAGAAGCGGTTAATATGAACACACAACTAAAGCTTGCTATAGCTCTATAATTTGGATTGTAATCAAATATTTGACACAAAATACAAATGTATGAAAAAATCAAAAAGGAGCTTACATTAATAATAAAAAAAAAACAATTCAACAAAGTTTCATGGAAATAGCTTAAAGCATTTTCAAGTTATAGTGCAATAATGGGAAATCCTCAATTTTATGAATAAAGTCCAAAAACATGAAAACCGAAAATTAGAAATTCATAACAACTGAAAAGGAGCTAACATCAATAGTGATAAACTATTTTCGAAAGTTTGGTGAAAATTGGTGTGACCACTACTGAGTGTAAAATTCCCCAATTTTAATGAACAAAGTCTCTAAATTGTAAAATTGAAAATTTACAAAAAATTTTAATGAGCTTATGTAATATCAATAGTCAAATCACAAAAGTTTCATTGACATTGCTGCAAGGGCTTTGAGTTATAAACGCAAAACAGAAAATCATCCCAATTATTAAACATATAAACTCCCATAATTCAAAATTTCAATGACTTATTTCCCCCAAAGTTTTACAAAAAAATAAGTGGCAGCACTTTTGAGCTAATGTGTTAAGGGTGAACAACAGACGAACAGACACTGGTACACCATAACATGTCCAATATAGAAAGACATATAAAAAGTGGCCTGAACGTTCACTGGTCTTAGTGAGTCCAAAATCAATGTGTTTTACTCCATTTAAGATTGAGAGTCAGGCTTAAACCTGTTCAAGCTTTTGCCAATAGTTACCTTATGGTTTAAAACTATTTATGTTCCTAACATCAGTGCTGGTAGAGATGTACATTTTGAGAAAGACCTTTTTTTCAAATTTTTCACAGAAATTCAAACATCATGACATTGCAGAGTAAAGAGTAGATCAAGAAATTTATCCAACATAAAGGGAGGTTCATATCCAAGTTATAATAAAGGGTTCTTTTCCTACACTTTGAATAGTTCAAAATTTAAACACAAAATTATCAAAATCATCCAGGAAAATGGAAGGTTCCAAAACATCAGACCTCCACCAAGCTTTGTCACAACATACCTTGGCAATGATAAAACTTTGCCCTTCCTTCATCACTTCTTATCAGCAAGTTGACAAGGCAACACAAAATGTCAGGGAATGCTTTTTTATTAGTTATATCCTGTAACTTTCCTACAAAGAGAGTGAGAATTACATGTGCGAAAGAAGGTGTGAATGTTAAATTGGTCAAGTAAATGAACATGTATGTTTTTAAGTGAACTAGCAAATTAAAATCAGGAAACTATATAACTTTCTACTTTAATAAATAAACGTATTTGTTATTCTTTTTTTTTTAACTTTATTCTCTATGAAAGTGTGGCTATACCATGTTACAATTTTCAAGTAAAATTTACACAATCATTCAACAATTATATGTAATGTAAAAGATAAACTTTTTGTGAAACAATATAAGGACTTATAGATCAAGTTACTTGTATCTAACAGCTACAGATTTTTCAATGTTATACAGATCCTGAATAATATTTGAGAAAACTGAGAAAAAGTTTTTTTTCCTAAATGTTAACAGAATTATATAAACTGTTTAATTTTCAGTAAAATAAAATTGCTTACACCATTTTCTCGTTTTTTTGGAAGTATCACCAAATATGAGATTCTTCTTTGTAAACGCTATACTTATTTCATTACTTAAAAACTTCTTCTAAAAAATTCTGAACTATATCACAGTTCCACAAAAGATGTTCTATAGTTTCAACTTCATAAGAGCCTGATCAATGGTTATTGATCTGTTTCACCCATGTTTATGATATCAACATGCAGTATATATCGTTGATAGTAACTTTAACTAAAACACAATTAACATTGAAAAGAATTGTATCCAATTATTGTCTGTTTATAATTTTATCAAAATTTACCTATTTACTGGTTAGTTTGAAAAATCCTATTACCAAGTAATTCAAAAGAGAAAAAAAACTACCAGTGAAAAATTTATAATTGTTATTGGCTCCTCACCAAGTAAAACTGATATGATATCAGTATCATGCCACCATTTTCTGTTCTGATCAGCAAAAGACATGTTAATAATCAGTTGTAGTACCTCCTTGATAATACCTTGATGGGGAGATCTCTCTAAAATCCTCTCCATAAGGTCAAAGCCATCTAGATTCTTTATAATCTTTCCTGTAAAACAAGATTTTACTTTCAGGAAAGTGGTTCAGCAAGTTAGAACAATATTAATTGCTGTCTTATGCTTTTTAGAAGCAAAGGGTGTATTTAACAGAGCTCTGATAATAATTTCACATGATCATAAAGCAGAGACGTGTACATACATGTCATTGAAAAATGATAACTTCCTTTTAATTTAATGAAATTTTAACAAAGCTCACTACAAGGAAGACTATTTGATGTCAGATTACACAGTATAGCAGCTGACAATTGGACCATCTCTACATCTCTTGGTTGGGGCCCCACACCTGTAAAGATATAATTGTATACATTAAAGTAGCCATAAAACAATGGTAAATTGTTGCATATATAATAAGTTCAATAAAATGTAAATTTTATATAAAAAATATCACATAAACAGGCCGGGGGAATTGAAGAAGGTTTAGATAGGATAAGCCTCTTTTAAGTGTTGTTGCATTAATTTTTCACATATCATAATGCCCAATTAATAGTCCATTGTCAATTTTCTAGATTCATCCCTGTTATTAAAGATGAATTTCCATCCCATGCTTACATGTACGTGTACCAGGTAATACATGAAGGTGCTTTACAGTGTAATGTGCATCACTAGAAAGCTCATTTACATTTTTATACTCAGTTAAAATCCCAACTCAAATACATAATACATCCTTGTTTCTCCAAAAAAGATGATACACCTAGATATAATTATATACTTTTTGGTAGAGATTCCTCATACTTTGTAAAAAATAATTCCAAATCATCTTCCAAATATACAGAAGAAGATGTTTTCAAAACATATTTATCCAGTGTGGTGGACACTTTTTCAACAAACGTCGGGTATTCCAATGGGAACAAATTGAGCTCCTCTACTTGCTGACCTATTCCTACACTATTATGAGGCTGACTTAATAACTGATCTGATCAGAAAGAAAGAACATTATTTGGCTGGATCCTTTAATCTCAGTTTTCGCTATACAGATGACGTACTATCGTTAAACAATCCTAGTTTCGGGGACTTGATACATCGTATTTACCTCAAAAGAACTTAAGATAAAGGTTACTACAGACACAATGAAGTCAGACTTATATCTTGACCTACACTTAGAGATCGATGGTAAAGGAAAACTACTGACCAAACTTTACAACAAACATAATGACTTTTATTCAGAATTGTCAACTTTCCTTTCATCTGTGGCAACATCCCTTCAGCACCTGCGTATGGAGTTTTCATATCACAACTCATACGTTATGTCAGAGCTTGCCGTTACTATGCACACTTTTTATATCATGCTAGGGCTCTTACAGTTAGGCTTCTGGAACAAGTTTATGTTGCTACAAGATTGAAATAATCATCACAGAAGTTTTATGGTCGCCATCATGAACTTGTGGATTGTTAGTGTGTATCCATCTGCACCATGAAAACTGATTTGTTCATCATGTCATTATTTTCCTTTCCTCTTTCCTCTCGAACTCCACTTTTTATGAGCAACTCGACAGGTGTTTCTAGAAAAGCAGAGGTCGCTTACCCTACTGGTGCACCTGGTCCATGCTCCCAGTTTTTAGTGGAGTCCGAGTTGCTCATTTGCTTTTGATACCATATATGTATTATTTTAGTTACTTAATGTTCTTTGTTGTGTATGTCTCTTTTCCATGTTTGGTCTTTGTCCCTGGATTATTTTCTTTTGACTTGGTCCCTTGATCACTCTAACATTTAATACCAATATTAATTACAGTATATATATCATGTACATAAATGTAGCATGATTTACCCTGAATACAACAGAGCTTTATCTGTGGGGGAACATCAACTTCTTCTGGCAGGTTGTATACTTGGTTCTCACAGACAGTCAGTACAAATCCATAATCCAGTGCCCAGACTCTGACCTCTGATCCTGACTGTGATAGTACCTGAGCCCTGAAAAAACATGTCTCATCACCTCTCATCTTTTCCACCACAACATAATCCCCATTTGCACATGCCTTGTTGAACAGATGCCCTGAAGAGTGTTGTAAAATCAGAAAATTCTGAATTTTTCTCACTTTTTCAATAGTTTCAATGCCAAGATGAGCCCAAAAGTAGGGTCCATAGATTACATCAGTAACTAAAATGTCCTTCCATATATCCTGATTCTCTTCTGTTTCATTTTGATCAGATTCCTCACCCTGAATTGTCAATGGCCATGCAAGATTGTTGGCAATGATGCGGTCTGTAATATGAACCTCATTCTCAGGATCATGGGTATCATACAGAACACACATATGTGTTTCTGTTGGAAACCTCCGTAAATGTTTGTAAATGCCTTTAGTGGACTGCATTATATCTTCTTTAGTATTCACTGAGGTCATTTGAGGAGTGACTTGACCAATCAAATGTTTGTTTTCACAAAGATTTTTTACATTGTCAGTAAATGTAGATGTGTATGAATAATAAGCAGAGAAAACATCAAATAAGGACAGTAATCTACGAATGACTAGATCTGATATTAGTGGTTGAATGACACACACGCCAAGTTTTGACAAACTAAAAAGTATATTCATTGATATATTGAGAAAAACAGAATGTTCCTCCGACTCAAAGCCAATATCAAACTCAATAAGTAGCTGTTCAAGAATTCCATTTTTAAGGAATACATCCTTGACATCACCACAAGGATCACTTGTAGTCATTAGCTGATGGATAATGGTAAGTGCAGCCAATCGTGTCATCTCACTTCCTTTGATGTCTAGATGAATTAAGTTAAGCAAATAGTTCAGATTTTTTTCTGAAATTCTATGAGGATGTTCACCAAGAACAGACATTTTCAGTTCTGTACTTCTTCCAAATTCTAAAAATAAAAAAGGATAAATATTTTAAATTGGACTTTTTAAGTGCTTCATGGGGTAAAGATGATTGATATGAACACAAATGAATACTGCAGTTATGTACATAATTATACTGAGATACAGCAAAAAAGTTGCCTTTATATATTCAAGTAACATAAACAAAAAATAAAGGTGAAAACAAAACAAGACATAAGAGGCCAGAAATTCCTGACTTGGGACAGGTGCGAAAAAATATGACAGGGTCACAGCCCTCCCCCTTTAAAATCTGGCCACTGTGGAAAAAATAGTACATGATTAAAAACACCAAAAAGTCATTTCTAAAAGGTCAGAGTCCCTTGTTACAATGAAAATAAAGAAATTGAATACACATTGTAAATTACACAAATGTACAAACTAACGACTACTAGCAGTTAACGGACGTGCCAGCTCCAGACCAGTTTAAACCTACAAAAAGTTATGTCCCCATGTAAATTAAATCCTAATTCTTCCCACTGAGAATCACGGTACATCTTAAGTCATACAATAAGGATACAACCCATGTCAAACCAAAAATCTGTCAACCAATGATGGAGTTTATTGCATTTTTTAACATATTTTGCTATTACCAATCAGTTTAATTATAATTTTAGAATCAGACTTGTTAAATTCCTAAAAAAATCTTCTGCCTTGTGCATCCAAAGTTTTTCTATTATGTAATGAAGTGCTGAGTATTTGACTAAAATGAATTTCGTCTGGGACTAATAAATCAACATTCATATCCCATTAGTTGTATTTAATCCCAGATTTTGTCATGTAAACTAATCATGTCATGAGGAAGATGTCATTTTCTCTATCCTGTATACATGTACATGATATGATGTAGTATTGGAGAGTTCTTGGTGATTTCATCTGGTTTCCTAGCTGTACTTTGTTTTTGGTTGGCAAAAACAAACAAAAAACAAAACAATTTTTTTTATTTAATTCATCAAAATTAATCAATAAAAGAAAATTCAGAAATTGCATTTAAAATACATCACACCATTAGTATATTAATATTCACCATGAGACTTTTATTTACTATAGCTAAATCCTCAAAACTGCCATTGAATGACATTGTAAGAGATTATGACGTAGACATTTTGTGTATTAATGAAACATATGAATCACCCCAGAATCCCTTGAAATTTGAATATTGGCATATCTTTAGTGCACCAAAACTAAATAAATCGAGGGGAGGCTCAGCAATATGTATAAAACCAAATTTGGAATTTATAGCTGTATGAAAGAAACAACTTAAGAATGCTAATTTTGAGATTGTATGTTTAGAAATCAGAGACCAACAGAACAAAAAAGATAAATTAATGGGTACTATATTGCACCATAAAAACCTGATTTAATGAAAAAAATATGCTTTGATATTAAATTAAAGAAACTTAATAGTTTATTGACTGTTGAAGTTTAAAATGCAAAATAATTTGAATGGAATAATAAAACTGAAAAGGAACATGGTGAAATGTTGGAACAATGTATGACAAAATCAAATTTGATATGCGTTACTGATGGTCAGGCCACTTTAAGTAATTGTGACAGTGTGATAGATTTGGTACTAGTATCACAAAATATTTTTAACATGGTAAATTAATGTAGTACTTAAACTCATGAGAAATTTACTTCTGATCATCTATGTGTAATGGTAATTTTGAATATTGGAAACAAGGCAATTAATGACAAAATACAGAAAAATGAGGCAAAATGGAATATTGGAAAGTGTAATTGGGAAAGATGGAATGAAGTGAATAAAGATAAAGGAAATGCTGTAGAATGGGCAAGAAACATTTGAGGCTTGTTATGGACAATTCGAAGATTGTATTAATAAGTGTATTAAAACGGTAATACCAAAGACAAAAACTGGTAACACGCAAATAAATTGTGAAACATCCAGTTTGGTGGAACGATGAGGTTAAAGAAGCAAAAAGAAAGCTTAAAAAAGTGCAAATAACTTTCAAAGACTGAAGTACTCCTCATAATTTTAAGTCAATGGTAGATGCTGAGAGTGAACGTGAAACAAGAAGCAAGGTCATTGGTCAACATCCCTATGTGAATAGGTTGGATCAAGAAAAATGCCAAAAGAGGGATGGGGAGCATTAAAAAAACGAACCAAATAGCCATATGATAATAAAGTTTTGCCTTTCATCAAGCAAAATGGAGCAGTAATTTTTTTATGAACTAGTAAAATGTAAAGAACTTAGAGATGTATTTTTAGAGGAAAACATATGAATCCCAAACAGTTTGATGAAATTTTTTTGCAATTAAATAACCCAAGAATACACAGGTTTTAGAAAGTATATGTCCATCGACAGTTAACACTTTAATGTCCTAAGTCACATCTACTTATTGAGGTTTTAACAAGAAAATGGATATACTTTGTTTATAGACTTTGAAAAAGCTTACGACAGTGTTTGGATTTGAAAATAAAGCCTTCAAACTTTCTTCTTGAAAAATTTAGTAGGAGCATTCTTTCATGAAATTGGTATATTCTATTAAGTTTCGGTATAATACATGCGTTTATACGTAAATCATTGCCTTTTAAGCCCTTTTCATTTGGTAATAGAGTGGGTTGATGAAATACAGGGGATAGAAATGTCTATTAATGTCACCACAATTATTTCAAGCAAGAAAGTATACATTATATCCCTCTAATATACACTTCCTGTTTCAAGTCATCTCATGTGTTCCGAAACCATATCAGAATAAGGAACGTGAAGAAAAGTTATAATGAGAAAAAGTAAAAAGTTGCAATTATAAATGGCCTTAGCGTTAAAAAATAATACACGATCAAACGATTTTACAGCGTTCCGTTAAAATAATCCGTAAATTGAAATGACAAAACTGGTTCTAAAAAAATGAGCTCAGCAAAAATAGTGATAGCTTTGTTATCAAGATACCAGATTCTCTCTAACGATGGCGGCGTTGACAGAGTTACCGACCGGTGGATTTATTTTCGACAATTGTCAGAGGTAATTGAACAGGAAGAACAACGAAAATGATACCCCCTTTCATTTATATATTATTCTTATTCTTTTTGTTCGTACTGTGCCGTTTATGCAAGATTGTAACAAGTAATGCATACAACTGTACGTTCTGTCGTGACTTAGCAAAAATGAACTTTATTTTTGTCTACATTTATACACAGGAAAATTGACATATTGATTATGGCAAAGTTCTATGAAAATATTGAGGTGTGTTCTCAAAACACCAAGTTATAATATAAATGTCAAAATTTTTTTTTGTGAAAGAAAACTCCAAGTTAGGCAGTACCACAGGCACAGATTCTGACAGAATATCTCAGTTCAAAAACTTAATTTAATGACTTCCAGCTTCCAGATGATAACATGAGAACTGACCTGTGGTTTTTTTTTAAACTTTTCACAGTTGTTTGGAACATAAATTCTACCATAAAATACAGGTTAAGATCAGTTGTGAGTAAAATCCAAATATTTTTGGTTTATTTTGAAAACTTGGCCATCTGATTTGTTTTTACCATGATAAGGTGGCCGGTATCTCTTAAGTTAATGCAGTGCATGAAACTGATAGCCACTGGCCTATATTGCATGGTGCTGGCCCTCCAAAAATTGAATTTGTAGGGGTAGAAAATTGGGAAAATGAACTTAGAATTACATGTAACTATTCAAATTGGACAAGTGAATATAAAAGTTAACGTCGAACCCTGATATATAAATATTGTTTCAAATTTATTCTTCAAGTAAAACAGTTATAAATTCACATATAACTTGGCTCATACTACTGGGCAATTCGGGGTGAAATAGTAGCTCTGGAGTCACTGACTTCGCCAGAAGTGTAGTTGCCCTCTCATTTTCAGACCTTGCCGATGATCCGGACTGCACTCCTTTAAGCATTATTTTGACTGTTATTTGATTTATCTCTCTTCCAATAACAATTCAAACAAAAATGGCGCCCGTTTGATAAAATAAATCATAAATATTTTTGAAATCTATCGAATGATCGGTTACAAGCAAGTATTTTAATCAGCTTTTTGTTTCAAACGTTTAAGTAAGGGTATAGAATGAACATGTTTCACTACAGCTTACGATAATTCATGTTTTACCGTTCATATTTCGTTACGAAAAGTGTAAATTTGTTGTGTGGGTTCTTTGGACTTAAGTTAAATTTATTTCAATTGATAACTCGGTAGAAATCCTGAAGCATTTCTTTTGATCTTCATGTTTCATAACAGAACAATTAATTATCCATTTCAACAGAAGATTTTTTAAGCTGGAGACGAGTTTGTACCGACCGCTACAGTATGTGTCAATAAAGTTTCAGTCTTGATTTGTCAGTAATAAAATTTTTACATGATTATTAATACTCTTGATCAGCTTATATCAAGAGACTGGATATTTTGAACAAGAAAACATTATGGAATAAGTGGGATCAGGAAAAAAAATGAACAAAATGAAAATTCCAACAGAATGTCACTGCCTGCAAGTTTCTATTCTAGTGCTGCTAAAAAGACAATGTCAAAAGGACAGTGCAGTGCAAGAAGCTTTGCTTTGCTCAGTCATATATTAATATTGCTGTAATAAATTTGTTAAAGGGTAGAGGTATGGATTAGAAATTCAACTTCATGAATATATGAATCAGTGGTGCACTTGTAAGACATGGATTCAATTATTAAAATTAAAATGATAATGAGATTGAATAATATGATTTTATGCTTTGCTGTAAAGTTCAAAGATTGTTTCCTATGTACATAAATATAATGTATATTTGTATGTCACTTTTGGCAGAATGATTTTGAGCTGTTCATGTTTCAGAGCATCTACATACAGTATGTCAGATTATTTTTCACATTTGGCTAATTTTCACTATGTCTATGTTACAATAAAAAACACCTAAAATTTGACACTGTGAATTGCTGATAATTTCCTTTAAGAGTTTGAGTATTTGATCTTTCAAAAAGGAATCCATGAGAAATCAGTGATAGAAGATACCTCCCTTCCCCATGGATCTTTATCCTGATAGTCTTTTCTCTAAGGACCAATTAAAGGTTAAGACTATTTATTTACATAGCAATACATTACCTGTATGTCACCCTAGCAAGGTTTTTTCCAGGGCTTTGTAAGCTTTAGTCACTTTGGCATTAGAAAATGAGGATCATTTTAATGGCATATTTTTTATAATACGATAGTATTTGCATCTGACATAAGATATTTCAGAATCATCTGTTATTTACAGCACTGTGTGAAGACATTAAATAAAAGTTAAATGTACATGTACATTGCATATGAATAAAGCACATAATTTTTTTCCCACTATCATGCAAGCATGTTTTCCAAAAAATCTAAATTAACATGCCTGAGATTTACAATGTATTTAAAAAAGAGACTCCCCAGCTTTTAGGAATCATCAAAAATTTATAGAAATCCCTTTACACTCTTGTACATTAATTAGGGACATACATCTTTGGCATACTTTTTAAATGTATTTCATACATGTATAAAAAAAATGCTGTTTTCTGCATTGCCATCCTTTGTAGAAACATAAAAATACATTTAGCACAGTGTAGATGTAAAATTCATACCTGGCATACCAGGTATTTATCAGACTATGCTGCGAGCTGTACTGTAGAACTGCCGTAACATGCACCAGTGCTACATTGGACAGATATAAATATTTTCAGATAGGTATTTCCCTTTAAGGCCTTAGGACCCTATTGTTTTTTTCGATTCGATTTTTAGCACAATTTTCAACTTCGGGAACCAGGCCGAGTTAATGACAAATATGTTATTATTTTTAGCTCACCTGGCCAAAGGCTGTGTGAGCTATTGCCATCACTTAGCGTCCATCGTCGTCGTTGTCTGTCGTCATCGTCGTTGACAATTATACAAAACTCTTCTCCTCTGAAACTACTTGACTTATTAGAACCAAACTTGGTATGAATGTTTTTTGGGGTATCCTGCATAGAACTGATTTGGGGATTTTTGATTCTTCAAAAGACATGGCCGCCATTACCAAAAATAGAACATAGGGGTCAGACAGTAGTTTTTCACATGTATCTCCTAAACGATTAGGTGTAGCTGAATTTTGACATGGGTAAAAGTGTTCAGCATGATGAGATCTATCTCTGGTCAAATTTTGGTTTTAATCCGTTAAGCCATGCTTGAGTTATTGCCCTTTTTTTCAACGATTTTTGCTATTTTTAATGTTATTTCTTTCAAAAATCTTTTCTTCTCTGACACTACTTGACCAATTGAAAACAAACTTGATAGGAATGTTCTTGGGTTAACCTGCATAGAATTGGTGTGGGGATTTTTGATTTGTTGAAAAAGATGGCCGCCATTACTAAAAATAGAACATAGGTGTCAGACAGTAGTTTTTCACATTTATCTCCGAATCCATTAGGTTTATCCAAATTCTTTCAGTCTTCAGACTCCTTGTAAGAGTTATTGTCCTTGAAAGGGAAAAAAATGACTTTTTTTAAATAGTTTTCAGTCAATATCTGGAAAATTATGATAGATTAAAAGAAACTTTCAATTGTTGAAAATATCTTGTGATAAATGTAAGTCCTACCAAAGACTTCTTGAGTCAAAATTGTTGGTCAACTTCTTGTTTAACTTATTGCCTTTGAAAGGCAAAATTCAACAAGGTGAGCGATTCAAGCTCCTGGGAGCATCCTGTTTAGTTGTATTTAGTATTAATCCCTGAGGAATTCATTGATAACATAAATGATATTTTCAAGATCGTAGATGTTGCTGACATGCAACTGCAAAATGTAGTGACATCAGGGTAGTGACAAAATTACCCACATTGGTTAACACTCAAGTTTGATGTGCAAAAATAAATGATAAATTACTTTTTATGTCATTTTGATACAAATTTAATGAGAAGTAAAGGAATTTTCCAAGCAGCAATTGTTACTGGTATTTGAACCTTCACACTTGAGTGGTCAGAGAACGACATTTACTCCATGTACCTGATTTGTGTAATTGGCGAATTAGCCGATTGTTTTGACACCTGTTAAGAGTTGTAAAAAGCTTGGGGTAATAAAATTGTCACTTTCGCCACTTGAACCAATGTTGGCTTACAAATAGATCTTAATTTTTTTTGTACTTTCAAAGATTTCACGTGACGAAATGAGACTAGATTATTTTAGTTATTCTGAAGTCTTTTGTCATTGGTGAAAATGATGAGCGCTAGAAAAATTAGGGCTTAATTAGCTTAACTGTTAGCTTGTGTGCCAGTTATAAAAAAATATTGAAAGTGAGCACATGGCATCCCATATCATTATGTCAATTAAACAAGAACTTAAATTACACGTCTTTCCTTCCCAGGATAAATTCTAGAATTGGGCATTTTAAAGATATATTCATGTACATTGTAAATATACAGTGTAGCATATTGATTGTTATTCCTTATTTCTTTATTCAGCAGAGTCATGTTACCAGTTAATTCAAATACCCCTCACAGTGCCCAAAAGGCACTGTTTATTTTTACTCATGTCATGGTTTATTTATTGTTATCTTGATTTCAGGTTAGGACGTTTATTTATACAGGGTAATTTTCACATAAGTTTTTTCAAAATATGAAATTTAAACACAGCAAAAATTTAACTGCCTGTTTTTCATCTCAAAATGCAAAAAAAAAGCCTTTGCGAATATTTCTCGGTATACAGTATATATATATGGGTGTCCCTGACACTCCAGTCTTAAAAACAAAGTTGATTAGCATACATGTATGTTGACTTGAATTTTCCCACTGGTGGTTTAGTTATAGACAAAAAGACCAGAATTTAATCCAAGTGTATTGATACATTGTATATCATAGTCTAATGATTACAACTGAACTAAAACCTCTTAATTTTATGTAACTACAAATATTATTTGACAATATAATCAAAATAATTTCATTTTCAAAACAGTATCTGATACTGTTTTGAAAAAGAAATTATTTTTATTATATTGTTTAATCCATTAGATCAAGGTTGATTTTTTTTTTTTTTTTTTGATAAGTTCCAATTCCATTTGGACAAGATGAAAACAGTTATTGAAGGGGCCTGGAATTTTAATTGATGTGAAATTATGTAACTGCTACATTGCATGTACATGTACATGTATCTTCTAAAAGTAACAACCTCTGTCCAAAATCATGTCACACACAATTTTCTTAAAATTCTTACTCCTAATTTGAAATTGTTATTGAGGCAGAATTGGTGTGAAAACTTGACTAATTTGAAATGGTAAAATATATATTTTTTTCATTTCCTGTTATGCTATTTTATAGGAATGCTTCTCTTGAACAGAAAGGAATAAGGGCACCAACTGCATACAAGACTGGAACTACTATTTGTGGAGTAATTTACAAGGTGAGTACATATACTAAACATAAAGAAACAAGCAATTTACCAACTTAATCCATTTATAATTTTGTTGGCTAAAATTTTGTACAAAATTTAACATTCTCCAACAAAAGGGTGGGGTGCCAACCCTGGAACCCTCATCCTGTTTCTGTCATTGTATTCATATGATTTTTCATTGTAGGATGGTGTTATACTGGGAGCTGATACCAGAGCTACAGAAGACACGGTTGTGGCTGATAAAAACTGTAGTAAAATACACTTCATAGCACCTAACATATAGTATGTAGCTACTCTAAGCTTACTTAGAGAAATATTACATTATTTAAAATACGAAATTTGTATTTTTATTTTAGGTCTACAGTATTTTTTAAATGTTCTTCAGCTTATTTACATGCTGGTAAATAGTTATTTATACAGTGTACATATACAACTACACAACTTATATTTGTACAATATAATACTAGCATAATGTTTCATCTAGAAATCAATTGTAACTTTTGACAATACCATATTTTTCTAGCGTTGTCCAGTTTATATCCTTTATTACTGTTTTCTTTGTTTATTACCAGTTGTTGTGGAGCAGGAACTGCTGCTGATACAGAAATGACAACACAAATGATTTCCTCCCAGTTGGAACTTCATCGTCTTAACACCAACAGAATCCCAAGAGTCTGTACTGCAAACAGACTTCTAAAACAGATGTTATTTAGGTACATTCATATTTTATTGCAGCAATTATTTTTTTCTTTTTCCTAGTAATATTCTACTTAGGCCATTTGGTTTTAATATCTTGGTCTCAGGCCATTTTTCATTAAAACAAAAAGGAAGGAGACATTAAGTCACTAATGTTGTAAGAGACTTCTTGGACTTGTAATTTCAGTGCTTAATATTTGCATATGATTTGCATTAATGTGTAGTTATACACCGTGTGATGCTGCAGATCCTCGCCGTGTTTACCGCTATAGCATCATAATTCTAACTTCATACAAGATAAAAATGTACCTCTTGAGTATCATAAACATGTGTTCTGCATGTGTTTCTTGCTTGTAAGAGAACGAGAAGTTTACGTGAAATGATTGGCTAGCTTTGAACATTACCCAGTTACATAAGCAGGGTTCTTCACGGCCTCTTTTTGCATGGCGCTGCACCATGTGCTACTTTCCTTGCGCCATGAATTCAAAACGAGCACCACATGTTCATTTGATGTGCGCCATGTATTCAAATTTGCATCATGCATTGCAAATCGGCACTGTATTTTCCAATTACTCTTGTTTATTAATCACCTGTACTTGTCATAAATCTATGATTGGCACGTGTGTTTATTCTAACGGTAATTTTAATGTTTTGATTGGTAATTTACGGGGATTTAATGTGTTCAGGGATTGAAACATTGTGTGTAAACACATCTCACATCTGTCAAATTTACCATTATCATTGTTAGCAAAATCAAAAAGATTAAAAAAAGTTGGATGATTTCTACTAGAGAAAAGCAGTTAAATTTGCCTGACTTTTATGAAAATGCGATGAATCGATTCCCAAAGTTCTAAAGAATTGTTTCAAGACACAATTCGTACGAAAACAACGTTTTACTGTCTAAGGTTGTGTGGTTGAATTATAAAGAACTTGTTAAATTGCACGTGGTTTAATGGTATCAACAAAATTACCACACCTACTAGTGGTTTTAATTTCTCTAGAACTGCGGACCTATGATCAAGCCTAAGGAAGGGAAAACTTTACCTTGTTATAATTGAAATAGACAATACAGGCAGAAAAAATACCGTTGTTGGTTTCTATGTTGTAGCTTGTGCTATTAAATACGGTATGTCACATTCAACCTTATACTTTTTTGGCAAGTTATTTTCTGTGCGAAAGGACACGTGCCACAATAAAAATTTGTCCAAACAGGGAGTGAGCCATGTGTTCATTTTGACCCATGGAGATCCCTGCATAAGCATGCCCAGATATTTATGGATATTTGTTGCTAGTTGCTTAATCTGGTTCCTAAACTGGTTCCCTGGTCAATATCATAAGCGACCCAAACATCGCTACAATGTACCTCTTTTAAAACGTATCATACACATGTCTATGCGTGTTTTTTTCCTTGTATTAGAACGGGAAGTTTACATTAAAAGATGAAATGGTCGGTTAGCATTGAATTTATGTAATATTACCCAGTTTCAGATTCAAACACACACGTTCGTTACAATTGACTATATAAAGGACACATATATTATCAGGACCCCGATATGTTTATATAGCCTTTGCCAGTTGTTTAATCTTTTTCCGGATGATTGAAAACATTCAGGTCATCACAGTTATGAAAGAGGAAGAAATCATATCAAGGGAACCAAGATTTTAGCGGAAGTCACCTAATTTTAAAGCATAAGGTTGAAAGGAAGCCAAAATCAGTTACAGTGAATATTTAACGATTAGCGACATCAGTCTTTAATTTTTTTTCTTTTAATTGCTTCAAGAAGTAAACTTCCTTAATAGATTGTTCATTGCCAGAAATAAATGATAAGGAAATGACTTTTTTATGGCATCTTTTTTATCAGACCTCAGTTTAATTTTGCTTGTGTAAAAATAAATATTCTGACCTGACTGGCTAGATTTGGGCAAGTGCAGTTTCTCGAAGATCAGCACAAGACCCAGGTAGTACAGAATCAAGATTCTTGTTATATATTTGATTGACATAGTAATTTGTATGTAAATCAAGCTAAAATATTACAAAATTCTGTGGTGAAATTGATTTTTCAATATAACCCTTCGTTTCTTTCATGGATGACAAAAATGTGTACTTACAATACCTATTTCTGGTTTCTTATCCTTATTTTCATGGTTTCAAAGTTCTGTACCCCAAAAGTTTGCTGGTCCATTGTGTGAATGATAATGATATATCCATACTTTTTAGATACCATGGTTACATCAGTGCTGCTTTAGTTCTAGGTGGTGTGGACAGTACAGGACCTCATTTATACAGTGTTTACCCCCATGGGTCTACAGACAAATTGCCATTTGTCACTATGGGTAGGTGACTTGATAAAAATAGTAATAATAATAATAATAATAATAATAATGTCATAAAATCTTAAACTTATTCAGATGCATGTATACACTTATAAAACTTGAAAGAAGGGCGTTTATATATTAACTTGAAAAAGACACTTGGCATTTGCAGTATATTACATGAAAGTACAATAAGACAGTGACGGAACGTTTTAATATTGTCTCTACATTTTCCAATTAAATTGTACCTCTGGTGTTATCTTTGATATAATGGTGTGAAATCTTTGAATTTTTCAAAATTGATTATTAAGTTAATATCAAAATTTTCATGTAATTTCTATAAATTTCTCAATAACTCATGCAGGATCAGGATCTTTAGCTGCTATATCTGTATTTGAAGATGGTTATAAACCCAATATGGAGGTAAGTCTTGTCTTCTGAATAAATCCTATTGACACTGAATTTAATTCTAGTTTCCAAAACTTCAAAAGACTGCAAACAGTACATGTAATATTAAAGTATCCCATTAATTTTTTTTTACAATTCACCAATTTTGCTATTAAAAATAGTGCTCAATGATAAACATATAAACCATGTTTTTTTTAATGGAGAGGTTGATATTTTTTGCATTTATTGGATAAAAATTATATAATGTACAATAAGCATTCTCATTTGCAGAAAGAGGAAGCTATGAAGTTGGTACGTAATGCCATTGCTGGGGGTATCTTCAATGACTTGGGATCTGGTAGCAATGTAGATCTTTGTGTCATTACAAAAGATAAAGTGGAGTACCTCAGACCATATGATGAGGCTAATCTCAAGGGACAAAGGTACTTAAAATTGATATGATCAACTTAAAAGTAGCCCAGGTCCACCTTCCTGAAGCCTTTCAAACTCCATTTGACTAGTGAATTTTTCCTGGATTTTCTGTTGTATACATGATAAGAAGAAAAAAAATCTCAAGTATCAGTTTTAAAGACCGTACATTTAGGATTGTATTTATCATAAAAAAACTGTAAAAATTCAGTTTTGCATTGTTGTGTGTAGTGAGGTGTGCAGACTTGAAATGGACATCATAACTCAAGATAAATTGAACCATCCAAAGATCAAATACAATAGATATATGTCCTAATGAATATCAGTCAAAGAATGCAGTTGAATGCCTGGAATTCTCTACATTGTAATATATATATATATTCAATCTTTGGTTTGTTTCATTCATTATGAAGTAAGATTTGTCGGTTTCCAGTCTACACATGTCACTTCATGGAACAACTCAATGGTTATACTGAATTTTTACAGGTTGTTTATGATGTAATGAAGTAAAGTAAAAAGTGAGAGGTACCGTATGTACTCGCCAATAAGTCAGATTTCTTGACTTAATTATTAACTGCTGGGAAGGGTTCCAACTTACAAGATCTAGCATATGAACTAAAATTTTCAGCTTGAAAATGTCGAAGGCTTGATAAATAACATGAGCTTGACACCAACATTGAACAGCCAGACCGGCGCTGTTAAACCCAATTTTTTAATTGTAAAGGTCAGTTATAGGAAGACATGTCTTCATCTTCTACTTTTAATAGCTAAAATATGATGCAGTAAGAGAATATTTACTGTTAAGTCTTTAATTAGCCACAAAATCGGATATGATTTTATTCATATTTCCCACTCAACTATTTTGTGTATTGATTTTTACTTGTATACACTAATATAGCCAAAAAACTCAAAGGTGTAATAGAAACATGACCCAATAATTCATGATGGAAGTAATCAATATTTTAGTTGGTTTTGGCAATTCATTTAATAAAATTCCCTTTTCCTTAGGTTAAGACCTCTTAACTTACTGAAATATCTTCAAAAATGAGTTGTTAGAGTATCATAAATGTTCTGTTGTATTCTTTGTTGTTCACTATATTTATGACTTTAATTTTGGTTATTGGTTGTACCAAAATTAGAATGAATGAAAAAATTGACAGATCAAAACAATTCACATGGCTTGGCAGAAATTTAATTACTTACTGCTATAAAAAACAACTCTGGCTTGTAATTATTTATTTCAACATAAATTTAATGCAAGTTATCAAAACAAACTTGTATACTCATTGTTATTAAGGAATGTTAGCGATGCAGCTGTCAGAAATCAAATCGACTTCTAAGAGGGCTAAAGCTGGGTTCACAATTTTTTTTACTGAGAAGAAGGGAGTGGTCTGACTTATTGTTGGATCGACATATAGTTGAGTATATATGGTATTAGTACTTTATATGTAGGTGTGTTTATCCAGTCACTTAAAGATGTCACACTTAGATATGCCCTTGTTTCAGCATATTTTTAGAATTGTTTAAGCTTTAAAAATAAATGTAGAGAATAGAAAGTGACAATGCTATTCAATTTCAGGCAAGGAGTATACAGATATAAGAAGGGAACTACTGCTGTTCTGAAGACTTCCCAGAAGAAACTTGAGTTTGATGTGGTCAGGACAACAGTCAGAGCTGAACCCATGGAAACATAGATGATGCCATTTAATTGTTTAAGACTGTTTATCATTGTCAGAGTGCTGTTCAACTCATTTCTATGTGATAAAATAAATTTATCATTCTACATGTATTTACTGGAAAAACAAATATTAAAAGATTGAAAATTCTCCATTGGCATATAAAGAGGTAGACAGGTCTTCTGTCTTCACCTGTGCTCCATTTGTACTGTGGAATTTAATCAACTTTTGTTAGTTACTAAAATGATAGAAAAAGAATGGGTATGATGAAATGGCACAAATGCACCAGCGTATAACCTAAAATACAAAAAAGTGAATACTTCTAGCAATCTCCAGAAGTCTTTAACAAGTGTGTACACACTGTAAGTAAGGTCCCAACAACAAAGTAATGAAATCCATGGTAACTGAACAATGACAATCTTCAAAAGCAAACTACAAAGTAATTTTATGACACAAAGACACATCAATAACCAATATATCCAGATTGTTGACAATTGAATGAAGTCTGTGGTGAGGTTAAAATTAGTTTTATCAGGACTTACCATCAAAACTACGAGCATTGGAAATCATCCGACACTACCATTTCAGTGGGCTGGATTTGGAGTAGTAATGTCAAGTATTATACATGTATATGCGATGTACATGTAGTACAATACTCAAATTATCAAAAAATACTTTTACACCAGGATGCAATATGAGGTCGAATATCTTTTAGTGAAAAGAGGGTTCAAAGAATAGATAATGACATTGAAGATGGTATCCTTTACCAATAAATCTATTAAGGGCAGTTGGTAAACCCATTGGATATTGTTTGAAAGAATGTATTTCTGTAAAAAAACTGGTTGGGCAATACCATTAAGGCTTTTTTAAAAGTGAAAAGCATTTTTTTTTAAAGATTTTCACCATTAAACTACTGGACAACTTACATCCAAAATTAATACAGCTTATAGGGGATAAATGTTAGTAATGAAAAATTATTCTTTGTGTTCCTTTAGTAAAAATTTCTGTGATTATTTATAGGTATCATTTGAAACAATGTTTTTGATTGGCTTATCAGCTCTTTCTATGGATTTATTGTCAGAGTAAAGTGCAAAGAATGATAACTCTAGGTTGTATAGATATACTGATTTAAAGTAGCTGGCAGTGTTTGACCTGGTCAGTCTCTTTTCATTTTTTGTGTGAATGTTAGGCCTGCTCTGTAATGTTATTCATTATACTGTAAAAGCACAATATTTTAAAAGGGTTTACTTTTCATCTTTACTGTTTTGTCTCTACCACTGGCTTAAAATACTCAAAAGAATGAAGAAGAAAAAACAACAGAATGGGTTACCTATGAATGAATAAATGAAAGAATGGAGTGGCTTCTTACAAGTATTTCCATTTTCATTGACATAAAACATAAATCAATTCAGCTTAAAGAAAGGTTTTGTATAGCTACTTCACTTGTACACAAACTAACAATGGTCCTACCTTATCTAATACCATATAGTGGAAAATTTTCACAAGGTTCTAAGTGGCCAGACACAAGATACTTTACATATTTTCATTCAATAAAAAAATTAATGTGTTTCTATACAGTACATTGCAAAATTAGGAACTGACTTTCTGGAAATAATGTATTTTCTCTGATGGTCACAATAATTGTCAATGATAAATCTAATTTAGCTTACAAAAATTATGTAAAAGTCAATAATATGAACACCAGTGGTTGTTAATGTAGTGAGTTAGTACAAATAGATATGGGATAACATACAATCTCTACCATCAACAATATATCTGCATAATTCAAATTCAACACATGTTGTGAGAAGTCTTCAATTTCCTAACTACCTCTGTTATCTTGCCACAAGACATGAAATCATACTAAAAACTTACATTGAAAGAGATATGTAGAAAATAGATACTTTCAGTTTTGAAGTTGACAATGTCATGTGTAATATCTGGAAGAACATGTGAGCACAAGTTCAGATATAACACATGATATTGTCAGTGTCAAAAATTAAAGTAACTATTATTCTATTTATCAGCATTCTAATTATTGCCTTGTTAATAGTTTTAATGGACATTTATTTTGACCTACTTTTGTTGGGTAAAAAAAAATCTAGTAATGCGAATACACACCATTGGCACATGACATCTGCTGATGTCATGATCAAGCCCCTATGTTACAACAGACATTTTTGAATATTTTCTCTCCTACGAGATACTGATAAATATCCATCAAGATAAAAAGGGAAAAAGTACATATTACCAATAAAAAGGGATATCTTAAAGGCTTGGAGTCCAAATGTTTCACAGTGAGAATGACAGAAACCAAGTCCTGCTCACAGGTCAGGCTAGTGCAAAATGGACAAAATATTTGTACAAATATCATCATTTTGAAATTTAAATATCTACAATACATCTTTAAAGTACAATCGATCTACCTTTTTCTTCTTTTATCTAGTGACTTGAAAGAGAGCCTGAATTACTCACCTAGTCAAAAATAGTCATTTAAGTCTTCTAAAGATGGACTCTTGACCCTACTGTTGGTGTACTATTGCTACAGGAAGCATTTAATCAATAGGGAACATCCTAGTTATCTATCAAGATTTCATGTTAAAAAATCAATCTCCCAGTTATTTTTTTAATGAAGGGCAATAACTCCTACATAAATTAACAGATCATTATGAAAATTTCAGCATACAACAAAGTCCTCACCATGCTGATCAATTTTACCCTATGAAAATTTTGCTCAACACGGTTTTCGAGTTTTTCTATGAATCCTTAATTTGTAGTAACGACGGAAATGATTTTGACGGATTAAAAATCTCTACTCACAGATTGTAAGGATATCCTAACAAACATTCATACCATGTTTTGTTATCAGTACAAATCATCTTATTAGTAATCAAAGATGGAAATGTAAAATTTGGGTGAAAAAAATCCTATTTCATGACTTAATAATTCATTCAACTGGTCAGAAAATTTGGGCATAGGTCCATTTCATCATGCTGAACAATTTTCCTTCTTTTCAGATTTTAGCTAAACCCAACTGTTTTTTAGTTATTTGCATCATTCTGTAATTCAACCATTGTGGTTTATTTTTAGTAATGGCAGCCATGTTCAATCCCCACGCACAGCTTGTAAAAGATGTTCTACAGAACATTCATGCTGTTTTGTTTCAGTCCATCCAGTAGTTACAGAGAAGATTTACAAAGTGCATGTATGAAATGTAAAGTTCAGAAAAATACATTTCAGGACCCACGACTCACACATCCGTCAACAGATCTTTCTAAAAAAAATTAGCATGGCTCTCAGAAAGACATTCATAGGACAAAAATCCTTTGATTTGTTGAAAAGAACTAAACATTTGTCACAGATAAGGCTAAATCTTGAGGCAGTAATATTCAGACTAAGGTACATTTACATTTAAGTGTACCAAAATGAAAAAGAAACTAATTGGACAGCTTACATGCATCAAGACATGTTTGTCAAAAAGAAGGTAACTACCGGTAATGCTTGAATATTTCCAAATGAGAAATAATCAACCAGTTCAAACATTCTGTTTTTTTTTTCACCACAGACAATTAACTGTCACATGTAATAAAATGTCCATGCTTAGACCAACAATTATAAGAAAGACTTCAAAGGTTTAAACCTTTTAATTTCCATATAAATTTACACAAAGTGTTTATCTACAAAAAAGTTGTTCACATTTTATGATATTATTGCGAGTAAAAGTCAACCAGATGATAGAGTTGTCTTCCTTAGATTGAATTATTATTACCCGTCAACTGTCTTGGTTATTTAAGTAAGTCGGACAGGAGGTGATTTAGGCATATCCCAAACCCACTGAATTCATTTTAATTTCCAATTCAGAAACAGTTACAGACCACATAAACTGTCTTGGTTCGTTATTTAGATATTGCACTTTCCAAGATAAAAGTTATATTGACTTAGTATGAAATTGGCACTTTGCAAGAGTTATCTTTCTTGATTTTGGTTTTAGTAGGAGATGAATGTATGGTTTTCTCAGAAATATAGATCTGAATAAAATAAGTACTAAAGTTACATAATAATATACAGTAGTATACAAAAATAGGTACTATCTTTATAAAAAGATACCCGATGCAGTAAAATTTGTTCTTTTAACATATAATTTTCTGCATTTCATTCAGGAAATAACCCATATGACACGCAATTTCAATTTTTGATACAGTTTTCTGAACCCGACTAAGTTTTCAGTATTTGGCCAATCAGGAAGCAGACTTCCGATCTGGTGACTTGTCTTTCCAGAGGAGCGTCTTTAAGATCAAATGGTAAAAAGCGAAACTATACTGACTGCGTCGGAAAAAACATTGTTTGAATGGTGGGATTTCTACTACACGAATCACCACAACTTAAAAAAGATTGAATTTTAAGTGGACTAGTACTTGAAAAACAAATAACAAGGATATTTCAAACTATCTATCAGACATAGATTCAAATACCTATTGAATTATTAAAAAATGTTCATATCTTGTCAAGTGTCTAGTTAATTATCTATTAAGTAAGTTTGTCAGGTAATGGACATTCAACTGAAAGTAAAACGAACTCAATCCTCTGAAGTTAAATGTAGCTACAAACCCTTGTTTAATGTAAGCAAGTGCATGGATCTTAATGCTTCTAAAGTCCTACTTCATATATACATTAATGAAACATGATATTAATGGAATTTTCTATCTTTTACTCTGAACAATCAATAATACAAAGAAAGATCTAATTCATTAATACAATCACATTTAACTACATATGTATTAAACATTTTAAGAGGGAATTAAGCAGGAAAATCTTCAAAAAATATTGACAAATGAAAAGTAAAAATCTAAGCTTCAGTCTAGAAAAGGAGGCAAACTTCTAATGAAAAAAAAATACTACAAATCATTACATCTATTCTAAGTCCTTTTCAAATTATAAATGTACTATGAATTCAAAAATATTAGCTGATTAGAAATTATTGCAAAAAATATGACTTAAAATTGCAATAATTAAAACTTGCATTATATTAAACTTTTAACATTATGTAAGCAGGATTTTTCTCAAAGTGGCAAAATTAAGAGTTTTTGGCTAGAAAATATAAAAATCATCCCCCAAAACCAAAGCATTCTTCATAAATTTGAAAATTTCTTAATTCACTTGTTGAATAGGTGTCACAGAAAACAAAGTTTATTGCTACTAAACAAGAAAGCTAAGTAAAATTAGAAAATTCATACAAGTTATGGAAAACCAGCTTATGTCATTTATTTCACAAGACATTTCTTTGTAGAAAACATAGAGCATAAGTGTTGAACTTATTAATATTTATGTAAAAACTGCCTCCTATAATGTTACCATTTCTGGAAAAAAATTATTGCTTAAAGCTTGTGCTTTAAAACTACCACATAATCTCTCTTTTTCATACATGTAGTACATTGTAATGTTATTATTCAACTAAAACGATATAATGTCATCCCTTTCAATACCGCATATTCAAAATAGTATTTTGAATATTCAGAATAAAATTGAGACTGTCTGAAATATTGGGAATGAAATAAAAACCTAAGAAACTTTTATATAATCTTTTACAGTACTTATGAGAACTACAATACAAATATTCAATGCAAAAACAACCAAAAATACAAAATGCACCAAATTAACACATCAGAAAGAATTTTAAATTCAATCTTAATTTCTACAAAATCTGGTTATGATACATGGTATAACTCTAAATATAGTTAGGAGATATATCAAACTGGATATCAATTTTTGAGATCTTAAGTTAGTAGAACAGTTTCTTTCAGTTATATCTGGAATAGGATAAGTCATTTACAGATTAGTGTTCATTTAAAATTGATCATACATACACAAAATGTATAGGCTTTCCTTTTATGTTGTGATAAATTTCTACTGACTGTAACAATTAGATAAATATAATAAAAATCAATTGGAAATATTAAATTATGAGTAAGTCCAGCATATCCAATAATTGTTCTACATAACAGTAAACACTTCATTGTACAACTCAAATAATGAGAGTGCAATTGTTAAAATATGATAAATAAGTTTTTGTAAGAATTGGAAAAATTGGGAACATTCATGTAAAAAAACACATTGATCTGACAATATCATTTCACTCAATTATGTTTTCTCTACTTGAAAAGACATTTATTTCATCTCTGCATCACTCAATTTGCTCAGAAATTGTTCAATAAAATGTATGAAAAATGAGTTTTTTGACAGAGTTCTCAGCCCTTGAAATGTTCATTTTCAGTGCATTTCAATGAAATTTTATAACTCAATTAATACCAAAATGATATGGAACAGCTTGTCTCTTTTCTTTGATTTTTATGCATATTTATACATACAAATTAAACTTTCAAAATAGTGTCTTTTAACACAATATTGCAACCACTGCCTGATTCTTACAGAGACTGACACATAATTACCAGTATGAGAAATGGTAATAATTGTATGTATTTATTTTTGTTATTTTGTAACATTTTTGTTACACCAACGAAAAGCTAGTTTAAGTAGTGTATAAGTTTCAATAACTTTGTTACAGTAACTACAATTCAGTGGCATTATCTGTACTAATAATAAAACAAAATTGTGATAATTTCCAAACATATGGTACTAGACATTTTATCATTTACAGAAAACATTCTGCCCTATTACAAAACATGAATATGAATAAAAATTATTATATTAAAATAAATTGTAACATAGTATGTAAAGAGTTGTAAAAAAAATCTTCTACATGTATTTCAGCTGAAGAATTAGTGTTATTTTGAATTTGCATTTTGGGTAAGATAAATTTCAAGTTGTGCAAGGAATTCTTTTCTGAAAACCCAGTACATGCATGATGTACCAGCAGTGAAAACTTGTATTTGAAACTGGATTTCTAACAAAGAATTTTCCCCTGAGAAAAATATGGTACATGTAGTACAATTTATGTAACAATATGTAATACATGTACATGCATATTTGTTTCCCTTTAAATAAATATAAAACATCCATACATTTAAAACAATAAATGTTTACTGTATTATTGCAATTGATCATAAAGCTCTGATTTCATCTTTGTTCTAAGGCCAACCTAACAATTTGTTGGTTTGTTGTTTAATGACCTACTCATTAATTCAAAACCTACCAACTCAATTTTTTTGTTCATTCTTCCCAAGACAAATTGTTATTCTACTTTTAGCACATTGACTTCACCTTCCTACCTACTCCAATATAAAAATGTAAGTTGATAAACAGCAAACCAGTATCCATATATATATATATGTATTACAGACTACATATTGATGAAAATACACACAGGGACTTAGGAAGATTTCTTTTTTAATTTTACAGCATTTATCAGCATTTTTCATTGCAAAATTCAAAACTTGAAGGGTCAGTCCTTATTACTTCTACAAATATATAAATAGAATTTTACAAAAAAGAAAGAGTTATGTTCAATGTTAATGGTTTACAGTAACAAACCATGTCTTCCCTATCCTTGACATTTATATCCTGTCCTTGACATTTATATCCTGAGTTCTACGCACTGATTTATACACAACATACATGTTTAATAATTTTACAGGAAAGTTTATCTGAAGACTTTTACAGGAAAGTTTATCTGAAGACTTTTACAGGAAAGCTTATCTGAAGACTTTTATCTTGTTATGTTAATCCTATTAGAGTATAACTTTTCATTATACTCGTGTTAAATATTCTTTTTTGTATTTTTTTATAATAAATATCTGGCCAGTCTTATTTATAACTACTAATATTAAAAACTACTACACAGTACTTACATGTACAAATGTATTAAAATAAATGGAAGTTCTCAATTAAAAAATGACAACTGGTATTTTGTTTAGTATGCCTAAGAAAAAGTACATGTAACTGGAGTCATGCAATACTGATATCTTGAATATTAAAGTTTATGTTCATTCTTAAGTCTGGCAGCACTGAATAATATATCATTTTATAAAACAAAGCATTATGAAAATAAACATGAAACAAAGAAAAGAAAAAGCAGGCTGGGTGTAAATCTAAAGTGATGTCCCCCCTATCTGTACATGTAATAGAAAAGGCCTCTACTCATTTTTTACTAGAGTTTAAAACATTTTTTGTATCAAATTCACCCCTTGCTGTTTCTTTAGTAGTCATAAATAGTGGTCTTTTTAGGGATTATCAGACATTCTGCGTGTCAAGAAAATTTCATAAGTTCAAAACTTAGAGTAGGGGAACATTAAACACACACTATGTCTGGCCTTACTGGTACATACATGTACATCAAAAGGCAAAACAATTAGGTGCCCAGCAAATTTGACAGTACTGTAGCTTTGGCTACTTTTTCCCAATGAAGTTCATTCTCTGTTCCACAAATACAGTAAATAAATCTACATAAATAAGTGTGTTTTTTCAAGGACTTTAATTTCCTAATTTATTAAAGAAAGGACTTTCATGTGGGATTTTTTATACATTAATTCCTCTATGTCACTTACAAAAAAATCTTTCAGTCCTTCCACCATTCGTAATGGAGAAAAATATTTATAAAAATAAAGTTATTGGATAAGCCAATTGTACTTGCATGCCTACAGAAACAATATTTAAAAATAATAGTAAATAGTCACCTATAGTTTCTGAAAACACACATGACAAATTGTGCACACAAATAATTTACTACTTTTTTTCCTCTCTACATCCTATACAGAAATTTTAATCAGAAAAAAGGACAAAAATGTCTACATTCTCTATTTTAACAGGTGTGCAACTGGAATAAAAGATTCATTTTTGTTAAACCACTAATCATTGATCATGATGACTACAAAACAAAGTACATGTGTATATGTTCATTAAAGAGTGTGAAATTCTAACAGTTTGTTGATTCACTGCATGTCTAATTTTTGTGACACACACATTGTCACAAATATAATTTCAAACAAGACAAAATGTTTATATCACTACCATCACACATTATTGCAATTCATATCTGCTGTTTTTTTAAACACAAACATACATGAGCTACATTTATATGCATGTTGTTTACACCCAATCACACATATATTTACATTTAAAATGATAAACAAATTACATTGTACTTTTAGTATTGATTTGATCATCCATGTTCATCAATGATCAATACTGAATTAGTAATACAAACAGAAAAAAAATCTAACAATCAAGTGAATGTATAGATGGTGACGTCACAAAATATATGCATACATGTTATTTTCCACTGATTATAAATGGAAATGACCAAAAAATGGCTCCAAAATATTTAAACAAAGTTCTTGAGGTAACCAATAGAGAGCTAGTATTTTGTATTCGCAGATTCCAATTAATATTCCTAAAAGTACATCAAGGACATGGTGTCTTCCAAGCAACACACGGGACATACAAACAAACATCGCCCACAAACTTATCAGACCTTTAGTTGCTCCATCAAAGAACACCTTCTCTGAAAAGAAGTATGCTAACATAGCTGCCCTGGTAGCATGACCAGATGGAAAAGCATAATTGTCAATGGAAACAGTGGCAAACATGTCATTTTTATTATGTTGTGGCCTTGGTCTTTGGAATAAAACCTTGACTAGTGCAACTATCAGCAAATCTCCTAACAGAACTGAAAAAGAAAAATAAACAAATGTTTTCATTAAATTACCTTATAACAATGCAATATATATGTACATCATATAAATACTGCAAAAATCAAATCATCTGGCAATGTAATGTACCAAAACGTATCCATAGACCAATTACATATTTGCCATTTTTCTCAAATTGACTAAGCAAAAAGATTTTGGGATACAAGTTAAGGTTTAGTACATTGGTATCAATTCATATGTTGGTACCTTCCTCTTTAATCCCTTTTGGGATTCAGTGTCCAAGGCTGTTTTCTAAGTCGGCTGCCCATTCACAAGCAAAAAACAGCCCTAGACAATGAATCCCTGAAAGGATTACCTTCCTCTTATCTCATGGCAATAGGCATTAATGTAAATGATTGTTTAGATAATCATAGCATTTGCTGAGGCTTTTTTTGAAACTGATGTACATGTCTTATGGAAGAGACCATGCAAAATAAGTCTCCCTAAAATTGGGTGGACTGCATATGTGAAACTTTTCCAAAACAGAAGTGAATATTCCATAACTGTTACTTTAAGCTTTACGACATAGACAGAAATGGTAATTTCAAAGGAACTAATTGCATTGAGTATCAAACTATATGTACATGTAATAAAACTCAAATTGAAACTTTGGACTAAGGGGAAATAACTCAACATTTACCTATCATAAGGTTAACAGCTATTTCGAAATGCTCTGGTTTATGCGTGGTTATCAGTACAATAATAGTACCAAGAATCCATGGAATTCCATGGCAGGATACCTCTAATGCTTTCATCAAAGGTCTCAAATGACCTAGGGGAGATTTTGAATCCGCACATAAACCACAATGCTGTGTCAGTTCGTCATCGATTGCAGACACGGTTTTCATGAAAGAATCAATTGCTTTCTTTACTTTCTCTTCTGGGTTTACTTCTCTCCTTGACGCATTACCGCGTCGCTTTCGCTTCTGTATTGCAGACATGATTTTGCAGCAAAAATTGTTTGTTTCAACTCATTTTCTCAAGCCAAGCATTCAGGTAAAATACTACTTCCGGGGAATTCCGCCGAAGGGGAATTGTGGGAAATTTCGTTTCTAAAAATAAAGTACCAAACGTTGTCATAGAAACTCACCATTTTCAGTCGATAAAGGGTAATAATTTTATGTCAAAACCATTCAGGGTTCTTTTAAAACTACAACTTTGAGATGCGCGATATGCATTATGCTAAAAACATTTTTTTCGATTTTCTTAAGTAGATCATTTGTAGCGTCACAATCGAAACTTTGTGGAATTTCGGGAGCGCCAAATACAAACGCAAAAACTTGCGAGGAATTATTTTTCGGTGCTCGCTCATTTTCATGCATTGGTACTCCGATGGATAAAAAGAAAATGGGCAATCAGTCGTCGGGATGGTTAAACGAAACGGCAATTGGAATAGACAACACAAGAGAAATCCATCAAAAGATCCGCGTATTAAACCTGAACGCTAGAATTGAAAAACAGCCAACTTTAGTGGACGAGTCTTCACAGTCTGTTCTAAAATACAGAACGCCGAATTTCAGGTTAATAGGAAGTAATAGCAAATAATTGAGGATTGCATTTAAATCAAGCTAACAAAAATAAAGAAATAAATAATCTATCGTCGATTTATGTTGAATATCACCTGATTCTGAAGTCTTTTAGAAAAGCGAAAACACTCTCATCGATCATTTGACGATATTGACCAGCACAAAATGAACGCGGTTGCAAATCTAGGAATTAACTTGACGGTTTTATTTACTTGTTCATTGACTTTTAATTATTTAAGATGCTATACAGAGATAAACTTTAAAATATTGAGTATTTTTCTGATTTTTTTCTGGTTTTTTTATTGCTTGTTTTTTTTATGTCTCAAGTAAGAAAGTTACACATGAAAATATTCTTTAAAAAAATTCTTTTAATTACAGAGTTAGTGCCACAATAGAAATGGCCCCGATGACCGAGCAAGCTAAATGGAAAGTTGGGTGGATCCAGGCCTGCACTGATATGATGTTCCACAATACATATGGGGAGGAGGGATTGTAAGTGTTTCCATAATACTGCACATGTCTCATGAACGATTCGGACTTTAATGAAAAAGTAAAGAGGTTACAGGTCATCAATTGCTAATTTTTGCCAACATTTTGCACACAGTCAACCAAATTTTCCTATTCCTGGATGCCTTCCCACTGGATCCACCACTCTAAACACTTTGGGTGTCGTTCAAAATTTAATATTGATAATGTATCGTATAAATTTGTATGTTTTATTTTTATTCTTCATTGCACCCGTAACGCCCATTATCGTTGCTATGAGAAAGGTTGGAAGGATAAGAACATGGTGACGTCATATTCACCAATGTTTCTCAAATAAATAGTGTTTCTCTGGGGTCTTTTTCTAATGATAGAAATCATGAATTACAGTTTACAGTACCAATGCTATATAGGTTTCAATTTTTCTCCTGTGCAGAAAGGTATACATACGGGATTTGATAACGTATGTCAGTCGTCATAAACAGTTAACTTAAATTACTACACAATTAATTCATCTCAAGTAGGCACTACATATGTATTTCTCAACTCGAGATAGTAAGAGTCAGATATTTTCTGAATACGTGCTTAAACTACCAGGTTAAAATAATAGTTTTACCATAGAAAGTTGAAAAAAAAATAATTCGAATCAATAACTGAATCGCTGGAATTTATTTTTGCAGTGTTTGCGCATGTAACGCATTCCCAGGCATGTCTGATGTTCAAATAATGTTACATTTTGTATCTCAGTTTTAAACGACTGCGTGTGTTTGACAATCAATTCATCTTCTTGTGCAATTATTACACAATGTAGTTTAGAATTAAACCATTTCTTTCTGATAAATACATCTAAAATGTCTAAAGAAAATATTTTTTTTTTTAGCACAAGTTGGGAATTTCCAGAATTGACCACCGGTCAGCAAACAATGATTAGTGACTGTGATGGTCATCATTATCCATGGTATGGTTCACGTCACGAAACCGTGGTCTTTGAGGGACCCTGCAAAATGTATCAGTCAGCCACAATAGCCATGAATGATAACTTCCATCCTCATGTAACATGGAGAAACCCTTCCAACCGTAACCAAACTGAGCCTAATCTGTCACACATCATCCGTGATCAGAGCTTTTATGTATGGTTGGTCGCATGGAACATGACATCACACAGAGCGTATATTCTTAAAACTATAAGATGGAACATGAAGCTGGAAATTAACGTAGACCCAAAGAGGCAACTTGGAGCCAGAGCTAAGCTCAATACTTCAGTCGTTCCTAAGCAACCAACCGTCCTTGAGCACAACATACCAATACCAAGATGTGCTCTAATGCCACCAAACGCCAACAGTGCTCAGATGTTAGTATGGCGTCCCCGTCATGGCGAAGCACAATGTATCATTCCGCCAGTTTGGAAGAAAGATGTGCCACTTGAAGAACAAGTGGTCCGATTTGATAGCAAACTTTGCAAACTTTAGGTCTTTCTTTTTCTAAATGGCTCTGTGATATATGATTTCTTATGCCTTTTATTTTTATATTCAATTTACGAGTTTTATACAGTGAAGAAAAAAGGAAAATTTAGGTGCTATTTTTGTATTGTTGATATATGTTGTAATGTTTTTTTTTGTTTACAATGGTAATGTGCAATACACATTTTGTAAACTACCTCTGTTTTTGTTTAAATGTATTTTTATCATAGAAAAAAAGCTTTCACGCATGGGACATGACAGAACGCAATCAAAACCAAACAACGCGCATGCTTAAAGGAATGTGTGGACAGGTTGACTGATCACAATTGAACCAAACTTGCATTCAGAAGTCTACTGCTTATAAAGAATATTCTTTCTAGATCCGCCTACGCTAGTTAAGGGTTCATGTCCTGTCCCCCCACCTTCACCGGAACCCTAGGTTAACGAAGGTGTGTATAGATCAAGTGATTCGTAAATTGGAGGTATAAAGGTACCAAATATCATCACGAAGTTGACAAGTATGGTGGTGGTGACCCTCCCAGTCCTGAATTAGCTGTTTTTACTGTTTGATAGGATTGTTGTCTGACAGATTCTCCATTTCTCCACTGTCATCTCAAAAATAAGGAAAAGAAACAATTATTTGGTTATTGGACGTAGATCCCAATTCTATGGAACGTGCACAATAGCATTCTTCGAATGTTTCCCTAGACTGTTAATGCTTTTGGTTCTTACGTGATTCGTGATAACGCACGTACACTCATCAACTTCAATATGATGTACGAATGGATACGAATAGATTTATATATTTTTTGCCACTTTTATCTCTAGTTGAGACAGAAATATTTTGGTATTTCGATTTTTAAAAACTTCTTTACTTAACGTAATAGATTGATTTTTAACGTTCAGTCGAAAATATTTCATACATTGTCAGTACGAGATGAAAAAGAATCAATAAGGAATATAACATGAAATATGGGGAATGGAAAGTAAGAAAAGTAAAACTTGAATGTACGAGAAATAGATAGGGGCGACCTCTTGTGGCCCTAAAGAGTAATCTGAAAGAACGTCTTAACGTGCATGCAGTTTGAAGATAAAACTTAGTGAATGAAAATGTAAAGGAATCCACGTGTATGGTAGCTCAATGTCTCAACTCAAAACTAAAAGTGCCACACACGAGAATCATATGGTTTGGAAAATTTGAACAAATTTGTGTTTAAAACGAGATTTCCGAGTTTTCCATAAGCAGTCACACAAAGTAGATTCTATATTAGACGTTGGAAAAAAAGTCTTAAATTTAGTATCATTTAATATATAAATTCTGTTTTCTATATCATGAAACATAGGAAAACTAATTTCCATGTAGAATTATTAACGGAAAATGAATTATTATCACCCATGTATGAAAGGGAAGTCAAGGGAATCAGAATTCAAACGGTAACCAAAACTAAACGACAAGAATGGGGAAATACACACACATACACCCACACACAAACACCATGGAATAACCAAACTAACACATAAAAAGAAACAAAACTAAATGAGCAACGGTAGGGTTTAGCATCTCATTTTTTCTAGAAAAAATCTATTGCAGAGCTTGCCTACACTGAAAAAACTTTATTTGGAGCATTTAGAATTAGAATATTATAGTCAGTAGACTTATTTACATAATTTGACAAGGAATGTTCGCACCTTTTTTGCTGTAAACCAGGCAGTATGATTAAACTAACGAGTTTCATTAAATGCAAGTTGTTAAACCGCTGTAAAACCTTTATAAAATAGTTAATTGTACTAAACAAAAAAGTCATTGAGCCATATTCTTGAACAACAAAATATCATTTGATTAAAAACAAAAGACAGGTCTACATTTTACAAACGCATGGTAAAATCTTCCTTATTAGTCTTTAAGAAGTAAGAAGAATATTTTTGTTCTGCTTATGTACAATGGCTCGAATTGTTTCCCGTGGAAGTTTAGGAAATGAAATAACGGGTACAGAAGAAGTCACAATAAATGGGGAAAATGACTTAACTATATGCGATCTGTGCAAAAAGAATTTGTTTGCTCCGAAGAATTTTCCCTGCCTTCACTCGTTTTGTGAAATGTGTATAACGGATTATGTCAAGAACTATAAAAAACCAAAGAAAATGAATGGTCAAACACCGAATGTGACATGTCCTACTTGCGAAACTCCCATAACTTTCCGATCTGTCGATAATCCGAAAGAATTTGCAGAGAGTTTGCAGACAAGTACTATGGCTACATCTTTGCTGTTGAAAGGGGAGAAGGCACGAGAATGTAGTCTTTGTTCCGAAACTGGAAAAAGACAAGCGGAATTCTGGTGCTTTTATTGTGCTCATGGGCTGTGCGAAGAGCACGAAAATTACCACAAAGCCGTGACGTCATCTAAAACAAAACACAAAGTATTACCGATTAAAAAGGTACGTGAGATCCCAGACTCTTTGTACAAGTCACAGTCTTGTAGGTTTCACGAGAAAACCCCTATCGTCAATTTTTGCATGGATCACCTTACCTCATTTTGCGCCGTTTGCTGGAAGCGTATGCACAAACTCTGCAATGTTATCCCAATTGAACAAGCAGCTCGAATTGTGAATAAATCTCGCATCAGTTATGAATTGGAGCAGAAAATAGATTACTTGCTCGCAAAAGTAAAAGATACGTTGGTCGAGCGAAATGAATTTATAGAAGATATTGAAAAACAAAGAAGTAGTACAATAAAGTCAGTGAAAAACTTCAGAAAATCGCTCGATAAATATATCGATTCCCTTCAAGCTAATCTTGAACTAGACGTAGAAACTCATTATCGACATATAAAAGACCAACTTGAAAAGGAAGTTCACGATTTTGAAAACAAAAGAAAGAATTTTGAACATTACAAGAACCTTATGAAATCAATAAGGGAATTTTCGCAACCAATCCAGTCGCTTTCGGAATTGACAGACATACGTCAACAATGTGCAGAAATAGAAGAATCTATTGGGCGATATTTATTTCAGATGAAGGAATACCGATTGTCTGCCTCATTTATAAGTACCACCCAAGTAGCGCATGTAATTTCAAAACTCGGAAGTGCCGTGACGTCGGAGACATCCCGAAGATCCAAGTCCCGTGTCTCGGAAGATATGCATAACAGATCAAGAGTGAGTTCACATAAATCTTCGTCTTCAAAAAGATCGGAACAAAGATCTTCCAGGACACCAAAATACAATTGATATCAAAGATTCATTCTTAAAACACATTAAGTCTTATATAATATACCTCCGAAGGTTATACTAGGACTGCTCGGCAAGTTGAAGCTAAAAACTGTGTTAGAACGTTAATTTTCATGTCAGAAGAACTCAGCTTCGTGGAGTAAAACTTACTCCTTGTAAATTGAATAAATATTGTGAACAAAGCGGTTTATTTACAATCGAATCGAATTAAGATATAACTGGGGAAAATACAATTCAAATAAGAAAAAAAAAAAAAAACAAATGACTGTCTTTTTGACTTGTCTGATTTATTTTTCGTTTCTAAATGTCTTCGTGTTGTTTATTTCTATGTTTATTTATCTTTGTATCTTTCATTCATGATTTATTGCACAGGTCCCCTCTTATTTTGCTTTTATTTATTTTTAATAAACAAGAAACTAAATCAGATTTATGCATGTTCTAATCCATCAACCAAACGGTACACTATCACTCACAAAGGTCCCTGAACCAATGACGTTTACAGGCTCTATCAATCGGGGAAAAGTTAGTAAACTTTGTACACACAATCTCGAATCGGTGCACCTGGTCCACGCTCCCAGTTTTTAGTTGAGCCCGGGTTGTTCATTTACTTTTGTTAATTTGTATGTATTATTTTGGTTATGTTATTGTCTTTGTTGTGGGTGTCTGTTTTCCATGTCTAGATTTTGTCCCTGGTTTCCATTTTTTAATGCTAGAATCCTGGTTTCTTTGATTACTCTTTCATCAAATCTTCGATTTCAAGCGATCTGATCGATCGAAATTTGAGTTGAGGAAAGTTTTGAGGAAAATCTGAATTTGAGATTTCTTATGAAACCGGACCCTGTTGTCAGGATTTCAAGAGATTTGGCCAAATTAGGATAGATAAGAGCGAGAAAAAAGTAGAGATTATCACAGGAAATAACTGTCAAAATCAATTTGAAAATGAGAAAGTTTCAGAGACTTGTTGACAGGACAATTTCATATTTATTGTATTAGTTGTTTCTCAATATACCACCGAATGTTATACTTGGGCTATTCGGCAGATAACTTTGTTAGTACGTTAATGTTCATGTCATCTTTTAGTCCGAACCCAACTTCTTTGTGGAGTCAGAATTACTGTCAAAATATTGTGAACAATGCGGTATATTTACAATTGAATAGTTATTGTTTTAGGGGCGTATTTTGATATTACATTCAAATCTGGAAAAAAGTCTAACAATTCAAATAAGAAAAAAATCAACAAGTAACTGTCTTTTTGTGATTCATTTTCGTATCTAAATATGTGTGTTGTTTCATTCTAATAGTATGTTTGTTTACTTTTGTATCCTTCTGTGGCAAACATAATGCATTACACAGATCCCATCTTATTTTGCTTGTGTGTTGTTTTGAGAAAAAAGAAACAAGTTCCGATCCATTCATGCTCTAACACATCAATCCAACGGTACATTATACATGTGTATGACACAAATGTCCTTTCCAATAAAGACTTTTTCAATACACATCAATATTTTATACCCATCTTAATATGATGTATTGTTTATTAAATGATTATTTTTCATTCGTCATGCAATAACCCAACAATTCAGTGTGTTCTTTGAATTTTTATTAATCCAGCCGATCGTACTAACACAGATATCTATAAAAAGACAAAACATTTATTGTAGATTTTTTATTCCAATGTACATGTACATGTATACGTATGTACGATATCCTGTGTCAGGAAGTTAATAATACTGTGCTCGATAGTACATAATACAAATGTGTGTACAGACAAATCCCGAGGTTTTACTGTACACGCCCAATCAAACTGAAGTTAGACGTTCATGTACAATTGTTAAATGCAGTCACTGTAGTGACCGAATGGAACAAATGATGGGTCTAATTTTAATCAGATTGGTAGAATATATCCAGAATCCACAGAAGTTAGATATTAGAAGCATAAACAACTGAACGAAATAAACTTACAAAAAATCAACAACATTGAAAAAAAATGCATTAAACTTTTAGATATATATAAAAAATATCACAGACTTTGTTCTTCTAACATGTCCCATGTCTTAAACAAGACAATTCTTATCCCCAGTCTGGATGAATTACAAAATGGCGTGGTACGGCAGCGTGTGGTCGAGTGTAATGAGAGCTCCAATTTTCTACTACTGGTTCTTTGTATTCTGGTAGATGATGCCACGTGGTATGCATCCAACGGTTGTTTCTAGTAGCAGGCGAAAGTAACCGAATGTGATTGAATTTGCCTTTTCCCTTCGGTGCCATTCTTGGACGGAATTCTTGTTGTGGCTCCGCTCTACCATCACCTCTGTATTGGAAAAAAAAAGAATATATTCATTGTGAAATTGTGAAACAAATTGAAAACAAATTATATGCAAGTTCAGTTTAGAAAGATTTCTTTTAATGTTAGAAATGCTGCAGCATATATCTGTATCATACATGTATATGCATGTATAATCGGAGTAGGAATAACTGTACTTTGTATCAAGACAATTTCATTTTCACTTTGCATGGCCCAAAAATGCAGAATATTTCTAATTCGATATCTCCAGTAAAAAATTCTGAAAGCAAAGTTCTTAGGACATCATAATATACAGATGTCTTACTTGTTTATTCCAAGATTTGGTTAGACAGGCATAAGTACAAATGTTCTTTGTTTGATACAGGCGTTTAACCATGCTGCCCCGTGCAGGTCCAGGTGTCAAAAGAATAGACCCACAGCAGCGCTAAGCTTGTAAAAGGCGACTAAATAGTAATCAGAACCCTGGCCGGGGGCTGGGACGCTTTGCCCACAGAGCAACTGGGTTGTGTGCCCCGGGTGGTGGAATGGGGTACCTCTGGCGTGTTACATGCTGGGGTTGTCACCCTATAATACGGAAAACCTGACCGCAAACCATAGTGGTACATCGTGTTCGGAAGGATGCCACGTTCCTCGCACGTTAAAGAACCCTTATGTGGTATTCTCCCGGAGTAGGAACCATAGGGCTCAGCCACATAAGGCTAAATTGCCCGACCCTACCCACTTCTCCCTATTTCCAGTGGCAATCAAAATTTGTCGACCCCATTATTCTTGTGTCCAACCCCATTTTTCATTTCATCATCACTTCATGTTCATTTTATCATCCATTTCATAATCATCGCCTGAATATAGGTGAAATATTGCTGCTCGGGCATTAAATCCCAGCAATCAATCAATCATTTAACCATGCTTTTAGCCCTGATTATAACCCTATGTTTTATGTCAGGGGTTTAAACACCTGCTTATTACCCTCCGTTTGTTTGGACCTAATGTTTTGAGGAAGGGGTTTGCTACATGATTAATTCTCAGGGTTTGTCCCAGATTTTGAGAAGGCCCTTTGCCCCACGATGCATTACCCATTGTTTTGACTTACTCTTCAAGTGTTTTGATGACTTGTTGAAGTCTCTTTTTCTGGTCTGCTACTGATATGCCCATTAGTTTACTCCCAGCTAATGAATTGAAGAATCGCAATGCAACACGTCTTTCTGAAAACATTAAGAAAAATACTATGCACGGTCATACACTCGCGAGGGTGTATTTTTTTAATTTCCCAGAGCAGTCAATGTGGCCTGATTCGTGAGTTTGATTTTGGCTTTAACATATTGTTTCAAAATTTGTAAGAACAATTATTATGATCCACAAATATACACCAAGTACAACGAATTCACATAAAAAATGACACCACCTCTAGTTCAAGGTTCAGCTTCGCAGTTCTACTTGAAAGAGTTCTTTCAGTTATCAGTGCGTCAAGAAAATAAGAATGGAAATATTCGGAGCTGTTTGAAATAGGATCGATGAATATATGAAAAGTTGTAATGATTCCTATTGAACCAAACAAAATAATATAAAAATACCAAGTGCGGATCCAAGAAAGATGTGAAGGGCGTTCATGCACACCCACTAAAATTCGGAAAGAAATAATTTTGTTTGCACGAATTATTGATATTTTTTCACCAACTCTAACGCTTCACTCAGTCCTAGACGTCTATTTGACTAACCATAACAAATCCCAGATTCGCTATTAGTGGTAAAAACAATGATATGCTAAAACGGGTTTTTCGTGATAAGGGGTGACATTTTGATTTATCATTGAACTTTTATTAAATTACCGTCTTCAGTTGCATTGTCAAGCCATTTGTCCACGGTATCCTTTGCATCAGGCAGTAAAGATTTCCTAAGAGTGTTGTCCAGCTGGTGTTTCTTTTCAGTCATGCGCAAAATTCGCTCTATCACCTTCCGGTCAGCTTGAGGTGCCAATTTGAAATAGTTTTCGGCATTTCGAACTGCGTGTGGTTGCAATGATTTTTGAAATTCCTATGAATAAAATTTACTTGGATATGTTACCGTTATCCATCTGGTTTGAATATACAGTAATTATATATAGTTAACTATTAAATTTTTGATTGGCCAAATAACAACGTCTATAACGGAGAGCGTACATCTTTTTCTAAAGGTTGATAAGCGCCTGCATCAACCTTGGCTTTTTACCGATAATGTACTTAGTGTCCATATCGGGCCTTTCGTCGATTTTGGATGTGGTATACCAGATTGGATTCAACAGTGTATAGACTAAGTGATATAAAGTATAATAATGTCTCATAACTTCATTAACAAATTCAAATGAATATAAAGAATTATTGGCAAAGTCGAAATTGACATAAAAGAAACACTTCAATGTGACTCGAAGTACCTTTCTTATATCTTCCATATTGTTTCGATTTTCTGTTTTGACTTGTCTTTGTTCTAGTTCCTGTACGGCAGATGCTGCTCTCTGCAGTTCTGTTTTGGGGGATGCAAGTTTCAAGTCGGTTCGAGTTCTTTGCATTTTGGGGGCTACTGGTACAGCATTTCTTTGAACTGGACTTCTAAGTGAGGTTGGTATTTTTGTATATTCCCTCTTCAGTCCCGTGGAAGGTGCTTTACCAGATCGTAAATTGATATTTGGCACTGAAATTATTCAAATTATTTCGATTAGAATATCCCTTTTGTGTATATTAAAATAATATCGAGGAGTGCATGTTTCAGTCCAAACCTCGAAATTCACTAAGGATTAAATTGACTGGTACGTCATTTTGCTTTCTTCAATACCTTCCCTTTGACTTATTAAAGATACTTTAGAAATTAGCGCCGTTGCCATAAAATCATGTATTTGATGCACAACTTCAACCTCTCTTCAGGTCTGTCAGTCGTCTGAATATAGCTGAAATATTGCTGCTCGGACGTTAAACCCCAACAATCAATCAATCAGGTCTGTCAAGGTTTTCTGTTAATAGAGCAGTTCTAAATTGTCAGAAACTGTCGACATCAATGACACACCTTGTCAGACTCTGTCATGATTTAGAGCAAACTCTAGATCTGTCATAAGCTGTCATGGGTCGTGACTTTCTGTAACAGGAATTATTCTGTTTAACGTCATTCTGAAGAGTTTCTACCGAGAACAGTCCCTGTCGTCTGAATAACGTTATCTAGAAACATTTTGTTTTATTTTCATTTTTATATTAAAATGGTTAGGTTATTTTTAATCGGACTTGCCACTTGTTCCTAAATCACACCACGCGGAAACGATTTACTGCTCTAGTCACAAGGGCTTGCTCCCACTATCAAATATGCAGCCACACTAGTATACGTTATATGCAGCCACACTAGTATAGGTTATACCTACACTAGTACGGCTGCATATTTGATAGTGGGAGCAAACCCCTGTGCTCTAATGTTCCAATTTGAACAGTTTTCAAGTTAACCGAACTTCCAGCCTAAATGACGTCACGTAGAATACAGCTTATCGTATTTCTTTGTTACGATCCAGGACAGTTTCTCTCATGATCTGTAAGGGAATAAGACAAAGTGTGAAACAATCCAGGACAGCGTCTGTCAGACACTGTCAGGATCGGTAAGGATTTCTGTTCTATCTGCTGTCATATGAAAATTTGCCTGATAGATTCTGACAGAATTTAAGACAGATTAGAAGTAATCGCAGCTGTAAGTATTTTTTCTTGACACCAAGACTTTTCAGTATAAAGTTTTAAGGAGAAAAGAATGCTAGAAAGGATATGTAATCACATCTAGGAACATGTTAATTCTTAGGTACACACTATTAATACAGTGGTAGATCTACTACTAGCAACCTATTCCAGAAATACACAATATCTAAAAAAAGTTTAAACGATTTCGAGCAAGACTGTAGAATAAGAATATATTAAAACAGTATATTCTAGTATAAGTAAGACTGAGATATCCTTTTGAACAATCAGAAGTCAGAACCTTAACACGACTGTCATTCGATGAATCAATGTAGTGCGTGTGGTAAAAAAAAGAAGACACGGTAGGCCTCATGTGTAGCACTTGGCGAAGCTTGGGTGGTCGGAGGGTTGTAACTCCGCTTGGGTGGTCGGAGGGTTGTAACTCCGCTTGTGTCAAATTAGCATAAAAATGAGCAAATAATATAGCCTGGTACTCTATGATATATGAGTCCTCCTTTCTATGATTTTCTGGTTCCACAACTGCTGTGTTATTCCTGAAGACAAGACAAGAACGAAATCTTTTCTTTACACTTTGTTGTAAGATTACGATCGACAGAGCCATTTTTACCCTACTTCATGACAGTTTTTGCAGATTAGATCGACCCAATATTTCAAAATAAGTTCTAAATATCCTACAGACCTACTATAAATCAGTTTAAGAATGATTTTAGTAGAGCCGCTGTTACTGGAACCACGGTTCTTGAATGATACCAATAGACAACTAGAAATGTTCCGTTTTTTGGACATGTTGACAGAAGGTCACACTGTTATTCACAAAGGCTTGTCGATCATCTTGATGCGTCGAATGACAACGGTGTTGAAGAAGAAAATAATAATAAAGTCAGCCTATGAAATCTTACACTTTAGCTCCTCCTTTGTACCTGTAAGGTTTTGATAGTTAAAATGATTAGGTCTTTTGTAGCCATATATTTGAATTTCATAAAACTTGGGAAGCAGACTAACCTTTTTTAAAAGATATTTATTTATTAAATGAAAAATCGTAATCCTGCGTTGGGTTGTATATAAGTTGCTGTGCGTGTTCTAGGATTGACATTTGACAGAAAGGGAAACAGTGTCATGCATATAATTATCGCATAAGTTATATATGTAACAACTTTGCACTTCTTTTCAGTCTTTTGGTTTGTGAATATTTTCTGAAAATATATATAAAATAAAAATCACTGGAATCTAATACCGACTTCGGTATTGGTTCTTTTCTTGGAAATTCAATATTAAACTAAATACAGTTTCTTTTTAGACCACTTCTTTTTAGTCTTAAAATTGCATGACCATAAATCGAGTTACTCATACAAAGTAAAAGGTTGGAATTCCGTTCCTCCATACCCCAACCAAGTCAGAAAATAGCTTGGCAGACAACAAAATCCAATATGCCGACAAAACTCATGACCGTTTTATGTTGGTTTAATACATACACGACATTTGGCGACTAATTCTTTCCGGTGATGGTGGAGTAACAACTTTCTTCACCTCTTCAGGGGTAGTATCTACAAGACAACAACCAAAAGATGTAGTTGCATGCATATCTAGTCTCATGTCCAGAGAAAATAAACATCACTACATCAACTCCACATTTTTTTGTCCAACTTCCCAAAACATCTGAATGTGAAATTCCAACGTTATTGTAATGTTCATGCAGGTTAGGTGACTTCTGTACATGTACCTGTTACAGGTGTTGAATACTCAAAATGTCATTATTTCTAGATTTGTGCAATTAAAATCAGACCAGTCCTTATAATTGTTCCATTCATTCAGTGCGCCACTCCAATTTAAGATGTGTGGTTTTTTTTAAGTTTATAATAGGTATCTTTATTTCGTATGTATGCTTTACAATACACTTTCAGTAAATATAACCGCTTTTTTGTTTATTGGGTGTAGATGCAAAATGACCTTTTCCGACAAACATTTGGATCACTCACCTGGTATTCCAAACTCCTCATCAGACACGTACCTCGGTGGTACGCTCCAACTATGAAACATCTATAAAAGAAAACAACATTTTGTCATCCCCCACTCCCAAAATGTAATATTTCCATTAACAGGGGAACATAAGACGATTTAAATGAATCTCTCCAATTAAATGTTGGAATTAGTGAAGTACATATGTACAAAAGTGAATGAACTGCCGTTATAAGCTCATAAATGCACAGTTTCATCATCAAATGACTAAATAGCTACTGATCTACAATTTAGTATTGACAGACAGAAGGACAGTTAAATGGTTATTCCTAAAACGTCCTAAAAACAAATTTTCTTCCGGGAATATTAAAAAAAAAATCAACATACATGTATAAACATGTTAATAGAGCAGGTAATTCCACGAGCAATAATCGGCTCTTCTTGTTTCGCATTCACGGACTAGTTCCGGTTAGCCAGAGTACGTTAACAGTATATTACGATACACATTGGAATCTCAGTGTTGTACCGAATAAAATCTGTTGATAATAGAACTGATTCGGATCAGATAAGTCATGTTTTACTTCCACTACATATAAAGGCACGTCAAATGCAGACATCATCTGAAGTCCCCCATATTAGAATTAATGGATTCTGAACACATGCTTAACAAGTTCCATTTCTCCAGAGATACAGATAGACAGGCAAGGACCGAATAGATATTCTAATCAGCATTTCATTTCGATAAAGCCGGACAAGAACGTCGCATAAAAAGTGATAAATTCAAAACTGATTGGAAAAGAATTAATTCCACTGAGAATAAAATCTAGAAGCAGTACATCCTCAGACCAAGAGTATTTTTCGAATCTCATATCCTTACAAATAAGCGACACCTTTGTAATTATTTGATTAGTACATTGTGGTTCTTCCGATACAGTTTTACTCACAAACATATCTAACGAAACAATTACAAATAATACAACCGCTTACATATATATATTATAATAATGGCTTTTAGACACTACTGCATGTCTAAACTCCTGTTTGGTACCATTGCAAAGACGGGCGTGCTCGACTTGTTGGTAGTCTTGTGTGTCAGAAATAAGAAAAATGTTAAGAATGGATTTTAACAACAAACATACAAACTTACAAAGAAAATGGAAACGAAATACTCAAGAAAGTACAATCCGAAGTACTACAAAAAAATATTCAACAAACAATAGAAAAAACATGGTCTAAAGCATATATAGCAATATTCCCATCATGCATCAGCTTCAAAACTGTAAGTTTTGAGCAGGTTAATTCATGAAAATATTCACAGACTAGATGAAGCACAACCAATTTGTCGAATTTGACTTTAATGACAGGCCTGTAATTTATTTAGGTTGGAAAAAATTGAATGATGTAGTAAAATGTCGGATTTAAATGGGCTAACATGCATAGTATATATCTGTGTGTACATAGCGACGGAGTTTATTCAAATAAAATAGTGGTATACCAAATAGATAATCGCTACACTTTCGGTAATGCATCCCTAACACTAGTACTGACAAAATATCACTACGACCAGGCGTTAGGCAAAAAAGCTTTTGTCTGCACTTAATTTTGCCAATTTTTAGATAAAATACATCCAGGAGAGGTATATATGATGCTCTAAAACGCTATCCAGGAGCTTGGGGGGGGGGGAGGGGGGGAAGGGGGGGGGCTTCGCATAAATTTGCATACACTTCAATTTGGCCTCAGCTACGTGCCCGACGACTTCTTACACGGTTATTCTATCATCACATTACAATATTCCTTTCGTGTTATACAGCTGAGATATTATCAAATGTAATTAAATGTTTTAAATCGTTCAGGGTTGTTGTATTTTGAGAAGACTGACCCGATCGTAACTAAGCTACAAATGCACTCATAAATAGTTCAAATACTTAAACTGCTCAATATATTAAAGTACTATCAAACTATTAAAAAGTTCTACAGGGTATTTAAACTTAGTTTTACTTTTTGAGGACACCTCAAGTGTGTAAACAATATTTTCACAGTTGATATTTTGTATGTATGATTTGAAATATTTTAGCGATCAGAAATGGTAATAAATTGGATATTTAGAGAAACATACGGCGGTTATCAGATGTTTGTTCAACAGAACAAGTCATCTCTAAGAAGCCATAAAGGTTGAAACAATACTAAGAGCTAAAAAACAAACAAACAAACATATAATTGGTTAAATGAAATGGATTTATCAAGGTATGAACCATTTCATTAACACGAAAAAAACATCCCAAATACATGTACGTCGAGTTTCGTATTCATCTCGATCCTGCCTTGCTTACTTCACCTGAGCACTTTGATTTTGAGTTATAACAGGAAAACATGAAAACAGGATGTGCAGGTACATGTAACAATAAAACAATGGAAAAAGATTACCAAGGCTATAAATAAGTGAACTTAGTGTGCAACCAAATTATTAGAAACGAATTTATAAAGAAAAATACGCTTGTATTTGGCTTTATGCCAGACGGCTTGGTAGAATTTTGTTTTGTGTACTACAGGTTTCTTCAAGATTTATTCCCCTCCGTCATACCTGCTAGTAAAACGGGAGATTTTAAGGCAAATTTCAAATTACAGAGATCGTTCAAAGAATACCAAACCACAGCTAACGATTTACGTACATTATAACAATTATTTATCCAATTGTTGTGATCATATTACAAACAGGAACAGAGGTCAAACAAAATACGTTTGTCAGTCACTGACCAAGGAAAGACTTGCAGATCATAGAACAACACACTTACAGACGTCTTAAACAGTGCGATATCTATTTACAGAAATTACAAAGCTCAAATTAAACCAAAATATAAAAAGACAGCCAAAGAATGTACAATTAACATCAGGAACTAAACAAATCAACAAACAAACAAACTGAACAGATTAAAACACAAAAACAACGCAAGGGACAAACAAAACACAACGCAAAAACACCAAAGAGTACTAACAAAACAAAACACAGAAAAAAACACAAACAATACTATTGACGAACAGATCAAAACACAAACAATACCAGGGACTAACAGAATAAATATAAAAACAAAATCCGGGAGTAAAAACAAACATCATCATTGACTCACAGAACAATGCACATTCAGCACTAAGGCCTAATAGAATAACGTTTCAAACAAAACCCAGGACTAAGTACAAACAACTCCAGGGACCAAAAGAACAACTGCACAAAGAAAGTCCAGGACTAAGAACAATCAACCCCAGGGACCAGTAGAATAACTACACAAACAAAGTCCAGGACTGAGTACAATCAACTCCAGGGACCAATAGAATAACTACACAAAGTCCAGGACTAAGTACAATCAACGCCAGGGACCAGTAGAATAACTACACAAACAAAGTCCAGGACTGAGTACAATCAACTCCAGGGACCAATAGAATAACTACACAAAGTCCAGGACTAAGTACAATCAACGCCAGGGACCAGTAGAATAACTACACAAACAAAGTCCAGGACTAAGAACAATCAATCCCAGGGACCAGTAGAATAACTACACAAACAAAGTCCAGGACTAAGTACAATCAACTCCAGGAACAAATAGAATAACTACACAAACAAAGTCCAGGATTAAGTACAATCAACTCCAGGGACCAATAGAATATCTACACAAATAAAGTCCAGGACACAAGAACAATACCAGGTGCTTAACACATCAAACATTGTGAAAGGCAAGTATATTCTCAACAAAATTCAGTACTATCGAAAAACAATTGAACCAATTTCATTAAGATGTGGTCAAGTAAGCAGAGACCAGGGACCCGGGACGAGGTAACTTTTCAATATTTAGAGGCTCATCTGTCTCCCTGGTACAATAACCATAATGTATGGAAAGTGGACGATTTATGAGGTAAAACAGTTTTTTCTATTTGTCGAAATAAGATAGACAATACGACATTCTGTCTACAATCAATGATTGTTGCTTAAGTATCTGATTCAGTAATCCTTTAAGAAAGCAAACAAAGAATTTAGACGGACAACTGCGAGGAGACCTTCTAGCTGTCGACACAGCCTTAATCAATACCTAATTACACACAGCATATGCACAGTAAAGTCATAAACAAATAAATAAAGAAATAATCAATGGGTTTAAATGCTTAAAACAGATAAAATTGTAATCTCTGCATTACACAAATAATATGCTTACCTTGTGTATTTCCAATGTTTACAAGGGTGAAAGATGGGTAAAAAAACGTTATCTAATGGGTATCTAAGCGACAATACCCCGGACAATTATACAACTTAGAACCGGATTATGAAATACGTCATCCTTTCAATATGTTTAATGGTGTTTAATTGTTCAATGGATGATTGCGCATGTGTTTTTAAAAGCCGATGTCGATTTTGTTATTTTTAAATTAAATGGCTGTCTTTGGATATCATAATCTGTGGTCAATGTCTTCGTGGGCTTATATAATGGTTGAAGTTTAAGTTGTATTTCGGATTACTGCTTATATACACTCAAAGTGTTACATGTACTTGCATTGTACATCTTAAAAGACTTAAGAGACAGTTGAATTAAAAGTTGAATTTGTTTGCATTCAAACCAATATCAAACGTCTCCTTCCTTAAATATGGTTTCCTTTAAAGGGTAAAACACTGATATCCCCTAAAAACATGACTTAAATGTATCAAGTGACTAACAAATGTAAGAGGGCGTCCACACAAAAACCAGGCAGCAGGTGACACATGAAAAATTCTCATCCATGTCATATCGCATATGTATCCTTTCTCAAGGTTGAATGTTGGTTTTTGGTTAAAGAGAAATAAATTACATAGAACGCATTGAAATTCGTTGAAAAGGGAGATAACTCTTTCTTTTTGCACAAAAATTGGTGGCTTTCTTAGGGAACTTTAGAATAATTTTCTGAGCCATCCAATGTCGATTTATAGAAATCTTTGTACTATTGGACGTATATACGATAAAAAACATTACATCTGAACAAACAAATCTGTGGGATAAAATTTACCCTGTGCCATCCATATCATAGCTCCATGGACAGTCTCTTAAGCACACAGAGCACTCATTTTGCTGTCATGCTCTATCGAAAACAGAATAAGAGCTTACACGTGAAGAGGCAAGCATCATGTGTATTTAACGTCTAGAGAAGAGCATTAATACTAACATACTAAAATTAAGAAAGTTAGCCATGCGATACAGGGGTATCATGTTGATTGATACGGGTTTAGCAATTTAGAATTTAACAAAATAAACAAAAACTGCTGTGTTTGATACTAAATGTATGATAAATAACTGTTCTAAGTACACGCAAGTTTTAGTTGTATTATACAACACATCCTCATAGACAGATTACATAATACATAGTAAAGGTATAACTCTGGTAACTTCAGACATATACCCTTAACATGTGGCAATTACATGATTTCTTTTTAACGATTTCCAGATAAAGATATACATACCTGGTTATCATGAGGCTTCAGGAGAACATCAGCTACTGTCTCCCGCTTTCTCTGGAATGGCTGAAAAAGTAAAGTACGAGTTTTATACACTTAAAAGCTTCATAAGCCATTATTCTTATAGTTTTCCCCTTGATTCGAATTAAAGCGTTTAGTACAAAAAATGTATTAAATACAGTCTACTTTATTTGAATCTTCGAGGGTTGTGTCCCTTGATCACTATTTCATGTTTTAAATTCAACAAAAATATTCAGTTAGTATCATTATTGTATCTTTAAACGAGAACGAAAAATCTGAACTCGTTTAGTATGTCTCTTGCGTAATATGTAAAATCTTAATGTAAACAAAACGTTTTAAGTCGAACGATCTTTAAACTCAAGTTATAGTAAACGACATTAAAGACACATAACTTGATCATTTATTGCATAATAGATATAACATTGCTTTGCATAAAAGGAAAATATCGCAGAGCAGGCCTTTGTTTGCTAAGGGTAATCAATTCATATTGATATTAATTAACATTTTGACAACATATTTTCAAAGTGAATGCATAATATCGATTACGTTACTCCAAACCAATGTTTTGGTTACGAGCCTGCCAACATACATGACTGTAAAAAGTTATTTACATTCTAATTCCCCTTCATAATTGACTATGAAAAAAAAACAGTGATGACCTCGTAAGTTAGCCTTTTCCTTTTGAGTATTAACTGATTATCCGATTTCACTTTAAATGAATGTACAGTAACATGGACATTTATGCTAATATTTAAAGTGGGTGACAGCTGTCACGCTCATGGTTTTGATAAGGCTGTTGAAATGGAAAAGCTTTTTTTCTAGTTCCATTTAACTATTACAGATTCTTGTTTTATAATTGACACGATATTGTGATCAAAGACAGACGTCAGACTTAAAACAATCAGACAGGACAAAACAGCAATAAGATTCAAATGCCCTTTAATAACTCGTGTAAAACATGATAGACGATGCATAAAAAATCTTCGGTCAGTATTATTGGATAAGTGACTTCGGTTTCCAGTAACACCAACTTTAGAATCTTAATTAATCATGTGATAATTTACGTACATGTATGTGTAAACGTACGAAACGTATGATCACATTTCTTTGGGGTCGAAATTTATGTTAAATACTCAAGTTCACAAATTCTGATAGAATAGTTCCAAAATCGGTAGAGTTCACCAACAGGTTCTCCATACAATAAGTGAATTGTTATAGGGACTACCAGCACACTGATATAACATTTACGCAAATGCATTTTTCAGACGCTTGCAAACCTGCATTAGTGAGATTTCTATTAATCAATGTACTATACATTTAATATCATTAACATTGGAATTATGATGATGGCATGGATGACAATAATTAAGATAAAAATGATAGTACAGCATATGTAAATTGTGACGATAAACTAAGCTAATATTTGCCTTCAATATAAATGCATTGTTTTTTCTATTTGGTGTGACAAGCGGACATTTCTTTTCAATTCACTTATACATTTGCTGAAATAAAATCAATAATGAAAACAGACGACGACGATGATGAAGCATAATGGTGGTGATATTATATGCTTCTTACCTCTGATTCAAACAACCGAACCATTCTCTTCAATGAAGACACAAGGGATACTGTAAATTCCCCTATCTACATGTATTCTTAATCTTAATATCCTATCTATATAATCCTAGTTCTGATTACGTGCAACGTTGACTCTCCATAGGAATTAATTCGCATACACCCAACGACGTCCAAAAAACCCCAAACCAAAAAATGCAACGCTTGAAAGATCTTCAACGGATTGTGCATATAGAGTTTCCATCCATTAAAAACCTCAGCGTCATTACATACCAATTTATATATCTAATGTCAACCTTGTATTGAAATCATACAGTTTAAAGTCATTATTCAGTGGCTTAAACACAAACATTCAAGTTCCAAAAATCACTTTGGTATACAAATGCTGTGATTTTAGAGACACGAATATGTCATAAACATGAAATTCATAATTGAAGGTTAAATATGATTAAACCAGAGATCATTATGTGTGATAATATAAATGTTTATTTTGAATATCCTCGAAAAGTATAGTTTAATTATGGCAAATACAGTTGAAATCTAGTTAACTACATTTATGTTCTAATGAAACAAGAGGTGAAAATAATCTTAGTAATGGAAGATTATGTTTAACATTCAACCATAAAACATATCATCAACACCAAATTCAGGCAAATACAACTGGCTTTAAATAACCACTATGTATACTCTACTTCTGATCCATTCCACGAAACACGAATTATTACAAAAATGGGCCCCTTAAATGTATTGCAACTTCCTTCAAAGTCAGGACATAGAATCCACCTTTATTCGTTTGAGGTAGAACATGTACTCAAATATACCCTGACTTAGGAAGATGGTATTTCATTTGTTCATTAAGTCGCACCATGGATGTATTCTAAATATTACATAAAGATAATATAATACAATATATCCCATCACAGTCATTTCTTTAAAATAGTGCATCTGAAACATTCCCATGTAAACGTTATACTTTTTATCATGACAACAGTTTTAGCCAGGAGCCCAGATGAACTTTTCTGCGGATTTTTTTAAAACATCTAATGATTCTTTTTTTCTAAAACCCTGTTTTATACATTTGCTATAATTCAAAGACAAAGTGGTACCGTAAATAAAAAAAAATCTTTGCATGTGTTACGATTGTCATTGACGAACATGCATGAAAATATCAAAGAGTTCTCATGCAGCAATGCACACGATGTACAACCTGGCCGAATTAAGCATGAACTTCCTGTTTATTTCATGTAGAATAACCTATATTGTAAATTATCCTGGCAGTATATTGTTATTTAATGTGATATTTAAATTCAGTGTCAGATTAGGTTCAGTTGAGTATTGAATGGTACTGAAAATTGATTTTTAAATGTTATGTATGCGAAACATAATTTGTACAACGGAAATTTATGCTTAATCCGATACAGTTGTATAACATGTAACGTGGAAAATAAGACGAAAAGCATGAAACATGCAGTATAAAATGCATTTAAAATTAATGTTGAGCTAATGGCTCTATAGCACGAAGTCATTCAGCTAGATGGACAGTAAAAATATCAAAAGTATTCTCGAGTACGATTGCTATAGCTTTTTAATAAATAAAAGAGTGAAAATGAATGAGTTGATGTATTCATTGCTGATAGCATTATAGTATTGCATAGTTGTGATGAATATATATAGCATATGGCATGTAAATGCGAGCCTGCTACTATACTCACTAATTTTGCAGCATCCTGTAACGAAACATGTTTACTTTACTTTATAATCCGAGAGTTGTATTCAGTATAATGTCCATTTAAAATACAGTTTACGGATCGGGGGGGGGGGGGTGTCGGGCGAGGAAGTGAGGATTCCGGATGTCTCGGAATCCTTTTTGCCTGGAAAAATTTTTGTTAAATTCGTGGGAAATATGGCCAAAATAGCAGGGAACCCTCCTATTTTCTGGAATCCTTTCCCTTTAAAAATTTCTGGATCCGCCTCTGGTTGAAATACTAAAAAAACAGTTATTCAGTATACGTCACGATGCTTGCTTTGGGGAAAACTTCGGCAATGCTCCTCACCTTTCATTGAAACAATAATGATCCTACAAACGAATTGTACGCAGATAGGGAAAATCATATTTTTTCTGATACTTCGCCCTTTTAACCACTCTTGGGTTGACACATACAAAAAATATTACATCACTGAAAATTAGAGTTTTTATGCAGAAACGCCTAGTGTTGAAGGTAGTGGTATATTAGAGATAACTATGTTCTGTTACAACATTGACATATTACAGAAAGTCTTTGTAAATTTAGAAACTTATAATGTAGTCAACGAAAAGGATGAATAACATGTACGGTAAAAAAGGTAGAAAATGGTGCTTAAGAAGTACATATGTACACGTATCTGGCGCTGTAAAGAATTGAGAGAGAGAGAGAGAGAGAGAGAGAGAGAGAGAGAGAGACTTTAATTTAAAAACTAAAAAATGGCAAAAAAAAAAAAAATACAACACATTTTCATAGATTCTAGGTTCATTTCTTATTTACTTGCATATATTTTTTTTCAAATCTCTATTAGTATGCCTACTTACTGTATAGCTAAGCTCTGGTATTGGAGGTAGTTTAGTTATTCCAGCCATTATAAACAACAATTGCACATGACTACAAACTATATTTACACACTGGAGATTTTATGTCCAAAGTTATAAAGAAAAACTAAATAAGGATATCATTGGGAAGTGCAAGACATGCACAACCCTACTCGTTCTGCCCAATTAGCTTTTTGTTCGGAGAAAAGATTTGTCAATTTAATCAGCTATAAATTAAACGAAAGATTTGAGTTTAGTCCATATCTTTGTAGTCAAGATTAAAAGCTTGGGCAAACTTTTTAAGGGTATAGAAAAGAATAGGCTATGAATGAAATCAAAACCGTTTAATCGTCTTACAGTGATTCACGTGCTCATTAATCAGTGCTGTGTATTAGTACTTTGACAGATTGGTATGTACCAAATTATGGATCAGTGACAAAGATCGGAAACGGGACTGGGTTGCATGCTTAATAATGTATTTTTCGTTTCTCACGCAAAAATGCATTAGAATATATGTTATATTTATGATATTTACTACACGATAGTAGTTTACTCCAATTAAAGAAAGGCAGAACTTGGTTATTATACTTGCATTTTATATTTCTATTTTTAATTATTCTACCAGTACTGGCGAAGAGTTATAAAGAATAATTATACTTAACTGACTAAAATATACCGGCGGACAGTTTTTACACTCGCTGACTGTATAAGTACTAGTCCACATAAAATTCAGACACGTCCTATAGAAGAAGTGATTCATGGTAAAGAAAAACCCACTAAACAAATGATGCTTTTTCAGTCTACATAGGGTATACTATCACATAACATCAATCTTTTCTGCATTCAGATCTGTACTTTTTAGAAAACATACATTCATCTCCAACTAAAATCAACCAAAGCCAAATCAAGAACGATCGACTCTTTCAAATTTCATGTACAATCTATATAATATTTATCACAAAAGTGCAACAACCAAATAAAAAACTAAGACTGATTATGTGATCAGTAACTATTTCTGTTTCTGAACAAGAAATAAAACAGAATTCGGTGGGTTTTTGAAATGCGTGAATCACATTCTGCGTGATTTATAAAAAAGACTGCTACATAAAGTCGGAAATTGTTTTTTTATGTTTAGTCCGTATTAATTATGAAATCATTTTGGGCTGCTTGAAAATAATATTTGATAGCTTATATATGTTTTAAAGAGTTTTGTGCAACTGATTTCCAATATGTAAAGTGTTGTGTTTTCTGATAACTGGTCTGGAAATTGTTCTTCGATTAGGAATAGTTGTCGTTCTTTTCCAAGCTACTAACCAAAGTTTCTTCTTAATAGATCAATTCTTTCAAAGTCTTTAATGAAATTACAAAACCATGGCTTTCTAACATTGAGCAAAAACAGGCATAGCATTAACCTTTTGAATCCACCTTTTCCAGCTTTCCAAAATACCTGCGCCTGCATGGCAATATTAGCTTGTTAGCCACATTGTCAGCTCTTATGGTTGAAGACGGAAATGAGAATAAAACGAACGCCGTATTTTAAATTTAATTTAAAAAAAAAAGAGATTTTGAGATAAGTGATCTGCATTGTTTTATTATTATTGACTAAGAGGACAAATTACCGAATTAACTGTTCTGTCAATTTTACACATGGTTAATTCCTTCATTTTTGACAGTTTTGAAGTAAATCCATTGAAATTATTCGAAGTTTTGGGTCAAGAAAGGTCAACCGAATAAATTGAACTTTTTGATATTTAAATGTCATGACCAATTGTAAATGCCACTTAAACACATGTAGAATTGACGTATTAACTAAAGACCGATTATAAGATAATACACACGTAACAGAAGCAAGTCATTTGACTAAATCAAAGTTGGAACCATATTCAAAAATCGATAATTAAAGAAACATAAGAAGTAAAGAAATCGAAAACAAATATTAAGTAAGTAACAAAAGAAAATAAACAGAGAAATAAAAAGGAAACAAACAACAGCAACAAAAAAATACACAATCAAACAAACAACAAAAACAAACAAACAAGTAAACAAAGCAGACAAAAAATAACAACAAAACATAAGGGAAAAAAACAAACTCAATAAACGATAAAAATATGAAAACAGAGAAGCAAAACAAACCCCAAAATAATTGAATGTATGGACAATGTTACCGGGAAAGATAAACACTCTGGTAATTTTATCTTCTCATACACGTATAACACCAGATGAGAAGCTCATGTCATACAGAGCGAAGATTAGGAGATCTCACGGAGAAAATAGACTCCTTAGCAAGAAAACATTACGAGGCTTGACGTTACATCCCCGGGGTTACATCACTTCGATCAAAGACTGATTACAAAAATGTTCGCAGAATTTCGAAAGCATTTGAAAAGCATACAAAACACAATCGAGCAAGAGCGAATTTGGTGTCATCACATTAAATTGACTCGAAAAATTGACGATAAAGTTTTTTTTTCATGGTATTAATATGGGTTCACTCTTGTGTTTTTTTTTTTATCCTAGATGATTTCGAAATGAAGGTCATGATTTGAGACAAGCTTGGTTGTTTATCTCAAGCTCCACTCAGAAAATCATTTAATCTTTTAAATTGAAATTAGGACTTGCTCAAAACCGTTTTTTATTTAGAAAAAAAGTTACAAACCTTAATTATGAAATAAAAAAGTTACTTATTTCTGAATTTGTTTTCTTTCTACGGTTCTTTTAATAAATCAAGTATAATAATTCTAAACAAGGTTGCGGAGAAAAATAAATTGGAAAAAAACAAGATGTGACAAAAAAGTAGGAATCAAACAAAATTTGCGCAGATACCAATAAAATGTTCATTAGGTTAAAATCAAAATATCTTTATTTTTGGGAGGGGTAAAATGAGAATGTGAAAAAAGGAGAGACGAGCGTCTAATATCATGTTTCATACTTGCGGAGATCTGATAATGTGAATAGATACTGACCGAAAAATTCATGATTTATATCAACGCCATTAATCCATTTCCACCAATTTACAGAACATCCGATATTCCCTTTTCTTTCCAATTATGTGAGCAAATGTTTGAAAAACGTCAATACACGTCTGACGGTAATAGCTTGTTTGTCAAAAAAGTTTGTCGAACAAAGCTTTCTATATTAATAATCGAATTAATATAAAAGAATTATTTTATTACATAATTTCAAAAGTCTGAAAAGCCTCTTGAATATTGTCTAACATTTAATACTCAATACCGTTAGAAATGGATCTAATTTATGAATAGATTTCAGTTAAATTTGTCAGTAGTGTCAGGGGCGATGAGAAAGTAAACAGACGTTGAGGAGCACAATTTCACTCTAAAGATGTCACCGTAACAACACGTTATTCAAAATCACTTTACAGTATCTAGTAGTGTTTTTTTTTTGTCACCCTTGACAAACAAAGAGCATCGGTGGTCTAGAGACAGCACGTTCATCTAGAGTTCCTAAGGTTATAGCATTGATTACGCTAAAGATTTGAATTAACTTCATTGCTCCGATAACTCTAAAGATTCCTTGTATCTCTGTTGAGCTTCGTTGATAATATTACTTTTGCAAACACAGAACCTACAATGTAGGTGACTTATTTTCGTGAATTGTGTGGTTGGATCAAACTACAAGTAGTTAAATTACTATCTGAACGAAACGTATTTTTTGTCGATGAGATACTGAAATGAAATCGACGAACGTGATAATTTAGAAAAAAAAAAAAAAAAAAAAAAAAAAAGAACACGAGAATTGATATCCACGTATGATTATTCATTCAAAGTGTTTTATGGTTCAATGAGGGTTTAAAGCACAAATGTGATTACACTCAGTCAAATGCCTTATCAGAAGTGATCAAAATAGGACTATAACCGTGATCTATTCTTTCAAATACATAATTAACAAATAAAAAGTATCCGCTTTTTAAGATATTGCATCCTAAACACTCAGCTGTCATCTGTAAGGAATGCACTTCTAGTAAATGGCAGTTTATTTAGGGAATATATCGGATTACACCACACGTGAGCATCAAGCACCCTTTGTCAATCTTATGGATACGGAACGTATTTTTTCTTAAATTTTTTTTTGGCAAAATCATCTTCCTTGAAAAAAAGGCAAATCAATATTCAGGAAAAAGGATCGCTTAAGATTACAAGTTAATGTTTTGTTCCGCCTCCCAAGTAAAATTTAAACATTATCTAACGATTTGATTAGGAACATATTTTGAACTCAAAATACTAATTAAATCATTGAATAAACAAATGTTATACTAATTCCATGCACATCTTCAGTACAAGAACTATTTAGTCCATTTGGAGATCAGCATTCAGTGATCAGTCCAAATGCAGTAACCATTATGACACTGAGGCTTGTCGAAAGCTACTTTTTTAAAGTGTACTTATTTGAATTTTCTATAATCTACAAATATACCTACCGTATCGTCATAATCGGGTTCATGCTCTTTGAAATCCTTAATAAAGAAATCCTGTGTTGTCACAGACATATACTTATTGTATGACCTCTGTGACCCTGCTGATGCTGGAAGCAGATTACTGCTGTCATCATACACAGCGCGTAGCTGTCGTGCCACGTAGTTTCCAGAAGGCAGCGGGTCTGGGATTATGTGTGGATGTTCCTCCACTTTCAATATGTCTACCGCCGTCATAATGCGGATGCTGGAACTGAGTTTTCGTTAATTCAGTCACTCCATTGGTTTGATCCTGAGGGCTTGTTCCAGTGAAGGCTCATGGGAAAGTCATTAGGATTAATCAATGTTTGAAACACTTGTAAAACTTAATTACACTATGAAGGTTGTCAATAGGTATTTTAACTCTTATTAATCTCATAAATATTTGGTTTCTTAAGCTTTAACAATCGACATGGTATAATCTTTCCCAAAAGTTGTAATAATCTCTTCGTTGTTGGTCCACTAACTTAGTCCTGTTGGCAACGCCAACATAAGGATCATCATATAAATTGTTACACTCTTTGAGGACGTAGATGCAATAATTAAAATCCAATTAAAGCATTGAAGGTACGTTGGAGGAAGATGGACCTAAAATAGTTCATTAAAATTTCAATAAAGCTATAACATTTCTACAAAAGGCGTACATTTTTTAAATAACTTAGTTTTGGAAAAAAAAATATTAATAAAACGCACGAATTTCAATGAATGTCAAATGCGAAACCCATTTGGTCCCCTTGTTTTTTTCGGCATTGATTTTGATAAATAACTGATTTGCAGATTAATGCTTTATAAACATTAAATATTAGCATATGTTTTTATCAGATATGTTTATCGTGACACTTCTATTGTCATGCGAGGGTATCGGTAATTCAAACCCAGTAATGGGTATCACTGTTAGATAAACCCCGGTCTCCCATTCAGCCCTTAGATACCAATGTTTCTACCAGTCACCTGCATCGTTACATTTGTAACAATCTTAAATGACTAATGATATTTACATAATTCAAAAGCAAAGAGTTTTTCTTTGGTTTAGGGATGCATACACTTTATTTAATTCACCAACAATTTAACGAATCATTAATTTTGATTATTTTTCATGACCCTTTAAATTTGTACTTAATAAGACAGTACAATGTATAAGTTTCATCTCTAAAAGAGTAAGAATGGATTTCTTTCCTAAATTATTCATGACGAAGTATTAATTCAGAAATTGTATATCTGAAGAATTTTGCATACTTCTAAGAAGACCTTGAAAATAATAAAAACAAATCAAGCATAGTCTACATTTTCTTGTTCATCTAACAAAATGAATAATAATATTTATGCAACAGTCGTCGTAACATCAAATTCTATTGATTAATCAAGGAAACCAAGATTTTAGCGGAAACTAAAAGAATGTTATCCAGGGACAAAGCTCAGACATGGGGAACAGATATACACAACAAAGAAAATAAAATAACCAAAATAATACTTACAGAGTAACAAAATTAAATGAGCAACTCTGACTCCACAAAAAAGAATGGACCAAGTGCACAGGTAGGGTAAGCATTCTCTATTTTTTTAGAAAAACCCGCCGAGTTGCACATAAACAAGTCTAGGGAAGAAGAAAGAGGAAAGAAAAGCTATGACACGAAGAACAATTGTTTTCATTGTGCAGATGTATACACCACAACGATCCACGAGTTCATGATGACAACCATAAAACTTCTATAGTGATGACTTTATCTTGTAGCTATAAAACCCTGTTTTAGAAGCTTAATTGTAAGAAGTCTAGTGCGATACAAAGTCTGCGTATTTACGGCAAGCTCTGGCATAAAGTATAAGTTGAGATATGAAAACTCCATAGAATAATGGCGTGTTCGAATATCAATTTAGCATCTGTCTTCTTCATTGTTGTTACCACTACAGACACTGTGAAGTCAGCCTCATATCTTGACCTACAGTTAGAAATCGATGGTAAAGGAAAACTATTGACCAAATTTTACGACAAACGTGATGACTTTTCATTCAGAATTGTCAACTTTCCTTTCATCTGTGGCAACATCCCATCGGCACCTGCGTATGGAGTGTTCATATCACAACTCATACGTTTTGCCAGAGCTTGCTGAAACTACGCAGACGTTTTGTATCGCGCTAGAACTCTAACAAATAGGCTTCTGGAACAGGGTTATGTTGCTACAAGATTGAAGTAATCACTACAGAAGTTTTAATGTCGTCATCATGAACTCGTGGATAGTTATGGTGTATCCATCTGCACCATGAAAACTGATTTATTCAACGGGTCATAGTTTTCCTTTCCTCGTTTGTCTACCCCGGTCTTGACTTTTTATGAGCAACTCGGCGGGTGTTTCTAGAAAAGCAGAGGACGCTTACCCTACCGGTGCACCTGGTCCATGCTCCCAGTTTTTAGTGGATTCCGAGTTGCTCATTTGCCTTTATTACTTTGTATGTATGATTTTAGTTACTTTATGTTCTTTGTTGTGTATGTCTGTTTTCCATGTCTGGTCTTAGTCCCTGGATTACATTCTTTTGATTACCACTATAACCTTGGTTCCCTTGATTACTCTTACCAGTAGATGCAACTCTAAATATTCATTATAATTTTGATTTACGCTACACTAAATATTAATTTACAGATATATTTGACGGGTGTATAAAAATAGAAAAAAATGTATTGACGATTTATTGTTGTAATCGTTGGAGTTATGTGTTTATGCCGACTTGATAAACTCACGAGAGTTGCTGCTATAAACTCTGTTTGCACTCATCACATAAATGATTACAGAGCTTTTATCTCCTTAATAGCATATTGACAACCCATTTAACTACCCATCAAGAAGTACACTATTATCAATTAAAAGAATACACACAGAAACTGAATATCAAATTAACAACCCGGACTCCAATAAACACTGGCAGTGTGGACCAGGTGCATCGGTAGGGTACGCGTCCACTGCTTAAGAAAAAAAAGCCGAATGGCTCTTATTATGTCAAGGACCGGTATTTCATCTCTAAATGATTAATTAAAACGCAAAATTACTTTAAGGACACCACAAGAGTCCAACCAATTTCTATATGAATACTCTATGCACCAAAACGAATTCCTTGACGCGTATTCTGTACAAAACCCTTTCAGGTTACAGATTGAAATTATGTCATTGCTAAGACATTTTGTTACGCACACTCCTGACAGTCTATAGAAAGAAACAAATTGATGTTAACGTCACGTATGTAACACAGCCAATCACGCATGTCAAAGTGGAGGCGCATTCCTGACAAAATCATTTGGAGTATGGAATATACGAACAATATTCCAATATGCCTATCTCTATTTCTAATTGGTTTCATTACTAATTTGTTTGATGCTTTATTTTGATGTAAATGTGATATGTCTAGATCCATTAACTCAGACAAACAGAATTGACATATCATGTTATTATTGTGGTCATCATGAGTAACTTGATTATTTTGTGGCAAAGACTGATTACTCTTTTTATTGCAGGTAGTTTCGACCTTTGGATTAAACGATATTTATGGTAAGCACGATTACTTATGTACTATTCGTTACCGAACATGCATTAGTCTTATTTTTTCATGACATATTAATATTTGGGATTTTCAAATTATAATATACTAGTATTATATAGGGCATCGCTTATTCTTTTTATTTCAAAACAAAAAAGCATGAAGTTTCACATAATATTATATTCTAGTTTGCCAATTTTGTTCTTTGCATTTCACCCACGTTATACACAAACTTTATTATTGACATATGCTCCCAAATTTGCTTCCTACAATATTTGAAATAGCGACTCCAACATGGTAGGAAGGAAAAAAAACCAACTAATACACATATGTATAGTGGCAAATCTTTTGAATAATTTAAAAAAAAAGAAAAATATAATTGGTAGTCATTTGTACCATATATCTGATTGTTTTTTTTTTCGTATTTGTAGTATTTAATTCTACATGTTTTAATATATACCTAACTTATATTTTTTCTCGTTAATATCTTGAACAAGGGTAAAAAATTTACGACGTTGTCGAATGCAATCTGGTTTAATACAAGGCGAAGATCGACAAATTTTCTTTGTACAGTAATTGTTAAAACTTGTAACGGAAATATGATATGAAACAAAATTAATTCTGCTTGTAAATTGTTTGATCAATATGTAATAATAGCTGTGGCAGTTACCTTTTGAATATTAAGTATCAATCTCTGTAAGTATAATGCAGCAGATGAAACATAACATGAAATAAATAACGGTTTGAGTTGACTATTTGTACAACTAACCCAAGGAATGAAGACAAAATATGCCATATGATTTAATTAAAATATGTTATAATTTAATTAAAATGCACTGTGAATGCACATTTTGAGGGCAGATAACTATGTCAATAACCTCAATTTTATTACATTCCCCCAAAATTCCCAAACATATTCAGTGATGCAGAGATGAAATAGTAGTCGTTTAAAAAATTAATGAAAACACTTTATTGAGAGAAAACATATGATCAGATGGGAGGTTTTTTAAGAGCATCTTTCGGGTTTTTCTAGAAAAGCAGAGGACGCTTACTCTACCGGTGAAGTGCACGTCAATATACCAAAGTCAGTGTCTTGTAGCTTTACAGATAAAACAATTACATTCGGTGTACGTTCACTATTACATTTGTACTTAAATTCAAGCACTGCATGAAAGAGCGAAACAGAAACCAGTGGAAAAAAATATTTGAAAAAACACTCAGGTTTAACAACGCAATGAATCACACAAGCGTCTGGGATATTTCAAAGCAATGCCTAAACATTAGTAACAAACCATTTTCCAACTCCTGCAATATATTAAGTTAAACTCAGCTGTTTGACCTTTGCCACGACAGGTTACCCTATATAACGGACATGTCAGTGTATTATCAAAGTAAAGTGCCAGTTTTTTTTTTAATTCAGTGTTTTTTTACTCTACACTTTCAATAGAAGAACCTTAAATTTTTCATTTACCCTTTTGAAATCAAATTATGCATCGTAATGGCAATTGAAGCAAAATCTAGAGAGGAATACATAACACCATTAGTCTTATGTAATACAATTAACATTTTCCTGTTCCACTATTTCTTTCCACAATTTGTTTGAGAAATCCATTAACTGCGTGCATCTTGTAATCATTCCAGCAGATATGATAAATTACATGATATCAGATTAATCCGCCTCCGTCTATTGCTGTTCCGAGACTGATCGTCCATGATTTAGGTATATTGGTTGTTAAGATTCAGTCAGACTACCATTTTTATTAACCATATCTTTCATGTATAAATTCTTCTTTAAAGTCCGTAAAGGTGCACTATTCTTAACTCTATAACCGATTGTAGAAAAAGAAAGAAGTCGTGTTAAATCCCATTTTTTTAAAAGGATCTAATTAAAATTAAATTTGTGATCATGAGTTACTGTAGGAACCAGGGAAACTATTGGTAGTATCCTACTTAGACTGATAAAATCTAGGTATCAGTTTCTAAAATGAATAAGCATTTTAAGAATCAACAATTATAGCATTCAATATAAATCTGAAGTACTTGAAAACTATTCTAAAAATAACTTTATTTTGCTTATTTTGCTACCATACATGTACATCTAATGCTCGAGGACAAGTTTTGGGCCCAATATCACTGTTATCCGTTGTCCTCACATGGTGAAATACGTAAACATCAGTGAAAATTTTCTTTTTGAAAATGTGTAAGAACCAAAGATTGTTTAATATTTAAGTTAATGTTAAACCTTTTTATTAAAGCCTAACCATAGACTATTGCGAGAAAAAAAGTTTGTTCTCATATCCTTTGAGTTTTATCTTGCATTTTAACAACTGTGATGATAGCTTCGAAGCAACAAACTTATCATTTACATTAACCCAGGGAAAATGTTTTATTTCTTGGCAAAATTATGACTTACTATACTCCATACGTCAGTTCAACAGTGTCCTATTCCATACGTCCGTTCAACAGTGCCCTATTCCATACGTCCGTTCAACAGTGTCCTATTCCATACGTCAGTTCAACAGTGTCCTCGTCCATCTTGATGAACCGTTTTAATGAATACAATTCAAGTTGTATTTTTGTTAAGTAATTGTCCCGATAAGTTCGTCGTGTCACTTTGTTCTTTTGAAATGCAAATGACAGTAGTTGATTACTACACTAGACAAAAAGGATGAAACTAAAGTTTCAATGCGCACGTGTAAGCGAATCTGGTGACCCAAGCATTTTAAAAATTTAAATATGCCTGTTTTATTATAAAGTCATGTAAATGTATTAATGTATGTTTTGTTATGTTTTAGCTTTTTTGCTAAATTGCACATTCCACAATAAAACAAAAGTAATTTGCCACCGTAAATAATGCTACTAATTTAAATCTCAATATTGCAGTTTATGCTTTTCCCCCTATTGGTTCATGGCTCTTGTCCTGACATTTATACCCTTTCAACAAATTGTACTTTCATCTTATCAGTACCGAATAAATGGTGGCCTTGGTAGTTGTTTTTTTCCTGTCTTCTATTCACATTTGCCTCAGGTTCTGTACTATTTGACAACTAGCATGTGTCCTCTATGTTCAGATAAACAACAACAAGTATGTAAATGCGTCACAGCCGCAACAATTCAAGCTTGCATTACTAAGTTTTAGTCTATCTAAAGTGCATTTTTCCAGACAATTGCAAAAACAAACAATTCAAAATGTTTTGGATTTACAGTGGTTTTTTTTTTATAAATATGTATCATATATGTATTACTTTATATATTCATTTTTCATGATTGATGAATGTTTTTCGTTTTATTTACTATATGCAACATTTAATTTTATTGCTAATAAAAGTGTTATTGTAATATACACGCTGTATATACAACCGGTACTCTAAGTGAAAAAGAAGTAACTGATGAATGCCACTATTTTGTATAATAAAACAAACAACATAAAATGCCATATCATAAATATGTTTTGTTTTTAGTTGTCCGTTTTGTTTCCAAACTTGTGTTCGTTACCGCATAAAACAAATGTTCGTGCATTCCAAAATAATAATAATATTAAATAAAAAAAAATAAATAAATAAAAAATAAAAATAAAAGAAATATAAAATTCAATGAAGACAGGATATAGTCTGAATCCCCTTATACATAATAATGAAAATATATGTGCACTTAAGAAATCCTTTCCATAAATTCACCTCCAATTATAAAGTAATATACTTTCTGTCTAGTCCTTTTCTTAGAAATTAATTTGACATATTTTCTAAATTTTCTGTTAAGTTATCTAAGTGTCAAATTTTATCAGTTGTTTGTGAAGAAATATTGGATTCTTATTCTTTTCCTGGAGAATAGATTGATTATATTTGCCATTGCTCTAAGGCACTTTTTATCAGAATGCATTTACCACTTAACTTAATTTAAATCTTGATATTGATCTTGTTTGCCCCGTGTGTGTGGTGTATGTGGAAAGTTGGGGGGGGGGAGGGGGAGACATGGGTGCTGGGTTGACTCAAGTCGTAGGTCATTACTTTAAATAATGTAATATAAAGCGATCTATTTGGTGTGTTCATTTTCGACATTAGGTTATTTTAATTCTCAAGTCAAGTAAGCAACTAAGCCAGTGGACAGTAATCTAACCACATTCGTAACTACACAACATTTCTCGTTGCACGAAGGAATACTTCGTACGCACTATCATACAAGACTTCATATCCATTAACAGAATCTAAAACTGTACCTACATGTAGTCTGGTTTAATTTATATTTATTGAAGGTCTCTATATGAATCAAACAAAATAAATTGGAATGACTCATTCACGTCAAAAATACCACTAAACTAATAATTGTATTTAACCTAAAAGCTATCTTCTGTATTTGGAATAATGATTATTTGATCTCTTCAATGTTAGAGAGTTTTGATAAGTTTTCAATCGAATGATATTCCATTTGGCAGAGTTACCTGCCATTAAGCTGCTCGTTTACATGCATTTAATTGGATCTATAACACATTTTTCCAGAAGGTTATAGCATGTTATAGTCATTACTCCTTAGATCTGATGATTTAAGTAGTGAATTTAGATTATCAAATCGGTGGTTTTCTGCCTGATTCTTACAGAGACTGGCTAGCATTTTTTTCCCTTCGCGTTAAATATGGAAAATATATAATCATTTTTAAGCGCTACTTAGAAGTAAGACAAACTGTTGAGTTTCTGGCGAACCATGTTAGGAACAAAGATCATCTTCCTGCATCCGATGTTATGTTTTATGTAAGGCCAAGTACAGTTTCAATCGATCTTACCCGTAATCAATGGCGATTCCTTTCCCTATGATTTCACTGATTGCACTTCATGATGAATAATAAACTGTTGTTAAATATTGGCCAAATATACCGAAGCGTCAGCAGTTGGATGATTAAAATACGTAAAAATCCCAAAACATGGCCTAAACGTGAAAACACGAGACAGAGTTGACAACATACACAATGTAGCGAACCAAATAAAAAACAGTTTACACATATAAACTAAAGATAAGGGAAACAAGACGTCACACAAATAAAGCTAAATCAATAGCACTGTGAACTCCCTAAAAACCGGCTTTAGCATCAGGTGCTCCCGAAGTGTAAACATATCCTGCTCCATCAGCAGCACCAGCCATCTAGCAACAATACAGGTGATTTCTTTTTTCATACAAAACAGTAAGTATCATACAAATGAAGACAGTTGACAGAAAATATGATGTCATATTAAAAAGGTGCTGGGTGACTTTTTAAAACTGTAACGTAATGTCTTTTTGTCGTTTTCTTATTATTGTAGGTATTTTACCTCCGAGATGAATAGATCGATATTGGCAATATTGGAATTAAAGAACGATCACTCACCGAGGTGAAAGAAAGGAAATAAATCGTTATGTAATGATGATTGTCTATCTGCAAATTTAGCAATTTATCTATGAGTTATAAAATGGATTTAGCTATTAACGACATTTTATCCGAGTTACATGTTATGTACATTACTTCTGGGATTATTATGCCGGTTTTTATCACTCTTGGCTTGATCGGAAATATAGTAATTCTTATTGTTTTGTGCGGGAAGTCGATACGTGGTGCTCCAGTTTGTCTTTTGCAGGCTTTAGCTATTCATGATGTCTTAAATATGCTATATTCAATATATTCAGACGTTTATCCCGCTATTACGACATATCAAAAAGCAAGAGAATTTGTCAGCAAAATACATACCATTAAAGCATTACCCAAAGAACAACAAAAAATATACGAAAATTTCAATTTTACAGAATTTTATCAATTCTTTAAATCTTTAGACATTCATATAAATGACTCCATGGTAATTATTCAAATACCAAATGATAGAAATGACTCTGTGGCCTATCAGACACTTGATAGTAGTAACATAATTGAGTCTACGTATAGAGATATCATAATGACAACACATCGGAATCAATTTACTGATGAAGACCGGAAAGATTTTATTATTCGAGGTATAGACAGATTTATAGGCTATAATATTATTTATACAGGGCTGTTGTTAGCTCTTTGTTTGACACTAGAGAGATGTATAGCAGTGCTATTTCCAATGAAAGCTGGAAAATATCTGACCATAAAACGAACTCGGATATTAATCGTTGGTGTATTATTTATTAGCTTGTTAGTGAATGGACCACAGTTAATTAAAGAGATTATTGTAGTTTCTGAAAACCCTGAAAATCTTATTAACGTTGAAAAAGGTCTTATTTTGTCATTCCGTTCTACGTATGAGAGATTTTACGTCATTTCCTCTCTACTTGTGTGCATCGTTTTAGTCGTTTTAAATTTCGTTTTGCTGTGGAAAATTCGGACGTACCGTAAATCGCTAAAATTAACTAAACACACGAAAAGAGTTGAACGCAATGACGTGAACCTTTCGGTTTTGGTAGTCGCTCTAGTATTTTTCCAGTTACCACATTCTATCTTTGTTATTATTATTGCTTTTGTTACTAAGAAGTTATATTTAGACGATTTTACCACCATTACGCGTGCGTCTATTATTATTCGACTCCTTTACATCATACAGTCGGCTTTGAACTTTGTTATATATTGTCTATTTGCCAAAAGATTTCGTGATCTACTGCATATACACTTTAAACAGTTATGTCAGAAATGTTTAAGACCGAAGCCTCAAACAGGCATTCGGAATACTGGCAATCGGATAGACTTTCCAGTTGTGAAAAGAATATCATTCGGCAATTTACTAGAAATCAAAATCGATGTTAACATGGTTAAGCAACATCCGTTTAACTTAAATGATACATGTATTAATTTGTGTATGCAGATTTTCCACTGTATAATTTGTAATCTTTGCTTTGTCGAGTTCCATTAGATAACTTTATATTACTAAATGAGTTATTACTAAAGACGGAAAATGTACAACTTTGTTGGAAGACACATGTGCACCTGGTACAAGTTTTTACTGGAGTCCGAGTTGCTCATTTACTTTTGGTGCTTCGTACGTATTATTTTGGTTATTTTATGCTCTTTGTTGTGTGTGTGTTTGATTTCCCGGTTTGGTTTTTGTCCCTGGATTACATTCTCTTGATTTCCGCTAGAATCTAGGTTCCTTGAATCCCTTTATCTGACCTCCTTCCATTTCGAGATTTTTTTCAGCAAGGCGCATTTGCACATCTGTAATATCTGTCATCTAAAACAAATATATATTGCATTGGTAGTTGGTGTCCTCTTGAGGATTTAAACATTGGTTGTTTTCTGTATATACTTTATTTCAGTTTTCAATTTGAATCCAGAATGATTCCAATCAGAAAACCAAATACTGGATGTGCATATTTCACAACTACAATTATAAAACAAATAACTACTGAATTTGCCCCCTAGTGTGATTTACCTTATCAAAAATGGCCATAAAAAATGCATTGAAATGCAACAAATGGTCCTAACCTAAATAAAAAATAGTAAATACTTACAGAGATCACCAAAAGGGTTTCAAGAAGTGTAAAAAAAACACCATTAAGTAAGCTGTGAAGGTCCCGATAACCAGAGTATAATAAGACCAAAGGTAACAGAACAATGATAAATTCCAAAAACTAAACGGAAGTAACGGAATAGAGATATTAATGACAAGTATCTTCTAATGTTGGAACAGGTCTGCGGAGGGGTTAAACTAGTTTTATAAGGCCTTAACCATTAAATGTCATGTAAAAATGAAGGCTTAATGTTCCTGAACATCTGTACATTCATATTGTTGTAAGATATGAATGTTTATCTGTATTTAAATGTTTCTACACAGGTTTAGCTAATTAGTATATACAGCGACAAGGGAATATCAAGGAATGACGTGATCGATGAGAATACTACTGTGATTTAACGTTATTTGTTCTATTAAAGTTGAAACCGTGATTTCTTATAAATACACAATGCACGTTTTACTTTATATGGTTACAGATTAGAAAGACAGGTTTGATCGAGTCACTACTTAAGGTGAAATATGCTTATAGACCTGTCAAATAGTTTAATTTCATACTAGTATCAACAGAAAATATGCTTTGATATATCCTTAATATCATGGAAAAAATATACATCAATCCAACGATGGGGCATTTCAAAAGTTGCTTTTCAAATTTCATATAGGACTAAAAAACAATCAAAATTGGAGGCACTATTGGTTAAAACATTTCGTTTCTGTCATTTATTCAAATACATGTATTTCTTTTCTATGCTGGTTAAGTACTCAGATGAAGTAAAATGGCTTAACTTAATGAACCAGTATCTATATATGTAACTCGAATTTTCAAGCCTTACCGTTTTCAATGTAGCAATCGATAGTGAGTGGAGTATAACGACTGAATTATTCGGGTTACCATAAATGTGATTTCAAAGAATTAAGTAACATTTTTGTTGATTGAGTTGTTTGAAAAAAAAACTAATATTTTAGAATGTGTTTGATAAACAATTTGAGAATTAAAAGTGTGTTTTCAATTTCATTAATTTATCCTTGGTTGAACAAAATGAAACCATAACATTTAAAGCATACGTTCTACTCATATTTGTCATAGAGATCATTTAATAATCTTGGTGTTGGATGATTTTTGAAAAATGGGGATTTTTATAGAACATATTCAAAACTTCAAGCATAATGTCAAGTGTCAACAATTGCATTTACCCTATTTTAATACTAAATATGTACTCAAAATATCGAAGGATATGTCTTTTGTCAGCATTTATTCATTTCAAGGTGATAATTTTTAACACTTCTTCACATAGAAACAATTAAATGTCTTCTTGTGCAATTACCTTGAAAATAGAGTCAATTTTGTGTTAAACGGATTGGGTTAATATTCATATTCTGGTAAAAAAAAGCAGTCCTCAAACTAATGGGATATGGAGTCTTTGACCTATCAGCCTTTTGATTTTGAACAAAATGACTGTCTAATATGAATTTATCTGATTAAAATTTCACATGAATATAAAAATGTATATCCCTGCATAAAAAAAATCTTTCGGGTGAAATGGTGACTGTAATATTCCATTCGCATTTCCGTCATCCACTATTTATAAACGTTTCATTTCAGTTCACTTTGAGAACCATACACAATTGTTTTTCCTTGTGCTTACTCATCTGAATTCTCACTCAACTGAAACTATTTTTTCATCTTGAAAATATTCGTCAATGCTGTCAATGTATGTTAAGACGTCACATCTGCAGTGGGAGGTAACACATTTTTCCTAAATTCTGTCACGGTGTTAATATTTCCTGATGGTCTATAGTGGGCCACTACTACATACTTGTCACTTCCTCTAACTTTCGAAATTCCGATGCCTATCTCTGTAGAGGATTTCCATATCATTTGAGTGAAGTTCATACATGCTACAAAAACAATAATGAGTCATTGCAAAATTAATTGGGTGCAATATTAAAAAGTCGTAAAACTCGATAATACCACGTTCATTGAACATTAAAACCATGCTGACTCTAAAAAAAACCATACCGAATGAAAAAAAAGAAAGACAGAAGCAATGAACAATATAATGGAGACAAATAGTCATCAGTGCAGACAAACAGTGACTAAGGATATTTACAAATGAACCTGTTATGTTCAACTTTTGTGCTGTTCTACAAACACCCAACGAAAAAATTTTAAAAATGTACCATAAATATAAGAGGACAAGTATGACACATCGATCAAATCTGCCCTCCTTTTGGAGATGGACACGCCATATACCCAATCACCAACATTAATACAGAACAGATATAGACTACTGAATAAATGAGGAACCCCGGTTTCATTAAACGCTTTGTGTACGGACTAGATAAAACGGTAGGGTAAGCAACATCTTCTTTTTAGTTGCTCATATGATGTCAAATTTACGCTAAAACGAAGGAATGTAATAACAACATTTAGAACAATTCTTGGCGGAAATATAGGATCGTAATGATCAAACGAATTTATGATGTCGATATAGTATTCTTCTCCTTCCATGTAAATGTATACGTTTTAAGATCAGTTAATATATATTTACTCTATTCAACTTTGAACTTCTCCGTCCATGTAATATTGGACAATAACGTGGGAAAGTTTCTCTGAAAGGCAAGCATCTCCTTTGTGTAGGAAATAATTTCAATGGGGCCCTTTTTGCTTATATCCTGTATCTTTCTGTGTGATTGCGTCATTATCTATATGATGCAAACTAAATTTGTTACAGTTTGAATATTCTTTGCTTCGTCTGTCATATCTTTACTTCGAATGTTTGCTATGGCTTTAACCATGTAGACTTCACTTCTTTATTGTGATGATCATATTGTTTACATTAACACGATCAATAATTAAAATGACGACTGAAGATATTTGACAAATGGAAAACCATAATATTGTAATATTTAAACGTCGTCGTGGCTTCTGAATTCCGTATACCGGGTTATTTTTACGAGTGTGAAATTCGGCGATAGGTATAAAAAAAAAGTTTCGCATTTCTTATTTTGGTGGATGCAAAGTGGTGCACGAAGTGCATGAGCCAAGAGTAAATATTTCAACGAAATGGTTTTGGTGTTTTCAGACAGACCTCTAAAAGTAGCACCTTGTGGAAATCACCCGCTTTACGGTGTCTTAAGTTTGTTGAGCTTTCCTCGGTTTTTCAGTTGAATAATGCTTATCAAATTACAATGAATGCAGCTGGAGAAAGTCATGACATTTGTACTATTATTAATATAGGGATGAACTTTTCAGAACATCATTTGTTTTGCAGGAAAAGTAATATCCAGAATTAGAACCATAACAAACATTTAAAAAAAACTGAAATTAATATTGCTGTTAACTAAAGTACCTTTATTCCACTGTGGATTGGAATGGTCATAATTCTCAGTTTCTTTATACCATAATTGTGTAACCGAGTTTCCACTGGGTCTCTTTCCGTTCGTACCTAAGATAACCACATTTTCTCCTCTTCCTTAAAAGTAAATTGACAACTCGTGAGGTTAAACCGAAGTCAAACCAAAGTGAAAGCTTAATAAGACCGTTGATATCGGACCCGTAACAATGAGACCAAAGTGGACACATTATTTTAGCTTAACAAAGTTCTGCTTTTTGATTTAGATTATTTGATTGACATAGGATAACACCTTTACTAGAATCAAAATGGCTCCTTTTGGTCTCTAACCCTAAACAGTTCCATTCAAAACCTACAAAAATCGTATTATGGTATGACACCCTTCCACTACACCATGTTATTGTCAGGACATCAGGAAATCCTAGTTCCTGGACATTTTAAGGCCCTTAAGTTGATGTCACAGACCAAAAAATCAAGCATAGCCTTATTTTGTGTTATTGCATGTAATAGTACAATCAAGAAATATATTTAAGCACATTTACTCAAGGTTTTATCAGAACATAAGGAAATGCTTATACTGCTCCCTTTTTTGTCCTTTTTTTTCTAAATTGTCCAAGTCGTAATCCCCAAGAAATCGTTAGTCAAGGGAAAGGGCTATACAATCCTGAAATCGGGTTAATGTCAGGACAACATATAACATATGTTTGATTGGTCATTTTTTTCTGCAACATGTAAAAATCAATACAATACGTTTTATATCACTTTTATTCGTAAAAATACACACCTGGAAATTCACTGAACTGGATAAAGCCTTTTTCTGAGATGATGTCAGCCCACATCTGCGTATCACGAGTCATGTCATCTGACAATTTTAACTGTTTGCTGCCATGGAGCTTGCGCAAGGCATTGTGGGACTTCAACATTTCATCTCGAAAATCTGAACATTCTAAAAGAAAAGGCATATAAAGTTAACGTATGGTCTGTATAACAAATAAGAACTCACGAAAATAACAAAAAGAAAAAAAATCAAATTTAACAAACAACACAAAAGATTAATAAGGTCTTAAATTTAAGCAAACAGAAGTTATATGCAAAATTGTGAGCCTTAAAAGAAGGTGATGCATACACCTTTTGCAAGATTTTCTATTTCTTAATTGAATAGTTATCTGTTACATTAATTCGATAAACTTTTGTGCTTTGTGCAATATTCTTATTACAATATTGGGAAATGAAATAAATTTGATAAAATATGAGTTTTTAAGTAATATTGCTTGCTTTGTCATTGTATTATATTGATATACTTTATATCGTGCAGCGAACTTTATCTTCATTTATGTTGAGATTTTGTCTCTAGCCATCTTATACTATTGTCATTTATGGGATGACAACCAATGAAAAAATTTTAGTCATCTCAAAATCGTTATTACATTTTACATGCACATTAACTTGCATAAACGCGCAAATGTCTCGTATCATAAAAGTTATATTCGGATTCAATTAATTTTAACGATGCCCAAAGACTATCGTAGAATTATTCTTCCATTAAATGTTGTAAAATGATATGGAAGCTATAATATATCGGACTTTATTGCCTCTTAGCAATCGACCAGGGAGATCGTGCAATGCGATTCACGTAACCAGCCTTAAAAAACGACGTAAATCACCCTGTATAATAAATTATGAAAGTATGACTACATTAACTACATTACAATAGATGAGCAAAATGTGGTTCTTTTAAAAATGATTTATTCAAGTTCCACTTCTTGTCATGAAGTTCATACAAAGGCAAAAAAGTACATAGTTATATTTACGAACTTCTTTTCTTTAAATATTCGATCTGGCCTGTGTTTATGAATGATGTTAACATAACCAACTAACCAACCAAAGCCTTTCAAACTTTAAAACAATACCTTGAACGATAAAATACAGATAAAATTCACCTACCATAGATAGGGTATTTTAAGCGGGATGTAAATTGGTTCAAAATCGCAAAATTTTAAACCCACAAAAAAAAAAATAATAAAAAATAAAAAAATTGAAGTTTAAAGATTTGAATTTAAAAAAATGTCGAAATTTTGGAAGTAAAGAAAATTAAATAGAATTTACATGAAATTCTTAATGCGTCGATAGGTCGGTACATGATAGTGCAATCTGTTCATTACTGGAAATTATGAGAAAACGCAACTAACAACAGGAATCATTGTTAGTTTTAATTAAGAGCAGGTTTGTTGTATTGTTTAATTGGTAGATACACGACGCCAAAGTGCACAAAATTATTCTTCATCAGTTTATATGTCTTTATGATATGGCTAACTTATTGAATTACAATGTAGGTATGAACCAGTATGGACCTTTTGATGCATTTCAATTCTAGCTGGTATTCTAATGTAATTAAGAAATTATTGTTATTTTGAAGAAATTTCAAAATGCAAGTTTTAATTGTTGTACTTGTTAGTTCATCGCAGTCCCCGGGATAATTAAATAAGACATCGTTATAGTTTTTGAATGCACAGTGAGAACTATCAGCAACACCTTTCCTTCCTTGTCATAAATTCTTAAATTGAACATTTGTACCTTAAAAACAGATGTATAATTTTTTAACCATATAAATAAAATATTCGGTATAATAGTGGGAACAATTGTGTTTTCTGAAATTGCTACACACTCTTAATATTGCATTGTTGATAAAATACATTTGTGTAAAAGAAAATAAAACGTAACACAACTAATATACTTCTGTGACAGTGACATGGTACACGTTGAGATAAACCATCAATTCACTTTTCACTCTTCCGTCTATCCTGGACTTGACTTCTAATAAGAAACTCGGCGGGTGTCTCTAGAAAAGCAGAGGACGCTTACACCACCGATGCACTTGGTTTTTGCTCCAAATTTGTAGCGGAGCCCCAGTTGCACATTTAATTTTGTTTTTTTTTTTAAAGTATTATTTTTGTCCATGAATTGCATACTTTTGATTTCCGCAAGAATATTGGATCCCTTGATTAATCATTCTTTAATTGTAGTCTTCTGTATGTTATGTTTTATCTAGCTATTTGGCATTATTGTATGCATGTGTTCCGTTCTTTTCACTTTATTTTTTCTCGCTTCAACTTCATTATTTTAGTATCACCTTTCATTTCTCATTCTAATTTCAAATATGCAAGTAGTGCAGATGGTAACAAATTATCCAATGTATATCTAAGAGATTTTTAGTTCTTTTTGTATACATTTATTTAATTTTGTTTTTGAACTTCCTTAGTATGCGGTTATAATGCTACAAATGACACATAAGTGTATGAACCAATTGTTAATCATACAAAAAATTACAATATTTATTCACGAGTATTATTCTAATATCTTGGACAATTCTTATATTGGATAGTATTCTTAGGATAACTCTGGTAATGCAGTGTATTTCAAATTTTGTAGCAGATATGCTATAAGTCTCTATGACCAATACCCATTTGAGGTTAGGGTAAAGCAGATTTTCTTGATATTTGATAATTCAGCATCCTGTCACGCCAACCCGATTAACAAAACGAAAATAAGAATTATTAAACCCGATTGCATATTCATATTATAGGTCAAACATCAGGCGTAATTCTGTAAATCTTACATAACCTACATACTGTTTAGGATATATAAAATGTAAAAATAAGAAATCAAACCAATAGGTGGGATCGTCACGTGTGACATTCATTTAGGAGATATCATATCATTCTCCACTTTTTGTGATTAAAATCTATAAAAATTTAAATCAACGCAAAGATGCCAAACGATCCCTCTTCAGCTTCCGAACTCCCTACTATGTCATCTTTTGCAACAAGTCATACAAATATAGCATACACCTGCTTCGTTTTATTTTTTTTTTTGTGTAAACAACTAATGGGAAGCATGTTAAGATGCCAATACTCAAGATTATTCAACTGCTTTTATGTAAGCAATTTAGTAAGTTAATTATAATAACAAGCACCCTACTTCATGACCTCTATACACTCAAATCTTCTCATTATCTATTAACTAATCTAATTTAGAAACAAGGATGACATATTATCATTGATACAACAGCTGATACAGGTGATAAAGCTATGGCATAAAAAAAACTTATTATAATTATTCAGTGACAGTATTATTGTTCATGGGGTACCAATTTTCATGGTTTTCGCCCAACGAAGAGAAATTTTCCCACTCATTTGTGTGATAGAGTTTCAAATCCACGAATTCAAGAATCCACGAACTGATATTTTTCCCTCAACCGCAAATATTGGTACCCACGAAAAAAGTACCTTCACAGTAGTTCTATTGAGATACATTAATAGATTAATCCTTTGACCGATATTACGTTCTATATCAAGTACCAGTCTATATAAAATTCAAACTCTGCCAATAGTAAAGTGATTCATAATGTAGAAAAACCCACTGAGAAAGCGATGGTTTTTCAGTCTATATATGCTATAATTTACATAATAATCAATAACCACTTAAATCCACCAAATGGAACCAAACCAAGAATGATAACTCTTGCAAAGTGCCGATTTCATATACAATCTATATAGTTTTTATCTTGAAAGCACAACAACCAAATGAAAAACTAAGACTGGTCATGTGACCAGTAACTGTTTTTGAACAAGAATTAAAACTGAATTCGGTGGGTTTTTAATATGCATGAATCACCTTCTGTCTGATTTTTAGAAAGACTGCTATTTAAATTCTTGACTTTGTAAGTCCTCTGTCGCGCATAAGATACAATAACTATCTCTTCCTCTTCCCATAGACAGTATAATGATTCCCAGAGCGCAGCATAATACGACAAATAAATAACGTCCTTCCTTTGTACCATTTGACGACGACATGGATGATGTCAACACGATAACTTTATATGACCGCAATTTTGTTTTGCGTTCGTATAAAAAGCAATTACATTGGACAACGATACTAAACATATGCTTCATAAAATGTTAACACGTAAATTTCACGTGAGGGTAAATGGCGTCATATTGGCCTTCACGATGTATCCACGAGAATAACCCCACTGAGAGAAATGTCCTTATTATATGTTTTTAAAACATAAATAACGTTGAATAACTGATTACAAAGTTTAAAACTTTGTTTGACCCAACAAATCTCGAAAATAATATTCGACGGAATGTTCTAGTTTTACCGTTCTTAAAAATGAGGAAAACAAAGGGGTAAAACCATTAATTGTGTCGAACGCGTCAATCGTTTAGCTGAACTCTAACTACTGATCCACCACATTTTGTAAAAATTGAATTTCAAGTCTATTTTTTATTTTTCTTTCACAGATTTCTGAAAGGTACATATTTTCAATATAATTTCAGGCTTGTGGTTTCAGCCATATAATTTTGAGATTTTTTATCATCATGAGATCTGTTGCTTTCTGAAAAAACACCATTTCATAACTGAACAATTGCTAAAACAGAAAGAAGTTTACAATTAGACAATTTCTTATGTAATTACGAGTCAGTCAGAGCGGGACGAAAGGCAAACCGTCAAAATATCTTTCTAATTGTTATGAATATCTTTCTCCGCTGTACTTTAAAAAGTAAGATCACTTGCATGATCCTGCTAATTACTCGTTAATGACATTTTACACTGTCGGTATAGTCTATTGAATTGTAAGGTATTGTATCTTTGGCTATAAGGTGGATGTTTGCAATATCAGGAATGTTAAAACAAAACAAGAAATCAATGCAGACTAATCCAACTAATGTAAGATTTATATTTTTACTGCAAACGTTTATAAAATTTACAAATTAAGTTATGTTAACTAGAATGAAAGATGACCGTCTTATTAGATTATTATCTTAGGAAGAAATATATAATCTAACACACAATCCATACATTCATTTTGCTAATAAAGGTCTAGATTCTATAAACATTGATTGGCAACATCTTACACTGCAAGACTATTACACCACATCAGAAGTTCCTACATATTTCAAAGACTAATAAGTTTCAATTATATCCTACATCTTAATCAACTTTAGCCACTATTTTTAATCTTATAAGGCACTGCGTGATCTACAACTAACTGGTATAGAATCCAAACCATCCAACATATCAACAATGGGGATTTGAGTACCATTGATAATGCTGCATTGAAAGACATTCTTACAAAAGGTACAAAATATCGTGAATCCTATAATATCAACTTGAACAACGCATAAAACTTGTATGAACGCAGCTGAGGAATATGCAAAGCAGGAACTAAAATGAAGAAGTCACGACACTTATTAATTTTATAATAGCCATGACGTTCTCAACTCTCGTCTTGAATTCAGAACCTCAATGAGTTCAAAACCTCACTTCATGTATGACGATTTCAAGGCAAATAAGACTTTGTCAGATTGTCATGACAAGTTTGTCATGCGTAAAGGACATCCCTTAAAGCATAGATTGTGTGCGTACAAGACTACACTTTGATTTTGATATATCTGGATTGACCTTTTATTGACTCTCTGTATGCTTTGCCGGTATCATTCTAGCATCATACCCAAAGAGGACATTATGAAAAGAAAATGCATATGTATGCAACATGAATCGTCTTTTAGTTTTACTTTAAGTGATGATAGTATAGCTTTCCATTTTATTTATTACATCCCAAATCTTTTCTTTGCAAACAGACTTATATTGATGGGTCTGCCAAATGTATAACTAAACCCCTCTCAAAACTCTATAATATTGTACTTACAAAAGTTAAAGATGGACACAAGAGTTACATAAGAGTAACATTATATAAACTTACACACGACAAGCTACAGCTAATTCTGCGTGATTTTATTCACTATTATATCTATACAAAACACTAAATTGAGAAATCCAACTTCTAAGTCAAAGGTATATTCAGCTGATATAATGTGTACAGGAGTTAACAACCGTAATAACAATTTTATATGATTTAATATCGACCGTTCAGCGTTCCAAGGTTGAATTTCCCTATTTATATAGGTGATTTGTTTGTTCCGCATTTAGTTTGTCTATTTTGTTTGATATCCAACATGCAACTTTGTTAAATTAAATGATATCGCACAAGGAGCTGCTCCCGTTTTGTTTCGCGGGACCCATTTGTGACAACCTAGGGGAGCAGGACATGCTTACCATTCCACATCACCTGTTGTAAATTCCTTTCTTTGTGGGAATTCATATGCAAGTGATTTAGTGAGCGATGGGTTCCTTATCTTCATTTATTTATTTATTTGTATTATATTCTGTTTGCAGTCCATTTGCAGTTCTCTGTTTTTCACGTGTGTTTGGATTTTTGACGTCCCCGAATTTTGTTTACACGACGCTTCGTATTTTCCTGTCGATATCTTGTATTTTATTTCAGAAATTAGTATTTTGACACGTAATACAGCGTACGGTTCTGTTTCTCCAATGTTTTTCATTTCCGTGTGTGCCTTATCTTGGCAACGTACAGAGTGCATAACGTTATAAACCAAAACAACTTTTGATGATGAAACACCATTGCAGTGAAACCTGACAAGAAACCAAAAGGAGGACCAAATGTATCAGCGTGACTTTTTTACTTATCAAAGAGCGTCTACTGGACAATAAATTTTCACATTGAGAAATGTTACAATAAAATAGTTGAAAAGGCTACCTTTCCATCTGTTGGGAACATTTCATTGGTGGAAGTTGTATCCCCTTTCATGTTTATGGTGTTTTCAACAAGGATTATAACTATTCCGTGCACTTTTGTTTTCTTCATTTATTTGTTTGTAATACGGTCCATCATTCAGCGATGGGCTTTGTAATTTTGATGTTAGCATTTATTTATTCTTGGATCAGTAGTCCCGTTGGAATTTCCCTTATTTCACTAGTTAATATCCTTAAGTAAAGCCAATTTCAAAATTCTCTGGTTATCGTGACACAATTGTCATGTCTGGAATTATTGATCCAACCAATCAGTAGAGTTCCACTAACTTATGATCCAAGCCAACAGATGCTTCCACACAGTGTCCAAACAAATCCGAAAGTGTTATGCAAACATCCGAGCAATTGCTGATATATTTAATCAATGATTCAATGGTCTTGACATGTCAAATAAAATCCTTTGCATTTTCTCTATAAATCCGTGGCATAACGTTCCATTTTTCTTAAAGATTGTATATGTAATAGAAACTGTTCGAGTTGATTGTTTTTACTTCTTTGAACAATTAGAATCAGTGCAATGTTTATATAACTGATATTAGATTATGGTTGATAAATAGCATTGAAGTTCGAGAAATATTTGTCGAATTTGCTAAATATTTGTCAAATGTGTTTAAAGAAGACGTGACACAAATTATTTATTTTATTTTTGGTTTATTTGATTTATTACACCATATATACAATCTAAAAGCCCTTTGTAATCACTTATGTCGTTCAATTGAAGATAAATTGATTCAAAATGGACGATGACCCAAGCCATACGAATTTTAATTAGCTATGTGGTCACGTGACCGTGATACGTCATTAGTTCTCTACTCGTAGATCCAGTAGTTGAAATGGGGTTCTGCATTTTTTTGCATGATTTCTTCTTCAACTGAGAGTGAAAATATAAAAAAAGTTACATAAAAAATATTTTTTGTCCGTACCAGAAAAAAACTCCCTTCAACTCACCTAGGGTAGCCTATTTTATACGGTGTATTGTGTCAAGTTCTCCATGTTAATTGTTTTATTTCAAAATCCGTAAGACAAATGTAATTCAATTTTATTTCTATTATTATCGAAGTCATACACCTAGTCGACACTTGTGTCACGGGTCGTCGAACCCTGTAAAGATAAAAGAAGCCGTCCACGCTATCTCTAGGTCATAATTAAGTCTGTCGAGCTTTTTTATTAATATAATCCAGCGACAAAGAAAGAACTACACGCAGAGTGTCACTATTATAGTTGTATTCTCCTGCTCAAGTGCTAATAATAGTGTGCAAAGTAGTTGTGTTTTTACCACGAGAATGTATGCCTAACGAAAATGAAAAGCTGACCGAAAAAGAGAAGAACTTTAGTCTTCTACCTGTCTTAACACGATTATTGCACCCATACACAGATCTGTGGACCACTCTACAGCATATATACAAGCTATTTAGTAGACAAATAAAAACAAAAACAAACAAAAACAAAAAATAATATATGCGGTTTATATAAGAGGTCAGTTCCAGCCATGAGAATTTATTTCGTTTGCAATACAAGGGATACATTCTCGGTGTCTTATGGGGTTTTAAAATTTATTGATATTGCAAAGTTCGGTAAATACTTTATGTCAGATAAGTCCTTGTTTCTCTGGTGGTACATTGATCGATAAGAAGTTGCATTGACCCAGTGGTTATTAATTTCAAAAATAACTTCGTAAAAATAATCCAAATTTAGGTATGCTGTGAACCAAATCCAATACCCAAGAACTACAGCGATGCTTACCTTATACTCGAATGGCCACATACAACTTTTGGTTGAAACTGTTTCCTTGTGCTTTATTTTAAAGAAGTTGCTATTTTAGCAATCCTATGCATGTTTTATATAGATTAATATTTTTACAAGCTGTTATCGTAAATGATATGTATAATACGTTACAGTTTAAATATGAATTGTTGCCATTTGTATAAAAGTATAATAACTGTCGCCATCACCTTAAAAACAAATGCATTATTTTCTTTCTAGCATAGTTCCATGCTCCAATTCTTTTAAATAATGCAACACAAACAAAGATATGTTGATTTTATTAAGGTAATATTGTAAGGTGCCAAAAAGTGTATTTCCCTTGATATTGTTTGTAGTATCAAGAGTTATTAACCAGTAACCTTTTTCAAATGTTCATAGATGTATAACGTTGAAGATTTAAGCAGTTTTAAGTTCATACTTTAACTTTGAATTTAATCAGTATGAAAATATTTAGCTTACTTTGTAATCCCTCTAACCTAAATTAAAACTGGAACGCTGTACTTATCAAGAAAAACATGCATTAACCAAAAGCGCAATGTATTTTCCATTCGGAAAAACAACGTAGAAAGATTTCACCAAATATCACTGTTTATAGAATCATAATGAACTTATTTACTTCATCCCATAACAAACCTATCTTAACCTTCGTGATCCGGAATATTGATGTAAATTGTCATTTGAGACTATATACAACTCGGAAAATTGATGTTCTAATGAAACCAATAAGGATTACAGGGTCGTGTATATGTGTAATTTGTTATTTTTGTTGACAAGTCGACTCATTGTTTATTTTAATGCTTACTATAATCTCCAGTTAAATATTTTGTCGTATCTGGATCGGAAACCATGTTCTCGATTAGCACATTCGAGAAAAAATTAAATTTTTTCAGGGAGTGGTTCATTTTGGTCATATCATCTACATCTTTTTCTCACAACGAATTATCCATGTCATATCAATTTTCCTGACAAAAAAGCTATGCAGATTTTCCTTAACACACACAAAAATATGGTTTTAAAAGGTAGTATAAGATTCGAGTAAACTATGTCACAATGAGTTTTGTTTCCCTAAAAATGAAGTATAAGTGAGCCCTTGCGTGGACAACTATGAAATAAACATCATATCATGTATTCAATTACCAAACGTTCATAGTTGTTTGCATACTTGCTGTAGAACTCAATAGATTTAACTACTTTATATCAGTACTAAAAGTAAATGAAGATATTTAGTATAATTTTACTTCTACGTTTGCTATTGAAAAAAAATTTGTTTCATTATATGGCAAACGTATTATTGTTAAAATTCACTTCATAGTTTGAATTGAATTAAATGACATTTTTAAACTATTGTTCAGTTTTATATTCAAGATCTGTTGATGCGAAACTAAACATTACATATATTAACGAAAACAGGAAAAAGAAAGAGAAAGCAAAATGTAATTAAAAGTAATTAAAAGTATAAACATCAAATACATAGATAATCAATTTAAGTGAAATTTAACTTACCGTTCTCGTCCATTAATTTACTTGATTACTTTCTACGGGAATTATCATAGCTTACATTAAGTCCCCGTAATACTAGGCCATTCTACACATTACCTAGGCGTTCAATGAAGTGTTCATTTCATTATCGTTGGTCGCAATCAAATTGTCAGCAGCTCTTTACAGAGCACATTTGTTTTTAGATCTGTAAAATCGTGCCTTGTAAATGAAGAAATGATTTAACAATTATATTGATCGATCAGCCTACTCCTATGCGATACACTGAAAGCAACATTGCAGTAAACATTATTTGCATCATGTTGATCGAGCCTTTTTTTCGATTATTTATAAAAAAAAAAATATTTGTAAAAATAATTGCAAGATAGGCGGACTAATTATGACTGAAACTAAATGTTGAAAAAGTAATTATTTTTATTACAAGAAATACTTTTAATGGTTTAAATAAAGCAATATTTTTTTGTTTCTCTTTAAAAAAAAATTCGACTAGCATATAATAGACAGTGTGCATACCATGAGTTAGCGAATTATGACAATGAAATATGGGTTGACCATGAGAGATTGCAGAACGGAATTGCAGTTGTGTTCGTCAGTGGTTATATGATACAAACAAATAAACAGATCTAATGGCGTTGTATTCTCTGAGCAATAATGTTTATTAGACGATGTATCCCCATGACGTACATTCATGTAATTCCGCATAGCAAAATAGCTCAGTACTTATTACACTCCATTATTACACACACAAACTAGTACTTACTCTAATATATGAATTATTGGGAATGAAACATAGATATATTACTATTGTTTCATGTTGGAGAGAACCAACATATTGTTTCAACTATACTGTCTTCCAATTTATAATAGTGCAATTTCGTGCATCAGCATTCCGCTACATTTTATATTTATATTTATTTCGGGGTGATAATAAACAACAAATTGTTTTGGTGTATTCTTGTTCTATGCATAACCACATCTTTTTCTTTAAAAATATTTCAACATAGTATAACACCTTGCTTTGAATTGCAGATTTAAAACATATTTTAATATACAAGTAATTGCATATAGTACTTCATGATAGCTTTTCAGTATAAGTTGGAGATACTTTTATTTTCAACTGAAAAAATTTGCGTGGTCTATGTGAACAATGTTAGTATTTGTATAGACCATTCAAGTTTTATAAATATATGGTTAATTTGTTTCAAACGCCTACTTATAGGATGGAAATTGTTACTTTTAGATACAAAGGCCGTAGGTCACTACAAATTATACAGCATATCGAGTTGTTCAAACAAAAACTAGAGAAAGTAACTCAAACATTTTAAATTAAGTCAAGTGCTAAAATTTGCAAAATGGACTATATATAACGAAGGAGAAATGGTTGGTATCAATTACATTTTAAAGGTTTGTTTACAAAATATCACATAAAACAAACCGGTTATATAGTTCTTAAAGATAAACTGTACCACTAAAATAGAAACTACACAACGAGTCGGTTTCTTTATTATACAATGATTCATTATGAAAATACCAATATTGATATAACAAACACGCAATATACTGATTTTTATCATGCATGAAGTGGCACTCTGAAAAAAATAAATAAATACATTATACCTCAGAGACGGACAATTTTATATAAAATATCCTGGATGTCATTGGTGATGATTTCATTACGATTTGTTTTCAGTAGAACTAAGTGCACATCTCTTCTTTCCGTAAAGTCTAATCGTTTGGTATATATATATTTAAAAAAAAATACTGTCATTCATATTACCAAAAAAATAAAAAAATGTAAAGCCCCCTGGTGATTCAAGAAATACAATTTTTGATTTAACATTTATGAGCAGTTAAATGGTATTCAAAGTTTCAACGGTTATTGAGGGCTTTATTTATAAAATAAAACGATAATAGATTTGAAAACATATTTTAAATATACAATATCCAAATGAATACACACAAAAAACTCAGTTTAATTCAGCGACTAGTTTAAAGGCGGAGCGTAAGTAAAAAGTGCGCAGAACAGATACATTCACTGAACTGCCAATGACATTTCGATCACTTCGGAAGGAGAAAAGTATTGGAAGTAAAGAAACGTTGTTTTTCATTACGAAACGTACATTGATTCTAGGAACCAAACTAAATAAGCATTGCACATCATTTTAATATAGAACTAAATAATTTAATTAGGATATAGTATTAATGAAATTTAAACAACCTACATTCGAAGTTTTTGTCATCTCATCATGAAGTGAAACGAAGAACCCCATACTCTGCTTTAAAACACTCTTATTCCAATTCACTATCAATTAAATGATGAACAAAAACAAAAACAGGGCTACATGTATGAAAGAAAAAGTAACGAATGGTTACCTAAAAAAAAAGTGATGCTTATCATAAGCAATCGTCAAACACTCTGGTAATTAAAATCAACCATCCAAATGTGATATAAGTGACAATCATCAACGAAAATTACAAGCACAAATTAAAATGAAGTCAGCATATATAAAAGAAAATCATCCAAGCTGTAGAAGGATGTCAACAAACAATACTTTGATGTCATATTGGTTTCGACGCATTTCAGTAAGATGCATGTCACACCATTTACACTCGACATTATGTAAAGCAATGACGAAGTCACAAATCATGTATTTTTACAAATGTATAACTTCAAACTCATTCACTGTGCTCATCCTCTCCCTCTACGACGACCACCTCTGGACGAATGACCTACAATTGTGAAAGACTGATAATACATCACAGTATCAATTCAGATGATCAATTAAACAACTAATTTATTACTTTTTTCTGCTGATGATTTGAGTGTTGTTCGAAGACATTGAACAATGTATCACTTGTAACTTTTCTAAAACCATTTTATTCTATTCTATTCTATTTCTTCTCCATGAACGTAGTGTATTGTACAATAATTTAACAATTCATATTGATTAAAAACCGTTTTTGCCATTAACTATGATTGTTTGTAGTTATTATTATCGTTTTAGTGGTTTGTTCCTTTGTTTAGTCGATACACGATTGCATGCGACAGAAGAGTTGACAAATACTACCCAAAGGTGTATAACTCTTGTTAAACAAGTAATGACATCTTACCAGAGTTAATTTGACTCATTAGATAACCAATTTGCTCTTCGATCGCTCCCATTTGGTCACTAAGGGAGGTTATCAAATCAAAATTGTTTCCAGGATTAATACGGTTATCTTCCTTGGGTAAATCTGTTGTTGTTGTTACCTTGGCTTGGGCAGAACGCAATTCACCAAACATTTCAAGTGCCTCTTTATAATCATTTTTTAGATTGTTCACAGTTATTTTGACATCATCCTGAAATTATGACTAATTAATAACAATCTTCTTCTGAACTTGTTTAAAATCGTGATAAACTCCCGTCATTAGTTATAATGTAAACAGAGGTGTGTCGAATGCTTCCTAGGTTACATAAACAACTTCTTCAACCATGATTAATCATTAATATAAAAAGTTTGGTTAATTCTCATATCAAAACCAACTGTAGTGTAAACGACAATGAAACCACATTTCGTATTAAGTTATAATAATACATCCAAATATTACATATTGCACTGTTATTTTTCCTTACATATGAAGTATGTGCATACAAGCGAAAAAATAGTTCTAAAAGATAAGCGATAAACTTGGATAAATGCAAATGAGGTTCCACTAAGTGAAATGCAGGCCAATCAAACAAGGACTCTAACTGTACGGTTTACAGTGTATTTGTTCCATAGCTTATGATTTAAGTTTGAATTACTTGCTTTGTTAGGTCATTTGATTCTTCATCAAATGTTAAGTCACACAAACAGACATGACAAAACGTTTTCATGTTCATTTTTAGACCATCTTTGAAAATTTTTGGAACATCATGATATATTTGTATGTTCTTCAATAGTAATCATTCTTTTTCTTTCTATACTCACAGCTATCAGAGAAAGTCTCCAGTCCTACCTCGACACTTGATATTAATTCAATGTGGATTCTGAAAAATTCGAAAGACCTTCAGGAAACCCTTAATTCAAGATTATCATCAGAATACAATAGCACCAACATCTATCATTTTTTCAACTCTTTATACTTCTATTTCCCATACTCAGTTAAAATCCCGACTCAAAAAATTATCATATATCGTTGTTATTAAAAATAAAGACACTACACCTAGATATAAATATTCAGTTCTTGGTAGGCATTCCTCATACTAATATTATCTTCGTAATACATCGCAGTAAATGTTTTCAAAGTGCTGTTTTTTTTATCGACAACACATTTGTTCAATATGGTGAAAATATTTGTTTTTTTTCAACAAACGGTTGGCATTCCAATGGGATCAAATTGTGCTCCTCTACTTGCTGACCTATTCCCTCACTCTTATGAGGTTGACTTTAAAGCTGGTGTGATCCAAAAGAGCAACATTGTCTTCCCTAAAGAACTTGAGATATACTGCGTAGACTGTGACTCATATCTTGGAGATCAATGGTAAAGGAAACTATTGACCAAATTATGCAACAAACATTATGACATTTCATTTCGTATTGCCAACTTGTCTTTAACATCCCTTCAGCATCTGAGAATGGCGTTCATATCATAACTCATACATTATGTCAAAACTTGCCGTAACTATGCAGACTTTTTTTATCGCTCAGCTCTAGAGGTAAAACAAATAGGCTTCTGGTACAAGGTTATGTTGCTACAAGATTGAAGTCATTACTACAGAGGTTTTATGATCGTCATCATGAACTAATGGATCATTACGGTGTATCCATCTGCATCATGAAAACCGATTTGTTCAACATAGTTTTCTTCTCCTCTTTCGTCTACCCTGGACACTTTTTATGAGCAACTCTTTGAGTGTTACTAGGAATGCAGAGGACCCTTACTCTCTTGTGCACCTGGTCCATGCACCCAGTTTTTAGTGGAGTCCGAGTTTGTTAACTTTGTATGTATTATTTTGGTTATTTCATATTCTTTGTTGTGTATGTGTGTGATTTCCTTGTCTGTTTTTTTTTATTGTCCCTGGATAACATTCTCTTGATTTTCGCAAGAATCTTGGTTCCCTTGATTATTTTTGTATATCAACCAGTTATGATAGCTATATTATCGACCTTCTCTTTTCTTTTGATTTGATCTCTTTCGTTTTGTAAATGAAATCAATACCTTTGAAAGTTCAACCGATTTAACTCTTTTTTGAAGTTCATCAACTTTGTCTCGAACAATTTCAAACTCCTTGAGGCACAATGGACAAACTGAAAAAAATAGATATTGTACAATAACTCGACACCTGATTTATGTTCCCTTTCATCCTCTTTTTGCTATCTGTGCTAGGGTATTGGAGTGGCAATATTTTAAGAACCTCATTCAGTATTTGGTAATTTACAAAAACATATACAATCAATCTATAATTGCTATTTTCTAAAACGATGTGACGTATAAAACATTTTTGTATCAACTAAAAAGAATTCTTACAAATATACATAACTTTTGGATTTATATTTTATTTTTATATTTTATATTTTGCCCCAAAAAATATTATATCGAACAACTATTTGACAGAAGTTGGTAAACTGAAAAGTTAGCATTGTCTATCAAACTTCAATTACCGGCATGGATAAAAAGTATTTATAAAAATAATAATAATAATAATAAAATTAAATAAAATAAAACAAATGATGAAATGTAGTATAATTATTGTTCTCACATTCACAATTTCCATCCTTTGTCAACCGAAAACCATCAAAACAATAACATAGATATCCTCCAATGGTGTTGTTACATTGTTGTTGGCATGTATGGCGTCCTGCTTTACATTCGTCTACATCTTAATAAGGGAAGTCATATATACAAGTTAAATTCATGCAGAAGGCAAAAACGTTTGAAAAATTTGAAAATTTACATTTTTGTATTGTTTTTTTGTTTTTTGTTTTTTGTTTTTTTTTTGTGGGAAATATTAAAATATTGAAACATTATAGTTTGCTGTACATGGCTTAGTTCAATTATTATTTGTCTAAAATTTGGAATGTTTTGTTTATTTCAAAACCAATCCCATCCCATCACCCTCGATTTCTGCTAAAGCAAATTCATTCCCAAACAAAAGAACATCACAAACTATTACATGAAATTTAACGATTATTTGTTTGTTTTACATTGTTACTTAAAATTGGTTCAATGCAGTTTTCATGTTTTTCATAATATCATTTAATATTACCAAGATCGCAGAGTCGACCGGTGAAGTTACTTGGACATGCACAATAATCTGGTCCGCTGCAAGTACCACCATTTTTACATTCGTCTTTGCAAATAGCTGAAATACGTCAAGAATAAAGTATTAAGAACAGTCCATATAAAATTCAGACATTGCCAATTGTAAAGTGATTCAAGGTGTAAAAAAACACAAAACAAACCATACATTTTCAGCCTACATATGCTATATTTTTACATGCTCCCAGTTCTTAGTGGAGTCCCAGTTGCTCATTTGCTTTTGTTACTTTGTATGTATGATTTTAGTTACTTACTGTTCTTCGCTGTCTATGTCCGCTTTCCATAGTTGATCTTTGTCCCTGGATTACTTTATTTTGATTTCCGCTAGAACATTGGTTCCCTTGATTACTCCTTTACACAACGATAATCATATCTGTATTCAGATCTACATTTATGAGAAAATCATACATCTATCCCCCACTACTATTAACTAATTCGAACAAAATCCAACTCTTGCAAAGTGCCAATTCTATGTATAATTTACCGGCAGATATTTGCAAAGTAACGAATACTATGAGTTCTCTGAATTAATGAACAGTAAAGATTTTTTTCTTGTTGGCTTAGTTTAATTCTGTAAAATTGTTTAGTCAGTTTTCCCAATGATATTTCCATTTATTCATGTAAATATATTCATTTGTAAACATGTTTGCCCATGCATTATTTCTTATATTGTTGTACTATTATGCGAGGCCTTTATTCAATAATATTTCAATACTTCGATATGTATTTTTTATCTCAAATATGTGTTGTTGGGAGAAAACGATAAAACAAAATTTGAGGTTGAGTTGCAGATGAAAAGAAATGAAATTATTTAAGTCACTTTTGGTAAATACTGCGATGTCTATTCTTATATAATAAGTACAAACACGTAATTCTTAGAAGTAGTTTGAACGATTCTGACGTAATGATGACGACACAAGAAGTGTGTTTTCTTACGTTTCATACAGTTTTCATCATTTGGTTCAAAGTTTGTCCAACCAGGACAGCATTTTCTTATGGAATCATGAACAACTTGTCTGTAAAATACTGTCCTAACAGCTGTTTTGTACACTAAACGCCTGCAATAAAAACGTCAAAAAGGTCGTTAAGGATCATGTAGATTTTTTTCATGTCAAGAATGACAGTTTTCAATTATTGATAATGGATATTTGCTAAAATAGATAAAAAATAGAAACAAAATGTTGAAGTTCAATAAAAAGTCAAAATCGAATTACATAGCAAACATAGTACATATAAATATATCAGCTGACGAAAAGGATGTCTCACAAAATATGGAAATTCTTGCAATATAAACTCTCACAAGTTACGGGAATTTGTTTGTTTCGTTTCTATTTCAGTAATAGATATCATCAGTCATTTAACAGTGTTGTAGTTATAAGTAAGTTTTCTCTATGCAAATGTAATCAATGTTTTCAGTGCGTCATGTGTCAATCAGTTAATAAATTGTGATTCAGTACAAAAATGGAGGTTCTAGTATTATTGAATAACGCTAACAAAACAGAGAACAAACTGAAATGAAGACTACTTGAGAGTGTCGCTCGGTTTTTAATTGATTCGATGTTGATTCCTGAGGTGGCGGTCATTTCTATCGTATCTTGACAAATATGATGATTCTTTGTCAATATTATGACAAACAGACGGTTTTCTGTAAGCTACTCCATTCCACCAACTGGGACACACATCCCAGTTGCTCTGTGGGCAGAGGGCCTAGCCCCGGCTAGGTTTCTGAGCACTATTAAGTCGCCTTATAGGACAAGCTTAGGGCTGCTGCAGGCCTATTCTTTGGACACCCGGGCCTGCACGGGGCCCAAAGTTTGATAAACATATTTTTAATATTACAAAAGTGTACTTTCTGTTATATTGAAGGATGGTTTAAACATGTCCTTCTCATTGATCTTAAACTTATAAATCCAAAAAGGAAGCATTTAATTACATTGTACTTGTAACAAGACGCAGAAAACCTTTAAAATCATATTGTGCTTTTCTATTTCATATCGACTTCCCAGGTTAAAGAACACATACGTTTAAAAGCAAACATAAGATACATGAACAAATGAGAGATACACTTGTAATATTAGAAGATTCGTGTAATGCTTAAGATTAACCTAGGCGTCCTTCAGACAACGGTTAGAAATCGATTTGGTTTTTAACTTTCTAAAGAGTCTTTTTGTCAGAAAGTCTAATTTATGGTAAAAACATATCATTTAGTATTTTATTTTAGGTTGATAAGTAAAAACAAACAAATTAAAAGTCAAGTTTTATTGAAATTCTTATTTTGAATTTACTACTGACCATACATTTATACCAAATCGTTGCTTTTCTATTTTTTTTCAATTATCATTCATTATAGATATAGGTTAATATGAAGGTTATTAATACAACTGATAGACTCTATGTAAAAGTCAAAGGAAATGGTCAAAATTCAAAGGAGTCTATGTAACAAATGGCAATATCAATGTAAAAACGGGAAAGTTGGAAATCATCGCAATGCGCCTGACTTGGCAGATGCATTCCGATAGAAATAAATGGGTATACCAGGTTTTAAAGCCCAATAAACCCCCTGCATGCTTATATTACGATTAATTATTTCCGATATAATATAAACGGGTAGCATAAAATTGCAACCGGTCGGTCAAATTTGGAAAAATCAATAGTCAAAACAGTAGATATGAACAAAAAATCAGTGATATTAAAAGAAACTAAATAAAATTACAATACAAGTTAAACATTGGAAGACACCAGACAACTCTTGAACTTTGTGGGGAAAGATACGTCAAGTTTAAGATACAAGTAAAATGTATGGAAAATATATTTATTAATATTATTAAGATCGATCACTTATTATCTGTTAGTCAGAAACAGAATGTTTTTCAATAAAAAATCTGGATATTGGATATAGTACTTTTTTTAGGCAGAGTATAAGACGTATGTTTTTTATGGTCCAACTGCCTGTCTCTTAGAATGCAATGGCGCAATAAGAAGTCAGAATAAAATTCTTTGTGGATGATTTCTTTTAGACGCGTCTTTAATTTACCGTGGGCGGAGGTAATTTATAATGTTAACAGCAATTTTTTAAATTCAATTTAACTTCAGCGAAAGAGCAAGATTGACAATTATCTAAACGATCTTTAGAGTTTTTGAAAATACACATGATTTATAACATTATGCAAGTACACAGTTTCACAGTATTTTAGTATCCTTGTTCCTCTTGGTCAATCGTAGAGACATCTCTTTTGTTGAACAAGACTTCTATGAAGTCTTGGAATCTTATACAAATAAGGTACATGTAATTCCCCAGACTTCTCACTTGAAGGAATATTCAACGAGGCCATATTAAAAAATCAACATTTGATTGATTAGCTTGGGTTTCATTCTCGTCGAACGTACTGCGTTTGTATGTAGAATTACCCGAATCATCTTTGATTCCTAGTTTTGTTATTAAACATTCGAAGAAATGCCCTTTAAACACAAAAACAATGTCGTTAGAGGCTTAGTCTGCAGGTACGACAACATATTTCTCATGAACGAAGGAGAAATATTTTGCAGCTTCTTAGTTTTTATATACTGATTTAGGTAGATCATTTATGCAGTGTTTGGTGTTACGAATACGACGCTGTATCGGAGACCTAACTACGTTTATCCAATCTGAAAGTGATTCAAGTTCTGGTTTCTGTTCATTCACTCTCTTTATCTAGGACTTTGACATTTAACTTGGACCCGAGAACTGTGACTTTTCGTACATTCTCACTTTAAATAATTCTCTATAATCAGTGATGACATGGGAAGATGGATTATAAACAAAAGGGAATTGGGAACACTCACAAGCCAGAGACTTCTACGCTTAGGTCTTGCGATGCTTGCTGATTGTTTACTTTTTACGGGTAGTGGTGTTGTAACTGTAGGGAACAATAGGGTCAGACTGTTTTTTTTTTAAAATAAGACGGTATTTTTTTTCATTACTTCTATTCGGCTAAGAATTTTAGTGATGTTGATCGCACCAACACCTTTCTTTCGTACATTAAAGATGGAATGTGCAGACATTTTCTGTTGTTGACATGAAGGGGCCTGATCTTGCAGTTTTGAAAAGTCGGAGAAGCCACATCACAAAGAAAATACTGGTCAGTCCGAAAAATGGATGAAGAAGTATCTATGGATCCTTTGTCAGGTGCAAAATCTTTAAGGTTTCCGTGCACATTAACAGGCAGTAAGAAGAGATTGGTTCGAATTTTATGTAATCCAAAAATTTGTTTCGGAAGAAGGACGTCAAACATTTTTGATCAAAACATTGGTTCTGATTACTTTCGAGCATAGGATTTTTAATGTCGTTTTCTACCATAAGGACGTTTATCCCTGGATGGGTATTATAAAGACCAACATTATAAACTTCGCTGCATTTACGCTTTGACATATGTCCAACACCATTGTAGTACCCAGCTCGCTTATCTTATAACTTTCTCCTTCTGTACGGAACTGTGTACTAAACGTTTACCTCCTCTTTTTATACCATTAATGGGGCATACGTGATACATTTACAGTTTAAGGGATCTTGGTAAAATGATGGACAAACCAGCTTTGCATGATTACTATGTGAATTTGGAAAAGAAGTAACAATTGAAAAACGATATTTGTTCTTCCGAATACCGGTAATAGTTAACCAAATTGCCAATAAAATAATGTGTATAATGTTAAACTTAATTCATGATACAAGTAAGGAACCCGTAAAAACCATACCATCTACTGATAAATACACATATGCAAACAAACTAATCTCCTTTATAACGTTATTTTTTAAAGAATAATCAAGGGAACAACGAATGGAGAGAAAATCAAAATATCCCAAGGATAAAGATTACACGTAAAAAACAGACGCACTGCAAAAACAAGAACATGAAATAACCCTAGAACCATTGCTTTAGAAAGTGTGTTGATTTTTAGAACTTTTCTCTACTTTTTAAAATTATTTCTCCTTTGCAAACATCTATGTAAAACAGTCTTGTAAAAATACAACCAATCATTCTACGATACACATATTGATCAATTTCGGTTACTGACCGACATTATTGTATGAGAATTTGAACCAAAAAATGGAAGTTTATAGAAAGGTAAGAAGCTACAATAGTTAGTCGTATATAGAAAACCCATCAATCGTTCCCTAATTGGCCATTGACAAAGGAAGAGGTTTAAGAATTTTATTGTGGGAGTCAAGAAGTTATAAGTGAAAAGTGACTGTTTTAAAGGGGAACGTGACATGATAGTCTGTTATCAGTCTGTAAAAGTATCAGGAAAGGCAAGCAGTGAAACCTTAACATGTCGAAACCAGTTATGTTCAGAAGCGGTGATTTCTAAGCACATACTATAACTATAGCCTTGAATTAATAGAGAACCTCCTAAAATCCTTCCTAAACTCAAATCAAAGATTAAAGTGAAGCTCCAATTTAACTGAACCCCGAATTCCTCTTTATAAAGAACAAAAAAACATTAAACAAGATGATTTTGCTGATATACACTTGACAAATGTGTTTGTTCATTGTTTCTGTGTTTGCAGTGCGATGTCTTTAGAAAATTAGTAGTTCAGTTGTTTCCATTTAGCGTATTACAACTTTTTGATCACTATGTATGCACGGTTGTCCTAGCTTATGGTAAAGCCTTGTCGATACATTCATTTGTACACGCACGTTGTTGTGGGCGCTAATGATATCTCTTGATAATCTTCTGATAAGTGAAAAATTGCAAGAAAAGCACGAATGTTATAATCATATTATGCGTGACATGAGTCGTGTTTATATTTCAAATATGTCAAGCGACACAAAAGGAAACTGCACATGACTGAGCATGCAATGAATGTAAAGTTTCCGCCGGTGACATCTTGGATGCTGATTTATCGTGGGGTCATATCAAAATTATGATACTTATAATAAGACAATTTGGAGTTTACAACTTGATCAATGAATGATGATCACGGAAAGATTCGCGCATTCGTTTCTCTCCTTAGGTCACAAGCGAAAACAGGGTCAAGCTGAAAATTTAATGATGACTCAATTAATTTTGATTGGTTCTCTAAATTTAAGTATTATAAGTGATTTAAACTTACACCATTTGCCATATAGTTAAATGTCTCAGTACTTGAAACAATTGAATGTTATACGCTCAATTAAAACCTGATTCTTGAGTTTTTTTACCAGATAATAAGCCACACGTGTATCTGCTTATTGGGTCAATTAAGATTCAAGTTTCATTACCAAATACTTCATTGAAGTGTTCAGCACTGTTCAGTACTGAACAAATTAGTACAATTCAATTCCTTTCTTTGACGTTTACCACGTACAACTTCTAGAGTTAAAAAAACGCAATCAAGCAAAAGACATGGTAAAAGATACAAAAACTTAAATTAAAAACTCGCTGAACGAAAGACAGATAGGGGAAACATTTAATGCAGATATAAAGATGCAACTTACATCCCAATCTGAATACATGGTTTCTGTTTTATATTATAATACTACAAGAAAACATAAGTAAAACAGGCAATCCTTAAAAACGTCATTGCTATCAAATTGCGGGAGAACATTCGGGTTGACTTTGTAGGTTCGAAGACAAAAAGACTCACTCTAGACGAGGAACATTGCGTTATTAGTAACGGTGGATACAAATCATCCATTAATAAAAAAAAATCCATTAAAGCGAGTATCTAATAGATTTGCGACAATTTTCAATAGAGAATTACCATAGATAGCGTTTAAATTGTTGCCTTTCGGTTATATAATTAAATGTTTGGTACCATGACATAGTATAAATATACTGATCTACATGTTATGTTCACCACAGAGGTAAAAGCATGAGAATTTGGTAACCTAGAAGTGATAATGAACAAAAAATATAATTTGAAAGTACATTGTGACTCTATGTCAGTGAAATATTTAAAGCTACAATTTGGAAGTATTAATATATAAAAATTTCTATATATAAATGGTATAATAAATGGTACGAATATCTCCAAGCATGTGTAGTCGTCGGGAGTGTTCTTCATGCTTCATGCAAAATGGTTCTAATTTTGGCCTTAATTCAATGTTTTCGTGTAGTGGCATTTGTCTTGATTTAATCATAGAAAGATTTCGATCAAATCCTTGCTGAAAAGTGATAAGCTAAGAGTTGAGGAAATATTCAATTATGACTAATTGTCAATACCTTTGATCTTAGTTGGTTTATAATTTCCTCTCTCAAGCCTTTTATATGCATGTCTTTAAATCTGATTCCTAAGAATTCTGAAGTTACATTCGTTTTCTAGAGCTTTCTCATGAAACAATTACAAACGCATATTTTGTTTTTTGTCCAGTTTTATTGATTGGTTCTTTTAATACGAAGTAGACTGGTACTGTATAAAGATGAACTACATTCCCGCACAGTTCCAGTTTAATGATCCTTATTTAAAATCTGAAATTTAGAGATATCTGCAAAGAGTTTCTATCTAAACAAACCATGCATTTAAAATACAATGTAAGCATTGGTCGAGCTTCAACACATATGTACTAGAACTCAATTCACATGATTTTCATTTTGAATTTCATGTGAAATTCGTATGAAGGCTCCAATCAGGACTATGAAATTTATAGAAATTTCCTATCCAATAAATCCAATTCCTGATAAGACAGATTGTTTCCTTTTGTTTTGTTTGTTTGTTGGGGTTTAACGTCCGAGCAGCAATATTTCAGCTATATTCAGACGATGAACATGAAATTGATGATAAAATGAACATGAAATGACGATGAAATGAAAAAGGGATGGGGACACAAGGACAATGAGGTCGATAAATTTTGATTGCCACTGGAAATAGGGAGAGGTGGGTAGACTCGGGCAATTTAGCCTCCTGTGGCGGAGCCCTATGGTTCCTACTCCGGGAGAATACCACAGTAGGGTTCTTTAACGTGCGAGAACGTGGCGTCTTTCCCAACACGGTGCACCACTATGATTTGCGGTCAGGTTTTCCGTATTATAGCCTGACAACCCCAGCATGTAACACACCAGGGGTACCCCATTCAACCACCTGGGGCACACATCCCAGTTGCTCTATGGTCAAAGCGCCCTAGCCCCCGACTAAGGTTCTGAGCACTATTTAGTCGCCTTTTACGACAAGCTTAGCGCTGCTGCACGCCTATTCTTTTAACACCCGGACCTGCACGGGGCCAGATTGTTTCTGTACATGTTTCTGTACATATATTTAATCAGTTTCAATTAACACTGAAGTCTTCGTATCTTCCTTGGTCATATATCATGATATTGAAATGATTATTGTAAAGCAGCATGACAGAACCTGGAATTTCTGCATATTTCACATATTGTTATTATCAGAATTTACTTACGTCGAGTTCCCACACTCTGTCTCATTATCGCATGGCACAATAAATGGTCGAATGTAGGTCTGTTGAGAAGGTAAAACTTGAAGCGATGCTCGTGATATAGGGCAGACTCTTCTCCTGCAACAGAAATGCATTTTACTGTATCATCAAACATAAATGGGTTGAAATACACGGTGTAAGGATTTATTGCTACATTTGCAGAGTCTCTTGTATACATATATGTGTATAAACTATTCATAAGGGAGATATTTCATATGAAAAAGTTTGTTTAACTATACTTTTAAATTACTTAACACCTGAAGAGAATTCAATTTTTAATTAACACACAGACGATAAATTTTCAAGCGGGAGATCAACGCCACTTTAAAGAAGTATGAAACAAAATGGGTAGGATAGAATCAGTTCAATGTTTTTTCTCCAAGAGCTATTTTCTCGTATGGTTACGTTGAATTATGCAGGAGAACATTACAACTCCTCACGGTAGCCAAGAGCGAGTAAAGAAACGTTCGCTCGACATAAGCTTTCTGGTGCTTCGGTACTACATTTTTTGTAGTATCACGAGTTCTATGTCCTCATGTATCGAAATTTTCTGGTGCCGTTGGAGTATGGGGAACGCAATTCCATCCTCTTACGGTATAGCAGAAGCGAAGAGCTAGTTGAAAGATTGCGATAAGCATTCTGGTGTTTGGGTACGAGTTTAATGCCCTCATGTATTGAAATTATCTGGTGCCGTTTAAGTATGGAAAACGAAATCCCTTCTTCTTACGGTTTAGCAGAAATAAAGAGAAACAAGTTGTTCAAAGTCGACATTACCATTCTGGTGCTTGGGTACGAGATTTATGTCCTCATGTTTCGATCGCCAGTTATCACCAGGAAAACTAAGGTATTTGTCAGGTTTATGAGTGACGATGATTAATTGAAGTTTTGATTACATAACATAAATTTTGGAACAAAATTCTATGCTTCACTTGTCTCCATATAAATGATCATCAATATTAAAAAAATCTTGTATTTTCCGTTATGTAATTCCTGCTGTTAGAAATTCCAAAAAAAAAAAAAAACGTCTTGTAAAGGTGATATTTAGCCTGGGAAAGTTGATGCTCCCAAAGGTGAATGTATTATTAATAAATTGCTAAATATTAAAAGTTGTCATTCCAGTATCTTAAAAAAAAGATTTCATTTACTATTTTGTGCTACCTTAATTTTTTGTATTTGCACAACCGATATGTTTGTTTTCGTATTTACAGCCTTCATTCACACTTAACCGATAAAGCAATGATAAAAATGATTAACTAAATAAAAACCAACGTGAAAGTAATTATATGAAAAGACAAGTTTCCATGACTAAATTCAAATTAACCCAAGATGCAAGCAGAATTCAAAATGTATGAATGCAGTGATTAAGAAAGCAGCTAGTGCATACCAAATATTTTCACATGTACCAGATAGTCGTGACACTGAGCAGCCCTACCGAACTGTCTAATCAGTAATAGAGCTCGGAAAGATAATGCTTGGTGGGTTTAATGATACAAAGAATCCACTAATAAACCACTTTGCTCTAAAACAGACACAAAGGCCAGTAAAACATGTTATCAGTGGTAACATTAGCTACAACATGAAAATATGTGTTTTATCTTTATTGGCAATGATTACTAGTATCCTCAAAGAAATTAATTCTTCCCCCGAAAAAATGTATTTGGGCTACTACTGTTATTTCTTTGAAATATCATATCAAGTATAACACGGGTTGTTGCAGGTTGAATAACAATTAAATGAAGTTATCAATTTCAGGACTGAAAAAGTTTTGAATTGTCTGATTATGCAGGATTCAGCAATACACATATGTCTGCTATAACAGGTTTTACCTTATTACCCAAAAGACCTGACAATTATCAAGCCAAACAACACGTGGGTCGAAAATTTGTCTACACTTGATATTCTTTCTACTTTAGTTGGCGGGGCATGAGAAGTTAAGAGCAATTAAGTAGCTTATCAACAAGGTTGTCTCTCGTATGTGGTGAAAAAACAGTTAAATATTTAAACTCATCATGAAATATGTTGTTTTTCTTCCATAAATAGACAAGCAGCAAGTAGCACTTGAATAAGTGTCATATTACAATGATTTTACTACGATATTACGACCTTCACTGATCTGGTAAATGACGTTATCAGATGTAATGAACTCGCGTCGTTGTAATTCTTTAGTTTTCTTTAGATTAGTTACCGGCTTTTGGGGGCTAGGTACTCTGCCCACTGAGCAACTGGGTTGTGTGCCCCAGGTGGTGGAATGGGGTACCCCTGGCGTGTCACATGCTGGGGTTGTCAAGCTATAATACGGAAAATCTGACCGCAAACCATAGTGGTGCACCGTGTTGGGAAAGATGCCACGTTTCTCGCAGGTTAAAGGACCCTGCTGTGGTATTCTCCCGGAGTAGGAACCTTTCCGCTTACACGGTTGCTTTTCTTGTTTTTCTTCTCTGGTTGTTATACATTGCTTTTTTTTCTTCCTATTGATTTTGGTCTTCGTGTTTTTAATTTACTCGTTACTATATTTATGCTTACTTAGAACATTCATTAAGTTGTCGATTGAAAAACTGGCTGCCCGTGATATCATAACTTACCCTGGTTTCACAAGAGAGTTACTTCCAGTTAATGTGAAATAAACTATAAACGAGAAAATAAGAATATTCCTGTAGGAGCACATTTCTGTCTCTTTTAATAAGTTTTGTATATATTGTCCATAAGTCAAACAATGCTATGAAACTGTGTCTTTGCCGTCGATGCTAGATACTCTAATCGTAAACACTTAACTGGCATGAAAAGTAAAAACTTTCAGACACTCATAATCTCTCTTATCGCAATATGATATCACTGGCTCTCATATGCTATTTACTACCAACAAAATTTATACGAAAAATAATGTTATCAAACGGCAGAAAACCAAGCCTTTTCTCGTAAAAATGAAGTTGCAGCCACTGCAGTTACGTCACGTTTTTAACTAATGAACATCCTTACCAGAAGCAAGGTATATCAAGTTACATTGTCAGATATCTTTCTACTTCGGAATTTATTTCATTTTAATCTAAACTGAAAACAACAGGTCTTTCGCATCAGAAATAGTTAAAAAAAACAACAAAAACAAAAACAAAAACAAAACAAACAAAAAAACAAACAAACCAAAAAAAAAAAACAATAATATACATGTGACACAATGTATTATTTATGAATGTGTCGTCTTGTAAACGACGTGAGAAATAAGGATTTTTAGTTTTCGTATTTTACAATTCTTAGAGCACGATGCTTTTTGGTTAGTGTACATATTTTGATTATTTTAGTATTTTGTTTCTTCCAAGAGGGAAAGACTTTGAAATTTACTATGTGAACGTACATCGTAGTTATTAAAGCAGTCTTTTAAGCACATTCACCAAATACGGATGACCTTATTCATGACCCAATGTTTCCCTGAAGAAAAGTTGAGAAAAAGTATGAATGTTATTCACTCACACAGTATAAAAGTTAATAACGAATTTGACTTTTGTTCATTGAACTGAGTATTTTGTATTTTAATATTTTAACATAAAATATCACAAGTTGATACGGGCATCACGACCCCCCCCCCCCAACACAACGAGTATCCGCCTATTACTTGAGTGATTATATATCAGTCAGCAGGCATTAAAATTATAATAAATAGAAATTACTTGATAAATCTCACCAAACGACATTTTTTTCACGCTCTTTTAGAAGAATTTCTTCAAATAACCTTTGATATCACACATGCACTAAGGATCACACTTTAATCGCTATCAAAAGTGATTTTTTATTTAAATCTTCTTTAATTTTGACACGCCTAAATATTTGTGATTTTCTGGGAGGAAAATGCAATGAACGACTGATACATATTTAAAATATATTATCTCGAGGAAAATTAACAATATCAGGAGTGTTTACTGTTTATCACAATTTAGTATTAAAAAACTCTTGCGGTTAAGGAAGGGCTTAATTATAATAATGAATTTGTTGATAAGCCAAACCCCTAAATTTACATCTTAAAATCAAAGTAATTTTGAAATTATACATAGGTCAGAACCGAACAAATGTACATTAGCTCTCACTTTTTGTGTCGTGGTCAAAGCCTAAACCCATTTCTTTCTTATCGGCACGCTCGTTATTGCTTTTCTTTTATTTTTACGAACAAGGTTCACTAAAATATCAGAAAAAATATAACGAAACTTTGAATGTTATATGATAGCAACATTTCAATGTGATAAATATCTATTCGCAAGTGATTCATTTCAATCAGGAGATAAATCACTTAAAGAAAGTTTCAAGATAAAATTGTAGCTTAATTATCGCGAAACGTTACTCATATCTAACAGTTAAATGTAGTAAAAAATATTCGGTGTTAAAAAGAAACAAGATGAACATATACAATATGCTGGCCTTTTACTTAAACACATGTCTCCAGTGTCATAGATTTTAAAGTATCTACTACCATTACTGCACCAAATATATGAGGAATATTATTATACAGATTTCTCCAACAGTCTTCCATTCTATGTGACAAACTATAATATAGTAACATACCCAGGTTTAACAAGTGCCGATACTTCAGACAACACAGCCAACATTATCACAACTTTACAATACATTGCTACAGAATCAGTACTTGTGTCCGTGATAATCTTGTGTCTTCAGATTTGATCCAAATAGAACGATCTTTTTCAACAGTACCTTCCTCTTTTCCTTAAGTTTCTACTTTTACTCTATCAGTATCGTTCAAACTCTTTATAATACAATAACCGTGCGACATGAATTTTTAAAAGTTTCTGGAATTCTTATGATTGCATACTAGTTATAACTGTACATCACAGACGTAAACCACGTGTATGTATTTTTAATACGTACAACTTTATTTTAATTGATATTGATTAACTTACGTACTTACAGTAAGGTTCATGTTACCACTTAGTACCAGTTGTACTTTCGAAGTATCGAGTTGCCTCAATATGAGCTTTTGCTTAACACGTGTGCTGTATTAAAAGTACAGGATAAGTAAAGATTGATTGATTGATTGATTATTGGGGTTGAACGCCCGAGCAGCAATATTTCAGCTATATTGATGATGGATGATAAAATGAACATGAGATCATGATGATGATGAAATTAAAAAAGGGATGGGACCCAAGGATAATATAGTCGACAAATTTTGATCGCCACTAAAAAGGGAGGGATGGGTAGGGTCGGGCAATTTAGCCTCCTGTGGCGGAGCGGAAAGGTTCCTACTCCTATCGAATACCACAGCTGGGTTCTTTAACGTGATTTCTTTCTCTGAACATGGTGCACCACTATGGTATGCGCTCAGGTCTTCCGTATTACAGCCTGACGACCCCAGTATGGAATACGCCAGGGGTACCCAATTCCACCATCAGGGGCACACAACCTAGTTGCTATGTGAGCAGAGTGCCCTTGTCCCGGGTATGGTTCTGAGCACTATTTAGTCGCCTTTTACGACAAGCTTAGCGCTGCCGCAGGCCTATTCTTCTGGCACCCGGACCAGCACTGGGCGATAAGTAAAGGTAAAGAAAACTAAACTAGTTAAAAGTGAATATATTTATATAATAGTTGTTGATAACCTTGTCAATACCGTGATATTTATACTGCCCACAGGACAGTGGTATTGACTAAGACAGCTATAATGACCGAATTGCAGGCGGTAACAGGTACTTGGGATCGGGATATTCTTTTCTTTTTTTGTAAAAAAGAAATAAAAACAAAACCATATGTTATAATATAGGGTTATTGCATGAATACTGGTGAATATTTTCCCGAGCAGAATATTATATAGCACGAGCTTGCACTAATTCAAATACGCATAATAAATATATAAGCTATAAAAACACAAATTTGACAGTTCCAACATCGTTGGGAATTTTTCAGACCTTTCTATACGTTTACATGTCTTCCCTGTATCAATATGATCCGATGGAGCAGTGTAGCAAATAGAGTCGTCACATTCTGAGACATAGAAAGGTCTGAAAAATTCCCAACATAGCCTAGCTGGCCTAGTAGTGCCATAGATGTCACAGCGGTACGAGTTCGAGTCCCGCGGAGGGAACGACCAAAAATTTGCATCGCAAATTTGACACTTCTAACATCGTTGGGAATTTTTCAGACCTTTCTATATATATATATATCATTATATCATGGATCGTGAAAACCGATTCGAAACATAACAATAAGTTAAATAAACATCTAAATATGTTTAAGATCACCAGAAGATGGTAAAACTTACATTGAATATTTCGGATAACTGATATCCTTCTTCAGCATAAAACTCATAAAACCTTATGAGCATAAAACTCACAAAGTTCAAGATCAAAACAGATTCAGAAATTGAATCAGGTACGCTGTGGGTAATTGTACCTTTATCAAAGGCAAGTGATAAGGAGTCTGAATGAAAATTTCAAAGGGGGTCTTTTTATCAAAATTAAAAATAAAAATTTTTTTAACTGTGGAAAACAATTAAAAAAAGATTTTAAGAAGTCAAAATATAGTAGTACGGCGTATTGATGTATAGCATGTAGTGCTGTACCAGCCAAGACGTAAAAATGGATTATTTTTTTCCGCTTATTCCATCTGGAGATATTTGTAATTTCTTCACCTAAAAGCTTTCTGCAGACACTCTTGTACATTCGACCAGTTTTTTTATTATGTTCTATGAGCGTAACAACAATGTTGTGGAGATCCTCCTGGGTGTGTCCGGCGGATCTAAGATTTTTTAGGGAGGTCTGATATACATTTGTAGTCACTGCGATGACCATTCATGCGCCTGTTGAAAGGTTGTTCTGTTTTGCCAACGTACTGCATACCACATCGGCACACGAGAAGGTATACGGTATTTTCGGTTTTGCAAGTCACGTCGCAAAAAATGGCAAATTCCTTTCCAGTGCAGTAGCCTTTAAACGTTTGGTGTGCAGAATCTGGGTGCATGTCTTACATCTTTTATCTCCACATGGTCGATACTGGCCCGTTGTAGTTAGTTTGGGCCGAGATGAAATCTCTGCTCTTACTAGGGCATATCTTAGGCTCCTAGGTCTAAGGAATGCCAGGACCGCGGCCCCAGAAAAGAGCTTGGAGAGCTTAGGATGATTTTGAATGTCTTCCCAATTTGAATGCAGTAGCTGCGAGAGTTTCCCAAATGCTGGATGGTATGTAAGCACAAAAGGAACCCTTTTGTTCTTTTCCTTAGGTATGTACTCGAGGAGATCTTTACGGCTGATGTTGTTAGCACTTTCAAATCCCCGATCTATATCTGTAGATTTATAGCCACGCGATAACAAATGACCACGGAGTTCATCTAGACGTTTGTTGGTAGTATCGTCAGATGAGCAAATTCGCCGAATTCGAAGTTCCTGGCTGTATGGTATGCTTTTAGTACAATGTTTTGGATGACAACTATTGGGAGATAAGTATTGGTGACTATCAGTTGGTTTGCTATGATGATCCATTGATATTTCCCCGTCTTTTACAAACGTAGTAGTATCCAAAAGTATGATTTTAGTGTCAGAAATTTCATGGGTGAATTTGATTAATGGGTGAACATTGTTGGCATGTGTGATAAAATTTTCTTTTTGTTTTGACTCAGTCAATTTCATGTCAACATCATCGATGAATCGAAACCAAGAGAGGGGTTTCGATACAACAACTACGTTCCATCTTTCTTCAACATCACGCTCGATGAGAAAAAAGCAATACAGTCGTTGAAAACCGTGATGATATAGTTATAAAACCAGCAGACAAAGGCAGTGCCATAGAAGTTATGGATAAAAATTACTACATCTCAGAAGCAATGCGTCAACTTTCGGATGAAAGATTTTATAAAAAGCTACCCGGCGACCCTACTAATTCATCAAAGTTAATGTTTGTGGATTATCATTTAATAAATAGCAGTAATAACCGTTTGTTGTCTGAGACTCAATATTGCATGGGCTTGAACTGTGTTTCAGACATTGATCCTTTTTACTGTTCGCACATATCATCATTTTCTAAGGGGAACCTTAGTAATAAACTTTTATATTTTCCATTGAATTCACAGTAAAATATGAAAATCAAACCATCCTGCAGTGTACGCTAGTGCGCCAATAGCCAAAATTACGTTAGCGATTACTTTCTCTGATTTTAACGGTTATATATGAATTTATTACCTTATTATCATAAACAAACAAGTTTCTTAATTGAAGATTCTTTGGAAATACTTATTAGAAAATATAATCAAACGGCTTTAGAAGTTTGGAAACCTTTCAATAGAGCTATACCAAACTTTGAAGAAAAAAAACTTAATTTTCCAAAGAAATTGAAAACCATTGAACATATACCAATGAATCATTTAATTGATAAGTTGCAAGAGTCGGATGAAGTTTCCATTGGAACTGAAGTAGATTGGATGCACTATTCTGATAGTAATTTTAATAATATCAATGTTTACTTATTGTTAATTCATTAGAGCAAGAAAATTTAAGTTATGTTGGTTAGCCAAAACACGAACTAATAGAGAATTTCTAGAGGTCACCCCTGGGTACGGCTTCGTGTCGGTGGTCAAAACCGAAAGTAAAGCTTCCACCTCAAGAAAGTTAAAATCTGCACCAACAGTTACAGAAGCAATGGACACTGAAGCATTAAGTAAAAACAGTGTCGATGTCAAAACGTTACATCCAATGTTGGATTTTAGCACTACAGGTGGGAAGAGCAAAGCTAGCAGGCGAGAAGGTAATACATCCAGCGAGCAATTAGCCGTATGATTAGGTCAATTATTTTTAAAGGGCTCAAACGTACCCCATATTACCACTATTTAACTACATTTATTACTGATTGACATTTGTATACTGTGAACTCATCATACCATTTTATTGACTTTCATGTTTATATTGATGTTAGATAGGTAGCAATAGGCCGACCTCTTCGACCGGGTCTTAAAGACCTCTTCGACCGGGTGTCAAATTGATCGTAAGTAATGACGTCATAAACTAAAATAGCATTGTGACGTCATGGTTTACGATCAATTTCACACTTACGACTTTTTGTGAAACCGACGCCTGAACACAGACCATCAACAACAGTGACCAGCAGTATTTGTTTATAAACATTTAATCAATACTAATATCTATATCATCACTCTATTCACTTCTTGTTAAGTTATTAATCAGTTAATGAAATAAGTGTTACTTCTAAGAACGACGTGACTGATGAACATATATAGACATTCACTATACGATCCAGAATATTATTAATTAACAAAGTTTTATAAATACTATAAATACGAAAGACAATTGAGTATCAGGAAGATTCTTATAATCCTAGCTACTTCTTCTTTGCTTTGATTGTTCTATCTATCTTTGTATTTCGTGCTACGGCTTGATGTGTGAATAAACCGTTTTACTTCATCCTAGTATATTTTCGCTACGTCACATATTGACACAAGTACATTAACATTAACGCCAAAGTCAGAATATAATTTCAACAATTATGTCTGGTGCAGACAATACTATCCATGCACTTTTAAGACCTTGCAGCATATGGAGCACCCGCCGCTCTATCTTCACACATGGCCGAAATAGCTCATTAAAATGATTATTACAAAAGCAATATCACCAGACCACTGATTAACTTCATTCCCGAAAACTGCATTATCGGAGTTTCTATGCTATCATCTAAAGAAAGTTTTTATTTGTCATTCATTTCCGGGGTTCCGATGTTTCTAGGCGGTAAATGTACTAAAAATACACGATACAGTGAGTGATACTTCTGGAAGTTTCGAGGGTTATATGCTACTTTTTTGCACAACCTCTGGCCAAAATGTGTGGCAAAAGATAGCTTGGAGCTCTTTTCTCTATGTAAGTTTCTACATTGGATGTACTGCCCCCTGTTTTCTACGTATTTGAATCAGTTAGGGCCTGTATGAAATATCTGAAAACAGCTTCAGCATTCCTCTTTTATTTCATTTCTATGATCTATAGCCTTGCAGGGTTTTCATTTCTAGCTAAACATTAATTAGTTTATTATGCATCTAAAAATAAAAATAACAACTTGAATTTATCGAAAATGAACGACTAAACAGGTACTGAGAAGAGGTTAGAGGTCTCAGTATCGTATTAATTTTCCCATAGACTTCTATAGTGAAGTGCATATTTTTAGGATTTTAAAAAAAATATGCAAATTGATTCAATAAAACTTTCACTTATGTAGCATTTCTAAGGACATGTGAAAAAATAATTTCCCGCAAAGAAAATAGGGTGAGTCCACGAAGATCGGACAGAAAAGTAGTCTTGAACTATAAATAGCCATTTTCCCTACTTTCACTTTCGTTTTGCACTCACCAAACCAACCTTTTCAGTGGAACATTTTTATGATATTATGTTAGATTTTCTTTTAAAAAAGTTCTTCATCTTACAGTGTGATGTTTGCTCTATTTTATAAGTCATTGTTCATATCTTTTGACAAAACATTAGTTTGTAGAGTGGCAAAAAGAAAATGCACTATATTTTTATAGCATCCATGTTTTGACGTACACCCGCTCAGGGATATGCAATACGATACTGGTACCTAGAGGCCAATTATTTTTAATTGGATCGTTGTTAATACAAATGTACAGTTACTTGTGTTTACAGGCCTAATTAATCAGCATATTTAGTTCACAGTAAATGTTGTTTATTGGGTTTGTTTATTAGCGTAAATAACAAATGAACAAATTTGATGTATTAGAAATACCTAACTATCTGTATTTGAACCTAAATGGGGTATACCAATGGGACTATTTTACTGCGATAGTGTAAGATAATTGCAGATGGTATCAGGCTTTACAAATCTCAAGGCTCTGGCGACTGCTACATGTATATAAATTCTAATCTTCGATCTAAATTGATAAAAATGTAAATAGCCATTATGTTCCTGCTACAAGTAGGCACTGGCATTGAAAAGTAATCTGAAGTATTGAACCAGATTTTAAGGCTAACCAAACCTAAGGCTTCCGCTTCTATTGTGGTGATAAGAGTTCCGGCGTAGGTGTGTTTAATGTACTCAAAAGCCAAAATTATAAAGTGGTCAACTCAGTGTTACACTAATCGACAGGTGTATTGAGAAATGTGTTCCATTGTTACGGAATAATCTGTGATAAGACCTTGCCATCGACAGAAAAACTTCAAGCGTGTTTCAAGTAGGGGTGCGATATAGGCCTAGTGTGTGATATATAGGGTTTGCAGTATAGGGTAAACGCAATCATCCATAATACACATACAAAAAAAAAACAAAAACAAAAACAAAACCAAAACAAAAACAAAACAAAACAAAAAAATACAAAAAAAATAATAAAACAAAACACAAAATGAAAACACAAAAACTTGTATACTTTTGCCCTTCTTAACATACATGTAGTTACAATAAAAACTACAACTCGGGACAAGCAAATTCGCCCGAATTGATGCAGTTGCCAAATATTATTATTTTGTTATTCGTCCAAGGAACGTTTTGTCCCTAAATAATTTCATCTCTATAAGCATTTATTTTTATAAAACATGTCTTTTTTTATATTGCAAGAATTCTTATTGTTTATCTAAAATTTAATTTGATTGTTCAACGTCAGGAAAATCCATGATCAAACGTTTTATTTGTTTTTGTATAATTTTAATTTCAGAAGTAGTACGCTGTCTGATTCCACTTTGTTAATGACTGTGACATCATCAACCTCTTTCAACGGTTTAGTCGTTATATTTTGACACTGAAATTAAATTAAATCTAACATTTAACAATAACATGCTACACAGGTTTTTTTTTAGAGTGCATCATGTGTTTGAGGTTATTTCTTCATAGATCGAAAAATTTAAGTCATATTCTCGGGAAAACTTATTTATGACTATCTTCCACTTTAAATTTTCCTTAGTTATTTTTATGGCTCTTGGGGATTTCCTTGCGAGCTAAATCTTGTCCAAAAAATAAGCGCGTATTATTCCTGAATTTATTTATCATCACTAGTAAAAATCCTTGTTGAATTTAAACCCTTTTTTATAAACGAAGGATATAGTTAGGTATATAAGGGACATGCCATGTCTGCCCGCCATGCTACAAGTAAAGGTAGTTAAAGCGGATGTACATGAACGTATCAAGTTACGTTTCTGTTTATATTGGTATAAAAAATCAATTGACATTTTATTGTTTTTACCAGAAGTGCTATAACTATATCAATGCATACCGAACTTTGAACAGGTTCAAAGTTTCACATAGTTCTATGACTGTGTATTTGTTCTTGGGGTGTCTATATATAATACGCACACGTTCTTAATCTTACGTATTGTGAAATATTTCCTCTTGAAATATATAAAAAACCTGCGAATTAGATATTGAATACTAAGTTGAATGTATATTCAAAACTGTATGCATTAATCTTTCCTTTTGACATTCATCTTGTTCCGATGACAAATAAGTATATGCATATGAAGAGCACCTTGTCTGTGAAACCCGTTTATGAGATAAAGTTGAAAAATTAGTTACTTTTTACGATATGTTCTCACGTTTCAAATTTCAAGTTTTGTAGTATTTTTTCATATCTATACTGCAGAGTAGATACATAGCTTTTTAATCCTCTTCCTAGCGCCCCATTTCAGGGACTGCATTGACGGGACTGATCACTAGCAATATCATGGATTTGTTTAATAGTGTTGTGCACCTAATATTCTGAGGCAATCTACATGTTATATGAACTCGGACACTGGCGGATCAAAAGATTATGAAAAGGGAGGGCCAGGTGTGGTTCCATTAAAAGTGTGTTTCGAGCTATTATTTGCTGAACCTCCACACAAAATTAAGAAACTCATCATTTTTAAACGACGGGGAAGGGAGGGGAGTCTCCTTATTTCTGTGAACTATGAAGGGGAGGGGTCTTTTTATATAGAAAACAAAAAAGCCGGAATTATTTTTATGATGGAAATCGTAAAATAGGAGTGTCACTTTTCTGTAGATTATTAAAAGAGAGTATCAGTCATACCGTATAGTTTCTGTACTATGCACATGTGTATGTACTGTATATTAATTTTTGAAGGGATTAGTGTTTTTACTGTCACCTTGGTAATACCCTCTTTTTAAAGTCCAAGTTTAAAAAAAGTTGTGAATTAAAAAAAAATAAATGATTAAATGAATGGGAATGGAACGCTGGCTTCAACTCTCTACTTTGTTTCGGTTCGTCACTCAGTCTAATGCTTTAGTTACATCGTCTGTAAAACGCTCAGTTTACTCAAATCATTTAAGTATTTCATTAAATTTAACCGCCTAATGGCACTTGGCGTAGTAGTTTTAGATCAAATTATGATGGAAAAACAGAGACGATAGATAGAAGAGTAATCAAGGGAACCAATTTGGAGTGGAAATCAAAAAAGGTATCCAGGGACAAAGACGTGACATGGAAAACAGAAATACACAACAAAGAACGTAAAATACCAAGAATAATACATACAAAGTAACAAAAGTAAATGAGCAACTTGGACACCACTAAAAACTTGGAAAATTGACCAGGTGTACCGGTAGGGTTTTGAACAAATCATGCAGTTTTTATGGTGTAAATACATAGTAACGATCCACGAGTTCATGATGACATAACACTTCTGTAGTGATGACTTAAAGTCTGTGTAGTTACGGCAAACTCTGTAATAACGTATGAGATGTGATTTAAAAACTCCATACGCAGGTGCTGAAGGGATGCTGCCGCAGATGAAACCAGGATAGTTGACAATACGAAAAGAAAAGTCATCGTGTCATCGTGTTTCGTATACATGTAGTTTGATCAATAGTTTTCCTTTACCATCGATCTCTCAGAGCAGGCTAAGATATGAGGCGTACTTCACCGTGTCTGTAGTATCCTTTATCTCAAGTTCTTATGGGGTACAAAATGTAAGTACGATGTATAAATCCCCGAAATTATGAATTTTTAACGAATACGTCATCTATTATATCGGAAACTGAGATTAAAGGATCTAGCAAAACGTTGTCCCTTCTTTTGGATCAGATCAGCTATGAAGTCAGCCTTATAACATAAAAGTGAAGGAATATCAAGTAGAGGAGTACAATTTGTTTCCATTGGAATAGCGATTGTTTGTTGAAGAAAAAAAATGCGTCCACCATACTGTACAAAAACGTTGTCGAACCAGCATTTTGAAAACATCGTCTTCGGTATTTTTGAAAGTAATGAGAAAAAACAAAGGCAAGAAGAAGAAGAAATGTCGGTAAAGTAAAGATAAGTCCTTACCACAATCGCGGACACGTCAGACACGTCATTAATGATCCGGATTATTTTCGTATTTGAATCCGTATTTGGAAAACGTTTTATGATTTTTTTTACTGACATAAGCGATTATTTTTGGTTCTGATTAGACTGATATGTTTTTTCTTTGAGTTAGTAATACCTGGAATAAAACGAAACTAATGACAGACTATTCAATGAAAACAAACCAAACAATTAAGTAAGTCATACAAAATCTTTTTCCTTGACAAAAAGTCAAAAGTGACACATTTGACACGAGCGACGTGTTACTGTTCACTGAGCTGTCGTTTTGTATCCGTCCAATGCAGATTTTGTTTACTAGACACAACATTATTGTAACAAACTCTTCACTTATACCATACCCACGTACGGTATCCCCTGGCCAAAGCTCTTCAATACTCGTACATTTTAACTTTCTCCAAGAAACATCAGTTTAAAATGATTCAATCATTGTCATTGATTTGTTTAAAACAGTCTTACTGTAGTGTAGACTTGTAAGCTATAAAACATATGTAGTAGAACCGGAATTTTTTACTGGAGAGGAGGTCCTGTAATAGTAAAACTTTTAATGGACTTTCAGAACTTTAATTTGATTTGACTTTTCTTAATTGTTTTCCACATTTAATTCATTTCTAGTTTCTGATAAAAACACCCCTGATCTTGATCTCATTCAGATTCCTAATCATTTGGTTATGCATGCCTTTGATAAAGGTTCAATCATCCACTGCATGATTCAGCCTCAAAATTTATGTTTTGATCTTGAACTTCATTAGTATTATGCTGAAGAAAGATATCAGTGATCTGAAATATTCAATGTAAATTTTACCATCATTTGTTGATGTTGAACATACATGTACATGTACAAGATGTATTTAGATGTTTATTTAACTTTTTGTTAAGTTCCGCATCAGTTTTAACAATCCATCATCCTGTAAGAGTGATTGTTCACTTCTATTGAGACTATACTCGACGTCACATACAGTACTTTTTTGATTTGAAGCTCTATTTCTTTAACTGTCGGGACTTACCGCTAGAGTTGTCTCTCTTTTATTTAATCTGAAGATAGTTTGCATATATGCATGACGTGATAGTCCCAACGAGTCTTTTATTGGCTGAAATCGTGCATAATAAATCCTTAGAGAAATCCTATACTAATATCTGCCATGTTGGTTTCTACGGGACAATTTGTTTACAAACGAAGTTCGTAAGTTCCTGTTAAACTCCGATGACAATTGTCTGCTTGATCAACTTCTCGGTGTTTTATGATGTTTGCATAGAATAAATTCGAGATATCTGAATTAGCGCCGAAATGCATTCTGGGTTCTTCGTTTTTTTGGACAAACCATTTAAACGTAAACAACATGGCCGACTTTTGGCAATGTAAATATTGGGACAGAGAATTAAAATCTCACCGGAATTTACCGATTCAATGTTTAGGGAGAAGCCGTTTGGCTAAATGAATGAGCAAGTCATTTAAGACAATTTAAACGATGGTAGGTGTCAATAAAGTCGTAGAAAATATTTTTATTCAAATTTTAACAGTGTCTTATTTATGTGACACAGAGTATATTTTTATATATACACACATGTATATGTTTGTATGTAACATTTATTGTATAGCCTTTTTATATACATGTATATGTAAATGTTATATTTAGTGCTAAAGCCAGTCATTTTATGGTGTGAAACTCCTTGTGAGAAACAGCCATGTGTGAATGATTATATAAGTTGAAACTACCTGATATCGTAGGTGTGTATACAACTGTTCTGTGTTGTTGTAGTCAACAGGATAATTCATGAACATTGAAGTGGTGTGATTTTTGTCTCCCTTGTAATTTCTCACTGGGGACATGCATTGTATTCATAGATATAATACTTTCAATTTTCCATCAACAAACTTAGTTACTGCTATTCCAAACTTTGTTACTGCCATTCCAAACTTTGTAACTACCATTTCAAACTTCTGCTATTCTAAAATTTGTTACTGCCATTTTAAACTTTGTTGCTGCCATTCCAAACTTAAAACCTGATCTTTCTGTCATACAATGTACATATGCTGGTAGTTACAATAAAATAAAGAATAGCTACAGTTGTACAGGACATGCCCATAGTAAGCTGCCACTGAAGGTACTGTAATATGCTGCTAACATCCAATTTTAAGGACCACTAATATTTCATTCATGTAAATGTTCTAATACACTTTTTTCTACCATCTGCCAACAAGTTAAAATATCATGAACATAAGAAATGAGTTTCAATATAACACAATGAATAAAAAATGGCCAGTCCACTGTGGAAAGTGTAGAAATTACACAAAATACAATCTTAATAATTCAATATACTGTGAAAATACTTTTATTCGTGGATGCCAGTTTTTCTGGACTAGACAAGATACACAAGGAATCTTGAATTCGTAGTTTTCACGTTTTCAGTGAACACATCCTTTTCATTGGAAACCAAATTTATTGGTCTGGTATCCCATGGACAATAGTACTGTTACACTAAATCTTAAAAAGTCGCTATTAAAACCTACAAAAAAGTATTTATTATTAACATAATTCTTATCTGTATTACAGACATTGTGTCAAATGATGGTCAAAATGTAAATGGAAAAAAAAACTGTATTAATTCAAATTATGTCAATAAATAAGTTCATGTACTTTAAGATTCAACCAAACTTTCTAATTTGCATAATCTCTTGGTTTGACTATATACATTTTTTACACATGGAACTGTGGTTCATGTATTATACATGTAGAAGTGTACATGTATTTGTACTATATAATATCACTTTTTGCTTTCAGGGCAATATGAAATGTTCCCAGTGTAATGCAGACCTTCAACCTACTGCCAAATTTTGTGGAGGTTGTGGTAAACCAGTAGATATAAATGATCACCAAGAGGACTTGGTGCAGTGTCCAAATATAGATTGTGGTGCTCCACAAAAGAAAGGCATGAAATATTGTTCATCATGTGGAAAAGAGTTACATGTACTTGGAATCAGCTCTCCAGATGATAGTACAAACAAGAATAATGCTGCAGTATCTGATGGTAAAGTTACATTACATTATACCCCGTGCTGTGGGAGGTATGCTGTGATCATGGTCCCCATGCTGTGGGAGGTATGCCATGATCATGGTCCCTGTGCTGTGGATATGCCATGATCATGGTCCCCGTGCTGTGGGAGGTATGCTGTGATCATGGTCCCCGTGCTGGTGGAGGTATGCCGTGATCATGGTCCCCGTGCTGTGGGAGGTATGCCGTGATCATGGTCCCTGTGTTGTGGGAGGTATGCTGTGATCATGGTTCCCATGCTGTGGAAGGTATGCTGTGATCATGGTCCCCGTGCTGTAGGAGGTATGCTGTGATCATGGTCCCTGTGCTGTGGGAGGTATGCTGTGATCATGGTCCCTGTGCTGTGGGAGCTATGCTGTGATCATGGTCCCTGTGCTGTGGGAGCTATGCTGTGATCATGGTCCCTGCGCTGTGGGAGGTATGCCGTGATCATGGTCCCTGTGCTGTGGGAGGTATGCTGTGATCATGGTCCCTGTGCTGTGGGAGGTATGCCGTGATCATGGTCCCTCTGCTGTGGGAGGTATGCCGTGATCATGGTTCCTGTGCTGTGGGAGGTATGCCGTGATCATGGTCCCCTGTGCTGTGGGAGGTATGCCGTGATCATGGTCTCTGTGCTGTGGGAGGTATGCTGTGATCATGGTCCCCGTGCTGTGGGAGGTATGCCGTGATCATGGTCCCCATGCTGTGGGAGGTATGCCGTGATCATGGTCCCTGTGCTGTAGGAGGTATGCCGTGATCATGGTCCCTGTGCTGTGGGAGGTATGCCGTGATCATGGTCCCCGTGCTGTGGGAGGTATGCCGTGATCATGGTTCTCATTCTTTTTCTTTACAGTTTTCTTTGCAACAACAATTTGTATGAAAGATATCCAATAGTGAGCTTTGCTTAAGTTTTCTTCTAGTTTTTCAACTTCATTTACAAATGTATACCTACATTTCACAACATTAAATGTTTTCAACACTCCACAATAAATCTACATGTACATGTACATATATTTCATGTATAATTGTCAACATATTTTTACCAGTAAATCTTTGTGGACAATACAGTTGTTCATGTAAATGTAAATTGCAAGCAGTTTTCTGGGATTCCTATTTCCAGTTACCCGGGGCAAGTGAAATTTAGGTCAGGGAAAGTTAAGTACTTAGTTACACTTTTCCATGGCAAGTTGAAAACTTTATATGCTGTATGGATTTGTGTTGTTAGGAAAGCAGTCATTGACTGTGGGAAAGTTGATTTTATATGGATTTTTCTCGAGGAAACCTCAATTTCTGAAAAATCCTAGAACACTGACAAGTTCAAGTGATCTACATGTGTATTTATATAACCTCGACAAAAATTTGCAGAGACAACATAAAAATGTACTTTTTAGAAACGTGTACCAGTTGGGTGCTCATAAATAAAATGTTCTGCAAAATATCAGGTTTTGTATGTAAATGTGCATGTATATGGTATGGCATTTATGGTTGTGTGCAGTGTCCTTGTCATCAGCCTTGAAATTTAACTTTATTTATGCAGCAACTTGAGTTAAACTGAACTGATCTGTGTACCAAGGTTTCTATTTAGTGATATAGTCCAGACAAGCATGTTATAAAACTCTTCGTGAGTTGCTTACATGTATACTGTTATTTATTATTTTTGATACATGTATAAACCAAGAAGTTTATTGGATCCTAAACCAATCCAATGTCATTTATATCCAAAATTCTTACATGATATTTAAAGAAAAAACAAAAGAAATTTAAGAAAACTTAAATATTCTTCGAGTTCAGTAATTCAACTTGCCATCACTATTCCTTTGAATATTTATCAAAGTGGAGTTATTAAAGTGATTTTCTTCATTTGTCTTCAGAAATTTCAAGTATATAAAATGATGAAAAGATGATTATATCTGATTAATGTCAAACATGAACTAAGAAAAATATTGAATTGATTTTGTCAAACAAACATTTAATATTTAATCAGCAGGGTTCATTGTGATGGTTAAAATTTAAATGAACCTTGGTAAATAAAACACCTGCCTAAACCAAACCAATTAAAGGAGGCTGGTTTCGCTGTATTCCTAATTTGTCAGGTCATATTCCAAGATAAATTATTATGTTTGAATTGAAATTCTGATTGAACAGGTTGATTGTCACAGTTATTAACCTTTCATTTTCATTTTGCAAGGGATAGAAGACTGTTATATTGCTACATTGTATTTGTACATGTATACTATAAACAATACCCAGATTATTGTATTTGATAACCTTAATTTCATATAACAAAGGATTTTCTTGTTATTTGTGCAGAACTCGATGGCTCTGTAGGGAATTCACCATGTCAAGACAGTGGAGATTATGGTTCGAAAACTAAACATACATGTACTGGCAGCAATACAGACAAAGAGTGGTATGTCTTGGTCAAGTAGAAATATGTTACAAAATGTTCATGCACTTTAAGACAATGATAACAGTTTTATTTGGACAAATCACATAAGGGTTGTCACATCATTTGTCTTCTATGTGACCTCAAATAAAATGTCAAACTTACAGACCAAAAAAATGTCTGTTTCCTGCTTCCCTACCAACAATATCAGAGAACATAGAAATATATTTTGGTATGATGAGATCTTCTGAGGTCAAATTTTCATGAAAATTTGTTAACCCATATTGGTGTAAATGTCCTTTTTGATATTGAACGTCTATTTTGGCTTATTTTTTATTTTATTATTTTTTTGAAGTCTTTTCCTTTGAAACTAATGGACAGAATTTAATGCAAGTTGATATGATTATTGTTAGTTTATCCTAACAAAATGAATGATGGGATTTTTCATCCATGAAAAAAAAACATGGCTGCTTTTACAAAAAATAGAATGTATCTTATTAAGCCAGATGAGGGATTCAAGCGCGAGCTTATAGTTGTAGATCAATTATCATCTCATAATTTCATTGTTTCATTCAGTCCTTTCCTCCAAAATTCTCAACAACTAGCCTGAATAATAGCGAACTGTATAGGATTTAATTAGCCCAAAACAAGAAAAGTACATTTCACTTGCCCGAATCAATTTCTACTAGACTGGGCTTTGGGCTATTGGCTAAAGGCCAGCACTGTTCATTAGCCATCCTTACATCTGTTGTACTATAACAAGTATTGTGTAAGTCGATTTCAGTAGTAATCTTATCAAAAGACCAATAATAGTATGTATTTTCAAATTTTTAGGTTTAGCAAAATCATATTTTATTTTAAATACATTTATACAAAGTGACATTTTAACATCTGATGCTGCTACAACAACATACTTTTTTAAAAAGGATATCAAGCGTTACTAGGTGTTTTTCTACATGTAAATAGCCATGGTCTTTTCTTAGAAGAGAAATAAAACAAGAAAGTAAACCAGAACTGTGAATTTATGTCCTTGTACAAGTAAGTGATGTCCATCATACAAGTAATTACATGCACAATATTTTCATACAAATAATTACTTGTACAATATTTTCATACAAGTAATTATTTCGTATAAAATAATATGTATACATCATAAATGGAGTATGTTTCAAAATTGCATCATTATCATAAAATTACGTTCTCACTCTGACATGAATGAGTTACGCTTAGTTCATTTTTTTAGTTTCTTTATAATTTGTAGGCTTTTTTTTAATTTTTATGACAGCTGTCCAACTGTAGAAGTATCTACTAAAGGGAAGGGAAACACACGGAAGGGTTTTGCAGTTATTAGTTCCCATTGTGAATTTTCAAGTAACTTTAATCTAAGAGAAAGACCAAGTGCTGAAGACGATAGAATTATGTTAGAGGAAGTCTTAAAGAAGTATGATTGTGATATTTTGCCCTTGTCTGATAAAACGAGCAAGTATTACAAGGACAAATTTTGTGAAAATAGTAAGTTTATTAATTTACTGCATTTAACAAGTTTTCAAGTCCCTGTTGGTCAGAAAACTGAAAACTGATTTATGCATTTTTGTCCATATTATATTGCACATTGTAAACAAAAAAAAAGATACCTGACTAGTAGTCAAACATAGCAGAAATGCTCAGTTGAAGAATTAAACTATCTACTTAGTTTTGTTTTGGTTGAAAGACAAGTTTTTTGTTATGTTTGGCCTAATTTCCAAGTACCATGGAAGCAGAAATCTGTCGGCTGTAATATCTACATATGGTTTACTTTTATTGTGGTTCAGTTGGCTTCTTGAGCTACAGTGGTGCTCAGATTTGCCACTGAAGCCTATTTTATAATAAAAGTGATAAAAGCTGTATTAATTTTTATGTTGCAGTAACATTGATTACATACCTTAGAGCCTCTTGTTGATGCATCACAAATATGCTGACATCTATACATATAAAATGTATGACTATATGCACCTTTTCAGTAAAAGAAAAAATGAAAGGTGAAAAATACCAGTACTTCTTATTTGCCTTAAGCACACATGGTGAAGAAAAAGAAGAAAAACAGGGTGCAGGACATGTATTTAACCACTATTTCTACACCAGAGATGGGCAGTATCAAACACAACAACTAATGGAAGAAATATCTACAAAATTAGAATCAGAACTTAAAGACAAAATGAAGATTTTCATTATACAGGTACATCAAAGTCTACTTAAAGGAAACAAACCATCTGATTTTTAATTTAATTTTTAAACATAAAATAAATAAAAAATTAATCTTTTCATAAATTTAATTATTGAAAAATTCAAACTTAAATTTTCCATTGACGGCACATGAAAATATCACATTTTAAACATAAACAAATAAGCTCAGCCCACATTGTTACCTCCAAGGTCAAAGTGAAAGTTAATTAGATAACACTGAACAGGTCAGTCACAATTCATATTTTAAAAGTACAGTTATTTATTTCCAAAATTAAACAAACAATTGTTAAATGATGAATTTGAGATGAACCCAATAGGTCCTAAAAAGTAATTCGCTAAAAGGGGTCTTGGCCTAAAAGTTGACTAAGTTATACAAAATAAGCAACGTTAATATGTCTCGTGTCGAAACGTGTCACTTTGTATTTAATGTATTATATAAAGATTGATCAGTAAAAATGTATATTTGTATATTGCTGTTTATGTTTACATGAAGTATTTGTAGGTAAATATTTTACCTTTTTTCTTCTTTTGCAGTAATTATAACTTTAATACCATTTTTTATTTTTCCTTTTTAAATTAACAGAAAAATTTAAGATATTCTATCAAATTATGGTAACTTAAGTAATTCTTCATATTTCCTTTAATTCATACACACCCTGTGTTCTTCAAATGTTTGCTGACAGCAGACCCTTGGAAATTACAATTTTTCATTTGTTTTGGGGCCTCAATGGCTCATTTGAATATGATATTCATTTGCTTAAGAGCAATCTCTATTAAACTCTTTTTCTAGTCTTAGTAACTTTCAATATATCTATATATTTAGAATATTATCTAGTCAGTTACATGTAAAAGACTCTGGTCTTAATATTCATGTTTCCAAAAATTTTTAGGAAGTAGTGTGTAGAAAAACAGGAAAAAAAGATAAATCTTATTGTTGTTATTTAAAGTTGACACACTGGTTGTTTTGGTTTGCTTTTATATATTATATTTATATGTAGTTTATTCACGACAAAAACCCCATATCAAGATTTACCAAAAAAAAAAAAAATTCCCCACACCTGTTGTATTATTTTTAGACTTGGGGGATTTTACAATCTACTTCTTAACAAATTTTCCCGCCAAAAACGTGCTCTTGATACACAACAATAATGGCAATGTAAACAATATAGTTTAAATACGGCAATTTCCTTTTTCTTTTCAAAGTGTTTTGGAAGTATCTGATGGAATGCATATTGTTCGGGAATTTAACATGTTCTTTTATAAGGTAAATCAGCTTCTTAATGTTGAAAACATTTTGTGATTTTGCATTATTCAACTTTGCATTTATAAATAGCCATGTGCATTTGGCCAGGGTTGAGTGAATTTTTACCACAGTCAGTTTTGATTGGTTCAGTATCAGATATTAATATCTGATTGACACCTTCATTAAAATTCATTTGTGGCCAGGTGGGATGACTGATAAAGAATCTGGTCAGCAATGTCATAGGCTACAGACATCTGTGCGGTCACGTGGTGATCAACTGACATAGCAAGGTTTACTGCTAATTACCTTGTAGGATGCCGTAAATTACCTCGGGCACACGTTTTCTGTCGTAATTGATTTTTAATCCTCAAATTTAAGTTTATAGGACAGCACTGCAAAAGATAGCACAGTACTGTTCTTGATAGTGCAGCACTTAATCTTGATAGCACTGTGAAGCCCAGTGCTTTAAGGGCCTGGGGAGAACACTGGAGAGATATTCTGATTTGGGTGTTATAGTTATTTCCCTGTAAGTTAATTTTTAATTTTTTTCTGTATGCACTTATTGCTCTATATACACATGACATTATAATTTTCCTGAAATTTCTCAAACAAGTTATGTTATCTCAAGTTTATGGCTTTTACCTGTGTTTTAGATTATCTATCCAAGTAACTACTTCATGTACATGAAAGTATTTTTCTGTAGTTGTCAAATTAAGTCTTCCATTACATGCATTATTTACATTGTCAAACAGCCATGATACATGTAAGGCTAAAGGCAAATGTCCATAATTAATGAATAAAAACTATTTTATCTCCAAACTAACAGTCTGAAACCTTTTCTGCTGGTTGTTATTGCAATGATTTGTTTATTTTCAAATTGACAGCAGTTACACGTAGTACATTTTTCAAACCATTTTTTTCAGTAAAACCAGTAAAAATATCTTACTTCATCAATATTTATTAATTTATATTGAGAGTTTCAAGTCAATTTTTAAAAGCAAAGAATACATCCACAAAAGCTACCTTGTGTATCACAGCTGTCCTGATTCATACATGGATGTACAAATGTATTATTACATGTAAGTATTGCAGTTAAACTTAATACATTTAATTGCAGGCTTGTAGAAGCAGAAACCAAAGTGATGTTAAAAACTTGGATATAGGAGTCAAGGTGGGTGTCACATCAACAGAACAATCAACAGATACAAGTACAAGTCTCTCTGCAAATGACCATTCATATTCAAAGGAAACTCAACTACAAAGATCTTTGTTCAAAAGCATTGATGTTAAAGATGCCAGAGGATATATGCCACCTTCTGAGGAGGAAGAGGAACACTCTTCTGATCTTCTCCATCCTCCTATGGGAACTCCTTCAGGAGACATGGAAACTATTCTACAGTTGGCTGAAAATGAAGAATCAACGATTGTAGCAGAGTTTATTCCTGTTACTGCAGTTCCGCATTGTGATGATGCTGTGGTAGTTTTTGCTTCAATGTCAGGTAAGGATTCGATGATAAATTAGTTTTTACTCAATTGTCAGGTGAAAATCCAATGATAAGTTTTTGTTTTAGTGTCAGGTGTGGATTCGTTGAAAGGTTTTTGCTTCAATGTCAGGTAAGGATTCAATGACAGATAAGTTTTTACTTCAGTGTCAAATGAGGATCTAGTGATAAGTTTTTGTTTAAGTGTCAAATGTGGATTTGTTGAAAGGTTTTTGCCTCAGTGTCAGGTAAGATTTGATAATGATTTTTTTGCTTCAGTGTCAGTTGAGGATCCACTAATAAGTTTTTTGTTTTAGTGTCAGGTGTGGATTCATTGAAAGGTTTTTGCATCAGTGTCAGGTAAGGATTCCATGATGTTTCTCTGCCTCAGTGTTAGGTGTGGATTCAGTGAAAGTTTTTTTTTTGCTGTGATAAGTGATAAGTACACTGCTTAATTTGAGGTAAACATTTGGTGATAAGTAAACTGCTTTAATGTCAGGTGAAGGTTCTGTGATAAGTAAACTGCTTCAATGTCAGGTGAAGGTTCTGTGATAAGTAAACTGCTTCAATGTCAGGTGAAGGTTCTGTGATAAGTAAACTGCTTCAATGTCCAGTGAAGGTTCTGTGATAAGTAAACTGCTTCTATGTCAGGTGATTTGGTGGTAAGTTAACTGCTTCAATGTCAGGGGAAGATTTAATGATAAGTAAACTACATGTACTTAGTGTTAGGTGGAGATTCAGTGATAAGTAAACTGCTTTAATGTCAGGCGAAAAAGTACAAATATCTTTGGTTATGGATTAACAATTATTGCATTCTTTTGAGGGTTTTTAAGAGTACCAGATCTCAGCTATTTTTTGTTTTTATGCCCCCGCGACAAACTGTCAGGGGGCATATTAATTTACCTCTGTCTGTCCATCCCTCAGTCCTGATTACACATGATCTTGGCTTATCCAGCTATCTCATTCATCCTACAGTTTTTGAACTACATCTAAAATATTTTACAGGATATTTCTACATATGATGAAAGTGTGCGGGGCCAACAGATTTTGATCTTCATGAAATATTACAGGAATTGGTGATAGTTACACTTAGTCATTTTACTCAGAAATATATAGATCATGGCTTTTCTGGCTATCTCCTCGTATTGTTTTTGAACTACTTCTAAAATATTTTACAGGATACTTTTACACATGATGAAGGTGCAGGGCCAAAGGGCTTTGATTTTCATGAAATATTGGGAAATTAGTGATAGTTACACTTAGTCAGAAATAGTGCTATATGACCTGTCTGGCTATTTCCTCCTGTAGTGTTTGAACTATGCAGGATGTTTCTACACATGATGATGGTGTGCAAGGTCATAACATCTTGATTTTTATGAAATATTACGGATCTGGGTGATAGTTGGACTTTGGAATATTTCAGAACTGGGTGATAGTTAGGATTTTGTAATTTTTGTCAGAAATGTATCCCTAGCAACAAAGTTAGGGACTTGTTTTTGGGGGTATTAGCATTTTTTATTTGTCCGTTAGTCCGTCCATTGGTTATTATTTTTCTCATAGCAACTAGTCTGACGGTACCAAACAGAATTTCATGACACTACATGGCCAGGATACAATATGTATATATGCATATATTTAGGAATTTCTGATCCCCAAATTGATCCCCAGACCATGAGTATCACAAGTCTTGGAAGGATTTCTGATCTGCAAACCATGTATTCATACAAAAATAAACATGTTCTTAATTTGGCAAATCTAGCAAGTGGGGGCATCATTAGTGTCTTACAGCATATTTGATTTACACAAAAAAAATCATTACTAACAAATGACACGGGGGAACCTGTGATAAACAGGGCTTCTAGTTTTTTGTTTTTGGCCTATCAGGATCAAAGTGCCTCATGTCACTGGTTTTTGTCCTGAACTTTCCTGCTATTTCTGAACAATTCACAGAATGTAGTCAATATATAATTTCTGTATATCAATTAAAATATCTTTTAAAATTAAATATGTTTCAGGCAATTCAACTTAATAATAAATTCTATCATTGCTGCAAACAAAATAAAGATTTGGACTTAAAAATGAATGAAGATTTGAGGTGTCCTTTTTTTCAATTTTTGGCCTTGAAATTAAGATGTTTAGTTAAATTTTCTTTTCAGAAATTAAGTTTTTGCAAAATCTGTCAAGAAGCATTAGATGTGTTAAACATGTTCTATTTAACATATTTACATTCATATCTGTCTGTATCTAAGGACTCTCATCAATATTATTTTATATTTATAAACAATGAAGAGCAGTGATTTTAACCCAATAAAATTTACGGGAAAGTTCAATTTGATTAAATGCATCTATTTAGGAAATTAATTTCTTAGGCAAATTTTTGGAATAAAAGCTAATTAATTTTTGGACAGGTTTTAAAAAAATGGGAAAAAATTGAAATGGAACAGAATTTGTATATTTTATGTTTGAAGTAGAATGTTGTTTAACTATTGTAATACAGATCATATCTGTAACTTTTTAATAACCCTCCTACATCAAGTGGAATACTCACATAGAATCATTGAAAAACCCTCCTATATCAAGAGGTACACTCTCATAAAATCAATGCATAAAATTGTTTTTAAAATATTTAAAAAGATTTTTTGGTAAAGACTTATGTATGATTTAAAGTAAAAACTTTTTTTCAAGGGGGAAATAATTGGTGGGAAAATGTACTATAGATTCCAGAGTTACAGAGTTATAGAGTAAAAATCTTTGGTCCCTAATTTTATTTTTGAAAATGAAATGATGTCAAATAAGAGTTCTTTATACAACTTTTTAAGAGATTTTATTAGTAAGCAAAACTGTGAAAAAATTCTTGACAGAATATAAATAAAATGTAATAAGTGCCTTTCTTTAGGATCAACTACATGTTTTATCTGGAAATTAAGTTCAATGACCAATATTTTTCTCCTGAAATTTCACAGTATGCTTTTCAAGGTCATCTTTGTGAAAAATTAGAAAAGTAATTAGGTCTACCTTATTCAACAGTCAGCTCATAAATGTACAATGTACTGGTACTTGTCTTTTGATTCTCAATTTTATTTATTTTCTTATACGCCTATCTAAGAAGGGACATATTTTGGTATACCAATGTCCATCCGTCTGTCTGTTGACCACACTTTGGACAATAACTCAAAAACACTTTCACAAACTTTTATGAAACTTTGGTGAATTGTTCATATCTATTGACGTAAGCTCCCTTTCGATTTTTATAAATTTCAGATTTTTTTTGTTTCAGTGTAATGAATTTTGTAACTTGAAAAAAGGGGGATTTTCAAGTTTTCAGACAAGTACTCAAAAACACTTTCACAAACTTTTATGAAACTTTGGTGAATTGTTCATATCTATTGACGTAAGCTCCCTTTCGATTTTTATAATTTTCAGGTTTTTTGTTTCAGTGTAATGAATTTTGTAACTTGAAAAAAGGGGGATTTTCAAGTTTTCAGACAAGTACTCAAAAACCCTTTCACCAACTTTTATGAAACTTTGGTGACTTGTTATACTCATTGATATGGAAGCTCCCTTTTGATTTTTATTAATTTCAGATTTATTGTTTTTTTATGTTATGAATTTTTGTACTTGAAAAAAAGGCGATTTTCAAGTTTTCGTACAATTACTCAAAAGCACTTTCACCTACTTTTATGAAACTTCGGTGAATTGTTCATATCTATTGAAGTAAGCTCCCTTCTGATTTGTGTAAATGTAAAATTTTACATTTCAGTGTTATGAACTTTTTACTCTTTAAAAAAAGGTGGAAACAGCCAAGGAAATTTTATTAATTGAAAAATTGTTGAAAATGGACCATTTGTTATGATGATTAACTAATAAATATGAAACGTACTTGGTGACCTTGTCAGAAAAGTGTGTTTTGAACTAGATAGAAATGTATGGGTGAAAAATCAAGACAGCAAACTTAGTTAAACTTGAGGTAGCCTTGATAGTGCCTAATTTTTTGTGCATTTTTTATTTACTTTTTTTTTGGGGTGGGGAGAGGGGGTGAGTGTATTTGACAGGGCTTATAGTATTTCTAGTTGATCATATAAATTCATTAAAAGCATAAGGACAAGTTAAAGGGGCAACTGGCATATCATGCGCTTAAAGCATAGCTCTTTATTGCTTACGGCACAAAATGTTTTTAAATCATACAAAATGCATATGTATATTTCTACGCCTGAAAAAAAAAATTGGATATTTTCTAGACAAGATTTGTACATTGTTCAAGACTATAACCAATTTCTAAAGAAACAAACAATGTAGATATTATTTAAAAGTTTATTAAATATCTCCTGGCTACATCAGGCTAATCAAATAGGAGATGAATCTCCCTTTACATGTTTTTTAGACAGTACAATACTTTAGTATAAGTTTTTTTTAAGAATCATGCTAATTATATTTGTGATACACCCCAATGATGGCCACACATTTTTATTAGCTCATCTGGCCAAAGGCCATGTGAGCTATTGCCATCACTTGGCATTCATCTCCGTCATTGTTGTCGCCGTCGTCCATTAAAAATTTTTCAAAAATCTTCTCCTCTGACCCCACTTGACCAATTGGAATCAAACTTAGTATAAATGTTTCTTGAGGTATCTTGCACAAAAGTTATGCTTAGATTTTTTATCTGTCAAAAACATGGCAGCTGTTACTAAAAATAGAACATTGAGGTCAGACTAGTTTTTCACATATATTTCCAAAACCGTTAGGTTTAGCCAAATTCTGACTGGTAAAAGTGATCAGTATGATGAGATCTATCTCATGTTCAAGTTTCCGTTTTAATCTGTAAAGCCAGTTAGTTATTTCCATTTTTTGACATTTTTTTGGCTATTTTTAATATTATTTCTTTCAAAAATCTTCTCTGACACTATTTGACCAACTGGAACCAAACTTTGTATGAATGTCCTTGGGGTATCTTGCTTGAAAGTTATATTTAGATTTTTGATCTATCAAAAAACATGGCCACCATTACTAAAGATAGAACATAGGGGTCAGACTGTAGAGTTTCAATTATATATCTCCAAACCATTAGGTTTATCCAAATTCTGACTTAGGGTAAAGTGTTCAGCATGGTGAGATCTATTTATGGTCAAATTTTCATTTTTATCTGTTAAGCCATGTATTGATTCTTATGATAAGTCCAACCAAAGTCTTCTTGGGTCAAAATTATTAGTAAACTTCTTGTTAAATTTATTGCCATTGAAAGACAAAATTTAATTAGGTGAGCGATTCAGGCTCTTGGGAACCTCTTTTTTTGTTATTAAGTTGCTTAATATATTATGAAATCTATAATTATTCATTCCAATCAGTCTGCTATTAGGAGATAATTAACATTGAAAATCCTGTGGATTCCACTGTAATTTAGAGTATCTACACAGTTATCTTCCTTAATTTTGAATTTTATATAAATAACACCCAATCCACCATAGAACCATGCATTATGTGCTACAAGGGGGTCTTCAAATCAGGTTGAAACTTGGTGATTATTAGGGCCCCGCCTTAGGTGGGTTGCCCTATAGTGATCAGTCTGACCGTCCATCTGTCCGTAAGTAACAAATTCATGTCCGCTCTATATCTTGAGAACTGTTATGATTTCATACTTTATACTTAACATGTATATTAATCAACACCAGAGAGTTTGTCATAATTTATGTACAACTTCCTAGGTCAAAGATAACGGTAAAAAAACTTTGGTTTCAGTTGACAACCCCATGTCCTGTGGTAAAGATTGTGTCCGCTCTATATCTTGAGAACCGTTATGATTTCAAAGGTTATGCTTGACACGTATATTAACCAACACCAGAGGGTGTGTCATAATGTATGTACAACTTCCTTGGTTAAAGGTCAAGGTAAAATAAAAAAAATTACTAAAAAATCTTAGAATAAAATCGCACATAACTAGACTATTTAATAACTTCAAATAATGCTTCATATCAGCTTATTTACCACATGTTATTGACAGTGGGGCCCACAGAGATGGCTCCCATCTCAATGATATCTAGTCGAAACCTTAGTTATATAAGAATTCACCAAAAATGTTTCACTTATAATCTTTCTCTGTAAGGAACAATGGAGTTTATGAGACAGGGAACCAGTTTTTGAGATCAGCAAATCAGATTTTCAGGTTTTTTGACAATACAAGTGCATAAATCTTTTATTATCAATAAGTTTGATTGTAAAATAGATATAACACATAATTAAAATTAAGAATAGAATCTAAGGAGTAGTCTAGCAAAGGGAAATAATCAAAATTTTTTTTTGGGGGGAAATGATGAAAATACTACACATTTCAAAAGGATGATAAAATCTCATCCATTGTTGACAGCAAATAAAGCACATTGCAAAGTTAAAGTATAGTACAGACTAATTTAAGAATGAAAAAAGTGGGCACTCATGTTCTTGTATATGTAACACATACATGAAAATGATGAAATTTTGCGTTTTTCAGACAACGCTAAAAAAACACATCATTTCTTCATAACACAAAATACAAATCAAACAAATCACTAAATATCATTGACCTAGCAAAAAGGGTTCATGTTTCAATGAAGTTGTCAGAAAACTTAATGTTAAGTTTGTGGATGACACCTCCGTCACCACTATCACCAGAAATGGAAAATCCTAGTCTTTCCTTCTGTAACTTTCATTGCAGGCATGACCAAAATTAAAGCAGACAATAGATTGCCTATGTACACCAAAGTAGTCGGGTTTGGTCTTCCTGGTATCTAGTTATCATGGAGTGCCAATTTCCGTTGCAGATAACTTCATTATGACAAGTAGTTGGATTTAAGTTAAATTCAACTAACAATCAAATACACAAATGAAAGAGGAGAAATGAAGCCCATTACATTTTGATAAAAACAAACCTTTTTTTTCTAAATTAGAAATTGATATGTACAATGTACATTCTTAACATATGTATAAACTTCCATATTTGTACTGTGTTTTGTTTTTTTTATATTTTTATCTACAAAAAAATTTCAAGCACAGACAGACAAATGAACAGACAGACATACAAGGTGAAAACTATTGGACACAGCATCCTTGATGTCAAGTAAATTATGCTTTTGTGATTGTGACATTTCAATTATCGACCACTACATGAAAATGGTCACGTAGACAAATTCTTATCAGTGAAGTTAGACATGTTCTGGAAACAGGATTATCAGATGAAAATTATTTGGGTTGAATATTGAAGAATAGTTCCTACTGGTTGTATAGAATAATACATGTCAAGTGAAAATACAATTTTCATTACACAATTATGGGATCAAAGTATGTCATATTTCAACAAAATAAGCAGAAAAAGTCATTCTTTAAATTACAATGTAACATATATACAAAGAGTACAAAAAAAACCCCAAAAAAACTCTGGATTTTTTAATGCTCATATCCATCTGATGATAAAAACGGAATTTCAATCAAATCCGTTGACTCATCATGTGGACCCATCTTGAATGATGGTAGATTATGGTAGATTGGGTGTTGATATCTCTGATGAACATGAGTTTTATGGTAGATTGGGTGTAAATATCTCTGATGAATACAGGTTTTATGGTAGATTGGGTGTTAATATCTCTGATAAACAAGGGTTTTCTGGTAGATTGGGTGTAAATATCTCTGATGAATACAGGTTTTATGGTAGATTGGGTGTAAATATATCTGAAGAATACAGGTTTTATGGTAGATTTGGTGTTGATATCTCTGATAAACATGGGTTTTATGGTAGATTGGGTGTAAATATCTCTGATGAATACAGGTTTTATGGTAGATTTGGTGTTGATATCTCTGATAAACATGGGTTTTATGGTAGATTTGGTGTTAATATCTCTGATAAACATGGGTTTTCTGGTAGATTGGGTGTAAATATCTCTGATGAATACAGGTTTTATGGTAGATTTGGTGTTAATATCTCTGATAAACATGGGTTTTATGGTAGATTGGGTGTAAATATCTCTGATGAACATGGGTTTTATGGTAGATTTGGTGTTAATATCTCTGATAAACATGGGTTTTGTGGTAGATTGGGTGTAAATATCTCTGATGAATACAGGTTTTATGGTACATTTGGTGTTGATATCTCTGATGAACATGGGTTTTATGGTAGATTGGGTGTTGATATCTCTGATGAACATGAGTTTTATGGTAGATTGGGTGTAAATATCTCTGATAAACAAGGGTTTTATGGTAGATTGGGTGTTGATATCTCTGATGAACATGGGTTTTATGGTAGATTGGGTGTAAATATATCTGAAGAATACAGGTTTTATGGTAGATTTGGTGTTGATATCTCTGATAAACATGGGTTTTATGGTAGATTGGGTGTAAATATCTCTGATGAATACAGGTTTTATGGTAGATTTGGTGTTGATATCTCTGATAAACATGGGTTTTATGGTAGATTGGGTGTAAATATCTCTGATGAATACAGGTTTTATGGTAGATTTGGTGTTAATATCTCTGATAAACATGGGTTTTATGGTAGATTGGGTGTAAATATCTCTGATGAACATGGGTTTTATGGTAGATTTGGTGTTAATATCTCTGATAAACATGGGTTTTGTGGTAGATTGGGTGTAAATATCTCTGATGAATACAGGTTTTATGGTACATTTGGTGTTGATATCTCTGATGAACATGGGTTTTATGGTAGATTGGGTGTTGATATCTCTGATAAACATGGGTTTTATGGTAGATTGGGTATTAATATCTCTGATGAATACAGGATTATGGTAGATTGGGTGTTAATATCTCTGATGAATACAGATATACAGGTTTTATGGTATATTTGGTGTTAATATCTCTGATAAACATGGGTTTTATGGTAGATTGGGTGTTGATATCTCTGATGAATACAGGTTTTATGATAGATTTGGTGTTAATATCTCTGATGAACATGGGTTTTATGGTAGATTGGGTGTAAATATCTCTGATGAATACAGGTTTTATGATAGATTTGGTGTTAATATCTCTGATGAACATGGGTTTTATGGTAGATTGGGTGTAAATATCTCTGATGAACATGGGTTTTATGGTAGATTTGGTGTTAATATCTCTGATAAACATGGGTTTTATGGTAGATTGGGTGTAAATATCTCTGATGAATACAGGTTTTATGGTAGATTTGGTGTTAATATCTCTGATAAACATGGGTTTTATGGTAGATTTGGTGTTAATATCTCTGATAAACATGGGTTTTATGGTAGATTGGGTGTAAATATCTCTGATGAATACAGGTTTTATGATAGATTTGGTGTTAATATCTCTGATGAACATGGGTTTTATGGTAGATTTGGTGTTAATATCTCTGATGAACATGGGTTTTATGGTAGATTTGGTGTTAATATCTCTGATGAACATAGGTTTTATGGTAGATTTGGTGTTAATATCTCTGATGAACATGGGTTTTATGGTAGATTGGGTGTAAATATCTCTGATAAACATGGGTTTTCTGGTAGATTGGGTGTTAATATCTCTGATTAACAAGGGTTTTATGGTAGATTTGGTGTTAATATCTCTGATAAACATGGGTTTTATGGTAGATTGGGTTTTAATATCTCTGATGAACATGGGTTTTATGGTAGATTGGGTGTAAATATCTCTGATAAACATGGGTTTTATGGTAGATTGGGTGTTAATATCTCTGATTAACAAGTGTTTTATGGTAGATTTGGTGTTAATATTTCTGATAAACATGGGTTTTATGAAAAACAACATGTTATATTCTGTTTTCTTTGGCATTTTAAATAAAATGACAAAAATAAGAATATGTAGGCTTTCCAACCATGCACCACATTTTACATGACTCTTAGCTGGAGTGCTACTTAATTATGTAATTTTAAAGAATTTATTTCATTTCAGGAAAATATGCATACAGTAAGGAATATGAACCACTTGCTGGAGGATGGCTCATTAGAACTTTATATGATGTTCTACTAGAAAGAAGTTCTGAAGATGAAGTCCATATTCTGGATGTTCTAGTTGATGTGAATCAAAGAGTAAGCAAAAGAGAAGCATTACTTGGTTTAAGTACACCAGGTGATTATAAATGGTATTTGAACATCCTGGCTGGACAGCAGAATGAAGGCAATAACAATCGAGAACTTCAGGCTGAGGTATATGAAATGATAGAGCTGGTCTCTGCTGCAAAATTAGGGACAAACATATTAGAAGAAGAGCTAGCTAATAAGGCATTTGACCTTATAAGAAGGGTAAAAAAAGACACTGACTTCTCAGGAGTTAAATGTCAGTCCTGTTTCTTCCACAACTTAGCTTTTGATAAAGATGAAGACTTTCATTTAAAATATGTTGATAGTTAGGGTGTTGAGAAATGTGCTGTTTATAAGCTCTATACAGTGTTTCGTGGTAGTTTCTACATTGCGCCACAACCGAGATGCAGGGTTTATTCAGATACCTTAATGTTACATGAAAATCATTGTACATTTTTGTTTCCCCCTGAAACAAGACACAGGTTAAGTCTCAGAAGTACTTAACTTTTGAGTGAACCATAGACAAATTCCGAAGATTTCATGATAAAGAATAACATATCAGATTTAATTAAAGTTTTGCAGTGCCTTTCATTATCATTTTTCTTTGTTTTGAAATTTACTTTTTATAGTCTTTTGATCCCAGGTTTTTTGTCAGATAAATTTATGATACATTTTAATTCTCTGCAGTTTGATTTTACCTATTACATATCCTACTGTAGAAAATGCTTTAATTCATACTGCAACCTTTTTGTTTTCTGCTTAACATTTAATTAAATCCACCTTTTACATACAGAAGTTGAACTTTTGAAGAGAATGTAAATTCATCATGGAATAACTTTTCCATTTTGTCATTCTAAAACAAACTGTTTTAATTTTTGGAATGTATAACATTCTTTTTAATTCATTCATGAATGCCAGTTTTAATTATTGGGATTAAAGCTAAGGCACATTATTAAAACATAAGTCAACACTTTTAATATGTTTTTCTTGGACTATACTTGGCGTCACATAAATAATATACTGTTAAAATTTGAATAAAAATATTTTCTACGACTTTATTGACACCTACCGTCGTTTAAATTGTCTTAAATGACTTGCTCATTTGTTAAGCCAAACGGCTTCTCCCTAAACAAGTCGCTTATTAGCTTAAATCATGCATAACAAATCCTTACGGGAAAATCCCATACTAATATCTGCCATGTTGGTTTCTACGGGACGATTTGTTTACAAACGAAGTTCGTAAGATCCCGTCGAACTCCGGTGACAATCGTCTGCTTGATCAACTTCTTGGTATTGTACGTTGTTCGCGTAAAATAAATCTGAGATATCCGAAATAACGCCGAAATGCATTCTGGGTTCTTCGGTTTTTGGACAAACCATTTAAACGTAAACAACATCTCCTAGCAACCCGATCACTGTAAACATGGCCGACTTTTTACAATGTAAATATTGGCACCGAGAATTAAAATCTGACCGGAATTTAACGATTCAATGTTTAGGGAGAAGCCGTTTGGCTAAACGAATGAGCAAGTCATTTAAGACAATTTAAACGACTGTAGGTGTCAATAAAGTCGTAGAAAATATTTTTATTCAAATTTTAACAGTATGTTATTTATGTGACGCCGAGTATAGTTTTTTTCTCCATAATATGGCCAGTTGTATTTTGTGTTCTGGGATTGAATATTATGCTCAGCGTATAGCAACATACAGCATGCCAAAATCCCAATTAGAAGAAGAGAGTAATCTGTAAGAGAATTGTTACAGTATATATTATCTATATATGTTTATGTACATGTATATAACATATATTTTTGATTTATTTTAATTGGAATATGTTTTTGTCGTTACTGTTATTTTTTTCAACTTTTTAAGTACCAGTCCACACGAAAGTCAGACACTGCCAATAGTAATGCAAGTCATGGTCAAGAAAAACCCACCTAACAAACAATGCTTTTTAAGTCTACATATGCTATACCTTCACATAACAACCTATTCTACATTCTGATTTGCACTTTTTAGAAAATCATACATTTATCTCCCACTAAAATCAACCAAATGAAGCCAAATCAAGAATGATAACTCTTGCAAAATGCAAATTTCATATACAATCTATATAATTTTTATCTCAAAAGTGCAACAACCAAATGAAAAACTATAGACTGGTTAGGTGATCAAGCACGGGTACTGCTTCTGAACAAGAAATAAACTGAATATAGTGGGTTTTGACATGCTTGAATCACCTTCTGTCAAAGATTTGTTTACTAATGAAAAAAAATGTTGAATTTTATTGATGTTGGGTTATTTTTGGAACGGAGTGTAAGTGCTATTTACTATTATACAGCAGTATTTTTAAACCAACGAGGAAGTGATTATATCTACTGCTCAAAACAATATGGATTTCTAATTGGACTTTCAAAAAGTTGGTTTTACATAATGAAATGTCAACTTTACTCAATTCTCACAAATATAAGATGGCCCAACTCCTTTATTTTTATTTTCTATATCAGCTGTATTTGATAGTTCTATATTGTACTGCAAACCTGTATTTGAGGCTCTACATGGGCAGCTCATTCAATTTTGTTTTCCAGTACAATAAGGACTCTTACAATATTTCCTTGTGTTTCCATTTTTTGTACACTACAAAACTTTATCATAATTCATACTATCGGTATGTGTGTAAAGAAAGTTATGTATAGTTTTCATGCACTCCTAATGTTGTAAAAATAATACAATATATTTTTATCAGATGTGGTGCTGGTTTTATAAAAAAAATTCTCTGATTGATCGATTTTCAACTAAGATATAATAGAAAAAAATTGAACTATTCTTATGAATTTTTTGTTTAATTTTAATTGACTGATAATTATCTGTGTCTGTGTAACAAAAATGTTTTCGTTAAACTGAAAATGTGCGAAATTGTCAGAATTAATGAACAATGCACATGCTATATCCACAGTATCATAGGTAGATAGTGATAAACGGATGATTGTTTGTTAAACAAAGTTTGCAATTGTTGTTATAAATACATAATAATAGTAGTAGATTAACATTTTGTTATAATCCCTGTTCTATCATGTTGTAGTTGAATGCACTCTGAGAAATGAGCTGTAATAGAAAAATGCAGTGTGATTTTAGGAGGTTATTATTAACCAATGCCTAAATTTTAAACCAATTTATTTCATATTACAATGTTAAAACTTAGTGCTTGGAGACACATTCCTTTATCAGCCACTTGATCCTTTGCTAAAACATATTTAGGAATGAATACAGACCTCCCAACCCTGTTGCAACTCTTAATGTGATCTCATATAAATTTGAAACACTTTTCCTCTTCAATCATTCCTTTACCTCAGATACTTTATAAATACCACCATGACTAATGATTCACTATCCAGACTATAAATAGAATTAGTGATTAAATGTATTTATATACAGATATTGTTGTTGTTGTGGTCATTAGTTGTTTTTTTTTGCAAGCAATGATTGTAGTAGTAGTTAAATGCATTTCATGAAGTTTTGATGCATTGTAAGTTGTTGCTAGAGGCAGTTAGCTTTTTAAAGTGGAGTGAATGATCATTAAAATTGATGTAGAAAGCTTATTTTCCTTATGATTTGCATAATTCTTTTTTACTTATTCTTTATTAAACTATTTTTATAGTGCTTAGCATTTTTAGTATATTGGGAGCTAAAGTTGGGCCAAAAAAAGAAAAAAAAAGGAATTCCTATGAAAATCCCTGCTCTCATGTTTCATTGAGATTTCAGATTTCTTACGTTTTTTGAGTTATACTAACCAAAGGGCAAGGTGTTTAATGAACACCCTTAGAGCAGATCTTTTTTTAAACTGTGATTGAATTTAAAATTTTGCAATATTATAGTGTTATTTCTTTAAACCACATAAAATGTGAAGAATTATTTATGAGAGTTCAATTGATGAGTTAGAAGAAACTAAGGTTACACTTACTGTCTGATCTGACAACATACTGAACAAATCAATTATAAATCAATTTATTTTTAATTTTAATGAGTAAACGAACCATTGCACAAATGAGTGATGAGCGATTTTAGTTTATTAAAAAAATACTTAGAGTTAAAGAAAATAAAGCATAATTAAGTGTTCATGCCATTTGTTAATATCCCAATTTGTAATGTCTCAGCTAGGTTTATCATTGTTTTTTTTAACATTACATACTTGTTTAGTTTGGCATATTATTTTCTTGATTATTGCTCAAATAAATTGATTTCATTTATATGTATCATCTTAAGTGTTGTATTTTTTCAGCATGCTTTTCTCTACTTTTTTGTAATTCTTCTGAATTGTATGTTTTTAACATTGTTTATGTTTTAGGTATGTTATTTTTTTTATTTAAGATTTCCATTCTTGTTATATGCTTTAGTGAGTTAAGGTATTAATCATCATATCATAATATATAGAATACATTTAAAAATGTATAACCTTTGTTCAGTAAATGTCTTGATCTCTGATTTTTTTCTTCTGCAAAGCAGGATATATAAAATATATATAAAATAAATAATATTTGTTTCTTACACCCTGCCATACAATGTGGATACCCTCTAAAAAGTTGTGTGTCCCTTTGTTTCCTGTGTCCAGACAATAACTTAAGAACGGATCAATGCATTTTGCATAGATCTTCAGTACAATAAAATACGCAAAATCCAAATGTAGTTTTCCATTTAAGCAATTGGCAGTGCATCACTTAGGAGGGCGTCCATGCAAAAACTAGGAAGTGGGTGGCACATGACAAATTTTGTTTCAAAACATTTTCATCTATTTCATATGACAAATGCATCCTTTCTCAAAGTTGAATGTTGTTTTTTTTTAATGAACTGTTAAAGAGAATTGAATTAGATAGAAAGCACTGAAAATCATTTTCATTTTGTGCAAAATTGTAGCTGTAAGATCGTTTTCTTAGCCATACATTTTAGATTTAAAAAAATGACATTAACATTACATTGGAACAAAAATATCCGTGGCATTAGATTTACCATGTGCCATCCATATCATAGGAACTACTGGTTTCTAAAAGAAGTCTCTTAATATTTCATTAATGCCGGACAAATCATTGGCCAAACTGGGCATCATTCGCTTAATCATTTTCAGTAGGTAGCGAAGGAAGTAAGGAATTCCCCAAAACTAGAAACAATGCTCACTTCATCGATACATCCTTTTCCCCATTTGACAGTGTGCACATATTAACCTTATCAAACTCTATATGATGGACCCCTATTTCTTAAACAGAAACCATTTAGATAGAACGTGAACACCTTCACTGTTAAGTAAATAATCTGTGAAAGTTTTAATTCCATTCAGTGGTGTAGGAGGAGTTGCTTCATAATAAGCATCCTATATGATTTTTCAAAAGCCATGTCCTTGTTTTCTTATGGAATTACCAACAAGAAAAACAAACAAACAAACAAACAAAAGAAAGAAAATAAAAGAATAAAAAAAGGACAGATAACATTTTTAAATCGGAGGTGCGCATAATAAATATTCTCTATTCATTACATTTTATGATGGAGTTGTGGGTAAGATAAGGATACCTCACTGTCCAAGGAAAGTGTGAACGGACTATGCTGATTCTAGAAATTGAAATATCTATTCCTGTCGTCTTTATAGAAATTGTATTCTATGTCATGGTCATGGGAGCAGTTCTTTAATAACTGATTATCTCCAAAAAGGAAATTAAATCCAAGTGGAAAATCATGAGATGGAAGGGGTGTATCCCCATTATTTTCACAGACGATTAAACCATATATATAATTATATTTATAGTTTGTTTATAACACCAATTCAAATTCAAGGAATATCATTTTCCAGAAAGTATTAAAGGTCTCAATATTAGCCTGAATGATATTTAGAAAAGTATCATTTCCAATGCCAATTTAAAGTGTGCCTTCGATTCTATATAAATCTCATTCACTTTCCCAAATATCGGGATACTATACACAAAACCCCAGGCTCAAATCGCCCATTATTATCTTCACTGTGATGTTTATCCTTCTTTTTGGTTTTTTTTGTCTGTGGTTATCTACTAAATGTCAGTAAAACCGGACAAACTTAGTACATGTGTTAAGTAGAAGGGTTCTGAAACGTAGTTCTTATCTAATACACTCGATCATTCGAGCATATGAGTACGATAGTAATCAAGGGAACCAAGATTCTAACGGAAACCAAAAGAATGTAGTACAGATACAGAAAAACAGACATTGAAAAAAGATAAACACAACAAAGAACATAAAGTAACTAAATTATACATGCTAAGTAAAAAAAAAAGTAAATGAGCAACGCGGACTTCACTAAAAACTGGGAGCATGGACCAGGTGCACCGGTAGGGTAAGCGTCACGGCATCTGGATATGGGTTAAGCCTTAATAACCTTCTTACACAGGCAAATATTTTTCACGTGAAATTCATGTTAATCGAGCTTCACAAGAAATTCACGTGAATTTTACATGAAGGTTCGATTCACACGAATTTCATGTGAACTCTGTAAGAAAGTCTATATGTTCGATTCGGGATATAATCGTATGTTACAATAGTTCAACAGCTTTTTGAGGACAGAATTAAACTAACCTGAATTATCTAAATGCGGAACGAACGTTGAATCAATCGATTTATTTTCATACGAGGGTTACCGAACAAGTAAAGAATCGATACCCAACAAGACAAGAGTGACTTGTTTTTTATTGTATATTGGTCAAATTTAGACATTTATACTTAGAAGCATACCGGTATTTTAATTTTTTTATTTTAAGCTTGAATCATCCCCAAAATTGTATCGACTATCATTCGTAATCTCGCAAACCCTTAAATGTGCATACAAGAAAAGACTTAAGGCAGCAGAAAACATGGAAGCTTCTTAACTCAAAGAACATATTGAGGGCAAGCCCTTAATTATCAACACAAGCGATTTTAACGACATCGGGTCTCGTACATCTACGCTCTTTCCGTACTTTCGGTGTGCCTCGTCAATGACTTTAACTGCTTAGTGGGACCCAGTAAAACTAATATCTTATGCCAATGACTTATTAATGCAATGTAAGTCAAAATGGTTGAAGGAACAAATGAGAGACAAAACTAGTAAAAGACAAAGTTGAAAAGAAGGTCAATTCCAACGAGCAAAGTCTGCAAATTTCCCCAAATACGCTACTGCCAAATCGGAAATTTAAAATCACACTACGAGCTTCTTGGGCTAAATCTTCCAAAGATGATCCGGAATGGGCTCTGAATCTGTGTCGGCTAAACTTTCTGAATCTCTGAAATTACAACGAGATATGTATCGCCTATGCACGTGTATCCTTCTCCGCAATGAAAACTGACTTGTTCAATGTGTCATAATGTTCTTTTCCTCTTTCGTCTACCCCGGACGCTTACCCTACCGGTGCACCTGGTACATGCTCCCAGTTTTTAGTGGAGTCCGAGTTGCCCATTTGCTTTTGTTACTTTGTATGTATTATTTTAGTTACTTTATGTTCTTTGTTGTGTATGTCGGTTTTCCATGTCTGGTCTTTGTCCCCGGATTACAGTCTTTTGATTACCCTATAGCATTGGTTCCCTTGATTACTCTTTCAGCTGAATACAAATGGCGAGCTTTGAATGATATATGTTTCTACAGTAGAACTAAAACCAACTTCCTCACAAGACGAATTGCCCTGTGTGACTTGCTAGGCTTTTATTCAGATTAGCAAAGCAGCTTGATTTTCCATAAAGACAGAAATTTCTTGTTTACTAAGTATTTGGTCCCAACGTGCAAGGCGACAACTACCGAACATAACAAGCAATGTTATATCTGACAAAAGACCTCTATGTTCCCAATTACTGGGTCACTGAGCATGAGCCCATTTCCCTTAAAATAAATACAGAGTCCTTTATATCTTTAAAAACACTGATGGAAGATAGATCGATTACCTCATTAGACGTCCAGAACTGACCAAGCATATCTGAAATTCCATTGTTCTGACCCAAGAATTTCAACCAAATCTCTAAATCTGCTTTCATACTTAAAGAAGGAAGGCAACAATCAAATAAACCACTGTCGTGCTGAATCGTTTTGAAAAAATGTCTAGATTTCGATATACATAAGGGAAAGCGGTGTCTCTTGAAAACAACCCCAACAGGGAGCTGATTTAGATAAAGAGAAAGGCAGATCTCTTCAGAGCTCAACAAGGCAGTTCTCTATTTTAAAGAGAAAAAGTCCAACCAGTACCAAAGCCAGAGTTTTAATCAAAATCAGAAGAAAGCTCGCATAGTATAACCTAAGTCAAACATCTCCAGAAAATCCGAACCCCTCACCACTATCGCCAAAAAGGGGTGCGCTGGTGACCCGCACTCATAGCCCAGTAATAATGGGTACACCCATTGTCAGTCCAGTTGTAGGTGTTTCAGAAACCAACTGTGCAGACAACCCCCATGCCAGTGTACTTTATATCGTCCTGTCTGGTCAGCTTCGAGTTTGCGCCTACTAGAGACATAGAAATGCCAACTCATGGGGCCCAGCCAATGCTACATCAACTCCACAAAAGGAGTATGAACTTACCAAATTCGGACAAAAGGGAGTAAAGTACAGAAGTAAGACTATAATTTCTTTGGGCAACAGCGTATAGGGACAAATCCCCAAATACCTCTAGACAAACCCTAACAAAAAGTGGGATGAAAGGCCTTGAAGCCACTGAGATAGATGAACACAAATGTGATCCCCCAATGCAAACAGATATTCCTTGAGGTAGGGTACAATACAAAGATTCTCAAGCCCATCAAAGTTGAACATACATGATATCGCCAATGGGAACAGTTCCTAAATCAATGTCAAAGGCAAGGAATAAAAGCCATTTTGCAAACAACAACACAAGTGCCACTCGTTTCCGACAATTCCTTTATAGAGGTAATTTTCATGATCCATATTCAATGTGGGTGTGGTCCTGGTTAAAACAAGTCACCAAAGCATTAAAAACAAAGAACAATGATCAGTACAATTGCCTTCAGTTCTCAAACAGAGGCATTTCGTTAGAGTCCGAAGAAAGTGTAATTACCCACATGATCGTAAATAAATTGCATTGGTCCTGGTGAAAGCAAGTCAGCAAAGCATAGGAAACAAAGTACAATGAGTAAAATTACATTTTAATTACCCCATTATTGTAAATAAACTGCATTGTTTCTGTTTTGGTTCGTTGCCTTCTCATTGACCCCACTTCCCCACAATAGTCCGACCTTTGCAGGTAAAAGGAGGGGTTTGTGCATGGGTAACTTGTAAGACAAGCATACTGTAAGCATTCTCAAGTATTTGCCGAGAACTGTATATCCGAAAGAGTTAATTGTATCATACAAATAAAAATGTACATGTACGCCCCCCCCCAAACAGTGGGAAGATATGTCCTGTAATTTTTATCTTGACCATCTCAGAATTATTACAAGGTCTTAAATTTGTTTTAGTTTGGACGACGCCGTGCACATATAAAAACTGAGCAGGGTTGCGCTTTTAGCTAAAGTGGATATTAAGTCAGCATTTCACTTGTTGCGAATATGGCCAGGAAATTTTTAACAATTTGAATCCAGTTTCGATAATCTTTCTAAATTATACCGTTGCCTACCTATGGACGCTTCTGTTCATTTTGGATTATTTGAGATCCTTTTACGACCGGCGCTTCACTGACATTGGCATGCAACACAATGAAGTAAAAATTAAAAGGTGCATTACTAAGATTTTTTATTCGGTGCTAACAGCCTTTATCACAATTAAATTGTTTTAAATCCGCGTGTGAAAAGTAGAGCGTACCATTATCCTACTGACAGTATTATTTTGCTGGGTTTAGAAATTGATAAAAATGGAACTGCGTTTACATGGAAAAAAATTGTCAAAAATCACAGCTTTAATTATTGAGCTTCAGCATGTTCCGGTCAGACCTTTCTGTCACCGTCTGATAAATGAAACTTGACACATTAAACAACTGGGGCATATCATTAGAGTCACTTGAAGTATTAAATAAGATTTAGAGATTTGGCTGACATTTCTGAACGGGGAAAATGGAATTCAGATATGTTTAGACATTTTATAATGCTAAAGATCTATATTCCAATATTGCAAGGGAAAATGGACTCATGCTCAGTGATCCAGTGATTAAAACACAAAGATATAATGTAAAGGTGGTTACAAGCTTTTTAGCTCACCCGGCGGTATGCCGTGTGATCGTCCGCCACCGTCGTCGTCGTCGTTAACAATTTCTTCGAACATCTTCTCCTCTGAAACTACTGAATAGATTTGCATGAAACTTATGATTGTTTCTTAGGGTATCCTGCACAAAGTGACTGTTTTGATTATTGATCGGTCAAAAAACATGACCCCGTTACTAAAATTAGAACATAAGGGTCAGACAGCAATTTTTGCATATATCTCCATAACCGTTACGTTTAGCCAAATTCTGAAAAGGGTAAAATATTGAGCATGATGAGACATATTTGTGGTCGATTTTGTGTGAAAATCTGTTGACCCATGTTGGATTTATTGCCCTTTTTGGACGTTTGTTTTTGCTGGTTTTGATGTTATTACTTTCAAAACTCTTCGTCTCAAAAACTAGTATAGAGAATTCAATTTTGTATTTTTTGCTTTTTACGGTATCCTTAACAAAATGACCGTTCGGATTTTTTTATCTGTTAAAAAACATGGCCACCGTTATTACAAATAGAACTTGGGGTCAGACAGCCGTTTTTTGCATTTATCTAAAAAAAATGCTGAAATATCCTTATTGTAAGGCCTACAAAAGTCTCCCAGGGATTAAAGTTGTCAGACGACTCCATGTATAGTTATTAGCCTTGAGAAGTGAATTTTTTTTTTTTTTTTTTTTTAAAGTTTTCACCCTATATCTTGAAGACTATTATAGAGAGAATGAAACTTTCGATTGATGAAATGATCCTTCAAGTCCTACCAAAGTCTTTAGGAGTCAAAATTGTCGGACAACCTCTTGTTAGAGTTATTGCCCTTGAAAGCCAAACAATTAACCAGGTGAGCGATTCAGGCTAATGGGAGCCTGCTGTTTATAAACATTTTAATAACGATTCCGTCATCATTTTAAGTCTTCATAGTTTGTAAAAAAGATTAAATTCAACTTCATGTTACTCAAGTAAGGAGAATTGCAGTGCACTTATGTGAGATGTTGCCAATACCATCTCAAAGTTATATTTTGAACTAAAGCCATTACAGTAGCAATACATGTATAATGATATAACTTACGCAGTATGAATTACTGACTTTTATTACACCCATTATCTATGCCTCGATCACTGAATCGTGTGTTCCGCAGGAATTCAGACAGGTAATTGTTCGACCTCTTCTTAAAAAGCCGGGAATGGACCCAGAGATACTAAAGAACTATCGTCCAGTGTCAAATTTGCCCTTCATTTCCAAGATATTTGAAAGAAATTGTAGCCAACAATCTGGAAGACCATTTACGTACTTATTCTTTCTACGATGAATTGCAATCTGCTTACCGTGTGAGCCATTCAACAGAGACTGCATTATTACGTGTACATCACGACGTTCCGGCAGCACTCGACAGAAACTGCTGTACAGTCATGCTTGTGCTCGACTTATCCGCAGCGTTTGACACGATAGACCATTCAATTATAATAGAACGACTCAAATACGCCTACGGCATAACAAACTCTGCTCTTTCATGGTTTCAGTCGTATTTAGAAGGAAGGAAGTATCCGTGGGAGCCATCCAATCCAACTCGATCAAATTGAACTTTCGCGTTCCTCAGGTATTTGATGTGGGTCCAAGACTGTATTGTATGTCTTCTAAGCCTATCGAAAAAAATTGCAGACGACAGGACATGCTTTATCATTGTTACGCTGATGATTCGCAGATATATTTAGTAATTGAATCAATTGACAACTGGTCCGAAATATCCACACGACTTGAAGCTTGCGTTTGCGACATAAGCTCATAGATGAAGAACAATCTGTTACAGCTAAACCAAGATAAGACTGAATTATTTTCGCTCCGAAACATCGACCCAAGGAATTTAAGAAACGTTAACTAGCTCTTGATAGTGTCAGATGCAATTTGTGTAAAGGACCTTGGTGTACATTTAGTAAAGTCATTAAGCATGGAACAACATATTTCCGCTGTATCCAAGTCATGTTTCTTTCAAATCAGAAAGATTGGCCGAATTCGTTGTTATATTACGGACAGTGCTTGCAAAACTGTAGTGTGTTCTCTCATAACATCGAAATTGGATTACGGCAGCTCCCTTTTATATGGCGTGAAATCTAGTGCCTTGAACAAGCTTCAAAAAGTTCAGAATGCTGCCGCCAGATTGATATCACGGCGCAGGAAATGTGACCACATAACACCTATGTTAATTGACCTACACTGGTTACCTGTTCAATTACGGTTTCGATGTTCTATTTTATCAATGGTATTTTTAACACCGTAATGTTATGATTTGGATTTTTATGTTTTACATGGTAGCATATTTTTTATTGTTTCTATTTCATTTAAGTGATAAAATATTGACATACAACCTATTTTCTAGATATTTTTACTTTTGCCATATTTTTTAAATTGATTTTATATTCAGTAATTATCTTATATTTTTATACTATTTAAATAATTTTTAAATACTTAATTAAGCTTTAATTACATAGTTTGTAATTTTTTTGGTTCGTCTTTTCTTTTTTGGTTTTGCAAATTTCTATATCTAAGATACATAATTACGGTTCTGAATAATATTTTCATTTTCATTTTCTTTTGTACAATTTTAGGTGTTGATTACTACGTGCTTTGAATTGTATATCATTTATATGATGTAAAGCGCTTAGAGTAAATGTAGTTTAGATTGGCGCTATACAAATATTGTACGTAAATAATAATGATAATAATCATAATTTACAAACTTGACTTTCTTCGAATTTTCTTAGTTGTGTTACATATTTATGTATTATTTGTAATTCACCTGAGTATTTTTGATATCTTGTTATTTTTAAATAATTACGTTGATAAAGTATTAAAACAAATTTGTTAAATTTTCTTTTGTATTAAAATGTATTTTGCTTAAAAGAATTTTTTTGAATATTTTTACAAAGTAATTGTTATTGACTTTAGACTTGATAGGTAATGATTTCTATACGCTAACATTGTACGTGACATTTAAATGTTTTTTGGGGCATTTTAAGATAACCTGTATTCAGTTTATTACCCATAGAATATAAATAATTTATCATGATTTAGTTTCCGGATATATCTTTTGACTAAAACAGGTGTACATATGTATTTTGTGGGATAGAAGTAAGTTGCCTTAAAATTGTTGAAATGTAATATGGAGGATTTTTGTGTGCACGTAATGTTAGTTACATGTATGTATATTTACAAAATCATTGGTACTTCTTGTATTTGGTCGTTCTTCTTTCTTTTTCATTATTTTAAGGTTAAAGTTTTTAATGCGATTAGTTGCATGGCTATAACAATCGAAAGTGTTTATTTGAATAAGCTGACAACCATTACTTTTTTGTAGATGTGAATATAAGATTCGACGGACAATTCATGTGCAAAGCTAATGGCATTGTCTGATTCTAAACTAAAACTATCATCATGGTGCCCAGGCGTGACACACGTATGATGACAAGACAATAAAATGATTTCAAATAATACCAATGCCGATAACCGATCTGTTACATAGTATGATACAAGAAATCGCAGGTTATTTCAGGGTTCATCACTGTCTTGTCACGTATAAAAATCGGTTGCATGCTTGTAGAGTGATTTATACTTGTGAAGACCTGAACACGTAGCATAAATACACTGATCCCTCAATATGATTGCACACGGACTGTTATGCAATCTTGCCTAGAAATATTGGTGAATGATTCTTCACATTACATTTTTCTTTCCAACAAAAAATGTTCCTTTTTGTTAAATTCGTCTTTCAATTTTTTGTTTCAAGTTTCAGATTATATACAGTACAAATGGATGAGAGTAAATGTCCGATTTGTCAAGTTCAATATACTACAACAGGTCTAACTCAAAGAATAACTAGGGATTGCAATCATAAGCTATGCCTCTCATGTATTTTAAATCACAATCAAAGTTGTCCACTTTGTTGTGATCATGATGGTAAGTCGGAATTAAAAGAAATATGTGTGAGTTTTTTTTAATAGATTACAATGTAATTCATTTAATCTTGTTTTAGAGTATTTACCATGTCAAATGTTGCAAAGGGTTGAAGCCGCTATGTATTTAACAGAAATGAAATGACTGTTTAATTTAAAGCTAAAATGTTAATTTGTAACTGAATTTGTCTAATACATGTATACTTTTTTCTGTGTAATTACTAGACATTTAAGAATTGCTATAATCAATAATAAGTTTTGATATTACCAGCATACATATTCATATTCTATTATACTTTCCATGATATGTAAAAGACACAAACCTTGCTAGAACCAACCGACCGGATGGTGCTATTTTGTCTTATTTTCTTTCTACAGTAAACTACATATTTTTTTATTTTCAATATTTATAACCTGGCTGACCAGTATTCATACTCAAACACTAAATGCTAGGATATTGATATGTCAAATTTTGTTGAAATCCATTGTAATAAAATGACCAGCATTTAATTCCCCCTGTATAAGTAGTAAAAAAATAATTATGACATAGATGCTTCAGTATAAATTTAAATAACTTTTCGGTTGTTTTCTAGATATATTGAATGTACATGTATTTGAAGTACAACAGACCAAATTGAGAAAAACGATGTGCCGACCAATGCCCAATTCTTACAATTGCTGGATGGTACTTATAGATCTCTATCTAATAATATCGCCATTTAATCACCATTAACGTTATATATTATCACATCTTTTTGGAAGTATGTTTCTCCGTATTCTCGTATTTGAGAAAGTGCGTGTTGTCTGATTTTTAGTTTGCTCTCATTGGACATAGCATTTTTTTTCTTTTTAATTGGTAAAGTTATCTTTCAAAAGAAAACGTCGATTTTGTGACACTGGCAATAGTAACCGCAGTAGTAGTTGTTGTAATATGAGAGACAAAGAGAATATTGACTGATATCACTAACAAGTTGTGTTGGCAAAGTCATGTCTTGGATAAGATAATAAACAAGCATGTTTACAATGATCTTGTCTCAAACTATTTGATATGTAAGTACCAATCACTTCATCAACTGTTTTAAATGTATAACTGTTTACTTGACTCTATTGAAAAGAAAGAAATTAACTGTTTTGTCTTTTGCGATTTTTCTAAAGCTTTAGATAAAGTTTGAGATAATAGGCGTTGTAAGAAATTAAAGGCTTATGGAATAAGAAATGATTTATTACGTTGGTTTGAAATACTACAGACACTGTGAAGTCAGCCTCATATCCTGCCGTACACTTAGAAATCGATAGTAAAGGAAAAACTATAGACCAAACTTTACGACAAACGTGATGACTTTTCATTCAGACTTGTTAACTTTTCTTTCATCTGTGGCAACATTCCTTAGCCACCTGCGTATGGAGTGTTCATAGCACAACTCATACATTATGAACTCTAACAAATAGGCTTCTGGAATAGGGTTATGTTCTTACAAGATTGAACTCATCACTACAGAAGTTTTATGGTCGTCATCATGAACGCATGGATCGTTATGGTGTATCCATCTGCACCATGAAAACTGATTTATTCAACGGGTCATAGTTTTCCTTTCCTCGTTTGTCTACCCCGGACTTTACTTTTATGAGCAACTTAGTGGTTGTTTCTAGAAAAGCAGAGAACGCTTGCACAACCGGTACACCTGGTCCATGCTCCCAGATTTTCGTCCGAGTTGCTCATTTACTTTTGTTACTTTGTATGTATGATTTTAGTTTTTTTTTATGTTCTTTGTTGTATATGTCTGTTCTCCATGTCTGGTCTTTGTCCCTCGATAACATTCTTTTGATTACTACTATAACCTTGGTTCCCTTGATTACTCTTTGAGAGTTATCTTGATTCCAGGAAACAAAGTTTTGTTTCAAATGCGTTTGAGTCGGCTTTATGTAGCATATCCGTGAAGGTTCTGTTTTAGGTCTTCTGTTATTCATAATATACATAAATGATATATCTGAAAAATTAACTTCGTATGCAGATTATTTGCAGATGACACTTCGTTTAATTATTCTGACCAAAGCCATGAGCATACATTGTATCGAAACAGCAATTGATCACGAGCTTAAGGAGTTGGATATGACTGATCAAAGCGGTGGCGAATGTCATTCAATCCAGATAAAACTGAGATTGAAATGACCAGGTGTACTAAGATATAGGACAAGGCAGACAGACACCTAGCGAGATGTCTTCTATCTCGACATTCAGTTTGAGAACGACGAGAACGGGAGACTTAATACGATACTCAACAACAAAAAGGCTTGATTTCTTTAATATGATTTTTTCTTATTTCAGTTTTCAGTTTTCCATTTTTTCGTGACAATATTCAGATCCCACTGTTGTAACACCACAGCCTTTGCTTTATATCATAGCCTACCGCAGATAAAAGTTTTTTCCGTAATTAACGAATTTCTAAAAAGGCTATATGGGGACAAGATTGTGTTTCCACCAGGTTAAATTGTTCACTTTATACATGTTACGGTCAACACCATGAACTCGTTGATCAAAGACTTAATTCCTTTTTGAAATATTTTATCTCTGCAACTTTGATGAAAGCAGGGGAATGATAGAAAAAACGTGCGTTTTTTAGTACCATTCCGTGTAAGAATCATGCAATTTAAAATGGAAAATCTATTTAAAATTAGCCTGAAGCATCTGTGACATTATTATTTTTTGATTGATTATATGGTGAAAAATTCCAGTAATTTCACACTTTGCAACTAAATTTCAGCTATCAATATCTTAATAAATCATAATTTACAAACACTTTGATGGTAATTTCTGGAGATTATGAGGCATTATTACTTAGATAAACCAATAAAATATCTGCGTTTTTTCTTCACAGAGAAGTACTACTTAATTGTCTTCCATTCAATTCAAAATAATCGTATTTATCAAATCATAACGGTGTTTCCTAAACCCATTTTATATATGGTAACATTTTTCAGATCCTATTATTTAAATATTGATGTTTTCAAATATATACGTAGAGCAAGACGGAAATGTCGATTCCAACATGACACCAGGTACTTCAATACAATCAAATAAAGGCGAACCTGACAACTTGAAGAAAACTACAAAGGCAGAATCAACAGATAATAATTGTAAAGATTTATGGACAAACGGGAAAGATGACAGTTTTGACTGGTATGAACAAAGGAGAGATTTTATGTTATATTTGTCACGAAAGTGGTATCAGATATGGCATATAAGGAATTAGGAAGTACAAATCAATAATTAAGACGTCCTGATTTTACAAACAAAAAATCAACCCCAAATACGAAAAAAATGATCGTTAGTATTAAAATTAACACATCAGACATTATCATACCTGCTTTTCATTGTTTTTGAAACTCCTTTAAATCGTAGATTACATGAAATTAATTGTCTTGAATTCGTTGTTATAGTATGTAAAATGGCATTATGATTGCATTATCCATGATGACTTTCGTCTTTCATCGACATGAATTCACAGAATACACCAAAAAGAAATACCAAAAAGGGCTTTGCAGTCATTAGCTCTCATTGCGAATTTCTGAGTCCATTGCTCAAAAAAACTCAAAAAAGACCAACTGCGTCTACGGATAACATATTAATGAAAAATGTCTTAGAAAGGTTCGGATTTGAGATTGAAACTAAAACGGACAAAACTAAAGAATATTATGAGAAAGATGTATTTGAAAAAGGTAAATTATTTTAATAATCCGTATAAGAATTTGCACTCAGTAAACAGTTTCTTGATTAGATACAGTGGCAACCCTTGGGAAAGAGAAAACATTGCACATATATTCAACGCTGTGTTGAGGTCATTATGACATTGTATTACTGTTATGCAATGTATGTATCCAATATGACAAACACGTCTATCTGTCTCTGTCTGTTTTTGTTTGGAGTTTTACTTCTCTTTTTGTAATGATATTTGAATGTGATGATAACATTTGTTTTTTTTTAATGTATTCGAAGCAATTATTGACCAACCCTCTGAAGCACATGACTTCGACCCCGGTTTTGTTCGGACCGTGTTGCTTGTGCCTTTACGTTGATTAGTTCTATTGTTTGTAACTTGTTGTTTGTCCTTTGCCTCGTTTCTGATTTTCTTGCTTGTGTTTGTCCACAAACGGTTAATTCCAATATAACTTTTTTTAAAATCTTTATTATTTATTACTAAAGACTCACCAACCCAGCAAGCATGTTTTAGATATTACCCTGATTGTTTTTAGCATGCACGTATTATTCTACCAGTTTCAACTGTATTGAGGATTGTGAAAAGTTAAATGTTGTATTAACTACACTAAAACATTGTTGGTATTATATTGATTCAAGATTTTAAATTATGTTCTTTATCGTACTTTTTCATTTTCTACGGGCTATTCTTTTTTTCGTAGACTATTGTTAAGTCATCACTACAGAAGTTTTATGGTCGTCATCATGAACTCGTGGATCGTTATGGTGTATCCATCAGCACCATGAAAACTGATTTATTCAACGGGTCATAGTTTTCCTTTCCTCGTTTGTCTACCCCGGACTTGACTTTTTATGAGCAACTCGGCGGGTGTTTCTAGAAAAGCAGAGGACGCTTACCCTACCGGTACACCTGGTCCATGCTCCCATTTTTTAGTGGAGTCCGAGTTGCTCATTTACTTTTGTTACTTTGTATGTATGATTTTAGTGTTTTTATGTCTTTGTTGTGAATGTCTGTTTTCCATGTCTGGTCTTTGTCCCTGGATTACATTCTTTTGATTACCGCTGTAACCTTGGTTCCCTTGATTACTCTTTAATTAGTATTTCAGTAAGACGATTTTTTGACATTTATACTTCAGTTAAAGAAGGAATGAAAGTTAAAGAATGCTTGCTATTTGCTTTGAGTGCACACGGCCAAGAAATAAAAGAAACTAAAATCCTAAGTAACCAAAACGGGGACAAGGAAAATGAAGAATCAAGGGGTACCAGAAGCAAAGGGAAAGAAGGAACGGAAGAAACTCAAAAAGAGTACTGAAAGTAAAGGAGAAGAATTAGAAGAAAAAGATAAAGTGAAAAATGATGTAGATAAGGAGAAAGAAAGAGAAATAGATAGAGCAAAAATTGACCAATACACATTTCAACATATCTTTTTCGCTAAAGATGGACAATGTTTTACTCAAGAACTAATAATACAATTTCAAAATTAGACGGTCTCAAAGGAAAATTGAAAATCTTCATCATACAGGTAAGTTAGATAGTGTTATAACACAAAAAACTTCATTACTGTTATGACAAGTATAATATTTCTTGTATTGAACATGGTGGAACGTCTCAGTGATGGATTTGTCTTCCTATTTGGATAGTTTCAGTTTTGAGTAGTCGTATACAATTATTTTGTGGATTGAGATCTTCCTATATATGTGATTCTAATGCTACTGATGAGAGGTTAATCATTGAAAAATGTGTACAGCGTATAAAAAATTAAAATATATATGATTGGTATTTTTTGTTTTAAATTGCTCCTCGGAGTATTAAATATATCTTGAAATGGACCACTTTCAATCACAAAGTTTAACAGATTTATGTAATAACTTAGCACCAATTAAACATTTTCCACGGATAAGAATTAATATTTGCCTATTGTCGTTGGACTTGCCAGAATTTTACTGACGCCATTAGGATTGTGATATAAAAAATCAATCTTCAACCTCGAGCCCACAGCTAAAAAGTCATAATTGTCTATTCGCGAAATTGACTTTTCCGTATCTAGTTGTTCAACGCATAGTTAATACTACTTCTTAAGTTTAGAATACAAACGAACCGAAATAGAATAGACTTAAAGGACATGACAAAGGTGGATTAATGATTCGGTTTTGTGTTTTGAAATTTGAAAATAGGAGATGTGGTATGATTGCCAATGAGACAGTCAACCACAAAAGGCCAAACAAGGATCAACAAAGTTATAATCTTAAAAGATATACTTTAACAATTGGAAGCTTCTCATTATTAAATTGAAATGATAATTGAATGTATGAAAATATTTTAATTTGTGAAACAATATCTGAAGTCTGATAGCGTATTCCATTAGCAGAATATCTGTTCGTTTTTCTTAGGCATGTAGGAGAAAGGACAACCAATCTGATAGTAAGAACACGGAGGAAGGGGTAGATGTTCTGATTGAACAAGAAAGAAATGAGGACTCCAGTACTCCTTTCAAAGAAACGAAGGTGTTTTCTCACAGCCTGTCAATGATAGTGATAACACCGCTAACATGAAAGGAAGATATCGTGATGAACCAGCAAAACAATCAACAGATTTTCAACAAAAGTACATCTGTTAATGACAGTGCAGATATAAAAATCCCCCATCACAGGCATTGATCAAAAGGATGCAATGGGATATATGCCTCCCGATGAAGATGAGATCGGTTGTTTCACTGCTGATATCCACTGCGAAGAAACAGTTGTAATGTTTGCGTCGATGACAGATATTATATTTAATAAATTAAAGGTAACATGTATTGATGTCATGGCCATTATCAGTATAAAAAGCTTGTTTTTCCCTTTCGATGAAATGAGTTGCCATTTAACCTTGATAAAATTTATATCTGAGTTTGTTTAGATTGTACATTTTGACTTTTGTTAAATTTGGAACAGAAAATCAAGTTCAGAATTAAAAATACGACCGATTATTATGTTTTTCCAATTTTTAACATGTATTAACCAACTACCCAAAATACAATATGTCAAAAACGGACCGATTGATATGAATTCAAACCGGGCATCTATACGGGGCCAATATGGATCAAACCAGGGCCAATACGGCATCATAACTGACGGTCGTTTGACACCGCCATTTTGAGTTAAAATTGGATTTTATGAACTTTAATCATCAGATCTAAAAGCTGTAGAAACACAAACGAAATCTTCCATTTCATACAAAAAGGATATTTAAGACTGATTAATGCAAATAAACCTACATGTTCTTGGTAAAACACGAGAACAACTGTTCTACAAACCATCTAGTTCAGTTGGTTAATAAAATTGGCAATAAATATGTAATTTTCATGCTGGCCCTGTAATGGATTTCGGTCAATCATATTGGCCTCAACAGCCGTATTGGCCTTCAGCGATGCCTCGGGACCAATACGACCGTCTCGACCAATATGACAGATCTCAAACCTATAATAGGGCCAATGAAAATACGTATTTATTAACATATAATATTAACTCCACCGTATGTTTGTCTACTTAATAGAACAAGGAACAGATATGGTAAAACGTATAACCTTAATGTAAATAGTAAATACATACAGAAATCACCAAAAGGCCCTAAATAAGTGTAAACACAAGTAAGCTCTGAAAGACCCGACAAGATACGTAATATATTCCACGGAATCAGAACGATCACAAAATCTTCAAAATAAACTGCCCGTGTGGATCCGGGTGTCAGAAGAATAGGCCCAGAGCAGCGCTAAGCTTGTCGTAAAAGGCGACTAAATAGTGCTCAGAACCCTAACAGGGGGCAAGGGCGCTCTGCTCACAGAGCAACTGGGTTGTGTGCCCCAGGTGGTGGAATGGGGTACCCCTGGCGTGTTACATGCTGGAGTTTTCAGGCTATAATACGAAAACCTGACCGAAACCATAGTTGTGCACCATGTTGGGAAAGATACCACGTTCCTCTCACATTAAAGAACTCTGCTGGGGTATTCGATAGGAGTAAGAACCTTTGCGCTCCGCCACAAGAGGCTAAATTTCCCGATCTTTCCCATCCCTCCCTTTTTCTATGGGAATCAAAATGTGTCGACCCTATTATCTTTGTGTCCCATCCCTTTTTCATTTTATCATCATCATCATCATTATCATTTCATGTTCATGTTATCATCCAGTTCATGTTCATCGTCTGAATATAGTTGAAATATGGCTGCTCGGGCGTTAAACCCCAATAATCAATCAATCAAAATAAACTAAAAAGGTCAAATAACGACATGAAGACACATTGATGACCAACATCGTCAAACACTATTGGCATTATAGCGTAATCATTTCTAACAAAGTATCACGCTAAAAGCGCAGCAGACAATCTAGAAGTAATGGACAGGCATCCGACAAAATTATAATAAGGCAACACAAAATCACAATAAAACATGCGTCATTTATCAATCATTTGTTGATTTTTTTTTTATTTGATCTTTAACTTGATATCACAAAGCAATACATTAATTTGAGATAAATACTGTAATCTGATTGGTTAAAATACGTTTGTTATATTTCAATGGATAAAAAATATTGACACGCCCCTATTCATTAAATTCAGAGCTACTTCTTTCATGTTAAAAGATAAAAATATGTACTAAAATTAAGAATTGGCTATGATGTTATTTTTCAATAGACAAAATTGTCATTATTGCCAATTCTTAAAAAAACCAACGCAGAGTAAAAATAAATAAAATGCATATATCGGTTATTAATGCTTTCGAATGAGATATTGTTTCAGATGTCATGAGTGAATCAATTATTAATGATAAAACGGTAAAACAGAATGTATTTTATAGGGCTTGTATTTAAAACTTGTACCTTTTTATGAGTAGATAGAATGATTAAATTGCAAGTCAGGTTTATTATCTAAATTTTGACCGGCTCACTATCAAACGCACTTTCGTTATCAAAATATTCTTACAGATTTAACTACATATTTTAGTTTATTGTCTTTTAAAGTTGTAAACTATATTCTTTCCAAAATAGGCCTTAACTTCTTTTTTCTGATGATAAGACTGAAAACAAATACGCATGAACACCTACTCATCTGCTACATGTTATATATTTAAGAAAAATATGCATACAGTTTTCAAAATCACCCTGATGAGGGAGGTTGGCTTATTAAAGAATTTTGCAAAGTTCTCACGGAAGAAACGTCCGCAGTAAAGGAGGTTGACAAGAAGAAACTGAATATTTTTTATATATTGGTTATTGTAAATCGCAATGTCAGTAGGAGAGAAGTCATTGGCGACAAAGGTCCCACGGGAGTAAAGTCCCAGTCGTGTTTTTCACACAACCTAACTCTTGACGATAATTGTCTATAATAAAAACTGTTAAGACACCAATGTTTTATTTAATTATCTTGTTCGTATGCTTTTTATTGTAAATGTATGGAAATGAGCCTAAAATATAGATTCGTATTATCCCGTTTTGGATCCATGCATTATATTATACCATTACGAGTGTATCCGTTATGGCGCACATCGGACAATTTCTCAAAAACGCATAAAGAGATTCTGGTAACCATTTAACATTTTTAGTTCTTTTTTAAAAAAACGTTCCTTTCGGTTTTCCCCTCCCTTTTGTTAAAAAAGAACGTTCAATGGTGACAACACTGTTGTTGAAATGTTGAAGGTGCCCCTTGTTTATTGTTTATTCGTTAATGTAATCAACAAATTATTAATTTTTTTTAATTTCTAGGTAGACCGGAAAGCAAATGCAAATTTGACAAAATATTTAATTCTTATTTCATCTAAGAGCTAAATCACTGAAAATTGTATTGTAACTTTGTAAAACAATTATCAACGTGGATTTAAGTACTAAGTAGAAAATTTGACTCTTGACATTTTGCTTTTATAGAAAAAGAGAAATAAACATATTTTTTTTAACTTGAAGGGTAAAATGAACCTAGAGTTTGAAGTCTTTTTATTAATAGAGAAAACTGTATTAATTTAGCAAGGATAATATATAATTGTCATTTTCTTAGTTTCCTGAAATAAAATTTAGATCCTTAGCACTCATTATTATCTGGTGCTTATTTGTTTACAAGATTCATATTTATTAAGAATTCTTATTTAGCTAAATCTTTTATTTTTTTAAACTTTAGCCGTAATCACCGAATGATAAAGCTTGTTTGATTGTATTTAAGGTGTTAACAAAATATATATTTCGTGTGACAGAACATTGTCATGCGTTATAGTAGATTCTTAAGGAATGTTTCTAAAAGATTTGCAGCAGTTTTAAAAAGTGTAAACTGGCCTAAAGCATGTTATTGAATATAACCTGATAAAAATTTTGAAACATTCCTTGTAATTTAATTTCTGAGTGTGAAAGTTACAATATTAAAAATTGATTCGCTATTTTGTTTGGTATTATTTGAATCATGGAGTGCGGACCAGTCGACCTTAATGACGTCATAGTATCAAGCAATTTTAGATTGCACTATATATAGATGGGATTGGGGTGCAGTTTCGTACACAAAATTGACCCGGCTAATTTTGTGAATCTTTTTTACAATCATGTCATGCACGCTTATTTTTTCTGGCAGTTTTAAGGTAGTAGACCTGGGTACCCCCAAAATTTTCCCATAATTCATTTTTTTAAATTTAGACATGATATTACACTAACGATAGTACATCTTCTGAGAATTTTTTAGAAAAAAAAATATCCGTGCAGATTTTGAACAATTGGACTAAACAACTGCAACTTTTAGAAATCGGAATCATTGGCCAAACTGAAACGTATTTGATATGTTAGGGTCATTTTTAAAAATTATTTAAATAAACACCTGAATTTTAAGAACCAGTCCAAATAAAGTTCAGACATGGCCAATGGTAACGTGATTCATGTAGTAGAAAAACCCACAGAACAAACAATGGTTTTCATTGTGCATATACTATATATTCACACAAAATAATCATTTCTGTATTCAGATCTGCACTTTTGATTTTTTTTAATCAATTGCTTAGATCATGTAGATGTTCAAAAAGGCTACCAAATGTCAAATTATGATGACTCACATTGAAGAAAGAGAATTGCTGGGCACATCATGATGCCACTAATGTTTCAAAATAATGTCACAAAATTGATATACATTTTCGTCATGAACTCGTGGATCGTTATGCTGTATCCATCGGCCATCATCCTTGAAAACTGATTTATTCAACGGGTCACAGTTTTCCTTTCCTCGTTTGTCTACCCGGGACTTGACTTTTTATGAGAAACTCGGCGGAAAAGCTGTGATATCTATGGCAACACCGCCTGCACAAGTGGTACGAGTTCGAGTCATCGCAAATTTGACAGTTCTAACATCGTTGGGAAATTTTCAGAACTTTCTTTACGTTTACATATCTTCCCTGTATCAATTTGATCCGATGGAGCAGTGTAGTGAATAGAGTCGTCACATTCTGAGACGTTTGTGTGTGTGTGTATGTATATATATAGTGTGTTAACATCTTTATCGGTATCTTTGTACAATCCTCTAGACTTATATAACTATTTTTGTTTGTGCTGCATCGTCATGACTAGACTATCCGATACCCATTAAGTTTGCTGGTTGGCAGATTCCTTTAGACTTTATATAAAAATAAAAATATTTACAAACACTGTTATAAGAAATTACACAAAATAGGAAGAACTTAATGTTTTTTGTTAATTCCGTGTGGGTTTAAAACACGGAGTTCTTTTATCCAAAATCCCTCCCGCTTCACTCTCTGTAGATCGCTCCAGATCGTGTTTTGTTCCACGATGAAGATTTTATTTTGTTGAAATCATCGAGGCAGTGGTTAGGTAATCTGAAGTGTTGACTCACTGGGAGTAAAGGCTTTTTTGTTAGGTAGCTCCTGTATCATTTTTACCATAGACACCAATCCTTTTTAAGTTTGTTGTAGTTGAATGTAGTATAACAAATTATAACTTGTGTTAATGTGTTCATTTAATCAATGTGAGAAAGTCCTTAGCAACCAAATATTCTGATTTTTTTATCATGAAAGTTCCTTAGTGTGAACTGGTATTTTAGCTGCACCTGTAGTGTCAAAAACCACTTTATTGTCACTATACAAAAATGTATACAATGTAATGTAAACCAAACAAACATTTAATGCACAATTAAGAAATATTAAGCAGCAAAAAAATCCAGAATGAGTGTATTAGTATACAGCCTTATGCTTGTGACAAACTCCAGGCAGCATTTTTTATACTTTAGCCTTGTCACATTTCAGAATTATCAATTTTCTTTCATCTGTGGCAACATCCCTTCAGCACTTGCGTATGGAGTGTTCATATCACAACTCATACGTGATGCGAGAGCTTGCCCGAAACTACGCAGACTTTTTGTATCGCACTAGAACTCTAACAAATAGACTTCTGGAACAGGGTTATGTTGCTACAAGATTGAAGTCATCACTACAAAAGTTTTATGGTCGTCATCATGAACTCGTGGATCGTTATGGTGTATCCATCAGCACCATGAGAACTGATTGATAGTTCATTATTTGATAAGAATATACTGTAAATCAAATTCAATTGGTTGAGAAAATCATATATTACATAAAAAATATTTCATGGAACAACAGGTTATTGTATTAACAATTTCATAGTTTTAAATGGCACTAGATTGTTTGTCTGAAAGTGCACACATGAATGGAGATAATAACCTTGTGGTGGGAATATTTTCATAAATGTTCTTAATTATCATGCATTTTTTGTACTTTTACTACAAATAAATGGAAAGATAATATTTGTGTAAATACACACTACTCCGCCATGTAAATATAGGCAGTGCAAGCATGTAGAAAATGCATCTAATTAAAATAAAAACAATGAAAGAAGTTTTGTAAATTAGTATTTAGAAAAAAAAAATATTTGTGATTCTTCACAACCGGGACTGTGTAGAGTGCCTATTTTCTTTATAAAAAATGAAAGAATCAGACAGAAGTGGTGAACAGATTCGACGTGGAGAAAAAAAAACATTACAGAAACCAAGAGTTGAGCAAAGAAAAATTCCAGTACTATTAGGCAATATTATTTCATTGAGAAATTTGAAAGACAGATATGTACCTAAGAAACAAGCTCTTGAGAAGTTCCACGCATACCTTAAGAGGGTTATAAATTGTGCCAAACTGTGTTTTAAATTTAGATAGAAATATGCATCCTAATCCAAATAATGTGCCATAAATTGGACATCTATTGGAAAAGGAATTACTATCTTGTCTGTTTACTTTTAATTTATATAAAAAAACTGAAATAATTTACAACAAATCACATGTATGCATAACAAATGTGCACAAATAATATAAATAAAAACTATGTCTTAAGAAGGTGTATAATGAATGTAACAGGATATAATTGATAATATATAGTAACCATGGCAGCACGTTACAGTTATATTAAATCAACTGATTGCTACTCGCATGTTGCCCCCTGTAGTTAACATACATATTGTTGTCATGAATATCTTTTCCTACTTGTTTCGTAGAAATTTTATTAAATCAAAACTGGTCAAGACTTTGTATAACCTTATAAATTCTGACCTGGATAATTGGAACGCCTTGGGTAAATTTTAGTTCACCGTACTAAACTCAAAATTTGACACGGAATATTTTATATGTACATGTACAGACATAAAGTCAGATGAAAGTGTCGAAATTTTGTCAAAATCTCTTGAGTTCCTTTATAGAGTTGAATAAGATACATAGATGCAATATTACACCTTGAGGAGAAAATAATGGGTAACTCGAATTTTAAATTTGGCGGGAAAGTTCTATTTTTTTATGTTTTTTAACCTTATAAATTCTGACCTGGATAATTGGAACGCCTTGGGTAAATTTTAGTTCACCGTACTAAACTCAAAATTTGACACGGAATCTTTTAAATGTACATGTACAGACATAAGGTCAGATGAAAGTGTCGAAATTTTGTCAAAATCTCTTGAGTTCCTTTATAGAGTTGAATAAGATACATAGATGCAATATTACACCTTGAGGAGAAAATAATGGGTAACTCGAATTTTAAATTTGGCAGGAAAGTTCTATTTTTTTATGTTTTTTATTGTATTTTTTTTTTTTGATAATTTTTCCAAAAGTGGGAAAAAAGATAAAGAATATATGGAACACCCATACTATTTCTTTCGAGTCATCTCTAGTTGTTTTTAATAAATTATAACGATAAGAGAAATTAGATAGCTCAATATAGCCAAATAAAGGCATATAAATATTCTATAATTCGATGATATTAACTTGTCAGAGAAGAAAGTGCCATTCGAATTTTGTACGAGAGGGCAAGGTTATGGCAACAAAAGATATAAAATTGAAACAAAAAAGAGTTTCTTTGAATTTCCATTGACTCCAAATTGTGAGCAAAAATGGGAAAATTTCTTCATAAACGAAAATATTCAATGGGAAAAATATGGGTTTCATTAAAAGACAATTTAGGGAATAGACAAATTAAGCAACTGCAGTGGAAATTGCTCCATACTATTATTTATACCCAGGAATTGTTACAAACAATAAATGTTTCAAATGGTTCATGTCATTTCTGCAACGAATTGGAAAAATTGAATCATTTATTTGTTTTACATGTAAATTGGTGAAAGAAGTTTGGAACGATATTTTTGAGATAATTGCGTCTTGTGCACACATATGAATATTGACATTATACAAAATTCAGAAAGGTTATAATATTGTCATAACATTTATTAATTGAAACGATTTTGTTGACCGTCAAGTGGGCAATATGGAAATATAGGAATATTACCAAGTACCAAAAAGGTAATTTCTAAATTTATGATTTGTAATATGGAAATAAACACAGTTGCCTTTATATCAAGAACAAACAGAGGTAAAATAGGGGGAAACCTATACCTCGAAATGGAAAAGGTTTTTCATTAATTTTTTATGCAGTACTGCAGTCTATAGTATGGATAGCATTATTTTAATAGCCATTTACACTCCCTCCAAAGTATCGTTACTTGTATAATATGAATCATATAATATGTATGTCCTATCATATTCGTATGCGCTCTATGCGTGATATAGTATTAGCTACATACATTTTTTTGTTACATTTTGTTACACAGTTCTGCAAGTTTCTCCCAAGAAATTACAAATACCCAGAAAATTTACTTGTCAATCATTTTAATTACAAATTTTGAAATTGATACTGAAAAGTATTTTGACTTTCAAGTGCTTTTTTAATAAACATTATTTTTTTCAATATAGGACCCAAAATGTACGAGGATTGTGGTTCTGACAACTGTGCAAAACAATTTTATTTCCAATTCTAGAATAGGCTTCTGGAGCAGGGTTATGTTGCTACAAGATTTAAGTCATCACTACAGAAGTTTTATGGTTGTTATCATGAACTCGTGGATCGTTATGCTGTATCCATCAGCACCATGAGAACTGATTTATTCAACGAGTCATAGTTTTCCTTCCCTCGTTTGTCTACCAAGGACTTGACTTTTTATGAGCAACTCGGCGGGTGTTTCTAGAAAAGCAAAGGACGCTTACCCTACCGGTGCACCTGGTCCATGCTCACAGGTTTTAGTGGAGTCCGAGTTGCTCATTTACTTTTGTTACTTTGTATGTATGATTTTATTTACTTTATGTTCTTTGTTGTGTATGTCTGTTTTCCATGGTCTTTGTCTCTGGATTACATTCTTTTGATTTCCGCTATAACCTTGGTTCCCTTGATTACTCTTTTAGAGCAAGTCCTGAACAAACTCTCTTGATCTGATCTAAACCCTGCCCATAACTTGCAAGAAACCATAATTACTAAATTTCTCCTTTCTAAACCCTTGCCCCATTTTTAAACAATAAAAAAAAGGAGTCAGTTTCAGTTCCTAGTTTTGAAATTGCACAGTGTGGTTTGCCTTGTTGTATTCAAGTGTTATCACAAAAAGTGATAGAACATTGTATAATTTGTTTGTAAAGGTTAGAATTTTGTTCTGGAATAGATGGTCAGCAGACTGACCTTAAGATTAGATAACCTTGCAGGTTTTATCGGGGAACTATCCATATCAGGTGTGAGCGTGCTAAGATTTCAACCTGAGGACACCACAGACTTACAAGATAAGTGTGTGTGTGTCCGGTCTTTTGCCAGGTTCAGACGTTGTTAGTCTGTGCAACGTCGGAGCATGATTTTATTCACACATATCAAAGAACTTAAAAAAACAAAAATATATCCTTTAAAAGAAACAAACGTACGTGATCAACACGGACTCTGGAACCACCCGTGCAGGAGCTCATAAAATTAAAGTCCCGGGTTGACGAAAGAAGAAAGGAAAACTATGACATGGTGTAATATTGAACGCAATCAAAAACCCCACAAAAGTAGCAGTCCCAGGAAAGATTCTGAAATCTTATTCTAACACAATTATCAAAGTTCTATATTGGTCATCCTTATTGGATTCTGTATGAATGCAGCAGGTTACGATAAATCCTGATACCGGTCTCTTTTCAAATCTATAAATAAAGTAAATATAGATTAACTACGGTTGAATTTATAAATCGTAATTATTGTACATTAATTTGATAATATATTTTTTTCAAACGAAATGGACATACTCTTCAGAAATTTTCACAATCTGACATTTTACTTGTGAATACTAGAAACAGAAATAAACACTATCCAAGAGGATTAGATAAAAGGAAGGTTTTTCGTTATAGTAGTTATTTGCATTTTAATTACGAACGTGATATTGATTTAAGAGAACTATCAAGACAAAATGTGTTTATTAAATGGCATATAATGTTCTTCCTTAGTTGTATATCTCTTTTGATTAAACCGATTGATGAACACGTCTCTATCAGCAATTACATAAAACCGGAGGCAATGGTTATTAAATGTTTTTGATTGCATTCGACTTATTCCTACCTTCTTAAATTCTTAACTAAACGATTAAAAATTACAAACATTAATTCTTAATCATGACTTACTTCATAACGTAGCTGACAAATATGGGAAATATATCATAAATTGTACACATGGTGTGGCTGAAGACATCGGGTGTTTGTATCATGAAAACAAATCGGCACATTTCAAATATGTTGATCATATTCATACACTATTTCATTTTCCGTCTTTGACATTTTCAGTAAGCACCTTTCTCATTGTATTGTTAATGAGTATTTTTGTTTTGGTTCACATTTGGACACAATAGACAATATTCGTTTAAAACCACCGAAATTATATGGCGTCGTCATGAACTCGTGGATAGTAACGGTGTATCCATCTGAACAATAAAAACTGATTTGTTCAACGTGTCATAGTTTTCCTTTCTTTTTTCGTCTACCCTGGATTTGAATTTTTATGAGCAAATGGGATGGTGTTTCTAGAAATATAGAGGACGCTTACAGTACCGTTGCACCTGGTCCTCGCTCTCAGTTTTCAGTGAAGTCCGAGATGCAGATTTACTTTTGTTACTTTTTTTACTTTGTATGTATTATTTTGGTTCTTTATAAACTAGTGGTTATTATTCACGTACTGATAAATTGAACAACTACTTACCGAGTTAAGGAAATGTTTGTCTTTTGTTTGATCATCGATAATTCGTGAAATAAATATCAACTCTTTTTTATCTTCTTTTACACTTTTTTTCTTCTGAGAGGTGTTTAACAGCTTGTTCAAGTTAAATTGACCAGCAAAATGCCCTTGCATGTTTTGCAGAGGTTGGCATATTTGTTTAAGTATTTTCATTTTTAAATGTGTAAACCAGCTGCAAAATATCACTTGTAAAGGATAACATATTTCTGTTGTGAGATTCAATGTTTTAAGAAAGAATAATCAAGGGAACCAAGGTGATAGCGGTAATCAAATGAATGTAATCCAGGAACAAAGACCAGACATGGAAAACAGACATACACAACAAAGAACAAAGTAACTAAAATCATACATACAATGTAACAAAAGCAAATGAGCAACTCGGACTCTAATAAAAACTGCACCGGTAGGGTAATAAGTGTGTATTAAATTTAAATCATTCCATTTTCAACTGGGTCTGGGTAGCTAATGTTTGCAAGTGAAATATACTTCTAACCATCTTATGTATTTAAAGGACTTTACCACAAGTAATAGACAAAACTTATTGAGTAAAGTCTTAGCTTGATAACATTCTGTACAAGCTCTCGGATAGATAGTGAATTTTTTTCGAAATTTACGCCAGTAATAAATATTTGTACTTTATACCAGGTTACAATGGTAATTCATTTAAAACCCATTATTGTAATTATTTATGATATATAGCAAATGAAAACTTCAAATTAGCAACAAACGAAAGGACAGTCAGTAAAAATACATTTACTAATATTATGGTCTTTTTGACTTTGATTGTTTTTGCATCTGTGTTTGATCTTGAAGACTTACTTTAAATATTTCTTTTTGACTTTTTGCACTCATGCTTTCATAAATAAAATTGACTTATTTTTATGTCTCTTAACGAAATACAGGGCCACATTACAAAACACGGCATTTGAAAGCAGTATATTTCCTACAAAACGATACGAAATTTAGGTATTAAATTTTAGTACATGCAATTTATTTGAAGTCATTTCCTGCTATATCTGTTTTGTTTATTCAAATCCAAGAATCAGTTTTTTTCCTCAATAAAATGAAGGTGTATAAAACATCAGCTTTCATGCTTACATTTGTAATCTGTTTGTTGTTTGTTCACTAAACTTATTTGCAAGAAAAATGCATGACAATGTACTATTCATACGCAATGTCTGCAAGAGTAATCAACGGAACCAAGGTTATAGCGGTAATCAAAATAATGTAATCCAGGGACAAAGACCTGACATGGAAAACACACATACACAACAAAGAACATAAAGTAATAAAAAAAATCATACATATAAAGTACCAAAACCAAATGAACAACTCGGACTCCACTAAAATTGGGAGCATGGAGCAAGTGCACCGGCAGGGCAAACGTCCTCCGCTTTTGTAGAAACATCCGCCGAGTTGCTCATACAAAAGCCGAGTCCGGGTAGACAAACAAGGAAAGGAAAACTATGACACGTTGAATAAATCAGTTTCATGGTGCAGATGGAAACACCATAACGATCCACGAGTTCACGACGACGACCATAAAACTTGTTAGAGTTTTAGCGCGATACAAAAAGTCTGCATAGTCTCGCCAAGCTCTGGCATATTGTATGAGCTGCAACATGAACACCCCGCACGCAGATGCTGATGGGGTGCTGCCACAGATGAAAGGAAAGTTGACAATTTTGAATGAAAAGTCATCACGTTTGTCGTAAAGTTTGGTCAATAGTTATCTTTTACCATCGATTTCTAAGTGTAGGTCAAGATATGAGGCTGACTTCACAGTGTCTGTAGTATCCTTTATCTCAAGTTCTTTTGGGGTAGATGCGATATATCAAATCCCCCAAATTAGTATTGTTTAAAAATAATACGTCATCTATATAGTGGAAACTGAGATCATATGATCTAGCCAAACGGTATTGTTTCTATAGGATCAGACCAGCTATAAAGTCAGCCTCATAAGAGTGAAGGAATAGGTCAGCAAGTAAAGGAGCACAATTTGATTCCGTTGGAATGCCGACCGTTTGTCATAAACATGTCCACCATACTGGACAAATATGTTGTCGATTAAAAATTACAGCATTTTGTAAACATTTTCCTCTGTATATTTGGAAGATGATTTGGAATTATTTCTTACAAAGCATAGGAATCTCTACCAAAAATTATATATTTGTATCTAGGTGTATCATCTTTTTTGAAAAAAAAAACAACGATGTATAATGTTATTAAGTCGGGATTTTAATTGAGTATGGGGAATTGAAGTATAACGTGTCGAAAAACTACAGGCCTCAATGCCATTATATTCAGATAATAGTCTTGAACTATAACCACTCTGACAGAGAATCAATGTCCTCCTGTTTTCGCCCCATCCATCCTCCTGCACAGTCTCCCACGGCATTTATAAGAACTTTAAAGTTATAATTCCAATCTAAGAAGCGCGGTTCACGGTACTTGGGACCTTTAGAAAGGATATTACGCAGAGATTCGTTTTCGATGATGGTCAAATTTCCTGTAATGACGTGACCGAATTGAGAGTCTTTGCAAGAACATTCAGATGGTTTAGCCTTGAAATCCTCAATCTTGAGGTTCTGCAATAGCCTTTTATAATTGAAAATTTTGGATACAATGGACGAAGTATAGCAATATGAAATAATTGGTATGGATTTGTCTTTGAAATATGGGGGAATTTTTTTGTTAGTAACGTTTTTGTGATGGAGAATGTTAGCCAAATTAATTGCATCTATACCTTTGTTGACAAATGGTAGTGGACAAAATGATCGTTTTTCTTCATCTTGACTTTTCACACACACTGTTTTAACGAGTCTGTGGAAACCAATATCCAAAATGATGGCAACAAGTCTGTATAATGATGAGTTTGGGTCAGAAACAGGAGTGTCAAGACTTGTTTTGTAAAGAGAGTGTAGTAAAGTGAGAGGTATAGAATAAAATTAGGTTCTAATGTGATGAATTCCAAGAACTTTTTGTATGAAAGGAAGGAGACCATCTATGGAGACATCATGTAACGTAGGTGACGTGTAATTTTTTTTCTAAAATACGAACTTTCATAGAGAGGATTGAATGATCTTCTGCATATTGACATTTATGAACATGAGTGCAATTAATTAAGTTATGAATAATACTTATTGTATTTTAGAACTACCAATTATGAGGATATCAAGGTTAATTGAAGAAAGAAAAATAAACACATTTCAGGGAAATCATGTTATTTGGTATCTCCAATGTTTTTGCTTATTTCAGGAATAATGGATGAAAAAATATCATGTATCTAAAGAATTACCAGGGATTATTTCAGGAATATTGAACAAAAAATATCATGTATCAAAGAATTATCAGGGATTATTTCAGGTATATTGGTTAAAAATATCATGTATCTAAGGAATTATCTGGGATTATGTCAGGTATATTGGATAAAAATATCATGTATTTAAAGACTTACCAGGGACTATTTCAGTACACGTTTTAAGTAATTAGTTAAAATTATTCTCATATGGTCAAATGGTTTTGCTGTAATAATATATACTTTTAACAATAACATTTTACAATATAGAACCACTATCGTTGGACGCGTCGTACATTTAAATCAAATGTGATGAGATACTTTCAGATTTATCCTTATGATTGAATTTTGTCGAATAATGCAACACGTATTTCATAATCTAGAACACTTGAACTGTAAATTGGTCTTCCAATATCTTGCATCAAATATTCATTGTTCTAATTCCATTAATACTTGAAACTAGAGAATGTAACAACAAATGGGTTTTGTTTTCATCACTTAAATATTGAGCTTGTATATAACCTGATAAGACCACTACATCCATACAATTACCTCTTATATTCATGCATCATACAAAGTGCTCATCCACAATAATGTTTCGACGAAGTCAACTGCTTTTGGTAACTACCCAAACCATATTTGGTAAAATATTTCTTTAATTACCCGTTGACAACCGGAAAGCTTCAGCTAAAATCAGAACAACTTGAAGAATTTCGTATAAAAGTAAGAAAAACCATTGATATTCACATCAGTTCAGAAACTGTTCCTTCAAATTAAATATACAAAGGTAAGTATATATATATATTTTTAAAGCATGTTGTTATTCTTTGATAGATTATGTGTATTTTTAGTTATTAAGGTTTAATTTCGTGCATGTTATTGCAACAAGAAATTAGGTGAAAATTATTTGGCTTCTAATAGCAAAACACGACTATGCCGAATATGTATAAATGTTATGTCGTTTCACCTAGTTTTGCATTCAGATATATTTTGTCTCGGTTAGCTCCTATGCTTAAGATTTCCTGTTGAATCTGTCTTGTGTCCATCTTTCGAATTAATTTTTTTATATATATTTTCAACTGTGGTTATTGCTTACACGTAATTAAATTTGAGCATTAAAAACTCATAAGTTGTTGCATATGCCAACCTTATATGTTTATATATTTATTTAGTTTTGCTTGGTAGGTATAAAGTTGAGTTTGTTAATTAAAACGCATGTTAAGCTTTGAAATGTGGTTTCTGACTGATGATATAGTTAAGAACGTTTGACGTATTGTATTTTGACATAAATTAAATTATTGAGAAAAAAAACGCAACGAATCAATTAGATTTCAAGACAGGAATTACAGGGAAACATTTTTCAGAAAATATTCCAGTATCTTAGATACTTACAATCTTTGTTTTCATGTTTTACTAGTTTTTAATGTACATTTCTATGCCGAGATACGGTAAGCGAAGTTGTGGTTTCCTACATTGTTATGTACTCTGATCAGTTGTAAGTTTTGTGTTGTCTTCGCAATACATGTACAAGACTTTATACGAATGCGTATCTGTTACTATCTTGCAACGGCGAGTATTAAAACAGTTATTCATGATATACATTAATCTCATTAACCATTGTCAACATGTTGTACATACATGTCGTTCATTGGTAATTTACAGTCGACCAAATACCTGTCTTAATATGAACGCATACAATCATATGTCTATTGAATTTCTTGCTATGTAACTAGATTAGTGGGTAGAATGTCATACTTATACAGGTTAATATGTACAATGCCTTACAATTTATCTAAAACGTGTACAAAATGTTAAAGATAAACCAAACCCTGAAGTCTTCAAAGTCGCTATTCGTGAAATATTCACTGTCCCTGATTTTGACATACTTTAAACATCCGAAATTGTGCAAATGCGATATTCTTAAAAATCAGGTGACTTTCTACTAAAATACTGGTTCCCTTGATATTATTCCGTACTCATTCGTAACCGTTATGACCCGAATGGCTTTAATAAGATATCGGTGTCCTGGTAATATATATGACTTTTATTTAATCAATTGTAACAAACGCCCGTGTTTGAATCGGAAACTTGGTAATGTTACAAAAATCCAATGCTAACCGATCATTTTATCATTTAATGCAAATTCCCATTCTAATACAATAAAAAAAAACACGCAAAGACATGTGTATGATATGCTTTAAAAAGGTACGTTGTAGCAATCTTTGGGTTGTTTATGATATTGACAGGGAACCAGTTTGTGAACCAGATTTAGCAGCTGGCAATGAATGTTTATAAATATCGGGGCGTGCTAATGTATATGACCTATATCGTCTTGTAACTAGCCTCAGTGCTTGAATAGGAATCAGGGTAATATTCAAAGCTAACTGATTTTTTCATGTAAACTTCCCTTTCTCATACAAGCAAAACATACGTAGAACACACGTGAATGATATTTAATGGGTACATTTTTATCTCGTATGAAGCTGGAACAAGGCCACTGTAGTAGTGAACACGGCGAAAATCTGTTGGATTATGTGACGTGTAATTACACATTAATGCAAATCATATGCGAATATTAAATACAGTAATTGCGAGTGCAAGACGTCGCTAACACTACTAGCGACTTGAAAACGAGATTGTATATATACATTTTATAATGAATAGAAAATGATTATTGTACTAAAAATAGTTAAACTATTTTTTCTCTGGCATATGATTAGTGCCATTTTTTTTTTTTTTTTGGGGGGGGGTGTGTTTTTTTGTTTTTCATAGGAAAGTTTCATTAATTGAGGAACCCCGGAAATATAAGCACTTAAGTAAACCAGGAAATCCTTCAAACGTATAATGATAGATTTAAATCTAAAAATACCTCGGAGTCATTTTCGAATTAACGAAATTTTTTTTTCTACGACGTATACTTGGCACGACTGTGTAGTCAACGGGCTACCGTCACTGCGTGTCGTAATAAGCTAATTAAGACTAACATAAATTGTTTACTAAAATTTGCAGTATCAATAAATTCAAAAACCCATAAGACACCGAAGCATTATCCCTTATATTGCACATGACATACATTCTCAGGGCTGGATTTGACTTCTTCTGCATAGTTTTGATTTTTCTGTTTTTGTTTTTGCTTAAATTGCGTTGGCCGTTTGTTATTTTGAATATGTCTTCTATGCAATTACTTATTGATCTAAATCTTCTTTGGTCGTTGGTTCTTTTGCTGTTTATATCTTTGAAACACGTATACAGCATACCGAAATTTGCAATATTTAATTAAATGCTTATATTTTTGTTCTTTACGTTTTTTTTGTTAAATTGTTGTTTTTTTTTTTTTTTTGTTTTATTTGTATTTATGTTTGTCATGCCATAGTGATATTGTAAGCTCATTGGTTTATATTATTTTACAAAAACGCAAATATTTCTCAGCAAAACACTAAAACAGATTCGACAAATATTTAGCAAATTCGACAAATATTTCTGAAACTTCAATGCTATTATCACGAATAATCTAATATCAGTTATATAAAAATTGTGTTGATTTTAATTGTTCAATGAAGTAGAAATTAATCAACTTGAACAGTTTCTATGACATTCAAAATCTTCAAGAAAAATGCAACTGCATGCCTCGGAATTATTGAGAACGTGCTAAGTGTTTTATTGGACATTTATCTAGACCATTGAATCATTGATTAAATATATAAGTAGTTGTTCGGATATTTGTTTGGACACTGTGGGGAAGTATCTATTGGCTTGGAGCACAGGTCACTTTACAAGACAAGTCTCGACACACCTGCTTCTGAACCTATTTCATCTCTATACAGACTTAATGCAATCATTTTGGATATTTTTTTCCACAGACTTTTTAAACCTGTTTCTGTAAAAAGTCAAGATGAAAAAATAATTCTTCCACTACCGTTTGTCAACAAAGGTATAGATGCAATTAATTTGGCTAACATTCTGCATTAAAAAATACGTAACTAACAAAATTCTCCCATATTTCAAGGACAAATCAATACCGATTATTATCATATTCTTATACTTCATCCATTGCATTTTAAAAGCTATTGCAGAACCTCAAAATTGAGGACTTCACTGCTAAACCACCTGACTGTTCTTACAAAAACTCTTCATTCAAATATGGACTTCCGGTCACGTCGAAAACAAATCTCTGCGTAATATCCTTTTTAAAGGTTCCATATACCGCGAACCACGATCCTTAATTTGGAATTATAACTTTTAAGTCATTATGGATGTAATGCAGGACTACGCAAGAAAATGGATCAAACAGGAGCAGGAAGACATTGATTCTCTGTCAGAGTGGATAAAGGCCGTGAGGTCTTTAATTTTGAAATGAATGAAAGTATTAATTAGATCAATGAGTGCCAATGCTACATCAAGAACAAGAACATTCTCCACTATACATGACAGATATGTTGTCGTTCCAGCAAAAAAAGAAGAAAACAACTTTGGTTTTTTTTGCAAAATACCCGGGGTATATTTCATCCAATGTTTATTATCAGAGGTAGACGTAGAAATTAACAGCAGTGATAAATCCTATACTGCCACTACACTCTCAAAAGACAAATGAAAGAAGATATAATGGATAACCATTAATCTATGTTATCCAATTTTAGTCTCTATACTAAATATGATGACTGTGATTTACCGTCTATGTACTGGATTCCTAAATTTAACAAGAATCCATACAAAAAATGTTTCATAGCTGGATCTGCAAAATGTACCACCAAACCACTTTCAAAACGTTTATCTTCTATACACACAGCTGTCAAAGAGGGTCTTAAGTCTTACCACAACAGTTGTTACTTTCGTAGTAGTATTAATTCAATGTAATGCGAAAGGTCTTTTCTAGACCCCCAAATCAAGATTATCATCAACAGAGTGGTGGACTCATCTATTTTAACAAACGGTCGGCATTCCAAAGAGAACAAATTGTACACTGTTTCTTCACTCTTCTGAGGATGCCTTAATAGCTGATCTGATCTGGAAAAAAACACCGTTTAGCTAGATCCTTTAATTTCAGTTTCCACTATATAGATGCCGTACTATCGTTAAACAATTCTAGCTTCGGGGAGATGATACATTGCATATACCCAATAGAACTTGAGATAAAGAAAACTACAGACACCGTGAGGTCAGCCTCATATTTTGACCTACACTAAAGGATCGATGGAAAAGGAAAACTGTTGACCAAATTTTATGACAAACGTGATGACTTTTTATGAGCAACTCGTGTGTTTCTAGAAAAGCAAAGGACACTTACCTTACCGATGCACCTGGTCCATACTCCCAGTTTTTAGTGGAGTCCAAGTTGCTTATTTCCTTCTTTCTTTGTATTTATTATCTTAGTTACTTAATGTTCTTTGTTGTGTACGTCTGTTTTCCATGTTTGAACTTTGTACCTTGATTACTTTTTTTTTATTTCCTCTAGAACCTTGGTTCCCTCGATTACTCATTCAGAATTGTAAACCTTCCTTTCATCTGTGGCAACATTCCTATAGCACCTGCGTATGGAGTTTTCATATCACAACTCAAACGTTATGCTAAAGCATGCCGTAACTACGCAAACCTTTTTTGTATCGCGCTAGACTTTTTACAGTTACTCTTCCGGAACAGGGCTTTGTTGATACAAGATTGAAGTCATCACTACAGAAATTTTATGGTCGCCATCTTGGACTTGTGGATCGCTACGATGTATTTATCTGAACCATGAAAACTGATTTGTTCAACGTATCATAGTTTTTTTCTATACGTCTACCCCGGACTTTTTATGAGAAATTCGGCGGATGTTTCTAGAAAAGCAGAGGACGCTTACCATACCGGTGCACCTACTCCATGTTCCCAGTTTTTTGTGTGGCCGAGTTCTCATTTGCCTTTGTTACTTTGTATGTATTATTTTAGTTACTTAATGTTCTTTGTTGTGTATGTCTCTATGTTGTTCTTGGTAGAGATTCCGCATACTTTATAAGAAATAATTTCAAATCATCTTCCAAATATAGAGAGGCAGATTTTTACAAAATGCCGGAATTTATAATTGACAACACATTTGTCCAGTGTTGTGGATGCATTATTCAACAAACGGTCGGTATTCCAATGGGAACAAATTGTGCTCCTCTACTTGCTGACCTATTCCTTCACACCTTGAGGCTTCCTTTTATAACTGATCTGATCCGAAAGAAAGAATATCGTTTTGCTAGGTCCTTAAATCTATTATCTTCAACAATCCTTATTTCGGGGATTTGATACATTGCATCTACCCCAAAGAACTTGAGATAAAGGATACTACGGACACTCATGTCTTGACATACACAAAGAAATCGATGGTAAATGATAACTATTGACCTAACGTAACGACAAACGTGATGACTTTTCATTCAGAATTGTCAACTTTTCTTTCATCTGTGACAAGATCCCTGCGTATTGTGTTTGTTTGTTGGGGTTTAACATCCGAGTAGCAATATTTTAGCTATATTCAGACGATAAACATGAAATCGATGATAAAATGAACATAAAATGATGATGAAATGAAAAAAGGATGGGACAGAAGGACAAATGGGTTTACAAAATTTTATGGCCACTGGAAATAGGGAGAGGTGGGTAGGGTCGGGCAATTTAGCTTCCTGTGGCGGAGCCCTACGGTTCCTACTCTGGGAGAATACCACAGTAGGGTTCTTTAACGTGCGAGGAGCGTGGCATCTTTCCCAACACGATGCACCACTATGGTTTGCGATCAGGTTTTCCGTATTATAGCCTGATAACCCCAGCATGTAACACGCCAGGAGTATCCCATTCCACCACCTGGGGCACACATCCCAGTTGCTCTGTGGGCAGAGCGCCCTAGCCCCCGGCTAGGGTTCTGAGCACTATTTAGTCGCCTTTTACGACAAGCTTAGCGCTTCTGCAGGCCTATTCTTTTAACACCCGGACCTGCACGGGGCCCTGCGTATTGTGTGTTCATATCACAACTCACACGTTATGCCAGAGCTTGTCAAAGCTACACAGACTTTTTGTATCGCGCGCTAGAATTCTACCAAAGAAGTTTCTGGAACATGGTTATGTTGCTACAAGATTGAAGTCATCACTACAGAAGTTTTATGGTCGTCATCATAAACTCGTTGATCGTTATTGCGTATCCATCTGCGCCACAAAAACTGATTTATTCAACGTGTCATAGTTTTCTAATCATCTTTCGTCTATCACGGTCTTAATTTTTATGAGCGACCCGGCGGGTGTCTCTAGAAAACAAGAGGACACTAACCATTCTGGTGCACCTGGTCCATGCTCCCGGTCTTTAGTGGAGTCCGAGATGCTCATTTTGCTTTTGTTACTTTGTATGTATTATTTTAGTAAATTCATGTTCTTTGTTGTGTATGTCTGGTCTTTGTCCCTGGATTACATTCTTTTGATTACCGCTATAACTTTTTTTCCCTTGATTACTCTTTGATCACCGTTATAACCTTGGTTCTTGATTATTCTTCCATAATTGGTCTTTTTCTCTGGATTTCTTTCTTTTGATTTCCGCTAGATTCTTGGTTCCATGGATTACCCTTTCACTAGAACTCTATTGATTGATTTATCAATAGTTCCAGACAAGACACGATAAGCAGAGACCTTTGAAATTAACTTGACTTTAGGATCTGAACAAACAGGGGTAAGCCTACGGGACAACTCATCCGAGAATAGATAAATCCTAACATCAGAATTACGAAAGGCAATTGCTGAATGATAGGTAATATAACAAACAAATGAATGAAGAAAACAAAAGTGTACGAGATGGTAATAACCCTTGTTGAAAACATAATAAACGTGAAAGGGGCACCAACTTCCACCAATAAAATCTTGTCCCATCAGATGTGAAATGACAGCGTGAAAGGTATCTCTTCAAACTATTTTATTGCAACATTTTTCAATATGAAATGATATGTATTGTCCAGTAGAGTTTTTTTGATTAATCAAAATGTCATGCTGATACATTTGGTCCTTCACTTGGTTTCTTGTTAGGTTTCACTACAGCGGTGTTGTGATGTAGTTGTTGCATCATCAAAAGTTGTTTTGGTTTATAACGTAATGCACTCTGTATGTTGCCAAGATATGGCACATTTGAACATGAACAACATTGGAGAAACATAACCGTACGCTTTATTACGTGTCAAAATACTAATTTCCAAAATAAAAATACAAGATATCGACAAATCTACGAAGCGTCTTGAAAGGACAATTCGGGAACATAAAAAAAAATACATAACCTGCTCGTGAAAGACTGAAAATCGCAATTGAACTGCAAACAGAAAATAATACAAATAAATATAAAAATGAACATAAGGAACCCACAAACACAGGAATTGACAACAGGTGATGTGGAATTGTAAGCATATCCTGCTCCCCTAATTTGCTGTACCTGATATATTTTAATTAAGTAAAATCATGGAAGGGTGTTGCTACTATAATGGAGCTCCCCGGAACGCTTTGTCATGGTGGAGTCAAAAAGTGGTCCCACAAAGCAAAATAGAAGCAACTCCTTGTGCGATATGATTAAATTAAACAAAATTGTGTATTGGATATTCCAAATAGACAAATTTAATGTGAACGAAAAAAGTCACCTACATGTATATACATTAGACCTTAGAACACTGAACGGTTGATCTTAAACATATACAATTGTAATTGTAAATTGTTGTAGAAGTTATATCAGCATACCTTTTACTTAGAATTTGATTTGGCATTATATGTGCTCTTAACAGTGAAGTTGCTTATAGAAGTTTAACTGTTTGTTGTTAGATTTTAGGTAGACATTGGCAAACATAACACCTCCTATTTATATTTTTTCATGTGATTATCAAATATAAATGAAAAAAAAAAATTAAATTTCATTTACAGACACATAACAGACACTAACACATGTTAGTTAAAAATAAATTGCAGGTCATTTTACACTTCTGTCTATCAGCATGAATTTAAACAGTGGGGAAACAGATGAGTGATGTCATGAAACATAAACCTCCACACAACACAGTGTAGTCACGAAACCGGAAACTCCACACAGCACAGTGGAGTCACGAAACATTAACCTCCACACAACAAAGTGAAGTCACGAAACATGAACCTCTTCACAGCATAGTGGTGTCACGAAACATGAAACTCCACACAACACACTTGAGTCACAAAACATGAACCTCCACGCAACACAGTGCAGTCACAAAATATGAACATCCACACAGAACATTTGAGTCACGAAACATATACTTCCACACAACACAGTGGAGTTACGAAACATGAACCTTCACACAACATAGTGGAGTTACGAAACATGAACCTCCACACAGCTCAGTGGAGTCACAAAACATAAACTTGCACACAGCATAGTGGATTCACGAAACATATGCCACCACACAGCACAGTTGAGTCACGAAACATATACTTCCACACTACACATTGGAGTTACGAAACATGAACCTTCACACAGCATAGTGGAGTTACGAAACATGAACCCCCACACAGCGCAGTGGAGTCACAAAACATAAACTTCCACACAACATAGTGGATTCACGAAACATAAACCTCCACACAGCACAATGAAGTCACGAAACATGACCCTCAACACAAACACAGCTTTGTTCCATTGAAAATATACGTGTACAACGATATTTTTGATTTGATATGTAATTTACTGAGTTGAACAATATCTTAATTATGTATGGCGAAAAGAATAAAAAAGTAATTTTACCCTAGTTTTAATTGTGGTTGGGACACAGTGGAGTTACAATAGAGCTACATTTTTTTCTTTATCGTGTATATTGGAGAAATAAACTTCATGCTGATGGAAGTGCGCATGTTTATAGTTTAAGTTTTGATTCCATTTTGTTTTATATGTCAATATACATGTACATGATTAAAACAAACATTTTTATGTGCATAATCTCCTGGTTTGACTTTGAAATATGGTCTTGGATAAAAATTAACAGTTACCCAGTAGACTATGGCTGTTAGTTATTGGGCTTGACTACTACACTTTTTGGGTAAAATTTAGTTAGTCATGTAGAAAATATTTAACAAAAATATTGTCGGGCTACCAGCATGTATTTCCTAATATTTACCCCTGGTGGTTCATGTATTATACCTGTACATGTGAATTTACATGCATGTACAGACGTATTTGGGCAATGTACATGTAAATTATAATGAATATCACTTTCTGCTTTAAGGGCGATATGAAATGTTCAAAGTGTAATACAGACCTTCACCCTACTGCCAACTTTTGTGGAGGTTGTAGTAATCCGGTAGATATAAGTGATCACAAAGATGACTTGGTGCAATGTTCGGACACATATTGTGGCAGTTGGCAAAAAAAAGGCATGACATATTGTTCATCATGTTCATTAGCGTTAAATGTACCTGTAAACAGCTCTCCAGATGACAGTACAAACAAGAATGATAATACAGCAGTATATAATGGTAAAGCTACATGTACTATTATACCCCTTGCTGTGGGAGGTATGCCGTGATCATGTTCCCCGTGCTGTGGAAGGTATGCTGTGATCATGGTCCCCGTGCCGTGGGAGGTATGCCGTGATCATGGTCCCTGTACTGTGGGAGGTATGCTGTGATCATGGTCCCTGTGCTGTGGGAGGTATGCCGTGAGCATGGTCGCTGTACTGTGGGAGGTATGCCGTGACCATGGTCCCTGTGCTGTGGGAGGTATGCCGTGATCATGGTCCCTGTGCTGTGGGAGGTATGCCGTGATCATGGTCCCCGTGCTGTGGGAGGTATGCCGTGATCATGGTCCCTGTGCTGTGGGAGGTATGCCGTGATCATGGTCCCTGTGCTGTGGGAGATATGCCGTGATCATGGTCCCTGTGCTGTGGGAGGTATGCCGTGATCATGGTCCCTGTGCTGTGGGAGGTATGCCGTGATCATTGTCCCCGTGCTGTGGGAGGTATGCTGTGATCATGGTCCCCGTGCTGTGGGAGGTATGCCGTGATCATGGTCCCTGTGCTGTGGGAGGTATGCTGTGATCATGGTCCCTGTGCTGTGGGAGGTATACCGTGATCATGGTCCCTGTGCTGTGGGAGGTATGCCGTGATCATGGTCCCTGTGCTGTGGGAGGTATGCTGTGATCATGGTCCCTGTGCTGTGGGAGGTATGCCGTGATCATGGTCCCTGTGCTGTGGGAGGTATGCCGTGATCATGGTCCCCGTGCTGTGGGAGGTATGTTGTGATCATGGTCCCCGTGTTTTTCTTCTAGTTTTTCAACTTCATTTACAAATGTATACCTACATTTCACAACATAAAAATGTACTTTTTAGAAACGTGTACCAGTTGGGTGCTCATAAATAAAATGTTCTGCAAAATATCAGGTTTTGTATGTAAATGTGCATGTATATGGTATGGCATTTATGGTTGTGTGCAGTGTCCTTGTCATCAGCCTTGAAATTTAACTTTATGTATGCAGTAACTTGAGTTAAACTGAACTGATCTGTGAAGTTGTACTAAGGTTTCTATTTAGTGATATGGTCCAGACAAGCATGTCATAAAACTCTTCGTGAGTTGCTTACATATATACTGTTATTTATTATTTTTGATACATGTATAAACCAAGAAGTTTATTGGATCATAAACCAATCCAATGTCATTTATATCCAATATTTGAACCAGCAATTTAAAAAATTCTTACATGATATTTAAAGAAAAAACAAAAGAAATTTAAGAAAACTTAAATATTCTTCGAGTTCAGTAATTCAACTTGCCATCACTATTCCTTTGAATATTTATCAAAGTGGAGTTATTAAAGTGATTTTCTTCATTTGTCTTCAGAAATTTCAAGTATATAAAATGATGAAAAGATGATTATATCTGATTAATGTCAAACATGAACTAAGAAAAATATTGAATTGATTTTGTCAAACAAACATTTAATATTTAATCAGCAGGGTTCATCGTGATGGTTGAAATTTAAATGAACCTTGGTAAATAAAACACCTGTCTAAACCAAACCAATTAAAGGAGGCTGGTTTCGCTGTATTCCTAATTTGTCAGATCATATTCCAAGATAAATTATTATGTTTGAATTGAGATTCTGATTGAACAGGTTGATTGTCACAGTTATTAACCTTTCATTTTCATTTTGCAAGGGATAGAAGACTGTTATATTGCTACATTGTATTTGTACACGTATACTATAAACAATACCCAGATTATTGTATTTGATAACCTTAATTTCATATAACAAAGGATTTTCTTGTTATTTGTGCAGAACTCGATGGCTCTGTAGGGAATTCACCATGTCAAGACAGTGGAGATAATGGTTCGAAAACTAAACATACATGTACTGGCAGAAATACAGACAAAGAGTGGTATGTCTTGTTCAAGTAGAAATATGTTACAAAATGTTCATGCACTTTAAGACAATGATAACAGTTTTATTTGGACAAATCACATAAGGGTTGTAACATCATTTGTCTTCTATGTGACCTCAAATAAAATGTCAAACTTACAGACCAAAAAAATGTCTATTTCCTGCTTCCCTACCAACAATATCAGAGAACATAGAAATATATTTTGGTATGATGAGATCTTCTGAGGTCAAATTTTCATGAAAATTTGTTAACCCATATTGGAGTAAATGCCCTTTTTGATATTGAACGTCTATTTTGGCTTATTTTTTATTTTATTATTTTTTGAAGTCTTTTCCTTTGAAACTAATGGACAGAATTTAATGCAAGTTGATAAGATTATTGTTAGTTTATCCTAACAAAATGAATGATGGGATTTTTCATCCATGAACAAAAAAACATGGCTGCTTTTACAAAAAATAGAATGTATCTTATTAACCCAGATGAGGGATTCAAGCGCGAGCTTATAGTTGTAGATCAATTATCATCTAATAATTTCATTGTTTCATTCAGTCCTTTCCTCCAAAATTCTCAACAACTAGCCTGAATAATAACGAACTGTATAGGATCAAATTAGCCAAAAACAAGAAAAGTACATTTCACTTGCCCGAATCAATTTCTACTAGACTGGGCTTTGGGCTATTGGCTAAAGGCCAGCACTGTTCATTGGCCATCCTTACATCTGTTGTACTATAACAAGTATTGTGTAAGTCGATTTTAGTGGTAATCTTATCAAAAGACCAATAATAGTATGTATTTTCAAATTTTTAGGTTTAGCAAAATCTTATTTTATTTTAAATACATTTATACAAAGTGACATTTTAACATCTGATGCTGCTACAACAACATACTTTTTTAAAAAGGATATCAAGCGTTACTAGGTGTTTTTCTACATGTAAATAGCCATGGTCTTTTCCTAGAAGAGAAATAAAACAAGAAAGTAAACCAGAACTGTGAATTTATGTCCTTGTACAAGTAAGTGATGTCCATCATACAAGTAATTACTTGCACAATATTTTCATACAAATAATTACTTGCACAATATTTTCATACAAATAATTATTTCGTATAAAATAATATGTATACATCATAAATGGAGTATGTTTCAAAATTGCATCATTAGTTCATTTTTTTAGTTTCTTTATAATTTGTAGGCTTTTTTTTTAAATTTTTATGACAGCTGTCCAACTGTAGAAGTATCTACTAAAGGGAAGGGAAACACACGGAAGGGTTTTGCAGTTATTAGTTCCCATTGTAAATTTTCAAGTAACTTTAATCTAAAAGAAAGACCAAGTGCTGAAGACGATAGAATTATGTTAGAGGAAGTCTTAAAGAAGTATGATTGTGATATTTTGCCCTTGTCTGATAAAACGAGCAAGTATTACAAGGACAAATTTTGTGAAAATAGTAAGTTTATTAATTTACTGCATTTAACAAGTTTTCAAGTCCCTGTTGGTCAGAAAACTGAAAACTGATTTATGCATTTTTGTCCATATTATATTGCACATTGTAAACAAAAAAAGATACCTGACTAGTAGTCAAACATAGCAGAAATGCTAAGTTGAAGAATTAAACTATCTATTTAGTTTTGTTTTGGTTGAAAGACAAGTTTTTTGTTATGTTTGGCCTAATTTCCAAGTACCATGGAAGCAGAAATCTGTCGGCTGTAATATCTACATATGGTTTACTTTTGTTGTGGTTCAGTTGGCTTCTTGAGCTACAGTGATGCTCAGATTTGCCACTGAAGCCTATTTTATAATAAAAGTGATAAAAGCTGTATTAATTTTTATGTTGCAGTAACATTGATTACATACCTTAGAGCCTCTTGTTGATGCATCACAAATATGCTGACATCTATACATATAAAATGTATGACTATATGCACCTTTTCAGTAAAAGAAAAAATGAAAGGTGAAAAATACCAGTACTTCTTATTTGCCTTAAGCACAAGTGGTGAAGAAAAAGAAGAAAAACATGGTGCAGGACATGTATTTAACCACTATTTCTACACCAGAGATGGGCAGTATCAAACACAACAACTAATGGAAGAAATATCTACAAAATTAGAATCAGAACTTAAAGACAAAATGAAGATTTTCATTATACAGGTACGTCAAAGTCTACTTAAAGGAGACAAACCATCTGGTTTTTATTTCGAAGGGTTGACAAAATGTAGATATAAAGGTAGGAATAGAATTCATCATGAAATAAAACCTGGGTGAGCAGTTGGTTCAAGTGAATAAATTGAAAAATCAGTGACTATAATACTGTTTAAAGAGCACACAATCCAGCAATAAGTACTGTTATGTTTCATACCTTCCCTCAAACATTTGTTTAAACTTTTGACCAAACTTTATAACTATTAAGGCAGTACACAGTCAGAGGCTAATGCCTGCAAAGGACAAATGTAGGGATGTTACACATTACATCTCTGTCATTGTTACTCCTTCTGTTATATGAATTCTGCATTTTTTCATTTAAGAATTGTTTCCAATATTTGAACAGGTTATTTCATAATAATCTGGTTTGTGGCAGTTTACACTCAATAGACTGCTTTGCGGAGCGGTCTACGTAAAGCGTAAACTGCCCCAAACCAGGTTATATTGTATGACCTGTTCAAATATTGGAAACATTCATTATAATTTAATTTTTAAACATAAAATAAATAAAAATTTAATCTTTTCATAAATTTAATTATTAAAAAATTCAAACTTAAATTTTCCATTGACGGCGCATGAAAATATCACATTTTAAACATAAACAAATAAGCTCAGCCCACATTGTTACCTCCAAGGTCAAAGTAAAAGTTAATTAGATCAACACTGAGCAGGTCAGTCACAATTCATATTTTAAGATTACAGTTATTTATTTCCAAAATTAAACAAACAATTGTTAAATGATGAATTTGAGATGAACCCAATAAGTCATAAAAAATTGGTTCGCTAAATGAGGTCTTGGCCTAAAAGTTGACTAAGTTATACCAAATAAGCAACGTTAATATGTCTCGTGTCGAAACGTGCACTTTGTATTTAATGTATTATATAAAGATTGATCAGTGCATTAAAAATGTTCATCTGTACATCGCTGTTTATGTTTATATGAATTATTTGTAGGTAAATATTTTACCTTTTTTTCTTCTTTTGCAGTAATTATAACTTTAATACCATTTTTTATTTTTCCTTTTTAAATTAACAGAAAAATTTAAGATATTCTATCAAATTATGGTAACTTAAGTAATTCTTCATATTTCCTTTAATTCATACACACCCAGTGTTCTTCAAATGTTTGCTGACAGCAGACCCTTGGAAATTAGAATTTGTTATTTGGGGCTTCAATGGCTCATTTGAATATGATATTCATTTGCTTAAGAGCAATCTCTATTAAACTCTTTTTCTAGTCTTAGTAACTTTCAATATATCTATTTATTTAGAATATTATCTAGTCAGTTACATGTAAAAGACTCTGGTCTTAATATTCATGTTTCCAAAAATTTTTAGGAAGTAGCGTGTAGAAAAACAGGAAAAAAAGATAAATCTTATTGTTGTTATTTAAAGTTGACACACTGGTTGTTTTGGTTTGCTTTTATATATTATGTTTATATGTAGTTTATTCACGACAAAAACCCCATATCAAGATTTACAACAAAAAAAAAAAAAAATCCCCACACCTGTTGTATTATTTTTAGACTTGGGGGATTTTACAATCTACTTCTTAACAAATTTTCCCGCCAAAAACGTGCTCTTGATACACAACAATAATGGCAATGTAAACAATATAGTTTAAATACGGCAATTTCCGTTTTCTTTTCAAAATGTTTTGGAAGTATCTGATGGAATGCATATTGTTTGGGAATTTAACATGTTCTTTTATAAGGTAAATCAGCTTCTTAATATTGAAAACATTTTGTGATTTTGCATTATTCAACTTTGCATTTATAAATAGCCACGTGCATTTGGCCAGGGTTGAGTGAATATTTACCACAGTCAGGTTTGATTGGTTCAGTATCAGATATTAATATCTGATTGACGCCTTCATTAAAATTAATTTGTGGCCAGGTGGGATGACTGATAAAGAATCTGGTCAGCAATGTCATAGGCTACAGACATCTGTGCGGTCACGTGGTGATCAACTGACATAGCGAGTTTACTGCTAATTACCTTGTAGGATGCCGTAAATTACCTCGGGCACACACGTTTTCTGTCGTAATTGATTTTTAATCCTCAAATTTAAGTTTATAGGACAGCGCTGCAAAAGACAGCACAGTACTGTTCTTGATAGTGCAGCGCTTAATCTTGATAGCACTGTGAAGCGCAGTGCTTTAAGGGCCTGGGGAGAACTCTGGAGAGATATTCTGATTTGGGTGTTATAGTTATTTCCCTGTAAGTTAATTTTTAATTTTTTTCTGTATGTACTTATTGCTCTATATACACATGACATTATAATTGCCCTGAAATTCCTCAAAAAAGTTATGTTATCTCTAGTTTATGGCCTTTTACCTGTATTTTAGATTATCTATCCAAGTAACTATTTCATGTACACGAAACTATTTTTCTGTAGTTGTCAAATTAAGCCTTCCATTACATGCATTATTTACATTGTCAAACAGCCATGATACATGTAAGGCTAAAGGCAAATGTCCATAATTAATGAATAAAAACTATTTTATCTCCAAACTAACAGTCTGAAACCTTCTCTGCTGGTTGTTATGGCAATGATTTGTTTATTTTCAAATTGACAGCAGTTACACGTAGAACATTTTTCAAACCATTTTTTTTTCAGTAAAACCAGTAAAAAATATCTTACTTCATCAATATTTATTGATTTATATTGAGAGTTTCAAGTCAATTTTTAAAAGCAAGGAATACATCCACAAAAGCTACCTTGTGTATCGCAGCTGTCCTGATTCATACATGGATGTACAAATGTATTATTACATGTAAGTATTGCAGTTAAACTTAATACATTTAATTGCAGGCTTGTAGAAGCAGAAACCAAAGTGATGTTAAAAACTTGGATATAGGAGTCAAGGTGGGTGTCACATCAACAGAACAATCAACAGATACAAGTACAAGTCTCTCTGGTGCCAGAGGATATATGCCACCTCCTGAGGAGGAAGAGGAACATTCTTCTGATCCTCTCCATCCTCCTATGGAAACTCCTTCACGAGACATGGAAACTATTCCAGAGTTGGCTGAAAATGAAGAATCAACGATTATAGCAGAGTTTATTCCTGTTACCGCAGTTCCGCATTGTGATGATGCTGTAGTAGTTTTTGCTTCAATGTCAGGTAAGGATTCGATGATAAATTAGTTTTTACTCCATTGTCAGGTGAAAATCCAGTGATCAGTTTTTGTTTTAGTGTCAGGTGTGGATTAGTTGAAAGGTTTTTCTTCACTGTCAGGTAAGGATTCAATGACAGATAAGTTTTTACTTCAGTGTCAAATGAGGATCTAGTGATAAGTTTTTGTTTAAGTGTCAAATGTGGATTTGTTGAAAGGGTTTTGCCGCAGTGTCAGGTAAGATTTGATAATGATTTTTTTGCTTCAGTGTCAGTTGAGGATCCACTAATAAGTTTTTTGTTTTAGTGTCAGGTGTGGATTCATTGAAAGGTTTTTGCATCAGTGTCAAGTAAGGATTCCATGATGTTTCTCTGCTTCAGTGTCAGGTGTGGATTCGGTGAAAGTTTTTTTTTGCTGTGATAAGTGATAAGTACACTGCTTAATTTGAGGTAAACATTTGGTGATAAGTAAACTGCTTCAATGTCAGGTGAAGGTTCTGTGATAAGTAAACTGCTTCAATGTCTGCTTCAATGTCAGGTGAAGGTTCTGTGATAAGTAAACTGCTGTAGTGTTTGAACTATGCAGGATGTTTCTACACATAATGATGGTGTGCAAGGTCATAGGATCTTGATTTTTATGAAATATTACGGAATTGGGTGATAGTTGGACTTTGGAATATTTCAGAACTGGGTGATAGTTAAGACTTTGTAATTTTTTGTCAGAAATGTATCCCTAGCAACAAAGTTGGGGAATTGTTTTTGGGGGTATTAGCATTTTTTATTTGTCCGTTAGTCCGTCCATTGGTTATTCTTTTTCTCATAGCAACTAGTCTGACAGTACCAAACAGAATTTCATGACACTACATGGTCAGGATACAATATGTAGATATGCGTATATTTAGGAATTTCTGATCCCCAAATTGATCCCCAGACCATGAGTATCACAAGTTTTGGAAGGATTTCTGATCTGCAAACCATGTATTCATACAAAAATAAACATGTTCTTAATTTGGCAAATCTAGCAAGTGGGGGCATCATTAGTGTCTTACAGACATATTTGATTTACAAAAAAATCATTACTAACAAATGACACGGGGGATCAAAGTGCCTCATGTCACTGGTTTTTGTCCTGAACTTTCCTGCTATTTCTGAACAATTCACAGAATGTAGTCAATATATAATTTCTGTATATCAATTAAAATATCTTTTAAAATTAAATATGTTTCAGGCAATTCAACTTTATAATAAATTCTATCATTGCTGCAAACAAAATAAAGATTTGGACTTAAAAATGAATGAAGATTTGAAATGTCCTTTTTTCAATTTTTGGCCTTGAAATTAAGATGTTTAGTTAAATTTTCTTTTCAGAAATTAAGTTTTTGCAAAATGTGTCAAGAAGCATTAGATGTGTTAAACATGTTCTATTTAACATATTTACATTCATATCTGTCTGTATCTAAGGACTCTCATCAATATTATTTTATATTTATAAACAATGAAGAGCAGTGATTTTAACCCAATAAAATTTTTGGAAAAGTTCAATTTGATTAAATGCATCTATTTAGGAAATTAATTTCTTAGGCAAATTTTGGGAATAAAAGCAAATTAATTTTTGGAGAGATTTTTAAAAATTGAAATTTCACAGTATGCTTTTCAAGGTCATCTTTGTGAAAAATTAGAAAAGTAATTAGGTCTTCCTTATTCAACAGTCAGCTCATAAATGTACATTGTACTGGTACTTGTCTTTTGATTCTCAATTTTGTTTATTTTTTTATACGCCTATCTAAGAAGGGACGTATTTTGGTGTACCAATGTCCATCCGTCTGTCTGTTGACCACACCTTGGACAATAACTCAAAAACACTTTCACAAACTTTTATGAAACTTTGGTGAATTGTTCATATCTATTGACGTAAGCTCCCTTTCGATTTTTATAATTTTCAGATTTTTTGTTTCAGTGTAATGAATTTTGTAACTTGAAAAAGGGGGATTTTCAAGTTTTCAGACAAGTACTCAAAAACCCTTTCACCAACTTTTATTAAACTTTGGTGACTTGTTATACTCATTGATATGGAAGCTCCCTTTTGATTTTTATTAATTTCAGATTTATTGTTTTTTCATGTTATGAATTTTTGTTCTTAAAAAAAGGCGATTTTCAAGTTTTCGTACAATTACTCAAAAGCACTTTCACCTACTTTTATGAAACTTCAGTGAATTGTTCATATCTATTGAAGTAAGCTCCCTTCTGATTTATGTAAATGTAAAATTTTACATTTCAGTGTTATGAACTTTTTACTCTTTAAAAAAAGGTGGAAACGGCCAAGGAAATTTTATTCATTGAAAAATTGTTGAAAATGGACCATTTGTTATGATGATTAACTAATAAATATGAAACGTACTTGGTGACCTTGTCAGAAAAGTGTGTTTTGAACAAGATAGAAATGTATGGGTGAAAAATCAAGACAACAAACTTAGTTAAACTTGAGGTAGCCTTGATAGTGCCTAATTTTTTTTGCATTTTTTATTTACTTTTTTTGGGGGGGTGTTGAGAGGAGGTGAGTGTATTTGACAGGGCTTGTAGTATTTCTAGTTGATCATATAAATTCATTAGAAGCATAAGGACAAGTTAAAGGGGCAATGGGCATATCATGCGCTTAAAGCATAGCTCTTTATTGCTTATGGCACAAAATGTTTTTAAATCATACAAAATGCATATGTATATTTCTACGCCTGAAAAAAAAAATTGGAAATTTTCTAGACAAGATTTGTACATTGTTCAAGACTATAACCAATATCGAAAGAAACAAACAACTTAGATATGATTTAAAAGTTTATTAAATATTTCCTGGCTACATCAGATTAATCAAATAGGAGGTGAATCTACCTTTACATGTTTTTTTTAGACAGTACAATGCTTTAGTATAAGTTTTATTTAAGAATCATGCTAATTATATTTGTGATACACCCCAATGATGGCCACACATTTTTATTAGCTCATCTGGCCAAAGGCCATGTGAGCTATTGCCATCACTTGGCGTCCATCTCCGTCATTGTCGTCGCAGTCGTCCATTAAAAATTTTTCAAAAATCTCCTCTGACCCCACTTGACTAATTGGTATCAAACTTAGTATAAATGTTTCTTGAGGTATCGTGCACAAAAGTTGTGTTTAGATTTTTGATCTGTGAAAAACATGGCAGCTGTTACTAAAAATATAACATTGGGGTCAGACTGTAGTTTTTCATATATATTTCCAAAACCGTTAGGTTTAGCCAAATTCTGACTGGTAAAAGTGATCAGTATGATGAGATCTATCTTTGTTCAAGTTTCTGTTTTAATCTGTAAAGCCAGTTAGTTGTTGCCATTTTGTGACATTTTTTTGGCTATTTTTAATATTATTTCTTTCAAAAATCTTCTCTGACACTATTTGACCAACTGGAACCAAACTTTGTATGAATGTCCTTGGGGTATCTTGCTTGAAAGTTATATATAGATTTTTGATCTATCAAAAAACATGGCCACCATTACTAAAGATAGAACATAGGGGTCAGACTGTAGAGTTTCAATTATATATCTCCAAACCATTAGGTTTATCCAAATTCTGACTTAGGGTAAAGTGTTCAGCATGGTGAGATCTATTTATATCATTTTTATCTGTTAAGCCATGTATTGATTCTTATGATAAGTCCAACCAAAGTCTTCTTGGGTCAAAATTATTAGTAAACTTCTTGTTAAATTTATTGCCATTGAAAGATAAAATTTAACCAGGTGAGCGATTCAGGCTCTTGGGAGCCTCTTTTTTTTGTTATTAAGTTGCTTAATATATCATGAAATCTATAATTATTCATTCCAATCAGTCTGCTATTAGGAGATAATTAAAATTGAAAATCCTGTGGATTCCACTGTAATTTAGAGTATGTACAGAGTTATCTCCCTTAATTTTGAATTTTATATAATTAACACCCAATCCACCATAGAACCATGCATTATGTGCTACAAGGGGGTCTTCAAATCAGGTTGAAACTTGGTGATTATTAGGGCCCCGCCTTAGGTGGGTCACCCTATAGTGATCAGTCTGTCCGTCCATCCATCCATAAGTAACAAATTCGTGTCCGCTCTATATCTTGAGAACTGTTATGATTTCATACTTTATACTTAACATGTATATTAACCAACACCAGAGAGTGTGTCATAATTTATGTACAACTTCTTAGGTCAAAGATAACGGTAAAAAAACTTTGGTTTCAGTTTGCAACCCCATGTCCTGTGGTAAAGATGGTGTCTGCTCTATATTTTGAGAACCAAGATGATTTCAAAGTTTATACTTGACACATATATTAACCAACACCAGAGGGTGTGTCATAATGTATGTACAACTTCCTAAGTCAAAGGTCAAGGTCAAGGTAAAAAACTTAGGTTTCAGTTGACAACCCCATGTCCTGTGGTAAAGATTGTGTCCGCTCTATATCTTGAGAACCGTTTTGATTTCAAAGTTTATGCTTGACACGTATATTAACCAACACCAGAGGGTGTGTCATAATGTATGTACAACTTCCTTGGTTAAAGGTCAAGGTAAAATAAAAAAATCACTAAAAAATCTTAGAATAAAATCGCACATAACTAGACTATTTAATAACTTCAAATAATGCTTCATATCAGCTTATTTACCACATGTTATTGACAACAGGGCCCACAGAGATGGCTCACATCTCAATGATATCTAGTTGAAACTTTAGTTATATAAGAATTCACCAAAAATGTTTCTCTTAAAATCTTTCTCTGTAAGGAGCAATGGAGTTTATGAGACAGGGAACCAGTTTTTGAGATCAGCAAATCAAATTTTCAGGTTTTTTGACAATGCAAGTGCATAAACCTTTCATTATCAATAAGTTTGATTGTAAAATAGATATAACACATAATTAAAATTAAGAATAGAATCTAAGGAGTAGTTTAGCAAAGGGAAATAATCAAATTTTTTTTGGGGGGGAAATGCTGAAAATACTACACATTTCAAAAGGATGACAAAATCTCCATTGTTGACAGCAGATAAAACCACATTGCAAAATTAAAGTATACTACAGACTAATTTAAGAATGAATGGAGAAAGTGGGCACTCATGTTCTTGTATATCTAACACAGACATGAAAATGATGAAATTTTGCGTTTTTCAGACAACGCTAAAAAAACACATCATTTCTTCATAACACAAAATACAAATCAAACAAATCACTAAATATCATTGACCTAATAAAAAGGGTTCATGTTTCAATGAAGTTGTTAGAAAACTTAATGTTAAGTTTATGGATGACACCTCTGTCATCACCATCACCAGAAATGCAAATTCCAAGTCTTGCTTTCTGTAACTTTCTTTGCAGGCACGACCAAATTTAAAGCAGACAATAGATTGCCTATGTACACCAAAGTAGTCGGGTTTGGTCTTCCTGGTATCTAGTTATCATGAAGTGCCAATTTCCATTGCAGATATGGCTAGTAGTTGGATTTAAGTTAAATTCAACTAACAAACAAATACACAAATGAAAGAGGAGAAATGAAGCCCATTTCATTTTGATAAAAACAAACCTTTTTTTTCTAAATTAGAAATTGATATGTACAATGTACATTCTTAACATATGTGTAAACTTCCATATTTGTACTGTGTCTTGTTTTTTTTTATATTTTTATCTACAAAAAAATTTCAAGCACAGACAGACAATTGAACAGACAGACATACAAGGTGAAAACTATTGGACACAGCATCCTTGATGTCAAGTAAATTATGCTTTTGTGATTGTGACATTTCAATTATCTACCACTACATGAAAATGGTCACTTAGACAAATTCTTATCAGTGAATTTAGACATGTTCTGGAAACAGGATTATCAGATGGAAATTTTTTTGGTTGAATATTGAAGAATAGTTCCTACTGATTGTATAGAATAATACATGTCAAGTGAAAATACAATTTTCATTACACAATTATGGGATCAAAGTATGTCATATTTCAACAAAATAAGCAGAAAAAGTCATTCTTTAAATTTCAATGTAACATATATACAAAGAGCACAAAAAACCCAAAAAAACTCTGGATTTTTAATGCTCATATCCATGTTATGATAAAAACGGAATTTCAATCAAATCCGTTGACTCATCATGTGGACCCATCTTGAATGCTTTTGTATGGTTTTATGGTAGATTTGGTGTTAATATCTCTGATGAATACAGGATTATGGTAGATTGGGTGTAAATATATCTGAAGAATACAGGTTTTATGGTAGATTTGGTGTTGATATCTCTGATAAACAAGGGTTTTATGGTAGATTGGGTTTTAATATCTCTGATGAACATGGGTTTTATGGTAGATTTGGTGTTAATATCTCTGATGAATACAGGTTTTATGGTAGATTTGGTGTTAATATCTCTGATTAACAAGGGTTTTATGGTAGATTGGGTGTAAATATCTCTGATGAATACAGGTTTTATGGTAGATTGGGTGTAAATATCTCTGATGAATACAGGTTTTATGGTAGATTTGGTGTTAATATCTCTGATGAACATGGGTTTTATGGTAAATTGGGTGTAAATATCTCTGATGAACACAGGTTTTATGGTAGATTGGGTGTTAATATCTCTGATGAACATGGGTTTTATGGTATATTTGGTGTTAATATCTCTGATAAACATGGGTTTTATGGTAGATTTGGTGTTAATATCTCTGATTAACAAGGGTTTTATGGTAAATTTGGTGTTAATATATCTGATAAATAAGGGTTTTATGGTAGAATGGGTGTAAATTTCTCTGATGAATACAGATTTTATGGTAGATTTGGTGTTAATATCTCTGCTAAACATGGGTTTTATGGTAGATTGGGTGTAGATATCTCTGATGAACTTGGGTTTTATGGTAGATTTGGTGTTAATATCTCTGATTAACAAGGGTTTTATGGTAGATTTGGTGTTAATATATCTGATAAATAATGGTTTTATGGTAGAATGGGTGTAAATATCTCTGATGAACATGGGTTTTATGGTAGATTTGGTGTTGATATCTCTGATAAACATGGGTTTTATGGTAGATTGGGTGTAAATATATCTGATCAACATGGGTTTTATCGTAGATTGGGTGTAAATATCTCTGATGAATACAGGTTTTATGGTAGATTGGGTGTAGATATCTCTGATGAACATGGGTTTTATGGTAGATTGGGTGTAAATATCTCTGATGAATACAGGATTGTGGTAGATTTGTTGTTAATATCTTTGATGAATACAGGTTTTATGGTAGATTTGGTGTAGATATCTCTGATAAACATGGGTTTTATGGTAGATTGGGTGTAAATATCTCTGATGAACATGGGTTTTATGGTAGATTGGGTGTTAATATCTCTGATTAACAAGGGTTTTATCGTAGATTGGGTGTAAATATCTCTGATAAACATGGGTTTTATGGTAGATTGGGTGTAAATATCTGATGAATACAGGTTTTATGGTAGATTTGGTGTTAATATCTCTGATCAACATGGGTTTTATCGTAGATTGGGTGTAAATATCTCTGATGAATACAGGTTTTATGGTAGATTTGGTGTTGATATCTCTGATAAACATGGGTTTTATGGTAGATTGGGTGTTAATATCTCTGATGAATACAGGATTATGGTAGATTGGGTGTAAATATCTCTGATGAATACAGGTTTTATGGTAGATTGGGTGTTGATATATCTGATAAACATGGGTTTTATGGTATTTGGTGTTAATATCTCTGATGAACATGGGTTTTATGGTATATTTGGTGTTAATATCTCTGATTAACAAGGGTTTTATGGTAGATTTGGTGTTAATATCTCTGATTAACAAGGGTTTTATGGTAGATTTGGTGTTAATATCTCTGATAAACATGGGTTTTATGAAAAACAACATGTTATATTCTGTTTTCTTAGGCATTTTAAATAAAATGACAAAAATAAGAATATGTAGGCTTTCCCACTATGCACCACATTTTACATGATTCTTAGCTGGAGTGCTACCTAATTATGTAATTTTAAAGAATTTATTTCATTTCAGGAAAATATACATACAGTAAGCATTATGACCCACTTGCTGGAGGATGGCTCATTAGAACTTTATATGATGTTATACTAGAAAGAAGTTCTGAAGATGAAGTCCATATTCTGGATGTTCTAGTTGATGTGAATCAAAGAGTAAGCAAAAGAGAAGCATTACTTGGTTTAAGTACACCAGGTGATTATAAATGGTATTTGAACATCCTGGCTGGACTGCAGAATGAAGGCAGTAACAATCGAGAACTTCAGTCTGAGTTATATAAAATGATAGAGCTGGTCTCTGCAAAATTAGGGACAAACATATTAGAAGAAGAGCTAGCTAATAAGGCATTTGACCTTATCAGAAGGGTACAAAAAGACACTGGCTTCTCAGGAGTTAAAGGTCAGTCCTGTTTTTTCCACAACTTAGCTTTTGATAAAGATGAAGACTTTCTTTTAAAATATGTTGATAGTTAGGGTGTTGAGAAATGTACTGTTTATAAGCTCTATACAGTGTTTCGTGGTAGTTTCTACATTGCGCCACAACCGAGATGCAGGGTTATGTTCAGATACCTTAATATTATATGAAAATCATTGTACATTTTTGTTTCCCCCTGAAACAAGACACACGTTAAGTCTCAGAAGTACTTAACTTTTGAGTGAACCATAGACAAATTCCGAAGATTTCATGATAAAGAATAACATATCAGATTTAATTAAAGTTTTGCAGTGCCTTTCATTAACATTTTTCTTTGTTTTGAAATTTACTTTTTATAGTCTTTTGATCCCAGGTTTTTTGTCAGATAAATATATGATGCATTTCAATTCTCTGCAGTTTGATTTTACCTATTACATATCCTACTGTAGAAAATGCTTTAATTCATACTGCAACCTTTTTGTTTTCTCTTAACATTTAATTAAATCCACCTTTTACATACAGAAGTTGAACTTTTGAAGAGAATGTAAATTCATCATGGAATAACTTTTCCATTTTGTCATTCTAAAACAAACTATGTTTTAATTTTTGGAATGTATAACATTCTGTTTAATTCATTCATGAATGCCAGTTTTAATTATTGGGATTAAAGCTAAGGCACATTATTAAAACATAAGTCAACACTATTAATATGTTTTTCTTGGACTAGTTCTTTTCTCCATAATATGGCCAGTTGTATTTTGTGTTCTGTGATTGAATATTATGCTCAGCGTATAGCAACACACAGCATGCCAAAATCCCAATTAGAAGAAGAGAGTAATCTGTAAGAGAATTGTTACAGTATATTTTATCTATATATGTTTATGTACATGTATATAACATATATTTTTGATTTATTTTTATTGGAATATGTTTTTGTCGTTACTGTTATTTTTTTCAACTTTTTAAGTACCAGTCCACACGAAAGTCAGACACTGCCAATAGTAATGCAAGTCATGGTCAAGAAAAACCCACCAAACAAACAATGCTTTTTAAGTCTACATATGCTATACCTTCACATAACAACCTATTCTACATTCTGATTTGCACTTTTTAGAAAATCATACATTTATCTCCAACTAAAATCAACCAAATGAAGCCAAATCAAGAATGATAACTCTTGCAAAGTGCAAATTTCATATACAATCTATATAATTTTTATCTCAAAAGTGCAACAACCAAATGAAAAACTAAGACTGGTTAGGTGATCAAGCACCGGTACTGCTTCTGAACAAGAAATAAACTTAATATAGTGGGGTTTTGACATGCTTGAATCACGTTCTGTCAAAGATTTGTTTACTAATGAAAAAAAAATGTTGAATTTTATTGATGTTGGGTTATTTTTGGAACGGAGTGTAAGTGCTATTTACTATTATACAGCAGTATTTTCAAACCAACGAGGAAGTGATTATATCTACTGCCCAAAACAATATAGATTTCTAATTGGACTTTCAAAAAGTTGGTTTTACATAATGAAATGTCAACTTTACTCAATTCTCACAAATATAAGATGGCCCAACTCCTTTATTTTTATTTTCTATGTCAGCTGTATTTGATAGTTCTATATTGTACTGCAAACCTGTATTTGAGGCTCCACATGGGCAGCTCATTCAATTTTGTTTTCCAGTACAATAAGGACTCTTACAATATTTCCTTGTGTTTCCATTTTTTGTACACTACAAAACTTAATCATAATTCATACTATCGGTATGTGTGTAAAGAAAGTTATGTATAGTTTTCATGCACTCCTAATGTTGTAAAAATAATACAATATATTTTTATCAGATGTGGTGCTGGTTTTATAAAAAAAATTCTCTGATTGATCGATTTTCAACTAAGATATAATAGAAAAAATTGAACTATTCTTATGAATTTTTTGTTTAATTTTAATTGACTGATAATTATCTGTGTCTGTGTAACAAAAATGTTTTCGTTAAACTGAAAATGTGCGAAATTGTCAGAATTAATGAACAATGCACATGCTATATCCACAGCATCATAGGTAGATAGTGATAAACGGATGATTGTTTGTTAAACAAAGTTTGCAATTGTTGTTATAAATACATAATAATAGTAGTAGATTAACATTTTGTTATAATCCCTGTTCTATCATGTTGTAGTTGAATGCACTCTGAGAAATGAGCTGTAATAGAAAAATGCAGTGTGATTTTAGGAGGTTATTATTAACCAATGCCTAAATTTTAAACCAATTTATTTCATATTACAATGTTAAAACTTAGTGCTTGGAGACACATTCCTTTATCAGCCACTTGATCCTTTGCTTAAACATATTTAGGAATGAATACAGACCTCCCAACCCTGTTGCAACTCTTAATGTAATCTCATATAAATTTGAAACACTTTTCCTCTTCAATCATTCCTTTACCTCAGATACTTTATAAATACCACCATGACTAATGATTCACTATCCAGACTATAAATAGAATTAGTGATTAAATGTATTTATATACAGATATTGTTGTTGTTGTGGTCATTAGTTGTTTTTTTTTTTGCAAGCAATGATTGTAGTAGTAGTTAAATGCATTTCATGAAGTTTTGATGCATTGTAAGTTGTTGCTAGAGGCAGTTAGCTTTTTAAAGTGGAGTGAATGATCATTAAAATTGATGTAGAAAGCTTATTTTCCATATGATTTGCATAATTCTTTTTTACTTATTCTTTATTAAACTATTTTTATAGTGCTTAGCATTTTTAGTATATTGGGAGCTAAAGTTGGGCCAAAAAAAGAAAAAAAAAGGAATTCCTATGAAAATCCCTGCTCTCATGTTCCATTGAGATTTCAGATTTCTTACGTTTTTTGAGTTATACTAACCAAAGGGCAAGGTGTTTAATGAACACCCTTAGAGCAGATCTTTTTTTAAACTGTGATTGAATTTAAAATTTTGCAATATTATAGTGTTATTTCTTTAAACCACATAAAATGTGAAGAATTATTTATGAGAGTTCAATTGATGAGTTAGAAGAAACTAAGGTTACACTTACTGTCTGATCTGACAACATACTGAACAAATCAATTATAAATCAATTTATTTTTAATTTTAATGAGTAAACGAACCATTGCACAAATGAGTGATGAGCGATTTTAGTTTATTAAAAAAATACTTAGAGTTAAAGAAAATAAAGCATAATTAAGTGTTCATGCCATTTGTTAATATCCCAATTTGTAATGTCTCAGTTAGGTTTATCATTGTTTTTTTTTTAACGTTACATACTTGTTTAGTTTGGCATATTATTTTCTTGATTATTGCTCAAATAAATTGATTTCATTTATATGTATCATCTTAAGTGTTGTATTTTTTCAGCATGCTTTTCTCTACTTTTTTGTAATTCTTCTGAATTGTACGTTTTTAACATTGTTTATGTTTTAGGTATGTTATTTTTTTTTATTTAAGATTTCCATTCTTGTTATATGCTTTAGTGAGTTAAGGTATTAATCATCATATCATAATATATAGAATACATTTAAAAATGTATAACCTTTGTTCAGTAAATGTCTTGATCTCTGATTTTTTTCTTCTGCAAAGCAGGATATATAAAATATATATAAAATAAATAATATTTGTTTCTTACACCCTGCCATACAATGTGGATACCCTCTAAAAAGTTGTGTGTCCCTTTGTTTCCTGTGTCCAGACAATAACTTAAGAACGGATCAATGCATTTTGCATAGATCTTCAGTACAATAAAATACGCAAAATCCAAATGTAGTTTTCCATTTAAGCAATTGGCAGTGCATCACTTAGGAGGGCGTCCATGCAAAAACTAGGAAGTGGGTGGCACATGACAAATTTTGTTTCAAAACATTTTCATCTATTTCATATGACAAATGCATCCTTTCTCAAAGTTGAATGTTGTTTTTTTTTTAATGAACTGTTAAAGAGAATTGAATTAGATAGAAAGCACTGAAAATCATTTTCATTTTGTGCAAAATTGTAGCTGTAAGATCGTTTTCTTAGCCATACATTTTAGATTTTAAAAAATGACATTAACATTACATTGGAACAAAAATATCCGTGGCATTAGATTTACCATGTGCCATCCATATCATAGGAACTACTGGTTTCTAAAAGAAGTCTCTTAATATTTCATTAATGCCGGACAAATCATTGGCCAAACTGGGCATCATTCGCTTAATCATTTTCAGTAGGTAGCGAAGGAAGTAAGGAATTCCCCAAAACTAGAAACAATGCTCACTTCATCGATACATCCTTTTCCCCATTTGACAGTGTGCACATATTAACCTTATCAAACTCTATATGATGGACCCCTATTTCTTAAACAGAAACCATTTAGATAGAACGTGAACACCTTCACTGTTAAGTAAATAATCTGTGAAAGTTTTAATTCCATTCAGTGGTGTAGGAGGAGTTGCTTCATAATAAGCATCCTATATGATTTTTCAAAAGCCATGTCCTTGTTTTCTTATGATGGAATTACCAACAAGAAAAACAAACAAACAAACAAACAAAAGAAAGAAAATAAAAGAATAAAAAAAAGGACAGATAACATTTTTAAATCGGAGGTGCGCATAATAAATATTCTCTATTCATTACATTTTATGATGGAGTTGTGGGTAAGATAAGGATACCTCACTGTCCAAGGAAAGTGTGAACGGACTATGCTGATTCTAGAAATTGAAATATCTATTCCTGTCGTCTTTATGGAAATTGTATTCTATGTCATGGTCATGGGAGCAGTTCTTTAATAACTGATTATCTCCAAAAAGGAAATTAAATCCAAGTGGAAAATCATGAGATGGAAGGGGTGTATCCCCATTATTTTCACAGACGATTAAACCATATATATAATTATATTTATAGTTTGTTTATAACACCAATTCAAATTCAAGGAATATCATTTTCCAGAAAGTATTAAAGGTCTCAATATTAGCCTGAATGATATTTAGAAAAGTATCATTTCCAATGTCAATTTAAAGTGTGCCTTCGATTCTTTATAAATCTCATTCACTTTCCCAAATATCGGGATACTATACACAAAACCCCAGGCTCAAATCGCCCATTATTATCTTCACTGTGATGTTTATCCTTCTTTTTGTTTTTTTTTTGTCTACTAAATGTCAGTAAAACCGGACAAACTTAGTACATGTGTTAAGTAGAAGGGTTACCCGGTAGGGTAAGCGTCACGGCATCTGGATATGGGTTAAGCCTTAATAACCTTACACAGGCAAATATTTTTCACGTGAAATTCATGTTAATCGAGCTTCACAAGAAATTCACGTGAATTTTACATGAAGGTTCGATTCACACGAATTTCATGTGAACTCTGTAAGAAAGTCTATATGTTCGATTCGGGATATAATCGTATGTTACAATAGTTCAACAGCTTTTTGATGACAGAATTAAACTAACCTGAATTATCTAAATGCGGAACGAACGTTGAATCAATCGATTTATTTTCATACGAGGGTTACCGAACAAGTAAAGAATCGATACCCAACAAGACAAGAGTGACTTGTTTTTTATTGTATATTGGTCAAATTTAGACATTTATACTTAGAAGCATACCGGTATTTTAATTTTTTTATTTTAAGCTTGAATCATCCCCAAAATTGTATCGACTATCATTCGTAATCTCGCAAACCCTTAAATGTGCATACAAGAAAAGACTTAAGGCAGCAGAAAACATGGAAGCTTCTTAACTCAAAGAACATATTGAGGGCAAGCCCTTAATTATCAACACAAGCGATTTTAACGACATCGGGTCTCGTACATCTACGCTCTTTCCGTACTTTCGGTGTGCCTCGTCAATGACTTTAACTGCTTAGTGGGACCCAGTAAAACTAATATCTTATGCCAATGACTTATTAATGCAATGTAAGTCAAAATGGTTGAAGGAACAAATGAGAGACAAAACTAGTAAAAGACAAAGTTGAAAAGAAGGTCAATTCGAACGAGCAAAGTCTGCAAATTTCCCCAAATACGCTACTGCCAAATCGGAAATTTAAAATCACACTACGAGCTTCTTGGGCTAAATCTTCCAAAGATGATCCGGAATGGGCTCTGAATCTGTGTCGGCTAAACTTTCTGAATCTCTGAAATTACAACGAGATATGTATCGCCTATGCACGTGTATCCTTCTCCGCAATGAAAACTGACTTGTTCAATGTGTCATAATGTTCTTTTCCTCTTTCGTCTACCCCGGACGCTTACCCTACCGGTGCACCTGGTACATGCTCCCAGTTTTTAGTGGAGTCCGAGTTGCCCATTTGCTTTTGTTACTTTGTATGTATTATTTTAGTTACTTTATGTTCTTTGTTGTGTATGTCGGTTTTCCATGTCTGGTCTTTGTCCCCGGATTACAGTCTTTTGATTACCCTATAGCATTGGTTCCCTTGATTACTCTTTCAGCTGAATACAAATGGCGAGCTTTGAATGATATATGTTTCTACAGTAGAACTAAAACCAACTTCCTCACAAGACGAATTGCCCTGTGTGACTTGCTAGGCTTTTATTCAGATTAGCAAAGTAGCTTGATTTTCCATAAAGACAGAAATTTCTTGTTTACTAAGTATTTGGTCCCAACGTGCAAGGCGACAACTACCGAACATAACAAGCAATGTTATATCTGACAAAAGACCTCTATGTTCCCAATTACTGGGTCACTGAGCATGAGCCCATTTCCCTTAAAATAAATACAGAGTCCTTTATATCTTTAAAAACACTGATGGAAGATAGATCGATTACCTCATTAGACGTCCAGAACTGACCAAGCATATCTGAAATTCCATTGTTCTGACCCAAGAATTTCAACCAAATCTTTAAATCTGCTTTCATACTTAAAGAAGGAAGGCAACAATCAAATAAACCACTGTCGTGCTGAATCGTTTTGAAAAAATGTCTAGATTTCGATATACATAAGGGAAAGCGGTGTCTCTTGAAAACAACCCCAACAGGGAGCTGATTTAGATAAAGAGAAAGGCAGATCTCTTCAGAGCTCAACAAGGCAGTTCTCTATTTTAAAGAGAAAAAGTCCAACCAGTACCAAAGCCAGAGTTTTAATCAAAATCAGAAGAAAGCTCGCATAGTATAACCTAAGTCAAACATCTCCAGAAAATCCGAACCCCTCACCACTATCGCCAAAAAGGGGTGCGCTGGTGACCCGCACTCATAGCCCAGTAATAATGGGTACACCCATTGTCAGTCCAGTTGTAGGTGTTTCAGAAACCAACTGTGCAGACAACCCCCATGCCAGTGTACTTTATATCGTCCTGTCTGGTCAGCTTCGAGTTTGCGCCTACTAGAGACATAGAAATGCCAACTCATGGGGCCCAGCCAATGCTACATCAACTCCACAAAAGGAGTATGAACTTACCAAATTCGGACAAAAGGGAGTAAAGTACAGAAGTAAGACTATAATTTCTTTGGGCAACAGCGTATAGGGACAAATCCCCAAATACCTCTAGACAAACCCTAACAAAAAGTGGGATGAAAGGCCTTGAAGCCACTGAGATAGATGAACACAAATGTGATCCCCCAATGCAAACAGATATTCCTTGAGGTAGGGTACAATACAAAGATTCTCAAGCCCATCAAAGTTGAACATACATGATATCGCCAATGGGAACAGTTCCTAAATCAATGTCAAAGGCAAGGAATAAAAGCCATTTTGCAAACAACAACACAAGTGCCACTCGTTTCCGACAATTCCTTTATAGAGGTAATTTTCATGATCCATATTCAATGTGGGTGTGGTCCTGGTTAAAACAAGTCACCAAAGCATTAAAAACAAAGAACAATGATCAGTACAATTGCCTTCAGTTCTCAAACAGAGGCATTTCGTTAGAGTCCGAAGAAAGTGTAATTACCCACATGATCGTAAATAAATTGCATTGGTCCTGGTGAAAGCAAGTCAGCAAAGCATAGGAAACAAAGTACAATGAGTAAAATTACATTTTAATTACCCCATTATTGTAAATAAACTGCATTGTTTCTGTTTTGGTTCGTTGCCTTCTCATTGACCCCACTTCCCCACAATAGTCCGACCTTTGCAGGTAAAAGGAGGGGTTTGTGCATGGGTAACTTGTAAGACAAGCATACTGTAAGCGTTCTCAAGTATTTGCCGAGAACTGTTTATCCGAAAGAGTTAATTGTATCATACAAATAAAAATGTACATGTACGTCCCCCCCCCAAACTGTGGGAAGATATGTCCTGTAATTTTTATCTTGACCATCTCAGAATTATTACAAGGTCTTAAATTTGTTTTAGTTTGGACGACGCCGTACACATATAAAAACTGAGCAGGGTTGCGCTTTTAGCTAAAGTGGATATTAAGTCAGCATTTCACTTGTTGCGAATATGGCCAGGAAATTTTTAACAATTTGAATCCAGTTTCGATAATCTTTCTAAATTATACCGTTGCCTACCTATGGACGCTTCTGTTCATTTTGGATTATTTGAGATCCTTTTACGACCGGCGCTTCACTGACATTGGCATGCAACACAATGAAGTAAAAATTAAAAGGTGCATTACTAAGATTTTTTATTCGGTGCTAACAGCCTTTATCACAATTAAATTGTTTTAAATCCGCGTGTGAAAAGTAGAGCGTACCATTATCCTACTGACAGTATTATTTTGCTGGGTTTAGAAATTGATAAAAATGGAACTGCGTTTACATGGAAAAAAATTGTCAAAAATCACAGCTTTAATTATTGAGCTTCAGCATGTTCCGGTCAGACCTTTCTGTCGCCGTCTGATAAATGAAACTTGACACATTAAACAACTGGGGCATATCATTAGAGTCACTTGAAGTATTAAATAAGATTTAGAGATTTGGCTGACATTTCTGAACGGGGAAAATGGAATTCAGATATGTTTAGACATTTTATAATGCTAAAGATCTATATTCCAATATCGCAAGGGAAAATGGACTCATGCTCAGTGATCCAGTGATTAAAACACAAAGATATAATGTAAAGGTGGTTACAAGCTTTTTAGCTCACCCGGCGGTATGCCGTGTGATCGTCCGCCACCGTCGTCGTCGTCGTTAACAATTTCTTCGAACATCTTCTCCTCTGAAACTACTGAATAGATTTGCATGAAACTTATGATTGTTTCTTAGGGTATCCTGCACAAAGTGACTGTTTTGATTATTGATCGGTCAAAAAACATGACCCCGTTACTAAAATTAGAACATAAGGGTCAGACAGCAATTTTTGCATATATCTCCATAACCGTTACGTTTAGCCAAATTTTGAAAAGGGTAAAATATTGAGCATGATGAGACATATTTATGGTCGATTTTGTGTGAAAATCTGTTGACCCATGTTGGATTTATTGCCCTTTTTGGACGTTTGTTTTTGCTGGTTTTGATGTTATTACTTTCAAAACTCTTCGTCTCAAAAACTAGTATAGAGAATTCAATTTTGTATTTTTTGCTTTTAACGGTATCCTTAACAAAATGACCGTTCGGATTTTTTTATCTGTTAAAAAACATGGCCACCGTTATTACAAATAGAACTTGGGGTCAGACAGCCGTTTTTTGCATTTATCTAAAAAAAATGCTGAAATATCCTTATTGTAAGGCCTACAAAAGTCTCCCAGGGATTAAAGTTGTCAGACGACTCCATGTATAGTTATTAGCCTTGAGAAGTGAATTTTTTTTTTTTTTTTTTTTTTTAAAGTTTTCACCCTATATCTTGAAGACTATTATAGAGAGAATGAAACTTTCGATTGATGAAATGATCCTTCAAGTCCTACCAAAGTCTTTAGGAGTCAAAATTGTCGGACAACCTCTTGTTAGAGTTATTGCCCTTGAAAGCCAAACAATTAACCAGGTGAGCGATTCAGGCTAATGGGAGCCTGCTGTTTATAGACATTTTAATAACGATTCTGTCATCATTTTAAGTCTTCATAGTTTGTAAAAAAGATTAAATTCAACTTCATGTTACTCAAGTAAGGAGAATTGCAGTGCACTTATGTGAGATGTTGCCAATACCATCTCAAAGTTATATTTTGAACTAAAGCCATTACAGTAGCAATACATGTATAATGATATAACTTACGCAGTATGAATTACTGACTTTTATTACACCCATTATCTATGCCTCGATCACTGAATCGTGTGTTCCGCAGGAATTCAGACAGGTAATTGTTCGACCTCTTCTTAAAAAGCGGGGAATGGACCCAGAGATACTAAAGAACTATCGTCCAGTGTCAAATTTGCCCTTCATTTCCAAGATATTTGAAAGAAATTGTAGCCAACAATCTGGAAGACCATTTACGTACTTATTCTTTCTACGATGAATTGCAATCTGCCTACCGTGTCAGCCATTCAACAGAGACTGCATTATTACGTGTACATCACGACGTTCCGGCAGCACTCGACAGAAACTGCTGTACAGTCATGCTTGTGCTCGACTTATCCGCAGCGTTTGACACGATAGACCATTCAATTATAATAGAACGACTCAAATACGCCTACGGCATAACAAACTCTGCTCTTTTATGGTTTCAGTCGTATTTAGAAGGAAGGAAGTATCCGTGGGAGCCATCCAATCCAACTCGATCAAATTGAACTTTCGCGTTCCTCAGGTATTTGATGTGGGTCCAAGACTGTATTGTATGTCTTCTAAGCCTATCGAAAAAAATTGCAGACGACAGGACATGCTTTATCATCGTTACGCTGATGATTCGCAGATATATTTAGTAATTGAATCAATTGACAACTGGTCCGAAATATCCACACGACTTGAAGCTTGCGTTTGCGACATAAGCTCATAGATGAAGAACAATCTGTTACAGCTAAACCAAGATAAGACTGAATTATTTTCGCTCCGAAACATCGACCCAAGGAATTTAAGAAACGTTAACTAGCTCTTGATAGTGTCAGATGCAATTTGTGTAAAGGACCTTGGTGTACATTTAGTAAAGTCATTAAGCATGGAACAACATATTTCCGCTGTATCCAAGTCATGTTTCTTTCAAATCAGAAAGATTGGCCGAATTCGTTGTTATATTACGGACAGTGCTTGCAAAACTGTAGTGTGTTCTCTCATAACATCGAAATTGGATTACGGCAGCTCCCTTTTATATGGCGTGAAATCTAGTGCCTTGAACAAGCTTCAAAAAGTTCAGAATGCTGCCGCCAGATTGATATCACGGCGCAGGAAATGTGACCACATAACACCTATGTTAATTGACCTACACTGGTTACCTGTTCAATTACGGTTTCGATGTTCTATTTTATCAATGGTATTTTTAACACCGTAATGTTATGATTTGGATTTTTATGTTTTACATGGTAGCATATTTTTATTGTTTCTATTTCATTTAAGTGATAAAATATTGACATGTAACCTATTTTCTAGATATTTTTACTTTTGCCATATTTTTTAAATTGATTTTATATTCAGTAATTATCTTATATTTTTATACTATTTAAATAATTTTTAAATACTTAATTAAGCTTTAACTACATAGTTTGTAATTTTTTTGGTTCGTCTTTTCTTTTTTGGTTTTGCAAATTTCTATATCTAAGATACATAATTACGGTTCTGAATAATATTTTCATTTTCATTTTCTTTTGTACAATTTTAGGTGTTGATTACTACGTGCTTTGAATTGTATATCATTTATATGATGTAAAGCGCTTAGAGTAAATGTAGTTTAGATTGGCGCTATACAAATATTGTACGTAAATAATAATGATAATAATCATAATTTACAAACTTGACTTTCTTCGAATTTTCTTAGTTGTGTTACATATTTATGTATTATTTGTAATTCACCTGAGTATTTTTGATATCTTGTTATTTTTAAATAATTACGTTGATAAAGTATTAAAACAAATTTGTTAAATTTTCTTTTGTGTTAAAATGTATTTTGCTTAAAAGAATTTTTTTGAATATTTTTACAAAGTAATTGTTATTGACTTTAGACTTGATAGGTAATGATTGCTATACGCTAACATTGTACGTGACATTTAAATGTTTTTTGGGGCATTTTAAGATAACCTGTATTTAGTTTATTACCCATAGAATATAAATAATTTATCATGATTTAGTTTCCGGATATATCTTTTGACTAAAACAGGTGTACATATGTATTTTGTGGGATAGAAGTAAGTTGCCTTAAAATTGTTGAAATGTAATATGGAGGATTTTTGTGTGCACGTAATGTTAGTTACATGTATGTATATTTACAAAATCATTGGTACTTCTTGTATTTGGTCGTTCTTCTTTCTTTTTCATTATTTTAAGGTTAAAGTTTTTAATGCGATTAGTTGCATGGCTATAACAATCGAAAGTGTTTATTTGAATAAGCTGACAACCATTAATTTTTGGAGATGTGAATATAAGATTCGACGGACAATTCATGTGCAAAGCTAATGGCATTGTCTGATTCTAAACTAAAACTATCATCATGGTGCCCAGGCGTGACACACGTATGATGACAAGACAATAAAATGATTTCAAATAATACCAATGCCGATAACCGATCTGTTACATAGTATGATACAAGAAATCGCAAGTTATTTCAGGGTTCATCACTGTCTTGTCACGTGTAAAAATCGGTTGCATGCTTGTAGAGTGATTTATACTTGTGAAGACCTGAACACGTAGCATAAATACACTGATCCCTCAATATGATTGCACACGGACTGTTATGCAATCTTGCCTAGAAATATTGGTGAATGATTCTTCACATTACATTTTTCTTTCCAACAAAAAATGTTCCTTTTTGTTAAATTCGTCTTTCAATTTTTTGTTTCAAGTTTCAGATTATATACAGTACAAATAGATGAGAGTAAATGTCCGATTTGTCAAGTTCAATATACTACAACAGGTCTAACTCAAAGAATAACTAGGGATTGTAATCATAAGCTATGCCTATCATGTATTTTAAATCACAATCAAAGTTGTCCACTTTGTTGTGATCATGATGGTAAGTCGGAATTAAAAGAAATATGTGTGAGTTTTTTTTAATAGATTACAATGTAATTCATTTAATCTTGTTTTAGAGTATTTACCATGTCAAATGTTGCAAAGGGTCGAAGCCGCTATGTATTTAACAGAAATGAAATGACTGTTTAATTTAAAGCTAAAATGTTAATTTGTAACTGAATTTGTCTAATACATGTATACTTTTTTCTGTGTAATTACTAGACATTTAAGAATTGCTATAATCAATAATAAGTTTTGATATTACCAGCATACATATTCATATTCTATTATACTTTCCATGATATGTAAAAGACACAAACCTTGCTAGAACCAACCGACCGGATGGTGCTATTTTGTCTTATTTTCTTTCTACAGTAAACTACATATTTTTTTATTTTCAATATTTATAACCTGGCTGACCAGTATTCATACTCAAACACTAAATGCTAGGATATTGATATGTCAAATTTTGTTGAAATCCATTGTAATAAAATGACCAGCATTTAATTCCCCCTGTATAAGTAGTAAAAAAATAATTATGACATAGATGCTTCAGTATAAATTTAAATAACTTTTCGGTTGTTTTCTAGATATATTGAATGTACATGTATTTCAAGTACAACAGACCAAATTGAGAAAAACGATGTGCCGACCAATGCCCAATTCTTACAATTGCTGGATGGTACTTATAAATCTCTATCTAATAATATCGCCATTTAATCACCATTAACGTTATATATTATCACATCTTTTTGGAAGTATGTTTCTCCGTATTCTCGTATTTGAGAAAGTGCGTGTTGTCTGATTTTTAGTTTGCTCTCATTGGACATAGCATTTTTTTTCTTTTTAATTGGTAAAGTTATCTTTCAAAAGAAAACGTCGATTTTGTGACACTGGCAATAGTAACCGCAGTAGTAGTTGTTGTAATATGAGAGACAAAGAGAATATTGACTGATATCACTAACAAGTTGTGTTGGCAAAGTCATGTCTTGGATAAGATAATAAACAAGCATGTTTACAATGATCTTGTCTCAAACTATTTGATATGTAAGTACCAATCACTTCATCAACTGTTTTAAATGTATAACTGTTTACTTGACTCTATTGAAAAGAAAGAAATTAACTGTTTTGTCTTTTGCGATTTTTCTAAAGCTTTAGATAAAGTTTGAGATAATAGGCGTTGTAAGAAATTAAAGGCTTATGGAATAAGAAATGATTTATTACGTTGGTTTGAAATACTACAGACACTGTGAAGTCAGCCTCATATCCTGCCGTACACTTAGAAATTGATAGTAAAGGAAAAACTATAGACCAAACTTTACGACAAACGTGATGACTTTTCATTCAGACTTGTTAACTTTTCTTTCATCTGTGGCAACATTCCTTAGCCACCTGCGTATGGAGTGTTCATAGCACAACTCATACGTTATGAACTCTAACAAATAGGCTTCTGGAATAGGGTTATGTTCTTACAAGATTGAACTCATCACTACAGAAGTTTTATGGTCGTCATCATGAACGCATGGATCGTTATGGTGTATCCATCTGCACCATGGAAACTGATTTATTCAACGGGTCATAGTTTTCCTTTCCTCGTTTGTCTACCCCGGACTTTACTTTTATGAGCAACTTAGTGGTTGTTTCTAGAAAAGCAGAGAACGAACGCTTGCACTATCGGTACACCTGGTCCATGCTCCCAGATTTTCGTCCGAGTTGCTCATTTACTTTTGTTACTTTGTATGTATGATTTTAGTTTTTTTTATGTTCTTTGTTGTATATGTCTGTTCTCCATGTCTGGTCTTTGTCCCTCGATAACATTCTTTTGATTACTACTATAACCTTGGTTCCCTTGATTACTCTTTGAGAGTTATCTTGATTCCAGGAAACAAAGTTTTGTTTCAAATGCGTTTGAGTCGGCTTTATGTAGCATATCCGTGAAGGTTCTGTTTTAGGTCTTCTGTTATTCATAATATACATAAATGTTATATCTGAAAAATTAACTTCGTATGCAGATTATTTGCAGATGACACTTCGTTTAATTATTCTGACCAAAGCCATGAGCATACATTGTATCGAAACAGCAATTGATCACGAGCTTAAGGAGTTGGATATGACTGATCAAAGCGGTGGCGAATGTCATTCAATCCAGATAAAACTGAGATTGAAATGACCAGGTGTACTAAGATATAGGACAAGGCAGACAGACACCTAGCGAGATGTCTTCTATCTCGACATTCAGTTTGAGAACGACGAGAACGGGAGACTTAATACGATACTCAACAACAAAAAGGCTTGATTTCTTTAATATGATTTTTTCTTATTTCAGTTTTCAGTTTTCCATTTTTTCGTGACAATATTCAGATCCCACTGTTGTAACACCACAGCCTTTGCTTTATATCATAGCCTACCGCAGATAAAAGTTTTTTCCGTAATTAACGAATTTCTAAAAAGGCTATATGGGGACAAGATTGTGTTTCCACCAGGTTAAATTGTTCACTTTATACATGTTACGGTCAACACCATGAACTCGTTGATCAAAGACTTAATTCCTTTTTGAAATATTTTATCTCTGCAACTTTGATGAAAGCAGGGGAATGATAGAAAAAACGTGCGTTTTTTAGTACCATTCCGTGTAAGAATCATGCAATTTAAAATGGAAAATCTATTTAAAATTAGCCTGAAGCATCTGTGACATTATTATTTTTTGATTGATTATATGGTGAAAAATTCCAGTAATTTCACACTTTGCAACTAAATTTCAGCTATCAATATCTTAATAAATCATAATTTACAAACACTTTGATGGTAATTTCTGGAGATTATGAGGCATTATTACTTAGATAAACCAATAAAATATCTGCGTTTTTTCTTCACAGAGAAGTACTACTTAATTGTCTTCCATTCAATTTAAAATAATCGTATTTATCAAATCATAACGGTGTTTCCTAAACCCATTTTATATATGATAACATTGTTCAGATCCTATTATTTAAATATTGATGTTTTCAAATATATACGTAGAGCAAGACGGAAATGTCGATTCCAACATGACACCAGGTACTTCAATACAATCAAATAAAGGCGAACCTGACAACTTGAAGAAAACTACAAAGGCAGAATCAACAGATAATAATTGTAAAGATTTATGGACAAACGGGAAAGATGACAGTTTTGACTGGTATGAACAAAGGAGAGATTTTATGTTATATTTGTCACGAAAGTGGTATCAGATATGGCATATAAGGAATTAGGAAGTACAAATCAATAATTAAGACGTCCTGATTTTACAAACAAAAAATCAACCCCAAATACGAAAAAATGATCGTTAGTATTAAAATTAACACATCAGACATTATCATACCTGCTTTTCATTGTTTTTGAAACTCCTTTAAATCGTAGATTACATGAAATTAATTGTCTTGAATTCGTTGTTATAGTATGTAAAATGGCATTATGATTGCATTATCCATGATGACTTTCGTCTTTCATCGACATGAATTCACAGAATACACCAAAAAGAAATACCAAAAAGGGCTTTGCAGTCATTAGCTCTCATTGCGAATTTCTGAGTCCATTGCTCAAAAAAACTCAAAAAAGACCAATTGCGTCTACGGATAACATATTAATGAAAAATGTCTTAGAAAGGTTCGGATTTGAGATTGAAACTAAAACGGACAAAACTAAAGAATATTATGAGAAAGATGTATTTGAAAAAGGTAAATTATTTTAATAATCCGTATAAGAATTTGCACTCAGTAAACAGTTTCTTGATTAGATACAGTGGCAACCCTTGGGAAAGAGAAAACATTGCACATATATTCAACGCTGTGTTGAGGTCATTATGACATTGTATTACTGTTATGCAATGTATGTATCCAATATGACAAACACGTCTATCTGTCTCTGTCTGTTTTTGTTTGGAGTTTTACTTCTCTTTTTGTAATGATATTTGAATGTGATGATAACATTTGTTTTTTTTTAATGTACTTTTTCATTTTCTATGGGCTATTCTTTTTTTCGTAGACTATTGTTAAGTCATCACTACAGAAGTTTTATGGTCGTCATCATGAACTCGTGGATCGTTATGGTGTATCCATCTGCACCATGAAAACTGATTTATTCAACGGGTCATAGTTTTCCTTTCCTCGTTTGTCTACCCCGGACTTGACTTTTTATGAGCAACTCGGTGGGTGTTTCTAGAAAAGCAGAGGACGCTTACCCTACCGGTACACCTGGTCCATGCTCCCATTTTTTAGTGGAGTCCGAGTTGCTCATTTACTTTTGTTACTTTGTATGTATGATTTTAGTGTTTTTATGTCTTTGTTGTGAATGTCTGTTTTCCATGTCTGGTCTTTGTCCCTGGATTACATTCTTTTGATTACCGCTGTAACCTTGGTTCCCTTGATTACTCTTTAATTAGTATTTCAGTAAGACGATTTTTTGACATTTATACTTCAGTTAAAGAAGGAATGAAAGTTAAAGAATGCTTGCTATTTGCTTTGAGGGCACACGGCCAAGAAATAAAAGAAACTAAAATCCTAAGTAACCAAAACGGGGACAAGGAAAATGAAGAATCAAGGGGTACCAGAAGCAAAGGGAAAGAAGGAACGGAAGAAACTCAAAAAGAGTACTGAAAGTAAAGGAGAAGAATTAGAAGAAAAAGATAAAGTGAAAAATGATGTAGATAAGGAGAAAGAAAGAGAAATAGATAGAGCAAAAATTGACCAATACACATTTCAACATATCTTTTTCGCTAAAGATGGACAATGTTTTACTCAAGAACTAATAATACAATTTCAAAATTAGACGGTCTCAAAGGAAAATTGAAAATCTTCATCATACAGGTAAGTTAGATAGTGTTATAACACAAAAAACTTCATTACTGTTATGACAAGTATAATATTTCTTGTATTGAACATGGTGGAACGTCTCAGTGATGGATTTGTCTTCCTATTTGGATAGTTTCTGTTTTGAGTAGTCGTATACAATTATTTTGTGGATTGAGATCTTCCTATATATGTGATTCTAATGCTACTGATGAGAGGATAATCATTGAAAAATGTGTACAGCGTATAAAAAATTAAAATATATATGATTGGTATTTTTTGTTTTAAATTGCTCCTCGGAGTATTAAATATATCTTGAAATGGACCACTTTCAATCACAAAGTTTAACAGATTTATGTAATAACTTAGCACCAATTAAACATTTTCCACGGATAAGAATTAATATTTGCCTATTGTCGTTGGACTTGCCAGAATTTTACTGACGCCATTAGGATTGTGATATAAAAAATCAATCTTCAACCTCGAGCCCACAGCTAAAAAGTCATAATTGTCTATTCGCGAAATTGACTTTTCCGTATCTAGTTGTTCAACGCATAGTTAATACTACTTAAGTTTAGAATACAAACGAACCGAAATAGAATAGACTTAAAGGACATGACAAAGGTGGATTAATGATTCGGTTTTGTGTTTTGAAATTTGAAAATAGGAGATGTGGTATGATTGCCAATGAGACAGTCAACCACAAAAGGCCAAACAAGGATCAACAAAGTTATAATCTTAAAAGATATACTTTAACAATTGGAAGCTTCTCATTATTAAATTGAAATGATAATTGAATGTATGAAAATATTTTAATTTGTGAAACAATATCTGAAGTCTGATAGCGTATTCCATTAGCAGAATATCTGTTCGTTTTTCTTAGGCATGTAGGAGAAAGGACAACCAATTTGATAGTAAGAACACGGAGGAAGGGGTAGATGTTCTGATTGAACAAGAAAGAAATGAGGACTCCAGTACTCCTTTCAAAGAAACGAAGGTGTTTTCTCACAGCCTGTCAATGATAGTGATAACACCGCTAACATGAAAGGAAGATATCGTGATGAACCAGCAAAACAATCAACAGATTTTCAACAAAAGTACATCTGTTAATGACAGTGCAGATATAAAAATCCCCCATCACAGGCATTGATCAAAAGGATGCAATGGGATATATGCCTCCCGATGAAGATGAGATCGGTTGTTTCACTGCTGATATCCACTGCGAAGAAACAGTTGTAATGTTTGCGTCGATGACAGATATTATATTTAATAAATTAAAGGTAACATGTATTGATGTCATGGCCATTATCAGTATAAATAGCTTGTTTTTCCCTTCCGATGAAATGAGTTGCCATTTAACCTTGATAAAATTTATATCTGAGTTTGTTTAGATTGTACATTTTGACTTTTGTTAAATTTGGAACAGGAAATCAAGTTCAGAATTAAAAATACGACCGATTATTATGTTTCTCCAATTTTTAACATGTATTAACCAACTACCCAAAATACAATATGTCAAAAACGGACCAATTGATATGAATTCAAACCGGGCATCTATACGGGGCCAATATGGATCAAACCAGGGCCAATACGGCATCATAACTGACGGTCGTTTGACACCGCCATTTTGAGTTAAAATTGGATTTTATGAACTTTAATCATCAGATCTAAAAGCTGTAGAAACACAAACGAAATCTTCCATTTTATACAAAAAGGATATTTAAGACTGATTAATGCAAATAAACCTACATGTTCTTGGTAAAACACGAGAACAACTGTTCTACAAACCATCTAGTTCAGTTGGTTAATAAAATTGGCAATAAATATGTAATTTTCATGCTGGCCCTGTAATGGATTTCGGTCAATCATATTGGCCTCAACAGCCGTATTGGCCTTCAGCGATGCCTCGGGACCAATACGACCGTCTCGACCAATATGACAGATCTCAAACCTATAATAGGGCCAATGAAAATACGTATTTATTAACATATAATATTGACTCCGCCGTATGTTTGTCTACTTAATAGAACAAGGAACAGATATAGTAAAACGTATAACCTTAATGTAAATAGTAAATACATACAGAAATCACCAAAAGGCCCTAAATAAGTGTAAACACAAGTAAGCTCTGAAAGACCCGACAAGATACGTAATATATTCCACGGAATCAGAACGATCACAAAATCTTCAAAATAAACTGCCCGTGTGGATCCGGGTGTCAGAAGAATAGGCCCAGAGCAGCGCTAAGCTTGTCGTAAAAGGCGACTAAATAGTGCTCAGAACCCTAACAGGGGGCAAGGGCGCTCTGCTCACAGAGCAACTGGGTTGTGTGCCCCAGGTGGTGGAATGGGGTACCCCTGGCGTGTTACATGCTGGAGTTTTCACGCTATAATACGAAAACCTGACCGAAACCATAGTTGTGCACCATGTTGGGAAAGATACCACGTTCCTCTCACATTAAAGAACTCTGCTGGGGTATTCGATAGGAGTAAGAACCTTTGCGCTCCGCCACAAGAGGCTAAATTTCCCGATCTTTCCCATCCCTCCCTTTTTCTATGGGAATCAAAATGTGTCGACCCTATTATCTTTGTGTCCCATCCCTTTTTCATTTTATCATCATCATCATCATTATCATTTCATGTTCATGTTATCATCCAGTTCATGTTCATCGTCTGAATATAGTTGAAATATGGCTGCTCGGGCGTTAAACCCCAATAATCAATCAATCAAAATAAACTAAAAAGGTCAAATAACGACATGAAGACACATTGATGACCAACATCGTCAAACACTATTGGCATTATAGCGTAATCATTTCTAACAAAGTATCACGCTAAAAGCGCAGCAGACAATCTAGAAGTAATGGACAGGCATCCGACAAAATTATAATAAGGCAACACAAAATCACAATAGAACATGCGTCATTTATCAATCATTTGTTGATTTTTTTTTATTTGATCTTTAACTTGATATCACAAAGCAATACATTAATTTGAGATAAATACTGTAATCTGATTGGTTAAAATACGTTTGTTATATTTCAATGGATAAAAAATATTGACACGCCCCTATTCATTAAATTCAGAGCTAGTTCTTTCATGTTAAAAGATAAAAATATGTACTAAAATTAAGAATTGGCTATGATGTTATTTTTCAATAGACAAAATTGTCATTATTGCCAATTCTTAAAAAAACCAACGCAGAGTAAAAATAAATAAAATGCATATATCGGTTATTAATGCTTTCGAATGAGATATTGTTTCAGATGTCATGAGTGAATCAATTATTAATGATAAAACGGTAAAACAGAATGTATTTTATAGGGCTTGTATTTAAAACTTGTACCTTTTTATGAGTAGATAGAATGATTAAATTGCAAGTCAGGTTTATTATCTAAATTTTGACCGGCTCACTATCAAACGCACTTTCGTTATCAAAATATTCTTACAGATTTAACTACATATTTTAGTTTATTGTCTTTTAAAGTTGTAAACTATATTCTTTCCAAAATAGGCCTTAACTTCTTTTTTCTGATGATAAGACTGAAAACAAATACGCATGAACACCTACTCATCTGCTACATGTTATATATTTAAGAAAAATATGCATACAGTTTTCAAAATCACCCTGATGAGGGAGGTTGGCTTATTAAAGAATTTTGCAAAGTTCTCACGGAAGAAACGTCCGCAGTAAAGGAGGTTGACAAGAAGAAACTGAATATTTTTTATATATTGGTTATTGTAAATCGCAATGTCAGTAGGAGAGAAGTCATTGGCGACAAAGGTCCCACGGGAGTAAAGTCCCAGTCGTGTTTTTCACACAACCTAACTCTTGACGATAATTGTCTATAATAAAAACTGTTAAGACACCAATGTTTTATTTAATTATCTTGTTCGTATGCTTTTTATTGTAAATGTATGGAAATGAGCCTAAAATATAGATTCGTATTATCCCGTTTTGGATCCATGCATTATATTATACCATTACGAGTGTATCCGTTATGGCGCACATCGGACAATTTCTCAAAAACGCATAAAGAGATTCTGGTAACCATTTAACATTTTTAGTTCTTTTTTAAAAAACGTTCCTTTCGGTTTTCCCCTCCCTTTTGTTAAAAAAGAACGTTCAATGGTGACAACACTGTTGTTGAAATGTTGAAGGTGCCCCTTATTTATTGTTTATTCGTTAATGTAATCAACAAATTATTAATTTTTTTTTAATTTCTAGGTAGACCGGAAAGCAAATGCAAATTTGACAAAATATTTAATTCTTATTTCATCTAAGAGCTAAATCACTGAAAATTGTATTGTAACTGTGTAAAACAATTATCAACGTGGATTTAAGTACTAAGTCGAAAATTTGACTCTTGACATTTTGCTTTTATAGAAAAAGAGAAATAAACATATTTTTTTTAACTTGAAGGGTAAAATGAACCTAGAGCTTGAAGTCTTTTTATTAATAGAGAAAACTGTATTAATTTAGCAAGGATAATATATAATTGTCATTTTCTTAGTTTCCTGAAATAAAATTTAGATCCTTAGCACTCATTATTATCTGGTGCTTATTTGTTTACAAGATTCATATTTATTAAGAATTCTTATTTAGCTAAATCTTTTATTTTTTTAAACTTTAGCCGTAATCACCGAATGATAAAGCTTGTTTGATTGTATTTAAGGTGTTAACAAAATATATATTTCGTGTGACAGAACATTGTCATGCGTTATAGTAGATTCTTAAGGAATGTTTCTAAAAGATTTGCAGCAGTTTTAAAAAGTGTAAACTGGCCTAAAGCATGTTATTGAATATAACCTGATAAAAATTTTGAAACATTCCTTGTAATTTAATTTCTGAGTGTGAAAGTTACAATATTAAAAATTGATTCGCTATTTTGTTTGGGATTATTTGAATCGCGGAGTGCGGACCAGTCGACCTTAATGACGTCATAGTATCAAGCAATTTTAGATTGCACTATATATAGATGGGATTGGGGTGCAGTTTCGTACACAAAATTGACCCGGCTAATTCTGTGAATCTTTTTTACAATCATGTCATGCACGCTTACTTTTTCTGGCAGTTTTAAGGTAGTAGACCTGGGTACCCCCAAAATTTTCCCATAATTCATTTTTTTAAATTTAGACATGATATTACACTAACGATAGTACATCTTCTGAGAATTTTTTAGAAAAAAAATATCCGTGCAGATTTTGAACAATTGGACTAAAAAACTGCAACTTTTAGAAATCGGAATCATTGGCCAAACTGAAACGTATTTGATATGTTAGGGTCATTTTTAAAAATTATTTAAATAAACACCTGAATTTTAAGAACCAGTCCAAATAAAGTTCAAACATGGCCAATGGTAACGTGATTCATGTAGTAGAAAAACCCACAGAACAAACGATGGTTTTCATTGTGCATATACTATATATTCACACAAAATAATCATTTCTGTATTCAGATCTGCACTTTTGATTTTTTTTAATCAATTGCTTAGATCATGTAGATGTTCAAAAAGGCTACCAAATGTCAAATTATGATGACTCACATTGAAGAAAGAGAATTGCTGGGCACATCATGATGCCACTAATGTTTCAAAATAATGTCACAAAATTGATATACATTTTCGTCATGAACTCGTGGATCGTTATGCTGTATCCATCAGCCATCATCCATGAAAACTGATTTATTCAACGGGTCACAGTTTTCCTTTCCTCGTTTGTCTACCCGGGACTTGACTTTTTATGAGAAACTCGGCGGAAAAGCTGTGATATCTATGGCAACACCGCCTGCACAAGTGGTACGAGTTCGAGTCATCGCAAATTTGACAGTTCTAACATCGTTGGGAAATTTTCAGACCTTTCTTTACGTTTACATATCTTCCCTGTATCAATTTGATCCGATGGAGCAGTGTAGTGAATAGAGTCGTCACATTCTGAGACGTTTGTGTGTGTGTGTATGTATATATATAGTGTGTTAACATCTTTATCGGTATCTTTGTACAATCCTTTAGACTTATATAACTATTTTTGTTTGTGCTGCATCGTCATGACTAGACTATCCGATACCCATTAAGTTTGCTGGTTGGCAGATTCCTTTAGACTTTATATAAAAATAAAAATATTTACAAACACTGTTATAAGAAACTACACAAAATAGGAAGAACTTAATGTTTTTGTTAATTCCGTGTGGGTGTAAAACACGGAGTTCTTTTATCCAAAATCCCTCCCGCTTCACTCTCTGTAGATCGCTCCAGATCGTGTTTTGTTCCACGATGAAGATTTTATTTTGTTGAAATCATCGAGGCAGTGGTTAGGTAATCTGAAGTGTTGACTCACTGGGAGTAAAGGCTTTTTTGTTAGGTAGCTCCTGTATCATTTTTACCATAGACACCAATCCTTTTTAAGTTTGTTGTAGTTGAATGTGTAACAAATTATAACTTGTGTTAATATGTTCATTTAATCAATGTGAGAAAGACCTTAGCAACCAAATATTCTGATTTTTTTATCATGAAAGTTCCTTAGTGTGAACTGGTATTTTAGCTGCACCTGTAGTGTCAAAAACCACTTTATTGTCACTATACAAAAATGTATACAATGTAATGTAAACCAAACAAACATTTAATGCACAATTAAGAAATATTAAGCAGCAAAAAAATCCAGAATGAGTGTATTAGTATACAGCCTTATGCTTGTGACAAACTCCAGGCAGCATTTTTTATACTTTAGCCTTGTCACATTTCAGAATTATCAATTTTTCTTTCATCTGTGGCACCATCCCTTCAGCACTTGCGTATGGAGTGTTCATATCACAACTCATACGTTATGCGAGAGCTTGCCCGAAACTACGCAGACTTTTTGTATCGCACTAGAACTCTAACAAATAGACTTCTGGAACAGGGTTATGTTGCTACAAGATTGAAGTCATCATTACAAAAGTTTTATGGTCGTCATCATGAACTCGTGGATCGTTATGGTGTATCCATCAACACCATGAAAACTGATTTATTCAACGGGTCATAGTTTTCCTTTCGTCGTTTGTCTACCCCGGACTTGACTTTTTATGAGCAACTCGGCGGGTGTTTCTAGAAAAGCAGAGGACGCTTGCCCTACCGGTGCACCTGGTCCATGCTCCCAGTTTCTAGTGAAGTCCGGGTTGCTCATTTACTGTTGTTACTTTGTATGTATGATTTTAGTTACTTTATGTTCTTTGTTGTGTATGTCTGTTTTCCATATCTGGTCTTTGTGCCTGGATTACATTCTTTTGATTACCGCTATAACATTGGTTCCCTTGATTACTCTTTCAGATACAAAAACTAGTTGGTAGGCTGCAATTCTAAATGAATAATACTGTTAAGTGATCAACTGATGCCATTTTCTTGTTTGGAGTGTTTTTTCTTCTAGTTAAGAAGATAGCCCATTTCATGAAAAACATGCATACAGCTAAATAAAAGGTAGATCTGCACTGCAGTGTCCTATCTATGTAGTGGAAATTTATACAAAACAATTGTTCAGAGAGAACCAAACAATCAGAAAGCTTGTTGTAAATCAAATTAAATTGTTAGTATTTAAATTAATTCCATAACGAGAACAGTGGGTTCAGAAGTTAAAACTCTGTGCATGTTTCAAATTTAATAAAATGAAGCAAGTTCTTTTTTTTTCAATTATCATATTTCTTTATTTTCTTTGTGTTTCCTTTCTTTAAAGGCTTTTTGTTTATTATGTATATTGCCTAAAACAATAAAAAAACTTATTTGGTACATAAATAAAATCGTAGTGATACTGGGTGGGTTTGAAATAATCTACAAATATAAATACATGAAATCATACCCTACATTCTCTTAAAACACAAGCATTTTACAAACAATCACAAAATATGAATTTTGGACAAGAAATGATAACAACGAAAAAAAGGTTTTGATTTCTCCGTAAATAACGGTGGTATTATATGAGGTATCAACATGCGCTCACCCATCTTAAAGCAAAAATGGAAATGACAAGATCGGTGGACAACCATTCAAACGCACCCTATTTTTATTGACAGAAGAAATGTATTAGCTGGATGTCCGATAAATCAATGTTAATGTAAATAGTGTTCATTACGTTATAAGAGTTATCATAAGAAATACTTGACATACCATTATTGAATGCCTAATAACCAACAAAACAAAGTACTTGTACAAAATGAAAAATTATACATTATACAATCGATTGAAATCTAATGGAATTGCTGTAAACAGTCTCCATTAAGTAAAACATAATTTAAAAAAAAACGCAATAAAAAGGAAAAAAGATCCCAAACTGAGCAAATTGAATAAAGGATGACTGTAGAGACTAAGGTTAAAATGGAGTAGCAAACGATAACCAATCAGAAATATCGACAGTAATAGCAGGATAAGAAGCATTTAGGTACACGTCCACTAATATACACAAAGTGGAAAATATTGCAAGAAAAGGTTAAAACAGTTTTATTTTAAAATGTAATATATTTTAAAAGGAGAAGATTGATTGATTGATTGATTGTTGGGGTTTAACGTCCGAGCAGCAATAGTTCAGCTATATTCAGACGATGAACATGAAATGGATGATAAAATGAACATGAAATGATGATGAAATGAAAAATGTGATGGGACACAAAGACAGTAGGGTCGACAAATTTTGATTGCCTCTAGAAAAAGGGAGGATGGGTAAGGTCGGGCAATTTAGCCTCCTGTGGCGGAGCGCAGTGGTTCCTACTCCTATCGAATACCACAGCAGGGTTCTTTAACGTGCGAGGAACGTGGCATCTTTCCCAACACTATGGTTTGCGGTCAGGTTCAAAAAGAGAAGATCAGGTATAACTATGTGCAACAGTTTTGCGGAAGTCCTTATTGTTATGATACATTAGACAACTGTAATACTACTTGCAGATGACAATTATATTTGTACCAGCACTCCCCCAAACTAGTTAAAATAGAAATCAAGGAAACGAAAGGTTCGATAGGAAATAAAAAAAACAAACAATAAAATGATAAAAAGCTGACAGGGAAGACAGACACATACGACAAGGTACATTAATTAATAAAAAAAATACACGTACAAATAAACAAAAGCAAATGAGAAACTCGGACACCACCGAAAACTGAGAGCATCGATAAGATCCACCGATATAGTAAACGTACTCCGCTGTGCTAGAAACACTGTGTTGCTCATAAAATGTCAAATTAGGCAAAAACTATGATATGACTAGCAAATTGGTTAATAAAACGATACATAATGACGACCCATAATGACGACCATAGAGCTTCTGTAGTAATGACTTTAATTGTGTGTCAACATAACCCTGATCAAAACTCCAAATTGAAAGAAGTCGAGGATTGAACAAAAAGTCAGTATATTTATGACAAGCTATAAAATAAAATATCAATTGTGATATGAAAACTTTATACAAAGGGATGTTGCCCGAGTGGAAAAGGAAAGTTGACAATGGAGAAAAAGAAGTCATTGCATTTATATATAGTTTTGTCATGAGTTTGTATTGACTATTGATCTCTAAGTGTGGGTCAAGATATGATGATGACATGATTATGTTTGTAATGTCCTTTATTTCAGGATACAATCATTGTTCACGGATGGTCTAGCTCTAGTACAAAACTACTTTCTTCTTGTACTTTTGACAGTATATGTCGCTTTCTATTGTCATCACCAGGATCAGAAAAATTAAAGCAGGAAGGCCGTTTTATATCTCTATCAATACTGAAAATATAATGGTTTATAATATGTATAATTCAATTATAACCTTTATCTAATAATGACAATGTAGGAAAACAAAATCTTATCTTTATTTTAAGACTAGTCTGTCTTTTGTGATATTACATATTAAGTATATAAAGGGTATTCATGATTTCATCTGTTCTATGAACGGATTGATAGCTTGTTATTTGATAAGAATATACTGTAAATCAAATTCAATTCGTTGAGAAAATCTTATATTACATACAAATATTTAGTGGAACTATGGGTTCTTTGTATTAACACTTTTATAGTTTTAAATTGCACTATATTTTTGTCAGAAAGTGCACACATTAATGGAGATATTAACTTTGTGGGGGACTCTGGTGGGAATATTTGCATAAATGTTTTTGATTATAATGCATTTTTTTTACTTTTACTACAAATAAATGGAAAGATAATATTTGTGTAAATACACACTACTCCGCCATGTAAATATAGACAGTGCAATCATGTAAAAAAGGGATCTAATAAAAATAAAAAAAAAATGAAAGACGTTTTGTAAATTAGTATTTAGAAAAAAAATTGTAATTCTTCACACCCGGGACTGTGTGGAGTGCCCATTTTGTTTATAGAGAACTTGCATAAACAATGAAAGAAACAGACATGAGTGGTGAACAGATTGGATCTGGAGAAAAAAAAACATAACAGAAACCATGAGTTGAGCATGAAAAATTCCAATACTTTTAGGCAATGTTATTTCATTGAGAAATTTGAAAGACAGATATGTACCTAAGAAACAAGCTCTTGAGAAGGATTCGAAATTTAAATTCCACACATACCTTAAGAGGGTTATAATGTCGAATGTGTTTTAAAGTTAGATAGAAATATGCATCCTAATCCAGATAATGTACCATACATTGGACATCTTTTGGAAAAAGAATGATTTTCTTGTCTGTTCACTTTTAATTTATATAATAAACTGAATTAATTTATAACAAACCACATGTATGCATACCACATGTACACAAATAATATAAATAAAAACTATGTCTGGAGGAGGTGTATAATGATGCTAAGAGGGTATGATTGATAATATATAGTAAGTATGGCAGCACGTTACAGTTATATTAAATCAACTGATTGCTACTCGCATGTTGCCCCCTGTAGTTAACATACATATTGTTGTCATGAATATCTTTTCCTACTTGTTTCTTCGACGTTTTATTAAATCAGAACTGGTCAAGACTTTGTATAACCTTATAAATTCTGACCTGGATAATTGGAACGCCTTGGGTAAATTTTGGCTCACCTTACTAGACTCAAAATTTGACACGGAATATTTTATATGTACATGTACAGACATAAGTGACTTAGATCAGATGAAAACGTCGACATTTGGTCAAAATCTCTTGAGTTCCTTTATAGAGTTGAATAAGATACATAGATGCAATATTACACCTTGAGGAGAAAATAATGGGTAACTCGAATTTTAAATTTGGCTGGAAAGTACTATTTTTTTATGTTTTTTATTGTATTTTTTTTTTTTTTTTTGATAATTTTTCCAAAAGTGGGAAAAAAGATAAAGAATATATGGAAAACCCATACTATTTCTTTTCAGTCATCTCTAGTTGTTTTTAATAAATTAAACGATAAGAGAAATTAGATAGCTCAATATAGCCAAATAAAGGCATATAAATATTCTATAATTCGATGATATTAACTTGTCAGAGAAGAAAGTGCCATTCGAATTTAATGACACTCATTTTGTACGAGAGGGCAAGGTTATGGCAACAAAAGATATAAAATTGAAACAAAAAAGAGTTTCTTTGAATTTCCATTGACTCCAAATTGTGAGCAAAAATGGGAAAATTTCTTCATAAACGAAAATATTTAATGGGAAAAAATATGGGTTTCATTAAAAGACAATTTTGGGAATAGACAAATTAAGCAACTGCAGTGGAAATTGCTCCATACTATTATTTATACCCAGGAATTGTTACAAACAATAAATGTTTCAAATGGTTCATGTCATTTCTGCAACGAATTGGAAAAATTGAATCATTTATTTGTTTTACATGTAAATTGGTGAAAGAAGTTTGGAACGATATTTTTGAGATAATTGCGTCTTGTGCACACATATGAATATTGACATTATACAAAATTCAGAAAGGTTATAATATTGTCATAACATTTATTAATTGAAACAATTTTGTTGACCGTCAAGTGGGCAATATGGAAATATAGGAATATTACCAAGTACCAAAAAGGTAATTTCTAAATTTATGATTTGTAATATGGAAATAAACACAGTTGCCTTTATATCAAGAACAAACACAGGTAAAATAGGGGGAAACCTATACCTCGAAATGGAAAAGGTTTTTCATTAATTTTTTATGCAGTACTGCAGTCTATAGTATGGATAGCATTATTTTAATAGCCATTTACACTCCCTCCAAAGTATCGTTACTTGTATAATATGAATCATATAATATGTATGTCCTATCATATTCGTATGCGCTCTATGCGTGATATAGTATTAGCTACATACATTTTTTTGTTACATTTTGTTACACAGTTCTGCAAGTTTCTCGCAAGAAATTACAAATACCCAGAACATTTACTTGTCAATCATTTTAATTACAAATTTTGAAATTGATACTGAAAAGTATTTTGACTTTCAAGTGCTTTTTTAATAAACATTATTTTTTTCAATATAGGACCCAAAATGTACGAGGATTGTGGTTCTGACAACTGTGCAAAACAATTTTATTTCCAATTCTAGAATAGGCTTCTGGGGCAGGGTTATGTTGCTACAAGATTTAAGTCATCACTACAGAAGTTTTATGGTCGTTATCATGAACTCGTGGATCGTTATGCTGTATCCATCAGCACCATGAGAACTGATTTATTCAACGAGTCATAGTTTTCCTTCCCTCGTTTGTCTACCACGGACTTAACTTTTTATGAGCAACTCGGCGGGTGTTTCTAGAAAAGCAAAGGACGCTTACCCTACCGGTGCACCTGGTCCATGCTCACAGTTTTTAGTGGAGTCCGAGTTGCTCATTTACTTTTGTTACTTTGTATGTATGATTTTATTTACTTTATGTTCTTTGTTGTGTATGTCTGTTTTCCATGTCTGGTCTTTGTCCCTGGATTACATTCTTTTGATTTCCGCTATAACCTTGGTTCCCTTGATTACTCTTTTAGAGCAAGTCCTGAAGAAACTCTCTTGATCTGATCTAAACCCTGCCCATAACTTGCAAGAAACCATAATTACTAAATTTCTCCTTTCTAAACCCTTGCCCCATTTTTAAACAATAAAAAAAGGAGTCGGTTTCAGTTCCTAGTTTTGAAATTGCACAGTGTGGTTTGCCTTGTTGTATTCAAGTGTTATCACAAAAAGTGATAGAACATTGTATAATTTGTTTGTAAAGGTTAGAATTTTGTTCTGGAATAGATGGTCAGCAGACTGACCTTAAGATTAGATAACCTTGCAGGTTTTATCGGGGAACTATCCATATCAGGTGTGAGCGTGCTAAGATTTCAACCTGAGGACACCACAGACTTACAAGATAAGTGTGTGTGTGTCCGGTCTTTTGCCAGGTTCAGACGTTGTTAGTCTGTGCAACGTCGGAGCATGATTTTATTCACACACATCAAAGAACTTAAAAAAACAAAAATATATCCTTTAAAAGAAACAAACGTACGTGATCAACACGGACTCTGGAACCACCCGTGCAGGAGCTCATAAAATTAAAGTCCCGGGTTGACGAAAGAAGAAAGGAAAACTATGACATGGTGTAATATTGAACGCAATCAAAAACCCCACAAAAGTAGCAGTCCCAGGAAAGATTCTGAAATCTTATTCTAACACAATTATCAAAGTTCTATATTGGTCATCCTTATTGGATTCTGTATGAATGCAGCAGGTTACGATAAATCCTGATACCGGTCTCTTTTCAAATCTATAAATAAAGTAAATATAGATTAACTACGGTTGAATTTATAAATCGTAATTATTGTACATTAATTTGATAATATATTTTTTTCAAACGAAATGGACATACTCTTCAGAAATTTTCACAATCTGACATTTTACTTGTGAATACTAGAAACAGAAATAAACACTATCCAAGAGGATTAGATAAAAGGAAGGTTTTTCGTTATAGTAGTTGTTTGCATTTTAATTACGAACGTGATATTGATTTAAGAGAACTATCAAGACAAAATGTGTTTATTAAATGGCATATAATGTTCTTCCTTAGTTGTATATCTCTTTTGATTAAACCGATTGATGAACACGTCTCTATCAGCAATTACATAAAACCGGAGGCAATGGTTATTAAATGTTTTTGATTGCATTTGAGCTATTCTACTGTCTTAAATTCTTAACTAAACGATTAAAAATTTTATGACTTACTTCCCATGCGAACGTAGCTGACAAATATGGGAAATATACCATAAATTGTACACAAGGTGTGGCTGAAGACATCGGGTGTTTGTATCATGACGACAAATCGGCATATTGCAAATATGTTGATCATATTCATACACTATTTTATTTTTCTCCTTTGGCATTTTCAGTAAGCACCTTTCTCATTGTATTATTAAGAAGCATTTTTTGTTTTGTTTATACATTTGGACACAATAGACAATATTCGGTTAAAACCACCGAAATTATATGGCGTCGTAATGAACTCGTGGATAATAACGGTCTATCCAACTGAACCATCGAAACTGATTTCTCCAACGTGTCATAGTTTTCCTTTCCTTTTTCGTCTACCCTGGATTTGATTTTTTATGAGCAACTGGGATGGTGTTTCTAGAAATACAGTACCGTTACACTTGTCCACGCTCTCAGTTTTCAGTGGAGTCAGATATGCTTATTTACTTTTGTTACTTTGTATGTATTATATTGTTTTTTTTTTGTTTTTTTTTGTATGTGTCCTTTTACCATGTTTGGTCTTAGTCGCTGGATTACATTCTTTTTACTGCCGTCAATAGGGACTCAAAAGGTCCATTGTATATACACAGTCTTATGGTTGTCTTGACACAGGGAAACCACCGTATTTACTCTCCCTTTTATCTTTTCTTAATTTATTGATTTGATCTCTATTATATCTTGCATTTAATGCATTTTTCTTTCGTAAATTTCAGTCCAGAATCTGAGTCGTTTTCCACCTATAATGACCTTGTCAAAAACAAATTCTATCTAAAAGATATTTTCGACCAATAGCTGTAATGCAAATACATGTATGGTTTTAATGGAAAATTGATCTTAATGCCGCACGTATGCACTAGGAATCAAGCAGAGATTACAGTCGAGCGACAGTTCGTGGAAAAACAAACTGGCAAAGGGACCAGAAGAAAGCAAAAAATAGCTTTGCGGATATGAATTCAGAATGTCAAAGATGATCAACTGATTAAACTTGTTCATTAGATCTTTATAAAATAGTGGTTATTATTCACGTACTACTGATAAATCGAACAACTACTTACCGAGTTATGGAAATGTTTGTCTTTTGTTTGACCATCGATAATTCGTGAAATAAAAATCCACTCTTTTTTTATCTTTTTTGACACTTTTGTTTTTTTTCCTTCTGAGAGGTGTTTAACAGTTTGTTCAAGTTAAATTGACCAGCAAAATGGCCGTGCTTGCATGTTTTGCAAAGATTGGCAGATTAGTTTAAGTATTTTCATTTTTAAATGTGTAAACCAGCTGCAAAATACTAGTTGTAAAGGATAACAAATTTCTGTTATGAGAATCAATGTTTTCAGAAAGAATAATCAAGGGAACCAAGGTGATAGCGGTAATCAAAAGAATGTAATCCAGGAACAAGACCAGACATGGAAAACAGACAAACACAACAAAGAACATAAAATAACTAAAATCATACATACAAAGTAACAAAAGCAAATGAGCAACTCGGACTCAAATAAAAACTGGGAACATGGACCAGATGCATCGGTAGGGTAATAAAGTCTGTATTTAATTTAAATCTTTTCATTTCCAATTGGGTCTAGGTAGCTAATTTTTGCAAGTGAAATATATTCCTAACCATCTTATGTATTCAAAGGACTTTACCACAAGTAATAGACAAAAGTTATTGAGTAAAGTCTTAGCTTGATAACATTTTGTACAAGCGCTTGGAAAGCTTGTCAGTTTTTCGAAATTTACACCAGTAATAAATATTTGTAGTTTATACCTGGTTTCACTGTTAATTCATTTAAAACCTGTTGTTGTCGTTTTTAATATATAACAAATGAAAACTTCAATTCAGCAACAACAAAAAAGGACGGTCAGTAAAAATACATTTACCAATATTATGGTAGCTTTTACTTTGATTTTTTTTTTTTTTTTGCATCTGTTTGATCTTTAAGGCTTACTTTAAATGATTCAAAGAACTTTCTTTACTTTTTCCGCTCATGCTTTCATAAATAAAATTGACTTATTTGTGTGTCTCTTTAAAGGAATATAGGGCCACATTACAAAACTCGGCATTTGAAAGCAGTATATTTCCTACAAATGATACGAAATTTAGGTATTAAATTTTAGTACATGCAATTTTTTTGAAGTCATTTCCTGCTATATCTTTTTAGTTGATTAAAATCCAAGTATCAGATTTTTCCTCAATAAAATAAAGGTGTATAAAACATCAGTTTTCATGCTTACATTTGTGATCTGTTTGTTGTTTGTTCACTAAACTTATTTGCAAGAAAAATACATTGTACTATTCATACGCAATGTCTGCAAATTGACATTTATGAACATGAATGCAATTAATTAAGTTACGAATAATACTTATTGTATTTTAGAACTACCAATTGTGAGGATATCAAGATAAATTGAAGAAAGAAAAATAAACACATTTATTTGTTATATCCATTGGTTTTGCTTATTTCAGGAATATTGGATAAAAATATCATGCATCTAAAGAATTACCAGGGATTATTTCGGGTATATTGGATGAAACTATTATGTATCTAAAGAGAGATTACTTCAGGTATATTGGATAAAAATATCATGTATCAAAATAATTACCAGAGATTATTTCAGGAATATTGGATAAAAATATCATGTATCTAAAAAATTACCATTGATTATTTCAGGAATATTGGATAAAAAATATCATGCATCTAAAAAATTATCAGGGACTATTTCAAGTATATTGGATAGAAATATCATGTATCTAAAGAATTACCAGGGATTGTTTCAGGTATATTGGATAAAAATATCATGTATCTAAAGAATTATTAGGGATTGTTTCAGGTATATTGGATAAAAGTATCATGTATCTAAAGAATTACCAGGGATTATTTCAGGTATATTGGATGAAATATCATATATCTAAAGTATTACCAGGGGTTATTTCCGGAATATTGGATAAAAATATCATGTATCTAAATAATTATCAGGAATTATTTCAGAAAGCCTTACATGTTTAAATAGTTTTGCTATATATACTTTTAACAATAACTTTTTACAATATAAAGCCATTATCGTTGGACGCGTCGTGCATTTAAATTAAATGTGAGATAAAATACTTTCAGATTTATCCTTATGATTGAATTTTGTCGAATAATGCAATGTATTTCTTAATCTTGAACACTTGAACTGTAAATTGGCCTTACTTTTGTTCAAAATCTTGCATCAAATATGCATTGTTTAAAATCCATTAATACTTAAAACTAGAGAATGTTATAACAATAGATTTTGTTTTCAACACTTAAATATTGCGCTTGTATATAACCTGATAACACCACAACACCCATCCTATTACCTCTTATATTCATGCATCATACCAAGTGCTCATCCACAATAATGTTTCGACGAAGTCAACTGCTTTTGGTAACTACGAAAACCATATTTGGTAAGATATTTTTTTTATTTCCCGTTCAAAACCGGAAAGCTTCAGCTAAAATCAGAACAACTTGAACAATTTCGTATAAAAGTAAGAAAAACCCTTGATATTGACATCAGTTCAGAAACTGTTCCTTCAAATTAAATACGCAAAGGTAAGTATATATATATTTTTAAAGCATGTTGTTATTCTTTGATAGATTTCGTGTATTTTTAGTTATTAAGATTTAATTTTCGTGCATTTTATTGCGACGAAAAATTAGGGGACAATTATTGGGCTTCTAATAGCAAAAACGATTATGTCGAATATGTATAAATATTGTCGTTTCGCCTAGTTTTGCACTCAGATATATTTTGTCTCGGATAGCTCGTATGCTTACAGTTTCCTATTGAATCTGTCTTTTGTCCGTCTCTCGAATTATTTGTTTATATATATTTTTTTTTTCAACTGTGGTCACTACTTACCCATAGTTAAATTTTAAGCATTAATAACTCATAATTTTTTGCATATGCCAACCTTATATTCGGATATTTATTTAGTTTTGCTTGGCTCCTATTTAGTAGAGTTTTGTCTTGAAGGAATAACATGATTAAAATGCATGTTAAAATTTGACAAGTGGTTTCAGACGACTGATGATTTAGTTAAGAACGTGTGAAGAAACCCGATATTCGTATTATAGACGAATTGCATTTTGACATAAATAAAATTATTGAGACCAAAGACGCAAAGAATCAATTAGTTTTCAAGAAAGGAATCTCAGGGAAACACCTTTTAGAAAATATTCCAGTATCGTAGATACTTACATTTTTAATAAACATTTCAATGCCGAGATACGTTAAGCGAAGTTATGGTTTCCTACATAATATTTTATTATGTACTCTGATAAGTTGTACATGTAAGTTTTGTGTTGTCTTCGTGATGCATGTATAAGACTTTATACGAATGCGTATCTGTTACTATCTTGCAACGGCGATTATTAAAACCGTTATTCATGATATGCATTACTCTCGTTAACCATTGCCAACATGTTGTACATACACGTCGTTCATTGGTAATTTATAGTCATGTTCTATCAAATACATGCCTTAATATGAACGCATAAAATTAAATGTTATAATTTTATTAAATTTCTTCTATGTAACTAGATTAGTGAGTAGAATGTCAAACTTATACATTACAGTTAAATACGTACAATGCCTTACAATTTATCTTAACCGTGTACAAAATGTTTAAGACAAAGTTGATAAAAACGGAGATTGTATATAAATGTAATAATGAAAAGAAAAATTATAGTATTGTATTCAAAGTAGTTATCTCTCTTCTGCGATAGGATAAGTGCATTTTTATTTTCGTTTTCATAGGAAAGAGTCTAATATTTATTAATGGTATATTTTGCCAATGGGGGAACACCGGAATTATAAGCACTTAAGTAAACCAGGAAATACTTCAACAATGCACAATAAAACTGCTCATTTTAAAATAAACAAAACAAAGAGGTTAGTGAATCTAAGATTTCAAACTATGATTTATTTAAATCCAAAAATACAACAGGGTCATGCTCGTATTAACAAAACATTTTTACGACGTATACTTGGTACGACTGTGTAGTCAATTAGACTACCATCACTACATGATGTAATAAGCTCATTAAGGCCTAGTGTTCGTCGATTTTATTTTTGATCCAAAATTTAACACTTTCACCGATATAACTTTACCACACACCAATACATCATTTAAAAGACTTTTTTTTTAAACAGAATTCGATACATTGTGATATTTGACAGGATGCTACAGTACTTTGGACAACAGACTTAAAAAGAGTTCAATTTCAATATCAAATTGGCCGAAAATGTGTTCAAAATCCTAAAGAAAATGGCCTAGGTCATGTCTTTTTTTTAAATGCACATCATGGGTTATATTCTTGTCTAAGTTTGTGATATTCAGTGAAACGAAAAAAAAAATCTATAAGTTTACATTATCTTCCCTGTATCAATTTCATTCAATGAAGCAATGTAGCGAATAGAGTCGTCACATCCTAAGATGTTGCATGATATTGATTTGTTGTGGCATGTATCGTTAATTCGATCTTCTATCCTACATAATAACACCAAAATGAACTGTCCCATACTACCATACATCGTGTACTAAGTTACAGTCCTAGATTAATCCTACGAGGAGGAATGATCCAGCCAGCGAAAGCTATAGTTTTATAAAGCCTTGCTGGCCGAGTGGTCTAGGTCGCTGGACTTCGTGCAGGCGGTGGGAACTCTACCATCTTACTAGCTACGGCGAGGATCAGCAGATAATGTTAGAACAAGGATGCATATATTATAAGTAATAAGCTGTCAGGGGGTCGCCTATGGTTATTTAGGCAGTCAGTAGATTCTGTTGACGGGTGAGACGTTATCCAAATTCCTCCAACAGATCTACAGGCTAAAAACCACTAATTCCACTTCCCATAGGCTTCTATGCTAATTTCACAATATTCAATGGCTTCTCTGGACTTTACCTTAACTTTAACCTGCAGAGGACTATATATCAGCATGATTCTACATATGTCAGCTCACAATCCTCAGAATGGCATGTGGGGTTAGCAGACTTGCAGTGCAGTACTGGTCACCGGAAGTGAAGTGTCTATAAATAGCATGGGAAATCCCAGTGTTTTCACAAGATAGGGGTATATTTAGAAATCATTATGGAGATTAGGCTTCACATCACAAGAAGCAAAATGCACCTATAAAATGTACAGAAATGTTTTTCCCTTCAGAAACTGTTTAAATTTTTTAAATGAGATGAGAACTTTTTTCACAGCACTATGAGGAACAGGGGTAATTTCTGCGTAGGACTATTTTTGCGTACGTTCCAAATGCTCATTGGTTGAATTGGTGGTCTGTAACCTACAGACTATCTAAATATATCATAGACGGTTACGATTTTTCGTAATATCTTTATTATGGGGAAATTAATTAATATTTTGTATCAAACGATATTTCTACTAGTTTTTTTTAAATCATTCGGTGGTTTCTATTTTTGTTTTTGTCAAAAGTATACATATTCTGGCCAGTGCCGTGATTGAACTATCTTTGTCATGTGCTACATGTATATTTGTCTTAACGTCACTTTCGTTGGTGGATGGATTTTCTATTTGTGGTCATTTGCGTATTGTTCATTTAAATATTGTCATCGCTGGCGGATAGATTTTCGTTTGCATTTGCATATTGTTGCTCCGGTTATTTGGACGAATGGTTTTGTCCAATCACGAGTGGTCAACACAACTGTACATCGTAGAAATATATTTGACGACTCTATTCACTACATTACTCAATCGGATTATAATTGATACAGGGTCTAAAAAATCCAAACGATGTTAGAACTGTCAAATTTGTGAAGATTGGTTTTTCCTCTACAACATCTATGACATCTATGACATCGTCGTCTGCACTAGACCGCTAGGTCAACTAGGCTATATAAAAATAAAGCTTTCGCAGGCCGGATCATTCCTTCTCATAGCACAAATATAGGGTTGTAACTTAGTATACGATGTAAGATAATACACGACAGCTACAAATGTGGATCGATATGGTGTTATGCGTCCATGCAATTCAGCACCACGAGAACTGACTGAAATGTTAACCGTGTCATAGTTTCCTTTTCTCTTCCGTCTACCCTTTACTTGACAACTCGGCGACAGTTTCTAGAAAACCAGAGTATGCTCACTCTACCGGTCTGCCTGGCTAATGTTCCCAGTTTTATCGAAATCCGGGTTGCTTTGTTTTCTTTCTAGTCGTTTTGCTTGGGTTATATTTCTTTTGATTACCGTTTGAATCCGGGTTCTCATGATTTTCCTTAAACATGGCACATGTCTCATCGGTAGAACAGACCATGCGTGATTACGTTTTACATGTACACTTTGTCTGATTTGCAGACCAAAGAGAAATAATTTTTTTCTAGTAATAAGGAACACAATGACATATGCTACACAATGTTTACACGTGTCGTAGCCTTTCCACTCAATACTCTTTTGTTTCTATTTTTTTTATTTTTCGTTTTGTTTTGTTTTGTTTTGTTTTGTTTTCTTTTGTTTCTCGATTCCCGCAGGTATCTCATTTACTTCAAAAGTGTTTTGGTAGAATTTTGAATATAACTACACAGAAAAAAATACAACATATAATTTAAAACCTCCATGAAAAATGCAAAAAAAAACATATTTATGAATAATAAATTAAAACAGATAATATTTGATAAATACAATATTGTAAAGTATATGATTTCCATCAGACTTAATTTATGAAAAATGTATGGTTTTATTGGCACAACCACATATACTTTTACACCGGACCTAAAAATGTGTTTCCATATGTTTTAAGGAAGTAGACCTAGGGTAGGGGACATAACTCTTAAAAATCATTAGAAAGTTTGTATGCTGCCTTTCATATCCATCTTATGTAAGCATCTAATTAACTTGGATTAATTTTATTTTGCTTCAAACAAAAGCTTGAGAGGTTTTGGTGAAATTGAATATGATACAAACATATCACTGATTTCAAGAGTTATGTCCCTTACCCTAGGTCTACCTCCTTAAAACGTCGTAATTGTCCTGTTTACCAAATGTATGTGGCTTCTGTTGTTACATTGCCTTGCATTAGAAGCGAACATATTGCCTTGCGTTAGAAACAAACATATTGCCTTGCGTTAGAAACGAGAATATTTTGCTATAGTTGTTTTAAACCAACATGTTTTCCAGTGCTTCATTTATTTGACGATCTGGTAATTTATGGCCTGATATTATTTATCGGAAATCCGTTTCATATTGTGTCTTTTAAATATCAAAGTAATCGTTAAATAGTCAAATGCTGGTGTTGCTACAGTGCCTTACTTTCACAAGAAAAGACGCATGAAACATCACATGTAAAGCAAATTATCCAATGAGATTAGGGTGTTTAAATATATACACAGTAAGTGTATATATTTGATTTTATTATCACAGGATATGAATTATATATATATATATATATATATATATATATATATATATATATATATATATATATATATATATATATATATATATATGATAGAGTACTCAAGGGAACCAAGGTTATGCCGGTAATCAAAAGAATGTAATCTAGGGAGAAAGAACAGACATGGAAAACAGACATAAACAACAAAGAACATAAAGTAACTAAACTCATACATACAAAGTAACAAAAGCAAATGGGCAACTCGGACTCCACTAAAAATAGAAACGTGGACCAGGTGTACCGGTAGGGAAAGCGTCCTTTGCTTTTCTAGAAACACCACAAAAAGATACGATGATTGGTAGTTTTTAACGACCTTAATTACCAATACAAGCCTCTCACGGTTGATGTAAGTGGGTTAGTAGAACCAACAGGTGTTGGTGTTGGTGGTGGAGTCAAGCCTTCGGGGTACCTGACCGACGAACTCGGTCAGAGTATATCCTACTAGCGGCTGGGCTGCTGTGTTGACGCTCTGGCCTACTCCCAGACTCCACGTGGGTCCGAGAGCGTTTCCTCACTCTAACTGTTTGGGAGTACGTCAACGTGTCTGAAAATATACCAGTTAATTTTTATATATCTGTTAAATCAACTTCTTTGTTCAAATAGGTGCATTGTCATTATTAGTTAGGGTAGATAATACCTATATCATACAGTCATCTTGCAAAATTATACAGACAGTTATATAATATATATATTAAGATTGTTTGAAATGGTGTAAAAAATAATATATTTGATTTATTTCAAATGAATTTTGATATTTAAAAAAATTATATTTTTTCAAAGGGAGATAATAGGCTGGAAGGTTATGTGATTGGTGGAAAAAATTGGGAATTTTAGTTTGTTTTTTTTTAAATTGCAAAATGACCTCAGTTTTCGTTTTGATGTATGTAAGAATGTCAATAAAGAGTACTTTGCAATTTAATATATATATAGATATCATTTTACTTTGTTTTTGTTCATCTATTACCATTAATACACATAACTTCTTCACTACTCTATGACCAACATAGATGTTTATTACAGATTGTGCCATTTTTTTTTCATTACATTTGGTCAGAAATCCATAAAATTCATCGGAATTTTACTACCTCCATGAAAATATTTTTATTCCAGCTTATATTGATTCGGAAAACATGTGCGATGTGTGTAAAAACACACCTGCAAATTTTAAGAGAAAGGATTGCCAACATCGATATTGTGACGAGTGTGATCAGAAGCATTCGTCATTAGAATGCCCTATTTGTACCAGAGAATGGTAGGTTTGGTTTTATTGTTACTGTCATTACATACAGACCTTAAAAATAAAAAGCAATCTATCTTTTTTTCTTTTCAGAAGATATGATGTCACAAAATCTTTTGTATTTATGGTTTGCTTCCCTTAGGAGCCAAACATTTTCTTACCTCATTATCATTAGCGTCCATTTTAAGTATTAAGGTGGTAGACCTAGGGTAAGGGACATAACTCTTGAAATCAGTGACATGCTTGTATCATTTTCTATTTCACCAAAGCCTACCAAGCTTTCATTTGAAATGAAATCTGTCCAAGTTACTGTGATGCTCACATAAAATTGATGTTAAATGTTGAATACAAACGTTCCGATGCTTTGTAAGAGTTGTGTCCCTTACCGTAGGTATTCTTCCTTAAGTAGCACTCCAGTCAAGAACAATGCAAAATGTGATTATTTACATATAATATATTTTTGCAAGATTTTTTGTTCAGTGAATTCATTTCTTATTATACTAGATTCTATAATATCTGTGTTAAGTCCATGACCTTTATACATATGAATTAATTCATCCTGTTTACTGATTACTGTAGCATTGAACCTCTTACTAATAACTCCAGGACGAGTGTTAATTTGCTTATGGGAAACACCTTTAAATGTGTACAATAATCGAGGTTAAGATAATAAAGATGTATCTTGAAACTTGTATTCCTCAGGACCCAACCTGGAATATGTGAATAATGAATGGCATTAAGACACACCTCTGATTACAGCAAAATGTATTATAACTTTAGCAAGAGTAATACCTAATACGGTTATAGAATTAAGAAGGCAAATCAATTTATGACAAATAATAGAATTTTACAAAATGTAACAAATTTTACCTTTTACAGTAATCATTGGAGCAAAGAACTCCATAGAATTTGATAGTGTTCATTATGATGTAACAAAGTTGTCCGCGCAATCGAAAAGAAAGTAGTGAAATTAAATTAATCACCTTTTTCAGTGAAATTACATAATTACAATCATAAATCACGCTATACCACAAATGGACTTTGTTCTATTTATCAGTCTAGGATTTAAACATGGTGTACTCAATATCATGTTTTACACTAATTGAGGCCTAAATTTCTTTTACAGTCTCACAACTAAACACAAAAATTAGCATCAAAATGATGTTGAGGCTTATCAGTATAATGTGTTTTCATAAGCTGTAAGACCAGTTAAACTGTTAAGTCAACTATAATTCTGTCTGTGACGCAGATTGTATCATTCTTGAACATTGTTAATTTTCAGTTTCAATGAATTATTTGAACACAACTAATTTTCCTCTAATGCAAGTTTTAGCGGTGGATCCTGTGGATGGTCCCAAGGTCCCAATCCCAGAAACCAAGCCCTTTTGTGGAAAAAAATTGTTAATTCAGAAAAATTCAGGACAAATGAGCACATGATAGCCTGAATCTTAATTTAAAAATGTCTGGATCCGCCCCTGTGTATGAGACTTTAAAGTTGAAGAACACAACAGAATATCAATTGCAATCTTTTCTATTTGATCATAAATACAGAAGACCAACAAGACTGTTAAACAATACTTATTAATGTTTGGGATATTAAACTTTTAGAAATATAATGAACGTAATTTTTTCCAGGGCTTCAATAGTAAAACTAAAATTTCCCGTAAAAATATATACATCTAAATTCGGGGCAAAAATTAGAAAATATGTCTTTCTTCCTCATAAATCCACAACTATTTTTCACACCTGATAAATTTTCAATATTTTTGGTCATTTCTCAATTTCTAGGTGAAATCATCATAGTCCCCTTTTTGTAATTATATGAAGTATGTATAAAGCTCGAAAGAGACATTAGAATATGCTAACAGGTAGAATGCATAGCCCAAACATCATTTTGATGCGAATTTTTGGGTTTAGTTGTAAGCCTATTTAAGTGTTCCATAAATATTGATATCACATGCACCGAGCTGTCATAATTGTATATAAACGTCAGTAATAGAGAAAATTGAAATCGCCGCATACTTTTTGTACTTGACTGTAGATCATAGAGAAGGAAACCTGATTATAATATGTGAAAAGCATAATGAAATAAAAATTGAAAACTTTCGAGTTTTTTTACAACTGCAAACATTTTTTTTTCGGTACATAGGCTTAATGGTAACACCCTATCGTCGCTGGAGTCCGTTAACCTTTCTTTATTTACGAAAACTTTATTAAAACTTTTGAAGTATAACAAATTGCTCTTGGGGACATGGCGGAGCACCCCATGATTTTTGACCCACCCCTTTGAAAAAGAAACTTAAAAGGAAAAACGGGTGTTGTCATTATAATTATTAGAAAAGTGTATTGTTGAACCGATTTGATGATTGGATGATTCAGATGTCAATATGTTTCTTTTAAAATTCTGTTTTAAAGGGTTTTGTTACAAAGTAGATTTATCATCAGCCGTTTTGGAGTTTAAAGGGTGAGAAATTGAGTCATACCCCAAAAACAAACTGAGGTCACATTTTTATTTTTTTCATTGGATTCTTTATGCAAAACTGTCTGTATTTCAGAAATCTCAGGTTTTGAGTTATGAGGGGCCAATAGAACTACGCCTCAAAAATTATATTTCTAATACATTTGTATTTAGCCTTATTTTGATTTTTCATTGTTACTGGGATCGTACGCAACTGTCTTTCATCAGCAACCTTAAAGCATCACTTTTATTATCTTTAATTGAATTTAAAAGTGTGTGCTATATTGTGTCAAAAACAGTTTTTGTGACCTAAAAAAAACTCTTTTTTGGCTTCTCTAAAACAAAGGATTTAAAAAGACAATTGAATATTTTATCTCCGCAGATCATAATAATTTTATACTAAATTTTAATGAAGTGCTAATCAGGTAGGTGCATTGTTATGTTGTGATCAGTAATGGGTCTATTTCTCAGTAAAAAAAATGTAGCATTGTTATGTTGAGTACAGCAATTGGTCTATTCAGGTAGGTGCATTGTTATATTGAGATCAGTGGTGCATCTATTTCTCAGTCAGGTCGGTGCATAGTTATGTTGAGATCTGTAATGGGTCTATTTCTCTGTCAGGTAGGTGCATTGTTATGTTGAGATCAGTAATGGGTCTATTTCTCAGTCAGGTAGGTGCATTGTTATGTTGAGATCAGTAATGGGTCTATTTCTCAATCAGGTAGGTGCATTGAAATGCTGAGATCAGAAATGGGTCTAATCAGGTAGTGGCATTGTTGTGTTGAGATCAGTAATGGGTCTATTTCGCAGCCAGTTAAGTGCATTGCTATGTTGAGATCAGTGGTGCATCTATTTCTCAGTCAGGAAGGTGCATTGTTATGTTGAGATCAGTAATGGGTCTATTCAGGTAGTGGCATTGTTATGTTGATATCAATAATGGGTCTATTTCTCAGTCAGGTAGGTGCATTGTTATGTTGAGATCAGTAATGGGTCTAATTAGGTAGGGACATTGTTATATTGAGATCAGTAGTGGGTCTATTTCTCAGTCAGGTCGGTGCATTGTTATGTTGAGATCAGTAATGGGTCTAATCAAGTACATGTATATGACTGTTATTTGCTTACTATGAATTTGTTTCCCAGTTATCATTACTTCAGTACTTTGATTCTAAATAAAGCCTTTATGTTTCATTCCAGTACCAATACCTATAAAGGGTTTGCAGTAATATGTGTACATGAGAAGTTTCAGAATAGTGCGCAAAAGCAATTACCCAATGCATTGAATGATTTACAAAATATGAAAACAGTCCTAGAGAATTATTATCACTGCACTACTTTGACTTATAAGGACAAGGACAAAAATTTCTATGATGTCACGTTATACGACGAGAGTAAGTAATTGTAAAAAAATAAATTTTCAGCTTGTCTGTAGCTGTTAAGATTAAAACTATAATTGAAATAAATGCCTTTTGACTTTTTTGGAATAAATTAGATATCAAATTATTTTCACTTTTTATTAATTATTAACAAAAACTTTGGGATATTTAATCAATTTTAGAACTTGTTAATAAGAAAACATCTTGCTTTTAAAACTAAGGCTGAAAATATCTATTAGCAACAGTTAGAAATTTCATACCTGTCCATTCATGTAAGAATCGGGCACTACTGTGTGCTTATACTTAAAAAAGTATAGGAAATATAGAAAACATTCTTAAAGATACAACTTCTGATGTACAATGCTACTTTGAGAGAGTGTTATTACTCAACTATATATAATCAATTTTTAAGTAAAACAGTTCTTTGTTTCCAAACTGTGCACTTCAATTAAATATTGATGTTTCTAATGTAAATAGAATGTAACCGAGCTTTAAACACAAATCTTTGTTTTCGATGTTGCACTGTAACAGTAGGGCCTTCATGATGTTTCTTTTTGAGTAAACTATTTTTGTATGATTTGCTTTGATGATGTGACGTCTTTCACGTCAATCGGTCAGAACTTCGAGATCCAAATTATCCCTGACAAAATAACGTTTTGATAACAAACCAATGCTTTAGATTTGGATTTGATTCCATAAGCAATTCAATTATAGGGAATGTTTCTATTTTATAGTAGGTTATGCATGTACGAAATAATCTGGTTTAGTCCAGTTTTCACTAGTTTGCGGTCAGTAAGTGTGAACTGTCGCAAACCACGTCATTTTGTATAACCTGTTTAAAAATTAGTAGCATTTCAAAACTTCAGTTTATATATTTTAGAATATGTTGTGATGTGCTGAAATGTGATCTGCTAACGTCAAAGTAAAATATGCTTTTTTCTGTTGTTTTTTTTTTTAGTAAAAAATGCCATGCAAGGGCATAAGTATGGATACTTTATGTTTGTATTGAGTACACATGGATTTGAAGAGATTGGAGGGAAACCTAGAGAAAACATACAGAAATTGGAACTCAGTTTCTGCACATATGACCATGTATACTCAACTCAACGACTTATGGACACAATAGCTCAAATACCTGAAGTCATGGATATTATGAAGATCTTTATAATACAGGTACGTGTAATATGCTTGACAGACTCGCTTTAGTGCGCTCCTTGGTGCACCTGGTTCATGCTCCCAGTTTTTTGTGGACTCCGAGTTGTTCATTTTACTTTTTTGCTGTGTATGTATTATTTGGTTATTCAATGCACAAGCACTTGGGGCCAGGATCCCCCCCCCCAAAAAAAATAGAAAATTCATCGTGTTAAACCATTATTTGCAAGTTCTGTTGATTGTATGGTAATTTTCGCAATTTTGACTCTCCCCGAAATTCACATATACACCATACTATGGTATATATATATATATGATATTCGGGGAAGGTCAACAATGCGAAAAATGGCAAAATTGTGTCGAAAACTTGGTTATAATGGTTGCTTATGAAAAGATGATTTTTTTTTATTTGTTTGGAAAAATAATGAAAAAAAAACTGAAATCCTGAACCCAAATGCCGGTATTTTTATGCTCTTTGTTGTGTGTGTTTGTTTTCCGTGTCTGGCCTTTTTCCCGGGATTACATTCTTTAGAATTCCGCTAGAATCTTGGTTCCCCAGATTACTCTTGGACGTATTATCAACTGGGTCCACTACTCTTATTTATGGCCAGAAATAGCTTGAATATTCATATTGAACTTGATTCGGGAGCTTAAATATAGGATCATGGAAGTTCCACTTTCGTATGTGTTGCAAATACGATTGAGAATCAAACCAGTCTCTGTCCGAAGATTTAAAAAAATTGAATCATAGCTTTATTTTCAAGATAGGGATGACCAAAACAGTCAACAGTTCACGAAAACTACCCATAATTCTTGGGTACCTATATAGTGTGAAAAAAGTGAATCGAAACGAAATGAAATCGAAATAAAACAAAACAAATTGAAACAGAAATGAAATGAAAAAGAAAAATAACGTTTTTAAATACGTTTTGAAGTTTATACACGATACATGTACACATTTAATTCACCCTAGTATTACGTTAACAATAAAATGATACACATTTTTCTGTCGGTCATTTGTTACTGAGGGACATACATGTAAGTACGATAATTCTTTACCAATGCCGGAAAATCCGAGCAAAGATTTCGGAACTTAACGATTACGAGCGTGTCTTGACTATTCAAACCGAATATATTTCTAAGGACCTTACAAATGTATTTATATAAGTTTGAAATTTTCCCAATAAAAAGGGAGGATGATGTAACAAAATCACTGGTTTCATTGATTATCTTAAGATATGATGAATCACCCTCTGCCTGATTTTTAGGCAGAACCGTACTTTACTCAACCAAATCGGTTTGTCGTTGGTTTTTATTTCAAACGGTGTCTTGTACAGGAATGGTGGAGCTATACACCTCTGCTCTGTCCCGGAGATGGCAATAATCGTTTCAAGTTTTTTTGTTTTTTTTTTTTTTTTTTTTTGTTATTATTTTTTTTCTGTGATTACAAGTTTAAGTGTAAAGTGTTTTTTTCCTGCTAAATAAACGATGATCAAACCACATAAATACATTTAGTTTAAATATGGTATTGTATTTGAATGTTATAACTGCGTTGTGACATTTTCGCTATATCCTCTGATTGTTTTACTTAAAAAAGGTAATAGGGACCTAAATAACTAATCCGACATTTTTTTCTTAAAATTTGCATGTGCATATAACATGGTGAAATACAGAGATCGAAAAAACAAGATATGTAGCCGATGTAGCTTCAGGGATACGGCTTTCGGAATATTCAGGAAACCACTCTATATTTTTTTTATAGAAATAACGTTAAAATGCTCAATATATTTCAAATTTGTAGTTTGCATACTTCCATCATGTAAAGTAATTCGACATTTTTGGCAGGAACTTCAAAATTTATATGTAGATAAAGTCACAACATGAAACTACTGACACTCTGTTATTAAATTAAAAGCGGTCTCCAAATAAATTTGAACAGGATTGAATCGCTTCAGCATTCAATAGTTTCACCCAAATTTAGACTTTTCGGGAATAGTGTGAAGTGAGTGTCTGTAAGTTGATGAATACATTGTGACGGGTGTTTCAAGGATCTTCCGGTGACAGTGTGATATATTTTTGACACAAATCCCAGTAATGACAACCAGCGTTTAACAAGTAAAAATAAATACATATAACGAATTCAAAGATATAGTATATTATGGGCCACTTGTGTAGTCGCCTATAGTATTTATACATTTCATGTATATCAGTTATTGATTCTATGGGATTGTTACATCAGTCGAAACTTACGAAGTAGTATGTGTAAACAATTGAGATTGTGAACCTAACAAAATAGTAGGTTTTCGCAATAGGTTATAAGCAATACGGCTGGTGTAGTTCGGTTCTCACTCTCCCTTGGATACTTGTAATCCTTGGAAGTACGCCTTACATGAAAAATAACATATGTTGAGAAGTGGCACAAACAGTTTCCTTATCAATACTTTTTGCCCCTAACGAAGGCTGTAAGGCCGAAAATTGGGCTCACATTTTCCATATATCTACGTTTTATTTATATTTTATTTGTATTAGTTCTCCTTTTAAGCTCATCTGGCCGTAGGCCAAGCAAGCTATTGTCATCACTTGGCGTCGTCGTCGATAACAATTTATTCAAACAACTTCTCCTCTGAAACTACTGAATAAATTTGCGTGAAACTTCTAATGATTGTGTCTTAGAGTATTCTGCACAAATGATTGTTTGGATTTTTGATCGGTTAAAAATCATGGTCACCGTCACTAAAAATAGAACATAGCGATCAGACGGTATCCAAAACCGTTAGGTTTAACAAAATTCTAACAAGGGTTAAAGTATTCAGCATTATGAGATCTATCTGTGGTCAAATTATAGGTGAAAATATGTTGACCCATATTGATATTGGAGTTATTGCCCTTTTTGAACATTTTTTGCTGTTTTTGATGTTATTACATTAAAAAAAATCCTCTCCTCAGAAACTACTTCACAGAATTCAATGAAAGTTAGTATTCTTAATTTTTAGTGTATCCTGTGCAAAATGATTGTTTGGATTTTTGATTGGTTAAAAAACATGGCCATCGTTACTAAAAATAGAACATAGGGTCGGACAGTAGTTTTGTGCATATATCTCCAAACCTTTAGTTTTAGCTAATATCTTTCAATTGCTGAAATGATCCATATTATAAGGCCCACAAAAGTCTCCAAGGGATCAAAGTTGTCAGACGACTCCATATAAGAGTTATTGCCCTTGAGAGGAGAAATATGACAGGGTTTTGTTTTTAAGTTTCCAGCTAATATCTGGAAAACTTTGACAAATGGAATGAGACTTTCAATTCCTGTAACCATTCTTATTATAAGGCCTACAAAAGTCTTCAAGGATCAAATTGAAATTTTCAGACGACTCTGTGTTATTGACCTTGAAAGGCAAACAATTATGTTTTTAGCAGTTTTCAGCCAATATCTTGAAAACTATAATAGATAGAATGAAACTTTCATTTGATGAAATGATCCTTATGATAAGTTCTACCAAAGTCTTCCTGGAGTCAGAATTGTTGGGCAACTCCTTGTTAGAGTTAATGCCCTTCAAATGAAAAAAATGACCCGGTGAGCCTCTTGTTACCTTTTAAACTTGGCTATTTTTCACTAATTTATTACACCTATAAATGTATAGCTTTATATGTCAATGTGACTTCTCTTTGATACGAAATACTTGGTGAACAATAGTACACTGGTTTATTTTGTAATTTTTTAAAGAGTTGAAAGACAAATTGCATTGAATGATCGAAGTAAGCATAGTACATGATAACAGTTTTATCCGTTAACATCTTACGACTTTCACGGGATCCAGCACTAGTTTGTATTAAGTACAATAAATAGCTACATGCATATTCCTGTTACTTTTTGCCAAAGAACAAACAGGATACGAGTTTTTTTTTTTTTTTTTTTTTTTTTTTTTTTTACGGAACACTGGACATTGCATAAAAGAATAGAACGGCATTTATAACTTGAATTATTATTAGAATTGACATAATTATGTAAAATTCTATAAAGATACCTTTTGTCTAATACATGTGCTGTTCATTTAGCACTAGACCCCTATATGCACAGCATGCATTGCCCACCCGTGTGTGGATATGCCCTAATGCCTCTACACCTAGTTGGGATAGTTGACTTAAACTTACATTGGCTTCGTCAGGAGGCAGAACATCAACTTTTGATACATGTAAAATGGAGCAGATCTCTTCAAGATGTGAAAGTAAGGCGGGGAGCTGATGTAGGAAGTGATCACCATCTTGTCACAGCTTACATCAAACTGAAACTTCAAAAGTGCGAGTGAAAAAGTATGATATTGCTAAATTAAAGGATAGAAGCAATTCAAACGAGTTCAACATAAAATTTAGAAACAGATATCAGCTATTAGTTAGAAAATAGAAATGGGGACGACTTAAACTCAGTAGAGAAACAGTGACATCAGATAGAAGAAATATACAGCAAGGCTAGTGAGAAGGTTTTGGGATTCAAAGGACAGATAGAGTGGATCACACCGTTAAGACTATTGACGAGGGAAAACAATTTTAGGAAAAATATTTGCAGTATACACTCAGATTAAAAGACAGATTGAAGGGGCAATACTCCAAAAACAAAAAGGAAGTGAAGAAAGACACCAAGACAAATCGACAAACTTTGTCGACATTGCATGGCAAAAGAAGCTGAAAAGGCCGCTTCAGACGAGAGAATAGGGGAAGGTTTCCAAATAACAAAGCAATTATATAGAAAGAGAAGTAATATCAATATGCTATCAAGGAACAAGCAGGGCACACTAAGGAACAAGATGGATTGAGCTTTCACCACGTTTCTTATCAAAACTGACCCTAAAGTAACAACTGCTATAACAGAGGCTGAGGCAGACCGATAAAGGAAGAACTATTGAAAGCAATTAAAAGTCTGAAACACAACAAGGCCCTTTAGAAAAGGTCAGCTATATCAGCAGAACTTTTCAAAGCATTCTAAACTACTGATATATTACTGTCACTGGAGAGAAGGTAACACCATCAAACTACCAAAAAATGGTGATCTCTATAACTGCAACAACTGGAGAGGCACCAACTTACTCTCAATACCGAGCAGTGTTCAGTAAAAGTTTGATCGATAGAATAAAGACTGCTGTAATAAACTAAGAAAAGAACAAGCAGGAGTTAGAAAATAAAAGAGCTGCTGCAATCAAATATTTGTATTTAGAAACACCATCGAGCAATCCACAGAATGGCAGTTTCATGGTAAAATCTGGAGTACGTCGAGGATGTGTAATGTCATATCTCCTCTGCAGAATGACAATTGACTAGTTGTGAGATCAAGCATAAGTGAAGGAAACACCGGAAGTGGATAGACCATATTTACACATTCAGATTATGTAGATGATGCAGAGATGATATTAGGTTTATATTACTGGCTTGGAAATTACAATGTACAAACATGAGAAATATCAAACAAAATAATGAAGATCAAAGACTAAGTCTTCAACGTCGCAAATAGTCAAATATTCTATGCCTCTGGTTAAGTCTTGCTTTCATCATCCGAAATGGCAAGAATGTGATATGCTCTAAAATTGGGCGACTTCCGCTTGAATTAGATTCCTCTTTCGTAACCATTATGACCCGAATGTTGTTTCAATCAAAGCAACTGGTTACAATGAAGTGCGGATAATGTTTTCGTTCCACAAGTTTCTTTCAATTTTTTAGCGATCTTTGGGTCGCTTCTAATATTGACAAGGGAACCAGATTATGAACCAGATTAAACAACTAGCAAAGGCTATTTATGTATATATATATATATATATATATCGGGGCCCTGATACTATATATATATATATATATATATATATATATATATATATATATATATATATATATAGATAGATATATATATATAAACGTCTCAGAATGTGACGACTCTATTCACTACATTGCTCCATCGGATCAAATTGATACAGGGAAGATACGTAAATATATAGAAAGGTCTGAAAATTTTCCAACTGTCAAATTTGCGATGCAGATATTTGGTCGTTCCTTCCGCGGGACTCGAACTCGTACCGCTGTGACATCTATGGCAATACCGCCTGCACAAAGTCCAGCTACGTAGGATTAATCTAGGGCTGTCATTTAGTACACGATGTATGGTAGTACGGGACAGTTCATTTACATGTTATTATGTAGGACTTTGTGCATGCGGTGTTGCCATAGATGTCACAGCGGAAATAAATACATAAATGATACCTGAAAATATATATGATTTGTATCAACAAATATGTGTTAAAATGATTCATATTCCACAAATAATATTTGATAATTACTAAATTTTGAAATCCTTCTGTTTTTATAATGTTCAGGCTTGTAGAAGCAGATTTGGTCAATCAGATGTTGAGAATATGGACCTGGGATTTGATGTAGCATTGCAATCTCCAACATCAACAAATATCACCAATTACGATTCGGCGGGTTCTTGCCTTGCAACTGCGAATACAAATCAGTTACAAATGATAGACTTGTCATTTCCATATATTGATGACTGTGTAGTTGTTTTTGGATCAATGTCGGGTAAGGTGTTATATGTGTTTATATTTTCGATCTGATTACATTTAAGTACATAGCAATCATTAGGAAATTATGACACTCCAAGAATAAATTATATCTAAATATTATGTACTGAATAGAAGAGCTTTAAGTTATATTGTAACCATCTGTTTTCAGCCTTTCAGCAATCTGACAATAAATGCCATAGTAGTATAGTACGAGTTTTAGAAGTCGTATTTTTCGGGAGGTGCAGGGAGGTAAACATGCGCATGACGTCACATCCGGTGGCCGTGGACCGAAGGGAGAGGGGGACCGAAAGTGGACCTTGGGTATGACCGGAAGTGGACGTAGATGGGAATAAATTTCTATAAATGGGAACAGGGGGCACTTTGATGTGGGAAAGGGGGGCTTAAAGGTTGGGAAGGGGAAACCGACCTACGTTGGTATTCTCATTAAAGTGTCCTGATTAGTGTCATTATGTAGTATGACGTTATATAACAGGTAAGTTTAAAAAGGGGGAGGGGTATTATGACAAGAGTTATCTTTCTTTGTTTATATTGCTTTTTTTAATTCTACATTATTAACGTTAATATTGTTTTTTTTAATCATTTTTGAAATTATTTGTTTGTAATTTCATTGTCATTGTGGAATAATGTCAAATTGGTTGGACACTTTGAATTCTAGATTTTGATTTGCTTTTCCTTGTGCTCAAATGATTGTGTAATTTGAATAAATGTCTCACTGATTAGACAGATGTTTGAAATTTCCCGTTATACTGGTGATTTCAATAGCCCATGTGTTGATTTTTAACTGTTTTTTATTGTGCTTTATAACTACATTACATGTGTAAGGAGAATGTTGTGCAATGTTTATCTCTCGGACATTAATTTTTATCGTTGTTTTAATTATTTTTGTTTAATTTTGTTTAATAATTTTTGTATAATTCAGTTTGAATAATTAATGTTGCTTTTTTGACTAACTACTGAAAGATTATCCTGACAATTGTAAGGTTTACAAAATTCAAAGTGTCCAATCAATTTGACATTATTACTCAAATTAAAAAAAACAATAAATGTTAATAAAATGTAGAATTTAAAAAAGCAATATAAACGAAGAAAGATAACTCTTGTCATAATACCCCTCCCTCTTTTTTACTGACTTTATAGCTGATCTGATCCAAAAGAAAGAATACCGTTTGGCTAGATCCTTTAATCTCAGTTTCCGCTATATAGATGACGTATTATCTTTAAACAATCCTAATTTCGGGGATTTGGTACATCGTATCTACCCCAAAGAACTTGAGATAAAGGATACTACAGACACTGTGAAGTCGGCTTCATATCTTGACCTACACTTAAGAACTCGATGATAAAGGTAAACTATTGACCAAACTTTCCGACAAGCGTGATAACTTTTCATTCAGAAATGTCAACTTCCTTTCATCTGTGGCAACATCCCTTCAGTACATGCGTTAGGAGTGTTCATACCACAACTCATACGTTATGCCAGAGCTTGCCGAAACTACGCAGACCTTTTGTATCGCACTATCTCTAACAAATATGCTTCCGGAACAGTGTTATGTTGCTACAAGATTGAAGTCATCATTACAGAATTTTATGGTCGTCATCATGAACTCGTGGATCGTGATGGTGTATCCATGCGCACCATGAAAACTGATTTATTTAACGGGTCATAGTTTTCCATTTCCTCGTTTGTCTACCCCGGTTTTGACTTTTTATGAGCAACTCGGAGGGTGTTTCTAGAAAAGCCGAGGACGCTTACCCTACCGATGCACCTGGTCCATGCTCCCAGGTTTTTAGTGGAATCAGAGTTGCTTATTTGCTTTTGTTATTTCGTATGTATGATTTTAGTTACTTTTTGTTCTTTGTTGTTTATGTCTGTTTTCCATGTCTGTCTGGATCACATTCTTTTGATTACCGCTATAACCTTTGTTCCCTTGATTACTCTTTCTGTTATAGAACGTCATACTACATAATGACATTAATAAGGACACTTAATGAGGATACCAATGGAGTTCGTTTTCCCCCTCCAAACCTTTAAGGCTCCCCTTTCCTACATCAAAAGGTCCCCCATCTGTCCACTTCCGGTCACGATATGCCCACTTCCGGTCACGATATGCCCACTTCCGGTTCCCTTCCCCATCCCGTCCACATCTACCGGATATGACGTCATGCACATGCGGGTATTTTTTCCTACACCCCCGTAGAGTGCGACTTCTTAAACTCATACTTTACTTCTGACAATAGTACGTAATTCATTTATGCTGAAAATGGCATTATTTTTCTTTACTCATGTGAAAATTGCTGAAATTAAGGGAATAATGTTATAATAAAAGTATTTGGATTAAAATCATTTCTAAGTTTAAATTTCAAATTTTATATTATATCATCTTCAAACAAGAAAAGCTAAAAAAAATAAACTAACAAGTTTGATTATTTCTGTTTGTTCAAGTATCTGTTTCATTTGCTGATATAAGAATACTGATATGTAACTTTCATAACTATATCATCATAAATTAAGGAGCTGTCTTTGTAAGAATCATGCAAAATCTGAAAAATGTGATACACCCCAAAAAAGGCTACATATTTTTATTTTTGTAATTAGGTTGTTTTATGGGTCTATACTATGAAATGTGTAATTATTCATTCAAATCTGCCTGCTCTTGGGAGATAATCCATATTGAAAATCTAGTAGATTCTATTGTATTTGAGTGCCATTTATAGAGTTATCTCCCTTAATTTTGAAATCTACAGTGCATTCTATATATGTTTTTATCTCCTAAGAGCACGGGTTATATGAAAAACCACATGTTAATTTCTGTTTACAATGACATTTCAAACAAAATATCAAAAATAAAAATATGTAGGCTTTTTAAACATGAATCATATTTTGCATGATCCTTAGCTGGAGTCCTACTTAAATGTTTATAGGAAAGTATGCATACACTTACAATGGTAGAGGGTGCCTGATTACTCATATGCACAGCAGCCTACTATCCCTTGCACAAGAGAAAACAGTTCACATTTTAGATGTTCTAACAAATGTGAATTTCAGCCACAGCAGCTTCGGTGTTCCAGTGTTCTGTGATTACACTCGTAAAGGGTGTGAGCGCTATTTAGATGTTCTTGGCGAGGAACTCAAACACATCCCAGCAGATAGAATGATGCAATTCCAATTGTTAAGTGATACAGTTAGAAATTTAAAGGGTAAGATAAAGAACATTCCTCCTCAGTCTGCCCTACCTCAGGATATTGTAAAAGAAGTACAACAAGTAGAAACGGATGCTAGACAAAATAATATCATTCCAAACGTGAAAACACAATCCTGCTATTTTCACAACCTTGTTTTCGATGACGACAAATACTTTTGTTTAAAAAATGTGTGAAAAGTTATGGATAATATGTGGATTAACCTCTACATGGATTTTGCAAATTTATGTGCTCCTTTATTCGACCATTTGTTGTTACTCGCACGTTTAGTCATGTGTAGAGTCAATAACCATAGAAATCTAAATAAAAAAAATCGGTAATTTTTTCATAAGCTAATTGCACCATAAAACATCTGGAACTATTCAATTTTGAATACGTGATACATTGGACCCTGAATTATACATTTCATAGATATAACGATGGCCAATATATTCTGTTAATCTCGTATTTTACAACATTTCCAAGGGTTTACAACTTTCCGGGTTGCACTTTATATTAAAGTAGGGCGTACAAATGTCTTTATTCCTGGTAGAGTTGTTGCGTTTAACAATGTCGATTATTTTTCCTGTTGATTTTGATGGTACAAAAACTACACTATGAAAGTAGTTACCGTGGAGTTTTCTACAAAATGTTCTACCACTGCCTGATTATACTAACATGGTGTGTAGTTATAACCTAGTAATATCATTACACTTGTTTATTTACTAAGTTTATGTTTTTACTTTGTATGGTTATGTAATTTGTTTAATTGAAACAATAACAAATTGAAATGTTCAAAATATTGAATGCTTTGATTGCTCTCTATTTTACATTATTTAAGGAGCCATTTTTTTTAACTTGAATCAATACGATATTAATTACTTTAGATTTTGCTTTTCACGAAGACATTTCTCAGATACATTTTTGTTTTCATACAAACGCCCTCTTTGTTTTTCTACTTTAAAAGAGTTGAAGGGCATGTTTGACTTGATCTTCAAATTTCCCGCAAATTCTAGGGTATTAAAAATGATATATAATATTAACATCCTTGTTTATTAGTGTAAACAAGCTTCGCTTTCTTAAGTTATTTTTAAGGTAGATAACATATTGCTGCTGGTTTATAGTAGCCTTTTCAATTTAAATATTTCTGTTCTTCAGCCATATTTTAACAAGCCAGATGTAGTTTATAATTGTTAGACCAAACATTCCAGCAATGCTTTTTATGTACCACTCCACATGCAATTCAGATAGTGTCTATTTATTGTTTTTATGTAACGGCAGTCCTTTTTGTATTCAAATCTGCATTTATAAGAAAACCATCCAAAAATAAACCAAATCAAGAACGATTACTTTTTCAAAGTGTCAATTGCATAAACAATGTATATATGTTTTTAATCTCAAAAGAGCAATACTCGAATGGAAAATTTCGACCGGTTCTGTAGTCTGGAACTGATTCTGAATAAGAAATAAAACTGAATTTACACGGTTTCCGATATCCATGAATTACACCCTGTCTTATTTACTTAATGTAAAAGCTATGTATATATAATTTATCTTAAGCAATTGAATGTTATCTTGATAATAGTTCAAATAATTTATAATTTGAACAGCTCATACAGTGCAAAAATGATATGGCTCACATAAATAAATGTTAGTTGTTCTCTGTAATTAAAAAAATATTTTTATTCGAAAACAACCTTAGATAACAAAAAAACCTGTTATTAGAACGGAATTGCCAAATTAAACGATATAATACCTTACGGTGTATCCATCTGCACCATGAAAACTGATTTATTCAACGGGTCATGGTTTTCCTTTCCTCGTTTGTCTACCCCGGAATTGACTTTTTATGAGCAACTCGGCGGTTGTTTCTAGAAAAGCAGAGGACGCTTACCCTACCGGTGCACCTGGTCCATGCTCCCAGTTTTTATTGGAGTCCGAGTTGCTCATTTGCCTTAATTACTTTGAATGTATGATTTTAGTTACTTTATGTTCTTTGTTGTGTGTGTCTGTTTTCCATGTCTGGTCTTTGTCCCTGGATTACATTCTTTTGATTACCGCTGTAACCTTGGTTCCCTTGATTACTCTTTCTTAAATATTGTTTTGTGTTTTTTGTCTTTGTATATGTTTTTATATATATTATTTTATATAAATTTACTATTTTTATACATGCTGTGAAGGTATACTTTCTGAGGGTTTTAATTTCCGTTGGACAGGTGCCTTTATTCCGCTTGTTTTGGGAGTTTTGAGGTAACAGGTTTATAATAATTAGAAGATTTAAAAAACTACATTGAGTTTTTCTTTGAAGCACAAACACCTCGAAAATTTAAACCTTATGAAATAAACAGCGGTGTTGCACGGTTTAACTTTTTTTCTTTCATTTATCAATTCATATTTGTTGGTTCTTTCAAATTTACTGATCATTGAACCATTGAAAGTCATTGCAACTATTTTTTGTTTTTCAAAATGCCAGAGTAAGTGATCAGCTAAAAATTTTGTTTGTAATATGCACTTTTTTCGAGAAGTTTTGAATGGATGCATGTACAATCCGCAATGAAACAATAAAACATCAGGTCGAGAGTACCAAATCAAAATGTATCCATTAGGTCACCCCTCAGCAAACGGTTGTTAATGACCAAGTGCTTGAGAAGTCATAATTATCATGCTCTCAGGCCTAGAAATGTTACTTTATTTTTGTCATTTTGGGCGGAGGGGGCGTGTCGAAAGGGGTTACATGGACAAAATTGTCTCGGCCTGATCAATGCTTAATCAGATTTGAGCTTCTTTTTACTAATAAGAGGGTTTCCCCCCAAGCCCTGTTACTAGAGTACGGACTTATGCTGAAGATTTGCCCAAATATTTTACATGAAATTATGTTATTTTTATTTTATATTCACCATTAGTTTTTGAACCAAAAATATTATGGGCAACTCATTACAATATATATGGCTATTCTTAAAAATCTGTGAAAGGGTTAATTAGTATCATGTTGACGTACTTTTACTTCATGCATATTTAATATTTTAATTATTAATAAGATTTGACATAGTTTTATACATGTACGACCGCAGAAATTGCGTAATGTTTTTTAATTTTGGGTCTAATTTTTTTTTTTTAATTTTTTTTTTTGTTTTGTTTTTATTTGTTTATTTTTTGGGTTTTTTTTTCGTGGGATTCCTCATTGCATTTTGTAGCCACCATATGAGTCGAAAACTAATATTGTGTCCCTGCTTGCCCCGTGTGAAGAGAGTCCAATTGGCTGGGGTCGTATCATGCTGCGCTCAGCGAAGCCTTTTCAAAACAGTCTTGTCATTTTTATGATAGATATTGCAGTTGTTTTGTCATAGTTTTCTTTAACATGATTCAAATAACAAAATGCTTTAATCGGAAACTTCTATCGTAAAATAACAGGTATTTTGACAATAGTGACAGTAAGTGCTTTTTTTAGCTTTGATCCAGTGGAGGTTTTGCCATCCTTTTGTGTCTGTCGTAATTCATCGTTACCGTCATTCTTAACATCTTCTCTGCAGCCGTTGAGTGGATGCTTATCAAACAGGATCACAGGTATTTTCAGGTACATTTTGTATCTACATGAATTTTATGCTGTTTCAGTTACGTTAAACTGGCGTCAAGTATGGAAATCAGTGATATACTAGTAACATGGTGGTTTAGTTACTGTCCAGCTAGAACTATCCTATATAATAAATGAAACAAATCATTGCTATTTTCCTTTCTCAGATTTTGACTAGGACAAACTTGCTCGTCAACTCTTTTTCCCATTTCCAATGAAAAAATCCTATATTGGCAATCTTTGTTGTTTATGCTTTATCTTGAAAATTTAAATAGATATGAACAAAACTGTCGATATTATATGTTCCCTCTGACATGCCCTTTCAAATCTCCAAAATGTCAGTATCATAATATTAAAGAAGTACTGTCTTTAAATGACTACTATACTAATCTTGACGTGTACATTAAAGCGATGCAGACACTTCCGAACCTCTACTTACGTATTAGTATATATGTACATGTATACTGTGGAAGAACCTTTGTAACCGTGGTACCATTTTTTTTTTGTTATTTTCGAAAAGTTACTTGTACGGTTCGAACTTTAGAGGTCTTCCTAAAACCGACAAGTTTGAAACACCAAAAACTAACGAAATTTCTACAAACACTAAAAAGTGATACATGTACCCAGAAAAAAGGCACTTTCACAGTATGTTATCTTTAAATTAGAAAATGCCAGAACGATAATGAGAAGGTTTCCACCATTTTTTTCAATCAATGTTTAATTTGTCAATTGATTTTGTCTTTGATTTATTTTATATTTTGCAAATAAAATATATCCGCTTTATTTGTTGTTCACTACAAAAACAAAACAATCAATAGACTACAATTATAGTGCCAGACAAAAGACTTTCTTAAGTCTCACAGAGGCCTTATTTTGAGCACTTTCATGGAGCATGCCATTAAATTAGACAATTGTCTCAGGACCACATAAAGCCCCCATAAACAGGGGAAAATAAATAGCGTTAATGACAAAAATAAACAGCAAATGCCCCTTTGGAAAGACTTTTGTTATACAATCTAATGTAAGATTATGATGAATATCACTTTAAAAGAGGATATCTTTCATTATGTCAACGTTTATTACATTTTCAACTTTTCAGTAAGGTTTCATGTCCGTGCATCCGTCACACGTTTGTGTACTTAATAAAGTCTTTTTACGGCATTTTAATTCGGGGAAAGGTTAAAATAGGGCCAATGAGACAGACATCAACAAAAAGTCAACCAAGGAACAAATAAACTTCTACAGGTCACCACACCGTCTTTTATGATGGAAAATACCATTAAACATAAACGATACCAAAATCAATGATGTGGAACTATGTTATCAATGGCTTCAATAGTACTTGATTATTCGTGAGCCTCAATACTCAGTGGGTGTTTTATAGTATTTGTAAATTCAAAATGCGTACCCCGTTACCTCTTTCTCGGTCCATATTATGCTAATAGATCCCGAACTTTGTTCGAATGAAATATTAAAAATAGAAGCAATACATTGAACGACATTCGCACCTTATTTTACATAGTCATTTTATGATACATTTTCGAAAAAAATCCTCTTATATTGATGTTTTTGTTTGAGTAAATAAAGTGAACTTATCAGTCGCTTTTGGACTAGAAAAAAGAGTACTGTTTAGAGGTAGATACAGTTTGTTGTCTTTTGTCCTATTTGTTAAAGTGTTTGTATTCTGTATTGATGTCAAGAGTTAAATCTGAATTCAATAGATTTTTATAGTTCATTTTATTGTTGTATTGTCCAACGACTGTCATATGTTAAGGGACGGTTGAGCGCTTAAGAACATATGTAACTTATCATAATTTATGTGCCTGTCCTAAACCAGAAAACTGTAATTGATTATACGGACAGGGACTTACTAGCAAGGATATCAACTGCTTGCCTATTTCAAATGTAAATTTAGCAACTACCTAATATATACATGTATAAAGAAAATTACTGTAATTACGGAGACACCAAATCGATGTGTGTTAATGTCAGTCACCAGGATGACTTAAGATGACGACCTTTCATAAGAAGGACAATCGTGTTAACATAACGCTAGGTTAACTTAATATATATTTTGTTAAAATCATTGCTTGAACATATAGTAGAGACGACTTACTTTTTGCAGATATACTTACCAGCTTTCCCAAACATATGATTAAGAAGAACATAATTATTAATTTAAATTGACGTGATCAATCTCTCTTGAAGTAGGAACTGAAGCAGTAAAATATTGGCTCGGAAAATATCAAATGAACTTCCTACTTGGATACCAAAACGATTCATAATCGAAGGGAAAATATGTTTTACATAAAAAATATGTCAAATTCAATCAAAAGTATTAAGCAAATACCAGGAACTGCCATTGAGTCTTAAATGGCACCTACATATGCAAACCTGATTATTGCATTTCTTGAACTACAAATATATATAATAGAAATAGTCTTGAATTTAAGAAATACCTATAAACTATCATATGGAAAGTAAATCTGATTTAGACTTTTGAAATTTAAAATCATATTAATAGCTTAACAAAACAGTGTTTACTTTTAAATGTATGTCGTCAAAAACATTAAATGACAAATATTTCGTGCAGTTGAGCAAGAAGAATTTGCTCAATAGTGTCACAAAAGCTCAGTCCTTGATACAAGATTGCCTGACAGGTATTTATTGAAAGACAAAACCTTATCCGATTAATTGAACATGGACACTTATACAACAACGTTACAAAACTAACAATTGGTAATACCAATTCCTCATACTTTGTGAAAAAAAAACGATTCCAATTTTTTTCCAAATATACCGACGATGTTTTCAACATGCTGGCTTTTTTTATCAACAGCATATTTCTACAGTATGGTGATCGCGTTTTGCAAGAGTAGTCAAGGGAACCAAGGTTATAGCGGTAATCAAAAGAATGCAATCCATGGACAAAGACCAGACATGGAAACAGACATACACAACAAATAACATATAGTAACTTAAATCATACATACAAAGTAAAAAAAGCAAATGAGCAACTCGGACTCTACTAAAAACTGGGAGCATGGACCAGGTGGGTAGGGTAAACGTCCTCTGCTTTTCTAGAAACACCAGCCGAGTTTCTCATAAAAAGTCAAGTCCGGGGTAGACAAACGAGGAAAGGAAAACTATGACCCGTTGAATAAATCAGTTTTCGTGGTGCAGATGGATACACCATACCGATACAAGAGTTCATGATAACGACCATAAAACTTCCGTAGTGATGACTTTAATCTTGTAGCAACATAACACTGTTCCAGAAGCCTATTTGTTAGAGTTCTAGCGCGATACAAAACAAAACGTCTGCGTAGTTCCGGCATGCTCTGGCATAGCGTATGAGTTGTGATATGAACACTCCATATGCAGGTGCTGAAGGGATGTTGCCACAGATGAAAGGAAAGTCGACAATTTTGAATGAAAAGTCATCACGTTTGTCGTAAAGTGTGGTAAATAGTTTTTCTTTACCATTTAACTCTAAGTGTAGGTCAAGATATGAGGCTGACTTCACTGTATCTGTAGTATTCATTATCTCAAGTTCTTTGGGGTCGATGTACCAAATCCACGAAATTAGGATTGTTTAATGATAATACGTCATCTATATAGCGGAAACTGAGATTAAAGGATCTAACCAAACGATATTCTTTCTTTCGGATCAGTCTCATAAGAGTGAAGGAATAGATCAGCAAGTAAACGAGCACAATTCATACCCATTGGAATGCCGACCGTTTTTAGACAAACACGTCAACCACACCGGACAAATATGTTGTCGATTAAAAATTCCAGCATTTTGTACACATCTTTCTCTTTATATTTGGAAGATGATTTGGAAGTATTTCGTACATAGTATTTGTATCTATGTGTACCATCTTTTTTGGAAAAACGATGTATAATGTTTTTAAGTCGGGATTTTAACTGAGTATGGGAAACAGAAGTATACAGTGTTGAAAAAGTTTTAACGTTATTATTTTTCGATAATAGTCTTAAACTGATTGTCTCCAAAAGATCATTCGAATTTTTCAGGATACACATTGAATTAATACCACTACGGGAGTAACAAGTGTTGTGGTAGGACTGCAGACCCTCTTTGACAGATGTGAGTATAGAGGTTAAAAGTTTTGAAAAAAGGTTTGTTGGAACATTTTGCTGATCCAGCTATGGAACGTTGTTTATATGGGTTCTTGTGGAGTTTAGGTTGATTGATTGATTGATTGTTGGGGTTTAACGCCCGGGCAGCAATATTTCAGCTATATTCAGGCGATGAACATGAAGTGGATGATAAAATGAAAATGAAATGATGAAATTAAAAATGGGATGGGACACTAGGATAGTGGGGTTGAGAAATTTTGATTGCCACTGGAAATAAGAGGAGGTAGGTAGGGTCACTATTTAATCGCCTTTTACGACAAGCTTAGTGCTGCTGCAGGCCTATTCTTGTGACATCCGGACCTGCACGGGGCTGTAGTTTAGGAATCCAGTACATAGACGGTAAATCACAATCATCGTGCTTGGTAGAGAAACCAAAGAAAATAGCACAGATTTATGTTTTTCCACAATCTCGTCTTTGGAGAGTGTGGTAGCGGTATAGGTCTTATCACTGCTATTATATTCTACGTCTACCTCTAATAATAAACATTGGATGTAAAAAGTATTAAAGACAAAAAACAATGTTTTTTGGGCTTTGTCTGCTGGTATTACAACGTATTTGTCATATATAGTAGACAATGTTTTTGCTATATCGGGGTCTTTGAAAACTGATGTAGCATTGGCACTCATTGCAACAACCGGTCGGCATTCCAAGGGGAACCATTGTGCTTCTCTACTTGCTGACCTATTCCTTCACTCTTATGAGGCTGACATTATAGCTGATCTGATCCAGAAAAAGGAACATCGTTTAGCTTGATCATTTAGTCTCAGTTCCCGCTATAAGGATGAATCATTATCGTTAAATAATTCTAGTTTCGGGGATTTTATACAACGCATCTAACCAATAGAATTTGAGATAAAAGATACAACTTACACTGTGAAGTCAACCTCATATCTTGCCCTACACTAAGAGATCGATGGTTTAGGAAATTATACGACGAACGGGATGACTTTTCATTCCGTATTGTCAAATTTCCTTTCATCTGTAGCAACATCCCGTCAACACCAGGCCGCGTATTGGGTTTTCATGTCACAACTTTTACGTTGTGCCAAAGCTTGCCATTACTACGCAGACTTTTGTACCACTTGACTTCTTACAATTAGGCTTCTGGATCAGGGATATGTTGCTACAAGACTGAAGTCATCACTTCAAATGTGGTCGTCATTAAGAACTCGTGGATCTTTACTGTATATCCATCTGCACCATGAGAACTGATCTGTTCAACGTATCATGTTTACCTTTCCTCCTACGTCTACACTGAACTTGACTTTTTATGAGCACTTCAGCAAGTGTTCTAGAAAAGCAAAGGATGGTTACCGCTAGAATCTTTGTTCCCTTAATTACTCTACCATATATTTTAACCTTGATCCATGAAATTCAGAAGCACTTCATATTATACCGAACGTCCTCCAATTGTAAAAGGATAGAAGAAAAAAGAACATTTTGACATTGATAGATTTACTAAAAAATAAACACAGCAGCCAAAGTGTCTATTTGATATACATGTATATTTTAGAACGTTTCACTTTGTCGTATCACTTCAAATGAGGAAAAGAAACTGTTGATTTCTCTATTTCATTTACCAAATATTAGTTTTAATTCTCTTTTTCTTTTTGTTTTAATATAAAAAAAACTAGCTGAGAACTTTGGTGATGCAGATAAGTGCCTCCTACTTCTCAAATAACGAAACTTAAATAAGTTCAACTTCTAGAGAAACAAAGTGCAAATTACATTTGACTTTTAAGCTAGGAATTTTAGTTTTTAAGTTATATGAACCCAAAATAATAATTATTTTAAACCAACTTATTGCTGTGATTATCAGTTCATTATATTGTTTTAGCTCCTGAATACATGACAAACATTTTGATATTGTTTTCTTCTTGTACAGAGATCTATTTTATTTTGTTTGTAAATGTTGTTATCTTATAATATCATCTACTTTGCACAAGATTAGTAATCGATATACAAATTTTAAGTTTGTTGTTTTGAAGTTAATTTGCCATTCAAATGACATCAAAGAAACAACCAATACACACGTCCTTATGTCGGTAACATTTGGTATAATAATTCCACCCAGCATCAGTAATGAGGGGAATATTAGTAACTGTGTCTTCCAGGGCCTTTAATAGTTCACATCTGAAATAAACAAAATATCCATCTAAGGCGGCTTGAATTTCAATATTAGTATACTTCAGTATGTTAATTGAAAAATATTATTCATTATTCTAACTTTCAGGGTTATTTTGAGGGAAAATTGACAAGTCCTTTGTAAACGTCTAAAAAGTCTTTTAAAACAGGGTAGCACTTCAATAAGGTTGATCAATAAATGGAGTAGGCTTTCCAAGTTTAATACTCAATATGTGTCATCAAACATTGTTTATGCCTTAGATATATAATGCGCATTAGATAATTGGTGGCTATCAGTCATGTGTTTATATATATATATAACGTCTTAGAATATGACGACTCTATTCCCTACACTGCTCCATCGGATCAAATTGATACAGGGAAGATAACGTAAACTTATAGAAGGGTCTGAAAATTCCCAACGATGTTAGAACTGTCAAATTTGCGAAGCAAATTTTTGTCGTTCCTTCCGCGGGACTCGAACTCGTACCGCTGTGACATCTATGGCAACACCGCCTGCACTAAGTCCAGCGCCCGAGACCACTCGGCCAACTAGGCTATATCAAAATATAGCTTTCGCTGGCCGGGTGATTCCTCCTCGTAGGATTAATCTAGGGCTGTAACTTAGTACACGATGTATGGTAGTACGAGACAGTTCATCTAGGTGTTATTATGTAGAATAGAGGATCAAATTAATGATGCATGTCACAACAAATCAATATTATACAACGTCTCAGAATGTGACGACTCTATTCCCTACACTGTTCCATCGGATCAAATTGATACAGGGAAGATAACGTAAACTTATAGAAGGGTCTGAGAATTCCCAACGATGTTAGAACTGTCAAATTTGCGAAGCAAATTTTTGTCGTTCCTTCCGCGGGACTCGAACTCGTACCGCTGTGACATCTATGGCAACACCGCCTGCACTAAGTCCAGCGCCCGAGACCACTCGGCCAACTAGGCTATATCAAAATATAGCTTTCGCTGGCCGGGTGATTCCTCCTCGTAGGATTAATCTAGGACTGTAACTTAGTACACGATGTATGGTAGTACGAGACAGTTCATCTAGGTGTTATTATGTAGAATAGAGGATCAAATTAATGATGCATGTCACAACAAATCAATATTATACAACGTCTCAGAATGTGACGACTCTATTCCCTACACTGCTCCATGTCACAGCGGTACGAGTTCGAGTCCCGCGGAGGGAACGACAAAAATTTGCTTCGCAAATTTGACAGTTCTAACATCGTTGGGAATTTTTCAGACCCTTCTATAAGTTTACGTTATCTTCCCTGTAACAATTTGATCCAATGGAGCAGTGTAAAAACGTTAAAAACGTAACATCATAAAATATTTCTGTAGAGATTACTGGGATTAGATTTGTATATTGGAGATAAATTATATAGTGACTTTTCCTCCTAAAAATTCTATAAGTGCCTTGAGTAATGAAGTCGTTCTGAAGTAAAATTGTCATAAATTGTTTTAATCTAGAATCGTCGTAAATTATCATTCAGCTCTAGAATAAATACAAAATAACCAGTTTTATATATTGTAAATTTCGATATGCTGTACACGTAATTCAAGGAGTAACCTTACATAAGCTGTATTAAAATCAAATGTGTAGAAAGGTCATAATCAAAATATTAATTGTATACAAGAAATAATCAAGACCATAAAATTTCGAATACTGCAAGATTTCAGAAATAGAGTAGATAAAATATGATAGGGACAGGCAATTTAGCCTCCTGTGGCGGAGCGCAAAGATTCCTACTCCTATCGAATACCACAGCAGGGTTCTTTAACGTGCGAGAACGTGACATCTTTCCCAACACGGTGCATCACTATGGTTTGCGGTCAGGTTTTCCGTATTATAGCCTGACAACCCCAGCATGTAACACGCCAGGGGTACCCAATTCCACCAACAGGGGCAGACAATGTAGTTGCTATGTGGGCAGAGCGCTTAGCCCCGGCTAGATTCCTGAGCACTATTTAGTCGTCTTTTACACTGCTAGATTGGTGAATACCCTCGAGGACCTCAGGTCCACCGGCAGCGGTATCGACCCAGTCTAGAATATTGTCGGGAAGCGTTCTAACGTAGTCAATATAGATATAATGTCAGAAGTGACCACACATTATAGCAGCCAGTCGAGAGGTATATTGTTGTAAGTTTCAAAAATATTTCGCTAGCGAAATCGTAACATACCCCGTCTGAAAAGTACACGACTGACTATATGTGCTACAATCAATTCAGCAATAGTCTCAACCCTTGCCGTATGTTTATGCTATTTCTTATATTTGAATTCGGGAATGTCTAAAGATGACATGAATAATTTTAGCTTTTGTTCTGTTAATTGTTGTTAGTTTGTGTTGTTGTTCTTGCTTACGTTATGCTTACTACCTGACAACATGTATTGATGTCCTCACCTTTGTTCAATTTTGTGGAAGTTAAACCCTAGACAATGATCCAGAGCACTGCACGTAGATGCACATTGGAGTACAGTTTCAAAGTGGACATCGCGGATTATCAAATAAGCACGGACGTTTGCTCTGTCGCACTTAGAAAAGATACCAGTAAAATTTTCTGCAACTAAATATACATTAGCTAAGGTAAGTATTGACTGAGTCAAACATGAATCAGGGTATTTCTTACTTCACAACATTCCTTAAATGGTTTTATGTCGTTTCTTTTCAAACAGTTGAATACTTGGTGCTCTGATTTTGATGACAATATTACAGAAAGAGCATTTTAATTTATCTTAATTTAATCTTTTTTTTTAATTTAAGAAGTTATTTCGCTATTTACAAAAAAATGTGCTTTTGCATCAAAATATACGAAATATTTCATTTTACAGTTCGAGTCATTTTAAATTTTTGAAGTTGTTGAAAGAAAAAAAATCAAACTGATGGATTTCACAGGTTATTTGTCATTTCTTATTATATTGTGAATCTTAAACAACATCAGAAAATAACATATCAGTTCCAAAATCACAATCGTATCAGGTTCTGATTAGTTACAATTAATATTATTATAATGTCAAAGTATGTCAAATTAATCTCAGTTAATTAAATTAATCTCAAATTAATCTCCTTTAATCTCAGTTTCCGCTATATAGATGACGCATTGTCTTAAAACAATCCTAATTTTGGGGATTTGATACATCGCATCTACCCCCAAAGAACTTGGGATAAAGGATACTAGAGACACTGTGAAGTCAGCCTCATATCTTGACCTACACTCGGAAAAACTATTGACCAAACTTTACGACAAACGTGATGACTTTTCATTCAAAATTGTCAACTTTGATTTCATCTGTGGCAACATCCCTTCAGCACCTGCATATGGAGTGTTCATATCACAACTCATACGTTATGCCAGAGCATGCCGAGACTACGTAGACTTTTTGTATCGCGCAAGAATTAAAACAAATAAATATGCTTCTGGAGCAGGGATATGTTGCTACAAGATTGAAGATTGAACACTACAAACGTTTTATGGCCGTCATCATGAATTCGTGGTTTGTGTATCCATCTGCGCCATGACAACTGATTTGTTCAATGTGTCATAGTTTTCGTTTCCTCTTTCCTCTACCCCGGACTTGACTTTTGAGGAACTCGGCGGGTGTTTCTAGAAAAGCAGAGGACGCTTACCCTACCAGTGCACCTGGTCCATGCTCCCAGTTTTTAGTGGAGTCCGAGTTGCTCATTTGCTTTTGTTACTTTGTATGTATGATTTTAGTTATTCTACATTCTTTGCTGTGTATGTCTGTTTTCCATGTCTGGTCTTTGTGGATAACATTCTTTTGATAACCGCTATAACCTTGGTTCCCTTGATTACTCTTTGGAATACCAACGTCAATAATATTAAAAAGTATTCTTGCAAACTAAAAAAATAAAATTTCACAGAAAACCCCAAATATTTGTTCTCTTCAATTGCATGAAATATATTTTTATCATTAAATTTCAACATAGTACACAAGCATGTTAAACTCTAACATCATACTTACCATTAATCAGAATTTTCCATTTTCCAGTTTTTCCGAATCCTGTAGATATTCCAATACCGTTCACAGCAAAAGGGGTAGGGTCAGACCAGTCTGAAATAACATTATTCCCCGTAACGTTTCCTTTACCAAACATGACTTTATTTCCGGTCCAACTAAACCAAAATGGAATGTAAGCTATGCAATCAAGATATTTATTATACTTGTATGTTTCATGTAAATGACTCGCATCTTTGTTCCTCCATACACGAATTCCTGAATAGTAGTCATTTGCAGCACCAAGATAAATGTTGTACAAAGCTGTTGCGTCTCTTACATTTTCAGTATCAGTAAAATATAAACAAGCGTCGGCGCATACTTTCAGTTCTATAGTTAATGTTTCGACGTTCTTTGCTTCCATGCCATACATTCTCAAATCAATGATGTATGATCGGAAATCAGGCACCCAAATGTCCTTGCCTCCGATGTTTGGGGAAATAATCGGAACTACAATTTGCAATGCTGAAATGAAATAGAAACATGATTAGTTTGTAAATGTTCTGTCATCTGTGACTTGATTCTTTAGTTTCAATCCCTTTGATCTGTTGGATGTCATGAGACAACTGAAATGGTTAAATGGTGAAGTAACCAGGGTTTAAATGCCATTCAAAGTTTTTATCAAGAGGCAAACATAATCAAAATATTTAAATAAAGGGCGCAGCTCCATACATGAACCACACAGAGGTCAAATTCTGAATAGTAGGGACAAGTATGGACGAACCATCCAAACTTGACACATCTCTGAATTTTGATTGGATTGAATATAGATGAAACAAGATAAGAATTGACAAGAATCGAAGTTGCCCCTTTCTGACACCTAATTACTGTATAGTTCCAGTTACCGGTCCCTTAATTTATTCATTCCTTAACAGTTCATGCAAAAACCCTAACAATTAGCCGTTACTTTTCAGTATCCTCTTAAATCAGGGAGTGTACCTGGTGTTTATATTCACATAGATCCAAATATTTTTCTTGAAACCAAATTATGCAAGGACTAGTGTCATTAAAATAAGAAACACGAGGACAATAGATGTAAACACCGAGAACACAAATTACAAACATTAGATGAGAATCTAACAGTCTATAAAAAATCAGGAAAATTTAATATGTTTCCTTGATTTTGCAGAAAAAATAATTGTTAAATGATTGTTAAACTATGTTAGAAAATAATTACAAATATAAAACGTACGCATTCATAGTGAAGTTCATATCGTAAATTGAATACATGTGCACAAGAGCGGTTAAAATGTTACCACGGGAATACGGATAACCCACATTGCCGAATATGAAGATGTCAACAATGGGACAATTCAAATACGTCAAAATCCAAATACATGGTGCAAGCAGGAAACAACGTAAAACTACATGTACATGTAACTAAACGGATAAAATAGATAATATATATATAAATATTAATAAAATAAAACAAATTTGAAAATGAAGAAAAGGAAAATAAGACGTAACACACACAAAAAATAAAGCACTATCAATATTAAATCCTACAAAAAAACGGGAGTGATTCCCCGGAAGAGTAAGCACGTCCTGTTCCGCCGACGACACCCGTCAAATTCCAAGTGAATGTACTCCGGTAATTGTCTAACAACAATAATGCAGCTCCTCGACACGAATCACACTGAGGTCGAATAGAAAACAATGATTCTGATTTGCAGTTAGAGTTCACGTTATTATACAGTAACATGTTGACAGGTAAATAGTGCAGAAAGGAAATAAAATGTTGTTTTTATCACATTCCCATATACAGGATACATTGAGGAAAAATATGATGTCACTCTGTAGTATTATCAGTATTTTTTAATTTTATTGCAAAATCATAAGTTATATATTTAATCATATCTTTAAGTTTCGTCTTTTTTGTAAACTGCGAATTTAAAAAAAAGTGATTTTTAGGAAAAAAAAATGTTTTTTTGAAATCACCTACTGTATAGGTAGAAACGGCACTGATCTTTCGACTAATACAATCCAGTGGTGATCGTGAACAGTTTAGTACTACATTGTATATAGATACTCCTGCACAAAAAATGCAGGGTCGCTTTTCCGATGTGAACCTCTATATTCCCGTATTATTTCCATAAGGTAAAATTCATATTGACAAGCAAAGATGATGTGCATTATTTGTTTGACTCATTAAATATGCCTTGTGACAAAACCGCTTGATACTGATATCTCGTTCGTGTTTACTGGACTTGCGGTCCGATTATGGAATGAACAACCGCTAAATATAAAAGTTTTGTTTCAGAAGCTCCACACTGCGTTTGTCATTTAGTGCGTAATTACATTGAACTTTGTACAAATAATTATACTATAATTTGTATTAAATAATAACGTTAAGGTTTGCAAATTATAGATGTATTCACCGCCCAAACATACATTTCGTTGAAATTCATAATGGATGAAGTCGAGTGCACTTGATGTTATAGCATGAAAGAAATTATTTTTACATGGGTATTTTTTTTCTGTTCATGATTTGAAAGCTAGCTTCATGCAAATTAATGTTAAACAAAGTAAATATGAACCAGCAATAAGAAGAAATGAATCCAATCGTATGCAAAAGTTGCATTATATATTGTATACTTGTAGACTTAAGTCTATCTTACCTTTTGTTTGATGACAACAATAAAGTAATATGTAGATGAAATTCATTCTTCTTTTCCTCAAATACATTTACATCCAATTCGCGTAGATGAACTTCGGTAGCTGTAGTGTTTCTGCATTACGAAAAACATCGCCGACAGACTAATAGCGATTGTTATATAAGTATCTAATTGAAGAACCATACTGGTGAACGGATTAGCCAATCAGAGACACGTATTGGTTAATGCGATATCCAATCAGTCATTTCTGTCTATTGTGACATACTTTGTATGATAATTTGGAGCAAGGCTGAATGCACTAAATTTGACTGAGGTAAAAGTTTTATGAATAATGTGCAAGAGTAATCAAGGGAACCAAGGTTAAAGCGGTAATCAAAAGAATGTCATCCAGGGAGAAAGACCAGACATGGAAAACAGACAACAAAGAAAATGAAGTACCTTAAATCGCACATACAAAGTAACAAAAGCGAATGAGCAACGTAACTCGGACTCCACTAAAAACTGGGAGCATGGACCAGACAGGTGCGATCCACGAGTTCACGATGACGACCATAAAACGTTTTTAGTGATGACGTCGATATTGTAGCAACATCAACCTGTTCCAGAAGCCCATTTTTTAGAATTCTAGTGCGATACAAAAAGTTTGCGTAGTTTGTGCAAGGAAGGATTCGTTAAATATGGAGAGTTAAATATGTTGGAAAAGATGATTGGCTGATCTGTGTTATGGTTGATGATACCTCTTCTATTAAAGAACTTCTCCATTAGATGATGAGAGTTACTTCAAATTCGACTAAAATAAATGACAAAAAGTGTCCACATCAATTACATATTATAATGTTATGTCAATATCAGACTTTTATATCTGTATCAACAGAATACCGGTAAGTACAGTTTGGTTTACATATTTGTGAGTTGTTATTTGGTTGATGAAATAATTCTAATGTAAATACCTTGAATTTGTGTATTAGATGGAAGTTCCTGAACTACTCCGTACGAATTATTCTCCTGGAAAGGAACAATATGACGTTTTCAAATGATTTTTATAATAAGGTCTATAAAATTCCCCTATATGGTGTTTTATTTGGTATCTTTAATTGATCTTGCTATTTAATATTATCGCCACAGTATTTCTGATTTATGCTGTCGCTCTTTTGACTTAATACACAAAAATACAAATCTAATGTACATGTAAATATTGTAAATTTCAGTATGCTGTACGCGTGTTTTATCGATTCGGCATTCATCAGCAGCATTAAAACACATTGCATAGGATAAGCGAGACCAAAATATTATATAAAACATGTACAAGAAGAATTCATAACCAAACCAATCGAAATTATTAGCTACATGTATATCGAGCACCAAGAAGATTCGCAATGTGCAATCCAAAAAATGTATACTCATTGCTCTATGGGCTGAGTTAATCAAAAGTGGGTCGACATTGAAAAAAAAACAAAAAATGAAAAACGCTGTAAAAATGAAGAAATCGTCTTTTTTGATACTTTTATGATGTTAGACTGAAGACCTACAATCCACCGTGTAACAACAACTAAAGGCGACGCGTCCAAAACGTTTCATTAGCGTGCTTGACTACAATTGTATGCCTAGACTGGTCCCCCGATCGCAATATTCAGTATGCTACGCGTATGTAAATTACCATGAAACACAAAGCTGTTAACCTGTACTTTTTTATTATCTGAAAATGGTTTTCAATATCATTAGAAGCTTCATCCTGCTAGTCTGTCAAACTCCAAATAAGTAATATAAGATGCCGTTTTTTTGCACATAATCTAAATACTTCATGGAATATTTAAAAAAGAACATGTAAAATACCACTTATTTACAGTGTCTTTTGTATACATAAGGTCTTAACTTCAAACATCAAACGCATGCCTTTTTGTCTATACACCTTATAAATACATTTACAAACCAAACGCCTTGTTTCACGGTACACGTGACAAACATTAAGACTAAAGACTTTAGATTTGAAAAGGATACAGTTATGTAAATTAATGTTAATCCAAAATACCTTTACTTTAGAAGCTTACGGTGGATATATGTTAATTACTTGAGCACTTAGCTGATAAGCCAACAAAGAAGATTTTACACTGGTATTTCAATACTTTTTTTAATTAAAAGTGCATCTCTAAAGTGAAAATATGATACATAGATTAAAATGCAGTCTTTATGAAGGCACAAATGTAGGCAACCAGCTCACCCACCTTTTTTACCCTACCGGTGCACCTTGTCCATGCTCCCAGTTTTTAGTGGAGTCCGAGTTGCTCATTTGCTTTTGTTACTTTGTATGTATGATTTTAGTTACTTTATGTTCTTAGTTGTGTATGTCTGTTTTCCATGTCTGGTCTTTGTTTCTCACTAATCCTGCTGGACATGTTTAAATTGATGCTTTTGAGTAATCTAGGTAAGCTTAACAGTTGCTTTTTTACTTTGAACTTGCTTCAAGGTATAGGTATAATTTGTTTTCTTTATTTCCTATTTGTTCAGGTGTTTGCTTTCTGTATCGATCGCAAGAGTTAAATTAGAGTTCGACAGATTTTTATACTTTTAGATTTATTGTTGTATTTTGCAACCATTGTTCCAGGTTAAGAGAGGATTTGATGCTCACAAACATGTTTATCCCCGCCACATAATTTATGTGCATGTCCTAAGCCAAGAAATTGTAGTCAAGTGGTCGTTTTTTTTATGTTCATTGTCATTTGTTTTTTGCATAGATTGGGTTATAAATAGTTTCCCTTCATTAATATTGGAGCCTTTTACAGCTTGCTTTATGGTATAGATTTAGCCCATCGTTGAAGGCCGTGTGCCGTGTGGAGTATTAATTGTTCGTAACTTGGTATTGATGGATGATTATCTCATTGGTAATCATACAACATATCCTTTTCTTACTTACAAATAACAAAAACAAACGCGATTTGACTAATTACCAATTATTGTTACATTTTCTTTTTTTTTTCGAAATAAAAAAACTAAACTTTTGCATGTCCTCAAAAAAATTTCAATCAAAATATTATCTGACTAGAATTTAAATACGATGAATGACTATAGACATACTGTTGGATATATTGCATGAGAAAAAGGTACAAAGTAATACAATGCCGCCTGTTGGAATGTCTATCCCTTTGAGGTTTTTTATTATTGGACGCAGTACAGTACTTCGGCATTTTTATTGTTCCTCCTGATCGCTTTGTAACTTTTTGGATCATTGTTGATTGAGAATGCTTGTTCAAGACTCTTCCAAATGATGACTTCAGCATTTGGTTTGGTTTCAACAATATTATGTTGCATTGTCGGTTCGCTAACGGTTATTTCAAAGTTCTCTATGGATTTCTGTAGATGTCTACGATTTCGTTTGATGTTTGTACCATGGTCAGTATTGATTTCACACGATCAAACATTTATCTTCTCTACTATTTGTTCTTTCTCCAAGAATTTTTTCTGACTTATTTAACGGTCGTATCTTGACTTAATGCCAGTAAGTCTTTTGCACTTTTGTTGTAATATTCAGTGTGGCGTTTTTTTTCTCTGAATATCTTCGTATATCCGACAACACTAGGGGCATCAGAAGATTTCCTTTCGTAGGTAACAGTGGTTTTGAATACTGGTTCATCTGTCTTTGTGTCGGGCTGGCATTTACACACTGACTAGGAGTATCGCAAGCCATGGGTCGTTTCCACTGCGTCTAGCTTTTTTACAATTTTGCAGTTTTGACAGCACGTTTTGACAGACCATTTAATTGCAGACAGCTTGTGATTGAAGTCACGAGTTAAGATTCCCATTTCCTACTAACTAGTTAAAAAGCTCCAGAAATGTTCTGACGAAAATTGCAGTTCAGTATCTGAAATTAGTTTATCTGGTATTCCATGATGCGCAGAGTTCTGCTTGAGTTTGCGAGTTATTTTTAAAAATTTAATAAGTGTGTTAAAATCGATCTACTTCCTAAAGTTACAATAATAGTTATCTGTAATTAAATATTCATTTCCAGCTAGTGCTGTAAACAAATCGGTTCATATGACAAACCTGGGACATTTTGGAACATCATGTGGTACAAATTCTTTCCGTTGAACAGTTTCTAATGCTTTGCATCTTTCACATTTTGAAATCATATCGGAAACTTCTTAATTCATATGACGTCAGTAGATGCACATCCTTGACCCCCAAATGAGAATTATGAAGTTTCATTAATAAATTCACACGGAATGATTGATCAATTAATTATCTCGATCTTGGAAAAGCAGTTCCATTTCGGAACGTGCGGTCTTACCTCTAATGGCAAAGTGTCGTTTGTATCTAGCGATATAGATATTTTGACATCCATTAGCTTTGGATGCTGCCTGTATTTTTATGCCACTACTTGATATCAGGAAATAGACAGCCATCAAAATCGGTAAAAACCTACTCTTACACTGTTGTTTATGATCATCATTGTCACGAGGCAAAGTGTCGGGTAAGTACTTCCGGGTTTATAAATGGTGTCTATATCATAATTCTGTAGGCGAAGAAACATTCTTTGCAAGCGTTTCGGAGCTGCAACTTGTGACTTTTTGTAGATAATTTCGAGCGGTTTATGATTACTTTCAACTAATATTTTCTTCCATGTGTGTGTGGACAAGCTGATTTTTATTAATTAAATATTTGTATTTCATTTCTTTAAATTGATTTGTTCTCTAAAGTGGTCTGAGTTACTATGTGCTTTATTTCCAGAATCTGCTCACTGACTGTCATTGGTTAGGGGGTGGATGTTCTAATTTTTTCAGTTGTTAGCAGGAGTTTACTTTGGTATAAATACATAGAGTTTGTATAGTATTTCCATGTGAAACTAGAAGGCCAAGATGTTTATATTTGTATATATTTGATACTGGATTTGTTCGGATGTATATTTATATGTCTATTTGATCTTATTTTGTAGATATTTTCTATGTCTTCTATATATGAATTATAAGTAATTCCTTATTCTTGTTTTTCTTGGGCAAACATTAACAATAAAGCTGCACTTGGTCACATATGTATTGGTTACAGGTAAATGTTTTCACACCATTTAAAACACTGACCAGTTCCTTTTCAATTTACTCGAAATTTCTCTCCGTGGGCGTTAACACACGACTTCCAAATGCAATCGGTTTTCTTCTTTGCAATAAATTGTCTGGTGTCTGACGCATCACATTGCAGAGAGTCGTTGGCCCTTTGGTATCAAAATTAAATATCGAAGCACTAGAGCTCTACACACTGCTGTATAAACAGTTGAATTCTACATTATTTAAGTTCCTAACAGGTTTACATACTTGATTCAGATTATTAAGAGATATTGTCACATAAATAAGCAGGGCAGTGAATCACTGTACACCTTTCACATCCCAGGGCTTTTCCATCTTTTGAATTGCAGCGACTTTCCCAGGTCTGGTTTGCGACCAGTGTTTGTAAGCATATGCCCGATGTATTGCATCTTTAAAGCCTAAGTTTGAACATATATTTGTTCAGTTTTACATGTAAGCCTTCTTCACATCTATATAGAGGCTCGATCAACTACCGGTCGTGATTTATGGTTGCTTCCTCATCGGTTTCGCCTCCTTCGTAAAAAAGAATATCATACACTACGGGTTTGACTCCATGAATTGTATACTTGAGTATCCCAAATGACATTCGCAATCGACCATACGGAGTTTCAAACGTTGTTGGGTAATTGGACTCGTCATCCAGCTCCACATACCAAAATTCATTTTTGACATCACATAATGCAAGTTTTGTGAAGTTCGGATAGTAAGTCATCAATGATCGGAAGAGAATAATGGCTTTGGCAAATTGTTTTGTTCAGTGGATTTGGATCAATGCATATACGCCGTTTTCCAATCGGTACCTTTGAGTTGAACATATTTTATTGTATGAAGAGGCATCGGTTCGGATAAAAATTATATCAACTTATGAACGTTTTCTCCTAGGTAGCTATACAATTATAAGATTGGAAATAATAAGTAGGCCTAGATACTGATTCGATAACTTTCAGTTTCTGACGGCATTCCAGCTCTTGTTTCAAAATTGTTTTATCGCCATCAGCTGTTTGTCTACTTTGGATGGTTGTCTGTTTACATAACGGTATTTTACGTTTCCAGAAATTCGGAGTCTGTTTCGATTTCCGAATAAAATTTAGACTGAGCTTTTTAACTGCCGGTAGCAGACGTATAATTTTTATTGTAATTTATTTTTATGAGTAAAAAAAGTACTGTGAAAGTTTTTTAATTCGTAGATACTAATTTTCGTGGATAAGGGAAGAAACAAAAGTTTGTGGCTTCTTGAATTCGTAGTGGAGAAACTGGCATGTTCCTCATCGAAAGAAGAAAACAAAACAGCACTGCACGAAGTGGAGTTTTAAATGGTCTTACGGTTATAGTCTAGATTTAGTACGTGGGCTGAGGTACAGGTAACCCTTCCACCCGTGCACACTCCCCCCCCCCACTCATCAACCAAAATATGATTTTCAGGTACCCTTATACCTCCCATTTACGAATCTTTTTGTCGTCAAGAAATAAACTGAAGCATTTTTGTATTTTTTGGCTTCTTTTTATACCTCGTTTAGGCAAAAATAATTTTTTTTTAAGTTTTAATTAATTCTACTAACTTCTTCTTTCTACAGAACGAAGTAAATTGACATGTGTATGTACCATCATGTAGTCCAGTGTCTCAGCTTTAAAATGGTACCAGGAAATATGCTATAACACCTCGGATTTTGTGTAAAATGAAAAAACGTACCCCTACCTCGCGCAAAAATCGCTTAAATTGACATATATTTCCATATCCAAACCCCTAGAGTATTAATGATTCAGTAAAAAATATCTTATTTGTAATTTTCTGTTTAGTATTATCACAGTTTATACTTCTGGGTTTCTTTTGATGAATTTTTGGCGATTTTCGTAGTCAGAATTTATCAAAAAATGCAAAATTTGCGATTTTCGATTTTCGGGCATAAGTTATTGCTCAACTAAAACGTCTAAAATTTGGTATCATTCGATTGATAATTTAATGTTCTACATAAATGAAGCACGAAAAACTAATTTTCAAGAACGGATTTTCCAAAAATGTTAAAAATATTACCCCTACCGCTAGAAAATTGGTCTCAGTATCAAACAGAATTCTCATTCAAAGCATACTGACATCGTAGAACTCATATTTTAGGCATTCATAATTAAGATAATGATGTTCAAAATACATCTGATCAATTTAGGCGTTTAGATTTTCCTTTTGGGGTAACAATTACTATAAAATCGTAAAAAGGGGAATTTTCAGAATTTCAGAATTTTCTTCTATATCACCCAATATTGTATTTTTGTTTTTGTTTTTTTTTTTTGTTTTTTGGGGTTTTTTTGTTTGATTTTTTGTTTTTAGGTGGAAATTGCCACCCGTACCCATGAAAAAAACGCCTCCACATGAACTAAAATGTTAATTTTTGGCATATAAACGGTGTACAATAGACCTATTGGGTACTATTGTTTTAATTATCGATGCATTCAACATATATCCTCATTTCGGGCGCGAATTTTTCAGTTTCAATGTGACAATAATGAGTTTTTTGTAAAAGGGAATTTTTGGATATTTATTTTTCGTTCCATTTCACCTATAATTGGCAATTTGTTTTCAAATACCGTACTTCAAATAACCTTTTGTATATTCAACTACAATTATATAGGGTCTTAGCTTTGTAATGTACCATGGCAAGTAATAAATATTTGAACTTTTCCTACTCCAAATAGGTGAAAAATTGCCACCCCCACCCATGAACAGAATACCTGAACATGAACCAAAATGTTATTTTATAGCACATAATCGATGTAAAAAAGACATGTTTGGTGCTTTTGTTTTAATTATTGATGTATTCAACACATTCTTTCATTTCTGGCGAGTTATTTTCAGTTTCAAGCTGACAATAATGAGTTTTTCATAAAATGTGGAATTTTCGGATTTTCATATTTTCCTCCATTTCACCTGTAATGGGCAATGTTTTTCAAGTTCTCTATTTCAAACAAGCTTTTGTATATTCCAACACACTTATATAGCATCTTACCTTTCTAATGAGTCAATGCAATGCACAATTAAACTTATTGCAGGCCATTTGGGCGAAAGAATGGTACCCTACCCACAAAAGTCTGCCCCAATGTGAAAGAATATACGAAATGTCTGTCTGGCATTTATTATAGAGTTCTTCTTGTATTAATCATATTGTCAAGCAAAATTATGCTTTTATTCTTCCGAAGTCGACAAAATATTAAAAAAGGGAAATTTAATTATAAAACAAATTATCACGCATTTTAGCACGTAAATTGTGTATTTTTTGTCTTAAAATATCAGTTTTAATGCGCGTTGATTTTGTTTGCTATCATTATTTTCATACATATAAGGTTCCAAAGAAGCAACTACGATGAATGATTGGCATACATGTATCCAACACCATTTACAAAATGCTAATCTACCACATAAGAATTCTGTGTTTTTCACGGAAATTTTAGTGGGTATGAGGTATCATTTTTTTCTCTATATGACTTGGAATACGGTAAATTATGCATTGCTTTGGCTCATTAGAAAACTTAAGATGCTACATAGATGTGCTTGTTTATACGAAAGCTTGTTCGAAGTAGGGTACTTGAAAAAATGCTAATCACCTTTGAAATGGAAGAACATATGAAAATACGAAATTTCCCCTTTTTATGAAAAAATCATTCTTGTGATATTGAAACTGAAAAAAAACGCGCCTGAAATGAGCAGGTATGTTGAAAACACTAGAACCCAACTTGTTTTTTACATCGATTATATGCTAAAAATTAACATGGGTTCATGTTGACTTACTTTCTTCATAGATAGGGGTGGCAATTTTTCACCTATTTAGACTTGGAAAAGTTCAAATATTTATTAATTGGGCTCGTTAGAAAGCTAAGACACTATATAATTGTAGCTGAATAAACAAAAGCTTCTTGAAGTACGGTATTTGAAAAAAATGCAAATTATAAGTGAATGAAAGGAAAAATGAAATTCCGAAAATTCCTTTTTTTATGAAAAACTCATTGTCACGTTGAAACTGAAAAGTACGCTCCTGAAATGAGAAGATTTTTGAATACATCGATAATCAAAAAATAGTACCAAACATGTCCATTGCACACCGTTTATATGCAAAAAATTATCATTTTAGTTCATGTTAAGGCATTTTTTTTCATGGGTGGGGTGGCAATTTTCCACTTAACTTGACTTGGAAAAATTCAAATATGTATTACTTGAGCTCATTTTGAAGCTAAGATAATACATTAATGTATCGTACCACACAAAAGCTTGTTTAAAGTACGGTAATCGAAAAAAATATAATATCGGTTGATATAGAAGAAAATTTTGAAATTCTGAAAATGCCCCTTTTTACGATTTTATAGTAATTGTTACCCCAAATGGAAAATCTAAGCGCCTGAGTTGATCAGATATATTTTGAACATCATTATCTTAATTATGAGTGCCTAAAATATGAGTTATACGATGTCAGTATGTTTTGAATGAGAATTCTGTTTGATACTGAGACCAATTTTCTAGCGGTAGGGGTAATATTTTTAACATTTTTGGAAAATCCTTTCTTAGTTTTTCGTAGTTCATTTATGTAGAATATTAAGTTATCTATCGAATGATACCAAATTTGAGACGTTTTAGTTGAGCAATAACTTGTAGAGTAGAATGTGACTTTTGGCCGAAAAATCGAAAAATTTTTGATAAATTCTGACAACGAAAATCGCCAAAATTCATGAAAAGATCCCCAGAAGTATAAACTGTGATAATACTAAACGGAAAATACCAAATAAGCTATTTTTCACCCAAGCATTAATACTCCAGGGGTTTTGATATGGAAAAATGTGTCAATTCAAGCGATTTTTGGGCGGAGTAGGGTAGGTTTTATTTCATTTTCCCCATAACCCTAAGTGCTACTCAACTTTCTTGGTCTCATTGTAAAGCTGAGACACTTGGCTAAGCGATGAGACCTAAATTTGTTTAGTTTATTTACATTGGCTATCCCAAGAAGGCTTAGACGCTCATACAATTGAGTCGCTAAAATCTTGGCATTTTGACTCAGTGGGGTACAAATATAGGCTTGTACTGAAAAAGAATCCGAGAATATTCTTTGGCGACAAATTGATTCCATATAGGGAGGTATAACGGTACATAAAAATCACCATGAAGTTGATGCGTGGGGTTGCGCGGTGGACCCTCCCAGCCCATGGACTAATGCAATTTACTTCTAAAAGAGCCTTCGTCATGAAAATCATCATTATATGTTTTCTCTAACTATTCAATGTTAGGTGTCTTTCCTATGGCTAGAATGTTTTCAACTAAACTTGCGCGCAATTTATCTCTTTCAATTGTCTTTGCCCCACAGTATGAGCTTGAACTCAAAATCCATAACAGCAAAGTCAATTTTATGCGTTTAGCTCGTTTTTAGATTTGTAAGTCATTATGATCATGACCATGTTGTAATACATCTTAAGCTTATGGGTTAAATGCTCAACTTAAGTAATTTTGGGACTAAATGCTTGTTTATAATGTTCCATGTGGCACAGCAATAGTCCTTTTTCATATTCCCGACTTTGACTTCATTGTTATAAGATTTTACGCAAAGGGGAGTTACTTTCTACAAATTTGTCATCCGACAGACTGCTTTACTGTCAAATTACATCAACGTACCGCAGTCGACTTCAAATTCAAAAATTCAATATATTATGGTCTCAGTATCGTATTAATTTTCCCACAGACTTCTGTAGTGAAGTGCATATTTTTAGGATTTTTAAAAAAATATGTAAATTGATTCAATAAAATTTTCATTTATGTAGCATTTCTAAGATCGGACAGAAAAGCAGTCGAAGTATAAATAGTCATTTTCTGTACTTTCACTTTCGTTTTGCATCATCAAACAAACCTTTTCAGTGGAAAATTTTTATGTTATTTTGTTAGATTTTCTTTTTAAAAAGTTTGTCATCTTATAGTGTGATGTTTGCTCTATTTTATAAATCATTGTTCATATCTTTTGACAAAGCATTAGTTTGTAGAGAGGCAAAAAGAAAATGCACTATATTTTTATAGCATCCATGTTTAGACGTACACACGCTCAGGGAAATGTAATGCGATATTGATACCTTATAGCCGCGGTAAGTACTTGGATACTTTTGAATAATTCATTTCAAACATTTCTTACAGAAGTCAAAATAACTTTAAGTTTCCAAGAAAAAATGTTTACTATTTCCCCTTTCCCTAATGAGACCGCCAACCATGTTGTCGGGTGTTGGTGGGTTACGTCCCTTTGAAAAACTAGCTAAAATAGATTGCATTCCGTAAATATGCCAAATTTGTGTGTTTTGAAGAGGTTGAGATAAAGGATGCTACAGGCTCTATGAAGTCAGTCTCATATTCTTGACCTACACTTAGAGATCGAAGGTTAAGGAAAACTTTACGATAAACGCAATGACTTATCATTTCGTATTGTCAACTTTCCTTTTATCTACGACAACATCCCTGCGTATGGAGTTTTGCAAGAGCTTGCCGTAACTACGCAGACATTTGTACCGCCCTAGACATCTTAAACTTCTGGAACTTGGATATGTTGCCACAAAATTAAAGTCGTCACTACAGAAGCTTTATGGTCGTCATTATGAACTCGAGGATCGTTAAGGTGTATCCATCTGCACCGTGAGAACCGATTTGTTCAACGTGCCATGGTTATCCTTTCCTCTTTCGTCTTCCCCTGACTTGAATTCTTATGAGCAACTCGGTGGGTGTTACTACAAAACTAGTGGAAGGTTACCCTACCGGTGAACCTGGTCCATGCTCCCAGTTTTTAGTGGAGTTCGAGTTGCTCATTTACTTTTGTTGCTTTGTACGTATTATTTTGGTGTTTTAATGTTCTTTGTTGTGTGTGTCTGTTTTGCCTGTATGGTCTTTGTCACTGGATTACAATCTTCTGATTTCTCTTTTTGCTATATGATTATAAATATTTATTTTTGCCAGATACATGTAGGCGTGTTTTTGCCATTTACCTACAATACTTACATACGGATTACTTTCTATCCAGGTGGAATGAGTTTGTTTTGCTTTTTTGCTGTTGTTTTTCTACAGTTAGTTGTGGTTTTGTTGTTGCGGTCTACTTACTAATTTACATAAGTATCCTTCTGTCTGCTTGATGCTTTCTTTTTTTTTCTTTTTTTTTTAGTATTATTTTCTGCTTGCTTGCTAATTTTATCAAGAATCGGTTCCAACTGTTGTAGTAGTTTCTGTTTTAGCTTACTAGCATTTTTTTATCATTATAACTTTTTGGCCACGTATGAGTTCATAAAAAATGCACCCATTATTGCATGCTCCGGAAAGTTTCTTCAACTTTGAAACATATGCATCAAAGCTGTCAGAGGGTGTTGGAAATATAGCGTTCATAAATATAGCATTTGTTTTGCCAACAAAACATTAATCCCTTAAGTTGAGGGTTTCTCTCATGTCATTTATATCTTCCTGTTTGAATGGAAAACCATCATTAACTTCGAGTTCCTCCATGCAAATGCATATAGATACTTGGGTTTGTATGTTTTGTTTGGTTTTTAATGATGTGTTTATGATTGTACATGATGTCCATTGTATTTGGATAAGGACAGTGGTTATAGAAACAGATGATTATTTAAATATGTGCTAACGCTGTATTAGTACAATCATGTACATGTACATACATGTACAGTACTTTGATATAATTATGTTCTTTTTGTATACATAAAGCTTAGAATTTAAATGTCTTGGTTGGTATTCTGTTCAGTTCAGACTGCGTTATGAACAGCCTGTGCACACACAAGTGGGTATATCTTCACTTGTAAATAAATTTGGGACTTAGTCCTGAAATTAAGAGTAACCCTTCTTTTGCATACCTGTTTGACTCTCACATTTGAGCTCGGTCTCCGCAGTGTGCCTCCTGTGTGGGCGACTCTTACTTTGTAATATTTTGCTCACATTACGTAGCTGCCATTGACAATTTTGAAAGATTCCGCAACAAAGGACCATTTGAAGATATACATGCCCTGAAATTTGGAATCTTTGAAATGAAATCATTGTTACGTTTTTCCACTTCTTTGTTCTGTGTTAGTTTTTTATCATCATATGTTTTAGCCAAAAAATTTCGTTACGTTATATCACCAACATACAATGTTGAAATACGGGAGTTCTCCAATGTTAACAGGTACCGTACCACTTAAATGTGATTGGATTTCTACCCATTGAAAAATTAAAAAGTTTTCTAAACATGGAATATTGTAAGACAGGTGGTTGTAATTGTGTAATCTTGGGCAATTTATACAAAGGAAGTATATTTTTATTCTTATCATTCAAAAGTGACTGATAACTACATTTTATTTATTTATATATATATATCATCCATCAATCTTAGGTTTCTCTGATATGACGAAATTAACTAGAATATCGATTTCCCAAGATTGTTATACTCCGTGTGTAGCTTCATCTAGTTTTCAATACGGTTTCTATATCAGAACTGAGAAAAAGGATAGAATGTGTCTTTCGTAAAAATAAATTGTCAATACGTTAACATTTATAATTACTGTCAATGAACAGTTCAAGAGCAGATGATGAGGTCAAAACGCATAATTGGCTATTGTTATATTGGAGAAATTCCGAATATCTGTTAATATGCTGTGGAAATGTCTAATACGAAGTTCATTTTTGTGTAAGTGTACTATAAGGTTTTTCTTATGTATATGTAGTTCATTTTGGCGGATTATCACAGACTTTAATTTCCCCGAGAACTGATCAAACTTTGAATTCTGTTATTTCAAAGCTTGTATACCTCTACTGTGGTCGGCGCTAAACCACACCTTTTATGCAAACCAGTACCACAATTTGTGATGATTAATGATGATTGGTTCTCCTGTCTTTTGCATGTTCTATACACTTAAGCCTATGAAGTAACGGATAGTTACGTAAGCATGGTTTGCGGGGAGATTGTTTCATCATTACGCATGTTATAGAATTCTATCGTCTACTATTTGGTTACATGTATGTGCATTTTGATGAACAATATTGAAATATTTTAGAATGGTCAGAATTATAATATAAGAAATATGTACCCTCTGTTTTACTATATATTTTTTCCAATTTCTACAGATAACAGAAAGCACAGTTTCACATTTAAAGTCAATATGAACAATAAGAGATACGGAATGATTGTCAATGAGTTTATCCGCCAAAAGTCAACCAACGTGTTAGAAATTTAATGTTTGGTCCACATAGACCCACCATAATTTTATGAAGACCGCACTTTAGCTTTCAAAGGAAATTCAGCCAATTTCGTCATAGACCTGCTTGATTTTCAACAGACTCGGTCCTAAGGTCTACTGCTAATTTCTTTCACTGAGTGAACACACAATTAAACTTCTACAGGTCACCTCAAGGTGTTCAAAGATGATCGAAACCCATACCATGAAGCAAGAGGTAATGGCCCATAAATGAATAAATGAAGTGAAACTATTAAAAAAGACGAAAATCGACCAAATCTACAGAAAAAAACAACACTTATACTAGTAAACATAAAAAAGAAGACAACCACAGGTGAACAGATTCCTGGCTTGGGACAGGCACATATAGTATGTGTTAGGTTTAAGCATGTTTGTGAACACTAAACAACGGAGGCTTAACTCTCCTCTCACTTGGGACAGTTGTTGGAAAACACAACAGTAAAATGAACTATAAAAACATTTAACTCTTGAGATCGACCCAGAATACAAACAAATAGGACAAGACATCTAACTGTATCTACATGGAAAGAGTACTCGCATTATCTGTGAGCTGGTTAAAAATACAAAAGCAACTGATGAGTACACCTTGTGCATTCAAACAAGTATCAAATAAAATAACACGCCCAACGAGAGTCAGTGAAAATATATGAAAAAAATCAAAGTAAAACAAAGTCTTCATGTAAATGCCAAGATAAAAAAAATGACGTTTACATGGCATATTGATATATTTTATTGTTAATCTTGAACTTTGTGAACGAAATAGTATATGCCACTGCCATACTAGAAAACATGGATTAGAGAACCTTTGTAAATAACTTATCAATTCAATTATTCATAGTTTTCTGTATGTTGACCAACAAGATTTATTGAAAACATATCATAAAATGTGTAAGTAACACAAGGTCTTCATGCAAATGCCACAATAAAAAAAATAATGGCAGGAAGTAGGACGAAATGGAATGGAGTTAAATTAATAATTGGACCAATAAAACAGACGTACAATAGTAAACAATCGGGCTAGAAAAAAATCACAAATACGTTACATAATTTTAGTTATTGATTAAATGGTTTTATTAGTGGAAAAATCATAAATGACAGAGTCATTCATTATCATTATCAAAGTGATTAAATATATACCTAATATATGAACTGCCTAAAAGATAAGCGGTTCCTGCTCAGCTAGAATAGCCGTGGTATAACAATAATCCAACAAGCACTTGAAAATGTTGCCATCTTTTTTTTAGAAGTTACAGCAACTCAACTGTGGTAAGTTGATACACGTAAACAATGCCCCATTTCAATTTCCAATCTGTCTCAGTAATTACAAAAACAGAGAAGCAATACGTTGATCGTGTCGGTATAAAAGCTCTAAAAAGCTTATGTTTTTTAATGGGTAATCGGCTATGAATAAAAATTTCTGTTCTGTTCTGTTCTGTGTCATTCTAGAAAGCGTTTGCTGACAATATCCGTAGATGTCATATTTCTTTGTGCGGTTTTAATATTTACAAGGAAGACTCCTTAAGATAGTAAGTATAAGAATTCATCTTTAAAATATATATATTGCCTCCATATTACAGTGTAGTCTAGTTAAACAATGATAATGAAAACCATTCAAAGAACTTTAAAAGATAAAAGTAACAGTATTCAGACTTGTAATTATATTGTCCAAATTGCTGCAATGCTACATGTGTATCTTCAAATCACTTTTTGAACGGCATAAAAGGTCCATAATTAATGTACACTTTACGGCATTGTATATTCTTACTAAAACCCTTCAACGTTTTCTCTTGAACAATATACAACTTTCCTCGAAAACTACAGACCAGCTCCATCCTAGGCCAGTTAGCCGGATCGTGTCTCATATAATAGGGATATCCATTTGATAAAGACAATAAAAACAATAGTCCGAAAAAAGTCCTGAGATTTGTACACATTTTAGCTTTCCCTTAACTTGCAGTAAAGTGTTTAAAGTATATATAGTGTTTAAATCAAAGGCAATAATCGAAATATCACTGTTATATTGGTTGCTTACTCTTGCCATTCAAGATTTGCGTTCTGTTAATGATTTAACGTCATCACCAGATCAGACATATTTAGATAAACCTGAAGTAATGACTTCTTCAGCATAGATCGATTAACATCTCATTCAATACATACGTAACTTAGTTATTAAGCATTAATTGCGGTAAAGTTCATAAACCTGTCTGACTATCCTGTAGATCACGCACATTTTCCTCTTAAGTTGATGATATTCATCGAATTTTTTAACGATTACTTATAGTTTTGACCGACGTCAATCCTTTGAGATACAATGTACATGACGACTGAAGAAACTCGACAGCAACGTCAATTTTAAGACCCTAAAGGTGTCACTGGACGTTCCACAACTCTAGATATCCTTTTTGGAGGTACGGCGACCTAGTTTATGACACAGTAACCTACTAAGTAAACCAAATTATAATTCCTCCATGGTATACTGTAAAATTCGAACCTATTATTTTGTTGAATTTTTTCTCAAAAAAAGTCATATAACCATATCTACAGCGACTATCTCAGCCATGTAATGGAAGAGGTTGGGGACAGTTGTACACTTGCTTTTATATACTTCAAATTTACGATAAAATATTATAATAGAAAAAAACATGTCAGAATTACACTCTAAGGACTATATTAATTTATCGATGGCAAGAACTTTATAATATACTATACTTGTCAATGATTTGGTACATGAACTAACAAATATAGGTTTCATTTTTAAACCGTTTTTAAAGATGTTAATTGCTAAATTAACACACGCAAAAAAGGAGAGAAATGCAGATGCCAAATGTGATGACCGAGTACCCGAATATTATATTTCATTTATTTTTTCATCCCCAGTTATTACGTCATAAAGTAAGTGATATTTAAATACAATGTATATTGTTTGAGCGATTTGCTGTCCGTATAGTATTGATTTATTTATGTTGTTGTTTTTATCATTATCATCTATATACCTAAATATTGACTTGATCTGATCACGCCAGCAACATGTACCTTGACAAGGTGTTCTGTAAAATTCACGCCAACAACATGTAGCTTTATTACTAAGCCTTAGGGATGTGTTCTTTAAAAGATCAATCACGAAAACAACCTGACTGTACCTTCGTAAGGTGTTCTTTAAAATGCATGCTGGCATCCTGTAACTTGGAAATGTGTTCTTTAAAAGATCATACAAGAAGTAACTTAGCAAGGTGTTTTATAAAGTACGGGCCAACAAACCGTATCTTGGCAATGCGTTCTATTAAGTTTACGCCAAAACTCCGTGACTTGCCAATGTGTTCTATAAAGTTCACGCCAACTGTAGAAATAGTTTTGGCGATGTATTCTATAAAGTGTACACCAACTTACCTGTACCATGTGTTTTTTTAACGCAAAGGCCAACACACTGTACCTTGGGAAGGCGTTCTATAAAGATAAAGTACACGTCAACAACCAGTGCTTTGGCAATGTGTTCTTTAAAATTCACACCAGTAGCCAGTACCTTGGCAAGATGTTCTACATGTATAAGGTACTGACCAACTACCTGTACCATGGCAATGTGTTTTATGTTTTATAAAGTACAGGTTAACAAAATGTACCGTGGGAAGGTGTTCTGTAATGTACACGCCAACATCATATGCCTTTCCAAGGTGTTCTAGAAAATTCACACCAATAAACTGTACTTTGGCAAGGTGATCTACAAAGTAAACGCAAACAGTATGTAAATTAGCAAGGTGTTCCATAAAGTTCACGACAACATGTACATTGATGAATTGTTCTTTAGAGAACACATCAACAACCTGTACCTTGGCAATATAATCTATAACGTGCAGGTCAACAAAATGTACCTTGGAAAGGTGTTCTATTAAGTAGACGCCATAAACATAAGTGAAGAAAAACAAGACCCCGTATGTTTTGTGAAAAAAAAAGATTTATACTGTAATAAATTCTTTTAATGTACACTTACAGGAAATGTTTGTACTAACAGAACTAAATTGCGTCAATGAAACGCGAGTATTTTTCTTTAATTTGATTTTTTTTTCTAAATTGATGTTGATACGCGGTTCTGTCAAGGTGTTACATATTTCTGTAGTTAATTTTCCTAGGCTAGAACAAAGTTGTCGATTAATGATACGTACGCCGCTACCATTGAAATATATCAATATTGGTATAATTTTAATATAAATAGATTAACTTTGAATACAAAACATGTATAACTCCTATTCCCTTCAAAACCATGACCTAAGGAATTCAACAGACCAGTTCACAAAAGGCTGTGCCAATCATGTTCTTGAAATATGTTTATCATTTGGACACATAACGATGATATTCATGTCATGTAAATCTTGAACGTGCAAGCTCCTTATCTGGACTTATAAATCATGATTTTAGTTTTTGTTCCTTCTTACATCGGGTAAGCTACTATTAGGTTTACCAGAATTATTTATATTGCGTAATTGTAATAGGTCCAATGTCTGTCGGGACAAAGAAAACTTTATATTACATGTTTTGTTTTTCATTTAGAGTAAACTTGCAGCGTCAGTACAGTAACTCTCCTTGCAAGTATCTTCTAAAAAAAAACTCTTAAATGCATTGGTATTAGTTGGACTCATACGTTCCATTCTACATTTCAAGCAATGGCAAATTTATCTCAAAAGATTTTTTTCTGTCAATTCTAACTCGCTATGTGGTAAGAATGTTTTGAAGGTTCTGTAGAGATTTCATACAAATAATTTCATTGTGGCAGAATGACTTGATTTTAAATAATTTTAAAAGACGCGGGAGATTCTTACAACACTGTAAAGGATGGTGTTACAAGGGTAAGGAAACAGCACTGTAATTTTCGTATTAGAGAGGACTAAAGTGTCAAACTTACGCCTTAATCTTGTATTTTAATAAATGTTTCCCTTTTCCTTTTAAAACCTTTTTTTCTCAGCGTATATGTTATATTACACAACGCTGCTTTTCATTGTGATTTCATTCAACCATAAATTCAATATCGAGGGTTCGTGACACTGAACAAGAAATGTAAACAAACTAAGTTTTATATTCATGTTCAAATACATAAAGGGGAATTTAATTGAGCGAGCCTACATTGTGGCGATCTGGTTGAGTTGATCCCAGTAAAGAGTTATCGGTTATCATATGAAATCTGATCACTTTCTGTTATTCACTACAGGCACAATGAGGTTGCTATTCTCTGTGCCTTTCATCTTTATTGTTATTATTTCTGATGTTTCGAGAGGAGGAGTTGTACTACCGGTTGCAAATGCTCCACTACGGATATGTGCATTCAATGTGCAAGTTTTTGGAACGACGAAAATGGAAAAAAGTGAAGTCGTCGACAGACTGATTCAGGTAAGTATAAGCGTTACGTTTTATGATTTTTACTTCAAATGTTAAGACTATGGAACTCGAACATCGGTCAATACCGTCCGTGATCAAGTCTTTTTTGTGTTGTTGTATTTGTATATTCATTTCATCGTTCACCACACTAATATAGTACAATAGATCCAATGATGTCTTTATAATGCGGGCTTCATAATCAGTTTTAATTGCGTTACAATTCGTCGCCAACGAATATTGTAGAATCACTACCCAATGTCAGCTTACTTTATACTGGACTGTATTAAATAGATTGAAGCAATTCATTTTTTTTCTGAGCTTTTAATTTAAATCCTTATTGTCATAGTAATAATGTGAATTTCAATTAACTCCGAAACTGTTCCGCAAAATGCAAGTTAACTGTTACCATAATACTGGTATATTCTACTGGAGTGAACTTTGCTAGTTATTTATGCAGTTTGATAGGGGGTATTGAAGCAGAATATAATTAAGAAACTTATTGCTTTTCTGAAAATGGAGTTGAAATAATTAATTAATTGTGTTGGAAGTATTTTTGAAAAGAAGTTTGTGAACTTATTCAAATAAAGAAAATTAAAGTTTTCTTATATCATCTTAATACTTTGATGTGTACGCGCCTATTTGTAGTTGAAACCAATATACGGCATTAAAACAGATTAAAAAACATTTTTGAAGACACTTTAGTAGAATATATTTATTTGTGGGGATATTAAAAAGGGATATGGTCACATTCGCCGTGTGAAGATCCCGAAAAAAGGCCTACATGTATACATTGTATAGAATCTTTTAATACTATAGTGTCCACATGTACATGTAAATTATGACACAGTATCAACACGATTTCGCAAACTATATATCGAGAGCACGACCTTCTTCAAGTTAAACTGTTAATGCTTTTATATCCATTCGTGGAAGTAAACTTTAAGATATATTTAAACAACGAGAGAGTTTCCCTCCAAGGTACAAACCATTTTGGCTGGGATCTTTAAAAAAAGTATGTTCCAAAATGTTTAGGATTTTTTTTGTTTTGTTTTTACTTATCCCTTGAAAAAAGTAAAAACAATGAATCTATAAATTTCCCAATTACTTCAAAATACAGATTGTCAAATAAAAATAATATTTCTGTTGTTACTGAAATATACTTCAATAAAAATTTTGCGCTTGCACCAAAACAAATCTTATCCTTTATCACATCCAAGCCCGGGTCCACCCCTCAGCCCAGGAGAAAAATTAGCGGGGCCTAAACAGGTATGATTTTCAAATATAATATACATATTGGACTCCATAAAAACGGTCGAGATTGTAGATCAGGTTCCACGAGATTGTAGGTGCTTTTCCAAAATTTACAGCAAAATACATGATTTCTAAAACTGCATGGCACATTAAAATATCGGCAAATGTACTAAAAGCTAATATTCTGAACATGTATAATGCCAAATTAAATGTCTGAACTTTCAAACAACACTTAAACTTTTCTGAATACTAGGATCTACAATAACTATCGAAGGTAAACAAAATAGAAGCGAGTAAAAATGAAAAAGACAGTCTCACGTTTTATTCAGTTTAATGCTATTTAGAGTTGCCAGGGGCGGATTGAGGCGGAGGCGTGGCGGACGTGCCCCCCCCTAAAATTTGCAAAGCATGGGTTGTCAGGGGTAGATTTAGGCGGTTTTAGGTTGAAACTTTCATCTCTTGCTAATTTGACCACAAAAGATATGTACAGTGCACCCACTCTAGAAGAATATTAAAAAAAATAACCTCAAAAATGTGTTCGCTTCGCTCCGCTCGGCGAAATTTTAACTGCGCGCCCCCCCCCCCACCCCCCACCTAATCTAAAGTCCTTGCTTTATACTGATCGTAAATATTTAGCTTGATGGATATAAGTTGACGAAAACAAAACTTGTTAGATCTAGTCAATATTTTCCGGAAGTGATTATTCGGTGCTGTATGTATCTCGGGGCGGTTGGGGTGTTAGTCCATTCAAACAAAGACGATTCAAGACTATCATAATTATGGTCATTTTTTGCTTGAGTTTAGCACAAATCTTGCAAAATTTTCCAACAAAAGGGGACTTCCAACCGACGGAACTCAAGATTCCCCCAATGTCCCCAACTGAAACTTCTTGGGCAATCATATGTATAGCTGATACGTTTTATCTTTTAACAACAACGAAAAAAAATGACCTTTACGGAATACACAGGATAAAAGAAATTGATTGTGTCATTATGAAAGGATAACTAATCACAGATGTGTTTACGACCGAATTATGTCTAACTATACATGTACTTACAACATTTAATTAAATAATCGGAGGTTCTAAGTTTTGGAAAATTTTCATTAATCGTCAATTTAAGTTTAAATCCGGACTTCCAACCGACGGAACTCAAGATTCCCCCAATGTCCCCAACTGAAACTTCTTGGGCAATCATATGTATAGCTGATACGTTTTATCTTTTAACAACAACGAAAAAAAATGACCTTTACGGAATACACAGGATAAAAGAAATTGATTGTGTCATTATGAAAGGATAACTAATCACAGATGTGTTTACGACCGAATTATGTCTAACTATACATGTACTTACAACATTTAATTAAATAATCGGAGGTTCTAAGTTTTGGAAAATTTTCATTAATCGTCAATTTAAGTTTAAATCCGGTTGCCGAAAAATTACTCGTCGGTCTTCTGATTATGTCAATTCGGCATGTATCAAATGAATATTTTAACTAAATTTGAATTTAAAAGGACATGTACATGTATGCTTTATGGGACTTGTATAAAATTGTCCTACCACTACTCTTCGAACAAAGCGATTGGAAAGAGATACATGTAACTCGGATTCATGTACAACTAAATTACATCGAATCAGTTCAACCATATTATATATAAACAATAAAAACTTTCCTAATTGTTTTATTTTACAAACATTTCTAATTCAAGCGTGTGTTAAATAAAGTCGGCTTTTTTTTCAAAATTGCTTTCACATCTACATTTGTACATGTATTCGTGTTGTATTTTATAGATTCTATTGCGGTACGATTTGATTCTGATCCAGGAGATCCGAGATAGTTCAAATACAGCATTTAACTCACTGCAAAAGAAACTGAATGATACAATAAGGTAACTGATGATTTTCTGTCATATCAATGATTAATTAGATATACAATTTTTTTATCAAACAATTCTGCGTTGTTTTTAAAATATTAAGTCATTCGAACATTGTCATTGGTAGATGTGATTTGTCTTCCTAAAATAGCCCCGTGCAGGTCCGGGTGTCAATAGAATAGGCCTGCAGCAGCGCTAAGCTTGTCGTAAAAGGCGACTAAATAGTGCTCAGAAACCTAGCCAGATGCTAGGCGATTTGCCCACAGAGCAACTGGGTTATGTGTCCCTTGTGGTGGAAGGGGGTATCCTTGGCGTGTTACATGCTGGGGCTGTCAGGCTATAATACGAAGAACCTGACCGCAAACCATAGTGGTGCACCGTGTTGGGAAATATGCCACGTTCCTGTCACGTTAAAAAACCCTGCTGTGGTATTCGATAGGAGTAAGAACCTCTGCGCTCCGCCACAGGAGGCTAAATTGCCCGACCCTACCCATCCCTACCTTTTATCTTGTGGCAATCAAAGTTTGTCGACCCTATCATCCTTGTGTCCCATCCCTTTTCCCATTTCATCGCCAAGATTTCATGTTCATTTTATCATCCCATTTCATCATCATCGCCTGAATATAGCTGAAATATTGCTGCTCGGGCGTTCAACCTCAATAATCAATCAATCAATTAATCTTCTTAAAACAACGCTCTTTAAGTCTATATACACTATATTTTATTAGTCCTTTCTACATATACATACAATGTATTTATATTTTGGAGAACGTTATTCATAATTTCATCTCTAAATCAACCAAATCAAGAACGATAACTCTTGTAAAGTGCCAATTTTGTGTACAATCTATATAATTGTATCCCAAAAATTCTATTATCGGATGGAAAACTATGGTTATGTGGTCTGGAAGTGTTCTGTTTCTGAATGAGAATTATAAGCGACTTTGATAGGTTTTTGATATGCTTCTTCAATGGTTTCCTGGTCTAGTATAGCTGTTGACTGAACTTTTTACTTTGAATCAGAATCACTTTATTTTCGATATTCCGTATGTGTTATTTTGTATTCATTACGTGAGATTTACTCCTGTGCCATGAAAACCTTAAGTTGAATGTCCTTCAAATCTTTGCCAATATTTCATCAAGTTTCTTTCTTCAAATATGTTAGTACATGTATATGCCTCCAACCAAATATCACAATGTAAGAGAAAACATTTCTGACAATTGAATTGTTGCCTAGATAACCTTAACTTTGATTTAAACTAGATTTTGATATTAAACCAATTTCATTCTTCAATGATCCGTGCTTGGACCAAACAATTAAAAGTTGACTGTGTTTATTTTTTACAAATTCGAAAGAAAACTAACTCGGAAAATTTACAGCCTAGTCCTCCATTCATATGATACGTTCCACATGTTCTAGACACCCTGCGGTTCTTTTCTATTAAACAATATTGAACATTAGTAACATTGTATCATTGTTCAAGTGTGATGGCTATTAGTGTATAAGTATATGATGGCTATTAATACTTCTGTCGCAAATGGTGCAAAACACATTTTATACTATCGGAATAAAGGTATAGGGGCATTTGGCTATAAATATTGCTATTAACTTAATTTGTGATAACATTTGAAAATTTCACAACATAGTAAGATATATCAGTATAAGAAAGATCAACACTTTTGGCCGTTTTTAAGCACCACACTTTTCTGTATCATAATTTAGTATTTGTAACAGGAGCTTAGTTATAATGAAACTTAAGTCTCCCTGTTTGTAATATTTTTTTGTTTATAACTTGGTTTTGATTTCGTCTTTCTAATAAACGACATTGAATTGTATATTCTGTAATTTCTGACTCAGAAAAATTGCAGGGTGGTTGCTATGGTTCTCAGTGTAATTTGTCGTAGTATAACATAAAAAATATTTTGTGGTATTAGTTCATTGTGATGATGTCATAGTGTTTTGTATTATTAATTCTATAATCCATACCAATCAAGACTACTAGATCAGTTTTGCTTTCCCCCCTCCTCCCCGCCAAAAAAAAAAAAAAACAAAACAAAACAAAAACAAAAACAAAAACAAAGAATCTCGTATGTAGAAAAACAAAACATTTTTTAAATGTTTGCTGGACATTACAGGTCTTTAAAAAAGAACTTATTTGGCCACTGTTATAATTTATTTTGTCTGTTTTGTGTTCTGTTTTCATTGTTGAAATATTACATATCATAATAACTTTTCAAAACTCTAAGTTATATTCCGTTTAGAACAAAACACATTTGTGTATAGACAAAATGAATAATTTTAGCCTCAAAATTGCAAGTTAGAAAATATCTCAATTTTACATATGTTACAACTGTAATAAAATGATAGTGCATCATAAGCCTCTAAAGCCCGGTTGGTAAAAATAACATGTAGATATATTTAGTGTCATGACTATGTATGAAGGTGATGTTATGTTTATATATGCCAAGCTGCACTTAAAAATATAAAAATCTAATTGCTGATAATGGATATGTGTAGGGCATTTCAGAAATACAGATTGTTTTTCATTGCCTCTTTTTAAGTCACAACGATAACCGTATTCTTAACTATAGACAGGTGATCTTCAAAACATAAAAAAAAATAAAGGAATAGGAAACTCCGAAGATGGTTTCACGGCCATCCACACAAAAGATTTGTTGAATATTAAGGTCAAAATCTCATGTAATTCTTATGTTTACATTTCATCTCGAACTCATATATTTCTCATAAAAAATAAAAACAACGGTGTAAAGTACATTTCAGTTTGCATATCAATTGATCTTTGTATATTGTCTGGTGTTTTTCTAATGTCTTGAAATATAATTTTTATATATAGTTGTTCTGAAAGGAAATTAGATTGAGTTAATTAAAAGAAGTCTGATGTAATGAACATCTTCATATAGTTCTCGGGAATGAAGTGAATCTCAATGACATCTTCTTTCTTTACCTGGCTATAGCCAGGATTTTAAGCTTGATAACAACAGTCACGTTACAAAATGTACAGACACTACGTAAATGCAAAATTCAAAATGATAAACCAATCATCGAAGGGCACAACCATAACTATGTAATATAACTATAAACGTGTAATTACGGCAGTTTCCGTCCGTGCGAGACCCGACAGGGTAGTCAAGCACGTTAAAAACTCCCTTAGTAATTATGACAGTTCACCCTAAATGTTGGTCAACGTACTCCCAAACAGAGTGGGGAAACGCTGTCGGACCCACGTGGGGTCTTGGAGTAGGCTAGAGCGTCAACAGAGCAGCCCAGCCGCTAATAGACGTACTCTGACTGAGTTCTTCGGTCAGGTACCCCGAAGGCTGGGCTCCGCTATCTCCAACTACTAATGGACATCTACGTGTACTTACACAATCCCCACAAGGGGCGGTCGTCTGAGATCTGTGAGGATAATCAAGACCGTAAAAACCATCATTCGGGTTTCGGCAGTTATTTACACAATGTTCATTGCGAATTCAGAATTTAGAATGTATGCCTTGATCATGTTCACAAATAATATTTTCTTAGTTTTTTATGTAAATAAAGAGGCTATTCGCACGAAATATGGCACCACCATTATTATCCTCAATTAGGGGGATTGAGATTATATTTTTTTCGCGCAAAATTTCTATTTTATAGTTCAGCAGCAACCGAAATCAATATTTTTTATTGAAAATCTGCCTTGTAAAGTAACGGGAAAGATATAGAACATTATTTGTATTTATTCAATGGAAGCGTGAACTAATTTGTTTTTTTTTCAAAAATTTGGAACATTATTTTTTCAAAAAGGTCCCAGCCCACCGCCCCAAACCCCCGCCAATAAAATTGTCGGTGCCTAAGCTTCTCAATTTTGTCTATCCGCTTTTTTGTCTATTACCCAACCGTGAAGAGCTAAACTGGTTCCGGTAAATATTACGTACCAGTTTAATCTAAGTCAGAAACCAATAATCAACATAATGTAACATCGATCAATAAACGATATTCAGCAGAAATACATTTTTGTAGTTATGAATATGTACCCAAACATTTCTTATTTTATTGTCAAATTAAAAATTCTAACATGACGTCCTTCAAAGTTATTTAGACTACAGCATTGGTAAGTCAAAGTGCTGAGACACTGAGTCAAAGAAGACTTCAAAGTAATCAAAATATTCGTGTAACCAAATTGTAAGCTAAATAAACCGATCAAGACTTTGTCCTTTTAAAGAATAACCATTTGTCTTAACGCAGTGTATACTTATACAGTCCGTTTATCAATAAATATTTTTTGGTCTTCTTTTGTATTATTGCTTTTGGTATTCCTGGCTGTACACGTAAGTTGATGTCCTCAGATTTCCTTATACCTAAATCAGCATTTCTTAAAAAACATGAATTCCACTTAGAATCACTGACAATCAATATTCGATGAATTTTCAAAGTAAGATTGAACACACACCTTGAAATTTCGGTTGGAGATGCATGAAGTAGAAATGAATCATGCAGACTGGAGGAAGTTGAACAAAGGCCCAATCTCAAGGGAGAAATGAGCAAAACTTTTTCCTTGCTTGTGCTCACTTTGATGAAGATTGTTTTTTGTAATAAATTAATACTAAAATTTGTCCTTGTCATTGTTGTCTAGATTAAGCACTGGTATGTACAATAAATGTTTACCTTTCTCTAGGAATTTTTCTGTTCAAACAAGGATAAAAACTCTTTTTGTAAAAATTGTTGTTAGTTTAAAGATCATTAAACTAAAAACAACTTTGTAGCTCATATATTTGAGCAATTTAAGATTCCAATTAAGTTTGAAAGTCATTGGTATGTGGTGAATACAGGGAATTTGATGTCTTAATCACACATGCACTTCGAGTATAAATCCATCTTTTTTTCTCTCCAAAACAAAAAAAAGTTACTAGTGAAGCCATACCTCATGAGTACCACTTTTTTTATGATGAATCACTATTTGCTGGAGGTTTTTTTCTGTCGTCAATAATGTATGTGCATTTCTTTCACTTTTTCTGCATGATTGTTTTACAAATATGTATAAGATTATAATTCAAGTAACTCTTATGTTTTGCAAATATACAAGTGCTTATGTTTTTTTTATAGTTTTTTATTAAGAGATGTTGACATATACATTTACAGCTGTTTCATGCTACACATACATGTACTTGAGAATCATGAACTTTGTTTTATGCATAAATAGTGTCCCGGCACAGAAATGGTCTGTTTTGCTTTCTTCTCACTTCATCTAGTGAAACTTTTAAGTGATAACCACTGAATATAAATCAAAGAAAAAAATCATAACAGTGTCTGATATATGCAAAATGTTACAATGTAAATTCATAAAAATATACATTATTTTAACCAAATGATATTGAGAAACCTCTTATTGTTGGGAAATATTGTTACATGTACATATAATTTCGTGCAAATCAGGTTGGTGGTTATAACAGTACCAGATTTTTACTGGTTTTTAAACCACCCGGTCAAGATTCCCAAAGTGATGAATACTGGTCGATTGAAAATGTACAAACAATATTTCTGTCATTGTTTATAGTTTTTGTCCTACATTAAAAATGTTAATATAGTATATATATACTATATTTCAGTGTTCTTAGATTTTATTCTTTTAATATCTCTATCAGCTGTATATATTAAGAAAAAATAAACATTTCTTTCTCTAAATAATTCAAATTTATCTGAAATAACATAACAAACTTTACAAAATGTACAGTGTATTTCATGAGCACATCTTTGTTTCAACACGGTGCACCACTATGGTTTGCAGTCAGGTTTTCCGTATTATAGCCTGACAACCACAGCATGTAACACGCCAGGGGTACCCCATTCCACCACCTGGGGCACAGAACCCAGTTGCTCTATGGGCAGAGCGCCTAGCCTCTGGTTAGGTTCCTTAGCACTATTTAGTCGCCTTTTACGACAAGCTTAGCCCTGCTGCAGGTTTATTCTTTTGACACCCGGACATGCACGGGGCAAGTGATGAGTTTGAAAGTCATTTCATTTATCAGACAAAAACCTTCTAAACACAGAAAATGGAAAGCTTGTTAAGGATATTGCTGTAGGGCTTCTTCCATGTATAATTTAAGCTACCTGCTGATTTATAATGATGTTTGGACCCCATTTCAAAATCTCTGGATCCATCCATGAATGTTGATTTATCTATGAGCAATTAATGTCACACTGTAAAGTAGAAAACAAATTAGATACATGTATTACTATATTACAAATATTATAATTTCATGTATGAAATCTTTAATTGATACTGTGCTGCATATGCCAGTAACCATAGTTACATGCACATGTATTTTTGTAGTTTTCAGTGTAAATTTCTTGTTCACAGACATACAAATGTAAACTGCAAATTTTGCTGAGAAATATGAGTACATTGTTCGACACTGGCAATAAAAACAGTATACCTATCACCAGTTTTGAAAGTTTTAAATACCTGTGTACATACAAAGTATATGAATAAATAACGTATACCTTCAACACTTACCTAGTACATTGTACATGTAAGAATGTCCATGAAAATCAGCGCTTAGAAAAGGTCTATTTTTGGTAGCCTTGATATCCAATACATTTTCAATGCACTTGCATGGCCACAGAATTTCTAACATAACTGTGTCTTTCTTGTGTCATGAAAATCTTGTTTTTCAATTTATGATCTGCATTCTAAATAAATGTATCTGGTATATCTTGACAATGTACTAAAAAGAACCATATTGATGAACAGTTATGAATTACATGGATATAATACACATGGACATGGTATTACTATTTCTTTAAATTCCATACTGAATAGTGCATGCCAAAATCTGTATCACATGCAGTACCAACAGGAGACTTCTATATCAACTCAAGGACCACTGGCTCTTGGGGTGATATAGGTCGTGGGTTGATTCTGCATACCAAACAGATTTTTGCATGTCATGTTCATTCTTTCTATACAAAATGTACTTCAATTGTATTCTGTGCAAGGTGGGATATATGATATGCAATATATATGTCTAAGGGTGTAATATAGGGTATGCCATATAGGTCTATGGGTGTGATATAAGGTATGCAATATATGTCTGTGGGTTTGATATATTACATTCAATATCAATAATTTTCAATATTTTTATATTATAGATATTATATGTTAATAAATATGTAATTTCATATTTGCCCTGTTATAGGTTTGAGGTCTGTCATATTGGTCGAGGCGGTTGTATTGGTCCCAAGGCATCGCCGAGGGCCAATACGGCTGTCGAGGCTAATATGATTGACCGAAATTTGACAAAATTGTCCAGCTCTCTGCATCAAAACAGTTAATATCATATTATCATTGAAATCTTGCAGTTATACACATATTAAATAGCCTTAATATCGTTGCACGCCCATGTCGTACGCAAAGTAAACATCACATATTTGACATGGAGTATGATCGGCAGCGGAGCAATATCTTAATGCAAACTTTTCAAGGAGAAGAACCCGCGGAGTGTTATTTTGGTAGTTCTATGTTGAAATGTCAACCTTGGTTACGTAATTTGGTTGCCGACGATCTCTAAGTCAAGTTCAGTCTATAAATATACTTCCTTGACAAAAAGTGATAAACACATGACCAACATTTCGTGCAACACATATATGTAGGCTGTATCTATTCATAAATATAAAGAAACTAGTCCTATTAGAAATCAAAATAAATCACGGAAACTCCATTATAACATTGTTTTACCACGGTTTGTCATTTATGTCTTTATTTAGCCCCTCGCTATCGCTTGGAGTAAAACAGTATGATGTAAATGGCCAGCCCGTGGTAAAACAATGATAAAATGGACTTTCCGTGATTTGTTTCTTTTGTGATTGAGGTTGGAACCGCGGAAAAGAATGTGTCATTGTTGATAAACGAGTGGGTTCGGTAAGGCCCTATTTTGGCCCTAGTATTCAACGTTTTTGAAAGATTTGTTTTGGTCTATACTAGTTAATTTATTTGAAAGGATAATGGTTGTAGTAAATACATCTCAGCCGATTTTGTCGCTATCTTGAATATGTTTTACCTAATAGCAGTCAAAATTAATACAATATTAATGAAATCTTCAATTTAGTTACATTTCTGCACGTGTTTTTAGATAGTTTTGCCTAAAACGGAAGTTGCCATATTCGAGTTTATCCAAAATATTGACATATATGTTGTATCTTACAATACTACACACTATATATAAATATCAAGAATGAACACGCATGCGGCCAAATTTGTTTTTCACTAAAACCGTCAAAAATATGCTGAAATATTGGGATCTCATGGATTTTTCATCATTTAGGCAATTTTGTTACAATAATCAGATACGTTTTCTGTTTTTGGCCTAAATCTTATTGAACTAATTATCTCTTTGTCATAATTAAGTCTACCGGGCTTGTTTATTAAATTTTAACCCGGCGGCAAAGGAAGAACGATACACAGAGTGTCACTAGTTCACATTTTGTAGTTGTACCCTCTTGTTTAAGTTCTAAAATAGTGTTCAAAGTAGTTGTGTATTCACCACGCGACGATGTATATGCCTAACGAAAATGAAAGGCTGCAGAAAACTAGAAGAACTGTAGTTTTCTTACTTTCTAAACACGATTACTGCACCCTTACACAGATTATTGGACCACTCTGCATTATATATACAAGGTATTTTTGAAGATGTATTATTTTTTCGGGCACGTGTATACATTTCCAAATGGAGATTGAGAACCAATGACGTGGCATTCGCATAAATTGTAATTGAGCGTTACTTCCCGTTTTCATTTATGCATGTTAATTACTGTAGGTCGTCGTGAAAACACAAAAAACAATCTTTCTTGCTATTTTAGCGGTAACCTGATGAGAAAACGTTTGATACATCTTTATGGCATTTGTATGGCTGTATATAACATATTATACACATACGATACAAGAAGATGCGTATAAAATGCTATACAGCTTAACGTTTAACTCTACAGCTGTTTGTTTTGATCTCCTGACCCGGTTAATTCACATTTGAGATATTGTGAACTTTTGTTAAATTAAACGTTAAGCAGTATTGCCCGACTCTATACCCACCTCTCCCTATTTCCAGTGGCAATCAAAAGTTGTCGACCTTATTATCCTTGTGTCCCATCCCATTTTTCATTTTATCATCCATTTCATGTTCATCGCCCGAAAAACGCTGATATATTGCTACTTGGGCATTCAATACCAACCAGTCAATCAGTCAATCAATCAATCAATATCTTATCTCGTAAAAGAGCGATCCGAGACGACAGATTCCGCTAGTCAAGACATGCCTCACTCGTCAGTAACTATACATGTACTTAGTACTATATTATTGATACATGTAGAAGTATGTTGTGCCGGCGATCTCTTAGTTTTTCTTCCTGTGTACTTAATTTAATGAAACTGTACATACAGGTACATTTGTTGCATAATACCTAAGTAGTCAAAAAAACTTCTTACAAAACGATCGCTGTAAAAAAACGTTTTGTTCTGCACCCTCCCCTATGGATAAGAATAACTAACTGAAATTGAAGCCTTCAGCAAAACAGATTAAACATTTTATTACCTTGTGTTTTTAGTGCAGCAAACGGGACACATGGAGATGTTTTTGAGTCTGTAATCAGTGGTAAACTTGGAAGGTCATCATCGAAAGAACAATATGGATTCTTGTACAGGTATATTATGTTCTGTCCCCTGTCTGAGAAGGCTACAAGGGATGCGTGCAATCATATTCTCTCAACAATTGTATCGCATTGTAAATCGCAATATTTTGTCATTTGATTCACCAATACTTAAATTAATTTTTGTCAAATCCCAAAGTTAACAAAGAATATATTTTAAATTTTCAAAACGTGTACCAATTTTCCCATTAATCTAAACAACACTTGATAATAAATCTTATTGTTCATTTATTTTTTTTATTTTAGACGAAACCTACTTAGAGTACAAGACACATTTCAGTATCCGGACATCGAAGATTATTTTGAACGTCCTCCTTACAATGTATTGTTCCATTCGCCAACTACAGGTTAGCACTACAACTGTATTGTATGTTTCTGTTATTATTTTTTCTTGGTTTCGTTTTTTGTTTTTGTATACCAAAGCGTGCGATTTTAAATAATAATAGGAAGGATAACTCTGATTCGTTTTATTGACTTCTTGGCATAAGTGTTAAATTATTTTTCAGACGTTGAATACTTCGCTATGATGGCTCTTCACTCTAAACCAAGTATGGCTCCTGAAGAGGTAGACAACATCACTAGAGTATATGATGTGTTGACGAAAAAATGGGGTCTGGAGGTAATTATGATAAATACCATGATTTACAGGAACTTTACCCATGACATACACATATATCGATCCAGACACATTGTGTTGCTGGGCCGCTTGTATACCTGTGAAAACCAACTGGCATACTGAAGTCTCAAGATGTGCGGTTTATAGTGGTTTTATCCTTATTTAAAAAAAAGTGCCAAATTGAATTTGAAAATACACAAAGCTAAGAAAGTCAGTTAGACGAAAAGTATTTATTTTTAATAATTACGAATTTTGAATACTGTACATTCTAACAAGTACATGTATTTAAAAGAAATGATATGTTTCAGGACGTCCTGGTAGCAGGTGATCTTAATTCTGACTGTGATTATCTACCGGACAGGGAACATGCGAAAATCGGGCTATACCACGATGATAGGTTTCAATGGTTGATAGGTGACGACGTCGATACGACGACAAAGGGCAGTGAATGTAGTTATGACAGGTATTATCTTTACCAGTATTTTTTGGTAAGTGCGGGTACTTGCTACAGTATATAAATGTTGAAGCTAATGACATCAATAGTCTTTACCCTATTAAAGCCAATATCACTAACACGCGTGACAAGGACTTGTTTCAGTAAAAATAGAGCTACACCAAATACGTTAATGTAAGTGGTAAATATTTTTTTCTGAAACAAGACTACAGTGCCGTTACTGTATGTCGTCATACTTGATTTCATGTCAGAAATATTTATTATTTTACTTGAATTTTATTTTCTTTTGTTTTCTTTGTTGTGTTTGTCCTCAATTTTTTATATAAAAAAGAAAAAAATGGTTTCTGTATTTTTTACTTGAATAAAACTGATTTTGTTTGATCTTGTCATCCGTCCGTTCGTCTGTCCGCAACTCCTCAGAAAACTCGTGTATGCACTTGACCGATGAATCTGTCCGGAATTTGTCCGATCCGAGTCTTAAATTAAACTGGATCTCCTCTGTTTGACGCCAACATTTTTGAAAAGCTACTGTTTTCTATTTCTAGTAAAATAACTAACTTATTTCAAGCGCCTTCTGGAGCTGATGGATGATACATGTACAATAAAAATGTTTAAAAAATATCATAAGTGCTTCATTCAGACTAACAGCTAGAGGTTACTTCAGTTATTTGATATAATTTAATTTGTGACTAGCTTTCGGATTGCTTTTTGAGAAAGCAGGTTATTTTGTATATCCAGGCTTGGTACTGTAACATCATTAACGTCGATTAGTCAGTCGCGCACTAATCCCAAACAATTACGTTTTGATTACGAATCAGTTCTTTATAATTGTCCTGCCACACATTGGAAATTAAATTATAATGAATGTTTCTTATTTTTAAACAGGCTGTACTGAATAATCTTTTAAAAATAAGAACCATTCCTTAAATGTAATTAGACAACATAATTATGTTATTTTGTGTAAACTTACTTTCGTACTGTGAAATTAATAAAGTCGATTAGTCGGCAGTCCTCGATTCAAATAATCCCAAACTGAATAACGTTAACGTTTTAATTTGAACTGGAATCGAATGAAGATTGTTCCCATCACAGGCACTTGAGACACGCTACAAATAGAACCATACACTACTAAGGGGGTCGTACTTATTCATAAAACAATTTTACATTTTTACATGCTTATTTTCGAAGATTCATCGCAGCAGGTATATCTCTGAGAGCAGCTGTGGTCCCAAACAGTCCTGGAGTTTTTCGATTTGATTTAGAGCTCAATCTAACTCCAGAAGAGGTATGCATATAATAAATGTATAGATGTGGTAAAGAGTTTCTTGAGTAGGAGGGTCCATAAAAATAATGTAATTAAGTGTCTTGGTCTGAAACAGAAATTAATAAAGGACAGAAATACATTTTCACATTGTAGTAATTACTGTATATTCCTAAAGTAACACATTTAAATTTCAAATGGGGTTTCGTACATTTCTATAGTTTGTTGTTGCCGAATACAAGTGCTTTAAATCTCGGACTATGGACATCAGTTTAAGTATTATTCAATAAGGTCATAAACATGGCTTCCACAAAATATATTTCTTTCTTCAAATTCCAATGATAATTGAATAATAATCAATGTCACAATCATTTGTATGTAACAGTAGTTTACATACGTTTCCTCTTCAAAGGTGGTATGAAACGTCAGTGTACACATCATGTATCTACAGTACACAAAAGAAGACGTGTACTATATACGTTTTGTACATCTATTTTTATTTTGTATCCCACAAAGTCATGTACATATATGTATGCAAGTATGTCCGGTCCTCTTCCAAAGGTTCCGGATGACTGAATCAATCTCTTTTTTTTCAAGACATACATCTGCTTGCATGGGACTTATTTTACATATATATTCCCAGGAAACAACATTTGGGTTTATAGTAATCCGGCTGTCCGCCATCTTCTGAGCTAAGTTTTGAAATCATGAATAGGTGAGATGAACATGTCAAAAAGACAACAACTACACTGGGATGAAAATGTCGAACTAAGGCCATCCATTGGTCTTCAATGAACGAGAGGAAAACCTCACACCACAGGGTAGGCTGCAGCTGGCCCCAAAACACCATTAGATTGGCCCCTATAATTATACTAAATGAACATAAAAATAAACAAAAACGAAACAAGACATACAGAGGCCGGAATTTCTTGACTTTGGAAAAAAATGCGGCGGGGTTAAAATACTTTGGCGTGATCACAACCCTCCCCCTTTAAGATCTGGCCAACGTGGAAAAAATATTACACAATTAAACAGAACTAAAAATTAGTTCAAAAAGGTCTAAGTCCCTTGTTACAACGGAAATAAACATCCGAAACTGAATATAAATTACACAAATGTACAAACTAAGGAGTACCAGGAGTTAACTGACATGCCAGCTCCAGACCAGTTTATACCTACAAAAAGTTAATGTAAAATAAATCCCCATTCTTCCCGTGCGGGGTTTAGAACCAGGGTACATCAAAAAATAAGGACACAACACATATTATGCCAAAACCTGCTTAAGCTATAGTGTTTTTATTTCTATGTAAAGATAAATGTACAATGCAAGCGAATCAATGTTAATACATGTACCAAAAATGCTATCCACAATATCAATACTATATCTCTTACGAATGAGCCAAATTAAGGTTTAGTTAACGAGCACTTGTAAGCACACACACACACACACATACACACACATTATAAAACGAGTATATCTCTTGACATACGATATGATTGTTGAGACATTTTATAAACTACAGACAGCTGAAGTTAGCGACCACTACCCTATAGATATGGAATTAGCTGGAAAACGTGAGTAGATTTGTTTAACTATCATATTGTTCTGTTCCTTTGGTTTATATCTCATTTAGTTTGGTTCATAACTCACTCTATACATGTACATGGGAATTCGAAAGGTCTGTTAATTTGCTTCTACTTAATAAAAGTGTGAAAAGGATCAGATTTGATGTGTACCCTATCAACTGCACTGGTAATAATTAAAGGCATTTAATTGTAATGTTTATGAATAAACACGTGGTTTCAAGGTTGTTCTGTGTACACCAAGAAACAAGTACAAGTGCTTGGTCACTTACTCTTTACTTAACTGAAGAAACCTTATTTTTCTCTTAAGTAGATGTTTCAAATGATGATTTACAGTCGTGTATCTTTAGAAGTCGGTACATGTATACAAAGACTAAAAATACACCACTGTTGTTTTAAGCGATTAAAAAGTTTAATTTCCCATTTTAGCAAATCTGGAGGTGCAGAATCGAGTCAAAGATTCCAAAGCCGTTGATATTGAATCTAGAGTTCCAGTCGATAGCAAAAATACCATACGAGATATGAAATACAATGCACCTCGGAGTAAAGTTGATGACAGACTTTATACAGTGACAACTCTACTAAAATTGACGAAACAATATCTTATCACTGCTCTCCTAGACAATATCCCAACCTACTACCAAACACTAGAGGAACTTGCCTATTTACAAGAACAGTTTCCTAAACTGTTCACGGCTGAAATGGAATCTCTAGTTTTAGCCATGATGGGGTCCACTTCTTTCCAAACTGATTATGTTTATGGATTGAGAAATATCAGAAAACCGTCTTATAGAATTGAACTATCCTGTATATTGGAAACACTGGTATGCACAATGAAGGTAGAAAAACATTTAATATGAATTTCGTAATTAAAATACTGCATAATTCTCTGACATGCACACTACATGTACATTAAAACAAAAAATTCAGTGCACTTGTATGTCTATTCCTTTAATCATTATATATATATGTTTTTTTTTTCATAATTCAGATGATAAGCCCGTCTGTAGTGTCAATTGTTTTAAAGCTTAGATGGTTAAATAATTTTGGTGGTATCAATGTTGGTGTTTTTTTTAATAAAACCCATATACTTTTTATCTTTGTTTATTATTTTTAATTGTTTTTATGTATGTGCATGTAAAGGTGGCTTTATTCCTATCATTGCTCTGTATTTGGATAAAATTACAGCATATAGGACAACGTGGCGCACTGGTTGAAAATTAAAACATAAATACAAAAACAGAATCTGAGAAACGAGTTTATTACTTGAGTGCCATAACATAGATATTTGGTGAAGGGACAACGTTTGAATGTGTACAGGTTTCACTGTGCATAAAATATGACCACGTTCTAAAGTAAAACATTTTGTCAAAAGTCTTGGGTTTAATATTTCCGTTAGATTTTGTCATTACATGTCGACTTTAGTGTCATGCTTCAAAGTCATACTACATGTACATGTATATACAAAATGTAATTCAAACTTCTCGTTTAATTATACACTATAATCTGGTTTCTGCTACGAGATCGCATCTAAATTCTTTTTTTTTCGTAAAAATAAAAAAAAATAAAACACCTTTTGCTGATAATTTTAAAAGTTGTATAAAAATGTTCCCGAAAATAATCATTTTCTGAAAAATCGAAAAATATGTGCTCACACCTTGAATACATGTACAAATGAACTTTTATTAAAAGAATCGTTATTAAATTGCTGCATTTACTGTATAGTTTTTTCTTGTGTATTACATGGAAAATATTTTAAAAAGTTAATTCCGACAATGGATAGGACACTCTTACATGTACAAACAAATGTTTCTGTATAGATGGCTATTGATTGAACATAATTATTGTACCCATGACCTCATGCAATAAGATGCCCACTTCTGAACGGCTTTGCATATACAGGGACAAAATTCTTCACAGCACCATTTTCAACATACTTTCGCATTCCTACAAAAAAACCGTAATAAAAAAATGTGAACGTGGCCGAAATGAATTTTTATTTTACTTTTTTGATGTTCTATTTGTCCTGAAAACATTTAATCAGGAATTTAACATCATCGACGATATAGTGTTCGGGACCTATTCCATTTGCTAACACGATTTTCCCCTCAAAGTTGACATAAAGACGTTCAAGAATTGCACCATATGATAAACTTGCGTTATTATCCATTGTGGATACCGTAAATCTTCCTCCTTTAGCAGTAAAGCAGCATTAATTCTATCCTCAAGAGATTTGTGATGATGTAAATCCTCAATATTCCACCCACTTAAATTCCACCCGTCAACTGCATGAGACTTATTTACGCTAATCATCAGGAAGTCGGCGATATCGGCAAAATCGTTGATCACTTCCTTAAAAGAGTCAAGAGTAGCTATGAACGGAGGTCATGAGCAACTTCCAAAGTTTATAACAAGTGGTCGGTGAAGTTTTTCGAAATCCAACAAGTTCCTGAAGGACTCATTCTCAAAATCATAGAGCCACGAATTGATTGCTGGGATTCCTAGTTCCGCTTCCGTGTAATATAGTTCAGTCATATACTCTTGACATACTTCCTTAATTGTATGTATATTACTGACCGACCTTATTTTTTCTCCGCCTTTTCCCAAGCAAAGCCTCTTTAAAAATCGTCCGAAACCCATTTCTCTGTGGACGGAATTCTTTCAAGGACTATCATAAGCATCAAACCAGTAAGTACCAAACAACATTTCAGAAAAAGTCCGAGTCGATAGGAAAGACGAGAGAACATATTCAAGGAAAAAGTCCGAGTCGATAGGAAAGACGAGAAAACGTATTCAATGAAAAAGTCCGAGTCGATAGGAAAGACGAGAAAACATATTCAAGAAAGTGTTCGCTGATAACAATGCAAGTCAAACTGAACTATGGAGTAAACTGCATCTGAAACAATATAATGCTTAAATAACGTTTACGGTGCTTATCAATTGACATCTTAAATTTCAATCAGAGATTCTTTTATATTTATTTCTTCTGTAAATGAAATACAAGAAGCGTATAATTTGTGCATATGGTATTCTTTTCTAGTCTTTGACATTGCCGTGCTAATAACACAAAATCTACAGGAATCATAATAAACAATTAAAAGAAACCAACCATTGATTGTAAAGGAACTAAAATACATTTTAGCCAAGTATAATATATAGTAATTTGAATAATTGTTTGCTCAAGATTATGGTCAGTATTAGATGATTCATATGAATAGATAAGTTTTACTTAGAGACGGGATGAAATACTGTAACATAATAATGAAAATATGATGTATTGAGCTTTTAACCGACATGATTCGATTGAATATATGCTTAAAGGGAGATAAACGGTAGGGAAGTCCAAAAATTTTTTTTTAAAAGTAAGATTTTAACGCCGCGTTATAAACAACATCTACAATATGTTATAACGACAAGTTGAACAATCGGGTCCTGTTATATGGACCCAAATAAACTCTGCAAGATGGCAAAAGGGGTTGCAAGTCGACGAATCATGTGATGAGTCGGACAAAGCAGTTCCGAAACCAATATAGATGGGGGTAAATTTATTATGCGATGTGGTTTTTTTTCAGAAGCGTTTCGTGTTCACCTGTCTAACATTGTGAGCCCTGCTTCGAGACTAATTTTGAACCTTTGCTTCCTTGGGAGCGTTTTAATTCAAGTTTCACATGTTTCATACTAATGATTACATGTTTCAATCATTTTCAATCATTTTTAGCTCACCTGGTCAAAAGGCCATTTGAGCTGTTGCCATCACTTGGCGTTCGTCGTCGTCGTCCGTCGTTGTTAAAAATTATACAAAACTCTTCTCCTCAGAAACGAAATTAGAGCCAAACTTGGTATGAATGTTCCTTGAGGTATCCTTCATAGAACTTATGTGGGGACCTTTGATTCATGGAAAAACATGGCCACTGTTACTAAAAATAGAATATATGGGTTAGACAGTAGTTTTTTCACATATATCTCCAAAACCATTAGGTTCAGCTAATTTCTGACCAAGAAAAGTGTTCAGCATGATGAGATCTATTTCTGGTCAAATTTTAGTTTCAATCCGTTAAGTCATGTTGGAGATATTGCCCTTTTTCAACGATTTTTGCCATTTTTAATGTTATTTCTTTTAAAAATCTTCTCCTCTGACATTATTTGATCAATTGGAATCAAACGTGGTATGAATGTTCCTTGGTGTATCCTGCATACAACTGATGTGGGCGGATTTTTGATCCGTGAAAAAAAGACATGGCCGCTGTTTCTAAAAATAGAACATAGGGGTCAGACAGTAGTTTTTCGCATATATCTCCAAAACCGTTGGGTTTAGCCAAATTCTTTCAATGGCTGAAATGATCCTTATTATTAGGACTACAAAAGTCCTCGGACTTGGGATGAAAGTTGTCAGATGACTCCTTGTAAGAGTAATTGCCCTTGAAAGGGGAAAAATGACTTTTTTACAGTTTTCAGTCAATATCTTGAAACCTATGATAGATTAAAAGAAACTTTTAATTGTTGAAATGATCCTGATGATAAAATCATAAGACTTCTTGAGTCAAAATTGTTGGGCAACTTCTTGTTAATTTTTTTGCCTTTGGAAGGCAAATTCAACCAGGTGAGCGATTCAGGCTCCTGGGAGTCTCTTGCTTTTGTTTAATTTTATTTTAAAAAATAAAAATCTAGTTACATATATTTATATACCATTCTAGTTAAAAGCCGATCTCGCAGCTTCCGGTTTTCTGTTATCACACGCGACATGTAACAGAATACATTGTAAATGGAGCTGCGAGGTCGGCTTTTAATTAGGTTCATATAAATGCTAACATATTTGGTCAACCAGGAAGATCTAGATTTGCACAAAATGACGGATTTTCTACCAGATTCATCGAGTAATCAAAAATTGATTGACGGGTCCTGCAGGGGTGTCACTTAGAATTCTCACTCCAATGTAGATATACTAATAGGGTTGTATATTATCATACCAGTGGTGGGTCTATGAGTCAAGGGATCAGAACCTTCTTTTATAATTTGAGAAGTTTTATTAATTTTGCGAAAGAAATTGTCTGAAAACCCCCTTTCCTAAATCTCTGGATCTGCGCTTGCTACTGCGCAATACTCAAAACTATGTAAAAGATTGAATACCCAGAAGGGGGAACGAATAAGCCAGTGAGTCCAAACCCGATTAAAACTCAAAATATATTCTAAATGGGACGGTTAATGAAGGTAGTAAAACCAACTCCCGAAAACAAAACACAAAATTACATTTTACAGTGGGTACAAGTTCCAATAAAAACCCACCTCAATGAGGAAGTGAATACGCCAGTAGGTCCAAGTTTCAGTAAAACTCACCACAAGGAGAAAGTGAATAAGCCAGAGAGTCAAAGCCCTAATGGAACCTAGAATACACTCTAAAATAACGAGAGATGAATAAGCCATAGTGCATGTCCCAGTTTAAACCCAAAATACATTCTTAAAATGTTCACAAATCTTATACGTGTCAACACAATTGTTCTGTACTGCATTGCGTTATCATATTCGTTAGGTGTTAATCGCCGTTGTAAGGCCACTCAGAACTATATTTTAAGCCTTCTAAATTAAAGCAATACGTCTAATTTTGACTTTTGAACATACTGTACTTTTTTTCATAAAAATAATTCAACCAATAGAGAGCATCTTGGTATTCCATTTGGTTTTTAAATTTTATAATAAATCTTTTACAGTCATTTTTTGCGCAGTAACTCCGACATCGGTCAACAGATCAAAAATCCCCACACATTTATTGTTGAGGAACTCGTTAGGAACATTCATTTGGTTGGTTACAATCCATCTAATAGTTTCAGAGGAGGATTTGGAAGTTTTTCAATGTTAGAGCTGTAAATTAAGAAAAATCCATTTCAGGACCTATAACTCATACATCAGTCAACGGATCTTTCTACATACATGTATTTCGGCAAAGGACCAACTCATCGTGCTGAGCAATTTAACTTCCTACCAGATTTAAGCTTAACCCAACTATTTTTTAGTTACATTTGTGTATTAATGTTTCAAAATTCTACAATTACCCCCTCCCCTATGGTCTATTTCTAGTTGTTAGTTTTCGTTACAGTGTATATAGATGACGTATTATCGTTAAGGAATCCTAGTTTCGGGGATTTTATACATCGAATCTACGACCAAAAAATACAAAGACACTGTGAAGTCAATGTCATATCTTAAAAACTATCGACATATCTACTCGACAAAGGCCATGACTCTTCATTCCGTATTGTCAACTTTCATTTCGTCTGTGGCAACATCCTTTTGAAAAGCACCTGCATATGGAGTTTACATATCACAACTCATACGCGTTATGTCAGAGCTTGCCGTAGCTACACAGACTTTTTGTACCGCGCTAGACTTTCCAATTCGGTTTCTGGAACAGAATTATGTTGCTACATGATTGAAGTCATCACTACAGTAGTTATATGGTCATCATCATGAACTCTTGCATTCCTACGACGTATCCATCTGCAACATGAGAATCGATTGGTTCAACGTGTCATAGTTTTTCTTTCCTCTTTCATCTACCCCGGACTTGACTCTTTTATGAGCAACTCGGTGGGTGTTTCTAGAAAAAATAGAGAATGCTTACCCTAACGATAAACCTGGTCCATGCTCCCATTTTTAGTGGATTGCGAGTTGTTCATTTACTTTTGTTTCTTTAAACGTATTATTTTGGTTATTTTATGCTCTTTATTGTGTGTGACTGTTTTCCCTGTCTGGTCTTTGCCCCTTGACTGCGTTATTTTTATTTCCGCTAGAATCTTGGTTCCCTTGATTCTTTTTCATCAGATCGAAAAATCCATTTTAGGACCAAAAACTCAAACATCCGTCAATGGATCTTTCTGAACATTTCGGCATAGGAACATCTCATCATTTTGAACAATTTTACTCATTGCAAGATTTTTCCTTAACCTAATTGCTTTTGAGTTATTCGCAAAATCTTGCAATTTTAAACCCGATGGCCTTTTTTCAGAAACGGCGGTCATGTTTTATACAAGATCAAAAATACCAACGGTAAATTTGTTCAAGAAACATGCCAACGTCCAGTCAATTTTGCATGATAGTGTCAGAGAAAAAGATTTAAAAAATGAAAGCATTAAAAAAAATATTTAAAAAACGTAGAAAAGGGCTATAACTTCAATATCGGTTCACTAATTTTCACGGAAATGGTTTACAGGTTTTAACACTAATAAAAAAAATAAAGAAAAACGTGTTTAAAAAGGCCATGCGAGCTAAAAAGGTCTTCTTACAAACAGTAGTGCGCCCTAAAATTCGCGTGAATTGAGCAGTGACGATACAAGGACGGGATTCTGGGTATTAGAATCCCCTATTTAGAAAGATACGATACAAGTAGTTTCGTACAAAATTTGGGCAAATAAAGCAGAGTAAATAATAGTCTTGGACCCCTTTTTTCTGCATCCCTCTTTTTCAAAATCCATTGGACAGCAACCTACAGGGTTCGACTGTAATATAGTTGACGTAATTTTAAAGAACAAATTGAAATCTTAATCAAAGTTGGCACGGAAGTGCATACATCTGCACTGAATAAAATCCAATGCATTTTACAAAGGGATGACCACTGCCGAACGGTTTCAGATGAATTATCCACAAGGATTTCTAGTGTTCAACAGTATTTTAAAAGTAAAAATCCAATTACTCCTATAAATTCATACACTCCACTTCATCATGTGTATTGCATTACATTCTACGAAATAATGAAAGAACCCAACAATAGATTTCAAAAGAAATACATGTACATCCAAAAGCCAGGCAGTCGAATGCCTCTATCTCCTACAAAAAATAGGTAGCACATGTATGACACTTGAATCCACACTTTATATCAATAAATCCTACCAAATTTAAAAGTAACCCGACTAGGGGTTTCAGTTGAAATGCATTTAAACGACATATACGGACGAACGGGTGTCATGTGAGACTTTATCGCTTCGTTGCGAGAAATTTTATACCACTAGCAATTTATTTTGAGTTCAATCAATATTTAACTAAGCTAGAAGATAGAATCACAAACTCTCATTTTAATAAGATATGAAACATTGAATATCAAAACATGAAGTTAAAATATTATATATCCAAGTATCTGTGTACAAGTTTTGTTCATGTTTTACATACATTTTGTAAAAGTTCTAATTTATCAACACCATCATCAGAAATATCATACTTAAAATTTTAATGATATTTCGTCATTAGTTGATGATTATCTGTAGAGAATGAATGTTTCCTACATGTTTAATCACAATGCTTCATCTTAAACATACGTTTATCACAAACTACACCAATACATGTGTGCACACCACAATGTTTGATTTTTTTATAGAACATATTAAGATCAACAATGTCATGTAAAAAGTACTATTCTGTGTAAAAATCAGGCAATGGGTGCTACATCATTGATCTCATGGCATTTAGTCTTTTACGACTAAAATATGCTCAATACATCTAGAAAACAACCAAAAAGTTATTTTAATTCATCCTGAAACATCTGTGACATAGATATTGTTGACTGCTTACATATATTCCCGCCGTTTTTTCCATAGTGCATTTCAACTAAATTTGACTAATCAATATCTTAAAAAGGCAAAGTTTTCAAACACTTTGAAGGTCATCTCTGAGATGTATGAGGTATAAATACTTACCCACTTTTCGCTCGATCCTTACACAGAGAAGTACTTGATATATAGGACTACCTATAGGGCTTGTAAGTTTCGTTCTTCTGGAGTTTCTACTGTTTAAGATATTCCAACCCAGAGACTCAATTTAATAGTCATATGTTTATCATTGCATTTATGCTTAAGGGGTTTCCGATAATAAGATTGTAGTCTTAATTCTGCAAATATCGAATCGGAGTTAATGACCCATGCTCTTGAGTCCGTCATGTAACGAGACTTACAAGCCCAATTACAGTCATTAGCGAATCACCACATCATAAGTACCAACAGTTATAAATAAATAAAACTAACCCGGATTCGCCCCAAGGCAAATTTCAAATCTGAATGGGGTATTCGAATCGCCAAATTATGGCTTAAAAGTATATCATATATCCGACAATACAGTATCCTTAAAACCGCATATGTCAAAGACAACACATCGGTGATTATAGCGTTTAATTCATCTTGCGGTTTGTTGATGCTCTGTTTGACCTGAATGAATTTAACCAGGATTTAACATCATCGACGCTGTAGTTGTCAGGGCCTAGCCCATTTGCTAATACGGTTTTCCCCTCAAAGATGATGTAAAGACGTTCCGGAATTGCACCGTATGATAAACTAGCGTTATTATCCATTAGGTCAACAACTAACGGACATGGTAAATCTTCCTTCTTTAAAAGTAAAGCTGCATTAATTCTATCTTCTAGAGATTTGTGTTGATATAAATCCTCATATTTCCATCCACGCAAGTTCCACCCGTCAACCGCATGAGCCTCTTTCACGTAGATCATCAGAAAGTCGGCGATATCGGCAAATTCGTTGACCACTTCCTTAAAAGAGTCAAGTTTTGCCATGAATGGAGGTCATGTACAGCTGCCAAAATTTATAACAAGTGGCCGATGAAGATTTGCAAAATCTATTAAGTTTTTAAATGACTTTTTCTCAAAATCATAGAGCCTCGAATTGATCGCTGGTTTTCCTACTTCAGCTTCCGTGTAAAAAATTTCGTTCGTAAATTTCCGAATTATCTGTTTAAATGTTTGAACATTTGTAACCGATCTTAATTTGTCTCCACCTTTTCTTCCGCTCAATCTTTTTATGTGATTAGAGACAAATCGTGGTATCATTTTGTCAACAAATGGTATTCGTTGAAGAATGAACGTTAGAGTCATTGCACAAACCACGAAATAGCATTTTAGAAGAAGTCGGAGTCGATACAGACGTCTTTGAAGCATGGTTATCCCAGTCCTGCCAATAAAGCATCAGATATCTAAGAATTGCGAGCACCAGTCTTACAATTTATAACAGAATCTTAACACAGGAAAGAATACATTTAACAATGTTCTTCATTTAGACATGTTGATGCACATGTAAATCTGATTGGTTCTTACAGTATATTAGAATTATTTTCCAAGCATTATGTACAAAGACAATCGTATTGGGGTCGATAGTTTGGGTTGAGGCAACAATAAAGCTTGTGTTGAGGACAAAAAACAGGGTCACTATAAAAAAAAATAAAATCTATGACAGCGTTATTATTATCAGTTTGCGGGAAAAAGAAAAAACAGAAATATTACTGGGTTTATGTAATCTGCTAGAATTTTCCATTTTTAACATGAAATGTAGCAGTTATTCATCATTCTATAACTTATAGGTATTTCAAAATTGTCAAACCAATCAGGGTTTTAATTGAACAAAAGTCACTGGAAGTAAACAATATACATTGAGCCTGTCGCATTGCCCTGTTGTTTCCGTGTTGGCCCTGTTTTCCGTATTGACCCTGCTTCCCTTATCGAACCTGTTTTATCCGTATCGGCCCAGTTGCCATGTTTGGTCTGATTTTCGTATTATACCTGTTTTTATTGACCCTGTTTGTTCGGACATGTATTTGTCCAATTATTAATTTCTAACAGTACTGAAAAGCCATTCATACTTTACACAGGATGTACATTTATACTTCATGAACAGGAATCATTGATCGAATTTCAATTCATACTGAAAGTAAGGCACCGACCATTTTTATTCTAAGGGGACTTGGTTTTATATCGGATACCATAAGGATTTTTCGTGCAAGCGCAATGTTTTTGTTTATGATTCAGCACCAACCGAAATCATTATTTTAATTTATAAACTGCCTTGTTAAGAGATGGTGGAAATACGGAATTATTATTCTATTTTTTTATAATGGACGAGAAAACATTTTTTCTCCACTGTTTGGAACATTTATTTTTTTCAAAAAGATTCTAACCTATCTTCCTTCGCTGATATTGTTTTAAATAGTCGATATCTAAATTTCGGCAATCATTGATCCAACATTTATCTAAAGTTTATTATTAGTCCTCCATGATTTGTGTCGCACTTCCACCCTGGACTCTTTAAATTAAATGCTAAGTTTGAGTTCACGTAAACATAGGTTTCGTGATCTCCTAAACTCGTTTTTTTTATTGCTTAGATGATGAATTCCATTCCTTACTTAAATGCCCTCAAGGTCATATCGTTGCGTTCATTCCTTGATTTAACAGAATTATAAGTCAATGCACTAACGAAAAATATTGTCTTTTTTCCTTGATTCTAATGGTGCAAACAATCAAATCAAACTTTTTCACCCACAGACTGTTTCTTACAAGGCTGAAACTTCGATTTTTTAAAACAAGGATTTCATGAAAAAAAATCCCAAATAACATTTAAGGTAGATCATACATATTACATGGAACATTCTTTTCTGTCATCTTGCAAAATCATACTGACATATAAATTTTCTACAATCTAATAGTGATTGAAATGATGTAAAAATAATATATTTAAATTACTTCAAACGATTTTTTACATAAAAATCAGATGGTAAAATTAAAACAGTATTCTTAGCATCTTTCAAGGGGAGATATCTGGCTGGAAAATGTTCTATTAAAATGTATTGGTACTGTTTTTAATATTGCAAGACAAAGAGTTTGGTGGCCTTCAATTTTCGTTTGAAAATATGAAAGAATTTCTGTTAAGTCTTATATAGGTAAAACTATAAGAAATTGTATCCACCATTTTTTTCAGTTGCCGATATATTGAAAATTCCCTACGGAATCCATATAAAATGTAGTAAATTATTAGCTTTAAAATTTAAAGAATGTCCATTCAGGGTCTTCTTCGAGAAAAACTATGAAAATTTATCTACTAGAAATATTAGTTACATGTATGATCTACCTTACAGATGCCTTTAATGAAATTATAGAAAGAAAAGTTGGGGTCACTGGGCAAAACATATCCATGCTATGAAATTGATAAAACATGAAAATGGTATTTGAAAACTCTTATAATTATCAATTACATGTATACACATTGACATTTTTCTCTATTGAGAATTATTGTGAACTGTATTTTTTTGTATTTCGAACTTGTGCATTACATTGCCCTGAAGGGCACTGAATTAGCAAATATGTTTTTTATCTAGTTTTTTGTTTTTTATTAGAAACAGAACAGTGATAATGGGAAATGACATGAATGTACGTACTTACATTTTAATTAGTATGTTGACTGTCTGTAGTTACACTCGAGTCCAAAGCTATATGTACCGCGATTGCTGTGCCCTTTTATTCCAAATATCGATCAAACCACATTGATTACATGTCAAAAGCAGAAAAAGCATTAGGTGGAACGTGTCATGATATAGGACGTAGTTGATAACATAGTTACACACAATCCAATACAAATATAGGCTTTTCAAATAAAGGTCACTAAAGTAAATTAAATCGGAGTGTCCTGATGAGATTTTTAGTTAATAGTCGAAAAAAGTTTGACTTAATTTAAAAATAAACGGAAATATTAACATTTGCAGTGAAAGATACGAAATTCTTCACAATATTCTGATTAATAGCTTCAATGACATTACTACAAACTTATTTCATTGAATCAACAAAATTCAGTAGGGTAATCAAAACTGAACAAATTTGGCAGTTACTGCAGCTTTTAAATTATTACTGTAGATTATAAATTACACAACAATAAAATTGATATATTTTGTTTTGATATGTTTTATGCCAAGACCTCAGCCCAAGACCTCAGCGGTTGGTGTTAACGGAAGCTATCAATTTTGAAGAATAGATGATTCAATGGACATTTGTTTCCAGTGATTAATCAAATTTCTACATGTGGAGTTAATTGTATCCTATCATGCAACTACATTTTTGTATAACTGAAATACAGTTCTAAATTTCTTTATTTTATTGTAAATAAAAAATATACATGATACGATCGCAGATGTCGCACCCTGAACAGTGGAGTATGGTATGGACTTTAAAAACGTACTGATCGTAATTTGGATTGTTTGTAAATGTTTGGCACAGCATGAACTTACTAACACAATGAAAGTGGTCAAATAACTTCAAAATTTGAAATTAGACAGAATAGATAGGTGGATGATTTATACAATTACCAAGTACAAATATGTTACCCTGAAAGGTAAGGATCACATCTCTTTTAATTCATCAAAATCCTACTTCTTCTGGTATGACATTGTTTAGTAAAACATCAAAGATTTCCATTTACACATTTACAGATGCTGTTGTCGACGTTTTTGGCCCGTTTTGGTCTTGAATTCTTTCATTTTTATGGTCATAACCCTGTATCAATCACAGCCTCATCTGACTCCAGGAGTATGGACCTTTCTTGAATGTTCATACAATAATACTGAATTTATATAAACTGCTTATTTTTTATCCTTTATTTAAAAAAAAACACAACCATGTTGTGTTTTTTTTTTATTCTGAGGGTCTAATATCTATTTGACTACCAAATGAGATCCATTCACTTTTACTCAACTGATTATACGGATATAAGGATAATGCTTTTTTTTGTTTTTGTTTTTTTGTTTTTTGTTTGTTTTTTTTCCCTAATTCTCACAAGGTTCAAGTCTTAACTCTCAAAATTAACCCGTCTGCCGTTCGTGGTATGGCAAAGAGATATGTTCACTAATAGTCAAGTTATTATTTGGGCATTACAAAAAGAATATATCATAACATATGATTTCTTCTTAAATTAATTGTTGGAATTGAAGTAATGCGCTGACCAGCTGGAGAATTTAGGGTTATGTCCCTTTAATAAAACTCGGGAGTGATTCAGGTCTCAGTCTTGTATTCTTTGTCCTATAGGCTTCTATAGTATACCGTAAATTTTCATGATTTTTTTTAGAATAGACCAAGAGTTTCAATCTAACTTTTGACCATGTTTTTCAATTAAGGAAATGTCAAAAATAATTCGTAGGTCCATTTTAGAAAAGAAGGCACGAACTTTGGTACACCAGGACAGGTCAAACTAAAAATAGACTTTTTCTACTTTCTCTTTTATTTTAGGTTCATAAAATATACCCCTTTTCTGAAGCATTTTTTTTTTTCATACTGTTTTTCCTCAAGAACAAGTTTTTTTGTGTCATAGCTTGATATTTATCCTGTACTTTTGCTGAAAAAGGAGGCGCACTATATTTTTTAGCCTCGCTCATGAATATGTAACACAAGACTAATACTTTCAGGTACGTTGTCAACATGGCCGAACAAGCAAGTCGACTGCTGCTCTCTGATCTGTCTGATTGATTTGTTGAAGGGGCATAAATTTTGCAGTAAATAAAAGCAAACTTTAATTGTCCATTGTTTTTGCTAATTATGAATATTTTAAGGACTTAATTCCTTGTCATAGGTTGAAAGTAGAGCAATACAATTAAAATTAAGGATATGGTTTCTTAATCGTTTTTGATAAGCAGGTCAATATCGAGATAAAGACTGCCCATATGACAGTCTATAGATATATATCACGATATTGACCAGTTTATCTACAGCTATATAAATAGTGTATATATCCGCTTCTTTTCCAAAAATGACTGTATTGCTTCCTTAGCTGCTCATTCGAAAATTGACATTGCGTATTTCCCCCAGAGGAATACTGGATACGCAGACTAGGTACCGCAAAACATTATGGGTGCAATAACAGCATCAAAAGTGTGGAAACCTTTCAAGACAGTCTACCAATAACATAAATGTGATGTATTTATTTGACAAAAAATTCAAGACGGATAAGGAGTCGTGACTACTATACGTCACCTAATATGCATGATGTCTCCATAGATGGCCCACTTACTTTCATACAAAAACATCTTGGACTTCATCCCATTCGAACTAAACTCTATTCTATGCCCCTCACTCTACTACACTCCCTTATAAAACAAGTCTTGACACTCCTGTTTCTGAATCTACCTCATCATTATACGGACTTGTTTCCATCATTTTGTATATTAGTTTCCACACACTCTTTAATCCAGTTTGTGAAAAAGGTCAAGATGAAGAAAAGCGACCATTTCTACCCTTTGTCAACAAAAGTGTAGATGCTATTAATCTGGCTAACATCTTCCATCACAAAAACGTAACCAAAAAAAAAATCGCCCATGTGTCAAAGACAAATCAATACCGATTTTTTTTTTCATAATCCTATACCTCAGCTATTGCATCCAAAATTTTCAATAATAAAAGGCTATTGCAGAACCTCGAGATTGAGGACTTTGAGGCTAACCCACCTGTCTGTTCTTGCAAAACCTCTCCAGTCTCCGGGAGGTTTAAGCATCATCGAAAACGAATCTCTGCATAAGATCCTTTCTAAAGGTCCCAAGTACTGTGAGCCACGCTCCATAAATTTGAATTATAACTTTAAAGTTCTTTTGGATGCCATGGAGGACTACGCAAGAAAATGGATAAAACAAGGACAAGAAGACCTAGATTCTCTGTCAGAGCGAGTAAAGGCCGTGAGGTATTTAATTTTGAAACCTATGAAAGTTTTAAGTAGGTCAATGAGTGTCAATGCTACTTCAGTTTTCAAAGACCTCGACGTAGCAAAAACATTATCTACTATACATGACAGAAATGTTGTCGTACCTGCAGACAAAGCCCAAAGCATTATTGATTTTTTTTTCTATTTCCCATACGCAGTTAAAATCCCGACTCAAGAACATGATACATCGTTGTTCCTGTCAAAAAGACAGTACATCTAGATACAAATACGTAGTTCTTTGTAGTGATTCCTCATACTTTGTAAAAAATAATTGTAAATCATCTACCAAAACAAAAACAAAAAACGAAGATGTTTTCAAAATGCTAGAGTTTTTCTACAAATTGTACTCCTCTACTTGCTGACCTATTCCTTCACTCTTATGAGGCTGACTGTATAGCTGATCTGATCCGAAAGAAAGAACATCGTTTAGCTAGATCCTTAAATCTCAGTCTTCGCTGTATAGATGACGTATACTATCGTTAAACAATCCTAGTTTCGCTAATTTGATACATCGCAATGTACGGAATGACTGGAGAATTAGGATACTACAGACGCTATGAAATCAGCCACATATCTTGACCTACACTTTGAGATCAATGGTAAAGGAAAACTACTGACCGAACTTTACGGCAAACGTGATGACTTTTCATTCAGAATTGTCAACTTTCCTTTCATCTGTGGCAACATCCCTTCGGCACCTGCGTATGGAATTTTCATATCACAATTCATACATTAAGCCAGAGCTACGTAGACTTTTTGAATCGCGCTAGACTTCTCACAATTATGCTTCTGGAACATGGTTATGTTGCTACAAGATTGAATTTATCGCTACAGAAATTTTATGATCGCCATCATGAACTCGTTATGATCTATCCATCTGCACCATGAAAATTGATTTGTACAACTTTTGACTTTTTATGGGCAACTCGGTGGGTGTTTCTAGAAAAGCAGAGGATGCTTACCCTACCGGTGCACCTGGCCGATGCTCCCCTTTTTAGTGGAGTCCGAGTTGCTCATTTCCTTTTTTACTTTGCATTTATTATTTTAGTTTGTTTGTGTTCTTTGTTGTGTTCGTCTGTTTTCCATGTCTGGTCTTTGTCCCTGGATTATATTCTTTTTTATTTCCGCTAGAATATTGGTTCCCTTGATTACTCTTTTAGGGTTTTGGTCCATTATAATTCGAAAACTCTGCACTATCTGATCCCTTATAACTCGACCTGTAAGAGATATCTGAAGTCTGACTGAAAAATGCAAGCAGGGATTGTCATAAGGAATCCATTAAAAAAAATTGAAACCGGACCAAAAAATGAAAAAAAAAAAAACAGTTTTCGGGGATGTGGTCCCTTTGACGCCTTATAACTTGAAAACGGTTCATAACGCATCAAATCAGCTAATACATTTGTTTACCAGAAGTAAATAAGGAACACAATAAAAATCAAAATAGGAAGTAACACAAACATTCTACGTGGGTTTAAATATAACACCTATTTTACCCTTTTTGTCCCTTTAATCTAAAACAGTAGGGTCAGACGACGACACCGCCATACAACATACGATCGCCACTTTTATGCAGTGGTATAAAAACAAAGAACACCTAGAGGAGGGGTTTGAACTCTGAACTGAAGAGAGTAGGACTAACGTGGAAGAATTGTAACACCATCGCCCAAAACCGAAGCGAATGGAGAGAAACTGTACTCGCCCTATGTCCACCCATGGACGAAATGGAATAAATCAATCAATCATAAAAACAACTCTTTCGACTACCCCGGACTTGACTTTTTTTTTTAGCAACTCGGGGATGTTTCTAGAAAAGCAGAGGACGCTTATCCTACCGGTGCAGCTGGTCCATGCTTCCGGTTTTTTGGTGGAGTCCGAGTTGCTCGTTTGCTTTTGTCATACTTTGTATGTATCATTTTAGTTGCTTTGTGTTCTTTGTTGTGTGTGTCTGTTTTCCATGTCTGTTCTTTGTCACTGGATTGCATTCTTTTGATTACCGTTGTAACATTGGTTCCCTTGATTACTCTTTAAAATAAGCATAATACGACAAACCAAAATTACTACGATTAATAACAACATTTTATTGGTATAAAAGTATCACATTTTAAGACGAACGATAGATATAATTGAGTATCGTAGAAGTAAATATTTAACAGGAATTTTGATCTGTTTTTGAGAAGTGTCCTGTGTCGATTCCAAAAGCTCGTGCTTTGCCAAAAAGTTTATCTACAATGGTTTGATCCAATGTTCTGTGTCTACTCAAAATCCATGCCAGTTCCACGTGTCCAAGAGGTCCGAGGAAAGGTCCACAAGAATATATCAGCGTATAGTTTTTATAGTCTGTGTCCAGAACCCAGTAGTCTCCGTAGGGGGCATCTGAAAAAAAAATCCACCAAGGAAAGGCATAGATAAAAAAGACGAATCGTAAGGATATTTAGAAGAATTTGTCAGTTACATTATCATATACATGCACTTTTGACACACAATATTGCTGCCATTTATAAACACAATCAGTACTATAACATAATAAGAGAATATGCCAAAAATTAACTTTAAACCTAAATTCCTGACAACATGCACATCTCCATGTGGTAATGCAGTGTATTACATTCAACAAAGATGCATAACACTGCTTTAAGCAGCTAAGAAAATAATATGTTCCAACAGACCGACAGACAGACCGAGTGAAAACTATGTACATATACCCCCATACTTCGTTTGCGGGGGTATAAAAATTAATATAGACAAAATTCATATCTTTTTTTATATGTTTCATGCCAAGACCTCAGCAGTTGATATTAACGAAAGCTTTAAATTTTGAAGAATAGGTGATTCAATGGACTTTTGTTCAAAACTTTTCGATACATCCTGTAATATTTAATACTATCTTTTCAGCGGTGTTGTTTGTTACTTTAAACATCTCGATTGATAAGTTTGAAATTGTAACTTGTCTCTTTCTAATTTTTTGACAATAATTTTAGGTACGGCATGCCGCACAAACAATATATATTGGTACGGTACCAGTCGTACAGGCCGCTGCGCCCCGGACAATCATACATATGTAGATAGTAATATAATACATTTGTATATGTATTTAGAGTATGTATAAAATTATAAGAATTAACTTACTGTCAGCGAAACGAACTTTGAGGCCAGCAGGTTTATTTTGGTCTGGTCTATAGAGGTCACCAATAGCATTCACAGGCTTTCCAAATCTAAAATTAATACAAAAGAACAATAAAATCAGTCATGTCTTATTTTTTGCATAATGTTGTATCGACTGATTGATTTTTTTCTAATCCGAAGCCATTTGACTCCGAGAGGTACTAAAATACTTATCACCCGGGAGATTTAACTATCTTCAATTCTGGCAAGAACTGATGTAAATTGTACCAGAATCCGTCAAGCTTATTGGACACTATTCTGGATTCAAGCTGACATTTCCTCAAAATAATGATTGAACACATTTCTAATTCCATGGTTCTAGTTCTGTTTCATAAAAATTGATGAAAATTATGACACCTAATTTTCCTACAGAAAATCAGAAATACAGAAAATCCATCCAGTAGTTACATTATGTAAAAAGCTAGTTGCCCTAGCTTCCGAAATAATTGTATCATTTCCATTTCAAGGCATTGAGGTAAAATACAATATAAAGTAGTCAGAATTAAGTAAACGAAAATAAAATGTGAATATTAGCAAAACGGTGTATATATCATGATGAAACTTATCGGTGCACAGATATTCAAGTAAATAATAAAAAGAATGCTTTACACGGCGCAACTCAGGGACGGGTCCAGGATTTGATTTTTAAAAAAATTTTTTTTTATTTGGGGGGGGGCGTTAATTGAATTAAATGCCGTGCAAAGCAAGGCAAAAAATATCATTGGTTGAAACTTGTGGTGAAAAATTTTGTTCTTACCGATTTAAAAGGAGTGCGTACGCCCGGTACGCCAGTCCTTGGATCCGCGCCTGCAACTTGATCTGACCACGTAAGTTTAAAACACCCGTATCCAAACAACAAGTAGTACTATTTTTTGTTGACGTAATTCGTAACTTCCAACGGTCATCATTTCTTCAATTTTTGTTCAAACATAATTTCCTTACAATTATGGTAATTTAGAGCCCCCATTAAGTTTATTATCGTTATTTTGTTTAAAATCCATTTGATCTAGCTATACGATCATTTTTAATCTCACGCCAGTAGAGTGAGAATGAAAATTATCGCAAGTTTCTATGTCCTCGCGTGACATACAAGCAACAGCGTAGGAATACTTGACGATCTAAATAACCGTCTGTTTGTTTACTGTGTATGAAATAATAGCTAATTTGTGGTATTATTTTTCAGTCTATAATGGAAAACGATTAAATACAATAACTTACCCGATAAGAATGAATAAATCCCTAAATTATTCTACAATTTTAAACACGAGCGTCATAGTTAACCAATTTTTTTTTCAAATGATCTATATCAAAACTGCACAACATACGTGACGTCACGTAGCACGCCGCCGAAAAATAGTCCCGATACTTTGTAGCGCTTATAAAACTTACATATTTAGGTCAGGAAAATAAAAATAAAAGACAACTAATATCTTATACTTCAGCAAAACAGCGATATACAGATTATCAAATATTTTTTTCAACTCGCGGGAGTTTCTTATGCTCATCTCGTCTCGCGGCGAAGCCACTCGACGAGATAAGCGCGAGAAACTGCCTCTCGTTGAAAAACTATTAAATAATCTAATAATAACAATCCAGTTAGTCGTTTAGGAGGAGTTGCGGACAACGCCTGAGACCATGTTTTTGCTGAAAACGCTTAAGTACAACAGTTGTCATTTATACAATTTTTGTCTAAACATACATGTAATTTCCTGGCAATATGCACATTTTCATACGGTAATCTAACACCATTGAGTTTCCAGCAATTTGCGAGACAACGCAAAAGACCAAATTTTGCGGAAAAACGCATAAGTTCAACAGCATTCTACAATTTCTGTCCAAACATAAATTCCTAACAGTATGGATATCTCCATATAGTTATATTACATCCAACAAAGTTTCATAATGTTGCAAGCGGCTTAGAAAAGAGTTAAGACACAAGGGCAGACAAACGGACGGACGAACAAACAGACCAAAAGGCATGATGAAATCTACATACGAAATTCGTTAGTGGGTATAATAAGTGATAGTGACTCTTACCTGATTCCGGAATTATTAACCCGGACGTGACCATCATCTTTAAGTTGGTAATTGGCTTGTACGCATTTTTGTCCAACCTCGAATATAGCCCAAAATTTGTAGATTTCATACCAGTCACCTAAATACTACACGAATGAATATAACTTTTATCAAATGAGAGTCTGAGAGCATTGAACGTGGTAAAATTCATTCTAAATTTTATTAATTTTTAAGTAATTAAATACTTGTAAAGATTAGCTGATCGAATCTTTAAGTAAATTCTGACTAGCTAAATGAGTGACTAATTTAGATATCAAAATAGAACCAAATGTGCAGGCAATGTGCAGGCAATATCGCAAAACGACGTCCTAGCTAGTCTAAGAAAATGACGAGTATATGTGACTATACGGACAAAGAACCCAAAACTTACAATAGTTGAATTTTACTTTTAATTATTTCGGTTATAGATAGTTCACATTGCTTTGTTACGGCTTTAGAGTGGTACGTGTACATATACATGTAGGGTGTAAGCCTCTGGTTGATTCTTACCGATTCTGGCGCTTAATCCTTATTAACGTGAAAACGATTCAATGTAATGAGAATTAAACAAGTATATTGGGTACTTGAATATTTTTTGCTTACTTGTTGTAGGTTCAACGTTGTTTGGGTAGTTGTAGCAGGACATCCTCCAGGTCTAATCACTTGACAGCAAGCAGAATACACAAGTCCTAAGGAAACAAGTAGCACAAGCATGGCTTTATTTGTATCTTCTTCTTCTTGTGAGACACCATTTAATCTTATATACTGTTACATTATCTTGTAGTCACGTTGAAACCAGTATGCGAAATTGTATAACACTAGTGTTACGAAAACTTTGTTTATCAGGACAAAGGGTGTTTTCAGGTTCTGTATACTGTTACTATAGTGTTCAGGAGTAGCATAATATGATTTTTAATCCGACACTTCGTTAGATACTGGTCTGGATTAAAGGGCAACAGGGCTCAAAGAGCAACATTTGGACCTCTGGGTAACAAATTACACAAAGATTAGAACTTCCTCTTAGACTAGACAAATGCAAAGTTTACATACAAGGGAATGAACCTCACCTCTTCCATTTTAATAAATTGTGCCAGATGGTCGGTGTGGTGATTTTGACAGTAATCAAGGGAACCAAGGTTATAGCGGTAATCGAAAGAATGTAATCCAGGGACAAAGACCAGACATTGAAAACAGACATACACAACAAAGAACATATTAAAGTCACTAAAAGCATACATACAAAGTAACAGAAGCAAATCAGCAACTCGAACTCCACTGAAAACTGAGAGCATGAACCAGGTGCACCGGTAGGGTAAGCACAAACAGAAAACACGTCACATGTGCAGTGTTGATTTTTTGGCCTTCAATAAAGAGAGCAACTCCATGACAGTTCTTAATTTCAGACGGTCACTGAATGCTCCCTTCATCGTAAGGTCGAGTCTATTTTCTAAATGATAAAGTCTTTATCATTTCCGGTGTGATTTCGATAAAGAAAACACATACAGCGATCATTTCCGGCGAGGTACCAATACAACGATCCTGGACAATCTTTAATGTGTTTTGTACAATGCGGGTTCTGAAACGATAAACAACTGTACCAGTCATATATACACAACGGACATACAACACATATATACATGTATACTAAAAACACATTTAAAGAAAAAAAAGCAATCATGTCATTTCACGACTGTAATCAATGGAAGATAAAATTCGAAATGGAAGGTGGGAAGCAGAACTTAAAATGAAACAATGAGCTGGACTAGATCTCATGGTGAAAACCTCGTGGATTGGATAAACTAAATTAACACAAATTGCAACAAAAGGTAGTCAGTATTAAAACCTTGAACCCAGCCAAACCCCGGTAAAATCAAATGACGAAATCACAAAGTATATGCACCCTATATATTGCTAAATATACAAATTTTAAAGAGTACACTACTTGCACTAATTAGTTTCATCATATTCCACTGCACATTTTAGGGAGAGTTTCGATTACAAAGTGCAGACGGTTGGACGAATATACAGGCAATTAATGTGACACTTGTAGGGAACTGCAGTTTATCACAAGTAAATCATGCAATTTCACATCGAGCATAGGTACGTACATGTAGGTAAGTGCAACATGAACTCTGAAGGATTAACGATATATCAACGAATAGACAACAACAAAAAAAGATATAAAAATTTATGACACAAAAAGTCACATAAATGTGTCAACATTTTATCTATAAGTGATAAATATTTTTTTAATTACAGAATTTTGCAAGAAAAGAGTATTTCCGGCTCATTTATATTCAATGATGTTATCCAGAATGTATTATGGCAAAAAGTCAAAAGATAAAAGAGGTAACCGATTTCCTTATCGAAATTAATGTAAACATGAACGCCTTGATCACAATAATGAGACGATCACGTGGTGTAAAATTAATAAACTTTCTTCTTTTGTCAAACGATAATTAATTTTGAATTGTCCGTTACATTGTGTTTGATCTTTCATTGTATGAAACTTATACCCTGTGACTAATGAATCTGTGGTCGAATTTTGATACAGTTAATTCGGAAACAATTACTCATTTGGTACTTGACTGGTATCCAAAGAATAACAAAATGCCTCACAGAACGCACATGTTGAATCTTGAACAGTTGGGGCAAGTTTTGAACTGATAAGGTACGATGTTCTAGAAACAAGCATTTTCCTCATGTACAGATAAAAACTTGTGTGAAATTTCTTCCAAATTGTGGCGAAGGTGCCATATTCCCAAAGAAAGACGGATTGTTTTTTGGGGCTGTGCATATTGAAAAATAAAGGGCAAAAAAAGAGCTACTGAGATTCTGGTCAAATTCTTTTTCCTGTGTCAAAGCGATTCGCTTTTCAGTAGCATCGTAATAGTTTTCAAATATAATTTATCATTGGTTGTCTTAAAATCAGGAAGGGATTAGTATTAGCATAAAATTGTTCTTTTGGATATTATTTCATTTTGTAAATATTGATCTTAATGTTTATGTTTTGATTGTTAGAAGAGATCTGAGAATTCTGATATCCTCCCTCAATCTCGAACCAAAGGTAACAGTTTTTCCTAATAATAACTTTTTCTATAATGTATGTATTTTCGGCTGATGTTGATAAAAGTATATGTAAAATTTGTACAATCAACATATGGATATAATGAAAATGCTTGTTTTATGGCCCCTAATACCTGATTGATGCCTCCTTTTGTGGTATAACACCATATGACACTATTTTAAATAAGTTCATACACATTAACTCGAGTTTGGTTCGAACATTATACCAATGCTTGTTTCTGGCCCTTTTGTGGTCCTTTTTTTCCTAAGCCCCAGGCATCTTTCTGTGGAATGGCATCTTGTGATATAACATCATAAAGATCTATAAACTTATACCCAGGTTTGTTTGATATCATTATACGACCGCAGTTGTTTAGCGGTGGTATAAAGAAGTCACACGACAAACCAATTAAATAATACAAACTTCCACAATCCCAAACCAATTAAATTGTAGATGTTCATCGTGAAAACTTCAAAGCAAAGTACAGGTACATGTATGTGAAGCCATTAAAATATTTTCGTCCAGGTCAAGTGGGTAATCGCTCATTTATATTTAAGATAATGATTTCCTTCAGAAAAAAATGTCATGAAAATACAATTCTTCATGAAAATGTGATAGTTTAAAAGTATCATTTACTTTTCGTTTGGGAAATTTTCATTTGTCATTTTCATTCATTAATGTGAGAAAAAAAATTATTATCGAGTCTTCGAGTGGTTCAAAATAAGATAATGCAATCCCACTTTCATCTTGTTCACTCCTTAGAGATAGAATCACATCCCATCCTAGTACCAAGTGACTTCAGATTTCCAAAGCCGCATCAGGAACAACTAATTAAATCACCAACACCGACCTCTAAACCTACAAACAATCCATCAAGTTTTGGTGTTGATAAATATCCCGGTTAATTGAACGTGTTGATATAACATTTAGACAACGCCTATTTTATGCATAGAACAATTACACACAAATTATTTGAAAAATGCCAAAGTTCATAGTGATGGTCTCCTGCATTGGGATGAGGTGCACTCTAGTGCATAGACGCATTTTGGTAGTAACGCCGTCCAGAAAAAAAATCCCCTTTAATTTCAGTCGTAGTTAATGTATAAAATATATATATACATTTACTATTGACAAATAAGAAAATGGTTTATATTTAATAATATAAATATATATGAATTAATTTCCAAATGCATTTCATTGTACAGTTGTTGTAATAACAGAATTACAACATAAATGTCAAACACGCGTTTATACAGTATTACCGGTTCGTGTGTCAGGCGTGTACTAGGATATTAGACCCCCCCTCCCCCCAAAAAAAAGAACGTACACACTCGCGCACACACAATCAGACTATTTTTTTTTTATCAATAAACATACTATATTTTCAGTATTTTAAAGATTTAAGAAAATAATAGATAAAGGAGTGGTAAGATTTCCACGGCCTTCAATGGTATTCATAATAGATGACTTGCAGAAAAGAACGGGATTTTTTTTATAATTACAGGTATACTGTGAAATTATAATAACTGTAAAGATGTGCAATATTTCTGTTTTAGGGTGGTGTGTTGTCCTTCCCTTAATATAAAATTGACGAAGCGACCACATATCTTACTCGTTTACGCAGATGGGGTCTCAAGGAAAAGTAATAATTTCCTCGATGTCACATGGCAATTATAAAATAAAATGTTTTAAAAAGTTCCTGCAAGGTTTTTCCTAGTACGCGTACATGTACATGTACATATAAATCTTTACATGTACTCGCACATGAATAGTGTTAGATCATGAATCAAACTTTTATCTTAGGACTTTGAAAATATTTTATTGCCTTGACACGATTATTTCTACCCATTAAATGCACTTGAAAATGTTGAAATTGAAATTTTATCATTTTTTATGATCAAATTATTGACTGGATCTTAAAGAAACTATAAAGATATTGAGGTTACGACACAAACATTTAAGGCAGTCCAAGGGAGAGAAAAATATGATCAGTTTTAGAGATCTGTATACAACTGGTACAAGTCTCTCATTAATACTTAAATACATCCTTGATGTCTGCAAATACTAGGCAATGTATTGCATTTTCTTCCTACAACCTTAAAATTAGATGAGAAGCTGGATGGATTTTAACTATTCATAAAACATGTGAGATTGGATTTACATTCCTACATATATTTATTATCATTGCCTATAAAAACGTGTAAAACAAAACAATGATTTATAATATTTTATACTTTAGAGACAAAAAACTCGTCGTTTGGTGTATACTCCTAAATAAAACCAGGTATTACAAATAATTACACCAGAAAACAAATATTGTTTTATATATATATAAAGAAAAAAGAAATGATCTCTTCAGTTATCAAATTTTATCTTGTTAATCTATCACATTGTATTGTTCCCGGTAAAGTACATCATCCATATTATTTTAAATTGTAAAAATATATTTTGCTTACAGTTTCTTTCATTTTAGCTCTTAACTTTATCAGAAGAATAAAGGAATATGTAGCATTATCAAATATACTGTAGCCAGAAGTGAATTTTATATTATAAATGTAAGTTTCTGTTAAGCCCTGGATTAAGCAAAGTTATTTTGCATATCCAGGAGGGACTAGAAGAAACTTTGAAAGTCAATATAGACAAATTATGCTCAGCTTACCTTATGTCCTCCTGCTGATTTCGAATCATCACACGGGCTGTTTCAGTCCCCGGTACTGGTATGTCCTGTCAAAGCTATCACAGCTCAACTTTGTCCTTTAAAACAAAGGCGTCGCGCCTTAAATTCTGGATCAAGTTTGCAAATGAAGTCATCTGTTTAAAATTTATTATACCCAATCGTGTCGCGGCATTAGAAAGTCCTGCTATCTAAATTATTTGCAATCACACGCATGGATATAATGCATTTTAATTACGCGTACTGGACGCTTGTTGTAATAGGAACGGTAATACGACACCCTATTGTTTTATCAAAGTTCAGGAATGTGTTCTGACAAGCTAAATAAAGCAGATATGGCTTGTTTGAATGAATAACCCCTCGAAGTGCCATAAACCTTGTACAATCTACAAACCAAGTCTTATAGACTTGAGATAAACATTAACGGGTATGATATATTGACGTCGAAGACTTGGGATTTAACGACCGTCTTTCCAAAATTACATCTTTATAGTGTGTATCGACACAACTTCATAGATATAATTAAGTTGTCACACACACCCCCTCTTTGTAAACTGTTACATTTAATTACTAGTGTTGTATCATTTTATTTATTTTATCTATTTTCTTTTATTTTGTGAAATCGGTTTTATGAGAATTTTAACACGTTTGAAGTGCCTAACATTGATGACATTTAAGTGTCTTATGTAATTTTGTCTAAATGTTCTCCTCGTTATGGCTGTAAATCAGCTTAGATTATTGTCACTTACTGGCATCTGTACCTCCGGATTTCTTTATCCATATATTTAAAAACTATAATGGCAAAGTCGGGAAGTATTACGTTTTTTATTGTATTAAATGAAAAAAAAAATAATAAAAATTCTTTAATCTGATTTAATATATATTAATTTTAGAATATTATCATTTAACATTTTGTTTAATTACGCTAAAATTCATGTTAGTGGTCAAAGTTATCTGAGATAAACCTGGGTGATAGTATAGACGATTATATTACACTCCGTAAAAATGAAATTGAAATTAAAATAAAATACGCAAAACCTAGTGTTTAATGCATTATATATATGTTCCTCAAGCGTTGGCAATAAATATTTAATATTTTATCACGAAACTGTCTCCTTTTTAAACATTCAAGTATATAAAGTAATTTAAAAGTATTTTTCATTATTCCAATATATGAATTTTACGGATCTACTCGGGCAATGACAAAACGACTCAACACACATCTGTATATGTACATGTAGTGTATTCAAACATTTATTATTTAAAGAAATATCATTATAACAAGTATAAGTCAAATCTAAAATAAACGAAATACTTGTTGATACATGTACATGTAATAATGTAACGTGTAATCGAAGTGTATAACACACACACACACACACACACACACACACAGAAATTGAAAATATTATTATATAACAAGTATATGTATATTGTACTTGTTATCAAAATGAAGTGTGATATTACACGTGATTAAGTTTTTTGTTGTATTTTTGTGTGAGTGCTGTATTGTTTTTCTTTATTTTTCTTTTCTTCATTTTACATGTCATCGTTCTGTTGTCTTGATCTCTTTTTCCTGTTCAATGTCGTTGGATTCTGATTTCTCTTAATGGTCCCTATGTTTTGATACCTCGGTATTTAGTCCCGATATGATTAAATTCATTATTTCGCTAATTCTGATTCAGATACATGTATTTAAGATAATAATTGAATTATAATTACGATATATATTATTCCAACATATCATATAATCCACAAGCGTTGTTGCTGGTACATGTACATGTATGAATATTTAATTAAAAGAGGTAATTAATATACCAGATCAATTATAGGTTTAATCTTATCTCATTAACTCGGGAACATGCATATCTAAATTGCGAATAAAGGGTAAAACATAGAAAACAAAACAAAAAATAAGTTACATTAACACAAACGCAAATAAAATAATACCCGACTATTAAAGACTTTCTTGAGAATAAAATATTCTTAATTTTACTTGTTTTGTATAAGGCAGTTTGTTATTGCAGTAGAAAAGTTTGGCTATCTTGAGGAGACCGAGTACGCCGTCGGAATTGGTCGTCGGTATTAAGACAGAAGTACTTGTAGTCATTTTGAACTGATAGGTTTGTAATACCTAAGGCTTTCTTTTTCCGTTCAGAATTTACAGGAGTGCAAAAGTTTAATGAACCAACAACCATGGATCTACTGTCAAAACCTTATTCAATATAGGGGAGATTAAGGAATTTTGAAAAAAGGTTTGTTCCAGGCTATTATAGCTCATTTTTTCCAAAATTTTACAAAAAATTAACATTATATATTTACTAACATAGGGGAATCCTCTGGACGCGCACTGATCAATTCTACGTCACAGTGCCCCGTGCAGGTCCGGGTGATAACAGAATAGGCCTGCAGCAGCGCTAAGCTTGTCGTAAAAGGCGACTAAACAGTGCTCAGAACCCTAGCCAGGGGCTAGGGCGCTCTGCCCACAGAGCAACTGGGATGTGTGCCCCAGGTGGTGGAATGGGGTACCCCTGGCATGTTACATGCTGGGGTTGTCAGGCTATAATACAGAAAACCTGACCGCAAACCATAGTGGTGCACCGGAAAGATGCCACGTTCCTCGCACGTTAAAGAACCCTACTGTGGTATTCTCCCGGAGTAGGCATTATAGGGCTCCGCCACAGGAGGCTAAATTGCCCGACCCTACCCACCTCTCCCTATTTCCAGTGGCAATCAAAAATTATTGACCCCATTATCCTTGTGTCCCATCCCTTTTTCATTTCATCATCATTTCATGTTCATTGTATCATCAATTTCATGTTCATCGTCTGAATATAGCTGAAATATTGCTGCTCGGACGTTAAACTCCAACAAACAAACAAATCTACGTCACAGTTAAGGAGCTCCAGTTGTTACTTCAGTATGTTTACACTATTAGACCTTGTATCAATTGTATGACTTAAATGAATTAATAAAATTAATTAATTAATTACAGCTAAATAAAAAAAAATGTAACGAATAGGTTTATATGTTGTGGTTTGACTAAACAACATCCACCTCATGAAGTCTATGAACGTAACGTGCAAGGTTTCAACAACGACTTCCTTGTTCGTTTGCAGCAATATTTCAGCTATATTCAGGCGATGAACATGAAAGGGATGATAAAATGAACATGAAGTGATGATGATTAAAGAAAAAAGGGATGGGACACAAGGATAATAGGGTCGACAAATTTTGATTGCCATAAAAGAAGGGAGGGATGGGTAGGGTCGGGCAATTTAGCCTCCTGTGGCGAAGCGCAGAGGTTCCTACTCCTATCGAATACCACAGCAGGGTTCTTTAACGTGCGAGGAACGTGACATATTTCCCAAAACGGTGCACCACTATGGTTTGCGGTCAGGTTTTCCGTATGATAGCCTGATAACCCCAGCATGTAACACACTAGGGGTATCCCATTCCACCACCTTGGGTACACATCCCAGTTGCTCTGTGGACAGAGCGCCTAGCCCCCGGCTAGGTTTCTGAGCACTATTTTGTGGCCTTTTACGGCAAGCTTAACGTACACCCGGACCTGTACGAGGCACGACTTCCTCAATAAAGCACTCCCTCTTTCTAGATGTATTCTCTAGTATGCTTCCAGACACGACGCTTGTTTCTTTAAATACAACAGTACATATTGTCATCCTAGTTTCGACGTGCTGTTTGTTGTTTGTGTGTTTGTAGTCAGATTCGAATTTCGTTTTTACTTTTGAGACTAAAGGAAAAATGGTTTTATTGTAATGAACTTACACCACAAATTAAACTTGTAAAAGTATTTACTAAATTTTTTCATTGTTAAAAAACTTACAGATTCGTAATTAAAGATATGGTGTTGCCGACCCAGTTTTTTATGGAAATATAAATAGTCTAAAAAGCAGAGTATTCGATGGATTTATCAACTACTCTTAAAATATGATATGATTTTCAAACAATTGTCTTTCTTTGAACCTTGTTTTCACAGAAATAAATGACTCCCCTGATTGCATCCCAGTCGTTTTTTAGTTTTCCATTACTCAATATTGCTTATTTTGTACTTAACGACTGTACTGCAAACTCAGTCTACTGGAATTGTAATGACCGATTATTTCTAATGATGGTAGCTTTGATTGTCTTGGCATTGAATTATTCTTTGATATGTTCTGAAGTTGGATGTAATATTGAGTAAATTTTATGATGTGTTTGTTGTTCCAGTACATTTCTACTTTACATTAATGGGGTTTGGGGTTTGAATGTTTAGGGACTTAGTCTAATTTTTCACATTGTATTCAAACTTGTACATTTGTATTTACGAAATCAACACACACATGTATAACATTATGTTGTGACCAAATGTAATCAACATTGTAGTTCTGAGAGATAAACCCATTTAGTAAACTGATAAACATGAATATACTATTGGTTCCAGATCTCCTGATTCTTATTCTATTCGGAGCTAGCCTTGGAAAACCGGAAAATTTGGGTTAGTACTTTTGATGAATTCAGAATGTACAATGTAACATTTGCATTTTTCACTAAAAGCACTAAATATCAATATTTATATACCAGATTATATTGCTTAACAGTCGCTCCTTTGTCAATATACTAAAAAGGGCGCGAATTCATTTGACACGAACCCGTCGTACGCTCCACTTAAAATTAGAAGCGTACATGTATACATGTACTGCGCTTCGTCCGGCCTTTATATGTAAGTCTATTTACACCCTGACCTAAAATCCACCATGCGCTCCTGATAAACATCATAATCCATCAGCAATTCTTGTTTTTAAATGGTAAAGTTTTAATCATCAAATAAGTTTGGATATATTAAGCGTTTGGCATAAAGGCGTTTTCTTATGTCCTCATTTGAATAAATGGAGAACAAAATCAATTTGATTAAAAATGTAACAAATACACTGGGCAAGTCTGACTTACAATTGGAACAAGTTACTAATCCACAGTATATATCCATGCACAGGAAAATGTTTGAGCCTTAAAAAATATATGAACAAATATGACGTTTTTGTTTCCACAGGAACTTACAATGTGGACAGAAGCAAAGTTTCAATCTCAGGAATATCGTCTGGTGCTGCCATGGCATCACAAATGCACGTGACACATTCTGCAGATATCATGGGCGTGGGGATGATAGCTGGAGGTGAGAAATTAAAAAAAAAAACAAAAAACAAAAAAAAACAAAAACAAAAAAAAACAAAAAAAAAAAATTCATGCACGTGTACGCAATTTCTTTGACGGAACAGAAAGGGAGTGCTATCTGGTGTTGCATCATATCTTTTGTTGAAAATGTGCAAAAGAATAGACGTGGAATCCCCCTATTTATAGTAACCCAAAAGGTAAGCAATATCTGGATTCCGGCCTGCTCTTTGCTGACAACTGGAGAAGAAACACCAAAAATACACACTTAGACAATAACATCCTCAGTCTTTCTCGTTACACAGAAGAAAAACCGCGGAGACACTAGATAGATGAATCAGTCTGAGTCCTGAATTTGTCAGATCCTATCCTAAAATTATAGCTTACTGTAACTGGTTGAATTTTTACCATAGCTTTTTTTAGCTCTTAGCTTCGTGCAAAATTTATGGAAGAGTGTTCTTTAATACTTCTAAACCTTAAGCGTCATCTGGTGGATGAGAGAGTAATCAAGGGAACCAAGGTTATAGCTGTAATCAAAAGAACGTAATCCAGGGAGAAAGACCAGACATGGAAAACAGACATTCACAACAAAAAAACATAAAGTAACTAAAATCATACATACAAAGTAACAAAAGTAAATGAGCAACTAGGACTCCACTAAAAACTGGGAGCATGGACCAGGTGCACCGGTAGGGTAAGCGTCCTCTGCTTTTCTAGAAACACCCGCCGAGTTGCTCATAAAAAGTCAATTCCGGCAAATATTTTAAGAAGAAACTGGTGTAACGGAAATGGCCGAGAAGTTCCGACTGTAACCGTTCTTACAATTTGCACATCAGATCACATGACGGGAAATCCGCAGTAATTTTATACAAAATACATACAAAGTAATATAAGAATCCCAATATTAAAGAGAAAAAAGGAATTACAGCAAGAGAAACGAGAGAAACAAAATGAAAATATAGAGTAATCGGCAATACGGAACAATTTTTCGATTGAATATATTATCAATGGCATTGAACAGTGGCTGGGAATGAGCGTGTACATTTTTGTAAGTCAAGTACTAACAGCTTGATCGTGTTTGGAGGATGTTAAGGATCGCGAACCACCGAATCATTAGGAGCTTTTCATTTCATTTTTGTTACTTTTTGAACATTACAGCGAAACTGCAACTTTTACAAACAAAGCAAGGGTGTAATTATTGTTTTTTCCAGTTCCATTTTCCTGTTCTGGTGGATCTATAGCTGGCTCGGTAGCCTGTATGAAAACTCCTAGCGTCGAGTCAATCAACACCTTTACTCTACTTACTAGTTCTGGTGCCCTTTTTGGCAATGTTGATTCTACATACCATATGAAACATGACAAAGTTTACATTTTCTCTGGATCATCTGACTCTGTTGTCAATCCAGGTGAGAATTTGTTTGTAGAAAATGGTGATTATTGTCCATATAGTGTATTTACAATCTACAGCTATTGTAGCATAATTAAGCAAATGTATAGGTTCCTCCCTAATAGTAACCTCAGTTCTCTGACAACTGATTGATTTTCTAGGATCAGTTTTTGATTGTTGTGTTAGATAAAGAATACAAACGTTTTCCAATTTACCCATTGTATGCGTCTCTTTGTATACTTTACTGACATCCATAATGCCAGAACAAGGACAATATATATAGATAAAACAAACAAAGAAAAAAAAAGGACTAAACCTGAAACACAAAACTTAACCCTACTACAGCAGTGCTAGAGGTTGTTTGGCAAGCTATTTTCTGACCATCCTAACCTCTAGCATCTGACATGTTCAAAGCTACTGCAAATGTGAATAAGCTAAGCATGTGATTTAAAATATTTAAAGTCTTTTATTTACATTAAAGAAGTTTAATCCACTGGAAATCAAGCAATAACAATCCTAAATGTTTTGTTAAATACCTAGAAAACATTTGTAATGAAGACAGTTATCAAAGTGAGCAGCAATTTTGAATAAGGTCACTAATTGTACGGAATACAATATATATTTGACAAAACGAACTTAAAGTTGACAAGGCAAAAAGGTTAATTTGATATTTTCGTTCCGAAAAACAAAATCCGTAATTTTATCAACCGGAAATACCAATTCAAAATGCTGATAACCAAATGTGAAGTTCATTTAAACTGCTTTTACAAAGGATTTCCAGGATTACTGGATTTTCTCATCAGGTAGGTCATTTGTTCTTCAGTTTAGTCACCTTTACCCGTGTTAGGGTAAAGAAACTGTATAAAATGTTTTAAATGGTAAATATTTTACTATAGTTGCAACTTCAAAGAACGTTGGAACGAGCGGTATGTAATATGGCGCTCAGAAGTTAGAGGTTGGGGTATGGAGAGGTAATCAAGGGAACCAAAGTTCTAGCGGAAATCAAAAAGAATGTAATCCAGGGACAAAGAACAGACATGGAAAACAGACAAACACAACAAAGAACTTAGAGAAACTAAAATAATACACACAAAGTAACAAAAGTAAATGAGCAACTCGGACTCCACTAATACCTGGGAGCATGGACCAGGTGCACCGGTAAAGTAAGCGTGCTCTGCTTTTCTGGAAACACCCGCCGAGTCGGTCATAAAAATTCAAATCCGGGGTAGAAGAAAGAGGAAAGGAAAAATGTGACATGTTGAACATATCAGTTTTCATGGTGCAGATGGATACATCATAACGATCCACGAGTTCATGATGACGACCACAAAACTTTTGTAGTGATGCCAACATAACCCTTTTCCTAAGTCCTAATTGTAAGAAGTATAGCACGATACAAAAAGCCTGCGTAGTTACGGCAAGCTCTGGCATAAGGTATGAGTTGTGATATGAAATCTTCATAGGCAGGTGCTGGAAACTGAGATTAAAGGATCTAGCAAAACGGTGTTCTTTTTTGGATCATATCATCAATAAAATCAGGCTCACAAGAGTGAAGGAATAGGTCAGCAAGTAGAGGAGCACAATTTGTTCCCATTGGAATGCCGAAAATCGCGTCCACCACATTGGACAAATATGTCGTCGATCAAAATTTCAAGCATTTTAAAAACATCTTCTGTATATTTGAAAGATGATTTGGAATCATATTTTACAAAGTATGAGAAATCTCTACAAAGATATATATATGTTTTGAATTTGTATCTAAGGGTACCATCATTTTTTGGAGAAAACGATGTATAATGCTTTTAAGTCGGGATTTCAATTGAGTACGGGGAATAGAACTATACAGTGTTGAAAAATCATAGGTTTTAATGCTATTATATTCTGATAATAATCTTGAAGGACCAAAAGAAGATAGCACAGATTAATGATTTTCCACTAACTCTTTTCTGGAGAGTGTAGAGGAACGGAATTCCAACCTCTCACGATGTAGGAGTAAACTTAACCCAAGCCTAATCCTAACCAACAAGTCTAGTGCGTGGTTCTCGGTTTGTAGGCACTGATTCACTCTTTTATACATGCATGTACAATGATTTTCGATATTGATATTTAAAGGTAATGGTCCGAAGATAGAAAGTTTTTATAACCACTTCACCCTACATTCTAATGTTAAAACGGTCTTCGGGATGAACGCGGAACACTGCATGGTAAGAGAAATATCCTAATCACTTGGGGCAAGCAACAAACACTAAATACGTGTCAAAAAATCAAGTCAAACCTTTAGATATCCGAAATATTTTTGCATTTCAATTTCGAATCTTCGATTTCTTAAACATTAAATAAGTAATTCAATTAAAACTTTACACATGTACATTATCCAAACTACATGTAGATTCATCATCTTTGAGACAACGGAAGCCAAAGGCGTACATTTTTTATCGTTATACTGAAAAGTACGATTTACAAAGAACGCACATACTCTAATGGCCCAAATAACTTGTAAACAACAATCGAATTACTACAATTTTTGATTTTCTATAAGAATGTCATACATGTAAGTATCCCTCATGTATGCCTTTCAATGAAACATTCTTTGCTGTAGGGGCAATCGTTTGATTTTAAGTGTATTAGTGTAAGTGTTGCTTCAATTTGTAACTTGACCTTTTGATATATTCTATCATGAAAATGAATGCTATTTCGAACAATCGTGCAGCCAGTTTTTTCTTCATCAGAATTTCTGTCGAGACGGAGTAGACCATAGGCTTTTACCAAATTATGAAAAACATTTCTTCTGATAATATGCAAACTCGAGAAGAATCGTTCGTTTTTGAACTTGAGTTTCCATAACTTTAAATTACGGGTAGGGTTAACACCACTGGGTTAATCCCATATACATGTACATATCGCTTGTAGATCATTTAGGTCACCTTCGGAAAATTTACCACTTGTAAAAGATACTCTCAGCGTTCACGATACAACAAATACGGTTCTGTTTTATATTATGATGAATTTGTTTTATGATGCTACATGAGGTCTACAAATAAGATAATTTTAGCCTACCGAAAACTATGGAGGAGCATGCAATATCTTGTCATCATCAAATTATCTGAATAATTGTGGTTATAATGCTGCTTTTGATTTGCTGAACTGGATCTATGGAGATCTCAAGGTATGTTTTTATGAAAAATAAGAACGTAGAAGTCGATGTACCGACCCCGAGAATTCATGATAATAACTTTTTCCAATAGTTATAACTCAGGATATCACGGATAAATGGATAAAATTATACTTTAAAATTAAGTAACAGAATCATTTTTCACAGAGAAGAAAGTGATAAAAACAAAATTGATATGCAAACTTACTCTAATGTTAGTTTTTGAGCTTCCTTAATGTAATACTCAGGTGTGGTTTATCATCGAGTTTGAGTTACAGTTCAAGTAACCGTTCGAGTTGAATTTCTCATCAACTCGAACTCGAAATGGATGATTACATGACTTGCACAAAAACTCCCTAAAGTAGGTTAAGGTGTGAAACTACAAAGTAGTGTAATACTTGCAATAGTACGTGTATGTGCCATGTCTGCATGTGTGTTATTTCTTTGTTTCTTTTAACTCGTGAAACGTAGAAATGACGTACTTGGACGTTACTTTTGACTCGCATACATGGAAAGACTAATCAAGGGAATCAAGATTCTAAGGGAAATCAAACGAATGTAATCCAGGGACAAAAACCAGACATGGAAAACGGACAGACACAACAAAGAACATAAAAAAACACAAATCATACGTACATGTACAGAATAAATGAGCAACTAAACTACTCCGCTGGGACTGGGAGCATGGACCAGGTGCATCGGCAGGGTAAGGATCCTCTCCTTTTCTAGATACATCCGCCCTGTTACTCATAAAAAGTCAAGTCCGGGGTAGACGAAAGAAAAAAAGAAAACTGGGAAATAACACACAAATATTTGGCACATATACCCTACCGTACCATAAAACCTTTCCCTGTATTAATCAAGAAAGAAATCTAATTTTTCGAACAGGAAATATGCAAAATAAAATCACCGATCAACGTTAATGACGTCATAGTACCAAAGCAAGTAGTTTGCTCAAAGAGAACCAACCAATTGGAAAGCTCGTTACAAATAAAATTAAATTATATGTGAATAGAATTATCATATTTTTTACAATGTTTGGTCAGTGTTTTTTTCTCATGATGCACAAGGGTTTGCTCCCACTATCAAATATTCCGCCCGACTAGTAGTATAATAGTCGGGCAGTATATTTGATAGTACGAGAAAGCCCCCGTGCTTGTCGGGCTGCATATGTGATAAAGGGAGTAAGTCCTGTGTGTAGTGAAAATTCATACACATTTGACCTTTTTTTTGGCCTTAATGAATGATGAATTTTATCCACGTTGTATTTTTTGTTTAACTTGAATATTTTATTGCTACAATGCATGGTTTTATATATCCAACTGCTATTTTCATGCTTTTATAGAGACCTCAAACTGGAGTTCAGTTGGCTGGGAAGGTAAGAACCATGTATTAAGTGTTTCAATAGGGTATGTAAGTCTCGTCAATGTGACCCTGTGATTTCACGAGGATGGGTCCTAGTCTACCATTCAAATGCATGGAGATAAGTCATTTAGAGAGCGTTGAGTTCAGTGTTAAGAAAAAACATAAAATAGAAGATTTTGCATTGTTATATAGCGTTTCGAGTACCCGGAAGTAAACAATTAATTGCAGACCGGTCTTCGGTTTTCAATACATTCTTCGTCAGAAATTCCGGTAAAGATAAGGAAACCAGAACGAGACTTACACACCCTATGTTTATTTTTTTAAAGATGTGTCATTCTTCATTTCATATACTTCAAATTGTTTAGTAGATAATGTGTAGCGTTTTGTAAAGGGTAATATAAAATAGGTGATGCATTTGTACAAGTTGAAACTAGCCCTAAGTGCTGGATAGACGAAAACTTGCAACCCAAGGATCTGAAGAAAAAAAAACTGTAAACTGTTCAATCTATATTAAACACAATGCTTCCTTTTTGAAAAAAATAATGAAGCCGTCAACATTGTCGTCACATTTTCTGCTTCCCCAGTTGAAGACATTTGATCAGTCCGAATTTTTCCACCTCTCGATACCAGCCACTTACAGTTTTGATACCACAGGTTATGTGTACATTCCATCCCGTTGCGCAGATAAACAAACAAGTAAGAATGTATAACCCTCACATCATAATATATGAACATGGAAAGACAATCTGTCTATTCATAGAAGTAACACATAGAATGGTTAAATTAGTTTTGTCTCAAATTTAATTAAATCCATGTGGCAACCAGGCCAGGAGACAAGTTACACGTGTACCATATAAAAGGTTTTAAGATAAAATTTGTACGCGAGCTCACTACTTCTAACTGCCCCGGATTAGTGCGTGAAGTTCGCTCATCGATCGTAGCATAGCAATCGGAATATATGAGATCACGTGATGACTAGTTGAAATATTGGATAACATGCCATACTTAATTCATACGTATTATATATCTGAATTTTTATAGTGTCAACAAATATATTTTCTGTATTTTTAATTTGCATCTTTATCATTTTCGTCTTGAATTTGACGTATCTTCCCAATAAAGTTAACGATTTATTTTGAAATAAATGTCCTCTTTGTTGAACTTGTATTTTAGTTGTATTTATAATTGTTCGCTTTTTATTGTACATATTTTCTCTCTGTACTATTTTGACTACTAATTTTGTCAATTTTGACCGGTTGCAATTTTATGCTGCCAGCTTCGGCGTTTGTGTTTAATGTACCGGAAATAGTTAACCGTGATGGAAACGAGACATGCCACGGATATAAAACCTGGTTTAACCGACAATTTCCATCGGAAAAGCCTGTTCCAAGACAGTACTGTTGCGGTGGATCCAAACATTCCGTTTTTTTCTCGATATTGTTTGTCATTTGTTATACAGACTTTCCTTTATAACTATTCATTTTAATCATATTTTCTTGAGTTTATCACTTTTGTAATTTTCGTTGGCTAGCACATTAAAATACAATTCTAGTTCTGGTTAAAATTAGGATCTATCGGGTAGCAATTTGTTATATCACCGAAAAGGCAGGGATACTGAGATTTTTTGTCTTCAAAACTGTGTCCGGTTTAAGTTATTCTGAACGTTACATGATTCATTGATTTTTGGGGTTAAACGCCCGAGCAGCAATATTTCAGCTATCTTCAGGCAATGAACATGAAGTGGATAATACAATGAACATGAAATGATGATGAAATTAAAAATGGGATGGGACATAAGGATAATGGGGTCGACAAATTTTGATTGCCACTGGAAATAGGGAGAGGTGGATAGGGTCGGGCAATTTAGCCTTCTATGGCGGAGCCCTATGGTTCCTACTCCGGGAGAATACCACAGTAGGGTTCTTTAACGTGCAAGGAACGTGGCATCTTTCCCAACACGGTACACCACTATGATTTGCAGTCAGGTTTTCCGTATTATAGCCTGACAACCACAGCATGTAACACGCCAGGGGTACCCCATTCCACCACTTGGGGCACACAACCCAGTTGCTCTGTGGGCAGAGTGCCCTACCCCCGGCTAGGGGTCTGAGCACTATTTAGTCGCCTTTTACGACAAGCTTAGTGCTGCTGCAGGCCTATTCTTTTGACACCCGGACCTGCACGGGGCTCTGAACGGTATATCCTATTATATCTATGGAATTTGACCTAGTGTATATGAATATTTAAAAAAAAAACAGCTGACAAATTTATTTATATTTTTTTCCAATTTATTCATTGACTTATGTCGCATGGGAAATCCCAGCCTTATCTCAGTAATAAATATGTAGTGCCTAAAGGACGCACGAACTATTTGCTAAACAACTAGTGCTGTACAGTTACGTGTACGTTTTTCATCATGCACCTGACCCTACTTCTACAAAGTAAGACTGGAATTCTGTTCCTCTATATGGTGGCATCAAGTCAGAAAAAAGTGCTTGACAGCCTCTAGCTTTGGTGGAGTATGCCTGACTCGTGATAGTTCCTATTTATCACTTCCAATAGGCTTGATAAAAGCGAGATAACTCTGGTGGGGTTTTGTTAACTGTAAAGTGCAAAAAAAGACGGTTATTGAAGCTTGAAATATATACCTGTCTATCCGACCATGAAATTCAACCATTCACAATACGACAAAAATATGAAACAATTAAACTATAGGGACGAATTCTTCAAAATGTACGTGTACCGCAAGGGCCGTTAAAAATATCTAGAATTAGTAATCAAACATTTCAGAAGCAAATCATTTATTTAAATGTAGCCAAAATAACAGACATAAATGAATATGTAAGGACATAGCTGGGATGTACATCTGTGTTTATAAAACAATGGGCGACTGCATTCTAAATTTATGCAGTGTCGCGATTCGTGGTACAGTATGCATAGTACCCGACATGCAGAAGCAGAATCCTTTTCCATTTAAATTCTTTAATTTACAGGATGCAAATTACATATTGCACTTCACGGTTGTATGCAAGGAAGGTTAGTTTGTGTTTTATATTTTAAGTACATAATCCAAACACGTATCTGAACGCATCTTTCTTTAAAATCATGTACTATCTAAAGCACAGTCATATACTTTAAGACATGTAGGTTAAATTGTGTTTTGCCTTTGTAAGACATACAAAGACAAAGTTATTACAATGTGCATTTACACATTCAATTATTTTTTTTATTTGAATACCACCTTTATGTAAAAGATGTCATTGTCCTATGAAAAATTTCGTAATTTCTAATAATTTTGCCTCCAACCTGTAAGAGCATAATTAAAAACAAAAGCATGATATACAGCCCATTTTGTTGATTTTTATTTATTTTGGGGCAAGTTGGGGAGTTAAATTGAACTTGATATACATAAATATATATATATATATATATATATATATATATATATATCATGCATACGTATGTATGTAAAAGAGAGAGAAGATACAATCTCATGTCGCATTGGAAAATAGTGTTTTAGATGTATATGTTGGATATTGTTTAATCATTCACTCTCTCCGGGGAAAACTCATATTTGATATTAGAGCAAAAGACAAAAATTAAGGAATATGTGATCCTCGCCCTCTCGTGAAAATCGATGTGTTACCCTTTCTTAAATCTCGGTCCAATCTTGTTTCTTCCAGGCATTATATAAATGATGAGTATGTCTCACACGCAGGGTACAACGAGGTTGGTGAAGCAAACAATATAATCATACTTTACCCCCAGGTCCAACCCACAGGTTTGACGAACCCTAATGGTTGCTGGGACTGGTGGGGCTACACGGGCACACTCTTTGGTATGTCCAGATTCAACGTGGCATCTAATTTAAGAATAATTCACCTAGTGTTATAGCAACATGTACATCTATTCTTGGTCGTAGAATTGGAAGGATTTTTCGGAAAATTCTTTAACGTCACAAATAGGTTTCGTCAGGAATCCTATTCGATATATATATTAACTTAATTAAAACTAAAGTCATTTCAACTCACCGCAACTTAGTATGTTTCTACCAAATGTTCTCGTCTAACTGTGAAAAAAGTAGGACATTTCTGAATTTTCGCTTTTTTTTCTCCAATTTTACAAATTAGTTTTTTCATTAGAAACTTTTGAACTGAGTACATCATTACAAATGAGCTCTACAAAGGCCTTTCCATTCCACTGCAGTACTTATATATATATACACGAAGATGGGCTTAGTGCTGAGCATCGGGGCTTTTAAAACTAGATCTCAGTGAAATAGTGGGTTCTATATTTTTGTACATATTGTGCTTATATTATTATAGAGATGTTGGTTTTTACACGGGTTTTTAACAATATCGTTTTTAATGAATCTTTCGATTAATTTTTATTTTGCAATTTCAAAGTATACTTTGATGTGGTTGTTCCTGTCCGGTCACACCTATAAGATAAGTTTTATTTGTTTTCAGCTACAAAAAGAGGATTTCAAATAACAGCCTTAGACAGAATGAGAAGAAAAGTTGTTGGGCAGTAATGGTCCCTTGCATATTATTTACAAATTATTTAGTATAAAGAATATGAACCGGAAACAAACAACAATAACAATAAAACCTACGCGCATGACCATCTCATTTATTCAAATATGGAATGATCAATTAAAGGAGTATAATTTCCCAAAAGAAAGCAATACAATACCATTTCAGTGTGCAATAACTTTCCATACCGTTATTGCACTAGTGCAAATATGATTAAAATTTGTGACGTTACCGTGACAAAAAGTCATTATAAACAAAACTAAAATATATTGCTATACAAAGGTACAATAAAAGGTTTTTGCATGAATACATATACCTGGGAATATCATCCGGAGTAGAATTTTGTATTGCACGAGTTTACGAGTTTTCCCGTAGAAAGCGTGCTATATATTCCCATACTGTACTTAGTGCAACAAAGCTTCAAAATCATGACATATCTACAAAAACTGTTTAAAATAAGTTTCTTGCAACTGCAATACAATAAAAGGATCATTGCTTGAATATTTGAAATTATCACATATTTTGCAGTGATATGGATTATCAAAAAGTTAAATATAGAAATCCTTGGGATTATGGATGTTTTTTTCCCCTTTAATAACGACATTTCTCGCATGTAGCGATATTTATATAGGCTAGTAGTGGTTTTCACAAAAATTCTTAATTTTACACTCCTACGATTTTTTTCTTTGTGAAATCGACTGACTCTAAAGCTTTCTTCAGAGTTAGAAAATTAGCATTATTTTTAGCATTAGTTTTGGAAGTCAAAACATTTATATTGCCGGATATAGACACAATGAATTTCGATTTTTGCAAAGTTGAATGGTGTCAAGGCGTAGTAAATATCGACAATGAAATACCGAAACGTCAGCAATGGGATGATTCAAACAAACCAAAATCCAAAAACATGGCCTTAACACACGAAACAGAGACGATCTGCACACACAATGTAGCGAACCGAATAAAAATACACATAAAAAGTAGAGATAAGTAAAACGGCGTCACACAAAAAGCAAAAGCATTACAAAATGAACGCCCATATAAAAACCAAGTGACATCAGGTGCTTCGGATGGAGAAGCATGTCCTGCTTCGCCAGCTGTACTCACATGTTGCAATTGAGTATAATCCAATAATAATCCAGCAACTATAATGTAGCTCCTCAAATGAAACTTTAGTTTTGTTATGGTTTACTACAAAAATATGTCACGTACATGTAAGAGTACTCGGAGACTTCAAATCAAAGTTCCCGGGGGTTCTTGGCAGTATACTGTATCGAGGTACTTGTACATCTGGAATTGCACTGCAAAATTAAAATACAAGAGATTATATCTGATATAAAAATAAGATAAAAAAAATTTAAGGTTTCACACTCACCACATATTAAAACACATTTATAAAAGGAACCTGTATACTGTTCTCATTGACGAGTATACAGGTTCCTGTATTTATCACCAGTTTTTTTTAACTTGACACAATTTTACCATGATAACGTAATGTAAATACAAAACCTTATTAAACCAGAAGTAAACAAGTGCGTTGTGGGGATGTAAAAAGAATTTTAATTGAAGTTAACTTCTTGCTTACTAATTTAGAGATATGAATGAAAACCATTGGAATTTTAGAAATTTCATTAATTTTACATGTCATACATGTACATGTTTACAGAAAGAGTTATCTACTATACAAAAACCTTTGTCACTACTTTAAGCTGAACACTTAGTTTATTTTCGTGCTTCGATGAGGTTTCTCCAACGCCAACTTTCGTTTTCCGATTACGTAAACATTACCTAATAAAGTCATTTTCACTGAATGTACATTCTGTTGTCAATATCGACGAGGGTTTTATCGATCTTCTGTACAAAATTAGCAATACTGTATGACTCAGGTAGCCAGAAATTCATCAGGTGGGCTCTCAAGCGGCAACGTCATTTTGACCGGTCGCGTGCTACCAGCAGAAGTGCACATGCGCGCAACTATATAAAAAGATACAACTAACTGGTTCCCGGAATTTCCATATTAGTTCAACTACAACTTTTACATTTTCCATCAAACTGTTACCTGGATTATACATGTAACTTCGTCATCAATCACATTAATTTTGTAACAAAACATCTGTCAAGAGACATGGCGGGACGAAAACTGCCGTAAGTAGAAAAATTAGACATTTTGTAGATTTTCTTTTAACTTTTTATTCGAATAAGACTAAAATTTTTCTTGACAGGTGTACCTTTACACCGACCGACCTCTTAATCGCTCCTTTTAATTATTGAAATAGTTAAAGTATGATAAACATAGCTGATATGTGACCGACATGGTTATGAGTTTGAGGTTATAATACATACAAAATGAATGTAATACATGTCTGTCAAAAATTATGCTTTATTACGTTGATTTTTTTAATACATATTTTAGACGAAATTATTTTTTTAAGTTTAGACTTACACTTTTAATACAGTATGCATTGATCATTTTTGTCCGCTATGGGAGGATATATGAAGGGACAAATATTATTTATCTAATCGCTACCACAGCTGTAGAGGCCATATATGGGGAAATCGTAGCATTAAATACTTACTACATGTACATTAATAATGAACTCGAATACATTTAACCCTTGTTCGACGGACACCATAAATATCCAATCTTCGTGTACCTGAATAATTTCTCAATCTGATTAATAATTTCTATTATTATATAGTAATAAGTATTTTCCTATTCAAATCAATAGAAAAACAAGCATGCAATATATCCCGGTATTTGCACGCAAACTTTCATTTGTATCAGGAAAAATTCGAAGACGTTCCGAATACGTTTTTAAATTTATTGCACTGTTGTCGTCTGTTAAAAAAATGGCTGAACGGGATATTGACAGGTTGTTATAAAAATGGCAATGACCTCTTTATATGGGTCAACATATTTCCGTGTTTGGTGACAGTTATTGGATTCCATTTTTCTTTCAAAGCATTCCTTTCAGTTTTACTACAATTTATTCATATTGCACTAGTTCATATATTTACTATTCATCATATTTGAACTAGTGCAATAGAACACATACAACGTTGTCAAATGCATTATATCCAACAAATTAGTATAATACTAACTGAAATATTTATTACTATGTAACAAAAGGGTTCTTGCATGAATATTGGTGGATATTGTCCCTTGCAGAATATTATATTGCACTCGCAAGCTCGTGCAATATAATATTCTGCTCGGGACAATATTCACCAGTATTCATGCAAGAACCTTATATAGTATGTATAGGTATAACGGAGACGATCTGTGTAATTGAATAAGATTATGGGGGAACTACTTTATGCCAGTATTTATGTACATTATGTGAAGTATTACTGTTCCGTAAGCTAGTATATTGTATCTACATGTAGTAATTCAAACATTCATGTTTTTAAATATCGTTTTCATCTCCGGCATTCGTTAACCCCTAACCTTTACATGTATCCGTAACCCTACACGGCATGATGGTTTACTACTTTTAGTAACTTGTATATATATTTTAGTAGTATTTGTACTTCTTCTTTCAATGAAAAATATTTTTTAAAGAAATACAGATATATAAATAGATATGACATTTTAATTTTCATTACCATATATGTATTTCTAACGTTAAAGAGGTGTGAATTGTCGTTTCTATATAATGTTGTTAACATTGCCTTATGGTGATAGGTCCAACATTCCTGTTCCTAATATGTACACGTATAAATGGTAATTAAAATGACATATCAAAGTAATACTAATGAAATGTACAGAATGTTACAAGTTGCATGTGTCAATTTTCGACCTTTGACATTAGATTTTTGTGGTTTTGTGTTGTAATGAGTTTACAATGTCGATTTTATTGAATGAATTTTGAATAAATATTCTCAGATAAAATAAGTAATTAGGGTGGATTTAAGCATGGTTTGGCAGGTGTATCCTGCCCTGAAAATGGCGAAACATTGGATGACAAAATCAAATAGAAGTTGGGGACAATGCTTTTAGATGTCTCAGTAGCATATCAAGTAATCATAACATGCTTTTAAAAATGCTGTCCAAAATTTTGGATCATTTACTTGTGCTGACGCAAAAATTTGAAGTTCAGGCAAAATGTAACTTAAAGACTTAACACTCAAAACAGAATTCACAGACGTTGTAATGTAAAAACAGCCCACCAAACATACAGTAAATCATTAAAAATTCATATTTGATCACACTATCTATAAAAGCGCCATTCTTTCCACACCTGTTTTTCATACACCTGCGCAGTCACCCTTTTCAAAATACCCTGTTTGAAAACTATCACCTCTCTTATCAAAACTCGGGTTAGATCAACTTAACCTTTTGAATATTAACTGAAATAACACGAACTATTTTCCTCGTTACTATTTCCTTCATTTTCGGTATCATACACGCCATTAAAGAAAGGCCTAGTTGTTTTTGATTGATTTCTTAATAGGCCATTGTTTCCACATAAGTTGATTTCATAAATATTCTGTCACGATATAAACCGTTTCATTAAATTGTCGAATTTATAATTGAGTATCGGGAAAGGTATAGTGCACTGTTAATATGGAGGCAATTTTGAAAGTCAAGTTAAATGATTTCTTTTGAGGTGATTTAAATGATAACTTCAAAGTTCATGCTTCAGTCTATGGGATTTCCTTTAAATTAAGAAAGAATGAAAATAACTAACGTTAACAATTTGTTTACTTTCACCTTTAAAGCTCTAATCAAATGCACATCTAATATAATTTTGTCGCCACATCCCAATAAAATCGACGGGATGCTTTGAATTCCAAGTTGTTTCTACTGTTACAGTAAGAGACATTAATGACAATGATATCTATGGATTAAATTGTCTTTTAAATTACTAGTCTCGTGTATCATGTCCCTTTATTACTGGTTGACACAAACTAAGCAATTTACATACTGAGGTGTATTAAAGTAGATAACTTTGATCCATAGCCTAACTATACAGGGAGAAATTTACCTAAACAAAAACTTGATGTATACTGGGTGTTAAACTGTAAACTTGTAAAAACTGTTACGTCATTTGTAAGTTTTATAACAATTTTAGACACTTGTTTGCTAGCCTTTTGCGTTTTTAAAGTGTGTATTTATATCGGTCGGGTGTGAAGTTTATGAAATTTTATGGTAATTAAAATCTTTTGCGTATTATGTATCATGTGAAACAAATTTATAGACACTATATACATGTAAGAAATCTCCAGAAAACAATGATACTTAATGTATCAAACAAATACACATTAGGGTACTGTAAAGTTTACTCTTGTTAATGGAAAAGCTTTTTTCACTATACATGTACAATGTAAATATTTCATCGGTCCTTACATATTTTACACTAATGGCATAACCTTTCATCTTGTATAGTTTTCAAATAAGAGTCAAGAAGGGCAACGTTCTCTATAAGCCACCGATATATTCCAAACACATCATTGATGTAAATTACTCGAACAATTTTCGGTCATACTCAGAAACTCTATCGTACATGTATTGGCAATGGTAAAAAACTCTAAAATGCAAATATTTCAAAATGTAAATACACCCCCATAAATAGCAGATATTGACATAAAGTTAATGTTCCAATTAGTATTCAACACGGTACAAATCTCCATTAAGAGACACCAGGGTTCCCCTTTTCTCATAATCTTGTCTTAATATGAATTAATTTCAAAGCCTTGGGTATTCATAGTCACAATACTTTTCCTTTCAGGGGCAGATAAGATCATACCCCTTTGTATATCGTTTAAAATATTCACCCTTTAAGCTTTCAACCTTACAATATAAACATTTAAAATGATTACACTTTTTTAATGGCCATGCTTGCTTCTTTTGAGTTAATTTACCGGAAAGGGACGCTCGAGTAAATATTGGGGCGTACTGCATTACTATATAAACATTGCGATTAGATTTTCTTTTGCGGGTAACGAGTGCAATGTTGTAATTGTTTCTTATTAGTTTTGGGCTCAGTGTTCTACATACTCCGCATTTTATCAGATCCTAATACTTTTCTCAAATATTATTAAAAAAAACTTTAATAAATGCATACTTTTTGTTGTTTAAGTTACTAGTATCTTCATTGATTTGGGGAACAAAAACTGTTGATTGTTTTACCATTGATTTCATTCCTATCTTGTCTTTTTATATCTTAAATTGAGTTCTAGATCTAACACAAATTATCTGGTCATTCTTTGCCACTTGTAAATGTACGCAAAACAATATTCGGTAACAAGATATTGAAGATTAAGTATTACAGTAGGGCTTGGTTCCATAAAGAACCTCAATTTGAGATTTTCTTCGAATCATTTCTTAATCGATTTTCGATCAATCAAAACACTTGAACAAATTAAAGATATGAGGAAAATAACAATTTGACTTTTTTTTTTTGAAAAACCGGCCAGATTCTTCCCAATTTTTTAAAAAATGGACTCAACTTTGCCTTTAAGGAAGATAGTGCTGAAATAAATGTAAAGATGATGGTGAAAAAAGGGCACGAGATAGAAATCTATAGCAATATTAAGAAGGAGACAATGACCTATGACCTATGGTATTGGTGTTTTGTTGAATCTAGAAAATCAAATTAATAATGAATGATTAAACAGTTGATTCTTACTTCTGATTCTTTCATGTTGATATCTGATGCAGATTTATTTCAGTCCAAACAATATTTGAAGTGTTATTTATCTTGTTTGTGGTAATTCTGTGGTTACTAGCATAAGGATATGAATGTACAAATTTTATACCAGTATATGCACTTAACCAAAAATATCCTTCAGTCCAGTAAAATGTGTGAATACAAGTCCATCAAGCCTGAGGGATTTATACATAATACAGTTGATTAATAAGCAGTAATTTTACATTCATTTTCACGCCTACCACAAGAAGTATCACACGTCCTCCTTTATATGACAGTCCGAATTACAGTGGTTACGTGAATTTATGGTCAATGTCATCGGTTTTTGATGATAGTGATTCTACTTAATTATTGAAGGCCAGTAATTTAAAAACCGGATTGCCATCCTCTGCGGTTTTCTATCTTGTGGGAAAATTCCTTAATGTTGGATAAATCCGCGGTTTGGCTAAATTACATTCACTCTTCTTTGTGTAGTTAACTACACAAAGAAGAGTGAAGTTAACTACACAAAGAAGAGTGAAGTTAACTACACAAAGAGAGTGAATGCAATTTAGCCAAACCGCGGATATAATAGAAAGGTTTCGTCTTTACATGGTCTTTTGTCTGATACGAGCTAGCGGCATTTTTACAGCCTCCAATGTTTATATTATGGAGGGACTGCATGTGAGTACAAGTGAAGGGACCGATAACCCCGGGGGTAGTACGTGGGAATTTTTGTCGTCATTGTAATTTAGATTAAGACACAAAGTAGGAGAGTAAATGAGGCAAATAAGAATGGAGAGAATGGGAAGTCGGACGTGTTACACCATGTTCACCCCAGGTACACATATCGTGACACGGGCATCAAGTTGTATACGATGAGAGTATGTAAGGTTACAGACCACCAATTCAACCAATGAGCATTTGGAACGTAGGCAAAAATAGTCCTACGCAGAAATTACCCCTGTTCCTCATAGTGCTGTGAAAAAAGTTCTCATCTTATTTAAAAAATTTAAACAGTTTCTGAAAGAAAAAAACATTTCTGTACATTTTATAGGTGCATTTTGCTTCTTGTGATGTGAAGCCTAATCTCCATAATGATTTTTAAATATACCCCTATCTTGTGAAAACACTGGGATTTCCCATGCTATTTATAGACCCTTCACTTCCGGTGACCAGTACTGCACTGCAAGTCTGCTAACCCCACATGCCATTCTGAGGATTGTGAGCTGACATATGTAGAATCATGCTGATATATAGTCATCTGCAGGTTAAAGTTAAGGTAAAGTCCAGAGAAGCCATTGAATATTGTGAAATTAGCATAGAAGCCTATGGGAAGTGGAATTAGTGGTTTTTAGCCTCGAAATGTATGCGCATCACGGGCAACATCAAATATATTTGTATATCTGTTTAAGTGATATGTGTACGTGATTATAATTTTTAGGTATGACCGTGTTCGTCGGATAGAATGTATATTTATATATTTTGTTTTTACCTTTTGTTTATTTGCACTGGAATTTGTTTAACAAAAATAAATATTTTTATCTACAGTAAGGAAGCCGATGCTGCATTCGACAAATATACACAAAACTTTGTGCGGAGACTTCACAAACCAAAGGCTGTAGAAATGTTTGAAAATGAATATAAACTAACCACAGATGAAGCCAATACAGTGTTTGAAATTTTTGATAAAGACTATAACGGGGAACTCAGTTATTGGGAATACAAACAGTTCTATCTCACCGTAGGAGAAAAGTAAGTATCTTATTGGTAGAAGTCAAATGTAACAGTAAAACTGATATTTTGAAGAAGTGTGCTAAAGACATTGACTCAGTAATAAAACAATAAATCAAATTAATATTAAAAAGTATAAAAGAGTATGAAACACTGGGTCAAAATGTGAAGTTTGTATATGCTTTAATTGACTCAAGAAAAGTATAATTCACACGATCATACGGACCTCGAATACTTGTAGGATACGTTTGGCAGAATCAAAGCAAACACTGTAAAACTATGTACAAGTTTACTCTGGGTAAATACATGTATTCACTGAAACAGAGAAACAATATCCCTCTGTGAATTCAGCATTATTTAGCCGATCATACACATAATAAAGCATATATAAGAGGGGAGCTTACAATTATAACAAGCGGGGCAAACGTGTATTTTCAGGGAAATTGTAATAAGGGGCCTGGTTTTATACATGCAAAAAATCTTAACATGACACTTTCCTCTAATTCTTGAATTTTTCCTCAACTCTTCAAATTCAAGCGACCTGATTGGTCGAATTTCAGTGAAGGAAGGATTTGAGGAGAGATGTTTTTAATGAAACCAGTACCTGACTTATCAGAATACTAACGTTATGGAAGTGTCACACGGTTTGGGTTCACCGTCTATAAATACACAAATGCATAAATTTTTGTTTTCACGATTTTAAATTTTCATTTGCCACGGTCTTTTACTAAACAATCTGTAATGGCTATGAGTCGTAAAATTTAAAATGGCACAGATAAAACATTAATTTCAGGGTAATATTTGCAATTTTGTGTGTCTACACCTCGTGAACCCAAGTTTCGGTTTTATGTGAAGAAATGTAGCTCGCGTTATATATTTGTGAATGTCATACATGTAATTTAATGCTACTAGTGTTAAGTAATTTTTTGTACTTATATTTTACAAACGAACTTTCACAAAATATCACATTTTGTTATTCAATGTTTATATGCATGTACATGTTCATTGTAGGGGGTATAGGAAGATACATGTACATGCAGAATAACAAGGGTCGTTATTTCATTCTATGTTCAACTTTTTTAAAAACGTGTTATTGACTATAGCTTACAAAATCCTTTAACCATGTGTGTTGCGTAGTTACAAATGCATTTATTGTGCACGATTTGCCTTAAATACACAATCATTCATACTAAAAAGGCTATAAATTGGAAGATTTATGTTACAAATTTTACCTGTAGTTGAATAGGATCTTGCATTTACGATCTAATAAATGCACCTCTAACACACCCTTTATGATTTTTAATAAACTTGTTACTGGTTAAAGGCGAATTCAATTAACTTTAAATTATGAAACAAGTTCTAGAGGAAGTCATTTTCTCCCAACAAAAAACGAGTTATACTCGCCTGTACACATTGCATTAATTCTAACTGAGAGAAATATAGTATGTACTTAAAACACGTATAAAGCACATATATACGTACCAATCTAAAGAATTATTTTAAAGGCATATAAATGTTCTACAGATTCCTGGCTTGGGACAGGCACATAAAGTATATGGCGGGTTTAAGCATGTTTGTGAGCGCTTATCCCTTAACCTTGGGCAGTGGTGGGAAAATACATACATTGTATACATGTCAACAATAAAAAGAACTGCAAAAATCTGTATAATTCGCATTTAACTAATGAGATCGGTACAGAATACAAATACTTTAGCAAAAAAGGTCAGAAGACAACAAGCTTTATATCTGTCTCGAAAATAATTGTACTTCTTTATTTATTCCAGTATAAGAGAAATATTTTCAACCTTCAAAGAAGTAGAGAAAGACGGATCAGGACAAGTAGACTTTGATAAACTATGGGAAAAAGCAAAAACAATGAAAACGGCAGCAGGACGACCATTAGAGGAATCAGAATTAGAAAATTTGATAAAAGCCTCCACTGGGCAAGAAAAACAAATGGACCTTGTAAAATTCATCAATCTCGTATGCAGAATCAAACAATTTCGTGGTTAAAATAACGGAAATAGAATAATGGATAACAAAAAAAGATGCTTATTACCTGAGTATCATGCTGACCATTGAGGTGATCAGATTGTTCTTGTGAACATCTGAAGAATATTTAAAGGTTGTAAGTACTGTTCAAAGGGAGATAACCCAAGTTTGTAACTCAGTCTTGTCCTCTAACATGATGCACGCGTTTCTATATGGGTTAGAATTTTTTATTTTTTTAAACCAAATATTTTAAGTGTAAATGTTGATTCAAGCTTAATTTGTGAAGGAGACATTCAGCATAATCAGATCATCATGGTTCTATTAACCTCATGATCATTAATATAACTTCATGATGACTGTGTATTTGTTCATCTGTAAAATTAATTTTAAAGTACTTCAACAATTATTGTGTATCCTTTATATTGACGATCAAATATGATATGGTTTTATCAATTGATTTGCAGTTCAAATGTATTGGTGAAAAACTGAGGTTAAGAATTAAGTAATATAAACATGACATTGTGCATGTGTACTTGTTATATAAATATGTCATAATTTTGTTTTATTATAGTACACCGATTTGTTGTTTTATTAAGATATTGTTACCAAAGTTTTAATAAATGCCTCTGCATGATTTAGCATTCTTACTATATTTTAGTGTGACAGATGAGACAAACCAAAATAACTTAGTTAATCTAATTGGGAGGTCAAGTAAAGGCTGTTTCACTTCATTTTGTTTTAGTTTATTTACAGCTTGCTTTATGGTGTGAGTTTTGCCCGTGTGGTAACCTGTAGAAGTTTATTTCTTGGATTTTGGTGGATTACTGTCGCATTAACAATCACACCACAACTCCTATTATTTATATTTATCTCAGTTTTGCGGGTGATAAATGGGTGATCATTGTGTATGTGAGCCCACAGCCTTTTCATCAGTGTTCTCTGGAACTACATTAGACGTATATTTACATTTTTTTTTATCACAGCCACTTGATATTTTGATACGAGCTTTATATACTCTAGTTGTGTCATATCGTGGAATAATATTTTAGATGGAATCAACAGCTGCCTGTTTTATTTTGTTTGATATGTTTTAACAATTTAATAACCAGGGGGTGGGAAGCAGGGTGGTATCCATTTCTTATTTTCCTCTGCGTTTTTCTGTTCTGTACGTAATGTTTTTTTCTTTTGTCTACTTGTTAGATTTATGATTAGAAACAACATTAACAATAAATCTATAGAAATAATGTAACAACAATGATATGATAAACCATGCAGAAAAATTAATCCTATTGCAATGTACATTATACTCGAATATACATGAAGGTAACCAACTTCGGGGACAACCCAGACATTTATATTAAAAAAAAAATCAAAATAGGAGAAGAGAGAAAGTTCTGGTCAAAATTATTATCCAACAAAAGGGAAGATAGAGGTTCTAAATCCCATAACACCCTCTTGATTCGTCACTGCTCTCATTAGACATCAATAGCTCTTTGTTAAAACCCATCCTCAATTTATGAAAATGTCAATTAAGATTTATTAACATCTGTTTTAAGATTACTCTCTTGCATATTGAGTTAAAAAGTGTAATTCATTATCAATCTTCAGTCATTTCAAAAATAATCTTAACTACCACGACAAAGTTGCAAAGCTGGTAACTCTACAAGAATCGAGCAAATTTTAGACTTGTGCATTTAAGTCAAAATCAAATAAATAAAGACTTTCATGGAATCGTCAAGAGGATGTTTTTAGTTTTTAAATGCTTTATTTTGGAACTGGCAATTCGGGCGTTATACAAGTACATGTACAATGTGCAATAATTAAAACAAACAAATAAACAAACAAGTACCAACCCTCTGAAAAAAAAACCAACGGGTACGTAAGGTAAACATCTAATTTTGCTTTTACGAGAGTAAAATAATTTCTACTAGAAAAGAACATTTTAAATAGATTTCAGAAAAAACGCGTGTTATGCAAATTTACTTAGTTTAAACATATTTATTAGTAATTTGCATATTTAAAAATCAAGTTTAAAAAATAAAAAAAAACTTAAAAGTAATGTCACATACACTGGGGAAAAGTATCACATTACACGATGTCAAACGGAAGACTCGTTTCAATTAGAGGGTGTTAGTCCTGGAAGGTCATTTTAACCACAGATCAACACAAAACAATGTATATTTGGCGCACGGCGGGTAACTAGATATAGAAAAATAAATTATGTCAAAATTTAAAAGGAATCATCGAGAGGATCACTATGTTTTTAGTTTTAATATGTTTTTTAGACTGACAACTTGGGCGTTATGCAAATACATGTACGGTACAATATGCAACAATTAAAACAAACTACGTAACCCCCTCCTATAAAAAAATAGGAAAACAAATAACACGGGTAAGGTAACCAGCTAATCTCTGCTTTTACATGAGGAAAATAGTTTCCACTAAAGGAGAGGGATTTCAGAAAAAAAACCACGTGTTACTCTGTCATTAAGTCTGACTCGCGCAAGAAACTCACAAGCGGTTTCACATTAAATGTGAAATGGTGTCACATTTAACGAAATATGTAAGTACACGATGTCAACCTGAAGACATGTTTTAATTAGAGGGTGTTACATAATGTTTATATATTGCACATGTATTAGATGACACTGTGCACTATTACACGAACAAGAAACTTGGAGCTATCATGTTACTATAATCAAATTTGGTTTGCAATATGATCATAAAAGTTAACCTTTCAGAATCTAAATCTAAAACGTTTCCAGTATAAAATTGTTTCAGGTGTACATTTTACACATACAATAATAGGCTTTAATATTCATTACTCTTTTAACTCTTTGGGATATATTTACATGCGTAATATACTGATAATACATATACAGATGTACATGTACATACATGTATATTTGTGAATAAGACAGTATAAATAGTTATTCCAACATCATCAAGTACATATGTATTTGTGAATGTGTTCAGCTAAAACAACGAAACAAATAGTTTTTGTTTGTAGCAAAAAAAAAATCCCTAATTACCAAGGAGATAGCGCAAAATGTGCATAGACCCAGCTGAGTCGCCTACTAACATTAGACCTCTGTTGTCAACGGCGACTGACCAAGGGATATCTATCCAGTCTCTCCCAATCTGGTGATAACGCAGGACCTTCCCGAACTTATCAAGCATGTGAATAGCATTGTTGTTTGAGTCAACAACAATAATGTGGCCGAAATTATCACACACAACATCCATCGGGCAAAACGGGTATTCAGTTTTGATGGTGGGTGGTCCGGTATATATGAATTTAACCATTTCGTTTCTAGTAAACATGATCATTCGACCTTTGTCTTTACTAATCTTGTCCAAAACAACGATCTCCTCGTCTACGCTTTCGTTGACCTTGAAGGGTACGGTGAATAATCGCAGGTCAAGGTTATATGCCATTCGCTTGATAATTTTACCAGTCTTAGCAACTTTAACAAGTTGGCGTTTGCTGTATGGTTTCATTTCTTTTGGATTAGTTGAAATTTTGTCGACGACACAAACCATAACAGAACCGCTGCGGAGAACGTGTATTCCTAACGGATGCAATGGCGATGTGTTGTAGAACGATTCAATTGTTCCATTCAACCGGATGCGTTTAACAGATCTGGTGTCAAAACACGACAGAAAGAGATCCCCAGGTCGTGAAACAGATAGGTCTTTCACACTGAACTCGAAATCAAGTGGTTTTTCGATGCGACCATCGATACCGAAAAGCTGTGCTTGCTTTGTGTTGGAAAGTGTAGAAAACCAAACTTCCGAATGACCGAGCGCAACCATTGTGTGTATAGGTTGACCATCTCCCACTGGAACTGATAAAACTCTGGAAATGTCAAGGTCTCTGCTTATCTCTAATTTGTTATCACCGCGCATGCGCCAAGTAGCTATTGCGTTATCTGGTTCATCCTGCTGTACAGTGTTTCCAAACAAATCCTTCACTCGCTCTTCTGTCGACAGTCCGGCCGTAAATCTTGTCGGTTTTGGATCTTTAATAGCCAGTGTTTTATCGACGTTTGCGACAAGAGTCGTGTACTCATGCTCCGATCTCAAAAGTGCTGTGTCATTGTCGTTGTCAATTGCGTTTTCAATTCGTTGAATGACGTCATTTGTTCGTTCAAGACGATCGCGTAATGTTTCTTTAGAGTGGGAAAATTCATCCAAGTCTTCTTTTTGCTTGCTTTCTATGGAAGCTATGATGCTGTCGCGAATGCGATCTATGTCTTCATGTAGCTGACCTGCTCTCTTATGAATATCGTCTATTGTTTGTTCTGTAATATACAAACACCAGAAAATAATTTGCTATTATTTAAACAACTCTCCCGGCGAGTTTACATTTTTGTTGCCATAAGTAAAGAAAGTCCAGGACTGGACTACTATGTAAGTGATACATTCCACAATCTACAATCGGTACTTCTCGGCCATTTCCACTGCACTAAAAAATAACGAGAAAGCCTGAGGAGTTCCGATTGAAATAATATACAAGAATGCAGAAAAGGAGGGGCCTGAATGTCAAAATTAAATTGAAGCTAGCTGACGTTCGCTAAACAAGTGTGGCCTCAATTCTACATTTTATGAACTTAACATGACCTTACAGAACTCTTGATATTTTTGTAGTTTACCCTTTTACTATGAATATAGACGTGATAAATGTTCTATACGAAGACAAAAAAAAAAAAAGTAATTATCGCACATTTTATTTTTTTAAAATTTTATTTCATATTTTGTTTCATAATAGTGAGTTGCAAAAGATATTACCTATATTACCAGTTTATGTAGCGAAATAACATACCATACATGCATTCTCATTATTATATGAAATTATTTTCTTGATTTCTCTACGTTTTTCATAATAATAGGGAGAGAACCTCAATGGTGTCCTATATATCTATGTATCTGAAACAACGTTCTGTCTGAAAAGACAAGTAATTAGAAAGTTTAACGTAGACCAAGAGCGGATGTATGTTCTAGGAAGTCTCGCAAATTCTCGCTGATAGCTGAACCAATGGGAATTTAAGAATTCCTATAACACACGTTGTGCGCCTGTGTTGAATAACCCTGCTTTTCATTGGCATTATCAAAACTGTGCGCGACGTTAATGGCTAAAAATGAAGAGTTATTATAACAAAACTGAAAAACCAAAGAAAACAGTCAAAAGAAATAATCAAAAAGGAAAGTTCTTTTAACATATGATAATATCAAGGGAAAACCAGAAAGTTGGAAATCAGCGAAGTAACCCTGACTTCGTACTGGTATTTCCGATAAAAATGATGGGTAAAACCAGGTTTGTTAGCGAGCTTAACTCCGCTCCCATTACGATTAATTATTTTCGGTATACACGTACATGTACATACTGCTTTTAGTTGAGTGTGGTTTAGATTACCACGAAGAAAGACAATCGCCCGAAACGAGCGGGTGGTATCTGAATTGAATGTACTAAATATAAATTCTGACGCAATTAGGCACTTTTACGAAAGTTTTTTTGTGTCATAATGACAGCATTTATATGTATACTCGCTGGCATGAATAGGACAATAATAATATCCTTTGTGTCATGAAAATATTAGTTCAAAGGAAGCATTGCGATCTGGAAATTTATTATGCTAGGCGATTCGATCAAATGGGGAACAGGATATCATTTTGAACATTTCTTGTCTAAATTTTGTTACAACAAAAGAAATTTCCTATAACTCACGGAATTGTAGTATCGATCGTTACTTTGTGAACAAGCCAAATTATTTTCAGTTTCACTTTCCACTTCTAGTTTATTTTTATGTTACTTCAGTACGTAGGAGCAACTCTTTCGCTGTACCTGTGTATAATGATATTTTGGGGCCAGCTGCGGCCTGGCCTGTTGTATGAGGGTTCCCTCGTCGTTCATTGAAAACCAATGGGTTGCCATGGGCTGACATTTTCATCCCAGTGGGGCTGTTTGACATATACGCCATACCTTTTCTCTTATATTTTATCGGTTTTTTTACAATATAAGAAAGTTGTCTTAAAAGTTGACAATCTCATAATTTCAAATGACGTTTACAAGTCGGTAAAACGCAAAGAACTAACTGAGCTGTTGTTGTAAGTTAGTAGTATCCAGCCTACATTAAGTTTTACGATTTCTAATGAAGCAATTTTAGAGTGAGGCTTCATTCGGTGTGCATGAACATCCTTCTATAATTAGGCTGATGGCAAATGTCATTCCTTATCGGGCCAATAGAGAAAAGTTAACGACGTTTTCACTTTGATGAAGATATCATTTTTTCCGTGATCATTGCATGATGTTAGTGACCACTCATTTCATTATATTCCGTAGACATTATGAGGATTCCTAAGATCAAATGTGAGTTTGCCGCATGTGTTTATAATGAACAGCTAATTAATTTGACAGCTCTTTCAGAACACAAAATCAGTATTATTATATCTTTCTTGTTACTCAAATATCTTTGTAAAAGGCCGGTATCATGATTTAATCAAAATCCTCACTTTCTTCATTCTTCAAGCAGAGATCTGATTGTAAGTGAGTTTGGAACGGTCTTGTTTGTTTACTCAGAGAACTTACACATTACCTGTATTTGTTTCACTTTTGAAAATGGTTATTGGATGAATCAAGATGATCGCACAGTTACGTATTCGTCTGATACTGTGTACGATTTTCATACTTATCTCGTTAAAATACCATCACGGTATAAACTATCGGTGCTTTTATAATACGTACAATATATAATGTATACACATTCATGGATACCTAACATTTGCAGAAATCGAACATTTAAGCTTATATTTTCAAACAATGAATGTATTTAGGCTTCATCTACAGACCAACATACGCGTATCCGTTCGTATAGTAAGCAATAAATACGCTTCCAGCACTTTTACTACATTAGTTTATACATAAATTGATGACATTCCTATAATAAACTTAGGTTTTTACCTGTTTTGATGTTATACTGCTCTTCGGAGACTCCCATGCTGTTAAAAGCTGTTTCCAACTCGTCATGGTAGAATGTTTTAACTGAACCTAAGATCGAGTGAAGATGGCCTTTTAGTCTCGTTCCCGCTTCCTCGATACTCACGAACTGATGGCGTTGATGAACCTCTACAATGCACTCACTACAAACAATCTTATTGCATTCTACACAATGGAGCTGGATGTCTTTCGTTGGGTGACGTTGGCACTTGCTGTATTTCCCTCGCGGAGTGTTTCCGTAGTCAATGCGAACTGTCGCATCGCGATCGCTCTGGTTTTTAGGTCTGGTCGTGCTTCTCTGCGTATTTTTTGGAGAATTTTCTGTAACCTGCAGTGGAGATTTCGGCATTTCTGGTGAGCTCATCTTAGCTAAGTCCAAAGCCAAGTCCGGAGTTTCTGATTCAGTTTCAAGAATTTCCGTGAAGTTGTGTTTTACGTTGGTAACGGTCGTCGTGTGGCTTGTTCTACATTTTTCACAGAAGTATTTCTTACAAGGTTGGCACAAGTACTTTGCTTTCACTTCATCCGTGCAAACTGAACATACATACACCGGTTTTGGTGTATGTACCTTCGAAGATGTGTTCGATTCCGACTTTTCCGAAAGCGCAGACATCATCTTGTCCTTCTTCCCCCCAAAATGTTATTTATACATGTAAGTGCTAGGTTCACGACGAAAGTATTTATTCTTTACCATTTTACTTGACATTGTCTACTAAAGACAATAGAAATTTAAATGAACTAAACAATTCAACCAGTTCTATTTGTTTAAAACATATCTAACAAAACAAAAACAAAAGAAAATTGGGATCCGTGAAGTGGTGTATGTTGACGGAAGAGGGTATACGGAATACAATAAACGCGAATGAATAAAATAATATGTAAAATAAAATAAAATGTTTGAAACTATATATGGTGTTATAAATAATAGCCATGCACTGATAACACATTACGTATTTTTTCTGTTTTTTTTTTTTTGGGGGGGGGAGTGAGAGATCTGCTTCAATAAAATCTCCCATTTTTGTTCCGGTGGGTGTCTTTAAACAAAGGCTAGTCCACAGATAGCGTTTGCATTCCACATTTCAAAAGGTCCATTGAACCATTGAAAACGTATAATCAATTTAAATGTAGTTGCCTATTATATTAAATCATATTACATTTAAAAAAAAAAGACTCTTTTAGAAAAATTAACAAAACAAAAAAAAACACTGCAGGAAAATTAAAAACAAATAACAGAAAAGCAGCTTCATTTGCATGAGAATTTAACTTTCATTTTATATATACATGTACATGTAAAAAAATACAATATACAACATTAAAACGGCAATATTGTACAGCTTAGCTGACCGACTTTTAGGGGGGGGGCTGGACTTGATTGGACAGTTCTAACATTACTTGGAATTTTCAGACCATTATCTTTCCTGTTTCACCTTGATCCGATGAAGCAGTGTAGCGAATACACATTGTAGACGTTTATTATATATACCGCGTATATTAAAAAAGCTTCTTCGTGTTGCCGTGTTCTTATAATAAAGTTCAGTGCTTACCCTACACTAAGGTAATTTAATTATTGAAAGGCAAAAGGAAGGTTTTGCATCGTAAATTGGAGGAAATTCTGATACAGCAATATTAATATACATGTATTACTATTTTCAAGGAATTAAATATATAGATTACTGTATCTTGCTATTTTGTAATGAACCTTGGAATTTCTTTAAGTTTTTCTCCTCTTATTTCATACTAGTATTTTTACATAGATTTTCTTACAAATAATTCTTTTTTAAATTATTATTGAATTAAATATTATTTTTTCGACACCCATGTACTCCCCTAACTGTCACACATATACATGTATCCCTTAGGGACCATCGGTCTGCCAAGACAAATCAAATATCTCTTAGAGGCCATCGGTCCCTGTCAGGACAAAAAAAGGAGATCGATGAATATTACATGTACCAGATTAATCAAAATCGTTTCAATTGATTTACCATATCGATTATTTAGAGTAGTTTTGCCTTTCAATTATGCACATGTGTGGATATACATCAAAACTACACAATTTTACATTTCTTTAAATTGCTAAATATCTATGATATCGGTAAGAACTACATGTATTTCCTATAGTCGTATAATGTACATGAATGTATTAATCAAATTTAGGGCAAGCTTACCTCCAAAGGCACCCCTTTTGGCCATAATACATGTATTTGGTTTTACGACAAAAAATGGATTTTATTTGTAATTATAGGAAAGTGCTTATTTACATTTATACGTGTATCTAAATATTGCTATTATATGTTAATAGAGAGAGCGTTTCTTGTATGCAATCCTGTTGTGACTGAACTCACTAATGCAGAGTTTTTGGGATTTCATTTCATTCATAACAGTTTGTTGATGTTGTTGGTAATTTTTTTTGCAGTTGTTGTTTGGGGATATTAGCTGCTATTTTTTTGTTGATGTTTTTTTCTTCCATCCCCTCCGTACGTAAAGCAGGTGACGCTAAACAAGTTGTTTTCATTACTATTCTTATACAACGTGCATTTCATTGTGGCCTTTACGTCAGTCTAAGCTACCGAAGGCGTCCTTATTCAAAGCATGAATCTGGAAAAGACACCTAGGTGTCAATCAGACTAACAGCTTCTAAACAATAATTAGCAAACGAACGAATGAAAATTGTTCTCGCCACAGTTAATTTTACAACTAACATCTGTTGATAGCATTTTAAACAAAGGGTGGAAATTGCTCTGCCACACCCCATTATACACGAGTCTTTAAAAATACAATGATCTACATACGAAAATTGAATATATATTAAGTTTACATAGCAATGCAGTAATTGCTTACACGACTTGCAACAAATTTAAATAAACTATTAGTATTTCTACGAGATATATTCTTCTCTCCTGCAAGTGACAGATGCTTGAGGAAGACTAGATATATAAGTGAATATATACAAAGCTACGGCCACAAGGGTCAGTCAAACGGTTTGGAGTGAAAGTGTCTAGAGAATTCTGAACTGTAACGGTAGGTTATTTTTTTTAAATAATTAATTGTCTATAATTATGTAATTATGATAAAATAAGTTCGGACGTCAAAACTTATTTAAAGAAAAACAATTAATAGCGTATTACTTTATTTTAAGTGGGAATAATTTCATACAGATAAATGGGGAAAAAGATGTTCTATATAACGAATGCATTTGCAATAATAAAAATGAATCAGGTCATAATAAGATTTCCTATTACTGGTATTATTTATTACATATCCCATTTACATATGAAGACACGGTAACTTTGTTTTCATTGTATTCTCTTTTCAATGTTGTGTAACACCCCAAAGCGTAAAGCATCTGAGGCTAGTAATTTTTGACGAACGTTTTTATTTAGCAAAATGAAAAACAGGATAAGATGCATGCACACGTATTTATTACATGCAGAACAACCCTTGTTACATGTATGTTATGATAGAGAGAAGCCAAGTATGCTAACCACAGCTATTACTATTATAATAATTCGTTTTCATTCTTGATTTTTTCATTGATTTTAAAACCCGTTAGATTGTCAGTAGTTAACAACAATCGTAGATTATTCTAAATGATAAGTGTCAGTCCCTGTAAGAATCTGGCAGTCGGTAAAACATGGTATAAAACAACCATTTTGATAGTAAAATTTGACTATTTGCACAATCAGAATCAAGGAAAACAGACAAAAGTTTCCATATCATGCTGGACCATTGAGTTATAATTTCATAAAAAATGCACTGAACTGAAAATGAACATTTCAAGGGCAGATAACTCTGTCAAAATCCTAATTTTTCTAAGATTCTATTGAAAAAATTCTGATCGAATCCAGTGATGCAGAAATCAAATAATGGTCTTTTAAAATAGAGAAAGTACCCTTGAGTGACATTTTAATTTCAGATCGCCCGGTTTTGACATGCATGTTTCTGATTTTTCCCATTTTGCCTGATTCTTACAAACACTTACACTTAATATTTAAGCTCATACTTGAAGCACCAATTGATATTCAGTGAGGCACCACTAACAGAAAAAAAGTGATACAAGGTTCAAAAAAACAATCTAAATACGTCATATTTTTACGTAACTAAAGTCCTTTCGGTATAATGTTCTGCATTTAGGAGGAAACCACAGTTTACATTTATATCCCTCTTAAATCGACCAAATCAGGAACCATAAATCTTGCATGGGTCCAACTTCTTGTGAAATGAATATAATTATTGTCTCAACAGTGAAACAACCACATGGCAAACTAAGATGATATAGTCCGTTTGAGGTTTATAAAATCTTTAAAACAATATTTTTTAAGAAATTCGTTTGTCAAAATATTGTAACTTTCCTACTGCAGATACTTTTCTATAGTACATACGAACTCTTGAAAATATTTGCCGAATTTTATCTTAACAAACAAGTCATATTCATAATAGGCTTACTGTAATTTCAATTTCAAATAATTATTTTCGTTCCTCATTGTTTGCCCAAGTATTGGAAGGCCTATTCAGGTACATAACTGAGTAATGCGACATGAACTCATTTAAATGTCTATAGATGGCAAATGACTATCACAAAAAAAAACCAAAAAAAAAAAAAAAAAAACAATCATGCTTTCCATTTACATATACATGCATAATCATATTATTTAACTGACCTAACTATGCTATATGTTGTATGTAGTCCGACCACATGCATTTTGAACTAATATTTACGTCAGACATTCAAACAACCGTTCAAACATTCAAACAGACGAAAAAAAATGCATTAAACTTAGTGGTAATTTCTTTAAGTTCGGTTATTCTGAAAATGTTCATCAGAGTAAGTACGCACTATAGAAAAGAAAATTCAGTTTAAAAAAAAATGAACATTTCAAAATTATTTTCGAAGACTTATCAAACCAAACTGTGCGCATGGGGTAATTGAAAATTTGAAAAAAAAATAGCAAGACCGTCAAAAAAATATGCAACTCGACAAACAAGTTCAGAAGTTTTAGTAGAAGTATACATTTTAAAAAATGTAAGGATTGACATTATTGTAGATACAAAGGGGTGCAATCCATAGACAAAACTATGCTGGGAATGACAAACAGACAAACAGACGGCAAACATACATATCATATGCCATATGAAGTAGTCAGACTGATATAAATTTGTTGATATAAGAACCGTCAAGCATAAGCCTGAATACTACATTGAACTTGAAAGTAAACATTTACATATAAAAAAGATTCATTTAAAAATATATCTTGAAAACGGATATAAAATTTACTACAAGTACATCTGTCGGGCATGAACATTTCAATTTCATTGTCCCAACAGGTTAAAAAATATCCATAAAAAATTTTCTCAGGTGCCGTTAAAACTATCCGGATAAGTACGTAAGAACATGTGGTCGTAAAGGTTTTCACGTGTCGCCAAAATTAACAATATTGATGGTTGTTGCTAAAAATACTCATTTCAAAATGTCATGCAATATGGAGATAGAAATAAGTACAATAAGGAATGATGTATATTGAATATGACAAACTTTTGCGACCTTCGCTGACATTTCTAGTTCATGCAGTCACATACGAATATAAGCATTTAAAATGTTTCGCATAAATGCATAGATATAGCATGTGCGTCAGTTCCTAATCCTTGAGGTTAATTTCTACTTTATATTTCCGTCTTAATAGAAAACACAATTGGTTCATTGCAGTTTATCACAGTTTATGGTTTTTAGATAGAACCTTTGTCGATTGAGAGAAAGGTTTATTGGTTGTTAATCCTTTGGTAGAATGGTAGGATTTGTTACAAATAAAATTGCGCGACATTTCGTTTACATGTTTAATGAGAAGTTATGACTGGTCAAAAGAGTAAACCAAAAACTCTTGCAAATGTTCAAAACAATCTGTCAAAGCACACTAAGGACATTCTCCGTTGTCTTGTGCTTCAGATTTGATTTTTGCAGACAATATTAAAAGTCTGAGCTAACCCAGCACTCTATCTGACAGCGCGGACAGTTTGATAACCGTCCGATGTCAGAACAAACTTCCGTATGTATTTAATAAAATCAAAAAAGGCCTGTCCTTAGGAAGATTAGGAAGAATTGCACGAAATATCTGATTGTCTTTTTGCTTCTTTTTTTTAGATAATATGCAAAAATACATCCTTGCCATATATGCTGTTATTGTAACATTACTCGTTATCAACCACGTCGCTGGATACGATGCCATGCTGCGCCCTCCGACAAAACCAGCCGTTTTCAGATCACCACAGCAGCTACGACAATATTTAAAAGCATTAAATGATTTTTACGCAATAGTTGGAAGACCAAGGTAAGCGATAATTACTTACACAATATACATTGTACATAAGACAATTTTTAGCAAAGTCCAAAAGCATTTCACGAATTATGCTGCCTAAACACATGTATTTCAACATATTTGATATTTTCTTAAATTGTCTATCAAGTGCAGATGACAACCCTTCTATGTATCATACGAAAATAGAAACGCCAAAAACTAAGAGAAGAATGTAAAAAAAGAGCAATAGAAGTGATGTCTGAGAGACCACTAAGGATCATATGTTCTAAGTTTTATACATGTAAGGGTAAACGTAAGGCATGAAGCTGCAAATAATTTGTCTCCCTTAAGCAAATGAATTTCATGGAGGAAAAGGGAAATAGTATCACATTGAAAGTAGAGAGAATGAGCAGACATGTGGAGAAGAAAAGGGGGCGTGCATTAGGCACCGACCATTTTTAATCGTGAGGGGACGTAAGGTGTCTGGGATTTGATGTCAAATAAGAATTTTTATTGGAATCTCAAAAATTTTATAATTCAAGAGCAACCGAAACCAATATCTTAACTTGACAATCTGCCTTAATTAGCAATGAGAAAAATAAACAATCACTATTTTTAGTTTTCCAATGTATAAGGAAAAAAAAAACTCAAAAAAAATATTTGGAACATATATTTTTTTTGTCAAAAAGATACAATGTAACAGCCCCACCCGTCGCCAATAAAATGGTCGGCGCCTTACTAAAAGGCTCGGATGTGAAATAAAACGAATTGACTAAAATTTATAATTACAGAGTTTCAGCCCCTCTGAAAAATCAGAACATTATTTGTGCTTCAACTTCCTCAGTATGCTGTCTGATGGTTTCTATACCTCTTACGTGAAAGAATAATCAAGGGAACCAAGATTCATGAGCACCGACATATAAATATTGACTACTGACTGAGTTGTCATTTAAACCAATCTGTAACTAACATATTTACTGGGTAACAAATATCATTTCTTATGGTTTAGTCGCTGAGATATATAATATTTCAAAGACTTATAATGATTTGCCAATCATAGAAATAATATTTTATGTAAAAGTCGTACGGAGCACATGTTCGTGGGATGTTATGTTAAGTTAGGCATTTCTTTTTGGTGAAAACTGTTTTTGTTTTTTTTTTTTTGTATCAGCCAGGTTTAAATTTTCATTTTACACTTTGCTGAAATTTGGAGTAATTAAAAAAAGAAATCCTAGACCACCCTCTCAATATAAAATTTGCGGCGCCTTACACCTCTGACACCCACAGTACTACTGTTTTTTAACCCCGTTCTTTTGTACAGCATTGACTAGTGTTCTTACCTTGTGGAATGTCACATAGTATTACGTTACGTTAAAATACGCCCCTGCGACGAAGTGAAATTAAAACGTCTTTCATACATGTATCTTTGGCATTTTTGAATTACTCATTATCACCTCTCTCAATTAAATATTTTTTTTTTTTTCGAATTTTAAAATGGTTATTTGTCTTATTTATAAGCCGTGCCACGTTTTCTATCTGTGCCCCAGGTGGTGGAATAGGGTACCCCTGGTGTTTTACATGCTGGGATTGTCAGGCTATACTACGGAAAACCTGACCGCAAACCATAGTAGTGTACCGTGTTGGGAAGGATGCCACGTTCCTCGCACGTTAAAAAAACCTACTGTGGTATTCTCCCGGAGTAGGAACCATAGGGCTCCGCCACAGAAGGCTAGATTGGCCGACCCTACCCATGGCAATCAAAATTTGTCGACCCCATTATCCTTGTGTCCCATGCCAATTTTCAGTTCATCATCATTTCATGTTCATTTTATCATCCACTTCATGTTCATCGCCTGAATAGCTGAAATATTGCTGCTCGGGCGTTAAACGCCAACAAACAAACAAACAAACACATTTTCTGTTCTTTCTAATGATGTCATTTGAATATACAACATGTAGTTACACGTCGTACCTACTCTGATATTGTAGTGATGTACTACCATGCCTTTAAGCTCTTGGATATACTTAGTTTATCTATAATAATAATGACCTCTACTGATCTAAATATGTTGGATTTTTATTTTTACATATGTTTTGATGGTACACGTTTTTGTCTTTTTCATAGTAATTGGTCATTCATGTTTCTATATATCTAAATTTAATTGGATATTATCCTATTTCTCAGGAAAATATTGTTAATGTGGTGCCACATTTGGACAAAAACGAGGAATAGCCAAGAAATCTAAACTGAATAAATTTCTGAACCGCTCCCCCAATATAAAATTTCTGTATCCGCTGTTAAATTTTGATAGTAATCCCCAAGACTAATTTTTATTTATTTACGTGAAATTTCTGTCGTTTTTACAGCATAATCACTTGTAGTGTCGATTGAGTTGTTCTACACATCTCAATACTGTGACCCGTTAGGTTATTAACAAATAAATATATTAAAAAAAATATACTAAGTAATGAATGTGTTTTATTGAAAAAAAATCATCATGGCTGCTTAAATGACGTAGAGGTTAATAGAGTCTGTAAATTACGCATCTGAGACAAATTTACACTTTCTGACATTACAAATGTGATAAAAACGCATTAAAATTACCGTATTTACACTAGGAAAAACAACGTAATTTGTGCCTGTGTTGTCGTTTCCTAGTAGTAAAAACTAGTAATAACGTTATTGTTACCAAACAGAGAAAACCAGGTTCACTGACATATAAGACAAAGCATTTGTTATTGTATTCATTAAAGAGATTTACGCGCTGATTAATTCTTTTTTTTTGTGAAACCGCCAAATATCTCAAAATCGGCTCCTATTGTGAGTCATTTTGGTTTGAAAAGTTGTTTCGGAGTTTTGGCGTGTATTAACTCAGTCTGTTTTCCTTGAATAAGTTTTTAATTTGTGTTTTCACTATGTGTTATTTGTCTTTACGTGTTTTGTCATTACATATATGTAGTTCGAACATCTTTGTTTTTCCAATTACAAGAACTTCGTAAGTTTTCTATGTATTTAGTATATACTCACAGTAAATTATGTATATATTTATCAAACTTGTCTATGTATTTTCAATTCAAGTTACGACATGTGTTCACTGAATTAGAAAATTTTCTTTTAATATGCACGTGATATTTCTTTAATTTTACTCCATACAAATATACAAGACTGATTTCGATCTGTTGAATATATGTTGTTTTTTACCAATACATTTGTTTGAACTTCAGATTTGGAAAACGGGGATATGAATCTGATTATTTTGGTTCCGATGCTGCTGATGGTAAGCAATTATTGCATTGATATAATACTATAAAAAATTAATGATTAGAACCACTAAATGTCTTATTACAAAATAATCAGAAACACACATTTTTTTCGAAAAGCAAAGAAGTTGAGAAATATGTATAAAAAAAAATAAGAAGAAAAACAAAACAAAAACAAAAATGTTGTATAAAACCGAAATGGGGTGGACCACAATATTGGACATCGATAAAGCGGTTAATTTACGTGAACATGTATAAAGTTTTGTTGTAGGTATTGTACATATTTGAGCTGAAGTCTTAAAAAAAAATCAAGAAAAATGGGCAACAAAATATTTTCGTATTTCGTAAACTGAATAAATCAGGTCATGTAGAAACTTTTTATTTCTAGGGCGTACATATCAAAATCAGCAAGGAATACCGCGAACAATTTAATCTGGTATTGGCATATTTGTCTATTCGATCAGTAGAAGTAACTCGGGGGTTATTGTAAACAATAGAAGATGCCAAACGCATTTCTTTTTGCACATGGCGAGACTGATTGCCGAAGGCGGTGTTACTGGGCTCTTGGTGTGGTTATCACATACCACTTCATCAAATCGTGATTTGTTTATTATAAATATAATTATTGGATGGCAGTGCTGTCTTTCATGCTTGTTCAGATCAGTTGATTAAGACTGGGGTGGCTGAATGTCGTTAACAGATTTCTAATTTACAATTGTAAAGCTAACCATGCCTGAAGTTTTCTATGTCATGTATTAAAACAATTACATTCTACTCGACCCAAAATGTCTTCAACCCCGTGCCATTTATGGTAACATAAACGTTTAATCGCTTTCTTCATCATCTATGTATAAAAAAAAAACAGTGTCCTAACTTTACAATTTTTCGTTAGAATAGGTTTTGGAAGATCATCCGAAGACGAAGGATATTCTTTCTGAAGACAGCTGGAAGATGGAAGATATTGAAAACAGTTGGAAAATGTTGAATATTCTTTCTGAAAACAGCTGGTTTTACAGTTCCAGATTATTTGTTACAGGTGTTAGAAACTGGTTATGTTCTTCTAATAAATTTTTATAAACTCAGCATTTGTTCTGTGGTAATATCAAATGAGTACATCATATCAAATGTTTTTGTTTCGCAACGCAAGAAAAACAAATAGTTTATACATGTATATAATATGATTAATTGTCGCTATATAAACTTTACTTTCATTTTATGAAATTCTTTTTTTGGAGGTTGCCTTTCAATATACAGTAGAAGATTTCTATAAAAAACAAAAACGACAAAACCAAGGGCAAAACGTCTTTTTTTTTGTCTTGACAACTCTACTCCCGTTGTTTCAGTTAGATATATTTCCACTTGAGGCGTCAGAAAGTTTCGGAATTGTTTACGACAAGCAAGATCAAATGGATACTTTTCTAGAATACTTGCAAGCAATGATGGTGTACTTTTCTTTAAGACAGAAACACAGTGACTATACAGTTGTAAAGATCATGCGTATTGGAAGACAAATAAAAATAAACGCTAAATATTCTAACGATATATTAGTTATGAATAAACTCAGTTTGTCTTTGTGGTGTGTCTATTACATGTAAGGCATACATGTATTTGCCTCTACTGTCATGGAATCGTTATTCAGTTAACATCACAGGTAATCAACATTTCTGTCAATATGAATTCATGATCTACATATACATGTATGCTGAAATACGATAATAATATTCCGAGTTTCAATTGATTGGAATGTATGTTTGACAACATACGTTACCAATCTATATGTATTAGAAAACCATTAACCATTTCCTATTTAAGCAAATAAGGAACGAAAATTCTTGCAAAGTATCAATTTTATACACAATTTATATGTTTTTTCACCTCAAAAGTTCGACAACCGAACGGTTACCGTAGATTAAGATTGGCGAGGTGGCCTGTAATTGTTTCCGAATTAGAAAATAAAAAAAAAACGAATGTGTTGAGTTTTTGACATGATCTGTATAAAGACTGTTACTGAATTAAAAGACAACATTGTATGGAGCTACATGTATGTGTAAAGTGGGATGAATGAAATACAACGAAAATTAATAAATAAATAAATGATAAATATTTTACAAGCATATGAGTGAAATGAACTCAATCCATCCACGTGACCAAAAAAATTGGCAGTGAATTTCACGTTTAACGTTTTAAAAACGAATAAAACCACAAAGCCTGCACATTTATTTCATCCCACCAAGCAGTGACGATTCAGACTGGACTTTTCACTGAAATCTTCTTTTCAGTGGCGGGAAAAAAGTGGATTATATCGGGTTGGATCCTATGGGGTTAATTTCACGTATTTTTTGGGTAAATATTGACCCATGATAGGCTGAAACTCCCTTTTTATAAATCCCCTCTAATGATCCGCAACTATTTTTCTATGTCACTAAGATAGCGCCATATGTAGGCCGGAACTTTTACAAGTCTTTACATTTTGCATAATTATTGTCCTAACGTTTATGTGACAACTATTGATATTCTTATCATGGAATTTACATTGGATTACATGAACCAGAAAATTAGTACATTTTCATGAATAAATAAAATTAAGATTAATTACTATTAAGTCCGCACAATCGTTATAGCAACAATAAATACTTTTTATACGAAATTTATTGGCGAGTACACGACACTAGATCACTTGTAAAGTAAAGTCACTACTTTGTATCATTGTATGATCCACGCAAACGTTCTCGAAGTGTCGTTTGTCAGAACGTGTAAAGAACTTATAAATAAGAGTGGCTTCGGGGAGTAATCTCCTGAAATAAAGACTGGCTGTTTTATTATTGTTCACCACTCCACAACTTAATGCATAAAAAATAATCGCTCCGTCTGGTCTTTTGCCTCGGTTGTCCATATGCACACATTACTCTGTCGGCTCAAGTAGCAGATGTTTCAAGATGAATTGTATGCAGACTGACTCTTATGATATATTCACTCGAGCACATAAAGCATGTTACCATATTCAAATGTACAAATATATCTCCAATGCCGTTCCTCATTGGCCCCCTTTTCAATGCTACAGGTTATAATTACTATCATTGGATATCATTTGATGTTGTATAATCTGTTTGTATCATACTGTCATCAAAATGATCGATTTTCGAGACAGCATTATTTTTTTCTCTAGAAAACGTATAATAATTGCCTGATAATTGTGAGCAGGGTTTTTTATTGAACTGCAAGACGTCATACTCCTTTGTTATATCTGATATTCTGTTATAAACACGATATCCAACTTCGCTCGTACCAGTAATCGACCGTAATCTCTCCGAATATTTTATTGTTCCTTCAAAAGCAAGGCAATCGTAATATGTCTCGGTTGTGGAAGGCACTAGAACATTATTTTGGGATATTTGTACTTGTTCCTCAGGTCGTGATGTGTTCAGACTTATCGTATTATAAACACCTTCTTTTTCAAGAATAAAATAAAAATGCTCTTCTCTTAGTTTTATCTGCTTCCGTCTTTTTCTAATTAAAAAAAAAATAACAATAAAAGACATGAACTAATCCTGGATTAATACAGATAGATGTATAAAAAGTTAAAACCATACATTGTATTTATCATAGTGTACACATTCATCGAAACCTATCTACTCCTGCCAAGTTACATTTCAATTGATTTGAGTCCAAGGATAAAATGTGTTTTCGCAATGTATCCATCTTCTGAAATGACACAGATCAAAACTAATTAATCTGTAGATTATTTGTTTAAGAGTATTCCTGTCGTTTTTGATAACAAAGGGCAAACTGTTTATCAAATACATGTAGTTGGATAAAATTTGAAAAGTTTTCGGACGACGACGGACGCAAACTGATGGCACAAGTGATCTATGTGATGTAATAAATCTCCCAAATTGTGTTTTTACCAATGTTACTGTAAATAAAGCATTTATATGGCAAATATATATGGGAATCTCCCACGAAGTATATGCACTTTTAAAACAAAAACAATATATGATCATCTTCAGTTACAAAGAAATGAAAGTAGAATTGATCACGCAATTCATTTAACTTGATAAGTTACTTTAACAAAAAACAAATCTGCAAAGATTTCGATAATTATTAAGATAAACGTTACGAACAAGATAGATTTATGCATGGATTGCAAGTTATATATGAGTCACATCTTTCGTTTGTTTCCAACTGTTCTAAGTACAATAACATTTTTAATTCATTAAAATTTATCTATCTCAAAAGTTTATTTGAATTTAGTTTATGACTTTTAATGTTTTGATTTAAAATTACGATATGACAGAATCAAAAAGTAATTTTTATTTCTGAAAGTTGTTTCCCCAACTAGATCTGGATTTAGTACGTCTTTTTTAATTCATTTGTGCTATTGCTTCATTGTAACATTTTTGTTTTTTTTAAATGTAAATATGAAAAGAAAGTAATGAGTTTATGGTAGCTTTCTGAACATATTGTAATTGTATTAGGAAACTTTTTAAGTTACATTTAAATTTAATACGACAAATTTTACAAAAGGAAGCATACTGTTTCTACTTAAGTTTTTTTTGTTTAAAGATCTCGCATGTTATTAAGTTGAAATATAAAAATCAACATTTTGTGGTCGAAATAAATTGATACTACATGTATATTACTTACCTGTAATTTACAAAATAAACTGCCATTAACAGCGATACCACAATGACAACACCGGCAATGGATATTCCAACAGCAGCCTCTAAGATAAAACCCATACAAATACATAAAATACTATCATGTTCCCTTAACCGACGAAACACACACACAGGGCAAAAACCGGAAATTCCTTTGTTGTCCAAACTTAATCATTTAAAGAAAGAATTATAAGGCAGATGTGAACTGCTCTAAATTCCTATTTTCTGCCCAACAAAGTAGACAAGGGATATTATGAAGACAACCAACACAGATTTGATAAATTATCAAACATATAATGTATTTGAAATTATAGACCTTTGGATGTGAAGAAATGCCATTCATTCCATGGTCAGAAGGTGAGCACGGTTGAAAAAAAATCAACAAAATAATCTAATAAAAAAACATAAGCAAAAACATATAGAAATTCTATTTCCCCTCAAAAATAGAAAGAAAAAAATGTACTCATATTGTAATTGTTCTACTAATCAGCCTAGATGAATGTAACGAAGCTATGATAAAGACCCGTTTTAATAAGAAACCGGAAACACTTACTGATTGGATTGCTAAATTGATATGTAGTCACTTACCAAACAGGAAAGACGTAGACCCTAATAGACTCTCAGCTGATCTTAAAATCACATCAGATGGAGGTTGTTCTTCTGTAGATATTATTTATTTCATTTAACAGGTGCATATTTGTATTGTCACATGTACATTCGATGAACATATAAATTTCATAATATTAGTAATGATTTATTAATACTAAGTGTTTGTTCCATTTTATGTAGATGCAAAGTATTTAAAAAGCATTGTTACGTTTAGAGAGTTGAATTAAATCGTAACACCTTTAAACAAAAATGGTTAATAAGAAAAATGAAACTGGCGTGCAATTGTACAGGTTTATAAAAAGTTTTTACCAGTCTTTCTCCGTTTAACAAAGGCGTAACCCTACTCTTTCAGATACCTTAAAATATGAATTATAGCACCACTTCGCCAACAAATATCAACACACTAATTTTCAGATATGACTTTCCCGAGTAGTATTCTTTAGATCATTTATTGTGATCGTGTTTTTGGGGACTAATTTCAATTATATCAAAGATCGAACAAATGTCATCGGTTATTGCATCAATGATCTACATTTTTTTGCGCCCATCGTGAAATTTATACCACATAAGAGAATATTACACTATTGAATATCTGTAAAATTGACATTACAATACCTTTTGTACACAGAAATGGTAAGGTTTTATTACATGATCCCGGCTGAATGTTCCATTTTCCGTCTTCCTTTGTTATTGTTAGGCACCCAGTTCGTCGAGGTTCAACCTCTTCAGATCTGGGGAGTAAATCACTCACTACCTTACCTACGTTAGATGAAAATACATGATTGCATAAAAGTCCATAACTCCAAAATAATCAATTAAATAAAGACCATAAATCCACAATTAAATAGCAAAATAAAAAAGAATACGAAGGATGTAAAATTAGTAATAATAAAACAATACTAATACCTTAGATGAATAAAAGACAAGAAACGAACCAGGAAACAAATAAAAGCAAAGGACAAAAGACTAAGACCTATATGACTATAAGAAATAAGGAGAGATGAATGTTATATAGGTGTACTTAGGATGGTTATTTATCATTCAAAATATTATTTGCAGTATGCTTTGTACGTTTTCCGCGTATTAAAGTATGCTTTTTTGTGGAAAAAATGGTTCAAAGATTACAATTTGAAGCAATAGGAGTCCATAGTAATAATTATCTTTATCATTAAGTAAACTGTTCATATAGTGGTGTATGCATTTGTTTTTATGTACAAAGGAATACTTATGTGATAGCCAACAACTCCCCCAGAAACTAAAAGCAAACACTTAACATTTCATATAAGTTAAAAATCAATTTTATTCGTCAAATGTCGTCAATTTTAACAAATTATTTCTTCTTCCTCACATACAGTTGCGATCACTTTTAACCTCTCTTCGATTCTGTCAGGGCTTGCTGTCATAGAACAGTTCTGAACTGCTAGAAACTGTCCTGAACCACGACACATTTTGTCAAAATCTGTCAGGGCTTGCTGTCATAGAACACTTCTGAACTGCTAGAAACTGTGTCCTGAACCGCGACACATTTTGTCAAAATCTGTCAGGGCTTGCTGTCATAGAACAGTTCTGAACTGCTAGAAACTGTCCTGAACCGCGACACATTTTGTCAAAATCTGTCAGGGCTTGCTGTCATAGAACAGTTCTGAACTGCTAGAAACTGTCCTGAACCGCGACACATTTTGTCAAAATCTGTCAGGGCTTGCTGTCATAGAACAGTTCTGAACTGCTAGAAACTGTCCTGAACCGCGACACATTTTGTCAAAATCTGTCAGGGCTTGCTGTCATAGAACAGTTCTGAACTGCTAGAAACTGTCCTGAACCGCGACACATTTTGTCAAAATCTGTCACGGCTTTGGTCAAGCTCTGTCATAATCTGTCATAGGTCATGATACTCTCCTGTCATAATCTGTCATAGGTCATGATACTCTCCTGTCAGAAACTGATCTAGGTAGAACTATTCTTTTTGACATCATTCTGAATAGCATTATTTAGCCAATCATACATGTATAAGTTATATCCACTTCTAAATTACTGGGATAAGAAGAGCTTCTGACGTATTCTGACAGACTTTTCTGACTGAATTACAAATGTACTTGATTCAGCAAACAGAGGCGTAGTACCCATCTTTTGATTGGTACGACGGGAAGGAAGCATTGCTATGTTTGAACTTGTTTAGTTAATACACTGTTTTTTTCAATATATGTACGGCATGCAGTACCAACAAAAATTATTGGTACAAACCTAGCCTTACCTGCGGTACCAGGCACTACATCCCTGACTTTCAGAATTTTGACAAAAATTTAGGAATCATAGTTACATGTATACCCACATGACATAATATTGACATTTCTTTTACATTTTACACAAACTTGTTTAGTCCTTATTGCAAAAATACGTGATTTTTTTTAGAGACTGCAGAAATTTGTCGCAGTCACCATTATGAAACAGTGTACTAATAATGACAATTTTCAACTTTTCATACAATAATTTTAGACCCTTATGGAAATTTAAAGTGCTCCCCATAATGCATTTTACAAGAAAATGTCATATTTACATAATTTTGACTGAAATATATGTGTCACAGTCACCCACATGATAGTAAAATTAATAAAAAAATAACATTTTAATTATTTAGACCCTTGTGGAAATAACCAGTGCTCGCACCCATACTTTTTGCAAAAATATGTCATTTTCTAAAATTTGGCTGAAATTATTAATATGTCACAGTCACCAGTATCATACTTTAATTGAAAATTTTTGTAATAGTTTTAGACCCTTGTGGAAATTGAAAGTGCTCGCAAGGAAAAATGTCATATTTACATAATTTTGACAGAAATATATGCATCGCAGTCACCCGTATGTTCTACGATTAAGAAATTCAACATTTTATACAATAATTTTAGACCCTTTTGCAAATTGCAAGTGCTCGCACTCATACATTTTGCAAAATATCTCAATTTTTAGAATTTTGAAGTACACATGTGCCAGTCACCCATATGACAGTAATATTAAACAAAGTAGCATTTATCCAACAATTTTAGACCCTTATGGAAATTAAAAGTGCTAGCACTCGTACATTTTGAATGAAAATGTCGTACTCACATAATTTGGACTGAAATATATGTGTCACAGTCACCCACATGATAGTAATATTAAAAAAAAACATTTTATTCAATTATTTTAGACCCTTATGGAAATAACAAGTGCTCGCACTCATATATTTTTCAAAAAATATGTCAATTTCTAGAATTTAGACTGAAATATATATATCACAGTCACCAGTGTGACAATTTGTATATTTTATACTGTAATTTTAGACCCTTATGGAATTAAAAGTGCTTGTATTAACACATTTTGCAAAAAAAACAACATGTCATTTAAAAAAAATGATTGAAATAAAGTTTTCACTGTCAATACAGTTGATGACTTTACAGTTACTGTTAGAATTTTGATTGAAGAATTTATGTCCCAGTTATATGTAATACTAATATTGACACCTTTAACATTTTTACACTGATTTTAGACCAAACTGTTAATTAAAAGTATTTGCACTTATACAAACTACTTTAATTTTGAACTTTGTGAAAAATGACCGATTCAAGTATATTTTACACTTTGAACTGAATTATAGACCTGTAATTAAAATAATTCCAATTATTAATAACAGGTCTATGACATTTCTTTACATCAATCTACTGACATATTTGGTAACATTGTATGTTCCTCATTGCACTTCAAACATATTTGTTTAACTATAACACTAATTGCAATCCACTTTAACCCATTAAATCTGTCTTGTACAATAAAAATGAGGACAGAAAGTATATGTACGTCCTAGCTGATACTCTATTTTATATTAAGTTATTCTACTACTATCTTACTATTTAACCATCGCTGTCGTACTCTAGTAAGCGAAGTCCAAAAAAATGCTCCATTGAAGATCATGTCTGTTTCGTAAACTATGTCCTTCCCAACCAAGTGACCACCCATATTAGCGCATTTTCTTACTGCTTCAAACCAGGTTGCTTGCTCAGGTGACATGTAAAGACAAGGTGATTTGGTTTTCTGTATAAATTGGCATATTGTTTCATCAACTGAAATCAAATTTGTACATAAAAGTCAATAGCATGTCGGTTTAACTTACCATAAGATAAATTGAAAACTCGTCTTAAAAATAATATTCACAAATAATTTTACTGCAATAATGGTAATTCTTACAAAAACATTGTTTTAGGCAATGATTCCACATATTTTATCATTATAGAACAAAGAAACAAAAGTTGCTATGACAATCAAGAGACGATTGGTATGCTAGAGTTTTTTAATGACACTTTTTCCACAAAATATCGGCTTTCCAATGTGGACTTGTGTGTCCCTCTCCTAGCCGATCTTTCTCTTATTCATATGAATCGAAGTTTCTTCAAACCTTTGAGAAATTCAAAAAGATAGATCATATACATTCACATATGACTGTATTGACGATGTTTATTTTTTTCCATAAATAGAATGGATTCCGTTTATTTATCAACTAGAACTAGAAATTAAAGAAACTACTGACACAATTCCTCAGCGTCATGTTTAGATATTCACCTTGACAGTAGCCATTGTGGTAAAAAATATGAATATCGAGACGATTTTGATTTAAGGATTATAAAGCAGTAGTATCCAAGATTCTTCTGCATATTGAGTTTCTATTTAATCTCCGTTGTTAAGATATGCCAGAGCTAATAGCCACTATTCAAAATTCTTGATGCGTTAAAATTAACCGAGAGATAGCCTTTTATTATATCGATAGCAGTGTTTTATCGAATGTCTCAAGGGAAATAAATTTCGATATCTCATATTGTGAAATAAATTCGGTAATTTCACTATCGCACTTCCTACCCACAAAACGTCACAACTTTGATATCAATCCGCCAATCACATAATTTAAAATTCATGTTGAAATTATGGATAAATTATGAAGAAAATCTATATAATAAATAGGATAACCAATTGGTCTTGACAACTTTTGCCAAGAACGCTTGAGGATTTAACTCATGCCCAAAACAAGTTCCGCGCACTCGTTATGACTAGGCGTTCTTCGGCACTCGTGATAATATTTTGATTATTCACTCCTATCAATTAATGATCCTATTATTATACTAAGATTATAAAAATAAAAATGCGTCTCATATACCCTCCATAAAAGTTAATTTTCGATAACCAAATCTTGTTGAGAAATATTTGTTTCTGACAATAAAGGTTATAGAAGATGGAATTTCATAACATAAACAAATTACGTTTCTGTACTTGTATTTTATTACTGTCATCATGACTTTAACGTGTCTTCCCCATAAAGTTCAAAATCTATTTTTAAGGCATATTTCCTCAGTCGCAGCATCAGTAGTTTTCTATGTTTTAACTGCATTAAGTTCCTTCCTACTTTTTAAATATTGCTACTTTTACTTATTTATACACAAAAAGTGTTTTTCACTTCTGATTTTACCAACTTTGACCTGTTAATATTGCAATGGGCAATATAATAACGAGGAATATATACGATTTCGAAACATTGGTATAAAGAAGTTGGGAACAAAATGTTTTTAAACTTAGTTTTGTCAGTTGCACATAGTAAATTATTGTATCAAGTATGGTAGTTGAGTGATAGAACAATATGAATGAGAAATAGGCAATGGGGTAGGAGGAATGATTCATATGCACAAATTTTGTTGGTTGTGTATTACGTATAGATGCTACATTTTAGTACACATACAATAGAAAAATATACTTTGGGTAAAACTTTTTGGTGCTGGAATTGGTTTTCCATTTCAAAACTTTTGGTTTTGATAACTTGCATATAATTTGTTTTGGATTCAGACCGTCCATCAATCATGTTTGATTTAAATATTGCTGATGAAATCACGTATACAGCATATAGACATGTTCAGTTTTATATGATTGATACTTTTGTATTTAAATATTAATTTATTTTCATAATTCACACACAATTCACACATTCTGATCCAAGGCTTGTCTTTTGATAAAACATTTCACTTTTTTCATGAAAAAAATAATGGTTGATCCAACTAGGATATGAAGAGCCTAATTACAGACTTCAAAACATTTTAATTTCGGAGCAACAAAAAAATCACCTATATGCAAAACTTGACTATGAACAGAAATATAACTAAAATATATGTACTATATTCGAGCTTGTTAACCTCAAACAAAATCAATAGTAGTAATGAAAAAAACCAATTATAATATATGATATAGTGCTTACAAATTCTGCAGATATATTTATTTTTATTCCTACATCTATCATGAAACCACGTATACTGGTTCCCGTGATCTTTAGTCACTAACACACAATCTTCTCGAACATGCGCATTTGATGGTTCAAACAGCTTCCATTTAATGCTGTCTGAATTGAGAAACATAAATAGAAAGAAAAAATACAATTCAATACAATACAAAGAACAAAGAACAAAAATAAATACGTACTAGTTTGTAAATCAAATCTTCCCTTGCTTGTTGTGTCCCTTAGATCGTTTTGAAAGGCTATTGAAGTTATAACTTCGGTTATCACCACAATATTTCCATTTAAATATTGATACGGAAAACATGTTAAATTAGCAAGAATATCGAAAATATTACCTACTTTTTTTAAAGTTATTATTTCAAACTATTATGAGTGTATACTATAAAACGATTGAAATGGAAAAATTAACAAATCCGGTATTATATGAAATACGGTATTCATCAGCTATAACTTGTCCTCTAAATTTATATCATGCTTTCAGTAGGTTTACCATTGGCCCTGTACACTGTTGTAACAGTTGCATTTAATGATCCACAAATGTAATTATCATCCCCCGGGCATAGTGTATTACAATGTCGATCTATGACCTGCGTTGCCGTTGTAGCTAGCAAGTTGGGATAACAGATACACTGTCGTCCCTGAAAGTAAGTTAACATTGGTTTAATGATAAACCCAGTCTTTTAAATTTCAATTGCTGATCAAATAAAATTTTGTTGTAGATTGGTAATCAACGTTATATACCGTATTGTTTTACTATTCTACAAGTCGTAGGCAATGTAGCGTATGGTAGCTTGGGGAAACTGTTGCATATATGCTTACTAACTCATGACGTTAAATAGATCAAACATTTATAATTTAAACGTTATTGTTTTGAAGACAACTGTCGAGATTGAGATGGACAGCTAATTTTATCAATTATAAATGTCAGCAATGATAAAGAAAATCAATTGTATCATTATAGAATATCTATTAGGTCTGAAATAATGTAAATGACAATAATATGGTCCCGCGTTGTTTATATAAACATGCCTAAATATTGAGGTTTGATGTAAAATGAAAATCAGGAAAACCATCAAAAAACAAACTACTAGATAAGACAAAAAATAGACTCAAGCAACAAAGAACATGATAAAACCAAAATAATACGTACATAGAAAGAAGTAATGAGCAAGCGGACTTCACTAAAAACTAGGACTAGGTGCTCCAGTAGAGTAAGGTAAACTCATCGGGACATGATGAGAACCTGAACCGATCCGTGCAACAAACATTGCGATCGGTCATCAGTCACCGATCAATTTCCGGTCAGTCATCGATCCGTCAAACAGATCCATCAAACCGGGGATCGCATCACGTGGCCGCAGACCGGTCACCGTATTTTACGGTTTATATTGTTTTTTTTGTCAATTTTACACATATTTACATAATGTTATAGATTTGAACATCAATTCATACTTTTATTTTACATTTCTTTTATTTTAAACAGATCTTACATCATTTTACATAACAAAATGGCGATCAGACCGGTCATCGGTCATCGATCCGTCAAATCGTTGCGCGGATCGGTTCAGGGACTGTATGTGTAGTTGCCACATCTTACCGACAGTGCAGCATACGGCATATCTCGATGGTTTTTGCAATAGCTCATGCAGAGGGAAGGTTGATTTTCTACAAAATCCTGTTTAATGGCGAATGAAGAATTGAAGCACCCCACTGCATCCTCAACCAACTTACTTTTGTCTAAAATTAATACAAATATAAAGGTTATCCCTCTGGAATGTGTAATGTACTTAAACAGATATGATGCACATTAATGCAGCCGTCACGGCGAGGCAGAAGTGTTGGTTTTGTTTTGTTAATTATTATACATAATATAACATGTAATTAATTTTATCTATTGCATCTCAATCTTTCAGTATAACTTGTTTTGATTATTCCTTAAAGTGTTTTTACTACTTGTTTTATTTATGTAAATAATTATTCAACAAATAAGCACACAACAATTCATGCTTTGTCTATTACATTTATTAGTATTTTATATTAAATGTCCTGTCATAATCATTTAATGAACTATTTTTAGATAAAAATCAAATCATGTGAAAACACAATCAGCAAATGATTTCAATGTCAACTACATTGTAGCTGGCAAACTTTCAAAAAGTCAAATAAAATATGTAATCACGTTTTAACGATACCGTTACTTATACAGCAGGCTTATTGTAAAATTGGGAGTGTATGTAAAATATTATTTGAAAAAAAAAACCTAACTGCCATTTGAAATGCAGATCGCATGAATCATGATTCTATTTCATGTTTTAATTTTTTAAAAGCCAAAGTAGCTAGAAAAATGGATGTATTAATTTATTTATAAAACTTTACAACATCATAAGGTCATCTTTGCTATTTTAATATCAAACAGTAAAAGAATACCACATAACGTTTTAATCAATAGGAATAGCCCATTCTTCTTTTATATGAAATGTCTAAAATAAATCCGATATAAATTTATAGCATTTTAAGTTGTTACCATCATTCCAGAAGAAGAACTTCCGTCTTTCTTTTCCACCAATCCAGAAAGATGTACCCTCTTCAACGTCTAACAGTCTCGTTACATTATTAAAATCATCTACGTTATGAATAATATACAAGGAATTTCCTGTATCTTTACATGATTTTAAAGCAAGTGTCCATTTCAGCTGGGTTTTGTTGATGTATAACGTGGAAACAGGTAAAACAATAGCTGAAAAATATGGAATAGTACTCATAATATTACCGTGTGACAGTAAATGATTGAGAAAATGATTAAGCACATTAACTGACAAAGACACAATGAAGAGACATAAATCATTTCAACAACTAAATATGAAAGAGCGAAGAGAACTTGTTGTTCTGAAAGGGTTATTGAAATGTAATAAAATAATCACCAAACTGATAAAATCTGGGCAATAGTCAAAAGCAATAGTCAAAAAGGAATAGTCAAAAGGAATAGTCAAAAAGGAATAGTCAAAAGGAATAGTAAAAAGGACAGTCGGTGTAACAAATAGCAAAAGACAACTTTTTATTCACTTCTGTGGCATAAAAAGCATTTATATCGAAGTCAACTGATGTCAGCAGGTGTAAGATCGGAGACATTGCCCTGGGAGCCAAGGGAATAGAGAATTTTAAAACCAAAGAATATGATTAATAATCATAGAAGCATTTCAAATATTTTTATGTTCGGAGAAGTATTTCCACATAACCGTAAACAAGATTGAGGTAAAAGGCCAATGTGAAAGTACATCTATATCAAGTTAAAACCAGGAAAGTTAGTCCTGCTTCGTTTACAGTTAATTATTTTCGGTATATTACATTATCTCCGACTTGGAGCAAATGCGAGCTTCTGATTGGTTGGCTACCTGTCGGTACAAATTCCATGCACCCAGCTGGTTGCTAACTTCGTGGGCGTATTGCTTCTTTGCTGTTAATGATGTCAAAATGGCATGTATGCTATTCCTTGAAAAAATATATTGAGTTCTTTTAAATCTGTGATCTGCATTGGAACGTTGTATATATGAAGTCAGAATTTGACGTCATTTTCTGCTGAGCCATCACTTTTCCAAAAGAAGATAAAACAACATAAAACAGAATTAAAACTAATAAAAACTACATATTCTGAGGTTGGTACATGTACCAAATGTACAACCTCGACCTGGTAAAAAGGGCATTTTGTACATGAAAATCATATAATTGTTTGTGCGCAATGTCGATGTAATTGCAATTTAGCTCATTTCTGATGACAAAAGAACCGATTTTTAGCCTTTCACTCTTGTAAGCTGAAATAAAACCGTTACCTATGTATTACACGCGGGCAAGGGCAGTCCAGATGTACTTTCAAGTGGTACAATTCCATACACCATGATAATAAAGTAGGTAACTGATAATATAAACAGGCAACATAAAATTGCCACAGGTAAAAATTGGTGAAAGTACAGAAGATAAATAGAATAAATGAGTGAAAATCATAGGATTTGAATACAATTTAAATAAAAGTAAAACGACACTTAATGCCGACGGAGCCAAAGAGAAAATATGCCTAAATCGTGGAGTCTGTTGGAAAGTTCAAAATGAAAACGAAACAAAAAAGTATGAAGTGCATAAAGTATACGTGAGGGTGTTATGAAAATACAGCATTTATAATATGTTTGTCAGAAATATGATATTTCTCAAATTATTTGGATATCGAATAGAAAACTTTCATAGGCCGCGGATTTATAAGACATATTATTTCATAGCCTGTCTTTCAGCATGCGCAGGTAATTGATTGGTTCACATCAGAAGATTGCAAATAAAGAATTATTGTAATATTTAAAGTAGCAAATGTCTTCAAAGTCCATAACAGCCTTCAATCTTTTAGAAAATGATATTTATGATAGAAATACCAATAATAATTGGGGGGGGGGGGGGTTGGGTTGATGTTAAATAGGTAATGAGATTAGCAAAACAGTTTAACAGGATTCTTTTAGAAAATACTTACCGTCATTATTATCCACTTAATATTTTTTCATTACTAAATCGATTCCTAAATTACCATTAAGACATACTGGGTGCATTTATACTTTGAAATTTTTGATGCCACTGCTAGTAAACCAAGCCCACGAGGGTATACACCAACCCAGTAGTCAACTTGTCTATTCCCCATTTATATCAGATTTTATTTATCACATTTATGAAAATTCGCAAAGTACTTAAGACACTGAGGATTGATTCCCTTTTCTGTATATGGTAAAAACCTATCTATGATGCATTTGGCTTCCTATTTCTGTAGTATTGGTTTTGAGTACTCCTCTTGTTTACAATAAAATTTTGGGTTTAGATCTTCCTATTTCTTTTTATTCCAATGCTGCTGATGAGAGCATGTGTACAGCATATTGAAGTTTGCAATAAATGCGATTGGTTATTTTGTAATTTAAAAGTAAATTGACATAAATTTATACTTCTCATTCTCTATATAAAAGTGATCAAGTATTTAAAACTTTGCACGTTTTGTAAACCACTGCCAGCTCTTTAAATACGGTTACGTTTGTATTATCCTGTTGAGTGTTGAGAGACCGATATTCACGTTTTTAGTGTGTTTTACTTGAGTGCATCATAAAGGAAAAACACAATTAAGATTTGTTGATGAGTTTTTATTATATGTATAGAAAAAAACCACCCAATATTTTTAGACATCTTACTAGACATGCATTATCTTACAAATAAGAAACAGAGTTATGAACTTCATTTTGACATTCAAAGCATTGGGTATTTCTGCATGCTATCCTAATTGTCATGCTTAATGCAAAGTGAATTTATCGTCGTAGCATTGAGAGAATCACAAAGGTATTTGTTTTAAAAAGACCCCAATTGTGCAGATACATAAGGATTGATTATGATATTATCCCTTTGAATATAAAAAAAACAATGTAACACAAACTTTAACCATGGACGTGACGAATGTCAAGACACAGAGTCCTAAAATTTAAAACTCGCCTTGGCAGAGGAAATATTAAGAAAATACTTCAAAACAAATTAATGCTGTGAATTAAAACTGAGACCAATGCTCAATATGTTGATACCACGACTTCTTCATTTGATCACTTGCACCTTCTAGCCTCAAAATTGATTTGGGTCAAAATCGAAATAAAAATGATGGTGCATAATGGTAATATGTAATGACGTTTCTCTGAACATTAAATTCCATTCAGTTGTATAGAACGACTCACTGATTCACGGGAATGATTAAGTTCGTGTTAAATGACCACTTAAAGCCTCAACAAACTTTAGATCAAAATCTAAATAGAAAGTGTACATATTCAATACATAAAAAAAGATTCACTTAAACGAAGGAACATCGTTTAGCTAGATCCTTCAATTTCAGTTTCCGCTGTAAAGATAACGTATTATCGTTGAACAATCCTAGTTTCGGGGATTTTATCGTCGTATCTATCCCAAAGAACTTGAGGTAAATTATACAGACACTGCGTCTGTAGTACCCTTTACCTTATGTTCTTTGGGGTAGATGCGTCATCTACATAGGAAACTGTGATTAAAACATGTAGCTAAACGATTTTCATTATTTCTGATCAGATTAGCTATAACGTCAGCCTCATAGGAGTGAAGGAATAGGTCAGCAAGTCGAGGAACACAATTTGTTTTCATCGGAATGCCGACCACTTGTTGAAAATCGTGTCCACCACACTGGACAAATATATTGTCGATAAAACATTCTAGTATTTCGAAATAATCTTTTTCTGTATATTTGGAAGATGACAACTTTACGACAAAGGCGACGACTTTTCATTCTGTATTGTCACCTTTCCTTTCATTTGTGGCAATATCAGCACATGCGTATGGAGTTGTATATCACAATTCGTATGTATGCCAAAGCCTGCCGTAACTACACAGGCTTTTTGTACCAGGCTAAATTTCTTACAATTATGCCTTTGGGCAGAGGTTATGTTGCTACAAGATTGAAGTCATCACTACAGAAGTTTTATGGTTGTCATCATGAATTTATGGATCGTTAAAGTGTATCCATCTGCACAATGATTACTAATTTGTGTCATAGTTTTCCGTTTTCCTTCCCTCTTTCGTCTCCTTTGGACTTGACTTTTTACGGGCAACTCGCTGGGTGGTTTCTAGAGTACTCGATCGGTGTACCTGGTCCATGCTTCCGGTTTTTAGTGGAGTCTGAGTCACTCATTTATTTTTGTTACTTTGTATGTGTTATTTTGTGTTCTTTGTTATGTGTGTCTGTTTTCGATGTCTGGCCGTTGTCCCTGCATTATATCAGTTTGATTTCCGCTTGAATATTGGGATCCTTGATAACTCTTTCATTGAAAGAGTAATCAAAGGAACCTAGGTTATAGCGGTAATCAAAAGAATGTAATCCAGGGACAAAGACCAGACATGGAAAACAGACATAAACAACAAAGTCCATCAAATTCCATTCAGTGGTGAAGGATAAGTAACGGATAAGATGTAATCCCTTCCATGTTATGGAAGAGTACACGGGCACCCTTCTCACTATATACCCCAATATTCTGTGCATCTGAGGGTTTAAAAGCAATGGTGTTTTTAAAGTCTACAAAGGATTGTAACCTAAGACGACAATGCACCACCCACTCTAGCCTTTTTACAAGGACCTGCATTTATGATATCTCCTTTTGTAGATAAACAATCAGCACGCAAATATTCATAGACGCAAGGGTTAAAGTTGAGATTTTCGACACAGATACCTTATCTTTGAATCAAACAAGAAGGATGTCCGTTAAGAGTATGGCAGTTCATTTGGTTGTATTAAAAATGCAATTTTAATGATGCGATCACTGACGTCAAGTTGTTGAACACGGTACCATATAACCGCTCTTTTTTACTTATTATATCAATACTAAGACAAAAAGAGACTAACCTTAATCGCTATAGCCTTACAAGAAAAATGAAAAAGATGACCTAAGATTAAAATTAGAAATAGCAAACTGGATTAAAAAGTGAAAATCAGAAGTTTTAGCTAGATAAAAATGGCAATGACAAACCAGGTTAAAGAAAGCCAGAGCTTATAAAGGACGTTGACGTATAATATAGATCAAATGTGTTGCTGTTTAAAACAGTGTTTTATAGACGCATGAAAATGATTCGAAGAAAGAAATGTGGTATTTAAAATTGTCGTTAACAAGTTATTAAAACTTGTTTACGACAATTTTAAATACCGCATTTAAATCATGCAACTACCTGATTGCTCGTACGTGAGTTTTTATACAACGTTCAGAATACATAAATTATCTTTTTTTTCAATTGGAAATGGTGACTGGGACAATTGGGAAGGGAGAATGAGTACTTTGGATGCTATATAGTGTTAGTGGGGTGTTTATACAGGAGCTGTCTGTATAATATAAGTGATTTCTGATTGCGAGCCATTAAAATAATAATTAAAGCATACCGCGTAGGAGATAAATACATAATGTAGTATTTTCGAATACACTGCACTAATAAAATAGACGGCCACGTATTTGTCAATGTTTAGTTTACGAGACATTTGCGTCCCGTTTATTTGCTTTATAAATGTATAATTCAACATTAGAGAACTAAAGTGCTTCAAAAAGAAGAAATCCGATATGGTCTTTTTTTTTTACAAAATACTTGATTTATATGAAATAATAGTTGATTATTAAATTTAATATGGAAAAAATCTATACTTATATCACGATCATTTTTAAGTGAGTACTTGACTTCGCTATTTTAAGTTATCAAAGAGTATAGTGTTTCATTTATAATGTATGTTATTTCAATACGCTGAACTGAAGTCCTGGGCGCTGATTTGTTTCAATAAGATAGAACAAATCAAAATCATCGCTTATCTGAAGATCACTATATCCGCCATACTAGGTCATGCATGTTCCAGTTTCTCTTTCTCATGAACAACCTCCCTCCTTTTCAATTTCAGTTTACTTTTGTGTTGCGCAACTATTTCGCTGTACCTATTTATAATGTTGTATTGGGGCCAGCTGCAGCCTGTCCAGTGATGTGAGGGTTCCCTCGTCATTCATTGGTGGTCTTGAGCTGACATTTTTCATCACGGCGGGTTGTTTCGTCTTTAACATATTCACCATATCCACTCTCATTATATGTACAGATACCTTTGATTTTGTAATGTGATGTCAAAGTTCATCAAACACATATTTGATGAACACTACATAGTGGTGTGGTTTATAAGATTGATATGATGAAATCAATTAAAATACTTAAAAACCCTGTATAATGATGTTTATCTCATTATGTTGATTTTCACATTTTCATGTATTTATAATATATCATCGACCAAATCGAAATATTGCATATTCAACATCTCGACAAAACACTATCTGCATTATTACATCCATTGTATCATGACAATTCAATTTGGCACATATAATAAGTACATTTAAATCTTAATACAATTACAATATATGGGACAAACTGGCTCTACTATATTAAAACATTAAACTATGGTAGAACACAGGTTGATTTAATTTGAACATTTATAAGTAGATAAAACGTATCGCCTAAGACTGTCCATACTCAGTTAATAAAATATCTTCTGCCGAAACGGCCAATGTTCAAGGTATGAATAAATTTTAGTTGTTTTTATAAGAAAATGACAAAAGGCATACACGTGAGTAAATGTTTTCCATGAACTAATGTCTAAAAAATACTACTTACAAAGTAAATGAAATATAATTCCGAAACACATAATAAAGTCCATTTTAGTTTACATGTGTTTTCATATCTATGATGTACTTGTTTATCTTGTAATCGTGCCTCTAAATTGTGGACTAAGAGCATAACCAAGTATTGTCATTGTAAAGTCTTATGATCTGAATTACTTAAAGATGAACTATAACTGTGTACGTATCATATGCTTTGTGATGTACTTACAATTACGGAAGTTTCTTGTTAACATAAGTAGTGACAAATTAAGAAGAAATCCCAAGTCATACTGAATCGATCCATGAAACTAGATTTGATGTTGTAAAGTTTTAATGTTTTACAGACATACACAACAAAGAACACAAAGTAACTAAAATCAAACATACAAAGTAGCAAAAGCACATGAGCAACTCGGACTCCACTAAAAATGGGAGCATGGACCAGGTGCACCGGTAGGGTAAGCGTCCTCTGCTTTTCTAGAAACACCCGCGGAGTTGCTCATGTGGGGGAAAAAGTTTCAATATATCTATATATATAATTTTTCTTAAGGTATGATCCTGAAAAATTCGAAAGATCTGTTGGAGACAATCAGTTCAAGACTATTATCTGAATATAATAATATTAAAACCTATGATTTTTCAACACTGTATACTTCTATTCCCCATACCAGTTAAAATCCCGACTTAAAAACATTATACATCGTTGTTTTTTTAAGAAAAGAGCCGTTTTTCTTCATCTTGACTTTTCACACATAAATAGGTTTTATTAAAACGTGTAGAATGTTTGATTTTGACGATTTCTTTTTTATTTTGTTCCGGTAAACACATGTATTAAAGAAAATTTGATGCATTATGGACAGTTTTCAAGTTATAAAGGTTCAAAGGAACCACACCCCAAAAATTCAACTTTTTACATTTGGTCTGATTTCAATATTTTTATTTGATTCCTAATGAGAATCACGGCCTGCATATTTTAATCAGATCATAGATATATCTGTTATGGTTTTTGAGTTAAAAGGGCTAAAGGAGCCATACCCGACACAATTTACTTTTTTATTTTGGTCTTATTTTGAATTTTTGTATTTCAATTTTAAATTTTGTGCAATATAGTGGCAAAACCAATTGTGTCCATAAGGAATTGTAAGTCCCTATACCCAAATATGTAAAAAAAACTTCAGTATGTCAAAAACTAATACTGTGCCCACACTTATGCCAGCTGTTCAGGGTTCGACTACTACAGTCGCATCATGATGCCCTCTGCTAAGCTTTTCGTTTTAATTCTGATACTGGATACTTTGAAAACGGGAGGTTACTGGTACATTTTTTGAAAACGTACATTACAAATTGTAATTATGGTGTTTATTCATATTTAAAGTACCATTACCTTTACAGTTATTTTTGTTAGGGCTTATAGAAGTTACCTTAATGAATTATTTAACATTTTTTTGACAATGAATTGTAAATCTTTGAAACATGCTAAAGATTACTTGTGAATCTAATGTTTACAGTATATGCCATCTATGTACTGTACACATATAATGTTAGCTTAACTAATAACATTATGTTAGTTTCCATTATGACAAAAATATGTGTGTAATATAATGTTATTGACTTGTTTGACACTTTTTAAAGAAGATACGGCATGCAATGTATCAATTTTCTTACATTTTGATGAATTGTAAAAGAATAAAAGCCGAATAACAAATCAAAATGTAAAGAAATTTACATGTACATTTTTACTTATAATTCAGTCTAATTCAATTTTGGAAGAATTTCATAACCCATGATACATTGCTGCATCCATACACAATAACAGAAGCAAATGAGCAACTCGGACTCCACTAAAAACTGGGATTTAACGATGTTTTTCATCCGTTATACGGATGTATTATTCATATAAAACCGTTTCACGAATAAATTGTACGGACGTAAAACGTCAGTGGTCCTAAACGTTAAAACTATCCGTGTTGTACGGACGATTTATAGATGTTTTACATCCGTTATACATCTCTCGCTATTTCGCCTGTGTATAACCAATCTAAAATATTTCAAGATACATAGGAAAATCCAAGTATTTTTTTATCGGAAACTCTTCAATAGGCCTCATAGAAACTGTATTCAAAAATTAAAGTGCAAATAAAAGTTGCCCACTTGTGATATTTACACTTAACTTTTTGTTATGTTCTACTAAAGAAAAAGTATAGGAAATCTTCCCACCAGAATTTTTATACTATAACCAGTCAAAAATATTTCACGGTAAGTAGCAGAATCAAGAACATGAACATAGGAAGAGTTGTTTGTGTTAAGGACCTCACAAATGTATTTATACGGTTTCATTGATTATCTTAAGATATGATGAATAACCCCCTGCCTGGTGTTTAGGCAGAACCATACTTAATTTCTCATAGATTATTTAATCCAAACATTTATTAGTCATTAAGCTAATCAGCAACATTAATGGTAGGTTAAAAAAACCCAAATTATTTGCTTCAGTACACTGTTATCGATAACAACGTATTAAAGGCGTATAAAAAATATTATCTGACCAATTAAAAAGTGATTTCATATCTTTGAATTATTCTTCGTGAGACCACAGAGACTAAGATAGTAACAACGTGTTTGATTTTGTTTGGTTTGATGTTCCGAATGATTGCTGGTAAATTCAAGTTTGATTACAAAGCAACTCATTACTCAGTAAAGGTGTAAGTGGACAGAAACCAACACAAGTAGATCAGGTATGAATAACGTTTTTATTTGGAGCGAGGGTTGATTGTCGTTCTAGGTATGTTTTGCTATAGGTATTGGTAAAAAATATAACAGTTTCACATTTGATGTTCGGTATTAGGCAATAATTTTTTTATAATATGTCAACAAAATTTGACAGGTAGAGGGTCAGAATATCACAATAACTAATTTACCGATTAATTTTTCAGGGTCTGGCAATATTGAAAATTGTACCATTGGTTGGTTTCATAATGCTTTTTATTCAGTAATTTTGAACTGAACCTTCTTATTTAGGCTGAGGAACAGGGTCAATCTTTCCACGGATCGGGCAGAACAAACAACTTTTCCTGATAGGAACCAAGAAATAAAAAAAAGATATTTGCAATGCCAAGTACTAAAATAAATATCAAATGTACTAAAATCGAAAGGGAAAAAAGACCAGTTAAAAAGTAAAAAGTAAAAAAAATATAATGTTAGATTAACAGTGTGTCTCAACTGGTACTATTCGGTCATACACTTTACACTGAAAGAAAATGTGGATACATCACGAAGATTTAAAAAAAAAATTGCCGGAAATGTAGTAGACCACGGACCAAACATGCCAAAGAAGTTCGATTACCAAGGTAACGCTGTAATCAAAGAACACTACTTCTGTACATATATATTCGTCTTTATGGAGTCAACTCCGATTCTTTAAGTGGAAAGATATCGTTTGTTTATCAAATATAGGGTTTAACAATTACATTTTAACGGTTTTAACATAATATTTAAATAAGAATATGGACTATGGCAAGTTTGTTTTAATAAAATCTTGACAATGAAACAAGAAGGACATAGCTGCAGATAGATAGGACAAGTTACTCCAGTCTTTGTACCGTAATTATATTTTGCAGTTTCACAGATCTTCTCATGATGTGCATAAATTAATGCAATTGTACATGTAACTCCTGAAGCATTATTTTTGAAATCATCAAAAGTCGGATTCGTTTTGTATTAAATTTATAACATTTATAGAGAGCTTTTGTACTGCTCATAACGCAGGTAAACTGATATTTATTTACTCAGACAAGGTTGCCTATTTCGCACGGGATACAGCAATGAGATATGGGCATTGATATCGGAATGGTAGAAGTAATTTTACTTATGTTCTGGTAATAATCAACGTATGAGTTGCTGTATTAAGGTGATGCCAAAATTACCTTTCTGATAAACTTTATGTAAGAGGCAAAAGGTAATAGTAAAAAAGAAAAGTCCTTCACACAAATGGCAATATCAAGGTAAAACCGGACAGTTGGAAAAAAAGCAGTGGTCCTGATTATATACGCGCATTTCATATAGAATACACCTGTACCCCTGCTTCCATTTCGAATAATTATTTCCTATAAAATGCAATATATGCATAAAATTGCCATCGGTCTACGTTGCTAAAAACTCGTGCCTTGATTGATTTCTTTGATCAAATGATTATCTGGGCAGAGTTTTCAAAAACGCACCAAATTTCACAATTTACACATTTTGCAATTAAGATCCTTCTTCGTATGCCAACATTACAAAAAAATCAGTTTTTTTCTTAAACAAAAAAGACATATAAATTATTTACAATATTATATAAAAATGTCGCACTACCATCTCAGAGTAAATATCTTAGCGATTGTTTCGAAGCATGGCCTCTCAAGCTTCCAAGACTTTATTTCTCAAAAGATAAAGACAATTTTTGAAATAATTGGATGAAACATTTTAAAAAAATCTTCAAAACTGCATTAACTAACACATTCTTAAAAATTCAAAGTGTTGCAGAGGTTTATTCCAACCAACCAAGAATGATTTGATTATACAACTGACCGTATTTAATTTAAGTAATATACGATCAAAGGCCATATTTTGAATCCCCTTTTGTTATGTTAGAAAGTGAATTAAATACTGCAAATACGATATGCTTTGTTAGCTGATTTCACATCGTGAATAAAAGTAGTTTCAAATGTCCGCCATTTTATTCGGTGCGACTCAAATGTATCAAACTGTAATCCATTACAATCACTTGGCGTCTGTCGTCGTCTTTTATCAATATTTCTTTAACAAATGTCTTCTCCTCTGGAATCACTCATTCGGTCATTACCAAACTCTGTCACCAACATCATTATGGTATCTACTTCGTTTATATAGATCAAGCGTCAAACATGACCGCCAATGATTGTTTTTAAACCACATGGATAAAGTCTCACATTTCTATATATTTTTCAAACTATATTAGAAAATAAAATGTGAACTTCCGTCTTCACGTTGGGTCGTTATTGTAAGAAGACTCCTTGTTAGAGTTATTGTCCTTGGAAGTAAACAAGTACGTTTTTTGGCAGTTTTAGCAAATACTATAATGGATAGAAAAACCACTCAACTGATGAAATGTTACTAATTATAAGGCCTGTATAAGTATTGGGTCAAAGTTGTTGGACGACCCCTTGTTATATTTATTGCCCTTGAAAGGGAAAACTGACCTAGGAAAGTGATTCAGGCTCACAGGAGCCCCTTAGTTGTAGATGATTCGTCTGTTAATGTGGTTGAAAAAGCTTGTTCATTTGTTGAGTATTCTTTATATTTTTAATCTCTAGTAAAACCGGGGTTTAACTATGGGTCTTAGCGTACCAACTTGTTTATAATGATCGAAAATATATCAATATATTTCCATTTAAGGATAAGGTAAAGAATGAAGGCGAAACATGTGGCGATAGTTTCTTTTTTTTTATGCTGAAACGTATTTCAGATACATACAGACTTTCACTCATTGATTTAAATGATAAAACTAAGAGATAATGGTGAAGAGAAATCATGCGTGGACAATGTGCAAGGCTTTGAAATCAATTTTACATCATCAAATCGTTTCGACATCCTGAATTTGCAATAAAATAAGTGTACATGATTCTATGTGCATTGGATGTAGTTAGAGCAAAAGCAAAAAAAATGTTTATTTTAATAACGTTACTATGGCGCCATCTTGGTTCTTGCATGAATATCTATACTTGAATATGATTAATTTATTTAGAGATTTTTTATGAGAGACGTAGCTATTTGTTATAAATGAACAACTTTTCAATGGGTGATGACAACGAAAATATTTGGGACTTCTTAGAGCAATGTAAAGTTTAAATAATTCCGACAAACGGACGTCATTTTGGGTAGCACAGTTTTAAAGAATTCATGTTTTAGATCCTTCAACTTGTATAAACAACACTGCTACAAGAATCAATTACAATTCAAATGATAATTGAAATTCCTAGCACAAACAAGCGGATGTTTTAAATGTTAACAGTTGTTTCTTTTCATAACAATATCAAATATCTTGGAAAGGCAGAATGCAAATGGCTTGTACTGGTTTCAGTTTTGGTGTAGTGAACCAAATGATGGCAAAGATTATCATGATCAAGACCGTTTGCAACTTTACCTTTACAAAATTTCAGATGACATGATGACACATTTCATATTAAGAAACGGTTTATTTGAAGTCGAAGTAAGTCCTTATGGCAAGAATAACAACACATAAAATGAAATCGAGAAATGGTGTCGAAATTCAATTATGTCGAACATGTTGATTTTGAATTGAAATCTAAATAATAATAATAAAACTTAAAAATGTCTTAAAACATACAGTTTGGGACTAATCAACTGAATATTAGATGTAGTAGGTGTGTTTTATTAAAATTATTCAAACTCTGGGTAGGTATATAATAATGATAATATCCACAAGTGTGTTCTGCTATCGTACATTTGATCTTAGAACTTTCCCTAATTGGTCTATTATGTGTTTGGCTATCAGGGAAACTTCTTTTAAGCATGTCTTGTATAAACTTATATTATGGTGAATTCAAATGTTAAAATCAGATCAAAACTCGTATCGTGGATCAGGAGCACCGAAATTGGTAAGCATCCTCTGCTTTTCTGGATACACCCGCAGACAGGTTCATGGTGACGACTGTAAAAATTTCGTAATGATTGGATTTAATCTTGTAATCCCGGTTCCAGAAGCCTAATTGATAGACGTCTAATGCGGTACAAAACGTCTGCGTAGTATCAGCCAGCTCTTTTATAAAATATACAAGATTGAAGACATTACTACAGAAGTTTTATGGTTGTCACCGTGAACTCGTTGATCGTTACAGTGTATCCATCTGCAACTTGAAAACTGATTTGCTCACCTGACATGATAAAAAACTATAACAAATTGAATAAGTATGGTATAGCTATTTACTAGTTTATAGCAATGAATACATGGGGAAGGGCTTTGTTTACAAACTCTATATATATCTGTTTTTAAAATAATGAATAATTGCAACTTAAAATAAAAAAATGCCCCATTTAGGAATAGTATCAGAGAAATAATATCAAAGCTTTTCGATAAGTTTTTAATAGTTTCTTATTTAATTATTATAAGTTGTTCTGTTTCAGGTTTTCTGGCACCATAACAGCCAACATCATCAGAATCACAACCACTATCATCAATATAACCGACACCATAAACAAAGTCACCATCAAAACATCCATTACCACCATTACTGCCGACATCAACACAACCATAACCACTGTCATCAATATATCCTTCAGAATAACCAAAATCGCTATCACAACTACTATCAACACCATAACCACCAACGTCACCAGAGTCACCACCACAACTGCCAACATCACCAGAATTGTTGCCATAAGGTGAGTTTGTAGCTCTGTTATATACTTAACCATAAGTAAGAGACTCATGAGGTTTCTTTTCGAAGTCTTTTTCTTTTAATAGTTTTACTTGTATAATATTGTATAATAATCAAGAATTGTAAATGGTTATTGAAGAATGCGAAAGGGAAAAAACCTAAATTGTATTCCAAAGTTTTGAAAAGCTGTAATAAATAAAAAATGTTCATAATATGTACAGTTTTTAGAGTCAATATTTAATACTGGTCTGTTTTGAGTCATTAAATAAAGTTTTGTAAATGCTGATTTTAAAAGGAAAAGTTTGACGTTCCTGTTTTCTGGAATTTGGTGGTGTTCCTTTCTTGGACACAGCTCTGGATTTGCAAGATTTTGAGGCCAGACTGGAATATGATGATTCATACTTTAAAAGTGCAAAATTTTTAACTGTCCGTCATCAAACAACACATTTGAGGTGACGGGTACTACATGTATATACAAAGTGGAATAAAAATAACTTTAGCATACAACTTAGTGGTCATTATCGTACGTGTAAATATGAATTAAAATTGGGGTTACATTCAAAACTAAATCCAACACATTTACTTAACAAGCTAAACATATCTTCTTCAATATTCTTTCTTGTTAAAAATTTAAATGAGATCTTGTCTAGCAGTGTAACGAGCACTAGGTATACATTCTATTGATCTGAAAATACCCACTATGACGTTCCGAAAGGAATAAGAATGTGACCAACGCCAATCTTGCTACAAGATCTCTTTGATTTTTATAGAAATTGAGATGGAAAACTATGAATACGATAGTAGGTATACATAGACGATACTGTAATGAATTTTGATTATATTACAGAAGATGAACTGTATGTTTTATGAAAAGCAACACAACATGCAAAACTCTCAATAAAAGAGTTTTAACAAAATAGTACATTCCATTTCTTTAGTTTATACCTAACAATAATTTGAATAGTGACTTTCATTTTCATAAAACAAGGTCATTTTAAAAGGATAAATGTAAAACACATCGATAAGATAACACAACCTAAATTATACGCCGACAAGGGGAAGAATCCCAGACGGACAGAGGGACATTCATATATATATATATATAAAGGTCTGAAAAATTCCCAACGATGTTAGAACTGTCAAATTTGCGATGCAAACTTTTTGTCGTTCCCTCCGCGGGACTTGAACTCGTACCGCTGTCACATCTATGGCAACACCGCCTGCACTAAGTCCAGCGCCCTAGACCAATAGCCTAGCTGGCCGAGCTATCAAACACTACATTAATTTTGAAACGCAACGACGAACCTTGGAAGATGTTCCTGGTCGACAAACTTAAAAACGAAAATGCAGCTTTAAGGATGCGGATAATATTTTGGATGTTGATTCTGGGAAGATAATTAAAGAAAAAGAAGCAAAGATTCATCATCTGCTAGAGAAATGTGAAATTCTACAAGATGAGCTTATTTATGCAAAATTACAAATTCCACTACTTGAGCAAAATATGGTAAATCTAGAACTAGAAACAGAACAAGTTACAGCGTTTTGAATATATACAAAAAAGTAAAAAAATAGATATATCACAGTTGCGTATTTATTTTAGGAATTTACTTCATATAGATAACAATTAGGAATTTTGTTAGTAGTGAGACTTAAACTTATGTATGCAATCAAACATGGATGGCAGAATTTGTAATATGTGATCTCGATTAATTTGTATTTATAGTGAAACAGGTGAGCACAATTTGCCACATATGATATAGGTGATATTTATATACAGGATCATTTTAGATATAATGCATTACATGAAGGTATAACGATCATAGGTTTTAAAGACAGATTGATGCTGAGTACAAGTTTGTCTTGAACGTAAAGAAATGCTTATGACTTCATCAGAATAACCCCTATTCTTTGTTTTAAATTTGCTATAGTACAAAGGTCACGTAGAAATTCTGTAGAAATTCTTATCAGTTATGATAAGAAGATATGAAGTAATTGCGCTCGGTCGACTAAATAAAAACTGCGCATTTCTTGTAGTGAAAATGAGAATAATTTACTTCTATTGTACTGTTGCAATATAAAATTTCGGTAAGTATAAACTAACATTACTTCGAATATAAACTAAGACTCGGTGTGAACAATTGAATATCGTTCATTCAAAAAATGCAAAGCAATCAGGCATGTCCAATGGACACATGAAGTCAGAATGTCGTTTAAAATTAGTGGAAAACAAACCGGTGGAGTGAAATCATTACCAATGCACCATATCAAAATAACCCCTCGTGTAAGTAAAATGTAATTAACATGCAAGCTAGTGAATTAAAAGCTAAAGAACAAATAGAAGTAACATTGTTTTATCATAGAATGGCCTTTTATGACCAATTGGTTTATCCCCAGCGATAGTTTGGGTCATTTATTTTGATTCTAATAGGACTAGTTTCTTCATATTATTGAATAAACACAGACTATTAGTTGCCGCACGAAATATTGGTCATGTGTTTATCAATTATTTTACTATGGGTGTGGCCTAAGAGCTTTAAAGCACGTCATATTGGAATATAATATAAACTTGCATAAGTTTTAAAAATATGAAGTTAGTTGCCCCAGTTTCAATTTTGGTGAAGTCCGAATGTCCTTTTAGATCGGTTTACTATGGAACATCCTGTTTTTTGTTTAGTAGTACAATGATAACCTGGTATGATGCACACGTGAGTACTTTTTCATCACCTTGATAATATTTCAAGTAACAAGAGCTCTACGTTGATGATAATTCAAAAGAAAAAAAAAGTAATACATTTATTCAAATGCAATTCATTTGTGTTCATTTTTTTTATTAGCGAGCTAATGAAAATAACATTGTGTGATTGACTGTATGTCTTACAATTCTAGCTAAATTAATGACTGTAATGACCATGCAAAGTCAAAATATAACTGAAAAAAACAAGTACTAGCTGCTTAAACGCTCTTTTTGTTTTACTTAGTCATATGTTGACCGCATTATCACATCAACACTTACAATGCAATTTGTCTAACTCAACACAAAAATACGTTGTCCTGAAACATCAAAGCCAAATTAGTGTTGAGTAGGACGGAAAATGTAAACATTAATGATGAATATCAAGTCGTTGCATCGAGCAAGCAACATCGTTATATACAATGAAACATTGTCTGGTATAACAGATGGACCTTATCTGTTAGGCTAAAAGGTAAAACAAATACTCATATAACCACCACATGCAATACAATGGATGGAGCCTCAGTGTTTTACTTGTATGAATTTTGAAATTTGTAATACTGCAAATTTTTATGAATATGATAAATAAAAGTTTATATAATTCGGGTTCAGACTAGTCTGACTCCTGGGTTGGTGGATATCCTTTGGAGACCTTAGGTCCAACAGCATTGTTATCGACCCAGTTTTTAATGGATCCTTATTTTTGACTAAGATGCAGCGGAAGTTTTATCTACCGGTGCTCTTCTAGATTTTTTGGTTTAATCCATTGTTACGTTGTTTACTTTAAGTTTTCAGTTGGTTTATCAGTAGGTAACTCTGTATTAATTTGCCTTTACTCCAAAATGCTTCTTCGTATTCTACAATTTATACTAGCATAAACATAAAATTCACACAAAGCAACGGTCTTCCAGAAAAGCGCTGCGAAATATTAAGAGGACTATGTACGAAACTGATCAAAATAAGCAGGATGTTACAATGTTAGACCATCGAAAACAAATGTCTTCCATTTACCATGTAGACAGATATTTGAATTAAATATAAGAACTTTTATATGTACTCAGTATTCTTATCTTATCCTTGCCCTATTGGTGAACACGTTATTTGGATTGCATTTCACATAGTTATACAGTACTCGTGTTGCAATTTACGTTGTTTGTTTTCATTGGATGTAGTTTACATTTCGGTAAGAAGTAAATGTAGAAAAGTAATGACTCTGTCATTGAAAAAAGGCCCAATATTCTTTTTAAATATGATTAAACATAAAAAAGTTTCTTTGGTAGAGATAAAAAATGCAAAAGATCAATAATACGACTACCCACTCCAAGGAAGTACGATTTTATACGTCTTCCCATTTGCAGTATAACACATAAACAAACACAAACTTTATTGTCTGTCCGATATTTCGATGATTTTTTATACATGGGCGATAACAATAGAGCTTGAAGTTTATACATCTGCGTTTTGTACGTATATTGCAGCTTCTGTTCGATCAGAATGCCCACTAGGGTGGCACCACTATGATGTCTCCTGTTTCTTGTTTAGTACTTCAGCACCTACTTGGTTCGATGCTCATGTGAGTTTTGTAAACATTATACAACTTTATGGCGCATTCTTTAGTGGAAGCAGTGTTTACATAAACCGTTACCTATGGTAGAAATATAATTGACAAATATTAATTTCAGCTACAACTTGGCATGTCTTGTAAACATTCTTTAATTACCACAACATTTGGAAACATAGTTGGCATATCAATTAATTATAACGTAAATGCACAGCACAAACAGAAAAGACTTAACATCATTTTAAAAATATGCATTAAATGTAAATGTTTAGCAACGTTTAATATTCCTCAGAGATTAAAAAATATTGCCTTGGAAAAGTTATAGAAAATTGTCTTGAGATTGTCTTACTGATTTATTTTTACATTTTTACATTTAATTCTATTAGAGTTCTTGTCAAGCCCATAACGCTAGGCTGGCTGAAATACATAGACTCTACGTTTGCTCTACATAATAACAAATAGTAAAAAATGCGCTGTCGTCCGAAAAGATGAACACACATCTAATTTTTTTGTCATTTTACAACACATATCATAACATACACATGAAATATTAGACATGTGAAACATGAAACAGAAATTCGTGCCACCTGTCATTTTGTAAGTTCTGTTTTATTGTTCTAATAACCTTCCATTTTAAATCTTCCTAATGTACGAAACACGCTTAGAATTGTTATGGTTCGAAATGTTTGAATTGTTAGGCACAGGTAAACATTAGGTACGTATAACTACGAAGAGTCTTTAAAGATTTGTTTTATTTCATTTTTATTCGTTTCATTCTGTTTCGATTTGTTTCGATTTATTTCATATTTATCGACTATTTTTGTTTCGTTATCGTATTGCAACTTTAAACACCCGAATACTAATAACATCATTTTTTTTTAAATATCCATGCGCCATGCTGTTGTCTGTTTTGGCCATCCATATCTTGGAAAAGTTATGATTCTTCGAGATTCGTATGGAGTCATCGAAGCTAGCGAAAATGTGCCAAGACTGTTGTGATTCTCGAGGGCATTTATAAAGGACACACAATTGTAGATGCAATGATGCTTTTTAAACACTTGGAATTGAAAGTACAAACCGGATACTCATGCCTTTTCTAGCCATAAGTACACAGAATTCAGTAGATGATACAAACATTAACGCTCTCTTAAGGAGCGTAAAACTAGTATAATCAAGACAAAGACTGACAAAAATGTATGCATTCTCATAATGGCTATCTTAAAACGTTCATTTAAAGTTAAGATTCAAATACAGCTATTTTAAATATCCACACATTAGGTTACTGACTTGGTGGCAGAGATGATGTCATAGAAGGAGTATGGCAGTGGGCTAGTACTGGTTCCACCTTCACTGTGACAGATTGGGTACCGGGAGAACCAGATGACAAGACCGGACAAGACTGTCTTCTTATATGGAAAGACGCAAAATATCAGTGGGATGATGGGGTCTGTGATGGAAAATTAAGATACATCTGCGAATCAGAGTATGTCAAAATAAGAAAACAAAAAATAACCGGTAAATCACTTTCCCGTTGAAAAAGAATAACAAAATAACCAAAAGCAGCATGACGGAAACCTTTTCTTTGATCTTGTTGATTTGAAATGCCATTATACCTTTATGAGTAAATGCCAATATATTATATCATAAATTTAGTACTAAATACAAAATATTTATACGAATATATGTCAATTTCGTTTATCTGTATCACGACCATTGCCATTTACTCTATATCGCATACCACGTATCGCGACCCTTTCAGAACTCCTTATCCTTTAGTCCCGGTGTCTTCCAGGTTTTTACTAGCATGGGCAGACGACACTTGAAAATAATAATAAATGAAGGACTATCAGCAAATTACATCGGCGGTAAACATTCTGTTTACTCAGTATAAACATAGTGAAAGAGCTTATATCTCATTTCCTGCGATGGACCTACATGTACAAGTAATTGTGAATGTCATAGCAAAGCAAAATTTTGTACAAGAACCAAAACCATTCACGAACATATATGTAATAAACCCCATTCTCATTTGCCCTTTGACAAAATACCTTCTCTCTGGACGTTATAAAATATATGATTCAAAAACTATACACGGTAAGATCCGTATCGCATGCCTCGGGCCAGATATTGGTATGTTTTTTAAGATGCGGTATCCGATACTTATGTTGCTTTGAATAATTCTCTTATTTTTTTCATGTTCATTTTAGTTTATTGCAAAATATTAAAGAACATTTTTCGGTATCCCGAATGCATAAATATTTTATCATAATAGGGGTAAATTCCTGTTAGTGAGCAGTGTACAAAAACCTCAGAAAACCAAAGCAGAATTTCATTTAACCTTTATAAAGTCGTTTTTGAAATCAGGAAGAGTTCATGTTAGCTATTAAATTCAAAACCCAAAGTCTCCCAAATAAGTCATTATAGACATAGATATTATATATTCTTTCGATTTTTAGGTATCCTGCAGAACCTGTGATAGGTTAAATACCATAAAAGATCAAACTTTTTACTGAATAAAAACTGACCAAGCCTTTGAGTTAACCGTTGTACATTATTTACGAGTTGAAAAAGGCAAGTTCTTCAAGTCATCGATTAATAGATGGTAGTACAAGTTCACGGAGTTTTACGAAAAATTGAATGAATAAACATGTACATTACGTAAGCTAATCGATTCATGTAGGAAGAGTTGATGATCGGAAACGATATTACCAGGAAAAATATGTAGAAACTCTATCGATGGGAACACTTGAATGAAAATTATTAAATCAGAAACAAAAATTAGAAGATCCCTCGGGGGATATTTAAAGGTTTCTCTATGATGCGATAAGTGCACTACTAAATATACATCTCAAGTATATGATTATGACAATTTATGCGTCATATCAACGAGCGTAAGTGCAAATCACAACAATCTACTACGTGATTTCAGTTACTTTTAAGATCAGTGATGTTTGACAACCCATTGGGACGACCCCTTCATCTTAAGCATGTACACACCATTATAGAACATTTACCCAAGCCTTATCTCTAAACACTGCATTTGTAGAGATTGATTTATAACAATTGGATGTTGTCAACTTGTTGTACATATGATAATTACAACATTATGAATAAGAAAAAGAATCATTGAAATGGGAATAAATAGCATTGCACGATTGTGTTATGGAAATTAAATATTTACTTATTAGACTTGCGACTATTGACAAAAAAGTTACTTTATAGGGTCGTCGTATATAAAAAAAGGTATTTTTGTTTTTTTTGTAATGAAGAAATCTTGTGAGGATAAAAATGCCAGACTAGCTGAGGTACATTCAACCCGAACGGCAACGTTTTTAAAAACTATTTCATCGCATCACAGATTTGGTTCGAATCTTGCAAAATGGTGTCAAAATTTCTTAACTAGAACCTGTATTAAATAATAAGTTATAGAAGCAATTAAAAATTACGTAGTAACCTTAATGAGTCTCCCTAACTTATATGGTCCGGTGGCAACTTCCAACTGTCATTGAAATGTGTTGTATGTTACTAGATTAAAAATCATGGTTGCTATTTTGAAATTGTCAAGTTCACTCTCAACTGTATTGGCATCTGGATGGCATTCAATACTTCAATATAAACTTCGCATAAATTCAGGGAAAGTCGAAATATCTATGGTTGTCACCATGATCTAAATGACATAAAATAATCTTTTTGAATATGATCAGAGATTCCACTTAATATTCATGACTTACCTTTTCAACTAACCTTATTCACCTTCCCATAGCACCAAAGTTAATCCTTGGGTATGAGTAGGGTTTTTTTTCGCTTTTCCAGGTTTGGGGAAAAAAATTGTTCCTTTGTACCATGCATTGTTTACGTTGTGTTCCTAGTGTTGTTTTTCCAAGAAACCTTTCCTAGTGTTGTTTTTCCAAGAAACCTCTCCTCGTTAGCACCTTGGTATTGCAGATTCCGTCCAATACCAAAAGAAAACCAACTTAGACAATGATGGATGATAATACTGGTAATGATAATAATTTAACACAAATTTGAACAATAAATATTTTGTGAACTATTTCATTGTACTTTATTTAAAGATTTCCTGCAACCTCAACAATTAATCATAAGTGATTATATCTGTGATTAGCAATTTACAAACAGTTCAATCCTGAATTGAAGCGATCAGTTAACCTTTCAATATTAACCTTTGGAGATTTTCTTTAAAAAATACAAAGATTGGTAGTAATATGACATTTATTTCCATTTATGATGAGTGTATAAAACAATGCATTCAAATAATAGATAAAGGAAGTATAGCAGTAATGAAAACACGTATATCTACATGTTTTGTCGGAAATACTGCATCTGAGTTATAATAGTTCAAATCGTAGATCAATATTTGTTCTTGCTTAGATATATGCATGTCAATGCTAAACGTTTTAAATGGTGTTGCTCATTTACTTTTGTTACTTTTTATGTATTACTTTGGTTAGTTTATGTTCTTTATTGTACGTGTCAGTTTTCTTTGTCTGGTCTTTTTTCCTGGATTACAAGTTGTTTGTTTCATTTTCGTTAAAATCTTCATTCCCTTTATTACTTTTTAACACAAAGCAAAACTCTAAATCAAAAATCTAATAAATGGAACGGTGAATATTTTAGCATTGGAAGAATTGTCATGTCCAACAGGTTGGGTTTAGTTCAACCATAGTTGTTTTTTGTTCAGCAATACGTCCCTTTACTGGAATGCTGCATTTGTAAGTACGTGTAATTGACATGAAATATTTGTTATAAAATTTGTTGTGCTTTCTCCTGACCTTTCTTGGGATTCAGGTCAGGCTAAAGACTTTTAAAAGTGGCACTTCCCCATCAATTGTTTAGTCGCAAAGAATGAAACACCTTGCTTTAAAATTTCTGAACAATGTTTGTCTCGGTGTGAGAATCCAATGATGTAGCTCCTTTAATATTCTGTATCATCGGTAGATATTTTGTTTATCAACATTACATTACAGGGGTACGGCATTGATATTCGACTATTTTAATTTATTGTGTTAAATGGGAATATAAATGCCAAACAGCTTTAAAAATGAGTACAAATTTACTCCCGGAAGGAATTATTTCTTTCCTAATATGACAAATACAGTATTTGTTGTGACAATAATTTCCCTAGGCGTCGCCAAAATAACGACTGTATCGTTTAACCTCCCCTGTATGGAAGTTGGATTAAATTTGTATAAATATGTCATCGTATGTGTTAAATGTGTGTATTTATATAATTGATTTCAGTAAGATTATCTGTCAGCCGTTAAATCATCGCGTAAACGTTTTTAAATGAGTGTTTTGTCTCAAAGCGACAGCGAAAGAAAAGAGACAGTGCGCAGGAGCTAAATGTGGGGTTGTACCGACATTACTGTTTGACGATATGAAGATGCTACATTAGAATTTATTTTTATTCATTCAAACAACATCTCCATGTAAACGACTTTTTAATATATTATCCATAATCATTTTATCACATGTATTAATCATGATGACTATTTCAAGTCACATTTGAATGTACACGTATTTTCTTCATTTATAAACCAATAATTTAACGTTACTAGTTGCTATCGACGGGCTTTTATCAATGAAGACTGAATATCCAGTTATTTGCCAGGAAATGAAAACAGGAGGCGCCTTCAGGCGTTATAATAAGGGCAAATACGTCCATGTCACATTTAAATATGAAATTGATATTAATAGATACATACCTAATGTTGTACATTATGAAATTTGAGTTTTTTTTTTCAGTGTACCTGTAAGTCATTTGAAGCCCGATTAGCCGAAGTGCACTCAATAGCAGTAAAGACTTTCATGAAAAACATCTCTTCTTTTTTTCTCACGGTACGACAATGCAGGGTTTTTTTTCAACACACACAAAAAGTACTGCTTGTTATGGTCATAAACCGCTATCGAAAAGTATCCCGTAGTTCTAAGTTTGTGATACAATGGAACTTTGATTCAAGGTGTATGAAGAATTTAGAACATCCAGTGATTTTTTACCCCTTATTAATGGTCCGAATATTGACCTCTTTCCCATAAGTAAGTAAATTGAAATATTGTCGAAACCTTTTGACATGACTAGATGGAGATATTTTTAACCATTATAACCATTATCAACTATACTGCATCAATTTTATCAATCAGAGTCTACTTGATGGACACCAATACACAAACGATAATGGTCCTCCAATAATTTTATTCATAAACTACTGTATATAAAAAAAAAAAAACATTGCGCTCATGTTTATACAAATGTATATTGTTTCCAAAAGTAATAATATTCAAGTTTTGTTTCAGTTGCATAGGCCCCCAAAATAGTAGGAAAACTATTGAACATACTTTGGAATTACATTTTGTTCATTACATTAATAATATTTTGATTTGCTCGCATTACTTGGTACCTTTAACATATCTCAATCTCATTAAGTGAGTAGTACATGTACAGAAAGGCTGAACGACATGTAATCAGCACATACTACTCTGTTAATTCTTTTTTTAAATAGTCACAAATAATGTACGAACATAACTATCAATTACAACAAGTGCGGATACTTTGATATAATTATATCACATATTCGTTTTGGTGCATACAATTTAGAAGTGCATATTCATTACCTTGTTTAATCTATTTCATCATTTCTATTTTTAAACCAGTTTTTTTATTCAATGGAGATTATTGGCTTGGTGGAACTGATCATGAAATCGAAGAACGTTGGAAGTGGTCAACATCCGACATCATTATAACAGATTTCGTATCAGGAGAACCCGATGCTTTACGAGATCATGACTGCATCCTTATTGGAAAAAAAGAAAATTACAAATGGGATGACCGTTGGTGTTGGGAACCGAACAGACATATCTGTGAGCGAAAGCTTTTTGGCAGGTAATAATACTGATTCACAATTATGCACTTGCTTCGAATATATAAAAAATGGCATATTCATAAAAGAAACGCATTCAATCATGAGCTAACATAAAGTCTTCTTGATAATGTCATTGAAAACAGCATGGAGGTACACGATACAAGAAAACGTTATATATAAATTTTAAACATGCTGCTGTAGTTGTTTTCTTTTCCAGATACCCTGTTGGGACCATCATTGGTTAATCAAGAAGGCGAATGTCGATAAATGCATGCACTAATAGTCACATTGTGTATTGTATATTATTTCATTATCCATTTCATGACCTGTCACACGTTGTTGTTTATTGTTATTACTTACGTTATTTCTAAACTAGGTCACTATTAAAAAATGATTCTTAAAAGTTATTAAACACTCTATATGTAAAATGAAATCAAAGGTAGGATTGTTGGAAGTTAAAGAACAGAACAAAAATAGTAAACGAAACATTTCATCAGCATTACCGTAATACAAAAAAAGTAAATACAGATCACAGAAATGCCTTTCTCAAGCATAAAGACACCTTTAAATAAGCTCTGAAAAGCCTCGACTACAAAATTAATGACATACACGGTAACAGAATAATGTCACGTCTTCACAATAAACTAAAAATGCAATTAACGACATAAAGATACATTAATGTCCAAGATCTCCTGACTATGGACAGGCGCATTTCTTCTATGGGGCTAAGCTAGTTTTAAAAGGCCTTAACCATTCACCTATGTCGTAAAGTCGCTGAAACAACAAACAAACACCCCTGCAATTCATCCAAAAATACACCGAGATATTTCATGAAGAGCAATAATGAACTTACAGTACCGATTGAAAATGGGCAGTAGTCAAACGAAAGGAAAGTCCATATAACAAATGAAAATATCAGGGCAAAAACCGGAAAGTTGAAAACCACCGCAATGGCACTGACTTAATACAGGCAATTTGAAAATGAAAAGGTGTGATGAACCAGGTTTTATAGCGCGCTGAACCTTCTGTTCTATTACGGTTCATTATTTCCAGTATATGTTACACAAACGAGCAGCATAAAATTGCCACTGGTCTAAATTGGAAAAAGAAAGGAATCAAAACAGTACAAAAGATATTAACTATTAATTAGTGAAAATCAAAAGTTCTACATACAAATATATAGTTAATCAACAACACGAGTTTCAAAATAAAGTTTGAACTTTGAGCGGAAAATGCGTCAAGTTCAAGATAAAATAATAGTAGACAAGTAAAAACTACAGAAAAATAATTTATATACATTATGAAATTCCTTTATGAATATTTTTTTCAATAAGATATAGATATCGGCCATAAAACTATTTTTGGCAGCGTATAAAACATATAGTCTTATAACTTTCGTCCAAACCCTGTCTGGGTACGTTGGGATCTGTAGAAGTCAAAATAGTCGGTACTAGCTCTGACATGCATTGATAACTGAGAAATATAAACTCCATATGCAAGGGAAACTGGTATATTCTTCAGAAGAAAGGCAAATTAAAACTTTTAAGATCAAAATAATTTTGTTCGTCATATATTTTTAACTGAGATGACTACTTTCGTCAAAGTTGAGAAAAAGGTATAAAATTGCACGGCAGTAGACTTTTCAATTACTAGTTCTGATGAAATTTAGGATTATCATCGTTTATATATGATATGTGAAATGAAAGGTTCTAGCATTTTTGCCTTTCAGATGATTTTGAAGGAACTCCGATTCATAAGAATAAAGAAACAACTCGGCCTAAAGAGGGGCAAAATTAGTGTCCAATGGAATACTGATACTTCGTGAAAAATATATATTGACAAGGAGAAAATCTAGGATAATAATAGTAATACATTTCTGCGGAGGAACGAAATTTGATTCTTTCTGAAATATCTTTACAGTTTTTTTTTCAGAATTCAGTTATGATTAAAACCACTAAGCGAGTAAACAGTTTCACAGTATTTTTGTTGTCATTCCTTCACTGCGGACATTATTGTGGTGAGAAATTCAGACAGCTAGTTTGTGAACAAGTGGATGAACCTGCCATGTACCTTACAGTTTTCTGTATTGATGTTTATGTAGTTATCGTAGGTTCGGATCACCAGTGAAGACATGGCTCGAGGGGATAATAAAGACACATTTAGAACAGGTAAAAGTCAAACGGTTCTTATGTTGGGCCTTTACACTAACGTCCTAGAATGCCTGTTTATAGTAAAACAATTAACGGCCAATTGTGTTGGTGCTACTATTAGAGACAATAGGAATAAATTGACTCTTGAAATATGGCGGTATTTTTTTTTCATTTATTCTTTTCAGTTTGGAATGATGCTGATGTTAATCGCATCAACTCCTTTATTTGCTAATGGAATGTGCGGAAATATTTTGTTGTTGTCACAAAGGTACTCCGATTTGACAGGTCTAAAATGAGGAAAGAAATTGCATCACAAATAATACTTGCTAATCTGTAACTGAATGAAAAAGTATATATGCTTATAGTGTAGAGTGCCTAATCTCGAAGGTGTTTAAGAGTATTTACATGCAGTGTGAAGAGATTTCAACGAATTTTTGTAAACCAAGAGGCTATTGAAGTTTCAAAAGAAGGTCGTCAAAGATTTCTGATAATGATATTGGCGCTGATTGTCGAGGATTACGTAGTTGATATCGTTATTGACCACGATGACGTTTAGTACTGAGATGGGTGTTAAAAAGACCTAATTTTACTGCATTTACAATGTAGTTCTTGGTAGATTTCCGACACATTTGATATTTTTGTTGTAGCCACATGGCATTACAGAACCTATAATATCAATATCCAACAACTTGTTGTTACGTATTTTATTACTGCTTTTCTAGAAACACCCGCCGAGTTGCTCATGAAAAGTCAAGTCCGGGGTAGACAAACGAGGAAAGGAAAACTATGACCCGTTGAATAAATCAGTTTTCATGGTGCTGATGGATACACCATAACGATCCGCGAGTTCATGATGACGACCATAAAACTTCTGTAGTGATGACTTCAATCTTGTATCAACATAACCCTGTTCAAGAAGCCTATTTGTTAGAGTTCTAGCGCGATACAAAAAGTCTGCGTAGTTTCGGCAAGCTCTGGCATAACCTATGAGTTGTGATTTGAACACTCCATACGCAGGAGCCGAAGGGATGTTGCCACAGATAAAAGAAAAGTTGGCAATTCTGAATGAAAACTCATTACGTTTGTCGTAAATTTTGGTCAATAGTTTTCCTTTATCATCGATTCTAAGTGTAGGTCAAGATATGAGGCTGACTTCACAGTATCTGTAGTATCCTTTACCTCAAGTTCTTTTGGGTAGATGCGATGTATCAAATCCCCGAAATTAGGATTGTTTAAAGATAATACGTCATCTATATTGCGGAAGCTGAGATTGAAGGATCTAGCCAAACGATATTCTTTATGAAATGGTAGCTCTAAAATACGTAAGTATTTGAAATTGTCCTACAGCTTGAATTCAATATATGAAATCCAATTCTAAGAAAAAAGTTGAATGTAACCCACGCTAAATGTCAAAATCCTATTATCAACGACCAGAAAGTGAAAGTCTTTAAAAAAATTTAGCACACCAATAATTCATATTGAACTGGCAGTTCTTTACAACAAAAGACATGGCTGTCTAAAAATCTTCGAGTAAACGCACACAATGTCGAACGCGTATCATTTGTTTTTGCTTTTTCGTTTAGGTGTCCCTCTCATGCACGACGTAGCCTTGTTTTTCATAAACACTCCTCATAAATGTTGTTCCCTACTAAAACCGTTTGGCATATATGAAATGCATGTGCTTTAAATGTTTAATCTTTTGCCGAATCTCAACATTTGATCTTGTTTTCTTGCAGCAATGTCAATAAAAGTATCTCAAGAACAACGAAAATGACACAGCATTGAACCTTGAAAATAAAAATGAAATATAAGTATTTTTACGTGTATGCATTTTGATTCTTTTGTGGAGAACGGTTTTAATTGTGGTATTTCTGGTGTTGTCATGATCGTAGACTTTTTGTCGTTTGTAGCTTTGGAATTAACATTACTTCGGCGTGATTCATTTTAAGGTTTCATGCTACTACTACAATTACTTGTGAGTGATGTCATTAGTATAATGAAAAGGAATGTGGTGAAAATGTCAAAGAGACAACAATTCACCTGGAGGAGAAATGTCAGCTCAAGGCTACCCATCGGTCTTCAATGAACGACAAATTCAGCTTGACCCAGAATTGTATGTATTTTGTTAGTTTTTAAGCAAGTTTGAAAATTGTCTTTGAGCCAATAGCAGTCAATCGCAATATATGACGTCATAACCCCATTTTCTATTTTGACGTTTTTACTTTCCACTTCAATTTTTTTTGTGAAATTGACCAATGTAATTTATGTGTAAATGTAATAGATGCATTTAGATGGTAGAGGACTTACAGAGGCTAAATTTGTTTTGAAAAAAAAAATGCATTCATGTTTTGCCGTTAATAATAGGACTTAATAATGTGTAATTTCTTAAATGTAAATAATATGAGCACCAAAGGTAAAATATATATTTTTCCTTCTTCAATATGGACCTTTTTACAATTATTGCTTTCTAATTTTGCGAGCCCGATGTTTTATTTGTAAAACTGTATTGATTGGACATTAAGTTAACAAAAACAGTAGTTGATTTTATTAAAAATCGTTTTTTATTTAAAAACAAAGCGTTTGTAACAATGTATATTCAATATTTGGCAAAAATAAGAAACTTAATTTATTCTCAGTGGTAGATAGATGTTATCTTATTTTGAGGTTAACCAGATCTTGCATGATACGTCGTGCGAAAAAAAAATACCTCGGTCAACTGTTTATAAGAAAACAACATGTATACCATAGCCAAAAATGATTCTGAAACATCTATCATCTTAAAAAAAACACAGAAAAGTATAAGAGCGAAGAATTTGAAAAGGGATGACAAGTCAGTGTGCCAAAGCAATAAACCTACTATCCAAGCGTTTCCTCAAATAGAAGGTAAGAACTCCAATAATGCATCGCCTACAAAAGTATGAATTGGTACAGTAAACAGTAGGTATATAATCGAGGAACCTGAAATAGGCAGAAACGGAAAATTCATAACGTAAAGCAATGTAAATATAATATAAGGCACCTGATTTTTTATAGTTGCTTTCACACGGGTTATCTCGGGTGAACCATACTTCAGTAAATCGTGTGAAAGCTAATATTTAAAATCAATTGCCTAATATATTTATAGAATGAAACATTTATTTCCCTTTTTTGTTGGTTAGAAAAATACACTAATTCAAAATTTCACCTTTAAAAAAAATATTGTAAAAGAGCCTATTCGTCGGACTCATATACCGCCAAAGGGAATTAACTTTACTGTGGCGTAACGAATTGGATTTTTGAGGACCGGATTCCCTTAAATGTTTGTATGCAAGCCTGGTAATAAATTGATCTTATATTTTGTATCAAAGACAGAACTTTACGTAAAATCGAAAATACTAGTATATATGGGATGGAATCATATGCAGCTATGCAAGAGATACACTGTATTTAGAAGAAAAAATAATTTCCTAACAGAGATGTGTACCTTACAATTAAACTATTGTTGTAATTGCATCATCACAAGTTCGTTGCATCACTCACCCAGCTTTTTATTGAATCTTTGCTTTCGTTTCAAAAACTAACCAACCGGAAGCCGATGTTGCTCTATTTATTTTGAAGGCTGCATTGTTTAGAAGCTTGTGCTACATTACTTACAGTAACAAGAAACAGTAGTTAGTTGCCCATTATTGTTTTTGCAAGTAGAAACAGCGCAGTTGCTTTTTTTTATATTTTATGAATGATCTTTGTCTCATGTCGCATTGTAAAAAAAATTCCGGTAATGCTATTTCGTACTCTTTTAAAGCTGAGGAATTGTGGACAATGGGACCATTCAATCACAAAAAACTCAAATGACTTCTTTTGTCAAATTTATGAGTGAATTGCCCAATTCATCGCATCAATAAGGTCATGGAAAGCATATTTAATCCTTTTTATTCATTTAAAAAAACTAAAGATGTATTCATCTTGTTTTATATGTAGTCCACCAAACTTACGTTGATAATGACATCATTTAATCGACAACGTAAAATGGTTACAATTTCAATGTACGTAATACAAATAATATGACTAATGAGAAGGAACAACTGACATGTTCACTTTCTAATCCAGTTTTTATCTGAATATTTTTGGTAATTCAATAACAAAATAAAGACTATTTCTTGTATCATTTCAAGTTGCTTATGTCGTATCCATAATTTACTGTACACCAATGAAAGCTCATGGTAAACATTTTGATACACAGTAGTATATACACGTCTAGGTATCTACCGTCTGTGAAAACATACATGTACTGAAAATACCAGCTTTTTAATGGTTGTTTCTTTTGAATTCAACAAATTTCATTTTATTGCTGTTTTTTTTGCCCTCATAACGGCATGAAGTCGATGAAGTTAATTTTGCATTAACCTGGGATCGATATGGATACCATTTTCAAACAGCAGATTGAGTAAAAGTGATTAGCAACTACGAATCTCATGTTGCAAAAAAGATATTTCAAGCGTTTTTCTAATACCAAAAAGTAAATCAAATGAGATACTATGTATTTAAAAAAAACAATTCCCAACAGAGATGTGTACCTTACAATTTAAGTATTGTTGTAATTGCATCATCACGATGCTGACATATTTATGATTGGGCGTCGTGTTAGGGCTAAAGAGTACTTGACGTTCCACGGACAAATGGCAAATTATCCGGTTATATGATATACCACCTCTTTGGTATATGGGATTTGTAAAGATGTGCCCATATACACAATAAAAATCCTTGAAATGGACTTATATGGTGATAAGTAAGTATTTTGCGTAAGTAGGTAAGAAGTAAGTAAGCAAGTAACTAAGTAAGTAAATAATTTATTTAAAGAGAATAACCAAATTAGTGTAACTCTAATTTTCATTTCATTTTTCAAGTATACGACTTTACAACATAACTACAATAACAAAAACAGTAATACAGGTTCTTTACATTTATGTAAATAGACAATTTTCCAAATCCATCATGTATTAACCTTGTTTTGTTAAAAACTATATTTCTTAAATGATTTAGATGATCTTATGGTTGCTGCTACTTCAATCCAAATTTTAACAACCAAGAAATAGACAGACCATTTCATAAAACTTTATATATTTAGAAATATGAGAAATAGAGGACGAAACAAAAAAATCATAATCAAATATAATTCTAGCGACTCTTTTTCAAATTTATAATTCTGACCGAGTCTTGTTTTAAAACACATTCTAAACTGTAATACACTAATTTATATAAAGTAAAACATAACATGTAAATATTTATTTAATTTGTTTAAAAGTGGAATTTTGAGGAAGTATTTTTACAAATTTTGTTAACGTGCTCAGTATCTACACCAAGCAATATTCGGGAATAGGCATTATTTATTTAATTTCTATGTATGATGATAAGTTCCTACGCTTCTGTTAAGAACATAAACTTAACACCTCGTCTTTTTAGTATTGATCCTCAGACCATGACTCAACAACATCTACTTCATTTTGTAATTAAGTAATGATACTACTTATATCAGTGGTTTAACAGTATAAAGTAAAGTCGTCAGCTTACAAGTCAATATCAGATTGTCCTGTGTGTAAAGGCATATATGAAAAAGAAGTCCTAGTATCGATCCTTGTGGTACACCTTATTTAACAGTTTTCTTTTGTAGTTTGACATTGCACTTCTTTTGCACAAATTGTACAAATATCTTCACCAAATGTATATATTGATTTAAGAGATCAAGGGAACCAAAATTCTGTCAGAAATCAACAGAATGTAATCCAGGGACAAGACCAGACATGGAGAGCAGACAAACACAACAAAGAACATAAAGTAACCAAAATGATGCATACAAAGTAAAAAAAAAGTAAAAAAAGTAAATTAGTAATTTGGACACTACTAAAAAGTTAAAGCATGGCCCAGGTGTACTGGTAGGATAAGCGTCATCTGCCTTTCCAGAAACACCCCCCTAGATGCTCATAAAAAGTCAAATCCGAGGTAGACGAAAGAAGAAAGGAAAACTATGACGTTGAACAAATAAAAAACGTGTCTCTGAAATAAACTGCAATAAATAAATGATATAGAGTAATAATTGAAAGCATTTCTGTAGGCCTTTCTTTATGCAAAGCAGTTCATTTTCTAATCTTCAACTGATTTAGTGACCACACTCCCTCCCTTACCCCTGTAGTAGACTCGGGGATATTGAAGCAGATTTGAAAACTTACTGTTGTCATGACGGTGAAGTTAAAACAAGTATCTAATCATAATTATCGGAAATTATCGTCTGTATAAAACAAGTGTGCTATTTAAGTTACATTACGATTATCTTAATGCGTTACGTCGTCACAAACACAGTGCGAGTTTTACGTTGACGACGACAATTAATGTGTAAAAGACAAAACTCGATACTTAAAGAGTAATCAAAGGAACTATGATTCTTTGATGCTAGTGGAAATAAAAAAAATGTAATCCATGGAACAAGACCAGACATGAAAAACAGACACTCACAACTCACAACACAGAAAAAAAAACAAACACAAAAACAGGTAGGGTAAACACATATTTGCAGAAACTCCTGTAGAATATAAATTTCTTCGGGATATTCCAAGTGGATTATATTCTCTGTTATCGTTCTACATATACTTTACCTAATAGCCAATTTGCTTTGTGGAGATAAGTGTATATTTTTGAAAGTTCTATCTTTCATTTGTTTTTCCTGTTTTTAATCAACATTTCTTGTTTTTAAACAACATTTGTATACCGTTTGGTCGGAATCAAACGTAAAAATGTATATAATGATTGGTAGGATTTACTTTTCAATACAAAATTAATTTTATTAGACGTAATGGATGTCGTTTACAATACCATAATACTAAGACTTGAAATCAAAATATTTTCTCACTTGTCTAGCACTTGTTCTAAGATAGTTGTTTGTTGTTCTGATATAAATAAAAAATCTGCCCTGACTTGTTTCTTCTGTATAACAAAATTATTCATGTCTTGAAAACATAACTTAGAAATAATTTGAGATTTTATCCAAACTTCTTTTTCAAAGATTTTGTACATAACTCAAAGCTTGGCTACAGGACAATACTACCATCTGTACTCCGAATTCATTGTGTAACACCACGGCTTTCCATCATTGGACGGATCTCGACAATAATTTGTATCCATGTCTTCAGGAGCAAGTGTATACATAGGGACATGTGGAGTCGTCATGTTCCAGTTTTGACATGTGATTCCCGAGTTTGTGCAGGAAATTTTACCTCAATAGCTTGATCCGACTGTGTAATAATCAACGGCTGTAACGAAAATCTGGCTTTAATTGTGACATGCGGTTGAATAGTATTAACAGATAACACAAAGTGTGCTTATTTCAACTTTTAACAAAAGTACAATATTCATGTGATTAAATGTATTTTTAGATTATAGAGATATTATTTAACAAGTAAACAATTAGTGTAACTGCATCGTCACGAGTTCGTTGTTTCACGCATCCCAAGTTTATTTTTAATAAAATTGTGCTTTTATATAAACAAAAAAAAAAAAAAAAAAAAAAAAAAAACCAACCTATGGTGCTAGATTTTTTAAGGTCATGTTTTAATGGTATTTGTGTTGTATTGTGGTACATTACTTACAGTAACAAGAAACAGTGTAGTTAGTTGTCCATTCATTGTTTTTGTTGCATGTAGAAACATGACAGTTGCTCTCGGATATACCAGCATTGTAGGATGTACATTTAAACACTGCTACTGGTAGATGGGTTACAATCTAACACGTGTATTTGCTGGTTCTACTGGTAGATTTTGGGATACGTTACATGCGAAACCTGAATAGTCATACAGTTAATATTTTGCCAAAAATAAAACGAATGACAATTATTTTATTTTTTAAATGAACAGATAATGGTATAATTTGCTTTTTTGTAAATTCGTTTATACATAAGGTTTCCAATTGTTTCAATTTATTTTGATAAGCGACTTCGAATTTATTTCTTTTGTAACCAATGCCTGTAATCATGCGCTAGGCCAGAAACATGTGACAGACACAATTGATGGAGAAATTAGTTTCACAATCTCTTTTAATAACTTGGAATGATTGCATGCCTTCTTTAACATATTGAAAAAATTGTCTAAATAATCCAACAGTCTGTATACCTTTTAGAGAAAATCCTATCATTAGTTTTAGAGATATGGGACTTTCTCATATTTTATAAATGATTTTGTCACATGTTGTATTGTAACATAAAAACTTCCTGTATTGCTATTCGTACTCTTTTAAAGCTAAGAAAAGGTTCTTAAAAAATCCATTTCGAGTTTCTTTTCCTATTCGACCCGAAACGATTAATGGAAGAAATAAGAAAACAGATAACAATATTTTTGTGATTGAAAATACAAACAAATATTCACTGAAATTAAAAAAAGTGATTTAGACAGAGCTTAAACAAAAGAACTAAGCAGTCTAATCTACGTAATGCTTAATACTTGCAGGGAACAACAGGACAGTACTCCCATGCATATGCAATGTGAGTATAAGTAGTAAAGCAATGCACATTTTCGTCATCTGTTATTGCCCGACAGTAGTTTGTTGTATGTTCTGCAAAATTGATTGGTTTCTGGGGAGGCGTTCATGGGTAATGATCGTCCCATCTTTGACAAGTTAAACCCGATATTGTCTTAGAGACAGCGTAGTTGTGAGAGTTGACCATATAACAATCAAGTGCTGAAAATTTGCGTTTTATCCCTAATCTTCTTTAAATATATAATCTTAGTGTGCATCAATTTATATTTTTATAGAAGATGTAGAAGATCATTATTAGAGCAAGAGGATTTTTTAAAATTATTCAAAGTACTTGGCACCTTTATATTAACTTCGCTATTTGATGCTGATAACTTTGATATTTAACTACTCCTTAAGCAATTCTGTAGTTATGATTTATAGTTTTATTTTGACAATGACTACTTCAAAAACCAGTGTAATCCAGACATCTCAAGTCCTTTAATAAAATTATTATCAAAATATTTTGGAACTTTGTGAATTTAACACTACTCTGTTTTTTTTTTCATTATACAGTCAAACAACTGACTATTCTACTCCAATTACCTCCATGACGTTTCCAAGTAGTATTATATTGAAGCACGTTCACACATAAAAAAATAAAAATCCTTGCATAGTTTTTTTTAATGTAGGCTGATTTCTTAGAGATAACATAAAAGAAAAACAATCACTTCCTGATTTTGTTTTCGTCTTACTGTTTAGGGACAATAGAATCTGCACTTATGGTCTCTGATAAAATCTCTGTATACCTACCGAAACTCTTCGTAAGCTTAGAAAAGCGTTTTGAAAAAAATACACGTCGTGTTTTTTTTTTACCTATAATATGTTTTAGTGTTTGTATTTGTCTGTTCATCTTGATATTAAATTGAGTGAAAATCAAATATATGTTTTCACATAATATGACTTAATTCAGACGACAAAAACAAAACAAACAAAAAAAAACAAAAACGAAAAAAAAAAAAAAAAAACAACTATAATTCGAATAATGAAATCTAGACCAAAACTAAGTACCTGTCTGCAAGATACCAAATTTGTTTTATCCGAAAAGATAGCCTTTTATTGCAATGACACGAATAAAGACAGCCTATTTCCATGTCTTCAATTTCGCAGAACAGAATAGATGACAAACGTATTTTTGTCAGCAAAACTAAGATTCTTTTAATGTGAAAGAGTTCATTCTGATATAAGTTTATCAAATGCCATATAGGATTGAATGTAACAAAAATGAACAAATAATAACAATTATTAGATAAAAAACGGGGAATTTGAAACGGGTTATTTAAACACACGCTTACGAGGGAACGAAAGCTATTGCAGGAAGTTTTCATTGTCTCAAGGTTTCAATTAATTTTTTTAACGAAGCTAAAGTATTTATGTCAGGTTAAACAATACAGAAATAAAAATAATATATGTATATATCAAGAACAGTTTAACACAAATTAATTTACTAGGGTGTCTTAAAACTGCATATTGCAGTCAAATAATAATATACGATCCCGTAGTTAAAATAAGATTTAAAAAATTTTACACAGATAAACAGTTAATAAAACTGTCTTAAAAGTGAAACAACGTGCTATAAACCTTTCACAAATGTAACAGAAAGACGAACATTATATTTTACTCTCGCCAGGTCAGAAACTCATACTGAATCCAAAATGTAAAAATTCCAGATTTTGTAGTATCAGCAAGAAAACTGAGATGTTGACATCTCTTTAATCACAAAGATACAAAACTATTGCCAAAAAGGTAATTTTAATTGCCACACATTCAACAAATTCTTTACGCTTGAGTTATATAGGTTACATCTCAGAAAAATGTAGACAATGTTTCCAAAGCAGAAAGAAAATGCTTGAACAACCTCGAATCAGCTAAACATCTTGTGATAAAAAGCCAATAAAAATGGAAAAATTATTATTCCAGACAAAGAGGACTACATAGAAGAGATGCATTGTCAATTAAATATGTCCCTTGACTAAAGAATGGAACAATATTATCTGGAATATATATAAAACACTAAAACAATGCATTAAAGAAATGAATACAAAAGGTGCTTTGGATGGATGACATAACCGTCAAATATCTGAGATGGTTTACAAAAGAAATCCCTGTCCCCGGCTGTTATCAAGATGATTGATTTATCCTCATGGCTCATAAGAAGAAACCGAAACTATTTTTGAATAAGCAAACAAATCTCACAAATTTGAAAATTTCGAATATAACACAAACTTCTCAGATGTCCATGATTACCAAGAACAAAGTTTTATTTTTTAAATAGCACCTTACATATGAAAACTTACTTCAACCCTACAAATATATCTACAAGGCAGCAGATGCAATAGCAAAAATGTGTTTTCAGGTTCATCAAAAGTAAATTGATATCCGCAAAACAAACAATCATTATGACCTTAAACTTAAGCATGATAACTTAACACATACTTGAAAAGATATTACGACTTAGTAATAGAAAAGTATCTCGCCGAGACATTGAAATGTAAAGGGAGTGATATAATAAGATAACGTAAACTGTCGAAAATGTTAATAAAGTACCAGATATGCTAGGTACAAAATATAATCAATGGTTAAAACGGATAACAAAATTATAACAAAACACTTGTATTTACTTCAGTTCAATAAGATTTGCCGAGATTTTTTTTTAAAAACACATGAATTACCGTTCACATAAGCATAACAACATTTGATACTTTCTGACGTCAGCAAAATAATAATAATAATAATGAAATAGAAACTATCTTTATAATTTGTAATGTATCGTAAGGCAAAGTGTACAACATGCTGTAACATAATACAAATTACATCATAACTTTTTGCACTGTTCTAGATATTTGAACATCACCCATATTGATATCTAGCCACATTGAAACAATAAATAAAATTTGAAGAATGCTTTATAGAATATTGACAATAAGAATGGACTCAAGAGTTTATGTTTGTGGAAAATGGGACCATTCTATAACAAAAGGAAAAACGTCCAAGTTTTTTCAAGTTAATTGTCTGATTTAACGCATCGATAAAGTCTTGGAAAAAAAAACTGTTTAATCCTTAAATTAATTGCAATCACAAAAATATTATGGTAGTTCAATAACAAACATAGAATTTTTTGTGTATCAATTCAGAGTGCTAATTTATTTATCCTACTCCTCTCAATGAAACTAATAAAAATGATAACTTAAACGAAAATTAGCAAATACTACGATGAGCACATCCCAATTTGGATTTTTATGTAAGTTTTTTTTTTTTATTAAAGTGAAAACGCAAACCAGACATACGAGTGTGTATATCTGTAATCTAAACAACAAATGAAATATAATAAGATTTTCAAAATCAAAAAAATCCATGGTGCACCACAATTCATTAAAAAGGAGAAAGGATTATAAAATGATTTAATGGCCTGAATTTCAAACGAGAAATAATCATCACAAATAAGCAAATGTTAGGCTTCTGCTTGTGGTAATGTATCCATTGAAAGGACAAAAATATTGCTTAAAATATACCAATATTCATATATTCTGTCAAACTCTGTACTTTTTACCACTTTGTGGTCATATTTTTTTACTAGGAAATTGTCTAATCACCCAAAAAACATCTTTATATGAAGTGAATACATTTATTTTTACCTTGTTTATCATATGTAAAAATACAAAGTTGTTTCTTATTTGTCTACATAGTTTTCTGAATGTAAATATATCCGAAAAACAACATAATTTACAATTCTATTCGCTACACTGCTCCATCGGATCAAATTGATACAGGGAAGATAATATAAATATTGAAGGGTATCAAAAAATCACAACGATGTTAGAACTGTCAAATGTGCAAAGCAAATTTATGGTCGTTTCCTCCGCTGTGACATCTTTGGCAACACCACCTGCACAAAGTCCAGCGTCCAACAGCTAGGCTATATATATATATATACTATTCAAAACGTAATGCCCCTACACCTTTATTTTAATAGTAGTTCACAATGCAAAGACTTGAAATAACCATATATACCAGGTTATTGGACTTAGGTCAAGGCCAATTTAATAATTTATTATTTTAGAATTAATATAATATGCAAGAGAACATTATAGAATTATCTCAATGTATTTGTTCACAATTGGCAATAAATGTCTTTATCAAACTTCTTACCACTATAGTTATAACAAAGCTATTGTTTAAAGGGTGTATATTTTGAAATGGGGAGTTCATTTTGTAAGCATTTGTCACATTATTTCTCTAGTTTGATTTAAAAGTGTTTTATCTTTTATGAAACAAACGAAAGTGTTTTTTTTTTAACTCTTCAATAATACTTTCATTTAAATAGACACATATTTACACATTTTCATAAGACAGATTTTTATCGAAGGATATGCTTTTCTATTCAAGATTCTGATATGATGATGTAAACATTTATCTTGTCTTTTCTTTAATAACTTCCGTTCTAATGCATAATTTATTAAACTTTAAAATCCTTCAAATGTCAACGCTCTATAAACTGACCTACATTTATCATACTTCTTTTTTGAACATTTTGACTATCATTTAAGAACACACATCGCAAACGTTGCCTTGTTAGACTACCATGATTCCTGGTTATTGGTAAAAACTAACTTGAATATGTATATTTTAGACTTTGTTATATGTTGGTGAACACTTAAAAGATCAACATTTGTAATGGCTTGTGATCAAACGTGGTCCATAAATAGTCCTCACCAAAGACGCTACAAAGTAATTTATCAAAAATGCAAGCTTTCCAAATAGAAAAGTTACTATTAAATACATATAGAATTGAGCAACACTTAGTTTTTTTTATATTTCAAACAGGTCTGCTTTTTAATATTTGAAGAAATTTACAAAATTAAATGCTTCTTACAGATTATAGCATAGAAAATTGTTTTTTAAGTATTTTTGGGTAAACTTGGATTAGCAGTATGTAATGTGTTTCTTTGAAGGCATATGCATGTAACACATGCTAACCGCGTGATTGTTTCTTTAAAAATCAATAAATATCAATACTTATATGCTTACTCGATAGTCGAAACTGTGCTTACCACTGGCTGTTAGAACTTGTCCTTTTGGTGTACTTGTTATAAATACATGAGTAAGTCTCCAATATTCCATTTAGTACAGCTCACACATCAACGTATCAAACCAGAAATTGGCCCCAGTACATATATCATGCCATCCACAGAGGACTGCACATTCTGGATTTGATGATACAGAATAATTTCCTATAAGTAGTGTATTTGCTTGTATTATACTATTGTCCCATACTGTAAACATAGTCCCCTTTACAGTTAAAGCTACAGCTGTCTTGAGTATGCAAACTAGAAGATACATAATGCTTATGGCAGAGTTGTCAGATGATTGAATTGACGGGCATTTATTTTATAGTTTATAGTTTAAAATCATCGATCAGGAAGCAATGTTTTCAACCAATCAGATCAGTTCAACCTACACCGTACATATATTCGAGTTCATTTCTTTATTACTATCTTGTATAAAGCAATGTAAAGTGGGAATGAATGGTACACTTCGCGTAATGACAGGTTAATGTAGATTTTTGATTATTTTAGTTAATCAACCGCGTCAGAAATTTCCTCTCCAATTGCATCTATCCCGGACTCGAAATTTTATGGGTGGCTCGGCGGATATTTCTAGAAAAGCAACCTAGTTCCGGTGCACCTGGTCCATGCTCCCAGTTGTTAGAAGAGTCCGAGTTTTTGTTGCTTTGTTAGTATTATTTTGATTAGTTTATGTGCTTTGTTGTGTGTGTCTGTTTGTTTCGTCCCGTTTTTGTTCCTGGATTACATTCTATTGCTTTTCGCTCGAAACCTAATTGTAGGATCTTGCGCGGTACAAAACGTCTGCATAGTCGTGGCAAACTCTGGCATAATGTATGAGTTGTGATATGAAAACTCCATAAATGTACGCAGGTGTTGCCATAGAAGAAAGGAAAATTGACAATACGGAATAAAAAGTCTCCACCTCGTTTGTCATATAGTTTGGTCAATAATTCTTCTTTACACTCAATCTCTAAGTATAGGTCAAGATAATAGGCTGACTTCACAGTGACTGTATTATCCTTTATCTCAAGTTCTTTGAGGTAGATGAGATGTATAAATTCCCAAATCTAGGATTGTTTAACGATAATAAATCACTTATATAGCAGAAATTGAGATCAAAGGATCAGCTAAAGGATACTCCTTCCTTTGGATAAGATATTTTATAAAGGCAACTTCATAAGAGTGACGGAATAAGTCAGCAAGTTGATGAGCACAATTTTTACCCATTGGAATGCCGACCGTTTGTTGAAAACGCGTTCACCACATTGGACAAATATGCTGTCGATAAAGAAATTTCAGCATTTCGAAAACATCTTCTTTGGTATAATAAGGAAATGATTTGAAATCGTCTTTTACAAATTATGAGGAATCTCTTCTAAGTACTACTCGTCTGTATCTAGGTGTACCGTCTTCTCTGGAGTAAAAACGATATATTATATTTTTAGTCGAGTATGGGGAATAGAGGTATACAGAATTGAACAAAAAATATAATTTGATAATAATTTTGAAAGCGTATGGCAGAGATTTATGGTTTGGCATTGTTTCCTCTTTTGATTATTATGAACTCGTGGACCGTTATAGTATATTCATCTGCACCATGAAAACTGATTTATTCAACGGGTCATAGTTTTCCTAGAAAAGCAGAGGACGCTTACCCTACCGGTGTTCCCAGTTTTTAGTGGAGTCCGATTTGCTCATTTGCTTTTATTACTTTGTATGTATGATTTGAGTTACTTTATGTTCTTTGTTGTGTATGTCTGTTTTGCATGTCTGGTCTTTGTCCCTGGATTATATTCTTCTGATTAACGCTATAACCTTGGTTCCCTTGATTACACTTTGATACTGTGGTTGTAGTATAGCTCTAATTAGTGCTATTATTCTCTTCGCCTATCTCTGATAATAACCATTTAATGTAATGCATTTTGCAGAAAAAAAAATTGTTTTGGGCATTGTCTCTGGTACAACAACATATTTGTCATGTATAGTAGACAATGTTTTTGCTACATCGGAGTTTGTAAAAACTGATGTAGCATTGACATTCATTTATCTACTTAAATCATTCATATGTTTCAAAATTAAAGACCCCACAGTCTTTGCTTACTCTGACATTGAATCGATGTATTCCTATTCTCGTTTTAACAATTTTCTTGCATAGTCATCCACGGCATCCATGAGACTTTTAAAGTTATAACACATATTTATGGAGCGTTGTTCACGGTACCTGAAATTTAAAGGACCTTACGGAGAGATTCAAATATCAAATACATAATGACATTTAAATATCCCGTAATGTCGTGACCGGAAGGCCACATGTGAATGAATAGTTTTTGCAAGAACAGTCATGTAGTTTAGCCTTGATTCTCAACATCTGGCTCCTGCGATAGCTTTTTTATAATTGAACATTTTGAATACAAAAAGTGAAGTATAAGAATATGAAATAATAGGTAGTCATATGTCCGGGGACCAATGCATACACGTTTATGTTGAGCTCACATTGTGCTCGTTAAAACTAATGACTTTCCACTAATACTCAAAACATGGATACACGAACTCATGTTTTACAGAAATAATTAAAAATATGAAACAAAAAAGACACAAAAAGCACTGAAAAGTACAATAAAAAAACCCACAAAACAAAAAACAAAATACAAGAAACAAAAACCGAAAACAACAACAACAAAAGGAGTAAAAAGGAGTAAAAAACGGTTTATTGGATTTTATCCTTTGTCATACAATTAAACATATAGCTACTATGATTAAAAAAAACAAAAAAATGCTAACAAATAGTAATCGCCTACTCAAAGTGAAATAAATGATGCCTTTAAAAAATTGGGAAGATCTTAAACATCTGGATGATGCAAACGTAACCACCTACGCAAACGAATTTGCTCTTTTCATTAAATAGGATTGTTTCTGTGAGTTTTTTATTAGCATTATAATCTGAAAAACCGTTGTAAACAAACATTTTAGCACCCAACGATTATGTTCTTTGCTCCTATACTCTGTCGACATAAAGTATAAACTCATGTTCTCAGACTTGGGAACGTTAGTTTTTGTGATACAGTACCTCATTCTTCAACACTTGCACTTACCAAGACAAGTAAACATTCAATAACGTATTAAAATAAATTTTTATCTTTCTCACATTTAACTTATCTGTTCCGACTTACCACATGTATATCACACATTAAATGGTTTGTCAACCACGTAATGGGAATCGTAAATGTGTTTCTTCTAGTAAGCAGCTTTTATGTATGTAAGTTGAACATTATGTATGGTCATTAAAAACATATCATCTTAATTGATAGCAGTTATCCAACAGCAAAATAAACACGTATGTTTTATCTTCGAATTGCGTTGTTATTGGTTGTTTTTCGCAACACATAAAAAGCAAAAGCAGAAGCAAAAACAAAAATCAAATAACAAAAAAAAATCTTTATACATGAAAATTTAGCAAAAATAGTCTATATCACTTTAAATTTAAGCTACCCTTTAACACTATCGTAAGGGCGACAATCACGATGCAGCTCTATAACATATATATTTTGCTTTGTATTTATGATGTCTAATGTAGCAACTTACGTAATACAATGTTAATAGGATTTTAAAGTGACAATGTATAACATTAAACCAAGCGCCTGTTATCATTTTGAATTGTTTTAAAATGCGTCATCCAGAATTGTGTGCCATTTACTACCTACCTCTCTTCCCAATTACAAGTAACTGTTCACACCTTCGGTTCTTACGGTAGTCAGAATTTATTTGTAGTATTTAAACTGTTTGATTTCATATTCCACAATAATATATTTGCAATTGGTGATCTTCTTTTTACTTATCAAAAATTTGTGTCGTTGAAACTACGCGATTCTTTTTAGCGCATGTACTTCATTAAGTTCTGTCTGTAAAAATCAATATTTCATAATGTTGAAGAAACACAAATAAGGTAACATACTAAGAAAACCGAATTCCTTAAACTTGCCTGCCTGCTACCCGTTATCGTAATAGTTATAAGTTTTAAAGCCAACATGGAATTCTTCACTCACAAAATTAAGAATTTTGCAATCAACTTTAAATTGAGAAGTTTTAACATCATGGATATTTTTGGATGAACTGTTTAAACTCGGATATCGGAAATTTCAAATTGAATAAAAGTAATTACAGTTGTGCTTAGAATTTTTTTTCATACTACTATACTGTCACATTTTATTCTACTAGTGTCCCTTTCGATCAGTAACGCAACATTATTCAACAAACAGCGTAACGCAAACAGCGTAACGAACAACTATATGAAATACATTTTAAATCGTTTATAACAGAACCGTGTTTCAATAATATAAAGCATAATGCTTAAAGAAATCATGTAACAAATATGAGAAAACATGATGTACTCTTTATGACTAGTGTTCGTTTCTTTGTTATGAACTCATATCATCTATTTCAGGATTTGTGAGTTCTGAATGCCCACTAGGTTGGGTCCACTATGACAATTCATGTTTCCTGTTTAGTACTACAAGTCTTAGTTGGTACGACGCCCACGTAAGTTATTCTTTGTCTTTATATTAAACAGATATGTGATGTCTGACTCAATTGCTACTGATAAAGAATTCATAACATATCGAACATAGTTCCTTAATTATCTCAAAATGGGTTTTATGCATTTCAGAGTGTTTTAAGGTTTGTTGGTAACCCTTGCAATAAGGCTAGCAATTCAAAAAATAACTATTGAATTAAAGTTGATGGAGAGTGTATGAGAGTCGGTTTTACCATGAAGTAAAATAAGAACTAGATAAAAAATAAAACGTACATTCTTGATAAAACACCATGAACAAGTTGTTAACTCGGGAACTAAATCCGGAAGCAGAATTTGTAGAGTCATAGAAAAAAGTAATCGATTCTAGCAGAAATCAAAAACATATATTCAAAAGGTAAGTACTAGTCAAGGAAAATATTCACACATAACAAAGAACATCAACACCTGATAACCATTTTCATGCAATTTAAAACAAATTGTTCATCATAAAACCTGAGTTTAATATAAAAAGTAATTATCTAAACAAAATCAGTAATCACGGAAATAATGTCATAGTTTGCATGAGATCATTTCACAAAGAAAAAACAAATAAAAAAATACAGACAAACAAAAAACAAACCAAAATCAAAATAAAAAACACAAACACACAAACAAAAAAAAGTAATCTCGCAATGACATGCGAATTTGGCCGTTATTGTTTCTTTTTCCTCATGTGTTTTTTTAAATACTTGTTTCCTTTTCAAAGAGTTCATGTCGTGCCCATAACTCCAGATTAGCCGAAATATATTCAAGAGAAGTTGCAAATTTCTTGCAAAACATGTCATCACAGTTTGGGAATAGTGAGTATGCTTATTGTAATATTTATAGTAATAAATAATCATTCCATATATGTATTGTATATACATGTATTTTGAAGGATAAAAACTATTCAGCAGTGTAAAGCTTTCTGTCTCATGAAATCGTTTCCATGACTTGGACACTGGGAATGCCCTTTGTATCTAACGACTATTATCTTCCGAGTATGCTGCTGCACTATATACAATAAATGACAAGAAAAGCCAAATACAATACAGTACAATACCTATTATATATATTGCAAATTTCGAGTTGCTCATTTGCTTTTCTTACTTTGTATGTATGATTTTATTTTCTTTATGTTCTTTGTTGTGTATGTCTGTTTTGCATGTCTGGTCTTTGTCCCTGGATTACGTTCTTTTGATTACTGCTATAAACTTGGTTCCCTTGATTACTTCTTCTATTACCATGTATTTGAACTATGCACGTGTTTCAGGGAGTTACCTGTCATTTGCAGCATTATAATAAAATATGTAGGAAGGTATAAATAAAAAAATAATATTATATAAGATGTGCTCAAAACCAAAAAATATCAAAATGGGAAGCCAAATCCATCACCGAGAGTTTATGTTTTTGTAAAAAAATTATGATAAACAAAATCTAATACGTGGTAAAATAACGACAACATGTGCGATATAATATACTTAGCTGGATGGGCAATTTGTAACAGAACATACCATATTTTATTGCAATCTGCCTATCCATGTAAGTGAATTGCATACTTCCTGGTATAAAAATTAGGCCTAAATATGACAACACTTGTCAGATGAAAACAAAATATAAATTCTATTTACATACTTCTCAAAATTTAGGTCTCTGTAAGAATCAGACAGAAGTGAAACATGGTATGACACCCCCCCCCCCATTTTGAAAGTTTAATTTGACTATTTGCAACATCAGAATCAAGGGAAAAAGACAAGATTTTCCATATCGTGTTGGTAAATTGGGTTATAAGTTCATTGAAATGCACTGGAAAATAAAGAAAATTTCAAGGACAGACAACTCTGTAAACTTCATTTTTCTAACATTTTATTGCAAAATTCTGAACAAATCAAGCGATGCAGAGATCAAATACTAGTAATAGTCTTTCCGAATAGAAAAATCATCCATGAGTGATATATTTTTGTCAGATTGGTGGGGTTTTTACATGCATGCTTATATATTTTTTTTTCAATTTTGCCTGATTCTTACAAATACTTACACTTAAGACAGTGTATAAAGTTTTGATTGTTTTCGTTAAATAGCTATTCCCCTTATAGTGAAGTAATAATAGCAAAATATAATATACCTTACCTACAAACAGACTATTGGCTCGGTGGTAGAGATGATGTGATCGAAGGGAAATGGTCGTGGTCGAGCACTGGTTCATCTTTTACCGTGACAGACTGGGCACCGGGAGAACCAGATGATGCTGGGCACAATCAAGACTGTCTTTTGATTTGGAAAGACAGAAACTACCAGTGGGATGATTCCGGTTGTAAAAATGAAATAAAATTTATATGTGAATCTGAGTATGTGCATATTTTGACGTTTTGCCCATTTATTCTCTGTTAGTATTTAAACAAACACATTATTATTTGTTTGTTTGTTTGACAATATTGAATATCCATAACATTACGCAGAACATTAATATGTTATGAATACTTGTGTCGAGACCCTAGCTATGAAAGACATTTTCTAATTGCTAATCCTTTCTTTATCACAATGCAAAATGTTTATACTGAAATAATTATTTCAGTTTTTTGGCATGGCATATATCAAAAAGCCAATGAATATGCTACAAATTTATTTTGACTTTATTCGAAGACACTAGTTTGTTTTTTTTCCAATTCCGTCAGTCTTACGAAAAGACATTACAGTGCGGTACTTAGCTAGAGACATTAATTAATTATGAATAGGAATAATAAAATATTTCCCGCCGAGACAATACAAAATTAGTATACATGTAACTACTAGTATATGGTTTGTGTAGAATTCACGTGTCACAATATTAATATTTTGTTTTTTTTTCATTTTCAGATACCCTGGAGAAGCTGTAATAGGCTAATTAATAAAAATTGTATTGTACAATAAAATTGTTCAGACTATGAAATAAGCCTCTTGACATCCACTTAGACAGCAATGGATGGGTAAAACTTTTGACAGCAGCCTTTCACACGAATTGAGTTTTCACATCACATTTCATGCGTATAGCCAGAGCTTTCCGTAATTAAGCAGACATTTTATAACACGCTAGACTAACAAGTAGGCTTCTGGGACAGGGTTATGATGTACCAGATTGAAGCCATCATTACAGAAGTTTAATGGTTTACATCAAGAACGCATGGGTCGTTTTGGTGCATCCTTTTGCACCACGAAAGAAAACCAAAAAAACTATTTGTTCACCGTGTTGTAGTTGTAATTTCCCTTTTTGTCTACCCCGGACTAGACTTTTTTATGAGCCATTCGCCGGGTGTTCCTTGAAAAGTAGAGAACGCTTATCCTACCGGTGTAACTGGTTTCTGCTCCCAGTTGAGTCCAGACGGATCATTAAGTTATGTTTCTGTGTATGTGTTATTTTGGTTTTTTGTCATGTTCTTTGTTGTGTGGGTCCGTTTTCCCTGCCTAGTCGTTATTCAGTACATGAGTGTTTTCTCTGTGAAATATAGTTGCCACGTATTTGAATAATAAAATTATGCTTGGTTTTTTGTTCTAAAGTTTCAGATTTTAAAAGTCCAGATTGTTCGCATTCATTTGGATATTAAGTTTATAGACAGCGTCGTGTTCCATTCTAAAACTTTCCTGTTGTTTGTATCACAGAGTTACTTAAATTTCTATTTAGAGACTTAACATTCACGATCTTGCGTTGATATGTGATTGAGAAAGCAGCAGATTTCAGACAAGATTGTTTGACATATCGACAATGCCGTATCTATTGCACGTAACACAATATAGAATTGTTTACAAGATTGTAAATATCAACATGTTTTCAATTCTTATCACAGTCCTATTGGTATGCTTCCATCAAGGTAAGTTCATTTACAGGATAAATTGTTATAAGTACAAAATGGGTTCATTCCATACAAATTGAGTAAATTATTAGTAAGAATATTACATGTTTACATATCCCATTTGTAAAACGACATATGGTTCTACAAACAAAATATAGACATTATGAAATATTCATGCAGTAATCGTTTTATTATATACTCAATACTTGATGCCACTGTTTACTAAATTTGAAAGTAATTGAAAACCGAAATTCATATCTACATGTATCATAAATGACTTTTAAAATTCCAAAAGATATAAGAGTAGGAAGAGTCAATCATATCCGAAACATTTTGTATTTCGTTAATGCATTTCTTTGCATGTTTTTATTTTTTGGTTATTATTCAATATCACAAACATACCAATTTGATGACTGGTAAAATGCGATGCTCTGTAAGTTTCAAATACGTGACCGTATATCACACACACACACACACACACACACACATATATAATATAACATTTGCACATAAATAGTCGACGAACATAAAAGATATATTTTAGCTTTGGCAAATATTCCTGGGAGGACCTGTCCATCAGGTTGGGCTCAGTTTAACCATACTTGTTACATGGTTGGTAATACATCAGTCACCTGGAATACAGCACAAGTAAGAAATTTATATATCTAGTGATTCTACACTAATTTGATCATTTCTTTGTGGTACTTTTGATAGCATCATAATATATATATATACAAATGTCTCAGAATGTGACGACTTTATTCTCTACGCTGCTCCATCGGATCAAATTGATACAGGGAAGATAACGTAAGCGTAGAAGAGTCTGAACAATTCCAAGGCTATTAGAAATGTCACATTTGCGAGGCCAATTTGTTATCGTTTCCCTCGCAGGACTCGAACGCGTACCGCTGTGACATCTATGACAACACCACCTGCACAAAGTCCAGCACCCTAGACTGTGATCCCGAACCACCTTTAATTGCTTTCAGACAGCTAGACTGCTTATGAGGGCTGAAATATCTAAGCCCAACTTTACTCCAGGCGAGAGTCGCTCCTGTGGTGACAACAGGTATAAATGTTGCAACCAAATGCACCATTCGTCATCATTCATCAGCACAGTCACGGGGAAACGCTACAAAATATTTTGTAACGTGTTATGCAAGAGTGTTAATGTAATATATTTGCTTCATTGTCCAATCTGCGGCTTTCAATATATTAGTGAATCTAAACAGCCTTTTGACAAGCGCTTGAACGGACACAGGAGCGACCTAACAAAAAAGCCTTTACTCCCAGTGAGTCAACACTTCAGATTACCAAACCACTGTCTCGATGATTTCAAGAAAATGCAAATCCTTATCGTGGAACAAAACACAATCTGAAGCGATCTACAGAAAGTGAAGCGGAAGAGATTTTGAATAAAAGAACTCTGTGTTTCACATCCACACAGAATAAATAAGAAACATTATTTTCTTCCTATTTTGTATAGTTTCTTATTACAGTGTTTTTAAATATTTTTAGTTTTATAGTTTTACACAATGTTCAAGATCAGCACACAACGTATGTCTATAACACAATGTTGAAGATCTTTGTTAACTGTCAGTAAAATTTTATACGTCACAGGTATTCACCTGATTAAGTAGTGAGTTGTGTTCACAGACCATTTACTTTCATACACACTCAGTTTATGAACAATTCCCAGCGATGTTAGAACTGTCTAATTTGCGATGCAAATTTTTTGTCGTCCCTCCGCGGGATTCGCTGTTACATTTATGGCAACACCGCCTGCAGAAAGTCCAGCGCCCTAGAGCACTCGGCCAGCTAGGCTATATAACATCGTTGGGAATATTTCAGACCCTTCTATAAGTTTACGTTATCATCCCCGTATCACTTTGATCCGATCGAGCAGTGTAGCGAATAGAGTCGTCACATTCTGAGACGTTTGTATAATATTGATTTGTTGTGACCTGCATCATTATTTTTATCCTCTATCATACATAATAACATTTAAATGAGCTGTCCCGCACTTCCATATATCGTCCCTCCGCGGGATTCAAACTCGTACCGCTGTGACATCTATGGCAACACCGAATGCACGAAGTCCAGCGCCCTAGAGCAATCGGCCAGTCAGGCTTTATAAAAATATAGCTTTCGCTGGCCGGTTCATTCCTCGTCGTAGGATTAATCTAGGGCTCTAACTTAGTACACGATTTATGATAGCGTGACAGCTCATCTAGGTGATATTATTGATGATGCACGTCACAATGAATCAATATGATACAAACGTCTCAGAATGTGACGACTCTATTCGCTACACTGCTCCATCGGATCAAATTGATACAGGGAAGATCACGTCAACTTATAGAAAGGTCTGAAATATTCCTAACGATGTTAGAACTGTCAAATTTGCGATGCAAAATTTTGGTCGTTCCCTCTGCGGTACTTGAAATCGTATCGCTGTGACATCTATGGTAACACCGCCTACACAAAGTCCAGCGCCATTGACCACTCGGCCAGCTAGGCCATATAAAAATATAGCTTTCACTGACGTGTCATAATATATTTATAAAAATTAATTTGCATTAGGAACTCTATTCTGTCATTCTCTCTATTCAGATAAAATTATATGCTATCACAACATAAAACGGTTCTTTCTTTCTTGTAACTGCTTTCATGTAAGTGTCATTATTTCGTAGAGCATATGTCATCACTATAATACAACTTTAGTAGAAGTGCATTCAAAAGCGGTCTCAGAGTTTATTAAAACCCTAATGTCATGGCAGACAAACGGTGATGGTAAGTATTTTTAAAAGGACAATTCAACAGATTTTAAAGCCGAATACATGTTTATGAGTGTTCTTTGTAACATATGTACATTCGTTTACATACCTTTTGCAAAAATACCATAGTTATTATGTTCGATTTAAAACAACATTAATGAAAGAGTCTATATATTTTTCGTTTTTACCTTATTCAATGGACTGCAAAATTCTGGTTTACTGTTTTTGTGCTTGGATATCACAAAATACATTTTAAAAAAATGTAATTTCAATTTGTAGGATTCATGTTTAGTTATTGGTTGTTTTGAATAATGTTCGTTAAAATTAAAAAAAATATTTTTTTTAAAGATTATTGGCTTGGTGGCATTTTCCATAAGAGCGAAGGAGATTGGAGATGGGCAACTTCTGGTAAAGTCTTTACCATACACAACTTTTCTCCAAGACAACCCAACAATCTTAAAGAACACGATTGTCTTGTGATAAGACATAATTTAAACTTTTTGTGGGATTATCGAAAGTGTAGTGATCAAAACCGATTTTATTGCGAACGACAGGACACTTCCTTTGATGACAGGTAAGTTCAGTAAACACACTTGAGTGAATCAACCTTATTAATACGAAAAAAAAAAAATAAATAAAAACTGCAAACTTTAATTTTAAAAGTGAAATGATTTAATGGTGAATAACTAGGATTCTAAGTCTTAAGAAGATTAAATGAATGAACGTATAAAATATTAAAGATCATTTTCTTGTAGAAATCTTGGTGAGAGCATCATTGGATAACCATAGGCTGACTCTATTTATTTAATGCAATAAAGTAAACTTATATATGTCAGCTTTAGTCTTAGCCTATATGTGATTGTGCGCAATATCCATCGAAGTGGCAGTATTAAGTGAATCTGTGTTGCATTCATATATAACATGTAAGTTAAATACAAACGGCATACATAGACTATATACGTGTACTTGTACCAATTGGCGGCTTATTCAAAAGTATAGTTCTTCCGCTAAATCACACTAAAATTGTAATTTGATAATAACATATAAAATCTCAAAAGGAAGAAGAGTAAGCAAATATTACAACGACAAAGACATAGAAACAAACAAACAAACAAAAACACACAATTTCGAATTTAAATCAAATTTAAAATTCATGATGGTGTTAAGCATGTACTTATCAAAGTAACAACGCCTTGAAAAAAACGTGCTAACAAGGTAACCCCTTTGTGCATCACACGACGAAAATCACTTTAAAGATAACCCCTTGATATGATTATACGCCAGGGCAGTTTTATATGCTAAGCAATATGTATATTTCTAATTCACTGATGTTTTGGTGCTTACAAAACAAAACTTGTGTTTACTTCAAGAAATAGGCCAAACGTTCAAGATATACAAATGCACACGACAAGAAAACATTCAATTGTCGTATACTAGAATTGGCCTATTAAATGATAAAAAGGCATCAGCTGTAAGCCCCAATGCCGGTTACAAAATGTATATATATGACCTTGTATGCAAATTATTACATTGTATTACATTGACACAAACTAAATAAATTCAAATTGTTGTTTTCTCTCACACAGTATACCACTGTGATTTACTTCAGGATTTTTGTAACAAAGTATATTCTTTAAAATCTAACCTATTTTCAACTTCTCCAATATTAACCATAACCTTTTTTAAATATTGAAATGTGCATACATAACTGATAAAGTCGAGTGACAATCAAAAACTTTTATTAGGAAGGCTTTTATATTTTTAATCATCTATAGTGAGATATTTCAAAATCGTTTCAGCTGCTCTGTTGAGAATCATGGTACATCATTAGGTCATACAATAAAGATACAATGTCATGCCAAAAACTGCTTTCAACTATTGTTTGCATTCCAGTGTAAATAAACATGCTTTATTGGGATGTCAACTATTTTCATAACTGTTTTGAAGAAAGAATCTAATGTTTTCTTATCTACTTTTTCACGTATATCCATTTCATATGGTACGAATTAAGTGTATCCAGGATGATATTTCGACATTTATTCCACTTGAGAGTGTCTGGAGGACGATACTTAGGTCTTTTTTGAATTTTTGATCGATTACATATTTGTGTGTAATGGACGAGTTCTTCAACAAACGGTCGGCATTCCAATGGGACCAAATTCTGCTCCTCTACTTGCCGACCTATTCCATCACTATTATGAAACTGACTTTATAGCTGATCTGATCCGAAAGAAGTAACATCGTTTAGCTAGATTCTTTAATCACAGTTTCCGCTATATAGATGACGTAGTGGGATTTGGCACATCGCATCTACCCCAAAGAACTTGAGATAAAGGATACTACAGACATTGTGAAGTCAGCCACATATCTTGACCTACACTTAGAGATCGATGTTAAAGAAATACTATTGACCAAACTTTACGACAAACGTGATGAATTGTCATCTGAAATTACCAACTATCCTTTCGTCTGTGGAGTTTTCATTTCACAACACATATGCTATGCCAGAGCTTGCCGTAACAACGCAGACCTTTTGTATCATGCTAGATTTCCTACAATTAAGCTACTGGAACAGGGTTATGTTGCTACAAGATTAAAGTCATCATTACAGAAATTTTATGGTCGTCACGGTGTATCCATCTGCACTATAAAAACTGATTTATTCAACGTGTCATAGTTTTCCTTTCCTCGTTTGTCTACCCCGGACTTGACTTTTTATGAGCAACTTGGCGGGCGTTTCTAGAAAAACAGAGAACGCTTACCTTACCGGTGCACCTGGTCCATGCTGCCAGTTTTTCGTGGAATCTACTTCCTCATTTACTTTCGTTACTTTGTATGTATTATTTTAGTTACTTTATGTTGTTTGTTGTGTGTGTCTATTTTCCATGTCTGGTCTTTGTCACTGGAGTACATTATGTTGATATCCGCTATAATCTTGGTCCCCTTGATTACCCCTTCCTTCATGTTTACATCTTTACCATCACTATAATTAAAGACATATTTTTGTAAATATAGCAAATAGAATGAAATTCAGTACTATCAAAGTAGGCACGGATAACCTCTTTAATTATATGATCATGTAATATACCAGTAATATTGATGACATCAAAGCCTTTATTATTATGTTTAAGATTTAGAAAATGCTTGTTGTGCTTTCTGGACGATCAATGAACTAAAATGAAATAATTTGAACTTTGTCATATTTTGGACTGCTGAAAGAAATTGTGTTACATTCCTCTAGAATAGATACAGATGTTCCCGTGTACCGATCATTTTCACCCACATTCTGAATGCCACATTCCTGTTTTCTTCATGTAAGTCGGTAGATCAAATGGTTAGACTTTTGGGCGACATCAGAATCGAATTTCGACGGAAAAGTGGGACCATTAACAATGGACGCTACTGTATTTTTCGAGGAAAGTCTAGGATATGTAAATATCATTTGTTGGCATGACATTATTACCGATAGAAGGTTACTGACGACTTTTGTAATTGACAGTATTAGCAATAGTAGTGTTTTGAGAAACTCGATTTCGAATGAATATTGAGTCTTGAGGGTATGAGAAGGATTAGGAAATTGAATTATTTTGCCGTTAGGTAATCTCATTTTAGTTACACGTTATTAATAAAAGAAGTAAAACAAGGCGCTAGAAAACAGGTCTTTTGTATAAGACTTAAAGCAAGTAAAATGATTGACAGAATGGTGTTAAACATAGAGTGCCATCTGCATATAGTAAATAACAACAACGGACAAAGCAAAAAAAGGATACGCATATATTTGACTATATAATAGCATGGGACTGAAAGATAAAATAAAAAAAATCAAAACAGTCTCAAAAACGGTTATCTTCGGATATGCACTCCAATAACTGAAATAATATTAGAGAAATAATAAGAGAGATAATTTATATTAAGAACTAATATAAAACATTTATACATGTATGTAGTGTGTACAGGTGTAATATATGTGATGATAATTAAGTGTAATCAACATGAAAAAAGGTACATTAAATGTTTTAGTCCCCTGTCGTATTAGGTTCTTTAGTCGGCATCAGCTGGCTGGTTTTCAAAAAACCTTACTTCGCACACTGTTTTTAGGAAAATAGAATTGAAAGAAAATGAATCAAAAAAGGTGTTATTATTTGTACCTATTTCCCATCTTCTCCTAAACAGTTTTCGACAGTCAGTGAAATTACTTTGAAATACCGGTATTCGACTTTGGATGAAAAGACACTGTGCCTGTATGTGATAGATATATGTAATGACAAAGTGGTTATTTGTATTGTTTGTTTGATATTGATTAAATAAAATTTTAATTTAAACGTGCAAGACACTTCAAACACTTTTAAGCATCATCCGCGTTTTCAGCTTAAAGAAATTTGGTTATTTAACATTTCTCACGACTTCGGTAGGCGCCGCTTATTTTCAATATATGAAAAAAAGGTGTAGTTTACATGCTTGAATATATATTTGATATAATTATGTATTCAAAGTTTCATTATTATGTGAGTATTACCCACAGTCACATAATAAAATATACATTTACTACATTAAAACATCCATGAAATTATGAACATTGGTTAATAAATACAATGAAATGCTTCTCCGTCAGTGCAATATTTAAATCAATGAAATGAGCAGCATCATGCACACTTGTATCACAAATCCATGAACTCGTAAATCGTTGAAGTGTATCCATCTGCACCATGAACATTGATTTGTTCAGTGTGTCATAGTATACCTTACCTCTTTCGTCTACCCTGGACTTGACCACCTTGGTCCATGCTCCAAGATTATATCGGAGTTCGAGTTGCTTATTTACTTTTGCTGCTTTGTATGTATATAATTGTTTTTCATATCTGATCTTTTTCTCTGGATTCCTTTTTTTTATTGCTGCGAGAATCTTGGTTTCCTAATATTAGTCTTTGAAACATTCACTGCGATATAATTGATACGTTACGAATGTGCCCGTTTTTGAGGCATAGTGGAATAAAACAGGCATACGCTGACTATGACAGATTAACAAAATTCACCGCAAAATAAAATTCTAATAAGATTTTTTCTGGCAGATCTGACAATTCATTTCTTTTTCTAACAAAAGTAAAGACGAATACACTTATACAAATATCCTTGCCAAATTTTAACAAATTTGGTTGCGATAAAATGGTCGGGCAAAATCATTTTAAAGTTTAGTTGATAGATGTTAAGATATGATTATGTGATTCACAAGGGAAAATCCCAATAAATCAAAAGTAGAAAAATCGCATATTTCAAAACCTGTTAAATCAAACAAACCTCACAGAAAACGTGTGATAGTCATTTTATTCATTGTAAAACAACTTTATTGTGGAATGCGGCTTAAAACATTTTTAAAAAAGATTTCTCATCACCTCATGCATGCTTCGTTTGCATAAATATTTCTTTACCTTACGCTGAGATGTTTGAGGTTTGTTTACATAGGATTCTTGTTTCCCTCTCGGAAATAGCCATGGTATTCGGGTCCCCTCCAAAAATGACCATGTATGTTAAACCGTGTGATTCAGTTATATTATACATTGATTAAAAACGTACAAAATTGTTACTGAAAAAGTAACAGCGATTGAAAACCTGTATACACATATATTTCAACTGGGGATTGCCGGTTGAAAAGTGTGTACCAACTGTTAAATACGTCTTTCTGATCATTTACCTGCTAATAATAATCTTACTTCATGTAATGTTCGTATCTATTCTTTAAAGTTCCATTGAGCTCTTTACAGAGACTTGATCTTACTGGATGTGAAAATATCAAACTGTTAAATTGGAATACCTCCCCTTGAGCTATTCATATGTCATACGCAAATATTTTGATATCTTTCTATATTGATTCAAAATTAATATTTGTGGGAAAAATGACAAATTATCGTTTATAATATTTACTCTGACCTGATTTTCCTCATTTTACTCCTTGTGATAGGTGGTTTACAAGTATGTTTGTAATTAACTTTTAAATACTTATAAACATTTGTTTAATGATTAGTTTTGAAGAATTTTAGGGCATTTTTGTGTATTGTATATCTGCTTTTTTCCTAACTATGTATTTGTCGAAGAGACGATAATGGCGTAATGAGCCCAGGTAGCAAGAATCTTAAATAGGTTAGAGCAAATCTTTGTCAGTGTGCGTGTTATCCTACACACGTGTGCATGGAGCACACACTTTTTTAAAGACGATTTAAAGAACTGGATCTGTCCAACAAGATGTAAATACAATTCTTTGTAATTAGATGGTTGAAACTGTATACCAAAGTACTTTGAATAAATACTAGTCTCCGTAACCTTGTTTGATAAACATAGCTGGTCAATTAGTCATTTTACAATTTCCGAGTCACTAGACAACATCACGCTGTGAAGACAAACACTCGAGTGATTTCTGATTTTGTTTTAATTTTATTTTTGTAATGCCCCGAAAATTTGTACTGCTACGGAAAATTTACGTGTTTGTCCGTTTCCGTTTTTTTTTTTATAATATTCATTCAATTGCATGTCCGGAATTACAAAGTTAAAATGTCAAAATTTATATCAAACAATTAGGTGTTGATCCCGCACGGAGTAACTTTTTTAACTTTTGATTATTTTCTTATGATAAATAAGTGTCTCAGTAAATTGATTCATGTGTATATATTGCCGAACTCTGTATCAATAGGTGTGTTTTTAGCGTCACAAAGAACGTCCTATATCCTTGTGCCATCGGTTCTCGATAACATGTCAATGTTGTTTATCTTTTTTGTTGAACAACTTATTAGATAGCTACAATTTTGAAGTCATTATAAGAACTGATCTTTGTTCTTATTTTCTCAGACGGTTGGCGAGATGGCATGTTTACATTGTGAGAAAAACACAATTTAGTTAGGTGACCTATTAATGACTTTATGGGTACTACGTCATCAGCTCTCGATAGGGATATTACTTTCTGTGTGGAGGGCATGAAAAACATAATTGGAAAGTGAAAATAAAGAAAATAAATAATTTAATATATCTTCATCGATATTTCATATTTTCAGGGTCCATATATTACTTTCAGTGAATATTATAATTGATTAACTTTGATTTGGCCAAAATCTTTTTTTCACATCCTATAGTTTTTAGTTTGCTGTGATATGGTGTTCTAAGCATAGAAGCAAAGATATACAAGGTTATTCGTATCATAATTCGCCCAAAATTAATAGGCTTTTTATATTATTGCTTTCTATATCTCTTAAAATATTGATAACCTCATGATGTTTTTAACGTTTTCTGGCAAGAAATATTAATTTAAGATACGAACAGTACTGTGCACCATACATATGTTTACCACATACAATAACATTTGTTTACATTCAAAATGTGTGCTGGGAGAGGTGGGTGCTTAAAATATGAGCTTTGTGGGGTTAAAGAGAAAGGGAAAATAAAGGGGCACCGAAGTTTATTGGTAATATACATACCTTTATACGAAACATAGCGAAATCAAAGCCCGATAGAATCAAGGAAGTGTTCAGTTGGTTAATTCTTTGTGAATAGACCATGCAATTTTGCATCTTATGTCATATTACCTATGCACATCGCTATCGAGAACTCATGACTATCGATAACAGATGAATGCACGATATAGATAATAGTGTAAATGATGTGTCACATGCTGCTATTGAAAGATGTCAGAGCAAATCTTTATCAGTGTGCGTATTATCTTACAAAAGAACGTCCAAGATATTAACCCGGTCACTAGTTTTGCTTATGTTTACACTCAAACTTTACGTTTATTCCTGACCAAACTTGGTAGTATTAAGGTATGTGTCAAAGAGACTACCTTCAAAATGAATACAGACGTTTGTTGTCAACAGTTTACAATCATTTTGAACTGTTAGTCTATGGGCTGGGAGGGTCCTACGTGCACCCCCCACTAATCAACGTCATGGTGATTTTAGGTACCTTTATACCTCCAATTACCGAATCAATTTGTCGCCAAGGAATATTCTCGGATTTTTTTTAGTATTAGCCTATATTTCAATCCCGTTGGGTCAAATGCGGAGATTTGTGTGATTCAATGGTTTGAGCGTCTAAGACTTGCTTGGATAGCATGTGTGAACAAACTAAATAAATTTAGACATTATCGTGTAGCCCAATGGCTGACCTCTACATTGATGTAAGGAAAGTTGCGGTAACAATTAGGGTTATGGGGTAAAATGGAAAAAAAATCACCCCTACTCCGCCGAAAAATCGCTTAAATTGACATATTTTTCAATGTCAAAACCCTTAGAATATTAATATTTCAGTAAAAATGGCTTATTTGGTATTTTCTGTTTAGTATTATCACAATTTATATTTCTGGGATTCTTTTGATGATTTTTGGCGATTTTCATAGTCAGAATTTATCATTGCCACTTCTACCCATGACAAAATGCCTGAACAAGAACTAAAATGTTACTTTTTGGCATATAAACGGTGTTTAAAAGACATGTTGAGCACTATTGTTTTAATTATCGATGTTTTCAAAAATATCTGCTCATTTCAGGTGCGTATTTGTCAGTTTCAATATGACAATAATTAGTTTTTCAAAAAAAAGTGGAATTTTCGGAATTTCATATTTTCTTCAATTTCACCTATAATTGGCAATTTCTTTCAAATACCGTGCGAAAATTCCCCTTTTATGAAAAAAAAATCATTATTCAACGGGTCATAGTTTTCCTTTCCTCGTTTGTCTACCCCGGACTTGACTTTTTATGAGCAGCTCGGCGGATGTTTCTAGAAAGACAGAGGACGCTTACCCTACCGGTGTACCTAGTCCATTCTCCCAGCTTTTAGTGGAGTCCGAGTTGCTCATTTGCTTTTGTTACTTTGTATGAATAATTTTAGTTACTTTATGTTCTTTGTTGTCTATTTCTGTTTTCCATGTCTGGTCTTTGTCCCTAGATTACATTCTTTTGATTACCGCTATAACCTTGGTTCCCTTGATTACTCTTTCATCGTAATGAATGTTTTATGAATATTGTGATTATGTTTATTAGTACGTAGGCTGATATTTTGCATTGAATCTGACCAAGACATTCATTTTGAATCTTTGCGAGTTATTTTTTAGAATTTATTACTTCATTTGGAAAGCCAAATTGACAGAAACTTAGAAACATTTACATTACACTTAAATTGGGCTGATAATATTGAACATGTTCTGTTGCATGTAGTTTTAAATATTATGACTTTTTGCATATTTATGTTTGTAAAGTTGTTTTTCCAGATAAGCAGGTAAGTTTTATATAGTGAAGAGAATCTGCTTGGACCATGACAAGTAACCATGGCATTTGTCTTTTAGTGTATTTGTTCATTCATTTGACCGCAATATGCAATAACTGCTTTACATTAATCAGTAGCAGATCCAGAAACTCCGAAAAGGTGGGGAAATATGGCCTTTAAGGGGGCTCACTATTGGTATTATCAGTAATTTTCTATAAAATATTTTCTTGTCAAACATGAGGGGGACCCTGGGCCCCCCTTGGATCCACATCTGTTTTTGTTGAACTTCAATAAAGTTTTAATTATACAACACATGTATTAAGTTTGGTTCCTGTTTGAAGAGGACATATACACTTTAAAGGTGTACATAGCTCTGCCAACCACAATTAACTTAATTCATAGTTTTTGAAAGTGTAAATAAAATTTTGAAACAAAACTGCATGTTTTAATCTAGCAGACAATGGTAGTTCCATGAGTGACCCATACGCCTGTTGCAAATAAATTTCAAGTAATATGTAATTGATAGTATGTATCATTTTTTTCCTTTAGTTTTAATTATAACTGCTCTAGGTATGTATATCGTGACTATACCATTAATTATGTACATCATTTTTTTCAGGAAACCAAAGACCGGAAATGGACACTGGTTGAGATGCCAGACGATGAATAAATGAACAGACCAAAACCTATCTTTGAAATTGTGCTTAGCTTGTTGCTACATCTACATAATATAGAGAATTATACAATATTTTATCTCATGTTAAACCCGTTGTATGTGTACGCAATTTTTGCATTAAATATTCATAATTTAGATTATTTAAAAAAATGATATTGAAAAAAACATTAAAATAACATTATAGTGAATGGTTGTTGAAAACCTTATTATAACATTTCTCCAACCATGCATTTTTAAGAAATGTTTTTAGTCTTTTTAAGGAAACATTTCTAAAACATTTTTATGACGTGTTTGTGCTAGCTTGGAGGTTGTTTAATCTTCTACACACGAACGCTAGTTTACACCATGTCAATAATGCTATCATAGTTGGTGTCATGTAATCAAAGTCGTATAAAATTGTCGGTTTCAGAAGATGATGCGTTTTATGTTTTCTCGTAAAGTAAGTTGAGAAACCAAACAAGCTTTTCATCATGAATGGTTAATGATGATTGAAAAAAAAAATGCAAATGCCGTAAAAACTACACAAAATCTCCTAGTTTTGTTGATTTTAATACACTCTTGAACTTCTGATAAGTCTTGACTCATTCTGTGTTAGGTACCTACATTTAGGGGGTGAAGGGGTTATAAATAAATTTTTATCAGTGCGGTATTACTTTATTAGAAAAAAAAACACTTAACAAACAAAGAAATGAAATTTGTGTACCTTGCAGCGTTTTACACGAGCTGCTAAACACCATACTACAATTTCTTTGTAGAGAAGTATTAAATTATTTGGGCAATATAATTTTCATCCAAACTCAGAATATAAATTATCACGTTTAGAACAAAGCAACATTATTGAAATTGAATTTGGTTTGAAGCAGAGTTTTTTTTTTATCTATCAATCTAAAATATATACCATATGCGCGAATAGCTTTGATTCATTTACTATTCAAATATAACAATACATTGTTGTACAAAGGTACATATTATCCCACATTCATGCAATTCTTAGGTAAGTTTTCTGTGTCGGTACGGGATAGGAGCAAACATGTATGTATATATGTTAAACCTTTTACCTAATTTCAATATAAACTTGCCTTATTGTAAGGCTACGCTATTATTTCCGATGTTTTACATAATACAAAACATGCTTTTTTGTTTTATTTACGATGAATTTCTAATTTATTGTTACTTGTAGAAGCGTTTCATATTTCATAGCACCTTTAAAATTGCGATGGATTTGTATAACATCGTGTAAACAAATGAAATAATAAAGCCAAAACCAGTAGATATTACCTACATGTGAATATCAATTTGCTACACTGCCATTGTTTCTTTCGCATTTTATATCTTAATCTTTTATTTGTCTTCCAGGAAAATAATGTACAGGCGTGTATATTTAAATATATTTACCAGCATCTCAGCTATGACCTTAGCTTTTGGAAGACTCAAAGAAATTGGCAGATTCCAGATAGATAAACAAGTAAACGTTATGAGTACTGCAAAGCCTATTCCAACCAAATCTTTGATACAATGTATTAGTTTATGCCATACCGATTATAATTGTATGTCTGGCAGCTTTGATTCACAAAACAAAGAATGTTTGTTGGATTTACATCTTTCATTCGACATAAACAGTGTTAATGTTGTAAAGATCTTTATAAAAGATGATGGTAGGTTTATCTTATTATAAGTTAAAGTTTAGTACTCTGTAAACAAACAAATAGAACTTTGATCAGTGGCATTATCCTTCTACACATGCGTATGGCGTATTCTCTTATATTTTTATGCCGGAGCTTACCGACATTAGACGGACTTTTTGTATTGCCTTAGATCTCTGACACTAAGACTTTTGGAACAGGGTTATTTTCCGCAAGATGTGAGTAATCATATCAAAAGTTTATAGGTCGTGTTCAAACATCAATGGATCGTTATGCTACATTCATCTGCAAAATTGAGAACCAATTTGTTCACAATAAGTTCGTTGTCTATCCTTTCTTCTGTCTACCCCGGACATGTCATTTTATGAGCAACTTGGCGGCTGTTTTAAGAAAATTAGAGGACGATTACCGTTCCGTTGTGCCTTGTTCTTGCTTCATGTTTTGGTAGACAGCAGGTTGCTCATTTATTTTGCTATTTTTCTGCTTGTTATCTTTGATATATTATGTTCGTGTTGAGATTGTCTTTGTTCCCTTGTCTTGTCGTTATCCTTTGATTGTTTTTTGCACCCTTGTACAATCTCCTTATATTAAAAAAAAAGAGAACATTTATTTGAATGACTTGTTTAATCATTTTATGATAGGAATAAATGACGTTTTGTTTTTAATAATGACTTTATCATCGTTCATATTAGGTAAGCCCGCTAGGGCGAGCTCTGATATTAACCGTGATGAAGTCACCGTTTAAAACAAAATGTCATTTACTCCTTTTATCGGCAAATTATCGGTAATTTATAAAAGAAAACAACGCTCGTTATTTGAAATTATTTAAATATATTACCCAAAATCATTTCTTAATGGGGACTACTCAATTGGGTGACCACTGATCGTCATGATTTGTGATATGGTCCTGTCAAAATTTAGCACGTACGTCAGTTGATGAAAGGATGTAACAAGGGAAGGTTGGCACACCACAAAATCAATTTTTCACCACATTACAGTACTTTATAGTAACTAGTTTAGAAGATAATATAAACATGAGTTTCATAACTCGTAAGAGCAATGTGGTTTTTCAATTTCATTTTTCCTCAGCGAGAGAGCAGACGATTTACCTGTACTGGCACCAGTACTAGTACATGTACAAAACAATTGTAAGAATGCAGCAAATTTAAATTGTGGTTTGAGAAAAAGTATACCGTATACATTTATTTGCCATTTCAGGATAAATGTTAAGGATAGTTGTGATATTGTTGTACATGTATCGTATTTCGTTTGTATTTTTCTTTATAAAATATTGTTTACCTGTTGCAAGTACAAATTTGCCGGTCGTTTCAAAGTCATAATAAGACATTATTTCATTGGCTTAAAAAAAGCGAATTCCTACGCGGTAATTGCTTATTGCAAACTGACAAGACAATTTCTTGTATCAAGTCAGTTTGCTGATCAAAGCATTATCAGCAAGTACACAGCAAAGGAATTCTGTTAAAATCACCGATAAGATAATTCATATTACTTTGAAAGGTAAGTAAAGGATAATTTAGAATAGTTTGAAAACGAATATAGACAATTATTATTAAATTTTAGAGCGATATCTGTGTCCTTTTGGGTGGATTTATTACAACTCTGCCTGCTTTTGGTTTAGTTCAACGGTTGTAAGCTGGTATGATGCCGATGTGAGTCATTTCTAGTATTCAAGATTTTAATATAACTTAAAATATTTATGTATATATCTGCAAAAATGCCGAATCCTGACAATGATACAATTTCAATACGTCATAATCCTGACACATGATAAGAAAGTGTCAACGGAAAACAAAGACGATCTGCATACACAAAAACCGACACGAATAAAAAAAGTACAATAAGGCAAACAATAAGTAACACAACATTAGGAATAACTATCAATATGAACCCCCAGATAAAAAAAACACGGCAGGGACATCAGGTGCTAAGGAGTAGGAAGCATGCCCTGCTCCGCTATCGGCACCTGTCATTTTGCAAGTGAGTGAAATTCGATAAAAGTCTAGTAAAAATGATGCAGATCCCAGACAGGAATCAAAGAGGGTTCCCATCACGAACAATTAAACTTTTAGCGGTATCATTCAGTTCAACAATGTATCATGATTTAAGTAAGGAAATAATGTGGTGTGGAAATAATGTTTAATTTTTCAAAATAGACAAATTGTGTGAAGATAACAAGAAACAAAATAAAAACAAAAAGAAAACAATAAACAATAATAAACAAAACAAAAAGAAAAGAAAACAATAAAAAAAAAACAAAAAAACAAAAAACAAAAACAAAAACAAAAACAAAAAACGTAGAACATGGGACGATATAAACTATATATAATAACGCCAGGACATCAATTCTTATTACACTTAATAAAACAAAGCAATAAATAACGCAAAAGTCATACACCGTGTTACATATTTATTAGAATGTTGTTTGAGGTCATTTATCATTCAAAGCTAATCGTAACACCAGCAAACTAGCCTGATCTAAAAAAAAAAGAATTAAGTCAGTTTATAAAGGGCATCTGCCAATAACCGCGCGTTATTCCTGCTTTTTGACGAGTCTATGTGATCCAAACGTCTCTTTAAATGGAAAATATAGAGTTTTGTTTTATAATACAATGTCCGGAACCGCCTTTTCAGTTAAAATCTGTGTCGCCAATGCTGGGCTTACCTAATCTCAACAATGATAAAGTCATTATCTAATACAACATGTGTTTTATTTGGTAGTTAAATATACGAAACTTGTCTTTGCATTATCCTCAGTTTTCAGGAACAAAACCTTTTTGATCGAGGAGTAAGGACGAAACACAAAGGTATCATTCATAAGGTGTCTCGATTAGGAAAACCAATTAAAATGCACAAAAAAAGTTCTGAAATGATGCTGCCCATTTGTGTTGAAATATACCGAAATAATGAACCGTAAAGAAAGCAGGAGGTTACGCGCTATGAAACTATGTTAAACCCACCTTAAATTTCGAAAGACAGGACAATTGCAGTGGTTTTCTAACTTTCAGTGTTTTGTCCTGATATTGTTATTTGTTATAAGTATTTTCCTCTTAGACTATTCCTTTTGGCTATTACCTAGATGTTATCAGGTCTGTTATTTTGTTATTACCCTTTATGCAAATAGAATATCAAGAATATTTCATATTGCATTTCTCTTATCTTTTTTAGCAATCCTGTCGTAAATATAACTCAAGCTTAACTGTAGTTAATCCACAAGAGACAACGGAATTCCTTAGAAATATGACTCATAAATTCGGTTATGGTAAGTGCACCAAGTCATATTGTTTTTTTTTTTTTTAATTTTGAATAAATATCAGCATATTAACTCAGATGGAAAACAATCAATTCAAATCTAACATTAAACAGGAGCATTTCGAAAATTTAAAATTTGGTCAAAATGCGTAATAAATTGTATCGCCATCTTTATTATTTGTTTTTCTCGTCAAAGTTATCTATTTTTTTCAATCTGTTCCATTACTATTATTTATGTAGATATTGCAAGCTTTCTAGCTCAATAAATTGCAATTCAAATATATGAATTTAAGCAAAAACTGTTAAGGTACATGTATATCACACCTTATCTGTTGCCTACATATTCAAGTACGTAAACAGGTAGACAACAAGTATAAACAACAGTTACATGAAAGATGAAAATATTTTTTTTTAAATATATGTTGTTTTTTTTAAGTAGGAGTCTATAAACATCAGACAGGAGGTGATTCATGCATGTCCAAAACCCACCGAATTCGGTTTTATTTCTTGTTCAGAAACCATTATAGATCATATAACCAGTCTTAGTTTGTTTTTCATTTGAGGGTAGCGCTTTTGAGATAAAATTTAAATATATTGTGCATGAAATTGGAACTTTGCAAGAGTTAGCGTTCTGATTTGGTTGATTTAAGTGAGAGGTAAAAGTGTAGTTTTCTCAACATTACAGATCTAAGTGAGAAAGGACTATTATCACATAACAATATAGTATATGTAGATAACAAAAAACCATAATCTTATCCATTGGTTTTTCTATACCTAGAATCACCTTACCATAGGCAGCGTCTGACTTTTATATGGAGTGGTACTTAATTCATGACTTTGTTGTTTCTTTTAATAACAAAATCACAAATATGACTTATGATTATTGCTACAAGCTTCTATAGCAGTGGCAGACCAATTTCTACTATATGTTTTTTTAACGTTTTAGTATAGATTAATATAGTTACTGAATCTAATTTTATTTTCTATATAAGATTATTGGGTTAGTGGATCTCTCGAAGAAATAGAGGGAAGTTCACATTGGGCTAGTGGTGTGTCTCCTGTGAGTGTAACGGACACAGAACCTGGAGACGATGACTGCATTTTTATTACAAGAACCACACATGAACAGCTATATAATCTGTGTGACTGCTACGAAAGACTACGATTTATCTGCGAAACAAAGTATTGTTCCAAATTGTCAATTATTTACATATTCTTTACAAGAAAATTCCCATTCGCCATAAAATCTCAAATTAAGTTTTGTTGAAACCAATTTTAAAAACAAAAACGGGACATATTTAATAAAATTTTCTTCAGTTATTTCTTAGAGCGAAACTTAGGACCATCCTTTGATTACCTAAGGACATGTCTGATACCACAAGCTACCCTAGGACCGTGTTAGAAAAGGTTTTTTAAGTGTTAAATACACCACTTGATAAATGTGTTATTCGATTTTGTTAACAAAAATTATCAAAGTTGTCGGTTTAGCAAGTAATTCTGAAAATGTTGTAGACAATAATCTCTTACCAAACGTATTAGACTTCACTCAACATAACAATTTTATTTTTCTCCGTATAAGATCTCTAAAAAAGCAAACTCTTAATGAGCATCATTTTAATCTTAACCGATCAAGTTGAAGTGAAACTGCTTAATATTGATAACAGCGAAAAAAAACTTTAAATTTCTTGTTGCTTACAAGAGAAAAAAAAATGTAAAGGCTATGCATATTTGTTGAATATTCAACATATTCATCACACGTATACATTTAAAACTTTGCATAAAATACAAATCAATTTTAAAACATACTTTATTTCAGATATTTTGGAGCAAGAATCATAAAATAATGTACTCAGGATCGTGAGCAATCGTTTTATTACAGGATTGTCATGTTATACGGTAAAGTTAATAAAGAAGATGTGGTTTGTAAGTTGATGATTTCATATTTGATAGAGGCCGTACACTCAATTCATTTGACACTTTTGGATTGAGAAAAAAAAAAGATATTTTGATGACCAGAATCTGTTATTTTATTCGTACGTACAATGTATTTAGATGTAAAACAAGTCATAATATTATTATTGACTCTTATCTGTTTTAATTAATGTGTTATTCAGGTAATCAAACTATTGACCTCTATTTCTTTATAACTTTCATTTATATAAACTAATTGATTAGTAGTTTCTTTTGAAGTGCATGTGACAGTAAACTCCCGAATATGTTCAGAATACTTGCTTCGACTGTTATCTTAAAACAGACTCTCAGCGATTCAAAAGTCGTAGATTAAAGTTATACAGTTAATCGACATACTTTGGTTATTCTTTGAAAGTAATGACGAAAGGCTTTTTATAACTGTTAGTTGCATTCATAATATTTTTGCCAGTTGTGACCTGAACGTCATACAACCACATGGGTACATACCGTAATTGGCATATTGTCAGGGCATCTGACCACAAATTAGATATAATATTCTTAGTCGCCTTTAAGCAAGATTGGTTCATATCTATTTAAAACACCCAAGTCCTTAAACTCTGTTGGTAAATGATTCAATTGTATGAATTGTTAAGTCAACCCCGGGTACCGCAAATGAATAAGATCATTACATATATTTATCAACATCAAGCTCATTGTTTCAGCTTTATAAATTGCATATACACTAAATATTCTTGAAATTAATGCAAAATATGTGCCCTTTTCAATCACAAAAATCGTGTGAATTGATATATATTTTTTGTTCAATATCAAAACCTGCTCTGTATGTATTCACCATTTAAAAACGTCTTCTGTCTTGTTGGTGTTGTTATATCACAGTAGATACATAGGTGGTATGATTGGTTACTTGTGGAGATTAATATAGCATAAGCAACATTAATGTGAAGTGTTTTCAAAACGGTTTTGTCAATCATCATAAGAATTAGACTCGACGAGTTCAAATTTTCAAGTTAAATTACAGTATATGACCCCGATTTGCTGTGATATTTGTGCTATCTGCTGCATTCGGAAATACGTGTTTGGTTATGCTTCAATGTTTTGTTTTCCTTGTGTTTCCTTTTCCCAGAATATATTGTACTCCGCTACTTGCTGATCTATTCCTTTACTCTTATGACGCTGATTGTATAGCTGATCTGATCCGATAGATCGAACATCATTTAGATTGATCTTTTAATCTCAGTGTCTGCTATATAGATGGCGCATTATCGTTAAAAAATCCTAGTCTCTGGGATTTGATACATCGCATCTACGTCAAAGAACTTTAGATAAAGGATACTATAGACACTGTGAAGTCGGCCTCATACCTTGATCTACACTTAGATATCGATCATAAAGGAAAACTTTTGATCAAACTGTACGACAAACGTGATGACTTATCATTCAGATTTGTTAACTTTTCTGTCATCTGTGATAACATCCCTTCAGCACCTGCATATGGAGTTTTCATATCACAATTCATCCGTTATGCCACAGTTTGACGTAACTATGCAGACTTATTGTATCGCGCTAGACGTCTTACAATTAGACTTCTGGAACAGGGGTATGTTGTTACAAGGTTAAATTCATCACTACAGAAGTTTTATGGTCGTCATCATGAACTCGTGGATCGTTACAGTGTACATCTACACCATGAAAATTTAACTGATTTCTTCAACGTGCCATATTTTCCTTTCCTCTTTCCTCTACCCCGGACTTGACTTTTTATGAGCAACTCGGTGGGTGTTTCTCGAAAAGCAGAGGATGCTTACCCTACCGGTATACCTGATCTATCTCCCAGTTTTTAATGGAGTACGAGTTTTTCATTTACTCTAGTACTTTGTATGCATTGTTTAAGTTCCTTTATGTTATTTGACGTGTCTGTTTTCCATGTCTGGTCTTTGTCCCTGGATAACATTCATTTGAATTCCGCTAGAGTCTTGGTTCCCTTGATTACCCTAAACCACAATACCATTTTTTCTTTCCGTATAACATATTTTTCCTAAACTTTGAAGAAATAAAAAAAAATAATAAATTTTGTAATTTCTATATTGTTCTCGAAAAAAAAGAGTAATAATATTTGCTATGTTGATCCTATCTAAATTATTTCTCTATCAAATGCTATCATATCGTAGCTAACAGCAGATATACAACGTTCTGTTGAGCAAATATAATCAGTATTCTTTATTGCCTTGACTCATCAAAGATTAACATGAACACTTTGATATGGATGCTTGTCTAAACACACTATAAAATATTTACTAGAATTGAAAGGCAAGGACATCAGCCGAGAGGTAAAAAGATTTGCAAGTACATTTATTTTCTATGGAGTGTTTATACAAGTTTTAAAAAATATCCTAAATTCCTATCAGTGAATCATTATTGTACGTTTTTAACGAGAATTACGAAGTAATGAAAATTTTAACGGTCAACAGAATCTTACATATGTCCCTCTGTGTAATTTCATTCCGGGATTTTTCATATAATGTATTGTTTACCCGCCAAAGGTTTTTTTTCTTTTTTAATGAAGTACGTAGTAGCGGCGTTGTTGTGCCGCATTCCATTTTATTTTATTTTCTTCCCTTTTCAACTGTCTTACAGACATTATTTATAAAAGGTTATAAGAGCTTTCACTCAACGTTATGCCGTTTTATCTCGTTATTTGGTATGTAGTTGTATACTATAGTGAATGTTTCAACCGGGAAAATTAGCATTACTTGCACGAATATCTTTCATTTTGTACCAGTGGAAAAGTAAGCAGAGGAGAGTAAAGGATGTTGAATTAATGAAATATGGACCAACTAATGATCTGCTACTGCATGGATGATCAAAGGTTTTACTGATTTATTGCAGAGAAATTGAAGGCTCAAAATTAAAAGTCAATCTCTCTATCAAACCACTTTTTATTAAACTTTTTTATTGTGAAAGAAAAACAGAGAGAAATTGTACAATAAAAAATATTGTATAAATACCAAATGCATACGAAAGTGTATTTCAATAATGATGCCATGTTTGCAGCCTAGAAATATATGTGTTAACTCCAAATAAAGAAAGAGCCAAGTCTTCTGTCTTCTAAGGATCAAACATTGAACCTATTCGAAAGAGTAATCAAGGGAACCGAGGTTATAGCGGTAATCAAAAGAATGTAATCCAGGGACAAAGACCAGACATGGAAAACAGACATACACAACAAAGAACATAAAGTAACTAAAATCATACATACAAAGTAACAAAAGTAAATGAGCAACTCGGACTCCAATAAAAACTGGGAGCATGGATCAGGTGCACCTGTAGTATAAGCGAAACCGCAAATTAATTTTTAAAAAATGTAAACGAACAATTTTTGTCTAAAAGATTTAGAATTGAAATATAACTTATAGTGTTGAATTCATATTAGCTCAGCTTTAAAACGATTTCAATTGTAAATCTACGTATAGTTATTACCATTCTTGATCTTGACCTCTTAAGGATTCCGACATTTAAGTACCAGTCCATATAAAATTCAAACCATGCCAATAGTAAAGTGATTCATGATGTAGAATAACCCACCAACCAGACAATGGTTCTTCAGTCGACATATGCTATATTTTTACATCACAATAACCATTTCTGTTTTCAAATCTGCACTTTTGAGAAAATCATACGTTCATCTCCCACTAAAAGCCACCAAATAGAATCAAATCGCGAACGATAACTCTTGCAAAATACCAATTTCATGTACAATCTATATAATGTTTATCTCAAAAGCACAACATCCAAATGAAAAAAAAACTAAGATTGGTTATGTAATCAGTAACTGTTTCTGAAAATTAAAATTGAATTAAGTGGGTTTTTGACATGCATGAATCACATTCTGTCTGATTGTCAGAAAGACTGCTACTTAAATGGTTGTGTATACTCACGTTGAGAGTAAATATTTTTTATTGGATTGTTGGTCTGACATACATTAAAATAAAAACAATAGAAGGAGTTCGATTGACAAGGCATGAAGAAAACAAAGACCACAATTCCTTGTATAACCGCCTTTAAAAAAGAATCCACCAGTTTTTGTTTTATTCTGAGAGGCAATGTTTGAGCATTACTAAATAGACAAGCGCTACCTCAAGCAGATACATTTACATATCTTGGCAGATGGCTGTACTTGCTACTACTACATTAAACGATGTTTGTCAAAAGCAAGAGCTGTATTCAACAACTTGAAGAATGTATGAAAATCTATACAATACATTTCACACATCCCTGGATTACATGTCTGGTCTTTGTCCCTGGATTACATTCTTTTGATTACCGCTTTAACACTGGTTCTCTTGATTACTCTTTGACTATTTCTAACTATGCAAACCGGAAAACACACAAAAAGACCAAAAAACTACTGAAAAATACCAACTTAGTCATTTAGTACTAACGTATGTTTAACATTGAAAAATATGCCAATTTCAGCAATTTTACATTGATTGAACATTACTCTGTACAGTAGAATGTAGAAGTTTGAAGAATAAAACAAACAATGAAGTTTTCATCACAAAGATACACAAAATTACCAAACAACATACAATTGCTACCGTTTATTATTTTTTTTTGCGGCACAGTGATTTGTCAATAAGAGGTTTAAGTGTACCTAAACATCATATTGGAGATGATGTGTGGGGAAGGGGGTGCATTGGATTTTATCTTACCCGACGTACCTATATCATTTCTGCGTTTATTCTCTTGTATTTTAACTGTTCAAAGACTAAACTATTGTACATTTAACATCTTCCTTAATTTTGTGGGGTTTAAATAAGGTAAAAACTTTTTTTATTATCCGTTTTATTATGGTGTTAAAAAAACTAAGCAAACACAACTCTCAGCAAACAAAGTGATTGTGCGCAAAAGACATGTCATTGACTGTCTAATTAAGAAAAATAGTCTTGAAAATCCGCTAGGCAACCTAATATATTCACTGATCATAACATGCAAGAACGATATAGTTAACGATCATTATCTGTGCTAATTTCCTTAAGTATTACATGCACTTTAAATGATGCATTATATGTCTCTCTCATCTATTTAACGGATACAAACATTTCACAAGCATCCTTACAAACAACGGTGTATTGCTGGGTCTGCCAAACTAAACCGTTTTGAAATCCCTTCTTCTTTACTTACGTCAGTTAAAGGTGAGCGTAAGAACCTCTTGTACATTGAAGTCAGTCAGATGTTGATTTTCAAAATTCAAAACACCTACCGCACTGCCTTTCTTCTATAAATCTATCTTTCCGTTTGTAACAATATACAAACTTTTTTTTATTTTTCTGCCTAGTACACCACACTTCCACTTGACGAATTCTAGTTACCTCTTTGTGATCTTATTCATCAATGTTTCTATGAAAAAGTAGTGAACAAAATGTTTATCTAGTTTAAGGCTTGTTTTGTGAAAAGCTACACCGAATATAATAAATGGTAATCCGATGGTGATGTTAAAATTTAGAAATGTCTGACAACATTATGTACACTGGACCAGAAACTGGCTTTTTAATACAAATATTTAGGACCAGTATAATAAGAAGTTCAAATAGACTTTGTGTGTGAAGTATTTATATCCAAAAAGCCATCTGTTTACAAGAACCCGATTCTATGTTTATCAGTGGAAAGTACAAATTCGTATAGTAAACATAATACCGCAAATTTAAAACAAAAATGTCCTATGAAAAAGTAAGTTTAAAGTACAATAAATACAAATGTTGATTGTTAAGTTGTGGTTTATAGGGGAATAATAAAAGCATTTCGTTTTATGTTCTCCAATGATATTTCAGAGAAAAAAAAATCTAAGTATTTATTTGGTTCAGCAAATCCATTAATTCACAATCGAAATAAGTCTTCCGAAAGTTCGTTTTTATATTGGAATCAGATTATTATTATTATAATGAACATTTTAATCAATATTTTTTAATAAGTCTATCTATGACATTTGTTTAATATTAGGACTAAGATATGCATCCGCAATCACTCGTCTACTTCTTTTTGATATTAAGTGTAATGTCAAATCTTATTAGTGGTTGAATTATATGCCATTATCAATACACGTTTCATGTTTGTTATGTTATGAGAAATTTCTTATTATATATGTATTCATAGCGTCGTAATGGCCGAGGTTCTTCATGACCGTATACTTCTAATGACTTCTTGACATACTGTTGGTACTACACTGGCAGCGTTGTTTTTATCAAATAAGTTATATTCAGTAAACATGTATATATGTTCAATTGAATAAGAGAAGGAAAAAGGGGCTTCGTTTACAACAGATGCTTCGACAGTTTTAGCAAATTACTTCAAAAATATTTTACTTGGGAATCGTTATTTACAGTTTTTATATCATATGTGCTTTAATTTTAGATTTATAAACATTATTACCTTAAAAGTAAGAAAATATTAAGATAGAATACAAGACATGTTACTTCTGTAGTCACACGCAAAGCCTTAAATCATATTATTCTGATCGCTTAAATTTGTTTCCAATATAAATGTGGCCTACTATTTACTAAATGATGGCTTTACAATCGATTCCTTAGGACACAAGCTTGAACAGTGCACATGCAAACGGATTGAAAATGTGTTTGTAATGTTGATAACTTTATATTTATAAAAATATACTTGAACACTTTAAAAAAATATATTTTGAAATAAAACACAAAATTTAGAGAAAGAACGGAATATACTTCAAAAGTTTTATTTTGAAATTTCCTTAAGGTTCATCATTACCTTTTGACAAATATGCCATCGGTTTTACCAATTAATTCCCTCTGATTACAGACATACCTGTGTATCTTGGTGCATTTTAAGGCATTGATTTTAAGTAAAATTATTTGAAATTAATGTGAATTGTTCATATCTACGGGATGCTATGCCAAAAAAAAATCTAGATACACAGATTTGTCTGTAGTCAGAGGGAAGTTAGTGTAACTGAGGCCATCTTTATTATATATTATTTTCGTTGTGCAAAAGGTAAAATAGAAAATAAGTAATATAACTTAGTTTCGTTTGTGAACAAAACGTTGCATTATGTGTATCACAAATTGCATGTTTAATAATAAATTAGAAAAAGGGGAAGGATTTACTGTCTGATAGAAATCATTTCGTGAGTGTTAAATTGTGAATGTTAAATGTGAGGTGGAATTTTTTAAATTTCAAATTGTGTATCGTAAACAGTAAATCGAGGTTGTGTTTGATAAATGTTGAGATCGAAAGTAAACACCAATCTAGTACTGTTACATGGTAAGTAAAACATGTTATTGGATTTTTTTTACAAGATTGTTTAACAAAGTTATAATAGTTCAATACAGTTATTTTATTGCAATAATGAATGTAGAAAGTTTGTCCGTGCAAATACAGTTGTGTGGGGGTGTCATTTTATGAAAGGGGACCTGTTTTCATTATTTATATTCAATGGTAATATAATCATCGCAACACATATATGATATGTAGATGGTTAGGAATGACTGCATCATGGAATCACATCAACCATATAGCTAAAAGTATTATTTCGATAATTGATATCGTTTTGACTAACGAATAATACCATACTGCACAAACATACACAATTTCATTCTTGAAAGTCTCGACAAGTTTTGAGATTGGCCTAATGTTAGTTTTCAAAAGCAGATGAAAAGGACTTTAATTTACTCAAACTCTAATAGAGTATATGTTTTCCCCAAAAATAACCAACGTTTACCGGTTCAAAAGTGATTATGCAGAATGTGATTGAAATAATATTTAAGTATTAATATGGATACATGAGTATATGAAGTCTTATTTTCTTTACATGTATATTTGAAACAATAATTATTTTCCTAATTTCCAATTTCATTCTTTCCAAATTGAGTATTTTGAATCAATCAATCATATGGCGTGTTATTAATCAAATTGAATTAATAAGAAATGCTCTCTATAAACATAGAAGAAACTAGATCCCAACAAATTGCATGGCGTATTGGCCGTTCACTGATCATTTGGTTAATTTTAATACGATGGTTATCTATCACACATTGGACCAATGTAGCGAGTTATATATTATAAAGTAAGTACGCAAGTTTGAATAATGGAAATTACCTAAGTTCTAGTTTGGATTGTGGTTTTAAAAGAAGACAAAAAGCACTTTCAACAACCCTTTGAATAGTAAACAATTAATTTCAATAATAATAAATTTTGGCGAGCATTTTCACAGGTTTGAGTCAAATTCTCACGACTTAGTTTTTGTCAAGCCAGTGAGCTGTTACCGTCTGTATACTACAACAAACATTTAAACATTTAGCTATGGCAATATCGCAGTCCATTATTCAAGAGGCTTGTATTTAACGATGGCCTCATGGATACAATGTCTCGAAAGCTAGGGTTTTTTTTTTGTTTTTTTAGAGTAGGTGTAATTGCGTTTAAGTGTTTCCAATTTAAATACATAGGTATTGCGATTTCCTTTAAACAATCGAATGCTAATTTTGTTGAATATTTGGAACCGTTTTCAAAAACAATTCGGACAAGAGTGAATCTGTCCGATTTTGATTATTACAAAAATCGAGGTTTATGAAATTGACCTAAAATACATTTGGAGAATTTTAATTTTGGTTTACAAATATGTAACCACCTACTAAAAAACGGATATAATATGAAAATCGCAAACAGCTCTGAAAATTCTCTCCTATTGTTATTAACTTTAGATTGCAAATTATGGTGTGTGAATTAATTTTATTATTTGTGTTCGATTGTTTTGTGCATAATATCAGCAGAACAAAGCCATGTTTGATGAAGTTATAAGTCTTTGTCAAATTGTAACAAATCAAGAAAATATTAATCAAATAGTACAAATACGTCCAAATACATTCATAATTTGAAATTGTGCAGGGAATTTGTTAAGATTCATTATCCAACCAGCTGAAAATATGAAAAATCGAAGTAAAAATTTTTAAAAATTCAATAAGAAATTGACCTATGATTACATATTTAGTAGCAGAACAGAATATTTTTCCATGATAACCATTGTTTTTTTCCTGTTTTTTTTATTGTTTAGTTTGAGGGGTAACTACATTTCGTTCATTGTTCCATATAAGCTTTTCCAATCATTTCCCAATAATTTTGACTAATGACTTGAATAACAAAATCTTCAAACAATGCCGTCCAAGCAACCTGAAAAAAGTATGCTTGGTTTTCACAAATAATCAATATCTTTTTTTAAAAGTGTAGAAACCAATGAAAATTAACACATCATATGTCATTTTCTGTTCTACAAATAATGTTTAATCATGACTGTAGATTGTTTAACGTATAACAATAATGCTAACCATTGGTGTTCCCGAAATATGACATTCGCATTCACAAAGAGTAACTTTACGTTTTTCCTTTGTTTAAAGCAATCAAGATTAGCTTAAACATATTTAAATTAAACATGTCTTAATCGTTTTTAAACGCAGGGTTCAGACTAAGTCACTACGCATTTTCAATTTAAGTATTCTGAAAATATTTTTCGTACACATTCTAGAACATGGGTGTATACATAGATGCTTTTTTAAAAAAATATCCTGTGCATCCTAATCAAGGGACAATTTTCCAATGGATAGTGGTAGGGGTAATATTCATACTTTTTCAAGTTGGATATTGGGTGGATACTTGGTCAACAGAAGGTTCACAAACTAATAAAATATCAACAATACAATCTGCTTTGATAAGGATGATGTTCAATGTTGCCAAACTTTCCAAGATAAAGGAGAAAACACACCAGGTAATATGAATGTATGTCGATCTTTGGCTATTATGGGACCTCGTTGATTTAGATTGATGTTAATACGCATGTATTTCATTTGTAACAGCTGTGTACCTGTTTTAAATGTTTACAATACGTGTATAAAATCAGAAATAAAGATTATGTTGACAAAAGATCATACACGGTGGATCTTCAGTACTGATTTGACAACAGTTGCCATCCCTCTTATAGAAAATATTTTGCTGCATGTTTATATTGCAATAGACCGGAAACAAATTTAAACTTAATATAAGTGAAAGGTTTTATACATAATCAAACCTGGTTTACCCAGTTCAAATCATAACATATACTTCATACCTCATTCTTTAATTTGTTTAAATTGAGTTGTAAGGCAAACATTAGGATGAGTATTCACTACTTTTTAAATTGTGTATTTTCTGTCAATTCGGATCAAGTATTTTTGAAGTTCTCTCTTTTAGGCATTTTTGTTTCTATCAATTTTATGGGGTGATTACTAATGTGAAAAAGCAAAACAAAATATTAAAAAAAAAAAAACAAAACAAAAAGAATATTCTTGCATTAAATTAAACTACATATATAATTATGCAACACGATGTCTGAAAAAAAACATTACATTTACAATGTCAGCCATTAATATAAGTTATAATAGCTTAGTAAAAATGGATAGAGATAAAAACAAATTTCTATTTAAACATGTATAAGTCATTATAAAAAAAACTAAGATAAAACTTGTACATTCCCTCGGCTCTTATTCCAATTTAGGGAAATTCTACATGTCCATATAGCTTATGCCTCATGTATGTACTATTAGTTTTCTGTGTATTGTGTCCTTCATCATTGTTCTTTTATTATTACATTTCATATGTTCATGTCATCTTTAATGTTACACATATTACATTATGAATGAAAAAGAAAAGATTAGTAATTGATACCTAGCTACTTCCCGTTTCTATTTTAATTATTTGCTAAGGTACAAAAATGGAGACTCTAGCTACATGTATTTGTCAATATAAATTATGCCAATAAAAACACAATGGTGGTGTCTTGAATTCTATCCCGAATGTATTAAGTACAAAGTACTTGGTTTCAAATGAATATATACGTGTTGGTTACTTTGAAATTTATCAGTCATTTAAGAATATTTGTTTGCCGTTTATACAATTTTGATGTTTCAACAGACCATTGGAAATATACTAGACACTGTTGGTCTTATTAGCAATACATTTGTAATTGTACCAAAATATATATACTAAGAATTCATGTTAGATTATGTGATATAAAAATTTTTTTCGGTAAAATAAAAGATTCGAACGGTAATTAGAAACGGGTTTAGTTGAAAACATCATATAATCTGATCTTTATGAATGCTATGTAGCTGAAACTGGATAGGTAATGCAAATAAAACTTAGTTTAATCCACCGTTTTACTTTGAAATGCTTGTACTAAGCATTTAAATCTGATCTCTCTTCCCAACTTTGATCATGAGGTTTGTGTTTTTTTTCTCACTAAATACTTATATTTAACACAATAAAGTAAATTGTATTAAAAACTCACAAGCATGCCTTATTTTGATCATAATGATCATGAAATAAAGAGTTGTCTTATATAATGATATCTAAAAACAAGTTATATAGGTATGTCAGATTACAGTATGCTCTACCTGTTTTTTCAAGACTTGCATTTCCTTGGCAGTTTAGTTTTATACTTAATTCATGGCCCAAAAATAAAATGTATTAAATAAGTAGTAAAAACTTAAATATCGAAAATAGGAACCAACATCTAGCGCTGAGAATTTTTAAAATGAGTAGTTCAAGTGTTTTATGAATTTAGATTTTTCTTCTATACTATTTGATTTTGGGAAATAATCTTTGATACAACTAGGGTCTGACGTGTCTGAAAACTGAGCAAGCGAATATCCTGAAGGGCATATGATTCACTACCAGTTGCATTTATCAATGATAAAATAAAAGTATAAAAGATGTTTCAAAAATCCTAAATATTGAGATAGGAAGCCATTTAAGTCACTTAATAATAAACGAGTTTGATAAATGCCATTAACTAACAATGACATCCGAATGTTTACTTATGCAATAAAATTCATCTAAGAATCACAAGACAGTTGTAAACCTATTACGTAACGCCGTTGTTTAAACATGAAATCATATTTATGACTAGAATTTGTTACGTCCTTAAAAATAAACTTTTTACGTGGTGTTGAAATTTAAACTATATTTTGAAATAATCTTTCAATCACGAATGGGCATTTGTTCTAAGATTGCAAAAAAACTACATGCATGTGCCTCTAGTTATCAGAACATTTTATGGAGGGCCTAGAGCGTATGCGGTTACACTTTATTTAATGGGTCGTTAAAGCGTAAGGGGTGAACATTTTGGGGGTTTTGTTTTGTATTTGTTCGTTCAAGGTGTCTTTAGATTTAACTACAATAAAGCTGAAAACAACTACCGACAGCCAAAATTTTAACATTAATTGATCTAGAGGGCACCTGACCTCATCATATCAATGGTAGAGCTTTCTGTGCAAGCAGAGACCAACTTCATAGATATCAATAGAAATCGGGCTCTTGTTGAAATGAGAAGGAAAAGTTTATTTTGTCGTTCATTTTGTGTTGGTAATAATCTTTCATATTATTAATCCCTAACTAATTGGTAAAATTGTAGTTAGATATAAATCACGATTTTTAATTTTGAGTTTTTATTAGGGGTTACACTAGATACCTGTTTTACGCCTTTTTTATGAAAATAATTCCGGATAAGATGCACACAAAATGTGCATCTACCATTTACGAGATGTTGTCATATAATTTTATTCAATTAAGATAATATATGGCTGTCTTTTTGAAGTTTGAAAAAAGTGTGTGCATCACTTTTTACGGGACATAATAGTACAAAAATAATTACATAGTGTTCGTATGAGTCCTACGAAAAAGATTTTAGGTTTAACAAAAGAAGGTATACACGATTTTAAGCGTCAAAAATATATATTATTTGACATTTTTTGGGGGTTCAAACATCAATATGGTTTGGCTACATAATGCTATATCAGAATTAACGTCTACAATTTTGATACATCCGCTGCTTCAAGGGCTAAATTGTAAATTTGAATATTTTTGTCACATTATTATAATCTCTTTATCGTTCAAATCAATATACACTTATGTTTATTTAATTTCAGTGTGAGTTTATTTATCATCTTTCGAGTGCATTTACTTACCGTTAATTTACACTCTACAAAATTCGTTGATTTATTTGTTACGTCTTGTACAGCTAGAGTGCACAATTCAAATATAATTTACAAATACAATAAAAACAACAGGTCCCCGAAAATATCGATACTTAAATATGCATTCATTGTCCCCTTCTCCATTTTTGATAAATTTATATGACCATGCGTTTTTTTTCAAATTCCTGTGCCAAAAAGAAAAGACCCCCCCCCCCAAAAAAAAAAAAAAACAAAACAAAACAAAACAAAACAACACAAAAAAAAAAAAAACAAACAAAACAAAACAAATGTCTCCGCCTATTTGTTGAACCTTTGCCTCGAGTTCGGCAACATTAGTTTTCTGCGTACAAATATATATGACAAATATTAATTTTTAAATTTCCTTTCATGTGCATTAACATACTTGCACCAATAGCATATGGTGGTTACTTTTCTAAGATGTTCAGATATGCCAAAATTAGTAGGCACTATTCTGTGATCGTCATATGTCTTTGCTGCCCAAAAGGACCATTATGTGTCTCCGCTGTCCAAAGGACCGGTATTTGGACCAAGGTTTCAAAATTACGTACCATACGCTGCCTCAAAAGATTTTAAATCCCGATTTTGTTGCAAGCACCGGTATTCTGTTTATGACAAAAGTTTTATGGACGACGGGTCATTAAAACACCTTCTGTACAGTTATTACGTCTAATTTTGTGCAGGTGAAGGAGTAATCAAAGGAACCAAGGTTATAGCGGAATGTAATCCAGGGACAAAGACCCGACATGCAAAACAGTCATACACAACATAGAACATACAATAACTAAAATCATAAATACAAAGTAACAAAAGCAAATGAGCAACTTGGACTCCACTAAAAACTGGGAGCATGGACCAGGTGCACCGGTAGGGTAAGCGTCCTCTGCTTTTCTAGAGACACCCGCCGAGTTGCTCATAAAAAGTCAAGTCCAGGGTAGACAAACGAGGAAAGGAAAACTATGAAGATCTTGTGCTGCCTGTTTTTATTGCAATATATTGTAATGTCCTCAGCATTTGTCTAAATTAAACTGCTATTGAATACGGCGGTATACTTTTGAACAATTAAAGGTTTTTTTTTATCTAAAACGATCGTTTTTTGTGCAGTCTTTTTCATGTGAAATTAAGTAACAAACACTGAATCACTTTTTCAGTGACTCTCCATTATCCATGACACTCTTTTGTATTATCATTCTGTTGAATTTTTTTAATAGTGTTCATAACGAGTTCTTGGTTATTCAAATTTGCCTTTTCAATCTTTCATTGGTGAGGGGATTTAAAATTTAATTCATTAAATATTGCTTCATAATTTATTGGAAAGAATGAAAAAAAACATGATTTAGAATAATATATAAAATGATCTTTTTATTCTTAACCACTTTGCATGGAAGTCCTTTATATCATCAAAAATGAGATCTCCATTAATGTTATTCCCTTCGTCATAAAATTTGAAGAGTCTTTCTACGGTGCCTTGTAATGAAATATGTATGATTCCTATCTTAAGAATAAGCGTTATATAAAATACAAACAGTCTATTGTCCATATGAGTTATATAGATATAAATTTTTAAATACTAGTGCAATGAGTTGAAAATTAAGTGCTCAAAGTTTTTTACAAAAAAATCATTGGAAATATATTGTTCGGGTTAACTGTACTGGTTTTCGTAGTTTGGAATAAAGTTCGATTGAAATTAAGTTAACAGTTTTCAATGGAAATTTAGGTTTTGATGAAGTGCTATTTTCATAGGAATTAGTATAGTTTGGAATTTACATGTAGCGAAATTGTTTTCTCAGAAATTATAGGTATCAATTTAAGTGTTCTTTTCATTGCACTTATTTTATAACAATGTCAATGAAAAGAACACTTAAATCGATACCTATAATTTCTGAGAAATCAATTTCGCTACATGTAAATTCCAAACTATACTAACTATCAGTAACGTTTACTTCAAATTATTGTTTTTTTTTTCAAGGAAATGTTACTAAAATAAGTTTGATGTTCTTTTTAAACGGGTCAATTCATATTTGCTATCGACTTGGGGACCTGAAGACTTTCTTGAAAAAAATTGAATATATATATATATATATATATACACACAGACAACAATTAGTGTTCAATATTAGTATTTTTCTTTGATGGCAAGTACAAAATGACTTTCAACATGTTTCTGTCAACTGCGAAATGCAAAACCTTAATTGCTATAAATGATTTCTAAAAGCTCAAAGTTCCCCCAAAATATTACTAATATTAATTTGATGTGATATATAGAGTGTATTAATCGCTTTATGTACATTCCTGTTAGTTTAAATGTACCAAATAGCTTTGCATTGTATAAACATCACTGTTTTGTGAATTCAAACATAAACATATAATAAAACAGTTAATCTTTCCTGCAATCAGTTCGACATCTGTCCAACCATTCCTGCAATCAGTTCGACATCTGTCCAACCATTCCGGCAATCAGTTCGACATCTTTCCAATAAATATGTGCACTTTTTGATTATTAAAATAATAAAATGAAGGTAATTGGTTAAAAGCAATGCGTTGATGAATTGTATTAATATTATAACCACAAGATATAAGATGTTCGAATCTTTTGAATAAGTTAACACGCTAATTATGAAAATTTCTGCTTACACGTTCCAGTGTAAACAATTTACCATGTTATCGATAAATGTAATTAAAAAAGACACCATTTTTTAAAGTTTGTAAACATAGTCAATTTTGTTTTATACAAGTTAATTCAGATGATGTTCGTTGGTCCTTGGTTTGCAATTGAGGGTTGTTTAAATTTTTGACAGGTTATGTGAAGTAACCAATTTAGGAGCATTTCAGGCTTCATGAACCGCAAAGTTTATGAATAAGCGTAAACTGTCCCTAAGTTTGTCGTGCAAGCATAACTTGTTTAAAAAAATAAAGACAATTCTTAAAATTTAATTTCTAATCGATTAAAGTCAAAATCAAAATGTTTTCCTTTATCAAACCTGATTTAATTTGGAATTATCTGAATTGCAGACTGCTGGCCGATCAGCATCACAGTACCAAGTTAGTTTATGGGAAATAAACGATCTTGCCCAGAAAAAAATACACAATAAAATTCAGTTATAACATTATGTACGTAAGTCGGAAATAAAATTCAGGTTCGCAAGTAATTTTCAAGTGTGCACCACGGGCATTGAGGTGATTCCAAATAGACCGAAAAAAATATATGACAGCCATTCTTTAAAATTTAATTTCAGCATCAACATTCAAAGAGTAAGGCATGAAAAAAAAAGGTTGGGTTGATGACAACAAAGACACAATACACAATCTTGTCTATGAGATAATGGACGTTTTTTATCCAATCAGAAAGCGTATTACTTCATGAAAGATTGCCAGTCTTGGTTTAAATTTATAGAACGTCATTTCTGGCTCATAATTGTGTAAATGTGTAATTTATGAAAAAAAAAAAAAACACAAAAAACAAACGTTTTAAATGTTTAAGTAAAATATAAAGGATCCAAATTTTACTTTCGTTCGACCAAAATATTTTTTTTTATGGATTTCGTTTCATGAAACAAAAAATATCCGGGTATATTTTAGCCTACCGGTACACCTGGTTCATGCCCCCTGTTTTCAGTGGAGTCAAATTTCTTATTTGCTTTTGTTACTTTGTATGTCTAATTTTAGTTACTTCATGTTTATGTTGTGTATGTCTGTTTTCCATGTCTGGTCTTTGTCCATGGTTTACATTCTTTTGCCATGGCGGCGGAGTACGCGCAGAGCTCTTGGCTTGTATGTTTTAACCACAGAAGCCAAGTTGCTCACAATTCCAGGCGGTTTCAAAATAAAGAGAATTGTCTCTAATCTACAGTTTATAACGATTATACATTTAATACATGTTACAGGAAGAAAAGTTATTTTGACATCAGAAAATTACGAAACCTCACATATACAGTGTGCTCAATCAAATTATTATCTAAAAGTTCTCAAATTCCTTAATACGAATGGAATCTATATGGCACAGGAGAACAACACAACAGACATCAAAGAATTATTCATATAGCGATAACTTCCTGTAAAGGAAAGTTACACTATCGTCAACAACATACAATCTACGACCTCGGACCTCCTATATACTGATCAACACCAATTTTACACCAACTATGCACGAACTATTCTAATTATCATATCTTACATAACTGACCTAAATTAAGCACCAATTCAACACGAACTTAGCACCAATTTTCAATAAATCAAAAACTTTAATAACTACTTAAAAACATCCTACATGGGTAACATGATACTGTACTTCATCACCTTTCCTATAGTAAACCACTTAAAATCATAATAAAGATAAACATCTGGATATAAGAATGACGGTACAATGACTAAACCAAAATATGCTTACCTAGACATGCAACTAATTATCATGAAAATATACACCTCTACACTTTTGATTACCGCTATAACCTTGATTAATCTTTCAAATAATTAAGTTTAATTCATTCGAATTAAGTTTTCTGGGCATTACCTGGTAATGCATGTTGTATGCAATAACCTCGTTTTTTGAACTCATTCGGATACGTATTTTTATCGTTTATTGCGATTAAGAAAATGTAAATTATCCTACCAGTGATCTTTTCCATGCTCTCAATCATTAGTAAAATCAGGATTGCTAATTTACTTCTGTTTCTGTCTACGTACTATTATATGTTTAGCAATATTCTTTGTCTGATGATTGTCTTTAGACTTGGTCTTTTTGTAATGTTCTGACCTTGGTTCCCTTCCCTACCTTCCACAATAAACATGATTTGGCAAAGTCAATTATAATCCGATACAATAACAAAGCCACTATATGCCCGACTGTACCAATGTCACTGACTTGGTACAGGCACTTCCATGTGAATTGGTTTAAACATTTGCATACACAAATGTTATATCATCTACATATGTAGATATGATGTATATGATTTTATACATTGTTAGCCAACAGCCATTGTGAGAGTAAATGTAAAAAAAAAAATACGATAAAAGTAATAAGAAACAGATTTTAACAAAGTAGAAAGTCTGATGTACAATACAATAAGCCTGTAACACATCGAATCAATATTTGAACTGGTATAAAGCACTAAATAGCTAAAGTAGCATTTCTCTATGAGCAAATGTGGGTGACATATCTGTTGTTCCTTTGTTTTTACAAGTTATAAACTTTAACAGATCCCACCATTAATTCAAGAAAGACATACAATATATTGCTTTATTTCTAAATAATGCTTACGTAGCTGTTCTTTTCAGAATCGCACAAAATAAATATGAAGAGATTCATTCCAAAATTTATTGAAGAGAGACATACAATATAATTAATTAATTAAATAATTAATTGAATAGACATTGAAAATTTCAAATAGCCTTCTAGTATAAGACACTTGGTTCAAGCTTTAAATATCTACAATGTTAAGGCAGTAACAAAAGTTCTCTCCGGAGTGGAAATAAATAGAATGATTAAACATTTTTATTCATGTTTATTGAAAATAAAAAATAGAGGTTTTTTTTACTTATGCGATACCATCTAATTTCTCTGAATATGAAAAGAAAGTCATTTTTATGCTAGAAATGTCCATATTTGTTGTATATGGATCATTGGAAACACATTTTCCTTGTTCCAGGTGAAACAAAATACCAACATTTCATACAGCATTGGCGAAAATTACTCTATTAGTGAAATAATGTAGCTATTTTAACTAATGTGCAAAATACAAAATATTGCATTGTTGATATGGAAAATGTCCATTTTTATTATATATGGTACATTGTGAAAGCATTTTGACTGGAATGGGAGTATGAAAAAAAACTTGAAATTTCATAAAATTTGGGGAAATTATACTCATTTTTTAGATAATAGAGTATTTTTGGCATGGCACCCAGGTGGCTTACGAAAATTACATATACAGTATTAACCATAATTCTTTGGTACTTAAAGTTTTTGAAACGATAAGAAAACAAAATAAAACTAAAAGAATCGATAAACGTGATTCGAAACGAAACAACTCGACACACAAAAAAAAAAAACGAATTAGAATCATTACTTCTTTCTCTTTTGTCTATCAGCTTTAATTTTTAATGTTGTGCTTGTTCATGTAGGTTTCATTATTATTACATGTTTTAATATACATTAAAAAATACAGTTTCAATTTGAATCTACGTAATGCACAAATTAAAACTGGGACCATGGACCAGGTACACCGAAAGGGTTACCGTCCTCTACTTTTTTCTAGAAACACTCATCGAGTAGCTCACTAAAAAGTCAGTCCGGGGTAGACGAAAAAGGGATGGAAAAATATGACACATTGAACATTTCAATTTTCATGGTGCAGATTGATACAACGTAAAGATCCACGATTGCATGATGACGACCATAAAACGTCGTCTGTAATTATGACTCAATCTTGTAGCAACAACACCCTGTTCCGGAAGCTTAATTGTTAGAAGAACATCTTAAATATAATTGTTTTTAAAGTTATCTAGACCATTTGTATGCATGAGAGATTCGTTCTTGGTGTTTAAAGAGTAATCAAGAAAACTACGGTTCTAGCGGTAATGATAAAATGCAATCCAGGGACAAGGACCAGACATGGAAAACAGACATACACAACAAAGAACATAAAGTAACTAAAACAATACATACAAAGTAACAAAAACAAATGATTAACTCGGACTCCACTAAAAACTGGAAGCGTGGACCAGGTGCACCGGTAGGGTAAGCGTCCTCTGCTTTCTAAAAAAATGCGTCCATAATACCCCTTAGATGAATGACAAAGCATTACAAAAACATCATCATACTTATTTTGTTCTTTTCATTTACTGCCAAGAACATATGTAGATCACTTGGACGCTCAAGATTACAAGTTTACCGCAGAAATTGCTGTACACTTACAATACATTTATTCCGAATCAACACATGGTTAGTAAAAGTTATCGACTATTTTTACATTGAATTATCACATATCAAATTCTTCAAAACAAAACATTACTTCACGATAGCAAGAATTGTTACAACGCATTTACCATAACATGGCAATTCTCACGAAAATGCTCTTTACTTTGTCCTATCGTTTGTTCAGACTATTGAGTTGTAGGTACAGACTATAACTCCGAAGGTTTGGAAAATGGGAAACTTATTAAAGGAAAGACTGAACAATTTGAGAGACCAGGACGTGTTCTACGGACTTTTGTGAAAATGGAATTATCTGTTGGGTTAATAAATGGTACTTAGAAATACAAAGATATAATTGCGAATGTTTTAGGTATTCCATTCATTTTACAAAATGACTTTATTAGCTTTACGTCGAATTGAAATGTTTTTTCTTAACGAAATAAATTGTGAGTGGGAATGAATGTTTCTAGGAAAATAGATTTTAAAAAAAAATCATAAGTTTTAGAAATTACATCCTATGCATCGTTTCCATTCAGTGCATGGTAATTAAAAGTAGTAACTTTATTTCAGGAATTCAGGCGAATTTATCATTGGATAAATACATGTCAATCGTGCTAAACAGCACTGCTACAAAAATCCATGTTCAAGTTCGAAAATTGATTTTCAGTTATCTTTCTTGTAACGGCTTCATCTTTTCACACCACTTTAATTTATTATTTTAATCAATTTACGATTAATAAATTATTGCATAAATTCAGTACTCTAAAATGTATTTTTGCGATTGTTATATTCTTAGATCTTGCCGATAAGCGCTGTTATAAATTACATAGATGCAAGTGTCATAAAATGCAAATTAATGTAATCCCTTAAGTGCAATATTAACAAAACTCGTTGTCAGTTTACTGTAAAATACTAAAGTTATGAATACTTTTGTTTTGCATTGCAATTGCCGAGAAAATATGGATCAATCAAACTAACGATACAGTTATTGATGTGGAAGCGACTTTAACGAAATTGTGTCAATTTAAATATTCTGTTGCATTAATGATCCATACTGAATACAATGTATCTAATCATATTTGACATTGATGCATATAAAACTGGCGCTACTCAAGACTATAAATAATTTCTGTATATTCATTTCAAGTAACACAATGCTTTATGCTTTCTTTTTCGATGTCCTACTCTGGGCAGAGTGTCATGCAATTGAACAAACATAATTTTAATTATGTAAGATACAACAGAATATAACGTTTATCTCCTTTTTTTTATTGTCCATGCACATGGATGGTAGCAATTATACAGTAATAGGCGAGGCTTCATTGAGCCAAGTTTTTATCAAATGTGAACCATTGGGAGCATGTGAATTACAGGAGAAATACGACGTATATAATAAATCAACAAACAAGGTCGATTGTGGTAATATTCTTTATGCTTGTTCTTGTTTGAGGTAGTTACTTGTATTGCTTTATGGCAGTAACAAAACGTATATACGAAATATATAAATAGAATATTCAACAAGTAACAGCTTCTGGTTGTAATAAGTACCCTGCAGTTTAGAAATTAAATTGAATATACAAGGTTTGATTTGGAAAAACACATTAATTTCTTCTGTTTCATGGCATCAATACTTTTAACTGCATGTCTACGTTTACTTATACTTAAAAAAGGTTAGTGATTTACACAATTTTCTGCATTGGGAATATAACGACATAAAATATCCGCAATGAGTTTAATGTTTGTGACGTTTACTAGAGTTCATATGTTTGTTTGTTTGTTGGGGTTTAACGTCCAAGCAGCAATATTTCAGCTATATTCAGACGATGAACATGAAATTCATGATAAAATGGACATGAAATAATGATGAAATGAAAAAGGGATGGGACACAAGGGCAATGGGGTCGACAAATTTTTATTGCCACTGGAAATAGGGAGAGGTGGGTAGGGTTTGGCAATTTAGCCTCCTGTGGCGGAGCCCTGTGGTTCCTACTCCGGGAGAATACCACAGTAGGGTTCTTTAACGTGAGACATGGCATCTTTCCAGACACGGTGCACCACTATGGTTTGCGGTCAGGTACTAGAGTTCATAAAATTATGATATAAACTTGTAATGTTCCAAGCTAACAAGTTTGATATATTGCACGTTGATTAAAAGTGACTTTAATGCAAAGATAAAGTGCACTCAATATCCTTGACACTTATGAATCACTAAGTCTCACTGCAACGTCTGTTGCTAATTTTCGAAGGTTTTAAATATGTACACAAGCCATAGATTTTATTTAACTGACTGACACACACACAGCCACACACACACGAGCGGGCGCTTGCGCGAATTTTTATCATTCATACATCTAAATATATGTGTTCCCAGCACATATTTAATGCCATGTACTTAAATTCTCACATACACGCATTGAACAATTGAACACGTTGCCAAAATATTTGCAAACATACCAAAGCCTGTTCGCTACTAACATCACATTTTTCTAGCACCTTCTCGCTGACTGACCATGCTTTGTCTCATTTAAATGTAATACAACCACAATGTTTGCTTCTTTATCCTTCCAGAATACATAAACTGTATGATCTTTAAAACCTATTTCCTATACAATAGGGCATGTATGTCTCGTCACGTGACTCGGTGGCTTCATGAGAATGGGTCTTAGTGTACTTTTCAAATGCATGGCGATTCGCCATTAATATAGCGTTTAGTTTAATGTTATAGGCAAAATATCTTTTATTGTGTGTACAAATATAGATTAAGTGTCAAATATCTAGTTCTGCAGATAAAAAAATAAGGAAAGCATAAAATAGAAGATTTCGCATTAGGACAAAGCGTTCTGATTTCCTGGAAATAAACAATAAAATGTAGATTGGTCTTCGGATTTTAATACATTCTACATCGGTAATTCCGGAAGGGAAACTTAAACTTGAACGAGACGTGCAAACCCTATACGTGACCAGTCTATTGTATATCACGGCTTGACATTGAAATCTTCAGATGTTCTCTCTCAGGTGTCACATAAACAATAATGACCGTCATCTTATGTCGTGTCTGTTTCTGGGTTAACGAAACAAAAGTTTTTTATTGCGAAATAATTCGCATTCCATCGTTTAAACATGCTTTATAAACTTTCATTTATGTTCATTTTATTAACAAACGGTCATTAGTATTACAAATATTACGATGCCTCACTGTTCTTCTTATATAGAGATACGGAGTTGAATTAAGCAATATTAGGTATATTTCATCAAACATATTTTTTAAATATTAAATGTTTTGAAGTGGCTCAAACTAAACGTAAATTAGAATTTCATATTAAAAAGTAATACACACTCAAACGTTACAAATAACAAACAATGTATTATTTAAATAAATAAAATATTCTGGACATGTAGGAATGTTGTATGTATTATAATATATACAGTAGATAAAAATTGCAATTCTGTAATTCAGATTATGCAGACTAAATATGGGAATGATTTGCGTGCTAAACTGACAAGAGGTGGGTTTTTTTTATGTTCAATTTACGTAATCTTAGTATACTTAAATAGAAAATAAGAAAAAAAAATTAATTCAGACTAAGAGTTCAGACTGAACCGCCTTCTAGTAATGAATAGATAGAAGCATGCAAATTGTACATAAACATTACCAAAATTGTACTGTTAACGTATTGATACAATTAGCGTAGACGTTCAAAAAAATTCATCTAGGGTTCATTCGTTAGAAAAACGGCACCAAATAGCCAACAGAACATTATATGAGACACAGGCAAACCAAACGACACACAATGATACAAACGGCACTAATTCCTCTACCGTACAAGAAAAAAAACCTTACTGCTATTAAAGGTCAAGAAGACTAGCCATTTTCCACACATCTATATCTAGTATATGCGTTATCTATATCATTTTTGTTTAGTTCATCAACTGCTACAGTCATAACATTCTTGACAAAATTAGTTAAGAATTTCTATATAAACCACGTAGTTTGGAAAACTCCTTTTGACTGTTATGTTATATAATATAACCAACACGGCATCATTAATCGATTTAAAATGCGTAAGTAAATAATATTATCAACAATTTGTCATCGCAAAGTTATTTTTTATCAAGGCTGATTATAATATAAATAGTCGACAGATAGAAATGTTATCAGAGACATAAATGAACAGAACCACGATAAAATTTCAATCACTACACATATGACATTTCCACAATTAATTTTACAATTTTTTGTATTTTCATTTATTTATTACCCTTAGAGAAATAAATTTTCTACATATTATTGCCATGTTTGCAGATTCACGTTTGCAATTTGCCTCATTGTTTACATTGACAAGTTGCAGAACTAGCCCGAATTTCGTTCTGGTCTGCTGAATGTTTTTTTGAGTTATGGCCCTTTGACTTAGAAAGTTAATGCAAACTAAGTGTTTTGCACTTTTCTCGTTAAAAGTTTTGCATGGAGTTTGTATTATGTCCTCAACAACATCTGGTTTGGGATTTGTACTGCCATACAGAATGCTTGTATGTGTTAATTTCTAATAAACAACGACTAACCGTATGTACAATATGTAATAGACACATGAAATAGTATCATTGTTCTGTGAATGTTCTGTGAACATGTGTTGAGAAAATAGACATTATTTTAATATATCATAGACCTTTTACTCATAAATCGATTGTCAATATGAATAGTCCATGTTCTAAGTTTTTAATGTAAAATAAAACCTTTTCCAAATATGCAAAATATCTATCCAATCAAAACAAGAGTATACTTTATGAGGTTAGACGTTTAATAATTCAGACGCTGAACGATTTGTCAGCAAATGATCCTATTATTAAAGAATATATGTCAGCATCCCAGAGGACATAGACAAAACTGATTAAAAATTCCTGTAGGGACTTAGATGTTTACTGTCTGTCATATTAAATAGACATAGTTTACTTTTGCACTAAAAAATCAAAAGTTAAAAATAATATTCAAGTGCGTATACATTATATAGAGCTAACGTTTATGACTTAAAATAGTAGTATTTCTTACACATGAAGCACCAAAGTAGGCATTGAAAAGTAGCAAAAGGGTGTAAAAATACTGAATTTATAGGTTAGTGTTTACATAACCTGCTTAAGACTATCAGAAGCAATCTAATCACAATGCACTCAACACCATTTTGATAATAATTTTTTTTTTCAAGATGATTCGTAATAGTGAGTTTGCTGTGAAATATAATTTTCTGGTGTTTTTTATCATCACATACTTTATTTGAATTTTTATTCTTTAAGGCAATACATGAAAGAGTAATCAAGGGAACCAAGATTCTAGTGGAAATCAAAAAGAAGTAATCCAGGGACAAAGACCAGACATGGAAAACAGACAAACACAACAAAGAACATAAAGTCACTAAAATAATACACACAAATTGAAAAAGTAAATGAGCAACTCGGACTCCACTAAAAACTGGGAGCATGGACCAGGTGCACCGGTAAAACGTGTTTGCAATTAATGTCATGTCAATAATCTATGCATTTTTATATTTTATGAACATAAATTCACTGTTTAATTGTTTCAATCGATTGTCATTTATTCAAACAAATATAAGTTTCTTTGCGAAAATATATATTTAGATATGTTTTTATTCGGGGTTGGTATCAAAGAGTTTTGATGTAAATCTGTGGAAATACAATGTCATTCGTCGAACAAGAGGAAGCTTTGTTATTTGTCATCCATTAAGCTCTAACCAAGTAGATTCTAAAGGAAAATGTGTGCATTATGTATCATTTCCGAGTTTTTATTAATGAATTCTCTTTAACAAACCGTTATAGTTAAAATGTCTATTTTGATTTAGCAAAGATTTTAACAATAGCACATGCCTTAATTCTGAGTTAATTGTTTGTAATTTTTTAACATATTTGAAAAAATGCATAACGTGATGCATTTTAAGTTTAAAATCGAAAATACCGAAGAGCCTATTAAAAAGGGTGATTCACAGAGGGTTACTCCATAGGTAAAACATGCTTTAAACACTAAAACTGTTAAGCACTTACAAACAATAAGAAAACCGAAGATAAAAATTACACTCAGTGTCGAGCAGAACGAACACTACATAAAGGTCAAAAAGAGGGAAAAATGTAAGACAAAGAAAGTTAATCAATCATTCTGAAACAGATACACCATAACGATCAACTAGGTCATATTGAGGACAGTAGAATTATTACAATCTTTGAACAATAAACCTTTGTTCTTATCATAGTTTTTTTTATCTAAATTTGTGGTAATATTTTTCGAAAACCCTCTAAGGTTGCACAGATGCGTTTGAGTTGCACTGTTTCGTACACAAAGTTGAACCAGTCTAATTTTGTAAAACTAAAAAAAGTAAAAATGTTCCAATTGGTGAAAACAGTGCGATGAATTTTTCTGGCAGTTTCAGGGGCCTGATATTTTTGACAATTTATTTTGAAAATGTACACGGAATTTGCAATAAAATGTGATATTTATAGGTGAAAAAATACCTGAGCGTCAGCAAGAAGATGATTCAAATACAACAAATTCTAAAAACATGGCTTTAACGTGAATACATGAAAAAGAGACGATCAACATTTCAATGTAGCGACCCGAATAAAAAGATTACACATGCAAACTGAGGATACGGGAAACGAGACGTCACACAAAAAAATAAAAAATAAAAATAAATATATCACCAGCAATATGAACTCCGAACTTCCCCAAAAACAGAAGTAACTTCATTTGATCTTTAAGGTTAAGCAAGTCCTGTTCTGCCAGCGTCCCCCGTCATATTGCATGTTGTCATAAACTTATCAACAGAGACCAATCTATAGAGTAGAACATAAAACACCAAGGCTTCATTACTTGTTTAGCAGATGGTATGTGTAGGACTTCTCAGTGTTAAAATTGGTTTCCAATTAAATATTGTTAGTTTTTTTAGGACTTCTTGTGGACTATTACGATTTAGATTCCGGTCTCACTAGGTATGTTTACTCTTGAAACATGTTTACCTGTAGTACTCCGAGATCTACGTCATGTATATTTGATTGGTATTTTAAGTTAGTTTGTCTGTTTGTTTTTTTTTTTTTGGGGGGGGGGATGAAAATTTGAACTTTTGAAGACAGGCTCATTTGATAGTAAGCCTTCAGATAAATTATATGTAAGACATAATTCAAAATATAATATTTACTGCAATATATTCATCGAAACCTTAACTATTCAAATGATATGCATTATATTGCATATTATCATGTTAAAATTTTGTGTTCTATGACTTTTACGCATTTTTTTGTGTTTTTATGCAATAAATGTATATCTTTTCTAAAATCATTGAATATATTTTAAACACCATGATTATGCGTCAAATGCGATTAATATCAAAATGTATAATGACGTTACAGTGTTTAAAAAATATTTGAAGGATCAAAACATTAAAAGAACTTGTGACTTTGTCTCTTGCACAGCTTGACACATGTAGTGCCATTATTTGTATTTTTAATGGTGAATTCAAAACGATAATAGTTAGTGTCATATGAATGAAAGACCTATACTATTGTATTTAATGTCTGCAAAAAGAAACACATACTTAGATAACGACACTTAGTTTCTTTATCTGTTGATGCAATAATTTCCTAAATGACTTATTTATCCAGAAATTTGTCGTAACGGAATAAATGTTAACACTTGATTATATCAAACATCAACTGTAGCGTTAATAAGTGACATTTGTATCTACAAATTACTATTCATTCTCCAATATGAGACCCAAATATGAGACAACCTGTCTGGTAATTTCATTTGATGTACCGACTGAAAATAAATAGTCATTACGTTCTTAAAGTAATGATCATTTTATACACAAACTTATATTGTAACTAGAAGATGTATTAACAGAATGATTGTCAGACACGAAAAAGGAAAATAAATATTTTAAAATTTTACCAATTGGCCGACGCATCATTCTCCTTTAAAGAGTAACCAGTATTGTGAAACATCTAAAAGAAAAAAAATCCTTCAATATATCCCACTTTTGCCTGATATAATTGAAGACATACCAATAAACGTTGTTTGTTGTTTTCCATACTTCTGATACATTGTATTTATCTACATAGGTCGCATAATTTGAATAGCTTTTATGTATATTTTAATGTAAGTTAGAAATTAATGACACAAATATGCAGAATTACCCGAGTTTCTGCAATCTTTTTTTCTACTAAAAATGCAAAATAAATAAATTCAGATACTCCAATCATTCATTCAAATCTTTAATTCCTTTTTTATAGAATCAATGAAGCAACACTAAATACTTACAAGACGTTATAAATAGAACTGTGGACGACATCAAATGAGGCATATATATTTATGTCAATGAAAATATTGTCGTGTGTTGGCAAATGTCGTAGTTCTTCTGTTGTAAACAATATATTGAACTTTATTGGTATGACAGAGCTTGATAAGTTCGTCTCTGTATATTTTCTATCACATGGCAATAACCTAACAGTAATTCATATTACGTTTCTTCACCTGATATGTCCAAATGGACAAAAATATTTTACTGAAAGTAGTCTATGATCATATCTTTCCACATTATTCTGCAACATATCGGACAATTTATATTGCATTGAATTAAATATCATATGCAAGGAACATGTCTTTATAATCGGCTAAATATTGAACGTTATGTAAAAAAAAAAATTAAAAGTTAATTGTTATTGCCTATAATATATCTTATGAAGTAAGTTACAATTTCATGATAAACATATGTGAAATTACAGTACTTATACAGGCAAAATACAATCCATATGGTAAATGGAAGATCAGGAATGGGAATAGTGTATGGGGGTGTAGATTGTAATTCAAAACGTGGTGAAAATTGTTTTTAAAGTATTTGTTTTACATGAAAAATATAATAAACATAATTTAAATATGACAGTTAAAATGTTGCATAATTTATTGATATCAAATTCAGTTTGATTATGTAAATATTTCATAAATGAAATGCAATGGGAGATACAAAGAATGAGGATTTTTCAATGATGAATGGAAAATACTTTATACGGAACGAGGAAGGGAATATTTGGAGAATGAAAGGATGATATATAAGGTAGATTAGGTTTTAATTTCATTCAAGAGCCGTATCGGAATGTCTGTAATCTAGGTTCTACTTAAAAGGCCGAATATATTCATATATTTTATCTGAATCGAGCAAAACTTGTTTTTTTTTTTGAAAATTGTGTTACTGTGAAATGTATGTAATTTGATGGCACGTGAATTCGAAATTCACGATAATTCATGTAAAATAAGAATCACATAAATTTATACTTATTCGACGGATTTTTATTAAAGCGAAATCAATGGAACCATTTACATTTTTGAATTTGTTTTAATGGCGCCAGAATTGGAAACGAGAGTTTATGCAGGTATGTATAGTACGTATTGGCCCACAGAAACTACATTTAATATCCTGAATACAAAATTGAGGAAGTTAGATGTCAGTGAATAATAAATGATTAAACTATCCCGCTACAGTACGTGTATCTACTGATGTGGTGTACATAAATGACCTTAAGAACATATACAAACGAGACAAACCTTTTGGACCATAATAAGTAATGAGTAGCAAACACAAAGATTGGCATTTACAAAAAAGTCAGCAGAAATGATATCATATGTTCCGAGTTGTTCAAAATGGACAAAGACCAGCATTATAATTCTTGGTTCTTCAAATCATTCCATGTTCCCGAGTTCATTCTATTTCATTTAACTTTTTTATTAAATTTGCACAATCGAATGATTAAATTTATAGCGCAAATGCAAATGAGATCACGTTTGTTAAAGGTAAGAGGCACAAAGGTAATACTGGCTGAAAAAAGACTGTAGTGAAAAAAGATGCAAAACTGCTGCAAACGGATATCTCATACCCATATAATAGTCCCAAGTTTTTCTTTAAACATTGCACATTTAACTTGACAACCTGCAGACATTTACATACTTGTGAATACCGGTGAATGCTTAAGTCTACTTAGAAACTAAGCGCTTAATATTATATATGTTTGTTTATTGTTTGGTTTAAACACATCTCATGACCGGTTATTCTGTTTTTGCGATAGTGCAGGGGCAGATAATAAAGGGTACGTCCGTAATACATTGTATTTAAATAATTAATAAACAAATTTTAGAACGCAAACTCAATATTTCTCAGAAACTGATGAAGGAATGTTCCAACTGCGAAGCTCCAAACATTTTGTGCCGTCGTTGGGAACACGAGTCTCCCGCCTGTTTAAAGATCTGACATTCTTTATTTGTGGCATGTTTATTACGACAAAGAAGTCTACGTTTATGGGAAAAATCAGTTTGTGATTGTGTGACGTATTACCGACACGTTTATGAAATCGGACTCGTTTGTAGAACCGGACAGGATTGTGAGTCATACTCTTAATAATGTTCTCCCCATTAATAATCCTAAATTTGTAGAATGGTTTCTACTTATTTATCGACAAGAACTTGAAATTAACGAGACTACAGAGTCAGCATCCTCTGCGTCATTTGCAGACTTGCAGATTTGACAACAGTCGTCATCTCAGTACACAAAAATTTGAAAAACGAGACTATTGTGATTTGAAAATTATAAATGTTCCTTTCTTGTGCAATAATATACCAGCTGGCCCTGTATATGATGTTTATATTTCTCACTTTCTGAGGTATGTCAGAGCTATTAGCGACTTCGTAAGACGCCATTGTTGCCTAAGAGACAAGCTATTGGACGGACCAAGGTTATAAGAAAATACGTCTCATATCTTCTGTCTTAAAAAAATATTTTCTATATACATATTTTATTGAAAAAAATATATTATTTCCCTGACAAACAGATTATAGATAACGGATTTTCTTCAAGCCTGCAAATTATTTTTCATATCTTCTTTTTGCTGTTTTGACAACTGGTTTTGCCTATATTGACTGGTGGCTAGTTGATACTGCCCCTTCGTGTTGAAAAAATGAACCGTAATGGAAGCGGAAAGTTTGACATTTAATTAACCTTTCATTTTGAAATACCTGCACAAAGTCAGGACCATTGCAGTGGTTTGCCAATTTTCTGGTGTTTGCTCCGATGTTGCCATTTGTTGTACGGACTTTTCCTTTAGACTATTCACTTTGACTACTGCCTAGATTTTATCAATTCGGTGCATCTATAATATCTGCAAAAGGATAAATTTAGAATTAAAGATATTGAAATATACTTGTATGTCAGTGAACTGTGTTTCAACATGATCATATAACAAAATAATCACATTTGTCAGTTGAATTTAAAAAGAACTGGGCTGTGTTTACGTAATGTGATTCTTGATATATAACAGGGGTTGTGTGTAATAAAAAAGGTGAACAAGAAATCAAGGGAACCAATACTTTAGCAGAAATCAAATGAATGTAATCTAGGGACAAAGACCAGATACGGAAAACAGTCACAGAAGTAAATAAACAACAGGGACTCCATATAAATGGGAGCATGGACCAAAAATGATATAATAATACATTTCCCTTAAACCCTTTTGGACAGACCTCTGAATAAATGTCCGATAATTTTTTGTTAATATTTAAATTGAAATAAAATATGATTCACGAGAAGAAAAGAAGTGAAATTCAATAGTTCATGTCCTACATCTATGCATATAGTGCATCAAAGAGATGTGTCTAGACAGCCTCATTAACAGCAATTAAAACTATTTACACAGGAAGTGGTGTTAAATTTTAATACAGCATTTATACATTATTGGCATGATATCATTACCTCTCTCGCAGCAAACATTTAAAAACAAATTAAAGGTTAGAATTGCAACATTTTATGGTTCAATTTGGTAACCATTAAGCCAATCGTCAGTAAATCAACAAAGATTAACATCAAATAACAACTGATTTAAATACATTCTAAATGTTTAAAACCATTGAAGAATAAACTTAGTACTAATAATTGATTCTGTGTTTCAGTTAAGTTCATTGTGTGACACTTATCCATTTACGATATCCATTCCAAGACAAAATCAATTTAGGCATTTAGTCGTATTTACCTGGACCCACCACTCCAGCATTGTAAAGATACAACAAAACACACAGCGCAGAAAACAAAACAAATGTCTGCAATCTCTTCTCAAGGTAGATTCTTTGCCAATGTGTTCATATCTCGAACGTTGTTTCCGAAAACTACAAATCTTATGTCTTTATGACACGGATGACTGGACTAAGGGTCATGCAACCAATTAGACCACATAGTAGGTTTTATGCGTAATGAAACATAAATTATACTTGCGTTTACGCTACTTGTCTATACATCATAATTCCATACCATGCTTTAAATTGTAAATAAATACATACTTTCAATTTACAATATCGGCAATCAGTTTGCAAATACTGCACTACTACATAAACTATACGATGGACAACCTGTATTATTAAATAGTGCTTAATGTGATATTTATACCTTATTTTGATCAAATCAAACTGTACTTCCCATTTCAATTTGATGCAGTAATTATGTAAACTTTCTTGATTAAATCAAAATTGCACGGTAATTTCAGGGTATTCATCGAGTTTACAGACTTTGCAACAAATTGAATGTACCATAGCAATTTAGTTTTACACGGATTACGTCATGAAAATAGGGATATTATTGCAATGAAGGAAGATATCAACAACAGAATCTTGTTTACACAGTATTTGATACTTCCTGAATTTGCAGCGATATGATTATAACAGAAGGCGGCGATAGACAGAAAATACGAGGTCACGAACACAGAACACAGTCATGTACTTTTAGATAATTCTTAACATTCGTTATCATTCAATGTAGTATGGTTTTGATTTATGACGCAATGAACGTTTACTTAAAACGGACAAGTGTGCCATCTTTGTACGAGAATAAGAAAATGAAAAGTATTTGAAATGTATATATCCCTTATTTATATTTGGTTCTAATTTTTCTTATAAAAGGTTTCGCTTAGAAGATCTTGATCATAAATCAATTGTATCACTTCAATTTTATCAACCAAAAACCAGATGTGGACAATCTTTGAGATAAAACGCTAAATAGAAAAAAAAAATGAAACTAAACTTGTAGTATATATTAGGTTAACTCTTCTCACAAAATGTATTCTGTTTTTTTTCATAGAAATACATATTTGCATGTTAATTTCCATAGAAAAATCCAAGCAAAATGACAGTACAGCATATCCTTCTTTGTGCAGTGGAGCTATTTTATCATTTTTGGAAAAGAACTGAAGAATTCGGAACGGAAACACGCAATATTTCGGTATCGTCAACTGTCAAAACAAACTGGCGGATACCTATCATTCTTTGTTTTTGAAACAGCCAAACACCGTGTTAGATCTTTATGTCAATTTGATGGATATTGTTAAGACGTAGAAAAGTGTGATTTTTGTACTGCTTTTCTATGTATAACAGTTTTGGCTTCACAAATACGTAATTCTTTCCAACCGCGAAGCCATAAAATCCAATTAAATACAGTTGAGAAGAAAACAAAGCAAGGTTTGTGGATTCGTACAAAATTGCAGTTTAAAGTACACAGAATTGGTAAACACAAAACTCGGCACATTTGCAGACAAATGACTTCGAGTACGCGTTAACTCGAATATGATTATCCATGACCAGACGTCCCATGTATATATTTGTCACCCTAACATCCTTGCACAATTTTCGTTTGTTTTAAAAATACACTTTGGAACAATTTGTCATTCTGTTAAAACTTTAAGATTACCACGCGAAGCAATGTTTCTTTCCGGACTGCGGTGTATGAGTTCCTTTTAGTACAGTAATTCAAGAACTATCACACGTGTTAATCAGTGAGATTTTAATATTTGTGGTGAAAGTAATTTCGAGTTTAAGACATACCCCTTACCTTATGTATGATAAAATATTGAATAATTCGAACTTGTCCACTTTGAGTCAAACGAAAATTACTCGTACTGTTTAAAGTTATGTAATCAATAACCTATGTAAGTAATCATAAACTTTAGTTGTAGAAGGATATTATGTCATTGTTTTTGGAAACGGTACAAAATAATTCTCGTTCCCTTAAATATAGTAGTCGCACATGAAATCTCTGGAGTACATCATTTGAATGTTATGGTGGATACCATTGACGATGTTATCGCCTTTGTGAAGTGCTTGGTAAATTGTCTCCTTTTTCATATAAAGAATAATATTTACGATTTTTATTTACTTAATTCTTTCATTTCAATAAGCCATATTTTTTATTCACTGCGATTGACAAGAAAACAAAGAATATTTTATAAATTCGTGCATGTAAAGTAAAGCTTGTCATTGTTTTTTTTAAAGTTTTTTTTAAAGTTTTTAAAGCATTTGTTTGTGTTACATAAAAAAGTCCAATATATCTATATATTAAAGATGTTTTATGGTTATCAATTTGAAATTTGCGTGTGTTTTTTTTTTCTGTATATATAAAGATAACTTACAAACGCCAAGTACTAAAAGTCGGCTTCCGTCAAAAGCGCCTGACAAAATAGAAATCAATCGCGGTTGTATGCCTTTAAAATAAGAAGAAGGAAAACAACTTTCGTATTTTCCCATACAGTTTAATAAACTAAATGATTTATTATGAATACCAGCTTAATTATATTTTCCCCTTGGGTTAATTTTAAATGACAATGTATTTCAAACAGTTTGTGTGACATTGTCAATCAGCGGTATTGTTATAATAGCAATATATATACAACCTCATGGTATAAGTCGAAACTTGTGCGATCAAATGTGATTCACTGCAATAAAATATGTTTTGCTTATGAAATAAAGACAAAACGACAATAAAATCACATTTTTTATTTCGAATATGAATAACGACTTTGCATAAAAGAGTCTTTATTGCAATTATTTAGTCCCAAGGTTACATAGACTGTGCATCAAAACTGTCCGGTCTGAATATTAAACACATTTATTTTGTTATTGTAAATAATAAAAACAATTTTATTTGACAGTCTTATTAGTATTGCCATGATTTACACTCATACATGCATTATTCAAATATAATGGCCTCCAAGAACAAATGTCTTTGTTTATCATTAAGCTGACCTGTTCCGATACATAGGGATTCATTTTATCATATATTTTGTACTCAAAGTCTATTTGAAAATCTGCTTCTTCTATTTGTGAGTGATATTAGAATACGGTATAGGTATTATTTTTAAGACTTTTCAGAAACCGCGAAAATTAGCTGTGCCGAAAATTAATACGTTTACAGTATATCTGTGTATAAAACTGTAAAGCAAAACCTAAATCAAGACTTACTCGTAAACTTTACATACAATTTTCAACGTTAATCCCCCCCCCTTTTTATGAGTTTCAAACACTGATCGAAGGACTAAAAGATCATGTATCATTTTCTTACGTCGTTAGAATATTTAAATCAAAATACGAATCAGGCGACTCGGAAGAAGCTGATGAAATCACATAATAAACCATGAGATTTTATAACGTAATGAAATAAGGAAGTGCACAATTTGAATTGTTATTGTTGAGCTGTTAATGATCTGTTTGCTAGTGTTATTTCTAAAATAAGAATGCGGATTAAATTGAAGAAATCTAATAACATTGTACAATCGGATCATAATCTTTTAATGTAATACATGGTTTTAGTGCATTGCTAAAAGGCTTTTTTTTTACTGAAAAGAAATAGCTATAAATAATTTAAGTAAATAGTATTTATTTTTGTATATTTTGAGGTCATAAAAATCACCTATCAAAGTGTCTTAAAACGAATGAAGTGGAAAATGTTTTGATGCGTTTATTTTTTTTTTCATTGTTTATAACACTTTTTAATTATAAAACTAAAAGAATTATTGTTAATCAAACTATTTATAGATCAAACATGATCTAATAACTACCACATCGTACTGTCGTCTTGGTTTTTAAAACCTTAGTTAATTAATCATTGTATTTTACTTCTCAGCAATATTTCTGTTAACACAGGACTGTCTATACTGTGTAACAATACACATTATTCTATGATTACATGTAACAATCACATACCCGCTTTCAGATATAAAATCTAAGTTTTCGTATTGCTGTGCTCAGATGTTCAATGTTCAATCTGTATTAATTTTTGTTACTGATAATGTTTAGTTATAATGAGAATGCAATAAACCTATAGTGTTTGATATGATAAGTTTACTTAAACGTTAGTGATTGTGCTTTCGATAGGTGGTAACTTAAATTTCTCTATATAGGAAAAACACAAGGATGAAAATACGAATGATCGAAAGAGGTAAGACTGTATTTGGATAATTCTGTTGATTTAATTCGTTGCAAAAATACTTTCGTAATTAATTGAGACGGGTTTTACATTGTTAAACAAGGGTGTTTGTGTTATATAAAACACATGGAGCCGACAAGTAAAGGATGAAGATTTCTCTCATGAGCGACCAAAACCGAAAGAGCTAATATGACGTACTAAGTATTGGGGTTGATCTTTCAATAACCAATACTGACCTCAGGACGTTATAGTTACTTGTATTGCCTGTAGCTTCTCCTTACACTGTCATCATGCTATTGTCATCCATGGAAGTAGTCATTAATAAATGTATGTGTATCGAAATGAAAATTATTATGATATTAATATGCATTTTTTTAGGATTTGTTCTAATATAAAGTAACTCAAAAAGTATATGAAAAAGCATATATCTACACAATGCTTGGACTGATAATTTAGGAAACCCCTCAGTATGATATTGATTCATTTTTAGCCTACAGCCTCGTCGTTTACGTACGTAAAATATTATTTCCGAGTGTCTTTAATTATCTCTGTTGCATTACCATCAAAGCTGATTTAATCTATAAATACAGTCTTTAAATACGACCGATTCTCATGCAAACAGACCATTCCTTATCTCATAAAATCTACTGCCTTCAAATGCGTAAATGACGATATGTTACATTAGTTTTGCATTCAATAGACTGTCTATGCAGGTAAATGGATAAAACGAGAACAAGAAGACACTGATTTTCTGTCAGAGTGGGTAAGGCCGTGAGGTCTTTAATGTTGAATCGAATGAAAGTTTTAAGTAGGTCAATGAGTGCCAAAGCTACATCGGTTTTCAAGGACCCCGATGTAGCAAAAACATTGTCTACTATACATGACAAATATCAACATTGTTTTTGTCTGCAAAACGTTTTACATCCAATGTCTATTATTAGAGGTAGACGTAGAAAATAACAGCAGTGATAAGACCTATACTGCTACCACACTCTCCAAAGAAGAGATTGTGGAAAACCATAAATCTGTGCTATCCTCTAGTGGTCTCTTTACCAAGCACGATGATTGTGATTTACCGTCAATGTTTCCTACAGGATGTACAGGATTCCTAAACTCCACAAAAATCCATACAAACAACGTTTCATAGCTGAATCTGGAAAATGTACCACCAAACCTCTTTCAAAACGTTTAACTTTTATACTCACAACCGTCAAAGAGGGTGTGCAGTCCTTCCACAACACTTGTTACTCCCGTACTGGTATTAACTCAATGTGGATCCTGAAAAATACGAGATTGAAAACATTTTACATCCTTGTTTTTTTTCCAAAAAAAGATGGTACACCTAGATACAAGTATATAGTCCTCATACTTTGTAAGAAATAATTCCAAATCATCTCCCAAATATACAGAGGAAGATGTTTAAAAAATGATAGAATTTTTAATTGACAAGGTATTTGTCCAGTGTGGTGGACGTGTTTTTCAACAAACGGTCGGCATTCCAATGGGAATAAATTGTGCTCTTTTACTTGCTGACTTATACCTTCAATCTTATGAGGCTGACTTTATAGCTGATCTGATCCAAAAGAAAGAGTATCGTTTAGCTAGATAATTTAACCTCTGTTTCCGTTATATAGATGACGTATTATCTTTAAACAATCCTAATTTCGGGGATTTGATAAATAGCATCTACCCCAAAGAACATGAGATAAAGGATACTACAGACACTGTGAAGTCAGTCTCATTTCTTGACTTACACTTAGAAATCGATGGTAAAGGAAAACTTTTGACCAAACTTTACGACAAACATGATGACTTTTCATTCAAAATTGTCAACTTTCCTTTCACGTGTTGCAACATGCCTTCATCACCTGCATATGGAGTGTTCATATCATATTAACTCATACGGTATGCCAGAGCATGTCGACACTGTTTTGAAGTCATCATTACAGAAGTTTTATGGTCGTCATCATGAACTCGTGGATCATTAAGGTGTATCCATCTGCACCATGAAAACTGATAGATTCAACGGGTCATAGTTTTCCTTTCCTCGTTTGTCTACCCCGGACTTGACTTTTCATGAGCAACTCGGCGGGTATTTGTAGAAAAGCAGAGGATGCTTACCCTACCGGTGAACCTGGTCCATACTCCCAGTTTTAGTGGAGTCCGAGGTGCTCATTTATTTTTGTTACTTTGTATGTATGATTTTAGTTATATTATGTTCTCTGTCGTGTATAACTGTTTTCCATGTCTGTTTCTTTTGATTACCGCTAAAACATTGGTTTCCTTGATTAATCTTTAATCTTACAGATAAGGCCATAATTTGGGATTAGAAACGAATCATTTTGCTTCCCTGCATTTTTAAAAGATGAAAAAGGGATGAAGAGTAATTAAGGAAACTACGACTCTAGCAAAAATCAAAAGAATGTAATCCAGGGACAAAGACAAGCCATGGAAAACAGATACAGCAGACACAAAAGAACATAAAAAGAAAATAATAGGCACAAAACAGCAAAGCGACAAAAATAAATTTGCAACTCAGAGTCCATTAAAACACGGTGTATGGACCAGGTGCACCGGTAGGGTAAGTGTCATCTGTTGTTTAAGAAACACAGAGCTGCTCATTGTATAGATGGATTCACTGTAACGATCCTCGAGGTCACGACCGTAAAACCTCTGTAGTGATAACTTCAATCTGACATTTGACAATGTATTTCGACGCTAACATTTTTCTTTCGAGTACATTGGATAAAACAAATATTTGTAATACTTTTTATCAATTTCCGTATTAATTCGATGCTTTCAGTTTTGAGGTAGTTTCTGTATACAATTTATAAATGGCTTTAGATCTCCTTGTTTTTTTTTATTCTAATGCTTTCTTATAGATTATGTTACATGCAATATATCATTATATAGGCTGTTTGCACAAATACTGGAAATATTATCCCGAGTAGAATTTTTTATTGCAATATTTATTCTACGAGGGATAATATTCATAAATAATACTCATGCAATAACCCTTATACTGTATTACCAGAAAATTTAGTCTTATCTATAATGAAATTTGGTCACGGATAACGTCATCAATTTTAACTATATTTGCAATATAGAACTTTATTTTACGCTGAAAATGCTTTGCCTTCCAAGGGGAAATTATATTGCTGCTATATAATAATTTTACATTGTTGACTTTAATTGACATTGTATTAATACGAAATAATCTCTATTGATATCATGAATCGCCATATTAAGGATAATTAAATTATGTGCTTTAAATAATTAAATATTTTAAATATGATATGTGTGGTACTACATGCAATATACTAGGGATTTATTTTGTTTCATATAAATGTATACGATTGCTTTTGACAGTTTGTCTCACCGTCGACAATGTTCTAAACAATTTTCTTTCACTAAATATGAGCGAAAAGAGAAATAGGATATTCGACTTTTGTACGCAACAACAAAACATTAAATAATATGTTTGATTTGCTGTTGAGTCATTGGTCTGTTCTCTGTCATGAAACGAAATTATTTGTGATAAAACTAAGCATTGATATTTCTCAAGAACGGAAAAAAGTTTCATGATATAATTACTGTAAGCACTTTTTTAAAAGGTTGAACTTTTGGAAATGAATTACAGGCAGAGGCTGATGTACATTAACATGTACTTTTCTATTACAGCGCAATTTAAAATTTAATATATTAGGTTAATGTTTTAAACCAAATGTTTGTTTCAACTGCTAATAGTTTCAATTTGTGTGGATATAACCTTGATAACAGAATTTGTACGAAAAAAATAACATTCAAGTCATTGAACTAAATGGAGTGACTGAGACTTTTATTCTAAATAATACCAATGTTAAATGCTCGTTGACAGAATGCTCCTTCACGCTTATATCTAAATTCTGATTGTGTATATATAAAAAAGGAAACCATTACAACGCGTTTTTGACCATATGTATTTGTCTAGATGTATGTGATATGAAGTCGGATGCCTATCTGAGCTACACAATTAGTTGTTGTAGTTATATACCTTTAAATACCTGTATAATTACTAAACTGTGATATCTGCTTTTGTACTTTATTCTTCCGACAAACATATTGTTTGTATGTACACAATTTTTTGTATGTAGATGCAATAACGGGAATTACCGGTCAATACCATTATATCTCATGAGCTTAACAGTGGTCTGGAGAGTTAGTATCCATCGTTCTGTAATCGTATCAGTAAAACATACTAAAATAATACTGGCGACCTAGACTTAACATATCTGAAGAAGTCAAACAATAACATATGAAAATTCTAACAAATAAACCATTATGCCAATGTATATCATAAAGTACAAATCTCGAAAAAAAAACTAATATCAAATTAAGCAAGTAAGTGTTTCTTATTAATAGAAGAGTGAAATTGTATGTTTCTAAAGATCACACGTGTAAGTTATTTTATCATGATTTCGCTTATTTAATTGTATATATTTCAATCAAGTAATAATTTACTAGAGGACTAAATTAAGGATGGACAAAATTTGCTGTGCTTTGACACTTAGCCTACCGGTACACCTAGTCCATGCTTCCAGTTTTGAGTGGTGTCCGAGTTGCTCATTTATTTTTGTTACTTTTTATGTATCAATTTAGTTACTTAATGTTCTTTGTTGAATATGTCTGTTTTCCGTGTTTGCTCTTTGTCACTGGATTGCTTTCTTTGGATTTCCGCTAGAACTTTGGTTCCCTTGATTACTCTTTTAAACTTTTATAAGGATTCTTTACGTTTTAATTTAGAAATAGTAGTTTTTATGCCATTTTTCGTTGGTGATTAACGCAAATAAACTCATTTGGAGGGGGGCGCTTAAAACCATTGTGGTTAGTAGAAACACACATTTAATCTAACTTTACTTATGATTAAATGATTACTTTCTCATTTTATGTTTTTCTTTTAATTTCCTTTAAGTTTCTATATTGGATTTTATAAGTTTGTATACTGTGTTTGTTAGCAATAATAAATTATTATTGAAACCAATACACCATACAAAATTATACAATTGACATTGCAAAATTAAAATTATCTAACAATATTGAATCTCTGAAATAATAAATTATCCTGAGGGAATTTATGTTTATTCGTGAAGGAAGGCAATAATGGAATGATGCATTTGAAATTGCGGAATTTATAAGCAAAATAAAACGTTTTTGTAGTTGTACTATTGAGAAATGTAATGCCATCAAAATTTCTCTAAGACCATAAGTTATCCTATGAGAATTCCAAAACAGTGAAATTTTCCCCGACAGAAGACAATAGTCGAATAAAAGATGCAAAGTAACTAATATTTTCGTGTGTTATACTAATAAAAATGTTTTGTGATCATCATTTCTCACAAATCGTAAATGCTTGGTCAATCTATATGTATTAAAAAAGCAATCGTTCGGATCATCCTCCGGTAACTCTTAATTTGAACACGTCGTTTTGCATAACTTTAGTTGTCTAAATCACAAAAGATGTTTTTCAATACCTAGTTGGCATTCATGTCAAAGTAGCCTATATTTCAAGTCATTTTTCAGAAACATTAAGAAATGTTTTTAAGTGCATAGATATATATATTTCTATATAAGTCAAAGAAGTATTAGAAGTAAAATTCAATCTGTTTTTTAAAACATTCAAAAACATTTTTTATTGTGCATCCATAAGCATAAATCACTTATTTTTCAGTTCTTGCACGAGTCCAAAGTAGATCAATACTTAAAAGCGTTGATTAGTGCAATAAGAGGATTGGGGCAATTCAAGCACACTTTATATCACTTAAGAATTTAAGAGATCATAAGACAAATATTATTGAAATCAGAAACACGATACATGTAACCCTTTATAATTCAAATCCATTCATTCCTGTCAGATACTGCAAATTATTGTACATGTACACTTTCTATGCCATCATCAATGACAATTTTACAAATGGGTACTGACGTCCATACTTTCAGCATTTAAAGCAATTCTTCAGTCTTACCACGACAATTGTAACTCCCGTAGTGCTGAAAATTCAATATGGATCCTACAAATATTCGAACTCTCAATGCTAGATTATAATTTGAATTAATAATATCATCTTTAAGTCGTTTATACAACTACATCGTCGTTACTCTAAAAACAAGTGGGTTTTCAACGGACGGTCGACATTCCAATGGTAACAAAAGTGCTCCGCTACTCGCTGACACATTGCTTCATTTTATGAGCTCACTTTATTGCTGATCTACTACAAAAACAGCGTTAAGCCAGATGTTTTAATTTCAGTTTCAGCTAAAAGATGATGTACTTTGTTTAACCTATCCTAGTTGCGGGGATTTCATACATCGCATCGACCCTAAAGATCGATCCTGAGATGAAAGACATTACAGACACTATGAAGTCAGCCTCATAGCTTAACTTACATTTGTCAGATATTTGGAAAAAGAAAACTCATGACACAACTGTAGGACAACCTAGAAGATTTCTCTGTCTATATTGCCAAATTTCATTTCGCCTGCGGTAACTTTCCTTTAGCACCTCCGTTCCTTAGATACGGAGGGCGAAAGTTGTAAAATAGACTTTATACTAACTTGAGCTGCGAACGTCTTATATGATTCTTGATCACAAAATTTGTACCAACAGTTGTACTTTAGATCTTATTTGTACCATAAGAGATTGTAGTACATATGTGGTTGTTGTGCTAGTACACAATTAAACTTATTTCTCTATGAATTTTTTCCTTAATTTGCAAGTTTAATGAACGTCTAAAATTAGGCTACATGATTTTTGTTTTGTTTTCATGTCGTTTTATTTGACCCAGTTTTTCGAACTTCATCAAAGTGCTAAATATCCACTGACATTGAGTAACAATGTCTTATTTTACACATCGGTACATTATTGAAAGGCTGTGCTTAATTTGACAATTATGTATCGTCAGATTTTTCGTATTTTTGTGATATTTTCAATATATCTGGTTTATTATCATAAGGTTGTTATTCTTTTTTATTTCCAGTAATCAATTTCACAATAGTCAAGTTACCGTTTGTATAGAAGATAATTGCGGTTGTCACACTGAATCAATCTAAATCAAGTAATGCATTCATACAGAGCGGACGACTTGTCCAAAGCATTCAAAGGAACTCCTTCGTTTAGATAAATTGTCTGAAATCTAATTTTCCTTGAAACAAATATTTTACGTCTGAATTGTAAAGGTTTCCTGGGGGGAATAACAGTATATGTAGACTATGTAATTGTTTCAGTAAATAACACACCCAGGAAATGAAATAAAAATCATAGAGCACTTTAACGTGGAGAGTATTATTGTTTTCACATCGAGAATATATTATGGTTATATTGGTCATAAACCACACATAAGGTACACTGTACACGTTCATGTATAATCAGGTTGACAATCATACATTTGTATTTTATCGTAGTTTTTTTTGTGCTGAATTGCATTCAACTTGTGATTCAATCATACGCTTTCATTTCCATGGTGACAAATTATACACTTGACAGAATATTTTACATGTACAACTAACAAAACATATATGTTGATACTAAACCTTTTGACATTCAGCCTCAAGTATCGAAACAACATGTTGGTTTTATTTCATGTCTATTGTCATGCTTACAAAATATATGACATAAAGACTATACTCAGTCTGATTTCTATTTTTTTCTATTCTTTAATGTTGACGTATACATGAATGACCAGATGGCAATTCTCCTGAAAAACAAAATCTATACAAAACTTTTGTTTGAAGTTCAAAATGTTTTTACTGTATAAAAATGCAAAATGAAAAATATCATTGAATAAGATAAGTTGCATTCTTCAAAAACGCAATTTTTAAAAAAAATTATCCTCTAAAAATAGTTCAGACAAGTTGCAGTATGTGTTTTGCAATAAACACCAATTAAAATTTTCCTTCAGAAACTTCTACATTTAGTTAAACTTTTATCGTGATGGTCACCGGCCAAATATTAGATGCGAGTCGTAAAACAGAAGTGCATTATTAGATGCATGCATGTTAATTTAGAAATTGTTCTCTTATTTTTATATCTCTTTGAAGCATAAAATTAAAATTTGTTGATTTAAAACAAATTGTCAAAGTGTGTTAAGACATTAAACAATAAAGAGAAGTTAGATGATTATCCTGCTGTAAATACGTCTACAAATGACCTATTTAACTGATCGACCGACATTTAAAACTATGAACTAATCCCCGATAGCTTGTTTTGATCCTTTACAAATTGTGGTCCTGCAAATGGATTGAATTATAATATTGAAAGTTAACTTATGAAAGATAAAACTATACCCAAAATATTTTAAATCGGAGATGTATTAACATCATTGTAAAGCAGCTATATTATATAATATCAACATCAAAACATAACGGATTTCGTTTTACTTTCATGATTTGTAAATGTGCTCTATTTTGAAACTTTCATAATTATCTATTTATATTCTGCAAGATTCTGTGAAACGAAATTGATGCATGCGACCGTATATAGAGTAATTGATAACGATGAATGGAAAGTAGTTATTTATGGATACAAGAAAATAACGATTACTCTCCTTTGAGGTACTCTCCCATAGTGCAGTATTCTCCATTACATTCTCCAAAAACTCGGCAAAAAGGTGCAAAGCAATACTATAATTTTACATAAAGGAAAGAAACTCCGTGGACAAAAAGTGGTAAGAACACAAAAACTCCAAACATATTCTAGTTCCTGCTTCTTACGAGACTTTAAACGTGATTGTCTTTAAAAGGCAAGACCTTTGAAGAAATAAACAATAAATATTCAGCAAGAAAATGACTTAAGACATGCTTTTGCTAAACGTTAGCAATAAACATTCGAAACATACAATTATGTAAGGTCGTATTGACAGATTGTACTTAGATTATACGCTGGTGCATATTTGCGTTATAACTTATCCGTTCCCCTTTCTATCGCTTGCTAAATGATCGTCCGATGCTTTATTCATTGTAAGTACATGTGTAACAGATCTCGGTGAACATCTTCCTATTTCGTTGACGTTCGATAACGTTAAGATTCTCTCTTTTATTTTACTTAGTAACTGACCATTTCATTTAAAAGAAACGCAAATAGATAAGATCAAATTAGTCTCCGTTTGCCTAGCGTTATCAGCATAAAATTGACTTTGACAAAATCGATTTTATAATTTATGGGAGCTGTCATTTAACCGCAATGTAACATTCCGTAATCTGACCAATTTTGTTCTGAAAAAAAGAAAACGTTTCCCAAATGAAGTTGTTTAGCTGCATCAGCATATATATATATCCCTTAGTAAATTGGATTCGGAAACGAGTTCTTATGTAATAAGCCAATATAGTTCTTCTTGCAATTTATTTGGTATGTAATGTATTACAATTATGTTGTCCCCGTTTCATGATACCAATATGTATATTCATGCTTTGGGGATCTCAAATGTAAAACGTTGAATTTGCCAAATGAGGAAACGAAGACATTTTTTTCCAAATTTGATAAATGTGTTTCTATACTGCTACATTTTATCATGCATCTACTGTCAATACAATGTACATTTTGAAATACAGAAAATTCAAAAATTTCAACCATACTTAGAAACTTACCATTTTGTAATAATTTATATTATATTTTAAAACAAATATTTATTAATTATATTTCATTATTATTATACATGTATTTATACCGGACAACATTTTCACTGATGTTTGGTTTTTTTTTGTTAACCAAAAGCATCTTGAGTAAAATATCAACTATTGAACACAATAACATTGATAAATGTTGTCGAATGAAAATCAAAAACTGCATATACAACAGTTTTAAAATTGACATAAACAGCCACTTCAATTTGAACCACCTTGTTCATCCCTGATTTCCCATGCTCAATGTCAACGCCTCTCTATTCCAAACAAAAAGCTGCGATTTCTACTTCATTCTCATTGCGTTTGCTTCATTTTATTAAGGCATAAACAACTATTGTTTTAAAATGTTTTATTAACTGTGTATTGATTTAAAAATATTAAATATTTTTTTGATAAATACAGGTATAAACACGGCTAAAATAGAACCCTATCCACTTTTGTTGAGATCCCATACCTTATATCTTCCAATTTCATTTCCAATTCTCTATTCAACGAATATGATATATATTTCATGTATAAGTGTTATTTTGTAAAATGACTTTTGACATCAGTTAATTTGGGCGATAGTTTAGGTGGTCATTTTCTTTTTCTTTCATTATGGAACCAATCAATGCATCAGTCAATCAAGCATATTATTTTGCTTTTATATCACGATGAAATATTTGAAAAGATCGGTATTATGTATTACGTAATCAAGACTTGATTGAATACAGACAAATTTGTTCGAGACATGTTTAGTCTTCCTGATAAATGACGTTATTTCAAAAGAACGGTCTATTTTTATATAAAATAGCAAAAGTCAATTACATTGCATACATTCAAAGTTCAACATAATCTTAAAATATATCAAATGAGCCAAATGTTAACTATATATACGGTATATCTTCATTATATATGTCCAAGTCCAAGTTCGTGAGACCCCTAAAACAAGCACTGACAATTTAGAAGTTAGCACACGTCAGAGATGAGGGTAACAACAAGATTACCGAACACTTATCCACTCCATCAATATGTCAGGTCCAAAATCAATTTGACAAAATAGATATTACATCACCGGTGTAGCTTGTACCGCATTAGTCCTGACTTGGTACAAGCATTTCAAACGGAATGGAGGGTTAAATGTAGGTTTTACAGCGCAAAAATCCCTCTCCCATTCCGGCGTGAATATATCGATGGTATTTGCATGCTATTGTGTCATAATCGCTAAATCAGTTATATCAATGCAATGAATAATTTACAAACTGCAATCATTACTCATTGTTTTAGAAGAAATTATGTATTTTTCAACCAAGCTCTGATATCTGAAAAAAAAAAGAATTTGGTAAAAGACCTTTTAAGATCCATTTTCTCATATCCCTGATTCAGGAGTCTGTAAGACAAATATCTATGGAATTCAAGGAATCAGAGTAGTTAGTACTTGCTCTAATGAAGCGAAATATAAACAATATATGCAAGAATACACCAATTATCAACTTTTCATATGAGAAGTTTCATAGATTGTTTCAGATTCGAATTGTCAAAGGACGTATTATCATAAATATTCGACCCCATTAATATAAAGACTTCTTCTGTGATATAATTGTCAAGAATTGATCTTGCCTGAAGCATTAGGTGTTGTATATCTTTCTAAAATTCTACAGTCGTCATGTTGACAATATATGGTAATTCTAAAATGAGGTATAAACAAATCACCGTAGTGATTATTGTCAGTTGTTGACAGAAATAAAGCATTGCAAAATTAATTGAAAGATTGAGTAAAACAATTATGTAATGTCGTTACAATTAATTTGTTTTTAACGGGATTAATATCAAATATTACATTATTTATAAGACATCATTTACAATTACTTTTCTGGTCATGAGATGTAATTTTACAATTGTCCATTCCAGAGATGAGTAGAAATGTGCGTCGTAAATCAAACATTGATGAGTGGCAAGACTTTATCCAAGTTTTAATCCTCTAAGTTGTCTGTTGTTATTTTACGCAAATAATTGTCACATTCCAGGTCATATAATTCTTTGCATGAATTTGAGCCTTTGTCATGAAAAAAAAACATCTTCATTTTTTTGTATGAATAGTAACTATTAATTATATTATATATATTATAATTTATTGACTAACGTTCGAATATTAGCCTAAATATGATAAAAAAAACCCCTTCCAAAACAACACATAATACCGAATTGTGCCCAAACGTGAATTTGCCGTCCAATATGGTCATTAGGGCATATTAGACTAGTTAGTCAATAAAGGTATAATTGCTTAAAGTCTTCTATATTGGCTGATTTATTAGTCTGAAGCTATCCATATTGGACTGAAGCGTAGCCGAAGTCCAATATTGCTTATAGAGGAAAATAACTAACCGATAACCTTATGCAATAATACTATAATATTCATATTATATCATATTTAAGTAGCACTCCAGCTAAGGATCATGCAAAATGTGATTCATGGATAAAAAGCCTACATATTTTTATTTTTGATATTTTGTTTGAAATGTCACATCTGGTTTTTTTATATAACCCGTGCTCTTAGGAGATAAAAATTATATAGAATGCACTGTAGATTTCAAAATTAAGGAAGATAACTCTGTAAATGGCGCTCAAATACAATGGAATCTACTGGATTTTCAATGTGGATTATCTCCTAAGAGCAGGCATATCTGAATGAATAATTACACATTTCATAGTATAGACCCATAAAACAACTTAATTACAAAACTAAAAATATGTAGCCTTTTTTGGGGTATATCGCATTTTTCAGATTTAGCATGATTCTAACAAAGACAGCTATTTAAATTTTGAGACTCCTCGTTAATGTAATCCCACATCATGTTAATGGTATACGCAACATCAAATTGCCATGCCATCGGAATGGTAAGGTATGAAATTGAAACTGAGTATGAGGCAAGCACTAAATCTAAACCTTTGAAAATCTATAGAGTTAAAAGTATTTATGTTAGATATTACTAACACAATAAAATCGACGAATTGTAACATTACAAACTAAAAAAAAAATGATAATGCATTCTTCCTATTTAAGATCTAATGTGACAATTAAAGATATGTTTTCATTGCACTTGCATTTTCTATAACGGGAAATGCTAAAATGCCAAAACATTATCTTTGGTATGATTAAAACGCGGGCATGAAACAGTCCGTGTCTAGGAACAAAAACAAAATAAATGGCAATATCAGACTTAGAAGACTTTGATGAAACAAAATTTCTTCGTATTGCTTTAGTTTGTTTGTGTGACGTTTTGTTTCCCTTATTTCAGTTTATATATGAAATATATTACACTCCGTTCGCTTCATCGTGTTTTTGGATCGTTAGGTAAGATTTGATGTAGTGCAATACAAAAAGTGATTACGCTTTTACGCAAGGTTGCAATTAGGAGGCGAATATCTGTATTATTTAGGGTAGTTGATAAACCCGTCGAACTTTGTTTGAAAGAATATGCTTAAAGACTATATCTCTATTTCGTAAAACTGTGTGAGCAACACTAATTTAAAAAAAAAAACGCACGTTATTATTTTTATTGTATCAAATTTGTGTAACGGTGAAAAAAATAAATATATTTTTTTTATAAAATTAGTGAAGTTGATTTGTAGAAATAGATAAAAGTTTTTCTATGGGGGAATCTGCTGCGTTCATTAAACTGCACATTACAAAATAAAACCAAAACAAAAACCAGCAAATCGGACCTGTTATGAAATATAAATATCGTCGGATGATGCTTCGAGAATATCCTATTTAGCAATGGAAAATTAACAAAAGGGAAATCAAAATCGTCTCTTTTGTCATAAATTTCCTTTCAAGGCTGCCATTTTCCAGTTTAATGTATAAATTGGCAAAGAATGTACGAGTAAAGGAGAACTATACGACAAACGTGATAACTTTTCATTCAGTATTGTCAACGTTCCTTCCATTTGCAGGAAAATCCCTTCAGTACCAGCGCATGAAGTTTTCATATCACAATTCATACATTATGCCAGAGCCTGTCGTAACTACAAAGACTCTTTAGTATCGCGCTAAACTTCTTATAATTAGGCTTCTGGAACAGGGTTGTGCTACTACAAAATTGAAGTCATCACTACGGAAGTTTTATGGTCGTCACTATGAACTCGTGGATCGTTACGGTATATCCATCTGCACCAAGAAAACTGATTTGTTCAACGTGCCATAGTTTTTTTTCTTCTTTCGTCTAACCTGGACTTGACTTTTCATGAGCGACGCTTACCCTACCGGTGCACCTGTTCCATACTCCCAGTTTTTAGTGGAGTCCGTGTTGCTCAATTACTTTTGTTATTTTGTATGTATGTTGACTTGATCAAGGTTCTTTTGGATAGATTTCTTTAACATAGTTTTCGAACTTAGGATTATTTACAGCAAAAATCAGAATATCAAAGTATTACTGGATTCATGTCACAGATTATGTTTTGAAAGATCTTTAGTGTTAAACCTTGAACTGTGATTCGTTACAGTATAGGAATCCATTGGAATGCCAATTACCTGTCTGTATTGAGTATTACGAAATCGAACATAAATATTGTCAGTTAAAAAATGATTTCAATACATTGACCATGTCTCAATATCTCCAGTAAATGTATTTATTACCCATAAAATCACTGACAAAAGCAATGTATTCATCGTAAGAAATGAATTTAAAGTCATATTTATAAAAAAAAAATCTTTTAATGAAATATGACAACTTTTCCCTAATAAAGTTATTAGGGGGCAGTATTGTAAACAGGGTAGATAAGTCATAATCATACGGATAATTTAACTTTCAACTATTTCTATCATACTTGTTTTTTGTATTGAAATATAGGCAGGCTTAGTTGTTCGTTTGTTTCATTTTAGAAGCAAGTATTGAAACAGATATACATTCTTCGAAACAACTATTGTTAAGAATCATGACATTAAACAATTATTTCGATGTTTTAATTCACATTACAGATAATGGCATGCAGTTTGTTCCCTTGTCATTGTGCGTTTTCCTGGAAATAGAATCGTAATATAGAAATTATCGAAAATCTTTCTTTTCTTGTAAAACTTGAAGGCAACAGAACATGACGTCAGACTCCATACAAATTTATTGTTTTGTAAATAGCGTTATTTGTTTGTTTTTACTTCCTGTATAGGTTATAGACCTTTAAGTAGGCTGATATCTCCATAAGAGTCCTTGTTAATCTAAGATATTTTAAGAAAAGTGCAGGTGATTAATGGTTAAAGCTGGTTAGATTGTTTATTTGTGGATAGGTACGACATTTTATTAGATTTTCTTGTAATTAAAATGGTTTTTATACAATATATTATGCAATGTAGGGTATGTAATAGAATTTGTGTTAGTGAAACGAAATAGTAAAAGTAGTATCTTGTAAAAAGTTGAAATAGATAATTACCAAAAAAAAAAAGGATGAAGCAAAAGGAAAAATGGCTATTGTTTTAGGGAAAAAAATAAGATCTAAATATATGTCTTATTTTATATCATACCGATCCAATATCCGATTTAGGGAGAAGATATTCAAATGTATTGTTGATAACCGTACATGGTAATGCAATGCTATCTTCACAATGTTTTCAGACATAAATTATATCTAAAAGTGTATTAGACAATTCATGCACCATACTTTCACCAAACTCGTAGCCTTCTTTTATGTTTATGCACAAAATCTCAACTGTAAAATCCAGAGAAAACATGACAAATGATTACATAGCTTGTTTTAATCACTGTTCATATCATTCAAAAGTCATTAGCAGAAAACCTTTGTTTGCGAAAAATAAGAATTAAAACAGAAATATAATAAATAGATTTAAAGAGTAATCAAGGGAACCACGGTTATAGCGGTAATCAAAAGAATGTAATCCAGGAACAAAGACCCGACATGGAAAACAGACATACACAACAAAGAACAAAAAGTAACTAAAATCATACATACAAAGTAACAAAAGCAAATGAGCAACTCGGACTCCAATAAAAAACTGGGAGCATGGACCAGGTGCACCGGTAGGGTAATCGTCCTCTGCTTTTATAGAAACACCCACAGAGTTGCTCATAAAAAGTCAAGTCCGGGGTAGACAAACGAGGAAAAGAAAACTATGGCCCGTTGAATAATTCAGTTTTCATGGTGCAGATGGATACACCATAACGATCCATGAGTTCATGATGACGACCATAAAACTTCTGTAGTGATGACTTCAATCTTTTAGCAACATAACCCTGTTTCAGAAGCCTATTTGTTAGAGTTCTAGGGCGATACAAAAAGTCTGCGTAGTTTTGGCAAGCTCTGCCATCACGTTAAAAACTGAGATATGGCTAGATTACCTTGACCAGTGCTCGATAATACATTTGAGTTGCAGTGATATATAGATATATAGTTTACATACATGCAATCGTTATAGGTCCAGAAATAACTCCAAAAACCTATACTTAGCAAGTACTAATTTTCAGTTCTTGCTAAATTAAGTGGAATTTTTTTACTTTATTTCACTACCTGATTTATATTCTACCTAAAAAAAAACGTATTTCTCCTTATGTGTTAGTGTTTTCCTTTTTTATCATGTTCAAGCATGAAAGTTCAAAAAGGAAAATGAGTCGACAGTGTGTAGTGAGGTTCTGTGGCGGAAGATAATTTCGATATTTCCACATAGGCTCAGGACAATTTTACTCTTTGAACTATAGTTGAAAGTGCTTAGCCACATGTATATAGCCACCCTTTCTTCCATTTTCCACAAATGCAAGTCATTACTTCAATTTGTTTACAGTTAAAACAGTCAGGTAGATGCTATTACTATTATTATGCTATTCTTTTTTCCGAAATTTTCAACTTTTCATATATGAATAACACATCTCTTCAATATATTGCTCACTCATCAGCAAAATGAATTTTGAAAATGTTGTCAATGTAAATGAAAAATTACATATAATAATTTTATGTTAATCTTCTAAAGATAAACCTTTAACACCTTTCTTGACGAGCACTGGTTAAGTGATGCTCAGATAATTTTAACATATTCAGTTGTTGTAAACAAATTCGCCTGCTGATGACGTAACACGCTTTCAAAATCATCTTCTTCTTATTAAGATTGATGGAACTATTGTCTACTTTAACTTAACGAAATGCAAGCAAAGACATTGAAAACATCATTATTAATGTAAAAATAAACATTACGACAATTCATCGAGAACTTCTAAACGACTATACATGTAGCAAAAGTATGTAACCCGGGCCTCCTTGCATGATCATAACGTATTCACGTATAATACATTAGTGAAATTTAATAACACTTTGAATGTTTCGTATCCTGCATTTATTCATGTTATATATGAAACCTTCAAACGTGTTTCCGATTGCGACATATTTCAATTGTATCATTCTGATCAAAGGTTTCCATCGTAAATTAGTATGCAAAATGAAATGTTGATTAATTGAGAGACAATAATGTTGAATCCGAATAAAGGTAAATGAGTTATTATCTTTGGAAAAGTAACAATGAAAATCAATATTGTATAAATATTCTGAAATTGAAAATCAGAGAATAAACAAATATTGAAAACTGAAAATATTAAGTAAGCACTAAATAACAATGGGAATTAAATTCAAAACGACAATTGAAGACTGGTCTAGGGTCTGATTGTTCTCATTGAGATTTCCACTTATTTGACGGAACTTAACTCAACGACATTCGCCTTAACAGAGCATTATGCAACATACCGTGAAGTATGGGAAAAGTTATTTGTGATTAGTGCAGATGAAAATCTTGGAATAATTCATATCTATTTCACAGTTCATATCTTTATTTGAGATCAAAAATATTAACACAACATTTTGAATCTCATATTCTGTGCAGTTACTCCGATGAGCAGATAAATGCGACAGCAAAGACAGCCTAAACATTACAGAAAAGGAGACTGCATCGGAGATAAGACGGGCTGTTCATAGCTTGTTTTTGTCCTAATTATGCATAAAGTTAGCAAACTCTTCCAATAAAAATGAGTTTTCCAAATTCATGACCCCCTCAAAGCTACGCTACTGCTACAAGTGCTTATATGTCTTTTCAAAAATAATTCGAAATTCTTGTTTTCAAACCTTGATCTTTCTGAATAATAAGTGTCCTCAAAAGAGTAATTAAATAAAAACATTGAACTTAATTTAAGCACGCTAATCTCGTTTTGAATACTACTACTTAAGTGTACAATTAATTCATGAGTATTATATGTGAATATGCATATCCATAAGGATTATTGAGTTTAAACACACCACGTATGGGGTAATACATTCAGGCGCGGATCGGACAAAAGGACGGACATGCCGGGCGACCGCCCCATTCCCTTAAAAATTTAATCCTAACCTGAAATGCTGGATCCCTCCTCGCCTTTAATAATATTCTAAAGATGATTTAAGTAATGGAGTGTTTAGGGCAGTTATATACACCCTCCCTCCAAAACGAACAATAAAAATCAAAGCATAATGCAGCAAAGTTGCGCTGTAATAATATTCGGTGTAATATAACAAGCATTGATTGCAGTTGAAGGTGGTATACATTTACTAGATCACCATACTCAGATCTTGTCTCGGGCGATATTCTTCCTTCGTGTTGTGATTTAGTATCAAAGCAGTCATTCGCCAAAATTACTCTATGTAGATATACATATCTACAAAACATCACGAAATTTCTCTGTCATAAGCACCAATTTTCAACGTTTTCAAATTGTACAATGCATCTTGAGCGGGACTGATTGTAACATGCTTAAATCCACGAATTATAGACAGATCACGGTAAACGAGATATGAACTACATGTTTGTGTCATAAGTTCAGATACGCGATAGTCAATGGTTATTAAACATCAGTAACTGAAACAGAAGTTGATTTTCAATACCATAAATATGGTTCCTTACATTGCCTTTATAACGTTTAAATGATGCATTGCTTGTGCAAATATTTTACAATGAAATAACAAATTTCATTTTAAAAATACATAAATTATATTGTTTATTCCTGTTATATTATAAAACATAGGAAAATAAATAAAGTTAAGGAATAATGGGCTATAATTTACATTTAAAAGTTCCCCCCTACCATAATCCCAACGATACGTATTTATTCGTACATCAAACAAATGGTACGTATGATATTTTAACGCAATTTACAGTCCGACAAACAAAAGGCAATACATTTATTTCGATTATAATTAAATATCGTTTGGCTAGATCCTTCAATCTCAGTTTCCGCTATATAGATGACGTATTATCTTTAAACAATCCTAATTTCGGGGATTTGATACATCGTATCTACCCAAAAGAACTTGAGATAAAAGATACTACAGACATTGTGAAGTCAACCTCATATCTTGACCTACACTTAGAAATCAATGGTAGAGGAAAACTATTGACCAAACGTGATGACTTATCATTCAGAATTGTCAACTTTCCTTTCATCTGTGGCAACATCACTTCGGCTCCTGTGTATGGAGTGCCGAAACCACGCAGTCTTTTTGTATTGCGCTAGAACTCTTAACAAATAGGCTTTGGAACAGGGTTATGTTGCTAAAAGATTGAAATCACCACTACAGAAGTTTTATGGTCGTCATCATGAACTGAAAACTGATTTATTCAACGGGTCATAGTTTTCCTTTCCTCGTTTGTCTTCCCCGGACTTGACTTTTTATGAGCAACTCGGTGGGTGTATCTAGAAAAGCAGAGGACGATTACCCTACTGGTGCACCTGGTTCATGCTCCCAGTTTTTAGTGGAGTCCGAGTTGCTCATTTACTTTTGTTACTTTGTATGTATGATTTTAGTTACTTTATGTTCTTTGTTGTGTATGTTTGTTTTCCATGTCGGGTCTTTGTCCCTGGATTACATTCTTTTGATTACTGCTATAACCTTGATTCCTTTGATTACTCTTTCAACGAAATCGAAATGAGTTAAACCTGAGTTTATTAAACCAAAGCCTAAAACAACATTGTTTTTTGTCTGCAAAACATATTACATTCAATATTTATTATCAGAGGTAGACGTAAAAAATAACAGCAGTGATAAAACCTATACTGCCTCTACATCCATAAAAGGACAAGCAGTGGATAACCATTAATCTGCTATCCTCTTTTGGTCTCTATACCAAAGTCGATTATTGTGATTTACCATCTATGTACTGGATTCCTAAACTCCACAATAATTCATACAAATAAAGTTACATAGCTGGATCTGCAAAATGTACCACTAAACCTCTTTTAAAACTTTAAACTTCTTTAATACTCACATATGTCAGAGAGGGTCTCCAGTCTTACCATAACACTTGTTACTCACGTACAGGTACCATTTCAATGTGGATCCTGAAAAATTCGAAAATCTTTTGGTGACCCACAATTCAAGATTATTATCACAATATAAAAGCATTAAAACATATGATTTTTCATCACTGTATACTTCTATTCCCCAAACTCAGTTAAAATCCCGACTCAAAAACATTATACATCGTTGTTTCTCCGAAAAAGATTGTATACCTAGATACAAATATATAGTTCTTGGTAGAGATTCCTCATATTTGTAAAAATAGTTCAACAATATTCTACCAAATATACAGAAGATATTTTCAAAATACTGGAATTTTTTATTTACAACATACTTGTCCATTGTGGTGGACGCCTTTTTTAACAACGGTCGGCATTCCAATGGGAACATATTGTGCTCCTCTACTTGCTGACCTATTATTCACTGTTATGAGGCTGACTTTATAGAAGCTCTGATTCGAAAGAAAGAACATCGTTTAGTAAGATCCTTTAATCTCAGCTTCCGCTTTTTAGATGACGTAATATCTTTAAACAATCCTAGCTTCGGGGATTTGATACATCGCATCTACCCCGGAAAGCTTGAGATAAAGGATACTACAGGCACTGTAAAGTCAGCCTCATATCTTGACCTACACTTAGGGATCGATCATAAAGGAAAACTATTGACAAAACTTAAGACATCTGTGATGACTTTACATTCAGACATGTCACTTTTCCTTTTATCTGCGGCAACATCCCTGCGTATAGAGTTGTCAAATCACAACTCATACGTTATGCCAGTGCTTGCCGTAACTACGATGACTTTTTGTTTCGCGCTAGAACTCTAACAAATAGACTTCTTACAATTAGGCTTCTGGAACATGGTTATGTTGCTCCAATGCTAGTCATCACTGCAGAAGTTTTATGGTCGTCATCATTACGATGTAGTCATTTGCACCATGAACACTGATTTGTTCAACGTGTCATAATTTTCCTTTCCTCTTTCGTCTAACCCGACTTGACTTTTTATGAGCAACTCGATGGGTGTTTCTAGAAATGCAGAGGACTTTTACCCTACCGATGCACCTGGTCTAGCTCCAAGTTTTTAGTGGAGTCCGAGTTGCTCATTTACTTTTTTACTTTGTATGTATTATTTTCATGTTCTTTGTTGTGTTTGTCTGTTGTCCATGTCTGGTCTTTCTCCCTGGATAACATTCTTTTGATTTTCGCTAGAATCTTGTATCCATTGTTACTCTTTGACTTTCTAGTCATTGCAGTCATTTCAGATAAAAAAACAGTGAATCCTATTGGTATGTCTGTTCGTTTGTCAATTTATCGGAAATCTTCAATACACTTAAAATCTCTAGCCAATTGCTTATATCAAGTCGGTTTTTACATAACATTAAAAGGTATGGACAAAACTAAACGGACTCTTACAAAGCTTAAGAAAATAGAAAAGTCAAGAATTGTTAATAAAACAGTACCTCACAATACAAATTTTGATTGACAAAGTAAAGTAAGTGAAGCGAGTACGTTGCAGAATGTAGTCATAGTAAGAAATGATACAAGACCTTTTGTCCTTTTTTTCTTTATATTGTTAAAATGTACCTTGTATCTATGTATTGTTTGCAGCTTGTTTTGTTGTTGTTCACTGCTTGGATAGACCTCAATGGACACTTTATCACCGTTATAGATGGGGTGTTCAGTGTGGTACATTATTTTTAATCATATTAACTTTTTATGAAGAAAGAATTAACAATACCGGAGGTGTCAATGAGAAACCATAGGACAAAACACTACAGTAAACAACAAAGAATAATAGGATATTTAAATGGAATGAATGAATAACCAAAATGATATCACGGGTGCCCAAGAATGCCTAGATTTAATGGGTGTACGGAACTTGTTTCCCGCACGAGTTAAAGCATCGTGTGTTTAAGCACGAGTGGTCATATTTTGGTTATTTACGATAACAAACTGATCATCCTGTTTATCTTATAAATTTTATTTAAAATTTATCGATAATTTCAACATTATTTTAAATTATGTGATTGATCGATTGATATCAAAGTTGTGACGTTTTAGCGGGAGAAAGTCCGAGAGTGAAGTTACCGAAATTATTTCACTGCATGAATTATCGAAACTTATTACAATGGGAACATTCAATAAAACTCCGCTATTATGTAACAAATTACGAATTAACGCTATTATGCTACAAATTGTAAATGGTTCAATGAATCAATATACACAAAAAGCATCTCTGGTGACACGTTTCTCTGTGCAAAAGAGTCATACGTCTAAGGAAATACGATACCATATGTCAGACACACGACAAAATGTTGATAAATAGTTCCGATGCACCAAAGTAAGATTAGTTGTTTTCCCCTGTGGATATAGACAAACTGATCCTCAAATTCTTAGGAACTGTCGTGTTCTGAAATTCGCATTGATAAAAACTTAAAGTGCAGGACACAAGAAGTGCAAGAGAAAAATAATATTTAAACAGGTCAAATGCTGGTAATTACATACAAAATACAAAAAAATGCCAGTTTTATATGTTGTTAATTTCGATATGCTGTACACGTGTTTCAAGGAGCAGTATTAGGAAATGAGTGTCTGGATTTCTGAGTTTAATATAGGAAATGCGACTATATAAGCAAACAATAGTGATATCTAGGAATTTCCGTACTGATTTTCCATATTAAGAATTATATGACTATTTAGTCGAGATAAACTGTCACAAAATGAAAACGTTAGTGGACATTTATGTCACAGAACTCATTTGTCTTTTAATCATAATGGTTTTTAAATAAACATTTCGATTTTTCAATTTAGAAAGGCATACATACGTAAGAATATTTCTCAGAGTCGTTATATAAAACACATTCTTGTAATGTTTTCTTCTTTTTAATTTGTTCTTCTAATTATAGATAAAAGAACATGAAATGTAAGCGTGTCTTGGAAATAACCAAATAACAAACATGAGTAAGAAAAATACTTCTTATGGTCACTGCATTTGTAAGTAACAAAATCAGGAAAAGAATTCATATGAATTTTGATTCGTATGTTTTTTTTAATGACATCTTGAATTTACATCGTTATTTTTGGACCTTTTTTCTTAGCCAAAAGCAAAGAAAATTTCTTCCGAAAAACTACGGATTCTATAAAAATAACTATCCAGTGAAATGATGAACACACATAGAAGATTATTGAAAAAAAACCTGCCGACTCGATGATATTTAAAATTAACTTGACTTAATGAGTGACAATTACAAAGACTACTGTTGTAGAAACATGATTTGGGGGATGGGTTGAAGTAAATTTTTGCAACGAAAAACTAGTGGAGAGTATAAAAAACAATTCAAGTGGTGAATCGGCTGGTAACGCACAACTATGAATAATAAATTACTGAAAGGAAGATGCATTTAAAAGGTGAAAAAGAACAAATACAAATAAAATACCAATGAAATGTAACAAAAACAAAAAAACAAAATAAAGCCCGATTTGTGGCCTTTTGGACGGTATTTCGAGGTTTTATAATTTAAACTTTTGTACATTTTGATACAGGTTTATTTTGCTTAATGTTTTATACATGTGAATACTTATGTATGCCTTTTGGTTGTAACCTCATATTAATGGCACTGTAATAAACAAAACCCATAGACAGAAGATATAATTTATTACGACATGAGTCCTATTATTGAATTGAATATATGTTATTTCATTTGCGTCGTTTTTTTAATGTGTTAAGTATTGTTTTACTGTTCTTTTTATTAGAAATAAAACATGTCTAGAGTTATAATGTTACATGTGCCTCGGCTCACAATTGATAAATGTCATTCAGACTTTTAATGTCAGGAGGATATCATATCTCTACGTTTTGATAGTCGATCAGATGAGTTTTATCGGTCAAGTATAAAAACTTGGATATTGTGAAAACACAGTAAAACATTCACTGAATATTTGTCTTTATGTAATCAAGTTGTTTCTTCAATATATCCGTCAAAGAGATAATAGCAAAAGTCATGTTCTGCATTAACTTGTAGAGACCTTCTCAGACGACATAAATGAAACCAAATATAGTAGAACTTCTCTTATTTCATCTGGATATTGACCAAGGAATATCTGAAAGACACAGGTTTGTTTTCCAATGTTTTTTTGTTTGCCTTCAGTTCATACTACAAGTACATACCATCTATTCAAACATAAGATTATTTTGTTTTAATATAATCTTTTTTAATGAATGCTGTTATGCTATTTCAATGGTTATACGTTTTGTCATTAATGTTTTATGTTTTTGTTAGTGTGTTTTAAGAATAGATTTGGAAACAAAAATTAATATTGTATTTATGTCTGAATTTGTGTTTTTATGAAGGGTGTTTCACGTAATAAACATTGTCATGTATTTGGTGCAGGCAATATATAAAATTATTACTGGAGGAACAGGTTTTTTCTTCTAATTTCTACAAAACGAATTGGTAAAGCTAATAAGAAATGATAACATAGTTGAAATTATATACATGGAGGAAACAGATATATACGATCTGAATGAGATCACATGGCCTAGACATCCTGTATTGTAATTGATATAGTATACTGTAAGATTTGTTAAAATGCATAAGAAATCATACATGTGTTTCTAATAAAAAAAAGAGTAAAAACCAGATTGACAAAGGCCCATTAGACTGATCTATTACACAAATGTTAGGGTATTTCAAGATGATATTAGACTTCGTATACCTTCCTACATATTGTAATTCTGCTGATGAGAGGTTACCCCTTGAAACACGTGTATATTATATCGAAATTTACAATATATAAAGCTAGTACTTTTTTGTATTTAAGGACCACTGGGTCAATACCGATGCTGGTAGACCTGAGGTCCCGAGGGTATTCATCAACCCAGTAGTCAGACTGGTCTTACCCCAAATTATATCATATTTTATCAACCCTCCTTTTTGAAATCTTGCAGTATTCCAAATTTGAAAATACGGAATACATTGAGGCTTCATTCCTTGCATTGCATACGGTAGAACCTTTCGGTGATGAATTTGGCTTCCTCTTTCGATAGTTTTGGTTTCGAGTACTTCTATTATACAACTGATATTGTGATTATGATCTTCCTACATATTTGATTTTAATGCTGCTGATGATAGGTTACTCCTTAAAATATATAAAACTGGTATTTTTTGTATGTAAACATGTATATGATGGATTTATTATCATGCATTCATCTTCGATATCATGTCTGACGATGAGCGCAACTTCAAGATGACAGTTCTGCCCTTTTTATCAAACTGGAAGCATTTGCATGGATGAGACTTATGGCTTTAAAACCAAATCTTATTGGGTTTATATTTTGCTAGTCGGATATTTATAACATGCTGTTTCGCATTTCCAAATAGTCGTTTAAACATCCAGTGTATGAATGAACCGGTTCAATTAACTAAAATTACTTCGAGAACACCAGTTCCAAATCAGGACCACTACCATGGTTTCTAACTTTGCGGTTTTTACCCTTAAACACCACTTGTTATACAGCCTTTTCTTCTTGACTATTTCTTTTGACTATTAACTGGACTTTATCAGTTTGGAAATTATGTTATTTCCTTTCATTCATAATGAATAGGAAAAGTTTTTTGTGGTAAATTCAACACAACATTTACTAAAAAGTGCATTTCGTTTTACTTACAATAATACATAGTATTGACAATATTATAAGATATGTAAGATAAAGGTAAAAGAAATAATCAATTCCCAATGCAAAATATGAACATTCTATTTGCACTATTTTTATATCATTATTTTTCGAAGCGTTGTTGTGATTACAATGTGGAAAGATATCAATGAGATTACTCTTCATGTAAATTTACCTAATAAACTAAGATTAGAGATATGCAAACATTTTCATGTTATGTATCCCAAATGATGAATCAGTTTCTTACATAATTCATTCTGATGCTGCCAATGAGAGGTTTGACCCACGTGTACTACACATCGATATTTGTAATATACATATGTGCACATTTGTATTTTCTAACAAACATCAATACCTATTAAAAATGACTCAATCAAAATTTGATTTTAATGGGTTACATTTACACTATCTACAAACATTCAAATGTGGGATAACGTTGATGATGACAACATATTCTTAAATCCTATTAGGGCTTCTCATGAATTGAATTTAATCATACATGTAAAACTGTCATTATGTGTTATCTCAGACGTTGCAAGTGTGAAGGCCTTGGGACAGAACAAATGCTAAAAGCTTATATTTCAGTAAAGTCTGTAGGATGGAAAAAATGTTTAAAGTGATATTTTAAGTATAGTCAGTGGGATGGAGCAACAGCTTATGCTTGTAGTATAAATCGTATGTTGAAAAAAATATGAAAAGCTTACTTTTTAGGACAGTCTCTCGATGTAACACTTAACATTACACTAAGAAATAATGACATTCAGCATGAGTCAACAATAAATGTTTTTTTTCAAATTGACTTCGTGATGAAATCAAAGTAGCCTTGTAAATGATGAAATTTTCAAATGAAACGCAATAGATACATACACGATAGAAACCGATAAGTATTTGTATAAATGTAAGGAATCTAATTCATCAACTACATTTTTTGCATTATCATTTAATGGACTTTTACATAATCCTGACATCATTGCAGTTTTTTTTTTAAATAGACATGAGCTGATCGATTTGACTTCCTTTAAGCTAATATCTTTATTATCCAACTTCAAACTTATGAAATTAAACAACTTCTCTAAGTATTCTGTTTTTCACGACTGTCTTGAACATAGGCAATTTGGTGACTTTAAGTGCATTTGTTATCAGCTATTTCATGCATATTAGAAGAGGAAAAACTGCAGAAAGTCATATAAATATAGCAAACTTTGGTATGATGTACATGTCATCACTAGTATTAGAATCAAATATTTGGGACTCCAAAGAAAACGCATACAAGAAGTTTTCAATACCCTGAAGTTTGAACATGAAACCAAATTCAGCAATGATATGTTCAACTGAAGCCGAAGTATTGTAGCCCAATGTTTTATACGTGGAATGAAGCAACAATCTTGAATTATATATGTCCCAAAGTTATTCATTATTAAGGTTGCTGAAATTCTGTCCTCCAAATGTCAAATTAGGTATGAAGAGGCAAAACTCTTTGTTACGTCTCGGTTGTATGTCTCGGTTGTATGGTAAATACATCAAATTAAGATCATTAAATTAGCAGTGCTTTTTGCAATCTTTTAAAACAAATTTATAAAAATCTAAGGGTAATATAACATAGCAACAATGGTCGATATGAATAGAAAGTGCAAAAAATAAATGTTGTAATGTTTCTGTATACAAAAACAACTTTAGTCAATAATGAAGGACACCTTTTTATCAAAGATATCTATTTATAAAAAAAATACTTAAAAGAGTAAACAAGGAAACCAAGTTTCTACCATAGATAAAAAAATGCGCGAACCAGGAATACAGCTTAGACAGGGACACAGACACATACACAACAAAGGACATGCAAGAACCAAATTAACGCTTGTAAAGAAAGAACGTACATGAACAACTCAGACTCAACTTTAAAACTGTGAACATGGACCAGGTGCACCTGTTGGATAAGTGTCCTCTGCTTTTCAAGAAATACCCGCAGAGTTGCTCATAAAACTCAAGTCAGCAGTAAACATGAGAGGAAAGAAATACTACGACACGGTGAACAAATCGGTTCTCATGGTTCAAATGGATACACAGTAAAGATCCAAAGGTTAATGATGACGACAATAAAAATTCTGAGGAGATACTTCACTCTTGTGGCAGCACAACCGAAATATAAAACAGCATCTTAAACAGATCTTACTAAATCTCGATAAACAACAGCGCCTTCATTTGCCTATTTAAAACTTCTCCATTTTAGATGTAGTAATTATCATGACAGATAAAAATGAAATTCGTCTATCGCATAATTGGAGACCCATTACAATCTTAGAACTCGTATTTATCCGAATGTAGAAGCTCTTACAAAAAGTAGATCAAATAGAATTACCGGAAATTGTGTAATGTGTAACAACACCATTCGAAACAGGCAGTGTCAAGAAGATGTTTACAAAGCCTGACATATTATCAATCAAATTCATATTATTAATTTTTTTTTAATGAACATTAAGCTTTTGAATAAAATGCCAGTTTTATATATTGTAAATGTCGATATACTGTACTCGAAAGGTGTATTCATATTAAGAGGACTCAATTATTGAAATATGCAGGTGATAACCTATCCTATCAATAGTTTTATTTTAGCGTTTTTGGAAGAAATGACTTACATTTTAATGATTGTATATGTTTTTGATATATTCCCGTTGTCTAGGTTAAACAAATTTTGTCTTGAAAAATGCATGTAAATGTACAAAAATAAAAAGAATACTGCCAATACCATTGTTGAAGTAATATCGAAATTGTAAATACACAATATAATGAAAGGCCAAAGAACTAAATACTTAAATGGAATTATCAAAACAACAAATCATTACACGCACTCTTTATATTTCTATGTAAATGAAAGTGTAATTAACTTCAACATTTGTAAGTGACATGTGAAATAGCAAAAGCAAAGGCAAAGTGAAGACATAAACAACAACATACCTACTGGCACAAATAAACAAATATATAAAGAGTAATAGAAAAGTAATCATATCTTCGACGTACATGACATTTGTACAGAAGCCCCGTCTTTACTTGACCGTTATATGGTCGATGGATATCGATATACAGTGATAGTCTTGTATGATATGATCGTAATATCTGTATCGGAAATTAAATTGCCATTCTGAATAACGATAGACTGAGAATTAAAGCTATAAGAAAATGTCATACGACGTTTGACTGCTAGGATTTAGTTTAATGATTGTAAAATCAATATTCTTTGCCTAATGAAGTGCTGAACGACCCTTGTATTTAGCCTTTTAGTATTATTTGTCACCTGTCATGTTAATGCAATGGTTTGCCTTCTCATGATTTAACATTTTGTGTATTATCATGCTGAATGAAGCTTTGTAAAATTATGGACTAATGGATATCGAAAGCGATAAAAACGAAACATTGAAAAAACGTAGTCATGAGTTATATGTATATACGTTTTATATCTATTTCAACAAGTTACGTTTAATATGGCTTTTGATATTGTTTCTGTTCATGTCAAATTCATTAAACCTGAACAACTAAGTTAAAACATTTAACTTTTTAATAGGAAGTACGCACAGTTTTATAAAACGCAGGTCGTTGTAGTTAATAACAATCTCTTTGCACTGTAAATGTGAAAATGTTCACCGGATTTTATTTTCACATTTGTGAAAAAAAATGATCAGACATTCTTAAGTCTCAGATTGAATGCAGATGACTCTTACCTTACAGTTGCATATAGTCCATGTTCCTAGTTTTTGGGATGTCTGAGTTGTACATAGTGAATGTTCCTAGTTTTTGGGATGTCTGAGTTGTACATAGTCCATGTTCCTAGTTTTTGGGATGTCCGAGTTGTATATAGTCCATGTTCCTAGTTTTTGGGATGTCCGAGTTGTACATAGTCCATGTTCCTAGTTTTTGGGATGTCTGAGTTGTACATAGTCCGTGTTCCTAGTTTTTGGGATGTCTGAGTTGTATATAGTCCATGTTCCTAGTTTTTGGGATGTCTGAGTTGCTCATTTACTTTGGTTTCTTAGTGTTATGTTGTTGTAAAGTTCATCGTTGTGTGTCTTTTTTCTCTGTTTAGTCTTTTTCTTTAGGTCCTGTTCAACTTCCGTTTGACTTTTGTTTCCCTTGATTTCTTCTTCGCAAAGATATTTTTGCGACTGCGATGTACAAAACATTCGTCCTACGCAAATTTGTACAGGTTTATACTCATGTCATATAAACATCAAAGTCTAAAAATGATCTTATGTTTAAAATGTTCATAAAAACAATGAAAATGACAGAAAATATACTTTAAAAGGACAGTATATTGACAAATGTCACTAAAGTTAATTATGTGATACACTTTAAAAAATAAATATAGGTTTCACACTGCGTGAAAGTTGAATATCACAAAATATCAAATCAAAGCATTTAATTACAACATCATTACGAAGATTCTCGATGATATTGAACTAAGATAAAGGGGTTGATTTTCTACGACTTTCAACTTTTACGAGTATTAAAAGTTATTTCTCTTTTCATTTGAATTTTTTTTGGCTGTTTGGCATTTGACATCTATCATGGCGGGAATTCGAACAATCATTGTTCTATGACATCATATTTATGTTTGATGCAAACGTTAGAAACGTCATAACGCCGCTTTCGACCAACCAGGTGGGACAGAAAACGATACACTATCACACAACAACCAATCAACTAATCGCAACGGAGTTTTGTTCATGTTACTATTTCTGATCATATCGGCCAGGGTGATAGGTGATATATTCGCAAGTAACTTGCCGTCGAAAACGTAGATGAAACAACCACACTCAAATAAAATATTTAAATCTCTACTTCGTCTAGAAGTTCTTAAGAATTTTTTTAAAAAGTAAGCAGTTATTTACTAACAGACAGTTTGGTGACACAATAATTTAATTAATTTTACTCAACTGACACAGATCATATAATTCAAGCGAATTAAAATAGACAAAAGTGGGATAGATTGACAGAAAATTATATTAAATTTATGATTAAGTCTAATAAAACAAAATGACAAATAGGATATGGAAGTACAATTACAAAAACATAATAATCTATAATAATAAAACATGACTATGTACGAGTTGTCCAACTATTCAGTTAATTCTGGTAATTTCCACATTAAAAGATGCATGGAATACACAAATTTATACATCCTGTAAATTATTAATACAGAGGGACTTGTAGCATTTTTACGGCATTTGATGTATTTTTAAACCTCACATGTGTATCTCATTTGGAGGTTGTGTCATATTGCCCACGTTGCAAAGTAATTACTTTCTTTACACAAATGCTGTTTTAGTTTAGTGATGTAGTTTAAAGACTAAACAAACGATATGATTTAAGCATTTCTGTGACTGATAATATCTGACATCAAGACAAGTTCATGTCATTTTCCATATGTGCCTTAAGGCTGTACAAACGGGAAAACTAGGCAACAGCGCAATTTATCCAGGCATACTCCTATATTTAGACGATACCCCGGTAGTTCAGAAATGTCTATTTGTTAAGTTCTTAGTATTTTGATAATAGTTTGCATGACATGTGACATGTGACTCATGCTAATGTTTTAACGTGCGCAAGGGAAAGAAAAATAAAGTAATGGAGTACCAACTAACAGCATCCCAGTTTTGTTTAATTTTGTGTGTGTAATTACAGAAAACAATGTATAAGCTTTTTTTTGCGTAAGTCTACATAGAATAAATTAGGCGTGCATTTTTGGCTTCCTCTAAATTTAGCATTAGTTTCAATTACCAAACTAAATAAAGATTTTAAGTATGTTCACCTCATATTAATGCGTTGCCTTCTCTTCTCTTAAATTTCTATATTGGAACAGTGGATGAATACTTTTCCTGGGACAATTGTACTTCCTTAGAAAATTTATCTATATAAGTTTGTAAAATGTACACTTTGACAATATCGTATTTAAATGTAGTATTAATTTTGAGATAGATGCATCATGAGCGCGCATGTTAAGTTTGTATGGGTCATACTGCTTATACGTTTTAATTTAAACGGTTGATGTATATATATATGTAGAGAACTTTACATATAAAAAGACCTGGTACGATTATTTAATAAATGATTATAAATATCAATAACAATAGCATCAAGTAACAATAATTCAAACACACATTCAATAATGGTAGGTAGGGTTTGCAACATTTGTCAATTGTAATTTTCCCTTGTATTATGATGTTTTAAAGGCATTATTGGTATGTTAAACTAGTTCCAGTTATATCGATAAAGACATTTCGAACTAATTGATGACATTTCAACCTTTCAATAACAACAATATTGAAATATTCAAGCACTCATCAAGAGCAAATTGCAGAAACATTTGATTGAAAAATGAATGAGACAGCTTGCTTGGTTTTGCAATGAATCAAAATACGCATTGTTTAAAATGCGACATTATTTCTGTGCAAGATAAGTGGAAAAAGAAGTTACGTTCAAATAGTTTGAAATAAGCATATCGAACCCCGTTTAGATGACTGTTGAACGTTTGACAAATTATAAAACTTATTTGATATTTCTTTACATTTTTATAACCCTTTTTAGTTTGTGAGAGATTTTAATAAACTGGTTGTAATTGACCGATTTAATCTATTACATTATTACAGTCATGCATGCACTCCATATGTACATGATGCGTACCTGTGGTTGTATAAATCTAGGTTAAAAACAAGTGGTTTTGTTTAGAATTATTTCACAAAAACCAATATTCAATTATAATACAATACAATTCAATCCATATGTACACTTCAGACTGCAACTAAGTATACTCTAACAGTACTTATGAAGTGCTTGTTAAATTACCGTAATAGAACAAAAAAATAAGCATTGAGAGGAAAACTTATCAACAACTCAAACATATTGTTTGTTAAGTAGCAGTCTTTCTAAGAATCTGTAATATGTGATATACCCACAAAAAGGCTACACAATATTATTTTTGTTATTGAGTTGATTTATAGGTCTATAAATGAAACTTATAATTATTTATTCCAATCTATCTGCTCTTAGGATATAATCCACATTAAAAATACAATAGTCTTTACTGTTTTCTAGTGTCATTTACAGAGTTATCTCTCTGAATTCTACAGCACATTCTAATATCACGGGTTATATAAAAAGCCTCAAGTTAATTTCTGTTAGATATAACACTTTAAACCATATATCAAAAATAGATATATGTAGGCTTTCCAACCAGGAATTATATGCTGCATGATTCTTACCTGGAGTACTTCTTAGTTTTTGATTGAATATAACATTTGTGGGTCCAAATGGAGTGACACTCTTAAATGTATCTTTTTAATATAAAAAAGCTAAATATGGCATATCAAACATACAATTTAGATTTAATTAGTGCACTCAAAATCGTCAAATAAAGTACATCGTATAGGAAATGTTCATGTAGCTTATTTATTTTGCATTGGTAAGCTTATTTCCGACAACTTGAAAGCTTTTTGAAATTTAAAAATTGTAATTTCATGAATGGATTAGATGTAACGAATTTCAATAAGAATTGTTTGAAATCTAGGATTACTAAATAGTATTAATTTAGAAGCATGCAATGAGTTTTCGATAATAGACCAAATTCGTTTTAATTTGCTCTTTTTACGTAACATACTTTTTTCAGAGGAACCGAATTATTTTAATTCACTTTGATATTAAAGTAGAAAATTGCAGCCTTTATACTTAAGTTTATGGTAAAGAGATGATTATAAACTTCTTATTGTTTATTTCCATTCCTTGATTGTGATATTCCGGAAGTACCCTCCTACGGTACTTACATTTCACAACTGGTCTGATTAGCTTGTGTTTAATAAACGCAACAAATTCTTCATGTAGCTAAGCTTTTGTAACACAAACTTATAAAACCATTTACTTAGCGTTTACACCATTACAAAACTTTGGTATATATTACACGTAATAGCAATTGTAAGCTCTAAATAAAATAATGAGCTGCTGTTTTTTTACGGAAATATATATATATATATATACAACGTCTCAGAATGTGACGGCTCTATTCGCTACACTGCTCCATCAGATCAAATTGATACAGGGAAGATATTTAAACGTATAGAAAGGTCTGAAAAATTCCCAACGATGTTAGAACTGTCAAATTTGCGATGCAAATTTTTGGTCGTTCCCTCTGCGGGACTCGAACTCGTACCGCTGTGACAGGCGGTGTTGCCATAGATGTCACAGCGGTACAAGTTCGAGTCCCGCAGAGGGAACGACCAAAAATTTGCATCGCAAATTTGACAGTTCTAACATCGTTGGGAATTTTTCAGACCTTTCTACATATATATTTATATCCTTTCAACCAAATCCAAAGGATTAATCCACTGAATTAAATTAATTTGTTCGTAAATAATACAACCTATAAATTATTGTACATTCTTTGAATCTTGGTTTCACAAATACAGATATTCGACCCCTTATTGTATCCCTGCATAATAATTTTATTTAGTGTTGTATTAGATTAAAGTTTGCCTATTAAGTACTACTCCAAATCCAAATATCATCCCCTTTCATGTAAGGTGAAAAATGAACTTCAAACAACAAACTAACACACCATAAAAGTATCTGTTAAGAAAAGTTATCTCTGGTATAGATAGTTCAATATTAATAGTAATGAAGTTATCACATTTTTCGATCTGCATAGACAACGTATTTTATTGCGATTTTTAAGGCGTATTGAACAAAACGATATAGTAATATTTTCTTTATAACAAAGATCATTTATCTTTCAGAAATTTCAGTCTGGCTTGTAATTGTTAATATTGAATATACTAGTTAAAATACATATTTTTGTAACTGATGTTTTATCAACATTTATATCTATTACTCTCGTTTCAATAACATACCATTTCGAATTAAGCACGGCACAATGGATCAGTCATTATCGCTATAAAAAAACCAAATTCCAAATCAAGTCAATACTATATTTGATATATATCTAACAATATCATGTATTGAATATTAGTATTACGACTAAAACGTCTGGTACATATAATGCATTTAAATCAATGTCATTGGATTTTAATTATCGACATGTCAAAGGTGTCAAACAGTGTAAAAAACTAAAAAAAGAAACATACTACAATGTATGTTACATTTCTTCAAAATATGTACAAAATGATATAGTATCCCTTATTAATGATAAGTTCACTACATTAATTAGTTAATATGTATATTGTTTTCGTTTTATACATCTCTTACATGTGTTTGGAATTCTGTAATCTCAGAACAAAAAGTAGAGCACATAAAATCCTACAAAAATTGTATAACTTTATGCCTGCACTAAATAATTCACTTTGTTTATCTTTATTCGATGATACATGATCCTCATCTTTGTCAATCTGTGTATCGCATTTCCTCCTCGGAGAAATGAATACTACTTGAAATCACACAAATGTGTAACTATATGGTTTTCATTAGGTTCGTTGGTATAACATTACATAATTAGTTACGACAAACATGTATGCTATCAAGATGAAGAAAAATAAAATGTAGAAAATTTTGATGCGTTGCCAAATCTAAGCCGAGAACAACAAATAGACAAAAAAAGACGTCAAGCATCACACACCAAAAAAGAACTAACAGTACCACTGGAAGTCGAACTGCAAAAAAAAACTTATTTCTTCAACGTTTATATTAGAACCCGAAATTTAAATAACAAAATTCATCTTAAAACATACGATTAAAACTTAAAGAAAAAGACCACCTTTGCATTAAGTTAGGCTCTTATGATGAATCATACTCACATAAACAAAAATAAATAACCTTTAATGCAAACTGCACTTTTATAAAATGCTTAAGGCTAAGTTCGAAATCTTTTAAATATATGTGGATAGCCATCTTGCAGAACTCTTCTATCTGAAGGAAGATCATAAGCAGACTTTATCAATTTTGACCGATAGCTTCCGATTGGCTCGTGACGTCACTAAGTCTGTTTGGTATCCCGTGAATCTTTCTACGACCCTGTTTATCAAATCACCAAAACATGTTGTCTCGTCAAGCTTACGATTTTACGAATGATAAAGGAAAAATATTCTGAAAGTTTTTTTTTGACCGACACCACGAACATTCTTCGAAAGTAGCAATTATATTTTCCTCAATCATACTAGTATTCTGAATGCAGATCCCGTTGTTTGTCATTGATGTCTGACATTTGCTTACAAGTTGTGCCTCAATCTCTATTTCTATTTATTTTGGGTTGAAGTTATAGGGAAAAAGTCCAAAATTTGCGATATCTTCGGACATCGTAATCAATTACCTTTTACTTTCACTTTACAAAACGACTTCGTGACGTCACAGCTCAACCTGTCATGCTTGCACCCATAGGCGCAATTATAAATCACGATTAATTAGTTAAGAAAGGGAAATTATTTTGTTTTAATTTAATTTTCATGAACGATTAACAGACTACTTTCGATATTTTTTACTTGCACTTTAACTGAAAAATTAATTTCTATCAGAGCGTATCGTTTTTGTTCTTGATGCTTTGTCTTTATATATGACCTAGCACATTTTTGCCTTTGAAGAATGGAGCCATACTTCCATGATTTTTTTGTACGAGGGATCACAACTAAATATCAATTACTTGGCGCTGAAAATTGCCAATATTGCTTTCTTACTTTTCAATTTTGAACTCGATTGTTTTTCTTATATTCTCTACAAGAATCTCTCTAACAGGCACCGACTGTATTTTTGTGACTATTTTGAAAAAAAATTAACGAACTAAATTTTACTACTCTACTAGTCAAGGAGTGCAAGATATTCGAACGAGACAAACCTATTTTTTTTTTAAATAATCATTGTTATGAAAAAAGATTGTATGCAATAAGTATATTTGACATATAGTATGATGTAATCTACATTTATTTATTTTATAATATGTACACCATAAATCTGAAAATATAGGTCAACCAACCCACATATCAGTAAGGTTTTTACTCAATACAGAATTGCTTTATAGCATGTTATATGTATCGTTACTTTTGTTTTCCTTCCGTTAAAGAACAAGTAATGAAATACATCGATTTTGAGTCTCATTTATTGCGCTCTAGTGTAAAACCTAACTCTCAAGTGCAACACAACATAACAAATATACTAAAGTGTGATAATTGTGAAATGTTTGTTACGTCATGAACTCTTTAAGCAACGTTTTACTCGGGCCAAGTGACATAAACAGCAATAACACAAGAGATGAAGATTATAACGTATTACTATCAAAGTACCGATCTACTTTCAGATTTATGGTGTAAATGTGATAAAATAAATACATTTTACCTCTTATCGATGGTTCAAAATTAATTCTTGATGGCTTCACTTCAATCAAATCTGCTAATATTTACGCTCACAATAAAATGTGATATTCTAAAAGAAATTTTTCAAACAAATAATTTAACATTGGATGATACTTGTCATTACTCAGAATAGAAATAGTAATAGTGTCTATTATATATGGATTCAATGTCCATAAATCGCTGCAATGAAATAAAACATAAAGAATGGCTGTTGACAAAGTAGTTGAAACGCTACGGGGCATGAAATGAATCAAAGATAAAATATGTTCAAATATAAAATAGAAATTTGTTTTGCAATATTTTTGTCATGATTATGCAATGTATTGAGCCTTATATTCGAACATCATATCTTGGTGGTCGCCTTTTACAAATGTACATAGAACATAATGTAAAACAAAATATGATATATTTAAGGTAAAATACATATTAAGTATGAAAATATAGCTACATTAGGTATAAAAAGTTTAAACTGATTAATTTAGAAGTATAACCAGATAAGTACAAAGCTATCACCAGACTTAGTTATATCAATGTTGGTTTCGTGTGTAAGGGACGAAGCAATTTAACTTAAGTCATTTGTTTACATTTTTATATGGAGCACCGTTTGTTTATTGTTATACTGCCGACGTCTTGATCAACGTGAATATGCCAGATATCCTATAAGACACGCTGTGCTTCTATGATAAAAATTGAGAACAATCACTTCTAAAAGCATACTTCATTTCCAAAATACGTCACTTTCGATGAAATGATGTTAGCCGTCCATGTTTAAGAGCATCTATACTGGACATCAGTTCAAGATATTTTGTTGCTTTAATCATTATTTTCCACTGCCATTCTGTTATCGAGGCAGAGTTATCTTTCTTATTAATTTTAATGCGATTTGAGTTTTTACAAACCAACATCAATAATTATGATTGGTGTGACAAATCAAAAAAATTTGTTATTTCGCAAAAGTGCCAATCTTTGACAAAATAATGATAAGTATATCTTTTCAATTTCTCTGTTGACAAAAATGTAATATCTAACAAATTTGGAAATAAACAGATATTTGGTATGAAGTTAAAGGACGTCGCTTACGTTCCATTTCAATAAATTAGATCAAATTACTATAAAGGTATAAGCTGATTAAGTTTTCATGAATAAAAGGAATACCAATATAAATTGATCAAGTCCAGTAGTATAACTCGATTAGGTTTAAAGATTAAACAAGTATTGATAATTAAGTCTACATAGATTGCAGTATTCGGATCGTTTAAACTTACCACCTGTACGATGTATTATACACATTATACCATATAAGATTTACGATACACGCTATACGATGTGCGATACATCATATTTGGGAAACTTTAATAATTCATGGTGGATGCGATAATTCTTTAAAAAGTCCGAAAATCCAAAATACATGTTTTTAGTCTAAACGGTGTCAATTTTCAATGCATGCAGGATGTTGTGAACAGTTTTTCCTGATTGAAAGTAATAAAAACAACACATTTCCTGAATTTGTAAAAATCATATCATATTTAGGACAATGTAGTATTTTAGGTGAATCCGATGACCCTTACTATGTCTAAGAATCCCAAAATATGTTTTTAGACTGCAAAATGTCCAGTTCTACCCGAAACAGGATATTGTGGATATTTTTTTTCAATTATGTTTGTCAAAACAAAATGTCTCAAAATTTTGTCAAAACAATACATATTTAATAACATGTAGTACTTAATGTGGATGCCATAACTCTTGAAATATCTACAAATGAATGATACAATGATTTAATCTCAAAATTGTATATTTTTTCTTAAAATTTAGGGAAATAGAGCCGTTTTATTCTAAACTGTAATGCATCTTGATTTCTCCCAAATCCAATATTTAAGATCAATTGTCCGCGAGGTGTTAATATATATAATATTTGGATAGCATTTTTTTTTCGATTCTTAGGCAGCAAAATTAAAATTGTATTTTATTGTAGTTAAAAAAAACTAAATTCACGGGACGTTAATGCCAGTTAAATGTGCATGGCAATGCGTTGAAAGTTTAGGTACATGCAGGCGAAATTTCTATATATACAATGTTTTAATGGTTTACATGAGGTTTTGCAATATTGTTAAATCTGCAATCTTTTTAAAGTTTAAATACATTTGTAGTAATAATTATCATTATAAAATGTAAACAACCCAAAAAAAAAAAAACATTGCCGCACGAAATTATGTGCCCAATCAGACGCGGACATTAATTTTACCATTTCCCATATACCACTTCTGATATATCATGTACGATACACGATGTGAGATACACGATGCGGGATATACGATGTACAATACACGATAAATGAAAGAAAGGTAAGTTTACACGATCCGGGAACTTTAAGTAAAAACGTTTACAAAAATTAATTATGAATGTATAACCATAAAAAGTATAAACTAATACCCGATAAAGTATAAACGTATAACCAGATAAAGTATAAACGTATAACCAGATAAAGTACAAAAGTATAACCAAATAAAATATAAACGTATAACCAAGAATGTATAAAAGTATAACAAGATTAAGTATGAAAATATAAATGTATAAGTATAACCATTAGAAGTCTTCATGTGTAACCAAATTTATTAATCTATTTATGAATGAATACATTGTAACCAGATGAAGTAATTTAGAAATGCTCTTTAATCTGTGATTTAGTATGATTGTATAAATGTATAACAATGTAAGTATGAATGTGAATGTATAATCAAGTTACGGATTAATGTATAACCAAAATTAAGTATTAATTTGTAAATAAGATTAAGTATGAAAGAGTAATCAAGGGAACCAAGGTTTTAGCGGTAATCAAGGGAACCAAGGTTTTAGCGGTAATCAAAAGAATGTAATCCAGGGACAAAGACCAGATATGGAAAACAGACATATACAACAAAGAACATAAAATAACTAAAATCATACATACAAAGTAACAAAAGTAAATGAGCAACTCGGACTCCAATAAAAACTGGGAGCATGGACCAGGTGCACCGGCAGGGTAAGTGTCCTCTGCTTTTCTAGAAACAACCGCCGAGTTGCTCATAAAAAGTCATGTCCGGGGTAGACAAACGAGTAAAGGAAAACTATGGCCCGTTGAATAAATCAGTTTTCATGGTGCTGATGGATACACCATAACGATCCACGAGTTCATGATGACGACCATAAAACTTCTGTAGTGACGACTTCAATCTTGTAGCAACATAACCCTGTTCCAGAAGTCTATTTGTTCTAGGGCGATACAAAAAGTCTGCGTAGTTTCGGCAAGCTCTGGTTTAACGTATGAGTTGTGATATGAACACTCCAAACGCAGGAGCCGAAGGGATATTGCAACAGATGAAAGGAAAGTTGACAATTCTGAATGAATCACGTTTGTCGTAAAGTTTGGTCAATAGTTTCTTTTACCATCGATTTCTAAGTGTAAGTAAGATTAGATCTTGTTCAAGTTATTTGTCTATAAGTTGACCTTTGACCTGTATTCGAAATAAAAAAAAACAAAACAAAACCTTCATATTATAAAGATTAGAAAATATATTGCAACTTCATTTACAAAAAAAAACATATTTAGGTTAAGTTATCGTAATCAATTGCTGAAAGTTACTGAGAAAAATATTATTCTTGATCCTTCAATTATATTCTTTCGATAAGCTTTTTTGTTTTTAATCAAGACACAGAAAGAAATTTAGCTAGGCGTTACTGATTTCAGTTTTGCACCGACACTATTTTGATCCGACAATGTGTCAAGCATACAATTTAAAATATCGTAAATTTTAATTTTATTGTCAATCGGAAGTCCTAGTCACAAAAATATACTGCTAATATTTTTCACAGGACCGTGGTACGTTCAAAGATAAAGAAGTGTAGACTGTATTTAGATTTTGAAGGGATATTTATACATATTAACATGTTATTTTAAAACAAATTCAATGGCTAAACACTAGAGTCCTCATAACCTCACAAGGGGCTAAATAAATATTGCATATGAAACTCTTGTACTGTTTTATATTTGTTCTGTCATAATCGTTTTTCATCAAATATATTTGTGATTTGTTTTATTCCGTAGCTCGTTTTTTTTTAAAAAAAAACCATGCATTTATGACTATGTGTGTGAGGTGTGATGTGTATTAACAATACTTTAGAAATTTGCCACTCGCTCTTGAATCTATGAATGAAATCCTGTTATGTTTCCCCATATGAAAATCTTTCCATGGTACAAGACAGTTTTATACCAATAAATGTCGACTGTGTTTTTTTGCAGACATTGAATTGATATTAATGGTATAGTTAAATACTTTAAATAAAACAAAGCTACATTTACACAAGGAAATATATACCTTTGTTATTAATTTATGAGACTGAAACGAAGTGCAATAAATATCGGTTTTTAAAAATGTAGGTTTTAATAGAAAAATGTTTTTGCTTCTTCCACCATACTAAATCCTAAAATTGAGAACAGATATTATGTCACTGAATACTTAAAACCTTTGGAGGTCACAGATAAAAGTTATTATCATAAGTATAATTTCAATATTATTTTTGTTCCCAGAATTGACATATTTTGACATTTTAATTTCATGGTATTTCAATTATATTAGTCTCTGGACTCTGTGTATTCAGTACATTGTATATCAGTTAATATCTTTGTTTCACAGTAACTTGAAATCAACAAGAAATTCTTTCAGATGTTACTGTTTATTTCAGACGATATAAATTCCTGTTATTGTATTTTATCAATAGTAGTATTCATCTACTACAAATTTGTAATTTCTATAATTGTTTTTACAATTTTCTGAATATGTGTGCACACGTGTACGATGCCTGTATTCAATTATGGATTGATGTTGCCAAATTTGAAAGAAAAATGGGAATACATTTGTTTCAAATAAAGGGAAATTTTTTTATTAAACCCAACACAACAAACTACAAATGAAGTACGTATTATACACAACACAAAAGTTTTAATGGCAAATATAAAACGATCAGCACCAAAATATAAGCAAAAAGTCAGGAAGGATAACTTGATCCAGCTTCATTCAAGACACTTACCACATCACAATTGTACAAATACAGATTTATTTAAAGATTAAGATATGTCATTTTTAAAAATATTTTAAACATGCTCTATCGATTTTCTATCCATCAGTTATTTCTGAGTCTATATTTCACTTAGGTACGTTTTACTGTGTAATCGGTGTTTGTAAGGTTTGATATTAAATATGCATCTCGTCTTTTGCATTATATATAGGAAATCCTATAATTTATTGGGATACTTGAATTTGCATCTATAGTAGTTTTTATTTTCATGTCAGTCTGAGGTATCTTCATGTTACTAGACTTTGATAAAAAGTGAGATTCTCAGTTTGAGGGAGAATGAAAGCATGATTCCCGATGTTTCTCTTTTATTTATTTAATGTTTTCATAATAACATTAACATCTTTTCGGTATGTGATATTGAAGCTAATCCACTGTGGTTATTTCAATTTTCCAAATGCCGGAAATTTCTTCAACAAAATATTTGACGCGTTTTTCAACAATCGGTCAGCATTCTAATGGGAACAGGTTGTGGTCCTCTACTTGCTGACCTATTCCGTCACTCTTATGAGGCTGACTTTATGCCTGATATGAACAAACAGAAGGAATTTCGTTTAGTTAGATCCTGTAATCTCGGTTTCAACTATATAGATGATGTATTATCGTAAAACAATCCTAGTTTCTACTCAACAAACTTTGTTGTTTTGAAACGTTAATTTTGTTTCAAGAGTTTTTATACCACTGTTTTAAATGTAATTTTGTAACAGCATGACAGTACAAGTTTAGGCTTATAACGCAAAAGAACATATTTTTAAAAATTGTTAGTAAACAAGTTTCAAATTTGATTGTTTTTCCGTAGGTCACTCTTACACATAAGTTAAAAAGTGAATTAAACAATGAAGTACAGTTTTTTTTTTTGAAGTAGTCTCCATAACTAAAAACATCTCTGAAGTTTATTTGATTACTTATTTTTTATTTTAATCATATAATGTTTATCTACTACGCAAACATAAATAACTAAAAAAAGATCAGATGCTTATTGTCTTGCCATTTATTTTTATAACTGATTTGTCTATCGTGTCATAATTTTCCTTTCCTCTTTCGTCTAACCGGAATTAACTTTTTATGAGCAACTCCGTAGGTGTTTCTAGAAAAAGCAGAAAACGCTTATCCTACCATTACATCTGGTCCGCGCGTCCATGTATGTATTGTTTTAGTTACTTCATATTCTTTGGTTGTGTATGTCTGTTTTCCATGCTTGGTCTTTGTCCCTGGATTGCTTTTTTTATTTCCGCTAGAACCTTGGTTCCCTTGATTACTCTATTGCAAAACTAAAATGGAACATTCTTTTTTCGTCATACATAACATCCTGCCTGGTAAATATATAGAACTGTACTTAAAAACCGAAAATTAGTAATTTGAAGTCTTTTGCTTTGCGTATTCAATATTGATTTTAATCCTTCATTTTGTAATTACTAGATGATGCAGCAATGTCCCTGAATGAACTATTCCCTAATTAATACTCACTTATCAAGATTTTAATTAGTAACATTTTGAAATAGCTGACAGAACGGCATTCGAAGTTGTCACTACATCATTAGTACCACAAAAGCACGACTTTCTTTGTAATTATTGAGTCTATTGGATTTGTTCTGGTTGCAGTATCCAATCCTTTATGTCACTAACAATGCAGTTAAAGCATAGGCATGGCTTTAGATAGTTGTGGCTTGTATTTCTCGAGTGGATAATCAATAGTAGAGTTATTTGTGGAGTATATCCTTTCGGTTTTCAGAAAGAACAAGCCTTTACATTATTAATTATAAAGGTAAGATCTATGTTTAAGTGTTTCATTCTTTCAAACTTATAAGAATTATTTTTAGAGGTTATAATGTTTTGCACACAGCTAAATCATGTAACCGTACAAAAGTGTGGTTACAAACACATACTAGTAATAGACATTTTAAACAATTAAATATATAATCTGTTTATAAACTTGGTGCAGGCGGTGTTGCCATAGATGTCACAGCGGTACCAGTTCGAGTCCCGCGGAGGGAACAACAAAAATTTGCTTCGCATATTTGACAGTTCTAACATCGTTGGGAATTTTTCAGACCCTTCTATAAGTTTACGTTATCTTCCCTGTATCAAATTTGATCCGATGGAGCAGTGTAGTGAATAGAGCTTTTTGTTGGAGGATTTTGCCATTTTTTATGTTATTACTTTCGAAAATTTGCTCTTGTAAACCTACTGTCTACACAATGAAAAGTTGAAAAAATTGTATTTCTATTCATGAAGAACAATGCCACTTTTACCAAAACAGAATATGACTGCAGCAGGTAAGCGGTTCAGGCACTTAAGAGTCTCAGTTTAGTTTATATTTAGCCCTATATTCAAAGCGAATCAAAACCATGGAAATATTGAGTTTTTTGGGTTTTTTTCATGAATGAGTGCTTACATTGCAAGCAAATTTTAAATATGGATCTTTATTCAAAGTATTTTAATGACTGAAATAAATAGATTTCACGAAAGTATTTTTTTTGGACAAAGAGTATAGAAAAGTTACATAATGACAATGACAGACTTTTATGAAAAAAAGTATTAGAATTATCAATGCACGCGCCTTTTGTTTTTAGAGAGGAAGTTTACGCATACTTGTCAATGTTTCAGTGAGGGATATAATGGAAGGATGAGAGGTTGTAATTACAAACCCGGTAGCACTATTCGGTATGCCTGAACAAACCCAGACATAATGATATGCAATTTTCATATTTTTTCCTGTGTTTGACTAAATTTGACTAGAAATCCATGGCAATTCATAGAAACGATATGTTCTCACTTCATCGTGATTTTACCGAAGATGTGTTTTCTATAAGAATTCATTTATTTTATTTGTTTATTAAAATATGCAAAGAAGCATTATAGAGCAATGCTGAAATCTTTAAAGCTTGTATCTACCATTATATTGAATACACCCCGTTGAAACTAATGTGCTACCTGTTATTGTTTAGCCGGTGGTAAACAATGTAGTTTCCGTGGATTATTTTGATTATGCTTTTTTCATATGTTTTGTGATATAAGGTAACCCTAAACCGCTGTCATATTCGGTTGTTCAGTTAAGTAGTAGGTGAACACACGCAACGTAGGACAACTGAACTTTGTGCTTTATATGAATAATAATTAAGGAAAAGAGTAATTAAGTGCAACGGTCTTGGATTGATCTGGTTGATAGTAATCCCAAGGTCACGGTGTTTATAGGAGGTCCGACATTTCACAAACATAAATACTGAATTATTCATTTGTTCTCTTTGCACGCAACATGCACGTGGTAGTACATTTTTTATTAACTATATAGCCATTATCTGATCTTTTACAATTTTCAAAAAAAGGTCACCAAATTTCATTTTTTATGTTTACTAAATATGAATTTGATTTTCCTTTACTCTACTGCGGAATGAATGAAATTATTATACAACTAATACACATCAGAATGAAACTGGTTTTGATTACACGATTAAAGAATTTACACAGACTCAGACCACACCCACTTGGCACATGTTTCTTATATTTCAATCAGACCTAACCAGGATTGTTTTCCAATGATTTTAAGGACATTTTAATAGAATTTGTTATTCAGGATTGTATATAAGGAAAGCAATTAACATTGTTTTCATGGTAGTTTGCCATTCAAACAGTTTTATCCCATTTATCATAGACAGTCTAATATGCTGTTATAAACAACGATGATCATAAATAATGTAGAATGAATAGTGCTTTCTGTTCCTATATTAGACAGAAGATTCTTGGGCTAGAAAATCTGACTTAGCCATTAAAATTCAACTCAAATACCGCAATACAATTTTCAAATATTTCATTACTTGTTGATATATACAGTATACGTGTTTTATTATTCTTCCAAATCAGCTTTTGTAATATTTTCGGACTTTGATTTTTTTCATGCTATGCTCTCCAACTTTTTTTAATTTCAAACACTGAAGCTCCTCAACTTCACAAATCTGAAAAAAAAAACACAGAAAGGAAAAAGATACATATGATTTTTTAAAGAGTTTTACGTAAGTCGCTATTGGTGCAATTCAGACCAAACGCGAAAAGCCTTTAAGATTATAGAACTTTCCATTAGACATATTTTTTGTTCTTGTCCCAATAAGATTTAACTCCCGACAATGTAATCCTTTCACAGTGAAATTTATCACGGTCTTAACCCTAATCTTGTAATTAAAACATACAATTTGCTTTCAACGCGTTTTAAAATATTTTAGAAAACGATTCAGCACGACCAAAGTATCATTTACTATACGTCTTGAGCACAAAATATATACATGAATAATGATTTTACCATTCGAACTGTCAGGATTTCTTTTTAAGAATTTACGCTAGAAAAGACTGGCCTGTTTGTAAATTAGTTTCATACTTTATCATTAAACAAAAATGTTATTTTTTTAAGTGATGTTGTTTCTTAACTTCTTCCAAACACGACAGGTTTATCATTTGGATTTTTTTTTTATAAGAATCAGCTTTGAAACGTTTAGATTATTTCATTTAGGGAATCTCCGAATTGCGGCCATTACCGTGGCACAGTGTCGTTATATTACGTAAATATTACAAATGTTCATCCAAAGAAAATAAATAAATGACCTATACCAGCTAGAGTATCTCGGCGGGCGTTTCTAGAAAAGCAGAGGACACTTACCCTACCGGTGTACCTGGTCCATGCTCCCAGTTTTTAGTGGAGTCCGAGTTGCTCATTTACTTTTGTTACTTTGTATGTATGATTTTAGTTACTTTATGTTCTTTGTTGTGTATGTCTGTTTTCCATTTTCCATGTCTGGTCTTTGTCCCTGGATTACATTCTTTTGATTACCGATATAACCTTGGTTCCCTTGATTGCTCTTTCACCTTGTTTAGCATATTAACGTATACAATCTATCAGCAAACAAAAAATAAACTGAAGAGTTAACAGTAAGATGATTCAAATACGTAAAAATGAAAAGACATGATTAAAACAAGAAAACATGAAACGGGAACGAACTGCATACACAATGTAGCAAATAATTATAATGCTAGTTAACATTAACGTTACAAACACTTATTTCAAAGTCAATCATACTATTGTTAATGAAACGAAACCTGATGGTAACGATACAGTTATACAATAACGCCGTGATGAACCATCAATCACTTCATTTAGAGTTATATAGTAATATTAAAAATACATTTAATTACTGAACAATTCCGTTTTTGCCTTGACATTGCAATATGTTACATGGGCTCTCCTTTTTTACCATATGTTCTTACTTTTGCCAAGAGTTTATAAGTTTAGTCTGTGATGCTACACATATTACAAAAGATTCGGATTCTGCATATTGTAAGATGATTAATGGTATAGAAAAACCCATAGATCAGTCAATGTTTTTTTTTCGGCCTACATATGCTATAAATTTATGACATTTAGATCTGTACTTTAGAGAAAACTACACTTTAACCTCCTACTAAAATCAACCAAATCAAACCAAATCAAGAATGATAAATCTTCCAAGTGCCAATGTCATGCACAATCTATATGAATTTTAATTTAGAAGCGCAACTCCAAAATGAAAAAAATCTAAGACTGCTTATTTGATCTATAACGGTTTCTGGACAAAACATAAACTGAATTCGGTGGGGTTTTTACATAAAATTGATTGTTATAAATAACGTCGGAATTCTAAGCAAATTCTGACGTTTCCTGTTCATGTACACTAGTTGTCCAGGGAAACAGCTAGCTTCAAAAGTAATACATAAAAAATATTTAAGGAATCTACTATTCACATAGAACTCTTACACATTATTAAGCATATACCATCAATATGCATTTATAAATTGCATCAAGGCTCTCAACTTGTTATAATCTTAATTCATTCAAATGCTTTGATTAAACTCCTTCATAAGAAATTTAAATGTGTCAGATGTAATTTTTTCGTTGCCCTGAAACATAATATGATATGGATATAGAAAAACTTATTACAGTTAAAAAATAATGAAACCAAAAATACTCTTTATCAGAATTTTGTATCCAAATACAAAATAATTTATCTTTATTTCCATATTTATATATATATAGGCTAGAAACCACTAATTCCACTTCCCATAGGCTTCTATGCTAATTTGACAATATTCAATGGCTACTCTGGATTTTACCTTAACTTTAACCTGCCGAGGACTATATATCAGCATGATTCTACATACGTCAGCTCACAATCCCCAGAATGGCATGTGGGGTTAGCAGACTTGCGGTGCAGTACTGGTCACCGGAAGTGAAGGGTCTATAAATAGCATGGGAAATCCCAGTGTTTTCACAAGATAGGGGTATATATAGAAACCATTATGGAGATTAGGCTTCACATCACAAGAAGCAAAAATGCACCTATAAAATGTACAGAAATGTTTTTCCTTTCAGAAACTGTTTATTTTTTTTAAATAAGATGAGAACTGTTTTCACAGCACTATGAGGAAATGGACACAATATAAAGTAGTGTTTATAATCCTCTAATTTTCAACATCAGTTATATAGGTTACTATTAGTTATATAAATTTTGTTTAGTAGGAACAATTTTCTGCAAAAGTCTCCATCTAAAAAAATCTTTAAGCTTATTTTTTTGTATAGAAAAGAATGTTTTTAACTCCCATGATAACTACAGCCAAACTCTTTGAAATCAATGACGTCACAGACAATTCAGAATTTTCTCAGGATGAAGTGTTTTTTTTTCAAGTGTTTTGGCTCTGGGCTCAGTACTTGTGTTACTACCCGTTACTATGTTCACATATAGGTAATAACTGTCACAGACGGTATTGTAAATGAAAATGATGACAGCCTATTCAATTTACAAACAAAAAACCTGTTTTGAAAATATTCATATAGGTTGTTTTTTAAAAAAAAGTTATTGTTCAATGAAATTAAACAGTATACAAATGTAATTTGCATCACCTTTATTTTCAGGCTGCATTCGTTTAAAATAAGAATTACTTGAAAACTATATTGATAACATAATAATGATATAGACAATTTTAACATTTTTTACAATAATTTTAGACTAATGGGTATATTAAATGTGTTCGCACACATACACTTTTCAAAAATATATAATTTTGAAGATTTTTGACTGAAATATGAGTGTCGCACCCGCCAACCGGATTCAAATATTGCCAGTTTTAATGTTTTAACAATAATTTGGGACCATTATTGAAATTAAAATTGTTCGCATCGTTACAATCTGAAGAAATATGTCATTTTTGAGAAATTTGATTGAAATAAATGTATCACAGCCACACATATGATGTTTATTTTGACAAATTTAACATTTTAAACAATTATATAGGACAATTAATGTAATTTTCAGTGTTCGCACTCATTTAATTTGCAAAAATATCGCATTTTCAAGAATTTGGTTTGAAATATATGTACATGTATAACAACAATCAACAAAAATTAAATTTTAACATTTTTTAGAAATAATTTTTAGAACAATTTTAGAAATCAAATTCATTCACAATTTATACATATATCTATATTTTTAAAAATGTTTTGCATGATTATTTCTCATGTAGCTCGCAGTGGCGATAATACATATAAACAATGCAAATATCGCGAGATTTCGGTAATTCTCTAACTCGCCGGCGAGATTCTAAATCAATATTGATTGCACAAAACTTTCTACATCCTAATGCATTATATGTGTTTGATAAAATATTTACTTTACTTTTTCTTTTCGGAATGGCATCTGACAACGGAAATAAGTCGATGCAGTGGGGGATGGAGCAATGGGGAATGTGGCTATAAGGAATGAGATAATAGGGCAATGGGGATGGGGCTATGGGGAATGAGGTAATGGGGCAATGGGGTATGGGGCAAGTGGGAAGTTTATCCCATACAGGGACTGTATACCGAAGAAGACGATTTCAAAATGCTGGAGTTTGTTTTATCGACAACATAACTATATGTCCAGTGTGGTGGACGCGTTTTCGAATAAAGGGTCGGCATTCCAATGGGAACAAATTGCGCTCCTCTACTTGCTGATCTATTCCTTTAGTCATATAGGACTGACTTTATTGCTGACCTGATCTAAAAGAAGGAACATCGTTTAGCAAGATACATTAATCTCAGTTTCCGGTCACTACAGACATTTGATGGTCGTCATCATGAATACGGGGATCATTCTGCACCATGAAAACTAATTTGTTCAACGTGTCAATGTTTTACATTTCACTTCCGTCTACCCTTGACTTGATTTTTACAGGCATTTCCGCTGTGTTTCTAGAAAAGCAGGGACGCTTACGCCTGGTCCAAGCTCCCAGTTTGAATCCAAGTTGCTAATTTACTTACTTTAGTTAATTTGTATGTATTATTTTAGTTATTTTATGTCCTCCGTCGTGTTTGTCTGTTTGCCATGACCGGTCTTGGTCCCTGGATTATATTTGTTTGATTTCCTTTGGAATTTTGGTTCACTTGATCACTCTTGTTCTGTTTATAGACGGTAAAAACCAGTAGCCCAGTTCCAAATTTGTAATTGTCATTGACACATATCGCACACATTTAACTTTTATATTTGATAACAATAGAGTATGAGTAACAAAGGGTAATCAAGGGAACAAAGATTTTAGCGGAAATCAAAAGAATGTAATCCCGGGACAAAGGCCAGACATGGTAATAACTTCGAGCATTGACCAGGTGCACCGGTAGGATAGGCGTCCTCTGCTTTCCTACAAATACCCGTGTTGATCGTTTTTGTAATATTTGCGACAATAAAAGTACTTAAATGATCTTCACTCATATGACTAAAAACTTACTCACAAATTTTCATATGCTGCACCTTGACTAGACGTTAAGTATGTTGATATTGATATGGTATTGTATTACCAGACGTTTCTAACAAATGATATTATATGATCAGACGTTTCCGATAAAAAACATTTGTTTCTCCCGATAACTGTCAACAAAACACTCCAAGAAGCGTTTTTGTATTGACAATAGTTCCATTCAAGATCACTTAGCCGGATAAACCAGCTGTTTATTCCAGCCACTCATACTTATCACTGATGGTGTTTTGAGAACATTATGACATTGTATCTTTAAGAAAAGATATCAACGATTTGTAAAATTTGACAATATATTTACCTTATATTTTAATGAAACTCAAGCATTGCTTTTATAAGAATTTTTTTTTAATTTTATAGCTCTAAATGCCGGTTTTCTCAACATCATTATACTTCTACTGTGTTTGAAATATCTGCTGGTGCAAACATTATGTCAGATCGATCAGGTCGTCGTTGATAAATTAATGTATAAGAACACCAGAGTTTTGAACGTATCGACTAATCTCCGTCCTTGATCTGTCGAGGGCGTGCCGATAATTTATGTATGTATTACATGTGTGTAAGTTCCTCTCGATATTTCCCCTCCAATATCATATATGTTGATTCCTTACTTTTAGTCTTTGTATTTTATTGTAATATACATTGAATTAAAGAATGAACATATTGAATAAGATGAGCTCACTTCTAAAAATAGATATGTTTTTACCCTATAACAAAATATCATTATAATCACATGTGTTTATGAAACAACAGCTTAAATATTAATTTGTAAACAGAACACAACTATTTCTTATGTTTTCACAAATGGTTACGAATCAGTCCAAGCACAATGTACTAACCACCTCAGTTGTCTAATTGCAGCTTGGACGTTACAACCAATAACAAAAATCAATCGTGCAAGCCTTTTTTTTCATTATGTGTATATTTTGTATCATAAAATCATTGAGCCATTTCAATTTTTTTCAAATGTCTTCCTTCATATGAAAACAAATCCATACCAACTAAACAAAATATAACAAGGTTCATGATATTTTGTTTTGCTTTCATACCTGGGTTCCATATTTGTTTGAATAGATTACTTCTGTTTCAAACGTATAAAAGATGAACTTTTGTCGGATATTGGTGCCAAGGTTAAGCCGTCTATATAATATACAAGAAAAATAACAACCGAAAGAAAAGACAATTTACTCTATATCCAATATCTATTAGTAATTTTTTCCAGATATGTGTTTTAACTAAAGCATTCATAAGAAATGATTGTCATAATACATAAGCAGAAGCGATATAGCAATAAGTAGAATATAATAACAGTCCTAAATAGTTTTTCTCTATTTTTCCAAAGAAAGTTACAGCTATTTGTCTGAAACTTGAGCTGAGTTGATTTTCTATCATGACTTTGTTTGAAAACATTTGAAAAAAGTATCAAATATAAATTTTGAATCGAAATAATGTCTGGGCGTCCAAAACATGCCGCATATAAAATGCGTGTTATCATTTATTACAGATTTTACTTCCATTTCGTTTCCTCATGTCAAAATTCAATATCTTACACTCTTCGTATATTGAAGTTTAGAATAATGGCTGAACACATTTTTATCTAGAATCCATCAAACACTAACGTCCAGTTTTTTAGTAAATATCAACAAATAATATCACACTTTAATAAAAAAAAATCCTGAAACTTTTACGATACGATCTCCCATCTATTGATAAAAATTATTATATGGTTACTCTGTGCCATTATAGCCAAGGTAACGAGATCCAGATTTTTGTCGCCAAGATAATGTGAAATTTAAACCAAAAAATCTCCTTTTTATTTTTTCTCTTTCAGAACAATTGTAATTGGGTATTTTTTCTGTAACTCTATGTTTTGCTATAGAACTACTTATTTGAAAGTTAAAAAAAAACAAATGAAACATACAAGTAGTGATGTCACTGTTCAAGACACTAGATACTGGAGTATCCCACCTAGTACGCGTTTATAAAACGGCTTTTGAGGAAGCATAGCATAAACTGCAGCCATGTTAGTGTGTGTTGTGATCGTTTATATACAACACAAACATAATATACAATATATTGGGGGGATTCAATTGTTATGTGGTAATTATTAAGAACAAGAACCGGATAAAAACTGGAATTTACCAATGTATATGCATAAATTCTTTAAAAGATCAAAGTTGGAAATTTATTCAAAAAGAAAATTAGTAGATATTAACAGCTCGTCAAACTTTCAACGAACAATATTGACAACATTTTTTAATTCTTGTCAGAACGAGAACTACTAACAGACAAACAACAATAATCAATCCATATTACCCAAATATAGACACATAAAACGAATAATAAATCTGAAAATAGAGAAGTACAAAACCATATCAGTTTGCTCTAATAAACATTTTTACAGCAAAAGTTAGACTCTGATCAAACACGTATATAAAAAACGCATGTATATGTTTGCAAAAAGTGAACATTGTTCAGCCAAATGTACTGTATTATTTTGCCATTTTTATATTATGTTTTGCTTTGAATCATCAATTAGTATATGTAATTGACTTTTATTATGTTGTCTGCACTGTGCAAGTCTATCGTCTCTGTTATTTGCTTTCAAGTTTTGGGTTTGTCTTCAGAATCTGATGTTTTTGAATAGTCCTTTTGTTTCAATGCGTGAGTATTCATTCACAATAATTCCGCATTAGTATACTCAGATCTAAATGAGGTATGAATTTATATAGGTGTTTCTATGCAACGAATTTTACTTACTAAACAGTTCATTTGTTTGGTTTCATCATCTTATGAGACGATCATTCATTATGCATAATCATTTCTCTTAAAGTGGTTATCAGTATCTCAGTTTTGCTATGCTTATCTTCATATTTTTATCTGTTGTCTCAAACATTTCACAAAGTTTGCTTGAAAGTGAGAATTTGTCGATATAAAAGTTATACATGACAATGATGCAATGATTTCAGTCTCAAAATTATTTTAAAAATCCCATATAAAATGTGCCTTAGTACGTATAGATGATATGAACGTTTAAGCACAAGACATTTTTATCATGGAATATAAAATAAATAATATAAATTGTAGAGTTTTGAGAAATGAACAGAAAATATTCCGTACGAAAATACAAAAACGCTTAAACGTCTATCCGCCAATGTAATCTTGTACACTTTTTGAACTTGAAAGAAATCTCAAACGTATACAAATTAAAACATGTAGATTTTCTTAGTGCGCTCATTTGTTTTTTGTTTTTTGTTTTTTTTTTATTATGTTTTTTTTTGTGTTTTTGTTTTTTGTTTGTTTGTTTGTTTGTTTCTTAAATGAAAACATTATTGTGCCACCATTTTTGTATTTCTTGTCAGGTGTGGTACAAAATCATTTTTTTAAAACTAGAATAAAATACAAAATGTTGTGCATCAGTGAATTATTTTATATATGGTAGTTTAAATAGTAGTATAAAATATAGACAATACAAACTAGGATATGAACCGTTGTACAGCATGGACATGCAAAGAGGCTAGAAGGAGGTACTGAAAACATCTGCCCAAAAACACTCAAAGCACATATGATTGCCGAGAAGAGCGTTGTTTTTTTTCTTTTTTTTTCTGTTTTTTTTTTATTTGTTTTGTTTTGTCTTTTTTTCTGACATATAAAACTTGTTTATCTAGCAATAGCTGTTGTTTGATCATTTTTCCATTTAAATTAAGGAAAAAAAGTTAAAATTTGTCGACAAAGACAAGCACATGTAAACAAAAACAAATGCTATTCATGTGTATTGAAAACATAAAATAATGATATTTTTCGCAAATCAAAGTTTACTATCAACCAAACCTTTCAGTGTATTCCTTTGAATATAATGGCAGTATATAGTATGCTCATCGACATCTGTATTGGAAATCAAATTTTATGTCTGAATAAGATATGGTGTAAATTAAGGCTTTTAGAAAATGTCATACATCGTTTGACTGTAAATACTTAGATAGGGACTTCACAATCGATTTGTTTTGCCTAATGAAGAACCGAATTTATCTTATGATTGACCTTTAAGTCATAGTTGTGACTTATCATGTCGGGGAACTGACATTTTTCATCCCGATGGGGTTGTCTCTTTTACATATTCACCATTTCCATTTTCGTTATGTGTATTAATTTTTCCAAACATATTAGAAGAAGAAATTGATTTTTTATTCATATCTTAATAATTAGACTGTTAAAATGCATTCAACAGGCTTTTATCAAAAACCTTTACATTTAATAGAAACAATACATGTAACACAAAGTTCAAGATAAAAGTAGTATAGCGTACTGAACACTACAAACATGTGTACATGTAACGGATAAACTAAGTGTAAGTTATCTCAATCAAGAACAAATCCATTTTGAGAGTAAGAGTGAGAGTCGTAATCAGTAACAAATACAGCATTAAATGTTATATATTTAAATGATTTTTTGTAACTTGTAATTTAATGTGAGTTTGGTCGTTAGAAACCAACTTGATATCATTTTATTCAGCTGTGTTATTAAAATGCTTGCCAAATACACTTTCTAGGAAAATGTATATATGTTAATCCATTCAGAAAGATTGCATGATTGAATAAGACTTAGATAATTTCAACATTAATGTTAGAAGAAAAACAAAACATCTTACTTATCGAGAATAAATACAACATTTATGATAATTTGCAATTCAAAATACTCATATAGGAATATTCCATCTTTTATTTCAACGCCAGTTAGTCAAATTTGTTGCACTTTACACAATTGATTTGTAAATCATGAATCACATATTTTATCATGTAGATTATTTTAAAATAATAAAGTTTATGTCATATTTGAAATAACATTTTTCATAATTGTGAACCTAAGTGAATATCGGAGTATAAAGCAGGTTTTATATTTAAAGTCTTTTCAGGAGTTTTTGTATGTAAAGAGTTATTTAAGTATCTATAATAAGAGAGTTTTATCTAATTGTAAAATCTTAATAATAAGAACAGACAACGAGTTAACAGGAAAAGCGCAATCGTATAATCTAGATTATTTTCATACTTTTGAATGTCTGCGTTTTATATTTCACAACTCGTATTTCATGCAAGAGCTTGCTGAAAGGACGATGACTCTTGTACTGCTCCACTCTTCCATGAATTAGGTTTTCGGAACAGAATTTGTATTGCTACAAGAAGTTGATATAAAGGATATTTACAGACACTAGGATGTCAGCCTCTTATCTTAAAATACACTTGACCTACATTTAGAGATCGATCGAAATGGAAAACTCATGACCACACCAAACGACAAGCACGATACCTTATCATTCATATCGTCAAATTGTATTTCATCTATGCCTACATATCACTACAGTTCTTGTGTTTATACAAAGTTTTCATATACAACTCATAGGTTATGCCAATGCTTGCCTATTTCGACCTTATTTACTATTCTACACTTCTTACAACTAGGCTCCTTGAACAGGGTTATACTGCTTGAAAGATTAAAGTCGCCAATTCAAAAGGTCCATACTCCCAGTTTTTAGTAGAGTCCAAGTTGCTCATTTGCTTTTGTTACTCTGTATGTATGATTTTAGTTACTTTATGTTTTTTGTTTTGTATGTCTGTTTTCCAAGTCTGGTCTTTGTCCCTTGATTACTTTCTTTTGATTACTCATCATAATACAAAGTAACAAAAGCAAATGAGCAACTCGGACTTTACTAAAAACTAGGAGCGTGGACTAGGTGCATCGGTAGGGTAAGCGTCCTCTGTTTTTTTTCTAGAAACACCTACCGAGTTGCTCATAAGAAGTCAAGTCCGGGGTAGACAAACGAGAAAAGGAAAACTATGACCCGTTGAATAAATCAGTTTTAATGGTGTAGATGGATACACCATAACAATCCACGAGTTCATGATGACGTCTATTAAACTTCTGTAGTGATGACTTCAATCTTGTAGCAACATACCCCTGCTCTAGAGGCCTATTTTTGTAGTTCTAGCGCGATACAAAAAGTCTGCGTAGTTTCTGCAAGCTCTAGCATAACCTATGAGTTGTGATATGAACACTCCATACACAGGTGCTGAAGGGATGTTGATAAATTTGAATGAAAAATCATCATCGTAAAGTTTAGTCGATAGTTTTCCTTTACCATCGATTTCTAAGTGTATGTCAAGATATGAGGCTGACCTTACAATGTCTGTAGTATCCCTGACCTCAAGTAGATGCGACGTATTAAATTCCCGAAATTTGGATTGTTTAAAGATGATGCGTCATCTATACAGCGGATCTAGCCAAACGATATTCTTTCTTTCGGATCAAATCAGCTGTGAAGTCAGCCTTATAAGAGATAAGGAATGGGTCAGCAAGAAAAGAAGCACAATTTTTTCCCCACTGGAACCCCGACCTTTTGTTGAAAAACACGTCCACCACAGTGGACAAATAAGTTGTCGATTAAAAATTCCAACATTTTGTAAACATCTTCCTCTGTATATTTTGAAGATGATTTGGAAGTTATATTTCAGACTTGCTTATCTTTTTACTGAATAATTTTAGACTCAGTAAATGTAGTTGATATATTTTCAAAAACTGAATAAATATAATATTTAAGGCAATGGAAGGACTTGTGACTGACAAACGTCGTTGATTCACAGACGTAATTCAAATATGAAATATTTGCATTAAGAGTAATGAAGGGAAAACATTCTGGGGGAAATCGTAAGAATGTAATCCAGGGATAAAGACAAGACAGAGAACACAGGCACAAAAATAAAAGAACAACCCGTACCAGTTACACCGGTAGGGTAAGCATCTTCTTCTTTTCAGGAATATTAACAAGCAATTAACATATTACTGGTAGATACAAATAACTAACAATAACGCAAATGTTTCAACCTGCAATCAAGAAATCTATAGACTTGGAGGGGTTGCATCAAATAATCATTATGAATCATTTAAAGTGCAAATAAAAAAGATGGCCAGATGGAACCCATTAGACAATATATAAAGATAATATGTCAGAAATACACATGGGAAATATCGTGAATATGAAACCAACACATTAATGAAACCAATCTGACAATACAATATTCTTATGTTTTAATCTTGCTGATTTTAGCACAAAGCATTACTGAGTCAGTACTACTTAGGTATACTTGTCAGATTGTCAGTGATTGCAAGATTAGGTCAAAGAAAAGAAAACCACCCAATCTAAAACTTTTGAAAATACGTTTTACACTAGTCCTAATTATTTTGTAAATGTCATTTGCCCCTAAATTACAAGCAAGGTGGATAAAAAAGACATTTTAATATTTGTGAGTAATTTTTGATTAAAGAGCGGTCAAGCAAAACGTTAACAAATTACTTTTTGGACACTACTTTATTTATTAATTAAACTTTTGGTTAATTGAAGCCCAAAGGATAGATTTCCTTAATGGATAAAGGTCATTTTTTATACCAATTATAATTACTTTTCACAGAACATTAGTAGATTCTCTTAAAGTGCTGTCCAACATAGATAATCGCGATATACTGTAGAAGGTTGTGTAGTTATAGATAAAGGTATGCGGTCAGAATTAATAAGTTGGTTCTATAAGTAATCGTTTTATAAAAAGCGGATGCATCTGGGTTTAAACTTGGTTAAGTAAGTGGTGTTCGTGTGACATGCTTTTCTGTGTACACTTGTTATTCCTTTTCGATATACGGCTAAGACCGTCGGTGTACAGCTTGACCTGTATGATGATTTAAAAGCATTATTGTTATGTTCAATTTAATATATGTTTACCTGCACAATGTACCACTTTTTAAAAAGAGCAGTGTTCAGAAAACTAGTATTTCGTGATGATATAAGGGGCACAAAAAAACAATTTTGTATAGACCTTTGGATGGACATTATCTCCATCCAGATCGTACAGTTGTTAGTTGATATTGCGATTAGTAGACATTCTGAAGCCGGTTCTTACTGTGAACAACCTGTCTTGGACATTTCCCTTTTGGGTAAAATGTTTAACTTCCAATTATATCTCACTTGTATTTAAGTTAAGTACTAAATTCATATCCCATAATATACACATACTTTTGTTTCTCTTACGTCTAACACGGACGTGACAATTCATGAGCAATTTGGCGGATTTTCTAAAAAGCAGATCTCGAGGAAGTTTACCATGCTTCCAGTTTTCAATAGAATACGGGTTGCTCATACATGTATACCTGTTTACATGTTTTGTTTTGATTTGTTTGGTTTGGTTAATTGCTTTGTGTTTCTTAGGTTATTTCCTGTTCTTTTAGTCTCTCACTCACTTCGATAAGTTCTGCAAATTAAAAATTGATATATACAAAACTAACGGCCAAGCAAATGATACTGTAAAGTGCTTTGTATCTACTAGCGGTACATTTCACACATGCCTATACTGTTAAAATGTTTACAATTGTCAAGACCTTGTATACTTGTATGATAGTCAATATTTATTTTCATGATATTTTGGCAAAATCGTTGTTTGTTTTTGCTTTTGCTTATGTTTTTTTTTTGTTTGTTTTTGTTTGTTTTTTGTTTTTGTTTTTATGTTTTTGTTTTTGTTTTTGCTTTTGTTTTCATTTCAAACATTGAAGTCAAGACAACAACGTGACAACTTTTAACTTTCAAAATAATGTCCATAAAAGCATTAATAACTTTACCTTGAACGTTTTTAGTCATAATTTTGTCTTCGATAAATGTGACTCTATTTTTGGCTGGTTAAACATGCTTCATCCTCTTTCATCTTAAGAAGAAACCTACTGGCATCCACAAATTTATATCACAAACGCCTACGTTTGCTCGTGTATAGCTATAATCGCACGGACTTGAATGACAAGAAAATAAAAGGCTTGATGTTATCAGAAAATATCAAAATAAGTGTTAAAGCAATTTCATTAATTGCTTTCAATTCATATATGTCATGCAGACAGATTGGTACTGGAAGTTGTTCTAGAAAACAATTTTACATATTGACAAAAATGTTTTTGAATAGACTTATATTTTTTGTGATAAATATATATTTTTACCAAATATAAACTGATTTTTACCAGTTTTTTAGAAACAGATATGTTAGTGTTATATAAATAATTGGTATTTTCCTCGACTTTTTTGTCGTTTTTTATGTCATAGCCGACGAAGATGTATATACATATTATATAATGGTCATAACTATGAAAACGTAAACAAAAAACATTGAGAATCGGGGAAAATACTATATTCTTTTATAGACAATCTGATTTATTCAGAAAATTTTCAATCGAATGTTGGAAAACTCAGATTTTTTTGGAGAGTTATCTGCCAAGAAAATGTCGTTTTCAGTGCATTTTAATGAAATTGAAGACCATAAGCCGTCTTTATCGTGTTTGTTCACAGTTTGTTCACATGGGGTTCTTGTCTCTTTGGCACAGTTTTCGCTGTCTCATTCTGAATTGTTTGCTTTGTCTTTACATTTCTGTTCAGTGTGTTAAATGTAGCACTTGTTTTGCCTATGTTGATAAATATGTACTTGTTTGTTCTCTTATATAAAGGACTAAATGTATTTCTTACTATATATACTATCTATACACCAGCTTACGCTTTTAGTGCGGCTAGACAGAAATGAAATAGTACCCTTTTATGACGTTTAAACTAAAGATAAAAAATCTCTATAGAAAGTGCCATAGTTTTACACAATATAAGTGTATGGCTATTCTTGTTTGAGTATAATTTGATGTGCCTTAGTGTCTGAATTGACTGATAGTTATATGGATATTGGAGAGATTACATGTTACAAAAAAAACGTAAAATGAAACTTCATAAATATGATATATTACATATATTCTTCTTTTTTAACTTACAAAGATACTGGTTTCTTATGGTAATTTATGGAAAGTAGTGGGCACAAAATAAATTATAGTTACACGCTGACTGTCAGCTATAACCAGCGATCACCGTATTAGCAGACCCACGAGCAATGACACATCAGTTTTATGGAAATGCAAATTATAAGCAGTTTAGACCTATTATCAAATATAATTTGTTTTTTATTCCTCTATTATATAATTTGCAATTGGTGTTTATATTGAATAATAAATACCCAATAACAAATATGTGCTGTCCTATTCATTCACTCTTATGAGCCTGAGTTAATAGCTGGTCTAATCCAATAGGAAGAAATATTGTATAGACAGATCCTTTGATATATAGATGAAGTTAAACAATCCTAGTTTCAGGGATTCTATATATTGCATCTCACCCTAAGAACTTCGAATAAAGGATACCACAGACAGTCAAGCCTCATATATTGACCTAAACATAAAGACCGATTGTAAGGGAAAATTATTGACCAAACTTTACGACAAACGTGATGATTGTCAACTGTCCTGTTATCTGAAGCAACATCCCTTCAGAGCTGCGTATGGAGTTTACATATCACAACTCATACGTTATGCTAGAGCTTGCCGTAACGTTTTTGGTACTGTGCAAGACTTGTAATATTTATGGTTCTGGAAAGGAATTATGTTGCTAAATGGTTGAAGTCATCCATACAGAAGTCATTTGACGTCATCGTGAACTTGTGGATCGTAACAATGTTTTCCTTTTCTACATTTTGTATTAAGTCTACTTTAATGAGCAGCTCGACGGGTGTTTCTAGAAAAGCATAGGACGCTTACTCTACCTGTGCATATGGTCCATGCATTCACGTTTTATTCAGAGGTGCTCATTTGCCTTTGATACTTTGTACGTATTGTTTTGGTTATTTTATGTTATATGCTGTGTACGTCTTTTTCATGTCTTGTCCTTGTTCCTGAATTACAAACTCTTGATTCCCGCCAGAATTTTGGTTTCTTTGATTTCTCTACCACCCATATTACAGTTATGAATCCCTATGTGATGTACGCATATTTTACGGAAATACATCTCACCAGAAATATTAAAAACAAATACATATGAAGGTCTTGAAGATCCAAAAGTAACTTGTGAAGAAGATGTATACAAAACCACAAGTATCGGTTTATATGACTGCCTTTAATGATCACCTGTAAAGATCACCTGTAAACTAGGGTTTTAAATAATCTATGTTTTACTTTAAACTACAATATACGGGTTTTAGAACTCCTTGTTTGGCCAAATTCCTTCTGACATTGAAAGTACATATCTTTTTATTATTTTTCTTAGAAAATCTTCTTAAATCATCCATTTAATTTGTAGTACTTACGTTTTTGAAATATCTATTGATAAACATAATACAATTACACACTCTAGCAGGGAATCAACGCCTACATGTAACATGTTTAGAATTTAATTTTGAATGGCACTTAACTGATTTGGGTGATAAATATTGTAATATAATATTAGTGAAATACACACATTATTCAAAATATTACTTCCCAGTCTCTGTATTCTGTGACAAGTGTCACGTGGCATTCTTTCTTCCATGTTCATTTCTGTTGGTGGATGTATCCGCTACACCATTAGAATGATAACGTAATTCAAAACCCCATTTTCTTTGCAAATGTCCCGGTAATGTCCCCTGATTAATATGATAAGGGAGCCCTAAATATGATCTATATTTTTTTTTGCCCCTCTGATATAAGACACTGTCTTATTTACAGGTAGATAATACACAAGCTTAAAACCCACATTGCAAATGTGAAGAGTGTATAAATCAAATCTTTGAAAGTGACATCGTTAATTTGAAACACATTTTTATTTAGAAACACTGTTAGAGAACACAAGACTGTGATATCAAAGACATCATCGGTGGAGATTAGAAATTTTCGTTAGAAAACATATTCCTACTCCTGGGTATCTGAGGGGTTTATGCCTTTCACTCAACTCTCATTAATTTCAAATATAAATGAATTAAAAGAATATCAATTAAAATGACCAAAAATATAGTTTCTTTGAGAGTTACTAATATCACTTAGACCTAAAAATAAGTAGATTCTTGTAGCGAATAATTGTATCGCGAAAAATGTATGATTTCCTTTTTATTTCCTATGTATAATCTCTTGCGACATCACAACAGCTTGTATATAGAGTTATTATCATTGGAAGCGTTTTTCATCAAAGGTGCCAAGTTGATGATTCCAAAAATAATAAGATTTCCAGACAATTTATCCTAACGAAGGAGTTCTTTTAAATGCTTTAGACAACATTTCCGTTTTGTATCAATTTACTTCATCATTTGGAGGGATTCATGTTGACAACCACAATTATTTCCACACAAACACTAAGTTGATTGCCGTAAAGTACTAGAGTGACAAAAGGCGCTACATTTTGAAAGAAAGTCAAACGGTGATAGGTAAAATAAGGTTACTAGCAAAACTTAACGCAACATTTACCATCGTATAATTATGTGACAAGGAGATCATTGCTGTAGTGAAGACAAAACACATACATACACACACACAATATTTCATTGATAACCTAAATGACGAATATTCTAGTTATTTTCTAGGACGATATATGTTGTAATCATTACTGAAGAGTAACAAGTACGATGCAACATGTACATAGTATTTGTTTGTGTTCAGCTTCAGTATATAGTACGCTGGAATGTGTATATAATTTATACAATATTTCTGTGGTCTAGTTCTCTTCTTTATTCGATTTCTACTGGTGCTGTTTTTCCTTCTTCTAATTTTAATATGTGAGGTGTCGGCTTACAAGTATTGTTTTTTTTTATCTTCTGTCAATACTGGACTTTAAATGATAAATAACTCATATCTAATATTCTTCTTTTTTTTGTGCATATTAGATCTTTTTAATGTCTCCATGATGACACTTTTAAAGCTATATAAATTCAATGTTCGTGATGTATCTATCGCACAAATCAGATGCAATTGGGTCCATAATAATATGACAAGCCGATGACAGTTGTGAAATGGTACTTCCCTCTCAATCCTTGCATCATATATCCAGAACAATACTTATCCTTAAATAGTGTATCAACTTCAAATATTGACATTGACCATCAAGTTTTGTTGTCAGTGTGGTACTCCAATTTGCAATGCAGATTTCATTAAATAAGTCTCTTCAAGGCGATATAAAAACATAACCATTTTCAGTATATGTTATTATTACCGATAGACGTCAAATTTTAACAAATGCAGGGTTGATAGAAAATCTGTAAATGATTTATCAGACAATTTACGATAATCGTCGACGCAATATTTTATCACCGACTTAAGCAAATTGAAGGACATTTTGTTTTGACCATAAAACAAAGTCGCAAAAAGTGCACTTATTTAAAAAATAAATTAAATCAAGATAATAACCAAAATGATACATTATATCTGGTTATATTTTAAAATGAAGACTATTTGCATCAACTGATATAATCAGCTATTCTGTCAATCAAGAAATCAATACGTTATTCAAAAAAACAATTGAACCTCATTTCCTTCAATAATTTTCTTTTCATCATTTTGGTAAAAAGAATTATAAGGTTTATATAAAATTGTGTATCAATTTTGTTTTGTTTTGAAATGAAATTAAACCTACTGTTTAAAGACAATATTGTTTTATTCACTGATATATTTTGCCGTTGCGCTGTTGATGTATTTAACAACGATAGTTGCAAACCTTTCTAGATATTTTGTTGATAGACGAGTAATGTTTATGTCATGGGATGCAACCTTCCTAATGCATAAGACACAAGAGCGAGATTGTGGTGGATAATGACTTCATATTCATTTTAAATATTCCAAAAATGAGTTGTTACTATTTAACAAAAACCTAAATGAATATGATCAGATTGAAAAATTTGTATATGCAAGCTAGTAGTCGAAAATTTAAACTTTTGATGAATGGATTTGAATACAGACCGATGCGCCTTCAGATAAAAATTATTTTTTATCAATAAATCAAGTCATTGTTTACATGTAAAACAGTGGTTTTTTTTTGACGCAAGATTCATCGATGTATAATTTATGATATGTTCCAAAGTATTTAGTGCATACTTCTATTTAAAAAAAATTTCCTTTCCACAATTGCTCTAAATACAGCCTTATTGATACAGTTATATATGCAAGAAGGGCGATTGTAAGACAATATTCGTTTTGGACAATCTGATGTATTCAATAACTTTCAGAAGAAACCTTTTGCATTCTTAAAGATTAAATAGGGTCATTATTACAATATTATCAAATAAGAACTAAATTGTAGATTTTCATTTGTGACAATATGGTATCAATTGAGATGAATGATCATATTAAAGAGCACTTTTAAGTATTGTTTTTATTTTCAAAATTTTTTTACGTTACAGAAATCAGGCAAACGTTTGATATCTTTCCAATTAAAGCACAATATTTTAATAATAATCATACATGTGATTACCCAGCAATAATAATCATTTATTATCTAAAATTTCATGACTTCTATTCGTTTTCCATTATGACATGACCAAGAACATTTGCATATGTCGAAAAACAAATTTCAAGATTTAAAGAAATCAAATTCGTAGAAACAACATGACAATTGTAAAAAAAATAACATCGTGAAATATACATTAATATTTGGAAAATGAAAGTATTTTGTAGGCATTTCATATTAATAACGTTACAATTGTTCATCATTCAACAAAAATTAAATCCTGTTGAGAATTTAGTTGCTTTTTCTGGCATATTTACTTCCAGAAAACTATGTCAACATCATAGAAAAAGCTTCACTGTCTTTCCACATACAATGACATACATTAAATTATTTTATTCACAAAATTTGATGTTGTCTCGTTGTTGTGGATACCATTGCTTTGCCAGATATATGACATAGAAAATTATATAAAAGTACGAAAGTGAACAATGTGTCTGAATGAAGGTAATCTTTCTGTCATTTTCATGAAAAGTCTTTTCGTTTAAGTTAAACAGGGCCTTGTACTCCTCTGAAAACACAGAAAAAATATAAACATTTACATGAGAATAAAAGACTTGATCTTTCATCCGATCATTTAACACATTATCTTTTCTCAAAGCATTCTTTTTCGGTGGCATTTGCAAAAATAAAAAACAAATAAACAAACACACAAACAAACAAACAAAACATGTATGTTATCGTTTCAGTTCAAACTATCAATGTGAATTCAGAATATTGCTTGCTTGCTTTTATCTAGCAGAATAATTCTATGAATCAAAAAAGAAAAAAAAAGTTTGTATTTAAAATTCAATTGCGATATGCGATATAAATAAATTTCGATAACCCTCCCGACAAGATTTGGCTCAACCTTATTCAAATGCAAGCTCTTCTGTAATTCGTTAGCGTGGTGGATTTTGCTTTCATGGTAAATTTAAATTAAGGCAAATACATTTTAATGAATTGAAACAGTTGTAATACAGATTACTTTCATGTTGTCAAAAGGGTCCACTTTTTCAATCGTGGTATGTCTTCCATGTGCTTCTTCGTTCTTATTGACATATTTCTGAAGTCCCGGCAGGTTTTTTTTAACATGTTTCAATAAACCAGTCTAAGCTTTTAGTATGGCTAGACAGGTATGACATGTTAAATACTCCCTATATATAGTAAATCACCATTATATGAATAATGAAATAAACTTAAGAGCACACGTCCATTTAAATTTAGATGTGAACATATTACATTACAAACTTGTAGGACATTTTGCTAAAACTAAGTTCCTGGCTGTCATTAAACAAGAATTTAAATGAAAAAAAAATATTTTATAGCTTTAAATATCACAACGATTCACCAATCATATGTGAAATCTAAATACAGAACTATGGTGATTACTTTCTCTTGGTTAACTTGTACCTATGAGCTTTAACATAGATCTTGAATACGTTAATTTTACTTCCTTAAATCAATTAGAGAACTACTTCCACTGTAGTTTAATCCTAATTGTTATTAATTTAGGCACATAAATGTAATTTACTGGAAAGCGTGCGAGGAATAAATGTATAAGATGATATTACATAGCATTTATCCTGTTAATAATTATGTAATACTCAATTGCAAGAATGCACAAAATGAGTTATTCCGATTGTTCAATACCTTGAGGATATTATTAAACATTGAACATAACTTTATTTTATTTACACATCTCTTAATGACAGCTTGTACTGCAATGACACAATTACAAGCATTTTACAAAATAAAACATGCCTTTTATCGCACAGCATTCGACTTCGATGATAAATATTTGTTTTCGTTTTGAAATCTTTCATAGTTTACATAAATCTTTCATAGTTGTCATTGTTTCATAGAAAAGCAGATGACGCTTACACCACCGGTGCACCTGATCCATGCCCCCAGTTTCTAGTGGTGTCCGAGTTGCCCATTTACCTTTGTTACTTTGTATATATTACTTAAGTTACTCTCCCTAGATTACATGTTGCTGATTTCCGCTGGAATCATGGTTCCTATGATTACTTTTGCAATCTACATTCGTTACAATGCTTCAAAATTAACTATATAAGGGTCTGATTCTTTCAAAAATGCTTGTAGTTTTTTTTTTTTGTTTTTTTTTTTGGTTGCTTGTTTGTTTGTTTTTTTTTTGTTGTTGTTGTTGTTGATAGATTAAGGTTTATTTCATGGTGCAACTTTCCATGACACAAAAGCGAGATTATGATGGATGATGACTTCATATTCATTTTAAATCTCGTTTAAATATGTATAACCATTAGAAAGAACTTCAAATTAACAAATGAATTGCATTGAGAACTGTCTTGGTAAAATATTATTTGACAACTGTGTTCCAGCAAAAACAATTTATTATTTCCAAACATGTTGTGATTATTTTCAAATGCAATTTGCTTGTTATTGGTTAATTTGATACTATTTCATGACGAAAAGCTTTATTTTGTGATTTGGAACAATTTCGAAGATATTCAAATACATTTTGTTACTGTTTTGTGCAAAACAATGAATTTTTACCATTCTCTAATACTAATACCATCGATGAAAACACGCCAAGTTTTCTTTTATTTCTCTTTAATACATGTATTATGTGGCTTTAAACTAAAGCATCTGTATATCGTCTTTTTTATTAATTCGTAGTTGACATGTTTCAGTTTATGTTATGCTTTCTAGTAGATACTTCATGTTTGTTCTTCTGATTATTAAATCGGATTTATGCATCCAAGAATCGTAAGAAATCTTCCATATGTCTTGCTGCTTTATTAGATTACGTTAGTGTTTGAAACTCTGGATTGTAAATTGATTTGTAACTTTGTAAAGAATTCAACATATATTAAACAAAAATACAATAAGACTGAACTGAAACTATAAGTTTCTATTACATAAGGATATATGTTTCGTTATTTTCTGATTAGCGAAAAAACTCCTTTTAAATAGTGGTAAATAGTGAAAGTAGTTCAAATTCTCTAAAAGAAAACTTCATTTCCCAAGCTAAAAATTAGATAAAAAAATGTTCATATGGAATTTCATGAGGTATAGTTGAAGCTTATCAATAAAAAATGACAACACAGTTACCGAAGCACATTTGTTCTTGTCATATAGAAATGATGACCTTGATATAAGTCGCTAATCGAAATAATGTAATGTTTGTTAAGAATTAAATAAGAAATCAAACAAGATAGTGTGCTATTATAAATGAAAAATTCTCCAGTTTTGTCCATGAAGGGAGTACATGTGGCGATTCATAAAACTAACAGGGTATTCGTATATCTATCATTCCTTTTATTAAGTAGAAAAGAGAAAACAGAAACTGTTGCTTTGGGCCATTAAAAACGTAAATATTTTTTTTTATTTCAGAAATCACAATAACACGAAATTACAGAGTAAGAAACCTGTCTACACGAGCCTTTACAAAAAAACCTTCTAATAAGAACAGAAAAGTTAAAAAAGTAAACATTTGGAAAAAAACTCTTTTAGAGGAACAAGATGAGATATGTATTAAATTGAGAATTGATATGCAGAAAAATGATACGTTATACTACCGACCACAAACCGATTTTATCTCCAAAATTTCAATATGCTCTGATGAAATTTGGTATTTTAGGTTACATTAACATGCTGCGTTTATATTTTGACATTTCGAGAAGATTTGAATGTTGCCGTTACCTTAACATGGCAACCAATTTTCAGAGCCAAAAGTAAAAAAATCTCCGATTTGGATATCTTTTTTTTTTGTAAAAATGACATGCTGAATCTAAATTTTGGGATTTTCTCGTCGTCCATTGAAGAACCAAGGGTGACCTTGAGCTGACATTTGTTTGTCATGACAGTGGGATTGACCATTAACCATATCCTTTAACCTTATATTAAAAAGGAAAAAGATATGGATGGCTCTGTTATTCCCTTAAGAAAAAAAAATGATAACATTGATTCGTGATTTATATGTAATGTCTCAGGGCGATTGAATGCAGCATCCAAACTACTGTTATTAAAGGTTTTTTGATGTGGTTAATGTAAATTGCATTATAACGTCATAATCGGTCCTTTCCAGTTACATGATATGATCAAACCAATACTCTTACAAAATATAGTTAAGCCGTAAAAGTCAATAAGTTTTGAATAAAAAAATAACCAGTTTAGTACATTATGGATTCATTTGTCTGGTGAGTATGACTATATACAGTGCATTAAATGTTTTTGCTATTCCATTTTAGGGTAAACCGGTCTTTTATTGTTTCTTATTGCCATTTTGACTGGTCCATTATAACTTTCTGAAAAAGGGCATGTTACATTATCATTGCAAAAACAAGTGCAAGTTTCAATTTAAATGATTCAAAAATAAACTTAGAATTATACTGTCATTTTTATTTTGAAATGAGCACTAAAAAAAGTATTGTAAATAAGACTCCATTTTGATTTATATGACAAACAACAATTTTAACATCTGGTTAATAGATTTATTACCTATTACGAAACGTGTTTGTCTTCACAAAACTTGTAAAAATTTGTACATATGTACGTGTCCTCGACCAGTAATAATGGCCCAAAGACTGAAATAGTCCTCAGTGTTGTTTCCGGCCATTAGTCTTACTTGGCGATTATTGCCAACCTTGGAAATATAACTAAATTAATAATTACATCCACCTACGCTATGTAATTACGACTATATCCGTTCGTCGATCGGAAGCTACACGGTTTACTAAGCATATAAATAATTGTAATACCAGTTACAGAAATTGTTTTAAGACAGTATTTGTTCTTGTCAATATATGTCATCTTATAATATGAAACAAATGATTTAATCTATCAAACTGAATAAACATGAAGCATTTAGTTTTTATGAGGAATGGTTTTGAAGTTTTGCCTTTTGTATTCGTTACACAAGTATTGAGCGTGATATCTGAATTTTTACTACGTTTTGGTAGATACAAAAAGCTCATGTGGAATTTAATGAGGTATGGTTGAATCATTTCAATATAGTTCTCAAGATGGTTTCATTAAATCTCAATTAAACTTAAGAAATTGTGTCTATCGAGGGTAAACCTATGCTTATTTCTCTCTCACAACATAAAATATAACCTGAATCATGAAACAGGAAATTATAATAATTCTGCGAGTTAGAACACCGTTGATAACTCAATTCAGGGACATTCGCTTTCAGACGTAATTCAGATAAATCAAGTTTCAAATTTTAAAGCCTGGATCCTATGTTAATGTAAAATTGACATTTGTCATTTAGCTTTTGATTTTAATTTAATTTTCGGTCGTTCTGTTTTCATTAAACTTTAGATGAAGCACTGAAAAGATATCTGTCATACCAGGAATCATATGAAATGCGACAAGTGAAGAACATGTGGTATGTCAAATGTATTGTGAGTTCATATTTGGACTTGATGTACTCGAGGAATCATACAAGACAAAATGCAAAATTTGAGTATTTCCTATTATGTAGTAGATTTCTTCTTAAAATGTAATTATATCACTATTATATGATAGTATCTATGAGTTTCCGACACCACATCGTCTGACAAGAGACGCATGCCTTTCAGATGTAGGTATATATTTACTGAACAAAAAAGATACCAATATTTGCAAATTTACCTCTTATCCATTATTAGACTACGACATGAAATGAAGGCAATGCTGTTTTTAACCATATCGACAAACATCTTCTTCATTATAAGGAAGTATATGAAAGCCTACAAGATCTTTCAGCCAATAAACAAGAAAAACTGGACATTAAGTTTGTTTAAAGATTGTGTCAATCGATTGATAGCCCTTTTTATTATTTTTGTTTATGCTACTCCACAGATTAAATAATCGCATGCAATGTTTTTTGACAGTTTTTCTATAATTACCACTTTTCAAATTTGTGCATCAATCATGCAGGTGATACGGACTTATTCTATCTTCAAGCCATCAAAAAGTTAGTTGATGCCATACTAAGATTACCCGCAATCCATAAAGCAATAATACAAATATTATTATCGGAATTTATCAATTTTCAATTGTTCCTACTGCCTGATACTCTCGTATCCAAGGCGACTGTGGTGATACTAAAATTTATCGGCAATCTCCATTAACATGTTACATAACGTCGACTGTCGCCGATAAACAGGATTAAGTCAGTTTTGAACGACTCTTATCGGGCTCGCAGTGATATTTTCTGTCTCAAATTAAAAACTTCCGTTATACTGTTTGACATACCTTAGCTATTTACACTTTGAAATTATTGATAAAAAATCTGTTTTTTAATTGATCGACATCGCAGTGCAAAGAATCAAGAATTAAATGCGATATATTTTCAACTTTGTTTCGTTGCATTGTACAATTTCTAATTTCAATCTTAAATGAATTGTTGTTTTTAGGTATAGTATAATTGATTGATAATCATGAGGGAAGTCTAGTGAAATCAGGGATTTAATATGTTTCCCTCTTTCACAGCTGAAATTAAAAAAATATTTCAATTATCATGTTTCAATGAAATGAAAAACATGTATTTTGTACACAATTTCCCCTGTAATGATATACATTGATAATTAAAGTTCTCTGGAAATGGTTACTGAAAAAGGAGTGATCTGTAAATATTCGATGGCACCACATTATTAGATTCTTGATATAGTAAAAGTTAGATTACTCAATACTCAAATTAGGGTGCTTTTAGGATTAGGTGACAAATTTCATTAAACGTGCTATTTCTCTCTACTTCTGAAAAACTTGGAAAATGAAAAGTATCGATTGTATATGTTGTCAAATTGGTTTCCAATTTGTTATGCTAAGGTGATTTGACTGACATTAATGTGTCTATCAAACGTGGTTTTTAACCTATATTCCATTTTGCAAAATGGGTAATTACTGAAACATTTTTAATAAAAGAAAGAATAAAGAAATACATTTATTTTATATGTTACATTCTTGATAGTGAATGGCATTATAACAATTGTAATTGAAGTTACATAAATTGAAAATGACTCTTCAATCAATAATGTTGATTTCAAACATTCCTAAATTGATAACTTACAGTAAAACCTGTCCTTTCGAGAGAGAACAAGGCCATAGTCATACAAGACAAGTGGTTCTTAAATTAAATTTACATTTACTTAAAACACTCTTGATAGATATTATAATAATTTTCTTTCAACAAAAGTAATTTCTGAATACAAGTGGGCGTCAACATATTCAATTGAACTTTCTTTGGTTGGCAATATGCCTTATTAAACATTAACTGTTAACTTAAGGCAGTTAATAAATATTGCATACTATCTATGTACCTCGGGGTTTGTGTCCACATTGTCATGAGACCATGTTGCTTATTATGCAATATTGCATAAATGTCAGACAAATCTTGTAACTCAATTGTTCATATTGTTTTTTAATTGCATTTTTTCAATGCGTATCAAAGAACAATAAAGAAATTCTACATGATTGCTTTCTTTTCTTAGCTTCTTAATATGTAAGGACTACTTGCTGGTTCAATAATACATAGTTTATTAGCTTTTTTTAAGAAGCAACTGACAGTTGCTAAGCAGAAATTAGCGTACCTTACTTTCGATTAAACAGTATTCCCTGTATACTTGATTACGAAATTATTCATCTTAACAACTATTTGTGTTCTCTTTAGGCTTATTCAAGTGAACAATGAATAGATTTTGTCATAATCAAGTAGGGGAAAATCATTTGGTACGGCATTGTTCATTAGAACGCAAAATGTTGTATCTCAAGAACTCATGTCTATTCTTAAGTTCAATAACACTTCCATCGTATTCAATACAAATTGATGTCTTATTCAATTGCATTGTCAATTCCAAGCCTTACACACTAATTTACAGAGAAATACAAATGTGTACCAGGGCGATTTCTAAAAAGGAAAAATCGTTATTGATAATTCAACGCATTAACTTCTTACTGAGAATAAGTGTGTCCTTTCAAACCGAATTTCCCAGGCATCTAAATATGTAGTCGCATAATTGACGGGAATGAATTATCGATTACAGTTTGTGGGAAAGCCGTAAAGGGAATATTGTTTAACTTCAGTGTAATTCACATTCATTAAAATTCCTGTCAAAAACAAAATATTACCTATCAAACAGACGAGTTCAAACGTATCAAACAACTTATACAAACTTTGAGCCACAATAGCTGTTGCAATTTTTAATTTTGACTAGTGTTATAAATGATATGTACTTTTTATCTTTGCGATTCTCTTCCCGAAGTTATCGCGATGTTTGTTTTCCGTGTTTTCCGTTAGGCTTTTTTTAGTGTTTCTATTTACAAGTGTATTTTTTTTTCACTTCATAGAAAAAGCTTGAACTGTAGTAGTTCGGTGATCTCTCTTTAAATACAAGCGATTAATTTAAATGGCAACAGTTTCACTACATTTATGTTATCAACAATTACTGCCTTATTTGGAAATGCCAGTCTTTTAAGAAATACATATGTTGGATGTTATTGATTTATTTCAAAAGTAGGTCTGAAAAAGTCTTCCAATTACTACCTAAAACTGTGAAATAATTGGTATCATTTACGAGCTTCATCATTAAGGCGTCAGAGTGCGACAGCAACCACTGTACAATTGTTAGCTTGGAAAACATCTTGCCATAATTTCATTGTCCCTACTTTACTAGCAATGTACTGAAATTCTACGTAGTTTTGTCCATACATGAGAAAGGGGACAGGTGAAAGCAGTATATATATATATATATATATATAAGATTTATTTACAATATTTGTTCAATCCTTCATTTGCATACAATAAAATTAAATAAGCAATTAGTATCGAATTCAATCAACCGTTTTTGTTTTTGTTTTCGTTTTTTTCTTTTGACATGACCAGTCCCAGTTTTTGTACTATTGAGATACAAATTATGTACATTGTGCATAAAATTTGCATTTACAAGAATAAATATTCTTGATTTTTCTTCTTTTGCGAGAGATGATTGCATATTTTTTCTCCAAAATATTGACCTGTATGCAGAAAGGGCAATACTAACATACGATATATGCTGTGCGTAGTTTATTTATGCACCATATATCATCCCTGCCATTTGCAGTGTCTGAATTTCCCATTGGATTGGTTATTTTTATTTACTTGATACGTACTGTGTTGATGTATTCCGAACAACATGTCAAAATACAAATATGTTAGTTTTTGAGGCATAAATCACACCCTTCTTGAGTCTTAGGTACACAGTTACTGAAAATGTTTCATGGGCAAATGACAATTGATAAATAGTCATTACATCGCTTACAGAACACAAGTATGATTATACGTTTTCCTCTCTGTATTTTCAACAAGGCTATTTTGTTTTCTTTCTATAGGACTTCTTGTGTTCTATCAATATATTGCAAGCGACGAGTCAAAACTAATTGACATTGTAGAGCTTTAGGAATACAAAGTATCTATGGATTTAAGTTCCGAGATACAACAGGGCCGTTAACAGCGAAAATGATAAGAAAACACTAATATACAGAGTATTTATATTTTAGGGCGAAACAGAACTGGGGTGTTAGTTGTAATATGAATTAAAAATAAATATTAAGTATTACTGATACCTGAGCTCGAGATAAAAGGAGACTACAAAAACAACTTGGTCTGCATCATTTTGAACCTATCATTCGAATTTCACAACAGTGGTCGTCCCTTCACTTAGATTTATGATAAAGGGGACGACTCCATAGCATAAATTTTCCTTACATATGCAACAATATACCTTCATCTTCTGCATATAATGTTTACATTTCACAATTGATTCGCTACCATAGAGCAAGTATAGTACTTGTTTTTAGTTAAAATGTCCTCTTTTATGGTATATGAGAGATGGGGAATTGGGATGGGGATAGTGTATAGAGGGACGGGGATTTTGAATTTGGAGGATTGTGATATTTTTAAGTATTTATTGATATGCAAAATGTGTTAAATTCAATTAAAATTAAATAACAACATAAATGTAAAAGACTTTCAAAATATAAACTTTTATTTGATAACTGACATCTTGGATAGGAAATATGCAATGGGGATTCAATGAGGGGATGGTGGTTTTTGAATTGGAATGGGGATTTGTTTTAATGAGGAATGGATATGGAGACAATGTGTAAAGGGAATTGGGAGATGATATTTGGTGTAAGTGTGTTTATACCATTCAAAAGCTGTACTTACTACTCTGATTTTCTTGAACGCTATAAATATCTGCGTAACAGACTCCTGAATCAGGGGTATGAGGAAGTTTGTCTCAAAAGGTCTCTTGCCAAATTCGTTTGTTAGATATAATTCCTTGATTGAAAAACACTTAATTTATTCTAAAATAATGAGCATTGATTGTTGTTTGTACATTGTTGTTTGTGCTGATTTGTGACCTCTGGTTTACCGATTTTGATCATACAAATGTTACTTAATCACTACAGGTATATTCACGCCGCAATGAAAGAGGGATTAGAGCGCTGTAAAACCTAGATTTTAGCCACCATTTCGTTTGAAATGTCTACACCAGCTGAAGCGGTAGTGTAATATCTATTTTGCCAGATTTGATTTGGACTTGACTTGATTATGGATCGAACTAGTGTTAAAAAAACTGTGTTGTTAATATTATTCAATTCACTTTTATGTTGTCCCTTTAATGAACATTCTTCATCATGAAAATTGTTCATGTCATACCTACAGTCAATTTGCCACAAGTCTCCTATCAGTGAATACGAGAACGATTTTTTTCTTAATTACTTCTCTTTTTATACATTTTCCTTTTGTTCAGGTGAAGAGTATACAAATCATTGGTACACAAATCTTATTTTTCTTGTACAACCTATTTTAACAAAGATAGAACATAACAAGATAGTGATAAACAGCCAAAATAAATCCCGGTCTTATAATTTAATTTGATAAGATTAAAAAAGAAGTTAGCATGAGGGTCCGAATACTAATTTATCAAACAAATGGGCAACAAGCTAAAACAACTATGTTGAGCAAGCTATTTTATTTTACTTTATCAAATATAATCGCATTCAATAGATGTAATGGGAACATACACACGCCAAACTCATGGCGATTTTAAGATTCCTTTATACCTTCCATTACCGAGTCAATTTGTCACCAAAGAATATATTCGGATTCTTTTTCAGTATGAGCCTATATATGTAGGCCACTGGGTCAAACAGCCACGATATTTGTGATACAATTGTTTGATCGTCTAAGTCGTGGTAGGACAGCATGTTTAAACATTCTTATCATCAACTAACCTAATGTCTCAGCTTTACAATGGTACCAGCAAAGTTGCAGTACTATTTAAGGTGTTAGGGTCAAATGAAAAAAGTACCCCCACCGAAAAATCTCTTAAATTGACATATTTTTCCATGTCAAAACACCAATAGTATTTAAGCTTCAATAAAAAATTCCATTTACTAATTCGTAAATTGGAGGTATAAGGGTACCTGAAAATCATGTTTTGGTAGGGGATAAACGGGGGGTTATCTATCTGTAAAAAATATATGAAGGGGGGCCCTTACAATTTTTGTACCAACTTCGAAGTCGATGGTGAGTATCAAGGTCCATTAGTCTCTCATACTTCAAATACTACCACGACAACAATAATCATTTTCTTCTGAGCCTTCAAAGGACACTTCTTCAAAAGTATGGACTGCAAAAAAGTGCGGTATATGTTTCTCAAGCTAGTTCTATTAAAACTGTATGACACGTAGTCAGTATAGGTTTAATATCTGCTGAGAAGTTATAAATAAATACAAAATGTAGAGAAATATACAAGTGTTTTGTATTTTATAACAGTGTACATTCTCTGATAAAACTACATCTGTTAGATTATCTTACACGAGCTTATCGCGAGATTATGACATTAAGTTTTTTTTTTAAATATTTGCATAAAAATACCATAGCTTTGGCAGTGTGATAATTCAAATACGTCAAAATCCAAAAATATGGCACTAATGTGAACACAGGAAAAAACCTACATAAACAATGTAGTGAATCAAATAAACCCGTGTTAACATGAAAACCGAATATAAATGAAATAAGACGTGACACACACACACACACACACACACACAAATGAAGCACTAGTAATAGGAACTCCTACAACAAAGCGCTAGGGTCATTAGATGTTCCAGAAGGGTAAATATGTCATGATTCCTTAGCGGCACCCGCCATATCACAAATGCGTTTGTTTCCTGTAACAGACTACCAACATTAATGCAGCTTTTCCACACAAGGCGAAAATGAGGTCCGTCAAAAACGAATCGCACAAAGGCAAAATCATTCAATTCAACAAAGTGTCATGATGTTAACAAAGTAAATAATGCATAAATTGTTATAAAAAAAAATATCCGAAATAGACAAACTCAATGAAGATAATTAAATAAATCAACATAAAACATACGACTGTATATTGTATATTTAAAAACACCGGAATTTGATCTTGAACTTGGTATAGCAGTAAATCATGCGATAAGACATTGCGCAAAAATACTAAAAGACGAATTCAAAGAAATCAAATATGTATATGTAATTGATACGAAAATGAGTGCATACATGTTGCATACTAACTTGTAAACCCTGAAAATGTTTGTAGGTAATCGAGTCTGATGTTTAAATGTATATGCGTATGTACAATTGCTCCGTTCTCCTTCATTCTAAAGAAACTTGTGCAGTTATACACGTTTTTTACATGAAAGAACGAAATGTTTGTTTAAATCTGTTTATATTTACAAGATGACGTTTCTTAATTCGGAAATAAAACGTCATCAACTCGGTGAACCGGTCTGCAAGAATTTTTTTTCCAATTCTTATATTTATCCTTGTTCTGCGGTTTCATTGAAGCATTGTCAGAATTCGCAGAATTTGAGTGGAGAGTCCTTAACTTTTCAAAGATACATATAAACAATTTTGTTACATAAACACCATCTTAAATGAAACAAAACCACGAACGCTTTACAACACCTACTGCTATGCTACACCTGATAAATTCCTCTTTATGTTATTATTTCTCTCATTTTTCGCTTTTATTCTCCTTGTTCCTTTTTTCAGTTTTTAGCTACATTTTAAATTCGTCAATTTCAACTTCATCTACGTACGTAAAATGATTTTGGCTCATATAGAATTGACAATAGTTAAACCCTTTGTGGTTTTTATTAAGTAAAAACTAGATTTTCATACTGCTTGCTTTGGCTTGAATTTTATTATTTTATATCATATCTAGTATAAATTGTATTCCACTCTAAACTGAAGAACAATCAGCATATATTAATGTTTGTTTTTGGACTGATGCGTGTACGTTTATTCAAGACCCGCTACATCAAGTAGTTATATCTAACTCTAACCTTCAACAGAATTATGGCTGAAAATAATATGTATGATGAGATTATATTGGTTTTATTCGAAAGTAAAATGAAATGACATCAGACAAAATATACGTGGTTTTTTTTTTTGTTTGTCTGTTGAAGCATACAATTGAAGGAGAAAACTACATAAACAATTATCAATCTAATCTTAATCTTTCGGTAAAGTTAGAATTAATGGTCTTGTTTTGAAATTTATACAGATATTTAAAGTTTACTAATGCTTTATTGTAATGACAAATATATGGATGATTGAACATGTCGTCAATTGTATGTTATAAATATTCGTAAAAAGGCAAGACAAATATCTTCTTCATTTTAAGATTTTAAAATATATCGAATTATGTAGAAATGAACGTTTCCTTGTGCGGTCAAAGACCTTTAAGTGGTAAAAATGTTATTATGATCTAAGTAATGATAGGGGAAGCTTTTTAAAAAACAGGAAAGATGGAAACAGGAAACTTGTGCTGTAATAAACAAATTTAACAAACATATAACGAGAATATATATAGTGAATATCAAATAAGACACCAACCCCACCAGGATGAAAAAATGTGAGCTCAAGGCTACCCCTGTCTTCAATGAATGACGAGAAAACCGTCGCACCACAGGGTAGGCTGCCGCTTGCCCTAAAATTACATCTTACACAGGAACAGCAAAATTATTGCCCTTTCATACTCCTACAACATAAACGTTAACTAAATGTGAAAACGAAACAAAACATAGAGAGCCAGAACGTTTAAATATACAAAGAGTTTCATGTCTTCAAATATTATCCATTTAGAATTTTTCCTACCTAATATTTAAATAGCATACACTTCGTATGTGCTCCTTACAAAAATCTCAACTAACTGTCTGTGTGTACAATGCCTCACTCCTCATATTCATATTTTCACCATTTTTCTGGGAAAATACATCATGACATACAATTTATTTATAAAAGGATAATAACATCTCACTTTTAAGTCAGTTGTTGGAATCTGAATGAAGCAATAAAAAAATAAGACTTCATTAACGTTTGCACGTGTGACGAGTCATTTCCACAATTTATAAACATCTAATATTTTCCACCATATCAACAATTGATTTAAGAAAAAACAATGTAGTCATAGTTTTCCACAAGTTCACTTAGGTAATACTTGAACGATGTAGCAGATAATAATTCTTTCAGTGTTTTGATGTTGTTGCAATGTCGCCAGCTTCGAATTAAAAATGCTCTTCTCATGAATGTTAAAGTTTAATGTTATTTTTCTTTAGAAGTTTTGTTGCAGTAAAATGACAATAACAGTGCACACGATTTAAAAAACTTTGATTTCAGAATTTCGGTCGCCTTTTTCCCCGCGGCTCTTAGCCTTAGGCGTACCAACGTTTCATTGTTGTTGTCTATATAAAAATACATATATATGTTTATATACATTCACATATATTACTGCACCTACTTGTAACATGATCAATTCTGCAGGTAGTACCACAGCACATGCTCATGGGAAACTCATTTTTTTTCGTGTTTTTTTAATTTTTTTTTCGCTATTAAATATTATTTGTAGATTGAAAAAAATCTTAACTACAAACTGAGTATTATGAAAGTTCATAGCGACACCTTGCTATACGCTAAAGGGCAAACAGAACATCATTACTGATTACGATTGACAAAATAAGCAATTAGTGCGTTAAGGAATACACAAAATAATCATGTGATATCTCTGTGTTGTAGATAGATTTATTGGTGATCCGAATCATTGTCTTCATTGCAACCGATTTACCTATATTGGCTATGATTTACCTATATTGGCAATGATTTACCTATATTGGCAATGATTTACCTATATTGGAAATGATTGGTTATCATTATCATATGAATAATCGTTTTGTTATTTACAAACAGAAACATACTGGCTTAGAAACTCACGATTGCATATTCTGTACAGTGAAATATTTATGATAATTGTGTGTCAGATTACAACGATTACCACAGGTAGAAAGATTGCTGTCAGTCTCTATATCAAAAAATAAAAACAGCATATTGACATGAAATTCAAGCGATTTATGAACTGGTCTTAAAGACAAGGTAACACTCACGTCTTTGTCGAGGAGCAAACCAAGGACTTTTTATTATTGTTGTTAGTTCGTACACAAAAGTTGACCTTTGAATTGTAAACTCGCTGAAAACACGTTATAAATCACAATCTTAACTTATACATAATTTTGTGAAAGCTCTATTGATACTAAAAGTGTCCTAAATTTTAGCCAGTGCTGACCTACATTTACTAACGTTTACTAGAAAAGTATTTACAACTCATATGTATCAAGTTTTCATTTTATGAGTGTTCCTTTAATTAGTTTGGTTTTTTTTTTGGTTTTTTTTTCTTGTTTTTTTTTGTTTTTTTGTTTTTTTGTCATTTTTGTTTTTTTTTTGGTTTGTTTTTAGATTTGCTGAAAGTGGCGAAAAAAGTAGCAAAACATTTGTATACGATCATTATCGTTCACGATCAAAACCTGCAATATCTGATATCTATTGATTTGTTGACGATCATTTCTTGATAACAGCGTGATGACGATGTTACACTTAGTCAATGGCTGACCACCGAGAAAATACATTTTTACTGCAGACCTAGATTGAGTAATGAGTTCAATTATTTGTTATTAATTTATTTTGGCTTTCTGGTGTGCTTATAGTATTCCTTTGGCGATGTGTCTCTCAGTAGTATTCGTGAATTCAATATAAAAGTTGTCTTAGATGACTTTCAACTTTGTCATCTTTCATAAGAATGTTCACAGTTTAATGTTTACTGAAAGTCAAGACTGTTTTTTTCTTAAACAAGAATGCAGATCTGTTGTTGTATTATAATCGTTTTTTTTCTGCTAAAAACTTTTTCTCTGAACGACAATTGACCGTTGTACTATATTGTGCGTAACGGTTTTTCATTTGACTTTTGTCATTTAAGTGGTTTCGTTGTTCTTAAAATCATATGGTTTTCCAACATTAGTTAAAACATAGAAAGGTTGATCATAAAATATAAAAGCAATTTTTTTTTAAAATTAAGCAAAAATAAATAATAATAATAAAAAAAATAAAAAACAGTTAAAATATTTTTTTCTTTCTTGATAAATAAGATCCCTCCTATATTTTTTGAACGCAATATGTTAAGATGATTCAACTTGTTCGAGTTTTACAAGCGAAAATATACAGTTAACTCGTTTATCAGCGTTGCTACTTTTGTGTAATTTTACCGAAATTCTATAGTTTCACAGTAAATTGTTTTAAACAATAGACTAGAATTAACATGTTCTTCCGTTGAATCTTGAAGTGTTTTTATCCACGGTTACCAGTCTAGGTTATACTGTTATTTGTTTATAATCAGTGAAATAGGTTACAACAACATTATGGCTATTCATTTTGGAAAATAATTCGGAAATCTCGACTGAAAGACAATATTGAACAGGCAGACGACACAGAAGTAAAATGGATGGTCTCATCAAACTGATATACACCATTTCAATTCATAATACAATCAAATTTGATAATGCATGCGTTTAATATTATATTATAAGTTTGACATGAAGATACATTGTAGCATCAATTTAAATATAAAATGACTACGTATCAATGTATCATTAGACCGGATATTCGCTAGAAGATCAAATATTTAATACGGATTGTGTTCTTTATTATACAATAATGTGTAACCAAACACAAACGAGTCTTTTTCTTTTTTTTTTCTACTTATGGCACATTGACGAATATCAGATGTCAGTAGAGATAAAACCCTTAACTTATATGAAATTTAATTTTGATTCTATTTCCTCAGAGTTTTTTTTTTCAGTTTTGATGATTTAAGTAATTTTATTAAAAAAAAATATAAATTGATGTAAATCATTCATACTTTTTTCCAAATACTTTGTCCTTTATTTCAATATTTGCTTGATAGATATCTAAATACACAAGAATGTTGATATTTCAATATACAGTTATTTATTTTCAACCATGTTTCTTTAATCCCTTTCTTTTTCCGATTCATGATTAATGCATACACAGATAAATACTAATTTCATTTCAAACAGTACATGTCACAACAAGAAATTATAACCTTTTATGTCAAAGGGGTCTCCAGTCTTACCACAACACTTGTTATTCCCGTAGTGATATGATTGTTCAACACTGTATACTTCTACTCCCCATACTCAGTTAAAATCCCGACTTAGAAACATTATACATCTTTTTTTTTCCAAAAAAGATGGTACACCTAGATACAAATATATAGTTCTTGGTAGAGATTCCTCATACTTTGTAAGAAATAACTTCAAACTATCTTCCAAATATACAGAGGAAGATGTTTACAAAATGCTGGAATTTTTAATCGACAACATATTTGTCCAGTGTGGAGGACGTATTTTTCAACAAATGGTCGGCATTCCAATGGGACCAAATTGTGCTCCTTTAACTGTTGACCTATTCCTTCACTCTTATGATGCTGACTTTATATCTGATCTGATCCGAAAGAAAGAATATCGTTTGGCTAGATCTTAAATCTCAGTTTCCGCTATATAGATGACGTATTACCTTTAAACAATCTTAATTTCGGTGATTTGATACATCGCATCTACCCCAAATAAACTTGAAAAAAAGGATACTACAGACACTGTGAAGTCGGCCTCATATCTGACCTACACTTAGAAGTCATCAGTACAGAAATTTTATGGTCGTTATCATGAACATGGATCGTTACGGTGCATCCATCTGCACTATAAAAACAGATTTGTTCAACGTGCCATAATTTTACTTTCGTCTTTCCTGGACTGACTTTTTATGAGCAGCTCGACGGGTGTTTCTTGAAAAGCAGAGGACGATTATTCTACCTGCACCTGGTCCATAGTCCCAGTTTTTAGTGGAGTCCGAGTTGCTCATTTGCTTTCGTTGCTTTATATGTGTTAGTTTGGTTACTTTATGTTCTTTGTTGTGATTGTCTGTTTGTCATGTCATGTCTTTGTACCTGGATTGTATTCTCTTGATTTCCACTAGAATCTTGGGTCCCTTAATTACTTAATTCAACCGTCCAAACAAAATGAAAACATTTTTCGTAGCTTTCTTAATGTTTTGGGCAATATAAAGGTGTGTTGTATTCTCCACGGCTACACCAAATGGTAACGTTATTCTTACAGCGAAGGAACGTTTAGAAACTACGCAGACCTTTTGTATCGCGCTAGAACTCTAACAAATAGGCTTCTGGAACAGGGTTACAAGATTGAAGCCATCACTACAGAAGTTTTATGGTGTATCCATCAGCACCATGAAAACTGATTTATTCAACGGATAATAGTTTTCCTTTCCTCGTTTGTCTACCCCGGACTTGACTTTTATGAGCAATTCGGCGCTTGTTTCTAGAAAAGCAGAGGACGCTTACCCTACCGGTGCACTTGGTCCATGCTCCGAGTTTTTAGTGGAGTCTGAGTTGCTCATTTACTTTTGTTACTTTGTATGTATGATTTTAGTTACTTAATGTTCTTTGTTGTGTATGTCTGTTTTCAATGTCTGTTTTTTGTCCCTGGATTACATGCTTTTGATTACCGCTATAACCTTGGTTCCCTTGATTACTCTTACATTAATGGTATTGTTATTCATGATTTTTATGAAGACGTTGACCCCATTTACCTTAAAAGTAGGACCATCATATTTAATCACATTGATTCTCCGTTATCGTGGTTTTCATACACGTAAAAGACGGTTTCCTTCCCTAAAGACAGAGTTTTTTTTTACTCCATTTTTGTCTATATCCACACTGAACCACCAAGAATATCGAAAGAACATTCAGATACATTTTTTTCAGATAAATAAGGTTTTAACATCTAGATAGTGAAACAAGGCTGAAAGCTTAATATATGATTGTTTTGTTCAACAACAAGGAACATTTTATCTTCGTAAAGTCACGATTGTCATAGTTCAGAATTGATGGGCAAACTGGGATCGATCAAACTGACGATTCACTTACTGTTTTTGAAGCAATTCTAAAAAGATTGCCCTAATTTGAAATTCGTCATTGTCTAAATGACTCTGTTAAATCGAATGTATTTTTCAAATTTGACATTGATGCATCTTAAACAGATGAAACAAAACAAATTGCTCTGATACGTTCATTTCTGGTAGTGAAGCGAATTTTCCAATAACTTTATCAATGTGTGTTTACATTTTTTTTCGTGAATATTTGTTATCTTTATATATCGTATATTAAGATCAAAATATAACTTTTTTGTATATGCATTATAAGTGTTTGTTTAAACCCTGTATTGCATACCCTATATCAAACCTCTGAACCTATATCGTATACCCTATATCACACCACTTCACAGACCATACTTGAAGTATGGTTAAAAATATGATATAATGAATATGATATGTCAAAATGTGTATCACGTTCTGTATCAGCCCTCAACCTTTATCATCCCGCGGGTCGGTGGCCGTTGGAATGACATTGGAATCTCGGGTTGATACAGCATGTGATACAGATTTTAACATTTAATATTCCATATATAAACAGTAACGATTAAATCCTATAACTGTATGTTTAGTTTTACGTCTTACTACTAAAAGTTATCAAAACTCTTACTCTGATTGTAAACACTGAAAAAATTATATTTTGAGTGTCTGTCTAAACAATGTTCTCAATAATTAATAATATAACAAGCTGCATTTATAGATATTGAAACAAATGTCATAAAACAAATTACTAATTATTTGTTAATTTTCCTGGTCGTACACTGCCAGTACCGGTGTTGTATGAAATCATATAATTTCCATTTTAAATGTCTCACAACATTTCCGGCAACAATTCTTAAACATATTTGTTAATACCAAGCCCACCATTTTTTTGTATGGTAGTACGGGACAGTTCATCTAGGTGTTATTATGTAGGATAGAGGATCACATTAATGATGCATGTCACAACAAATCAATATTATACAACGTCTCAGAATGTGACGACTCTATTCGCTACACTTCGTGTACTAAGTTACAGCCCTAGATTAATCCTACGAGGAGGAATGACCCGGCCAGCGAAAGCTAGGGCTGGACTTAGTGCAGGCGGTGTTGCCATAGATGTCACAGCGGTACGAGTTCGAGTCCCGCGGAGGGAACGACCAAAAATTTGCTTCGCAAATTTGACAGTCCTAACATCGTTGGGAATTTTTCAGACCCTTCTATAAGTTTACGTTATCTTCCCTGTATCAATTTGATCCGATGGAGCAGTGTAGCGAATAGAGTCGTCACATTCTGAGACGTTATATATATATATACATATATACCCCAATACCGTATTGAAAAGAATGGTTTACAATTCGTTCTATTATTGATTTGAAACCTTCTTGGTAGGTAAAACCCACGCGTCATTTATTCATTATTTTATTTGAAGTAAGCATAATTTTGAGGGAGTGTCACTTGAATTGTTAGTTTCATATTGTTTGTTTCAACTCGAACTATAACATTCAAATTCAATGTTCATAAATTACACTACTTATGCCTTGCTTGAGTTTACGTTATTTCATGAAAGATATGTATGGGATAATTTGTTTTATTTCAGTCATCAAACTTTGTTGAGTAGTTTGCTCATCATTTTCCTCATTTGGTACATCAAAGATTAATTTGGAAATTGATCTTTTTGTACTTTTTGTCTAAGTTTTGAGTAAGTTTCCTTATGGATCTCAGAACTTTTCGTTTAAACATGCGCAATACGAATAAATAAATTCGTTGTAGTATTCGACTAGTATTATCGAGACACATGGCATGTTCAATTTGTCAAATTACACAGTTGCGCGTGAAACATTTTAAAAACAATTTTGGAGGAGTAGAGCTACAACTGAACTCAACTACCAGTTTATTGCACCAAGAATATCATTTGATTAGTTTGACATTTGAATGTTCTTTCAATATTGTAATAAAATTGGGAATCATGTTTCTTGCTAGTGCATTGCTGGGACAGATTCAAAAATACGAGCATGATTAAAACCGAAATTAAGACAGGATATTTGGAAATTTCACAATATTACAGTATCGCAACACAGCTATTTGTACATACAATATTATCATTATAAGTAGAAGTATATTAGAAAAATATACGATATACGCAATAAGAAGTTAGCAAGTCTGACTTACATATTGCAACCTTTCTGACACTTCATTCTTCAAAGAATTTAATGACAAAGAAATGATAAGTGTTTCGGATATTTTACACATTTCTGGAAAAGAAAATTTCTATTATTGTATTTCAGTTAATGAACTTTTGACAAAGACGAACCTGTTTTGTATTGTTTGTTTGTTTGTTTGTTTGTTTTTTGTTTTTTGTTTTTTGCACACAATATATCATACAAAATACACTTATTTTTTTAAATATATGTTAAAATTAATGAAAAACAAATTCATCAAAACCAGGAGGCCATCGTTTGTATTAACATTTTTTTCTCATTTTTTAAGAACAATTATTGCGCTAAAGGACAAGTTGTACAGCAATATATAAGACTTTTTTTCTGTGAATTAATATTCAATATATATTTTTGTTAATGTAAATTAACGTCTAAAAACGCAAACGATTGAAAGTCTTTTTCGAACCTTATACAGCAAGCTCTACCTCCATTTGATTATCAATCAACAAATGACATATCGATTGATTTATTACGTAGAGATCAAATGGTATGTTTTAGACAAAATCAGATGCATTTAAACGGGGCGTAAGTTAGCTAGTACCAGATATATTCCTCGAATTTGATATTCATTAATGGTTTAATGTATAATGGTTAAGGTTATCATTTGTAGGCTGGATGAGATATTCCGCTTAATCTTTGACTCTTTCTTTCACAATTTCAAATGTATTTGATTTGTTTAACAGATGTTATCTGAATATTTGTAATGAATTTATTCAGTTTTTTAAATATTGAAAATCATATTTCGACAATATCATTTATGAAAAGAAAGGAGATTAACCTAAAAGGATTTTTTCTGTACTTATTGCATAATAGTTAATTCAAAATGATTTTGCGACTCTTTCCAATTCATTTTCTTGTTTGCATAAAAGCCCTGTGGTGTTTTAATTAATATAACTGATACGTGATCAAGAGATTTGTGTTAATTTCAAAATTAAAACAACACTAACACATGCATCCACACGATCCTTTTTGAGAAAAAACGTTGATGTTGATTTATTTGCTTCAACAATAAATCTAATACTAAAGTGGCAATTTTGAGACATTCGGTAGAATTTAATTGATTTATGGTCGCACCTCTCTTTCCCATACATTTCCAACAAATACATATATATAAAGATAACACCGATAACTGTATATATTAAGATGTTTTTCAGTAGTTAAAGGTCATATGTGTTCCTAATAAATTTGAAAGCAAGGCCTTGCAATGGGATTAGAGAAAAGTCAACCGATAAAAGCAATTATTTGTAGTCGACAAAAATGTACTGATGAAAATTGTATTTGAAAATAACCATAAGCCACAAAACAATATGTCAGACATATACACATGGGAAATAATGTTATGGTGATTCAACTAACAGAATCGTTTTATCCAGTCTGTCATAATGATATCCCTTAAATATATTCTGATTCTAAATTGATACTTGGTGAAGATGTTCTAGATAAAAGTTGGTCAACTTGTGAATTACGGTAAAATATAATAAGAAAGACTTTTTCATCTTATTGGTTTTTATGGTGACTTTATGTTGCACAATTAACCTTGTTCAGTGGCCTGTAAGTGTTAGTCAATTGAAAAATTGAGACATGCTGGCTGCATTATCAAAAATGTACTCCATGTGTACGATTCTTACTTTTTTAGTGTTCATGGATAAAGATCCTCGTTTTATTGAATGCTGGCATCTCATTTCTTTCTATTTAAGACTTGAGTCAGACCTAGTTTTGTACAGGTTAATTATTGTTTCTTTCTCATTTTCGATGCTTCGTTTTAGTTTCTTGGAATACGATATTTGTTTATAATTCTTATAGTGGTAATTTGAAAGAAACAAAAGTTAGTTATATATATATATTGTCAATTCCAAAGGAAAATCGTTTAATTCTAGTTGTTTTCAGGCAAAATAACCCTACGAAGTTGTTCTGTAAGTGCGTGGGACAACTTTATGGGTTCATATTTATTTGTTAATTTGGATACATCATTACTTCAAAATTACAGGAAGTTAGAAAGCTTGAGAAGGTTATACATGTTAGCTGTTTTATTGACAAGCACTCTTTCGTATAATAACAATGACTTAACCACTGCAAAAATTCATTTTTGACTCATTTTCTAAACAACTTCCTTAATCAATTATATAGTGATCAGATCATCGATACAGTGTATATAGTCAAGTTATATTCATGTGTGTACTTGAAAAAGAAAGATAAAATGTTTGTTTACTTCATTAAGCATATAAGTATTTCGCAAAGGTCACAGTAAAACCAATAGTTTAAAAAAATAAAATAGAATCTTGCACGAATTTCAATTTGATTAAGCAAATAAGTAGTCCGCAGAGGTCATGAAAAATATATTCTGAAAGACCGTTTGCATTAAAGTAACGTTAAAAGATGATTTGCAATAAGGACAGTTTTCAGCCAACGCAGGATTTTAGAAAATGTTTTGAAAAGCATCGAGCGTTAACAATTTCAAAACAACGAAGCTGGCTCAATCGGATACATTTTGTGACGTGCATTGTTTATTATTATTAATATTTAAACGGAAGTGTATGAAAACTGATTTGAATTTACATTTGCATAGGTTTCGATTCATTTACATTCAATTCTAAATAAAAAGGTCAATATGTATTATTCTAAATTGTTGAAATCATTTCATATTTCTAATTCCATATCAAATACAAGACCTGACAAAAAGTTTGCATTGGTCACACAGGTTTTTGTACAAACCCTAAACTTTAACGTTTGTTTACTGACATTAAATAATAAGAGCCACTTAAACTTTTTCAGAGTTGAGACGATTAGGTTTGATTTAAATCCCTGAAGGAATAATACAGGTATATTACCTGTATAGGGAAAATGGGGAGTGTATGGAGGGATGAAGAATTTGAATGGCAAAGATGAGAAAAAACAAAGTATTTATTGAAATGAAAAATGTATTAAGGTAGTAGACCTGGTGTAAGGGAGGAAATCCAAATTGAAAGGATTTTAGTCACTACAGCGTTTGAATGACTCCTAATATGCAAGCGTCAATGTGATACTGATGTTAAAGGGAAATAACTCCAAGAAAGGGTTCAACTTCTAAAAGAAAAATGCCAGCCCTAGTAACTCTGCTCCTTAGAAGTATTGATTAAATGTTTCAAATGGGTACATTGAGGAATATATTTTATAATGTGGCAAAACGTTTGAAATGATTCCTTTTGCGGCAAATCAAGATTCTTTTAGATATAATATTAAAATTGAAATATGAAATTACCTCTGTCATGAGACAGTACGGTTAACCAATAATATTGCCAGTTTTATAACTTCTGAACCTTTTAGAGTTAATTGTATATATATTTAATTAAAATTAAATAAATTTGTAAATGTACATAGTTGATCAGCAAAAATGCTATGGAGATTCCGTAGGGGTGGGGATTTTTCTATGGGGAATGGGGAATTATCAATGTGGAATGGGGTTGGGGATAATGGGGTGGAGTATGTTGAAAATGGGAAGTTTACACCATTCAAAATCTGTATATGACAGGTATAATTTTCATTTAGAAATAAAATATCTAATTGTTTTAAGTAACGACCTTTACGTTAAACCTCCTCAAATCTCTCAGTAACTTTGAACATTAGCTATTGAAAGGTTGCACTAAACTTTATTTACGCAGTATTCAGCTAAGAGTGAGAACCAAAACTATAGGGCAAAGACTGATTTTATACAATATTGCGAAAATATGAACATAATAAGAAATAATATAGCTCAAACGACAAAACAATGTTGATAAAAATATTTGATATCAATATCTTATAAATGTTATCATTAACAATAGATGAAATACCTTGTGCATAACTCTAATATGATAATTAATTGGAAATAGTGAATAACCAAAATATGATCAAGAGTACCGAAAAACGCCTAGATTAAACGAGTGCGCATAACTTGCATTGCGCATGAGTTAAGTCTTAAGCGCTCTTAACACGAGTATAGAAACATTTCTATAGGGTCAAAACCTGAACGGCGCAAAGTAAATTGTATACCATCTTAAATATATATTCAGAGACTGCAATATATCTTCCGTAGGTTAATTTCAAAACCAAATTTATAGATAACATTTATTTTTTGGGGGGCGCAAGCACACTTTTGCAACCGTCCTTTACACGTGAAAGCCATTTGATACGATTACATATTTTATAGAAGTTATAATTACAAACAAAAATAATATGCCACATACAGTGTTGAATTACGTTTCATCGACTTTGTTGTATCGCGCTAGACTTCTTACAAGTAGGCTAGTGAAACAAGTTTGAAGTTATTACAACAGAAGTTTTATGGTCATCATCATGGAAGCGTGATTCGTTACGGTGTAATCCATCTGCACCATTAAAACTGATTAGTTCAACGTGTCAAAGTTTTCCCTTCGTCTTTCCTCTACCACGGTCTTGACATTTTTAATAAACAACACGGTGGGTTTTTTCTAGAAAAGCAGAGGACGTTTACCATACCGGTGCACCTGGTCCATGTTCCCAATTTTGAGTGGAGTCCGAGTTGCTCATTTACTTTATTCACTTTGTATGTTTTATTTTAGTTACTAGTTACTTTATGTTCTTTGTTGTGATTGCCTGTTTTCTTTGTCCGGTGTTTGTCCCTGTATTACATTCTTTTGATTTCCGCTAGAATCTTGGTTCCCTTGTTCACTTCTTAACCAAAAAAAAAAAAAATACTACAGCGTTCTCTTTGCAAACAAAGGAAAATAAAGACATATGCATTTAGCTGAAAACCGCCGAACTTTGTCTGATTCTTCTGCAATCATAGTTGCTCTGGTTTTAATTCTGCCACCAAATGTTTTTTGGCTCCCTTCTTTGTGCCTTGGTCTTTTTGTACAATTACGGCAGATAATTCTGTTAATTTTTTTTTACATTTCTGCATTTTAAAAAGGGCGAACGTTGTCCAGTAGATCTGATTGTAGTTGTACATACTGTGTGGAATCTTTGAATCCAACAAGTAAAAAGGAAAACAATTATGTAATTGATGGTTGTTGAAATTTATTTAATTTTTTCCAATCTGTTGTTGGCGAAGGTCTCAGATTTGCATTTTGAATAAAAAGGTGTGTTTAAACTTATTCATTTTATATCGTTTCAAAAGTACCGATCTCATAATCATACATCAAGACGGGGTGATTTACGGTACATGAATTGGCAATATCAAGGATAAACTAGAAATGAAACTAAAGTCAAATATTTATACTAACAAAACACAAAAAAAAGTCATTACCGAAGTGGTAATATTATATTGACAAACATTTGGCTATTTATAATGTTTAATTTCCTTTTTATTAAATGCTTTTTCATATGTTTTACCTCAAACGTCGCAATAGCAGTCGGTTCGAACAAATACAAAACAAAATACAAAACGTTTACTTTGTGTGAATGAAGTTATTTAATTTTTACAAATAAAGTTTAGACAGAAGAATACAGCGAATGATTTTATCGGAATTTATCAACATTATTTCAAGAGCAATAACTTTAACTGTTGTTTCAAAGGAATAGCATGTCGGTACTTGAACATGTTCTTGTAAACCATTGTCCTATAATGAAGATGATAACCAGGGTTCTGTAGCTTACTACATATTACATTTCTGCTATTCAAGAAACATATTATAAAGAATGTTAAAGTCCTCTTTCAATCTTCTGCTTTGAAAACAAATGAGAGAGAAATATCTTGCTTTAGAACTTTTGAAGGTAAATACTTACAGTTAAACATGTTATGCTCCCAGATTTTAGTGTAGTTTGAGTTGCTCATTTCTTTTGTTACTTGTTTGTATGATTTTAGTTACTTTATGTTCTTTGTTCTGTATGTCTATTTTACATCCCTTCGGCTCCTGCATATGGAGTGTTCATTTCACAACTCAAACGTAATGCCAGATCTTGCCGACACTACGCAGACTTTTTGTATCGCGCTAGAACTCTAACAAATAAGCTTCTAGAACAGGGTTATGTTGCTACAAGATTGAAGTCATCACTAAAGAAGTTTTATGGTCGTCATCATGAACTCGTGGATCGTTATGGTGTATCCATCTGCACCATGAAAACTGATTTATTCAACAGGTCATAGTTTTCCTTTCCTCGTTTGTCTACCACGGACTTGACTTTTTATGAGCAACTCGGCGGGTGTTTCTAGAAAAGCAGAGAACGCTTACCCTACCGGTGCACCTGGTCCATGCTCCCAGTTTTTAGTGGAGACCTAGTTGCTCATTTACTTTTGTTACTTTGTATGTATGATTTTAGTTACTTTATGTTCTTTGTTATGTATGTCTATTTTCCATGTCTGGTCTTTGTCCCTGGATTCATTCTTTTGATTACCGCTATAACCTTGGTTCCCTTGATTACTCTTCCATGTCTGGTCTTTGTCCCTGGATTACATTCTTTTAATTACCACTATAACCTTGGTTCCTTGATTACTGTTACATACACTACCTGAATCTACATCTGATGCTTGAACCAACCAATGTTTTAATCGTATCTAGTTTGTCCTTTTTCACATTTGTACTATTTAAACATCCGTTTTGTGATGTTCATGTTACTTCCTTTGTTCTTCAGGTTTTTGTAGTTCTTTCATGATGGCGAGTCTGTATGTTGTAACATATGATCTAGCATAAGGTATGTTAGACATTTCTCTTTCTTGATATTAAACATTGTGTCATTTTATCAATTTTCTATGTTCCTTCTGTGTTCGTTTTTGTTGTTCTTATACTTGTATTTGTGGTGTCTTCTTACTCGCTGTTAACTGTAATGTCACTTCCGTTGTATCGAGCAATGTTTCAGTACTGAGCGGACTGTATTGTTTTTTTGTTTTTGTTTTTGTTTTTTTTTTTTGTATAGCATCTTATTAAAACAACGTTTCGAGGGGCCTGTTTATAATACTTCAGAGTGATTACGCAAGCAAAGTTTTTAATGGTTGTTTATATACATTAATAACTGAAATTAAAATTTGCATCTTTCGTTGATGAAATTGTCAATTTAAAATGTCTTTATATAGATAGAATACGTTTGTATAAAATCAAGTGCGTTGCCATCGGTTATTTTTTTGTAACAAAAAAAAATCTTATTAAATTTTCCTTTCAGTTTATTACGACTGTTGTCAATGGCAAGTAATTTGGAATGCTCCTTTTAGGTACAGTAAATGAAATCTGTCATTTTTAAGTCAAATTTTTGTAGATTATCTAGTTGCTAGTTTTAAAAATTCATTCATAATTAGAATGCAATAAGCTTAATCACATCAGTTTAACTTTATCAATTTATTTACCATAAAATGTGCAGTAATTGTTTAATCCATTATGTGTATTTACAATGTATGAAAAGTTTATAAGAAAGAGTTCAAGGGAACCAAGTTATACCGGTAATTAAAAGAATGCAGTCCATGGCCAAAGACCAGACATGGAAAACAGACATACACGACAAAGATCATAAAGTAACTAAAATCAAACATACAACGTAACAAAGCAAACAAGCAACTCGGCCTCCACTAAAACTTGCGAGCATGGACCAGGTGCATCGGTAGGGTAATCGTCCTCTGCTTTTCTAGAAACACCAAACGAGGAAAGGAAAACTATGACCCGTTGAATAAATCAGTTTTCATAGTGCTGATGGATACACCATTACGATCCACGAGTTCATGATGACGACCATAGAACTTCTTTATTGGTGATTTCAATCTTGTAGCAACATAACCCTGTTCCAGAAGCCTATTTGTTAGAGTTCTAGCGCGATACAAAAAGTCTGCATTGTTTTGGCAAGCTCTGGCATAACGTATGAGTTGTGATATGAACACTCCATACGCAGATGCTGAGGGGATGTTGCCACAAATGAAAGGAAAGTTGACAATTCTGAATGAAAAGTCATCACGTTTGTCGTAAAGTTTGGTCAATAGTTTTCCTTTATCATCGATTTTTTAAGTGTAAGTCAAGATATGAGGATATCTGACTTCCAAGTCATACCAAATATACCAAGTTGTTGCAACAACATTCGAACGAAATATGAACATTGCGAATGGACAAGGTGATTCAAATTAGCTTACTACTCCGAGAAAGAAGAATATGATTTCACTTTGAACAACTACATCCATCATTTATCAAATTTTACAAATTTCCGTCTAGCCTTTTAGATAAATTCCTTATACATTGTACATATTTTTGTTCTAATTAAGTATGTTTAAAGATCTTTTGTTATTATATTTTTATTTTTAGTTTTATTTTTGAACTGACAAAACAAAAGCTAAAATGAGCATAGTTCTTTCACACTAAGAACTGAATTAGCTTTTATTAGATAGTTCTTTATTTCATTTCTGCACCGCCACATAACTACGATTTAATTCACTGATGGCAGATAGAGAGCTAAATTGAGTGGTGAACATCAAAATAATTGTCCGAGCAATTACAAAAATTGCTGTTTCTGACAGCATTTGTTCGTGTCCTTGTTTATTAGCATGGAATTAAAGAAAAACATATTTGTCTGGCCTGGCCAACGTACTGAATATAGAAAGGTTTGATTGATAATAGCCGAATAATGCATTACTTATTCACAGACGAAAATGCAATATATCTAGCACCGTATGTGTTCATTTCTTTGTGTCATCTACAGTACAAACACTGAATCTTTATTATTGATGGAGGCTCAACATAAATTTAAAAAAGAAATTATGATTTTTTTTCTAAAACAGTGAGAAAAGTAATTTCTGATATCAGACCTCTTTCATTAAGATTTAACCTCTAAGAATTGGAATTTGTAAACTAGTATAAATATCTTGAATTAACTGTAACCAGTAATGGAAAATTAAAATATGCTGCAGAAATCCTAGCCCAAAAGTCCGGAAAAGCCTTATTTGGCCTTAAAACTAATATTCTATTTTTAGAAAATTTTCCCATACAAAAATTAATAAGACTTTATGAATCTACGAAAGCTCCCATCCTAATCTATGATTCAGAGATTATGGTAGCGGATCACTTGAAAAATATACCTAATTTTACTTTTGAAAAAAACTCAAAATTTGATAATGAGACATATTTTACGTGTGCACAGCAAGACATTCAATCAAGCAATTCACACAAATTAGGACTAGCATCATTACGTTTCATGGCTTTTGGGCTTTTTGTTTACATATAGCAAACAAATAATGATAATAGAATGATTTACAGAATATGTATATGACTTATTAAGATCTGCATTAATCGGAAAACCGCCTTTATGGGGGATAATCAGTGGAACTTAAAACTTAGTTTAACACATTAGATCTCTAGCATGTACAATTTAATAAATAAATGAGAAGGTTGTTTTTGTTTTGTTTTGTTTTGTTTTTGTATTTTGTTTTTGTTTTATTTTTTGTTTTGTTTTTTGTTTTGTTTTTGTTTTGTTTTGTTTTGTTTTGTTTTATTTTCTGTTTTGTTTTTTTTTTCATTTTTATTTTTATTTTATTTGTTTTGGTTTGTTTTTTTCCATTAGTTGACTTATGGTGGTAATGAATGCAAGCTTTTCTCCATTTTAAAAAACTGTTTTTAAAAATATGTTACTTAAACTAATGATGTTTGTAGATAGGGAAAACAAAGTTGTTTATTCCGTGGAGTTTCTTTGGAACCTTGTATTACCTCTACCTATACGGTGTCTTAAATGTATATGAATTGGTACTTGAAAAGAAAAAAAAAACATGCCGTACGTTATACACGAAACAAAAGAAACATGTACGAACTATTTTCTCTTGGATTAGTTTGTCTTCTGTTTTTTATAGTTCTTGGTAAATGCACAATTGTTTTGGAACAGTAAATTCCATTGCGGCTCTTACACTTTAAATCGATATCATTTCATATATACACCCAAACAAAGCGTATTGCAACTGTTACTGATTAGCAGTTAGGTACTGTAAGTAGATCTTCGGAATTCACTTAATTACTATCTGTAAAATAACGCAGTATCGTTTACAAGCTTCATCATTAAGGCATCGGAACTTGACAGCAACAAATTATAAGGAAGACTTTTTTACAGCACTTGATACCATAATTGCTTTCTCGATACAACGGAATAAAACAAGTTACAGCAGATTTCTCGACAATACGTACAGACGTACGTGGTTGTCATAACGCTTTAAAATTAGGTTTAATTGAATATAATTGAAAATTTTGTTTCTTTGATACCTTATACAAAGTTAATAACGGAAAACAGGGTTTCTCTATTTGATGAGTTTGTTTCTTAAATTGTTTTGGGAATTTATCCTGTCCTGCATGCGGAAATCTAAAACTTAGAAGCCTTTATAACACAATTTGAAATCTGAAGGAATGTATTACCATTGCAAGCCATATCAACATTCTAATGTAAAACACATTGAATTAAATTACTGTTCTATAAATTAGGATGACCAGATTTTTTCTTTCACAATGATCTTGATTTATCAACTAGATGAAAACACTCCGGTCTAAGTACATCGTCGAATCCGCGTATAACGAAATTTCGCTGACGATAATATTGTACCTAAATTTGTATTCAAAGATAAGGAAAAAAAACAAAAGTTCTTTAACGTTAATTCATGAAAAATGTATTTTCGTTTCTATAGATAAAACTTCGAAAAGCATTGTGTTTGTGTTCTAGTCGTAATACTATGAGTATAACGAGAATAGGTGTGGTGTATATGTCTAATAGACAATAACCCCACCAAGATGAAAATGGTCTTCAACAAACGACGATGAAATCCCCATACCACAGGGCAGGCTTCAGCTGGTCCTAAAACATCATTATACTCAGGCACAGCAAATGAGTTACTCAAATAACACAAAAAATAAACTAAAGATGAAAACGAAACAAGAAATACAGAGGCCAAGATTTCTGACTTGAGACAGGCGCAAAAATTACGTCGGGGTTAAAGTTATTTGGCGTGATCACAACCATCCCTTTTATAATCTGGCCACTGTGGAAAAAAATATTATTACATAATAAAACACATCTAAAATCATTTCAAAAATGTCTGGGTCCCTTGTCACAACGGCAATAAAGAAACTGAATACATATTATACAAATGTACCAACTAAGGACTACTAGCAGTTTTTGTCATGCCAGCTCTAGACCAGTTAAAACCTACAAAACGCTATGTCCTCATCGTTGATAAAATCAATCCTAATTCTTCCAATGCGGAGTTGGGAATCTCAATATATAATAAGTTATACAATAAGGGCACAACCCATGTCATTCTAAAAACTGCTTAAAAATAGTGTTTTAATTTCTATGTAAATACCCTATGAGTTAATCAATCTTAATAACAAAAAATGCTATCCTCAACGGTTTGACAACAATATTCCTTACGAATGAGCCTATTCAACGGTTTAGTTGACTTATTGGGCGAGTATTCAGTTTTCCGTACTTTGTGTACGATATTACCGCAAATCAAAGGATGAGAGATACCCACACGTATTAATCCTTTACATGAACATCTATATTTTGAGAGTTCCTTGTATCGGTTGAAATATCGTGATGTAGTAATTATTCGTTTATACAAAATTACTCTCGTTAAAATCCGAAAATTGTAACAAATACGAGAAAATCGGACCAATTATGATATGCAAGTGAATTGAAATTCTCATATACCACAATTTGTTTATGTTTTCTTAAAATATTTCCTTGAATTCTCACTCGAAAGCCATGCCTTCTTTAAGTAAATCTCCATACAATTAAAGGATGATTGTCGGAACATTCACATATGCGACTTTATTTTACCAAAACATTACGCTAAATAAAGCGGGACAACATGCATAATGAGAAACTGTGTGATCGCACAGAATCATGTGTGGATTCATGAAAGAAATCGTTTAACAATACTTTGAATTTCGGTCATAAATGAAGCTGCATCCATCGATGCTTTTGACTTTTGTACACTATACGCTACCGTCCTTAATGACAAATAGAAATAAGACTTAAACCGTTCAGTTAATATACCTTCCGAAATATAAATTTTCTTATGTAGCTGTCTCATTTTAATCATACTTCTCGAATTAGACACCGACTGTCAAGTTTGAAATGCATCTTTTTGATAAGAGAGATGATTCACTACATCCAAATTCCTCATATGTGCTGCAACATACCAGCGTATCCTGCATTCAGGCTTTTATTCGAAAAGTTGATTAGATATTCTAAAACCAGCAATAATAATAATGTAGTATTTTAAGAGCGTTATTATGGTTTTGTCACCAGACTTTAATGTCAAGAGTATATGAAAATGCTCATTATTCTATCGCTTCATCAGTCGTTAAGAAGATATCAACACAGATTATTCCATAACAACGGGACGAGGGTGTACAAGCACACACATTGTGTAACAAACAATCGCCGTGATACTAATTATTAACATTGAAGTCTACGGGATAAAACAGAGTTAAAAATTAAGGTTGTTTATTTATCGATATTTTTTTATTTATCAAATTTTCAGCCATAATTTTTGTTAGCTATTTAAATAGCTTTTAACTTTTGATTATTCGACTAAACATTTATGTCATGATATTGCAGTGAAAATGTATACATTTATCATAATAACCTTACATATACAACTATATCTGTTCAGTGTTTTTACCTCAATGAGTAAATTTTTATGAGAAACGTTTTTAATCCATTAAAAGCAAATAGTATGAATGATACTCGATAATTCACACGCTATGCACCAGGTTACCAAATTACACTACGCACACGGTTACACTGTAATTTTACCATTTCTCAACGATCGTACATTTCAGGTCATGAATAGACTTTTTAAGCTTACTTTTGGATGTATTCAGTGTTAAACATTGAGATTTAACTTTTCTAGACCATCCTTTCTATGTAAATTTTGTGGAGTAATGTTTAAGAGTAACTCGTTTTATAGACATCATGCAACACATACCAAGAAAATTATCTATGAATGTAAAGTTATGAGAAAACCTTCAAGTACAAGCATCAATAAATAAGCCATAAAGATGTATATAAAGAAATGTAACAGTGCGCACAACGTTAAAAAACGTATTTATCGACCCCAAGATCAAACAAGAATGAACTGTCAATGTAACGTCTGCAATATAAAATGTATGCACCAGAGATACTGTAGGAAACACAAACTGTCCGTCCATAATGATAATCGATATGAGTATACTTACTGCACAAGGAAATAGTAATCAAGGAAACCAAAGTTATAGCGGTAATCAAAAGAATGTAATCCAGGGACAAAGACCCGACATGGAAAACAGACGTACACAACAAAGAACATACTGTAACTGAAATCATACATACACAGTAACAAAGCAAATGAGCAACTCGGACTCCACTAAAAGCTGGGAGCATTGACCAGGTGCATCGGTAGGGTAAGCGTCCTCTGCTTTTCTAGAAACTCCCGCCGAGTTGCTCATAAAAAGTCAAGTCCGGGGTAGACAAACAAAGAAAGGAAAACTATGACCCGTTGAATAAATCAGTTTTCATGTTGCAGATGGTTACACCATAACGATCATAATGACGACCATAGAACTTCTGTAGTGATGACTTCAATCTTGTAGCAACACAACCCTGTTCCAGAAGTCTATTTGTTAGAGTTCTAACGCAATACAAAAAGTCTGCATTGTTTCGGCAAGCTCTGGCATAACGTATGAGTTGTGATATGAACACTCCATACGCAGGTGCTGAAGGGATGTTTGCCACAGATGAATGGAAAGTTGACAATACTGAATGAAAAGTCATCACGTTTGTCGTTTGGTCAATAGTTTTCCTTTACCATCGATGTTTAAGTGTAGGTCAAGATATGAGGCTGACTTCACAGTGTTTGTAGTATCCTTTATCTCAAGTTCTTTTGGGTAGATGCGATGTATCAAATCCCCGAAATTAGGATTGTTTAAAGATAATACGTTATCTATATAGCGGAAACTGAGATCCAGCCAAACGATATTCTTTCTTTCTAATCAGATCAGCTATAAAGTCAGCCTCATAAGAGTGAAGGAATAGGTCAGCAAGTAAAGTAGCACAATTTGTTCCCATTGGAATGCCGACCGTTTGTTGAAAAATATGTCCACCACACTGGACAAATATGTTGTCGATTAAAAATTCCAGCATTTTGTATATTTCGAAGATGATTTTGAATCATTTCTTACAAAGTACGAGGAATCTCTACCAAGAACTATATATTTGTATCTAGATGTACCATCTTTTTTGGAAAAACAACGATGTATAATGTTTTTAAGTCGGGATTTTAACTCAGTATGGGGAATAGAAGCATACAGTGTTGAAAAATTATAGGTTTTAATGCTATTATATTCTGATAATAGTCTTGAACTAATTGTTTCCAAAATATCTTTCGAATTTTTTCAGGATCCACATTGAATTAATACCACTACGGGAGTAACAAGTGTTGTGGGAGGACTGCAGACCCTCTTTGACAGTTGTGAGTATAGCATTTAAAAGTTTTGAAAGAGGTTTGGTGGTACATTTTGCAGATCCAGCTATGAAACGTTGTTTGTATGGATTCTTGTGGAGTTTAGGAATCCAGTACATAGATGATAAATCATCGTCCTTGGTAGAGAGACCAAAAGAGGATAGCACAGATTTATGGTTTTCCACAATCTCTTCTTTGGAGAGTGTGGTAGCAGTAAAGTTCTTATCACTGCTACTATTTTCTACGTCTACCTCTGATAATAAACATTGGATGTAAAACGTTTTGCAGACAAAACAATGTTGTTTTGGGCTTTGTCTGCTGGTCCGACAAATATTTGTCATGTATAATAGACAATGTTTTTGCTACATCAGGGTCTTTAAAAACTGATGTAGCCTTGGCAGTCATTGACCTACTTAAAAATTTCATTCGTTTCAAAATTGAAGACCTCACGGCCTTGAACCACTCTGACAGAGAACAATGTCTTCTTGTTCTCGTTTTATCCATTTTCTTGCATAGCCCTCGAAGGCATCCATAAGAACTTTAAAGTTATAATTCCAATTTATTGAGCGTGGTTCACGGTACTTGGGACCTTTATAAAGGATATTACGCAGAGATTCGTTTTCGACGATGGTTAAATCTCCCGTAACGACGTCACCAGAAGGACCATATTTGAATGGAGAGGTTTTGCAAGAACAGTCAGGTGGTTTAACCTTGAAGTCTTCAATCTCGAGGTTCTGCAATAGCCTTTTATAATTGAAAATTTTGGATGCTATAGGTGAAGTATAGGAATATGAAATAATTGGTATGGATTTGTCTTTGAAATATGGGGAAATTTTGTTAGTAACGTTTTTGTGATGGAGGATGTTAGCCAAATTAATTGCATCTATACCTTTGTTGACAAACGGTAGTGGAAGAAATGGTCGTTTTCAAGTATCGATCTACTTTTAAGTCACAAGAAAAATTGTAGTTCATCACACAATCCAATTTTCTTGCAAAAGCAGAATAATTTCTTTAGACTTAAGGTAACATAGAATCAACACATATATTTATACCTTATGTTTAACACTGAATTTATCCAAAAGTAAGCTTAAAAAGTCTATTCGTGAGCTGAAATGTACGATCGCGGCATAATGGTAAAATTGCCGTATTGTCGTGTGCATAGTGTAATTTAGTATTCTGGTGCGTAGTATCAGAAATTGTCGAGTATTACTCAAATTTTTTGCAATAATGTTTGCTTTTATTGATTAACACCGTTTAATATCAAAACAACTTACACATTCACATGCAAGACTTGAACAATATAGTCGTATATGTAAGGTTATGATGAAAAATGTATACAAATTTTTAACACAATCTCACAACAACATTATTTTAGCTGAATGATTGAAGAGCAAATGCAAAATTAAAACAAAAGAACTATTGTAATAGTTAAATTTACGAAGGAAAAAAAGCATGGCCGTTATGAGTCTTGAACAATAAAACAGATATTTGTAAACAACCTTAATTGCCCTATGCTTTGTCTCCGTGAGCTTCAGTGTTAATAATTCGATTGATTGTTGCGCAGTGCATATACTTGTATTCTCTGGGAACTTTTGATCTTAAGTGTGTTTTCACCACACTTGTATATTGTCTAAAGCTGTTTCATCCATTTTCAACCGTGTAAAAAGGACACACACATGCACCGGAAATCTGAAGACCACTATGCAAGTATGAATTATTATTAGCCGTGAAAGAATTTTATCCTAGATTGCACATCGATATGCCTGTACAAAATCAGAATCGTAGCGGCTATTTTTATTTGACTGGTTTATCAATGATTTCGCCGGTTTATGAACTCTTTTTCCGACGTAGTCGTATAGTTTCGCTTTTTACCCTTTGACCTTTAGGACGCTCTTCTATGGAAATGTAAGTCACCTGATCGCAATTCTGTTTCCGGATTGGATAAATACTGATAACATAGTTGCGTTCGAAAAAAAAACAGTATCGAAAATTGAAATTGCGTGCCATGTGCTATTTTCTAAGATGAAAAGTAGAAACTTGTAAGTAAATAGAATAAAATTTTACTACGTAAGCTATCTATTTTAAAAGATAGTACTTGTTCTTTATGATGTTGCGTTAATTATTTGTTTGTCATCCTTTACCAACCGCGAAGCACGCTTTTTGGCATTTATTATTACATAAATTTACCATATGACTTCGATTCAGAGTTTGCTGTAATCATGAACACAATGCATCCCGAATTGATAAAAGTGAACTGTGTTGAAATCGTGAAAGAAAAGAAACATTGGAATTGTTTTCTACATGTATCAATGGGTTATCAATAAAATATTTAGACATTGTATAATACTTTTTTTTCAGCGTATTCTACCTTTCCTTTTTCCATGAAGTAGATTCGGACACAACTGGTCATATGTTTTTTATAACATGTTTGAGCTCTCGCGTTTCAAATTAAAGCGTATGACATGTCAAAAATGGCAAAACACAATGTATATTTATTTGTACGTTCGATACTAATTACGTGAGCATATTAACAAGCATGTGCAAAAGTGGAGGCACCTCAATAATTTATATAAGGTGTTTTTATTTCAATATTGGTTTCGTTATTTTAACTTTGTGTTGCCACAAGTGCTCATTTCACCTTTATACCTGATCTGTAATGATTTATCGCATATATAACAATCTGAACAATGAGGGCACATAACTCTCTATCTTACTCTTTTTGCACCTGGGCCATGCTCCCAATTTTTATTGGAGTCCGAGTTACTCATTTGCTTTTGTAACTTTGTATGTATGACTTTAGTTACTTTGTGTTCATTGTTGTTTGTGTCTGTTTTCCATGTCTGGTCTTTGTCCCTGGATTACATTCTTTTGATCACCGCTATAAGCTTGGTTCCCTTGATTACTTTTTCTAACTGTAGAGCAGTTGCAGTCAATATTGTCCTGTAAAAAGTCATTGAGCGTTTACGAAAATGTAGCACAAAAGGTTTACCGGAAATTGTAGCATTTTCTCACATAGGCGTTTACCATAATTGATTAGATATACGTTGCTATTTATGAAACTGACCTGTACATTGTCATTGATAACACTTGAAAATCTTCAAATTCGATAGAGTAACTACCTATGACAAAACCAAGTGACGATAAATTACGAAAGAATTTGATGTTTTTTTCTACTTAATTAATTCCCTAACATTACTTTATCTCGAACTGGAAAAATATCATTCGACGTTAAAGTTTGACTTAACGCTTTAATGCTATATTAGGTATTTGATCCTTAACATAAAATGCAACATAGCGGTATGCTTCTTTGTCTATTCGTAGCTGCTTTTAGGTTTGATGTGCCCTTTTGAAAAAGGTTTGTACCATTTTTTTTTCATTGATTGAATAGGACTGACTTGGGATTTTAACTAGAAAAATTACTACTCTTTTGAAATATGTTGCTGACAAAGCGGTATTCGATAAGTTGTCACTACATCATTAAACGAACACAAGCATGATTTCAAGTTTTACTCTCTATGTTATTAACGAGGCTATTGGATTTTTTTTCTAATTGCAGGACTCCCTGCGTTCTGTCACAAAAACTGTTAGCGACGATACAGAACTAACTTAGCATTGTAGAAGCTCAAAGCATAAGAAGTGATTCTTTATCTCCCTGGATAATCAATTTGAACAGTTGGTTAATTATGGATTTAGTTTTACGATAATACCATTACAATGAGTTCTGGATAAATCGAAATGGAAAGGATAGGTAAGGATTTAAACTGTTATCCATATTTACATTGATCTTAAATTATTATTTGTTTTTGTTGAATATTTTCCTAAATAGTTCAATTATGTAACACGAACGTGTAAAATTAATATTTTCGTTGTAATTAATTTATCAATTGAAATATCGTATCATTTTACACGTATATAGATACATCAACATTTTATGTTGCAACTTCGAGGTTAATTTATTCAAACTTCATTTCAGCATTGACAAACCTGTTCTTACTACATAATTTTCACGCGACTTTTAGCAAAACAATTTTCTTTTCTGGGATGGAACTTTTAAGATGAATTTAGTTCAACATTTTTACGCTTTTTATTGTGCTTATGCAGTATCATTTTTGCGCATTCATACCGAAATCAATTTTGCCAATGTTTTAGGGTTATAGAAAATTTTACGGCTGGAGTGTAGATTCACATGAACCAATGATTATCTCAGTGTTGATAAGATGCTAGATAAGAATTGAGTTTCAAATGTCCTTTTGCAAATGTTTTTAATGTGACAAATAAGATCAAATGTATATTTGATAGTTTTTGCTTTGTTTATATTCACAGAACATCTGTAAGATGTAACTTGCAATGTTGGATTTTAAAGTGAAATCATGTATATGAATAAAAGCTAAATAAACACATATGATAGTGCTCGTGCTTCTGGTCAGATATTACACAAAGTAAAATTATATATTGAACATTTTAGTTGAAATGAATGAAAAGGCAGACAAATCGTCTTTTATCTTTGAATATGAAGATGATCTGTAATATAGAACTACATTTAACAGGCCAATTGATATATACATAGCATTTATAATGAAAATGTGCCATTATTGTGAGGTTTATCAAAATCTTCAAATTAAATACAAATAACTGAACGCAAATCGTCATCTCAGTTATGTTTTTTCATTATTATTTTTTCTTGGTTTTTGGGTTTATAGTTTAACTTGTATCGAAAAACTGTTAACAATAGGCTAAAGAAATTCGCTTAATTCATTGGCAAGTAATGTTAGAAGTCAGACATTACAGTGTATTGTGTTGAATACACATTGAAAATATAAACATATTTTGTTTGTATAAATCATCATTAAACTGATATTTAGGTTTCTTTTAGCACAAAAATTATCTTATCAAATAAAAATACACAAAATGAGACATTTGTATTGTTCTTGATGTTAAACGTAACTAAATTAAACAGGTTGACTAGAATTATATTCATGGTATTATTTCGCCATAAAATCACTGCTCGTTTCGTTATTCAATTAAATTAAATAAAGGTTGTCAAGCAGCATATTTCTTTTTTTTTATTTTGTCTATTATTTTAACTGTGCTTTAGTCCTTTATTTTTTTAAATTTAGATTGACATGTATTGTCAATGGAATATGTTTTGGACTTGCCTCTGTATTAATGCTTTTTCATGTTGATCGCAATGTCATTTACATCAGCATGCATTTAATACATAAAGTCTGCGGTCTCCACAAAAAAAATTAATCAATTTATATTCGGATATTAGCAAATTGAAACACGAAATAAGCATTTAAAGTGTCTGCCTTTTTTAACAAAAAAGGAAATTCAGACTGTGTTTGAAAAACAAAACAGAAAATAATTTTAAAATGCACTTAATATAACACAGAAATATGTATTAAAAATAAACAAATGGATTTTGACTCTTTGTAATGCTGTGTTTTGTAATAAATTAATCATTAAACCCCTCAATATCAATTCAATTATACTCATACAAACAGTCATGAGATGTTGATTGAAATAATTATTTGATATTTCAACAAAATTTACACATGTTATTTAATTTCAAAAGTAAAACAAATATAAATTCAAACTTAAATTTATTTAGTATAAATATGCACTATTTACTATTGACAAATTGTTTGTTTTAACAATTGGTTCGACGAGTGTATCGTCATTATGTTGGTTAGTTTGACATTTGTCAAATACAATGTTGACAAAAAATCTTGTTATGTTTTGTCAAGTAGACTACATGTACAGGCTATAGCTAGTGTGATGAATTGTTAATTTCAATTTCAATTATTACATATCACTCTCAATTTACTTAAGAAAACCATGGTCTCTGAGTAGTCTATGTAAACTATCAAGTCTAGCAGTCGAAAACGTCCGTGTAAAGAGCGCGTGAAGTTATTTGAAGGTATTAACCCTTCTGGTCTTTCTTACTGTAAATATACTATTTGTGCATTAAGATGAATTAAGTACTTTGCAAGTACAGTTTAGATAAGCGTAAAAACTAAATTACTAAACACTAATCCGATTGATAAGTCAAGTCTAAATAAATATTACACCAACGGATTAGCTGGTACCGCAATGTTCCTGACGGTACAGGCATTTCAAGTGAAATGATGGGTTTAATGTAGGTATTACAGCGCACTTAACCTCCTCTTTCCATCGTGGCGTTAAAAATATCTGATTGTTCGTAAAGTCCATTGGAAAATTCCTTATTAATATCTGTAAAGAAAAGGAAGTTTTGTAAGTCACAATATATCAAGAAATCAGTACAGCTTGGACTGTATATTGACAAGTTGTTTCCTTTTATGAAATATTCCTCTTTGTGTTAAAAATAAAATAATTTGATATGACTATTATTATGCGCTTTAAACAAGTAATCTGCACTTACTCTATTTACAAAATTAGTTCATTTGGCCTCTGTTAATCGGAAAGTATACCAATTCTAATTTTGTCCTCCTACAGCTCATTAAGTGGATTCATATTTAAAAAAAAACATTTCATCAGAAATGCACATCATAAGCCAGATTTAGATTTAGGAAATATAAAAGGCCAAATAAAACATTACTTCTTAATTGTGATTATCTTATTTGATGATGCAGTTGACAATACAACCGATTAGTGCTACAAGAAATACACAGAAGAATTACTTGATTTCGTTTACTACTGAGAGATTTATTGACGATGTCATTGCATTGCTTTATTGCTTTCCGTTTGTCCTATATTGGTAATACTTGCTCATCATTTTCCTATAAATGTGTAAGGACTTTAGTGATAAATTTGATTGGATAAAGCATATACTGCACGGTGAAGATAACGTAATGCTGATTATTGTGACATTGTCACCAAAAATGAAATTGTAAACAGCCTACAGGTAGGTTGTACTAACCATTACATTAGTTACCTGGCTTTAAAAGGGTATTTTATCAGTCGATTTCATGACAAAATTTTTTTTACAAACACGCTTGCATTTGTATTACGATTAATTCATGACATAATTGACTTCTTACTTTAGAATTTATTAAATTTATCCTGTTGGTTTGACTATTTTCTTTGTTATTATTCTAAAAGCGTGTTAATATAATTGTTTTAATTATTTTTCGCGTTTTCTTTTTAAGTGACGAGTTAAATATATTCTTGGTTGTTCTCGTTACTCTTTTTCATTTGGCTGTCATAATTGTATTATTAACTCTATTTACATGTATTCTTATTTATCTGTATAGACTTTTAGTTCACACAATATATAATTAAATTTCCTTTCAAATTTTTAAAAAGACATTCCCAATAATGTTGGAAATCATATCTAGATTAACTGTGGGTTTCTGGTTAATTTTTGCCAATCGTCGCCTGCATTTTGCAGTATATAAAATAATATATAATATAATACAACTACAAAACAATACTTAGGCTGTTTAAAACTGAAAAAATCAATTCCTTTTCTGATTTTGCTTTAGTTTTAATGCAAGTCAACTATCTCTATGCAATGTCGGAAATATTTTAAACATTGATATTTAACATACTGATTATGTATTAATTTGAGGCGTCCACAAAGGAGATGCATTATATATAAAAACGTCTCAGAATGTGACGACTCTATTCACCACAGTGCTCCATCGGATCAAACTGATACAGGGAAGATAAAGTAAACGTATAGAAAGGTCTGACAAATTCCCAACGGTGTTAGAACTGTCAAGTTTGCGATGTAAAGTTTTGGTCGTTCCCTCCGCGGGACTCGAACTTGTACTGCAGTGACATCTATGGCAACACCGCCAGCACAAAGTCCAGGGCCCTAGACCACTCGGCCAGCTAGGCTATATAAAAATATAGCTGTCGCTGGCCAGGTCATTCCTCCTCGTGGGATTAATCTAGGGCTGTAACTTAGTACACGATGTATGGTAGTACGGGACAGTACATTTAGGTGTTATTATGTAGGATAAAGGATCAAATTAATGATACATGTCACACAGAATGTGACGACTCTTTTTGCTACACTGCTCCATCGGATCAAATTGATACACGGAAGATAAAGTAAACGTATAAACGTAGAGAAAGGTCTGAAAAATTCCCAAGGATGTTAAAACTGTCAAATTTGCGATGCTAATTTTCGGTCTTCCCTCCGCGGGACTCGAACTCGTACATATATATTTTATATCGTATATATATATATATATATTTAATTACATTATTTCTGCTAAGTAAAGATTGGTTTTGATTTTTAAATACACACATACAAAAGTATAAGAGTAATCAAGGGAACCAAGATTCTAGAAAGTAATCCAGGGAAACAGACCAGACATTGAATACAGATAAACACAATAAAGAACATTACGTAACTAAAATAATACATGCAAAGTGAATGAGTAACACTTGACTCCACTAAAAGCTGGGAGCATGGACCAGGTGCACCGGTAGGGCAAGCGTCCTCTGCGTTTCTTGAAACATCCGCCGAGCTGCTCATAAAAATGTCAAGTCCGGGGTAGAGGAAAAGAAAACTATTACACGTTGAACAAATCAGTTTTCGTGGTGCAGATGGATACACCGTAACGATCCACGAGTTCATGATGACGACCATAAAACCTCTTTAATGAACACTTCAATCTTGTAGCAACATAACCCTAACATTGAAGTAACCACCAATATTCCAAAATGGTATAGTCTGAATCTTAAAACTTTAAAACCTTAAAGTTTTCCCAAAATTTTTAAAGTAAAATTTCGTCTTCATTTACACTATTCATATTCAATAGCAGGTCCTTCGCACACATGATATTCCTGTAAAACGTTACTTGCAGACAGGCGTGAATTTGAAAAATAAGATTACGTATAATGTCCCGCATTAATCTTAATACAGAATGAAAAAACTGAGCAGACGAAGCAGAAGAATTTGTTCATGTTTCATTGGACTATTATACAACGCCGCTTCATACTGCCATCAAGATAGTGAAACAATCATTTAATACTATTCCAGTTGGAAAAGAAGACAGTACAAATCTTATTTAAATACAAAATGACTATATTCCATGTATCATCAGACAGAAATGTTCAGTATAATGTCACACATTGTATGCAGACCCATTTTCCTATTCTTTATCATGTATGAATGTGTAATCAAGCACACACTAGTCAGTATCTTTGATAATGGTTGAATAATCACTGTCGGTGAGCGATGCAAGTTTTAATAGGAGGCTTAACTATTGGTGATGGTAATGCTAACAATTTAAATAATCTGATTTCAAGCAAACCATTGTCTTTCTTTAAGTCTTTTACGTCTATACTTACGATAAAACCAGTTTTGCTTTTCCACCACCAAACAGTATTAATAAAGAAAGAAACAAATACATGGCAGTGATCGATCGTTTCATTTGTTTTGCGATTATGTATTGTAAAGCCAAAATGGATTTTTTTTCTTGCGGTTTCGAGCAAATGGTAAAAATTTACAGCAATAATGTAAATAGTTAAAATGCGGGTTGAATTTGTTACGAATTTAAAGCACTCGCATTTTTAGTGTGTAAAAAATGAAAGGAACCGAGATTCGAGCAGAATAAAAAAAATACTAAATAAATATTTCTTGGAATATCATACTACATTACTTCTTTTGACTGTGACATGTAAAAAGACAAAATGACGAACATCCTATTTTAATCTTATGCTGAAATTTTAGGCTCATATATACCAAATATTCAACTCACTTATATAATTTTAACAAATTACTAGGTACATAGAGATAAATCTAAGAGAAACGAAACAATAACTTAGGTGTTGGTTTACTGATATGTGGTTAACACAATTTACCGTTACTTGATAAAAATTTAAACAAAATACGTTTGTAAATTTAGTGCTTACCTATTCCTTCACTCTTATGAGGCTGACTTTATAGCTGATCTTATCCGAAAGACAGAATATCGTTTAGTTAGATGACGTATTATCTTTAAACAATGCTAGTTTTGGGAATTTGATACATCGCATCTACCACAAAGAACCTGAGGTAAAGAATACTACAGACACTGTAAAGTCAGCCTCAAACCTTGACCAACACTTAGAAATCGATGGTAAGAGAAAACTATTCACACCCTTTACGACAAACGTGAATACTTTTCATTCAGAATTGTCAACTTTTCTTTCATTCGTGGCAACATCCATTCAGCCCTTGCGAATGGAGTGTTCATAGTTTTTATGCCAGATCTTGTCGTAACTACGCAGACGTTTTGTATCGCTTCTTACTAGTAGGCGTCTGGAACAGGGTTATGTTGCTGTAAGATTGAAGTCATCACTACAGAAGTTTTATGGTCGTCATCATGAACTCGTGCATCTTTATGGTTTATCCATCTGCACCATGCAAACTGATTTGTTCAACGTGTAATAGTTTTCCTTTCAACTTTCGTCCATCCCGGACTTGACTTTTTTTAACACTTCGGCGGGTGTTTCTAGAAAAGCAGAGAACGTTTATGCTACCAGGGGCACCTTATCCATGCTCCCAGTTTTTAGTGGAGTCCGAGTTGCTCATTTACTTTTGTTATTTTGTGTGGATTATTTTAGTTACCTTATGTTCTTTGTTGTGTTCGTCTGTTTTCCATGTCTGGTCTTTTTCCCTGGATTACATTCTTTTGATTACTGCTAAAACCTTGGTTCACTTGATTACCCTTTGTAACTGTTTAAACAAATAAATTAATTTAGGATATAAAAATCGTACATCATTATTTAGTTTAGCATTCACGTTTAAAGTAAGAATACATTACGGTTATATAAATTTATTTTAAGTTTGTTTGAAAAGAGCTCACATTTGAACTGGACGTCTGAAAATCTAATAAGAAAAAGGAATTTGAAGTGTCAAGAATTGACAATGCCACCAAAATAAAAACAAAAAAAAAACAAAGCATTCAGTGAAAAAACACTGAAGAAAATATATCGTATGTACACATGCTGGTCAAATAAAGTGTTTATTCAACGAACAGGGGTTGACTATTATGATGAACTATTATTAATAAACATATGTAATACGATATAACAACACGAATGATATAATTTCTCTTTATTGATCACTTAAATTGAAATACGTTATAAAAATGATTAATCTGGAGAACAAAATGGAAAAAATATTGGAATCTCAAGAAAACAGATAAGTGTACGAAAATTTCAAACGGAACATGGTCCATGTGCAATAGTCGGAAAAGACGGATCTCAATTTGAGAACCAATCACTCGTTACTTATTCATATTGAAAAATAAAACTAGATTTCATTCAACAAGTGCACGATTCAGTGTTGCAGGGAACGTTTTTCTTACCTTATTTGTCGAAATAACACGGCTTTTCTTAACATTTTAAGAAGATTTGTGCTACTGGTTTCGTTTGTTTATGAAAGTATTTTACTTTATGATAAAATTCGTATCATGATCTTTGTCTTTCGTCTTTCACCTAAGACCTACTGGATAATAAAATGAATAAAACATTCATGAATTAAGATATCGTTTTTTTATTGTTATACAAAATGCAGACAATACAAGCGTGTCTGTGCCTTACTTCCTTTTAAGAGTTCAAACATGTCTACCTCCTAAATATGTAACTCAGAAACGTTCAAAACCACTTTTGAAAAATACAAGATGTGTTTCAATATCATTCTCATTTTACCTCATTTTTATTACAAAAGAAAGACCATTGCTTGATACATAAAACTTTAATGTCTTTTAATGGTTCTGACATGACAAACAAAATACTGCGTTTGAAAAGCAATATCATAAAATGTGAACTGTATTGACTGTGAAAGATGGGAATATGATAATCACGAAAGATATTACGTTGAAGGAAAGGCGCACATATCGGAAATAATTATGAAGTATTACATTTCAGAGCACCTCATGAGTTTTTGTTAATAACTACACTTTCCCTAAGGAAATGTTAAATCAATGACTATAAATGTTGTTTCTTTAACAAAGGTTGGGTATAGGTTGCAAAATTTAATTTCTTATAAACTAGCAATTCATACAAGACTTTGAAGTGTTTCCGCAATAATTTTGAGCTTATTTGACATAAAAATGTCATGTATTATACGATGTTTTAATAATTCTCTACTTTGAGATAGTTTAGAACACGTAGGTCATGGTGGATCAACCTCAATGACTGAGTAACTGAACACTAACTTATGTTTTCTCCATGGTATAATGAGAATTGGAAAAGTCGTCTCTTGATAATCAGTTAATAAATACAAGCATGTACAAATATGTTAGCTTAATATATACATAGAGTCCTTACTTACCTCTTCTGTGCCAGTCTTCAATTACTTAGAATTACATTCGCGGTAAAAGTCCTGTTTTCGCTTCACTGATCAATGATAAGGACATTCAACATAGGAACATTTAACGATGTTGTGTTTTCAATACAGGTAAACAATGCCTAGTTCCTGTTCAAATTCTAAAACGCCTGTTCCTATTACATTATAACAGTCGATCTCAACAGATTGCAAAATCCTTATCGGTATGAATTTACAAAATTTGTAGATGGAGGCATACCACTTTCAAATCTTAACTTTTTTCGTATAATTTTTATGACTTAAACATAAAACATATTACCAGTCTATAATATATGGAATGCTTTCTATATATCGCATAAATGTGCCAGTATCTATATGCTATTTCATTAGTCGATTCAAATAAGAAAGAAAATGAATATTTGATTTCTTACTAGACTTAATCATTTTGACAACTTGAAAAAAATCGTCATTAAGGTATAACATTGTGAATTGATGTATCATTAAGTTTATTGTATATTCAGGATATCTGAATTTTGTTTCACTTACAGTTTTACAGATATAAACCAAATAGATAGTTAAAGTTTAACAAATAAATATTAAAACAATTGACATTTATTACTTCTTGAAGAAAATAAAGGATGCAACAGAATTACCAAACACTAATCCAACCCATAGTCATGTCAAGTACAAAATAAATTTGACAAAATAGATATTTCACCACCGGAGCAGCTAGACCTGACTTGATACATGCATTTCATGCATTGCATGGTGGATTATATCTAGGTTTTAAGTTTAAGGTTTTACAGCGTGCTAAACTTCTTCTTTTCCTTTGCGGCTTGCAATTAAATAAGATTTGCATGTTATTTCGTCATAATCGGTAAATCAGGGTTCACATCAGCACAAATAACAATTTACAAAAACAAGCATTTCTCATTGTGTTAGAAGAAACTGAGTATTTTTCAACCAAGGACTAATATCTGAAAACGAATTTAGTAAGAGACCTTTTGAGACGCATTTCTCATACCCTCGATTCAGAAGTCTGTTACGCAGATATTTATGGCGTTCAAGGAATTCGAGTAATTAGTATTTGCTCCAGCGTAGGGAATTAATTGCGAAATATAAACACCCATATAGGGAGAAGAAGGTATATTGCTGCACAGGTAAGGAACTTGTGATACTAAAATGAAAGTCGTCTCTTTTATCACGAATATTAGTGCTGAGATAACCACTTATTTTAAATTGGGGCTAAATTTAAACATATGATTCAACTATTTGCATGATTACAGTAAGGTGTGGCAATTTATATTATCTAAGAAAATATAACAACCCAATTTATACTAAACTAGAAAACCTAAAAATCAGCCCAAAATTAAAATAGTACATTGTAATTCTGTCATTTCATTTGTTATAAACGAAATTCAAATGAAATTTAATAAAAATTTAAACTTTGACATAAACACCACTTCCTGTTTGAAATAAAATTCTATAAGACAATTCACACATAAACTCGTGATTTGTTCAAACAACATTTAATGACAGCATTGTGACTGTTCTTTGCGTCTTTTTTTTATCTCCCCTGGACTGCTTGTTATTTTTTTTTCAATCTAAAAGTTGTATTAATTAAATAAATTTGTATTGGTCTACTTAAAACGGTTTATAAAGCAACTAAACTTTTATAACATGCCTTTAATTAACCTGTTAATGAGATGTTAGATACATGAATCTGTATCTGTTTGGTGTTACATCAATGAAGTGTTAATCAAGCTGCATGTGATATAACAATGACATTGTTTGCTTAGGTTTAATAAGCTATTTTGACAGACTTAATAGCCGCTGTTAAAATAAATAATGCATTCCTACTTTTGTATTCCCATTACAAATATTATTTTTAAAAAATACTTTATTATATCTGTAGTCTCTGCAGAGAAGTGTTTTAAATGTTTTATTTACTGGAATATTACCACAAGCGTTTATACATCACGATACAATTCATACATACAATGCGGATTTTTCAAAATCTTTTGGCAATAATATTTGCTTTTATCTATAGCTTGTATGGCATCTGATGAATTTGTTGATAGTTAAACAAACCAGTTAAAACTGTGTAACTCAACAATTGAAGAAACTTTGATCAATTTTCTGGTTGTTCACATAATATATACCATTCGAAAAAGTTCTGTATACAATTGCACTTAAGGCAATGGTTTTGTTAATGTTTACTATATGTTTTAAAAATAAACGAGAAGAAAATATCATATTTACAATAAAAACTATGCATTTCAAATAGTATAGCTATTAGCCAGAAATACATTTGAACAATAAATTACATTTACATTTAATTTTGGTTCAGAAGGTAGTGCAAACATTAATTACAATGGTTTCTACTTAAAAAAAAAATTTCTGTGTTTTGTTTAGTACTTAAAGAAGTTCCGACATTGTTTGAGGCAAAACTTTGTTGAACTTTGTGATTGCAACCCTGTTCCTTCAATTCCATTAATTAGAATATCTAATGGTTGTGCAGTATTGGAAACCATTTTTGTACATAAATAAATATGCAATTTCTGTCTGATATTGCAATAGCATACCCCTATACACCTTTGAAATTGATCGCAATTTTGTTGCTTTTTGTGGAATATATTTTAAGATGTTTTATAAATAATTCCAAAATTAAGCCTGGTAATAATATTTCAATGTTTTGTTTATGTGTGCAAAAGAATCACAAAGATTTTTCGAAGAATGTGGTCACTTGTGACCAGGTGGTTGTCATTCGTTAAATCGTTACTCTAATAAAACAAATAGAATAATAAAACATTGATAAAGTATTATGATTAACTGATTCAATACCTAAAATATTGACGGTTCGATATCAACTGTGCATTTCTAGTTTTTAGTGGAGTCCGAGTTGCTCATTTGCTTTTGTTACTGTGTATGTATGATTTTTAGTTAGTTTATGTTCTTTGTTGTGTATGTCTGTTTTCCATGTCTAGTCTTTGTCCCTGGATTACATTCTTTTAATTACCGCTATGACCTTGGTTCCCTTGATTACTCTTTCTAAAAGAACCACATGCTCAACACTGCTTTATTTTTCTTTCCGTGTCATGTATTCCGTGTATTTTTCTAATTATAAGGTGGAAATACATTATATAAGGTAGTTAGACTGCTTAATGTAGGTTCTCAATTCCAACCAATCAAATGCACAACCCACTTTCCTTCTTAAATGATTCTTTGTATTGACACCAATTTTGTTATTATTCTTAATTGCACTATGAAATACAAAATCAATTTCACTACAAGACTAAACGTACATTTTCTCTTCCTGTCAAGTTTTAATTGGTCATAAGGTAACCATCTTTACAGCACTTTAATTAGAGAGGCTAACATTTACGACAATTCTATTAAATTCAAGCAATTTCATAATGATTTTGCAGAAATTATTGGACTATACTTTTATTTCTCAATAGAAGGAAACAGCTTGTATTTTACTTCCTACGACAGCGCTTATTGCAGGACCATCCAAACATCTCTGGAAATGCTGTTTTTTCTTCACTGTATGTATACTTTCGACTTTCGGGTAGTTTGATGGTCATTAAAGTACCCAAAACCTTTCATTAAGAATGAGTTGACATTCATTCTGTTTGTTTTCATTATATCATCATGTTAGACCTATGTACAGACAACAGAAATGAAACCAACATAGTTCTAGTGAAAAGCCATACGTGTATCTGGATGCCATCGTAATTAAACTATATTTGTTTGATTATGCTCAGGTGTCCACTAAATGCAAAACAATTCTATATACCAATAAAATATGTTTGTACTGCAGGTGGAGAGTGTAGGGAAATAAGTGACCACATTTTGACGGATGACTTCAATTTACTGGACAGTTTAAAAAGTTAAAAACAAATAGAATGTAAAAGGTATGTATATAATGGTTGGTAAAAAAATGTTTTTCGAATTCACTGTGATGATTTTATAATATTCAGATAATGAAAATCAAGAATAACGTTTCATTCATACCAATTATAATAAATGAGTTGTTTGTTTATAACTATTTGCTTTATTTGAACAATTCTATACTTTGACTCAGTGTTCAGTGCATCTAACTCAACCAGTAGTTTGATACTTGTAGGTGCAATGTTTCTAGTATAACTGCAAAGGCCTAGATTGTTTGTCATACAGGTAGAAATGAATCGGAAAACGCTTTTCGTGTAACGGATCTTTGCGAAAAAAAAAAACGAAAATGAAACTGCCACGAAAATGTCACCGTTTACAGTAATCAACGACCTTAGGTCGGTCCGTATTTAACACTATTCATCGTCTAGAAGTGATATGTCGCAGTGGGAATGTAAAATAACAGTAAGTGTACCCAATTATTATTTAAAAATGAAAACGATTTCTTCAACGTCTAAAAAACTTAAAATAGCAAATGAGGATTTGAAGTCCGTCTAATGTTTTCATTATCAGAACGTCACAAGTCCTTCTTTCTTTCGTCTCAGTAACGACGACAACAATATTAAAATGCCAGAATTTTACGTACAGGTGCAAAAACATATGCGGTTTAAAATACACTTATATATATTTTGATAATAATTCATATATTTCAATAAAAATTTTATTTCAAATAAATATAATTAGTCAACGTTCTCTGCTGACTCAGTATATACTCATACGTGTGCCTATAACTATTTTTTTTTCATTTAAAGTCAGGGACATATAAAGCGAATTCATATTATATGTCCCTGTTACAGTGAAATTTAATATTAATAAAAGAAAATGCTGTGTTCGCCTTTAGGCAATGCTTACTCAGTATTATGAAATACATGCAACATTTATAATCTTACACAATTGTAGCATATATCTGAGTTTGCGCTTTGCACATTGCGCTTTCGTGATCCGTTATATGTGATATATAAAGCAATAAAGATCATTTCCAATCAACTGAAATCACGTAAAATGAAGCTGCATAATTGACAACAGGTTTTAACATGATGCTGTAACTCTCCACAATGTGTGATACATGACAAAATGGTTCAACAAGTTTATTAATTAGAATCATCTGTTGATCATACAACCAACTGCATATCGTGCTAATAGGGTATTTTTCGTACAGATTGCTTCATCATTATAGATTATCTTTGTCACAAATTTGCACAACATAACTATTCAAATGTCATCCAGAATGTTAAGTGGTGGAGAAGAATGCATTATTTTATACAACATATTTCAATAGAGATAGTAACTAATGTTTAGCCAGTTGGGTAATGGCTCAAAAGAGAAACAATTTTCTAGACTCATTGGGATTAGATTATGCAACTCAGCATGTAAAAGGATCTAATGTGACAGTTACGAATGATTATGAACTATTGAGAATATTTTACAATGTTAGATTATGCATATTTCTTTCTTACAAATGAATATTGAATACTTTGTTTTATCTCACGGTTGCAATAACAATATATTCATAAACCATTAGAAATTTAGTGTTTTTATTGCACTTTAACATACATTCATTTTTTATAAGTTTACGATCACTAAAGCTCGTCCATTATTTGTCCTGACTTTTATCATTATTATTATTTTTGTTCTTGTTATTACCATTATTACTGTCGTCGTTATATTAGTAGTAGTATTCACACTAATAGTTGTAAACAATCTTATTTTCTAACAAATATCATGGCATTGCAATATGCAAATACATATATTAACATCAGTGGAGTTGAGCATTGAGTTCATTACTGGACAATATGCATATGACAATTTAAGGTTGGACTCGGGTACAAAATATTCAAGCAACCTGAGTAACCTAGAGAGATAATATGAGTATCGTGGATGTTCTATCGGATATGCCGCAAACAGTTGGGTTAACTGAGCAACTTACAAGTTTGTATATATATATATTTATCTACAGTGATCGAGTGGATGAGCGGTACACCGTTCAGTTACCAGCGCAACGAACAGAGATTGTACAAGTATCGACGGTGTTCCAGTAGTTACACAGCTAATAATTAGTAACCTGAGCCACTTACAGAGTGTGTCTAGGTATCGACTTGTGTACAGCTTTATCTCCCAAGTAATACTCTAGACACTCTTTGTAATGGTAGCAAGATCAACGCCTATGAAAGAATACGATTTTATGTTTTGTTTGTTTGTTTGTTTGATTGTTTTTTGTTTTTTGTTTTTTTTTCTCTCTTTTTTATGTTTGTATGTTTTGTGATTTTCATTATTAATTTTATTTTCTATTTATGTAATTATTTTTAGGAATATCAATGTAATTTTTTTTTAATTTCGCATAGCTTTTAATTTTACCTTTATGATTAACTTTTAAATAATTTGTGTAGATATAAATTATCAATGTATAATTTCATGATAGCATAATCAAGATCTTGGGATACGTTTTCCACAAATTGATGTTTGACACATCTTTAGATTATGTTTCCTGTTCATTTTGGTCAATTTGATGTCCATATGATTTTTCCTTTAAAAAAAGACAGATATATGAATCACATCCATTTGAAAATTAGCTCTTATATGTCTGATGTATGTCATTATGACATTTACTTCAGCACCAAATATTAACTAAAGATGTCATTTGGTGTAAACAAATTAATCACAAAAGGAAATGGGATACTTTCTATACTCAATATAGCATAAGCTTCCACTTAAATACACTATTTGATATTAATTTTACTATATCTGGATGTTATTAATCTGACATCGTTGTGACTCAATATCAGCACTTAGTTTGATAAAGTGACATATCAATGTACAATCAAATTAAAACATTCATCAATTCTATAGTTTGTATAGAGTTTGGTGTCCCACATTCATAAGCATTGACTATTCAATTAACTCATGCTTGGCAATGATGGAATACCACTTCCCTATGCCGAATGCTTTTAGAAACGCATTAGCGGTATACAATACCTGTGATGTTTATTTATTTTTTTTTTTGTCAATGTCTTTCGACTTGGTGTTTATCATATTTATTAATGATAAATTGAAATGTGAGGCATACTTAGTTATACTGTTGTTGTACAGCACATGCAGATATGCGGGGTTATTGTTTCTAGAAAAACAGAGGACGCTTACCCAACCGGTGCACCTGGTCCATGATCCCACTTTTTAGTAGAGTCCGAGTTGCTCATTTCCTTTTGTTACTTTGTATGTATTATTTTAGTTACTTAATGTTCTTTGTAATGTATGTCTGTTTTCCATGTTTTGTCTTTGTCCCTAGAATGCTTTCTTTAGATTTCCGCTAGAACCTTGCTCCTTTTGATTACTCTTTCAATGTTCATATAATCAAAATGTGAGAACGGGTTACATGAGTAGGACAGAAAATTGTTATACATGATTTAACAACCTTTGTAATTTTGACCGATTACATTTCCGTTAGCTTAATCGTAAAATCATTATTAGGTCCAGATTTATGGGACTATTAGAGGATTTTCCTAAATATTCTTCAGTTCATTAAGCTGTTATTAATTGAATACCTGTCTGATATTATTCTTTAGGAAACATTTATTTGATATACGCGTAACAGAGCTAAACATCCTAAATCAGGGAAATTGCGATTGTTTCAACTTTATTGAATTGCGTTAAGGGGTCCTCGTTTTAGCTTAAATCAATTACTGGTATTTTTAGTCCACTTTAACATACATTTTATTGTAAAGACGTTTAAATTATGATTTTTTTTTCACTCAAAGAATAAAACAATGATTTTGTACTTTACAATTTTGTATAATGATATCAATATTGAAATAGAAAGATGACGATATCTTAATATACTTTCAGATAAGCATTATTTTATAGAACGTGTAAACACCTTAAAGCAGATGAAATTAATCTAATGTATGAAAGTAATGAATCAAGGAAAGAATTTATTAACTTGAATTACATTCCAATGAATTAAGTCTGCATGAGACAACGTCCTTTAAAACCAATTATATTTATTGCTTTAAAATTATTTACTTATCAGAAGAAACCATCGTGGCCTTTTAGGGCTAAGTTGAAGTTTTGTTTACATCTTCCTATTGAAGACCTTTTGGTGATCTCTGTAACTATTTTTATCAATTTTATACGATGGAGCATTTGTTGCATGTAACCATATCTGTTCTTTTTTCTATAAACTGCAATCGATGAAGTACTGTAAACGTACTTTCGCGGATTCTGTAAATTGAACATATTTGCGAGTATCAATTTTCGTGGATTTTTAAAAATCACAATTCATTGTGGTAAAAATCAATTCCGCGAAACCAATCTTTCGCGTTCATTCACCACGGCGATATCAGCATAAGTTAGTGCACCGCGAAAATCAATACGTTTACAGTATTTTCACTATCATTTGTCACTGCCTTTTATGTCACTAAATCTAGTACATCTAGCATTGTCATAATAGACAATATCAATCATTAATGTAAATATCTTCAATTCTGTGACTCTTCTGCTCCTCAGGAATAAATTACAAGAGAAATAAATATCTTCATAAATTAGCTATATGTGGCTTACTAGTTATATACTAGGTATTGTGAAGAGAACAATACAAATTACGTAACATTCTATGAAATATTTAAACTGTGTTTAAAATGTAGCGTTAACGTTCGACCTGGAAGCCATCGCGTAAATGAAACATGAATTTCTCGTATTACAATTGCAACATAAATAAGTCACTCTTTTAAATCATACACATACATACTGATGCATTTTATTCGAAATGTTTATATAGTTTCGTTTCCTCCTTCGACGAACAGAGAAAGGGAATGAATTTGTATTGTAATGTATTTATATCATTAGAAATTACTTTCCAATCAAATAATGTTAACTGACCGACGACCCTATCTGACACTATTCTTTTTCTTTTAAATAAATTATAGTGGACTAGACCAGAGTAACGGTGCGTCAACGTACATATCCAATGATTATTTGAAATGGACATGTCATGTTCGTCAGATAATTGAATATTATTTAATCGGGAAATGAACTCAAATCAATTTCTGTACTCCATTTGGCTTAGCAGTGTAAAGAACTTTCAATCAATAGCCTTTAGTAGAATCTCCTGATAGTCAGGTGTTCGTTCGACAGGAATTATTTATAAAAGTATTTAAAATGGCTAATGATCGTAGTCAGAACTTTATTCATGGAATAAATATCATACACAAGAACAAAAGAGACAAAACCATAAAAGAAACTTTTCTTATCGTCGATTTAAATAATGAAAGTGAAAAAAAAAAAGATATTTAACGTTTTATTTATCTGAAAGCCAAATCGTTTCATCGTATCGACCGAAGTTGATGTTATCAAGTCATAGAAATTCCAAGACAAAACATGAAATATACGCGCAAACTGTAGCATAATGTAAAGATTCCATATGTAATGATGTCACATGAAATTGAAAAATATTTGACAAATTACAGTCGTAAATTACAATTTGGTAAAGAGGTTTTTTTTATTGGAATTGTAATTACTGTACGCACTAACACATGCAGAGGTTAAAACATTACAACTCTTTACTGGTCATCGACAACACTAACCAGAGTTGGCCTTTACCACAAGATTATGTGTAATCAGTGGACAATTTACTGTATAGTAGACCCTGTATTGACAGATAATGGTGGAACATTATTATCATCTGTTACCATTTATAGTGATGTTAAGCTTCCTTGTCTAGGCGATCTATTGTAGTTTAATGATTTACACATAGAGGCAAGTTTTATCGGTTTTAATTTTTCATTTAATTCTCACTGATGAAATGATTTAAACTGCATCATAAGGAAATATGTGCGAATTAACATACTTAAACCATTGTTGATATGATTTCAGTTTCTATCTATGAGAGAAGGAGCTCTTTGCACTAAAAAGATTGTATTATGGATTTTGCATAATGCACCGTCATGTTCTTGTCTGGAATCTGAGATATTTTATAGAATACTTGCTGTACGGCTGTGTTAAAACATCGTACGTCGTACGCCATTCCTGAAAGCGATTCTGAGCCATTTATGTTTCAAATTTCTTACATACATAGGACATCTCTGATGTTCAATCAATATCAATTGTTAAAACACAGAACACAATTGTTCTTACTATACATAATTCAGTGTACATGTTTGAATAGCCCACATTTTATCATTTATCATTTGAACAATAGTTCTTACATGTTCAAATCCACAAAGTATGGAAGAAGTGCTCCATCTGTTATTTTCATATTCCCTAACGGTACTTCCAACATTGAAAGTAAAATAACGTGCTGTATATACATAAATTCCAACAAAGCTTCTGACAAATGTTCGAATTGTATTAGATTTTAAAAATCTGTTTGTGATATGTTTAACATCACCAGAAGACGATAAAATTTAAATTGAATATTTCGGATAACTGATATCCTTCTTCAGCATAAAACTCATAAAACTATATGAGCATAAAACTCACAAAGTTCAACATCAAAACAGATTCAGAAGCTGAATGGCGTACGGTGTGGGTGATTGTACCTTTATCAAAGGCTCACATATGCAACTGATAAGGAACCTGAATGAAAGTAACAAAAAGGGTATAAAACATATTTAGACGTTTATTTAATTTATTGTTATGTTTCGCATCGTTCTTAACGATCCATCACCCCATAGGAGTGATTGTTGACTATTATTTAGACGATTATATATTATTGTTGTGACATACATCATTAATTTGATCCTCTATTTTTCATAATAACACCTAGATGAACTGTCCCGTACTACCATACATCGTGTACTAAGTTACAGCCCTAGATTAATCCTACGAGGAGGAATCACCTGGCCAGCGAAGGCTATATTTTTATATAGCCTAGCTGGCCGAGTGGTCTAGGGCGCTGGACTTAGTGCAGGCGGTGTTGCCATAGATGTCACAGCGGTACGAGTTCGAGTCCCGTGGAGGGAACGACAAAAATTTGCTTCGCAAATTTGACAGTTCTAACATCGTTGGAAATTTTTCAGACCCTTATATATATACTATGTATGCCTGTATGAAAATTAGAAATCGAACTTTGGATTTCCCATGATAAAGCCTTCTGTTGTACAGTGATTTCCCATATGACGAAACGTTATTTAAGACAGTCCGAAGAACTCTAAGAATCGCATACTGTAATAGTGAGTTATTTTATTAAAATGACCAACGTAATTACAATAGTTTGTGATCAATAAAATTACATTTGTATTGTGAATCAAAATGCATATTGGACGAAAGAGAGCAATTAAGCACTAAAGATGTTTTAAGTGAATGTCCATCGTCATTCATAATATCTTTTTTTGAGAAACCAAACTTCATCATATTTTTTATACCCTAACTTTCAGGTATATATTAAATATATCCCAAAGGACTTGAGATGAAGCATACTATAGACACTGGGACGTCAGTCTCATATCTTGACCTTCACTTATAGATCAATGTTGAAGAAAAACTATTGACCAGACTATACGACAAACTCGATTACTATTCATCCGTATTGTCAACTTTCATTTCATCTGTAGCAATATCCTTTCGGTGCCTGCCTATGGAGTTTCCAACAACCGTAACAACTCATACGGTATGCTAAAACTTGACATAACTCCGAGCACATTTTGTATCGCCCTAGACTTACAATTCAGCTTCTGAAACAGGAGTTTGTTGCTACAAGATTGAAGTCATCACTGCAAAATTTTTATGGTTGTCATCATGAACTTATGGATCGTTACGGTGTATCCATTTGCAAAATGAAAACCGATTTTTTCAACGTGTCATAGTTTCCTTTTCCTCATTCGTCTACCCTGTATTTGACTTTTTATGAGCAACTCGGCGGGTGTTTCTAGAAAAGCGGAGGACGCTTACCATACCGGTGCACCTGTTCCCAGTTATAAGTATAGTCCGAGTTGCTCGTTTATTTTTGTTACTTTGTATGTATTATTTTGGTTATTTATTATTCTTTGTGGTGTTTGTCTGTTTTCCATGTCTGGTCCTTGTGTACCTTGATTACTCTTTTAAATCCGATTTAGAACAATTGCTCTTATTTATGACGATATTAAATGCCATCTTAATGTAATAAATAAAAAAATTATGTTTTCATAACTGTTTTCTGGCTTCTTTGGACGTCTTTGTCATCAAAACAGAAGCGATGTCCCCACTTATGTTATTGTAACAACAACATATGCATCTTGATGAAGTATTGGACAAAAATGAAGAGTAAAACAAAAACTGTGCAATCGCAATACATCATATTTAAATATACATGTACATATTTGATGTGAATTGGATATCATCAAAGCTTTTGAGTGTTTACATAGGAGGTGTCTTGTATTTTTAACCTTCATATTTTATGTATGTGTTGACAACTCATGATCAGTATACTATCACTGCAAATTGGGGAATTCATACCTTCTGTTATCGAACTGGCTGTAATTACAGTACTTTGAACTAAGCTTGGTCATTATTTCGTCGACCGCCTAATGTACACGTTTTTTTTTTCAATTTTGGATATGTAACAAATATAATATGATTTTAGGTTTTGCCTATGACGGACGGAGCTTTTATCGTTCAAATAAAATCGGTAATGTCTCGACCAACAGGTAATTGCCAAGACTTCAAGACTTAAACAACTCGTTCAAAAGTTAACACAATCGCTACAAACTTACGTACGTCATTACCGACAAAGAATTTAAAGCCATTCATGATTAGACCCACTACATATACGAAACGCTCCGTCCTTGTTATGGGTTAAGCGAAGGAAACACTTATATTTGCATGGTGGGTCAATTTATCAAAAATTGTCAAATTATCTGCAATTCTACATAATGGCTCACAGCCTTTAAAGGATAGGAAAGTTTTCTAATAAAATATTGAAGTTCCGTTTTGTGATTCCAATGTATTATTTTAAAAATGCAATAAACGATCTTTTACTTGATTATGAAATACATAAACTATACAAACGTATAAAAGAAGAAGGAAGTCAGTAGGCGAATATTGTTTGCTTTACAAAACAGTGAATATCATGATATTAACTATTCCTATATTTAGTCTCCTGTTATACTTTAAACGTACTTCCTCTTTTTCTACGGATGACGAAATAATAAAACAAAATTTACCTATACCAATTGATTATTTAATAAACTTTTTTCTGTTCTCTTATGCCGCAAATATTTACTAAAAATGGTAAATCGCATGACCGGTAGACAAACCCATGGAAACAAATATCCGGCATCGGATAACACTTGACTCGGACAAAGATGGCACATCTGTAGCTATCAATTATTTCATTAATAAACGTAAAATCAATATTGTTTTGATGCGATGAAAGTATTTAATAAATCTCTTTGAAGTCCAAAGTAATACTGTCATGTAAATTGGTATTAACAACTGGTATAAAACAAATTTGTAATAAACACTTTATAATATGTCAGAAACAGTGAGGAGAACATACCAGTCCAAAGAATGTCATAAATCACAATAGATTCTGTGGTATCTCTTCGAAATTAGTTGTTTAATTTTGAAAATACTAAAGGTAAGAACATTGCTTCGTTCGTGTCAATAACTTTGTAGTATAGATTGTACACTATGGTATCTGTATCAAACTTGTTTTAATACACACGAGTATGTTTTCCTCTAAACTCGGAAAATTTACTCTTAAACTCAAAATAAAAAAGAACGTCATCTCACAGTTATTTCACCTAACATTCAGACTTCTGAACGATTTTAAAAGATATAGATAATAACTATATAAAATGTTGATTGGATCTATCTATAAAGTGTAAGTGTGATTTTTAAGTTTAATTTTTTGTCGCTCGAAAACCGTTTGGAATTATTTCAGGTAGATATAGATCTTCTTCCACAAATAGTTGTTCTACTTCTTAGCGTTATATATGCAAGGTTATATTTTTGTAGTTATGGTTGCGTTATTCGTTTTTGTCTCGACGACACTTGTTTATATGAAAACATATGACAAAACATTTGTCGACTTTCCATTCCAAGAACAGTAAATTTATTATTCCTCGATACAGCTGTTACCTCGGAGTAATAAATGTACTGCTCACTTCTACAAATGTATAATAATTAAATCTCACGTTTTTGTTGTGTGTTATATTTTGACTTATTGACCTAGTAACTTTTAAAAGAGTCTTAAAATAAGCATATGATGATATTGGTAAAATTAATCGTATTTTACACATTTGCATATTGCTTCGATTATTTTCTATTATTTGTTACTACAATTTATGATGTAAATAGATGTTTCCAAACCCTTTTTTTAAATCGACAACCACTTCTGAATCTTTTCTGCGTGCCTTTATGTTCGTTTAATTACTTTCGGTTCATTGTCGTTTTTTTTTTTTTTTTTTTTTTTTTTTTTTTTGTCTTAAGATTTCTGCGAACCATTTCTATTTCAATCAAATGAAAGTGAACTTAGATGTAAAATCCTCAACACGAAATGCTGGGCGGACCAAATAATTGTTAATTCCCCTTTAAATAGGTATCCATTTTGCGAATTATATGACTGAACGATTAATTGTCAGTCTCTGGAAGAATCAGGCATTGGAAGAAACATGGTATGAAAAAATACCATATTGAAAGTTTCATTTGACTATTTGCACGAAAAACAAGATTTCTTATATCATTTTGGTAAGCTGAGTTATAATTTAATTAAAATGCACTGGAAATGAATTAACATTTCAAGGACAGATAATTCACTCAATATATCATGTTTCTGTTTAAACATTTCTGAGCAAATCCAGTGGATGCACAGATCAAATAATGGTCTTCACAAATAGAGAAATTATCTTTGAGAGAGATTATATTGTCAGATCGGTGGGTGTTGGACATGCATGTTTCTGATATTTCCCATGTTGCCTTATTCTTATAAAGCCTTACACTTAAAACTGTACTTTACTGTAAATTATCAGCTATTTCCGTAAAAATGAAATTGCTCCTAAACTATTTAAACATTAATAATTAATATTCACACAACGTTTTCTTTTAATTTAATTATTTGACAATTATCAAAGTAATGATTGACGCCAAGAATGTTCTGCACGCACGGAAAATTAAATTTCAATAATAAAACAATAAAGCGTACAGGAAATAACCAATTCAGAAAACCAAATAGCATCTAGTTACAAGACAAAAACATTACCTTTATTACGGTTATGTGGTTATATAAAGTCCTAGATTTAATACGCAAAAAGGAAATCTGAACGTGTGAAAAATGAGTTATTGACGCAGTCATTTGCTAATTTTGTTTTAAGGTTTTATTCACATGGACCTTAAGTTACTGGGAAAACTTAATCTTTTATTTGTTTTGCATATTTGTGACTTCTTTAGACAAGTTAGTAAGAGAAACACGAGATTACCAAAAATATATTGACAGATGGTCGTTTTACATTTATAAAAGCATATTCCATTGCTTAACTCTGTTCGAAACCAAAAGTCTCATACCATTTTTTTTTCAAATCACATGTGAAGAAATATTCGTTTTTGCGAAGCATCCTTTATAAGTTTTACAAATTGTGTATTGAAAACGAGTCCTTATTTAGTGGCTTGTTGTTTTAAATATCAACAACATCTGTTATCTAAACCTCTCAAAGCAATGATCGTTGTACTCGATGACGACCACACAATATATATCAATGGGCGCACCTTTTTTTCCCTAGGTTTGAAATATTTTATTTACCTCATCCATTCTTTTGATATATTATCACATGATTTAATTTCTGAAGTAACACGTTCTGATTGGATAATAAATTTTGGTTATTATATCATAGACCAAATTGTGTGATGACTGTGGCGTCAGCAGATTTTTAAATGATTTATTCGTTGAATTTTGGAACTTTAATTAAATCATAAGGTAGGACTGTTATATTTTGTTGATCTATTTGAAATAATCTCGATGCCTGTGATGCACACTATAAAATTACGTGATAACCTGAAGTGTGCACCACGTGATTGGGGTTATTTCTTCGTAGACCGAAAAAAAATAACATTCGTTCATCAAATAACATAACACATATAAACGTTGAACAAATCCGGTATTGTTTCATCTACCCGAAACTTTATGAATAAAAAATGAAGATTAAAGCATCACCCTATGAATGACTATATGCAATTCCAAATTTAAGGTCCAAACAGTTATCGTAGCACACTTCAATTGAACACTCTTTTCCTCTTACACGTTCATTGTTGACGTTTACAATATATTCGTCGATTTGTGCCTTCACGCATATAAAATGGATGAGTAAATTATTACGGGATTACTTAACTGAAACGTACATTAATTTCTTCATATTGTATACGTAAATCATTAAACGAAATGTCCAGAACAACAATGCAATATCACTTATCGACTTTCTTCTTTTATCGTGTGTTGAACTCCGTATAGGTACTTACAAAAATAAACTAACGTTTATTTTGTGAATGTTTACAGGAAAGTATATTTATTCTGGAAAAAAAGAAAAATAAATAGATACTCTAATCGTCTAGATCTGAGGTTTAACGTTCTTCATACTTCACTTATATTAACTTTTGATATGGTAATTCGCATGTTTCCTTATCACATCCATAAATAACTAGTAGTGACACCGGTATCTATCTGCTTCTGTGTAAATTACGCTTGACCATTTGTTTACCGATATCAATATTTGATCGTTTGATGCAATATCTAACTATAACAGACCCAGATATCGACAATCGGCAAACATGACCGGTTCTTGCCTCTTATATTGTCTTGGTGTATAAATATTCCCAATGAAGCTATCTATGTGGGATGTAAAATTAGTGAACGAACAAGACTTTCACTTCCTACTATCTATTAGGCTTAAAGTAGCTTTTACTTAGTTAAGCAAAACGTAAGTACCTTTTTTCGTACATATATCGAACGACGTTATTGCAAACTTATAAATGACTGACATTACTATTATTTTGATATATATGCATAACCTGTTACAGAAATACTCTGAAGAAGGTATAATGATAAGGATTTGTTGTATCTTTCAACTGAATGTTCCTCTCTGTTTTCTCAGTTTTGGCCTATTTTTTGTGTTTTATGCAACACATAGAATGGGTAACTATATCATTCCGTCCGTATAATTCTATGAATATGAATTAGTTATGATAATTGAAATTAAATAAAATCTCTTTTGATTTCAAGCTGGTTACCACAAATGTAGAAAATAGTTTGCCATATTCGGGATATTTTGATCCAGGTGCACCGGTAGGGTAGGAATTTTCTGCATTTATAGAAAGAGGTTAAAGATTAGGCAACGAAACAAAAATATTGATGACTTTTTTTGTATGTGCTGAATCTAATATTTATAAACTGGATTGAGAGTGTTAATCATGCTATCATCAGTTCAAACAAAGTATTTTGAGGAAGAAGATATGGAAAATGTGTTAAACATAGAAACTTTAATCAATAAACTTGGAAATACCTTGTTCTGCACTTAAGTCTAAACAAAAATATTTATCAATAAATATTCATATAGCAAAACGGATAGCTTATGTTAAAAGTGTTTTGAACTAATTGATCATGAATGTGTAGGATTAGGCTTCTGGTAAGTTACTTTATTGTTGACTCACAATAATTTCATAAGATTCAGGAGGGAAAGAATGAAGTTTGCTTATTTATAAAAATAGAGAAAAATAATCAATTTTGATATATTTCAATCGCGTCAGAATATGATTAAGAGAGGCAAGAAAAAATAGACGGAGATATGTTTTGTGAATCAAAACAATTGAGCAATGTTCTTACTAGCACAGGTTTGACACTTGTTCATCAAAGCAAGGTTGAGTTGATTTCCATGGTGTTAGCAGATTTAACTTCATTCATTAATTGACATTTCTTGTATACCTTCACATATTCCTTACTTACGGATAAGGCATATATACATAAGGCAATGTACATGGCAACTGTTGTTTTAATTTATGGATAAAGAGAAAAAAAACAAAACATTATGGTGGCATAAAATTGAAAAACAAATTTGTAAATAAACAGCTATCCTCACCATTGTTCTGAATGACGATTTTGATAACTCTTATATCCAGCAGGTGTTTAATGTTCATTAATAAGAATGATATAGGGATTTAATAAGGATTATATAATAATATGAAATATTATTAACAAGATTCTGACTATGGAAATGTCAATTTGAACAATTCATATTTTTAGTGTAACCGTTTAATACAATTGTACATTTTATGAATTTGAATTGGCTCTGAAAAGAACATGGTACAGTTGTTATACTGTATTACATGCTTACTTCGTGTTTATTGAAATGTCTTTAAAGTAATTATCCGTCTTTTTGCAGAAAGTCTTTGATTTTGACTTTCAACCTTATCATTAAAATGATATTTTACACTTACATGCATTAGTTAATACACTTTACTTCATTTCAATTTAAATGATTCTTTACAGTAAAAGTTTCAATTAACTTCTTGGATGCCTTTACAGTATGTATTGAAATATTAATGTGACCACTTAGTTTCCAGCTATGGCGTCATTTTTATTCATTTATCTTATCCAATGATAATCACTTGACACATTCAAACTCTTTTAATTAACCCTACTGTTGCATCTGCCACAAGCGTCTGGCAGAATACGAGAATTCCGATTTACAAATTAAACAACGAGAAAGCTAGATCCATATGTGTGACAAAAGAGTTGATTTTCATGTTTTTAATTTTCCATTTAATATAGTGATATTCGTGTATCACCCTCCTACGTTACTCACATTTCACAAAATGGTATTGCTCACCCAAATGATATAAAAACAAAATCGTTAAAGAACTAAATCTATTGGGTTTATCAACTGCACTTGACAGATTTATTCGTACAGCAGAATACGGTTTTGAATAATACGGTTTTCAAATAATTGTCTATCTTTTTAACCTTGTTTTCGCATAGAGATATACCACCCCATGTTACATCCCTATATATAAAAGCATTTTTGAGTATTGCTCTACTTCTAATTGTGTATAGTCAGTACTTAACATTACTACTTGCAATTCAGTACACTGGAATTGTAGAGACCGATTATTTCTAATGCTGGTAGCGTTGGTGGTATAGTCATGCTTTGATATTTCATGATCTAGCTTCAGTAATCGCTAGCATCTTCATGTATCATTGGGTAAATTACATAGTGTGTTTATTTATTGTTTTATTTCACTTTTGACGACCTTATATCTAAAATGGAAGGTTAAGGCCTAATCAAACTAGTTTAACCCCATTGCAGATTTCATGCACCTGTCCATAGTCAAGAGAAGATGTTGGTTATTAATGCGTCTTTGTGTCGTTATATTACATTTTAGCTCACCTGGACAAAGGCCATGTGAGCTATTGCCATTACTTGGTGTCCGTCGTCGTCTGTCGTCGTCTTCCGTCGTCGTCGTTAACAATTATACAAAACTCTTCTCCTCTGAAATTACTTGACTAATTAGAACCAAACCTGGTATCCGTTAAGCCGTGTTCGAGTTTTGCCCTTTTTCAACGATTTTTGCTATTCTTAATGTTATTTCTTCCAAAAATCTTCTTTGACACTACTCGACCAATTGAAACTGAACTTGATATGAATGTTCCTTGGGATATTCTGCATAGAACTGATGTTGGAATTTTTGATTCGTCGAAAAACATGGCTGCCGTTACTAACAATAGAACATTGGGATGAGACAGTAGTTTCTCACATATATCTCCAAAACCATTAGGTTTATCCAAATTCTTTCAATAGCTAAAATGATCCATATTATTAGGACTACAAAGGTCTTCAGACTCCGTGTAAGATTTATTGCCCTGGAAAGGGGAAAATGACTTTTTAATAGTTTTCAGTCAATATCTTGAAAACTATGTTAGATTAAAAGAAACTTTCAATTGTTGAAAAGAACTTGTGAAAAGTCCTACCACAGACTTCTTGAGTCAAAATTGTTGGACAACTTCTTGTTTAATTTATTGCCTTTGAAAGGCAAAATTCAACAAGGTGAGCAATTCAGGCTCTTGTTTAATTTAACTGTAAAGTATGTTCGTTCTTTTTTCCATTTTGCCATGTATACCATAAAAAACATATCAAAACTGCAAATCATGTTAGTTTAAATCATTCCTTTATTTGCAGAGGACGCTTACCCTACCGGTGCACCTAGTCCATGCTCCCAGTTTTTAGTGGAGTCCGAGTTGCTCATTTACTTTTGTTACTTTGTATGTATGATTTTAGTTACTTTATGTTGTGTATGTCTGTTTTCCATGTCTGGTCTTTGTCCTTGGAATACATTCTTTTGATTACCGCTATAATCTTGGTTCCCTTGATTACTCTTTGAACCTATCTCATCAATGTGTATAAATGTATTTTATACTAAAAACCAATCATTTCTTGTAAAGTCAAAACACCACAAGAAATGTAGTGTTTTTTCAAAGAAATGTTTTTTTTTTCACTGCATAAATAGTGTTGAAATAAATATACACGTGGTCATCCTGGTGTTTCCTAACTAATGGTCAAGTACGAATTTGATAAAGCGACCACGTCAATGACTATTAATTATATTGAAAATGAGCAAAACATCAGAGTGTGTTCACGTTTCTCCAACATTTAATTAATAGACTAAAACAACATCAATTAAGCTTAGGGATTATGGGGTCCTCAAAAGGGTTTGATAGTTTAAATTTACCTGTATTTTACCTTTTCCGATAAAAAATATTCGATGATATTTTTAGATGATTTCATTGACTAGAGACACAATAATATAATATTTTATCATAATTATTTTCTGTAAAACGAAATTAGCATATTAAAACATTTGTAAAAAAATATATTTCTATCTTTTTTAAGGTAATTTTTTTAATTCTTCTTGAAATTAAAATAATTTAAAATGCGATATGCAAATGTCCAGCAATGCTTCCAATTCAAGATATATTTTGGAGCCTATTATTAAAAAAATTTCCGCAATTTTTATTTACCGAATTGTATCAATATGACGAAGATCAGCTGTTCGTAACACTACTTGGACAAAATGTAGTATTTGATTACGTTGACCCTTATGACTTTATGAGACTTTGCCACTTACATATCGTTCAATGCCTAAGTCACTACAATAATCTCTTGAGGGCCGGAATGTAAAACGCTAATGCAGGAATAAGTGAAAGTATTGGACTTGTAGAATAAAATCACTGATGTCTTCTTTAGTATCGAGCTTGCTTAAGTATTTATATGTATTAATTACTTCTACTTATATTTTCTGTTTACCTGCATGATATGTATATATAATTGCTTGTATTGTCATTATATATGTAAGAGGAAATAAATTTATGAATGAATGAATCAATCAATCAATAAATCAAGCCAGAGTAAAAATCACAATTTAATAATAATGTGCATTTCATCGTCTATACAGAATGCATTATAATATATACAAAAACGTTGATCTAAAGGATCTGCCTGATTACCTGATTATTATTAATAACAATTATTTATTTACTTTCAAGAACTTTCAATTTTCAAGAAACATAGTCAAAGCATTGTTTATAGCTCAAATGAAAGATTGAACAGAACTCATTGATGCCTTGTAGTAAGACAATGCATCAATTTAGGTCCATAAAAAACGTGACAGCGATGGCAAATGTAATGCTTGCGGTGAACTTTGTTCCCAATAAGTTCGGCAGAGTCAGACTTTTAGTTTAATGGCTATCAGTACATGCTTGGTTAATACAACTAGAGGGGACAGAAGATATTGACGACGAGATGTACCCACTAGTATTCTCCCTTCTTCCTGGAAAGAGCAAACAAACATATGACCGGCTTTTCAATCTACTCAAGACAGCACGCCAGCAACAAGGACTACAACTTCCTGCATCGACATCGAGACTGCTACCTGCAACTCCGCACAGAGAGCTTTCCCAATGTATCACTCAAGTGCTGTTTCTTTCATTATACTCAGTGTATTTGACGGCGAACACAGAAACTTTTACTCGCAATAGCCTACAAAGAAAGCTACGACATACGACTTTTATTGAGACGAGCAGCCGTACTTCCACTTATCCGGTTCAACACAGAATGCATAGACTACGACACAAGAGCTTTCGCCGACTATATAACCGAATACTGGGTATAAGTACAAAATAGAAATCAATAGAACCAATTCTCAACCGAAGGTCCACGCACCAATAACCACTTAGAAGGATGGCACAGCAAGCTGAAGAAACTCATTAAACACGTCCATCTGAGCATTTACAAATTGATAGAAATACCGAAACATCGACAACAGAATAACCGTCCTTAAAGACGGATTCCTCAACCAACAGATGACAGCTCAAAATTATACAGAACAGGCATCCGTTTGTAAGGAATTTCGGTAGTGATAAATTGTTTGCAATTGAATTTGTGCTAAGTTTTCAATGTATCTCTGAAAGCGCTTCGTGTTTTGTTAATCTTGCATTGTTTTTATCATAATTATGTTATATGTGTATATGGAATAACTGCGAAATATTTGTAATTTGTAATACAATAATTATAATATATATTCTTTCAGTATAAAAAAATAGAAAGGCAGAAGAAAACAAAAAAAATAACAATATTTACTGTGATCAAATAAGCAAAACAAATTCGAGAAAGTATTTTACTAAGTTAAAAAAGGTAAAATACAGATAAATTTAAACTATCAAACCCTTTTGAGAGCCCCATAATCCCTAACCTTAATTGATGTTGTTTTAGTCTAATAATTAAATGTTGGAGAAACGTGAATAAACCAACATCAGATACGTGTCATCTCATTTACACCTAAAATATTGTGTTACTTTACTATACATGTTTGGTAATAACATAATATTTGTGTATACATGAATGAATGAAAATGATGATGAAAAGAAATAATTCGCCAAGCAGTTGAATAGAAGAACTAGCTGACCTTCATCTAATATCAAATTCAATTTTTTTGTTGTTGTTGTTGTTTTTTTTTTTTTTTTTTTTTTTTTTTTTATTGTTTTTTTTTTTATTTATTTATCTATTTTATTATTATTATTTTTTTAAGGTTAGTTTTAGGCCTGTTGTTGTAATTGCTAATACTAGTCAGTATTTACAAGATTTGATGAATAAGCATGAACTCAGACCAAACTATGTAAATGGAGTCCAAATACAAGTATTCTATACAGTGAGTTCAGTGTATATAACATAACTTCCTCGAAAATCTTAATAGTTGTTATAAAATACCTTTGTATTTATGTAATAATGGTAAAATATAACCTGGTAACAAGACCATGTGTTTACGCAAAAATGACTACAAACATACCAAGATCGTGGGTTTTATTAACAACATATTAACTAGCTGACAAACAGATAGTAACATTATATTTTGTAGCGTTAATTGATGACATTGGTTTCTGCTTTACACCTGGATTAAAATTAGTCAGCTCCGGAATCATCATACAATGTTTATCGAAAAGACTTGCTACTGTAAACACAATTAGACATAGATTGATTTTGGAAGGCTGTTGTGGCGTTAAGAATATTTTGTACGAGTAGTTGTAAGTAAAATACATATATTAGTTTTAATTAGTAACTTTTTGAGGGGATGTTTCTGTAATAATTCATTAGACTTTCGCCATTATGGTCAACCCTCAAAGTTAAACAATTTAGATGACAATTTCCAACATAAAGAACAAAGTTTAAACTTTTATATCAACCGTTTATTGTTTTCATAAAGTATGTAAATCGTCAAAACATTACATTGTTTAAAACATTGATCTAAACTATTTTGTAAACTTAAGTTGTTTTTTGTTTTTGTTTTTTGTTTTGTTTTTTTTTTGTTTGTTTGTTTGTTTGTTTTGTTTTGTTTTTTTTTTTTCTATACATATTCTAATACTTTATTATATTACTTAATCGTCTAACAAACCATCCTTTGACCATTAATCCATACGTCATTGGGTCATAAAAAAAACCTAATCAACTAATTGCCAAAACAGATGTCCAAACGGTGGATGACCACTCGGTCAGATAACAAAGCGATAATTGAATGAATATTGTATCACGAATGAATTCATTATAGCAAAATAATTTCTTCAGTCAAACTAATCAAGTAAAATCAAATATAGAATGGGTAATAAGCGGTTTTCTACCTATCAAGTATGATATTAGACAACAAAGTAACGAGCGTCTTTTGTGCTTTGTACATATAATTGAGTAACTTAAGCTACCCCTCTATCGGTCATTATCGTTATATTACTATTAACGACCTTTAATGATGAATCTTTGGTTTAGTGTTATGGAAAAAGATTGTAGCTGTTAATGGAAGGGTAAGGGTCATTATTTTACTACTGTATTCGTTAACAACGTCTAAACGTATACCATTTATACATTTTGAAATATGGTCAATCTGAAAACATATTTCGTGAAATGTTATGATACGTTATCTATTTGCATACTAGTAGTGTAATTAATTGGTTCCTGCGTATCATTAATTTATATTTGATTGTATTTTTATTTGTATCCAATGTTTCAATTTTGTAAATTTGGATGAAAAATGATTCTACACACTGCTATTTTCAATTTTCAAAATCTATACATTGTCATTAGTTGTTGGGTTGTGGAATTAGTTATGTATGTATATTAAATAACTTTGCCCATTATAAACCCTGAGGATGCGTGCGTACGATAATCTTCTGGTAAATATAGAGATTCAATGTTGTTACAGCTAATGGAAAAGACTGTAGGTAGTAAATTAAAACAATTAAAACACATTTTCTGAAACATGGGTTAGTAGGATTAGAAATGACAATAAACAGTAAGTACAAATATTTTTTCGCCACATGATAAATCATGATTGATTGCCATTAAATGTTAATTTAGTGTTTCTTTAGTTCAATATCGAAACAATTAGAGAAGAAAATTAATAAACATGAAGTATTCCAAAATAAAAGAAAAAATAATTATAAGATAGTCTTTTTTTCAAAACCAGGTATTTGTACTTATTCTTGTTATATTTCGAATTTGTTGTTTGGTTCATCGTATTGTTTGCGCATCTAATCTTTAATTTGTATTTTATATATTACAGTCATTATTAAAATTTTATTCATGCTTGCATCTAATATACTCTAATTGTAGTATATGTTATATTTAGTTCCACTAAATCAAATTCAGTTTGATTCGATAACAGTGTTCCAGCTAGAATTTAAATAAAAAGCTAGTGCTAATATTGAAATGGTAAATTGAGAAACGTTCCAACGTCCCATTAGAAACGACGCATATGATAAAATTGAGTTAGTGCATGCAATATGTAATGAAATTCGTCAATTGTTTAAGTATTATCAAGTCTTATTTTTGATAGCTATAGGACTTTTTATAGATCTCACTTTTTGATATGAATAATAAGCTGTCAAGTATCTGTAAATTATCCTATATATCCATAAGGAGTTAACCGCTGAAGGAGTTAACCACTGAGAATGATTTATAAAAACCAAATGACTTGAACAAGCCCGTAATCTGTACAATAATTAGTCATAAACGATTTAAGCTTTGCGAATACATCTTTTTTTTATAATACCGTTGAGATATATTTTAGTGCAAAATGTTATATTTTTATTATTATTAATAATATTATTCTTATTATGTTTAAAAAGCGCGCATTTATATTTGTCATCCAATATTAAACTGCTTCACAGTTTTGTCATAAAATATCTACGTTTAATCACTTTTAATCGATTAAACAAATTAAGTATCATTTCATCAAACTTGAAATTTGATAATGTTTATCTGGATAATTTATTCTTCTCGCACAAAACTTGACTATTACCTTATCATCTATGCGTTAATGACACAAAGCAATAGAAACAGATATAATTTTGTCTGTATTTCAAATTAATATCTTCACCTTAAAATGTTGAAGTCCTTTCAAAATTGCTACCTTATTATTTTGTTTAATAAAAATTTAAAAAAAATAAATTTCACATAATTACTAACCACATTAAAAATGAAATTCAATCAAATATTTTAACAATGTCAATGCTTAACATACTAATACTTCTATTAGCACAATAAATACTATAGAAATCCACGTCAAACAAATGTAAACGAAATATTCGTTTCAATTTAAAGGTTGCGTTTATGAACCAACAAGAATGAACATCGCAATAAACAACACTGGAAGCCAACGAAAGATACAATGATTGGGAAACGGCCTCTACTAACTTATAATATCATGTTAGAGGAACACAGAAGAGCAAACAATTATGCCATTAGTTTACCCTGACTATACTATTAGTTATACGGACTTTCCTTTCGACTTTCCTTTTGACTTCTGTCTGAATTTTATCAGTTTGGTAATTTTGTTATTACGTGTCATCTATAATATCGCAACCTTTTAATTTCCTCCCAAAGCGACTAAAACGACTCTCTCTCTTTGTTTATGTCAGTGGACAACATACGTATTTGAAAACTGACCAATAGGTTATCGTAATTAAGCTCAATCATACGATCTACTGATTGTAGATCATGTCCAAGCGATTGCAGTAATATTTTAATCTCGAATGGGATTTACTTAAAGCGGACGTACGGAAAGGAGTGACATTGAAGATTTTTTTTTTGTATATGAATATTAATATTACGAAACAATACATATGTTGTTGTAAGCCAACTTACATTATTTAAAGAAGGAAGTAAACGTCTTAGCATTAAAACAATAAAAAGTTTTTAATATGTGACTTTAATTTAACACAAAGTCTAGCGTCATTAAATACGCTTACATCAATTGGCTATACTTCAATTTCTCTACATCCTTTGAAATGATGTGTTACTTTTATATGATGCTGCTATTTCAATTTTCGTTATTTTATCCACTTTCTACCTCGTAAACCTTTGCTTTTTGTAAAGTGCATCATACATCAGTGCAGAAGCAAAAATATATGACGTACACTATGATCTGCAGTAGTAAATTATACGTTTTGACTAATAATTGGTATGAAGTTAATGCAGGTGAAGGGGGATTTATTTTACTGAATATTCGTTTAGTCAAGAAAGACTGATATTTGTTCTACACATTATTGGGAATTATTTTGGCATCAGGCTTTAAAGAATGTGCCATGTTTATCGTACAACGGTGTTTATTGAATAAACTTGAAACGAAACAACTAGAGCTGCACTTTATCGCCTCTTTTCTTTAGATATTTAATATATGTGTCGAATAGGATTTGGATATGGTTGTGATAGCGGTGTATAGATTTGTATTTTATCTTTCTAAAATTTTCAGTTCCTTTAATAACAGAAAACAGGAAATAAATCATTTGCCATATTCGTGTTCACAGTTATTCTAAAATTAGTTTGTACCACTTATCTTAAAATTGAAGAGTAAGTATAATTGCTTTTTAAACATATATGATGACAACATCAAATAAAGTTTTATGTTATTATCATAACACAGTTTTGTGTACCGTTAGAAATTCGTTATACTGTTAGTGGTACATATGATTGCATACTTATCTAATATTTCTAACGTTTTACTTATGCCAGATAAATTATTATCAATTCTTCAAAGTACGAATTCAAATTAGATAGTTTAATTTTCACCTATATAAATAAAACAAACTGCAAACCTGGTAAATACTTACATATCGTTTTCACATTATTATTCGGGTGTATCAGAAACACACTTTTTATTCGAACATCTATTTCAGATTTCCATATTGTTCCATTTGTCATAAAACGGTTACAACTATAATGCTCCTCTCATAAATTATTCACCAAAAAAAATCAAAACTACAAGCATGCTTTATCATACTTACAAAATGAACATCTTGAAATTCAACCGGTGCAAAAATATAAAAACTATGTTATTATAAATTATTAAGTTTAGACCACATGCTATGTAGACAATATCGATCAGTTAAATAATCAGTATTCTAGACTATAAGTAATAGAAGAACATTAATGTAATGCTATGTAAACTTGTATAAGAGCTTTATAGACCTACTTACATGAAAAAATATTGCAATAATTAGTTCAATGCATTGTTAATATTGAACTTTTCAAGTTATGTTTATTAAATTATTTTAACAGCCACATACGCCCAAAACTCTTTTGATCTATACAAACAATTGTCTGGAGATCATAAGAGATACGTTATAATTTATTTCTATAAAAGTAAATATAATTAAAATTTACGTTTCCATGAAACGTGTAGAAGTCGACTCCAATTTCCTGGTCTATCTTTTGGGAAATATATTGTCAATGGAACTGCTTATTATTAAACGTTGCAGCGTAAAGAACGTGGATATCAAATTTCAACGAAACAGAAACAGTTTGAATTTTCGACCGCGGTGGCAGCCATTTGAAAATACCGGTCGATACGTAGCTCAAATTGCCAATGGAGCCGCAGATTAGTAATCGGGATGACTTAAAGAATCTAGATATAGATTTTCATCAAAATCGGACAAATTAAAATTTTCGACCGCAGCGGCGGCTATTTTGAAAATGGCGGCCGATACGTAGCTCAAATTGCCGATTGAGCCGCAGATTATTAATCGGGACGTCTTAAAAAACCTAGATATCAATTTTCATTAAAATCGGAAAACTTCGAATTTTCGCACGCAGTGACGGCCATTTTGAAAATGGCGGCCGGGACACACGCGATTGTTTTTTTTTTTTTTATTGGAAATTTTGTTTGGACTATTGAGCTCAATGTATATACCAAGTTTCATCAAATTCTGATCAGCGGTTTTCGAGATATATGATGTTCCATTTTCCGTTGTAAAAAAAAAATGGGTACCTTTAGTCCGGCGGCCATTTTGAAAAAATGACGGCAGCTAGAAGTTCTGCATCCTTCAAAGAGCAGTTCTAACATTTTGGAAAGTTTCATCTCAATCGGACCAGCCACTTTTGAGAAAAGGGGCGGACACTTTCAACAATCTTTATGACAGGAGAATTAAAATAATAATAATAATAATACGAAGAAGAAGAAACACAGTAAAAACACTTCGTGGTCGGCGACTTAATGATCGTTTTATTGGTAAATTAATCTGTTTCATTTTAAATAACGCTTTCTTAACACAATTCCTATATAACTTCGGCGACGTTAGAACTGAAATAGACTTCTTGTGTGGTATATATTTACAAAGACATATCTAAAAGATCGGGTTATTTATGCGACCATGTCCATTTCATTTAATACAAACATAATAACGTCCAAACTCTTGGAGTACTGTTTTCCAGAACACAAAAAGCTCTTTCGGGAGTTTGCGTTTTGAATTCTTTTTTGTTTTTGTTTTTTGTTTTTTGTTTGTTTTTTGTTTTTTTGTTTTGTGTGTGTGTGTGTGTGTGTGTGTGGTTTTTTGGTTTTTTTTTGGTATCTACTAACTCCTCTTTAAATCATCCTTTTAAAATAGAGTTTTCCATTGAAAGTTCATAATTCAGTCTTAAATAGATTGAGAAATTACCTCACTTATTCAACTTACAATACTTTGAATCACAGAGTTTGTTAAAGTCTAAACACTTTTAGAGTTGTAATAATGTTAAAATGTGTTTACATGTGGAATTCATTTTGCCCATCGTTATATCTCTCAAGCTGCCTATCAGAAACACACAGCGATAAAATTTATACTAATGACAATGGTATTGGCGTACAAATTATGTCATTAGCTTTATCGATGGGTTGCAATACTCTTTATCGCGATAACAATATCAATTTTACAACTTTCACAGAGTATATGTTCTTGTAGATCATGTACGCTACCGTTAAACTATACATTAAAGAGATATATCGGACGTTTCAAGAACTCACTTTATGAATATGAATCTCTTTTAAGCATTATGTCTAACCCTATTTAATCTTCGGGGAAGAGTTAATCTTTGGCCGAAGGACATATGTCTACTGAACTGCATGGTTCTGCAGTTAATTGTTATTTTTATCTTACGGATAACAGTTAACGAACTCAAATATTTTTTGGCAATCAAACTGGCGGACAAAAGTTCATGACAGGAAATACTACATTGCACCAGTTACTAAAAAATAAACCACACAGAACGATGGTTTAAATATACTTTAATTAATGATTACAACACTGTATTGATTATAGATTATATTATTGATGTATTAATATTGGTGGGATGTTTGTTTAAATTATACTTATAACTCTTAATAAATATATAGTTGATTTCCGTATTGTACCATACCCAATATTCCTCTTCCTACAAACGTTGCTGCTTTCTTTTTTTAAATGAAGTTAAATTTCCGAATTGAAACAAAGCTTCTTTGTCAGTCACTTAATTGACAAAACACGTGCTGAATTTTCAAAAAAACATTCGCCAACTTCCTGTTGTGACTTGTAGATTCATAATTTGATTTTCAAATTTCCATCTCTACATTTGTTTTCCCTTCTAATTACATATGCTGTGACAATTTGATTAGTTTCTATTTAAAACAAATTGAATGAACTCAAAATAGATTATGAACAGTTTGCGTCCATGAAATATTTTAGGTCAGATAATAACAGTCTGCTGAGAAAGGTAAAGAGGATTAGCTTGCAAGCACTTGCTAAAACGAAAACACCCAAATTTGATCAATTGTTAACCTATAAAACTAAATTTCATTATCTGCGTTGGTTCTGCAAAGAGAGCATATTATTATAGCTTGTTCAATTAAAAGTAACACAAAGAAAGCAATTTTGACCAAACACAATAGAAAAAGCATAATTTCAAACGTAGTTATATTGGACAGTGACGCTTTTGTTATTTACATGTTCGATCATGACTCATATTAGACTTTTTTAGACTCATTGAAACATATTAGATATTGTATTTTGAATATATTTGAAGGAAAGATTTTAATAACCTTAATATTAAAAGGGGGAAATCAGTGTAAAAACAAATAAGGAACAAAAAAAACACTATAGGAAGAGAGAGTTACATAATATACATAAAAAGAAATGAGAGGGTATATACAAAACCGATCGACACATCACCGAGCTAAACGTGGGTTACCTCTTGTGCTCTAGGTAATCGAGTAAAAATACACACCGTGCTAGTCGTCGTCAGAGACAGCACATCTAATAATTGGTATCTTTCTGTCGTAAGAAAAACTTATTTTCCATAGCGGACAATCAGGTCATGGCACGGCAACGAAAATATATTTCGATTGCACAACCAAACATTTTTTTTCTGTTTGCATACTAACGCTTGATTCGTAAAGCACACAAAAATCATGAATGATAATTCATTGAAATGGGTAGTAATTTGGACATCTTTCTTAAAATGTAGAAGTCCTTGTCCATTCAAAAAAGTCGAGTACCGTTTTTTTACATTGACGTATAACAAAGCATAATATATTTCATCAGTACATGCGAAATGTAATGAATTATAAAAAAATGGACTCAATATTAGTTTCATATTATAGACAATTATTTTGTCAACTTCATTTCAATGTGTTTATCGATATATACATGGCTTATGTTCACCAGTTTTATTCTCTTATAGGTAACTTAATGAAAAACAACCAATCATGGTGAACTACGACATTGGTGGTAACGCATCTGGCCTTTTAGTAATGTTTAATTCGACATCAGATGGTGCGCTCGTGAATACATCTACAGGTCTTGGCCCATGTGACTCTGAAACAGATGAATACTCGGGATTTTACAATGTTGCACAGTTTATTACCGGTCTTATTATCTATCCAATAGTATGCATCCTTGGAATAATAGGAAATACCTTGACACTTATTGTTTTAAGTCACAAGGACATGGCAACGTCGACAAATGTTTACTTATCAGCGTTGGCGGTCTCAGATACCATCAAGCTCATCAATGATTTCTTTTATTTCATTATGGTTGTAATGCAGAATCAAAATCTAGATCAAGATAAGCGGATAATCTCAAATTTTTATCCATATGCTCATTACATTTTCAATATGTCAGTTTGTGTCACCGCCTGGTTAACTGTATCCGTTGCATTTGAGCGATATATTTCGATATGTCACATAACAAAGGCCAAAGAAATGTGTACTATACATAGAGCAAGGGTAGTCAGCACCGTAGTCTTCATCACAATGATAATTCTATCGATCCCTTCGGCATTGCGATATGAAGCAGTTCGGAACTTCGATGCCACGAAAAATCTAACTTGCTACAAAGTACTACCTACTGCTCTTGGGAGTAATTCTGCGTTCATGGACCCTTACCAGTGGATACAAAACTCTCTAAGATCAATCATACCACTTATTGTTTTAATATTTATGAATGCAAGGATAATCAATGAGCTGAGGAAACAAAGGGTAAAGGGTAAAAAACTCTCATCGAGAAACAGAATCACTCTAATGTTAATTGCAATTATCATATTTTTTACCATTTGTATATTGCCGGATGCATTTATGTCCCTGTTTTTCGGTTTTGGCTATGTGGATGAATCAAATCTTGTGAAAGGAATAAGGGAGATAACTGACTCACTCCTTGCCATAAACTCTGCCTTTAATTTTGTGTTGTACTGCAGTATGAGCAAAATATTTAGAACAACATTTACAAAAATATTTCTCACGCGATGCTTTACAATCAAACCGCAAAAAAGCCGATTATTAAATAATGGCACGTGTATCGAAAAGGAACCGAAGTCAATTTTAAATCGGAAAGACAGTTCAAGCGGTAGCGGAAACAATAACAAAGAAACATTCGTTTGACAAATCACATTATTTTGTACATAAAGATTAAGCGTCCAAAAGAACTCCAATGGAAAGAGAACAATATATTTGTTGCCTCTGGTTTTATACCAATGTTGATAATTCATGGATTAATGAACTAAATGCACTTAGCTTTCATTTTCTGAGTTTGCCCGAATACTGGACATATAACCTTTAATAAAACAGATCAGACGCTATTAATATCAGAGTTCTGCATATGATTTATGGCATAGTGCCAAGACATTTTACAGAAAGCGTCAAATCTCTGGAGAGAATATATCAACCCTTGAGCAATTAGAAAACATTGAGAAATTTATATTCCTGTTCTGAAATGAAGAAAGTTGGTACCGAAAGTATTAAAATCCAATTGTTTTGTTGAAGAGAACCCGGTGAAGTGATGTGTGATATAAATTTGTTTATAACAATATGCCTCAAAAGCATTTGTTTTAGTGAGTATAAAGGACATAGCGAAAGTGCGATAAGTTTAATGAAAACAAAACGCTAAGTTGTTAGGATTTATATCGCCTGCAATAAATCCAAAAAAAAATGATATAATGATATACAAATTATACAAATTTAATTATTTCGTATATGACCCTCTTTTATGAGGAATATTGCTTCACTCTTACCCCTAATAGGACAATCATGTTTCACTTGCAGAACACCTTTTCTATCAAATGTATACCTGTTTTGAGTACAAGTATTTGTCAGAATCGGGTGGCGTTTGTACCATCTAACCAGACTTGGTTTTAATCGAACTTCTATGTGTAAGGATATCGGTACATATTGTTTTGTTATGACTACGTGGATGGTTGTCCCATTGACAATTTTCTCCTAATTATTTAGATTTGAAACTATTGTCATTAAGGCCATTTTACTCCGCTGATGGTATGATCCCACGTTAATTTGTTTTTCAATAGTACGTTTTCATATTTTTATGCTATCAACATTTTATTTAAATGTTTGGCATGCAACTTGCTAATTCTGTACCATTAATACAATAAAATCAACTTGGTAACTATCTATAATGTCTTGACTGCCACCTGATTCTTACAAAGACTAATAGTTTCTCTTATTATCCAATTTTCCTGTTGTGACAAAGAATTTGATATTTCTCTGAAATAGCCTACGTCGATACATGGTTCGGAGTCTGGAATACTTCTCGATTTCCGTTTTTTTTTTTTTTTTTTTTTTTTTGGCAGTATATTATTATAACTGCCAACCTTTTGTTAAGTTTCTAAAATTACTTGATAAATCTAATATGAAAGTATTTTTTTAATACAGGCTCGTGACTGAAAGATATCACACAATCACTCTCAAGAAGTATCGTGTACAAAAAATGGGGAAATCAATTTAACGTAGGGAACTTTTAAAATCAATGTATGGGGTGTTTATTTCTGATTAACCCATTGCAGCATTTGAAATTTAGGGCACGTTAGGCCAATTTTAGCGGGGAAACTACAGTCATTACATCAAGAAAAATAATGTTTTGAATGGATTATCAAAACATTAAAAACTTTACTGTTTTAAAGTTTACTGTTGGTTAATTTGCATGACTTCTTAAAAGAGTATATGATTTACGTTAAGGTTTAACGATAAATTTCAAATACAACCTGCAGTCCTTTTTTTAATTTTAAATGGATAATATCACTTTGGTGTACATTATCAACGTTTAAAATGTACAAGCGGGCGATCATTTTGTTTTTGCATGTGATAACAAGAAGATTGATAGTATGATATATGTATTGTTCATTGGTCCGAAATAAATAATATATATCAGCATAACACAGTTTTTTTGTCTCTTTTTAGAAATCAATGGTTGCTGATCGAATTTGTTTAGGATTATAGATTCTTGAATTTGTAGGTTTGTATTGTTTTGTGTGTTTATATTTCTGCTTAGATTTTGTTTTATATCGTTTCCGCCCATCATAATTGATCATAGGAGATTAACAACCCAATGTTCACTATGCAACAAAAATACGGGTCGCTACCCAAGAAGAAAGTGAAAGTTGACAGCACTGAAACAAAATGGTGTTACATTCGAAAAGTATGGTTACACTGAACCATTGTTTTATTTATTAAAAGATCGACATAAAAAAACTGTAATCTAGAGGTTGTTGGATTCAAAAACTATATCATATTTTAACTGTATGCACGCCAAAAGCATATTAAATTAGTAAATGTATGCTACAACACAACCAACAAATTAAATTGGTAAATGTATGCCACAACACAACCAAACAAGGAACCTAGTAAAAGTGAACCTATAAAATATTTTAATTCAGAACATCAATAGTAAGTCGTTCCGTGAGGTTTTTTTTTCAAATTGATATATTTGAATGAATAGATTGTACAGAACAAACGACTCATTCTCATTAGGTCAATGTTTAAAAACCATAAAAATGTCCGAGGTAGCAGGTTAACAAACCATTAAAGGTGACAGACACCGTATAAAAGTGATACGAGCACAATACGTAACGGAATGCCCTTTTCCGAATAGGTGCTTGCCTATTAGTTGTGAAGTGAATTAACTTAAAGACCTATTCTGAACGGTGACAAGTATTCCTTGTGTGATCAAAGGATTAACACAAACTAAAATAATAACACTCTTCTTTTTTATATTTACAATGACATCACAGATCATTTAAAAGAAATACGTCTGCTGATATTTTAGACACAATATAGAACCAAACAATTCAGATGGTAAAAGTTCAAACAGCTAAAGTTTCGACATCATGGTATTCAATGTATTAACGTGTTGCAACACATTAAAATAGAAGTCTTAAGGCGTTTGTTTTATTAATCTATTATTTTCCTATCAAATCTGTCAGCATGACCATCTTTATGCTGATGTTTGTATTATGTATACTGACAGTTCCATAAACGAAATAAATTTACGCTTAACAATTTCATAATTGTACAACATGCCAAAAACTGATGTCAATGTCCAAAATCAATGTTTAAACGATGTCAGTTGAAATTTTTCCAAACAAATTACGCTTCATAAGCTAAATTAGGTACTATTGGAACGTGTCCGTGTACCACATTACCTCAACCAAAATCATTGATATTCAAATATAGTGGCTGATATTCATTGTAACAATAAATGCAGTTTGTTTAGCTGGAGTTTTGGGATGGATCTCATGTTGTTAGCACTTACAGTATACCTCAACTGTAAATGAGATTCCTGGTGTTAGAAGTAAATCAAGCAACCGGGAAGTAATCCTTAATAATCCTCTACGACGATTGCCGTCAGAGTCTAGACCACCAATCAATACTAAAATCAAGAGACAACCCGGGTCATCAGATTCAATACTGATTTTAATTGGATTTATTTAAAAGTAAATGAATGGTCTTTGTTTCAACGTATCCTGAAGGAATGTTTACTAACTCAACTGAGAATTTCTCCACTCTAGATTTTGCTTTCATTTACAAACAAAATTAAGAAATAAAGCAACCATAGAAAAACCCATGACAATAGAAAAGCGAATCAGCAAATTCAGCGTGGATCAAGACCGTACATATAGTTTCGCTTACCGATGAACAATTAGGTTGTTGGTAATATAATGTCCGGAATAAAATCATGTCCGGTGATATCCGATATAAAATCATGTTCGGCATTGTTAGGGGTAAAAAGGTAATGGAGATGAAAATAAATAAGTAACTAAATGAATTTGCAATACATATTGGCAGATACAATTAAATTACAATAATATTAGACTGTGGCCGTACACTGTGTATGCCCCTATGATCTTAACGCGTCAAATTTCACTACAAATGCTAATTTCAAAATTGGAGCATAAGATCTGTTAAATATCAGCAAGTCTCAAATGACAATGGCGATACACTTAAAGTAGCAAAATGATAATCAAAAAATCATATGACCAGTAATTGTCTCATTAAAAAAGAAAAAAATATTCCCGGACCCTTCTAGGCATTATAGCGCACTTAATAGCACGCTTTGAATGAGTCCCAAAACACCACAAAACCTTTTTACCATTAATATTATCTAAACAATAATAACAATATAGACAACTGACATAAAGAGTCCAGGCTACCCTGGATCAAATTCGTAAACATATACATTTCAATAAAAAATGTATCTAAACTTGTTTATCGAGAAGTATATAGTGTATATATCAGTGACAACAAATAGAACGTTTAAATGTTTAACGAGAATTGGTATGGTGCATATATCAAAAAAGACAACAAATAGAAAGTTTAACGTTCAAATGTTTAAATGTTTAACGAGAATTGGCATCGTGTATATATCAACCCACACCCCTCCCCCCCCCGATGAAAATGTCAGCCCAAGTCCATCCATTGTTCATCAATGAACGATGCGGAAATCTTCATACCACAGGGCAGACTGAAGACATCATAATACAGCGAAAGAGTTGCTCCTCAAGTAACATAAAAAAAATAAACTAAAGATGAAAACGAAACAAGACATAAGAGGCAGAAAATATTGGCTTGGGACAGGCGCAAAAATGTTGCGGGGTTAGGGTAGTTTGGCTTGATCACAACCCTTCCCTTTAAAAATCAGGCCACTGTGGAAAAACATTACACGATTAAACACACCTTTAACACAGTTAAAAAAGGCATGAGTTCTCTGTTAAAACTGAAATAATAGAATAAAAGAATATTAATTACACAAATGTACAAACATAGCAGATAACTGATATGCCAGCTCCAAACCAGTTAAACCTACAAAAGGTTATGTCCCCACCGTAGGTAAAATCTATCCCAGTTCTTTCAACACTTATCCTACCGGTACACCTGGTCCATACTCCCCGTTTTTAGTGGAGTCCGAGTTGCTCATTTGCTTTTGTTACTTTGTATGTATGATTTTAGGTATGTTATGTTCTTTGTTGTGTATGGCTGTTTGCCATGTCTGGTGTTTGTCCCTGGATTACATTCGTTTGATTACCGCTATAATCTTGTTCCCTTGATTACTCTTTCATGCGGGGTTGAGTATCACAGAACATTCTAAGTCATATGATAAGGAAACACTTCATTTCAGGCCAAAAATCTGCTTTTGAATACAGTGCCTCAGTACAGTGAATCCATGTCATCACCTTAAAAACGCCACCCTTAATCATTTGACAATAAAATCATGACTATTTTCCTAAAAATTCTTCTCATTGTTCTATTTTTTTTTCTCATTCTGCTATCATTTAATTTCTACCAAATGTTTTACCAAAATATAATGATATTCTTCATAAGGACACATCGCTTATTGACGAAACCTTTAGAAAAAGACACTTATATTTCCCCAATCAAATCGGATTTAGAATCTTCCATAGACGCACTCCAAAAAGATCGAACATTTACCCGTTTAAATTTATGGCTACACCATTGATACATGTCAAAGATTGATATGTTTTGTGTTTCTGTTAAAACAACATGATTTTCTTCTTGTTTGTAATTAAGCTTGAATACTAAGTTCAATTCCAAGCAGACTTTTCTCTTGAACAATTAAGTGTAAGTGTTTGTAAGAACCAGGCAAAATTAGAAAAATAAGAAACATGCATGTCAAAATCCTACAAATCTGACAATGTAATACCACTCAATGATACCTTTTCTATTTATAAAGACCATTATTTGATCTCTGCATCACTGGCTTTGCTCAGAAATTTTTCAAAAGAATGTTAGAAAAATGAGGTTTTTGACAGATTTATATGTCCTTGAAATGTTGATTTCAGTACATTTAAATGACATATAATTTCAATTCCAAAATGATATGGAAACTGTTGTCGTTTTACTTTGATTCTGATTGTGCAAATAGTTGAATTACGCTATCAAAATAATGTTTTTTTTTCATGCCATGTTTCACCCACTGCCTGATTCTTACAGAGACTGACAGTTAAAATTCATATTTTGATTGTAATTTACAAGGTACACATTCTAGTATGTTAACAGTTTGGCAATGTGATGTACTTAAATTGTATATTTTTTTTATTAATAATTTTTCTTAACTAAAGTAAACCATGATCAAGCTATGGCTATTTTTATGAAAAAATATTGTAGCTGCTGTCATGCATAATGAGCTACGAGATTGTTAACCCTAGAATTGTTATCTTCGTGATTTAGTTTGATCATGTCAGTAATCCTGCATGGATAGAGTATTGTATTGTTTTTTGTTATTTGGCGTTTAAAAAAAAAGTTGTGTACGGAGAATCGACCAATACTTGGTAAAAGAATCAAAGAAGAGTAATGATAAAAATTACCGAACTGGTAAAACCTGAGCAGTTTTCAAAAGGAATAGTTTAAAATTACAGGAAAATCCGTATAACGAACGGCAATATCAGGGTGAAAACCGAAAAGTTTGAAGCCACAGCAACGGGCCTGACTTGGTACAGTCATTCAAAAATGATATATGGTTTAAACCAGGTTTTATAGCGTGCTAAATCTCCCGCTTCCATTACGGTTCATTGTTTCAGGTATATTGCAACACAAATGGGCAGCATAAAATTGCCTCCAGTTAAAATCGGTAAATGCAGTAGTCAAAACAGTACAGAAGATATGAACAATAAATAAGTGAAAATAAAGAGAACTAAATGCGATAAAAACTGTGGAACCCATAGCCATAAGTTTCAAAACGTTTGTGGAGGATGCGTCATATTTTAGATGAAATAATAATAATAATATACAAGTAAAAACTTTTAAAATCAATATGTAGACACTATGAAAATCATCTATGATATGTTGGTCAGAAACAATATATTTTTCAATAAGATATCGATATATAAAAGTCATGAGGAAAAGGTGACCGTCAAAAAATGCAAAATGTTGACGAAAGAATGTCACGGACTTTTTACGGAATTTTTGTCTTATTGTGTACTTTTTCAAATTTTGGCCATCGCTTACACGTACAAAATTATATGCCACACTTCCAAGACATAATTAGGGAATTTATGGTATGCGCCAATTGCATATTTTAAAAACATGACTGATAATTAAAACGTTGACATGGAGAAATATTTTGGCAGTTTTTAGTGCCTTCGCCAATTTGACCCTATATCATCGTTTGTGATTTCTAAATGCCACTTTCACTAATTGTTCATATCACAACTCATACGTTATGCCAGACCTTGCCGAAACTACACAGACTTTTTGCATCGCGCTAGAACTCTGACAAATTGGCTTCTGGAACAGAGTTATGTTGCTACAAGATTGAAGTCATCACTACAGAAGTTCTATTGTCGTCATCATGAACTCGTGGATCGTTATGGTGTATCCATCGGCACCATGAAAACTGATTTATTCAACGGGTCATAGTTTTCCTTTCCTCGTTTGTCTACCCCGGACTTGACTTTTTATGCGCAACTCAGAGGGTGTTTCTAGAAAAGCAGAGGACGCTTACTCTACCGGTGCACCTGGTCCATGCTCACAGTTTTTAGTGGAGTCCGAGTTGCTCATTTGCTTTTGTTATTTTGTATGTATGATTTTAGTTACTTTTTGTTCTTTGTTGTGTATATCTGTTTTCCATGTATGGTGTTTGTCCTTGGATTACATTCTTTTGATTACCGCTATAACCTTGGTTCCCTTGATTACTCTTTCAAAGGAGTATATTGCATTTTTGTCATTTACTTTAAACTTTTTTTTCGTAAAACTGGGGGTCAAATATGGTCCTTATCGCACGCATTCCTTCGCTCAAGGCGAAAGAATACGTACACTTCCATATTTATACAATTACACGTTATTGCATAAGACCTGTTTTATCGTCTGTTGTAAAAACATGGAGTCAAAAGATTATCTGGCCATATTAATCGTGTGACATTTTCCTGTCTTTTCCTACAATCAATAAATTTTCGAAAGATTATTTAAATCAGTAGTCAGTCCTATGTGACGAATGAAGTTTAAAGAGAAGGGTTGTCTACAATTATTTTCATAGGTCGTTCTTCTGGTAAGTAGTCCTTGCTCATCTAACCAGGAGGCCATTTTTGTAACTTTTCTAATTTTATTGTTTCTGTAGGCAACGAAATAAATTATACGACAAACTATTGGCGTGGATATAAATGAATCTATCTAGCAGCAATACCAGCAGGCTGAGTCTTCAATAAGTAATAATACTTGTTTCTGAAAAATATCACTTACCAAATTGCATCGTGGTAAAATTATTGTAGAATGTGATACAAATTTCTACTTTCTAATTTTCTAATTTCAGGCGAAAAAACGACATTGCTTAGATTATGGATATTTGCTTTTAAATTAATAACGAAATCGTCACAATTCTTACTCCCCTTATCACATTACTTGAGAAAAAAAAAGATTTATCACCGAAGCTCATTAAAGTTTGCGTACTCAAGGAAACTTAATTGTAGAAACTTTAGTAATTTAGTTGTATTGGCAAAATATATATATATATACATCTATCCACCAGACGTCATGTTTATCATCGCAAATTCGTGTACAATAAAACGCATCAATGGCATTTGTTTGAAAATAATAGAATCGCGGATGATTTCCTCAATTTACAAATTAAACGTCTGTTTTGACAATCACGTCTGGTTTTCATTGAAGCAATCGTGTTTCAATTGTTGTCCAATACAGCGTATTGTAATAAATGACCAGCTATTTCAATTTCCGGTCTCGCGCTGAGATAATTTCGTTGCACGCGACCTGTCATTATTTTATTATAAATATACGATGGTCTGTCGGTCATAATCTAAATGAATGTCCGGTCAGCAAAGTCACAGAATTGGACACCAACCTTTGAAATTATGCTATATATATCGACAAATTCAAAACCATTTTGTCTGGTGATGAAAGGGAGTTTGTGAATAACGGATTGTCTGGGGGAAATGTAAAAGGTGCATGATTTTATATAGATTTCTCCATTGGGCATTGATATCATATTTCCGCAGACGTCTGATTCTCAGTCTCATCTGCCTACAAAACTACTCGAGTTATATTCTTCTATAAAAAAAAAGGAAGAATCTTAATGTTGATGTTGAAATTATTCATAATATAAATTAAACAACAAAATATCATATTAACAATATGCAGGGTATCAGCCTTTACGGTAGGTGTAGAAGGCGCCGTACGCAGGGTATCAGCCGGTACGGTAGGTGTAGAAGGCGCCGTACGCAGGGTATAGCAGCACTCCGTGACCCTATAACCTTAATCAAAATATTAGCAAAAGCAATGTTCAATAGATTCCTCACAGTATTTCTAGTTTACATTTGCACAACTTTACTTGTTTTAAGTGGGCACCAGCGCCCTTCAACCTTACTGCTTCTATCATATGCTTATACATAAATTTCAACCGTTATCACTCAAACATTTAACCAAATTTACTTGATTCAATGTCATTTTCAATTTATTAAAATATATTTATCAAAGCAATAACTGTACGTCACACTTAATAAATTACAGGTGCCATCTATGTCAGTATTTAGCCTGTCATATAAAATCGGATTTTCGTGAAGCTGTTGTTGAAAAAAACAAAACTACTTATCAATACAGATGCATTTAATGGTCGTTTAGTTAAGGGGAATTTTCCACGTTGGACATTCTATAACATCTAACTGTTCAATCATCATCCAATTAGTGGCTCTCCTGGGTACCTGAAACGTAACCAGTGTCTACCAAAACACAAACTTCAGTGAACAAATATAACAGTATAAGACCATATTGATCAATACACATATCAATGAACTATTTGATGGAGAAATCTGGAAATTATCGGATCAGGCAGGTTTCCAAATATTTAGTTTCCAGTACATTTACAGTTATATGAAGTTTCTACACAACTCGAAACGATACTCTATATCATAAAGTCAGATTTTGTGATAAAAACGTGACTGTTCACAGAGAACGTTACAAAAAGAAAGAATGATTTTTTTTATTTAATCACGAACATCAAATTCTGAGACATAATCTGCCCTTTGAGTTTCATTCAGTAACTTTGAGGTTTGTACAAGAGAATGAAATAAATGTCAATATGACGAATTTTTAAGAAACAAAAACCAACTGAACAGGCAGGTGTCTTTAGTGTCTAATTACAGTCACTCCCCTTTCATGCGAGTGCAATCAAGTTAATGTTTCTACCAACTGCTTACATTTCAAACATTATCACTCAATCAGACATTAACCGAAGCGATTTGATTCTATATTATTTGAAATTAGTTAAAACATATTTAACAAATTTAACAAAAAGATAACAGCATGAAAAAATCTCGAAATAACAGGTGAAATCTGTATCGGGTTTTTTTACGGTAGAATTACTTATGATGCTACAAAGAACTATTCATCATTTGTGCCTTTAAAAACCTGAAGTCCAGTTCAACCTAAATAATTCTTTTCAGTTTGAAATGTTTGCATTTTTTAGTTGGACAAAAGTTGATTTTGAGTATATAATAGACGAAACATACTCTGATTCACAGATAAATCTGTAGTGGAGTCTGCATCCTTGGTCATCCCACTTAAAGTCAGCTCTTGGAAGTAGGAGCAAGCAGTCCTGCCCACCTTTGTCAGCATTATCTGGTTCATGCGGTGCCCAGTCCGATACGGTGAAATTTGCGCCTGTACTTGACCATTGCCATCGACCCTCTATGATGTCATCTCTGCCGCCAAGCCAGTAAGCTAAAGTGAATTATAAAATACCTTTGATATGATCATATTTTGTTCGATGTGCATTACAATAAAAAATAAGACATCGTTACCAATGTACTAATTCATTTAAACTTAGAATTCCGTTGTAGCGGATAAAATATGTTTTAGCTTGAAGTCATGTTCACCTCGACTGAGTGGTTCTTGTTTATATAATATAAATTTGTTTGATGCAAGCCATATATGTAAATGTATGTATCAAACTCATGTGGAATGATTTTGTTTTTCGTGAATTTCGATTCGCAATAAATTCACATGGGGGGTATTGTTACATGATCTGAATTCAAGCATTAACTTACTAAAACCGTATGATTTTGCCATCTGTCGAAGGTAAGCCATTACTTCAACTGAGTATATTTCAGCTAACCTGGCATTGTGACCTCTGCATGAGTTCTAGTTATGAATAGGAGACAAAAGTAAAATTACAAAAGTTGGATTGCTTTAGGTGTAACAAGATATGGTCAATATAGCAAGTTAATCAATTTTTAAAACATTAAAAAACTGAAGAAAAAAATCCAATTTCCACCAATGATCAATCATTTTTGTTGACGATCACAATTTGTCTTCTTTCGTCGTTGTCAAAACATACAGTTGAGAAACATAATTAAAAGAATCAAAAATCATACAATGCTGTACATCTTTCTCAAGCACACAATCAACTTAACTACCTATCCACTCCCATGTAAGCATGCACGATATACAATAAGAAAGAAAACATACGTTTCCCCTTAAAGAAACCAAATAACTTCCTTACTCATATGTTTTGTCCTACATAACTTTGGTGTAAAAATATAATAATCATTACGGAAGCCTGTTAAGTTACTCCGGCCGTTGTCGCTGTCAATAGTTTTGTCATTTATTTTATAGTGAGGTCGCTCAGTTTCATTTTATACAAGTTTGGTGTATTAGTTTACATCATTGTAACCATTTTGTTGACAGCTAACATATATTTTACAAGCATTGATTTTATGTGCTCGCTGAAGATATAAATTAATGGAATGCTGAAAGAGTACAGCGGTAATCAAACGAATGTAATGCAGGGACAAAGACCAGACATGGAAAACAGACATACACGACAAAGAACATAACGTCACCAAAATCATAAATACAAAGTAACAAAAGCAAATGAGCAACTCGGACTCCATTAAAACCTAGGAGCATGGACCAGGTGCACCGGTAGGGTAAGCGTCCTCTGTTTTTCTAGAAACATCCGCCAAGTTGCTCATAAAAGGTCAAGTCCGAGATAGACAAACGAGGAAAGGAAAACTATGACCCGTTGAATGAATCAGGTTTCATGGTGCAGATGGATACACCATAACGATCCACGAATTCATGATGACGACCATAAAATTTCTGTAGTGATGACTTCAATCTTGTAGCAACATAACCCTGTTCCAGAAGCCTATTTGTTAGAGTTCTAGCGCGATACAAAAAGTCTGCGTAGTTTCTGCAAGCTCTGGCATAACGTAAGAGTTGTGATATGAACACTCCATACGCAGGTGCTGAAGGGATGTTGCCACAGATGAAAGGAAAGTTGACAATTCTGGATGAAAAGTCGTCACGTTTGTCATAAAGTTTGGTCAATAGTTTTCCTTTACTATCGATTTCTAAGTGTAGGTCAAGATATGAGGCTGACTTCACAGTTTCTGTAATATCCTTTATCTCAAGTTCTTTAGGGTAGATGCGATGTATCAGATCCCCGAAATTAGGATTGTTTACAGATAATACGTCATCTATATAGCGGAAACTGAGATTAAAGGATCTCGCTAAACAATATTCTTTCTTTCGGATCAGATCAGCTATAAAGTCAGCCTCATAAGAGTGAAGGAAAAGGTCAGCAAGTAAAGGAGCACAATATGTTCACATCGGAATGTCGACCGTTTGTTGAAAAACACGTCGACAACACTGGACAAATATGTTGTCGATTAAATATTCAGCGTTTTGTAAACATCCTCCTCTGTATATTTGGAAGATGATTTGGAATTATTTCTTACAAAGTATGAGGAATCTCTACCAAGAACTATAGTATTATTGTTAGTTCCAAATTCTCGAAATAAAACAGAACATCATCTATACATTTAGAACGTAATTATATACAACTAGAACGTAATCATTTACAATAAGAACGTAATTATGTACAATACGAACGTAATCATATACAATTAGAACGTAATCATATACAATTGCCATATGTCTTTATTACGCCATAGGATATCTGAAACTTGACAATGTGTATTATGCGTACCAGCTTACAAAGAAAGAGCCAGTTCTTAATACATAATTGTGTCCTTTTGTTAGATGTTTCTTTCTTTGTTCTGAATAGCTGCCTAGTTCTGCCTATCAATCCTACTCCCCGTCTAACATTCTCGTTTTTCTCCCGATCAATCATATTCCCTGTTTAACATTCTCGTTATTCTACCGATCAATCATATTCCCTGTTTAACATTCTCGTTATTCTGCTTATCAATCCTATTCCCTGTTTTACGTTCTCGTTCTTCCACCAATCAATCATATTCCCTGTTTTATGTTCTCGTTCTTCCACCAACCAATCCTATTCCCTGTTTAACATTCTCGTTATTCTGCCGATCAATCCTATTCCCTGTTTAACATTCTCGTTATTCTGCCGATCAATCCTATTCCCTGTTTAACATTCTCGTTGTTCTGCTTATCAATCCTATTCCCGGTTTTACGTTCTCGTTCTTCTCGTACTTGAAGTGTCCAGATTTGTTGTTAATTTCATTCTTTCTCTCTATAACTTGTCTACCATTTTATTTATGATTTCTTGGTTTCCTCATCGAATTTGCGCAAATCGTTTTCTCTTTCCTTCTGGATTTTTCCTGTTATTTTAAATGCTTCTTCTCACGTTTGTTTTATATCTATAATATAAACATTTGTTTTGATTGGCATCACTAAAGGTGAAAGTACGTCTAGTAGTCGCTCGATTCCGTATGTCCGTCATTCGTCCCGCTTAGAGCTAACAACTTTGTGTGATCTGTAACTCAAAATGTATCCAACCAATACTTGTCAAACTTACACAGTGTTTATATTCATATTGAACATTTGCACATTCTATCATCAAGTAATTAAATTATTTTTCACTACGTTTCTACCATGTTGAACGTAGCCATTTTTGTAACCTTATGTTGTGGATAGTACCTACTTTGTGTAATCTCAAAAATGTATTTATCAATATTTTTCCAATTCTGCACTTTATTTTTATACACATTAAAGAGGTGCAACTCCTACAATAAACAAATTATAAAGATTAATAAAGATTAAGAAAAAAATAATTTCAATATGACGGTGTAAGAAAGGGGGAGCTGGAAGAAATAACACGATACGATGTCTTGGTAACGAAAAGTCAACATTAATCGTTATTGTGCACATGTTAACAAAGCAATAAGAACCCGTCTATGAAATTTTAAGGAAATATGGGGAAAAAAAAGAAGAAACTACAACAAAAAAACCAAATATATCAACCAATTATTTAGTACACGTGTACTCTTTGGTGAGATACAGATATTTTTTCTTATAATTATGGTATGAAAAATGTTACAGCTATGTAACCAAAGAAAAAGACATGTGCAAGAGAACCTAAAACCACGAATATTATTCAGTGATTTACACCTTTAACCGATAACAAGCATTCTGTGAGTAGTTGAAATCATCCGCAAATAAATGATCTCTTCGTATGATAATAAAACTTATCGTTTGCCTTCCTGTTCGTGCCATTTCTGCAACCACTGAAATGAAGTTTCATGATTGAAGACACGATAAATATATGTACTGAAACTCAAGGTAGTAATTCACACGAATTAGTGTTTGACTGTTCAGTTAGTTTTCACTTCATACACAGTTAAATACTCCAAACAAATTTTAGCCATATGTACAGTGTATGTTTTGGACCTCAGTCATTTTGTGATGTTCTGCTGTAATTGAACCTCGTATAAATTATGACTCAAAACCTTAACATGCAATATTTTACCGAACAATATACTTATAAAGAGCAATCTTATTTTCTGAGCCAAATATAAGTTATGATTTTTCGAACTTACCGTTTTTGTTTTTGTTTTTGTTTTTTTTTCCACAGAATTTATCAAAGTCTGATGGTCTGCACATGCTACAAGTCGAGGAATACTCCATCGTGGAAATGTACGTCTATCTGTACCGATGGAAGAGAGGCGACGGTTACGTTAGCCGTGGTACCTAACTCTAAGACATAAAAATTTGCATATGTGTAATTGGACGGACGCGAGGATATTTTTGGACTTCGGGTATTGATGTTATGGTAAAATTAGCGGTTTTATGTTTGCGTATTGCAATTACCCAGTCTTACTTGTACAGACATTAACAATGGCATTTTTTTCTATACATTCTATTCGTCTTTTTGATGTATGACTTACATGTGCATCATACCAACTCAAAGAATCTGTTCCAAAGTAGAAACAGGATATATCATAATGGACCCATCCGATAGGACACTCAGCATTTATAGTTACTGAAAAAAGAATAAAACGTGTCTGTTATTTAATGTATGTAGTGTTAGATGTGCAATTTACAACAACAATAACAACCAAGGAAACCTAGGTCAGATCAAAATTTAAAGGATTCAAAACATTTGAAAAAAGAGATGTTGAAACAAAAAAGAAAAAGTACAGGTACATGTAACAAAAAAGCTTACTAAATGCGTATTACTTCTCCAAAACCTTAACAGCAGAATTCATTGATAGGTTAGGAGTCGTTTAATGAATTCTTTATGTTAAGACTTCGTTCGTGAACATTATACATAGACTTTTATATATATGATAAATTTGTATGATAAAAATGAAATGATGGTCCACCAACTCAGTCATGCTCTACAGACATGTAACTGTTGCCTTTCAACCACTGCTTTATGTTACAGACACAGTTAAGTTGTGTTGTACACTTACCCGTTTTTAGGACAACCCAAACGACACAGAGCAGAATTTTCATATTTGGTGCCCTAGATATTAACCTCAATGTGCCTATAATTTGAAATTAGATAACACAAATCTATTTAGAGTCCAACGTGTATGTAAAGTGTCCTTATGGTTTCAAAATGATCACTGAATTGTATCTCCCGTTATTAAATAATCAATGTGTATGTTTTTAAACCTTTTTAACAAAAGATAGAAGACTAGTCGGCTCATGGTTTGGTAACATTTTTTTTTAAATTAAAGAATCTAAGTTTTAAAGTTATTTTAAAATCAGCAAAACAAATAATCGTTAACTATTACTAAATATTTTGTGATTGAACAAAAGTATGAAACAAGGGATTTTCTGTAAAACTCTTCATCTCTAAACCTTAAAGCAGAGGCGGAGAGTTCAATGGATTCAGGATGACAAATGCATTCCTTGTCAGACTTCACTTTCTTTCCAGTTTCATACAGAATGTTTATTATCGGTCACAGCACGATTCTCTGCAGGTTAGATCTTACTGACATTACTTATACGTCAATGGTTACATGCGGACTGTATTCCATTGCACCATGGGAATAATAGGAAGCATGAGCCTTTAGATCATTTGATGCAAGGACTTTGTTACCGATTTGAACAGACTATTTGCAGACGTAATGAGTAAACGTCTGTATTAAATGTCGTATGCAATTTGAAATGAAACCTGCAAAAAGCAATCACATGGAGAAAATTGTATCTTCAATGATTTATTTTGGAAAAAACAAATGTCACATTTATTACTTTAATGCCAATGAAAATGAAGTTAATAAGTCTACATAATATTTTTTTAAACTTATTTAACATGTAGTACGAAAACGTAATTAATCAGCAATAATCCTACCACGAGCTCAAATGTCTGACGACCAAGTGTCATTTTTTTACGTTCAATAATGATACTATTCAATATTACATGTTGTATACTGCCAAAATCTGCCACAATGTTTCATTAAAAGGAAAACGTGCACGTTTTATATGATTAGTATTGTTTATTCTTTTGTTTTATAGTCTTTCATATTACTCTTTACAGAATGTATTTTTATTTAATAATACAGAATGTATATGTAACTACATCAGGTGAGACTTTATTCAAGTACTTATCTTGTCTTGTCTATGAATAGGCAATCGGCAACCTCAGTTCATCGAACACAAATCAATCATAATTTTGATGTAAACGGTGATTCATTGGTTGTGTCGCAAAATAACTGTACCTTAGTTTAAACTTCTACTTCCCTTTTCACTGATTTTTTAGACACCCTAACCAAGGACATATAATACGCTTTTATTTATAACCCTGTGCTTATCGAACAGAGTTATGTTAGGAATTTCATATCAAAATTTACATGTGCTGCATAATCGATGTGAGAGATACGTCTGGTCACCATCTTGCTGAAATGTGAGGTGTGCATAACTCAAGCGGGTACGTCAGTATATAACGTTTTGAACTGTTTCAATAATGTTACAAATACAAAATATATTTCTCTTTAATGTGCTTCCAACCACGAGTGCGAAACACTCAAAACTCAGGAAAGCACCATGTCAAGATTTTTTGTCACTGCCACCCTCTAGCACTGCTGGATTTCAATTGAAGATAGTAAAACAAGTACATAAAGAAGCAATAAGAACATACTGCCAGTGTTTTGTACTGACCTCTGCAACTTCAATGTCAATATTCATGGGAAAGCTAAAAATTAAAAAAAAAAAAACACCATTTACTCTCGAGTGTTGTACACGATTTTAATTGATTCATGTGAGATATAAATGAGCTATTTTTGTAATACTCAGTGAAATATCGCGCAGCTCGATATTTCCACACAACACAATATCTGCTTATCCTTTAATCTAGTGTATAAATAAATGTAGTGCACAATGAACAGCTAGGACAAAGACATCTATTAAATCTCGGTACAATTCACCAAGATAATACAACATGAATAAGTGGTCAATTTACGAAATTCTCGCCTCTTCAATCACCAGATAGTGACATAGACCCAACAACAACCTCAATTGAACTCTATAGCCAAAGAAATTCAATTATACTACTGCCTGGGAAAAGGAAATTGCTGCTACCACCGGGAAAAGCTAAAATAAAGAGTCAATTACAACGGTGAAACAAGAGCCCCTGGGGTTAGATAGTTTATCACTGAAATCAAAACGTTTTATGACAACACTTCCCCATAATTACCGCGTACTGCATTTGGAAAAGAGATGTGTCGAATGGCATAAATTGATTCATTGATTTGATTACAACTGCTTCGACCATAGATTCGTTAATTCACTTGTTCGCATGAAGGGCAATAACAGAAAATATCTCATTTACAAAGCATTACGTAAGGTGACTTTCGTAAGATGATAAACTAGATAATTAAGGAAGAGAAATTAAGTTGGTCAGAAGTAATACAACCAATGACAAAATATACAAATAATAAAATAAGCATCTAAACCTTATATCAGTGTACGCCACACGAATTAAACAAAATGGTTTAATTTTGAACAAACACAAACTCGTCGCTACCCTAGTAGCATGAAAGTTTTTACCATGTATTGGCTTCCCAAACTTCAAAAATAAACTTATAAACATAGATTAATTTTCTCTTCAAGTCATAGCGTTACAATTAAATTTTCTAGTTTACTTACTAGTGCGCTCAATACCACAAAAATATGAAAGTAATGGATTTGACTAATTTCGGAGTTTCAAAAACTCGCTTGAACTGCTTGATAATTAAATTCCTGTGTGGGACCTTTTAAATCTGTTCAAAGGTTCGATTTTTCTACTCTTTACACTACACTTCTACATAATATAATAAAACAAAAATTCACATATCTTATCAAATGGACATTTTACAAATCGTGATGTGAATAGTTCGAATTCTTTCAGACCACTTTGTGGTAGTAACGAAATTTTAAAACATATACAAAAAAAAAACGCGTTAATTGGACTTCTTTTGACATGCTTACAGGATTCGAATTCCTGCTAGACACATTTTCATTCGCTTTTGCGATACCGATTATCGTTAAATTTATGGAATTCCCATGGGGACCAATTGTTTACACTTGTGGACCTCTTTCTGGATTGTTACGAATCACAAATTACGGCTAGAATAAAAAAAACTTTGGTAGAAAAAAAAATAGAAACACCTTTAGATATTTATACGACATTTTGGCTCTAAACGACAACTTCAATATTTATTCAATCCTAAATAAAGACGATATTGATAATTAAAAGAGGTCATTTCTTGGTCTTAATATTCATATCGATAATGGTAAACTTGATACTAAAATTTGTGATAAAACAAATGATTTTTCGTGCCCTATTTCAGATGTTGATGTCCCCTTGTCATCAACATCGTATGGTGTTGCTTCGATTTGCTCGTAGTTGTAACAACGTTTCCGATTTTAAGAAAGAAATCTTTTTATAACCGAGAAATTAATTCATCAAGGTTTCCGATATCACAAGCTCGTAAAAACATTCACAATTTTTTTCAGATGTACTGGTAAACGATTAATACGTGCGGGTGTCTTTCAACCTGTTTCTACTCAAAGCACATAATTCTCAGTACTCACCAAATAAGTTAACTAACCATTAAATAGGCTCATTCGTAAGGGATATAGTTATCGATACTAGTGTTGTCAAATCGTTAACGATGACAGTGTTTTTTGTATTAACATTAATTCGCTCATAGGTTAACGTTCTTTACATAGAAATTAAAACACTTAATTTAAAAGCAGTTTTCGGCATGACATGGATTGTGATTTATGACGTACCTTGGTTCTCAACCCCTCGTGGGAAGTCACATACGGTGAGGACAAAACTTTTTGTAGGTTAAAGTGGTCTGGGGTGGCATGTCAGTTAACTGCTAGTAGTACTTTGTTTGTACATTTTTTAAACGTATACAACTTTTATTTCTTATTATTTTGTAACAAGGGACTCGGACCCTTTTGAACAGATTTTTATGTATGTTTAATTGTGTAATATTTTTCCCACAGTGGCCAGCTGAGTTTAAAAGGGGATTGTGATCCCGCCCAAGTACTTTAACTCCGCCGCATTTTGTTTTTGTTTGTTTGTTTGTTTTTTGTTTTTGTTTTTTTGGTCATCTTTCCCAAGTCAGGAGTTTCTGGTCTCTGTATGTCATTTTGACATACTCACCATATCCATTCTCGCTGTATTTAAAAAAAGATGGCATCCGGACCCCTAGATGCGACACTGAATACTATTTACAGTAAATCTGTATTGCGTCGACATGATATTAAGACTTGCTTTTCGTCTTCTCCACAAGTGACATTTTATGGACAACTAATTAAGCAGGTGCTTTTATAAAGCAGAACTGGGACGCTTACCCTACCAGTACACCTGGTACAAGCGAAATCCGGGTTGTTTATTTTTACTTTTGATTCTTTGTACCTGTTGTTTTTGTTATGTCTTCTCCTTTGATGTGTGTGTCTATATTCTAGTGCGTGGGCTGAGATACCCCCGCCGATTTCCCCTCCCCACTCATCTACTCCCAATATGATTTTTAACTACTCCAATACATGTATCTACCATTTACGGATCATTTTGTTGCCAAAAAGAAGCATTTTGTAATTTTTGCCACTTTTTATACGACCACAAAAAATACCGACGTGTTGTGTTATGATGCTGTCGTCGTCGCTGCTGTAAATTTCTTTCTGTTCCATGCGATCGCTTTAGTTCTGGTGTACCAAATATCATGAAACATTGATAACTTGTTACTTGCCGCTAGAGAAAGCTTTCTATTTAAAAAGGGGTCACTTATCTCTACCATTCTGGAAAATAAAGGACCAAAAGGTGTAAAATATGTGTTTATTACAATTGACGTAGAAGTTTTATTTCTTGCTCAATTTGTCAATTCTTCCTAATGGTACACAAATGTGTCACAAAAATTGCCGCAACACTGACGTTTATAAATGCAATATATGTACCCCTACCTCACCGAAAAATCGCTTAAATTGACATATTTTTCAAAACTAGAGTATTTATGATTCAGTAAAATATTAATTGCTAATTTGGTATTTTCCGTTTAGTACTATCATAACTGATACTGCTTGGTGTTCTTTTATGGACTTTATCCGTTTTCAAGGTCAGGAAGTATCAAACATTGCTTAAAATGGGATTTTCGATTTGTCAATTAAGTCCTACAAATTCGACTCTACATGTTATTGCACGACGGAAACGTCTCAAAGGTTATATTATTTGATAGATAATTCAATTGTCCACATTATGAAACCAAGGAAAGCTATTTTCTTGCGAGAACATTCCTTGAAAATTAAAAATATTACGTACTAGTATTACCCCTTACCATAGAAAACAGATATCAGTATGAAACAAAATGCTCATTCACAACATACCAACACACAGATATCATTTTTTGGGGCATTATGTACGGTGAACCCTGCCAGTGCATGGACTATTTATTACCTGTCTAATCGTCAATTAACCATAGATCAACAGCCAAATCCAGGTTCCTTTAAAAAAAAAATATATGGGCATCTTATGATACATTAAATGACATAATGAGAGTCTGAGGAGACATCTATGAACATTCTTAAATAAGATCATATTTGTATTAAGCTGTAGAAAAAAATCTTTAATCAATTCCAATCATCTGGGAACTTAACTATAGCTCTTTATAACCTGAATCGTTCACCTCATCGTTTTTCAAGGTTAATCAAGGGAATCAAGATTCTTGAGGAAATCAAAAGAATGGAATCCAGGGACAAAAACCAGACATGGAAAACAGACAAACACAACAAAAACCAAAATAAAACAAAGTAACAGAAGAATATGAGCAACAAGACACCATCAAAAACTTAAGCATGGACCAGGTGCACTAGTAGGGTAAGTGTCCTCAGCTTTTCTGATAACACCCGTAGAGTTGCACATAAAAAGTCGTCCATGGTAGCCGAAAGAGGAAAGGAAAACTATGACATGTTGAATAAATCAACATTTGACCAGTGTTTTATAGCATTAAACTATTGTGATTTTTTTTTTAATCCTTTGGTCTATTTTCAAGTTAACAAGGGACAAACAATGGACATTTTTTTTTAATCCTTTGGTCTATTCTCAAGTTAACAAGGGACAAACAATGGACATTTTTTTTTAATCCTTTGGTCTATTCTCAAGTTACCAAGGGACAAACAATGGACATTTTTTTTAAATCCTTTGGTCTATTCTCAAGTTAACAAGGGGCAAACAATGGGCAATGAAATGAACTGACACTAAAGAAAAACTATGTGGTGAGTTATTTCAATTCTTTCATGAAAGACTACTTAAAGTAGAACATGATTGCTACATATAGCAATAAACTCCCCTCACATGATTGAGTTTGTAGAACAAAAAGGCTCATCCTTATCCAATGACCAATATAAAATTTGATGACACCAAAATGAAACTGATTTGGAAGTGATGATCACCACCCAAATAAACTTTAAACAAAATTTGATACCCAATCTAAAAAAAGTTTTATTCGTACATGACCTGCAATGGACGGACAGACATATGCAGAGCATAACTAAGTCCCCTAAAAAAATATAATGCAGTAAATAATGAAAGACAAATTTTATTTAAATTGGCAATTTCCGTTTCCTTGCTGTTGATACTTTGTTTGGTGTTTTAACACTTTTTAGTTTCTTTCCTGTGGAAAGTTCCGTCTTTTCTACAGTTATCCTAGTTTTTGCTGGCTCACTATTTGCTTCTAAAGTTTGTTGTCTCTTTGGTTTGGGTGTTTTCACTTCTTTAGAGTCTGATTCCTTTTCTAACTTGACTACACTTTTGTCCTTTTTGTCTTCTGTAGCTTTAGCTGACTGCACTGTTTTCTTGGCTTCTTTTACAGCTGTAGTCTGAAAAAAGGTAATGTATAATTAACCGATCATACCACAAGTATAGTTAAGTGCTAACTAACCTAAGATGTCACAAGTATGATTAATCAATATCAAAAACATATGACAAATATATGTTTTTCAGATTATTTTAACACCAGGAATATCATACGTTGCATTTTTTCTATTGTAGCAAAAGCTAATTGATGAATAAATAATAATAATAAAAAAAAGTTCCAATTCATACAGCACATGAAAATTAATTGAATATCTTTTATGAAGGAAATCAAGAATAATTAAAAGTAATGATGTATGCAGTAACCAAACGCCAAAGAAAAGACAACTATAAAAGAGGTCATATACAAATAAAAGCAAAAAAAAAAAACAGTGTAGCAGAAATGAATACAGAAACTGATCGTCTACTATTGAGACACTGGTTTGAGGCTACCATACACGACATGAAATACATGGAGAAAAATATGAGGCAACATCTAGCCTTCGACACAGAGTAAGCACTAAATGGCAAAATGAAATTCTTATAGACCCTTATTGAAAATTTACTAAGTTATGCAAAACCAATTAAGGCCTAAATTATCATCCCATTTGTTTCCACAACCAACTCATAATCTTCACAAAGGGTAAGGTAAAAAAAATATATCTCTGTTTCCTGATACCCCACTTACCCTAGTTTTTGTGCCGACCCTAAACATTTTATGGCCATTTTAGCTCAAGCACTGTTAAAAGTCTAGATTGTTTCCTTATTAGGCAAAAATAAAAAATTTCATAGATCCTCATTCCCTCCCAACCTGATTTTGTCAACTTTCCCAAAATATTTTGATTTTTTGCCAAATTTAGGTCAATTTCTTTCATAATGACAGCATTTTTTACTAAAATTGATAATAAAAAATAAAAATAAAATTTGCCCACCCACCCAAAAATTTGACCAAACTGGATGAGAATGTAGAAATTTTTTCTGCAATTAGGACCATAACCATCCTCCCAAGTCAGGGTTTTGAGTCCACCCTCGCTCCCTCAAACCCCTGACATCACTCATTCATATTTAGCAGGTATCGTCCAGCCAATTCTGATTGGTTGCTTCTCTGCATGCGAAGCACCAATGAAGTTTGATTTAACATAAAATGTCTGTGGAAAGGTAAACAATAATACAAGGTAATTGACAGTAACTGAAAGTTGTATGATGTCACAAATGATGCAATATTAGCAAAAATGATAACTGTAGATTCTGTTTAGAGTCTTTACTGAAAAAAAAATGACGTTATATGTAGCAGTTTTGTAAGTTATATCGAAGAGTTTCTATTACAAGTGATTTGATTGGATTTTGGATCTGGGTTAAATTTAAGTAACTCACTAGATGGTGCTGGACGATACCCACTAAATATGAATGAGTGAAGTCAGGGGTTTGAGGGAGCGAGGGTGGACTCAAAACTCTGACTTGGGAGGATTGGCCATAACTAGATGTAAAATGTTTTTGAAAAATAAAATAATTTCCCTACCTACCTACCACACTTTTTTTTCTTGCTAGTAGCAAGAAACAAGAATTCTATTTTTTGGTCTAAGTAGGGATATAATTGTATTTAACAAATTTGGATATAAAACAATCAATACTGGTGGTTAATATCTTATTATTCAAAAACAAAAAAAAGTTTGCTGCAAGATAAAAAAAAAAGCCATTTTTTTCTTGGTAGGTAGGGAAAAGACAAACAAAGATAATATTAATTTAGGCCTAAATACAAATCATTAACTACTTACAACAGAGCCAACTTTTAGCTCTATACCCATTTCAGCAAGTGCAGCTGTTCGTTTTTCGTGTTTTTTCAAGAATCGTCTTGCTGTTGATTGTACTTTCTTCTCCTGGTTAACAACATTATGACGTTTTATTGCAAGTATGTGTGACTTGGGTCTTTTAAATTTCCTTTTAGCCCCTCTCCATAATTCTGGATGACATTCATCTGGCAGTACAAATTTACCTGTAAGTGGAATGATTTTTCTATTTCAGGGTTGTTTTGGATTTTTGACAAGGTTGTGCAATATCACAAAATTTAGGGGAATTTACACTTAATGCATTGTAAAGTAGTTTATGAACAAAAGCTTATGTTGGCAAAAAGAGAACTGACCAATCAGACAGCTTATTACAATTCAAATTAAATGTTTAAAGAATACATTATAATAATATATTTCCTTTACAATATAATATAGCATACGAACTACCAACAACAATAGTTATGATTTTTGCCAGTGTAAGTGTGACTCAACTATTTCTCAACCAACAACATATATGTATAACTACATGTAATTTACATGTATTTCCTGTTTATGATTACTGAAATCACGTTTTTTTTTGTACATAATTATTAAAATCAGAATGTACCAAAATAATTTGGTTTATCTCTGGTGTGTAGGCAAGAGAAGAATATCTTCAATGACTACTACACTGACTGCAATGTTGTAAGGTAAAAACACAAGGACTCCACTCAACTCCATCTGCACTATGTAAGAACAACTTCAACCGAGGCCACATCTTCATAACTGTTACTATCTGATTGGAGAAAACGTATGAGCAACATGAATGTTACTTAATAAAAAAACAACATTAAATTGTGTTCTAAAATCAGGCTTCACAGTGCTTTTATTGACTTCACTTACTTTTAAGGAGTCTCTCAAACATCAAATAATTGTTCATGGTCTCTGCCACAATTTTAGCAACATCATCACATTCAAACTCAATAAAGGCGTACCCTTTGCTACGTCCACTCTGAAAACAAATATTATACAGATCAATTATAACTCATTTATTATAACATTTCTAATTCATTATTTATACTTTTAAAACAATATTAAAGTCAGTTTATATTTGTACTTACATGTACATGTATTTAAAAAAAAATGAAACAAGTTTGTTAGGGTAAGAGAAAGTTCTGTGTTTCTTTATTTGATTTTTACATTCATATGTAAATATACCAGTATATAAATACAAATAAAAACAAATTCTTTTGAGTTCAATCTAAGAAGAAAAATGTTAACCACATCTCATAAACTGCTTTTATATCTTTATGCCTGGATTACATTCTTTTGATTTCCGCTAGAATCTTGGTTCCATTGATTACTCTTTATAATGAAAATGAGGGTTAATTCAATGATTACCGAAGGTTACCTGAAATTGAATAATGACACATTTCAGTGATTCCCATGCTATATACACTATTTCAACTGAAAATATTGGTGTAAAATATGCAAAAAAATCTTCTGGATGCTTTCAAATAACAGGTCAAATCATATGAACTACTAGCTAGCAAACTAATCACATTTTTCCCAAGAAATTACACAACTGATCATTCTAATCATACAGAGATATTTTTACAGTTGAACAAAATAGTACAAGTTCAAAGATGATCATATTTTGTCATTTCATATAACTTTAATCTAACTGTCCATGTGAAATTAAATGGCTACCATTAAAAAAAAAATTGGTATAGAAATATGTTTTTGAGCAGTAGACAATATATATAATATACATTTTGCAAATTCTGCTGCCAAGTACAGTTCCTAAATGATTTGGATCAAATGTTTCTCTTATAATGAATGTTCCAATGTACCATTAACTGTTTACAATAACAGGATTTAATACTTCTACTTATAATATACATGTACATGCACCTTTTTACTTCTTGAAAGTCTTAACTGTGTAACTTTTCCAAACTGCGAGAAGAAATCTTTCATCTGAGGTTCAAAGAAGCCATGAGGTATATTACCAAGATAAATAGTTCCAGGGGTTAATGGTTCACTGCCTTTCTGTTAAAAACAAGAGGTATATATTCTATTTCTCTGATAGTAATGTATGAACACAAACTTGCATTATATTACAAAGCAAAGATGAAAGCATATACCGGTATTGATTGCATAATAAGTGTTCTACTTCAGAAGCACTTGTTTTAAATAAAACAGGAGGTGATTTATGCACATTCAAAACCAACCAAATTTACTCTTATTTCTAATACAGACTACATATCTAGCCTTAGTTTTTTTTTACACTGTTGGCAAGAGTTATTGTTCTTTGCTTTGGTTGATATAAGTGGGAGATGAATGGTCTCCTCCAAAAAAAAAAAACACATCTGTATGCAGAAAGGACTATAGTTACGTAACAAAACTAACATCTATTGTAGGTTGTAATTTTTTTTTTTTGCACCATGAATCTCAACTACTACTGTATTGGCAGTTTTTCATGATTATTCTGTACTTGCCCATTTCATATGGAGTGGTAATAAATCTCCTTCCAATGTTATCTATATCACGAAAGCTTAAAATCAACAATTAAATGTGGTTGTATAACAAATAGATGTGTTTAAGCATATAATAGACCTGTTCCCATTTCATTTGGTGTCTGAAAGATCTTTAAATCTTAACCAATCGGAAAATAATGAAAAATGAAGTTGCTGAATTCCATGAAGACAGGAATTCTGTACACAAATAAACATCAAAATCCCTCAAATCATTTGGAGTGACATTGTATTTTAACAAATATGGATGGAAGGCAGTATACCATAAATATAATGTAGAAGACAAGCATGTAAAAACAACTGAAATAAAGTCAGGTCAAATATCTAAAAGCAAAACATTTCTTTTTAAATTAAGAAATAACAGCAATAAAACAACAAACAACACACATGTATGTTATAGTTCTAATTCAAATAGGCCTAGGAAGTGTTTGTAAGGAATAATACAGCTACACAGCAGAAATAGGCCTAGGAAGTGTTTGTAAGAATCATTACAGCTACACAGCAGAAATAGGCCTAGGAAGTGTTTGTAAGGATCAATACAGCAACACAGCAGAAAAGGGGCTAGGAAGTGTTTGTAAGGATTATTACAGCTACAGAGCAGAAATGGGGCTTAGAAGTGTTTGTAAGGATCAATACAGCTACAGAGCAGAAATGGGGCTTGGAAGTGGTTGTAGGGATCAATACAGCTACATAGCAGAAATGGGGCTTGAAGTGTTTGAAGACAACCAGGGTAGTACATGTATCTGTACTGCTAACACTTGGAAAACATTATAAATGATATATTATTAACCCTTAAGCTGCTAAAAAATCATCGTCAGCCTTCTTTTCTGCATATCTGTTAGTTTCTCGAACAATGATGTTTATATAGTAATGATCAATAAACAGTTTTAGAAAATCTAAAGGAATTCCATGCGGCCCAACGTCTTTGTTTGATTTAGTTTATCCAATAAACGTCATTTCGCACCCATTCACTGTGGAAATTGTCAGGGAAATCCCTGTCAGAATTTGGAGAAAAATTACATAAGGGCAAAGTGCAAAATATTACAATTCAGATTTATCTCTCCTGGTCCAAAATATTTTAATTTGGCATTAACGCAATTGCTATCATTAAAAATATTGGTGACTTCCTCATCATCACTCCAATTAACGTCCGCCATTATGAGATATTTTTCATCAAATATATTTACCTTTGATTTTATCTTTGCAATTCATAAAAAAACATCCAAGAATCTCAAATATATGCCTGATTTAGACCAACCAAAATATTTAAAAGAATTTACTTCCATTATTACCGCTTCTAGAATTCAATCCATTGTATATGAACATCTACAAATTATTGATTACTAAAAACACAATAGTAGAGCATAAAAAAAACATTGAATACAATATCAGAATGACAACAGTCATACATAGCAGCTTCAGGAAACATTTGTGCTCAAATTACATTAACTGAATTGATGATGCTTAGTCATATTGTTATACAAATGTATTGCTGATGTCTTGATCAATGGGAATATGCCAGACTTCTTACATGTAGCCTGGCACAGCCATTTATAGTGGTACTAATAGTTTGTTTTCATTTATATAAATATAAAAAATTGCAAATGGGATGTTAATCCTCATTGGAAACTTTATAACATATGCTTTGTTTACAGCAGCTATCCCTGAAATTCCCTTAATTTATAATTATTCAAAATAACTTCTAATAATGAGAGTGGCCATTTTCTTTCAAAAAGGACCATACTAAAGGGAAAAAAGGTCAGAACCTTTCGAAAAATGCAAACATGATCACAAATCTTTTCTCATTTATCATCTGTGGCCTACAGATCTTGTGACCAAAAAATATTAATCCCATTTAGGGATTCAAGAAACCTTTAAAACTCAATTTTAAACTACTTGTACCCACGAGTCAATTTAAAAGATTTTCATGAATACCATATAAATTTCAAATCGATACAAGTCATTTTGGCCATACTACCATCTCTGCCATAGTCACTTCGGCCATAGTTATCTCAGCCACAGTATATTTCTTCCACACATTGAAAAATATTGTCCTCTGTTTTAAATATTATACCAATATGTGTATACAAACTCATTTAAGCAAAATAAAGATGGGTATAAAATAAAAATTGATTAAGAGTAATCAAGGGAACCAAGGTTATCGCAGTAATCAAAAGAATGTAATACAGGGACAAAGAACACACATGGAAAACAGACATACACAACAAAGAACATAAAGTAACTAAAATCATACATACAAAATAACAAAAGCAAATGAGCAACTCAGACTCCACTAAAAACTGGGAGCATGGACCAGGTGCACCGGTAGGGTAAGCATCCTCTGCTTTTCTAGAAAACACCCGCTGAGTTGCTCATAAAAAGTCAAGATACACCATAATGATCCGCAAGTTCATGATGACGACCATAAAACTTCTGTAGTAATGACTTCAATCTTGTAGCAACATAACCCTGTTCCAGAAGCCTATTTGTTAGAGTTCTAGCGTGATACAAAAAGTCTGTGTAGTTTCGGCAAGCTCTGGCATAATGTATGAGTTGTGATATGAACACTCCATACGCAAGTGCTGAGGGGATGTTGCCACAGATGAAAGGAAAGTTGACAATTCTGAATGAAAAGTCATCACGTTTGTCATGAAGTTCGGTCAATATTTTTCCTTTACCATCGATTTCTAAGTGTAGGTCAAGATAGGAGGCTGACTCCACAGTGTCTGTAGTATCCTTTATCTCAAGTTCTTTGGGGTAGATGCGATGTATCGAATCCCCGAAATTAGGATTGTTTAAAGATAATACTTATCTATATAACGGAAACTGAGATTAAAGGATTAAGCATGTAAAGAAAACTGGTATAATAATAGATATTGAGCAGATTGATTATCACTAATTATCAACTTGTGATTAGTACTAGAGAATGGTACATGGTTAAAGAATACTCCTTTTGGAATTCATGAACAATTCCCAAATATAGTGGAGGATAAAGAAAAAAAAAACTGTGCCCTGCTCTAAAAGACACTAAAAGAAAGGTTACACGGCATACTTGGTAAGGGATACTCTTCATAAATTGATCAATCCACTCAGAGAACCCAATGACTTTAGCAATTAGGGAAAATAGAAATGGATACCACGATGCACTATTATCAACCGCCAAAGGAACGAGATAGACCATACAAAAGACAAGGCAACAAAAGCAATGTATTAAGTACTTGAAATAGGAAGGAAATATAAAATAAATAAGTGGAAAAAACAATATTTTGGAAAAAGTTCATCTAAACTTTAAAACGTCTACTCCGAATTAAATAATATATGGTGAACTCAGTAGACTTCCAATTGAAATTGACATATAAGTATGACTCATATCATATTGGGCAAAACTTGTGGTTGGTAAGTATTCCAAAATTACAAGTATATTAATCCTGCCCTTTGGTCACTAAAACATTGGTTGATATAGCACAGATCTGTAACTAAATATACAGTTCATTAAATGCCCCAAAAACTGTACATCTGTAATCAGTTTCACCTAATTTCAGCCCAGCCTACTATAAAAACCCTTGAAATCATCAACAAAAACTTTTAAAATTAACATACAGAGTCCTCTTAAGTATGTGCAAGCAGTATATTATATTGCTCCACATATCATTCTTTACAAAGATTTGCAGTTTTGAGGTTAAAGTTTTGAAATATTCTTCTAGAGTGAGTGCAATGTAGATATCTTTTGTGGTAACCTTACCAAGGAATTAAAGTTTCAACCTAAAACCGCCTAAATCTACCCGACAACCCATGCTTTGCAAATTTTAGGGGGGTGCATGCCTGCCAGGCCCCTAGATTCTGTATTTATAAGACACTTTTTAACTGTAATAAAACTACTTTTTCCTCCAGAAAAATGACAATGATAAATATATTATATAATGAAACCAATTAAATGTTAATTTACCTATGATATATCAATTGAATACATATTGAAAACCATGGCCAAAAACGACTATGGCCGAGATGGACTATGGCCAAAACGTACTGTGGCCGAAACATTCTATGGCTGAAATGACTAGAAAGCTTTCAAATAGCAACCTAGTAAACAAGAAAATACAGATAGCATTTTTCGTTAAAAATCTTAACATCACATTAGCAAAATCATCTACAGGAAAATCTGTTCAGATAACTTCACATTACCATGATGGTAAAGGCCCTAAGGATAATTAAAATAAATACTGGCATTTTTTAAATTTTAGTGACAAACTCACGAAGTCAAAGACGTGAAAGTTACAAAAGGGAGATTTTCTATTCCGTGTAAGATGACTTACATTTTTCTTTATCGCCTTTACTTTCTTTTCAAATGACTTTTTCTTTGTTTCGTCGAGAGGAATGCCCTCTTCTGCATTATTTTCTGTTCCACGTTTCTTTTTACTGGAAGGTGCCATTTTGATATTTCGGTATTCCTCTTGACCTTCTTGAAAATGAAAGCGAAGAGACCCGAGAAAAATGTTTCCCTTCAGAACATTGATGTTTTAGACTGTTGTAAAGGGAAAATATTTACTTCCGAATGATTGCTTGGTTACCGTAAACAAAATGGCGAAAATTGTGATTGCAGGTAAATATTATAACGAAGATAAACGTTATACCTAAATAAGGATCAATTCTAATAACAGGGCTTTTCCCAAACCGATTTGTAGTTAGAGTTAACACAAATTTTTTTTATAAAAAATTTGAAGTTTAAACACTGTGTGACTTTTTAGCGTTTAACTTTAAGTTTAATGCATGTGCATTTGTAAGCAAATAAAAACGTTACTCGCAACTCTTCTGTAGCATCTAGTCAATATTACAGTGTTACTAACTTGATGTATTGGTCATGGTATTTATTCATAGTTGGCTGTATAATTTGGTCTTCAGGATTGTGGGTGAATAGTGGTCCAAATAATGAATTTTGTCAAATTAGTGCATTACATTACAGGAAAATGTTATAGTAATCTTGACCCGAAATTTCAGGGAAACTCTGAATAGAAACAACTGTGAAAGTGCTATTGTTCATAGGGTACCAATTTTTGTTGTTTTGTGGGTAGGCCAAACTACAAAATTAGGTTCCCAACGAAAAGGAGATATCCATTGATGTCCAAAAATAAAGGATCAATATAGTTCAGTATCAAATGAAATATATTGATCCATTTATTTTTGGACTATAAAGACAGTTATTTGTTGGCTAAACTGACACTTACAAGAAATCTTTAAAGCGCATTTAAATATATGTTTTGATAGGGCCAAGAATTCATTATGTTTTTTTTTGCAGGAAAATCTGATTGTCCTTATTATGCCAGGGCGGAACTTCTTGGAGATAAACTTTCACGTAATTTGCCAAATTTCAAACTTCACAAAATAGTTCAACAACCTGATGATTGGGAGGTAAGAGCAAATACGGATTTCAGCCATAGTCACATTTCCTCTTAAAATGAGTGACTAATGTGCCGCATCATGTGCATGCATTAAGTTTCCATCATTGATGGTGGAGTGTTGTCTGCTACTTATGGAAGTTAAAAAGGCATGAACATGTCTTTTAACAAGGTTTTTATTAGCTACATTCGGGTGTTTGATTGCCACATTTTCAAGGTGATTTGAGGACTGGGGAATAAAATAGTTCTTTGTTGTGATTTGTTGGGAGTGCATATTGTTCAGTATTTATGCATTTCAAAGAAAGAACAATTAATATTGTATTTTTAAAGAACTCAAATAACATGATGATATCAGAAAAGTATGTACTGGTGGTCCCATTTGAAACTGAAATTGCCACCAAAGTAAGTTTTTAAAGCTTGACCCAAAACAAAAGAAGTTATCTTTTGCAAACAAAAGAAAATATTAATGTTGGTAACCAGAATCAAACTGCAATTGTTGTAGAAACTGACTTGCCAACTGAACATGATTCTGAACCCTCTATTGAAAATATTGATGATGGTGAAGTCATGGCATCTGATCCTAAAGCCCCACCAAAAAAACATTTCCAAGAAATATGAACAAAATATAATTGTAACTAAACAAATAAAATGAAATAGGCTCTCACCTTAACAACCTAGGGTTCTGTAGTTGAGTGGACTATGATTAAGTACAAGACAGCACATAAGTATAAAAACTCAAACAACAGAACAGGAAAGTGATCTGATGTGACAATTAATTGACATTGACATATGATACAATTATATACAATACTGAATAACAAACATTTTAACTCTTAATGAACAATTAATCTGCAGTGTAAATGAAAGTTTGCTAATTCTACATTGTACATTTGGTCTGCTATATTTACGCGTAGCTGGCCATAGTTGCTATTCCAAATTTTGTCCTGTGGTTTTTTTCTAGGTTGGCCTATTGAAATTGAAAATGTCCCATTGAAATGAAGGTTAAGGGGGCCATAGTCCCATTGGCAAAGATATACAAAAATTCTATACTGCAGTACTTTTATACAATGCTACTCATACTAGATACATCTTGTGGTCTGTGGTCCATGAATAAAAAAATAGCACAGGGACTATATAAGTTATGGTTCTGAGAGATTCATCCATAATCTATCTTAGGATGGTACTAAGTCAGGGAATAGCTTGCCAACTTAGATACTGTACCTCTATCATTGCTATATAGGACCTTTAATACATCATTACATAGATAAAATGTGTGTGATAATACATGTAGAGTGATTTCATAAGGAATAAATCCATTTCCACTTCCCACCAAACTATGCAACGTTAAAAATGACTAGAGCAAGTAATTCTCTTATGTAACTAAATTGTCCTTGATTGGACTTTAACTTCACATACATCTATTTTTGAATTCAGACCTGGCTAAAAAATACCTGCAATAAAAGAGGATGGACACACAAGAAGTCACCAATAGTCTGGAGAGAGCTAGTTGATCGTGGTGGAAAAGGCGTTCTCATTGGTGGTGCGAATGAATTTCAAGAATATGCTTGTGGATACTATGGAGTTCAATCAGATCTTAACAGTAATGATATGGTACTGGTTTCAAAGGAAAATAAACAGTATAAAACAGAAATTGAGAAAGAAGAGGCTGAATTCAAAGCCAGGAGTAACCCCATTCATGTGTGTATCACGTGTGCCACAAGTCCAGTTTGTTATGCAATGCTAAATGCAATTGGAAAAGGAGAGGTATTTGGAAAAGGCACAGAGATAGCCCTTCATTTGCTTGACAGTAATGATAAACTGGAATCTTTAGAAGGCTTGAAAATGGAAGGTGAAGATCTGGCTCATGAATTACTTAGAGATATTGTAGTTACATCTGACATGAAGGAAGCTTTCAAAAATTGCAGTGCAATTGTTTTATTAGATGACTTAACACAAAACTCAGATGAAGACAAAGCATCATGGGTAAAAAGAAATGCTGCTCATTTTAGTGCTTATGCCAAGGTTATTAATGAAGTAGCTTTGAAAAATGTAATAGTTCTTCTCACAGGCAATGGACCCATTAATACAAACACTTACATGATGATAAAGAATGCTCCAAACATTCCTCGACAGAACTTTGTAGGCTTGTCTCGTAGAATCGAAAACAATGCAAAAGCTGTTGTTGCTGAAAGGTTAAAGGTTAACACAAGTGGTGTTGTTGATCTGATAGTTTGGGGCAATGTAAATGGAGAACGTTATATTGACCTTAGTAGAAGCCGTGTCCATGGATATGATGGCGCTATCTGGGGTCCTCCAAGCTTTTCTTTACCTGCCCCTGAGATGATATGGGATAAGGCTTGGATGGAGAAAGAATACCTAGAACTTGTTAAGACAAGACATGATAAAATGACAGAGAGTTTAAATCACCAGCCATCTATGTCGGAAGGAGGAGCTATAACGAGTACACTTCAACACTGGTGGAATGGTTCTCCATCTGGTCAGATGTTCTCATTGGCTGTCTGTTCTGATGGTAAGATATTATTTCAATAAAATTTATATATCATGTGGATTTTCATTATGTAGTAAAAATGGCTCCTAAGGACAATTTTACAGACACATAATAATAATGGCATGTGAAGTGATTTTGGTTAATACTTCAGTTACCAGTTATATCCCCATTATTGTTAGGTCTCATTTTATGATCTATTGGCAAGTACAACTTCCAGAAAATAGTGTAGAACAATTCACTAATGTAATTGAAGCCATTTTGATGTAAACTAGCATTTATTTCTTATCATGGAAGATAACTCAACTTACTGTGATGTTACCTTTATTCCTACATGTAGGTATCAGTTTTTGTAACTTGTAAAAACTTGGGTAGTTTATGGAATTTGTCTGAGCATTTCATTAAAGCATCAAGTTTTCAATGGAATTTAAACATTTTATTTTGAATATGAATTTATGTTTGTTAAGACTTCATGTTGATATGAATTAATCTCAATTTACAACTATGTTAGGTTGGTATGGTATCCCTGATGGTATGGTATTCTCCTTTCCTGTAACAATGCATCCTAAAGGATATTGGTATGTTGTACAGGATCTTGAACTGACAGAAGAAATGAAAGCTGCAATTAAAATCACATTACAGGTATGCTTCCAGCTTTATTGGTATGCTAGAGTAATGTATTCAGTGCTTTGCTTAAGTTCTGGCTGAAGAAAAACATAGTATAATGCTTATAAGGAAAAATTGCTGAATAAATTCGATACTGCAAAAACCATGATTTAAGTCAGCATGAATATACCTTAGGGACTTGAGGTCATGAGTTAGATCCATTAAATGGGCAAAAATTGTACTAAAATGCTGTTTTAACTATTTTTTACATTTTACGTTTTTAAGTAACATATTGTGTAACTCATGACCTCAAGTCCCTGTGGTATATACACATACTATTATGAAACCTGACAGTCATGTAAACTAATAATCTTCATGCCTCATCCTAGTGAGAAAATGGGTTTGAGACTCTCTAAAGTTTGTTTTCTAGTATAAACCACTGAAGTATGTGTCTTTTTCAGAATAAACTGTAAAATACCTAATTTGAAAAAAAATTACCAACAAGTACACATAAGTATGCTGAATTACCAGCTTAGTTCATGTATACAAATGTATTTGAATTATCTCCCCTTACAGGATGTTCAGTCTGAGTTAGATATTCTGTTCCCTCCACCAACACCACCACCATCAGAAGTTAAGGTTACTATTATTGATCCAAAAGATGAAGAAAAACAAGAGAAACAAGAGCAGACAGAAGGAGAGAAACAAGATTCTGAAGGTGAGAATGGTACTTCAAACTAGTTTTAAAAATAATATTGCAAAAATCTTTAGAAAGGGTACTTCAAACAAATTTTAGAAAGGTGTTGATAATTGTAGGTCAGTACAAACATGTTTTATAGAGAAACACATGTAAATTTATTTTCCTAGAATAGATTACAATGAAAATTGAAAATAGACCAAGTCAAAGGACTATTCAATGTTATACACTCATTTAAAAAAAAGATGTGTTTACTTTGTTTGCAAATACATGTATATATGCTCAAGTAATATTATGAAACATAAGGAGAGTGGATATGGAGAATATGTCTAAGAGTAATCTAGCGGCAATCAAAATAATGTAATCCGGGGACAAAGAACATAAAGTAACTAAAATAATACTGACAAAGAAACAAAAGCAAATGAGAAACTTGGACTCCTTTAAAAGCTGGGAGCATGGACCAGGTACAGTTCACTTGTGTTCCTGTTTGGAAATGTTTTATCTCTCTAAAAACATGCCTGATCATAATGGTGTTCTAATTTACCATACCTCATTACAAAATTGTGTTTGAAGGATACACACTATTACCCACAGGAAAACAATGTTTCAGATTGATTTATTCTGGATTTTTTTTCTAACAAAATTAAATCAACCAATTTGTATTAATAAATATCATGCATTTGAAATTTGTTGCTGTGAACATATCATTTCATTTTTCTGTAACAACCATGGGAAAAAAACTTGATTTTCTGATTTTATGTTATCAGAGAAAAGTGATGACAAGTTGCAGACCATTGAAGAGGAAAAGACTAGCAATGGATCAACCTCTGAATCAACATAAGTTTTCTGTCACAGGATTTATTGTGATTACATGTGATACTGTTAATGGTTTCTAATATGATTATTTTGTGCCCATACAATTCTGAAAATAACAGATCTGGTTGACTGATAATCAGAAGTTGACTACTCTGTTATGAAATTATGTTATGAAATTATTATTTATTGATTACTATAAAATATAAATGATGAAATAATTATTTTGTTTTTTTGTGTTTGGTGGTGAAACTTTTTTTTTTTTGATGGGGGGGGGTGGGGTGGGGGTGGTGGATGGGGCAGTCATGTTAGGATATAGTTACCTCCCTTCAATCATATCCAACTGTTTATATTCTTAAATGTTGAGGTTGAAATTGTTTTTCTCTAATGGAACTAGTGTCAGAATATTAACAAAAATATGCAATCATTTTTATAGTGAATTGCCCCTAGGTTCTGTTGCAAATCAATTTGCACTATCTCTTTGTACATATGATTTGCTCATCTACATTTATTTCATCTGGAGTCCATGTATTGTCAGTTATGGTCTCTTAAAGTCTTTGCTTCTTGTTCCTTGAGGTAGTGAGCACAGCATATGTATAGTTATAATACATAGTTATCCCTGATTTCACTTGCCTATCAGAGCACTAAATAGTTCCAGAAAACACAATTATTTGGAGTTGCTCACACAGCATTACCAGTACTTTAAAGCCCATAACAGTTTATTTTCTTGAATTTGAAATGCTTAAGCTTCTTCCACATGCATTGTTGAAAGTTTCATTTTATGGGAATTGCGAAGAGGTATAAACCATACCAAATTTTAAATCCTTCCATCCATTAAGTGTCAAGATAATTGCAATAACATTGACTTATAATAGCCGAAAGAAGGACAATGCATTACTTTGAGGTGACACTTTTGGTCTTTCTAGTATTAAAAATTTTTCAATAGCACAAGTTAAAAAAGTTAAAAAACGACAGGAATTTAATTTAGTCATGCCTAGTTCAACTTCCATTTCAATGCTACTGGCAGTAGACAGACAGGAATCTACAAACCTCTTATATTGGCAACATGAATATCACAATATAAAGTTACTAACAACACATGAGTCATGAACACTTTACACTAACGACTTTTTGTGAAATCGACGCCAGGTGAACCGGTCCACTGGTAAGGTAGGTGGCCTCTGCTTTTCTAGAATCACTGGTCAATAATTATTTAGTACCATGGTTGTCTTTGTCCAAGTTGGCTTCCTTTCGTTTTTCATTGCTTTCAAAATCATCGAAATTGAAAGACAGGAAAAAACAATATGGCATTGAAACATTTAATTCAACATATAAACAAGCAAACATCATAAAAAATCCAGTTACAAAAATAACACAATACAAGTCATTAAAATACAAATGATTGATTACATATGGTACTTTATACAGTCCTTGAACTGATCCACGAAATGATCTGACGGATCAATGACCACTGACTGATTGATTGCTGACAGATCGATAACCGATGACCGTTGACCAATCTGCTTGCAGTTTTAATATGTAAAATGACGGATGTTCTCTTAAAAATAAAACAATTGTAAAATAAAAGTTTGAATTTATCTTCAAATTTTTGCATTATGTAAATATGTGTACAATTTTAGTTGTACGGATCGGTTCAGGTACTGTAAGTAACAGATTCATTCAAGATGACATCAACCTTGAAGTTAATATTAAAAATACATTTTTTGTCAATGAAAAGGCAAACAAAAAGCTGATTTTGAACAGTGAAAAATATTTGAATTTTGTAAATGTACAAATGTTAGACTAAACCAAATTTCATGACAAAATGAAGTTTTTAATTATACACGAATGAATAAAAACTGTGCAAAAAAAAACTTTGACTTAATAGCATCTAATCTGCTCCAACAAAACAGTTTTTTTTTTTAAATAAAAACAAAAGTACATTTGTACAACTGCATCTCCACTTTCACAAAATATGGAAAAATTAACATGAAATATAAATAGTTTTTGTTCCCATAACTTTTCCATGGTCTATTGTTATCAATAAACTGTTATGATAACTTAATAAACATGTGATCTTTTTACTGGATTATCTCATTCTTTAAGTAGAACACTTTAACAAAAAAAATCATATAAATACATGTACCCTTCAAGTAGCTATTATAATACAAGTAGAAGACAGGTGTGTGTGTGTGTTAATTTTAGTTGTTGCCAGTCTGAATTTATAAATGATACAATGTACCAATTGGATATGAATTTTTGTAGTATATTGATATACATGTGATAAATTAGAACTGTTTAATTATGTTGCACTGTTGTAATTTTTTTCAAGAAACAAAAAAATCGAACGAAGTAAAAACATTCATTTTCTTTTCTAATTGATTGAAATGGATCATATTCTCAAAAATCACAGACCTACCAAGTCTCCATGAAATTCAATTAAATAAAAAATTGAAACATCAAAAGATTTCATGCATGGGCCTTAATTGGTTTAGATACTTGTAAACAATGCTAAAGGAGAAAATTACTTCTTGGCTTTGCAAAAATAAAAAATAGGTTATTGTGACCAGTGATTATGACCTATAATCATTACAGACAATCAGATTAATACAGGAAATTTAAGTTAGAGAATGAGTTTTGTTCAGCAAGTAAAATTTCTTCCACTCTAAAAAGAAAAAGAGCCAATTTCACCTCTTTATGTATCTGAACCTTTACTGAGTGAAAGAATGGGGACGTGTTCTATGTTGCTGTTGTTGTTTTCTTATTCTCCATCGAATATTTCTAACACTATGGGATACAGAATTTGCCATTACAGTCTGAAAAAACACAAAAAAGTCTCCTGTAATTCCACATTTAAGTCCATATATCAATAGGGTTGCCTATTCAGGTCACATGGCAAGGCAAGGGGAAGTGGAAACAGGACAAAACAGATATATGTACAAAATATTGACAAAATGTTACATTAAGTCATGTTACAATACTAAGCTACTTGTTAGATCACTTATCAGTAGGTCCTTTTATTTAGTTTGGAAAATCCAAAGATTTCCCACGATAAAATTGACAGATCCCTTGATTTAGGAGAGAGATTCTGAAAAAAAAATTCCATTATAATATAGGTCCTTTAATTTAGATTGGAAATTCCAAAGGTTTTCCTTGATCATGTAACCGACGTATTTTCTTCCGTAAATTCCTAACCTTTTGTGAAATCTCTAGTGACAGTTCAGTCTGCAAAAAATAACAAAAAAATTTTGTCCTTAAAAAAATTGAAATATTTTATACTACAGATCAAGCATACATTTTATATTGAAAAGGCTTTTTTGAGTCATACAATATATCCAAGGTATTTTAAAATGGTTGACTATTTTGAAACTCAAATATACAAATGTATACCTGTATGTGCATGTTTTTTTTTTTAATTTAACAAAGAATCCCTTTTCTACTCACATTTGAATTAACAGTAGAACTCTACATTTTTTTTTGTTTTTTCATCCTGATTTCAAAACATTCTGTCCGTCATCATAAATCAGATCTGAACAGCATATAGACCATCCCATTTTCATAATCTTCGAACTTTACAACTTTTACTGATTGCGGAAGAATGACATGTATTTTAAAATCATCAGGTAGCATTTTTGTGGTTCACAGTAAGGTCAATCCTGTTATTCAAATTACCAACAACATGAAAAGTTTCTTTTAAAACTTACAAGCTATATAGTATATGAAATCCATGATTTCAAAATCCTAGATTTATATGAATTGAAAGTTTTGCAAGCCAAGAAAATAATACTGATGAATGAAAGGCCTTCAAAGCATTGGACCAAGAAATACCACATAAATAAACTTAAATATGTAAAATGAAATTAACTAAAAAAAAATTATTTAATGAACAAGTTTACAAATAATGTTGACTCAAATATTTTGTTTTGAATCAAAACATCACAAAATTTAAGAACAATGAAACCTGCCTTAACCAAACCCCGAAAAAAACCTTTCAAAACAGGAGATTTTTTTAAAGTCATTTTATACGTTTGAAATGTATTTTGAACCTAGGTGAGCCGAAACACCAGACAAATTTTACAGTCTAAATGGGGTATGATGTAGGCAGGTTTCACACTCCAGGTTTATTTCCACTTAAAAATATGACCCATTTATGACCTTGACCAATAATATCATTGTATATACACTGAAAGCTGACAAAATAGAGGAAATAAGTAGTAAAAAGTTCAGATTTTTCTGTGACAATTAAAATCTGTAAGTGTACATCTTTTGCATTTTTCTTACTCTCCAGCGCTTATTACGTACACTATCAGAAACAGCTCGAGCAAATTTACTCTGAAAACAAGATTTAGGAATATCAATAAATTACCATATATTTATTCAACACAATTATTATCAATTATGAAGTATCAAATGATTGAATACTGGTCAATCCCCACCAAAGCAAAATGATCTCAAACCCTTTAAAAGAGATGTCAACATTGAAATAGCTCACTTATGCCTATCTATCAGTCTAGGAGCAATTCTGCTTATAGTCTAGGGTGGACTGATATTCACAAATTAATTCTAACATATACATTTTCCATGCTAGAATCGCAATAACAAAACCATGGAGCTATTGTTAGGGTATTCAAAGTTCTCTGTAATTAGATATAAACACTACAATATACTTCAAGTGAAAAGTAATAACTTCATCACAAAACATAAGACTTAACATCAAACTACAATAGCACTATGAAATTCTATGGATTATTGAAATGTGATAATGTCTCTATCATTCTTCTTTTACTGTCTTTTTTATACTTCCACCGAATTTTTCTAATTTTAGATGACAGACTTTGAGCCACATATGTCTGCAAAACAGAAAAACAATGTTCTATGAATGAAAAATAGTTTATGCGTTTTAAAGCCCTATCATTAGAGATTGATCTACCTGAATATTAGGGGTAAAGATTTAATTCCTTACGCAGGATCTGAGGGATCATGTATTTTTTTTAAGTGGGGCAAAATATTGGAACCTAAAGCTAGCTTTCTTTATATTTGATGGATCTGTAAAAGACTCATACCATATATCTGAATTTCTTATGCAAAATGTTTATTATTTTCGTATAGATTTATATTTCTCTACTTCAAATCCTATTTTCATTGCTTTTTATAGAAACAATATATACTCTATACATTGGTGCTTGTCCTACACCCTTAATTGCTTATGGGATAATATATCTATAGTCTTGATAGTTAATTCTTTAAATTACTTGCCAAAGACTTAACAATTTTTAAAGTAGCAGTCTTTCTAAAAATCAGACAGAAGGTGATTCGTGCATGTCAAAAACCAAAAAATTCTGTTTTATTTGTTGTTCAGAAACAGTTACTGATCACATAACCAGTCTTAGTTTTTCATTTTGGTTGTTGCGCTTTTGCTCTAAAAATAATATAGATCATACAAGAAATTTTCACTTTGGAAGAGTTATAGCTCTTATTTAGCTTCAATGAGTTGATTTTTGAGGGAGACGAATGTATGATTTTCTAAAAAGTGCAAATCTGAATACAGAAGAGGTTGTTGTCATGTCAAAGTATAGCATAGATAGACTGAAAAAGCATCATTTGTTAGGTGGGTTTTTCTTCACCATGAATCACTATACCATTAGCAGTGCCTGAATTTTATGTGGACTGGTACTTTAAGACATAACCATCTCAATTATTGAAATTTAATATTCAACTGTTCCCCATATCTGATAAATAACTGAAAGTGTCACATTTACAATCATTTTCATTAAAACTTACAAATAATGGAAGTTAAAATTCTACTAGTATGGGTTTTTCCTGTTATACCACCTACACCATCTGACCCTCTGAGACAACCTTTTGGCCATTGCACTCTGTAATATACCAATAGAAAAGAAGTGAATTTTCATACAGTTTATCCAAATTGTATTTCCCAACAACCACTTCCAATTCCATTACCATCAAGATTTATTCATTAAGGATAAGGTACCCGTAATCAAAATTAATATACTGGCAACACTTTCAACTGAGTGCAAACAACCTTAGTTTATGTCTCAGGTGGTTTGATGACCATTAGTTTTCTTATTAATCAGTCACCAGCATGAATAAGGTAAAACTTGAAATACGAAGCTGTAAGTTTCTAAACTGTTTATGAAATGAAAATTGTACACAAGTAAAACAAGAGAGTTAGGTCAATAGTTCACATTTTCCTTTAATATGTACCATCAAGTTATAATACAACTCAACTTTAACCCAATTCTAATTTCAGTTTTGGATGAAGTTTATTCTATTTTGTTAGATAAATTTCTATACAAATTGTATATCTTACCCAGTAAAAAGTGCTTAAATTATAAAGTATATTTATGTATAGTACCGTATCATGTAAAAGTATCCATCTGAAAATTGAGATATTAAGACTAAACATTTAGATACATTTACTAATAATCTAATTGGAATTGTATCAAGTTTTCTTATTGGTTGTTCTTTTGAGCAAATTATGTTAATATATGTAAAACCTGGTAAGCCCAGGTACAGTGATGTCATTAATAATTGGTCCCTATTCCGTGATTAAAATAATCCCAAACAAAATATCATTTTGGTTACAAATCAATTACAAATATTTGGAATGTGATCCATTAGAAATATTCAAAATTTCGAACATTGTTTTTTTTTTTTAACAGGTTATTTCATAAAACCTACTAAAATTGGAAACATTCTTCAATTCATTGAACTTCTGTTTCATTTTGACATTTTCATATTGTTCTACAACAACTTTTTCTCTTGCTTGAAAATAAGATTAAGTAAAAACTTTATATAGACTTATTTTCATGATATAGTATTTACTGTAAAAACACAGTGCACATGTAAAATACTCATTAATGCATATTTTTAAATATTTCCCTATACCTAATTTTAAAGAAATGGAGCAGGTCAAAGTAATTTATAAATTTCAGAATAGAAATTTTACCCTTCAAATAGAATTTCAGTTGATAAAAAAGTCCAGTTCCAACAAATTTTAGCTCACACAGAAAAAAATTGAGAGCAAATTATTGTAAATTGGGAAATATTGGCCGTAGTTTTATTTTGATTTATTTGGCACCTCTCTTAAAAGTGTCAATATTAAACTCATCTAAAAATAACATTTTCCAAGAATTTAGGCAGCCCATTTATACATGTACATGTATATCAGTGTTTTGGTAGGTGTGGACAAAAACAAGCTTTATACCATAAAACATGTATGTGTCTGCAAAGCAATTTTAGTGACCCTTGGTTGTAATGCATAGTAATGAATATGCCACTGGTAGTGTTAGACTCTTTTTAGGATAATGAAGGATAGTTTGATTCCATCATTAAGATTACGCAAAAATTAAACACTTAAAATTCTGATTACACTAAAATTAAACATGCACAATTTGACAGAAAGCCACCAAAATATATCAATTTAATCAACCTACATGTACATGTATGTACTCTTCAAAATCCTAAGATATCAAAATAGTTCATAGCTTTGAAAATTTTAAACATGTACAGGGATACAAAGATATCCAACAACAATAAAAATTCCTCACCTTTCAGAGAATAAGTACATCGAAAAGACCAATTTTAGGAAAAGGTAAAGTAGGAACTCCACCTTAAATTGCCATTTCCTTCCGTAAAAACATTTAAAATAAATAAATGGATATGGAGAAGTTTGAAGCAAGCAAAAGTGTTTTGCTGGCGAGAGCCTAACCCTCAAAAAGAATGGTGATAAAATGCTTTAGAATGAGAAAGCTACAGTAAACTAACAAGTTTGGAAACAAATTTGCACCTTGCAAACAGTTTAATACCAAAACAAGGATCTTTTGATGCGTCGCTGTTTTGTCATGTATCTAAGTGTCCGCACTTTCTGTGATATAGATTTGGTAAAACCCCACTGAAAAACAGACAAATGAAAATTGTGGTCAGTTCCTAGTGATAATCACTTAACCTAAATAATATATGGCCTCTGGATTTGCTTAAGGGGGTCATTTTCACTGGTGATTAAGAATTTTTATCTTTTTAACTGCAAGTTCCCAAAACACTTGAGGAATTAAAAAAAAAAAAGTGAAATTAACACCTTCTCTCAATACTGACACGAATCTATTGGCTAAATCAGTGTTCTGATTATTTGTTTTAATTTAGTTTTATTCAATTTATTTGAATCAATATAGAAAACTTATTATCACGTTCATATCTGAAAAAAATAGGGTAAGATATCACTTATTTGTGCGATTTATTTCATCACACTTTTACCACAAACTATTGCATTGTGATCATGCACAAATATTACAGGTTCAATATGCATACTTAAGACCGAATTTTCATTTGCCTGTTTTCCATTAATTACGGTATCTCCATCCACCTTTGATGATGAATCAAATTTTTAAACATAAAATTCAATTGACATCTTCCATGTCAGACTAGCATTCATCTGTGCAATTTTACCAAAATGCATCAAGGGCTACTAAACTAATGCAGCAAAAATCCTTTAGGCAACTAATGGATAGATAGCTGGATGGATGGAAGTATTGTGAGCCAATTTTTATGGCCTCATTCCCCAAAGAAAACAACCTTATTTTGATAGAAGATCAGCCTACATACCTTTCACTTTCATTACAAAATACACAAATAGGTAGCATATTAATTTTTATGGAAACCTACCCATGGATTTGGTCCTCGAGTTGTTCCAACACAGGGATATTGCCTGTAAAATTTCTCAGCAAATGTTTGATAGTCATGTTTCCTAGGTACTCCTTTTGACAGCAAATGGTAGGCACATCGAGTAATTATCTTAGACCATAAGTTCCGAGAAGGTGGTCTATTATCTTCTAAGGCTCTACGAACTATTGGATCTTCAAACTCCGGCAGGTCTATATCTGTTGGTGCATTAGCTTGAAATAAAGGTGGTGGCAGACTGGGACCTCCTCCTTGATTAAAAGAATGATTATCATGCTCTGATAGGTAAGTACTTTCATTAGCTGATGTGTCATTGTCTGTGTCTCCAAATTTACCTACAAAAGGATAACACATTGGATGACATGTAAGAAACCTCATATTTATTGTTTAATGTACATGAATTCTTCTTTGTCTACAGATGAAAGACAATATTGTACTACAGCCTATGGACCATACCATGCATTAACCACTTCATAGTTTACAGTAAGATATTCCTTATTATCAGATTAAATTTATTTGTAATAGGCACTGACTATTGTAAATACAATAGATTTTCAGGATGTACTTATTTTCCCTCTTTTTGGGGTGGAAAGATGACAATGAATGCACTAAATGTTGCTGACAAAACATTGATTTATCATTAGGAACAGTTATCTTTTTTAAAACTGTAAAAATTTCTACTTGTGAAAATTAGCAACAGCAAAAATTAATACATTATCCATCTTCAACCATGACAACCGCTTTGTTCAACGTGCCATAGTTTTCCTTTCCTTTTTCATCTACCTCAAACTTGACATTTTATGAGCAACTCAGTCGGTGTTTCAAGAAAAGCAGAGGCTGTTTACCCTACTAGTGAACCTGGTCCTAATTTTTGACTGATGAAAAATTTTAGTTAGTAAAACCCTAAAAAAAATTGTTCAAAAACTTATTCAAATTTTGTTGCAATTAGTTTCAGCATGGGTCAACAGATTTTCACCAAAATTATATCACAGATAGATCTCATCATGGTGAATACTTTGAATCCATGTAAGAATTTGGTTAAACCTAACAGTTTTGGAGATTTATAAAAACAAGAGGCTCCCAGAAGCCTGAATCGCTCACCTGGTTGAATTTTGCCTTTCAAGGGCAGTAAATTAAACAAGTTGTCCAACAATTTTGACTCAAGAAAACTTTGATAGGACTTATCATAAGGATCATTTCCACAAATGAAAGTTTAAATCTATCATAGTTTTCAAAACATTGGCTGAAAACTATAAAAATTTTCCCCTGTCAACAGCAATAACTCTTATAAGAAGGCGTCTGACAAATTTTATGCCTGAAGACTTTTGTAGTTCAAAAAATAAGGATCATTTCAGCTATTGAAAGAATTTGGCTAAACCTAATGGTTTTGGAGATATATGTGAAAAACTACTGTTTGACCCCTATCTACTATTTTTAGTAACAGTGGCCATGTTTTTTGATGGATCAAAAAACCCCACTTCAATTCTACGCAGGATACCCTAAGGAACACTTATACCGAGTTTTGTTTCAATTGGTAAAACATTGTCAGAGGAGAATATTTTTGAAAGAAACAAAATAAAAAAAAATAGCAAAAAACGTTGAAAAAGGGCAATAACTCCAACATGGCTTTATAGATTAAAATGAAAATTTGACCGCAGACAGATCTCATCATGCTGCACACTTTTACCCATCTCAGAATTTAGCTAAACCTAATGGTTTTGAAGATATATGCAAAAAACTACTGTCTGACCCCTTTGTTTTATTTTTAGTAACAGTGGCCATGTTTTTCCACAGATCAAAAATCCCCACACCAGTTCTATACATGATACCCAAAGGAACATTCATACAAAGTTTGGTTCCAGTTGGTCAAATAGTGTCAGATGAGAAGATCTTTGAAAGAAATAACATTAAAAATAGCACAAAAATGTCAAAAAAGGGCAATAACTCCAATATGGCTGAACAGATAAAAATGAACATTTGACCACAGATAGATCTCATCATGCTGAACACTTTAACCCTGCTTTTTGACAGATCAAAAATCCCCACATCAGTTCTATGCAGGATACCCCAAGGCACATTCAAACCAAGTTTGGTTCCAATTGGTAAAAATGGCACATGTAAAAATGTTTAAACTGTAGTAAAGAATTCATACAATTTGTCCATGATGGGAGGTGTGCATCTTCAAAATGTGTATAAATACTGTGTGAAGTTGGAATAGTATACAGATTACATGCATGAAACCACAACATAATATGACAAATTGTTGTACAGTATTTATGTACATATTCAAAATGTGCGACCCTTGTGCCAAAAATAGACAAATTTTATTTTAATTTTTTCCTACTTTTTTAGCATGTTGAATTTATTCATTTCTGATTCTTATTTTATACTGAATCAATGGTATGAATTTAATTCTTTCCAAATATAGTCAACAACATTTGTTGTGATCAGTAAGCCAAGACCTTCCAACATTCATATGCCATATTCAAATTGAATGAAATAACAAAATTCTTTTTAAAAATTGATGAAAAAATAATTTTGGACAACAAATGAGATAAATTTTTGACTAAATGAAACTTAACTTTCGAAGATTTTTCTCAGATGGGAAAATTCATGCTCTGAAGTGAAGGGTATTATCAGAATTACCGTAATAAATACAAGTGTAAAGGAAGTTTTTGTAAGAACATTAATAAATAAATGATATACCATATTTCAAATGCTAGTAGTATACAGCAGTATCAAAATTATTATTATACCTATACAACAAATTGTAAGCTTCTTGCTCATTCAAAAAGGCTGAAGTCGTAACCCCAAAAACCAATACCAACCTTTCTTCTGTGGTTTGATACCTTGTATTGAAATTTAGAAAGATTAACCATGATTCAAGTTATAGCACGAAAACAGTGCATACAGACAACAAATACACAGCTTACGATAGCGCCATACCATTATATAACCATGGTGTGTTTGCAGTCATACAACGTCCTCCACATATATATAAACTTTCACTTTGTTTTTGAAGGTACTGATATTAATATCACTATATCTTACTCAATGCCTTCGTGTGCATGCATTATGTATGTCTGTACATAAAAAAACAATAATTCATTACCGGTTATATTTCATGTATTGCATTTCATTACATATTATGAGGGGTTTGACACATGCACAATTATCCTTCATTTTTGTCTATATGGGCATCCAAGAAGAGAAAAGATATACTCTGAATCAAGAATCTAAATGGGACATGTACCAATCACTACATATAACCAACTACAGCGAGGCACATGACATGCAGTATGATGTCCTTTATTTTTTCAGTGTTAAAAAATAACCAGAAACAAAACATATCAATAACAAGAGGCTCCCAGGAGCCTGAATCGCTCACCTGGTTAAATTTTTGCCTTTTAAAGGCAATAACTCTAACAAGGAGTTGTCAGACAATTTTGACTGTTTGATTCATTGAACTCATTTGTAAGCCTTATAATAAGGATCATTTCAGCAATTGAAAGCTATTAGCTAAACCTAACAGATTTGGAGATGTATGCAAAAATCAGCTGTCTGATCCCATTGTTCTATTTTTAGAAACGGCAGCCATGTATTTTCAGCAATCAAAAATCAGTCATTTCGTTAAGGATACCATATAAGACAAAAATGCCAACTTTCATTGAATTATGCATAATAGTTTCTGACAAGCAAATTTTTTAAAGTAATAACATCATAAACAGAAAAAAAACGTCCAAAAAGGGCAATAACTCCAGCATGGGTCAACAAATTTTCACCAAAATTTGACCACAGATAGATCTTTTCATGCTGAATAATTTTACCCAAGTCAAATTTGGGTTAAACCTAACTGTTTTGGAGATAAGCGCAAGAATCTGCTGTCTGACCGCTATGTTCTATTCTTAGTAACAGCAGCCATGCTTTATAACAGATCATTAATCCAAACAGTCATTTTGTTAAGGATACCCTTTAAAACAGGAATACCAACTTTCATTAAATTCTGTAATGTAGTTACTGAGGAGAAAATTTTTGAAAGTAATCACATCAAAAACAGCAAAAAACGTCCAAGAAAGAGCAATAACTCCAACATGGTCAACAGATTTTCACCAAATTTTGACCACAAATAGATCTCATCATGCTGAATAATTTTACCTCGTGTCAGATTTGGTTAAACCTAACCGTTTTGGAGATATATGCAAAAATATGCTGTCTGACCCCTATGTTCTATTTTTAATAACAGCAGCCATGCTTTATAACAGATCAAAAATCCAAACAGTCATTTTGTTAAGGATACCCTTTAAAACAAAAATACCAACTTTCATTAAATTCTGTACAGTAGTTTCTGAGGAGAAGATTTTGGAAGAAATAACATCAAAAATGGTAAAAGCGTTGAAAAAGGGCAATAACTCCAACATGGCTCAACAGATTAAAATGAAAATTTGACTGCAGATAGATCTAATCATGCTGAACACTTTTACCAATGTCAGAATTTGGCTAAACCTAACAGTTTTGGAGATATATGCAAAAAACTACTGTGCCTATGTTCTATTTTTAGTAATGGCAGCCATGTTTTTTTACGGATCAAAAATCCCCAAGGAACATTCAGAAAACACTTACAATATATGCCCAATCTAGATGAAGGTGCACATAAAATTTGAAATAAATCCATCCATTTGCAGCCAAAACTTATTTGACAAAAAATGTCTCTATCATTCCCATGAAATGGGATGTTGATTTTCAATAGCACATAAAATTTGAAATCCATCCATCCATTGGGAGTGGAGATAATTGCAAACAAATTTGGACAAACAGACAGACAAATTAATTCCAAAATACCAATCACTCATCAAGTGTAGGTATAACATAGTAATGTGTGACATGCTGAAGGATGAATAGACAATGGTATACATTAATAAGACATGTATATTAATACATGTATTGGGAAGAAATAATTACACATACTCATTATTGGGTTAAACTTTAATCATATACACATTAGAAAACTATCAGTTTGGTCTGTTCTACCATCAATTAACCTTGTAGGTCTATACCTTGTTTTATGCAACATGGTATTAGGGCTTCATCTGATTGATGAAAATCACACCACAACAAACTCAATGTTTTATCTGCAATGATTCATGTACATGTACAATAAAATTAGTCTTGGACTTGTTGTAATAATGCTGGATCTTATTCACAACAATAAATTCCGGCTTTTTTGATAGAGTCAATAATACACATTCAGACAAATTACTGTGAAAGTACTTTTTATTCATTGGTACCAATCATGGTGGTTTAGGGGAAAATGACCAGTTTGTACATTCTTGATTTCTTGGATTTGAGAACTAGATCATACAAACAAATTGGAAATTTCCTTTTCATTGGGAACCAAATTTCGTGATTTACCAAACCAACAAACCACGAAAATAGGTACCAAATGAACAATAATCCTTTCACAGTAAACTGTGATGGTCAATAATGCTGGATCTTATTCACAACTTGATGGCAACAATAATCCACATTTCGATAAATGGTAACTTTTTACAATTTATACAAATCGATAAATGGTAACTTTTTACAATTTATACAAAAAACAGGTATAAAAGTCGTAAAACGAAATGAAAGTATTTCAATTCCCTTGACATAGAAACATAACTGAACTCTGGTCACATGAAAAATATGTCAACAACATTATAAAACTGAATCTTTGGTATGATTACTTACAAAAAGTTAACAACATGCAAACAAATAAAAAATTACAATAAAAAGACAAACCACATAACTATTTCTATCAAATTTCAAGTAATTGAAAAATTAAGAAAAAAGATACCCATGTTTTGGCAAGTACTTCAATAGAAGATACACAGGTTGTTTTTTTAGGCCCAATGATTTGTAAAATAAAAATAACATTTGGATTTATATCACAATAAGATACTTTAACCACCTTACTTTCCCTCCATTCTTGTTTTATCAATAATTTAACAAGCAGATCAGTATAAAAAACATTTAAATTTTATCAATATCTAAAAAATAAAATCAAACTAAACCATTAAACATGTCATAAAAGAGGGTCATTGCTTTATACCAAGCAATTATATTACATATGTTTTGTCATTATTATTATATTTTCAAATCAAAATTATAAAAATTTGAACGAATTAAGTTTCGTTTCCTGCTACCAGCAAGAAAAAAGTAATGAAGGTAGGTAGGGAAATAGTTTTATTTTTCAAAAACATTTTAAAGTTAATGGGGAAGCAAGCAATCTAGACTTTAGCAGTGCTTAAGCCAAAATGGTCATAAAATTTTAGGGGTAGCCACAAAAAACCAGGGTTATTAGGGAAGCATGAAAAAGACATATTATTATATTTTTTTTCAACCTTATTTATAATTGTCTCCGAAACAGAAAACCAGGTTTTCTGATTTAAGTTATTGCCCTTCCTAAATTAACCTTAAAAAGGACTACTGTTACTTATACAGGAAATAAATAAAAGAAACACATAAAATAAAATTCAGTGCAATCATTCAAATTTTTTCTTGTCCTGTCCACTTCTTCCTGACTTTTCTAACAGCTGTAATTGCGCTTGTAGAACCTTCTTAGCCCGCCATGCTCTTGTACAAAGATTATCACTAATAGCTTTATATACTTTAGGTCTGCTGTGTCTTCCATTGTGTGTGCAAAAATCTAAAAGGAGACATTTTCATATAAATTAATTTTTGTAATCTCCAAACAAGCTTCACATTCACAACAGAGAACTATTCATATTACAATTCTGCAATTTTTTCCATCCAATCATTTCATAAATGTCCATGATCTTCTTTTGGCTCTCCATTCCCGCATTGCTAAACTATCTCTTACTGCCTTTTTAACTTCTGCATTTGAATGTCTTCCTTCTTTGACACAAAATTCTAAAATAAAGATGGAAATAATTTCAAATTTGCTGCTTAGTGACTTCCTGCATTGTCTGTTATATACTTTAATGTTGGGAAATAAATCCTTTGAATTCTGTAAATGGAAATAAAATCGGTCTTCCATTATTTTAGTTTTTAGATGTATACATTTGATGTCGTTTCATAACTTTCATAAATTGTTGTTTGGCCCTCCATTCTCGCATACCTAAACTGTCACTTAATGCCTTTCTAACTTGTACTTTAGTGTGCTTTCCTGACTGGACACAAAAGTCTAAAAATAGATGAAAACTCAGAAAAATATTAATTCTTAAGATCCTCGTTTCCAAAGACAATCCTGAGTACGACAAGTTCAATATTGTTCCTCACATATGATTTGCTTACAAATGTATTTAACACTAATTAATTGTTGAGGAATTTGAGGTTTCTCAGAATTTTTCCGCGCTCACTTGAGGTACGATTTGTAATGCTACTTCCCAAGACTTGTCGAACTTGTCCTCTTGTATGGCGACCATTTTGTTCACAAAAGTCTAAAAAACAGATAAATGCAAAAAATCAAGATCTATCAATTCTTTTCACTTTTGCCAAAAGTCGTTGCCTTTCTAAAGATGTTGCTTTTGAAACAGTACTCCCCATAACTTGTCGTACTTGAGATCTTGAGTGTGGACTATGAGATGTACAGAATTCTAAAAAACAAGAAGAGCTATTTTTTACGCCAATTTTGTTTTATATCAAGCTGTACATGGTATACCTATCATGCCTCTTTAGAAGACCACCAACTAATACAAACACTAATGTTATATGCTACCCTGTCTTTTAGCTTTCTATGTATTTTTATTTCCCCTTTTTAAACTTTTTCTTCTTTCTTCAATCGTTTATACTAGCAACAAATAAAAACCTCCATAAACAACAACTTATTTTTTGGCTCAAATATTCAGTAGATATAAGTTGGCTGGTCAATATGATACAACTTTTTTCAGGATTGTAAAAAAAATAATTTCCACTTCTTACCTTGCTAGTCATAGAAGCCTCTGAAATTTATTTTTTTTTCCATATACTTTTTCCTACTGTGTGTCAGTGAAGATAATTTCTTTAGTTTTCAAGGTATATTCACATCCATGCATTTCTTAAGATAAAAAACTATTCTTAGGACCAAAAAGAATCAATATTAAAATGTGTGAAAAATGGCATACATGTACTCTTAAAATGTTGTGATGCAAAGATGACATCGTCAGAGTACATGCTTTTGTGAAAGAGGAAAAATAAACTTAATATACAACAAAACCTAAAATTATAACGATCATCAAGGATTACAAGAAAAAGAAAAGGATTAATCATAAACAGTTAATCAGTATAATTTTGAACGGCAACATCACATCTTGTTGTTTGACAACTGATTGGAAAATACAAGCTTTTATCTTTTTAGTCATTTTTTTTTAACAAATTGAAAGCTTTCATCAGATACATGTAAAACACCCTTATTTCTGAGATTATTTAAGCCAAACACTACCACTACTACCCAAAAAATCAGGTCTTCTATAAACGTATTAATTTCCACTTTATAGATTCTGTCATCACAGCTATCAATTTTTGCAGTTTCAAAAAATGATAAGTGTTACATTGTGTCAAAAGTTAATTTCATGAGTACTATTTTTCACACTTTTTGCCTACCAAGAAAACTGCAAAATTAATACATTTACAGTATCACGTCAACAATTTTTAATTAATGGTGGCATAATATTGTTCTAGGATCTGAGAAAATGAAAGGCTCAAAACGGAAAAGCTGAAAATTGTCCCTCAGGAAATTTCCTTTTTTTTTTTTCTGCTTGGTGAGTGAAAGTGGAATAAAATTAAAAAATTTAAAAAACTTTGCCTCAACTGAACTTCCCTTTAGATGGGAATGCTTGAACACTTATTTCGGCAGACAAAAAATATTACTGTGAATGCAGAAACCATTGAATGCATTCATTATTTTGATTTTGTAGTTTTAGTCAAAAATACTATTTGATTTTTAAGCTCACAAAAAAATCCCACTAGTTACGTTACGATTCTTAATTATTAAAATCTTAAAAAAACATCACAATTGTTTCTGAATTTACAGTATACACCATATCTTTATTACCTAATATAGCCTCTATTATTTGTTGATTGAGTATTTTTTTCCCTCTAAGCTTTCCACTCTTGGACAAAGTCGCTCCAATTAGTTCTTTTCTAGTCCAAAACACATTCAACAGAAATCTAGCCATTTTTTCTCCATTGTAAGTTCCTGCTTGGTTCTCAGTTCCCACAGAAAAGGTTTGTGCAACTGTTTTCTCATAGACATAGACTCCACTACCATTGACAAGTTCAACCATCTGTAAACAATATAAAATCTTTATCCCTGCACCAATATACCATGCATGGCAAGGTTGCTTTCAAAATCTTGAAGACAGGAAATCCATGTACTGTATTACTACATGTATGTGTAAATAATAGATTGATATGATATGGTTAAGATAGATTTTTTTAAGAATAGTTAAAATAAGTATAAGCTCATTATGATTAAGTCTACATGTATATTTATCTCAAATTTTCACTACTAGGAATCAGTACAAAAAAGGTATTTCACAGGTGTACATCATATACCCTAGAATAATGTTTTAAATAGGCACATGAACTGACTGAAATGAGGATGAAGGTCTAATTGTAAAAACACTTGATTAACTTTGACACATGCACATAAAACTGCATGAACAAACCTGATATGCCTTTGCTGTTTCAGGATCTACAAGACCTTGTTTAGGTTGTCCTGTTGGCTCTAGATCCTTACGCATTGTAAACCTAGATGGCTTTGGATGAACTATTGAGCTGACCATTGCAGATTCTATTCCTATCTGAACATCTGTTGGAACAGATCCATCTGTTACCATTGATGTGTACTGTGGTGGTAACTGTGTGCTATCAATGGGAGGTCCTGCAACACAGATAAAACAAGCCAATTAAGTAGGGAGTATAGACATACAATGTACATGTTTAAAATACTACAAGTCCATTTAGGTAAACTCGGCGGGTGTTTCTAGAAAAGCAGAGGATGCTTACCCTACCGGTGCACCTGGTCCATGCTCCCAGATTTTAGTGGAGTCTGAGTTGCTCATTTGCTTTTGTTACTTTGTATGTATGATTTTAGTTACTTTATGTTCTTGTTGTGTGTGTCTGTTTTCCATGTCTGGACTTTGTCCCTGATTAAATTCTTTTGATTACCACTTTAACCTTGGTTCCCCTGATTACTCTTCTACAACAAATTGCTTCTTGGTATTACAGTTAAACACTATAATGCTATAAATGTATCAAATAAAAGACAATGAACTTCTGCATGATATAATCAAATATTAAGGACATGTAGAGAATGAACATCAGAGAAATACATGTACTTGAAATGTGTACATGTACATACAAAATCAGATTTTGCTTCATATTCTATTTTCATCAGATGAAATAAGTTTTGTAACAGCTTCATATTGTGTGATAATTCATCCTTTTTTGTCACATATCAACATATTAGAACACCACCACTGTATCATAAAAATGAACTTTACACTATCATCTCACAGTCATTCAAATACTTTATTTTTTACAATGTAGTTGCTACTAAAAGTTAAATACAATGTATGTTGAGGAAATTTTCTAGTTAATCATACTTATCTTTTATCTTGTTCTATTTGTATCAAAATCTTTGATGCAGAATTCTTTGAAATGAAGTCAGGAAAAATCCATGACAAGAACAACCGAATGCCCATATCGTCCACGATTTTTATGGCAAAAAAATAGCGTAAAAAAATATTTGCTACACGATATCGTTACTATAAACGTAAGGAAGACACAAAAGAAATAAATTGTGAGTTTCAGAGGAATCTTTTCATGAATATCATATATAGTATATATTATTTTTTATCATTATTTTTACGCAAATACATGTAGTTGCAGAAATGAAGGAAGTTTTCTTTTATACATCATGACATTTCAATGAGTACCCAAAGCGTCCTTTGCTACCATAAAAAGCTTTAAAAATATTCACACTTTACACAGTATATAAACAAGAATCATGGTCCAATGTGACATTCTATGCTCTGTTTAGAAAAGAAAAATATTGCATAAAAAAATTATCAACTTTGACGATTTGGGTACAGTGGACGATTTGGGCACTTTTTACCATATCAATGGGAAATTTTGACACATTTAAAGACCGATCTATCATTTCAAATTAGACATGACAATAACCAGACTTTTCTCAAGCAAGATACATTAACCTCATACATATTTTATTCTTCACTGGGAGATTTGTTCATTTACATTGAAAGTACATGTATGTGAAGTAAGCTAACAGAGTTGGCCAACAGGAGATTCTTTCAACCTTCTTTTGAATAACTCATAATTACCTGTAAAGAATGAATCTGTAATATGACACTCTTCTTCTGTATCTACCTGTTCTATTTTTATTTCTGTAATATCTGATGAAGAATGACTATGAGATTCTTCCCTACTAATATTGTCTATGTTTGCATGCAATGCTACAGGCACTGCAGGTTTTGTTGGTGAACTTTGCTGAATATTTTGTCCATGTGACTGTTCAACAAAACTTGAATGACTAGAGTTAGATATTTGCACATTATCCTGTACCCTTGATGGCAAAGTCTGAATTTCCATTCTAGATACTTGTTGACTAGAGGTAGGATCTGTTCGGATTTCATTAAATTTCACAGCTTGCGCAATCATTTCATCTAAGTTTGATGTAGTTGGTGGCTGCGACTGAGTAGTTGCTATTGTAGGTGGAGCACCAAGAGCAAAGCTTCGACTAGAAAATGTTGACACAGTTCTCGGCACTGATGAAATGTGCCCTGCTGAAAATGAAGGCATAGTCCCTGACGCTGATGAAATATGCCCTGTTGAAAATGAAGGCATAGTCCCTGGTGCTGATGAAATATGACCTGTTGAAAATGTTGGCATCGTTGAACTTTGTGTAGAGGTATAAAGAGCAGTACCAACTATTGGAGGTTTATGTTTAGACTCATTGTGAGTATAAGACTGAATGGGAGTACTTGTTTTGCTGACTGTTGAGTTTGTCAAAAACATTTTCTCGGTGGGTGAAACGGGATCAATTTCTATGACAGTCTCTTTCCTTCCAATATCTCTATTAACATTAGCACTGGATGAAAGCTGGCGAGAAATGTTTTTTTCCTGTCTATTTAAACTTACTGAAGCATTCCCCCTTCTATTTACTTGAGACAAGTCTGACTTACTTCCTCTCCTATTGAGTTCAGCATGGGACAAGTCAATAACACCCACTTCACCTCGAATTGGCTCACTGTCATCGACCGTCTCAGATTGTCTCTGCCGTTTAGATGCTGGTGAGGCATGGATATCAGAGTAAAAGTTTGTGTCATGTTTATTACATTGCCGACAAGGGGCTGGAGAAGGGACTACATCACTGGAGGTATCATCAGCAGCTATCCATTGTGGTTTGGTCTTTGTTTGGTGATCTAAAGATAACAGAGGGGTAGTAATATGTGTACAATGTACATGTATGTCAAAATAAGTTTAATTATATTGTGTTTGATTTTTTCCTCTGTATTGGTGATAATCTACTGTTGACAAAAGGGTGACTGACCTTCACATAAAAAAAACACTTGTAACCATTGCATGGGGTAAAATGAAGACATGAAACAAAAAACATGTAATTCACTTTTCACTAATTAGGAAATATAATAACTGGTGTAGAATAATGGAAATTAAATTTTATTTTTGGTAGTATTTATGCTACTTAAGTATTCAGATAAATTTATTTGCGTAGACATACAAAACACAGAGTTCAGAGAAAAAAGGGGAAGCAAACCAGGGCCAAGCAATACTACAATATTAATATGATGTGTACTCAATAAATTATCATTTTATTATTTTTTAAGAAATCGTGTTCTTACCAAGCACCATATAACCTTTGATCTTGAACTCAGATAATTTAAGGTCCAACCACATGACAAACTGGGTCAGTGTCCATGGCTGGGCTTCTTTCACCAGTACTGAGAAGTCTTCTTTAATCTTACAAAGGTCAATCATCTCTTTTTTTCATGGGTAGTCTTGTAATTTAGTAACTGAAAATATTAGAATTTTAAAAACATTTTATCACAAGTCAATGAACACCATATACAATGCATGTAAGCTTGTCAGTGACCCCGCTGCCTTAACTGTAATATGTTATTGTTAACTTCATTTTTTCAATCAGCTGATTGCTATTTTCTCCCTTATCTCTATGCATACTGTTTGGTGTATTTGGCAATTACTTGATCTATTTTTAAAACTGTATTATCTTTGTTTGAAAGAGCAAATAAGTGTTAGCCACATAATACAGCATGCCCACTGGTTTTTGCAAATGGGGGTACATGTACCCCCTGACCTATGAATTTGGGGGTACTGAGGTTTTATTGAGGGTACACATGATCCTGAAATCAATGTCATGCAAAAAGGGCAATGTAGAATAGAAGACTATAATAATTGAGTATGTTTTGTCATTTTGTATTTCTTTTTAGCATATGTTCACAGTTAAATAGAATAACATATACATTTCAATACTTTATTTTGTTCAACTTCAAATTAAAGTTCAGCATCATAATAATAAATGTAGTTGCATGGATAGTATTGTTTATCAGCATTAAATCTGACTGCAGCTTGTCCTACAACCTCATCCCTATCACAGCCAGAATGTATTACTTTAAATGACTTCTGCGATTGGTCAAAGATACCTAAAGCAGCCAATGAATCTACCCGATATACTGAGACTTTATTATTTAAAACGACTTCTGCGATTGGACTTAGGTATCGAAAGTAGCCAATTAAATCGTCTGATAAATTCAGACATATTTTACTTTTACTTTAGATGTCCATAAAAATATTTTCGGATAGCGATGTATTTTGACTATGAAACATGGCATGGAATACCTGAAATTCAAACACTGGAAATCCATTAAAATAAAAATAGGGCATTATTATTTTCCGTGCATGAACATTTTGACTTCTGAAATTGTACGTATGTGATTTTTATTATACGTGAAATATGTACTGCATAACGTGAATGGCCATGCTGTAATGCTAATCCCATTCTTGTACTGCAGGCAAAACAGTTGAGTACTCCCTATGTTTACCACGTGCAGGGCTCAAGCTACTTCCTAAAAATTCAGTGAGTAACGTCCACTTTCAGAGAGATATTAAGAATCTAACTCCGCTGGAAAAGCAAGACAGAGAAATCTCAGACCCCCAAGGACAAGTTTTCAAGTTTTTTTAAAGCATTGAAATCTTACCAGAGGGTTTCTCTGTTTTCACTGGTGTGTTTGATTCTTTACCCCACTTTTAGAATCACGACCTTAAGTAGAATTCAAAATGTGAATACATGTATGGTCCCTGAACTGACCCACACAACTACTTGTCGGATCAATGACCACTGACTGATTGATCATTGATTGATTGATAACCGATGACAGATCTGATCGTTGTTTTGTTATGTAAAATGATGGATGATTTGTTGATATAAATTTTAAAATTTCCATTGGAAATAATCCCATATACATTCGAACTTCACTCGCTCCAATCAGAAGGCTCGAACACCCGGGATTTCTCGAACACAATTCAAAGTACCAAAATTTTCTCCATATAATCAATATAAATAACCTTGGATTTCTCAAACACTCCAACTGACTAGTCGGTCCATTCGGTAATAAATCTTAGAGAATAACCTTCACCAACTCAAATTCGTCAGCAATTTTGTCAGCTTGGGTAATAAAAGGTGTGAAAAACTGAAACCCTATCATTACTCAGTGTCATTTTAGTAAATTACAGCTAAAATTTAAGTCATCACTAATTAGGTAGCTTTGATCTTTAACACAACACTGATTGTAGTTCGAGAATGTTCCAAAGTCGGTATGATAAAAGCATGAAAGAAAATCGGATGAAACAAATTATTGACCAAGAAACTCGAATTCTGAACATTTTTAAAATGTCCACAAATCAACATAATCTTCTGAAAGCGAACGAAAAAGATCTACAAACTAACAAAACTTCGTAGAAAGTAGGCAATTTCTAACGATAAAGTCGAATTCGGACCAACACAGAAAAAAAATCTGGAAATATACGAACTTCAATTTCTGGAACTCCCGATAACTTGAACAGATTTCAATGGTCCCTTGGAGTTCGAGCTACCGAGGTTTGACTGTACAACTGTATCAATTTTGCCTTAAATTTAAGATTTCAAATCCACATATTATATTTTGTTAAAAATGAAACAAATTTAAAGTACAAGTCATTAATTGATGATTGAATTTATTGCATTAAGTAAATATGTGTCTAAATTGACACATGAAACGATATCCTCAAAATATATTGACCGCTCTGTGGTCAAGTGATGCGATCACCGGTTTAATGGACTGATTTGACAGATGGATGACTAATCGGAAACTGATCAATCAAAATTGTAGTTGCACGGATCAGTTCAGGTACTGTATAAATGTACCATTCTCACAACCACGGGTGGTCCAAATAGTAATGTCGTCCAGGGTGATACATTTGCTGATGCTTTTTTTAAATCTGATGTTTATGCCTCACTAACAACAGGATGCAACCAAGCAAAATAAAAATTATCCTCCAAATGGCAAATGATAGCATAATTATTCGGACTAATCTGGACTTCAAGCCAGGGGCTTGTGCCTGTAAATAACACTCTGGTCACATATGGTGACATAATATCATTGAATTACGAACTGAGGCAAGGATATAGTGTCCATATAATTAATTACATTGTATGGACACTATGTTCTTGCCCTTGTTCGTGATTCAACTGTACAGCCTACAGGCTATACTCTATAGCGCCTGCGATCTGGTGCTATGTGTGCAATTTACTTAAAATACTACGCAAAGTTTTTGTCTTATTATGTTTAATTTTGTTTATGAAATCTTATTAGAAAATAACCATACTAAGATAACCGATATCTGTTTTTTTTTTCTTTTGTATCTCAAAATCTCAGACACCTGCTACTGGTCATTTCCTGTAACGTAGATGTCGCCTCAGCGCGTGGTTTCGACTGGTTTCTTAACCAAGAATTTTTCATCAATTGCTCTTGATTGCATAATTTAAATATTTTGAAACCAGTTGAAGAATTACAAATAAGGTCGAAGCTGCTTGCTTGCCGCTCGTCACACAGTCAGACTCTGACCATTTTGGTGTGTATGTAATGCATATGTTTCTAAGTATCAATGTACTAATTAATTTTTATTCGAACAAATGTACTTTTTATTCCTATACACATACACGAAATCTCTGCAAATCGTAACTGGATTTCTATTATGTACAGTAATTTACACTCTTTTCATCGTTAATATTCTTTACAAATTTTTCATGCGGTTGTTTGAAAGGCATGGACAACCCAACAGTGTATGTAAAACGTAAATGCCCGTTACCATTTGGTCCACTGTTGCTGAACAGAGGCTATTGATGAAACCTTCCTGTAGGGACTTCAATTTAACAGTATAACAGGTCAGGAAGAACCACTAATTCATATGTATATAATTGATGTACTATATCTCAACTGATATATAATCCACAGATTGACATATACAAGGATAGACCAATTGATATATAATTTACTATTTTCTCACAAAACATCTTTAATTGGAAAAGGAGCATTCTTTTCAGGAAACCATGCTGAAGTGTTACATTTCTGTCATTTCAGGTTCTAGATGATAACACATCATGTTGCATTTAAATGAAAATTGCATTTGTATGTTTACCTATTGTTATTTTATCCATTGCATTGACCCTAAGTACCAGTCAATGGAAGAGTAATCAAAGGAACCAAGGTTATAGCGGTAATCAAAAGAATGTAATCCAGGGACAAAGACCAGACATTGAAAACAGACATACACAACAAAGAACATTAAGTAACTAAAATCATGCATACAAAGTAACAAAAGCTAATGAGCAACTCAGACTCCACTAAAAACTGGGAGCATGGACCAGGTGCACAGATAGGGTAAGCGTCCTTTGCTTTTCTAGAAACACCCACCGAGTTGCTCATAAAAAGTGAAGTCCAGAGTAGACAAACAAGGAAAGGAAAAATATGACCCGCTGAATAAATCAGTTTTCATGGTGCAGATGGATACACCAAAACGATCCACAAGTTCATGATGACGACCATAAAACTTCTGTAGTGATGACTTCAATCTTGTCTTAGAAGCCTATTTTTTGGAGTTCTAGTAGTGTGATACAAAAAGTCTGCGTAGTTTCAGCAAGCTCTGGCATAACGTATGAGTTGTGATACGAATACTCCATCAAAGGTGCTGAAGGGATGTTGCCACAGATGAAAGTTGACAATTTTGAATGGAAAGTCATCACGTTTGTCGTAAAGTTTGGTCAATAGTTTTCCTTTATCAATAAAACAATAATGTGTGCGGTCAAGTGAACATGAGTTTCACTCAACAGGTAAGAGCCAGGTATTGTTCAATTGAATAGGAACATACTGACCCTATATAAATACTTGATCATCATTATTGAAGGTCACTGGAACAGTTGAAACAACAAAAGAAATATTGTAAACAGGCAAGCTCAAGAAATGCAGCATGCTTCAACAGAAACAAAATACATTTTGGGCTCAGTGAGAATCATATATAGGGTTTTGTTTTGAAAAGTGATGCACAATTCTAAAACAAAGATTTAATTTGGAAAAACAGTATATTATACATGTATGTCAATTGGTCTATCCTTGTATATGCCAATTGGTGGATTATATGTCAATTGAGATATAATATGGCAATTAGTGGTTCTCCCTGACCTGTATAATGTACACAACATGGTACAGTCACAAGGACTGTTCCAGTCCTTATACATGTATTTCACACAGTCCCTAAGCTACATATAGGTAATCTTAAAGCCTGTAAGCTTTACTTTTGACTAATGCATACCACAGGGAAGAGAAATTATTCAGGATTGTAAAGTTCTAGAAGTTATCAATATATGATGAAAATACTGAGGAAGGGCGTGTTTTAAAATACTAAAATATACAAAATGCAATAAAAATGTCAAAATTAATCAGTGCTTATTAGTTATCAGTAACTGACCCCCCAAAAAATAATGAAATTGGTTGACTTTTAACTGTTAATTTTACTTTCATTATGCAATAAAACTTGTATTATTTCAAAGCGGTTTCTTTGATTTTTAGCTCACCTACACAACTCTTCTCCTCTGAAACTACTTGACTGATTAGAACCAAATTTGGTATAAATGTTTTTTAATTTGGGGTATCCTGCATAGAACTGATGTGGGGATTTTTGATTCATCGAAAAACATGGCAGCTGTTACTAAAAATAGAACATAGGGGTCAGACAGCAGATTTTTACATATATCTCCAAATCTTTAGTTTTAGCTAAATCTTGACAGGGTAAAAGTGTTCAGCATGATGAGATCTATCTATGGATAAATTTTGGTTTTAATCCATTAAACCATGTTGGAGTTTTTGCCCTTTTTCAACGGTTTTTGCTATTTTTAACAAACACACTTAGCCAATTTACCCATATTTAAAAAAAAAAACCAAACAGTGTAGTAACTGCAGTGTTCTATTGAGGTTATCAGTGTTCTAGGATTTTTCAGAAATTTAGGTTTCCTCGGGGAAAAATCCATGTAAAATCAACTTTCCCACAGTCCATGACTGATTTCCTAACAAAACAAATCCTTACAGCATATGAAGTTTTCAACTTGCCACAGGAAAGTGTAACTAAGTACCTATCTTTCTCTGACACAAATTTCAATTGCCCCGGGTAACGGGAAATAGGAATTCTAGAACATTGATTATTACAAATGACTCTCAGCTCTAGTATACATGTACACTCCATGTATAGATGCAATGTATTTCACTAATGCTCAACAACAAATAACCTTCATAAACCTGTAAAAACGTGAATTTTTGGTCATATGTCTCTTGCCCTTACAGACATCCTTAAATAATTTAATGTAAAGTATGTGGATTTATCTTTCTCCAACTCTTAAGCAGGTGATTAAAAAGCATTTGACTTTTTAGGGTTTTTGATATATCAAAATACCTTATGTTGCTGGTTCCACTACTGAACACTACATTAACTATCCAGTTGAATAATATTCTATTATTTCTGCAATAATATTTAGTCCTAAGAATTGAACTGAAAATTTGAGGGATTCCTTTTTGGATGTTTAGTAATAAATTAGCAGTTTGGAAATGAAGTACTTGCAGTTATGTGTCAAGAAGCATTTCATATGCTACGCATGTTCAGTTTAATACAATTAATTATTGGTCAAAATCTCTGTCCTATCGTCAATATTTTATGATTTATAAACAGGAATTGAAGAACAGTGGTTTTAACCAAGTAAAATTAGTGGGAAAATTCAAATTGATAAAAAGTGTCAAGTTTTAAAATCTTATATTGATCAGGGAAATTATTTTCATAATCTGAAATTGGTTCCATTTAAGTATAATTACAGTGTAGGATAATACACTGTTGAAATGCTTCTGAATGTGATTGCAAATTAACTTTTGAACGGGTTTGAAAATTAGGCAAAAGTAAATCAGAACAAAATTTGTAAATGTGTGTGCGTTTGATACTATTTAACTGTCGATTCCAGTTTTTAACGTTAGAAATCAGTAGCACTTTATGTACATATTAGGAAAAACAGTTATAAATAATATGAGGAATGCAAGTGTATGATTACAGTGTTATTTTACATCATGTTTGTTCATGCTAAAATGCTAATACGGAAAACCTGACCGCAAACCATAGTGGTGCACCGTGTTGGGAAAGAAGCCACGTTCCTCACAGGTTAAAGAACCCTACTGTGGTATTCCCCCGGAGTAGGAACCATAGGGCTCCGCCACAGGAGGCCAAATTTGCCGACCCTACCTACCTCTCCCTATTTCCAGTGGCAATCAAAATTTGTCAACCCAATTGTCCTTGTGTCCCATCCCTTTTTCATTTCATCATCATTTCATGTTCATTTTATCATCAATTTCATGTTCATCGTCTGAATATAGCTGAAATATTGCTGCTCGGACGTTAAACCGCAACAAACAAACAAACAAACTAAAATTTTCACAAGAATAAAAAAAACAACAGTGCTATCAGCACTTTGATTAATCACCAGGTGATGATTAAAATTCTGCGAGAGTTTTCATGCCATTTTGCATTTTTTAAGTCTTCTTCAGATTTCATGGAAGAAACCAATTCCTCTTCAGTTCATTCTTGCTTTAAATTATCTTTCCACTCTATGGTAAAATTAAGATTTTAACATGCTCACTAAAATTTTAATTTTTAAACCACTCTTTACTGAAAGAGAATCTATATACATGTATAAATTGTCTGTTATTATCTTTTTGCCTCATGTCTTCATGTCTTATTATATCCTTATTTTATTTTGACTATTCCTGATTACATCATTCCAAAGTAATTTATCATTTCCCGTTAAGATTCTGCTAAAGTCAAAATCTAGGACATGAATTGTCAAGATAATTTTAGTCAAGATTGCAATTATTATGTTACTGAAAGGTTTGCTTAATGCTTCTTTATAAAATATTCTACATATATGCATGTTTCCTTCCTTCACAAAACATGTTACTACAGTCATACATGAACGTGTATTATGATAACAACAGAAGTGTAAACATCAAATTTTAAATTAAACGTACAGATTTACCAGAACAGAATTTTGTTTGGAAAAGCAAATATGCTGTAGCCTACATGTAAATATTTAGTGCAGTGCAAGCTACATGTAGCGATAATTTGTGACAAATTGCCAGATTTGAATGAAAATTTTAATATTTTATGTTTGATGTTTGGTATTTAGCTGGAACATGGCTTAAAATACCTCAATTCGTCTAAATTAAAAGAATTGGCAATTTGTCAAGAAAATAAATGCAAGCTTGCACTGCATAATACATTTAGAAACAGGACTATATGAATTTCAATCATCAAATATTGTTTCTGACAACTGTAGATTTATTATAAGATATTTCCCACTTTTGTTGCTAATATTATATAAAAGTTACAAAGCATTTTTTCTTAAGTTTGACTTAAGTTTGTGTGTTAAGTACATATAAAGATGCATTTACATTGTAGCAATGTTTCAGCGCTAATTTAATGTATTACTAAAGCTATGAATGAAAGCATTTCAATAAGGAATGTCCTAGATATTGACTTTAGCTGAACCCTAAAAAAAATTATACATAAGAAGTCGTTAACAAATTCAAAACTAGTATCACATGCATGTGTTACTCAACAATTTATGGCCAGTGGTTAGAACTTTTGAACATGTAAAAAAAATTTAGAATCTTCTTCATACAAGTACATGAGAAAGAAACAAAATACTGTTGTACAGATATAAATTACAGATAAAACAGGTATTTAAACCTAAAAGCACTCAAGTTTTAATGATTCAGGTAGCATTGGTAAAGGTCAAAGAACTATTTTATGACTGTTCATCCCATGGTCTGATAGCCATCCAGCTATTTACCAGCCATGAAATTGTCAGAATTTTTCAAATTTCTGACATGTCGGAATGGAACAATTGTCATCATAAGACTCTCTACTGTAGAATAAAGGTGTTTGTCAACAAATTAAGATTATTATGTGTTCAGCAATATTACCTAAACCAGAATCTACAATATTTGGCATAGAGGGAATTGGATCACAATGTCTTAGGGCATGTATTTTTGCTTTCTAATAAAGTCACAATGATTATACATTTTTAACCTTTATGATTTCAGAGAACCAATTCTTACAGTCTATGTAAAGAGTGACGCAATGATAGACCTGAGTAAGATTAAAGAAGACTTCTCAGTACTGGTGAAAGAAGCCCAGCCATGGACACTGACCCAGTTTGTCATGTGGCTGGACCTAAAATTATCAGAGTTTAAGATCAAAGGTTATATGGTGCTTGGTAAGATGTGACTTTTTGAAAAATTAAACAGATGATGTTTTGGGTTTTTTTATTCTATGTTTATGGTTTGTTTCGAAAGATGTAACTTATACATGTATATTACTTTTATATTTTCTGCCAATTCGATTTTGATATACAAAAAATGTTTCCTGTTATAAAAAAAAGATGGATAATGGAAAGAGTGACTGAATAAGTTTCTAATGAAATGTGTAATTATATTAGTATAGTACTGACAAAGGACAGATTTTACCAGTTTTATGAAGTTTTATAATTTAGCTCTTTAGTTATTGATCAGTTCAAATTTTGAGAAGGTACAGCATCTTCTGTTTTGAAAAAAAACATAATATTTCTATGCATGTACATGTATTACTTGTGTACATATACAAATGTAGGTAGTGCAGTACACTGTACATTTGTATGTGCAATATATTAAATAGTGCTCTTTGGAAATAGTAAAATGTACATTGTAAATTGAGATATCAGGATGGTCTTACTCCAGCACTGAACATGCATTTGTTATTTTTTCAATTTAATTTTAGACCACAATGTAAAGACTAAGCCAAAATGGTTAACAGATGATGTGGGCAGTGGTGAGGCCACGCCTTCTCCTGCTCCTTGTCCACAATGTAGCAAACCTAAACGTGATGAAAGACAGTTTTACTCAGACATTCATGCTTCACCATCAGAATTACAATATAGAACAGTTACAAAAAGTGCTCAGAATCAGCAAGAAAGTGAGGATAACATTCGTGGTGAAATTGGTGTTATTGACTTATCAGAGGGGCTAGTTCAAAATAAAAGTACCTCTCAAGTGTCACCTGGTGTGCATAGTCCTCAAATTCAAAATGTCAGACAAATTTCTCAACAAGACTATCATATGACTGAAGGTGCTAAATCCAAGGACAGTAGCAGGCATCATCAAACAGAAGTAATAGACATTGATGCCCCTGCTCAACCACCTCAAAAAAGACGTATTGTTTTACCAATTGTTAAAACATTTCATAAGACAAGTACGCCAATATCTAGTGCTAGATTTCCACCAAAGCCAAAATCGAAACCTAGGCCTGTTCCTCCTTTGATGATTGGCCCTGTTTATACTACAACGTCATCAGCTACCATGCCTACATTTTCCTCTACATATACTTCACAATCTAATAGAACTGTACCGGCTAGCAGAAGTTATGCATTAGGTGCTCCTCCGGCAGTGACAACAACATCATATTCATCATCAACTAGTCTTGCAGACTTTCAGAATTTAGAAAATTTGATTACTCAAGCCATTCAGAGTACAGATTCACTCTCATCACAACAGTCATCAACAAATATCCCATCACAGAAATCTGATTACAATCAACCTTTGCAAGGACAACCCAGGAGAGGTTCACAACCTGACATTTCAAGTGGTGTCCAATCAAACATTTTGCCCATCTCTCAAACAAGTTTTAATACCTCTAACTCTGTAACAATATCTCAGTCAAGTTTTAGTAGTGGGGAATTTGACAATAATCAGCATTCACAAGGAAGCTTTGGATCTGACACCAAACCTAGACAGCTGAGTTTTGGCAGTACGGATCAAAATATATTTGCCACCAACATACCTACGAGTCAGGCAGTCCCAGTTGCACTCCATGCTAATGTTGATGTGATAAACCAAGAGAGTTCTAGTAGTTCCTTGCCACCAGCACCTTCTGGGTTTGATCAAACAGATATTACTGAGATAAAAATAGAATCTGATCCAGAAGATAACGACAGTGATGCTGTAATAACAGGTATTTTACTAAAAAAAATTAAATCCAGTCAAACCTCTCGTAGCAATCACCTATTTTTAGCAATTACATTTCTTGACCAGGGTTCTCCATTACCTTTTTTGCATGGTGCTGTGCCATGTGCTCATTTGGTGTGTGCCATGTATTCAAATTTGCATCACACATTGCAAATCTGCAATGTATTTCCCAATTACTCTTGCTTGTCAATCACCTATACCTGTCATAAATCAATATGATTGGTGCATGTGTTTATTCTAACAGTAATACAATGTCTTTATTGGGGGGGGGGGGTAATGTGTCGGGGAGTGAAACACGTGTGTGAACAAATCTTGGATCTGTCAAATTTGCGATTATCACCATCAGCAAATTCAAAAAGATTCAAATGTACTGTTTTTTTTTAATGAATGAAACTTGATAACTTTTCATTAATAAAATATGGAAAATATCAAAGAGTTTAATTAAATTTGGGAAAGATCAGAGAGGGAGGAAGACGATCTTAAATTTATACAATAATGTCTTATCGATCTCAGCATTTATTTTCTTGAAAGAAATGTAGAAACTTAGAAGTAAAAAAAGATTAAAATTTTACTGCGTCAGCTATCTTTTTTAAAAGATAGTACTTGTTTAATGGTATCAACCAAATGACAAAACTTAACCTTGGTCTAATTGAGTTAGACAGTACAGACAGAAAGATCTACCTTTGTTGATTAGTTTATTAAATATGTTTCATTCAACCTTATTGTACTTAAATTGGCAATTTATTTTCTGCATGGAAGGACACAGGCCACAATGAAATTTTGTCCAACTGGAGAGTGAGCCATGTGTTCATTTGATCGATGGAGATCCCTGTGATTAGATATCCCTATAAAGTGCATTCTAAGTACATGTTTAGTGAACCTGTCTAAAAAGACTACCTATTTAATGTGACAATAATTTTGCTGTCCCTTGGAAGGTCATAGTGTAATACCAGTTTCAGTGTATTGTTGTTAAATATACATGTACAAAATTAGCTCTTTGGTTTAAGCTGTGTGACTGGAAAGTCTAAAATGATAGTATTATACTGCATGTATGTAAAAATTAAATGTTCGTGAATTATTACATATACATGCATTTTGTTCGTTTTGCCTGATATCAACTAAATATAACAGGCTATGGTACAATGTATATGCCTATTGTACAATGTACATTGTATACAAATAGAGTCAAAAGTGCAGAGGAAATGCCCATCATATCTAGGGTTCAAACATACTTTTAAGAGTGAAAGGTCCTGGGCTATAAATGAGTAAATATGAAATTTGTATGTGTAGGACCTACGTAAATGAAATTTCAATAGTTCACATCAGAAATATAGGGTCTCATAGTGTTCATTTTAGAAAATTGCAAAAGGGGGCCAGTGGCCTGCTTGAGAGTAAAACGGGGGCATTATCAGAAGAATGGGGGCCAATATGGCTGTATGATAGGAGATCATTTTTAGATTTGTAACAAGAGATTCAACCATCAAGTAAGTTGTTCATATACACTCTATAGTTTCATTATCAAGTGAGTACTATACACCTCCAGTGATAAAAATATATATATTAGATGTTGTTTATTTATTATGGCATTCTGCTGATTCAAATTATCATTCATTTAATGTTGTGTCTCCACTTAGACTCTCTCTGAACGTATCAGGATCATATCCCACCCAGGCCCATGGACATTCATACTTCATTTTACTTGAAATACTCCAGGTAGGCAGCTGTATCCATTTGTTTTCAGTCAGTCAGCTTATCTGTAATTTATTGGGTGCTGTCAGCAGGGTCAGGGGAAAATATCATGCACTGCCTTATATTTTCTTTACGTTGTTTTGACCCACATGCTAAAAAAATTTTTACTTTTGTTTTTCCTGTTTACGAGGAAATGGTCAAGCCATTGGCATTTTAAATAACAGTGGAACTTGGAACTGTTATAAATCTGGAAATTCAAAGATTGACCTACATAATACAGCGTGGCTGCAGGGCCCATATACCAAACTTTTTGTGCTTCATATATAAAATATCTGTGCCAATGTCTCAAGGGTGGCATCTGGAATGAACACCGTCTTGTCTCAGACCAGCACTAATTTGAACTCCTGTAGCATGTGTAGATAACCCAACACTGCATGCGAGACAAACATTTTTTGTATACATACATACATGTAAAAACCACAACTAGCTTTCAAAATGAAATAGCATGTTAATGTACATCTTTGCAGGGAAAAGTAAAGTACTGTTACATAAAAGTGCATACAAATAACGTATGGTGCAATTGATTAGTCAACAAGCTGTTTAAACAAATACATGTACATTGTATGTAAAATATTGACTCAAAATTGAAAAAATGTCAAGGACATCTGCATGGATTCATTTTATGCTAATACAAATGTACATTATTGTAAAAATTTACATCTATAATGGGCTTGCTTAAAAGTACATGTAGTAGATTTACTCTCAATAACAAAATGCTTTTTTTTTTAATTTATGAATTTATGTGCAGATGGACTCAGGTTAGTTAGGCTACAGAACACGTAGTCTCAATTTCGAATCTGTGATTGGCAGGTTTGGAGTTTTGTCTGGAGAAAGTCTGAAAGTAAAATTATAGAATTTTTTTCACAAGTGAATTATACATGAATTCATACTTGTCATTTGCTCCAAATGACCCCAGATTTGTCTCCAAATAACCTTTTGACATCAATGAAACCATGTACTTTGAAATGTGATATCTAATCTTTAAGTTTAAGTAGAATTCAGTTAGAAAACAATGGGAAAATATATTATTTTCGTCAATGGCATCCACAAGTGTAAATAGGTCTATTCAAAATTGGAAAAAAAAAATGATAGTAAAATTTCTTATTAAGTCTTATAAACCTTATACAGCCTACAGAGGTAACTTCAGCTTTGAAAAAAATAAGCAATGCTAAACATTGTACATTGTACATGCTTTATTCTTTTTAATTTATTACATGTACTTGTACATTTCTTTTTTTTTATGTGCAGAAAATTTTAATGAACTTATAGTATTTTTTTTTGCAATGCCTTGAAAACTACATATACAAATGTACATGTATGTCTGCATGGCAAGCTATTGTTAAGTTCAGTTGTGAAAACTAAAATTGTAAAAATGTACATGTATAATTCTAAATGATACTAATTTCAGTAATTTAATGATTCTTTTGTTACAGATAGTAGCATGACAAGCCTTACTAGCACATCTCAACAGTCAATAAGTATGGACTCATTAACATCCCAACCAGTACCTGTACAGGTACGGCCAGTACATTCTAGGGCAAGCTTTTCTTCTGAAGCCAGTGGGCTGCCTAAGCCAGGGTTGGTGGACCCTGAGACAGCAAAGGCTTATCAGGTTTGTTGTGGCTAAATACAGGTTTTTTTTCCATCATTCCAGATTATAAATATAGAAGTTTTATTTAGAGTTGGCATGAAATACATAATAATACGCTCCTGAAGGGAACGTAAATGGCTGTATTATCAACTGGGTCATGTATACTTATGGGCAGAAAAGGCATCAATATCCGGTTTGTGCATGTAAATTCAGGAACTTAAAAACAGTATAATGGCAACTTCATTTTCGTACACTTCGAAAAATGTGATTGAGAACAGAACCAGTCTCAGTAGCCTTTTTGATTAAGTTCAAAACACATCATATAGCTTCCAAGATATGGATTGTCAAAACAGTCAACACAAGGCGCTCCAATGTTTACGAAAGTACCATTACCCATAATTCCATGCGATTGCCAAAATGACCCAAAGACATTTCAGACCATGACAATCAAACCAATAACCGTTACTTGCGCAATAACGCGAGTCACGGTTATATATACGTTTTTGAGTTAGTTTATACGCTTCCAAGGTTGTTTTATCAACTTGTTCTGTATACTTATGCCAAGAAAAAACATCAATATCCGGTTTGTACCTGCATTTTCAGCAGCTAAAAAACAGGATAATGGCAGCTTCATTTGCGTATACTTGTATGTTTGCGACTGAGAACCAAACCAGTCTCAGAAAATATTTGCTAGTTTCGATAATTTAATACAAATCGAATCATAGCTTTTCCAAGATAGGGTTGGCCTTGTAGTCTGCAGTATGACGCCCAGATGTTTACGAAAACTACGTAATCAGTATTACCCATAATTCTTGGGTCATAAAAATTGCGAAACGAAAATAAACCAAACCAAAACGAAAATAATCGATAAAAGAAAGAATCAAAGCGAATCAATTAAATTAAATGAATCAAATTGTTATAAAAACATAATTTAATTGTACAAAATGAAAAAGAATGAAGCGAAACTAAATGAGAATTACTATTACAATTTGTTTTTAGAGTAAAATGTCAATTTAAATACAAAAGTGGTTGAATATAATCATTATCAATCAATGTACTCATGTGTGTGTCTGTGTCTGTCTGTCTGTCTGTGTTTTTTTTTCAGGTCATGTGAATATCTTCTATCTGCATGTTGTATTTCTTGACATGTATGGAGAGGATATATATAGGCCTTGCCAATCCTATACAATTTATTTATTCAATAAAATATGTTTAAATCATCAATTCAGAGCTCACAAAAAATATAAAACGAAGTTACTTTTTATTAATGTTTCTTCGGGAGCGTTAAAAGGTTTAACCTTCGTCATATTAAACATAAGCTTAAGTAAGCCTTTGACATAATATAACAACAAAGCATGCAAATAAATAATGGACAATGCAAGAGATACATATATGATAAGAGCTGACAAACAAAACAAAAGAAAAGCAGATGAATAAATAGCACTACTACTAAAAGCAACTAACACTGAGGTGATAAAAGCAGTACAAAAGCTTTAAAGCAAAATAAAAAAGTATATATAAATACTTGAAATGACCTAGATGGAGTCACCACATGCCATGCATTTACAGTTTTTTCCATCCCAAGATTTTATAATGTTTTTAAATTTATTGCACTATACTGTACTCTCTTCACTCTGTCATTACAAAACTCAAATATAATTGTTGTATCAATGTTTTCCAATTTTATTGGACTTTGCACACTGGAAGAAACAGGATGGGCATATTGTGATCATTGCCTGCTGCTTTTCAGCATTACACATGTTTGGTTGTTTTCTTTCAGATGGTTGAACTTGTTGCTGGTAGTGGAGTGTATGTTTATGAAAAAAATATTTCTCAAGCTTTTAAAGTTGGCACTGAAAGCCAAACAGGAACTTATAGTGGGGAAAAAATGGCTCGATATTTGCTTAATGTGTTTTGGTCACGGAAAGAGCTTGTAGGATCAACATTATCCAAAGTTGGAAGAGGAAAAAAGATCTTAAATCAACAGATAATTGAAGCTATTTTAGGTAAATTTGTTTGCTATTAGTGAAGTATTAAACAAGGATTTTCTAACTTTTAGGGATGGGAGCCGGGTTTTATTAAAACAATTAACTTATTAATTTAAACCCCCACAAAGATTGAAAGTACATGTACATGTAGGATAGTTCATCCACCTGTCCACATCTCGTGTAAATATTGCTCTTAACCTGCACAACAAATTTTGTTTAATTTTTTTAGGATGATGATGCATCATATGCAGATATGCCTGAAGGAAGATAAATTTTGTGTTGGGTGGCTAAGGGATATAATCCAACTTAAGGATTTAGAAATATTTACATGCTGTAATCACAGTGCCTCCTAAAATGCTAAACAGAATCTAATGAAAGTTAAAGATTGATTGGGATGAGATGTATTTGTGCATGAAATAACAAAATTGTTTTGGGATGTAGGCAAGGGAAGATACATGTACATGTAATTAAATTTAAGGGGTTAACTTGATCAATATTCAAGTGAAGCAATGTGTATCGTTTTGTTAGCTTATTGTTAGCATCTAGATCTACTTGATGTTTAGTCAGTGGATTTGCAGTTAATAGGTTAAGACTCTAGTTGTTAATAATTTTGGGAACTCTACAGTTTCATAAAAATTCTGTTGGATTAGTGCATTTGTCCCTACCAGGAGAGGTCCTTCAAAAATAATTGTTGGGACTAACATTTTATTAAGTCTTTTGTAGTGTTAGAACCTTCAGATAGTGTCTTGTATACACATGTATTTCATCAAAATATACTGTATTTGAGGTTGGAAAATCCTTGTTTGAGAAGTACTGAGGTACTTTTTAGTTATTAATTTTAAATGATATGGGCAGTTGCCTTCACTCTGCATCAAGTTGTTCCTGAAAAATACTAAGCATCATGTATCCTGTCAAAAACTTAGCAAGTATAGACCTTGTGTACCAGTATGGTGGGAATCCTCTGCTTTTCTATAACACCCATCACCTTCCTCGGTTGTTTATAAGCTTTAAAGTATTCAAGTATAGGCTTACAAAATATTGTTATTAAACTGAGAATCTTGCATGTAATGATTGAATTGTGAATTTCAGTCATATTTGATTGACTTGTTTGAATATCTTAGAATATGGACCATTACAATTAAATGAGTTTTTTTTTTATTTAGAGTTAATACTATTAATAAAAACAAGCCCATGTTTAAAACGAAGGATTCAGCTGCTATTGTTTTCATTGTATCATACAAAATGTACATTATGCATTAAGATGAGTAGCGTCATAATCAGTATTCAACATTAATGGTTTTTCAAAGCTGAGCCAAGTATATTTTAGAATTGTTAACTCTAAATTTGTGTAACAAAAATAAAACAGCTGACTTGTATACATTTGTATTTCGCTAAAGCTTATCTCTTACCATTAGTCTAGGATTAGACATGTTTGTAGGGGTGTAAAAAAATGACTTGTGCATCGAAAGTGCTTAGTATTGTTTAAATGGTTAATTTGCAAAGCTCAGGGGGTCAACAAGGCTATAAACCGATAGTTGGTCATCACAAATAAGCATACAAAACATACACTCATTAATAAACATAGGTTATGATATATCTTTAATTTGTGGTTGGACCTTTTCATGACATTTCATTTTCATATCACATACTAAGGCCTGACTGCCAGTTGTCCAGTAATTATGAATCCACAGTATTTTTTTTTATTGTACATTTTAATAGAAAAATTACCAATTACTTTGCAGTTTCTTTCTCTTGCTCCTTCATATAATTTCATACATGAAACTGAAAATTAAGATACGTGTAAATGTTGTTTGAATTTCTGCAAAAATAGTGCTTAGTTAAGTGATCTTCCTTTTAGCTAATTTAACTTACACAAATTTGCTTTTTCAAAAAGTAGAACAAAATCTTTTTACTTTTGGATTAAAATATATTTTGATATCAGCATGGAGATATTTGAATATTGTCGGGCATTTTTATCTTGTTCGCTTGAATTACTGCTCATGAAGATTGTCAGAGGAAGAGCTAGCAGTGTAACCAGCTGTCACCATGGTTTAAGATAGGTAGGTTACATGTATATATATATTTCATTTAATTTGCTGACTACTTGTACTTGTATGTGCTTTAAAAACTGCCTTATTCATGTGCATTTTACATGATAAAACTTGTTTGTGGTAGAACACCTATGAATATTAAAAGTTGTTTCAGTTACATGTACATGTACTATTGAATTAATGCATATATTTTAGTTTTACAGGAGAAATTTTGTGTTATCAGTGGGTTTATTGGCTGCACATACTTGTACTTGTATGTGTTACTTTATTCAGGTCTTGAAACCTTCTCTCCATGCATTGGTTGCATATTCAATCATGATGTCTAAGATGTATCTATATTTTTCAATAGTCCCTAATGTGTAGATGAGGGCTATAGTTAAATAAAAATAAATAAGGTAAAATTACCATTTATGAGCTGACATGATTGAGGATACAGGTCATGTCAGAACACATGTGGCACTAAAATCATGATAATGAAGAAAAACATTTCAAAAGCCATAGATCAAAACAGTGGCCACTCACTCACACTAGTCACACACTTTTTTGGTGGTAATTACCTTTCAGCTCACCTGGCAGAAGGCCATGTGAGCTATTGCCATCATTTGGCATCCGACATTGTTAACGATTTTTGAATTGAAAACTCTTCTCCTCTGAAAATACTCTGCATAGAAATGTCGTGGCATTTTTTTTTTTTTTATGTCACATAGGGATCAGACAGAACTTTCTCTCATATATCTCCAAAACCACCAGGTTGAGCCAAATTCTGACTGGTGTTAGTGTTCAGCATGATGAAATCTATCTCTGGTCCAATTTTGTGTACTGGTAAATTTGTGAAGCCATGTTGGAGTTATTGCCCTTTTTTAATGTTTTTAGCTCATCTGGCCGGGGTCATGTGAGCTATTGCCATCACTTGGGGTCCATTGTTGTCGTCATTGTTGTTACCGATTTTTCAAAACTCTTTTCCTCTGAAACTACTTGACCAATTATAACCAAAATTGGTATGAATTTTCTTTAGGATATTCCGCATAGAACTGATTAAGTAATTTTTTATTTGTCAAAAAATATGGCCACCTTTACTAAAAATACATCATAGGGGTCAGACAGAAGTTTTTGGCATATATCTCCAAACCTGTTAGGTTTAGCCAAATTGTATATATTGCTGAATTGATCTTCATTATAAGGCTTACTAAAGTCTGCATTGGGTTAAAATTGTCGGATGACTCCTTGTTAAAGTTTTTGCTCTTGAAAGGTGAAAAATGTCGGGTTTTTTTTTTTTAAAGCTTTCAACCAATATCTTGAAAACTGTGATAGATGAAAAGAAGAAACTTTCAATTGCTGAATTGATAATTATGATAAGGCCTGCAAAAGTGTATGGAAATTAAAGTTGTTGGACGACTCCTTGCTAGAGTAATCGCCCTTGAAAGGAGAAAAATGTTGATTTAACAGTTTTCATCCAAAATCTTGAAAACTATCTTGAAAACTATGATAGATAGAAAGAAACTTTCATTTGCTGAAATGATCCTTATTATTAGGCTTACCAAAGTCTGCTTCGAGTCAAAATTGACGACCAACTCCTTGATAGAGTTATTTACCTTGAAAGGCAAAAATTGAACCAGGTGAACAATTCAGGCTTCTGGGTGCCTCTTGTCTCTAGTACATTCTGGTTTTCCTTTGAAGAGTGAAAACTATCTGAATCCAAAATCCATTCTGCAAATGATCTCCTTTTTCTTGATCCATTATTTTGGGAGGAAGAAGGTTGAGACTCTCATGATGAATTTGACTGTTTTCGGTATTCACACAGATAATAAAAGCCGCTCTTTACCTCTTTAAACTGGACTAACGATAGGTTGCTTCCATAGCTCCATATCTAGGATCTTTTGTTAATGTTATGGAATACAAGAACAAAATAAATGTTAGAATATTTACGGTATTTTTTTTGGTCATGGAATGAAAGATAAATTAAATTGAAGTCGAGGACAACAGATGAAATAAAACAGAAAAAGCTATGAAGGTAAATGTAATTTACTTTTATCATAGATTTGGCACTTTTGTTCATTTTATAAACAACTGGCATAATTTGAAGTGAGTCATTACTTATATTTCTGATAGTATAGTGTGCTTTCATTTTATAAATAATGATGAATATTAATTCTAAGCTATTACTGTACATGTTTATTTATTTCTTATTACATGTACGATATTAGCTTTTTTTTATTACACCTTCGAGTTGATACATTCCAGATTAAATATGTTTTGATATTAAATATGTACCATTATATTGTATTGTCCTTTTACATATTTTTTATAAATATATAAATATAATGTTATTATTTTAAAAGACTTGATACTGTGGATTCATAATAGGTGTACAAATGTATGTGTACATTGCCACCTTTCAATTTTCCATTTGTTTATAGTTATGTTTATTTATTACTACTTTCATGTTACGCCAAGTGATTGGGATTAAAATTTGGGAATTGGGCATTTTATAATATTTATAATTTCATTGAGCTGTACTTAAACATCCTTTGTGAGGGCTTCATCTAGAGGGAGAAATGGGCAAATACCTCCTTGTTTGTGCTCATTTCTCCTGTCCTTTTCTTTATAATTTGCAATGACCAGCCCAAGTGATAGAGGACTGTATAGGATTCAACTAGCCTGAAACCACAAAAGTACACATCATTTCATTGGCTCGAAATAATTTTTACTAGCTAGTGGCTAAAGGTGATCCCTGGAACTTCTCCCATTTGTCTTTTGCATAGAGTTTTTGTAATAGATACATAGCCAAAGATGTCAGCATTGTTTAGAATAGGCCCTGTTTATATATATTTCTGATTTAAATGAGACACTTAAGGATAGAATGTGATAAATGGTGCATATTATTACAGATACTTAACCAAATTATATTGGTTTCCTATTGTAGTTTCTTTTTAATTTGGATTTTTAACATTGACTTATTCTTACTAAATAGATTGTTTGGTAAAAAAAATGTTTTGTTGTACCGACCTGTACTACATGTATTTTATACCATATAAACAAGCCATACTGTGGAAGGAATTCAGAGATTGTTCATGTAATACCCCTCTTCGATGTTGAAAAAAACATGAAAAGTGTAACAATTTTTGGCATTTTTGAACTAGGTTTGATGAGTTTAAGGTTTCATAAATTGCACAAGACAAGTGCTATCCCACCCAGCTCACTCCATGTTATAACAGATATGGGTATATCTTTATCTGTAATTTAAAGAATTTTAGTCACCAAGCTTGGGAACTGTAGGAGACAAGTCAGTTGACAGAACCGTTTGTTTTAAGTGATTCAGATTTTTACTACTTGATATTTTGTTTGAAGTTATATATTGATCAAGTTGAAGTGTTACAAGTTTAATATTTGATGTAATGGAATATTTCATGACAGAGTTATTGCTCTACGACTTGTCTTTTTTTATGAAATTTTTAGTTGTCTTGACTTTTTATAGTGTTTTGGTTTTATTGAATCTTTGTTATAATATCTGTATGAAAGAGCAATTAAGTTTGAATAAAATTTAGTTTAGATATTTTAAAAATTTTTAGTGCAAGTCTGTAATAATCAGACAGTTGGTGAAACATGGTACAAAAAAAAACACCATTTTGAAAGTTTACTTTTACTATTTACACGATAAGAATCAAGAAAAGAAAGCAAAATTTTTCAAATCATTTTGGTTAACTGAGTTATAATTTCATTGAAATGCACTGAAAATGAACATTTCAAGGGCAGATAACTCTCAAACACCATCTTTTTTTTCACATTTTATTGAAAGTTTTCTGAGCTAATCCAGTGATGCAGAGATCAAATAGTGTTTTTTTTTTCAAATAGAGAAAGTATCCTTGAGTGAAATTATATTGTCAGATTGGTAAGGTTTTGACATGCATGTTTCTGATTTTTCCAAATTTGCCTGATTCTTACAAATACTTACACTTAAATAGATATTTGACTTCATTTACTCAATAGGTCAGAAGGGAAGTTGTTTTTATCACAATGTGCAATTCTCTTGAGAATCATGTTTACTAATATTTCCTGAACTGTAAGTTTACATATAGTTACTGAAAACCATTTCAATAGTCCTAATACCGGTAGTTGTTTCTAAAAAAAATAGTGGAAAATATCATTTTTAAATAATATCTCCACCTGTTAATCTGTCAAAGAGTTGTTTCAAAGAAGTTGAATGAATTGCATACTCTGTGTAAAATACTTCTTTCCACCAATAATATGGTTTCAGATTTTTGTGAAAAGCATGGAAGACACAGTCGCTCTAAGTGCAAGGAAGCTTCCAGAAACGTTGTTACATCTGTTGAATGGAAAGAAAGACAAAAGGTCAAGAAAGAAAAATATCGCAAGGAAATTTTTATAAAAATTATCAGGGACAACCAACCACAAGGAAACACATGATAAAGGAATATACCCCCATGGATATTGTTATAAATATTATTAGGGAAAAGCAAAGTAGCCCAACACATACATGACATCGTGGAACACTTATCCTATACATGTTATGATTTTTTACAATTGAAAAAAATGAAGTTTTTTGCCTGACTTTGTTTTCACTGAATTTGTAAATTTCAGACCTGATTTTCTTTGTTTATTTTTTAGCTCCCCTGGCCGTAGGCCATGTGAGCTATTGCCATCACTTGGCATCCGTCGTCGTTAACAATTTTTCAAAACTCTTCTCCTCTGACCCCACTTGACCAATTGGAACCAAACTTGGTATGAATGTTCCTTGGGGTATTGTGCAAAGAACTGTCATGGGGATTTTTGATCTGTTGAAAAACATGGCTGCTGTTACTAAAAATAGAGCATAGGGGTCAGACAGTAGTTTTTCGCATATATATCCAAAACCATCAGGTTTAACCAAATTCTGACGAGATAAAAGTGTTCAGCATGATGAGATCTATCTGTGGTCAAATTTTCATTGTAATATGCTAAACCATGTTGGAGTTATTGCTCTTTTTTGACGTTTTTTTGCTATTTTGAATGTTATTTCTTTCAAAAGTCTTCTCCTCTGACCTGAGTTTTAGCAAAATTATTTCTATAGCTGAAATGACTCTTATTATGAGGCCTTCAAAAGTCGTCAGGTAACTCCTGTAAGAGTTATTGCCCTTAAAAGTTGAAAAATGACAGGGTTTTTTTTTTTTACAGTTTTCAGCCAATATCTTAAACTTATAAAAGAAAGACATTTTCATTCACTGAAATGATCATAAAAGAAAGACATTTTCATTCACTGAAATGATCCTTTTAATAGTCCCACCAAAGTCTTGAGTCAAAATTGTTGGACAACTCCTTGTTAGATTTATTGCTCTTGAAAGACAAACTTTAACAAGGTGAGCGATTCAGACTCCTTGGAGCCTCTTGTTTTTTTATAAAATTTACCGTTATGGCTTTTTTTTTTTATTGTTTGTTTACTTCTGTTCCGACACCTGTTTTTGTTGGCTCTGTTAAACAATGTCTGAAATTTATGAATGATGAGATGTAACATATTAATTTACTATTGTATTTGTATTAAGAGTGTTTTAATGTGTTTAGCCTCCTCAGCTTCTAAGTTTTTTTGGTTTTTTTATTACTTATGTACATGTTTAGTGCTGTGTGAAATGTGAAAATGAATGTAAAACATACTGTAATTTTTTTTAATTACATGTATTTTCAAACTCAGAAATGTGCAGTTGTATTTTTTTTCATGAATACCGTATTTTGGCGTGTGTATGCACATATTTTTAGATGGAAATAATTTCCAGATCATGGGGGTGCGTATTATGCATCAATATATAAGATTTGGCCAAGAAATATGAGATTTTTATAAGAGAAAAGAGATTACGTAATGTAAACAAACAAACCAGAAGTGACATGTTACTGAAAGAAAGTTTATATAATCATCAAAGATAAGTATTGAATTTTAAATGATTTTATCTTCAAATCAAGTTTCTTAATAACATGTTTCAGACATAGGTTGTGCAATATTGAGATTAAAATGAAATAACTAAAAACCAAAAAATATCAAAGTCCTTTTTTGTCAAACCCTCCTTATTGAATGCTCTTTGCAGCTGAAAATGATTACTTTGAAACTTATGTTGATTGTTTCTATCAATTTTCTTTCTTTTAAGTATGTTTTGAAATGAAAAATGATGAAATTTGAGTAACAACCAAAACAGGAAATGTCCAATTTTCCTGACTTTTGATTTTGTTTCATAAGCCATTAAAATTATCCAATTCTATGTAGCTACCGATCTTTACATGATGTTTAAATGTGAAAAAAAGTTTCTTTCCTTTACATTTACATGTATGTAGGAAATACTTGATCAAGGTAAAGAAATTGACTGATCAAGTGCAAAATATTGATCTTTTGTTTTACAAAATTCTACTGAAATATATGTCTAAAAAAACTTTTTTCTCACACGTTTTGAGCTTCAAAATTGCGCTTTGTACAATACATAAATGCACATTATACACACTTAAATACAGTATTTTCATTGCATTGAGTTTCCTGAAAGTAACTGGAGTATTATACCATGTAATTTTTACCTTGAACTTTTAAAGTTCCCATCTCAAAGTTAGGGTCCAAATAAAACTTGAATTTATGTGGGTCCATTATATGTATTGCTGAATCCTTGTATTTAAGTTTTTAATTTTAAGCCCATTCTTTGGATGTGCAATGTGGATTTTCTTACTACCACCCATATGGCCATAGCATACGTTTGGATATAAGAAAGCACTCAAATCAACCAGTATACACCTAGGACACTCCACTTGAAAAGTGGGGGATGAAGTGTGATTCATTATTCTGCTAATCTCCAAAACCCTAGGTAATGCCTAAATGTCCTACAAAACACAAAAATAATCCTTGAAACTGGCACTTGGTTAGCATTTAAAATAATTCTTTTGAGTATATATTTATATTTTATCCGTCTTTTTGTCAAGCATTCCAATGTAACTGATATTCTTGCATGACATCCAAGTATCAGTTGGAATTTATTGTCTGTCCAGTTCTACTTTTTGGTCTGACTCGGAGTTCATTAGAGGAATTGGGTTATATCCCATCTTTTTAGCACTGCCACAACCTTTACATACCGGTTCGGTGTTGTCATTCCGGTGAATATGGAGCATGGCTAAACCCAAGAGACGATCCTCTATCATTGTGATTCTGCATTATGTCTTCAAACATCTGAGAACATAGAAAGATCTCTCAAAAGAATATAAACCAGCTGGTAGTGTTTTCAGTATAATTCCTGGTCAAAATTATTGTGTCTGTGAGCGTTTCAACAGACTGTGGCAAGCTTGACATGTTGCATTTTGCTACCCATCTGTGTACTCCTTAAGAAAAGTCATTTTGTGTTGGTAAATCATTCATGTGTATGTGCATCTGTTTTCATATTATCATCAACTTATGCGGTCAAGTTTTTTTACTGACGGTACTAGATAATTGCCATAGAAAACAGATTTCAGTTTCGCTTGGAATTAACTTTCAAATGCATACCAGGTAATCATATTTCAAGAAAAAAATTATCGAAATTCTTGGGGGAGGCCGTTGCCTCCATTGCCTCAATAGAAGTTACGATCCTGAGTCCTTAAGGTACATATGGCTTAATTGCCACTGCTGGGCCCACAGAGATTGATTCCATTTCAATGATTTCTAGTTCCAAACATTCTCCAATATGCTAAATAACCTGTAATTTTCCCTGGCTAATTTCACTTGGTAAAGGTGCCAGGAATTCTGGGAATTATTGGCTTGGCATTATTCTGTATTATTTACTGATTATAGGATAAACTCCTATGAACTCTGGGAATTTATACTATTAACATAAACCATTGTTTGTATTGTTTAAGCTAAAAACAGTATGGTGGTGGAGCATTTTATTTAACAATCTCTTTGTAGTGTACTCTTTTGTCCATTACAAATACCATTGTGGTCTATAAATTGGATTATGTCTTAAACAATACCTTTGAAAATGTGAGTTGCAAGATTCTTTTAATCCTAAAATTAAAAATATCAATAATACTGTGGATTCATTAAAAGTAAATTTATAAAGTTGAAAATTGTGTGGTCTCTTTAATGAAGTGCAGTTTTGGAAATAATATTGAATCTGAAAGAATAATTCCACCTGAAAATTTGCCCTGTCTTTTCAGACTTCTGCACAAGCAATAGCAGGCACAAAAATAGATCAAGAATTAAAACAGTGTTACATCGTGGTGTGTCAGCAAGGACATCAGCAGAACGACTTAAACTGGAGAGAAACTCGACTATGATTAAGACACATGCTCATTCATGAATGAAATATTACCTTTAAAAAGTTCTTAACTGATGAATTTATTTATGTGTGGATAAGTGGCAGTTATAAAGTTATGTCTGAAACATTAGGTTTCCATGATTTCATTGCCAAATAAACCTCAGTTAGTCTGGTCCATATGGATAAAGTTGGAGATAAGATTCCAAAAAGGATTAAGTTCAGCTTTAGAATTCCATCAGGACTAAATAATGTCAGTGATCAGATTCAAACATTTAAATACTTCGTCCTTTAAATTTTGTACGGTCAATTTGTATGGTGTTTAAATCTGGAAACATACTACTGATTTCATGAAGCATGTATTATTTACATGTAAATTGTGTTTTTGATATATGTAGTAAAAAAAACATTTGCTAAAAAACCTTTTTGTAGATCCTTTCTCTCTTTCCAGACTTTTGTTGTGCAAATAGTCGCCATGGAAATAATGGAAGACCTTTGATCAAAAAAGCCCTTCATAATGCCTGCTCAGCTAGGACAACACAAGAGAAACAAAAAATTTTGAGAAAACTTATGAAACTGAAAAGATGATTGTTTAATGTATGAATAAACTGATTAATTCAAGTGATATCTAAATAATCAGATCAATGTAGATGTATTAGGTAACTCCAAGGATCACTACTACATGTAGCTAAAAATTGGCCTAATGTGGGAAATTTGCTTCAGTATTTTGTATTTGTGACATATTTTGCCCTTCTATTACTTTTAACAATGAAAGATGTTCTGAAAAGTACATTTTTTGATGTATAAATGATATATTGTTTTTAATATTTATGTTACTTGTATTTCATGTTTAAAGATGTAAGATGTAAATTATTAAATATTTGATAACATTTAAACTACAGCTAAGAGCTGATTTTATACTGTGGATTCATGTTACATTCTGATGGAAATGTTCGTAAGACATGTAAGATGTCTTGTTCATTTTTATTTGTTTTTCTTGTCTGTAAGTCTGTATTTGATTAAAGTTATGTAGATCTAAAGGACCCTAAGATTGTTGTGAAATTTGATATACATATTTAACATCAGTTTAATGAAAGTTAAAGCCTCAAATTCAGGATCATTGAACAATATTAATTACCAGTGACATAAGCATAGAAAAGTGGTATGGCAATATTTGATTATTTTTTTTGGGGGGGGGGAGGGAGGGGGGGTTATTTGACAGTGCATCAACACCGATAATATTAGTGTTTTTATACACACTTTTAAAAAGAACAAAATTTTGGTAGGGTTTGCTGTTTGCCCCCCCCCCCCAAAAAAAAAAACAAAACAAAACAAAAAGAAAAAAAAATGAAAAAGAAAGGTATGCTCAGAACTTTATCATCTGTACCAGATGCTATTCTAGTACTTGACCCAGTATGGTATAATGTCTGACCATGATTTCTGCATTTAGTTGTGTTTCTTGAAGTTGGCTTTTTGTTTTTCCAGATTTTTGTTGTGCCCATGGATGCCATCCTCGAACGAAAATTAGGACAGTCATGCACTGGAAAATCACATCTATAACACACAGAGATAAACAGAAAAGTCTTAAATTACCAAAATTTTACACTTTATTAGTCTGACATTCTTTGTTTAATTCTAAATTAAAGAATATGGGCTTCTAATCAAAGCTTTTTTCTTAATTCCAGACTTTCTCACTGAAAAGTCTCGTCATTCAGCTCCACAAATTAAAAGAGCCTTAAGAAATGCCATTACATGCAGAACAGCACAAGAAAAACAAAAGATAATACGAAGACTTCAACATCAGAAATCATACACAAGCAGTTGAAAATATGTAATTTGAAAACTATTTAAGTATAGTTTTATGTATGGTTCCAATTTTCTTAGTCAAGACCAACATTCTATCCAATATCTAAACCTACACGATTTGATGAGATTGCTTTTTTTCTTTGAAAAAACTTTGAAAAAAATCAATACATTACTGTTCAAGGTAGATATTCAGCAAAAATGTATCATGTTACATTTTTAAAATGCCAAGATTTACATTTTACACCATAGGGCTAATAGGGAACTTGAATCTCTTTACAGATTTCTGTGCCAAAAATGGGACCCATAGTAGAAGCAAAATTAAACAAGCAATGCATTCTGGGATAACAGCCAGAACAACTATGGAGAAAAAGAAATTACTAAGGAATCTTTATATCTAAAGTAATAGGTCCAACTTTTGACATAGAAATCTGTTTTGACTAGCTGTAATTATCTTGTTTTAAAATTTGTTTATTTTTAATAACTGTATCTGATTTGTGATAATTTAAACCTCATTTTTAGAATGTGTCCTACATTGTCTCAAGGACTGAATGGTAACTTACGATTTTCTCTTAATTTTGTAAAGGCAGTCTGAGGTCAAAGACCCTTGATTTTTTACCTAGGACCTTTGAATTTCATCTAGGTCATGAATCTTCAATTCAGACTAGCAGTTTCATTGACACTTTTTTGGGGACTTCTGGTTTTTCATAAGTAGACCATCGATTTAAGATTTTTAAAAAATCCTGGATCATCCTCTTTTGAAAGTAAATTGAATCACTGTTTCTGAAGATATTTGTTTTGTTACAATTCAATCATATGCTTGTTTCAATAAATATGTATGCAGTATACATGTACTTTGTTTTATTGCTCTGGAAACATGAGTTTGATTTTAATTGTTTTGGTTCATTGTTCTGGAAAAAAAAAATTGATTTTGAAGGATTTGTCGTAGCTAGTTTTGTCTTTCATGGTATATTTATTTTGGTTTAATACTTGATGTTTTTTTTTTTTTATAAGTAATGGCAAGGTTGGGATAAGTATTTAAAAGTGTCTACACTTCTGACATACCTCCTCCCAATATTGTTATTTGAAGTCCTATAATTCTGATACAAATTTATCACATTTAAGTGTGGGTTTTTACATTTGTCAGTCATTACAGTGACATTTGGTACTTTCATTTCTGTATCCCTCTCTTTCCAGACTACGTGTCCAAACATAGTATCCATTCAAGAAGCAAAATAAGGACTGCTTTGAACAATGGAATAACTGCCAGAACTACACAAGAAAGGCAGAAATTAAGGAGATTGGCATTAAAAACTTCAGCAGTGACAAATTAGGCACATAACTTGATGGCTGATCTTTTGTTGACACTATATTTATTTCACTTTAATGCTGCTTTCAATTCTATAATTGATTGATTTCATGAAGTCATTTTTTATTTCTAATTTGATACTGTGCACCAGTATGTAACTTGAGAAGAGAGGCCTACAGGTTGCTTACTCTGTTTTTTGTTTTTTTTTTCTCTAGTTACATCAAAAGACTGGGATTTTAAGAGAATAACATTTTAGAAAAAATCTATTTTGGATTTAGATGGAACCATCAACTTATATACTTGTAGATGAAATTAATAGGGAAGATGAAGACCTGATATTTTTTTGATGTGCAGGTCACAGGTCAAGATCTGGTTTTCAGATGATAACTTAGCAAACCTTCATGAAATGTAATTAGATTGTACAAGTGATGGCTTTTTGAGTAAGGAAAACATTGTTTTTGTGGGCCAGTGCGTCAAAAGTCAAGATCACTCCTACATAGGGGCAGTCAATAGCTGAAAATTGTTTCACATGATCTGTTACTTGTGTTTTATGAATGACTTAGGTTGAGTTGTTGTCTTTTTGAATGGCTTAGGTTGACTTGTTGTCTTTTTTGAATGACTTAGGTTGACTTGTTGCTTGGATTTACAAACATTGGAAAGTAAATGTATTACATGTTATGTGGATTTATGTTATACACAGTTTAAAATAATTTTTATCATTCCCTTTTGGATTATTCTGTTTTTTATCTATAATTTTTTTTCAAAAAGAAGCTTTATGTTTTACAGATTTTTGTTGTTCCTATGGACGCCATACTCGACCAAAAGTTCGCAATGTTATGTATAAGAAAATCACATGTGCCACTTTCCAGGAAAGGCAGAAAAAGTTACATCTACAAAATGTGCTACACAAGTATAACCAAAATTGATTTTCTTTATATAACTTGGCATGAATGATGGTGCGAGGATGTTAGTAAATAGTGCTTGTCAGATAAATTTTGTAAGGAGGTTTTATGAAAGAAAATACGTGTACCTTGTCTTGTGAATGTGCAACATAAACAATGGTATTAATAGGTCATGTTTGAGAAACTTTTCAACTTTGGTCAGCTGTAGTGCAAGATGCTTAAACTGAGCTTGTGTTTACTGTACAGACATTCTTCAAAATGTGTTATACCCTTTTGTGGTTCTGTAAATATGGTATATGATTTAAGTCTTTTAAGTAAAATAAATTATTACATTAGTGTGATCCTATAAATGTACTATAAATGTAAGGCTTAATTAGTCTAATATTAGACACCAGGGTATTTCAGAATCCTGTAAAACGTATTTGCAGGGTTTTCCATTGAAACTTATTGCTTTTCTACTGCCCAGTTCAACAACCTGCATTTAAATTTCTGAAACAATGCTATAGTATGTTGAATAAGATAAGTTCATTGTACATGTACATGTACCAGTATTTCAAAAATTATTGCTTGAAATTAATTTATGATGCTAATCAGTGGAAGCAATTGACAAATGTTCCTCATATTACATGCTCATTGCAAAATTTCTGAATAAGCTAAAATGCAATTGTTGAATGTGGTATTTAAAACAGTTACATCTTTTACACTGCTTGATATATTGCACTTACATGTATTTCTGATTTTACAATAATTTTGTGTACTTTTAACAGATAAGTTTTTGTAGAAATTTGTAAACATACAAGATTATTATTATAGTAGAAATGGTTTTCTATTTCCTCATTTTGTGAAGTGAATAATGAGTCAGACATTGTTTGTATTTTATAATTGTGTAAAAAAATAAATGCAAATATGTTTGCTAATCCTTGCCTACACATAGACTATTAATATTTGCCTGAACAAAGGATGAGGGCAGTGTTAAGGTGGAGGTATTACAAACTTTATGTAAGATTTTAAAAGTCGCAGTGGCAGATTTAGAAGTGGTGGAGGAACAACTTGCCAACCCCTTGCCCCCTTTCCCTACAGAAAATGGGGAAAAGTGATATTTTTGGTATGAATTTTTTATTTTCCACAAATTTTACCCTAAAATATTCTCACTTATCTCCACTAGGTAATTAGTTAACCCTTTGCCCACCCCAAATCTGAAATCTTCAACTCAATATTTGAATTACCCTGTCATTTGATTAAAAGGCTATCAGTAAGTAAAGAGACAAGGTTAAAAACTATTTCAAGAGATGTGGATAATTTAATTAGTATTGAGCAACAGTAAAAAGATGTAAAGGGATTGCTAAGAAAGAATTACTAAATAGGAGGTAACTTCAATTCATACTTCATTTTTCTATGGTTGCAGATTTTTGCCAGAGACATGGTACCCACACAAAGCCAGCTATAAAAGCAGTTATTTATCACAAGATATCTGCAGTCAGCTATAAAGAAAAACAAAAAATTGTCAGAAAACTGAAAAAGATTGTCTAAACTGATGTTCCTTCTGTCTTGTGTTAGTTATAACAATACTATACTTTTATAGTAGCGAAAATTTGTAGTGTTAATTCTTCAAAGTCAAGTTTTCTATCATCTTTTTTTTCTCTTTTCTTTGCAAATTGAAAAGAGATTTAAGTTAAGTCCTTTATATCTGAAAACATTACATGCCATGTCCTCAAAAGATATCAAATACTGTATTCAGTATTGGATCCAAAAGTGTAATGAAGTGAAAACAGCTGATACAAATAAAGCTGTGTAAAAGTGTCTATACAAACCTTTGTGGTAAAAATACTTCCTTTTTTATTGTATTTGTGTTAAAAAGTTTGAGGGATATACTGGTTGTATTTGAATTATTTAGCATGTCTGTCTGTTCAGCTGTGTGCATTACTTAACCAGTCAAATGATTTGGATGAAATTTGATAGGTAAAATGAGTATTATTTAGATATGTATAAACAAATATAATGACTGTCAGACAGATAATTGAACTTAAGGCCTTTACATTTTACAATTTTGCCTTTGAAATGATGCATCTTCGAATTCATAGAATTCATTGTAAACATGAACAGAATATTGAAAATAGACCTATGATTAATGACTTTACAAAACCTTATAGTTCATAAAGAGCAAAAATAGCATGCAATAATATCAGAACAAATATCTTAAATATGAAAGTTAAGTAAAAAGGTCAATCATTAACACTTTAGTGGACTTAGGAGAGATGGATTATTTTTAAGAAAAGAGAAGAAAATGTTACACACACACACACACACACACACACACACACCCTTGTCCACTTCCATTTTACTATGTCATTATAGTCACAATGTTGCCTTTTTGTGGTATGGTATTGGTACAAACACAACACAACTCATTCTTAACTGCTTTAGACATCATAAAGTTCATGATTTTGAAATTTTGATGGGAGCTTTGAAAGAATTTAGAAACTGAAACCCATAAACTTTTCTTGAGAAAAATAATTTTTTATGCATGATTCTACTAAAACAAAATTTGATGTTGAATGAAAAATGTGTAAAAATTCATATTTTTCAGACTTTTCACATGCTGGAAGTGGAAAATCTAAGCCCATTCTTAAAAACATTTTGTCAAAAACACTTTCTGATAAAAGCTATGATGCTAGAAGGAAAGGACGCCGAAGAATAATATATAGAACCGATCCATGTTTGAATTAGTATGTACTGTTTTAGTAAATAACAGCATGCCCATTCACATACTGCAGTATGTTTTTCCTGTATAATAAAAAATTTTACGAGTCAAAAGTTTCATGCTTGTACATAAAAAAAAATTCTATTTTTTTTTTCTTTGAAGTTCTTGTCTTGTATTTTGTTTTTTGTCAAGATATGTCAATATTCAAGCACAAGTTTTGTTTGCATCAAAAGAGGAAGTGTAATATTATTCTGACTAAATTACCATTTGGACACTTTGAACCCCAAATTCAAAGGTCTGGGAGTGCTTGAACCCACAGATGCAAAATGTGGTGGGCATGCTGAATAACACAAAACTATGGAAATATTTGTAATAGAAGAAAAGTAAGGGCCAATCTGACCTACTAGGAACTAGTAAGTCAACCTATGATCTGTTTAATGTCATTTTTCCAATAATTCTTTTACATGTTCAAATTCTGTCTAAATCTTCACTTAGAGTTGTCCACCCTTGCACAAAAGATGAAAGTTGTAGAATATTGTTTGCCATATGATATTTCTGGCTAATCGTCAGGTTAGAGAAGGACATACATGCTCTAGATTTTTATAAATTAAGAACTTAATGACCTTACTTAAATGAAGCTTTCTATCTTCCCATATATACATGTATGTCTGATTTATAGTTTTTCTGTCACTTCTAACTAGTATAATTCAATGGTCAGTGTCACATGAATATTTTAACTCACAAAAAAATACCAGATTCATTATGGTTCAGGATTTATTGGTGTTAGAGTTTGTATGATGAGTGAATTTATCACAATTCATGTAAGAGCAAGTTCAGTAAAGTAAATCTAAGGCTTATTATGGTATACTGTAGTCATCTGTCCATTGACTTGTAGTATGACAATTATAGAATACTACTGAACTCATTATTTAGTCATGAGAGTATAAAATTTAAATAATGATTATTTGTGGGATGTACTATTTATTTAGCACTTTCTTAAAGACATCATAAGCAATCTTTGAATCCTTACTTATTACAGCCTTCACAACAACTCACGGCCGACACAGGATGACTGAAGTTAAAACAACCCTCCATCGCTACATCTGTGTTGTCAATTTCCGGCTCAAGGGAAAGCAGTAAAAAGGACAAAAGGATGGAAACATTTTGACCACATGCCATTTTATCCTAAATCTTAAGAACTGGAAAGTTTCACTTTGTACAGAAGTTATTATACCCCTGCTCAGTGAGTGGTTGGTGTATTGGAATCACCTTGTCTATCTGTCTTACTTTAGTCACAATTATCGTTACTCCCAATGGATGGATTGATTTTGAATATAGTTTGTGGCTTAATGTAGATTAGGTTGTGATTTTGGTTGCTGTTTGATATCTTCATCTTGTATGAGCAGAGATATATTCTGACACAATTACGCTTGCAGCTTTGTGATATGTTGGTTGTTGCATATTCAGAAATATGTAGCACATGAAATCTAATGGAATCCAGTTGTTTTATATATTATCCCTCTCTGTTTGTGGCAAATTAAGCATTTCTTTGTTATTTGGGTGCACTAATGTAAATATGGATCTATAGGTCAGAGTTTATCCCTACCATTTTGTTTTTGAGCATACAGATACCTCTGTTTGATATATATTATAAACAAACTAAAATGCTAAGTGCCATTTTTCTAAATGCAAAAGTTAAATGATAGAATTGGGTAGTTTTCGATGATAGCATACACTTGAAATTTGAAGAGATAACTATTTTATTTACAGATTTTTGTCAGGGAAATAGTCGTCACAGAAAACCCTCCATTAAATCTGCCCTGTACCGAAGGATTTCAGACATACTGTGCAAAGAAAAAAAGAAACTAATGCGATTAAAGTATCAATAGGAATTGAAGGGATAGAACTGGTAAATTGAAAAATGAAGTGGACAAAAATAAATGTTTTTTTTAACTTACTCGATGTGATTAACTGCTTCCTAACAAATACTATGTAATAAAACTGACTTCTGGGCATGTATACGGTCAGATGTCTAAATTGAACCCTGAAAAGAAAAACTAAACCAGAAAATCTTCTGTAAGTCCCTTTATATAAATTTAAATATATTTTGAACATTGGTGAACAAATACATGACCACACAAAATATAGTCCAAGAAGGGGTTCAGTATAGACAGCTTTCACTTAAGTCATTTGTAATTTTTTAAATTGTCTTGGCTGTGCTGAAGTAATACAGTAATTCTTTCTTAAATATTGAAACCTGCAAAATATCACTTGAGTATGCTACCATATCTAATGTCTGTCTGATATTTTAATTGCTCTTTAACTGCTGCATTTACAACATCCTGATGTTAATTAGTTTTTCAGATTTCAATACAAATTTATAAATAATATATTAAAAGCAAAGTCAATAATTATTTTATAGTAAGTTGTGTCCTTTAAAGTTAATAATTTATTGCATTTTTTCTGTACCTACAGGAAGTCTACTAAATTTTGAATTGTTTGCTTTCATTGTTTATCATTACAAAATGTTTTTTTTTTTCATTGTGTTATCTCCCTTTTATTGACATACCTGTTTGTATTACTCGCTATTTATTTTATTGTAAATCAAGTTTACTTTTACGTGACCTTTCTGAATGATAACTTTGATGTAAGTAACAGTTTTATGTTTTGTAAATAAATTTTGTAAACATACGAATGTGTCTAGATTGTGTTTTTAGATGCCTGTGTTCTGTGTACAAATCTGGTGATAAGTGCATTCGCACTTATTGAAAAAAAAAATAAGAACAAAATATTTGCTGTCTGTTTAGTAAAATAAAAATAGAAAAAAATGATAGAAGTGTATTTTCATCAAACAATTCTTGAAATAAAAACAGTTTTGTTAAATTTTATCAGTCTTACGATGTCATTGCTTAGTAGTGTATGTGTGAGACACAAGAGGATTTCAATGAGTTCAGAAATATTCCCCCACTCTACAATAAAAATCAAATGGTTACTCCTGATACAGTATACTAGCAAATAACTACTCCTAAGTGCTGATCTATTTTGGTGAATTTCTGAACTGATTAACTCTGGACAATATTTAACCGTTGCAATGGTCCTGACTTCGTACAGTCATTTCTCTTTTGACAGATTCTCATAATTGATCAGACTATCAAGGAAATCATCCTTCATGTTCTTTGGTGTGTTTTTTATATTGGACATGTGTATTCCTTTAATCTGGTTGTGTGGCATCCCCACTAATTCAGTTCTATTTCATAGGTATACTGACTGAACATTATTTTCGTTGTAGATTTTTGTCAAACTTGCAGTCGTCACTTAAGGACCGACATAAAAGCAGTTTTGTATCGAAAAATATCCGGAGTTACATCAAACGCAAATAAAAGACAGGCGCACCTAGAGCAATATCGGTCTTAAATTTGTTTCATTTTATTTGTTTCCTTGAGTGTAAGTTTCCTGCGATGTATTAGTTTTGACATTATGACTGATCATGTGAGATTTCTCAAGCAGACGTCGCTAAATTGTCAAAAATATCTTTTTAGCGCATTATTTATTGTATTTTCCAGAATTTTGTGTCATGCACGGGAAGCATGTGAGGTCTAAGTGTAGAAAGGCTTTAACAGATAGTGTTGTTGCGACTAATTGGAGAGTTCGACAGAAACTCAAAAAGTCTTGGACGACCTTTAACAAATAGAGGGGTGGATCTACGCTCGAACATTTTCCTGTCTCCTATTTGTTAATTCATATCATACTCGTATAATATGAACACTGAATATGAACCATTAGTATAAACTTAATGTTATCTACATGTATGAAGATTTGTCACGGAGTCAACTATTTACATATTTAATAAAGACTGATACATACATTCCGAAGACATTGTGTAAATTCTGAATCATCTATGAGTACTACACGTACTATTCCTTATTTTTTACAGACTTTTGTGTTTTCCATGGGAGAAATACACGACCTAAGTGCAAAAAAGCCTTGTCTGTGAGCATTTGCGCAGGGAATTGGAGGGCAAGACGAAAACTACACAATTCGAAGCTGTTTTTCAACAAGTTGTATTCAATCTCTTCGGAACAATTTAACAATTAAACATGCTTAAAAGCGAAAGTGTGTATTCCGTTATATCTCCTCCTTATGATATCCTTTCCGAACGAAGCAGGACCTTGAACCTGTTTGAATGGACACAGTCCGTGTTAATATTTCATTGAAGATCGTTATAGGAGTAAAATATTGTCAATATACTTATCTAAAATTAATGGAGGTCTGTTTATTGATGCAAGATCAGCTTATATACCTTGTTACCCCTTCCTATTCATGGTTCTTCAATTAAACTCGCAATGTCTGTCGCAATGTCTGTACATGAAAATGAAGCTTGGCATCTGGGATAATAGAAACTAACATTTGTTTAGTAATAAGTCTACGAAAGAAATGTATGCATTGGTAAATGATATATCTTGGGGTTTTTTTTAATGAGTAAAGTTGCATATGATAAAATGATGAAATTATTGATAACATAGAAACAGCGCATTGATTGGTTGCTGTATTTCGATCTTATAATAACAGTGTGACATGCTCAAACTGTATCACAACTTTCAGCAAAATATTTAGTTTGCTGAAGTATGTGGCTGTATGTTCAGATCGAAACATCCAAATTTCTGTTAAGAATAGAAACAATACTTTGTGACGTTATTTGATACATGTGACAGCTGGTTAATTAGCATAATATACCATTAAAGTCTATTGAGTAAACTAAATTGTTCAGTGTGCAACAGAACCGAGATTTCATAATTCTTATACCTCTTTTATGCAAATACATAGATCTAGAAGAACGTTTTATGAACATTTTTAATAACCTTCTTTGATGCTACAAATTAACAGTTTCGTTATTCAAACGGAGCAATTTCCTGTTTCTATACGGAAGTAATTATTCCCGTTTCGTTTACAATGAAATCACAAATACGTTAATACATGACAGTTAGAACTTAGGTGTTTGATATGGCAAAAATAATTTCATAAATTTGGAGTATTATATTTTATTCCACGAAGTACAAAAATCGCGCGTAATGCCTATAGAAACCTACATTACTTGCTTTATTGTAATCAATCTCCGAAACAGAGGATCGTCCTTGTTTGTTTGACGTACCCTGAGATACAGTGACCTCTGTTTCGTAGATGGTTTTGTAACGTTTCTCACCTGACATAATTCGATGTGAGGACGAGTGTTGAATAATTTTTTTTATGTTAGGTTCATCCTACTTTATAGTGTAAGCTAACTACTTACCAGATCGAGAACACAAATAAATAATATCCTCATAACCAGAACAAATCGAATATAAGAAGACAACTTCAGAACAGAGAAGTTCTACCATATTCTACTAAAAGGTTCAAACTTGCGTTGTTTGATTGAGTTGAAATTACTTGATGGAGTTTTGTAAAACTACGATTTTATTTTCCAATTAGAATTTTGATTTTAATTAGATCATTTGTTTAAGTACAAATTGTTTGCTATTATTTTACATTTTTATATTCAATTAAGATTCGTTTAATAAGGAGACACGTCTTGAAGTTGCTTCAGTAATTAACTTGCAGGTAAAAATACGATTTAGAATGATGGTGGAAATAAGGCAAAATATCTTCTACTTATTAGTTCAGAACTTTCCCACCCTGACATGTGTGAATTACTTTTCCCCTATATCCATCAATCGACTGTTTCATTTGTTTAGTGTTTTGCTTGAGTGTGAGCACTCAACCCAGAGTTCAGGTTAGGAGGACCCTCGTCAACAGTGTTACTGCAGCAACTTGTCATGCAAAGAAAAGACTACGCATTGAAGAAAATACAAACAAAGCGCTTTTCAGAAGCATCTTACGATAGTTCAAACTTGTTACGTTTGAATATATGTGTTAAGAGAATTTCTTTTGTCGATATTTGACTTTATCTGGTATTTATGAACACTTATCTCCGCTTTTAGAATTTCGCTTTGGATTTATGCTGGACCCTGTGTAAAGCAACCATTATAGCAGAGATGTTTTCTATTTAGGTTTCTGTCTGTCGGTTAGTTCACAACCAAGAAGTCGGGTCAGAGGTGCATTGGCAAACTGTATAACTTCTGCAACTTGTAAAGCTAAGAAAAGACTACTGGAGAGAATATCCTCACGAAGCAAATTATCGCAGGAGAAACTTTTGTAGTTAAATTGTACCTGATTTTAATTGCTTTGAAGCAAATCCAGTTACTTGCAAATTTATTGTTTTGTCTGTGCTTAAAATTCAACCAACCAGGTATCGTCAATTAGTGCAAAATCAGAAAAGAACATTTGAAAACTGCTACTTAGACTGGACGTTGTTTTTTTATTTATTGTTGTTCTAAAATTGAGAGACAGAATATTAGTTAAGTTAACAAATTGAGCAGTTTTTACCCTTTTTTTTAATTTCTGTTGTTTTTATAGTTAAAGCTCTCTTAATTGAGTTGTTGTAAAACTAGTAATACGTTTATCTGCTTTTTCATTCTATCAGTAATGTTTCATCAAATTGTAGCTTAAATTCGCATTGTATTATTATATTGTTTTCACTCTATTCTAACCTCAGTCTTATCCGCAGAACTCCTTTGAAACAACTGAATGGATTTAGACCAAATCTGGCACAAAATAGACAAATGTAGACGTACATAAACATTTTGAAATTTCAAACATGGCCGCTGTTCAAAGATTTTTTTTTTATTTTAACTTTATTTCATAAAATAGGAAAAATCGAAGAACATCCATACTTGATTAAAAATAGGGCATTATATGGGCTATCGATTTTCAATATTGAAAGTGAAAAATGGCCGCCTATCAAAAACTAAAGTAAAATAAAAAAATATTAGAAGAATCACGGAGTCGTAAAAAGTGATTTTAAATGCTCCTTTGACAATTGGGGTTCGAAATATCTGTTACGGTGTGTGTAACAATTACACCTAGTTTACTGTATTATTAGTCTGAAACAAGTAAGTGTTTACTCCGAATAGCTGTCAATGGCTTAGCTCAAGATTGTTTAAGCTAGAAAGACTGGTAAAGGTTTAATACTGCTATGTACTCGGTTTGTAGATACTCAATCTAATTAAAATTAAACCTATCAATTGTTTAATTCAGTCAATGCCTATATGCAGTGACTAAATGGAACAATTGATAGGTGTAATTTTGATTTCGTTGGTAGATACTCATTCGTGGTTGAAACTATGAAACTTATTGTTTTATCACTGCAACTGTTATCAGCCTATTGAAGAAAAGTACACGAAATATCCGTTCATCGTACTTAACTCGATCGTTGTCTAAGACGTGTCAGAAACTATAGAAAGTTATTCGATCGTGGTCTATAGAAAAAAACGGATATGGTGACACGTAGCAAATGCACCAGCGTATAGCCTAAATACAAAATAGTAAATAATTTCATAGATCACCAAACGGTCTTTGTCAAGTGTAAATGTTGTAGAACGTTTTAGAAACTGTTGAAAATTAACTTAATTGTAACTTGTATATCTTCCAGAACCCCTAGAAGGGTTAGATAATTTTTCAAATGTTTGCATTAAATTTGTTTTAAATATACCCAAATTTAGGGTGACACAAGCCTTTCCCACTGTTTCATGATGATTAGGGGTTTTTACGGTCTTGACTATCCTTACGGATCTCACACGACCGCTCCCTTACGGGGATTTTGTTTGTAATTGGAGGTAGCGGTGCCCAGCAACTCTCAGTCAGAGTTTGTCCTACTATCGGCTGGGTTGCTCTGTTGACGCTCTGGTCTCGATTTCACAAATAGTCGTAAGTGTAAAGTTGATCGTTAGTAATGACGTCATAAACTAAAATAGCATTGTTACGTCACGATTTACGATCAATTTCATACTTACGACTTTTTGTGAAACCGACGCCTGGGTCCGAGAGTGAAAAACCACTGTTTCACTGTGTATTTGACATTTTATATGTACATTGTAAAGTGTATTAGCAATTATAGATCGGATTGGTTAAGCAGTCGTCCATTTCGGTTTTTTTTTTTTTTTTTTGGTTTTTTTTTTTTTTTTTTTTGTGTTTTTTTTTTTGTTTGTTTTTGTGTGTGTGTGTGTGTGTGTGTGTGTGTGTGTGTGTGTGTGTGTGTAAGATGTACTAGAATTGTTTCTTCTTTTTGTATCATGGACCATATAACGTTTTGTCGAGCATGTGAATAAAAATGAATTATATCTAATCTTTAATGTTACCTGAAGTTATGCTTTTAAAAAGAAATAATTTCAGACGAACTACTAATGTATTGTATTTAACATCTTTAATAATTAAAGTTATATACTATAGTAAGTCTTACTGTATGTAATGTACACAGTGTCTAGCGTCTATACAAATGATCATATCTGATAAAGTATATACGAGTAGAGCTCTATAAAGCAATAACATATATATAGGAGATATTGAGATTTTGGTCTCATTTTGTCCTATACTCCTAGCGATATATTACACGAAATGGCTTGTGGTTTCATCTTGTGATAAACAATTAAACTTAATGTTAATTTCACTCTTAAACCTGCATTAGTCCTGTTGACTATACAACAAAATAGCTGAAAATTATGTCCCTTCATCTGTTTCAGATATTTGTTCTGAAAATAGTCATCACAGTCGAGCAAGAGTCAAACAGGCGCTCCATAACAGTGTGTCAGCCGCAACGTGTCAAGCTAAACAGAGATTAGAAGCTAGACACAGGATAAATCTTCACCCAACATATACACAAATAGCTCTTAAGAAAACTGACTAAGAGCTCAGACTTATCTTATGGTGTTAGACGTCATACATGTACTTATTTCATTTGACCATAGGAACGAATTACATAGGGTTTACTTGATCTATAACTACCAGTATCAATGTTGAGATTCAGTGTAACACTCATTACTGCATGTCGTCCTGTGCACGATTATACATATTGTCAAGATTATGACTGAACGTGGGCCTGTGTTTTGTTGTTTTCGTTTCTAAGTAGTTTGCCCGTGTCAACCTGAAAATTCTTGCATGAATTTGGAGTTCATGGTGCTTCAATGCAAAACCAACCATGCTGGAATGGTCTTTCACCTAGGTTTAATTCTATTTTCAGGTTACTGTTCACATAACAGCCGCCATACCGAATCGAAAGTGAAACGAGCTTTGCATAACAGTGTTTCTGCTACAACTTCTTACGCTAGAAAAGTGTTTACAAACAAACATATGAGAGGTCGTCTCGTGACGAATAAACATGGCAAATAAGTGCTTATATGAGGCCTTTGTCTTTTGAACACGGAGACTTTAATCGTTAGTTGTTTGCTGTTTGTAGAAAGTTTCATGTTCGTTGCTTTTAATGGATACCAAAGATACAGCAGTTCTTCGTTCTTTTTCAGATTTCTGTCAGTACAAAAGTAGCCAATCTCGTTCAAAAGTCAAACAGGCCTTATATTGTAGTGTGTCATCAATTACATGTATTGCTAAAAAGAAATCCGCTTTGGAGCAAAGGAACTCTCGGTTTTCAATAGGTGATAAAGATCACGTGAATACAAAGAGGACGGATATGCAATAGCAGAAGAATGTAAATGAATCGTAGAATGAGTAAACAATCGTCTATGTTTACAGCCAGTAAAATATTAAATATTCAGTTTGGTAGGTTGAAGCGCTGAAAATTACATGGCACTTGTTATTAGAAGATGGCAACGCTGAAAATTATATGACACTTGTTATGAGAAGATGGCAGCGCTGAAAACTTCTATCATGATTTATTTCATGTTTCATTAGAGGATAAAATGTCTCGTGATTACCTATTTTTATCTTCCATTATAAGGTTTATTTATTATTATTTTTATAATAGATATATATGTGTTGGTTTATTTAGAACTGATATGTTAATAAATACTTGCTTTAAATCTTTCGTTGTGTAAAACATGTTTGAATTTTACTGTACTTTCGTTTTTACAATAAAGATAATACGATCTTACATTTAATTTGTTTAATCCTTAATGGACTAGTCTTGTGTCAGGATACATTTTGCGAAAATTAGTCTGTAATAATAAAAAAAATGTCCGTCCGTCTGTGAACCACTTTCACTAAAAATTAACGTTTGTCTCAAGGGCGTTCCTGTTAGTTGTATGAGGGTTTTTTTTATATCAAATTCGATTTCCTTTTGTTTTGTAGCATTTTGTCTCGCATCCAGTACACAACCAAGAAGAATAATAAGGAGAGCTCTTGTAAATTGTGTCACAAATGCAACATGGCGTTTTAGACATATACAGAGCAAGAGACTAGACCCAAAGTCAATGAATGAACAGACAAGACGCATTTTAAACCCGTTTACTACAACCCGAAGTTGACACATACAATTTATCAAGAATACACTTTTCATTGAGACGAAATGGATTTAAGTAAATACTGTGTTGTCTATGAAATATACTTAATATGACTTGTTACAACCAGTTTCGTTGATCACGTGCATGAATTTTGATAAAATATACAGGTGTGTCTTTATTATTTCAGTTCATGCGCTCATCCAGTAAAAATGAATTTCTTTTATTGGAACGCATTTAAACATGTAGAGTATACGTTAAAAAATTGCCTATGATCATTCTTATGGATACAGAGGCTCATCGTCAATATCACTCGAAGAACACATCTATGCATTGCACAGTGACATGCAGTTAAATATTCTTGAACAAATGTCCAAAGGCAGTGCCCAGGAAAGACATGTAATAATTTGATATTATTTATATATGTTTTCAGCAACGAATATATTTCATTATTTACTTCTTTTCGAAATTATGAAATAAAGTTAAAAAAAAAAACACTTAGATTTCATTATTTTATCTTCATGAATCATTTGTCTACATAACAATCATTTACTATAAAGTCAACAAAATATTCCTAGCCTCAAACAACTGACCCGTCTTATTCAAAATCGCAAATACAACCGAGCACCCCTTAACACACACACTATTTCCGACTATCAAATATGTAATGAATGGGAGATGATACCAATGCAATAGATGGGATGTATACTTTGTCTCTATTTGATGCCATCTATGTGGCATCATGTGTCACTTGAAGACGAAATTCTAATATATTGGGTAAGTCCATATATTTCAAAGAAAGGACACTATTGTTATAACTTGTGCTTAAAGCCCTCGTGCATTTGATTTTCAAATAAATTGGTGTTTAAAACAATTATTTCTGTTTGAAATATCACGACTTAACTTTCTTTCAGCATTCTGCCTCTCAGTCAGTAACCAATCGAGAACTATAGTCAGAAGAGCTCTTATCAACAGTGTTACAGGGGCCACCTGGTTTGCAAAACGACGGAAGGAAAAAGAAAGTAAAAGGCGTTCTTTGGAAGCCCAGACATAATACCTATACGTTTAGTCGATACTACAGTAACACTAAATATAATTAATGGTTTTACCTTCACTCTCTGTACACACCGGAATGGCTAAAGTAGAGGAACTTTTTATAGTTAAATTGAACGATTATTCATTGGAATTAGAAAAGTAGACTTGACTGCGAAATGCGATGGGTAGCCGTGAATGGATAACAATATGAGAACATACATATGAGTGGTGGAATAATGTCAAATATTGGAAGCATAAAATTTGTTGTCTGCATTATTCACAGTTTTATGTATTAATTACGTAAAGTCACTTTATTGTTTCATATCTATCAATCTTGGAGAGAAATAAAAAAAAAAACGTGCTGGGGTCATTGCAAAAAAAATAGATCTCTTCAAGATATGATACAGTTATAAGGTATGACGTTGTAATATGAAAAGGCTAAACCGGAGCTGTTTCATCTTTGCATATTTAATACAAGTATTTTTACAAAAATCTTTTTAGGTCGCTAATATTGTTAGCGACATCTTGCACTCGCAATTTCTGCACTATATATTCGTATATGATTTGCATAATTATATATACTCCACATTATGTGCTGATCGGTGCCGTGTATACCGTCATAGCTTCATACGAGATCAAAATGTACCTCTGAAATATCATACACATACATGTGTTCTATGTGTGTTTTTTCTTGCATGAGAACGGGAAGTTTACACTGAAAGTTGAAAGATGAAAATCGAGTCGTCACATTCTGAGACGTTTGTATAATATTGATTTGTTGTGACATGCATCATTAATTTGATCCTCTATCCTACATAATAACACCTAGATAAACTGTCCCGGTTTTACCATATATCGTATACTTACTTACAACCCTAGATTAATTCTACGAGGAGGAATGACCCGGCCAGCCAAAGCTATATTTTTATATAGCCTAGCTGGCCGAGTGGGCTAGGACGCTGGACTCAGTGCAGGCGGCGTTGCCATAGATGTCACAGCGGTACGAGTTCGAGTCCCGCGGAGGGAACGACCAAATCAGACCTATATATATATATATTTAACAGTAACTTGTGGAACGAAAACATAACCCGCACTTCCTGGTATCCAGCTGTTTTTAAAGAAAAAAAATATTCTGGATTCTGGTCATCACGGTTACGAAAGAGTAATTTCATGTCAAGGGTACCAAGATTTTAGCAGGAGTCACCTGATTTTTTAGCATATCGCATACGTGCAATTTCGGATGTTTAAAGCAAGCCAACTCAGTGCCTAGACTATTTGACGATTAGCGACACTTGGAAGACTTCGGTTTTTAAATTAATATTGGTCACGAAATAAGCAACGCCTTTCACTTAAAAAGAAAAGATTACTTAAAATAATTACCAATGATTGTTGTCATGGTTTTCGGTGATTATCAAATAGTTTGCTACGAATAAACATCGATTTATATATCATATGTGATTCCCTAAAGTCAGTCGTAGCTATAGACAACTATACAGTATGGGAGTACTTTTGTATCAGACGATACAATTGACCAAAAATGGGGGTGTGTAGTCTAATTTTTATCAGTAAACCTAGTGTTGTATTGATTTCGGACCATGTAAATCAACTAAAAACTCGGGCCAAGTTATTAGATATTTACATACAGAGCATTAACCCTTATCATTTAAATGAATTTATTTGACAAGAATTAAAATAAAATGGGTACAAATTGTGAGATTAGCCCATGTATGAGATGAGGTTTTGAGATTATACCGCAAACAAGATGAGCTAAAGTGGATTATAGTGGTCATGTCAGAGATTTAATGTCAAGACCCCTTAGCCACCGGATACGAATCAAATGCATAGGCTTGGAATGGAAATACGACCCTTTACAAATGGTATATATGATGAATACCTTCTTATCTAGTTATGTGAAAGCAGGTTTGCTGTTAGAGAAACTCACTGCTTTTCATCCAAATGTCGGGTTCGTGTCACATTTTGTCCGTTTCCTTTTGTGATTTATTGAAATGCCTTCATTTATATGGGCATTTAATTTTATAAAGAAATAACATGCTTCGGAAGAAATTTCTCGAAAACGCTAAATGAAACTTTTACAGATCCCGAAAGAATTTGAAAGAAGGCAGAAAAGAGATGTCCGTCTCGTGAATTTTTCCCAACTTTGCTAATGAACCGGTGCCACGGAGGGGGAGAACTCTCGCGATATCCTTCTGGATTACTCCATGTAGTGTATGTCTCGTATTCTAATGTTTCAATCTGACTGGAGAGCAATTTTTCTTGTACATTTGTAGCACCTTTTGTTGATAAATGATGAAATACTTATATACCACCTATGTGATACTTTTAGTTATAAATCTATGTTGTAACTGGAGAAACATGTTTTACTGTTACAGCATTAGAATGTTAAAATTGTCACTCAAACTCTAGCTGTTGCCATTTCCAAGATATGTCAATACCAGGAATGACACTGGACATGACATGGTAGATTATAATAAAGATACAATTTGTTACTATTGTTGTCGGGTCCTTTCAGGGCTTGTTTAAAGTGTTTTCAAACTTGTTCTGATGACTTCTAAAGGTATTAATTGTTTTGGATTTATATAATTATAAAGTTTTCACCATATCCTTTCCTTTTCTATGTAGTCCAGAAGTACCTTTAAATGTATCAACTGCACTTGACAAATTTATTTCTCGTCATAAAAAAATTGTTGTGCATACTTAATGAATTTCATTGTTTTTTTTTAATTACACTCGGGTAATTTATCGTAGATCGATGAAATTTGTACCTACATTCTAATTCAAACAATTGTTGTATGTTGATGTTTTATCATTAATTCATGTTTTGAAAATGGAATGAATAACTCTGCAATCATTCAATGATTGTGTTTGCGTCACAAACGTACGAGTATATTCACTTTTATGCTGGTGTTTTGTAGCAGTCTTGTAAAAATCATGCAAATTCTGTAAAATGTGATACACCTCAAAAAGGCTATATATTTATGTTTGTTATTGAGTTGTTTTACAGGTCTACATGATGAAATGTATCATTATTCATTCCATTCTGTCTGCTCTTAGGAGATAATCCACATGGAAAATCCAATAGTTTCTATCGTATTTTAGTGTCATTTACAGAGTTATCTCCCTTAATTTTGAATTCTCCTATACATATTATATAATTTTTATCTCCAATGAACAAGGGTTATATGAAAAACCACATGTTACTGTCTGTTTACTATGACATTTTAAACAAAATATCAAAAATAAAAATATGTAGGCTTTCCAACCTCATATGAATCACATATTGCATGATTCTTACGCGGAGTGGTACTTAAGGATACAACTATGTTAAATCAGACAGGAAGTGATAATTCAGTAACTGTTACAAGCAGTCTTAAATTGTCATTCAGTTGAGATAAAATTTATATATATTGTGCATTAAATTGACACTTTGAAAGAGTTATCATTCTTGATTTGGTTGAGAATGTATGGTTTTATTCTGATCATGTTCATGTTCAACATTTATCATTAATGTGATATAAAAAATTGTCAAAACAGTCTGTCATGATCATGATAATTTTTTACATGATCACTTTTGTGATCACATTTGAACACTTTTATGTCTATTTTATCAAGATCATTTTTTTCAGTGATAATTTATTTGTTCAAATTTGATCGAATATATTTTCAATATTGAAATGGCTGACACATGCGTCAATATTTTTCCCCAACCCTATTCGCACAAAATCAATAAATTAACTAGTACACTGAAAAAAAAAGAATGTATAAATTTAGACATCACGACAGTTATGACAATTTGCAGTTAAAACAAAGAAATTCTACGTTAGAATTGAAAGGTATGACGTTGAGGATTTTTGTTATTCCTTATCAGACTTTCAAAGGCACTTTCGCCCAAGTTAGTATAAACCACCTCTAGTACCGATAACACATGCTGAGCAAGCGATTTTTACATTTTATTTTAAAAATGTATTTAACGTTTATTTAAAGAGTAATCAAGGGAACCAAGGTTATAGCGGTAATCAAAAGAATGTAATCCAGGGACAAAGACCAGACATGGAAAACAGACATACACAACAAAGAACATAAAGTAACTAAAATCATACATACAAAGTAACAAAAGTAAATGAGCAACTCGGACGTAGGTTGTTGGATTGGTTTTTCTGCGCATTGAATCGCCTGCACCATTGTTCTTTTTTGAATTTCGTATGGACTGTGTTTAGTTTATTCTCGATACGAGTTGTACGTTTCCTGAAATAATTTATGTAAATCAGTAGGGGAAAAAACATAACTTTTCAAGACCAAGCTGAATTAGTGGTATTTTTGTTGTAGAACAAATATTTGAAGGTTAAGTTTGATTGTTTCTTAAAGATTACGCCACCAAGATTTTTTCCAATGTTGATGAACAAGTTCTAATTCAAAACCTAGCAGGTTGTTTTCAATTTTCATTATATTCCTTGTAACTTTCATTCCCTTTGTTTCATTTGAAGGTATAGATGTCAATTGTGTAATCAAAAATGTATTTTTTAAAGAAAAGGCGACTGAAACAACGTTTTAAATAATCCCACAAAAAAGATGAAAAATGAAACCACTTTTTCATTATTCTTCTACAACTTTTCGAGTTATTTTACACAAGACTTCGATTCTTGTTAACTTTATATCGTAAATATTTTTTTCATTTCCATAAAACATATATTTTTATACTTTCATATTAAAAAAATATATAGTACTCTATTGAAATTAATTACTAATTGTTTTCATTGTGTATTCGTAACATTTGACCAAAGAGCGTGATAACAACAAAGACAATACACCAATTTCTAACGATATATACTTTTGTTTTATCCGTATTTAAACATTATAGATTTGAAATCGTAAGGTATTTTAAATTGGTATTATAACCTAGAGATTTAAAGTTCAAAACACTTTACTCATCGCCAGATCATTATAAAACTTGTGATGCGATTGACCAGGTCTATTAGTTTTAAACCACCCGAGAAACCGAAATGGTGAAATGGAAGGATGGATCTCTTTCTTTTGTTTTAAGAAACATAATGGAATTGAGACATTTTAGAACAATGGATAGTGCCTTGGTGACATAAAGCAATAAAGCGCCATATTACCAACGCGAATTGGTAATTGTTGTTATCATGATAAAGTAACGAATTTTCTGTATATTTCGTCCAAGTTTAGTGAAAATTTGTGAAGATGACGTTACTTTGCGACACTATACATTTCGTGTACTTATCAAGGATTTATATTGAAAGCTAACAGTGAGTTTAAATTACATTTACATTGACTATTTTGTTTGACTTTTCGTTTTCGCAATAGGTCAATTCAAACGTTCAATGACGGGGAAAATTTTGGTACCCCGAGCGTCGACCCCCAAGGGTCCGACGACTAGACTTTTGCCTCAGGTACCGAAATTCTCCGTCAAAGAGCCGCCTATGTCAAAGCAATCACGGATCCTCCCTCCTGTTCCACCCATCCGAGATGCTTCAAACGTAAATGGCAAAATTCGATCCCTTCCCCGGGTACCCCGTCCGGTACAAGCGCCTATAGCAGGAAATCAAGATAATATAAATATCGAGAAGAATCCTGCTATTCCAATAGTACCAAAGCATCCTCGGCAATTGCCAAAGATTCCACTAACCAAGCCGGCACAGAAACCGGAGCATGACAGGCGAGCTCACATGAGTGGTGTCTATAAACGTGAAGGAGACGAGTTTCTCCGGAAGAAGGAGTATGATAAAGCTCTGGAGGCTTACTCTTCGGTAAGTATTGCTTAAACAACATTTGATTTATTATTATTTATTGTTATTTTATTGTTATTTTATTTTTTAATTTGATTTAATTATTTATTTATCGCCTGGGCAAGATATGTTAACTTAATTGGTACTTGTCATTACCCTCGATTGGTCCGCAGTCCGCAATATTATTCATTAACTGTTCTTCTTTAATTTTAATTTTAATCGATTAGAAATTAAATTTTAAGAATTGTTCTTACTTTTTTACCAAGTTATGCTCGTATTAAAAATTGAAAACAATCTTAATTAATTCAATTTAATTTTATATTTATGATTTCATTGTCAGTTAGTTTTATCGCGATTTGTTTATTGAAATGAAAAAAAAATAATTTGCATTAATATATTGTCACTCAATGGAATGAGTTATTCGAGTTTAGATATAAACCGATAACATCTTATGTGTTATAAGAATATTACAAAATATTGAAACATATACAAATTCAAATTTTGTTTAACACATTGTTAGTGAACGAGACAATTAAAAATATGTTCCACAGACCGAAATGTATACTACCCGGTATTTTGTTTTTAGCAGGGAGCGTTAATGGTATAAAATCATGGGTCGGTGTTAAAAATATCATAATTGTAATACTATGATTTAAATTAAGATAAGAAAGTAAAAGCAAGTAAAACGATAACTACTGAGTTAAAAGTTCCTAATTTAATTTGTCATATTATCGTTTTCTCTTTGCCTCCCCGATTGATCATTCATGTGAGCGCAAGTGATCAAATTTTTACAATGTTTACCAGTTTATCCTACACAATGATTACATCAAGTAACCCATCCAATGAAGTCATAAACACCAACAATCTTTGAATAGTTGATATCATTTCACTATAAATATAGGCTTACTCTCGGACCTAGGAAATAATTGCATACTATAATGTCCTTGTGTGGTCTCTTCTGGAAGTCATTGACATGTTTATACAGGGAACACCGACGCTAGAACTTGTAATATTTGATTATTGAAAATTTGATGTAACGATAAACTGTACACAAACATCTTCGATTTGTGATCTTGAAAGTTTTCATTAATACTTGTCCTAGTTAAATATTTGTAAATTTAATGTTGTTTGTCGCAATTTAATATTCCAGCAATTATGTGATGTAACCACATTTTAAGACTGGACATTTTATTATGTATTCTTTATTTGATAAGTACAATTACTACATTGAATAAGTCTGGATACGAGTAGACTGGGGCTAAAATGAGAAACCGCGGCAGTTGTGTGTGCGCAACTTTTCAATAATACATTTGCGCGACTAGACATAAATGTATACAATTTTGCACTTTTTATTATTTCCCATATCTAGAGATAAATGGTCGTTTACTCATTGACATCTTTTTGTGTTCCAACAAACGGCAGGTATAACCAGCAATTCATTATTTGGTCGTCATAGACATGCATTCCATTTATAATTGATATGGGCTCAATGTTACCAAGACAGGTACAGTAAAACAAGCATCAACTCTGCAGGTTGTCTTTCCTCTGTCAACAGAAAGTAATTCAACATTCACTGTGCGTACAAAATTCGTCTATCAATTATATAATTGACCGAGCAGAGGGTTTTACTTTGAAATTTTTAGATATGATAATCGTGCGTATTCTTTAAAAAATATTCAAAGTCATGCAAATACATTCTTTTTAAAAAAATCAGTCACGTACTGATCCATCGAAGTTCGTATTAAGTCCTCTGGAAAACTGTTACTTTATGATGTTTTCTATTTTAAATGATGATAACCTTTAATTAAAATAAGCCTTAAAGAGTTCAATGTGTGGGAATGTAATATTACTTTTCTATTAGAATCATAAGTAGCGTGATATTTTCATTTTCAATCTTTTATTAACATACATATTTTCACTTTAAAATAGAAGCATGCTTAATACCTTTGGAAACAGGCCTATCTTTTGCAATCATAGAGCTCTCTCCAGCTGTTGAATAAATAACCGCTAAAGGGAGGTAAAATTGTTTTCAAGAAAGCCAATTAAGTAACGAAACCGCGTCTGTTGCCTTCTATTGACCCCTGTGGTGCGAAAATTCTGCTAATCATCACCATCTTCGTCCATCATTGTCGTTTATCATTTTGTTTAGAAAAACAGTCATAAAGTGCAGTTTGTTGACTTTCAGGAAGATTGACACTGTGGTACGACAAACATATTGTTCAAAATTGTGCGTTGAATCTGATCAAACGTAATCTCTGTTTATTGTTTAAATGAGATAACAAAACATATATCTAATTGATGAACAGTCTCCTGTCTTGATATTCAATGGGTTATCCATTTGATTGAGACAAATTCCCGTCATAGGCCCTAGCTTTGAAGAAGTGTCTTCGTTTTAACTTACTATCACTTTTCTTTAAAACGTTTCATGTATATAGGAAGTCGAGGAAAACGAAGATTTAAGAAAAGTTGCTATGCTAACTGCTAACATTTCCAACTTATGTTTTCCATATTTTGTAATTCATCATAGAGGCAGTGCGTATACCTGTTAACACTTACGATTTCGATAAATTTCGGTGCATTACAACTATCATTGACAAAGTCAAGTAATTTGTATAATTATGGCCTAGAATTTCTTTGATTTGTAAAATATTATTATTCAACTATAAATCGTTCTGTAAACATTTTGACAAGTTTTTCAAAAGAAATATTAAATCTTGTTTAATCGGTAACTGCTTACTACTACAACTGAAGTATCTGCAAACATTGTTAATTCTGTAAGAATAATTTTCACGCTTGTTAGCTTTCGAAATTTCATCCGAATGGTCAATAAATTAAGAAATGAATAGTAACATGTAAAATTAGAATTTTAAACTCGTGCCTCTGCATGAATGGCATTTAAGCAATCGTTTATAATTATGCAATGGGATTTTAACCTAGATGGCGTCATCGTAATTGTTCATTTCGGAACCAAATGGTCGTGTATTACCTTCCGAAGTGCTTGTATAGAAAATGTCCACAAACACTTATCCGGACGGGAGCGTTTTAAGTTCAGTTGAATATACTTGAATATCGATTATTTCTGATATCATTACGAATATAAAGAAATAACAGTTTCTCATTGATAGCACCATGCAAACGATATTATTAAACTACATCTTGTATGGGTAACCGAGAGTGAAATATTGGTAAACGCGACGAAAACGAAATACAGCGCTCATAATGCAAGAAACAAAGATGTAGCAACGAAAACTGCGACAGAACAATAAACAATATACAAAAAACAAATGATGTACAATTCAAACATGGAGCAGGTCCAGGCATTCATAAAAACGGGTTACATGCCACCATTTGCTCTTTTTTTTTCAATACTTTGCACACAATTTACATATTTTAGAAAAAAAACGGTTTTCAACCCTTGTACCCAACTAAATACCTCACAAAACTGGTTGAGTAAGCGTCCTCTGCTTCCGTCTAAAAGCACCCATCGAGATCCTCTGTTTATGTTTTGTATATTGCGGAAGTCAAAAGTCTTGATCGTGACGCTGGCTAAGTCTGGACTTGATCAAATGCTTATATTAATCAGCGTTTTCAAACATTTGAAACTTGGTCGCTTTCTTCTTGCAAGACTCATGTATCGAGGTTATTTCTTCAAGAAAGGTACTTTGGAATGTGACTTTATCGCCTGCTACCGTAACAATAACAAGTTTCTACATTTTTTTTACCTTTTACCAACACCAGGTGTATAGAAAATACCCTTTAAAGTTGTCAAGCTTATGCAACAATTTCATTTTGTAGTATTTGGTTAAAACAAGGGAAACGAATCGTGGTGTAAAATAGATATTGCTGTATGTACAAGTATAATCGAAAATCATAATCGGACAGTCTTCCGAATCGAGTAAACTTCATATAAACACTGAAAACACAGGACTGTTTTGATTTAATGAAACCTTTATTTGTTCGAATTTATCTTGCTATTTATTTCATCAATATAGCTTTGTTTGTTTAATTCGTTTGACACGTTCGTTGTAATCTATATGGAGGGCAAATAACACGAAACACGGACATTCCTTTTATGATTAATAACGATTCATATTTTCATTTTGCACGACTTATCATATTAACACAGAAAATGTTTTTTTTATTGTCAAATTTTGGCATTGTACTGAACTCAACTCTTGGCGATTAAAATGGCGTAAATAACAGTCAGTCCGATGCAAGCCTTGACTTCTCGTAAATTGTTAGTCGTTCATAACATTGGTTATAATAAACACGAGTTAGAAATTGTCACTTGTTATACCTCTTGACTATTTCTTTTGACTACCGGTATTGCTTAGAGTTGTTCAGTTCGGTATTTTTTATCGCCCTTCACTCATAATAGAATAGTATAAAGATTAGAATCATTTATTCTACTTAGGTGCATAAAATCACAATTTCTTTCCAGGGGTCGAGTAACACATTGGCTTCTAGAAAACCGTGACACATTGCAAATTGTAAAACTAGATAAAATGATGCCCCCGCATTTAACCTCCATACAGCTATATCATAACTCATAATTGTAAGAAGCACTTTGTAAGATGTGTTGTTGTGTCTGTGGGGAACAAATGATGCCCCCGCATGTGGTTTTGAGTAAAACTCAGCATAGCTGAACGAAACTTAAACTCAATCTGTAACTAATCGTGACAGTCTCACATACCATAAACCAGTTAACTATCTTCAAGCATTTACAAAAAAAGCGAAACACTATTATTTTAATACAATTTTTAAAGTGCAGGGCCCATTATTTTGATAAAACTCAGCGTAGAAGAATGAAACCTATACTCGATTTGTAACTAATCATGACAGACTCACATACCAAAAAGCAGTTCAATGTCTTCAAGGGTTTACAAAAAAGTGCGGAAAACTGTTATTTCCATGAAATTTGTAAAGTCCAGGGCCCATATTTTTTGGTAAAACTCAGCGTTGCGGAACTAAATTTTAACTCGATCCGTAACTAATCATGAAAGACTCGCATACAAAAAATCAGTTCAATATCTTCAAGGATTTTTTTTTAAAAGTGCGGAAAACTTTATGGGACAGACAAAATTACGGACGGACGGACAGGGATAAAACAATATGCCCCCCCCAACTTATCGTTGCGGGGGCATAAAAACAAACTTAAGGCACGCCAATCTCTTATTAAATTAATATTTTGACTTTTTGTCAGTTTTCATTACAGTTACCACTACTAAAGCTGTAAAGGACGTGATTTAGCAATATTCGATCATGCAACTTAAAAGTTACGAAAATTCGCTTTGCTGCAACTATTTGTACAACCAAAATTTTCGAAAAGATTCGATTTGATATTCGTACATTTATACATTCCACTGACATTGTTGTGTTACACTTGACATTAAATATTATGTTATTTTGGTTTCCAGTGTTTTGTGGAGGTGTCTGCATTTGTTGCCTTTCATTATATGCTTTTTTTCCACTAGATAAAGCTTTTCTTTATCTTTTTTATACAAAGGTATGGGAAAGGGACAAACTTTTGGGGCAAATGATACACATAAGCAGATAAAATATTTAAAAAAGAATCAATTTACATAATACGTTTATGGTGTGTAAAGTGACCGATTTTACAATGATTAATTTAGAAATTTAAACATTGATTTTGATATAAATGTCATTATGGCATTTTTGCTGGAACGCATTTCTTTTCAAAATCGTTGAATTCAAAAGTGCATTGTTTTAAATCATTTCAAAACAACTCATTGAAACTAAAATCGACTGAATGCACACATTATGACTAACAATACAATACGCCTTGGCGAAGTACATGTATCGAAGTACATGTATCGGTTTTATAAATAAGAAATCATGATAATCTGCTGTAGCAAAATATTTTCTTTGAATTAAAGGCTGATAGTTATATATTGTTATCTGACTTTGTACTGTAATATTCCACATTAATTTGACGTTTTGATCATTTCTCCACGTCATGGGAGATACTACGTGATGTTAATTATGAACTTCATAACATATCAAAAGAACTTTATAAAAGGGCACCTTTTCTCCTGCTTTTAATTATCTATCAGAATGATTATATTACCCGGTCTATTCACGCTTAGCTTGCATAGAAAATACTTATAATTGGACATTCACTTAGTTATACGGATATGCAAAGCAAACAAGCTGGAATATTCATTATCTAAATAGGCATTCTTTGAGTTTCTGCTTATTTTCAACTGTGCGTTCTTTGTGTAACACAATTATAGTCAACATTGTTTCAATTTCCTATTTATATGTATAGTCTATGCATGATTATTGATAAATGAAATCTCCCAAAAAGACAAGAACTGAGCATAATTAACTATTTGGTTATCCTGCTAGATAGGATATACTCAAACTATACGGTGTTCACATGTTAACGTCAAATGACATTTATACAATGAATGTTTAAGCCGTAGTTTCACAAAATAATTTTGTTTGTTTTGTTTGTTGGGGTTTAAAATCCGAGCAGCAATATTTCAGCTATATTCAGACGATGAAATTGATGATAAAATGAACATGAAATGATGATGAAAATGAAAAAGGGATGGGACACAAGGACAATGGGTCAACAAATTTTGATTGCCACTGGAAATAGGGTGAGGTGGGTAGGGTCGGGCAATTTAGCCTCCTGTGGCGGAGTCCTATGGTTCCTACTCCGGGAGAATACCACAGTAGGGTTCTTTAACGTGCGAGGAACGTGGCATCTTTCCCAACACGGTGCACCACTATGGTTTGCGGTCAGGTTTTCCGTATTATAGCCTGACAATCCCAGCATGTAACACGCCAGGGGTACCCCATTCCACCACCTGGGGCACACATCCCAGTTGCTCTGTGGGCAGAGCGCCCTAGCCCCCGGCTACGGTTTTGAGCACTATTTAGTCGCCTTTTACGACAAGCCTAGCGCTGCTGCAGGCCTATTCTTTTAACACCCGGACCAATCTAAATTGTTGAATATTAGTTGAAAAAAGGTATGAGGAAAACCCTTTTAATAATTTTTAATGTGAAAAGAACCTAAATCATTCTGTTTATAGAGGGAAAGATGGATGATATATCTATACTAGTTACATGTAAGAGAATAGGTATTATCATATTCTTAATTCCAGGCTCTCAAATTGGTTCAAGATGACATGTCAGCTTTAGTGGCCAGATCACGGTGCTACCAGCTTATGAGCAAGAGGAAAAAAGCAATGCATGATGTAGAAACGGCGCTCAGTTTAAACCCACTTTTTCATGAGGTTTGAGTAGAAAATTTTCTTTCTGGCAATATCGCTTGTATCCAAAATATTCCTATACGATATAACACACGAACAAGTTGCAAATGAAGCTACAATCTATCTTACAGAGTTTACGATCGACAATACAGAGACAGTTGTTTTTGGGTATGACACACGATTTTAAAAAAGTTCGATGTTTGTTTCCTGTTAATATTTCTAAAAAAAATTAAAGCAATTCTGTTTTCCTTGTAGTAAGAAAATACAATTTGTGTTACTTTGTTCTATCTGTTTTTGTAAGCGTTTTCTAAGAGTAGCAGCATCGGTGTTCTTAGGACGCGTTTGCAAGAGCGTCTTTTGAAAAAAAAATAACACATTGGCTCTACAAAACAAAATACTGGCATAAACCCTTTGTGATTAAAGTGATATAAGTCGCTATAAATATTCTTTATAACAGCATTTTTGCCTTCGTTCTCATGCAAAATCGGATTACAAAAGTGACTAATTAATACAAAGAGCTTAACATATTTCGCAACAAGTTGCAAGGGAATTTTACATACAACAAAAAAAATCATAACAAACAAAAAATACCATGTGCACATAAGAACATGTTTGTTACTATTATCCCGAGGTCATGGAATGCATCCAATACTGTTGCGTGGAAATAAACATGATCCCCAACCCCAAACATTAGGTTACCAAATAGGATCAGACTGTTAATCTATAGGATTAGTACATAATACTAATGAATGTTTATAAACAAAGGATTGCGAAGATTACTGTAAAGATTGGCTAAAATACATGTGCAGCGACTTATTTTGTTTCAATAAAATGAAATTCATACTTAACAGACATCTCACTCCAATATTGAATAAATTAGTGTCACTCTATAAAACCAAATTGTCACAATTGAAGTAAGAGATATCTTTGAAATCGTTGTCGTAATTTATGTCATATTTAATACATCTTTCAAGTATTTGTGTTATGATTGTTTCATCCTTTTTTTCCTTCTTTCGTTGATTGGATTACGTGCGTAATTAAAACAGTTAAATTCCGATGAAGTACCAATCAGAGCATATTGTTTTTATATGTACATGTGAAAGTTAGATGGATCGCTCTTTTGATTCAGTCATTTATAAAATAACTACTGGGGATATTTTTTCTCTCCACATAAATAATTTTAATATATTATTGTTTATTACAGGCACTATTTCAGAAGGCAGAGTTACTGTTTATTGAGGGAGAATATGACACAGCTCTTGTTTACTACACGAAGGGTCAGAAACAGCGTCTCGATATTCAAGCCTTCCAAGACGGTATTTTCAAAAGCCAGGATGCTATAAACAGCAACCATGGTTCAGGTAATTAGGCTTGATATTGCACCCCTGTACAAGTAGTTCACTCCTTGAGCAAAGAAAAAAGTTATCCTTAAAGACATATCAGTTTTGAATCGATGAATGATTTGCAGGGACATTGCAGCATATCTGGAAAACACGATGACATGATATGTAAGGTTTTCAATAAAAGAAAGTAACATTTAGAAGAGACTGGACTGTAATACTATAGTCGACTGTAGTTTTTTTTTAATACAGCATATTTGCTGTTGGTTGTTATCAATATGTTATTGATTTCTAGGACTTCGTCTTTTCATTTCACATTCGATTGTTATATAATGATCCATTGATTTTCATTTTTAACTTTATCAGTAAAAATACCTTTCAGATGTATAAAATGGGTAACTGATTTGTAAGTAAGGCTTGCGTCTCATTTACTGCTAACTGGAACATTTATTTACCAAATTGGTGACTTTTCCTTTCCACTTTATCTCGTTGCTCAAAATTAACGGTTTTATCATGAAGTTATAACCGTACAAAAATCAGTATTTACGTAAAATCTGAGTACTTTGATACACTTCATATTTGGAACTGATGACCTAAATCAATATATAATTTAATTAGAACGCTATGTAGAACTGGTTGATTCGATTTCAAGGGAAAGTCAATACTACGTAAGGCCGGCATAATTACAAATTGAATTTTATTGGTACATCTATTATTTCTCTTTCATCCGAGAGAAAAATGAACTACTAAGCAAATTTAATCTATCGAATTATTGCAATTGATATATTCCTGTTTTTTTTCAATGAATTTTTATTGGCTCTGATAGATGTCAGTATGTGTCAGTTTATGGAAACGTGAATAAGTGTTAAGGAATACTGACAAACCTGGTGGTAACTATGCAAACGAAATATACAAAAAACATCAAGAAAACCGAAAAGAAGATCCATTAAATGACGAAAAAGAATGCATTAAAATGTTTTAATCTTCCAAAGAGCATGACGCGTCGAAGGACAGCCATGCAGTGCGTCCGTCAAAAGAATTGCGTATCAAAGCATTGTTTTTGTTAACCTTTACATAATCTCATATATAATACTTAAAAATAAATTTGGATCACATGCTTTATAAAGAAAAGGGCGGGTATTTCAAACCCCTTTGTAGAATTAGGTCCTTTATATACATCCATAGAGCTGTTCTTCTGAGGTTTTTATATACGTTCATTAGCAATTTTGCAATCAACAAGTACCAACCATCAGTAAACTATTGCATAACCATTCATTAGAGATTTTTTTTCGAATCGATTGGCATTAACTGATGACTTTTTCCATTGCAGCCAAAGTATCTAAGAAGAGATCCAACTTACCAGCTGACAACGGCAATGTACTCAAAAGGGTAAGTAGATTAAGATATGGTAATACTGTTAACTTCATTGTTTTACCAGTACTTTACATATATATAATCAAGAGGGCAATCATTTCAACAATGTGTGTCATCGCTGTTGTCATTCATTACCTTTTTATTAAGCTAACACACATGTAAAAATATTTGTAAATAATTATAAAACTCTTTACAATACAATAAACGAAAGTTACACCCAGGGATTTGCAAGATCAAAAGGTAAGCAAAGATGTCTTTAATTTATATTCAAAATAAGAATAATTATGATTGAATCACTTATACATATTGAGAACATTGCTTTCGTTGTTTATTCCAGTCGAAGGATTCGCTTTCGAAGCTGACGAAAAAGAAAATGAACACATCCAAAGAAAGCCTTGGTCCAACTAGAAATGGGACTCCAACAGGCCGACAAAACAGGAATAATACGTACGCCAGTAATACGCCTGAGAGCAAAAACTCGACGCCTAGAAATGTACCGTCGCCAGGCTTCAAAAAGCGTCAGGCACATCCATTGGCTAGAATGGAGCATTTGAGAGGATCCATGGAGTCTTTGTCAAAGCCCTCTGTAACATCTGGTTCCGAAAAGGAAGTAAACGAAGGGGAGATAACTGAGAGGCGAATGAAACAGCTGCTTGGGAGAATGTACAATGATAAGCAGTACCTCGAGCGACTGGTGGAACAAGCAGGTACTAATAGCTTTTACCTAGTTGTTTAAAAAAGAATATAAAATATTTTTTGGTTTCTTTTATAACCGTACGTGACTTATTCTTTAGTAAAATATATGTTTGTTTAGACGTTTGACAAATGCATACAATGTCGAACTCAATATTCTTACCCGATTGACATTTTGGGCAAAGATTATTAATATTTAATGAAGACAGTCTGCATTTGTTTACCCTGCTGTATAAAAAATAACACTCAAATCAGATTTATCAGAACTAGTGAAAGTTAACAGTTGGTAGAACGGAAAAACAAAGATAATTTGCTGAGCTGTTCAGAAATTTCTGAAATAGTACTTTATAAAGCATTAATGATCATTTCAGGTGAGTTACCTTCTGGGTCCATTAGTCTTTCGAACATGGCTGAGAACGGATTGAATTTCTTGTACGACCGAGTTCTTTACTGGGTACGTCAAGGACGTATTTTACCACCTGAAGCCCCAATCCTCCCCCCACCTCCACAGCCTACACCTCCAAAGTTGTTAGAGAAGAGAACGTCTCCACGGTCAAATAGCAGCTGTGGGTCACATCCGAGCTATGACAACAAATCAACGAAATCCGATGCTAGACGACACGAAGGCGCTAAACAACCCATGTCGTGGTTCAGGTACTTGGAGCAAAAGAAAGTCAATCATGTATCAAATAGGAAGACAAGTAATCAGGCTAAGTTCCTGACTGTTTTAGAGGGTCAAAAAATGGAACTGATCGAAAATCCCGAAAATAATCGGAAACCTTTGAGCCCTTTAAGACCCACTCCACCTAAAACGGAAAAACCGTCCATCCGTCGAGGACGAAAGAGAAAGGGTGCGAGGTCAAGTGATAAAGAAAATTCTGACACTGATTCAGGGCTGAACATTAGTTTCTCAACATACAGAGGAAACAGTGATCTTGACAATCATATGTCTTTTGAAGAAATCGAGCCTATCAAAGAAGAGTCGCCATCACCAAGGAAAATGTCGCAAAAGAAACTGATGAAGTACATGAAAAAGGATAAGAAAGACAAAACTGTAAATCGGCGACAACAACTAATTCATTTTGCCAACAAGGAAATTGAAGATATAGAAATCGGTAAGTATTTTAGATGTAGGAAAAATTGAAATGGGATGACAGGTAGAAATAGAAATCGTCACCGGGACGATATTCTTACGAAACTTGTCTGTTAAGTAACGAAATCATGAACTAAATCAAGAAATCAGAATCCATAATAAAAATAAACATCGTACAGCATGTACAGGACACAGAAATTTAATAAGACAACATCAAGGCAGTTTTTATGGCCTTGTTGTCCTATTAAAACAATTTGAAAGAGGAAACCAGCAATATCAGAGAAACAAGATCCTTGTAAAAGATACTGTAACGACATACTGATCGATAAGACATTCATAGATATTGTAACGACTTATTGATCGATAAGGCATCCGTAGATGTTGTAACGACATATTGATCGATAAGGCGTCCATAGATGTTGCCGTGATGTTGAAAAATGTTAATAACCAAACTTTAAACATGAGTGCCGCGGAACGCCATTTTTTTTAACGAGTGTGCAGAACTTGTTCCGAGCACGAGTTTTAGAAATATTAAAGCGTAGTAGCCCACGAGTAGTTGTTTTGGTTATTCGCGATAACCAATTGATAATCATATTTATTATATGGATTTCCTCTTTCATTTATTGCTATTTTCAACATATATTTTAAATTTTGTGATAGGTGGATTGAGTTTCGTGGTGTGACGGTCCGAGAGTGAAATTTCCGAATTTATTTCACGGTACGAATTATCGAATTTTTTTACTTAGAGAACATTCGATAAATCATTACTATCTATATAATAATTGTAATTAATGTGATTATTGTTATTCCTTTATTGTAAAATTATGTGTGTAAAATACTCTAATCCACTAGAACAGTGATAGTGACAAAGAAATATCGATGTTTTAGCTTATGTCGATGGCAGATTCAACGAATGTTCACAGAAAGCAGAGGCCTGTCTCAATGCTATCACCTCCTTTGATGGAGAGCCGATACCAAATGTCATGTCTATCGTTGGTAAACTTCACAGCTACATCGGAAATTCTGCCATTGAGAATAAAGACTATGAAGTTGCCCTTCGTCACCACGAAAGAGACCTCCAAATTGGAGAGGAAACGTATGTATTGAAACGCAGTGAAATGATTTCCTTTCTTTCTAGAAGAAAACAAAAGGCGGCATCGTCATTCATTGTCCCAACTTGACGACTTGTACATTCGTCTTGTTACTAAGCTGACACTTTTTAACGTATAAAGTGTGTTCATTAACAGGCTGTATCATTTGGTCATTTTATTTACTTTTCGGGCACGGTTAGTTATGTGCGATATCACACTATGGATGATGTGATATGAATTAGTGATATGAAAAATTCGCCGTCGCAATTAGTTCTTGTGTGATTTTCTATCAATTTCTATAAAACCTGATTGGTTGTTCTGTCGACATGATTGATGACGTCATAGACCCATGATCGCTAGATTTTGCCGAATTAAAGCGGCCAAAATATTCCAAAGGAATGATAAATAAAACTGTTTAAGTAGCTCTCCAGCTAAGAATCATGGAAAATGTGATGTATGGGTAAAAAGCCTACATATTTTTATTTTTGATATTTTGTTTGAATTGCCATAGTAAACAGAAATTATCATTCAGTTTTTCATATAACCGGTGTTCTTAGGAGACAAAAATTATACAGAATGCAGTGTAGATTTCAAAATTAAGGGAGATAACGCTGTAAATGACACTCAAATACAATAGAATCTATTGGAATTCAATGTTGATTATCTCCTGAAAACAGGCAGATTTGATTGAATAATTACACATTTCATAGCATAGACCCATAAAATAACTTAATTACAAAAATAAAAATATGTAGTTTTTTGGTGGTGTATCACATTTTTCAGATTTTGCATGATTCTTACAAAGACAACTACTTAATAACTCTTGAAATTTGAATATCGCAAAATATCAACTCTTTATTTAATTTCAATATCATAATAAAATCGCCGAGGCTAGTTTGTATGATGTTAAAATCAAATAACATAAGTTGATATTTTGCGATATTCAACTTTCACTCATTATGAAACCTCTAAAAGTATTATAGTGTTATGCAAAGTAGTTAGAAGAAAACAACGATCTGCTGAAGACTGACGAAACACCCACTGTAAATACAATACCAATTATAGTGTACTTTTATGTCAATATGTTTATTTCCACTTAAATATATAAAATATACATTGCTTACAGAAAACACGATTATAGTTGTGTAATGTATTAGAAGCACAATAACATCCAGTCCTAAACTGATATGACTAAAACGTGTACTAAAGTGTATTTCATGTACATATTGTTTTTATAGTGATGACACAGAGATGGTATCCAGGGCTCTTGGTAATCTTGGCAGAGTTTATGTTTCACAAGGAAAACATCAAAATGCTTTAGAACTGTATGTATACTTTCTTTCAAATATCATATTTTTTTGTCAACAAAGTGATTCGATTGTCAGTTTTGAAAATATTTTTAATCATATAATAGAACCCGACATATTATAAAAATACTTAATTTTCCTTCTTCGACGTCAAAGAAAAAAAAAGAGGACTGGAAATTGCAGGATAAACCTGACATTCCTAATATCAATTACAGGTTTTCAAGAAAGGTGCCTTTATGTGCTACCCGTCTGGAAACGGCTTGGTTGTACCATGAGATCGGAAATTGCTTCCTGATTTTGCAGCAGTTTGAATTTGCACGGGAAGCAGCACGTCGATCACTGGAGGCAGCAGAGGAGGCAGTAGAATGGAGTTATCAGTTACAGTCTTGTGTGCTTTTGGGTGTCGCAGAAGGTATACATTTTTTTAAATCTGAATTTACGTGATTAATTGTAAGATAGCCATAAAAGTCGAAAAAAGCCAATTTGATTAGCCGGAACCTGTTTCTGTACATATGTATTTCTATGGTAGTGAAATGGAGTTTTGGGGAGGGATAGCGAGCCACACAAGACTATTCCAAAGTAATGTTGTCTCTACAATTACATTTATCATTTGATGTTGTACGTCTCTTTGTGGACATGAATTTGATCTTAATGATGTCTTCCACTTCAGTCAAACTTCACGAATACCATTCAGCATTCAATACGTTCGAGAGAGCTCTAGACCAAGCTAGAATGCAAGGTGAGTAACAATGCTTTGAGAAGGTGATGTTGTGTTAAACTGTTTTTGCAATCGATCATTAAAAGCTGTGATCACATTTAAGTACCATTCTCTGTAAGAATCAGGCAATGGGTGGCACATCATTTTCCTCAATTTAGTCATTTTTGCCTAAAATATATTCAGTACATCAAGAAAACAACCAAAAAGGATTTAAGTTTATCCTGAAGCATCTGTGACGTAGATATGTTTTGACTGCTTATATAGGGAAGGAGTGCGGAAAAAATTTCCCGCCAATTTTCCGTAGTGCATTTCAACTAAATTTGACCTATCCATATCTTAAAAAGACAAATTTTACAAACACTTCAATGGTTATTTATGGCTGTTATCAGGTGTAATTAGTTGGTTAATACAATAATAACTCTGCGGTTTTTTTCCCTTCATGTGCCACACCTTATATACATTTGCCCGATTCTTAGATTGAGAAGTACTTAATTCTTCAATAGATGTTGACCGATTTAAGAAAGTTTTTTTTTCGATTACTATGAATATTGTGACAATAATCTGCAAGGAAGTAATTTTAAGTACCTATTCATGAATCATTATTAGGTTTCAGCTGAACTATTCTTGAGGTGTAATGCAGTCATTTTGATAATAAAATACAGTTTTAATCTGTACATTATGAACACATCTGTTTAAGGTGACACAAAGGCAGAAGGCGCAATCAGAGAGGCTTTGCAGGATGTAAACTTGCGAATTGTCGAGGAAATGAAACGCAACCAGCAAGAATTCATGTCGAGGAACAGGGCAGACTATGCAAAATCTCGTGCAGAATCAGAGTACTCGAGCATATACATACCGGAAGATGATGGCGATGTTTCCCTGACAGAAACCGGTTATGACACAGACAATTTGCATTTGGACTTAGACCAAATGCGCAGTGAGATGGAAACATCAATGTTTGGTTCTGTGGCCAATCTCCGATCAGAGAGAACTTCGAGAAATGAAATGGGTTCTATGATGAACCTGAACTCTATTGGACGATCATCTGTGGTGCCAAATGCTTATAACATTCTGCGCAGTAATACAGCAATGGGATAAATGATCCGTAGCCATTTTACTCAACGCAACATTTTTCATTACGCATTTGAACATAATCCGTCCATTTTTGTGCCAATCATTTGACCAGTAGGAACTCATTTTTGAAGTTTTTTAGTGTTTCAGCTTGGTCAAATACAATTTGATATCATGTTATTACCACTTCACAGTCTGGTAGTTAGTCTTCTTGTAAACTTTCGAATTAACAAGAAGGACATCTATTTAACCAGATAGGATGTGTAACTTTACGAATGTCTTGCATCATTAATTATTTTATCTGTTATTCCTTTATTTTCGCCTTTATATTTCGTAAAGGAATGGCATGGTGACATACTAGATATAATTTCTTTGTTACTATTTGCACTCCTCTGTTGAAAACACTATATTAAATGTACGCAAACCGTTATGTTGTATATTTCACCTGTAGTTAATATTGTTATGAACAGTTGTCCTGTTGGCAAGTTCCTTTTTCGGAATTTTTATTGTTGACAGTTATGCAAGTGTTAATTGTTAGTATAAATCTTTGTTTAATATATAAAATGACGGTTGAAAACCGTTGTTTCTGATGTTATCCTCTCTTTTGCAATGTTTAAATTATATATACCTCCGTACAAACATGTTATATATACATGAATTGAGATTTTTTTTTAATTTACATACTTGCTCCATTTACATTTTTAATCTTTAGTTTAACTTAAATGTACTTTGAATGTGTCGGTACAGTATTACAAAAAGAGAAAATTTATGCAAATTGCTACAACTGTGCTTATGGATGATTATGAATTTGACAAAAATAATGCATACGGTGAAGGATTTAGCACTCCTCAACTTAGCATGTAAATCATCATACCTCACTATGATCTCAGCAACATTCAGTCGCAAGTATTACGGTTTCGTTTCGTATTTTCGTTCACTCACTCCCAAAACTTTTTTTTATGAATTATTGCTTCCAGGCCTGTTTTACGCAACACAGTAACACTAAAGCCATTTCGTCGGGATTGCAATACTTAAAGGGGTAGTGCAGTTTTTTTCGTAATACTGAAAGACTGATTCGGTTGTATTATATAGATATATATATACATATCTTGTATTTTATCACACTTTTATATCAATCATATACATGTATGTTAATTTGTTTAATAAAAATTATTAAATAGCTTTTTGCCTTATATTTCTCTTTTTCAATTAATAACACAGGATTTTATATACTATCAACAAAAACCTGTGTGACAAGTTAGAAACGTGTAGAATCATTCCATTGTTCAAAGCAAAATAGGAAAATGATTTGTTCTTCAATTTAAAAACAAAATTTTACTCTATTGAACTGTAATCATTTTATTGACCAGACGGAATCTTGACAATTTATAGCCCATGGGCTAAGTGACATCCCTGTGTTTATAGTCCATGGTCTAAGTGACATCCCTGTGTTTATAGTCCATGGACTAGGTGACATCCCTGTGGAATTTTTCGAATTGTTTTATGATCTACAGAACGAGAATTGACCAGTTTGCCAACATTTTTTTTAATCTCAAGAAGGCATTTTATGATATTAAGTTAATGCACATATTCCTTAACACGTTATCGATGAGGTTCATATTTTTAGGGGTAGGCTTACATTTAGGAAGATCAGAGGCGGATTATAACGGAAATCGTTCTTCACTTGTGATTACCTTCAAACATCTGCACAATTTTATCAGACATTCTAATGCTTACAAAAAGATGTATTTTTATTTATTGAAGAAATTTTGGGATCTCTGAAACTATCTACTATTTTATATATAAAGGTATACGCTAGTTCATTAATTTCGTTTCACCATATCATTTCTCTTTTTTTTTTCATATACTGCATGTGACCTGGTTATTACTTTTTTGAGGAAATACCATGTTTACTCTGATAAAAAGACACTAATTTAATCGTTCTGTTGTCATCTTGGTCGATTTAGAGGGTAACATATTATTTTCTGGTTTATGTATTTGCCGTAGCACTACATTCGAAACTTCTTAAACAATCAGGCTTCATTCTTTGTATTAACAATAGGGATACAATAATGTATCTCCTTTGGTATTCTCTGGTAGAACGCATCGGTGTTGGTTTTGGCTTCCTATTTCAATATTTTTACTTACTAGTAGTAAAATTCCTCGGTATGTGTTTTTTCGCTGCTGATGAGACGTTACTCCTTAGAACACGAGCATAGCATACCAAAATTTGCAATACTTTAATAATTGGTATTTTGTATTTTGTGACCATGAAAATATATAAATTGCGTTTTAAGATAGCAAATAATGTGAAGATAGATAATTAATATTCAAGAAGCGAAAATAAGTAATCCACAAGTAAGACGCATAGATAATCCTTTGTTTGGCTTTAAACTAATGATCTTATATTTCATAAGTCCGTTTTTATGGGGAAGTGCTAATTTTCAAAGCATCACAGGCGGTTCTTGATAATATTGTTCAATGAATATATGTAATTATCAAATGATAGCATATAACAGAGACTTCCAATGTTCAATAAGAAAAATGAGTTTTTTCTTTTGGAATAAAATGTAAATTGAGACTACGAAACCGACAATTTTTAAAATTAACCCAAAAATACTGAATATAAAATGTACAATACGAAAACATTGAATATGCCATCATTTCAGAATGATATATCCTCAGGAAGTTTTGAATTTATAAAAAGATTCACTTTCACAACTTTTTTATATGGGTATACAATTATTGGTATCTTGGGTTTCAAACCTTGGTTTATATTGTTAAATCATCCGAAGACGTACAGAGGAACCTTAAAACATATGTAAATTCATTCATTAAGAGTTTGTAACCGGTGAATCGTCTATAATCTTAGACTGACTACTAAGGACAACTCTCGAAGCATTGGGATGGGTCATCAAAATTTGACATATAAATTTAGTTTCTTAAATCACAATCTTTCATTAGAGCCTACCAATCGGAACACCTCAGCCTTTCTAGTTACACAAAAGAAAAACCTCGGAGGCACTAGACGGATGGATCTGTCCGGAATTTTACCGATCCGATTCTAAATTTATAGTTAAACTGATTGAATTTTTACTCACAACTGTCAAAGGGGGTCTACAGTCCTACCACAGTACTTGTTACTCCCGTAGTGGTATTAATTCAATGTGGATCCTGAAAAATTCGAAAGATCTTTTGGAGACAATCAGTTCAAGACTATAGTCTGAATACAATAGCATTAAAACCTATGATTTTTCAACACTGTATACTTCTATTCCCCATACTCAGTTAAAATCCCGACTTAAAAACTATACATTTTCAACAAACGGTCGGCATTCCAATGGGAACAAATTGTGCTCCTTTACTTGCTGACCTATTCCTTCACTCTTATGAGGCTGACTTTATAGCTGATCTGATCAGAAAGAAAGAATATCGTTTGGCTGGATCCTTCAATCTCAGTTTCCGCTATATAGATAACGTATTATCTTTAAACAATCCTAATTTCGGGGATTTGATACATCGCATCTACCCAAAAGAACTTGAGATAAAGGATACTAAAGACACTGTGAAGTCAGCCTCATATCTTGACCTACACTTAGAAATCGATGGTACAGGAAAACTGTTGACCAAACTTTCAGAATTGTCAACTTTCCTTTCATCTGTGGCAACATCCCTTCGGCTCCTGCGTATGGAGTGTTCATATCACAACTCATACGTTATGCCAGAGCTTGCCGAATCTACGCAGACTTTTTGTATCGCGCTAGAACTCTAACAAATAGGCTTCTGGAACAGGGTTATATTACTACAAGATTGAAGTCATCACTACAGAAGTTTTATGGTCGTCATCATGAACTCGTGGATCGTTATGGTGTATCCATCAGCACCATGAAAACTGATGTATTCAACGGGTCATAGTTTTCCTTTCCTCGTTTGTCTACCCCGGACTTGACTTTTTATGAGCAACTCGGCGGGTGTTTCTAGAAAAGCAGAGGACGCTTACCATACCGGTGCACCTGGTCCATGCTCCCAGTTTTTAGTGGAATCCGAGTTGCTCATTTACTTTTGTTACTTTGTATGTATGACTTTAGTTACTTCATGTTCTTTGTTGTGAATGTCTGTTTTCCATGTCTGGTCTTTGTCCCTGGATTACATTCTTTTGATTACCGCTGTAACTTTGATTCCCTTGATTACTCTTTACTATTACATTTTTTCTTGGCTCCTCACTTCGCGCCAAAATTTGGTAGAGTTGTTGTTCTTTATTTCTAATGATATCCAACTTAAATTTTTAGCGCCACCTGGTGGATAGAACTATTTTGATTGCGTATGACTATAATTCCGGCAAATTTTTAAAGAAGAAATTCTCCTTTCTGCATCCGAGGTTATTTTTTCGTGAAGCGGAAATGGCCGAGTATTTCCGAATGCAGAGCCTTCTCTAGTTTTGAAATTATTTGCAATGGTGTCTGTGCACCTATCGTCGTCAATAACGTCAGAGAACGTTAATACACATAAAATAATATCTTACCTGAAAGAGAAGCACGTTGATATATACAAAACAACCTATCTTACCTAAAAGAGAACCACATTAATACGTATAAAATAACCTATCTTGCATAAAAGAGGACAACTAGATAAAGGACTCGTGACAAATCATCCTTAAATCATATAATATAGAACTTCTTAGCAGGAGAGGTAAATAGTTTTTGGTACATACCCTACTTATTTTGAGGCAGAAAAGAAACAAGGTTTGTATCAAAGGTGGATATTTTGCAAACTAATGCTTAATTTCCTTAATCAACCACATATTTGTCCAATGTTGTTTTGATATTTCCAACAAACCTTTGGGCTTCATTTACATATACAATAGCAGAGAAAAAGTGATAACTGATGGAATGTTTCTCAGTAAATCACGAAGTGGCTGTTATTATGTCTGATAAGGACAACTAACGTATTCGCATTGAAATCATTCAACCCTATGCATGAACGGTTTAACATGGCGTTTTATTCTATCTTAAGGTAGATGATTCAGATGTCAAATCATATAAAAAAGGAAGCAAGTGAAAACATCTCAGACCTGCCATTTTGTGTCTTGGCTTAATATTAATTACAAAACCATCATTATTTCTCTTCTTTGGATTCCAAATTCCTCTTGCATTAAATTTATCCAGTTTTTACACATTTGTATCTTATATTTTTTGTTCTTTTTCAATCGCTCAGAATTATGTCTGTTAAGAGACTTTTTTTGCCATATTTGCCATTGAAGCATTTTATGTTCAGATCGAATTTTAAATTTTCCATTGAAACTTTTTCACACTGTTTGAAACTATCCTCGTTGAAATATATATTTACATGAAATCTGTATGATTTGCCTTAATTTCGATTATATCTTTTTTTAAGGTGTTTCTAGAAAAAAAGATGCTTACCCTGCCGGTTAACATGGTCAATGCTCCCAGTTTTTAGTGGAATCCTGGTTGCACATTTACTTTTGTTTCTTTGTACGTGTTACTTTGGTCATTTCATGTTTTCGTTGTTGCATGTGTCTGTTTTTTTTATGTCCAGTCTTCATCCATGGTTTATATTATCTTGATTTCAGCTCAAATCTTGGTTTCCTTGAATACTCTTAGAACTTGTCCTAGATTTTTTTCTTCCTAAAACCTAAGTGAAAAAGAAACGAAACCTTTACCTATTTACATGATTACCATGCATCAGTGTGTCCAATTAAAATGGATATGACTACTAATCTGCAATCGACACATGTTCAAATTGAGTTCGCAGAAAAAGCTCACTTTACATTCAGACAAACAGGTCAAAATTTGTGGTTTACATATGACATTTTAGTTTCTTTTCTGTGAGCTTAGTTTAATATGTTTTGCAAACTGTAGTAATTCAAGCTAAATAAGGCCACAAGTATTCCAACTGGTTGCTTTTTTTCTTTGAGTTCAACAAAACTACAAAATCATAGTCATAAAGTCATATCTTAGTTTCTACCACAATTGTAATGTGTTGTGATTGAACAATCTTCGCTGGATATGTCCTCCGCTACGGGGCGCCGAATGGGACTTGATCTTTTTTTGTAATCTAAATCAATTTTGTGAGACAAAAGTCTATTTTTGTCACAAAACACAATTTTGTGTCACAATGAATTTTGTGAGCTAAAATATAATTTAGTGAGACAAAACTCAATTCTGTGTCACAAAAGTCAATTCTGCGAGACCGAATTCAATTTCGTGTCACAAAGGTCAATTTTGTATACAAATTTTTTTACAGAATCCTTTTGCAAATGAATTCAAAATATGCAGCATCATGTACACGTGTATTACAAACTTAAAGCATTCACTGCAATACAGTAGATACGATACGAATGTGCACGGTTAATATAATAAAGCACATAGGTGAAAGAAATATCAGATATCGTTATCGTATAGCCAACTGTGTCGCTTAATCTTGAATCTAGAGATAGATCATTTGCGCATTTATAAACAAAAGGGAAACGAATGTTAGACACGTATTATGTCGGTTTTTCATCTCGCCCGACCTGTTCCACTCAACCGAATTTCTTGTGTCAAACATCAATAGAATCCGAATGAAATAAGAAATATATCTGTATCTTACAAAAAATCGTGAGTGATAGTGGAACAAAATAATCTTTCGCCGATTTTAAAAGATTAACAAATTTCACCGCACAACATATTTCTAATATGATTTTCTCGGCTAATCTGACGATTCATTTCATTTTCCAGCAAAATTTGGGACAAATACACTAAAACAAATTATCTTGTCAAATTTTAACAAATTTGATTGTGATTAACAGGTCGGACAAAAGCATTTTATAGTTGAGTTGAAAGATCAGGAAAATGATCACGTGATTCACCAGGGAAAATCCCAATAAATCGAAAGTAGAAAAATCGCGTAAAATTCTGTTTTATCAAACAAATCTCATAGAAAACGTATAATAGTCGTATAATTTTAGTAATTTCAAAACAATGTTAAATAAACGTGACTGATTTTGCCCCCGAATATTGTTCGACTCTACAACATTGACAAAAGAGAAAAACAAAATGTGGACAAAATGTCAAAAGCGTTGACGTTTAATTTCATGCATGTCGTCATTTATCTGTTGACCGGTGCACCAGGTCCATGCTCATTGGTAGAATTGGTGGCATTCAAACATTAAACATTTTTAAAAGATAGTTAGAATTGACGACAAAGTGGTACGATGAATAATCCATTAAAACATAAACCTAAGTAAATCTGACTGCATTATTCTTTCTACTTTTGAGCATAAATTGGTATCAGTTAATATACGAAAGTTTATATGACTTGATTGTGTTCCAATGTGTGGCCAAAGCCTATCAAGTTTTCATTTGAAACAGAATGAAATAAATCCAAGTTACTTTGATGCTTATATGAGATTGATGTAAAATGCTGAATACAAATGTTCCAAATGATTTTTAAGAGTTGTGTCCCTTACTCTACGACTACCTTCTTAATTCCTCATATCATATGATTATTTGAGAAAATGACAAGATGTGATTAAAGTCTTCACTGGCATTGTCTGCTAATTGCAGCACGTCAGCAGAAGTGTTTTCAAGATTGCAAAGACAGCTGCACTCGCTACATCAACTACATGAACTACAATTTAAAATATCTTCGAAAAAAAATATATTAAAAGCAATATGTGAAAGAATGTAAAATTTGGAATTTCATAAATACTCTTTTGGTGCATCAGATTCATACTCCAAGCTTTTTTTTTTATCGGATTCCAGGTTGCTCATTTACTTTTGTACTATGTGCGTGTTACTTAAGTTATTTCTGGTTCCTTATTACGTGTGTCTATGCTATTTGTCAATTGTTATTCCTGGGTTATGTTCTTTTTTTAAATTCTACACGTTTGCTACCAACTAAATATCAAGTTACAACATTAATGAACTGACTTATTCACATCCTTCACTGTAACTATAAATGGATACTTAGATTCCAAAACTATTGAAATAATAGTTTGAATTAAAAATTCAATCGAATATAGTAATTAAAATGTGGCAATTTGAGTACAGATTGCTTGTACCATAGAACACACGTTAATGATGCATTGATATGAAATGATGCGCTTTAATTTTGTAACAATGTCATTCTCAAAAAGATCATTTATTAAAATTAATATTTTGCATTACATTATTTAACACTATTACTTTTATCGGAAATAATTTCATTTATCAAAGAATGTATTATTTATTTAGATATATTTACAAACGGAAAAATGCTAAAAGCTCGGTCAATATTAGAACAATTTCCATTATCTACACATATAATGAATGAGAATGGGAAAAAAACATAAGCAGCCGATTTTACTTGACTATGTATCTAATAAATAAACAGCGTGATATTCTCACTTTTGATGTTTGTGAAAAATTCTGTGCAATTTGCGATAACGCTCTTTAAATGAATGCAGCTCTTTTAAACCAGAATGCTTATTGGAAATTTCCTGTCAGTACTTTTGGTCATAATTATGGAAAAATTATCATGTTTTGTAATTGGAAGAATTACGAAAAACAACTTTATGAACAGGAATAGTAATTTGAATAATAAAATTCCATCAGTACCACAACTTGCTTTGAGTATAACAGAGAGCATTGTACAGTGTACAGCAATCTGTCTTTCCGACGACGACTGTACAATTATATTCTTCAATAGACAATACAGAGAGTGTAGGACATATGATTTATCTCTGGCGGCAGTGCAAGTAAACATCCAAACTCAACATGGGTGGCAGATCTACCACACACATTTTGGTAATTAATATGAATTTATGATAATTTATTTATGTTTGATGTTTTCATTTTTTGATTATCCGTAATAGATTTTTTAAAATGCCATAATTGCTTTAAAAACGTGATTTAACCATTGTTATGGTATATAAATTGTTTTTATTTTGTGATGCGTATGTTTTTATGTCTTTTATAGTAATTAATTAATAGTGATTTGAAAGAAAATGTTTGAATATAGGTAATATTTTAAATTAATATTATATTTCTTCACCGAAAGTTTGTCCAACTGACGAAGGGTATAGTTACGACTCAATCATAGACAGATGTATTAAAGGAGTAAATGATAAAAAGAACTATGAAGATGCTCGTTTATCTTGTCTTGAAGATGGTGCAGCCTTAGCTAAGATTGACAACAACGAAATGTGGCTATTCGTGAAGAGTGTACTTGGTTAGTTATTGTTGTTTGAGTAACATTTTCAATGATTTAAACCGAATTTCCTATAAAATAACACTGCACTGTAGTTTTGATATACCATATCGGACGATGTTGAAACTGAATGAAAATGTAGAGTTATACCCTTTCGACCAGAATTCGTTCATTGAATGCTCTGGTATTGTTTTTTATTTTACCGTAAGACAAAATTTTCTTAAACGAACATTTAAATTGAGAAAAAAAAGAAACGATATTAACTTGATGCAGGCGACATTTTGATATCCATCGTGTGTGGTATCACAACAAAAGAGTTTATTTGACGGTTTATTATTTGTCAACAAAAAACTGCTCAATTGAAACAGACTTTCTATGCGTTCCAACTTTCTGAAAGTGTGATTTTCAATTTACGTGCAAATAACACACTTACCGGTATGTCACGGAACACGAGCGAGATTCGTTTGAGATCATTTCCTTTGTTGAGCTGCAATCTGTTGATACTTTACGTAACAAACTAATGTTGATTTACAATTAAAATAGAAGTACAGTTTACTACATTTTCATTAATCACTTGAATTAATGTTTCAAAAATGCACATATATACACAACACACATACGATGCATCGTACTAAATAAATTTCATGATTAGTTTATTGATAAATTCATGATCAAATACTAAGCAAATAAAGACTTTTTCAGCATTTACAAACGCTGACAATATATACGTGCAAGGCGAATTAGACAACTACGGTGTTTGGAGATACGATGATGGTACAGCCATTGATTTTATTGTCTGGGGTATTTTTCAACCCAGTGGTAAAAATATACAGAATCTAGACTTATGGAAACAGGACAATTATCGTTTTCATGATGTTACTGGTACATTCAGCTATGGATACGCTTGTGAAATTTATCTTAAGTAGCATTCTATTTAAATATCAGCTAGGAAATGATATTTGTATGTCAAATCCCAAAATCATTTTTTATTTCGTATTCAGAAACACCACATCTGTCTAAATTGTTCAGTCGGTTATTGCTTTTGTGAGATTTTATTTGAAATTGGCACTTATTTGATTGATTGGTCAATTTAAGAATATGATGACTGTATGGATGGATTTCTCTGAATGGAAAGATTTGTATTTAGTGATTTAGTTACGTAATAATATGGCGTATGTTAATAGAAAAAAAGCATCGTTTATTCAGTTGGTTTTTCTGCACACTGAATCCCCTTTACCATGGACATTGTTTGAACATGGGACAATGCAATCAGATGTATAAAAATAATATCTTTATACATGTGATCAATCAATTATTTCCCCACATTCGATAGGAATATATCGATAATAACATACTTGTGCACGCTTGCATGTTGGAAATTAGAATGTTGAAATCACTCAAGCTGTAACTGAGTTTCATAGAAAATATAAATCATTCAGAAAAAAAATTACAGATTTTTTTGTGAATTATTCTAACTTGTATGATTTCTCAATATTTATCCATTATCATGTAAGCACTCGATGGAAAAGCAAAGCATTGACACAATTATTCACGTAACAAAATAGGAAAAAAATACGTTTTTTTAAATCAAATTCAAGTTAGAATTGTCTTTGTTTGACTGCTGGAGTAAACAAGAGTCTATGAATGTTGCATTCTATAAAAATGGAATATTCCTCAGGCATTAGATCATCAATGAACGGTTTATAATAAATGTATGTATAAAAGGCCAAAACGAACTTTTCCAACTAATAATCATAAATCGGAGGTACATATTAAATAGTATATGAACCGGCAAGGTTTAAAAAAAAGCGGGAAAATGAACACAGCCACCATGTTCCTGACTTCGTGAAGAATATAATGATAGATTAAACCAGATTTTATGGCTCTAAAGACAAAAAACAGACAGAAGGAATGAAAACAACACCTGAACTGGTCTCACTAGTCTAACAATTATTTATTACCTCAATAACTCATCAACTTAGCATACTTATGATTCAGACTGCATTTGGAGGCGCGCTAGCACATAATGGTCAATAAAAAATGATTCCATGTAGGCCCTTATAACAAATGACATTGCAAGACCTGTTTTAACCCTTTAACGATGCAACGATTTATGTGATATTCGTCTGACGTAGCCATATTGCACAACTCCATGGACATCATGGAATAGATAAGAATAATCTTGCCACAGGTCTATGTATCTGTTAGGTCCGTCTGTAGGTTGATTAAATCCCCATTTCAGATACGATATAACGGTTCCATCGTCGTATCAATACACACATCCATGGTCTCTGTTACCTTAAATATAGGCATCGATAATGTCTGCGGGCTCTAAAAATACCAAACAGTTATAAGCATTTGAAAGGGGTGAATTCACTAACACTAGTTTGTGGCCTACTATTTTGCACCTAAGTTTCAACTTACTTTTTCAAATTTACTATTTGCCTATTTTAAAGCAAAATTACTATCTGAATACTAATATACAGAAAATACATGCTGTTTTGTCAAAAGGAGGCACAAAACTCTACATCTACAAAGTTTTCGAAGAATTTTTACAAAAATGTGAGGATTATGGGTAGTTTTTTAATCCAAAAATATAGAGCGCAAGCTATGAACAACAAAATCTTTTGTCAGGAGTTGTAATGGTACAGAAGGCTATTTCTGTAGAAATATCAAAGAGTTCGATAAATGCGCTCGATATTTTCTACATAAAAATGCCCCATGAAATAAGCTATTTTAATACAATTCGGCTAGATTTTCAAATTTTGTGTTATTTACCTCAACAATTTTAGTGCAACACATGCATTAACAGCAAAGAAACTTTGTTTTTCACGAAAGGAACATATTCAACTAGTAAATTATGCAATTTCCAAATTTATTTGAAATAATTTAGTTTTTGGGGCTGATTTTGATATTTTCTGAACATACTCCTTTAGTGAAAAACATTTGAATTACATTAAGATGAATTCATCTTATGTTTTTAGCATAAATGTGTTTACGAAACCGAAATATTCGAATCAATAAATCAGTTATTAGTTGAGATTTCAAAAGTAAACTCAAAGTAATATCAGACTGGGACATGCCTACGGTAACGTATATGACTTGTTTGTGCTTTTTATATGGTAAAAGTAAACACAAAGACAGTTACCTTATTTATACTGAATAGCCAATTATTTTAACTAAATATTGTTTTGTATGTTCATGAACAACTGATGCAGTGATTCACTTCAACTTGGCATAACTAATGTGTGAAGGTCAAACAAATTCGGGTAATACAGTGATCGTATGTTACCTTATAAACTCTTGACAAACTGCCATATGCTTAGACTGTCCGCTTTTTTTAGTTGGCATGCAAAATTTGCCTGACTATGAGTTTTTGTCACTGACGGCTTTGAAATATCAATATTCAATACATCATCAAGAAACGAATGGCAAAGCTAAGTCGAACAGACTGGAATATCTTTTCATATTCATCCCGTTTTATATTCAATATATAACCTCGAAACGAATGTCAAACGCATATCGAAATGAAAAAAAATAAATTTGATATTCATATCAGTTCTATATATTCAATATGAAACCCGGAAACGAATGCCAAACGAATATCGCACAGAACTAGGTTTGAAATTCATTTAAAATTTTACTGTTTGATTTTCAAAACTTTGAATATCGAATTTACGACATCGAATTTCAAACGTACATACTTTGTAGTCATAGGAATACAAATCATTTTTCGCGGTTTCCTTGAAGGATTTGCTGTTTTTATAACACTTTGATGTAATATGACTTTTCTTTGTACATTTTAAAAATTATGATTACGCAATCATGGAGATATACAATAGAATTAGTACTAATTAATTGTTGTAGAATTTCCATCTACTGTCCTGAATCAAGCATTGTGACATTGTCATGTGATTTGTGTGAATATAAAATTTACACACACCCACGACCTTCCTGTAGATCACAAAAGTGCATTATGGAATCTTAAAAAAAATTGTCACACATTCTGTACTGCTTGCCAAAACAAGTGTTATGTCTGATTAAAATGGAATAAAATTTAAACAATTTAAATTTAAATTCATTTTCAGCACTAACCCTGATACGAAGCTCCAAATACATTGTATGATATTAAGGTTATAATGAATTCTGTATGCCGTTCTTTTTTTTTTTATTATTGGTTAAATTAAATGTTGTTTTACCTAAATATGTACATCACAGTAAACAAAGAGCATATTTCAAAAATAGTAGTCGAAGAAATAATCCAAAGACGTGATATGGCATCCACAACATGATACATACTGTAACTGTAGTCCTGTATTGCATTGTTTTCTTTGGTTGCTCTGTGAAAAAAAGAACAAATATGGTGAAGGCAGTATCAAAATATTTGTTTTATTAGGTGCTTGTAAAATTTAGTTGCTCTTTTTTCGTTACGTATGCCATTATTAAATGTATTGCTATAAAAAAATTGTTCTTGCTTCTTTTTTTTGTTGTTGTTGTTGTTGTTGTTGTTGTTTTGTTTTGTTTTGTTTTTATTTTGTTTTAATTTCTTCTATTTTCGGTGCATTTTGAAACGTTTTCAATGTGTTTTCTCTGATTTTTTTCGTCCGTACAATTTAACACCAGGGCCCGGTTGTTCGAAAGATATATCCACAGGACAAAAGCTACCCATTAAATTCAGTAGAACTGTCCAGTTGATTATTTCTTATTCTTACCTTGGTTATGGTGCATTATAACATTTATCCAAATGAGATCAACGGTATTACATACATTTATATGTTTAAATTTAAAAATACAACAATAAATATGACTCAAAGAATGAATTGTATTTCCCTGTTTGCGTTCTAAAAAGTATCCACAGCATACGATATTGTAATTCCAATTTATATGAGCAAGTAATAATAATCATCATGATGCGGAATTTCCTTAGCTTGGTCAATGAAAATATTTTGATTTTGAGCAGTTAAATATGTAAATGTCCTCCAAGACTGGACAAGACCAACCAGTGTCAATGTACTTAAAATCTAAATGATTCAATGTCATTTGGTAAGTTAATTTGCTATTCCCAAAAACTGAGTTACTTAAAATAGAGTATTGTATCGTCAAAATACATTTCGTTTAGCGACGTAATGATTTACGTATGATTTTACAATTCTGATATTTGTCAGATAATGTTCTTAATTCTGACTAACTACCAGAGATTTGTTCATACAAAACGGTGACTGGGTAGAAGTAGAAATACTGAAAATACAAACGAGGCGAAATTCATATACAAAACAACTCCGGGGATACTTAAAGGACAGCCCATTACAAAGAAATATCTACAACTTAAATGCTTCATTAATTTTCAAAGACCCCGATGTAGCAAAAATGTTGTCTACAATACATGAAAAATATGTTGTCGTTCCAGCAGACAAAACGCAAAACAACATAGTTTTTGTCTGCAAAGCGTATTACATCCAATGTTTACTATCAGAGGTAGACGTAGAAAATAATAGCAATGATAAGACCTATACTGCCGCTGCACTCTCCAAAGAAAAAAAAGAAATCTGTGCTATCCGCTTTTGGTCTCTCTACCAAAGACGATGATTGTGATTTACCGTCTATGAACTGGACTCCTAAACTCCACAAGAATCCACACAAACACCGTTACATAACTGAATCTGCAAAATGTACCACCAAACCTCTTTCAAAACTTTTAACTTCTATACTCACAGCTGTCAAAAAGGGTCTCCATTTCTACCACAACCCCAGGTAGCACGAACATTTTTCGAAATATTTTATTAAGAATTTATTGGTAGTTTGCTAAAACATTTTCAACAGAACATTTTAAAATCTTTTTTAAAACATTTTGATTTTTTCAAAATGTGTTGATAACGCTTTTGAATCATTTTGATATTGATTCAATTGCATGTCCAAAATGATAAAGTTGACATGTCAAAATTTATATCAAACAATTAAGTGTTGACCCCGCAGGGAGTAAGTTTTTAACTTTTGATTATTTTCTTATGATAGATAAGTGTCTCAGTAAATTAATTGACATGTTTATATTGCCGAACTTTGTGTAAGTAGGTGTATTTTGAGCGTCGCAAAGAACGTCCTACATCCTGGTGTAATCGATTCTGGATAGCATATCAGTGTTGTTTACCTGTTTGTTTAACAACTTATTAAGTAGCTATAGTCATTATAAGAACTTATCTTTGTTTTTTTTTCACAGAAGATTGGCGAGATTGCATGTTAACATTGTTAGAAAAACACATTTTAGTTAGGTGACATACACTGTAGTAATGACTTTATGGGTACTACGTCATTAGTTCTCGATAGGGATATGACTTTCTGTTTGGAGGGCACGAGAGACATAATTGGAAAGTGGAAATAAAGAAAATGAATAATTCAAAATATTTTTATCGATATTTCACATCTCAGGGTCCATATATTACTTCCAGTGATTGTTATAATTGATTAACTTTGATATGGCTAAAAACTTTTAATCACATCTTATATTTGTTTTAAATTTGCTGTGATATGGTGTTCCAAGCATAGAAGCAAAGATATACAAGGTTATTCGTATTATAATTCGCCCAAAATTAATAGGCTTTTCATATTATTGCTCTTCTATATCTCTTAAAACATTGATAATGTCATGATGTTTTTAACGTTTTCTGGTAAGAAATATTAAGATACGACCAGTACTGCGCACCATACTTTTTTACTGACATAACCATGCCTATATATCCTGATTGCGCAGGACCGCTGAATATATGACCTACCATTTTCAATAAAATTTGTTTACATTCAAAATGTCTGTTGGGAGAGGTGGGCGCTTAAAATATGAGCTTTTTGAGGTTTAAGAGAAAGGTAAAATAAAGGGGTACTAAAGTTTATTGGTATTATACATACCTTTATACGCAACATAGCGAAATCAAAGCCCGATAGAATCAAGGAAGTGTTCAGTTGATTAATTCTTTGTGAAAATACCACACATGCAATTTCGCGTTTTTTTTGTAATATTGCCCATGCGCATCGCTATCGAGAACTCATGACTATCAAGAGCAGATGAATGCAAGATATAGATGATAGTGTGAATTTTGTGTCATATGCTGCTATTGAAATATGTCAGAGCAAATATTTATCAGTGTGCGTATTATCTTACGAAAGAACGTCCTTTATATTAACCCGGTCACTAAATTTGCCTATGTTTACATTCAAACTTTACGTTAATTCTTGGTACTTTTAAGGTATGTGTAAAAGAGAACAACTATCTTCTGAATGAATATAAACGTTTGTTGTGAATAGTTTACAATCATTTTGGAGTATGTTTTTTTTTCCAACTGTTTTGCATTATAGATGTGTGTTTAAACCATTTTTCATCGTCATGATAATTGTATGAATATTGTGATTATGTTAATGAGTACTTAGGCTGATATTTTGCATTGAATCTGACCAGGACATTTATTTTGAAACTTTGCAAGTTCTTTTTTAGAATTTATAACATTGCCTCATGTCCTGCATTTATGGAAAGCCAAATTGACAGAAACTTTGAAACATTTACACTACACATATTGTCAAAATTGGGTTCATAATATTTAACATGTTCTGTTAGTTTTTATATTATGATTTCATGCATATTTATGTTTGTGGATTTTTGTTTTTTTGTTTTTTGTTTATTGTATACTTTTACCCTCGCCAGGGATTTGGTAGTATTATTAAATTTCTATAAAATCAAATAATTTTTTTTTACAAATTTGAGGGAACCCTGGCCACCTCTTAGATCTACTTATGTTTTTGCTGAACTTCAATAAAGTTTTAATTATAGAACACATGTATGAAGTTAGGTCCAAGGGTATCCACTTTCTTAGAAGAGGACATACATTTTAAATGTGTGCATAGCTCTGCTCACCACAATTTCAGCTTTAAAACGCAATTTTCGCACTTTTTCAAAGTGCAAATAAAATCTTGATATAAAACAGCATGTTTTAATCTAGCAGACAATGGGATTTCCATGATTGACGCATACACCTGTTGCAAAAAAATATATCAAGTAATATGTAATTAATAGTATGTATACTTTTTTCCTTTAGTTTTGATTATAACTATTGTAGGTATGTATATCGTGACTATACCATTAATCATGTGCATCGTTTTTTCAGGAAACCGAAAACGGAATGGACGCTGCTTGAGATGCCTGAAGATGAATAAGTGAACTGACAAAACCTATCTCCGAAATTTTCTTTAGTGTGTTGCTACATCTACAAAATATAAAGAACTCTACAAATTTCTTATCTCATGTTAAATCTGTCGTATGTGTATGCAATTTTTGCATTAAAATATTCATAATTTAGATTATTTTGAAAAAATATAATTGAAAAAAATTATAATAACATTATAGTGAATGGTTGTTGAAAACGTTACTATAACATTTTTGCAACCATACATTTTTACGTTTTAGAAACATTTCCAAAAAATGTTTTCAGCCCTTTTAAGGAAACGTTATAACAGCATTATAGCGAATGATTATTGAAAACGTTACTACAACATTTCTGCAACCATACATTTTTACGTTTTAAAAACATTTCTAAAAAATGTTTTCAGTCTTTTTAAGGAAACGTTTCTTAAACATTTTTATTACGTGTTTGTGCTAGCTGGGAAACTTGTATCTCCTGTAGTGGTATTAATTCAATGTGGATCCTGAAAAATTCGAAATATCTTTTGGATACCCTTAATTCAAGATTATTATCAGAATATAATAGCATTTAAACCTATGATTTTTCAACATTGTATACTTCTATTCCCAATAATCAGTTAAAATCCCAACTCAAAAATATTTTAGGTTACAGACCACCAATTCAACCAATGAGCATTTGGAACGTACGCAAAAATAGTCCTACGTAGACATTACCCCTGTTCCTCATAGTGTTGTGAAAAAAGCTCTCATCTCATTTAAAAAATTTAAACAGTTTCTGAAAGAAAAAACATTTCTGTACATTTTATAGGTGCAGTTTGCTTCTTGTGATGTGAAGCCTAATCTCCATAATGATTTCTAAATATACCCCTATCTTGTGAAAACACTGGGATTTCCCATGCTATTTATAGACACTTAACTTCCGGTGACCAGTACTGCACTGCAAGTCTGCTAACCCCACATGCCATTCTGAGGATTGTGAGCTGACATATGTAGAATCATGCTGATATACAGTCTTCTGCAGGTTAAAGTTAAGGTAAAGTCCAGAGAAGCCATTGAATATTGTGAAATTAGCATAGAAGCCTATGGGAAGTGGAATTAGTGGTTTTTAGCCTTATACACCGTTTTTACTCTAAAACAAGATGTTACACCTAGATACAAATATATAGTTTTTGGTAGAGATTCCTCATACTTTGTAAAAAATAATCCCAAACCGTCTTCCAAATATACAGGAGAAGATATTTTCATCGTTAAGCTAGATCCTTTAATCTCAGTTTCCGCTATATAGATGACGTATTATCGTTAAACAATCCCAGTTTCGGGGATTTGATACATCGCATCTACCCCAAACAACTTGAGATAAAGGATACTAAAGACAATGTGAAATCAGCCTCATATCTTGACCTACACTTAGAGATCGATGGTAAAGGAGAACTATTGACAAAACTTTACGACAAACGTGATGACTTTTCATTCAGAATTGTCAACTTTTCTTTCATCTGTGGCAACATCCCATCATCACCTGCATATGGAATGTTCATATCACAACTCATACGTTATGCCAAGGCTTGCCGTATATACACACATTTCTTGTATCGCGCTAGACTTCTTACAATTAGGATTCTGGAACAGGGTATGTTGCAAGATTGAAGTAATCACTCCAGAAACTTTATGGTCGTCATCGTGAACTCGTGGATCATAACGGTGTATCCATCTATACCATGAAAACTGATTTGTTCAACGTGTCACAGTTTTCCTTTTCTCTATCGTCTACCCCGGACTTGAATTTTGTATGAGCAACTCGGCGGGTGTTTCTAGAAAAAAACAGGAGATGCTTACCCACCGATGCACCTGGTCCATACTCCCAGTTTTTAGTGGAGTCTGAGTTGTTGCTCATTTACTTTTGTTATTTTGTATGTATTATCTTAGTTACTTGAAGTTTTTTGTTGTGTTTGTGTGTTTTCCATGACTGGTCTTTGTCCCTGGATTACATTCTTTCGATGTCTGCTAGAATCTTGATTCTCTTGATTACTCTCTCTTACATTTTAATTATTTGTATCAAAGGCAGGTTCTTCAACACAAATTGTTATCGTAGGTTTTAGCAACTACTTGACGTAAATTTTCAGAAAATAAGAATTAAATTTCTCTTCTGCAGAAAATGTATAAAGTGAATAATTTTATTTAAATGCCTTATTAAATAAATTTCGCCGAGTTGCTCATAAAAAGTCATTAAAAAATTATAAATTTATAAACAAAAATCATTATTGTGTAGTTTAAATTGTGTATGTACCTACAATAAAATATTATTATGCTAAAAATGTTAATGCTGCGTATGGTTGGCCATAATCTTTGACAAAAGACAGTTATATATCTTCTTAGAGTTCAACAAAATGTGAAATTCCTATGGAAGTCTTTTAATTCGTAGGGCTGATTACAATTTTGGCAAATGTATATATATATATTTTAACAGTCGCTCTTAATGATGATGACACTTGTATCTTGTTGTCATAATCATAGGTTTTTAGGCTTTACCATTCAAGCATGATTATGTTTTACGGTTTTTAGTTGTGAAACTTCAGTAAAATATTTAATCTGAATCTATATATTTGTCACATTTTAATTTGATTGGCAATTATTATGTATATAATTCTATAACAGGGACACAAGCACATCATTAATAAAATCACTCATGGAATTACAGTTAGGTAAATGAACTTTCCTATTTCTTTCGGTTTTTATTGTCCAGTAGTATTAAAAGAACGACCTTTACTAATTTATCCAAAGCGCTTTGATCGTTTTATATGCGGTCAATATTGATTATATATCATAAAATGATAAGCATAAATAACTCTTTTACTCTTTTAGCGGGAAAGAAATAATAGAAAAAGTGAGAAACCGAAGTTTACGTATATATTTGTTACAGTGTATTTCTGCATTGGCTATTATAAAATAATTCTTATCAATTTACTTATCTAACATGTCTGAATTTGTACATATCTACAACTATGTCATTATTGACTATTTACCAGGTTACAACTAGTGGAAAGATACACTTCGTTAAAATGCGAACAGAATAAACGAAACCAATCATACAGATACTAATGAATACCGAGAGTCTTGAATATGAAGTGTTTGTTCACAAAATAAAGTCTACAACCCTTATCAAAAAACTTATGATGCATGCTCACAATGAACACTATGCTATTTCTACACTAAAAAGAAAATTCTTTTGACATGACTGATACGACTTGGTAACTACAGAAGCAGAAAGCGTTAACTCTTGTGATTTTGTTTGAAGGTAAATGCAATGCATATCTGCTGTTTATTAACTATGATTAAATATAAAATCAAATAGAGTGAATAATTTGGAAAGATTATATGATAAGATGGAGCCTGTTCCTTTGTTTTAACAAAGTCTGATTCTTACAAATCATGAACAGAAGATTTACACACTTCATAATTTTGCAGAATGGATATCAACTATGAATTTCATTTTATTTAATTTGTATTTCAATAGTACTTTTTTTTCAAAAACAACACAGACTTACTGGATTACACACAAGAACAATCACAGAAGGCTGGTGCTATAGATTGCAATATAAATAAACATTTAAAAGTTGGAAAATGATAAAAGTCCATTTATTGACAATTTTGATAGAATTAAATCGTACGAATTATCAAATGAACTCATCTGTAACAAATTCACATGAGACGTGTTTAGACACGTTTCATTGTAGCATGTCTGATGAAAAATGTCTAAAATGAAAATGAAACAATATTTTTACATGCGCGCTGAATAATCATACATTCTACGACATTTAAAACGTTTTCTCGGGTTGACCACACATGAAAATAGTACGAGTTCTGCTTTACATGAGACCTCTGAAGAATTGGGATTATAAATAGATTGTCCAATGAAAATGTAAGCCACGTCACCTTCTCAGACAAATTAGTAAATTCCGATATGTTAGTATGCTTTTTTTATTACTGTAATTTTTATTGCAAATAAATTTACACAATATTTGCTCGCTAAATTAACAGAAATCTTACTTCTGTTTTGGTAAACGTTCAGATTTAAACTGTCACAATTTTTTTTCTCAACCGCTTTTTGACAGCATTATAATTAGAATAATAATGCACAGTGGTCAAATTAGAAATAATTCCGTTTGGGAAACTTTGTTATGTTATCCAAACACAATTACTTAATGTTTATAATTGCAGCCTATAATTGTTGTGTCATGGAATGAACTGTTTTCTAGTCTACCTTTGATTTCAATAGGAAACAAATACAACAATACTATGTACATATGGGCGCTGGACTTTGTGTAGGCGGTGTTGCCATAGATGTCAGAGCGGTACGAGTTCGAGTCCCGCGGAGAGAACGACCAAAAATGTGCATCGCAAATTTGACATTTCTAACATCGTTGGGATTTTTTCAGACCTTTCCATACGTTTATATATCTTCCCTGTATCACTTTGATCCGATAGAGCGGTGTAGCGAATAGAGTCGTCACATTTTGAGACGTTTGTATAATATTGATTTGTTGTGACATGCATCATTAATTTGATCCTCTCTCCTACATAATAACATCTAAAATGAACTATCCTGTACTACCACACATCGTGTACTAAGTTACAGCCCTAGATTAGTCCTACGAGGAGGAATGACCCGGCCAGCGAAAGCTATATTTTTATATAGCCTAGCTGGTCGAGTGGTCTAAGGCGCTGGACTTTGTGCAGGCGGTGTTGCCATAGATGTCACAGCGGTACGAGTTCGAGTCCCGCGGAGGGAACGACCAAAAATTTGCTTCGCGAATTTGACAGTTCTAACATCGTTGGGAATTTTTCAGACCTTTCTATATGTTTACATTATCTTCCCTGTATCACATTGATACGGTGTAGCGAATCGTCACATTCTGACACGTTTGTATATATATATATATGAATAGTATTTTTGTAACTGAACAGGACAACCTCTGAAGGTATCGCGTAAGACAATAAGTCCAGCAAATTTCGATATGCTTACACGTGTTTCAAGGAGTATCATTAGAATCAAATATATTGGCATAACTAAATGCAAACTCTGTTTGTATACAAAAAGTACTAAAACAGAGATTATCGAACTAGGAAGCTAAATCCACCACCGAGAGGTTTTGCCATGTTAAATGCAAGGAATGAAGCCTCAGTGTTTTAAGGATTTTGAAATCTGTAATATGGATACAAGAATGGATACCTGAAAAGGGGTAATAATAAACTATTTTTATTTACTTTAATGTTTCTATCAGCAGCATAAGATTTCATTATTTAAATCGCTAAGTTATTTAATCTCACGGTATGAAAGCTTTGCTGAAAAAAACTGTTTGCGACAAAATCCCCGATCTTAAGTAAGACTGCACATACATCAACACGCCATGGACACGAACTCAAAATGGTTTCAAACATTATGATGTAAAGTCCAGCAGCTTTCTTTTCTAAACATATAAATGTAAAAGCAAGGAGGCAAATATAATATAAATATGTATATCAATTGAAATAAATGTGCATTTAAGGAATTTTTCAACACAACACTTCAAGTGTTATTTTTAATAGTTGCCCTTCCTGTGGACAAACAAATAAAACTTTTAAATAAAAGTAAGGATTATCTTTGCATTAACAGTTCTTTTTTTAGAATTTTTAATACTCCATAAATAATATGATAACATTTCTGAGGCGCTCCTAGAAACGCAGAAATTTATTCAGAATTGATGCGAGAGCTCCATGGTCCGATATGTGACGTCATTTCGTCAGCTATCGTTGTTTGTTTCCATGTGTTCTTACATGTTGTGTTTTGCACGATTGTTTGGTTTGTTAACATTTTTCGTTTTCTCCTATTGGTATTCCTGGCGTATTTTTTAGTTTTAACTTCAAAATGATCTGATTATAAATAAAAATCGACAAAAATATTTTTACATTAATGCAAAAGAAAAGTTTTATTTTCGAGTCTAGAGTACATGTGTATTACTCATTAGAGACATTGTGTAGAATTGACACTAACATCTTTTATAGTTAATGCTGCAAACATCATAATATGACAATGTTGAAAGTCTTACAGTCGAGCAGTGTGGAAATCAGTGAGAGAACATTTTATATCGAAAATGGGTGGTCATGCCATTTTTTGTTTGGAAACTAAATAATTCTAAACTTGAACAGATGTTTGGAAGTGTTTTCGTTCTTTTTTTATAAATTACAGATTACACTGAAAAAATATAACAGACAGAACAGACACGTTACCACCACATGTATCCATTCCTTTTACAATCATTTCGGTAGTGGCTGTCATCATCAACGCCATTTTCGTCACAGTATCGCTGCTGTCTTTGAAGAAAACCTTTCATAACATACTGGTTACTCTACTATGTGTGTCTGACGAATCCAATTGCATTTCAGCTGCGACATTCGCGTCAATCAGAATATTTGACCATATTGACGTAACGATTTCATGTCGCTTCTTCATTTATTGCATTGCTTTCAGCTTCTTGACGTCTTACAGCATAATACTGCTAATAACCATTCTCAGATATGATACCGTCAAGAACCTCAACTGCGGAAATCACAATAAGTTTGAGAGAAACAAATTCAAAATTTTTATCAATTTTTTTTTCAATAGCCGGTTTGTTTTTCGTTTGACCTCCCACAAAAATGAATCAATGCAACACTTCTAATTTATTTGGTGATTACTATCCCTTTCATATATACATTATTTGGGTCCCCTTTACTATGCTTCGATGAAAGACAATATGCCTTACAATTTCAACAAGTATAAAATGATGGCAGATATTTTTCAAAACTAGATTGCCTTATCGAACATTTTTCATGAATAAAAGATGGAAGGCAAAAGTTGAAGCTGTCAGAGTATCTTCGAATACTCCGTGTAACGATTGCAGATAGAACATATCTCTATTGAAACTAATATCAATTTGAAGCTACCACCATCGTGTCTAGAAAATTAACATCCCTCTATAAATGTCGATGAGACTGTTCAAGCATGGGATGATATTGAAAGCATTGAGCATGAAAGTACTGATTCCATTCCAAATATATCTACTGCACACGAACGAAGGAAATCAAAGCATGGGAAATCAGAGCATTCACTACAAATGTACTTATCATCGTTTCTACGTTACTGTTCACCGGGCCATTTGTAGGAACATTTTTTCGTCCAATAAAATTCAACCATATACACGATTTGCCGTGTTATCTTTATGTACATTGAACTTTGTCATGGATCCCTTTATTTATAGTTTGAGGATACCTGAAGTCAGGACCAAGCTGAAGAAAATATTCAAGAGGATGGTTGAACTCATAACAGTTCTAATGACATTACTTAACGCTATCATTATTGTGTAAAATGTATAAAAATAAACTGTATTTTTACCCGTCAGAGATGGGTTTTTTGTCAGGTGATGCTAGAAATATGGGATTGACACATTTTAAAAAAAATATCAGAAAGCCCAATGAATTGTTTTATCCTCAATGTTATTTTTGCAATGTTACCCCATTTCCTTAACTGTATTTTATTCTTTTTATTGAACTGATTACAAGAGTAAAACCAAAGATTTTTGTAATCAAATTTACGCGATCGCGATTGTAGAAGGATTAAGTGACCTTTATCTCTGTGTTTAATTTCACTAAGTATTTAAAATGCTTTCAGATTAATACACTCAATATTATATATACCTAAAGATGTTTTGTTGTGTGTTCGTTGGTCATATTATTGTATTGCATTTTAGTGAACATTAGTGAACAAATAAAATATAGCGCGGTATGATTTAGAAAATTTCTAAGTAAAGTGATTTACATGTGACTTTCAACTGACTTTCACCAGAATAGAGCTTTTAAACTTTCAAACTCCGAAACATCGTCTGACGTTCGAAATTCACTCTAGACGCTATAGTAAGACTTCTCAGAAAATGCAAGAATCTTGCAAAATCGGGAAAATGTGAATAAATTTACGCGACGATATGGGATTGTCAAACGACATTTCATTTGAATAATGTCAGATAATTTTGAAAGGCCTGTCTGCATCAGTTAGTAAAAGAGGAAATAAATGACTGCCGCTGGATGGAGCTCGATAAATTTTGTGAACGAGTTCATGTAAAATCATGTCAATCAAACCTTCATATAAATTCCACAAGAACTTTTTCATATAAAAATCATGTTTATTTGAAAGAATAATCAAAGGAACCAAGGTTATAGCGGTAATCAAAGGAATCAATCCAGGGACAAAGACCAGACATGGAAAACAGATATACACAACAAAAACATGAAGTAACTAAAATCAAACATACATACAAATTAACGAAAGCAAATAAGCAACTCGGACTCCACTAAAAACTGGGAGCATGAACCAGGTGCATCGGTAGGGTGAGCGTCCTCTGCTTTTATAGAAACACCCGACGAGTTGTTCATATGAAGTCACGTCCTGGGTAGACGAAAGAGGAAAGGAAAACTATTAATTGAATTTCACGTGAAATTAATATGATTGTCATGTTGAGTTTATGTGCATTTTGTTTCTGAAGCGCAATGCATATCAATTTCATGAGAACAATAATTGTTTGTGTAGCTGTTGAACGAAAAGAAAATATAGACCAAAGACTCAAAGGACACAAAATACAAAGAATATGAAATTACCCAAATAACATGCACATAAAAACAAAAGTTAAATTAACTAACTAGACTCTTGAAAAACCTTGCAGCATGGACCTTCGGCGCTGTAGAATAAATGTGCTCTGCTTTTCTAGAAACATCCGCCGAGTTGTTCATTAAATGTCATATTCGAGGTAGACTAAAGAGAAAAACAATGACACAGTAAACAAATGGTGCTGATGGCAACACCATAACTATCTACGACTGTAAAACTTTTGAAGTGATAACTAATCTTGTAGCAACATAACCTTGTTCCGAAAACGTAATTGAAAGAAGTCCAGCAAGGTACAAAAAGTCCGCGTAATTTTCTCAACTTCCTGTTTTTGACCTTCCATTTTCCCCATCTATTAAGTTTCAATTATTCAATTTTGTGCTATCTACATGCATCTCCATGGTAGAAGACTTAAAACTAAATTCGGGATTCTATTCTGAACTTCTAGCGTTTAGGTTATTCGTTTTGTTCATAAGTATGTTTTTAAACGACAAATATTGCTCATGACATCAGAGTACATGTACCTTGTGTGCTTTCAACTTTTTACATTTCAACTCTTTACAGCATATTTTCACCATTTTTGCTTATTTCTTGAAATATAGCAACATAGCGTCAAGTTCTGGATGTTTCCAACGTTGGACATTTGCAAATAATCAGTTTTGGAAATTGATAACAGTTGAATGGATGACCGTGACGTATTTTAGATGTTTTGTTTTGTTCTCATCGACTTGACTTTTTTTTTCTTTTTTTTTTTTTTTGTTTTTTTTTGTCAGATTGACATTTTTATAAGGCATCAAAACGAAGAAAAAACCAACAAGATATTGAATCCTTAAGGAGGTAGACCTGGGGTGATGGATGTAACTCTAGAAATCAGTGATATGTTTGTATCATATTCAATTTCACCAAAGCCTTTCAAGCTTTTCTCTGAAACAGAATTGAATCAGTCCAAGTCACTTTGATGTTTACATGGTATTGATGTAAACTGCTGAATGCAAACGTTCCCAGGATTTGTAAGAGTTGTGTCCCTTACCCTAAGTATACTTCCGTAAACAAGATATATTTAAATAGTAACAACTCTGGTGGGAAATAGGTTTTGAAATGATTTTCAATTTCTTGCTTTCGATGTAATAAAAAAATTTGTTCATTTTTTTTCAATTAAGCTGCATAATGGCAATAATTACAGATTTTCATTTTACCTAAAATTTTAAATGACATCTTTGTTCAAAAAATGAAATACTTTCAGAGCTCGCTCAAAAAAAAGTCTTCAAACAGGATAAACACACCTTTAAGTGAGATCCCAAAGACACAATTAGTAAAGTTCACGGTAACAAAACGATTACAGTTTTTCAAATTTACATTTAAACGTAATTCAGATAGATACGTACCATCCAACCATTGGTACGAAATAGTACACAACATTGTTTTTGCTTGAAAATCCCATTTCCTAAATTGTCTTATCAAGGAATGTCGGCTTTTATAGTAACTTCCCATGTAATGCCACATACAAACGTTCAACTTTCGCAAAGATGAAATCCTAAACAACCATAAGTCCTTTATGTTGTCTCTGAGGACTTGCCTTACTTAATTGTATTCGATTCCCAAACTTCATAAGAATCGCAAAGATATGTAGCTGGATCTTCATCATGCTCCACGGAGGAAATGTCAATTCACCTGACATAGACACAAGATATTGTTCGCAGTAAAAGATGGACAGCAAGCTATTTACAACACCACCTACTCTCCTAGTGGCATTAATGATACGTGAATGCTTAAAAATTATAAAATTCCGTAGTGTTTTGGAAATAAGTTTTCTTCAAACTTTTGACATCTCAACTCTTAACACTACGTTGCAACATCTCAATTAAAAGGAATTATTCGTAAATATTTTATTGATTCGATCAAACATGTTGTTCAAGGTTACAAATCCACATATTTTTCTAAAACATATCAGAAGGGTTTAGAGTATTACATAGAAAAGCTGGTTTGCTGCATGCTTACTTTCTACATTAATAACATATTTGACACATTTGGAGGGACTATATTTCAACAAGTTGGTTTTCCAATGGGCACTTAATGTGCTTCTCTCCTACCCGACTTGTGATTTTATTTATACGATACTGAATTTTACCAGAATCTCGTAAAGAATGAAAGTATAAAGAATGCTAAATCCTTTAATTTCACTTACAGATATATTGATAACTTATTATCCATTAAGAACCTTCTTTAGGTCAATGGTTACCTTCAATATATCCACCTGAGCTCGAGCTAAAGGAGACTATAGAAAGAGCTATGTTCAGCATGCTTTGGACCTACATCTGGCATTCATCAGCAGCGTTCATCTCAGGACTAAGATAAAAAGACGCCTCCTGTTTTAAAATTATAAATTTTCATTACCTGTGTAGCAATATACCTTCATCTCCTGCATATGGTTTTTTTATATTACACAATTGATTCGCTACGCTAGAGCAAGTACTAATTACTCTGATTTTCTTAAACGGCATAAATATCTGCGTAACAGACTCCTGAATCAAGGGTATAAGAATATGCATCTCAAAAGGCCTCTTACAAAATTCTTTTTTTCAAATATCAGTCCTTGCTTGAAAAATACTTTTTCAAAGACAAGGAATGATGATTGCCTTTTGAAAATTATTCTTTTTGATGATGTGACCATTTTTTTACTCATTATAACACTACAGCGTGCGAATCTATTTAATCATCACCGGTATAATCACGCCTCAATGGAAGAGGGAGGTTTGGCACGCTGTAAAACCAAGATTTAACCAACCGTTTTGTTTGAAATGCCTTTACCAGGACCATTGCGGTACCAGCTACTCCGTGGTGTAATATCGATTTTGTCAGATTTGATGTGGACTTCACTAGATTGGATTTCTTTTCGGTTTATTCTGTTGTTATCCTTATAAACGACACAAAGAAAAATTAATGATCAAAATCTTTCGACCATGGATAGGTGCATGAAATATGCCGTGGGATTAAAGTTGTTTTATACACTTAATCATCCCCTTTTAATGTAAGTTAAAAAATGAACTGAAACAACAAACAAACACAGCAAACGATTCCATCAATAAAACATCTGATAACCACGAAATACTTTAACAGACACCATAAAGACAAAATGAGATATCCAGTTAAAGAAAGTTCGTATTTACTGAAAGCTATCTCAGAACATATCAAAGAATGAAAATATCAGTGGGTTTGGAGTAGTAATGTCAAATATTAAAAATGCAAGATTTGATGTAGTACAATCCCAAAAAACGACTTAGTATTTATTTGTGAAAACAAGGTTAAAAAATAATTAACAAATAGTTTACGATGACCTAACGAGTTTTAAAAAATATTTGCGATATAATTACGAGTGTTTTACGAACGGCAATGATTTTTCATTTGGAATGCATTTATTCATATAAATATATAAGTTTACCTTATCTTCCCTGTATCAATTTGATCCAATCGAGCAGAGTAGGGTACAGAGTCCTCACATTCTGGGACGTTATATAATATTGATTGTTTTGTGACATGCATCATTAATCTGATCCTCTATCCTACATAATAACACCTAGATGAAATGCCCCGTACTACCATACATCGTGTACTAAGTTACAGCCCTAGATTAATCCTACGAGGAGGTTTGACCCGACCAGCAAAAGCTATATTTTATATAGCCTAGCTGGTCGAGTGGTCTAGGGCGCTGGACTTTGTGCAGGCGGTGTTGCCATAGATGTCACAGCGGTACGAGTTCGAGTACCGCGGAGGGAACGCCAAAAGTTTGCATCGCAAATTTGACAGTTCTAACATCGTTGGAAATTTCTCAGATCTTTCTGTAGGTTTACATTATCTTCCTTGTATCAATTTGATCCGATGGAGCAGTGTAGCAAATAGAGTCGTCACATTCTGAGACGTTGTATATATATATATATATGTTGCAACGAATCAAAGGAACCAAGATCCGAGCGGAAATCAAAAGAATATATTACTAGGACAGTGACTAGACAGGAAAAAAGCACACACATATGAAAACTCAACACACAGGTGCTAAATTGATGTTGCCACATATAACTGGAAAGTTGACAATACGGAATGATCGAGAAGTCATCGTGTTAGTCGTATAATTGTTGTTAATATTTTTTCCTTTACCATCAATCTCTCAGTATAGGTCAAGATATAAGGCTGACCTCATAGTGTCTGTAATGTCTTTTTATCTATGTATCCAGGTGTAGCAGCTTTTGTTTTAGAGTAATAACTATGTATATTGTTTGAGTCAGGATTTTAACTGAGTGCGGGGAATGGTAGTCTAAAAGGTTGAAAATCATAGGTCTTGATGCTATAGTATTCTGATAATAGTCTAGCATTGAGAGTTTTCAGAAGATCCTTCGAATTTTTTAGATCCACATTGAATTGATACCACTACGGGAGTAACAAATATCGTGGAAGATAGATGAGTATCGAAGTTAAAAGTTACGAAGGAGGTTTGGGACTATATTTTGCAGATCCAGCTATGAAGCTCTGTTAGTATGGATTCTTGTGTAGTTTTATGAATCCAGTACATAGACGATAGACCACAATCATCGTCTTTAGTAGAGAGGCCAAAAGAGGATTTATAGATCCCAATATCTCTTCTTTGGAGAGAGTGGTAGCAGTTTTATAACTGCTATTTGTTTTTATGTCTACCTCCGATGATATTCGTAAGAATGATACGTGTATGTCAAGTGGGTATTATGGATAGAACAATGGAAATCTTTCAATTCCATAATAAATCATTACATTTGTATTTGACACCCTTCAACTTCAAGCAACAATAAACAAAAATATAAATGATGTTTTCATAATTAAAATTCAGGAATAATTTCAAAGATAAAAGCTGTCTTTGAAATCTCATAATCATATTCAGAAGGAAGTCTCGCATGTTCCCGCTCATCGAGGCATCGCCAATGGCAACACAATGGACGTTATTATTGAGAATTATAACCTGTAAATATACATGCATAATATGTTTTGACAAAAGTTCAATTGAAGACAGACTTTTTTAATGCTTGACTACAACTATTTATATAAGTTTGGGGTTTAATACAATTCAATCAGTCCATTAACGACTGACACCACGAGAGGGGGAAGGTGCTTGATTAGTGACAAAAGTAATCAATTAATTATCGATTTTATTTCTGTTGGTTTTTTTCTGTGTTATGTATTCCAGTCGATGACTTATGGAAATATGACACCTACGTCTTGTTTTCACATTGACAGCATTGTCTGTTTTCATGTTTCGATTAGTTTTTGTTGTAAGTTTTGTTAAGCATTTGTTTACTTATCTAAGATCATTTTGATATACAAAAGAATTGATAGTTTGTCCAACCTATCATCATATGAACCTTATGCAGTTTACATGTAATCATTGGTGTATTTGTTTCTTTAACATGTCGATAACTTTGAAAAGAATTAATAAATACATGTAATGCTTATATTCCGGTTGATATTCAAAACCTGCTATCCATGGTACTTAGTGTTTCTAGAACAGCAGGGATATTGAGACTTCGAAATTTGCAATAGTTATCGATTGTCAGTGTGTAAATTTCATATCCCTTTTACGACACAGAAGTCAAAACCTGATCACTTAGGATAATGTTTATAGTATGGAACCTTGTAGTACATTTCATAGAGATCAAGTGCCCGGGAAATGAGAAAAAAAGGTTGTTTTAACTTATTTCAATACATTATTCTTTAATAATTACTGTCATAACCCGCAAAATGAATCCAATGAAGGACTGGCTTTTTGAGTTTGAACATCTTTGAGTAAAATGTCGGTCTCACGTGGACGAAAGTGGTACAATTTTATAGAGGTCCATAGGCGTATACTTGAGTACTACAGTTTAGTTTTAAGAAATGCTTGTTTGGTCCCTATTTTTTAAATCCAAATCCCTGCATCAATATCGGTCTTATTTGTGGTGTGGAGCCTTGTTTTAGCATTTAATTAAAACGCATCCACTGACTTTTCTTACATTATGTTTTATTTGTGAAAAACCTCATGGAATGTACACTAATTGTATATAAAAAAAATGTCACATTATGTACATGATTTCTATCACTTCTGTTAGGTGTTTTATTTCACGCCAAAAAAAGGAAAGCAGCATTTAAGTCAGCCTCATATCTTGACCTACACTTAGAAATCGATGGTAAAGGGAAACTATTGACCAAACTTTACGTTATGCCAGAGCTTGCCGAAACTACGCATACTTTTTGTATCGCCCTAGAACTCTAACAAATAGGCTTCTGGAACAGGGTTATGTTACTACAAGATTGAAGTCATCACTACAGAAGTTTTATGGTCGTCATCATGAACTCGTGGATCGTTATGGTGTATCCATCAGCATCATGAAAACTGATTTATTCAACGGGTCATAGTTTACCTTTCCTCGTTTGTCTACCCCGGACTTGACTTTTTATGAGCAACTCGGCGGGTGTTTCTAGAAAAGCAGAGGACGCTTACCCTACCGGTGCACCTGGTCCATGCTCCCAGTTTTTAGTGGAGTCCGAGTTGCTCATTTACTTTTGTTACTTTGTATGTATGATTTTAGTTACTTTATGTTCTTTGTTGTGTGTGTCTGTTTTCCATGTCTGGTCTTTGTCCCTTGATTATACTCTTTTGATTACCCTATAACCTTGGTTCCCTTGATTACTCTTTCACGCCACTGGGTCGATACCTCTGCTGGTGGATTTTGTCCCCGAGGGTATCATCAACCCAGTAATACAATTTTTTTTTTCAATTAATGGTTTTAACAAGAGGAATGAACAAAAAACTGGCTTGGACGTCGCCCAGTATAAAAAGGTCCGAACCTGACAGCAGATCTGACACTCTGTTGTCTTGTAAGTATGTGGTGTCCCCAGATGGGACACAGTCACATCTGGTATGGAAAGTGCCCCGACCAATTCAACTAAATACCCAATCACACGTTCAGTCTGCAGATCATCTATTCCAGTACAAAAGTTCTGACTATTTTAAAATAATCAAACCATGTTCCATCACTTTAAACGATATATTTGACTACAACGATGACGAACCACATTGTACCATATCAAAATGTGGTATTAAAAATTGCAAGACATGTAACATTCTTATAACCTTACTTCTCCTTTTCCCTTACAAACAAAACCTTCCATACAAGAAGTCACGATGACTAAAGTTGCAAATCAACAAACTTAATATATGGATTAGAATGCAACTTATGTGGTTTAATATACATCGGAGAAACGCAAGAACGATTAAATAAAAGAATGTGCGGTCATTGTTCGGGAATTAACACCACCAAATTCCCGACAGTTTATCAACACTTTAATCAACAAGATCATTCAATCCTCTCCATGAAAGTTTGTATGTTAGAAAAAAATTACCCTCCTACGAACCGTCCCGTTCTAAGTAAAAACTATCGTAGGGAAAGAGAGGACTACTGGATATGCAGACTAGGTACTGCAATACCTTACGGGTGCAATGACAACATCAAAAGTATAGGAAACCTTTCAAGCCAATATAACAATAGCATGAATGTGATGAATTTATTTGACAAAAATCCAAGACGGGAAAGGAGTCATGGCCATCGCCATTATACGTCACCTAAGGTACATGATGTCTCCATAGATGGTCCTCTTCCTTTCATGCAAAAACCTCTTGGACTTCACCACATTAGAACCAAACTTTATTCTATACCTCTCACTCTACTACACTCCCTTTACAAAACAAGTCTTGACACTCCTGTTTCTGACCCCACCTCATCATTATACAGACTTGTTGCCATCATTTTGGATATTGGTTTCCACAGACTCTTTAAACCAGTTTGTGTGAAAAGTCAAAATGAAGAAAAACGATTATTTCTTCCACTACCGTTTGTCAACAAAGGTATAGATGCAATTAATTTGGTTAACATCCTCCATCACAAAAACGTTACCAACAAAATTCCCCCATATTTCAAAGACAAATCCATACCAATTATTTCATATTCCTATACTTCACCCATTGCATCCAAAATTTTCAATTATAAAAGGCTATTGCAGAACCTCGAGATTGAGGACTTCAAGGCTAAACCACCTGACTTTTCTTGCAAAAGCTCTCCATTCAAATATGGTCCTTCTGGTCACGTCGTTACGGTAGATTTAACCATTATCGAAAACGAATCTCTACGTAATATCCTTTCCAAAGGTCCCAAGTACCATGAACCACGCTCCATAAATTGGAATTATAACTTTAAAGTTCTTATGGATGCCGTCGAGGACTATGCAAGGAAATGGATAAAACGAGAACAAGAAGACATTGATTCTCTGTCAGAGTGGTTAAAGGCCGTGAGGTCTTTAATTTTGAAACGAATGAAAGTTTTAAGTAGGTCAATGAGTGCTACATCAGTTTTCAAAGATTATATTCTTTTGATTACCGCTATAACCTTGGTTCCCTTGATTACTCTTTGCACAGTCGTGTTTGCTTTATTCACTCCTACCGTTTACTACTGTATGAGTAATGAAAAAAATAAATTGGACGAGAAATGTGACCCATCGATCATTTTTTCGTCAAAGTCATATCTGGTCTTGGAAGTTCGACAGACCTATTCTATTTAAGGTATCAGAAGCTAAACAGTTACAAATAAACAACGTGACAACAACAACAATCGATTCTGGACAAATACAGGTCATATGCAAGTAACAGTACAACTTTCTAAACATAAGTACCGTAATAAACTCTTTTTGGATTATTTGTCCAGTGTGGTGGGACGTGTTTTTCAAATGGGAACAATTCATGCTCCGCTAATCACTGACCTAATCCTTCACTCCTATGAGGTTGGTTTTTTATGCGATCTGATCCAAAGGAAGGAACATCGTTAAGCCAGATCCTTTGACCTCAGATTTCGCTGTATACATGACGTATTTTCTAGTTTTTGGGATTTCATACATCGCTTCCTCCCCCAAGCAACAAGAGATAAAGGACACTCCAGACACTATGGAAGCATCATACCTTGACTTAGACTATGCGACCAACGGTAAATGAAAACTCATGAACAAACTAGACAACAACCGTGATGATTTCTCATGCTTTGAGCATGCTCAATGTATCACTCCAGCGAGGAAAATTCTTTTGTTGTACTCAAGCCTTATCCCGCGGAAGTCACGCATGCTCATCGATTATACAATAGGAACTAGTATCACACGTACTTGGATGGATTCAGAAAAGCAGTAAACAATGAATAAAAACGCTTCCAAACAACATTTGGTAGAAAAAGTTAATAACACCTTTATACATATGGACGATATATTTATACTAAAGATATATTCCTGTAGAACAGTCTTTGAAATATTGCCAATATTGATAATAAGAATGCCCGTTTCTTGATCTTAGAATTCATATCAATAATGGTAAATTTACGATAAAAGAGATAGTTTTTCATTCCCTATTGTCAACTTTCTGTTTTTAGAGTACCTCTGTATGTCTTCTTTCGTTTTCACCATTAATTTATTTTCATGTTACTTGATTGCATAGGGGCAACTCTTCCGCTGTACATGTGTTAAGTAATGTTTTGGGGTCAGTTGCAGCTTGCCCTGTGTTATCTGAGTTTTCTCGTCGTTCATTAAAGACCAATGGGTGACCTTGGGCTGGCATTTTCAACCCGGTGGGGATGTTGTCTCTACCATACTCACCATACATATTCTCGTTATATTACACATAAGCCGCGTTTACAACAATAACACCATAATCAAACAAACAAAACAAAAAAAAACTAATGTTGATGAAAACGGAAAGAAGAAGAAAGAAGGAAAACAATGGCAAAACTAGAAAGTTTTCCTCTTTTTGAACCCGCGCTACCCCCCCTAGATATCATAAAAGTCATTAAGATGGAAAAACAAACAAATGCACAATGCCATCATGTGATGAAGAATGTGTAAAAGTTTCATAGAATTCTATTTAATGGTGTGAAAAGAATTACATATTATACCTTGGGACGGTCGAACTGTCACGGAGCAGAAGTTCCTCAATAACACAAGTCCCAAAAGAAGAAATATTACAGAATACAAGTCTCTCTGGAAATTTGACTGTGATATTTGTCCCTAGAGGAATAAATTTTCCTAAAGGAGTTTTCATTATATACTCATATTAACTTGTTATAAGGAAAAAAACATGCGCTGACAGCACGGACGGCATGATCAATACATACTCCCCGCTTTTCAATTGACAGAAAAACGTAAAGATACTAATAAGTTTTTAAAATCTTGACACTTGATGTTCACGAAAGAATGGAAAGAATCAATAACATTTACAAGAAATTTATCTTTACGATATCCCCAGGATCTTTTCGGTTCCAAGCAGAGGAAAGACTGGAAGATTTTATCAACATAGAATTTAATTGTATACTAATATCTATTTAAAGAAATAATCATCTCACAGTTCGTCTTTCTTTTGATTTACAAATTCTTCGGGTGTAATTTTCTTGTCCTTATTTTTGTCATATGAATTAAAAAATGAATCCACTATATTTTGAAAGTCTTTAGAATCTGGCTCTAAACCAAGCCCTTTTGACTGCAAATACTTAGCAACCTGTAAAGAAAGAAAGAAACATCAAATATGATAGATATTTTAGTGAATAATACGATGCAGTTACCGACATTATCAACGTAATATTACTGTCCCTTGGGCAGTCAAGCCAGGGATTCATTAGCAACTATTGTATAGGTGTGAGCAATCCTTTTAATAGTCTAGTTTTAGACTAAAAGTATGCATTTTTTCCTTTAAAGCCGACACACTGTTATGACATACTATATTTTTAAAGACTGTAAATGTGTTTAAATATATTGGAAAAATAAAACAAAAACATCGACCACTTTTGTCATGGAGCTATGTTTGTCTTTATTTGATTCTTATGTTTGCTATTCAGGTGTTATTCGTTTTGCTTGTGACATACTTAGTATCATTTTATCATTCTAATTAAAAATCAGCTGTGTGCCTTACGCTCTATAGAAAGTATAGCTTATCAAAGCAGCTGATTTTTTTTCTCAGATCGTTTTTCTATCACTATGATTACTTATTTCAGACAAAATATCGTTCCTTTTTCAGCCTGCTACTGGTCTTAGTCGACTTTGGAATATATCACTGTCATAAATCAACATCAATTACAGTAGCAATTGTGTTCACGTTTACAAAAAAATATAAACATTATGTCTAGTTCCTGTAATTACAATCATTATATCTCGTGATCGGTTATGAAATTATTTCGAAGTTCTTGTAATTTGTGTTCCAATATTTGTACGAATTCACAAGGCGTTAATTTTAACATGCGGCAAAGTATACATATTTGTACGAAGCTGGAGATGTTTACATGTGTTTCTAATTCACCGCAATGAATGGACTCCTTTTCGTAGATTTGGCTTACTTTAACAGTTTTATTCAAAATTCAAAGAGTAAGGGTTGTAACATTGGTCAATGATTCAGAATGAGAAACAATCATAAAGAAACTTAAAGAAAAACAAAAAATGAAGAGGCATAGATATGGTTATAAATAGCTCTCATTCATCTACAGATAGAGATAGTGAAAGAAACACGAGACACTTCTTGTGTTACTCTAACGCAGAATGAGACAGGAACAAGAAGCAACTGAAAAAAAAACAAAAAAATAAAGAGGGCAATCGTATTATTTAAATTCCTCTGCTTATTTACAGACAGGCAGACTTGTCACTTTATCCATAACGCAGAATGAGGCAAAAACATGAACTCCAAGAAAACTAAATAAGAAACACAATGGGAAATTATGTAATTATGATGTCATCTGTTTACCTAGAGACAGACAGACTGACAGAAAGAGGGGAAACACTCGTTACGTTTCCCATATCCTAGAATGGGGCAGAAATATGAAGCAAAGAAAATCAAATAAAATTGTCGATGATATCTAAACTATCTCCGCTGTTTATCTACAGATAGACCTACAGAAAGACACTTGTTAAGTGGTCAATAAGCGACAAACTTGTGAAATGCCACAAACAAGTACTCACCACATTGAAGATACATGTACTTACTTCTTTCTTAGTTACTTTCCCATTATTGTTTGCATCCATATCTTTGAAAACATCTGCTAAATTAGCTTCTTTAGATTCTTCCGAAAAACACGAAAAGAAAAGTGTCAATGACCACAAAGAAACAAACAAAACTACTTTCATAGTCGCATTTACTAAAATCTAATGTACACGTGGAAATGGTGCGGACATGTATGTATATCTGCTATCAAAGAAACACACCATTTATGTGAATTAGACATATGTACACTATGATATCAAAGGAGAGGATGTGTTTATTAAGTGTGTACGGATTTATAAATAGTACTTGATAAGAGTAGCGGTTTTGTGTTTTACTTAACACTTTAAAGAATGTCACCAGTCAGTTACATTTTACATAGCTACTGCATACTGCAAACGGCCATTACTGGGATTACATCTGGCCGATGACCAGTGCACCAAAGCATTTTCGGTGTAGAAAAAAAAGCATGGACAACAAAATAACTGCATGCAGGGATATTTAACAATTTAAAGCCGAGAGGGTGGTGATACACTTGAGATTTTCTCGCTTCTCTGTAATTCATATATTATTATCAACTAATCTCTGTATGAAGTACATCAGTTTGGTAGAATAACCAACAGATATGACAATTAAACTTATGTTTGATAATAAATACATGTACTTCCGTACTGAAGCTAGACTATGTTCACTTAATAGTAAATAAGACAGATTTTTGTAACGGTCAGAATAAATAAACTGTATAGCATTCTTTTCTTCGTCCTATATGAATGAGTAGGTGCCAAAAATTGACCTCTGCCGAAAGTTCGTACGAATATTTTTAGCTAAACCGTGCAGTTATTAACCACGATTTCCACCAGATTCCGTCTCAGTGCACGCTTAGTTTATTAAGGTGCGTCGTGCTCAGACAAGCTATCAATTGTCAATGAATGGTGGGTGATATAACTATCTGACAAATAGTCATAGAGATCAAATTACGTTTCTTTATTTAAGATGTCTTATTATGACCAGGTGCACGACAGGTGTTTAATGAAAAGCTTGAACCAGGACGATTCACTGTATTCCCGCCGTCAATGGAATCTCAGCTTCTATGTACCAGTCCATATGCCAATAGTAATGTAAATAAAAAAATAACGATTTTTTTTCCCAGTCTACATAATTATACTATATTTTTCATATTACAATAATCATTTCCGTAATCAGATCTGCACTTATGAGAAAAAACATACATTCATCTCCCACTACAATTAACCAAATCAAACCAAATCCGCAACGATAACTCTTGCGAAGTACCAATTTCATGTACAATCTAGATGATTTTTACCTCAAAAGCGCCTAAATGAAAAGCTAAAACTGATTATGTGTCTGAACAAAAAATAAAAGTGAGTTCGATGGGCTTTTGACATAAATGAAATACTGCTCCTTACGATGCTGTTCTCTAATTTCCATGAGCACCGAAAGACCTAGAAACAAGCTCTAGTGTAAGTGCTCAGTTATGATGGGTTCTTGGTGCATTCGTGTTCTATAGGTGTAGTTAGGGATTGTTTCGTCATAACTGTTTCTACACTTTAACTTTTGTATGACTTTTCACAGCTTAATCTCTTTTGTGGATATGTGTACGACTGTCCGTCTTCATGTCGTAAGGTAACGTTAATAACTTCGGGATTTTAACCAGGTCGAGACAACTAGAATTCTAACGTAGTTAGGGATGTCACACAAAATAAGGAGCAGTAGACTTCGTTGACCAATCTCTTCAATTACTATTGTCCACTAATACAACCAGGGGCGGATCCATGATTTCATATTAGGGGAGGGCGCAGAGTCAAAATTGTTTAGGTTAAATTTTCTAACTATTCTTCAGAGTGGGTGCAATGTAGATATCTTTCGTGGTAAAATTAACGAGAAATTAAAGTTTCAACCTAAAACCGCCTAAATCTACCCCTGACAACCCATGCGTTGCAAATGTTAAGGAGGGCGCACACCCGCCATGCCCCCGCCTCAATCCATCCCCTGACAACTGTGTCAACAGTTGCTCCCATGTAAATTTTAACAATTTTTTTTTAGTTTTTCGGTTACTTTGTATTTCCGATTCCACTTTATTTTGAATGCATATTTGGCTGATATGATATGCTATCGATTACATGCTCTCATAAGAAAAATATGGAAATTTGATCTCGCCGTGAAGATTTGACTTTAAATTAATTACCTCATTAAGTATTTTCTATGGAGGTACACACCTACTTCCAAGAGTGGTTATTAACTTAATTATGTATACAGTATATCTATACAATAAAGTTACGAAAAGGAATCTGACCTGATGTTTTTATAATCTACATTAATGTTCATCAAAATCTGTTTCAAATTAACAAAAAAGAATTTCATACAAACACAACAACAATTTATTTATCAAAACAACAAATAATATTGCACACTGATTTTTCTAAAACAAGTAAAATCTGACTTAAATACAATTACAACAATCATCATTTTATACCCCAAACTGGGGCATCAGGTCATATAATGATCCTTCCATCTGTGAACCCTACTCACTTACATTTCCCCTCTATTAAATTTTGACCTGTATCAATTTCAATAGAAGTATTTATTGTATATATTGTACAAGAACTTTAATTCTTTTCAGGTCATAATGTCTTGGATTCAGGGTTCTGTAATTAAGAGATAAATTGGGAATTAATAAGTGTTTAAAAAAGAGGGCACTTAGAATTAATAGAAATAAGAATTTGGAAATTTTAAGGTTTGATGACTGAATAGTCTAATTAAGTACATCTGGATAAAAACCATGCAAAATGAATAAAAGTATTTGAATATTGTGGATTCTGAGTGAGTTACCCCCTGCAAAACTATTTTCTTTCTTTCAGAACTATTTTTTTGCAACAAATGACAATCAAACCCCTGAATACTCCTGAATCTACCACTGAGGTGATAGATTAAGTTAACACTGTAAAGTAAAGCCTCTATTTTTATGAGAGTAATATAATATGACACTTTATTCTTTACTATAAATATTGGATAATAATAGCCTGGAACTTCCTGTCTTTACTTGAACCCTTTTCTTGGATCCCTAATCAAGGTTTCTAGCGAAAATAACCCATGAGAAATGATTTTTTGTGGTGAGCATCTTATGAATTAACATTCATTTTAATTTTTATCTATAAATATAAGACCTCTTTCAGAAGAGAGAAACATTGCTGGCAGTGTGTATTGTTAGTTATCACAATGTGAAAGGTACATTTCAACCTTAATGATATACAGCTTTGTATATCAACATTGTCATTAATTCTCAGGATAACAACAAAAGGTACTAAAACCATATTGTCAATGCCCATTAAAGATTTTAGTACATGTATTCAGTTTTTGTCAATCACTATCAGCTGGATCACAACTTGGTTAAACAATCTTTAGCACTGGTCCATATAGCTATTCCCTGAAAATACAAAGCATATAAATTAAGGTTGAATATTCCCCTTTATAATAAGTTTTTGGGAAAATGGTAGAGTCCCAAAACCAATTAAACTATTTGATAAAAATGATTAATTGCATGAAATTCACCTTAAGTAAATTAAATGATATGGCATTGAAAACTTACTGGTATACAATTGATATAAAGATAGCAGAAAATTTGGAATGTTCCCTGTCTAATAAAATTACATTAATTCAGATGAGAAAAAAATCTGTAATTTCACTCTTGGGCTTACATCCCCCAAAAATGTCAAAACAATTTTTACTTGTGACATTAACTTTTATATTTGACATCACTGATAATTTGGAATATTGATCCCCAAAATGACCAAATTTATAATTAATTAAAAAAAAATTAATTACTGAGAAACTCTATATCATAAATAGGATAATTAATTAGTTATGGTGAATAACCAAAATTAAATTTTACTTTTTGTGTTGAGAAGACTTGAAATTAAGAAATTTGAAGCACTTGATAAATCTAGGCATTTCTTTTTTATACCTTAATGATATACAGCTTTGTATATCATTAATGACCATATTTTGGTTATTAACTCTTTCCATTTAACTAATCTGTTTCTTTCCAACAATCAACTTTACACAGAAAAGTAGCTTGATTTATTCATACAATTTTTTCTAATTAAAAGCAAATGATATTAAATTTCAATATATACAATTGAATGCATCTTTACAGAGTGCTACACCCAAAATTAAATTGCTGCAAATTTGAACTGACAATGCTAAATCCTGACAATAAACATCCATGAAAAATAATTGGTTAGCAGTAATATTACATTTTTTAATACTTTATAGGCAATTTAATCCTATAACAAGTTTCATCGATTAAAAATATCAGCCACTGCTTCATTTTTGTGTTTTAGTATAATGAGAATAGATATGGTGAATATATAAGAGACAACGACCCCATCGGAATGAACAGCTCAAGGCCTTCAATGTTAACAAGAAAAAAACATTCTATGGTTTGAATGGGATTACATATAGACTAGCATCTAGGAGCAGGGGAAAATGGAATTTGATGAATTGTAATCAAAGTAATGTTGTTTTAACTATTTTATAACTAAAATGTATTAAATAAAGGATGAAAATAAAAGTACCAAACCTTTTTACACTGTTTAATCTGCATGATGGCATAGTTTGTAAATATCTCCCTTAAATCTTTAACTTTCTGTCTTTTAAACCTATCTATATCTCTTAGAGCTGTATCTATGAATTTCCTACAAAAAAAATATTATGTTTAATATGTATACAAAAAAATGTAAATAAATACTGGTATTGTAAATACATACTGATATTAAAACAGAAATGAAAAGCATCATAACTTAAAAATGAATAATTTTACCTACCTATAACAGTATGTTAAAATCTACAGAGGATTGTCAGCTTCAGATTTTGGAGGTATACCATCCATAAAAATGTTTTTTTTTTCACAAGTTTAAAATTTCATTGTTTTGTGGTAAGCATGGTATATTCCCATATGCTGTAATTATGTAAAGTTTGGAGGGTACAAATTTGTGTTTATATATATGCACATTCCAACATCTACTGTCAGTATAGCAAAATTTTAACACCATAATATCAAGAAATACTTTAATATACAGCATTTTGAGTTAGGTTTGCACCTTGATGTTTAATTTTCTGTGAGTTTTCTGTTGTTTCCCATAAGCTGTTGATTGTTTCTGTCTGTTTTTCTCAGCTTGGTATTTGTACTTGATTTATGAGACTAGCTGCTAACTGAGTTTACTGGCAACATGTCATTAGAGCCAGTAACTAACAAATCGAGCAGCAAATCAAAATATCAGACTAACAAAAAAAAGCTCAAAAATATTTGGAAACAATTTAAATATAAACTGTAGTAAAAATCTTACTGAGTTTCCTCCCCTACTTTCCTAAGGTCTATTTCAGATTGGCGTATTTGTTCCTCTAACTGTTTAATTTTCTGCTCCCTTTGTTCTGGAGTGTCACTTCCAAATATCTTGGTTTTCATGCCAGTAATAGAGAAAGAACTAGATGGTTTCCCTTGATTCTGAAAAAAAAGACATGTCAACTACAGAGGGAGGTAACTCAAATTTAACTGTGAAACAAACCCAAATTTTGGAGATCTGTGATAAAAAGAAACTTGATATTTAGCAAAACGCATATTCATACTATTTTAAACCTTGAAATATGTACTTATTTAATAGTTTTGTTTGACAGTGACATGCATGCCACCCTGAACATTAAAAATATGCTGGCTTGCATCGACTAACTTATTCATTTATACATCTAGCAATGCTCTGATATTAAAAAAAAAAACAAGAGGCTCCCATGAGCCCACCTGGTTGAATTTTGCTTTTCAAAGGCAATAAATTTAACAAGAAGTTGTCCAACAATTTTGACTCAAGAAGTCTTTGGTAGGGCTTATCATTAGGATCATTTCAACAACTGAAAATTTCTTTTAATCTATCATAGTTTTCAAGATATTGACTGAAAACTGTTAAAAAAAAAGTCATTTTTTCCCCTTACAAGGAGTCATCTTACAACTTTTATTTCTTAAGACTTTTGTAGTCCTCATAATAAGGATCATTTCAGCTATTGAAAGAATTTGCCTAAACCCAACGGTTTCGGAGATATATGCGAAAAACTACTGTCTGACCCCTATGTTCTAATTTTAGTAATGGTGGCCATGTCTCTTGATGGATCAAAAATCCTCAAATCAGTTCTATGCAGGATACCCCAAGTAACATTCATACCAAGTTTGGTTTCAATTGGTTAAGTGGTATCAGAGAAGATTTTTTAAAAGAAATAACATTAAAAATAGCAAAAATCGTTGGAAAAGGGCAATAACTCCAACATGGCTTAACAGATTAAAACCAAAATTTGACAAGAAATAGATCTCATCATGCTAAACACTTTTACCCTGTCAGAATATAGCTAAACCCAACGGTTTTCGAGATATATGCAAAAATCTGCTGTCTGACCCCTATGTTCTATTTTTAGTAACAGCAGCGATGTTTTTCGACAAATCAAAAATCCCCAATTCAGTTCTATGTAGGATACCCCAAGGAACATTCATAAAAAGTTTGGTTTCAATTGGTTAAGTAGTGTCAGAGGAGAAGATTTTTGAAAGAAATAACATTAAAAATAGCAAAAATCATTGAAAGAGGGCAAGAACTCCTACATGGCTTCACAGATTAAAACAATAATTTGACCACAGATAGATCTCATCATGCTAAACAGTTTTACCCTGTCAGAATTTAGCTAAACTTAATGGTCTTGGAGGTATATGCAAAAATCTGCTGTCTGACCCCTACGTTCTATTTTTAGTCACAGCAGCCATGTTTTTCAATGAATTAAAAATCCCCACATAAGTTCTATGCAGGCTACCCCAAGGAACATTCATGAAAGGTTTGGTTTCAATTGGTCAAGTAGTGTCAGAGAAGAAGACTTTTGAAAGAAATAACATTAAAAATAGCAAAAATCATTGAAAAAGGGCAAGAACTCCAACATGGGTTAACGGATGAAAACCATAATTTGACCAGAGATAGATCTCTTAATGCTGAACACTTTTACCCTGTCAGAATTTAGCGATTTTGGAGATATATGTGAAAAACTACTGTCTGACCCCTACGTGCTATATTTAGTAACGACAGTCATGTCTTTTGACTTATCATACATCCCCACATCAGTTCTATGCAGGATACCCCAAGGAACACTTACACCAAGTTTGGTTCTAATCAGTCAAGTAGTTTCAGAGGAGAAGAGTTTTGTATAATTGTTAACGATGACGACGGACGACGACAACCGACAACGATGGATGCCACTTGATGGCAATAGCTCACATGGCCTTTGGCCATGTGAGCTAATAATATCAAAATCATTGGAGGCAAAAACATACACAGAAGTCATACATATCTTTTTTTTGTGCATTTATATCAATAAAGTTAAATGTAATTTGAGTACAAATAGCTCTGTCGCCTAAGGCATAGCCTAAAATCATATTAAAAAAATGAAGTTACATAAATTACCAGTTGTTCTTTTTGAGTTTGTTTACTTGAAACACTATCTTCAGCCCTTTCAAAATCATACTGCATACATTCATACTTCCTACATACTGCCCTGCAATAAAAACGTACTTCAGTATTAAATACAACAAATACAGTAGAAAATGTCTTACACAATTTGGACCAGAAAACAATGCTTAATCAAACAATTTTTTTTCAATAAGTTAGAACAGACCAAATAAATCACTTGTAGAAAAACAAAACAAGTCTGGTGATCTAGAACCCTCTGACATCCTGTTCTAGGAGGAGATTTAAGCAGTCTTTATCCAACTGTTGTATTAAGTTAACCAAAACAAGTCTGGTGATCTAGAACCCTCTGACATCCTGGGCTCCAAGTTTTAAACGATGAATTGTAGTCCCAGATACTACCCATTGCATGATAACTTAGCTGCACTTCTTTGAAGTATTCAATATAAGCAACAACTATACATGTATTTGATTGGAAACACTTACTTCAACACTCTGATGCACCTATTTGGATAATTCTGAATATATCATTAAATTATATTATCAAATACATTGTCAAAAGACTGCTGGATATCATTTTAGGGACAAAGCTGTATTTAACTGGCACAGCCTTAATAAGTGCTTTATTTCCATACAGTACAAGCCAGTGTGCTAAAAGTATTGGGTTATAGCATGGATATTTCAAATAATGTCAAGAGTACTAATAACTTGTGTTGTTAGTACCATATAAATTGTGTATACAAGTGATAATATTATATCAATTTTAACCCTCAAAGCTTTTTCAATGAAAAGTATTATGGTGCTATACAATAGTCAGCTTTTCCTCAAGTTCTGAAAACTTTAATTATAGATTAAGACATGGCCTTTTTAATACTGACATTGTTTCCTGCCCTCCATTGATATCATCCCTCAGGGCTGATAACAATATCTCGGGCTGTTAACATTGGCAACATTAAAAAGGCCATGTATTAATCTGTTTATCACATATCTGAATTATTTACCAATTTTTCTTTTTTAAGAAAGAAAAATCATAAAGACTTGAAGAAAAAGTATATGGTTTATTCTGATGATTCCTAAAGCAGCATCGCTCTCCATTATGCACTCAATTTCTTACTGCTGTGCTGCTGCCGTAATCCTAGTATCAAAATCTGTAATTTATATTGAAACAATACATCAAATTGACTGTTACATCACCATTAAACAGGATAATGTTTTGAACACTTGTATGGGAGTAGCATCAATAAAACTCATGAGAAGGCAGATAACATATTATCTGCCCCTTTAAAATGTTATTGTGCTGGGGCAGAAAACATACAGAAACAATGCTCCTATTACAAGCAATGTCCAAGACTGTAACCAATAAATACTGAGAAAGGATCTTTACTAATTTCACATCTTCAACGGAAACAAATAAAAGCTTCACCTAGGGTAGCACAATACAACCACAGCCAGTTGAGCTTTGTTCACTTGGGAAAAATGTGGACACTATATTAGTATTTGACACACTAAAGACAGGGACTTAAGAGTTCATTAAGGACACCACAATTCATTTGGCTACAATTTTGCACAATATTTTGAAATCCATTTTAAGTACAAAGTTCTGCATCAGTATGCATTCAACTACAACATCATAACATAAAACAACAACAATTTTTTGCGGTCATATAAAAATTCTAAGATAAGTTCTTTAAGGTTTGTAATTAGAATTATAAACAAAAATAAATTTTTGATAAATATGTCAATACATTCAACTTTGTCCTGCTTCATATTAAACAATATTGGAAACATCATACCTCAAAGAATCAGCAAAAGCCATATACTCCTTCAACTGATCAGCATACTGTTCTTCTTCCTCTAGAATACCATCTACAGTCGTTCCATAACTATAATACAAAGTATTCTTTGATTTAGTGTGGTAAAAGTATTAATGGCATCTGTATGGTAAAACCTGTTTAATCAAAAACACCTTAAAACAAGAAATTCACACTCGATATAAAACCAGAAATTCAAACTCGATATAAAACCAGAGATTCACACTGGATATAAAACCAGAAATTTACACTCGATCTAACACCAGAAATTCACACTCAATATATAACCAGAGATTCACACTGGATATAAAACCAGAAATTCACACTCGATCTAAAACCAGAAATTCACACTGGATATAAAACCAGAGATTCACATCGGATATAAAACCAGAAATTCACACTCAATATAAAACCAGAAATACCCACTGGATATAAAACCAGAAATTCACACTGGATATAAGGCAGGTTTTATAAGTTCATAGGAAAAAGTTGCAACTGTTTTTTTTTCTTTTTTTTTTTTTTTTGGGGGGGGGTGTTGTAGTACATTTAAAGACATTAATTACATATGAAAAAGATATGTTTTCCAAAATAGTAGTAAAACAAAACTCTTTTTGTATTTTAACTTCTATAATAAAGTACATAAGTACCTTTTGACTTCAATATATATGTTTTTCATGAATTAATTCAGTCCTGAACATATATTCTGTTAAGTACAGAGACATCACTTTTAAATAGTAATGAATGTTATGAAAATAGAAAAGCAGCTGAATGCAGGATGTAAAAAACTCTGTCTAGGGTTATGTGTCCATTCTAATCTCTTGTTCTTTGTATTTATTTACTTTAATAATTTATTTACTTCAACTTAATCATCAGTTATCAATTTGATTGTTTTTGTTGATCACAAAATCAGACAAACAACAAATTTACATTCCTAAGGCAATATTAAAATAAATGTGTGGTTATGGTCACCTTTTTAAATAGTATAGGGTAGGTAGGTTGGAAATTATTAAATTTTTTTTATATAAACAACCCTGAGGTCTGCTTGAAATATCTCTAAATCCTGAAAAAAGATGAAACCCTAAGGGTTCAATGAAAATATTAATTATAACAACTGATCACTAAACAATCTTCACAAACAAGAATGAAACATCAACTGACTGTAAATTTACAACTTCCAGCTGTCTTGTGGCCCAAGATGAAGCAAGTGCGCAGTCACTGTTGTTTACTTTTGTAAATGCTGAATCTGGTTGGAAGAAGTTATAAAATTATATAAAGATTACATTTGGCTTTTTTTTTCATTTGTATTTCATTTTGGCAAACAAATTCTAAGGTCGGTGGTAAAAACTGGAACCACACTTATTTTTTATTTGGCCTAATTAAATTCAATTATACTGGTCAATGAATTCAACTTATCAAAACAAAATGAAGCAACTAAGTTTCACAAAACCTGGAAAACTTATAAAGTATTACATGTGTATGTACTTACACATTCATATAGTGTCCACAGCTTTTCAATGGTTCAGCCATTTCTTTTTCTATTCCACTCCATTCACAGAAAACTCTACCGTAGTTAGAATGTACTTTATGGATACCATATACTTTATCAGCCATTCTCTGCATAACAAAATGTAGAGAAAATTATCTTATTGTTTTCCTAAGAAAGGTATTTTCTATTAGATTGAAAATCTTAATTCAACAGTAATTTCTTTTCTAAAAAAGAAATATGCGAATCCCCCTCCTACTGGTCTTCGCACAAAAGTTTAATGCTGATACTCTTCATTCCTTAACTTTACTTATTTTAATATTGTTATTCAAGATTAGTTCTTATAAGTTACATTTTAACTTATATAAATTTATACATGTTAAACTTAATAAAACATTTCCTTTTCCTTACAAAATTCCCACACTGAACATACATACACTATGTTTTGCCTTTAATTTACATTTTTTTTTATGTTTACTCCTTATAAGATCATACATAATATATTGATCATCTATTTGGCATGTTGTGTATAGATATACATACTTCCAAGAAGCAAACAGTATTTGTAAGATGCAAAAACTTCACCTGTAAAATACTTTTGTAGGAAGTTTTAACAAAAAGTTAAAATGACAAACCACAAAAAAAAATCAATATACAAAAAAGCCATCTTTAAAGGGGAAATAATGAGCAGAATAATATTCAAGACATGTAATGGAAAATACTTTTTGAAATTTTAAAATGATAAGAAATTAAGAAAAAAATAATGAAAGCATGTCAAGTCACTTATATTTTTCGGTTCGTTAGTTTACTGCCTAGTTAAAGTAATACTTACTGCTCTTATTTTCAGTAAATTTGCAATGTTGCTTTCTAATTCATTACTGTAATTTTTCAGCTCTTCGAATCTCCTGAAAGGCATTCATTATACATTTCAATAAGTTAACAAATTATAGAAATATATATACATAAATAATGTAGTCCTTTGTTTAATATAATTACTTAGTAGCTTCTTTAAAATCCTCTCGTCATTGGGAAAATATGCAACTTTTTTCAAAAAAAGGTAATTTTCAGAAAATTAACTTAATGTACAAAACCTCCATTTCAACAAAAATTGGCTGTCAGATGAAACCTTTGACAACATCTAATTAATTGTCAGTTTTAAAAATGGAAACACTACAAGACTGCATGACAAAGTTTGAACAATTTTGAGATGAAAGTTACCAGTAAAGTCAAATAAAAGGGGCATGATAAGGAAATATTTTTTTTTAGAAATATGAAATATTAATCTGTATATGCAAACAGGTTCAACAAGCTGCCTAAGAGAAAATACTTTAATGGTTTAAGTTAATACTTCTCTGGTTTCTTTAATCTGTAAGCAGCACTTAAAGCTTTCAACCTGGACTCTGACTAGAAAAAATAAAGATAATTAGATCATGTAAAATTAATTACTTGGTTCTCATGCATTCATTCATACATCTCTTTTTGGAATTGCCTTATTTTCCACTTTTATCACCATAAAATAATAAAAAAAAAAAACTTTGTCCCCCATACTTTCATATTGGTACCAGGTTGGTAAAAATCACCCTTATAACTTTAAGGGAAATGAAAAGGAATAAAAAGCCTTCCTCCCTCGTTGGTTTCATACAAAATGGCCAGGGAACCAAGGACTTAAATTTGCATGGCCTATAAAATAAAACTTTCAAGTGCAATGCAATATACATACATGTATAACATATATAAAAAGACCAATTCTGGTAGACAAATACTTGCTCCTTTATAATCCTACACAAAAAGCAGGAATAGGTAGGAGAGGAAGCCTAGTTCTTTTTTTATTTCTAAATGGCACTTGTACTTCAGAACTGCAACAGGTTGGCTGGGAAGCTCTTTTCTTACTTGGCGACATCCTTACAGTTGGAGGAACAGAATTTTAACCTCTTTCATTGCAAGGGAAATGTATTTTGGTAAAAGTTGGCAAAATGGCAATTCAAATTAATACTTCGTAGAAATACCTAGTAAAAAGGTATGAGAATTTAGTTTGTTGTTTTATTCATTTATATAAGAAGAGTATTAAAACACGAAAGTTACAATAAAATCCATAGACATGACTTTCCAAGGTATTTAGATTCCCATAGAGAATAACTCTTAAAAGAGTCGGCAAAAAAGAGGGCATATAAAAAATGCAAAATAACTCTTCCTGGTCTTGTTCCATCGGACATTCTGATAATTCTGATTTCTTTTCAGAGAAGAGATTTCTGCAATTAATCAACATATTTTCAAGTCAAAGAATATTCTTAGATTCAAACTAACCTCCATTTTGATTGATACCATCTGATCCATAAATGTATAAATTTCATTACCTTGCTTTGGAAATCAGTAGAATAAACAGTTTCTTTCCAGCCCTCATCCTATAATAGAAACATATACATTTTTGTACATCAAAAGTACTATAAATGTTATATGGACCATGAAATCATTTCAATTACTACAAAACTGCTTATTTTGTTAGTATACTGACTTCACTGAAACTAAATCCTTCTAAGGTTTAATTAAAAAATATATATATATTTAAAGGAATTTCTCTCACAATAAGTAACATTTATTTTATATTGACAAACAAAAAGACTTTAGTCTCACCTGTTGTAGGAATGCTATGAATATTCTGTCTTGACTTAAAATTGGATGAGATGCTAATCTCAACAGAAAGATCTGAAAAGCATTCAAAAATATAATGTTTTATAGATAAATAGCACAATGTTAAACATGTAATTATAAACTGTAAGCTTCAAAACAATACACCAAGCTTGTCAGGTGTGTTGCTGAGGCCAAATTGAAGTGTAGGCAAAATTACAGCAGAGCCCTGGTAGGGGGTCCAGGGGGGCAAAGTCCCCCCAAAGCTTTGTGGAGATAGCGTTTTAGAGCATCACTTTTGCCTCTCCTGGATGTATTTTATCTAAAAAAAAAATTGGCAGAATTAAGTGCAGGCAAAAGCTTTTTTGCCTAACGGCAGCTACACCAAATCCTAGTCATAAACATATACTGTGAAAGTACTATTGTTCGTGAGGTACCAATTTTCATGGTTTTCGTGGCTAGGCCAAACCAAGAAATGTGGTTCCCAATGGAAAGAAGAATCAAATTGATGAGTATACTGAAAACCTCAAAACCATGAATTCAAGAATCCACAAAATTGTGATTCTTCCCTAATCCACGAAAAATTGGTATCGACAAACTTAAATACTTTCACAGTATTAAAACATACTTCATATGTTGTACTTATTATTTGCTTAATAAATATGTTTTAACTAAACAATACACAAAGTGACAATTTATATTCAATAAAATTTTCATATCTGAGACGATACTTTAATATATGGACATTCAAGAAATTATTTCCAATAAATGTTGGTTTTTTTTTTATTTAAATAGCAATCTGATGTGACCATTTCTTTAACATAAAATCATTGACCTCCAATGCAGCTCTTCTTCTTTCTACAAATTCTGGATCAAATTTGTCTGTTGGTGCTCCTTGCCACAAGTATGTAGGCTACAAAACAACCACAATGAAAATTCAAACACGAAAATGATTGAATGTGAGTGACAAAATAGAAGAATATAATCTGGTATATACATTTTATTCAATAATGAACGTACATCCACAAAGTCGTGATATAAATTCTTGCTATTTCAAGCATACAGAATTCTCAGTCTAATTAAATCAGTGACTGTAAAACTGGTTTTAGTGACCACCTGTATTCAGCAATATTAAACCTAAGACTACACGGGTTCAAACAAGTGGTGTTCTAAGGTTTTGGACTCTCAATTTCTGACCTATGACCTTAAATTCTCATATATCTTGGTCTCCTTACTCACCTTATTCACTGACAATTTGTTTTCCTCAAGTGAACCATTGACTATGAAAAGTCCATCCACTATTAAAGTAGATTAGAATCCCTGGACTATGATTAAAATATTCTTATGTAGTACATTCTATATAAATTATACATGTATATAAAAGATCCCTTATCTTATATAACCATGATTTTGCTCTCCCTTGGAAGGTCACATAAGACAATTTTGACTGTATTATATAACACAGCACTACCCTTTGTTCCCTTATCTTAACAGTTGGCTTTTATTGAAATAGCAGAATTCTATTAACCACCTGTATCTAAAAATAATCCCCAGTGAAAAAAGTAACAAAATCAATAATTTCACTAGTAATCATGGAAAATTTCTGGACTGTCCATAAGGTTTTATATTCAAGTGAAAACACTGCTATGAACTCTTACCTTTTTCTCAGGCAATGGAGGGATAACTAAAGCAGGATACAAACATTCCAAATAATTTCTTAACAGCTCAAATTCATTATATCTCCTCCATAAAGATGTGGTACCATCTCCTTTGGTTGTCAATGCATTGTCTGTAATTCTACATGTTAATCAAGATTTGTATCAGTAAAATCTGACCTGAGCCAATGTTTATGTAGTTAAAGTTTTGTTTTTAATCAGACATGTCTAAAATAAGCTTATTTTTTGTTTGAAGCATTTATGACTCCTAAGTGCACTATGCAAATGTACAAAGAATCTATTATGCTATTATGGAATCAGTAGGTTTGGTTAGCCATAAAACCTGGTTTACCCCACCTTTTCACTATGAAATTCCTGTATGAAGCCCAAAACATAGTGGCTTATTTCATTTTTCCATAATTCCTTGATTTTGCAAGTCGGCACTATTTAAATTTAGCATTCCTGATTTATGACTGTAAGTAACTAATTCTGTTACGACCTTTACTCAAATAACCTTTATTTAAACATCTACATTTTCATTATCTTATTTTTTTGGGTATTAGAACTATTAGAGAAGAAGTCCGTGCCATTATCAGTAGTTCACTCCAAATCATATTGAAAAAATATCAAACGGCTGATAAATGATATGTACACAGTATGTGTATAACGAACTATTTGTATCTTATTGAGACAGTTATGTACACTCATTTCATTTTACAATAATAGCATGAAATAGCAATATTGATGTACATGTATGCAATTATCAAAACACAGTTGTTCCTACACTTAACTGTTTATTACATGTATACCAGGTAAGTTTATCTACAATTTAAAAAGGGCTAAGATGCTGTGTTCACTTCAAGTGAGATTGATTGTGGGTTCAATACCTAGCCAAATCATACCAAAGATTTTGAAATTAGAAGTAACTGCTTTCCCGCCAGGCCTGTGGCATGTAGAAAATAATGTAGTATGACAACTGGTTGACTCAGAATAATGTGTTTAAGCATTTTAAAAAAAGTCTAAATGTGAATGTAAGACTAGTGAAAAGCAGGTTTTGTTCATCTATTCATGCTATTAATCAATCATTGAACCTTAATTTTAACAGCAATAAAGATATACACATAAATTAGAAATTTTATTGATTTATATTAAAAGAAATATTTAAATAGTGAGAAAGGTGCCTAAACATCACATTTTAGTATTGTTTTTGATACATTCTATTATTTGGAGTAAAATCTCACACTGAATTTCCTGTATTTCATTCATTCTGATCGAAGAACATCTTGTATCATACATATCTCGATAAAACATTTTATATCACCGTAACATCACCTAGACTTACCTACTGAAGGAATGCTATGAATATGAATATTCAATAAAATCATATTTTACGGATTTTGATTAATAAAGACTAAATTTAATAAGTGTATGCCATACCTAGTCTCTATAAGATAAACATAGAATGTATCCTGGACTTTCATTGATGTTACCGTCCTCTTCTCTGGTTCTGATACAGTTATTTCCATCCATTGTAATAGGTTTTTCTGTGTACAGTAACATAAAATTACAATGGAAACTGATATGTTTCAAGTACCTTGTATACATTAATAACTAACAATATCTCATTGCTGAATATTTAACCACTTCATGATTTGTAAATCAAACTGGAGACTCCGAGTGGCTAAGCAAAATAAAAAATCAGCTTCCAAAGACGGCATAATTACTTGGACTAAATTATATGGATTACATGTCTATGTAAGTGAAACGCTAAATTGGCTGGTGGTATTTTATCCATTTGGGATTTCTGAAATGCCTTAACACCATAGGAATTAGTGTTAACTACACATGTATCTTTGTATGTTTTATCTGTGTGTGCAATAGACCTAATTATCCCAAAAGGGATTACACCTGTAGCTAACTGGTATAGAAAGCTCTCCCATTCACTTCAAAACTGGAAAAAAAATTTTCATTTACATGTATTTCAAGGTCAACTAGGGTCAACAGTTGTCAGATCAATGACTTTAGAATGGGAGCCAAGGGAACAAATACTTGAATAGATCACTACAAACTAGAAAAGAATTTTTAAATAATACATATATTAGAGAAGCATTTCAAATATTTTAACATGTATGTTCAGAGACATATTTCCACATAATTATAACTGTTCTTGTAGCCTTCAAATCTGATATCCTTTCTTTGTTTAGCATGAACCATGAGGGGACAAGGACTTTGATCCATTTAAAAGTTTGATAAATAAGTGGGAGGGGAAGGGATGTTCTTGTTCCTTTTGCCAATAGTTTGGCTTACCCAACTGACAGATGCAACATCATCTCCTTAAAATCTTTCAATTTATAATTTTAATCTTGCAGGCATCTTAATTTTAATGCTTTTAGCTGCTTAGTAACATCTGCTTTTAAATTTAGTCTGCATTGCTTTTTTATGTGTTTGATTACTTGCATGTTATTTATAATTTGTATGTCATGTTGATTTAAGTTAATGTGTATATCTTGTTTTTTATTTATGTTAGAAGCTCTACAGAGCTTACATGTATGTTCATTGTTTGATATATATAGACTTTAAATAAAGTTTACTAGACTTTCAACTTGAAACCATCAACCAGCAGTGACCCGATTCAATTTAAATGGCAACTGTGAAAGTCGTCTATCGAACAGCAACAGTGCATCATTAATAATAGCGAGTGCCGCGAAGCGGTGTGCGCTCTACCATTATTACGTGTACAATCTAAATTTCCCTTAAGGTTCCCCAATATACTATGAAAAAAAAGTAATGTCCTGGAAGTAACAAAAAGTGACTATCCTTATGGAGAAAATTCATCATTTCCTTCGGTCAAACAAATAAAAAAATATAGGTTAAGATTACGTTTCAGTAAAAATAGATTCATCTTTTCTGATAGTTTTCAAGTCTTTTCTAATTTTTTTACTCATTTAAAGAAGTGAATGTTATGTTTGTAAAAACTTCAGGAAAAACCACATGGATGTACGTACGTGTATCTCAGCTGTTCCACTGTTGCTGTTGTCAAGAACCTAACCCACCTCGGAAAAAAAAAAACATAACTCTGAATATTTTATCAAAATCGAAGCATAGCTTTTCTAAGATAGGAAAGGTAATCATCTTCTTGTTTGGAATTTGCAGCTGTCGTCTGAATTTTGTTTATGTCACATGATATGCGTAAAATATTCCCACCATCCGTTGAGAACTGTAATATTTCCAGTATCTGTACAGATTGATCTGACAGGCCAAAACTACAATGGATGTTGCTAGAGATGTAAAACATTGCGAAGTGCTATAAAGTTATTGACCATTTTGAGAGCGAGGGGAAAGGGGGGTATGGGGTTGGAATCTTGGGGAAAAAATTGTTCAAGTTATTCATTTATTGAAAAAAACTCCCCCATTAATTATCAAGACATATTTTCAAGTAGAAATATTGATTTTGCTTGCTGGTTAAATATAAATAAAAATATTGCACTTGCGTTGCGAAGCAAAAATTTTCATCCTAGTCACCCCCCCCTCTTTGTAATGTCCATTGTTATTTTTACGAGTCTCGCACAGACGATACATATATAGTAAAGCTCAGGGTGCTTCCCAATTTAGGCATTGCCTACCCCATATTAACCACTTTTCAGATTAAGTGTTCCGAGCTGTTTCCTTATTTTGCTACCCACTGAATCCGTTATCAATATTGCAAATTTTATTTTCAAATTTTCATTCTGCAAGTGCAAAAGGGATTACACTATAATGATAGACTCAATGCATCATTACAGACTGAATGTGGTGTTAGAACCACATAAATCACTTGGTACTTCTCTCAGTCAAATTTTGCAATGTTAAAAATCGAGGCTGTATACTGGTATGGAGAATATTAAGTATTCATAAATTTGTCTTCCAAATCATTTTACTATACTCGACGTCACATACAGCACATTTTCGATTTGAAGCTCTATTTTTTAAACTGTCGTGACTTACCGCTAGAGTTGTCTCACTTTTATTTAATCTGAAGATAGTTGTACGATGTTCGGGTAGAATAAATCCAAGATATCCGAATTAGCGCCGAAATGCATTCTGCGTTCTTCGGTTTTTGGACAAACCATTTAAACGTAAACAACATCTCCTAGCAACCCGATCACTGTAAACATGACCGACTTTTGACAATGTAAATATTGGGACCGAGAATTAAAATCTCACCAGAATTTAACGATTCAATGTTTAGGGAGAAGCCATTTGGCTAAACAAATGAGCAAGTCATTTAAGACAATTTAAACGACGGTAGGTGTCAATAAAGTCGTAGAAAATATTTTTATTCAAATTTTAACAGTATCTTATTTATCATTTTATGTGACGCCGAGTATAATTTATTCTGAAACATTAGTTTTGAGTTCATTCGATTTTTAACATTACCTCGCTTCTTGCATAAGGGCATGTGAGAACATTTTAAATTTTTAGACCTTTCCCGATTTCTTTGCCAGTTCTAGTGGTTCTTCATCCGCAGAATATGACAATAATTCAGGAGACGATGGGGAGGAGTTGTCGCTTTCCTCCATGTTGGATATCGACCGGAAGTCTGCATTTTAAAGGAAGATAATTCTAGAGGTAACTAAAAAAATAGAAACTATCGGAACATGTCTGACCTTTTCCTAATTTCTCGGTATTTCAAAAAGGGGGAATGATCTAACCCGAATAATACCAGTCGTTAATATTCCGCCGATCTCCGATTGCTCCATTAAGAGAGAAGACTTTGACCGATAGAGGCGCTGAATTATTCGAGTTACAAAGATCAAAAGTATCGGAATCAAAATTAAAAGAACGATATACTATGATTTGTCATTTGAAATCCGAATAAAACACAGACAAAATAAAACAAAACCTCGTTAAATAAGGCACACAATTAAAAATTAGAGAGGTGTAGGTCGAAGAGTAAGAATCGTGTGTTTTATACTTGTAAGATGCTTACAATCATAATGCTCATTGCCCTTTTTCTAATGTATAAACGTATTATAACCAGCCATTTACGGAGGAATGCAGACGCACCTAAATTTGTCCCTAAATGAACACGGACATTTTGATTTCCTGAGTAGGGCTGCGATTTACACGAAGGTCAAATTTTTGTTCGCCCGCTTTTGCTAAAGAGACAAAACGAACTTTTAACAGAAGCCAATGAACACTTGTATTATGTAGTGTACAAAGTTTTGTCACGGACAAATCCGCTACGAACATTTATTGACATCAAAACAAAATATCGGAACGTCTTTACATCAAAAGTTGCTACTTTGAATGAACGATTTAAGCTTATTTGTGTGCCATGGTAAAAAATAACGGTTAATAAATCACTGAGATATATCAGGTCACATGCAGTTTCAATCATGAAAACCGAATGTGAGACATAAAGTTAGCAAGCTTAAAATTAAAATTAATAATAAGACGTCTTGAAAGCATTTGAAGCGTAAGAAAACAAACCTTCATATGTCTATTTGGGAAAGAGCAATGATATTTTGGTACAGTGTATGTATGCCCTAAATCCCTTGGTTTACCCGGTCGTACACACACACACACACACACACACATATGTGGCAATTTTACGTTGCCGATTTGTCTTGAAATATACTGAAAATAATTACGCGTAATGTAAGCGGAATATTTAACGACTTTTAAAATCTGTTTTAACCCACCGTCATTTTCACTGGAATCAGGACTATTGCGGTTGTTTCCAACTTTCCAGTTTTTTTTTGCTTTTGTATTGCCATTGCATTATTAAGTTCGGTAATTTTGTTAACTTTTATTTTCAACCAACTTGTATGAATGGGTACATATCGATGCAAGCGTTTGATATCAGACGAACACGGAAACCGACCAAATGTAATGATGATATTACTTGTAACAACAAAATAAACCATCGGACAATTAAATAGTGTGCTGCTATTCGTTGGTTTTGTCGTCCATCTCCGGTCACACATGGCACGATACCTCTGGTGCCATGACAGTTTCTTAATAACGTTTAGAAGAAGGTTCCTTGATTACTCTTACATGTAATTGTTGATCAGAGAGAAATTTGTCGCACAAGAGTGATCTAATTGTTAAAGTTTTTAAATTTCACGGTTTACCCTCAACCAGAAATTATTGTTTTAATGTTTTTAATTGTCGCCTTGAAATTATATTGACTTCTGTTAGTGTAGACTCATTAATTTAGAAAGAACCGAAGGAGCATATTTTCAGTAAGTTTCGATTTTTGTACAAAGTGTATATAAAAGAAATGCATATTAACTGAATGAATGAATGAATATGAATTATAATAGCACAAACGTCAAAATGTGTTATTTCAATTAAATTAGTTTATGAATTTAATTACACATACATCTTTTCCAGAAAAAATAGTTCAGAAGATGACCTAAATATAAATGGGAAATGGAGCCAGTTCGGGTAATTATAGTTGCGAATATCTGTTTATATTTAACAAGTTATACATTCACATATGCATTTATGGAATTGTTTATTACTAATAAAGGGAAGATAATGAAATCTGGGGTTATAGCTCGAGATCTCACAATGATGTATGGACTGTTCGCTCAAAGTTTGGTTTTCAATACACCAATTAATTTTCATCATGGAACTTCTAATATTTGGTTTTTTTTTTCGATTTTCCTTTTACGCTAGCTGCATCCCTAGCTCCAGTTTTACCTGGACATGTGTAAAATATCAAAATGAACACAGAGAAAATTTCAACGTCAAAAGGAATTGACAGAATTCTTTTAAATAGTACGTTTCTGGATGTGGATGAGCTTGTGTAGTTCAAAACAATTGGTGAACCTTAACTATTTAAAGATACGAATGGTGTAAACCCAACAAACCGGTACTATATCCTAACGTAGATTACGTTGTCAATGTAAACAAATTTTCAAAAAATCTTCAACGGAAAACTATTTATTTGAAGTGTGTCGGGAGGGCTTCACGATCCGGCTAGTCAATTGTATGGGAGGGTCCATCATGATCTGGCTAGTCCATTGGATGGGAGGGTCCATCATGATCTGGCTAGTCCATTGGGTGGGAGGGTCCATCATGATCCGGCTAGTCCATTCATTGGATAGGAGGGTCCATCATGATCCGGCTAGTCATTGTTTGGGAGGGTCCATCATGATCCGGCTAGTCCATTGGATGGGAGGGTCCATCATGATTTTCAGGTACTTTTATACACCCTATTTACGAACCAGTTAGTCGTCAAAGAATATTCCATTATTTTCTTTTCAGTATAAGCCTATATTTGCATCCCACTGTGCCAAAAATCCTTGATTTCTGTAACGTTAGAACTATGACACGTTGAATAACGATCCACGAGTTTTAAGTTATAATGAAGATACGGAACATTTTTGTGTTGGCGGTGGATTTTACAAACTTTACAGACATTTCTAGTAGATAAAGAATTATTTTTAAAGTATTTGTTGAACAACTTTTCATTGAGATGCAATATAAGTGCAAGTGATAGGACCCTTTATAAATAATTAAATTGAATGAAAATGACATTTATATCCATTTAGTTAATTTTGATTAGGACCACAGATAAAAGCACCAGGATGGATCCATACACTGAGACCACACCTTAAGACAAATAGAGATGGGTTTGGTGCTATGTCTTATGGATTCAGAACTGTTACGGCAAACACTATTATCAGGAAGAGGAAAGGTAATCAGAAAATGGAAACTGAAAACGAAACACAATGAAACCCTACCACTTAAAATGAAGACTTTGAGAAAGTTACATGTGATCAGGCTATAATAACCCGTATGTTGGATAGCTTTACTTCACATATGTACATGGAAGTCACGTATCAATGATACTGTGATAATTTATGTTCACACACACACCAACACACACTCTGAAACATTTTTTCCCTTAAAACTTAAAACATAAAACCTTTGTACAATTATCTACTGTAAATTTGAAATTACATACATGTAGGTCCCACGTTCGTACATACATGAAAGATGAATTTTAATACAAATAACTTGCTCTTTTAGACAAAAGCTATTACAGTTTATACATATAATATTCGTACAATACTCATGCTGAAAAGGGTCATGACAAGTTATTTATGGTGAGGAAGAAAGGTACCATCCAGAAATTTAAAAGGGGCGGTTCAAGGCTATCATTTTCTCAATTCTGCCCTATAATTAACAAAATTTAAAGACAAATTGTGGAAGAGGGTTCCAAATTCACAGACCGTCCAGACCTGTCCACTACAAAGTACTCTATTTATACAGTGCTAAGTAGTCTTGTTATACTGAGATGCCCTATTAAAATCTTCTTAGGTAGAAAGCAGACTGATGGAGCCAAGTGGATTGAAGGATTCAACTCCGGCAAGCATGCTTTTGAAATAATATTCCCTAGATCAATGAGAGGCAAACGTTCATCGATTGGTGTGGGCACAAAATATTCCGAACTTGATAATAATCAACCAACAACCCTCGTCGGTAAAGCTGCGGTTTCTTGGGGCATAGATTTGTCGACCAAACGGGCGTATGTCAACGGTCGACCATCTCGCCCATACCCGAGAAAATCCGAATTACCCGATGCTTTTTATATGTATCTAGATATGGACAAAGGAAAAATTATGTTCGGAAGTCAGAATCAGTACTTCGGACCAGCATTATACGACGAGGGTATGCGCAGATATACAGTATATCCAATGATTTCAGCCACTGAGGAAAATGCAGTCATCACTATGGTGTACAAAGGCAAAGGTAATGGCTTAATTGGCAAATTTGTGAAGTAGACTAAGGATGGCCTAATGTCAACGAATGTGGAAACATGAAATAACTATTTTTTTTAAACGTATATTAAAATATGCTATCACATTGAACTTCTTTGTGCTTTCTTGAAATTCTGTACTTTGAAGTAGAGCTGGCTTCAACTCAGGCTTACATGTAATTGTTAACTGAAATTTTATTATGTTTTTTTTAAATACTTATCCCTATCAATTTAAAGATTAAACCGAATGAAATGATTTTATGTTAACTGTTGAATTTGTTTCTTTCCATAGGTATTGTATTGTCAACTGCAGGCCATCGTGACCCAGATGGTCATTTCAGGGCGTGGAAGTCTATCAGAGCATCTGTTTAAAGGACTTTGCGATAACTTTATAATTAGCACGAAGGAAAAACACATGACTTTTCGGATTATTTTTTTTACTTTTTTTTATAATTTGTACATACGACTAGAACCTTATCAATCTAGTTAGAATTAGACCCATCGATTGTTCCACTCAATCGCTGCATATAGGATCTAACTCCATTCTACTTCCTGTTCTGATGATCTTTATGATCAGTCAATCAGAATTTAACTTTACTGATTTTGAAGGCACTATTAAACGGGAAATCCCGAGGATTCTAAAAAGCTCTTCTTATTTATTTTTTGTTTGTTTTTGTTTTATTTGTTTTTTTTTTTCGGACATATTTACATCCACAAAATTATTTCAACACAGAAACAACTTTGTACTTTCACATATGATAAACTATGTAATAAAGAATGTATTCACTGAAATATATAAAGTTGTTTCTAGGGTATGGACAACAAGAAGTTACCAAAAGTACAAAATTGACAAAATAATACTGAACTTTGGTAAACTTCAGAAATTATTTTGTCCATTTAATGCAAAAGTTGTCAGATGTCTTAAAATTTACAATGACTAAGTCTCCAAATTCACAATTTAATCTTTCAACACATTATAATTAATTTTCAGTTGCTTTTTAGGCCACTCGGAGCCTTTAGCGCCCCTCCTCCTTTTCGAAGCAAATGGTTGGGGTACATGTACAACGTATCATTCTTGAACTGTATATAAAGTTATCACGAAGGAGGGTTCAAGACATTAGAAATTTAGGGGACGTTCACTCGCACCTATACCGACGTAGTACTTTAAGCTCTCTCAAAATACACGTATTTTTGACTTAGCTAAGTGCTAGTAATTATAACACTGATCGTTACGAGACTGTTTAAAACTTCTTGAATATGGGTCAATAATTTGTTAGGTCACTTTATTCTATAGACTCAGTCAACAGTAGTTTATAATCACATTTAAAATATTGACAGGTTGTTTAAAAGATCAATTCGTACCTATCTATCCGAGTATTTGCGAAGTATTTACTTTGTATTTGTAAATCAATCGGTTTTCTATGTGTTATTGTGAAAGAAATTGATCATGTGGGATATTAAATCGGAACACATTTTGTGTATTCGGTTTCGTTGAAAGACACCCGAGAAATAGAAAGTTTAACGTATTAGAAACGGTATGTACAAAAGTAAATGTAGCATATTCAAATTTACATGGTTTTTTTTCATGTTTATTTAAAGTTCGGTTTATCTTTGTCAAGCAATAATTCAACTTTTGGGTTTAACTTACGTGCATAAAATATCTTTACACCGAAAGGAGTTTTTATTTATCCAAACATCCTAATCTAAGAGTTGGTTTAACTTGTCAAATATAACATCTTGAAATATCATTGTTTGGGCTTACCATCTTAAATGTATCTTTTGTAGATATATTTACTTGCTACACGAATGTACTATGGGTTAAAGGCTTCTGATGGGTAATGGCAGTTCTATTTCAGGTAAGTCTAACAGTTCTTAACACAACCCCATCCTGTCAACTTCACGTTTCAGAATCGCAATCATATTTAACTCAATACTCTTATAATAACTATTTATCTTTTATTTTAAGCTATTTTTAGTCTAAGGATTTTAGCCTAAATCCAATGTTATATTAAGGTAGTAGACCTAGGGTAAGGGAAACACCTCTTACAAGTCATTGGAACGTTTGTATTCACCATACATTTTACACCAATCTCATGGAAGCGTCAAAGTAACTTGGACTGATTCATTCTGTTTCAAATGAAAGCATGAAAGGCTTGGGTGCAATTGAAAATGATACATCTATAAACATGTCACTGATTTCAAGAGTCATATCCCTTACTCTAGGTCTACCTCCTTAAGGTTCTATAGCTAACCATCAAGTGTCTCACTACACGTTGACGTACTCCCAAATAGTTAGAGTGGGGAAATGCTCTTGGACCCAAGTAGGGTCTTGGAGTAGGCCAGAGCGTCAACATAGCAGCCCAGTCGCTAGTAGGACATACTTGGAGTTCTTCGGTCAGGTATCCCGAAGGTGGGCTCCGCTACCCTCTGCTACTAACTGGCATTACTAACAGAATCCCCGTAAGGGGCGGTCGTGCGAGATCCGTAAGGATAGTCAAGCCCGTTAAAACCCCCAGTCATCAAGTGCCTGGACGAAAACCGGTTGAACGTTTAGAGATCTACTTGTGTTTTCTAGACTCCCATAAGGCCCCACAATGGATTTACACCGTAAGATGTTACCCACAATTCTACAAAGACGGGTTTGGTCGGATTTCACCAGGATGCAAAAGCATAGCACTGAATACTATTGTGAGGCACAGAAAGGGTAAGTTCCTTTTTCTACATGAAATGTACAAGCTCCTTTTGTACGCGAGATACATGTATACGAAAAAAACATCTTGTTTTATAACATAGAGTAGACTCAAAGTTTTTACAGGGTTCGCTTCTTAATACAGTAATTTTAAGCTAGATATAAAGAGTAAAAATAATATCTTAACGTAAATAAACTATAAGATAAAGTTTGGAAACACCGAAATAGTTATGGTTCGGAAGTCCGAAAAAATATTTAAGTTTATTTTAGGTTCATGGATATATTTTGTTATTCTCTGTAATAAAGACGAAAACATAATCTCTCTCTAGTGTATTGAGAGAAGGGAGGCACTATAGGTGCAATGATTTAGTTCTTTTAGAGGAGGAAGGCACACAAGGTGCAGTGATTTAATTCTTTTAGAGGGGGGAGACCTTGAAGGTACAATGATTTAGTTCTTTGAGAGGAAGAAGGCACTGAAGGTGCGACGATTTAGTTCATTGAGAGGAGGGAGGTTCTGAAGGTGAAGTAATTTAGTTCTTTGAGAGGAGGAAGGCACTGACGGTGCAATGATTTAGTTCTTTGAGAGGATGAAGGCACTGGCGGTGCAATGATTTAGTTCTTAGAGAGGATGAAGGCACTGACGGTGCTATGATTTAGTTCTTTGAGATAAAAAGGCACTGAAGGTGGAATGATTAAGTTATTTGAGAGAAGGTAGGCACTGACGATGCAATGATGGTTTAGTTCTGAAGCAATAAATTATGTCTTTTAAGTAGTGCATAAAGTGACATAATAATAATAATACATTGTATTTATATACTCTTTTTATAGGCTATAAGTGATATTAAAATTAAATGTCTGAAAATCACAATAGTGATTCTGAGTGTGCATATGGTTCAACAGAAATTTATGATAAAAAGAGGATTCAAACTACTTTTTTACAAAATCAACAAAAATTCGAACAATAGGTGGGTACCACATGTGTCCCAACTTGCAGAACTCACTGATCACAGAACAATATTTAGTTTTTGGTAGCTTAATTTGCAAATGTACATAACAGCTAAGAGTTGCATGATGCTTTTAAATACGTGCACTTTTTCAGGTTGTTCCGAGACTGATGGTGCTATTTGGTCGAAAGGATTCAGCACTGGAAAACATGTTTTTGAAATAGTATTTCCCGTTAAAGTACGGGCACCATACGCATCAATTGGAATTGGAACCAAAAACTCAGAACTTCATGCAAAGAAACCCATGAGTTTAGTCGGACAGGCAAATTACTCTTGGGGTATTGACCTAGCATCAAAAAAGGTGTTCTCGAACGGTCTACTCGTCGGGAAATTTCCTGACTCAATATTTTCTAAAATTCCAGACAGATTCTACATGTATTTAGATTTAGTCAATTTTAGATTGATGTTCGGAAGTGATGGGAAATATTTCGGAGTTGCCTTGGAGGACGAAACTATGAAAAATTTCGCCTTGTATCCTATGGTGTCGCTTACTAGAGAGGGCGCTGCAGTCACTATGGTGTACAGAGGAGTGGGTACGTACAAATTTATTGGTATAATCCTTGTTGAAATTAAGCAGATACGTACATACAATGTATATAATGGCCTTATAACAACAAACATACAAAAATAGAAAGCATTCAAATATATTTGATTTCAATTTTTTCACAAACATGTGCAACATACATTGGTTCAGCTGTATTTTTTTAAATTTGGATATTTAGTGTTGTTGAACCGACTAAGTTCCCGACAGGTGAACAACTTTATACTAGATTTTAAAAGCTCCAATAGACTAAGATATAACAAATAAGATGTATATATTTAGTTTTGAGATATTTGGAATCAATATACAGTACACAGTCAAATATTTTTCTGGTGAAATTCATGTAAATCGAGTTCACGTGAAACTAACGTCATTTTCACAAGGAATTCAGTTAAGAATTTCATGTGAAAAATTCACGTGAATTTCACGTGAAGGCTCGATTCACCCGAACTTCACATGAACTCAGTCACAGAGTTTATTTGCTCATTCCATGTGAAAATTATGTAAAATTCGCGTGAAAATTGTGTGAAATAATTTTGCTTGTATATATGTAATTGTCCGGTCTTCTGTATAAAATAGTTTTCTCTTTTCGAATGGGACTTGATCTTTTTGTGAAAAATTCAATTTTGTTGACTTTTGTGACACAAAACGGACTTTTGTATCACAGAATTGACTTTTTGTGAAAAATTCAATTTTGTTGACTTTTGTGACACAAAACGGACTTTTGTATCACAGAATTGACTTTTGTGACGCAAAAATTGAAAATTTGTAGTATGTTATAAATTTTGTTAATATGAATTCATTTTTGTTGAACAAAATTCACTTTCGTCTGTACAAAATTGAATTTTGAAAACAAAACCACAAGAATCACATTCGGCAACTCGTATAACGTGATTGCTAATATTTTACGGTTATTGGAGTAGGGAGCGAGGATATTCTTTACTTAGCTTTTATCACAGATTTTAAGTTAAGAGTTGTATTGATATGCGCGTGTTACACGGTTTACAGTTCGTTTGACCATTTACATTTGCATACACATCAAATATTAATGTTATCAAAGTCCAAACAGATAGCAACGACTTGATGGTAAGCTGACAAAGTTGTTTTACGTAAATTTCATTTCACATCATGTTTCTCCTGTAGACTTAGTTTTATCATTACAATAATACGTGGATGTTTTTTTTCATTATTAGGTCGCACAGTCAAAGGTCCAATACGGAAGAAAAAAGGTACCAAAAAGGGTGAGGCAAAATATAAACACGTTAAACACAAAGAGGAATTCAGGACTTAAAGGCAGATGTGGCAACTTTTCAGATCGTACCAGATCGTAAAAAGAAAAAAAAAGCAAGAACTTGTATCAACCGTCAATGCTGACATGTCCATTCATATTACTGTACCATGAACCTTCGTAAACTGAAAACCAAATCGATTCATTACTCCAGTCAGAGATGATTTGGTTTCGACAGGTGTAACATTAGTGTTTTATTAATTAATTCGTTCATTCATTATCAGAATAGTCTTACATATTTTAGTCGGTGATGATATTTATTTTTAAGTTAATTTGTTTATTGCAGCTGTTTGTTAACATAATTTTCATGAGGTACCTTTCCATAAAGTTCGCGTTTTGTAAATCATTGTAACATAATTTATTCAATATTAATGATTTTATGATGCAGCAACTTAATGGTCGTTCTTAGGTTGCCCCTTGTAAACCCTTTACAAAAAAAGACCATGAATTTCACTTAATTTCCACAGTTAAACAGGAAATAAAAAGTCATAACTTTTCTTGTCATCAAAATATTCATGGAAAACTTGATAACATATAGCAACTTAATTAATCGTCAGAAATTTTCCGTTAGAATTTCCACACACATTATCAAGGATCCGTTAAACAACTATGACAGGATATATCGTTATTAATTGTGTTGTTTTTAAATTAAACATTATATTTTATCAAGACCATGTACACATTTTCCCTAACAAGTGTGATTAATTAAACAACTGTAAGACAAGTCTTTCTAAGAACCAAGCACGATGATGTTTAAACCCATATAAAAACCGCCACTCTAACAGTAACGGAGAATAGGTGGACAGACGCAGTATAATAAAATGAACTGTATTGAAATGCGCTGTAAATGATCGAATTGGTGCAAATAACCCTGTCAAAGAACACAACTAAATTGCGATCAATATTAATACATAGAGCTGTAACAAGTGAAAATATTTTCTGATCATACAAGAGTTTTACACATTCAAGTTTTGCATGATTCTGAGAAAGACCTTTTGAAATGAAGAGAAATGTCCTGGGTGCAGCTATTCGATGTTTCTCCTCAAACATAAAAAAAAAGATTTACAACCTGGCATATAAAGGATACCATCGACACCAAGCGTTTTGTGTGTTTAGAGTTATTTCAAATCATTATTTTTTCTTGTAAGAATGATTCATTGTGACTTCTTTAAGTTTTATTTGGTAAGAATTACTTAAGGGAAACACACTCCTTTACATGTAAATGTTGCATTTCCGGATAACATTATCAAAATTTCAGCACATAATTATTTCAAAAAGTATACTCACTCAGATACATGTAAGTAGATTGTCTGATGAGAGTCCGGAAACCGACCATCACATGTACTTGTGAATTTTACATGCGTAAGACTTCCTCATAGCTCAAGATGGCCGACTTAAAAAGAGCGACACTAAAAGTAAACAAATAAATGACGGCATGTTTTAAAAGAAAAAAAGGAAAAGTTAAGATGTCTTTTCTTTCAATGTTTTTGTTTTGGATTTTTGCAGTATGGTCAGGTAAGCAATTATATATGTCAATTCTTAATTTATTGTTACTGTATATGGTTTTATTTGAAAATGGTTTCATTCGTACGAACAGCTTATTCAAATACTTCTGAATAACTGTTGAGTCTTTTCAAAATGTTGGTGTGTCATTCTTGATAGTAGAACATTCGTTTAGAACCCTTTATATGTAGAAAGTCTTACAAATGCAAGAAACCAAACATTGAAGGTCAACAATTACAAACGGAGTTAAAAGGTCATGCAATGTGACAGTTCAAACGTTGGAAAATGTTTTCAACATGAAGTATGTACATGAAGTATTTCATGGATTTGAAATAAGTCATTTGCTTTGTTTAACGAATGTTAAATTTGTGATCTGTTTATAAATAATGTTTGATATAAACATGGCTTTGTGTGTTTTGAATTTCTCCACATTATCATTGATTTGGGTGAATATCAAATGAATTAAATTGCTGGAGACTGTCGTGTCGGGTTTGATTTAGTGAAATACGGTTTCTTCCATCCAAAAAGTTCACCCGGCATATAAAGTATGATAATTCTGTTACCAACTGACATTTGTGGCGATTCAGTCGATAAAAATTTTATTTAGCATTTTATCGAATATTTGCAGTTCAGAAAACAATCTAAAATGTAAAATGCAATTTAAATGATGTTTTACTACCATCCATGCAAATCGGTTTCCTTCCATGTATTTTGCCATTTATCGTTTGTATTGTTTTCTATCATCAGTCGCGAGTGGTTCCGGTGATGACGTCACGGCATACCAACAAAATTTTACTTTTCCAATCAAAACAGATGCAAGTTCACAACAAAAGGAGAATTCCACTGCAATAATACGTAAGATGTTCCGTTGTTATTTAGTTTGTTTTTATGATATTTCAATGTTTTAAATGCGTTTTCTTGATTTTCAAATCATAAAATTGTCGAAGTTGAATGCATTACAAGAAAAACAGAGATGACATTGCTTTTATATCGCGGTAACGATATTTAGAGCGATATTAAAAGTTAAGAAAAAAACGAGTAAACATAACATTCTGGGATGTATTAAACGACAAAAAAAAAGAATTTTCGATGTAATGAGAAATATGCGTACACCAATTAACATTGTCTATACATACATTGAATTACTCTGTGGTTCAACTTGCGTTCTTGTTTTTCAACAGATATGGTTAAAAACTATATGAAAAAAAAACTCACTTTTACTGAATAGGATTTTCTACTTATACGCGATTGAGGGACATTGTTGGGTTTTATTTAAGTTATGCGATACAGACAACTTTGGGTTAGAAATACGTTTCATGAATAGCGAGGCGGACTATAACAAGAGTAAAGTGACCCAAGTTGGTTATGCAAGCAAGAACTCACTGTGGCAATTTAAAAAAATAATTATATAATTTTGAATCGATTCCACACCATAAGAATGATTCCTTATAACTCAAATCACAGGTGACAAATCAACGTTTATGACGTCACGAAAAAAATTCATTCGAAAAAAGAAAAAAATCAAATCTATTAATCATAGAAGCTACATAATATTGTATTTATTATTAATTTATATAAACAACTTAAGTAGCAGTCCACCTTAGAATCATGCAATTTTCACTGAAAGTGATTTATTGATGTCAGTTATTTTATCCAAATCGACTTTAAATCAGTTGGATATATAAGAAAAACAATAAATAAAATGAAAAAAATGAAAAATGTTTTCACCGTTACCATAGCAACAACCACTCCTTAGCAACCACCAATGTAGGGCCTAATAATCACAAAAATGTCACAAATTGATTGTATTTTGTTATATCTAATGGTGGAAATTTACCAAACTAAATAATTATAGTAATGAAGTATGTCTTATGGAAATCAATTTACAATTAAGTAAAAACCAATCTGATTGGTTAAGATCTGGTTATCATAGCAACCAAAATTCTTAATTTTTGACAATTTGAAATATACAAAAATAGGCTATGTTCAGACCCGTTTTACTAACAAGAGCAAGAAGATATTACCCAAATGTATGCATGGATGTGTAGTTGATGCTCTCCACTGAAACATATCAAAAATAAAAATATGTAGCATATCTTTGTTTTTTGCTCATTTGGACCTTAAATCACCCCCATAAAGACTTTTCTTCTTCTTAACGCTTTTCATACAAACTTTGTCCAGACCATAACATTTTTGTCTTTTGACCTAGACTTCTAATCTTTGATATGTTGGTAAATCCTCTCGGGGCAAAGTGTGTGGAACACCATACAGAACAATTGTTTTTGAGGAGAATATTTTCAAAGTTGTACATACGAGGAATGCCAAAAAAACTTTTATAGGAGTCATAACTCCTACATCAGTTGTAAATATCGTTTGCAGAATTTCGGCATAGGTTTTCTCTTAATCCTGGACAAAATTATCCCCTGCCAGAATTACGCTAAAGGCAACGATTTTTTCAAGTTATTTTTTTTAAATGCCTTTAGACACTTACGTTCTATTTCTAGTAACGACGGCTATGTTTTTTTTTCACGGATCATAAATCCCAACAGTCATTTTGTGCACAATTTTCTAGAGGATGAGAATTTCGAAAATTTGTCGATGAGGAGGAACGCCAAGTAATGGCATAGCTTACTAGGCCTTTGGCAAGAAGAGCTAAAACAACAAATATTTGTTTACTGGCCTGTTACCCTACATCTATTACTTGTAGTTGTCTAGAAACTATGTGAGAACCAAACATGGGTAACCTAAAATTATTCATTTCATCTTGTCGTGGCATTTAAGAATAAATTGCATAATTATAAAATGCGAACTGCTTTAATTTACAGTCAACAAGTTTACATGATCTTTCTACTTATTATTATTGCCCATACATGAGATCAGAAGTAAACTTTAATATAGTCAATGAAATGTAAAATAAAGGTCGCAAAATTCGTTTGGATGCTGATTCAATATCATAATGTATCCGTATATGACTTCAGTTATATAATCCTGCCTTTTATATTTAATGAGGTATGATAACAAAAGTACTACATCGTGAAAAATTAATTAAATTAAACAAAAAATTAAGTTTTTTGTCTTCTTTGGCATATTCCTTTGTATATTTTCCAATATATTCAACTATGCTGGAACACAGACATAGACATGTAGTTAGATTTATAAGAGAAATACATTTAGAAGGACCTAGATAAAAAAGGAATTAGAGTGTTAAATCAGGTATAGAAAAGATTGTAACAAAAATGAAATTTAATAAAAGATTTTTGCAAAAGATTGAAATTAAGAAGACACATATTCTATAACAGATGTAAAAGATTAGTACTGATACTGGAGTTACGCACAATCAAGTGATACAGGGCAAGTGATTCTTTACATTTACGACATACTGTGAGGTGAAATATTGCATGAAATCAGTCATTAACTTCAGCCAAAATTGCGTATGTCATTTGACCATAAGGTCAAAGGTCATGTTCAAAAGTCACACACCTTGGTACATGACACTCAACCTTGGTGTGACTCTACCTTAATGTGATTTACTTACATACCAAAAATCAGATATCTTGGTAAAAAGACAAAAAACAATATGGCCAAGACAAAGTTTTTTATGGTATTTTGCCTTTTTTAACTTTTATGTTATTTGTCCTCGGGGCCAAAGGTCAAGGTCAAAGTTCACCTACCTAAAACATTACTCCCTGCCTTGATGTGATATACTTAAATGCCAAAGATCATAAATCTAAGTAAAAAGACCAAAAAAATAATGGCACAGACAAAATTATGTATCGTGTTTTGCCAAAATTTGTATGTTATTTGACCTTGAGGTTAAAGGTCAAGGCCATAAGTCTCCCATTCTGGTATGCAACAATCTACCCTGAGAGGATATACCAACATACCAAATATTAGAAGTCTAGTTTAAAAGACAAAAAAGTTATGGTCTGGACAAAGTTTGTATGAAAAACGTTAAGAAGAAAAGTCCTTACAGGGGGTGATTTTGGGCCCAGATGAGCAAAAATCAGATATGCTACATATTTTTATTTTTAATATGTTTCTGTGGAGAGCACCTACTACACATCCATCCATGCATATATTTAATTAATATCTTCTTGCTCTTGTTAGCAAAACGGGTCTGAACATAGCCTATTTTCGTACATTTCAAATTGTCAAAAATTTTGGTTGCTATGGTAACTAGATCTAAACCAATCAGACTGCTTTGTACTTTATTGTAAATTAAGACATACTTCATTAATATAATTATGTAGTTTGACAAATTTTCACCATTAGACATAAAAAAAAATACATTCAAATTGTGATGTTTTTGTGTTTTTAGGCCCAAAATTGGTGGTTGCTAAGGAATGGTCGTTGCTATGGTTACAGTGAAGACATTTTTCATTTTTTTATATTAATTCATGTTTTTCCATTAAATCCTACATATTACAAATCAATTTGGTTCAAATGTCTGACCGATAAATCACGCACTGCATGATTCTTAGGTGGACTGCTACTTAATTCATCCGAGAAATCCACTTTAATTTGTATAACATCATCCGTAATCATGTCACGTTTAAGACATTAACAATAATAAAGAAATGATCGATCCGCGTTGGATCCAGAAATTCGATACATGGAATATATATTTGTATACTGATTAATTAATTCGTATATATTTGAGGTAAACGTTATCAAGTACAGACCAAGATAAGCTAAACGATAGAGGCCTGAATTGAAAAAAAATATATACACTTAAAATTATTTGTAGATTGTGGCCTAACGTTGTTAAATATTTAGCTTTCTTTAAAGAAACAACAAAAGAACAGGGGAACCACAGCATGAATACCACGGAGTTACCATGGCAATCATCTCTACAAACAAATACTGAAAACTCTACGGAAATTAGAACTACGGAGACTCCTCATTATCTCGGTGAAGGAAGTACATCAGATATTTTCCAAGCTACATTTGGTAAGTTGAAGAGTGGCGTTTCTCCGAAACTAATTTTTTTGGAAACATGGTTTATATACTTATATAGTCGGCGTGTAATAAACCTCGCTGAAATTATGGATAAATCAATGTTGTTTCATATCCATTTAAATACAACTATATTCACATCACTGTGCATTGATTTTTATCAAAGTTATTTTCAACCTTCCACTTACTTTACCACTTAAAACTAAGTACTAGTATGTGATATTATGTCACAAAACACGTGTTTGACCTTCAATTCCTGGGATAGAAAAAAAATACGTTACATACCAGTGTTATAAGTGGTACACCTAGATACAAATATATAGTTCTTGGTAGAGATTCCTCATACTTTGTAAGAAATAATTCCAAGATGGTACACCTAGATACAAATATATAGTTCTTGGTAGAGATTCCTCATACTTTGAAACAATTCCAAATCATCTTCCAAATATACAGAGGAAGATGTTTACAAAATGCTGGAATTTTTAATCGACAACGTATTTGTCCAGTGTGGTGGACGTGTTTTTCAACAAACGGTCGGCATTCCAATGGAAAAAAAATTGTGCTCCTTTACTTGCTGACCTATTCCTTCACTCTCATGAGGCTGACTTTATAACTGATCTGATCAGAAAGAAAGAATATCGTTTGGCTAGATCCTTCAATCTCAGTTTCCGCTATATAGATGACGTATTATCTTTAAACAATCCTAATTTCGGGGATTTGATACATCGCATCTACCCAAAAGAACTTGAGATAAAGGATACTACAGCCACTGTGAAGTCAGCCTCATATCTTGACCTACACTTAGAAATCGATGGTAAAGGAAAATTATTGACCAAACTTTACGACAAACGTGATGACTTTTCATTCAGAATTTTCAACTTTCCTTTCATCTGTGGCAACATCCCTTCGGCTCCTGCGTATGGAGTGTTCATATCACAACTCCTACGTTATGACAGAGCTTGCCGAAATTACGCAGACTTTTTGTATCGCGCTAGAGCTCTAATAAATATGCTTCTGGAACAGGGTTATGTTGCTACAAGATTGAAGTCATCACTACAGAAGTTTTATGGTCGTCATCTTGAACTCGTGGATCGTTATGGTGTATCCATCAGCACCATGAAACCTGATGTATTCAACGGATCTTAGTTTTCCTTCCCTCGTTTGTCTACCCCGGACTTGACTTTTTATGAGCAACTCGGCGGGTGTTTCTAGAAAAGCAGAGGACGCTTACCCTACCGGTGCACCTGGTCCATGCTCCTAGTTTTTAGTGGAATCCGAGTTGTTCATTTACTTTTGTTACTTTGTATGTATGATTTTAGTTACATCATGTTCTTTGTTGTGTATGTCTGTTTTCCATGTCTGGTTTACATTCTTTTGATTACCGCTATAACCTTGGTTCCCTTGATTACTCTTTGATTTTTGTTTAATTGATTCTAGTGGATTCGTATGATATGCTGCTGCTGCTCTACGCGAAACAATATTTGAAAATTGTTTTTTTTTCTTTGCTGCATAAAGTTTGGCATATCAGTAAGTTACTATAACAATGAAAACACCAACTCTTGTAGAATGGCATCCGACATCTGTATGACAGTGATTTTACCGGTTTCCAAAGTCAGCACCGTTGTAGTTGTTTCTAAATTACTATTTATTATCAAAGCTTTGAATTCCGTTTAGACTAATCATTAGGACTATTTTCTAGAGTTTATTAGTTTGGTGATTTTTAATAACTCAAATGAGAGTTCAAATATGAAACATATCTGAATAAAATGAGTAGTCTATGGAAACCAGAAACAGTCAATCAGTGACATAGGTAATGTTGAAAATGAAATAATGTTTTTTTTTTTCCTTTTTTTTCGGAATTAAACAATTTTGACCCTAAAATGAGTAAATATTAGCATTGAACCTCGTTTCCAAAATCTCCGGAATCCTCGCCCAAACAATGCCAGTGCAGACTATACTAGTTATAACTAAAAATTATTACTGTTCGGAATCCGGAGCCGGTGTTAACCAACCCCATTTTAAAAGAGTTTTTTTTTATATTAACTTCTTTACATTCTAAACCTGTGTAAACCTAAACCCTTCAGCATACAGAAAGTTCAGCCCAAATTAATGACGTACGTTAAATGTATTTACAAAACATCTGTGTGATGGTAGTGTCAACAGGAAGTTTATTTTCAAACGTAATGTTTAACACAAATATCTTTCGACAGCTGTTACCATTATCATATACAACCAGCTTTATAGTTAGTTTCCTGTTGTTCATTTTTTTTCACTAATAAAAAAAATGCCACTAGGGGCAAGTTTATTTTGAATGAACACTGACGGGTGTGTTTTAGCACAAATTATTCATATATATATATTTACGTTTCATAAAACATCAAAACCGTTTGAAAAACGAAAAAAAATATTAAAAGTTTGATCTTTAAAGCCATACTAGGAAGAAACTCAGTAGAATGAAATGACTTACATTCAATGGACAGCAAAATTAGTTTCTTTCTCAGAGACGCCCCGTGCAGGTCCGAGTGTTAAAAGAATAGGCCTGCAGCAGCGCTAAGCTTGTCGTAAAAGGCGACTAAATAGTGCTCAGAAACCTAGCCGGGGGCTAGGCGCTCTGCCCACAGAGCAACTGGGATGTGTGCCGCAGGTGGTGAAATGGGGTACCCCTGGCATGTTACATGCTGGGGTTGTCAGGCTATAATACGGAAAACCTGACCGCAAACCATAGTAGTGCATCATGTTGGGCAAGATGTCACGTTCCTCGCATGTTAAAGAACCCTACTGTGGTATTCGATAGGAGTAGGAAACTTTGCGCTCCGCCACAGGAGGCGAAATTGCCCGACCTTACCCCCGTTTTTCTAGTGGCAATCAAAATTTGTCGACCCTATTATCCTTGTGTCCCATCCTTTTTTTTCATTTCATCATCATATTATGTTCATTTTATCATCCATTCCATGTTCATCGTCCGAATATAGCTGATATATAGCTGCTTGGACGTTAAACCCCAACAAACAAACAAAAAAAACATTAAAGAGACAAGACAACACCTATTTTTAGCTGCGCGAGATTTCCGTAAAAAAATGGTACCATTGCATAAAGAATGATTGAACGATAATATCTTACCAATATCGAATATGTGTTTCAATAATTTCTTTATCGAGAAAAAAACGATGATTGATTATTAGTTTATACTGTTTTGAAGTTGCCTAAATTTTACATCTGTAACTGGCCTGCACGATCAGCTGGCTGCACCAGGTACTTGACAGAATCAAACACCCGTTTTTTCTCTCATGCAAGATCAAAAATTTGCTCATGCACCCTTGGGCAAGATGTAATTGTTCTCTAAGTCGGCGGAAAACAGATTAACCCTCGAGCCTCTGAGATTTCCCTACCTTGCAGTCGTTCATGTTTTTTCGGTTTGTACTTTCTAGCAATGGTACGGGTAGCAACTGTAGGATATGAAGTGTTTACTCTTCAGGAGCATCTTTTTTTTCTTTTCTTTTTTTTTTTTTTTTTTTATTACCATATTTTTTTTTTTTTTATTGGAGTTCATATTACAAGTGTTTTAGTTTTTTTTGTGTCCTGTCTTGTTTCCGTTGTTTTAATCTTAATATGTAATTGAATTTTCTTTCTGTTTTGTAGACCGTCTCTAATTCCTCTGTTCGTGTTTTGATTATAAAACATAAAATGCTTGGTTTTATGTTCTAGAACAAACCAGTGTATAGGACCCGGTGATAAATACTTATACTGCATGATATTAAAAACTGCATGCTGAATCCTTTTAAAGAAATAGTAGTAAGAAGTTACATGTTTATGTATTTGTTTCCGAATACAATACTCATTTATGTCCAATGTAGATGGAGCCTGAGGATTAAAGTGTAAATATCGTGGGATTTTTCACACAGTGAATATACCAAATTTAATTTATTCGTAAATATTGCAATACCATAACTATATAATTTTATAGAAATAGTACATGTAATCTATTACAGGTAATATGACCGCCAACAGTTCTGACATTGTTTACCAAACAAAAGGACCGAATGTTCAACAGACGCCATTTCCTACCATTATTCAAGACATAAATGAAGGTATTGCTTAATTAGTTGTTTTGTCAGATTGCAGTGGACGGTGATGACGTCACATTCTACTGCGTGCAATAAAAGAAATAATGAATCGATTTGTATTATAACGAGGTACAATTATCTCCAAACAATATGATTTCTCAATAGAACATAAAATCATTCACTACTTTCACTATGAATGAATGAACTTTATTCTCATAAACTACATATTACATAGTTAAAGAGAAACATATATACAATAATGTATAACAATTATATATACATGTGTGCATGTTTGAAAAATACAATACGTAATAAATTTAGCAGATTAACCAGGAGGACTGACTTTCATATTTATCAACTTTACAGATCTGCTTAATTTTTCTAAAACTATAATATTTGCTGTGTTGAATAGATTATCAAACTTAAAAATATTAGGATTTTTCCAACAATAATCAGGAAGCAATTTTCTCCTAACTAAAGGAAAATATTTGCAAGATAGGATGTAATGGAATTCGTCACCGATGTCACTCGAGTCGCAAAGTTGACAGGGTCTATCGTTCCTAGGAACGACTTGCCACCTTCCTGTTTCGATTGGCAAACGGTGACTACCGCATCTAAATTTGCATAGAGTAAATAACAAATTATCTAGTAATAATTCAAGATGTTATTTGAAACTGAACATTTTTTTGTATATTCTATAACAAAGACATTTTGGAGATTCCTTTATCTGAGATAAACACAATTGAGCTAACTGATCTTTAAGAATCTAGTTTTGTCTACTGAAATTCTATCTCTTGGGATATTCAAAATGTCTAATTCCTGTATATCAGAAAACGGTTCACAAAAAGAAAATTCATAATCAAAATTACTATTTTCTGTCTCTCTAGAAATGTAATAGACTGGGAAATTACCAGTTCTACTATTGAAATCGCCAAAAAGAACAATGTTTAAGAACTCCTTTTACAAAATTTGAAATTCTAATTCAATCTCATTGAATGCATCATTTGATGCATATCGAGAATTTTCAGGTGAAATGTAAATTAATCCACACACAACACCATTAGACAAATTTACAAGATTTTTATTCAACTTGAGCCAATAAATGTATGGGCAGTTTGTCTCGATCGGAACTATATGGTTTTCAAACTTCTTTTTACAACCGACAATAATACCACCAGATTTATGATACGAACAAGTTTTTCTATTTTTGTAGAAAAATGCAAAATTATCTAAATTTATAACATCAAAGTCATATAATTTGGAATCTATTAAACAAATAATATTATTTTCGTTTAGACGATCTCTAAACTCAAGGTATAAAATTCTATTTTTAACACCACAAACGTTTAAGACTAAGAAGTGTAAACACTGTTCAAGAAAAAATACATTGTTATTATTGACAAGGTTTTCATAATGAAATTCAGTTACGGTAGAGTTGGTCTCGTCATAACACTGTCTGTTAACCGTGGATCCTCCTTGACAGGATTATATCTGTCTCCGGGGTCCTCTGCGAGGTCCTCGAGTTGGTTGAAATTCAAACTTAGGTCGGGTTCCTTGTTCACGGGATTGGAGTCTCTCATTTGTTTCCATATCGGCTCCGCTCGTAATTGGTGGAACAAATTCACTACCATCAATTAATGAGTTTTTTTCCGTTGATTTTTAGCTTCCTTGTAGAAAGGCCATAGAACTTTCCGACAGTCATTAATTTCCTTTGGGTACTGCTCATTTACACCGAATCGGGTTCCTTGTAAATTGGCAGCGGCACTTCGAACTGTTTCAAGATCTTTATAGCATTTAAATCGATATACTATAGGTCTGGTTGCGTACAATGTACGGCCGTTTGGTGGGTCTTTGACACCGTACTCTTTACCAAAACGATGAGCTCTATGGAATTCGATAGGGCTTTCCATTTGCATTTTGTTAGTCATAAAATTTTTGATAACTTCTTCAGTGTCTTCGGTTTCACCTTCGACAGGGCTTTCTGTAAAGACTAAATTTTCCCGCATTGACCTTGTTTGTAAGTCAAGATGTCTTTCAAAAAGGTTATCTAAATCGGTTCTAAGTTTATCCACATCTTCTGATACGTCGTCGTGTTCGGTCTGTAGGGTGGCGATCGAAGATGTCATAGTTTTACAATCAGTTTGGTTTTGTTCAAATTTTTCGTTCATGAATTCCATATTTTTCAGCTCACCTGGCCGAAGACCATGTGAGCTATTGCCATCACTTGGCGTCCGTCGTCGTTAACAATTTTTCAAAACTTCTTCTCTGACACCACTTGACCAATTGGAACCAAACTTACTTTGAATGTTCCTTAGGGTATTGTGCATAGAACAGATGTGAGGATTTTTGATCCGTCGAAAAACATGGCCGCCGTTACTAAAAATAGAACATAGGGGTCAGACAGTAGTTTTTCGCATAAATCTCCAAAACCGTTAGGTTTAGCCAATTTTGACACAGAGTAAAAGTATTCAGCATGATGAGATCTATCTGTGGTCAAATTTTTATTATGATATGTTAAGCCATGTTGGATTTATTGCCCTTTTCGACGTTTTTTGCTATTTTGAATGTTATTTCTTTCAAAAATTTTCTCCTCTGACACCTTCTGACTAATTGGAACCAAACTTGAATGTTTCTTGGGGTATCCTGCATAGAACTGGTATGGGGACTTTTGATCCATCGATAAACATGACCGTCATTACTAAAAATAGAACGTAGGGGTCAGACAGTAGTTTTTCGCATATATCTCCAAAACCGTTAGGTTTAGCCAAATTCTGACACAGATAAAAGTGTTCAGCTTGATGAGATCTATCTGTGGTCAAGCTTTGGTGAAAATCTGTTGATCCATGTTGGAGTTATTGCCCTTTTTGGACGTTTTTTGCTGTTTTAATGTTATTGTTTTAAAAAATCTTCTCCTAAGAAACTACTGTACAGAATTCAATGAAAGTTGGTATTTTTGTTTTAAAGGTTATCCTCACCAAAATGACTGTTTGGATTTTTGATCTGTTATAAAGCATGGCCGCTCTTACTAAAAATTTAAAATTGGGGTCAGACATCAGATTTTTGCATATATCTCCAAAACGGTTAGGTTTAACCAAAATCTTACTCGATCATAGTAAAAGTGTTTATTTTTACACATGCTGGTTTGTTGTAACATTTGACCGCTCGACCCAAGAACTAATTTTCATTACAAACACATTGTTAGAGTTATTGCCCTTAAAAGGAAAAAATTTAACCAGGTGAGCGATTCAGGCTCCTGGGAGCCTCTTGTTTCTATTTCGTTCACACGGTTTGTAATTTTGTCGACATTTTTGGCCAGGCTACTCATTGTGTTTTCGAATTTGTTCAGTTTTTCGCTCAGTTTGTCTAAAATGTAAAGTTTTGTAGACATTTGTTCGATTTTATTGATGAGAGAATCCATTTTTGCATTTGAGTCGGGCCCGTGACTCATGGTGGACTGTGGCATAGGTTGCATATAGGTGTTTATCTTACTTGGATTATTAATGTCAGCATTTTCATTGTGATCTTTAGAAGTTTTTTCTCTTTTTCCAGCATTTTGTTTCTTCTTCCCACTCATAAATGCAGTATTAATCACTTTTCAGAAGTATTTTGGCACTCAGAAATGTTCATTTTCACAAAGAAATCTTCATAGAGAAAAAAATCAACACGCCCATTTTGTTTTCCACAATACAAATTGTTTCGGATGATATCTATTATAAGGCCTAGATTAATTCAAGGTATTTTTCATTTTCTTAAATGGTTATAAATGTATATTCGCCCGAAGTGCACTCCTTACAGGGTTACGTGTCCTGTTCTGTTTTACATTGTAAGTACGCCAATTAGAACAATCGACATTAACATGCGACAATTTTCAAGAGTCCGATTGTACATTAAAAATCTGTTGAGAGTGATGATACTGAGTTGTAATCATTGGAATCTTTTATGGGATTGACGATAATCTTTCCACAATTCAGATCATCCTGCTTGACAATATCCCTTAATATATTCAGATTCCTATGTGATGTTACAAACATCGCTTTTTTCCCACCAGTGGAAGTGATAAGAATATCCTGCATAAAAAGTGGGAAAAGACAATCCTTCATTCAAGACCTGTTATAAATGAAGAATAATATGCACTCTGTGCTCTATATGACGTGTTTCAGATAATAACTAGCGAATTATCTAAAAAAAAAAAGTGGGACTGCTTCATCTTTTTTCATAGTTTTCTTCTTCTGTAGAAATGAAGTTCAGCAGAAACTCTTTTGGTTTTGCATTTCTAGAAAGGCAGAGAACTTTAATGGTTTTGACTCTTACTCTCTTGAAATGTGATAGTTGGCTGATCGGGACATGCTTACCCTTCCGTAGCACCTTTTATCACTCTCATTTTCACGGAGTTTGAATTACATATGCTTTTTTTTGTACTGTATGGTTTTCATTATCTTTGGTTGTATACATTGTGTATGTCTCTCTGATTCCTTTTTTCCACTTTTTTTTCACGTATTTCGATTTTCGTTTTTGATGCTTCGGTATTTTTTAGGCCGATGTTAATATTGTTATTTGTCGTCTTTGAATCGGAATTCCCTAAGGCTTTCGATTATAAATATCGTCCATTAACGAGATTACATCTATAGAAGTCTACAATTTTAATAGCATTTTTTTGCGTTGACTTTAAGTAAATCTAGGTCACACCATGGTGTACTTGACTTAGTGATTAATAATTTTTTATACTTGCCAGATTTGGTAGCTGGAATGTCCATCCTCGTTGTTCTCATATTCGGAAGCTGTTGTAGTATTGTAGTAGCCAAGTATGTATAATTTGAACCTAAATCTATTTGAGAAAATATTGAAATTTAACACTTTTGTAAATTGCCTTACTCCGCAGATCTATATTTCAAAGATTAATTGAAAATAAAATCATTTAGAAACCCATTGCGGAAACAATTAAATGTAAACTATATGACAAAAAAAAAACAGTCTTTACACTCTAAAAAGAACAGGTAAGAAATGATTTAGCGTGGCTTGGATAGTTCACATGAGTTTTGTTTACGATTTCAGTTCGCAAGTCCTTGTCAGGATATATCATGACATAACATATACACATCTTTATTTCAGACATTTTTACAGAAAGAGAAGGTTACGCAAGGATGATCGAGGTGTATTTTATGAGGAAGTTGAAGATGCGGCAACATCGTGTTCAATTGAAGGATCTAGCAATATAAAGTTTTTAGTAGGGCGAGCTCGAAACATAAACAAATCAAGGATAGAACAAATAAACGAAGAATGGATGAAAGAAAAGCCACAAATTACGAAAGAAAACGATATTATAGCAAATGGAGGTAAACTGTCTACACCAGAGCTACCTAAGACTGATTTGAAACGTATATCGGTTGATTCAGAGCCAACCTCGGGCCGAGTTGAAGCTGAGGAAGACAGTGAATACGCTACTGCTGAACCGACGGAAGACATTTACAGTTTAGCGGAAGACACCGTCAGTGAAAGTACATCAGAAAATAGACAAAATCTGAATAACAACGTTCCGCCTCCTCTTCCAAGCAACAAGCGACCGAGTATGAAAAAATTACAGCGAGCTCCCGCATTCGACGACAGTGAGGAAGATCCCTATGAAGAAACTCCTGAAGATGAGTACGACATGGTTCACAGCCCACGGGCACATAAGCCTCCAAAGGTGGACTGTTTGTCAGACAATCTGGAAGCTTCGGAAGAAGCGGAAGAGGTGGAACACATGTATGAAATTACTGATGACGTCAGTTACGATAGCGTCGGGGGTGCTCACAAGAATATGGATGGCATTCATCGGAGCAAGGCTCAGCAGGTTCTCTTTCGCAAATCAAAAAGCTCTTTTCCAGACAATAACAATATTTATCAAGAAAGCTTTGATGATGAATATGATGTCCTTAATAAGCCAAGGTTCAGAATAACAGTGTCTAGTGACAATTATGATAACGTTGTCTTACCATATGAGTCCGAAGAACAACAGGCAGTTTCTGATCAAAGTAGAACATGTTATCCTTTTTTTGATTTGGAAAGGAAAGAACGAGCCCAAAGTAATGTATATTCTGAGGTACCAGTGAGTAAAGAAGGTGAAAGTGTCTCGACTGGTAGTGAGCTATTACCCGAGAAGGATATTTCTGAGTCTATATTGTGTGCTAATCAACTAAATGAAAATTCTTTACAAGATGAAAATTGTAATGATGAACCCATGGATTACAAAGATGCAAATGAGAGTGACATTTTGAATATACTGCAACAAAGTACCACTAATAGTGACCAGGATGATCAGGACTCTTCGAACTCCTCACGCTCGTCTATCTGTGATTTGCTTGGAAACGTAGAGGCGACTCTTTCTACAAGCGACGTTGAAAATAAGAACTACACATTCGAAAACAAATGTTATGAGACTGTTTTCACAAATGGGAATCTAGTTGATTCTAAACACCTGAACAGTGATACAGGAAACATTCTAAACAATGAATTGGATCGTTTAATAGACCATGTAAATAGTGTGAAATAAATATTAATCTTATAAACCCCTCCCTCCTATATGTCTTTGCCACCATCTGGAACATATCGGAACCCGGTGATCACATAGCTATGGTTTGTTTTACACATTTTCACAATCGACCTAAAATACGAAGGCAAAATAGAACAAAAAAAGGTAGTTTAAATATAGGCACCATCACTCGTACTAGTACATGTTTTAACTATTTAGAAATAAAAGAAATCTCTTAGACTGCCTAAAGTCACTCAAAAGATATATATCTTAATATAGCAAGTGGTGTTTACGTTTCATATAAAATTACACCGTTAAATGCAAAATATGAAGGAATCTGAAAGTGTAGCCTGTATTGAGTGCCAACATTTTTTTACAAATACAAAACCATTATTATAACGTTGTAATGGGTTAACAAACCAGAAGACGCGTCGTCTTCAAAGAAAGTTGTGAATATCAAACATATAAAGGTACAAGTCTTGAATTATTCTTACAAAATATGAGGGTCCAAAATCAGTTATAAAGATAAACTGTTTTTGCCTCGGATGTAGACAACAGGTTATCAACAGTGGAAGTAACGGTGAAGTATACTAAAAGTAGGAATTTACAGTCGGAAAGCACGGAAATGTCCTACAAAAATATGTACATCGTTGGTTTTACTCTATAACCAGTCACATAAATGATCATTGTATACTGCATAGTTCCTTAGATAACAAGTATTTCAGGGCTAAGTTAATAGGCCTACTCAATTCATCTAAAATGAATCCAACTTTTTAGCTCACCTAGCCAAAGTCCATGTGAGCTTTTGCCATCATTTGGCGTCCGTCGTCGTTAACAATTATACAAAACTCTTCTCTGAAACTACTTGACTGATTAGAACCAAACATGGTATAAATGCTCCTTGGGGTATCCTGCATAGAACTGATGTGGGGATTTTTGATTCGTCGAAAAACATGGCCGCCGTTACTAAAAATAGAACATAGCGGTAAGACAGTAGTTTTTCGCATATATCTCCAAAACCGTTTGGTTTACCCAAATTCTTTCAATAGCTGAAATGATCCTTATTATTAGGACTACAAAAGTCTTCAGGAATAAAAGTTGTCAGATGACTCCTTGTAAGAGTTATTGCCCTTGAAAGGGGAAAAATGACTTTTTTTAACAGTTTTCGGTCATTATCTTGAAAATTATGATAAATTAAAAGAAACTTTGAATTGTTGAAATGATCCTTATGATAAGCCCTACCAAAGACTTCTTGAGTCAAAATTGTTGGACAACTTCTTGTCAAATTTATTGCCTTTGAAATGCAAAATTCAACCAGGTGGGCGATTCAGGCTCCTGGGAGCCTCTTGTTTTTATATATAATGTGTAAGAAACTTTTTTACGGTATATACAAATTGTACATCCGTATCAAATATCTATGTACAAAAACGTCGACATGCCGTGACGGTTGAGGTTGAATACTTTCTAAGCTTTCTTTGCCTTAAGTTTGATCATGTCTGCACTAACAAATGTTCATTTTCGGAAGAACATATTAAAATTCTCAAGTATTTGTATATAGTTTCATGTCGGAAGTAAAATGAATGTATCGGTATCTGTGAACGTTAGCAAAACTGTCACATTTACTACAGGTGCAGAGCAAAGTAGATGCTAAGATGATATGAAAAATTTTAAACATATCACGTATTGTATGTCACAAATACTAGAGATGCAGTTCTAAGTAGATACAAAGATGATATATGAAATTTTAGACAAATCACGTATTGTTGACGCTATAGTAAGTTGGCCAGATCGACGGGACTGTGTAACATCGAGATTTTTTCAATTTTGATAGATTATTGTGTGAGCGGTACCTAGATAAAGACGAACGCCTTTATTTGGAGGAAAGAACCAAATCATTATTAGTTTTAGGATTGTTAATAAACAGTTACTTTGTGTATCGTTCAGAGACACAAAACAAAAATATGGGAAATCGTTTTTCGCTGTTTATGGTCGGTTGGTTCTATGTGGGTACGCTTTCTCCTAGCGTCTTAGTTGTCTAAGCATTCTCCCCACGATGAAAATTGACGTCTATGGACTGACAGTTTTGTCATTAAACGACATGTTAATGTAAACAGATTACATATAATCGGCAAGTCAATACTTAAGTTGGGGTATACGATTCAGTATATCATTCATACATGTATATATAACTGTCTGAACAGTACTATCCGTGAATCAAATCGGGAAAAATTTGTTGTTTTTTGACGCCTTTTGGAAGGTTGCAGCACCCTTTTAAAGGTGACTTTCATATTATCACCAGTTCTTGTGATATCATGCAATAAAAAAAAAGAAAGACAGACTCATATTATTGATGGCAGATCTAAGTGTTAAAATAGAAAATAATAGTACCGGGCATTAGTTGATATAGGAAAAGATTGGTTGATTGATTGTTGGGGTTTAACGTCCGAGCAGCAATATTTCAGCTATATTCAGACGATGAACATGAAATGGATGATAAAATGAACATGAAACAAAAAATGGGATGGGACACAAGGATAATAGGGTCGACAAATTTGAATTGCCCCAAGATGAAAGGGAGGGATGGGTAGGGTCGGGCAATTTAGCCTCCTGTGGCGTAGCGCAAAGGTTCCTACTCCTATCAAATACCACAGCAGGGTTCTTTAACATGCGAGGAACGTGGCATCTTTCCCAACACAGTGCACCACTATGGTGCTGTGTGGGCAGAGCGTCTAACCCCCGGCTAGGTTTCTAAGCACTATTTAGTCGCCTTTTACGTCAAGCTTAGCGCTGTCGCAGGCCTATTCTTTTGACACTCGGACCTGCACGGGACGGTATAGGAAAAGAAGGTTTCGGAATGATGAATGGAAACAGTGAAATCTTTTAGACTTCTGTATCTTTATCACCTTGTTTATTGGAGTAACAAAATAATGCATAAAGTAACATGGATATCACCAGACCACCAAACAGAAAACTAAATAGATCACACCTGTATCAGTAGCATCTTCCGAACACCACTTCAGAATGTTAAAAACAAAAGAGCGACAGACAATGAATCAGATCACCAATTACTTATTGGCGAAATTAGACTAAAATTCATAAACAACCAAACCAACAATACTAAGACATGTCATAAATATAAAACATACCTCCTCATAGACAAACAGGAATATCATTAGGAACTATCTAACCAGGCACTCCAAACCAGATTTATACTTGATGAAGAAATTTTAGTGAACAACAGTGGGAAAATACAAGAATTGTACGGAAGGCGATATGTGACCATGTGTTAGGCAAGACAACAACACAAAGATTGGATTAGTTTAGACACCCATTACATAAGATCAAGGAGAGAACAAAATAGAAATCCAGCCTATAACAACTGTATGACTACGGCAACAAACACATTAGCTCAAACGTAGTATAACAAGAAGCACAAAGAGGTTATAAGGTCAGGTAAGAAAGATCGAAAGAGCTTTTGATAACCTGACAAAGGAAGCCGAAGCAGCAGCAGGCAAGAGAAATATGAAAGAATTCTACTTCACAAAAAGTTTGCAGGGAATAAACGAACAGCCAAAAAAACCTGTAAATCAAACAAGTAAGGAGAGGTTCTTACTAAAAAACACAATTAGACAGGTGGAAAGAAAATTATGAAGAACTGCTTAATCAACTTGTGCAACAGACCTACCAGTCATTACACCAAGAGAAACTACACTCAACATCAATACCAATAGACCAACAAACTTAATTGGAAAAAAAAGAGCTATCGTCCTACTAGAAATGGAAAAGCAGCAAGTCCAAATGTCCCTGCAGAGTCCATCAAAGAAGACAACAATGTATAAGTAGACATGTTCAATCTGCTTGGAAAAATAAAATCTAAAATGAAGAAAATGTACCAACTGAAACATGGACATATAATAAAGCGGCCGAAGAAAGGAGATTTAGGTGACTGTAAAATCTTGAGAGGAATTACTCTACTTTCTGTTCCTAGCAAAAATCCTAAATGTAATCCTGAAAAGAATTAAGCCTGTTAACACATGCCTTTGCGATGAAGAAGCTGGTTTTTAGACAAAATATGTCATGTTCAGACCACATAATTATCTTCTATAAATCAGTTTTCGTGGTGCAGATGGATATAACGTAACGATCCACGAGTTCAAGATGACGACCATTAAACATCTGAAGTGATGACTTCAACTTGTAGCAGCATAACCCTATTCCAGAAGCCTAATTGTAAGAAGTCTAGCGCGGTACAAAAAGTCTGCGTAGTTACGACAAGCTCTGGCATAACGTATAAGTTGTGATATGAAAACTCCATACGTAGGTGCTTAGGGGAAGTTGCCATAGATGAAAGGAAAGTTGACAATACGGAATGAAAAGTCATCGAGTTTAATTTGTCGTATAGTTTGGTAAATAGTTTTCCTGTTCAATCGATCTCTAAGTGTAGGTGAAGATATGAGGCTCATTCACAGTGTCTATAGTATCTTTTATCTCAGATGAAATGATCTAGCTAAACGACTTTCCTACTTTTTGATCAGATCAACCATAAAGTCAACTTCATAAGAGTAAAGGAACAAGTCAGCAAGTAGAGGAGCACAATTTTTTCCCATTGCAATGCCGACCGTTTGTTGAAAAACGCGTCCACGCAACTGGACAAAATGTTTAAAAATACGATAAAAAGTTCCAGCATTTTGAAAACAACTATTTTAGTACAATTGGAAGATGATTTGGAATCGTTTTTACAATATATGAGGAATCTTTACCAAGAACTACACATTTATATCTAGGTGTATCGTCTTTTACAAAGGGTTTAAGTCACTTCAAAGTGATATTATCATCTATACGGAACATATATTGTGTCAACCCATCGGTACATCAACAGTAGAAAAATGTGCATGGTCATACTTGATCAGAAGTACAACGTATCTATGAAATTCAGTCGCAGACAAAATACCGTTTTGTAAGTAGAAAATTCTGGAAATAGAAAAGGTCAATGGTATTGTATTGTATTTTTTACTGCTCACCTCCATTATTCAAGCACGCGCTGGAAATTTTGTGCGGTTGTATATTTCAGAACACCATTGTATTTATTTGTCATCGCTCACACAGAGTACCACTTGCTTGCTTGTTGGGAGAAGGAAGTCTTTGATAACATTTACTTACTGAACATCTCAAGATTTTAATATCTGTCGTGTACTAACTTAACGGTTCAATGTTTCAAAACAAGAGAGGAAAAAAAACTTGCTAAGTTCTATTAATGTTTTAAAATACCTGCTTATAATTTGTACTGCTGGTTAATTTATTTCCATTCTGCAGAAAGAGGAACGTCATGATGATCGTATTAATAAAAGTCTGGCTGGTACAACCTTTATAATGGAATCAGTTCGTAGTTTGTAGACTAAACCATCCGTTCCGACGTCTTTTGTCGACTTTAATTTATCATAAGCGCGTTTGTGTTTGTATTTGGTAACCTTTTGTTGAAATGATATACTGTAACAAAATGAATAGAAAAAAAACAAGACAAACACAAACAGTACAAAATAAAAACTTAATATGTAGTATTCGAATAACATGAAAACATTTAGTTGTTGGTTGTCGGTAATCTTCATGAGTGTAGGGGACAATGAAAACTGCGCTTCTGTTTTCGGTGGTTCAAATGAATCTCTGGTTTTGCTAATTACTCACCTGTTTCTACTTCTTCCGCCTTTGAATTTCTTTCGAAATTTGAATTTCTTTCTTGTGGTACAACTCTTTATATGAAATAGTAAATATATAACATCTATGACTCTCCACCAGCAAAAATAATGTTGTTACGAATCTACTGCTTACGATATCTCACTTAAAGTATTTCATGGTTTTGGTTGGTTATTCACCTCCAAATTCATCGCGCGTTGCATGCAGATAAATATCAAAACTTTATCATTAACACTATTATGGCTTTCGTGTTAAGCGTTTGTATTACTTCTTAATGCTTGCGTCTAATTGGATAGCACTTATAAGTTTAAATTCTTTATTCACTCAGACACACATGTGTAACAAGAGGAGGAACGTACTATATCAAAGTACTCATGTACTGAATCAATTTACATCGATTGTTTGAATTTTTATCCCTCAAATAATTGTCATATAGCAAATATAATGATAAGATAAAAGGACAGAATCGGGATAAGCTTCAAACGCATCTAAACACACGATTGTTGTTAATTGTTAGACGTCGAAAATTCAATTTAGCGAACTCCAGCTAGAAACTGTCAGTAAAATCATTCAAACTTGAGCCGCTATCGTTGAAATAAGTCCTGCTTTTGTCACCTCTCATCTAGCTGCAGTTAATTCTCGGCTGATAAGCTATAGCTCACCAGACCGCAGACTGACACCATCCCTGGGAAAATTGCATCGTAAAAATCTCTATGATACCATCTAGGCAAAGTTTATGTTTATTTTTTTCTCCTTTCAATGTCACGACCAAGGCGATAAGCGCATTAAAATATATTATGATTCAGATCGGTACACAACTTGTTTTCAACCTAGCAGTCATTTATTAGTTTGTTTGATCAGGGATTATATAATACTAATGGTAATATAAAGTCACTGGTTTGATTCGGCTTTTTTCGGGGGGTGTCGTTGGGAGGGATATATATGTGTGTGGTATAAGAATATCTTTTGCGGCCATAAGTAACAAAACAATCATACTCTTTCGGTATTTTGGTACACAAAATTCAATTTTGTGAGACAAAATTCAATTTCGTGTCAAAAAAGTCAAGTAAGTAATATGTAATAAAGTATTACTTTAGCAGAATAGCGCATCAACCATATGAGATTTCTTTGCTCGAAGTAATCTGAAACCTGTGAGACCCGCGGTTACTACATTCAATGAGATGCCTTCTTACAAAAATCGTAATGAGAGAGAATTCATTTGCATATCCAAAGGATTCTGTAAACTAACTTTCATACAAAATTGAATTTTGTGACACACAATTGAATTTTGTCTCACAAAATTGAATTTTACCTCACAAAATTTCTCACAAAATTTAATTGAATTTTGTGACACACCATTGAATTTTGTCTCACAAAATTGAATTTTGTCTCACAAAATTGAATTTTACCTCACAAAATTTCTCAAAACATTTAATTGAATTTTGTGACACACCATTGAATTTTGTCTCACAAAATTGAATTTTACCTCACAAAATTTCTCAAAAAATTAACTGAATTTTGTGACACAGAATTGATTTTTGTGACACAAATGAATTTCGTCATCACAAAATGAACTGTTCATAAAACAAGTCAGTGTAACATAGTTCTGTACGACACGAAGATTTTGTTATGACGGAATTTTTATTACAAAAAGATCAAGTCCCATTCGGCGCCCCGTAGGAACCCCTTCCTCTATCGGAACCGCTGTCCTTTTTGTAAATATTTGGATCTAACACCGCATGAAATGCGAAAACAGCTCTTCCGTTTGGCACTCAGCATCCCTTTTTATCTTTGATGATTTCCGTCCCTGTTTAACAACAAAAAGCTTATTATGAGTCTAACATTCGTATACAACTTGAGTATCGAAGTGAACGATTGGTCTTATCGCATAAATACATGGAAATGAACGTGTACTGATAAGAGGTTAGAGGTCAACTATTTTTGATTGGATAGCGTTGTTAATTCAAACCAAATTAATCATCATAAGGTTACAGACCACCAATTCAACCAATGAGCATTCGGAACGTATGCAAAAATAGTCCTACGCAAAAAGTACCCCTGTTCTTCATAGTGCTGTGAAAAAGTTCTCATCTTATTTAAAAAATTTAAACAGTTTCTGAAAGGAAAAACATTTCTGTACATTTTATAGGTGCATTTTGCTTCTTGTGATGTAAAGCCTAATCTCCATAATGATTTTTAAATATACCCCTATCTTGTGAAAACACTGGGATTTCCCATGCTATTTATAGACCCTTCACTTTCGGTGACCAGTACTGCACTGCAAGTCTGCTAACCCCACATGCCATTCTGAGGATTGTGAGCTGACATATGTAGAATCATGCTGATATATAGTCCTCTGCAGGTTAAAGTTAAGGTAAAGTCCAGAGAACCCATTGAATATTGTGAAATTAGCATAGAAGCCTATGGAAAGTGGAATTAGTGGTTTTTAGCCTTAAAATGAAGCCATGGCAAAATGAAAAGTTTCTTGAAATAGCTTTAAACTACTTGAAGATCTTGTTAACTTTGCCATGAGAGGAATACACTACAAAAATCCTTCAAAATATGCATTTTTTTAAGTTATAGGTCCAAATTATGGAAAATTGGTCTTTTTGGCTGATTTTTATGTCCTATCTTGGAAAAAGTGTAGAAAATTTAGTAAAAATATCAAATATTAAACTTTGAGGGCTATATTTACCTAAATATGGTGGTAATAAGCACTTGAAATCAAGTTTTGTGTAGATTTGAGCAAAAATTAGGTTAGAAATGAGGAAAAACTCACTTTCATTACTGCGGTTAAGGCCATATCAGCATTCCCCTATGGCAACATGGAAAATCCATTATTGAGTACTTTTTTTGCTTTAGGTGCCCTTTACTGGTCATGTTTTAATGTGAAAACACTGTATTTACAAATTTAAAGCCAAATATATCACCTTTTGTGAAAATTTAAAGATTTAGGATTTTTGACATGTGATCAAGAAAAAGGGGGAGGCATGTCAGAAATAAATTTTTAAAAATAGACCAATTTCTCAGAAAATGATTACTTTTAAAACTATTTCTTCATTAATATTGTTAAAACACAAGTTGTGATTGATATTTTTTATTTGAAAAGTCAGAAAAAGTTCTTTGCAAATATTTAATGCATTTAAGTATGGTAGAATATTGTCACTTTTTTGCTCGCACAACTTGGTTACACTATATTTAAAAATCAAATATTTAAAAAAGTGCTTGTCACATTTCACTGAAACTTTGCAAATGCATTCAGTATGTGTGTAGGAAGATACCTGTATAGTTCTTTATTTTTTCTAAGACAAAAAGTGACTCTTTAGGTTACAGACCACCAATTCAACCAATGAGCATTCGGAACGTATGCAAAAATAGTCCTACGCAAAAATTACCCCTGTTCCTCATAGTGCTGTGAAAAAGTTCTCATCTTATTTAAAAAATTTAAACAGTTTCTGAAAGGAAAAACATTTCTGTACATTTTATAGGTGCATTTTGCTTCTTGTGATGTAAAGCCTAATCTCCATAATGATTTTTAAATATACCCCTATCTTGTGAAAACACTGGGATTTCCCATGCTATTTATAGACCCTTCACTTTCGGTGACCAGTACTGCACTGCAAGTCTGCTAACCCCACATGCCATTCTGAGGATTGTGAGCTGACATATGTAGAATCATGCTGATATATAGTCCTCTGCAGGTTAAAGTTAAGGTAAAGTCCAGAGAACCCATTGAATATTGTGAAATTAGCATAGAAGCCTATGGAAAGTGGAATTAGTGGTTTTTAGCCTTAAAATGAAGCCATGGCAAAATGAAAAGTTTCTTGAAATAGCTTTAAACTACTTGAAGATCTTGTTAACTTTGCCATGAGAGGAATACACTACAAAAATCCTTCAAAATATGCATTTTTTTAAGTTATAGGTCCAAATTATGGAAAATTGGTCTTTTTGGCTGATTTTTATGTCCTATCTTGAAAAAAGTGTAGAAAATTTAGTAAAAATATCAAATATTAAACTTTGAGGGCTATATTTACCTAAATATGGTGGTAATAAGCACTTGAAATCAAGTTTTGTGTAGATTTGAGCAAAAATTAGGTTAGAAATGAGGAAAAACTCACTTTCATTACTGCGGTTAAGGCCATATCAGCATTCCCCTATGGCAACATGGAAAATCCATTATTGAGTACTTTTTTTGCTTTAGGTGCCCTTTACTGGTCATGTTTTAATGTGAAAACACTGTATTTACAAATTTAAAGCCAAATATATCACCTTTTGTGAAAATTTAAAGATTTAGGATTTTTGACATGTGATCAAGAAAAAGGGGGAGGCATGTCAGAAATAAATTTTTAAAAATAGACCAATTTCTCAGAAAATGATTACTTTTAAAACTATTTCTTCATTAATATTGTTAAAACACAAGTTGTGATTGATATTTTTTATTTGAAAAGTCAGAAAAAGTTCTTTGCAAATATTTAATGCATTTAAGTATGGTAGAATATTGTCACTTTTTTGCTCGCACAACTTGGTTACACTATATTTAAAAATCAAATATTTAAAAAAGTGCTTGTCACATTTCACTGAAACTTTGCAAATGCATTCAGTATGTGTGTAGGAAGATACCTGTATAGTTCTTTATTTTTTCTAAGACAAAAAGTGACTCTTTAGGTTACAGACCACCAATTCAACCAATGAGCATTCGGAACGTATGCAAAAATAGTCCTACGCAAAAATTACCCCTGTTCCTCATAGTGCTGTGAAAAAGTTCTCATCTTATTTAAAAAATTTAAACAGTTTCTGAAAGGAAAAACATTTCTGTACATTTTATAGGTGCATTTTGCTTCTTGTGATGTGAAGCCTAATCTCCATAATGATTTTTAAATATACCCCTATCTTGTGAAAACACTGGGATTTCCCATGCTATTTATAGACCCTTCACTTTCGGTGACCAGTACTGCACTGCAAGTCTGCTAACCCCACATGCCATTCTGAGGATTGTGAGCTGACATATGTAGAATCATGCTGATATATAGTCCTCTGCAGGTTAAAGTTAAGGTAAAGTCCAGAGAACCCATTGAATATTGTGAAATTAGCATAGAAGCCTATGGAAAGTGGAATTAGTGGTTTTTAGCCTTAAAATGAAGCCATGGCAAAATGAAAAGTTTCTTGAAATAGCTTTAAACTACTTGAAGATCTTGTTAACTTTGCCATGAGAGGAATACACTACAAAAATCCTTCAAAATATGCATTTTTTTAAGTTATAGGTCCAAATTATGGAAAATTGGTCTTTTTGGCTGATTTTTATGTCCTATCTTGGAAAAAGTGTAGAAAATTTAGTAAAAATATCAAATATTAAACTTTGAGGGCTATATTTACCTAAATATGGTGGTAATAAGCACTTGAAATCAAGTTTTGTGTAGATTTGAGCAAAAATTAGGTTAGAAATGAGGAAAAACTCACTTTCATTACTGCGGTTAAGGCCATATCAGCATTCCCCTATGGCAACATGGAAAATCCATTATTGAGTACTTTTTTTGCTTTAGGTGCCCTTTACTGGTCATGTTTTAATGTGAAAACACTGTATTTACAAATTTAAAGCCAAATATATCACCTTTTGTGAAAATTTAAAGATTTAGGATTTTTGACATGTGATCAAGAAAAAGGGGGAGGCATGTCAGAAATAAATTTTTAAAAATAGACCAATTTCTCAGAAAATGATTACTTTTAAAACTATTTCTTCATTAATATTGTTAAAACACAAGTTGTGATTGATATTTTTTATTTGAAAAGTCAGAAAAAGTTCTTTGCAAATATTTAATGCATTTAAGTATGGTAGAATATTGTCACTTTTTTGCTCGCACAACTTGGTTACACTATATTTAAAAATCAAATATTTAAAAAAGTGCTTGTCACATTTCACTGAAACTTTGCAAATGCATTCAGTATGTGTGTAGGAAGATACCTGTATAGTTCTTTATTTTTTCTAAGACAAAAAGTGACTCTTTAGGTTACAGACCACCAATTCAACCAATGAGCATTCGGAACGTATGCAAAAATAGTCCTACGCAAAAATTACCCCTGTTCCTCATAGTGCTGTGAAAAAGTTCTCATCTTATTTAAAAAATTTAAACAGTTTCTGAAAGGAAAAACATTTCTGTACATTTTATAGGTGCATTTTGCTTCTTGTGATGTGAAGCCTAATCTCCATAATGATTTTTAAATATACCCCTATCTTGTGAAAACACTGGGATTTCCCATGCTATTTATAGACCCTTCACTTTCGGTGACCAGTACTGCACTGCAAGTCTGCTAACCCCACATGCCATTCTGAGGATTGTGAGCTGACATATGTAGAATCATGCTGATATATAGTCCTCTGCAGGTTAAAGTTAAGGTAAAGTCCAGAGAACCCATTGAATATTGTGAAATTAGCATAGAAGCCTATGGAAAGTGGAATTAGTGGTTTTTAGCCTTAAAATGAAGCCATGGCAAAATGAAAAGTTTCTTGAAATAGCTTTAAACTACTTGAAGATCTTGTTAACTTTGCCATGAGAGGAATACACTACAAAAATCCTTCAAAATATGCATTTTTTTAAGTTATAGGTCCAAATTATGGAAAATTGGTCTTTTTGGCTGATTTTTATGTCCTATCTTGGAAAAAGTGTAGAAAATTTAGTAAAAATATCAAATATTAAACTTTGAGGGCTATATTTACCTAAATATGGTGGTAATAAGCACTTGAAATCAAGTTTTGTGTAGATTTGAGCAAAAATTAGGTTAGAAATGAGGAAAAACTCACTTTCATTACTGCGGTTAAGGCCATATCAGCATTCCCCTATGGCAACATGGAAAATCCATTATTGAGTACTTTTTTTGCTTTAGGTGCCCTTTACTGGTCATGTTTTAATGTGAAAACACTGTATTTACAAATTTAAAGCCAAATATATCACCTTTTGTGAAAATTTAAAGATTTAGGATTTTTGACATGTGATCAAGAAAAAGGGGGAGGCATGTCAGAAATAAATTTTTAAAAATAGACCAATTTCTCAGAAAATGATTACTTTTAAAACTATTTCTTCATTAATATTGTTAAAACACAAGTTGTGATTGATATTTTTTATTTGAAAAGTCAGAAAAAGTTCTTTGCAAATATTTAATGCATTTAAGTATGGTAGAATATTGTCACTTTTTTGCTCGCACAACTTGGTTACACTATATTTAAAAATCAAATATTTAAAAAAGTGCTTGTCACATTTCACTGAAACTTTGCAAATGCATTCAGTATGTGTGTAGGAAGATACCTGTATAGTTCTTTATTTTTTCTAAGACAAAAAGTGACCCTTTAGGTTACAGACCACCAATTCAACCAATGAGCATTCGGAACGTATGCAAAAATAGTCCTATGCAAAAATTACCCCTGTTCCTCATAGTGCTGTGAAAAAGTTCTCATCTTATTTAAAAAATTTAAACAGTTTCTGAAAGGAAAAACATTTCTGTACATTTTATAGGTGCATTTTGCTTCTTGTGATGTGAAGCCTAATCTCCATAATGATTTTTAAATATACCCCTATCTTGTGAAAACACTGGGATTTCCCATGCTATTTATAGACCCTTCACTTTCGGTGACCAGTACTGCACTGCAAGTCTGCTAACCCCACATGCCATTCTGAGGATTGTGAGCTGACATATGTAGAATCATGCTGATATATAGTCCTCTGCAGGTTAAAGTTAAGGTAAAGTCCAGAGAACCCATTGAATATTGTGAAATTAGCATAGAAGCCTATGGAAAGTGGAATTAGTGGTTTTTAGCCTTAAAATGAAGCCATGGCAAAATGAAAAGTTTCTTGAAATAGCTTTAAACTACTTGAAGATCTTGTTAACTTTGCCATGAGAGGAATACACTACAAAAATCCTTCAAAATATGCATTTTTTTAAGTTATAGGTCCAAATTATGGAAAATTGGTCTTTTTGGCTGATTTTTATGTCCTATCTTGGAAAAAGTGTAGAAAATTTAGTAAAAATATCAAATATTAAACTTTGAGGGCTATATTTACCTAAATATGGTGGTAATAAGCACTTGAAATCAAGTTTTGTGTAGATTTGAGCAAAAATTAGGTTAGAAATGAGGAAAAACTCACTTTCATTACTGCGGTTAAGGCCATATCAGCATTCCCCTATGGCAACATGGAAAATCCATTATTGAGTACTTTTTTTGCTTTAGGTGCCCTTTACTGGTCATGTTTTAATGTGAAAACACTGTATTTACAAATTTAAAGCCAAATATATCACCTTTTGTGAAAATTTAAAGATTTAGGATTTTTGACATGTGATCAAGAAAAAGGGGGAGGCATGTCAGAAATAAATTTTTAAAAATAGACCAATTTCTCAGAAAATGATTACTTTTAAAACTATTTCTTCATTAATATTGTTAAAACACAAGTTGTGATTGATATTTTTTATTTGAAAAGTCAGAAAAAGTTCTTTGCAAATATTTAATGCATTTAAGTATGGTAGAATATTGTCACTTTTTTGCTCGCACAACTTGGTTACACTATATTTAAAAATCAAATATTTAAAAAAGTGCTTGTCACATTTCACTGAAACTTTGCAAATGCATTCAGTATGTGTGTAGGAAGATACCTGTATAGTTCTTTATTTTTTCTAAGACAAAAAGTGACTCTTTAGGTTACAGACCACCAATTCAACCAATGAGCATTCGGAACGTATGCAAAAATAGTCCTACGCAAAAATTACCCCTGTTCCTCATAGTGCTGTGAAAAAGTTCTCATCTTATTTAAAAAATTTAAACAGTTTCTGAAAGGAAAAACATTTCTGTACATTTTATAGGTGCATTTTGCTTCTTGTGATGTGAAGCCTAATCTCCATAATGATTTTTAAATATACCCCTATCTTGTGAAAACACTGGGATTTCCCATGCTATTTATAGACCCTTCACTTTCGGTGACCAGTACTGCACTGCAAGTCTGCTAACCCCACATGCCATTCTGAGGATTGTGAGCTGACATATGTAGAATCATGCTGATATATAGTCCTCTGCAGGTTAAAGTTAAGGTAAAGTCCAGAGAACCCATTGAATATTGTGAAATTAGCATAGAAGCCTATGGAAAGTGGAATTAGTGGTTTTTAGCCTTAAAATGAAGCCATGGCAAAATGAAAAGTTTCTTGAAATAGCTTTAAACTACTTGAAGATCTTGTTAACTTTGCCATGAGAGGAATACACTACAAAAATCCTTCAAAATATGCATTTTTTTAAGTTATAGGTCCAAATTATGGAAAATTGGTCTTTTTGGCTGATTTTTATGTCCTATCTTGGAAAAAGTGTAGAAAATTTAGTAAAAATATCAAATATTAAACTTTGAGGGCTATATTTACCTAAATATGGTGGTAATAAGCACTTGAAATCAAGTTTTGTGTAGATTTGAGCAAAAATTAGGTTAGAAATGAGGAAAAACTCACTTTCATTACTGCGGTTAAGGCCATATCAGCATTCCCCTATGGCAACATGGAAAATCCATTATTGAGTACTTTTTTTGCTTTAGGTGCCCTTTACTGGTCATGTTTTAATGTGAAAACACTGTATTTACAAATTTAAAGCCAAATATATCACCTTTTGTGAAAATTTAAAGATTTAGGATTTTTGACATGTGATCAAGAAAAAGGGGGAGGCATGTCAGAAATAAATTTTTAAAAATAGACCAATTTCTCAGAAAATGATTACTTTTAAAACTATTTCTTCATTAATATTGTTAAAACACAAGTTGTGATTGATATTTTTTATTTGAAAAGTCAGAAAAAGTTCTTTGCAAATATTTAATGCATTTAAGTATGGTAGAATATTGTCACTTTTTTGCTCGCACAACTTGGTTACACTATATTTAAAAATCAAATATTTAAAAAAGTGCTTGTCACATTTCACTGAAACTTTGCAAATGCATTCAGTATGTGTGTAGGAAGATACCTGTATAGTTCTTTATTTTTTCTAAGACAAAAAGTGACTCTTTAGGTTACAGACCACCAATTCAACCAATGAGCATTCGGAACGTATGCAAAAATAGTCCTACGCAAAAATTACCCCTGTTCCTCATAGTGCTGTGAAAAAGTTCTCATCTTATTTAAAAAATTTAAACAGTTTCTGAAAGGAAAAACATTTCTGTACATTTTATAGGTGCATTTTGCTTCTTGTGATGTGAAGCCTAATCTCCATAATGATTTTTAAATATACCCCTATCTTGTGAAAACACTGGGATTTCCCATGCTATTTATAGACCCTTCACTTTCGGTGACCAGTACTGCACTGCAAGTCTGCTAACCCCACATGCCATTCTGAGGATTGTGAGCTGACATATGTAGAATCATGCTGATATATAGTCCTCTGCAGGTTAAAGTTAAGGTAAAGTCCAGAGAACCCATTGAATATTGTGAAATTAGCATAGAAGCCTATGGAAAGTGGAATTAGTGGTTTTTAGCCTTAAAATGAAGCCATGGCAAAATGAAAAGTTTCTTGAAATAGCTTTAAACTACTTGAAGATCTTGTTAACTTTGCCATGAGAGGAATACACTACAAAAATCCTTCAAAATATGCATTTTTTTAAGTTATAGGTCCAAATTATGGAAAATTGGTCTTTTTGGCTGATTTTTATGTCCTATCTTGGAAAAAGTGTAGAAAATTTAGTAAAAATATCAAATATTAAACTTTGAGGGCTATATTTACCTAAATATGGTGGTAATAAGCACTTGAAATCAAGTTTTGTGTAGATTTGAGCAAAAATTAGGTTAGAAATGAGGAAAAACTCACTTTCATTACTGCGGTTAAGGCCATATCAGCATTCCCCTATGGCAACATGGAAAATCCATTATTGAGTACTTTTTTTGCTTTAGGTGCCCTTTACTGGTCATGTTTTAATGTGAAAACACTGTATTTACAAATTTAAAGCCAAATATATCACCTTTTGTGAAAATTTAAAGATTTAGGATTTTTGACATGTGATCAAGAAAAAGGGGGAGGCATGTCAGAAATAAATTTTTAAAAATAGACCAATTTCTCAGAAAATGATTACTTTTAAAACTATTTCTTCATTAATATTGTTAAAACACAAGTTGTGATTGATATTTTTTATTTGAAAAGTCAGAAAAAGTTCTTTGCAAATATTTAATGCATTTAAGTATGGTAGAATATTGTCACTTTTTTGCTCGCACAACTTGGTTACACTATATTTAAAAATCAAATATTTAAAAAAGTGCTTGTCACATTTCACTGAAACTTTGCAAATGCATTCAGTATGTGTGTAGGAAGATACCTGTATAGTTCTTTATTTTTTCTAAGACAAAAAGTGACTCTTTAGGTTACAGACCACCAATTCAACCAATGAGCATTCGGAACGTATGCAAAAATAGTCCTACGCAAAAATTACCCCTGTTCCTCATAGTGCTGTGAAAAAGTTCTCATCTTATTTAAAAAATTTAAACAGTTTCTGAAAGGAAAAACATTTCTGTACATTTTATAGGTGCATTTTGCTTCTTGTGATGTGAAGCCTAATCTCCATAATGATTTTTAAATATACCCCTATCTTGTGAAAACACTGGGATTTCCCATGCTATTTATAGACCCTTCACTTTCGGTGACCAGTACTGCACTGCAAGTCTGCTAACCCCACATGCCATTCTGAGGATTGTGAGCTGACATATGTAGAATCATGCTGATATATAGTCCTCTGCAGGTTAAAGTTAAGGTAAAGTCCAGAGAACCCATTGAATATTGTGAAATTAGCATAGAAGCCTATGGAAAGTGGAATTAGTGGTTTTTAGCCTTAAAATGAAGCCATGGCAAAATGAAAAGTTTCTTGAAATAGCTTTAAACTACTTGAAGATCTTGTTAACTTTGCCATGAGAGGAATACACTACAAAAATCCTTCAAAATATGCATTTTTTTAAGTTATAGGTCCAAATTATGGAAAATTGGTCTTTTTGGCTGATTTTTATGTCCTATCTTGGAAAAAGTGTAGAAAATTTAGTAAAAATATCAAATATTAAACTTTGAGGGCTATATTTACCTAAATATGGTGGTAATAAGCACTTGAAATCAAGTTTTGTGTAGATTTGAGCAAAAATTAGGTTAGAAATGAGGAAAAACTCACTTTCATTACTGCGGTTAAGGCCATATCAGCATTCCCCTATGGCAACATGGAAAATCCATTATTGAGTACTTTTTTTGCTTTAGGTGCCCTTTACTGGTCATGTTTTAATGTGAAAACACTGTATTTACAAATTTAAAGCCAAATATATCACCTTTTGTGAAAATTTAAAGATTTAGGATTTTTGACATGTGATCAAGAAAAAGGGGGAGGCATGTCAGAAATAAATTTTTAAAAATAGACCAATTTCTCAGAAAATGATTACTTTTAAAACTATTTCTTCATTAATATTGTTAAAACACAAGTTGTGATTGATATTTTTTATTTGAAAAGTCAGAAAAAGTTCTTTGCAAATATTTAATGCATTTAAGTATGGTAGAATATTGTCACTTTTTTGCTCGCACAACTTGGTTACACTATATTTAAAAATCAAATATTTAAAAAAGTGCTTGTCACATTTCACTGAAACTTTGCAAATGCATTCAGTATGTGTGTAGGAAGATACCTGTATAGTTCTTTATTTTTTCTAAGACAAAAAGTGACTCTTTAGGTTACAGACCACCAATTCAACCAATGAGCATTCGGAACGTATGCAAAAATAGTCCTACGCAAAAATTACCCCTGTTCCTCATAGTGCTGTGAAAAAGTTCTCATCTTATTTAAAAAATTTAAACAGTTTCTGAAAGGAAAAACATTTCTGTACATTTTATAGGTGCATTTTGCTTCTTGTGATGTGAAGCCTAATCTCCATAATGATTTTTAAATATACCCCTATCTTGTGAAAACACTGGGATTTCCCATGCTATTTATAGACCCTTCACTTTCGGTGACCAGTACTGCACTGCAAGTCTGCTAACCCCACATGCCATTCTGAGGATTGTGAGCTGACATATGTAGAATCATGCTGATATATAGTCCTCTGCAGGTTAAAGTTAAGGTAAAGTCCAGAGAACCCATTGAATATTGTGAAATTAGCATAGAAGCCTATGGAAAGTGGAATTAGTGGTTTTTAGCCTTAAAATGAAGCCATGGCAAAATGAAAAGTTTCTTGAAATAGCTTTAAACTACTTGAAGATCTTGTTAACTTTGCCATGAGAGGAATACACTACAAAAATCCTTCAAAATATGCATTTTTTTAAGTTATAGGTCCAAATTATGGAAAATTGGTCTTTTTGGCTGATTTTTATGTCCTATCTTGGAAAAAGTGTAGAAAATTTAGTAAAAATATCAAATATTAAACTTTGAGGGCTATATTTACCTAAATATGGTGGTAATAAGCACTTGAAATCAAGTTTTGTGTAGATTTGAGCAAAAATTAGGTTAGAAATGAGGAAAAACTCACTTTCATTACTGCGGTTAAGGCCATATCAGCATTCCCCTATGGCAACATGGAAAATCCATTATTGAGTACTTTTTTTGCTTTAGGTGCCCTTTACTGGTCATGTTTTAATGTGAAAACACTGTATTTACAAATTTAAAGCCAAATATATCACCTTTTGTGAAAATTTAAAGATTTAGGATTTTTGACATGTGATCAAGAAAAAGGGGGAGGCATGTCAGAAATAAATTTTTAAAAATAGACCAATTTCTCAGAAAATGATTACTTTTAAAACTATTTCTTCATTAATATTGTTAAAACACAAGTTGTGATTGATATTTTTTATTTGAAAAGTCAGAAAAAGTTCTTTGCAAATATTTAATGCATTTAAGTATGGTAGAATATTGTCACTTTTTTGCTCGCACAACTTGGTTACACTATATTTAAAAATCAAATATTTAAAAAAGTGCTTGTCACATTTCACTGAAACTTTGCAAATGCATTCAGTATGTGTGTAGGAAGATACCTGTATAGTTCTTTATTTTTTCTAAGACAAAAAGTGACCCTTTAGGTTACAGACCACCAATTCAACCAATGAGCATTCGGAACGTATGCAAAAATAGTCCTACGCAAAAATTACCCCTGTTCCTCATAGTGCTGTGAAAAAGTTCTCATCTTATTTAAAAAATTTAAACAGTTTCTGAAAGGAAAAACATTTCTGTACATTTTATAGGTGCATTTTGCTTCTTGTGATGTGAAGCCTAATCTCCATAATGATTTTTAAATATACCCCTATCTTGTGAAAACACTGGGATTTCCCATGCTATTTATAGACCCTTCACTTTCGGTGACCAGTACTGCACTGCAAGTCTGCTAACCCCACATGCCATTCTGAGGATTGTGAGCTGACATATGTAGAATCATGCTGATATATAGTCCTCTGCAGGTTAAAGTTAAGGTAAAGTCCAGAGAACCCATTGAATATTGTGAAATTAGCATAGAAGCCTATGGAAAGTGGAATTAGTGGTTTTTAGCCTTAAAATGAAGCCATGGCAAAATGAAAAGTTTCTTGAAATAGCTTTAAACTACTTGAAGATCTTGTTAACTTTGCCATGAGAGGAATACACTACAAAAATCCTTCAAAATATGCATTTTTTTAAGTTATAGGTCCAAATTATGGAAAATTGGTCTTTTTGGCTGATTTTTATGTCCTATCTTGGAAAAAGTGTAGAAAATTTAGTAAAAATATCAAATATTAAACTTTGAGGGCTATATTTACCTAAATATGGTGGTAATAAGCACTTGAAATCAAGTTTTGTGTAGATTTGAGCAAAAATTAGGTTAGAAATGAGGAAAAACTCACTTTCATTACTGCGGTTAAGGCCATATCAGCATTCCCCTATGGCAACATGGAAAATCCATTATTGAGTACTTTTTTTGCTTTAGGTGCCCTTTACTGGTCATGTTTTAATGTGAAAACACTGTATTTACAAATTTAAAGCCAAATATATCACCTTTTGTGAAAATTTAAAGATTTAGGATTTTTGACATGTGATCAAGAAAAAGGGGGAGGCATGTCAGAAATAAATTTTTAAAAATAGACCAATTTCTCAGAAAATGATTACTTTTAAAACTATTTCTTCATTAATATTGTTAAAACACAAGTTGTGATTGATATTTTTTATTTGAAAAGTCAGAAAAAGTTCTTTGCAAATATTTAATGCATTTAAGTATGGTAGAATATTGTCACTTTTTTGCTCGCACAACTTGGTTACACTATATTTAAAAATCAAATATTTAAAAAAGTGCTTGTCACATTTCACTGAAACTTTGCAAATGCATTCAGTATGTGTGTAGGAAGATACCTGTATAGTTCTTTATTTTTTCTAAGACAAAAAGTGACTCTTTAGGTTACAGACCACCAATTCAACCAATGAGCATTCGGAACGTATGCAAAAATAGTCCTACGCAAAAATTACCCCTGTTCCTCATAGTGCTGTGAAAAAGTTCTCATCTTATTTAAAAAATTTAAACAGTTTCTGAAAGGAAAAACATTTCTGTACATTTTATAGGTGCATTTTGCTTCTTGTGATGTGAAGCCTAATCTCCATAATGATTTTTAAATATACCCCTATCTTGTGAAAACACTGGGATTTCCCATGCTATTTATAGACCCTTCACTTTCGGTGACCAGTACTGCACTGCAAGTCTGCTAACCCCACATGCCATTCTGAGGATTGTGAGCTGACATATGTAGAATCATGCTGATATATAGTCCTCTGCAGGTTAAAGTTAAGGTAAAGTCCAGAGAACCCATTGAATATTGTGAAATTAGCATAGAAGCCTATGGAAAGTGGAATTAGTGGTTTTTAGCCTTAAAATGAAGCCATGGCAAAATGAAAAGTTTCTTGAAATAGCTTTAAACTACTTGAAGATCTTGTTAACTTTGCCATGAGAGGAATACACTACAAAAATCCTTCAAAATATGCATTTTTTTAAGTTATAGGTCCAAATTATGGAAAATTGGTCTTTTTGGCTGATTTTTATGTCCTATCTTGGAAAAAGTGTAGAAAATTTAGTAAAAATATCAAATATTAAACTTTGAGGGCTATATTTACCTAAATATGGTGGTAATAAGCACTTGAAATCAAGTTTTGTGTAGATTTGAGCAAAAATTAGGTTAGAAATGAGGAAAAACTCACTTTCATTACTGCGGTTAAGGCCATATCAGCATTCCCCTATGGCAACATGGAAAATCCATTATTGAGTACTTTTTTTGCTTTAGGTGCCCTTTACTGGTCATGTTTTAATGTGAAAACACTGTATTTACAAATTTAAAGCCAAATATATCACCTTTTGTGAAAATTTAAAGATTTAGGATTTTTGACATGTGATCAAGAAAAAGGGGGAGGCATGTCAGAAATAAATTTTTAAAAATAGACCAATTTCTCAGAAAATGATTACTTTTAAAACTATTTCTTCATTAATATTGTTAAAACACAAGTTGTGATTGATATTTTTTATTTGAAAAGTCAGAAAAAGTTCTTTGCAAATATTTAATGCATTTAAGTATGGTAGAATATTGTCACTTTTTTGCTCGCACAACTTGGTTACACTATATTTAAAAATCAAATATTTAAAAAAGTGCTTGTCACATTTCACTGAAACTTTGCAAATGCATTCAGTATGTGTGTAGGAAGATACCTGTATAGTTCTTTATTTTTTCTAAGACAAAAAGTGACCCTTTAGGTTACAGACCACCAATTCAACCAATGAGCATTCGGAACGTATGCAAAAATAGTCCTACGCAAAAATTACCCCTGTTCCTCATAGTGCTGTGAAAAAGTTCTCATCTTATTTAAAAAATTTAAACAGTTTCTGAAAGGAAAAACATTTCTGTACATTTTATAGGTGCATTTTGCTTCTTGTGATGTGAAGCCTAATCTCCATAATGATTTTTAAATATACCCCTATCTTGTGAAAACACTGGGATTTCCCATGCTATTTATAGACCCTTCACTTTCGGTGACCAGTACTGCACTGCAAGTCTGCTAACCCCACATGCCATTCTGAGGATTGTGAGCTGACATATGTAGAATCATGCTGATATATAGTCCTCTGCAGGTTAAAGTTAAGGTAAAGTCCAGAGAACCCATTGAATATTGTGAAATTAGCATAGAAGCCTATGGAAAGTGGAATTAGTGGTTTTTAGCCTTAAAATGAAGCCATGGCAAAATGAAAAGTTTCTTGAAATAGCTTTAAACTACTTGAAGATCTTGTTAACTTTGCCATGAGAGGAATACACTACAAAAATCCTTCAAAATATGCATTTTTTTAAGTTATAGGTCCAAATTATGGAAAATTGGTCTTTTTGGCTGATTTTTATGTCCTATCTTGGAAAAAGTGTAGAAAATTTAGTAAAAATATCAAATATTAAACTTTGAGGGCTATATTTACCTAAATATGGTGGTAATAAGCACTTGAAATCAAGTTTTGTGTAGATTTGAGCAAAAATTAGGTTAGAAATGAGGAAAAACTCACTTTCATTACTGCGGTTAAGGCCATATCAGCATTCCCCTATGGCAACATGGAAAATCCATTATTGAGTACTTTTTTTGCTTTAGGTGCCCTTTACTGGTCATGTTTTAATGTGAAAACACTGTATTTACAAATTTAAAGCCAAATATATCACCTTTTGTGAAAATTTAAAGATTTAGGATTTTTGACATGTGATCAAGAAAAAGGGGGAGGCATGTCAGAAATAAATTTTTAAAAATAGACCAATTTCTCAGAAAATGATTACTTTTAAAACTATTTCTTCATTAATATTGTTAAAACACAAGTTGTGATTGATATTTTTTATTTGAAAAGTCAGAAAAAGTTCTTTGCAAATATTTAATGCATTTAAGTATGGTAGAATATTGTCACTTTTTTGCTCGCACAACTTGGTTACACTATATTTAAAAATCAAATATTTAAAAAAGTGCTTGTCACATTTCACTGAAACTTTGCAAATGCATTCAGTATGTGTGTAGGAAGATACCTGTATAGTTCTTTATTTTTTCTAAGACAAAAAGTGACCCTTTAGGTTACAGACCACCAATTCAACCAATGAGCATTCGGAACGTATGCAAAAATAGTCCTACGCAAAAATTACCCCTGTTCCTCATAGTGCTGTGAAAAAGTTCTCATCTTATTTAAAAAATTTAAACAGTTTCTGAAAGGAAAAACATTTCTGTACATTTTATAGGTGCATTTTGCTTCTTGTGATGTGAAGCCTAATCTCCATAATGATTTTTAAATATACCCCTATCTTGTGAAAACACTGGGATTTCCCATGCTATTTATAGACCCTTCACTTTCGGTGACCAGTACTGCACTGCAAGTCTGCTAACCCCACATGCCATTCTGAGGATTGTGAGCTGACATATGTAGAATCATGCTGATATATAGTCCTCTGCAGGTTAAAGTTAAGGTAAAGTCCAGAGAACCCATTGAATATTGTGAAATTAGCATAGAAGCCTATGGAAAGTGGAATTAGTGGTTTTTAGCCTTAAAATGAAGCCATGGCAAAATGAAAAGTTTCTTGAAATAGCTTTAAACTACTTGAAGATCTTGTTAACTTTGCCATGAGAGGAATACACTACAAAAATCCTTCAAAATATGCATTTTTTTAAGTTATAGGTCCAAATTATGGAAAATTGGTCTTTTTGGCTGATTTTTATGTCCTATCTTGGAAAAAGTGTAGAAAATTTAGTAAAAATATCAAATATTAAACTTTGAGGGCTATATTTACCTAAATATGGTGGTAATAAGCACTTGAAATCAAGTTTTGTGTAGATTTGAGCAAAAATTAGGTTAGAAATGAGGAAAAACTCACTTTCATTACTGCGGTTAAGGCCATATCAGCATTCCCCTATGGCAACATGGAAAATCCATTATTGAGTACTTTTTTTGCTTTAGGTGCCCTTTACTGGTCATGTTTTAATGTGAAAACACTGTATTTACAAATTTAAAGCCAAATATATCACCTTTTGTGAAAATTTAAAGATTTAGGATTTTTGACATGTGATCAAGAAAAAGGGGGAGGCATGTCAGAAATAAATTTTTAAAAATGGACCAATTTCTCAGAAAATGATTACTTTTAAAACTATTTCTTCATTAATATTGTTAAAACACAAGTTGTGATTGATATTTTTTATTTGAAAAGTCAGAAAAAGTTCTTTGCAAATATTTAATGCATTTAAGTATGGTAGAATATTGTCACTTTTTTGCTCGCACAACTTGGTTACACTATATTTAAAAATCAAATATTTAAAAAAGTGCTTGTCACATTTCACTGAAACTTTGCAAATGCATTCAGTATGTGTGTAGGAAGATACCTGTATAGTTCTTTATTTTTTCTAAGACAAAAAGTGACCCTTTAGGTTACAGACCACCAATTCAACCAATGAGCATTCGGAACGTATGCAAAAATAGTCCTACGCAAAAATTACCCCTGTTCCTCATAGTGCTGTGAAAAAGTTCTCATCTTATTTAAAAAATTTAAACAGTTTCTGAAAGGAAAAACATTTCTGTACATTTTATAGGTGCATTTTGCTTCTTGTGATGTGAAGCCTAATCTCCATAATGATTTTTAAATATACCCCTATCTTGTGAAAACACTGGGATTTCCCATGCTATTTATAGACCCTTCACTTTCGGTGACCAGTACTGCACTGCAAGTCTGCTAACCCCACATGCCATTCTGAGGATTGTGAGCTGACATATGTAGAATCATGCTGATATATAGTCCTCTGCAGGTTAAAGTTAAGGTAAAGTCCAGAGAACCCATTGAATATTGTGAAATTAGCATAGAAGCCTATGGAAAGTGGAATTAGTGGTTTTTAGCCTTAAAATGAAGCCATGGCAAAATGAAAAGTTTCTTGAAATAGCTTTAAACTACTTGAAGATCTTGTTAACTTTGCCATGAGAGGAATACACTACAAAAATCCTTCAAAATATGCATTTTTTTAAGTTATAGGTCCAAATTATGGAAAATTGGTCTTTTTGGCTGATTTTTATGTCCTATCTTGGAAAAAGTGTAGAAAATTTAGTAAAAATATCAAATATTAAACTTTGAGGGCTATATTTACCTAAATATGGTGGTAATAAGCACTTGAAATCAAGTTTTGTGTAGATTTGAGCAAAAATTAGGTTAGAAATGAGGAAAAACTCACTTTCATTACTGCGGTTAAGGCCATATCAGCATTCCCCTATGGCAACATGGAAAATCCATTATTGAGTACTTTTTTTGCTTTAGGTGCCCTTTACTGGTCATGTTTTAATGTGAAAACACTGTATTTACAAATTTAAAGCCAAATATATCACCTTTTGTGAAAATTTAAAGATTTAGGATTTTTGACATGTGATCAAGAAAAAGGGGGAGGCATGTCAGAAATAAATTTTTAAAAATAGACCAATTTCTCAGAAAATGATTACTTTTAAAACTATTTCTTCATTAATATTGTTAAAACACAAGTTGTGATTGATATTTTTTATTTGAAAAGTCAGAAAAAGTTCTTTGCAAATATTTAATGCATTTAAGTATGGTAGAATATTGTCACTTTTTTGCTCGCACAACTTGGTTACACTATATTTAAAAATCAAATATTTAAAAAAGTGCTTGTCACATTTCACTGAAACTTTGCAAATGCATTCAGTATGTGTGTAGGAAGATACCTGTATAGTTCTTTATTTTTTCTAAGACAAAAAGTGACCCTTTAGGTTACAGACCACCAATTCAACCAATGAGCATTCGGAACGTATGCAAAAATAGTCCTACGCAAAAATTACCCCTGTTCCTCATAGTGCTGTGAAAAAGTTCTCATCTTATTTAAAAAATTTAAACAGTTTCTGAAAGGAAAAACATTTCTGTACATTTTATAGGTGCATTTTGCTTCTTGTGATGTGAAGCCTAATCTCCATAATGATTTTTAAATATACCCCTATCTTGTGAAAACACTGGGATTTCCCATGCTATTTATAGACCCTTCACTTTCGGTGACCAGTACTGCACTGCAAGTCTGCTAACCCCACATGCCATTCTGAGGATTGTGAGCTGACATATGTAGAATCATGCTGATATATAGTCCTCTGCAGGTTAAAGTTAAGGTAAAGTCCAGAGAACCCATTGAATATTGTGAAATTAGCATAGAAGCCTATGGAAAGTGGAATTAGTGGTTTTTAGCCTTAAAATGAAGCCATGGCAAAATGAAAAGTTTCTTGAAATAGCTTTAAACTACTTGAAGATCTTGTTAACTTTGCCATGAGAGGAATACACTACAAAAATCCTTCAAAATATGCATTTTTTTAAGTTATAGGTCCAAATTATGGAAAATTGGTCTTTTTGGCTGATTTTTATGTCCTATCTTGGAAAAAGTGTAGAAAATTTAGTAAAAATATCAAATATTAAACTTTGAGGGCTATATTTACCTAAATATGGTGGTAATAAGCACTTGAAATCAAGTTTTGTGTAGATTTGAGCAAAAATTAGGTTAGAAATGAGGAAAAACTCACTTTCATTACTGCGGTTAAGGCCATATCAGCATTCCCCTATGGCAACATGGAAAATCCATTATTGAGTACTTTTTTTGCTTTAGGTGCCCTTTACTGGTCATGTTTTAATGTGAAAACACTGTATTTACAAATTTAAAGCCAAATATATCACCTTTTGTGAAAATTTAAAGATTTAGGATTTTTGACATGTGATCAAGAAAAAGGGGGAGGCATGTCAGAAATAAATTTTTAAAAATAGACCAATTTCTCAGAAAATGATTACTTTTAAAACTATTTCTTCATTAATATTGTTAAAACACAAGTTGTGATTGATATTTTTTATTTGAAAAGTCAGAAAAAGTTCTTTGCAAATATTTAATGCATTTAAGTATGGTAGAATATTGTCACTTTTTTGCTCGCACAACTTGGTTACACTATATTTAAAAATCAAATATTTAAAAAAGTGCTTGTCACATTTCACTGAAACTTTGCAAATGCATTCAGTATGTGTGTAGGAAGATACCTGTATAGTTCTTTATTTTTTCTAAGACAAAAAGTGACCCTTTAGGTTACAGACCACCAATTCAACCAATGAGCATTCGGAACGTATGCAAAAATAGTCCTACGCAAAAATTACCCCTGTTCCTCATAGTGCTGTGAAAAAGTTCTCATCTTATTTAAAAAATTTAAACAGTTTCTGAAAGGAAAAACATTTCTGTACATTTTATAGGTGCATTTTGCTTCTTGTGATGTGAAGCCTAATCTCCATAATGATTTTTAAATATACCCCTATCTTGTGAAAACACTGGGATTTCCCATGCTATTTATAGACCCTTCACTTTCGGTGACCAGTACTGCACTGCAAGTCTGCTAACCCCACATGCCATTCTGAGGATTGTGAGCTGACATATGTAGAATCATGCTGATATATAGTCCTCTGCAGGTTAAAGTTAAGGTAAAGTCCAGAGAACCCATTGAATATTGTGAAATTAGCATAGAAGCCTATGGAAAGTGGAATTAGTGGTTTTTAGCCTTAAAATGAAGCCATGGCAAAATGAAAAGTTTCTTGAAATAGCTTTAAACTACTTGAAGATCTTGTTAACTTTGCCATGAGAGGAATACACTACAAAAATCCTTCAAAATATGCATTTTTTTAAGTTATAGGTCCAAATTATGGAAAATTGGTCTTTTTGGCTGATTTGTATGTCCTATCTTGGAAAAAGTGTAGAAAATTTAGTAAAAATATCAAATATTAAACTTTGAGGGCTATATTTACCTAAATATGGTGGTAATAAGCACTTGAAATCAAGTTTTGTGTAGATTTGAGCAAAAATTAGGTTAGAAATGAGGAAAAACTCACTTTCATTACTGCGGTTAAGGCCATATCAGCATTCCCCTATGGCAACATGGAAAATCCATTATTGAGTACTTTTTTTGCTTTAGGTGCCCTTTACTGGTCATGTTTTAATGTGAAAACACTGTATTTACAAATTTAAAGCCAAATATATCACCTTTTGTGAAAATTTAAAGATTTAGGATTTTTGACATGTGATCAAGAAAAAGGGGGAGGCATGTCAGAAATAAATTTTTAAAAATAGACCAATTTCTCAGAAAATGATTACTTTTAAAACTATTTCTTCATTAATATTGTTAAAACACAAGTTGTGATTGATATTTTTTATTTGAAAAGTCAGAAAAAGTTCTTTGCAAATATTTAATGCATTTAAGTATGGTAGAATATTGTCACTTTTTTGCTCGCACAACTTGGTTACACTATATTTAAAAATCAAATATTTAAAAAAGTGCTTGTCACATTTCACTGAAACTTTGCAAATGCATTCAGTATGTGTGTAGGAAGATACCTGTATAGTTCTTTATTTTTTCTAAGACAAAAAGTGACTCTTTAAAATGAAGCCATGGCAAAATGAAAAGTTTCTTGAAATAGCTTTAAACTACTTGAAGATCTTGTTAACTTTGCCATGAGAGGAATACACTACAAAAATCCTTCAAAATATGCATTTTTTTAAGTTATAGGTCCAAATTATGGAAAATTGGTCTTTTTGGCTGATTTTTATGTCCTATCTTGGAAAAAGTGTAGAAAATTTAGTAAAAATATCAAATATTAAACTTTGAGGGCTATATTTACCTAAATATGGTGGTAATAAGCACTTGAAATCAAGTTTTGTGTAGATTTGAGCAAAAATTAGGTTAGAAATGAGGAAAAACTCACTTTCATTACTGCGGTTAAGGCCATATCAGCATTCCCCTATGGCAACATGGAAAATCCATTATTGAGTACTTTTTTTGCTTTAGGTGCCCTTTACTGGTCATGTTTTAATGTGAAAACACTGTATTTACAAATTTAAAGCCAAATATATCACCTTTTGTGAAAATTTAAAGATTTAGGATTTTTGACATGTGATCAAGAAAAAGGGGGAGGCATGTCAGAAATAAATTTTTAAAAATAGACCAATTTCTCAGAAAATGATTACTTTTAAAACTATTTCTTCATTAATATTGTTAAAACACAAGTTGTGATTGATATTTTTTATTTGAAAAGTCAGAAAAAGTTCTTTGCAAATATTTAATGCATTTAAGTATGGTAGAATATTGTCACTTTTTTGCTCGCACAACTTGGTTACACTATATTTAAAAATCAAATATTTAAAAAAGTGCTTGTCACATTTCACTGAAACTTTGCAAATGCATTCAGTATGTGTGTAGGAAGATACCTGTATAGTTCTTTATTTTTTCTAAGACAAAAAGTGACCCTTTAGGTTACAGACCACCAATTCAACCAATGAGCATTCGGAACGTATGCAAAAATAGTCCTACGCAAAAATTACCCCTGTTCCTCATAGTGCTGTGAAAAAGTTCTCATCTTATTTAAAAAATTTAAACAGTTTCTGAAAGGAAAAACATTTCTGTACATTTTATAGGTGCATTTTGCTTCTTGTGATGTGAAGCCTAATCTCCATAATGATTTTTAAATATACCCCTATCTTGTGAAAACACTGGGATTTCCCATGCTATTTATAGACCCTTCACTTTCGGTGACCAGTACTGCACTGCAAGTCTGCTAACCCCACATGCCATTCTGAGGATTGTGAGCTGACATATGTAGAATCATGCTGATATATAGTCCTCTGCAGGTTAAAGTTAAGGTAAAGTCCAGAGAACCCATTGAATATTGTGAAATTAGCATAGAAGCCTATGGAAAGTGGAATTAGTGGTTTTTAGCCTTAAAATGAAGCCATGGCAAAATGAAACGTTTCTTGAAATAGCTTTAAACTACTTGAAGATCTTGTTAACTTTGCCATGAGAGGAATACACTACAAAAATCCTTCAAAATATGCATTTTTTTAAGTTATAGGTCAAAATTATGGAAAATTGGTCTTTTTGGCTGATTTTTATGTCCTATCTTGGAAAAAGTGTAGAAAATTTAGTAAAAATATCAAATATTAAACTTTGAGGGCTATATTTACCTAAATATGGTGGTAATAAGCACTTGAAATCAAGTTTTGTGTAGATTTGAGCAAAAATTAGGTTAGAAATGAGGAAAAACTCACTTTCATTACTGCGGTTAAGGCCATATCAGCATTCCCCTATGGCAACATGGAAAATCCATTATTGAGTACTTTTTTTGCTTTAGGTGCCCTTTACTGGTCATGTTTTAATGTGAAAACACTGTATTTACAAATTTAAAGCCAAATATATCACCTTTTGTGAAAATTTAAAGATTTAGGATTTTTGACATGTGATCAAGAAAAAGGGGGAGGCATGTCAGAAATAAATTTTTAAAAATAGACCAATTTCTCAGAAAATGATTACTTTTAAAACTATTTCTTCATTAATATTGTTAAAACACAAGTTGTGATTGATATTTTTTATTTGAAAAGTCAGAAAAAGTTCTTTGCAAATATTTAATGCATTTAAGTATGGTAGAATATTGTCACTTTTTTGCTCGCACAACTTGGTTACACTATATTTAAAAATCAAATATTTAAAAAAGTGCTTGTCACATTTCACTGAAACTTTGCAAATGCATTCAGTATGTGTGTAGGAAGATACCTGTATAGTTCTTTATTTTTTCTAAGACAAAAAGTGACCCTTTAGGTTACAGACCACCAATTCAACCAATGAGCATTCGGAACGTATGCAAAAATAGTCCTACGCAAAAATTACCCCTGTTCCTCATAGTGCTGTGAAAAAGTTCTCATCTTATTTAAAAAATTTAAACAGTTTCTGAAAGGAAAAACATTTCTGTACATTTTATAGGTGCATTTTGCTTCTTGTGATGTGAAGCCTAATCTCCATAATGATTTTTAAATATACCCCTATCTTGTGAAAACACTGGGATTTCCCATGCTATTTATAGACCCTTCACTTTCGGTGACCAGTACTGCACTGCAAGTCTGCTAACCCCACATGCCATTCTGAGGATTGTGAGCTGACATATGTAGAATCATGCTGATATATAGTCCTCTGCAGGTTAAAGTTAAGGTAAAGTCCAGAGAACCCATTGAATATTGTGAAATTAGCATAGAAGCCTATGGAAAGTGGAATTAGTGGTTTTTAGCCTTAAAATGAAGCCATGGCAAAATGAAAAGTTTCTTGAAATAGCTTTAAACTACTTGAAGATCTTGTTAACTTTGCCATGAGAGGAATACACTACAAAAATCCTTCAAAATATGCATTTTTTTAAGTTATAGGTCCAAATTATGGAAAATTGGTCTTTTTGGCTGATTTTTATGCCCTATCTTGGAAAAAGTGTAGAAAATTTAGTAAAAATATCAAATATTAAACTTTGAGGGCTATATTTACCTAAATATGGTGGTAATAAGCACTTGAAATCAAGTTTTGTGTAGATTTGAGCAAAAATTAGGTTAGAAATGAGGAAAAACTCACTTTCATTACTGCGGTTAAGGCCATATCAGCATTCCCCTATGGCAACATGGAAAATCCATTATTGAGTACTTTTTTTGCTTTAGGTGCCCTTTACTGGTCATGTTTTAATGTGAAAACACTGTATTTACAAATTTAAAGCCAAATATATCACCTTTTGTGAAAATTTAAAGATTTAGGATTTTTGACATGTGATCAAGAAAAAGGGGGAGGCATGTCAGAAATAAATTTTTAAAAATAGACCAATTTCTCAGAAAATGATTACTTTTAAAACTATTTCTTCATTAATATTGTTAAACACAAGTTGTGATTGATATTTTTTATTTGAAAAGTCAGAAAAAGTTCTTTGCAAATATTTAATGCATTTAAGTATGGTAGAATATTGTCACTTTTTTGCTCGCACAACTTGGTTACACTATATTTAAAAATCAAATATTTAAAAAAGTGCTTGTCACATTTCACTGAAACTTTGCAAATGCATTCAGTATGTGTGTAGGAAGATACCTGTATAGTTCTTTATTTTTTCTAAGACAAAAAGTGACCCTTTAGGTTACAGACCACCAATTCAACCAATGAGCATTCGGAACGTATGCAAAAATAGTCCTACGCAAAAATTACCCCTGTTCCTCATAGTGCTGTGAAAAAGTTCTCATCTTATTTAAAAAATTTAAACAGTTTCTGAAAGGAAAAACATTTCTGTACATTTTATAGGTGCATTTTGCTTCTTGTGATGTGAAGCCTAATCTCCATAATGATTTTTAAATATACCCCTATCTTGTGAAAACACTGGGATTTCCCATGCTATTTATAGACCCTTCACTTTCGGTGACCAGTACTGCACTGCAAGTCTGCTAACCCCACATGCCATTCTGAGGATTGTGAGCTGACATATGTAGAATCATGCTGATATATAGTCCTCTGCAGGTTAAAGTTAAGGTAAAGTCCAGAGAACCCATTGAATATTGTGAAATTAGCATAGAAGCCTATGGAAAGTGGAATTAGTGGTTTTTAGCCTTAAAATGAAGCCATGGCAAAATGAAAAGTTTCTTGAAATAGCTTTAAACTACTTGAAGATCTTGTTAACTTTGCCATGAGAGGAATACACTACAAAAATCCTTCAAAATATGCATTTTTTTAAGTTATAGGTCCAAATTATGGAAAATTGGTCTTTTTGGCTGATTTTTATGTCCTATCTTGGAAAAAGTGTAGAAAATTTAGTAAAAATATCAAATATTAAACTTTGAGGGCTATATTTACCTAAATATGGTGGTAATAAGCACTTGAAATCAAGTTTTGTGTAGATTTGAGCAAAAATTAGGTTAGAAATGAGGAAAAACTCACTTTCATTACTGCGGTTAAGGCCATATCAGCATTCCCCTATGGCAACATGGAAAATCCATTATTGAGTACTTTTTTTGCTTTAGGTGCCCTTTACTGGTCATGTTTTAATGTGAAAACACTGTATTTACAAATTTAAAGCCAAATATATCACCTTTTGTGAAAATTTAAAGATTTAGGATTTTTGACATGTGATCAAGAAAAAGGGGGAGGCATGTCAGAAATAAATTTTTAAAAATAGACCAATTTCTCAGAAAATGATTACTTTTAAAACTATTTCTTCATTAATATTGTTAAAACACAAGTTGTGATTGATATTTTTTATTTGAAAAGTCAGAAAAAGTTCTTTGCAAATATTTAATGCATTTAAGTATGGTAGAATATTGTCACTTTTTTGCTCGCACAACTTGGTTACACTATATTTAAAAATCAAATATTTAAAAAAGTGCTTGTCACATTTCACTGAAACTTTGCAAATGCATTCAGTATGTGTGTAGGAAGATACCTGTATAGTTCTTTATTTTTTCTAAGACAAAAAGTGACCCTTTAGGTTACAGACCACCAATTCAACCAATGAGCATTCGGAACGTATGCAAAAATAGTCCTACGCAAAAATTACCCCTGTTCCTCATAGTGCTGTGAAAAAGTTCTCATCTTATTTAAAAAATTTAAACAGTTTCTGAAAGGAAAAACATTTTTGTACATTTTATAGGTGCATTTTGCTTCTTGTGATGTGAAGCCTAATCTCCATAATGATTTTTAAATATACCCCTATCTTGTGAAAACACTGGGATTTCCCATGCTATTTATAGACCCTTCACTTTCGGTGACCAGTACTGCACTGCAAGTCTGCTAACCCCACATGCCATTCTGAGGATTGTGAGCTGACATATGTAGAATCATGCTGATATATAGTCCTCTGCAGGTTAAAGTTAAGGTAAAGTCCAGAGAACCCATTGAATATTGTGAAATTAGCATAGAAGCCTATGGAAAGTGGAATTAGTGGTTTTTAGCCTTAAAATGAAGCCATGGCAAAATGAAAAGTTTCTTGAAATAGCTTTAAACTACTTGAAGATCTTGTTAACTTTGCCATGAGAGGAATACACTACAAAAATCCTTCAAAATATGCATTTTTTTAAGTTATAGGTCCAAATTATGGAAAATTGGTCTTTTTGGCTGATTTTTATGTCCTATCTTGGAAAAAGTGTAGAAAATTTAGTAAAAATATCAAATATTAAACTTTGAGGGTTATATTTACCTAAATATGGTGGTAATAAGCACTTGAAATCAAGTTTTGTGTAGATTTGAGCAAAAATTAGGTTAGAAATGAGGAAAAACTCACTTTCATTACTGCGGTTAAGGCCATATCAGCATTCCCCTATGGCAACATGGAAAATCCATTATTGAGTACTTTTTTTGCTTTAGGTGCCCTTTACTGGTCATGTTTTAATGTGAAAACACTGTATTTACAAATTTAAAGCCAAATATATCACCTTTTGTGAAAATTTAAAGATTTAGGATTTTTGACATGTGATCAAGAAAAAGGGGGAGGCATGTCAGAAATAAATTTTTAAAAATAGACCAATTTCTCAGAAAATGATTACTTTTAAAACTATTTCTTCATTAATATTGTTAAAACACAAGTTGTGATTGATATTTTTTATTTGAAAAGTCAGAAAAAGTTCTTTGCAAATATTTAATGCATTTAAGTATGGTAGAATATTGTCACTTTTTTGCTCGCACAACTTGGTTACACTATATTTAAAAATCAAATATTTAAAAAAGTGCTTGTCACATTTCACTGAAACTTTGCAAATGCATTCAGTATGTGTGTAGGAAGATACCTGTATAGTTCTTTATTTTTTCTAAGACAAAAAGTGACCCTTTAGGTTACAGACCACCAATTCAACCAATGAGCATTCGGAACGTATGCAAAAATAGTCCTACGCAAAAATTACCCCTGTTCCTCATAGTGCTGTGAAAAAGTTCTCATCTTATTTAAAAAATTTAAACAGTTTCTGAAAGGAAAAACATTTCTGTACATTTTATAGGTGCATTTTGCTTCTTGTGATGTGAAGCCTAATCTCCATAATGATTTTTAAATATACCCCTATCTTGTGAAAACACTGGGATTTCCCATGCTATTTATAGACCCTTCACTTTCGGTGACCAGTACTGCACTGCAAGTCTGCTAACCCCACATGCCATTCTGAGGATTGTGAGCTGACATATGTAGAATCATGCTGATATATAGTCCTCTGCAGGTTAAAGTTAAGGTAAAGTCCAGAGAACCCATTGAATATTGTGAAATTAGCATAGAAGCCTATGGAAAGTGGAATTAGTGGTTTTTAGCCTTAAAATGAAGCCATGGCAAAATGAAAAGTTTCTTGAAATAGCTTTAAACTACTTGAAGATCTTGTTAACTTTGCCATGAGAGGAATACACTACAAAAATCCTTCAAAATATGCATTTTTTTAAGTTATAGGTCCAAATTATGGAAAATTGGTCTTTTTGGCTGATTTTTATGTCCTATCTTGGAAAAAGTGTAGAAAATTTAGTAAAAATATCAAATATTAAACTTTGAGGGCTATATTTACCTAAATATGGTGGTAATAAGCACTTGAAATCAAGTTTTGTGTAGATTTGAGCAAAAATTAGGTTAGAAATGAGGAAAAACTCACTTTCATTACTGCGGTTAAGGCCATATCAGCATTCCCCTATGGCAACATGGAAAATCCATTATTGAGTACTTTTTTTGCTTTAGGTGCCCTTTACTGGTCATGTTTTAATGTGAAAACACTGTATTTACAAATTTAAAGCCAAATATATCACCTTTTGTGAAAATTTAAAGATTTAGGATTTTTGACATGTGATCAAGAAAAAGGGGGAGGCATGTCAGAAATAAATTTTTAAAAATAGACCAATTTCTCAGAAAATGATTACTTTTAAAACTATTTCTTCATTAATATTGTTAAAACACAAGTTGTGATTGATATTTTTTATTTGAAAAGTCAGAAAAAGTTCTTTGCAAATATTTAATGCATTTAAGTATGGTAGAATATTGTCACTTTTTTGCTCGCACAACTTGGTTACACTATATTTAAAAATCAAATATTTAAAAAAGTGCTTGTCACATTTCACTGAAACTTTGCAAATGCATTCAGTATGTGTGTAGGAAGATACCTGTATAGTTCTTTATTTTTTCTAAGACAAAAAGTGACCCTTTAGGTTACAGACCACCAATTCAACCAATGAGCATTCGGAACGTATGCAAAAATAGTCCTACGCAAAAATTACCCCTGTTCCTCATAGTGCTGTGAAAAAGTTCTCATCTTATTTAAAAAATTTAAACAGTTTCTGAAAGGAAAAACATTTCTGTACATTTTATAGGTGCATTTTGCTTCTTGTGATGTGAAGCCTAATCTCCATAATGATTTTTAAATATACCCCTATCTTGTGAAAACACTGGGATTTCCCATGCTATTTATAGACCCTTCACTTTCGGTGACCAGTACTGCACTGCAAGTCTGCTAACCCCACATGCCATTCTGAGGATTGTGAGCTGACATATGTAGAATCATGCTGATATATAGTCCTCTGCAGGTTAAAGTTAAGGTAAAGTCCAGAGAACCCATTGAATATTGTGAAATTAGCATAGAAGCCTATGGAAAGTGGAATTAGTGGTTTTTAGCCTTAAAATGAAGCCATGGCAAAATGAAAAGTTTCTTGAAATAGCTTTAAACTACTTGAAGATCTTGTTAACTTTGCCATGAGAGGAATACACTACAAAAATCCTTCAAAATATGCATTTTTTTAAGTTATAGGTCCAAATTATGGAAAATTGGTCTTTTTGGCTGATTTTTATGTCCTATCTTGGAAAAAGTGTAGAAAATTTAGTAAAAATATCAAATATTAAACTTTGAGGGCTATATTTACCTAAATATGGTGGTAATAAGCACTTGAAATCAAGTTTTGTGTAGATTTGAGCAAAAATTAGGTTAGAAATGAGGAAAAACTCACTTTCATTACTGCGGTTAAGGCCATATCAGCATTCCCCTATGGCAACATGGAAAATCCATTATTGAGTACTTTTTTTGCTTTAGGTGCCCTTTACTGGTCATGTTTTAATGTGAAAACACTGTATTTACAAATTTAAAGCCAAATATATCACCTTTTGTGAAAATTTAAAGATTTAGGATTTTTGACATGTGATCAAGAAAAAGGGGGAGGCATGTCAGAAATAAATTTTTAAAAATAGACCAATTTCTCAGAAAATGATTACTTTTAAAACTATTTCTTCATTAATATTGTTAAAACACAAGTTGTGATTGATATTTTTTATTTGAAAAGTCAGAAAAAGTTCTTTGCAAATATTTAATGCATTTAAGTATGGTAGAATATTGTCACTTTTTTGCTCGCACAACTTGGTTACACTATATTTAAAAATCAAATATTTAAAAAAGTGCTTGTCACATTTCACTGAAACTTTGCAAATGCATTCAGTATGTGTGTAGGAAGATACCTGTATAGTTCTTTATTTTTTCTAAGACAAAAAGTGACCCTTTAGGTTACAGACCACCAATTCAACCAATGAGCATTCGGAACGTATGCAAAAATAGTCCTACGCAAAAATTACCCCTGTTCCTCATAGTGCTGTGAAAAAGTTCTCATCTTATTTAAAAAATTTAAACAGTTTCTGAAAGGAAAAACATTTCTGTACATTTTATAGGTGCATTTTGCTTCTTGTGATGTGAAGCCTAATCTCCATAATGATTTTTAAATATACCCCTATCTTGTGAAAACACTGGGATTTCCCATGCTATTTATAGACCCTTCACTTTCGGTGACCAGTACTGCACTGCAAGTCTGCTAACCCCACATGCCATTCTGAGGATTGTGAGCTGACATATGTAGAATCATGCTGATATATAGTCCTCTGCAGGTTAAAGTTAAGGTAAAGTCCAGAGAACCCATTGAATATTGTGAAATTAGCATAGAAGCCTATGGAAAGTGGAATTAGTGGTTTTTAGCCTTAAAATGAAGCCATGGCAAAATGAAAAGTTTCTTGAAATAGCTTTAAACTACTTGAAGATCTTGTTAACTTTGCCATGAGAGGAATACACTACAAAAATCCTTCAAAATATGCATTTTTTTAAGTTATAGGTCCAAATTATGGAAAATTGGTCTTTTTGGCTGATTTTTATGTCCTATCTTGGAAAAAGTGTAGAAAATTTAGTAAAAATATCAAATATTAAACTTTGAGGGCTATATTTACCTAAATATGGTGGTAATAAGCACTTGAAATCAAGTTTTGTGTAGATTTGAGCAAAAATTAGGTTAGAAATGAGGAAAAACTCACTTTCATTACTGCGGTTAAGGCCATATCAGCATTCCCCTATGGCAACATGGAAAATCCATTATTGAGTACTTTTTTTGCTTTAGGTGCCCTTTACTGGTCATGTTTTAATGTGAAAACACTGTATTTACAAATTTAAAGCCAAATATATCACCTTTTGTGAAAATTTAAAGATTTAGGATTTTTGACATGTGATCAAGAAAAAGGGGGAGGCATGTCAGAAATAAATTTTTAAAAATAGACCAATTTCTCAGAAAATGATTACTTTTAAAACTATTTCTTCATTAATATTGTTAAAACACAAGTTGTGATTGATATTTTTTATTTGAAAAGTCAGAAAAAGTTCTTTGCAAATATTTAATGCATTTAAGTATGGTAGAATATTGTCACTTTTTTGCTCGCACAACTTGGTTACACTATATTTAAAAATCAAATATTTAAAAAAGTGCTTGTCACATTTCACTGAAACTTTGCAAATGCATTCAGTATGTGTGTAGGAAGATACCTGTATAGTTCTTTATTTTTTCTAAGACAAAAAGTGACCCTTTAGGTTACAGACCACCAATTCAACCAATGAGCATTCGGAACGTATGCAAAAATAGTCCTACGCAAAAATTACCCCTGTTCCTCATAGTGCTGTGAAAAAGTTCTCATCTTATTTAAAAAATTTAAACAGTTTCTGAAAGGAAAAACATTTTTGTACATTTTATAGGTGCATTTTGCTTCTTGTGATGTGAAGCCTAATCTCCATAATGATTTTTAAATATACCCCTATCTTGTGAAAACACTGGGATTTCCCATGCTATTTATAGACCCTTCACTTTCGGTGACCAGTACTGCACTGCAAGTCTGCTAACCCCACATGCCATTCTGAGGATTGTGAGCTGACATATGTAGAATCATGCTGATATATAGTCCTCTGCAGGTTAAAGTTAAGGTAAAGTCCAGAGAACCCATTGAATATTGTGAAATTAGCATAGAAGCCTATGGAAAGTGGAATTAGTGGTTTTTAGCCTTAAAATGAAGCCATGGCAAAATGAAAAGTTTCTTGAAATAGCTTTAAACTACTTGAAGATCTTGTTAACTTTGCCATGAGAGGAATACACTACAAAAATCCTTCAAAATATGCATTTTTTTAAGTTATAGGTCCAAATTATGGAAAATTGGTCTTTTTGGCTGATTTTTATGTCCTATCTTGGAAAAAGTGTAGAAAATTTAGTAAAAATATCAAATATTAAACTTTGAGGGTTATATTTACCTAAATATGGTGGTAATAAGCACTTGAAATCAAGTTTTGTGTAGATTTGAGCAAAAATTAGGTTAGAAATGAGGAAAAACTCACTTTCATTACTGCGGTTAAGGCCATATCAGCATTCCCCTATGGCAACATGGAAAATCCATTATTGAGTACTTTTTTTGCTTTAGGTGCCCTTTACTGGTCATGTTTTAATGTGAAAACACTGTATTTACAAATTTAAAGCCAAATATATCACCTTTTGTGAAAATTTAAAGATTTAGGATTTTTGACATGTGATCAAGAAAAAGGGGGAGGCATGTCAGAAATAAATTTTTAAAAATAGACCAATTTCTCAGAAAATGATTACTTTTAAAACTATTTCTTCATTAATATTGTTAAAACACAAGTTGTGATTGATATTTTTTATTTGAAAAGTCAGAAAAAGTTCTTTGCAAATATTTAATGCATTTAAGTATGGTAGAATATTGTCACTTTTTTGCTCGCACAACTTGGTTACACTATATTTAAAAATCAAATATTTAAAAAAGTGCTTGTCACATTTCACTGAAACTTTGCAAATGCATTCAGTATGTGTGTAGGAAGATACCTGTATAGTTCTTTATTTTTTCTAAGACAAAAAGTGACCCTTTAGGTTACAGACCACCAATTCAACCAATGAGCATTCGGAACGTATGCAAAAATAGTCCTACGCAAAAATTACCCCTGTTCCTCATAGTGCTGTGAAAAAGTTCTCATCTTATTTAAAAAATTTAAACAGTTTCTGAAAGGAAAAACATTTCTGTACATTTTATAGGTGCATTTTGCTTCTTGTGATGTGAAGCCTAATCTCCATAATGATTTTTAAATATACCCCTATCTTGTGAAAACACTGGGATTTCCCATGCTATTTATAGACCCTTCACTTTCGGTGACCAGTACTGCACTGCAAGTCTGCTAACCCCACATGCCATTCTGAGGATTGTGAGCTGACATATGTAGAATCATGCTGATATATAGTCCTCTGCAGGTTAAAGTTAAGGTAAAGTCCAGAGAACCCATTGAATATTGTGAAATTAGCATAGAAGCCTATGGAAAGTGGAATTAGTGGTTTTTAGCCTTAAAATGAAGCCATGGCAAAATGAAAAGTTTCTTGAAATAGCTTTAAACTACTTGAAGATCTTGTTAACTTTGCCATGAGAGGAATACACTACAAAAATCCTTCAAAATATGCATTTTTTTAAGTTATAGGTCCAAATTATGGAAAATTGGTCTTTTTGGCTGATTTTTATGTCCTATCTTGGAAAAAGTGTAGAAAATTTAGTAAAAATATCAAATATTAAACTTTGAGGGCTATATTTACCTAAATATGGTGGTAATAAGCACTTGAAATCAAGTTTTGTGTAGATTTGAGCAAAAATTAGGTTAGAAATGAGGAAAAACTCACTTTCATTACTGCGGTTAAGGCCATATCAGCATTCCCCTATGGCAACATGGAAAATCCATTATTGAGTACTTTTTTTGCTTTAGGTGCCCTTTACTGGTCATGTTTTAATGTGAAAACACTGTATTTACAAATTTAAAGCCAAATATATCACCTTTTGTGAAAATTTAAAGATTTAGGATTTTTGACATGTGATCAAGAAAAAGGGGGAGGCATGTCAGAAATAAATTTTTAAAAATAGACCAATTTCTCAGAAAATGATTACTTTTAAAACTATTTCTTCATTAATATTGTTAAAACACAAGTTGTGATTGATATTTTTTATTTGAAAAGTCAGAAAAAGTTCTTTGCAAATATTTAATGCATTTAAGTATGGTAGAATATTGTCACTTTTTTGCTCGCACAACTTGGTTACACTATATTTAAAAATCAAATATTTAAAAAAGTGCTTGTCACATTTCACTGAAACTTTGCAAATGCATTCAGTATGTGTGTAGGAAGATACCTGTATAGTTCTTTATTTTTTCTAAGACAAAAAGTGACCCTTTAGGTTACAGACCACCAATTCAACCAATGAGCATTCGGAACGTATGCAAAAATAGTCCTACGCAAAAATTACCCCTGTTCCTCATAGTGCTGTGAAAAAGTTCTCATCTTATTTAAAAAATTTAAACAGTTTCTGAAAGGAAAAACATTTCTGTACATTTTATAGGTGCATTTTGCTTCTTGTGATGTGAAGCCTAATCTCCATAATGATTTTTAAATATACCCCTATCTTGTGAAAACACTGGGATTTCCCATGCTATTTATAGACCCTTCACTTTCGGTGACCAGTACTGCACTGCAAGTCTGCTAACCCCACATGCCATTCTGAGGATTGTGAGCTGACATATGTAGAATCATGCTGATATATAGTCCTCTGCAGGTTAAAGTTAAGGTAAAGTCCAGAGAACCCATTGAATATTGTGAAATTAGCATAGAAGCCTATGGAAAGTGGAATTAGTGGTTTTTAGCCTTAAAATGAAGCCATGGCAAAATGAAAAGTTTCTTGAAATAGCTTTAAACTACTTGAAGATCTTGTTAACTTTGCCATGAGAGGAATACACTACAAAAATCCTTCAAAATATGCATTTTTTTAAGTTATAGGTCCAAATTATGGAAAATTGGTCTTTTTGGCTGATTTTTATGTCCTATCTTGGAAAAAGTGTAGAAAATTTAGTAAAAATATCAAATATTAAACTTTGAGGGCTATATTTACCTAAATATGGTGGTAATAAGCACTTGAAATCAAGTTTTGTGTAGATTTGAGCAAAAATTAGGTTAGAAATGAGGAAAAACTCACTTTCATTACTGCGGTTAAGGCCATATCAGCATTCCCCTATGGCAACATGGAAAATCCATTATTGAGTACTTTTTTTGCTTTAGGTGCCCTTTACTGGTCATGTTTTAATGTGAAAACACTGTATTTACAAATTTAAAGCCAAATATATCACCTTTTGTGAAAATTTAAAGATTTAGGATTTTTGACATGTGATCAAGAAAAAGGGGGAGGCATGTCAGAAATAAATTTTTAAAAATAGACCAATTTCTCAGAAAATGATTACTTTTAAAACTATTTCTTCATTAATATTGTTAAAACACAAGTTGTGATTGATATTTTTTATTTGAAAAGTCAGAAAAAGTTCTTTGCAAATATTTAATGCATTTAAGTATGGTAGAATATTGTCACTTTTTTGCTCGCACAACTTGGTTACACTATATTTAAAAATCAAATATTTAAAAAAGTGCTTGTCACATTTCACTGAAACTTTGCAAATGCATTCAGTATGTGTGTAGGAAGATACCTGTATAGTTCTTTATTTTTTCTAAGACAAAAAGTGACCCTTTAGGTTACAGACCACCAATTCAACCAATGAGCATTCGGAACGTATGCAAAAATAGTCCTACGCAAAAATTACCCCTGTTCCTCATAGTGCTGTGAAAAAGTTCTCATCTTATTTAAAAAATTTAAACAGTTTCTGAAAGGAAAAACATTTCTGTACATTTTATAGGTGCATTTTGCTTCTTGTGATGTGAAGCCTAATCTCCATAATGATTTTTAAATATACCCCTATCTTGTGAAAACACTGGGATTTCCCATGCTATTTATAGACCCTTCACTTTCGGTGACCAGTACTGCACTGCAAGTCTGCTAACCCCACATGCCATTCTGAGGATTGTGAGCTGACATATGTAGAATCATGCTGATATATAGTCCTCTGCAGGTTAAAGTTAAGGTAAAGTCCAGAGAACCCATTGAATATTGTGAAATTAGCATAGAAGCCTATGGAAAGTGGAATTAGTGGTTTTTAGCCTTAAAATGAAGCCATGGCAAAATGAAAAGTTTCTTGAAATAGCTTTAAACTACTTGAAGATCTTGTTAACTTTGCCATGAGAGGAATACACTACAAAAATCCTTCAAAATATGCATTTTTTTAAGTTATAGGTCCAAATTATGGAAAATTGGTCTTTTTGGCTGATTTTTATGTCCTATCTTGGAAAAAGTGTAGAAAATTTAGTAAAAATATCAAATATTAAACTTTGAGGGCTATATTTACCTAAATATGGTGGTAATAAGCACTTGAAATCAAGTTTTGTGTAGATTTGAGCAAAAATTAGGTTAGAAATGAGGAAAAACTCACTTTCATTACTGCGGTTAAGGCCATATCAGCATTCCCCTATGGCAACATGGAAAATCCATTATTGAGTACTTTTTTTGCTTTAGGTGCCCTTTACTGGTCATGTTTTAATGTGAAAACACTGTATTTACAAATTTAAAGCCAAATATATCACCTTTTGTGAAAATTTAAAGATTTAGGATTTTTGACATGTGATCAAGAAAAAGGGGGAGGCATGTCAGAAATAAATTTTTAAAAATAGACCAATTTCTCAGAAAATGATTACTTTTAAAACTATTTCTTCATTAATATTGTTAAAACACAAGTTGTGATTGATATTTTTTATTTGAAAAGTCAGAAAAAGTTCTTTGCAAATATTTAATGCATTTAAGTATGGTAGAATATTGTCACTTTTTTGCTCGCACAACTTGGTTACACTATATTTAAAAATCAAATATTTAAAAAAGTGCTTGTCACATTTCACTGAAACTTTGCAAATGCATTCAGTATGTGTGTAGGAAGATACCTGTATAGTTCTTTATTTTTTCTAAGACAAAAAGTGACCCTTTAGGTTACAGACCACCAATTCAACCAATGAGCATTCGGAACGTATGCAAAAATAGTCCTACGCAAAAATTACCCCTGTTCCTCATAGTGCTGTGAAAAAGTTCTCATCTTATTTAAAAAATTTAAACAGTTTCTGAAAGGAAAAACATTTCTGTACATTTTATAGGTGCATTTTGCTTCTTGTGATGTGAAGCCTAATCTCCATAATGATTTTTAAATATACCCCTATCTTGTGAAAACACTGGGATTTCCCATGCTATTTATAGACCCTTCACTTTCGGTGACCAGTACTGCACTGCAAGTCTGCTAACCCCACATGCCATTCTGAGGATTGTGAGCTGACATATGTAGAATCATGCTGATATATAGTCCTCTGCAGGTTAAAGTTAAGGTAAAGTCCAGAGAACCCATTGAATATTGTGAAATTAGCATAGAAGCCTATGGAAAGTGGAATTAGTGGTTTTTAGCCTTAAAATGAAGCCATGGCAAAATGAAAAGTTTCTTGAAATAGCTTTAAACTACTTGAAGATCTTGTTAACTTTGCCATGAGAGGAATACACTACAAAAATCCTTCAAAATATGCATTTTTTTAAGTTATAGGTCCAAATTATGGAAAATTGGTCTTTTTGGCTGATTTTTATGTCCTATCTTGGAAAAAGTGTAGAAAATTTAGTAAAAATATCAAATATTAAACTTTGAGGGCTATATTTACCTAAATATGGTGGTAATAAGCACTTGAAATCAAGTTTTGTGTAGATTTGAGCAAAAATTAGGTTAGAAATGAGGAAAAACTCACTTTCATTACTGCGGTTAAGGCCATATCAGCATTCCCCTATGGCAACATGGAAAATCCATTATTGAGTACTTTTTTTGCTTTAGGTGCCCTTTACTGGTCATGTTTTAATGTGAAAACACTGTATTTACAAATTTAAAGCCAAATATATCACCTTTTGTGAAAATTTAAAGATTTAGGATTTTTGACATGTGATCAAGAAAAAGGGGGAGGCATGTCAGAAATAAATTTTTAAAAATAGACCAATTTCTCAGAAAATGATTACTTTTAAAACTATTTCTTCATTAATATTGTTAAAACACAAGTTGTGATTGATATTTTTTATTTGAAAAGTCAGAAAAAGTTCTTTGCAAATATTTAATGCATTTAAGTATGGTAGAATATTGTCACTTTTTTGCTCGCACAACTTGGTTACACTATATTTAAAAATCAAATATTTAAAAAAGTGCTTGTCACATTTCACTGAAACTTTGCAAATGCATTCAGTATGTGTGTAGGAAGATACCTGTATAGTTCTTTATTTTTTCTAAGACAAAAAGTGACCCTTTAGGTTACAGACCACCAATTCAACCAATGAGCATTCGGAACGTATGCAAAAATAGTCCTACGCAAAAATTACCCCTGTTCCTCATAGTGCTGTGAAAAAGTTCTCATCTTATTTAAAAAATTTAAACAGTTTCTGAAAGGAAAAACATTTCTGTACATTTTATAGGTGCATTTTGCTTCTTGTGATGTGAAGCCTAATCTCCATAATGATTTTTAAATATACCCCTATCTTGTGAAAACACTGGGATTTCCCATGCTATTTATAGACCCTTCACTTTCGGTGACCAGTACTGCACTGCAAGTCTGCTAACCCCACATGCCATTCTGAGGATTGTGAGCTGACATATGTAGAATCATGCTGATATATAGTCCTCTGCAGGTTAAAGTTAAGGTAAAGTCCAGAGAACCCATTGAATATTGTGAAATTAGCATAGAAGCCTATGGAAAGTGGAATTAGTGGTTTTTAGCCTTAAAATGAAGCCATGGCAAAATGAAAAGTTTCTTGAAATAGCTTTAAACTACTTGAAGATCTTGTTAACTTTGCCATGAGAGGAATACACTACAAAAATCCTTCAAAATATGCATTTTTTTAAGTTATAGGTCCAAATTATGGAAAATTGGTCTTTTTGGCTGATTTTTATGTCCTATCTTGGAAAAAGTGTAGAAAATTTAGTAAAAATATCAAATATTAAACTTTGAGGGCTATATTTACCTAAATATGGTGGTAATAAGCACTTGAAATCAAGTTTTGTGTAGATTTGAGCAAAAATTAGGTTAGAAATGAGGAAAAACTCACTTTCATTACTGCGGTTAAGGCCATATCAGCATTCCCCTATGGCAACATGGAAAATCCATTATTGAGTACTTTTTTTGCTTTAGGTGCCCTTTACTGGTCATGTTTTAATGTGAAAACACTGTATTTACAAATTTAAAGCCAAATATATCACCTTTTGTGAAAATTTAAAGATTTAGGATTTTTGACATGTGATCAAGAAAAAGGGGGAGGCATGTCAGAAATAAATTTTTAAAAATAGACCAATTTCTCAGAAAATGATTACTTTTAAAACTATTTCTTCATTAATATTGTTAAAACACAAGTTGTGATTGATATTTTTTATTTGAAAAGTCAGAAAAAGTTCTTTGCAAATATTTAATGCATTTAAGTATGGTAGAATATTGTCACTTTTTTGCTCGCACAACTTGGTTACACTATATTTAAAAATCAAATATTTAAAAAAGTGCTTGTCACATTTCACTGAAACTTTGCAAATGCATTCAGTATGTGTGTAGGAAGATACCTGTATAGTTCTTTATTTTTTCTAAGACAAAAAGTGACCCTTTAGGTTACAGACCACCAATTCAACCAATGAGCATTCGGAACGTATGCAAAAATAGTCCTACGCAAAAATTACCCCTGTTCCTCATAGTGCTGTGAAAAAGTTCTCATCTTATTTAAAAAATTTAAACAGTTTCTGAAAGGAAAAACATTTCTGTACATTTTATAGGTGCATTTTGCTTCTTGTGATGTGAAGCCTAATCTCCATAATGATTTTTAAATATACCCCTATCTTGTGAAAACACTGGGATTTCCCATGCTATTTATAGACCCTTCACTTTCGGTGACCAGTACTGCACTGCAAGTCTGCTAACCCCACATGCCATTCTGAGGATTGTGAGCTGACATATGTAGAATCATGCTGATATATAGTCCTCTGCAGGTTAAAGTTAAGGTAAAGTCCAGAGAACCCATTGAATATTGTGAAATTAGCATAGAAGCCTATGGAAAGTGGAATTAGTGGTTTTTAGCCTTAAAATGAAGCCATGGCAAAATGAAAAGTTTCTTGAAATAGCTTTAAACTACTTGAAGATCTTGTTAACTTTGCCATGAGAGGAATACACTACAAAAATCCTTCAAAATATGCATTTTTTTAAGTTATAGGTCCAAATTATGGAAAATTGGTCTTTTTGGCTGATTTTTATGTCCTATCTTGGAAAAAGTGTAGAAAATTTAGTAAAAATATCAAATATTAAACTTTGAGGGCTATATTTACCTAAATATGGTGGTAATAAGCACTTGAAATCAAGTTTTGTGTAGATTTGAGCAAAAATTAGGTTAGAAATGAGGAAAAACTCACTTTCATTACTGCGGTTAAGGCCATATCAGCATTCCCCTATGGCAACATGGAAAATCCATTATTGAGTACTTTTTTTGCTTTAGGTGCCCTTTACTGGTCATGTTTTAATGTGAAAACACTGTATTTACAAATTTAAAGCCAAATATATCACCTTTTGTGAAAATTTAAAGATTTAGGATTTTTGACATGTGATCAAGAAAAAGGGGGAGGCATGTCAGAAATAAATTTTTAAAAATAGACCAATTTCTCAGAAAATGATTACTTTTAAAACTATTTCTTCATTAATATTGTTAAAACACAAGTTGTGATTGATATTTTTTATTTGAAAAGTCAGAAAAAGTTCTTTGCAAATATTTAATGCATTTAAGTATGGTAGAATATTGTCACTTTTTTGCTCGCACAACTTGGTTACACTATATTTAAAAATCAAATATTTAAAAAAGTGCTTGTCACATTTCACTGAAACTTTGCAAATGCATTCAGTATGTGTGTAGGAAGATACCTGTATAGTTCTTTATTTTTTCTAAGACAAAAAGTGACCCTTTAGGTTACAGACCACCAATTCAACCAATGAGCATTCGGAACGTATGCAAAAATAGTCCTACGCAAAAATTACCCCTGTTCCTCATAGTGCTGTGAAAAAGTTCTCATCTTATTTAAAAAATTTAAACAGTTTCTGAAAGGAAAAACATTTCTGTACATTTTATAGGTGCATTTTGCTTCTTGTGATGTGAAGCCTAATCTCCATAATGATTTTTAAATATACCCCTATCTTGTGAAAACACTGGGATTTCCCATGCTATTTATAGACCCTTCACTTTCGGTGACCAGTACTGCACTGCAAGTCTGCTAACCCCACATGCCATTCTGAGGATTGTGAGCTGACATATGTAGAATCATGCTGATATATAGTCCTCTGCAGGTTAAAGTTAAGGTAAAGTCCAGAGAACCCATTGAATATTGTGAAATTAGCATAGAAGCCTATGGAAAGTGGAATTAGTGGTTTTTAGCCTTAAAATGAAGCCATGGCAAAATGAAAAGTTTCTTGAAATAGCTTTAAACTACTTGAAGATCTTGTTAACTTTGCCATGAGAGGAATACACTACAAAAATCCTTCAAAATATGCATTTTTTTAAGTTATAGGTCCAAATTATGGAAAATTGGTCTTTTTGGCTGATTTTTATGTCCTATCTTGGAAAAAGTGTAGAAAATTTAGTAAAAATATCAAATATTAAACTTTGAGGGCTATATTTACCTAAATATGGTGGTAATAAGCACTTGAAATCAAGTTTTGTGTAGATTTGAGCAAAAATTAGGTTAGAAATGAGGAAAAACTCACTTTCATTACTGCGGTTAAGGCCATATCAGCATTCCCCTATGGCAACATGGAAAATCCATTATTGAGTACTTTTTTTGCTTTAGGTGCCCTTTACTGGTCATGTTTTAATGTGAAAACACTGTATTTACAAATTTAAAGCCAAATATATCACCTTTTGTGAAAATTTAAAGATTTAGGATTTTTGACATGTGATCAAGAAAAAGGGGGAGGCATGTCAGAAATAAATTTTTAAAAATAGACCAATTTCTCAGAAAATGATTACTTTTAAAACTATTTCTTCATTAATATTGTTAAAACACAAGTTGTGATTGATATTTTTTATTTGAAAAGTCAGAAAAAGTTCTTTGCAAATATTTAATGCATTTAAGTATGGTAGAATATTGTCACTTTTTTGCTCGCACAACTTGGTTACACTATATTTAAAAATCAAATATTTAAAAAAGTGCTTGTCACATTTCACTGAAACTTTGCAAATGCATTCAGTATGTGTGTAGGAAGATACCTGTATAGTTCTTTATTTTTTCTAAGACAAAAAGTGACCCTTTAGGTTACAGACCACCAATTCAACCAATGAGCATTCGGAACGTATGCAAAAATAGTCCTACGCAAAAATTACCCCTGTTCCTCATAGTGCTGTGAAAAAGTTCTCATCTTATTTAAAAAATTTAAACAGTTTCTGAAAGGAAAAACATTTCTGTACATTTTATAGGTGCATTTTGCTTCTTGTGATGTGAAGCCTAATCTCCATAATGATTTTTAAATATACCCCTATCTTGTGAAAACACTGGGATTTCCCATGCTATTTATAGACCCTTCACTTTCGGTGACCAGTACTGCACTGCAAGTCTGCTAACCCCACATGCCATTCTGAGGATTGTGAGCTGACATATGTAGAATCATGCTGATATATAGTCCTCTGCAGGTTAAAGTTAAGGTAAAGTCCAGAGAACCCATTGAATATTGTGAAATTAGCATAGAAGCCTATGGAAAGTGGAATTAGTGGTTTTTAGCCTTAAAATGAAGCCATGGCAAAATGAAAAGTTTCTTGAAATAGCTTTAAACTACTTGACGATCTTGTTAACTTTGCCATGAGAGGAATACACTACAAAAATCCTTCAAAATATGCATTTTTTTAAGTTATAGGTCCAAATTATGGAAAATTGGTCTTTTTGGCTGATTTTTATGTCCTATCTTGGAAAAAGTGTAGAAAATTTAGTAAAAATATCAAATATTAAACTTTGAGGGCTATATTTACCTAAATATGGTGGTAATAAGCACTTGAAATCAAGTTTTGTGTAGATTTGAGCAAAAATTAGGTTAGAAATGAGGAAAAACTCACTTTCATTACTGCGGTTAAGGCCATATCAGCATTCCCCTATGGCAACATGGAAAATCCATTATTGAGTACTTTTTTTGCTTTAGGTGCCCTTTACTGGTCATGTTTTAATGTGAAAACACTGTATTTACAAATTTAAAGCCAAATATATCACCTTTTGTGAAAATTTAAAGATTTAGGATTTTTGACATGTGATCAAGAAAAAGGGGGAGGCATGTCAGAAATAAATTTTTAAAAATAGACCAATTTCTCAGAAAATGATTACTTTTAAAACTATTTCTTCATTAATATTGTTAAAACACAAGTTGTGATTGATATTTTTTATTTGAAAAGTCAGAAAAAGTTCTTTGCAAATATTTAATGCATTTAAGTATGGTAGAATATTGTCACTTTTTTGCTCGCACAACTTGGTTACACTATATTTAAAAATCAAATATTTAAAAAAGTGCTTGTCACATTTCACTGAAACTTTGCAAATGCATTCAGTATGTGTGTAGGAAGATACCTGTATAGTTCTTTATTTTTTCTAAGACAAAAAGTGACCCTTTAGGTTACAGACCACCAATTCAACCAATGAGCATTCGGAACGTATGCAAAAATAGTCCTACGCAAAAATTACCCCTGTTCCTCATAGTGCTGTGAAAAAGTTCTCATCTTATTTAAAAAATTTAAACAGTTTCTGAAAGGAAAAACATTTCTGTACATTTTATAGGTGCATTTTGCTTCTTGTGATGTGAAGCCTAATCTCCATAATGATTTTTAAATATACCCCTATCTTGTGAAAACACTGGGATTTCCCATGCTATTTATAGACCCTTCACTTTCGGTGACCAGTACTGCACTGCAAGTCTGCTAACCCCACATGCCATTCTGAGGATTGTGAGCTGACATATGTAGAATCATGCTGATATATAGTCCTCTGCAGGTTAAAGTTAAGGTAAAGTCCAGAGAACCCATTGAATATTGTGAAATTAGCATAGAAGCCTATGGAAAGTGGAATTAGTGGTTTTTAGCCTTAAAATGAAGCCATGGCAAAATGAAAAGTTTCTTGAAATAGCTTTAAACTACTTGAAGATCTTGTTAACTTTGCCATGAGAGGAATACACTACAAAAATCCTTCAAAATATGCATTTTTTTAAGTTATAGGTCCAAATTATGGAAAATTGGTCTTTTTGGCTGATTTTTATGTCCTATCTTGGAAAAAGTGTAGAAAATTTAGTAAAAATATCAAATATTAAACTTTGAGGGCTATATTTACCTAAATATGGTGGTAATAAGCACTTGAAATCAAGTTTTGTGTAGATTTGAGCAAAAATTAGGTTAGAAATGAGGAAAAACTCACTTTCATTACTGCGGTTAAGGCCATATCAGCATTCCCCTATGGCAACATGGAAAATCCATTATTGAGTACTTTTTTTGCTTTAGGTGCCCTTTACTGGTCATGTTTTAATGTGAAAACACTGTATTTACAAATTTAAAGCCAAATATATCACCTTTTGTGAAAATTTAAAGATTTAGGATTTTTGACATGTGATCAAGAAAAAGGGGGAGGCATGTCAGAAATAAATTTTTAAAAATAGACCAATTTCTCAGAAAATGATTACTTTTAAAACTATTTCTTCATTAATATTGTTAAAACACAAGTTGTGATTGATATTTTTTATTTGAAAAGTCAGAAAAAGTTCTTTGCAAATATTTAATGCATTTAAGTATGGTAGAATATTGTCACTTTTTTGCTCGCACAACTTGGTTACACTATATTTAAAAATCAAATATTTAAAAAAGTGCTTGTCACATTTCACTGAAACTTTGCAAATGCATTCAGTATGTGTGTAGGAAGATACCTGTATAGTTCTTTATTTTTTCTAAGACAAAAAGTGACCCTTTAGGTTACAGACCACCAATTCAACCAATGAGCATTCGGAACGTATGCAAAAATAGTCCTACGCAAAAATTACCCCTGTTCCTCATAGTGCTGTGAAAAAGTTCTCATCTTATTTAAAAAATTTAAACAGTTTCTGAAAGGAAAAACATTTCTGTACATTTTATAGGTGCATTTTGCTTCTTGTGATGTGAAGCCTAATCTCCATAATGATTTTTAAATATACCCCTATCTTGTGAAAACACTGGGATTTCCCATGCTATTTATAGACCCTTCACTTCCGGTGACCAGTACTGCACTGCAAGTCTGCTAACCCCACATGCCATTCTGAGGATTGTGAGCTGACATATGTAGAATCATGCTGATATATAGTCCTCTGCAGGTTAAAGTTAAGGTAAAGTCCAGAGAACCCATTGAATATTGTGAAATTAGCATAGAAGCCTATGGAAAGTGGAATTAGTGGTTTTTAGCCTTAAAATGAAGCCATGGCAAAATGAAAAGTTTCTTGAAATAGCTTTAAACTACTTGAAGATCTTGTTAACTTTGCCATGAGAGGAATACACTACAAAAATCCTTCAAAATATGCATTTTTTTAAGTTATAGGTCCAAATTATGGAAAATTGGTCTTTTTGGCTGATTTTTATGTCCTATCTTGGAAAAAGTGTAGAAAATTTAGTAAAAATATCAAATATTAAACTTTGAGGGCTATATTTACCTAAATATGGTGGTAATAAGCACTTGAAATCAAGTTTTGTGTAGATTTGAGCAAAAATTAGGTTAGAAATGAGGAAAAACTCACTTTCATTACTGCGGTTAAGGCCATATCAGCATTCCCCTATGGCAACATGGAAAATCCATTATTGAGTACTTTTTTTGCTTTAGGTGCCCTTTACTGGTCATGTTTTAATGTGAAAACACTGTATTTACAAATTTAAAGCCAAATATATCACCTTTTGTGAAAATTTAAAGATTTAGGATTTTTGACATGTGATCAAGAAAAAGGGGGAGGCATGTCAGAAATAAATTTTTAAAAATAGACCAATTTCTCAGAAAATGATTACTTTTAAAACTATTTCTTCATTAATATTGTTAAAACACAAGTTGTGATTGATATTTTTTATTTGAAAAGTCAGAAAAAGTTCTTTGCAAATATTTAATGCATTTAAGTATGGTAGAATATTGTCACTTTTTTGCTCGCACAACTTGGTTACACTATATTTAAAAATCAAATATTTAAAAAAGTGCTTGTCACATTTCACTGAAACTTTGCAAATGCATTCAGTATGTGTGTAGGAAGATACCTGTATAGTTCTTTATTTTTTCTAAGACAAAAAGTGACCCTTTAGGTTACAGACCACCAATTCAACCAATGAGCATTCGGAACGTATGCAAAAATAGTCCTACGCAAAAATTACCCCTGTTCCTCATAGTGCTGTGAAAAAGTTCTCATCTTATTTAAAAAATTTAACCAGTTTCTGAAAGGAAAAACATTTCTGTACATTTTATAGGTGCATTTTGCTTCTTGCGATGTGAAGCCTAATCTCCATAATGATTTTTAAATATACCCCTATCTTGTGAAAACACTGGGATTTCCCATGCTATTTATAGACCCTTCACTTCCGGTGACCAGTGCTGCACTGCAAGTCTGCTAACCCCACATGCCATTCTGAGGATTGTGAGCTGACATATGTAGAATCATGCTGATATATAGTCCTCTGCAGGTTAAAGTTAAGGTAAAGTCCAGAGAACCCATTGAATATTGTGAAATTAGCATAGAAGCCTATGGAAAGTGGAATTAGTGGTTTTTAGCCTTAAAATGAAGCCATGGCAAAATGAAAAGTTTCTTGAAATAGCTTTAAACTACTTGAAGATCTTGTTAACTTTGCCATGAGAGGAATACACTACAAAAATCCTTCAAAATATGCATTTTTTTAAGTTATAGGTCCAAATTATGGAAAATTGGTCTTTTTGGCTGATTTTTATGTCCTATCTTGGAAAAAGTGTAGAAAATTTAGTAAAAATATCAAATATTAAACTTTGAGGGCTATATTTACCTAAATATGGTGGTAATAAGCACTTGAAATCAAGTTTTGTGTAGATTTGAGCAAAAATTAGGTTAGAAATGAGGAAAAACTCACTTTCATTACTGCGGTTAAGGCCATATCAGCATTCCCCTATGGCAACATGGAAAATCCATTATTGAGTACTTTTTTTGCTTTAGGTGCCCTTTACTGGTCATGTTTTAATGTGAAAACACTGTATTTACAAATTTAAAGCCAAATATATCACCTTTTGTGAAAATTTAAAGATTTAGGATTTTTGACATGTGATCAAGAAAAAGGGGGAGGCATGTCAGAAATAAATTTTTAAAAATAGACCAATTTCTCAGAAAATGATTACTTTTAAAACTATTTCTTCATTAATATTGTTAAAACACAAGTTGTGATTGATATTTTTTATTTGAAAAGTCAGAAAAAGTTCTTTGCAAATATTTAATGCATTTAAGTATGGTAGAATATTGTCACTTTTTTGCTCGCACAACTTGGTTACACTATATTTAAAAATCAAATATTTAAAAAAGTGCTTGTCACATTTCACTGAAACTTTGCAAATGCATTCAGTATGTGTGTAGGAAGATACCTGTATAGTTCTTTATTTTTTCTAAGACAAAAAGTGACCCTTTAGGTTACAGACCACCAATTCAACCAATGAGCATTCGGAACGTATGCAAAAATAGTCCTACGCAAAAATTACCCCTGTTCCTCATAGTGCTGTGAAAAAGTTCTCATCTTATTTAAAAAATTTAAACAGTTTCTGAAAGGAAAAACATTTCTGTACATTTTATAGGTGCATTTTGCTTCTTGTGATGTGAAGCCTAATCTCCATAATGATTTTTAAATATACCCCTATCTTGTGAAAACACTGGGATTTCCCATGCTATTTATAGACCCTTCACTTCCGGTGACCAGTACTGCACTGCAAGTCTGCTAACCCCACATGCCATTCTGAGGATTGTGAGCTGACATATGTAGAATCATGCTGATATATAGTCCTCTGCAGGTTAAAGTTAAGGTAAAGTCCAGAGAACCCATTGAATATTGTGAAATTAGCATAGAAGCCTATGGAAAGTGGAATTAGTGGTTTTTAGCCTTAAAATGAAGCCATGGCAAAATGAAAAGTTTCTTGAAATAGCTTTAAACTACTTGAAGATCTTGTTAACTTTGCCATGAGAGGAATACACTACAAAAATCCTTCAAAATATGCATTTTTTTAAGTTATAGGTCCAAATTATGGAAAATTGGTCTTTTTGGCTGATTTTTATGTCCTATCTTGGAAAAAGTGTAGAAAATTTAGTAAAAATATCAAATATTAAACTTTGAGGGCTATATTTACCTAAATATGGTGGTAATAAGCACTTGAAATCAAGTTTTGTGTAGATTTGAGCAAAAATTAGGTTAGAAATGAGGAAAAACTCACTTTCATTACTGCGGTTAAGGCCATATCAGCATTCCCCTATGGCAACATGGAAAATCCATTATTGAGTACTTTTTTTGCTTTAGGTGCCCTTTACTGGTCATGTTTTAATGTGAAAACACTGTATTTACAAATTTAAAGCCAAATATATCACCTTTTGTGAAAATTTAAAGATTTAGGATTTTTGACATGTGATCAAGAAAAAGGGGGAGGCATGTCAGAAATAAATTTTTAAAAATAGACCAATTTCTCAGAAAATGATTACTTTTAAAACTATTTCTTCATTAATATTGTTAAAACACAAGTTGTGATTGATATTTTTTATTTGAAAAGTCAGAAAAAGTTCTTTGCAAATATTTAATGCATTTAAGTATGGTAGAATATTGTCACTTTTTTGCTCGCACAACTTGGTTACACTATATTTAAAAATCAAATATTTAAAAAAGTGCTTGTCACATTTCACTGAAACTTTGCAAATGCATTCAGTATGTGTGTAGGAAGATACCTGTATAGTTCTTTATTTTTTCTAAGACAAAAAGTGACCCTTTAGGTTACAGACCACCAATTCAACCAATGAGCATTCGGAACGTATGCAAAAATAGTCCTACGCAAAAATTACCCCTGTTCCTCATAGTGCTGTGAAAAAGTTCTCATCTTATTTAAAAAATTTAACCAGTTTCTGAAAGGAAAAACATTTCTGTACATTTTATAGGTGCATTTTGCTTCTTGCGATGTGAAGCCTAATCTCCATAATGATTTTTAAATATACCCCTATCTTGTGAAAACACTGGGATTTCCCATGCTATTTATAGACCCTTCACTTCCGGTGACCAGTGCTGCACTGCAAGTCTGCTAACCCCACATGCCATTCTGAGGATTGTGAGCTGACATATGTAGAATCATGCTGATATATAGTCCTCTGCAGGTTAAAGTTAAGGTAAAGTCCAGAGAACCCATTGAATATTGTGAAATTAGCATAGAAGCCTATGGAAAGTGGAATTAGTGGTTTTTAGCCTTAAAATGAAGCCATGGCAAAATGAAAAGTTTCTTGAAATAGCTTTAAACTACTTGAAGATCTTGTTAACTTTGCCATGAGAGGAATACACTACAAAAATCCTTCAAAATATGCATTTTTTTAAGTTATAGGTCCAAATTATGGAAAATTGGTCTTTTTGGCTGATTTTTATGTCCTATCTTGGAAAAAGTGTAGAAAATTTAGTAAAAATATCAAATATTAAACTTTGAGGGCTATATTTACCTAAATATGGTGGTAATAAGCACTTGAAATCAAGTTTTGTGTAGATTTGAGCAAAAATTAGGTTAGAAATGAGGAAAAACTCACTTTCATTACTGCGGTTAAGGCCATATCAGCATTCCCCTATGGCAACATGGAAAATCCATTATTGAGTACTTTTTTTGCTTTAGGTGCCCTTTACTGGTCATGTTTTAATGTGAAAACACTGTATTTACAAATTTAAAGCCAAATATATCACCTTTTGTGAAAATTTAAAGATTTAGGATTTTTGACATGTGATCAAGAAAAAGGGGGAGGCATGTCAGAAATAAATTTTTAAAAATAGACCAATTTCTCAGAAAATGATTACTTTTAAAACTATTTCTTCATTAATATTGTTAAAACACAAGTTGTGATTGATATTTTTTATTTGAAAAGTCAGAAAAAGTTCTTTGCAAATATTTAATGCATTTAAGTATGGTAGAATATTGTCACTTTTTTGCTCGCACAACTTGGTTACACTATATTTAAAAATCAAATATTTAAAAAAGTGCTTGTCACATTTCACTGAAACTTTGCAAATGCATTCAGTATGTGTGTAGGAAGATACCTGTATAGTTCTTTATTTTTTCTAAGACAAAAAGTGACCCTTTAGGTTACAGACCACCAATTCAACCAATGAGCATTCGGAACGTATGCAAAAATAGTCCTACGCAAAAATTACCCCTGTTCCTCATAGTGCTGTGAAAAAGTTCTCATCTTATTTAAAAAATTTAAACAGTTTCTGAAAGGAAAAACATTTCTGTACATTTTATAGGTGCATTTTGCTTCTTGTGATGTGAAGCCTAATCTCCATAATGATTTTTAAATATACCCCTATCTTGTGAAAACACTGGGATTTCCCATGCTATTTATAGACCCTTCACTTCCGGTGACCAGTACTGCACTGCAAGTCTGCTAACCCCACATGCCATTCTGAGGATTGTGAGCTGACATATGTAGAATCATGCTGATATATAGTCCTCTGCAGGTTAAAGTTAAGGTAAAGTCCAGAGAACCCATTGAATATTGTGAAATTAGCATAGAAGCCTATGGAAAGTGGAATTAGTGGTTTTTAGCCTTAAAATGAAGCCATGGCAAAATGAAAAGTTTCTTGAAATAGCTTTAAACTACTTGAAGATCTTGTTAACTTTGCCATGAGAGGAATACACTACAAAAATCCTTCAAAATATGCATTTTTTTAAGTTATAGGTCCAAATTATGGAAAATTGGTCTTTTTGGCTGATTTTTATGTCCTATCTTGGAAAAAGTGTAGAAAATTTAGTAAAAATATCAAATATTAAACTTTGAGGGCTATATTTACCTAAATATGGTGGTAATAAGCACTTGAAATCAAGTTTTGTGTAGATTTGAGCAAAAATTAGGTTAGAAATGAGGAAAAACTCACTTTCATTACTGCGGTTAAGGCCATATCAGCATTCCCCTATGGCAACATGGAAAATCCATTATTGAGTACTTTTTTTGCTTTAGGTGCCCTTTACTGGTCATGTTTTAATGTGAAAACACTGTATTTACAAATTTAAAGCCAAATATATCACCTTTTGTGAAAATTTAAAGATTTAGGATTTTTGACATGTGATCAAGAAAAAGGGGGAGGCATGTCAGAAATAAATTTTTAAAAATAGACCAATTTCTCAGAAAATGATTACTTTTAAAACTATTTCTTCATTAATATTGTTAAAACACAAGTTGTGATTGATATTTTTTATTTGAAAAGTCAGAAAAAGTTCTTTGCAAATATTTAATGCATTTAAGTATGGTAGAATATTGTCACTTTTTTGCTCGCACAACTTGGTTACACTATATTTAAAAATCAAATATTTAAAAAAGTGCTTGTCACATTTCACTGAAACTTTGCAAATGCATTCAGTATGTGTGTAGGAAGATACCTGTATAGTTCTTTATTTTTTCTAAGACAAAAAGTGACTCTTTAGGTTACAGACCACCAATTCAACCAATGAGCATTCGGAACGTATGCAAAAATAGTCCTACGCAAAAATTACCCCTGTTCCTCATAGTGCTGTGAAAAAGTTCTCATCTTATTTAAAAAATTTAAACAGTTTCTGAAAGGAAAAACATTTCTGTACATTTTATAGGTGCATTTTGCTTCTTGTGATGTGAAGCCTAATCTCCATAATGATTTTTAAATATACCCCTATCTTGTGAAAACACTGGGATTTCCCATGCTATTTATAGACCCTTCACTTCCGGTGACCAGTACTGCACTGCAAGTCTGCTAACCCCACATGCCATTCTGAGGATTGTGAGCTGACATATGTAGAATCATGCTGATATATAGTCCTCTGCAGGTTAAAGTTAAGGTAAAGTCCAGAGAACCCATTGAATATTGTGAAATTAGCATAGAAGCCTATGGAAAGTGGAATTAGTGGTTTTTAGCCTTAAAATGAAGCCATGGCAAAATGAAAAGTTTCTTGAAATAGCTTTAAACTACTTGAAGATCTTGTTAACTTTGCCATGAGAGGAATACACTACAAAAATCCTTCAAAATATGCATTTTTTTAAGTTATAGGTCCAAATTATGGAAAATTGGTCTTTTTGGCTGATTTTTATGTCCTATCTTGGAAAAAGTGTAGAAAATTTAGTAAAAATATCAAATATTAAACTTTGAGGGCTATATTTACCTAAATATGGTGGTAATAAGCACTTGAAATCAAGTTTTGTGTAGATTTGAGCAAAAATTAGGTTAGAAATGAGGAAAAACTCACTTTCATTACTGCGGTTAAGGCCATATCAGCATTCCCCTATGGCAACATGGAAAATCCATTATTGAGTACTTTTTTTGCTTTAGGTGCCCTTTACTGGTCATGTTTTAATGTGAAAACACTGTATTTACAAATTTAAAGCCAAATATATCACCTTTTGTGAAAATTTAAAGATTTAGGATTTTTGACATGTGATCAAGAAAAAGGGGGAGGCATGTCAGAAATAAATTTTTAAAAATAGACCAATTTCTCAGAAAATGATTACTTTTAAAACTATTTCTTCATTAATATTGTTAAAACACAAGTTGTGATTGATATTTTTTATTTGAAAAGTCAGAAAAAGTTCTTTGCAAATATTTAATGCATTTAAGTATGGTAGAATATTGTCACTTTTTTGCTCGCACAACTTGGTTACACTATATTTAAAAATCAAATATTTAAAAAAGTGCTTGTCACATTTCACTGAAACTTTGCAAATGCATTCAGTATGTGTGTAGGAAGATACCTGTATAGTTCTTTATTTTTTCTAAGACAAAAAGTGACCCTTTAGGTTACAGACCACCAATTCAACCAATGAGCATTCGGAACGTATGCAAAAATAGTCCTACGCAAAAATTACCCCTGTTCCTCATAGTGCTGTGAAAAAGTTCTCATCTTATTTAAAAAACTTTAAACAGTTTCTGAAAGGAAAAACATTTCTGTACATTTTATAGGTGCATTTTGCTTCTTGTGATGTGAAGCCTAATCTCCATAATGATTTTTAAATATACCCCTATCTTGTGAAAACACTGGGATTTCCCATGCTATTTATAGACCCTTCACTTCCGGTGACCAGTACTGCACTGCAAGTCTGCTAACCCCACATGCCATTCTGAGGATTGTGAGCTGACATATGTAGAATCATGCTGATATATAGTCCTCTGCAGGTTAAAGTTAAGGTAAAGTCCAGAGAACCCATTGAATATTGTGAAATTAGCATAGAAGCCTATGGAAAGTGGAATTAGTGGTTTTTAGCCTTAAAATGAAGCCATGGCAAAATGAAAAGTTTCTTGAAATAGCTTTAAACTACTTGAAGATCTTGTTAACTTTGCCATGAGAGGAATACACTACAAAAATCCTTCAAAATATGCATTTTTTTAAGTTATAGGTCCAAATTATGGAAAATTGGTCTTTTTGGCTGATTTTTATGTCCTATCTTGGAAAAAGTGTAGAAAATTTAGTAAAAATATCAAATATTAAACTTTGAGGGCTATATTTACCTAAATATGGTGGTAATAAGCACTTGAAATCAAGTTTTGTGTAGATTTGAGCAAAAATTAGGTTAGAAATGAGGAAAAACTCACTTTCATTACTGCGGTTAAGGCCATATCAGCATTCCCCTATGGCAACATGGAAAATCCATTATTGAGTACTTTTTTTGCTTTAGGTGCCCTTTACTGGTCATGTTTTAATGTGAAAACACTGTATTTACAAATTTAAAGCCAAATATATCACCTTTTGTGAAAATTTAAAGATTTAGGATTTTTGACATGTGATCAAGAAAAAGGGGGAGGCATGTCAGAAATAAATTTTTAAAAATAGACCAATTTCTCAGAAAATGATTACTTTTAAAACTATTTCTTCATTAATATTGTTAAAACACAAGTTGTGATTGATATTTTTTATTTGAAAAGTCAGAAAAAGTTCTTTGCAAATATTTAATGCATTTAAGTATGGTAGAATATTGTCACTTTTTTGCTCGCACAACTTGGTTACACTATATTTAAAAATCAAATATTTAAAAAAGTGCTTGTCACATTTCACTGAAACTTTGCAAATGCATTCAGTATGTGTGTAGGAAGATACCTGTATAGTTCTTTATTTTTTCTAAGACAAAAAGTGACCCTTTAGGTTACAGACCACCAATTCAACCAATGAGCATTCGGAACGTATGCAAAAATAGTCCTACGCAAAAATTACCCCTGTTCCTCATAGTGCTGTGAAAAAGTTCTCATCTTATTTAAAAAATTTAAACAGTTTCTGAAAGGAAAAACATTTCTGTACATTTTATAGGTGCATTTTGCTTCTTGTGATGTGAAGCCTAATCTCCATAATGATTTTTAAATATACCCCTATCTTGTGAAAACACTGGGATTTCCCATGCTATTTATAGACCCTTCACTTCCGGTGACCAGTACTGCACTGCAAGTCTGCTAACCCCACATGCCATTCTGAGGATTGTGAGCTGACATATGTAGAATCATGCTGATATATAGTCCTCTGCAGGTTAAAGTTAAGGTAAAGTCCAGAGAACCCATTGAATATTGTGAAATTAGCATAGAAGCCTATGGAAAGTGGAATTAGTGGTTTTTAGCCCTGATTTTTATGTCCTATCTTGGAAAAAGTGTAGAAAATTTAGTAAAAATATCAAATATTAAACTTTGAGGGCTATATTTACCTAAATATGGTGGTAATAAGCACTTGAAATCAAGTTTTGTGTAGATTTGAGCAAAAATTAGGTTAGAAATGAGGAAAAACTCACTTTCATTACTGCGGTTAAGGCCATATCAGCATTCCCCTATGGCAACATGGAAAATCCATTATTGAGTACTTTGTTTGCTTTAGGTGCCCTTTACTGGTCATGTTTTAATGTGAAAACACTGTATTTACAAATTTAAAGCCAAATATATCACCTTTTGTGAAAATTTAAAGATTTAGGATTTTTGACATGTGATCAAGAAAAAGGGGGAGGCATGTCAGAAATAAATTTTTAAAAATAGACCAATTTCTCAGAAAATGATTACTTTTAAAACTATTTCTTCATTAATATTGTTAAAACACAAGTTGTGATTGATATTTTTTATTTGAAAAGTCAGAAAAAGTTCTTTGCAAATATTTAATGCATTTAAGTATGGTAGAATATTGTCACTTTTTTGCTCGCACAACTTGGTTACACTATATTTAAAAATCAAATATTTAAAAAAGTGCTTGTCACATTTCACTGAAACTTTGCAAATGCATTCAGTATGTGTGTAGGAAGATACCTGTATAGTTCTTTATTTTTTCTAAGACAAAAAGTGACCCTTTAGGTTACAGACCACCAATTCAACCAATGAGCATTCGGAACGTATGCAAAAATAGTCCTACGCAAAAATTACCCCTGTTCCTCATAGTGCTGTGAAAAAGTTCTCATCTTATTTAAAAAATTTAAACAGTTTCTGAAAGGAAAAACATTTCTGTACATTTTATAGGTGCATTTTGCTTCTTGTGATGTGAAGCCTAATCTCCATAATGATTTTTAAATATACCCCTATCTTGTGAAAACACTGGGATTTCCCATGCTATTTATAGACCCTTCACTTCCGGTGACCAGTACTGCACTGCAAGTCTGCTAACCCCACATGCCATTCTGAGGATTGTGAGCTGACATATGTAGAATCATGCTGATATATAGTCCTCTGCAGGTTAAAGTTAAGGTAAAGTCCAGAGAACCCATTGAATATTGTGAAATTAGCATAGAAGCCTATGGAAAGTGGAATTAGTGGTTTTTAGCCCTGATTTTTATGTCCTATCTTGGAAAAAGTGTAGAAAATTTAGTAAAAATATCAAATATTAAACTTTGAGGGCTATATTTACCTAAATATGGTGGTAATAAGCACTTGAAATCAAGTTTTGTGTAGATTTGAGCAAAAATTAGGTTAGAAATGAGGAAAAACTCACTTTCATTACTGCGGTTAAGGCCATATCAGCATTCCCCTATGGCAACATGGAAAATCCATTATTGAGTACTTTGTTTGCTTTAGGTGCCCTTTACTGGTCATGTTTTAATGTGAAAACACTGTATTTACAAATTTAAAGCCAAATATATCACCTTTTGTGAAAATTTAAAGATTTAGGATTTTTGACATGTGATCAAGAAAAAGGGGGAGGCATGTCAGAAATAAATTTTTAAAAATAGACCAATTTCTCAGAAAATGATTACTTTTAAAACTATTTCTTCATTAATATTGTTAAAACACAAGTTGTGATTGATATTTTTTATTTGAAAAGTCAGAAAAAGTTCTTTGCAAATATTTAATGCATTTAAGTATGGTAGAATATTGTCACTTTTTTGCTCGCACAACTTGGTTACACTATATTTAAAAATCAAATATTTAAAAAAGTGCTTGTCACATTTCACTGAAACTTTGCAAATGCATTCAGTATGTGTGTAGGAAGATACCTGTATAGTTCTTTATTTTTTCTAAGACAAAAAGTGACCCTTTAGGTTACAGACCACCAATTCAACCAATGAGCATTCGGAACGTATGCAAAAATAGTCCTACGCAAAAATTACCCCTGTTCCTCATAGTGCTGTGAAAAAGTTCTCATCTTATTTAAAAAATTTAAACAGTTTCTGAAAGGAAAAACATTTCTGTACATTTTATAGGTGCATTTTGCTTCTTGTGATGTGAAGCCTAATCTCCATAATGATTTTTAAATATACCCCTATCTTGTGAAAACACTGGGATTTCCCATGCTATTTATAGACCCTTCACTTCCGGTGACCAGTACTGCACTGCAAGTCTGCTAACCCCACATGCCATTCTGAGGATTGTGAGCTGACATATGTAGAATCATGCTGATATATAGTCCTCTGCAGGTTAAAGTTAAGGTAAAGTCCAGAGAACCCATTGAATATTGTGAAATTAGCATAGAAGCCTATGGAAAGTGGAATTAGTGGTTTTTAGCCTTAAAATGAAGCCATGGCAAAATGAAAAGTTTCTTGAAATAGCTTTAAACTACTTGAAGATCTTGTTAACTTTGCCATGAGAGGAATACACTACAAAAATCCTTCAAAATATGCATTTTTTTAAGTTATAGGTCCAAATTATGGAAAATTGGTCTTTTTGGCTGATTTTTATGTCCTATCTTGGAAAAAGTGTAGAAAATTTAGTAAAAATATCAAATATTAAACTTTGAGGGCTATATTTACCTAAATATGGTGGTAATAAGCACTTGAAATCAAGTTTTGTGTAGATTTGAGCAAAAATTAGGTTAGAAATGAGGAAAAACTCACTTTCATTACTGCGGTTAAGGCCATATCAGCATTCCCCTATGGCAACATGGAAAATCCATTATTGAGTATTTTTTTTGCTTTAGGTGCCCTTTACTGGTCATGTTTTAATGTGAAAACACTGTATTTACAAATTTAAAGCCAAATATATCACCTTTTGTGAAAATTTAAAGATTTAGGATTTTTGACATGTGATCAAGAAAAAGGGGGAGGCATGTCAGAAATAAATTTTTAAAAATAGACCAATTTCTCAGAAAATGATTACTTTTAAAACTATTTCTTCATTAATATTGTTAAAACACAAGTTGTGATTGATATTTTTTATTTGAAAAGTCAGAAAAAGTTCTTTGCAAATATTTAATGCATTTAAGTATGGTAGAATATTGTCACTTTTTTGCTCGCACAACTTGGTTACACTATATTTAAAAATCAAATATTTAAAAAAGTGCTTGTCACATTTCACTGAAACTTTGCAAATGCATTCAGTATGTGTGTAGGAAGATACCTGTATAGTTCTTTATTTTTTCTAAGACAAAAAGTGACCCTTTAGGTTACAGACCACCAATTCAACCAATGAGCATTCGGAACGTATGCAAAAATAGTCCTACGCAAAAATTACCCCTGTTCCTCATAGTGCTGTGAAAAAGTTCTCATCTTATTTAAAAAATTTAAACAGTTTCTGAAAGGAAAAACATTTCTGTACATTTTATAGGTGCATTTTGCTTCTTGTGATGTGAAGCCTAATCTCCATAATGATTTTTAAATATACCCCTATCTTGTGAAAACACTGGGATTTCCCATGCTATTTATAGACCCTTCACTTCCGGTGACCAGTACTGCACTGCAAGTCTGCTAACCCCACATGCCATTCTGAGGATTGTGAGCTGACATATGTAGAATCATGCTGATATATAGTCCTCTGCAGGTTAAAGTTAAGGTAAAGTCCAGAGAACCCATTGAATATTGTGAAATTAGCATAGAAGCCTATGGAAAGTGGAATTAGTGGTTTTTAGCCCTGATTTTTATGTCCTATCTTGGAAAAAGTGTAGAAAATTTAGTAAAAATATCAAATATTAAACTTTGAGGGCTATATTTACCTAAATATGGTGGTAATAAGCACTTGAAATCAAGTTTTGTGTAGATTTGAGCAAAAATTAGGTTAGAAATGAGGAAAAACTCACTTTCATTACTGCGGTTAAGGCCATATCAGCATTCCCCTATGGCAACATGGAAAATCCATTATTGAGTACTTTTTTTGCTTTAGGTGCCCTTTACTGGTCATGTTTTAATGTGAAAACACTGTATTTACAAATTTAAAGCCAAATATATCACCTTTTGTGAAAATTTAAAGATTTAGGATTTTTGACATGTGATCAAGAAAAAGGGGGAGGCATGTCAGAAATAAATTTTTAAAAATAGACCAATTTCTCAGAAAATGATTACTTTTAAAACTATTTCTTCATTAATATTGTTAAAACACAAGTTGTGATTGATATTTTTTATTTGAAAAGTCAGAAAAAGTTCTTTGCAAATATTTAATGCATTTAAGTATGGTAGAATATTGTCACTTTTTTGCTCGCACAACTTGGTTACACTATATTTAAAAATCAAATATTTAAAAAAGTGCTTGTCACATTTCACTGAAACTTTGCAAATGCATTCAGTATGTGTGTAGGAAGATACCTGTATAGTTCTTTATTTTTTCTAAGACAAAAAGTGACCCTTTAGGTTACAGACCACCAATTCAACCAATGAGCATTCGGAACGTATGCAAAAATAGTCCTACGCAAAAATTACCCCTGTTCCTCATAGTGCTGTGAAAAAGTTCTCATCTTATTTAAAAAATTTAAACAGTTTCTGAAAGGAAAAACATTTCTGTACATTTTATAGGTGCATTTTGCTTCTTGCGATGTGAAGCCTAATCTCCATAATGATTTTTAAATATACCCCTATCTTGTGAAAACACTGGGATTTCCCATGCTATTTATAGACCCTTCACTTCCGGTGACCAGTACTGCACTGCAAGTCTGCTAACCCCACATGCCATTCTGAGGATTGTGAGCTGACATATGTAGAATCATGCTGATATATAGTCCTCTGCAGGTTAAAGTTAAGGTAAAGTCCAGAGAACCCATTGAATATTGTGAAATTAGCATAGAAGCCTATGGAAAGTGGAATTAGTGGTTTTTAGCCTTAAAATGAAGCCATGGCAAAATGAAAAGTTTCTTGAAATAGCTTTAAACTACTTGAAGATCTTGTTAACTTTGCCATGAGAGGAATACACTACAAAAATCCTTCAAAATATGCATTTTTTTAAGTTATAGGTCCAAATTATGGAAAATTGGTCTTTTTGGCTGATTTTTATGTCCTATCTTGGAAAAAGTGTAGAAAATTTAGTAAAAATATCAAATATTAAACTTTGAGGGCTATGTTTACCTAAATATGGTGGTAATAAGCACTTGAAATCAAGTTTTGTGTAGATTTGAGCAAAAATTAGGTTAGAAATGAGGAAAAACTCACTTTCATTACTGCGGTTAAGGCCATATCAGCATTCCCCTATGGCAACATGGAAAATCCATTATTGAGTACTTTTTTTGCTTTAGGTGCCCTTTACTGGTCATGTTTTAATGTGAAAACACTGTATTTACAAATTTAAAGCCAAATATATCACCTTTTGTGAAAATTTAAAGATTCAGGATTTTTGACATGTGATCAAGAAAAAGGGGGAGGCATGTCAGAAATAAATTTTTAAAAATAGACCAATTTCTTAGAAAATGATTACTTTTAAAACTATTTCTTCATTAATATTGTTAAAACACAAGTTGTGATTGATATTTTTTATTTGAAAAGTCAGAAAAAGTTCTTTGCAAATATTTAATGCATTTAAGTATGGTAGAATATTGTCACTTTTTTGCTCGCACAACTTGGTTACACTATATTTAAAAATCAAATATTTAAAAAAGTGCTTGTCACATTTCACTGAAACTTTGCAAATGCATTCAGTATGTGTGTAGGAAGATACCTGTATAGTTCTTTATTTTTTCTAAGACAAAAAGTGACTCTTTAGGTTACAGACCACCAATTCAACCAATGAGCATTCGGAACGTATGCAAAAATAGTCCTACGCAAAAATTACCCCTGTTCCTCATAGTGCTGTGAAAAAAGTTTTCATCTTATTTAAAAAATTTAAACAGTTTCTGAAAGGAAAAACATTTCTGTACATTTTATAGGTGCATTTTGCTTCTTGTGATGTGAAGCCTAATCTCCATAATGATTTTTAAATATACCCCTATCTTGTGAAAACACTGGGATTTCCCATGCTATTTATAGACCCTTCACTTCCGGTGACCAGTACTGCACTGCAAGTCTGCTAACCCCACATGCCATTCTGAGGATTGTGAGCTGACATATGTAGAATCATGCTGATATATAGTCCTCTGCAGGTTAAAGTTAAGGTAAAGTCCAGAGAACCCATTGAATATTGTGAAATTAGCATAGAAGCCTATGGAAAGTGGAATTAGTGGTTTTTAGCCTTAAAATGAAGCCATGGCAAAATGAAAAGTTTCTTGAAATAGCTTTAAACCACTTGAAGATCTTGTTAACTTTGCCATGAGAGGAATACACTACAAAAATCCTTCAAAATATGCATTTTTTTAAGTTATAGGTCCAAATTATGGAAAATTGATCTTTTTGGCTGATTTTTATGTCCTATCTTGGAAAAAGTGTAGAAAATTTAGTAAAAATATCAAATATTAAACTTTGAGGGCTATATTTACCTAAATATGGTGGTAATAAGCACTTGAAATCAAGTTTTGTGTAGATTTGAGCAAAAATTAGGTTAGAAATGAGGAAAAACTCACTTTCATTACTGCGGTTAAGGCCATATCAGCATTCCCCTATGGCAACATGGAAAATCCATTATTGAGTACTTTTTTTGCTTTAGGTGCCCTTTACTGGTCATGTTTTAATGTGAAAACACTGTATTTACAAATTTAAAGCCAAATATATCACCTTTTGTGAAAATTTAAAGATTTAGGATTTTTGACATGTGATCAAGAAAAAGGGGGAGGCATGTCAGAAATAAATTTTTAAAAATAGACCAATTTCTCAGAAAATGATTACTTTTAAAACTATTTCTTCATTAATATTGTTAAAACACAAGTTGTGATTGATATTTTTTATTTGAAAAGTCAGAAAAAGTTCTTTGCAAATATTTAATGCATTTAAGTATGGTAGAATATTGTCACTTTTTTGCTCGCAAAACTTGGTTACCCTATATTTAAAAATCAAATATTTAAAAAAGTGCTTGTCACATTTCACTGAAACTTTGCAAATGCATTCAGTATGTGTGTAGGAAGATACCTGTATAGTTCTTTATTTTTTCTAAGACAAAAAGTGACTCTTTAGGTTACAGACCACCAATTCAACCAATGAGCATTCGGAACGTATGCAAAAATAGTCCTACGCAAAAATTACCCCTGTTCCTCATAGTGCTGTGAAAAAGTTCTCATCTTATTTAAAAAATTTAAACAGTTTCTGAAAGGAAAAACATTTCTGTACATTTTATAGGTGCATTTTGCTTCTTGTGATGTGAAGCCTAATCTCCATAATGATTTTTAAATATACCCCTATCTTGTGAAAACACTGGGATTTCCCATGCTATTTATAGACCCTTCACTTCCGGTGACCAGTAATGCACTGCAAGTCTGCTAACCCCACATGCCATTCTGAGGATTGTGAGCTGACATATGTAGAATCATGCTGATATATAGTCCTCTGCAGGTTAAAGTTAAGGTAAAGTCCAGAGAACCCATTGAATATTGTGAAATTAGCATAGAAGCCTATGGAAAGTGGAATTAGTGGTTTTTAGCCATAATTAGTTCGGAGTTCAAGTTGTGTATTGTTGTTGTTTATTGGCGTAAATTACATGAAATTGATCCTGATATTTTAGAAATAAAGGTAAAGGGTACGTTAGAGTTTCATTTGAGCCTTAATGGTGTATGTCAATGGACATTTTTTCTTGTCGTGGTGTTGCAGATATTAACAGGCTTTACAAATATATAGGCTCTAGCTACATCAATTCTGATCAATAGTAAACATAATATTACAGCATCTGAGTTTAGTGATACATTTTCTCTCAAATGGAGGTTACTTTAATAAACAATTTTCGATCTCAAAATCATTTTTGAATATAATATAAAATTCCCCTCTGAAGGACTTATCGATATCAGAATTCATTTTTGAATAAATGAGTCAGTTAAGCTCTGTTTGAAAAAAAATTCAGTTGTGCACAATGCATGGGGTTTTGCTGATTCCAAATACAGCCCAATCCTATGCTATGAAACGTAGCCCTGGACTTGATTTTTTACGATCAACTCGGCGGGTGTTCTAGAAAAAGCAGAGGACGCTTTAATATAACAACCTGTTTTATTTAAACTAGTTTAAAGTTTCCATTTTCTACAATGCAGTTCAAAAGCTTTAAGAAACTTTTGCATATTATTTACATTTTCTGCAACGGCGATCGTATCATTTTCTAGAAAAAGCAGAGGACGCTTTAATATAACAACCTAGTTTTATTTTAACTTGTTTTAAATTTCCATTTTCTACAATGCAGTTCGAAAGCTTTAAGAACCTTTTGCATATTATCTACATTTTCTGCAACGACGATCGTATCATTTTCACCCATGAAACCAAATTTCATACAAATCGGACCATTTTAAGATTTTGGTGGGAAAATCGGTTCCCATGGTAACGGCTACTTTCAAATCTTCTTGAAATGTCAAAACTTTAACTCAGCATGTCATTTTCATTCTAAATTTCATCCAAATCCCAGCTTTTTGAAACATAACATTATTTCAGGAAGATATCAACTGTTCGTGCCTGTAAAGCTCTGATTTTTTGGATTCTCTTGTTGGCCTGTCCTAACAACGGTTGTCACGTTGTTGTTTAGGTGGTGGCACTGGTGCGTGGATGTCTCATGGTTCATCTTGATGATCAGGAGGGATTCTAAAACGTGGTACATAATTGTTTGGGTCTCGAGGTGCGGGTTCCATCTTTGTCCATTTATGTAAATTTTGTCATAGTTTATGAATTCTCGATTCTGTTTCTGCCTCTCCTCGTGCATTTTCCGAAAAAAGAGCCTGTCGTCGTTTGTTAGTTCATGATTTCCGGATATTGCTCGTTAACACCAAAATCCGTTTCGTTGAGGACACCCGTTCTGACAACATTGAGAACGCGTTTTCTGTCTTTTCTTCGTTCTAACTTTGCCACATAGTGCGCGCTTTCCCATGTCGCTGTTTTCTGAGCCTGTGTGATACGTGCAATGCTATATCATCCTCAAATTTCAGGAATTCTTTAATGAAAGTTTTGACTAAATGGTCGGTACTTTCATCAGGCCTTTTTTAAAAGCTGGTAAATAGTAAATTGTCTTCATTGTACGAGTTTGAATTTTAAGAAACTTTTCTTCTAGTTCGTAATTCTGTTCTTGTAGATTGGTATTTTTCTTTCTAATCCCAGTATCTGACTTTCCAGAAATTAATATCAGTTTTCGCCCTTTTACTCGATTTTGCAGATGTTGCATTTCACAACGCAACTGCGCAAGTTCATTTTGAAGCTATACTGTGTTACTATATTATCAAGTAAATTAAGTCCCGACAGTTCATGTTTTATATCAATGAAATATTTCTCCAGTCCAAGTCCTACTACTTAAGGACCCGGACAATCCAGTGCAGCTGCGGATGGCTGTTGGACTAGGCTAAAAAAAAGTTGCCGAACACTAATCCGATTCATAATCAAGTCAAGCTCAAAATAAATCTGGCAAAATAGATATTACACCACCTGAGGAAAGGAGTGTCGTGGATTACACCAGCAGTGCCAGAGGTTGTCTGACAAGCTATTTTCTGACTTTATGCCATCCTAACCTCTAGCATCTGACATGTTGAAGGCCACCGCAAATGTGAATAAGCTAAACATATGTTTTAAAATATTTCGACGTAAGACGTTGTGGTATGGAGGAACGGAGTAGGACGGGGATATGTTTCTTTTTTCTATAAAGGACAGACAAATAAGTGATTAAAGTCATTAACACATGTGAATCTATATCTTCAAATCCCATGTATCCAAAAATGGGGTGTCCATCGAATATCATCTGATTTTCTGGAGTGAAATTTTGTCATTACGACAACCACTATCCTCTATAATTCCAAATAGATACATGGTAATTTGTATTATTTATAGAAATTATCTGGTCTTTGTTCCATGATGATGAAGTCCCCCTTGCTCGTTTTAATCAAGAATTTGAATAATAGTCTACTATTTATCCTTTTTTTCAATCATAGTCCATTGCTAAATTACTTTCATTGCTAATGTATGGTATATTAAAAATTTAGTTGTTTTGAAATACTTCGTAGTTTTACTGGATCAATATGTCTAGTCTGTTAAAAATAAAATGAACATCATTCGTAAACGTTTTGATTTATCTGTTATCTTACAACTACAAAAAAAAATAATTTGGTCTCCCATTTAGTTGTCGTTGAATTGGTGTTATGCCTTTGGGAGAACTGGCGATTCATTACAATGAATGTAGACAGCAGTGTTTTATCGAATGTTCCTAGTGAAATAAATTTCGATAATTCACACTGTGAAATAAATTCGGTAATTTCACTCTCGGACTTTCTTCCGCCAAAATGTCACAACTTTGGTATCAATCAACCAATCGCAGAATTTAAAATCATGTTGAAAATATCGATAAATTATGAAGAAAATCCATATAATAAATAAGATAATCAATTGGTTATCGTGAATAATCAAAATATGATCACTCGTGCCAACAAGTTCCGTACACTCGTTAAATCTAGGCGTTCTTCGGCACTCGCTGTAATATTTTGATTATTCACCCTTTCCTATTATTAGTGTTCTCAAAGACCTACCTATTACACTGGGCATTCTTTTCTGACCTATTACAAAATAATACAGAAATGTATATTTTCATTGAACTAATTACTTAAAATGATGTAAACAGTATATTTAAATATTTATTTAAAAGAAGTTTTGACATAAAAATGTAAGATAAAATTACAAATTGTAAATGGGGGATAATTGGTGGGAAATGTATGGGCATTTCAGTTTTTTTTTTAATTACAAGAAAAAAGGTTCGGTGACACCCACTTTTCCTTTTTTTTTAAATATGAAAGAATGTCACATATGTGTTCTTCATATAAAATTAGAAGAAATTCTATCAACCTGTTTTTTTGTTTTTTTGTTTTTTCTTTGTTGGTTTGTTTGTCTGTTTGTTTGTTTGTTTGTTTTTGTTTTTGTTTTTGTTTTGTTTTTGTTTTTGTTTGCTTTTTTACAGTTTAAGTTTTTTTTCAAATTGACATTCTACGGGAATGTAATAATATTTTGGACAGCTGGTGTATTTCAGACGGTATTATAAAATTGTTTGAATTTATTAAAATATTTTATAACTTGTTTACGCCTATCTTCCAGATTTTTGGCTACTTTTTATACCTCGTTGAGGCAAAAATCCATTTTTTACGTTTTTTTAATTCTTCGAACTTCTTTCTAAAACACGAAGTAAACTGACATGCACATGTCGCCAAAATTCATCAAAGGAACCCCAGAAGTATTAGTTGTTATAATACTAAACAGAAAATACCAAATAAGCCATTTTTTACTGAAGCATAAATACTCTAAGGGTTTTGACGTGGAAAAATATGTCAATTAAAGCTGTAAAGCTTGGGACATTGGGCTACATAATAGATTATAGATTTTATTGATACACTCAGACACAATTAAGGCAACATGAGGTCAATAATAAATATATAAATACACAATGACAGGAAGAATAAGTTGACAGAAAGTAATACAATAATCATAGAAAATATTTGTTAAGTTTGCTTACAAAAGTTGCAATATAAGATAACAATTTTACATGACAAAAAGTTAACATTCCTTTCATCTTATAAACACTGGGATTCACATAATAGTACCTTGGTATGTATGTTTGCCTAAGCTGAACAATAGATTCATTATCACAGATAAATAGATAGTGGTACTCATCTCCTATACCATTCCTACACAGAGGACATATCCTCTCTAATGATACCTACATATGTTTATTTTTTTTCATACATGCTGTCCCACACTCAGTTTATTTAAGGCACTGAAGAAGGTCATTTGTTGACTGAAAATTTTGCCCATTATATACCTTTATATATATATATATGCGATTGCATTCTACGGCAAACAAACGATGTTTTTGCACCGAAAATTTGTTTTATAAAATGAGTTTTTGGCTGATTTTGTTGTCCGAAAGACCGCTATTCAGTCAAACATGTATTGAAACTTTGGACAGTTGTTTACCGCATGTCACTTTTGACCTTGCATGATAGTAAACAAATTAAGACATGTAATAACATATTATACATTGTTTTAAAATGTTAAGTTATATACTATAAGGCCACGAAACATTTGCATCTAAATATATCATCGAATCGTGACGATGTTTACAAAGTTTGGTTTGCATGTCATAAGTTACGATGAACATGTATAACTTCTACCGCGTATGAAAACCCATTCGTGGTTCGACTTACTACATGTACAAACTGAAGGAATATATATATATATATATATATATATATATATATATATATATATATATATATATATATATATATATATATATAGTGTTAGAATCCGTACTCGTCCATCGGTCTGTCTCAAATTTAGCCGGGTTAATTTTTGACAACGGGTTTCCCGGTTTGGCATCTATGGAGAAATCCGTCATTCGCGAAACGCATATCTTATAGCTTTTTTTTTAATTGTTATGTATACCACCACGGAGCAAATACACAGGCTATGTCCAGGATGGAATAGTTACTGTGTTAGCATATAATCATGACATATTGGTCTTCTCAAGATAACTTGTCTTCCTACTTCATGTCTTTCAAAAGTGGGCTTTTGTTGTTGTCTCATTCTTATATTTGTTCTCCCTCTTCTATGGAGGGTGGTTTTGTGATTTTTCAGATAAAATTTACCAAAAAAACATGATATAGAGACGTTACAAAAGACAGTTAAGGCTGTTAATTCAAATGATAAGTCAATCCGGAAAGCATCAAAACATTTTGGAATTCCAAAATCAACTCTTAGCGATTATGTGTCAGGAAAGTCGGTTGAGGGTGTAAAGGCGGGTAGACCTCCAGTTATCCCAAAAGAAGTTGAAACCAAAATGGTTGAGAAAATAATAGAGGCCGCTGACAAGGGTTTTAGATTTTACAGTAAACATGTTATGCAAAAAGATCAAATATCAAAGTTTATGAAAACCAAATATAAATTTAAAAAATGAATGCCTAGCAGCGACTGGTATTACGGATTCAGAAAAAGACACCCGGAGTTAAGTATCAGAAAAATGAGCACCTCTAGAATCAAACTTATGAACCAACCTGTAGTTGAAAAGTACTTTGCAGAATTATAGAACAGTATGTCAGCCTTACATTTGAAGGTTAAGCCACAAAATATTTGGAACATGGATGAAAAACTCTGAGATTGGAACATAAGCCAATGAATATTGCTGCGTGGGAGAAGGGGTGTATTGGGTAGGAAAAGTGATTGACGTGAGAGTGTTACAGCGGTATAGCTACAGTGAATGTATCTGGGAAACAATTGCCGCCACTAGTTATCGTTATAGGGAAAATTCCTAAATCACAATGGGTTGGAATATAAGTGAAGGACCCGATGGAGTATACTGTACTTATCAGGAAAAGGCAAATATGGAAGATCTACTGGGGTAGAGTGGTTTCAGCAAAACTTCTTGCAAGCCGAATATTGGAACTGACCGACCACAACTTTGTTTATTGGACAATCATTCCTCACATGAAGTTACAGGCTTGTTAGAGATGGCAAAGGAGGAGAATGTATAGTTAATGGCATTCCACCCACACACAACCCATTGTCTTCAGCCACTTGACAGGTCACTTTTTGGATCTCTGAAAAAATCATACGATAGGCAATCTTCAAAGGACATGAACAAGGATCCAAATAATACTATTGTTACATGTAAATGGACTTTTCCAGGTCGCCTAAAAATACAATGGGATGATGCTGTTACACCCAAGAATGTAAAAAGCGGATTCAAAGCATGTGGTATTTATATACTAAATCCAGGGGCAATTCCAGATTATGTGTACAAACCGTGAGTGCCACTTGAGAGACCTCATGGCAACAACCAAACCGTCACATCTGAGGAAAGTCACACGGTTGACATTCCAGATGAGATCGATGAATAGCAGCCCACCACAAAAACTGATATTATGTGGTCGGACATTCCCAGGACTCTTAGTGACATGGACAGCAGTACATTATCACCTCTGAAAGAAATTGTTTTTGTTGAGATAAACACTATAAACATGTCTTTCGATATGCAAACTGGAGAACAATGACTTAGAGTTGTTGGCAGATACAAGCATCAGCATATCACAATGTATTCCATCAACTTCAATGCATTCACTTTGCGCCGAATGGAAAAGCGACGTCGAAAACCTTTTCCAACTTCCGCAAGCAAATCGTCCGGTAGAGCCAAAGGCTAAGAGGGCTATAAGTACACATAGAATTCTGACAAGCGATGCAATAATTCAACAGGAAGAGAAGGCAGATGAAAAGAAGGAACATTTGAAGGAGCAAAAAGTTGCCCGACAGAAAATGGCTAAGGAAAATAAAAGACAAAAACTTTTGAAATTGCTTCAGCAAGTCATGTGAACTTGAAAAAAAAATTATCTTGAAGTGTAGCTATAATTGAACATGGTATGACTGTTTGTTTTGTATTCTGTAGATACTGTAATCATCGTATATAACCGATCACGGTAAATGCGGGCTACCAGACTGGTGTCCGTCCACCAGTCTGTCAATCTTAACACTAGCATAATTCCTATTTTGTTGTGTAGTCTTATATGTCATAGAATAAGAACATGAGTTGCTAATAATTGAAATATATTTCTGTTACATGTATGTTGGTATATGATAACTCAGTTTTATCCGTCTTTTTATCTTCGTTGTCATTTTATATTTACAGTTCAAAATTTCGCTTCACTATAAGATGAAAAGGGCCCTACTTGTCAATTTGTAAGCCGTTTGAATGCATCACGGGGATGGAAAAGAGTTCTAGTTAGTGAAATCTATTACCGCAACTGGGAGCCTGAAAATCCGGCAGACAAAAATAATGTTGCCGTATTTGATGATAAAAGATATGCAAAAAGAGTTTACTATCTACGAAGGCAAGACGCCATTACAATGTCAAAACTTTTCCAAGACAAGTTTTATTATCTTCAACCAAATCTTCACCAGAAAAAAGTTGAATAGAAATCAGGGCCGATCTAAAGATGTAACATGGCTTTTATGTGCCAACACTCGAAAAAATGTGTGGCCATTTGATTAACAAAATGAACGTTACTGGAGTGCAAACAGTCGTTTTAAATCGAAGTCGGTCCCGTCCCAAATTACCCAAAATTCCCTTACAGTTCTAAAGTATGTTCATTCAATGCCATCTTCCAGAAAAAAAACTAGGTAAATGAATCAACTACAAGTATATTAGGTATGACAGGGACTTTACTTTACACTCCCTAGGTATGATCACCAAAAATCTAAAATCCGAAACATGATTTAAATCTTGACCGTCATTGTATTGAATTTAAACCCTTTAAAGCGACATCTATCGATTCATAAATGCTGCATCTCTTGAGAACAAAAAAACTTCCGATTTTTAGCTGCTTTAGAGGTAAAATGGCTTTAACATTGTTGTACAATAGTCCATAAATTGTCACATATATGTTTTAAACCATTTAAAGTCTACAGTCAACCTAAACTCTGTGGAATATTAGGGGAAAAATGTGTATTGTCCAAGGGAGATAAATTAAGATAATTATGTATCTTTGAAAGTCAAGTACATGTACATGGATATTTGTATCTGCAGCATTTAATGCTTTTTGGGATTTTTTATCCTTCAGCATCAAAATACCTTATATCACTGGTCCATCACTGGAACTTCCCTATTATTTCTGATCACTCACGTGTGAACAGTCACTACACCAAAATATAGTAACAAAGGGGATTTTTATTAATTTTAATTTTAACGTCCTTGACTACCCTGTCAGGGTCTCACACAGACGGCCCAATTTGGTGGGCTTTAAATAGTTTTGCTATTTATTTAAATAGTAATTTTAACAAAAATAAGAAATGATAAGTAAAAAAAAATAGGAAAAAGGTAACATAAATTATGAATAGCTGAAATGTTAGATATTAAATAGTAAAAATGAAATTTGAAAATGGACCATGTAAAGGAGGAAAATGCCAAGTTGGATGGAGAAGAGTCAAGGACAACCAGTCGACCCAAAATTCGGAAGACCTGTATGATTTAGTTTGCCAAATAGTGTATGCATTTTAAAGTCAAATGGGTGTGGTTTGGTGAACATCCAAAGGTGAAGTTCATATTTAATAATTGATAATGTTAGAGTTTTAGTTACCAAAGGTGTATGCTTTTTGAAATGCCAAAAAGTTTATGCTGAGCCAAAATATGTATGTAAATTTAGACTGCCTTGTCTAACCGGGCGTTGTTCCTGGATTTTACTGTGCTAGCACACGACATTAGTACGCAGTTTTACTAATGCCACACGAGATCGTTCCAGCTCATGCTTCTGGTGAATGGGTTGACAAATTTTTTTTTATAAATTTGGTAACTGGATTGATTATCATTGGTTAAATTGGTTAGCTTTTAGATTTTAACATGTACAAATGCAAATCCAAAATTTACATGTAGACTTAAGAACAGCCAAAAGTTTATCCAAAGAAACAAATAAAAATTGTATTTATAAGCCAAATTAGTAAAATAAAAGATAGTAAAGTAAGGAAAATAAAAAATAAATAAAATATTTTTTTTATTATGTGGGAGTTCAGCTTTAAGACTAGGTATAAACCGGAGTTTTTTTAAAGAAGAATGAACACGACATTATACAGTACAGCTCACATCATAGTCTGATAAATACCCGGCACACTTCATACCTGGTATTTATTGCTTATTGTCTCCTAATTAACAGGACCTTCATCCTCCAACATCACCCTCATCCAATATACAATAGGAACTGACTAATTTACTGAACAGGTACATGGACCTACTGGTGGTTTTACCTGTTAAGTTGATTATCACGCACAAGGGACTAACCTCGGTATTTTAAAATTGATATAAAAGTAGAAAAGTTTTTTAAAAAATGGTGTTAAAAGTAGAGATGCCAATGCGACCATATATGGCCGCCATTTTGTTTTCTGGTAAAGAATTTGACTTAGTATTTACGTTACCAAAATCCCTTTATTTCGGAGGTTACATTAGCTATGACTTTTTTAATGAATAAATATTTAATAAAATACTATTTGTAGTGAATATAAGTCTTGTTGTTTATAGTTCTCGGAACGGGGATAAATTATCGTCATTTTTGTAACGGTACCAATACGGATTTAACGTCGCGCGGCACGTTTTTTCAGTGGAGTATACGTTTTTCAAACTTAAAAATAAATATGTTCCTGACGTCATATTGAAATAAAAGTAACACCCAATGAGAGCTTAGGATTTAAATATCTTTAGAATGGAAGTCGTTTCCGATACACTTCCCAAATCGACCTAGAAATTTTGTTTTCAATACTTCGAAGAGAAAAAAATAAGGTAAATATACGGAGTACGGCTTAACGACATGCATATTCGAATTCTTCAAGTTTTTTTCTTTTAATTTAATTGTCTTTGGTCTCGATTTGTAATCAGGAACATATTTATTTTAAGCGTTGGAATAGGCGGCTATAGAGCGTTCGAGACACTTTTACCGTCATGGCTGCCCTGACCTAACGGAATCCATTATCGATTCGCACTGTGCTTGTAAGTAAATTTGGAGTTTCTACGTAGGATTTACGTCAATGATAATTTATTATTTAAAGAATAATGGGATTTAAAATCTCTATTTTTCTCATCTGCTACGAATATGATTGATTTACTACCGAATACGACATTTAGGAAAAGGGGGGTGCTTGTTTACTTTTTTTCAACATTATCAATGCTCTTTAAATATTCAAGCAGTATTAAGTAAGTGTTTAGCATTTTGATAGGGAAAGTAATTCCGTCCTTAGTTGTTACTTGTACATTTTAGTGCATGTACATGTATTTAATTTTTCAACTACTATATTCTGAACAGTCTGTGGTGTTTTGATATATTATTATATAATTCAATTTGCTGGCTATGGTTAATGAATATTGTGAGTTATACTAATTGTTATAAACAAGCCGTCATTGATCTGTAATTATTTTATTAGCCACTGTTGAGTCAAGAACTACATGTATTACACTTGGAGAATTGTTAAAGGATGTATCAACAAGTACTCAATTGGACAATATTACTAATGAGTACTTGTTGGCAAATGGGATCACCAAGGGGGAGATATATCAACTACTGACAGACAGAAACTATTCCGGTTAGTTCTTTAGTCAATCTTCTTATTGATAAGATTTATTTGAAAATAAAATGTACAGAATGCTATAATCTAGATAGAGTCATTTTAGAATTATTGAGCAATATTGAATTTGAGAGCAGTTTGTAAATTTTACTTTTTAAATTAGCTTTTAAATAATAATACATTAAAGTTTTAGTAGAATTGTATTTTTGACAACATTTTTGACTACTAATTGAATCTTTTTGCTTGTTGAGCCTGGTTTTTTGTGGTCCCTTCTTGTTTCTTTCAGTTAACTGATGTCAATTCTTAATTCCTTTATGATGCTAATGAGTTCGCAAGACAATTTTGGATCTACAAATGTGGATTGCTACCTGCTGCTGGACATCAGATTCATTTTTGTAACATTGTCGCTGGCCAACTTGAAGTGAAAGCACATGTTATGGAGGACATGCATATTTCATGTAGATGAGGATACACAAATAAATATTGCCAAGAGTTATGGTATAATTACATGCTGAATGGTATATATTGTAACACTAATTTCACAGTTTTGTAATGTTTTAGTTTCAGGTTGATGTTGCTGGTCAATGTCTAACCTTAAGAAAAATGTCTTCAAATGGCCCAACAAAGATGACATTAGTGTTGTTGAAAATTTTTTTATCTTTTATTCAGATTATTCAGATTTTGAGATCAACCCCAAGGACACCAGTGGTAGAACCTGGTTTTTAACACAGTTTGAATCTATTTGTTCTGAATATAAAAAGTATTATGATGAATATTTTTCCTAGGTCTTTGTGTATGACATGTACACTTATTCAAGACAATTAATATCTGTTATACTTTCAGTAGTACAATGATTTTACCAATTTTTATCTGTTCTAGTACACATACTAAATTAATGATCTTTATGTAGAGAATCCTTGGACTTTCCATGTAGATGTAATTGCTGTTTTTATAAGAAAATCATAAGTTATGTTGTAGTGAAATTGACCTCATGCATCATATCTGCTATCATAAAATGCATGTATTATTCTTAATTAAGACACCTAAAAAAATTAGATATTTTTCATGTCTTGACATAACTGTTCTAGTGGTTTTATCAGATAAGTATTTTGAAAATTAAATATCTTTTCTATTAAAATACAGTTGACTCTCGTTATCTCGAAATTGGAGGGACCAGGAGAAAAGTTCGACTCAACCGAAGTTCGACTTAACGAAATCAATGAAGTTCGAGCAGCAGAAAGGGGAGATAACCATGGACGAGAATGACAAAATAAGTACAACTGGATCCGGTTACATATTCTGTGTATACTGGGTTGTCGTAAATTATTTTTATTATTGTTTGTACTTTGATGAATTCTTGTTTTTCTATGTTTCTATGTTGTTTGAATAATGTTGAATAAAATAGTTTTTTTATTGTCATAGTTATTTTTTTCTAATGACGACTGAAAATTACGCTTTTTAAGTTCAAATTCAAAGCGTAATTTTAAGTTGTCAGAAGAATATAAACTTGTTTCAAATGTGTTAAAGACTAAGATCCGCTTGGCCAATTGCTATTCATCCACAAGCGTATATGTTTGTTTAAAATTGTAATTAATAAAACATCAAGATTTTAATAACAACAATCTTATTTTAACGACCCATTGAGTTCGGATAACGGTAATTATTTTATACACACCCAAGCGTAGACATCTTGTCAAAAACACAAATGCCGACAATGGTCTTTGATCATTAAATAAAAGAAATCTAATTGCATTAATAAAATATTTCATAGTTTTATTAATTATAGAAATACAGGTAACAAGTCATCAAATCAAAATCATCATCGAAAGGTGTAATAAACTAATTAATGGTGACACAGGGCCTCGACAGGTAAAATGATTTGACACTTTGACATGTAATTTACCCTAATTAGTTCGAGATAACCATTGACTTTTACAAGGAAATTCATTGAAGGGACTTAATTTTTACTTCGAGAAAACCGAAATTTCGACTCATCCAGTTTCGACTAAAAAGAAGTAAAATAACATAGACAAATAGGCATTTTTTTCCGGACTTCGACAAAATTTCGACTTAACCGAAATTTCGAGACAACGAGAGTCGACTGTATTACACCATTTAAAAAAAACATACGGTCAGTTTCACTGCAAAAGTACTGCATTGACTCAATTTTTTATCTTGTCATGTTGTATTTACATTCTTACATGTGTACACTGATTTTTCTTATAATTATTTCTTGCAGTTACAACAGATATTCTTACTAATTGATATTTAAATAGATTTTTATATTTTTTTTTCATTAGATTTGGTTTGTCTTGACTCACAGTATGATCATGATGGCAGTTATATTTAAATATTGTCTTGATCAAGAAAAACAATAAATGAAGTAAAATCAACATTTCGCTCTGCTTATTACTGCCTGAAGATGTAAAAACTTCACATACACAAAAGAGAACCACTTACATTGCACTAATACAGTCGCTTACCGAAATAACATATATGATTATAGTGTAAAGCTATTATGGCAGAATCATGATATTTTGATTTATTAACTATTTTAAATCAATTCAGTCAGTAACCTTACAAAACTTGGTCAATTTTACATGAAAGCATCTGAAGCATTGGATAAAACAAGAAGTAAACATTAAAAAAAAAATAACCAGTTTGAAACTTACCATTTAAAAGTTCCTCACTTATCTTAGGATTTTTATAGTGTCTATTATAAAAATCCTTGATTTATCAAATCTATACAAGTACATGTACTTTTACAACATTCAATTTAAAGTTAAACATGTAGTTTTAGAAAGAAAGATAAGAATGAGACGATTAAAATGATACCAAGATTGTAAAAATAGGTTGATTTTTAAGAAAGTTATTGCTGAAAATAAACTGTTTGGTTGTGAAATGGATATCAACGAGAGCAGCGGCCATTTTTATTCAAAATGGCTGCCTTTCCTTTCGTCTCTCATGTAATATACTACAGTACACAAATAAATAATGTCATAATACAGGAAATAACAAAACATGAAAGGACTAGCTTAAAAAATCTGGACTAAGTGAAAGAAACCAACTGTTGTCATAATTTGGCGGCCATCTTGATTCAAAATGGCTGCCATTTCTCCATGACGACACTCAAAACCAAAATAAAAATTTTGCTTACTCTATAACGACAATGCATGCCAATTTTCTTGATCATATCTGTACTACTTTTAAATATATGATACATTAAGTGATATGGTTTATTAGTCTTTATACTGAATTGGTTGCACTACACTACAGATACTATAGTGCCATTTTGCCATTACAGGCTGAAATGGTAGAAGTGGGATATAAAATAGTTGATCAATCTTTAATTTTATGTTTGGATTGATTATTAACACTTCTATCTTGAAGAATTCTTGTAGTTCTCTTATGAATTAAGCCAAGAAACAAGTTTGTAGTAAGCATTTTAATTTTTTGGCAGGGGAAAAATGGTCATGGAGGCTGTTTTGACCCCGTCAAAACAGACTTGCTGTAGTACTTGGCTTGGTTATATTCCTAAAAGCAGAAAAGGCTTTATCATGATACATAGTAATTTCAATAAAAAGACTCCATTCTTTGAGAAAATAAATGTTGAATGATGTCATTTCAATAATGGCTTCAGTATTTGCCTTCAAAAAATGGCTTAAAGTCATTTTCTGATTTCATTGCGAGTGGAAAAAAGGGGGGATGATTTTGGAACTTTAAAAATGTCATAACTTGGCAACCCCTTGTTCGATTTCAGTAAATGAGGGCTCAAAATGCTGGTCTAAAGAAGTTCTATCTATTTAACATAATATAATCACCGCATTCCTTAAAAATATAGATACATGGACTCTCTATTAAAAGCAATGTCTTTTTCTTTATTTCATATTTTACAAAATTTTAAATATAAAACATGTCATTTTTTTTCTAAATATTATTTGATTAAATATCAAATTTTGCATTTATGTGAATATTGTTTTTCCTGATTTAAAAAAAAGCAAAATTTAAATATACAATCAAAGTGTGCATTGGGCTTCATAACATTATATTGACTTCTTTCCTACATATTTTAGTAATGTGCAATTTCAAGGTTTTATTTATAATAAAAAACATTCAAACAAAACTCTCAGAATTTGAAAACCTAACACTGATGCATTTTCCTTCATATACTTGTATTTATTTTTATGTTAAATCATTTTAAAAATTTTTTATTCCAGTTAACTTTTTCAATTTCATTTTGAGTACAAATCTTAAAACCATAACTGTGACATTTGTAACTTTTTAACTCACTTTTCACTTTTCCCCTTTGAAATTGAATAAAAAAAGCATTTTTCTGCATGGGAACATACAACTTTTTTGCATTTATCCACTATTTTATTAAAGGAATAATCGGTCTCTTGAATAAAAATATATAGATTTATTCTTATAAGACTAAATTCTGATAAACCAACAAATTAATTACCTCCAGTGTTTTGTGTAAAAAAAATACTGATCATAACGCAATAATTCTCCAAGTACCTATTTAACTTTGCTTCTTGTACCTGTCCAGGTGAACAGGTAAAATTTACCTGGGATACCAAAACTTAGTTTCAATTAATTGATGAGTTGTATATTAGAAATAACAGAGGTAAACTTCAGAGAGTTGTGCCAGGTATTGGAGGTATACCTGGCATTTATCAGACTATGCTTTGAGCTGTACTGTACTACACACGGCTGGAGCTATTGGCACGGTAGATATGATTCATAAACATGTGTATATGATTAACAAAAGTTAAAAAAAAAAATAATAATAGTAAAAAATAAGTAAAACAAAATGAGAGACTATATGTATAAATATATTGCATTGTGGAACCCCATATCAGGTGATTAATTTTATTTTAATTCAATTATATATTATTTTGTTTTTTTATTGAAAAATGAAAAATGATATTATTTAAGATAAATGGTACTGTATGAATACGTTGGTTATGGTTTTATTATGTTAGATATTGACCCTGCATATTTATAAATGTGTTGCACGACCACCTGAAAATGCTCGGCTGAAACCAGTGCAACTACACTTGATGTATAGGGTGTGGATTTTCCAACTTGAAATTAAAAGAAAAAAGAATGTTTATAGGGCTTTAAGTTATTTAAGGATAATTACCGTTTTTTAAACAAAAGTACATGTATGCTATATTTTACTATGATAACCAATGACTGAAATAAATTGCGCTAATGCTGACCAGACTTGTTGCTGAACTGATTTTGGTGGGTTAAGAAGGTTTAGTTCCGAAAAAGTGTGGAGACCCAATTTGTGGATATTTTCTTTAAGTTCCAAAGGTGCTTGATGGTGTTCTAAACAATCTATAAGGACATGCTTAATGTCCTCTGAAACTCCACATTTTTGGCATAAGCCGATATATCTTTAACATTTTTCCTATTTGACCTGGTAGCATGCTTATGCCCAGCCTGAGTCTAGTAATTGTTTTTGCATGTTGCCTTTTACCACTGTAACATGCTGGTATTACATTAGCATTAGGTTTTAGCTGTTTATGCGAAATGTTATTCGAATTTTCCCAGCTTGTCTGCCATTTTTGTTTAAAGATTTTCGAAGAAATAGAAATAAATTCTTTTGAACTTAACCCAATTTTGACACCAATAGTAGGCTTTGATAGACCTTGTTTTGCCAGTCTGTTGCTAATTTCATTACCCGGAATACCGACATGTGCCAGAATCCATTCTATAATTACACTTATATTTTTCTGTTTTAGAAATTTTGCGTATAGTTGAATAGAATTTAACAAGTCTAGTCTGCTAGATTTATTATTTTTTATAAGATTGAAGAGAACTAAAAGAATCAGTGAGGATGACAATGTTTTTGTAGTGATAATTTTGATCAATTATCCATTTTAATGCAAGTGTTGTTGCAGTCATTTCTGTTGAATAAACGGAAATTTCATCAGTCAACCAAGTAGATAATGATACTCTTTTACCAGGGATAAAGAATGCATTTGAAGTAGGATCCTTGGAGCCATCTGTATATGCTTTTAAAAAGTTTCTATATTTTTCATCCATAATTTGCATAACAGCTGATTTAATCAAATGCGGATTGTCTTTTTTATCCACCTGTTTTTTAATCCACTTGGATGTGTTAGCCATACCAATTATCCAGAGGGCATGTTTTTGTTGTTTGTTTTGAACGATATCTATTGAGTCGAAATCATTCTCTGAGAGAAATTGACGTACTCTGAAACCATATGAGCAGTTATTTTTTTTTCACTTAAGTGAATATCTTTTAGTATATTCTGAGCATTGTTCGGTTATCTTATTGGCTGGATTTGAAGAATTTTGATTACATCTAGCATAATATTTAAGACTCAAATGATCTCGTCTGAGCTGTAAAGGGAGTTCACCTGCTTCTGCTAGAACTTTTTCTAAATGTGTTGATTTGATTGCCCCTAGAACAATTTTAAGTCCACTAGATTGAATGCCGTCTAGTTTTTCTTTAACATTTGGAAGGGCAGAATTAAATGCTTGACGCCTGTAGTCTAACATTGACCTTAATAGAGACCGGTAAAGCAATAGAAAGGACTCTGTTCCCATGCCAAAATTATTTGCTTTAACATATGTCAGTAAGTTCAAAATTGGTTTTGATCTTTTTTCTAAATATTGCACATGCTCATTCCATGTAAGATGTTTGTCAAAAATGAGACCTAAGAATTTGTCGTGTTTGAAATGAGATTGGTTTATTGTCTAAAAATAAGCTGACAGAGGTCTCTTTTTTATTGCCAAAAATAGTTCCCACTGTTTTGCTTTGGGATATTTTAAAGCCCCATTTTTTTAACACTTACTTATGCTGTTAAGGGTTAGCTGCATTTTTCGAGTAAGAGCTTTAAGATCACAACCCCTTAACCACATGGCACTGTCGTCTGCAAATTGTAATCAAGTGGTGTTTTTAGATTGGGAAACCAAGTCATCTATCATAATATTAAAAAGTGTAGGGCTAATAATGCTATCTTGAGGAATACTGTTATCTAACTCAAATTGATCTGATTCTTCTTGATTTATTTTTACTTTAATTTTTCCATCTTGGAAAAAATCAGCTATGAAGTTAAACATATGCCACTGATGCCATATGATTTGCATTTATATAACCATCCTGGTTGCCAAACAAGGTCAAATGCTTTTTCAATGTCAAGGAAAACTGCTAAAAGATGTTGTTTTTTAACTTTAGCATTTTTGATGTCACCCTCAAGGGTTAAGAAATGGTCTAGAGTAGACCGACCCTGCCTTAAGCCGCTTTGCGTATCTTTAATTATATTTTTCTCTTTGAAAAGGAATGTGAGTCTTTCATTTACCATACCTTTACAAAGATTAGAAGTTAAAGAAATAGGACATTATGATTTTGGATCAGATTTATTTTTGTTAGGCTTAGGAATAGGAATAATGTTGGCTTGCTTCCATGAATCTGGTAATTTACCACTTTTCCAAATGTTATTTATCAAATCTAAAGGCAATTTCAGCATATTTTCAGGCATATGTTTAAAACATTTCGTATGATATTCTATCATCACCTGGTGCTGACGGTTTTTTATTTCTAATTATTTTACTCATCTCCTCTATTGTAAAAGGTAGATTGTATTTTGATTGATTGTTAGTATGACTGTTATCCTTATGAATTGTATTTGAAGCTTCAAAATTGTTTTTGTGAACTTTGAATACTGGGTCAAGGTTTTGGTCACTTGATGCGATAGCAAATGTGCGAGCCAAAAGATTTGCTTTGTCCTTATTAGAAACTGCTTGAAATTTATCGACAGAAAGTGTGGGAATATTGCTATCCCTGTTACCTTTTAGGCCCTTAACCACAGTCCATACTTGTTTTAGGTTGGACTTGTGGATCAGTTTGGAAGTTTTACCAATAGTCTTTTCTAGCATTTTCTAAAGTTTTTTTTAAATGACTTGCGTTCTTTTTTGTATTCTTGGTGATCAGTTTCGGATTATAGAAATATAGTTCCTTTTATACCATTCAATACCTCTTTTATAACCAGTAAATTTGTTTCTTGCAATTAATCAGCTCAATGATATATTATTATTTCTGCAAATGAAATCAAGATCTAGTCTTCATATCAACTCCTTATTTAGCCTTGAAGGATATTTAGTATTAAATTTACATAAAACACACTTATCAGTCAAATTATCCACCCTGTCATTAATATTTTACCACTTACAAACGGGATGTGAAAACCAAATAATTTTCAAATTGATATAAGTTTTTAGTTTTTGATAATCTTGTGCTAAGGAAATTATTTTCTTAAGCTGAAATTATAATGTAGGATAAATACTCTGTTAATATAAATTTTGAATGTAAATGCACATTAACTTTTGGATTGGTTTAAAATTGGAGAAAAAGGTGAAATGGAACTCATTTTGCAAATGTGTGTGAAGTTGGATCAGTAGTATGGATTGACTTTTAGTTCATACACATTAGAAAAAAAGATAGTTTTTAATTATATGTAAAATGCAAGTGTTTGATTACAAGTTTATTTAACATCATGTAATCTTTGAAATTTTGTTCACGCAACAATTTTCACAAGAATCAAAAACCTCCAGTGATATAAGCACTTTGACTTAATGTTTACTAACAGGATATTGGCATTAAACTGATCTGCATTTTGATTATGTTAATGTCTTATGTCTTGATTTACATGTATTGTACACTCCTTGAGACATTTAGATTTTCCGAACGCACGATACCCAAATGCACACTGAAAAGCTCACCAAACGCATGATTAACGAACGCTCCTAGAAAATAATAGTATTGACATATAATGGAGGCAGAAAAAAAATAGAAAATAAAATTAATAAAATAATATAAATTAATAGCAAAATTATAAAAATAACAGTTGAATCAAGGAAATAATCAAAGTACAAAAATAAACAACTTTCAAAATCTATTCCGTAAAATTCTTCAATTATATCGAGGTCAAGTGGGTTAAACAGACGTAAGATAGAGTGACATTGCAATTGGAGCCATTGGAACAGAAACTGACAGGAATTTTTATATGATATTACAGAAGCATTTCAGATATTTTAATGTTCAGGGTTGTATTTGCACATAACTACAAATGTATTACTGTTCTTGTAGTCTATGAATCTGATATCCTTTCAATGTCTAGTATAAAATTGTAAACCAGTTTCCACCAGATTCGATGCAAAATATATGGTGAATGTGAAAGTCGTCAATACAGTCAAATTCAATGTAATGAAGCAATTTTCCATTTTGTATCTCAGTTTTTTTAATTTAATGACTCCACTGTGAATAGTTGAGGAATTAAAATTTAGGTTGATGGTAGTGTATGTACATTGTAAGTCAAGAAACTAAAATACATGTGTAAGTTAAAAAATAAATTCAAATACACATGTATAATATATATATGTATATGGACTTATGGCATTTCGGTTATCAATTTTTTAGTTGAAATGCTTTGCTCTCTGATATGGAGGTACAAAATTCATAATATAAAGTGAAACAACATGGCCATAGCTTCAAGTTCAGTACATGTATTCAGCTGTGTGATAATAGGGACAGCAAAACTGGTAGGTTTCACTGCCTGCAAATCTAAATTTAAAAAAAAAAAAAACTTTCCTACATGTACCCTAAAACCAATCAAAGATGGTTTTGACATGGATTGCTGTTAGGGATATTCAATTAATCCATTTAATGATTAATTAGTCACTCCAACAAATAAATTTCAGTGGGAAGTGTACAATGTACTTGAATTTGGTAAAATATTTGTATAATTGCTGCTGTGGTAGTACATGTACATGTACAAAAAAAGCACAGCACATGGAAACATCTCATTGGAAATACATGTATCAATAAGTTAGAAGGTACAAATGTACATGTACAATGTATCAAACATTAACTTTTCAGTTAATCTACTGTGGCATTAAATAATCTAGATTTCATAATACCCAAAAAAGAAAAGATATATGTACATGTTCGAAATGTTACTTAAATTCACCCAAACAGATGGTTTCCAGATGATGGACAGTTAACCCAACTATGATATTTTTGGAGGGTATCATATAACACCTGACCACTTTGTGTGGTTGGTATAAAAACAAGAATACAGTAGGTCATATTCATCTATATTGAAGCACACTGCATCTGCAATCACTTCACATTTGCAGAGTTTTCAATTCACAGCTGTACCTCAAATAGTACATTTTTGTATAATGTTCCTCAAAGAAACTATTCTCTCTCAATGGATGTATTTCTTTTCATTTCAATAGTAATAGTACAAAATATATATCATGTTACACTTTAACCTTCAGTCCCAATTTAAGCCTGATTTTCAGTACATAATTCTTTGAACATATAAACTCTCTTTTGTAGGTCTGAAGAAAGAACAATAGAAAATGATTGACTTGTTCAAGATAAAAGAGGACTTCTCGTTCTTAGTAAAGGAGGCTGAGCCATGGACATTAACACAGTTTGTAATGTGGCTAGACTTAAAGTTGTCTGAGTTTAAAACCAAAGGCTATATGATACTAGGTACAAGTATATTTTTAATCATATAAATCACTATAACATACATGTATACAAAAATGTATGTACATGTAACTAGAAATAATGAAATAAAAATAGCCTTTGTGGATTGTAATGATACAGTCCCTTAACTGATCTGTGTAACTATTTGATGGATCGACTGATTAATCTCTGATGAATTGATAACCAATGGCCGGTGATCAATCAGTTTTCTTTGAAAAATGACAAATGATTGGTTCATGTAAATTTTAAGAATTTCCATTGAAACAAATCAATACACTACCGTGTTAAATTTATCTTAAATTTAGGACATTAATTCCACATATTGTATTTTGTATAAAATAAAACAAATGTTAAATAAAAGTAATTAGTTGGTGTTTAAATAAATATATTATGTTTTGTAAATATGTGTAAAAATTGACAAATGAAACAACAGAATACGTAAAATATATTGACTGCTCTGTGGTCATGGGATGCAATCTCCGGTTTTTTGGATCTACATGTATGACTGATCAGAAACTGTTCAGTGATCGATGACCGATTGCAATTTTAGTTCCACAGATTGGGTCAGGTACTGTACATGTACATGTATATTAAATTTTTGTAGATCTCATTTTTTGAGGTACATGTATGATATTTAGGCAAAGATATCTGAATAGAGAGGAAGTTATACCTGCCTACCTACATATACATATATATTTTTGTACCCACTCTAAATTTTAAGAGTATGGAGCCCAAAATACAAATATTGTTGATAAGCAGAGTACAAGTAAATGTACATACATAAACTACATTGTATTCTATGATAAAAACTGGCAAAAAAGCATTCAGTGGGTTATTGGTACATGTAATTACAGATATCTTATATACATGATATTACATTGCTTTGTTAAGCCTGAAATATGTAGGTATCATGGAAAGTTAATTGGACTTGATTGAAAAGAAAAATAATTCTTCGATGGCATTGAAAGTAGCCCCTTTGAAAGTTAGTCAATTGAAGATAGTACATGTACATTTTTACACTGTAAATTGTATTAAAACAGTATTGATAGCTTAGTGGGCTTCTTTTGATTAATTAATGAAATAATGTAGCAACATGTATTTGGCTATATCTGTACATGTAAAACAAAATGCAACATGCCATTGTAGGTAGTGCCAGACATCAATTTTTATTCCATTTTCAATATTTGTCATTTTTGATCTTTTGAATACTGTATTGTATGTTTTGGTTAGTTTATTTTCATTTGCTAACATTTCTTTGTAAATTTTAATTCACCTATAGATCATAATATCAAAACCAAACCAAAATGGTTACAGGAAGAGAGGCTTGATGCTGAGGTTGCCCCAGCGCCAGCTCCCTGTAGAACTTGCCATACATCAAAATCTTCAGTGCGAGATGTAGGTCAATATTACTCAGAAATCCATGCCTCTCCACCAGTTCATCAACAGAACAGATCAAATCAAAACACATCTCACCAGAATGCTATGGATGATTCTGATAATATTCGAGGAGAAGTTGGTATTATTGACTTGTCTCATGGTGAACTGCAAGGTGGGCAAATGAGAGGCAATGTTCCTAGACAGAATACTAGTCAAGGAAGTGCAATAGGATCAAATTTTAGAAAGGGACTTGGTCATACTGCACCAAAACAGCGCAATTTGTCAACAGGTGCTACACAAATGAAAAATAAACCAGAAATAATCGAAATAGATGGCTCTTCACCTAGTGAAAAAATGTTTTCATCTTACCGCCCAGAAATAGGCAGAACAAGTACTCCAATGGTCAGAAAAGCTGGCCAATTACTTCAGAAAGCCAAGAACCGACAAGCTCTGTCAATGGGCACAGCCATTTATACCTCTACCACCACATCTCTAACACCAACCTTTTCATCCAGTTATAATAGACAGTCTTCTGCTCCATCATCCTCCTACACTTTAGGAGCACCACCAGCAAGTTCTGCATCCTTTGCTTTGGGAGCACCACCAGTCAGTTCAACAGCATTTTCTATGTCAACAAGTATAAATACGCAAGCTTTAGATGAATTAATATCACAAACAGTTCAGTCTGTGTCAGGACCTCCTGTTGAGCAACATTCCAAAGGCAGTATTCCTCAGATACAAACAAGTTTGCAAGACACTAGTTCAAACATTCAAGGTGCATCTCCTAATGTTTTTCCTGGAATGTCTATCTCCCCAAACACATTCTCATCAATGGGAGATGGCCATGCAGTACCAGTAGCATTACATGCAAATATTGATAATATAAGTAGAGACTTGTCAGCTTCACAGAGCTCAGCGGTGTCAAATTCTAGTTCCACAGAAATCAAAATGGAGACAGATGCTCAAAATGTTTCTTCAGTTTCTGCTGCTGGTGATTCATTTAACTCGTGTAAGTAAAATTACCAATTCTCAACATTACAAATTTATTGAATGCTCATGAGGGGAACATTAAATTTATTACACATAGGTATCTACTATTACCTGAGGCATCGTGGAAGGTACATGTAACAGTTGGTATCAAGGGGTAACAAATTACTGTTTCATGAATGAACAGTCGAGAAATGTTTTATTGTACTGAACTATAATGATGCCCTCATAATCCACGACTAAATTTTTGCATGGTCGTGATTGTTTATCTTTATCTGAGCATGCAGTATAAGATTTTAATGCTGCTCAAGAATTTACCCTGAGAACATCTGAACTTTCCCAAGTCAATAAAAATTTGAGGGGAAAAACTGTTGCCCTTAGCAACAGAACAATCAAGGTATTTTTGGAGGAACCAGTTAAATTGTTACACTTGATTATTGAAAATAAATACTGAAGTATAATAAAGAATTTTGTTAACTGAATTGAATTAAATTACCCATTTTGTTTTCTTTAAAATGATAATGAAGTACAAAAAGAACAGACATAAGTGCCAAATTAGAATAAAATGACTTATCTTCCTTAGTCCAAAAAGTAAAACACCTGAACACACATTGATTAGGTTTAAAAGTTTTTAGAATAGGTAATTTTCTATTGATGCAATCAGTATTTCACTGAGCCATTCTTTTATATTCTTAATGAGAATTTCTGATTATGAAAGGGTACATTATACATGATTTGTATTTTCAGCTGAAATGTGCTTAATGGTGTAGGACCCCTTTTATCCATTACTATGAACATCTGTAAATTTAACATATGCATTCTATTTCATTTGTTACACAGACATTTTTCGTCAATAGCGTGTTTACATGTACAAGCTATACTTATTTTTCTAGTATTTCTTATATATTTTACAAAGAACTAAGTTGAAAAATACCACATTCTTTTATGCTCTTCATGTAGAGAAGAAAAAAAAACCTGTTAAGCTGTTGTATTGAATTAAGTTTCTACTATTTTATTGACATCAGTTGATTGAATGGAATTTTGAAAGGGGCTATATTATCAGCTTTTGTGGAGAAATGGAAACTTCAAAAAGTAGTTCTCCAGAAGTTCATACAAAATATTCAAGCTCATACGACATGGGTGGTACATTTGTAAATTCCAAAATAGAAATGGAAAATTGCCTTTTGCCATTGAAGTGTAATATCTGACTGATAACATCAAAGTTTTATTTTTAAATACATAGTTACATGTAGATTACAAATCTATCTTTAATTATAGCCTCTTTGTCAACCCAAGCATTAGACACCAGTGCTAACAATTCACAGTCCCAGACTTTACCAGATTCATTGCTTGGTCCATTAGATGATACTGGTATCCCTAGACCAGGACTGGTAGACCCACAGACTGCTAAAGCTTACCAGGTATTCCTTTACTGGTACATGAACATGTTCATTGTTTGGTTGATCATTTTCAAAGTTAAAGTTAGTTAATGTAAACATCTAGTTACAGTGTGGGAAACTTGCCATTCTAGCTAGTAGAATATTGATCTTGCTAGCCAAATAGAAATTCAACTAGCCAATTTTTTTTTGTTTTTTGTCTGTACTATCATCTGTTTTCTCTTGGATTTGACTATCTTCTGCCTTTCTTTTTCGTTCTTCAACTATCTTTTCATTTGTTTTTAAATTTATCAGAAACTTTACCATTTTTGAATATTCCTCCCATTGAATTTTTTCATTTACTTTACAGTAACAAAATAAGTACTCCATTTCTGAACAGATATTTTAAAAATAAAATTATATTTCAACAGTTTCATCATTATGAAACAAGAAAATGTTTGTCATTTGTTTCTTTCTCATTTTTATTTTGACAATAAACAACTAATTTGCAAGGTAACATATAAATTACCAAGATAGTTTCGGTTGAATACTAATACGAGATCGGGACTGTCGCGTAGGTTTTGGCACATCCGGTTTACCGGAAATTAAAATGGCATATCGTAAACAATGGTTAACAAGTCAATGAAATTGTGCATATAATGCCAAAATTCACTTGACATATTCAAGCTAAACTTCTTAAAATGTAGGGAACATATTTTTAATGTATGATGTTAAAGAATGTTTAAATAACCTTTTGGCTGGTTAACTTTCCTTGGAACTCGCCAATCATATCAAGGTCGCCAAATTGATGAGTGTAAGCTAATGAGAACTCGCCAAATTACACATCTACTGGTATTGGCGAGCTGGCGAGTGGTGGTTTCCCACACTGGTTATATTGATTGAGTTTAAAGGGCAACTACATGTATTTTGCTGTACCTGTGTATAATGTTGTATAGGGCCAGCTGCAGCTTGCCCTGTGGTGTAAAGCTTTCCTTGTTCTTCAGTGAAGACCAATGGCTGGCATTGAGCTGACATTTTTCATCCCACTGGGGTTGCTGTCTCTGACATATTTACCATTTCTATTCTGTTATATTCTGTGAAATTCTCATCAACTTATTTTTGTAAAATTTACTAGCTGTACTTACTTCATATTTTGAAGCTTAATATTTGTACTTTTGAAACGTATCTAAACTGAAACCTTTAAATACCAGAAAAATGTTTTAAAAGACCAGCCATTCATATACATTTAAGTGTTCACTGTCAATGTGTTATTTTTCATACTCATCTCAAACCCTCTTTTTTTGAAATTATTTTTTCTTACAAGTTTTTGGCTAATTCTTTTTATAAAAGGGCTGGCCTGACTTATACACTATATTCGAAAATATAGGGAGTAGTACTAGTGTTCCCTGCCACTTTTGAAAATGGCTGGGTAATATTAATTTAGAAAGGGCACTCTAGCATCTTAGCTGCAAATTTGAAGACACCTGATGCAGGCATTAACATCTGTTTCTTCTTCTCTTCTCTCTGTTTAGTGCAGGTCTTGTTCTGGAGCATTGATACACTTTTGTGCAGGGTGTACATGTATGTACAGTCATTTAGATTGTGCTCTTTTTACATGTGGTGGTGATTTCAATCTGTATGTGGTGTGCTATTTAATTGTAAAAAAAGATGTGTCTGTTTTGTCTGTGCAAGCCCTAACTTGAAGGATTCAAGAGCTTGTACCATGGCCAATTTAAGGAAAATTTACAAGAAAAAGGTAGGGCACATTTAAAACCCATAAAAGAGGCAGGTCACCTTCACACTTCCTTCCCAAACTTTCTGTAGGAAACATTAGATTCTCTTTAACATGACTTAATGTATACTGTCATCTCTTTTAGATGGTTGAGCTGGTTGCTGGCAGCGGAGTCTATGTCTATGATAAAACAATATCACAAGCATTTAAAGTTGGAACAGAAAGGGACACTGGAACATATAGTGGTGAAAAAATGGCCAGATATCTTCTAAATGTGTTCTGGTCAAGAAAAGACTTAGTTGGTGCTACACTTTCTAAAACTGGAAGAGGAAAGAAAATCTTAAATCAACAGATCATTGAGGCAATATTAGGTAGAGTATGATTTTTTTTTAACATCTAACTTCTAAGACACTGGATAACATTTGTACTGCAGAAGGGTCAGATGACATTTGTACTGCAAAGGGGTCATTCCAAATCTTACTAATATTTTAAATATGATTTTATTATACCCCTGCTCAGAAAGTGGGTAGTATGTTCATTATATTGGAGTCACCTTGTCCATCCATTAGTTTGCCTGTCTGAATTTATCACAATTATCTTGGCTCCCAATGGATGGATTAAATTCAAATTCGGTATGTGGTTAAGATTAATGGGGCATATGTTTAAAGCAATTCTAGTTGATGTCAGTATGTCTGATATCAACTTCCTGTTTCATGGGATGTTGCCTTTCACTATATGGAATGATAAGAAAAAAACTTTCTCATCATAATCTTAGCTGCCATTGGATGGATTTATTTTAAAAGTGATATATGGCTTATACATGTAAGCAATTTAGGTTGTTATAGGATATAAATGTCCTGTTTTTGTAAGAGTTAGGGGCAAGCATGATAATTCATGCAATTTCATGTTTATTTTCACGTAAGTTCACAGTGACTTCCCAGTATATGTTATCCAGTGTTTCGACTGTTTCCTTTTGATAAAAAGAACCTAAGCACGTTATAGAAGTCATTTTGTATTTGGAAAAATAAATGAAAAAAGTAAATTTTAGTCTAATCATTTATAAGCATAATTTTCTTAAACATTAAAGCTAAAATCATTATTATTTTATGACTTTACTGTTTTTATTCCTTCTTTTGTATTCTTCTTTGACCTTGAAATAAAATCTCTGAATAAAGTACATACATGTTTTAAAATTCTAGAACCGAAAAAAGTTTGGATTCTTTATAAATTAAGAGGAAACAGTCTGTGTTTATAAATACAAATTAAGGGCTAATCAAGCAAAAAGTATATGATCTATAGATAGTTGAAATTAACAAGTTTCTATATAATTAAACCCCCTATACTACATGTACATGTATATTGCAATCACTTTTATTAACATATTTCTCAGCTTCTAATTGGGGAATGCTTAGATATTAGGTATATCGCTTTTGCATGATGACCTTTATAGTGTCTCCCCTTTTCAGGTTCCTCGCTCACCTACTTCCTGTTTACCGATCGAATTTGTGTCTCTCTTTCCCAGGTTGAGTGGGGGTATTCTTAGCACAGCATGCATGTTCAATGTACAATGTAGCGTGTAACTTCTTGTTCATGATTGTTGATGTACATTTGTAAGAACTATACTCCTACTTTAGTACTTGGGTATATTATTTTGCTTGACTAGCCCTTACTAGATTTAAAATTAGAGATTGCTTAAATTGCCATCCATCAACTAGAGTTATTAATTCATGCCTTCTCAGTTTATTTGGAAGATTAATTTACAAATACATGTATGTCATGTATGTACATGTATATGAATGAATGTGGAACACTTTACTTGTACAGAGTACAAGGAGAATTGAAAAAATGTATACCACCAGATCAAAGCACACATGGTACACACTTGTAATACATGTACAGCATACCATCACTTGTGGTACATGTACCTTGGTTTAATACTTCTTGATACTTACAATGTACAGACGGTATGCCAGGGGTGGATCAAGGATTTTATGAAGGGGAGGCAAAATTACAAGAATAAGTATATGCCTGATTTACTTTTTGTGATACATGTACTGTGGTTTTATTTTACTCATGGATTACTTGTTTTTGTGGTTTCAAACCATGAAAAACTATCTCTTTATGGATGAAATTAAACTTTGATAAAAAAGACTTAGGTTGTTTAATCTCAGCATGGTACACTTGTCATGGAGGATGAGGCCGTTTATATTAAAGCAGTTTACATCATGTGACCCCTTACTTGTTAAATTAAAAGACTAATGATTTGTTTATAAGTTTATGAAATGCCAGTTCTACAGTACATGTTACATGTTAACCATTAATATAGCCTTAGAATGATGCTCCATTTACTTGTTTGTTATCCATCTTCCCACTGGTAACATTTGTCCTAAATGTGGCTTTCTGCAAACCTTTGGTTTCACCTTTTTTGGTGCCACTTTACCAAAGAAGTAGCAATTTTCGCTTACAGGAATTTTTTACCTACCAGAAATTTACTTTATACATGTTCATGTACCTTCTTTCAGCAAGTGGGTGGTACTTACATGTACATGTACATGTATGACACTCGAAGGTACAAACTTTGTTATTTATGGGTTAGCAGACAGTACATGTAGCTCACAATATCACCTGTGATCGATAATTAAATTCCAGTATCATTGGTACATCATGTATACTAAAATCACCTTGTCCATCTATCATTCGATCTGTCTTAGATTTGCCACCAATATCTGCCCTCCTTATGATATTTCAGACATCAACTTTTGGACATTGGTGAAATTGAACAAAATTTGTTAATATATGTGAAGTTGGATACTGTTTAACTATTGATTGCAGTTTATACTTCAGAAATCAGTTGTAAAGGTTGACTTTCAGTCTCTACATATTAGGAAGAAACAGTTCTAAATAAAATGGGAAACACAAATTTATGATTATAGTTTTATTATACATACATGTAATGTTATCTTTGAAAGTTTGTTCAGCCTACAATTTTCACTAGAATCAAGAACCTTCAGTGCTTACATCACTTTGATTATTATAACCTGCCACACAAAGTAACAATTAATTATGTGATATACTCCTATAAGTTATGTGTCAGTCAACAGTTTCCAGACAATTACTTTAAATGAAATTGCAGGAACTTTATCAAACTTTGTATTGTTATTGATATCATAAAATACTGATCAAGTTTGAGTTTCCATCTAATCAAATCATTGAAATAAAAGTTATTGTCATTTTAACTTTTTTTGCAACATGGGGTTGTAATTTAATGCCCCATTTGATACCCTGTATTAAAAAATTTGGTCTATGAGATGATGGATGAAATTTTTTATCCAATCAGAAAGGATGTTACTTCTGAAATTGAATTACATGTATGCTATACACTCATATATAGTGATATTTGGATTATGACAGGACTATATTGAGTAGTGAGAAAATTCGATCTGCTGGGAAATTGAGTGTTTTTGTATTTTGTGCTTTGACCAACAGTTTCAAAATGGTGTTACATTCAATTATGTTCAAATAATAATGTACATTGTACATGTAATACAACTACTTCTATGGTGTAAAACATGTTTATGTACATTATATAACTGTTTACTTCATTGTTGATATGGTACATTTAATTCTAGAGCAATTTTAATTATAATGCCCCTGTCATTTGGAGTTTTGATGCAATTTGTACATGTACCAGTATGTACTTTATGTGAGTCTGTCAGTCCAAAGAATATTTGTAAAGAGGATTAAACTTTAAACTGTTCATACATGTACAAATATTTACATGTAAAGTAGACATTATGTATGTACTTTGAAGTGAAGGTTTGCCTTTGTTGCATAATAAGGTTTTGTTTCATCCAACATCCACATCCTGGTAACCAGTATGCACTTAAATTGGGTATCCATGTCCTTAGTATGGACACATTTATATATACTTATTATTCTTACCAGTTTGAAGTTTTCTGTTTTTAATAGAGAAAATGTTGCAACAGTTGTGGTCTTCTACATGTAGTTTACTAATGTGCATTTACATGCATAACGTACAAATTTATTGTAATGTTTTCTGCTTCATAACCTTACATACATCAAGTATGCATTGACTAAAATAGGGGATACAATATGTATTATGGAGAGTTATGTATGAACCTAGTTTCTAACTTCTGTACTGGTATGCTATGCCTAAGTTTAGAAACATTACGTTTGTAGTTCTAAAGCTCCAACAAATTCATTACTGCAAACTTGAAAGTCCTAAAAGAATTAATTCACATGTATTGTTTACTAGTTGCTAAAATGCCAAATTGAGTAAAAATTGGTCATTTGACCTGTTGACAGGATGAGGAAGTTTGAGTTGAATGGAAAGGGAAATTGTTAAAGGAATATAATTTAAATATTGACATACATGTTTTGAGTGCTGCATTTATTCTTGACCCAGGAAATCATGCCTGGTACATATACATTTCTGTTCAATACAGAAAAATTGTAAATGAAAGTAAAATCTTTTGAAATAGGAAAGCTGGCTGAGTAAATACATACATGTAATATAGTATATTGTAGTGTTGTTATAAGTATGAAATAAACTTAACAGTAAACAACACATTTGACATTTTTAAGAAGTAACTTATATCTTTTTATTCTCCATTCGATTTTTTTTGTTAAGCTATTCAGCATAGAAGGTTATCTTAATTCAGTGTGTAATTATATATGTAAGTACATGTTTGGATATAAAAGGAAAATTAAGCCAGAAGAAGTTTTATTTGGTTAAGTGACACATCCTTTCTTTGAAAATGTTGTAGGATATCCCAATTCTATCCTTCCCTGTTTACAGTTGATAAATATTTTTTTGTTAAAACAAGTAAAATTAAAGAGGACACATTTCTTTTGCATGAAGCGGGTATTACTAGTCCAAATGTCTTGATTCGTGTGTGTACACATACATAAACTAATTTTATCTTTCTAGTACTTCCTGTAGATTAGAAAAGATCAATAAATAACAATTTTAAATCATTTTCAAGGGACGTAAATCTTACTTGAGCAGATCATTGTTGGTTTTTCTTTACTTATCCCAGAGGTTCATGGCAGTAACTTTTGTATACATCCAAATCGGTGGAGAAATGTAGGTGCGAGAACACTTACAAGTTGTGACAGCTCAACCATTGCCTGACATTTCACATTAGAGTGTGGAACAAATAGTTGATACATGTAACAATGAAGAAGTGTATATACTTCAGTTTAGAATTGCATTTGGTTAAAAAAAAACTTAAAATTAAAGAAATTGAAAAATCCATGTTAACATTCCTTTGCACTTCAGACAGAATACTTGTACTAATTCAACGATCAACCTGTTTTTCCATTAAACTTATGTGAAAAATATGGTAGACATTAAAGAGAACAGGCAAGGATTTAACTCTTGGTGAATCACCATAAAAACTTGTAAAAGGAGGAAAAAAGACTTCAAATGGAGTGACTTTTTTAGTGTTGACTTGTTTTATTTCTTCCTATACATTTGTGTTGTTCTGTTTGATCTGTTGGTACATTAGTTAGGTCTTTACATATGTGTTGGTTTGTTTGATCTGTTGGTACATTAGTTAGGTATTTACATATGTGTTGGTTTGTTTGATCTGTTGGTACATTAGTTAGGTATTTACATATGTGTTGTTCTGTTTGATCTGTTGGTACATTACTGCGGTATTTACATATGTGTTGTTCTGTTTGATTTGTTGGTACATTAGTGCGGTATTTACATATGTGTTGTTATGTTTGATCTGTTGGTACATTAGTTCGGTATTTACATATGTGTTGTTCTGTTTGATCTGTTGGTACATTAGTTAGGTATTTACATTTGTGTTGGTTTGTTTGATCTGTTGGTACATTAGTTCAGTATTTACATATGTGTTGTTCTGTTTGATCTGTTGGTACATTAGTTAGGTATTTTCTATTCTGTTTTTAAAAAATAAGACCTTTTAATTAATTGAAAAAAATTTAGGGACTCTACATGTTTTCAAAAAAAGTTTTTAACTTTTATTTACAAATAACTAATTTTCATTTTAGACTTTTGTGCAAAAAATGGTAGACATACCAGAGGACAAGCCAGACATACTTTATCTCGGTGTATATCAGCAGAAACTTGTAGAATGAGAAAAAAATTGGCCTCCATAGGCAAAGGACATTTTCTTAAGTGATCTCGTCTCTTTCCAGATTTCTGTTCTTCTAAAAGTCGACATACGAAAGGAAAGGTCAAGCACTGTCTCGCTACCAGTATCACTGCTGCAACCTGTCAAGCTAAACAAAAAGCCATAAAGAAAATGATGTTCCATCAACAACATATTAATAAGACAAACAAACAGTTCTAAACTTCTATACAATTGTACTGAATTATTTGGTTCTGCTGGTACTAGTATAACTGTGTCTCACATACTGAAAAAGCTGGTGTGTTGTCATTTCTTGAAAGTTTTTTTTCTCAAAATTTTCTAAAAGAGGAATGACTAAATTTGGCTTAATATATTCCAGATTTTTGTCTGTACAACGGGAGGCATAACAAGTCCACATGTAGAGATGCTATTTATCGTAGTCTAACTGCCCGGACTTTTAGGGAAAAGGAAAGACTTAAGAAGAAATTTCAGCAATTTCAACATTTTCAACTTGAAGGGAAATTTTTTGAAAAGTGATTTCAGTTGTGCTTTTTTATGACATATGTTGAAATTCATTTTATGTGATATTTTAGTGTTATTTTATATTTGCATATTTTACATGTATAAAAAATCTTAGTAAAAAATTAACAACTTAAAACAAAGTACTCATAAAAAGGTAAAAGTTATTTAGTAGTAAAATGTTGTCCACCTAAAAGGTATTTATGATTAGAAAAGTAGTTAAGCAATTTTTTTTTCATCCTTTGTAGCATAGCATTAGGTTATTTTTTGCTTGGGACAATAATCAATATGGTGACTTGGAAATGAAAATTCTGTGGTTCAAACTAATGGTGGTCCAAGGTCAAGGACACTCAATTTCTTACACATTATCATGATCCTGGTCCTTCAGTTATTTTAATGGTCCATTGATTTGAGGCTTCCTGAACCTTCCATTCATGAAAGAAATTTAAACCACTGAAATATGGAAGTAGTATAGACTTACTTTGAACAAAAGTTACAATTGCACAAACTTATTTATAAGTCTAACCCAGTGCTGTGGACCCTTTTGTGGCAAGCTACCTCATAAATGATTTTTACCTCTTTATAAAGGTGTTCCCTTTTCTGAATATATTCTTTATACCTGCATTAATAAAATTGATTCCTTCCTTAAGTTTTATTGCTTAAATTCCTGAACACTGAAAAAAAAATTTAGGGGTCTATATAATTTAAACAGTTAAAAGATGTATATCTGCTGATACATGGGTCAACTTATAAAAAAAACAACATACATGTATGTATTCAAGAATATTTCTCCTGAGTAATCTTTTTTATTCCTGTTTATATGTCTTCATAAAGAAATGTGACTTATTTGTCCCTGTTGTTTTGTATGTATGTCAATAAAGTTTGGAAACTTTATGATTTTCTGATTAAGTACAGTGTGAATCTGAATTTTACAAACATGTACTTCATATTTGTACCTTAGCTATGTTATTTGAATTTGGTGTTTTCTATAATAATGGTAACTGGTTTCATTGTCTCACAGGGATTTCTGTGCTGGATTTATTTAGCACTTAATTAGCTGGTGACAAAACTGTTAACTGTTATACATGTAAATCTAATGACTAACCATAAAATTACCACTTCCCCATCCAGTCACATCTGTAGACTTTTTCATATGGCTGTTATTGGTATAATACAGTCTGTTAGTCCATCTTTGTATAATACAGTAACTCAAAAAAAATTGTGTTGTCTTAATTTGAAGAAGTTCCCTCTCACTCGTGGTTATTTTTCGCTGTTTTGTTTATAGTTATATATATTGACTGAAAATACCAAAAGGGGGGAGGGCATATGTAATTTAAAACTAAAATCATGACTACTGCATAAACATATGTACCACTATTCTAGTTATTGCTCTAGGCAATGCATATAGTATAAAGTATTTTTCATAACTGATATCTATCAAAAAACCTTTTATGCCTCAAAAAAAATAAAGATTGAAATTTAATCAAGAATAACATGTGGCAGTTATATACAAGACAGAGGAATTCAAAACAGATCTACATGTTCATTTAATCATTTTGATCTACATGAATATGTACCTGTAACCATTTCACACACATTTCATACACACACTTGCACACACACATACATCTCCCTCATTTATTTATACCAAAGTGAGTCTTGTTTTCTTTCTCATCTTGAAAGTTTGTTTTCCTAAGCCTCAAATTGGAAGTGGACATAGAAATACCTGAGTCCATTTATCCTACTTAACTACTCATAAACTGATCAAGGGCTTTTGTTAAAATTTGATAAAACAGTAAGTTACCATAAGTTAAGATCATATTATGTGTTATCTAACCTTTTCACTTCATCTTTTTTGCAACTGCTGGGGGACAAGCTGCTACTTATATCAGTCTTTTTTTTGGATAGTATCTTTTCATGCCAAACAGAAATTTTCATAGAGCACTGCAATCTTTTCTTAGTTACTTATTTAATGGTGATTTGAGCAACATACAGATGTAATCATTATCTGTTTTGATGCAGTCTGGTTTATTATACAACATTGGTGAATATAAAACTTTAGTGAAAAAGTTTTGACTAGTTTTACATTAGTAGACAAGATTTTACTCTAAGAACATGAATAATTAAATCCTGTAAATGGAAGATTTGTTTTATAAAACTTAAGAAATGCCAAATCAAATATATAATTGTTGCATTAACAACTTGATAAAATTTGACAGTAACCTTTAATTTTTTTATCAACTGGTAAAGGAGTAACAAATCTTCCATTTATCTTTCCAGATTTTTGTACAAATAATAGCCACCATACCCGAGGGAAATGTCGACAGGCTCTTGGAAGTAAAATTACATCAGTGACTTGTGAAACAAAGAAACAAATAATGAGGAAATATAAATTTGCATTATGATTCCGTGATATACATGTATTTTATACTTTTTATAGAAATTGCAGTCCAGGGAATCACATCTTCAACCCTGTATTTTAAAACATTCTATAGACTAGGAAACTGGAAAGAATTTAAGTCTGTGGACCATCTTTTCATTCTGCTCCAAGTTTTTAGTGGGGTCTGAATTGCTCATTTACTTTTGTTGCTTTATATCTATTATTTGGGTTGTTTTATACTCTATATTGTGTTTGTCTGTTTTCCATGTCTGGTCGTTGCCCCTGGATTACATTCTTTATTTTAAGTAGAATCTTGGTTCCCTTGATTACTCTTTCAGGGTTAGTCTGAACATTACTGATAATAGTCGTAAAATGTAACTCCCATCATACTGTAAAATTGGTAGATTTAACACTGTGGTTTCAGTCTTTCTGTCTGTCCCGTATAATAACAACTGTATATTTATACCACAGCTCATTTCAGATGGACAATCACCTTATTCTACTACCTGTCTGTTACACTCTCTATAGCAGATTTCTCAACTTCTATTGGAGGGAGTGTTGAGCTATTTTTGTTCCATGCTGCAACTCCTCTGAAACCACTTAACAGATTTTGTTCAAATTTTGTGGGATTTTTTGTCACCGTATGTAGTTCAAGTTGATCATATTGTGTTGTCATTTTGATTTGACAAATATGACAGGAGTTATGGGACTTAGTTGACTTTCTCATGCTTCACTATTGGAACACATTGTGGACACAATGCCTTGAAAACTGCTCAGTGGATTTTGTGTAAACGTTTCAGGATTTTTATTCATCATATTTAGTTGATAAAATTGTGCCACCATTCTGATTCAACAAATTTTATAGGAGTCATGGGACTTTGTTGAATTTGTTCACATGCTACACTATAGGAACACTTTGTGGTGCAACAGATTTTGTTCAAACTTTTTAAGGTTTGTTAGTCATCATATGCACTGAATCATACTATGCCACCATTTTGACTTGACAAACTTGACAGGATTTATTGGGCATTGCACTTCAACACTTTTGCAGAGTTGGGGGACATACGTACATGTACATGTATATTGCTTTTGCATGAAGATTTGTATCCTGTCTTACCTTTCCAGATTTGAATGAAATGGTTAAGTAGAAGTATTCTTAGCCTAATGTAGTGTGCAATATCTTGTTACTTCTGTATTCCATGAAACTTCATAAAGACTATTGTGTGGAATTTTTTTTAACTTAGGCATCTCACAAGAGGCAGTAGGGTGTATTACTTGAAGGACATCAATGAAGTACTGTACTCATTATGAATGAGATAGTAATCAACATTGAGGTTGATAGGGCTAGCATCTGAATAATTTTTACGTTTTGCTTAACTCTTGTGTAAGTTTTCAATCAACATCTGTTATGCCTCGAAATCTTTCAGTTTTTAGCTCACCAGGCCGAAGGCCATGTGAGCTATTGCCATCACTTGGCGTCAGTCGTTGTCGTCCGTTAACAAATTTTCAAAAATCTTCTCCTCTGAAACTACTGAGAGGAATTATATGAAACTTTGCATAGATGATTCTTGAGGTATCATGCACAAAAGCTGTGTTTAGATTTTTGATCCTTTAAAAAACATGGCTGTCATGACTGAAAATAGAACACTGGGGTCAGACTAGTTTTTTCGCAAATATCTCAAAAACTACTAGGTTAAGCCAAATTTTGACATAGGGTAAAAGTGTTCTGCGTGATGAGATCTATCTGTGGTCAAATTTTCATTTGTATCTGTTAGGCCATGTAATATCCTTATGATAAACCTACCAAAGTCTTCTTGAGTCAAAATTATTAGTCAACTTCTTGTTAAATTTATTGCCATTGAAAGACCAAATTTATCCAGGTGAGCAATTTAGGCTCCTGGGAGCCTCTTGTTTTATCTTTCTGTAAATTTGATGTATTAAAGAGTGATATGCATTAGTTGAAGCTTTTTTTCTCTGTAGACTGATTAAGCATCTTACATACTGTACAAAATTGACAAACATCATAAATATTATTCATATAACCACCATCACATACATAAGTTTTTTTTTTTTTTAAATCATTATGAATCTCCAAAAGTTACAGAATTTGTAAAACTAATCCTAATCCTTGCAAAATATTCACTAAAACATGTAATTTGTGAGTGTGTTACTATTGATTACAGATTTAAACAGTTACTTTACAATAAAAGTTCATGATTCATCAATAGATATGAAGTTATTTTTAAGAATTATTGCACGTGTACATATTGTTATTGCCAGAGGAAAGCATAGCTTTTTTCACTACACTGTGAAATTTTCCCTTGATTAGATAGCTGGTTTCTCCATGGTATCAGAAATTTTATCAGTGACATTGTAAAAGTACATTTATAATGTACCAAATTTTCCTGTGTATAAACAACTGGTTAGTGTATACATGTGAATGGGGTATTAGCCTCACCAGTTGTTTATACACAGGAAAATTAGGTACATAATAAATGTAGTTTTACAATGTCACTAATAAAATATAAGTTTGTTCACTTTCAATTTAAAACTTTTTGGAAACATTTTTTTTAAAGAAATATACCATTGAAACTATTGATATTGTTTTTCTATAATATTTAACCCCTAGATATGTACTTGTTTTACATGTATTAGTCATTTGGCTTAGCATTAAAAAAAACATTGATCATGTGAAAAAAAAAAATCCTCATTGAGCATGAATTCATTGTTTAAAAAGTAAAATTCTGAGAAACCAGGAAATATTATGACTAGAATATATTTACAGCATATCATTGAACTGGGCTACAATGGTTTCAATAGGTGTTTCTCATCAGTACAAGGAAGTTGAAATAATTCACTTTTTCATTGTTTTGACAAAGTATGTCGATAAATACATCCTTTTTACATGAAAATACTTTTAACAGAATTTAGGCTATGAGCCACAAAACTTAAAATTAGCTTAAGTTTGAGTATATACTTCACTTTGAAAGAATGAATCTTGCTCCCTGTTTTTAGTGGAGTCCGAGTTGCTCATTTACTTTTGTTACTTTGTATGTATACTTTTAGTTACTTTATGTTCTTTGTTGTGTATGTCTGTTTTCCATGTCTGGTCTTTGTCCCTGGATTACATTCTTTTGATTACCGCTATAACCTTGGTTCCCTTGATTATTCTAACAAATAAACATTGATTACACCACAAAATAAAACTTACTACTTTGTAGTATCATTGTAGATCACACAATAAGTGCAGAAGAAACCTGGTTTGTCTAGCTATGACAAGATTGCAGCAGTTTCCTTTTTGGTCCAAGCAATTGTAGAAATTTGGAGTTTCAATGTACAAAGCCTTGTTTTGGTCTAATAAGAATTATTTGGTGGTGTTACCAGTGTTTATTCAGCAATTTTTTATTCAATTATATTTTATTTCATCCAAATTCTCTATTGTTGTAGCATTTTGTTCAGCCAATAGTCGTCATAACAGGTCAAAGATCAAAAAAGTATTACATACGAGTTTATCTGCAATAACTTGTCGGGCAAAGAAAAAGTTTTTGAGTCAACGCAAGGTCTTCCCTTAAATCTGCAAGTGAGTTCTTGTTGGATCAAATTTATTATACTGAAGATCAAATTATTGCTAATTTTGAATTCTGTGTTAAAAATTGTGTTCAATTTTTATAATTGCCAGAGGAGAGCATAGCTTTTTAGCTCACTTGGCCAAAGGCCATGTGAGCTTTTGCCATCACTTGGCGTCCGTCGTCCGTCCGTAAACTTTTACATTTCAATCTTTTTCTCTGAAACCACAGGGCCAAATAAAACCAAACTTGACACAAATGTTCACTGGTATGAGGGGATGAAAATTTGTAATTTTGGTGCCGATCGGAAATTCAAGATGGCCGCCACCGAGGATCTTAGTTTAACATTGGACCCTATGGGAGAAACATGTAAAAATCTTCTTCTCGGAAACCACTTGACCAAATTAAACAAAACTTGACACAAATGTTCACTGATATGAGCGAATGAAAGTTTGTGATTTTGGTGCCAATCGGAAATTCAAAATGGCCGCCACCGAGGATCTTAGTTTAACATTGGACCCTATGGGAAAAACATGTAAACATCTTCTTCTCGGAAACCACTTGACCAAATTAAACAAAACTTGACACTATTAAATGTTCACTGTTATGAGGGGATGAAAATTTGTAATTTTGGTGGCGATCAGAAATTCAAGATGGCCGCCACCGAGGATCTTAGTTTAACATTGGACCCTATGGGAAAAACATGTAAAAATCTTCTTCTCGGAAACCGCTTGACCAAATTAAACAAAACTTGACACAAATGTTCACTTTTATGAAGGGATGTAAGTTTGTGATTTTGGTGCCAATCGGAAATTCAAAATGGCCGCCACCGAGGATCTTACTTTAACATTGGACCCTATGAGAAAAACATGTAAAAATCTTTTTCTCGGAAACCACTTGACCAAATGAAACAAAACTGGAAACAAATGATTGTTGGCATGAGGAGATGAAAGCTTGTGATTCTTTTGCCATTTCAAAATGGCTGCCACTGTGGATCTTAACTTAACCAAAGTTTCCGCTCGAGAAAATATACATCTAGAGGTCGCCACATGATCTTCAACAAGTGGGAAGTTTCCTCCATGTAGCAAGCTCTAAATTGCCCCAATAAAAACAAAGTGGATAAATCAGTGAACACAATACTGAGGGGGGGCTGGAGGGGGTCTGATCCCGGAATCCCGACTTTATTTTTACTAAATCCCGAAATCCCGAACAACAAAGGAACTTAAAAACTGCTAAAATCCCGATTCCCGGTGGATTTATTTCCCGAAATCCCGGGCTTAATTCTCAGAAATCCCGAAATCCTGAGCTTAAAAACCTCTGATCCCAGCATCCCGAAAAAGGTCCGGCCCTTCCTCAATACTATATCAGTTTATCATTTATGGTAAGAAACTAAAATGTTTTAAAAAAAGACAACTACATGCCAGTGACTATATTTCCTGCCTTGGGACAGGCGCAAACAATATGCAGCGGGGTTAAACTAGTTTTGTTGGATCCAAACCCTCCCCCTCTATATGGTCAAAGGCTAAAATAAATACGAAGTTAGACACACAGTAAAAATCAACCTGAAATACATCCAATTCATTAGAAAAGTACCTCAACAATTATTAACAATAACATAGAAGACAAACAAATGAGGTATAAACAATGAATGCTCGCAGTTACTGAAAGCAAGCTCAGGACACAAATAAGGATGACAAATCTTCAAGCCTCCCAACACAAAAAATATCAGTTACAAAACTTCCAAAGGATTTAGAACTGCAACATCATAGACTATGTTGGTCTAGCAAGAAGTTTTGCAATGACTAAAATGCTAAAATATGAATGATTAAGTTATAATGTAATGATCTAATAAGAGTATCAATATTTTTTCCTACAAAGACAAGATTTAATGATCTGACAACAATGTCGAATTTATATCCTTTATGAATCAGTCTATTTAAATAATTCTTAAGATTTGATGGACATTGTTTGCATTTATGTGCCTTGTAAACTATATTTCCATACAAAACTGGATGTGAAATGCCTAGTTTAATAAGATTAGTTTTTTAGCAAAGTAATCATGTTGGAGGCTAAGAAACGCGGTGTTTTGCAGAAATTTCATGGATTCCGCAAAACAATGGCAATTTCTGCATTTTTAAAGGCCTGGTTCCGGATTTTAGTATGTTGGGGTTGCAAACTATGCATTATGTCCCCTTTCCAACCTGTCCCATGCAATAATTCCTGTTTACCAATGCTTTAAATTGCAAGAAAATCTTCATCTAAGGAAAATTCCTTGTAAATTTACGCAAAATTATATGAAATATTTAGCAAGTAATTAAACCAGGTGAGCGATACAGGCTCACGTGAGCCTCTGGTCTTCACTGCACTGTGAAATTTTCCCTTGATTAGATAACTGGTTTCTCCATGGTATCAGAAATTTTTTTTTGTTGAAAGACATTCCATTTACATTAGACAATGTCATTTTGGAACAATTTCATGGTTTGGCGATATTCCACTTTTAAAAAAAATTGCATAATGTCTGGTGACATTTGCTCTCAATTCCCCATCTCAGCACTGAAGTGTGTATAAGGAAGTCGAAACTGAGGGTGCACTTGCAAATTAGCCATTTACTGATTTTATTTTTTTTTTTTCATTTCTCAATTTTCCTGATTTATCTGTTCAAATTAATCCCATTTACTGGTATGGATGATCACTGATTACCTTTTGAATTAATATATTGCTGTATACAAATAAAAAAATGTAACGAGAATTATAGGTATGGTGTATATGTCAAAGAATGAAAATCACAGCCTGAGGCCACCCATTGGTCTTCAATGAACGACAAGGAAACCCTCACACCACAGGGCAGGCTGTAGCTGGCCCCAATACATCATTATACACAGGTTGAAAGAGTTTCCCCTATTCCATACTTGCGGAGCTCAGGATGCAGCCATACTTTATCCTGTTTTTGCAGTTACCTTCCGTAAGAGCAGATGTAATTTTGAAGTCTCTCTAGGCCAGCACTCCACAGATTAGTTTAGTTTCACACTTTTGGCTAGGGTTGAAAAATGACATTAATGGAAATGGTTGCTATAGTGATTAAAAATGAAGAATCTATTGTTGATAAAACATTTTCTGAAAAAGGGGACTTTTCAAAGTATAGTGCAATGTTTTATATATTTTCAATGTTGAAGAGGCTTTTTTTCAATGACAATTTGACTTCATTGTGAAAGTGAAAGTAAGTCAATTTTTTACCATGCTAAATTTAATAAGTGGATTACAAAGTGTATAGCCCAAAATCTAACCGGCGATGCCCATATGAGGATGGGGTTTTCGAAAGAAAAAGTTTGGACAGTTTCAGGGGATGAAATAAAAATTTAAGATATTTTGTGGGAAATTTGATATTTTTAAACCTGATTTTATGAACTTTTTTGGCAAATTTTCGCATATTTTGGCATGGTTTCTATGGGAACCCTATTTGCTGTTGGTAATTTTTTTCCAGAAAACTTTTCCTGCATCCTGAAGGCCTTGGCTTTAGCTATTTATAGATGTATAGATTTACAGATGCTTGACAATTTTTTTAAGTGATACATGTTATAAAGCATCAGATTACAAGACCAAAATTAGGCAGTTCTACAATAATGTGGAGTGCTGGCTAGTTGATGTTCGGATTCGGGTGCAGAAAAAAGAGGTAATTCGAATGAAAATGGAATACCCATCAAACAAACACAACAGTGTTTCTAAAATTTACAGGGTGCTTCATTTTGTTGGTAGGTTACATAAGGATGATTTTCATTTGTATCCTGGGTAAAGAAAATTTATGGCAGGGTCAGTAGAATGAGAAATTCCCTTTTGACTTTCAAGATTTTCTAAAGTATCGTCGATATCGGATGGAAAACCTTACATGTTCTGAATAGACAACTGCTCCAAAGGGAGATAAATGTTGACAAAATGTTGGCCCACAAGTCAGGAATATAGTCAAGTAATATGAAAATAAACTAAAGGTGAACACAGTACATATTTCCTTGTACATACATGTACCTTTTAACCTTTGGACCATTTCTGGTAGATTCTCCCCCATTGACATGGTCTCATGTGGGAGAATTTTTTATGTGAAGATTCAATTATTTAGTTTTTTTCCTGAAAATATAGTGATTTTAACCAAATAACTCCCACATATCTTACATGTTCATGCAGGAGATTCTGAAATTTTCCTTAATTTTGTGGGAGTCTCCCCCCTTATGTAGAAGGATAACATCTATACCTGTAAAACAAGTTCTTGAGTTGATTACAAACTAATCTTTTTCTTTTTGTTTAGACATGCATTATTCTTAGGCTTTATACAAGTTTTAGTTTCGTTTCATTGGTTTTTTACTTTCATTTTGTAAATGAAACCCTTTAACTTTCTTTCCAGAGTTTTGTTGTAGTCATGGTCGACACAGTCGTGTTCAGGTTAGAAGTGTCCTTTCTCGTAGTGTTGTCACGGAAACATGGCGTGCTGAACAAAAATTTTTAAAGCAAAGGAAGTAATGCAAAGGACTTGAAAAACGTACTTGTCTATCTTTGCAGATTTTTGTGTCACTAACAGTCGCCATTCAAGGACAAAAGTTCGGACTGTATTACAGCGGAGTGTTTGCTTTGCAAGTTGGCATGCTAAACAGAAGGTTATGCAGAATATACGACCAACTCAACTCAGCTAAATGGCCAAACTTTTAGTTAACACTGTCATGGAGATTTGATTAAGTTGACACTGGTGACTGTTGTGAAGAAATAGACTATAAGTTAATTAGAAAACAACTTCAGCATAAGAAATAGACTATAGGTTTTCTGTTACTACCTGTTTGTTTAGATTTTGAATGACTAGCTATTCCTTACATGATTTTTATCTGCATTTTTGTCTTTATAATGAATTCCTTTCTTTTGTATTTCCTTTAAAATCTTATATTGACTTTGTTCCACTTGCTTTGATATAGTATATTCAGCTGTAGACTATGTGATAGCACTGGATTACATGTAATTACTTAGATATGTATTGGTATACATGTTAATACAAACAGAAATTAGTTAAAAAACTGACCACAAACATCTGTGTAGCCCATTGTACAAATGTTTATACTTTTGCAATAAATCTACTTTTGTTAAGTTGTAGTGTGAGGAAACTATGGAAATCTTAAACATCTTGCAGGTTTCATTATTAAGACTATAAAAGATTAAGGAAGCATGTTGCAGATATCTAAAAAATACCATGCACTATGGTGTTTCATAGAGATATAAGGTGCAAGTATCCATTGGGATTTATTTACTCTGGTTGGTTCATTAAAAACTTTAAAGCTAGTATTTTCTGTGTAATGAAACCACTAAATCATGAATGGTAGCATTTTGAAGAGAAAAATTATAATGATCGCTTGAGTATTCAATGCATGGTTAGAGAGATGGGGCACATTGTTTGGCCTATGTCAATTTTAAAGATCACTTACACTGAAGTTTTATATGAAAGTTTTATCCAGTTAAAGTAAGATTTGAATGTTTTTAACTCAAGGATTTAAGATTTGAGATAAGTGCAGGACAACTGAAAAAAAGAACCAGCTTGATTATAATGATGTATTATTTGTTAAGAAACAAGATGACATTTTTTTTCAGGTTAACTTCCTTAACCTGAATCAAAGATGGAACAAACACAACAAGCCTTTGTCTCAATTCCTAAGTTATTCAAAGTTAATTGAAATACTATGATTTGTTGGATTAAGGAGAATTGATATGGTGAAAATGTCAGAGGGATAACAACCTCTCAGGATGAAAATGTCAGGTCAAGGCCTTTTGTAGGTCTTCAAGGTGAGGAAACCCTCTCACCACTGGGCAGGGTGCAGATTGCCCCAAAACTACTTTAAACACAGGTACAGTGAAATAATTGCCACTATATACTATATGTAATTGAAAACAAGACATACAGAGCTCAGATATTTGTGGAACAGGTACAAAATTGTGGTGGGTAAAAGTACTTCGGTGTTATCATGACCCTCCCCTTTTAAACCTGGCCACTGTAGAAAAAGTATTACACATTTAAACACATGTAACAATCAGTTCAAAATGTAGCAGGTTTGTGGATGTTTATCTCCAAATCAATTTATCTGATTTATGAACATTAAGTTAGCTTTAAACACCTCTAAATATGCTAGGGATTAAGTAATAGATATACAATGAACTGCAGTTGACTTGTTTTAAAGAAACTGCGAGTCTGAATAACTGTAGTCTGAGTTATTTAAGAAAGTACTGTTTCTCCAGCTGACTCACTGATTGGACATTTAACTAGATTGTGGTACTGGGATGATATCCTGTTCTATCTTAGGTAGTTGGTTAGACCTGATTGACAGTGAACTGAAGCATTTTGGTTTGATGTATTTCAGATTTCTGTGAAAGTCGAAGCTCCCATCCCAGAACCAAAGCAAGGACTGCCATGAACAACAACATAACCTCTGTAACGTGGCATGCCACACATAATTATAGACCTAATTTAAAAAAGAAGACAAGAAAGATTGTCAAAAGTTAAAATAAAATAAAAAAAAATGTCCAATGTCAATTGGCTATAGGCTTGTATGCATGTTCAGTGTTGAATCCAGTGGGTCTATAGGGGTTGTCAACCCCCTTTTGTTGAAGAAATTGTTAATTTTGTGGGAAGCATTGATTAAAATTATCAATTGATAGCGTAGAACCCTGTCCCTTCTAAATTTCTGGATTTGCCCAAATAAATCATATTCAGTCTTATTCTAATGTCTTTGTGTTTCCAAATTGAAGTTGTAGGTAGGGTTGAAAATATACAAGTGAATATGGTGTCCCAGACTCCTTTTCTATTTAGATTTTGCCATCTGACAGCGAAGTCAATTTACAACTTCAAAATTGAAGTTTTCATAGCTCTGCAAAAGCTGTTCCTAATTCTACCCCAGTTGTTACATAAAGCTATGTTTTAAGTGTGAAGTAAACTAAATATTTGAAGAGCCTTTGAGAGTCAGTATTTAGCCTTTACTTTTTAAGGCTAATTGAATAATTGAGTTTAAGGGAACATATTTGATTAATTAAACAAATTTTATCCTACTCTTGTTCACGTATCTTTGTTTTAATTGTTCTTCAGTCTACTATAGAGTTGAATGAGTCCCCGATTTCTGTTGTCAAGATCACATCTGTATTTGGTGATTGCAAGTCCTTAATCATTTGACTGTTTGAATTAAAATTTTATTTACAAATAATAAGTTATGTTAATATATATGTTTTCATTGTGGTCAGAAAGTTGATGAGCTTTCTATTCATACTACGTGGGTTGTAGAAATCATGAAATGTCCAATGAGATTTTAATTTCTAAATATTTCGCATAACTTTAACATCATTTTCATCTGAATTAAGCATTAAAATTTATGACAGAATTAGCGATGAAGAATAAATGAATTGTTCCTGAAGCACGTTGATTTCTTGTGAAGTTCGTGCATTTCATGCATATGTGAACCTCCATTCACGCGAATTCACGTGAACAATATTTGCCAATGTAATATTGACCATGAGCATCAAAAGTGGACGTTTTTGCTAGATACTACTGCCCCGGGTGCACGTTTATTAATACTAGTATGATGTCTGTATTTTGCTGGACATGTTGTACATGTACATAATATTAAATATTATAAAATACATTGTATACATCAGTTGTTTATGAAGAAGTCTTACTTAAAATAGAACTTGTAATTTTATTGTCTAACTTTGTTGCAAATGGAAATTTCGTGTTGTTTTATTTCAGAATCCTAGGAAGTTAAACGCACGGATCCGCCACTGTTACATATACAATGTTTGATAAAACTTTCCAAAAACTAGGGATATAGCTTCGCTATATTTATATCCTGTCATCTGTTACATCCCCATAGCAGAAAAAAATCACAGGGTTAAATTCATTGTTTAATGCACAGGAACATACTGACAAAATAAGTCAAAAATGGGCAAAGCTGGATAAAATGAAATTGTTGTTCCCATACAGTGGTATACAATGATTATTATAACCCCTGCTTTTTCATAGTGTAAAACTAGACGTCGTTCACATTTTTTATTTGCAGTATTCTGTACAAGTAAAAGCCGACATAACAGATCGAGAGTCCGCAAAGCTGCAGTAGACTACGTTTGTATTTTGAGTTGGAGGGCAAAGCAAAAAATAAAACGACTGGCAGACCGACCATTTTAGATACATGTACATGTATTTAGTATACTAGTAACTTGTACAATGATATTGACTAGGATTTGTCATATTGGCATAGAGATATGTTTCTTTGTGAAAGGGGACATATTTAAATACAAAATTATTTCAGAGGTTGAGTTATGTTTCTTCGGAAGATATAAATTGGATACATGTACAGTTTGTGAAGGAATATTTTTAAAATTGAAGTATTGTGAAAATTTATGAACACCTTTTATATGTGTATTTTCAAAACCAACGCGGTTTAATAACTCATTGATCACGGAGTTGTGGAAGGAGGCGTGTTTGTCAATATTGGCTTCTTGTACAGTTTTATTTCTGTTTTTATTTTAGCCTACTATTCATTTTAAAATAACTTGCATATATTATGTGAAATAGCCTCAACCAATTATATAGACAAATATTAATCAATCAATACCTCGTGTTCACTTTTGACCTATTATGAAAAGTGTTTACAAATGCAGGATATGTTGGTGTTTTATGCTTTTGTGGTTAAAACTGTGACCAATCTAGTTAATGCACCGACCGACTTGTAACCTTGCTTTATAAAAATTACTCGATTTGTTTGTACTTAACGCCAGTCGTCGACCTGCTGAAAGTTTTGAAAGTCATTTTGAAGTGGTAGGGATGAACCATGGTCGCCTCTTTACTAAATACTTTTTAAGATGAAATGAAAAAGTGTAAAGCATCATATTGTATTGACAGTGTGTATATTTTTAAATAAAGATGGTACAATATAACACAACTATTCTTTGTATTGTCAGAGTACATTGGAAAAAAAAACAGTATATTTACTCTTCATGTTATGATTCGTTTGGAAATCACTTTTTTTGTTTGAGTACATTGCTAATATAATCTTTCAAGTGAGATGGTTTTTGTTCATTCATGTAAAATCTCTGAATGATAAATTGTTTAATCGCTACGTGTACATTATATACACAATATAAAATCAAATACAAACAGTAAATAAGGTATACAATACACTGATATATTACTATCTCATTGGACTAATTGAATGGACTGTTTCTCAAAAGTTTGCTTTATATTAGAGAGTAAAAACATCTTTTTGTTTGAATGTTATACCTCGTGTGAGTTAGACGATGTTACAAATGTTAGCCATTTTCTCATACGGATTTCTTTGCCTCGCAGTTCTTCTAATGAAGATCTAAGTGGTACCTGGCTATACCACACCCTGGTTTGGTAAAGACATGTGTTCAAGGGTCCGAATAGGGTTTGTAAATCTCCTTCTAATTATTTTTCTTTACTGGAATTTTATATGTAGAAGGTATTGAAATCCAAAGACCGATCTGCATTTGATTGTTTACTTCCGGGATATCGCTGAACTACAATGCAAAATCTGCTAATTACTGCTATACTATTGACTTTTATCATCTAGAAATACATTTTGTCATTTATCGGTATTTTTACACTGAAAGACATTTACTTTTAATACTGAGCTCAACTCTTCGTAAATTACATTTCCGTGACGAGACTTACTTACCATTTGCATATAAATTGATATAAGGTAATTTCTCTGCGTACATTTTTTAAACCACATGTTTTCGTTGCTTTACCATTATACAATTATCTTCAACATGCATTTTAGAAATGGAGTGTGACATATATAGGGGAAGGTTCAGCTTAGGACAGAAAATAAATTACCACCTTAAAAAATCAAATCATGAACTTAAATTTACCCTGAAGCCTGGTCTTCTGTGACATACGTCTAAGACTTCTGGTTGCATTATGTGAACCACATACGTATGTGTATAACTTTATGAAAAAAGTGTATGTGGCATAAAACAACATACATGTACATGTATTGCCGTTTCTTTATTTTGTAGTATTCTGTACAAGTAGAGGTCGGCATGTTAGAGCCAGGGTCCGTAAGGCGGCTGTAGATTATTGTTGTACCCTAACATGGCAAGCTAAACAAAAAATTAAAAGGATGACACAACAGAGGACGTAGTGTGGTAGAATTTTGTTGACTATTTCTGTTCCTCTACTTTTTAAGCAGAAACAGAGTTTTTACATTGAGTTATTTGTTTTGTTTACATGTCAATCACGTGTGAAATTCGCCAAGTGCTTAGGAATTGCATTGAATTAGTTGTCTGAAATTTACTTGACTTGTCTATATTATACTGAAGAAATTTTGACTGGTCATATAGTATTTTAAACGTTTACTCCCGTAAATAGTTTTTCGTGTGTCATTCCTGTTAAATCTGTGTGTTTATATTAGTGTATTTGTATCGTAGTACTCTTATATATGTCTCTGTCTAAAGAATATGATTTTTATATTTCAAAATGGTTATACAAATCCTGGAGCCCATTAGGACTAAGAGGCTTCCGTCAATCGTGATTTCTGATCCGGAATAACGGTACTATCTCTTCAGTGTTTTCTGTGTGGATGTTGTCGCATTTTGTTTTTTTTATGCTATTTAGACGAGATTTCAAAGTTGTATTTGTCGTTCATTCGATGGCAACAGTTGTTAGGATAGATGAGACCCCATATACATGTACATGTACGTCATAATTTTAAAAGTATACATCACAGTAATGACGTAGACAACATTTCATACCGTTACTTAAAAGAAGGTCTAATGCCGTAGAGTTTTTAATAATAAAACATTTTCTCGAGGATTATACAAAAATAATTCAGGTTTATTTACGCTACTTTAGTACCCTAGTTAGGACTTCCGTCAAAAGACAATAAATGACAGAAACATACATGTACATGTATTGCCATTTTTATTTTGTAGCGTTCTGCACAAGTTTGGGTCGACATGACAGATCAAGCGTTCGTAGAGCAGCTGTTGCTTACTGTTGTACTCTAACATGGCAAGCTAAGCAAAAAATTTTGAAGAAGAAGCACCAGAAGATGTAGTTTATGAATATTTTTGTCCTAGCTGGACAATATTTTATTGACATCCCCACATGTCCTTGTGTATGTGCAATTGCGTGAACAATTTATCTTCACAAGTTGGCGTGATTTGTAAATCCAGGCAATAGAAAGAACAGGTTTATTTCATGAACAATTTTTTCTCAGGAAGCTGGGATGAATTGCTGGCTTTGGTTACTCAGCATTTCCATTCTTCATCGAAATCCGTCATTGTAGAACTGGGAACATGTATGTAAATACATGTACATGACGAAGACCATTGTTATGTTGATTTTTTGTTTGACTTGATTCTGATTATTTTTTTCTTTTTGAAAAGTTGCTTTAATTAGATTAGTTGTTACAATACTCACGTACAAGTAGCATTGTATATTGTATTATGTAAAAAGCCATTAGCTGTTTAATTATAATAAAATATAAACCTTAATACCAGTGATTATTTTGTAAATTCGAGTGATATCATTGCAATTAGTTGACTTTTGCCTTTTGATGAGATCGGTTTTGTGAAAGTCGGTTTAAGAAAACTAAAAGATTGCCGCCAAACAGTCTTGAAACACAACCAAGTATAACAGTCAATATAATTAGAAGTTTGTACATGTTTTATATGTATTTGATGTGAGCCAAACAAGAATGACGATTGATGGTTATTTGAGTCAGTTGGTTTTTTTTATTAAAAACTCTTTGAAGGCTTTTTCTTCGTACAAAAGGAGTCTAATTCCGAAAGAAAATACTGAAATTTAGTTATAAAGAATTAACTTCAGTCAATTTAAGAATTTTCATACACATGTAACGTAATCTTAAAGGGTAACTGGTCATATTAATCTGAAAATATTGTCAAATAATAAAATATTACTTTCATATTCAATTGATGGTCCCCTTTATAAGTGCAATTTGCACTGTTTCTTCAGCTAGATCCTTTAATCCTTTTAATAGAAGAATCATCCAAGTTTACATCGCATCTAACCCAAAGAGCTTGAGATCAAGGATACTACAGACACTTTGAAGTCAGCCTCATATCTCGACCTACATTTAGAGATCGATGGTAAACGAAAACTATTGACCAAACTACGACAAACGTGATGACTTTTCATTCAGAATTGTCAACTTTCCTTTCATCTGTGGCAACATCGCTTCAGCACTTGCGTCTGGAGTTTTCATATCACAACTCATACGTTATGCCAGAGCTTGCTGTAATTATGCAGACTTTTTGTATCGCGCTAGACTTCTGGAACAGGGTTATGTTGTTACAAGATTGAAGTCATCACTACAGAAGTCATATAGTCGTTATCATGAAATCGTAACGGTGTATTCATTTGCACCATGAAAACTTATTTGTTCAACGTGTCATAGTTTTCTTTTCCTCTTTCGTCTACCCCAGACTTTACTTTTTATGAGCAACTCGGCAGGTGTTTCTAGAAAAGCAGAGAACGCTTACCCTACCGGTGCACCTGGTGCATGCTCCCAGTTTTTTGTGGAGTCTGAGTTGCTCATTTACTTTTGTTACTTTGCATGTATTATTTTAGTTATTTTATGTTCTTTTTTGTGTTTGTCTGTTTTCCATGTCTTGATCCCTTGATTACATTTTGTCGATTTCCGCTGTGATCTTGGTTCCCTTGATTACTCTTTCAGAACATATGCAATGTTCGAATCGTCGAGTGACTTAACAGAAACTCTGAATGACGTTAATAAATTCTGGGAATATTTTCTTTTTTGCTGCTGAAAACAAATATTTATTAAACAAATGACTTCCCCGTCATATAAGGAGAAAATTAGCTAAGTTTCTCGTATCTGTTTGATGACTGTAAAATCGAGCACAATTCTTGATTGACCCAATGGTCCTGATTTACTACATGTACGTATCGCCCATTAAGCTTATTAGAGGCGTAAAAACTGTTATAATAGCAAAACCTCAGTTCAGGAGGTTAGTAACCAATCACAAGTATTTCGCAGAACAAGTGCGCATAAATGATAAAAAAAATATGATCCTTTCATCTATATTTCCTATCATCCAACACCTTTTTTGTTTGACAAAACTTATAAATAGATTTTTTAATAAACCCCAGTAGGTAAATTAAGCTAGTAGGATAGATTGGAAATTCTTACCGATTTCAGCCACGATTACGTTTTGCGGAACTAATGTCAAGTTCAACGTCTTCAACATTTAAGTTACATTTGTACCTCCAACAGTTCACGCAGTAAATGAATTTTTCGACCGTTTTTTTGTTGTTGACTAATTGTTAAGTTTATTTGTAGCCCTGTTTTTCTTCTATTTGCAGTTTTCTGCACTAACAATGGCAGGCATACAAGAACTCGAGTCCGAAAAATAGCAGTGGACTACGTTTGCCATCAGACATGGAAAGCTAACCAAAGATTTAAACAGACATTTAAAGATCGAACTACTTACTGATGAAAAACCCACATTTACCATTTCATCCCTTGTTTAGTTTAAAATGTTATTTTTTTTAATAAATGTGTAATCTCATACTGGCATATTCATGTATATTTTTCATCGTGAACTGCGTCTAGAGAAGGGTTATACGTACATGTACAGCTATAATTTATGCCCCACTTATTAACGTCTGCCTAAAATTTACTCAGGTTGTTTTATTATTTGTATTGCCAGCTTAATATTAAAGACAGAAACTATATCAAATTTGGTATGAAATTTAGGCATTTGGATATCGAACGCGTTTTGTTGTACATACTAGTGGATCGAATGGTTTGCGTGTTTGGTTTTGTCTTGCAGTTGTAAGTAACGAGGTCCTCTGGTCTTTTTCAGATTTTTGTGAAAAGAATGGTCGTCATCGTAGAACCAAGGCTAAATGTGTAATGCATAGGGCCATAGCTGCCACCACGTGGCAGGCCCAACATTGTTCCAGAAAGCCGACTACAACACATGGGCAAAGAACAAAACCCCTTTCGACAGATCCTTCATACGACTAATTGCTGAATCAGAATTTATGATCGGGCCTTTTAGTAGTTTTTGATCTGTTACTGAACTTTTGTCATTCATTATCTTTTTAGATTTATACTGCCGTCTTTGACAAGTGTGTTAGGTTATACAGTTGACGGTTTAATGTCCGTCAGTTTGTTTAACTCTATTGCTTATATGTTTTTTTCTTCATAAAAGAATAATTTCTTTTGTTTCGTCAAATCATGTGTTCAACAATACATTTTTAGAACATCAAACACACTAGCGATACGATATCGTCGTATGCATCGATATCGTGCATTAAGTCCTTTCACTCCGGTAACTTGATCAAAAACATACACGGTATATAATCTAAAGATTTTCAGCTGAGTTCTGTAGATGGTTTCAGAAGAGTTACCTCCATCAAGTACCCGGCTAGGATACATGTATGTACTCGACAATATGGTATTTGTAATAACAGTACTTCTGTTAAGGTCATCTTCTTCACCTTTTGTACCCGTCTAAGTCAGTCGATAACATTTTGTACTTTGATACCACTGAATATATTAAAATCGAATTTGAATGTCTGACATTTACCTGAAGGAATTGGCTAAATAAAGCTAGTAAGGACAGTTTTAATAACCTTTTCTGGATTTTGATATTTCCATATAACGAGGTAAATTACGACAAGAGGGACGATTTTTCACTTCCAATTATTAATTTTCCTTTCCTAGACGGGGACATTTCTTTTGGCCCCTTCATACGGTGTATATATTTTTCATCTTGTCGATATGCCCGTGTGTGTAGCGATGATTTAGCCTTAAATGAACGAAATCTCTGTATTACCGCTATAGTGTTGCGTCAAGGTTTTCGTTACCATACATTAGTTAAGAGTTTTACTAAATTCTCCCATAGATATAAAAAAAATTGTGCTAAGGTTTGGCTGTACTTGTCGTAACTTAGATAAAAAATGGGATTTCACATCCTAGTTTTTATGGTAATGAAATAAATAAAGCTGGAAAGTTTAAACAGAATCCTCTTATACTGGAAAAATATTTGAATAAACATATCCGTAATGGTTATCTTCACCGTATCATTGATAAATCTTTGAATTATGTTTGTTTTGGTTCTAACATTGACTCTCTTGTGAATAAAATAAATATTAATTAACTCTATTACATTTCGCCCTACTTCCTGCCATTACTTTTTGTCTTGGCATTTGCACGAAAACTTTGTTGAACTTAGACATTTCATTATATATTTTCAATTAATCCTGTTGATTAACATACATACTGCTTACTGTATGATCATTTTAATTTATAAGTACTTTACCGAAGTACCCTATTCCATGTTTCCTAGTTTGCCGGTGGCGTTTAAATGTTCTTTTACAAAGTTCGAGATTAACGAATCTCTCGTAAGATCATTACTAAGTATGTTCTAAAATATACATGCGAACGTCATTGCTTTTTATCTAGGCATTTACACGAAGACCTTGTTTTACTTAGACATTTTACATATTTTCACAAACTCCTGTTGGACGTGTTTTTATAGATACTTTTGTTTGAGTAAACATGATGTACTTATCAGTTACTTTTGGATTTTGAACTAGCTTACAGAAATAGCAAGTACTCTTTCGAGGAAGATACAGCTTGTTATCTTTTGTCCTATTTGTTTAAGTGTTTGTATTCTGTATGCATCGCAAGAGTTAAATGCGAATTGAACAAATTTTTATAGTTCGTTTTATTGTTGTATTCCCCCACCACTGTCCCTGGTTAGGGAGGATTAAACGTTCACAAACCCTGCCACATACTTTATGTACCTGTCCCAAGCCAGGAACCTGTAGTCTAGTGGTTCTCTTTGTTTTTATGTTCTTAGTTATTCTTTATTCGTTTTTCTATAGATCAGGTCAATTTTCGTCTTATATGAGAAGTTTCACTTTATTTATTACGGGGCCTATTACAACTTGCGTTATCGTATGGGGTTTGCCAATCATTGAAGTTTGATGGTCCGTTTCTTGGCCTTTGGTGGATGACTGTCTCAACAGCAATCGAAACAGATCTTCTTTTTTATATTTGGGTATTTCTTATGATTGTTTTGATTACATTGATCGAACAAAGCATGGAAGCCTCTACCATTTTTAGAACATAGGAGGCTGAATATTGATATCCATTTCACTTTCGTTTAGTTGCAATTTTAATACGCTCGTAAAATACGGATCGTATTAAGGTATACACATGTCCGCCCACCTGTCTGTCCGCGTTAACATGTCGCCCCGTAACTTGAGAACTGCCAGTTTAAAAAACTTCAGGTTTACACAAGTGTCATGATGGTCTGTATACTTTTTGGAGAAAATTCCAGTTTTGATTCTGAGAAATGAGACTTTATTAGAAAAAGTAGGAAAGTAAAGATTGTACGTGTCATTCCATACTTTGGTATTACTCCAAGTTATATACAGTCGTTTGAAGGTCTGTTTACATACATACATTTTGGTAAAGTGCCTGTTTTCTTTGTCGGGTTGCTTTTTTAATTTTTCAGGGGATTGTTTTTCACATTCCAGACCATAACTTGGAAACCCTGTGCGCAATAAGTTTCAAACTTTATACAGTTGTTTGTTATAATAGTCTGTGTACTCGAGAAACTGGAGAATATCGATCTAAAGTTTCAGAGTTATGGGACATTTTCATAATTTTGTGGTATTTTTTTATGCCACACCGTAACTCGTGGTGCATCTATTTACCATTTGTTTATCGCGCACTGCATTACATGTTTTGTATGTTACGCTATTTGCATTCTGTAAGGCTTGAATTGATAACACGACAAGGAAAACACTCTTTAAAAAGGTCGAAACACCAAAAATACAAACTTTCTAGTCGTCAACCTCTCACATGGAAGCTTATCAGAACTGCTATATTAACAAATTGTATTTAACGTGTAATGCTATGCAAGTTAATATTTGTAAGAGCTGGGTAAAAATGGGAAATAGACTCACCATACAATAGCCTTTGAACAATACCATGTCTAGAGATAAACCTGGTTTAACTGTCACTTATACCCACCCTTTTAAATAAGGATACATGTATGTATATGACTTATTGTTCATTGTTTGGTGTTAGGTGGATGACTATCTCATTGGCAGTCATACCACATCTCCCATTCTTATATTACTTTATACAATAATGAAACTTTCCATATTGGGACTTTGAAATCAGTTTCGAAAAAAAAATCATAACATTACTGAACAAAATCAAATTGTCTTCATCCACATAAAAAGTGAATCGTTATAATTTTTTGTGTATCAGTGTAGTTTAATTTTTGTTTAAGGAGATATTCTTTGTTTAAGGAGATATTCTTTGTTTATGGATATATTGTTTGTTTATGGAGATATTCTTTGTTTATGAGGATATTCTTTGTTTATGGAGATATTCTTTGTTTATGGAGATATTCTTTGTTTATGAGGATATTCTTTGTTTATGGAGATATTCTTTAAACAAAATGTTCATTTTTATCATTTTTATTTCAGTTTTTTGCACAACACATGGTCGACATGTTAGGCAAAGGGTAAGAAAAACTGTATGCGACTACATCTGTACCACAACGTGGCGGGCTCGACAGAAGTTAATTCGGAACATGCAAAGCAGAGTCAATCAATCCTGACACTGTCAACAGGGGATGAAGAATATATATTTTTATATATATTTTAAACAAACTGATCTAAGAAAAAAGAACACGGAGAGCAAGAGAGAAAGCAAGAAATGTGGACATCCAAACGGACGGACGGACGGACGGACGAGAGACAGGTAGATAGGGTGATTGCTATATACCTCCTTAAAACCTTCGGCTCTATGAACCAGAAGTAATTGAATACTCGGGAAAATGAGGACAACAAATGATTTTATTGTGATATATTCAATAAAGGAAAGTAAATGTTAAAAAAAGTTATGTACATAAACAAAACAAATTGTATGTATAAACTATATACAGCCAGATAACGATTTCACTTTTGAGACCATCTTGTACAATTGAAACCAAATCACTTTAATTTGAAAAATAATGGTAGCAATTTAGTACAAATACTCGAAAAAAAATATCCATTTGTCCCACCTCCAATACAAAAAAATCAAATACTATAATGACTATCTGTTTCTCAGTCAATTCGGATTATATCCGTACTCATCTATTTTTATACTATGAAGTAAAGAAACTATACATGTATTTGAATGAATGTGTGATAACCGAGGCTTTAGAATCGTGATGTCGGAAGTGAAAAAAACCTGAATCTTTTGAATTATGATTCAGAGCGCTCATCCAGTGACGGAAGTCTTTTCTCCAGTACGGGCATGCCTTTACCAATCGATACATCCTGATATAACATATTTACAGCGATAGTTGATTGGGGAAACTGATCGGCTGTCTCTGTTTCACTGGTTACCGATGAGCCATCAAAGAAGCTTGTTTCGTATGATCCTTCCGTATTGTCGATTTCAGATGTGTTGTCAGAGCTGCTAGGTGTGAATTCATCACTACTTGCGACCGTGGTGCTATCTTCACTGCTCGATGAAACGGAGAAAAATCTGTTATCTGGATTTCTGTGTTTTGCAGTGTCCGTTTCGATTTTCATTTCTTTGTTCAGGTTTTTCTCAGAATTGAAAGGGTATGGAGGGTTACATCCACAAGGTCCGAGTACATTGGTTCTATTTACGGCAATATTTTCATTTTCTGTGTCGCCTTCAGTGATTTTTCTCAAGGAAATGACTGCGTTGGCGAAAGAGTTTCTCTCTGTCGATTCTCTTGTTTCATTCTCTTCACTTCTTGGATAACTATTCTTGGAGATTAGCCGTTTAATTACCTGACTGTAAACAGGTGCCTCTGCTGCTGCTACACTCATTTCTTTAGTAACATTTGTTGGCACAGGGGTCTCAGGCAAATGTGAGTAGGTTGGATCCCAAGGCTCCGCTTTTTGAATACGAGTTGAGAGGTCGTATTCTGTGTTTTCCATATCATTTATACCGCGATTGTAGGGATTAAAGTTTACACAATTTGGACGAACTCGGGCATCTTCACCCGCTACATCGTACGATATTCTATGGTCTCTATCAATACTACAATAGTCATCCCCACTGCCTTCTTGTTGAATAAGATGTCTGTCATTGGAATATTCATTCTCGTATCTAGCTGGTGGTAACGGACCAGGAGTATTTGGTGCTCCGGCTCTCTCCGGTATACTGTCTGTTCTTAAAAAAGCACGCAAAATTTAGTCATATATGTTGTTATGATTAGTGATGATAAAAGCCTTAAAATCAGAACTGTCGTTCAATGTCAGACTTATCTATTTGTTTAAGGTTCATTATTTTTAGTGCTGTTATTTAACACTTTTTACAGATTTTTTTTAATGTTAGTGGAAAATGGCATGTATAAAAATATATCCAGACTGTGGACAGGCGCATGTCTGCGGTGTGGTTAAACTAGTTTTATGATGCCTTAATTACCCCTTTAAAGTAAGGTAAAAAATGAACTCAAACATCCAACAAAAGCATAATAAAATACACTCAATAATACATTAATTTCTCTCAATGAAATACTTTAACATACGCCATAAACAAACATATGAGATATTCAATAAAAAGCCACTCGTATAGTTGCTGAAGGAAAGCTCAGACCATATCAAAGAATGACAATATGCTATCAATGGTACCAGCGTTAGAAATAATCAGTTACTACAATTTTAGTAGATTTGGAGTAGTAACATCAAGTACTAAGTAGGCGAGATTCGATGTGACGCAATATTCAAACAATGACTTAGTTTTTACGTAGGGATACAATTAGGGATCGTATATCTATATTTGCGAAAACAAGGTCTAAAAAATAGACAACAATTTGAAAATCGCACCCTTTACAAAATTAATATGCCTTTTAAGGACAGTTAATAAACCCTAGATACATCCTCTAATTAAAACAATAATTTGTAGGATGAACAGTTTCTGTCCATTTATTTAAAATCATAATTAAACTTTACCCCATACTCCAATTATAATCTAACTTAAAAGATCTTCACCGCTCTCAGATTATTTTTGTTCTATCGATTCTCACACGAAGCATGAAACTGAATCAACAGCAAAGACCATGGAAGACATCCAAGAGATCAGAAAGTCAGAACGAAAGGTCTTACTCAGATCTGCTTTTCTAGAGATCTGCAATTAATATGTGATATGATTGACAATGGATGGCTCAGGAAATGATTTAAAAGTTCACTAAAAAGCATCAAAATTTTGCACAAAATGAAAGAGTTATCGTCCTTTCTCAATGAAAATTTCAATGCTTTTATAAGTAACTGATTTCTATATAACCGTTTCAGTTAATAAAAAAACAACATTCATTTAAAAGAAAGGATACATTTGAGATATGACATGGGTGAAATGTATTGGAAAAACAAAGTTTGTCATGTGCCATCCACTGCCTGATTTTTTCGTTGACTGGTACTTTAGTGACAATACTTACTCCTTAGTTGTTTTGTATCTCGTCATGAAACAACCAACGGAGAATATTAATGCGGCTGTCATGAACCCTGCCGCGGCATACATCCATGCCTCTCCTGCAAGAAGGAAACAAGTACTATCTTTTAAAAAAAAGACAGCCGACCCAGTAAAACTTTTTACTTACAATTTTCTATATTTCATTCATGAAATAACACATGACACGCAATTTCAATTTCCGATACAGTTTTTTTCGAACATCACTAAGTTATCGGTATTTGGTCAATCGGGAAACACAATTTCGATCCGGTGACCAGCGTTTCCATGCAGTGCGTCTATAAGGTCGAAGGATAAAAAGCGACGCTATAAAAAAGGCCATACAAACGTATTAGCTACAAAATATATTTGGTTGTAAATTTTAGCAGAATAATATAATGAATGTCTTAGTATAGGATTTAGCACTTTTTACTTCAGAAATTATAGATTTGAAACTCACACTCCGAAGTACTTTTATGTCAGATTTGTGAGTGTTTTCAAAAAAAAACCAAGGTTTAATAGTACATGTATGTTTCAAACAAACTATAAATACACAATTTAACTCTTAACTTAAATTAGTGTGGTGTTCTTTCTATCAATGGTACAATATGAAAATATAGACTACCTACCCACACAATCATTTTTACTAGGTGTTTGCGGTGTGGATTCTCCATTACAAACAGCACCTGTAAACAGAGAAAATAAATTGGTTTTTTTTTTTAACATTTTCAAAAACTCTTTGTTTTCTATTTAAGGCAATGTACTTGGATTTCGATGTATCTTAATTGTCTCACTATTTTATAATACAAAAATCAAAAATAGTATTACAAAAACACTTTGCCATTATGCTAATGAGAAGCAGTAATAGTTTTTAACAGTCAAAATCAAAGCCTAGTAAAGAGAAAATCGTAATGAAAGAAAATCTATTTATCTTACTTAGACACCAGAGGAAAACGGGAAGAAAAAAATCAAATAAAAGTAAATAAAAATCAGGACGACTGTCAAAACCAGGACATCTGTCAAAACCAGAATTCAACAACAATTGTACCATCTCTATGACACACACTTACACGTTAAATATAATATTAAGCAGCGGATCGAGGAGATGCTTCTAGGGGTTTGGACTATTCCTCCTACTTTTGTTGGAAAATTTTGTTAAATTTATGCAAAATTTTGGTAAAAATGAGTAAATGGTAGCATGGATCTCCTTTTATAAATCTCAGAATTTTTAATTTATTGATCCGCCTTAAAAATATACTGCCTTTCCATAAAAGTAAGTTTTTTTATTTGTTATTTTGAATCATTTTTGTTGGATTTATTCAGCACCATTTAAACATAATTTATTTTGAATCTATTTTGAATTCGTAGACACTGGTCATAAACGGCATCTCACCATTCAATATGTTTTACTCGCCATAGATATTAACACATTGAGAATTGCTTAAAACTATTGTTGGATCAATTTGTAATCCACAAAATACTTTCATACGCCCTTATTATAACAGACATGTTATATATATCTTTGGATGCCCTTCTGTTGGCATAAATGCGCGAGTTTAATGATATTCGATTCATGGAAGGAAGCTCAACCCCTCGGCATTCTTTGTTAACTATTCAGAACTTTGGACATTTGAAAAAGTGAAAGAGGGGGAGCCCCCGGGGCTGTCGTAACACACGCTTTAACTCTTGAGATGGAGTTAACTGTCATTTACAGGTTTATGTTTATTTAATTATTGTAAAAAATATACATGTACTTACAGAACACATTAAGGAAAAGCAACACTGTGATCCAATCGGCCATGTTGCATCAGAATGTTTTTGCTTGTTGGCATTGATCTATACGGAAATAATTAAAATGATGCGAAATAATCGTTTAGAAAGGAACAATTTCCAAAAATGTATGATACAAATATTGAGTGATTATGACTAACTTCCTTCCTAAACGTACTTGCTCTTGACATCGGTTTCCCACTGGTAAAATTTAAATTAACATTTACAAATAAAGTTATGATAACAAAATCCGTATGCCTCATTTATCTCATGGAATTGAATATGCCTTTTGTGTGTAAATGGTCGATGTCATCCCTCTTAGACAAATTCTGTTGTATAACTGCAAAAATTTAGAACCAAAATTGGTGTAAATAGTATGTTAACGTCGTCGTTACATGTAACATGGTTCTGGGGATAAGGTACTGTTTCTGTCTACCTTGGACTTGACTTTATATGAGCAGCTCGGCGGGTGTTTCTGGAAAAAACAGAATACGCTTACCCTACCGGTGCACCCGTTCCATGCTCCAAATTTTCAGTGGATTCCGAGTTACTCATTTACTTTTATTGCTTTGTACGTATTATTTTGGTTACTTTATGTTCTTTGTTTTGTGTGTCTGTTTTCCAGGCTAAAAACCACTAATTCCACTTTCCATAGGCTTCTATGCTAATTTCACAATATTCAATGGCTTCTCTGGACTTTACCTTAACTTTAACCTGCAGAGGACTATATATCAGCATGATTCTACATATGTCACACAATCCTCAGAATGGCATGTGGGGTTAGCAGACTTGCAGTGCAGTACTGGTCACCGGAAGTGAAGGGCCTATAAATAGCATGGGAAATCCCGGTGTTTTCACAAGACAGGGGTATATTTAAAAATCATTATGGAGATTAGGCTTCACATCACAAGAAGCAAAATGCACCTATAAAATGTACAGAAATGTTTTTCCTTTCAGAAACTGTTTAAATTTTTTAAATAAGATGAGAACTTTTTTCACAGCACTATGAGGAACAGGGGTAATTTCTGCGTAGGACTATTTTTGCCTACGTTCCAAATGCTCATTGGTTGAATTGGTGGTCTGTAACCTCCATTTCTGATCTTCGTACATGAATAACATTCTTTGAATTCCGCTAGAATCTTGGTTCCCTTGATTACTCTTTAACAAATCGTAAATAAAATTTGAACAAAATAGAGACAACATCAAATATCATGAATTATTCTTTTTATCAATGAAATAATGTCCAATAATATGAAAACATTTGAAATCATAGAGCTCTTTCTGACCGCCAGGACATTTACACTGTAACTGAAGGGAGGGGTACCAAATAGGAAATTAAATGTGTGACATAGAACTACTAGATCATAGAATGCAATAGTAGAATATCAGTGAGAACCGTTATTCTTCGAATAAATAAACTAGGTTCAGCAATCCACAGTAATGTAAAACTGTTTAATTTTCGTCTTGTAAGAAGATGGTTTGTAACATTTACTACTTAAAAATCTATATGTCTAGAAACAACTGAATCAGATTCTCCCATTTTTGAAACATCCATAGTTCAGATTGTCTCACACAAAAAATTCTGATTGTCCCACAAACATTTCTATGTTATATTTTCATAGATGAAAATTGTTCTTTAAGATTTGTTTATATTACCTTCAATACACCACTTTGGCCACATCAAATTAATTTCTCGTTGAACAACCATAGCAAAGACATGATAGCAAGTAAGCGACCAAGTTTTCTGGTTTTACCATTTTGTTTCAACAACTTAAGTCAGTCTGCACTCTGAGTCAGATTAAGTAACATCCAACTACTACTCTCTTTATCAACATCGAAGCTGCCATAAACCCAGAATCATTATTTAGGATTGCCAATTCCACTACAATCAATGTATGAGGAGTAAGAGACAGAACACCACAGAGTTTTAATCAAAATACAACGAATCAGCTATTCATCAGCACTGGTACTTAACGGGCATCAATAGTGAACGTACAAAAATGTAAGGTTTAATAATCTAGAGGACCTTGAAGATTTCGACTCGACACTCAACATTCATCCGCTCACTAACTACGTTACTACTTAATTAGTCAAGACAGACAATCATGGAACAGTACAAAATTTGAAGGACCAAGAACTATAACTATCACCTGGAAGGAGCGCAGCGCTTTCAAGGAGATGATCCATCAGCCACATGGAAAATCTACAGCAAGCACTTAAAGGATGAACAAGCGACCGGTGAAATTGCCCATGATCTCGAACCAAGCCAGACTCCAACAATATAGAATTGGTCAGAATTGTCTTGTAATTAGACTGAACATTCACAACCTGTGCTAATGATAATATGTTCTTTTTTTAATTATTTACTCTTAGTACTTTTTGTTTGTGAGTAAACTAATGCTACAAATGTGATACTGAAATTCCGAATTTAAAATGAAAAAAAAAATAAATAAATAAAAAAAATTTGTAGTGTATTTTTAATTTGTCTTTACTATCATCAATAATTTATCATGTTTACACAGCAAAATTCCAATAAAAACAATTCCTGATTGTCCATCATTGAAATTCCTGATTGATTCACATACCTACTCCTTATTGTCACAAAATTTTATTTACCTTTTTACCTGTAATTTTCAAATGTTGGACAAACAGGAATAAATCGCCTACAGAATGCAGTAAAAGTTGTTTGATAAAAAATGTGTGCACAACAAATATGGTTACCATAGAAACAATTCAAAAATATGCCAAAATTTGCAAAAATAGTTAATGAAATCAGATTTAAAAAATGTCAAATTTCCCGCAAAATATTTTTGATTGTTTACTTCTTGCCCTTAAACTCTCTAAACTTTTTCCTTGGAAAACCACTCCTTCACAAAGCCATCGCCGGTTAAATTTTTAGCTAATTTGTAATTGACTTATCAAATTTAGTACGGTAAAAATTTAACTTAGTTTATTTTCATTGTCACATGTATGTCAAATTATCACTGAAAAAAAAAACAGTCAATATTAAAAATTTGTGAACATACAAGTCCTCCTTTTCAGAAAATGCTTAATTTACAATAAAATCTCAATTTTTATACACTATAGCAACCACCAGTTTCCATTTTTAGAATGTTTCATCCCAGACAAAAGTGCGAAACTACATAAAACTGTGGAGTTGCTTACCTGGCTCATTTTTCGCCTGTCAAGAGAATTATTCTAATTTTAACTTCGAACGAACAGGCCTAATCCTACAGATCATTTCATCAATCGAAAGTTTGTTTTCTGTCTATTACCTATAGACTAAAACATCCACCAAATCGTGTTTAAAACTCTTGAAGGCTTTAGCATAACTTAAGGATCATTTCAAGACAATTGAAAGTTTCTTCTACCTATTATGGTTATTACCTTATAAGCTAAATAGCTACAAAAATCACATTTTTGCCATTTCAAGGGAATTAACTCCAATAAGGGGTCGTCCTAAAACCTCGACTAAATGGGAACTCTCCAAGCTAAAGAAAGAGGGTCACATTTATTTTCAAGTATCTCTTACAGATTTTTAAGATATATGTAAAAATTGTTGACTTGACCCTTGTGGTGTAAAAATAGCAACGGCGGCCATGTTAAATAAAAACTTGATTTTTTATTGTTTGATATACACGATACATCATTGTAATATTTACATTTCTGACACTCCTCTTATAAGCACTGTACAATCATATATTTATTGTTGCATTTAAAATATTTAAAAATGAGAGAATAAAAGCCGCCATATTCTATACGTTCTTACTAATTGTGTGTTTCTTTTGTTTTGTTTTGTTTTGTTTTTTTTTTACCTTATACTAATTTGATATTTTTGTTATCCCTTTGCCTTTTATAATGAAACAACAAAGTACATGTAAAAATGATGAGTGACAATGTTTGTATGACTATTTTCTGCTACATTTAGATATGAAGTATAGATTATCCTTCAGAATTACACGGTTTCTCCAATGATGAGATGTCGACGTCGCCTACAAAGATTTTTCCATCATTGTCAATGGATACGTCTTCGTACAATATGTTGACAGCCATGCCGGGGACGGTATCGGTCGAATAAGTCCTGTTCATACCGGCCTCCCTTGGGCATATATCATCATTTGAAAGGCTGTCGTTTTCATCTTCAATACCATATTCTGCATCTAGTTCAATATCACGGTCCATTTCGCCCCGTCCTTTGATGTCTGCATTTTCATCCCATGATAGAAAGTCCGTATCATCTCTTCCAAAGCCTAAGATTTTGTACGTTATTGCGGTACTTATTTCGTCATCGATCGAGTTTGAAACTGGTCCGCTGTTTACGGAGGGGATGTTTTCATCGAAATCGTCAAAATTGCGCGACAAGATAAAATAATTGTTCTTCCTCTCGCTCTCTCTTATATCGGTGCTTTTGGCTTGTTCTTCGATGCTTTCATCGGCAACAACGTCATATCCCTCTGAACTGTTTGTAAAGAACGCTTCTTCCTGGTCGTCTGCTGACTCATGTAACGTATTTAATAAAGTGCTCGTTTCAGATATTTCATTAACTGATGAACTAGATGTATTGATCTGTAATTCGGTGCAAGCGGGCAATTCTTTACGCTCTATTTCTACATTTCTCTCATCCTCAAACCCATTTTGGAATATCTCTGCCTTTATCATCTGGTCTGACTTAAGTTCTCTCTCCAGTTCTTGTTTTTCGAACTCGTTAATGTTATTATCAGCCATCTCCTTTTGTAGAACAATTGGGTCTCTTTTTGAAGCACGCTTTTCCACAACAGTTTTTGAATCTTGCGGAATTACAGGGGGATTTGTTTCTTCTCCCGATTTGGATTTTATATTTTTATCAGTCCCTTTTCTGTTTCCTTTTTCCTTTTTTTTAGCTTTCCCTTTTTTCTTCGATTGATCGCAAGTACAGATTTTAGTAGTATCTTTGCTTGCTTCATTTTCTTTTTTCACTTTTGTAATATGAGAATATGTTGGATCTTTTGTCTCAACCCGTGGCTTTACGTGGTTTGCACTGTCATACTCTGTGACCTCCATGTCTAATGTGACATGATTATAAGGGTTTGAGACGTCAACGTCTAAAAAATCTGTTGACTTTCCGCGATTATGCTCGACAACGTCGTAGGACTGTCTATTGAAAGTTCGCTGCTTTTGTTTTGAAGAAGCTGGGAAGTCTGTACTGTTCCGATTGCTATCGAAATGGCAATATGAATAGCTTTTTTGATCATAATCTATGGTCGCATGGTCACCTGCCTGGTCTAATGGCTGTTTGTCCATAGGCAGATTAGCTTCAGGTTGTTTGGCACCGTGTAGACCTGTATCTAAGTCGCGTGATGTACTCCTGAAAGTAAGTATCAAAATGAATTTAAACTTTTATGCATTTGTTGAATGGTCATGAAGAGAACAGACAATTTATAACCTCAAAGTACCTACTACTTACTACCTGAGGCACGCCGAAGGTAATAGTTGGTATCGGTTGGTTATTAATTCACTGCTCACTTTGATTGACCAATGAGAATTTGGGGACGCGAAATACGAATATGGCACTGTTTCCCACATATCACTAAAAGACTACTGATTCAAAAATAAAATCATATTGATATTGCAAATTTAAATGAAAACCTCTCCTAAACAGCATTAGAACCAAATACGTCAAGGTCAATATTTAAAAGTAAGTTGTAAACAATAAGAAGTCAAAACCCAAAATATCGAAATGGAAATTCGAATTCAGTAACGATAAGTTCAACCTGGGTATGTCAATTGAGCTACATTATTGCCAATACAAGGAACGAACCCTCAATGTTTTAAGGGTTTGGAATAAAATTCTAGTATAGGATTGTGTCAGCGATGATATTGCTCTAATGAGGCAGACCTAGGGCAAGGGATACTACTCTTAAAAACCATTGCAACGTTTGTATTCAGCATTTTACACCAATCTTATGTAAGCATCAAAGTAACTTGGATTGATTTCATTCTGTTTCAAATGAAAGCTCGATAGGCTTTGGTAAAATCGAATATGATACAAACATATCACTGATTTCAAGAGTTGTTTCCCTTACCCTAGGTCTAGCTCCTTAAGTTTGTTTATAATACTCACTTCTTACATGTTTTACATTTGCTCATAAAACAGCTGACAGAGAAAATCAGACATGCCGTCATGAAACCAGCGAAAAAATACATTACTGCATCTACAAAACAGACACCACTGTTTAAATGCTGAAGACAATTATATTGTCATGTCTTTTAAATTATTTATATAACAGACTCCTTTTAAAGATTGTCCGGCGATTGGTTTATCATGGTGAAGTTTTTTTTTTCATGTTATTTATGATAGCATAATAAAATGTTTTGTGTACAAGTTTGAGTTAACATTATTTGAAACCTATTTATTTACAATTTATGTCTGGCTATTGGTTTAATGGTAAGGCTCTCTCCTTGATCTTTCTTTCAAGTGACCGAAGTCTAGATGACAAGTTTGCATGTGTTATATTAACACTATGGCTTTTACACATCCAATACGTCATAATTGCCTGGTTAAATCCATATCGGCATATGCTAATATGACATGGACTAGTTACTCAATAAAGGTATACGCCTCAGTCCAATATGGCTAGCCTCGGAACAATAACTAAGCCAATACGGAAAACCTTACACAATGATACTATGTTATTATGTATTCCTGCGGTTTCCGTCAATAATATTGAACGTTGAAACATTGGCGTAACTTTTATATGATAAATACAATAGTGCAAATATATTCTTTCCTGAAGAGACTCCCAACTATTTTACTCGATTGACGCTTGGAAAGCAGTTGGAAAAACATGGAATTTGGTAATTCAATTTAGGATTTTGCCTAATTAAACTTGCAGGAAAAGACATCTAGAGTTATGTGTAGTTCTCTATGTATCGGGTTTTCCGACTCTAACAAGCAGAGTTTATATAAAAACTGAATATTTAAATTCAACACCGCTTTTGTTTTAAATTGGACGAAATATAAAATGAGTTAAATAGAAAATAAAATCGACATTCCAGAGAAAATTTTGCACATTCCACACTAAAAAATAAACAACTGGGACAAGGAAATGAAGTAATGTTGCCAATTGATTGAGTTCTACCCTAAAAAGATTTGACAGTTGTTCCAATGACCAGATTAATAATTAAAGTGTCCAATATGTTAGAAAGAGTAATCAAGGGAACCAAGGTTACAGCGGTAATCAAAAGAATGTAATCCAGGGACAAAGACCAGACATGGAAAACAGACATACACAACAAAGAACATAAAGTAACTAAAATCATACATACAAAGTAACAAAAGCAAATGAGCAACTCGGACGCCACTAAAAACTGGGAGCATGGACCAGGTGCACCGGTAGGGTAAGCGTCCTCTGCTTTTCTAGAAACACCCGCCAGTTGCTCACAAAAAGTCAAGTCCGGGGTAGAAAAACGAGGAGGGGAAAACTATGACCCGTTGAATAAATCAGTTTGCATGGTGCAGATGGATACACCATAACGATCCACGAGTTCATGATGACGACCATAAAACTTTTGTAGTGATGACTTCAATTTTGTAGCAACATAACCCTGTTCTAGAAGCCTATTTGTTAAAATTCTAGCCCGATACAAAACGTCTGCGTAGTTTCGGCAAGCTCTGGCATAACGTATGAGTTGTGATATGAACACTCCATTCGCAGGTGCCGAAGGGATGTTGCCACAGATGAAAGGATAGTTGACAATTCTGAATGAAAAGTGATCACCTTTGTCGTAAAGTTTGGTCAATAGTTTTCCTTTACCATCGATTTCTAAGTGTAGGTCAAGATATGAGGCTGACTTAATATCCATAACTCCAAAATATCCATAATTCGTACAGGTTCTCCCTCTTTTGCTAGACAACGAACAACACGACAGTCTTCCGGAAGCAAGAGCTGCACTTCCCATGGGCACCCGAACTTGACCCTAGTATTTCTTAGGGTCGTGCTCTTTCCTTCACGTAGCGTGGAACGTTTTATGTCTGTTATCCGTTCTGGTTTTCGGCTTTAATATCCCCTGCTGCGTATTTCGGTATTTATATTTGTTGTAAAATTAGAAGAAATAATTAATAATAATTAAAATGATATAATTTGGGAGGTGGAACAAATGCAAATTTGTGTGATTCCCAAAAACAAAACATAACGTGTCAGTGTATTATTTTCACTTTAACTATCAGAAAACTTACTATTCCTTGTTATTTCGCATATCATTCCCTTGAAAAATCGCTCAACTGTGAAAAAAAATAGGCTTAAAGAATGTAAAAAGAACATTGCAAGTGTTAAAACTATATGGCTTTACTCATATTTTCTGTGGTAACTATAAAATCTTAAATTGAAAAAAAACTAAAACAAAAACGAATCTTTGAATTTTCTCATATACTCAAGTAGCTATAAGTAATCGGACTGGTCCAAATTTGAGATGTGAATGGGTTTAAGTTTTTTTTTTTATGAAATCGGTCTCAGTCCACATAACGTCATGTGGACAGAGGGTGTTTACACAAACAAACAGAGAAATATAAAAATACTACCCGTTTACATTTGTTTAACACAATATCATAGAATTATTACCATCAGTATAATTACTGGAATTGTTACACAGGAAGCCTTTACCGTTGAAACCAAACACTCCTCTGCCTGTGGTTGAAACAAAAAACATATTTTTTTTCAAACGAAGATTATTTATTTGACATTTATATGATCTTCTGGCAATGGTTACTCAATTAATTTTGGGGGCCTGATCAGGACAAAGATGTCTTGTTTTTTTCCTTGTGATTAGATTCAAGTGTAATTTGTGCACCAAAAAGACACAGTAAGAGTTTATTCACTTCGTCTTCATAACAAGTTTCGCATTCATTGGTAGTTTCGTATTCAACCACAAGTTCATTTCCGCTTCAGGTGACGAGTAGTGTTGTCAATGAATTTCAATATTATTTAATGATTGATTGATTGTTGAGGTTTAACGCCCAAGCAGCAATATTTCAGCTATATTCAGGCGATGAACATGAAAGGGGTGATAAAATGAACATGTCATTGAAATGTTGATGATGAAATAAAAAAAGGATGGTACACAAGAATAATAGGGTCGACAAATTTTGATTGCCAAAAGAAAAAGGGAGGGATGGGTAGGGTCGGGCAATTTAGCCTCCTGTGTTGGATCGCAAATGTTCTACTCCTATCGAATACCACAGCAGGGTTCTTTAACATGCGAGGAACGTGGCATCTTTCCCAACACAGTGCACCACTATGGTTTGCGGTTAGATTTTCCGTATTATAGACTGACAACCCTAGCATGTAACACGCCAAGGGTACCCCATTTCACCACCTGGGGCACACATCCCAGTTGCTTTGTGGGCTGAGCGGCTAGCCCCGGCTAGGTTTCTGAGTACTATTTAGTCGCCTTTTACGACAAGCTTACCGCTGCTGCAGGCCTATTCTTTTGATCCCCGGACCTGCACGGAGCTCAATATTATTTAAAGAATATTTCTAATTCTTGAACAAGCAAGTGTAAACTGGCCCAAACCAGGTTTTCGAGTATAGTCTGTTCAAAAACTAGAAACATTCCAATATATCTTATTTTCGAATTGATGACAGTACTAATACTAAGAATTGCTTCGTATAAGCAAAACATTATTTTGTTTAGGATTATTTGAAAAGAATCGAGAGTGCGGACCATGGAATGTTAATGACTTCATAGTGTCAAGACAGGTTATACAAAATAACTTGGTTTCCTCTTAATGAACCAACCAATCAGAAAGCTTGTTACATCAAATTAAATTATTCAGGTATCATTACATTCCCTTTCATTGTTACATGTACATGCCTTTGTTAAATATTGGTTTGACAGTAGAGTTTCAATAATGTGTTTTAAAGTAAACGGAAACAAAATTTCTAACACACTCTAATATACATGTGTATTGCCTGATTGGTGTTTCACAATAAAACTATTGTGTTACTAAAAATCGGTGTGACGTTACTGACTATATTATAGGAACGTTTTTGACATTTCTTATCTCTATGGTGACATATTTCTATCCTGCTTGTCACCTAGTTTGTTCGGTTTTAAGTCGACAAGTCATTTGATTGAGTATAGCATTTACTTAGAACAAGTTAAGGGTACTTGGCCGATAATAAAATGAAACTTATTAGACCCTTCCGTGTCGATGGGCATGCCTAATCCTCTGAAAGGTAGGGCTTGGGTAGAACAAAATAATTTTATTCATGGAAGTTTTTATATGCATAATGCTTTTCGATTACATCGCGGTTTACACGTACGTGTCCATAATTCTAGAAAACGTCTTGAGCGTCTTTGCACATTTCATGTCAGATACAAAAGTAGACACACCAACTTAGGTAAATAACTAGTTTGACTGGAAACAGACAAAAATAAATCGCAGAATTCTTTTTTTTCTTACATCAAATCGATATTTATGCCCAACAACTAATAAAAATTCTATATATCCGCTTACCTTATGAGTACAATTATCAAGGCTTCCAATTTTTGGTTGAGTCCGTTTTGATTATTGAACTGCTTTTTTTACTGATTTGTTTTGTTTTGTTTTGTTTGGTTTTGAATTCATTGTCTGAGAATTTACTCCTTTATTTTTATTTAAAATATTTTGTAAAAATGTTTAAGTTGTTTTATTTTAAATATCATTCCAAGGTCACCGAATCCAAGGTCACGGAATCCAAGGACACCGAATCCAAGGACACCGATTCCAAGGACACCGAATCCAAGGACACCGAATCCACTTTCACAATTTGTAATCAGAATGCTTAATATTGAGTCAAGTGTACCTAGTTACGACAGTGAGCAATCTTCAGGGACTATGTCACGACACACCCTCTATTTTAATTTTAACATCCTCGATTTCAGATGCGTTTAACGTAAATTTACTATAAGCGAATGTGTTTTTCACTACTAATAAATACATACTATAGTGCAGAGAACTACTTACTAAAATAAAGAATAAGCAGAATGAAATGTTCCATCATCGTGGCCATCTTGTTCTTTAATATGATTTATTGAACTGATAAACACATGAGGAAATTTTTAAAAGTCATTTATAAATTTGGATTGAATTCTTTGAGAGTGTGGTTTTCCTGCTTTCACACATTGTGAAAGTTTTCCTATATGCATCAATTGTAATAACATCCTGTTTTTTTAACTTAAAACCAATTCGTTTTAAGTGGTGAATTTTATAACCGACGAAAAATCAAAACAAAACAAAACAGCGTATTCCCATCAATATTGACAAAACATATTAATGGCATACACCAAAAAGGGGTGTGATCCACAGTTTACGTTTGCAGTTTCAAATGAATGCAAACTGGAAAGAAAATAAAAAAGTTTTGATGAAGAAAAAAAAAGACAAAAGACAAACATACAAAACTGATTGTTAGGACTTACTTTGAAAAAGAATGTCAATTAAACATTCAGTATAATAAAATAAATCACATATAGTTTAGCGAGTGATAGAGGGTTTCTTATCCTTTGAAAATTCATTGTCACCCTCGGCTACGCCTCGGCGTGACAACGATTTTAATCTCTTAGCTATATTTTATTTGTATATTATGGCAGTCTCTGTGAAATTGTATATGCCAGCCATGAGAACTTTGATTTATTGCAATCTGTGTAGTACTGTATATGCGAACCACGAGAAATGAGAGTTTTTAATCAATGCCTAAAATATGGGATGATTACTTGTCCATTCACGATTTCAACAGATGATCGTTGAATGGTTTAGTGGTTCTTAAACTCTGCTTGAAAAATGATTTATGTATATGCATATAAATTTTCAGTCCGAATAAAGAACAATATTAGGGTTCGATTTAGAAAGTCATCAGATGTTGCAAAATATGACCGGAAAAGGTTACTCCGCCTCTCTGTATCATCATTGAAGAATCCCTTAAAAAGTAATTTTAAATCTAATGTAATGGTAGTTTTCAGTCCAATGAAACTTGACAAATCTCCGACATAATATGTGTTAATAGAAAAATAGAGAGATGTTGTAGAAGCATTTGTAATTAATTGCAAACTGATAAAAGGAAAGGAAACAGACCTGGTGAAATGCAACAAATGCACCATCGTAAACCATTATAAAAGTACTAAATACAGAGATCGCCAAAAGCTCTTCAATATAAATGTAGACACACCTTCAAGTAAGTTCTGGAAGGCCCCGACGACAAAAGTAATAAAAACGATGACAAAAGTCAAATAACATAGACTTATTTACAAAATCAAACGGCATTTTTTTTTCAAAATTTAAAACCGCGCACCATTTAACCGAAATGTATAGTTTTGTACTGAGTGCAATGAAAAGTAAAGAATTGTTTTGTTTGTTTGTTGGGGTTTAACGTCCGAGCAGCAATATTGCAGCTATATTCAGACGATGAACATGAAATAGATGATAAAATGAACATGAAATGAAAAAAAGGATGGGACACAAGGAAAACTAGGTCGACAAATTTTGATTGCCACTTGAAAAAGGGGGGATGGGTAAGGTCTGGCCAATTTAGCCTCCTGTGGCGGAGCGCAAAGGTTTCTACTCCTATCGAATACCACAGCAGGGTTCTTTAACGTGCGAAGAACGTGACATCTTTCCCAACACGGTGCACCACTATGGTTTGCGGTCAGGTTTTCCGTATTATAGCCTGACAACCCCAGCATGTAACATGCCTGGGGTACCCCATTTCACCACCTGGGGCACACATCCCAGTTGCTTTGTGGGCAGAGCGCCTAGCCCCCGCCTAGGTTTCTGAGCACTATGTTGTCGCCTTTTACGACAAGCTTAGCACTGCTGCAGGCCTATTCATTTGACACCCGGACCTGCACGGGGCAGTAAAGAATCGAGTTGTTATGTATTTTACTATTTTTCTAAGGACAGTCATGCAAAAGTGTGGTATAAAGGTTTGATACTTGAATTAAAACCATTTAAAGTAAAGGAATACTTATAGATCATGACTTAAGGAATTCGACCGATTGCCAGACTTCTAATCATAATACGGAAGACATATTAAACAGATCTCACAAACATGGAGTAACATTCTATATCCAATAATCTCTTGTGCAATATCTTCACACTAAGAATATAATTTCTGGTATATCTAAACATGTAAACGTTCTTAAAAAATTTCGGATAACTGATATCCTTCCTCAGCATAAAACTCATAAAGTTGAAGATCAAAACAGGTTCAGGAGCTGAATCGCGTACGCTGCGGGTGATTGTACCTTTATCAAAGGCTCGCATAAGCAACTGATAAGGAGCCTGAATGAAAATAACAAAGAGGGTCTTTTTATCAAGCTTACAATTAACTGTGGAAAACAATTTAAAAAACAAATTAAAAAGTCCAAATATAGTAGTACGGCGTATTGATGTATAGCAAGTAGTGCTGTACCAGCCTTAGACCAAGACCTAAAAATGATTTCTTTTCTCGTTAATTCCATCTGGAGAAGTTGTTTGCAATTTCTTCATCCAAAAGCTTTCCCGAGATACTCTTTTACATTTTGACCAGTTTTTATTATGTTCGATGATCGTAACAACAATGTTGTGGAGATCCTCCTGGGTGTGTCCGGCGGATCTAAGATGGCGACTTAGAGGGAGATCTGGTTTGCATTTTTAGTCACTGCGATGACCATTCATACGCCTGTTGAAAGGTTGTTCTGTTTCGCCAACGTACTGCATACCACATCGGCACTGGATAAGGTATATGGTATTTTCGGTTTTGCAAGTCACGTGGCAAAAAATGGCAAATTCCTTTCCAGTGCAGTAGCTTTTAAACGTTTTGGTGTGCAGCATCTGGGTACAGGTCTTACATCTCTTATCTCCACATGGTCGACACTGGCCCGTTGTATTTTGTTTGGGCTGAGATGAAATCTCCGCTCTTACTAGGGCATCTCTTAGGCTCCTAGGTCTACGGAATGCCAAGACCGGGCCCCAGGAAAGAGCTTGGAGAGCTTGGAATGTTTTTGAACGTCTTTCCAATTTGAATGCAGTAACTGCGAGAGTTTCCCAAAGGCTGGATGGTATGTAAGCACAAAAGGGGCCCTTTTGTTCTTTTTCTTAGGTTTGTACTCGAGGAGATCTTTACGGCTGATTTTGTTAGCACGTTCAAATCCCCGATCTATATCTGTTGATTTATAGCCACGCGATAACAAATGACCACGGAGTTCATCTAGACGTTTGTTGGTGGTATCGTCAGAAGAACAAATACGCCGAATTCAAAGTGCCTGACTGCATGGTATGCTTTCAGGCACTTCAAGGCTAAACCACCGGACTGTTCTTGCAAAAACTCTCCTTTCAAATATGGTCCTTCCGGTCACGTCGTTACGGGAGATTTGTCCATCATCTAATACGAATCTCTGCGTAATATCTTTTCTAAAGGTCCCAAGTACCGTGAACCATGCTCCATAAATTGGAAAATTATAACTTTAATGTTAAGTACTTATGGATGCCGTGGAGGACGCAAGAAAATGGATACAACGAGAACAAGAAGACATTGATTATCTGTCAGGGTGGTTAAAGGCCGTAAGGTCTTTAATTTTTCAAACGAATGAAAGTTTTAAGTAGGTCAATGAGTGCCAATGGCACATCAGTTTTCAAAGACCCCAATATAGTAAAAACATTGTCTACAATACATGAAAAATATGTTGTCGTACCAGCAGACAAAGCCCAAAATAACACCGTTTTTGTCTGTAAAAAGTTTTACATCCAATATTTATTATCAGAGATAGGAGTAGAAAATAATAGCAGTGATAAGACCTATACTGCTACAACATTGTCCAAAGAAGAGATTGTGGAAAACCATAAATCTGTGCTAACCTCTTTTGGAGACAATCAGTTTGGCTATTATCAGAATATAATAGCATTAAAACCTATGATTTTTCAACACTGTATACTTCTATTCCCCATACTCATTTAAAATCCTGACTTAAAAACAGTAAACATCGTTGTTTGTCCGAAAAAAGATGGTACACCTAGATACAAATATATAGATCTTGGTAGAGATTCCTCATACTTTGCAAGGAATAATTCCAAATTATCTTCCAAATATACAGAGGAAGATGTTTACAAAATGCTGGAATTTTTAATCAACAAAATATCTGTCCAGTGTGGTGGACGCGTTTTTTCAACAAACGGTCGATATTCCAATGGGAACAAATTGTGCTCCTATATTTTCTGACCTATTCCTTCGCTTTTATGAGGCTGACTTGATAGATGATCTGATCCGAAAGAAAGAATATCGTTTAGCAAGATCCTTTAATTTCAGTTTCCACTATATAGATGAAGTATTATCTTTGAACACTCCTAACTTTGACGATTTGATACATCGCAGCTACCCCAAAGAACTTGAGATAAAGGATACTGTGAAGTCAGCCTCATATTTTGACCTACACTTAGAAACCGATGGTAAAGGAGAACCTTTTACCAAACTTTACGACAAACCTGATGACTTTTCATTCGGAAAAGTCAAATTTCCTTTTATATGTGGCAACATCCCTTCAGCAACTTCGTATGGAGTTTACATATCACAACTCATACGTTATGCCAGAGCTTGCCGAAACTACGCATACTTTTTGTATCGCGCCAGAATTCTAAGAAATAGGCTCCTGGAACAGGGTTGTGTTGCTACAAGATTGAAGTCATCACTACAGAAGTTTTATGGTCGTCATGAACTCGTGGATCGTTACGGTGTATCCATCTGCGTCATGAAAACGGATTTGTTCAACGTGTCATAGTTTTCCTTTCCTCTTTCGTCTACCCTGGATTTGACTTTTTGTGAACAACTTCTAGAAAAGCAGAAGACGCTTACCCTACCGATGCACCTGGTTCATGCTCCCAGTTTTTAGTGGAGTGCGAGTTGCTCATTTGCTTTTGATACTTTGTATGATTTTAGTTACTTTATGTTCTTTGTTGTGTATGTCTGTTTTCCATGGCTGCCTTTGTCCCTGGATTACATTCTTTTGATTACCAATATAACATTGTTTCCTTTGATCATTCTTTTAAAAAAGAAACAACATCGTCATTGTTACGTTCGTATGATCTAAGGGATGGTACATAGTTACATATGATTTTAAGTACTTCTCTGTCTAAGAATCGGGCAATGTGTGTATAATGTGTGTCGAATGAAGAAAAAGAGTGCGTAGAGATTTTATTGCATCATCCAAGTGTTCATACTTTATAAACTCAAGAAATAACTATCAAAGTGTTTGTAAAGTTTGCATTTATTAAGAAACTGTTAGGTCAAATTTAGTTGAAATTGGCTGGAAAGTTTTCCTTTTTTCCATCACCTGATCAAGGTCATGAACTTTAAACCATGCCCTTTTTAACTGGACTACTTTTACCAATGAAATTATACTGTCTGAAAAAAGGTGTGTGTATTGGAATAAATTAAATAATTTATCATAGTTTTTGCCAAAATATTAAATTATATGGAATGTAACTAATATCTAATTATAATATCTTTTATAAAGAACTTTGATTCGATTTACGCATAACATTAAATAGCTGCGTAGTTTATTCTGTGTAAATCGAACCTAAGTTCTTTATACAAGAGAATATATATTCACTTGAATATAAATAGTTGCCGAATAATCATTTAACCTTAACTATTTAAATATATAAATAGATGTAAACGACCATTGATTTAAAGAATGAAATTTAAAATGTACATGTCATTCTTTTCATCTATGAATATGTGTACAGGTCACTCATGTATTAACACGGAAGTTTACTCAGCGTCGCTATAAAGCAACATTAGCGTTGTTTTTTAATCATACCACGAACTTTCTAAGCAGTAGCTAAAACTACCTTTGTTATGGAGCTGGTTGTACTGGAATTATGGTTGCAACACACATCATTGGCTTCTCTGGATTAAATCTGTTTTGTTTTATCCCTTATTTCCCCAAACTTTACACCCTGACTTACGGTCGAAAAGCCCCGTGCAGGTCCGGGTGATAAAAGAATAGGCCTGCAGCAGCACTAAGCTTGTCGTATAAGGCGACTAAATAGTGCTCAGAAACCTAGCCGGGGGCTAGGCGCTCTGCCCACAGAGCAACTGGGATGTGTGCCCCAGGTGGTGGAATGGGGTACCCCTGGCGTGTTACATGCTGGGGTTGTCAGGCTATAATACGGAAAACCTGACCGCAAACCATTGTGGTGCACCGTGTTGGGAAAGATGTCACGTTCTTCGCACGTTAAAGAACCCTGCTGTGGTATTCGATAGGAGTAGGAACCTTTGCGCTCCGCCACAGGAGGCTAAATTGCCCGACGTTATCCATCCCCCCTTTTTCCAGTGGCAATCAAAATTTGTCGACCCTATTATCCTTGTGACCCATCCTTTTTTTTTTCATTTCATGTTCATTTTATCATCCATTTCATATTCATCGTCTGAATATAGCTGAAATATTGCTGCTCGGACGTTAAACCCCAACAAACAAAACAAACAAACTACGGTCGAAAATCATTTTAAGCTCAAACCTTTTAACGTTTCAGTAAGAAAAGGAAACCATTCCCGTTTTTTTTTTAATCTTAGGATCATAATGTGCAATTACTTTTCTTGAAAAAATCCAATTTTTCAATTGTTCTTTTAACGTTTGAGATGATGATTAACTGGAAATGGATTAAAACCACTCTTTAGCGATAATCTCAGTGTTTCTAAACTTAAGACTAAGATAAAATATGAAAGACAAATCTTTTAAGCAGTAAATGTAGAAACATCCTTAAAATACAAAATGTGTAAAAAGAAAATCAAAACAACAAGTACATGTGTACTTTAATTAAAACGAAATCTAAAACAAAAAATGCAAAATAGATACTATACATCGTCGTTTGAGTTAAATTTGATGTAAGATAATTGTGAATTTTGATATTTTATTTGGGTTAGTCCTTTTTGTTCGAAGTTGTATCGTGTTGACTTTCCCCACACAATCCTTCATAACAACACCAAAATATCAGCTGTTAGTGTTATCCCCTTATATACATTTATTACTTGACCTAATATTTAAAAAAATGAAGCCTCCATCGACATAGAGCTTTAGTATAAATCCCAGACATACCACTCATATCAATATTGCAAATTCCAATATGCACGTGTTTCAAGGAGTAAACCAAATACATAGGAAGATCTAAATCCAAAACAACAGGAAGCTGAAACTGAGAAGTTCTATAAAGTGTAATACATCTACAAGGAACGAACAGTTCATTTGAATTTTATAGTACTGAAAGTTTCAGTATCTAATCAATCTACAAGACTAGATGACTAACTGACTTTTGTATTATTACATCTTAAGATACTTGAAGTAGAATTCATGTAAACCAAAGTAGCTTAGATTTATTGGTCTAAACGGCGAATTACAATTTAAATAAAGGAGAAATATATATTTTATTGTATCAAGAGGATGCCCGCGAAATCGCGGTCGATTGAGTAAAGTGTGGACACAGTACTAATTTGACGGATCCAAACAAAATGAGTAATCGTTGTAAAGGATCTATAATCATCTACCATACATCAATGGAGTACAGTTTGTTCAAATTGCTTCAGTGGTTGAAGAGGAGTTGGACATTAATCTTTCACGGGGACTTGGTTGTCTTTTTGACTCAGAATTGTTTTGTTTTTTTTTTCACACAGAGCGCAAAAATATGTAATTTTCTTACGCATGTAAGCGAAATATTTTTTTCTATTTTTTACTCACATTACTTATTTTTTAACCCTTCCTTACCAAGTTATCTTTTCTCCAAAGTCAGAATCGAAATACTTTTATTAACAAATTGTGCTCCTTTACTTGCCGACCTTTTCCTTCACTCTTATGAGGCTGACATTATAGCTGATCTGATCCGAAAGAAAGAAAATCGTTTATCTAGATCCTTTAATCTCAGTTTCCGCTATATGGATGACGTATTTTCTTTAAACAATCCTAATTTCGGGGATTTGATACATCGCATCTACTTTTGTTTGTTGTTTGTTAGGGTTTAATGTCCGAGCAGCAATATTTCAGCTATATTCAGACGATGAACATGAAATGGATGACGAATGAACATGAAGTGATAAAAAAAAGGATGGGACACAAGGACAAATGGGTCGACAAATTTTGATTGCCACTAGAAAAAGGGGGATGGGCAATTTTGCCTCCTGTGGCGGAGCGCAAACGTTTCTACTCCTATCGAATACCACAGCAAGGTTCTTTAACGTGCGAAGAACGTGACATCTTTCCCAACACGGTGCACCACTATGGTTAGCGGTCAGGTTTTCCGTATTATAGCCTGACAACCCCATCATGTAACATGCCAGGGGTACCCCACTCCACCACCTGGGACACACATCCCAGTTGCTCTGTGGGCAGAGCGCCTAGCCCCCGGCTAGGTTCCTGAGCACTATTTAGTCGCCTTTTACGACAAGCTTAGCGCTGCTGCAGGCCTATTCTTGTGACACCGGACCTGCACGGGGCCATCGCATCTACCCCAAAGAACTCGAGATAAAGGAAACTACATACACTGTGAAGTCAGCCTCATATCTTGACCTACACTTAGAAATCGATGGTAAATGAAGACTTTAAAAGGTTGAGAATTACAATACACTTGCAATAAACAATCTGACTGCTCCAGACATGCGTTGCGTCAATAACATATTTTTGCAGCGATCGATTAATTAAGAATTAGTTTAGCAGTCTCTACCTGTAATCCTGGCGCTATTAGCTGGTTATCCCGACGCCTCGACCAAGTTTTCACTCCATGGCCAGTTGACAGCAAGATAGTAACCTTGTATTTTATGTTTTCAAGAGTTCCGCTTATGTGCATGTTATTGGGGGGCCTTCTTGGTCTGGTTTGAGGGTCCGGACTTTGGCCATGTCTTTGGGTGCAGGTGTTTTAACACATAAAAGGGGGAAGGTTTAACCCAGGACATCAGGAGCTGGGTTGAACACCCTTTAAATTCTGAAAGTTCTGCTCCACCCAGTTAAAAGGAGCATTATAAATTCTTAAATTACTCAAAACAATGGGTAGGGGGTTTACCAGTCATGCTGGTTTACACATAGAAGGGGGAGGTTTATTTCGACACGTTCTATGCCTTTCCATGTCTGGACTGTTTTGCACCCCAGACAAATGGTGGTTGTCGTTTAATTGAGCAAAATAATGAACTAACAATACTCGTGTGTCACATGATCTCATGAACCGGTTAGTACGTCGATTAAACACGCGCCTAAGCGTATTATAAGACATAGACCAATGACGTCTTCGAATTAAGATATTTTCCAAAAATCAAATATGCGTTTCCGTAGAGAAAAGATTGTTTCAAAGACAAATTTAGGAAGTACAAACACTACATTCATATCTGATGTCACAAATATCTTCGACCTTGTGTGGTTTCAGAGGAGTTGCGGCTCAAAGAAATCAATCTCTTCCTTTAGTAGTATAGATGTCTAGTGCGTTACATAAAAAAACTCATAAATTATAACTAGACCTAACAAAAATGCTGTGTATTACGAACATATTTCAGCTTGTGTGTCCAAAATATGGTCAATAATTTGCCTGTAAAACTTCGTTTATTTGTGCTATTTGTATGTTTAAAACTCAAATCTTGCATTTCCTACGACCTCTACTATACTTGCAACGTAAAGAAAATTGTAATGTCAAGTTCTGTATTTTTCAAGATTTATTTACAATACAATAACGGTTATAAATCTTTTTGTGGAGAGTTTTCTAATAAGGTATATGCCTCTTTTGATTTGAAACAAACACTGTCCTTCTCGTTCGGTCGATTACAATTTACATGCCATATGTCATATATTGCATATTATGTTAGGTGATATCTTACGTGTTCAACTATTTCCTATGTTAAACACAACTTGACATACATGCAAAAAGTAATACTTTTGTCAAAAATGCCTGATCAATTAATATCAACTCCATGAATTGATGCTCATTTGCGTAATTGATAACCGTAAAATTACGAACATTTTAACTTTTAAATCACTAGCGAAAAACTATTTAAGATGCATGCATTTAATGAGAACATAACATAAACAATATTTACATTATCAAATACTACTTCTACGTGAATTAAGGTACTGTGTGTCTTCTTGAATCTTGTTTGAGTTTTGAAATTTACCTTTTAAGGAGGTAGACCTAGGGTAAGGGGCATAACTCTTGCAAATCATTGGAACGTTTGTATTCAGCATTTTACATCAATATCATGTAAGCGTCAAAATAACTTGGATTGATTTCATTCTGTTTCAAATGAAAGCTTGATAGGCTTTGAGGAAATTGAATATGATACAAACATATCTTTGATTTCGAGAGTTATGTCCCTTCCCGTATGTCTACCTCCTTAAGTAAGAAAATCAAACTGAAGTCACATACCCCTCCTCCAAAACAAATTACATATATACCTGCGGTCAATTGAATATTGTCTGACATCAAATTTGTCTTATTGTCTGGTTCTGGTTTATACATTTATATACACGAGTTTAAAACATTTTCAACAGTCAATTTATCGCACCTTCTATCGGTTACTTAACATAATTCTAGTTTATATCAAGACCTTGTAACTCTTCGTAAAACATGTTGATTACAGTGCTCGATAACATTGTAGAGTCCTTCGATTCAACCTCACTACCACTTATTCCCGAATCTGTATCTTTCAAAATTTCTGTGTCCCAGAAGTCTGTGCATTCTGTCGATACAAAACTTCTTTTGACAATGTCGTCAGTGTTACCTTCGTTGTCATCGTTTTGAGCTAATGGAATGCCATTTTCGGCTTCTTCCGCAGAATGATGATAAGATTTCTTGTCATTGTCGACTGATGGTGTAGCACTGTGGTCAAAATTGTCTGTCATTTGCTCAACGTTACAGACAAAAGTCTTGTCTGTGACTTTTTCATCCACTTCGTCGTACAGAAATTTGTTGATATCGTCTTCAGCGTTGTTGTCCGCTTCGAAATGATTTCCCGTCTTCTTTTCCTTTGTTTCATCACCTATTGCTTTGTGTTCGTGCTGTTTTTCTGAATTCACTGTATCGGTGGTTTGTGCTATTGCTTCACCAATATCATCGTAAATACTTAAGCCGCTGTCCTCTATATTTGCCTCTATGCTTCCTTTAGCGTTAGCATCAGTTGGTTGTGTTGTTACGTTCTCGCCCATTTTCAAGTTGACTGTGGAATAGTCAGGGTCTTTTGTACTCTGCTTTCTACTCATCTTTTGTAATCCAATATCGTAGAAATTTTCCTCTGCGTCCGATGATGCTATATTGTCATCTGAGGGCACCCGATTAAAATCTACGATGTCGTACGATTCCCGTTTTGAACCTTGGCAGGTGTTGGTTAATTTTGGATTCTCAGGTTTATCTATCTTATGCTCGCAGTATGCGTAAGGTTTTTGACTTTCTTCTTCCGTTGGTTTGTTGTGAGGGTTTTGTACTTTTGGATTTTTGGACACTTTATTTGGAGGTGCAGCTGGTGGACGCTTAACTTTAACTTTCTCTTTAACTACATTTTGTGGTTTTGTTTTCTCTTTATCTTTTGTAATTGGTTGTGTTTCGGCTACCGGTACAATGTGTCCACTAAAAAGCAATATTTTAAGTCAAACTCGATTAACTGGATTTAGTGTCAAACAACTCTTTCTTCTGTTTTATACAATTTTTGATGTAATATAACAATATGTATTACAGTGAAACCTGTCTAAACCCTTTGGACTAGTGTAGAATTTGTCTGTTGAAGACCGAAAACCCTTTGGACTAGTGTAGAATTTGTCTGGTAAAGACCAAAAACCCTATGGACTAGTGTAGAATTTGTCTGGTAAAGACCTAAAACCCTTTGGACTAGTGTAGAATTTGTCTGGTAAAGACCGAAAACCCTGTGGACTAGTGTAAACTATGTCTGGTCAAGACCAAAACCCTTTGGACTAGTGTAGAATTTGTCTGGTGAAGACCGAAAACCCTTTGGACTAGTGTAGAATTTGTCCGGCGAAGACCGAAAACCCTTTGGACTAGTGTAGAATTTTGTCCGGTGAAGACTGAAAACCATGTAGACTTGTGTAGAATTTGTCTGGTAAAAACTGAAAACCTTGTGGACTAGTGTAGACTTTGTCTAGTAAAGACCGAAAACCCTTTGGACTAGTGTAGAATTTGTCCGATAAAGACCGAAAACCCTTTAGACTAGTGTAGTATTTGTCCGGTAGAGACCGAAAACACTTTGGAATAGTTTAAGATTTGTCCGGTAAAGACACAGGCTTACCCATGTTAACATATATTTACGTTGATATAACTTTAAATATCTATTGTAGACAGAGTTTCGGTTTATTCAAAGTTTGGTTTAGACAGATCCCTTTGTACAAATATTGAATCTTCCTAGGCAAAAAATGCTGATGGTTTTTAAGGGGTTTCAAATTATGACGTTAATGTACATGTATTTATACATGTATAACCCTTTCTTAAAGTGTCGGGATATTAAAATAAAACAAAAACAAAAAAACCAAAAAAAACCGGAAACTTGCATTTAAATTTGTTTTACATTTCCTGGTCGCTATGAAAGTTTAATCACTTTCTATAAAGGTTGATTTTCCGTCCTTATTGTCTAATATCATGCTTTTATTAATTGTTATGAATTTAGATTTTCATACTTTTATTATTATTTAACCAAACATGTATATGTATGACAAAAAAGTACTTAAAGAGCAAAAGAAATTTGTACTGTATTAGTTAGTTGAATGAGTAAATACTCTACAACCATAGAACATAAAACAAAACATGTAATGGATTCAATTTTTTAGTTAAAAAGACAACGCAATTTTGATCACAATAGGGGGACAGAAAAGTACCATATCTGGCATCAAACCAGCGAAATAGCGCTACTGGAAGTGGTATTGAAAGCTGTCTGTCTGAACTTTTTAGCATATTTTTTGCTCTTATTTTTACATCAGTGTTTTGTCCTTCCGTTTGATACTTGCAATTCCTATTAAATTCTCCAATTATTATTGTCTATGATTGCAATATAATAGCTTATGAGCCGTAAAAGATACCAAGGATGCTTTTCCGATATTCTTACCGTCATCTTTTCATCTAATCTTACCTTTTAGCCTCTCTCCATTTTGACACACAATGGCAAAAGGAAAAGAAAATAGTAGCCGTCAGAAAACCCGCAAGTCCCCAGAGTAAATTGTTGCCATCTATAAAAATAGTAATTAAAACCTTCTTTACATATGCGTCTGATATACACTGCACTTCTCTATGAATAATGTAAAATTTTTGTGTCATTTACTGTCTATATGATATTGACGGATAATTGAAATGATTTTAATGTCTTCTGAGGATTACTTACGATCAGGTGTAAATCATGCTAATTAATGGGTTTTTTGTGGGATATTGTTGTACAATTTCTGTTTTTTTTTATTCTTACATGTAATTTTCAATTGATACATTTTAAAAAGATACTTACATTTGGTAAAAAAAAATTTCACTTTCGTTAAAAATCCTGAAAATAATCGTTTAAAGTATAGTGTGTATTACAAAATATTTATTATTTGATTAAATTAAGACCATGACGTCACAATGGTAAATACGATGATATGTGGTTTGTCTATAAAATCAACAACAAGTCTTCATTTGAGGCATCAGAAGTGCGACTTAATCGACGTTCTGTCTCTGACTTAATTATGATAGACGCACACAATGTATCAATTTAGCGAGAATAGGTATAGTGTATACGTCAAAGAGACAACTACCCCCCATCGGGATGAAGATGTCAATAAACGATGAGGAAATCCTCATTCCACAGGGCAGACTGTAGCTTGCCCAAACACATCATTATACACAGCTACAGTGAAAGAGTTGCCCCTATTTTCTCAAGTAACATAACAAATAAACTAAAGATGAAAACGAAACAAGAAGTAAATTCCTGACTTGGGACAGGCGCAAAAAAATACGGCGGGGTTAAAGAACTTTGGCGTGATTACAATCCCCCCTTTGAAATATGGTCACTATGGAAAAATATTACACAATTAAACACATCTAAAATTCAATTTAAATGTGTCTGAGTCCTTTGTTACAACGGAAATAAAGAAACTGAATATAAATTACACAAACGTACAAAGTATGGACTACTAGCATTTAACTGACGTGCCAGCTCCAGACAAGTTTAAACCTACAAAAAGTTGTCCCCATCGTATCTAAAATAAATTCCAATTCTTCCCATGGGTGGTTGAGAATTACTGTACACAATAAGTCATTCAATAAGGACACAACCCATGTCAAGCCAAAATCTGCTTTAAAATATGGTATATTAATTTTTATGTAAAGACCCCATGAGCGAATCATTGTTAATACAAAAAATACTATCCTTAACTATTTGACAACAAGTCATGACGATATCCCTTAAAACTGAGCAAATAAACAACAGTTTAGCTAACTTGTTGGATGAGTATCTAGATTTCCAAGCTTTGTGTAGAATATTACTGTAAGACAAATGATAAAAGATACCCTCGCATATTAACCCTTTACAAGTACATCTGTACTTGGAAGTGAGTTCCTTGTATCAGTTGAAAAACATGTGAATGTTTTTACGAGCTTGTTGACGATAAAGACTGAAAAATTAACCCTTTTATGTAATTTAATAAATTTGTTATAGTGAATTACTCCAAGAACGCGTTAATATGTGCGTTCTACGGCACTTGTGATCATATTTTGGTTACCTATACGTATTACTACACAAAATTTTTTTTGTGTATCCAAGTAATTTTATCGAAATATTAATTTCCTATTTTCATAGTTGTTTTCCTATTCAGCCAAATCCCTGGATTTTCTCATGCAGTTTTTCGTCTTACAGCACCTGATCGAATCAAGAATCGTCATATCTTTATTACATCGTCATGTATAACATTTCAGCCCATTTGCGAAAGACTCCAATTAAATATGGTGCTTACCATCGCCTGTAGTATCTGTTTGATTAGTCGTCACCGTAGTACTGTCTACATACAACAAAATGTACGTTTAATAACTATGCCATATGTGTAGAAACTATGTTTTTGTATTTTTCTTTGCAAACAAATTCGATGTTTATGTTTTCAAGTTAAACCGTAAACACATTTAAGCAATTACCATACTTCGAAGCAAATGAGAAATTTCATTGCCAGACAAATTTTCTATAAGGTTGTGAAAGACTTGTACCGACTCCAATTAAATATGGTGCTTACAATCGACTGTAGTACTTGTATTACTAGACCTCACCGGAGCACTGTCTACATACAACAAAAAAGTACATTTAATATCTATGCCATATGTGTACAAAAGATGTAGTTGTATGTTGCATTTTTTTCTTTGCAAACAAATTCGAAGTTTATGTTTTCAAGTTAAACCGTGAACACATTTAAGTAATTACCATACTTCGAAGCCAATGAGAAATTTCATTGCCAGACAAATTTTCTATAAGGTTTTTACAATGTACTACCAACTTTTAAATTCGATATATTTGAGAATGAAGAATTAAAACTTTAATATAACATGAATAGTTTTAGTAACATTTACATTATTTATTTATAATACAATAACTTACATAATAGAATGATAAATCCTGCGAAACATAGACTTGCCGACATTTTAGTATTATATTAGGCATATAACATTTGGCATCGAACATCTATTTTTATTCCTATTCTTTCCGGTTTCGTTGTGATTGTGATTATTTTGAAAGTGACTTTTCCTTTCATTGATTATTATTTTACATTGTTTACAGTTTGAATCAAAAGAAATTGCAATTATGAAAATAAGAACAAAATTGTGATCATTGGCGACTTCACTTGAATATGACACCCGATAGGGATAATATATTTTAAAACTGTCAAAATTTAGCATTATGCTTGTATAAAAAACTTCCTTTCAAGTGATGCTATAAAACTTCATACAGGAAAACGAAATCAAGGATATTAAATTTATTATCTTGTTGCACTTGGTATAGATAATTAAACAATGTAGGGGATCATGTGATCGCTATGCAGAACACTTCAAAATACGGATGTTCCAAAATGATTTCATAGTTTTGTTGTAAGCTCGAGGGAGGGTAGTTAGTGTTTCTTTTTAAGGGCTTTCCCTACCAGGAAAAGACCGTATTGTTTTTATAATGTTTTTTTTTATTCTTCCGTTATTTGCAAAATTTTCTTTGACATGCTTTCCCCTATTCATCTTTCAAGATATCATAACCAAATTTGAACCATCGATAAAGCTCATTAAGGACTTTTACCATATAAACCTGTGAAAAATTCCATTTTTCATTGCTGAAGTTATCTTCCTTTTATTGACGTTTTTTTTTCAACATGGTCCCCGAACTCATTTTTCAGGATATCATGACTATATTTGGTGAACATGTAGATGTCATCAGGTTCAATTAGGAAATGACCCTGCGAAGGATTTCATTATCATCTTTAAGAGTTATGACCCTTTATAACAGTTTCTTTTAATCGCTCATATCTTAAAAACCATAAGAGATAGAATAATTCTGGAAACGGTTTCATGCACATAAGCAGACGGCCTAATTAATAAACATAAATTTGTATTTTGTTATCAAACCATACGGGAGTTATATCCCTTGAAATATCACACTTCAGTTTTAAAAATTTATATTTCGAGAACCGGAAGTTATAATGTCGTGGGACCTTCATAAATGATCTTCGGTCCATGTGACCTTTCATTTGCATCCAAGGTCAAAGGTCACACAGTGCTAGTTTTTCCCCTTTCAATATTTACATTGGCACGGCCCTGCTAAGGATTTCATTATCTTCTTTAATAGTTGTGTTCCTTTAAAAACAATTTATTTCAATCCCTCATATCTTGAAAACCATAATAGATAGAATCAATCTAAAAACTGTTTCATGTACACAAGATGAATACCTAATGAATAAACATAAACATGTATTTTATTATCAAACCATACAGGAGTTATATCCCTTGAAATATCATACTTAAGTTTTTTTAATTTTAATTTATATTTGTAGAAACATGGGACCTTCATCAATGATCTTTGTTCCATGTGACCTTTCATTTGCACCAAGGTCAAAGTTCATAGATTGCTAGAAAGCTCACTGCAAACTACAGACCTTCATATTGAGAAAACAATAAGAGATAAGTAAGTGCATACATATAGAGTATGAAATGACCCTCTCGATAAGCCCTACATTTTGAGACAAAATTTACAACTGTCAGATCGTCTGTTCAAAAGTTATGACAATTTAAATGTTTCGGAGAATCCGGTTTGTGATCTTAACATAAACGTATGACCTTGACTTTGTAAGTTTTTTCAAGGTCAAGTAATCCTAAGATGTATGGTGGTAGTTTCATTTCTCGACGACTTCCGGTTCTGGAGTTTGTTATTGCATCATATTTTAATAATCATTGGGCTCAAAATGAGCTCCAAAATTGCCCAAATTATTTGTAATTTTGTTGTATATGTTCTGCAAATTATCATACAGTTTTCATATTTGACATATCTTGTCTAATTTTGGATCTATTGAAATTTTAAGTTTTGAGAGCGGGGGTATATATTTTAAAATTCACAGCAGACACACAAATGGTCATCCGAAAGAATGAAAGATCTGCACGAGTACAACAAAATACCAAGAACCAATATAAAAAACCAATGATACTACAACTTAAAATTTTCATATTTTCCAATGGTTTGATATATTTCATAAATACCTATTTATAGATTTGATATTGCATCATTTTTTCAATTGTGTCGAAGGGGATCATGTGATATATCATTTTGAAGGTCTAAATGAGCTCATTTCAAAAATCAGAGTTTCAACCATGATAAGTAATACATGTTCAAATAGTAGGGTCATTAAGTGCAAAAATTTAAAGTTCTTAGATGGTAAGGTTGTTGCATATCGACTGAAAGGTCTTAAAGCGTACATCCGAAATATCGATGTTTTGTCTCGAAATAAATGCCTTGGGTGAGGTCAATGAGTACAAAACTTAAGTTGTCCATATAGTTAGGTTGTCGCATATCAAATTAAAGGTCATAATGTGTACATCTCAAATTTCAATTTATTTATATAGAAAAAGAACCCAATTGGGGTTAATAAGTGCAAAATTTTAAAGTTCACAGAAAGTAGGGTTTTTGTATAGGACATTACAAAAGTCATGATGGGAACACCGACAATTGCATTTGATAAGGTCACCAAGTGAAAAAAGTCAAACTGTTGTATATGTTTTAATGTGTATATTACAAAGAGAAAGTTTTTCAAGGGAAAGACCTTTCAATTGTTTAACAAACATACTTTTTTCATGTTCTTTCAAAATGAGATAATACTAAATTCGCGAACATTTCAGCTTATTCACATTCTCTAGATATGGTCATAAAGCAAAACACTGTAGTAATTAGGCTATTCGGCAATAATACTGTGCAAGTTGAATATAATAAGTGTAAGAATGGCACTTTCCTTTTTTAACGATTCGGTATTTATTTTTGTAACATTGACAAAAAACTCTAATCGTTTAGCACGAAGCAAATTCACCAATACGACAAGTACAATCAGCTTTTTCGGACGTGTAAAAGTCGATTTCACACGGACGCGAAGTTAATTGTGCACAGTAAACTTTTGTTTGTTTTAATGTGTTTTCTTCAATTTCAACAAGTGGAAAAGGGTAAATGAATATCCATATCAAAAACTATTTTCAAAGCTATAAGGCTACAAATGTAAATTATATTTTATATTATTTTCCTTGTAGAAACTTACTTAAAATAACAGATCCAGTCACTCTTAACTGGTGTTTTAATTCGAATGGGTACTGTGCAACTTTGAGACAGAATGGCCCTCCTCTGTGACTTTAGTGATAGTGTTTATTGCAAATTCATCTACCTCTAAGAACTTGAGCTAAGGACAAATAAGGACACTGGGAAGTCAGCCTCAAATCAAGACCTACACTTAGAGATCGATGGAAAAGAAACTATACGACAAAGGCGATGACTGACTATTCATTCCGTATTATCAACTTTCCTTTCATCTGTGGCAACATCCTTTCAGCACCTGCGTATGGAGCTTTTATATCAAAACTCATAAGTTAAGCCAGAGCTTGCTATAACTACGCAGACTTTCTGTACCACGCTAGACGTCTAACAATTAGGCTTCTAAAACAGGGTTATGTTGCTACAAGATTGAAGTCATCACTACAGATGATTGTCATCATGAACTCATGAATCGTTGCAGTGTATCAATCTGCACAATGAGAATAAATTTGTTGAACATGTCATAGTTTTCCTTTTCACTTTTGTTTACTCCGGACTTGACTTTTTGTGAGCAACTGGGCGAGTGTTTCCAGAAAAGCAGAAGACGCTTACTCTACTGACGCTACTTGTTGGTAGTGGAGTCCGTGTGTTGATCATTTACTTTTGTTTCTTTGTACGTATTATTTTGGTTATTGTATGTTCTTTACTGTGTGTGTCAATTTTCCCTATCTGGCTTAGTCGGTAGATTACATTACATTCTTATAATTTCCGGGAGAACTGTGGTTCCCTTGATTACTCTTTCCCGCTCCTACGAATTTTTTCATTACATTACTTTCGCTCTAATCAAAACATATTGAGCTTAAGTTATCAAGACTAAATCACTGGCGACAATGAATAGACATGATCAAAAATAGTTTTCATATAAAAAATATATAGGTTGATTATTGTAGGTCAAAATTACATTGTGGAAATATATTTGTATTTAGGTTTTAACATGTGCTTAAAATGTTAAGTATACATCCACATACGAATCAGAAATAATGTGTAGTTAAAGCGACTTTTAATTTCAATCTTGCGGAAATTTTTATTGCTGAAATACAATCTGAAGAACCAGTTATTAGATACAATAATAATACAATAGTACTGTAGATACATGATGATGTAGACTGATTTGTTCCTTTCAAAATTGATCGAAGCACAATTTCTCGTAATTATCATTTCCTTTTTAACCAATGAAAATATGTCTGTGATCTACAGCAGAAAAATTGTGTCTGCTAAAGGTGGTGTACGATACGTTGAAACATATCATAGATACAAAATATTTTAGATATGTACTTAATATTTACATTTATGTGATGAGTTGTTTGTGTGATATTCAACTGACATCATGAATTTCTACCGAATGTTTTATAATTTCACAAAAAACACTGTTCATTTTGCCTGCTACTATGTATTATACCTAAAAAGTAATTTCTCGTTCGGTGCAAAACTATATGAAAACTATTCCTACAATGGCTGTCGTGAAAATTACCTACGGAATAATTTAACCCTTACGAGGTTAGCGCATTCTTGATTAGCCTTAAATTAAAAGAATCCACTGCATTACTAGTAGACTCGTGATCGTGTTTGTGAAAAGTATTGTAGTAAATATGATCATCATTTAAACAGTGCACTTGAAAAATAAAAAGAAATTGGACAGTGACTCTTAAAACAAAAAGCCATGCTAATACCAAAAAATTGTCACTGTCGTGAAAACTGACAATACTTTGCGTCATTTAAGTCACATTTTACAATACGGCCGTGCCTGCTACGAACAATATACAATTTATATCACTGGATCAAACAAAGAGCAAAAACAGATAACAATAGAACTTAGAAAAAAACTGCCACTAATGCTTTCATATGTTTTGGACTGAAATGAAATGTACCGTTTTGAGGATATAAAATTAAAAATAGCATATAATCATTATTTTATTAAACATATGAAAGGGTATTTTAATACAACCTGAACACTTATTTTTATTTTTATTTTAGACTGTAAGTGTATAAATGGCAACAGCATTTTGACAGGAATGTGACAGCCTAGAGCTCATTTGTGATAACTGATCAACTGTCATCGTTGTTGACGCTGAACTAAGATGTGTTAGCATTTTCAACTGCAAAAAGATAATTTTTACATGAGCTGATAAAATATGATTAGGAGATTGAATAAATTACAAAATCAATGAGACAAATCAGAACCATTAGTTGAAGAAAATTAAAGATTTCTCGTGCATTTACTGATATTACATTAAAAGAAACAAAACATTAAGCACTGCTTTCAGCAAATCGTATCATTTCATTATTCAAATATTGTTTATAAACTTTAAGTTACTTTTACCTCCAATCGAGTCATTCCATCAGGAGTATGGACCATTGTTTGTTCTGATGGAGTCAATGTCAATACATAGCATGTTTTCACGTGTTTGACACTGTTTGCTAGTCCCAGTATATGCTGTAATTCAACAGGACACCTGTAGATAAGTAGTGCCCCCTAACATACTTGATAACAAATGATCCATGTACTTGTGTTTATCTATCCGCCAACTTTCATTGTGTATGTAAAAACAGATTTTGTTTTTAATACATATTCCCGAGGCATAGATTCATGAGAGGGTATCATGTTATGGTTAAAATGTTTCACCGTGAATTTAATTTCAGTTTTGTTTGAATCATCAGTAGTAAGGGTGTACGGGTACAAGGCTATGAATATTGCATAAAAATATCAACTTTCAATAAAATTAAAACTTTTTCATAAAATATTAAAATATTAAATATAAAGAAAAATAATGTTTTGTGGCATTAATTTATTGTAATGAAGTCATAATGGTGGCATAATTATACGTCATTTAAAGTTAAACTAACGAGAATTGTTAATTTTGTTGTTGTTGTTTATCTTTATTTACACCCTGAAAACTATGTCCACACCAAAGAAACACTTTTATATTCTCACATATGATAAACTACGTAATATATCTTTATGTTATCTCATTTGTGATGGATTCAAGTCTCCGAATTCGCAATTAAATTTTTCAACAATTCAACGTGGTACATTTTCAGTGGTATTTCAAGCCAAAGAGATCCTTTATTGCCCCTTCCTCATTTCTTATTTTGTGGCTTTTTTTCCTTCTAAACTTGATTTTTACAAAATATTTTAAGATATATTCAGCGAAAACTACAAATACATGAGTGGAATATTTATACACCGAAATAGTACCGAAATATTGATCATGATCCTTCATCATAGTGTCTGCTTGTTGTTTAAAATATATATAAAAAACTAATGTATACAATGTCATAACATTAAAACATTCTTACGCTTTTAGCATCGTATACAAAGAAGTAGTTGTCCAGCTCATAATTGTGGGGTTTTCTGGTTGTTGACATACCATTGTTGAGCTGTCAGATAAAGTAAAAATTGGTATATGTAAAGTTAAATATCAATTTATTTAAAAAAAAAAGTAATTTGGCATTGAAATAAATCATTGATAATTATGGTTAAATTGGTTAAGTTTCAAAACAAAGGAGCAGAGGATGAAAGCGAATTGAACCCAAATTATATAAACATACAAATACCATATCACAGTAAGCTTTTATAAGCTCAAGCAGCAGCAGACGTTTGTTTCCTGATTTTCTAACTGCTGCAGGCAGATCTTTCGAGGGATGTTTTCGGATATTTTTCAACAAAACATAAGTTAGTCCGACTAGACACTGTTCGTGGCTTGATGTTAAGTAACCTAGATTTCGGAATTCAGAGATTGAATTGTTTTTATCAGTATTGTAAGCGTGTAGTGGAGTTGACAAAACTTCTTACAGCTAATTCCACCAAAAGAAAATCAAAGTTACCGACATTAATGATACATATTCTGCTTAAGCGAACTAAAAGAAGGCAAAGTAAAAGTAGAGAACCTTTACACTCCACTTGACTCGTTACGATTGTTAGGGTTGTAGACTGTGGTATAAGTATCATATACCACATACAAGACAAATCAAAAGAATCATGGTTATAGCGGTAATCAAAAGAATGTAATCCAGGTACAAAGACCAGACATGGAAAATAGAAATACACAACAAAGAACAAACAGCAACTAAAATCATGCATACAAAGTAACAAAAGCAAATGAGCAGCTCGGACTCCACTAAAAACTGGAAGCATGGACCAGATGCACCGGTAGGGTAAGCGTCCTCTGCATTTCTAGAAACACCCGCCGAGTTGCTAAAAAAAAGTCAAGTCCGGGGTGGACGAAAGAGGAAAGGAAAACAATGTATACGTGAAGATACAATTAGGAAGTCATGACGGAGCTACTTCTTTGGTGAATTTTACCATTTTTATCTTGATTTCTAATAAAAAAAGAAAAAAAACTAATTAAATCATTTACCTTAATAATTGAAACCAAAAGGAAGACAGATATTACAAGCCGTGTCGCCATGCTGAAATGTTCCTATATGTGGCTTTTGAGAACTTTGCCATATGCTTTCTGACATGACGTAAAGTTTGAACCTATAAATACATGTACATGTTTCTTGATACTATTAGATAAAGTCGAATTTGTTACAGGCAGTTGAAAATCTAGAACATGTTCACATTTAGTACTTATCAATTTTGTCCCATAGTATTTTTTCATGAATATTACAAATTATATTCAATGTCCTTGCCTATCCCTTAATACTGTTTCACCTAAGAAACATGCAAGATAATTCATGAGGTTATTCATGCAAACCTTTTACACAGACCTATATTGGCTTGAAGAAAACAGTCAATAAGTATATAATGACGACAGAGGCGTTGATTATTTAATAGGGACATTAAAAACGTCCAGGGTACCTAAAAACGAATAACAAACAGCGGATGAATTCGTAAACATAAACACTTAATACTTCCCTTGATGTCTCCCTTTATACTTAGAGAGCAGTCAATGTTAGTTAAGGGAACAGTCGAATATAGATTAAATCATCTTAATTTTTGTAATTAGTAACTCGGAGGAAGTTTTCTAAATTATTTTTTCCATTGAATCTTTAATTAGAAACAAAAATGCATGTGATAGAATAATTAGGCGGGGGTCTTCCATTACAGTCGAGACATAACCAAACTTCACAAATTTTACAAAAATGAACAACTCGATTTAAAAACGACCCTTGCGTTATATTCGAACTTTCTTCTTTTACGGCTTTAGTCCGTTGGTCTTCCTTGGTGTTGATTAACCACTTCCGCTTTACAATCAGATTTGTTTTTAAAGAAGCGGCCCGTACAGCACATGCGCGGATTAAGGTCACCAGAAGTCTCATGCATACGAATTTATCTGGTTCGATTTTTTGTCTTGCAAGAAAATAAATATATAGACACCTATTTCATGTATTTAATCAAATGAAATTAAACAGGAAAGGTATAATTTAGTTGCAAATAATTCAAAGTTAGGACATATTTCAACAGAGACAAAAGATTACGAAAATGACAGCTATTGCAGCTTTAAACCTTGTACTAATAGAATCTTGTTCCCGAGAATATCCTTATAAAAAGGCCTTCACGATTGTTTTAGACAAAACTTTATTAGAATTACTGCCCTTAAAAGGCGAAAGTTATATTGTGCGATTTAAGCCAGCATTTGAAATCAAAATAGAAAGAAACATTCAATTCCAGTATTCACAAGGCGCTGCGAAGATACGAATTCCGGGTAAGCAATTCAGGGACCTCAAAATGTCTTTTTCAACTGGTTGTATCCAAAGATGCAACGATGGATTTTCAAATAGAAGTGGCACATAAATTACATTTAACCCAATAAAAATGTAAATATGATATTGAGATCTGTTTAAAAGTGACAGTTTCAATATAGCACAGCGCCAATACTAATTTACAAAGTTTCATTATTTTTGTTTTTGAAAATTTAAAAACATACACCAATGTAAACAACGCTACCGTATTTTACATGATACGCTTTGACAATTGTATATACAGTTGAAGTTGTTCAATTCATTGTTGTAAGGTGGTTTGTTGTTATTATCATGCGAATGTTGAGCCATCAGATAAATGAATATGAATTAAATACATGAGGTTAATTTACACGCATTTTAAAAAGTAAATTAACATTTGTAATCAATTGATTTATGGAAAACTGCGGTTAAATGATTAAAATGTCTAAACGAAAAAGAAGAGAAAAGATACCAGAAAAAGACAAAGGCGAATGAACCAACAATATGAAAACAAAGCTCAAAACAGTAGCTGATGTTACTGCTACGGCCAGGCCTTCCAAAGTTTGGATCATTACGATAAAAAGTAATTAGCGGTTGCTTATTTTTTTATGCTGTCACGTGAACATATTCGCGGATTTCAAATTTTGTGGTTTAAAAAATAAAATGGCGTTGTATAGTATTAACAATCGCCTTTACGGGTACTCTTTTTGCAATTTTCTGTCTAGCGTGATAATATCGAATATTGGTTCATTGAGAAAATGATTGATTGATTGATTGATTGTTGGGGTTTAACGCCAGAGCAGCAATATTTCAGCTACATTTAGGCGATGAACATGAAATGATGATGATGATAAAATGAAAAATTGGATGGGACACAAGGATAATAGGGTCGACAAATTTTGATTGCCACTAGAATTAGGAAGAAATGGGTAGGGTCGGGCAATTTAGCCTTCTGTGGCGGAGCCCTATGGTTCCTATTGCGGGAGAATACCACAGAAGGGTCCTTTATCGTGCGAGGAACGTAGCACCTTTCCCAACACGTTGTACCACTATGGTTTGCGGGTCAGGTTTTCCGTATTATAGGCTGACGACCCTAGCATGTAACACCCCATTTAACCACACGGGGCACACAACCTAGTTGCTCCGTGAGCAGAGCACCCTAGCCCCCGGCTACAGTTCTGAACACTATTTAGTCGCTTTTTACGACAAGCTTAGCGCTGCTGCGGGCCTATTTCTTTTACACCGGACCCATGCAGGGCCCGAGAAAATGAATACGTTTACGTGTCGTTTGACAATCTGATAATATCGCATTAATTCATTCATTTTAAATCGATATTCAAGATTCTTGTATTTTTCCTTAGAGGGCTCTTTCTAGCGTCTAGTTCGTTTCGAACGTCTGACGTTGATTTGCGCTTGACTCCATAAAAACTCAGAGAATGAAATTCATTTTACTGAAATAACATTTAATATGATATATGAAGTAAAAGTGGAGAACCATCAATGTTTACTTCACTGGACTCCTTAATTTTTTATCAAATGTACTGTTAACTCAATTTATAAAATATATCAGAAATACCGGAGACTCTAACCAAAGCCTAATTCAGAGGCATCAGAATCCAAGGAAATTGTAGAACATGAACCCATGAATTAAAATAAGATATCAATTTATAAAAGACTGAAGATATGGAGTTACTTCAGATGCCTAAGATGTAAAATGTTATAATGTTGTAGAGAATACTATTTGTACTCTTTTTCTTTCTTAGCACTATGAAACCCTGACCAAATGTCGTCATCATGCCGTTTGTAATCATTGAAAGATAACCACTTATCAACGACCACTTGTGTCGCAAAGAATTCAAAATGGCGTTTACTCAGAATTTGGTAGTATTTTTGGCGCTGTCCATTAATTTTGTAAGTATAATTAGTCGTTATTGACAAATGAATGCTTGAATTAAAATAAGAGTGTTGATCAAAGACTGTAAGTCATGCCAAAATCATTTTTTCTGTAGAATCTGTCCTTTGGTGGTACGTCATCTATATTTTTCATCCTCAGTGACGAAATCCTTTCGATGGAACAAAATCTTATTTTATAATAAAAATATAAAATTAATGTTTTTGAAATGTACTAACAAAGTTTTGTGAAGTAACAAATTATTCCAAATGCCTGAAAAATGCCTTTCCTGTTATACAAGATGAATTGTTTTAGTGAATATTTAAGGATTGGTTTCACGGCTCGATTAGATTATGTTGAATGAACAACAAAGTGGTGAATTTTGCAGCGTAAACCAATTGCAACCCAAAACCGTTAATATCCAATAATACAACCTAAAATTAAAAACAACTTTAATTAAAAAAATAAACAAATAACGGGAAAATTGATTTTCTTAACACTAATATTATGAACTCAAACCTTTTTAAAGCGGTTCCATATTGTCAGTGTAATCAAATGATAATTAGTGGTACTTATAATTTACACGCATGTTTAAGTATATTGGTATACCAATTTTAAAGTACTTCGGATGGTAGAGTAATCAAAATTTGAGCGGTTATGAAGAGAACGTATTACAAGCATAAGGACTTTACAAGATAAATAGACATGTGCGTATAGAGAACATACTATAACCAAAATAACACGTACAAAGAAACAAAAGTAAGTGATCAACACATGGACCCCGCTAACAACTTGTAGCATAGACCAGATGCACCGATAGGAGAAGCTTCCTCTACTTTTCTATAAAAGTTGTTCATAAAATTTCACGTCCGGGGTAGGCGAAAGAGGAATGGAAAACCATGGCACATGGAATTAATCAGTTTTAGGTACAGATACATAATGTAGATAAAACATAACAACCCATGACTTAATGATGACGACCATAAAACATTTGTACTGATTACTTTAATCTTGCTGCAGTATTACCATAGTCCAAGAGCTAAATTGTAAGAAATATAGCACGGTACAAAAGAGTTGAAAAACGCGTAGTTTCGGCATAATCTATAACATAATGTATGAGTTGTGAAATGCCAACTCCATACGCAGATGCTGAATGAATGTTGCCATAGATGAAAGAAAAGTGGTGGACGCGTTTTTTAACAAACGGACGGGAACAAAGTTTGCTCTTTACTCGCTGACCCATTCCTTCACTGTTAGGAGGCTATTTCATACCTGATCTGATCAAAAGGAATGAACATATTTTATCTCAGTTTCCACAAAATCGATGAAGTAATATCGTTGAAAGAGTAATCAAGGGAACCAAGGGACACACACAACAAGGAACATAAAGCAACTAAAATCATACATACAAAGTAACAAAAGTAAATGAGCAACTCGGACTCCACTAAAAACTGGGAGCATGGACCAGGTGCACCGGAAGGGTAAGCGTCCTCTGCATTTCTAGAAACACCCACCGAGTTGCTCATAAAAAGTCAAGTCCGGGGTAGACAAACGAGGAAAGGAAAACTATGACCCGTTGAATAAATCAGTTTTCATGGTGCAGATGGATACACCAAAACGATCCACGAGTTCATGATGACGACCATAAAACTTCTGTACTGATGACTTCAATCTTGTAGCAACATAACCCTGTTCCAGAACAATCTTAGTTTCGAGGATTTTTATACATCGTATCAACACCAAGGAATTTGAGATAAAGAATACTACACTCAGATGACTATGACTTTTCAACGCAGACTAAAGTTCTAACAGTTAGACCTCTAGATCAAAATTGAAGTATTCACTACTGAAGTTATATGATCGTCATCATCGTTACGGTGTATCTATCTGCATCAAGAGAACCGAATTGTTCAACCTGTCATAGTTTCCCCCTCCTCTTTTGTCTACCCGGGATTTGGTATGAGAAACTCGACGGGTGCTTCCAGAAAAGCAATGACGCTTACCCTACCGGTGCACCTGGCACATGCCCCCAGGTTTTATTGGAGTCCGATTTGCTCATGTAATTTTGTTGCATTGTACGTTATTTTGGTTATTTTATTATCTTTATTGTGTATATCTGTTTTTCCTGTCTTCTGTTCTTCTCTGAATTGTGTTCTTTTGAATTCAGCCAGAATCTTGATTCCATTAATTACTCTTTGACATTACAGTTGAGAAGTCATCGAGTTTGTCGTATAGTCAAGTCAAAAGTCTTCATTTTCTATCGATCTCTAACAGTATGTCAATATATTTAGCTGATCATGACGTCATATCTGTAGTATCCTTTTATATTAACTTCTTTAAGGGGCGTGGCAAAATTAGATGATACGAAATGGACAATGACAATGTTGTTCAATAACGCTGAACTATAGAAATCAAAATCTATACTGTAGTGAACTAAACTTTTTTTAAAAAAAAAGCTCTTATGAAGTAGTTCTTTTCCACTGGAATGGTAGTTAATTATTATGATAAGACAATAAATAACTGTTGCTCAAATATAGCAGCGAACTTTTTATTTATGTATTTTACTTTCAAGTGCTATGGACAAGACGAAAGTACAACACAACACATGCACCACTCAACTCGCGAAAAGGGTGAATACGCCAAACTGTCTTTCTTCTATGACGACCCTTCAGTAAGTAAAAATGATATTCATTATCAATAATATTGAAATTAGATTACTAGTAATCAAGGAACATTTGAGTTACCTTTTAAAACAAAACTTTGAGTTTTTGAGTTTGGTCATGAAAATTCTACGACTTAATTGCTGTCTTTGCATTACAATTTGTACGCCCGTAAATCCATTTGTTAAAGAGCGTGTTATTGTTCCTTTGTTTGTAAAACTATCTAACCACTATAAAAGTAATAATTTTTCTACGATAAATACGTTCATATCAAAATATTTAAAACACTGAGACATAATTACTTAAATTGTACTAGTCAGAATCTCTAGGAGATTGATCTGGCTTACTTTTTCGATATATTTTGGTTTTGAGTACTTCTTGTTTATAATTATTTCCGGACTATTTTTGGATTCCGTCCTTCCTATATATTTGATTGTAATGCTACTGATGAGAGGTTACTCCTTTAAAACACGCGCACAACATATAGAATTTAATAATATATATGATTGGTATTTTTGAATTATCTATGATAATATTCGCACTTATACCTTACCACAGTATACGCATTTTTTAAAAGAAACATGATTTTATATTTACCAATTCAGAACTACTTTATATTGAACACAAATGGAAACTGTTACTTCTACCACCTTAACCAGAACGAAGAAGCAATGGTACATACACCCGAAGGCATTAAAAATCTTGAGGTAGGAATATGAAACTGCTGTTGATTTCTCTCGTGTACTAGGAAAGTTTTTTTAACTATACTATTTGGATACCAAAGAGTTGGAAGCAATCAATCAGATACATAACACATCCACGAAACAACTTCGAAATGTAATAGCCGAATATCTTAGTATACAGAAAAATCAAATTGATGAACATTTTTGAAAAAAAAATAACTGAAATAGTATATTTTATTTAAATTTTGAAAATATGTATTCAATTTCTTGCTGATAACACTTCTGAACATCGAATGAAATAACCGGCTAATAAAAATACGACAAATTAGGTCATCATTCAGTCTACATTTTTGTTAGATAACTAATAGAGAGTTTATACTTTACGTTTTGTTTAGACTGTTTTCCTATATAACTGTATAGTTTGTGGAAAGTGTGTTTTTAAACAAGACATTCGATTCAGACTGAAAACGCAAATGTTTACTCTCAACTAACCTTTCTTGAATTTTATTAATATCGCTCTTGAATTTCTTGTGGACATTTTGGCATATTTCAGGCTCAAATGATCCATATGATGACTTCAGCGACTCGTCTAGCAATGAGAGGAGGCGATCATGCACACATTTCTAGAACCGTTTATAACAGAATTTGTGCCAATGAACATTTGTTCAGATTAGTTCTTTTAAAATAAAACAACCTCCTTGAAAATTTTGCGTTTTGTTGTATTTCAAAGTCTAGACACTTAAATCCAATTTAAAGTACATAAAATACTTTAAGAATATAAACTCTTACGAAATGTAGATTATGTATTTTACAAAACAAACCTTATACTTACTAATTTGTTCAACACAAAATCAGTTAACCAAATTTTAAGATATTCTTAAGCCTTGAATATCAATAAGTTGTATTACCATTTGATACATGTCATGAAGAAGATGCAATTTTATCATTTATTTTAAAAAGAAGCAACCAAAGTCTCATTAATCAAATAAAACGTTAGCGCTGATATAGTGATTTATATAAAACAAATATATAATTTTATGAATTAGTTAAAAATTAGCAAATTGCAATTTTTATAATCATAATTTTGCTCTTGAATATTAAGTACACATTCTTTGGCTAAAAAGTGTCAAGGAATTTAACATCTAAGAGTACTATGTGAATTGTTCACGACTTTAAGTAGTGCTGTCTATAGCCTGACATATATCTATAAATGTACATATCATTCCGAAAACGTGAAACTTATCTAAACGAAATAGACAGATTTATGTCAGAGATAAGGCAGCAGGATTACAAAGATAGAACCGTAGAATCAACATGAAAGGATTTTTGGTTTTCCTTGGGTTGTTTGCCACTTTTCTGGTGGTAAGTTGAAATTCATTTTCTATGAGTTATTCTATGAAGCAAACATAAGTTGTTTATTATTTAAGTTACAGTCAAAGAACTGCTTTGTTCGGTATTCTAAAAACAGGGCATAAATGACTTTTTGTTTACTTAGCTACCAAACCATTAACGCAGAAAAAAAGAACATAATATCAGGTATCAGAACATACAACCCTTATTTAATGAATAGCAAAAAAGGACATATCTGTTCATATGGACATACACGTAAACACAAAAAGAACTTTGGTCTGACTTAAGACTACCCCTTAGCATCTCAAGCCCTATATAGAGACAAAAACAATGATAATACACATGAGTTATATAATTTCCATTCACATGTATGGAATGCTCTCAGAATGCAAAATTCCCAAACTCTCATATCCTTTTGTGACATCTGGCCATTTCAATGATTCAGATAACAGAATGTGCTCCAACCACATCAAAACCACACAATCATCATCATGGGTCAACCAGTGTAGCATTCTTCTATGACGATGGTTCTGTACGTATTACATTATGGTTAAGTCAGATACATAATATGTTTTGATTATTCGCCAGTCTGGTTGCTCGTTAATTTATTTTTACTACGATTGGAAAGCACTACATTAATTCGCTGAGGTGGATATGTAATGTAGCTTAGCATGTTTTATTTTGCCATTTAGGTAGTTTTTTTCCTATCTTATATAGGGTTGATTAAATTTTAAAATAAAAAGATATTGTATTTTTTCAGTAAAATAAGTGTCTTGCATTCCTATATATACTCTATCATCATTACAGATCCTGGCATTAATTTGTCCTGTTAGTAAAAGAGAAGTATAAGAGTAATCAAGGGAACCAAGGTTATAGCGGTTATCAAAAGAACGTAATCCAGGGACAAAGACCAGACATGGAAAACAGACACACACAACAAGGAACACAAAGCAACTAAAATCATACATACAAAGTAACAAAAGTAAATGAGCAACTCGGACTCCACTAAAAACTGGGAGCATGGACCAGGTGCACTGGTAGGGTAAGCGTCCTCTGCTTTACTAGAAACACCCGCCGAGTTGCTCATAAAAAGTCAAGTCCGGGGTAGACAAACGAGGAAAGGAAAACTATGACCCGTTGAATAAATCAGTTTTCATGGTGCAGATGGATACACCATAACGATCCACGAGTTCATGATGACGACCATAAAACTTCTGTAGTGATGACTTCAATCTTGTATAATAAATATCTACTGCAGCATTAACACATATCTATCTAAACGCTTTAATGTTTCACTGAGTGTAAGCTGACCTATTGCACTGTAATAAATTGAAAGTAATTTTTTAAACTATGATTTTTATGTGTAAAAAATTCAAGACATTTATCAACATATACAAAATATTTTGATATGCCTTCACAGCATTATTTGATAATGAAGAAGGGTAGCTACTGTTATTTTATGGCGCTTACCCAAGTTCAGGAACAAGACATCCACAACAACGATCAGCTTAAAGCTCTCGAGGTATGTATACATTATTTTGAATTTTAGATCATACTAATGACTTTAATATGAACCATGGCTACACGTATTTAAAAATTGCACGTTTGTCCGCTAATGAAAAGATATTTTATACAGAAGGCAAACAAAATCATTGTCACTTTGCATCATATTTCAAAACGGATCTTTTAGCACAGTGCCATGATAAATTAAGTCTATTTTCAATACAATTTGTATTATCTGAACAAGTAATTCAGTATCCGTTTACTGTCCCATGCTTCCGTATATGTTTGTTTGTTTACGTTCGGCATGTGATGTTATCTTAATATAAAGTTGGTTCATTTACTTTACTTACTTTCGGTTTTTACATGTTCTCGGTATTATACTGTTTTTACACTGTATTATATAGATATACCTTATTATTTTTTCTCTTGTATTATCCGTGCAAGGTACATCTGATGACGCTGTACACCACAGAAGCCCATCTACCAATGACAGGGTCAGACCACTCCCACATTTCCAGATACGTCTATTCACATTTTTGTGTCAACGAACATTTAATCAAAATTACCCAATAAATATTTATTTTTTCTCTTAAGATATCTTAAATTTAAGTTTTTGTTTATTTACTCTCGGGTTCAGTAGACCGAGTTAATAGAATTGATATATAAAGCATTATAGTACACCATTTATGTTTAATTCGATAGAACTAATGATCGAAAGAACTTGGACTAACTTTCCTAGTATTTTGCTTCCGTTAAATACAACTAACAATTTTGATAAATACAATCTGTCGTTCTGTCGAAAATGCAATGTAAAAGTTTTGGTTGCTATTTGTTCTAATCTTCATTTGGAAAGTCCATTAATTTGCATTAACAAATATGAATTGTTTCAGCAAATTAATTTTGGCCTAGTTTCCGAAGCAAAATGTGACAACAAGTAGGGCCTATTTCAAAAACTGTTCAAAAGTTCAAAAACCCTGAATTTTACCAAAAAGACAAATTTGAAAATCTGAAAAGTTAATAGCAAATAAAAGGTATTCCTTTTTTTTACATTTTTATTTCAAATTCATTACTTTAAGTCGAGAACTCCAAAGGAGCTCCGTTGCAACCATTACAAAGTTGTGGTTTTAGACGAATTCTGTGATGTAAGAAGCGCGTTTAAAAAAGGGTTGGTAAGGTAATTTCATATTGAAATGTTACTGTGTGATTGAAAAACTAAAAAGGTAAAAAACGGCATTGCGACCTCCTTTAGAAGCAAAAAGCACTAGCAGAGAGGAACTGACTTCAACTGCCAACCCAAACTAAAGAAAATCATATAAACTTCAAAATATTCATCTTGAACTTTGATAGAAAGACGCGGCAAGTTTTGCATGTAACAATACAATATATAACCATCAGGTCTTAATAAGTCTATACCGACATCTGCATAATGCTGTGTCCCTAGCTAAACTGATCTGACTAAGTATTTACTCAACTTAACAATAGTCTAGTTTTTGTGTTGTGTTTAAGATAAAAAATTTATTACAATGCAATTTCTAAGATTAGTCATTGGATACTTGTCTTCATTTTTCATAGGGCGTTCGTTTTTCTTTTGCATTTCATGATGTAGCACCTTTCGTTCTCAGTCTGCCAAATACGTAATTGAATCTTGACGTATTCAAATGGTCTTATAACCAATTACAGCATTAACGCGTGAGTGAGTACACTTTTATGGACAAAATAAAATCAGGAAAGTTTGCCCAAGACCTTTCAATGAAAATGTGTTTCTTTGTAAACATTATTTAAAATTAATTAGGGCAATTCAAATACTTCGAATCCTGACGCAAAGGACTCATTTAACAGAAAACCAAACCGATATAACGTTACCAGCATTTTATATCTCGAACTTACCAAATGGCACCTTTACTTTTGTATGGCGTGTAACGAATGAAATGTATCAGCGACCAGCGGAAGTTCTTAAAATAGTGGTTGTTATTTAGTATGATAAGTGTTTTGATGTTTTCAATTTACTTGTATTATTAGTTGGGTAGTCAATGCTTTGGTATTTATATATATATATATATTTATATATATATATATATATATATACGTCTCAGAATGTGACGACCGACTCTATTCGCTACACTGCTTCATCGGATCAAATTGATACAGGGAAGATATTGTAAACTTATAGAAGTGTCTGAAAAATTCCGAAAGATGTTAGAACTGTCAAATTTGCGATTCAAATTGTTTTATCGTTCCCTCCGCGGGACTCGAACTCGTACCGCTCTGACATCATCGCCTGCACAGTCTCGCGCCCTAGACCACTCGGCCAGCTAGGCTATATAAATATATAGCTTTCGTGGCCGGGTCATTCCTCCTCGTAGAATTAATCTAGGGTTGTAACTTAGTACACGATGTATGGTAGTACGGGACAGTTCATTTATATATATTATGGAGATTTACACTTATAGTTCGTTAGTCAAATTTGAAATATTTCTCCATCGGAACTGTGTTCATCATTAGGAAAAAAGTGATTTTAAAAATAATTTTTTTGTTGTTAATATTTATTAATGTTTAATGGTCAACGGTGAAGTATGAGTGGTGATTAACATAATTATTAGATTTAAATATTCTGTTAATTTCATTGGTTCCTAAACAAGCCCTTAAACTTGCTTTAAATCATATTAAACAGAAGTTTTGTTTTGCTTCTGAATTCGTTGTGTATTCTTACCGGTCAATCGGTCCTTGTATTTTTGTCAACATTTTCAATTTTATACCAAATACACATACATTTCTGAATTTCAGTTTTATACGAATATGACATGTTTTTGCGCATCAAAGGTCATTCTAAAGTCATGCACATTTACACTTTTATCTACTTAAGTTGTGGACCACCGCACGAAAAATAATTGAGCGAAGATATAAGATCTAATATCAAGATATTGACAGTTACCAGTCCACCGTTTATATAATATAAGATGGTATCTTTGTATTCAAATGTAAAAACAGGTTTGACCAAATTATATCCGCCGCTTTTTAGAATTAAATGGTAAATTATGTCCACATTTATTTACTCAGCTTCACCTAACAACCTGTTAGAAGTCATATACTTCGAATCAACTTAAGGTAGCAGGCGTCAGTTAAAGGAAGATAACCCTTATTGAAAGGTTTTTAGTCACTAGAACGTTTGAATGACCTCTTTTTGCAAGTATAAATTGAAATTAATGTTAAAGGGAAATGACTCTAAGAAAAGGTTCAACTTCTAGAACAAAGATCTGTTCATTGTAAACTATGAAATCGAAGTATTGATTCAATGTTTCAAATGGGTTCATTGAAGAACATATCTGTAACGAGGTGGGGAAATGTTTGAAATAGTGCCTTCTATTACAATCCAAGATTCCTGTAGATACAATATGTAAATCGAAATATAAAGTATTAAGACAGTACGGCTAACCAATAACTTTGTGACATATTTATTAACCTTAACCTTAACCTGAACCTTGTAGAGTTGAGAAAAGATACATGTTATTATAAGCCCTTATAAGATATTAAGTTTTCTGTTTTTATTTTGTAGTTATGTTCAGGATACGACTTTATCCAGCATTTAACTATATTTACTATATTAGTTTGCCCCTTCAGGCAGAACATTAATATTTGTGTGACATTACTTTGCAACAGCAGTCAAATCATGCAGTGTCCCATAATGCTCTTTTCTCAATTACAGTCATAATAATTTTGGTGACCTTAGTAAAATTACATTATTTTGACCATTAATTTGACTAAGAAAGAAATTATTCCAATGCTTTTCCTCAAGATCATTTCAACTTTAAAAAAAACTAAACGGTGAACTTTTTTTAAAAGTTTGTTTATAGATTTGTATATGATTAGTCCATGTAATATCACTTTAGTACGAAAACTAAAACCTGAAATATGGACTTTATGCAAAATAAAGGTTTTTATATAGGCAAATAGCTGAAAATTGCCCCTTTTTGTTATTTTGCTAAAGTAAAAGCCCAGTATATGTAATACAATACAAATAGAATAAAAATGTCATGGTAAATCCTATATATTAATCCTTTAATAATCCATATTAATGTTTAGAATTAGTTTGACTTAATATTCAATTACTTTCTCTATTCATATAATTCGTGAAAATGACCATAAAATACCACATATGTTTCAGTTTGGCTTATGATTCAGATTTCTAAAAATAACAACTGTTTAGTCCTTAGTGTTCAAAATCTGCACGATGAAGTTTCCTGAAAATTTGACCGAAGAATTACTACAGAAAGTGTAATTTCCTGTACAAATTTGAAAAAAAATGATAATTGGAAAATTTTGGGGATACCTCAGGTTTTACTACCTTCAGGGCGATGGACAAATTTGAGATTTTATTTACATCTTAAAAGTATTGAGACTAGCATCAAACAAGGTGAACGCCTTTTTTTGATATTGGACTCAGAAATCATTTAATCCCACTATATATTCATTGAGTTTACTCCAATAACATGCAGACAGTAAACTGGTCCAGAAATTCATTGAAGCAAAGCAATCATAAAGATTCATTGTTTAGTAGTTCAAGTGAAGTATAAATAGCCATCACTATCAGATCAGCGTGCCACTGTTGAAAGAAAACAAGTACTATCTTTAAAAAACATAACCTACGCATATTCTCGCTTTGTTAACTGTGTTTGAACTGTGTGATCTCTAAACTGGGCTTCGTATTTCAATAATTGAATATATAAAAAGATTGTTCCATATATAAAATTGATTGAAAATATTCTGGAAATCAATGTCCCCAATGGAGCCTTAAATTTCTCGTTGCTATCACAGTTGTCCAATGCAGTGCGTGGTTGTAACCTAGATCGGTCAGGTTGCCATGATATGGAATACCATCATGAATGTCATGTGATGTCAAAGCGAACTCAATCGGACGGAGAAAAAAAAATCATCTACCCGAGTAGTGAAACAGAAAAAAGTCCATTCGTTAAGGGCAACAACTAATGTTATATTTAAATCTCAAACTGGGTGACTGGCGGTACGCGCGTTTTACTCTTATAACTGAAATTCTCTTGAGTGCATTTAACCAGCAAAAATTACTCTTATACCGAAATAATCAATACTTTTCTTCTTTTTTTTTGAATTTTTGAATGTTGTTTTAGCGAAACTGTGCAATGATCAATAAAAAGACTATCGGTCGAATAAAGTGAGAGTAATGAACTGCAGGATTATTCATAAAGAAAATAAAGGGGTTATTGTAGCGACCGATATGATAAGTTAGGGATGAATTAAGTCTTGATGAATTGAATGACAGGTTATTTGATATTCTATATGTCTTTGACTTATTTATAATTTATTTTTGTTTAGAAATACATTACATGTCATCTTTTTGAGAAAAGGATGCTATAAATTTAAAAACAAAAATAAACATCATAATGGGCTTTCCTTGCAAATTTTCCCATTATTAATGCAATATCGTGTTATTTGATAAGTGAAATAAATAGAAATAAATTTGATATTTAGAATGTTGTAGTAATGTAGCGGTTTTTTTTTCAAATGTGATAAAGTTGCCTAATTCATGTTTTATCGGTTAAATTGACGCTTTTGGCATTCCGTAGGGCGATGCTAATCACAAATCGAACACACCAAAGGTTAGATTTTTACCTGAAATAATTAAGGCAGGGATAAAAGATCGGTTCAGTTCATAGTATTGACTTTGATACCGTGAATAACCTGCCTTCCAACCATATATTAGATCCTTAACTCTGTATTTTGTTGTTGATATTTTATTTTGCATGGCGTATTTAACATTTTTTAAAATGAAACTTGTTTTAAACTTCATCAAGACTGATTCAATGTAGCAAGACCTGAAAACGGTTTTCTTGAATTGTTGGTTGTTTGTGACATTTTCACAATGACTTGCTCAAGGACAATGACATTTTTTTTTTTTATCAAAATTTTTATTTTTGTGATTCTGTTATCTTTAATTTTACTTCTGAAATTTACAACGCTGTTTTAAGGCTTTGTTTACTGTATATTTGTCAATAATGATCGATGTATTTCACTTTCCTCTATTTTGTATTAAAAGATTCTTAAACTAGAGCCTTCATACTTACTATAAAAACCTATCAAAATTGGACATTTATACTGATTATATCAAGTTATTTACCTGTTACATGTAAATGTCCTTTATCGTTTTATAGCAGATGTAAAAGATTATTATACACAATACCCTTTTAACCTCTTACATATACTTACAATTAATCAAAAGGGGAGAAACATGTTTTTTCGTCGGATACATAGATTTTTTTAGTTTTTCTGGACGAACTATTTTCAATGACGCTTTACTATCATATTTAAAGAAGTACAAATTATTTTATATCTTAAAGAGCGAACATAACATTTTAATTGTATGTTGTAGATTTATTTATGGTGTATACAACACGGCGAGTGACAAAAATTTAGCCCTAGGCTATACTTTGAAAGGTAATACACGTCTTCGGTCGTGGCCTCGTTGGGACGAACATCTCAATATGTGCAATTACATTACTTAGAATTAAGAGTTATTTGCATTGGCTTGTCAACATGTTAAAGTGACCGTAACATAAACAATGTAGAAAATATTTAGAAAATATGGAGTTTTTATAAGCTTAATTGTTAGTGATTTTTTCTTCATTTCCGCTGTCGTGCATTGGAAAATTTACCTGAATGGCTGAGGTCAGTTGGTTCACATAATTACTTATAGTTTTATTTCCTTGTTCTGCATGACAATCATATAGACAATAACAGTACACTAACTTGACGTAAAACTGATATACAAATGAGAAGTAGAACCGCTGGAAATTGCCAGTCTGTGGTTGCATTTTCACCGATTCGAGCATATTTTTTCGTGTATTAAAGGTTTGTTAAGTCAGTGCACTGTTATTGTCTTTATACTTCAACAAAAATGTAAAAGAAAAACGAAAACGATGTTTGAAGCAAGAAAAGCAATTTTTTATTCGAAGCGGGCGAAATCCTGACAACAGCGTACAGTTTGTGTCAAAAAAGAAAGTCATTTCCATTCAATGACCGTATGTCACTTGTAAATATACGGTCAATACATTTTGACTGCTGCTTAAATAGAATGGTTTCAGTAAAAAATTTGTAACAAAATACTATTTGTTTTCGTGCCATGTATCGTGGCGTACGTAAACAGACGTTGAATACAAAATTACAATCATAGAGCACAAACCTAGATATTTGCGATATGTACCATGAACGATGTAATATGAAAAGATCGCCGTTGCGACTGGATCATGTGTGATAGTGTTTCATTTTCTATAAAACTTGATTTGTTGAAAGCGACGTTATGACATTCCTAACGTTGATATCCTGACATCACTGGACGATGACAAATGCCGTATATCAAGCGGCTAAGTAATAATATTTTATTACTCGTAGAAGTTGATTATAGCAAAATATAAACTCGCTTTATTTAATTTTAACATCAAAACAAACTCGTGGCTTTGGCTGCCAGTCAGCTGTAGTTGTCTTATATCCATCTCTACCATCAGATTTTATTTCTGTGGTCTTACTAATCTGTATTCCCATTTCCATGAAATCCTAGTATAGTTCAGTCGTTCCCTGCATTCACCCTCAATAAATGGATATTATTTGATACGGAAAGAAATTTAATTGTTCGGATTAGCATAACTAGATAATGTATTTCTATTAGTTCATATGTTTTATATTGATATCAAACAACATCTTGGCATTGTTTTAGTTTTCTACATATACATATATTTTTCTTAATTATATTTTTGTTTGTTTTCTTCATTTTGGGCTCAATGAAATTTTATTCAGTGATTTTGAATCTTTTAACAGAATTTAGAAAGTTGACAAAAATATGAATCTAACACCATTTACATGCACGTATTATTGTTAGATCTGCTGTTGTCACCAACAAAAACACTAAATAAGGTCATAAATCAGTAATATTAATATAATTTTATTTCCGTAATTTAGCGTAATTTATTGCGAACTTAATTCTATGCACTGTTTTTGAAAAATTTGAATAATTTGCTAGACAATATGTCTAAATGCTATTTAGTACTTCCTTCTAACAAGGACATATTCTAAGGGAACAATTATGAAGCGGATATCATGATATATCAACTAGTGACATCTGGACCTAGGTGGAACCATTTTGACAATAATAACAATGGCAACTTTGTAAATAACATGTTGCATTGCAGTACTATACTCTGTCACTTCCCTATACGTGAATATTGTGAATGAAATTTTAAGTGTATAAAATTTGGCTACATGAATGAATTAGACCATAAATTTCTGCCAAAAATCCATAAATATTGATTGCTATTAACGGACAATGTTGACTCGGTAATTTCCATGGGTCTTGTGAATCCTCCCAAGGATCACTGATTTACACATTATACTTCGTTAAAAAAATATGAATGAAAGTCCATATCTAAATCGCTTTTTCGCGAATCCGTTCAAGCTTTCATACTAAAAACGATCAATCACTCTTTTTTATTTTTTTGTCGTTTCATACTACTTTAAATTATTTCTTATTAGTTTGTACCTATATGTAAATCAGTATGCACAATGTTTTTGTTGAAAATGTCTACAGAAATGAAATGGTTAATATATGTTAATCGTGTTTGTTTCCATGTTTAAACGGTATTTTACTCAACATTTTTCTCTTGAAGACTTAATTCGAACGCTTAATGTTTACGTGTACAAGCTATTAGAATCACACGTAGTATTTCGCTTTGTAAAATTAGCAACATTGGTATTCAATCGTTATACATATACCATATGTGTAATTTATCTTTGTTTTACTGAAGTTCTACAACCAAATTTGTATTTCTTTACACGAAAGGAACAAAAAATACATGCGTGTCTAATATGTAATGATTAAATACGTTTGATCCAGTGCTTTGTGTACAGGTTTGACACATATGATCCATTAGTTGAACAGTTTAAGAAATACCAGCTAACAAGATTTAGTATGTTTAAATGTGGGTACTTGGTTGGCTAAGGAGAAAAACATATAAAGTTAAGGACGTTATTGATCAAACAGAAGAATTAATCATAATGACCCTAAATGAATTTATTAGGTAAGTTATATTATATTCACATAAACCCATATAAACTTAAATATTACTAGTAAACTACCCATATTGACATTTAGACATTTTTTCGACGCAGTCGGTATAAATTCGCTTTTTACCCTTCGACCTTAATGACGCGCTTCTATGGAAACGTAAGTCACCTGATCGCAATTCCCGATTGGCCAATTACTGATAACTTAGTGGCGTTCGAAAAAAAAATTGCATAAAAAATTGTAACTGCGTAACATGTTATTTTCTTGAATGAAATGTCGAAACATATCAATAAAAAGAACAAAAATTTACTGCGTCGAGTATCTTTGTTAAAGATAGTACTTGTTTTCCGAATGTGGCAAGCTAATTCTTATAAAACTTGAATATTGGTTAGAATCTGTTCACCTAAGAATTATGAAAATGAATCTGGGATCAAAGGAGCATTCATTATCATTTTATGTATAACAAACGTTTCACAGATAATGTTCCATGTTAGCACGGGGAAGTTAATTTCGTATTAAATGTATAAATATGTCTATTAAATATATATAAAATTGAATTTAAATTTTACCACTATATCATTATTTGATACGAATACTTTGATCATTCACCTTACATAATAAAATGTTTTGATGACAAAAGTATCGTTGAAAGAACGATAACTTTAATTAATTTCAAATTACATTGTTCTTATGAAAACAAAAACTTTATGGAGCACAAGCAACTAACGATTCAGTGGTTGATTCAATGTGCAGTCCTGTTTAATTGTTTCGTAGTGAACTCCGACAACCATTTCTATAAATGTATTTTTATTATATAGATAGCGGTGTTTTATTGAATGTTCCCAGTGTAATAAATTTCGATAATTCACATCGTGAAATAAATTCGGTACATTCACTCTCGCCCTTTCTCCCGCCATAACGTCACAACTTTGATATCAATTCGCCAGTCACAGAATTTCGAATTCATATTGAAAATATCGATAAATTATGAAGAAAATCTATATGATAAATAGGATAATCAATTGGTTCTCGAAAATAACCAAAATATTATCACTCATGCCAAGAACGCTTGCGGATCTAACTCGTGCACGGAACAAGTTCCGCACACTCGTTAAATCCAGGCGTTCTCCGGCACTCGAGATGATATTTTGGTTATTCACTCTTTCCAATTAATTATCCTATTATTTTCACACTAGTGCACATGAAACATGGGCATATTTATTAGGAAAATTGGGATACGAGTTGCATTTTAAATGATTTTATATTGAATATTGTTTATTTGATACGTAAACGTTTATACAATTACAATTAGTCAGTATTATCAGTACGTCATCAAATATTGTGAACGTACGTATGAAAATCGCACCAGACATTATCACATTGACATACATTCCAAACATTGTAAGCAATATACGGTAATGGTATTTATTTGCATTGGGTTTTTGTCTACACATTTATGACAATAATGACATTTTATCTACATTTGTTTGTTGTACTGAGCAGACATTTTTGACAAGTATTACTAATTGAAAGCATTTTTATCATGTACATAATTACTTTTCAAAGGATGATACAATTGAGATAAAAGTACTTGTGTTTAATCCCTTTCCACAACGTTGTTTGTCTCTAACACTATTTCTGAGTCGATATATAACGCTGGGTCGATATATAATGCTTTGGCTTTTTGTACGCATATCTCAATTTATTTTTCATGAATTCCATAATCTGTTATTTATTTTGTTTGATTTATCCTTCCACTACATCATTAGATTTGGTGTATGCATCTCTTTTTGTCCCTTCGATTTATGTTTTTATTTTTGTTTGCCTTTTTCGCTATTGCCATTTCTTGGCGTCCGTTGTCCGTCATCATCGTCCTTAACATTTTTTGTTATTTTTTCCTTTGGCACTATTGGACCAATTAGAACCAAACTTGGTATAGGTGGTCATTAAGGTATTCTATCTATATCTAATGTGGAGATTTCTGATCTGTCAACATATATCATTATTTGGTAGTGCTAATATGAAATTTGGTCAAAGACTTTTTCGTATATAAAAGTATGCAACTATTTACGAAATATATAGTATTGTCAATATTGTCTTATTTAAATGCTAAGTTCGCGCCGTTTAAACTTTTTTCCAAATCATAAACATGTTTAGTATATTCCATTTCGTCTTATGTTGTAAAATTAATTTATCGATTTGTTGTGCTATAAAATTGTATATTCATGAAAAGGATTCTTTTATTTTCGGTCCCCATGTTTTAAATTCTTGTCATGTTATTAAATGAGGAATGCACCTTTAATTAATGACGGCAATTAACTTCTAACTTTTCTTTTAGAAATATAACAAGATGCATGTGATAACGTAGAGCAAAGGACTTTAGATAAAAGTCATGGATTGGATGTCAAATGCCGTTGTATGGATAGCATTTTTGTTTTACTTGGTTGAAGGAAGAACAGCACAAGTGATTGTCAAAACGAATTCGGGTCCGTTGAGGGGATTTAAAGTTCTTTCCGGAAAACTAGAAGTTGCTGTATTCAGAGGAATTCCGTATGCCCAATCTCCTACTGGTCAAAGAAGATTCAAACCTCCGGAGCCAGTCTCACCATGGTTGGATGTATATGATGCGTTAGACTATGGCCCAAGATGCCTTCAAAGTTCATTGGTGAAAGACAGTGGAAGTATTAGGGGCGAAGAAGACTGCTTAACCCTAAACGTTTTTAAACCTATGCTCTTTGAGAAAGAAGATAATAATATACCTGTCATTATAATGCCACATACTGGCAATTTCATATCCGGATCAGGACAGAATATTGACGGAGTCGAACTTGCAAAAAATCTCGAAGCCATTGTAGTCACCATGAATTACAGGTTGGGAATATTAGGATTTTATTCATTAAGGGGTCATGTCAGACACAATATAGGAATCCGTGATCAGATAATGGCAATGACTTGGGTGAAGAAAAATATTGAACATTTCAATGGAAATCCAAATAACATTTTACTTATTGCAGATCATATTATGACTCACTTACACTTAATGAGTCCGATGACTAGGAAACTCTTCAATCGGGCTTTATCGTATGATGGAGAATCGTATCTGACCCCGGCGAAAGATTTTACTTTTCAAATAGAAGAACATCGTGAACAACTTGAAAAATTTTGTGGAAAACTAGAAGAGACTGTGGATATTCCAGTTGAACACAATACATGGGTATGCTTACGGAAACTCTCTACAAAAGATCTTGTAAGCCTTGCATCTAAACTATCAGAAAACGGTTTGCTGCATCCGTTCCGCCCTGTTTTTGACGACGAGGTTGTTAGCCCAGATTCTCATATCACTACAAGTTTCCTTCATTGTGATTATATGGCTTTTAAATCGCAGTTGGATGTAACTGGTTTGAATGATGAGATTACCAACAGCACAGTGTGTCGCGAAATGTTCAAATCGGTTTCTTCTTATGTAGCCAAAAACAGATTTACCGGAAATGTTCATTTAGTACTTGAAATAATCAATTCTCATTATTTTCCATCATTTTACAATCAGACATATAATTTCTGTAAATCGATTGTAGATTTACTCAACAATCTCGTAATGTCGGACATAATTTCTTTCACAAATCATCACAGTCGGACTGGCTTAACCTTTTTGAATTTTGTAAATATGTTGACATCTATGACGAATTCCTCTAATGGTTTGAAAGAACTACAAGGCGACATATCGTGCATATTGACTAATTTGGAATCCCCATCATGCAAATTTAACCAAACCGTGAAAGATGGGATCACAAGTTTAGTTCGGACGTTTCTGTATCATGGGTACATTATTTATTTGTTTATATACTTCATGCTTCTGGTTTATAGATGTTCGGATTTTGAAAAATATACTTGCAAATATAGTTACAAATTTTGGTGCTGATATTTATAGTAACATTAACAGTCTTTAAAAACAGTAAAAGAAACCAATAACAAATGAAAACTTTGAAAATGTTCAATACGTTTTCTCTAACGCTACGCTAATCATACATTTTTCAATATAAATATTAATACGTCTTGATGCCAAACGTTATTGAAATTACTGATTAGAAATATTTTCTTTACACGTAACGCAGAATTAAAAAAATAGACTTTGTGATTCCCATATCTCATTAATGTAGAATCTTAATATATGAAACAGTGTTTTCCAATCATTGTAGGTATCCGACAGTGAATCCAGGTGTTATTTGGCGACCATATACCACTTCCAGTAAAAATTATCTTTACACCACTCGCACTAGTTTTCGTGCTGGCGATAGTACAAATTGGCCAGCTGAAAGAACAGAACGCCTATGGCTGGACATTTTACCAGATGTTACTAATGTTGATATGTCAGAAGGACCGGCCGTCCAAGTGTTGGAGCATGCTGGTTTGTATATGGACATAATTGGGGGGATTGAAAGTGTGGACTAAAAGTTACCGCATATTGATTTACCCATATTAAAATTCAAGGAAAACTATCAAGTGATCAAATCCTATAAACAACGAGCAAGGACTACGATGCAAAGAAGTACAATTGACCTTCTTCTATCTTTCCAAGATTACTGCCCCATTATCAGTATAATGTCGTCAGGGGGAACCAAACAAAAGCTGATGATGGCTGACAACGTTATAAACACTTTCTGTAATTTGCTTCTAAACTACAGTTTAACTGACTAGCAGTGGTTCAGATTTCTCTTTACAAACTCGTGTTTCTTTTTTCTTGATATTATTGGCTCTTAAGTATTTTGTTTTATAGTTTAAATTTCATAGGCACTATAAAACGCGATGTAAAAAAACATAAAACCCATGTAAAAACAGTTATCAGAATCAAAGAAAGAAAGAGTAGATACTACATCTGAAACTTTACTCGACTAAAGACTGACATTATCTGAAATACATTATATACTTTTTTTAATATCTGACAATTTAATGTCTCTTTTTCATGGTGAATTAAGTCAAACAAAAACGGTTTAAGGGTAAAGGACGTTGTCGTAATATTTTAGTGTCCATATATAACTAAGACTATAATTGATATATGACTATATAATATTAATTATTGTATTGTAGTAACTCTATCATGGGGTCTTACAGAGCAACAAGTAAGTACAAGAGCTTTCTTTATTCTCCAAATTTTTCTGGATAAATTTGTATGGTTCTAAAACATCATTATTTTGTACCATCATTGCAAAAAATATCCCAATAGAATAGTGGTAGATTCATACGAATCCCTAACAATTTCCCATTTTTGCTTTCAGAGCTAATAATGGTAAAATCACTTCTTTTTTTTCAAATTAAGGCAAAACCATGATGAAAACAATCAGGGTATCCGATTTGTCAAAATAAATTGAAGTGGAGATAAAGGATTTTGTTCAGTGGAGAAAATAATTAATAAGGACTTTATTCCATCATCACCAAAAATAAACAAACAATTGAAAAATGCTGTTCCATCTGTCACTAGTATGGGAATGTTTAATATTATGCAATTTCTGTGCCTTGGTCCTAAAACTACTTACACATAAATATGAAATAGTTTTAATGCGTGCCTTTTTAATGTTTTTAGTTAATAAATGACAAGAAAGTTTAAGTATTTAACAAGAATGTTATGGCGGTCATTACTCTACAATAAATTGGACATCACATAACTGTTCTCCAGAAACCACACATAAATATATAAACTAGGTCATTAGTATGCACGGTTTAGTAGTTTTTCAATGGATTTGATTTATTACAGAAAAACTGTTACATTGCTGTCTTTATGTTTTATTTTTACATATCTTACAAAGAGGTGTAACAAATACAGTTTGTTTAATAACAACACGTAGACTAGACAGATTTTTATATCAACATTTTATTATTAATTGTATTATATTTCTTGTGCATAATATATTTTTGGAATTTGATTTAAAAATATATAATTGTTTATTTATTATTTATTTGTTATTTATTGTAATTTTTATTTCAAGAAACCGATTCATTTTATAATTTTATGATTTATCGTTTCAGTTGGAAGCTTTGGTTTTTAGTCTGATCTTAGCATGCCTTGTTCTGTTCTGTGTGACCTTGACATTGGTACGCATCGTCTGTTTCGTAAATGGCAAGACCTTTTACAAGAAAAAGAAACAGCAACCAAAGAAAGACATTATTTTAACTGACACAAAGAAGAGAAAAGACAGCGACAATGTTTTATCGATAAGTGAAATATTCCGTACACGTGAAAGTCTATCGTTAAATAGAAGGCCCAGCGATCGTTCAGACATTGAGGCATGAATCTAATTCTACAAACAAGAGAACGGATTCTATATGTTATATATTTATGATTATCACATGGTATTTATGTACCGACTCCTCTCTGATGCACGAAGAGATTATTTTATGTAAGATACGACGACGATTACACACATGTACTTTGTTTGTGCATTGGAATACGGCTATTTATAAATATGTTTTCTATAAAACATTTAATTCCGATGGTACAGATAAATGAAATTTGAACAAAGTTCTTAGCAATTCTTGAACTGATTTCGATTGAATTTTATCATTTACTTATAATTTCTTTGACAGTGAGATGTAATGATTGCTTTGAACAAAGAGTTCTATGGCACCTCATGTCTTTGCCATGTGTTTTAACTCTGACACCCTGACACTGTTAGGAATTGTTTACGATTTTTGCAATGCCTTTATTTCTTCCATCAAAGCAGTTAACTGGTGTAAGAGAGTAATCAAGGAAACCAAGGTTATAGCGGTTAATCAAAAGAATGTAATCCAGGGACAAACACCAGATATGTAAAACAGAAGTACACACCAAAGAAAATAGAGTAACTAAAATCATGCACACGAAGTAACAAAAATATGTTAAACATATTAAATGTATATGGGAGTTTATATCGCAAAACGTAAACATTTCCTAACAATGTCATTGTGTCATGTAAGAATGTCATTCTATGTCAGCGGCATCTGTCTCATTGGTAGGTTAGCGTCATGCATGTTTGGTAATTTGTTTATTCGGTGAGACATGAAATCTAAATTAAGATATTGTATTTATCTTGTTAGATAGACACTTCACATGAGGTCATTATTTCAGATTGTGGTGACGACCACAGTACTCAATTTCAGAAAGGCTGAGCATATATCTATCTTTGAGACTTATATGACAACAGCATTACTCTTCAAAGAAATTCAGATCTGATATACTGTAAATACATACTGTATAGGCTGCAGATATTGATATATTGCGTCTCAGAAATGGTACGTTTTGCATTGGAAAGGCAATATCAGAAACATAACTTCATACGAATATGGAAACAGATCGGTCAAGAGTGGCATACAGTTTACTAATATTCACATTGGTATCACAATACTTTGATGGAATATTTTACTGTCGAAAGAAAATCCAACAATTCAACAATATCAGTCTTAGAATACTCCTTCTATGAATCAATATGGTCTTCACAAAATAGACTTTTCTCTACCTAATCCTAGATAAGCTCATCTTACAGGCCTTTGTGTTGAATAGACACATTGGTGAATAAACCAACCACACGAAGATTCAAGCTTGTCAAGTGCTAAACAAGGTGGATTATTTTTTAAAAGATTCACAGAAGGTAAAACTTCCAGAAATTAAGGCACTCATAAAGTTTTGAGAATCGACATTTTGATTTATGCAACTTGCAGGGTAGGTTTCATTACAGTAAGTTTTGAGTCGATCCTTCACAGATGTGAGTTTGTGAGTCAGAGGGTTTGAATGGTGTTCATTGCACTTGACAGACCAATCGGTATGCCTATGCTTGTGAAATTTTGACATCCATGACAAAACATAGGATGTTCTAGTGTTTGTAAGTATTTAATTTGCACATTTGTTTTGTTTTATATAAGTGCTTTCAGTCAGTTACTCTAAAAATATAGTTCCACGAGCTGGGAGAACTAGGTCCTAGAAACCCCTAGATGATATATGCTTCAGTAAACAATGGTTTATTTGGCATTTCCTGTTTAGTATTATCACACTCAATATTTCTGGGGTTCTCTTGATGAATTTTGGAGATTTTCGATTTTTCCATAAAAAGTCACACAAAATCGACTCTACAAGATATTGCTCAATCAAAACGTCTCAAATCTGGAGTCATTTGATAGATAATCTAAATTTCTACATAAATAAACCACGGAAACTAATTTTCAAGAATGAATTTTCAAAAAATGTTAAAAATATTACCCTACCCCTAGATAACTGGTATCAGTATAAAAAAGAATTCTCATTCACAGCATACTGGCATATAGAACTTATATTTTAGGAATTCGTAATTAAGATGATGTAACTAATTTATCAATAAACATATAAAATCATATTTTGTTTGATGAGTGGGGGTGCAAGGGGGTTATCTCACCCCCGTAGTATAGTTTGACCATTGATTATTGAGTGTTTCAAAATTTTCATTTTATGTTCCGCATTAATTTCAAATGTCTTCTATTTAATATTGAATGAAACATTTTTCTTTCATTTCTAATTAACTAATTACTACTTGATAGTTACGAACATGTTTAGTGTCAGTATAATTTTGGTTGTCGAAACCAAGACTTAAATAATCATTAGGATTTTGGGTTTAGTTTTAGTTTTTGTTTTTGTTTTTGTTTTTGTTTTGTTTTATTTTTGATGATTCTTCATATTTTGTAAAAAAAAATAATTCCAATTCATCTTCCATATATACCGAAGAAGATATTTTCAAAATCCTGAAATTTTTTATCCATATTTGTCCAGTGCGGTGGACGCGCTTTTCAAGAAACGGTCGGCATTTCAATGGGAACAATTTTTTTCAACGTGTCATAGTTTTCCTTTCCGTATTCGTCTACCCTTGACTTGACTTTTTATGTGCAACTCTGCAGGTGTTTCTATAAAGGCAAAGGACGCTTATCCTACCTGTGCTCCCAGTTTTAGTGGAGTCCGAGTTGTTCATTTAATTTTGTCGCTTTACTTTATTTCGGTTGTTTTATGTTGTTGGGGTTTGTTGAGTGTGTGTGTGTGTGTCTGTTTTCCATGCTTGGTCTTTGTCCCTTGATTGCATTATTTTGATTTCCGCTGGAGTCTTGGTTCTTTTAATTATTCTTATTTGTAAATTGTCAGTCTTTGTAAGAGTCAGGTAGTGTGTGAAACATAGTATACAATAAACTTTTGACGTGTAACGTGATTATCTGAGCATAAGCAAAGAATAGATATGTTTTCCATATAAATTTGTGTTCCATACAAATAAGTTTCATTGAAGTTCATTGCAGACGAGTATATCAGGGATGGATAATTTTGTCTAAAAAAGATTTTCATAATTGTTAATGCAAACATTTCAAAAAATGTCAATGGTTCAGTGCTCATTTAAAGAAGACACACGTGATTGAAGGTATATTGTAAAATCGATTGGCTCTTGACATAAATTCACGCACAGACCTGTACTTAAGAAATGCTAATTTTGCTATGAACGATCTAAGCGAAAGAAATCAATCCTATCAACTACTTATGTGATTGGATAACCTTCACGGTTAGTGATTTGTAGATGTGTATTTTAAAAATGTAAATGTGTTTGATACATATTACCTTTTGAAGGTAGGTTGTTGCTTGTTTTTATATTTAAAGTTAACAGCTTTGAATCAAAATCGAAAGTATATTTTTTTGTAATTAGACTTCTTCCCTTTGTTATAATAAGCACAAAACATTAGGGATAGAGGATTGTCGTCTTAGCGTAGCATATATTGTAGGTATACTATTCAAATATTACTTGGGTTAATACTTAAAAAGTATAAATTCTAAAATAACATATAATAATATACTTAACACCAAACTGCTTTATAAAGCTAAAATCAAAGGAAATCCGGAATCATGAAAATCTATATGTTAACCAATGTCACATAACTAATTCCAGGAAAAGGAGGCTAAATAGAATGGATAGATATATTCTAATTCATCTATTCTGAATGCTTCTTTGTTGCTGATAATTTAGTTCAAGGGCATTCACAAATAACAAAATATGGCTTTTAGTGCTATATGTGTGCTCATAAGCATATTACCTAAAACCATTCAATCACCCAGCATTATCATGGCAAGTTACACAACATTCGGATCATTTCAGTTTTAAAATCATACGAGGAACTGTATTATACTTTGGCTCGCCCCTCCTTACAATTGTATTATCGACTTAAGTTTGAATAATTGAAATACATTTTTAAAAATGTAATCTTAATCAAGCGGCGTTTAAGCATTTGCCTAACAAATACAAGATGCTTAAGTATATACTTGTTCATAAATCTCTTCGTTCATGGAACTTATGTCACATGATCAATGATTTCGAATACACGAAAATAAAAAAGCTTCGAATGAATAATTATAAAAAAAAACTTACTTTACTTTTTCCAGGGCAAAACATGAGGTCTTGTTACATATTTTAAACCGTCGACACCATATATCATAAAAAAGGGCACTCAAACAGAAACAATAAACAATTAACATCCTTTTGTGAAGTGTGAAAAAATTACAAGCCAATATGTTTTTTTATGTAAAATAAGAGGGTTTTTTCTTCTTATATATCAGCACTTATTCATCGACAAAAATATCATTTTAAGTATTTTTTACAAACGACATATAAAATTCATGCAGTCAAACAGTGCCTTTTTTCATCATCAATTCTTAATCGAAAAACAAAGGAAAACAATTAAAGATGATATACGCAAGAAAAAGTATGTGAAAACCAATTAAAAGAAATAAGAAATTTTGAAACTCGTTCCTTCTGCCGTATTTGTTACAACTGTGTGCATACTCATAGAAATACCAAAAAGATGTTTTATGAATCGTTTTAATCATTTTGTATCTTTGATAGGCTGTAATTGATTTTACTGGTCAATTAAATGTCCAATTTTATCAAACAGAACCTATCAATACTAAACATTTATAATAAAATGTCAGGTTTTAACGATATGAGGAAATTTTCAATGAATATTTATTTGAAAAATTATTATTGAAAATATCTTTTTTTTTCATTATATTTTATTATGATTATTATTTATTTGTAAACAAAAATGTCTACAAAGCAAAATTAGTAAGTTAACTGCAATTGGTTTCCTTTTTTTTCAGATGATATATTCTGCCTTAGCACTATCTCTTATAGCTATTGTGTACTACTACATGCATATAGGTAATATAAACCCAGACGATATACTTAACCAACAACTGAATTACACTTATGACTATATTATTGGTAAGTTTGTCATTACGGAACAAAATAATACTTTAATACTTTTGTCCTAATTTAGGTACATAACCAACACAATATAATTAAACAAGACAAAACTAAAGAAAAGCATGTAGCTACCGAAATCAAACAACACCTTCTCCGATCACCATAAGTTTACATTATACTGTTGGGTAGAAATCGCTGATTATTGAATGTCATTTTCGGTAGAAAACGTAAGAAAATGTTTTCGGCACGCGTGAGGAGTAGCAAACATTTGATAAACCAGGTTTATCGTGCGCATACTATAGTTAACGTTCGATGAACTGGATTCACCAATGCAATGCATAGTTCGCAGGTTGCCTAATACAATTATACAAGAATAATTGATGATCGGCAAACTAGGATTTACAACCGGTAAACCCTATTTGTGTGAAACTGTGTTTAAGGCTTCAACCGACTTTGTTATCTGGAAGTTGATTGGTTAGAATGAGGTCTTGCTAAATAAAGTAGTAACGAAAGAGATCTGCAAAAAGATACTGATCAATGTTTACTTAAACACACTGGTAAATGTAGTATATATACATGTATCTTCCCGTAAAGCTCATTATTTCGTGAAAAAATACGTAATTACATGACTAGATTAGTCTAGCCTACTTTAAATCAAGACATTTTGGTTTGTTTGTTTGTTTCTGTGAACCAAATACAGGTGTTTTATTGCTTGATTAAACATGGTGCTAACATTAGCGGAAAAACCTGCATATAAACATACATTGGCAAAGTTAAAATTTGAAATATAATATCACTGCTTAGTTCATGCTTAATAACTACATAAAGCATTTAAAAAATATTACATTGTACCCATTCGCAAAACTCATATAAACGATCGCTAATAAAAAGACAAAAACAACTATAAATATCATTATCGATAGGAAACTATAGTTTCGCGCAATAAACTAGTTTATTCGTTTATTGATTTTTTATTAATGTCGCGTTTCACAGATAATACTACGATAAACGCTTATTTCACAAGGCAGAAATTCCCTGTGCCATAAATGGTGCAAATGTTTTTTTAGACCTTCGTGATGCATTTATCTTTTTCGTATAGAAACATGAACTCGTAGACAATCTTTTTGGTTTTTCTAATTTGCAATACTACTACGTTTTTAGCAGTGCACGTATTTCCTGTTTTTGATAATTCAAACTATAAACTTCCTTTCCAAAGATTGTAAGCTAAGTATGTTGGTTTCCACATTGTGATAAAGTAATATCCCTAGATTATTTGCATCATATATTTTTCGTTTTAAAATGTGATTCATTTATGTATACAATACACTTCAATTTTGTTGTCACATGTAGTTGGTGCTGGATCAGCTGGGGCAATTATAGCCACCAGGCTTACAGAAGATCCAAAAGTCAGTGTTCTTTTACTTGAAGCTGGTGGATCAGAAATGAAGAATAACAATATACTGAAACCGGAATTGGTGGGATCGCTAATGTTTTCAGACGTGGACTGGGAGTTTTATACAGTTACTCAAAAGTACAGTCAGAAAGCTATGAAGGATCAGGTAACTTGTCCAAAATACCCTAGTAGAGCAATACATTGTTTGAAACATGATTAATTTTTAAAATTTACCTCAAAAGTATTACATTTATATTGTTATATTATTTATCGTTTAGCTAGATCCGTTAATCTCAGTTTCCGCTATATAGATGACGTATTATCTTTAAACAATCCTAATTTCGGGTATTTGATACATCGCATCTACCCCAAAGAACTTGAGATAAAGGATACTACAGACACTGTGAAGTCAGCCTCATATCTTAACCTACACTCAAAAATCAATGGTAAAGGAAAACTATTCACCAAACTTTACGACAAACGTGATGACTTTTCATTCAGAATTGTCAACTTTCCTTTCATCTGTAGCAACATCCCTTCAGCACCTGCGTAAGGAGTATTCATATCACAACTCATACGTTATGCCAGAGCTTACCTAAACTACGCAGACTTTATGTATCGTGCTAGAACTCTAACAAATAGGTTTTTGGAACAGGGTTATGTTTCTACAAGATTGAAGTCATCATTACAGAAGTTTTATGGTCGTCATCATGAACTCGTGGATCGTTATGGTGTATCCATCTGCACCATGAAAACTGATTTATTCAACGGGTCATAATTTCCTTTCCTCGTTTGTCTACTCCGGACTTGACTTTTTATGAGCAACTGGGCGGGTGTTTCTAGAAAAGCAGAGGACGCTTACCTACTGGTGCACCTGGTCCATGCTCCCAGTTTTTAGTGGAGTTCGAGTTGCTCATTTGCTTTTGTTACTTTGTATTTATGATTTTAATTACTTTATGTTCACTGTTGTGTATAACTGCTTTCCATGTCTGGTCTTTGTCCCTGGATTACATACTTTTGATTACCGCTATAACCTTGGTTCTTTTGATTACTCTTATAATTCATTCTTTTTGTGTAGTGCAATTTTGAAAACACTTTTTTTTTTATTTCAGTTTGTGAGATCTGTTTAAGTTCAAAATATATTATTTGTTCACACATGACTAACTTGTATAAAAAAGACCAATCAGAAACAAACTTACTGGTCTATTCGTACTTGATAATTGAGTGGTTTGTTTTTCTTTCAGAGCGCGTACTGGCCAAGTGGCAGAGTTTTAGGGGGATCTAGTAGTATCAATTTTATGTGTTACGCGCGTGGAAGCAGACATGACTTTGATCAGTGGGCCTCTGAAGGATGTAAGAGTTGGAGTTATGAAGAAGTACTTCCATATTTTAAGAAAATAGAGGATGTGCAAATACCTGAGTTATCAAAATCACGTGAGTAGGTTCGTTATAAAAGCGAAGCAGTAACGTTCACTGCTAAATTACATTCTTTGATTTCCACTAGAATCTTGGTTCCCCTGATTACTTTTTCTAATTCGCGGTCGCTTACATTTGCTCACCATAAGGAAGGAAAGAAAGCAACTTTGATTTTCGAGTTCCATTTGTAACCACAAAAATAGCGAAAATAAACTACTGCGAAATTACCCGTTCCAGGAAAAACAGACATTTATCATAAATTGCGTTGTCTTTTTTATTCCAGTTTTTCGTGGTATTGGTGGGAAAATACCTATAACAGACAGTCGTCATCAGAATCCCGTAGGTCTATTTACAAAGGCTGCAGATGAACTAGGGTGGAAACCTATCGATTACAATGGGAAAGATGTGTCAGGTGATGTACATATATTCATTTTAACGGATAAATGATAAGTATGGATGGTATCGATCACGAATGTGAGTTACCAATAAAAAGAACCAAGAGCTTCTAACGTAATCTACGGAACTCCACAAACTAACAAATTCCCGATAAACTATAAAAATTGTTACCAAAAAATAAACTTACATTCATTGTCATATGTTAATATTTGTTGTAAAAAATAGCAATGACTTAATTCCAAAACTTTGGAATTTCATATAAGTACTGAGTATCATCGCTTGTTTGAAAACATGCAAACGAAAACAGCGAGCGTTCCATCCGGCATGCTGCTTTTGTGGAGGTATTTAGGGGAACTGTTTTTTTTTTAATTATTATTCAGTAACATTTAATTTATATGAACTGTGTATTTTATTGGAAACGTTTTGCAAATGATACAATAGAAATTTGGACGCGTTTGCGAGTATCAAAAATGATAAGTGTCACATACTGTTAAAAAATCAATATCGGTACTATTTTCTGCAACTTTTCAGTCCAGTGCGAAAATGGCAAAAACTAGTACAACGCAAAAATAAATACGTTCAAAATATATAACTACTTCATAAAGCAGATAAAATCGATTTTTTTCAAATAATATTAATAAGGTATTTTATGACTGGCCAATAGCTAAGAGTAAGGAAAAAATATGCTTTTTTACACGTATTTAGGTTTTTCCTATGTCCAATACAATGTAAAGAATGGCGAAAGATACAGTTCAGCGAAAGCGTATCTAAGACCTGTAATTTACCGTCAAAACTTGCACATTCACGTCAACGCGTTGGCTTCAAAGGTAAGGAATAATGCTGCTTTTGAACTAATTTTTTTTTTATCTTAATATTTATAATGAAAACACCATGCGTCTTACAGCAAAGCAAATAATCTTGTTTGAGAAGCAGAGATATCTTCACAATATCGTCAGTTGATATATAAGAAATTTCAAAACATAAACATTAGTAATTTCAGTTAATGATTATAATAAACTACTTCCGGAAAATTTGTATGTCATAAGACCTATTTAGACTGTAACTTCAGGTAATCTAATGTTAGACTTTGTTCAATAACAATTGTGTGTTGTTCAATGTTTGTTTGCAAATGTATTCTCCGCTTTGTTTATCCCTCAAGACATTATTTTCTGGAAAAAAATATGAAAATGACTATTAACCACGAAAGACAAATACGCGGATAAAATAAGCCAATATCATGAAAAAGACACCACACTTAGAACAGGTAATATACACTATATATATGAATCGTGTTTTTGTTTATTGTTCTTTTTTTTTATTCAATATCAATTATTTTTGAGTATTTTGTTTAATTCAGATAGTGATGAATGGAAAAAGAGCTACTGGTATTGAGTTCATAAAAGATAACAGAAAAGGCACTGTCTATGCAAGGAAAGAAATAATTATATCTGCTGGTGCTGTTAATAGTCCTGTTTTACTTATGCTCTCAGGAATAGGACCACGTCAACACTTAGATAAACTAAATGTAAGTTCATTCAAGAAAGATAAGCTTTTTATACTGTAATCGTTCTATTTGAGTCACTAAAATGCATTGACAGTATACCTATTGATGATGTACAGTAACGAACAGTGTATAATACTTTGACTTCGCCTACTTTCCCAAACTTGTATGAACTGCATTCTTGTCGTGGCGTCACTAGTAAGGAAGATATGCAATAAACCGTTGTTTAACTTGATTAAAAAGGTTGCGATTGCAGTAAAGTCACAATAACAGTATCTTCTATTTAAATAAATACGATAAACGAATTCCGCACGTATCGGAAAAAACGGCCAGCAAAGCCTTATTCGTATATTACTTTAATTTCAGCTCAAAATACTGCAATTTTTTATGTCTACTCTTCGTAATAGAAGGGCAATTAAATTCCATACTAATTCATATCTTCACTATAATTGCAGTGTAAGCAAACGTTGTATAAGTTTATTGTTATCTGTCAATACAAAATACTTTGCTTTAATTTGCATGATTGTCGAGTCATGACGATGCAGCACAAACTAAAATGTTATTATTTATTTAAGTCTAAAGGATTGTACAACTATACCGATAGAGAAGGTAATATACTATAATAAAATGTATAATGATCATATATATATTCAACATGCCCACCATTAGAAAGATATGTAGCATATAAAAAGTAAGTATTGGGTGTACACCAAAGAATAAATCGATTTCCTTTTGATTTTCCGGCTTTGATATAAACCCAAATGCATGAATTCAAAGTCTATAATCATAAATCCAACAGCATTAAATACTCTGAGGTTTCCTTGAAGTATGAAATTATTTAACTATTTAATTGATCATTCAATTATCTGATTTATTCAACGGGTCATAGTTTTCCTTTCCTCGTTTGTCTACCCCGGACTTGACTTTTTATGAGCAACTTGGCGGGTGTTTCTATAAAAGCAGAGGACGCTTACTCTACCGGTGCACCTTGTCCATGTTCCCAGTTTTTAGTGGAGTCCGAGTTGCCAATTTACTTTTGTTACTTTGTATGTATGATATTAGTTACTTTTTGTTCTTTGTTGTGTATGTCTGTTTTCCATGTCTGGTCTTTGTCTCTGGATTACATTCTTTTGATTACTGCTATAACCTTGGTTTCCTTGATTACTCTTCAAAGTCCTGCCTCAAAGAGATTTCGTTTGAAAAAAAGTTTCGATAATGGCGACTTATTTGGTTTAGTTTCTAACAACGACGGTAAGTGTCAGAATATAGGTTATTTTGGTTTTGTCATTCTCTCTTAGGCTTTGATGGCTAGAACAGGACCTTATGTGCAGCATGAAACTAGGTAGAGTTTTGACTGTTTGTATATTCATAAAATACTAGCAGTATCTAAGTAACAAATGTAGGATTAATCTACCATTTTTGATAACGCTAAAAAATGTGTGGATGTTGCGTTTATGCGTTCTACGATATGCGTACAAGTGTTTGTTTCACATGTCATACTTATCGATATTTGAATTACTTTATCGAAATTTTATTAAAGTTATTGCGGTTGTACCAACTGTAATGACCTATATCATTTTAATTATTTGGCAAAAGGACAAACAAGACATATTATATTTTTTATGACATAAGGACAAAAGACATGCAAGGTAGCAACAGTTCAATATACTGGACACGTAGATGATAAGAACTGGAACTCAAAATCCCCAGATTTTCAAATTGTGGCATTTGCTGCACCCGGAGATAAAGGACTAATCGATTCTAGAATGCCATTCAATATAAGGCTAGAAGTAAGTAGTTTTTTTTTTGTTATAGTTATGATTCCCAAATGCTTCTACTTTTGTTTTTATTATGAATTGGTAATTATTTCATTAATGATTAAGCAATTGACTTAATATTTTTTCCTCTCTCTTTTTACCCTATAAAGTAACAAACAATTCTACTTTAAACCTGTGCTATTCCTTGTTCTTGTAATATAGTTAATTTTACAAGGATAAAATTTGAAAGGCCAAACAAACAACTGTTCAAAGAGAAGTCTGGTCACCTTCTAATTTATTATATCCAGCTTCATTTTGAAAAAAAAGTTTTCATTTTGTAAAATATAAATATTTGTTTAGTATTCTTTTTTTTTCTGTTCAGACATTCAGACACATTATTGTCACAATCATCTAACTGTTGTTGTTTACGAGCATTAGGTATTTCTAGTGATTCATATAAAGCAAAAGTTACACAATATTTTGAAATAGGTCATTAATGGAATATTAACACGGGAAAATTTTCAAAATCTAAATCGAAAACTACATTTGGGATTTTGCTGTCAATTGAACTTAGTCTGTATTTTATGGTACTAAACAACTGTAAATATTCATTAATCTGTACTCAAGTTCCCATACAGAAACCATTGGAAACCGGACGGAAGAATATACACCAAAGTTTTAGAGGGTATCACATAATTCCTCGCCACTTCGTGTGTCAGGGTACAAAAAAACTACCTGCGGCAATATCAGCTTAACTGATCTCAAATCTTTCTTTTCTGTTTCTTTTTCTATTATAAAAGTAGTCCAATCATAACGGAAGCAGTGTAAATGAAAAATATTGTTTTCATCTAAAAGGACACAATTTTGAAGTTACTTTTTTAGACAAAAGAGGTCAATAATTTTTTAGGACATCTGGTTTTTTTCCGAAAATGATACTTAAGTTTCAAAGCAATTTTAAAAACCTGGCTTAAAGACCAGAAAAAGGTGCAACGTAAATGTCCAATCCGTAAACTTGTAGTGAGTCCATGCATAGCAATTGCGATAAATTTGTTCTGAGAGACTACATAATAATTGTTATTGAGAATCAGGCAGGGTGAAACATGGTATAAAAAATCACCATTTTGAAAGCTCAATTTTACTATTTGCACCATCAGGATTAAGAAAAAGATTTTCCATATCATTTTTTATTAATTGATTTATAATTCCATAGAAATGCACTGTAAATGAGCATCTCATTTTTTTCTTATTTTTCTATTGAACAATTCATGAACAAATCCAGTGATACAGATATAAAAAAAATGGTCTTTTTAGAAGGATACTTGAGAGTGAAATTGTATTGTCAGAACATACATGTTTCTAATTTTTCCAATTTTGCCTGATTCTTACAAGAATTTCAATACATACTGACGATAGATATAATTCGCATATCGTTACTAATGCCACTGATACTATAGTTTTGTTTCTATATACTAATAACTTTAGTAATATCAGTATTTCAATATGTCATGTTTGCTTCAGATCAATGAAGAGTTATTTAGCATGAAAGACAAAGAAAAAGAATTTACTTTTCTGAATGTGCTTCTCAATCCAAAAAGTCGAGGAACGGTCCGCTTAAAAAGTGTTGACCCATTTGACAATCCATTGATAGATCCCAACTTTCTTCATCATTCAGATGACGTGAAAATTCTTATACAAGGTAAATATTCTTTTTGTGTTTCTTACGTTTTGTGGCACCAAATATAAATAGGAGATGTGGTATTATTTCCAATATGACAGTCATCCACCAAAAGCCAGGCAACGAACAATTAAACTTCTACATCTACATCACACGGTCTTATGTGATATTCAAAACCCATAACATAAAGCAAGGTGTAAAAGGCTCCATACTAAAGCCAGTTATTCAGGATAAGATAATTTGTCCGTTGAATTAGCTCAGTCAGTCATCAAAAGATCTTTGACGCCATTTGCCATTTTCAGATGAGATACACTTGTTAACAAAAAGAGAAGGGGTTTAGTATAAAGTATAGTGATTATTACAGCACAGCGCACAGCACAGAAAATGTACGTTTGCATTTGTAAGAAGTACTTTCGACTTCTTAATGTCTTCCTCAGCCAGAAAAGGTAATAGAATAAAAATCATATCGATATCGGTAAAAAAAGTTTATCTCACATAATAATAGTTTCAGGTAATAGAATGTGAAATGAAATCGGTAAAAAAGTTTGTGTCACATTATAATATTTTCAGCCATTCGTCAATCACAAAAAATAGCATCAACAAATACGTTGCAAAAGATCGGTGCCACTGTGAAAGACAGACTCATAAAAGGGGTTTGTGACAAAGAGGTGTTTGATAGTGACCCATACTGGGAATGTCATATACGTCACTTTGGGTTGACGATGTGGCATCCGTCGTCAACCTGTAGAATGGGTACCCATGACGATAAAACAGCTGTGGTAGATCAAGATTTGAGGTAGATTTGGTATTCAATTAATGCGAATTGCTGTGAAATTTTGTTTTACTTTTTTTGTAAATATACTAAACTAAAACTACAGGATATAACCTGTCACAATGTCACTAATAGATAATTCAATCTTTACACTTTGATTATATATAACAGTTGTACACATGTTATGCTGTTCCAAAACAACTTTAAAGACTTATGGAAAGCCTTGAGCTAACTTTTTTTTCATGCCGGTCGGTCTGTTGTCTCTTACTTATTCACCATTTAAATTCCCGTTGTATTTATTTCAGTCAGGAAAAAACATAACAAAGAGCTGTCTAAATTCATATTTCATGACTGCATTTTTTTACCTTTGTACATGAATTGGAGGGTTGTTGTGTCCTCTTTTATAATAAAATCCAAATATCCTCAAAATAAAGAATGTCAATGTATTATGGGGTATCGATTTAATATGAACAAGGATTCCAAAATGTAAACGGCAAGAGGCAATGAAGAGAATGCTACCAGAACAATAGAAACACAAGTAAAACAGAAAAAAAGTAATATATTTATGTGTGGGTGTGTGTGTTTTCAATTATTTATTCATTGTTTGCTGTTGCTTAATGAATGAAAATTGTCTCACTTATTCAAAAATATTATTATTTATTTTCACGGAAACACGTTTTAAAACACGAGACAGTCTGAATAGTGCTCTTTAAAAACAACTTTGATGGACGGAGCAACAAATTATCGATGGTAGCTTTACACCACTGATTTTCACTTGATATACATGTCGTTTTTCAAACCATCATTTTCAGATTAATTATATCTTATTTCAAACATTTTTTCCCAAAGGGTGAGAGGTGTACATGGTCTACGAGTCGCTGACTGCTCAGTTCTAAGGAATATCCCGTCGGGGAATACAAACGCCCCGTGTATGATGGTAGGAGAAAAAGCAGCTGATATGATAAGAGGATTATTACCATAAAGTGCCATGTAATGATAAACGAAGACAAATTGAAATGAAACACGAACAAATAGTTCATATTGTATATAATTTGTAAATGTCTTGTGCATTTTGTTTTTATGAATGAAATGGTTTTAAGTTAACATACAAAAACGTTTCCTAAAGGAAATCTAGTGACCAAACTTTACGACAAACGTGATAACTTTTCTTTCAACTTTCCTTTCATCTGTGGCAACATCCCTTCAGCATCTGTATGGAGTTTTCATATCACAAATCATGCGTTATTCCAGAACTTGCCGTAACTACGCAGACTTTTTGTATCGCGCTAGACTTCTTACAATTAGGCTTCTGGAACAGGGTTATGTTGCTACAAGATTGATGTCATCACTACTGACGTTATATGGTCGTGAATTCGTGGACTGTTACGGTGTATCCATCTTCACCATGAAACTGATTTGTTCAACGTGTCATAGTTTTCCTGTCCTTTTTCGTCTACCCTGGACTCGACTTCTTATGAGCAACACGGCAGGTGTTTCTAGAAAAATAAAGACACTTACACGTTTCATGCTCCCAGTTCTAGTAGAGTCCGAGTTGCTCATTTACTTTTGTTAGTTTGTATATATTATTTTAGTTACTTTATGTTCTTTGTTTTGCTTGTCTGTTTTCCATGTCTGGTCTTTGTTCCTCAATTATTCTTTTTATGGAATCTTGGTTCCCTTAATTACTCTTTAAATGTCATTTGTAAGGTAGTATTTGGAATTTAAAAGTTTTACCCTTATGCATAAATTATCCTCAAGTTTCCTTTGTACTTAATTTTTTATACATTTTAAGTAGTTACATGGGTAACCAAGGTAATTGCCAAATCCGAAAAGATTACAATTTATGGAATAAATATATGACACAGAGACAGTGCCAACAATTCTACCATACCATAACTAAATAAATGGGCTGAAGTCAAAGGAAAACTCGGAAATCATTACCAGGTTCTCTGGTACAGAACTTTATGTTCTATACCCTGACTTAAGTTTCCATGTACTTGTTTAACGGATTTCCAATTTCAAAACAAACAAAAAAAAAACACAAATAAATTTTGATGTTTATTGAAAAAAAAATAGTATAAAGCTGTAGAAAGACACAAGTTTTGGGACATTTTCTTGTAGCAATCTCATTCAAATTCCGTTGCATTCTAATATGACTTTGCTGGATTTCTCGTAGAATTCTTTGCGAGTTATGCCGTTGCCATCTGCAATACGATCAAGATAACTATCAATGCATCAGATTTATACTTTTATCCACGGTAATAATAAAATTACACTTATTAAAAATCCATGCAAGATAAAAATGGTTTTAACGCAGTTTTTCGTTTATGTAAGATAATTAATTATTGCCTTAGTGTTTGATCATGTGGAAGACTTTGTCATAACTGTCATCAATTAGTTTGATCATGTGGAAGACTTTGTCATAACTGTCATCAATTAGTTTGTGTGTTGTTATAATATTTAATTGAACATATTTTTAGATTTACTGTATTTTATCAAAAAAGGGTCGAAGACTATAAAGCAATTAGACAGAAGATTTCTATAACAAAATCAATACCTTTGTTTGAATTAAGTGCCATAAACAATCTATTCGCTTGAACCAGGTCGTTTAGAAATAATTGCTCCATCTCTTGTTTTGTTATGATACCATCTTTGTTTCCGTCATAGTATCCAAAGTTACATGGAGAAACATTGGTAATGATGTCTAAGAGGGGCTGAAAATGTAGAGTATTTTAATGTTTTTATTTTATCTAACTTTGCTATATTAAGTGACTACACACAAGCAAATCAAACAAGAGGCTCCCAAGAGCCTGAATCATTAATGTTTTGCCTTTCAAAGACAACAACCCTAACAAGGAGTTGTGTGACAATTTCGACTCAATGAAGACTTATTATAAAGATCATTTCATCAATCTAAAGTTTCTTTCCATCTATTATAGTTTTCAGGACATTGGCTTAAAACTGTTAAACACGGCATTTTGGTGTCTAACAATGAGTCGTCCGAAAACTTTCATTCCTTGCAGACTATTTTAGGCCTAATAATAAGGATCTTTTCGGCTATTGAAAGACTTTGGCTAAACCTGGCAGTTTTGGAGAATAACTTCTGACCCCTTTGTTCTGTTTTTAGTAACCACGGCCATTTGTTGTTACAACGGATAAAAAATTCCCAAGATCAGATCTGTGCAGAAAACCCTAAGAAATGTTCCTACTAAGTTTGGTTCTAATTGTTCAGGTAGTTTCAGCAGAGATTTTTTTTGAAAGAAATAACATTAAAACTAGGGCAAAACGTCGAAAAGGGGCAATTACTCCTACATGGCTCAACAGAATAAAATGGAAATTTGAACACAGATAGTTCTCATCATGCTGAACAATTTATTTGGCTTAACCTTAAGGTTTTGGAGATATATGCGAAAAACTTCTGTCTGACCACTATGTTCTCTTTTAGTAACTTACAGCGGCAATGTTTTTCGACAGATCACAAATACAAACTTCATTTCTATGCAGAATACCATAAGAAACACTGATACTAAATTTGGTTCAAATTGGTCAAGTAATGCCAGAGAAGAATATTTGTGTAAGAAAAAAAAACATTAAAAAGAGAAAAAAAAGCGCCGGAAACGGGCAATAACTCCAATATGGCTTAACAGATAAAAACGAAAATTTGACCACAGATAGATCTCATCATGTTGAATACTTTTACACCTGTAGGATTAAGGTAAAACCTACGGGTTTTGGTTTTTTGCGAAAAAATTTATCTGATCCCTATGATCTGGTTCTTTGTTTTAGTAACAGAGGCCATGTTTGTCAACGGATCAAAAATTTCCACATCAGTTTTATGCAATATACTCCAAGAAATATTCATACTAAGTTTAATTATGTTTAATCAAGTAGTGTCAGAGGAGAAAAGTTTTGAAAAATTGTTAAAGACGACCGACGACAATAACGACGGACCAGGTGGCCAGGTGAGCTAAAAAGGAATGAAAATCGGTGGTATTATCTTTCATGGTTCTGCAAGATTTATGATCGACTTTTTAATCAATATTAACACTACTTCTGATATTGAACATTTACCTTTTGATGTACCTTGTTATGAAAATATTACCTTTCCCGCCGATCGCTTGAATCTCCATGTAAAGCCTATATTTGCACCCCAGTTTTTGCCCGTACCTAGATGTCCACCAGCATTAAATTTAAATTTCTTTGATTTCGACGTATGTGATACGCCAAGATGGGCTGTGGGTCCGCCAGATCCATGGGACAGCTTTCCATCGAGAGACCACTGAGCATGGTAGCAGGTGAAAAGACCGAATAAAACTATAACAATACTTTCTACGTTCTGAAAGAAAAAGAAATTGAAAATGTGAATGATTATGTTTTAGAATTTAATTGATATCAAGCAAAAGACGTTTTGATTAAAACAATATTGCAGTTACAAGTTGTATTTTTATTTAATCAAATTTATCGATATTTTAAATTATGAGACGAAATTTAAGCTTTCTCCGACGGATGTAAAGTTATCTAAAGCTGAATTAAAATTATCTAAAGACTTATAAATAATATACCATCTTACCATTTTGTTAATTTAACTTACTTTCAACCAAATTATGCTCTTCATTTATATACTTGTTTTACTATCCTGGAAAGTACATTGTGGTTAAATGTAGTGGTTTGTACATATGTTCGTGATTGGTGTACAAAATTTGATGTTTAAAAGGCACAGTAAAGGATATCTTTAAACACTATCCATTCTTAGTTCTTTTGAGCATTGTTATATTTCCACAACAGCTCTTAACTTAGTCGTTTTTAGTTTCTATCACGTATAAAGCCTTTTAAGGGTTCAGTCATTATTTATCTTCAGGAAAATGAAGATACTACGTAAGAACCTCGCCGTACATATATGCATTGTAATCAACACATCATAAATGTCAGCAAGTTTTAAAAAAAAATTGGTATTCCCTAAATCAGTATTTATTTTTTTTACTGGAAAACCTTGTTTGATATAATGAAAAGTCACAAACAAGGAGCCACACATTAAATAAAATATTCCTCAACATGGTTAGTTTTCCAAGGTTCAAACATACACATCCATGATTTGGAAATTTGTTTTAAGTTGAAGTCATAAAAAAACAAAATAATTACTAATTCACGAGACTTCGTATTTATGTACGGTTAAAGACAAATGTTAATATCAATTAACAAAATAACAAAATACGAAAATGACAGGCAAAATTATGTATCTAGTAGTACTGGCTATTGAATGCCTTGCGAAAAATTTCTGTATGGATCTTCGAAGTACTTATTAACAAATATTATGCTTCTGTAATGTCTGTTATGCGTTTCCAGTTTAAAAAATATTTAAATAATCTTTAGTTTTCATTTTTTGTTTTTTCTTTTTGTTTTGTTTTGTTTTGTTTTGTTTTTTTGTTTTGTTTTGTTTGTTTTTTGTTGTTGTTTTTTTTGTTTCACATGCACTATAATTTATTAGTAATTGCAAAATTTTAGGGCGATTTTGCATTGTTTTCTCAACTACAGCCTCTTAAAACCAGGTGCAAATATTTATTATACATCATGATCCTTGGTAAAGAATCTGAGAATTGAAAATTAAACCGGGGAAGAAAGCTCTGGAATAGATGTGTTTTATTTCAATCGCTAACTTAAAAATAATTTGTGCATTCTGCTTTTAAAAAGTTGTTCGCCTAAATCTCATGCCAAATTAAAATTTTGGGGAAACGACACAAATGCATCTTTACTTTCATTGTAAGTCAGCTTGACATTTCATTTGAAACCTTATACATAAAGATGTTATAGAATAACAAAATGTTTACAGCAAAACAAGAATTATTCCCTATAATAGGTATTAGCTGGATCCTTTAATCTCAGTTCCCCCTATATAGATGATGTACCGGTATTATCGTTAAGCAATCATAGTTTCGAGGATGTGATACATCGCGTCTACCCCAAAGAATTTGAGTTAAAAGATATAGGAGTGGTGTTGAACCAAGAAAACATGCTACTAAAAATTACAGAAGTTTAAACAATTTCTCAGAGGAAAATTTTTTGAATGAATTTAATAGTCTTAACTCAGAAAGTAATGTTGATTTAACATAAAGCCATTTTGAATCATATTTCACTCAAATAGTGGACAAACATGCCCCAATGAAAAGTAGGAAAACAATAGCAAGACCTGCTCCCTTTATGAATAGTAAGCTGAGGAAAGCGGTATACAATAGAAAGATGATGCATAATAGGTATAGAATTTAGATCTAGTAAAAACTGGGAAAATTATAGACAACAGAGGAACATAGTTAACAAAATTCAGAAAGCATCCATAAAACAATATTTTTTCGAACGGTGTATCGGTAGCCTTAGGTCAAGTAACTTCTTGCCAACAATCAAACCTTTTTTAGTAATAAAGGCATCATCAATAACAAAGACATAATACTGGAAGAAAATGATCAAGTCATTAATGACCAAGCACAAGTAGCCACAGAATTTAACAACTTTTTCATAGATGTGGCAAAGGATATAGGTTCAGAGTTAGTTATCAATGAAGAAGAACACCCAAGCATAACAAAAATAAACAAAAATAAGAAAGATATTGAATCGTTAAAATTTAGAGAAATTGAGTGTAATTTTGTAGAAAAACAAATAGATAGAGCTAATGTTAAGAAATCAACAGGCATAGATGGTATATCCCCCAAATTGATAAAACTTGCTAAACCAGCCATTGCTCAACCTATCACAAACTTGATAAATAAAATTTTAACAACTTCAAAATTTCCACAAAATCTAAAAGAGGCCCAAGTTGTGCCATGCTATAAGAAAAATAATGCCATAGATAAGATTAATTATAGACCTGCAAGTATTATTCTCTATATTTCCATTTTTTTTATAAAGGCCATAGATGTACAATTGACTGAATTAACCATATTTTCCAGTCCTATCTTTCAGCTTTTAGGGATGGCTATGGTAGTGAAACTGCATCATTGAAAATATTTGAAGACTGGAAAAAAACATTGGATGATGATAAATTTATAGCTGCAATTTTGATGGATTTAAGAAAAGCATTTGATTGCCTTCCACATAATCTTCTGCTAGATAAAATAAAATCATATGGTGTTTCAGATAAAGCTCTCAATCTCCTCCGAGATTATCTGTCAAACAGAAAGCAGTGTGTCAAACTAGGATCCTCATTTAGTAAGTGGGAAATATTTATAAAGGGGTGCCTCAAGGGTCTATTCTAGGACCGGTATTATTCAATATTTTTCTAAATGATATATTCTATTTCATTCAGGATTCTTCTCTCTATAACTACGCTGATGACAATACTCTTTCATATGCTGTATACAATCTTGATGAAGTCAAAACAAAATTGGAGGCAGATAGCTTAAAATTGATAGATTAGTTTGCAGTGAATCAGATGAAAGCAAACCCTGATAAATTTCAGGCACTTGCCATTGGCCGAAAAACTTATGATAAAAACATTTCTGTTGATCTTGGCGATAATACTATAAAATGTGAGGATGAAGTAAACCTTTTGGGAGTAACAACAGATTACCAATTGAAATTTGATACTCATATAGCCAAAATTTGAAAAAAGGCCTTAAAACAGTTAAATGTTTTCAAAAGGATAGGGAAACACTTAAATTAACTGGGAAGGTTAACAATTTACCACTCTTTTGTCCAATTTTAATTATTGTCCTGTCACTTGGCACTTCTGTAGTGAGGCTAATACTAATAAAATGGAAAAAAAATACTCAAGAAAGGGCCCTTAAATTTATCTATAACGACTATACTAGCACATATGAAGAGCTTTTGTTAAAATCAAAAATGCCATCAATGAAAGTACGAAGAATTAGCAGTTGAAACTTTCAAGATAATAAATGGACAGAGCCCAGTATATCTACATGACCTAATTGAAATAAAGGAAAATAAATGTAATTTCAGATATCAGAACACAGCAAAACTACCCAGCGTCAGAACATTAAGGTATGAGTTAAACTCCTTTAAATATTTTGCTGCAAAAACCTGGAATGACCTGCCAGACCACTTTCGTAGAATATCATCTTTTACTCAATTTAAGAATCTTCTAAACTCATGGAACGGCAGGTCATGTCCTTGTTCTGCTTGCTCTTTATAACAGCTCTGTTTTATGCCTTTATGTTGTTCACTATTTATGGTGCTGCTCTTTCATTTTAATCATATTTTACATTTGCTACTTTTTGCCTCATATGTTGACTGATGATTTGTATATATTTGCATGAAAAGGACTAGATAGTTGCCATGTATTGTACTTGTGATGTAAATGTTATTTATTGTACTGCATGCATGTCGACTTTAGCTATCCTGAAATATGAGCTTTGTGTTTGCATCTTTAAAAAATAAAAAAAAATATACATATACTTTATTAAACTTGCTGATATATTACCTAAGAAAAAAAACTAATGAGGAAAGAACTAGTCAACATGGGGTTGACTGAAAACATTAAAATGCTCTTAAAATTTACGACTTTAAAGATTAGCAAATGCGATTTTGATGTAACATATTAATAACATTTAAAAAAATTAATAATACGAGATATATGTTTTAAATCAACTTCATAATAGAACGTCATTTAAAGGGGTGATACACATCATTTATTTCTTTAGACTTTATTTTTTTCTCACAACCGATCCAACTAAATAAAAACAGAGACATATGTAATACTTTTCAATGGATTTATAATATAAAACAGACAAATACAATATCCTTCAATGGATTTATAATGTAAAACAGACAAATATAATACCCTTCAATGGATTTATATTGTAAAGAGACAAATACAATACCCTTCTATAGATTTATAGTGTAAAACAGCAGCTGATTCAAGATCACGATTCATGAACGTCTGTTCTACTTCATTTGGCAGAACATTCGTCAAATGAATATCCATTTCCGTTTTTTTGTTATTTTGCTTGGCATGGTAAAAGATTGGTTGTGATATATCAGATTTGAATGGTGAAATGATTTAACCACTGGTATATCTGGTTGATGTTGGTTAGATTAACCACTGGTATATCGGGTTGATGTTGGTTAGATGATTTAACCACTGGTATATGTGGTTGATGTTGGTTAGATGATTTAACCACTGGTATATGTGGTTGATGTTGGTTAGATGATTTAACCACTGGTATATGTGGTTGATGTTGGTTAGATGATTTAACCACTGGTATATGTGGTTGATGTTGGTTAGATATACACTGGTATATCTGGTTGATGTTGGTTAGATATACACTGGTATATCTGGTTGATGTTGGTTAGATTAACCACTGGTATATCTGGTTGATGTTGGTTAGATTAACCACTGGTATATCGGGTTGATGTTGGTTAGATGATTTAACCACTGGTATATGTGGTTGATGTTGGTTAGATATACACTGGTATATCTGGTTGATGTTGGTTAGATGAACCACTGGTATATCTGGTTGATGTTTGTTAGATTAACCACTGGTACATCTGGTTGATGTTGGTTAGATGATTTAACCACTGGTATATCTGGTTGATGTTGGTTAGATTAACCACTGGTATATCTGGTTGATGTTGGTTAGATATACACTGGTATATCTGGTTGATGTTGGTTAGATTAACCACTGGTATATTTGGTTGATGTTGGTTAGATATACACTGGTATATCTGGTTGATGTTGGTTAGATTAACCACTGGTATATCTGGTTGATGTTGGTTAGATTAACCACTGGTATATCTGGTTGATGTTGGTTAGATTAACCACTGGTATATCTGGTTGATGTTGGTTAGATATACACTGGTATATCTGGTTGATGTTGGTTAGATTAACCACTGGTATATCTGGTTGATGTTGGTTAGATATACACTGGTATATCTGGTTGATGTTGGTTAGATATACACTGGTATATCTGGTTGATGTTTGTTAGATATACACTGGTATATCTGGTTGATGTTGGTTAGATATACACTGGTATATCTGGTTGATGTTGGTTAGATATACACTGGTATATCTGGTTGATGTTGGTTAGATTAACCACTGGTATATCTGGTTGATGTTGGTTAGATTAACCACTGGTATATCTGGTTGATGTTGGTTAGATTAACCACTGGTATATCTGGTTGATGTTGGTTAGATATACACTGGTATATCTGGTTGATGTTGGTTAGATTAACCACTGGTATATCTGGTTGATGTTGGTTAGATATACACTGGTATATCTGGTTGATGTTGGTTAGATTAACCACTGGTATATCTGGTTGATGTTGGTTAGATTAACCACTGGTATATTTGGTTGATGTTGGTTAGATATACACTGGTATATCTGGTTGATGTTGGTTAGATTAACCACTGGTATATCTGGTTGATGTTGGTTAGATTAACCACTGGTATATCTGGTTGATGTTGGTTAGATATACACTGGTATATCTGGTTGATGTTGGTTAGATATACACTGGTATATCTGGTTGATGTTTGTTAGATATACACTGGTATATCTGGTTGATGTTGGTTAGATATACACTGGTATATCTGGTTGATGTTGGTTAGATATACACTGGTATATCTGGTTGATGTTGGTTAGATATACACTGGTATATCTGGTTGATGTTTGTTAGATATACACTGGTATATCTGGTTGATGTTGGTTAGATATACACTGGTATATCTGGTTGATGTTGGTTAGATATACACTGGTATATCTGGTTGATGTTGGTTAGATTAACCACTGGTATATCTGGTTGATGTTGGTTAGATTAACCACTGGTATATCTGGTTGATGTTGGTTAGATTAACCACTGGTATATCTGGTTGATGTTGGTTAGATATACACTGGTATATCTGGTTGATGTTGGTTAGATTAACCACTGGTATATCTGGTTGATGTTGGTTAGATATACACTGGTATATCTGGTTGATGTTGGTTAGATTAACCACTGGTATATCTGGTTGATGTTGGTTAGATTAACCACTGGTATATTTGGTTGATGTTGGTTAGATATACACTGGTATATCTGGTTGATGTTGGTTAGATTAACCACTGGTATATCTGGTTGATGTTGGTTAGATTAACCACTGGTATATCTGGTTGATGTTGGTTAGATATACACTGGTATATCTGGTTGATGTTGGTTAGATATACACTGGTATATCTGGTTGATGTTTGTTAGATATACACTGGTATATCTGGTTGATGTTGGTTAGATATACACTGGTATATCTGGTTGATGTTGGTTAGATATACACTGGTATATCTGGTTGATGTTTGTTAGATTAACCACTGGTACATCTGGTTGATGGTTAGATTAACCACTGGTATATCTGGTTGATGTTTGTTAGATTAACCACTGGTATATCTGGTTGATGTTGGTTAGATATACACTGGTATATCTGGTTGATGTTGGTTAGATATACACTGGTATATCTGGTTGATGTTGGTTAGATTAACCACTGGTATATCTGGTTGATGTTGGTTAGATTAACCACTGGTATATCTGGTTGATGTTGGTTAGATATACACTGGTATATCTGGTTGATGTTGGTAGGATATACACTGGTATATCTGGTTGATGTTGGTTAGATATACACTGGTATATCTGGTTGATGTTGGTTAGATATACACTGGTATATCTGGTTGATGTTGGTTAGATATACACTGGTATATCTGGTTGATGTTTGTTAGATTAAGCACTGGTATATCTGGTTGATGTTGGTTAGATATACACTGGTATATCTGGTTGATGTTGGTTAGATATACACTGGTATATCTGGTTGATGTTGGTTAGATTAACCACTGGTATATCTGGTTGATGTTGGTTAGATGATTTAACCACTGGTATATCTGGTTGATGTTGGTTAGATATACACTGGTATATCTGGTTGATGTTGGTTAGATTAACCACTGGTATATCTGGTTGATGTTGGTTAGATTAACCACTGGTATATCTGGTTGATGTTGGTTAGATATACACTGGTATATCTGGTTGATGTTGGTTAGATATACACTGGTATATCTGGTTGATGTTGGTTAGATATACACTGGTATATCTGGTTGATGTTGGTTAGATATACACTGGTATATCTGGTTGATGTTTGTTAGATTAACCACTGGTATATCGGGTTGATGTTGGTTAGATGATTTAACCACTGGTATATGTGGTTGATGTTGGTTAGATATACACTGGTATATCTGGTTGATGTTGGTTAGATATACACTGGTATATCTGGTTGATGTTGGTTAGATTAACCACTGGTATATCTGGTTGATGTTGGTTAGATATACACTGGTATATCTGGTTGATGTTGGTTAGATATACACTGGTATATCTGGTTGATGTTGGTTAGATATACACTGGTATATCTGGTTGATGTTTGTTAGATTAAGCACTGGTATATCTGGTTGATGTTGGTTAGATATACACTGGTATATCTGGTTGATGTTGGTTAGATATACACTGGTATATCTGGTTGATGTTGGTTAGATATACACTGGTATATCTGGTTGATGTTTGTTAGATTAAGCACTGGTATATCTGGTTGATGTTGGTTAGATATACACTGGTATATCTGGTTGATGTTGGTTAGATATACACTGGTATATCTGGTTGATGTTGGTTAGATATACACTGGTATATCTGGTTGATGTTTGTTAGATTAACCACTGGTATATCTGGTTGATGTTGGTTAGATATACACTGGTATATCTGGTTGATGTTTGTTAGATTAACCACTGGTATATCTGGTTGATGTTGGTTAGATTAACCACTGGTATATCTGGTTGATGTTGGTTAGATTAACCACTGGTATATCTGGTTGATGTTGGTTAGATTAACCACTGGTATATCTGGTTGATGTTGGTTAGATATACACTGGTATATCTGGTTGATGTTGGTTAGATTAACCACTGGTATATCTGGTTGATGTTTGTTAGATTAACCACTGGTATATCTGGTTGATGTTTGTTAGATTAACCACTGGTATATCTGGTTGATGTTGGTAGGATATACACTGGTATATCTGGTTGATGTTGGTTAGATATACACTGGTATATCTGGTTGATGTTTGTTAGATTAACCACTGGTATATCTGGTTGATGTTGGTTAGATATACACTGGTATATCTGGTTGATGTTTGTTAGATTAAGCACTGGTATATCTGGTTGATGTTGGTTAGATATACACTGGTATATCTGGTTGATGTTGGTTAGATATACACTGGTATATCTGGTTGATGTTGGTTAGATATACACTGGTATATCTGGTTGATGTTTGTTAGATTAAGCACTGGTATATCTGGTTGATGTTTGTTAGATTAACCACTGGTATATCTGGTTGATGTTGGTTATCATTTTAATCTTTTCATGTGAACACTTTAAGTAGGTAGACCTAGGATTAAGGGACAAAACTCTTACAAATCATTGGAACGTTTGTATTCAGCATTTTACATCAATCTTAATTAAGCATCAAAGTAACTTGGGCTGATTTCATTCTGTTTCATACGAAAGTTTGATTGACTTTGGTGTAATTGAATATGATACAAACATATCACTGATTTCAAGAGTTATATCCTTTACCCTAGATCTACCTCCCCAAGCAAACAACTTTGATGACAAGTTGGAAACCATCATGTGCCACCTACCCTTACATATTTCTATATATGTGTCCCTTACCCTAGGTCTCTTAATGTAATGCGATACCAAACTAGTAAGCAGATTTAATTAATAACTCTTAGGTAAATGGATTGTTGTCATTGCTATAATGCCATAAATATGTAATAACGACTTTTGAAATTTTGTATGTTTAATTACATTATGGTCACTTATTCGGTGGATAATGAATAACATACTACAAAATCATGGACAATTATCACTTGAGGCGATTAATATGTATTAATGCCATATCTACAAGGAGCAGTTAATATTTTACTTTCAGGATATTTCGGTGATTTGGTAAATGAATGTTTGATGAATTGCGAACAATTGATGTTTGCTTGTTTACACATTTGTTGTCTTTAAACTGTATTTAACTTAGAAAAAATGTAGGTTTTAGACAAATTTTCCAAAAAAAATAAGACTGTATTTATACAACCAACTGCATCAATATAAATTGAACACACTTCAGGAATAAAATTGGTACATCCATTAGAATAACCGGTTTTACTTTGGAATAGTTCGATTAATGCTACTTTTTAATTGTAAAAAAACTTAATCGACTGATTGGCTGGGGTTTTACGTCTTAAATGTGTAGAAAATATGAGAAAATGTTATTAATAAATTTGTTATGATGGTGGATTGCGGAGTTTAGTTTATTTCTTGTATAGATGAAAAATTCCCAGCTATTGAAATTTAATCTTATCATTTGCGTTGTATTTGGGAGTTTAATAGATAAAGAGTAATAACGGCGTTAAAAGCATGATAAGAAATATGACTGTCGATAGACAAAGACAAAATAAGGAATAAAATCAAACATTATACAGAAACCGAACGGTAAAACACAGAAAACTAAAGGTTATTGGGCAGAGTACAACTAAAGAAATGATTAGTTAAAAATAGTTTTCAATGTTGGCGTACATAACTTGGTCAAAGATTAAAAACAATCCTTTTGATTTAATCTATTCGAGTAAAGTCAATAAATGATTTGCCCATTCATCAAAGCCTGGTGTTTTAGTTTGGTGTTATTGGAGTTGCGGATCGATCGACGTTGATGACGTCACAGTACAAAGTTAGTTTATGGAAAATAACCTATTTTGTCCAGATAAGAAATACACAATTAAATCAAATTATTTTTACATAAAGGATTCAGAAATGAGATTCATCAAAAATCGTGATCTATTGTCAATCACTGTATCATAAAAAAGCTTTGAAGAAATTAAACATGTGGCGTTGGCAAAGTTTATTACAAAAATATAAAATTTGATCACAGAAACACATCTTGGGAGTCAATGATGCAAACAATTTTAGTGTTCGTCTAATATGTGTACTCTTTGCATTCTGCTATGAAAATCCTGGAATTTTTATTAAAATCATTTTCTGTGATGCCGTAATACCCTGCAAAGAAACAAGTCCAAGATAAATCTGGCAAAATAGATATTACACCACTGGAGCAGCTGGTACCGCAATGGTCCTGACTTGGTGCAGGCACTTCAGGCGAAATGATGGGTTAAATCTAGATTTTTCAGCGCGCTAAATTAACCTCCTTCTTCAATTGCGGCGTGACTATACCAGTGGTGAGTAAAAAGCATTCGCATGCTATTGTCTTAAGTCAGCGGTCACATCAGCACATAGAATATTTTACAAAAAAAAAAAAAATCATTACTCATTGTTTTAGAAGAAACTAAGTATTTTTCAACTAAGGACTAATATATAAAAAGATTTTTGCAATAGACCTTTTAAGATGCATTGCCTTACACCCCTGATTCAGAAGTCTGTTACGCAGATATTTATGGCGTTCAAGGAAATCAGAGTAGTTAGTACTTGCTCCAGCGTAGCGAATCAATTGTGAAATATAGACACTATATGCAGGAGATGAAGGGATATTGCTGCACAAATAAGGAAAATTTATGATATTAAAATTAAAGTCGTCTCTTTTATCATAAATCGTAGTGCTGAAATGACCACTGTTGTCAAATTCGAGATGTAGGTCCAAAAAAGATGGAGACCAGGCTGAAGTCTTGTTTATCTCGAGGTCTGGTGGATATATTGCTCGAGGTCTGGTGGATATATTGACGGTAAGAATTATGACTTGCTCTACCTTAATAAATTAATTTATATATATATATATATATTTTTAATTTCTATCTTATATCATTGACTTATTGTTCTGTAGAGGAGAAACGGCTTCTCATTTGAAATTAACCTTCGATGATAAAAGATCCTATAGAAATATGGTTCAACCAACTTTGCGTGGTGCTACAGTAATACTAATCGTAACAAAAAAAATTATGGTTGTGCACAAGATTTACAGTATTATAGATTATTACCTCTGGAAGTTTTGAGTGCTCTGTATAACCTTTTCCCTAGAGATATGTTGGTATGAAATAAATCCTGCATTTCTTGTTTTGTTATTATTCCATCCCGGTTTCCATCGTAGAATTCAAAGTTACATGGAGAAGCCTGGATCCGGATGTGGTACAGAGGCTGAAAATTTAATGGAATACAGGAACTCAAAATATGATTCTGAATGGCCAAAATACTACGTTTCAAGTTTAGAACGTTGTAAATAAAGTCAAAATGTAGCATATTATGTACAACAAAATAATGACAACCGGACTGTTCTATTAGTGTTTCATGATAACTTAGGCGTCAGTGCTTCAATTTATGTACGTAAAAAGGGACGGATAAGGTGAAACGCAACAAATGCACCAACGTATAAACCTTAATCTAAAATAGTGAATACTTTCTGAGATTATCAAAAGGTCTTCAACAAGTTTAACACATCTTCAAGTAAGCTCTGAGAGGCCTAGACAACACAAGTAATGAAATCCATGGATACAGAATGATGACAATGTTTTCAGTGTCAAATTGAAAATATTTATAGCGTTAAATATCCAACCAAAGTCTTTTCTGGTAGCTTTATTTTACTGTCAAAGATGTACATGAAGTCATTGGGACGTAGCAAACATTGGTCTACGAATCAGAAAACGTGTTATTTATTTAGAAGTATACTTTTTAATATGAATAGAATTTCATACCTTTTGTGTTGATCTCTTGAATCTCCATCTGAAACCTGCACTAGCTCCCCAGTCTCCACCTGAACCATAATAGCCTCCAGCAGTGAAATCAAATCTCTTCGAAGAATGGGATAGATCAAGTTTTAATTGAGGCCCGCTAGACCCATGGGACAATTTTCCACCGACTGACCATTGTGCATTGTAGCAGGAGAAGAGGCAAACGAAAACTATGACGATACTTTGCACTTTCTGTGAAAAAAGAAATAATTTAATCTTGATCAAAATGGACAAATTACTAAGTAATCAAAATTATATATTATACTAGTTGACAATCCATTGGGAATGCTTATATATATATAGACATGTTTGGTTAGTTTTTTATACAAGATAAGGCAACTACCATTTTATTAGCGAGGGGTTGGAATTTTAATAAAATCATTCCAAATTTAAGCCAATGAAAAACTTTACTTAGCTTTAGACAAGACAAATATGATCCACTATTTCCCCTTAATAATGATTTTTTTTTAAATAAAAACTTCAAATCCGACAGTTGCTGAAAAAAAATACAATCATTTCAGCCGTAGCGCAAAAAAAAATTTCACCCAAAAAAAATATTCCAGGCCCCGTTAAGTAGAAAATGGTCTGTGCCTTACTGCTTTCAGACGAAAAATGTCACCAAAATATGTGACATAAAAACAGTGCTAATTGTGAACAAAAAATCTATATAACAATGCTGAAAAAAAAAATTTAACAATGGATCATATAGCTTACCATTTTGATGATTGTGTTATTGTACTTACTTGGTATTTTCTTCTGCTCTATTTATTTATGTATGTATATGTCAATATCCGTGAAAGTATGTCGTGGTTAGAAATAGTGGTTAGGGATACGTACGTAATACAGGTGCAGATAACCAACAAGGTGACATGGGGATTTTACCTTTTTGTTACACATTGTTACCAAAAAAAAAAAAAACTATCGCAAACCTGTTGAATTCATAATAGCAGCAAAACAGTTTCAAGTTCGTCAATATAAAACAATTTCCGACTAAGTATAAATGTTTTAATCATAAAGCTGAAAAACCCTGATGTTAAGTTGGTCAAGTATATTCCATGATCACACTTCAGTAAATACATAATTGTTGACATTTCTGTTTACTATTTATAAACTTATTTAACCGACGTAACTTAATCAAAAAAATGGAGGGGATATCTTATCGGAGAAATTCCCATTCTTTTGTAATATTTGAATTTTTAAGTCTTTCTTTATCTATATTTAGTTGCATCAATATATTTTTGTTTGCTTTATACTATATATTTTTTTCTTTAGTCAATCAAGTTTGCTCAAGATTCCATGTTCTTAACTAAGATTTCATCGCAATAATTTTCATCATTCTATTGTAATATGCAAAAGGTCTCCTTGTTACAGTAAAATTGACAATTATAATCTTAAATTTTGGAATGATTCAAGTTCATACAACATGCTTCAAGCACATGTCCAAAAAAAAAAGTATTTGTGATGCATCTATATTTTTGGGGTTCCGCATTAAGAAGAGTCATATCGCATGTGAAAAATATTACCAATATTGATTATGTGTTTATGAATAACGCCATTTACGTTTACTTTCACTTCCGGGGATTTTTAAGTTTTCAAGCAAGGTTTAAGTAATATGTTTATCTTGATTTTGTTTAATGTAAATGTTGACTCCTAGAATTATAGCATTTTCGATATTTATTCCAACATTTCAAATCTATAGATGTTTGGGGCCATGGACTATTTGTAAGAGTAACCAATGGTACCAAGATTCTAGCGGTAATCAAAAGAATGTAATCCAGGGACAAAGACCAGACATGGAAAACAGACATACACAACAAAGAACATAAAGTAACTAAAATCATACATACAAAGTAACAAAATCAAATGAGCAACTCGGACTCCACTAAAAACTGGGAGCATGGACCAGGTGCACCGGTAGGGTAAGCGTCCTCTGCTTCTCTAGAAACACCCGCCGAGCTGCTCATAAAAAGTCAAGTCCGGGGTAGACGAAAGAGGAAAGGTAAACTATGACACGTTGAACATTTCAGTTTTCATGGCACAGATGGATACACCGTAACGATCCACGAGTTCATGATGATGGCCATAAAACTTTTGTAGTGATGACTTCAAAACTGTAGCAATATAACCCTGCTCCAGAACCTATTTGTCAGAATTCTAGCGCGATACAAAAAGTCTGCGTAGTCTCGGCAAGATCTGGCATAACGTATTAGTTGTGATTTGAATACTCCATAGGGGGTGCTGAAGGGATGTTGCCACAGATGAAAGGAAAGTTGACAATTTTGAATGAAAAGTCATCACGTTTGTCGTAAAGTTTGGTCAATAGTTTTCCTTTACCATCGATTTCTAAGTGTAGGTCAAGATAGTAGTGATGTATTTCACCACTTCACATAGCAACAGCGTCAATGACAACGCTAGCCGATAAATTTGAACGAGTTCATGAAAGAGAACCCTAGGGATCTTTACACAATTATAAAATAACATTAGGGACATATCATGAGCCAACGTTCCTTTGTTTGCTTACGCATAATCATTATCATGAGCCAACGTATGAATAATTTGGAAGATATAAATACAGAGCAAGTTCGCCGAACATGGCAGATTGCATTTGACTGCAGTGCTGTCTAAGGAAACAGCCATGGGAAGGACTTAATGCTGCAAGAAACCATTAATGCAATCTCCCTCCACACCGATACTGTCGTTTGACGTTTATTGCGTTTTACAAAATCATACGATATTTTAGCCAATATAGGAGCACCACCGGAGGAATTTAATGGGAACCTGACTTTGAAATGAGTGAAATACAAGCATTATTTATAGTGGATAAGAAGTAAAATGGGACTTAAGAGTTCATGGTTAATATGTTTAAGGATCGTTTGATGTGAAAAAGGAACTAGTTACTATTAACTTTAGGTTAAAGACCACCAATTCAACCAATGAGCATTTGGAACGTACGCAAAAATAGTCCTACGCAGAAATTACCCCTGTTCCTCATAGTGCTGTGAAAAAAGTTCTCATCTTATTTAAAAAATTTAAACAGTTTCTGAAAGGAAAAACATTTCTGTACATTTTATAGGTGCATTTTGCTTCTTGTGATGTGAAGCCTAATCTCCATAATGATTTTTAAATATACCGCTATCTTGTGAAAACATTGGGATTTCCCATGCTATTTATAGACCCTTCACTTCCGGTGACCAGTACTGCACTGCAAGTCTGCTAACCCCACATGCCATTCTGAGGATTGTGAGCTGACATATGTAGAATCATGCTGATATATAGTCCTCTGCAGGTTAAAGTTAAGGTAAAGTCCAGAGAAGCCATTGAATATTGTGAAATTAGCATAGAAGCCTATGGGAAGTGGAATTAGTGGTTTTTAGCCTTTAGTTGGTGAATACGAGTTCCAGTGATTTTCAAAAGCTATTAGTAAATTACAATTGGACTAGGATTAGGCAACATAACAAGTCACACAAGGCGTACATTTTATCAAAGACACAGAAACCGTTATCACCAGGGGTCAATATCGATATACGTCCTGCTGAATAGAAAATGCATTTATTGTAATAAATTTATCGTTCATTTTTAAATTGTTTATTCTACATGCATATGACTATAGAATACACAGCCCCTCGCCATACCTGTTTCAATATAGACAGTCTGTTGTATTTCTAAGTTTTGAAAAACAAATTGCAACCTATGTAGTATTCGTAAGTCTATGATTCATTTTATAGACAACCAAGAGGACTTATAAGGTTCAACTTCAAAATAAAGCATTGTCAGACGCCATTAAATATAGTATATCAGGGACGAATCCATTTTTTGAGGTTAAATTTTGGAAATATACTTCTAAAGTGGGTGCAATGTAGATACCTTTTGTGGTAATATTAGCGAGAAATTAAAGTTTCAACCTAAAACCGCCTAAATCTACTCCTGACAACCCATGCTTTGCAAATTTTAAGGGGGGCGCACGCCCGCCACGCCCCCGCTTGAATCCGCCCCAGTATATGTTGTTTTTTTTTAAATTGCAAATGGCGGCATTCTGCCTTCTATTGACTCTATCTCTATGTTGAAAAATCGTTTAAAGAATTACTATAGCGATATCAATCATATTACATCTTTTGCACAAATAGCATCATATTTACAACATAACTTGAATGTCATCAGCTCATTTGCAAGTTGCATGCATCCCTCTTTCAAGTTACGGGCATTACCTTCAATTACGCGCATCTTAAGACAATTCTCTCACTAATTAGAGACGAGAAGTGACAAGAACCATAATAATTAACGTGTCTTAAAAAACACAAGAAGATTTTACTATTTACGGACAGGCTCAGTATTGATATTTTACTTCCGGTAAGCCACGAAACAATAGAGTAGATTTTTCTTGTAATTTGGGAATAGCAATTATATTAAAATATGCGCAAAAAAGTAATTTTAACAATTACGTTACAATTTGTATGAAAAACCTTATATATTTACATTATATACTATTTTATATGCACTCTACCGGTGCACCTGGTCCATGCTTCCAGTTTTTAGTGGAGTCCGAGTTGTTCATTTGTTTTTGTTACTTTGTATGTATGATTTTAGTAACTTTATGTTCTTTGTTGTGTATGTCTGTTTTCCATGTATGGTCTTTGTCCCTGGATTACATTCTTTTGATTACCACAATAATCTTGGTTCCCTTGGTAATTGTTTCTTAATTCTTCACTTTTTTGTCGTTCTTACGGACATGACTTTCATTTTTATTATGACTTTTGTTTGTTTTCTTCTTGTGTTTAAACAGTGTGTTTCTGTTTTATTGATTAAAACTGAATTATTTAATCTAAACCGCTTACTGCACTGATGCAGCTGTTACATTTTATGAAATCAGTTGTAAATTTAATTTAAGTATTTGCAGTATGGTTGATTCTGTCTCTAAAACTTCTGACTGAGAAACAATTATGCTATTCAAATGAACCGATAAAAGACGCTGCTTTTTATCGATTAATCGTTAGTTAACTTAAACCCGATCCTTAATATTAGATTTTTGCATAATTGACCATTAAGAGTCAGTCTCTGTAAGAATCAAGCAGTCAGTGAAACATGGTATGAAAAAAAAAAACATCATTTTGATAGTGTAATTTGACTATTTGCACCGACAGAAACAAGGAAAACGAAAGAAAACAGATAAGACTTCCCATGCTGGGCCATTGAGTTAAACTTTCATTGAAACGCACTGAAAATCAACATTTCAAAGGCATATAACTCTGTCAAATACCTTATTTTTCTAGGATTCTATTGAAAAATTTCTGCGCAAAGCCATCGATGCAGAGATCAAATAATGGTGTTTTCAAAAAGTATCCTTGAGTGATCAGTGGGGTTTTGGCATGCATGTTTTTGATTTTTCCCACTTTGCATGATTCTTATAAACACTTATACTTAATCGTTAGTGCATCTGTATTTATTTAAACCCTGGGTTCAGTTCATTCACTAATCACCGATAAACTGACAAAGGACCCTTACAAAAATAAGGAAGTATTTGTATACTAGTACGTAAGAAAATACAGAGAGAAGAAATCGGTAAATCGTGGTCAAAAGATATTATGAAGGGAATGTTTTATGTGAAAGTTATGAAAGAGGTTTAGAAAGAAAAGAATAAAGCATGCAATCAAACAATGTTTAAAATTTATGAAATAATACGCCATTACTAGTATAGAACGTCGTACAACTCAGCGGTGCCCGTTTTATCTTTCACTAATAACAATTTATTCCTAACCATGTCATAATCAATCGCATGTGGTTCCTTCAATCCATTATCTGCATTCAAAATTTCTCTACATTTAGAACCGTTTGGAGATATTACTAAGAGTTTTTGGTCATGTTCTAAGACAACAAAAACAAAACCAAATTGTCCGACTATAATTCCTTTCGGTGCTCCACCCCCTTCAAGCGGTAAATGCCATACCTCGGTACCATCCTCATCACAGCAATGAACTGCATCTGGAGAATGTTCAGTAAAATACAGTTTGCCGCTGAAACTAGTAATGTGTGTTATGTAGCCGTCTACTTGGACTGTTTTCAGCACTTTCCCGTTCATATCCAAACAATGAATTCCTACAGAATATTCCCGTACAAATAACTTGCCTTCAGAAAATGTAACTCCCCAACATCGGTTTTCAAACGACACAACAACTTTTTCTTTTCTCAATTTTAAGTCCATAATTGATAGTTGTTTAGCATCTGGATAAGTTACTGCTACAGAATTATCCCCAATATAGCAAACATCAAAAGCTTTTTTATCTAGAGGGAAATTTTTTATGCTTTTTCCTCTTTCGTCAAAGAAGAGAAGTTCATTATTTTCACTCCAATCTGCAAACAGCAGACGATCTTTCCCGAGAAACGTACACCCTGCTAGTCTCCTTGTAAACGCACTATTTTCCATCTGAAATTGGACATTTGTTCTTAACTGAATTGCATCAATATCTGTTAAAATGTCTACGGATAATTCTGCTTCCAAACTTGCATTTTTGGTAAAGAGTATTTCATTGTCTGCCTCCTTCACATCAAGTTTTCCGAATATATTATCACTTTGAAGCAAAGAACCTGGTAAAAATTTAAGTTCCACTGTCTTTTGCTTTAGCGTACTTTCACAATTAAAAAGTTTCCGAAAACTTTGTGCTTCATCATTTAGAGTTGAAAATAAGCGACGGGAACCGAAAAACGAATGGGAATCGGACGCAAAGTTTTTCATATCTTCTATGCTTTTCTGCACCGAGACAATTGTTGCTTTAGTTGTTTTCAAACTTTCAATGATATTTTCTATTTCTGATTTGTAGCTTATATGTAGTGTAGAAAGTTGATGTAATATTTCCTTTTCGTTTTTGTCCAGTTTTTCATTAACTTGTTGTCTAGTTAGTTTGATTGAGGAGGCTAAATCCAGTATTTGGTCGTCCAACGTTTTTAATGCATCCTTCCGGTTTGACAAAACTTTCTCTACATTTATGTTTAACTCATCTACGGCACATTCTAAATCTAAAATGGTAGAAGATGATGAAGACTCTTTGATCAAACTTTCAAGTGTTTCGAATCCGTGGCATGTTTTGTGTTTGGAAGTAGTGCAGTGACAACAACATGGCTCTTTATGGGCTGGACAATACAGAGTAAATGGATTATTGTGATCATCACAAGTCAGCTTTAGAGATAGTAGAAATGGCGGTAACTTCTTATACTCGTCAAAATTTGATGTTTGGTGGTTACAAGTTGCTTTCAACAAGCTGTGGACAGAATTACAAGACTTACATAGCGCTTCTTCGCAGATGGAACACCACGTTATAGCCACAATATTTGGAATACTTCGTCTCTCACAGAGCGTACACTGGTTATCCTGATCTGTCATCTGTAAAGGATACACATAATTTCGTTTAACTAACTTATACTTTTTTCGAGTATGCTTAACCCATTTCAACATCAGACCAGACGTCGAATTAACAATAACAACATTTGTGACGTCTCATCAGCTGTCACAAAATATTGACGTCGGTACACATCAAACAAACTATCTGACGTATACCTGTATTTCAGAGTAAGAGACAATAACTATCGGGTTCCACAATTAAAAAAATATTTATTCAATAACTCAAACCGCTTTCAAAAAGACTCATAGAACTGAAAATTTATTTTAAACCGACAAAGTCAAAAGGTCAAAACCACGTCGAGTCGAAGACTTGTAACTCTTTCGAACAGTTTCTGTCACTAAATACAGACGAACGGGCGGACAGCAATCACATATTCATACATGCATTTTACATTGGATTCGACAGATCATGTGATACAAAAGTGATCTACTAAAATCCCAATAACTAATATTTTGCTGTTAAAACACTCATTCAACGAGTACTAATGTAAGAAGACAGCTATTCCACCTTGACCTAAATTGTAACCAGAATCAATCATAATGTGAATTAAGACCTACCGTTGCCTCGCATCAACAAGAAGAAACAATCAACATCACACAACAAATCTGACAGTAAGCTCTTCATTACGCTGTGTGTGTGTGTATTGATAAAAGCTTAGAGCTTCATTTTATTATAAATGTATAAAAAAATATCGCAGGTGTCGCAGGTATTTTAAATAAATGTGTAATACTTTTAATTTAGCGTCATTCCCTAAAGTTCAATGTGTCAAAATAGATATCCCCTTTCATTTACTGTTTGTTCCGCTTTTTAGTGAAATTGTTGCGCGTTACCTGAAGAACATATGTTTTCGGCTATAAATATGCATTCTCTTATTTTTGTACATATCCATAAATTCGGGGGAGTTGGAGATTAAAGTGGTAACAGTAAGTTTGGAAAATACTTTCTTGGGCTAAAACATCCAATTGTAATTATAATTTCAAACTTTTAGTTTTAATTTCACCAAGCTCAAGACTTGATGAATTTGAAAAACAAACGAAAAACTGTCAAACATAATGCAATTGAGGGGACACTACAGAAAAATTACAATAGCGGCGCCTTCAGAGGTCCACCTTTGTATGAAAATGTTTGGGACAAAAAATGACCAATGATAACCTACATATGGAACCAACCCCTTTCCATAATATCTTTCGTCCATGTCTGAATTAAGCTTCAATTTACCTTGTGACTATGGCTTTCTATATTCCAATTAATATCATGGTAGCAGGTACATAACCATTTAAACAAATTAACTGACAATCTCACAACCAATGTAATCACCGATGCTGGACAGTCCTGATTCTAAACCATTGATTTTGTTTGGAGAAACCAATCCATAGACAACAAAATGCTAATCATAATCAATTATATGCCGGGTAGCAGGTAGTAAGTTTGGTAGCTTGCTTGCATGCTTTGTGCCAAAATCATATCAATCTTACACAAAATTAATGGTAATTATTTGTCTAATCAAATAACATAAATACATGCAAGTTACTCTGGTTACGGCGTTGGTGTTGTTGTAAAGGTTTGTTGCATGTTTTGGTGAATATTGTAGATATTATATTGCATGCTCGAGCTTGTAAATGCGCCATTCTCATGATTCTGGAACACCGTTAACCCATTTATTGGTATTGGCGTCCTCTTCTCTTTTTTTTGTATTGACCAAACAATATTATCGACGCTTCAGTGAGAATGCACGGTCGTTTTCGCGGGCTGTATGGAATCATTTACATTGCTTCAAACTTTTTTAAAATTTAGAATTGTTAGTTATGGGGTAAATATGGTAAAAATCCAACTAGTATGCCTTCTCAGCATCTTGTCCTCTCTTATTTTTTACTTATAAGTCTATTAACTCTAAAATTAAAAATCAAATTTTCTTCAAAAGTATATAGACTATAAGACCATAATAACAAAGAATTTTTATTATATAGATAGAGTGCTTTAACGAATGTTCCCAGTGTAATAAATTTCAAAAATTCACACTGTGAAATAAATTCGGTAATTTCACTTTCGGACTTTCTCGCACCAAAACGTCAAAACTTAGATATAAATCCGCTAATTACAGAATTTTAAAATTCATGTTGAAAATATCAATAAATTATGAAGAAAATCTATATAATAAATAGGATAATCAATTGGTTATCGTGAGTAACCAAAATATGATCACTCGTGCCAAGAACGCTTGAGGATTTAACTCGTGCGCGTAACAAGTTCCGCACACTCGTTAAATCTAGGGTTCTTCGGCACGCGTTGTAATATTTTGGTAATTCACCTTTTCCAATTAATTATCCTATTAGCATATAGTTTGAAGTATGTTGAACAAGACGTTTTTAAGTTTTATGACTGATGGACGGACGGACATTAGTATATCACAATCGTGTATAAAAATACACATATGTCCAAACTGCTTCAACACAACGACATATTTCTAATATCAAATCACACTTAATCAAATATTTAACCCGTGGTGACTTCTCGTATAAAGTGACAAAACATAATTGTCATTACACTTGACTTTAAATTAAAGGTACCATGTACACATACTTCGTATAGTCGATTAAAATGGTTAATGGACATTTTAAGTGTTGTCGACCAAGATTTGTAGGCTGGAAGGCAGTTTGCATATAACTTATTTTATTTTAACTTGATGAAATGTGAAAAACGGGATACTGAGAACAGTAAATATTAAAGTAAGAACAGATACAACCAGGACCAACATGGACGACTTGAGATAGATATAATAATCAATATATCATTACGACACCATCACCCCCACCCTCTCCCCCAAGAAAGAAAAAAACAATTGTATACTTGGGCTCTACCAAACCCCGAACCATGTGGGACCAGTAGTGTTTGCGGCGTGATCAGCGTGACCTATGATCATAAATGCTCAGTATTATTACTACATGGTACTGTAAGACCGTCTTTACTTAAAAGGTTAGCAGTTTGACTGAAAACGAAACGACATAAAAGGCTATAATTTAACTAATTGGGTCATTGCTTAATTCATATATTCCAAATAAAATCTACTTTACTATTACAAAACTAAGGAAGAAAATCAATTTCTTCTTTGAAAAAAGGAAACAAAACTTAAAAGGTTTTACATGTATATATCTTACCTAAATCGGCCGAATGTTTTAACTCAAGTATGTGATCCTCAGGAAGTTCAAATTTAAATGTATAATTTTACATTATGTCGCATTAACATGTTCAAGTTACACATAGAGATTTAAATATAGAAACTACAATTGTTATCAAATTCTTTACGAAAGGCTGCTTACAAATAAAGATTGGCAATGAATCGCATAAGTTTTATATCAATATAAACCTTTATTATCTAATCAAAATCATGTTAGCTATTTTGCCGCTTTCACTATCACTATACAGCTCAACTAGTACAAATACCTCGAATACTTCTTAAATATAGTAGTTCGAACCCTGTTGTAACCACTTGATATTCAGAAATGCACATTATAAACACTAGAGCACTACTTCCTTGGATAAAATTGCATGTCAGAATTATTATTCATGATTAAAGGAGACGGATTGAAATAAGACTTTTAGTAAAAGTATCATTGTTCACTTGATAACTCCTTCCTCTATTGTTATGACTTGATGATACAATTTCCAACGATGTTAGAACTGTCAAATTTGCGAAGCAAATATTTGGTTGTTCCCTCCGCGGGACTCGAACTTGTACCACTGTGACATCTATGGCAACACCGCCTGCGCCCTAGACCACTCGGCCAGCTAGGCTATATAAAAATATATAGTTTTCGCTGGCCGGATCATTCCTCCTGGTAGGATTAATCTAGGGCTGTAACTTAGTACATGATATATGGTAGTACGGGACAGTTCATCTAGGTGTTATTATGTAGGATAGAGGATCAAATCAATGATGCATGTCACAACAAATCAATATTACACAACGTCTGGGAATGTGACGACTATTCGCTACACTGCTCAATCGGATCAAATTGAATCAGGGAAGATAACGTAAACTTAAAGAAGGGTCTGAAAAATTCCCAACGATGTTAGAATTGTCAAATTTGCGAATTTGTGAAGAAAAGAGAAAATAAAATTGATGAAATCTAAGCTTAATGTAACATCCTACGTAATGGACTAGTTACCCAAAACTCAAGCATTTTTCAAGGAATATTTGATTGACCAGACTTGCACCCTTTTCTGGTAATGTGTGGAACTACGAGTTTCGGGAGTAGTGTTACGTGACCTAAAAACTTCTAAGAAAAAAAATACACGATCGCCCACTTTAGGTGTAACAAACAATATGGCCATCTCCACCGAGACGGAAACTTTCTTCCACCTTAAAAAATTTCACAATGGAATGAAGGCTCGGAAAAAAATCTTAGAAAAATACAAAGGGCAGTAACCCTAGCTGCATGCTCAATGATTTAGTAAACAGTTCATATTGCTTATTTTCATTAAGTTTTCTGTATTTTAGATCGTCCTGGATTTTTTAAACAAAAAGGCACTGGTATACAGTTGTCATTATCAGAATGGCACATGTATCTGCCATTAATCTATAATTTATATTTCTAACATTTACACCCATATCATTATGTGGTAGAGTAATCAAAGGAACCAAGTTTATAACGGTAATCAAAAGAATGTAATCTCGGGACAAAGACCAGACATGGAAAACAGACATACACAACAATTAACATAAAGTAACTAAAATCATACATACAAAGTAACACAAGTAAATGAGCAACTCGGACTCCACTAAAAACTGGGAGCATGGACCAGGTGCACCGGTAGGGTAAGCGTTCTCTGCTTTTCTAGAAATACCCGCCGAGTTGCTCATAAAAAGTCAAGTCCGGGGTAGACAAACGAGGAAAGGGAAACTATGACCCATTGAATAAATCAGTTTTCATGGTGCAGATGGATACACCATAACGATCCATGATGACGACCATAAAACTTCTGTAGTGATGAGTTCAATCTTGTCGCAACATAACCCTGTTCCAGAAGCCTATTTGTTAGAGTTCTAGCGCGATACAAAAAGTCTGCGTAGTTTCGGCAAGCCCTGGCATAACCTATGAGTTGTGATATGAACACTCCATACGCAGGAGCCGAAGGAATGTTGCCACAGATGAAAGGAAAGTAGACAATTCTGAATGAAAAATCATCACGTTTGTCGTAAAGTTTGGTCAATAGTTTTCCTTTACTATCGATTTCTAAGTGTAGGTCAAGATATGAGGCTGACTTCACAGTGTCTGTAGTATCCTTTATCAGTCGGAATCGAATAGCTTAAGTAGCTGTTCTTCTGATGAGGCCATAAAGAAGAAAAAATTTTTATCCATGAGTGTTTATTTATATCATAAAAATAAACTAAGAATATCAGCAAAATAAATAGATGTCCGGAGGTATTCTACACTGTGGATTTCAATTTGAATAAGTAGATTCTTCTAATATTGGCATCCTTCTATATAAATTTTGGAGTTGTAGTTAAACTCTTGCTTTGTAATGCCATCGTCATCTGAAATATGATCGATTTAGTATATCATGCCACAAACTTACAATCCACTACATTTACTACATAAAAGATGCCATGTTTGTTTCTCTTCTGTTTTTTGCTTTTTTTTGTTTTTGTTTTTGTTTTGTTTTGTTTTGTTTTGTTTTGTTTTTGTGTTTGTTTTTGTTTTTGTTTTTGTGTTTTTTTGTTTTTTTTTTGTTAGGTTTTTTTTTCTTCTGTTGTTGACATGACTTTGTTAAACGACTGCTTACATGCCTTCAGTACTTTATCTAGTGTAATATTCCATAAGTCTGATTTTTTTGTTTAACTAAGGGGACGACTATTTGATTATGAAGAGGGAAAATCGGCTGGCATATTTTTTTGGGGTCACATAGTTTATTTCCAATCCAGACTCTCCCCCCCCAAAAAAAAACAAACAAACAAAACAAAACAAAAAAAATGCTAGTCCCCCTCAGAATCAAATGGTCGTCCCCTTACCAGTATCTGAGAAATTCTGGCGATCGTTTTGTTTAAATCTGCATTCAGTATAATGTTTGTTACATCCTTGTCTCTTTTTAAGTAAACCATAACGGTCTCATCAAACTATTTAAAGGTTAAATTACGATTAAATATAATCTATGCATAATTTAATGTTTCCAAGAAATTATGAATAAAAATGATTAATTTTAAATAAAAAGTAAAAAGTGTGACTTACTTCTGTATGAGTTCAATGCCTTGTAAAGTCTGTTGCCAAGAGGTTGGTTGTTTCTGAACAGATTTTGCATTTCTGGTTTTGTAATGACCCCATCCTGGTTAATGTCGTAGAACTCAAAGAAACACGGAGAGGCCTTTATAAAAATATGGAACAATGGCTACAAAGAAAACAAAAGTTTTTTTTAATTATTAAAGATCTAGAACTAGATTCAACACCCAAATAAAAAAAGTAGATTTAGTCCTAAATTCCCCATGACCTAATATTTGTATATTGATTAAAACATAATTTACCCGGTACGTCTTGTCCAGAATCTTAACAATAGTCATGCTTAGGATGATCTAGCTGTGAGAATACGATACTTAGTAATTAAACTTTTGTTCGGGGAAGGAGGGGGGTGGTCGATTGTCATTGTGAAGTTGGCGGATTTTATTGAACGTTTGTTAAAAATAAAGCTGGTCTGTTTGTGCATAAAAAGCGCATATCTGTACAAACAGTAATCTCAAATAAACGGTTTCAGGTATTTAATCATTGGATAATGGACTTTTTCGGTGGAGGACAGTTGATCATCATGTTTCGAACAAGCAAGATTCGAACAGCGTCTGACGTTCGAAATTCATTCTAGACACTGCAGCCCTCTCAGAAAATCGCAAAAATCTTACAATATCGGGTTTACGCGACGGTATCCGATTGTCAAACGACGTATGATTTGAATGATGCCCGAGAATTTCGAAAGGACTGTATGCAGCGGCGAGTAAGATAGAAAACAAACGTCTGTTGATGTTCATATGAGCTAATGGGCCCATACGTACGAACAAGTATCTAATTTATTTATAAAAATGCTTTGGTGCTTGTTTAAGATTATATTTGACATCTCAACAATATAAAGTAAAAGTGATATGTGGTAACAATGCCCGTAGTACTATGACTAATATTAATCACAATTTCAATCAAAATACTAACACTTTGAGTGTTTCAGTCATTTAACTACATGATCTGTTCTTTTATAACAGTCATTTAACTACATGATCTGTTCTTTTATAACAGTCATTTAACTACATGCTCTATCCTTTTATAACAGCCATTTCAATACATGATCTGTTCTTTTATAACAGTCATTTAACTACATGCTCTATTCTTTTATAACAGTCATTTAACTACATGATATGTTCTTTTATAACAATTCATTTAACTACATGATCTGTTCTTTTACTAAAGTATTTATATACACTGGAATAAAAACACCAATTGTTTGGCAAAAGCGTACCCAACAAACAGACTGAAGATAAAGCAGGAGAAGCCAGTACTGATTTCTGACTTTTATTAACAGAATGTTAAATGGAAATATATCGTTTCGATTGCTTACCCTTTGTACCGATCGCTTGAATTTGACACTAAACCCTGCTTGTACACCAAATTTTCCACCTTTACCAACACTTCCACCTGCCGAAAACTTCCAATTCCCCATAGTGTGAGACAGTTTTAGGTCAACCTTGGGTCCTTTTGACCCATTCGAAATATTTCCACCGAGTTCCCATTGAGCATTGTAACCAGAGGTCAGACTGAACACAACGACTAATATAGCATTCAAATTCTGAAAATATAAATGTTTTGTTTTTTAAATATAATTGTTTTGTCGGAAATTGTCTTTAGTTAGGTTTTTATGATTTCATATTTCAAAATAGGTAAAATGACAAAAATTTTTAAAAAATGTTTGAACTTTATATATGATCATTTAATAGTACCCTTACCATGTTACAGTTTTTAAAAAAAATGTACTGACTGTAGTAAACGAACACACTTGTTTTTATACAACTCAAGTTCCTATAAAAACTTTTCAAAATAGTATGTCTTTACGTAAAAGGGTGCAGAAATGTCATTGTTTGATAATTAACGTAACCACAAATGTCAGAAAGGGCTTCTGGGTTTCTTACTAAAAATAAGAATAAAATTTTCGGATCTACGAGTTTCGTAAGTAGTTATAACCAAACGGATAGTTTAATAAAAAAACTAAAAAAAAAATAATTAGCTTATGAAAAACTGTGAATTGTGGATATTTATTTTTTGTATCATGGTAGTATTACACCTTTATGAGTACCTTCTGACTTATCTGGCTGTTTGATGTAAGATTTGAAAACAATTGTCATAATTTATCTCATTGTATCCTACGACTGTTTTGGTAATAAACCTTGTCAAATTGTATGACGTGATTTTTTTAAGGTAAACAAAAACACAAAATTGTAAACTGTTTTTTTTAATCAGAATTAGGATGGCTAGTCGTGAACGGTGGAAATAAATATAAGAAAACTAAGTTTTCATAGAACAGGGTGGGTTTACACATACCAAGTTTTTGGTTAAGGAGTGGTGCCAATGTTTTTATAAATGGTTTTCTATTTTCTAAACATTCTGTATTGATATACCTTGCATTGCAATGCACTGAAAATGAATATTTCAGTGGCACGCAACTGTCAAAAAACCTCATTTTTCTAACACTCTATTGACAAATCTCAGTGCATCCAGTGAAGCAGAGAACAAATAATGGTCTTTTCAAATAAAGAATGTGTAACTAAAAATGGACGTCGGACCGAAGCTCAGCAGTAACATAAACCAAACTGGAGGTTACGGCTTAAGATCAACTAATCAGGATCAGATCGTCAACTGCCGTTTTTTGTAAAAACATAACAGAAATGTAACTACTCACAGCTTCTTCCAACTCGGTTCATCCAACCCACGAAAACATTGTATAGCCAATATTGGAACCTGTTTCAGGGCTGATCCTACGAAACTCGAAAGGGTCTAGTCAATGTCGTGAAACCTCTTCATAGCAGCTGATCAGAATACTATGATGTCCAAAACTTTGATGCTTTCCAAAGATATTTTTATCAAGCCACGTCACTTTCTAAGCCATACTATCGTTTAAGTCACCCGTCTGATCAGTTTCACTGAAATATCAAGAATTATCTGTCGCGAAAAACAAAGATAACTTCAAGCTACGCGTATTATCGCGACCTATTTATCAAGGTCACGCCATTCTCACACCTGTCGTGGTTGTTGAATAAATAAGGAGAGGATATAAAGGTAAACATGAGAATGTTATTGGTGTCTTGATGGGCAGGTCAGTCTACAAAATGGGTTACAGCTAACACAAAAATTCTCAGCAATGACAATTTTATACATTTCACAGATTTGGCATATCAGCGAATGATTTTTGCGTAAACAGTGAATGCATTTAATCTTGTTAATAACATAATGCGGATTAGTCAGACTTGGGGAGTCGTTTGTTATGTGCGTGTAGCGCGTAAGGACAAGGATACTGGTATGGAACGCCTAAACTGTTTGATGAGATACACATTTGTTTACGTGTTGTCAACTTTATATTACTTGCTGTGGTTTTATAATTACATGTGGTCATTTTGTATTTACGTTATGTAGGAACATCTTTACATTATGTCGATTTGTCTTTACGTTCTGCCATTTCGTCTTTACGTTCTGCAATTTTGTCTTTATGTTATGTCGTTTTATGATTACGTTATGTCAACACATATTTACGGTATGTGAATTTATCTTTACGTGCAGTGGTTTTCTTATAACGTGAGGTCGTTTCATCTTTACAATATGTCCATCTCTAAATACTTTATGTGCATTTTCTTTTCTTTACGTGCAGTGATTTCTTCTTTACGTGATGTGGTTTCTTCTTTACGTGATGTGAACAAAAATTTCATGATGACGTGTGATCCCGGAACTTTTCGATCCGGTGTAAACTTCAAATCAGTCCGTAAAAGGCAAAATACAGGGACTGTTTTATTTGTACGCAAAATTACGGCGAGGGGTCTTGGTGGGGGGGGGGGTCGCTCAAGGCCCCCAGTGAGTCATTGAATTAAACAGTTATTTCATCTTTAAAATGTGTGTTTTTATTTTTTTACTTTTTCCGAAAATACGCAACTGCGTATTTGCGTATAGGCAGCTACGACCCTGAAATAGACGTCACAACGCCGATTAGAAAAATGCTGAACGAAATACACTTGGGTAGTCTATCCAGTCACCTTAGAGTATTTATTCTATACTAAAAATAGCTTATTTGTTATTGCGTTCAATATCATCGCAATTGATACACCTGGGACTCTGTTGATGACTTGTGGCGATTTTCGTAGTCAGAATATATTTTTTTTTAATTCCAAAAACATGGGAATTTCGACTCCCGCGAAAATTTGCATAAATTCGACTCTACAAGTTATTGCGCGACTTATTATTTTAGTGTGCCAAAATATAAAGCTTTCCATAGCTTTATGATGACAAACGAAGGAAAAGACTGGCCGGAACCCAATCACAGCTTTCCGTTTTTTTTCCAAATACGGAATTAGGACTTGCCAGCGCCTGGCTTTGGTATAGTGATATAATAAAAGCCCAGTACGCCATAAAGTTAAAAGGCAAAAATCGAAACACATAACATAAGAATTAATGTATTATAATAAAAGAGTGCCCGAGTACTTTCGGAATCTGGTACAGCTACTTTCACTTTCAACAATAGTAGTTAAAATCAAACTTCTGGCTTTAAGCAACAGTTTCCAGGCAAAATGATGTTCGCAACACCATCTGACTTCTGAAAATATGTATTTTGTTTGTCGTGGGGCCAACAGCAAGATGGCAGACAGCGCCTAAGGTCTACGTTGAGGGCTGCTTGCTGTCTTCCGTAGAGGATTTCAAATTGTTGCTGGTTTGTGAAAATTGTGTCACGTAAACTTATTCCACCATATCTTATTGACATAAGAAAGACGCAGCATTAAAAGCTCGCTAAGATCTATCAAACGTATCTTAGACTAGAGGCTCACATGGTACTCAAATGATACTCAGCCACCATAAAGGGTAGTATAACAATATTGAAAATTTTCGTTGAGGTCAATGTTCTGAACCTTTAAGCAAGCAAAAGCTTTGCTGTACCTGCAAACGTTTTTTTTTAGGGGGGGGTGCAAAAACATGAAAAAAAAGCATAAATTAATTTTAAAGGTCCTTAGCACCTACAAGGTGTCATCAAACAATTTTTTTTACCTCTATCTGCAAGTTTTCATTCTAGTGGGCAAAAATATGATTTTTCGCCTTTAAGGGGCCATAATCCCTTAAAGGGTTAATATGATACTTTTGATCCAATGGACATTTTTGTAGAGCCATAACCTCTAAAAGGGGACATCTCACGACTTTGACCTTTGCACATTTTTGTAGAGCTCATTGAAGTGAACATTTAAGCAAGCAACAGCTTCTCTCTAACTGCAATGGTTTTCATTCTATAGGGCAAAAACATGAAAAAAAATGCTAGTCTTCTGACAACAACCCAAGGTTCTTGTAGTGCTCTTCAAGCTGAAGATGATAGGTTGCAAAGATTTTAATTATCTGCTATACTTTTTGAAATATAAGCATAAAGCTGCAGTGTGATCCCCTATTCTATTTTTAGAAACAGCAAAAGCCATGTTTTTTTGCTGCATCAAATATTGAAACACAACTTTTGTGGTGAATATTCAGAGGACCAATCATATAAAGTTTCATTTAATTATGTTCAGGAGTTTCTGAGAATTTTTTTTTTTTAGAAATTCAGCAAAAATCAACTGAAAAATCGATTAAAGGGAAATACATGTTAAACGCTTCATCAGACAATTTAGCCCTGAAATCATTATAGCAGATTTTGATGAGCTAATCGCTTTTGTAATGCTGACTTTTTCTCTAGCTCATACGGTTTTCAAAATTTAAGGCAAAAACAGCAAAAATTGTCAAATTTGAGAATTAAGGGGCAATAACGTCAATAAAGGGTAATCGTACAACTTCCAGCCAAGAAGGTTGGTTGCTTCAGATTTCCTCTATTTCTCTTATAATTTTTGAAATATAAGCAAAAAACTGTAGTCTGAACCCCCTGTTCTTTTTTTAGCCATGTTGACCATGTTTTTTGACAGATCAAAAATTAAAACACAACTTGTGTGCAGGACACCTTACGGATCAATCATACCAAGATTCATTCATTTCTGCTTGCTAGTTTCAGAGGAGAATATTTTTGGAAAATTGTTAACAGATGAAAGTCGCTGACAACCACAGATGACAATGAATGCCACATAATAAGAAGAGCTCACCTGATAATACCTTCTTGACGCTACAATCAGGAAACTTCACCCACCTATGTTTGATGGACTGTTAATTTTTGGCACTAAATGTCCAATACAACCACATAACCGTAACTTCAACCACCTATGTTTGTCAGACTGTTATTTTTTTGCACTAAATGTTCCATACAACCACATAGCCAATAACAATTGTCCGGCGTCAGATCCCTCAATCTCATTAGATTTCAGATTTCACACAATACGTATGCTATTCTGTGGGAGTTTAGAAGGTCCCTGGTAAAAATATATGACTTGTCATTTTTTTAATCATGATATAAAATACTTAAAACTTTGTTGAAATGAACTTTGTTCTTCAAAGCAAGTTGACATGATCACAAAAAACTCTTCGAAAGGCAGCTTTACAATGAAGTGCATACCTCACTGAAAACAATTCTACAATTAATTTTCTCATTGAAGACAAAGTTACCATGAATAATGTATCCCTGATTTCTTAACAACTGCAGTTAAACTAAATTAAAATCTAAAGCAATCTTTATTTAAATTTCTACTACTTGTAGAACTTTCAACTTAATCACAATTAACTTTGCCTCTCCATATTTTTTCCAACAAATTCAGTTTTACCAACTTGAAATTTACTTTCTACCTCATGTTTCTTATCAAAGGCAGTTCAACTAAATCAAAATTTTAAGCAGAACAACATGAATTAAAATACAATTAAAACTGTTCCTCAGTTTTCATACCAATCAAAGACATTTGAATTAAATAATCAAGCTGTTCTAAATTTAAACAAATCTTTGACCCTATAAACCTTAGGTTTCTGATCAAAGGCAGTTCAACATAATAAAACAATAAAGTATCCTCAGTGTAAAATCGAAAGTGTTAATAAATTGTTTTATAGTACAATCTAATCATTTTAATTGAAAAGTTAGTACGTTGAAATAACAATTAATTTAGCAAAGTTGATAATACATGTATAACAAGTAAACTAAGTTGATATATCAAGTGAACTACGTTTTTGGAACAAGTTAGTTAGTTGATATAACAAGATAATAAGTTGATATAACAAGTTAGTAAGTTGTTATAACAAGATAAAAAAAAAGAGCTTCACATGGTACTAACGGGCTTCCGTATTTTTTCTAATCGGCGTTGTGACGTCTATTTTGCCTTTTACGGACTGATTTGAAGTTTACACCGGATCGAAAAGTTCCGGGGTCACACGTCATCATGAAATGTTTGTCCACATCACGTAAAGAAAAGAAAATGCACATAAAGTATTTAGAGATGCTCATAACGTAAAGATGAAACGACCACACGTTATAAGAAAACCACTGCACGTAAAGATAAACCCACATAACGTAAATATATGTTGACATAACGTAATCATAAAACGACATAACGTAAAGACAAAATTACAGAACGTAAAGACGAAATGGCAGAACGTAAAGACAAAACGACATAATGTAAAAATGTTCCCACATAACGTAAATACAAAATGACTACGTGTAATTATAAAACCACAGCAAGTAATATAAAATTGACTACACGTAAACAGATGTGTATCTCATCAGACAGTTTAGGCGTTCCATATACTGGTGTCGAACGTCAAGGTGTGATGACATGACTCTATGTTTTCGTCAGGGTATTGTGACATGACTCCATAACGCAGTAACCTACATTATTATGTAATATCGAAATAGGAATTTAAATACGCTATTGAAGACTATAAATAACAGAAAGAAAAGTCATCGAGGAGGGGTTGTTTCTGTGATTAGACGGTATAAACTAAGAACATTTATGAACTAATCAAGCAATCAATTTTTTGCGCGTAATATTTCGATTAATATTTCAGATTAAATAAATATATTAAGCTGGTATTCGTTCTGTATTATACCACAGGGACTTGGTCACACTAAAATATGCTGACCGGCTAGTATATACTAGTCGGGCTGCACATTAATATTTGATGGTGGGAGCAAGCCCCTGTGATTATACCAACGAATGGTGCATGGTAACTCCATATCTAAGAGAAACTAAAATAGTTCAAAGGGTTAATTTTAAACAGATTTAAAGAACGTCTCTTCGACATAAATTGTCCTGTAAATTTGACACAGCTGGACGGTAATTTCCCCTAGTACGAAATGCAATTGGTAGTCTTTCAAGTAAGCAGAGCGAATTACATAAATAGAATTATCAGTACACTTGTACTGAAATATGTATGTAAATTATTTGACTATTTTTAGCATTTGAACGCATCATGAACAATCACACAAGTGGAACAGACATGAAATTACTTGTCTTACTTATAGATGGGTTCCGTTGGGATTACTTTAACAAACAAGGTTTGGAATTGGCAGGATTTAATCAGTTGTTTCGGCAAGGTGTCAAGGCGGAATGTATGGTTCCAGATTTTCCTTCTTTATCATATCCCAACTACTACTCTATTATGACGGGTAAATATCTTAAGTACACTGGTTTGTATCCCGACATATCGATCAAACTGATCTTTGATCATTATAGGTCACTAATCGAATGGCAGTCGATTGATGAGACCTGTTAATCGAACACTTGATGATCAAACTCTCTGATCGACGATTTTTATGCGTTAAAAGTGATCGAATTTATTGATTTGTGATCGTTACCATATTTACTTGTTGTTTATTAGTCTGGAGTAATTCAAAATATCTGAACAATATTCTTCTTGTCTATTTCAATGCAGTTTGATAATGCAATTATTTGCCTCAAAAATATGTTTTTTATGAAACTAAACTAATTACTAATTGATAAAATTTCGAAAAGAAATTTTTGAACAAAGTCGTCGATCAGATTCTTTTTGGGAGTTTGATCGACAAGCGTTCGATTAACAGAGTGGACCAATCGCTTACCATTTGAATTGTGACCGACGGATGATTGATCAGTTTGACCGTTACCGATTAGTAATATTTGTAATGTCGGGTATGTATTTGTTGAAAAAAAAGACATGATGATTGCTGAAGTATACATATGTCACAGAAAAAGTAACTGAAATGAACAGTAGCATCTTGTTACTACAGAGGCGTGAATTATCAACATGTGATCGATATTTGTTTTTGTATTTTGTATTTTGGTTGTGTTTTTTATCCATTACCATCACGGAGTTGAATGGCAAAGTGATAGAATCTAATTTCAGTTCATTGCAAGAAAGGCATGCAGATAGTATCTAATTTAATATAATGGACGGTTTGAATCGATACATTTTTTGTGGCCAGGTTTACACGTGGAGGATCATGGGTTCTATGGAAACTATATGTACCATGAAAAGAGTGGTAGTTTCTTCAACATGGATATGAAAGACGATGAGTCCCAATTACCTATGTGGTTTGAAGGCGCTGAACCACTTTGGATTACTGCTGAAAAACAGGTTGTTTTCAGATTTACAATGTGATTTTCGCCGAGTTTGTACTAATTATATTATGTGCTTTATTAGCCGATAAAGCTAATACAAAATGTGTTCTGTCCCGGCTTCATATCACAATTTCCATGTTTGTTTTCAAATCCTTCTTCAACTCCACTTTCGTTCAATTACTCCTTTTGAAATAAAAGATGTGGAAAATACGAGGAATTATGGAAATAAAACTGATGAGACTTTTTTTTATGAAACCAAGTCTTTTTTAAGCTGTTGATCAATATTAAATTCTCATTCAGCAATCTACGGAATTTTCGGTCGGTTGACCATTGCTGTACTGTATCATAGTAAGCCAATAGTGAGGGATGGACGGAGGGTGTCAGCATGCTACTCTTAAATATTTGTTTTAAATAGTCTTTATCGTGTCTCTGTAGTAATAGATTGAATTTGATAACCAAAGAATGTTCCAGGCAGTGACACCAATACATTATTACAGCTGCCATCCAATTCATCATTACGAAGTAATGAAAATCTTTTTAAAAAGGAATTAGCGATAGACTTTTGGAGAAAAATGACGAAGATGATATATGTGCTGCGGACAGGTGTTAAAAAGTGCTTTAGTTTTCGAGTTAAATGGGCCTTGAGGGTATACGGCTATATCATACTCAATAGAAAGATGAATCAGTGTAGTTTTTGAATTTCGTACTTATCAAAGTGAAAAATGGTAAAGTTTTCAGCTATTTTTGCATAAATCAGAGTGGGTTCGAAGATCAGTCGACCCCAATACACTTTGATAAGTAATTTGAGTGAAATCGTTAATTGTAGGTATCGAAAAACAAGTCCCATGTAAAGATCACATGTCATAATCGTACAAAACTGTGTTTACCTTACATTTTGACGAAAAGACTTTCAAGATTTTGAGATTTGTTTTTGTAAAATGTCATACAAAAATCTTATATATATTAAAAAATATCAAAATATTTCGAATACACCGTTAAAGATTTAATCATGAACCAAGAATTCTTAAACGCAAAATTCCACTGGAGTGGGGGTTCATGATATGGTTGGCAATAATTTGACAATAAACTATGAACTTTGCATGGAAGCATGTGCATACATGTACATGCATGTTGTCACAATATTGATGTCTTGTGATGTTTAACTGTGCGCCAGGCTGATGTTTTTGTAATGCAATATCCTCTGCAGGGGCAGATCCGCACTTTGAAAAGGAGGGGTGCCAGCCGCGGACAATATTTACCATTTATCGTCGATTTTACACGATTTCCTTAGATTAGTAATCAGTGTTTTTGGTCGATTGATCTTTGACCCCTCCTCTAATTAATGCAAAATTGCAGAAAACTTTTCCACTTTTTAGTTAGAAAAGAAATATATGTTAAAAAACTACATTGATTTATTTTTCCATTGACATGATATAGCCGTATATCCTCTAGGCCCATTACAGTTCGACAAATCCTTAGCCGTCCGCTGCACTAATATCGCGTTAGTGGAATTGTAAATGAGGTATGAATTAAGCACAATCGTTGATAAAGCTGGTGCACTTAACAAAACAATTTGCCGTTCTCCAGATTTTTGTCACGATAACAAAGCTTTAAAGTGGTAATCATGGGAAGCAACATTCGAGCGGAAATCAGAAAAAAATATATTTGAAGAATAAAGACTAGACAGGGAAAACAGACACTCGCAACAATGAACATGAAATAACCAATATAACTCGTACAAAGAAATAAAAATGAATAAGATAACAACGTGGACTCCACTGAGAGCCTAAACTAGGTGCATTGGTACGGGAAGCTTCATCTGCTTTTTTCAAGTAGTAATTTCAAGTAGTCATACTGTGTTGAACGAAGAATTTATTTGGAAGTAACATAGTTTTAGGATAGACTTTCAATACTGTCATGAAATTCTTGGATCGACAGAACTCTTGAATATTCAAAGGTTTGAAAAGTTGGAGTGGTTTGATGATACATGTAACTACTTATATTTTGTAGGGTAAGAAAACAGCAATGATGCAATGGCCGGGTGGTCATCTCAACATTCATACTGTCCAATCTACGTTTTCCAAGGAAATGGATGATTTTACCCGATTTCCAGAAGCTTTGGAAAATTTGAAGGAGGCAATCCAGATGTTAAAAACCGATAAAATACAAATGGCAGGTATAATTTTATTAAGTCAAATACTATATTTAAAAGTTCATATTACTGTACGAAAATCTCGCATGTTAAATACAAGTTATTTGCTACAATGCACGCTGTCCATACTGCAGCGTTTAAATATAATGGACAGTTGTTTTATTCTTCGAATTAGTGAATACTAACTTATGTTTAAGTGATGTAAATAATTAACTAGTTGTCTTCGTAAGAATCATACAAAATATGAAAAATGTGATACACCCCAAAAAAAGGCTATTTATTTTCGTAATTAAGTTGTTTTATATGTCTATATTATGAAATGTGTAATTATTCATTCCAATCTGTCTGCTCTAAGGAGATAATCAACATTGAAAAATCCAATAGTTTCTATTGTATCTGAGTGTCATATACAGAGTTATCTCCCCTTAATTTAAAATCTATAGTGCATTCTATATAATATTTATCTCCTTAGATCACGGGTTACATAAATTTCTGTTTAATATGACAATGCAAACAAAATATCAAAAATAGAAATATGTAGGATTTTCAGCTATGAATCACATTTTGCATGATTCTTATCTGGAGTGCTACTTAAAATTAGCCAGTTAAAGACATTTTCGTTTAAGGGGTGTTTGTCGACGATATCGATCACGTAGGGCACAGCCATGGTCCAAATTCTGACAATATTCAAACCACAATTAAACAGACTGATGACATGATACAGTATCTTCTAAACATTGTGTCTGAGGCAGGGTTAAAGGAAGATCTAAATATAGTAATATATTCTGACCACGGCATGACGGATGTTAAAGGCACTGTGAATATATTTGACGTGATAAATGGGGATGATGTAGAGGCTACTGCAAATAATAGGGTATTTTGTGGTATTTGGCCCAAGAAAGATAGATCAGACGAGGTATAGCAGCACCTATAATGTTATTACACCTGATACTAGTTCATATACAAATCGTAACCTGTATGCTTGAAAAATGGTAGTATTTATTTTCCTGACAATCTTAACTTTAAAAAAAAGTTCTTTTTTCAGTAATTTCAAAAACTAGGTTTGGGGGTACTGAATATTCGAGCTTTTTTAAGGTATGCACTCTTAAAAGTGGAACAAGCAAATTTTAAAAAACTCATGACAGGTTAGTTTTCAATGAAAAAAAAAGAACTTATACAGACTTTAAAGCTTGCAAAATCTGAGAACAAAAATCATCATTACAAATTAGTCCATATTACTTTGAATTTTGGGACAAACAGGACAGTTTAAAGCTGTAATTGATATTACACCAACTGTATAGTTTTCTTCAGAATTAGAAATCGTATAAAACTATAATAAGAATAAAATTAGCTAAGTTTAGTAAAGGATTTCTGCACCCCGCCCCAGAAATCACATGTTCAAAATATAAACAAAGCCGTCAAACAGAAAGTTTGTATCATTCGAGTCTGATAAGTGTGTATGATAAATAGTTGCAGAAACCTGAAACGAAAATAAAAGGTGCGGACGGACGGACGGACACTATATACCTCACGCTTTTATGGAGGATTTAATAAAGAATAGGGAAAACGTCACTAGATTTATCATAATTCGGTACCATTCTAATGTCAAATTTATTACTTGAAAACTAGTATTTCCATATACTATAGCAATCACTATTTTAAAAACTGGGTAGCACTTGCCAGTGTTTTGAGCAACCCAGTTTTAAAGTCAACTACTTTGGTTAGGTATTGAACCAGATTTTAATTGTTACAATGCACAGTGTAGCACAAAACTGATGTGTGAATGTTGCTTTAACAAAGAAGACTGGCTTTTTTCATAAAAATGAAAAAAAAAAAAGATGTAAATTTATAAATTTTCATTACATGCCTGCAGATTTTTGTAGCTAGCTCTTTTTTTTCTCATAGGTGTTCAGTTCTCTCACTAAAATGGGCAACCCTCACATTGAAGTTTACTGGAGAGAAGATCTTCCCGACCGGTGGTGGTTTAAGAACAACAAAACGATTGCCCCTCTAATCGTTGTAGCTGACAAAGGATGGTTGATAGTTGATGTACGAAGTACAAGTGCTAGATCACGTTCTTCTGCTTCAATTGTGTATTTACATAGCTGCTTTACCATTAATTAAGCACACAAAGAAGACGGGTTTTATTATCACCAAGGCAGATGGCACGCCGATAAAAAATCGACTTTCCTCGAATACTTCTAAAGAAGTACGGTTGTGATTTTTCATTATTATTTGAAATGCTCACAATCAAAATATTTGCATATTTACTCCGTATTTTTTTCGGATACGTTCAGATACTTATTTATCCTCTAAAATGTGGGCATTGCATTAACTTTATGAGCATGCAAGCATCTATAGATCAAACGGAGCTAAGAAGTACATAAATTGTGGAAATAGATTAAAGGTTTTAGTACCTTTATTCTGTGTATGCTTTTTGTTTGTGTGTTGCTGTTTCTTTTTTCTTTTTGTATTTGCAAGTTCATTTCTTGGTTAAGACGGTGTGTAAAGATAACTTTTAAAATCATTTTTAAGGAAAATGGTATACCTTTATCTGATGATGGCCCTGTAAAAGGTTACCATGGATACGATAATCTAGACAGTGACATGAGAGGAATATTCTTGGCAACTGGACCAGGTTGGTACTACCATTATTAGACCACTTTAGTTTGGTTAATATATACATTTTGGATAACATATACAGTTAATAAAATGTTCATTCAGTTGTTTGCCTGTAAGTAAAAATTTTAAAATCTCTAAACACTTGAAATAAATGAAGAAGGGAATTACTGGTCGAACAATGATAAAAAAAAAAATACATGTAGTATGTTTGTCTCCGGTTCACGTATGGTGTTAATAATACAAAACCAAAATCAGAGCAATTTTCAAAGAGGGAAACAGTGAAGGTTATGAGACAATTGTTTTCTCAGTCAAAAAGATTAACAGTTCACGAACGTAAGTCGAATAGTGTACCTTAAGTTTAACTATCAGTTGTTTGGTCCCACAGACACTACAGATTAGATTGTTATTAGCATGTAAGAAATCTCGTCTGATGCCCGTCATTCTTCCTTGAGGACTTAGCTATAGTGAATTAGATTTTTAGTTTCTACAACATGCCGATAATGGTTGACAGACACAAAATATAAGTATACCATATTGTGGTGTACATCTACTTCTTCATTTTGTGTGTTAAATAGGAAAGGTTCAAACCATTTCGTAAAAAATAAATGATACTTGTTTCATTGTATTGTAACGTAAAATGTATTTTTTTTAGATTTTAAGAAAAACCATATATGTGGCCCAGTCACAGCAGTAGACATTTACCAAGTCATGTGTAAAGTTCTAAATCTCGACCCTTTGCCACACAAAGGAAGCTGGTCTAATGTTAGTAGTATATTCATATGACTTATGACCTTATATGTGCTATCCACTTATTATCTTTTTGTTGACTGCTTTAAATATGGTGCTAAAATAAATTGATAAGTTCATTTATTCGATTTTTTAATGCTGTACAATTAATTTGCGTTGTTTTTGTCTCAGTGTTCTTGAGTTGACTTTCGGATTTACATTTAAAAAATAATGTAAGGTCAAAAATGAACTGAAACAATAAGCACACCATAAAAGGCACTCACAGATACATCCAATTCTTCTAAATGAATACTTTAACAAACACTATATAGATAAAATTAGATATATACTTAAATAATGTTCACAGTTACTGAAAGCTAGCCAAGAACATATTCATTTACAATTAAATCTATTACGGACAATTGTTTAACCCAAAACAGTAATCAAGGGAACCAAGATTCGAACAGAAATCAAAAGAATATAATCCAAGGATAAAGACCAGACAGGGAAAACAGATACACACAACAAAGAACATGAAATAACCAAAAATTACATGTGCAAAGAAACAAAAGCGAATGAGCAACTCGGCCTCCACCTAAAACTGGGGGTATAGACCAGTTGCTCCAGTAAGGGTAAGCGTCCTCTGCTTCTCTAGAAACATCCCCCATTTGAATGTGCTTTATTGACTATAGCTCCGTAAAAACTGGGTGAGCAATACCATTTTTAATTAAAAACCTGCAATTGATATTATATATCAATACAATATATCAATATTTTGTAAAAAAAAAAAACTTGGTAAATGTTTTTAAACATTTGTGTTATCGAAACCCATGGTGAAAAGCTATTCTGTGGGGAATCTGTTACGTTCATTAAAATCTGACACTTTAGTGCAAATACGAGCAAAACGGGCCAGTTGTGAAATGTAAATACTGAAGGGGGGGTTCTTTAATTTACTAAGTTTTTTTCACCGTTACAAAAAACAAATGATACAAAAATATAATAACACTCGCAAATTCTAGATTAAAAGTGGTATTGATCACCCCGTTTTCACGGAAATATAGTTTATAAAGCACATTCTTTCAAATAAAGTCCAATGGGTTTACTGACTGCCCTTAATAGATTTATTCGTAAAGAATACGGTTTTCAAATTATTGTCTACTCTTAGTTTTCACAAATACAGATATTCAACCCCTAATTGCATCCCTATGTAAAAGTTATTTTTAGCCTTGTTACCTATTTAGTATTTGACGGTACTACTCCAAATCCAGTACTGGAATTATATTGACAGTATGTTTTATGCTTGGAGTTTTGGTGGAATTGTCATTCTTTAATATGTTCTGAGCTAGTTTTCAGCAACTGTGAGCGTTCTTAAAGTGGATACTAAAATCTGTATTTGTCTACATGGTGTATATTGAAGTATTCCATGGAGAGAATTGGATGTGCCTTTGATGTTTCAGTTACATTAAAGGGGTGGATAAGACTTTATAAAACTGGTTCAACACCACCGCAGATTGCATGTGCTTGTCCACAGTCAGGAGATATTGGTCATCAATGTGTCATTGTGTCGTTACATTTTGTTTTAGTTTGATTTCGATCTGTTGCTGTGGGTTCTATTACTTGTGTTGTCAGGGCCTTTCAGAGCATACTGAAAGGGTGTGCCACTATAACTGTTTTTTTTTCTAAACATGTAGACGTAGGTGAAATTTAAATGTTATTTTTTTTTAAAAGTTCGATTTATCGTCATAAAATACCAGGAAAGACAAAATCACATAGGATAAATTGGAAAGTCTCCCGTACGACTTGATGAAATGGCCAAAATTAAGGCGACCATGACTGAGTAAACGCGGTGTGCCTATCAGTTGCTTTTTGATTTTAAACTAGCTTACAGAAAAAAAAACGGTAGGTACAACTTGTTGTCTTCTTACCTCTTTGTTTAAGTGCTTGTATTTTGTATCAATCTCAAGAGTAAAATGTTTGCCCAATTTGCCAAAAAACAAACGAATTTAACAAAATTTTCTAACAGATAAGGAGTTCGTAACCCTGGGTCCACGACCGAGCTTTTCGTCCTACGCGTCAGATTTCATGAACTCGTTGAAAACATATGCATCTATACGTGAACCATAGTTTTGTTTTTAAAACAATAATGATAATTAAAAAAAAATAAATGTTAAAGAGACGCTTTTTCAAATTACGGTTAATATGTTTGTTTATACATATCTAATCACACAATACTTGGGCATTAGAGGTCGCCACCTTAAGCTAACTTATCTAGTTAGCAGATAAGGTATGTTGACAGTGCTTTTTATAACTTGAGACAAACCCAAAACCTAAACAAAGAATTAACAATTAACCAGCTTAGAACACGTGAGTAGTTTTTTCACAGCTTTCCTACAGTTTTTGTTCCATAGCTTCAATTTTATCAAAACAACATTTTATCAGACTTTCTACACGATGTTTATTTATAAAGAATAAATTCTTTGTAGTGTAAGGTAGTTGCAGATCCAGAAGGGGTGCAGGGGTTGTACCCCCTTTTCATTGGAAATGTTTGTCATTTTCATGTGTAAAATTGACAAAATATGGAAAATATTTTTTTCGGGGGAATCCCGGCTAGCACCATTCCTTAATTTTCAGAGTCTGTATCTGCCCTACAAGGTCCAATTCAAACACCCTATAATCGGCGTCACATAAATAACATACTGTTAAAATTTGAATAAAAATATTTTGTACGACTTTATTAAAACCTACCGTCGTTTACATTGTCTTAAATGACTTGCTCATTCGTTTAGCCAAACGGCTTCTCCCTAAACATTGAATCGTTAAATTCAGGTCAGATTTTAATTCTCGGTGCCAATATTTACATTGTAAAAAGTCGGCAATGTTTACAGTGATCGGGTTGCTAGTAGATGTTGTTTACGTTTAAATGGTTTGTCCAAAAAAAACCGAAGAACCCAGAATGCATTTCGGTGTTATTTCGGATATCTCGGATTTATTTTACGCGAACAACGTACAATACCGAGAAGTTGATCAAGCAGACGATTGTCACCGGAGTTCGACGGGAACTTACGAACTTCGTTTGTAAACAAATCGTCCCGTAGAAACCATCATGGCGGATATTAGTATGTGATTTTCCCGTAAGGATTTGTTACCCATGATTTAAGCTAATAAGCGACTCGTTGGTACTAACACGTCATGCATATATGCGAACTATCTTCATATTAAATAAAAGAGACACAACTCTAGCGGTAAGTCCCGACGGTTTAAAAAGTAGAGCTTCAATTCGAAAATGTGTTGTACGTGACGTCGAGTTTTTATAGTCAATCACATCTATTAAGCATTAGCATTTTTCTTCAGTATCTTATTCAGCTGTATAAAAGAAAGGTCAGAATTGACATGAAGCTTTCAATTGGAGGGAAAAAATGATGCCTTCCGCCATTTATTGACAGAAATAGCCTGTTTGATATTGAGAGTGATCAAAACTTGATTACATTAAAAAAAATATTCAGTTTACCGGCATTAATTACGATTATATCATACGCGTAACAGATACAAAAATCGTCAATTATCGACTTTTGTCTTTAGTTTTTCATAACATTCACCAAAGCTAGGAAGTGTCGGTGACAGTGTGCACTACAGTGTAAACGCTATTCATTATAGTGTATAATTTTAGAACTATTTGAACGTTCACAATATTTAGTCATGGGCGACGGCAAAAAGTTAATGGTACTTTTAATTGATGGTTTCCGATGGGACTATTTTGACCTCCCCGGTTTAAAATCATCCGGATTCCAAAGACTATTTGAGGAGGGAGTGAAGGCAGAATACCTGACCCCAGATTTCCCCACGCTGTCTTATCCTAATTATTACTCCTTGATGACAGGTAAGAAACGTTAGTCTGTATTCGAATAAGAGTTGTATAAATGATAAAAATTTTAATACAATTAAATTTTCACAAACGCTTTAATTATTCGTTTTAGTGTGTTAAGAATAAGGTTCTGGTGCCCTTTACAGTTTTTTGTAAGATGAAACATGTCAACACCAATGCTCATTGACCAGACGTTTCTATATGTCCCTCCATATCAGTTAAAAACCCGTCAACACCAATCCCCATTGACCAGACGTTTTCATATGTCCCTCCATATCAGTTAAAAACCTGTCAACACCAATTCCCATTGACCAGACGTTTTTATATGTCCCTCCACATCAGTTAAAAACCCGTCAACACCAATCCACATTCACCAGATGTTTTTATATGTCCATCCATGTCAGTTAAAAACCCGTCAACACCAATGCCCATTGACCAGACGTTTTTATATGTCCCTCCATATTAGTTAAAAACCTGTCAACACCAATGCCCAATGACCAGACGTTTTTATATGTCCCTCCACATCAGTTAAAAACCTGTCAACACCAATCCCCATTGACCAGACGTTTTTATATGTCCCTCCATATTAGTTAAAAATCTGTCAACACCAATGCCCATTGATCAGACGTTGTTATATGTCCCTCCATATTAGTTAAAAACCTGTCAACCCCAATCCTCATTGACCAGTCGTTTTTACATGTCCCTCCACATCAGTTAAAAACCTGCCAACACCAATGCCCATTGACCAGACGTTTTTAAATGTCCCTCCACATCTGTTAAAAACCTGTCAACACCAATCCCCATTCCCCAGACGATTTACATGTCCCTCCATATCAGATAAAAACCTGCCAACACGTTTTATATGTCCCTCCATATCAGTTAAAAACCTGCCAACACCAATGCCCATTGACCAGACGTTTTTATATGTCCCTCCATATCTGTTAAAAACCTGTCAACACCAATCCCCATTCCCCAGACGATTTACATGTCCCTCCATATCAGATAAAAACCTGCCAACACGTTTTATATGTCCCTCCATATCAGTTAAAAACCTGTCAACACCAATCCCCATTCACCAGACGTTTTTATATGTCCCTCCATATCAGATAAAAATCTGTCTAAACCGAACAAGTTCTACATCAGTGCAGATAGATTCGTATCTGTATATGTAACCACCTTTCAAATGATCCATTGGTTACATACTACGTTTTCTATTCCATTACATTGACAGTATCGTAAGAATAGGTGAAGACAGTTTCTTAAGAGGTTGAAATTCTGTCAGTATTGCATCAAAATACATTTACATTGTAAAAACATCTCTTGTTCTTTCTATGTTGGAATTGACAAAATGTGAAATTTTAGAATGTTGTAATAGCCAGAAGACACCACATTAGAAAGTAACATGCCTGCAAACGTGTGTAGATCGGAATTTTTTATGACCGTTAAATGAGATTAACATTTACATTTAGGATTGCACCCTGAAGACCATGGGTTCGTTGGAAATTTTATGTATAATAAAGAGCTCAATCATAGTTTCAATATCAACATGGACACAGAAGAATCGAATTCTTCGCATTGGTTTGAAGGTGCTGAGCCTCTTTGGATTGTGGCAGAAAAACAGGTGAACCAAAGTTAATCATGATGACTTTATGGCGATCAAAGAAATTTTAACGATCAGTTAACATGACGGAAGCACTATGAGTTCACTTTGTAGACAACAACAAAAAAGATTTGTTCATTCAAATTCAGTTAAAGTGACCCAATAGGGACGGAAAAACGGCCAGACATTTTGAACACTGAAAACAATTTAAATGATTTAATTTATATAAAAAAAAAACAAACAAACAAACAAAGTTTGAATTACAAGAAAACGCATTAGATAGCTCTTGATAAGTTGATTTATGTCCTGTACGAAATTTTAAACATGCACAGTGTATTTTGGTAGTGAATTACGTTACATCTGGACACCCATGTTGAATAATAATAGTTTCATCATACAATTATTCAAAACTGCGCTTCAAATGATATCATTCGATAGATAAGTAATAAATTCACAACAAGAAACAAATATTCTGTTCAGAAATTGTTATCTTTTTTAAGATACTCTATATTTTATAACATCTAGTAAAACAAAAAAATAAAACAAAATGAAATTGAAAACAAGTTTCCTTTATTATTCTTTGGAAACATAATTAGCAAAAGATGAAGGCCAATTTAGTAGCCTATTTCCATCCATACATCTTTTAGGTGATACATAGAAAACAATTGTGCATTCAAATCCAATTGGAATGTTTATTATTAGCTAAACGGGAAAGACCGACTTTGTAACGTAATTCACTTATAACAGTATAATATAGTAGTATACTGTAGTATATAATCCATTGCAATATTTTGGCAAGTAAGATTTTAAAAAAATCATATCTGTTAAGTTTGTCATTTTATATACCCCACATGAAATAGAAGTCTTTAGTTGCATAAAAGGAAATGATAATGGTATACTTGGTTCGATCAATTGTTTAACATATTAAAACACATATTTCTGGTATACTTTCAAAGCATAAGATGTTTGATCAGCGAGTAATCTTCTAGCAGAAATAATTATAATAATGTCAAAATTAAAATGTAACGTAATTCACAGAAACAACTTTTCGCTGATATTGTAACGTCACTTGAAAGAGTGATCAAGCTAGGGAACCAAGATTCTAGCGGAAATCAAAAGAATGTAATCCAGGGACAAAGACCAGACACGGAAAACAGACAAACACAACAAAGAACATAAAGTAACTAAAATCATACATACAAAGTAACAAAAGTAAATGAGAAACTCAGACTCCACTAAAAACTGGGGGCATGGACCAGGTGTACCTGTAGGGTAAGCGTCCTCTGTTATTCTAGAAACATCCGCCGACCTGCACATAAAATGTTAATTCCAGGGTAGACGTTAGAGGAAGGGAAAACTATGGCACGTTGAACAAATCAGTTTTCATGGTGCAGATGGATACACCGTAACGATCCATGAGTGCATGATGACGGCCATAAAACTTCTTTAGTGATGATTTCAATTTTGTAACAATATAACCCTGTTGCAGAAGCCTTACTGTAAGAAGTCTGGTGCGATAAAAAGTCTAAGTAGTTACGGCAAGCTCTGGCATAACGTATGAGTTGTGATATGAAAACTCCATACGCAGGTGCTGAAGGGATGTTGCCACAGATGAATGGAAAGTTGACAATTCTGAATGAAAAGTCATCACGTTTGTCGTAAAGTTTGGTCAATAGTTTTCATTTACCATCGATCTCTACGTGTAGGTCAAGATACGAGGCTGACTTTACATTGTCTGTTGTATCCTTTATCTCAAGATCTTTCGGGGTAGATGCAATGTATCAAATCCAAGAAACTAGAATTGTTTAAAGATAATACATCATCTATATATATTCCTTGTTTTCAAGTGATCGGAATAAACGAAAACAAAAAATAATTTAACTATATCAGTTCACGAAGAAGCTTACATATCGTGCTCATTTAAATTCTTGCAATGATTAAATCGTTTTTGAATGACTTTTGATTTTTGAAAGGTATTTCTATTTTGGTTTAGCATTAATTTAATGATTCTCACGACAAGTTGTCATGTAAAACCATTTTCTGTAATCAAAATACACAGTTTATGAACAGGTGAATTACGTTACACCGTAATATATATCAATGCTCGATTTATATATCATACATAGCAATATGCTATTGTCAAAACATCTTACCAATACATGTATTCTCCGTTTCTAAGTTAAATTAAACTGAAAATTGTTAATATCTAAGTAATTGCACTTAACAGAAATTAAGGACACCTACGACTAGAGGGAATGTTTACATCAGGAACGCCTTTACAATTGTTCCCGCGTCACAACTTCCTTTCTAAAGATGCCCGTATGATAGGCGATATAACTGATAATGATTTATAGTCAATTTGTTTAGAGAACATTGTTTTTTATCCGTTTAAAAGAAATTACCCTAACATAATTCACTGTAACGTAATTTTATGGAATTTATTACCCAGGATGTGAAAAAAATATGTAGCACCTGAAAAATCTGTTTAAGAGTCATTTATGACTGACATTGGTGTGTGTATAATTAAGAATATGGAAAGTTTGCTACTACCATTAATAGATACAAGAGATACCAAAACGTAATTCACAATTAAATGCACATTTGGAAAAAAGATAAAAATCATGTAATTTTTTTTCAATAAAACCATTATCCTTTACCTGTGAATCATTCATTTTCTTAATGTTTATTATTTTATGGTATTTTTTCCTCACATAAACTACCATATGTGTCAGTTACATTAGTAGTTAATGTAATTCATTGTGTTTCATGGGACATCCGTATATTGTTGAAAAAAAATTAAATCGTTTTCGATGTAAAAATAACTGTTCAAATTGCGTTTTCTAGCCAATTTTCCCCCTAGAATTCTTATTGGGCGTTTTTCATTTGGAGTATTTTATATTTTTCTATGATTTTTTTTAGGGGTACCCTAATTTGTGACATAGGGTTTTTGCCGATTGAGTCTTACATATTTATCATTTTTGTTTAGTGAACCCGATCAATGCCCCGTAAACTATGTTTTTACAATCTGGCATAACCCTGATAGTAAATTGAACCCAAAACTATATCAGCAAATAGCTTTTTGTCTGAAAATAGCTTGTGACTACGAAAATTTGCTTTGGCGCACTTTAACTGAATTTGAGTGGGATGAGTTACATGTATAATTTATTTAAATGATCAGAAAACTTTATCATAGAACAAAATAATTCGTGTAGTAACTTTCAAGCATTCACCTTAGTGTCAACAGTTCAAATAACTGTATAACATGTTCATATAGACAAGTAGTTTTGAAAATATATATTACATTATCTTCCCTGTATCAATTTGATCCGATGGAGCAGTGTAGCGAATAGAGTCGTCACATTCTGGGATGTTTATATATATATTGAATCTCCAATAATAAAATAAACTTAAAAAATAAACTTTAGGGTAAACGTTCTTATTTTCTGGAATGGCCTGGAGCACATGTACCGAACAAAGGCATAAAACCCACTTTGTGTGATGCAAGGGATACCATAAAATTTCCAACTATCCAGGATATGATGAAAAATTTCCGGAAAGCATTTGCTAAGTTCAAGGAAGAAGAAATTGACCTAGCAGGTATGTTGGAAGTCTTTAATTGTATACCAGAACAGTTGTTCTTCCTCATTAAATGATTTTTCAGAAGTCTACTGTATTGAATATAAAGCAACATAAAACAACAAATTGCATGGAGTTCCATAAAAAAGGGATTACGGGATTTCAGAGTCAATCTAAACCATGTCGAACATTCCTATTGATGAAAACTCACATATCAGTGAAAGCGATTATAAAGGGGCAAATGAAATACGAAATTTTCACTTTTAATGCAAAATTGTGTCTGCCCCTAAAATGAAATATCTCACAACATCCAGGTAAACAAAATATGCTGTACAATTTCTGTAAAACTAACAAGAGTTTTTGTGGTCTTTTTCGAAGACGTTTTTACAGCAAAATAGCTTACCATACATGTCTGTTTAAGGTGTGTACTTGTATTCTGTGGACAAAGCTGGACACATGCATGGACCGAATTCCAAACAAATTCTAGAGGTAGTTAAGGAAACAGACAAAGCAATTGATCAGATGCTAGACATGATTAAAGAAAGTGAATTGCAAGACAAAGTCAACATAGTAATATTTTCGGACCATGGCATGACAGAGATTTCTGAGAATAAGACAATCGATATTTCGTCATATTTAAATGCTAATGACATCGAAACAATAAAAGACAAAGGCCCAGTTTGCAATATATGGCCAAAAGAAGGAAAATTAGATAAGGTAGACTCACGGTTATATATATGACAGTTCTAACATCGTTGGGAATTTTTCAGATCTTTATATATAAACATATATATACATACATACATACATATATATAAATGCAAATTTTAGAATTGAGATGGGTCCTTCCCACATGTCTATAATTGCATGAATCTCATTTCTTGTTTCTTTGTACACATAGTGCAATCACATATCTTAGTCATACGCTATAAGACTTCGTAGTTGCGCGGCGTTTTTAATTTGGATGTTCATATGTGAAGATTATATAGCTTAGTTTTTGATAGTCCAGTGTACTTTTTATATTTACCATCATTTTCAACGTCACTCGCTATTTCTTAAGTGTATGTATTTGAAAGCCATAAAACATTATATATGAATTTATATACTGCATGGCATGTTAAATTGTAGGTGTACAGAAGTCTAAATTGCATCAACAATCCACACATTGCCATTTTTAAGAAAGAAGACATTCCTGAGAGACTTCACTATTCAAAACACAGGCTCATCTCCCCGATAGTTGTCGTTGCTGATCTCGGTTGGTATATAACTATAGTAAGTTTTGGACATGGCGTCATTCGGGGACGGTGAACAGGGACATGGACCATTGAGTAAAGTAGAAGTAGGAATGAAGGGTGTGGAAACAGGATGTACAAGAGTTGGAACCGGGAGTAAAGTGGGTGGGGGTTCTTATTTCAATTAAGATAATGATGTTGCGCCTCTGTCATACATCACTATTCAAGTATAAATATTGCCAACAGTTTTACATAATACTTTAAAGGAATTATCATTGGTTGGTACTCTGTAAATAACGAGATTTCATTTCTTGTTTATGTGAAGAGTTAAGTTTATAAGACAGAATTTTGATATGAATGATATGTTTTCATTAAGAGCATGTATATATGATTTCAGTTAAGAAAAAAGTGCCAAGAAAAATACCCTGATGACATGTTGTTTACACCGGAATCCAATATATAGTCCATCCTTTGACTATAAAGTTTGTTTTCCTTTTAAGAACGTCCGTCATGAGTTCATGAGTTAGATCAGAAAAATTGTCAAAAAGTCGACTAAAATGCCATTTTATCGATTTTTTTATATTTTACTATCCACGACAATGTATGCAAGCCCCTTTGGTCAATGGTAGGTAAGTAGGCAGGAATACATGTAAAGGCAGACAGGAAGTTAGGCAATCCATTAGGTAGGTAGGGTGTCCTGTATTGAACAGAGGCAATATTTCTTTCATCATTGTATATACATTGTGTATCCTAAATCATAAAAGATATTTGATTTTATTTTTATTTTAGGAGGAGATAAACTTCACATATGGGGCAATGCAATTAATTGGTTATTTTTAAATTAGATTAAGATAAATCTTGAACCACATGGAATGACAAATATCACGTATTTCAGCCTGATGGGGAAGGTATATCAAAATATGAAGGGAAAGCTGCAAAAGGTTACCATGGATACGATAACAAGGAGACCAATATGAGAGGAATATTTCTTGCTGCAGGTCCAGGTAAAAACAAATACAGAAGATATAAATTTTGATTTTTTTTACCATTTGCCATATCCATTAACAAGATCTTCTCGAAGATCCTGAATCGCTCACCTGGCAAACCATGCGGTATGTCATATTAACTAAGTATGTAAAGGTATCATGATTTGTTATCATGTTTGACAAAAAAAATGCTGAAAAAGAGCATATGTTGATGAATGCTGTCAGTTTAACTGAGTACCTAAGGCACTGTAAAATGTTTGAAACGTCTTTAAAGTGTTTTTAGAACCTTTGGAAAAAATCTGAGCAGGGTTCCCTCTATGTCCTGTCCGCGTCTCAGAATACCCTAAGGAATAGTCTTAATAAGTTTCATTATATTCTGGACAGTGATTTCAGAGAAGAAGATATTTGAAAAAAAAATAACATTAAAATCAGCAATAAATCTAACATCAACTGAAAGATATTCACGAAAATCGGCATACAGGTAGCTCTCATCGTTCTGAAAACCTTTACCCTTTCAAAATTTGGCCAAACATAATGCTTTTTAAGGTATGTACGAAAAACGGCTGTCTTGCTCTTTTGTTCCATCTTTAGTAACAGCGACCATGTATTTCTACAGATCAAATTTGAAGCAAAAGTTTTGTGCAGGATACCCTAAGAAACAATCATGCTAAGTTTTATCCAAGCCCATCCAGCAGTTTCAGAGGAGATGTTTGAAAAATTGTTAACGACGACGATTGGCGCCAATTAATGGCAAAAGCTCACATGGCCTACGGAAGTTTTCAATAATTTAACATCAGATATTATCAGAAACAAAGGCAAACAAAAAATTGTAATCTGTAGCATATTAAACTTTTACATTATGCTGTGTTGTTCGTAAAGGTAACTGACTTGACTTTGTAGTGAAGATTGCCATAAATTACTTGCCTTTTACAAAACCTTGTATCTAATGCTGTGGAAATTATGGTCATAATGGTAATACTGGTAAACTTTCAAAATGGACGAAAATTTTAGCCAATTAATAAGTTGTTATAAAAATTTAAAAAAAAATAAAAATTCACTTCTCTAACCAGAAATATACCGACATATTTCAGATTTCAAGAAGAGTCATCTGAATGGCCCAGTGAGAGCTGTGGATGTCTATCAAGTTATGTGTAAAGCACTAAACATAACACCAGGTCTACACAGAGGGAACTGGCAGAATGTCAAGGACATTTTTATATGAATAAAACCACGATTTTGTGATATATCAATAAAATGCTTCACAGTGTGCAGCTTGATACAACCCCAAATGTCCAACCGTGAACAGTTTAAAGTTGGGACAAGTATGGACACACTATTTAACCTAAATACAACATTAAATTTTCATTGCAATTAGACATTTGACATATGATAAGAATTTGACCATAAACAAAATGGTCCCATTCCTAATTGGTTCAAGTTACAACCTCCAAAATCCAAAATTTAAGGTGTATGTGCTTATATTATTTTAGTTTTTGGAGTGTATGTTCAAGAGAGACAGTTTCCTTAAGTTCCGTTTTTTTTTATACCTTACTGATTTTCCATTTTATCTTTTAGCTCCATGCTATAATATAGTCACACATGGAGTGTTACCCTGTCTTTTTAGTTTATTTATTGTTTTTGTTTACTATATGTACTCAGTCAGGTTATTCATGACGGATAGCGGCGTGCAATCAATTATTTCACTTGCTTAAGTCTTATACAAATGACCCGTTTTCTAGGCACCTTGTTTACCATGACTAACGTGTAACAAAAATGGAATCGCGTCACGGAAAAAAAATCAATTTACAAATCCTCCTCATAAGGTACCCTCAAGACTCAATATTCGAATTCGACTTACTAACAACACTACCATTGTAAATACTTTCAATAAAAAAGAGGGGGGTACTTTTCTGTCGATAAGTGACATGCAAACAAATGATCTTCCCTCGAATAATACAGTAACGTTCACTGTTAATGGTCGCAATTTTTCTTTGACATTGGATTCCGATATCACCTCAAAGACTAACCAGGTGATCTACTTACTTAAATGAAGCAAACCGGGACGTGGCATTCAGTTTGTGGGTTAAACCATAAGGTACCAGTATCGTATTGCACATCCCTGAGCGGGTCAAAACATGGATGCTATAAAAATATAGTGCATTTTCTTTTTGCCTCTCTACAAACTAATGTTTTGTCAAAAGATATGAACAATGACTTATAAAATAGAGCAAACATCACACTGTAAGATGAAGAACTTTTTTAAAAGAAAATCTAACATAATATCAAAAAAATGTTCCCCTGAAAAGGTTGGTTTGGTGAGTGCAAAACGAAAGTGAAAGTAGGGAAAATGGCTATTTATAGTTCAAGACTACTTTCTGTCCGATCTTCGTGAACTCACCCTATTTCTTTGCGGGAAATTATTTTTTCACATGTCCTTAGAAATGCTACATAAGTGAAAGTTTTATTGAATCAATTTGCATATTTTTTTTAAAAATCCTAAAAATATGCACTTCACTATAGAAGTCTATGGGAAAATTAATACGATACTGAGACCATAAGTGCGGTTTCAAACCTCATTACAATTTATAAGAACAATGGACGTCATCAACTTTTAACCAAACTATGTTCAATACCAGTCACTCGTTGCACACTATTCTAGAGGATTGTAATAAAATTTCGTTCAGCTCCAAAATAAGAAACAGATCAAATTATAATTGCCTACTGTTATTCCCAACTTTTCCCAAAAATTTACAGTCCAGAAAAGCACAAATAGTATTTGATTTCATCAATATTGCTGGTACATTAAATGATCACACAGTTAAGGAAACTATCCCTGCTTATTTTGATAATACTGAACTCCCTTTTACTTGCTATATTTACATAAAAAATACAAAAGGCCAGCCCGTAAATATGTCTGTAATTATAGTGAATTATGCATAGATGTGAACATTAAGGAAAACTTACCAATATCTTGAAATTAAAGTAACCCAAAATATATTCATGGTCCCTGTTCTCATGTTATTACAGATAATCTGAATTTCGTTATAAAGACCGAGAGTTGAAAACCTTTTCTTCAAAAGGACCTAAATATCATCCTCCAGCCATTATCAATTGGAATAAATGCCGCAACATCATCCAGGACTCACTCCATTCGTATTGTATAAAATGGATGAAACGTGAGAAAGTAGACAAGAAAGAGTTATGAAAATTGTTGACATCCGAACAAAACATTTTGAGGACACTTTACTCCTAATAAACAACATTAAACCCGTATTTCCTGAATAAAACACAGATTGAAAGAACTCGACAAGGAATTTGTATTTGTTCCTTTTGATAAAGCTGCAAATAATATTGTTATTTGTCGTAAATTTTATATTGAAATCCTACCAAAAGAAATTACAAATTCACCAACATTGCTGCTGACTAAATTTTCAGAAAGTGAAATTGTGAACAAACACAAACTCGTCGCTACCTCTTTACAAGCTGAGCATAATAGCATGGAAGTTTCTACTATGTTCTGGTTTTCAAAATTTCACAAATCACCTTATAAATATAGATTAATTTCCTCCTAAAATCATTGCTCTACAACTAGACTTTCTATTTTACTTACTACCCAATAACATAAAAAAACCTGCTTATAATTTTTTGTAACAAACTTTATGAAAATAGTGGAATTAACTATTTTTGGAGTGTTAAAAACTCGCTTGAAGTGCTTGATAAATTACATGCCTATGTGGGATAATGAAAAGCAAAATTCACATATCATATCAAATGGTCATAAATAAATCGGGATATATTTGTTCGAATTCTTTTAGATGACCTTTTAGCAAGAAAAAAAAATCATACAAGTACGTTAATTGGACCTCTTTCTGTACTGTTACGAATCACAATTTATGGCTAAGATAAAACAAGCACTATTTAAAAAAAGATAGCCGACGCAGGAAAATTTGTTCTTTTTACTCATAATTTTCTACATTTCATTCAGAAAACAACACGTGGCACGTAATTTCTATTTTAGATACTGTTTTTCGAATGCCACTAAGTTATCAGTATGTGGCCAAACGGGAAACAGAATTGCGATCAGGTGACTTGCGTTTCCATGGTAGAGTGTCTTTAATGTCGAAGGTTAAAAGCAAAACTATTCCGACTGCGTCGGAAAAAGACCCTTCTTAACAACATTTGGTAGAAAAAATTAATGACACTTTTGGATATTTGGACGATATTTTGGCTCTAAACAACGATGACTTCAGTATTTATACATAAGATATATATCCTGCAGAATGGTCTTTGAATAAAGCAAATATGGATAATAAAAGATGTCCGTTTCTTGATCTTTGCATTCACATCCATAATGTTCAACTTAATACTAAAACTTACGATGAAGGCTAAAAACCACTAATTCCACTTCCCATAGGCTTCTATGTTAATTTCACAATATTTAATGGCTTCTCTGGACTTTATCTTAACTTTAACCTGCAGAGGACTATATATCAGCATGATTCTACATATGTCAGCTCACAATCCTCAGAATGGCATGTGGGGTTAGCAGACTTGCAGTGCAGTACTGGTCACCGGAAGTGAAGGGTCTATAAATAGCATGGGAAATCCCAGTGTTTTCACAAGATAGGGGTATATTTAAAAATCATTATGGAGATTAGGCTTCACATCACAAGAAGAAAAATGCACCTATAAAATGTACAGAAATGTTTTTCCTTTCAGAAACTGTTTGATTTCTTTAAATAAGATGAGAACTTTTTTCACAGCACTATGAGGAACAGGGGTAATTTCTGCGTAGGACTATTTTTGCGTACGTTCCAAATGCTCATTGGTTGAATTGGTGGTCTGTAACCTAAAGAGTCACTTTTTGTCTTAGAAAAAATAAATAACTATACAGGTATCTTCCTACACACATACTGAATGCATTTGCAAAGTTTCAGTGAAATATGACAAGCACTTTTTTAAATATTTGATTTTTAAATATAGAGTAACCAAGTTGTGCGAGCAAAAAAGTGAGAATATTCTACCATACTTAAATGCATTAAATATTTGCAAAGAACTTTTTCTGACTTTTCAAATAAAAAATATCAATCACAACTTGTTTTTTAACAATATTAATGAAGAAATAGTTTTAAAAGTAATCAGTTTCTGAGAAATTGGTCTATTTTTAAAAATTTATTTCTGACATGCCTCCCCCTTTTTCTTGATCACATGTCAAAAATCCTAAATCTTTAAATTTTCACAAAAGGTGATATACTTGGCTTTAAATTTGTAAATACAGTGTTTTCACATTAAAACATGACCAGTAAAGGGCACCTAAAGCAAAAAAAGTACTCAATAATGGATTTTCCATGTTGCCATAGGGGAATGCTTATATGGCCTTAACCGCAGTAATGAAAGTGAGTTTTTCCTCATTTCTAACCTAATTTTTGCTCAAATCTGTACGTTCCAAATGCTCATTGGTTGAATTGGTGGTCTGTAACCTGAATGGGATGAACAATCCGTTTTTAGCTGTGACGTCCCTTTGTCACCACCATCAGGTGCGTAGCTGAGGCCAAATTGAAGTGTAGGCAAAATTACACTTTACAAAATTACAAAAATTAAAGCCCCCCCCCCCCCCCCACGAAGCTCCGCGGAGATAGCGTTATAGAGCATCATTTATGCCTCTTCTGGATGTATTTTATCTCAAAAAGCTTTTTTCCTAACGACAGCTACGCGCCTGACCATATGGTGTTTACAAATCACAATTGGTTCGGTTTGCTTGTATTTGTAACAATGTTTCGGATTTTAAGAAAGGAATCTGTATATAACCGAGAAACTAAATACATCAAGGTTTTCGATATCACAAGCTCGTAAAAACATTCACATTTTTTTTCAACCGTTACAAGGAACTCCTTCTCAAATACAGATATACGTGTAAAGAATTAATACGTGCGGTTATCTCTCACCCTTTGCTTTTTTTTTTATAATATTCTGCACAAAACACGGAAAGCTCGATAAGTTAACTAAACCGTTGAATCGGCTCATTCGTAAGGGATATAGTTATGATGTTGTCAAATCGCAAAGGATAGCATTTTATTGTATTACACTCCTTGAGACGTTTATGTTTCCCGCACGCACGATATCTAAACGCACGCTAAAAGCTCACTAAACGCACACTAAACGATGTGTAAACAAACGATAAACGATTGCTAAAATGGGAAACGTAAATGTTTCAAGGAATGTAACACTGATTCGGTCAAAGGGTCTTTACATAGAAATTAAAACACTATATTTTTAAAGCAGTTTTTGGTTGTGTCTTTATTGTAAGACTTATGTTGTGACCGCGATTCTAAGCTCCACATGGAAATACTTGGATACATTTAACATACGATTGGGAAATATTTTTTGTAGGTTTAAACTGGTTTGGAGTTGGCATGTCAGTTAACTGCTAGTAGTCCTAAGTAGTACATTTGTGTAATTTATATTCAGTTCCTTTACTTCCATTATAACATGGGGCTCAGAAACTTTTTGAACCGATTTTTAGGTGTGTTCAATTGTGCAGTATCTTTTCCACAAAGGCCAAAGTACTTTAACCCTGCCACATTTTTTTTGTGGCTGTCCCAAGTAAGGAATTTCTGGCCTCTGTATGCCTTTCGTTGTCACCTTTAGTTTATGTTTATGTTAACTGAGTATATAGGGACAATTTTCCCTTGTACCTGTGTATAATGGTGTTTTGGGCCAAGGGGTATGAGGATTTCCTTCTCATTTATTAAGACAAATGTGTGGCCTTTTCATCCCAGGGGGTTTGACATATACACCATACATATTCTGGTTCTAAGTGTGATCAAACAAATCAGAAAAACAATTTTTTGACAAGGGTTTTAACAGGTACATTTACACACTTGTCTGCCATAAGTTTAGACACAATAGAACCTTTCATGTTACCTTTGGGATAGTCTATGCCCATGTGTTACATATACTACTGCTAGGTAGGGCTTGGGTAGATCAAAGAATTTTCCTAGCGTAAGTGTATAATAAGCATGCTCATCCACTTCCCTGCAATTAACACAATAGGGTCTATCATGATAGGAAAAAGATTAACACAAAATAATAAAATAGGAGATTCATGTTTTAATTCACAAACTTTATCACAACTGGCTGCATACATTTATCCAGGATCTCCATTTAATTCTTGTAACATGAAACCCACAAAAACAACCGAACAGACATTATCCTATATCATATTTGTTTCTTTAATACATGAGCACTTTAACCAGGGAAAATACATGACCATATGAAAGTATAAATCTAAAACATTTAAAAAAGACATGCATAATGAAAACAAAAGATATCTGAACATTTTGGAAGAAAAACAAAAGATTTTTGTTAAAAGCTGCACATAATAACCATAGAAAATTCACTGACATCATTTCTAGATGTTCTTTTAATTTTAATCTATTTTAATTAATAAACTTCAGATTTAGAAATATACAGACTAAATGTAATTTCATTATTATCACGGTGTATTAATATTATTTTTTTAAGGAGGGTAAAAACTTGAATAGTTGAATCAATTAATTAATTACATAAAAAAACAAATTCTATTAAGACCATAACAAACAACTGTAAGACAGCAGCAAATAAAGAGAAACAGGACAAATATAATAAAACGTTCAATTTTACATAGAAAAAAATGATATATGTATATAAAAAAATCATTCACAATCTTACACAAGCTTCGGAATTTCATAAGATACCATCAACAGTCTTTCAAGATATTTAGAAATGATGTCACATAATTAACTTGTCATTTTACACCAGAATCTTAGAAGAGGATCAGATAATACAGAACTGCATTCATTTCTGTTATTTTCATATAATTAAATATTTTTAAAAATTTTAATTTTTTTTTTATTTTCTGTTGTCACTTTTTCCCAAGTGGCTGTCCTTTATCTCTTCCACGAAGTTTTATACCTAAAAAGTAAGAATATTTAAAGTGTATGAGCAAAAACAGAAAAATGGAAATTGACAAATTAGAATTTAAAATAGATCATACCTATTACATTGACAATCTTTTCCCATCACCCTGCAAAGTCATATAGAAGTATGTACATAGTGCTTGGTATGATGTATAAATTTTATCTTTTAATTGATTTTAAAGAAGTTTTTACACAAAAATGTAATTCATGATAAAATCTAAATAATCCTTGCACACCTTTACATACACTGTCTGTGCTTTCATTGCATTCCAATAAATAAATTGACAGAGTTAAAGCCCAAACTTTGTCAGGTACATACGATAAAAACAATGACAAAAAAAATATATATCTAACTAAACATGTTATCACTTATGAAAGAAGTATTAGCATGTACATGTATATAAACAAAATAATTTTGCATTAAGACTTACCAAGTTGACGCTCCAATTTATTCATAATTTGTTGGTTGGGTATTGCTTTCCCAGCTTCATACTCGTTAATAACTTGTTGTTTTTCATTTATTTTCTGAGTAAAAGAAAAGAATTAAATAAGTGTAATGATAAGATGCTTATAGAGTAAATTATATTGTAACTTAAAGTCTTTATAGTAGTTATAATGATAGCTTTCTACACAGACAAAGAATACTGGTAGGCTATCATAGCTGATAAAATAAACCAAGAACAAACACTGGAAATTTACCAAATGGAATAAGAAGAAGCTCTCGAGGAGCCTGAATTGCTCACCTGGCAAAAGTATCATATTTATTGATAAATGGTGTTAGTTCAACTGAGTACCTAAAGCACTGTAAAATGTTGGAAATGCCTTCAAAGTGTTTTTAGAACCGCTGAAAAAAAATTGGTCAGGAGTTCCCCTATGCCCTTTTATTCCACTGTCTGAGGCAGCATTTGCCCAGTAAACATTTGCTGAAAAAGAACATAAAATAAAGTTAAACAATGGCTTTACAACATTTGTATCATCACCATTCAACTCAGGAGACCATATTTACTATATAAACCAAATATCGTTGAAATCAAACCAAGTATAAAAATTAATGGGAAAATGGCTGCACAGAACAAACTTTCTTCAACACCATTCAACTTAAAACACTATATTTCCTTAAGAACCAAAAACCATTGGAATCCGAGCAACTGGTAAAATGGTTGCAAAATGGCAGCCGTTTTAAAAATGGCCGTCTAAAAAATTTTTAATACTGCCAGTCAACTAAGAATATCATGTTTATCTTATGTGTAGCTTTCATCTTAAATATTCTTCTATAGTTGAGGACAAAATAGCAAAATGAGGCTTTAACCTGGTTAAATTTTTGCCTTTCAAAGGCAATAACTCTAACAATGAGTTGTATGAAAATTTTGACTCAATTGAGACTTTGGTAGGACTTATCATGAGGATCATTTCATCAGTCTAAAGTTTCTTTCTATCTATTCCAGTTTTCAAAATATTGGCTGAAAACTGCTAAAAACATAATTTTTCCCTTTACAAGGCAATAACTCTAACAAAGAGTTGTCTGACAACTTTTATCCCTACATACTTTTGTAGGCCTTATATGCAGTCTGTCAAGCACTTTTTGGGTCCAAAAATTAGTAAATCAGGAAATAATCTTCTTAAAGATCAGGAGGTTATCAGGATTTTTTTATATACAAAATTATGTAACAATACAAAATAGTTAACTACAACAGACAATGACAGACCTCAAGTGATGGCAATAACGCAAACGACTCTTTGCCAGATGAGTTAACAAGGACTTCTAAAGTGTTTTACAAATGCTTTCAACATGTTTTCCTACAAGTATATTCAGCATCGAATTAGATGCATTTTATACACACAGACACATCGTATCTTATAATTCTTATTTATGTGATGTGGAGATATGTTTACTGGAAAAAAACAGAAAATAGAATTACTTAATACCCAAATTTCCTTATTTGATAACATGCAACTACATTTTTTTGTATTAAAATCTAAAATAGGAGATGTAGAACTGGAATATGACGATTCTGTGAAAATTTCATCAAATTCCATTCAGTGGTGTAGGAAGAGAAATGAATAAAAAGATGGGCGTCACTCTGTAACGGACGGAAGGTCAGACATTCAGTGGTGGATCAACAAAGGGGAGATGCAGAGGAAAATCTTTAATGAAAAATTAGACATTTTCATATGTAAAATTGACAAAAATGGCAAATATTGTCCTAGCACTACTCCTTTTTCTGGCTGGCACCCCTTCTTTTAAAAGTGTCTGGACCCCCTAGACACCCCTTTCACTATAAAGGCTACTTTGCAAGTGGGTGATTGATATTCTGGAAAAATTTCCCACTAAATTTGTAGACCATTCACACTATAATGAGTTCATAATAATAATTGTTATGGAAACAAATGTCAAATTAGTGATAAATCACCATCTGCATGATCAAAGTTTTAAGTAGACCACAATCCTGAAACAGAGATCAGAGATCCTTGTATCTCCTTTCGTCAATCATACACAGGGATGAAGGAGTACAAACCTCTGTTTCTGAGACAGGGTAGAATATATAACATGTACAAATAACATACTGTTGCCAGTTCTTTCTGTGTCCATCCTTTGGCTTGTCTTCCTTGTTGAATGAGTTTTGACACATCAAGGGCAACAGTTTCATGGTGTAATTCCTCAGTCTCTCTGTCAAGTTTGGCAGTGTTTTTGTTGGAGCTGTGTTGACGGTTGCCACCTCCATCAACTTATAAAACAAAACAGGTACTTATCAATACATTTGGATTTATAGCGTGTGCAGGTCCGGGTGTCAAAAGAATAGGCCTGCAGCAGCGCTAAGCTTGTCGTAAAAGGCGACTAAGTAGTGCTCAGAAACCTAGCCGGGGGCTAGGCGCTATGCCCACAGAGCAACTGGGATGTGTGCCCCAGGTGGTGGAATGGGGTACCCCTGGCATGTTACATGCTGGGGTTGTCAGGCTATAATACGGAAAAGCTGACCGCAAACCATAGTGGTGCACCATGTTGGGAAAGATGCCACGTTCCTCGCACGTTAAAGAACCCTGCTGTGGTATTCGACTGGAGTAGGAACCTTTGCGCTCCGCCACAGGAGGCTAAATTGCCCGACCTTACCCATCCCCCCTTTTTCTAGTGGCAATCAAAATTTGTCGACCCTATTATCCTTGTGACCCATCCTTTTTTTTTTATCATTTCATGTTCATTTTATCATCCATTTCATGTTCATTGTCTGAATATAGCTGAAATATTGCTGCTCAGATGTTAAACCCCAACAAACAAACAAACAAACATTATTCATGATTTTCATGCATTTATTGTATCTTAAACAGCATTTTTAAAGAAAAAAAGTAAATTGAATTATATGTTGAAATATATAATAAAATATTGTGTTTAACAAGTGTACCTTTGTAAAGAGTAATTCTGACCAAAAAAACTTCAGTAGAATAGTTGCCATGGAGGTGTAATGTTACCTTTTTTGTACCTATAGGTAACAAATCATATGCTGTGAATTACAATAGCCTTACAACACTAGTGTTCTAGTGTCCCTATAATTTTCTAATATTATAGCTCTTTTGACAGCACAGTGCTAAGAGTCATAATGATGCTAAGTACAGTGATATAATGGCCTGGGGAGAACACTGAACATGATTTGATTGATAATGCTTGAAATGAGGTGAAAAATATAGGTTAATTGAAAAAGGAGATCTGGAAAAACTGTTAAGATTTAAATGAAGATTCACTGTAGCTTCTAGTTTATCACATTCTTTTTTAAGCTCACTTGGTGATTTTTCTTAAGCATCTTCTCCTTGATAAATACATGTATAATGTACAATAAACCAGTTTATTTCCCTATTTTTATTGAGTACTGTAATGCCATGTTCATACAAATTTATGTGAGTGTTAGTTTGTTTTAATACCTGTCCCATTGTGTAACTTGATAACATGATGCACTGTAATCATAGATGCAAAATTATTAGCCTTGAAATTTCAATTTGACATTCTAAATTATGAAAATAAACAGGTTTACAGTACATACATGTACTTGATCAAATGCATCTTATACTAAATCTAAAATCAGAAGAGACCCTATAGATAAAGATAAGGTGAACTTACATTTTTTTGTTGTCTCAATATCAGCACCTGATCTTTGGGCAGCATTTATGGCCTAAGACAGAGACATGTATATATATATATATATATGTAAATTGACTACTAGTAAATTGAAAAGAATGTAAGAACAATCAATTACAACTTTAATCAAGCATTTATAACAGTAGAAACAAAGAGTACATCATGAACTGCTAACATTCAGTAAACAACTACCTGTATTCAAAAGACTATGAAGACATTGGACCCATGGGTGGCCTTGAGCTGATGTTTTTCATCCTGGTGGGGTTGTTCTCTTTGACATACAGTATTCACAATACCCGTTCTCGTTTTATGATAGAAATATCCATAAATAGTGCTTTCTTTATATAAAAAAAATGTCATTTATATTAAGATGACCTGTCTCATAAAAATGTATGTCTTTAGAGGGTCACTTACATGTAAGCAGAGTAGGGAACTTACTCAAATTCTAGTCAGTCCTGAATACAATTTTTCAATATATTTTCTAGATCAGTAGATGGCCATATACATGTCGATTTTTGCTAAAATTAGCTAGGCCTGCCAAAAAAATAGCCAGTCAGACGGCCATTTCCTAACTCTGATGCACATGTAAGACAGGTTTGACTGTGAAGTCAATAACAAGATATAAATCAAAATTTAAATAAAAAACAAGCAAAGCAAACAAAGAGAGCTAAAATACAATAAAACGAGCGACTTGGAACTCTTCAAAATATTGGTTGCATTGGACTGAGTACTAATACTAGCAGTCATAAAAATGAAGTAGGCCCATATCATATAAAGGGTTTGGTCCTGGAAAGTCCAGGCCCTACAATTGTGAATTTGATGGCTGTACTGTAGTATGTTGGTGCACCCTTACCTACATTTTGGGCCTTTTGAAAACAGTAAACCAGTTAAACAAAAGTACTGTATTTTGGTATGTACATTTTTTTGTATAATACACAAACTGGGGTGCATACATAATGTATTATGCATCAGTATATAAGAATTGGCCATGAAATGAAAGATTTTTATATCTGAAGATTTTTGTATTTGAGAAAAAAGATCATGTCATGGAAACAAACTGTAAGTGAAATGTTATTGAAAGAAAGTTTATCTAGTTATAAAATCTTTAAGTATTGAAATTTCAATAATATTTTCTTCAAATCATATTTGAATGTCTTAATAACATGTTTCAGACAAAGTTTGTACAATATTTCTTCTTTTATAAGAAATTAAAATGAAACAACTAAAAACTGAAAAGTAATTTAAGTCCTTTTTTGTCAAACCAACCATATTAAATGTCTTTGCAGCAGAAAATGAGTATTTTGAAAATAACTTAGATTATTTCTAACATTTTCTTCCTTAGAAGTATGTTTTAAAGTGAAAAATCAATAATTTAGAGTTACAACCAAACCAGAATTGTTCAATTTTCCAGACATTTGAATCTGTTTTATAAGCCATTCAATACATCCTTATGATCCTGTGCCTGTGGCAATTTTATCATACTTAGAAATTAAAATGATCTAACTTATGTAGCTATCGATCTTAGCAAGATGTTAAGTGTGAATAAAATTTTTTTCCCTTCACATTTTTGTAAGAAATATGGCATCGACAAGGTAAATAATTTGACCAATCAAGCGCAAAATATTGATCTTAGGTCTTACAGAATTCCACTGCAGTCTATATCTAAAACATTTTTTCACACCTTCGGACTTTGTAACTGCACTGCGTACAAAACATTAATGCACATTATGCATACAAATACTGTACTTTTCATGACTTGAAATGAACTGTAACATACTTTTGTACATCTCATCTCATGCTATTTTCAGAACAAACAAATAATTTGACAAAACGTTATTTGTGTACAGTGAAAAGTTGGTACGACTATGAGAACGAGTGACACATTTTGATGCATGCAAATATTTCTTGTAATAATAGGGCTTCAAATCCTTCCTTATATTAAAGATGTGAAGACTGATAATACCACTCTGAAATCATGTAAAATCAGGTGACTGGTTAACACCTTTACTTAATGCAAATACATGTACATGTAAGTCTTTTTGGAAAGCAAAGATGGCATGGTCATGGTAATCACACCTGTTTTGATCGGAGTTGGCTTGCTTTTGGTTGCCTTTTCCCAATATATGTAACTTCACTCCAATCTGCTTCTGCCATAGTGTTTAAAATAGTTTATAGCCTGAAAACGGACTATCTGACGTGTAAAACTGTCGTTAGGAAAATATTGTGAAATTTTCTGATGAAAATATGGCGTGCAGTCCTATTTCCGGTGTTTTGTCGCAAAAACAAAAAAAAGGACGCATAATAAATCGAAATATGTAAAATTTAAACTTATCAATTCCTTTGAAATATAAGTTGAAAATAATTGAAAGATGAGAGATAGATTCAAGCAATTAATTTATACTTAACGATTTCACAAATTACGACAACCGAAAAAAAGACGCAATAGAAAGAGAAAGAATATTTTGTCATACTGCTGTATCCCACGTATTTCTAAGAAACTGTATTATTTGAATGGTAATTTTATGAACATATGATGTGTAAAATATTTACTTTCCTCATAATATGTCTAACATTTATCATTGTTATAATACAAATGAAAAATGTTATGACCGACCGTTCAAAATACCCAGTTAGGTACACATAATCATAGGTTTGGAAAATTCTGTTTTCTTTTTGGTTAACCTACAACAATTTCAGTCATGGTTACTATGGTAAAATGATTAATAATCATGGGATATGTTTTATGAGGCTTAAAGGAGACATGACACAAAAGTTTATTTTTTAAAATTATTGGTTTATTTTAATTTATTAGTATCACACCTTATATATATACTACCGGGCTCAAGCTACTTGAAAAAAACAGGGAGAAGTGTCTTCTTTTTCAGAGAGACAATAAGGAGAAGTGGGGATGAACAGGGAGAAGTGAATGTATATGCACATCATTTATTTATGCTTTTTAAAATGGTGTTATACACATATGTTACTTACATGCACACAATATAAGCATGCATTTTCATATATTCATTTTCTTTTATTGAGATAAATGTTACTTTTTCTTTAAGCTACATATGTAAGTAACAAAATTCTTTGGACAAAATGAAATCAGCCTGCTGACTGAATAATTGACTGTATCATATATTCATGAAATTTAATATTTAATCTATACCTCTACCCTTTACCAAATTTATTACAGTAAAATTAATATATTATGAAGCAAAGCTTCTTGCATTGCATTGTCCTTTTGATTTTGTCTTTTTTAGAAGCACTGGAATAAAAACTTTCATGCAGTGACATTCTGTTGGAATTTTCATTTTGTTCTGTTTTTTTTTTCCCTGATCTCACTCAGTCCATAATTGTTTCTTGTTCAAAATATCCAGTCTCTTGATATAAGTTGACCAAGAGTATCAATAATCATGTTAAAAATTTATTACTGACAAATCAAGACTGAAATTTTATTGATACATAGCGGTCGGTACGAATTCATTTCAAGCTTAAGAAATGTTCTGTCTAAATGGAGAATTAACTGTTCTTTTATGAAACATGAAGATCAAAAGAAACGATTTGGGTTTTCTACTGAATTATCAATTGAGATAGTTTTAAATCAAGTCCAAAGAACTGCACGACAAATTTGCACACTTCATAATGAAATGTTAACGGTAAGACATGAATTATCGTAAGCTGAAGTGAAGAATGTTCATTCCGTATCCTGTCTTAAATGTTTGAAACAAAAAGCTGATTACTTGATAGATCTTGAAAATTTTTACACTTTATTTTCTCGAACGGGCACCATTTTTGTTTGAATTGTTATTGGAAGAGAGATAACTGGTCAAATGCTGATAAAAGATGGAATACAGTCCCGATCATAGGCGATGTCTGAAAATGAGAGGGTGACTTCACTTCGCTTTTGGTGTCTTCTGTAGGCGAAGTGAGCGACTCCAGGGCCACTATTTCGCCCGAAACGCCCAGTAGTGTGAGCCCTAATACTATATATAATCAAAAACTCCTTGTTGTCACCTACATTGTTTAATTGCAGATAAATTGATTCAAAATTGATGATGACCCAAGCCATACAAATTTTAATTAGCCATGTGGTTATGTGATCATGTTGCGTCAGTAGTTTTCAATTCATAGATCGAGTGGTTGAAATGCATGGGGCTTCTGCATTTGTTGCATGATTTCTACAACTGAGAGTGAAAATATTGAAAGTTTTGGTTTGCCAGCAAATGTATACTTACAGTTGTATCAATTTAAACCACTTCAAGAAGAAAATGATAAACAATGTCAGAAATATTAAACTGTTACATGTATGAAGAATAGACACAGTGAGACAACACCACTTCTGTTCGAAAATTTACAACCCAGTGGCCAAAAAAGATACACTGAGTGTCACTATTTTAGTTGTACCCTCCAGTTCAAGTCCTGAAAAAAGTGTGCAAAGTATGTGTATTCACCAGGTAGGGATGTATGCCCAATGAAAATGAAAAGCAGTCAAAAACGAGAAGATCTTTAGTTTTCTTACTTTCTAAACATGATTATTGTACCTATACACAGATCATTGGACCACTCTGCATCATATATACAAGCTATTTTTGAAGATGTATTAATTTGTATGTGTATACATATATAATGGAGATTGAGAACCAATGACATAGCATTTCCATATATGGTAATTGAGCGTTTCTTCCTGTTTTTATTTATGCATATTGATTAGGTTGTCGTAAAAAGACAAATAAATATTCAAATTTTATTTAGCGCTAACCTGATGAGAAAATGTTTCTTACACTCATATCTAATCATACTGTAGTTTTATAAATATAAACGTTTATAAATTGATATTTTTTGTGTCACGTCTCCTCTAACATAATGTTGACTCTAGAAAAAGTTTTGGTGCATTCTTATCCCTTTTGGGATTTGTCCATGAATACTGTCATAACAAATAAAACATTTCGAGTGCAAATCCCTAAAGGGATTAGGTGCTTTCTACCCCAAATTGTTACAACCCATTAATGGTTGGTTATTGATGACCTGCCAAATGACTGGAAGTCAAACTGGTGAATTTTGTTCAGTTTCATGGTGGTTAGTGTAAATGCTCTCTGTTCAAATTCATCAAATCAGTATTTGTTCTTCCTGAAAATATTTAGCATGAATGATTATTATTTAAAAGGTCCTTTTCATAAGCCTAAATTTTAACAGACCACTGTCTATCCACACATATTACAATAGATCATAAACACTGTGGGATTTTGATCATTTTTGGTTCAATATCCATTGTACATTGTACGTTGTAAGATACACATGCAATGTTCATACAACTGTTTGTTTTCATGGAATGAAGCTCCATGGCTTTCCATCATTTTTTATTGGTCTGTTTTTGTGAAATGGGACTTCAAATGCCAAAAAGGGGGACTGTATCATTTGCTCATGAACTAAATTTGCTAAATATACAAATGTACACATACATGTAGTAAGTTTTTTCCTGTGACTGTGATTTCATCCCTTTTTGTTACAAAATTATGTTTTAATGTACCCATACTCAATACCATCCAACAGATGTCATTATTTTGTTTACAATATAACTTATTCATGTTATAAATCTGTAATTATTCTATCAGCATTTAAATATGACTTGTGTTGCTCTCACTTTGGTTTTCACACTACACATGTATACGTTGTATGTGCCTTTTTTCTATAGAATGGAACATGTCTTTTTGCATTCCAGATTTGTATATGTACATGTACTGTATTAGAGATGTATACAGTGGCTGATCAAGGGGGTCAGGAAGTTAGAACACCCATCACCTTGTTTTTGATTGGAAACAAATTTGTTCATATTGTGCTAGAGTAACCAAGGGAACCAAGGTTCTAGCGGAAATCAAAAGAAAGTAATCCAGGGACAAAGACCAAACATGGAAAACAGACATACACAACAAAGAAAATTAAGTAACTAAAAGAATACATACAAAGTAACAAAAGCAAATGAGCAACTTGGACTCCACTAAAAACTGGGAGCATGGACCAGGTGCACCTGTAAGGTAGACATCCTCTGCTTCTCTAGAAACACCTGCTGAGTTGCTCATAAAAAGTCAGGGCATGCAAAACATGAGCGAAAAGATGACTTGTACAATTGTTCATAAATTTAGTATTAAGATGTGACAGGAATTCGTTTATTTTTTCTAGATCAAATAAATCGATAAAACAAATATGATGGATGTTACAGTCAAAACTTTAGATGGTCAAAATAGGAGTTTTTGTGTGCCAGAAAATGTAAGTATTTACACAAGGTAAATTACATCTATTAAATGTTTAGAAAACAACTAATGCAGCAGTAGTCTATATAGATACGGCATGTTTATTTTGGTAACAAATAACTTGAATTTTGATCGACTTCTTACATGTACATGGTACATAAAAAATGTATTTACTGTTGACTGAAGATTGAAGTACTTTTATACATTGCACTATGCTTACATTTATTTTTTAAATAGTTACTTGAATACAATGAAAGTATTATTGAAACAATTGATTGCATGTATTAAAAGCTCACATATTATTTTTTTTTATTTGTTGAAGAATGAAAAATTTTGCTAAATATTTTTTTTACTCCAAAAGCAAGTGTAAATAGGGAGTACTTTGTCCATTAATCCACGTTCAATTGTAGCGCAACTCCTCCTACACTGTTCATAGATTTTGATGAAACTTTGAATGTATGTTGATGTGCACAAAGCAAGATGATAATTACATGATGTCTACTAAGGGAGATAACCCATCTTACGTTCAAATACATATTGTAAGCAGGGTTATCACTAAGTTCTCAACATAGTATATCATCACAAATAATTTTTCGTATCTACAAAATGTTATTATTATATAGTAATTTTTATACATATTATAACAGATTACAGTTAAACAGTTTAAAGAAAAGATCTCAAGCTCGATAGTAAGTTGGAGTACTTTGCATAGAGATGAGGGTCTCAGTTATATCTTAGAAATTTGTTTTGTTTAAGAAAAAGAAAAGTGAGTTACCAGTCCAGTGTGATTATTGATTAAAATTGTCCTAACTGCTGGAAGATTTTAGTCTTTGATGGATGTGTTTTAAATACTTAAACCTTTCAGTAACAGTAGGCAGTATCTTATAAAGTGTCTTTTCATTTTCAGGTTCATTTGTATACTATATACATTAAGTGTGTCAAACTGTTGGAATACATGAAGATACCACATCTGTTTTCAAAATATTTCAGAATATTGAACCAGACACTCAAAGATTGATTTTTCAAGGAAGAGTTTTACAGGATGAAAAATTGTTGAAAGACTATGGTAAGGTTTGGAATTTTGAAATACTTGTTGATGTCTCATCTGTAACAATAAATGCCTTGTTTTGGTTCAGGGACAGAGGATAAAGGATGGCATTTTAAGAATGATAAATAAATGTAGATATATTTCAATAAGAAGAAACTACATATATATGATAACTATAACCTCTTCTGATTAAATAAAGATAAGCTTATCACATACCCTTTTTGTAGATGTTCATGGTAAAGTTATACATGTAGTACAAAAACCACCACCTAGTGCTCGTACACAGTCCCAGGGAGCTAGTAGTACATCCACCAGTACACCATCCCAAGGAGGACATCCTGGACTACCAAGGGGGGATCTTAACAGCTATGTTGTTGGGTCATTCACTATTCCATCAGATATCATTGATCCTAATCAAGTTCAGGTAAACTATTTGCTTCTCATTTTGTTGGATATTTTATTTTTATTTTCTTGTAATCAAGTCTTTATCTACAAAATATTACGTTCCCTTTTTAAAGGTGGAATACATTTGAACTTATTCAGGTAGAGTCTGAAGCTAAATAACAGTAGCCTTATCTACTGTCCACTCATACATCTGTCTGTCTGTTTGTCAGCATAAGCTTTGAAGTTTGATTTTTTTACTCTGTATCAGATCAAATGACACACTGCTTGTAATGTTGTGTTTTCAGATTTTTAAAAATTAATCAATGTCTGCTTTTGGAATTTGCCGAAATTTTTATAACTTTTAAAATAATAATTTCCCCAGCTCTGATGGGATGGAAAAATGGAATTGGATCACTGGAATACATCACAGAAGATACCAGTGTACGCATTTTGTGAACAATGCAGGGCTGGGTCATTGGAGTACATATGTGTTATAGTATTTGTTATGGATGCTTTTTTGGAAATTTAATTCAAAATTCTTGTTTTCTGTGAAAAAAATGTTTTATTCATATAATTTACTTTTTTAACAGCAAATAGTACAGAATGCAGTACAGAATATGGGAGACATGGGGAGGAATGCAAGAGTATCTACCAGAGCATCTGTAAGTCGAATATAAAACAGGCAGAATCTTACATGTAGTCTACATTGAAATATACATGTATAGTAACAAATATCTTAATTAAATCTCTGAAGAATGTCATTTGATTGTATATTAATATTATTTGACGGTCTATACTAAAAAAAATCACTAAAATAATACTTCACTAACCTCCCTCCCCCCCACAAACGCACACACAAAATGAGGTATTATGTGATACCGTCCTCAAAAAGTCTGTGTCAGTCTGTCTGTCTGCCTGTCATTTGGGAATGGATCAATGCATTTTCAGTAAAATCCAAAATTTAGTTTTTAAGTGAAGCTATTTGAACATATTGCCATCCCCCTTTTTTCACCATGTTCCATTAATGCCCTGTTCTTAATAGTGAACAATCAGATACAATGTCACCAAACTATGGGAGTACTAATTTTTTTTATATAAACAATGTAAGTGTGATATAGTTAACTGGTTTAATCTTTCTTTACAGAATGATGGTTCTTCAGTAGATGTACACATCCATCTTGGCCAGGCAGGGGGACCTGCTCAACAGGAGAGTGAATCTCAACTAAGAATTAACAATGCTAGACGTATGCTTCAGATGGCAAGAGAACAGATATCTAGATTAGAGGTAACAGATATAACTTAATTATAGATGATACCGAAACTCTTACAACACAGGTACTAGTTAAGGTAGCAACATTTTAGATACTGTGACATGATTGTTTTGTCTCCCACTGTATACTTGGCACTAATTAAGTTAGCAAGTCTTTGTTTAAGAGGTTCATGTGTAATTGCATTCCCATTTACCCTCAATACCCAATTTTTATTGTGATATATGCAAAAGCTTCTCGTCGCACGTTTTGGGTGGAAATGAACAGTAAAATTAAATGCCTCCTCCATTCAGGGGTTTTCATTAAAAAAAAATTCATGATAAGTACGAAATTAAATTTGAAAGGACTGTATGAGGTTGACAAACATTATACACATATTCATGTAATTGTGTATAACAAGTTTTATGATAACTGGTACATATCTATTTACCAGTTAATGGAAATGAGTTGACATGTGTTATAACATACTGTGTAATACATTACAGAATCCAAGACAGGACGCTAATGATAATGAGCAACCAGAAGCAGTCACACAACCTTCAACTACTACACAAGCTAATACGGAACCAGAAGAAATGGAAGTAAATGAATCCATTACGTCAGTTGGGACTACAGCTACCAGTCAGTCTACCCAGAATGCAGAGGCCTCATCAACAGGAAGTCAGGCTTCATCTGGCTCACAGACAAATGGTCAGGCTAGAGGTCCTCATCCACCAGGATTGATGTGAGTGAAATGAAGCTGTAGAGTACATATTTTATGAAGAAGTTCCTGTAAATTCCAGTTACTTGTACAAATTTTATAATTCACCTGTTAGTCTTACATCATCAAGGTATTGATTCAGAATTATAGTATAATTATAAAATGAGAATTAGATGATTTTCCACTTAATACATTTAACTTTAGGTAGGCTTTAATTGGTTATGATGTAGTCAATTTTTTTTTATGAAGGTCAATGTAAATATGATTATAACCTTTGATTTTAGTCGACCACCAGTGACCTTGGTAGCAGATGTCCTACAAGAAGTTTTAGATGTAAATCACAGGCTACAGCCATTCTTAGAGAGATACCAGACATTGACAAGGAATGATCCATCACTCTCTGGACAGGTTGGTTGTTGTTGTTGAAAGGTACTTTTTTTCCTTGAGCAATATATTCCCATTTTTTTTGTTCTGTTTATATAGTAAATTTTATTTCACTGAAGTCATGATTTTAAAACTTGTAGATATGTAATGAGCAATTTGTATATACATTTCTTATGTTCTGATTTTAGGAGTTGACAGAGGCTCAGGAGCTGTGTAATGTTGTAGGAGAAATTCTTCACACCATCAGCCATTGTTATCACAGTCTGAGTGACCTAATGATTGATCTTAGTCAACCCCCTCCCCGACATCTTTATGCCGCATTTATCTCTCAGCAGGTACCCACTGCTGCAGTTATTCAGCAAACTATCCCTGTCAGAGTAAGATGATAAGTGGGAACATACTGTAATCTAATTAATAATAATACATGTAGTTACCTTTTTGACAACTTTAATGGAAAATAAAATGATATTAAAATTTGGCTACATGAAAAAGTGCCAAAATTACATTTTTGCAATAAATTGGCAAAACGGATAAGAAAAAAAGACAATGATAAAAAATAAAGAAGTGTTGTTAATGAAAAAAATTCCAAATCTACATGTATCAACCCTTGTTTAAAAAAAAACTATCAATAAAAAAAGAATTATTTTAATAAATATAATGTACAACAAACAGCAATTTGTTTTGTTGTCTTGAAAGTAAGTTGGCCTACAGTATATGTATAGCTTGTAAATAATAGCAAAACAGCATATTTGAAGTTTACAGTTATTCTTCATAGTTTTGTTTCTGACTGAAATGATCAGTGTTCTGAACTTGCCATTTATTGTTACATTGAGCATGTGAAACTGAAAATTGCACAATGAATATACCATGAACCTTCTTTTGTCAATTGCTTTAATCCTTAGGCTCAAATCAACATTGGACCTGCTGTACAAAGATCTTCTGGAACACAGTCTTCTGTTCCCACCACTACAGCAGGGACCCAGTCTAATCAACCTGCAACCAGTTCTACTGGTACACAGTCCAATGTACCCACAGCTTCAGCTGCAACGTCAACATCAACAGAACAGGTAATGATGCACTAAATCTTACATGTTCATTGTAGGTATTGGTGGTATTTTGTTCTTTGCTTCCTGTAAAATACATCTGTTTGATAAATTTTTGTCATCTAAAACTCTTAAACTGTTTATAGGTATAATTTTAAATTTTGATATGAAGCTTCAGAATTAAAGGATATAGATTCACTTTTGGGTTTAGATTTGCCATTGTATGCTAGACACATATCTGAATTTATGGTAATTTATGTTGTTCGACTATTAGTTAGTTGTTGGTAAAATATAGAAACTGTTCATAGAAGTGATTTTGGTCCAGCTTCAACTTCATGTTTATTGATGAATTTAAAGGATTTGTATCAGATGACACATTTTTAAAAACACAAATAAAGACAAACAAGGAGATGATTGGAAGTCGTTCAAAAAGTCATCATAAGGTATTTTCAATTAATATTAATCAGAAATTTTGAAAAGTTTTAATATATTTTCTAAGCTTAATCAAGGACAGACTACAACAACTCCAGCAGCAACCAGAGCTTCAGTTAGCACCACAGAGACTGGGACAACACCTATGTTGGTTGAGATGGGCCCTGAGATAGTGTCTGTCAGTAGTGTTACAGCACAGATCATTACAGAGTCAGAAGGAGCAACTCCAAGCACATCTACTGGTAACACTGGTATGTTTTGGACAAGAAGTTTGTACTGTAATAGGGGTCTAGTGATACCACACAAGATATAAATACTGTGAAAGTATTATTGTTTGTGGAGTACCAATTTTTGTGGATTTCTTGGGCTTTATAAAGCACGAAAATTGGTTCCCAGCAAATATGAACTTTTCCATTAAATTGTAAGATAGAGTTGTCAAATCAACTAAATCAAGAAGCTAAATGATAATTTTTTCCTAAACCACTAAAAATTGTTACCCACAAATTAATTTCACAGTACTTAACAATCTAGTACAAAGCTGGGTCTTTCTGCTGATAAATTGTTTTTGTCATGACATTTACTAATCAAACCAGTTGAATTTATCTTAGATTTTTTTTAATCAAGTACATGCATAAAATTGAATATGGTTATGATAAATACAATTTTTTGATGTATCAAATATTTTTGTAAGATAGACTAACACTTGCCCATAGTAGAACTTCATAATCTTACTTCATTTGTCATTGATGAGGGAAATGTTCATTGCTTGGCTTGGTCATAGGTGAGTGATGAAGACTGAACATGGAAATGTGCTTAACTACATTTCAATACTATACCATCATTAATTAAAAATAAATATATAAATGAATAAGTTTTATTTAGAGTCGGCGTGATACATTTATAATGATGAACAAAAGCTCTATTGAGCTTTTGACCGACATAAATTGACAAGTTACATATTTTGTGACCATAGCATTTTATTATTAGTACATATTAATTGATATATGTAAATGAAATATGCATATATGTAATATGTAGATACACTGTATTACAGGATCGACAACTACATCAGCTACACAAGTAATGCCAGACGGTGCTGGTCCTATTACCAATGATCTGATACAGAGTATAGTGACTTCTGTCTTAAGTGGCATTGGCAGAGGAGGTAATCATTAAACTATCTAGATCATGTTTGGATTTAGCCTGCATGCATCCAAGAAAATGTCTTCACTTATTGGTAAATACACAGAAAAACATTTTAGAGATTTGCTACATGTAGTATGCTGTACATATTTAAATTTATGTTGAATAATTTATTGTATTAGTATTAGCACATTGATTTGGATAAAATTGAATACATCCCTCATTTAGACTTTTGGGGAAAAATTGGAAATTTTGGAATCTTTGTGATAAGAGTGAATTATATTTTTTGAGTGCTTTTTGAAAAACATCCTGTATTTTGAGAAAAATCTAGATCATCAAAACTCTGTACTTGTATTTAAATAGTCAAATTTAAATGCATGTACATGTAGCTAAGCATTTTCTTATTGCATGAAGGTTATTGTTTAATTAAACTGAAATGTTCTCAAAGGAAAGTAATTAAATTTAAAAGTATAATCATTGTATTAATATTGCTTGTGTAGTTACATATAAAAAGCATTTCCAATGATCAATTACTGTACCACTATGAAAAATATCATTATTCAGGACCAAGATTTGGCCAAGGGCCATCTAATGCAGTTGTTCTAGAAATTGGTTCTAATGGTACTCAAAGAAATCGATCTTTCCGATTTCCTACAGCACAGGGTGCAAGCAGAATGACCCCACCAACCAATATTGGTACTCCAGGAGGTACTCAACCAATGAATGCAACAGGGACCCAGACTAGCAGTGCTGAATCAAACACATCTGGAACTCAGACAAGGAATGAAAACACATCAGAGACCCAGACTCAAACACCAAGAAGACCAACAGTTGAACAAAGATCATTTGTGTTGCCAGGTATGCCTGCAGGACTGCCTGGTGGACTTCCTCCAGGTTTTGGTGGAATTGCTGGAATTCCAATGCCAGGAATGCCTCCACCAATTGACAGACATTTACCTTGCTCATCCAGATACTTCTTCCAGGAACAGCAAAGACAAGCAAGAAACAGAAGTAGGCTACAGGGTGCTGAGGGCCAACAGGTATTATATGCTATAGAAAACATTCTCAGAATTCATAGTGAGACTATAGAATATTTTTTTCAGACTTGAAGTCTTTAGTAACTAGGAAAGATTTTTATAAGAGAATCAAAGTATCTTATTAAGTACAGTTTGCCCATGTTTGTTTTGAGGAATCAATTATTTAGTTCTTTATTTGACCATAAATACAGCTGTTAGTTTTTAAGTGATGACATTAAATGTTAATGAATATAAATTAAACAATTCTTTTAGCATTTTAATCTTAATATGCATTCTTGGTGACAAGGAAAACTTCTAATTAAACATTTTCAATATTTTTTAAAGCTGATGATATTTTAAGTCATCTTCAAAGAAATAGCCTTTCATTGTTTCCATATTTCCTATCTAATTGACCTGTTCTGCATTGTAAAAGTATAACATATATATAGAATATTTGTACTAGGACTGAAGACTGAAGTTTACGTTGGAAAGGTTCAAATGAAAATTAACTTTCCCACAATTAATGTCTGCACTTTGAACTTCATTACTGGTAATCCTCTAGGAATAACAAAAAATCTCTATATGCCAAAGGGAAAGTGGGACATGATAAATAACTTTCCCTCCTAAAAATTTCACTTTCCCTGGATATAAATGGCAAATCTAAAGCATTGTTATATCATATATTAGCCTGATGAACCAGGAGATATCAATGACATGTTGAATGGCTTCATACATGAGCTTCAGCAACAGACCAATCCACACCTTAATCCTCAAGCTGCACAAAGTTCTACTGCAGCACCATCAGCCCGTACCACCAGTGCAGGTTCTACTGGCACACCGAGCCAACCCCAGTCAGCACAGAGCTCTACAAATCCTCCTCCTTCTGCCAATCCATTTGTTCAGGTAAGGCTTATTTAAGAGTTTCCCTCTTCTTCTAAAAATAACAAAGGGGCATGAAGAGGGATAATTTTTGGATTAGACAGTTGAAAAATTAAAAAAGTGTCTGATGTTGACAGGTTTAATTAGGATTTATTTTACAAATGTTTTACTGTACATGTCATCCAGTGATTGCACTGGATGATTTGGCTACTGATGAGAGTAAATGGGAACATATGTGTTTATTGACGTATGAAACCTAAATAGGAGAATGTACATTGAAGGCTCTTATTGGTGGAAAATACAACTGAAAATTATTGATCAAGTCTTGAAAGTGTTAAATGTGAATTTGAAGACTTGAATCAATAACAAAGAAGCAGACCTAAGTACGTAAGTAAATTCTTGCATTAAAAGAATAAAAGAATTGCTTTAAGTTAACCAAATTCAGATATTCTGTCAATTTTGTACTTTTTTGTCAATTTCGGGTCATATTTCTATATTTATCTATGTTTTGACAAATACTAATAAGTTGATATTTTTGGGCCATATTCATAGCTTAATGCCCCTACACCTTTGATATATTGTGCAAATTTAGTGAAAAGTATGGGATGAAAATGACTAATAAGTTGTAATAGAATGATCTTACATGATATAGTGATAATCTCATTTTTAGATGTTGAATGAAGCATCCTCTAATCTGCCAGGAGTTATAGGCATACAGATACAAGGCATGCAGGATGGAAGACCAGCGTTTTCTCAAATGTTTGGGATGCCACCTCATGGCAGAATGCCCCCTCCTCGACCAGGAGCCCCTCAGGCTGCACCAGGAGGTGCATTCCCTAGACCACCTCAGTGGGAACCGAATTATGCCAATGTGCTTAGGGACTTCCTTCAAAATGCAAATCCTGTAAGTTTTCACTGGAATACTTTTCTTTAATGTCCACAGCCTTAACCAAATTCATAGTTAAAGTATTTTTATAATATATTTAATGTTGATTTTTCAGCCCTTGCATTTCAGCCTATTGCAAGGTTTTACCACTGTCTGAAAGGAATAACATCAGTCTCAAACCTTTTTAAAACTCTTCTTGTTCTTTTGCAATCCTCAGCAAAGAACCAGTGCATCTACTACCAGCACCAGTAGTACAACCACTGCTGGTACCAGTTCAAATAATTCCAGCTCAGGAGGGGAACCCGTAATGAGTGATGAAGCCTTCACAAGACTTGTATCTGGTATTGGTAGTATGGTATCACAAACAGCAATGGGACAGCCCCCTCAACAAACTATCTCAGACTTCTTAAACACATTGGGAGAAGGATACAGTACTGGGGAAGGTATGGTTCGTATAATGAAAAAGATGTGGTGTTTCATTATATCTTTTAAAAAATCATACAGATCCAAAAAAGAAAAAAAAAAGAATATGGCAATTGACTCAAATAAAATTGATTTTTTTCTTTTAAAAACTACATGTAGATACAAACTTGTGTAGGAAGTAATGTACCCTGTCTCTCTGTATTATAGACTTACTTTACTTGATTAACTTTTTCCATGTGGAACATAAAAGCAACCATGGTGGATTCCCATCTATTTCTGTCTTCAAATAAATACATTGTCTCATTGTGTTTCAGTTTGGCAGAAGCTAGTTTTTATACCCCACCACACCTTGAAAATGTCCGTAACCTTTCCCCCATTGGCTGCTTATGTGTGATATTTGTTTTACCCCACCACACGTTGAATAATGTCCGTAACCTTTCCCCCATTGGCTGCTTATGTGTGATATTTGTTTTACCCCACCGCACGTTGAATAATGTCCGTAACCTTTCCCCCATTGGCTGCCTCTATGTGATATTTGTTTTACCCCACCATATGTTGAAAAATGTCTGTAACCTTTTCGCCATTGGCTGCCTTTGTGTGATATTTGTCATTCTGGTTGTGTTGTTTCTTTATAGTCACTATTTCTCTGTCAAAAACATCCTTACTAAGATACTGTAAAATTAAACTTGAACAACGGTATTTTTACACAATATTTAAATTATTGAAATATAATTTTACATTCTTTTTTCTAGGTTTATTCTTAAATGATCTGTTTAGCTGTGTTTCGAGACATTTATCCTTGCCTGATTTATTACAAATATTCTACGGAAATCCAGTTGCTCTGACAAGGATAAGAGCACCATTACAAGAGTTTGTTAGAGGCAGGATATTGAATGATGGTGAACCTACTAGAGAAAATATTGAAGCTGGTGTCAATAGACTTATAGAAAACATGCAAGAGGAGTTGAGAAATGCTGAGGTAGTTATCCAAAATAACAGAGCATAACTTATGTCAATGAATGTATTGGACCAATTCAGAAACACCAACTCCTGTCCTCATAAATATTATTACACTGTTGCATCGTACTTGTTAAATATGTCTTGACCAGTAAGGTATGTCTTGAAGAATAACAATCCCACAATGCCATACAGTTTCTGAATTGGTCCTTTACACAGTAAAAAAAAATATAATAGAGTGGTGAGGCCTTTAATGCTAGAAAAAGACTTTTATTAGTCTTATAATGAATATAGTGTTGTTGTTGTACCAAGATTTAAATCTGCTGATTACATAAATTTCATGTTGATGGTAAAACAAATGAAAAACTTGGGTCTGCATGAATTATTACTAAAGTACCATCATTTGTTTTTTTATGGCTGTGTATACATGTGTGTATCTGTCGTTGATATTGGATAAGACATAAAAAAAACAATGACTGTTTTTTAAGTCAAAGCAAAAGGTGGCAACAGTACAGTGGTTGATTACACTTTCTGTAAAGACTTGTCTAAACTGACATAATTCTGTCATTGACAATACTACTGTCATTATTATAGTATGTTGTCATTGGCAATTGTGAGTAATTTATGCCTCAGCTCATAATTTTGGACAATAAGAACAAAACAAAGATGTTAAAGTTACTGATAAAGTTTAGACAGGAAGTACCAGAAATAACTGTTTCATTGGACTTTTTCAATATTTTCTATTTTCTAAAAACTACAATGATAGCCAATGAAAAAAAATGTAAAAAATATTGAAGTTGCCAATTACAGATGTATTTCAGACACTACACGTATTGTATATTACATGTTATATGTATTACATTACTTGTTTGTTTTTATAGGCTGTAACAGAAGTAAAACCAGATATAGACTTTACCAGGACTATAGGTAACATTAGTAGACATCACTTGATTGCTGTTATTACCATGGTAATGCAGACTAGAGGTAATTTTATCATTGTGAACAAACTTATGTCTATAAATGATATATTTTTCCTATCAAATTTCCTGTGCAAGAAAAATCGGAAAATATAAATGGTCACTAATTAGACTTTATCAAAGAATATGTCTTTGATAGAGTTTTAGATGTGAAATTCTATAGCCATGTAAATGGATTGACATTCTAAATCACAAAAAAATAAGTATCTATGAAATTTAATTGGTTTACACTATGGTTGGCCAAAAATTTTACTAAAGGAGATACATGGTGCTTGTGATAAAGCATTTCCATAATACCAAGATAATGATGATAGTGCTATTGATTAGGTTGTATTGGTGTCATCAAGATTCATTTACTACCCATTGCCTTCTGCTTTCTGTAAATAATGGCATAGAATAGCATCTGAGCACTCCTATCAAACAGACATTAACACTGAAGTCTGAGTGCTCTTATCAAACAGACATTAACACTGAAGTCTGAGCGCTCCTATCAAACAGACACTATCACCGAAATCTGAGCCCTCCTATCAAACAGACATGAACTCTGAAGAGAAATGTTGCTTTTTGAAGGGTAAAGGCATCTAAATTGATGATCAAATCCCTTAACTGAACAATGGATTAAGGTTACTACTGCAATTGGTTATAGGCCGTTCTAAAAAATTAACCTAGCTGATGATTAACATTTTCAACATATGGACACAGGTTTTACCATTTATGACCAAATGTTAGCTTTTTACAACTTCTAACGACAAAAATACCTTCCATAGTGAGGATAATTAAGTTCATAATCTCAGCAAATGGAAAGAATATTAATGCAAATGATCGAAGCTTCTTATCAACTCACTTAGGTCATTACCCGTCATTGACAGAGGCTTATATTTGTATCTCTTCTACTAAAGGTAAAGTAAAAATCAGAGCTCTTCCTCAGTGGAGTTATTGACTGCTATGAACAAATCTTCTTATTTAATTTTGTTTCATAAGATTATACGTATATCTCATAGAGTACAAATAAAACTTTCAACGTCAACCAATGAAGGATTTGTAAGAAAATGTCTCAAAAAAATATACTATGTATAACTGGTTACAAACAAAGAAGTGTACTATTTGTCTAAAAAAACATATCATTATCTTATTATCTTGAAATTTGAAAAAAAAAATATTGTAGGTTTTACTGTTTCAATTTTCAGGTGGCGATCAGCAGTTTGGACCTATACTTTATGCTAAACTACGACAGGCTTTTTCAGAAGTTATAGTTTTAACAAGGTTTTGTTTAGTAGGTGGAATGCCGACACTTAATAGACTAATTCAGAACAGACTGGTAAGTGTTTACCATAAATTGTGACTTTTTGTGAAGTTAGCAAATACCGCAAATAGGTTTATTTTGGATTTTGTTTGTAGCATATAATAGCCAATGTGCAAATTAACATTAACATAAACTGTCAAATTTTTTAAGAGTCCTTTTGAAATTATTATTATTTTGACAGTGAACATAGAATTCCACTTGTATCACAGTGTAATAAGCTTGTAAAAGGACATAATTTGTGCATGTGTTTTTGTAATTATGTTACTTTTTATTTCGACAAATATACATGTATGTATCAAATGAACAAGTGTAGAACATACATGTATAAAATACAAGTTTTCATTCTATTATCAAGTGAACAAATGTAGAAAATACATGTATAAAGTACAATTTTTCATTCTATATAGAAAATACATACAAAGTACAAGTTTTCATTCTATGTTTTTATTCTAGTCAAATATAACAGGAGGAGTGAATCCTCTTATCCAACAGTGGATGGCTAGTACCACCACCACACAATTAGACAACTTCATACCCTCAATAACAGTCAGAGAGGAAGAGGTGCTACATTATGTGGTGAGGAGGGAGTCTCGGGAAGCTCCGATGGAAACCAGCCCTGTTGTTCAGTCACCTGGTGCTTCAGCAGTAGAATCTCCTAAGGTATCATCTGTTTTGAATTTTCCATGATCACAAGAAGTTGTTTTAAGGATGGTGCCTATTTAGCTTTAGACCCTTCAGAGATACTAGACTGAATTAACAGGTTCAATCTGTGTAGTTAAAAGATGGTTTAGATTTATATATTAACCCGTCAGAGATGCTAGACTGAAGCAGATATTACTGGTCTAACATGTTTCATTCCAGACTCAAAATCATTATACATCATTGTTACTAAAAAAAAAATGGTACACCTAAATACAAATATGTAGTTCTTGGTAGAGATTCCTCATACTTTGTAAAAAACTATTCCGAATCATCTTCCAAATATACTGAAGAAGATGTTTTCAAAATGCTGGAATTTTTTATCAACAGCATATTTGTCTAGTATAGTATCAGCAAATGGTTGGCATTCCAATGGGAATAAATTGTGCTCCTGAACTTGCTGACCTATTCCTTCACTCTTGTGAGGCTTATCTGATCTAAGAGCAGGAACATTCTTTAGGTAGCTAATCTCTGCTATATAGATTATGTATATCATAAACAATCCTAGTTTCAGGGATTTTATTCATCGCATCTACCTTAAAGAACTTAAGATAAAGGATACTACAGACACTGACACGGTGAATTCAGCCTCATATCTTGACCTACATTTAGATATTTTTGGTAAAGGAAAACTATTGACGAAACTATACGACGAACGCCATGACTTTTCATTCCATACTGTCAACTTTCCTTTCATCTGTGGCAATATCCCTTCAGCTCCTACCTATGGGGTTTCCATATCACAACTCATATGTTATGCCAGAGTTGTTTTGTATTGTGCTAGACTTCTTACAATTAGGCCTCTGGAACAAGGTTTTGTTGCTGCATGATTGGAAGTCATCACTACGGAAATTTTATGGTCGGCATTATGAACTCATGGATTGTTACAATGTATCTATCAGCACCACAAAAACTGATTTGTTCAACATGTCATAGTTTTCTTTTCCTCTTTTGTCTACCATGGACATGACTTTTTATGTGCAACTTGATGGAAAAGAAGAGGATGCTTACTCTACCAGTACACCTGGTCCATGTTCCCAGTTTTCAGTGGAGTCTGAGTTGCTCATTTACTTTTGTTGCTTTGTATGTGTTATTTTAGTTATTTTGTATTCTTTGTTGTGTTTGTCTGTTTTCCGAGTCTGGTCTTTGCCCCTGGCTTCATTCTTTTGATTTCTGCTAGAATCTTGGTTACTCTTTTATTATTATTTCTGATTCTAGCAAATTTCAATAAAAAAAGATTTTTGTAAATCAAGAGTCTCTCTATCCCTGTTGAAAGTTGTCTGTGATACTGTAAAGGTACCTTTATTTGTTGGTATCAATATCTGTGTTTTTTAATCATTTTATTAGGATATGGATTATATAATTTGCTGGTGTATGGAGCCTTACATTTTCCATTGGAAATTAAATGTTTTGTGGGGATTTGACCAGGATACAAAAAAAATGAAAATTAGTACCTGACTAACAATAGTTCTTCTGCAGGAATATGATCCATCTTTTCTGAATTATTCATTTAAATTCAATAAAACATTCATAAAAAACATGTCTGTATACCATGACCAATTAGAAATTTTGCAATACATTACCATTACAGTCAATGGAAGTGGAAGGTAAAGTTGAAAACAAACCATCACCAAGTGGAGCAGCTAATGTTGTAAAGGAACCAGTCAGACCAACAACAGTACCATCTGGTGCCGCAGCTGTCAGTGAACCAGTTCAAAATGGGGCCACAGGAGGGGAGCCATCCACTAGTGTAAATTCTTCATGGGAAAAAGAAATTCCTGAGGTACATTCTAGGGAACTATTGATAAATAAACTTTTATTATCATGAAGTGTGCTGTACTGAATCAAAATAGTTGTATGTGAAAGAAATATTATATATGTTTTATCGTGAAGCATGTATATTATTACTCCCTAGCTTCCTCCTTGATAAGTGTCCTTTCACATGAAGATGATTTTATATATGCCTCATTATATCGACTATAAATTGCACAATACCAGATTCATATAAAATCAGTCCTAATTAAGTTTGAGGTGATCAGTGCAGTAATATTTATGTGTATGGTAGAAGTATTTTCTACATTTTGATATAAATAAGAAGAAATGGGTGAGATTAACAAAATATCATTCTGTCATTTGTTGTTGACAATTCTGAAGTGTTACAGTAGCAAATGATAAGTTTATGTGTCTGACCGGAGGACTGACATATTTATATTACTATCTGCCATAGAATTTTGATGACCATTTCAGGAATGGGTACCTATAATAAATGGTGATATACAGAAACAGAAGCAACATAAACATCAACCTCCATTTAGTGATGCATATTATCAAGGAATGCCACCTAAAAGAAGAAAGGTGAGTTCAATATAGATAAGAATTATATCTTGTCTCAAGATGGTAGAGCTAAGATTTCAACATGCAAGTTTTACAATTCATATTGATATCTTAAATTTACAATAAAAAATGGAGAATATGTTAAATTAAAGAATGGCTTGAGTAGCATTGGTTTCACCCATGAAATTGGTAGAGAACTTCGAATATGCAAAATTAAATTATCACAGAAATTTAATCACCACTCTGTTATAAAGTCACATTCCACTACAGGGTAAGAATGAGAGAATTGTACATTATTTCTTCCCCAGCAAATTTGTGAATGGATATAATAACACCTTCATTCATCCCTCCCATAGTCTGTACAGAACACCCTTGAATAATTACACAGTCATTCATCCCTCCCGTAGTCTGTACAGAACACCCTTGTATAATTACACCGTCATTCATCCCTCCCATAATCTGTACAGAACACCCTTGTATAATTCCACCGTCTTTCATTCCTCCCATAGTCTGTACATTCCACCTGTGTATAATTCCACCGTCTTCCATTCCTCCCATAGTCTGTACATTCCACCTGTGTATAATTCCACTATCATTCATCCCTCCCATAGTCTGTACAGAACACCCTTGTATAATTACACTGTCATTCATCCCTCCCATAGTCTGTACAGAACACCCTTGTATAATTCCACCATCATTCCTACCATAGTCTGTACATTCCACCCATGTATAATTCCACTATCATTCACACCTCTCATAGTCTGTACAGAACACCCTTGTATATTTACACCGTCATTCATCCCTCCCATAATCTGTACAGAACACCCTTGTATAATTCCACCGTCTTTCATTTCTCCCATAGTCTGTACATTCCACCTGTGTATAATTCCACCGTCTTCCGTTCCTCCCATAGTCTGTACATTCCACCTGTGTATAATTCCACCGTCTTCCATTCCTCCCATAGTCTGTACATTCCACCTGTTTATAATTCCACTATCATTCATCCCTCCCATAGTCTGTACAGAACACCCTTGTATAATTCCACCGTCTTTCATTCCTCCCATAGTCTGTACATTCCACCTGTGTGTAATTCCACTATCATTCATCCCTCCCATTATAGTCTGTACAGAACACCATTGTATAATTCCACCGTCATTCATCCCTCCCATAGTTTGAACAGAACAGTCTTGTATAATTCCACTGTCATTCATCCCTCCCACAGTCTGAACAGAACACCCTTGTATAATTACACCATTATTCATCCCTCCCATAGTCTGTATAGAACACCCTTGTATAATTCCACTGTCATTCATCCCTCCCATAGTCTAGACAGAACACCCTTGTATAATTCCACCATCACTCATTCCTCCCAGTCTGTACATTCTACCCGTGTATAATTCCACTATCATTCATCCCTCCCATAGTCTGTACAGAACACCCTTGTATAATTACACCGTCATTCATCCCTCCCATAATCTGTATAGAACACCCTTGTATAATTCCACCGTCATTCATCCCTCCCATAGTCTGTACATAACACCCTTGTAAGGGCTGTAGAATAAAAATTATGATATGAATTTAACAAAAGTTTGTTCATAGTTCTCAGGAAAATCTAGAACCCATTTGGCTGTAAGATCATAGGTTAATGTAACATGAAACGATAAAATTTTCACAGTCATGGGAAACCAAGCTTCACTTTTTCTGTGGAAAAAATGTGCATGTTTAGAAATTTACATCATGTTGTCAAAAACATCACCAAATCACATGGAAGATTATTAAATAGATAGCAAACAAAACTGTTCAAAAATACATGTATACTTATTTACACTTAGATTTTTACTTACAAGGACAAGTCATGTAAATACAGCTCTTATGAGACAACAATGTTTGAAAAAGAAAACAAAAATTAACTTGTAGTTATTAAGTTGTAGTTCAGAGAAAATATTTAAAGGTATTAAAAGCATATGAATGGTGTTCATTTCAGCTTAACCAGCCATTAGAATCATCAAATCCTTCGGAGTCCCTTTCACAATCGTTAAGACAAGCTGTTACAGCTGCTGGTGTGGAACCTATTAGTAGCATTGACAATTTAACAAAAGAATTAGAAGAGGATACAGAAATAGCTTCAGAATATGATGAAAATTTGAGATCTTCATTGATAAATAGACTGAATACTGATGGAGATTTTGTACCTGAAAGATTTCCCAAATCTCAAGAATATTTTAAGGGAAATAATAAAAAGTGAATTATAAAGAAAAAGATGGCAGTTGATGTGTTTGTTGTGAATAGTTAAATTTGTATATTATTGTTGAATGGGATGTATGGAAGTGAGGTTGAGGTGAATTGGCATGAAAGTGATGTTTTAGTGTGGGATTCTTGTGCATGCCTTACAGGGCATGAAATGGACCTTGAAAATATTCATGTTTGTTGAGCTGTTGATTTAAGTAAATTGGCTTCAAAAATATATTATTTTAACAATTTTTATTTCATGAATTAGAACAACATATTTTCATCATTAAAAACATGTATACATGCACTATTTTATCTGCTTGCCTGTGATAGTTCAAACATTAATACTTGTTCCTAGAGGTTTATTTGTTATTAGCTTCTAAACAATTGTTTTTAAAAGTTGAAATGTGTGTAAATGAATTACTTGTGCATAAATACAATTATTTGTAATCAGAATCATAAAGCTGAATCTCTGGTTTATCAAGGTTACACATGGAGTATACATGTCTTGAGTATTGACATAAAGTAAATTGCATGAGACACGCATGATTTGTGATATCTATGTGAGCATTCTAAAATAATATTCTTTTTTTTTTCGTCATGTATTTTCTTTTTGAATTATAAATGTACAATCTACAACCCGTCTTCATTTGGTTATTTCTTTTTTATACATGTTTAACATATTTTACTATGTGAAAGAATAACTCAGTTTTAAAATCCTATCTTGATTTCTTAACTTGTTTATATATTGAATATCCTGTACTTTGAAATTGACGTTATTCATAATATATACAGTTGTATCACTATTGGTGTAAATATTTGTATCATGCTTTTTGTCTAGGCAAGGTCATGACCTTTAATTGCTGCACAATGTTGTATATCTCTGATTATATAGAAACATTGTCACATCATTTTATAGAAATAACTTTAATTTATCATTGAATAATGTAGGACTATAATGCAATACCCTTGTTTTAGATACATGTACATGCATGTATTACTTAACATAAAAATGCACAAAATGTTTTTAGTGTATTATGTTTTTCATGATGGGATGATCTGTATATTTTCTTTTAAAAGTTGAAAGTATTAATTGGATGGCAAATATTACAGGAAAGTTTCAGATTCCACTTTTTTTTTCTGCTGGGACTACATGTAGTTATTTTGATAAAGTATACAAAATAAAAACAGTGCTCTTTTGACTATGATTACTTATTTTTTTAAATATTGTAATAATCAAAATTTCTCTTTTTACTGAAATATTACCAGTGCTATGAAATATAGGCCATAATTTATTATTTCCAAAGTTTCAATCTGTCAGTTTCATTTTGACCTTGAAAGGTGACTCAGTTCATGATATATATCTTTTCTTTAAGTAACCATGTTAAATTCATGTTAACAATGATAGCTATAGATTTGTCAAAACAAATAAAATAAAACTCCAAGAATTATTTAACATTTTAAAAAATGTCAGGTGTTTTGGGTGAAATGTTTTTTTATGTAACAGAGGCAGTGATATGAATACTGTAACACCAACAACTATATTGCAAGAAAAAGTAACTACATGTAAGTATCTCCTTTCAATACCTGTAACCAAAATATTGTATGTACGTTTTCTAATTTCACTATAGAACTGCGCCTGAAGGTAACTTTATACATGAAATTTTTGTAGAATGGCTGGCAATCGAAATATTTGTTCTTATTAGGAGCAGAGGATTAAATCTGTGGTCTTAAATTTTTTTTATTAAAATCAAAACATGAATAATTTAGTAACAGTATTTACAGTAAATACATCAAGTAGTGTCTTTGGAAATATAAAGATTAATTAATTTTATAATTAAAAAAAAATCTCCTCAATATGTCTTCAAAGGACACAAAGACCAAGTCCAGAAAATACATATTTATAGATCAAATTGTATTGAGCAGTTACTTTAAAAAACACTCTTTGTGCAAAAATACTGCTCCAGCAAACAGGACTTTGTGTGACTGATCTGAATAGGTTCCACATAGTTTAAATCATCTACATAAATTTACAAAACCTTCATAAAGCCAATAAAATTCTAAGCAGGGTGCATCTTGATATGACAGCAGAGTACAATTACATACATACCTATTCATTTTTCCTGAAAGAGTAATCAAGGGAACCAAGATTATAGGAGAAATCATAAGTATGTTATCCTGGGACAAAGACCAAACATGGAAAACAAAAACACAACAAAGAACATAAAATGACCAAAGTAATACATACAAAGCAAAAAAAGTAAATGAGCAACTCGGACTCCACTAAAAACTGGGAGCATGGACCAGGTGCAACTGTATGGTAAGTGTCCTCTGCTTTTCTAGAAACACCTGCTGAACTACTCATAAAAAAGTCAAGGCCAAGATAGACAAAAGAGGAAAGGAAAACTATGACACATTGAACAAATCGGTTCCCATGGTGCACATAATGGAGACACTATAACGATCAATGAGTTCATAATATGTCCATAAAACTTCTGTAGTGATGTATTCAATCTTGTAGCAACATCATTTTGTACCAGAAGCCTACTTGTTAGAAGTCTAGCACGGTAAAATAGTCTGCATAGTTAAGGCCAGCTCTGGCATAACGTTGCCACAGATGAAAGTTAAAAATACGGAATGAAAATTCATTGCGTTTGCAGTATAGGTTGATCAACAGTTTTCCTTTACCATAAATCTCTAAATGTAGGTCAAGATATGAGGCAGATTTCACTGTCTGTATATCCATTATCTTTAGTTCTTTGGAGTAGATGTGATGTATAAAATCCCTGAAATTAGGATTGTTTTACAATAATACATTATCTATATAGCAGAAACTGAGATCAAACAATGCTGAACAATGTTCCTCCATTTGGATTAGACATGCTTTACGTCAGCCTCATTAGAATGAAGGAATAGGTCAGCAACTAGAGGAGCACATTTGTACCCACTGGAATGCAGACCGTTTGTTGAAAAAAATATCCACCACACTGGATAAATATGTTGTCAATCAGAAATTCCAGCATTTTGAAAAAATGGCCAAGATTTTTGTAATGATAATTTATGAAACTTTCTGAAGTTATGGCTTTAAAACAAGTTAAGTTTTGACCCTAATTCCTTCACAATTATGGTAATAACTCAAAATCAGTCACAGTCTAACTTCAGTGGTAAAGACACTTGTAGTACATTTTCAAAGAGATATATACACACATGCACCTAAATTATACAAATGCTTGTTTTAACCACTTACGGCTATAACCCCCAAAACTTTTCTTTTGTGTTATGGAACCATGCTAAATTTTATCAAGATTTGCATCAATATATTATTCAAGTTATTACACAAAACCAAAAGCTTGATCAACAACAACATGGAAGGCATTGAAGATAATTACTACATGTCACCAGAATTTTTGCAGTTGTATAAAAACCTTCATAGTAAAGAGAAAGGTCATGTGCAATTGAAACAAAAAGCTCACATACCTATCATGATAAAGCTAAATACCAAATTTCTAATATTTCTAATGAAGGGTTGCTGTGATTTTATGAAACCCTTAAAATTCATTCTTGCAAACAGAAAGTTAATGCCCAACCAAGCTTACACAACCAATCAAAGTGCATTTAAAATCTTTTTCATATAGTTTTTTTACAAGATTTTTGTGAAAATAATTTATGAAGCAAAATAAACTGAAATATGTCCTGCATGTTGCACATTGGAAGCTGTTATTAGTAAGTTGATTGACATTGTTACTTATTTTATATAATATGGATAATTTTTCACATTCATACAACTAACTGACACCACCAAAGTGGACAGATTCCTCAGGTATGTTTTAATATTTACATATATAGAACTGTGACAAAGTAATGTTTCAGTAATAAAAAAAAATGAAGTAATTAGACTGTGATTGAGAGGGCATTTGCATAAAAATGATAGGAAACTGTAAAGTAGTGAAACTAATACACCAAATACTATTGACCTAGTACACAAGATTTATGTTTAAATAACCTTATCAGTAAACTTAACATTAAAATCTTAACAAGCAATTTCAAAGTTAACCGACTGTGCTGCACAGGCATATGCATGAAATATATATATAATTGTGATAAAGGCAAGATAATGCAACTGCATACCAAATATGATTGACCTAGCATATAATTTTTTTTTTCCACATTAAACTGACCTTATCATAAAACTTAACATAAATCTCAATATAAAATTTGAAACTTCGAAGTCAAGATGGCACATACAATGAAATGGATATAGAATTGTGATAAAGTGCTGCTAATGCAACTACATACCTAACACAAGTGTTTCATATTAAACTGACCTTATCAGAAATAAAACATGAAAATTTTAACATGGCCATGGATGCCAGAATAGTAATACTTTAATCTTGACTTCTGCAACATTTATTGCAGTCGAGACAAAAACTGTTTAGTCAAACAGGAAGTTGATGCTTGAGTATATTTAAAAGTTTAAAAACTAAACAAGACATTAAGGTGAAGTTAAACAGTGAATTTCTCATTGTTTTTAAGAAGGATTGCAGATTTTTTTTTGCATTAAAATTTTATGGTACGGATGTAAGAACAATCATGAAACTTATGGATATGATGCCTATAAGCAGGGCACCAAAATAATGTCAGGTCTCTGTATGAAAAAACTGAAGGGTGGCTGATTTTACACATATTCAAATAAGTAATAATTTCATCATAATTTACAACCTTTGGGGTCTATTTAATATCATTTTACAATTACATTTTGCAAAATAAGTCTGATGGCATTTTTTTTTATTACCATGCACTTAAAGAAAACAATAAGTAAATGTACATGTAAATGAATATCAGAATAGAGAGAAAAAAAGGACTTATCAGTACACGTAAATCCAACAAATATCAGAATAGAGAGAAAAAGGGACTTATCAGTACACGTAAATCCAACGAATATCAGAATCAAAATCAAAGTGTGATGTCAGTTCATTCTTCAAATTTCACTAGTATTGTTTAAATGTATTTGATAAAGAAGATGAATTAATCTATAAACTTTCATTTATTTTCAAATATTTTATCACTATGTTACATCATTATTAACTTGAATCCAAGAGAACCATTTCTGATCAAAACTCCTTGTATCATCTTTCAATGTGACTTCTTTCTCCTGAAAGAAAAGGCAATACATAATATATTAGAAAAGACAACAGAATTTGTTTGTCAAAATACATGTATAAATATATGTTCTTCTCCCCTTTTGAAAAAGGACAAATTTCAATATAGAGGATAGCATTCTGCATTTGCCAGTGTTCATTTAAGTAATGACTGTTATAGTTTTCTGGTCTATGAAAAAATAACCTCAGTCATGTAGTGCACACTAAATAACCTGGGTAGTAGGTTATTTTCAAGTGTGCAACACAGACACTGAGATTATTTCAAATCGACCAAAAAATATCACAGTCATTCCTTATAATTCAATTTTAGTATCAAATTTCAATGAGTAAACCATTGAAAAAGGTTGACGTCACAGTCACATACAAAATTTGGTGTATGAGATAATGGACACAATTTTTAAACCAATCAGAAACCTTTTTATTACTAAAATTAAATTATCTAAAAATAACAAAAGCATTGTGGATATAAATGGGAAACTACTTGTTTAAAATATTTTGGAACATGTACATAAATGTTCCTACATATATAGCCCTGATGATCATGTGGACAAGCTGATTTTTTATTAGTTTAATAATTATGTTTTCCATTATATTTCATTTCTTTAAATTTGATCTGTTCTCTACAGTGGTCTAAGTTACTATACACTTCATTGCATTTTGCATTTACTTAACATTGTGCCTAAAATCTGCTCACTGACTGTTACTGGTTAAATTTTACTAAGGGGTTGGATGTCCTAAATTTTCCACTCGTGAGTAGTATTTTATTTTGGTATAAATACTCAGAGTTTTATAGAGTACTTCAATGTGGAATTAGAAGGTCAGGATGTACATATTTGAAAGCAGTACAGCCAGCAGATAAGGTATTTATGAGGGTCATTTTACCATAACTTTTCATTTTTCATACTGGCATTTTGCAAGTTAGAGCTTTTAGCAAGTTTCATTTTAATTTTTCTATTTTGATTTTGAATATCATTGAGTCAGTTTAATTGATTTGATGCTAAGGTACCTTGTTATAGTGAGTACTTATAACGAACTTTAATGGTCATTTTGTGTAGTATTATAGTTAACTGTGGGTATTACATTTAACTGCTTGATTGTTGAGTTGTGCTCTATTTATGTGTTCAATCTGTTTTGAACATGTAAATGTCATCTGATTGATGTTAATTGTTTGAATATTTGCAATAATGTTCTATAATTTATATATATTTGATAATTAAAATTGTTTCGTATGCATGTTTATATGTCTCTTTGTTCTTATTTTGTAGATCTTTTCAATGTCTTCTGAGTCTGAATTAAAAGTAATTCCATATTCATGTTTTCTTTGGGCCATTAGTTGCTATCGAGCCCCACTTGGTCACAATCATATGCCTGGCCTTTTTAAGTGGACCAATTTCAAACATGTTTTATCAGTATGTTAACATTTGTGCTGCTTTGCAAATATTTGGCTGTGGGTTGCAATCTTGTCAAAATGGTCTTATTACAACTGTTATACATGTAGCTTTTACATTTGATACTTACATAAAAATTTGGAACTTTGCTATTGTTATAATAACAATTCTAATCTATAGCCTATTTTAGATATGGTATATACATTCAGGAGAATTTACCTGTGTAATTTTCAGGTTATTGTATCTAAACATATTCTTCAAAGATTTATATCAGAAAATGTTAAAAGTCATTATTTCATGTTACACAATAGTGTGAATACATGTACATGTCATATAATATAAACTTTCATAATATCAGTATTATGACCTGAAAAAGTTCATGAAATGTGACTGTGATCAAGTTTATAATCATAACAATTGTAAAGTACAAAAAAAAAACAAAAAAATTAATACACCTACAAGTAACTATAGCATAATGCATTGTTTTATGGATTTTACCTGTTCAATCCTTGCAGAGTGTTCACCAGTGCCATCTCCATCATCTCCTTCATCATCAGTTTGATAGATATCTTCTCTTAAATGCTAAAACATACAGAATCAATTACTGAAATATCTCATCGCTATTTCATGGGAAATATTGCTCTTTTCTGAAGGTGATATTCATATAAGAATTTTCTTATAATAATTATAAAATATGATGATATTCTTGAATACAGCAGGGAAGTATTTAATCAATTCTATGTCCAGTTTTTTCTGCTATTGTAAAGAACCAATTTTGTTTCAGTAATGGAACACACATCTATAGTTGCAGTGGAATGTACTGTATAAAGAATACTCCTTTTCTATGATTCCCTTGACCAACTTATCATGTTCAATTTGTATAATCCTTTAAATGAAAAAAATATTTCATACTAGCAATTTTTCGATGATTTCAATAATTTTATGAACTTTTATTAGATGTTACTGGTATATCAAATTTCTACCAGCAAAAAACAATTCTTACTATACCCAGGGCTACAGTGACAACTGAATCTGTACTGTGAAGCCTAATAGTGAAATCTTGAAGCATATTTCATCACTGTTCAATGCTGTCCCTTCAATGTGAATTGTTCAAAACATATTCATTCACCTTAATGGATCTTTCAATAACTTTCTCTGATGCATCAAGTTTTTGCAAATCATTTTCAACCTGAAATCAGTAAATTATCAAAAACCTTCAATACTTGTAAAAACAAGTGTGTCAAGCCAGACTTCTTTAAATCTGTTAAAGCAGTCAGCTACAATGTCAACTGAAAAAAAATGCATGGTATTTTCGTATCTGTTAGTTATGAAGATTTTATTTGACAATCACTTGATTTCTTTGTTATTTTGAATATCAACTAAGGTCAAATAAATTGAATTTGATCTTTTTATTGAAGTTGAAAAGTGAAAATATGTGGTAATTCATTGTTTATGTATATACAAGTATTCAATACATTTATAAATTAACATACTTCAATTAAATTTTTGTCCTGCTTTTTACACAAAAGATAAAAATATTGAAATACCTACCATTTTGAGCAATCCTGTCAATTTGGATTTAAAAACAGATCCAGCATTTCTCAAAATATTCTTAAGTAGAAGCCTTGATAAAAATGTATAAAAGTTATTACAAGTAATCTTAAAACATTTCAACCAAAGTAATAAGTAATGTTTCTAATCTCTGTACAGGTTATACGAAACAATCTGACTTGTGGCAGTTTACACTGATAAACTATGGTTAAGAAAAAATGTATACTGCCCAAACCAGGTTATTGAGTATAACCTGTTCAAAAATTAAAAGCTTTTCATGCAATTTAATTTTTTACGGGTGATGGTCTATATGATAATAATTAATTTGTTATCAAAACTTCATTTTGTTGGGATTATTTGAATTTTGGAATGTGTACTATATTGTAGCAGAGTGTTTATTAGTTATTGTAAAATAAACTTGTATTGTTTTATGAAATAAATATGTATTGACATAAAATAAAATTAAATATTAACATTACCTTGGGGTGTAAATTTGGTTAAAAGGATTCATTCCTTTATTCAGATAATGCTTACAATGGCCCGTAATTGTAAATTCTACATTATTTGTTATTTCGTCAGTAATATAAACAAAGCTAAGTCCAGTTTACATACTTATAATTGGATTTGGTTTTTAAAGTATTGAAGAGATTACCATAAAACTGGTGTTATGCGTAAACAAGATGTATTCCAATCCACAATTGGTAGGTTCTTTTATATTGTTTGTAGATTCATAATCTCTGTTATGTATACATGTATATGGTCATGAGTACACAGTAAATAAAACTGGACAAGTACATTAGGAACTATTTTCAAGTAGATATGTGTAAAGTGTATATGTGTGCTATAAATGTTATTTTTATATTCCAACTGCATATTTACATAGTGTTGAAAGTGTAACTTCTAAGTTAAAAGGAAGCATAGTTTTATAGATTTAATTGACATACATGTAGCTGTACTAATATTTGGTACTGAAGAAATATTTCATATTATTAATAACATGTATGCGTAGATTGTGACAGTATTTTATATTGAGTTTGCATGTTTTTTTATTTAAAGTAAGATCATAATTCACTAAATATTATTATTTGTTGTTACAGATTAAAAACATCTAGTAATAATAATCAAACTCTAGTTTGGAAGTATACTGGTCACCTTTAGTCCCACCTTCTACAATATGACATTAATCATGTTATAGTACCAAGCCAGATTATACAAAATAATCTGTTTGCTAAAAGAGAACCAACCAATCAGAAAGCTTATTACATATATATTTAAAGTGTTGAAGTAAAGTTATGTCCCAAAAAAGTGTATGCAATGAAAAATATACATATAAAAGATGGTATTACAATATCAAGTGAAGCATAACACTACTCTCAGGAGGACGGAACAAAAGATAACTTCCTCATGTTTTTTTTTATCTCAATCAACCAATAATTAAATTTGATGTAAAATTCAAAAAACTCTTAAATAAAATGAACAGTTTGGATAAGTAAGATTTATGGTTAAAAGATTTAATTAATACCTTGCCCTTATCAAACAAGTCAATTCTTTCATTCTCAGTTCTTCATGGTTAGTAAGAGTTACGTCCCCTGATCGATTAGAGTAGCAGTTACCCAGCTTTATCCAGAAACTATAGGTAAATGGATGCATTATCAACAGAAGTTTCAAGGTATCTTCTAACCCTGGAATAGAAGAAAGGAAATGCTTAGTGTATTGCAGATCATCATTGTTCAACCTGCAGCAACAGAATACATATGTTGGTCAATAGATTTCATCAAGTTTATCAAGTTTTCAGAGTTCAAATCTGTACTATGCTTTCTTAACAAACATTATGAATGTATAATTTCTTCCCATAATGACCCCTGTTTTATTGACATTTTCATAATGGACTACAAAACAATTTTTGGTGAAAACAACTTCCTCACAACCACTGATTCAGCTTACATTAATTACTTATTCACTAATATACAAATGTACATGTACATGTATGAAGCCATGTATATTACAATGTATCTGGCAATTTTAGTATGTAGGGCTCAAATAATTTTTACTTTGGAGGACTTGTTAAAATCTGCATAAGATAGAACTTGTACAGTTGAACTTCAGTAGTTCAATCTCCAAGGACCAGTTTATATGTGTTGGAGTTATCTTCAGTTTGAGAAACTGAAGTTCCCAATTTTTATGGTCAAAGTATACTTTATATTTAAAAATTGCTGACATTTTTATGATTTTTTTTATACATTTCTTAGGTGTTTAATAAGTAAACTTGTTGCTTCAATCTGTTCAAATTTATGCTGTTTGATCTAAATACCAGGAAAATTATAGTCAGCTGACCAACATTGTTTTCAATGTATTTGTGTCCATCACAATAAAATCATTTGAAGAGTTAATTGTGTTCCAGCCTTTTGGTTCAAACAAGCAGTTTACATACCAATGAAATCATGGGCTTGTTCTTGAACTTGGCTAAGAAGTATCCAGGTCTGCATCTGTTGCTGAGAGGATCTGGCATCTCTAACCTACAATACAGTTAAAATTTACATTTGTGGAGCCAATCAAATCCACCTTTCTGTGTGTAATAACATTACACTGTATAAACCAAATGAAAACCCAAAACAATATTGCCTCATGCCAGAGACATAACACCTATCCTATAAAATATCTTAGCAACATGACCTATCTAGTGAACATTGTTACATGGCCTACCCAAATTTCCAGCTTGCCATCTCCTATGATGCAGTAATCCATGTATTTTTTAGGTAGTATTTAATTTCATGTTAAAGCCATATCTGTAAAATTATTCATCATTTTTGACATCATACCAGAATATAGTAGTGTGATATCATAAAGTATGACCATTTTTTCACTTACGACTTCATCAAGAGGCTTTCATAGTATGGGTATTTTTTTCCCAACTGGTCTCAAAGCATTTTTCACATATAAAATATTACAAATTTGTCTTATAGTAAACTTACCAATTGCTGAGAAATGTCTAAAGCCTCAGCATATTTCTCCATGTGTAAATAACACCTAGCAACACATTCTATAAGATCTTGCCTTAGAACTTTATTGTTAGCTGGTAAAGTATCTGAAATGTAACATTACATACATACACAATGACCTGTCAAATGAAGTATCAAGAGGCATACCAAGGAATTTTTCAGAAGGGAGGGCATGCCTACTAAATATTCAAGAAAACACAAACTGGCTGTAAAATTATCTGGTAATTGAGAGAAGTACATTCATTATTAAACTGCAGGCAACATATAAAACAATAGTCTAAAATATACAACAGTAAATACCATTCTCAAATTCATATGGCTTTCTCCCACTTTTTTTCCCAACCGACCAACCGACCTTATTTTAAAAAAAATCCATTAACCAATTAATCAAAAATAAATGGCCTAAGAAGTTAATTTGATTAACACAATTTACAATAGTAACAACATTAATTTTGAGTTGAATAATTTTTCTACACAAGTCAATTGATTATAGAGAAAAAAAACAACATTTTCACATATACACATTTCAATTTTTAAAAATTTACAGAAACATTTTACTTCACCTAAAGCCTCTTTATAGTGCACTAAAGCCTCACAATAGTTTTTCTGATGATATAGATTATCTCCCTTGAATTTGATAATCACAGCAGCATTCTCTGGTTCTGGCTCTACAGTGTTATACCACTATAAACAGGAATAAAACAAATAAAATGGTCAGTTACATGTAGTTCTCAAGTTGATATAATTAAGTAAAAATACATGTAAATAAACATTTTTTTTCATTTTCATAAATCCACCCTGCAAAAGTTTCTTCCCTGGCTTCAGTTTAATTTACTGTTACTTACTTCCCCCCTAGCCTGAAATCCTGGATCAGTCGTGCTCCTCACAAAGAAATTCGGAAGTATGCACATTTACTTGCATTTAAGTGACATAATGAAAAACAGATACATGGTATTTTTTTTGGTAGCATAAAAAGTAGCAAATGAAATACAGTTGTTTGCATAACGATTGATGAAAACTAAATAAACATAACTTTAAGAATAAATATTTTGTTTTTGTTAGTACAGATGTAACTTTTACTGAAGGTAAACATACTTACATATTCATGACAAAATTTAGCATTGTAAGATTTTTTGATGCCTTGATGATCACTTTTCTTTGATTCAAAATCATCATCATCAAAACCTAATCCAAGATCCATTTCTAAAGTTTAAAGAATGACAAATATAATATCATCAATTATACTTTATTTCAAAACAGTACCACAATTTGTAAAATAAATCCACTGATCTTCCCTGAGCCCCTAAAAAATCAAATACAAAAATTTAAAAAAAATAAAAAATTATGAGTCATACCTTCACATCAATTCAAGAAAGTTGTTGTGCACGATAAGGGTGCAGTATACAATTACATTAAGGCACACTGTTTCGCACACCAAGTTACCCCCATCAAATTTTGTATAATTAAAATTAGAAGTTGAAATTTGGTGGATATATTGTTTAAATGTAGTTACTCATTTATACATGGACTGATGTAATATATGTAATAGTAAACAGGTGTAATTTAAATTGTATCCAGAACGTTTCAGTCCGCTACCGTATTAGGTTCTCTTCTCAGCATCAGATGGCTGATTTTCAAAATACCTTATTTCCCATGAACTTTTGGAACTAAAATTGTGAAGGAATGAATCGAAGGTCTGTAAGAAGGGTCTTATTATTTTTACCCTTTTTCCACCTACTCCATGCATGCTTTCATCCTGTGGTATTGTCTAAGTGCCTGATATTTTATAAAATATAGTATTTGCCTGTTAGTGTTGAAAAGTCACCCCTGATTTGTACTAGAACTCAGTAATATTTTTTTCAGTATGTTACCATGGCTACTGGATTTTATAACACTAATCACTAAAGGATTTCAAAATTTCAAACATATGCATGCACTTTTTTATGACAAAACACTAGAAATTTCTGTATGGACTGCCTCAAAACAGCTTTATTTCAACAAAATGAGACCAAATTTTCAGAAATGACCTAACTGTATTGTACTACCTACAATGTAAGGTTGTCAGTCTGCTGACAATATACAGTTTTTATTACCAGTACATTCTTTTCATAGTAATTTGCACACTGTAAAAGTGTAAATTACAACTTTTGTACAGATGATAGTATTTTATTTTGACAAACATGTCTAAGTGTACCTAATTTAAACAATTTTGACACTTCCACTTTTGAAATGGATGAGTTTAATACAGGTCTTTAAAGACTAGAGCCAAACAAAATTTAATATGGTTCTGCTGGAAAGTTACATGCATATGTTGACTTCCCAAAAGTAACATGCTCTGCCCAACTCTTGTCATGTTACTTGGATGATTCCATAAGTAAAAATTATGACATCAAAATGTCAATAAAACAGGGGTCATCATGTGAAAAGTATCAGAACTTTGCCAATTAAAAATGCAATCTTTGTCATGGTATCAGAAAGCAAGAAAACGAGCCCATAATTGAACATGGTACATTGTGTATGTAGGTTTGGCATGTATAATTTCAACCAGAAAAAATGTATGGAGGCAGTTGAAATATCTCAAAAATCCAACCTTTTGTATTGGCACATCATTCTGTCCCCAACCTGACATGTCAATAAATAAATATATATGGAAGTTTTTTTATTTATTTTAAAGTTGACAGGGAAAATCACGAAGTCAGACAATTAAAATATAACTCTGACAAAAAACAAAGGCCACCAAAAAAAAAATCTGGTTATGGTTACATTGTTAACAATAATAGAGTTGGTAGGTTTAGCATTTTATTTTCTTCTATTTTTTAATTTTATTTATTGTACACAGGTTTCACCTGTACTTTAAAAAATGACACTGGAGTAATTTTCAAAACTCTTGACCCCATGGTACTGTTTTTTTTTATCTTAATTTTGTGCCAAAATTCTTGGTAGAGTCATTGTTCTTTATGTTGATATATAACTACTTTTAAGTGCCACCTAGTGGATGGAACTACTTACATATCATAACATTTCAACAATTTAAAAAAAAAATTATTCTTTCTGCATTAGTCTGAATTTTCTCTGACCCTGCAACTCTCCACTTTTTTATTTAGATATTGATATCCAAAAAAAAAAGAGAAGGGTTGCAGGGTCAAAGGAAATTCAGACTATTTTCCCATCCGAGGTTATTTTTAACTGTAGCGGAAATGACAGAGTAGGTCCAATTGCCATTTAAACAGGAAATTACCAATTTTAATTTTATTTTAACTGTGATTTGTTAATAAAATTAAAATTACTTTGGCTGTTTGAGTCGGGCATAAAAATCGTGTCCAGTAACTGCAGACAGACAAACAAGGAGGGTTGTGATCACACTAAAGTACTTCAACAATGCTACATTTTTGTGCCTGTCCCAAGTCAGGAATTTATGGCCATTGTATGTCTTACTTCTTTTTTACCTTTAGTTTATTATAAATTAAAAGTCATATGAAATCTAGACTTAAAGGAGACATGACACAAAAATTATTTTTTTCAATTTTTGATTTATTTGATTTATTACACCAAATATATATCATAAAAAAAAACACCCCTTGTAGTCACTGACGTCGTTGAATTGAAGATAAATTGATTCAAAGTTGACGATGGCCCAAGCCATACAAATTTTAATTAGCCATGTGGTCATGTGACCATGCTACGTCATTGGTTCTCAATTCATAGATCGAGTGGTTGAAATGTATGGGGCTTCTGCACTTTTTACGTGATTTCTACAAATGAGAGTGAAAATATTGAAAGTTTTGGTTTGCCAGCGAATATATACTTACAGTTGTATCAATTTAAACAACTTTGAGGAGAAAATGATAAACAATGACAGAAATATTTAACTTGTACATGTGTGAAGACTAGAATTCACAGAGAGACAACATCACTTCTTTTCAAAGATTACATAGAAATATTTCATTATGTTCTGTCATGTTCGATTGAACTTTTTACATAAAGTAAATTAAATTCACAATCTAAGATTTAAACTGTTTCAACCTTGATCTTCAATGAAAATATTGATTTCACCCCTTTTTACAGAACGTTACTCCTGACAAGTGTACCAGTACCCTACAAATACAGCTATAGGATAATACGAACATGTTTATTTTTTATTGATTTTTGAAAATTCTATTTGAAAACCCATAAAGGTTTTGTGCAAAAGCTACCTCGTGTTCCAAATCTGTTTTGCTAAAATTAAATATTTTAACTAACCTATAAAAAATATTGTTCATACCAGAAAAGCTTGTTTGTTGTTGGGGTTTAACGTCCAAGCAGCAATATTTCAGCAATACTCCCTTAAACTCACCTAGGGTCGCCTATTATAAATTGTGTATTGTGTGAAATTCTCCATGTAAATTGTCTTATTTCAAAATTTGTAAGACAAAAGAAATGCAATTTTATTTCAATTATCTAAGTCATACACCTGCGTTGACACCTGTGTCACGAGGCGCTGAACCATATAAAGATAAAAGAAGCCACCCACGCTTTCTCTTGGCCATAATTAAGTCTACAGGGCTTGTTAATTGATATAACCCGGCGGCAAAGAAAGAGCAATATACAGAGTGTCACTATTTTATTTGCACCCTCCAGTATAAGTCCTTAAAATAGTGTGCAAAGTAGTTGTGTTTACGCCACATAGGGATGCATGCCTGACGAAAATGAAAAGTTGACAGAAAACGAGAAGAACTTTAGTGTTCTTACTTTCTAAACACCATTATTGGACTCATACACAGATCATTGGACCACTCTGCATTATGTATACAAGCTATTTTTGAAGATTTATTATTTTTTCAGGCACATGTATACATTTTCAATGCACCCAAATGGAGATTGAGAACTAATGACGTATATGGTAAGTAGGTGTTACTTCTGGTTTTCATTTATGCATATAAATTAGGTTGTCGTGATAACACAAATAAATCATTTTAACTTTATTTAGCGCTAACCTGATGAGAAAACAATTGTTATATTCATATCAAAACATACTCTAGTTTTTATAGTGAGCACAGCAAAGGGGTGTGAGCTCTATGGCTCTAAATTTCCCTTAAGGTTCCCCAATATACTAACGAAAAAAAAGTCATGACCCGGAAGTAACAAAAAGTGACTAACCTTACAGAGAAAATTCATCGCTTCTTTAAACCAAACAAATAAAAATACATGGGTTAAGATTACATTTCAGTAAAAATAAATTCATCTTTTCTGCTAGTTTTTTAAGTCTTTATCTATTTTTTTTTTACTTATTCAAAGAAGTAAATATGATGTTTTTAAAAAGTTCAGAAAACATGTGGATGTACGTATGTGTATCTCTGCTGTTTCCCTGTCACTGTTGTCAAGAACCTAACCCGACTTGGAAAAAAATATAACTCTAATTATATTGCAATAATCGAAGTATAACTTTCCAAAGATAGGAAAGGCAATCATTTTCTTGTTTGGATTTTGCAGCTGTCGCCTGAATTTTGTTTACGTCACATGATATATGTAAAATATTGCCACCATCCGCGGAGAACTGTAAAAATTCTGGTATTTGTACGGATTGATCTGACCAGCCAAAACTGAAATAGATGAGTTGTTAGAGATGCCCGTAAGGGATAAAAAATGTGAAGTATTGTGAAGTGCTATAAAGTTATTGACCATTTTGAGAGCAAGGGGAAAGGGGGCATAGGTTGGAATTTTGGAAAAAAAATTCAAGTTATTCATTTATTGAAAAAAAAAATTCCCCCATTGATTAACAGGTCAGATTTTCAAATTTTGCTTGGTACTTATCTAAAAATCAAAATATTGCACTTGTGAAGCAAAAATTTACATTCGGGTTGACTCCTCTCTTTGTAAAGTACTTTATAATTTTTCGAGTCTCACACAGACGGTACATGTATGGTAAAGCTCAGTCACGCTGATTTAGGCAATGCCTACCCAGGCCAATGTCAACGATATTAAATAATAAAATATACAGAAAATGTTTAAAAATGAAATTTTTGCGTCATGTCTCCTTTAAAGAACTATTTAGATAATACGAAAGTGAAAGTGCATGTACCTGAATTGCGTGAATATATATGATCTTGATTTCATTAGCATTTCAAAAATGTCTGCGCTGTGCATAAAGGGTATATTTGGGGCAAGGAAATGAAATTGTTGGTGATCGAATAATATTTGATAAGGTGTCTCGTACGTTTGTATGTCATAGGAAATTCAAGCGCTTAAAAACATTGAATGTTGTTAAATGCGGAAAGATGAGGAGGCTGACGTGTACAATTCTAACTAATGTAATGGCTTTTGTTTTGTTTTTAGCAGCTTTTTCATTGCAGATCAGTTTTATACAAAATGAAGAAACGAACGAATACTTACAGCCTACCATAACCGTTGCGATTTTGATAAGGAACAAGGCTCATGTCTTGCCCTGGTTTCTTGGTCAGTTTGAGAACCTGAATTACCCAAAAGATAGAATATCCTTATGGTAAGATAATGAATGATTGCTTGTGAGTATAGCAGACATGCCAAATATAAAAAATGTGTATTATGGAACCTAAAGAAACATTTAGTTGCAATGCATAATGCAAAATCAAGTGTATCAAGTTTTGAGTAGGTCAATAAGTGTTAGTATTACATAAGTTTCTAAAGACCCTGATGTAGTAAAAACATTGGCTACTATAAATGACAAATATGTTGTCGTACCAGCAGACAAAGCCCAAATGAAAAAAACATTGTATTTCTCCTCAAAACAAATTACATCCAATGTTTATTATCAGAGGTAGACATAGAAAAGTAATAGCAGTAATAAGACCTGTACTGCTACCACACCCTCCTAAGAAGAGATAGTTGAAAACCATAGATCTGTACTATCCACCAGCAAGGATGATGATTGTGATCTCCTGTCTATGTTCTGGGTTCTTAACTCCACAAGAATCCATACAAACAATGCTACATAACTAGATCTGCATAATGTACCACAAAACCGTTTTAAAAGTGTTTAGCTTCTACACTCGCAGCTGTAAAGGATGGTCCCCAGTCCTACCACAACACTTGTTACTTGTAGTGGTATTAATTCAATGAAGATCCAGAAAAATTTGAAAGACAAAAAAGATGGTACACCTAAATACAGATTTGTACACTACTGTCAACCAAAATTTAATTTCTCCACTCTTCACTCTGGCTCCACTCCATGACTCCACCAAATTAAAAATCAGGATGAAACTGCTCCATTTCAATATTTTTTCTGTCCTTTACTGAAATATTATTAAACTTCTAGAACCATTAGATATATGTGTACCTTGGTACAGGGATCCAGAAATGGTAAAAAATGCTGGTCATTGACCAACAAATTTTGCAAATGTCCGACAACTATTTTCCAATATCAGACATAAAAAAATTGTCCACACTTATACATGTAAATTACAGTCAGCATGGTTTTATCCTGGCTACCTGTTTCCTAATTGTTTATTGGAAATTATTTGACAGGTGTACGTCAAAATTAATTAGCCGATGTGCAGCCGCCTGTGACTGTAATTTTACCTGTAACTGATGAGTTGATTGCAATTAATTAAATTAACGCTACACGTGCAGCACTATTGCATATACAAATTAATTGAAGTGACTCCGAGAATTTTCATACATTTATTACTTGATATAAATAAGAAAAAGATTGACAAATCCATTTTCCCGCCGATCTTTCAGTTGTAACAAAAGCACATGGTGCTGAAACTGCAAATCAGTTTTAGTTTGTTATTATTAATTCATCGATTGAACTTTTTTAATACAGAAGTCAACAGCCCTATTCAAATCAATATACAAAATGTATTTGTGATTTTCATTTTTAAATTAATCAAAATTTTTTTCCATCACTCGGAAGTTTTTGGCTGTTTGCTGATGTGATGAAAAAGTTTGAGAGAAACGATGTTTTGTTTACATGTCAAAACGTCCACGTGTGGTTGAAATGGAACTCGTTCCAGATTTCAGATATTTGTAAAAAAGACAGACTATGTGATGGAATAACGCAAATTCCAATATTTATCTTTAAATAACTACAAAAAGGGTTTTTAAAAGTTTATTCTTGATCTAGGCAGGTAAAAGACTGACACAAATGTCTGCTGAAATTTGATAAAATGTCTGACATGGGCTGTCAAAATTTCCAGACCCTCGCCTTGGTATAAAGGCAGGAGAAGTTAATTACAGACAAGTTTTGAAATGGTGACTCCACTGTGGAGAGAGGAGAAACTATAACTCCAATAAAAATTTCTCTACTGTGGAAAGTGGAGAAATTGAAATTTGTGTTTACAGAAGTGTAGCATTTGATATCTATAGATTCTTCTTACTTCATTAAAAAAGAATTTGAAATAATCTTCCAAATATACCAAAGAAGATGTTTTCAAAATGTTGGAATTTTTTATCGACAACATATTTGTCCAGTATGGTGGATGCTGTTTTTCAACAAATGATTGGCATTCCAATGGGAACAAATTGTGCTCCTCTACTTACTGAACTATTCCTCCACTCTTATGAGACTGACTTCATAGTTGATCCAGTCTAAAGGAATGGACATTGGCTAGCCGAATCCTTTGATCTCAGTTTCTGCTACATGTATGTAGAAGACATATTATTGTTTAATGATCCTGGTTTTGGGGATTTCAAAAATTGCATCTACCCCAAAGAACTTGAGATAAAGGATGCTACAGACACTGTGAAGTCAACCTCATATCTTGACCTACACTTAAAAATTGATGGTAAAGGAAAACTATTGACCAAAATAAAAGACAAACTTGATGATTTTTCATTCCGTATTGTCAATTTTCCTTTCATCTGTGGTAACATCCCTTCAGCACATGCGTATGGAGTTTTCATATCACAACTCGTACGTTATTTCAGAACTTGTTGTAACTACCCAAACTTTTTGTACTGCGCTAGACTACTTACAATGATGCTTCTGAAACAAAAATTATTTTGGTTATTTTATGTTCTTTGTTGTGTGTATCTTCTTTTCATGTTTGGTATTTGTCCCTGAATTATATTCATTTGGTTTCCGCTAGGATCTTGGGTCCCTTGATTACTCTTTAGTATGTAAATAAATGTATGAATTGTTTACATAATAGTCCTTTTTGCAATAAATGGCAGAAAAAGCTCACCTCTAAGAATCTTTCCATTTTATTAATTTTGGCATTACATGTAAATAACAATTAAAAAGTTGATTTTTTTGGATCAACATGACCAATTTAGATCAAGAGTTCCAGTGTGGACCTGCCACTTCTTAAGTCATTAGTAGCCTAATTTTGACATTCCGATTAATTTTTTTCTACTGGATCTATTAAATTGCTAGCTGATCTCATGCATGTGTATTAGACTTTTCTAAATTTGACTGCCCTGATCAGTGTCAGTCATAATTATGTGTAATGTATGTACCTGGTAATTTCATGTTGTTCTATGCTCATTAGAAAAATTTACAATGACAGTTGAGTTTTAAGGATGTTGAACTGATTATTTCTATTAGATATATATTTTACATTGAAGTGAAGGAAGTAATTCATAATCCATAATTTTCTCTGACAGGATAAGAAGTGATCACAATGTGGATGATACAAACAGAATGCTCAGAGAATGGCTTACAGCTGCAGAAGACAAATACCATTCTGTTGATGTTCAAATTGACTCCAGTGTCACTGGTAGGGACTGCATTTGTAAATGTTATTTTAAAAATAAGCTTAAACCATTTTTACCAAACAATCTTGAATAAACTTTGTTAAAATTGAACTTTTAACTATAAAATATAAGCAAAAAATGCAATAAATGACAATGACACGAGACAATTAATGTGTATAAACTTGGATGTAGAAGCTTGATGTTGTATCTACAGAATTTCTTCTTTCTTTGAAATGACATGCACAATGCTTTTGCCTCTCCTTGAAAATATACTTGTATTTAGTAGGTGACTTTTATACTTTTACTTTGATAAAGCATTTCCAGATGAATCTGGTCCATGTGATTGGTCGAAGGAAAGATTTGACCATGTAATTCAACTACGCCAAAAAGCATTAGATGCAGCAAGGAAAAATTGGGCAGATTATCTTTTTGTAAGTAATAAAGAATTGAATTTGTATTTAATCTTGACATACAAGTTATATCATTAGATATCAAGTGCATGGTCTCGTTGGTTAGTTTACTGTTTTTGATCTAGGTTATCACTACAAACAAAAAAATGATAAAACAAAGGAAAAAAATGAAGGGGTTAGAAGTCCCAGTCAAACCACAGTATTTTGAATTGAAAGAAACATCTCATGTTATTCAAATTTGAAGACAATAAATTAACACAAAGCAGTGAATAACAAAACAATAATTGAATGGGGCAGACATGATTTTTGAAAACTGGAATCTAACAAATATTTCATAATTTTGGTGAAAAATTGCGTGTCTACTCCATTCTAAATGAAAGTAACAAGCTCCGCCTATTCTCGTCTCGCACCACTTCACACAGGGATGATTTTCTTCCTTTTTTTTTAGTGGATTTTCTAATCAGGATTTAACAGTTACGATTCCTTTTTTTATTGTATATTTACAATGTACTTCCGATTTTGCCAATTTCCACTTTGTTGACCTCGTAAAATCATCCCTGTAATCACATACATTATTATTCAAAATGTCAGCCAAGCTGTGTCTCTCGTAAAAAAATGATCAAAACTTCAATAAAAAATGTAACTTTTGAAGCAAATATAGTATCAGCATACAGGAAAATGGTTCCCAAATCAAACTATGTAGGTGTGACGTGCACGATTTTTAACTTGAAAGTCATTACAGGTGGTTGAAGGGCAGTACTCCGCAGGACCACTGAATCTCCAACTTTTTGTATGGCACATTGTTCTGACCCTAACCTGACATATCAATATCCAAATAAAAAAGAGGAAAGTTGCAGGGTCAGAGGAAATTCAGACCATGATATCCTATGCATGTTTTTTTTATTTGAAGACCAGAATGTATAATATTGCTGATTTTCAGATGTTGGATGCTGATGTTATTTTAGAAAACAAAGATACATTATCTCTACTCATACAGGAAGATAAGTAAGTTTTCAATTGATGACAAATTGTAATTGATTGCATGAAACTGATTTGTGCATTGAGGACTTTACCTTACTAGTGCACCTGGTCCATGCTTCCAGTTTTTAGTGGAGTCTGAGTTGCTCTTTTACTTCTGTTTTTTTGTACATATTTTTTTGGTACATTTATTTTATGTTCTTTTTGTCTGTTTTCTCTGTCTGGTCTTGTCCCTGGATTTCATTCTTTTGATTTCTACAAGAATCTTGGTTCTCTTGATTACTCTTACACAGATGTGAAATCATAATCTTCAAAATTAAAAGTATGAGTACACATGAAATTACCAGTATTAAGTACACTTGTACTGAACTTTTGAATATTCAAGTTTTGAAATAAAATTTTGTAAGTTACTGTAATGAAAAGTCTTCTTACTTTCTATTTTTAGAACTATTGTAGGGCCAATGCTGAACGCTAGTGTTGGTCAGACTTACTCAAACTTCTGGGGAGGCATGACACACGAGGTAAAATAGATATCTACATGTATTAATGTTGAAGTACAAAACAGGCTACTTAATAGGGTTAGATGCTTGTTATAGGACTTCATTAATGCATTCCATGACTACATGTAACTATGGTTGATCCTATTTTACATACATGTATGAATTATATTTGTTTTGAAACTTCATTTTGATGAAAAAGGGATACTTGGTTTCCTGTTCTGTGAAGGCATCTTCAATATACTATGTACATATTGATAACAGTACATTTTGAAAAAAAAAAAAACAAGATGGCCAATAGAACAATACATGCTCCATTTAGGTTATACCCAGTAATTAAACTTTAGTTCAAGTAAATATATGACTAATTTAAGAAATGAGTTATCTTCATTTTCAGGGGTACTACAAACGAGTTCCAGAATATTTTCAGATTGTTGACAGGAAAATTCTGGGTTGTTTTCCTGTGCCCATGGTACACTCTGCCCTATTAATAGACCTGCACAGGTCTGTTTCCCCGTCATTTAGGTACATGCCATCAGAAGATTATACAGGACCAGTTGATGACATCATCATTTTTGCTCACTCAGTCCGTGATGCAGGTACAAAAGATGAAATGAAAAAAATGTTAAAAATTGTATTATATAAAAAGTTAAAAATGTAAAGTGCATTTAATATCCATTTAAATCTACAAAATGTTTCTCTAAATTTCAATTTTCAGAATCAATCTTGTATATGTTACATGAATTTTTTATGAAATTTTTAGAAACTATATTTTTGTGTCTAATATTTGTGTGCTGTATGAAAACTGTGTAAGGACTATTCTTTTAGCACACAATAAATTTTGTAACTTACAAAGGAAAATCTACTCTTTTAGGCCATTCAAATTTAATTTCATGGTTTTCAAGCCATTTTCAAAACATTTTAAATGAAATTACCATTGACTTGGAAGAGCTTAGTTTTAAGCTGGTAAATTTAATTTCAGTCCAGTAAGAAGTTTCAAACAATTTATTTTCTATATTCTTTATGTATATTTACAGAGATATCTATGCATGTTGTTAATACTGAATATTTCGGTAAAGTATTAATACCAATGGATACAGAGAATACTTTACAAGATGCAACTGACCAGTTTATATATGTCAAGTTGGAGGCACAAGGTAAGTATAAGTACAGTCAGTTTTTCATTATTAATATGAAACGAGGGATGCTATGGTTTATAAAATCTGATTTTTTTTCATTAATAGTTCATTCAGTGGTTCATTGCAAGTGACTACATGTATTTGAAGAGCGGGAAGTAGACTTAATGAAAATTAATTTGCATTATAGAAAATAATTTTATTCATCTGTTTAACAAATAAAGTAGATGGTATTAACACTGATGTGCAACTTACCTATGACAGGGGAAAATCAGAGCCATACTAAAACACAGGAACTATGTAGTTCAATGTTTTAAACATTAAAATATATGCCCTTACCATATATTTTTTCTTCTAAACTATAAAAAAAAATGCAAATGCAATGCCTTTTTTTTGTTTTTGTCTGAAAGTTGTACTAGGTGTGGCTTACATTTAAATGTCACTTTAGTCCAATTATGTTTAATGGTTCAGATTTTTACCATTTTAAAAAAACAATGCTGTACTTTTGCAAAGACATCCAGAAACTATTAATTGTTTTGAATTCTCTAAAATCAGGTAAGATTACATTGCAAATTACACAGTATGGATTGTGGTTCTGAAAAGAAAATGCCCTATGTTAAAAAGTGGAAAAGGAGTAAGGTCAAGATTATTATTTACATATTTAATGTTTAATCAAAATTACAAAATGTAAGATACATGTATTAATGTAAATATGTGTTGAAAGGATTTGTTTTACACCTAAACAAGTCTGTATTAACATAATGATAGCTGTTGTTATATATTTGATGTGACATGTTGCTTTTTGCTGTACATTTATGAATGTAGATATGTATCTAATTGAAATCTAAATGTAGATGCCAACCATATTGATGAAGTGAAAACTGGACGGATATTCCCAGGTTAGATATACAAAACAAAACAAATGATTTCTGTTCTCAAGTTTTTTTTTCTTCATGTTTTTATCAAGTTTTTAGTGCAAAAATACCTTGTTAAATTTGTCAATTAAAAAATGTAAAAACATATAGCGGTATATGTTGTCATATGAAAAATCACACTGATGACATTTAAAGAATGAAATATTAATAAATAAATTTTATTCACCAAAATTATAATTATGTACGTTATAATATAACTAGTGACTAGAACTCATATTTTGAATTAATGTATGGTAATATGCAATAGTTATTTTTATATGAGAACAGTGGTTTAAAATGAAAATTCTAAGTAGGATTGTTTACCAACATGAAAAGTATTTGCTAATTTACATGTATGATATCAAATTAACTTTGTTAAAAGTGACATTCTAAATTATTACAAATTTTTCAACAGCAAATAGCTTCCATGAATACAGCAATTATTTAGAATTTTCAGACATGTTGAATGGCTTGAATTAGTAGAAATTAGGAAACAATGTATCCCTGTTGTTTTAATGTGAACTTTCATAATATACTGATACTTGAAATACTTGATTAATGATCACATCTTTGTAAATATACTTTAAATGCAGGAACTTGAAGGAGATTGTTTTAATTGACCCATGGTGTAGCTAGCACATATTCAAGTGAGGTTGTGCTTCGATATGCCTTCAATAGAAACCTTTAAAATTTGCCATCCTTTTTTTCCACAATACACTACTGATTAAATTGTCAAAGATTTTTAAACATCTTATTATATCATTAATACATTTTAACATAACTTTATTATGAGACTGCTGCATAAATTTCCTGTATATAACAAACTGAAATAATTGTGTTTGTGATATGACAGTCACCCAGTAATGTTGTGCCTGCTTGGCATTATGTTAAAACTTTTTATTCCAATCTTAAAAACTGGTTGTTTGCAACTTTAATCTTTGTTATTTTTTTTCAAACTTCAAAGATTATCTAGAAGAGAAGGATTAGAATTATGTAGGCTCTGTACAAAAGAAAATTGATATGCATGGGTATGCATGTATTTATGGAAAGATTAGAAATGTGTTGAGACTTTTTACATGTAATATGATAGTTATATTCAATTGCTGTTATCCTTCAAAACACAAAATATTAATTGTTATCTTCATTCAAAGACTTTATTATAAATTAAAATATTTTTGGATATTTAGAAATTACATTAAATTATATTTCTAAGAGATTCAGATATTAGTTATGTTTATAAACAGAGATTATTATTTAAACAGATATATTTACAATGTAATTAAAATGAAGGGTAATAACAAAATTACTGAACTGATAAAATCCAGGCAGTAGTCAATAGGATTATAGTCAAAAAGGAAAGTCTATAATAAATGACAAGGGATATTTTTTTATAATGTTAAACATTTATTCATGGATATAATGCTCTGTGCTTTCTGAGATGGAATGTCTTATATAATGAAAAATGTTTTTTTATGTTGAGTATTTAATACTTATTTTGATTATCCAGGAATATAAGCAGAAGGTCTTTTTTTATAGTATTATATACATATGATTTAAGATAGCTTCTGCAAAATTGTTACGCTGTCTCTGGGATAGCTCTTGAGTTATTAGCCTGTGTGAATTTTGTGTGATACAAGTTAGAACAAGGTCGCATGTTGTATCTCTAACTCTAAAGACAAACATCCTCAGAACATGCTGATAAATAAGGTTTCAGTATTTCATATTTGTTATTCAAAGCTTCCAATGGGGTAAGATCAGTTGTACTGGTTAAAGGTGTTTTTTAAACCTCTTTTTCAAACCTTTCTATTTTTAGCTTATTGTGGTTTCATACCAATTGATGTCATGTTATTTGTTGTCATTGATAAACATATTTCTGCTCCTCAGAAAAAAACCAAGTCAGTTAACCTTTAATATCCTGTTGGCATATCAGATCCCTATAAACCTTTATCATTTATCCATTATTCTTATTGCCTGGTATATTCTATCACAGGCTACTAAAATATTTCCAATGACAACTTCATGTCAAATGGACTGTGACTTCGCAATCTAAAAAAATAATGTCAGTTTTGAACATCTTGACAGCACATCAATCACATCTTAGCTTATCAGTTTTACTGTGATGATTTCTTCTGACTTCAAATCTGCCATCTATTCTATAATGAATGATGTAGCTGAAAAAATTGTTGTCATGAAGGTTCATAAGGTATAAACAAGGTCATCTGCTTTATTTTCCACTGAGAATATGTATTGCAGATGAAATGTGTTGCATGGTGACAAAGTTCAGACAAATATGTTAAAGTCACAAAATGACAGTTGTACTTCTGTAAACAGTAACGAAAAATAGAACAGATACGGTGAAATGCAACAATTGCACTAACATATAATTTGGATCCAAAATGATAAAATCTTCAGAAAAGCTGTACCTAGCAGCAACCCATTTTTCCCTATTTATGGTGTTTGTATTTAGAAGGTTTCAAGATTTTTTGTCATTTCTCCCATTTGCCTTATTTTTCTAAACAGACTATCTCTTGAATAATGGTTGTTTTTTTTTTTTTTTTCATTTTCTCTTATTTTTGCATTTTTAATAATTATAATAGAACAAGTCATTATGATTCACTAATTATTGAGCTTGAACAAGCTGATGTCTGAATTTGTATAATTCATTATATGCATGTTACTAATAACTAAAAATATGGAAATGATAAATGCTAAATAACTTCTCAGTCTTTATCAATATTTGTTAAAAAATTATCTCAATATTTCATTCATTAAACTTTTTTAAAAATGTAATTATTTTCAAAACTTCTTATGGTTTAAAAGTTAGAATTCTGTTATGGTGACACACTGATGCAATGTGTATCACACAAAGTTGAACCGTGTATTGTGATTGTATTAATGTATTTTAATTTCTAGTGGACAGACCAGGGCTGCAGAAGTCACCCTATATTGATGTAGAATATCCAGAGAAAGATAAAATGGGATTTGATCAGGTAAGCTTTTATTAAAATTTGTGAAATGTTAGAGATAAAGTTACTGAATTTTGATATGAGGCAGGTGTAACTTGTAGGTGGACTAAGTTGAATTGTTGATTCATTTTTTGTCATAACTTAACGATGTAGGCTATGAACATTTTTTACAATAAATTATGTAGAAACTCATTTTCCACACTGGTATACCAAACACAATGAGTCCACCTAACATTTTAAATGGAGTGAAAGAAGGCCATGTAAGAGGGAGACTAATTCAAAAATCATTTATTGTTCCCTGTGAAAGCTGTGTTTTGGACATAGAAATATTTGGTCTGTTCTTGTGTACATCTTAATGTGCATTCATCATCACACCTGTTAAAAATAAACTAGTATTTATGGAATTTGAAAATGATAAAGTGGTGTGTTTTGATGAGCTAGCAAGTTAGATTTTAGTGTCATAGTTTCAGTTTTACAAAATTATTGCCTGTGTTGACAGGGTTGATGACAATGCAATGCTGTTCTTTTATTTTTCATACCCCTCACTTTGCTACCCCCACTTGCAAAATGGGGGTAAATAATGAAAAGGGTGTCTGTCCTTCCGTAAGTCCGTCCCTACTTTCTTTCTTCCTTCTGTTACACAGGGTGGACTTATCTCTTATCCATTACTATACCACTGATTAGAACTGAATGAAACATACACAGAATCTTTCCATTGTGCACCTTCTATTTTAGATTTAGACCTGAATCAATTTGGGGGTTTCGCATACCCGGAGCAAAACATAAACTTTGTCATTTGTGAATACGGTGACATGGGGGACCAATCTCTTATCCATTAATCTTCCTATAACACTGAAGGCATTGAATGAAACCTCCACATGTTCCCATTGTACACCTATTTTAGATTTTATTCTGAATCAATTTTTTGGTTTCACATAGTAAAACATGGACTTTGTCATTTGTGATCAAATGAAACTTTCACAGAAACTTACCACATATTCCCATTGTGCACCTTGTATTCTTTTATTTTGATCCAAAACAAAATGGAATTTGAAACGTGCATGCTATCAAATGGGAGAGTGGGGGCATCAAGTTAGTGAGCATTGCTTGCAGTTTTTCTACTTTAATTTTATCATGCTGGACCAATATGTGATAAAGGATTTGCATATTTCCTATTTCAGTATTGTACAAATTTGTATAACAGATTTGATAAGTGCATTTTTAAACAATTTGTAGTATATAAATGTATATGACAGTATTTTTTGTTACATTTAAGGTTTATATGATTAACTTATTAAGAAGACCAGAAAGAAGAAAGAGAATGTTGGATGCCTTCAGAGAACTGGGTATACAGGCAAAGATAATTGATGCTGTTGATGGGAAGTTAGTGTTGTAATCCATCTTGTTTGACACACACAATTACATGTAGTTAAAATACCTTTTTGTAATAATGAGAAATAATGTCATGCAAAAATTTTCACTCTTCAAACTATATGATACAGCTATATTGCTATAGATATTTAGTAGCAAGATTTTGTTTCCAATCAATTCCTATGAATACAATAAATAGTTGATAGGGATATCTTTATGCCTTTCTGAAATCACTGGCAAGAAATATTGTATCTAAATTTTTAAATCATTTTTGCCAATTTTCAACGATTTTTGCTATTTTTAATGTTATTTCTTTCCAAAATCTTCTCCTCTGACACTACATGACCAAGTGAAATCAAATTTGGTATGAATGTTTCTTGGGGTATCCTTCATAGATCTGATGAAGGGATTTTTGATTCCTTGAAAAACATGGCTGCCATTACTAAAAATAGAACATAGGGGTCAGACAGTAGTTTTTCACATATATCTCCAAAACCGTTAGGTTTAGCTAAATTCTGACATCGAATAAAAGTGTTCAGCATGATGAGATCTATCTCTGAACAAGTTTTGGTTTTAATCCATAAAGCCATGTTGGAGTCATTGCCCTTTTTCAACGATTTTTGCTATTTTTAATGTTATTTCTTTCAAAAATCTTCTCCTCTCACACTACTTGACCAATTGAAACCAAATTTGGTATGAATGTTTTTTAGGGTATCCTGCATAGAACTAATGTGGGGATTTTTGATTTGTTGAAAAACATGGCCGCCATCAAAGGTGTTCATGGATTAAAGTTGTCAGGTGACTCCTTGTAAGAGTTATTGCCCTTGAAAGATGAATATTTTTTTTTTATTTTTACAGTTTTCAGCCAATATGTCTTGAAACCTATAATCTATAGAAAGAAACTTTCAATTGCTGAAATGATCCTTATGATAAGTCCTACCAAAGTCTTCTTGAGTCAAAGTTGTTGGACGTCTCCTTGTTAAATTTATCACCCTTGAAAGACAAATTTTAACGAGGTGAGCCTTTTGTTCAATGAGATTTCAGATATCTTTAAGGCTTTTGAGTTATAAGGGGTCAAATGACTACACCATAAAAAATTGACTTTTCATTTTGTGGTCTGATTTTGAAAATTTTGAATTAAATTTCATGTTTTGTGTTGTACTGTGTCCAAAACAGTTTTTGTGTCCATAATGAATTGTAAGTTGTAAGTTCCTATGCTTAAGTGTGTCAAAAAACTCATGTTGTGTCCACACTTGCTCCAACTGTTCAGGTTTGGACTGTTGTGGTAGTATCATGTTGGGCTCTGTGAAGCTTTTTATTTTAATCAGTTGCTATAGATAAATCATTCCTGTCATTACTTAATTTTAGGGGATGATGCATATTTTGTAAATCAACTAACAATCTAATTATACTACATATGAAATTCTCTGTAGAGCTTCATATGAATGATATCTTTCATTGCAGACAGTTGAATGATTCCTACTTGGATCAACTTGGTGTAAAGATGTTACCAGGGTTTCTTGATCCATATGGACAAAGGTTAGAACAAAATGTAATATTTCTTGTCCATTATCAACTTATAGTCTAAATCATATATAAATATATTTCCAAATATTTTGTTTCTTCTCCTGTCTATCCACTGACAATATTTAAATTTTTCTCAGTTTTTAATTTAATGTGTGCAGTTTTTCATGTTTTGCAGAACACCAACTTCAACATTGTGAACTCACACTCTCAAAAAATATACATGTTTTTTTAACTTATACATTTATTTATATTTTAGGGGGTTGAATTGCTAAATGATACATTGTAAATTTTTAATCACAAATTTGTGGTGTCATTTTATGCTGTGTAATTGTAGTGCTCTTTTTATTACTGAATAATGTTATGTTCCAGACCTTTAACCATGGGAGAAATAGGATGCTTCCTGAGTCACTATTTCATATGGAAAGATGTGAGTAATAACTAAAATTATTGAGATATACGGTAATTATATAAGCGTGTCAATGCTTGGTTCCTGAAATTTTTGCCTGAAAAGTGGTTTTACTGTATGATTGACTTTTATATGACTTAATACAGTAAGGTGTACACATGACTATTTGTGAGATCAAGAAAAAGTATGAATAAGTGTATCTATAGGAAAACAAAACAATTGTGTTGGTAGAGGGCCCTGTCATATAATTATTCTGATTTTATTAGAAGTTTTTTAATGTATAGTTTCTGTGATGAATTTTTTGAAGATTTTGATTGTTTAGGATCAAAATACCTTCACTTTTTCATGCCTGGAACTTCCCTATTGTTTCTGACCTTCACTTTTTCATGCCTGGAACTTCCCTATTGTTTCTGACCTTCACGGGTGCATGCCTGGAACTTCCCTATTGTTTCTGACCTTCACTTTTTCATGCCTGGAACTTCCCTATTGTTTCTGACCTTCACAAATTCATGAACTTCCCTATTGTTTTTGACCTTCACTTTTTCATGCCTGGAACTTCCCTATTGTGTCTGACCTTCACTGGTTCATGCCATGAACTTCCCTATTGTTTCTGACCTTCACTTTTTCATGCCTGGAACTTCCCTATTGTTTCTGACCTTCACAGGTTCATGCCAGGAACTTCCCTATTGTTTCTGACCTTCACTGGTTCATGCCAGGAACTTCCCTATTGTTTCTGACCTTCACTGGTTCATGCCATGAACTTCCCTATTGTTTCTGACCTTCACCAATTCATGAACTTCCCTATTGTTTCTGACCTGCACTGGTTCATGCCTGGAACTTCCCTATTGTTTCTGACCTTCACTGGTTCATGCCAGGAACTTCCCTATTGTTTCTGACCTTCAACGGTTCATGAACTTCCCTATTGTTTCTGACCTTCACCGGTTCATTGCAGGAACTTCCCTATTGTTTCTGACCTTCACTGGTTCATGCCATGAACTTCCCTATTGTTTCTGACCTTCACTGGTTCATGCCTGGAACTTCCCTATTGTTTCTGACCTTCACTGGTTCATGAACTTCCCTATTGTTTCTGACATTCACTGGTTCATGCCATGAACGTCCCTATTGTTTCTGACCTTCACTGGTTCATGCCATGAACTTCCCTATTGTTTCTGACCTTCACCGGTTCATGAACTTCCGTTTTGTTTCTGACCTTCACCGGTTCATGGTAGGAACTTCCCTATTGTTTCTGACCTTCACCGGTTCATGCCAGGAACTTCCCTATTCTTTCTGAACACTTCCCTAAAATATAGTCCAAATTTAATTTCTTATATTATTCAATACATCTGTTACAACCTGTAATTATGTTTCCTGCAATTATTCAGCGAAATAATATACTGTTCTATTATATCTGCAAATAAAATTAAGATCAAGTCTACAAATGAGCTGAATATTTGAGGGACTCCTTTTTGGCCTTGAAAGATGTTAAGTAATAAACTAGCATTTAGTGAATGAAGTTCTTGTATTGTGTCAAGAAGCATTAAATGTGATAAGCATGTTCTATTTAATACAATTCCAGTTATCATTAATAGTTTATGATTAAAAAACAGGAAGTAGCAGTGATTTTAAAAATTGGCAGGAAATTCAAATTGAGAAAAAGTGTATAGGTTGAAAATCTTATATTGATCAAGGAAATTAATTTCTTAAGCTGAAATCAGTTCCATTTGAGTATGATAACAGTATAGGATAATACTCTTTTGAGGTACTAATTACTTTTGAATGTGATTGCAAATTAAATTTTGGACAGGTTTGAAAAATTGGGAGAAAGATGAAATATAACAAAATTTGTGAATGTGTGTGAAGTTTGATACTGTTTAACTATTGATTACAGTTTTTACTTCAGAAATCAGTAATTGATTGATATTCAGTTTATACATATATGGAAAAAAACTGTTCTAAATATATAGGAAACACAAATGTATAATTGTAGTTTTATTTTACATGTAATCTTTGAAATTTTGTTCATGGTACAATTTTCATAAAAATCAAAAATCACCAGTGCTTTGATTATTGAGAAAGGAAAAATAGTAAACATAAAATATGAGTTGTTTAAATGTCATGGTAACTTTAGGTACATGAGGCTTAAGAATGGGGATTTTAACAAATATTTATTTTTGAGAATGTCGAAACTTTTTGTTTTATTCATGATAAGATTTGAAATGTTTTCTGACATATAGATAGAGGCTCATGGTTACCAGAATGTTATCATATTTGAAGATGATATACGATTTGAACCCTACTTCAGAACTAAAATGAGTAGGATGATGAATGAAGTTGAGGTAGCAGTTCCTGACTGGGATCTCATGTAAGTTTTATCATTACAGTAACAATTAGATTTTAATTTAGAAATATGCATGATTTTTCCAAATTTGTTTTTTGGGATGTCAAAGTTTGATGTGTTGTGGTGGTTTCTGCACACAAGTAGTTGATTAAATACCACACTCCATTAGATGTACTAGCTAGTTGAGTACTCCTTAAGCTCAACTGGATATAGTCTGTTAAGGCTTTAGATGATGTTAAGTACCTATTATTATTACATACAGATATATTTTCAAGTTAAATCATGTATACATCAAGGCTTCAGAAACAGTAAAAAATGCCGGTCATTGACCGACAAATTACGCTGATGACCAATGACCATTTTCCAATATTGGACATCAAAATTTGTGATCCCTTATACATTACAGTCTGCTTGGTGTTATTAGTGTCTAAACATCCTGTCTCTCTGTCGTATAGTTGTTTATTGGAAATTACTTGACAGATGTGTTTCAATATTGGTCAATGTGCAACCACCTGTAACTGTGATTAGTTGATTGCATAATTATATTACGGTACACTTGCCTTTGCAAAACAAGCACCATTACATAGAGGAATGAATCAAAGTGACTCAAAGAATTTTCAGACATTTAGAAAAAGATTTACAAAAATTTTATGCACTCTGTCTTTTTCTTGCCGAGTGGTAACGAAAGCACATGGCGCTGAAACTTTCTGCAAAGTATGACGAATTAGTCTTAGTTTGTAATTAATTTATCGATTTAATCATTTTAACGCAGAAGACATCACCGCATTTAAAAACAAATATTCATGATTTTCTTTTGTCTTCTTTCAGACCTTTAAGGCTGTTTGCCGATGTGATAAAAAAGTCAAAAAGATATGATGATTTATTTACTTAAAATCCTTGTGTGGTCGAAACCGAACTTATTATTTTTGACACATTCTAATATTTTGTAACAGATGTAATATGTGATGAATCAACACAAATTCTTATATTTAAATATATCTTTAAATGATTCAGAAAAGTTTTTTTTTTTAGTTTATACTCAATCTGAGCATGTGAGAAACATCCAATTTTGTATGCTGAAGTTAGATATAATGTCTGACATGGCCTATTTCTGGAGCCTTGGTATACACATATCTATTTCTGGAGCCTTGGTATACATGTATCTATTTTCTCTATGTGTAATGTATTGATATTTCTCTCCTTCAATGTACAATGTATATTGTATATCTTTCAGATATGTTGGACGTAAGAGACTTTTCAGGGAGACTGAAGCTGAGGTACCAGGAACTCATTATCTTGTTTACCCTAACTATTCGTATTGGACACTAAGCTACATTTTATCAGGCAGAGGGACCAAAAAATTATTGGATCAAAATCCGTTGTCTAAAATGTTACCAGTGGATGAATACCTACCTATAATGTTCGATAAACATCCAACGTAAGTTTTCTTTTCAAAGGTAAAGGGTTTATTGGCTATGACTTTTAAATTTATTAACCTTGTCCTATAGGGCAGATGGATGAAAATTCAACTTGCCCAATTTGAAATCTTGCTTGGCCTTTATTAAAAGGGTATTTAAATTTAATCAAAAAATTGGTTGTCCTTCCGGCAAGTATTATAATTTTGACTTTTTCAAATGGTAGTTTCATTGCTTACAGTCAATAGAACAACTTTTGATTTTGACATCATGCCTTGTTATGGTGCACAGGCCATCAAGCCATAGTTATTGTCTTCCAAAATTTGGTTAATTGAAGTTTTAAAAAAATCTTTGTCCTAAGATTACATACTGTAAAAGGTAATTTCATAATTAGTCTGCAGAAAATTTTAGTTGGCAATATTTTAACTTGTATCAGTTTTCATATTGAGAGTTTGATCTCTTTTTTGCAATGATAAATTTCAGATGTTTTATGAAAAAAATTTTTACACTCTATGATTACATTACAGAAAGGAATGGAAGGAACAGTTTTCCCCAAGAAATTTGATAACAATGTCAGTAGAGCCATTGTTTGTATATCCAACACATTATACTGGTGAACCTAACTATTTCTCCGATACTGAAGATTCTACCGTCATTCCTCCTGAGTCATCTGGTGATCAACTTATAGAGGAGGAACCTACACCAACTACCGCACAACCAATAGACACTCAATCTAAAGATGAATTATGATGCTATGGTTGGTTAATTTGTGTTGTGTGCCTTGTTCATTTATTTGCACTATTTAAGTAGTTATGTTGAAATTCACAATTTATTATTTATATACAATAGAATAAAGCACAGATTTATTCCATATACATGTATGTGTAGGGCTTAATTTTCAAATAATGTTAAAAATGTTAAATGGTTACTTTTTTTTGTCATTTGTTAGTTATTTGAATGTGTTAAGTACACGAACATGTAAGATGTGGAACTATTGTAGCAGAACAAGTCCATATCTATATATACAGCAAATATGGAATCATTTAGATAGCCATTTGATGTTCGATAGATATTTACATGAATATGCCATAGTCTATTAGAATCTTTAACTTCAATCACATTTAAATGATGGATGAACCGATCTTAAAAATGTTGAAAACAAAAGTATTTGATTTTTTGTATGTACATTTAAGATCTGAAATTGACTGAATTTATTTAAATTTTGTGTAGTGTGTCATATGACACTTGAAAACACTGAAATGTGTTTGATAGGGGTGAAATACTTGGAATTAGATTATAATTGGTGGTTGTTAGATCTTGATGGTTTTAACCATGCTAGTATTAGAAGATATTTGATCTTAATCAAATTGGGGTAACATTACAAAATTTGTTTTTTTGGGGGGTGTTGGCAGTGTTTTGACAAGCTGTCATTAGGACCATTTACACTTTGGGATCAAAACCATGCCTTATTCCATAATGCTACAATGTGGATGTCAATTTTTTATGCAGTTACTCCTAATTTAAGAATATTTAAGAGCATTTTAGATGAAATATCTTTTTCCTTGCCTTTGATGTTATTGAAATCATGTAGAAAATAAAAGTTTTGAAAATTGAAACTCTCCTTTTCTATTGAAAAAGGGAACAAAATTTTATCAACATTATGTTGACTCCCAAAACTACCTGAATATCTGAGACTGACTCAATGGCAAGTTACGAGTTCAAAGCCAGTATTAGAATACTTGATTTAGAAATTTACAGTTGTATAATATTTACTATGATCTGTCATGTGCCATATTTTAGATTTAGAGTCAATATTTCCATTTTGTATGTTTTGTGTGTGATGCTATTGTACATTTTAACAAATGCAAATGCTTAAGTTGTGTAATGATTTTACTTCCTGCACATTTTCTGAGGTATAAATGGAAAGCTTTGTTGTAAAATTGTATCTATTTATACATGTTATGTTATGTTATGACCATAGTTTTCTTCCTCGAGAGCCTTTGAGATATTATTTTCACTTTTCCTGTTGCCCAGATTGTAAATTCAATTTATGGTACACTGTAAATCGTTGATTTAGTTTCCTGTATTATATTATATTCCTCTTTATTTCAGTAGATATGTTAATGAAATTGATGTTTAAACTTCCTTCCTATCCCTACAGTGCTAGTAAATGTGTAATTGAAGTGTTTAATTTAGGTTGTAAAAATGAAGTATCTGGCTGCAACTTCCACTTTGTTTTTTTTATGCCACTAGGAAGTAAATTGAATTAAAGTAACAGGTTATCTTGATGCTAGCACAAAATGTGCAGAACTTTTTAAACCTAGAGGAACTTCTCGAGAGTGTCAAGATGCCAGTGTGATACTTTAATATAGGGTTGGATTAGTCAAAATCATTATTTTTGAAGTTTACAGAAGTCCTTAATTATTTCAGTACTTCCTCAATTATTTATGGAACTCCACAATAACATGTGGCAAATACATGTGTGGAGGCCCAGAAATATTTGAGGAGCTCCTGAAATCAAATTGTGGAGATCCTGATTTCAAATTATGGATGTCCAAAATCAAATTATGGAGATCCATAATAAAATTGAAACAGATGAGGACCTTCAAAAATAATTAAGGACCTCCTTAAATGATAATTATTTTGACTAAATCTTTGTTGTGAAACTGGATATATATTAATGATGTGATGTATAGGTGCGGGATTATACTCAATTTATTACATAGCCAAGTAAGTAATTGTTTTTTATTGATATGTTATAATCATGATGTCTTCCCAAGTATTATAATTGGAGCTTTGGGGTGATAGAGAATGCTGTGAAATCCAAGTTAATTGCAAGTGTGTTAAAATGTATTGCTTTTATATATATAATGTAAATGGTGCCAAATTTTGTCATTTTACACATTTTGTAAGCACATATTTTATGACAGATTGTTATACATTCGTATTTTATTATGCATATCCATTAAATATCCTGAACACTTTGCATGAGTGTTTAGTGGGTCAGGTACCAGTGATATTTTTCTGAGTTTTTTTTTTTAGGAACTTTACTGTAATTGCAGTAATCTTGCCAATTTATGAAATTTGATTTTTTTCATTTTTGCACATTTTTCAGATAAATAGGGATGTCCCTTTTTCTTTTTTGATTAGTGTGCAAATTCTTTGCAAGCATTTAGATTATAGAAATATCTTTTTTTGATCACTTGAAACATATTGTTTCTTGCAATTAAAAAAAAATTAAACTGGGGAGACAATTCACTATTGTATAAAAACATTTCTTTAAGAAAAATATGACTAAAAATATTTTTGTAAACTTCCCCATTAAATGTAAACATCTCAAATCAAAATTTACATTTGCCCATTCATTTATACTTAATGGGATTCAAATATGTAAATGATTTATTTTTGCACAATTATGACAATATTAACTTTAACGTGTACTCTGTATTTGAATCTTAAAATTTTCAGAAAGGTTTTTACCAAATCATGCCTTTATATATCTACCTCATCAAAATGTTGAAGTTTTCAGAAAAAAAATAATGCTTTGAAAAAAATGTGTCTTTCACTTTCTTAAAGATCCTTACTACTTTCCTGATTGAAGTGTTAATAAAGATCCGGTGACCAAAAGATTGTATATATTACCGTGTTAATAAGTTAAATTATCCATTGCAAGAATGATTTTGTTTGCTGTTATCCAGAGATTAAGCCATCGTGTATAGTTGTAATTACATATTTTATTTTAATTAGTGGTAAAAATTCTGCACATGGGATGATATAATATCTATTAATGTATATTATGTTTTCTTTAATTTTCTTGTGCCAGGTATTCAAGAATTAAATATTGACAATCAGAAAGTGCAATAATGATAATAGTCTAAATTTCCTCTGACCCTGTAGCCTTCATATTTTTGTCCCCACCGGAGGGGACTTAGAAATACTGGTGTCCATGTGTCAGAACCTTGTGGATGCAACTCCTCAGAGACCGCTGAATAAACTTTGTGCAAACTTTGTAGGGTTATTAGTCACCACGTGTGGTTTGTTGTATTTAAGTGCCATTTTGATTTAGCTAATTTTATAGGAGTTATGGGACTTTGTTCATCTTATACATGGTTCAATATAGGAACACTTTGTGGACATAACTCCTCGTAGATTGCTGAACAGATTTTTTTCAAACTTTGTAGGGTTGTTAGTCACCATGTGTGATTGATTGTATTCAACCACCATTTTGATGTAGCTAGTTTTACAGGAGATATGGGACTTCGTTGATTTTTTACTTGGTTTACAAGTGAACACTTTGTGGACGCAACTCCTTGGAGACCACTGAACAGATTTTGTGCAAATTTTGTAGGATTGTTCATAATCATATTTATTTCATCATATTCAGCTTCCATTTTAATTACGCAAATTTTACGGGAGATATGGGACTTTGTAGATTTTTTACAAGGTTCACTATAGGAACACTTTTTGGACACAACTCCTCGGAGACCACTGAATGGATTTGTTCAAACTTTGTTAATTTCTGGTAAACATATGCAGTTTGTCGTATTCTAACGCCATTTTGAATAAGCAAATTTTACCGGAGTTATTAGACTTTGTTGATTTTTTTAATACTACACTTAGTGACACAACTCTTTTGAAACTGCTTAACGGATTTTGTTCAAATTTTGTAGTGTTGTTAGTCACCATATGTATTTGATCATATTGGTCCGCAATTTGTTGACCAATTTGGAATTTTACAGGAGTTATGGGGCTTTTGCACTACAACTTTTTTTGGGAGCGGTAGGGGACATATGGCTACAGGTAACAATCTTGTTTATTCAGATATTGATATGTATTTCTCAAACCCTAAATATCAATATCCAAAAAAGAGGAGGGTTGCAGGGTTAGATGAAATTCAGTTTATAATTATAAAGAATAATTTTGAAGGATTTGGGAATCTGGCAATATTCTTGTGTAGAAAACAGTATTCATTTTAAAACTGATAATTATTATGCATTTGGATTTCGAATGCCTTTTATCATAAAAAAAAAGGTATTTATGTTAAACTAGGTAAACTTTCAAACAGATTGTATAGTGTAATAAATTGAATCAATGCTTAAAAGCATATGTTGTACTTAAATAAGGTATTCAAAGATTATAAATATAACTCTGATTTAAAAGAGATTGTAATGTTTATGTGATAGTGTTGCATTGTAATTTTTGGGACTTTTTTAAAAAAATAAAATGCAAAAGTTGATTTATGTTTTCACTGCACATTTATACAAATAATCAGCATTTTACACTGAATGAGTGTCAGTTACAGCTAGAAGAGCTATATAAATTTCTCAACAGAATATTTACAGTGTAATAAATTCAAACTCATATATTTGTAGATAGGTGTCAGTTGCAGATAGAAAGACAAGAAAATAAATATTGGAAAATAATTCCATCTTAATTAGCATATGCCTTTTTGTGCATTATAATGGATTGTTCACCTTTCACGACCTTGGTGATGAGTGTTCATGACTACCATTGCTTTGACATTCATTTTAAGCATGGTATATTCAAAACAACAATTTTGAAGGAATATGGTTGAGTAGCCGCCCTATATTTATTTGAATATAGAAATTGACAGCCATGTCACATTGTTGATTGAATGCCACCATTGCAATGTCAATTTGGATATCAATTTCACTGAATGAGAGTCAACCTGTATATGAAAAAAAAAAGATAAAGGTCAAGATTGGAATTATAAGGATTAAACACTGTTTTTCCAGAATTTATGGATGTGTAAAATAAGACCATTCCTCACAAACCTGACATAAAAATCATTCAGTCTTATTTTGTATTAAATTTCAGCATATTTTGAGTGTATTTTTTTAATTCCTTTACTTGCTGACCTATTCCTTCACTCTTATGAGGCTGACTTTATAGCTGATCTGATCCAAAAGAAAGAATATCGTTTGGCTAGATCCTTTAATCTCAGTTTCCACTATATAGATGATGTATTATCTTTAAACAATCCTAATTTCAGGGATTTGATACATCACATCTACCCCAAAGAACTTGAGATAAAGGATACTATAGACACTGTGAAGTCAGCCTCATATCTTGACCTACACTTAGAAATTGATGGTAAAGGAAAACTACTGACCAAACTTTACAACAAACGTGATGACTTTTCATTCAGAATTGTCAACTTCGCTTTCATCTGTGGCAACATCCCTTCAGCACCTGCGTATGGAATATTGAAGTCATCACTACAGAAGTTTTATGGTGGTGGCCATGAACTCGTGGATCGTTATGGTGTATCCATCTGCACCATGAAAACTGATTTATTCAACGGGTCATAGTTTTCCTTCCCTCGTTTGTCTACCCCGGACTTGACTTTTTATGAGCAACTGGGTAGGTGCTTCTATAACAGCAGAGGACGCTTACCCTACTGGTGTACCTGGTCCATGCTCCCAGTTTTTAGTTTTTAGTGGAGTCTGAGTTGTTCATTTGCTTTTGTTACTTTGTATGTATGATTTTAGTTACTTTGTTCTTTGTTGTGTATGTCTGTTTTCCATGTCTGGTCTTTGTCCCTGGATTGCATTCTTCTGATTAACGCATTAACCTAAGGTTTAAAATGTATTGAAACTGATATGAAGGGTCTGTCAGTCCCAAAGCTGCCTGTTTTAGAGACAAATTATTGGTTTTTCCGGGGTTAGGTTTAGTTAGTCATAATGTTACAATATTGTTAATTAAAAGTTATAGAAAAATGTTATTGGATTGTGGTGATGTAATTTTAAGTGCCAATTATGATTTTCTTTTTACTTCATCAAAACAAGGATTTATATATCTATATTTAACTCCTTGATCAAAACAGGATTTTTGTAATATCAAACACCAAAAGGGACTGTATAGACATTACTAATAATAATATGTAGTCAGTAATATTGAAAGCCATTCCTTTTGATCACATGAAAAGGTTTGCAATATGTTGGTAAACAGTACTCGAAATGTATCGGTTGTCTTGTGTGGTTTTTATATGGGACGATTGGTAGAAGGAACGAAATAATCATTTATGACGGAAATTTCTCGAGCTAGGATTTCATTTAGGTCAAAAGTCATTAGTGCGTTTGAAACCAATAAAATAGACATTGAACAGTAGTGCTCACAAGAAACATTGACAACTCTGAAAAGTTTTCGGGGTAGCAACAGGATGACAGAAGAATCGCCAATTATTCCCCCCGTTATACCCAAAGTCAGCTCACTAGTTGTTCATACTGGAAATATTGTTCATTGGAACAGACTTAAACGCAAAGCAAATGAAACTACTACGACTGAGGTAAGTTCTTTTTTCAATTAATTAAATCATAATTGTCACATGTTTCACACAGGACAAAAAGTTTTAATTTTCTTGCTTTTTTTAAAAAATCATTTCAGTCATGTTTTGAATTGGTTTTTTTACAACCCAACTTTTTAGGAAAATGATTATGTTGTGGTGCAACATTAAGTTGCGCTCCCATCCCAGCGCAGTGTATCCTCAGGTCAAAAAACAGAACAAATGTAGGGACAAATGAATTTTCATTTTTTTTCACCTAATTTTTATTAAATAACCCAGTAAGAAATAATGTGCTGAAATAATTCAAGTCTTTCTTACTCTGATATTGTTTTTGATACCAACATTTTGAAATTAAACCCGTCAGTGAGTAAAATTTGCCATTTCCATGACACAAGTCACAAGCAATTCTTGTCAATGTGTTACCTGAAGTAAAAGATTGTTGTTTTTTGTACAAAAATCTTCATGTGATAGTTGATTTTTTTCAAAGCACAATGTTAAAAATTTGTTATATTTAAATCTGGTGGCAATAATTGCATGTTCTTGCTGATGATACATTTTAACTATTTTTTTTTACCTTAATTAGTGTGTGGTCATTAGTATCAGCGCAAAGTCAAGCATCGAGGGTTGATATGTATGATCTCTTTGGCAAATTTATACATTTTGTAAAGCATATGATATGAAAAAATGATCTGATAAATCGTTATTGCAAATCTCACATAATTATTATTTGTACATGTGCAATTGTTCTCTTCAGTTGAATCTAATTCCATTGGTATCAGTCAAGGGGCTTAGGTTTGACTTTCTCAGGCTTGTAACTACCATGTATACTCAGGCTGTGTTCACATAATCATCAATGTTATGTTATGAATTATCTATTGCTTTACTCTGCTTTACACTTCAGGTGTTGGTTGTATCAGATTAATAGATAAATATAAGTATGTACTCTAATTCAAAAATTTACACCACAAATTTTATTGCAGTGTTATACTTTTTGTAGATAACACAGAGTGTAGGATCAACTCTGCAGACTGTTATTGATGCTACAGATAAAAATGAATTACAGGTATATTTTATTGCACAAAATACAGAGAAAATGTAATATTTTAAACAAGTACCTATGAATACAGCAAGTAAATGTTTAAATGCATGGTTGTATATTTATGTTATCATAATTGTGTTTTTGGAAATGTGATGATAGACAAGGAAATAGATATAGTAATATGCAACAAATACACCATCGAATAACTCTTTTAAAATTACATTTGTAAATATGTGCTATAAAAATCCTTGATGAGACAAAAAAGTTTTTATCCAATCAGAAGTCATAATACTAGAAATAATGAACTATTTTAAAGTTTTTACTAAAGTGTATTGTAATATATGCAAGAATTTTCCCATACAACTACCATGCCCATTTATTGCAGTACAAGACAGAGTTACTGTGTAGTAATGACAGATTTGTAGAAACTTTACCTGAAGATGAAAGAGAAGACCTAAAACTGACAGGTAAAATTCAGTTGAGCATTATTAATTTGAATAACGTATGTCCATCAAATTTTTTTTTCGTGAAAAAATACAAGATGACTTATTCATTTGTTTTCCATCTGTATTTATTACCTTAAGGTAGAGAAAAAGCAGTTTTTATGATTGACTTTGTCAAATTTAATGTTGTTGATTTTTTGAATGGCTGATTGTCTGGAGTAGTATTTCATGTAGAAGTACATGTATACATAATAATTAAAAAAAAATTAAAATTTCTGAGTGGCGGCCACTTTTAAAAATATCAATATGGTTGATGGGAAGCCCTTGTGGTAACCTTTTTTTTAAAACCAAGTATGAACCTTCTATGATATTTTTGGTGATTTTTTTTTTTACAATTTTTTTTTTAAGTTTGGACGGCCATATTTGAAATTTCAAAACCTTTGTGCACATCTACATATGGTGGTCTATTTTCGTGCCAAGTTTGGTTTCAATCCATTTAATCATTTTTGAGGAGATGTGCAGACAAGACGGAGGTCATAAGAAAGAAAAGTAAAAACAATATGTTACCCAACATCACTGGGTCACATTATTAACTTTCAGATGCAATATAATACTATGAAGGATAATATTGCCAAATATAATTCATGCAATAACCATGGTAACACATTTATTTTTTAGCAAAGCTTAAAATAATGTTTTACTTGGTAATACCTTTATCATGAATATGAAGCTACATGTCAGTATAAATATAGTTATTTTGAGTAGTTAAAAATGGGGTAACATGTTTAGTGCATGCTGATGATTGGTTGCTTTTTGTGTATCATGGTCCTTTTTATAATCTACTACGTATTTGTCCAGTGTGGTGGACATGTTTTTCAACAAACGGTCGGCATTCCAATGGGAACAAATTGTGCTCCTTTACTTGCTGACTTTTTCCTTCACTCTTATGAGGCTGACTTTCTAGCTGATCTTATCCGAAAGAAAGAATATCGTTTAGCTAGATCCTTTAATCTCAGTTTCCGTTATATGGATGACGTGTTATCTTTAAACAATCCTAATTTCGGGGATTTGATACATCGCATCTGCCCCAAAGAACTTGAGATAAAGGATACTATAGACACTGTGAAGTCAGCCTCATATCTTGACCTACACTTAGAAATCGATGGTAAAGGTAAACTATTGACCAAACTTTATCACAAACGTGATGACTTTTTATTCAAAATTGTCAACTTTGCTTTCATCTGTGGCAACATCCCTTCAGCACCTGCGTATGGAGTGTTCATATCACAACTCATATGTTATGCCAGAGCTTGCCGAAACTACGCAGACTTTTTGTATCGCGCTAGAACTCTAACAAATAGGCTTCTGGAACAGGGTTATGTTGCTACAAGATTGAAGTCATCACTACAGAAGTTTTATGGTCGTCATCATGAACTCATGGATAGTTATGGTGTGTCCATCTGCACCATGAAAACTGATTTATTCAATGGGTCATAGTTTTCCTTTCCTCGTTTGTCTACCCCGGACTTGACTTTTTATGGGCAACTCGGCGGGTGTTTCTAGAAAAAAAACAGAGGACGCTTACCCTACTGGTGTACCTGGTCCATGCTCCCAGTTTTTAGTGGTCTGAGTTGCTCATTAGCTTTTGTTACTTTGTATGTATGATTTTAGTTACTTTATGTTCTTTGTTGTGTATGTCTGTTTTCCATGTCTGGTCTTTGTCCCTGGATTACATTCTTTTGATTACCGCTATAACCTTGGTTCCCTTGATTACTCCTTGACAATTTTTTGGGTTTATTGCTTGAATGTTCAGGAGTATTGTCCAGTGTTGTATTTTAGTGCACATGCTTATGATTACAACATATTTATTTTTATATTGCTGGTTTTTGAAGTTACATTTACACTAGTGAAATAAGGAAAATCAAAATAGAATGATGTTATACCGTTGTACAATAAAACTTTTTTATACATCCTATATATTTCCTATTTTTTCAACTACTTTATCATATATTTGGGTAAAATTAAATCCTTTTAAATGAAGTGTCCATTACAATGATCACATCTATTATAATCACAAGTTGTTTTATTTTTAATTTCAGTTAAGATTGTCTTGTGTAGTCTTCTGCCTGCAGACTCTGTAACAGAAGCAGTGGAAAGAGGTATGTTTTTTAATGCTCCCACAACTATAAGTTGGGGCATATGTCCGTCCATCCCACACATTTTCATGTGATAACTAAAAAATCTCTTGCACCGATTCAAATGAAGTTTTTGAAATTGTATACACCTATAGTGGAAAGCTCCTTTCAAGTTTTTATTTTGGTTACAGATATTTTTTTTTACAAAAATGGTGGTGTACAAAAACTACAAAAGGCTTTAATTTTTCATTTTTGAGTAAGGGAAATTTATGTATAAAAAGGGTAGTGTTTTTCAGATTTGACACACTAACTGAAAGATTAATGCTAACAACATGTACACAGTATATGAGGCAGTCCTTCATGAAATGATCATTCGATCACAGGATGACCAAATTTATCCCCATTTGAAAAAAAAACATGAGTCAAAGCCCAATATCAAATTTTACACACAGTAAAATACATGTATAAGATGCAACATTTTACTTGCACTGCTTTTACTATAATGTTAACTGTTTTGAAAAAATGAGTCATTAAAAAGCCCTGGTCAAGCGACAGCAGAGCCACAGCACTGGTGGATAGCACTACAGCATCATGTACATGCAATCTACATGGCTGCAGAATGAAGAGAGCAAAATTTCATCCTCTGGAAGTGATATGTCACTGAAAATGCAAAATCACAAAATTTCAAAAATAAAACTCTTACAAGAGTGTAAAAATCTAACTAATAGCAGAAGAGGATTGAAAATACTGGTACTTGCAATGTTTTATGATTTATGAAATGACACACCACAGTTAATGTTGCCCTGTTTACTTTTGTTCCAAGCTTAATTCAGAAGATAAACTAGGATTTACATAATTATTTGGTTTGAACAAGTTCTCAAATTATATAAACTGCTTCTCTGTTTGTATAAGCTGTTAAAAAATAGGAAGAATTCTTTAACAATGCTCCATTTTTTCTTTGCAGTAATGAAGGAGTTGAATGTAACATTTATTGAGACGGTGCTATTAGCTTTACCTGTTTTTGATGATGAGGATGAATTGACATTGGATCTGATCAAACCTTACTGGACTTGCATGGAATCCCTGGTAGACAGTGATAAAGTTTTATCTCTAGGCATTGCAGACCTTAACAAAGATATGCTGCAACAATTATATACATGGTCTAGGGTATGCTTCGTCTAAAATTTTACAGTCTTTCATTTTTCATACAACCACATAATAAATTGTGATTGTTGGTATAGTGTTATTGTCTTAGTTCATTATTTCAGGACTCCAAATTAAGTATCAGCTTATGGATTTGTATAAATATATGTTGTCCTTTAAACAAAGTAGTGGGTATATATATATATGTTCATGGTTTGTCTGTTAGTTTGTGATTCCTCAGGTTTATGTTTGCCTTGTAAAATTTTTTGTCAAGAAAAAGTCATCAATTTGGTAACATACACCTTGATATGAACTTATGAAAAATATTCATTATTATGCAGTTTTGTCTGTTAGCATCAATTTCTTATGTCTCTCATCAACACATTATATACTTTAATTTCAGTAATTGTTTTGAAACTTTTATAGTTATTGAAGTGTAAGTTTCTTTATAATATTGTTTAAATAAAGCTTTTCTTTTAATTAGAAACTGACCTTAGAAAAATTCTTTGATTCCTGTCAATTGTTAAATGAATATTTAGCCGATATATATTTGTAACAATTTCTTTCTCTGTAAATATACTACCGGTACTTGTAAGTGAAAACCCTCTACCATTTGGTGCTTTCAAAATCATAAATTGCTAACAAGTTAAGATGAAAATATGTTTGTGTCACTATGCATTTCAAAGTAGATTAGTAAATAGTTAATGAAACCACATTTTAATATCTGTATTTAATAAAATCTGGTTTTTAAAAGTTTCAAGTACAAATTAAAACTTTCAGTGAAGGAGAATTTTATTTTTGGTTTGACCATGTTACTACAAACTACAAACATTGTTTGCAAAAAAAAAAAACAGGTCTTTGATGATAACTGATGCTACACATTTTTTAAGGTCAAGCCTTGTATTGATCAAGTAAGCTTAGAGTCTTGCTGTGTGATGCCAAAAGATCTGACAGAATATGCCAAAGAAAATGATATACAGCTTCTAACTCACAGTGATCCCGGTGGTATGATTTTATAATGGAACTTACATATAGTCCCTGAATAAACTAGAAATATGTATAGTTTCAAACCAGTCACATGGCATGTAGTCTTTTCATATTGATTTCTCCTGGGTTATTCTCTACTTGAAATAAATAATCTTATCCCCAGATGCCATTTAGTTAACTACAAATGTTCTATATGCACTTTATGTATTCTTTTAAGTGAATGTCAACTCTGACTTAATATGGCTTTGTATCATCCTTGCATGTGCATCAGTTTTATGTCAAGTCTGGACACTTATTGTCTATATAACAAGACCAATGTATGAGTTAAAGTGTCGTGATAGGAAGTATGTTTATAGTGAATGCTTCTGTTCTTACACAAAATGAATAAAATAAAGAAAAGTGCTGGGAAAGGGAGATAATCCAACTTAAGCATACAACTTGGTTCAATCTAAGTTGTTCAAACAAGCATGTTCACATATATTCCATATTTATATACATATGCAACTATATTACTTTATAATATAGAACTCAAAAGAATGTGTTGTTATTCTTCATTAAATACTTATTAATGTTTTATTTTTTGTTAGATATTCTTCCAAGTAAAACATTCCAGGAAGTGATAGCTTCTACTTCAACACAGAAAGATGGTGAAGGATGGGATCCATTGTGGATACTTAGATACTCTGTCCTTATCAAATGTCGAGGAATTATCAAGTCTAAAGGATACATTCTGAAAGGATTCAGAGATCTGAAGAAAAGAAAATGATGACCAGGTTTAGAACACAAAGATTCATTGGGTGCATTATCAACACGATACTTGGCACAAGTTATTAACTAGTATTTATTGTTGTAATGTAAAGCAAAAATATCCCATACGTTCATTGATACAACTTTTCTTCAGGGTTAACTATATTTATTGTTGACACTTTTTGTTTCAATGTTATGACCCAAGAAAAATTTTGATGTTCAAGAAAGACTTAACAATTTTTTTTTCAAATTATATTTCTCAATTAATATGTAATTACAGTTACATACTGGTAATATTTCAGTGTTTGAGATGGTTTGTCAGCAGACTACTCCATTTTGTTTTCACAAAGGTATTGGCATGCCAACAATAAGGTAATGGATGTTAAGGGGGATATTGACCCCAAATGAATTTACTTCAAATTGACAGAGTCATGTCCTTTTGACTCTGTGTCAGGTTTGATTATTACCAGTACAAATTTGAAGTTTTCTACAATTTTAAGGCTAGTGCAGTAAACATATAGTGTTCACTCATGTGTTATTTGTAAATTACTTTATATCATATCCTATAATTAAATCTGTGATAACTCTTGTTTTTCTCTAATTTCCAACAAATTTTGCTATTTCTCAACCAGTTGGGTAAATTATGATTATCTGACATGTGAGGTTTGCTTTCTTGTAAATGATTTGTTGAATTCCATTCTAACATTATCAATGATTTGTTTAGCTTTTTGATGTTATGCACAAAGGTTGGGAGAATTTGAAATTTGAATTTTAGAAATTAGAGAAATAGCATTTTACATTAGAGCTCATGGATTATCAGATTTTTTAATATATTGGTAGTTGAATGACTTGTGTTTTAAGCACTTAATATTTCATGTATTGCTCATGTTGAAAATACTGTCATTCTTAAAGATATCTCCATTGGAGAAATCTGAATTCCATTTATTATTATGTAAGAAGCTGAATATATAAAATATATGTGCATTTTTTTTATAAATGTTTTAAATCATGATTATAATGTGTTTGTGTAGAATAAAGTCTGGATGATCATTTAAAAAATTTGAATCATGATTTTGTATTTTAGTAAAGCATTAAATTTATTCTTATGTAAGCCTGCTCACAATATGCCCCATTAAAATCTATTCCCAAAGATGTGAATGAAAAGGTATTTGGTATGGAATGTAATTAATTAAATTAACAAAAGTTATTATATTTAATTACATGTAGTTAAAAGTCAGGATTAGTTTTAGCTACGCACAAAATAAGGTAACTATATCATGAAGGCTTTAATTTGGGGACTTGATCTGATACTATATGATACAAGATTCCTAATTTGGGTAAAGAACTCTTCTGATACATATACTATATGATTCCTAATTTGTTGTTTCTATATGTTAGACAGGTTTTCAGACAAATTTAAGATGTCTGGAATCATTTTGGAGATTATCAGGTGTTGAATCCCCTGTAAAAATTGAAAATCAATCAAATGAGCTAAGATTGTGCATTAACCTAAGAATATCCCATTGATTTTTTTTTGTCCACAACACAGTTTGAATATCTCTTCTAGATGTTGTTTTTCCTTAAAACCATTTTTTTTTATGAAACTGGAAGTCTTTTGACCCATGAGGTCTGAATATAATTTGGAAATGCATTTATTATAGGACACATTCCTTGGAATTTTATAAATCATGTTTACAGAGTAAGTTTTGAAGAGACATGGTTTTATTTGTATTTTAGATATGAGTCAATATATTATGATTGTATGTTTGTTGAAATTTGTAAGAATTATTCTAAAGTTAATGAAAACACAATGTCTTTTTCACAGTTAAATTTTCTCTATTTTAATTTCTTTAATTTATCTTGATATCCAAGTTTTTATGGTTTTGCCAAATTTTAGCAATAAAACTTGAAGCCAAATTCACTTTTTTGACGTGGTCCACGATTTTTTATTATTAGTGTTCATTATTATTATGTATTTTTTATACAAATCATTTTAGTCTTTTTACATGTATGTTATTCTTGTCTTTTTTATTGATCTGATTTTATGGTGTATCAAAACAACCATAATTTTATTTGAAAAGGAGAAGGGGAGATAAAAAGTGTTGAAAGATTTAATTGTTAATTTGGAGACTTGAAATGTTAACACAGGATAAAACATTCAGACTTTTTATAATTATTGCATTAAAAAGACAAAAGAATTGCTTCAAGTTTACCAAAGTTCAGATTTTGTTCTAGAACAACTTCACATTTAGTAAAAACATTCATTATTACATAGTTAATATATGTGAATATCGATTTATACCTTGGGTGTGGATTTCTAAGTGTAATTATGTAAAAAAAAAGAAACAACAAAATTGACTATTCTCTGCTGTTAACTGATGTATACTTGTGGCACCATTATTAGTGCTGTGGCTGTCATTTGTGTCATCATCTGTAGACATATTGTTCTCATTAATCAGGTAGCTCAGAAAACTATTCAGATAATTGAATAATCATGTACTGCATGAAATGTATTTATGTTAAAAATAGTTTTTGGTGCAAAATTATTTTTTTCAATTGTATGACGAATGATCTAAATAGAAATACAGTCTTGTTTGACTATCTGTTGACCTATTTATAGCAAGTATTTGAAATGCCGATTTTTTCAGCCAAAGCCAATATTTATTGTCTAAATATAACTGTTGAACTTTTGTATGTCATTTAAAACAAAACAGTCTTTTTACAACTAAGTTTCTGGAACAGGGTAATGTTGTTACAAGATTGAAGTCATCAGTACAGAAGTTTTTGGTTGTTATCATGAACTGGTTCATTGTTATGGTGTATCCATCTGCACCAAGAAAACTGTTTTGTTCAACATGTCATAGTTTTCCTTTCCTTTTTTTTCTACCCTGGACTTGACTTTTTATGAGCAACTCGGCAGGTGTTTCTAGAAAAGCAGAGAACGCTTATCCTACAAGTGCACCTGGTCCATGCTCCCAGTTTTTAGTGGAGTCGGAGTTGCTCATTTACTATTCTTACTTTATGTGTATTATTTTAGTTACTTTATGTTCTTTGATCTGTTTGTCTATTTTCCATGTCTGGTCTTTTTTCCTGGATTACATTCTTTTGATTTCTGCTTGAATCTTGGCTCCCTTATTACTCTTTCACACCACTGGGTCGAAATTCTAGCACACTCACATCTGGTGTGGATAGTGCCCTGACGATTCTAACCGAGTACTCAATGGCAAGTTCAGTCTGCAGACCATCTATTCCAGTACCAAAAAAAAATACCCAATCACACGTTCAGTCTGCAGACCATCTATTCCAGTACCAAAAAAAAATACCCAATCACACGTTCAGTCTGCAGACCATCTATTCCAGTACCAAAAAAAAATACCCAATCACACGTTCAGTCTGCAGACCATCTATTCCAGTACCAAATAAAAATACCCAATCACACGTTCAGTCTGCAGACCATCTATTCCAGTACCAACAAAAAAATACCCAATCACACGTTCAGTCTGCAGACCATCTATTCCAGTACCAAAAAAAATACCCAATCACACGTTCAGTCTGCAGACCATCTATTCCAGTACCAAAAAAAAATACCCAATCACACGTTCAGTCTGCAGACCATCTATTCCAGTACCAAAAAAAAATACCCAATCACACGTTCAGTCTGCAGACCATCTATTCCAGTACCAAAAAAAATACCCAATCACACGTTCAGTCTGCAGACCGTCTATTCCAGTACCCAATCACACGTTCAGTCTGCAGACCGTCTATTCCAGTACCCAATCACACGTTCAGTCTGCAGACCGTCTATTCCAGTACCCAATCACACGTTCAGTCTGCAGACCATCTATTCCAGTACCCAATCACACGTTCAGTCTGCAGACCATCTATTCCAGTACCCAATCACACGTTCAGTCTGTAGACCATCTATTCCAGTACCCAATCACACGTTCAGTCTGCAGACCATCTATTCCAGTACCCAATCACACGTTCAGTCTGTAGACCGTCTTTTCCAGTACAAACATTCTAGTTCAAAATAATCAAATCATGTTCCATCATTTTAAATGATATATTTGACTACAACGACGACGAACCACATTGTACTATATCAAAATATGGAATTAAAAATTTTAAAACATGTAACATTCTAATAACCGACTCTTTCTTCACTAGTTCCTTACGAACAAAACCCTCCATACAAGAAATCACGATGACTAATGTTGCAAATCGACAAACTTAATCTACGGATTAGAATGCAACTTATGCGGTCTAGTATATGTCGTGTATTGTCAAATTTTCTGTCATCTATGGCGACATTCCTTCAGCACCTGCGTATGGAGTTGTCATATCGCAACTCATACGTTATGCCAGAGCTTGCCGTAAATATGCAGGATTTTTGTATCGCGCTCGACTCCTTACAATTAGGCTTCTGGAACAGGGTTATGTTGCTACGGGATTGAAGTCATCACTGCAGAGGTTTTATGGCCGTTACCTTGAACCCGTGGATCGTGACGGTGTATCCATCTGCATAATGAAAACTGATTTAACCAACAGCAACCAAAATCTTTTAACAATTCCCCATCTGTATAAAGCCGAACACCAAGTTAAAATAAATTTATTAGGAGCTAAGATTTTTGTGACGAAAATCTTCATTATACCACGTAGTGAAATATGGCAGTCCCATGAAACAGAAGGTTGCTTATAACATATGCCCCAATGAATGAAGCCGCACACCAAATTTGAAATTAATCCATCAAATGGGAGCAAACATAATTGAGACAAAATTTGGATGGAATGACTGAGAAACAAGATGGTTCCAATATATAACACACTCGTTGAGTTTGTGTATAATTAGGGATAAAAAGAGGGGTTTAAAGCAAGCACGTATTGGGGATTTTTTTAACTACATAATTGGAGTGTAAGCATATGGATCTCTATGGTATTGTAACAAAATGTTCTATGCAACAAAGGTCAGGCTTTGATTGAATTGGGGTGGGGGGCGACATACACTATTTAGAAATTCATGACTGAAAATGCGATTAACAAGAGGTTTATGGATCTCTATGATATTATACACCATAATGTTCCATACCACAAAAGGAATTTGTCAATTAATGTTTTATTGTAATAATAAAAAATGCAAGTAGCAAAATGTACAACCTTTATTATGATTTTTTTCTATACATTTTAGTAGTAAAACAGAGTGCAAATTTGTTAAAATTGATGACAAAATATAATAAATTAATGAAAAATCATAAAAATTCACAAAATATCAATAATAGTTGTTCTACTAATCACAACTCATACGTTATGCCGGAACTACACAGACTTTTTACATGTATCGCGCTAGAGTTCTAACAAATAGGCTTCTGGAACAGGGTTATGTTGCTACAAGATTGGAGTCATTACTACAGAAGTTTCACGGTCGATATCATGAACTCGTGGATCGTTACGGTGTATCAATCTGCGCCATGAAAACTGATTTGTTCAACGGGTCATAGTTTTCCTTTCCTCTTCTGTCTACCCTGGACTTGACTTTTTATGAGCAACTCGGTGGGTGTTTCTAGAAAAAAAACAGAGGGCGCTTACCCTACCGGTGCACCTGGTCCATACTCCCAGTTTTTTTAGTGGAGTCCGAGTTGCTCATTTGCTTTTGTTGCTTTGTGTTCTTTGTTGTGTGTGTCTGTTTTCCATGTCTGGTCTTTGTCCCTGGATTGCATTCTTTTGATTACCGCTATAACCTTGATTCCCTTGATTACACTACTACAAGTTTATGATGCTTGGCATTTACATTACATAGTAGAAACAGTGTACTTATTCTTGTTACATCTCCCCTTCTTACAACTACCCCTTACAATGACAATAGAAAAACCCTAGCCCACCACTCACTGACATCTGACTCACAACCTCTCTCAAACTACACTCAACATTATCATCAACTGCAATATCAACTGCATTCAATTTCACACCTCCTGTAACTTTGATGTGTGACCTACACGTGTACCCCTTAATCTATCCTCCTACACGTGTACCTCTTAATCTACCCTCCTACACGTGTACCCCTTAATCCATCCTCCTACACGTGTACCCCTTAATCTATCATCCTACATGTGTAACCCTTAATCCATCCTCCTGCACGTGTTCCCCTTAATCTATCCTCCTACACGTGTATCCTTTAATCTATCATCATACACGTGTACCGCTTAATCTGTCATCATATACGTGTACCCCTTAATCCATCCTCTTACACGTGTACCCCTTAATCTACCCTCCTACACGTGTACACCTTAATCCATCCTCTTACACGTGTACCCCTTAATCTATCCTCCTACACGTGTACCCCTTAATCCATCCTCCTACACGTGTACCCCTTCATCTACCCTACTCTTGTGCCTACTTCAATGGTGGTCCCTAACTTATCACCACACCTTTTCAAGATCCCTCTCTCCAAAATTACTATGGTTTCTATGTAAATATTTCCTCGATCTATCGCCACCCTCGCAATCTCCAAAATATTGCCTGGTCCCAAAGGTGGCGATATGGAGGGTGCACTTATATTCTTACACATCTTTCAAAATTAATTTTAATGTTTGGAATTAACTTTGCAAGTAATACATTTGAATTTAAACAGTAATTCTGTAATGAAAGGGTTTGTACAAATTGCAACCAGTTTCATGAGAAAAGTTGTACAAGTTGCAACGTGTACAGAAATGATTGCACTGGTTGTAATTCACGTCATACAAGTTACGATAAGCACAATAATTATGTACATGCTGCAACTTGTATGAAATTGCAATTTGTATACAACATATAGTATTTGTCCATTTTCAATTTTATATGGTCTTTTAACCATATACATGTATCCTTTTTGTCAAAACCTATTGCTGTATCCAATATTTAACCCAGTCCATGTTAGGAGATTGCCCATCCATACTTGCTGAAATTGTTAAACATCTGAAGTCATATCAAGCTACAGATCGCACAGCCTATTACTTTTTCTGATTTGAAGAGATGTAAATGTCAAAGTGAATGACTGGTATATGCACTGCTGAGCTGTTTATTTTAAGCTTACTTCGTTCTACATTCTTAACTCAGAGTAAAAGATGATTTAAATCTGAATAACAATTATTTACCGGAAGGACTGGAATGATAAAATACAATTTTCTACATATCAAAATAATAATTTTTTTCACATATTGAGTAAATCTGAATTAAAATATTCCCAATTTTGTAGTAAGATTAAGACATAAAGGACACAAATAACAATAAAGTTGAAAATGATAGCACTTTCCGTATATCCGTTACACCCTTCATTTCGTGCATTATGCAGCTAGGACATCGTTGCTTCTAGCAGATAATTGAGTTGATAATTTGACTGTCTTGGTGGATATAAACCACTAAAATCCCCCCAAAAATCTTCGTAACACAGTTGCAGTATTTTGGAATAAATATATTTCCGCCCTGCACTCCGGTGAAAAATGGTTATCATTTCCTAAGATATATTTCTATATATTTGGAAATAAACATGCAGTCTAAGGAAAAACCACGGGGAATCGCAATGCATGTTTTCCTTATGATATCCGTCTTTCTATCCCATTTTCACTTTACTATTCATTTTGGTTGGATTTTTTTTGGATTAATTTATCGTCCATTCGGGCAATGTAGACGGTTGGTCGCAGTTTAATTATTATATTTTTAGAGTATGCGAAATAAACCATAAATAACATTCAATTTATTTTACATCTGTAATATAAATTTAACTTCACGATTAGTTTACATATAATCTTATATTAGCAGTGTTGCAAAGTCGCTGAAATTAGAACAATGGTTAAAGGCTATTTGATTTCGAGCACACCTGTGCCTACAAAACAATACATGTTGAATACTATCATTATCAAGTTTGGAAAGGTTTGAATTTCCTCACATAATATGCAGACAGTATAAACAAAGAGCGCAAAATATGATGTTAACGAAGCATTCCTTTCCACGTGTTATGATTTTTATATTGGTATAAATGATAGGCAAGCAATTAACGAGAACAAACACAAAACAAAAGACAATTAGGAAAAGAAATAAGCATTATATTATATCTGACTTTAACACTTCTTTTGACCTGGTGCTTTCTGGTTGTGATTCAAAAATATACAGCAGATAATTCAGTTTACGTCGTTGAAATTGTATACAGCAAATTATAATTTGCAGGCATACAATAGTTGCATACTCGTTAATTAAATTATCTATAAGAAGTAAGCCACAGTTTCTGTCATATAACTTACATGTAGCCGTGTTAGAGATCGTGTATTCAGTATCCGAAAATAGGCAATATACTAGACCACATGATGGCTGAGGACATTTATGGTTGATAGTGTTTGCAGTAATTCTACCAGTTCTGTATGTAAGTAAAAGTGGACGGAGAAAGCACCGTTTTACTATTTTCAAAAATAAGAAAAGATTACCATTCAAAACAAAACAAAACCAAAACATCTTAGGTTTAAAGGAACAGTCGATAAAATATTCTGGTTTTTTTTTCGACGAAGGACCTGAGATGTATCGAGCTTGGAAGAAAGGAAAACACGTTTTTTTTTTCAGTCTGGAATATAGAAGTAGAACCGGTCATTATGAATGATATAGAAAATCAAATAATGAATTCCCAATAAAACAAGAAACTTCAAGGAACTGTACAATATAACCCTTTATACGAACTCTTAGCTTGCATGGTACAACCGTACAATTGCAGTTGAATTTCATTCCTGCCTAGTTCTATTGGACTGTTGTACCTATTTATATTGTATTACGTAAAGAGTGCACATGCTGGTTTCCCGTAAGAAAATACTCTATATTTTGACAATGGCCCTATAAAACTCTGACTATTATTTTTAAGAGAAGATAATGATATATATTGAGCTCAACGTGGGGCAAATGTGATGCAATACAAACTGACGCTTTAAACATACAAAATAAATTACATGTACATAGAACACCAGCATTGATGTGGCAAACTTTAAAATAACCGAAGGCCTATCCTTATAACGAGATTTATGTCCCGTTAGCAAAATGGGATATATTTTTTTAAATGCGTACCCTTTTCACTTCCAGTTTTCCAAATATCGGCAAAAATACAAAGTACGCCACATATGTCATATACTTGAATTAACACAATATTCAGATGGACACTAGCGTAGGTTATGAAGATTGAGTTGTGGGTTGATTTTTCCCTACATTTTTATCATACAGCTTCTCAATAATTATTTAATAGTATCATGCATTATTTGCGTACAGATTAACAAAATTTACTTCAGAGTGTATTTGAATGGAAAAGATAAAAAAACAAAAAACAAAAAAACAAACAAAAAAAAACAAAAAAACAAAACAAAAAAAAACAAAAAAACTTCTAATCTGGAAAACAATTTCGCCGTTCAAAAATCAAACTGTACGTGCATGACAACACGCTAATACAAATTAATGTCGCGAAAACCTCGCATAAAACATAGATTCTATGATATTATTAAACTTCTAAAGCATTTCTTGCCGTGATCCCCATGCTAGTGCAATTACTAAGAGCAAATCTATAAAACGAGATGTTATACAAAAGATATGAAAACGAGATCACTGACGACATTTAAGACATGTTATACATGAAATAATCATGTTGGTCGCGAACAATGGAACATAAGGCGAAGAAAATATACAGCATTTTATATGTGTATTTAATACATAATCAGACTGCATAGACTTGAAGGAAGGTATGACAAATGCGACCGATACAAATCTCCGAAAATCTTCTAATTTACCATAAAAAAAAACTAACACCGAGAGGAGATGATTGACCCCGAATACTTAATATAAAATCACTATTTTAAATCAATGATGGTACCAGTGATGGAATTTTCACCTACTTTTGCACAACTTTCAAATATTTGTATCAAATTCAAATATAAATATAAGTGATGTACATGTACAGTTATTTTCACGCTGATCATCATAGTCATTGTAATTTTTGCGAAATGGGGTAGACATAGAGTGAAAGGATTGTAGGATAGAGCATTATTATGATCTATTCTAGTTCACATCAGTCGCGGATCCCAGGAAAGGCGTACCGGCAAGAAAACTGGGATTTTTTTCACAAGAAATCGTGTATTTTACATTTTAGCACACAAACAGTTCTTGCCTAGATTCGCTTGGCATTTGATCTAAACAAGCCACCCCTAACCTGGCAGCCTGGAACCCGCTCTCCCCACACACAAACAAATGTATCAGTTCCCAATAATCTTAATTGTAGCATATATTTTCCCAAAGAAAAAAAAAAACAACACAGAACTAGTTCTGTCATTAAATCTCAAGGCAGTTCCATTACGTAACCAGTATCGGAATCGGCAAAATATAATTCCTGGGTTGGCGGGAATCATAATTCTAAAGATAGACTGCTTCCCGGTTACTTTTGATCTAATAGTGATTCGAAAAAAATCATGATTTTTCTCTATCGCATATAATTACATTTGGTTGGCCTATGATCAAAACATATTTCGGTAGTTTATGTGATGCGATCATCCCGCATAATCTGTATGCAAATATATTATAAAGTATTTGAGATTCTATTGGAATTCTGATGGAATGGACCATGTGACCCAAATCAGTCGATGTCTTTTGAGGATAGGATAAAGAGAATAATTATGAGGAAGAAAGAGCGATGCAGATTGAAGAGGTAAGCGGAACTTAACGTTAGGGAGAACTGTATAAAACATGGAACATATTTTAAATAAAATTTAACCTTTAAATTCAAAATTGATTCGCTGTTTTATTTTGACAGACACACACAAGTTACGAGAATTTGACACACCCACAAGTTACGAGAAATAATAATTAAAAAGCTTTTGCCACAAACATGTAGGCAATGGCAGTTCAAAGTTAAAGAATGTCTAGCTTGACCTTACAGGTTTTTTACTCCGTTTAGAACATATGCTGTTTATTATTATTTGTCACGAGTTAGTTTTGGCTCTTCTACACTTTTTTTTTCGGTAGTCACAACATAAAACTTTATATGAAGAAACGAAAGCGTCTTGAAAAAGTTGAATTATATGAAGAAAATGCCAAATTGTTATCGGTATATATTTTAAGTTGCTGGATGACTATCGGAAGCTGAAAAGCAACATTCACCAACGCTCTTTCATCTAAATTTTGCGTATTTATATTTTAAAGTAGTTGTTTTTATCAACTTAATGTCCAACCACACAACGTTTCAAGTGCGAAAAGCTTATATCGCTTCAAAGACGGAAAAGAATATTTTAGAGCAAATATTTACTCTTTTGATAGAGGTTCATTGATAAAATAAGGGATGGATACTTCTGTACAGAAGACGTCTTGAGTGATTGAAACTGGTTGCAAGCTTTACGTTGTAAATATTTATGATGAAAGCTCGCCAATTACCACTCAATTAAACCATATAAATCTTAGTTATTTTGATAAACCTACTTCATGATGTAACAAGCGAGCTACAGCTGAAGTTTCTCAATTAGGAGTCAACATTTTTAAATTAAGTTTTTATATATTTAATTGATTATACTTACTTATACACCTCTCCAAAGTCATACGGGATATTGTTGGGTGTTTCGAGAGTTATTACTACTAGCCTTTGGCCAGGTGAGCTATTGACATCACTTGGCGTCCGTCGTTGTCGTCGTCGTTAACAATTATACAAAACTCTTTTCCTCTGAAACTACTTGACCAATTGAAACCAAACTTGGTATGAATGTTTCTTTGGGTATCCTGCATAGTACTGTTGTGGGGATTGATTTTTGATTCGTCGAGAAACATGGCCGCCATTACTAAAAATAGAACATAGGGGTCAGACAGTAGTTTTTCACATATATCTCCTAAACCGTTAGGTTTAGCTAAATATTGACAAGGCTAAAAGTGTTCAGAATGATGAGATCTATCTCTGGTCAAAGTTTGGTTTGAATCCGTTAAGCTATATTGGAGTTATTGCCATTTTCAACGATTTTTGCCATTTTTAATGTTATTTCTTTCAAAAATCTCCTCTGACAATACTTGACCAATTGAAACTAAACATGGTTTGAAAGGTCCTTGGGGTATCCTGCATTGAATTGATGTGGAGATTTTTGATCCGTCAAAACACATGGCAGCCGTTACTAACAATAGAACATAGTAGTCAGACAATAGTTTTTCGCATGTATCTCCAAAACTGTTAGGTTTAGCCAATTTCTTTCAATAGCTGAAATGATCCATATTATTAGGACTGCAAAAATCTTCAGGAATAAAAGTTGTCAGATGATTCCTTGTAAGAGTTATTGCCCTTGAAAGGGGAAAAATGACCTTTTTTAACAGTTGTCAGTCAATATCTTGAAAATTATGATAGGTTAAAAGAAACTTTCATTTGTTGATAAGATCTTATGATAAGTCCTACCAAAGACTTATTGAGTCAAAATTGTTGGACAACTTGTTAAAGGTAGTGCCTTTGAAAGGTAAAATTCAACCTGGTGAGAGATTCAGGCTCCTGGGAGCCTCTTGTTATTATTATTATTATTATTATTATTATTATTATTATTATTGTTATTGTTATTGTTGTTGTTGTTGTTGTCGAATTTGAGTGTTTGTGTTTTTCCTAAATGGAAATTTGTCAATTATATATTTGTTGTCTTGTGAGCTCTGTGTTAAAAGGTCAAAACAAATGACGTTAAAGCAACAGTGCTTGGTATACTGGGTAAAATCGACCCCGATCCCATAAAATATTTCGCCCATTAAGTCCACGAGTTTTAAACTTCAAACGTAGACAAAAATTTTTCACAACTCTGCGAAAATAAATACCCACGAAAAAAAACGGTTGTCAACTGTCAACCATGACATGGACTTATTTTTACGGTATAAAATACATTTAGCATATCCAGGTTTCCACTCAATAAATCAACCCGTTCCCTGTCTCCCGATCATTTAAAGAAGTTGACTGCCACATACGAGGGCCGATATTTTAATTTACTTGTTATAAAGTTGCATACTATATTTCACAGAACCTGTGTAAGTAAATTTTAATTCGACGGACGTTTTCAGATAATTGTTTCCTTTCTTTTCGGAGCAACAGGCCCATGCTGATATTTTTTCGCAGAATTCAGATCAACATGTTTTTGACTGTAACGACTGATCTTAGTATAATCTTAATCGTTCATGCCTTGTAGATCTGCTAAGGACATTAAAAGGAATGCAGTGCTTCGATTGATAAGATGCAAATCCTTTAGCACTTCCCCATGACACTATAACAGATCAGTAAACTTAGATTCATACATTCACTCTCATGTCTTGTTGGTCAACATTGAACATGTGGAGATTGCAATGATTCTAACGAATCATGCATATGCGTCCCTTGGTGTTCCTACCCAATGTTACATACCTTTAACTACCTTATACACTGTCCCTATATCAAAATGTTCTGTTTTATATTATGAGTGAATGAGTCTTTTCGACCGACTTTGGACACGAGCAGGAGGCAATGATTCTAATGGACCATGCATATCATTGAGCGCCGTCCTTTGGTTTCCATTGTGAGCCACAATACTCTCTATCAAACTTTTAACTACCATTATACCTTTTCCTTATTTGCAAAGGCCTTGGGATTAAATGAAAAGAAAAAAAATAGAGAGACAATGCTAGAATTGTGTTCTCTCAATTTTAAAACACATTTATTTTTCGTAATTGAATATTGATCTTTTCCCGTTGACGTCGACCGAAAAGTGGGGATAACTTTGATTTCAGTCCTTATTTGTTAATAATCTGTTTGGTCCATGTAATCAAATGTTACTGTTTGTATATTGTTATTTATACATCTTACATTTCGGTTAAGCTCTAGAAACTTTTGTACATTCGGAATGTTCCTATTTTCACAAGGGCTTGCGGCCAAAATGCCAGGCTCGACAGTCGCCCGTCTAAGACATACCGTACATAAAGGATCGAAAACATAAAAAAGATTTATAAACAGGATGCTCATTGACACCAATTTTTAGCGAGCCGCTTGACTCGCCGAACCAATACGAAATGTTGCATACCAATAAAGATAAATGTTTCAGCTCACGGCTCTGAACTTTTTACATTTTTTTTTAAATCAAGCACACCCCAAAAATGTACAAAAGAAACAATGCCAACCGGTTCACTGGGTCCGTCATTGCATAAGACTGTCGCAAATCGAATGTTTTTTTTAGCATTAAGTTACTGTAAGCCTAATAATGGAACAGAAAAAAATGTGTCAATTTTTACACCACACTCACTCAAATTCGTTAATCCTCGGTTGCCCTCTAAAATAAGAATACCAAAATAAATGGTAATTGAGCAAAATGCTCCGTCTCCCAATAGATTTAAATGTATATTTTAGTGTTTCTATGCTTATTTACATGTAAAACTTACCCATTTTAATTCTCATGTTCAGTCTCGTGTGCAAAGAAACTTTTTTTGTAATTATTGAACATTTCAAGTTTTTTTAGGGAAAACATCCACGCCTTGTCTTAAGCATAGAGAAATTATATAGATTTGTGAATTAATACCTGAAAATAATGTTGATTGAGTGAAAATATTAATGGTAGCTAGCACGGAAGCGGTGTATCGACAGATCTACAAAAAGGTGTCGATTTCAGTTTAATCTTTGCTTGTGTTATTAACATTGGATTTTCTTCTGATATTTAATGTTATTAATATTCTTGCATCCGAATTTTCCCACAATATAAAAAATTCTGATGGAATGAACAGATTTGATATTGCTTCTGTCTCATACCGAAATTTGATGATTTCTAATATTTTATTACCAAAATACAATTTATTTAAAACATCTTCATCTTCATCATTGTGGAAAACTGTTAATATCCGATAAAGAGATTTTCTTAAGAAGTGATCCGCCATAAGAACCCATGGCATAAAATTATAAGTTGTGAAAAAGGCCAATAAAATCTTTATGAGTCTGACACTTTGTACAACATGTAAAATTTGAGTCATAATGTTCTGTCTGTTTTGCTATAGGTATTTGCATCCAATAAAAATGATCGGTTTAAGTATAAGCCTGCCCAGTGCAACCTTCAATTTCGCACATAGAAAGATATAAACGAAATTGAGTAGTGAAATTTATTTTGTGAAATGGGTCGTATTTATCATTTTGTTTGCCAGCATTTAAGTTTAATAGTCATGCAGACTTAAACTGCCATACTGTCCAAGTTCATTTTTGTAGTTTCAGCTTTAACTCGGTTTTTTTTTTTTTTTTTTTTTGGGGGGGGGGAACTTCGTATGTGTAAGGTGATAGGACGTGCTGCTGGAATATGTATCATTTCCCCCTTGCAAATATGTCAATAGGTGGGGAAAACAATATAGTTATACGATAAGTCAAAAAAGTTTACATCACGAATTACATGGATAGTCAAAACATCCTTGTCCTATCATCTGATTCTAATAATTTTTAGAATAATAATATTTGTAGTATAATTACTTGGTGAATATTGTTATCATATGACCTAGTGTATCATGGTTAAGAGAACACTCCTTATATATCAGATTATGTGTCTTTTTCTCTGACAAAATGTATGAAAAGTTCTAAAAATAGCAAAATACATGAATATCATCTGGGGTTAGAGAATCCCAGCGGAATCCACTATATAAGAAGATATGGAGTCCCCCGAGGCTTTAATAGATACCATTGCTATGGAAGTGAATTGAATTTTGAAGGACATCGAGTCTCTGCTCCGTATTCTTTATATTTTTTTACGTTTTATTTGTTTTCTTTTTGTATGCATTCCTTTTTACCTTTTAAACGTGGCTAATGTTCATTTATTCATTATTCTTATTTACGTTCAACTAAGCCACTTCACAACATATATTATTTTTCCATTAGTTACAAATATAAATGTTGGTTCAGCAAAAATTAAAATAGGAGAAAACATTTCTCAATTATAAATGAAATGAAAATTTATAACATATTTTGTTGTTGTTTTTGAACTGTCATATCAAACATTAATGAATGTGTACAGGATCAATTTATATTGAAATTTATATTCTGTATATTCTGACATATTGTATTTCTGTACTGATTTTGAATACTGGAATCCGATTTGTAAGTTGTTTTTCCACTCCCTTTTGATCATACTGTTTTTGTTTTAGTTCACGTGCATAATAGTAATCAAGGAAACCAAGATTCTAGCGGAAATCAAAAGACTATAATTCAGGGACAAAGGCCAGTAGTAGAAAACAGACATACACAACAAAGATAATAACCGAAAATAACCGAAATGATACATACAAAGTAAGAAGGGTAAATGCGCAACTCTGAATCCACTAAAAACTGGGAGCCTGGACCGAGTGTACCGATAGGGTAAGCATCCTCTATTTTTCTAGAAACACTCGCCGAGTTGCTCATAAAAAGTCAAGTCCAGGGTAGACGAAAGAGGAAAGGAAAACTATGACACGTTGAACAAATCAGTTTTTTTAGTGCAGATGGATACACCGTAACGGTTCACGAGTTTATGATGACAATCATAAAACTTCTGTAGTGATGACCTCAATATTGTAGCAACATAACTCTGTTCCACAAGCCTAATTGTAAGAAGTCTAGCGCGATATAAAAAGTGTACACAGTTACGGCAAGCTCTGGCAAAACGTATGAGTTGTGATATAAAAACTCCATATACGCAGGTGTTGAAAATATGTTGCCACAGATGTAAGGAAAGTTGACAATACGGAATGAAAAGTCATCGCGTTTTTTGTATAGTTTAGTCAATAGTTTTCCTTTACCATCTATCTCGGAGTGTATGTCAAGATTTGAGGCTGAATTCACAGTGTCTGTAGTATCCTTTATCTCAAGGTCTTTGGGGTGGAAGCAGTGTATCAAATCCCCGCAACTAGGATTGTTTGATGATAATATGTCATCTATATAGCGGAAACTGAGATTAAAGGATCTAGCTAAACGATGTTCCTCATTTTTGGATCAGATCAGCTATGAAGTCACCCTCATAAGAGTGAAGGAATATGTCACAGCCAGAAGAGGAGCGCAATTTGTTCCCATTGGAATGCCGACCACTGGACAAATACGTTGTCCATCAAAAATTAACATTATTCATGTCTATGAAAAATGTTCTCGAGTGTTACAACATCTCTAATAATACAATAAAACATGCTGTTACAATAAAAATTAAAAATTCATATTTAGGTTATTTGTTCTATGGTGTTTTCTCGTCAAGCTGAATTCCGTGGAACCTTACATTACATTCCAACAAACCATTCCTAACGGTGACAATGTTCCCGACCCGTGCGATACAACTAGGTTATGGTCTGGTGTAGGCCATGATAATAGAGATGGTGGCGGGGCTAGAAATCCTTTTGGTGCCGATTTCTTAAAGCTAGGAAAGGTAAATCATAAATTACATTCAACCAACTATACCATTTTACGAGGAAATTTTAAAAAAAAATCAGTAGCGTCTTTGTACTTTTTCAAACTCTTCTATTTTCGAGCATAGTTTTTGTGAAGAAATCAACTGCAGTTTATGGATCAAGGCGGTGATTTAAAGAATTTAAATAATGATACATGATAATTATTTCAAAAATATATACATCGTATTAGTACATCTGAGCTAATACGATGTATATATATAGTACATAAAAGAGTTGTGTGTGCTTCGATAACACATTTTTTCAACTGTCGAATAATAAAAGCAAACATACCAATTATCTCATGCAAATGAAAAACTTAATATTTCTGCAGAAATGTGGCTGGTATGCCATTCAATAAGCATGCTTTTTTTTAGAAATGGTCAAAAGAATTGTGCATGCTGGATTCTGATGGTGACGGCAGATCAAATGGCGAGGAGCTAGGTGATCCAGACTGTATATGGAGATCAGATTCCGACACCAACTCTTTATCGGGGAATATTAATATCACCCATCCAGGTTTGTATATTGTCCAATACGAGCTGAACAGTAGACTCAATACATAAACAAAATTTTATCATCCCACCCTATACCTCCACACCTTATACCTCTACACCTCCACACCCTATACCTCTACACCATATACCTCTACACCCTATACCTTCACACCCTATACCTCTACACCCTATACCTCCACACCCTATACCTCTACACCCTATACCTCCACACCCTATACCTCCACACCCTATACCTCCACACAGCTTAAATCTTAAATCCGTAGCTTTCAAAACATTTAAGAGGAATAAATTATGAAGAAGTTTGTCAAAGCATTATTTTACACCAAAGCGGAAAAAATAGCGAAATTAAAGTTAGGTTTTAGATTTTTTAGTAGGGGCTATATAAATATGGGTCATAGTACTAAAGAATTGAATTAAACTAAATTTAATTTTGACTGGACCATATGAAAAAAAAGCAAAACACAGCATGAATTATGAAAATTGTTATACACAACACAAAATAACAAATACAAAATTAAAAGTACAATTCTTTGACAACTTGCATTCAAAAAAACCAATCTATCTAACAGTATATCTGCATAAAAAGAAGTCTTCACTATTTAAAACTTTTTATCTCACCTAGCCGATGGTCACTGTGAGCTATTGCCATCAGTGTTTGTCGTCTGTCATCGATCGTACATCAATTTTTTAAAACATCTTCTCCTCTAAAACTACTCGACAGATTTTAATCAAACTGCATGAATGTTGAACCCTCCTTCGGGTGTTTGTAATAATGCTTATGTAGGGATTTTTGATCTGGCAAAAACATGGCTGCCGTTACTAAAGATAGACAACAGGGGTCAAATTGCAGAATTATGCAAATAACTAAAAAACAGCTGGGTTTAGCTAAAATCTGGCAGAGGACAAAATTGTTCAGCATGATGAGCTGGATCTATGCCGAAATTTATAGAAAGATCTGTTGACAGATTAATAAGTTATTGGTCCTGAAATAGATTTCCAACTTTGAGTATCTTCTCCTCTGAGACACTACTAGTAGAATGTGTTGTAATAAAACATGGCATGATTGTTTGTTAAAATGTCCTTAACAATCTGAGTGTGAAGACTTTTGATCTGTCACAAAATATGGCTACCATTACTAAAAATTGAAGATTTATGTAAATAACTCGAAAACCAATGGGTTAACTAAATTTTCACGGGGTAAAATTGATCAGCATGTTGAGACAGACTTATGCCGAAATTTTCATAAAATTCTGTTGATTGACGTTTAAATTATCTGCTCCTACAATGTTCGTTTGCAGTGCAATTTAATGAAATTTTAATTCATTTTACCCAAATGAATATGAAATGTTTTCATTTCTCATAGTAGTCAAATTACATTGTACAAGAGGGTGATAACTAGTGATTCACTTGAATCAAGCAAAACGTGTATAAGGTGTGGCACCGCAGAGATTGTATGGCATTATCGAAGTATTTATATCTCATGACCTCCAGAAACAACCATTAAAGTGTTTGTAAAGTTTGCCTTTTTTACGATATTGATAGGCCAAATTATAATTGAAATACACTATGGAAAAATGGCGGGCAAATTTTTCGGTTGTTTTATAGATGTATTGAATGTTTTTGGGGCATTAAAGACCAAATTGAGAAAAAAGATGATGTGCAACCCATTGCCTGATTCTTACAGAGAATGGTAATTAATACTATGATCCGCCCACTACCTGTCTAGAGTGCATGATTCTTTCAGGGACTGGCATTTGATAATAATTGAAAATTTTAAGCAATAGTACACTCTGCATACATAACAAGCCTGGCCACCGATTTCACTTTCATTCACCCTAACACTAGTATTTCTTTTATACAGGAGTTTGCGAACCTGTGAACAGTTCTTTTTGTCATTCTCAAAGAAATTTTAGTTGTACTGAAGACATAGAAAATTGCCATGTTCTGAGAGAGAAGGGTAAGAACTTAAAAATTCTTATATATCAAACAGAAAACTTATGCGATTGATTTATGCACATGACTTGTGAGTGTGAGTTCCAACAAATTACACCAGAGTCAGACTACTAAGGTAGCCAAGATGAAATCCGAGACCAAAATGCGAAGTTCTTGAAATATTTTTCTCAAAGTAAATGGACATTTTAATTTAAAAAAAATCTGTGTTACAGAAAAGAAATGTTTTGAGATCTCATTTGTATCAGCTGTAATAAAACATTCAAGAATATTTAATATTTGCTTTGTATAGATCTCAATTATGTTGAATTATACGTTGCATCTTGCTTTGTGGCATGTACAATTCGATAGGGGCGATAATTAGAGCAAAATTTAAAGAAATAAGATAAGATATGCTTCCATTGTCAAGATCGACTCAGAGCTTTTGGTCTTAATATATCAATTACCTTAGAGTATTTAGAAGGTTAAATAAATACAAAAAATGCCAACCGTATATATTGTAAATTTCTATATGCTATACATCTGTTTCGAGGAGTAACTTTTATTAGAAGCATTATAATCAAATTTACTGAAATATCTAAGTAAATAAAAAGAATAAAAAAATAATATTTGTATACAAGACGTACTCAAAACCAAAACTATCGAAATATGAAGCCAAATCCATCACCGTGAGGTTCTACCATGTGAAAGACAAGGAACGAAGCCTCAGTGTTTTATGTATTTTAAAATGTGTAAAGAGACATGTCAGTTAAATAAATAAAATATTCGTATTAGACCACTGAATATGTACGAGATATTCACTTCATATAAATCTCAGCATTTTCAAAAAGGATGATCTATACAATTCAACTCACATATTCTTCCAATAAAAAAAACAGTTTCGTCAGCGTTTGGTCATATCTCAATGAAATTAAACAACTTGCATACTGCTACGTGAATCTGTGAAAACTAAGCAGATCTATATATTAGGACTTATTTAATCAGTAAGTTATTTTTCTCTTTTTTTCTTCCTTTTCCGAAGGGTGAATGAAATACATAATTTCCTTGTTGCTCATTTAACTTTTGATTGTGGATTTTTTCCTTTGATGCTATTGGAGGTAAAACTGTATTTCAACTCTTTTATTACATTGTTTTTTTTTATTATTTTTATTTTAAATGCCAAAAAAAGATTTTTTTCTAGTATTTTTTGTTTGTTTAGCTTGCCGAGCGTTTTCTGTAACTCAATCATGTTGTACATTTGGAGCAGTTACTTGTGTTTATTTCGAAACCTTTTTCAATCAACATCTAAATGTAGGATTTTTTTTATCTCTAAAGCAACATTCGTAAAGAAACATTTATTATTTGTCTTTTTTATAATACTTTTTAAACTAGTAACAGTTATGTGTACTGTTTACATTGCCATATACAGAAATAATTAAATAAAAGGAACTGATGCATGCGACATCAATAGTATGACTGCTATTCTTATGTTTGATGAATCTATAAGCACTATGCTTTAGGTCGCGATTGCTTCTGAATATATACTTTACTTTATATTTGAATACAAGTGTGGACACAGTCTGGTATTGCCCGACGGTCAAGTATGGACGCAGACCGATAGATTCTAGCGGAAATCAAAGAAATGTAATCCAGGGACAAAGACCAGAGATGGAAAACAGACGAACACAACAATGTACATAAACAAACTAAAATAATACACACAAAGTAACGAAAGTAAATAAGCAACTCGGACTCCACTAAAAACTGGGAGCATGGCCCATGTCATCCTCCCAAGTCAGGGTTTTGAGTCCACCCTCGCTCCCTCAAACCCCTGACATCACTCATTCATATTTAGCGGGTAATGTTCAGCGCCATCTAGTGAGTTACTTTAATTTAACCCGGATCCAAAATCCAATCAAATCACTCGTAATAGAAACTCTTCGATATAAGTTACAAAGTGGCTACACATAACGTCATTTTTTTCAGTACAGAATCTAAACAGAATCCACAGTTATTATTTTTGCTCATATTGCATTATTTCTGACATCATGCAACTTTCACTTACTATATCGGATCGTCCATTACCTCGTATTATTATTGTTTACCTTTCCACAGACATCTTATGTTAAATCGATTTTCATTGGTGCTTCTCACCCGGAGAAGCAACCAATCGGAATTGGCTGGACGATACCCGCTAAATATGAATGAGTGATGTCAGGGGTTTGAGGGAGCGAGGGTGGACTCAAAACCCTGACTTAGGATGATGGGCCTATGTGCACCGGTAGGGAGAACGTGTTTGCATCGTCCAGAAAACTCCTCCATTTACTGAAATCAACAATTGAATTATGCACACGTTTATAAAAATATATCAACACTAAATACTAAATACTAAATATCTACTGATATCAATAAATGGGGAACAAATTTTACAATGACTTGCCACAACCATAAGACATGTCATATACATATTCTTCCTTGAAGTGTACTTTCATGGATGTGTTGAACTTGCTATGTCATGTTAATAATTTTAAATGGTAGGGGCCATAAACTAAAAAAATAAATAGGAGCAATCATAATTAGTAATTAGTAAAATCATATCAAAATTTCATGACAATTGATCAACCATAACCATAAAATCATCGCACGTGAATATGGACGACGACACGGACGCCGCCGATGACGTCTCTGTCAGAACCATTTTTCAACCTTAGGACCAACTTCGTAGTGTATGATTTTCTAAGAATTTACATCTATAATGTCTTTGTTTTTACATTACTTCTAATTAAACAGTCCTCTAGCAAAGGAGAATAAAACTGCTGCAAACAAAATGGCTCCGGTCACCCACTGATCCTCCTTCAGACCCCCTACTCATAAGTTTTTATTTGAAATTTTGAAGAACAAAAATAACGTTAAAATTCTGCCGATTGTCTTTCAGAAAAAAAGGAAGAAAATTGAAAACACACATGCCATGAGTATGCTCTTGGTCGTGAATAATCCCTTTTTGGAGTTCGGCACTTTACATATTTTTTGTTTTACATGTACCACCTCCGTCAAAATAAAAAAAATACTCATGCGCCGAATCCCAAAAGGGGTTAGGCTGTGGACTAAGTCTATTACATGTTTTTTATAATTATTCTTTGCATATTTGGCTTTATGATTTATTTCATTTCAAATATATCAAATGAAAATAAAAATTCCTACCAGCTGACCCTACAAAATTTCAGAATTGTGTTCGGAAACATAACATTATATTTTTTGGCCTTGGAAATTTCTCATCAATGACGTATTGACTGCCATGCACCAATATCGGTGTGTTCACGTTCAACATTTAATTGACTAAAACAACATCAATTAAGGTTAAGGATTATGGGGTTCTCAAAAGGGTTTGATAGTTTAAATTTACTTGCATTTTTAAATTACCTTTTCCAATAAAAAATGTTGGATGATATTTTTTTGATGATTTCATTGACTAGAGACACAATAATATATTTTATCATAGTTTTTTTCTGTTTTTGCAAAAAGAAATTAGCATATTAAAACATTTTTAAGGTAATTATTTGAATTCTTCTTGAAATTAAAATAATCGAAAATTTGTTCAGGCAATAAAATTTCATTAAAATTAATTTGCAATAGTCATCAAATATATATGTCAGAATATTTTATTGTAGTGTCACATACCAATATTAACACAAATGCATACATTTAATATGAAATACTAAATAAAACATCTGAATAAAAAATATTGGTACCCAGCCAAATATGGCTTATGAGACACTTTACTCAGATAAAAAACAATATTTTTTTTCATCGATAGAATTTTGTTAAAACAGACAATATTTTCTACGATAAAACACACTATATAAAGTTTTTGCCAACAAAAGGTTGAATCTTTACATTTGTCTTGAGAAAAATAAATTTATCTCTTAAAACAAAATCTGAAAAACCGTCATCAATTTGACAAACTTTCTCAAATAAAACATATCTCAAGTCAGAGTAAAAATCACAATTTAATAAAAAGTGCATTTCATCTTCTATACAGATCGCATTATAATATATACAAAAAAGTTGATCTAAAGGATCTGCCTGATTACCTGGTTATTATTAATTACAAGTTATCAATCAACTTTCAAGAACTTTCAATTTTCAAGAAATGCAGTCAAAGCATTGTTCATAGCTCACATGAAAGGTTGAGCAGAACTCATTGATGCTTTGTAGTACGACAATGCATCAGTTAAGGTCCATTAAAAAAGTGACAGCGATGGCAAATGCAATGCTTGCAGTGAACTTTGTTCCAAATAAGTTCGCAGAGTCGCACATTAGTTTAATGGCTATCAGTACACGGTTAATACAGCTAGAGGGGACAGGAGATATTGACGACGTGATGTAGCTCTAGTATTCTCCCTTCTTCCTGGAAAGAGCGAACAAACATACGACCGGCTTTTCAACCTACTCAAGACCGCAGGCCAGCAACAAGGACTACAACTTCCTGCATCGACTTCGAGACTGCTACCCGCAACTCCGCACAGAGGGCTTTTCCCAATATGTCAATCAAGAGCTGTTTCTTCCATTATTTCCAGTGTATTTGGCGGCGAACACAGAAACTTTGACTTGCAACAGCCTACAAAGAAAACGATGACCTACGACATTTGGTGAGACGAGCAGCCGTACTTCCACTTATCCGGTTCAACGCAGAAGACATAGACTACGACACAACAGCTTTCGCCGACTATGTAACCGAATACTGGATATAAGAACAAAATAAGAACCAATAGAACCATTTCTCAACCGAAGGACCACGCGCCAATAACCACTTAGAAGGATTGCACAGCAAGCTGAAGAAACTCATTAGACACGTCCATCTGAACATTTACAAATTGATAGACATACCGAAACACCGACAACTGACTTGCCTTCCTTAAGGAAATAGAAAGTCAGAACAAAAAAAAAAACAAAAACAAATAAATAACAACATTTACCGTAATCAAACAAGCGAAAAAAATTCGATAAAGTATTTTACTTAGTTTAAAAAGGTAAAATCAGGTAAATTTAAACTATCAAACCCTTTTGAGGACCCCAACCTTAATTGATGTCTTACATGCACTGGAAAGCACAGGCACTTGGGACCAGGATTTTTTTTTAAAAATTCCCTCAAACATATCATTAAATCATTTCGCTTGCTATTTGTTGTTGTTTATACTATGCCTAGTTTTTATCTATATATTTCTCCAGCGGACATGTCAGAGTACACGCATGATAACTCAAGTATGGAAACAAAATGATTTAATGATATTTTTGAGTGAAATTAAAAAAAATCCAGGTCCCAAGTGCCTGTGCTGGAAAGTGTGGATTTTATCCCAAAAAGTATTTTGCTGGGACAAAGATTCAGCAAATGCTGCTGTAAGCTATACAACGATGTGTATAGCGTGCATATTACAAATCGAATCACTAAGTCACTAATCGACATTAAATCCCGTGATAATGCATCAATTTTGATGAATTTAATGAATGAACGTGGTCACATGTATGAGTGGCGGTTCGTGTCATAATAGGGATATTTATATCGGCTTACTTTTGAAAAGTAAGCCGATACTTTTGATAAGTAAGCCAATACTTTTTTCATTTGTGTCATAATTAAACTGACCAATGAAAAGGGTCGTTATAAGTTAATAGGAAAGTGATTCTGCATAAGTTTAAATTCAGTAGTTGGTTCCGCAACCAGGAAACATCCCTGACCTTATTTTACCGTACCAAACTGGCAAATTACGTAGATATATAATATGATAAAAGAGGAAATTTCTCTATATTATCAAATTAAAAAGGTTATGAAGAACAAATGGCTATTTGGTTGACACCTGAAATTCAAAAATCTGAATGTATTGCAATGGTTTCAGAGATGGTTTCCCCCGAGAGAGAACCGAAGATCTTTCAATTCATCGCCTATATATTTATTCTTACATAATGATTATTTTGCTGTTTTTTCCCCTTTCTGTGTCTGTCTCGTTATCTACCAGTTTCAATATTAGTATACTTCTGAGTCTGCAGACTTTCTTAGTTGCTAAGCCTCGAAGAGACTCAAATATTTATAGAAAACTTCAGAAAACATTTTGTTTTGTAAATTAATCATTTTAGTGAATCGGTCATGATATATCTACATGTATATAAATTGGTATTGTACATTAGGATAAAAATATATATTATGTTGGCTCTTGTTACAATATATTACTGTCTAATTGTATCTATAAATAACTGGGTGTTAATTGACTGAAGGCTGATAAAACCATATAGTGACCATATTTATTGGATAAGATTTAATTAGTGGGGCATGTGGGGGTGAAAATGGAAAACAAACTAGAATTTGCAAGATGTTCATAATCATATAATAACTGAACGACATATTTCTTGGTAACGTTCCCTTGATCCATAGAAATATTCCTAGCCAACCCTTCATCAACATTTCTGTTAAGTGAATTTTACTTGGATGTAATTCATGTAATACATGCAATATAAAGAAATTGTTATTGAAGTAGATATAATGCATATCAATTGCCAGGTGGAAAACCAAGACCGTTAGGGGGATGGAAATATATACCGGTTCATTATGTCGAAAGGATTTTTTTTTCAAACTTGGTATCAATCGATTGCAAATAAATAGATGTATAAATAGATGTATTTCATATACAGGTTGGACGATTCTTGTGAGATTTATAGCACCCTGTCCACTTCTAGAGAACACTTATGTTACGAGAACCCCTCCTTAACTCGCCGTGTACATTTCATCGACAGCAACTGATTCTACCCGCGTTCCCATTCAAAAGGTGGTTCTCCACCCTGGATAAACACCGTAATTCCTTATATCCGATGAGAATTTTAATGATTTTTAATTAATATATTCATTCGAATATTGGATCTCAATCGATTAATATAAATAACCAATGAGTAAATTCTTCGTTGAGAGGGAAAAATCACATCTTAAACAAAACAAAAACAAAACAAAACAAAAACAATACAAAACAAAACAAAACAAAGACAAAAACAAACAAAAACAAAAACAAACACAAATAAAAATATAGGAAAATGAGAATCTGACTGAGAGAAAAAAAGGAACTGTCAATATTTATAGGCAGTGGGGATGGGTCCGATGCATACTCTCATTAAAAAAATGTTTTCCTATCTTAAAATTACAAAAAAGTTAATGCCCTTTATATTTGCAATAAAAAGTGTGTAACGTATCTTATATATTATAAATTACTGTTAGACGTGGTTTAAAACATGAAATCAGTACAGTATTATTGTTAATTAAATAAGTAAATATAATTAAAATTTGAGAAAACTTCTTTATATAGGTGCTTTTTTGCATCAGTACACTTGTAATACAAAAGTTTATAAATGCCCTATCAGTGTTTAGCGTGAAAATACACTTGGAATCCTGTCAGATTGTACGGGGTAAATTAGGCATTTTGTATCGGACCCAAGATTAACGTTTATGCATAAAACAACCTTACATTCCCACTCACCTTGTGATGCGATAAAGTCACATGAAAAGGAGTGTGGTGACACTGTTCTTTTTGGAAACAGGAAAACCGGATCAACATTTATTTCGAAATCAGAAAAGCAAAAAAAAAAAAAAAAAGAATCCTGTAAAACTTTTGGAAGCGGATATTCTATTTCATATCTTGTCCCTCACTCTTCGTCGCCGTTCGAATCCTGGCTTCCTCGATTTCCCTTTTATTTTGGTTAACTTTGTTTAAAGAGTAATCACGGGAACCAAGGTTATAGCGGTAATCAAAAGAATGTAATCCAGGGACAAAGACCGGACATGGAAAACAGACAAACACATCAAATAACATAAAGTAACTAAAATCATACATACAAAGTAACAAAAGCAAATGAGTAACTCGGACTCCACTAAAAACAGGGAGCATAGACCAGGTGCACCGGTAGGGTAAGTGTCCTCTGTTTTTCTAGAAACACCCGCAGAGTTGCTCATAAAAAGTCAAGTCCGGGGTAGACAAACGAGGAAAGGGAAACTATAACCCTTTGAATAAATAAGTTTTCATGGTGCAGATGATTCACGAGTTCATGATGACGACCATAAAACTTCTGTAGTGATGACTTCAATCTTGTAGATGTGGCAACATAACCCTGTTCCAGAAGCCTATTTGTTAGAGTACTAGCGCGATACAAAAAGTCTGCGTAGTTTCGGCAAGCTCTGGCAATACGTATGGGTTGTGATATGAACACTCCATACGCAGGTGCTGCAGGGATGTTGCCACAGATGAAAGGAAAGTTGACAGTTTTGAATGAAAAGTCATCACGTTTGTCGTAAAGTTTGGTCAATAGTTTCCTTTACCATCGATTTCTAAGTGTAGGTCAAGATATGAGGCTGACTTGACAGTGTCTGTAATATCCTTTATCTCAAGTTCTTTGGGGTAGATCGATGTATCAAATCCCCAAAATTAGGATTGCTTAAAGATAATACGTCATCTATATAGCGGAAACTGAGATTAAAGGATCTAGCTAAACGATATTCTTTCTTTCGGATCAGATCAGCTATAAAGTCAGCCTCATAAGAGTGAAAGAAAAGGTCAGCAAGTAAAGGAACACAATTTGTTCTCATTGGAATGCCGACCGTTTTTGAAAAACACGCCCACCACACTGGACAAATATGTTGTCGATTAAAAATTCCAGCATTTTGTGAACATCTTCCTCTGTATATTTGGAAGATGATTTGGAATTATTTTGTACAAAGTATGAGGAATCTCTACCAAGAAATATATATTTATATGTAGGTGTACCATCTTTTTTGGAAAAACAACGATGTATAATGTTTTTAAGTCGGGATTTTAACTGAGTATTGGGAATAGAAGTATAGTGTTGAAAAATTATAGGTTTTAATGCTATCATATTCAGATAATAGTCTTGAACTGATTGTCTCCAAAAGATCTTTCAAATTTTTCTGGATCCACATTGAATGAATACCACTACGGGAGTAACAAGTATTGTGGTAGGACTGTAGATCCTCTTTGACAGTTGTGAGTATAGAACTTAAAAGTTTTGAAATAGGTTTGATGGTACATTTTGCAGATCCAGCTATGAAACGTTGTTTGTATGGATTCTTGTGGAGTTTAGGAATCCAGTACATAGACGGTAAATCACAATCATCGTCGTTGGTAGAGAGACCAAAAGAGGATAGCACAGATTTATGGTTTTCCACAATCTCTTCTTTGGAGAGTGTGGTGGCAGTATAGGTCTTATCACTGCTATTATTTTCTACGTCTACCTCTGATAATAATCATTGGATGTAAAACGTTTTGCAGACAAAAACAATGTTGTTTTGGGCTTTGTCTGCTGGTACGACAACATATTTGTCATGTATAGTAGACAATGTTTTTGATACGTCGGGGTCTTTGAAAACGGATGTAGCCTTGTTACTCATTGACCTACTTAAAACTTTCATTCGTTTCAAAATTAAAGACCTCACAGCCTTTAACCACTATGACAGCGAATCAATGTCTTCTTGTTCTCGTTTTATCCATTTTCTTGCATAGTCCTCGAAGGCATCCATAAGAACTTTAAAGTTATAATTCCAATTTATGGAGCGTGGTTGACGGTACTTGGGACCTTTAGAAAGGATATGACGCAGAGATTCGTTTTCGATGATGGTTAAACGTAACGACGTGACCAGAAGGACCATATTTGAATGGAGAGGTTTTGCAAGAACAGTCAGGTGGTTTAGCCTTGAAGTCCTCAATCTCGAGGTTCTGCAATAGCCTTTTATAATTGAAAATTTTGGATGCAATGGGTGAAGTATAGGAATATGAAATAATTGGTATGGATTTGTCTTTGAAATATGGGGGAATTTTGTTTTACGGACATCGAACATAAATCTCAGGCAACTTTGCGCACTGTTACCACGCATCATAAATTTGTGTGTGTTTTTGTTTGTTTGTAATGTCCTTTGTCATAAAAATGGTATATTCAAAATTAAATCAGAGTTCAATATTAACCATTTAAAACAATAACCTTGTGTTTAGATACGTTTGAATTCGACCCTTATACTTCTTATTATATCCCATTTTTTTTTACAATTTTGACGACTATTTGAGGCGTAAAATTTCAAACAATGGATATAAATTGATTCAGTACACGAGTACTCTGATTCATTGGTGTGTCCTTTTATTTCTATAATAAAACAGTCTTAAAAAGAAGTATAATTCAATAAACATTCATGCAAGTTTGTTAAGGTGCTTGAATTGGTCAACGAACTGGGAACGAACTGCAATTTTGTTAAACACTTATCTAGCATTCCATTCATTTTGCATTCGTTCTTATTCGGTGTTATTCGTTTGAGAACGTTACAACGAATGCCAAAGAACGTTCAGTGACCGTTTTGCAATTATCAAAACGTTTTTTTAGAGCGCTTTCTGTACAGCTAACATTCGTTTCAATCTTTAAAATTTAATTTAGAAATACATGGGTTGCTTTCAGTATCTTTATTTTGATATAAAAACATTTTACAACTGAAAAGAACTTTTTCGCTTAAGGTAAGCCTTTTACAAATCTCGATACATGTAGATACGTATTTTGGTATTTATATTTGAATAATCGAAAGCGACCACAGAATTTAAATAAAAGCTGATTTTGACTATAGTTATCGACAGATCTCTCATGATATTATTAGAGATCATGAATTTTAAAATTCAACAGAACTAAAAAAGAAAACAATGAAACTTACTTACCGCTTTACCAATTTGGTGAGACTGAAAGCGACTATCGAACTTCATAATAAATTGACTTCAAAGTAAAGTTTGGTTAGTATGGCCATTTCCCTTTGATTTACCATTTCATTTTTCAAATATATGAAGGAAAACAATGCATAAAATTGAAATATATCAACTAAGTAGTATACGCCCATGTTAATGTTGGAGAACCAAGATTTATCGGAACTGGAGAAAGAAAGAGTAATTATATACTACTGAACACTGATGTACATGTATGTAAGTGTCTAATATGGTAGAGTTGTAACGATAATATCTTTATAAGAAATTAAAGCTAAAGTCTCAATTAAAACTCCCGCAACCGAGTTCTACATGCAACAAGAAGACTTTAGAGAAAAGCTTACGGAAAGACACAAGCTGTGACGTGTCAATAAAAAGGCCGTGTAAAGCCATCAACATGTAGTAGGACTCTTTGTTATCAGACAAGCTCTTACATTTATAAGAAAAATATATCAAAATTTTAATGACACGAAACCATACAACAATCCAGTATACTAGTAATAGATAACCATTCATTTTTAAGATTTCGCTAAATGCATTGAAGGCCCTGCAACTTTCAGTTACATTATTCACATTTCATAAGAAAAAAAAAGTGTTGCTGTTTCCTTCCTTTAATATTGCTTCAGTTTTAATTTTTATGCATTCTATTCCCAAATTCATTAAATCAATTAGATTCGTTTTCCTTCCGCTATGCGTTCATTCCATTCTCTAGCTACCCGTTCTTAATCGTTTAGATCGTTAATGATGCGTATACAAAACCATTTTCGCTTTTGCGTTCGTTCTTCGTTCGTTAAAAATCGTTCGTTAGACGTTCGTTTGCTTAATTTGTTATAGTGTAAGGGGACGTTTTCACGTATTATAAACTCCATTAACACGATGTATATTTTGGCAGGGTTGTACTCGTGCAAAATGGCTTATAAAATGGTGAATGGCAATTTTCGGTGAGAATATTTTCATAAAAATTTTCTTAGCAACTATAAATCATAGCCACTAGACATTCGGTTCACATGTACTGGAATGCGAATTCAGGTCAGTCGCGCTTCTAATTCCTTTTTACTGACCATGTATTTTTTAACATTTCCGGCGAACCCGGTCATTTCTGTCATTGACCCATTTTTTTCATTATTTTGGGACACCCCAGGCTCCCCTTCTGTAAAAATCTGTGCCCGCCGCATAGTTTTACATATGTACAATGTATTTATGATAATTCTTGTCTCTGGTGTAAGAAATACCTAGAAGGTTATATATAGTCAAAACATCGAAAATCTCATTTGTTTTTTGGCAATTTTTGTTCAATTGTGACTTTGGAAATCGACACAAGTCATCAAAAGAACCCCAGAAGTATTAATTATGATGACTCAAATAGAAAATACTAAATTAGCCATTTTTTAATGAAGCATAAATACTCTAGGGGTTTTAACATTAAAAACAAAAATGTGTCGATTTAAGCAATTTTCGATGGGGTATGGATACATATTTTTTACATATTATCTCAGACCATGCACTATTAAAATATTTATATACATGTATGTAGCTTTACAATTTATGTCATTTAAGTCGGGTTGGTCGAACGTACCTCCATCTCGTTTAATATCATTGAGAGATTGATTTCTTACAGGATAGTTCCAATGTTAGACAATACTGAGTGATATCTTCACACTAATTATGTAGCAGTCAAAAAAAAAAAATCAGACAGAAAGTGATTCGTGATGTTAAAAACCCACTAAATTTACTTTTATTTCTTATTCAAAATCAGATACAGACCACATAACCAGTCTTGGTTTTTCAGTTGGTTGTTGTGTTTTTGAAATAGAAATTATATAGATTGTACATGGAATTAGCACTTTGCAAGAGTAACTGTTCTTGATTTGGCTTCATTTTCATAGTGGGGGTTAAATGTATGATTTTCTAAAAAGTGCAGATCTTAATGCAGAAAAGATTATTGTTATGTGAAAGTATAGCATTTGTAGACTAAAAATGCATCATGTGTTTAGTGGGTTTTACTTGACCATGAATCACGTAACTATTGGGTGTGTCTGAATTTTATGTGGACTAGTACTTAAAAATTCAAAACTGCATGTGTTTAGCTTGAATTTTGTATCCATATTTGCCCCGCAGAACTCCTTTGTATGAATTTAAACGAAACTTGGTACAGAAATAGTGACCATATATAAATTTTCCCAAACATTTTGAAATTTCAAATCTGGCTGTCGCTTAAAGACGGGAAAAATCATAAAAAAATGGAGGAAAAAATTGTAGAGACTTGATATTTGGTTTAAAAGAGCTTCCGATCAGCAAAATTTAAAATTAAAAAAAAAAAAAACCGGCCACAACTGCAAGATGGCTGCAGGTCGTTATTTGTATATCGTATAATATACAAGTGTTACAATGTACTGACGGGACCGTGACGTGTAAGTAGAAACTTAGCTCTCGCTCACCATTGCAAATGTATATATAGAAAAGAAAATGCGCGTACAAAATGAGTTACGATCAAGAAATCGTTTCTCTGTTTATCATTCCTTTATTCAATTGACCTGGGTATATCCCGATCAACAAAGGACTAAAAAAACGAAAAATAAAATCAAGAATAAACCAAAACAAATAAGAACAACGCTAATCGTTATAAAAATTGAAGTCTAAACGCTCCCAAAAGTTGAAAGAATGATGTAATTCCTATTGCATTTCAAAAATTATATGTTATCAACAATATTTTGTTATGCAAAATGCAATTAATTATGCTCTTAAGAATTGGCTATAATAAAATTTTGAAGTGAAATAAACAAAATATGCACATGGAAAATTTATGTTATTTTTTCAATAGACAATTTTTTTATTACTGACAATTCTTATAAAATAATTTAAAAACATATTTTTATCTTTAAATGTGAGGAAAAGTAGCCCTGAATTTAACTGAATAGGGGCGTTTCAATATTTTTTTAATCCATTGAGATATAACAAAATTATTTAAACCAATCAGATTACCGTATTTATCTCAAATTAATTTATATGGCAATGTATGCGGTGTATATATATATTCTGCTTCAACATTCATGCAAAGAAATAATTAAGCCATTTTCCGCTTAATGAAAGACCGAAGACTTCTATTCCTGTTTATATGAACCATGCATATGTATACTCATATTAAACTATATTTACCGAGATTTCAGTAGATTTAGTAATATTTAATTGTTGTTTTGTGTTTTCTTCCTGCCTATGCTTATAATAGTTATTTTCTTGTTGTTACCTTTTGATTCTTCCCACAACAAAGCTGCACTGACTATGATATCAGTTCTAAGAATGGTTCGATCGGCCTCATCGTAGATAAAGGTTTGAAATTTATATACGCTCGTACTTTTTTTTTCTCAATTTTATACACCGTCTATATTGTATAAGTCTAACCATGAGAGGAATCTATCTGATTAATTAAGAACTTTGTATTGCATTTATATACTTTTACACTCCCTGGATTAATCCAACGCGAAAGTGACCGCAGAAAGGTTTTGAAGACTATTTTAGGCATATCCCTCTGTCTCCTACGAAAACCCCTTCTATATCAACATGGTGCTTCTGGGGGCTTCACCCCTGGGACCTAATGGGGGCATTAAGCAATCACTATAATCCCTGTCTTTAAAGGTTTCTAGCGCCGTCACTGGTGTATGTGTGTATCCCAATTTGACGTGAAAAAAAAAAAACAAAAAAACTTTTGTTGTAGTACACAAATCGCACACGTGTAACGTGAAAAGTGATCCAGTGGCCTATATCAAATCTGCTTACAAAATACTAGTACTTAGTATAAATAATTATATTGATTAACAAGTTTATTTTCGTAAAATCAGAGTCAAGTAACAACTTCGGTAAGAATGTAATGAAATCAAAATTTACTGTTGTGAACGGACTATGCACCAGACTCGAATCAGAATTACAATTATCACATTTTAGTAAGTGCTTATCCATTACGTTTAAGAACAGTTAAATCCTATATAAAGGCTAAAAACCATTAATTCCACTTTCCATAGGCTTCTATGCTAATTTCACAATATTCAACGGCTTCTCTGGACTTTACCTTAACTTTAACCTGCAGAGGACTATATATCAGCATGATTCTACATATGTCAGCTCACAATCCTCAGAATGGCATGTGGGGTTAGCAGACTTGCAGTGCAGTACTGGTCACCGGAAGTGAAGGGTCTATAAATAGCATGGGAAATCCCAGTGTTTTCACAAGATAGGGGTATATTTAAAAATCATTATGGAGATTAGGCTTCACATCACAAGAAGCAAAATGCACCTATAAAATGTACAGAAATGTTTTTCCTTTCAGAAACTGTTTAAATTTTTTAAATAAGATGAGAACTTTTTTCACAGCATTATGAGGAACAGGGGTAATTTCTGCGTAGGACTATTTTTGCGTACGTTCCAAATGCTCATTGGTTGAATTGGTGGTCTGTAACCTAAACGGAGCTTTGATTGGCTGACAGATTTGCAAAACTTAAAAAAGTATCGGCTTACTGTTCAAAAGTAAGCCGATATTGTTTACTATATGCATAAAGTTGTTTCTATCGGCTTACATTTCAAAAGTAAGCCGATACTTGTTGAAAGTAAGCCGATACTATTGAAAAGTAAGTCGATACTTGTTGAAAGTAAGCCGATAGAAATATCCCTATTATGAAATGATCGGCCTCTCATACACATGCCACCTAATTTCCCCGAATACACAATGACCCACATTCACGGGTTTGACTGTGCCCGGGGACTGTGTAAACGCTTCAATGCTTAATGACGTTAAGAACCACCTCAATCCGTCATGTATTACACATATGAGTGCAAAACGGGTATATCAGTATTGAGTAACAATATGTTAGCACGAAAACGAAAATTAAAACAGTCAGCTGATTGTCAGCGTCACTCAAATCGTGCAAATGATTAGCTAACCCTGTGTTACGAAAGAGTTTGGGGGATTTTAGTGGTTTATATCCACAAAAACAGTCGAATTATCTCCTAAAAGCAACGATGTTCTAGCTTTATAATGAACGATATGAAGGATGTAACGGATATATGGAAAGTAGTAACATTTTCAACTTTTATTGTTATAATGTTTTTTAAAAACATGTATTTCGAACTGTCAATTTTTATTCAAATATTGAAGCTTTTTTTTATTATTATTTTTGTTTCATTAAAAAGAAAGTTATGCTATATTTAATAAATTCAACATTATAACAACAGCGACGGATCCTGGGGAGGGGGTACGGGGGCGCACCGGACCACCCCCTCGCCAAAGCATTCTTTCAAAGTACAGTAGTAATTATTTAATTAACCTTTCATAGTTATACTTGGATTCCAAGGTGTCTAAATGGCAGTATAGTGATCAATATGGTTTACTTGGTATTAAACTATCAAAACAAACTATAGACAGTTACTTTTATGTCATTAAGGTGCCAAAAACAAGTTAGAGCAGGATGTCGTTTTATTGTTTTAGCTGAAAAAAATCACAATTTTCGAATTTTGCAAAAATCATGAACACTCAACTGTTCAAAGCGTCACTTTTAAAAACAAATGTTAAACCATCCTTACCACAGCCGATTCCTGCTAAATATGGTGTTGGTACTTTTGCTTTCAAACAACAACTCAGTGAAGAACAGAAACACCAACGTTTACCGTGGATTTCTATATTAGACGTTAAAATCATCCTGAATTCTGAAGAACTATTTCATTCCTAACCATAAATAAATATATATTTTTGTTCATAAGTATGGGTCCCCTAGAGAATAACAGTAAAATTTCCTTATTTTGACCAGACGGTCGATTACAGGTGTTTTGTCATCAAACCACTAATTGTTACACATGGTCCGTGCACACGACCAGCTGACAAAGCAGTTCGAGAAAATTACAAAGAATCACCCAACCCTCTAAAAAAAACAAAACCACACAAAATAGAAAACGAAAAGCAAAAACAAAAACAACAGCAAAGTATAACAAAAACACAAATTAGGCACTCATTTGTCTTGGTGTAATGGAATTTTATTTAAAATGACATCTGTTATTCCCTTAGCAAATATGACAAATGCAAAAATTGAAAGAAAAGTAGTTAAACCATTTCGATTGCTGATAACTGTGTAGTTTTATATTGAAATCAAAACTTGCATTCAAGAGGTTATATCAACATTCCATTATTGAGAACTCAACTTTTGCAATGACTCGGTGAATAATAAAAATCAGGCCAATTGACGTCCATTTGGGACCGCCCCCTATTTTTTCCTGGATCCACAACTGAACAACTACAACAAGACATTTCTTAACTTTAAACATATTTTCTTTCTGGAAAATAACACAGAGTTTGAATCAATGAGTTTTTAAACACATTAACCCATGATAGCTGTCGGACTAGTGAAGCACGTATTATTTATATACCGGAAGTTGAAATTCTGTATAAAGACCATCTAATATCCATACTAATACCACTCTTCCGTAGACGTACTTCCAGACAGTAAGAGTTGGGAAACGCTCCTGGAACCACGTGGGGTCTTGGAGTAGACCAGAGTACACAGCAGCCTAGTCGCTAGTAGGATATACTCTGACCGAGTTCTTCTGTCAGGTTCCTGAAGGCTGGGCTCCGCCAATTTATATAAAATATGCTTTTCATTTTTCTAATCAGGGAAATGCTTAAAATTATGAATTTTTATATATTTTTGTTGTATTTTTTTTTAGATACAAGAAACATTACAATTCGCTTACCACAACTGAATGTTCCAGCCATAGCAACGACATACACGTGCATTATTTTTGAATTTCCACCAGACCAAGACTATCACATGGTTGCTACGAGACCAGTTATCGACAATAGTCACGTGATGCATCATATCCTTCTGTTTGGTTGCGACGAATCAGGTATTTTACATCATGGGTATATTATATGATAAAACATTGCTTTTTTCCAGAATTTATGGATGTGTAAAATCGGAAAATTCACTCACAAAACAAATAAAAGTCTGAAAATAAAACAGTTCTCCACGGGTGGCGGAAATATATTACACATAACAAATGCACACCAAACTGACGCAACTTTGCATATATTCCAAAACTGATTGTTTATCTTTAGAAAATGCATGCGATTTTGGTAGTTACTTCTATAAAAAAAAATGGTCGAACCGGAACTTGTGCATGACCCTGAAATTTGGAAATACCTTGTCAGTGACTTCAAAGGTAAACCAGTTAACGAAGTTGGTCATAGTTAATTTTCATTTGAAAAACTTCATGTGCTGCACCCTGTTAATGACATTCAATTAAAAAAACTGCTGTATATTGCTATATTTTGCTATACTGTTATACGTTCATCACTGAATAATTAGCGTTAGTTGAACATGTGTTAAAGGGTGATTAGTTACAGACATTACAAGTGATTTGTTACAAATCCTGTGCATAACAAGTGATTTATACGTTCCATTCATATAATTATGAAAAGTAAACCTGTTATTGACACGGGTAAATAAATGCTACCCTAATCATGACAAAGCATTTGTAAAAATGGGCCCAACTGTTTTGCAGTTTGATGCAATGAAAGATAAAATGTTTTACTATTTAAAAAAAATAAAAATTCTCTTTCCAGATGCTTGTTTTCTCATAATACCATGCAACTTTTCCCGAGTAGAGCGCACCAAAAAATGAAAGGAGTGCATGATAGACAATTGTAATTTTTAATTTACGTTTATTTTTTTTTTGTATTGCTCCTGATAAGTGCCATTTTTTTATTTTCTTGCTCCGGACCTTCCATGTTAAGGCTGTTTCTGCTGACTATCAGAAACTCCGAAATTAGGAAAATAGTTCTATTTGCTTACTAATAGGAAAAATAATTGATAAAGCTTAATCTTGATTTGAGTGCTTCTTACTCGTATTGTTCTGTCGCATCTTTTCATCTGCCCATGTCAAGATTAGGCTAAAATTGATTTTCTCTGTATCGGCTGCTTCGACTCTTTTGCCCCAGCTTAACTTTTCAGCGAAACCAGATGAGTTTCAGTCTGAGCTGAAAGGGAAGGTAGAAAAGGAGAAAAACGGAAATAATTTAAAAAGTTTAAACAGTAAACATAATGATAGTGGAGAAAAAAACAAAACGACAGACGGTAAAGATGAAAATGTCTTGAATAGAAAAAAACTGAAATAATATTCAACCCACTGCAATATAAACGATGTCCTTCGAGACTTTTTGTAAAACTTGGTTATTATGCCATTCCATGTACACGTGCCCTTGATATATTTTGTCTGTAATTAGATCAGAGTTTTCTCAGTATACATAAGTGCAGTCTCTTCCGTGGCGTATCCTTAACGTTAATTTTTTGTACAGAATTCTATAAATACAAGGCAAGTCTTATTCCTTATTCAAGGATATGTCACCTTTGGATGTAAAAATTCAGCGCGTCTACCCACAACAAAACACACTTTACAAATTTTAATGAAAGAAATAAAACATTTCCTTTGAAATATATGAACAAGGAATTTAAATTAAGATGACAAAAAAGTAATCTCTGAATTAACCTTACTTGATAAAACACTGTACAATATGCCCGCAAATTCACGAAATATATTTGTTTTTCGTATTTCAAACTTTTCCCAGACCGTCGTGATAGAAGTTCTCCTAGAAACTTGACTCGCGATATGAGTTTGGTGACGTCTTTTAAATGGTTAACGTTATGGTGTCACTAGTGCATGATCGTTGCCCATCGTAGCTAATCGGAAAACGTTTCGGCAATATCACTCGGAAAATTACACTACATATTGGAACGGCAACTGCAATACTTGCCGAGCTACGCCTTTCCGAACATTTTGCTTTTATCACTGTTTTATGCCTTTTTTGTTAATTTGAATTTAATATATGTAAACATGTATATACAAAGTTTACAGAAAGTAGGGTTTCATAGAATAATAATTTGAAAATGTTGTCTTTTATCATCAAGTCAATACAAGAACCTGCACGCCCAAGTTTTTTTTACAGTACAATAAAGAAAATTGTCGTCGGTGAAATAATTGTAAAAATTCTATCAAGCAGGAGACTTGCTTTACCAATCAAATGCATTTTTGTTTTTTCATTTAGAAAGACACGTGAAAGAAGACGTAAACAAGCCATTTGAGTGCGGAATGATACCCAGTGTACAGTGTTCAGGTGTAATTGGTATCTGGAGTAAGGGGATGACAGGGGAGTGTATGCACGAGAGTACCGGATTTAAGATTGGTCCTAACGGGTTTAAGAAAGGAGCACTTCAAGTAATATATTTGTTTATATCGGCCTGTACAATAATTTATATTCTATTACCTGTGATCTCTGTCTAGAAGGTATGCACGGAGATGAAAGTTCATAAGCTGGAACTAACATAATGTTATTATACTGGATAGTCGTCTTGCTTGTCACGGTGGAATATCCCCCGATTTTCTTTCTTTACCAAATTCGGATGGAAGATAAGAGACTTCTGTGTTTCTGTAAAATATTTTTTTTTGTTTTTGTGATAATAAAAAATGAAGAAAGTCACCATATTGAGTAATGCACAGTGATTATCTAAAGAGTTGAATAAGGCATTGAATTATGAAATTATAGTAAGAATTTTTGCACAAGCATATTAAGTGTGAAAATGATGTAAAATTAAAAAAAAGAACACACACGCACAAATGAACGAAAACTAAGAAATAAACCTGATTTCTTTTACGTTCTAGATACATTGGAACAATGAAGACAAAATTCAAGGAATGGTGGATTCGTCAGGAATGACGATTTATTATACGTCAGCATTACGTCCCTTTGATGCTGGTATTATGATTGTAGGACAATATTGGATAGATCTCCCGCCAAAACGAGATGACATTGTTGTTAGCGCCGAATGCTCATCTCAGTGTACAAAGCAACTGATGCGGGACAGTATACAAATCACAAGGGTCTACAACCACATGCATTATTTGGGTTAGTATTGTTTACGATGCATAAAAAGACAAGTGGTTTCACTCACGATCTGTATTAATATTTATACGTACCATTGAAACAGTAATCGCGACGTTACTACAATTATTACGGATCATTACACCAACTGACGTTACAATATTTGGTGAACAAAAGGTGACTATTGAAACTAATAAATTAACTATTTTACAACATTCTGGGGGCCGTATAATGCATTTAAAGTATATCTACCATCAAAATTTTAACTAATTACAGTTCTTGAGGGTGCAGTATACAGTTTCATTAAGGAGCACTGTTTCGCACACCAAGTTACCCCCGTCAAATTTTGTAAAACTTAAAATTAAAAGTTGAAATTTGGTGGATCTATTGTTTAAATGTAGTTAACATTTATACATAGACAGATGTGATATATGTAATGGTAAACAGGTGTAATTTAAATTAAGAATTGTATCCGGAACGTTTCAGTCCCCTGCCGTATTAGGTTCTCTCCTCAGCATCAGATGGTTGATTTTCAAAATACCTTATTTCGCATGAACGTTTGGAACTTAAATTGTGAGAGAATGACCCGAAAAGGATCTTATTATTTTTACCCTTTTTCTACCTGCTCCATGCATGCTTTCATCCCGCGGTAGTGTCTAAGTGCCTGATATTTTATAAAACAGGGTATTTGGCTGTTAGTTTTGGAAAGGAACCCTGATTTGTACTAAAACTCAGTAATATTTTTTGTCAGTATGTTACCATGGCTACTGGATTTTATAACAATAATCACTGAATTACTTATAAATGACTTGAACCTCCACACACCAAGAATTTGAAAAAATTGCACTTTTTTGACAAAACACTAGAAATTTCTGTGCTGACTGCCTCAAAACAACTATTTCAACAAAATGAGACCAAATTTTCAGAAATGATATAACTGTATTGTACTACCTTAATTCAAGACAATGTTCGTCTTTGAAGAAGTTGTAACGCAGTCAAAGATTGTGAATATCCAACATTGAAAGAAACGTACGTGATCGGTATACCACTGATAACGCATCCAGTCTCAGCTTGTACGGTTCGCAGCACTTCAAAACTAACTTGTTATCGACCTAAAACATTTTCCATGGTCATTTTTGTTTAACCAACCATTATTCTCCACTATTCTCCGTACCACGGCACGCCTTTTGGTTTAAACTTCCATTTATAGACGTGTTTAATTGCTTTTAAAAAAATGTTTAATGTGGAGGCATTGCCGAAGTAAATGGTCTTTGGTGTTCCTCGCCTGCTAATGAAACGTCAGAAGGCGTACATATACGTACGTTATAACATTTACACGTATGAATAACGGTCCAGCGAAATCAATTCCTGTTGTAGTGAATGGTGTGATGTTTTGTACTATTTTACTATGTTTTAGGAGGTGGAGGTGATACAGTTTTTTGGGTCGTGTCTGTTTTTGCCACTGGTTCACCTCTATCATTCATGCAGATCTCTTTCTCTAAAGCAAGACTTTTGTATTTTATGGCTGTTATTTCGTGAGTAGATCAATACATGTAATGTTGACGACATTCTAATTCTCGTATTTAAAACTTTGTCGACATACATGCCCTGCTTCAACGAATCAGATGTCGTCACTGGGTTCAATGATAATAAATGCTTCAGTAGTGTGGCACACAGGATAAAGGGGGAACAAGTAGCTCCGAATAGATTGATTGATTGACTGTTGGTATTTAACGCCCAAGCAGTTATATTTCAACTATTTCCAGGCGATGGACATGAAATGGATGATACAATGAACATGAAATGGATGATAAAATGAGATGAAATAAAAAATGGGATGGGACACAAGGATAATAGGGTAGACAATTTTTTATTGTCACTGGAAATAGGGAGAGAAGGTTATGGTCGTGCAATTTAGCCTCCTGTGACGGAAAGCAAATGTCCCTACTTCGATAGAATACCACAGCAAGATACATTAACGTTCGAGGAAGGTGGCAGCTTTCCAAACACGGTGCACCTATATGGTTTGCGGTCAGGTATTCCGTATTATGGCCTGACGTAGCATGGTAGGGGAACCCCATTTCACCACCTTGGGGACACAACCCAGTTTCTCTGTGGGTAAAGCGCCCAAGCTACCGGCCAAGGTTCTGAGCTCTATTTAGACGCCTTCTTCTACAAGCTTAGCGCTGCTGCAGGTTTATTCTCAGAACATCTGGACCCGGTTAGGGCAGCTCCGAATAGAAAAACTTTAAATCTGTATATGTCCTAATCACTGTAAGGGTCATCTGTGTTTCTCATCCAGAAAAAAAAACTCGTAGCGTCACGACCCATTTTCTTTGAGTCCTACTTGAGGAAATGCCTTTTCAATATCTGTTTTTTTCCGTATTTTCCGTGTCGGAACCTAGTTAGAATATCTGTAAGCTTGTTTAACTCTAGAGGTGACGATAGACAGTCATTTAGACTTGGCAAATTTGCAGCAGCACAACAGTTGCATTTTTTTGTCCTTGATTATGTTATTGTACATTTTGGACGTTTCTGGCGCCGTAGTCCAACATGAAATTACATTTTATGTTCTCCTTTTTGCAACGAATTTGTTGGTAGGAAATTCTGGGTGATATTTTTAGATCAACTGGCCGAATGCCATGTGAGCTATTACCATCACTTGGCGTCCGTCGTCGTTGACAATCTTTCAAACTCTTCTCTTCTGACACAACTTGACCAATTTGAACCAAAGTATTGTTTGAATATTCCTTGGGGTATCCTGCATAGAACTGTTGTGGGGATTTTTGATCTGTTGAAAAACATGGCCGCCGTTACTAGAACACAGGGGTCAGACTGTAGTCTTTCGCATATATCTCCAAAACCGTTAGGTTTAGCTAAATCCTGACATGGCTAAAAGTGTTCAGCATGATGAGATCTATCTGTGATCAAATTTTCATTTTAATCCGTTAAGCCATATTAGAGTTATTGCTCTTTTTCAACATGTTTGGCCCCATGCAGGTCCTGGTGTTAAAAGAATAAGCCTGCAGCAGCGCTAAGCTTGTCGTAAAAGGCGACTAAATAGAGCTCAGAACCCTGGCCGGCGGCCAGAGCGTTTTGCCCACAGAGCAACTGGGTTGTGTGCCCCAGGTGGTGGAATGGGGTACCCCTAGCATGTTACATGCTAGGGTAGTCAGGCCATAATACGGAAAACCTGACCGCAAACCATAGTGGTGCAACGTGTTGGGAAACATGTTACCTTCCTTGAACGTTAAAGAACCATTCTATGGTATTTTCCCGGAGTAGGAACCATCGGCCACAGGAGTCTAAATGGCCCGACCCTACCCACCTCTCCCTATTTCCATTGGCAATCAAAATTTGTCGACCCCATTATCCTTGTTTCCCATCCCATTTTTAATTTCATATCATTTCATGTTCATTTTATCATCCTTTTAATGTTCATCACCTGAATATAGCTGAAATATTGCTGCTCGGGCGTTAAACGGCAACAATCAATCAACCAACCGTCTTTGTACTGGATTCAGAAACTCCACAAGAATCCATACAAACAACGTTACATAGCTGGACTTGTAACTCTTACGATATGCCAGAGTTTACCGTAACTACGCAGACTTTTTGTATTGCGCTAGGCATCTTACAATTAGGCTTCTGAAACAAGCATGTTGCTACAGGATTGAAGTCTTAACTACAGAACTCGTGGATCAATACGATGTACCCATCTGCACCATGAACACAGATTTGTTCAACGTGTCATAGTTATCCTTTCCTCTTTCGTCTACCATTGACTTTTATGACAACTCGGCAGGCGTTTCAAGAAAAGCAGAGGACGCTTAACCTACCAGTACACCTGTGTGTGTTTGTTTTCCATGTCTGGTCTTTCTCTCTGGATTACATTCTTTTGATTTCTGCAGGAATCTTGTTGCCCTTGATTTACCCTCCTCTACTAAGGTTGGCTTTCTCAGGATTTTTCTTAGCACCAGCTGTACCAAGTTTCTTTTATCGTCGTCTTTAGTATCTTATTCAAAATAATGGGGACTAATAGACTTCCGTATATCATATGTTTTACCCATGTTCTAAAGGCCTCTAATATAATGCACATCATTGATATATTATCGTGCACTGTGTTGGAAAAGGAATCCAAAACTGATTTCCATTCCAATTCAGTATCACCGATAGAAGGAACGTTTAGCTTAGGCAGTTCATGATACATACTTGCATTCGTAAATCTTGATGTTAATGTGGAAAGGACTGAATAGGATATGCGTGCTGATCTTTGTTTAGGCTGCTTGCAATAGGTGTACGATTGGGAAAATCTTACGAGGCATGCTTGTCTAACAATGATGAATATGCGGGATGTCGAGGAGCGTCTTTGGCGAGGGTGTGAATGGGATGGCAGTAGAGCTAGTAGCAGCATCGATGTTTAAAGACAGTTTTAAGATCATCTTCAGGTCATCAATACTGCTACATCGGAAAAGATTACTAACCGCACATCTGTTGCCTCCAGTTTTAATCAAGACCAGTCCTCACAACATACGCAGTACTTTCCACAAGCTACCATAAGTACGTCAGGATTTGCATGTACGAATGCATCGATGCACAACAAGATCAGTGGTTTCACTCATGATCTTTACGTTCCATACAAAAAATGATCGTTATGTATCGCGACGTTGCTACTGTTGTTACGTATCATTACGCCAACTGACGTTACAATATTTTGTTAACAAAAAGTGACAATTGAAACTAACGAATTAATTAACGAACTATTTCTCAACATGTACATTCAAAACCGCTGATCAGCTATATCTTTATTAAAACTCATTTCATAGTCGAGGCTTACAGAACATGGAGGTATAGTGATAACGTGGGTCAAAGAGGTATTCGTCCTTTCTTCATACATCTGTTACGTAGAGGGGTATCCTTCTATTCTTCCATATTCCTATTGTAATAATAAAAACTAAATGCAATATAACGAAGATAACTCTATTAAATCATTTCAGGTTTTGATCTGAATTATTTTTTTTATTTAGATTTCTTCAACAAAACGTGGACTTTTCCTTTTATAACATTAGTTTAACTGTATTTTATTGAAAGGTAGCAAACATCTTGTGCCATTCATGTATATGTATATTTACGAACAAACTTCGATAGGAGTTGGTAAGAAGATCGTTCCAGGTTTTGTTGATGAGTGTCTTTTTATAATTGTGGTGTAAATATACCCATATCTTATCAAGTAACGTTTACAGAATCTTAAATCATGTTGTGCTCCTTTTATTAAAAACTTTGTTTAAAATCAATTTAGACGTTAAGAGGTTAAATATGGAGCGGGTTTTTAGTTCATTTTATGGTATAGATTATTGATTACATTAACAAACAGGCTTGCAAATCTTGCAATAATTTTTTTCGCAAATATTGTTATTACATGGAGTGAAATTTTAAATTTTTTAAAGACGAAAATAAAATAAACTAATTATATTCTTATATGGTTAATATTGCTTTTACTGTTACTTCTCAATAAAGCAATAGTTGTTGATAGCATCTGTATCCAATTCAATGGGTTTGCAGGCCGTGAAGAAGTTATAGAACTTTACAATAATGGAAGCAAAGTACAAATTCTAGCGCATGACAGAAACTACAGTTATGACCAACCAGTTCTACACAGGTATGTTCTCATTTACTGTTCAATTTTCTGATTAGAATACTGCTTAACCAGGTAGATTCTGTTATGGTGGCACATGGTAAATTTTATCCCACCATTTGTTTTTTTGTTCCAATGTAATTTTTTCTTGATTATTGTATAATTTTTAATCTTTCTGTGCTCATGCAATTATGAATAGACAATGACAGAATTTATTTTCACTTTCATCAAGAAAAAAAAATCTTTCATATCGGCGTCATAAAATGCATGTATGTGATTTTTCCAAATTTTGTCACGTATGGTTCCAGTAATATTAGAAACATGATCGATTGCTTAAGTATTTAGTATGTGCATATAACCGTGTATTGTTTACAAAGGAGCAACATAAGCATTTAGCCCTATGGTGGAAGTAATTGTAAATCTGGTTTTAGACTGTAACACAGATTTAATATGGTTTTAACGACAGCAGTTCACTCAGTTCTTAGATCTTTTCTGGTCCTTCCACTAAGAAATTTTGATTTTGTTTTGTAATGAACCAAGGCTGTATATTGGTGAAGTTTGGCAAGTGCCATACTCCTTCACTCTGTGAAACCCGTTGAAAAAGCCATTTATGTTTGAAACCACCCGAATGACCTGATCCGTCAGTGGTTTGTAAGACTGTAAAATTCAGACGAAAGCCATTTTTTTTTATTTAACTGTCATAAAAAAACACTAAAAATTGGCAAACATATTTGACTTTCATTTGAAAACTAACTTGGAGAGGGCACCCGTAATGTAGTTGTAACGAGCGTCCGATTTTCTGCCATGTATTTTTAAGCAAACATATGTTTGTTATAAATTTGAAGCTGACATAAGAAAAATCTTGTAAAATAGCCACAATTTTGATTAAAAGTGTTTTGAAGAAAGTAACTCGAAGTCTATAAAAATTAGAACTTAAAAAAAACAGTCTATTTTTGGTATTTGATATATATTGAAAGCCTACAATTGATGTAACGTCAACACCTGAGAATGATAAACAAATATATACATATTGTATATCTAAGAACTATCATCATAGATGATCATGACTTTAAACCGTTAATCAACTTAACCCCGGTTTTCATTTTAACTGTAACCGCCACTGAACAACAAGCTTTATCACTTTACCATCACGCACATAGAACATATGACATTATTATTTCGTAATGTAAGATTTCTTGTTGTCACGTTTGAGTTAAATAGTTAGAAGTTGTACTTACTGTGGTCCTTTTAGTTCCATTCTAATGCAACATCTATTTATTTTAAATGCAGATCAATCCTTTTTATGTTTTACTTTGCGTTTCCTTGTTATTTCTTAAAGATAATTCTGGAAGAACAAACTAAATCTCGTAGGTCATCGAGCCTTTATGATGGTGATTGTTTGACAGCAATGATATGATAAATTTTGGAAATGTGTCATATTATACGAACAAGTGAAATGATTACCTAGAGAATTTCTGATCATTATCGGGCAGCAAACTTTTTTCTGCTTATCTTATCCCCAGTACCTTTCTATGGTTTCACTTATCATTTCTAACGTTTCCATTTATTCACATGTTAAAAAAGTGTCACTGTGAATTCCCAGGACAAATGACATCTTGAAGTTGCATACCACTGTGACGCTTTGAAAATTATTGCTTTCAAAATCTTTATGTTAATAGTACGATGATCGTAGAAATTTTCCACAAAATTTAGTTAAATAAATAATACTTAAAATCCACATTTTCACCTTTTCTGTTTATTGACAGCATGGAGGCAAATTACTCACACAAACAAAATCCAAACACTTTTGTTGTAAATTACAAAGATGATTTTAAAGAGTAATGAAGGGAACCAAGATTCTAGAGGAAATCAAAAGAATTTAATCCAGGGACAAAGACCAGACATGAAAAACAAACACAAAAATGAACATAAAGTAACTAAAATAATACATACAAAGTAACAAAAGTAAATGAGCAACTCGAACTCCACTATTAACTGGGAGCATGGACCCAGTTTTCATGGTGCAGATGGATACACCATAACGATCCACGAGTTCACGATGACAACCATAAAACTTCAGAAGTGGTGACTTGTAGCAACATAATCCTGTTCCAGAATTGTAAGAAGTCTAGCTCGATACAAAAAGTTTGCTACGACAAGCTCTGGCATAACGTATGAGTTGTGATATGAAAACTCCATACGCAGGTGCTGAAGCGATGTTGCCACAGATGAAAGAAAAGTTGACAATTCTGAATGAAAATTCATCACGTTTGTCGTAAAGTTTAGTCAATAGTTTTCCTTTACTATAGATCTCTTTGTGTAGGTCAAGATAAGAGGCTGATTTCACAGTGTCTGTAGCATCTTTTATCTCAAGTTCTTTGTGGTAGATGCGATGTATCCTATCCCCGAAAGTACAAATACTCACATAATTGTGGACAATAAATGAGCATACGCACAAATTATGCACTAACAATGCATAGATCTAGGTTCAGTGTGTTTCTGGTACTACACAGAGGGGTTGTAATTTGGGTCGGAAGTGGTGAAACCTATAGAACATTTTCTTACAAATTATTTTCTCTTTGGAACAGACTGTCTAGAACAAATCATCAAAGAATGTTTGCTTATTGAAAATATTAATATATTAGTGTAAACCTGAAAGCTGATAAGAATTGTGTAATAAAGATTATGTGTTCGGTAGTTTTGTTTTTACCCTTATAAATATAATTAACCTAGAACTTGTCAAGCCTTATGGGGCGTGTCCATCTGTCCATTTTTTCTCAGGGGATGTTTGTAACAAAACACACAGGAGACTAATAAGTGTATCGTTGGCATGTCCATTATCCGTAAATCTATTAAACTCGTAGTTTTGGTTTGTTTTGTTAGGTTATTTGTTGTTTTTTTTGTGATGGTAATAGCAACGATACCATAATTATTACGATATTCATGTTTTGAAGACAAAAACAAGACTAAGAAATGAAAAAAAAGACAAATAACCACGAATAACACAATTGAATTAAAAGGCTACACACAAAATTAAAAAAAAAAGTGTAGATTAGGTCCACTTGTATGCCCAATGTTCATATGCTGTCATAAGAAATTTAAAAGATAAAGACACTGTGAACTTATACCGTTGATTAGTGGCAACGTGCGTCGATTTTGACGCGACTTGTAAGTAGCCAAATGGTTTATTGCTTGTTTTTGTATTAGTGCATGTGCTGAGATATCGTCCCGTGCAACCCCACTCATCAACCAAAATATTATTTTTAGCGACCTTATAGCTTTTATTAACGAATCCTTTTGTTGCTATAAATTCCATTTTTTTTTACGTTTTTTGATTTTCCGAACTTCTATCTACAAAATTAATGTATAAACATGTAGACCAATGACTCATGATGACAATGATGTCAATACCCCTGGAGTATTATTGTTACAATTAAAATGATATTTTCTGCTTACTGTTATCACGTTTAATACTTCTGAAGTTCTTTTAATGACTTGTGGCGATTTTTGTAGTCCAAAATTATAAAAAAAATGCAAAAACGGGATATTCGAATTTCCCGTATAATACGTATATAATCGACTCCACAAGTTATTTCAGTTTTACATATGTCGTCCAAGGTGGACTTAGACGCTCAACACATTGAGTCACAAAAAACTTGGGGGTCACCCAGGTGTGCATGGTGGACTCTCCCAGCCCATGGACTATATGTGTTTTCTTTACATTTTCTGTGAGGTTTATTCGTTATTTCTATTTTAGTCCATTTTGTCCTTTTTAAAACGTTTAAACGAGAGCCCCGTCTAGAATTATTGTTTTGCTAAATGTCAAAGGCAGAGATATGGGAAAATATCAAGTAGTCTCAAGCAGATCAAAAATGAAGATTTTGTATGTAGCATTTTTTTGAAAGGACAATCTGTGTTAGACATGTGTTTTATTGCTTAACATCAATTTGTAGTTTTCAGAATCCAGTTGAAGTAAACCAAGGTGATCAAATCAATGTACGATGTATATACTCAACAATGTCAAGGTCAACCAGAGTTCTATTTGGCAATTCAACATCCGACGAAATGTGCCTTGGTTTCATTACATACTTTCCAAAGGAAAACTTAAAGGACCCTTACTGCATGAATTGGAAATCTGTATCAATGTGCCTACTCTGGAATAGGGATTCTGATATGAACGTTCAAGGCTGTAATATACAGCGGTTTTTTCAAGGAAAAGATTCAACAGCTAATGCAATCATTCAAAACATTGTTCAGTCATGTGACCCATATAAAACGTGCTCTGATTGGTGTAAATATTCTGTAAACGTTGCAAAGCAACATCCTTGTTTCAAGGGCGATGTTTTGGACTTTATAGGATTTAAAAAGAGAAATAATTTTCCAGATTTTCTCATTCCATTTATTATATGTGATCACAGGAAGAGTATGAACTTTTCTGTTGAAATTATATTTAAAAATCCTTCCAAAACAACAGTAGAGCCGACTAACTGTTCTTCGAGTATTAAATATTATATGCTATCTACGGTCTTTCCACTGTTATTTATACTTTTTTTTAAGTCTAATATATACTAATAAAAATTATAAAGCATTCTAGTTACTATATAAAAGAACAGAATGTTATGATTTACGAAATGAGAATGCTAAAAGTTAAATATCATTAAATTTGTAATGATTGGTTTTTGAAATATTTACGTCTAGTTAATGTTTAACATGAATGTATGACAGTTTTTTAAAATTCTTATCGGGGTTCATCGGATTTCTTACTTATGCATTGATATTTTAAACTTAACTCACTAAACGACATAATGAACCCAGAAATCGTTAAGTTTGCATGCAGAACAGTCTTTGAATACTTACTGTATTTTATCTGCTATAAACCGTAAGCATTACGGAGATAACTGCTTACTCTGCAAAACATTAATATTACATAATGTCATAACATTTAGAAAAAAACTGTTTTCAGACGTGCACTTTCACCATTTGGTTTATATCTTTTTATTGTTATTATACAAAAGGGTTTTTCTTCAACATTACATGGTCTTAGATTATTTGCATGTTTTAGTAGTACTATGTTGAAGCCCAGAAATGGTTCTGAAGATCTTTTCTGAACTTATTTTATTTAATAAAAGGCTTAATATGTCTTCATATGATTTGTATGATACCACCATCTATAAGAATAGGAGTTATTATTCCAGGACGACGCCACATTTGTTATTATAATATGTTGTTTCCATCTTCCTGTTTCTCAGTTCTCTGACAAATAATTAAGGAAATCATACAAAATGTCTGTACGCCATCATCTATTACAACCGGTCTACTTCATTTAGGCGTCTTTTGTTTGTATATCTGATTTTACAGACCAGGTCAATTATACCCTTGTGAGTTTTCTACCAAACAAAATTTGTTAGTGATTATATATCCCCCTCTATAAGCTATTGTTTGATTCTCCCAGTCTGTTTGTCGCATTGTTTGTAAAACTGTGTTTCCAATACCTCTACAGTATTTGTGTTAAACATTAACAACTATACAGTTATAGACATAAAAGCACTGGGCATGTACGTAGGTTTCCCAAAACCAAAACAATAGGAGATATATAATTTTTCTTGTATTGCGAAACTTTTGTAAACCGAACCTCTTTTGATTCGGTTTGCTACGGTTTAAAATACATTTAAAATTGATATAAAGGGATTTTAAAAAGTGTCTCGTTTAGACGGGTGGTCGTATTATTCACAGGGGAATGAATGTTTTGTCTGTTTTTCCGACGCAGTCGGTATAGTTTCGCTTTGTACCCTTTGACCTTAAAGACCCTCTTCAACGCAAGTCACTTGATCGCAATTCTGTTTCCCGATAGGCCAAATACTGATAACGTAGTGGCGTTCGAAAAAACTATATCGAAAATTAGTGCGTGACATGTAAATGAAATGTAGAAATTTACAAGTAAAAAGAAATAATTTTACTGGGTCGGTTATCTTTATTTTTAAAGATAGTACTTGTTTTTATTTCATTTTATTTACTTTCCTTTTTGTTAACCATCAGATAATATGTCATGTCGTTTAAATTGGAGTTATTTTGTGTAATATCTTTTTGTTTTTTTTTACCATGAGATAGTGTGTGTTTAAATGTTGTCCTTTTAATAACCAATGTACGCAGACTTTTTGTATCGAGCTAGAATTCTAACAATTAGGCTTCTGGAACAGGGTTATGTTGCTACAAGATTGAAGTCATCACTACAGACGTTTTATGGTCGTCATCATGAACTCGTGGATTGTTATGGTGTATCCATCTGCGCCATGAAAACTGATTTGTTCAACGTGTCATAGTTTTCCTTTCCTCTTTTGTCTACCCCGGACTTGACTTTTTATGAGCAACTCGGCGGGTGTTTCTAGAAAAGCAGAGGACGCTTACCCTACCGGTGCAGCTGGTCCATGCTCCCAGTTTTTAGTGGAGTCCGAGTTGCTCATTTGCTTTTGTTACTTTGTATGTATGATTTTAGTTACTTTTTGTTCTTTGTTGTGTATATCTGTTTTCCATGTCTGGTGTTTGTCCCTGGGTTACATTCTTTTGATTACCGCTATAACCTTGGTTGCCTTGTTAACTCTTTAAAGGCTTCTTTCACTGAAAATACTGGGTAAAAAGGAAGTCTTGAGCTACTTGAAAAGTGTTCACATATCATGTACCCTGACGTTCCAATTGAACTATTTTCATTTGGCGAAGTGTTTTTCTGTCGATTCTGTTTTGTTTTATGTTTTTTTTTTTTCGAATTTCTTATTTTGCTATATACGTGATAACCTTTCAATATCCTAGAATGTCAAGTTTTATAGTTTAAACATAGTTTGGCAGATTTTCCGTATAAGAGTAACATAATATCAAAAGTTAATAGTGAAATGGATAAATGAACTAATGCATGATGAACAAGTATCCGGCTCTCGAAAAACGTACATGTACAAATACTAAAAATACAGAGGAATTTGCGTTTATATTTATAGATTTAATTTACCATATATTAGTATGACATTTATTCCATATGTTAATAATATAATTCATAAATTTGAATACCCATAAAGTATGTGAATGAAGAACACAGATAAAGCAATATTTTTGAATGAAATTTCTTCCAAGCTAAATAAACCTAAACTACATACTGTATTGTCTTAACCTAAAGCTTTATCAAACTGTACGTTAAACTGCACAATAGTACAAGGAACAACAAAACCCCAAAGAAATGGCATTTCCTCTATTTTCTAAGATAAAAAAAAAAGAAAAAAATTGAAACAGTGGTAAACTGTATTGATTTTTTAAAATTAATGCGGGATCTCATATTTTGTTTATTTTATCTTCTTAGAAGTTTTGGAAAATGTCCAAACTGAACATGATTGCAATAAAAATATTATGGTACCATTCTTTAAAACATTAATATACATAAACTTAGAAGGTCATCTTCAAGTGAAATACTAAAGACGTCCTTTTCATTTTGGTATCGACTTTTTTAAAGTTTAAAAGTTTCTTTTCTTGCATGATTAGGCAAACCCTTTGAAAGTTAGAATTTCTAACAGAACAGATTCCTTTTTTACAGAAATTGAAATTTAAAAAGCATGAAAAAAACCTTTCTAAAATTATTTTAACGATATTTTCTGAATAACTATAACACTGATAGACCCAACATGTATTCAGGGATAGATACAACATAATTTCTTTGTCACATTTTCGGACATACAGACCTTAAGGAAATATAAATATCCGTTTGCTGCAGACAAATTCAAATAATATACTTCCATTAAATGTATGAGTCATAATATGTCTATTGTTCCTTTCTTAACTGTAATTTCTTGCTGTCAAAGACAAATGTAGGGAGTTATACCTGGAATATAATAGAAAAAAGGTGATATTAAAATTTTTAGCAGGTAAGCATATCCGCTGTAAAAAAACTTTAAACGAGGAAGGCTTCTTAGGTTGACTTTATTGAATGATTGGCATCTATTACACTAAAGTCCATATGATAAGTTTATGTCCGCCCGTTGATTCAATGTTCAAGGTACCAATAAGTGAAAATGTTTTGACGTATGTGTAATTAGAAATTAAGGACAAATTGATTTGAAGCAATTTCTCAGTATAATATTGAGTAAATTATGGAATGAATGAAGTGTAATGTACACGCCTATATCTATTTATAATATATACATATCTAAAGATAATCGACCAATGTTCATTAATACCTATTCTTTCAATGCATCAAACATAACTTCCTTCAACTTAGCTAATATCCTTTCTTATTTCATCAGGATTCATCTTGATTTTACGCCCCTGTTGACGTAAATAATGGGATAAACTTCTTTAATGAAGATGTCCATGATTTCTGCATAATTGGATTATCCAACGTTAGCATCGTTATTTGATTTGGTTCCTAATGAAAGATATTTTCCTTCTATATATCATTGCTTACTTTCCTGAATATCCTTCAGAGGGCAAAAGGTCACGATGGGATACTTAAAGGAACTTAATCCAAATAAAAAAGCTAACAAACATTTGCTAAAACAAAACGAAAAAGAAAATATTTAAATAATATCACAATAATAATAAATAAACTTTGAAAGGAACCAATTCGTTTTTTAAATTGCTACCACTATTAATAGTAAATGACGCTTTGTGTTATTTATTTTGTCTCATAATTTTTAAATGCTATGACTGTTAATATCCGGCAAATTTAATATAACAAGAATGAATGACTGCAACATCAACAACCAATATGAATTGGAAATATATAATTAAATGCACCCTGTAGTAATATCAATATTGATAAAATAAAAATCATTTATCAATATTTTTCCCAAGGCGCATGATCCTTAAAGCATTATGAAAACGAACAAAACCATAAGGTATTTCAAATGCGGGGTTGGAGGAAAATTATTGTATTGGACAACAAACTAATCCACATTTATTTTACTCTAACTGTGCGGAAATATTCTAGAGAGTATAATTAACAAAAGTAAAGGGAAAAACTCGTAACGTGTACGATGACTTTTTCTCACTGTCATATTCAACTTAAAACGAATGTTCCTTCCAACGTTTTTTATTATCTGTCATCTCATAGAACTTGTTCTGCATGCTGAAAAAGTAAACCAAATGGTGTCTTGTTAATACTTACATATTTCAGATCTATAAAATGAATCAGAAACTCTTTCATAGGTGCGTTTACTGTGTTGATGCTCACAGGCCTTAACACAATCCTGGTACTCTCCTATCATTGACATCAAATTATCCCGCAGAGGTACAAGTCTGTCATATCGCGTTGATGCAGCTATTAATGACTGTACAAATGCCTCAAATGTCATATCTGAAATGAATATTTCATGGAAATATCAGCATAAAAACATTGGCATGAGGCTTTCGTGTTGATGAATGGTTTTTCGAATATAACATTATAGGGAGAACTTTCTATTTCTTTAGTGCTAAGTATCTTAGTATTATCGAAGTGCGTATGAACTGTCCATATTGTTTTTTTCACAACACAAACGGAATTCAGTACAAGTGTAATGGAGAAACAGAGACGGACTGAGTTCTGAGTCAAAAGTGATAGAAGTAACAAAAGAATCAATATTAAAACAAACAAACGAACACGAACAGTTACAATTTATCCACTCACAAAAGTCGTATTTAGCCTATCAAGTTGGATTTAAACAATTCGCACACATTAGGTAACCGATAATGAAGTTACGTCCCTAAGATACTTATTTTTAATCGCAGATATATCAAACTGTATACTCGTAACTGTATTATTATTGTTTTATCATGTTGTTCTTAAAATTCAAATGTTAATTAATACACAATTTTGCCGATAAAGTTAATTTTATCATTTTAAATTATAGTTCAAAACAGTTGAATTGTTAAGTTACATGATATGTTCTAACAATACATTCTTTAAGACACGATAAATACATCCAATGTTTAATGTACAAAAGTTTTTCTTAATAAGCGTGTATACAAAAGCGATTTATACTTTATAACTTTACTTTGTGCTTTGTTTTAAAGAATGAACATTTCTGCAAGAATCTGATAATCAAAATAATAAATACGTTGAGAGAGAAAATTAAATAAGATGTATCACTAGAAAGTTCAAAACTTTCAATCTTCTGTGAAATATTTTTTTCTTTTTGTTACGAAGTACTTCATTTCGTGTTGAATAATAGCTTTCTTGCCAGTATTAATGGTTCCTTCTACAAACTAAATTCTGTCCACTCATGCAGACCGAACATATTGTCAAATGATATTAAATGGCGTTTTTGTCGTTTAAATTAAAAGGAAAATACTTTTGTCTGAAAGTTCTGAACGTCAGTTGAAAAATGAATTTGCTCATTTGTCAAAGACTATTTCTTTTCAAATATGTCTAATCTTATTTGACACAAGGGCGTTAATGTTTTTTTTTTGTGAACGTTTGAAATGTGTTTCAGAGTAAATTGAGTTATATGCAGTAGTCTGTTTCCCTTTATGGTTGTGTGTACATGATTATAAACTTTTATTTTATCAAAAGAAATATTAAAAAGCATTCATATTTCCCCGATGTAAATAAAACTGATGAAATTGTCTATAAGAATGTGCGTGTGTGTGTTTCTGTCGTTTTAATCAGAATATCAAATTACATGTATGAAACTTTTGAGAACATACTCTTCACATCTCATTGAAATGAGTTACTTTTTTTATGACGATTCATCTATTTTAACGATAAACATAACATAAGATCATTTTCAGGCTAAATTGTCAAACGATATGTCCAACAAGTGTTATGTATATCCTTATTCTTTTTGCCCATCCTTATAACAATGACGTTACTTGTTCCCATCACCAAGAAACCCCCAAGATTTTAATACCGATCCTCCAATGAAAACAAATAACAAACTGGCCAAACAGATGCCCCTAAATTACAATTATAAGTTCTAATTATTGTAGTCGGTGTGCATATCAGTATTAAACAGAAAACAAAGTCTACCAAGAAATGACATTTGAGGGACTTCAAGACAGAGAAAAATCAATGATATTTCCATTTCACCGTTACTCGTTATCACTTATAATTTGTAGATTTCCTAAATGGCGGTCTACAAAGGAAAGTATTGAAAGCTTAATAAATCTGTTTTATCAAGAGAAGCCATTTAATTTGGGTTTTTGTGACTAATGATCATTTTGGAGATGGTATTGTCATTTCAAGAGACTTCAGCAGTCACCCACTTAAGGTAGCACAGTGTAAATCACAAATGTATACGATGTTCATAATCAATGTATGAATTCCGTTATCTCGTTTGTTATGTATATCCTGTTTAGTAGTCTATATGCTGTAAATTAAGAAATTACGGCGTGTATTCAATATTGCAAACTTGTGACCTTAATGGGAATTGCGAATTAAATTTTTGCAATTACATGAAATGTGCAATATCTCTGAAAAAACTTTCCGTCATGTGACTTTTAATCATTGCAAATTGACGCCAGTTAAATATTTGGCAATGAATAAATATCAATAATTTCTGAATTAACATAGCACTAAGAATTCCATATTCCGCGTTAAATTCATATTCATTAACAATGCATTTTGGATTTTTATGTACTTGATTCTAATGTTGCTAATGATAGGGAACTCTTTAAAACACGTGTCTAGCATGACGACATGTTTGTGTTTATGTATATCCATAAAGGTAATGTGTTAAAGATTGGCATGCAAAGAATCATTTACATCTGTCTTTTTATGTTTTAGACTGTCATTATTATAATTTGTAATTTAGGATAAAAAAGTTATCGGATGCAAATGAGTAATGTCCAACCAAACTGTAAGTGATTCCATGATTCCAGAATTCTTACGTTTCTAAAACTGTATCCATGAAAGGTATTAAAGAGCTTATTGTAGGATACGAAAAATCATCGACTAGAACATTACAGATCTTAGATAGGGACCAATATTTTAAGACGGCAATACAAAACGATAAAGACACCAAACCACATACACAGAAACAAAACAAAAATGAAGCAACACATGTCATCCAGAGAAGTTTATTATAAATTTATGTTTGTACCATTTTCCTTAAGGAGTTAGCACTTCATTGCAGGGGCTATAATTTGGAGTGTTTAGTTTTTGGTTCATTGCATGCCACAAAGGTGGCAAAATATGAACAACACATTGATATACTACACATGAGAAAAAGCAATCCTGTACAATCTAACGGATCCTGAAGCACATTCAATCTACCAACTTTTAGTCGTGGTATGCTGAGAAAGATACATTGAGCCTGAAATACATTTCAATCTATCAATGTTACGTTGTGGAATGTTGAAGTTTGGTCAATAGTTTTCCTTTTACCACCGATTTCTCAGTGTAGGTCAAGATATGAGGCTGACTTCACAGTGTCTGTAGTATCCTTTATCTCAAGTTCTTTGGGGTAGATGCGATATATCAAATCCCCGAAATTAGGATTTTTAAATATAATACGTCATCTATATCGTCCTTGGTAGAGAGACCAAAAGTAGATAGCACAAATTTATGGTTTTCAACAATCTCTTCTTTGGACAGTGTGGTAGCAATATAGGTCTTATTACTGCTGTTATTTGCTAGGTCTACGTCTGATAATAAACATTGGATGTAAAACGTTTTGCAGACAAAAACAATGTTTTTTGGGGCTTTGTCTGCTGGTACGACAACATATTTGTCATGTATAGTAGACAATGTTTTTGTTACATCGGGGTCTTTGAAAACTGATGTAACTTTGGCACTCATTGAACTATTTAAAACTTTCATTCGTTTCAACATTAAAGACTCCACAGCCTTTAACCACTCTGACAGAGAATTAATGTCTTCTTGTTCTTGTTTTATCCATTTTCTTGCATAGTCCTCGACGGCATCCATAAGAACTTTAAAGTTATAGTTCCTATTTTTGGAGTGTGATTCACGGTACTTGGGACCTTAAGATAGGATATTACGCAGAGATTCGTTTTCGATGATGGTTAAATCTCAGGTGGTTTAGCCTTGAAGTCCTCAATCTGGAGGTTCTGAAATAGCCTTTTATAATTGAAAATTTTGGATGCAATGGGTGAAGTATAGGAGTATGAAATAATTGGTATGGATTTGTCTTTGAAATTTCGGGGAATTTTGTTAGTGACGTTTTTGTGATGGAGGATGTTAGCCAAATTAATTGCATCTATACCTTTGTTGACAAACGGTAGTGGAAGAAATGATCGTTTTTCTTCATCTTGACTTTTCACACAAACTGGTTTAAAGAGTCTGTGGAAACCAATATCCAAAATGATGGCAACAAGTCCGTATAATGATGAGGTGGGGGTCAGAAACAGGAGTGTAAAAACTTGTTTTGTAACGGGAGTGTAGTAGAGTGAGAGGTATAGAATAAAGTTTGGTTCTAATGTGATGAAGTCCAAGAGGTTTTTGTATGAAAGGAAGGAGTCCATCTTTGGAGACATCATGTAACTTAGGTGACGTATAGTGGTGATGTTTTTGACTCCTTTCCCGTCTTGGATTTTTGTCAAATAAATTCATCACGTTTATGCTATTGTTATATAGGCTTTAAAGGTTTCCTATACTTTTGATGTTGTCATTGCATCAGTAAGGTATTGCAGTACCTAGTCTGCATATCCAGTACTCCTCTCTTTCCCTGCGATAGTTTTTACTTAGAACGGGACTGTTCGTAGGATGGTAATTTTTTTTTCTAAAATACGGACTTTCATAGAGAGGATTGAATGATCTTGTTGATTAAAGTGTTGATAAACTGTCAGTAATTAGGTGGTGTTAATTCCCGAACGATGACCGCACATTCTTTTGTTTAATCGTTCTTGCGTTTCTCCGACATATACTAAACCACATAAATTGTATTCTAATCCATATATTAAGTTTGTTGATTTGCAATTTAAGTCATCGTGACTTCTTGTATGGAAGGTTTTGTTTGTAACGGAACTGGAGAAGTAAGAGTCGGTTATAAGAATGTCGCATCTTTTGCAATTTTTAATTTCCACATTTTGATATGTTACAATGCGGTTCGTCAACGTTGTAGTCAAATATATCATTTAAAGTGATGTAACATGCTTTGATAATTTTGAAATAGTCAGAATTTTTGTACTGGAATATATCATCTGCAGACTGAACGTGTGATTGGGTACTTTTAGTTGAATTGGTCGGGGCACTTTCCATACCAGACGTGAGTGTGCTAAGATTCCCATCTGGGGACATCAGTTAGCCGTAAATGAAGTCACATATGATCATGTTATATTAATTGGCGATTTTAATGAAAAACGAGAAAATGTAAACCCACACATGAAACGTATTTGCACAACTTATAGCCTAGATCAATGATTACTGATCCAACAAATGTCACAGAAAATACATCGCCTGTTATTTATCTAATTGCTACTAGTAGTATCTATTTCGTACTTCCGCTGCGTAAAACAAATTGGGGACGGTTCGGAGGGGGAACTTTGGATGGTTGACGATTAATCTTAAGAAACTTATTCGTAAAAAGGAACGTATACACTCCAAAACGCAACGTAGAAACCGTGATACCGATTGGACGAACTTCAGTCGTAAACCAAACTTGGTAACTTTAAAAATGCGAAAAGCCAAACAGAGTCACCAAGATCAAATTATAGGTTAAAACGAAAAACTGTCAATGCAGACGATTTCAAACCGAATTACATGACGCTTATTCTCATCTCTTAAATCCTTCCATAGAAGAAATGATAAAGATCATTTTGCATTACAGAACCCGCAGTAGAAAATATACTCAAGAACCCTAACTTTGAGAAGGCATCCGGTCCCGACCTTATTAGCCCGAGACTCTTGAAAGTCTTGAGAAACTATCGTCTTATTTTACTTTTCAGTATAATTTCAAAATGTTTAGAACGTTGTGTTTACATACACATTAACACTTATTTGAGAGATAATCAAATTATACCGCAGGGATCCATACTTGGTCTTCTACCTTTTCTTGTTTTGATAACGACAACGTTATCGACGTCAATGCATATATCAAACTATTTGCCGATGACGTTAGTCTATATTTTATAGAGAGTCTCCAGATATCGTAGCGCTTGCTTTGAATAGAGACATCGAAAAAATTCAACAATGGGCTTTGCGATGGCTTGTTCGATTTGATCTTTAAAGACAGAACGATGCTGATATCATGTCAACCCGCCCGACAGGTTCACCCACCTCTACAGATGAACAATTGTGATCTCCAGCACTTGTTTAGTCACAAACACCCAGGTGTTTTTTTTCTGATGATGACTCTTAGCATGACAATATTGAGTATATCGTTAAAAAAGCTTACACTAGGATCAATGTTCTTCGGCGGGTCTGATTGATTATCGATCGGTCTAAACTTGGGAAAATGTATATTACGTTTATTAGACCAATATTTGAATGCGGGGACATCGTATGGGCAAATGGTCTTCAAATTTCGATTATCAAGCTCGAAGGAGTCCAGATAGAAGAGATGCGTATCGTAACTGGTGACAGGAAATTAACATCACTAGAAAATTTTTATCGTGAAACCAGATATGAAAAACTCGCCGATAGAAGGAAAAAAAACAACACAAACTCGTGATGATGTATGATAAAATGAACGGTGATATCACCGAGGATTTAAGGACCCTGGTACAAATTCGCGGTCAGACTTCCATAGCCATATCCTACTGTTTACTATTAAGATGTTGAATGAACTCCCCGTAGCCGCTCGTAATGCGAGATCACTGAGCATATTCAAATCTTACATTAATGTATCTAATAATATCACACGCCATCGTACTGTTAAATTGGTAGTATACGTGGTCAGATCTTGCCAGCTTGCATAAGAACAACAGTTCTCTCAACGAGCATCTATTCAGGCGTAACATGGTTACCAGTCCGAACTGTTTCTGTGGCCAAGTAGAGACAAGCAACCATTTCTTACTAGAATGCAACAAGTATTCCGGCGTCTCTATCCAAACTTTGAGATTTCAGGTTAATATTATTGGTCTTCTTAAAGGATGTGATGCTCTTACAACAGAACAAAATACTGAATTATTCTTAAAGATGTAATCTGACATTTTAAAAAGTGAACGATTAGTATATTGACACTAAAATTGTATGTTTTTTTTCTTTCTAATGCATTTCATCATATTCCCTCTGTTTTACCTACATGTCGATCTTCTTTCAAAATATTGTTTTTTTCTATTTCATTATTGCATAAACATATCTATTAAAGCAAGCTGATTCAATGTGTTGATATTTTATTTAGTTTCGAATCTTTATGGTGCATTACTCTTGTATTAATTATAATTGATGTATTTATTTGAAATAAAATATGTGTAAACTAACTCTTTTATGAATTTCCCGAGATATTTTTCCAGGAATTATAGTTGCATCCTTACTTATAATAAGTACATAAGCCATTTGAGAGTTAAGTTCAATAAGAAGTGTATTTATTGAAAATAATTATTTATTCTAATCCTAGCAGAAATTACAAAATGGCCCCAAAGTCACTCGTGTATATTAAAAGTTCCTTTATAATTATGCTTGCCTTTGAGCAAAGACATACAAATCAAGTATTACCGTGATTTATTACAATACTATGACTACTACATATTTTTATACTCCCTTATCTGATAATCACTCCAGTTTAAACAATAAATCCCTTCTTCAGGAAGTATAGAATCCAGTTTATATTGAAAAGCAGAAAATATATCATTGATCTAAAAGTAAACATTTCATTAATACTATGACTGAAAAAGAGAAAGTATTTATGAAACAATATGTGTGGATGAAAAGTTATTTTTGTTTATTAGTGAAGAAATGTAACCACGGATTTGTTGTAATGTACAAATGGAGACTGAAGGAAAAACATAAAATAACGTATATTAGACAGGCAAAAAGACACTAAATGCAGATGATAATAAAAATAATATCAACTTAAATATCATAGCTTCCTCCAACATGTATTATTTTTTCTTTATTATATACAAAAAATACTATCAGGTAGGACACACCGTTAAAACCTTGTTTTATTGCTCACTTAGAAATATAAAAAGATAATTGTTCAAAAACAAAAGCATCCGGTATTATTGCAAACACAGAAAGTAGCTAATGGTATTGATTATCTACAGTGTTGCATTGCATGAATATTTAACACGTATGACTTCAAATATTATACTTTCTTCTATTTGTTTGTAAGAAAGTAAATATAAGGTATCACGCCAATAACAAATCAAGCAAAAAATAAAAATTTATTTGAAGATTAAAAGAAATAAACGATGTAGTATAAACAAACTGAAGTCATAAAATAGACACCCTTCATTAGATATAAAACAGCATATTTGAGGACAATATCTTGGACAGAAATCGAAATGCATTTAGACATTATTATTGATAGACAAAAACTCCTGGCAACAGCCACAAAAACAAAGTCAAAAGAAGTAACGTTCATATGTTCACATAAGAAACAGCAGCATCAAGGTAAAACCCGAAAAGTTTGAAGAACCGCAATTGTCCAGACTTGGTGAAGACATTAACTAATGGTTAACTTCCATATATTAGAAACTTAAACGAGAAGACCATATTATTGTGCAAGTCATAAATGTCGAAACTATCGGGAGCTATCGGTAAAAATCAATAAAAGCTGGCTATGATCTTCTTTCAGTTAGGAGAGTTCTGCAAGATGGCTAACCACTTATATTTCAAGGATTTCAAACTTTGCATAACCTTGAGCATTTTATAAAAGCGCATTTTGCATTAAAGGTTATTTATTTTTGTTTACATGGGTATGATTTATCATAGAGCTCAACTTAATGCAAAGGTGGTCTTTCCCTTTAAAGGTAAATATCTTCAAGAAGTTAGCTTCAAGTAATTTGAAAAAAAAAAAATCTACTTTACAATTTTAAAACGAAAATGTGTAGTATAGGTTGCACTTGTTATCCTGATCATTTGATTTCAGCCTGTATAATCAAACTTATGAAAAAAGGTAAGAGCAAAAATTGGGTACCACTATTGTATTGTATTTTATCAAAATCGATTTAACAATCACATAAATCAGAAAATAATATAAAGTATAATAAACAATAATCGTAACAAAGTGTAGAAAAGAGTACTTAGTTGAACACAACAATTGGGATTTTATGGCATGATTGAAAACCGAAAGAAATCTAGTTCGTGCTCCCAGTGTTTAGTGCAGTCCGAGTCGCTCATTTACTTGTATGTATTATTTTGGTTATTCTATGTTCTTTGTTGTGTGTGTCTGTTTTCTATATCTGGTCTTTGTTCCTGGAATACATTCTTTTGATTTCCGCTAGAATCTTGGTTCCCTTGATAACATTAGTGCTTCCTATTGACTAGTAGTGCCTACATGTCGCCATACATTCGCTGTTTAATAGTAACTTAACATGGCAGATGAAATATTTACTAGACATATTTGTGGCATTGTAAAAAATCAAAGTTATTTTCATTAAGCGTAAGTGTAAAGGGTATGGGAATAATTGTGACTTGCCCTTTTCGTCCTTAGAATGATTTTTGAATTGCGACCGATTGTTTTTTGTTGTTACATTATTTCAAATGTTTATTCTCTTGTCTATACCGATATTAACTAAAATGTCATGTATAGAAAGCAATAGTCTAATAAAAACTTTTAAAAATGATTACATAATATCTACAAATGTCGCAAGTATAACCAACAATTAATCCGCAAATTAAGATTTTTTTCTTTAACTGCAATGAAAACATGCTTTTTTCTGATGCAAGCGTTTTAATTGTGTCCTTAAAAAGAAAACAATTGCCAGTAAGCAACACTGAAGGGGTTATCCATGCATATAACCAGAAAAAGACAATAGGCAATTAAAATGAAAATTGAAAATGAAACATTTTAAGAAAAACGTCTTCCATAAAAATCGGGAGTCAACTTTGGCGTTCTTGAACGGTAGGTTGTTTTACCTGCATATTGCAATGCTCGATATTTCTAGGACTCCCCTATTCAAAGTATATTGAATATTATTGCAATTTAATTCACGAAACTCTTTTTAATGAACCATTGGGATGTCGAGTCTTGATGATGCTTTTTCATCGCTTTAATGTTAAGAACACATGTTAAACATAGTTTAATTGTAAAATTGTTAAGTAGACCCGCAACATTAAAGTTAGAAATACAATTTATTTCATTCAGCCTACAGCAAAGATAACTGTTGTATACAAGGTTGCAATGGACACTGTAATGTGAAGCAAGTCATCACGCTGTTTTCACAAAGTTTCAACAACGTGCGCACGAAAAAAGTAGCACAAGACAAGCGTTTCTTATTTTTTTAAATAAAAACAAACCAGTTTTCTACCTTTCAGTTACTACTGAGTGTGCCTTGGTTCGTTTTGCCATACATATTCTACCCGTTTTGAAATCAAAATCTATTTATTAATTCAAAATTACTTTATGACAGGGTTTAGAATTGGCAACGCGGCAGCCCATCTAAACTATCAAATACTTTTCACGAAAATCAGAAACACAGGTACATGATTACATGTTGATGTGTGTATTAGTATGTGATCAAAAATACCACATCGAACATAAATGCGTATGGCCATCCCTCACTCAAGAAAATGAAGAGAAAGGAAACATCAGTCGAACAGCAAATTAAAAAAAACTCTTAACATATAAAAAACAATGCTTTAATTCTTGTCTGTTGTTAACTTCATGTTTTGTTCGTATAATTTATTTTTTTTTTATATTTATTATTCTAGCGCTGAGTGTATTGATAAAATTTATATAGCTATTTCAATTAGAACAGAATAATCATTTACTCAAATTAACTATATCACTCTTCGAGTAAAATAAACCGTATTCTGCAATACACTGGCCCATATTGAAAACTCTTAACTTATTATCTTCAAATGTGTTTCATTAACAAATAAATAAATTCCACTCAAAGAATTAGATTGAAACTTTAGACTAAATACCCAAACAAATATGGTATCGAATAACCTTTGAATCCATGTATGAAAATAAGAGTATTAATAGGAGTGCGAAATGTGCAATCATGATAAATTTGAATAAAAATGTCAACAAATGGTAAACAAAGTATTTGCAATCAGTATATGTAAACGTCAGCATCAATACACTCGCCAATATTAACTGTATATTAAAGAAACATTCTCTGTGATATTGTCTTTTTATCTACTTCTTGGACGGCTAGATATTTTGCGATATCATATTATGGGACAATGTTATATGAACTAGTGGTTTTAAAAATTAGCTGCATTGTCGATAAAATCTTATTGGTCAATTGTGACGTTTCTTACATTGTTGTAACGGAACAAATGGTGACGTCATAGAAGGACGAACGCTTACATTTTCGCGATAGCTGATGTCGATTGTCACATATTCCACAGAACAATGGAGAAAAACGTTTTATAACTCGTGAAATTTGAATAATGCAAAGTCATTTAATATCGCCGAGGCTCTTTTATTATGATGTTGAAATCAAATAACTTGCGTTGATATTTTTCGGTATTCAACTTTCATTTATTATGAAACCACGAACTTCTTTGCATAATTATGCATCAATTCAATGACAAAGCAAACTGTAGACGTAATCATTTTTGCAGTAACGGATTCGTTTTACCATTTTTATTTTATTTTATAGTTTCAAAATTATGATAAGCGTTTAATAGTGTTAAAATAATTCTGTGGGTACTAAATATCGCGCATTTTGTCTACTGCGACATTGCCAAAATAATGCGAAAAATAATATGTTAACAATAACTTAGTAAATCTCTTTCAAAGTAATATTTGAATAAAGTAGTACACGAAAAAGACCAACGCAAATATTGAACTGAAATAAAAAGCAGCATGCATACACTGATGGGAAATATAAACAAAATGTGCACTTTTTTGTTATACATTTGATAAATTGAATACTCGATATATGACATCAAAATATATGTTTCAACTTACTTTGTCGTCCAATTCGCTTGGACATTCGATGCCACAATGTTTTAAGTGTTATCAGATATGGTGTAGCACTTTCGCATCGTTTTTCACACAATGTAGACTGTAAACTGTCAGTATTTCCGGAGCTAACGATAACAAAGACAATCAGTAGTGTGTACAGTGTTTTGTATTTAGATATGGTCATCACCTGAAACGAAAAGACGTACTGTAATAACATTTGTTTGCGATGTATAATTTTATTTTGCACTTACTTGGTAGATTAAAATAACGAACACTTATCTGCGAATATGTTCACTAAAAAAATAATGGAAATTTGCAACAGCGAAAATTGATATGATAAACATTTTATTTCATTTATTTGTTTCTATGTTGTTTTTTTAACTAGCATTGAAATGATATGGGTTGACCTCTGCTGTCGGGGCCTTTCAGAGATGACTCAAAGATGTGTTTACACTTACTGAAGACCTTTAAAAGTATTTACTATTTTGTATTTAGATTATGCTTTGGTGCTTTTGTTACGTTGCACCATATCTTTTCTTTTTCAATTTAAAATCTTTTCATATATAAAATCAAGGAAATCTATAGTAAATTAAAACTTTACAGGTTTAATTACAAAGTGGTTATATGTAAAACCAGAAAATGTATAAAAAGAAATACAATTTGGTTTACAAATTTGTATATCTAAATCATATTATTTTATTTCATCCTGATTCAGTACACCTCATGGACATCAAGATTTTCATTTCATCCTGATTAAGTACACCTCATTTACATCTGATTCAGTACACCTCATGGACATCTGATTCAGTACACCTCATAGACATCTGATTCAGTACACCTCATGGACATCCCGATTCAGTACACCTCATGGACATCCTGATTCAGTACACCTCATGGACATTCTGATTCAGTACACCTCATGGACATCTGATTCAGTACACCTCATGGACATCCTGATTCAGTACATCTCATGGACATCAAGATTTTCATTTCATCCTGTTTAAGTACACCTCATGGACATCAAGATTTTCATTTCATCCTGATTCAGTACACCTCGTGGACATCCTGATTCAGTACACCTCATGGACATCTGATTCAGTACACCTCATGGACATCCTGATTCAGTACACCTAATGGACAACTGATTCAGTACACCTCATGGACATCCTGATTCAGTACACCTCATGGACATCCTTATTCAGTACACCTCATGGACATCCTGATTCAGTACACCTCATGGACATCCTGATTCAGTACACCTAATGGACATCCTTATTCAGTGCACCTCATGGACATTTGATTCAGTACACCTCATGGACATCCTGATTCAGTACACCTCATGGATATCTGATTCAGTGCACCTAATGGACATCTGATTCAGTACACCTCATGGACATCTGATTCAGTACACCTCATGGACATCAAGATTTTCATGTAGAGACAAAATATTTCCATCGCTTATATGATATTAAGGAATAAGTAAAAGTGTTGAGCTCTCGTGCATTATACTTAATATTTCATTTGCGATAAAGATGATTAATTCTCCGATTGAAATAAGTTTAAATTTTAATACTTTTTTCTAGGGCAATTTACTCACATGGATTGATACAAGTACAAGCCAGAAGCTGAAATGTCGTTTACATTATGGATTTAAACAGAATAATTAAAACGTATGACAACATTGGGAATTTATCGTTGAATGTAGATAAAATATTCAATTACTGACGGAGTTTTACATCATATTTTGCTCAACATGGCAGATATTATGTATTACTGAAATGAGTATTGTTTGATCAAACACAAATAAGAGACGAAACGCATTTATGAAATGAAAAGACATCATCATTAAAAATCATCGTTAAAAATCACATAAAGCACAATACACTTAACACCCCTTTCCATTTTCTCTTTTTAAAATTCCCATTCCACGTACATGTACGATAGCACCTATTTCCACATCCTTTTTTAAAAATGCATATACATGTACAATAGCTCCCCTTTCCACTTCCTCATTTTAAACATACCCATTCAACATACATGTACGATAGTACCCCCTTCCACTGTCTCCTTTTTAAATATCTAATTCAACATACATGTACGATAGTACCCCCTTCCACTGTCTCCTTTTTAAATATCCAATTCAACATACAATAGCACTCTTTTCAATTTCCTCTTTTTAAAAAATTCCGATTCCACATATATGTACATATACATTTCTTTATAATGAAATGTCGTGTTCATTTATTACTACTTTTGAATGTTTTCTAAATTTGATATTTATCTTTATTTCATTGAATCAAGTGGTCATCTAAGAGCGTATTAGGTACTTAATTGTTGAAATTATTGATATCTGTGGTCAGTAATGACTTGGCCAAATAATTAAATTATGGTCGATTGATACTGTCGGGCAATTACAATCAGTTCTCTCTTAATGTTATATTTAACGTGAAGTTTGTCTGCTCTTATTACAACCTGAAACTCAATTGCTACATTATTTAAGTGCAAAACCATTGTGAGAGCAAATAATCGAACCAAACTTGTAGAATTATGTGCTTTTAATTTTGTATCAGTAAGAAATGATGTGAAAGTTGTATTAATCATTTGACACCATATTTGTGGTTTTCAATGTGTTATCAAAATCGATTTTTGTCCACAAAACGTATACCTTCCCTTTTGTTATAAAATACGCAGCACATAAGAAGTAAAAATCATAATTTAATCGTTAAAACTCTTTGAATTTGGACGAACCATTTGAGACCCGAGAGTAACGGAGATTAAACAATGTATATCAAATAGTCAAATCGAACAGCAGGCTAACTGCATCCAAGGACATAAGATGACAAGATAACAGCCATTCATGGTTATGAGTGTAAAGATATATATGGATATGATGATTAATTGAATAGCGTGAATAACCAAAATAGATCATGAGTGCCGACGAATGCATATATCTAAAGAGTGGAGGAGCTTGTTCCTTGCACGAGTTAAATCTTGATGCGTTCTCTGCATGAGTGATCATATTTTAGTTATTCACAATAACTAATTGATTATCCTGTTTATTGTATAGACTTTCTCCCTTATGTATTGCTATTTTCGACATTAAATTTATTTTTTTGAACGGCAGATTGATGTTCATGTTGTGATGTTGTGTGATTGTTGCCCAAAAGTGAAATTGCCGAATATACTATCGAAAACCTTTACACTGGGAACGTTCGGTGAATCGCTACTATCTATATGTTAATGTGTATTAATATATTTTTCAATTATATATCAACTGTTAACCTATTTCTTCCATCTAATTTATACTTTCATCATTATAACTCAATTAGTATGTACACTGTACAGACTATTCCTGACAAGACTTGAGATTGTTTGATTTTAAAGCTTATGGAGAATACCAATGAAAAACAACCAGAACCAGATTCACCAGCATAGAAACATATTATACTTCTTTATATGCAATCTGAACAATACCTGAGGAAGTGTCGTTTCAAGAAATGAATAATGACTAGAGTGAACTTTTCGACTCATGCTAATTCCGTAAGTGGCAGAGAAGAGAGGATGTACTACACAGCTTGCCATAAAGTTTCACATGAGAAAGGTGCTACATTATACCTTAATAACAGATGTATTTTTGTTTTATATAAATGCTGCAGTGTACCGATATTTGTTTTTGTATTTTCGGTTGTACGTTTGGTTACGGTACAAGTAAAAAAAGTGTTCAGCAGCATTAGGCAAATCCAAATATTCAAATAGAAAAAAATATTTGTGTAAGTAGTTAACACCTAAATCCATCGGAAAGTTAAAATATGATGTAATAAAATTATTTAAAAAAAAAAAACAGGCTGCTAGAGATATTTGAATACTATGGCTGCAAGCAAAATGAATGCCACAATATGATTTTATTTGAAAACTTGACTCCGCCTAAATATAGGTCCAATAAAAGAAAAGTTAAAGTAAGTGACCTCTAAACTTAACCTTAAGTAAAGACAGTGACAAAGAGAATTACATAAAATATATGTTCAATGTACAATGTACAATTGACATTTGCTCTAGGTCATAAATTTAATGTGCAGTTTCCCTAAGTTGACACATATCTTCTCTTAAGCTTGTTGCACGTTTATACAATTTGTCAAAAACTATCACGAACACTCTGTCTCGACTGATAGCTCGTTTATAACCAGGATTAACTAAGCTATTAGTTTTTCATTATCTTATGTGATATCGCTTCAATTATAAATCTTACAACGTTTAGATTAATATTGTAATGACCAGTGAGACTATAAATAATCATCGGTAATACAGCGTGAAAGTTTATATTGGTCTTTTACATTTTAAAGAATATTTTGTGGTAGTATTGAGGAAAACGTTTAGACGGTGAACTATTTTTACTGTTCACATTAAAGTATGATATAGACAGATTCCGGTTTAATAAAAAGTTTCAAACTGAGATTTTCTGTCTGAAAGAACAATTTGCTCAATTAATTGATTGAAAGAAAAAAACTCAGTTATGGGAGTATTTCCTAATCTGAGATGTATATAAAACCCTTGCAAGGATCCGCATTGCTAAACCATTATGATACATTTTGTTTGTTAAGTTGGAACATGAAAAACATATACTTAATTTAAGTATTGATGGTTGAGCGACATAAAACAGAAAAAAAACCCAATTTGCTTCTTAACAAGCACAAAGTGTTTCTAATGCAACCTGGAATGACTACCTGGAAATGAAAATCTTAGAAAAATGTCACTCTATTACCTTAATGGCTTGATTCACTGAAACATAAAGTGGTAGAAAATGCTTGAGAGTAGATCAAACATTAAAAACACGTTTTCACCGAACGATTTAGAATGTGATTATTTGCCTTAATTCTCCAGTATCAAAGGAATCAGGAATCCCTAGTCGTTCGTCCCGACTTGATTTACCTAATCAATGAAGACTCTAATGTGATCTTAGCGAAATTGCTTTTATTGCAATTTGTAGATTCTTTGATTTTTCTTATATAGATTAACTTAAAATGAATATGCAGTTGTTCTGTCCAAGGTATTTGCTAATTTTTAACTTAAAGCTAATGTTGATAACAACCCAACATACGGGTTATTGTTATCCATGATATATGATACAATTATTGAAACTTGTTCAAATGACCGAGTGTGGAGTGAAATTGGAGTTAATCACTTCTCTCACCTCTTGTGGAATACTTTATTTGGTTTTAATATTCATAAAGGAAATTCATTAATAGCTATATCTAATTAGCATATGCCTTTTCCGTGCATTATGATTGGTTGTTTACCTTTTACGACCTCAGCGATGATAGCTGTTACAACAACGTAAATTCTTTTTACATATTGTCAACGATATCGTTACCATCTTTTCATAGAAAAGCAGACTCGATGAAAGACGTGAAACGATATTATCTGCTTTCCTCCTTTCATTTTCGGCATCGTATATAAAAAAAACAGTATTTGATTTTTTATAGATTCGAGGGATAGAATGTATAATTGCATTGGAGAATCTGGAAATGTACAAGAGAAAGGGCCCTTACCCAATCCAAAACATGTTTAATTTTAGACAAATGTGAAAAATAAGCATTATATTAATTTTTTGTCGTTAATAAAGTACTTATCAACGAATTAGTTTCATTGTTAAGACAAGATTTAACATTTAAAAATGCACAATTTCAGAAGGGGGTCCTGACCCCGTACCATCCCCACCCCCATGATCCGGCTGTGAATACCCTCGTAAATACATTTGATGTGTGTTTTAGTTGTAATTAATGCTTACTATGACTTTACATCTCTAAGTACCTTTGGCATATCTAGACAACTCAACAATTCTTTCACTACTGATAACATACTAAACTAACAATCATTTGATGTCTGGCTTTGTAAATTACAATAATTGAAAACCAAGAGGAATATATTTTTTGTAAAGTCTTCAACACGTTGTTACTTAAATGTAAATAATTAGTTAATAATGCCATTCCTCTCCAATCTTCGCCGCCATATAACTTATAAAGGTCTTAATGCTTTCAATTCTTCACTTAAATGTCCCACAAAAGTGATATTTAAGTGCCTATAAATTAAGGCTTTGTCCCCATTACTGCTCGTTCAGGCATTATAATGAACAGGTTTTTCTTAATGGACACAGTTCTCAACCCACACCATGCTTTAATTAACTAGTCGGTAATAAAATGAAAGCAACTCAAATTTACAAAATAGAAGATAAAATGATTTTTATGAATTAAAACGATAGACAGCACACGAGGCTGCTATGAAAATAACGTATAACATAATACAGTTGTAATTTGCAACATATTGACTTTGGGAATTTCCTTTGGGAATTTCCTTTGGGAATCGTAAATTGAACTAACGTTGTGTGATACTGAATAAACTTGTTAACTCTATAGTGTTCATTTGCTCCCATGTCCGTTTCATTCATTTTTGTATCATTTTTTTTTTATCGATAAACAGTGGGATTGCTCAGTTCTTGTTTTATTGCAATTGTGTGAATACAGCATATCAACTAGCATTTAATCATCCTCTTCCGCGTTAGAAATGCCCCTAATATTTTATTGTTGTTACCACTTTATTCATGTTCAAAAGACTTCCTGACTTTTCTAATCATTTAAAAGAGAAGAAACTCAAACATTTTCCTCATCAGTAAATGCAACTTAATATTTGGAGCGGAGTAAGTAAAAGACAAAGAAAGGTCAAAGTAAAAGACATGATGATGAAAATGGGGGAGGGGGTCTGTCAAGTTTAAACCTAAGAAAATGCCATTCTGATCAACAGGTTTGTACTCGTTTCCAGCCAAACATTTGTAGTTTCATGGAGATTCTGAAATTAAGATTTCCATCAAATTCTTTCCAAAATAACATTCCAATTGGTTGTAAATATCAATCAACATTTATTCCAAAGTGCAAAAATGGAATGACAGATTGAAAATGGTTTTGTGGTTTGTAAATGCTTTTTGAATTAGAAATTGAAATGAAAATTGTGAGTTTTTGGCGTTCATGATCCCACCTGTCTGATGTTTGGAAAGTCTTCTACTTAAAGCTTAAAAGCATTGAAGAAATTCTAAATTTGAGATTTCTAATAAAACCCCGTTCAGTTACATACAAAACGAACGTTTAATAGGATATCATACAAACATGGATACAAAAGCCACAGAAAGATTCCTAGATAGAAGCTGTTGTATTTAAGATTTATTAGGATAACCAAACAAATTATGGAGTATCTGCATTTATTTGTAACTAGTGGTATGATACAATTCAAATCAGAAACTACAACGAACGAGAAGAGAATTAATAAGTATGGAATAGCGTAAATTTTCAACTGATGAAATGAAAGCCTTCCTAATCATTATCTGAGTTGATAACTTCTGCAATCCAAACAGGCGACTTAGTACAACAAAACTTGTAGTTTAGAATAAAAAGTTCGATCTAGGTAAGCTAAACTGTTCATGTCAGCTATTGATAATGTTTGCGTGTAGACACCATGGAAGTTTAACATAGTCTTCAACATTAACACTCTACAGTGGAAAATGTTGAAGCACGAAATGTTTACAAGCGATCACTTATAACCATATGGAATAGAAGTGAGCTAAGCAGAGACTTACATCCGGATAAATATAGCTAGTTAATAGGGGAACAAGTTGTAAATGTGTTATTTGTTTTATATTATGATGAAGGTCGTGTACCAAATGATATTATACTTTTTATACCGAAAAGTCAAATGAATGGTACTTTCCCTTTAAAGTAGTCTTAGCTGACATGTTAAGGACTGTGTATAAAAATTTCATTACAACTGTCTATCTACAAAACTTGAGCGTACATTTTTGTCTTTGTTTTTTAAAGTAAAGAACCAACATTAAAGAAAATGGTGTAAGAATTAAATAAAAAACGACGTTTATTTTAAACATTGAAAGGAAACATTTAAGATACAAAAGTTTCGACACTTATCCTCGTGACAGGGAAGCTAATTAGTTTGTTTGTTGGGGTTTAACGTCCGAGCAGCAATATTTCAGCTATATTCAGACGATGAATATGAAATTGATGATAAAATGAACATGCAATGAAAAAAAAAAATAAATTGATTGCCACTGGAAGTAGGGAGAGGTGAGTAGGGTCGGGCAATTTAGCCTCCTGTGGCGGAGCCCTATGGTTCCTACTCCGGAAGAATACCACAGTAGGGTTCTTTAACGTGCGAGGAACGTGGCATCTTTCCCAACACGGTGCACTACTATGGTTTGCGGTCAGGTTTTCCGTATTATAGCCTGACAACCCCAGCATGTTACACGCCAGGGGTACCCCATTCAACCACCTGGGGCACACATCCCAGTTACTCTGTGGACAGAGCGCCCTAGCCCCCGGTTAGGGTCCTGAGCACTATTTAGTCGCCTTTTACGACAAGCTTACCGCTGCCGCAGGCCTATTCTTTCAACATCCGGACCTGCACGGGTAGGGAAGCTAATTAAAGGCGAATATATAAGTGTACATATTTTTACTGTTGTCAACATTGTCATAAATGAAATTTGTTTAGTTTTGTGTAACAGTTGAACACACAAAAATATTGATATAAATCAAGATATCAACCTTTAGAAAGTGAACATGTTATATTTTATTTTCTGTTAGGTGTTATCATAATAATGAACGTTTTGAATATTCTTCAGCAGATATTTGAGGTTTGATTACTCTCAAAGACCAAACCCAACATGGCAATCAAATCTTAATCTAGAAATCGTATAATGTCATATCCATTTATGGTTCATCGGTTTGACTCATTTGGACCTCAATCTGCATATTTCGCCTCATCAAAAAATTAATAATGAGTAAGTCTGTATCATTTGAGTGCATTTTTCATATCATGCTATCGGTCTTTCTAAGTGACAAGATTTTTTATCATATGGGGAAAAATCTGCAGGCAATTATGCTTTATGGCTAAAGAGTATTCAGAGCACCTGCTGACTTTTTAAAGCTACATTAAACTCAATATCAGTAATTTGAAGACAAAACAATGGCAGAAGAAAAACACCTGAATCAAATAGTAAAAGATTAGTTCATCAGGCTCATCTGATGTGAAATATTTTCGTTTTACTCGTCTAAAAGAATGAAATCGTTATCATTTATGTTTTTGACACTGTCATTGAAAAAAAAGAAAATTATATAATTGATAATTTTATGTTACGTTAAATTTCCCATTTGTTATATTAGTAGAGAAAGATTAGCGCATTTCAAAAGAAAGTGGAAGATTTGTGGAGGTCCCATAGGAACACAAATTTATCGAACATGACGTCTAAAATCCGATTAAGACAATAAAACAGTAGAATGAAATAAATGATGAATTGTGCACTGAATCTCTGACTTAATGTTCAAATTCGGTGACAACTAAGCTGTGTAGAAATGCCTGTAAATATGTAGCTCTAAAACTCCTACAATGTTGTGTGATCTTGTCCAATCCTTTAAATTAACGAATGATTGGTTATTTTCCCAACGGATGTAGCTTTCTTCACATTAAGCTTTAGAACAAATTAAGTGCTACTGGTCAGAGTCAAAATAATTTCAACAATATGCCTACTAATGAAGCAAGCTATATCTATAATATAGAACCATTCATTTGCCAAATATGGAACCCAATCCTAACCCATGTTATTTACATTTATACTTAAAGCTGTCAAAAAATGTCATCTGATAGCATTAAACTTGTTACTCAAGAGTATGTTTTTTTCTCTTTTTTTTTAAATATCTGAAGAACAATTTAAAAAAAAAACTTTGATTCTATTGTTGTGTATATGTAACATCATTAAGACCATTGAAGTTGATACTCTACATAACACATTTCCACATAAACAAATAAACCTCAGATTTAAACATTTTTATAAAACCCTATTCTTTAGGAAAAAAAGGAAGTATGTTGACTGAAATTCGTGTTTCGTTAGATAAGATTGATTGTTTGATCGGATTCAATTTCCTACGGCAGACCTTTCATATATCCGAAAATGAAAACATATGCTTTGATACGTAGAGACAGGTATTTAATAGACTTGCTGTAGAAAGCAAACGTGTGCAGATAAGCATTTCACTCCACTCGGGCACATTAATCTGACTTCAAGCCAACTAGTCGTTACTGCATCTTTTTTTTGCACGCACCTTGAGTCAGCACTCTACCAACAACTGAGGCCGTTCGTTAGGATAGAACCCAGTAACTTTCAAACTTCTCCGAAGTAAAAAAAACAATTAACAAATACTGGGCTTTCGATTCTAGATTTGGTGATTTTCTCGATCGCATGAGTCTCTATGAACTAGAAAAGTTTGTTCATCAATGTTTTATTCGTTTGCTGTAACTTTCTATTTGCTACTATATACAAAGTGTATATGGACTCATATGTCATTTTACAGTATATTGACGTAAAACGTAGTATTTTTTCGGGATCAATATCATGCATGCTTTTTGGGTATGATTATGCTTCAATCTTACTTTACTTATGAATGTTCCCAGTTGTATTTGGGTAGGGTTGTGAAATTATTTTTGTTCGAGAAGAGATATCTCATTAATTCAGATTTACTTTGTTTTCATTTGTAACTTGTTCCTGTTTCTCTCTCCGTTTTATTTTCTCATGTTCCCTGGGAGTAAGATCCTAGCATTAAATGTTCCTGTGCTTGATGCATGATTTCAATTCCAACAATTTTAATTCACGATGTATATTTTACTCAGTTTTCAAACAAGGCACTTAACTTTGAGAATAAGCTCGTAAATATAAGTCTTATCTTTGTACAGTATTATGTTTGGCTTGTGAATTGTGAACAAGCTGTGAAAAATAAACATCAACAATTTATATGCATAAAGTTTGATTACATAGAGATCTTACAAGAAAAGAAAACGCGGAATGAAAACCGCTAGCATTATACTACCCTAATGGAATAAAAAGTGATCACAGTTCATTTCTAAATCCTACACAACATTGTCTTTCAAGAGAAGGTATTAAGGGTTTTATGAAATAAATTGATTGGTGTTAAAGTCACAGTGGTGTCAATAGGTACTTATCAAACATGTGAATAGTCATTTCTACCATGATCCGATTGTTTATGCCAATCTCAAATGATGTGACATACCTTCAAAGGCTATATTGGTTGCTTAACGCCACTTCACTCGTCATGCAAACAATTCAATGCAATTGATATATTTTTGCGGAGGTTGAAATATCATGAAATGAATTTAGCCTTGGACTGTTTTGATTTTAACTGCCAGAACCCCATCATATCTAGTTGCACTTAAGGGTTACAATTAACCCAACCTTTTTAATTGTTCAATCGTTGAATATATCTTAATGCCTTGAATAAACTATTCTTAAAACTATACTTTCATATGTTTTATTTCTGTTAAAATGTTATTACTAGTATATACATGTGAACAAACAGTTCTCATAGACATTGTGGATTTCATTTCATTTCAACCATGAAATCGATGATAGTGCACGTACTATACTTTCGTGTCCATGCCACACTACAGCAATATAATAATGTAAAATATTTTTTTCTTCATACAAGGTACTTTGTTCTTATGAACAAAACTCCCCCATACCCTATTATGCATTTAAATATACAATATGTGATTGAAATCTACCAATAAACACCTTGTGTATGTATCCTTTGCTTATTTATTTCATTGATATAATCATTAACCTATTTCAAGGATAAATGTAGAACCAGACCGAAGGTGGGCATCAAATCAACACCTTTACTTGCTAATCCTTCACTGAAGTTTTATGATGCTGATTTTACAAATTATCTACTAAAATAAATCCGCAAATTGGTAAAGTCTTTAAGTTCCAGTGTCTGTTTCAAAGTTGATGTTTTATCAATAACTAATTATAGCTTTGGGACATTCTTCATCTTATCTACTCAAAAAGAGCTTGAAATTAAGGGCATTACAAGACACTTAAGTCTGCGTCTAATCTTAACTTTGAATATGATGAAATAGGGAAAGCGTTCAACTGAACTCAATAACAACGGCTTTGATTTCCCCGTTGTAAAGAACGGTTTGTTGTGTTATAACATTCAAGTTGTGCCAGTGGCCATTTATGTGTTATTTAATGTCAAAATTATGTGGATTTTTGAAAAAAAAACTATAGGAATGAATATGTGCTTCCCATAAGTTCTTCAGCCGTCGTTATGACATAATAAACCGATACTCAATGGCCAACTTTAAGTTTACAAACGATCTCCATCTGTCAAAGGTATGTTCCTCATCAACCTATTTGACTTAGGCGTTCAATGAGCAGCACAGCGAGTGTCTTGCAAGAAGCCGACTTGCCGAGTTCCTGCTTTGTTTTACTCTTTGTACTTTTGAGTCATTTGTGTTCTTCCACTTTGTTTTCATTTTTTCCTTTTGGTGTTACTGATTATGATTTATTCACGAATTTACCACCGTTTTACTTTGCGTTCGATATTGTTACTTCTTTTCGGTTTAAAATGAAAAAAAAATACATATTCCAAGATAAATTTGGTCCATTCGTTGATTTAAATTACATCTATAATTTAAAAACATACGTTATTATCGCCTCTTTTTTAATTCTTATACAACACCTTATATGAAGCAGGAAAATTTGATGACCAGCTGTTTCTTACAAATGGCACGAGGACATCAAACATCGGCAAAAATGTAAACTTTCAAAATAGATATGCAATTTAGAGGCAATTTAAATCAATTACATGAAAAAATGTAAAAATAGCAAACAGATGCTGTATACATACACACTGAATATAACAAAATATATTTACATATAAAGTTGAAAATAAGATAAACAAAACACCCCACACAAAACCATTGCTCTTGCTAATACGAACTCACACAAAATTCCTGGAATGACATCAAATGCTCCGAAAGGGTAAGCAAGTCCTTCCCCACATTGGCACCCGGTATATTACCAGTGAGTACAATCTGGTAAGTGTCAAGTTCGGTGGGTTGTCAATTCGAAAAGAGGTGAAAACTTATTGAAAATATCTACTGTCGTGTATATGATAGAGCTTTAATCCAGTCAATCAAATTATAACCGCTAAACGGCTGTATTGCTTCAAACAGTGCAATGTTTTAGACTTCAACATTTATTCACCATACATTATTTTAGAAAAAGTTTTGAAAAGAAAGAACGATTTTATAAAGTTTGGTTTATTAGTCCAAAAGATTTCTACTACCGTGTGTCTATTAAGCGACGCCTCCATATTTTTAATGTTTCATCTTATATCATGTGAAAGTTCATTCTTCTAATGTGAACATAGTTCGTTAGCATTCTATAATCAAACAATTTTTCATTAAGCCATGTATCATTGATAAACTATTTTAAACAGAGTGTAAATGCAATAAATAAGGTATCATCCAATTTGTTGTCATAGCCATTAAGAAAGATTTTTATAATACTTGATGATAATACTTATTTATTTGAACTCCATTTTCTATCAGTTGTCAGACTAGGATTTACAGAGAAGGATGACAGGAGGACAGTAATGTATTAATCGGAAGCCGGAGTTTTATAATTCCTCTCATGATTTGCATTTAATTTTACAGTTTTACTTAACCAGATATACCGACGAAGGACAAACAATGATTCTACTTTGGTTTTCTCTTCAAACGAACTTAACGGAAATTTTGTTTTGTCCTAGAAATAAAAAAATAGTAACAAAACTGTGGTTTAAATATTTTAATCATCTTGCCTTATCAAATACATGTTCCAAGATTTTCAGAAAATGCATAAATGAGTATATATTAAAAATATTGCATTTATTGGCAGAAGTAACTTAAAGGTTCTCAATATAGCTTTGTTGTCTATTGAAAAGTAAACATTTCAAATTAATATTGACTGATACCCAAATTAATCATTTTTAAATACCAAACTTCAAATAAAGCAATTATTTTACATGAATAAATTAACAAAACAACAACAACAATAGCAACAACAACAACAACTACAAAAATAATAATAATAATAATAATAATAATAATAATAATAATACTATTTATTATTATTATTGATATATTTACTATGATATTAGTGTCATTAATAGTCACAAATAGTGAAATGACAACATTTATATAGCAAATGAATAAAAGGTAATCATACAGTAATAAACTAATTCATTCTTAAATGAAATATCAAAAGGAACGACGATAATACTTACTCGTCAAAAATGAAATATGTTGAGCTAGTTTTTTCCAGGTTATAATCATAAGCCCATTTTGGTAATATTAGAAGAAGCACCTAGGTATCAATGTTCTTTTCAATACATCCAGACTAACAGTGAATTGAATAAGATAAGAGGAGTTATTTAACTGTTTGTTGTACTACTCTTGTTACAACCAAGCTATATATATCTCTCCTCTTTCTTTTTAAAACCTTGTATTGAAATGAACTTGGGAATTTCACATTAACGAATCTATTCTGGTGTTAAATAAGAGAAACAATAATAAAAATAGATTTACCGGATACAACAGACGATTGTCCTGTCATAATATCAAGCAAAAGCACGAAAATGTTATTAATTATCGTTTGAATTAAATGATTGACGTATTGACCAATAAATGCTATGATGACATATAGTAATAACCAATCAACAAATCGTTTACATGAAATGATAGAAAAGCTACAGTGATGCAATTACCGGCATGCTTGTAAAACGTCTGGTTGTGTTTATTTAATTGATACGATATCCGTGAATATGATGCAATAAAGTATATAACCAGCATGACCGTATTCATTACACGTAGAAGGTAGTTTTCCTCGACCGAACGAGGCTTTATTATATTTTATGTTTTTATACACAAAAATTGACGGTTTTAATATCAGCACCAGTGCGTCGTGTAATTTATTGTTTTAATCCAATCCGATATTTCATTTGCATGATAGCAATGCCCACGGTATAAAATTCCATATCGAATAACTCTTCGGGATTACTAACGCTGTTTAATACGAATCTTACAATCTAAAATATTGTTATAGGAATGTTTACTCGTCCAGTAGTAGTACTAACTCATACTTTGATTTGATTTTTACTAATAATAACATTAATTTTGTCCTTCAGAAATGATAAACTAAATTTTAAAAAAATGTTTTAAATGCATGATAACGGCCGTCAGATTGTTATTTAGATAACAGTTACATTTTTGACGTTTTCTCCTCACAAAGTTTATATGAAAGAGAAAATTAAATGATAACAATTTAGTTACCTCACAATCTATATATATTTCACAGTGCCTGAAGTGGTCTTGATTTTAAGCTCTATTAAAATGCAATCGACATAAGATAATACATAGCTTCCTTTTTTAGGGCCGCTAAATGTTAACTCAATGAATAACCGAATAGTGACAAGGATACTTTATTAATCAATGGTAATGATTTTAATCTTAAAGTGCAGATATAAGAAGAAAGGAATTCAAGCACAAAAGTTTCAAATATCCGATATATCGGACGTAAAATGTAGAATAGAAATAGGACATTTTTGTGACCGTAATTTTTAAAGTATATGCTTCTAAGACTACGTTTGTGTCGTGCAAAAAGGCCCCTGTCTTTATTTTGTTTTAAGATCTTTTTGATATCACCCATAGATGTAAACTTTTTTTTCCTTTGTCATTTTTGGTTGTTCATATAAATCCGCCAAAACTGGCTGAAAAGTTAACAAAAACGCAAGCCTTTTGACTATTTTGTTTTCTTGTTTAACTGTGCATCATCTTAAATCTTATCATCTGTCTTATGAAAACATGAATAAAAACGTTTGACCTTTATTACCTTTACCCTTATGTCAAGACATGAAAACCTAAAGGAATGCATAAAACAAAAAAAAAGCAAACACAAAAACAAAAACAAACAAAAACAAACTAACTAACAAACAAAAACAAACAAACTAACAAACAAAAAAGAAAAAAAAACATTTAATTGACGTTCGTCAAACACAAAACAAAAATATCAATAAACAACAAACAAAAACAATATATACATGAACATGCCTTCTGTAACAAAGTTCTAGGTAGACGAATGTCAGATCCGTTAAAGAAGACGTTGTTTACAAATTTTGAAATGGAAGAATTTGAGTTTCTCGTGCTTGTTTTGACGCGCGGAAATATAATTTTGTTGTAGAGGATCTTTCGAGTATTTTTCATTGTAAGTATTTCGTCCAGTCATTAACAGAATTCTTTTTAACAATTCGTTTTCATGATAGGTTATTTCAAACTTTATCTCCAACAATTTCACACGAATATCTTACTGTTATCATTAATAAATATTTTCTTTATATTTGTATCATCGTGACATTTGACTTATAATCAATTTAATACCAACTAATTTTCTTACTTGCAGAAAACGTATTGCCACCGCAATACTCCGTAAACTAGTGAATGTTTGCTAAATATGCGACGGAGATTGACTCTGGAGATATGTATAGAAAACATAAACGGTTAATAAACTTATTTTCAGTAAAAATTGGCAATGCAATGTTTTCTAATCATAAAAAAAACTTATTCATTGTAAGTAGAAAACAAATGAAACTAATAGCAAAGGGGCTGTCACTTGGTATTAAGAATTTAATACTTTTATTTTTATTACTTTTTAAAAGGATGAGCTAAACAGACATATTGATTTTTTGGCCATTAAAGGATAATGAAATCCCGGAGAATAGATAATCCCTGATCAAAATATGAAATTTAAAATATAATTATAGAATAGTAATAGTTTTTTATTTCATTAAATTGAGTAAAAATAAAATGGCTAAAAGGCTCTGAAATGTCATTTTGCGAATTGATGTTCACATTATTTACTTTTCGTGAACTCGAACGGAACGCTTGCATTATGTTTTCTGCTTGAAAGTGTGGGCGGTTAGGCATTATACCTTCTATGACTAAATCCTGAAATTTTACGCTGAGAAATAACTTAATGGCTTAAGCCTGACCATCCTGAACACCACTACAATCACGTAATGACTTAAAATAGAGCAAATAGTCTGAAAACACTCACTCCATGTTGCTATTTATACTTAGGTTTATTGTTACCCCGAACGTTAATTACTTAAAATAGAAGACTTTGAAATTCACTACTGAAAAATTAAATCCTTTCTGTGTTATGTGGAAGAAATCAACTGTCGGCATTTTGTACTTTCCCAGCTATAATTAGTATGTGCTTTCAAAATAACAGAGCATGTATATCTAGGTTGTGAATTTGTCTAATTTCGTGTGTGGCATTGTCAATTACCTCATCCTATGATTAAAGAACAAAGTGCAGCATTTTGTTTGAGTCATTTTGCTTTTGGTTCCTTTTTATCTTTGACCTTTTTGTTTTATCATCAACTTTTCAAACAATACAGGGATTGCAGTGACATTTTGCATAGTGCTGATTTTATGGTACCACTTGTATATTTTTTGCAATTTTGAAATAAGTGAAATAGACTGTGGCAGATTTTTTTTCACTTTTTTTCATTGATTTCAGTACTTTAGTACACACAAACCAAACACACCATTTACCTATTGCAACAACATCCCTTCAAATATAACGGAATAAAATACAGTATTAAAAAACAATACAGTAATCTGTATCACATCCCCCACGAATAACAGAATAAACTTCAGCAACTGCAACACATCTAACAAAGGATAACGGAATACAATTCAGCAATCTGAAACACATCACCCAAGGATTACGGAATACAATATCGCAATCTGCAACAACACCCCCAAAGAATAACGGAATAAAATTCAGCAACTGCAACACATCCCCATAATAATTACGGAATACAACACAGCAATCTGCAACACATCCAAACAAGAATAACGAAATAGAATAAAGCAACCGGTAACCCATTCCCCCCAAAACAGAATAAAATACAGCAATCTGAAATACATCCAACCAAGAATAACGGAATAAAATACAGCAATCTGCAACAACATAGCCCCAAAAATTACGGAATACAATAGAGCAATTCAATCTAAAATACACACCCAAAGACAACGAAATACATTCAGCAATCTGCAACAACATCTCACCCAAGAATATATGAATACAATAAAGCAATCGACATAACCGCCCCCCCCCCAAAAAAAAAAAAAAAAAAAATTAAAACAGAATAAAATACAGCAATCTGAAACACCTCCAACCAAGAAATTTGGAATAAAATACAAAATTCTGAAACAAATCCCCAAAAATAACGGAATGCAATACAGCAATCTGTGACACAGCTAACCAAGAATAACGAAATAAAATACAGAAATCTGCAACATATGGTCCTATTAAACTTATTTGGGTGTTTGAAAAACATTTTAAAAAATTGAATACACATTTCATTTTCTACTGAGACTTTTTTGATTTATTACCTTTGTATACAGTAATTTTGTATGGCTTTTTATGTACATTTAAGAACTTGTTCTTTGTCCTATCCGCTACTATCTACTGATCTTACCAATGTGAAAGAGTTGAATTAAAAATTAAGATAAGAAATTATAATTATCCTTGACAGCTAGATGCTTAACCATATCAGAAATGTCATTTTTTAGTTTGGATCATAACTTTGTTGAATTTCTTTAAAGGTGAGATCCATATAAAAACGAAAATATCATAAAAACTATCTTCATAAGGTATGTTAATGATCAAATAATGACTTACTATGATGTGCTGTAAAATGGGAAACTTTAACATCTATTTCAAATCAATGATTTATTCTGATTAAACAGCGGTGAATCAACAGCGGTGAATTAACTTGCATTACTAGAATACCGTAAACCTATTTCCCAAACTAAACTAAATTTTCAATGATTCGTTTAATGAATTATTAATTATTACCGGAAACAATACAGTAGATGACCTTTTAAAGAAAATCCGCTGGCCAGAAATGTGCACATTTCTATGATGTGTTTTTGTGCTTTTAATGTCCAAAAGCGTTTGACGCTTGCACCATCCAAATAAATCATTTACAACTGTTTTTTTCCAAGTGATGAAAACACCTCAAATGATGTTAAAAGTTGTCTAAACATATTTTTAAGGGAGAAAAAAAAGAATGAAAAAAAAACACGCAGTTACTTTATGGTTATCTACATAAAAATTCAATAATGTGGATACAGATTATTTTTGGTGAATTATTTTTCCTGTAAATTACCTGTTACTGTATTGTTTTAATCTTTCTGCAATAACAAACTTAGTTAATCAGTAATTGGTTTTTTTTCTGTAGCATTCATCGTTAGATAAACAGCATCAATTATATGATAAAATACCACCAATATTGAAGAATAAAGTACCATTTTGAATTGCCTTTATTGTATACATGAATCAAGAAAACAAAACAATACAAAACAAAAATTTAAAAATAAATTATTTTTTCAGAAACATCTTCGTATCAAAATCATGACATTTCGTTTATCAAAATGATGTTTTAAATTTTTCCGATTGAGCTAATAACTACATACCCAATTATTGACGGTTTCCATTTGAAGAATTCCACTTTATCTGTTTATTTAAGAAATATTCACAGCAAGAAACTGCAACCATATCCAATTTAATTATCAATAGTCATTTGTTCTAAAAAGGTCCTCCCCCGCTTACGTAAATACATATACTGCCGATGACATCGTCATGTCAAAACATTAGTATTTTAATAAAAGTTAAATGCCATGTTAAAATATTTATCATTCGGTCGTGTTCCCGATGGCCTGGCGAACGACTTTATCGTCCAATCGGGAGTCTCTATATCGTTTTCATAGACAAAAGATAGCATAACTTCATGATTAGTAATCTCTTGATTAATTAGATATGCATCGGGACTGTTTTTGGAAATGAAAACTCTATATTGATAAGGACTAATTAGTTTTATTGGAAATATGTAGACAATTGACAAAATATGTTACTGCTCGCTCTGTGTATAGAAACATTATAGACGTCAAAATATATTAACAAAAACGCATTTGTTCATTCAATTACCATCAAATTGCTTTAAAAAAATGCAGTTGTATTCTCAAACTCCGAATTTGTCTGATGAAACATACATTATCCGACCGACATATCCAATGAGAGAAAGTATGGTTATGATAAAAATCATAAATGATAAAGTCAATCCCTTTTGCATTGGTGGAATATTTCGTGTTTGTTACTTTCTTACAATATATCGTAGCCACATACTTATAAACTTTTCGTAACACTGAGTGTGTCTTTCTGTGTGAGTATAATAGTTATACAATTTCAAAATTACATTGTAATCAATTCTTTGACATTTAATATAGAACGAAACAACCTATGCACAATGATTTGAAGATTTCCGGATTTTTTATTACTTTGCCAATTCCTATGAATTAATTTATACATTGGCAGTCATGTGAGCAGCTCTTTGGAAATGAATGATAATACGTTTAAATGCCTCATTGTTGCAGTTACTCCTTCAGTAAACAACATAGCTTGTTGATTTAAAAAAAATATAATTTTTATTACATCATAAATTATATTAAATAGTATTTTAAAAGTGGAATTTTTTAAAATGCATGATACATTAATTATATAAAAACAATGATTTTTAATCACAGGTACACCAAAGTGGTTACTTCTAAACATATCTTGGTATAAAGCAAACTTTCGCACGATAATAATGTCATTAAAATTACAGACCACCGATTCCACAAATGAGCATTTGGAACGTACGTAAAAATAGTCCTAAGCAGAAATTACCCGTCAAAGTGCCGTGGAAAAAGTTCTCATTTTATTTTAAATTGTTTCGGAGAGGAAAACATTCTGTACATTTTATAAGTGCATTTTGCTTCTTGTGATCTAAAGCCTTATCTCCATAATGATTTCTAAATATACTCGTATCTTGTGAAAACACCGGGATTTCCCATGCTATTTATAGACCCTTTACTTCTGGTGACCAGTACTGCACTGCAAGTCTGCTAACCCCACATGCCATTCTAAGGATTGTAAGCTGACATATGATATAATCCTGCTAATTAATAATCCTATGCAGGTTTAAGTTAAGGTAAAGTTCAGAGAAGCCATTGTTGTGAAATCAGCATTAAAACTGTTTTTAATTTAAATTTAGATTTAAAAAAAAATAAAAGAAGTGGAATTAGTGTACCACATTTTAATACTTGTATTCACCAAATTGTTTTTGCCTATTTACTGCATAAATAGGTACGTCAAAACAATTAATGGCAAAATATTGTGAATGAAACTCATAAATTTTATAGATCTCTCTCTCTCTCTCTCTCTCTCTCTCTGATGACACCGCCTGCACAAAGTCCAGCGCCTTAGACCACTGGGCCAGCTTGGCTATATAAAAATGTAGCTTTCGCTTGCCGGGTCAAACCTCCTCGTAGGATTAATCTAGAGCTAAAACTTAGTACACGGTGTTGTTATGCAGGATAGAGAATCGAATTAACGAAACTGTCCTAAATATATATGATAGGTTTGCTTATTAACATTAAGTTTAACATAATAAAAGATGTCCTTAAAGGAATCCTGTTTAATGCATGTTATTTTCTTGCGATTCGAATGTTTGCATTGTGAAGTTTTTTTGTTTGTTTGTTTGTTGGGGTTTAACGCAATATTTCAGCTAAATTCAGGCGATGAACATGAAGTGGACGATAAAATGAACATGAAATGATGATGAAATGAAAGATAGGATGGGACACAAGGATAATGGGTCGACAAATTTTGATTGTCACTGGAAAGAGGGAGAGGTGGGTAGGGTCGGGCAATTTAGCCTCCTGTGGCGGAACCCTATGGTTCCTACTTCGGGAGAATACCACAGTAGGGTTCTTTAACGTGCGAGGAACGTGGCATCTTTCCCAACACGTTGCACCACTATGGTTTGCGGTCAGGTTTTCCGTATTATAGCCGGACAACCCCAGCATGTTACACGCCAGGGGTTTCCCATTCCACCACCTGGGGCACACAACCCAGTTGCTCTGTGGGCAGAGCGCCATATCCCCCGGATAGGGTTCTGAGCACTATTTAGTCGCCTTTTACGACAAGCTTAGCGCTGCTGCAGGCCTATTCTTTTGACACCTGGACCTGCACGGGGTTGTATTGTGAAGAAAACGAAATGTAATATGATTAAGCAATCTTTGCATGTTTTTTAAAGCTTAGATATAGAAATGAATGTATTGAATAATATGATAAAAGTATACGACTTTCGGAATTTGTATAGCATGATAATTTATATCTAAACTGTTCATATGGCCTGCACTGTGAACGACTGAAAAACAAATAGTTTGTTGTATCAAATCATCATAACAAATTGAAGAAAAAGTTACATATTTACAATATTAATTTTAGATGCCAAGGACGTAAGACCTATGATTTGCACATATGGTCGTTTAACTGTAAAGCGCGAGAGATAGTAACTTTATTTACCGGTTTTATATGGAAATGATCTACTCATTCGTACTTATCAAATTGTCCTCCTCCCGAACATTACGTTGATGCTTGAGAATTAAATCATATTTATTTCTTTATGTTTAAATCATGTTTAAATCATTTTTTTTTATTATAAATAACTTATCACAGATTGGTGATTGTTATCCACATTCAATTTCTCGTCTTTTTCCTTAATTAGAAATTTCATTTGAGCTACTTAGTGCTTTAATTGTTTTAAAAAATCATTTGAAAAAATGTGATTCTTTTTTGTTTACATTGCAAAGAGAATTACCATTTAAGGTTGTACGTGTCTAAGTTTGATTGTTGATGACGTTTTGGACCGTATCGGTTTGTTGGTTAATGATAAAACTTAAGACAATTGACAAAAATGTCTTTAAAACCCCTTTTTATAATCTCATATTTGAAGTGAGATTAAACCATACCATATTTCACTCGCTGCCTGTTTCTTACAGAGAATGGCACTTGATTGATATTATTATAAGCGTAATTAAATTTATTTGGGAAAGTCTTTGATTAAAATTTAGAAGAAATTTGCCTTTTTAAGATATCACAAATTTTTACGCTACATAAGTATGTATAAATCGAAAAAATGATTTTGGGTAATGGTTGACAGTAACCTTGGTTGGAATGTTGTTGTGTGTCTAAATGGTTGCTGGACAGTCACTGCTTGAATACCTTTAGTAACATCTTTCTCCTCTTCCGGTGTTGACTTGGAATTGGGAGCCATTGTGTCTCAAGTGTTGGGTGGCACGACTTTTTGTTGAAAAAAAGTGATATATAACTGTGCATTTGCTATATGTAATTTAAAATGACAGCGCAATACATACTTGCAAGTATTTATGATAAATCCAAAGCATAGGTGCTCTAATTAATAATGAGTAATGTTCAAATTTTAGAAGTTTTCAGTCATTTGATATCGAACTGAGCATAGTCGGCTTTTTCGTATATCCCAATTGTTATTATCAAGTGTAAGTATTTGTAAGAATGAGTCCAAATGGAAAAAAAGCAGTCACATGTATATCAAAAACTGAATAAAACATTATTCGATCTTTGCAACACAGGCCTAGAATTTGCTCAGAAAATTCCAAAGAATGTTAGAAAAAGGAGATTTTGAGAGAGTTTCCTGCCATTGAATTGTTTATTTTAAAAGCATTTCAATGAAATTATAACTCAATTTATGGAAATGTTTGTCTTTTTCATTGATTCTGGTGTGCAAGTATTCTAATTAAACATTCAAAAATATGTTTGTTTTTATTATACCATGTTTCACTCCCTGCCTGATTCTTACATAGGTTGATTTGATTGATATAATTATAATCAAATTTATTTGGGAAAGTCCTTGATTAAAATTACCTGTTTTTAGAAGAAATTTGCCTTTTAAGATATCACAACTTTTTACACTACACAAGTACATGTATGTATAAATCGAAAAAAAAAGTTTTACATGTAATACAATTTGATTAATAAAAAAAATCATCAGTACTGTTTCATATCTTCAATAAATCAGAAACCTACTTTCAATTTCAAAAAAGTTTAAAATATTTTGTGGTTAAAAACTTTCGTTTGTTAATCTTATTGTTGATAAATCGTCAACTGTTCAAGCAAATTGACGTTGTGTTTGCGCATTTTACCAATATGTTGCGTGCACTTACTGTATTTTGACATTTTATTTCATTTTCATTGAAAGAAATGTTTATTTGAAATGGTTCTAAATAAAATAATCTCATACTTTTTGTTTACATGTACATCAGAAACGTAATGTTATACAAATACAACACATACAAAAGTACAAATATTGGTTACAACTACTTTAATTGAACACATTATCAACGTGTATTTAAACAATTGAAATTAAAGTTTATACTTACTCTTTCTTACACGCTAATGTTTATATCAGGTTAAGAAATAAAACGGTTATAGGTATGGAGTATATATATGTCAATGAGACAAATCCCAATTGGAATGAAAATGATAGCCCAAGGCCATCCATTGGTCTTCAATGAACGGTTGAACAATAATAAAGTTTTACATATTACGCCTGCTCAGTTAAAATTAGACTGATATCATGGAATCTTTGTCTAGTTCATCTTTAAAAGCGGTTTTAAATTAATCCATCTTTAGAACTTGAGATGAAGGATACAATAAACATCATGACGTCACCTTATACCTTGACCTAAGAGATCAATGGAAAGGAAAAACGTTTTACTTAACTATACCACAAACACAATGACTGTAAGTATCAAAAACGTTTCTTTCATCTGTGAAACATCCGTTTAATATCTGCGTGTGGAATTTTAATATCAAAGCTCATATGTTATTCCGTTGCTTGCCGGAAATACGCGGCCATGTTGTATCGTGCAAGAAGTCAAAATAATTAAGCTTCTTGAACTAGATTATGTTGCTACAAAGTTAAAGTTATCACAACAAAAGTGTTTTGGCTGTCATTTTGAACTCGTGGGTCGCCATAATGTATTCATTTGTACCATGAGATCTAATTTGTTCATTTTATGATTTATAACTCTGCTTCTTTCATATACACCGGTGGACTTTTTAAATAAGTAAACCCTTACCCCATCAGTGCACCTAATACATGTTTCCGGTTTAAAATAGAGTCTTAACGTCTTTGCAAGTGAAATCAGTCATAAAGTCATGGCGTAATTTGAAAAAAATGTTCATTACAATAAAGCAATATATGGAAATCTGCGAAACCACACACACAGAGAGAGAGAGAGACAGACAGACAGACACACACACACACACACACACACATACACACACACACAACTGAAAATAAAAGGACAACAAAGAAATTGCCATAGTCTTTGATCAATTGCATTATGTTTTAGGTAATCATCCACCAATTCCCAAGGTATAGTTTAAGAAAGCATGGATAAAAAATGTAGAATTGGAATAAATTTGTAGTAATTGTGGAAATTGACCCACCATGACGGCTAATGAACAAATAAATTAATAGCTTGTATACTGAGATAAAATTCAAATGAACATTAATGGTTAAAGGGGAGGAATTCTACTATTTCTTAAATTTTCTTTAACCATGTCAAACCTTTACCATGTAAAAATAACAGCCATTTGTTTTGTCTTCCTTTTGAAAGACATAATACCGCACTTTCGATAAGAAAAAAGTTAATTTCACAAATATCAGAATAATGACGACAAGGGGAAATGAAATTCCAGATCAGGGCTATGTAAACACGCTTTAAGGTCAGTCATAAAATTCATTCAATTAGACATTACGCTGCTTCATGCATGCAAAACTGTTAGTAAGACAGAAGCTTTTATTTGATGCTCCATCTTTAGAAAAGAACATTTTGTGTATCACAAACATTATAAACATAATTCAGCATTTTCGAGCAATCAAGGTTTGACCGTACGATATCTTCACGAATCAAGCACGCCCTTTTGAAATTTCACGGGAACAATGTCTGATTATGATAAAGCAAGATTTGAAGCCCCGAAAAGCCTTTATCAAAGAACAGAACTCCCTGTTTGTTTTACTAATCTTCACATGACAATTAATAAAAAGGTAGAAATTGTTAAACATGAATTAGAAGAGACAAATGAAAAAGTATAAATGATAGAGTCAGCTATGATGCTGGTCGATGACCAGATTAAGGTCTTTCATGATGAGACAGTTCCGATTATAGAGAAGAAGATTAACAAAAAGACAAATGAGAGACTCCGTTTGGAGCTATGGGGAGAAGGTAGAATACGTGATCGGTGGTATTGACGAAACTTTCAATGAGGCAGGTCCGCGTCACTGATAAAAAAAATGAGGATAATCTTTGAAACATCATTGAACATGCCCAAGGAAGAGGCGAATTCATTCTTCTTCCAAGCAGTTCATAGGCTTCCGGGTGGTGCCGACGAACACAACGCAGGATCATCGTTCGAGACGATATCTTAGCGGAATCAATGAGTCTCAAGAAAGGCACCGGCTACAACGTTGTCCCAGATGTCCCGCCGTCCGTGGCAAGCGCCGTGACAAGCTTCGTACGAAACGTAGTGATATGGCACCAGAAGAGAACAGCTATATCTACAATATCATGCTTTCGTGATTTTAGTTACTTTATGTTATTTGTTGTGTATGTCTGTTTTCTATGTCTGGTCTTTGTCCTTGGATTACATTCTTTTGGTTACCGCTATAACCTTGGTTCCCTTGATTACTCTTTCGTAAATCTAAACTAAGAGTTATGTTGAACAAATATTTGTTATGTGCTCATCCCAAAGAATTTAATTTTACAAAATTGGGTTACTAGGCAAAGTTTTGCCCTCATAAATCAACAGTGGAGGGATAGCAATCTTGTTCAAAAACTCATTTCATTTTGAAATTTAAAAGAATTATATAATGAGTCAAGCAATTTTCTGATCATTAGTATGAAAGTGCAGAGCTTTCCGTTTACTGTGGCAGTTGTGTATGGTCCAAATAATGACAATCCTGATTTTTTCGATAACTTACAGCATACGATTAAATCTCGCGGGAACAACTCTCTTATTATTAGCGGTGACAGGAATAATGCTATGGATACACTTAGTTATATTCACAAAAATAGTTCTAAATCACGGGAAAGGATACGTCAAATGATGGAAGAGATAGATCTTTTTTATACGTTTAGAGAACTCCATCAAGATACCAGAAGGTATTCTTAGCGATGTCCAAACAAGTCTGGATTATTTTCTATCATCTGCAGATTTTCAAGCCATCATTACAGAGTCTGAAATGGGCATTGCCTATCTCTCCGATCACTCTCCTGTTCACCTAACACCTATAATTTTAATAATAACCCTAGAGGAAAAGGAAAGTGGCATTTTAATAATTGTCTACTTTATGATGCAGAATATATGGACATTGTCAAGAATTGCATTTATGAAACTATCAGTCAAATTAAAATCGATGGTTGTGAAAATTCGTTTGAGTTTGCATTTAGTATTGATGACCAGTTACTTTGGTAAAAGCTTAAGGTGATGATTAGGGGTGAAACTATTTCACATTCATCTTATAAGAGAGACAAAAGGGTGATTAATTTAGAAAACGAATTGGCAAAATAAAATGAGAATCAATATAAAAACCAGGATGAAATAGATCAAACGAAACATGAATTAAAAACTATACATGAAGATAAAAAATATACGGGATATTATTTTGAGAACAATGGCAAAATGAAAAGTCGAAAGGGATAGAAGTACAAAATACTTCTGTAATCTTGAGAAAAAAATTTACACAAAATAGACATGGCGTTATTATCCAAAAATTATAATTAATAATAGTCTAGAGGTTATAAACCAGACAGACATATTAAATGCGCAGAAAAACCTTTATGAAATTCTGTATTCCATTTTGAAAACAGAATCTTAGATTAGCATTTGGTATTTTTTTTTATTAAAATAATCCCTTTATCTGCAAATTAACTCATGAAGAAGCCGAATTTTAGAAGGTAATTTAACACCTCATGAAAATGAAAAATGGAAAATCCCTAGGTATTGACGGATTTACCGCAGACTTTTACAGATTTTTCTGGTCAGACATAAAGTTTTTTTCATAATCTGATCAAAGACACAGAGGCAAGGTATTATTACATGTCTACCTAAAAAAGGCGAATCTGAATTTTATTTAAAAAATAAACTTGCATCAAATTTCACTTCTGAATGTAGACTACAATATTTGTGCTTCGGCAACTGTTTCCAGAATTAAAAACGTTTTACTGAAACTTATTTCAGGTATTCAGATGGAGTTTATGAAAGGAGGATATATTGAAGAGTGTGTAAGACTGATATGCGATATTATAGAAAAGTGTGACGAAAATGAAATCCCGAGTCTTTTAATGTTTTTAGACTTTGAAAACAAAAAACATTTGATTCTGTCGGGACTAAAAGGAGCTGTGAAATGGAACTTCAAACAAAAACTGCGGTAAAGTGGAATCACTCAGGACCATTTAAGCTGCTTGTAATCCGATACTCCATTGCAAAACCAGAAAAAAAATATAATAAAAACTTCTCTTAAAACCAGGAAAAGATAAAAAAAAAAAGGCTACTAAAGGACTAGTCGTTGAGAAATATATCCCTGACTGGAAAAGTTAAAATCATTAAATCTATTGGGTCTTCCAATTTTAGTGCAGGCTTTCACCGTTTTAACTGATCCTCCAGGGCGTGTTATAAAGGAAATCCAAGATATTTCTTTTTATAATTTTATGGAGTAGTAACATTGACGAAGTTAAGCGAAGCATAAATGAAATGTCGGAACTGATGATGAGGGAAGTCTAAAGGTCCTTCACATCCCAGCATTCTTGAAAGCTTTAAAATTTCTTGGATAAAGTAAACCTTAAATCCTAAGAATACTGCCCCTTGGAAGGTTTTGCTTGCTGATAAGGTAGACAACTTTGGCTAAGACTCATTTTGGTATTACACTGGGATGCATTAAAAGTCCATTCATATCAATTTAATCCCTTTTGGAGAGATGGTATAAATATTTGGGCATCTATAAAAGAAGATCCGACCGCAGCCTCATAAGACATTAAGCTCAACCAATTTGGCATAATGATAGAATAATGATAGATGGTAGACCAATCCGATTATCTCGCTTTGCTAACTATGTATTTTTTTAAATAATTTGGTTAAAGAAGGCGGAAATTTTCTCTCCTGGCATGAATTTAAAGTAAAATATGATATAACCATTAATTTTTTAGACCACAATAGCTTGATATATGCTATTCCACAAACTTGGAAACTTGACAATATAGTCTACAAACATTTATTACTTGTACGTGTCATCCATAAAGTTGTGGGACCATTTTACAACATTGAAAAATGTTTTTGTGTCTCCGTCAAAATCACAGACAAAATGGATAAAAAATTTAGATCCCAGAAATGAAGATTGGGATTTTTGCTATCAGATTCCTTTCACAACAATACTTGGCACTAGACTAGACTGCAATCATTTCAGTACAAAATAAATCTATATTTTTTTACACAAACAGTTTATTAACAAAATGCAATCTTTTAGAAACGGAGGCGTGTAGTTATTGTTGTGAAAGAAAGGAAACTTTGGTTCATTTACTTTTTTTTGAATGTTCATTAGTACGTTCCTTTTTTGGCTACAGTTTAAAGAAAGTATGAGGTCCAGATGTGGCATTTTGGTGGATATCACTCCATTAGCATGTACACTTGGTATTCCTCCTTCTTTTCCCCAACTGCGAAATTTTGAACACTTGTCTCATATATGTTTGTAGGATAAATAAAGAAACATTAAATTTGTTAAAGTGTCTAGAAGCTTTGAATTATTTCAGAGATCACGATTTGAAGTCTCTTTATCTTTGTTCTTACCGACAGTCACATTATAGAAATGCCAATACATAAATCGTATATTTCATTTTGACCAGTAAAGCACCATTCGGTATTCACGAATTACAAAACTATTGACCAAACTTTACGACAAACGTGATGACTTTTCATTCAGAATTGTCAACTTCCCTTTCATCTGTGGCAACATCCCTTCGGCTCCTGCGTATGGAGTGTATATATCACAACTCATATGTTATGCCAGAGCTTGCCGAAACTACGCAGACTTTTTGTATCGCGCTAGAACTCTAACAAATTGGCTTCTGGAACAGGATTATGTTGCTACAAGATTGAAGTCATCACTACAGAAGTTTTACGGTCGTCATCATGAACTCCTGGATCGTTATGGTGTATCCATCAACACCATGACAACTGATTTGTTCAGCGGGTCATAGTTTTCCTTTCCTCGTTTGTCTTCCCAGGACTTTTTATGAGCAACTCGGTAGGTGTTTCTAGAAAAGCAGGGGACGCTTACCCTACCGGTGCACCTGGTCCATGCTCCCAGTTTTCAGTGGAGTCTGAGTTTTTTGTTACTTTGTATGTATGATTTTAGTTACTTTATGTTCTTTGTTGTGTGTGTCTGTTTTCCATGTCCAGTCTTTGTCCCTGGAATAAATTCTTTTGATTACCGCTATAACTTTGGTTCCCTTGATTACTCTCTGAGTGTTATAAATGTCTTGATATTTTTGCTCTCATAAAAATAAATAAGAACAATGAAAGAACTTAATTTTGGATATATAGAGCTTTTATCTGCAACTTTTATTTGTTTTGTACTCCTTGCCAGCTGATTAAAGCAGTTGAACCTCGAAAATTATTTATTCTAACCATAGCAACCAGTCTGCTTGTTTCTGAAATTTGAGGTATAAAATAAGGAAACGAGTGTTTCCAAACAAGTGTCATTATCAAATAACGAAAGATGAAGTAAAAAACACATTAATCATAAATTTTATAAAGAGATAGAGCATCAGTTTTATACATTATATCTGTGCTTCCTGATAAATCATAATGCAGAAAGGGGTGGCTCCTAGAAAACGGCCACAAGTGTCAAGTGAAAAAAATGATGACACCAAGGCCACTTGTATTTATATTGATAATTTATAACAGTGAAATGTCACACACACACACACACACACACACACACACACACATACACACACACACACACACACACACACACACACACACACACACACACACACACACACACACACACACACACACACACACACACACACACACACACACACACACACACACACACACACACACACACACACACACACAGAGTTAAAGATGGTACACTGGAAAATTTATAATCAAAACAACAATAACAAAAATATATTATACAAGTTTGTGATACAGCACATTCATTTAGATAAACAATTCTTGCTTTTCAGTCACTTTTTTAAATAATAAGTTGTCGTAGTCATAATCTATGTATTAACAGCATTTCATTAGATGTAGCAATATTTAAAACACGGCTAACACATCACGAAAAAAAAAAACATTTTGTTTTACAGTATTTCTGCCCCTAATATCGAACATCTTATTTCTACGGTCGACAGTTGTTCGTCCATTTACACCTAACTAGAGGGTGCATCTGAATAACAACTATTTAAATTAAATTTAAAACAAAATGTTTTAATTTTGTCAACTTTTGATTTTAATATAAGTATCCTTCATGATATATGGGCAAAACAAATAAGATTCAATTTTATGTATATTGTATGTGGGAAAAAAGGTCTTTAACCTATTCATACCAAAATGATCATTTTGGCAACCTTATCCACAGGGCGCAATTATCCTGAAGGATACATGGATTTCTTTTTTAGACATAATTTTTCGAAATACACATACGTACGTTAAAATAACTAAACATGTCAAAAATAATTGACTGACATTTAAGAATCCTCTTGTTGATTTTATCAGAACCTGGTTTTGTTATCAATAAAGCCTATCAGATGTTTTTTACTAAATAAATACGGAATTTCTTTCGAACTTTTCACAAAATGGCGGTCGATATTTGTTTAACATTTATCAAATTGTTTCGCAAGATTGCCAATTGTAAATTGGCAAACAATGGAAAATTAAACATATTTAATGGTTGGAAATCGTGCGACAAATCCTCGCCTCGTGAAGACCGCAAAATATAATCGAACAGCCTTCCAAACAGGTGCCCGTTTTGTTCGTTTTAAATCCGAAAGACTTCCGAAGAGTTTCATCGTAGCAAACAGTTCCATTCGACACAAAAGAGTTTTAAAATGATAAAAAATATTGTATACGCAGTTATTACCTCTTGTTTATTTCAATTTATTTCTCAAATCACAAAACGTGTTCTAATAGTAGAACGGGAAGGCCCTATCACTAGATAATTAAGTAAACAATATGGCTGTCCGCGATTCAGTAACACTAGATGGATCGAGGAAAGACGCAAAATATAAGCTGTTTTACGGTTTAAAATTATATCTTTTTTTGAGTAATTTATATCATGATGCATGTAGCCAGGTTGCACTTTGTTGTGTCTGTAATTATTTTATGACATCTCTGTCAAAAATGTCGTCTGCTTCTGATGAAATTGATGGTTTTAATGCAGCTGAGGTTCAGTAAGCTGAAGCTATGCTTCGAAGGCTACTGCAATAAAAAGGTATAAGGGATGATGATACTGATGCTGATGGTAAATAAGTTCTAAAAAAATCTGATACTGACGGTTTCCCTGGCCCGGAAGGTGATGCCCAGTTGAATAATGTTTGGCATGATGACTTTGTGTATCATAAAAGAGGTTTTTCTCAACTTTTAAATCCATAGCACTATGTACAGGGCCAATAACGAAAATGGGGCAATAGAAAGATCCTCTTCACCTCTTTAAATTGCAGCAGTCATTCAATTTCTAGTCACAACAACTGACCGGTATACCCAGTTACAAAAAGTTTTGCATCCAAATGAAAAAAAATCATGGTCTAGTCCAACAATACGTGAGATGAGTGCTTTTCTTGGGCTCTGTTTCATGATGGGAATTTGGTCGTAAACCTTTAATAAAGATCTATTGGTCGACTGATTCATTTCTTCGTTCTACTTTATTTTCACAAAGTATGAGCAGAGATTACAGTTCAGACAAAATATGCCTAAACAAAACTTATAAATGGGAAGTAAAAGCATGGGTCAACCATTTTCCTCATTTATTCCGGTAGAAATTGAAACCAACAAGAAAATCTTTGGTAAAAGGGTGTCTAAAGAATTCAAATTTGACTAACAAGGGTTATCATGTTTATACCGATTACTGTTTTACCAGCTCTAAATTTTTTCTCTGATTTGTATGAAAATGTTGGAACGTCAGCTTGAAGCACTGTGAAATTCAACAAAACAGGTCACCCTAGAGACATAATGTGCAAAATAAAAACTGTTTGCATTAATGAGAGAGGTGATGTGAAATTTCGGTCAAAGGGATGTCTTGTTGGAAGGACAAGAACATTATCTACATGTTGTCCACTATATATGACAATGGAACATGAGCGGTTCAAAGCACAGTATGAATTGATGATTAGTTGATGAAGTACGTAAGACCACACCGAACAAAATTAAAATAGATCACTTAAATATTAATAGTCTTAGAAACAAATATGATGAGGTTAGAACAATGTTAACTGATAACATTAGAAACAAAATTGGACAGCTCTTTCAGAGAATCTCTTTTTGACGCTGATGGGTTCTAGCTCCAGTGCAAAGTCAGAGATAAACATGGCGGAGGCCTGGCAGTCTGGATAAGGGGAATATTCCACCCAGGAGACGTAAAATGAACAACTTGGTATCTTGGTGTATGATGTAATGCTTGATAGTATGAAATGACTAATTTATGGTGTCTACAAACTACCATCAATGCAAAATGACACATTAGTAAAATTATAGACCGAGGTATTCACCATTGTGAAAATAATATTGTTGTAGGAGATATCAACTACGACATGACTGCTGTAGATAAATCGCAAACTCTGTTCGACCTCTGCAAATTGTGTAATATGAATAACCTAATATCAGAACCATTCTGTTATAAAAGTAATTGTTATCCTTCTTTAGTGGAGGTATTTGTTTATTTTTACAAATAAGCTAAACATTTATGAAAAACCAATTAAGAGCAATACTTGTATAAGTGATTGTCACCACCTAGTATCTACATTTAATATCTAAAATTTAATATGTCAATTCTAAAACCTCAGAATTGCACATATAGAAATTTCCAAAAAGTTGATATGAATAGTTATCAGGAGGATTCACCAAAAAATATAATATAACCTCTTCATGAATATCAACCAAACATTGATGTGAATGAGCAATACAATATTTCACAGATGACTTATCTCGGATAGAAGATAAACATGCATTTATCAAATCTAGGCTTCATAGGAAACAAACTGTACCCTACATGAATTCAGAGATTAGAAAAGCAAATTATCAGATACAAATGCTGAGAAACAAATTTGAAAAATTTAGAACAAATTGTAATGGGGAGAAATTCAGAAAACAAAGAAATTAGTGACAAAGTTAAAAAGAAAGTCAATTCAGCTGTACTTTTTAAAGAGTTCTGCTGGTGGTTAGAAATCCAGGATTTCTGACCACCAATAAAACCATTTTTGTCTAAAAAAGAAAATCAGGTCAGCAAAACAGTATACTGAAATGTAAAAATAGTATTAAAAATAAACGTACAAAGGTATATGACACTTTTAATAATTTCTTGTAAATGACGCACAAGATATGAGAAAAGGAGTTTCATATAACCCAAAAACATATCCAAGCATAAAAGCAATAAAAAACAAACCAAGCATCCCGGCAGAATCAAATGGTTTTTTTTCAAAGTCTAAAAACATTAAAAGACTCGGGATTTTCAGTAACCAAATTATGAAGAGGTATCTGAAATAATATCAAAAATTGATGTCAAAAAAGCAACTGGAGTTGACAACATTTCAGCAATATTATTGAAGGCAGGTGCCTCTGTTTTAATTTCTTATATAACAACTCTTTTCAAATCTTCTTTTAAACGTGGTTTGTTTCCTGATAAATTGAAACTTCACCAAGTGACAACATTGTTCAAAATGAACCTCTAGAAGTAAAACAAAAACACCGTCCAGTAAGTATACTGTCAATATTTTCAAAGATATTTGAAAATATTATATCAAATCAATTATCTGAGTATTTTGATAGTTTTTTTCACAGTTTCTTAGTGCACTTAGAAAAGGGCATTGTTGCCAAACAACATTATTAAGATTGTTAGAAGATTGGAAAGCAGCATTAGATAAAAAAATCTATTTCATAGCAACAGTATTAATGGATTTGTTAAAGGCATTTTACTGTCTTCCTCGTGAGATCTTATTGTGTAAATTATAAGCATATGGTTAATCTGGGTCACCAGTCATTCTTTTGAAAAAAATTTTATCTAATAGCATGCAACAAATTAAAATAGAAGGTATTGTGCGCCAATGAGCATGCATTAGTTAATGTGTTCCACAATAGACCATACTTGGTCCTTTGCTATTATACAGTTATGCAGATGACAATACATTAGTTTTTGCTTATCCCGACAATGCTTTAATTGATACTTTAGGAGAAGAATGTCTTACTTTAACAGTCTGCTTTAAAATAAACTGTATGCAAGCTAATGCTGACAAGTTTCAGGCTCTGGCAGCAGGAAACAAAACTCACAAAAATAATCCGGTATTCAATATAGACGCTGCCAATATATCATGTGATGAAATCGTAAACTTTCTTGGTTTAAATATTAATAATGAACTGAATTTTAGTAGTCACATAAGGAGCTTGTGACGAAAGGATTCACAGATATTTCATGTTTTAAAACATATTGGCTCATATTTCTCTCGGCTTAATAAATTAACAATTTTTCACACTTTCATATTATCTAACTTTTACTTTTGCCCTTTGACTTGATATTTTTGTTCCAAAACTAACACAATAACGCTAGAAAAAATTCAAGAGCGTGCACTTTGGTTTTTGTACAATGACTATGCCAGATTTTATTACTGCAAACATTCCATCCCTTCACATTAGAAGTATGAGAATAATGGCAATAGAAACATTCAAAATTTTGCATAGAATTGCTCCTCCCTGTCTTGATAATATGGTTCATTTTAAAAATAGTAATTACAGTTTTCGATATTCTAATATTGTAGATATACCCAGAGTTCGTACAATATTTGGAAAACGGGCATTCAGATATAGTGCTGCAGTTATTTGGAATGACTTACCCGAGGATATCAGAATTTTAATCAATTTACAAATCTTTAACAGTCCTGAAACGGAAACATCTGTAGTTACGATATGTTCGTCTTAATTCTTGTGTCTGGTAATATCAGATATGTTGTTTCAATCCAGCTTTAAAATTTTTATTCATCTGCATGCTTTTTAAAAAAAAAAACATATTTTTGTGTTACTGCTAGTGCTTTGTTGTTAACCATATGTGTTTTTGTTTTTTGTTTTTTTGCTTATTAATATGCATGCCTTTCATTTTATAGTAATACTTATCTTAAGCTTTGTATACATACATGCATGTGTGCTGTTTATTTATATATTTCGGCATAAAGCTTTTCAAAGCTTGTGTTTGTCTATTTGTGTACATACTGACTCTCAATTAAACTTGTCTTATTTCCTATTGTTATTATAATCACGGGCCAACCAATACTTTGAATAGCATCACTGATACTTGTTCTTTTTCCCTGTTAATGTCAATTGCATTAAGTGTAAAGAAAAATTCCATTTAGCTGGGATATCAATTGTGACTTTTGGAAAATGGCACCCCTAACTCCTTCATGCTACGACGCATTTTGAATTAATTCTCTAAGGCGACGTAGCTGCAATGATTAACTCGGCACTGGAAGTTCGCCAAAAAATATTGATTCAGGGTTGAAAGTGTTAAACGATGTTAAAAGGTAACGAAAGTATTTAAGTCTATTACTGCTCTCCATAGTGACGGTTCATTTTATGAAATGGCAGCAATGTCTCTGTCTGTCTATCATAAGGTTAAAAATAAAGATTTACTGTTCATGTTTAAGAAAGGTTTAAATTTCATGTTTGCTGAAATACTTAATGTTGCAAAATACATCGTTTCAGAAAATTTAAAATGAGGTTCGTTTGACAGTAGAATTGAAATAATCTCACAACTCTGTATTAACAGATAATTTAACAGAAAGTCCCGTCTCCGGCAAATGAAAGTAAACACAAATCAACCGCGGTTAGGACATATTAGTTCGTAATTGGCATGTAGAAATAAATAAATGAATAGATATACAATATGATTGCAAAGATCCAGAGATATAATATAAGATGGAGTAATCAAAATGGTAATCAATAAGAATTTAACCTTTGACCTTAGGAGCACTGAGAGCCTAATTTCAGTCGAACAGAAATTAGCCTGTAATATTGAGTGAGGATCTTTACTAGATTTGTATCTTAAAAAAAAACAAAACAAAGTGTTTATCCTTTTAAGTAGCGGTCTTTATAAAACAAAATCAGACATGCGCGTCAAAAACCAAACAAAGTTAGTTTTATTTCTTGTTCAGAAACAGTAACTGATTACATAACCAATCTTAGTTTTTTATATGGTTGTTGTGTTTTCGACATAAAAAATATATAGATTGTACATGAAATTTGCTCTTTGCAAGAGTTATCGTTATTGATGTCGTTTCATTTGGTTGATTTTAGTGGGAGATAAATGTATAGTTTTCTAAAAAGCGCAGATCTAAATGCAGAAATGGTTATCGTTATGTGAATATATAGCATATGTAGACCGCATCATTTGTTTGGTGTTTTTTTTCTACACCAAAAATCACTTTACCGTAGGCAGTGGCTAAATTTTCTGTGGACTTGTACTTAAGCACACATCTTTTAGTTTTGTTGATTTGTGTAGAAAAATAAGTCCTAGTTGATGTAAACATATAAATGTATAATCATAAAAAAATCCAAAACATTCAACTTCGTCCTTTGAAAGGATACATCTGCGTCATATTTTTGTACAGTAATATTTTATGAATTGAACGTCAAATCAATTTTGTCTAGATACGGTACAGATTGATTCACAGTCTTTACACAATTGTAAAAGTATAAACATTTCTTGCGCCAAATTCACACATTGTATATCAATCACAGCAACCTCTTCGAACTTAAGTTAATGAGTTTACTTTCACTCGTCGTTGCATCTTACCGTGTTCGTATGTTTTTATATCAAAGAGTAATTATAAGTTATATATTTCAACATATAGCAGCAGTTAAATACAAATACAAATGCCAGACAACAATAATGTTTTATTAGTGCTGTGGACAGGTATCAAAAAGTGCGTTAGTTTTCGAGTTTAATGGGCCTAGAGGGTATACGGCTATATTATATGTCAATGGAAAGATAAATCAATGCAGTTTTTGAATATCCTTCTTTTTAAACTGAAAAGTGGTAGAATTTTCAGCCATTTTCCATTAACTAGAGGTGGGGTCTAAGATCAAATTTACCCAATACCCTTTGATAAGTAATTTAAGTGAAATAATTTATTGTAGGTATTAGAAAACAAGTAACATGTAAAAGTCACATGTATAGAATTTCAAAAATGGTCCATGCTCCCAGTTTTTACTGGAGTCCGAGTTGCTCATTGGCTTTTCTTTACTTTGAATGTAGGATTTTAGTTACTTTATGTTCTTTGTTGTGTATGTCTGTTTTCCATGTCTGGTCTTTGTCCCTGGATTGCATTCTTTTGATGACCCTATAGCCTTGGTTCCCATGATTACTCTTTCAAATAAAATCGGCCTTTACTATCATATAGACTGCGGAAAAGTTTCCAAGTTATGAATTGCTTATTTCCGATTCCTAGATTTTACAGCATCTTCGTTAGGCCAGGGTTACGGTCATGCCCCTTCAATTGTGTGAAGGGAGGGACAAGACCGTAACCCTAGGGTAGCAAAGTTTTACAGTTGTGATCCCATATTCAATTTAATTCTTTTTGGTATTTAGATTATAACAAAACAGAGTCAGTGTGAACTATAAATTGGCTCACTTATTCATTGTATGCGTGACTCATACATGCTTACTGCCCGAAAATTAAAACCATGATATTGTAATTGTTCAAAACAACTTCCCTACTTTGTCAAAATATGACAATAGAAGTAACGCACAATTCAATGCACAAATCACTTACTACAACTGCTCTGTACATGTAAGTTTAGGACAACTTATAGACAGTAAATATAGATTGTTTCCATGTTTTTAAACGTCTTGATCACAGCCCTTCTTTTTTTAATATTCTTGATCCGCCCCTGGCCTGGACAGTGATGTTTCCTTTGAACTAATATTCTATAACAACTATGTTACCATTGTGTCCTATTCATACGACTACATAAACTGGAGTCTTTTTGAGAGGTAAAGCAAATCTTAGAAGATTTTATTGCATCTGAGCTTCTTTCTTCTTTTTGTGTTAGAATTTTTACAAGGAATCTAGGTTTTTTTATCAACTCGTTTAGTATAATCCGTTCAGAGCAGCGGCGGATCCAGAGGGGGTGCATGGGATATTGTCATTTTCATTTGTAAAATTGACAAAAATGAGTAATAATATCCTAGTACACACACACAACCTTTTCTGATGAACCCCGTCCTTTTCACATTATGGATATTTCATTACAAGCATCAGTCTGGCGCACAGTTAAACATCATAAGACATAAATATTGTGACAACATGCATTTGCATGTTTGCACATGCTTCACTGCAAAGTTCACACTTTATGTTTTGTCAACTTTATTACGAAATCCAGCCTTACCATAAACCCCCAAGTTTTTTTTGTACATTTTTGTTTGAGAATCCTGATACATGGTTAAATCTTTAAGGTTTTATTTGAAGTCCAATCATATAAAGACAAATGAAACAAATACAAAAAAAAAATATGTATGATTTTTGTATGTGCAAAATTAAATTTCAAAACCTGAAGTCTTTTAATCAAAACGTACATGTGTCTCTGTCAAACAAATTGTCCGGAAACGATTCCGTGTTATACAATTTTAGTACAATTAATAGTTCAAATATGTGGAAATTTGCAACTTCAAACTCATTTTGCAAAGCACATGTTGCAGATCGAATCGAGAACGTTGAGTTTATTTTATTTGTTATTTAGTAACGAATATTTAGATATACATTGTAATTTTCTACGGTGTCTTATTATCTCTTAATCATTGAAAAAGCGCTAAAATGAAACCAATTTTAGGGTCACTTTTGTTATGTGGTTAATAGTCAACTTTTGACACATTCATGAAATTCTATACATATGATCTTTACATATTACTTGTTTTCCGTTACGTACAATGAACGATTTCACTTAAATCACTTATCAAAGTGTATTGGGGTCGACTGATCCTTGACCCCTCCTCTAATTAATGGAAAACCGCAGAACACTCTACCATCTTTCTGTTAAAAAAGAATGATATTAAAAAAATACATTGAATTATCTTTCCATTGACATATGATACGGCCATATACCCTCAAGGCCCATTAAAGTTCAAAAAATCCTCAGCCGTCCGCAGCACCACATAAGGTTAAAATCCTGAACATTGAAGGTTCTTCACTGAGGTCTTATTTTCATTGATATAGATTTTAAAGCATCAAAATTTCTAAAACCTCTCCAGTGGATTGAGTCGATTCCTGAATATCCAGCCGATTTATACAATCCGTTTGGATTAGAGGCAGTACAACCTCTATACCACCAACCTCCCATACGGCTGTCCCTAGCACAGTGTAAACTCATCGACACATCATTGTCTTTGTCTGGCGTCGAAAACATCATACCGTTTAGTGTGTAGATGTTACCGTCCATATTATTTCCTGGAAGTAAGAAACATTAAGAAGATATGTAGGCGATTTCTTTCATATTAGAGAGGAACAGAATTCCTACAAACCAGTCAGTCCAACTACAACAGAGAAATAATATTTCTATTTATTTTCCTATTCAAATATTCTTAAATGAAAATGGTAAATAAAGATAAGTACAGTTAAATTTTTCAATAATTTCTGTGTTCGAATTTCATACTTATAGAGTAATCAACACTCAAAATGCATTCTATAAATTTCATTTTCTATGTTCATTTTGATTCTTTAAACAGCATCAGGATTATTTTTTTTCATATCACAATCGTAAACTCGAATATTTTTTTTTGTTTGCTTTTTTTTTCACCAGGAATCAGCCTGGTTCTTATGAATTTATAAACTGAACGTTTTATCATGAAATTTATAAATGTTGTATTTAACTAACTCAAGGCTTGCATCTGAAAAAATGTTTGTAAAAAAATCAGTGGATTTCATTCACAAGAGTAATCGAGGGAACCAAGATTCTAGAGGAAATCAAATGACTGTAATCCTGGGACAAACACCATACAGAGAAGGAAATAGACAAACACAACAAAGAACGTAAAATAACTAAAATTATACACACAAAGTATTAAAATCGTTTAGTTAGATTCTTTAACCTCAGTTTCCGCTATATAGATGACGTGTTATCGTTAAAAAATCCTAGTTTCGGGAATTTTATACATAGCATATATCCCAGAGACCTTGAGGTAAAGGATACTACAGACACGATGAAGTTAGCCTCATATCTTGATCTACACTTTGAGATAGATGATAAAGGAATATTATTGACCTAACCTTATGACAAACGCGACGCCTTTTTATTTCAACTTTCTTTTCATATGTGGCAACATCCCTTCAGCACTTACATTTTCATATCACAGCTAATGTGCCAGAGCTTGCTGTAACTACGTAGACATTTTGTATCGCTCTAGTTTTCTTACAATTAGCCTCTGGAACAGGGTTATGTTGCTACAAGATTGAAGTCATCGATTGAAGTCATCTCACCAAAAGCTTTATGGTCGTCATCATGAACTCGTTGATAGTAACGGTGTATTCATTTACACCATAAAAATTGGTTGTTTCAGTGTGTCATAGTTTCTTTTCCTCTTTTGTCTACCCTTGACTTGATTTTTTATGAGCAACTCAGTGATTGTTTCTAGAAAAGCAGAAGACGTTTACACCACTGATGCACATGGTCCATGCTTCCAATTTTTAGAGGAGTCCGAGTTGCTTATTTACTTTTGTTACTTTGTGTGTGTTACTTGGGCTATTTTATGCAATTTGTTATGTGTGTCCGTTTTCCATGTCTGATCTTTGTTCCTGGATTACATTCTTTCAATTTTCGCTAGAATCTTGGTTCTCTTGATTACTCTTTTAAAATTCCATTATGACTTCATATTGTTGCGGAAGTTGGAGACAAACCCTATCCATAATCTTGCAGAGTTATTTGAGAGTCATAAGTACATATATCAAATCCTTAATTACTATTTTGGAACACATCTTCCATGTAGCTCCCTCCGAGAGCATATTTTTTATGCTTAAGATTTTTCTAAAAGATCATACCAGCTGTTCCCGTGTAACCACCAATCGTTAGCCTATATTTCGAATCTTCATCACCAATTGTAAACTTTGTATACTCAGCCCATGCAGTAGCTCCATCAAACGCTTCTATGTCTATTCTCAGACTGTAATTTTTAGAGTTCAAAATAGCGTATAGATTCTCATTCCCTTTGTAAAATAAAACAAATATGATTTAATAAAATGCACAAGTACACATTGAGTAATTTCCAAAATGGATTCTGAACAAAATGAGACATTACATAATTTTAGTTTTGATCTACAATAAATTAATATTGATTATTTGAGAAAATTAAATAAAAATCAAAACCTACCGAAGCCATTCATTACCATGTTACTAAAATCTATCAATCTCAGTACACACGGAAATTCACATAGATTTTTATTAATTTCAAGGAAACAATCTAACTTTTAGTGGCAGCTTTTTTTGTACAAAGAAAGCATGATTCCAAAACCATATCGTATACCAAACTTACTTAATATTCCAAAGCCAGTTCACGTAACATGTGACAGCTCACTGAAATCATCTATTGAATAGTTCTTTTTCATATTTACGGAATGCAAGCCAATTTAGTACGTTTTTTTTTTCAAAAGGACATAACCCACCAAGACATGACAACCTAGTAGTCCTTTTGGTCATATTGGGGAAAAGAAGAACAGTAAGCATTTTCCCTTGAAACTAAAACTATTGTCATTTCGGTAAGAATCAAAATGGCTTGAAATAAATTATTTAAAAGTATCCAAGTACTTACCACAACTTCAATAAATCAAACATTTGAATTTAAAGGCTAATGCTGTTCATTACCCCAATCGGACAGTCGACCAGTCTATCGGGCTGGAGAATAACTTTCCTTTGTTTCAAATTTTAGAAAACAAAGTCAAAGTTGGGAATATGCAAAAAAGACATCATTAGTCACTATGGAGCTTACTCTCTGTGGTCATTAAGGGGGTGAGGAGGGGCTAACGTTGAATGATATTGAATTAACGATATATATAATAGGGTATGGTTGCAATTACAGTTACAAAACCAAAAAAATCTTTGGATACGCTAATGGGAAAATCACTTAGTATATTTTTATTGCATAGTAAACTAAAAATTTTCAGGATGGTTTCGTAATTCAGTGTGCCTCATGTATATTTTCCTCAAATAAGTTATAATTGCATGTATCAAAATCTTGGGAAGAACTTTTTAAAGAGATGGGAAAACAGTATTTTGTTAATTGTAAACTGATTTCACCGAAAATGTTTTCATTCTATCACATTTTGAAACTCCAAACTGGCACATTTTTACATGTAATGGAAAAAAGACTCCGACCATCGGCAGTTTAACTGTAAGAGTGACATAAATAGAAGATGTCTTCTAGAAAAGCAGACCACGCTTACCCTATCGCTGCACCCGATCCATGCTGCCAGTTTTTAGTGGAGTTCGAGTTGCTCATTTAATCAAGTTACTTTGTATATTTTATTTTAGTTATTTTATGTTCTTTGTTGTGTTTATCTGTTTTCCATATCTTGTCCTTTTTCCTGGTTTAAATTCTTTTGATTTCCGCTAGAATATAGGTTTCTTGATTACTCTTTTAAAATGATCACAGAAATGAAACTTCATGGTTACTTATTCAATAGATGAGTTCACTTGGCAAAACATGTATCTATTCCAGTTCAACATGTTCAAAGGCCAAATTGAATTAAATACAAATTGAATACACTATAGTATATGGAACATGCGGTGATAAATATGGTCAAGGGTAGAGGTCCATAGACAAATAGTTGCTCTAAGCGTTCTTTAAACGTTTTGTTTTTCATTAGCGGAAAACCTGGTGTTCCAAAAAATAAATCGTATACAAATTCATTATATGCAGTAGTAAATATTTGAAATACTTTGTATGTGACAATGTAGTAATGAATAAGAAAATTGATTAGTCGTTGTGAGTATTATATCATAATGTTTTGTTGATAAGTATTAAGTAAATATAAAAAATGCTGTATCTACAGTTTAGTTTGAGGAACATCAGATAAATAACTAGACTTCAAATTCAAGTACCTTTTTCTTTCAAAGAATATTTCAAATGTGTTTTCCTGGTTTACACTTACTGTTTTTATACATATTTCCAATATATATATATATATATATATATATATATATATATATATATATATATATATATATATATATATATATATATATATATATGATTGGTGTTTTTTCTGAATATACAACTCACTTTTACACTTAAATATTTATTTGATTTTATAAACGTTAAAATATGTTTTGTATACTATCAGAACAGAAAATGAATTATCGTTTCAACTCTTTCAATAATTAACGATATACTCGAACGAACAAGATATATATCTTTCGTTTTGAAGGAAATATTCGAAAGGTGATGAGGTCTATTTGTAGAAAAAAATTAAAGTTTGTTAAAAAATGTCTTGGTTTGTTTTAAAAACCAAATGTACATATTTGACAGCATTTATTTCTTACCAATCCAGAATTCATGATTTTTGTCTCCAAATCCTTCCTTATAGGACAACCAGTCAAGGTAAAAATCTGTTAATCCATCGATTCTCCTTTGTATAAGCTATAGTTTAATAAGCAGAACAAAAACAAAATGTTAAGTTTTGATAAAATATTATATTAACCCTGACCAAAGCCTTAGAAAGAGTTGGCTAGAAATATTGAATTGACCAATGTACCAACTTTACTATATAACTTTAATAGCTTACATATAAGTTAAAGTGAAGGAAATAGAAATGATTTTGATCGATGTCAATGATAACATGTAAAACAAATTTTCATTGAAAATTGTCATGATTTGATTTGATTTACCGTCCATACACCACTTGAAAATTCACAGTAAACGTCAACAGGGAGGGACTCCATTGGTTGGATAGTGAATATTCCACTGGTACTTCCGGTTGGTATCTCATCACAGTCTTGTGGTAAAGTTATGCCTAAACAATTACATTTGTTGGTCATACATATCATATATGAGATGTTTGCTTTATAAACATTATATGCAAAAATATCACACAACTCATATGTGTATCTAAACTTATTTAATAAAAATGATGATTGTGATAATATTCGTGGAAGAATCCAACAAATTAATGTTGAATCACTTGCCATATACCTTACTGAAATTATTCACTTTACTCTTCCTCGAGAATAATTCTTCATTCTCTCCATTTGTCTTTCCAAGTTCCCTCAGCAGCTTTGGTGGTATCTTAAACACACTATTGGCATGCAAGAAAAAAGTTCTCTTTGCACTTGATTGGTGACAAGGGAAGAATTGTAAAGTGGACAGCGCCATCATGACTTATTTTGGCCTCTCTCCAACATTTGGTCAGATAGATAGATATTTTTTTTCTTGCTAAAGAGGTTTCTAGCGACCATTTATTTAATTCACTCATACTGTGTGTAGAGGTTACAGGTTATTCCTAGTTTTTACCTATTCATTATTGAAAACAAATTAAACGTTTTGTAACGAGTTAACAAAATCAATACAACAAATGCATTACTAAATAGACAGAAACCCATTTAACTGCCTACAAAATCACCGAATCTCTCTAAACTTTCTCACAAACATTTTATTATGATATGACAAACTGAAATACACAAAAAACTATCTGAAAACAATATATCGCGGTTTAACACTACTTTTAGTATTGTTCTTACTATAAACAGTTAATTGTTAAAATGAAGCCCTGTAAAAGCTCTTAATTTTCATAAAGGTCGCAACACCCCCACATAACTTTTTTATGCACTCTGTTGATATTCCAAACCCTGGTATTCTTGTCTTCTATTTTGTATTGGAAATTATGTTTTGATGAGCCTAAATGACATGAAAATGATTTTGATTATTTGTTCTAAATAATTTTTATAAGTGGGCTCTATCCCTTGCATTAATGGATTCAAATTCCTTTTCAATAAAGCGCTTTTCTTAATTATTGCGCATAACTACTGCTTCTTCTGTTTTGGACATCATCTCAATTTAACTAAAAATGAAATGACAATGTACTGCAGAAATTTATGGTTCGGTCTTTTTTTCTATTCACTAATAGAACTATTCGCAAGCTAATACTAAAACACTAAAACTTTACTGATAAACAAATACAACAACCAGAATATTACAGCTATGGCGACAACACACAACATTAATTATATAAGAAGGTCAGACGTAGCGAAAGCTGGAATAACAGGTAACCAACAGTTTAGCGTCAATTGTTTGTCTTGAAAGCCAAAATAAACATTTCATGTAGTTTGTCCAGAAACCCAAAATAAACACTTCAGGGAAAGTAGTTTAGTAATGAAAAAGAAAGGTCTGATTATCTGATTAATTGATTGCATCCCAAAGCGGTTATTTATGAACCTTTTGAAATGCCTGAACCAAGTAAGGACCATTGCGGTGGTTTTCCAATTTTCGGTTTTCCCGCTGAAATCGCATTTCCTTTAAGGCTATTTCTTTTGACTTCTGCTTAGATTTTATCAGTTCTGTAATTTTGTTACCCACCATAATGTTTTAAAATCAAAATACCTATTCCAAAAGCTACACTTTCATTTGAATCATGATTCAGAATATAGAGTCTTTATCCAAATATCGTTACTTTGCAACAGCCTTCATACATACAACACTTAATTGTGCTACACAGGTCATGAACATTAACATTACTAATTTCAATTTTGGGAAGTTTTTTAAGGTGCATCACACCAATTTTCCAACGACGTGAGGTTCAATACTGGGTGTGGCAGAAGTGGTTAAACTTTAATATATAATTTTTTTTTAGGAAATTGGTTTTAATCTAAAAGTATAAGACTAAAAATGTTTGAACTCAGTAAACGCTTATTTTTGGTTTGACAAAGTCATCCATCATAAGTCATTCACTTGCATTGTGTCATTGACACTATATAATTACAAGTTAATTTGGAAATATAACAATTATTCAAAGAAAGAACTTTTGATTGATGGTAGACTATATGACTTTGATTGTTAATATCTTATAGGTTTAATTTGAATTTAATAATCGATATAATTTAATTAAATTTTATCAGAAACAATCGACTAACACTTCTCAGATGTGTAATAAAGCAGGCTTTATCATAGCGAAGACAGAAAGACATTGAAACTGCGTGTAACTCTTCCGAGTAAACTAAAAACAAGCACAATAAAAAGCTTGTTTTCCCCTTTTACATGGTAATGATTAATTGTCGCTATACAGTTCGTTTTCAATAATTTTGAAATTCCCTATGACTCCTCAGAAGTAAAAAGTACATTCATAATAGATACATGCTTCAGTTTAGTTGATATTTTGGCGTTCTTGTCGTTTTCATCTTTTAACATTTTTTTATACATAACTATATTTAATGTTGGCAACATAAAAATAGAATAATGCCACTTCAAACGGACACTTTAGTGGATTTTTTTTCCGTTTGGAGGAATTGGAAAATAAATATATGTTAAATGCATAACTGCAATTCTTCAAATACAATTTCATCAAAATCTTTAATTGATTTAAGAAGATTTGTGCTCTCGAAGTGCCCGTATGTACAATATTGAAGCTAAATTAATTCCTTTCAATAAATCAGTTAATTTTGTTATTTTCCTTTCTGTACATATACTTTTGATGCCCAATCTTACTTATATGTACTAGAAAACATGATCCTTTAAGAGGATTTGTGCTAACGTGGTTTCAACATGCAAAATCATTTAACGGGATTATCGCCCTTTAACGCCATCAGACATTAATTAATTAATTAATCATATTTCTTTATGCACGTCGACATATAATGAATAACTTTCGCAAAAATTTCTTGAATGTTATAGGAATAGATGCCCTTACCGAGTTTACAATATTTAATCCTTGAATATGGGTATCTCAATTTGAAAGCATTTAAAGTAATCATATTTTGTCATGTACGGCTACATTCATATGTTTTCCAGCCTTTCAGTTGTTAAGAAGGCGTTGCACTTAAAAGATAGGTGAACAAACGAACGAAAGGACGGTAAGATAGATAGACATGGTGATTACTATAATCTTTGATTTTACAGTAGTCTACGTACAAAGCTATATGACAAACGAGACTATTTTATTTTAAAAATCATAAATTTATCTTTCTTGTGCAGTAATAGAATATTATTGCGTGAGGTTTTTAGCTTCGTGTCGTATAACTCTTTGTATCATATTTTCTCTCATGGATTGAAAATTTGCATCAATTCACTTTGATGAAACTCACCTAAAGGCCAAATTTTGGTTGTAATAAATGTCAAATACTTATTGAACAAATAGTCTTCAGACATGAATAATCATATAGTAATTTGTAAGGGTGTAAAGATGAAAAGAACTCATACCTGTACTTGGTGCCCTTTTTATATGTATAAAACCAGCATCAGTTTTAAGCTGAGGATAACAAACAGAATAAAGATCACAAACTGTTTTACTTTCATCATACGATGCGGAACAACATGTAAAAAACATGCTACAACTCACGGAACAAGCTATTACCGATTCCACATGATGACTTTGAAATACACTTGTATTGTACTTAATTCCCTCATTATATGTTAACACGAAGTTATTTTCGTATTTGTGACATTTCACACCGTATCCCAACCGAAAAACTAGAAAACGTGTAAAAAGAAACTTGAATAAATGATCCATTCGCAAAACAGTAGATATGCTAGACGTTGCCTTTGCAACCACGATTTCCTTTAATACAAAATGTTTATTGGCTATGTCTCGTGATGCTGAAAATGTTATGTACGTTTTTTGTAGACATAGTTTGAAAGCCAATAATTAATAGAGAAAATTCTATATATATAAACATAGACAACAAACATAAACGGAACAGAGATCAAACTTATTTTTTTCTTATTTAATAAGAAAATATGTTCAATCATTGACACAGTCTCCGCGCTGACACTTTTTACAATAGTGTACACCCAATGCACTTTTGTAGTTATAATAAACATACAACTATTCAACAAAATGTAAAACCTTAGAATGATGAAAAACGGCAATTTTACAGGTTTGATTTGTCAGGATAAAAGTTGTTCCGTTTTTATTTGTCCTTTCTTAATGTCGGAAGTATTATAGGTAACATCTCGTATATATTACAAATAAGATATTGTTTTCAGTTCTAACCAATCCTGAAAAATCTTGATAAGAAAGAATTAAATGAGGACTCAGGAGGGACAAAGATCACATTTCATATTTTTTGTTCAAAGACGCTCAGAGATGGGAATGGCCACAAAAGATTAAGGAAATTCAGAGGTTTCATTTCTATATTCATTTTCTTTTTTAACATTCATAACAATATTCCCCATTAGGTTGCAAAGAATTGGGAATGGTTGCAATCGAGTTGGGAATTAAGAGTGGTCGCGATCAATTCGTGGGAGGATAGAGGTCTCATTTCAACGTTGATTTACATATCGCCATTTACCATATAAAAACGTGTGTAGATAGATTCCAGAAGTAGACTGAGTAAATTGTACACTAAGACCAAGTTCATGAAAAGCTAGGGGGAATGAGGTCACTTTGAGACTCTTTTGCAATGTGTTACTTTGAGACTTCAGTCAGTTTACCCAAATCAGCCTTTAAAAGAGAAAATGCTATACATGTAGGGACTAAAATAACCAATGGTCAAGAACCCGTTATTCCTAGCATCGTTTTGCAAAAGAGCTTACAATTACTTCACACTCTCTTTCGAATACGTAGACATGTTGTGTTCATGACTTCTATTCAAGGGCGTGTTTTGTGAGTTACACATGTCAAAACGAGGTTTTCTTTTTACACTTAAGGTAAAATCTAATCAGTAATGTTAATACATTTTCAGTCTGAAAAGAGAAAAGCGGACAACGTACAAATTCTAAACAGAATCATTGTTTTCTTATTTAAAAAGTGGTTCTAGATGATTTGTTTCCTTTTATCTAGAAATATGGTCACTATTTAATCATGATAATTTTATAAATATATCTCCAATGAAAGTGTCCATGAGATTCTCTTTCGACAATCACTTTTGCATCTCGTGCCACTTATGATGTTACACTTTGGCAACGTAATTGATGGAGTTTACAACCCTTATTTCATTGGACGAAAGCGATAACAACCGTGAAATTCAAGGCTATATTATCGGCATTCGAGTATTTTATCGACCATTATATGAAATGATACAAAAATTAACTTATTGTTATATTGCCATTTTGATATTGAGTTGAGCATTTGCAAAATGCATGATTTCTTCTGAGAAAATCAATAATTTTCAAAATTGGTTCATAAATGTATCAATAAATGTGTTTTGTTCATAATTCACTGGTTATATGTCCTTGATTAGTAAGAATATACATTAGAAGAAGGTCATAGTCCTCGGTATTGCTTCATTACAGTCTTTCTTGTGCCACTATTGAAGACCTTGGAAATATGACTGGTCCATTATAAAAAAAACAACAGTTAATTAATACTATAAAAATATAACTAATTATTCCGCAGTTTCACTGCAAACATCATACCTATTGCAGTTGTATGCAATTTAATAAATACATTTGATGTTTTCACAGTTATTGGCATCTTTGTAATTGCCATATTATTGACATAAAACAACGAAAAGAAGAATTTAAAGAATCTATAATTATATAGTTGTAATGTACACGATGTGTTTGAATTATTAAATGTTATCTAATCTTAATGATGCGCTGTTCATTTAAAGATCCAATATGAATTTTATTTTCTTTGAGAACAAATATGATAACATTAAACATTCGTGTTTATTGTTTAACCTTACTGGTAACAATGGGCTTTGAAGAGAATACACAAAGAGCAGATTCTCTGGGGTACATATGTCTTATATACGAAGAACCGTTTATATTAACAAAAATTCAAACAGTATTAATTTGAGGAAAATAATGGCAGGAAAGTACGACCAAAATATTTTTTCGTCCTTTTTCACAATGTTTTTTTCGTCATTTGAATGAAGATTTTCCTTTGATGTTTTAAGAATAAACAAAAGTAGACCATGTAAATAAAAGTGTTGTTTGATATTGCATGAAAGTTCACATACTCCCATACAACACAATTGATAAACAGCCATGCGCTATCCAATTTCATTACAATAAATACTCAGAGAAAATTCCGTCTTTAAAAATAAAATAATTGTGACCTCTGAATTTGAACTAGGGCTACTTTTTCTCCTGCTTATAACCGCTACCAAAAAGGCAATTTCAATGAAATTTTATAATGTGAAGAAAGTACATTGATAAAGCAATAAATTCATGTATCGCTATTTTGTTTCCTACAGAACGTACTGAATTGAGCAAGAAAAAAAAATCATTGATTCATTACTGTTACTTTTAAACAGAAACTCGATGATTTCACAAAATAGACATAAAAAACCAAAAAAATAAATAAATAAATAAATAAATAGATAAATGAATGAATAAAAAAAAAGATAAATAATAATAATAATAATAATAATAATAATAATAATAATAATAATAATAATAATAATAAATGAACAACAATTCGTTACATTTCGGTATCTTTAACTGTAGGAAGATCCGATCGCTTTGTTTAAGTTCCTAGACCCTACGTCGGCAACTCTTTTATACGGAATTTAAGTATGCATCGAAAAATAACAAATCTCAAGTCTCTTTTATCAAAACACTTCTTGTCTTTCATGTTCATATCTTTGCAGTATCTCAATAATCCACAAATTATAAAGTATAACAACTTATGTGGATATTCTTCACTCTGGTCCGATCAGAGCATTTTTCAAGGAATATCAAACGACCCAATGCCTTACATGTCAATAGCTTAGTAGATATTCATATAATTTCTGAAAGTGGGATCAAGTTATGACAGTCTAATATCATCTTTTATTTTTGCCGTAACGTTTGCAAATTCAATATCTACTTCATTGTTTTGAAAGACATGGAAAAAACAAGTCACCTTTTTTTGTTTTTGGACTTAACAAAAATAAACATATATTTGTCAACATATTGGAGTATCAATGCTTACATGAGAAAGCAACAAATCATCTATTTCAAGCACGTCTGAAAGCGGGAGCGAGGGATAGGCTTTGCTTGGATCATCGTACGATTTCGAAATGAAGCTGGACTGGTTGCTGAAGGCAGATATTCACCACCAAACGAGTGCACGAGTTTCTTGTGTCAGTATTTTTGCATTGGTTAGGTAATGATTAATTGGTAAGCACAAATCATATCACAAATTATATGTAGCACAGATTTACTGAACAGATAAATACTAACTAAAAAGTAATAACTATATATTTGAATTTTTTTTAATTATTTTTTGCTTTTCCTTCTTTCTTTATTTACATAGTTTTCCTTTCCTCGTTTGTCTAAACCGGACTTGACTTTTTATGAGCAACTCGGCGGGTGTTTCTAGAAAAGAAGACGCTTACCCTCGGGTACACCTGGTCCATGCTCTTAGTTTTTAGTGGAGTCCGAGTTGCTCATTTGCTTTTGGTAATTTATATATGAGATTTTATTTACTTAATGGCATGTTCTTTGTTGTGTATGTCTGTTTTCCATGTCTGGTCTTTGTCCCTGGATTACATTCTTCTGTAAACTTGGTTCCCTTGATAATCCTTTATATGACACACTTTGCGTCGAATGTTTAACTGATTACAAAGTTTCGAGGCCTGTGTTAAAGCCAATGTCTTTGATTAATTGAAATAAATAATTCAGTTGTATATTTTAAAACAGTTTTAATTTGTATTATCATTTCTATATAGTACTTATTGATCTAACAAAGTCATATAATTTTGATATTTTTAAACTGAAAGCAATCACTATAAACTTGGTCCACTGCCTTTTCAAATTGTAAACATAATTGAATGATTGTTTATGTAACTCAAATCGTTATCTATTTGGAATCCTGAGCATATTTAGATTGAAAAATTCTTATAGCTTACTGAATAATTAATTATAAATTTAGTCTTCCCGTTTTATTCAGTGTTTCATCACTTTGATTTTTTATTAAACCTTATGAACACATCTGGTTTTAGGTTAGAAAATAATTTAAAACCATAATAAGGTTTATCAATTGAAAAACATAACAAATGAAGAGTGTCTTACTTTCAGTCGCCTCCTTTCCGCTCGACTTGTCAGCTTACTGGAAAAAAATAGAAGAAAATGTGATTTACGATTAAAATATGCAGATAATTCTAAAAACCAAGTAAGCGTACAAGATTTTCATGTATGCCATTACTCAGGGGCTCTTTGAACAATCTTTAAGGCTCAGTGATTTGAAAAAAAAATTACTGCAGAAAATTTAGCACTGATGTCATTTCCCAAATTGTCTTGTTTACGTTTTTGGTTCCTTGTAGCATTTGTTCTATAATAAACTTCTGTCATGGAGACCATCTAAGATTTTTAAAATTATACAATTATCTTTGCGAACTAAAATAGCGAATATTTAAATCCATGTAGAGAAAAAATCACTGTTGAGTCATCTGACCCATCCCAAATCGATTGCAACCATTTTCAACTTTTTGCAACCTAAAATGGCAAATATAAAAAATTATGTTGAAAGAAGAAATGAATGTTAAAATGTGACCTTGGTTTCGAACATAGCGAAGAAAAGATGTTTCTGGATTTGGTTAAAGTTTAAAAGTTAAAAAAAGTATTAGTAAAGCATATTAATCAAAATTTCTTTATAATAATTTCGATTTTTTATTGAGATATAAAAAAAGCCCTCCGTTGACTTGATGAATGTATGAAGATTCCAATTTAACGCATCAATACAGCATTTACTCTTCTCATAATTTTATTGTGACATTTAAACATTATTCATAATTTTCTTATTTCTCCCTCCTTCTTTTTACAGCACTAAGGGGTGATTATATAATATCACGTGGTCTTTGTCTTCTAAATGTGAATGGTCAAATATTTTGTTCTTAGTAACGTCAAAGTCACTCAGTTTCACTTTAATCAAAGTTACAATTTTTTTTCAGTTTACATTTGACATTTCTTTGTTCTGCAGTGTTTTTAGTAATATCTGTAGAGTGTTCATCAATACATAGATTTTCCATTTTTGTTAGTAAAAAGTAGAATGCATTCTCGAATTACTTTCTGTTTAATAAAATGCTTCCTTGAAGCACTGTGGTAGTTTTGCATATATCTAGGGGTTTTCGTACGGTGAAAGATAAGCGTTGGCGAATTATCCAAGAAATTACAAAAAAAAATGTTCAATACAAAAATTAATAAAAACACAGAAATAAAAAACGAATTCCACAAACTGTGATATAGAAATAGAAATGAATACATTAAATGAAGCTGATATTTGGATGTATGCATTTTAGAATAAATTATTGAATTATTATATCACAATTTTCTGTCTAGAAAGCGTTTGTCGAGTGTACTTGTTCAAACTTACAATTATTGTTGAAATAGTTATTTATTGTTTTGTTTAAAAAAATCTTTTTCTAGAAGATATCGACTTTCATAGAAAGATATTATTGATTACTTATATTCACTCCTTCAAACTCACACCCACATATTTGTTCTAATTCCATGTCATTTTGTCTACTATGGTTCATCTGACATTTTGTTCCCAATAGAATAACACATATCATATTTGCTGTATTTTTTAAATAAAACTCAGTACTTCTTTATATTCGAATCAATATTTAAATCGAAACGCTTACTTCAACTGCGTAATTCGAGCACTGGAAATGCGTTGACTGTTCAAAGATGAGATATACATTCACTATTAAATTTTTCATTGCCATTATGTCATAATTACGGGAAACCGTTAGTGCCATGATTTCTTTCACATTTCCCGATTGATGACAGACATTTCTTAGCTCCAAGTTAACAAACTAGTATCTTACTTTCAAGTTGACATTTCTCATTTCCAAAATGGAATGAAAAAAGTTTACTTGGAACTGCAAAATATCAACTTGTCAACTTCCTTCACTCTTATGAGGCCGATTTAATAGCTGATTTGGTCAAATTGGAAAATTATCAGTTTCCGCTATAAAGATAACGTGTTATCATTAAAAAATCCTAGTTTCGGGGATTTTATTCAATGCATCTACCTCAAAGAAATTGAGATAAAGGATACTACAGACATTGTGAAGTCAGCCTCAAATCTTGACTTAGAGATCGAGCTTGGCGTTACAACTCACTCAGACTTTTTGCACCGCGACAGACTTCTTACAATTAGGCTTCTGGAACAGAATTATGTTGCTACAAGATTTATGTCATCACAACAGGAGTTTTATGGTCGTCATAATGGACTTCTGGATCGTTACAGTACATCTATCTGTACCATAACTGCTTTGTTCAACATGTCATAGTTTTCCATTCCCCTTTCGTCTACCCTGGAATCGACTTTTTATGAGCAGCTCCGCAGGTGTTTCAAGAAAAGTAGTGTGCGCTTACCGTACTGTTGCACCTGGTCCATGCTCCCAGTTTTATAGTGGAGTACGAGTTGCTCAGTTACCTTTTGTTTCTTTGTACCTATTAATTTGGTTATATTATGTTCTTTGAAGTATTGTTGTATGTGTCTGTTTTCTCTGTCTGGTCTTTGTCCCTGGATAACTAACTTTTCCGCTAGAATCTTGGTTACATTAATTACTCGTTAAACAAACGGGGTAGACTGGATAGCAAATATATGCATGAAATGACTTTCTTCTTGTAAAATAGTTTGCGGAAAGTTTTTATGTTTTGTAAACTAAGACGACGGACGTTTAGACATGTTGCATATTCAATGACAGTGCTTATACTTAGCAATTATTGCATTTCAGAAGTAGATATTTTGATTAAACTTATTGAAACAACACTCAAAATATAATTTTGACATGATACCATAAACAAGATAACTCAAGATCAACAATAGCTAATATGTTTATTGTATTTTTGTATATAAACTGCTCCAACAATATGAAAAATCCATGCCACCTTGTTCTTTTATTTCTGAAATAAGGAAGGTTATAACTGTAATACTTATGAATGAGTAAGGTTTTACGACTTATCTGGCCCAGTAACTATAATGAACTTTGACCTGAGTCGTCAGACAAAAAGTACTAATGGACAGACAATAAATTCCAACCGATACTTGGATGTCGTGAAAGGGTATCAGTTACATTAATTACTCAGAGGGAAGTGTAGTAGAGACTTTAAACTCTTTTGAATGCTTGACAAAATGATGGATAAAATACATACAGAATTATTTTAGATGCAAACCAAGTGCCAGTTTCAAGGAGGACATTTAAGCAATACCTCGAGGTTTGGAGATTAGAGGAAAAATGAACCACACTTCTTCCCCCGATATTTCAAATGGAGTGTCCTAGGTGAATACCAGTCGATTTGAGTAGTCCCTTATATCCATATGTATAATATGGTCCAAGCTACAGCCAAAAATGTCAGTGTAAAACAGTATGGAATCATACATGGAATTAATAATTGAAGGACTGTGGCCATCTGTAGACATTTATATTATCCTGGCGTAAAACAAAATTCTAAGGACAAAGCACTGGCAACAAATGAAATGATATGTATGAACGTAGGAAACGGAACAATATGTAAAACAAGAAAACAAAAAACAAAAAACAAAAAACAAAAAACATGTTCTTAAAATTATTGTGTTCATAATACTGACAAGGAATATGATTGTTGAACATTCTTAATGCTATATTATCATGAAAGTTTTAACATCAAACTTACAATATCTAATAATATGTAATTTCAATAAGGAAATAATTACATTGTCGCTAGGAAGCTGTTGTATACCATTATTCTAATGGTACGTATTTCCTATTTCAATTTCTATTAACAAACCTTAAATATGAGAAAAAAAGTGTGATTTTAGATTACGGTTACTTTATTTTTCGTTATTTCAGAATCTGGTGAATACCTTCGTGGGGTTAGACTTAAACCATTGACTTTACAGTGTTATAATGTAGATAATGTAGATTTTGCGTTGTGTTGACAACTCGTGATTGGATAAAAAGATGATAAAAAAAAATCCAGCCGCCAATGATGAAAATATTTGAATGAACAATATGCAAATGACCATAAAATGGAAATCCTTCCGCCAATGATAACAATAATTACCGAATGACGTTGAGACTAAAATAGAATATCAATAAAACGAAGCATGCTAAGTGTGCACTTTTAAACAATTTGATCTCAACAGTTCAATCAAGCCACCTACTTGTGCATTTAACCTGGACGCCATGACATCACAAGATTTTATCTCGTAACGACTGAATGATTTCAAAACAAAATCAAAGAAGTATAGTGCGATACAAAGATTAATTTATTTCCCCATGATAAAGCGAAGAAAAATCGTAAAAAAATGTCATAGGCTCCCACAACCGTCTGTGATTATATAGACAGTCAGTTGATCTGTCGGAGGGTGAGGCGTTATCTGATCACCTGGGAGCTTATATTATCATCAGTTAACATTCTTTAAACAAAAGTTTACTTAAAACATCCTGTGTAAAAATGAAAAATAGGGATGAATTTTTTAATTGATTAATTAGTTGTTTTGAAAAAACGTACTTCACTAGTATATTTGTAGGGTCTGGAACATGCGAAGTCATCCCATTTCAATATTCCTTTGTGTTTCAAAACCTGCCCACAGTAAGCGTACGAGTTACGGGGTTCGTTTGGATGCCAGTCTTGAAAAGGTACATCGGTATTATCGGATACCCATCTCCATTTTCCTTTCACTTTAGTTAATCCTATCCATATCAATTGATCTTCTACTGTTCCTAAATGGATACATATATGCTTACAACAATTATTTTATTGAACAATTATCGCGTAAGAAACAGGAGGTACCATAATAATATAATGCTACACCTGCGTCACATTATCAAACTTCTTCATGATAGTCTTGGTCACATGTACCCACATAACATAAATATAATTGATCATATTCTGTTTTTGTTTTACATTTTCCTTCACATAAATCGTTTTGACCAAGTCCACACGCACATTTTGCTAACTCATGTTTTTATAAAGAACTTTCACCGAAATACATGTGTCGCAGTCACCAGTATGATTCAATGTACTATTAACGATTTTCCAAACTTTTGAATGATAGCTTTAGATCTTTATGAAAATTAATAGTGCTAGCACTTATACATTTTGCAAACGAAAATGTCGATTTTTAGAATTTTGATTGAAATATATGTGCTCAAATTACCACTATGATATTTATAATTTATTTTTTTTAATTTTAGAAAAAATGTTTTAACCATTTTTTAAATTAAAAGAGCTCGGACTAATACATCTTGTAGACTTGAATTTTGACTGAATTTTATGTGTCGCAGTCACACGAGTGATAGTTATATTAAAAAAAAAGAATTAACATTTTATTCAATAATTTTAGACCCTAACGGAAATTAAAAGTGCCTGCACTCATACGTTTCAGGAATATGTGATATGAACTTGAATTTTGACTAAATTTCATGTATCGCAGTCACCCACATGACAGCTAAATAAATAGAACATTTTATTCAATAATTGTACACTCTATTGGAATTTAAAATTGCTTGCAATCATAAATTTTGGAAAAATGTCAATTTTTAGAATTTAAATTGAAATATATGTGTCATACGTACCAGTATGATACCAATTTGTACAATTTTTACAATTTTTCAATAGTTTAAGACCCTTATGGAAATTTAAACTGTTTGAATTCACACATTGTGCAAGAATATGAAATTTTTAAAGAATGTTGACTGAAATATATGTGACACAGTCATTCATGACCACATGACATAAATATTTACAAAATAACATTTTAATCAATAGTTTTAGATCCTTATGGAAATTTAAAGTTTTCCCACTCACATATTTTGCAAAAATATGTCGATTTTACAGAGAATATGTACTGACATATATTTGTCACAGTTACCATTATGATACAGTGTAATTCTATTGACATTTTTCAACATTTTAGTCAAAAATTTGAAACTCTAATGAAAGTAAAAAGTGCTCGCACTCATACATTTTGCAAATATATGTTAACTTTTAGAATTTTTACTGAAATACAAGTGTCACAGTCACTAATATGAAACTAGTATTTACATTTTTTACATTATATGAAATAATTTTAGATCCTTTTAGGAAAATAAATGTGGTCGCACTTATACATTTTGCAGGAATGTACATTTTAAAAAAGTTAACTGACTTACATGTGTCATAGTCACCCACATGATAGTTATATTGAAAAAAAATTATATTTTAGTCAATAATTTTATACCCTTGTAGAAATAAAAAAGCTTGCACTTACACACTCTGGAAAACTACATCAAACACGTATATTTTGGGCGAAATATATGCGTCACAGACACCCATTTAATGCTAAAAGTGTCAATTGTTACATTTTATACACTGATTTGAGACCAAAATGTCAAAAAAGTACTTTCACTCAAAAATTACTTTAATCTTGATCTTTGTAAAAACTATCAATGATCAGAAAGTTATTGACTTCGCACAGAATCATGGACCTGTAACAAGTATTAACTTTACAAAAAGCTATGGAGGGCTTAGTAGTGTCATATATAAAGTAGGTACAATAGTGTCCTTCGGAATCCCTTCTTTATTCAACGCGTAGGTTTTAACGTTGGCAACGTGTTCTCACAACTCAGTTTTTAAACAGCAATTTCTTTAGACAATTATATGTATAAACTTCTTTCAAACAACTATTTTAAACGACATACAAAAGTTGAACAATTCTATTTAGATAAGAAACGGTGCTTTTGGTCGGAAGAATCCACATTTCAAACACCGGCTATATATCGGTCAACACACAGTCAATTAAACGAGACAAGACAAAATAGTGTATACTTCTATTTATAGATCGTTCGTCATACAATTTAAGAATAAATTTGGCACCAAAACTATTTTTTGATATGAATACATGTCAAGCAGTTCAAGATCATTTATTAAACTGAATAGTTTTCTGAGCTACCTGGTTAATGTAATTACACACCATAAAAACGTAGATTAATATTGAAGTAGTCTGCTCAAGCATATTTATTCTATCAAGTTTGATATTTTTAATAGTTTGGGAAGTTTGACTTTTTTTTAATGTACAGCGTTAAATTGTTTCTGTCTCGACATCGATTGACCAATAAACTGATATGTTATAAATTACATTTTTCGAGGCACAGCTTCTGATTGCAAGTAATTTATTCAAAATGGCGTTTATATCATATGAAACTAAAAGCTATGTTTCTGAAAGCGAAATTTAATAACATGCCTATGACAGAATATGCAGAATTATACATGTAAACAATTATTTAAACAATGAGTGACTGAGCCATGAGCGCCGAGTGTTGGAAAATGAATTACGATCGACTGATCACATTGAGAACTATATATGTAGACATTTCAATGATTCGTTGTAATAGTTTAAATTTAGATTTTTTTAAACGGATTTGTTAATCTGAATTACGTCACACACAAAAAAAGATTTTGTGTTTCCATTATCAATTGTACTTCCTGTTTCAAATTACACCACTCAAAATAGAATTAGTGTCAGGAACTCTCCTAGGATATGCAGTTTAGAACAACTTTTCGTATATCTTTTTCACGACCCAGGACAGTTCCTCTCAGAATCTGTCATGAATTGGGAAAAATATTAGGATTTCTGTTCTAACTGCTGTCAACGAACAGTTTTCCAGACAGATTCTGACAGCATTGAAGAGGTTAGAAGTGATCACAAATGTAGGCAACGTATGATATGTATTTTTTTTTAAATTTGGTACAAAAGTCTGTCACTCAGGCAACGATGACGCATTAGGAAATCAATATAGTCGCTCAAACAAACCAGGAACTGGCCATTTATGTTGTTATTTTACCCCTCGTCGTCTTTTCGAAAATTTAAACAGAAAATTAGCAATGATACTAGACACTAGGTTTGCAACAATAATACATCGATCGAATTGAGGCAAGTTAAAGCGTGGTAGGGTACCATTCTTTCGCCAATTTGGCCTTTACGTAGTCCAAATATTCATAGCTATAGTTTATTTTAAAGGAAGACGCTAAACAAATGTCTTCAATCGTAAAAAAGTAAGGAATAGTATTTTATTTTAAATAGAGGTAAAATGGAAGGAAACATGAAATTCAAAAATTCTTCGTTTTACGATAAGCGTCATTATTTTCACCTCAATCCAGTGAATTGTGTGCCTGAAAAAAAAACCGACTTATTACATACATCGATCAATGATGGTTTTAAAAAGTACAAAAATCTGCCTACCTTTACCAGTAAGAACAGATTTGGTCCATTTGTTTTCACTTTCATTTTCAATTTTTACCAAATTGGACTGTTTTTGTACGCAGTTGTTCTACAAAAGAACTTTTATATGTAAGTACAGAATAAAAAAAAAGGTGAATCATAAATGCACTTTTTAAATGAACGCGTTGTTCGACATGGTAATTATTCTTATTCGTGATATTAAAACAAATGCTTAACATATAACTGAAACATTGGAAGAATATTTATATAACAGGAATTTTCAAATTTAACAAATTGTTAAAACGTTTTAAAGCGATAATATGATACCATGAAAGTCAATAAATTGTTGCCAGATATATACAATAAGTGTATATTCTCACCTGTGCTTTATGCCAGGACATGGAATCATTTGAAAAGTAAAAGCAATGCCTTTTTAACAGTTTCCAACCGTCTATGCAATTCTCCATGTGAGCAAAAAGATCTTTGTGCAGTCCTAAAAACACATTAGCTTTACTTTTAATGATAAAAATTCTTTGATATAACATGATTTTTTAAGACTTTCTAGTTAATGTAAATTAAAACTAATAACAATAAAACATGACAATTTGTATTCATACGTGGCATGACTCCTGTGCTGGCTTATACCATAATGTAATTCTATGAATTGTTCAAAGTATCTACGAACTTAGAAGTAATCATACAGTAAAATTTCAAAAAAAAAATTTGTCTTGAACAAGTTGAAGGCTAAAACCTTAATTAGTATCTGAGTTAAGTTGAATTTAGTAGTACATAATCAAGTGAAATATTTTGAATGCAATTAATTTTTTTTTGGTCCTAGTGTTCATGAAAATGGAGAAAGTTACGAACAAAATGTTATATAAACCTCTGATTTAATTGAAACCTATTGGCATTATTGGGAGATTAAATTTCCGAATTACAGGAAAATTTTAAAATCATTTCTTATTTCAATGTTTAGAATTTTACAAAACGATGATTTGAAAAAAATTACCGGCGGAAAATGGTAGAAAATATTATCCTTATCGCTCATCACTTAAATCTTAATGGATTAAAATTGGGAGGACATTGTTAGAATATTATCTGAATTTTTGACGTATATTTTACAACAAAATTCTGGATAAGAAATTTGCGATTAAGAATATTTTTACATCATTCGTTTTAACTATTTTAAGTTGTTGTCTCAAATCATATATCCGAACATAAGGAGAAAATGGTAATACACGTACTTTTTTAAGTAAAACGTTATTACACGTAATTAAAGATATTTGTTTTAAAGGTTTTGAAAAACACATATTTGAAGTGTATCTAATATGTATTTTATTTCATATTACAGTTAGCTACTTATCTAGGAAGTAAGTGGGATATGCAAGAAATAGCTTGAAGTGTTTGGGTTCCTTTGGGATACTGTAACATGAAACAGAATAAATATTCATTTTGCTGTTAAAATGGAAAGATTTCAAGGTTTACGACTCTGTTTTATAGAAAAAATCATAAGTCTAACCGGACAAGATTTATAGCTTTAAGTGTATTAATTTCTTTTCTATTTGTAGATATATGCTTTTGGAGATTTCGTATTTTTTGTTGCAAGCGATCTACCCCTTGGTTGTCTGAAACTTCACTTTTTTATCCATTTGCGAAACGTTACTAGTATAGGAGCCTTGTTCCAGTCTTTCCGTCTTAAAACAAAATCTATATTAAGACAAGTAGATTGTAATTTAGAAGATTGGCAGTCAATGTATGAGACTCACTTGAGAGATTTTTGACTTTATATATACTTGACATTACACGGGTTATTTCATATTGAACAAACGGTTATTATTTACCTCTATCAAGCCCTCATTAGGAAAAAGTGAACGAAATAAGGACAGGTCAAATAATATATAAAAATTCAGAAAATATCTTGTATTTATTTTTTACTAAACGGTAAATATTAAGACTTGAATAAATTTTATTTTAGAAATTGAAAAGTTATATCGTCAGTTTATGTGGTTTCAAATGGTGAAACAAAACTTATAAAAATATGCATGTTGACTAATTTAGGGATTTTGTTGATTTTTTGCGATTTTCGTAGTCAGAATTTATCAAAAAAACAAACAATTGGATTTTTGATTTTTCGTTAAAAGTCACATAAATTCGCCAGTAATTGCTCATTCAAAACGTCTCAATTTTGGAATTATTAGATAAATAATTCATTATTCCACATAAAGAAACCACGAAAAACTAATTTTCAAGAAAGAAATTTTAACAAATGTTAAAAATAATACTCCAACCCCTAGGAAAGTGGAATAAATTGGTATCAATATCAAACAGAATCCTCATTCACAGCATACCGACACCGTAGAACTCATATTTTAGGCACTCATAGTTAAGATAATGATGTACTTAACATATCTAATCAATTCAGGCGCTAAGATTTTCCTTTTGGGGAGACAAATACTATAAAATCGAAAAAAGGGAAATTTTCAGAATTTCAGCATTTCTTCTATATCATCCGTTATTTCCATGTTTTAAGAATACAGTAGTTTAAACAAGCTTGTATGTGATTCATTATATTAATATAGTGTGTTATCTTCCAAATGAGCCCATCCAAGTAATAAATATTATGAACTGTTCTAATCCAATCTAGTGAAAAATTGCAAATCCCACCCATGAAAAGAATACCTCATTATGACCAGAAAATGTTATTTTTTAGCATATAATCGATGTAAAAAAGACATGTTGGGTAATTGTGTTTTATATATCGATATATCCAACATACCTTTCATTTCAGGCCCGTAAATGCCAGATAGACATTGTGTACATTTCGTGTATTCTATAAGCGATCATTTTCTTGGAGCAGATTTAAGTGGGTATGGATTACACTTGACTATATATAGGTCATATATATTATCAGGACACCGATATCTATACATAGCAATTGCCTCTTGTTTAATCTGTTTCCGGGTTATTGAAAAAATTCAGATCATCGTGGTTATTAAAGAGTACGCAAGCTTATCATGGAAACCAAAATTTAAGCGGAAGTCAATATCGCATTCGTGCCATTTCGGATGTTGAAAGTAAGCCAAAATCAGTGACAGAAAATATTTGACGATAAGGGACTTTGACGACTTCAGGTTTGATTTCTTTATCTAGTTGTTATTTTTGGATTCTGCACTTTAAGATTAACAATCTTACCCTGGTTCACTGATTTCTCTTTTAAGACTTATTATTACCTAATACATGCACTGTCAGCCAATCGGTTCGTATACATACTTCTTTCGTGTAATTCTTACACACGTAAGATAACACAAGTTCTGATGACGGTCATCATGTCAGCCATGAAGGTCCGGATAGTCGTCTTCGGACAAGTAGTATTGGATCTGACAGCGGAACTACTATCTCTGGTATTGAGACCCCTAATGTAGGGTCTGGAGATATAGCACACTCCCCGTCTGGTTTCGTGAAAGAACAGACAGTTAGTGTGCTCACCAAAATAACAAACAAAAAGTTAAGTATGTTTACTGCTGATGATAATGTTACCAATGCTATCATTTGATCAGAGAAGCATAGGACGGGTTGTAATAAATGTAAATGAACATTGAAGTTACAAAGTATGAACTAGAGTAGGACAGATTTAGGGGAACATGAGTTGGTAACAGATCGAAAAATAAAATTGTGCACAATATATATATTTGACGGGCTTCTCAAAATAGAAACACAAACTGCCCTCTGACCAAGAAAAGATGACTTAACTATAAAAATGTCATCAATTGGTTTTCCATGTCAACGGCAAGGACACTTCAACAACCATTCTATCGATGATTTTTACTGGATTTCATTTTTGCAAAAACGATCGAATTAAATGCAAGAAAAACAATTTGATTTGTTTAAATACTATTCATCATTACATACTTTCTAACTTTAAAATACCACCTTACGGCAATTATTGATCTGTTTCTTTTACATCTAAACTATTACCAGAATATTATTTTTAATTTAGAAAAGCATTGTAGGACATAATCGTAGAAGCGTACCTTTAGAACCACCTGCCTTGCGACTTTTTCAAATCCTTATTTTTTTTCAACCCCTCTTGACGTGTCATTACCTTTTAACATTATTCAAATTGGGAATCTCCGAAAAGTGAAATCTCACGGTTCTGAGTGTAGATATCCGCGACAAATAAACTGGTATCATAATTTTAAAATCCTAATTGTTATGTAAGAGCTTGTATTAAGGGAAAGAAGGAATAAACACGAGAAGAACTAGACATACTGTCCGATAAGGTAAAATCATTTAGGTCTTTCTTTGGTACACCGTCGCATTTACAACCCAAACCACTTTATACAAGATCAATCTATTCAAGTATTCAAGGACAAAGACACTGCAAATGTTTTTTCTCGCTTCATCTTACAAAATTTGTGTGTAGAGCACAGGACTACGAATGCTTAATGAAAGAACTAGGAACCGAAGATAATTCTACAAAAAAACTCAGTAAGTATGAAAAAGATGAAAATTTCCCTTATCTCAAGTCCTTTATGACCTCTTGATTATTTCTTCAAAGGAGAAGTCAGATCAGTTACATTATTTGTATTGGATTCAAAAACTAATTTCCTACAAATCTATACAAACAATGTAAATAGCAGGATATCTACTTGTTAAACAAATAAACTGTCTGAAGACAAGATCAGTTTTTGTCCGCAGTAAATGAGAAACTACAAAATAAAGTGAAAACCTTTACTTGCATTTGGAAAATGATCAACCACAGATAGAAATTTAAGACTTATTTTACTTACACTATTCTGACTTCATAATGCGTTATCGTTGCCAGGGATACCGGCCTTTGGGAATATATTATACAGTCTAATTAACTCATCCTCTGACAAAAACATTACATGTGATATATTTTGATAATATCAACAAATTTAGCTCTTTTTTCGTGGTCTTATTTTTATCTTGAACTTGACGCGTCCTCACTACATAGTTCAAGTCCCATTTTCACATGTTTATTGTTTGTATCTTTTATACCGATTTGACTTGTGAATTACAATCTTTGATTTGTACCAATTTATATTACAATGTACAGGAAATATTTTTTTTCCCGTAATTGAAGTGGGGCGGGTAGGCGAGCTTTAAAACCTGATTTAACCCATCTTTTCCAACGAAAATACCTGTTTCAAGTCAAAATCATTGTGGTGGCCTTTTGGTTTTTGTACCTCGATATTGTTATTTGATATACTGACTTTCGTATTTACAATTCATTTTCACTATTGCCTAGATTTTTTTTGTACCGAAATTTTGTTATCACCCTTTATTTCTCTCTTAGAAAAATTTCGTAAAATTTAATCCCATCCAAGAGGTCATACAATAATTCAGAATACGTGGATGTCCGGAACTATCGAAGGAGCTCCTGAAATATAGCGAATTGTGGATGCCCAGAATTTGGTAAAGACATCCTAAAAATGATAATATTGATAATATCCGCGCCTCATATACAAAGACACAAAATAAAATGAGTAACCTGAACTCCACTTAAAACTGAGCAATGACCAAGTGCAACGATAGGGTAAGCGAAACACCCGCCGGGATGCTCATTAATGCAATGTATAGGGTTTGATAGGAAACCGATTTTAGTGATTTCTTGATAACACCAAATGTGAGCCATTGCGATATACGTAGTATTATAATACCTAAATCTTTAAATAGAATATTGGCTGTTACTCGACATTTAATCCACACGCGTCCGTTTGTTTTCAGTTATGATGTATCACATATACTATTGAGTTACCTCTCTTTGTCTTATCAACGGTACGGTAAAACGATTTCTTTAACTTCTATAAGTAGTTATAAAGTTACCTACACTGCCTCATCCGTGGATACACTATATAAAGTATCTTGCTTGCCACGTGCGTTGATTGTCATGAGTCATTCCTCTTTGCTTGCCACGTGCGTTGATTGTCATGAGTCATTCCTCTACATATGAGTCCTCCAACATTTGATATTCTAATATTTTATGAAAAAGTCTTTGGTTACGACTCGAAATTATTATTCTGAATCTTATTAATATAATATAATATATATATATATATATATACAACGTCTCAGAATGTGACGACTCTATTCGCTACACTGCTCCATCGGATCAAATTGATACAGGGAAGATAACGTAAACTTATAGAAGGGTCTAAAATTTTTGGTCGTTTCCTCCGCGGGACTCGAACTCGTACCGCTGTGACATCCGTGGCAACACCGCCTGCACAAAGTCCAGCGCCCTAGACCACTCGGCCAGCTAGGCTATATAAAATACAGCTTTCGCTGGCCGGGTCATTCCTCCTCGTAGGATTAATCTAGGGCTGTAACTTAGTACACGATGTATGGTAGTACGGTCTAGGGCGCTGGACTTAGTGCAGGCGGTGTTGACATAGATGTCACAGCGGTACGAGTTCGAGTCCCGCGGAGGGAACGACCAAAAATTTGCTTCGCAAATTTGACAGTTCTAACATCGTTGGGAATTTTTCAGACCATTCTATAAGTTTACGTTGTCTTCCCTGTATCAATTTGATCCGATGGAGCAGTATAGCGAATAGAGTCGTCACATTCTGAGACGTTGTATAATATTGATTTGTTGTGACATGCAACATTAATTTGATCCTCTATCCTACATAATAACACCTAGATGAACTGTCCCGTACTACCATACATTGTGTACTAAGTTACAGCCCTAGATTAATCATACGAGGAGGAATGACCCGGCCAGCGAAAGCTATATTTTATATAGCCTAGCTGGCCGAGTGGTCTAGGGCGCTGGACTTAGTGCAGGCGGTGTTGCCATAAATGTCACAGAAGTTCGAGTCCCGCGGAGGGAACGACCAAAAATTTGCTTCGCAAATTTGACAGTTCAAACATCGTTGGGAATTTTTCAGACCCTTCTATATATATATATATGTGTGTGTGTGTGTGTATATGTGTGTACTCATATTCATATGAAAGTAAAGTTTTTAGATACCATATATGAATAAAATATTTGATTTTATTCATTTGCATCGAAATAAATCAAGTACATTTTCGTCGAAAAAGAAAGAAAAGTAACAGACGAAAAACGAGTGGACAATAAAAATATAACCCTCAATGACAGGAACGATTTTGATTACATTTTCGAATTAAGTAAAGAATGTGATTGAATAAAAGAGGATTTAGAATTTAAAGAATGTATAACCTCCCAAACAATCAGGCTTTATTTCCAGTATGGCACATTGCAGATCATATCATTGCTTGGTTTAGCATCCTATTCAGATATGTTTGGTTTTGAATTATTATATACAATATATTGCTTAGATCTTAATCTTTCAATGTATTGAGTGTCAGTCTCAGAGAGAACCAAGCGGTAGAAAAAAAAGTGTGAAATAAACAACTATTTTGAAAGTTTAACCAAGGAAAAAATAAAAGATTTTCAATGTTATTTCGTACATCGAGTTACAATTTCATTGAAATGCGCAGAAAACGAACATTTTAAGGGCAGATAACTTTGTCAAAAACCTTATTTTACCAAATTTCTGAGCAAATACAGTGATGCAGAAATCAAATAATGGTCTTTGAAATAGAGAGAGTATCCTTGAGTAAAATCATATTGTCAGATCGGTGGGTTTTTGAATGTATGTTTTTCCCATACAGATTTTTATAGATTTATATACATGATTAGTATTTAATATTTGTACCCTACCTAAACTGTCAGAAGAAGATTTGCTTTTTTTTCATTATGTGGTTGTTTCTTTGAAAAGCAGGTGCAAATATAAGGATGTAATACCGGATACTATTTGTCATTGGTGTTGTGAAATAATTATAGATCAATCCTTGAGTTTAGTTAATTTATTAAACCGAATTCAATGAGGTAAGGTTGACTTTTAGATATTGAGATGCATGTTTATTACAACCGCTAACGTCTATGGAGCAACAGGATTCACCATATGTTAGATAAAAAATACTGTAAGGAGATTTGTATCGTTTAATTATCACATGCATATAACTTGAACTCGTGTCAGCTGACTTACTGTACCGTTCGAATATTTGATTGTTTTTTTTTTAAGATTAAGCCGTGCTGGTACTGATTAAAGTGTCATTTATATTCTAAGTAAAACCGTCCAAATGTAAGTAGTGTATGAGAAAATACCTTTAAGCTATCTGGCCTATGCGTTGTATATTGATCTTTTTTTAATCGTAAAAATAAATAATGAGGACAAGTTTCTACAGTGCTCTTCATCTGAAGTGTCCTCATTTTCATAGAAATGTAGGATTCTAAAAATTTAATTCTTCGTCTGATGTATTTATCCTTTCGGACAGACTGCATTCAAATTGCTCCAGTCTAAAATGATTATATGAAGACTCAAGTCTTTTCACTTTCACGAATTTTCATATTGATGACATAGACTATTTCTCTCATATTGTCATAAATTTCTGTTATTGTCTTCGTTTAAAATCGGACATCATATCTTGTGTAGATATGTTCGAGCAGAAAGAATGGGCATTATTTGGAAAAGGAGCAAAACACAAATCATGCGATGAAGACAACAACAATTGTTTAAACTGTTTATTTTTTATTATTAAGCTTTGTTTTTTTCTGTGGTTTTAGAATATTTGCTTTTGGTGGTTTTTCATTTGTCCGTTAGAACGAAATGTTGTATCAAAATAATAGTATTGTTTATATATTGAATGAATACCAGTTTAACAACACATAACCTGAAATTTCAACAAACAAGGAAAAGTGTCAAATCAAATGAAATTCACGAATAAAAATTACAACTGGAACCTTTAAACAGGTGATATAAGAAAAAGATTGCAAATTACACAAAGGAACAATTACGAATATTTACGGAAACGGGTATTCTGAACCAAATGATAAAAAAGCATATGCTCAGGAATTTATTTACCTGGTAAAACTGTTTATGAAGGTAGTGATAAATAAATATTGTTACGCACTAACATGGGTAGACTGAATATTTTGTTAATATCACTTTGTACTGATTAGTTTGTTTGGAAGTGTGCCCTTTAAGCGGAAATATTCACATTATTTTTAAACATAAATAAAAAGAAATAGAGATATTACATTTAATTTTGGTTCCCTTGATTACTCTTTTAAACTTCGCAAGAGTTTATACAGAGTACAGAGTAAGATCTACAGCAGATTATGTGTACGTGGAAATAAAACTCTAGAGATGGTTCCCATTGTTAGTAACAAGATAGGTATCGGTAGTCGGCAGAAACAGCCTTTACCGGAAAATTCCGCAAAAAATAAGTGTAGTTGAAACGAAAAAAAAACAACCGGAAAACGAAAAAGAACTTTATAACATTTTGCAGTTGTAACTGCTTATAGTGGACATTAATATTTTAGCAATTGCCAACGCGCGAACGTAGCGCATGGTTTGGCTCTTTATTTGATGATGGAAGCGTGACTTTTTTTTTCGTCAGTCTTACAGGAGAAGAATATTTTACTGTTTGACAATGAAAAATTCTTAATCCATGCTATCGATTCAGTCCTCACTCCTTCAGAAATATGTAAAGTTTTTTTTTCAAAGGGACAAAATCTACATTTGTAATACATTAGTCTCAATTCTAACATTGGACATTATTGTTAGCCCATTCCGTAAACATCGACATTATTTCGTAATTCTCAGTATGTTTGAAGCGTTTTACAGCACAAAAAATAATAAATTTTAAAATTCAACGTGTTTTAAATCAGTCGAAAACAGTACTTATATGCTAAATACAAACATTCCAATAATTTGTAAGAGTTGTGTCCCTTACCCCAGGTCTATCTCCTAAAATCAGTGGAAAACATTAACGACAAATAATGTGTGAGACATGTATACCTGTGGGCTGTTGTATTTTTTTTAGTTGCATCATAAAGTTCCGCTAAACGTGTCAGGGTAGTTAAAAGAATGGCCTGTTTTCGTTCTAAAAAGCATGAAACACTAGAACTACATTCAATCAACTATATACATTAACTAAATACAACATTGCAGATCGTAAAATATACTGTGGTTAAACAAACACGAGGTCAAAATCTTTTAATGATACATGAATGTGGGATCTTTGAAATTATTTCAGCAAATTGTTTTCTCTATTCAGTTGGAACCAGGGATGGGCACGATTACTGTCAAATGTAATCGATTAATAATCGATTACATGAAGGATTTGGTGTAATCGATTAATAATTGATTATTCTGATTTTTGTTTGTAATCGATTACAATCGATTACTTTATCAAAAGTAATTACATTACTTTTCGATTACAGTCAATTACATTCTACAAAATAATAAGAAATAGCTATGAAAAAGTTACAACAATATTGCTGTTCAACATATTTATAGTGGAAAATAACAAAATTACATTACTTTATTTAAAATAATTTAAAGCTTTAAAGTCAGAATTTAATTAATTTGAGAATTGCATTTAATCATTATCAGTTTGTGGAAAGTATTATCACTCAAGCGACATCTGTCAGGACGAAAGATTTTCCAGCAATACTAAATAGTCTTCCAGCTGGTGCAGAAGAGGCCGGTATTGCAAGGAATCTCTTAGCCATTGATGCTGGTATTGGATAATAATTTTTATATGCCTGCTATTACGTGGACCAGGGCAATAGTCACTTCTTTTTGTTTGGGATCATTTTGACTCTATTTGGTACTTTTGTTTTACAAACTGAATTCAATGTTGTTGTTTATTTGATTTATTGTTGGCAGATGTATTTATATATAGCTCATTGCGATGTTTTCTCTGAAAAAAAAGTCTTTAAATGTTGGTCCAGATAATTTTATAAGTTAATATTTCAAGTAAAATTGTATAGTTGAATTATTTCTTTGTTTTGACAATCTCCTTAATCACAGGTTATAAAACTACAAATAGAGTAAAACATGTAACCTAAGGCAATTTAATGTAAATCTGACACTTAATCAGTAAACCAAAACAGAGTCTTGCTGTCATTTATTTAAATCTTTCTTTAATTGACCAGTATTAAAAGAAAATGCATGAAGTTGTATTGTATTGGTTCATTGTCAACATGACGTCTTATTCTTAATCTTAGTGTTATGATGAATCAAAATGCTCACTATTGTAAGTGAGTGAACACAATTCTAAAGTTTAATATTGCACCAGAAAAGAAGGAAAACGAAGTCTGGACTAGAATGACAAATAAAATGAACTCTCATTGCAAAATTGTGCATTAAGAAATTTCAATACAATCAACTTTTTTTTTATTTTAGTGTAGTTGGGATATTCATTCAGCCTTTGATATATTTATTTTGAACATAAATCAAAGGCCATTTGTTTCAAAAGCTGGAAAATAAGGTTAATTTGTAAGTTGACAAAAGGGACTTTAAGAGAACAACAAATCTAATAAAATGCAACTTTTCAGAACTCTCAAGTCATTTCATACATGATAATTTATCTGTATCTGTACAAAAGAGCATTACCGGAAGAATGCATCTAAGGCACTGAAATAAAGTATTATTATGTCAAACTATTTTTCTAAAGAAATCGAAATGTAATCCAAAGTAATCGATGATTACAGCATATATTTTGCTGTAATCGGTTAAATTACGATTAAATGTAATCGAAAAGTTGGTCGATTACAGATGACTGTCGATTACTCTGAAAAATGTAATCAAATACAATCGATTACGATTACATATTACATCTTATGATTACCCCATCCCTTACTTGACGAATGTATACAAGAGAGCAAACTATCTAAAATAGAAAGGTAAACAACAGCAAATACATTTTAATCTACATATAAATCATATATTACGAAAAAAACTTAAATGCAATACAATAAAAGAGAATAGAAGATGCCCCACTTGCGGAATTTTCGGGACCATAATTTTGCACTTTTTTATAATTTAAAGAATGGGAATCGATATGTTTGCAAACGGGCAAAGCATAAAAAGTATACTCCTCCTGTGCATTTGAGATATTTATTTTTTTTTTATCTTTAAATCCGATCTATAATCAACTCAAGTACAAATAAAATCTGACAAAGTAGATATTACATCACCGGAGTAGCTGGTACCGCAGTGGTCCTGATTTGGTACAGGCGTTTCAAACGAAATGGTGGGCTAAATATAGATTTTAGATCGCGTAACTGAAAAAGAATTTGGTAAGAGATCTTTTGAGACGCATTTCCTCATATCCCTGTGCAGGAGTCTGTTGCGGAGATATTTATGACGTTCACGGAAATCAGAGTAGTTAGTACTTGCTCCAGCGTAGCGAGTTAAATGTGAAATATAAACACCATATATAGGAGATTAAGTTATATTCCTGCTGAGGTAAGAAAAAAGATTATAATCTTTTATCATAAATTTTAATACTAAAATTACCACCGCTGTCGAATTAAAGATGTAGCTTTAAAAAAGATGCTGAACAAGCTGTTTCTGTAGTCTCCTCTATTTCTATCTCTTTTAAATATATTGAAGGTAACCGTTTGCCAAATGAAGGCTTTTTAATGGACATTACATCATCAATATAACTGTATGTAAAATTAATTGATTACGCATCTTTTATATATTTTTCTTCTTTACGAGATATTGAAGAAATCCAGTCTCGTATGAATTTAAAAACAAATCGGCTAGGAAAAAAAGCACAATTAATGCCCACTTGACTACCAACTTGTTGCTGAAAATAGCTCCTTCGAATATGACAAATATGTAATCAACTAGGAAATCAAGCATGCTGCAAATCTGCTTTTTCTACGTAGCACACTTTACCCTTTTGGGACGTTTAAAAAAAATATATGGATTTATAACGTAGAACAACATAATTTCTAAAATCAGCAATATCTTTTCAAATGTCTTTTTAAACGGGATTTCAGTTATCATGTGGTAACCAAGTGTAAAAAGCAGAAAAGTCAAACGTTCGAAGAAAACTAATTTCTTATGGATTTTAACGTAAAACTTTATGATTGTGGGAATCCAATACAAAATAAAGCAAGTCCTTAAATTTTGTTTCGATGTTGAACGAAAACATGGAAGATTTATGGATATTTGTGATATTTGTGATTTCATCTTTTTCAAAGAAAGTACGTTTGTATGTTGCATTACAAGTGGTGTTTTTATCAATGTCCTATTCCTTGATAAGGCAATGAGGTAATAGACTTTGTCCGTAGGGACGATAACATATTTGTCATGAAGCGAATACCCCATGATCGTTAAATACGGTCGTTTATTGACACATTTCTTGCTTTTGACAATACTATTCCGTACCAACGATCGGACGGTTCGTATCCATCTGACAAGGACTCGACTTCTGGTCCTTGGTCCTATTCTCACTTTATCCATGATCTTGCATAATCTTCCACAGCATCCATTATAGTTTCAAAATTATGTTTCCAATTGAGCGATGTGATTCTTTGAATTTCGAATCATGAGTAACTGTCTTATATTACTAAGTAGTTCATTCTCAGTGATATTCAAATCAAGTAATGACATGACCAGAAAGACTGTTATTAAATATTCCTTAATGTTTAGATTCTGCAATGCATTTTTATGGTTGAAAGAGTAATCAAGGAAACCAAGGTTACAGGGTAATCAAATGAATGTAATCCAGGAACAAAGACCAGACATGGAAAACAGACATACACAACAAAGAACATAAAGTAACTAAAATCATATATACAAAGTAACAAAAGCAAATGAGAAACTCGGACTCCACCAAAACGTGGGAGCTTGGACCAGGTGCACCGGTAGGATAAGCGTTCTCTGCTTTTCTAGAAACACCTGCCGAGTTGCTCATAAAAAGTCAAGTCCGGGGTATAATTTAATGTTCAATCTAATTTAATCCCCCCAAAAATTATACTACTTATTTTCTCAGTACAGCTTTAGAAGACAACAGGAACAGATTGATTTTTGTAAATACGGTGTAATTCTACAAACTAACTCTTAATGGTGAAGAATATTGCTGATGTTTATAGCATATATTCCTTGGTTGGAAAATTGTATATAGACATAATTTCCTCAGCATGAAGATTCTCAGATTTAACAGGCTCGAAAATACGGAAATGAGCCACGTCCCATATATAATGCTACAAAATCTGTATTTCATCGAGTGCGAAATCTCTAAGATCTTTCAGAAAACATGTTTTTGTATAATGTAATAAACACCTAAAGGGTGATGATTAAAAATATTATTATATCTGTCTTAAAGTGAATATAATTCAACAGTATCCGGTGCATCTTTTTCCGTAGACATCGTTTGGTCATGGCTGTGTTTATTTATTTAAAACATTTCGGTAAGGTACACGAAATGATCATTTTTAAATATTCCTTATTATTAACAATCTAATAATATTTAGGGTTGCATTGAAATTTTCAATCTTACAGATTGAAATTTTCATATATTTGTATTTTTGACAACTTGAAAATCAAATACTGTTGGAGGTTCAGAGGTTCCTGAGGGTTTTCACAGGCCTAGTTATTAGAATTGTTTAACCCGAATAATGTCAAAATAATTCAAAATTTGCAGTTCATTATGTTTAGAAATCATAAATCCCGAAAACATTTAGGTTTCACTCCCGGAATTCCATACAGTAGAACATCTCGTTGCTAGATTTTGCCTTCATATTTGACAGTTCTGGTTATCAATCTTTCTTGCATACAAGCAATTTGGTAATTTAACCTTTTCATTTTATGAAACTAATTCTGTTGATGGGAGGTTACTCTTGAAACATGTCTACAAAAAAACCGACATAATAAATGTATGATGAAGAGGATAGCACAATATCCAATGTGATGAAGATGATAGCAAAGAATTCAATATGATGAAGCGGATAACACAATATCCAATATGATGAAGAGGATAGCAAAGAATCCGATATGTGATGAAGAGGATAGCACAGAATCCAATATGATGAAAAGGATATCAAATAATCCAATATGATGAAGAGGATATCACAAAATCCAATATGATGAAAAGGATATCAAATAATCCAATATGATGAAGAGGATATCACAAAATCAAATATGATGACGAGGATAGCACAGGATCCAATATGGTGAAGAGGATAGCACAGAATTCAATGCTAAAATATCAATTGAAAGAGTAATCAATGGACCAAAGATTCTAGCATATATCAAAGGAATGTAATCCAAGGATAAAGGCTAAATGCTGAAAATAGACATACACACACACAAAAAAACCCAAAAATAACCAAAATAACATGTAGAAAGAAACAAAAGTAAATGAGCAACTCAGACTCCTTTAAAATCCGAAATCATGGACGAGATGCACCGGTAGGGACGGCTTCCTCTGCTTTTTTAGTGAAACCCTCCGAGTTGCATATAAAATATCTAGTTCAACATAGACGATATAGTAAAACTTTGACATGGTGAACAAATCGATGCTCATGCAGATTGATACACCGTAACGATCAACGAGCTCATGACCATAAAACTTCTGTAGTAATGACTTTTAATCCTGTAGCAACATAATCCTGTTCAGGAAGATTTTTATAAGAAATCTAGCGCGATAAAAAAAGTCTGCGTAGTTACGGCAAGCCCTGGAATAATGTATGAAATGTGATGTGAAAACTCCAGATGCTGAAGAATGAAAGTAATCGCGTTTAGTTTGGTCACAATTGCTAAAGAGCTGTTGCCAAAGATGGAAAGAAAGTTGACAATACGGTATGAAAAGTCATCGTGTTTGTCGTATAGTTTGTTTCCATTGATATCTTAAGATATTAGGTCGACTGATCTGGAATTATCTCGAAATATACTTCATTTCAGGTACTAGGGTATATGCGTTGTATAAAAACCTCGCAACTCTTAACAACAATACGTCAGCTATAAAGCGGAAAATGGAAAGAGGATCTGGCTAAACGATGTTGCTTTTTTTAAGAAGATCAGCCTTTAAGAGTGCAGGAATATATCAGTGAGTAGAGGAGCACAATCTGTTCCTATTGGGATGCCGACCGTTTGTTGAAAAACCGCATCCATCACACTGGACAAATATGTCTTCGATAAAAAAAAATCCAGGAAACATGTCATTCGGTATATTTGGAGGATGATTTGAAATCATTGTTTTAAACGGTATGGTGATTCTACAAAGTACTACGTACCTGTATCTTGGTGTATTGTCTTTTTCTGGAGTAACAACGACGTAAAATGATTTTGAGTTTGGTCTTTCACTGAGTATTTGGAATATTGTATTGTAACCTTGAATTGGGAATTTCCCGAAAATCTTTGTCAGGATCCACATTGATCTAATAACACTACGGGAGTAACAAATGTCGTGGTAAGACTTGAAACAATCTTTGACAGCTGTGAGTATAGAATGTAAAAGTTTTGATAGAGGTGTTATGGTACGTATACATTTTGCAGATTCGGCTATGAAGCGTTGTCGTTATGGTGTAACTATCTGGTGTGTCATAGTTTTCCTTTTCTCTTTCGTCTGCGCTGGACTTGACTCTTTTATGAGCAACTCGGTGGGTGTTCCTAGAAAAGCAGAGGACGCTTACCCTACCGATGCACCTAGTCAATGATCGCAGTTTTTAGTGGAGTCCGAGTTGCTCATTTACGTTTGTTACTTCGTATGTATTATTTAAATTACTTTATGTTCTATGTTGTCTGTTTTCCATGTCTGTTGTTTGTTCCTGGATAAAATTCTTTTGATTTCCGCTAGCATCTTGGTTTTCTTTATTACTCTTAGTATGGATATTTGTGGCGTTTCGTAATCCAGTACGTAGACGGTGGGTCACATCGTCTTTAGTAGAAATACAAAAACAGAATATCACGGATTTATGCTTGTCCACTATCTCTTCTTTGGAGAGTATGGTAGCGGTATACTCACTTAGTTAGTTTCTTCGTCTACTTTGTTAATAAATATTGAATGTGTTGTGTCTTGCAGACAAAACCTATGACGTTTTTGGTTTTGTCACATTAACAATATCTTTTGAAGGATTACATTTAAGAAGGTAATTGGCCGACTAATATTGACATTGCTCTTTTACTTGTGCTTACATTCAAGTCTCTAGTCAATTTTATCAAAGGATGCCATATACAGCTTATAATCAAGCAATCCCTTATGAAGAAATATGATGTTTAATGAAAAAAAAAATACACTGAAACTTCCAATGTTTATCAATCTGTCGTCATCATGGTCGATGCCGAGGGTATTCTCTATCATATATTATTTTTATTTATAAAAATATAAAAATTGAGATTCACTAAACACCTAGGCTTCATTCCTTTTAATGGAAACATGGGGCTATAATTATGAACTCCTTTGACATTCTTTTGAGTAATTTAGTGTCGCATGTTTCGGCTTCTTATTACGAAATTTGTGGTTTAAAATACACCTTGTATACAATCTTGTTTTGAATATTTAATTTCTCTAGTGTATGATGCTACTGCTGCCGATAATACGTTTCTTCATGAAACAAGAGTTATATAATGTGTAGGTTTGTATTCTGTGATCATCAAAATACAAAAATAGCTTTTTAATCTAGCAAATAATGTTCAAATATCTTGATAGTTATCATTATTTTTTTTATATTGGCTAATATAATTATCCATGCACTCCTAAAAAGAGTATGGCCCTTAAATTATCATTTGTCAGGCAATATTAAATTTCATACTGAGTGCAAACTAATAGGGATAGGATTAATATTTATAATTTTCTATGAATCATCGGTGGCACTTGGTAAAATTGAGCAATGAATGTATGCATATTTATCAATTATTAGAGTATTAAAGAAATTTCCAATGCACAATACACTGAAATATTGTTTTTTTTGTTGTTTTTTTTTTTTGGCATGAACCAAAAAAACAAAAAACAAAAAATAGACTATGAAAACCACAATTTATGATATTGACTAAAAAAATACATTCAGAATTTACTAACTTGCCTGGAAGTTTTGAATTTATGAAAACATTGACATAGATAATTCAAAGTATACAGTTAACTAATTACTAAAATCCAATAGCGCAAGGCAACTATCTTGGTGCCAATTTGTAGCCTTTTCAAATAAAATCCTTCTGGTCCCGTCGTTACGGGAGATTTAAGCATCAGCTAAAACGAATATCTGCGTAAAGTCCTTTCCTAAAGATCCATGGTACTTAACTTGCTTCATAAATTGGAATTATAAAGTTCTTATAGATGCAGTGGCGACTACGCAAGAAAACTGATAAAACGAGAACAAAGAGACATTGATTCTCTTTCAGAGTGGGTAAAGGCCGTGAGGTCTTTAATTTTGAAAAGTGTGAACGTTTTTAGTAGGTCAGTTATTAGTTTTCCTTTCCTCTTTTGTCTACAACGGACTTTATGACTTTATTTATGAGCAACTCGGCGGGCGTTTCTAGAAAAACAGAGAACGCTTATCCTACCAGTGCACCTGGTCAATGCTCCCAGTTTTTAGTGGAGTCTGAGATGCTCATTTAGTTTTGTTTCTATATTTTGAGTTATTTTTGTTATTTCATGTGCTTTGTTTTGTTTGTTTTTTTTTATATCTGTTCTTTGTCCATGGATTACATTGTTTTGATTTTTGCTAGAATCTTGGTTCCCTTGATTACTCCTTAATATTCAAATAAAAGGAGAGTTTGTAACCGATAACCCGTTTATAATTTTGATTACTAAGGAAAACGCTCTAAGCGTGGAATGGGTCATCCCTATTTGATGTTCAACAACGAAAATCCATATAAAATTAATATGTAACAGCTATCCATGATGACTTAATAAGAACTTATACATACATTGATACCACATTTTTTTTACAATCGAAGTCCTAAATTGGCCAGAAAATTTATATAAACATTAATATAGCAAATTAATATAGTAAAATCCAGAAAAAAAATTAAAAGAAATTCTTTTTTTTTTTTTGTCTCTGTCAGAATTCAGTGAACATTTTTTAATAAATTGTGCCAAGAAATAAATAAATGAATTGTTTGGAAGCTTTTCACAGTTAACAAAATTTAAGATTTAACAATCATTAAAATTACAGTTGTCATTTGAAATATTATTTTTAGATAGGGTTATATTTTTTTATTTTTTCTTAAAAAATAATAAAAACTTCATAAAATTCAAATATTGCAATAGTTTTCAAAATGAATTTGATGTAAGTAATAGATAGTTCCCATACCGAATGAAAATATCTGGCGTCTTGACATGTTACTAGCCATTTGAAAGTTAACCACCTGTCAAAACTAAAAACTTAGGGTTAAGGGGTCACCCTTTTTTGTTAAAATTATCTACTTTGCAATAATTGCCAATAGGCACCAAAATTAAGAATGTATTTTAGTAACAAAATATCCTAGTGCCATAAATTCCACAGAAGGGAATCACTGTTTCCTCATGTGGCCCAAGGACTTTTGTCTGCAACACTGTAGAATTCGACAGAACATAACATTTATTTTGGCAATACTACGATTTCACTCAAAGCAAAGCAATGTGTATTACAATAAATTTGAATGGAATGTGCACAATAATATGGTAATAATAATAAACAATGCTGCGAATACTGTTTTTGTTATTGATAATCGACATTCCATAATCTCTTTGAAAAACCTCTGAATCTACTTGCATTTATCGTTTTAGAACATTTGACTTCTAATTCAGATTTTTGACTCGACCCAATTAGTTTTTTTCGTATAGATGATTGTAGTTCGAGGGATTCCAATTTTATGTCTTGGAAGCTGTTGTTCGTGGTTTTCATTAAACTGATTTCAAATCTTAAATTTTCATATATTGTTATTTTTTATTTTTAATCAATTTCAGGGAGTACATTGAAAACAAAAATGAAATAATGTCATTTTTATAGCATAAAATCAACTTTTGTGATAAACATTCAACAAATTACAGCAGTATCGAGCTTTTTTATCTCGCTCATAAATTTTGATAGACATAACATTTGCTCCGATTTTCTTGATGTAGCTCCGTGGTTTATATTAAAGTACTGAAATATATTTGTAGTGGATAACGTTCTCCAGTCCTTAAATTAATTTAAACGACCTTCACAATATCCCTATTGACTAATAAGTGGTGTTTATTCGGTTATCATATCATAAATGACCTACATTTGTCAAAAAATATTCTTCTTCTTAAAACGGATATGATCTTTAAGTGGCGAAATGGTGTTTTTATGGTGCAATACCCAGTGTTAGAAGCATGATTGGTGTATTGCATGAAGCAGGAACTATTCACCTTTTAGAAAAAAAAGTGAAGTTCCACATGTTACAATGGGGTTCTGGTCCGTTGTACGAGTACAATTTATTTGTGCGACATTTTATTCATCTGCTTTGTTTTATAGGTTTGCAGCACTGTTATTTCCATTTCAATTTTTCCTGCAAAACATTAGTTCGAGCTGTTGCTTTATGGAAAAGTTTGTGACAACATGCATAAGCCGTTTCACTAATGAATTATTATTTGAACATTTTTTCATGTCAATTGTATTCTGCAAATATTTTGATTTAGAAATGAAATTCTTTTCGACTTAACTAATTCGAATATGAAGGAAAAGTTAACTAAGAAAATCAGTGCAATCTGTGTAAGACAGACAATTTTTTTTCTGATCTTTTTTATTTATTTCATATGATGCAGGAGTAATTTGTACGAGAACGACACACCGAGCCTTCATTCCTTGCATTGCATATGGTAGAACCTCTCGGTGATGGATTTAGCTTCCTCTTTCGACAAATTTTGTTATGTGTACTTTTTGTATACAACCAATATTTTGATTATGATCTTCCTACATATTTGGTTGCAATGTTGCTAATTTGAGGTTACTCCTTGAAACACGTGTACAGCATATCGAAATTTACTATAAATTAAAATTGGTATTTTTTGTATTTAAGAACCACTGGGTCGATACCACTGCTGGTAGACCTGAGATCCCCGAGGGTGTTCACCAACCCAGTAGTCAGACTTGTCTGACCCCGAATAATATCACATTTTATCTACCCTATTTATGACATCTTGCAGTATTCCAAACTTAAAAATACGTAAAACACCGAGGCTTCATTCCTTGCATTGCATATGGCAGAACCTCTCGGTGATAGACTTGGCTTCCTCTTTCGATAGATTTGGTTATGTGCACTTCTTGTATACACTAATATGTTGATTATGATCTTCCTACATATTTGATTGTAATGCTGCTAATGAGAGGTTACTCCTTGAAACACGTGTACAGCATATCGATATTTACTGTATATAAAACTGATATTTTTTGTATTTATTCTTTTTTAAAACATTATAAAACTTTGGGGTGTGAGCTTTGAACATTTTGTTTTGTTTTTGTAAGATACGGAACTACAGTTGCGGTCCCTTCTAACCTCTCTTCGAAACTGTCAGGATTGGCTGTCATAGAACAGTTCTAAAAAAACTAAAAAAAAAGAAACTGTTCTGATCAGCGACAGACCTTGTCAGGGTCTGTCAGGACTTTGGACAAGCTCTGTCATAATCTGTAATTGGTCCTGACACCCTCCTGCCAGGAACTGTTGTAGGTAGAACAGATACGTGGATTAGAAGAGTTTCTGACAGATTTTGACAGTCATTAGATCGCGAATACTTCTCTGACTGAATCACATACAGTACATGTACGTGATTCTGAAAAAAAAGCGGAGCATCCAAATCTCGATTCGTACGACGGGAAGGAAGCCTTGCTATGTTTAAACTTGATTTTTTTATATTGTTTTCTCGACTTTTATGTATGGCATGCACTACCAACAAAAATTATTGCCTGCCGTACCTGCTACGCCCCTGACATCAAAGAATTTGGACTGAATTCTTTTGGTTGCAGATCTAGACACCGGTATGAAACAGAGTACCTATGTATATATTGACAATGTTAAACAATTTACACAGACATTTTAAACTTTTATGGAACTTAAAAGTATTCAAACTCGTACATTTTGAAAGAATATGACATTTTTTAAGAATTTTGACTGAAGTCGCAGTCACCCACATGGTAGTTATATTACACAAAAATAGCATTTAAGTCATTAATTTTAGACCCTCATGGAAATTATAAGTGTCCGCACTCATTCATTTTGGAAGAATATGACATTTTGAAAGAGATCTGACTCAAAATAATGTCACAGCCATTATATGACAGTTATATTGAGAAAAAATTAGCATTTTAGTCAATAATTTTATACACTCAAGCAAATTAAAAGTGTGCGCACTCAAACATTTTGCAAGAATATCACATTTTAAAATAATTTTGACTCAAATTAATGTGTCACAGCCACCACGTGATATTTATATTAAAAATTTAGCATTTCAGTCATTATTTTTAGATCCTCATGGAAATTAAAAATGTTTGCACTTATCCATTTTGGAAGAATATGACATTTTGAAAGAGATTTGACTTAAAATAATATGTCACAGCCACTGTATGATAGTTATATTGAGAAAAAATTTACATTTTAGTCAATAATTTTATACACGCAAGCAAATTTAAAGTGTGCGCACTCAATTATTTTGCAAGAATATCACATTTTAAAATAATTTTGACTCAAATTAATGTCACAGCCACCACGTGATATTTATATGAAAAATTTAGCATTTCAGTCATTATTTTTAGACCCTCATGGAAATTAAAAATGTTTGCACTTATCAATTTTGCAAGAATATGACATTTTTAAGGAGATTTGACTCAAAATAATATGTCACAGCCATTATATGATAGTTATATTGAGAAAAAATTAGCATTTTAGTCAATAATTTTATACATTCAAGCAAATTAAAATTATGCGCACATTTTGCAAGAATATGGTATTTCTAAAGAATTTTGACTCAAATTAATATGTTGTAGCCCCTATATGATAGTTATATTGCAAAAATAGCATTTTAGTCAATAATTTTAGACGCTAATGGAAATTAAAAGTGCGCACACTCTTACAGTTTGCAAGAATATGACATCTTTAAAGAGATTTTACTCAAAATAATGTGTCGCAGCCCCTATATGATAGTTATATTGAAATAATTAGCATTTTAGTCATCAATTTTAGACCCTCGATCATGGAAATTAGGAGGGGTCACACACATACATTTTGCAAGAATATGACATTTTTAAAGAGATTTGACTCAAAATAATGTGTCATAGCCACCACATGATAGTCATATTGAAAACTTTAGCATTTTAGTCATTAATTTTAGACCCTCATGGAAATTAAATGTGCTCATACTCATACATTTTGCAAGAATATGACATTTTTGAAGAATTTTGACTTAAATCAATATGTCACAGCCACTATATGATAGTTATATTAAAAATATAGCATTTAGTCATTAATTTTAGACTTTCGTGGAAATTATAAGTGTTCGCACTCATACATTGTGCAAGAATATGACATTTTTAAAGACTTTCGACTCAAATGATATGTTGCAGCCCCAACATGTAAATGATAGTTATATTGTAAAAAAAAACATTTTGTGGGATGACAATCACGACGAGCTGTATATATATAATTGGACATTCAAAGTAAATTTTGAAATCAAGATTGTTTTCCTAATCGGATTTTCTAATTTACATTAGTCACACAGTTTCATTTCCGGACTTCCTGTTCTAAATTACGTCACACAGAATAGAAAGATTTAGTGTCAGGAACTGTCCAGGGGTATGACAGTTTAAAACAGCTTTTCGTATTTTCTTTGTCACGACCCAGGGCAGTTTCTGTCAGAATCTGTCAGGGAATAGGGCAAAATGTGTTCTGATCCAGGACAGCCTCTGTAAGACCCTGTCAGGATCTGTCAGGATTTCGGTTCTATTTGCTGTCGTAGAACAGAAATCCTGACGGATTTAAGAGAGGTTAGAAGTGATTGCAACTGTAGTAAAATCCTTACTCCATATCACTGTTTGGCGACCGGATTCTAATTTTATCCATTACGGTTATCAGGTTATATGTTCATGTTAATAAATTTGCTGTCAGACTGAAATAAGGCTCTCAGTGTTTTAAAGACAAATGTTAAATTCTTATTGAATACTTCTTAGTGAGGACTTCGTCCGCTATAACTGCCTATTATTAATTATGTATCTCATTTACATTATTTATATCACTGGAAAAGAGAGTCTTTTATTGTCTTCTATTGTATGCCGTTCGTGTCTCGTTTTTATTTTAAGAGATTTATACTCTGTTTATGTTTCAATATTATTAGATCTGAAGCGATTCCATAGTATTTGAGTATAAAAAGTTTTTCCTATTTCATTCCAGTTGTCAGTGCAAACTACATTTTTAATTGCTAATAGTAAAAGTGAATAACATTTTTTAGTAAAATTGTTTTTCGATGTGACTCTTAATTGACAGGCCATATAAAGCAACAGAACATTCACTTTTTCAAATTGTATATTATTATATATTTGTTGGAAGGCAATTATTAACATCTTTACATTATTGTTCTTTAACATTCAGTAGTAGCTGATGTCTGGAATTCGAAGTGAACAATAACTCTTATCGTATTGATATGATGTTTAAGAACTGTAATATTTCATTTTATGACAAAGGTATTTCAATGATTTTTTTACCTGACATTGACATTTGCTAGAACCTGTTTCAGGTAGATACTTAAAGCTTTCCAATGACTATGTCAATTTTTTTCTGGTTATAATGGCGAGAAAAGTAAATGGATGGCTGAAAAAAAACGTATAAAATAATGACTTTAAGAAAGACAGACGTTTTGTTGTGTTTTCCGTATTACTGTATTTATTATGTTTTTCTTCAGTTACATTGTTTATATCGAAGGTAAAGAGAGTATTTTATTGACTTTATTTATATGTTGTTCATTTCTCATTTTATTGAAAAATGTTATTTATACATTTTTTTGTTTCAATGATAGACATGAAGAAATCTCATAATATTTAAGTTGGAATATAAATGAAGAATTATTTTCCTATTTCATTCCAGTTTTCGGTGATAACGGCATCTTTAAATGTATCTATACATTTCATTTTATACCAATGGAATTACCGTGAATGTGTGTAATTTTTTTTTTTTTTTTTTTTTTTTTTTTTTTTTTTATTGTCGACATTTTTAACTTTTTAAAGACAATGCATCTAGTCCAATTACGTCTATCAATATTTTGTAAAATCATTTTGCCGAAAATGATGGTAATTATATAATTGTCATAAAAACAAGAACAGTGATGACTGTTTCCCTTTGTTGTTATAGGAAAGTGGTATCTATCTTATTAATAGCAAAATGTCAGTATGAAGAGCAGTGATTCACTGTTACATTCGTCAGTTTACGAAATGTACGATCCATTCCTGGCCTTGATAATGTTACATTCATTTATTTCTGCCTATTCATGCCAAGAAAAATACACGACGCCTGTTTTATAGGCTATAATAAAAAGAATATTCCGAATTAAAATGTCATTTATTACAAATGACACATAACATTATATACATATGTGTACAAGGGGAGCTAACTCACAAAACATTTTTAGAATATTTGTGTTAACTCCACAAAAAACTGCCAGCCTACAAAAAAGCTGGCGTACCAAAAAAGGCATGTAACAAAATAATTACAAATATTTTGTAATACATTATTCTAATATAAACATAAATGACATATAAAACTTGTATTTGTGTGGTATGAAGGGGTTGGGGTGGATAAATTGATTTTAGAAATTTTCACAGTAAAACTAACTGTACCATTAAACATCTTACACCAAGTTGAAAATCAACGTGCAAACTAAACAATATTCATAGCCGACATAAATTAATTTAGGCCACTAAATTTGGGTTTTGTGGAAGATATAAAAAGGTAATCACACTTTGACAAGTTGAACTTTGGTTATTCTTGAAAAAATTGGATTCATTTTTATTAAAAGGCACCTCATGCTTATTGTAAGTATGAACAACTGTTGACAGTAAAAAAAAATATTTCTAATGTAAATTTTAACTGACAACGCGTAAAGCAAAAGACAATTTACGTTTTCGTATCATACATTATTATGAATTTGTTTTCACGAAATTATTACCATCATTTTACTATTTTTTCTTTAAAATTCCTGAAATAAAATGCCTGAAATAACTCTTTTTTGATTAAAATAATATCTAAGAATAGTAATATTTCATTGTATTGAAAAGGTGTTTCAATGTTATACCTGACCTTGGTTTTTGCTAGGACTTGTTCCAGATAGATGCTTCAAGTTCTCAATTATGGCAACAGTAATGGATGGCTGAGGATATAATGTATGAAATAATCACTTTAAATAGATAAATGACTAGCACAATTGTTTGTTTTTTTGTTGGGGTTTAACGTCCAAGCAGCAATATTTCAGCTATATTCAGACGATGAACATGAAATAGATGATAGAATGAACATGAAATGATGATGAAATGAAAAAGGGATGGGAGACAAGGACAATGGGGTAAACAAATTTTGATTGCCACTGGAAATAGGGAGAGGTGGGTAGGGTCGGGCAATTTAGCCTCCTGTGGCGGAGCCCTATGGTTCCTACTCCGGGAGAATACCACAGTAGGGTTCTTTAACATGCAATGAACGTGGCTTCTTCCCAACACGATGCACCACTATGGTTTGCGGTCAGGTTTTCCGTATTATAGCCTGACAACCCCAGCATGTAACACGCCAGGGGTACCCCATTCCACCACCTGGGGCACACATCCCAGTTGCTCTGTGGGCAGAGCGCCCTAGCCCCCGGCTAAGGTTCTGAGCACTATTTAGTCGCCTTTAATGACAAGCTTAGCGCTGCTGCAGGCCTATTCTTTTAACACCCGGACCTGCACGGGGCGACTTGCACAATAAAAAATATTCCAAAAGTCGTTTTTTGTAATAAATCATGCCATTTATTGATTTGTGATATCAAGTTTGAGATAAAATTCTCGAATTTAAAGAAAAAAAGTAATTGCGTATGTTTTGTGGTAATTGTCGTTACCTAAATCTTTTTTTCGGATTTGTGTCCACTATTTCCACGTTATTTATTACGCTTAAAACAAGATACTTAGTTATAATGAATGATTTCGCCCTGATGTCAAAAGTGCCCCGGTGGAGCAGGGCATGCATTCCCTTCCGTATCACTAGATGTCACTTCCGGTTTTTGTGTGAGTTCATATTGCTAGTGGTTTAGTTTTTTGTTTGATGTCTTGTTTCTCTTATCTTCAGTTTTTATGTGTAATCTTTTTATTTTGTGTTCTTCGTTGTGCATGCATATCGTCTCTGTTTTATGTGTTCACTTTAAGGTAATAATTTTGGATTTTTACGTATTTGAATCATCCCACTGCTGATGCTTCTGTTTCGAGCGAATGTGCCTTCAATATTTTGTACAAAGGTAGAAATACAACGACAAATGGTTAACCAATAGAAATCTATATGGTATACATGTAGTTTCGACGAAAATATTTATACAATACTAATTTGATATTGTTATGATTCTTCGTTAATATTTGACCTTTCTGTACTTATCATAATACGATATTTTGTACTTATACTGTGATGCATCAGCCCTTAATCATCAAACAAGTAAGCACATTCAAATTCTTACAAAAAATGTTGTTGTTTATATTATTCATTTCGACATGTATTATTTGTTTGTTATTGATAAGTGACTGACCTATCTTTATATAGTGTTAAATATCTGTTTACTGTAATGTGGACATAAATAGCAAACACCACGAGTCCAAAGTACTTAGTTCGATGTCAACGTGTATTGAGTGCTTAACATTTTTATGTGGGAAAAGATATGCAGAAAGTACAAATGCTTAGTCATCTAGACTATCTGGGCGGCATGTTTGATTAATAGACTGAAAGTCTGAAATTCGTCTTGTGTCAAATAGTTTTTAAGTAGTTTTTTTAATTTTGTTATTATTCTTATGCATGTGGTTTGTTTCTTCACAAGTACATGGAACATTTGCCTCCGATTTTATGTAAACAAGATACATAACGGGAAGCAGGTTGCTATGATAGATTTATTTGATTGATATAATAATGAAAAGAAACGACAGAAAATGAAAATCTATTTCAACCATGTGTAAGATTGAAAGATTTTAAAAGAAAGATTGAAGTTTTATAAGAATGATTAACACTTTGATCTTGCATGTTTACAATCATGTAATACACTATTACACTATTGCTAGAAAAGCAGAGGACGCTGACACTTCCGGTGCATGTGTTTCATGCTCCCAGTTTTTAGTGGAGTCCGAGTTGCTCATTTACTTTTGTTATTTTGTATGTATGATTTCAGTTACTTTATGTTCTTTGTTGTGTATGTCTGTTTTTCATGTCTGGTCTTTGTCCCTGGATCACGTTCTTTTGATTACCACTATAACCTTTGTTCCCTTGATTACTCTTACTTATCAATTTCATACCGCTTTATTACATGTTTCCCTTGTTTAATTAGTTTGGTGATTTCTATACATCCAAATATGTGTCGCTGTAACAGACATTCTTTTTTATCAATTCTTCGATTTTGACCATGATAATAAAACATACATATTAAAAAGAAAGAGGAAATCATGAATGTAGAATTGTAATAAATATGTTCATCAGGGTTAATTAAAATAAATAAATGTTTCAGTAATAAGTCTCGGATTTCGAGAAAAAACATATAATGGTAAGCATGCCAAAACAACCTTTTGTAGATCTCAGGCTTTATTTTAAGTGTGATGGGTCCTGTAATTCAATCGAATAAAATATTTATTGCTTTAGTGTTGCGTGCAAAGTAACTAATGAATTTATTCAATCATTGGCAATTTATTTTATATATGAAAATTTAAGAATTTGCATCTTCGCAATCTTCTTCTCATAAAATAAACCCATTGGGCAACTAATGTAATAATTACTCTCGTAGTGTGCTTAATACGTGTACATCAATAATGTTGGGATACATTCAGCAGGATGTTTTATTACAAGATGTTTTTATGTTAATATAATTATGGTATTTGGGAAGCTGAAATGCTTTAACGTCTGCTCAAACAAGATTACGACTAAAAAAAAAATAATACAAAATAGTTATAAAGTCTAGTCCACTGTTAAAGTCATTGAACTATTTTAAATCATATTGGCTTACAACCCCTTCTACCTTAACAATAAACATGAATATCTTATATTTTAAGTAAGTTATTGGTGGGTGGTACATGTAAAGTGCCTTTATCTTTGGCCTTGGCACATATTTCAACACATTTCAACCCAATAACAGACATGACATTAGTTTAAATTTATATTCGTTTATATATAACGTTTATCGGTGAGATAGTCTCAAGGTGATCAAACATCAAACCTTTTCTAGTGCAGTTTTAGAACGCTGATGACCTTTCGAGTGAGTGGATTGATGTTTGTAGAATTGTTGTAATGAAATACAGTGAAACTTGTAAACTAAATAATCTGTAAGCCTGTCTGAATTGAACAATGAATAATCCAAAAACCTGTCTAAACTGAACAATGGATAGTCAAAAAAAAATCTGTCTATAATGAACATTGAATAATAACAAAAACCCTGCATAATCAAACAATTTGTTTTACCTTTTAAATATATTTTGAACATTGGTTAAAAAATACTTGTCTCAACCAAACCAACTTGGTGAAGGCCTTATAAAATTAATTAAACCAAACCGCAGGTTTCATGCGTCGTGATTTTAGTTTTTAGCTTTAGTTTGATCTTGAGAAATTGTCATCGTTTCGATACCGCCTTCCAGAGCTTGCTTAAAGATATGTTTAATTCCATTAAATACAAAAAAGTGACCTCTTATTTCACATTATTAAGTGCAATAACAATTTTATTTAGAGGACGGGAATGTTGTGGTTGTGTTGAACATTATCAATATCTGCTTTTATATTATTTCACTTATTAAGAGGGTCACCAAAAGGAACCAATATTCTAGAAAACGTTATGCTCACATGCAATGTAATTTTGAATTTAGATTTGATGCAGCATGACCAAGTTTATTGCTCAAAATAATGTTAGAAGTTTAACCCTTTTAATATTTATTTTACGAATTGATCATTAATAATAAAATCATTATTATCTAAACCATAAAAGTTTCCATGGAGTCTAATTCTATCAACAACAAACCTGGTGCTTTCATACTTCTTGACAGTAGATTTGGTTGTTCAAGTTGCACAGTACTTATATTGGAAAATCTTCATTCTGTAGTGTACGAGGGATGGAGAAACGGAAAAGGGGGATGAGGATTTAAAATGGTTAAAAAATTCTAACAATTAAAAAAAAAGAAATTATTCAGTCACATAAAATCATTAAATTCAGTCAGTTTAAAATATTTCAGAATATGTATGTTTTATGGTTGTAATGTCATACATGTTATTTAATGAAGAATAAACTGCCACGCCATGATTTTTGATATGCTCGTGCGACATGTAAAAAAAAAATATAAAATATTAAAAAATGTGCCATGCCTATAAATGTTATAAATTTCATCACAAATTTTACATAGCTTCAAACCTCGCAACAAACAACTGTGAATAGTTTGAAGTAAATCGAACAGGCCATGCCAAATGTTGGATGACATGTAAAATCACGATCGTCTCTCTTTTTGATATAATCTCATAATTCAGAAACTAAATTCACTCCAAAAGGTATACAGACCGTTATTCACTCATAACAATTATTTGTAAAAAGTCTACAGTTTATTTGAAGTATGGGTTTTTATGTTACAGCTCGACGTGCTATCGATGATGGACGGACAGACGGACAAATATTTGTATACCATGTTTCGACCTGTTTTTGACGGCCGTATAAAAAAGGGACGGGGCCTTTATGGGGAAATTGAGATTATTTTCGTTAGGAATTGGGGTATACAAGCATGAGGATGACGCAAAGGAAATGGTGGTATAAGTCATAAATATGAAGTTATTTTTAATATATTTCAAAAGCTGTAATGGGGCTGTATTTATTACAAATAAGAGCAAACACTGTCACCAATTACAACAGTCCCTGCCAAGGTATGTTTGTTTTCTTCATGATAAGAAAGATTTAGTTTTAATTTCACAATCTTCATTATCGTGACTTATGCTTGTTGCCAAATACAATTTGTAACAGTGACTGCAAAAAACCGTATCGAGTTAAGTTCGATTAAGGTAGGCTAAAATTAAGTCAAATTATTTAAAATTTAAAACAGAAATCTAATTGCTAAATCAAAACTATATTGCAAAATTATTAATCGTTCTCGTGTAAATATATGTGTATATATATTTAATGATGAAAGGGCACAAGTGTGATAATAAAAGTTGATCAAGGGTTTAGTCCCAATCCCAAAATAACACCCATGGCATAACTCTGAATATTTCTTACCAAACATATTACATGATTTTAGTGCATAGAGGCGTAGGAAGGAACAAAATATCGGTACGTTTTATATCTTCTAGATAAAGATTATTGGTACGGTCGGAGCCGTACCAACCGTCTCGGTTTCTACGCCCATGGTTCATATTCCACAGTATGTATTTGAATTAAACTACTGAAGAATGTGATTCATGATTTTAGAACTTTTTAAGAAATACAATGTTTTTTATTCATGCATTTTCGTTTTAATTTGAACTTTGAAAACATACATCTTATGTAGATATATCAAAAATTCTGATCCCAATAATTATACAACTGACCTGAGATTTTCGTTAAAAAGAAATCCCACAATATTTTTTCTCATCTGTTATATTTTTATATAGCTTAAAAAACTCGAACACAGTCCGTACTGTTGTGGGTTATTCGTCTAGTTAGTAATTTCTTTTTTTTTCTTCCAAAACGTCTCCGTTAGTTTCTTTTCATTTTGCTCAAGAGAAACAGCACTGAATCATAGCAGTATGATCTTTACTATACCGGTATTTGAACGACGTTTTACTGTTTTATAAATTGTTTTCTGTATTACTTTTACTTTTCTAATTATTTTCTTATTCGATTAAATATTTTCCTTACATCCTTAAAACTAACTGTGACAATTGAAGTAGTAAAAAGATTAAAAATATTTAAATTTTATTAATATGATCAAAAGAATTCCCGATTTATGGACCTTAAACAGAAAAAAAAACTTTTTAAACCTTACCACTCCTTATTCGAATTTGTTTTTCCGCCCATCAAACAATTCGTCACTCCACATAGACGTTCAACGATTACTCGTGTTTTGTTTTCTTACTGTGGATGAAGCCTTCGGTATGTTTCTTTTGACCTTTTTCAATTTGTTTTCATTTCATTGATTTTGTTTTGTTGGTATTTGTTGTATTATAGTTTGTTTATTTGTTCTGTTCAGGATTCTGCTAGCAGTTGGCCTCAGCTCTGACATTTAGTTGAAAACTAACTTTCTTTCTCATTGATATATAGTTCATGCAAACCCTTTTTCCCAGGAAAAAGACCTTTATCGTTCGTATTTATAACTACTCTTTGCACGAATTTTTCATTAAACTTTGAATTAATGTTGGAAAAAAAGACGAGTATTTCGAGAAAACATTCTTCCCACTTTGCAAAAGGTTACTATTAATCTCTTAAAAAATAGTACTGAATAATAGCAAATATAATAATTTTATTAATGTTATGGCAACAAATTCTGTTTCCTTTACATAAAATTTGCCTTATTGTATATAAATCGGTTTTGTCTTTTATTATTGCATTTTAATTCGTCTTCATGACACAATGCTCTATTATGCAAACACAAAAAAAACTAGCGTATCTAATAAAAGGAAAACGCAGTTTAATATATCAAAGCAGATGCATTTATAAAGATCATGTATCTGAAGAAAAAAGGCCACCTTAGGTTTTTCTTATGCTTATTGGTGTCTCAATCTACATACTCGTCAAATTTCCGTTTCTCTCCACGTCATTCAATTTTTGTTTGTTTTTTGCTTTACTTATCTTCTAATCTGATTTCGAATTCCACTACAATAAATTTAACATTTGTAGGATAATAGATTTTTAAACTTAATAATTGAAATTTAAAAAAATGCATGTGATAATGATGTAAAGGATCTTTTTGACACAGTGTAATATATTGTCCTAACTAAATCTACTTTTACTCAGTTTATGAAGGAAAAGGTGACCATTCTTTGCAAATATTTTTTTTCACAGTGAGAATCATACATGCTTTTCATGTTTTAGTTATTGTACATCAAGGGGACCATAAAATACAGAACAAAATTGATCAGATACAATGTACCTTTAATAAAAGGGATGACTTTTGACAGAAGTAAACATCTTTTTCATATTTATAACAAAACTGACCAGTTTAATATGAAGAAGTAATCTTTAAGGGATTGACATACTGGCACATTATTGACCACACTCAAAGGAATTTGATCAACCGTTCTACAAAGATATTTAATTTTCTAACCTAGTTTAAAATGTTGATTGTAAACATCTTTTTGTAAGGCAATGACCGGTTCCTTTTCATAGAAATAGGACATTTTGATAGCAAAATAAGAACATGTCATCATATGTTACCATGTTCAGGTCACATCTACTCCATCATTTAAATTGTCAATGGTTAAAATCTAAAAACATAAATATCAAGGAATTATCAATGAATATTACATGTATGTTGATTATACGAAACATGGTATTGGTTTAATTTTGTTTCTATAATTACTTTCTATAAGCATCTTGTTCGAGATCTTCTGTCGTACTTTAATTTGTTCACCTGAATCCACTTATCATACAGCCTTGACATAACTCAACAAATTATCAGACGATGCGATGTAAATTTTGATAAACTTTCTGAATATTGTAATGTTTTATCGGTTATTCAAACGAATTGTATCTTACCCTTCTGTGACGATTTCGAAATATTGATACGTCGTAACAAGGTCAGGCTTGAATTTTGTACCCATGACATCCATTTAACCCTATTGATTTCTTGTTATTGTCAGACCGGGATCTCAGAACGAATTACCACAGTATCAGAAAACACAAATGCTGTACCACCTGAAGTTATGTCTCAGCATTTAAAAAATCGAAAAAAGCGACATTTTGAAATGGCAGCTAAAAAAATGGAAAAGGTCAAAATATAGTACATTGCAATATTTCGGAAATTCAGGTAGTCAGGAACTTGAAATTTAGAACAGTGGTATAGTTTGACATGCTTAACAAGATTATGCAAAAACAAACCGGAAACGATATGTTCCTCGTTGCTTTGACAACCGATTTTCCTGCTAAAATTGCAAAATTCTCCGATTTAAATGAAATTTGGTTTATTGGATAATGTAACATGCATGCTGAGTACATATTTATAGGTTTCAAGACCTTTCAAAAGTCCCCGTTGCCATGGACACCGATTATCCCGTCAAAATTTCATTATGCTCTGATTTTAATAAAATTTGGTTTATAGGGTAATATGATATAAATGCTGAGTACATATTTATTGGTTTTAAGACTATTCTAAAGTCCCCGTTGCTATGAGCACCGATTTTACTGCCAAAATTTCAAAAGGATTCGATTTTTATACAACTTGGCTTTCAAGCTGACAATTACACCCTGAGTCAAATTTTGTGGTTTCAAGAAGAATTAAAAGTTGCCGTCACCATGGTGACCGATTTCTAAATGTCTCAGACTGGGATGAAACTTTGATTCAGTGGTGCAAATGACTGGGTGAGTCCACATTTCCAGATTTAGAATCAATTTGATAGTCGCCGTTGCCATGGCAATTGATTTTTCCACAAAAATTCTAATTCCTCTGACTAGAAGAAAATTGGATTTTATGGTAAGAATTTTAATCCAAATGTTAAAGCATTTTACATCAAAATCAAGTCGTAGGAGCGTTACAATTCCTTTATGCAGTGAGCAAACGAAATTGTTGAGAATATAAACAAAAAACTTCTACAAATACCTTTTTTTTTTTCAAAATCGCTTAAGGCTAATTACACAACAAAATCCTCCGCAAACCTATAAAAGCTACTTGATTCATAATTTACCAATTTGCCAGCTCATAAATTAACACGATTGATTTTGATTCTCTGTCAGAGTGGTTAGAAAACGAGAAGAAGAAGACATTGATTCTCTGTCAGAGTGGTTAAAGGCCGTGAGGTCTTTAATTTTGAAACGAATGAAAGTTTTAAGTAGGCCAATGAGTGCCAAGGCTACATCAGTATTGTAAAACCCCGATGTAGCAAAAACATTGTCTACTATACATGACAAATATGTTGTCATACCAGTAGAAAAGCCCAAAACAACATTGTTTTTGTCTGCAAAACGTTCTACATCCAATGTTTATTATCAGAGAGAGACGTAAAAAATAAATAGCAGTGATAAGACCTATACTGCTACCACTCTTTCCAAAGAAGAGATTGTGGAAAACCATAAATCTGTGTTATCCTCTTTTGGTCTCTCTACCAAGGGCGATGATTGTGATTTACCGTCTATGTACTGGATTCCTAAACTCCACAAGAATCCATACAAACAACGTTTCATAGCTGGATCTGCAAAATGTATTACCAAACCTCTTTCAAACCCTTTAACTTCTATATTCACAACTGTCAAAGAAGGTCTGCAGTCTTACCACAACACTTGTTACTCCCGTAGTGGTATTAATTCAATGTGGATCCTGAAAAATTCGAAAGAACTTTTGGAGACAATCAATTCAAGACTATTATCTGAATATAATAGCATTAAAACCTATGATTTTTCAACACTGTATACTTCTATTCCCCATACTCAGTTCAAATCCCGACTTAAAAACATTGTACATCGTTGTTTTTCCAAAAAAGATGGTACACCTAGATACAAATATATAGTTCTTGGTAGAGATTCCTCATACTTTGTAAGAAATAATTCCAAATCATATTCCAAATATACAGAGGAAGATGTTTACAAAATGCTGTAATTTTTAACCGACAACATATTTGTCCAGTGTGGTGGACGTGTTTTTCAACAAACGGTCGGCATTCCAATGGGAACAAATTGTGCTCCTTTACTTGCTGACCTATTCCTTCACTTTTATGAGGCTGACTTTATAGCAGATCTGACCAGAAAGAAAGAATATCGTTTGGCTAGATCCTTCAATCTCAGTTTCCGCTATATAGATGATGTATTATCTTTAAACAATCCTAATTTCGGGGATTTGATACATCGCATCTACCCAATAGAACTTGAGATAAAGGATACTACAGACACTGTGAAGTCAGCCTCATATCTTGACCAGACATGGAAAACAGACACACACAACTAAGAACATAAAGTAACTAAAATTATACATACAAAGTAACAAAAGCAAGTGAGCAAAACTGGGAGCATGGACCAGGTGCACCGGTAAATCAAATCATTTGAACTTACAACTTACTTATCTGTACAATGGCAAAAAAAAAAAAAACGTCATAAACTATTTATATATGTGCATGCTGCCTTGTTTACGAAATTTTAAGGTTAAGTTGAACGCTATTGGGTCGATGTAAAATAATAAAAGACGGAATATTCATTATTATCTTCTCAACCAACGCATTATTCAGCCCTACAGTTGCTACTCTATTTCTTACTTGTCTTGTGCTTGGCGGAATAGCAGTCTTCGAAATAAATTTAAGGTGCTATCTTTAGGATAATTATCACATGGCTGTGACAACCTTACCTTGTATACTGTCAACAAGTTGCAGTGTGATAATTTCACACATCTAATGATGCACCACTGAGGTGACTTGGATCACCAGTACTATACCACATAAAGGAAAGTTTGTGCTTTAAGTTTTAAATCATTTGATTTTTTCCTTTTCTTTTACTAACAAGATAAACTTTGTGCATATTATGATTAAGCAGAAGAGTAACATATATACCCTTTTAGCATATCTTATTTATGCTAAAAGGGTATATATTTTATCAATATATCCAGAATTACTGTTTAAAGTTGAATACACACTGTACGAAAAAAAAATTAAAAAAAAACATTTTGAAAATAAAATAACAGTATTCCTGTTGTTTCACGTGTAAAAATTTACTGGTATTATCTCCCCGTGCAGGTCCGGGTGTTAAAAGAATAGGCCTACAGCAGCGCTAAGCTTGTCGTAAAAAGCGACTAAATAGTGCTCAGAACCTTAGCCGGGGGCTAGGGCACTCTGCCCACAGAGCAACTGGGATGTGTGCCCCAGGTGGTGGAATGGGGTACCCCTGGCGTGTTCCATGCTGGGGTTGTCAGGCTATAATACGGAAAACCTGACCGCAAACCATAGTGGTGCACCGTGTTGGGAAAGATGCCACATTCCTTGCACGTTAAAGAACCCTACTATGGTATTCTCCCGGAGTAGGAACCATAGGGATCCGCCACAGGAGGCTAAATTGCCCGACCATACTCATCTCTCACCATTTCCAGTGGCAATCAAAATTTGTCGATCCCATTGTCCTTGTGTCTCATCCCTTTTTCATTTCATCATCATTTCATGTTCATTTTATCATCAAGTTCATGTTCATCGTCTGAATATAGCTGAACTATTGCTGCTCGGACGTTAAACCCCAACAACCAAACAAACAACTGGTATTATCAATAAAAACATTTTTTTAAGCCGAGTTTTTTTAAATTATATTTGACCTTCAACTTTCAGCTTCTGAGGTTTTGTAAATATTGACGAATAGCCGGGTACACCGTTATATCGTCGTTGTTTTTGGTATCACTCTACTTTCATGTATTTTTTTAAAGTCACGGCTTACAGTAATTTGAAAGAAAACATTTTTGTGTTTAGTCATACAGTTCATGTTAAAGATAAGAAGAACTTGTTCTCGACCCATAAAATAAAACACGTGACTAACGTGACTGTTGCGATAAAATTTCTTACATAATTATGTTGATTATCATACGTTTCAGAAAAGCTAATTTATAGAACTACTGCTCTTCGGCTCTGTAATACAGATCGAAAATGGTTTTTAAATAATGAGTGCTATTCACTCCTCATTGCCAAAATAATTGGTAATACATTGTACTTGTGGGCATTAAGAAGAGGGGTATTATCTGAACATTTGATGCCGTTATATCAAACTTGCACACATAATCGGTATTGGGCACGTGCCATGCATGGAATACAAAACTTTAACGTCATGTTATGAATGAAGACCGAATGTTGAAACCACCGCTTTTGAGTGTGACTTGGTACAGCCACTTTCGATGGAAATGATGAGTTGAGCGGGCAGGATAAAATTTCTACCGGCCAAAATGTGTATAATCAACTGTAAAAATAGTGCAAAATGTGTACAATCAGTTGTAAAAATAGTACAAAAATAAGAAATGATATATAAGTGAATATAAAAGAAACAGCATACAATTACAATTTAAGTTCAGCAAAGAAGACGCCAACTTCAAAATCAGTCTTCAACTTTTTGTGGGGAAGACGTGTGAAATTCAAGGATTAAAATACACAAAACAAATTTGTTGACACCATGAAAGTACATCATCTATTATTTGTTTGTCAAAAACACAATGATTCTCAATGACATCTCGAAGTCGGAAGGAAATTTTCATATTTACAACCTTTAGATATTTATATATTAAATAATGACAAATGATTTATCCCTGCTAATGAATATTTTTAAAAATTAAAAGGGTTGCCACATCAACACTTGTTTCCATCTACTATAAATAATTAAATGCGATGTACATAGTATGGCGATGCATTGAAAATATTTTAATATGATAAAAAGAAATCAGTATAGAGCAAACGTTTTTTGCCTGATATTTCTTCTGGAATCATACCATGAAAGAACTGCTGTTTAGAACATCTATTGTCAAGATTTGCACAAATTTGATTTCTCAATATAGTTTGAATTTTCAACTGAAAACTATATTGATCTAACGGAATCCTCGAACCACAATTTATACCCACGAGTACTTGCACATTATTCGATTTAAACATCTTAAAAGAAACGTATGTGGTCACTCAACTCTTTTTTAAATATCCTAAGATAAAACTATGTACTTATTGAACTCTTTTTAAACATCCTACGAAAAACATATATAGTTACTCAACTCTTTTTGAAATAATCATTATTATTACAAACAGACCGGTATATATAAATTGTCGATTTTTGCGGGAAATTGTCTGACAATATTTTTTTTTATACCATGTCTGTTTTCAAATTCATTTGACATAACTTTTATCAGACTCTTGATTCGTAGCTTGATATATTTATATTTAGGAGTCAATAAAAGTTAATTTGGCATGAATTGTTATGGGTATAATTACATATCAACCAAGTGCTCTGGCAAAAAGATATAACAAGATACACAAAGGGATTAACACTTAAGCATTTTATACGCTGAATTTAATTGCACTAATAATAGTATAAAATGAAAAATATTAAAAAAAACAAACTAATCTGTAATTATTAAAAACTACCAGTAGAAAAGAAATCAATTCTAAGAAACAATTTACCTGATTATTTAAAAACCTGTTCATTTACAGATACACAACAAGTTCGTAGTATGTATGGAGTTATGATGCAGTTTAATTTAAACTGACGATAAGGTAAAAAAAGATCTACATGTAAGAAAATGGAAGTGATCTTTACAGTTTGGTGAATACGTCAAATCGGGATATTATTGTGAGAACATTTGCAAAAAGTTTGTAATCGTATCGACGAACACAGTATTATCGAACTTTTTGGTGTTTAACTGATAAATCACATTTTCCAAATTCTCAAAACTTGAATCGTTAAAATATAATCGTATAAATAGATGAAATACAATATCCTTCATGTTTAAGACGTCATCTAAGTAAATATTGTGTTGGTATTTTGGCTCATTATGATCATTTAGTTTCACGCGCTACTTTTACTAAGTAAAGGGAGATACCATTTTAAAAATTAAAATAACAAAGTTTATCTTCGTCAGGTCACAACACTGCTATAATGATTTTTATTCTGCAACTTAGCTTTCTACTATACAAATAAAGGGTGCAGAATAACGCAAAGTTTTATTCCTCCACTGCATAATATCGTCTCCTGGTTATGTATACATTTTCAGTTATGAGCAACGTCAACAATATAGAGCAGCTAGCAAGTTTAAATGTGCCTTTGCAGACCGCCGCGCACAAAAGATTGTTGGAAAAAATAAACTGATTTAAATAAATTTTGCACGTTTTATTTAGAAAAAGTGGTTGCAGATTAAAAACAATACATGAACATTGCCGAAAATATCAATATTTATTTGTACTCACTTCGAAACAGTCAATATTAACTCGGGGAACCCACGCGATCTGACTGTTCCTAAAGGTGCTTCAAATAAATTTGATATTTCCCGGCATTTTACATGTATTGTATATACACTTTGCTTATAATGTTTTGAATATGTAGATCGCACTACATAAAGGTAAACAACAGCAGCTATATGAGCACTACTGTTGACATAAATATCTACACACCATTGGTATCTACACACCATTGGTATATACACACCATAGGTATCTACACATCATTGGTATCTAAACACCATAGGTATCTAAACACCTTAGGTATCTACACACCATTGGTATCTACACACCAGAGGTATCTACACACCATTGGTATCTAAACACCTTAGGTATCTACACACCATTGGTATCTACACACCATTGGTATCTAAACACAACAGGTATCTACACACCATTGGTATCTACACACTATAGGTATCTACACACTATTGGTATCTAAACACCATAAGTATCTACACACCATTGGTATCTACACACCATAGGTATCTACACACCATTGGTATCTAAACACCATAGGTATCTACACACCATTGGTATCTACACACTATAGGTATCTACACACCATTGGTATCTAAACACCATAGGTATCTACACACCATTGGTATCTACACACCATTGGTATTTAAACACAACAGGTATCTACACACCATTGGTATCTACATACTATTGGTATCCAAACACCATAGGTATCTACACACCATTGGTATCTACACACCATAGGTATCTACACACCATTGGTATCTAAACACAACAGGTATCTACACACCATTGGTATCTACACACCATAGGTATCTACAAACCATTGGTATCTAAACACGATAGGTATCTACACACCATTGGTATCTAAACACCATAGGTATCTACACACCATTGATATCTACACACCATTGATATCTACACACAACAGGTATCTACACACAACAGGTATCTACACACCATTGGTATCTACACACAACAGGTATCTACACACCATCGATATCTAAACACCATTGGTATCTACACACAATAGGTATCTACACACCATAGATAACTACATGCTTACGGTGAGGAATCTTGAAAATGTTTTCAGATGAAAGGGTTGTCAAGATTGATTCTCTCTAGAAAAGACATTTTGACCACAGTTAAGCGGTTCAGTTATTTCAGTAAAAACCTACAAAATACTAGTTCGTTTTGTTTTTTGTTTTTAGTTTACATAGTATTTTATTATATAACTACACGAAAGCTATAATGCATTACTTTCCAATAAGAATTCAGGACAAAGTTTCGGAAGAACTTATATAAATGTATCTCCTATAATAGTGAATTTTAATTTTCAAAATGTAACACGCGACATTTGAATTAGTTCCCTAGTGACATGGGATAAGACATATTTTTGTTTTATGTTGGAGTTAATTGCATCTATAATCGAAGTATAAAAAGCCTCCATTTTTTAGCTATTGCATATCAGAGAAAACCTTAGTATTCTTATTGGTAAAAACACGTGTGTCTTCCTGATCTATCATTTGTTTCTTGTATTGTTCTAGCATAAAATGTCTCAAAAGATTTCACAATCGTATGATATCCCTGTCATTTTTAAACAGAGCAGCATACGTCTTTAAATGCAGTTTGGAAAGTTTGTTCTCCAACGCTTTAGTAATCACTAAATTGAACGAATAAACAACCTGTTATTGGGATTAAATTCAATAAAATAAATAACAATATACATGAACATATATTCCGATGTTATTAAGATAATGCAAAAAAATATATCTTAAAACATTGTACCGTGAAAGATACTTCACAAAGTTTTTTTTCGTCAGTCGAGATTACGTAAATATCACATGCTTCGAGTTATCAGTTTACATACAGATATCTAGGTAACCTAGACAGAAGAAACTATCGATTTGAAATGTACACGCCACCTATTCGTACTTCCGTCACCCCATTTACCGTTACAAATAGATGGCTGACAAAACTATTTTTCCATGAGGTATAATAATTCACCAGTTCAAGTAAGTCAGCTTTTATAGATTTAACCATGTCAGATGTCAATGGATATAGTTGAAGGGTTTACAATTTTAATTATACATATTGTAGAAATTTCAGTTATGTCTTTTCATGATGTTCCAGACCATAGCTTGTCGATGCTTAGTGGATTCCCTGTACAATGATTAGCATTTTAGCAATAAACAGAGGAGCTTCACAAGTAGACTATGAACGACCGACTGTTAATTACAGACCGTATATGTCTACTGGATTGCAAAATTTGGATCACAAGAAAAAAAAATAACATATTGTTAAAATTATTTGAACAAATACGAGCCTTCAAAACTGTGGCATGTTAAAAAGACCCGTCTATGCTAAAGTAATCTTCCCTGTATCAATTTGATCCGATGGAGCAGTGTAGCGAACAGAGTCGTCACATTCTGAGACGTTTATAGAGTGTTGTAACTGGTAATCATTCAAAACAATAATTTGGTGTCATTTATGAAAATGATCGTTTGTATTAGTTTCAACTAATTTAGAAATCACTGACTGATTTCTCAATATGAACAGCTACAGCAAGAACAATTGAAAGAACCTTTTTTGATAATTTTATTTTTGTCCTTTACAAATGTTTCAAACGAAGTTGTAAACAATAACTGAAGCTTATTAGAATTCATCACATACATCTAAAAATTGAATGTCAACAATTCATCATAGGAGTATATAATCCGAATTTTTACTTTAAGAAACATACTAAAAGTGTTTTATACACCCGCAAAGGAACCTTTTGTAATGGAAATTTTGCCTTACATTTAAATTTCTGACGGCTTTGATCATATTTGTTATGATAAATGGACTAGAGGCCGTGCAAACGTTAATCGGATTTTGATATTTATAAAATGTAGACTTTTTCCTTTTTAGTTGTTTTCCATTTACATAAGGGTTTTTTGTAACCTGAATCGAAGAGCACAGTTTCAATAACCTTTTGTAGGATTTTTTATCTAATTAAGTAGATTTCATTTAATTGCAACGGACGTTTATAGCACTTAGTTCTATATGATTAACTTATGCTGTACATTTCCAGCTTTTAAAATTAGAAATCATACTAATAATTTTACATTTATTTCAATGTTAACTTAGGTATATAAAACCCGAATATCAGTAAAGGTCTGCAAAACTTATTGCAGAGTAACAAATTGTAGCAAAATGTTGACAATGAAAAAAAATCACATTTATAGCATGTGCTGATTACATTATTACCTACTGCTCGCGGTGACAAATTATTTTTTCTTTCCCCTTACAGAGATTCCTAGCGTACATTACGGGTATGCATTAGTCATTAATAGAAGACGTACTTCGCTGTATTTTCGACCATCATCTTTTCTGACCTTTCAGGTTGACGAGGTCTTCCTCATGTGTGACTACATCTTCTTTTGGAAAAGTGCTTTATTGGTTTTTAGCCCGGGGTCTTCTTTATACTAGTATGCTTCTATTTTACTTTATGTACTATGCTAAATTTCCTTAAAAATAGGCATTTCGGGGATTCCACCTCAAATGTACGTCTTTAATGCACGAGAACTGTACTCGAGATCGGTCAACATGATGTATCAATACACTTCCTTTGTATTAGTTTGTTTTATTTTAAACAAAGCTAAGATCATTTTCTTTTCGCGGATGAAGAAGACTGGTATTTGATTAATTGGAATTTTTTCAGCAGAGAATTTGAATTGTCGCTAAAATTTGGAACACTTTCTTTTTCACAGAAAACAAGACCCCTCCTTCTTGCTAATAAAATGGTTGGCGCCTTTAACCATTGTTACTCTTGATTTTAAGATGATCTTTTAAAAAAGGGTAGTTTTTGTTCACAAATAACCGCGTTGTCTTATATTGCTGCTTCAAAGGTTTCAAAGTAAAAAAAAAACTTTAGTTTCGCTGTGTTATTTAAATCGTTTTCATAGGGAAGTTAAAGGAAGTATAATTATACATGAAAATGAGGTTTATAATTAGAAAAAAATCACAAAATTCATTCAGAAACTCAAATACATGTACTGTATTAAGTCCAATTTACTGAACAAAAGTATCAACATATAACATTTTTATGCTGTAGAAGAGGAACTGAGTTTTTATTTCCCAAAATAACAAAAAGGGACAATTTTCCGCTACCTGTCTATATACAAACCTCTATTCCAAAAAGAAAAATTAAAAATATTCAATGCTCAAATCGAAAAAAAATATATATATTATGGACCATTGAAATACAAAACAATTTTGAGAAACGTCCACCGTGCAGTTTTTTAATATTTAAATGGTCTTCAGGTAAGGCATTGGAAAGAAATTATCAGTTATATTTTGAAAAAAAAATACCTTAATGGCTTAAATCATGTAAGCATTCAATAAGCTACCATAATTTAATTATGATTATTTATATTGAGAAAAGAGCATTATCAAACACAACATGGTTCAATAAATGATGCAAAATAATGTCAAAAAATATTTATTTTCTGTATAAACAGACAATGTCATATGATGAAACTGCATAGTCATATGCTAATTATAGGCACACCACGAAGATAGAAAGCTTGAAATCTCATAAGGAATTATACTTCAACTTTAAAAGGTTAAGGAGTTATGAAACTGGAAGGATATAGATTGAAAAGCTGTATTGTCTCGTACCTGAGAATTATATTTCAACTTGAATAATTATCAGAATGAATTTTGGTATACAATAGAAGGCGAGATTTCAAATATTTTCACAAGTGAAAGATATATTCCTCAATGTATCCATTTCGAAACATTTAAACACTATTTTACTTTTGACTTTTTCTAGTTTACATAGAACAGTGTTGCTTTAGGCTGAGATCTTGTTCTTGATGTTTACCCTTTATTTGCGGTAAACTCCCTTTTGCATTAGTATTATATTGAAACTAGGATTTCCTTCGTCAACAAAACCAAAACACTGACAAGAACTTTTATATAGATATGTGTATCTTGTTGTAGATATATATAAGAAGATACAATAAATATGACAGAAGGTAAGTACATATTACGCTACTCCAATTTGTTTTTGCAAAGTTCTATATTACTTCTGGTTCAAACATTTCTTCCCACATTAAAGATTATAAACATTCGCAATTAATTGTAGACACATTGGGAAAGTGTTTTTAATATAACACTCACCAAAACTTAACGGAACATGTTTAAAAATGTTATTCTTTTCCCCCCATTTCTAAGTTTATATTTAAATATATAAATGAGCATCAAACTTGAATTATATTTTGCAAAATAATTTGTCTACCTTATAAATTATCAACATAACAAATATCATAACTACTTATTGTATAGCGTAAAGATGGCATCATAACTTTTTTTGTGTTAAAGCAAACCTCACTAAGGTCTTCTTTTCCCCCATCCCTACGCCTCTAAGGCAGCCATCGTTATACCTTCCAGTGTCATCAGATAAATTTGCAAATATAAGGTTTGCGATTCCATGACTATTCCATACTGTTATGATACTTTTGAATTGTTATTTTCACAGATTTGATCCACGGTGACATATAAAGGAGATTTTATCTAATTTTTGAATATTACTGAATTTGCTGACAAGTCGCCTTTCAATCAAATTGCGAATGTTAGGCTTTTATACAAAATCTTTACCATTTGTACATGAGCTAAACTCATTCTCATACTACGAAAAATGCAAAAAAAAACCTTGTTTATCATGGATAAAATGTAAACAAATTTATTAAGGTCTTCATAAGTTAAATATTTACATTAAGCCTGAAATTTTCTCTACATCTGCAAAATTTAATCAAAACTTAAATTTGGAAAATAATTAAACTACTTTTGTAAAAACATCTCCCCTTAATGGCTATAATCAAAGCGATAACAAATTATCATTAAATCGTTTAAAAGCTTGGACCTTTGTGTACGGAAAGCGAATCGGTTAATTCTACGAATGGATGAAAATTAACTAATCAACGGCTCGCAAAGCAAAAATGTAATGCATTCCCCCTTTTTTCTTTGAAATCATGTATCATCACTTCTTAAAATCACATTTTATTTGTATAAACATCTTCAAGACTAGTTTGACCTGAATATTAAAAGGACAAATTATTTCCGAATCACAATTTTTGATTGATTGACAATAAAAAAAACCAAACACAATGTTGGTTAAATAATAAAAGATAAAGTATCTTATTGTTTTTGTATAATGAAGTATGACAAGGGTCGTGATCCTTGATGTTGATGATTTGTTGTAAAATCTTAAAAGGATGACTAGACACATACATTTTACCTTGTGTAGGCAGACGTTTTCTATTGACAAAAATAACAAGGAAAATGATTAATGCCCAAAAATTCATTTGAAAACATTTTACATATTACTAATTATATAATTACTACCTTAAATGATGGGTACTGAAACGTTGCTGTCAGCATGCAGAATATTTATTTGATTTGACGTCAGTTGTGCATGCCGTTTATTGGACGAAGTCAGAAAATTGCCGCTTTATTTAAAAGCAGCAAGCAATACAATTATTTAATAACAATTTTAACCCATGCTCCGAAAAGTGAAAACAATTGAATATGAAGTTCAGAAATTTTTTAAGACTTTCCGGTGAACTGACTCAAACAAAGGGTAAGAATTATTTATGTTCTCTACTTTCTTTGTCTAGTTTTCTGCTTGTTACATTGAATGTTTTTATTAAATTTATAGTAAATAAATTTTGATTTTGTTTTCAAACTTATGCTTGCTTTTAAATTTCATGACGAATTTTGTATAATATTTTCTCTATTTTTCAGGTGGAAAAGGAGAACAAAAAAGGTGTTCATCTCCCATACCCATTTTGTCATCTGATAGAAGCGTTATATTTGATTTAGGAATTGACAATCCAAGCCATATCAGCCCAGACAGCGACAGTCAAATAGATAGTGGCTTTGGGGAATCATTTATTGGTCACTGCAGACATAAGGATAGCATAGTTTCAAGTGCTTCATTTGAAAGAGAAAATTTTTTCGCTTTACTGAGAAGGGAGAACAGAGTTTCTTCTTCAAATGATGGAGAGGAGTGCAGTCTTTCAAGATCGAGAACATTTTCTCTGCATGACGAATATGATCAAGAGAACAATAGGTTCAAAGCATATTTACACAACAGATTTGGAATGACCGGATCTGAACCCGGGCAGATACGGAATGGTACCGGTATTTATCATATCTATAATGGTACTGTTGTAATTACTGACGTTTTGAATTCATCTCTTCTACTTTATGCAGCAAGCGGAAGACTTATTAAATGCATCCCAATAAAGAAAGGATCTGAACCATGGACCACGTCGGCCACGCCAACTGGAGAATTCGCAGTATCTCTAAGTCGCGAAAAATGTGTATTGGTTATTTCTCATGCTGGTTCCGAGAAATTTAAATTTGGAGACAATATTTTGCAATATCCGAGTGGTGTTATAGTTGATAGGCGAAATAGATTCATTGTATCAGATATTAAGCAAGATAAGATATTCATATTTTCAGACAAGGGCGAGCTTATTAGATCGGTTCCCGATGAAGATAATGGGTCTTTCTCTTTGAAATCCCCGCGTCATGTTACTTTGTCGCATTCAGGTAACATTATCGTCTCTGACTCTGGAAATCATTGCATTCGCGTATTTGATAGACATGGTGATCACGTGAGAGACATTGGAAAATACGGTTCCGAAGACGGGGAATTCAAATTTCCGCACGGAGTTTGTACTGATCATGAAGATAATATTATAGTTGCTGATTATTACAACAATCGCATTTCGATGTTTACAAAAGACGGGACATTTATTCAACACCTTCTTACATCTCATATGGGACTCAAACGACCCCAGGCTTTAACGATTAGGTTTTTCAATGGAAGTTATATAATTTTAGTCACATATGGAGACAGCAAAGCAAATAAAGTTGCTGCTTATAGAATTGTTGACTCAAAATACAAAAATGACATGCACGAAGAAATTCATGCAAGTGTATGAATTGTTTTTACTTCATTCCAATCTATATAGAAAAAATGTATATATAAATATTAAGTTAAGGGTTTTGTGCAATAATAACTATATGTTTGTATATGATAAACATTTACATAACTGATGATATAAAGTGAGTTTAGAAAAAAAAACATTGGCTCAAACTTTTATTCATAGTGGTGTCTTTTTGTAAAAGAATTTGGTATTAAAACATAAGATATATTCTATGTACAATTTTACAGAAAAGGCCCAAACCAAAGAGAAAGTAATTACTAAAATCTTACAGCTTTACTAACTTTACATAGCAATCGTAACAAACAAACCAACGTTTTTAAGAAGGTTTTAAAAGAAATGACAAAATTTAGCTTCCTTCAAATAGACCGCTTATTTAAAACTTTTTCACTCTTATGTTACTGTTCTTCCTTAGAAAATTCTATAATGGAAGATCACTAGATGTATGTACATTTTGTTCTCAAATATGACCTTAAATGAACATTCTGTAAGATTATAGGATAAAAACACAAACACCGAGCTTAATTACTAGGTAATTGACAATGAATATAGCCTATGTTTTCCTACGTTTTAAAATATTCTATAGGGGATTCTCGTTGTTTTATTAACTTTTTTTAAAAACAAGTATATAAAATTTCTTTGAAAAATTGTATGAATGAAACTGTTCTAAAATTATTTTATATTTTAAAAATCAAATTTTGTTTTGGTCACTGTTTTCTAGTATATGAAAGAAAACTCAAATTCCTATTACATTTCTGTAGAAATTTATCACGTTAATTGTCTCCCGCTCGAAAGAGGGTTTTACAAATTAGTGTTAAATTTTACTATATCTAGTTTTATTCCATTTTCTTTATTAGAATTAGAATTTTTTTGACATCATTGTGAACACTATTTGCGAACTGAAAATACTTCTGTATGATTTTGCAAGACGACAGAAAAGAATGCTCCTTGTAATGGAAGTGATCTACCTTTTGCAAACTTTCTATTCCATCCGATTTTTTACTCGTTTATCAGTGTTTTCATTGAAAAAATCAAATCATTTGTTGAGTTTTAAAGTTCTTATGTATTAAGTACATTTATTTTATTTTTTATATACTGGGTCAATGACATAACTTATTCAGAACTTGGCTCTATTACTTCAGTAAACAATAACATTTTTAAAGTCAATGAATGAACAATATACAAGATCGTAAAGAAAAATAAAGGAATAATAATGTGGAGCATGTATAACCTTCATCCAGAGTCTTCATCATCATCAATTACTTCTCTTGATACTTCTGAAAATACGATAAACACACAAAGATACAATGAGGCCAAGCTGCATTATACCATTGTTCAATACAATTCTTATTTTGAGTAGATTGAACAAATTTGACAGCTTTTTTTTGCTAAATATACATACTTTCTCATTTAAATACTCACTAGTGGCTAGTGACAGGAAAGTATCTTCATTGACAGAATGGAGTCTATTTTTGTAAACTTACCAACATTCGACATCGTTTGAAATAATCCAAGGATTCACGATAACGTCTAACAAATGTAAAACAAGAAATTATGATATAAAAGGAAGGGTTGATCTTCCCCTGATCATGCATCTGTAAAATATGTATTAGCTTTCCAGATTCCAGGAAGAATTTAACCGTATAAAATAGCGAGTCTATCATGTAAAAGTATTTATCGAAAGGTTTATGACAACTAATTTCAATTTAAACAGATGTACAACCTGTGAAAAGGGGAAAAAAGAATTGAGGTGATTAAACTAAAATACAAATTCAGTTAAAGAATTTGCAAAAATCAGAAAAATCAACTCTTAAAACAAATCAATTACAAAAAATATTGCCTATTTTGGGGTGTATCACATTTTTCAGATTTTGCATGATTCTTACAAAGACAGCTACTTAATTAAATTGTTCGTTTTTGACAAGTTTTCACCGCAAAGTTTCAAGATATACTTTTTTTTAAATTCTAAAATGTATAGTTAAGGCAGGTTTTGACTCTGTATGAATCAGACTGTGTTTGAAATGTGAAATGAAATAAAAAAAAAACACTTTTACAGTGTAAGTTGACTATTTGTATCATCAGAATCAGAAACGGTAAAGACTGGAGTTTGGAGATTATTTTGAATAAATAGATTTTACAGACTTGCATTGCAAATGAGCATTTCAGAGGTTGATAGCCCTGTCAAAACCGTCATTTCTGAAACGTTTTTACATTAAAGTGAAAACAGCACATCCATTAGTGCAGAGATCAATCAGTGGTCATTTTTAATAACTTAACGATGTGATATCGCTATACTGCTATGTTTTTAGATGCATGTTTCGGAGTTTGAATTTTGACGAAATTCACTAAACATGCATTGAATGGGAATGGTTTTACCATCATTGGTTTTACCATCATTGTTGACATGCTACAATGATTTTGATCTAACTGTTTAACATTTCTGTTTAATGGAGTTTGCATGTATTGTTAAATACAATAGATTTTTTTACATTTCATGAGTTGAGATTATCTTTCTACAGTTACAACTTTTAAACTGTTCTCCTGATTGTCTTGCAAATATAAAGTACTATTAAATATTTGTCTAATTTTCATTTTCAAAATTACACACAAAATGTAAAATAGGCAATGGTGTCAACATAGGAAACAAATTCCAACTTCAATCGTTTATTTGAGTATTTTTTTTTTGAAATGTATAAGTGTTATCTTAAAATTTAAAAAAAATCTTACATTCTTGACATGTACTTTAGTGCCAAAACAATAGAAGTGAATCATTTATATATTTTATAGGAACTTTTATCTTATAACACCAATAAAACTCAGCTTGTGCATGTTATTTTATTAAGATGCATTATATAGTTGTTAATACATCAAAATATCTGATATGTAATGTCCTCTGTACATTGATGTACCTTCCAAATTTCATTATTATCACATTACTATGACTATATCTAATAAGTTATTCGTCATAAACATGCTAAGCAGTTTCTAATGCTTAATTAATTGAATACTACGATTTTACGATCTACGGTTCAAGTTTTGACAGAAATTATCAGCATTATTCATAATGTGTGACTCGATATCTTTAAGTTTATTTCAGTCTTTGAATGGTTTAGTATCGATTCTGTGGTATTTTTGATCTGAAGTATTCAATGCATTGGAATAGGGAGGACATTCAATGGGCGATTAAGGATTTCGATTATAAGAGTCTGTCTATAAATATGATATTCTATGTGGTAACAATTAACTGTTCCAATAATTAAGAATTTAGAAATAAATTTGGAAATATTGGAGTTGAAATATGGAATATGCATTGAAGATTTTATGGGGAATGGTGTTTACTCTTCAGGAAATAAGAAGGGGTAATTTGGGAGAAGTATTGAAAATAGAAAAACATAGGACATATAGTGTAAAAAGATAACTATACCACTCAAGATATGTTAAACCGAGTCGTAATCAAGATTTCTGTTTCAATATTAATTCAGAATGATATTTATAGTGAAGTCCTGGTTGCCTACTTAGCCCTTTATGTCTTAGGTATCGGTTCAGTTTAGTGTTGTTTATGTTTTCTTGTTGTAGCGTTAGTTTTAACATCATGAATGTTCTGAAATCTGTTCTTATCATGTTTTTATTGCTTTAAGTGTCATTTTAAATCTTAGATTAATTAGGAAATGATAAAATAGTTGCATAAGTAAACAAAGTAGATAACGTCAAGTACTCGTTGGAATGAAACGTGAATTAACAAATGTTCTTATCATCGCAAAAACAGTTATCATTCCGTAAAACTAACAGCATTTGAATATGACTCAATATGTTATTTGTTTAACAGAGTAGGTGCTTTGAACGATGTTTTGAGCATATTAAATGGCAGAAATCACTGGTGAGATATTTTAACCACCAATTAAAAACTGATTTCATATCGGTATATGAACTTAACCATGAATCAGGGTTGTTTCCAGCTGATATGCCATTTTCATTCAAACATTTGGCCTAAAATGTTATTACCGTACTTACGTTTTGTAAGGCTAGGTATATTTTTTATATATAGAAATAATATTCTTGTTTGCTCTTTCAAGTCATAAGGACGTATTTTTATTAAGTATCCCCATTCAGTAGCCCATTGAATTAAGAAAAAAAAATGTCTGAAAAATAAATATATATTACCAGAAAATTAGATAAAAACAAGATGTAAGACTATCGTTTACACGATTCACCGTATAAACACAATACAAGTAAGTCTAAATCACCAATAATCATTTTTGTAAAAATTTAATTAATATTGAAATTTTATAATAGAAAACTACGTCAAAACATGGACACAACTGTGACGTTATAAAATAGTTTTAAAGGTAAAGTAGGTTAACATTGTGATAAATATCCATTAATTCACATTACCTAAGTCGCCAGTTATCTCAACTTGCGATCTTTGAATGATAACGTTACCATGCCAAATCTACAGTTGTTTAGTTGTTTGTAAGATTTTCAAATTATAAGCTAATCATAGTTCAAACTAAGTTTCAACAAAAAAAATAATAATTGATGCAACCAGTAGAAATAACCATCTTAAAAAGATATTAAAATATAGAAAGGGTCTGGGTCACGTTGATGTACCATAGACATTTGTAGACACGTTTATGATTATACTTTTTGGAAAATCCTAGGATCAACTAGTGAAGAAAAACTTATCTAAAAATAGATGACAAAAACAAAAACAAAAAAAACCCCACAAAACTTAGATTCTTTTTACGTACAGGCTATTATATTTAATAGCTTAAATACAATCAAACATTATACAGTTACAAATCAAATAGATAGGCCATGTACAAAAAAAGTAGATCATCATACCGATATATCAAACTAAGTAAACAATCATAAATGATAAGTATCATAATTAGTTCTACGTACACTTCAACTATTTCTGATTACAATGTATCGAAACAAAAGTTGGTACATCAAAAACAAACATGTACAGAAAATGTTAAGACAGATATCGCCGTCTATCCAGTAAGAGTTGTCGCGAATTTAACATTTGACTTAAAATATGACGTCACAATATTATTTTCTTTTATGACGTCATTCCTTATGACTATTTTTACAATTAATGACTTTTCGTTAAATCAACATGTTTACCTAGCAATATTTACAACTGGTGTTGGAAGTCAGGGTGTTTGTTTCCATTTAGCGTTATCTGTTCCTTCTTTTACTTTTAAATGTCAGCCACTGTTTTATTTTCTCTTTTATGGGGTTGTTTTATCTTTGAACAATTATCATTTTGGCATTTTTGTCTGATATCGCTGACAACTTGCAATTAAGGACGTATTTTCCTATGTTTAGTGATGCATGTTGGTCTAGCTCGCTATCAATTTTGTTTTAGAACAAACGTAGTTCTTTTTACCGTTTTTAGTTTTCATCTATGATCTCATATGATATTCCGATAACTTCACGATATATATCTTGATATAATCTTCTGATAGATTATTACGTTAATGTAGAGATCATGGTCCACATTGCATGTCAATTTCTCAGGTAGTTACTTTGAACATGTAGATCAATATAAAATGTCTTTATTGTGTATATTTACAATTACTTTTTCCTCCCTTACAATTCGGAACACGACACACGTGTTTCAAGGAGTGTGCCAGAGCTTGCCGAAACTACGCAGACTTTTTTGTATCGCGCTAGAACTGTAACAAATAGGCTTCTGGAACAGGGTTATGTTGCTACAAGATTGAAGTCATCACTACAGAAGTTTTATGGTCGTCATCATGAACTCGTGGATCGTTATTGTGTATCCATCTGCACCATGAAAACTGATTTATTCAACGGGTCATAGTTTTCCTTTCCTCGTTTGTCTACCCCGGACTCGACTTTTTATGAGCAACTCGGCGAGTATTTCTAGAAAAGCAGTTTTTAGTGGAGTCCGAGTTGCTCATTAGCTTTTGTTACTTTGTATGTGTGATTTTATTACTTTATGTTCTTTGTTGTGTATGTCTGTTTTCCATGTCTGTTCTTTGTCCCTGGATTACATTCTTTTGATTACCCTATAACTTTGGTTCCCTTGAGTACTCTCTCTCTCATCAGCAGCAATAGACTCAGTATTAGCATATGATATCATTCTTAAAGCAAGAATAATGCCTCTCTAGGTGCTTTCTTCGTCTTTTTTACGTGATGACGAATGCGACTTAATTGTTGTTAACCAATATGGTTATCGATGATATCACTTTCACGATGGCTCATCAGCACATTACTTTCGAAAGTGTATTAGTTTGTGAATTTTCCTTTTTCATCTTTTATTTTAAAAAAATGACTATGCAATCACGGTTTCCCGGCTTCAATATATTTTAATTTTAAAAAAATGTATTCAAACTTTACTCGACGTAAGCTTTGATTTACAAAATCTAAGTACATGACTTTTTTCTTTAATGCACATGTATAAGTATACGTCTAAAATCCCATTCTAATAATTTAATAAGAAGCCGTGATAATGATAGTACACATACAAGAAAATTGACTAAAGATATTACTACTAAGTCTTTCCAAAAGAACTTATTGTGGACAAAAGTCTTATGATTTTACGACTTACAATGCAGTTATAATATAAAATTAGAAAATGTGGTATGATTACCATTGAGATATTCATCCAAGAAAACCAAGCAGCGAACAACAAAACTATTACAGGTCACCACACGGTCTTCAGTTATGGGCAAAACCCATACCATAAAGCTGAATGTTAAAGCCCTTAAAACAGATGAAGTGGAACTATTCATAAAAAACTAAAATAAACCTAATCTATAGAAAAACAACGTATGAATAATAACAGTGAACATAAAAAAATAACGACAACCACAGGACTACAGGTTCTTGGCTTTGAAAAGGCACATTATTTATGAGACGGGGTCAAACATGTTTGTGAGTGCTCAACCTTCCCCCTAATATGGGAAAGTGGTGAGATAATACAACAAAACGAACTATAAAAATCTGTTAAAATCAGATTTAACTCTTAAGCTCGATAAGACATTTCAATAAATTCGACAAAAGACAACAAGCTGTATCTATCTGGAAAAGGTACTCGCTTCTTCTATAAGCTAGACAAAATCCTAAAGCAACTGATAAGCACACCTTGCTTGCTCAAACAAACAACAAATCAATAACAAAACACGTCCAACAGGATCTGGTGAATATATATATATATATATATATAGAAAGGTCTGAAAAATTCCCAACGATGTTAGAACTGTCAAATTTGCGATGCAAATTTTTGGTCGTTCCCTCCGCGGGACTCGAACTCGTACCGCTGTGACATCTATGGCAACACCGCCTGCACGAAGTCCAGCGCCCTAGACCACTCGGCCAGCTAGGCTATATAAAAATGTAGCTTTCGCTGGCCGGGTCATTCCTCCTCGTAGGATTAATCTATGGTTGTTACTTAGTACACGATGTATGGTAGTACGGGACAGTTCATTTAGGTGTTATTATGTAGGATAGAGGATCAAATTAATGATGCATGTCACAACAAATCAATATTATACAACGTCTAAGAATGTGACGACTCTATTCGCTACACTGCTCCATCGGATCAAATTGATACAAGGAAGATATGTAAACGTATAGAAAGGTTTGAAAAATTCCCAACGATGTTAGAACTGTCAAATTTGCGATGCAAATTTTTGGTCGTTCCCTCCGCGGGACTCGAATTCGTACCGCTGTGACATCTATGGCAACATCGCCTGCACGAAGTCCAGCGCCCTAGACCACTCGGCCAGCTAGGCTACATAAAAATATAGCTTTCGCTGGCCGGGTCTAAATATATATATAAATGCCAAGCTAAAAACAAACGACGTCCACAAAATAATGTAACGTATGATTCGTTAACCTTTAACTTTTTTAAAGAACTATTACTAGAAAACATGTATTTAAGTACTCTAGTAAATAACTTATTGATTCAATTGATCATATAATTATCTGTATGTTAACCAACTTGATTTACTGAAAACAAAAGGTCTAAGTAAAACAAGATCTTCGTATAAATGCCAACATAAAAAAGTAATGGCAGGAAGTAGCACGAAATGTAATTTTTAATTCATAAACAGGATAATCAAATTTAGAACCAAAATCACATAATCCAAAGATTAAACAATGGTATGGTAAAGCTAACCTTTTACGAAAAAGTTTATTCAAACATTTTCCCAGACTAAAAGGATTCTGTTTCAACTTTCGAGCTTTATTTATCGCATAACCATAAAAACTAGAATAATTTTTCATATTCAGTAAAATTCTTTACTATTTATCGGAGATTTCGTTCATTAAAATCTACATCCTCGCTACGAAAGAAGATATATCGAAAAAAATGAGGAATATATACACCGTATAAAAAATTCAAAGGAACATCCCTTCAATAAGGGAAAATGAACAATTTCGTACGAAACATCTTTCCCTTGTCGTTATGCTTAGTTTAGAGGTTACCTCATAAAATAGAATGTCCAAATCCAGAAATGGACAATTAAAACTGTCTGATCAGCTTTATTTAAAGTCAACTCTTTAGTGTTAATTTCAGCAGAGTATTTGAAAAAAGTCAAAATTATTCATCTAAAAAAATGCCATCAATGTAGCAATAAATTTAATGAAATTTGTCTGTGAAATCTGATTTGTAAGGATCTTTATGAAGTGAGTTTCATAGTAGCACAATAATAGATCTGCTATAAAAGGAACCCGATTTTGCCCATCAGAATACCCACAAAATGTCTATAAATTGTATCCTCGAAACGGATATAATTGTTGTTAAGAAGAAAATTGACTGAATTAAACATGTCCTCACAGGTCCAGTAAGATTTGTCTCGTTTGTCTGAGACACATGACCTTTCATTTTGGTTATTTCATGTTCTTTGTTTAGTGTGTGTCTGTTTTCCAAGTGCTCTTTTCCCCTGGATTACATTTTTTTTATTTCCGCTAGAATATTGGCTCCCTTGTTTCTCTTTATCACAGAAAATATATTTTGATCTATTTTATAGAAACGCCATTTGATAAGATAAGAAAATTTCTGTTGAATGAGGTAATACGGAAGTGTGGTATAACGTGTTGAGAAATCATTACTGTCCGCACTATCTACAGGCTTATCCAAAGCTTCTAATTTATTTAAAACTTCTAGCGAGTTTTCACACTCCAAAAATAGTTAGCACCATTACGCTGATATGCGTATAGTTAGTTCCTTTAATTTGTTGAGGTCACTGGTTAAAAGGAGAAAGGTTTGAGTAGTTGTCATGAAAACAAATTAAATGATAATAAATAAGAATAAGAAACAAATGAAAATAATTTATATGTGATTAAAATAACCATAAACCTTTTCTTTTAATTCAATGAACAAGCATATCTCCTGTTAAAAAGTCTAAGTAGGGATTATTACCTTAACGTCGTCATTTGATTCCAATTCTTTTGGACCTCAGTAACTATGCTACAAACCTTTACAAACAAGTAACTGAGAGTTCACTCTTATTTTGCTTTTTTGTGTTAAGATCATATTTGTGTAATATTTAATGATATTTGTTCCATTTCAGAATATATCTCCTTATAATAATGATACGCCTGAACTTTTTATACAGAATCATTAAGTACTTACATGTAGTCAAGACACCCAGAAACCCATTATGCAGCGTAAAATGCTTATTAAGCGGGACAATTTGACAGTACACTGTAACTGTTTTCCGAGTAATGTATCTTTCTTCAACAATGCGGTACCAGCTGCTCCGGTGGTGTAATATCTATTTTGCCAGATTAATGTTGGATTTGACTTCGTTATGGATCGGATTAGTGTTCGGTAATTTTGTTGTTTTTTTTCACTGTATTTGATTTACTATTTTTAAAAACAATGCATAAAGATATTATTGTCATTGTGTATAAAATGTATTTCAGCAATAGAAATTACAAAAACAAAACCTTTGAAAGAAGAAAATTTCCACAGACCTTAAAATATGTAATACTCTTTTTTTTCTCTTGGATCTCAGTTGGAGCTGATTTTCTAAGAGTAATCAAGGGACCAAGGTTATAGCGGTAATCAAAAAAATGTCTCACAATTGCAACTTCGGTAGTCAAACAATTATAAGACTTCGTTTTTCATGAATTCCTGTTGCCTATGTTTGCCTTTGTTAAACAGAACCTTTAATTTAACATAAAATACTTGAAGACAAAAACAAGCAAACAAGAAAAGCACTATCAAAATTTGAAAGATAAATCCAGAACACTAATATACAGATAAAAAAGAAATAACAAAGTAAGCTTAATTATGATAGACATTTTTTTGTTATTTATCGTCATTCATGCCTAGCATGGCTGAATACTCAATCCACTTCTGTAACACGACTATTTCAAATATGTCCTAGTCAGTGTAACAGAAGTTTCACATATCATTTTGCTTAGCTTTCACTCAAGACAACAGTAGATCAGGGAGATCTCTCCCACACAACAAAGACTGCCTGTAACTAGCAAAGTTTTGTGGAATAAACGCGTACAATCGTCACATCTATATATATGACATATATCAATAACTAAAAACAACATAAAGAATACTATTAAAATTTGAGTTGGAAAAGTACGAAACCCATAAAGAAATTGTAAAAATAAAGCAATTACACTGTATCAATAGCTAGGAAAATGAATCTGTTATAGCGGGAATGTAGGAATCATGTGTCTACTGCACTCCGACACTTTGTTGCTCATGTTATGTCCATTCTTTATGGAAGAAAAAAATCCAACAAAAAACTTTAGAGGAAAAACATTACAAAAATTAGTATTGCTTCAACAGTATAAATAAGCCATTAGTTACTAAAGCATATCTATTCCGGGGGTTTCGACATTGAAACAAATGCCAATTTGAACTATTTTTTTTTAGGTAATGGTATATACTTTTTAATTACTCCAAACCCCTTAGTGTTACTGCAACTTCTTTCGGTACGATTAGAAAGCTGAGACACTTGGCTTAATGATCATCTCAATATACATTTAGTTTCTTCACCAATAAAGCCCAAGGAAGACTTTGACTCTCGAACAATTGAGTAACAAAAATGTTTGCTTTTTGTTTCAGTAGGATACAAATATAGGCTTAATTAGACTAAAAAAGAGTGGAACGGTGGAACCTCCCATCCCATGGACTACGCTATATTACTCAAACTGCGTATGAAAGCGTATGAAAGCGGACCTTGTTCAAGGTCATAAATAAAAAATAAAAATGTTAACTATTTTTTTTCAAAGCTAAAGAGACACAAAACTATTACGAAAGTTATTTTATACTTATAGTCGAAATTAATTTGATTTTCCCAGACAAAGTCATTTCAAAATATGTTGATATACACAGTTTAAGCTATTTAATTGCGACAATTAACATCAAGATTATTTTACAATGATACGGAGTTCGTGATCGTAGGAAGACACAAAAAGCTGTAACGTAATCAGAAAAATCTTAAAATTTAAAATTTAATTTCCAACTTTGTCTAAATAGATAATAGTCTTTGACTTTCAAGAATAGACGATACAGAAGTGCATTCATATCTTAGAGACAACTTACTGAACAATTGGTCATTCATTTGATAACGTTAATTGATAACGATTCTATTAACTGAGTGTCCCGTGCGGGTCCGGGTGTCAAAAGAATAGGTCCGCAGCAGCGGTAAGCTTGTCGTTTAAGGCGACAAAATAGTGCTCAGAACCCTAGCCTAGAGGGGTGTTTGAATGGGTTACTTCTGGTATGTTAAATGATGGGGTCGTCGGGCTTAAGTGCCCAACCCCTACCTACTTCTCCCTATTTCCAGTGGCAATCGAAATCCGTCGACCCTATTGTCCTTGTATTCTATCCTATGTTTTTCATTTCATGTTCATCGACTGAATATAGCTGAAATATTGCAGCTCGGGCGTTAAAACCCAACAATCAATCAACCAATATTAACTTAGTTGTTGACACTTTTTTTTACTTTTGTTGCTTTTACGTGTTAATTTGGTTATTTTATGTTCTTCGTTGTGTGTGTGTTTTCCGTATCTGGTCTTTGTCCTTGGATTACATTCATTTAATTTCCACTAGTATCTTGGTTCCATTGATTACTCTTGTTTCTTTTATAATTTGATAGTTTACTTGTTTTCCTGTTTTACATTGTTTTCATACTTTTTTCTTGTTTGATTGTTTCAGTTTCACTTTTTGTTTTTTTTTTTTCAATTTTTGTTTCCTATGTTTGCATTCCAATGCATTACGAATATTTGAAACATGTTGCTAATTGCAAAACAAGAGGAAATTATTACATAAGATACCCAGTTTAAGGAAGTAAACAAAACCATTCTATCAAAGTATACAATCAGACAATATTTGAATATAATATTAATGCATTTCTAATAGAACTCAGTAGTATATTAATTAAGGCGAGTTAATAGGATGTAAACTTTTTAATGCCTACTCATTGTTGCCTTAGTTTGATATAAAACACATTTATACAGAAAATTAAAACATTAAGATTCAATATTATGTCGACGAATTCAGTTTAAACCAACCGATAGTCAAATTTAATGGAATTGCCAGTGTCAATGTACTACTTAGGAATTTTTGTCAGACTGTGCCTAACGGTTGTCACGTTGTAGACATTATATCAACTAACAGAAGAATGGAATTTTATAAGTTTAGGCCTTATTTTAGGCCTTTTCTAATGGCCAGTCAAGACGTTCAATGCTAGAACTATTCTATTTTGAGCAATGCCACAGTCGATTTGACGTAACATCGCCATCGGAAATTGCCGATATTCTTAATATCACGACAATAACCTGAGACATGCAATTGTTATTAAAAATGTACTTGCGTTTCTTGCTATTTACTTTCTTCATTTAAAAAAAAACATATCTTCCTCAAAATTGTCCTCAACTAGTCATTGCTCTTCGGAACCTCACATGTCAAAAGTCTAATGATTAGTCTTGTACCAAGATCATGCAGTTACTTTAAAATAATTTTTTAATACCTTAAGAATACCTTCCATGCAAAAATTGGAATGGTAGTAGACATGAACTAATCTGTTCACATCTTGGGACATTGACAATTTTGTTGACGAGTTCATTTTCAGTGAAGTCAAAAAAGGTAAAGTATTGATATATTTTTGGCGGGAAAAAGTCCGAGAGGGCATATGCAGTTTATTTTACACATATTACTCTAACACAGAACAAGTTCCACGCACAAATTAATTTTTTGTGATTTCGATAATATGTTGGTTATTCATCCTTTCTAATTAATAATCGTTTTATTAAGTTTGAGTGTTTTGCCTGATTATTCATTAATTTTTAACAGTTGATATTAAATTTGATCGGATAAGGATATTGGTTTTGTATGTATTGAAAGTTGTGGTTAAAGCATTGTCTCAGTTCAATATCGTTTGAGTAGTTACTTTTAAAAAAATCTAGTACCAGACTAGTTCAAGTCACGACGTCAGGAATTAATCTTGTTTTGATGTAATAAATACAACGCATATATGCAAGGTTATCTATGCGCCCACGAAATTTTAAAAATAGCATTATGCATTTCAAAAAGTTCAAAAATCAACAAAGGGTAATTGATTGCCAGTAGATAGGAGCAAAAATATTAAAAATCGTGAAAGAAATCCAGTCGATGAGTCTGGTGTGTTCAGGACATTCGTCAGATCAATGTGCTCATGTCTTGGTTTTTCACCCTATCATATTTATAATCATAAACAGTTTTCTTTAATTGTTTTAATTGTTTTTGTATGGCATATTTTGTTAAGAAATATAAATTTGAATAATGTTTAAAAACCAATTTATAAGTAATAACTAGTGGAAAAAAATCATTTTGTGCTTTTGATATAGTTAGTTATCCATTTTATTTCGTCGTCAAATATGATTGAGAGTTCATACTTCCTGCGAACATGCGTGATAGATCAACAGGGTTGACCTTAAAAATACACAGAGAATAGTACATTTTACCTAGTTTTGTTTCATATAGAAGTTTCAGACAAATAACTGTGCATCATTAACAAACTAGAGATTTTTTGTATGTTTTCTTTCCAATGATGATATTCATATCAAAACGTTTTCCAAAACGAACAAAACTGCAAACTATAAGCGTTTCTAGGGTCTATTCACTTGTTGAAACTTCTTTGCTCAAAGTAAAAAGAAATCAAACTATTACATCGTTACCATTATTTATTATACAAGTTTCGAATAATTTTAAAACGCAGCGTGAAAAAATAACTCACATACAAACAAACATTAACCTTTATAAAATGTTTTACTTTTATTATATTTCAATTCATATCAAACTTTTCAGTATCATACGTAGACAAATAAAGTGTCATTAACAGAACCTTGGAATGAAATGTACATAGAGGAATCGCTTCACAATGACATATCTATCCTTAAGGAGGTAGACGTAGGGTAAGGGACATAACTCTTGATATCAGTGATATGCTTGGATCATATTCAATTTCATCAAAGCCTATCAATATTTCATTTGAAACAGAATGAAATTAGTCCCAGTTACTTTACCGCTTACATGAAATTGATGTAAAAAGGCTGAATACAAACGTTCCAATGATTTGTAAGAGTTGTGTGCCTTACCCCAGGTCTACCTCCATAACCCCCCCCCCCCGAACCTATCTCGATTGATAGCATGCCCTTTTCCTTGAGCATTAACATCTGTATATCCGAACATATTGAATTTAGAAAAACCGACATTGAGAAACACATTAGAAAAATATATTAATGATCAGCATTTTATTTTCCAATGTGTTTGAATAAAATGTCTTTACTAATGTAAAGTCTGAATAAATCTCTGAATAATAAATGGAAAACCTTCGTCTAATAGACTTTCCTGGTAATGTTTGTAACAATTATTCACTGTTGTATTACATTTTTCTAAATCTCCCTAACAAATGTACAAAGAAAACGTCAATGTCAATATATAAAAAATAATATAAGGGGGGAATATTTCGACTTAACACAACAACGCCCGGAACGGAAACAAGTTAAACACGAAAAAAACAAGTTGAAAACATAAGAACTAAGAAATGTACGTACAGAAAATCGAACACTGTTATAAATCATGTTGAATGCAGAAAGTCTGGAAGGTCTATGCTTAATTCCCATTTCTTGCAGGAGAATGTTACTAATTGAAGGCCATATCCGGTGAAAGAGCAGAGCCCGGTCTGATAAGAAAAAAAGTCTAAAATTGAGATTTTCCTAAAAATCTTTACGTTTTCCTCATATCTTCAATTTAGAGTGATCTGTTAGTTGAAATGTTAGTTGAGGAAGGATTTGAGTAAAATCTCAATTTTTTTATGAAACCGCCCCCTGGGGTATTTAGATATAAATTTCATGGTTAGACATTTTAACGTCATGATAAAATTGAACCAAACAAAAATATCAACGTTAACAGTCATAAAATTTCATATTTCATTCAGCGATGATTTTTTTTTCTGCAATTTGTTGAAGACTTTTTTTATTGTAAATAATAATGATTAAATGCATATTTAGAAGATGAAGAAAAGACACAACAACATGACCATTCATTTGACATTCTGATAGACATGTTTAACCAAAAAAAAACTTATTAATAATTATAAAATGCACTATATCGTACAAAATATTTTGCAACGACATGATTATTCTAGCCAATGAAGAACCAAATTCCTTCAACACCGACAGTTAATTTGCCAGAGTAAGAGGTGGCAGCAAAAGATACAATATTAGCATGGAAATGTGCATATAATTGTACAAAAGAAGGAATTGTCTTTAAAAAGTTTGACATTAAAATCGACATACAGTTCTAGTAGACAGATAATAATTCCATACGCAAATGTGAAAAGATGTCATACGAACTCTTGAAACAATCATTTAAACAAAACATACCCATCACCATGCCTAAGTCTAGGAGACTGAAAGTCTCATGTCTGCATTTACCTGTCAAAAATAACTACTGTCTCTTATCAAATTGATTCAGTTCTTGTGGTAGGCGTACTTTAAATATAATTAATTTATTATTTTATGTCAAACTTACAAATCTTAAAAAATGTACGAAATAAAATTTAACCAAGACATTGCTTTATCATTATATAAATTCATTCTATTTGAATGCCATTTTTCCAATAGAATCCAATAGAAATACATGTGGATGAACATCTTTTTTTCATTTACAATTACCACAAGAATAGACACATAATACAAATGTAATTTATTCTGGTCAAGACATTTCGATTGATAACAACAATGTAACCAAAGACAATTTGCCATCGATATAAATTTATAATTTTCCTTTCATATCAGTGTATGACCCGATTATATATATTTATTTTTCAGCCATTTTTGCTGACAAATAAGCTACCATCTTTAAAAATTTGGAAAATGTTAAGAAAATCTCTGCGTTGTCATGATTAAGACTGATCCTTCAATTAAAGCAAAACAAAAATATAATATTTTTAGTATCACTGTTCGAAAAGGTTATTACACATGACACATTTTTCTTACAATTCCAATATTCAGACAGGGATGATAGGAATGTAAAGCACGAGGTGGTTCTTCAAATCACGTTTACTTCATCCCGCAGTACGGGAGTGAATTTCATTCAATGAACAGTTGTGTTAAGATTTTTGTGTACACACATTTTGTGCTTCCTTGCCAAGGGACATAGCAAACATATTACAACGGATTACACTTCCAAATGTATGCAACGTCTGCCGTCGACTTAATTCCGTTAACTAGGATTTGTCTTCAGTATCCTATAGCGAACTAAGCCATTGATAACGAAAAATTCGTAAATTCTTATATAACGGCAGTTAAAATGAATTAACTATAAATAATTATCAATAGCTAATGGTAGAAAGTAATCGAGGGAATCAAGATTCAAGCGGAAATCAAAAGAATGTAATCCAGGGACAAAGACCAGACATGGAAAACAAACAAAGACAACAAAGAACATAAATAAGTTTTCATGGTGCAGATGGACACACCGTAACGATCCATGATGACGACAATAAAACTTCTGTAGTGATAACTTCAATTTTGTAGCAAAATAACACTGTTCCAAGAGCCTAGTTGTAAGAAGTCTAGCACCATACAAAAGATCTGTTTTGTTACGGCAAGCCCTGGCATAACCTATGACAAGGACTTGGGGTTTAAAATAAATATATCTGCACTTAATAGACCTTATATCATATTTATTCTACGTATGTACCCAAATGTTCGGAAATATTTTTTTTCATAAATGATGAAAGACAAATTGATCAATAACAGTATGCTCTTATTTTGTTTAAGTATGTATGAGAAAACTCAATTTCAACTGCAACGCCTTTTTTTCAATAGGTGATGTCTTGACCAGCAGCGAGAATGTGCAAGACTTAACTCACTCCTGCGTGAAAAAGTCGAACAATCACTTCCGAATTCTATCATTTCGAACCGAAAGAACCATTCAAGTTTCAGACGAACTTTATATTCAATGCGTTACTGATGCTCCGCCCCTATTTTAAGCTAATATTGATAGTCACAAAAATTCTTGTCCCGAAAACACACATTAATTGACCTCATGAGAGAATAAGTTTTGCACATACGTCAGATCAATGTGAACATGCTGTGCTTTTTCACCCCACCGTATCTATAATCATTAACTATTATTATTTTTTAAGCCTTATTATTGTTTCTTTTGTGAAATATCCTTGGAACAAATATTGATCATGTTAATGTGAAATTTAGAATAACGTACAAAAGAAACATGCTATGTAGTTATGAAGTTTTAAAGAGTTTATTACTGGACGTTTGATTTAAAATAATACACCACTAATTATAAGAGTGCTAGGTGTAGAAATATGAGACACGCAGTTCTCTGGCTGAAGATATGGATATTATTTTTGCTAGATCTTTTGTGAGACAATAGTGGCAAGATACCTACATATACAGCCTATGTTATGTGTACACCACTGACTTTCTCAGTTGAGTGAAGATAATGTCAAATAGACAGATTGTTTTGCGTTTTAAAAATTCTGCTTTTCGTCATCAGGACGGAAAACCACGGAAATCAGTGAATTACCATCTGTGATGAAGTAAAGACCATAGCCCATGAATGGATTATACAACATATTACAATGACGAATGTTATAGTTTAAAGGAAGAGTGTAAAACTTTGCAAAAATTGGTAGAAAGAATCTAAAATAATAGTCTTTTAACACAGAAGAAATACACCAACGGGCCAGCAAAAATAAGAGATTCACTTGTTATGAGTGTTTTAAGAGTATAACCATAATTACATATTATCTTTTTTATTGTTTTTACTTGTTTTCTCATGACTATCTCATCGAACAATGAAGACATGGGAAACATCCTCAAGCTGCTACTAAAATCATAGATAATCTTTTTATCACTGTCTCTTAAAATTGTGAGTTCATCTCATTTGAATATTTTGTCGTATCTTAATTTTATTCTTTTGAAATACTTTTATCATGCATTTGTGAACATGCTCAATGACGGATAATAGAAAAATTACCCAACTGATAAATACACTAGTTAACAGTTCGGTTATTTTGTTTTTACCCATCATACGAAACCACGAACCTTAAGGTACTAGGTTGAGCTTAAGACTAATCACCTCACCTTCGAAAAAGAAACCGAATACGGAAACCTTAAACAAGTCGAAATATACAAAACAAGAAAGGTCAGTTTTCAAGCATGCTTCGACTCAACACAATAAAGAGTTTACAAAGACGCGTGGGGATGAAAGCTCAACGAAAGTCCAAACGCTGAAAGATACACTGGCTAAGACACAAAGAGCATTGATACACAGGGGGCGTCCAAACAACGAATGCCACAAGAAAACATGAAAAAAGACGGTATCTATGAGATGTTTTGGGTAAAATGAATGCAGAGAAGGACAAGGGTAGGCACGATCAATACTCAAACCGGAGAGTTCATCATTTACTCCGGTATATCAAACGACAATTACAGTAACAGAGTTTCCATCGCTATGACAAAAGATGAATCTAAATCTAAATCATCAATCAGTGACAGAATTATAACAGCCCGATTGTGGTTGTAGAATATGAAAACAACCATCATACAAGTGTATGCGCTTACCCACGATGCCGACGATGGCTAAAGGGATAGCTTTTCATTTTCCAAACAGTTGCAGAAATGCATTGGTAAAACACCACATCATGATACTCGGCTTTCGATAGGAACCCTTGATTCATAATTTGGAAGTAAGCTTGAAGTAGAAGATGGAATCGTAAGAAAACACAGCATACAATGCGAAAGAAATTACAATGGAGAAAACTTGACAACGTTGCCATAACAACAACTATATTCCCTCACAAAGACATCCACCTACACACTTGGATATTACCTGACAGTGTAAAAAAATTAATACGTTGCAATTAATGGAAATTCAAGAGATCAATAAACTATGTCAGAGTTATGAGAGGAGCAGACGTAGGAAGCGACCACAACCTGATAATTATCAAACGAAAACCGAAACTGCATAAGGTTCAAGGCAAAAGCAATTACATTAAAAGGATCATATTAATTGAAAATACAAAATGTACCTGTAATAAAGGAAAATTCTCCATAGAACTGAAAAACAGATTTAGTGCACTTACTGAAAATGAAGAGTCAATGAGTCGAACTGAAGAACTTACAACGAAACACCACAAAAGATAATTTGAAATAAGAAATCGAATCAAGAGTGCAGACAGCGGTAAACTTGTCGTCGAAAGAAAAACAGTAAAAAATAAGATGTACAGAACAAGATCTGAGAGTGTAATAAAATACTACACCAGCAATATAGCAATAAAGACGAAGATGTGCAATAGAATATGAAGAAGGGTAAAAAAGGGGTGCAACAAGATTGCAAATGGAGCTGAAAAACACCCAGTAGAGAAAAAAGCAGTTTATGACAAAAAAACTGAAATAAAGCATCATAAATTGAGGATATTAAGGATTAAATTGGGATACTTTTGACAACAGAAAACAAGTAAAGTCAAGATGGCACTTCAACAGAGTCCTCCAAAGGTCTGAGCCACCAGTACAAGCTAAAAGATTGACAGACGGAATTGAAACACTTCCTTTTATGTAAAACATCCAACCTAGAAGGAAATCAGATTTGCCATTTAAGAAAATCACCAGTGAACTGGTAAGAGCTGACCCTGACACACCCTCAAAACAAATTTTCACGCTGCTAACAAATATATGGAATGACGAAATTATACCAACTGACTGGAAGAAAGGCTTAATGGTTTAAATGCCTAAGATAGGGAACCTGACTTGCTGTGCAAACTGGAGGGATAGAATACTGATTCGAACAACATCCAAAATACTTGAAAACAGTCAGACGAAGAATAACAGAAGAAGTAAACAAACATTTAATGGAAGAACAAACAGGATTTATAGAAGAACAGGACACAAGGAAACAAATCTTCGTTCTCAGAAACATAATTAAGCAAACTGTTGAATGAAACTTATACATCTGCCTCATCAAATTTGGGAAAGCATTCGACAATATACATCAAATAACTCTTTGGAAAATTATGAAACTATAACATCCAAAAAATATTACGCATTACAAAATACATTTCCCATGACATTAAATGTGTTGTAGTAACATCCAATGGAATCTTAGATTGGTTTAAGGTCACATCTTGAGTAAATCAAGGCTGCAACATGTCCTGTTTCCTGTTCCTGATAGTAATGAAATGCCTTATGAAGAAATCAATGTCAGAAAACAACACATGAATCCGATGGAAGGGTAATCAAGGGAACCAAGATTATAGCGGTCATCAAAAGAATGTAATCCAGGGACAAAGACCAGACATGGAAAACAGACATACACAACAAAGAACATAAAGTAACTAAAATCATACATACAAAGTAACAAAAGTAAATGAGCAACTCGGACTCCACTAAAAACTGGGAGCATGGACCAGGTGCACCGGTAGGGTAAGCGTCCTCTGCTTTTCTAGAAACACCCACCGAGTTGCTCATAAAAAGTCAAGTCCGGGGTAGACAAACGAGGAAAGGAAAGCTATGACATTGAATAAATCAGTTTTCATGGTGCTGATGGATACACCATAACGATCCACGAGTTCATGATGACGACCATAAAACTTCTCTAGTGATGACTTAAATCTTGTAGTAACATAACCCTGGTCCAGAAGCTTATTTGTTAGAGTTCTAGTGCGATACAAAAAGTTTGCGTAGTTTCGGCAAGCTCTGGCATAACGTATGAGTTGTGATATGAACACTCCATACGCAGGAGCCGAAGGAATGTTGCCACAGATGAAAGGAAAGTTGACAATTCTGAATGAAAAGTCATCACGTTTGTCGTAAAGTTTGGTCAATAGTTTTCCTTTACCATCGATTTCTAAGTGTAGGTCAAGATATGAGGCTGACTTCACAGTGTCTATAGTATCCTTTATCTCAAGTTTTTTGGGGTAGATGCGATGTATCAAATTCCCGAAGTTAGGATTGTTTAAAGATAACACGTCATCTATATAACGGAAACTGAGATTGAAGGATCTAGCTAAACAATATTCTTTTTTTCCTGGTCAGATCAGCTATAAAGTCAGCCTCATAAGAGTGAAGGAATAGGTCAGCTAGTTAAGGGGCACAGTTTGTTCCCATTGGAATGCCGACCGTTTGTTGAAAAACACGTCCACCACACTGGACAAATATGTTGTCGATTAAAAATCCCAGCATTTTGTAAACATCTTCCTCTGTATATTTGGAAGATGATTTGGAATTATTTCTTACAAAGTATGAGGAATCTCTACCCAGAACTGTATATTTGTATCTAGGTGTACCATCTTTTTTGAAAAAAACAACGATGTATAATGTTTTTAAATCGGGATTTTAACTGAGTATGGGGAATAGACGTATACAGTGTTGAAAAATCATAGGTTTTAATGCTATTATATTCAGTCTTGAACTGATTGTCTCCAAAAGATCTCTCGATTTTTTTAGGATCCACATTGAATTAATACCACTACGGGAGTAACAAGTGTTGACTGTAGAACTGTAGACCCTCTTTGACAGTTGTGAGTATAGAAGTTAAAAGTTTTGAAAGAGGTTTGGTGGTACATTTTGCAGATCCAGCTATGAAACGTTGCTTGTATGGATTCTTGTGAAGTTTGGGAATCCAGTACATAGACGGTAATTCACAATCATCGTCCTTGGTAGAGAGACCAAAAGAGGATAGTACAGGTTTATGGTTTTCCACAATCTATTCTTTGGAAAGAGTGGTAGCAGTGTAGGTCTTATCACTGCTATTATTTTCTACGTCTACCTCTGATAATAAACATTGGATATAAAACGTGTTGCAGACAAAAACAGTGTTGTTTTGGGCTTTGTCTGCTGGTACAATAACATACTTGTCATGTATAGTAGACAATGTTTTTAATACATCGGGGTCTTTGAAAACTGATGTATTCTTGGCACTCATTGATCTACTTAAAACTTTCATTCGTTTCAAAATTAATCCACTATGACAGAAAATCAATGTCTTCTTGTTCTCGTTTTATCCATTTTCTTGCATAGTCCTCGACGGCATCAATAAGAACTTTAAAGTTATAATTGCAATTTATGGAGCGTGGTTCACGGTACTTGGGACCTTTAGAAAGGATATTACGCAGAGATTCGTTTTCGATAATGATTAAATCTCCCGTAACGACGTGACCAGAAGGACCATATTTGAATGGAGAGGTTTAGCAAGAACAGTCAGGTGGTTTAGCCTTGAAGTCCTCAATCTCGAGGTTCTGCAATAGCCTTTTATAATTAAAAATTTTGGATGCGATGGGTGAAGTATAGGAATATGAAGTAATTGGTATGGATTTGTCTTTGAAATATGGGGGAATTTTGTTGGTAACGTTTTTGTGATGGAGGATGTTAGCCAAATTAATTGCATTTATACCTTTGTTGACAAACAGTAGTGGAAGAAATGATCGTTTTTCTTCATCTTGACTTTTCACACAAACTGGTTTAAAGAGTCTGTGGAAACCAATATCCAAAATGATGGCAACAAGTATGTATAATGATGAGGTGGGGTCAGAAACAGGAGTGTCAAGACTTGTTTTGTAAAGAGAGTGTAGTAGAGTGAGAGGTATAGAATAAAGTTTGGTTCTAATGTGATGAAGTCCAAGAGGTTTTTGTAGGAAAGGAAGGAGACCATCTATGGAGACATCATGTAACTTAGGTGACGTATAGTGGCGATGGCCATGACTCCTTTCCCGTCTTGGATTTTTGTCAAATAAATTCATCACATTTATGTTATTGTGATATTGGATTGAAAGGTTTCCTATACTTTTGATGTTGTCATTGCATCCGTAAGGTATTGCAGTACCTAGTCTGCGTATCCAGTACTCCTCTTTTTCCCAACTTTGTTACAAAATTAGACGATTTAGATTATGCAAACGACATCACATTACTGTTAAGCGCAAAAAATCAATTTCAAATAAAACTGAATGATGTAAGCAAAAGTGACCACTCCACTGGCATTAGAATTGATACTGTAAAAATAAAATTGAAGGAACTCAATGCCAACACCAACCAGCCAATGGCTAGCACAAACAAAAAGGATATAAAAGACGACAAATCATTTACATGATTAGGAGCAATACTAACGAATACAGGACTTATAAGGAAGGAAAAATTGCCACGCAAGATCAACCTACTACATATCAAATTCCGTTTGAACTACAGCCAAATCTCAAATAGAACTTAATTCCGTTTATTCCATTCCAACGTCCTATCCGTCCTCTACGGGATCGAAACTTGGAATTTGACGAAAAATGATGAAAACATGGTGAACACTTTCCTATATTAGAGCTTGAGAAGATATTGAAAATATACTGGACACAGAAGGTTACAAACGAAAGGCGATGATGAAGAGGTTGGAAATGGTTGGGTCATGTATTTAGGATGAACATCACCAGGCATGCAAAGATAGTCACCACAAAGACATCAAATGATACAAGAAAGAGATGCCGTCCTACAGAAATCTGGAGAAGAACAATTGATAAGAAAACAAAATCTTGGGTTTCAGTCATGGACTGATGTAACCAAGGTGGCAAACGGAAGAGACAGATGGAGAGGACTTTCAAGTGGTCCGATTCATGTCAAAGAAAGACGAAAATATTTTTTTTTTAAAAGTTAAGTCAAACAACGGTGGTTGGTTAAAATTGTACCAGATAGAAAACTTATAAATCTAAAAGCACAATTGTCTCGTTTGTCATATATTTTGTATTGAGAAGACTGCTGTGTTCAAATTCGAGATGAATGTCGAAACATGACATAGCTGTGTCAATAGTCTCTTTACTTCATATTTCTTGAGGATAGGTTAAAGTTATTTACATGTATGAATCAAGAATTGAATTTGTCTTTGGTAATGTACATAAGTAGATTTACTACGTGTATTTTACATGTATATTATTTAATAAAATTTTGGCAATATACTTGGTTGTATTATTTAGTAAGGTCTGTGTTAGAGTTCTTCTAATAACTAATTTTCTGCCAATGAATAAGTTCAATGATTTTATTTTGCAATTTTCGTTGATTTAATACTCTTCATGCCCCCATTTTGAACCACAAAAGTATGAGAAAATACCACAATTTGATTGGTATAAATGATCTAATAAATCACTCATTATCTTCTACAACAAAATGTTGTCAGTGCACTACAGATTTTTTTTTTATTTTTAACCCAACCATCAACCAAAACTTCGTTCTCAACGCTTATAATAATTGTGGTATTATTGAACTGTAAAAGTAATATTCCTACTTGTATGGGGATCTTTGACCCCTTTTCTTACACCAAGCTTTACATTGTAATGTTTAGTTTACTTATGTATGCTTTGCAGGTTGTTTTCATGTATGAATCAAGAGTAAAATTTGTCTTTGTTAATGTACATAAATAGTTTTACTGCGTGTATTTTACATAATTTATTAGTAAATGTTTGGCAATATACTTGGTTGTATTTTTTTTTAAAACTAAATACCATTAATAAACTGTATCACAGTACTTTATGTTTGCCCTTATTAATTTAGGATAATACAGTTCATTTATTGTATAAAAAAATCTGCATTTGTTTTAATCGGAATACATGTTTCAAAGAGTTACCCCTCATCAGCAGAAGTAGAACCAAATAATCCGGAAGATTTAATATTGCATACAAGAAGTAGAAATAACCAAAACAAAAATAATCCAGGAGATTACCACTAGAGTATGTAAAGGGTACTTTATTATTGTTCCATTCATAAAACAAGACCCCAGTGTTCAATGCGTGGGCAGACAATACTGATAACTTGGATGGTGGATACATTCGGAGAACTATGGTCTTCTTGTAGTTGCATATTTCCAGTGGTTTTTAAATTTGAAAATAGTGGGCCTTGAAAAAGCAGTCAAAAATGTTGGACTTGCATTTGTACGACATTTACCTGCATGTTACTAATTTTGCATATTAAGACTTTTCTATCTGAACATGCGTAATTACTGTGTAATATAAATTGAATATATAAATAGTACATACGTTAGGTTTTGCGGTGTACAGTTGGTCATTCTTTAAGATGTATTTTGTTAGATGATCTGAGTCCTTCGGGCCATTCTCTGTGTTGATTGTAATTTGTTTCTTGATTCCTGATAACTTGTTGGATGGGATGTCAGTTTTACTTTATGCGGTTTCAAGACGTTTCTGTGGATTATTGACTTGGTATATTTTAAAAAAAACGGCCAGACCTATTACGCACCTTTAAACGTTTACAATTTGTAGTATGTTTCAAGCAGGTTTGCTTAATTTGAAATATATACAATTGATAAATGAAGAATAGCAGCATGTAAAAAGTACAAAGAAACTAATACAAATAAAACGTCATAAAACAAAGAACGGGGACCAAAATTTTCGGCCTTACAACCTTCGTCTTGCAAATAACACTAGCCGAGAGGAAGGGACAACTTCTAACTTAGACTGAAAAAGATTACCTTTAAAATAGAATTCATGAACTTTGTTTGGAAGATTTGCGAAGTTCATCATTAAAATAATAAACGACGAGTGATGAATGTGCTATGATAGTTTTTTATACTTTATTTAAACATCCATACCAAACGGGTCGGATTTCCGACGAAAACTGATTATCCGCTGTTCAAGGAACTACCGCTGTTTTTCACATGAACAAAGTTCTAGGACAATATTTGCATGTAATGTACAGAAAATGTTCACAATCTGGGCGATACTGTCCATTGGTGACGTTTTGTTTGTGGCCTACAAAACGATCACATGACCTCTGATAAGTCTTGCCAAAATTAACCATATTACGTATTGTAAACCACAGCAAAATTGACCCTTCATGACGTACAGATGAAAGATTGATCATGGGAACTAAGATTTTAGCGGGAAATATGAATTCCAAAAAAAAACTAGACAGGGAAAATAGACACATACAACAAAGAACTAAATAACCAAAAACGAACAAAGAAATAAAAGTAAATGGGTAACCCGGACTCCACTGAAAACTGGGAGCATGGAACAGGCGCATCGGTAGGGTAAGCATCTTCTGCTTTCCTAGAAACATCCGCTAGGCTGTCCAAACAAATTCTAAACGCTTGACAAATCGGTTCTCACGGTGCAGATTATGCATCATAACGATCCACGAGTCCATGATATCAACAACTAAACCTAGTAGAGATGACTTTATTTTGTACATAAGTGAAAGGAGAGTACATATATATACGGTTACACATATATCAAATAATGAATTACTTTGCAGATGAATAATTTATATCTGAAATTACAAACATAATAAAAACGAATGTTTTAGTGGGGATGTTATACAAAAGTCAAATATAAGACCAAAAATTGCGCCCCCCACCAACCCTATTTGGAAAATGTGAGCCACTTAAAGAGTTATCAGTATGTGAATTTGGTGTAAACATTCTTTGTTTTATAGAAGCGCATCTCAGGACGAATATTATGACTTGCACAAATATGTCTCCATGTCCTTGTCTTGGTCATGTCCAGACAAAGTAGAAGTACGAATAATTGTCATAATTTTTCTAATATGAAATATATGAATAAATTCAATTATTTAAGTCAAAATCTAATGAAATAAAACCGTAACTAGTTAATTTTCTTAACGGAGAACCGGCTAGGTCAAATTTAAATTTAACACATTACGAGTGGATAGATAATAATCAACTTATTTGATATAATCATTTGATATATGTATGCACAATGAACATTATAAAGAATGCCCAATACTTGAATAGCAAAAAACTGCAAACATTCTTTGACAAATTATATAAATATTTGAACCTTTATTCCCTCATCTAAGCTTTTGTGTTTTTTTTTTCAATTCGTGATATTTCGAGAAAAGTACATTTAATTCAATGTTTATATTTTATTTTTTTTATAAAATTCTACTAATATTGCGATGTTTTTTATTGTGGAAAATGCGCTTGACTATACTGCAATGCAGAATGTGTTACATCACTGATGAGAGATTGTACTCAAAATCTAAAAAAAAAATAACAATACTATCTTCGACTTAGATTTTTTTTAAAATGGCACTAACCAATCCAAGCAATGATTTTTACATTTACTGTATTACAAATCTTATCTTCAGATGGTGGGATAGATCTAGATTGTTCATATCATCATAATTTATTTTTCATTACTACGAAGTCATGAATATATGCTACTGGTCCGGAAACAGGGTTCACATCCAGGACCAGGGCCTGCACTTTTTATGTACAATTTCAAACAAAGTCACACGACACATTAACTATGGACACAAGAACTCCGCCGTATACAATACCGTAGAAAGTTTACTTTATAATGCTTACGGGTGCTGTAGAGAACTATGCCAGAAGACAAATAAAACGAATACAAGAAAAACATTGATTATCGCTGTCATTATGAAGCCTTGTGTCTTGAGAGTTCTAAGAAGTCAATGAGCAACAATACACATTAATTTTCGAAGATGCCTATGTAGCCAACGCATTATCTACTATAGATGACAAATATGGTGTTGAACCAACAGACAAATCTTTAGAAACATTTTTTTCCCTCTGCGACACGTATTTATTTTATGTTAGTTTTCGGAGGTGATAGTGGAAATATTTGTTCTTTTTATTTATTTTTTATTTTGTCTCCCTACAGAAGACGAAATTTTCTTTATTGTGGATACCAAAACTCCACCAAAATTCTTACAAACAAAACATACATCTTCCGTTATAATGCTAGATTATTATCGGAATATTATATTATTAATACCTATGATTTTTCGACTATTAATTTTACTCTTCCCCATGCTCTGTTGAACTACCGACTCAGACGCATTATACATCGATGTTACTTTGAGACAGTTGGAATTCTAGATACAACACGGGGTACTGTGCCGACAGTCTACATACTTTGTAAAAAATATTTCGAATCATGTTCTAAATACCAAAGGATAAGTTGTCAAAACTTTGAAATTTCATAATCGTCAACATATTTGTCCAGAATGGTGAATGTGCGTTTCAACCGATTATCGGCATTATAAAGGGAACAAATTGAGCTCCAATATTCGCTGATCTACTCTTTCACTCTGATGAGACTGACTTTATTGCTTTTTTATCCACAATATTTAATATCGTTTAACCAAGTCCTTTGATTTCATTTTCCGTTATGCAAATGACGTTTTGTTTTTAAACTTTATTCTAGTTTCAGGGATTTTGTACATTACATCTACCTACAAAGAATTTGAGATAAAAGATACCACAGCCTAATACCGTATTTCGGGTATTTTTGGCGTGATGCTTATTTTGTATTTTGATGGCAGGAATAAAAATATCGCCTATGAAACAACGACCCCATTTTACATTCAAAGCAGAATGCATAGATACCGCTATTCATATCTTGACTTTTTATGAGCAACTCGGCGGATGTTTCTAGAAAAGCAGAGGACGCTGACCCTACCGGTGCACCTGATCCATGCTTCTAGTTTTTAGTGGAGTCCGAGTTGCTTATTTGCTTTTGTTACTTTGTATGTATGATTGTAGTTACTATATGTTCCTTGTTGTGTATGTTTGTTTTCCATGTCTGGTCTTTGTCCCTGGATTGCATTCTTTTGAATACATCGTTGTATTCCCAATACTCAGTTAAAATCCCGACTTAAAAACATTATACATCGTTGTATTCCCCATACTAAGTTAATATCCCGACTTAAAAACATTATACATCGTTGTTTTTCCAAAAAAAGATGGTACACCTAGATACAAATATATAGTTCTTGGTAGAGATTCCTCATACTTTGTAAGAAATAATTCCAAATCATCTTCCAAATATACAGAGGAAGATGTTTACAAAATGCTGGAATTTTTAATCGACAACATATTTGTCCAGTGTGGTGGACGTGTTTTTCAACAAATGGTCGGCATTCCAATGGGAACAAATTGTGCTCCTTTACTTGCTGACCTATTCCTTTACTCTTATGAGACTGACTTTATAGCTGATCTGATCAGAAAGAAAGAATATCGTGTGGCTAGATCCTTCAATCTCAGTTTCCACTATATAGATGACGTATTATCTTTAAACAATCCTAATTTCGGGAATTTGATACATCGCATCTACACAAAAGAACTTGAGATAAAGGATACTACAGACACTGTGAAGTCAGCCTTATATATTGACCTACACTTAGAAATCGATGGTAAAGGAAAACTATTGACCAAACTTAACGACAAACGTGCTGACTTTTCATTCAGAATTGTCAACTTTTCTTTCATCTGTGGCAACATTCCTTCGGCTCCTGCGTATGAATTGTTCATATCACAACTCATACGTTTTGCCAGAGCTTGACGAAACTACGCAGACTTTTTGTATCGCGCTAGAACTCTAACAAATAGGCTTCTGAAACAAGGTAATGTTGCTTCAAGATTTAAGTCATCATTACAGAAGTTTTAAGGTCGTCATCATGAACTCGTGGATCGTTATGGTGTATCCATCAGCACCATGAAAACTGATTTATTCAACGGGTCATAGTTTTCCTTTCCTCGTTTGTCTACCCCGGACTTGACTTTTTATGAGCAACTCGGTGGGTGTTTCTAGAAAAGCAGAGGACGCTTACCCTACCGGTGCACCTGGTCCATGCTCCCAGTTTTTAATGGAGTCCGAGTTGCTCATTTACTTTTGTTACTTTGTATGTCTGATTTTAGTTACTTTATGTTCTTTGTTGTGTATGTTTGTTTGTTTTCCATGTCTGGTCTTTGTCCCTGGATTACATTCTTTTGATTACCGCTATAACCTTGGTTCCCTTGATTACTCTTTGAAAAGAATAGATACGAGGACTGAAGAGACACATATAAATTTTGTCATTGATGCGTATCAAACGGAACATCATCTTACACCATCGAAGCAGTTAAGTTCAGTGAATGAATAAAACACACTTCACGTCGATTCTATTTTCAAGATTGTAATTTATCTTTGTTAAATCATTTACTAAACATCTATATACAGTTACGGTTATTGTTATATCTATTAACATTTAAATGTCTTATAATGAAAATAAACTTCCGTTTCCTTTTATTATATAAGGCTAAATAATGTCACAGTTTTATCTATATTTTTCTCATGAGACACGTTCTGATATGGCCTTGACAATAATAAGGAAGAGGTACTTTTAATCATTCACATTGTATACACATATGGTGAAACATACATCGGTATTAATCTTTGTCATATTGATATTTCATTGTCATAATTGGTCATAGGCATTAAACCTTACATATGACAAAAATAAATATATATATATATAAATAGAGTGAAAACAACGAGGCAGTAATTCGCTGTGTTTACAGAACAGCAAATTGTTTTAATTGATTTATTTATTGAGTAGGAAACAGATCTGAAAGTACATCTACAAAAATCATATCGTCATTTTATGACTTTGTATCAGGCAGTGAATAATAATTGAAAGAAAACACAATCAGTACAATAAGAAATAAGGTATTTACATCACATTTGTTATAAAGAACGAAAGCAAAACCCGGTAGGATATGTAGTCAAAACAATACAAAAGATATCTTGATGACAATATGAAAATCAATCATATTTGATATTTTTTGTTAGAAAGAGAGTATTTTTCAATAAGATATTGCTTTCGGAATTTATTTCAGACAGCGTATGAAAAGTATTTTAAGCCTTCCAGGTAATTAAGACAGCGATTACGCATCAAAAAATAAAAATTGTAGCTATTATTGAAGTCACATTCACCGTCTTGTAAATTACTATATCAGTAGCTATTAGCTGTGGCATACCTTAACAACTGAGGAATAAAACATAAAATGGAGGAGCAGCTGCTTAGTTGCTACACACGACAGGGAAATTTATAATTTTAAAATAAAACTCGTCTTATTTATCATACATTTTTTTACTAAGTCGACTTCTGTTGTCGAATTTGAGATAAGGTTCTAAACATGACGCGAAGGTATGTCAGTATTCTCTCTGATAATTGAGGGAACATCGTCAACATATCGATATGTGAAATTAAAGGTTCTAGATTCTTCTAACTTCTTGTCCCTACAAACATACTGAAAACAGGTTGTAAGGTGAAGCAGGGTTATTTTTTTTATTTCGACGAACCATGTTAAGAATAATAGGTTTGGCACAACTATAATCAAAAGGCTAAAAATAACAATGCAGGTTATTCTTATTATCTCCCCACCTATGACGACAATTTTAATATGATATACATGTATTTAATAGATTACAATGTTTCTCATCATCTTGATGCTTTAGGGTCAAGAGTAATATTTTCTGGAACCTCATTAACATGTATATTTTTTTTTGCAAAATATTCTTTCCCCTTATGCTCTTCGATACACTCACAAAGAACCTTACATATGAAAATTAAATAATGCAATTGTTCTACTAGAACTAGTTTGCACATTAAAGAGTTTCTGATTACTTGGATGACTATTAAAACAAGATAATAAAACTTAGGATCGATGTTAATGAATCATATTGGATTTGACCGTAAACTTCACGTGGCATTACATATATGGCAAATTTATCGTGACAAAACTCACCGTAGTATACATGGAACTCTTGGGCTTACCAATAAATGTCTTCCATTAACAATCCCAGACAAAAAAGGGAAAATTACGTATCATCTACAAACTATAAAAAAAATAACGCTGTGGAAAATTTCAAGGACAGTGCACTAGGCTGGCAAATACATGAAGATTAGATGACAAATTTTGTAGAACGAATACTGCTAAAAAACAACCAGTAACTGATATGGCCTATTTTTTTTTTGAAAACATGATAATGCTTGATGTTTACATTAAATAAAAATATCACATATTGGTACATTTTATTTGAAGTGTAGTAAAATCAAATCCTTTGCTGACAATTCAAGTGATTTCTTTATCATGTCAGTCTTGAACAAAATAATAGCAATATGAACAACAAAGCAACCTTGTAAAATTATTTGTATTATGATACTATAGTATACATCCTAATTAATATTTATCTTCAATTTCCCAAATGTCAACGAACACAACTGACAAATGAGCAAAATTGTTGGCATTATCAAAATATTAAACAAAATCTGTTAAAAAAAGATATAATTCAAAAAAGGGTAAATTAAGTAATAATACCGCTGTATATACTTTTTAAGATATCATCATAACAATGTAAGTCTCTATCAAACTTATACGGTATCAATGTTCAAAAAAGGTCTCCATTCCGTATCTTCAAATTACCGTCATCTCAATTATGGTACTACTAAGTTGTGGTAGTAAGAGTTTATAGGTGATAGTAAATCCAATATGTCTCAAATTCGCTTATGTGAAAGTACTGATAAGAAACCGTACCAAATATTCTACTGTACACCAACATCAAGAACTGATCGGAGGATAAGTATTGTAAGCAATTGAGGATTTATATCCTGATAATTGTAGTGAGTACAGACATTCCACGTACTATATTTAGTACCTCATTTGTTTAATTACAAGTTATCACAACCATAGGGTAGAAACGACTGTAAATGAAACAAACTGATTGAAAACGTAATCATACCGTTTTTGTTTTAGTTCACGTGCATAATAGTAATCGAGGGAACCAAGATTCTAGCGGAAATTAAAAGAATGTTATCCAGGAACAAAAATCAGAAATGGAAAACAGACAAACGCAACAAAGAACATAAGTTAATCAAAATAATACATACAAAGTAACAAAATTAAATGAGCAACTACAACGCCACTAAAAACTGGGAGCATGGACCAGGTGTACCCGTAGGGTAAGCGTCCTTTATGACATTTTCTTTGGTATACTTGGAAAACAATTTGGAATTATTTTTAACAAAGTATTAAAAATCATTACAAAGAACTACATATATGTATTTAGGTGTTCATATGGCATTTTTAGTATTAAAAATGATGTTTTAATAATACAATTTTTTTTTCTAATATTACAAATTAGATTTCTTTTATCACAAACACTTTTTTAATATTAAAAAATCATTTTTTTAATGATTTTAAAAATTTTTAGCGGCAATCATAAGAAGCAATCCAGGGACAAAAACCAGACATAATATGAGAAATTCATTTTCTAATATTAGAAAATAGATTTTCGAATTCAGTTGCGATTTTTTAATCATTTTCTTATATTAAAAAAAATGTGACTGATTTTCTAATATTACAAATTCATTTTCTAATATTATAAATTCATGTTCTAATATTACAAATTCATTTTTCTAATATTATAAATTCATTTTCTAATATTACAAATTCAATTTGTAATATTAAAAAATGTGTGATATTTTATTATATTACTAAATCAGGAATTTGTAATATTAGAAAATGAATTTTTAATATTACAAAATGAATTTCTGATATTAAAAAATCTTTTCTAAAATGAAACATATGATTTTGTAATATTAAAAAATCAATTTCTAATATTACAAAATTTTTTTTTTTTGTCCATTTTGTCTTGCCATATGTTCAGTCTTTTTTGGATTAACAACGATGTATGTTTTTAGTCGGGATTTTAACTGGGTATGGGGAAAAGAAGTATAAAGAGTTGAAAAATCATAGGTTTTAATGCTATTGTATTATGATAATAATCTTGAATTGAGGGTTTCCAGAAGATCTTTCTTTTTAGGATTCCAGTACATAGACGGTACAATGTAGATTACAATCATCGTCCTCGGTAGAGAGACCAAAGAGGATAGCACTGATTTAAGGTTTTCAACTATCTCTCCTTTGGAGAGTTTAGTGGCAATATAGGTCTCATTACTTCTATTATTTTGTGCGTCTACCGCTGATAATAAACATTGGATGTAATACGTTTTGCAGACAACATCATGTTGTTTTGGGCTTTGTCTGCTGGCAGGGCAACAAATTTGTCATGTATGGTTGACAATGTTTTTGCTAAATTGGGATCTTTGAAAACTGGTGTAGCACTCATTGACCTATATAGCTACATAAAACTTTCATACGTTTCAAAATTAGAGACCTCACAGTCTTTACCCATTCTGACAGAAAATCAATGTCTTTTTTTCTCGTTATCCATTTTCTTTAAATATTTTATCGAGTGTGACTATTAAGTAGCTACATAAGTATCAGACAGATAGTGATTCATGTCAAAAACCCAACAAAGTCAGGTTTATTTCTCTTTCAGAAACCGTTATAGATCACGTAACCAGTCTTAGTTTTTTTTCATTTCTGGGTTGCACCTTTGAGATAAAATTTATATAGATTGTACATGAAATGAGCACTTTGCAAGAGTCATCGTTATTGATTTGGTTTGATTTGGTTGATTTTAGTGGGAGTTTAAAGTGTAGTTTTCTAAAAAGTACTGATCTAAATACAGAAAGGACTATTGTCACATAAAAATATAGCATAGCTATGTAGACCAAAAATGCAACGTCTGACCCATGTTTTTTTCTAAACCATGAATCACTTTACCATAGGTAGTGTCTGAATTATATATGTACTGATTCTTGATAGAGCAATCAAGGGAACCAAAGCCATAGCGGCAATCATAAGAAGCAATCCAGGGACAAAAACCAGACATGGAAAACAAACATACACAACAAAGAACATAAAGTAACGAAAATCGCACATACAAAGCAACAAAAACAAATAAGCAACCCGGACTCCACTAAAAATTGGGAGCATGGACCAGGTGTACCGGCAGGGCAAGTGTCCTCTGCCTCTCTAGAAACACCCGCCGAGTTGCTCACAAAAAGTCAAGTCCGGGGTAGACAAACGAGGAAAGGAAATATGACCCGTTGAACAAACCAGTTTTCATGGCGCAGATGGAATCGAGAAAAACTGTATATTGCTTTTCTATGTCTTCTGTAAGAAAAACGCCTCTGAAGTCAGGTAGTTACAGTTTTGGTAACAATTTCAAACAGAAGCGAGTAAGAGGGATCCTTTTTCACAAAGATTCAGACCTTGAATATCAAGCTAAAGGCCGGGGAGGAAGGAACGAAAACTCTTCTTCCGAATATACCGAAGAAAATGTTGTCAAATTGCTTCATTTATTATCAACAACTTATTTGTCCAGTATGGTGGACGCAAATTTTTAAAAGAAAGTCGACATTTAAGTGGGAACAAATCGTGCTCCTCTACTCGCTGAACAATTCCTTCACTCTTATTTTGCTGACTTTATAACTAATTTGATCCAAAAGTAGGAACACCGTTTAGCCAGATCCTTTGATCTCAGTTTCCGCCATATAGATGTTATATAGATGACGTAATGCCCTTAAAATACGAGTTTTGGAGATTTTACACAACGCATCTATCCCAAAAAAGTATTCGAGATAAAAGTCACTATAGACAATATAAAGTCAGCCTCATATTTTTACCTACAGTTAGAGTTCGATGGAAAAGGAAAATTCACAACCAAACTATACGACAAACGCAATTACTTATCATTCCGCATTGCAAACTTTCCTTTCATCTGTGGGGACATCTATTCAGCGTCTGCATGTGATGTTGTCAGATCAGAACTCATACGTTATGCCAGTGTTTGCCCTTACTACGGGGATTTGTAATGTTCTAGACTTCTTACAATTAGGTTTCTTTAACAGGTTCATATTGCTACAACATACAAGTGATCACTACAGAAGTTTTATGGTTGTCATCATGAGCTCGTGAATCGCAAAGGTGTATCCATTTGCACAACTGTGTCATAATTCATGATTTTTATTTTTATATTTATTTATCCCGGATGTGACATATATGAGAAAATCGACAGGTGTTTCTGGAAAAGAAGAATACGCCTAACCTACCGGCGCACCTGGTCAATGCTGCCATTTTTTAGCTGAGTTCTGGATGTCATTTACTTTCTTTGAACGTCTTATTTTGGTTATTTCGTGTTCTTTCTTGTGTGTGACTACTCTCCCTGTTAAATATTTATTACTATAATATATCCTTTAGATTTCTGCTCAAATCTTGGTTTCCTTGATTATTTTCCAAATGTTTAATAAAATGTAAAATAAAACCACTTCACTGGGCTAATTCGGCTGAGAGTTCAAAAACTAAGAATCTTCCATTGAGAAATGGTGATGTCACCATTCTTTGATTTCGTCGATAATCAATTATTTTGTTACCAAAAAAAACCGTGTAATTATGCTGATTTCATATTTTTTGCTTGTTCCATTAAATCTTTCGCTATTACTATTAGTAAAGCTATTACTATAACAGGTAATGGTGCGGGTTGGGAAAAATTAATGCCAAGGACACTATAAACTAAATATTGTGATTACCCTTTTCGGTGTTCAGTGACATTTCAAAAAATGGCGTCTAAAGATGAAAAAATATTGTTAGTTGCTGCTTAATTGTAGAGGATTCATATTATATCATTGATTATCCGCTATATAACACTTACGGAGATGGTCTCTTAAATATTTTTAACATAGATTTAATACATGTTACATGTAAAAATATTTAGTTAACTAATGATCAGAATGTAATTGATTTAAAATAGTAGTTCCGTTCATTAAATTATTCAAAATATTCACAATAATCTAGTTTCGTATGAATACGGTGTTAAATAAACCATTCGCAATTGAGACTGTAATGCGTCTTGTTTTCTTGTGATATATATTGAGAATGTCATAAATTATAAGTTATCTAATATTTAATCTACAAAAACATGTTTTGCTATAAACAAAAACTTAAACTAACATTGTATCTGATTTGACGCTTATTGCAGGAATCAATATTACGATAGTTTTGGTTTTGAGTATTTCTTGTACCTGGTCCATGCTCCCAATTTTTAGTGGAGTCCGAGTTGTTCATTTGCTTTTGTTACTTTGTATGATTTTAGTTACTCTATGTTCTTTGTTGTGTATGTCTGTTTTCCATGTCCAGTCTTTGTCCCTGGATTTCATTCTTTTGATTACCACTATAACTCTTGTTTACAATTAGTTTGTGGATTTAGATCTTCCTATATATATATAAATATATATATAACGTCTCAGAATGTGACGACTCTATTTGCTACACTGCTCCATCGGATCATATTGATACAGGGAAGATATACAAACGTATAGAAAGGTCTGAAAAATTCCCAACGATGTTAGAACTGTCAAATTTGCGATGCAAATTTTTGGTCGTTCCCTCCGCGGGACTCGAAATCGTACCGCTGTGACATCTGTGGCAACACCGCCTGCACAAAGTCCAGCTCCCTAGACCACTCGGCCAGCTAGGCTATATAAAAATATAGCTTTCGCTGGCCGGGTTATTCCTCCTCGTAGGATTAATCTAGGGCTGTAACTTAGTACACGATGTATGGTAGTACGGGACAGTTCATTTAGATGTTACTATGTAGGATAGAGGATCAAATTAATGATGCATGTCACAACAAATCAATATTATACAAACGTCTCAGAATGTGACGACTCTATTCACTCCATCGGATCAAATTGATACAGGAAAGATATGTAAACGTATAGAAAGGTCTGAAAAATTCCCAACGACTGTTGGCGGTGTTGCCATAGATATCACAGCGGTACGAGTTCGAGTCCCGCGGAGGGAACGACCATATGTATATATACATATATACAACGTCTCAGAATCTGACGATTCTATTCGATACACTGCTCCATCGGATCAACTTGATACAGGGAAGTTAACGTAAACTTATAGAAGGGTCTGCAAAATCTCCAACGATGTTGGAACTGTCAAATTTGCGAAGCAAATTTCGTCATTGCCTCCGCGGGACTCGAACTCGTACCGATGTGACATCTTTGACAACACCGCCTGCACTAATACATATATTTGATATGATATTTTACCCCTTGAAACACGTGTTCAACATATCGAAATTAGTAATATATATATATGATTAGTATTTTGCATTGAGAAACAATCTTAAAAGGGAAAAAGAATACACGCACAATATAAACAAAATCTTTATTTTTAAACAGTATAATATATATACCATATACCACAGAAATCAATCTCATATTTCATTAGTACAAATATAGCACACAATTTATCACGTTCTCTATTAAAAAAATGCATTAAAAGCAAAATTGTATACTTTATTATACAACAGGAGGGTAATTGCATGATTTTTTAAAAATATTTTCTCTGGTAATGTGCATTTGCTTATTGCTTTTGAAATTAATCGTTCTACGAGATAATACTCTAAAAAGACTCGATATATTCATGTTAAAACAATACTATTTACGTCAATTAGTGTCAACCATTTTAACTAAATACCGAAAGGGCTTTCATCGGCAAGGTGTGTGTGTGTGTGTGTGTGTGTGTGTGAATACACCTTATATAAGAATCATTAATTCTGTTTGGTTTATTGCAAATGTAAGCCCTAGCCCGCCAAACTTCATTCGAAGTTATTTTGTTTCATCGCTGAAAATTACGTAACATGATAAATCAATTTTGAAAACAAAACTGAAGTGTTTCGAGTTTTAGTAATGTCAGACGATATCAGAACTAGAAAAATATGGGAACGCTCATGAAGAAGACCCCGACGTTTGAAACGATTGCCACTTTTTAAATTGCTATTAGATGTAATAAAACCGATAAATCATGCAAAAACACACCCCAGTCTGCCATGATATATCTATTCAATGTCAAAGTTCATACGGACAAAGAAAATTAAAATTAGAAATATATCCATTGAAGTCATATTGATCAACAAAATATGGTAAAAGTGTATGGAAAAACTCATACTTGTTTATTTTAATTTTGGTGTAAAACCGTAATCGTTCTAGAATTTCACGTTGAGGCCGCGTGGTTAGATTTTTGACGCTACTGTATTTCATCCGATATTTGGTTTCTTGTAGTAAGACAATTTTAAAAAAAATAACGAATATACCATTTAAACAGTCGTAAATGATAAGAACAGAATTGTGCACAGAATTAGTAATAGTATTATAATCAAATGAATAGATATCGAAGCTAACATAAATTCTGTAGAGCTTTATTAAGCTAAGGAAAGTAATGAAATCCAAATCACCGACATTTTAATTTTGAAAATTAACTTTCCACTTTTCCAAATAATAGTTACTTTATCATGAAAACCAGGACATAAATATTTCTTATTTTCCATTTTAAAGAATAAAAAATGTTGACATAATTTCAGACTTGTGTGTCTACCAAAGCTATTTATTCTATTGATTAACTACAATGTAATAATTCAAAAAATTAGATAATTTTCATAAAGATAATACATATTTGACAAAATTGAGATAACATCTCAGTCATTTGATTTCACTAGTTAAGAAATAAATAACAATCCTTTCCTCCTACAGTGGGATGTGTCTTAGAATATTCTCCAGGAAAGGAAAACACATTTGATACCTATAACTGATAAATCATACATTATATTTTTCCAATAGTAGAAGGATTTTGATCTTGTCTAGGTAATTATATAAAAAGTACGACGAGGTTGCCTGGAAAAGTTTTGTAGGAGTGATAACTGTACGTATATATAAGATCATTTAGATCCACAACAGCCTTATACACCTGTGTTTGCTCAAGATGCACTGGAGATATAATGCTGTCCTAAAAGCAGTTTTAGCAATAGGTAAGATAACTTCATTTACTTTCATTTTGTTTAAACCAGGTGAATTGACCTTATCAAATTGTTTATTTGTGCGTATGCATTGTATTCTGCATTGGTTACCACAATAATAACGGATATATACAATGGCGTAATACAAAAACCACTTGACGTTTTCAATAATCATAATATTAATAATAGAAATAATTAAAACAAATAATAATAATGAAGAAAAAATAATAATAATAATGCACATATTGAAATACTCTAATTTATCATTGCTAATTTTAGATCAGTACGAATGTGCAATGCAATTATTTGAAACTGGGTAAACTTATTTTTTATATGTTTTCTTTGCATTGGAACTCGCTTTCAAAATTGTTCCCCTCATTCTTCTGTTTGTATCGCATATCAAGAGCACACACAAAACAAATGGTATTATACCTTGGTTGATTGCGTTTTCGAAAACCCTGTCTTAGCATTGCTACGTACACTTTTTATTTGTGTCTGTGTGAATATTTTTTTTGTATAAATTATATCTATATGCGTCTTTGATCATGCTTAAAATATGTAGAGCTATTTGAATTTACAAAAAAATTGGGCCACTAATAAGTAGTTGCTGATTTAATTCTGCTTAAATTATTAGTATTCAGTTGACAGTCATCTATATGTAATTTTTATAAAACACAAATTGTCATTTAAAAATAAATCACTTGGTTCACGCTTTCACCTAGTGATCCTTCACACAGAACAATATCCATGTTGAATAAATCAAGATAATTGATTTATATTTAAATATACATATTTTAATTTTAGGAGATAAGATATCTGGTTCTATTTAGGAATCATTTAAAGGTATTGGTAGATAACTATGAATGAAACGGTTTTACTGAATGATTTTGATTCCTGCCTGTTGAATATGTTGAGTTGTAAAACGTATTTTCAGTTTTCAAATAATAATCTCTACACTATCCAATTAAAACAAAGGTGTATTTCAACGAATATTGATGTTGCTGTTAAATATAAAACATTTTGAAGAGCATTTTAATAGCTTTATAAGTGACTTCGGTAAATTCATGTTCAATAAAACGGTTGACTACGACTCACCTTGTCTCCTACGCTTACACATTTACCATAAATAGAAGGTATTGGTTTTAAGTAAAATCACGCTCCTAATAGTCCTTGTTCTATTGCCATGCGAGTGGCGGAAGGGGGGGGGTAAAACTTTAGTTCGATATATGTCAATACATTATGACTGAAAAGAGACATATCCCTGCTTCCGTACATCTGAATAAATTTTACTAAATAAATAAAATAATGTATTATATCAGGCCTGACAAAACCTATGAAAGGTGTTTCTTTGGGAGCGTTTAGGATTTTACCTTCCTCATGTTATACCATATTTATAATTTGATTTGTAATATTGGTTTAAATCAAACGAGAAAACATATCCTTGAATATTGAACTTATACCAATTAAACTACCCATGCCTTTTCTCCTAACAAAACAATTAAGACGGTCTTTTTTCAAATTTTGCGGTAATATATCCACTCCTTGAGATGACAATCTTGCGTACTACATAACAACATCAATCAACCAATATATGTTAATTAAGTACTATAACTACAAATTTCTAAATCAATATATATTCATAAATGATGGTCCCTGGTCGAACGTTATGGCTTATTGCCCATGCAAAGGTAACGCTTTTAGCAACCATTCAATAAGTTGTCTATTGCCATTAAAAAAGTTTTTGTAAGAAGTGATGGTATTCTGCTATACAAAATTTCAAAAAATTGAAAAATAAAGAAGAAAAGTAGCAAGTTTGCTGTGATTCGCTTTAGAACATTTCATTCGTTCATCAATTAAACCAATATGTTAGATGTTTGTTCGATGTTTGGCGTTTCATTGTATTTACGAGTCCCCTTTGTATGATCAATTAACATCTTCTGACTTCCTTATTGTTGCAAATAGATCACTAATTCCCACTTTGGGGAATCGAATGAATTACACCAAGTAGATAATATACAACATGTTACTTGTTTGTTTGTTTGTTTGTTTGGGTTTAACGTCCTAGGAGCAATATTTCAGCTATATTCAGACGATGAACATGAAATATACAACATGTTACACATATGTTCTAATAGAAACAATCTTACCTAATGTACATGGAAATAAAATAATATTATGTAATAATTAAGTACATAAGATACCGGTCGTGCAACATAACTGGCTTCCAGTTTTTAATTGATATCGATTTATACCGATTTTGTACCAATCTTATAGGAACTTGAGTGAGATATTTTGTTATCTTGGGGTAAAACTTTTTTATAATTTATTCTATATGCATTTCATGCTTTATCTATAAATGAATAAATCATTTGAGTATTTTTTAAGAATGTATATGTATATGTTTATTAGCATTACGATTCGACAAAATGTCAATAGTTTAACCATGTTTGCAAACTTTCTAATTATGATCATTTTAACAGCATTAATGTCCGATAAATATAACAGTCTAAACACAAACCCAAATCCTAATCGGTATGTTGGTAAATTGCAAATTAAATATTAATGCCAAACATATCTCGTAAAGTTAAACACATCTGATCATAATCTACAGGTATGACACAAAACGGAATCATGTTTCTCCTAAGTAGACTTAAAGTTCAATATTTTCTTGATAACTATATCGTTAGAGAGTTACGTGTATGCGGTTATTGTGATCTAAACACGAGTACAGTTTAATGTAACTCGACAAAATTTGCTTCTTCTAAATAAATTTTACCGGTTTGACGTTAGCAATAGAAAATTGTTTCTGGGCAATAAAAAAACACTTATCTTAAGTTTGATGCATATGTCAGTCAAACATTGCACTACCTACGGCAACACACGATTAATATGTTTGTAATAATTGTTCTGAATTTTAAATTTTCCACAGCAGGAAGTCACAAGAAATCGATTACAATGAACAACATAGTTTTTACTTCGTCAAAATAAAACTCATATGACAAACCAAATATATAATACTTATTTTTTCTTTTTGTTTAATATGTTTTATTGTCAAAGAGTTACTTACACAAAACAGCTGTAACATCGATTACATAATACCCGTTACTCAGTATATTCATTTTCATTAGGTTGGCGTTCAGAGCGACAGCAATTTATTTTTCTAGAAACACTCATCGAGTTTTTGTATTCCAACACCTCTGAAAAAAAAGCATGTGGCTGGATGCTTCGGTACCTTTGTCGATATTCAAAACCTAAGTGGACTGGCTACGCAGTGTAGTGATTTTGTCTTAACTTTAAACTTTTCTTCCACCCTTGACTTCTAAGAATTATGTTTCTTGAAAAGGTCTATAGTGATATAAGAAAGAAGTCATCACTACAGAATTTTTATGGCCGTCATCATGAACTCGTTACGATGTATCCATCTGTACCATGAGAACCGATTTGTTCACCGTGTCATAGTTTTCCTGTCCTCATTCGTCTCACTTGTTGGTGGTTCTAGAAAAGCAGAGGACGTTTACCATACCGGTGCATCTGGTCCATGCTCCCAGTTTTTATTGGAGTACTAGTTGCTTATTTACTTATCTTTCTCTGTAAATGTTACTTTGGCTATATCATGTTCTTTGTTGTGTGTGTCTGTTTTTTTTCTGTATATCCCAGCACTGCATTCTTATCATTTGCGCTAGAATTTTGGTTCTCTTGATTACTCGTTAAAGATAGATAATTCGTAAATATCTGGTTTTTTTTAGATCCCTAGAGATTTTATTTGTTTAATTTGTGCTTTATAAAATTATTTTCTTTAATTAATATGGTTAGAAGTGCAGTTTTTATAACATGTATATCCGTGAATCGATTAGTGCATAATGCATAGTGTATTACATGTATACATTATTATGTTTTAATTGTATACCGATAAAATTTTATTTTCGCGATATGTATATTTATCCTTTTCCTTTCTTTTTACAAATCTTACGACATTTTGCAACCGGCGATGCTTAAATGGTTACAGTTGCATTTAGCGAAATAGCAACAGTTTTTGACATATCAGTGTAGAACTTTTGTTTTTTGTTTTTTTGTTTTGTTTTTTTTTCAAATAAGAAAGCCTCTTTATACAGTGTAATAACGAAATTATTCGACTTGCCTATATCTAAAATACCATGAAAAACTTTCAAAATTTAACAATCACAGATTAAATCTAATTGATGCCAACCATAAACCGAGAAATGACAAATTGTATGCGTTTTACAAGACGAGGCGAATCGTGTGGTGTCGTAAGTGATGAGTTTGTATCTCATAAATATTATTTTCCCTGTGAATCTGAAAAGAGTTCTAGATGACTTAGTGTTTTACACATCGTTAGTGTACAGTAGAAAGTCCTATCTATAACATGTTTTACAGGAAATATTAATAATATTTTAACCTTGGTTCCCTTGATTACTCTTATGTTTCGTGTAAGTATATCCGATCTGAACTTTTTTATCAACAGACCATTAATATAATGTAACGTGTATTTTGGTGATCAATGTTCAAAGAAATGTAAATATTGAGATGCCAAAAAAATGGAGATATTAAGGAGGAATAAATCTTGGAGAAAACAAACTCGAGATCTATAAACAACGACAATAAATAAGAATAATCAAAACATATTAAATAAAAAATAACGACAAAAAAATGACGTTCCCGTTAGGAGGAAACAATATGTCTTATATGTAGTTAAAAAGTCATTTAAATTTGTTTCCTGTTTTCACGTTGTATTTTTGAAGTACCTTAATTGATCCATTAAGTATTTTTCCCGAGATCAAGTCTTCCACACATGTTATTGGAATCGGGTAGACACTTTCTTAATGGCATAAGCAATGTTACCGTTTTTGTTGTGGTTTTGGATTTTTTTATCTTTAAAAAGTCTTGAAACTGAAAAGTGTTTTTTTTTCCATTTGTACAGGATGTTTTTCTAACAACCTTTCGTAAATTAAGACTGATTCAAATGAATCCGTCCTTTAACATGGCTGTATTGACTAAGAATATTCCTGACTTATTTAGCATAACGCATTACCATTGCCATTTGCTTAACTTAAAACCATCGATGGAAATTTGAAAGAAAACGAATATGTTTACAAACTTGTGTAAAAAAGTTTCTTATCCAATTATTACTTTTTTGTAAATTCGAAATGCATGCAAGAAATCATGTGATTAAAACTGTGGTTTATTGTATGATAGATACATCTGCAACTTTTTCGTTATTCGGGAATTGATGACTAATTATGTCATCTTTTCAGACTCTTAACATTTCTAATTACTTTACCAATTCATCTTTTCAATGAAACAGAGGGCGTTTAAAATGATGGAGAAGGGTGCTTGAATTAATAACTTAAAGTTTGAATGAGCTCATTGCTATTTCTTGTTACTATTTCTGTTCCCAAACATTATTTGACTGACATTAAAACTATTCCCAACTCATGCATCGTTACGGTGTTTTAATCTGCACCGTAAATATTGATATGTTCAACATGTCATAATTTTCCGTTGCCTTTCGTCTACACCGTACTTTATGAGCAACTTGGCGGGCATTTTTAGAGCGATTAGCCTACCTCAGAAACAAAGACAGCAAAATAGGAAACCAAATATAGCACCAATAAGTTCAACCAGAGTATTCAAAGGGGCTACCTTATTGCAGTCCCATGTTCAATACGAGGGATGAAGCCTTAGTGTTTCAGAAAGATCAAATTATGTGAAGCGGCAAAATTTCGTAAATAATCAGTAATATCAATCTTGGTTCCCTTGATTACTTTATCAAACAGCATATTATTATTATCTTTTAAAATACAAATCGAAGAAAGTTTAAAGATGTAATGTGTTTCAAACAATTGATTTGCGTAAAGATGATATTATCATAATTTTTTATAATTTTTATCATAATAGGACTTGACTTTTTATGAGCAACTCGGCAGGTGTTTCTAGAAAAGCAGAGGACGATTACCCTACCGGAGTACCTGTTCCATGATCCCAGTTTTTTGTGGAGTCCGAGTTGCTCATTTACTTTCGTTACTTTGTATGTATGATTTTAGTTACTTTATGTTCTTTGTTGTGTATGTCTGTTTTCCATGTCTGGTCTTTGTCCCTGGATTACATTCTTTTGATTACCGCTATAACCTTGGTTCCCTTGATTACTCTTTCAATTATATTTGTGTTTTATTTTCGTCAATTTAATAGAAAAAAAATGAAAAATACCTTTTTGGTTTTTTTTCGTCTACCAGAAAAGTTGATGAAACCAATGTCTGAATTTAACATTCAATACGTCCGTGTAAGGACATCAAATTTGACAAAATCATATTATGTAAAAGCGAATATATTTGATTTAAGAGCTGTAGACAACGATTAATTGACATATGCTAGTACATCGAAGAAAAAACATTATACTTAAGATCCCAGAGGACTCACACCTACTGTCTTAAATGCCAGTTTAAACAGACGATCGCTTTTTTCAAACCTTTTCTTTGGTATAATTTAATTTTACTTGCCATGATACCTAATTCATTAGATGTCCTACTTAAATTTAAAAAATGACCGTTTAAGGTTATTATTCAATATTGACATTATTGTCTTTTATGAATTCCGAACTTTCGCTTTCGTATTTAAAGCAGTATGTGTTTGTACTGAACAACTTGTCCTAAAGTTGTGGATTTAAATATTCAGTATGAATATAATCCATCTGTTAGCTTTTTGATAAATGTTTCGTATAGCTGCTAATTCTATAGTGAATACTCGTCTATAAATACATTGTGCTGAATGTGGGGAGATTTTTTCAATTCCTACCCAGTAATTACTGGCACCGTGCTATCACGTAGAGTAACAATTTGCATTGATAAAAACATTCATTTATAAACACTCACAATATGAAAAGAAATCAGAGGATAATAGGATAATTCAAAAATATAAACCTAAAACATACATTTATAAAAGTTTTAATGGCTTTAAATTACATTTCTATTTTTTATGTATATTACTGTGCATAAATGTAACCTGATGAGTGTATTTAAGTGTCAGTCGCTGTCAGAATCAGGCAGTGGGTGAAACGTGGTATAAAAAAAACTTCGTTTTGATAGTTTATATGACTATTTGCACAATCAGAATCAAGTAAAAAAAGGCTATATTTTCCATATCATTTTGGTGCATTGAGTTATAATTTCATTGAAATGCACTGAAAATGAACATTTCAAGAGCAGATAACTCTCCCAAAAACCTCATTTTTCTAAGATTCTATTGAAAAATTTCTGAGCAAAGCCAGTGATGAAGAGATTAAATAATGGTCTTTTCAAAGAGAGAAAGTGGTCCTTGGTTGATTTTACACTGTCAGATCGGTGGGGTTGTGACATGCATGTTTCTGATTTTTCTCACTTTGCCTGATTCTTACAAACACTTACACTTAAGTCCTCAATCAAGTTCCAATAAACATCAACTAATGTAAATACTGTTTTTTTCCTCTCATCTGTGGTCATTTTTTTTGTAATTTCAATTTGTGTGTGTGTGTTTCTTTCTTTTTTTATTTGTGTGCGAGTTTGAGTATTGTGCATTTTTTAGTTGTTTTGATGACATTGGTTATTGAGGTTATTGAGTTACATTGATGATTTTTAGAGTTATGTTAGTTTAAGTGTTAAAATTTTCGTCGGAAGACTCTTTTTATTTTTCACAGTGTATGGTAGTATGTGGTAAGTTACGCTCTATTAAAATCTCGGCCTTTTAAATATCTATTATCAGGTATCATATTTAGCTGATTTTACACTCGAAGTAAGCATGGTAAACCTGAAACATATCAGTATACAGTTTTAATTGCTTTGAATAGTTTTCATATTTATTTCAGTTGCAGTATTTGTTTGTAATGCCGAGAAGAGTCTCCAGTGCTCCTGTCCTGCTGATTCTTGTATGTCTATGCCTGATTCCGAAGCTAGATGTCAATGTTGTGTATTTGTGTTTCTTGGTAAACGATCAGGTCCGGGTATGTCCGACAAAACTCCAAAACCCATAACAATTCTTCAAGACAACAACGAATATAAACTGAATCAGGAATATACAAACGATGGCATTCGATTGCTTAAGTTGATTGCTCGACTTTTATCAGTACCAAGTCTGAAGAAAAACAGACGACAGACAAATGCATTTGTGAGAGAGCGAAACTCAATTTACGGAGGATTGCCTGTTTACAACTTTGCAAATAGAGATGAGGGTTTATGGGCTGACATTTGATACAACTCGAAGATTTTATTTTTGTAATAAAAAATGGTTGTTTTATTTGTCTACTTAAGTTGTTATTCATAATATCTTGTTTCACATAATTAAAGCATTTTTTTATATATGAGTAATTGGTACAGCATATATTTATTTGATTTATGTGCTAGTACGAGTATACTTTATCTTTATTCCTTTGCTAAAGAGTACAAATTGTTTGCATTATAAGAATGCAGAATCGGCGATATAAACGCAACTACTAAACTACATTAGTATGACAAATATTGGAATAGATATAGGTATACTTTGACAAGCATTTTTTTTTTTTTTTTTTTTTTTTTTCTCTTTTTTGACACTTGGATCACAACAACTCTAAAACAATATCCTGCGTGGGTCACTTTAAAAGTATTTTTTTGCCAAATATGTTTATAGTTTTACTACTATCATATCATTTTGTTTATAAAAGTAACATTGTCGATTTTACTGCCAATATCATTATACTGTGTCGTCGAGTTCGTCATCTCTTGAAATTTACTTGATTATTCAGATAGACTAGAAATCAGAACACAGTTTTCAAATCATATGTAAAGATTCACAAATACAAGGTTGAAAAATAAAAAGTAAATTATATAAAACATGACTACAAACAATATATCTAATTCCGAGAGCACGTGATTGAAAATGTTTTACAAATGTTTTGCATCAGTGGCTGTAACTTGATTGCTTTAAAGTGAATATTGATCATATTACATAGTATCAATTGTCTCACTTACAGTTCAACGCGTTAGGAAGATTTTGTTTCTGTCATTTTCTCGCTGTGTACTGTTAACCTATGTTATACATTATAACAATATAGCCCCAAATAGCTCAGGACGAGTTATACAAATATTCTTTATAATATTTATTTCGTCATTTAAAATACCTAAAGCACCAAGGCTTCATTCCTTATCATACTTTAGATTTGTAAGGATAGAAAGTTTGTCCTAAGTAACTGCCACCACTGACGAAAAGTTAAAATAACAGACAGTTTAACATACTTTTATATCATATATTTAAAGAGTGATTTGTAACAAAACAATTCAAACTAAAAATCTGTACAAGTTAAATTATTCGATGCTTGGCATTTGGAGGATGACTATCTCATCGGTAATTATATAACATCTCCTATTTTTTATAATCGTACGGTGTTGCTTTATTAGTAGCTATATGAGACTAAGATATTTTTTAAATGAACAAATAAGTCAGGAATTACAACGCGAAAAATACTTTTAAATGCCGTTTTTGATCAGGTTGTCTGTGGTGAGGTTGAAAAAACGAAAGTCACATATATATGTACCAAATAATGACTAGAAAAATAATATGCTTTTCCAATGTTCAGTATTTTGTAAAACAGCATGTGTGTGTGTGTGTGTGTGTGTGTGTGTGTGTGTGTGTGTGTGTGTGTGTGTGTGTGTGTGTGTGTATTTCACAAACATTGAAAAGCTTTGATTGTTATATCGATTTGGTGTAGGGAATAATTTAAATAAAAAAACGTATGAACTTGTTATCATCTGCAAACGTGTTATTAACACAAACATTTGAATTTTACAAAACATTAGAATTTCACTTTCGTTTGTTTTATTTTTATTTTGGTTTGTAAGTATGATTATTTTGGTTGGATTTTGTGGATTTATTTTGATTAGTTCTTTTCACCTTATGTTCTGTTTTCTTTTGTTGCCTCCGTATTGACATTATGTATTGTTTTCGTTTGCTAGTTGTTTGTTTTGTTTTGTTTTTGTTTTATTTCTATTTTGTTTCTGTTTTTGTTTTATTTATTTTTGTTTTTGTATTTCTTTGGCTTAATTATTTTCAGCTGGAGCCGGGAAGCGTTCTTGGCGATAGCCTGATAGCCTACGAGACTCGAACAGGGAAGCCTTCCCGTGCGGTGGCACGATAGCCTATGCGGCTGGAGCCGGGAAGCTTCCCCGGCTATAGCCCTATAACATGCTGGAAGCTATCCTGTCCGATAACTAAGCAAAGTTTGCTGTTACGTTCCCGGCTTACGTGAAACTCTTACACGTATTAAAATAAAAAGACCTTATTGCATTGTTTTAAATATACTTATAATGAAAAGATCTAACTGTTTACATGGTACTTTTAATATAATCACCTGTTTTCAGTCTTTTGTTGACCAACGTTATAGTGGGAGTTGGTACATTTTTGTGCGTGTACATTTTAGTTCCTTGTTTTTGTCTGTTGTCCCATCCGGTGTTCCAAGCATTGGTTTTACAGCGGATTTGTTGTCGATTCCGATGTTCCCAGTATTGGTTTATCAACGGATTTGTTGTCACTTCAAGTGTTCCCATTATTGGTTTATCAACAATTTCTTTGTCCTTTTCGGTGTTCCAAGTATTGGTTTATCTGTTGTCACTTACGGTGTTCCCACTATTATCTATTGTCACTTACGGTGTTCCAAGTATTATCTATTGTCACATCTGGTGTTCCCAGTATTGTTTTATCAAAGGATATTTTGTCCCTTCCGATCTTTCAACGGATATAATTTTTTATAGTTTTCGTATCACAACTCATACATTATGCCAAAGCTTTCTATTACTACGCAGACTTTTTGTATGGCGCTAGAACGCTAACAAGTAGGCTTCTAGAACAGAGTTATGTTGCTACAAAATGGAAGTCATCACTACAGACGTTTTATGGTCATCATGAACTCGTGGATTGTTACGATGTATTCATCTGCACCATGAAAACTGATTTGTTCAACGTGTCATAGTTTTCCTTTCCTCTTTCGTCTACCCCGGACTTGACCTTTTATGAGCAACTCGGCGGGTGTATCAAGAAATACCCTAGCAGTGCACTGGTCCATGCTCCCTGTTTTTTGTGGATTCCAAGTTGCTCATTTGCTTTTGTTACTTTGTATGTATTATTTTGTTTACTTTATGTTCTTTGTTGTGTTTGTCTGTTTTCCATGTCTGGTCTTTGTCCCTGGATTACATTCTTTTGCTTTCCGCTAGAATCTTGGTTCCCTTGATTTCTCTTTTCCCCATACTTAGTTAAACTTCCGACACAAAAGCATTATACACCGTTGTTCCTAAGACGGTATACCTAGATACAAATATGTAGTTCTTGGTAGAGATTCGTCATACTTATTAAAACAATATTCTTATAATTATTATATTTTTGACTGTTTATTTTCATTTATTGTTTATCTTGATTTGTTTTAAATGTCTTTTAATGAATAAAAAAAACTTAAGAAGGCATTACCCATAAATACGTAACTGTTTATATACTTGCCATTTCGAAACTTTGAAAAATAGCATCGCCCGTTAAAACGTAACTCCAAGGAGAAAAGGAGGCTATTCAAAAACAAATTTGAAAAGCCAAATGACTTCAAAATGATGTTGAAACCTTCAATTTGACATATAAATAGACAAACGGATAAATTTATGAATTTCATTTGTTCTTTGTCATTAAGATGAACTGTATAAGACATTTGCTGCCAAGAAATCCACCCAGAAATTGCATTCGTTGTCTACATGGGAAAGTATGTTATTATTATTCATTTTTTACACTTACTTCTACTACTACCATTACTGTTTAAGGATCTTTTATAAGCTTTGTTAAAGATGCATTTGAAAATGAAGGGTAGCAACAAAATTACCAAATACTAATCCGAATCTTAATCAAATCCAAAATAAATCTGGTAAAAATAGATATTACACCACCAGTGCAGCTGATACCGCAATGGTCCTGACTTGGTACAAGCATTTCAAACGGAATGGTGGGTTAAATCTAGGTTTACAGCGCGCCAACATCCCCTTTTTTCCATTGCGGCCTGAATATATTAGTGGTGATTAAATAAGATTTACATGATATCGCGTCATAATCAATCAGCACAAGGAACAAGTAAAAAAAAACAATTATTACCATATTAGTATTATGATTATGATTATGATTATTATTATTATTATCATAATTATTATTATCATTATTATTTTTATCATCATCATTATTATTATTATTATTATTATTATTATTTTAAAAGAAACTGGGATTTTTTTCAACCAAGGACTGATATCTAAAACAGAATTTGGTAAAGATCTTTCGAGACGTATTTCCTAATACCCTTGATTCATGAGTCTGTTTCGCAGATATTTATGGCGTTCAAAGAAATCAGAGTAGTTGGTACTTGCTCTAGCTTAGTCGTCTCTTTCATCATAAATCGTATTGCTGAGAAAACCACTATTGTAAAATATGAGATGTATCTCTATAAAAATTGGAGAACAAGCTGTTTCTGTAGTCTTTGTTATCTCGAGCTCTGGTGGATATATTGACTGCAAACATTTACCAAAAGAAGGGTTGTAAATGGACAATACTTCATCTATATATCAGTATGTAAAGTTAAAGGATTAAGCATCTGTCATATTTTTATTTTTTTCGAGATTTAGTCTCGTCTGAATATATAAACAAATCGACTGGGAGGAGAGCACAGTTAGTGTCCATTGGAATGACAACTTGTTCATGAAAAATATCTCTTCCAAGTTTAACAAATGTCTTATCAGTGAGGAAATCAAGCATATCGCGAACCTGCTTTAGAAAAATATGTGGATTTGTAACCAAGAACAACATAATTTTTCGAAACATTCACAAAAGATTCACAAATAAGTCCTTTCTAACGAAATTTCAATTTATCATGTGGTAACGGTAACGTAGTGTAAAGAGTTGAGAAATCAAAAATTTGGAGAGAACTAATTTCCGAAGGTGCCGGATTTTAAGTTTTGAGGTAATTTTTTAAAACTTTTAAGTAACCACATATAACAGTTACCATTACGAAAGAAGGTGATATTGCACCTAGCTAGCTGTCCATCCTTCACTGCGGAAATTATTTTTGTAAGATGAATTGACATCTCCTAATTACATTATTGGGTTGAATTTTAACAACCAGTGCATGTAAGATTCAGACACTCCCTCATGTAGAGATGATAGATGGCGTAGAAAAACCCACTGAACAAATGATGCATTTTCGGTCTACATATGCTATATTTTACGTAACAATCGCCTCTTCTGTATTTAGATATGTATTTTTTTTAAATAAAAACATTAATATCCAAATAAAATCTGGAAAAGTTTTAATAAAAAGGTTTAGTGGTCTGTAATAGCTTCTGAATAAGAAATAAAAAAGTAAATTCCGTGGGTTTTTGACATGCATGATTCACCCTCGTCTGTCTGATTTTAATAGACTGGTAAAAAGCATATAGCGCAACGCAGGAGGTATTTCACTACTCGGCGGGTGTTTCTAGAAAAGCAGAGGACGCTTACCTTACCGGTGCACCTGGTCCATGCTCCCAGTTTTAGTGGAGTCCGAGTTGCTCATTTGCTTCTGTTACTTTGTATATATGATTCTTTTTACTTTATATTCTTTGTTGTGTATGTATGTTTTCCATGTCTGGTCTTTGTCCCTGGATTAAATTATTTTGATTACCGCTATAACCTTGGTTCCCTTGATCACTCTTAGACTAGTTTACTGCTTTAAAAGTTGCTACCATGTTCCAATACAGCGCGAATATGAATTTAGATATTGTCCTATAGTAGCACATCTTAAAAAACGAAGGTCATGCTGTCGCCACTATTGTCAAATAAGAATATTTACATCTGATATATCTGATTTCAAATAAAACATATGTAAGATAAAGGTACATAACGTTTTGATGTCTGTCAATAATTTTCTTTATCAACACATTTCCATTGAGAAAATAATCAAAAAGAATAGTTTTGATGTTAACGGTCCTAAACAGCTTTTGGGAAACTAAAATCCCTGTTCAAGGAAGGCCCTAAATAGTTTTTGGAAAATAATATTCCTCATCAAGGGAGGGTTTCTAGCCTTCACTCGAAGCTGAACGAATTGCAAATATGCAGAAGCTTTGAACTAAGAAATTCTATTACTTTAAGTATGATGAACATGCATAGACTATTGTTTACAACAGTATTGAAGTAGAGTGATATAAGTCACTGCAACTGGGGATGTGCATGCAATTTCATGATCTTTATTACAGTCTTATTGTTGATTCTTCCTTAATAAAGAAATAACTGTCTTTGTAGATCATTTGTCTTATTGCAACTAAATAAAATAGTTATATGAGCGATGTAATTGCTGTGCACAAAAGCCTTTTTTACGTTAGCCGTCCTATATTTGATCCACAATAATGTGTCACAGTTTATTTAAAATGGGTAATGATGTTTTGTGAGTACATTTGTAGGATACATTCAAAGATCTTAAAATTTAGCTCAAATACAGAAGGTTTATGCAAGACTTCAATCATTGCTATGATAATATTCACCTATTGACATTTTCATCTTATTAAGTGCCGACCTTCAACCGTTATTTCTTACGTAAAATAAATACATTTGTACTGATTATCAACCTAAAAAACATAAAATAGTGTTAAAATCGTCAACAGGTACTGAAAATAAATTATTGTCAACCAAAACATCTAATTATTACCTCAAATATATAAATATATGGCATTCAAAGAAACTTACAAAGCCAGTGTATATATGTGAGATGAATGTACTTTTCACTTACAATGTCTATGGTTTTTAAAGGACACCTGTTATATGCGTACTCATATTCGGATCTAGAGGGTTCAGGCCGCAAGATTTCTGGATCCGCAAATGGAGTATTTAAAGAACAAATATTGGAATTTTTTTTTAAATAAACTAAGTCCTTGCGAATAATATTACTACAGGATTCTTCTATGTGTAGTAAAATCAAAGTTACATACGGAGTTAGTTTTTTTCTTTCCCGGAAATTGAGAGGTAGCACTATAGTATTTTAAGAGATTTTCAATTCACATTTCAGTGTTCAGACAATGCGTGTCTTCATAGTTCAGTTAAGAGGCTACGGATTTAAGAGATAAGAGTTCATAAAACGTTTGATTTCAAATTTTTGATTTATTATTTTTTTCTCAGACTTTACAAATTAAGGTTTTAGAATCCATATTTCCTGACGTATAATTACAGTGTCAATGTTTCAATTTGTTATTAGTTAATGCCAAACATTGAGACATTTAACTTATCTACGCTTTAAAAACCGTTCCTCACCAACAACTGGTGGACAGATTAAAGATTTTAATTCAATGCTGCTTTTTCAAGAACGATGGCAAATGCAGGTATCAATACCTTGTTTAAGGTAGAAATACTGCACACTTAGATCAAAATCACTCAAAATAAAATAACAAATACACCGATAAAAATATCCCTATGTTAATTTTATTTAATTTTTAATATTTTTGAATTTTTTATTTTATTTTATTTTATTTTATTTTTTTTTTTTATTTATTTATTTTTTATTTATTTATTTTCTTTTTTTATGGACTAATATTTCTTAAATTGGTGGATAACCTTTTCAACGGGCAATCGGCATTGCAATAGGTACAAATTACGCGCCTCTTCTGGTAGATATTCTACACCTATCGACCAAACTTCTCCAGGGTTTACTGTAAGAAAACAGTACTCATGTAAGCCAAGTCTTTTAATTTCAGCTAGGGGACATCTAAGTCTGAATAGTATCGCGACCTTTATCTCGAAGTAGACAATAGAGAAACTTTAACAAAAAATCTGTACGAAATACGTGACAACTTTGATTTTCCCATTGTCAACTATGAATTATATTATATAGCCATGTGTCAGCTGCCAAAGTGTATGAAGTCTTTAATAAAAATCATGCAGATTTCTTTGTAAGGACTACGTGGATTGCAAATGAACTACCAAAATACGTTGTTCAAAGACTGAAATTATCGTTTCAAAAATTGTATGGTCGAGAAGCACGGCGAGGTCTTGCAAGAAGCAGGAACGGCTTACTTTCCAAAACATTCAACACTGGTTTAGTTATTTATTTTCTTCTTCTTCTTCTTCTTCTTCTTCTTCTTCTTCGTTATTTATTTTCTTCTTCTTCTTCTTCTTCTTCTTCTTCTTCTTCTTCTTCTTCTTATTATTATTATTATTATTATTATTATCTGTTTGTACACGATTTGTCCACCAAACTGGACAAATATGTCGTCAATCAAAGAAATCCAGCATTCTGAAACACCGTAGGTATGGTAGACGCGTGTTTAAACAAATTGTCGGCATTTCAGTGGGAACAAATTGTGCTCTTATCCTCAGTGCCCTATTCCTTCGCTCTTATGAGGTTGACTCTATAGATGATCTGATCCAAAAGAAGGAACGTCGTTTCGGTTTCAATCTATAAATAGGTCACTGCAGCTAACTTTATGACAATATGTTGAAATAAAGCTATATTGAGACTCTCAAACCAGAAAAATTAAACAACATAATTGCACTTACTTATGGAGTCAACATTATGGTTTCATTGTTTTTTATGCACTTTTTCAGTCATAATCTTCATAATTATTTCCTGTCATCTTTGTAAACATCGGCGGTTGTCATTTTGAAGGGGACGGTAACGAGCTCTTTTTAATTGATTTAAAGTTATTTAGGCCGCAAATTATAAATCTGTGTTATGATCGGATTGGCAGTATTTTTTTATTCTTTACCCTGCCGGACAAACATATTTAAATGGTTTTAAGTGTAGACTGATGAACTATTTTAGTGTTAGATTTACCGCGCTCTTGTATTCTTGCGCACGTCATCTGCTAATTACTACCCAATCAATCTTCAAGTGGTGTCCGCACGTTTAGTTTATGCTTTATTTTCTTAGGGAAATAATGTAATATGTATTGATTTATATTTTAAGTCTACGGACAACATCCGGACAAGCCGATAGAGTCATTTATTGTATTTTCTAGACATTCTAGATAGTTTCGTTACCGTACTCTCGAAGTAACGTCATTGACCATTGGTTTAAATTATTACATTGTATTAATTTATAGAATAAAAGCAGAATAGCGCTCAGTGTTCGGCAGATAACGCAAAGTGCTGCTCTAAGCAGCATCTACTTTGGGGAAACTTTATAAACCTTATAGGTGAGGGCATGGTATAATAATTTAAGGATTATAAGATGGAAAATGGCAGTACATGTATTTTTAGTACGGTAATAGCTATCTCCCACAACGTCGAACACCACTACGTTAGGAACATAAGGAAATATGTTAGGATAAATTGCATGTGGTTTTTTTTATGGAACCTCGCATAATACATCAATTTTATTGCATTTATTATTCTCACGTTGTCTATGGATGGTAAAGAAACACATAAAAAGGATGCTCTTCATTATGTACATGGAACCAATATATATATATGTAAGTCGGGATTCTGCCCTAAACAGTACTTTAATAAAAAGATGCAACTACCACACCTGAATATCATAAAGATTAACATGAAACTACAATAAAAACATACGACCAAATTGAAATAAGTCAAGGAAATTGAACTAGAACCGACAACTGTGAAAAATAACCCCTAGTAAACTACCTGATAAAGGACAGGGTACCCGGATGGCTTACAATTCTGGTGTCAGAAGCGGGATCCTAATATACTTGTGGGATCCAGAATACGAACTTCTTTAATAAAGCTGTAGGTATAGTATGCCCGACGTGGTGGATTTACCGTACAATAAAGATCGGTCTTATATAATAATTTATCTATATATTTGAAATAGAATGGTTGAGGTTGGTAGAATCTCTTCAAATCATGAAGTAGATTTTCCAAGGGGGATGGACATAGAACAATTGGGACAGGGAGATCATGAACTGGCTAATGGATCAGACAATGATTCAGATAGGGAATCAATGGTGGACGGCCAAGGGGATGAAATTGCTTATAGACCAAAAGGAAGGGAAGATAATCTTAGGGATAACTTTGATGAAAGAATAAACGGGGTCTTCCAAAACAGACTCCCATTAAACCCAAACCGTGTTACCTTAAAGCCTGATCCATACACAGGGAAAGATTGCTGGGAGGCATATTTATTTCATTTTGCGGACATAGCTGAACTGGGGCGTTGGGATAATAGAACAAAGCTACTGTTCTTAGCAGCTAGCTTAAAGTACCAGGTCAGGACATATTACATGAGTTAGACACCTAAGGATAGGCGCGCATACCAGACACTGACGCAAAACTTAGATCAGAGATTCGGGAGCTCCAAAAATAAGCATAAGTGGCTCAAAGTAAGAAATGCGCAAGCGCATGCCAGGGGAAAGCACTGGTGAGGTTGGCGACGATATTAGGCAATTGGCACAAAAAGCGTACTGAGATCTGGATATGGCTGTTCGAGAATCACTGGCATCGAACCAGTTGTTCAAGGTCGAAATGAAATGCCGATGCATTGATAAAGATTTCAAAACTATTGCGGACGCTCTGGACGTTATTGAGAGGTACGAGGCAATATTAGGCGAAGGGGGTAAAAAGAGGACAACAGTCAGGGCGCTGGAGGTGGCGCGCGCTGATGGGAATAATAACACAACAACTAATCTAAAGAGCCTACAGGACAGAATAGCAAAACTAGAGTGGGAATGGCAATCACATTCCCACAAGGAATACGAGAAGATGTTACATTTGTAATTCACCGAACCATTTCAAAAGCGACTGTCCCAATAGACAGGGTCATTCTGATCATAGGAGAACCTTGCAGAATAACACCAGGAACACCCCAATGCATACAACAAGGGAAATCACAGAAAGCTGACCCGGTAGGCCGAGGGTTAGCGCAAGGAAATGAATGGCCAGACGACAATGAAATATCTGTACGCACGGGACAAATACGGGAAATTAATGATTATTGGGATGATGGGTTTTATACAAACGCTTCTATAGGCGACACTTCTGTCTACTTCCTAATTGACACAGACTCAACCACATCGCTTCTTGCTGTTAACTGTTTCATTAAGCTCCAATATGACATTGATTTCATAAAACAGATCAGTTGATACAAAACAAGTCCGAAATAGTTGATGTGAATGGCAACAATATAGCTTCTATAGGGTCAATCGCTCTCCATATGAAATTGGTTTAGGGGGTTTTCAACCAAAATTTTATAGTATGTAATATAAACAAGGATGTAATATTAGGACAAGACTTCAAGCATGTAACAAAGGTGAATTACAAGAGAATGGTACGAAATTCAATGCTGAATTGGAAGAAAGGCAAATATGGATTGCAGGGTCGAGGTGAAGGAAAACATAACGATACCGCCCGCCAAAAGCATGATGATACCAGTCCATATAAGAGGCGCAGCACATCTTACGGAATACGGTTACATAGAGGGCAGGGGAAACAGTGCAAAGTCAGTCGTAACGGTACCAGGCATTTTAGAGACTATGGCACCAGCACCAGTAGTCAACATAGGCAACTACGGAGACTCTGAACTGACCCTACATAGAAATGAATCTGTGGGATCATATGCCGAGGATGAAATGGATCCGAAAGAGGAACACTTTAGAGCCTTAAACACCCAGACAGCCAATGAATCAGGACCAACCCCAGAGCACTTACGAGATCTTATGCAACAGAGCTCAGAACATCTTGATAAAGTACAGAACGAGGCTCTGTCCACTCTGTTGTTGAAGTATGGAGACGTGTTCTCAAGGAACGATGATGATATTGGGAGGACCGATCTAGTTACCCATCGGATTAACACCGAAAGTGCAGCCCCCATCAGGCAAAGAGCAAGACGAATGCCGCTTGGGAAACAAGAAATGAAGAAGGCTGAGGTAAAGCGAATGTTGGAAAAGGGAATCATTGAACCATCAAAGAGTCCATGGGCTTCGAACATAGTGCTTGTCCAGAAGAAAAATGGGGAACCAAGATTCTGCCTGGATTATAGACCCATCAATAAAATCTGTAAGCGGGACGCCTACAAACTACCTTGGGTAGATGAGTGTCTAGACGCGTTGGCAGATGCAAGATGGTTTTCGTCGATTGACCTTAACTCAGGGTTTTGGCTAATAGGTATGTGTCCCGAAGACAAGGAAAAGCAGTTTTTACGAGTTTTGGATTGTTTCAGTTCACTGTCATGCCTTCTGACTCACCAACCCGCCATACACTTTCGAAAGACTGATGGCAAATGTTCTTAGGGGTCTCCAATGGAAAGAATTGCTACTTTATATGGACGATATCTTGTGGGTTAGTTCGACGTTTGAAGAAGGGTTTGAAAGACTAGAGAGAATATTCCAGTGCCTCCTAGGTGCAAATCTGAAATTGAAATCTGCCAAATGCATTTTCTTCCAGAAGAACGTGCGATTCTTGGGGCATCTAGTTTCCGAAGATGAAATATCTACAGACCCGGAAAAGACGAGAGCAGTGCATGAATGGCCTGTACCGAAATCTGCGAAACAGGTGTGCAGCTTCTTAGGATTATGCTCGTGCAACAGGGGATTTGTTCAGGACTTTGCAGCAATTGCAAAACCGTTACATAAGATGTGTGAAAAGGACAGAAAGCTCATCTGGTCAGACGAATGTCAAAGGTCGTTCGACACGCTCAAGCAGACACTGGTGAGCGGTCCAATACTAGCCTATCCCCTACCAGACTTACCATTCATTTTAGATACAGATGCAAGCGGCAAAGCTGTGGGAGCCGTGCTGTCTCAGGAGCAAGACGGAGTAGAGCGCGTTATTGCGTACATGAGCAAGTCAATGAACGTTCAGGGACAGGTCTATTGTGTTACATGTAAAGAACTTCTATCAGTAGTTACAGCGGCTTAGAACATTTCACTCATATCTATACGGTCAGCCAGTTCTGCTTCGGAACGACAATGCCGCTGTGTCGTGGATGAGGAACTTCAAGAATTCAACATGACAGACAGCTAAGTGGTTACAAGTACAATTTGGTACATACAACTTAACGGTCATCCATCGTGCAGGTAAGAGGCACTCAAATGCGATGCTCTCTCGCGCAAGCCATGCAAAATCATGTGCAAGACAGGAGTCCAGAAACCGAGATAGTGATGATAGCTTCGAAGACAGCGACAAAATAGTGGACCAGTCAGATAAGATACCAATGATCAGTTCACAGGAATTGTGCGAGTTTGTCCAAGAAGTCAGGCAAAGGGGAATGGGGTGTTGCGGACAGACACTTTTTAGAGGGATGGGACCCCGGATCAATAAGACGAAGGCAACTGGAGATCCATATTTATCCTTATTCCAGACATTAAAAGAGGATGGAAAATCTAGACCAACTTGGAACCAGGAATCAAGCAACTCATCAGAACAAAAGACAATTTGGAGACATTGGGACAGTCTAGAAGTTCGAAATGGAATGCTGTACAGAAAATTGGACAATAGTGACGAAGAACATGATTTCAAACTACAACTTTTGGTACCAGAGCAATATAGACCAGTTGTTTTCAAGTAATTCATCCGCCGGACATCTCGACCCAGACAAAATACTAGGAATGCTTAAAGAAATATTTTATTGGACGGCAATGAAGAAGGCTGTCCAGAAATACTGCAGCGAATGTGACTAGTGTTCAGCGAGAAAACCATCAAAACAAGCAAGGGCACCCTTAGGACAATATCTAGTTTGGCTGTATGACGGATCACGGAAGGTTGGTGTGTGTAGCAAGCTGACTTCAAAATGGAAGGGACCTTATATCATAATTCGGAAATTAGATGATTTGACATACCTAGTAAAGAGGACACAGAAGCAACCTGCAAAGGTTTATCACATCAACCGGTTGCTACCATATAGGGGAAGGAATATTCCCACATGGTTCCCAGTTGAAAATTAAGATGTAAAGGACAAAAGGACACAGTGGAATTTAGTCGAGGATTATTGTATTGAGTTGTTCCAGGTTTTTTTATTGTTTGTTCAGCTGTTGCCATGTTTGAATGCAACATGATGACTCAAGTATTGCTAGCCAAAAAAAGGGGGGAGTTCCCAGGACAGGTACCGTCCTGGACGGATATATAGAGTGATAGGTGGCCACTATCCCTCTGAACATATTACTGGCAAATACGGGAGGCGGAACCTTCCGGCCAGGTGTCCGGCAACAGATATGATTGCCGGGATCGCAGTGCAAGCCTGCGAGGGCGCTGTAGTTTGCAGACATAGACAACTCAGACTGAACTCAGATCCGGGGGAATGAAGGAGGACCAGGGGTATATAGGAATTGGAAACGGAGGCCAACAAGAGAAGTGACAGTGATACCAAGACTAAGTCCAAGGCAGACAAGGAATCTATGAAGATCAGGTTAGACAAAGAGTTAAGGCAAACACCAAAAAGGACCGTGATTGTAGGGCTAAATCCAAGGAGGACCGGGAGTCCAACACTTGAAACAAGGCAGACAAGACATCGAGGGAGGACAGGAAATCCGAGGCCAACAGGAAAGCAGACAGAGAATTAAAGGATAACACCAGGGTAGTTGCGGCAAGCAAAAAGGAAAACAGTGAGTTCAAAGGCAGTCCGAAGGATGATTAAGGGCCAACACAAAGGAAAAGCTGAACTTGCAAAAGGAAACATCAATCAATTACAAACCAATTGTAATTGATGACTGCCAGAGAACCTGTTCTCAGAGGGCTAATTCACTCTTGGGAATGGGCGGAATGCCAAAAAATTGCCACTCTTTCCTTCTGCAAGGAGGGACTGAGACAAGGAGAAGGTGTTGTCACTGATAACCGTACCAATAGAATTAAAATGGCACAAAAACCTGCAAGTCACTAACCCCTGAGCAAAGATATTTCCAATGGGAATTTGCAAGTATGGCATTGGAATTGTCAGGAGGGATTCCGACGTCAATGACGAAGGAAGAGTTAATGATCAAGTATAACTTTTTGGCCTCCCTGGATCCAGGGGTCCTATGATAGATGAGAAGAGAAAGGCGGGTGCAAAAAAAGATATTATGTATACCATATCCTGAAGGAAATAATACGAGAGGAGAGAGATGACACAACCAGACATTTCTGAAGGCAGCGGTAAAGTCTAGGATATACTCCACAGATGCAAAATGCAGGGAGATTGACAGCCTTCGTATTCAACTTCGTCTATGGGAAGAAGATACAGCCGTAGAATAGACAGACAACACCAGTGACTTGAACGTTGACAATTTATTTGTCAATTATCATGAAGAACATATGCATATTATTTTAAAGCCAATTCAGGAGAATTCAGTTTTTTAAGTCGCCGGGAATGTAATATTCAGACCTTGTTCATTTTCTTGGGAAAGGAGGGGGGTGGTTTGGATTGCATAACTTCAAGATATTATAGTAAGCTAGTCTCCTGAAATCGTTTATCTGCCAGGGAACATTGATCATGTTTAATATTATTATATTGTTGTAACCTGTTATGAGGATAGAAGATACACCTCTGCTTTGTGTCATTTTGACGCTGACATTGTTGTTGTTCCGGCAGGGGTCATGTTCAATTTATCTTTTGTTTCCTTATAAAACCGCAATATAATGGATTTTGGTAGTATTTCACATAACTGCACTTACTTATGGAGTCAACATTATGGTTTCATTGTTTTTATGCACTTTTTCAGTCATAATCTTCATAATTATTTCCTGTCATCTTTGTAAACATCGGCGGTTGTCATTTTGAAGGGGACGGTAACGAGCTCTTTTTAATTGATTTAAAGTTATTTAGGCCGCAAATTATAAATCTTTGTTATGATCGGATTGGCAGTATTTTTTTATTCTTTACCCTGCCGGACAAACATATTTAAATGGTTTTAAGTGTAGACTGATGAACTATTTTAGTGTTAGATTTACCGCGCTCTTGTTGTATTCTTGCGCACGTGATCTGCTAATAACTTCGCAATCTTTAAGTGGTGTCCGCGCGTTTAGTTAAGCTTTATTTTTTTAGGGAAACAATGTAACATGTATAGATTTATATTTTAAGTCTACGGACAACATCCGGACAAGCCGATAGAGTCATTTATTATATTTTCTAGGCATTCTAGATAGTTTCGTTACCGTACTCTCGAAGTAACGTCATTGACCATTGGTTTAAATTATTACATTGTATTAATTTTATAGAATAAAAGCAGAATAGCACTCAGTGTTCGACAGATAGCGCAAAGTGGTGCTCTAAGCAACATCTACTTTGGGGAAACTTTATAAACCTTATAGGTGAGGGCATGGTATAATAATTTAAGGATTATGGGATAGAAAATGGCAGTACATGTATTTTTAGTACGGTAATAGCTATCACCCACCACGTCGGACACCACTAACATAAGGAAATATGTTAGGATAAATTGCATGTTGTTTTTTTATATGGAACCTCGCATAATAAATCAATTTTATTGCATTTATTATTCTCACGTTGTCTATGGATGGTAAGAAACACATAAAAAGGATGCTCTTCATTATGTACATGGAACCAATATATATATATATATATATATATATATATATATATATATATATATATATATATATATATATATATATATATATATATATATATATATATATATCGGGATTCTGACCTAAACAGTACTTTAATAAAAAGATGCAACTACCACACCTGAATATCATTAAAATTAACATGAAACTATAATAAAAACATACGACCAAATTGAAATAAGTCAAGGACATTGAACTAGAACCGACAATTGTGAAAAATAACCCCTAGTAAATTACCTGGTATAGGAAAGGGAACCCGGATGGCTTTACAATATAGTTTTATATTTTAAAAATATATCAGTTTTCAGAAAAAGCGGGCTTGGTATAATTTAAAAAAATAAAAGTACATTTTTCTGTTTATTTGTTCATGATTTTAAGTTTGAAAGTTTTTATGCGAAATTTAGCATTGTTGAAAAAAATGTCAATTGGTGCAGAGGAAAAATTCAGGGAGTACCTGAATCTTTCTGAGTAGCTTAAAGCATGCAATTTACACCTCTTTACCTTCACAAGTATTGCATCTACCTATGTACGAATGCTTTACTACCCACGATCAACGTTTCTTCCATTGTTTTATTTTTCAGTTTTACAAAATAAGACCCGGAATTGAGAATTATGAGAATTTATGAGAACTATAAAATAACAATTTTTTTGTAATTGGAGAATAGAAATTGATTCTTGAATCAATTTAATGCTTGCCAAATCCCATCAAATTCAGTGCATTTGTACCTTACTTTTAGCTGTATGCATGTATTTCATTTAAATAAAAATATACCACTCAAAACAAAATACTGCCTTCTTTGATTACTTAAAAGTATTATTTATGTTGAATTGTAGTCTAATAACTATTTTTTGTACCTGAAATATGGCATTTAAAGCTAAAAGAATGAAAAATGCTGGATTTTGTCATAGGCATAATGCTGCACACGAAAAGACTGATTCTGGATTTCTTTGTGGCTAAATATTTGTAAATTGTGCATTAAATCAGGTATTTTGAATACACGTAGACTGAAATTTGTTGCAATATTACAATCTTAATTTTGATTTGATTTTAGTATCGAAATATAACTTGAACTTACCAAAAACCATTCTCGACGACATTTGTACAGTGTAAATTTGTGTTGATAAAAAACGTCTGATAAATTGACTGTCGTGAGAATAATGATATTGCCTGAAAAGTTGATGATGTCTCGGGCTACAGTCGACAGCTGCTTAACTGACCACAAACAAAAGCAATGATGTAATAAAAATTCACAGAATGACATCTTTTATATACAATGCTACAAATGATATCTAATGAAAAGGAATGAACATCAACTATGTACAATAACAAGATAGTTAACCGTAGTATAAAAGGTATAAATGAAGAAAAAAATATACGCAATAATTTCATTCTCTAAGTTATCGGTTGAATCCTCAACAATCACTCATTTTATTAAGTCTAAAGATATTATGTTTTGAGTTTACGGTCGACAACAAACTGGATGATCAGTTGATTGTTATAATGTGGCTATATCCACCATAATGTAGTCATAGTTTGTCTCGTTCATTTCAACCCGGATTGGAAATTAAATAGTAACACGATAGATGTTTGAGACAAGTTGGAAACTCTTACCGGTGCACATACTCCAAGGTTTTGTGAAGTACGAGTTGTAAATCTAATTTTTGTATTTATAAGCGATTCTATAAGTTAATGAGTTTTATTTGTGGTGTTTTTTCTCTGGACTATGGATATTCTGTTCCTCATTATCATCATGGTTTCCTTGCTTTCACTTTATCTTATCGACATTATCGTCGTCATGAGACATTATCGTCGTCATGAGACATTCGAGTTTTGTATATCATTCATATCATGCAGTCTGCAATTCAAATAAAGTTTTATCCCGGAGGTGTTTATGTCTCTTTAAAATATACATCATACCTATCCTCGTTATATTTTGGACAATTTACGTTTTCTAATAAATAGTTTCGTGGTTTATGAAGTGTAAATAGTTCAAAATTATTAGAAGGAAATCCATGTTGATCAATCTAGGCTTTGGTCGTTATCAGGGGTATAAGGCTTCTCATATGATAAAATAAAGTGCTTTGAATGGAATTGTAAGTTTTACGATATCATCTATTAAAAATATATTCATAACTTTATCAGGGTATCTTGGAATCTCTCGGTACATTGCACCATAAAAACAACTAATTGCTGTTCGTGAATTTTTGGAAAAGTTTTCAGAAAATAAACCAAGGGTAACTTGCGCCTGGTCTCTGTATTGTTGGTATTTCTCATTTGAAGCTACAGCAGTTAGGTAAAATAAGAGCGTAGGCTGGAATAAATAGTATAACTAGAACGAAATGATGATTACTTTCCAAATCATTTTCAGTCATGATATGAATGTCATAAATCTAATGAAGGTTTTCTAACAAAATCAAGAACTTAAATAAAAAAGTTACTACTCTTATCAAAGTGGAATTGAGTTTTTCCAAGAAGTATTTCATAATTGCAGCAACTGAAGACTTTATTGATTCATAATGCTGATAACTTTTAATTGGTTGCATGTATGTTGGTGGATATTCCCTCGATTTTGCTGCCGCTGAGGTTTTTTCTGCTATCTTATGGTCTTTTTCGAGAGTAGTTTTCCAGCAGCTTTTGATGTTGTATCAAGATAATCATGTTACGTTAATTGTTACATGGATGTTTTTGTTTTACAAAGTTTTAGACATTTCCTGCCTTTTTAAAAGGTTTCCTCAGTTTTTTTTTGTTTTTTTGTTTTTTGGTCCTCGGATGTTCGAATTCTATTGGTTGTGATTAAAATCGTTTGAATCGATAGCACGACGCTTATGAGGAGGCGGGTCCCATTTTAAACGCGTCCAAGTTGGGCTTATACACTTTAGCATTGTGTGGAAAGGTCAAGGTCAAAGGTCAGCGGTCAGAATGGTCCACTTCTGGTTATGGGTGCCCAGATGTGTCTTGAAATAACAGCGAAACTTAGGACAATGGAATTGTAAATAAAATGGAGGAAATAGGAACATCTAGTTGTATATGACAACTACAATAAAGTAAAGGATCCACCCCTCCTTACAAAAGGGTGTGACGTCATGCATATACGCATTAAGGTGCACCTCCTGATAAATATGAACCGAATTCAACATACATACTACTAATTGTTTATTACCGCCTGGTGTGTAACTTTGTGATATCAAGTTCAAGATCAAATTCAAAATTTTCAACAATCTAATTTTGTCGATTTCGGATGTTGTCTGCTGCGCTTGCATCATGATACTTGGTTAAGAATTAATGTCAATATTGGAATGTTGGTCATTAATATGGCTTCGAGTCGCTATTCGACTTTTTAAATTATTTTGAAGGATTATCATCGTTCTGTTATCATGAATTTTGTTACTTTTGTTGTTGGGACCTTTCAAAACATACTTGAATGTGTGTTTACATTTTGCTGACCCGTTGGTATTTACCTTTTATAGGGGTTATACAATAGTGCATTTGTTGCATTTCCCCTTATCTTTTCTCTTGCTATTAGAGAAATGTGCTAAGTCGTTTATTCCTTAAAGAGATCGTCTTAATCGGAATTTGATATTTGACCCCGTCAAAATGTATTATTAAAAGGTGGTTTTCTTCTTGAATACCGTATGTAGGTATTTCATTAAAACACACATTGCCTAGGAAATAGTGAAAATGAAAAGGTGAAATGGTGATTATTGTAGAAGCAGTTTTTATTTCGGATCTAAGAGATTTCAAATATTTTCAATCATACATTTACAACATTTCCCTTTAAATGTATGTTTATAGGAAAACAAGGATTTAAACGTTAAATTCAGTGCATCTGTTTCTATGAGTTATTTATTTTTTTAGATGCACTAATCCAAGTTTTTACCACATGGCAGATTTATCAAACTCTTCTAATCGGCTTTACTTCAACTATTTTTCATACATTTTCAAGCTTTTTTTTTAATCTTGACCTTTCTTTGTTAAATTTTCATTGTCACGTCAAACCGTAATAATATTTGATAAATGAAAAAAAGTAGTTGTACCGAAGGAAAAGCATTCTCCTTTTTACTGATATTTGTCTAAAATCAGTAAACACCTCAGAACAGGAATGTTTAGGATGATATGGTTTATAACTTAGTAAAAGAAAGGTTACCACTAAGACTTACAAGCTTGAAATTATAGATATAATTAGTTGTGATGTCCGATTTCAAATGAACAGTAATAGGCAAGATCCACAATGTGTGTTAGGGGATTTCATGTTGGTCGAAACATTATCAACGACATACAACTCCTTAGGCATAGCATATAATCGTATTCAAAATCTAATACTATACGAGCATCGTCTTAATTCCTGAATTTTTAGATAATTCCTTCCGTGTGACAGAAAACCTTCCATGTGATAGGAAGCCTTAGATTACAATTTATAATCAAGACTAATCATTCAAATATAAAACAACTACATTTGTCTTAATACTGGTATATTTAATAATTAGCAAGAAATGCAATGCACGAGGGGTCAAGAACGGCCCTTGTGAGTACAAAAGTTTGGGATTAATTTAAGGATATCATTGATAAAACAAATAATTTACGAAAGAAAAGGGTGACGATATTATCTAATATGGTTTCCAGGTCAAAAATCATCGTAAAGGAGCTAGGCATATAGATTTATACATTCAGGACTAGACACAAACACACTATACGAAATGGTTATAGGCATTATGGATTCGAAAGAAGCTAAAGTATTCATCATGTTGAACTTTACGAAGAATTAGAAGTACAGAATTACAGTTTTGTAAATAACGAATGTCCTCTCCTGAATTGATATTTTGAAAATATTTGTTAAGTAACTCAAAACGCCAGATAATGATACAAATTAAACCACTCAGAACTAAAAGCTTTATTTTTGTAACGTTAAGCTTTGACAGAAAACATATAGAAATACCCTTGTGAATTTGAGTTCAGGATTATGTGAAGTTCAAGGTATTAAGTAACTTACTTAATTACCATGAGAAGTAAAAAGGTTAAAATGAGTTTTCTTTTTAAATCGGTATTTAGAATGAGTATTTCATATCTGTCATATATGCCATATCTTAGTAATGTTTAATTGTTATTAATTTGAACTAGTAAATTGAAATATGATCATGATTGTCGATGATCGCACGGGTTAAAGTAAGCAGAAGTTATTGCTTTAACGACATTTATGATCATATTTTAGTTATTTACGACTAACCAATTTTAATTTTTACTACGTAGATTCATCAAATGTTTGACTGTTATATCAAGATATATTTATTTTTTTTCTATATTATCTATGGCCATTTCCAAAACCACTAATGCAGTCAAATTACATACAAATCATAAAGCAATTTTGAATTATCTAATGCTTTTTTGATACCGATATTGAATATGTAATAAAAGCATTGTTTTCTGCTTGTTATCCCACCCCAGGGCAAAAACATTTTAAGAGAGCAGATAACTAGTTATCAGACCTTTCGTGTGGCCGACCGACGCCACTTCAGCCAACCTGTTCAACTTCGGCAATTTGATGTAGAGCTGTCATTTGAAATTGCCAATGTTTTTAGTATTGAGGTAGAAAATATTAGGCAGTAAGCACAAGTTAACATGATAAAAGTAATAAACAACATCTGCTGTCATATTGGAGAACGAATGCAGCACTGAACAAAGTCAAACCCGGTAGAACCATGAAGAATCAACTGGATATACCAGATGCATTTTTTATTTCCTCTTAAATAATTCATTACTGGGTTTAAAATTTGTGATTATTATTAAAATGATACATAGGCTTTCCAATACTGCCCTTTTAATCAGTCCTAGATTCATATCGGGTTAAGCTGATATCAGGAACTCGGGCTGAAAACTAGGGTTATCATGAAATTCTACGCATCTCTTATTATTACATTTTTAAATTCACAGGAAGAAGCTATTACAAATGGTAATATACTGTATGCCCATTTGCACACACTAACTGACTTTTGATCGACAGAAAACGACTCATTTATATATATTTATTCTATTCTGTACGTCATATTTACAAGACGGCGGTAACTGTTAATCATTTCCAACCAAGGGCATGCCGTACAATAACGATACATTAAACTGAACTTTTGTGTCATTGTAAAATTATTATTTTGGGGCCTGCATCATTCGCTGATGGTTCTAGAAGGTTGTTATGCCTAGGAGTGTTATAGGACATAAGCGCCCTGTACCAATTAAATACTCGTTTGGCATGCGGGACTTACAGCCTCTGACAACTCCTAACTTCCCGTTGGTTGGAACTATGTACGAAGGAGGTAGAAGTTCAAATATTGCAAAGGAGATGAGGAACTGTAAACTAGAAATCCTGGGATTTTGCGGAACTAGATGTATTGAAGCAGAGCAGATTAGACTAGCCACTAGTGAAATCATCATTTAATCAGGGCATAAAGATAAAAACACAAACCACACAAGAGAAGACATCATTTTGTCACAAAAATCAGCAAGATTAATCAAAGGATGGAACCAATAACGAAAAACTAATACTTGCATAGTTTAGTACCGAACACAAACGAATAACTCTAACATGTGCCATGCAGAGGAAGATGGGAAAGAACAATTTAATGATCAGCTTAATGAAACATCATTAACAAGAGAACAGAAAGAGACATGGAGTAGGAAAGATCAATGAGAATGGAATACATCTGGTAGACTTTTGTGCAGAAAACAAAGAAGTCATCGGAGGTACAAATTTCCCTTACAAGGAACTCTGCAATACAACATGGATATCACCTTATCATAAAACCAGAAACCAAATAGATCATATTTGTATACACAAGAAATTCAGAAGAATACTTTTTGATGTGAATAAAAGAGGGAAGGATGTAGCATCAGACCATCAACTAGTAGAAAAAAAGATCCAACTAAAAAGAGATGTGGTAACGCTAAAGCTCTTACTTTTTGTATCCAACACAATTAACTCTAGTTCTGAGTTTTCTCAAATAAAGTATGTCATGTGGTAAAGGATGGGTTTGTTTATTGAATCTGAGATACTTTTGAACCAGAGGGACATTTTCTAGATTGTACTGTTCTGTCGGTTATCTTTGACTGGATCGGCCATATTGATTGAATTCTGGATAAAACAATCTTCTGTCAACTTTTACCAAATGTATTTATAGGGTAAATTTTCAACATTGTAATGTTCAATTGTGGTCAAGCCTAGACAACGATTCGAAATCATAGGACAATTTCTCTCTCTCTCTCTCTCTCTCTCTCTCTCTCTCTCTCTCTCTCTCTCTCTCTCTCTCTCTGGGGCTGAGTGAAATAAACTCTGTATCTAGTGTCCTATGCCTTATTGCCAGTAAATCACATGTAAAGATTAATACCCTTTTTAAAACTGTTATATACAAGATAAATAACATTAATTTGCAAAGAAAGTTAACCAAATGTATGAATGTATGTTTTACTACTACATCAACCTATCAAAGAAAAATATAATCTTTGAAGAAATTGAATATACAGCTTCATCAATCTGTTTGTGAAACCAACTAGCTAATCATGTAGTTTGTTTAATGGCTTTACTTCATATTCAAATGTAGCAAATTATAAAAAAACGGTAAATTACCTTATCAAACATATTGAATATAGTAAAACAAAACTCAAGAACACAAAACACTTTGCTTGGTCACAGGAATACTTCCCAGTCATACTGTATCGTAACTAAGGTATAAAAAATAACTTCCTGCATTTATAGTTACTTAACAATTACTTTATGACCACAGTATGCGGTCGATTTAAAGGTTTACACTTTTACTTTCGAGCGGTCCACTCGAATTGTCAAATGAAGCAATAATTAATCTCTTTTATTTAAGCATAGTAAAATATCATAACAGATTTATGAGCTTAATAGTTACACAATCAATCAATCATTCATATCGGACTTTCATACGATGTAAAAATATGAAGTACTTCTCCGTCGAAGAATCAGGCAAAATGTGTATAAGGTGTGGCACATGAAGGAAAAATACTCAGAGATTTTATTGCATTATCCAAGTATTTATATCTCATATTCTATTTATACCTCGCATTCCCAGGAAATTACTGTCAAAGTGTTTGTTACAAAAATGCCCTTTAAGATACTGATAGTTCAAATGTAGTTAAAATGCACTATGGAAAAATGGCGGGAAAATTTTCCCGAACTTTTTCCTTTTATAAGCACTCAAAAATTATCTACGTCACCAATGCATCAGGATAAATTCAAATAGCTTATCAGGTTTTTTTTAGATTTGAACATACATATGTTTTGTCTTGAATGTGTTTGCATTGTATAGGAAACTCTTCCATTTATTGTTATCAATAATCGAATTATACACATGTTGATACATATCCATTAACATATGTAACTAAATATTACTGATATCAATAAATGGGAAATAAACTCCACAATGGCTTACCATAACCATAAGACAAGTCATATACATATTACAATGCTTCTTTCTTGTAGGTGTACTTGCATGTGTTGAACTTGCCCATTTCATTTTATGTAGGTAAAATTCGTTGCTCTAATTCTGGACTCTCAGTGTTTTTTTTTTAGATTAACAGAAACCAACAGTACGGTATCTGGCAGTTACATGGATGACCATACTTTTAAAATGGTTGGAGCCATGACTCCAAATTAAATAGGAGTCTTCCTTTAGTAGTTATGATATAAATTTCATAAAAAAAATCATAACAATTGATCAACCATAACGAAAGTCATCGCACGAAAACCAAGTAAAAATATATACGACGACGACACGGTCATCGCTGTCAGCACCATACCAATATAAATGTACGATCGCAATTGTTTTACGGTGACACTATTATATTAAATATATACATATATATCGGTAGATTCCGGGTTTGGACATGCTCCATTCCCAATTCCCTAAAAAGTATGTCAATTACTCTTCCTCAGGACCAAATTAGTAGTGTGTGATTTGCTAAGAATTTACATCTATAAGGTCTTTGTTTTTACATTTGTCATATTTAAAACAGTTCTCTAGCAAAAGAGAATAAATAAAACAAATCTCAGTTACAGTCATGTACTTAGAGGAAAACATTCGAAATTCTTATGAAACAAAATTACAATACCGGTATACGAAGGACTTGAAGGCTGAATCCATCCATACTAGCTCACAGCTAACACTTCAAAATCAATATTTCAACTAAATCTTGTATCAAACAATTTCCAGTCGAACAGCAAAGTGACTGTCGAAAATGGCGTCGTTTTTATTTGCAAGAGTCGCGTGACAAATCGTGGTCAGAATGGCGATGTTTTTAGCGGCATGATTTCTGATGGAAACTCGCTTCGTGTGACCATTTAAAAAATAAAAATAACGTTCAAATCTTTGATCATTTATATACATATTTTTCTTTTCAAATCAGCGAAATTAATCAGTAGGAATTATTCTGTCAGCTTTTAAGTCACCTACCCCTTTGTCAGAAATTTGCCGGTTGCCGGCAAAAAAATTAGATATCTTCAATTTCTGAACAGCTTAGAAATTTCATGCTAAAGTATCCGTAATCTGAGACTACTTCACAGAGTTTGCAGCCATAATCTGGTGTGAAATGCAATCTGTCAGCTTTTTCTAAATAACGCATCGAGCAAGGGAAGTAACCTGGTATGGAAGTATTTGGAAGTTCCAAAAAGAGTTAGTTTCAACCCATATATTCAATTAAAAATGTCTAAAAAATTATGTAACTAGGTTATAATAAAAAGAAGAAAATAACTTTTTGTCAAAATATTCTTCTTGCACTCATCTGTACACGAATGACTCGTAAGGCAATGTGGATATTAAATACATTTTTAATATTAACTTTATAGTTTCTAATATCAGAAAACTATGCCTTAGTATTAGCGTAAATCTGTAATGAAAAACAGGTCTATGGAATTAGAAATTCATTTTTATTACAATGAATTCATTTTCATATTAGATATTGATTCTCGAATTTTAGAACTAAAGTTTTAATATTGAAAAAGATAGTTTTTTTTTATGTTGAGAATTCATATATTAAAATTTGAGTTTTTGACATTAGAAATTCATTTTTATATATAAAAAAAAATCAATTTCCTTATAATAAAAGTCCTTTTTTATGTTTTCTAATCTTGTTGTCAATTGAATTTGAATTTGAATTTTTTTAATATCAACATTGAATTTAAAAAAACATTTTTCAGACAATAATTTGTTTCTGTATAAAATATAGCTTTGTTTACACTTTGGCCCACTATACACAATGAAAATATTCTTGTAATGTAGAACCATCACCATGCAGTGCATATCTGTCTTGAATAACATGAAATACATGGTGTATTGTTGATTGTTTTAAGTTTTGTCCAGTACTGGAATATTTTGAAAAAAATCCAAGTGAAGAATGCAACCACCAGTAAATAAATCCTCTATTATAATAACATAAACAAACATGTAAATTGAGATGCATGCATGCATACACCAAGACACACATACCATATTGTTGATAACTAAAAAAATATAAAGAATATATTTCCTGTCTTAAATGGATGGGACCAAGTGGACTGACAAGGAATTTCCAAAGTTTGTTCATAACATCTTAACACTGACTGTGGAAGGAGATTATCAAATAATTTTCTAAAATATGAAAAAAAAATTCTTTCAAATATTACAACTTGGCAGATACAATACCTACAGTGGCATGTGCATGTATTCATTATCTAGATTCTAAGGGATGGAAAAATTCTTTCCAGACTTCTTTTGATATTTTTATTGCTTTTAAATACAACAAAAAATGAACAAGGTGTTTTACAAAAAAGACAAAAAAAAAAGAATTCAACATATTAATTTGCTGACATCTACCATTTTCACTGTCTGTTAATTGTTTTCCAATGGCATGTATCCTTAATGACAAAAGAAATGGGATAACATACATTTTTGTGTGCACATACCAGTTGTGGAAGGTATATTAGGTAAAGTATAAATCAAAAAAGGACATGCATACACAATAATTATCATGAAATAAATTCTTACTTGTATTTCCATGTGCAGTTTCTGAGCAAATGAAAAAAAAAATAAATCCTATAAAAATGCTAACTGAGGAGTGGAAGGTTGATGTATTGTTTAGGTTTGATAAATAAAAATATATGCACTGAAGTCTCACTTTTAGCAACAAAAAATAGTACTACACAAAACAAATGTAAAATTATCACACAAAATTGACTAGTCTGAAAAGTATCTTCATGATGTTGACTTAAACCAAAGTCTTTCAAAATAGCAAATACAGTTGACAGCTATCATGGCTATGTCATGATAAATCTTTGTATGGTATTTTACAATAGATAAAAGAAGAAAGTCCATTATGTTTCAATTGTGTGTAAAATTTGGTCATGTTTTCTCAAACGGTCAAAGCAAAACAAAGGGATGGGAAAAAGGGGAGAGAGGCAAATAAGCAAATACTACCAAAACCTACACAGGATAACCAGGTCAGAATGGAATGAATAATATATAACTCATTTCCAACTCTAAGTTTACCATACAAAGTCGATTTAGAGGAATAAGAGTGCAAATACACGAGAAAAAATAATGGCAACGTGCTTTTTGAGTAACAAGTCAAGTCAAGTCAAGTCAAGTCAAGTAAACTTTATTTAAAGTCGATATATCAAACAATAAACATAAGCTTTGTAGAGCTTTTAAAATCGACATCAATAAAACACAAGACATACACATAAATTGAAATTAACATGACATACACATTATAAATAACATGCAAGTAATCAAGCACATAAAAAGCACTATAATAAAAGCAATGCAGACTAAATTTAAAAGCAGATGTTACTAAGCAGCTAAAAACATTAAAATTAACATGTCAGCAGGATCAAAATAATAAATTAAAAAAATTTAAGGAGATGATGTTGCATCTGTCAGTTGGGTAAGCCAAACTATTGGCAAAAGGAACAAGAAAATCCCTTCTCCTCCCAACTATTTATCAAACTTTTAAATTGATCAAGGCCCATGTCCCCTCTTAGTTCATTTGGAAGTTGGTTCCACAGTTTAGCTGCACCAGAGTGCAGGCTATACCTAGTTGCGTTTACTCTTGGTATGTTCACCAGGTTTGTATACCTAAAAGAGTAAGAACTTTCTTTAACACTTATCATATCATGTAAGTATACAAGAGTAAATTTGTTTATTATTTTATATACATGTTTAGCTAAAACTGTCAATCGTCTAACTCTTATTAACAACTCTTCATATGTACTTTTATCATCATAATAAAAACGTAAAGCCCTTTCTTGAATCTTTTCTAACTTTTTTGTACAGCTTTCATTACAAAAATGCCATACTAATGGACAATAGTTGAAATTTGCCAGTATAAAAGAATAATATATTGTAAGTTTACCAAATTTACTTAGATGATTTCCAATTTTTTTTTAATACATTTAATTGTTGTGGTGCCTTTTTACATATATTAGAGATATGGCTATTAAAGTTCAATTTAAAATCAAATGTTATACCAAGTAGATTTACTTCATCCTCACAGAGGATATCATTACCATCTGAATTAAAAATAATGTTCTCGTTTTCAGTCTTACTGCCAATCGCAATAGCCTGAAACTTGTCAGGATTTGCTTTCATATAATTATCTGAGAACCATTTGATTGAAATATTACTCTCCTGTTCCAGAGTATTTACAATATCTTGTAGATCATTGCTGCTATATGATAAAGTATTGTCATCAGCATAGTCATATAAATCATTTTTCGAAATAAAGTGAAATATATCGTTAATAAAGATATTTAAAAGGACTGGTCCCAAGATTGACCCCTGTGGAACCCCTTTATACATGTCTGAAATGTTTTGTTGACCTCATTTAGCTGTCCAATTTATTTTCGTATATGATACGATTTTTTTGTTTACCTATTTTCTAATTAAATTTAATTATTTTAATGATTCTTTGAAGCAGGGGAACGTAAAATATTCCCGGGAAATTTATCGCCGCCATTTTTAGAGTTATCTGCTCATGGGTCACTGCAAATGAGATCAAAGGATTTCGGTGTCACGGAAGCACTTTGCTGTTCGACTCTTCATCAACTCTAAATAGTTATGTACATTTTTAGCCTGAAAAATGTTTCCTTGGACAAAAGCTGTATTGTATAGTACTTGTTTTGTAGCTGTATACAATATATCCAGAGGCACTGCCAGTATTATTTTGGTTTCAGAACCAACATAAGATGTACGTACACCATCCAGCACTTCACAACACTGTCATTAACTTTTCTTTACAATCTCTATTGCATTAAATCCTGTAAATCTTCTTCACAATTTAGCAAAACTTTTTTACGTGTACAATATTAAAGTATGGAGGAGACTAAATTATATTTTTATGTACAAACTTTACTTTAATGGCACGAAGCCGTAATAGAAAATGGTTAAATTAAAAATCATATAAAGAGTTGTCTGTACATGTAGTCTGACATGTACATATATACCAAAACTACAAATCGTTGGAGCTTCTTTGGGAATGTACTTACATGTACACTGTACTTTTACGTATACACAACCTCTATATATATAATATAGAGTCCCCGAAACTTCACGTTAGAGTAATGGGCAGCTAATGGAATTACCCCAACTTAACAGATTCCTCAATGCCATGTGTTTTGCAACAAAACGTCTAAAAGTTCATATGCATGATATACGCGTACGAGTATGGAACATAAACCCATAAAAGATATGTAAAAGGAAGGTCCTATTTAACCTTGGACCCCAAGTATCCACCCCCCTCAAAAAAATTGTGAAGAAATATGGACCATATTCAACTTAATAAAACGCAATTTTGAAGAAGAAAATAAAACCAAAGAATTTTTGTCTATCCTAGATGGAAACAAAGAGTTAGAAATACTGGTTGTTTATATTCATAATTGATTGTTAACACACATGACGGGAGTGTGGTCTTGGCCATGGATAGTCTCTTCATAGGATTCGGCGCTTGAGATATTTTTTTGTTTTGACCAACACCATCAAAACAAGAAAAATCTCCAGCGCCGAATCCTAAATTTGATTAGGCCATGAATTAAGTCTATAACATGTGTAGTTTTGCAGATTTGGTTTTCATTGTATTCTGATTTGGCGTTGCTATGACTTATTTCGTTTCAAAATTTAAATAAAAATGAAAATAAATCCCTATCTTCCGACTCTACCAAATGTTAGAATGGTGATCGGAAATATAATGTTATTTTTGCACTGGAAAGTGTTGCTTTTATCCCAAGTAGTATTTCGCTGGGTCTAAGATTCAGCAAATGTTTTAGGCTGTATAGCGTGCAGATCACAAGTTGGATCACTAGGTCACGAATCGACATTAAATCGCGTGTGATGTTTTTAATGAATTTAACGAATGAACGTGGTCACATGACATCTAATTTCCCCGAATACACCATGACTCATATTCACGGGTATGACTATGCCGGGGACTATGTACACGCTTTGATGTTTTACACCGTCCGTGAGGGACCCTAAATGATAGCAAATGACTTTGAGAAACCCTTGAGTTCGTCATGTATTACAAATACCACATATAAGTGCAACAATATTGAGCAAATAAGTCAGAAACGAAAATTAAACCAAGTATCGGAACAGTCAGCTGATTTTCAGCGTCACTCATATCGTGCAATCGATTGGCTAACACTGTGTTACGAAAGATTTTGGGGGATTTTAGTGGTTTATATTTAAAAAGACTGTCAAATTATCAGCTCAAAGCCACGATATCCTAGCTTTATAACGCACGAAATGAAGGGTGTAATGGATATACGAAAAGTGCTATCATTTTCAACTTTATTTTTATAGGGTTATTAAACTATTTAACAACTACTTTAAACAAAACTCTCAATGATATTTACTTATATCGATGAGAAACGTGTACAATTTACCAGGAGTTTGTATTGGTTTCATCTTACGTAAACAACATGTGTCCTGTTTATTAAATTTTATCAAAATGCCTATATATTAGATTATTTGCCGCAGATAACTAAATTTTAATGCAAAATGTGATATTTGTTATAAATGTGTGGATTTAGGTTGACTTTAATTTCTCTTCAATGATTTTTAAAATAAAATAACTAATGCACTTGAGACACTTAAACTAAGTCTTATTTTTTAAATTATAACAGAGCTAGACCGAAAACAAATACAGCGGAGCATTACAGCAGATCATTTTTTTTTAACAATTCACTATCATCAGACATTTTGAAGGGTTGGTGATTCATTAAAGAATGATAAAGACATTAGAGACATATCCTCGCACATCGACAGAAGAGAAAGCACTCGTGACTGACTTTATGAATAATGAAGTTAGTGTAATTATTTGTTATAATGTTACTTTTTATCTTAAGTACCAGTTCATATAAATTCAGACACTGCCTATGTTAGAGGTGATCCATGGTGTAAAAACCCATCGAACCAACGGGGTTTTTTTTTCAGTCTGCATATGTTATATAATCCTCACTGTATGCAGATCTGTATATTTTAGAAAACTCTACATTCACCTTCCACTCAGATCAACAAAGAATCAAACCAAATCCAGAATGATAACAATAACAATATAAGCTATTCTATAACAACCAGAATCGTACTTTTTTCCTCTGTTCTGATCATTTAGTCACTTTATTACCTAGTGATTATGACATTTGAATGGGCATATCAAATGTTTAGCTTCAGTGTGATAAAAAAAAGTGTTTCTTTATGTTTTGTTTTTGTTTGTTGTTGTTTTTGTTGTTTTTTGTTTTTTGTTTTTTTGTTTTTTTTTTTTCAGTTTATAATGATCAATTTGTAAACTGTGCACTCTTTGAATCTTTAATTAAATCATGATACGGATACAGTGTACCGTTTCTGTTACATCGAATTTTAAGTAACAATTTATTTAAAACAGCAACTTGATAAAATAGATAAACATTAACTAAAAGTACGGAATAACAGTTGCATGCAGATTACTTATTATTGTCTCCTTATACAAAAACGTCACTTCATAATCATGGATTTTTTTATCAAATCATCTAAGTAAAAGCAAACATGTTACTCTGTCAATACAGTCTTAAACCTCTGTAATAAAATATATACTTCTTGAAGTACGTGAACAGCATATCAAAATATGTCATAGTTTTTCTTTCCTCGTTCGTCTACCCAAGACGATACTTTTTATGAGCAGTTCTTCGTGTTTATTGAAAAGCTGAAAATGCTTACGTAACTGATGCGACAGCTTCAAGCTCCCACTTTTTATATTTGCCCCGTCTAGTTGTCATCCTGGTTCCCTTGCAATTGATTCCCTTTACCATTTATACGTATAAACATTAGACTAATATCTTGTTTCTTCAAACTCTTCAAATCTTCACAAGCGGTCTATGAAATTCAGAAAAAATAATTATCGCAAAATAAAACTCTTCTCATTTCAGCCAACAAGCATAAAGTTTTATAAACTGATGCTATTCTTATAGTTATATTTTAATTTATCATACCCCGCTTTAAGCAAGAAGATATATTTAAAGGCGTGATCATGCATGGTGTCCGTCGATCATTTACCTATACCTTTTCCTATAACTGCTTCTATCATCCAATTGATAGTTTAACCGAATATATATTATGGAAATGCCATATCGTCGGATTCGTTTCCAGAATCGTCAGACACCAACTTCCTGGTGTTTGTAAGGTTTCGATAATATAGTCCGAAAACAAACTTTTCGTTAAAGTTTTCTCTGCAATACTAATGACAGCCATTTTTCCGACGCAGTCGGTATAAAGTTCACTTTGACATCACTTGACATCAATGATGTTGAACCATGGAAACCTAACCGATGTAGCTTACAACCTCGCATTTGCTTGGATAACTGTAATCGCAACCGTGAAATTTAAGGCTCCATTGTGGGCATTGGTGTCCGGAATATTATCGATCACTTTTATAAATTGAATCTATTTTTTTTTTAAATTTGTACAAGTGTGGACACAGACTGGTATTGCCCGAGGGACAAGTATGGACACAGACTGGTATTGCCAAAAGAGCAAATTTGAACATGCATACGTTTTGTCTTGATCAAGAGTAACCAATGAAACCAAGATTCTAGCGGAAATCAAAGAAATGTAGTCCAGGGACAAAGACCAGACATGAAAAACAGACAAACACAACAATGAACGTAAATTAACTAACATAATGCATAAGAAGTAACAAAAGTAAACGAGAAACTCGGACTCCACTTAAAACTGGGAGCATGGCGCAGGTGCACCGGTAGGTTGAACGTTTTTGCATCGTCCAGAAAACTCCTCCATTTACTGAAATCAATAATTGAATTATGCACATGTTTATAAATATGTATTAACATGTGTTACTAAAGATACACTGATATCAATAAATGGGGAACAAATTCCACAATGACTTGCCACAACCATAAGATATGTCATATACATATTCATCCTTGAAGGTGTACTTACATGGATGTGTTGAACTTGCTATGGCATGTTAATAATTTTGAAATGGTAGGGGCCATAAACTTAAAAAAATAAATAGGAGCAATCATTAATTAGTAGTAAGTAAAATCATATAAAAATTTTATAACAATTGATCAACCATAACCATGAAGTCATCGCACGAAAATCAAGTGAATATGGACGACGACGACACTGTCAGCACTATTTTTCAAACTTAGGACCAAATTAGTAGTGTATGATTTGCTAAGAATTTACATCTATAATGTCTTTATTTTTACATTAGTCCTAGTTAAACAGTACTCTAGCAAAGGAGAATAAAACTGCATATTAGAAAAAATTTCCACTTACAGTCAAGCATTCAACGAACAACATTCGAAATTTTTATGAAACATTAATACAATACCGGTATATAAAGGCATTCAAGGCTAAATCCACCGGCACTGACTCTTCAAAATCAATATTTCAACTAAATCTTGTATCAAACCATTTTATCTAATTCTAAATAGTTACATACATTTGTAGCCTGAAAAATGTTTCCTTGGACAAAAACTATTTACTTTTTTTGCAGCTGTATGAAATACATTAAGAGGCACTGCCAGTATCATTTGGTTTCAAAACCAACATAACTTGTATGTACATTCAGCACTTCACAACATTAACTATTTTTTTAAGATCTTTATTTGTATATATATAGACAATTGATATAAGAGGTTGGAAGTCATACCCCAAGCCAAGTTAGAAAAAAGCTTCCCAAACAATCTGTAGTATTACTGGAGTAATACTAGTAAATAGACCATCCGTTAAGGCCTAACCAAATGTTTCCGGTTCACCCTACTAATCCTCCTTCAGACTCCCCTACTTATAAGTTTTTATTTGAAATTTTGAAGAAAAAAAATAACGTTAACATTCTGTCGATTGTCTTTCAGAAAAAAAGAAGAAAATTGATTGATTGATTGATTATTGGGGTTTAACGCCAGAGCAGCAATTTTTCACCTGTCCTGTTGACACTCGGACCTGCAGGGGCCCTACATCACCTTGCATGACCTGTTTGAAAACATCTGGGAAACAGTCGAAATCCCTAATGAGTGGAGTTTAAGCTACATCATTATGCTTCCAAAGAAGGGCAACCTTAGAAACTGCCAAAATCTGGAGAGGAATACAGCTACTCCCCAGATTCCGATGTGATCAATCATTAATTGACCAAATTGCCACATTACGGGTTATACAGGTTACCTTGATAAAATTCTGGACACTCGTGGATGGCCTTTATTTTAAAGTGGTAGGGGCCATAAACTCAAAATCAATTAAGAGCATTTCTCTAGTAGTTAGTAAAATCATATCAAAATTTCATAACCATAACTATAAAGTCCTTGCACGAAAATCTAGTGAATATGGACGACGACACGGATGCCGCCGACGGTGACGCCGCTGTCAGCACCATACCAATATACAATGTTTTGCGTTAACATCACCAGAAGATGATAAAATTTAAATTGAATATTTCGGATAACTGATATCCTTCTTCAGCATAAAACTCATAAAACGGTAGTGTGTGATTTGCTAAGGAGTTACTTCTATAAGGCTTTTGTTTTTACATTAGTCCAAGGTAAACAATTCTCTAGCAAAAGAGAATAAAACTGCATAATGGAAAAAAATTCCCACTTACAGACATGTACTCAACAGTGTTCTTATGAAACAAAATTACAATACCGGTATATGAAGGACTTTAAGACTAAATTCATCGATACTGGCTCACAGTTAACACTAAAATCAATATTCCAATTAAATCTTGTTTCTAACGATTTTAATCAACTTCTAAATAGTTATATACATTTGTAGCCTGAAAAATGTTTCCTTGGACAAAAACTGTATACTATAGTACTTGTTTTGCAGTTGTATAAAATATATTCAGAGGCAGTGCCATTATCGTTTGGTTTCAGAACCAACGTAACATGTAATGTATACTCAGTATTTCAAAGCACTGTCATTGTCTTTTCGTTAGAATCTCTGTTTCATTAAATCGTGTAAATCTTCACTATTAAATGAAACCTCGTTATTTTTACGTGTGTAGTATTAAAGTCTTGATACTAAACAAAACCTTAATCCTTTTAACAGAAAAGCGATTCATCCATATTTGTCTATCTGCAAATATAAGAAATGAAAAAGAGTAGACATTTATTTTTAATACTTTACAAAAATAATCAAAAATGGGTTTTTTTTATATACATAATGCCTGCATTTGTTGATTGAGTGTATGGTGTTACTATACATCTATAATCATATATAATATCAAGGGAGGACATTTGAAAGTAAAGACTCAGATTATCGTATATTTTATTTTTGTTAAGACCAAATAAAATTAATTAACATCCCCTCTCGCTCTTAAAAATGACCTTTTTTTAAATGGGACGGAAATTTCAAAATCAGGATTTTTTTTCACTTCAATTTCTTGTATTTAGGCACGATAATATACAAATCTTTGAATTCTTGGTGACCAAAATAATGTTTCCTATCTGATGTGGCTATGGATTTAGAACATGTCTATACACCAAATAGATAAAATTAGGCCAGCAAATATCTGGTAAGGAGTTAAAAAAATCTTCCCAACCACCCCATATTTTTGTTGAGGGTTGAATGAAATTTCCTTGGCCTAAACAAGACATGGCTTTGACTGTAGCCAGGAATTGATTAGGATCTGCTTCTTTTTTTAAAACCATACAGCGCACGAAAAAGTCTGGGACTCGTGCAGGCCGGGATTAGCTTCCCCTGCGATGTCACGAGAAAGTCTGGAACTTGTGCAGGGAAGCAGCCCAAGTCACAATCGATTATGCATGGCCAATCTAGAGTCTATAGCCCTTTAGCACCCCAAGGCAAAAAGCAATCTATGAATAAATTCATGACTGTACATTTAAATAACACTATAACAATAAAGTTGAAAATGATAGCACTTTCCGTATATCCGTTACACCCTTCATTTCGTGCATTATAAAGCTTCTAGCAGATAATTGAGTTGATAATTCGACTGCTTTTGTGGATGTAAACCACTAAAATCCCCAATACTCTTTCGTAACACAGTTTTAGCCAATCATTTGCACGATATGAGAGACGCTGACCATCAGCTGACTATTCCTATATTTGGTTTAATTTTTGTTTTCGTGCTAACGTATATACTCAATACTGTCAGACCCGGTTTGCACTCATATGTGGTATTTGTAATTCATGCCGGACTGAGGAGTTTCTTAACGGCCTTGACTATCATTTGAGGTCTCTTAGTAAAGCATCGAAGCGTTTACACAGTCCCCGAGCATAGTCATACACGTGGATGCCAGTCAATTGATGAGAAATCTCGAAGGCCGAAAAAACATTAAGTTATGTTTCCGATCACCATTCTGAAATTTTGTAGGGTAGGTAGGTAGGGATTTATTTGTATTTAAACCTTTTGAAATGAAATAAGTCATTATAGTGACACCAAACTCAGAATACAATGAAAACCAAATATGCAAAGACTACATTGTAGTAATTTAAGACTTAGTCCACGGCCAAATATCTTTTGGGATTTGGCGCTTGAGATATTGTTTGTTTTGATGGCGATATTCTGAGCACATTTTATTATGATATTGTACACATATGTACATGCAAGATAAAATACATTGCACATGCAATGCTCTTTCAAAATGTTTTATAGCCATAGTTATGTCAGATGATGTTTTTCTCAGAATATTCAATAGACATTGATAGTTAAGATTTAAAATATATATATAAGGGTCTGAAAATTTCCCAACGATGTTAGAACTATCAAATTTGCGAAGCAAATTTTTGTCGTTCCCTCCGCGGGACTCGAACTTTTATATAGCCTAGCTGGCCGAGTGGTCTAGGGCGCTGGACTTAGTGCAGGCGGTGTTGCCATAGATGTCACAGCGGTACGAGTTCGAGTCCCGCGGAGGGAACGACAAAAATCTGCTTCGCAAATTTGACAGTTCTAACATCGTTGGGAATTTTTCAGACCCTTCTATAAGTTAACGTTATCTTCCCTATATCAATTTGATCCGATGGAGCAGTGTAGAGAATAGAGTCGTCACATTCTGAGATGTTGTATATATATATTATCGTAAATTTGACTAGCAAAAGAAAATCTGCCATATTCCTAAAAAAAAATATAATTCAATTGCTATGAAAAAAAATTAAATAATTTTAAGAAGAGCAAAAGAAAAAATATTTAGCAACATTGAAAATCCCAGTACATAGTACAGTGATCACACATTTCACCAATAAAATCTTAATCATATCTGGGTATTAACAAAAGTGAGAATATGCGTTGGCTATCTTTTTTAAAGATAGTACTTGTTTATATTTGACATTGCGGTTTGTTTGAAAGGAATATTAACAGCTTTCTCCGCAACTACCTACTGCTGTCACACTCACTTGATGTTTTGACAGAAGCTTTATTTAAGTATTATGTCGTATTGTGGGGTTCGATTTCAGAATGAAGCGACATCATCTTCCTTTCGCAAAACATTGTCTATATTTCTTCGATATGCTTAGAATAAACAAATGTGGTAACAGTTTTCTCTGTAAATAGTTAACATAACCATTTGATATTTTGACAGAAGATTTATATGGGTTTTCTACTTTTGAGATTGGACTGAAAATCAAGCGGTATCAGCCTCTGGTTTGAATACAGAATTTTTGTAGCAATTTTCCTTGCAACAACCTATCACAGCCACTTAACAGAAGATTAAATATAGGCAGTTGGTCATAACTAGGTATGGAATTATGATGCATGACTTGGAGAATTTAAGTAGCAGTCTTGATAAAAATCAGACAGGAGGTGATTCATGTATGTCAAAAACCAACAGAATTCACTTCTATTTCTTATTTAAAGCAGTTACAGACCACATAACCAGTCATAGATTTTCATTCGGGTTTTGCGCTTTTGATATAAAATTTATATAGATTGTACGTGAAATCAGCACTTTGCAAGAGTTATCGTTCTTGATTTTGTTCGATTTGGTTGATTTTAGTGGGATATGATTTTCTCAAAATTACAGATCCGAATATGGAAAAGGCAACTGTTACGTAAAAATATAGCATATGAAGATTGAAAAAGCTTTGTTTATTCGGTGGGTTTTTCTTTACTATGAATCACTTTATTATGGAAAGTGTCTCAATTTTATATGGACTGGTACTAAATAGGTTTCACTTATCACACACCTTGTCCGACAGAGAGAAAGATCAGAAAGCTGGTACCATACCATCTCGTCCCAGCATTTCGTTAATTTATATGAGCAAATTATAGCAAAGAAAACTTTGTTTTGTATTCCAAATCATGCATTTCCGTTGAAAAAGAGAAAATCTGTCAATGTTTATGTATATTTTTCTCTTGTAATACAGAAATTATCTTCCAACCTTGCTATTCAACTTTAATCTGAATTTTTGCATTCATTAAATCGATGCTCAAACTACATATGCAAAACGAGATTCATTTTGAAGTATTGTGTTTTGGTAATGATTATAAAGTAATGTATTTGGTAGTTACATAAAGACATAGAATCTGTACAAATTGTAAATAAGTTAATGTAACATTAGTGTCACAACATCACCACAAAAGCCAATTTTAACGTGAACGAATAAAACAACTCTTCCGATACGTCGATTCTTATGATGTAACAATTCTCGGTTTCCTTGCGAAACCCATAATTACACCACTGATCACAAAGAAAATGGCCGCTATTATACTCAAAGCAAAAGACCAAGAGAAGTCATGAAGATACTTAGTGCCAGAGATATTATATGGTACCGGGGCTTTTCCTTGATTTACTGAGGCTCCATAGACAATAGCGCCAATTATGACCAAAATACCTGAAAGACAATAAAAATAAATGTTACTTACATTTTACTTGTTTAGTTATACATTTGTAAAGACAGTTTTAATGCATCTTACATGTACTCTGCATTAGTTGGTTGTTCAATTCTTAAAGAAAAGAACGTTCCAAGTGACTAGAATCATTTTGTTAGTGTCTAAATTTAACAACGTTATATACATAGATACATTGCTCTCAATTCATCACGCTATCACATTTGATAACCAACCGGTAGGTTATCACTTGTCAGAATTTTTTTTTCAGAATAGACCCATGATCTTTGAATGTCGTTGCAACAAAGTGCGCTCGTGTTTCGGTCAAATCAATGGAGCCATCGTGAATTAATTCCATTTACATGCACAAATTTTACATGTATATGTAAAATTGCAAATGGGCAAATTTACACACGTTTGTAAAAGCAAAATTGCTAAGCATTTATATGAGTTCTTTAAGGGTGTGTATTTATTTTTTTTTAATCGAGAAGTAAGTCAATATTCAGTCTTTTGTTGACACATCCTCACAGAGGATGGACATCTTGCCTTAAGAAGACGACAAAGAAGTCAGACGAGATTGACATGGGCTCTCTTTGGTATTAGACACATTCACTGAACAACAGTGGCTTTAACTTCCTCTGACCCTGAAACCCTCCCCTTTCTTACAAATGTAGATAGAGCGAATGTTGCAGGGTCAGAGAAAATTCAGACTAATTGAAAGGTAGATGGAGATGCCTACATAAACGAATAGACGTGCATGTCTAGTTTACATGTATTGTAATTGCCGCTTGTGTAATACTACATAACATCGAAACGATATGATAACCAGTAGAATGTTGAAGTTGATGAGAATAAAATGATGGGCAAAACCATACAGAATGAGCTTCCGTAGACTTATCTAACTTTGTTCAAAATGTTTGTAATATTATAAACCAGATGTTTTGTCTTTGAATGGCTAGCCTGTTGATCATGTGTATTTCTAATTTTTGATTTTGTTTTATGTTTAGGGTATATCTGAACTAATACATGTATATTTATCTTTTCTGATAACAGTCGAAAACAGATTGTGGGTGTGGAAAATATTCGTGAGCGTATGACCCTTAATGTGTTCTTTTTTAGTTCTCGTTCCCTTTTGTTTCAGGGGTCATTCTTTTTCTTTTTTTCTTTTATTTTTCGTAATCATTAATTACCTCAGTATATGTATCTCTGTACGTAACATAACAATATTGTCTGTCCGTCCGTCACTCTTATGTTAAACTGCCTGGTGTCATGTCGCTCAATGCATGATTACATGTATTTACAATAAAATTGGATATGGAGAACATGTCAAAAGACAAAATAATACAGTAAATATCGAACTCTTTAACAGCATATACATGTAGGTTCTTTGGATGGACTCATTTTACCGATAGCACTAAGGATTAACCCTATTTATCTCAGTAGACGATGAAGTTAATTCATGCCCGTAGGTATTTACACATTTTGCATTCACACGCGCAAAATTTATTTCATGACCTTGTGTACATGTATTTATTTACATCTGGTCCTGAGGTGATGTATATTTACACATGTTGTAAATTTACATACGTATGTATTTGCATGCAGCATTTGCACACACATGAAAATTTGCACACGTCAGTAAAAATACATACGTATGTATAATAGTGCATGTAAATGGAACTTTAGGTAAGTTCTTTGAGTCTTGAGTAATATATAAGATCATTGCAGTCTACATCTCCACCCACCTATCCCCCCCAAAAAATGATGTTGGTCATATTTGTAGCAAACTGAAATTAACTGGTACCACTTTTGCAACAAAATATGAGTGATTTAAATATTTCTCTAAGTAGATCTCTGTACTGCAATACACCCATGAACCCTACTTTACTATCCCTCTGTGATCTTTCGGAAAAAAAGTATTAATCCTGAATTGATGTTATCTATGGCGACTTTAAGCTCCTTTCCTAACGAACGTTGGGTGAATGTCACTCCTACTTAACATTTCAATGAATATCATGCTTCCAAATTGTCACTATTATTCATTTCATTTCAATCAGTGATGGAAAAACCATACACACTTTGAGTTTCAATAAGACTTCTTGGTAAAATAAGTAAACAAAAAAAACAAAGCACACGAAAGCTGATAAACATGCATGATTGCAAAAAAAAAAAAATGTTTAAACTTTCTTTAAGTGCATCTTGTGCATTATAGAAGAATGTTACGACAGCTTTAAGTTCTGTCTGCTTCAGATTACATAAACTAGACATCGTATTCTGTTTTAGGTCGATGGACAAAAGCAATTAAAGATTAATGTTATTCATCATGTATTATAGATCGCATACCATTTTTCATGTACAATGTGATGATGCACAATTAAAGAAATGTTTTAATATGAGTTTGCTGGGCAATAAATGAACAACAATCTTATATTTACACTGAAGGGTATTATGAAGTTCAGTGGCTTTGGATATGTTTGGGAGAGATGCATACTGATAAATTCGTCAATAAAACTTTTGCTTCTTTTTCGGGGAGGTGTAATTATAGGGAAAAGGACACTAATGAATTCGGCAATAAAGAAAATTATGATTATTGTTTTTGTAGTTTTTCAGAGGGAGGGGCTATAGGGAAGTTTTACATACACAAGCACTCTGAAATGGAATCAAATTTCTATTTTCACCCAATCTTAAGATTTAATTGTTATTTCAATTTTCTTCAACTCTACCATCAATTTCTATTTTGGATACTTAAAAACATTGCAAGTGATAATAGGCAATGCATGAAAACACAAAACACATGAATAGTGTTTGGTTTACCGGCTTTAAATTGGAACTAAACAATGATACTGTCGAATCAGAAATAAGTTATGCACTGTACTGTTTAACACACTAGTATGTAATCCATATAGGGGTCACTGGTAATTAGTATATATTGAAATTTATACTTTGTTAAAAAAAAAACCTTTTCGATAGTAATAAAGTACAATGTAGACCAAAAACAGAGGGCTAGTTTAAATTTACCTGAGGTTGTATTAAAATCAGTATCAGTTCAAATCAAATTTTAATGATAATTTGAAAGTTCGATAGTTTGACATTTCACTTGGGTAATAATCATTATGTTTCAATCGTCTTAAATGTCAGAATATGCTTATTTCATTCAATGCAATTGTCGTGTATACATGAAAACATGAATTCGTAAAACAAAATTGTCGAATACAAAATAAGCAAACACAAAGTACGATACAACTATACATGTAACTGATATCCTAGCTTATTATTATTATTACAATTATTATTATTGCTATGCTTAAAATTGGCATTCATTCAGATGTTGTGATAATCTAATTATTAGAAGTCTTTTCTGGTTGTTATGAGAGTATTAATACTGTGGAATAGTTCCAAGATTCACGTTAAACGCTTTGAAAGTTTAACATAAAAGAAATCCAGGCTAAACAGCTATAAATATTTCATGAATTAACTTTTCTCTTCTCCATAATTTGTATATGAGCGAATGTCGATCAACTTAAATTTTTGAGATGAAAGTAGTCAGTTACGCTATCAATACAAAAGAAAACAAATCGAAGATCCTTAAAACACGTATTTCAACATAGAAGCAATATTTAGATTTGACTCAACCCTAGAACCTAATTGGCGCATGTCTTTATCTGAATGTGTTATATATATATATATATATATATATATATATAATAACATGATTGCCTGGTGACTAATGCATTTTAACACCTTGCGGTTGGTACTTGTAAAATCTCGTAAAATCTCGTAGTGAACAATTAGATCAAAATCATTATAAAAATAGATGCCGTCTTCTTTTATATTCTTTTTTTATTTGTATCAAAATTTAATTGTATAATAATATTGCGTTGTATTATTTTAAACATTTGGTACATACACCTGTAAAAACTTTACCTTAAGAATTATTATTGTAATATACTTGGCGTTCTTTTTTTAAATTTATTTCTTTTATTCATTTTTGTTATTTGTATGATAATTCAACAGCTGAGTTTGTGGACAGTAACTCAATATGTCCTGTACTATTATACCATAAAACCATACCTGCCAATATCGCACTGGTCAGTGCAGAACTTTTAAATATTTTATCCCACTTCTCTGAGTTTAGAAAGGTATATAGCCCCATAAACACCAGAGCACCGCTACCAAACATCATCCCAATGACATTCAAAGCTCGTACAGCAACCAACCATCCTACAAACATATAAAAAGCATGACTTTATTTTTAAAGGTCATGTCGAAAGTTTCAACTGATAACGGAAAAAAATATGAAATTTTATTTTAATCTGTTAGAAAGTTTGCATTTATCACAACACAACAAGAAAGTCATATCAATGTTCTGTCATCGCTTTTTATTTGTATGAACTCACTTGTTGTTTTTATCTTTTATCTTGTGAAGACAACATCTGCGAAATAAGCTTCCGGATTTGTTTTTTTTTCTGTAGATGTTAGATCGAAATGTTAACATATTGCGATTATACGAAAAAACATGAATTCCTGAAACCCACTGAATGTTTTCATCATATAAAAAAATGTATAAACATATTAAGGAACTACCTTCTTATTTTTACATCATTTTAGAGCAATTTTAAAATCAATTTAGTTGCATTTTTTTAGGGATTTGTTTGGAATTTATCAGTTCAAAGTTTGGAGTTATATTCTATTGTCTGATTTTATTCAAAAATGTCTGATTATCTGATCGGAGACCGATAGCAATACTTTTTTGGCTGGCAGTCATAAGTACTTTGAGGGATAAACGTGGTTTTCCGGAACCTATCATTTGACAAATATCCTGACAGCAATTCAAACAAGTTTGTACATACACGTTCAGATTTGAGTGTTATGAGAAGACGCCAAAAGTAATGCATATAAGTAGAGTACAATGGACATAAAATATAAATTTTGGTGTCATCTCATAAATCTATTTGACGTCGTGAAAGACGATGTATTTGTGTATAGCAATTTGCTGTATTAGATAGACATGTACCTCAAAGATGGCGTCATCGGGGATAAAAAGTTAAAATTCGTTGAATCTAAGAAATTAATACCTTTTGTGTCCAAAGAATGCTAATTGTATAGTTTCCACTTTTTAGTCAAGTTAAATCTTAGCTGCAAATACATGTAACTCTATATAATAATTATAGATTATTACATTGCACTTTTCATAATGGCCTGTACGTGTATCAACGCGATACTTACATATTAAGCCCGAATGCTCTGCTCGAGGGTTGATGCAAAAGACGATAGGGAACAATGCAGTGTCAAAATTGTGTTCACATATTTGAATCAATAAAAAAAAATACTCTAGACGACTATTTCAAGCCATATTAGACTGCAATTTCCTCATTTATTAACAAGTGATTTAATTTTTATTCAGGACATTTCTTTCGTTACCGACGACGGGCTGATATCGATGACGTTGCCGTTAACGGCGGAAAAATAACCAGTTATCAGCCTGATATCGACTTTATAAATAGAAATGAACGAAAGTAACGAAGTATCATTTCATATCAGAGAAGAATATATCATTCTCGTTAGTAACAACATGGTTATGTGGTTTTCATTAATAGGAGTTAAAATGAAAGAGGGTATTACTAAACAGTAATGCCTGTTACAGATTCTTCAATGAAATTAACACAACGGTTCCTTGTGTAGACTGGATTATAGATCTATAAATTGACTTTCCTTCGGAAGATATATTGCCTTCAATATTGGACAGTGATAATTCCTGAGACATTGATAATGTCCCCGAATACGGCACGAGTCAAATATAAACGTTTTAGGTAATATCACTTTCCAATCTATCATAATATTGACCTCTGCCTAATTAACGTCTCTCTTTTTTTCAATTTAATTTTAAGGAGGTAGACCTAGGGTAAGGGACACAACTCTTAAAAATCATTGGAACGTTTGTATTCAGCATTTTACATCAATGTCATGTAAGCATCAAAGTAACTTAGACTGATTTCATTCTGTGTAAAATGAAAGCTTGATAGGCTTCGGTGAAATTGAATATGATACAAACATATCACTGACTACATGAGTTATGTCCCTTACCCTAGGTATACCTCCTTCAATCAAAATCACATCCATGGAGCATCTGATTTTGATTACCAGTTCAGAAAAAAAGGCATACGACAATGAATATAAAAAGCTTTTAATTTAAGAGAATAAAATCTGTATTTTTCTACAAAATCTCAGCATCCTCCTTTAAATATGCCATTTTTAACTCACTGTCAGGGATTTAAGAAATTAATGTAGTATGATCTCTATAATGGACAAATCAGTCACTCCGTAGAATGATCAAAATGGAGTCGTTCGCCTCTTAAGATATTAAAACAAATTTGTTAAAATGTTAATTATCTAGATTGCAATGTAGTTCAATAAATAATCACATTCCTTATATAGCACAGTATTACTCACATAAGCGACGATTTATCATGCATAGTAATTATTGTTTTCACATTTTGGAGCTCCAGGTTAGCATCTCCCTTTTTGTAAATCTCTTTATTCGCCAAAGCGTTAGTAAAAGGGAAGCAAGTGATGAGAGCTAGGTAAAAAATTTAATAAGGTTGGCATAATACATACGGATATGGATGATTCGTTCCACTATCTTGAATGGCCAATGGTTTAAATAATTAAAACCTAGCCTCAATACAAACCTTGAGTATCTTGACAGTTAGGAAATAACCAGAATCTTTGATCACAGTTACTCCACAATCCGTGCGATTGAATATATGTCCAACCAAAAGTTATATCACCAAACCATGTTATCTCTGACCAATGTTTTGTCGATATTGCTACAACCTCTAGTATCCAGCCTATAAACATAACCACCATAGCCACAGCACTAACTTTTGATATCCTCTTTGCAGGGGATAACCCATATCCATCCTCTCCATGAGGTGCAAACCCAAACCAAAGTGGTATACACATGACCAAGCGAATTAAATCCACAAACCGTACATGTAAAACGCTCAATCGGTTTCTGATGTAGTACTACTGTGTAAGAGTACTGAGTAAACAGCTACAGAAATAAACGCCTCAGATGATATATCATAATATACAAAGCAGAAGATACTGATGAAAGTTAACTATCTTTAACATCACTGAGGTACACTGTAGGGTAATGGGATAGTGGGGGTAATTGAAACGAGCTTTTGTCATTACTTGCGTTTTATTTATTAGGTTAGAAAATCAAAATGCATTCCAATTGCACAGGAGAGGATACTTATGAGACGTTTTAATAATCAGGTTCATTAATAGAATGCATTCATCCGATTATGGCCTCATGTTTACAGCCATTTTGATTATTTACTAACATTTTTCTGTCAGGGCTTGTTAATTGTACATTGATCATGTAATTTCCGCCTAGGCTCAGAGGCTGCTCATGACAACCAGAAAAGACATCGAAACACGAAGATTACACCCCCATATAACAATTCAACTGATAAGAAAATAGCTGATTATGATGCATGCACGAAAACAGATTGGTATCTAAAAATACCTGTTCAAGAATTTCACAAATTTCAAACAAAAAAGAGTGAATCGTTTTAATGCAATTGTTATGTAACAATTTAAGGCGGGGTTATCTTTCGTATTTTCGTAGACCTTTCCGCGGTTATCTGTGCAAAACTGTATGATAATTTAAGATGACTACATATAAATCCAATTATACTACAAGAATATCCGATATAAAAGCATGTTTGTTAAAGACAATGTCCTTTATTCTACGTAATAGTACGATGATAAACGGATCCGCAGGATTTTTCCAAATAAATATTTGGTTTAGTAGTAAATGGTAATGCATGTAAATAGATGTTTTGCAATTAAACTGAGCTTCAGGTCATGATCCACGATACTATGAAGCCTCATAACACCATCCGAGTTCTTCCATTTCTTGTTTTTTTGTTTGTTTGTTCTTGTTTGTTTGTTTGTTTGTTTGTTTGTTTGTTTTTTTTTTTTGGTTTTTGTTTTTTTTTTTTGTATCTTCTTCTATTACGAGCATTATCCGTGAATGCAAATCACAAAAAAAAACCGCATACAGAATAACTAGCGCACATAATATGTATTCATTTTGTCTTACGACCATAAGGTAATGTGAAAAAAAGAACCAATTACATTGTGAAGCGTAGTTTTACAAGTAAGAGTAAAAACAAATTTACCAAACACTAATCCGATCAATAATTAAGTCCAAAATAAATCTGACAAAAACGGGGCAGCTGGTACCGCAATGGTCCTAACTAGCGTGGTACATGCATTTCTTACGAAATGGTGGACTAAGTCTATATTTTACATAGCTAAATCCCCCTCTTCTATTGCAGCGTGAATGTACCAGAACTAAATAAGCGTTTGCACACTATTGCGTCATAATAGGTAATTAAATCAGCGGTCATATCAGCACAAAGAACAATTTACAGAAAAAAATTAATCGTTATTTTAGCAGAAACCTAGTATTTTTCAGCCAAGGACTGATATCTAAAAAGAGATCTTTTGAGACACATTTCCTCATACCCCTCATTCCGGAGTCTGTTACGCAGATATTTATAACGTTCAAGGAAACATATGGCAAGCCAAAGTGGACAAAAATCAATATTTTGTAATATTAGAAAATTATTTTTTAATATTACAAAATCATTTTTTTTAATATTAGGAAAGATTATTTAATATTAGAAATTCATTCTGTAATATTAAAAATTCGTTTTCTAATATTACAAATTCACTTTCTTATATTACAAATTCCTGATTTAGTAATATTATAAAATATCACACATTTTGTAATATTACAATTGAATTTATAATATTAAAAAATGAATTTGTAATATTACAAAATCACTTTGCAATATTGCAAAATCAGTCACATTTTTTAATATCACAAAATGATTTTCTAATATTATAAATTAATTTTCTAATATTACAAATTCAATTTATTTTTTAATATAAAAAAAGTGCTTTGTGATATTAGAAATCTAATTTATAATATTAGAAAATGAATTTGTAATATTAAAAAAATCATTTTTCAATATTGGAAAACATTTATTTTCTAATATTACAAATTCCTGATTTAGTAATATTATAAAATATCACACATTTTGTAATATTACAAATTGAATTTGTAATATTAGAAAATGAATTTGTAATATTAGAAAATGAGTTTGTAATATTAGAAAATCACTTTGCAATATTGCAGTCACATTTTTTAATATTATAAAATGATTTTTTAATATTAGAAAATAAATTTATAATATTCAAAAAATAGTTTTTTACTAATAGAAATTCAATTGAATTTTTAATATTAAAAATATGATTTTTTAATATTAAAAAGTGTTTTGTTTTATAAGAAATCTGATTTGTAATATTAGAAAATGAATTTGTAATATTAAAAAATGATTTTTTAATATCAGAAATTAAATGCTCATTTTATCCCCTTTGGCTTGCCATAGAAATAAGTTAGTGTTTGCTCTAGCGTAGCGAATCAGTGTGAAATGTTAGCACCAAATGCGGGAGATAAAGGTATATTGCTGTACAGGTAAGGAAAATTTATGATATTGAAATCGAAGTCGTCTCTTTCATCATAAATATTGGTGCTGAGTTGACCACTCTTGTCAAATTCGAGATGTAGGTTAAAATAAAGATGAGAATAACCTGTTTTTGTGTATCATTTATCTCGAGGTCTGGTAGATAAATTGACGGTAAACATTTACCAAAATAGGGGTCGTTGATGGACAATACAACAACAACATGTCTGTGTGTAAAGTTAAACGATTTATCATCTTTGTCTTTTTATTCCTTATGAAATTCTAAAGAAATTCAATCTCTTTTGAATAGATAAACAAATCGGTTAGGAGAGGAGCACAGTTAGTACCTATTGGAATGGCAACTTGTTGATGGAAAAAAGCTCCTCCAAATTTGACAAATATGTCATCAGTGAAGAAATCAAGCATATCGCAAACCTGCTTTTCTGTGTAGCACACTTTGCCCTTATGTAATGCTTTAGGAAAATATATGGATTTGTAACCAAGAACAACATATTTCGAAACAGCAAAATATTAACCAATAAGTCCTTTCAAACGAGATTTCAATTTATCATGTGGTAACGTAGAGTAAAGAGTTGAGTAGTCAAAAGTTTGGAAAGCACTATTTCCGAAAAGCTCCGTCCGAGTGCGGGGTTTTAGGTTTTGAAATAAATCTTAAGAATTTTACGTATCAATATATGATTATTGCCACTACGAGAGTAGGTCGTATTGCAACCACCTTGATGTAAATCCTTCAGTGCGAACAATATCTTTGTATGGTCAATTGACATCTACCTCGTGAAGCAAGATGAAGATCCTGCTATACACATTTCTTTGTATGGATTCTTATGAAATTTGAAGTCCTCACATTTGGTGCCATCCCACTTGTCCTGCATTTGTTAATTACAGGTAAAATATAGGTGAAAATTTGTAGGACAAGTGGGAGGTATGTAGTTTTTAATTACCTGTTTATTGCTTGTTTATCACATCACAACAAAAGATCAAAGGGAGCTATCTATAGTCTGTTCTAAATTGTGTGAAAAGTTAGCCACATTCAAAAGGTAAAGTCTGTAAAATATATAAATAAAAGTCAAAAACTTTCATTTATATATTTTGCATTTTGGTTTACGTTTTGTATGGAGTTACCATTATAATGCTATTTTTTCTTTGTAAACATGTAGGTTGCAAAAAATTACGCAAAATATATCTCAATATTTTATTTCATACACAAATATAACAATGAAAATAACAAATGTTTACAATTGCACTACAAATATCATTTATAAGCACTAATACATCACATTGTTTTCATAAAATGTTCATTGTCACACAAAATGTTCATTATCACCTAACCAAGATGTATCAGATGAGAGGCGGTGTCAGCATACTGCACTACTGTCATCTCATTGTTGTGAAGTCTGAGTTGTTGCAGTCTGGTGTCTATATTGCGGTACTTTCTGCGTTTTCGTGCTGGTAGTCCTCCGGCGGCAATCTGAATGATGTTTACTTCATTGACAGCTTGAATCTGTTTGATGTGTTTGATGAACGAGTAGATGTTTGGATGAGCAGTTTGTATCTGTTTCTTTATCTTTGAGTGCCATCCTTCCAAGTGATTTGTTGTTCTTGGTCCATCATGACTGAAGTGGTTCCAAAAGTGGCGGTCTGACTCTACCCATTGTGTGGTTACATAGTCGGTAAACGGAACTGTGTCCATGTTCACATCGGCATTGTCTAGCTCGTTCAAGGCATCGAACCATACATCTTCTACACTTTCTTGCGGTACAAGTGGTAATACAGCTGCTCTGCGTACTAGTGTTGTGATAGCGTCAATGTCTCTGTATGCAATCTGTAGGCCTGTGTGTTGAGTCTTTCTCCAGATACATTGTGTAAAGTGGAAGGAACAACCTCTCAGTGTAGCACCAGGAAATAAATCTTAGCGGCATTAATAGTTGCAGTTTCAAAATCCACCACTAGAGTTGTTGGTTGAAGCTGATGTCCAATCTCTGTACATTTGACTTTCACAGTGTTGAAGAATCTGGTGTAAATCCAGGAAGTAGACCATAGACGAGTGGGTACATCTGGCCGTTTACTGTCCCATGGATTGTATAGAGGTGTGTAAATAACGTAGGATATGTGTAGAAAGTTCCGTCTCCATACAAGGTAGTGTTGTTTGTAAGATGCTGCAAGTTCCTTTCTGTGGCAAAACGAGAATCCTGGGTCCATTGCTGTCATCAGCAAGTAAGAATTGTTCACCAGTTGAAGTCTGGACCCATTGGTCTTGCAAATCAAGTTCATTAGTGGTTGATGGCAACTTGGGTAAGAGACGGGAACGTTGTCTGTACATAATAGTTCTAGAAGACTGGAAAGTAGGAAGCTTTGCAACCATCTGCTCAGTGGCGTCATCCCATTTTGGTGTTCTCAATTTGGCAATTTCTTCATCATATATCTTTGGAACAGGGTCGGTCTCTTCTCTACATCTCTTTTTATAGCATTCATTGCTTTATTTGATTGCAGCTTATATGGGTCAGATGCATGATTATGCTGAAGATTGAAGGCAATGGGAATTTTATTAAGAGTGTTTATAGTTGCTGTTGCTAACAGCAAATCGCCAGTAGACTCTCTCTTCACGTCGTGATTTTATCTGGAAACGGTAGCTGTTGTAGACAAGACTTTGTCCACCTTTGGTGTTCTCTACGAATTCAACGTTTAACTGAGAATTAGCTATTTTGACTGATGAATTTTCCAATTTTCTCTATGCTTATATACATATACTGAACAGTATTCAAGTGAACATTACTTACTAATATGAATGAGAAAGGCCAAGCTCATTAAGAATACTAAAATAATTTTCAACAATTACCAAACTTAAGAGAATTAAGCTGAAGTGATATACCAAGCTCATTATAATGACAACTTACTTGAAGATGATTGTGCTTAATTATGATGATTATAAGATTCAATAAGTTATGATGATGATTTATATATTTATATTTATTGAACTTTTGATCATATATATATATATATATATATATATATATATATATATATATATATATATATATATATATATATATATATATATATATATATATAATATCTTATAACATTTATTTATGTAATATTTTTTTGTATTTTGATATATATAGTAAGTTTTTTAAATAACAAAAAAAAATTATTAGACATTATTTTTTTGTACATTAGTTAATACATTTTTTTTTAAATTATTGAATATCATTTTTGTTGTACTTTAGATACAGATTTATTGCCAATTAATGGAAAAGACTATAACACTACCAACACTTTATAAAAACATGATTATCTAACTAGTCAAAATAATTTTGCGGGACAAGTGGGATGTATGTTTTTTTTTACAAATGTAGGACAAGTGGGTATAAACCTCACATTTTGTTTCGATGTTGAGGGAAGACATGAAGGATTTATAGTTGTTTAGGATTTCATCTTTGACATAAGTGGTACGTTTGTATTGGCATTACCTGGGATGTAACTGTAATGCTCAACTCCTTAATAAGGCAATTGAGGTCATGAACTTTACAAACAAAAATACAATTTCGTTAGAAGCCTTGTCTGTAGGGACGATATGTAGTGAGGAAAGGCATTCAAGTGTCTCCAGATCGTTGAATACGGACTTGGGTCTTTTATTATCATGTTTCTTGAGACTGTCAATACGACACCGTACCAGCGATCGGATGGTACTTATCCAATCTGACAAGAACTCGATTTCTGGTTCCTCGTCCTTTTTTCTTTTCTTCATATTTGGCAAAATCTTCGACAGCAGCCATTATGTTTTTGAAATTAAGTTTCGAAGTTGGGGTATAACTTTCGACTACAACGTTTTAACGTCGTTTTGCGTTCCCTTTCCTTACATCCCCTGTTTATTGATGACAGTAATGCTCAGAAATGATTAAAGTATCGCCCTTAAACCAACTTCCTTCATTTAAGCTTTTTTTTCTGGGTAATTGGCTTTTCATAGGGATATCCATCAAATCATGGAACACAGTGCATGTATCATATCAAGCCAGGATGTAAATAGTGTTCTTATTTACATAATGAATTCATCATAACTGACAATGTATTATAGTTCTGTAGGACCTATGAAATATAATGTATGCATATTTTAAAACTTGATGAAAGTATTGCTTGTCACCTGTTTTCCCCTGAGGCCGGAGCGTTGTATCTATGTGTGTGGAATGTCAATATTGAACAAGTTCATACCTTACACACAGATGTCTTTATCAATTAAAGATCAAGTCATATAGGTAAAGTATTTCTTTAATTGAAATAAAATATGCATGGTAGTTTCCGTAGGCAATCAAAACGATTGTCATGTTAGTTTATTTATCAAGTAATTACAATCAATAAATTTGGAAATGTGTGATAAAAGCTTCCTTTTCCTGTAATTAAATGCAGGTATTAAATGAATATTGAAAAATTGTGGAAAGATTGATAGGTCATTTGAACTGCTGTTATACAATTTGTATTTGTTTTACTTATTTACAACACTAATAAACTATCTATTTGAAGTTCACATCCATAAACATCCATTTTGTTTAATTTCATTATAAAATTGTTATCTTTACAAAATGTTTAACGGGATGGCAGTCTTCACGACTCTCTCACTATGAATCTTGAGCTAAATTGCTGCATCTAAAACGAATGTACACCTGATATTGCCAACACCTGTTTATACCGCAAGATTAAAAAGTTGACATTGAAAGACTCCTTAGGTCACCTTTCATATATGTGTGTGTGTGTGTGTGTGTGTGTGTGTGTGTGTGTGTGTACGCGCAAAGTCAAACTCACGATTGACTAGAGGAACAGTGTTCGAATAACACCGTCAAGGTGATATGTAGTCCATTACTCAATTCAATGGCAGCCCAAAACGGTAAATTTGTATACAAAAACACAAACACAAACAAATGAACAAACCACAGACTATCCTGCCATAATTATTTTCCATTAGAGAAAGAATGAAAACAGAACTAACCTGGAATTGTGTCCGGGTAATTCTCACAAGAAACAGCTGATAAAGACGCTGTTACAATTCTTTTACAGATAAGCCATAGTCCAGAATGTCCAATGTTTCCCAATGTAACCGAATGGACTAGGAGCCAGTATGGTGACGCTAAAGCTATTATTTCAATAACTCCTCCAAGTATTAAAACAATAATAGAAACAAACGCTAGTCTAGAAATCTTGTCAAAAAACATTGTGAACTGTTTCAAACGAAAACACACTGTTACATAGCTAATATGAAACAATCATTTTACTTAATGCCCGTGGCTTATGATCGAACGCACTGTCTTGTGACTCCCAGCCTTGTGGGTATAGGTCTTTTCTGTAGGTCACCACTTTATCCATTTATTGAGTATCAAACGGTTTAAAACGTGTACTTATTTTTCACAGGTATACAGGTTTTGATGTGATGTGATATCAAAGACCTGTAGCAAATATTATAATTGTAACATGTAACATCCATGTACATTTAACACATCGGTACACAAGTGTATTTGTTCACCTGTCTATATTTTAGAAAATATGGTTAAGCAAGGACACGGGGAGGGGTAACTTGACGGGTAAAAGGGTACGGGTGTGCGGCCCCAAATATATATGTATGTGTGTGTGTGTGTGTGTGTGTGTGTGTGTGTGTGTGAATTTGATCCGATGGAACAGTATATTTAAATATAGCCTAGCTGGCCGTGTTGCCATAGATGTCACAGCGGTACGAGTTCGAGTCCCGCGGAGGGAACGACCAAACATTTGCATCGCAAATTTGACAGTTCTAACATCGTTGGGAATTTTTCAGACCTTTCTATACGTTTATGTATCTTCCCTGTATCAATTTGATCCGATGGAACAGTGTAGCGAATAGAGTCGTCACATTCTGAGACGTTTATATATATAAAACTGACACCCATTTATATATATATGTAATGCATTTATGTAACCCATTTATATATATGAATGGCGTTTATCAGTATCTACATATCACATCAGCATGCTGATCAGAACATATGACATTGTATCTATTAACAAGAACCTCACAAAAGAAATAATCCCCAGGCGTCATGTAAAAACAAATGTTGAACTATATCCCTTTGGAGTACCCTGACAGTAAGATATGATGACCAACCTTCCTATAAAATTTCATTAAAATCACTTGGGCCGTTTAAAAGGAGACGCTCTTACAAGAAATTATATAGACGAGCGGACGGACGAATATACAGAAAGACACACAGGGTGATTTCTAAATACCCTCATACTTTGTTTTCGGAGGAATAAAAAAAAAACAGAAAAATGCTCAAGACATCAAATTAAAGTATTATCAAAACATGATTGTTCTATCTATCGTATCACTGGATTAATCAAGAGCAATCCAGAAACTTTCTAAGTAAATAGATCGTTATTGAATATGTATATTGAGGAACTGTCAAAAGATTACGGTTAAACTTTATTGTATTTGACTGAGGGGGTTCCTAATCAGGTCAAGTACTATATCCGTTATCAATATAGAATGACCTTAAAAACGCGTCTTCTGTTATGTTTAAATTATACTAAGTTCAGCATGCTATTGTGTTATTTTGTCGTAATTACTTTTCTACACGACAGTCTATCGTTTTTTTTAATTTCCCTTCCCATGCTATTTAACTGTTTGAAAAGTTAATAACGACGCATTGTACCACTACAGTACATATTAGTCTTATAAATACTTAAAATAAAATAGCACTACTGAACCAAACAACTGCAGTGGGACGTGTGTAGGAAAAAATCTAATAAAACGCACTTAAAATAAGACTATACGGAATTGTCATGTTGTGCCTGGTAAGGTTTTCGTTATCATTGAAATAATTATATTTTTCACATCAGCTTTATATGCATACGTTGATTTTCATTCAAGATTGAGTTTTCTATACGCAGATACTTAAAAAAATAGTTTTTGAAATGTTCATCGACTAGTACGTAGAGGAAGAATTAACACGCGTTTTTGCTACACCCACACGACCTGAAAATAAAAAGCTTCACAGGGCGCAGCTCTGTATGAATCATGCAGAGGTAGAACCCAGAACAGTTGGAGAGTGTGGACACAAGAATAGAATTTGACCATTTTTTTTAACTTTCTAAATGGTTCGTCACAACCCTATATATAATCACGTTTTATGAGATATATTATTAAATTATATGAAATGCTTGTTGTCCCCATATTCCAAAGGAGTAATCAAGGGAACCAAGGTTATAGCAGTAATAAAAAAATGTAATCCAGGTACAAAGACCAGACATGGAAAACAGACACACAACAAATAACATAAAGCAACTAAAATCATACATACAAAGCAACAAAACCAAATGAGCAACTCGGACTCCACTAAAAACTGGGAGTATGGAAAAAAGTTGGGACCATGAACTATACTCTAGAGAGCCTGAATCGCTCACCTGGTCAAAAATAGCCATCATAGCTTTCTAAAGTTGGACTCTTGACCTACATGTATTGTACTAATGTGACAATAATCATTTAATCAATACAGAGCATCTTAGATATCCACTCGGTTTTCATATTATAAAATAAATCTCTAACTGCCATTTTTTTCTCTTCAAGGGCAATAACTCCCAACATTGAGCAGCAGATGGTAATGAAAAAATTTCAGCATAGGTCGGACTCACCATGCTGATTAATATCCCCCTAGAAAAATGGGCTAAACCCTTTGGTTTTCAAGTTATTTCAACAAGTCGTCATTTTTATTAGTGGTGGCAACGTGTTCGACAATTAAAAAAAAATGTTAAGGATATCCCAACATTCATTTGTCAACGGATCTTTCTGGAAATTTCGGCATTCACGTTCATGTACGTAATCCCACAGTGGCCGTGTTTTCCACAAGATCAAAAATCCACATGCTTAGAGGGTTGTTAAACATATTCTATATAATATTCATGCAAAATTTTGTTTTAATTCATAACTCATTCATTCGTCAACTGAAAATTTCGGGATAGGTCCATCCCATTATCCTGAACAACCCCCCCATCAGATTTTAGCTAAACCAAACTGTTTTAGAGTTATTTGCATATTTGTTCAATTTTTCGATTTGACCCCTATGGTCTATTTTTAGTAACGGTGGCAATAATTTTCGCAAGATCAGAAATCCACACACACAGATTGTTAAACATGTTCTACATAATAGTCATGCAAAGTTTTGTTTCAATCCATCCAGTAATTTCAGGGAAGATTTTCGAAGTTGGGAATATGAAATTCGGGAAAAATCCATTTCGGGACCCAGAACTCATTTATCAACGGATCTTTCTGAACATTCGGCATAGATAATAGCTAAACCCAACTGTTTTTTCAGTTATTTGCATAATCCTACAAGTTGACCCCTATGGTCTATTTTTAATAACAGCAGCCATATTTTTTCCAGATCAAAAATCCCCACCCAAGGATTGTTAAAAATACCCTGAGGAACAGTCATCCAAAGTTTTGTTACAATCTGTTGAGTAGTTTCAGAGATGTTTGAAAAAGCTTACGGACAACGGACACATAGTGATGGCAATAGCTCACAGGCCTTTCGTCCAGGTGAGCCAGAATAAAATGTTTTGCAGGGTGCAGCTTGATACAACCAGAGGTTGAACCCTAAACAGCTGGACAAAGTATGGACACTATACAAGCATGATATAGCTCTGAATTTTTATTGCAATTAAATACTTGACACGGTAAAAGACTTTACCCAGAATCTAAGTGGCCCCCTTTTCTTCAATGTTTCAAGTCACACCAAATATCAACCCCGCTCTTCTTTTTTGTGAGCATGACACTTTGTGGTACAATTCACCTATACTAAAGTAATTACCTGTGCTTGCTTTTTTTCTGGCCCTTAATTCTTTAACAGTGTTAGTACAAATGCCAAACCTAGCTTTACTTTTGTGGTATAATACCTTGAGGTATAATTTCATTAACTTATTATCAGGACACCAAATGGCCAATGACAGCATTCTACAATTATATGGCAATTATTTTATGCAATTTTAGAAAAGATTTGTGGTGTTACAAGGGCAACAAAGATCAAACAACTTTGACAAAATGGATACTTTTGTAGAAATCTTCCATCTTCCATTCTAAAGATGGTCCAATATTATTCAATATCTCTTATTGTTTTTTGGGTATATGAAGAAATTGGTGATGCAACCCCTGTGGTCTAAGTAACATTAACAGCTATGTTTTTCACTTCATCTTTACAATCAACAAAATTTTGTTAGGTAGATTGCTGGTGACCAAACTTGGAAATAATCCACTGGTTTCAGAGATTTTTGGAGAAGATTAAACACTGACAACAAACGCAAAGTGATGAAAATATTTCACACAGGCTTGCAGTCAAATAGAGAACAGACTGATGGACAGACACATCAAAAACATTAGAGTTTAGATCTAATATTACCGAATTCAACTTCTGAACATAAAAATAATTGACAAGCTACAATTTTATCAGTAAAGTTTTAATAATAAACATAACAGCAAAAAACATTTTGTTTTTTGTTCTCTGCAAATAAAATTGAGTCAGAACTGATCATATATATATATCTGTACAACTAAAATGAAGTAAAATCTTTTGGCTTCTTATGAACATGAAGTGAAGTGATTTCCTCTCTGGCATAGTTAGTAGTCCAAAAACAAACTTAGACAATTTCATGGAGTTTCTTTTCCTCTGGGTGAACCTGTTGGTGATCGGCTGTATGATCGTGACCTGTAAAAAAAATAGCAAAGCATATTTCAAGATTAAGAAAATTGTTTGGTAACAGATAAAGTAAAATGCTCTGTGACAACAAATGTCAAAACCTTTAGGTTGGGCAAGTATGGAAAATTCACTAAGCTTGAAAAAGCTCTTAGTTTGGATAGTGATTAAATTTTGACACAACTTTAGTTGCCTGTACAGATTGTAATCATAGACCTTAAAATTATAATTCAAGATATAGCAAGATAATCAAGAGTTTATAAACAACTATAACAGCACTTAATCATAATACAAATATTTTTTTTAGATATAGTATAAAAAATTACATACTATCACAAAAAAAAGTCCAAAAAGCATTTTTGAAGAGTGGACAGACAGACAGAAGGATACTATTAACATGTCAGTAAATCATTTCACAGCAGTAGGCAAATAAATTAATACTTGCTCCTTACAAGTTGGGTCTCCTGTAATCTTCTGATTTTTACATTGAAAAGTCTCTTACAATACCGGTATTACTTTGAATTCTTAATATTGACAGGGGTTTATCTAGATCTTTTTTGAAAAAGGGGATGAAAGTTTTTGGAATTTTTCATCAGCACTGCTATAATATTGGGAAAAACTTAAATCACCAATTCAAATTAAGAATTAACTTTATATCATATATGTTTGTACACTATAAAGAAAGTTTTATTGTTTCCATGATTTGTCCTTATTTGGCTTGTGCAGAACTCTTCACATTTTGAACTCATAAACAAAGTATTTTTTCTTTTGGACAAAACTTTAATATTACATTTAAAAAAAATCATAACTTGATTAAATTTTGACTATATTAATGTCACATGCCATTGTCACACATAACTGTTTTCACTTGTTCAGCCTTACCCAGAAAAGATAACGATCCTATACGTTTCCAAACTTTTCTTTCTAGAAAGGCAGAGGACACTTACCCTACTGGTGCATCTGGTCCATGCTCCCATTTTATGGTAAAGTCCAAGTTGCTTATTTACTTTTGTTCTTTTGTATGTATTATTTTAGTTACTGCATGTTCTTTGTAGTGTTTGTCTGTTCTCCATGTCTGGTCTTTGTCCCTGGATTACATTTTTTGATATCTGCTAGAATCTTGGTTCCCTTGATTACTCTTTTAAGAGTTTAACAAGTCAATATATGGTGAGAATAATGTTATTACACAAATTATTTTTAAAAGTATTTTGAGCCAAGCTAGTTAAATTCAGGATGAAGTAGAATTTTACTAGTGACAATAGGGGAAAAAAAGAGTCAAAGGAGTTATTTCTCATTGGGAATGCCTCGGTTTCACAGAATCTGAGATCCTAGATAAATCCATGATATATCAAAATAAGTTAATTTACCTGTCACGTCTGTCGTATGACCTACTTCTTGATCTACTGTAGGATCTCCTAAAAACATAACAAAAATATTTCATCATCCTTAAATACAAAAAAGTAGATGTTCTGCTGATTATTTACTGAAACAGTTCTAAATGAATTTATCTGAGTGAAAAAGATCGTAATTCCTTTGTGGTAAGTCTTGAAAATCTTACATAGATTGGGTAATAATCAAAAGTATAAGCTCTTGAATCTTAATTCAGTGCTCAAACCTTTCTTTTTTCAAGTTCATTCAACTTCAATCAGTCCCAAACTATTTCATGAATTGTAATACTATTATATCTACTCACCTTCTGTCATATGACCTTGATCTTGACCTCCTACAAAATAAAATATTGTTCAAGAATTTGTAGACCATATAGGCCACACAAAAAATGTGAGCATTTCCTATTATACGTTTGAAGAAAGGTAGAAAGGTGTTTTTTTAAACTTTTTTTACACTGTCTATGGGAGATACATTCTTACTTCAACAGTGCTTATTGAAAAGTGATAAAGAAAACTTCTGGGTACACTAAGTTAGCTGAAAAAAGGGTGGGTAGAGTAATAAGAAACACATCTTTTGAATTTTTGCCTTATTACAACAAACCAACCAAAGTTTTGTTTTTCAAAGTCTGGTGTTGTTAATGACCAGTTACTCATTAATTGTTCATCACCTCATCAATAGGGAATTCAATCATAAGCCCTACCAGGCAAGGCAGATAAAATTACACATTATTTTTTACTGCAGATCATGATATGTACCATGTTCATTTCTTGGAAAGAACACATGACTTAAGCAAACAACCCACAACATTAAGTATGGTTTTGTTATATTTGCTACAAACTTATTGCAAATCAAGGGTTAAAACAGACTGAAAATTGAGTTTACAAGCCTTATTTCTTGGACTGAAAATTCATGGTGATGTGGCACAAAAAAAGACTTAAGGCAAATCTGAACTAGAGACATAATGGATTGACAAGCAACTGGCAGGCAGGTGAAATAAATGTAGTATTTTGATCTTTTCAGAAACCAACAGTTTTCATGAAAGATCTTTAGAAATATTAACACATCATTTTTTCTTATTAGGGATAAATATGCAATGAGTATTTAAATACCAATAAAAGTTATATCTTACATTTTTCGAGGTCAAAAGAGTTGAATTCTATTAAAAAGTATATTCCTAATTTTTTTTTAACAGACTACTACTCAACCAGCAATATCTTTTAATCACCTTTTCAATCTCTTTCATTCCTTTTATTGGTTCTGAAATCAATAACGGTGCATACTGGATGCATTTTAAACTATCAATGAAGCTGACAAAAACAATAAGCTATAAAATATCACAATTGAAATCTAAGCACAAACCTTCTATCTGGTGTCCTAGATCTTGACCTTCTTGATCTGCAATTTATACAAAAATACAGAATTAAGAAATTTGGGACAGGCATGGGTAATGAGATGGTTTCTGTCTGAATGTCCATTGAAGGTTACATTTTAGCTTTTCAATTAGTACAGGAAGGTCAAACAAACCCTTCTTTGTATTAAATATCTTGTTCACCTGATATGCATGAATCTCTAGCTCACAAATCTTAATCCCCTAAAAAGATGTGGCACACTACTATTACTTCAGACCAACCAGTTATCAATGAATTGCCTACATGATTTTTGCCATGAGAAACAACTTCTGGTTGAGCTAAATTATGAACGATATAATCCATGATCCGGCGATTGCCTCATGGACATTTTCATACACACTGGCTTCATTATTGTTTGTCTCTCAAACACTACTGCAATAGTGACACCAGGGAGTGCCTGTGGGAAAATGTCCATGAGGCAACCACTGAAGTATCTGATTACAAATAAGCATTGTTTATATGCATCTTGATTCTTACAATATCAGCCTCATTAATGCATTTGTTGTTCTTATCAAGCAAAGTCTGTTAGGTGATAGATTTGTAGGTAGAAATACAATTATTTTAACAAGCACCATCTTACCTCCTTGGAGAGTATGATCTTCGCCTGAAAAATACAGATAAAAAAATATCAATAAACAATCAATTTGAGGTTTCTTTATATATACATTCACCATATTTTAACTGACTATTTCTAAAGAATGAGTCATTTAAGTGTATACATCTAGTGCCTGTAGGGCTTATCAAACTTGTACAATTAATAGCAGTCCTCACAAGTCCTTCAGAAATTGTTGGACCAAATGTCAACCGAATGTTCAAGAAATGCTTGACTGGCATAGCTTTTACTGTATATCAGTGTTGAATGGCACTAGATTTTAACTAGAGTTGTGGTTCTTTCATAGATTGAGCACTGAAATAATTTTTAACCTCTGGTAAACAAGTTTCTTTCAGTCCAACTGTAATAATGTCAGTTTATGAAGACTGTTATAGACAAATTTTAAGTCTCATGTTTGGCAAAATCTCTCATTGTATTGAGACTGTTGAATAAAGATGATAACAAGAGAAACAGTTGAAGTACAAATAGTAGGTAATAGCAAAGCTCAAATTGACTTGTCTATAAAATAAATATAAGCTAATTATCACTGCAAGTACACTGTACTACTTTTAATTAACAATGACAGTACACTGTACTCTTTTTAATTAACACTGCCAATACATTGTACATCTTTTAATTAATACTGCCAGTACAATGTACTCCTTATAATTAACACTGCCAGTACACTGTACTCCTTTTAATTAACAATGACAGTACGCTGTACTTCGTTTAATCAACACTGCCAGTACACAGTACTCCTTTTAATCAACACTGCCAGTACACCATACTCCTTTTAATTAACACTGCCAGTACACTGTACTCCTTTTGATTGCCTGTTTGTTTCTACAAAATGTAAACAAACAAAACAACACTTTACTTTTCACAAATAACTTAAATGTGTTTACATGACATCAATTATAATCTAGTGAAGTACCTTCTTGGACTTCTACTGTAAGATCTGCGGGACCTCCGCCTGTCATAATGGTCGTCATATCGAGAACCATAAGATCTTCGATCTTTGCCCTTCATTTGTCCTGGAGCTATAAAGTAATATTACCAACAAAAAAATAAAATTAGGACAGACAAGAGATTTGGGAACAGATCTTGTAAATATTGCATGTAAATGTATCTTATCAAATGTAAAATATAACTGGGAGTACATGTTGATGACCACATGTAGTTAGATGGTGTTCTGTGCTTCATTATTTATTACAAGAAGAAAAAATAAAATCATATATATGAATTCTTTTAAAAATGATCCAAAAGATGATTATAAGCATACTTTTAAAAGACACAACTTGACAACTCACTAATAACCAGTTTTTCAATAAATTTGTCAATGTCTTCTATAGACACATCCCACTAATATCTACTCCTTCTCTGATCATTTTTGGAGAAGCTCTAATTTTTTGTGAGTAATTGAGTTGAACAATACTTCTTTCTTGTGCAAGACAGCTACATTTTGTCAACTTCTTCAAATTATTTAACTAATTTCTGTATTATAGTACATATCAAAGGGAGATAAAGTATCAGAAGGAAACACTTACTCTTCCTATCTCCTCTTGCAAATTCAATTTCTAAATCTCTGCCATTATATCTGGTTCTGTCTAGATGATATAAAGCATCATCTGCATCTCTAGAGTCTTCAAATGTCACTTTGGTTAAGGAGTATTTCACAAGTCAGTACATATCAAGGTATAAAAAAATGTCATGCATGGTTAATTACATGGAACTAGCAGTTTATGCTACTTTAAGACAAAGTGTAGTTATAGTTGTATTTTATGAAAATGAGACATAAAATCTTCAACTTGGTGCCATTTTAACAAAGATATTATGGAGAGATTCACATTTCTTAGAGCATAATTTGCAGTCAAAATTCATAGAACTAAACTGAAACCATAAAGAGAAAACATATCTGTTCTAGTGTTCCCCGCAGATACATAAAGTTGTGGGTGCCCTTCTCTTTTAGTTTTCTGTAGTAAGATTGTAGATGTTAATGTTGATACAACCAAATAAAAGGTTATTTATAAAATCAGGAGATGTGGTATGATTTCAAACAGACAGTCATCCATCAAGAGCAAAGGAATGAACAATTAAACTTCTACAGGTTACCACATGGCCTTCAATAATGGGCAAAACCCATACCATAAAGCAAGCCATTAAAGGCCCCAAAATAAATGATGTGAAACTATTCATAAAAGACAAAAATCAGCCACCATTTGTTTGTATTTAGATGTAATACATGTATTGAAAAACAATACAAAATTTTGGAAATTTTTTTATTGATGTTGTGAAGAAACTTGCTAGTCTTTTGTTGGAAACCCAAATCCATGAAGCAAGATTCATCCTGTAATTATTAAATAAAACTAATGAAATTAGACTGCTTTGTACTCTTTAAATATTTTGGTTCAGGAAATGATCAAAATTTTTTTTTTTTAAATTTTTTAATATGATCTTCAATCAATGAAAAGTGAGTTGCAGTGTACCAGAAAATGAATATGATGGACCAATGAAAATAAGATGATTCAGAATACTATATAATGTGGGAAGTCTGTTCAACTCATTAACAAATCATTCCCATTATTATCTTTTAGGCTGTCCAACCATTTCTTTATCTTTGCCTTTTTTAGTACATTATGTGGCTCTGTGACCTGTTGATTCTTTCATCTTTTAATAAATACCATAATCTTTACTTTGAACAGATCTTTGTCTTTAAAGGTTTCTTTGGTCTTTTAAAGTGAACAAAATTCTTTTCTTTAGTCTTTTTTTATCTTTTTTTCGGCCAAGTACATGTCTTTGATCTGTGTCTTTTAAGTGAATTAGACTAGCATATATGTTGATAGCACCAAGAATTCTTTGTCTTTTTCTTACATTGACAGAATTTCTAAGAAAAAGAAAAAGCATCAAATTATATGTAGTTCATTCTGTAAGACACTTTATACATATACATGTACATGCATGTACATTTATCTACATTTTGTATTTGATCTACAAAATAAAATGTTCATCGACTGACTGATAATTACTTCACAAAAATTGTCCATAATAAGATACATACACTTCTACTCAAATTTCAAGTTGAGGGCTAAAATTGGTCAAGTTTTGTAAACTCATTTTTCCTCAATCCCTTTCGTTTATGTACATGTATTTACGTAGAGTCAAACCTTAGTAGCTCGATCTCCAAGGGACCATAGAAATGTGTTTGAGTTATCGGGAGTACAAGAAATTGAAGTTCAATGACTTCCAGACTTTTTCGTTGCCAATCTGAGTCTGACTAAAATGTTAGAAGTTGCTTATTTCACAAAGTTTGTTAGTTCTTGGATAATTACCATTCACTGCCAAAGGTTATGGTGATTTGTGGGCATTAAAAATGCTGTGTTTACTATAAAAAAAAAATTAAAAAAAAGAACTTTCAGATTTTCAAGTTTCTTGGTCAATAATTTGTTTTCATCTAATTTTCTTTGTTGCTTTCAACATGCCAACCAACTTCAGAATGTTCTAAAAATTTAATCAGTACTATGCAAGACTTAAAATATGTAATTAATGATGTCTTAATCATCACCTGTTATTAAAATCACACTTCGATTAATGAAAGGGTTTCAGTTTTTCACACCCTTTATTATCAAAGTTAACAATATGACTGATGAGTATGAGTTAGTGAGGGCTTTTCTCTAAGATTTATTACCAAATGGACCAGTTTGTGAGTTCAAATAATCGAAGTCCGAAAAATAGTTATTTCTATTGATTATACAGGAAAAAAGTTAGGTACTTTGCATTGTGTTCAAGAAATCCTGGGTGTTTCAGCCATATCAGTTCAAGGGAAGGAACTTCAACTGTAGATGAAAGTTTATTATTACTTATCCATGTAGTACTTTTCAGTGTTACTCTGAAAATACATTGTTTGCTCTGGCTTTTAAGGAAAAAATATATAAAATTGTAAGGATATTGTATGTATGCAAATCCTCTCGGTTGTCTGGTGTAGTAGTCACAAGGAATATAAACATCTTTCAAAGGCCCATATTTACCAAACATTGCCCTAAAGTCCTCTTCTCTGTTTTAAATAAATATAACAATTACAATATATACATGAATACATTTAGTAAGCCAAATAAAACATACATATATGCACAACATTCTGCAACGAACACTTTAAAAGCAAGTAGTCATTACAATCTGTCCATTAAAACTAAAAGAATTGTTAGAATAAAGGAAAAAAGACGAGGGTATTTATTTTTTCAACTAGTCTGATTGGACCAGTAGACAAAAGAAAATTACTAGTCCAAATTGAAATCTTCTAGTATAGGACATCTGACTGGTGGTCAAAGTCACAGACTGGACTACAAGGACAAATGTTTTAGCATTCAAATCCCTCAATACATTGTACAGTGTACATATACACACCTGGAGACTTACATGATTACCATATGAAAGCTATATTTGCAAAAGCTCAAAAACTGAATGCTTCTTAATATGTTATGACAAATGCATGATAAAAGAAAACTCCTAGCCTGGCATTTGTCCCTTTGTTGGAAAATTTATACCTACCCTTCTTCCCAGTACCAACGCTTATCAGGTAAGGGACCTATGCAAGTTCACTGATTATATTTCAATATCAGATCCCTCTTCAATGTATAAAAAGTTGTCTATATTTTTTTCACAGAGGTTGGGAAGGCAGAGGGCTAGGGGCTTTTTATCCCTTCTGATAGAAAATGGCCCCTTAACATGAAAAAAATTCAAATAATTTTATTAACAAATGGCACCTAAAAATGTTGATAATCTTTAAGGGGTCAAGATTAACTTTTTGCAGCCAGTAGCCACCTGGGCTACTAAACTCCATGTGGGAATCCATTTTTTCCCCAACTTGCCATTCTGGCTAGTGGAATACTGATCTTGCTAGTCAAATAGAAATTCAACTAGCCAAAAAATTTCTATGCTCTTCACATTTAATGGGTTTTTTCTGTGCTTTTTTTACTATTATCTGCTTTCTCTTGGATTTGACTATCTTCTGCCTTTCTTCAACTATCTTTTCATGTACTTTTTATTTCAACAGATTCATCATTATCAAACAAGAAAATGTTGATGATTTGCTTCCTGTTCATTTTTATTTTGACAATAAACAACTAATTTGCAAGGTAACGTATCTTAAATTACCAAGATAATTTCGTTTGAATACTAATACGAGATCGGGACCGTCACATAGGTTTTGGCACATCCCGTTTACTGGAAATTAAAATGGCAGATCGTAAACAATGCTTTACAAGTCAATAAAATTGTGCATATCATGCCAAAATTCACTTGACATATTCAAGCTAAACTTCTTAAAATGTAGGGAACATATTTTTGATGTATGATGTTAAAGGATGTTTTACTATATAACCTGTTGGCTGCTTAACTTTCCTTGGAACTCGCCAATAAAATGATGGTCACCAAATTGATGAGTGTAACCTAATGAGAACTCGCCAAATTACACATATATTTATATTTGGCAAGCTGGCAAGCGGTGGTTTCTCACACTGTAAACTATAAAATCAATTAGCCCAGACTTTTTCTGACAAAATTCCCCAGAAATAAATTCAACATTTTACGAAATACTGGATGCAGAAATTAATAAGCAATTCTAAATAAGAAACCGACATTGGTTATGGACGATTTAAGTATTATTAGAACTGGTTACCAATAAAATTTAACTAGGGATGCTACATTTCGAATGGTAAGTTAAAACTCCGACCACAACTTTTGTTCACAATAATTTTTTTTTGCAATTCACCAGCTGGGCTACTAAAATAGAAAAAATGGTTGCCACTGAGAAGTGTAGTCAACACACTTGCTAAACCAAACATTACAAAGATCCACATGTTACTTTGCCCAACCTGAAACTGTTCCATAAAATTACAAATATTTGGAACACCTTTTGCCAGATTATCCTTAATGAAATTTTGTACAAATGATAATTAAATGACATGAAATCCATTTTATTTCAAAGGGAATCAACTCAATGCTTCTCTCACACTTAAGGCAAATGCCTTCCATAATATAAATGAAAGGGAGTTGGTATTTTGGGTATCCCGAGCCCGAGCTTAACTTCCCCGAGCTGAAAATGATTTTTGCCGATATTTACTTTAAAATGAGGTAAATTTCTTAAGATTTTTACAAGAAATGTCTATGCGTACAATATGAATGTATAGCAATATTCAATTTAATGTGATAAGAATTTTCCTCTCAAGTATCAAAGAAAATGTGTATCAAAATGGGTATTTTAGGTATCCCACATCGTGAAAGGGAGGTAACTCGATCAAAAATCTACCTAAAAGAGTGCAATATCCAATTTACCGAGTTTCGTTGGATATTTGCTGCAAACATTGAAGCTTGTCATGTCATTATATAAATTTGGCAATCGACAGTTTGCAGAACAGTTGATTTCCAGTGGAATTGAGATGTCCAAGTTTTAGTTTTTAATGTATATAAATTGACTTCTTAGGAAAGGGAGAAAACTTTTTCGTTGATATGCATTGTTACAAATGGGGTCTCAGTTGATCTCGATCGAAGTTTAATACTCCACGTCCAGTGTAACCATTGAAACAAAACTCTGTTGCAAAAGCAATGGAAAAAACACCACAATCAACACCATTCACTTGCTGCTGTACTTTGTGTCTTCTGTTCGAACTGTCCAATATGTACACTACTGGATCAGACATCTTTTTTATTGAAATAACCCAATGGTCGTTACCCGCATGGTGGATTTGAAATAAGGAAATAAAGTCAGAGTTTATAAGTTATTTTTTTTTATGGAAAACATCGGCTGTAAATGATAAAAATTTGTATTTAATTCTGAAATTAAAAAATTTATATTTTCATATTGGTAAAAATGTATATTGTTGTCTGAAGAGTTGCAGGTTTAATTTTTAAACAAACAATCAATTAAAAAAAACACAAAACCAAAAACAAACAAAAACAACTTATTTCATAATATGTGAAATTTGAAAACAAGAGTTTTATGTTTTAAGTCAAAGGAAGCCATTTACTTTCAGTGACTATTATTTTCTGTTTACTGCATTTTCAGGTGGGGGTAATTCTTCATGTTGTAATTGTACATAAATGGGTTTAAATGATAACCAAAAAAATGAAAATTTATTATAAATATATAATAAATAGAAATAAAACTAATAACTAAGATATTATACTGTGAAAAATTCATCAATTCATATAATAGCAAAAACAATTTAAAGAGACAACTTTGATTTGTTTATCATCAGAAATTGCACTCTTTAATTTAGGTAGATTTTAGATCGAGTTACCTCCCTTTCCCGAGACAGGATACCTAAAATACCCACTATGAAACATATTTTCTTCGATACATTAAATTGAATATGTCAATACATTCATATTGTAATCATAGACATTTCTTTAAAAAAAAATCTAAGAAATTTACCTCATTTTAAAGAATATATCGGCAAAAATCATTTTCACCTTGAGCTTGGGCTAGGGATACCCGAAATACCGACTCCCTAAATGAAAGGCACAACTTCAAATTAATGTCAATCTGAATCCGATTTTGGACATGTAGACAGGACCAGGGAGCTAGTTAGTTGTATTCTTGCACTGACCGAGACATTTTTAAAAATCAATCTTAATATGTCAAAGGGAAGGAGGCACCAAACAAAACAATATCAAGTGTCCCAGATGTACAGGACTAGGAGTGTGTAAGTGATAATTAAATAGAAGGGCATAAGTACGCACGTGTGTAGCTGCGAAACGTAGATCTAACTAATTTTTTTTTGTATTTTCTTAAGTCTTGATCGCAAAATCAAAAGAAAAAAAGATCAAGAGCTACGATTTCGCTGCTAGCAGTACGCCAGTAGCACGTGTGCTGCTGTGCGTGTTTAGCAATTTCAACAGAATTGACAGTGGTTTTAATCGAATTCCCAGTTGCGTTCAAACGACGAACTTCAAACAAGATAAATAAGATGGCTAGAAAAATAACCTTGCTGATTCAGACACATTTCTCACAAATAGAGAGGAATTCGGTGGCCTTGAGTAACGAGACATTTTTTCTTCCACGATTTCCTGTTTATTGCGCATGCGTTATCAAAACCGTAGTAAAATTATTTCGTCCCTACGGAGGCTAATTTCTGCCATGTCACGACAAGTCGACTTAATAATCTCAGAAAGTTTACTTTAAGATATTTTAAAGACATTATATGTCTACTTCATATGCAATCTATCTAGTAAAGCCGACATAGCATATCTTAGGGTCGAGATATTGCTCAATATTGCCCTTGTTCTCCAAACCGGGGTACCTGTAAAATGCGAAACGAAATCAAAACGAATCAAATCGAAACGAAATGAAACCGAAACAAAAAAATAATACGAAATAAATTGTCAACTCGATTAATTTCGTTTCATTTCATTTCGTATCGGTTTTTCACACTTTATAGTTACTATTTAATGTTAATTATTGGGCACTGCTAAACTGCGAAACTAAACTAAACCACAATAAAATACAAAAACGAAAAAGAATTAACTATACTCGACGTCACATACAGCACATTTTCGAATTGAAGCTCTACTTTTTAAACCGTCGGGACTTACCGCTAGAGTTGTCTCTCTTGTATTTAATCTGAAAATAGTTCCCATACATGCATGACGTGTTAGTACCAACGATTTGCTTATTGGCTTAAATCGTTGGTAACAAATCCTTACGGGAAAATCCCATACTAATATCCGCCATTTTGGTTTCAACGGGACGATTTGTTTACAAACGAAGTTCGTAAGTTCCCGTCGAACTCCGGTGACAATCGACTGCTTAATCAACTTCTCGGTATTGTACGTTGTTCACCTAAAATAAATCCGAGATATCCGAACTTACGCCGAAATGCATTATGGGTACTTTGGTTTTTGGACAAACATCTCCTAGCAACCCGACCACTGTAAATATGGCCGACTTTTGACAATGTAAATATTGGAAGAGTAATCGAGGGAACCAAGGTTATAGCGGTAATCAAAAGAATGTAATCCAGGGACAAAGACCACACATGGAAAACAGGCATACACAACAAAGAACATAAAGTAACTAAAATCATACATACAAAGTAACAAAAGTAAATGAGCAACTCGGACTCCACTAAAAACTGGGAGCATGGACCAGGTGCACCGGTAGGGTAAGCGTCCTCTGCTTTTCTAGAAACACCCACCGAGTTGCTCATAAAAAATCAAATCCGGGGTAGACAAACGAGGAAAGGAAAACCATGACCCGTTGAATAAATCAGTTTTCATGGTGCTGATGGATACACCATAACAATCCACGAGTTCATGATGACGACCATAAAACTTCTGTAGTGATGACTTCAATCTTGTAGCAACATAACCCTGTTCCAGAAGCCTATTTGTTAGAGTTCTAGCTCGATACAAAAAGTCTGCGTAGTTTCGGCAAGCTCTGGCATAACGTATGAGTTGTGATATGAACACTCCATACGCAGGAACCACAGATGAAAGGAAAGTTGACAATTCTGAATGAAAAGTCATCACATTTGTCGTAAAGTTTTGTCAATAGTTTTCCTCTACCATCGATTTCTTAGTGTAGGTCAAGATATGAGGTTGACTTCACAGTGTCTGTAGTATCCTTTATCTCAAGTTCTTTTGGGTAGATGCGATGTATCAAATGCCGAGAATTAAAATCTCACCGGAATTTAACGATTCAATGTTTAGCGAGAAGCCGTTTGGCTAAACGAATGAGCAAGTCATCTAAGACAATTTAAACGATGGTAGGTGTCAATAAAATCGTAGAAAATATTTTTATTCAAATTTTAACAGTATCTTATTCATATGACGCCGAGTATAAACTGCAAGACAATATGCAACGCCATGCTTGGCTTTATCAATGTATATAATGTCAATTTAAAATTCAAAACGGAATGCTATAGAATAGACTTCATTAACTTAGCACTCTTATACAGACTGTTCACTTGTAATATGATGAAGGTGAAACCTTTAAACGCTCCCGAAGAAACATTAATTAAAAACAACTTTGATAATTTTTGTAAGCTCTTATTTGAAATATTATACTTATAACCTTCAAGTATGGTAAATTTTGTAATGATATATATATTTGTCCTAAAGCATTATACTAATTGTAGCAGCGATATGTCTATTGGCCGAAATGTCCGGCATTCATAAGGAATTATTGTTGGTCATGGTCCGAAATTTCTTTGGGTCGAACTGTTCGGCACTGATTTATTATGTTTTATATAATTTGCAAAAGGTCTTAAAAGATTTCTTTTGTTGCATTTAGTTTCGCTTCATTCTGTTTCATTTTGAATAGTTTAATTATGTTTTTATAACGATTTGATCAATTTCATCGAATTGATTCGTTTCGATTCTTTCTTTTATCGATTATTTACGTTTCGTTTTCGTTCGTTTTCGTTTCGCAATTTTTATGACCCGAGAATTATGGGTAATGTTGATTACTTAATTATCGTAAACATCTGGCCGCCATATTGCAGACTATAAAGCCAACCCTATCTTGGAAAAGCAGGCGCGTAGCTGAGGTCAAATTGAAGTGTAGGCAAAATTACGGCAGGGGGTCTGGGGGCCGCTTAAGGCCCCCAGCAGGTCAAGGGCGGAGACCTTCTAGGGGGTCAGGGGAAACAGCGTTTTAGAGCATCATTTATGCCTCTCCTGGATGTATTTTATCTCCAAAAATAATGGCAAAATTAAGTGCAGGCAAAAGCTTTTTTGCCTAACGGCAGCTACGCGCCTGAAAAGATATGATTCTATTTGTATTTAATTATCGAAACTAGCAGATATTTTCCGAGACTGGTTTGGCTCTCAATCGCACATATTCAAGTATACACTAATGCAGGTACAAACCGAATATTGACGCTTTTTCTTGCCATAAATATACAGAACCAAGTTGATAATACAACCATAAACGCTCCCTTCGGGAGCGTACAATTCTACGTTATTATGGAGCCATAGTAAGATGACTGGACAAGCATATATTCCCTCCGAACAGCCATATATGTACTCTCCGAGCTGTCGTTCTGCGGGAAATTGGCCAAAAGTTGTAAGATGGACGCAAAAATCTTCGGTGCTTAATATCATATGGAATTTGCTTTTTCTGTTTGATGCTTTTATATTCATGCATGTACTGTTTTAGATTTATAGGGCTTCTACTAAGTGCGTTTTACATGTTTATTTTTACTTTATGTTTCTTTGGCATGCTTATTTTGTATTGTTTGTTTTTTTTAATTCATGTGTGTCTGCATACTTATATGTTTTAATACTTGTGCATAAAAATGTATATCTTATGTTTATATTTATAATTTCATGTATAAGTCGCTATAAAGCTCGTTAAAAAACTTTTTAATATGTGCTTATATTTATTGTTAATATGAAACACCACTATAAACAAAAATTATTTCTTTGGCATGCTTATTTTGTATTGTTTGTTTTTTTTTAATCTATATGTGTCTGCATACTTATATGTTTTAATACTTGTGCATAAAAATGTATATCTTATGTTTATATTTATAATTTCATGTATAAGTCGCTATAAAGCTCGTTAAAAAACTTTTTAATATGTGCTTATGTTTATTGTTAATATGAAACACGACTATAAATACAAATGCCGAGATTGAAACACTACAAATACCGGGGCAATGTAATTTAAAGGAATTCAGGAATGTACATATTTCGTGGTGAAACTGAAAATCAGGAGAAAATATGGATTAGTAGAATTTGTTGTATTATTTCAAACCATTGAAGATGTGAAAAATGGCTAACACGCCTCAAAGGGGAACAGCGGGAAAATTTACCCGAATCCGTGTATAACAAAGTCACTATTTTAAAGGAAAATCATTTATGTCAACTATAAAAACAACTTCGATGAAAGCTTACTAACTTGATACCCCCACTCCCCCATTTGATAACGTGAACCTTTTGACCTCCAAAATAATTTTGATCAAAATATGAAAAAAGAGCTGTACAGTGAGAATGTGTAATGAAAATTCTCAAACTACTGGTCCACTTCCGCTATACTAAAAAAATGTGTAACTAGAAAGATTGAGGAGTTCCGATTGAAAAAATCTGTGAAAGTTTCATTGAATCCCATTCGGTGCTTTACGATGATTACGAGATAAGAGATGAGTAACCCACTGCAAAGCGGCAGGAATTTAAGAAAGGAAGGACGGACACCCTTACCACTATATGCCACGACTTTGCAAGAGGAATATGATAATGATTAATAAATAGTCTTTAAAAGAAATGAGTAAAACCAAGACCAAGAAGTCATACTTATTCCATTTTTGCAAGACAAGTGTTACAGTCCTGTCCCCACTACAAGGACCTGAAACTTGATATCAAAAAGCACTACATCAAGCGATAAAAATTAATGTAGGTTAAAAAAAATTAAACTTGAATATTTCAAAAGAAATGGAATGAATAACCCTGAACGGTCTCACTAATCAGCGGCAAGAAGCAATATAGAATAGAGTCAAGGAGTGGAGTTTTTTTTAAATTTAAGGTGAAATAAAAATGAATGTAAATATATTCCAAAAAGTGCCAAGAAAATGAATTCAAGATTTTTAAATTATACTTTTGAACGGAAGATTAAAAAATATAAGAAAATTAAAATGAATTAAGTATTGAAAGAAGAATTGAGGAAAAAATATTTTTTCGGAAAAGGTTGTAAAAAATGGAAGTACGTTTTATTTAAATATTTTTTATGAATTGAAGGTTATGTAAGAAAAAAGAGATTAAGGATCGTGGATACAAATTACAAAAAATGCATACCTTGCAAAATCCAACTAGCAAAGTAACAGGCACAAGGGGCATAGATGATAGATGGTTCGACGTCTCGGTTTTTTTTAATAGTTCATCAATTTAGATCGACGATCAGAATTAATATAACAGTCGCCAGAGCCTTTAGATTTGTAAAGCTTGATAGCGTCTTCAATTCCCTTACACTTCCGCAGGTAAGTAGTCCCACTTAGCATATTCCATTAAGATTTAAATGCAGATAATTAGGTCACCTTTGTAGGTATTTCTTATTATCAAATTCAACTCATGTTATTTGCGCCAAATAAACAAATCGTATAAACAACTTTTTATTGCGAACTAAATATGCTTTTTATTAATTTGGTTTGCATTAACAACGATCCAATTAAAAATAGTTGACCTCTGAACTTTTATCAGTTCCTGTTTATTTCTATACATTTACCCGATCAAACCAGTCATTCGGTGTAGATATATCAAAGATGCCTATTTTTAGACGCATAATAAACTATTTGATGTTAAGCTAGAAATATAACCCTGCAAGATTATAAATAGACTTCAATCATAGAATTGAAATATGAAGAGGAATGCTGAGTACCAATTGGAATAGCTGTCATCAGATATTTCTTGCAGGCCCTGGCGGATAATAGGGGAGGTGGTTCCGATAAACAAACTCGTTTAAAGAAAAGGGGCTCAAGGCTCATATTTTGGCCATTTTTTCAAAGGGGTAATATAACCCCCGAAACCATCCAGACGTTATCACCTCCTGTACCGTGTATTTGTATATAAGAGTAATCAAGGGAACCAAGGTTATAGCGGTAATCAAAAGAATGTAATCCAGGGACAAAGACCAGACATGGAAAACAGACACACAGAAGTTACATCAGAAGTCCGAAGATGAGAAATAAAAATGAAAATTAGCATAGACTATGACATAGGAATTATTGCATTTCTCGGGAATTGTGTCATTTTTGGTATGGTGTTATTGCTTTTTTCTGAATAATTTTTAATTTATTTAACTATTTTGGCCATTTGTATCTTATTACAATAGAGCTGTAGGTGCAAGGCTAATGTTCCTGCACAAGACACGATTGTTGATGTTATTGTCTAAGTCTGTATCGTTTACGGCTATGTTAATGTACGTGTCTTTGGAACTTTGTATCCACAAACTAAGAGGTTTTACATGACACATAGGTGTCTGTGGAATAACTTTTAGCTAGTTGAAAGGATCATGTATCTAAGGCAGGGGCGTAGCTGCCTATACGCAAATACGCAGTTGCGTACTTTCGGAAAAAGTAACAAAAATAAAAACACACATTTTAAAGATGTAATAAAGGTTTTATGCAATGACTCACTGGGGGCCTTGAGCGACCCCCCCCCCCAAGACCCCTTGCCGTAATTTTGCGTACAAATAAAACAGGCCTAGCTACGCCCCTGTAAGGGCATGATTTATTTCAATGATTGTGCTTAAATTTCGACCTGGAGGTCGATAAATTGAATTTCGACTTGAACATTAAAAAACTGGGAATGACCAATTAGTAGTTTGTAGTTCAATTATGCACTAGGTCGGAGAATTTTGTGTACATCCATCTAGGTGTTATACGTAAACCTATATAGAACCTGAATATTACGCAATCTGGCGCACTGTTACGATGAATCATGAATTTTTGTGTGCGTGTATTTTTTAAATGCCCTTCGATCAATCAGAATGGTGAATTTAAAAACAAAAAAGTTCAATATTAACCATTTACAACAATAAGCTTGCGTTGAGATACGTTTGAATTCGATCCCCGCACTTTCCTTTTATTCCGTATTATTTGTGGCGTAAAAAAACGATCAATATAAATTGATTCAGTACATGAGTACTTTGATTTTCTTAGACGGCCACTATTTCTTACGGATTCAGGTGGAGGCGTGGCGTGCGTGCGCCCCATAATCTAAAATCCTTGATCCGTCCCGTGGATTCGTTAACTTAACCTGACACAGTGGGCCCATTTATCAAAAAAGACAATTTTATAAAATGTTTTACATACCCAAGATTTCGATTTAAGTTCAAGAGACTGAATCCTAGATTGTCTAATTATATAATGAAAATTTGAATTATGTGATGAAAAATAACCTACCCAGTCATACTTACATTTTAGTGTAACTACAGCCACTTAAACATATTTTTTTTTTGATTATTTCCCCTCACGGAAGTGAGCGCACTGGTTGTCATCGAAAACAAATGGTGGATGGTCTGAAATTTTATATTTTTTAAGGGGAAGACACACAATACTTCATCTGAATGGTGTAGATTTTACAAATACCAATGATGTTTCTTTTTGAAAATGGTTAACATTCTTTGACCATTTGAATGAAAGGGGAAAAAACGAAGCATGCAAAATATTAATTTAGAATCCTTTAGAAAACCAGAACCGTCCAATTTTAAGATGACAGACTTTAGAAGAGGTTTACACAACCGCTATAAAAGAGAGGTTCATATGAGGAAAGAAAGGTTAAAGGCTGTTGAAAGTAGAAATCTTGCGAGGCAGATGGTTACAGTAGATACATCTCGAGCCAGATCAAATTGTGATGTTCTCAGAATGTGCATCAAAGAGTTTGGCTTTAAAGAGGTATTTATTATGCTGCATACATAACTGTTTAAAAATAATGTAGCTGTTACACACACAAGGTAAGTTGGTGTTATATGAATAACCCTGTCATCTCCAGTCCTTCAATGCACATGTGTAATCTTCAATCTTACATGTGTAAATGTTCTTAAATTGCATTTTATGCATTTGCAGATTGTGTTCAAAGTCTGCACATCAATTTCCACTTACTTGCTTAGCTATTTTTTAATTTGAAGATTAGTTCCAGTGCATTGGCTAAATTAGGAACATGTAAAGTTTCTATTGTACCTGATTTCAATCAGCTTCTGATTGTGATAATGTGTCTTTTTACAAAGTTCAAGAGAAGAGTACAGAAACTTGCATTTAAAAAAAGGTGTTGGACATAATTTTCTAATTTCCTTTTTACATTTTTTTTTCGACATGGCTATTCTACTGCAAATCAATTATCTGTATGTGTAGGCTATTTGACTAGATCCGGTTGAATAGCCTGTCAGCTATTCGACTTGGTCCATGCAGGTCCGGGTGTTAAAAGAATAGGCCTGTAGCTGCGCAAAGCTTGTCATAAAAGGCGACTAAATGGTGCTCAGAACCTTAGCCGTGGGTTAGGGCGCTCTGCCCACAGAGCAACTGGGTTGTGTGCCCCAGGTGGTGGAATGGGGTACCCCTGGTGTGTTACATGCTGGGGTTGTCAGGCTTTAATACGGAAAACCTGACCGCAAACCATAGTGGTGGACTGTGTTGGGAAAGATGCCACGTTTCTCGCACGTTAATAAACCCTACTGTGGTTTTCTCCCGGAGTAGGAACCATAGGGCTCCGCCACAGGAGGCTAAATTGCCCGACCTTACCCACCTCTCCCTATTTCCAGTGGCAATCAAAATTTGTTGAGCCCTTTATCCTTGTGTCCCATCCCTTTTTTCATTTCATCATCATTTCATGTTCATTTTATCATCCATTTCATGTTCATCGTCTGAATATAGCTGAAATATTGCTGCTCGGACGTTAAAACCCAACAAACAAACAAACATAAATAGCTTTTCCTTGATGGATGGCTATTCAACCGGATATTGACAGACTTCATAAAATAGCACGATCAAACGTCATTTTGAATACTATTCTGATCAGTTTGTCCAAAAAAATGTTTAGTATTTAATCAATTGAGAGTTCAATAAAGTTGATTACAGATGGAATTAAGTGTGCTTTCTTTCTCATATTATTCTCTCTTGATTTTTCTAAAGCTCTAATTCTCTGCTGCATCATCGTGTAACCTTTATGAAAATAGTAAATACTTAAAGAGATCACCAAAAAGTTTTCAAAAACTGTAAACACACCTTTAAGTAAGCTATGTATCTTTGTGGCTGTACACATAATTATATTTTTAAGTCCGATTGAATAGCCTGTCCATAATAGATAGGCTATTCAATGGGATCCAGTTGAATAGTCCACAGGCTATTCAACCAAGTCCAGTCAATTTTTTTATTCTACCTTCTGTTACAGGAAAGAAATTTATTTCTACTAAGTACTTGTATATAATTTATGCAGAAATTCAAGTATTTTTTCCTGCAATGATGCTCAGAATCTTAAGATGTGCAAGCTTGCAATATGGCTATGTAAGCTTAACACTTCTGAATTGAAACTACTGAACATGCATTCAAGGGGCTTTGATCAATTATTGTTAGAAGGTTGAGTATCATATGCAGATGTGTATAAAGAAAAGTAATTATTGCTGAACCCTTACAAAGATAATTAAACTGTAAAGGTTTACATATTTTGACAAAGATAAGTAAACTCTAAAGGTTAACATGTTTTGTTTCCAATAGATGACAGTTCACTTCTGTTCCAGAAAAGTTGTTCAATTATAACGAGGTCAACTGGGGTCAGCAGGCATAAGATTTGGTGACATTGCAATGGTCAAGTCAAGAGAACAGAAACTTGATATAAAGAATTTTTAAGTGATACATATGTTATAGAAGCATTTAAGATATTTTTATGTTAAAAGATGTAATTTCATATAACTATTACTATACTTGTGGCTTCAATTCCAATATCCTTTATTTGTCTGGTATAAAACCATAAACCAGTTTCAACCAGATGCGACATACAATGTAAATGGCGAATGTGAAAATTGTCTATTGGATTTGGGGGTTTTAATCCTTTTGTGAAAGTGCCTGCTGTACAGTTGTAGATCATCCAGTGGGAAACTAAATCTTACCAGGAAGTTTTTACCATGCATTTCACTATTCAATATACCAAATGTATTTTATGATTTTGAAATCATTATTTATTCCAATTCCAACTAAACTTTATAGCATTAGTAATATACCTGTACCACTACCAGTTGGTTTTATATACAATAAAAAAAGTGCAGATAACTTTGATATGGAAAAATCATGTTATTTGTATTTTTACTTCAGAAAAGTTAGATATTTCATGTTTTGTTTTATAAATTAAAAAAAAAACATTTAAAATTTGACTGATTTTGCTGATCTTCTTGAAAAAACACTGTTTTTTTTTTCAGTTCCCATTTGGCAGAAAGGAACATTGTGATGTACATTGGCATGCTGTAAGCTTTGAAGAAAATCCAGAAGTGTATGGTGGCAAAGTAAATAAGTTCCCAGGTATGCATACAAATATATATCATTGTAAAATTTTACAGAGGTATGTAGCCATACATTGGTGCATTGTATTAAACTAGTACAGATTGCTTGTTTGTTTAATCTAGTATCATGAAGAAAACACTGTTTGCTTTTGTTTGTTAGGTATCACTTTGCACAAGTTTACAATAAGGGAGGGGGGGGGTCAATATATAATAGGAATTACATTTGTATGACAAAAGTAGGAAGCTTATAGAATTAAATTTGTAACCCACATTAAAAGGAGGTTGGATGAGTTTAAAAAAGAACAGTCCTTTCTTTGACAACTTTTAAGAACTAGCCTAAATAAACTTTAAATAAAACCACATATCATTTCACTAACCTGAATCATTTTACTAAACTGAATCATTTTTGCTAGATCTGGAGTTCAGACTAAACCTGGAGTTCTGACTATTTTGACTAGACCTGGATTTCTGACTAAACCTGATGTTCTGTTTATTTTGGCTAGACATGGAGTTTTTATTATTTGGACTAGACCTGGAATTCTGACTATTTTGACTAGACCTGAAGTTCTGACTAAACCTGATGCTTTGGCTATTTTGGCTAGACCTTGAGTTTTTATTATTTGGACTAGACTTGGAGTTCTGACTATTTTGACTGGAACTGGATTTCTAACTGTTTTTACCAGACATGAAATTCATACTGTTTTGTCTATATCTGGAGTTCTGGCTATTTTGACTAAACTTGGAGTTCAGACTATTTTTACCTGACCTGGAGTTCTTGCTAGTGGCTAAAAACAAGCATTCGGTGTAGAAACAGTCTGTAAAACTTGAGCACTATATCACTGTTACCCTAAAACACTTGAAAAATATGAAATAATTATCTGATGACTAGGTATTGGCATATGTTAAAAAAGGAAATGAGGCTTGTGTTGATGCAGATGGGGATGCTCTATTGCTTCCACTGGTAGGTAGAGCATAACTATCCACAGGTTTCTGACATTAAATACTACTTTATTTCAAAATGTGAGAAATTTCAATCTACAAATTTTAACCTAAAGTAATCCTGATTTCTTGTTTGATCTAATTTGTCTTATTTGTTTAGAGGTCTTTACATGTATTAAACATTCTTCATCATATAATAACATTCCTATTCCAAGTCGTTGACTTTTGATGAAATAACCAAAAAAAAGCACACCCAGTCAGTCACCCTCAAACCTCAATTTTTTTTACTTTTAAAACTACTTGCACAATATACAATGTATACATATATTTGCATGTTATTTGTCATTTTTAATTAAGGTAATGACTGTACATGGCTTGTAAGGTTTTTTCACATCTCATCTATATTGTCTTTTTTTTAACAATAAGTTACTGGCAATCAAAGACTAAACTTTGCCTTAACCAACTCAAGTGCAAATATAAAAGCAGATTTAATGTTATTAGTAATTATATCAATGATGTTGATTAATAATTGACAGTGTACTAAAAACTGTATGGATAGTAGCATGTACACATGTACTACAGAGATCATGGGGATAGAAACACTTTTAAGTTTGCCTGTAAAAAAAAAATTAAGGTTGCTATTAACCGGTAAGAAATGCATGCTGTTACTTTTTTAAGAACATAAATGAAGTTATTCAGCTAGACAAAAGTTGTTTTTATACCCTAACTCAACAAATGGTTAGTATCTTGCAACCACCTTGTGTGTCCCTCAGTCATTCTGTCCATATTCTATCCATCAAGTTTTGTTTGCTTGTTAAAATTTATTGTCTGATATTGACTTCCTGTATGTGTGTGTGTATACCTACCATGACAGCATGATGTACAACTCAATGTTAAATTACGATAAAATCAAATTTATTAGGCTGATACTATAAATGGTAATAATTCTTTTTTTTCCATAATGATTTTGTTTTCAGGCATGACTGACATTTGTAGCAAGATGATGTTATTTAGGAGTTTGGATCAGATGAGGGAGCTTTTCCCATCAGATTATGACTTTTATCCTAGGACTTGGTACATGCCAGCACAGTTCAATGAATTCTCATGTGAAGTTAGGAAAAATGCTGAGAAAAAGGTGAAACCTAAACCTACATATATTGTTAAACCAGATTCAGGTGCACAAGGGGAAGGGATTTACCTAATTCGAGATGCTACAGATTACACTCCTTCAATGAGCGGAAGATGTCATGTGGTCCAAGAATACTTAAGTCATGTCTTTTTATTAGACAGATTTAAGTTTGATCTTCGAGTTTATGTACTTCTTAAAAGTATTGATCCTTTGGATATTTACATTTGTAAAGAGGGCCTTGCACGGTTCTCAACTCTTCCTTATGAAACACCAACACAGAAAAACTTACATGAGACATTTATGCACTTAACAAATTACTCATTGAATAAGAGGAGTTCTACATTCAATAGGTCAGAGAAAAGTGATGAAGGTAGCAAAAGAACTATTAGTAGTGTCTTACGCAAAATCAACATGATTGGGAAAGACGGTGATCAAGTCTGGAAGACTATTGAAAGGATTGTGTGTAAAACAATTATTGCTATGTTGCCAACAATGAAAATTGAATACCAAGCTGCAATACAACCAGGAAAAACAAAAATGTCATGTTTCCAGGTATGTAGCCTATTTATTAACAGAAAATAGGAAATGTAATTCGGGAATGAAATAAAAATGTACTGTACACTACACATACTATTTAGCAGTGGTACAGTTTCTACAATATGACAGCCGATTGATAGCATCAATTATGCTGAAGTTCTTTTTTATATGCAGAGTTTAAAGGTTACTCACTCACTGTTAAGGAAATATAATCAAATATTTTCTGCCACTGATTTTGGCTTGCTTTAAACATCTGAAATGGCACAAATGTGATATGTTCTAAAATTGGTCAGAGACATTAAATTACAGGTCTATGAATCAGGTGACTTCCACTAGAATCTTGGTTCCATTGATATGATTACTCTTTCGTAACCGTGATGACCCCAATGTTTTCAATCAAAACAACTGGATAACAGAAACCAGCTTAAACAACTGGCAATATATATAGATAATGTATATGACCTATATAGTCAATTGTAATGAGCCCTGTGTTTAAATTGGTAATATTACATAAATTCAATGGTAACTGATCATTTCATCTTTTAATGTGAACTTCCCTTTCTTATACAAGCAATAAACATACGTAGACATGATATTTTTTAAAAGAGGTACAGTTTAGTGATCTTTGGGTTGCTTATGATATTGACCAGGGAACCAGATTAGGAACCACATTAAACAACTGGTAATGAATATTTATAGAAGCTGGCGCTGTGCTAATGTATATTTTATATTACCTATATAATCTTGTAACAAGCACCTGTGCCTGAATCTGAAACTGGGTAATGTTCAGTGCTAACTGATCGTTTTATGTAAACTTTCCATTCTCATACAATCAAGAAACACACATAGAACACTCATATATGATATTTTAGAGGTGTATTTTTATCTTGTATCAGAAGCTAGAACTATGACACTATGGCGGTAAACACAGCACAGATCTGCAGCATATCTTGGAGTATTAATATATAATTATACAAATCATACGTGAATATAAAGTACTGAAATTACAAGTGCAAGATGTTGCTAACAATATTAGTGACTTAAAAATTGAAATTTGGTTGTGAAATAGATCATTTCTGACAGAAAAAAATTTGAGCCATTTATGCTTTGGCAGAGGATTTATATACATGTATATAAATGTATGTATCTAGGATGTCCCTGAGGTTTCATTCTTTACTGAATGTAAAGGATCTAAGTAAGCACAGTGATATAAGTCATTTGTCCTAAAATTATTTTCAGTACATTTAAAACTCAATATTGTTAACTTAAACTAGCAGCTTATTCTTAATATTGAATCATCAACAATATACATGTGACCAATTTTGCATCATTTATATTTCATGCAGGTTTTGTGAAACAATGTGTTGCACTGTTTGCCAAGAATGACTCCATTCATTTATTGATAATACCTATATATAATATAGAATGTCACAAACAGTATGCATTGTTTAAATGTTCTAGATAACTGATTTAAAAATATTCCATGTATATGATCTTGTTAAGCTGCCTATCAGATTAAATAGGTTTAAATTTCACACCTTGTAATGGTATAGTAGGCTTAAATATAACTGTAGCCAACACATTCAGTCAATTTAAAGCACTAGTGTTCCCTGAAGTACTATTTGGTACTACTCCACACAAAAACTAGGCAGAAATCAGCTTAAGCTTCATTTCAAAATTTAAAGTTCATTTTTTTAACAATGTTTTTTTTTTTTTAGATTTTTTTCTTTTTTCTTTTTTTTTTTATATATATAATTTTGACCCAATTTTACATTTGTAGCAAAGAAATTTCTAGTGAAGTAAATTTGAAGTCACTTGTTTAATAGTAAGGTGAAAAACAATAATAACTTGTTTTTTATTAATATATATTCATGTAGTTACCTGTAGGGTAATTATGCAGTGATATCTAGTTTTAACAATTTCATCTTTTTATTTGTGCTTTCTGGTTGTGCTTGATATCTTGGATCAAAGATCATTCTATTTTGAACTTCTGGTTTCAGATATAAAACTCTTTGATAATAGATACATGTGTAAATTTTTGTACACTTTTGTACACTTTTGAGTTTGTTCAGAAAACCAAAATTTCATATTTTTTTCATTACTAACGTATTTTTTTCTTGCTTATAATATGATCAAGGCATTTGTCCTATAATCATTTGATCTCTTTTTGATTTACAAACTTTATCAAACTTAGTTTTCTTTTTTCTAAATACTAAAAATTTCAGGTTAGATAATGTGAAGTAGTTGCATTTGATGTATTCTTGTTCAGAAAAGAGATGGTGGATCAGAAATAAGATTTCTTGATTTCAGACAACAAGTCCCGACTCTTTATCTGAAAAGAATTTATATACAAATGTAGGATACACTAGCTTGGAAGCGAAATTTCTGCAAGCCCGCCTCTATCTTTACAAGCATTGTTCTGGTGGACTGGTCTTAATTTTGAAGACTAAGATAAATATAGATTTATTGTTGATTTTGCCTGATACCAATAAGGTGTTAAACTAAGCTGGCCTCCCAGTATTTATACAGCCATAGCCTTTTAGATTAGGCTTGGTCTGATATGAAATATAAGGGAAATTCCCTATTTGACATTTTATTAAATTGGTTGATCTAAAAAACTCATTGACATACAAAATGTAATTCCTAGTTATACAATGTACATATATATATACTTCCAGCATAACTGGTTTGTCTACCTTGGATGAAAATTTTTCACAAAGCATTAGCACAACAAATTTATAAAATATGTGAAGCTGGGTTTTAGGTAATGAGTGCTGTATGGATGTCAGACATATAAATACTAAGAAAGAATTTTAGGTTTCATAAAAATATCAAGAAATCTTTTTTCTTCTTTATTTATACCTGAAAAATCACACTTCACTTAGTTGGTCTATCATTTTACTCACCCTTTCATTCAATTTAAAATGTGTCTTGGATTCAATCCCTGCAAAGTTCTGATTTGACTAAATCTTTAAGAAATCATCAGACACAAGGAATGTGATTTGTGGTTCTCAAACTTTTCATGAATGTTTTACAGATTTTGGGCTTTGACATTATATTGATGGATGATTTAAAGCCAATGTTACTGGAAGTGAACTCTGGTCCAAGTCTGAGTATTGATTCTGAGCAGGAAGTGGCACCTGGAATATTTGAGTATATGGCAAGCCCTACAGATGAGGAAGTAAAGTACCCACTTGTCAGAGACTCTTTATTGTTGGTGTTACCCAAAGAAAAGCTTAGGTTTTGGTATGTACTGAATGATTATTTGTTTGTGTTAATAAACAAACATTTATATAAATCTTTATCATTTTCATTACTGCAAATGTTGTTTCACAGACTGAAAGAATTTATTGTTTGCTTCCAATCTAAAAAGTAGTTTAAATTGCTACTTGTTTATACCTGCAGACAAGAAAAATAGATGAAGAATTCTGAGAAATATATTTTGTATACCTTAACCTCACATACAATTTAGTTACCATACAACACAAAACTTTTTTGGCACATTCTAATTAAATAATAATAGTTGTGGTCCATACTATAAAAATCATTGAGTTGGGTTATAATATCTTAAATCTTAAATATTTAAATTCATTTTGTATTCATTATCATGCATTGTATACCCCAACTCAACGAGTGGGTGGTACATGTACATTCCAGTAGAATCATCTTTGTCTACCTACCTCACAGTCCATCCAGATTTCATCACATTATTATCAGCTTCCAGTGGATGGATTTGTTTCAAATTTGACATTATATAAATCATGGATAGGTAGCATTGTAAGAAATGTTGGTTGCTGTCTGATATTAATTTCTTGTATGAGTAGGGGTATACATGCAGTGTTAGATTGAATTTAAGGAAAATACTTGATAAATGAAAGTTGAAATTTAATTTTGCTAGTAGAAATTATTTCTGCTTGCTAAAATTTGCTTGTGGAATTCTCTATGTCATATAGGTAAAGTCCAAAAATAGCAAAAAAAACCCTTAAATTTAGCAAGTGTAAATTTTCAGTACTTAAGGTAATAAGTATAGCTGGTGGAAAAAATGCCAAAATTCAATTTCTGACTTGTATCATACACAACAACGTGTGGAAGTTCATGTTCAGTTAGATAATCATTTGAAACTTCAGAATAAAGGACGATCAACTACAGCGTTTCTCTATTTCTTGAAATTTAATCACTTTGGTTGTCTCAACTTGTATGATATGGAAGTACATACATGTATTGATCAAACTTATATGATATATTTTGTACTAGTAATCTATTTCTTAATATCTAAATTTGTAGCCGAAGAAGAAAGAAACGCTTAAAACGAATTCAGCAGGATCACAGGGACGTCTGTCATAGTGGGAAAAAACCAAGAACCAAATCAGAACCTCTACAAAGACAAAGAACTCATATAGTAATTATTAATGCTGATGAACCAGACGAATCTAAGCGAGAAATTGATGTGACACAACAAATGTCAGAGATGAACCTTGATCGATACAATGGTTGGTTTTAATCTCAAATGAATTAAAAACAAAGTATGGTGTATGACAATGAAAACATGAAGTGAAGCCAATATTAGACAGTGATTGCAGAGAACAATTTAGTTTAGAGATCCACAGTTTGAAAAAAATCAAAAACAAATGCAATTTGTAGAATATAATATAATCACAAGTACTAGTATTTTAAACGTTCTCTCAATGGTGTCAGTGCATTGTGTTACGAATAAGGTAAAAATTCTTAAATATTTTTAATGACCTGAAGTTACTTGCAAGTACCTGAAGTGTTCCCTTTACATAAACAAATAAAATTTTGTATCTGTTGCTTACACCCAACTGTCACAGATGATCATAAGAAAGCTATTCAACTAATCTTTTCAAACAATGCTTTGGACCCTTAAATTGCAGGTCAAGTTGTTGGGTAAAATGTGTTACTGTTCATCACTCAGGAGTTTTTACTCCTTTTTTTTTTTTTAAATTAGACTACATGTGTTTCTGTATAAATCACAAAGGGTTTATGTTTTAAGATCGTACAAAATGCTATGGTGAATAGATTAATCATAATTTATTAAATGAAATTAAAAAACTTTATTCCAGAGCAGAAAACAGTTTCTGCTAAAGATGCTGCCAAAGACCTGAGTGAGGTTGACATGCCGAAAATGGATGTTGACTCAGAAATTTCACATGATGAAGAAACAGTTCATGATGAAGATGACCATAGCCATGATGATGAATATAGCCATCATGAGCATGATGGTAGTGATAGCACTTCTTCTAAGAGAGAATCATGTTTAAAACACATTTACCCTGCTATTTATGATGATGAGTATGAAAGATTGAGACTGTTGGAAAGAGTTGCTGATTTGTTTAGATTTTGTTTAGGAGTAAGAGGATCACTTAGAATTGGCCCTACAGGGTTTAGAACCTTTGCAAGGTATTATCAAATTGAGATAAGAGTAAAATGATTTTAGGTTTTGCCTATGAGGGGCAGAGCTATTTGTAAGTTAAACTATATTTAACTTCATTGATAAAGCACCATTATGTAGTTATATTGCTAATGTCTTTACAAACCAGAATATGGGAGTCTTCCTTTCACACATTATGTACGTCTGTGTTCAAATTTCAAACAATCTTATCCTACTTGCCTATGTCACCTCTGACAGAAAGATTTAAAGCCATTCATGTTTTGATAAAGGATCTATTTATGTAGGATATTGCTGATGGGTCATCCTTATTAGTGGATGCTCTTTTACCAGTACTTTTAAAGCTTAAAAGATAACACAAATATGTGTAAAATAGAATTGTGTGCCTGTTATTGTTTTCTCGTGCTTAGGATTGAAACTGGGTAAAATTACTACCACTGTACATGTATGTGTGGTTAAGTCCATTTTTTTTTATCTCAGTTGCTATGACTTTTTTAAATTAGCCTTTATACACCATGAGATTGCTGTTTGAATATATTTAAAAGAAGGGGATATTGAGTTCCAACCCTTTATATTTTAGGCGCTGTAGATTAAACAGAAGAGGTATGACAAATGCTGCCATTGATATTATGTATATAGATATGCAAAGAAAATGGGACCACATGAACCCAGAAAGGACTTCTGGTGAGTAGTCTCCCCTTCGTTTAGAATAATTGTAATTAAATTAGAAATACAAATGGGTTTAAGTAAGTTTTATCTATGGCTTACTGAGTGTTTATATTAACATGAGAAGGATAAATTTCGAGTTAATTTGAAAATCAAAATATTTGCTTCTTCTTTTTAATCTGTGAAAGTTTGTTCACATACAAAAATTTGGTATTTTTTATCCTGGTTTTGGTTTCCATTTTTTTCTAATATGAAGAAGCTACAAAAATGTATTATTAAATTGGTATGCGGTACATGGTCTGCACTATATAAACTTTTAATTTTCGACTTCTGGCCAGATCATGTTAAGCAAGGCATCAGTGTTGCTTGACACATGTGACATTCTTATTCAAATTGTAAAAAATACATTTTTTAAATTGAAACACAATAGTCTAAATATGAAGAAATCTTAATGTATGATAAGAATTTGTTTGTGGTTGGTGCTTGCAAAAAAAGGAGATTTCAGTGATGATTTTTTTCCCCGCTTTTTAGTGAAATTCTGCTATTTCAAATCCGAATTTTACCGATACGATTCTTTTTTTACTGTATATTTACTTCCGATTTTGCTAATTTCTGCTTTGTTTGTAGACCTCATTAAATCATCCCTGAGATTTAATTATGATACCTTTTTTTACACGACAAAACCTAATTAAGTTTATTGTGTCCACATACTACTTTTTTTTTTTTGGGGGGGGGGGGGGTGATTTCACTAGATAAAAACTGAAACATATACATATGCTATCATAGAATTTTTTTTTTTTTAAATAATAGGGTTTTGCATTAAGTTTCCTTTTTTTTTAGAATAGACAAGTCATTGCATTTTTATCTCTTATTTGATTGTAAACTTAATGTCTACGTTATGTATTGCATGGTGTAGATTTATTTTGTAGAGGTAAGATCTATTTTAAGATATCTTTAACTTTCACCCTCTTTACTTCAAAGCTTGAAATGTTTGAAAACTATAATGCCATTATTAATGTTAAACCAACAAAGTTTCACATTTTCTTTAATTTGATTAAAACACTGCTAGAAAAGATAAGTACAGAAAGATCTGATGATACTACAACATATATTCACTTTTTTTTGGTAATTTATCACTGAATATGTATATTTACTTAACTTATCTAGTATGGTCTCCATTTCGTATGGCTGTTCTTACCAAAATCTTTGTTTGCTGTTTTTGTACATACTCATTTTAAATTTAGCTACCCCAAATATTGCCTTGCGTTGCAAGTTCAAATCTTTCTTGGGTTTTATTTAAGCTCATTTTCTTTTGGGTATTCTTTGGGCGAAAATGCCATTAAGTAACCATCCCATATGTAAAGTTTTGAGTAAAAAGACAGCAAGCCAACAATTTGTAAAGTTGGTTAATATTAAGGGTTTTTTATTTGTATGTAATATTTTGAGCAGACAATAAACCGAAGAAGAGTGTAGGTTGGTGATGTATTCTGTCTATCCCTTTAGTTTTAGCAAAAGGCTTTTTGGTCGGTAGGGTTGAAAATTACTGGTGATGCAGTACATGTAGCTTAAAGAGCACAACATTCTTGGTGATAGAAATTCAATGTCATTTTGTTGAGGAAAAAAACTCTGATGTTTGATGAAAAATTCAATTTTGAAAGAATATGTAAATTTCAATATTTTTTTTTTGTTCTATGAACAACTTTTCATTGTGATATTGGTTTCTAACACTGAATTTCTTCATAATTTTCCTATCTTTATTTTGGGTGAATTTCTATGAACCATCTTGATTTCTTTCGGTGAGAAGACTTTATATCTTATACTGATAGTTGTTTGGTGTTTTAGCGAACGATAACAGGTATTATGTTTAAATTGAAATTAATTAGGACCTTAACTTATCCAAAGTAATCTTTAATTCTGTGTTGTACTAATTTAAAAAAAAATGAGCAAATTTAGTCCAGTTGACCCTCTTCTTAGGTATTTATGTTAGTTTTAAGACACTGTATATAGATGTGTATTTCACTGCTTGGATATGTTATAAGTAGTCTAGTAAGTATAGAACTACATGATTATGGTAGAATTTAGTGTCAGTAGCATATAGGATTGATTAAAAGAAAGACCTGTAAATAGGCTGGGTTAAATATATTTACAAATGTAGTTAAACATGAAAACAAATAAAGGTCAATCTCTTTTTAGGCTAAAATGTGCAAACTAATTTTATCATTTTGTTAAAGAATTTTTAGAGATCAACTTAATTCATGTGTTTACAAATTATTCCATATTAAATATTTTGTATGATAGTTTTCAATTCATGATAATTGTAATATGAACTATTTTGATTTCTTCTGATTTAAGTATGGTATGAGTTATGGCAATGAAATTTCTTTATTTTATTGATAGATTGAATTGTCAGTGCATGTAATATACTCTTGTGACCAGACTGGAAACTAAAACCTGACAGTTTTTAAGAAATTTCTAATTAGCTGCTGATTTGTTATGTCTTTTGTAGGATTGTGCTTTCAAGGATTTTTATCATCCTGTTTGGAAATTGCAAGGAGAAAATTCTATGCACCAACTAAACTGGAAATGTTAGAGAATTTATTAGACTATTGTGAAGAAAATATATGTGTCAGAGACGAAGATGTGCCACCTGCATTGCCACGATTACAATTCAGACCAAAACAAAGTCCATACACATACAGACAACCTTCAAATTACCGAACGAAAATATCCAGAGATATTCGAGAAGAGACAATTGCAGACTTGCTAGATAAGACACAGAAAAATTCTGAAATTGAAGCATTCCTGCGTCAAGGACGGCGAATGAATTATGTTCCAAAGCCTGTACCAGATCTTACTTTTAGAAGTATAAGATCATACAACTCAGAATAGGTCCATCTGCTAATTGAAATTAATTATCATTTAAAATGGGTTACCTCCCTTCAATTATTGAACCAATGGCTGGAGAACTTGCTAAAAGCCGGCCAGTAAGTGAAATCTTTCTGATTTTGTCACATAACTTTTCTCCCTAATATTAATAGCTAAAATAAGTTTGAAGGAACCAAATTATTTTTGTTCTAGCCCAATTATTTTCAATTGATGGTTGGTAATCATGTATTTAAATGGTGGTCAATTTCAGAATCTGTATAAAGTATGGTTTGATGGAATACTTAATGTTTAATATTTAAACATGATTCAGGAAAGACTATGAATCATTATAGAGCTCTTTCTTATAAAGACTAGATATTATTTTTCATAAGCAGTTCATTCATAATAACTGTCTATTTTGTTATATTTACGTGTTGTTGTTTATCTGGAGCTTTAGTATGGAATATGGTTCAACTGCCGATAACTTGTTACACTTTATATACTCTTATAAAACCTTACACTGGTATTGACTACTGTTATTTGCACCACATGCTGTATAATGTGATTTGCAAGAATTAAATGCATTATTCAGAGACTTGCCCTTTTTAAACAGATGTGATACATGTATCTTTAAATAAATATTCAAGAATATGGTTATTTTACCTTATTTCATCCAAAACTGAGAAGTGCTAAACATTCAAATTTTGTTTACATTCTTTCAAGGTCAGATGCAGATAACTGATGTTGTTGGTTTACTTTAAATCATTGTTTAAACTCATCACTATCCCAATATCTTGATAAATTATTCTGACGTATTCATTGAACATGCACTAAGATACTAGAACCAGTTTTTTTGAGGGGCCATTTTGGTTCCATTAAAACATTCCCTTTGTTATATAAGTTTGGTAGGAAAAAAAGTATTATTATTACACTGAATAAAATATTGTGTTTTTATCAAATACTAAGTAAAAGTTTCTGTAGTAATACATTTAATCAAACTGAACAAATAGAAAAGCCTTAAAAAACTAAACTTCTTATTACATATGATCTGTATCATGGACACAACGCTGATGTATTATCTGACTGCTGCTCTATGGTAATATTTTGAAATGAAACAGCTAGCTTTCTACTTATGGGTACAATGAAACCATGCATAGTTAACAGAATTTTGTATTATCACCAAACTTTTCAATTTGTAGAAATTGTTATTTAAGCATCATATTTTCATCATTGTATCAATGCTTCAAAGGTTTTCTTTGAAAAATGCAAATGCTCTTTAATCACCACTTTTATATTTATGCCACAATGGAAGAGGGAGGTTTAGTGCGCTGTAAACCTAAATTTAACCCACCATATTATTTGAAATGCCTGTACCAAGTCAGGACCATTGCGGTACCAGCTTCTCCGGTGGTGTAATATCTATTTTGCTAGGTTTATTTCAGACTTGACTTGGTTATGAATCGGATTAGTGTTAGGTAATTTTGTTGTTACCCTTATTTAATAAAAATGTAATCTTTACCTCATTAATAACCATTTCTTATAGATGCTTTTAACTGGTGAGTTAGGAACCTATGCTCATAAATCAACAAGTTTATGTGACAAGACTTACAAAACCTATTTTAGATGATATTTGGCTGATTATTTATTGCATTAAAAACTAGTTATGCCCCAGCTTCTTGCACTTATTTGATATTAAATAGACACTTTTTGCATGAATTTTTTTGTTGTTATTTTTAAAAAACACTTTTGTTTACTGTATCTGAGGAAACATTCACTTGTAGGACTGAATTCAATACAATGCATTTATTTAACTTCATTTTTTGGATGGTTTTATTGCCATTGATTTGCTTACATATAATGTACATTGTGTATATTATATGTCAATGTTTTGAAATCTTATCAGTCTATCTGTTCTTACAGCATCTTCAGTGATAATGTTCAGGAGTCTGTCTTCCAATAGAGTATGTAACAATCTTCTGATGAACTTCCTTCTGTATATTTGTAGGTAACTGGACAATTGAGAAAGCTAGAGAATTCTGTCTGTTTTAGATCCAAATACCTTTAAAAATAATAAGAAAGCAAATTGTTTGGTAGAAGGTTTAAATATTGTTCAGTTCACTACCAGAGTTCATCAGGTAATTGTCATTTCAAATTGTGAACATCACTAATGATTGTGCTGTAATGTTGTTATAATGTATAGATTTTTTTTTTAAATTCTTTATAAAGTAGGCCTGCTTTTGTATTTATGTGTACTGGTATCTCATATTTTAAGAAAAGTACCTACTGGTTGATACATGTATTAAAGGACCATATTTCAAGCACAGAACTGAAGTCTTTGGAGAAGTTCAAACAAACATTTTCAAGACCAATCCAACAATCTAAGGGCTTTCTTCTAGAATGTTTTCTCTGACGTTGCTTTCAGTCTGGCACATTTACATGACTTAAATGTCAGAAGCTTGTTTATGTAAGGTCATCCTTTCAATTTAGGATGATAGAAAATGGAGGGAAGTTACTGTAAAAGTGGAAATTTTGCATGGGGGTTATTTTAACTGCATTTTTGGTTATAGAATAGACATGAAAGTCTCTTGTTAAGTTTAACATGTTCAATTTGGACTGAAAAATTTACACCCAAGCCAAACGTTTGACCCAAAAAATTGTAACCTCATGAAAATTATCATGTTTACAGTATTTCAAAATGGTTGATTTTATTCTTGTTCAGGAGAGAAGGAAATGCTACTTTTTGTATAGGAAAGTGGAATATTTTACAATGACAATTTGATGTGTGAGGGATTGGCAAAGATCACTAAGTATGTAAAGCTAGGTTAAAATGCCAAGTGCAATATGAAGAAATCAAAAGAAACTGATTAAATCAGTCCTTTGCTCAAAATTTTTCTATTTTCTGTTTAACATGTACTTGTACACATTTTAAGCTTTTATAAGTTCTTGAAAGATTTGTCAAATCACTTCAACAGTAAGCTTTTTTCTAAGGGAAAATATAGTTATAAATGTTATCTAAGAACATACATACATTTTTAACGAGTACAAGTAGTAGTACTGTTACCCTTTGTAATTATTTTGCTGGTTATTTTATACCAGTCCTTTTCTATCCATCTCTTCAGTTAAAAACTGCAACTTACCATGACACTTCAAAAAGTGATGTATGTTTCTTATAATATAGCTAGTTGATTAAATGATTTTTTAGTAGATGGTTTATATGAGTGTTTGCTTACAAGTTCTTTACATTTTGAAGACAATGTATTAATTTTGAAAAAGAAAAGTTTTCCGCTTATACTTATAATTATATTGAGGAACTTTTGCTCAATATTTAAAGCTTTAAAATGCCTTGTTCAGTGTTAATTGTTAATTGTGTATTTGGATAGGCTTATTTATTGAAAGCAACTTTTCATTCCTTTCAATGTAATTACATTCTTGAAGGGTCATGAGGCATGTTTGGTATGTAGTTGATTTACTCATGGGATGAGTAAAATAATTATTGGAATTAGGATGAATTCGTCATAATCGAAGTGATCTTCTTTGCAAATACCAAATGAAATTTCTCATTATTTTTTTGTTACAAGAATGTTGGGGAAATGGATGGGTAGTTTCAATTGTGCAAATATGGACAAAACGACCTCTAACTTGGGATAAGTGACATATCTTTCAATGAGGTCTTTTTACCCCTGTCCTCTTTTAGGTTACATCTGCCTCATATTGTACCTTACTTGAGATAAATATTGGGAGTATATGTGAACCAGTAATTAGATTATAAGTCACAAGGAAATAAATTTGATTTTAGAGCAGTGACCTGTGATCTGTTAAACAAATACAATACTTTAATTTAAGTTGAAAAGGCCATAGAGGATGATGCAAATAATGGAGGGGTTACAAAAACATGTTTTAACTTGAAGGTATAAAAAACGTACAGATACACTTACGGTTTTCTTTTTAGATGATCCTCTTCTACCTCAAAAGTTTTTTTTTTTTCAAAACTAACAAAACATGGATATTCTCTCATGTATTTAGACTTAATAAATGTTAATTAGGACAATCAAAATTTAACAGAAATTGTGTAAATGCTTATACATGTGTAACCTTATTATTAATTATTTGTGGTTATTTCCCCTGTTGGCAATTGTTTTTCTTTATATATATATATATAACTGTATAACCATCTAAATAATTCAGAGTCACAGAAGTTATTTTCTTTCTTAGTATGAAGGTCAATTAATTGATATATGTATTCATTTTTTTATTATGTAAAATTATGACAGAAAACTGAAATTTAGTAATCAATATGATAATGAAAGTGGAAATTAATCTTAAAATTGTTAGACATTTCATGGTTGTTTTATATAAACCTATAGGAATTAAATGCTACTTATATTTTTAATGTAAAGATTCCATGTGGAAAAGAATAATTTAATAGTTTCCTTGTTTCATTGGTTTTATTTTTTTATGTTGAAAGTTGAAGAATATATGATGGTATTGTAGGCACTAGATTCACAGTAGTTTGTTTTATTAGATGCATAATTTTTATAGTGTAAGTGCTGCATTGAAGTTGTTATTTCTAATTGTTTTAAGCATATATATCATTGTTGCTTTTGCATATTTTTATGCTAAATTATATATAATGTGTTATCAAATAAATAATATGTCATTTTTACTTTATTACCTTCATTTATTTGACCCTTCAGTGATTAAACAGTAGATTTTTTTAACCCCATACCTTGATAACTTATCTGTGGCATGGTGTCCCTTTAGCTTTGGCTAATATAATAGAAAATTGGAACAACATTAATATTCTTATTTCTTCTTGACCAATTATGGCCTTGTTTTTACCATTTTTTATAATTGCTGCAGCTTAATACAGGGCTGTTAGGCATTATGAATGCATAAGGTTTGGCAGAAGTTTGAAAGTTTGAAAAAAAACGATAGATCAAAGGAAAATGCTGCCAAATTAGCTTCAGAATGTATTAATCCAACACAGAATTCAGTTTCCTGTGGTTAGAGCACATGTTTGAGTTAGACAAAGAACTAACTGGCAAAAGAAATGGTGTGCATTTTACAATACGATATCCTGGTAGGTTTCTGTTAGTTTCTGAGAAAAGGAATGCCATTGTTACATAATAATAAAAATCTGTTGTCAGTGATTTTTTTTTTTTTTGTTAATTTGAAATAGATTGGAAAATTTGACCTTAATCTCCAGGTAGAAAAACGAAAAATGTAACTATGAAATATGTATTCCCTTTAATTAAAGACTGCTAGATCTGGATGTACCTTCTTGATATCTATTACAAAACTTAAATAAATTGATTGTGATACTCATTTAAAATACATTTTGAAAAAAATATACATTAGATATGAAGTTTGCTATCAAAGACCTAACATATCTGGTGAGCTCCACATCTATTCTAGACAATATTCCTATTAGTTATGATGTGTTGTGGTACGTACATTAATTGGGGCGATTTGACCTGTTGCCCCTTGAAAGGGAAACAACTCATAAAAACCGGAAATACGCAAAATTGACAACAAAACACGTCAAAAACATGACATTATGCATCATCTTCTAATCGATACGTGAAATTACCGGTTTCTCTCATTCTTTAAAGATGGATTCACAAAATCAACCAAATCAGCAAGGAGAGCAAGTTGCCTGGTGGATGAAATTTCTTGCCAGGGGCGTCGGAACAATTGGAGGAATAGGTAAAAACTTACACAAATTATAAGACGTGAATTTTCCGCATAAAGAAAAGCCTGCCTACTTAAAAGCTATTGATTCTTACTCGAGTGTGCTAGAGGTATAAAGAAGTAACCATCGTTCGAATCAATGATTAAATAACTGTATGATAATGTACGTTATGCCTGCCCTAAGTCAAGATTGAACGTAATAATGAAAAATCATTGTCAAGCACTAGCAGTGCAACGAATAATATGAGGAAGACAGAATCTTAAGTACCAGCAAAATATTAAAGACTAGGGTTCCTTTAAAACAAAGTAGACCATGTCATTAACCACCTATTTAGAATATATTTTCATCAGTGGGGATTTTTTGTACATGTATAATCTTCGATTTGGGGAACATTTTATGGTAAGGGACATTCCAGATACTTGTAAAATAATCTGTCAAACAGTTTTGGGATGCCATGAAATGCTGGGTTCAAGATTTCTTCAAATGGACGTAGAATTTACTTCAAAATGTTTGAGTAGTTTTGACAAGATAGCATACAATGTACATAAAATGTATTTGTACATTTCAGTAGGGGATATTTTGTATTCTTATTTTAGGGAACATTTATTAACAAGGGACTTTCCAAATATTTCTAAAATTATTGGTCAAGTAGGGTTTATCACAATCTCTTCAACCAGAAGTAGATTTATTTTTAAAAAATGTCTAAGTAGTTCTAATCAATTTACATTCACTTTTTCAAACATTTTGTCTGTTTGTTTAGGTGGTGTTTTTGACTACATGTATTTCAAAGCTTCAAAATACATGTATGTAATGTTTTGCTTGAATGAAAGTTTCTCATGTGGTTAGTATGAAGAATTTTAGAAGAATTTCTATACATTGAAGAGAGCTTTACTGGCTTTTTGCATCTATATTTATCCTGTTTGGGATCCAATTTATTTAACATTGTGGAATGCATATGCATGTGCAAGTCAACAATTGTAAATTCTGTAGTACTTTTAAACCCACAACCAAATTTATGATAGTTTGGATATAAGCTTCTTGCATGGCCACCAGACTTGCCCTGGTATTGCAATTTGTTATTTGGACTTTCCTTTTTTGCTACTGTCTAGATTGAGTTAGTAGCCAGTTGTGTTATTTTGTTAGGACCGTTCATGTAAATTAAATATAAAATATAATTGGCATTGAAAAGAAATAGATGAAATATGAGGTACTTCTAAAGAAGTAGAATTATACAAAATGTATAGGTTCAATTAAAAGTTGTTATTATATGAAGAAAGTAGTGTATTACTGGTACAAATATTCCCTAGTAATAAATGTCAAATCAAATAAGAGCACAGTTAATAATATACATATGATGTGTAATCCAGGTTAAAAGAAGCATACATGTATTTATAAATCACATGAAATAAATTGGTAATTTCACTCTCTGTTTTTCTTCCGCCATCTCCAGCATCATAACACTTTATTTGGAACCACTGATGATTTAGAATCACAAAGTTCATGTTGGTTTTTCCTTTTTCATTAAAATTATTCTTGCTTTCATACAACTGCAAATATTTTTTCTGTTGTATAATGGTACAATGTATATTAATATATCCTCAACCATATCAGTAGTTTCTCTGTCCAAAGACACTTGGTTTTTATGTGATAACTGCAATGTTATTCAGTTTATAAATTTTTTTGTCAAAGCACAAAAAGAAGGTTAGTATTGAATTTTGGATCATGGTCCCAACCGTTTTGGAATTAGTAGCCACTTTGATCATGGTCAAATTCTATCCTGTGTCTAATGTCTACTCACAATCAAAATTCAAGGCTGTATCAAGCTTGACTCATCTCATATGTAAGCTGCACCCTTAGAAGCATTTAAACAAAAAATTGAAATCAAAATCAAGCCTAATCAAACAAATAAAATTTAAAAAATTGTCTTCTTGACTTAACTTTGTTTAAAGTCTATGGTATATGTAAGCTAGCTTTACAATAAATATTTGAATAAAAAGTAAAGTTATGTGGACAATCATTCATGGCACTATGCTGTATGTCACAAGCTTATTGTGTTTTCAGATTCTTCGTATACATGTACATGTACGTCTTTGTACATTGTATATAGTTGTGCTTAAACTTGTCAAGACCACTATAATTCTTACGAAATTGTACTAAAGAATGTCACACCTCTGTGACCAAATAAGGAGCAAAACCATAGACCCACTTCAAGTCTTGTAAAATGTTTAATTGCTTTAATTACTCTTGTCCATTACTTCAACTGTATTGATAGTCATGACAGTTGCCCATGTGAAAATTATGAAAAATATCTCTTTCAGATTTCTTGTTATATGATTTAGTTCCGATTCAACTTTATTTAAAAAACAAACCCGTATTGGGTTACCATGATATTCTATCAACTCCATGCTCATACATAAAAAAGGAAAATATGGAAATCTGATCATGGCACTGGTGATGATATTACTTTCAAGTAGTTACCTGATTAAGCACTTTCTATGGACACACATGCTTACTTCCAAGACTTGTTATCAACTAAATATTGTACTGACAGTCAACCAGTTCATTGAAATACTACTTCATGCAAAACATTTAATATTCTATGTCAAAAATAAGACAATAATGGAAGTTTTTAAGCAGAGATGCATCTAAAAATTGTATTCAAACAAGCAAGAACAAGTTGTAGTAAACATGCCATTATGATGTATTCAGATACCTCATCCACTTGATTGTTACAATATTTCAGGGTCATTTCATGAACTCGTGGATTATTACAGTGTATCCATTTGCACCATAAAAACTGATTTGTTCAATGTGTGGTAGTTTTCCTTTCCTTTTTCGTCTACCCAGGACCTGACATTTTATGAGCAACTAGGCAGGTGTTTCTAGAAAAGCTGAGGAAGCCTACCCTACCAGTGCACCTGGTAACATGCTCCAGTTTTTAGTGCAGTCAGAGTTGCTCATTTAATTTGTTTCTTTGTATATATTATTTTAGTTATTTTATGTTCTTTTTTGTGTGTGTCTGTTTTCCATGTCTGGTCTTTGCCCAGGATTACAGTATTTTGATTTCTGCTAGAATCTTGGTTCCCTTGATTACTATGTCCTGTACATGTATATTTACTGGTATACAATGCCCTTATAGAACTCTTGACTTTTTAAAGTAATTTTCCCCAAACTTTTTCCCATAGCTGTAACATGACATTTGTTATTATGATGTACATTGAAATAATATGACGTGTGATGTGTTTTTTATTTGCAGTGGCCATGGCAACTGGAGTAGTCACCTGTGTTAGTTTCTCAGCAATTTGTGTATTAGCTGGAGTTCTTCAAATGTGAGTGAATATAACTTTATTGTGTTCTGCTACATGTACATGTAATTTGATTTTAAGAAGAAATGTTGTTTTGTTTTTGAGACAGATGTCATTTAAGTTTTATTAACACCAATAAAACAGAAAAAGAGTATTTGATAAAGCCTTCTTCACCTTTAAAGATGCTGTGCATTATAAAAATGTATGAAGTAAAATATTTCTTAAGTAATGCCATTACCAAAAAGATACATCAAGTGAAATGTATGCAGGAAGGATTGACAATTAGCAGAAAGCGTTTATAAGCCAGATGAGAAAACAGGCATTTTGCACACAAAAAAAAACAACAAAATAAAAACACAAACCAATCCTTGAATAAAGGCACCTTTTCAGTGTTCTAGGATTTTTTGAAAATTTTAGGTTTCCATAGGAAAACTTCAGATGAAATTTAACTTGACCAAATTAAAGTCTGCTTTCCATACTTTTAAATAACTCCTTTCAGAAATTCAAGCTTTGTACTTGCCAAAGGAAAAAAGGAACAGAATATAAAACTTTCCCATACCAATTATACTTTCCCTGGGTGACTGGAAAGTGGAACCCTAGAACACTGTTTTTGTATGTTTTGTTAAAAGAGATGTGCAACCAACAAGATGAGACAAGACAATAACTAGACAGACACTCAATACTTTGGCTGCAAGCAAAACAAATGTAATAAATGTTACTCTATTTTCAAGGTATGGACAATGTAAATTTTACAGCCCACCATTATGTATTGGGAGTTGGTTTCAATTCTGATGTTTTATTATGTTCTAGATTTATAGGTTTTGTAGTGACGGTATTTGAGGCACCATGTTGTTGTCAGTTTATTGACTTTGCTGATAAAGTAGGAAATTTTTCAGAAAATCGTCCATATTGGCAGAAAGCTGTTACATATTGTGTGTGAGTATACTACACGTAACTTGTACTACCTTTTATATGCTTTATTCTGACCAACCAAAGAAGAAACAGTGGTATATATACAGAACAATTACATGCAATAATAAAATGGTTCAAGTGGTAATACAGGGCCAGATCCAGACACTTCAAGTCTTGGAAAAGGAGGGGTGGCAGTCAAGGTTCACCAAAAAAAGGGGGTGCTAGGAAATTACTTGCCATTTTTTGACAATTTCACACCTGAAAATGAACAATTTTAAATAAAAATGGGGTGCCAACCTCTTGTACCCGTCTCTGGATCTGCTGTAGGTAACAATATAATGAGTTCAATTTAAATGTACGGTAAACACATAAGTTCTACATTAAATGTATGTATGTATAGCAATCTTGATTTAATATTAAAACCAACCCTTTCATTTACAATTCTATTGAAGTTACAAAGGTTATTTTTGTTTTATGTAATCATCATTATTCTTAATTTTCATAAGGAGATTGGTTTTTAGCTTTCAAATTAAATTTAAGATGAGTGCAACATGTACACCTTTCAATCAATACTTTAAGCACTATTTGTTTTAATAAACTGGTTATAATATCAAGAAAGCTTAACTAAATTTTCATGTAAAAAGTCCAAAGTACACAATTTTGAAATGAGCTTTAGTAAATTTGTATTAAAACGTTAACCTATAAAGAAAGCTGAAAGTTGAAACAGTGTTTTTGTTGTGAAAATTATAAGGTAAACTTAACTAAGCAACAAACTTTCGTCCATTAAGAATAAGTAATGAAATTTTCATGTGACCCTTTAACCTGTGGGCATTGAATAATTTTATTGTTATGCATCCACCATTTCATATTTTTTGTGTTTTCTACAATTTTACATGGGATCTGATTTTTTTTTATCTAGACATGTTTTCTTCCCTTTTAATAGTATAAGTTACATTTTAACTAGCTCACTAAAACCTATCACATTAAAAATCAGAATTTTATTACATTTACAAAAGTCGAGAAATTATTCAAACCACTTCACATAAAAGAGAATCTACTGTTGTGTAATACTGTATACATATGGTAGATTAAATGTTATATTACATAACTTGTATATTGAATATTATGCTTGATTTCAGGTTAGGCTTAATACCAATAATTTCCTGTTTTTCCCTGTCCACTGTATTCGGTAGTGGTTTAGTATTTGCAGCTGGTGCAGTCTATGGTTTAATGGCAATAGGAAAAAAGTAAGTGAAATATAAAGTCATATTGGTACTTGTGTATAATTGTATCATTTATTTATAAACCTGATATAATTTGTGTATATTGACAAAACTAAATAACGAAGAGTGTAAGGCTGTGATGCCCTAATTAGAGTGCAAGCAACCTATTCATGAAATGAGGTGCAGTTTTCAAATGGGTTTCTGATTTGTGTTCATGACTTTCTAAATTATTGTGTTGAGGTTGCAAATACATTTACGAAACTTATAAAGGGTTAACAGTTCTCAGTCAAGTGGGTAAAACAAAAAAAAAAAATATAGATCAAAATGACAAAATAAAGAAATCCAAAGACACACACACGGAACACCCATGGAGTCTGTAAGAGATTAGAATGATGCATATTGTCACACCTATGTAAGGCATGTTTCTTTTTCTTGAACATGTTATATGATATAACTTGGTTTGCAGCAGTTTAAGATTATCAGCAGCAAAGCTTTTTAAACATGATAAAATTGCCTAGAATCACAACTACTACATGTATCTTTGAAGGAAAATTATGTTATTTTTTCTATTACAGAGCTGATCGAGAGACCATGTTAGCCAAAGCCAAAGGAGATGATGTAGAACTGGGAACAACATTGTTAGACAATGAACAAAAAGTTGACTTACATGTTCCAGAAAGTCCAGGAAAATCATGACAAGGGTATTCTTAAATGCAGATATTTATAGAGAATAGAGGTTATATATAGACATGGAGATTCCACGTAAAGCATGACCATGACAGGTGATGCAGTCCCGACTACAGTCTATGAACTTTGAAATTTACACTGTTAAGGTTCTCCCTCAAATGAAATCTTGTTTAGACTACATTTCATTGTAATAAAACCTTGTTACCGTATGTAAGTTTAGTTGAGAACAAATATTTATGTATCATACATTCACTCATGCAAAGAGGTATACAGTATTTCACATAATTATGCACATGTTTATTATTATACATGTACCATTACATCATTCATATTTCATATCTAGTCTACATTATTGGGCATTGCATAGGTAGTGGTCAGTTGTGAAGATAATTTATTTATTTTATTTAAATACTGTAAATTGAGAAAAATTGTGTTGGGGATAGTAAAATTTCTAATGAAATGTCATCAAATGAGATGGTTAAAGTTTCCCAAGAAAAATGAAGAACTAAAATAATGTTTAGTGAAGAAATGTTAGAACCCAAGCAATAATATCTGAGTTTACAGTATGTGTATTAATTTTATATATTGGTGATTCAATGAAATTGTATTATGACTCCATGATTACACAGTAATTATAATCCTTTTTTATGGTGCACAAGTCAGGTCTAGGACTAATCAGGGGCAGATCCAGAAATTTTGAAAAGGGGGTCCAGGCTTTTATTTGCTCATTTTGGTAAAGAGAGACCCCCTGGATCGGCCACTGGCCAATAATATCTGTTGTAAAAATAATGCATATGCCACAGGTTTCATTGATTTTGCTAGATTATTATATAAGTTAATACTACAGTCTCTAATCATGAGATCTGTTACATATTGTCTTTGATATCCTTTGCTATTTAAAATCAGTGTATTGAAGTAACAATTATAGGAGTTTAATTTTAGAATCACATTTTTATTAAATAGTTTAATGATTAAAAAAATCAGAATCTTGGTTATGGATTGAAGCCATTAAAATTATGATTAATCAATATCTATTGAATGGAATTTTTTAAATACTAGTCTTTGTAAGAATCAGACAAAATCTGAAACATTGTCACAAACCCCCTATTTAACAGTACTCGTTAACTGTTTATGTTCCCTTTTGAAGTATTGACACTCATTTTGTCTTAATGTAATTTTTGGTAGAATAATAGATGAATTGATTTAATTGAATTGTTCATTTGCAGTGCATTTAAAAGTAAAACAAAACTATATAGCAAACATGGCCTGCATTTCTTAATTCTGATATAAAGAAATAGTGAAAATACACTGTCAAAGTGGTGGATTTTTTCCCAGGTGTAAATCCAGAAAATTTGGAAAGGGAAGTTCCAGGCTATTATTTGTTTATTTTTACCCAGATTTTGGACATAAACTTTTTCATTAAAAGAGGGGTTTCAAATACCTTAAACCCCCACTTTGCAATTTGGATCCACCCCTGACCATCTTTCACTCACTTCAGGTCTTATGTTCAGTATCAACCTGTCAATTATGATGCTTTAGTACTTCAGAATCTTTTATAATCTGAAACTATTTATCTGTCCTTAATATGTTTGTTTTACTTGCAATATTTTATCAATATTGGTATTTAGTTCATCATAATTTTCTGGTTGATTATGTGAGACAGGTTTCACTTTGTATTATAAAAATTGCCATAATCATCACACAGCTACTATAATCCTACCATAAGTTATATGTTTCCATTCAAATGAATAGAAACCTCACATATGTATTACAATTGTAGATGATACGTACTTAAAAGTTGGGTGTTTTACTTACTGAAGAAGTGTGTATACTATAGACAATGGTGCAATATTAGTTTAGGGAATATAATCTGCTCCAATTCAGAAATAATTACCTGCATTAATAGTTTATGAAATTGGACTTTTTAATCAAATGTGATACTAATGTTGAATTCTGCCTAACTATTGACAAAGACTAAAAGCAACATAAATGGTTTGTTTAGTGCCATAGACCATGTATTATCAACAGCAGATTCACTACAAAGGGACCTTACTAAAGAATTTGATCTCATGAAAAAATATGGAACCAGTTTTGTACATCTTTTCACTGTAATATATTTTACCTTGTTTTATCTTTCCTTCAGGGAAGTTTTATTGGACATTTACTCCTTGTATTATTTCACAAATGTTTGTTGAACTTTTTTTATACCCCACCTGGTGAGGTATTATATGATACCCTTAGTAAAGTTGTGAGTCCTTCTGTCCCCTGAAGCTATCCAGATTGAGAATGGATCAATAAATATTTTTTTTTAACTTTGCACAGTTGTTTAGTACCATTAAATTAAAGAGTTTAATTTTCAGCAAAGTCCAAAATATAGTTTTGAAGATAATTTCCAACATTTTACCACCCCCATTTTTTTCACTGTAACGTTGCAGGGTATCACTTAATGTTCCACTAATGCCCCACTGTTGTCTTCTGACCTAGTCCTTAGAACTTTACAAGTGGATGTGTCATGCTTATACCAAGAAGACCTTAATATGACCCCCTTGCCTGACCTTTGACCTTATGGTCATTTTCATATACTTTTTAATTAGATCTTGAATATTTGGAATGTCATTGTATCTCTATGGATTAGTGTACTGTATATCACAATGATGACTATCATGTGACCTTGTTATTTTAAGTTTAATTTATTTTTGTTATTTATTATTAATAAACTAAAATAGTTGATTGGCATGTACTGTAAAGGCATAAGGGAAGGATAAACATGATTTAGTGAACTCTAAAAGTAGAAATAGAGGGATTTAATAACTCTAAATCTAAATGACAACCTTCTTTCATAGTTACCTTATCTAAAATGTTTGGAACATAGTCACTTATCTGAATTGGTTTTTGTGTACTGGTTAATTTTACATTTTTTAAATATCTAAAACATGGTCTTTTAAGTCTGAATTATTGCCGAATAAAGGTAGTTGTTAAGATAAGTTTAACTTAATATTTAAGTTTTTGTATGTCATGGGCAGATCCAGATAAAATTAAGAAGGGGGTTTAAGGCTATCTCAGTTTGCTAAATTTTTTCCTAAATAACAAAATTGTCCAAAAAAAGGAGATCCAACTCCTGGCCATACCCCGGATCTAACTTTGTCTACAGGTTCACCTGTATTTTTGCTGCCTATTATGGCATTGGTTTTTTTTTGCAGCTCCTTATGAAAAAGAGATTGAATAATTAATGCCAATTATGATGTCTGGAAAATAGGCATTACTGTCACATCGACATGTTTTCATTCTTAATTGTTGCGTTTAGTTTGTTTATGTGAGGGATTCTTGATAATTGTGTATATGTTATATTGTTGATAGTTATGTATTAAGTTTTTAAATAGTTGATGTTTTATTTCTGTTTGTGTATTTTTTGGGACATCACATATTGTATAAGAAAACTTAATCAGATAAGAGAAATGTCAAAGGGTCTTTAAGGGTTCCCATACCATTGTTAAAGTTATTTACATTTACAATACTGGTTCTGATTTTATTATTTAGCCAAATTAGGTTGTGTCTTGGATTTTGAACTTTTTTAGTTTATTATGAGTATTCCTGTTGGCTTTTACCATTGTAGGAGTACTAAAAGGCCTAAATTTAATGAAAAAGGGATTTGAGTATTCACAAACTTGTGCCTAAAGTGAGATAAGAATTTTCCTTCTATATATATTTCTCTTATCAGTTGTAGTTTTTCTGAGTATTCTGAACTTAAGTATAAAGAAATTTTTACTTATTTTTTTTCTCTATATATATTTCCTTCATTACTCCAATAGAAGAGTGTCAGTTACTCAAAGTATTTTGGTACCACAGAAGCTGAATGGTGTATAGGTTATTGTACATTTGATAAAGGGGAATATTAAAATACCAGTCTGATAGGTAAACTCTGTTATTACTAAAAAAACAGAAAATCCATACAACAAATGGCAACATCAAGGCAAATCAGCATTTTACACATGTTTGGGTATGATATGGACACACAGTTGAAGACTTTTTTGAAATGTGTGGCTAGGATTAACATATTTAGTGTATTTCTTTTTTTTTTATTTTCACATATAAATTGTTCATATCATCTGTACTGTTTTGGCTACTTGTTTTACCAATTTTGACTGGTGGCAATTAATTTGATGCTGCCCATTTGTGTTGAAAAATACTGGAAATGATTAACCATAATTGAAGCAAGAGGTTTAGGGCACTATTAAACCTGGTTTTACCCACATTTCTTTTAGAAATGTCTACCAAGTCAGGAACATTGCAGCCTTTCTACCTTGATATTGCTATTTGTTATAGAGACTTTATTTTTAGACAATTACTTCTGACTACTGTCTAAGATTTCATCATTTAGGTGATTTTGTTCGTTACCCTTCTTATTAATGGAAGAAAATGTCAACATCTATAAAATCAGTACTGCTAGAATTATGTGGTTTAAAATGTGGCAAACATAAAAACAATTCTAATTCAGATTACAAAACTTTAGTATTACTAAATGGTAGGATTAATTTCCATGACTCTTTTAAGAATTACTGCCCTAGCAATTTTTATTTATAGGTCTTTATGCCCACCTCAATCAAAGTTGGGGGTATGAAGGAATCATCCTGTCTATCTGTCCACATATTTTGCAAAACCAATCAAGGGACTCTGATAAGATTTTACAGGATGGTTGTGCATTTACTGTAGATAGATATGTATGAAGAAATGTAGTTATTACTGGAGGAATCTGAAAGGAGATAATTAAACTCAGGGCTTTACCTGTTAAAACCTTGCAAGCCCAACTCCTCCTAACCTGCTTATGGGGTTTTGATGGAAATTTATAGGAAAGTTAGGCACCATTTGTGTAATGCGTATAGAGAAATAAAATTATTTTTGGCGGCCTCCAGGGAGAAAAAATCGAACTTATGGGTTTTTATTACAAATTATTATTGTCAATGAGCTTCACAGGGAGATTATCTAATTTAGGGTTTTACATGAACAATATTTGTAAGCTTTACTCCTCCTAAACCACTCAAGAGATAATGATTGAAATTGTAGATTTGTGTGAATGCATACTATTTTTGTTCAATGCATAAAAAGGGAGATAATTCAACAAACTTGGCTTCATTGAAAGCAGAGCTGCATCCTATTCTCTTTGTGAGCTTGCTCACAGTATTTTAAGTTGAACCTTGGGAGATTTTGAAGACTAAATGATTTGACAAAATCATTAATTTTTTTTTCATTAATGAAACAGAATTATTAAATTGGTTCAATCCGTGGTAAAATATATTCGCCCTACAAATTATTCCTTGAATACATGTAGGGGAAAAGTTTGTCATATTTTAATGTTGTCTTTAAATATAGACGTCTTTTCTGTGAATTCTATAGAACATTCTTAACCTGAATCATTGTTAGCCAGGCACTTCACATTTGGCGCATTTGCTCATCCGACGATACCACCAACAAACCTTTAGATGAACTCTGTGATCATTTGTTATCGCGTGGCTATAAATCAACAGATATAGATCGGGGATTTGAACGTGCTAACAACATCAGCCGTAAAGATCTCATTGAGTACAACCCTAAGAAAAAGAACAAAAGGGTTCCTTTTGTGCTTACATACCATCCAGCCTTTGGGAAACTCTCGCAGCTACTGTATTCAAATTGGGAAGACGTTCAAAAACATCCTAAGGTCTCAAAGCTCTTTCCTGAGGCCCCGGTCCTGGCATTCCGTAGACCTAGGAGCCTAAGAGATGCCCTAGTAAGAGCAGAGATTTCATCTCAGCCCAAACAAAATACAACGGGCCAGTGTCGACCGTGTGGAGATAAAAGATGTAAAACCTGTAGCCAGATACTGCACACCAAAACGTTTAAAAGCTACTGCACTGGTAAGAAATTTGCCATTTTTTGCGACGTGACTTGAAAAACCGAAAATACCATATACCTTCTCCAGTGCCGATGAGGTATGCAGTACGTTGGCGAAACAGAACAACGTTTCAACAGGCGTATGAATGGTCATCGCAGTGACTACACATGCAAACCAGACCTCCCTCTAAGTCGCCATCTTAGGTCCGCCGGACACACCCAGGAGGATCTCCATAACATTGTTGTTGCGATCATAGAACATCATAAAAACTGGTCAACATGTAAAAGGGTGTCTCGGGAAAGCTTTTGGATGAAGGAATTACAAACAACTTCTCCAGATGGAATAAACGAGAAAAAATCCATTTTTAGGTCTTGGTCTAAGGCTTGTACAGCACTACAGGTCTCAGTATCGTATTAATTTTCCCATAGACTTCTATAATGAAGTGCATATTTTTAGGATTTTTTAAAAAATATGTAAATTGATTCAATAAAACTTTCACTTACGTAGCATTTCTAAGGACATGTGAAAAAATAATTTCCCGCAAAGAAAATGGGGTGAGTCCACGAAGATCGGACAGAAAAGTAGTCTCGAACTATAAATAGCCATTTTCCCTACTTTCACTTTCGTTTTGCACTCACCAAACCAACCTTTTCAGTGGAACATTTTTATGATATTATGTTAGATTTTCTTTTAAAAAAGTTCTTCATCTTACAGTGTGATGTTTGCTCTATTTTATAAGTCATTGTTCATATCTTTTGAGAAAATATTAGTTTGTAGAGAGGCAAAAAGAAAATGCACTATATTTTTATAGCATCCATGTTTTGACGTACACCCACTCAGGGATATGCAATACGATACTGGTACCTACATGCTATACATCAATATGCCGTACTACTGTACTTTACTCTTTTTTAAAATTGTTTTCCACAGTTAATTCTTATTTTTAATTTTGATAGAAAAAATATTCAATGTTAATTTTACCATCTTCTTGTGATGTTAAACATATCATATAACCCTTGCTAATCTTTTGATTTGGACTGTCACATAAACACACTCTAAAGTTTCAATATAATGAATAGTTACGTATTTTTATTTCAATGAACTCAAAGAATGTTAATACAGGTACATTTTAATACAATGGTCTATGACCGGGTTTTCTATTTACATCACAAAGAAACTATTTTACATGAAAAGACGGACAAACACAGTGTAAAGTCTGATAAGACAGGAATATGTGCAGAATGTAACATTGAACTCTGTCTTGTTTCAATAAGATTGTCATTAGGTGAGATGGTACATTTCTTATAAAAGGCAGTGAGTTTCTTTAGATTTTATCACGCATTGGTTGAGAAAGAAAAAAAAGTCGTTAGAGAGATAACGCAGTTAGAACAAGGCCTCATTGAAATATCCAATATTTCCTTGTTGAAAATAGCTACTAAAACATCCATGAGTTGTAAAATATAAATATTGTCCAATGCATCTATTGTGAATATACTTTTATAACTTCTTGTTTAAAAGATCGAATCCATAAGTTAAAACTTGAAGAATATTGAAACTGTCATATTCACATTTGGTGAAGCTGTGTAAGTTCCTTTTCCATCAAACACTCACATCCGCAAGTCTAGTTTGGGTTTGATGGTTTCTAATTTGGCTAATTTTTGTCGGGCGGTTTAATCTAGTGTTAAGTTCTTCGATATCTGTTGCCTCTCTCTTTAATCCCAAGAACTGTGGATTTGTTTTCTCCTTTTCGATCATCGTTTTATTATCACTTGTGTTTGTAATACCTTTACTAGCCACCGTTGGCTTTCTTACTCGGTTGACCATGTCATCAAATTCATATCTTGAGAGATTGCGGAAAGCAGGTGCCCGTGGAATCATACATCCGTAGTTTTCATCATATTCAGAATACTTCAATACTCCCAATTTCAAATCGTGACTATCTTCTTTCTGACGTAATTGTTCTAGAGAAGGATATATAGCAGAATGTCGCATCATCAACGTTTGTGGGAAACCGCTGTATATGTGTTTTATATCCCGAGATAGAATTTTATTGAAAGATGTCTGAAATTCACCCATTTTATCGTCTAGACTTCCTACACCACCAAAAATATCCAAGCAGTAAGTGTTTATGGCACTCCAACGAATTAAATATTTAAAATCACTACATTACAGTAATCGATTTAATTAATCTGCCAGTTTACAAAAGGTATTAAAATACTTCCTATGCTTCCTGACAATCATATAGGTTTAGTTTATATGTATTAGTACACTGTGATCAAGGCATTGCCACTACTGTTAAATAGTCTATTCTCTAAATCTCGGTTGAGAAACAAGATTAACGAATGAACTTTCAATCTACCAACGAATGCGAACAATAGATCAATTTATGGCGATACACATTTTGGTAAATTAATCCCTTTAAAGTAATTAGAGATCTGTAATTTGATTGTTAAATACGGTTCATGTAAATTGAAGTGGTTCTTTGGGACGGCATGCTTCTTTTTTGAAATGGAACGAATGTGTATTGTTCATTTCTTGACGGTTGTCCTCATTGTTGACACTTCGGATCAACAAGCAGAGTAATTTATTATATTGGTAAAATTGCTATTAAGGCCGTTTTTGTAACAGCTTATTTCATTAAAATGATTTTAATGATTTGATCTGCTGTAGTGTGTAAACATATTTAGATATAGAATTGTCGCTAGTAGCAAATACATATGACAAAAGGAAACAAATTATAAAAGAAATTCGTATAAAACTTTAATTTCTAATCTTTGTGTCCCAAAGGTTGCATTTCTACTGTTCATTTCTGTTATTTATTACTTTTGGGCAGGTGACACATTTCGAACAAACGAGTTTAAAACCTAGTATAATGAAGCCAAATTCTATAAAATATATTCTGCGGTGAGAATTTGTGGATTTTTAAAAAGTAATACTCATTTACATCTTCCTATACTTGGCGATATACAACAATGTACACCAATGACAGGATGACCTTTAGCATTTGATTCCAAAAGGTCTTAAACATTTTTGCATCCTAAATGGAAGATCCACACGAAGAAAGTGAAAGGTCCCCAATTAGAGTAAAAGTAAATTATGGTAGATAAATGAAACTTCAATAGTCCAGCATTCCAGACCTCGGACTACCACTAATTTGAACCTTTGAAAAAATACGTCGGCGTCAGTCCCGATAAAAATGTTTAGTTCATACTCTTACATCTCCATGACTCCATTTAATCAACTTAAATATGATTTTTCATATAACCTTATACTTCGATCTTATGTACAATTCACTTTGTCGCCAAATGATTAACCTAAGCATAATTATACTTTGATCATTTTCTACATTTATTCCTTTTTCAGAATTGACATCATTTTGATCTTTATTTGATGTGTCTTGTATCATTGATTTGATCATCTATCCTACATAATACCACAACCTAGATGAGCTGTTCTGTACAAGATCTGTTTTGTTCGGTAAGACCTGCAAACTTGTATCATCATATATATCGGTCAATCTAATTGTGATTTCTGTATTGATGATATCAATACACCCTTGACTTAAAAGCACTTTTGATAGTACGAGTATCCTTAATCTACAAGGAAAGTCCGTGTACAAATCGCAGACAGGACAGACACGGTCTCTTTAATTTCAAGTTCATTTTAGGTAGATCTAATGCTAGTAAACATTGAAATCAAATTAGGACTATTCAGAGATAATACATCATCAATATAACGAAACCGACAGTGAAAGACTGGCCTATATCTACCTACCTAGTCCTTGTTATGCCCGAGGACACATAGGGCAAGGACTAGTAGTCTCCATTCATCTCTGGTGTGTGCTTTTTTTCCAAATCTCCCCAGCTGTAACCATGCTCTTTCATCTCTGCTTCTATACCGTTCCTCTCCATGTTTGTTTTTGGACGTCCCTTTTTTCTTCCCTTCTGGTGTCCATTTAGTGCTACTCTGGCTAAGTCATCAGCAGGTTTTCTTAAAACGTGGTCAATCCACCCCTTTTCTTTTTAAAAGTACATGTCAGACCATGTTGGTTGGTGTAGCTCCGTGTTAATGATCTTACGGGATCAAAGTGTCTTAATTATCATTCTCAATCATCCGTTATGGAAAGTAGAGAACTTTCTGATGTCTCTCTCCAACATTCTGCTCCATATAGGAGAACAGAGAGGACACAGCTGTTGTATATCTTTATATTGCTTGTCCTACTGATAACAGGATTTCCAGATGTTCCGGAGTTTAACAAATACACCTCTTCCCTTTTCTATTCTTGATTGGATATCTTTGTTAGCACCACCGTCAGATGTTACAGTGCTTCCTAGGTATATGAATGCCAGAGAGCATTCTGGATGGTTTCCATTTACTTCAGTATCAGGAGGAACTCTTAGGGCCATATCACTTCGGGTTACTTGGTGTTGATGTTTAGACCTATTGAAGCTGCATTGTACAATTGTTGTTTTGTCTTTCATGTTTTTCTGTAGATGCAGTTAGGCAAGATCAACTGCTTAATCTAAATCTTCTAGATGTGTAAATAAGGTCCATCTAATATCGCGGTGTTTCCTTCACTTAGGCTTGATCTCATAACCCAGTCAATTGGTATTATGAAGAGGACAGAAAACATTACACAAGGAAACTGGTGTCAGTTGTGTTTCCAACGAAGAATCTAAATTCTGCGTAAAAAGTTGGATAAGTTGGACTATCTTCAATGGAATACCATAATCCCTTAATACTTACCATAAGCTGTTTCTGTTTATGAAATCGAAAGCTTTTTCAAAGTCAATGAAATTTATTATCAGTTGTCTATGCCATTCTGTTGATTGCTCGATAGTGTTTCTGAGTACAAATATTTGGGCACAGCAGCTCGTTCCTTTTCTAAATCCTGCTGGTTCTTTTCTCAGTTGATTGCCAACAGCAGTCTTTATTTTCAGTCTATCTGAACACTTAGTTCGGTATTGAGTGTAAGGTGATGCCTTTCCAGTTGTTACAGTTAGAGAGATCACTTTTTTTGGTAGCTTGATGATGTTACCTTATGTCTTCCAGGTTCTTGGTATGGTTATACTTTGTCAATTTTTTTTGGAATAGTGGAAGTAATATATCAGCAGTTAAGGATGGATCTGCTTTAAAAATTTCTGCTGATAGCTAGCTTATCTTTTCCAAGGGCCTTGTTGTTTTTCAAACTTATAATTGCTTTCAATAGTTCTTCCTTGGTTGGTGTTTCTAAATTGATATATAAGTCTGTCTTAGCCTCTGTAATATCAGGTGTTGCTTCAGGGTCAGGTCTTTTTAGAACTCTTTGAAATGCTCCATCCATCTTGTTTTCTTTTTTTTCTGATTTCAATAGTGTGCCTTGTTTGTTCCTTAATGACATATTGAAATTATTTCTCTTTCCACATAATTATTATTATTTGTTATTTGGATTACATCCCCCATTCTCTGGTCAGAAGCGGTCTTTTAAGCTTCTTTTGCCATGTCTTCCACAAAGTTTTGCCGATCTTTCCTGGTGGGTTTCTTTACTACCTTGTTGATATTGGAGTATTGTCCCTCCAATCTGTCTTAAATTGTTTTCTTTTGTCAATAGTCTTCCAAGTTGATCGTGTGATCCACACTTTTGAATCCCAAAGACCTTCTCACTAGCCTCGCTGTATATTTCTTCTACCTGATATCAGTGTTCCTCTACCAAGTCTGAGTCATCCCCATTTCTATTTTCTAACAGCTGATATCAGTTTCTAAGTTCTGTGTTGAACTCGTTCGAACTTATTCTATCTTTAACTTATCAGTGTCATACTTTTTCACTCTGTTTGGGATGTTGACTTTTGACGTTTCAGTTTGATATAAGCTGTGACAAGATGGTGACCACTTCCTACATCGGCTCCTTGCCTTATTCTCACATCTTGAAGGGACCTTCTCCATTTTCCATTTATCAATAGTGATCAATCTGAGTTGATGTTCTTCCTCATGGTGAAACTCATGTAAGTTTATATCTTTGTGTGAAAAAAAAATGTTCCTCCTACGACAAGATTGTTAATTCCACAGAACTCAAGCAGATGTTCTCCGTTCTCATTCATACTTCCACAACCATGTTTCCCAATTATTCTCTCAAATCCATTACCGTTGTCACTTAGATTAACGTTAAATTCTCCCATTACGATTGTGATGTCATATGTTGGAACGTTTTTTTTCTATTTCTGCTTGTAATGTTTCACAGAATTCCGTTTTGGCTTTAGCTTCGTTTGTTGGTGGGTATACTTGTATGATTGTTGTTTTGATTGGTTTGGTGTTATATCTCCGTTCGGTAGTAGGATAATATTCTATCAGTGATTTTGAAGCTTGTTTAATATGGAGTTTGATGGCCACTCCTCCTTGATGTTTGTTGTCCTGTCTTCCAGAGCTAAGTATTGTTTCTCCTGTATGGGTCGTGTTCTTACCAAACCCTGTCCATCTACATTCACTTACGCCTATTATGTGTAGCTTTTTTTTTTTTTTTTTTTTTAATTTCATTTCACGTAATACCTGAGCTTGTTTTCGTGTTTCATACATAATATGAACACTCAAATCCTAATCCGAGTTTTATTCTCGTATTCAGGATACTCTTTGTAAGATCAGCTTCCATTAGGCTTTCACAGATCCCAGTCATATGTGCAGAGTGTTGCTGGTATTCTGGTACATCCGAGAATATTCGAGTTTTTTTTCTAGTCCTTGTTTCAGTTTTTTCAGTTCTTAATCAGCTTTGTTTTACGGGAAGGGGAGATTGCTACCTTGCCCAACCTCCAACCTGGTGGACCAGGGTGATTTGTGTATGGTTTCCTTCCACTAGATAGTGACCTTACCAGGCTTACGAACGCTATCAGTCCGGTAATTTTATTTCGGAGTGTTCTTCTCTTTGACGAGTTGCCTGAACTAGGCTGTAACCCTCTTCTAGCCGCGTTTTCTGTCGGGTTTCTCTCATAGCCTTTAACAAAGTTTCCCACAAGGCAGTAGTACTATTTGTCCATAGCTGGGAACCAGGTTTGCAGACATCTTTATTGGCATATCAACACACCGGTGGGCCATGCGCATCATGCATTTAGGGGCCTATAGTTTCCTTCGAGACCTTGTGATTTAGCCTGGGACCGCAAGGTACCCAGTTACTATCTACCAACTCGAGGAGGATCCCATCTCTGGGTCACATGGGTCTTACTGCATGACGGTCTTTAATTGGTAGAGAAGAGTTACACACTCATCTTCCTTTCCGCAGAAGGCTGCTATGATGAGACTGAGAGTAACAAGCACAGACAAGCACACACACAGTCATTTGGTTTGACACTGGGCTATATATACGTAATTTTCCATTTTCTGAAATAGCCCATGTAAAAACAGTGCGCCTCTTTTTTTCTAAAGTGTCCTTGTAAAAGCCATGCTTCATACTAATATAGCAACAGATCGGCAAAGAGAAATGAACAATTTGTTCCCATAGACATTCCAATTGTCTACTGGAACATCTGTCCTGCCAAACACGTTGTTGACCAGGAATTCAAACATTTTAACAACATTAGACGTTTCACAAAATAAGCGTTAGTATTCTGTACATTATACTAGACAATCATATCTTCTACCTCCTGTCTTATAATGATAAAAGCATCGGTGAATAAGATCACGAAGAACCGACTTTAGCTTGTCATATGGAAGTGTGGTATACAAATAATTACATTTTAATTAGAAAAAAAGGACAAGTTTGTATATTTACTATTAAATGGTGAGGCTACTAGAGGATAGACACTCCTGTAGGTCTTAGCTATAGTAGCCTAAGTGTGCTTATTTGACCATATTTGAGAACTTGTTAGTTAATACCGTTTGGGCCGGGTCGATCAACGGTCAGTTTGATCAATTATTGCAGACAGAAGTTTTTTTCTGTAAAAGGGTTACATTGGTCTTACCCCCGGGACACTACACTGATACCCCATACTACATTAGTCTTACCCCCGGGACACTACACTGATACCCCGTACTACATTGGTCTTATCCTCGGGACACTACACTGATACCCCGTACATTCATTTCCTACTTAAATCGACTAAATCAAGAACAATGTAATTCTATGTCAGTGATATGATTTTCTCATCACAGAAGTGCAACAATTAACCGAATAAAAACTATACTAGGAAGAAGGAAGCAGTCAACCATTTAAATCTTAATGGGGGTCTAGGATTTAATTTGAATTAAAAAGGCGGGACACACCAAATACATACAGTGAAAAAGTAATCAGGACGGTGCAGGCTCTGAAAAAAAAATCGCAGGATGCAGATGCAGACTGTATAATTTATGGCTGTTTTTTTAAGGGCGTTCAAGCGCGAAAAAAATCCATGATCTTATTTTACTCGAAATAAAAGGACAGGATCGAAATTTTAATCTAGCCCTCCCATATAGATTTCAAAAAATGATCGCTCCCTAATGCGGTCAATAAATGTATCCGATGATAATATTTTTAAGCGAATTTTGTGGGGTTTGATAGGCGTGACTGATATTTTGAAGTGAAAATGATATATTATTGAGGATGGGGTCAGACACATAGTGGTGGGTGGTGGTCGCCGAGGAAGCAACAGAAAATGTGGCAAAAAATTAAATCAATTGTGGAACCGGGGAAGTCCCATCTCATAAAAACATATACATTGCAACTTGGTATTTTACCAGCCGAAATATGCTTTTGAAGCTCAAATTTTATATATCACTGGAAAAAAGACTCCCAAGGGGCCCCCATGAATTATTTCACGTGTCAGACAGCTCTCGCGAGATCAGATTGTGGGTTTGCCTGCAAACAGCAATGACAGCAGCTGAAGCAGTGTTAAATTATATTTACAGGTGATTTATCATATCGATAAGTGAAGTCATATAGAACGGAACTACCTGCATGAATTTCATCACAAAGCTCTAATGAGTAGAAATTTAACCATGATCGTATGGAATGAAGGTAAAATCGAATCTGCTTATTTCCCGCCAAATGTCATTTTCGCGGTCGTATACTAATATGGGACTACAAACATGTACGACATAATTTATTGATTAACACCAACATTATTGCAGTGAAACCTTTTGGTTAAGCACGTAGAGTTGTCTATGCTTTATATTAGAAACTCGTAATCAAATTATTTGAACTGTTTGCATCGAAACTCACGCTAAGGGAGATAATTCAATTCAATGTCAGTTTCCCCATCTAGTCGTTTTAAGCACAGTAAATTGTTGTCTCGCTACAGAAAAAAAAACAAGACCCTAGAAAATGACTTTCCATTATGTCTTAGGTAAGCTCACGTATAATCTCCAATCTTTAATTGCCTTTAACTTATTTATTTTTTCGATGCAGCATATTTTAACACTTAAAAGTCTTGACTTGAGATTTTTGCTTGCCGTTACTGGCATTTTGTAAAGTGACTACTTCTTGTAATTTATATCTTGTATGTACACAACACTGTAGGTTTTTTATAAACTGCTTAGTGATTACATTAAAACTGAAAGCCATTGAAGTTCAAATTTTCTCAGAGTTGTTTCACTGCAGGGGCAGATCAAGGATTTTATGATGGGGAGGTGTAACTACGAGAATCAGTTTAAAAGGAAATAAGGTAATGACATGTTTAATGAACGAATATGATAAATTGCCATAATTAATACAATATTTAGTAGATAAGTTTTTTGTTTTGTTTTTTTTTTTAAAGGGGGTGGGTGTGTACACCCATAGAACCCTTGCCTGGACCTGCCCCTGCACTGATAGAATTTTAACATGCCACTCCATAGTATTTGTAACTTACTGACAGTACTACATCACATTATGTCAGATTTCAAATTTTATGCCAGTGCTTACTTTAAGGTTCTTGATCAATCGTTGTAACATTCATTAGTAAAGGAGTTTCTCACTGGCAGTTTTTGTAACTATACTCAACGACTTGGAAGGAAATGAAGCAAGTCGAAAAAAGGTATTGGATCTTCAATCTCTTGAAATTGTGATAATGATTTAGACATATTAAATCAGTTCTAAAATTGGGTAAAATTTAATTTCTGGAGTTACTGAAAAGGACGTGACCAAAGTGAAGTACAGGGTGATTAAGGTTTGATGACTACATTTATTTCCACAGTAAGAATGGCAAAAAATGTGGGACACCACAGCGACATGCTGTAGGTTGAACACTGTACTCAGGTTTAGTTGTACTTGCATGTAGATAACAAGGAATGGTAATTATATAGCTTCATATCCTTTAGGAAGACATCAATTAAAAGATTCATTCTGTAGTAACAATTTCAAGAAAAAATATGCTTGTTTCTATTCTATTAATCAAATAGATATGTTAAAAAATTTTGTTCTTCCAGATGTTGCAGCACATTCACCACTGTGGCCAGTGTTGTTGATTTTGTCTAATTCCCAAAACTTACTGTATATTTGACAATGGTGCCATCTCTGTATGGGTTAGCTGTAAAGCAGGTTGGGAAAGTTGTTGGATGCTCTTCTATAGAGTCTTTGCATCTACCATTAGATGAGTCTACACTTAAGTTGGTGAGACACGAAATACAATATACATGTACATGAATGTTGTTGATTCAACATTTTTCAAGTCAGTGAAATGTTATTGACATCACCAAAAAGTACATTTGTATGTGTAGTAACTTAATATAGGAAGTATGAATTGATGTCAGTGAAGTTATTTAACATAATCATTTACTGCTAGTTACGCCAAATAAAAAATTTGTGTTGTTTTCAATCGTCCAACCAACTACAGTTTTTACTGTCGACCCTAACCTTTTTTTTTGCCAAAATGAAAAAAATAAACAACCTTACCCACTTAGGATATTCTGGATTATTTTCATAAATATTCCTCACCACACTCAGTACTTACAACAGTAAACTGCAATGGTTGCATACTTGCTGTTGTGGCCGTGAGACAACTGAAAGCCTGTCCGTGCTTGCTTTCTGTTTGTGATGATTGTCTAGTGATCATTTGTTATAATGCTTTCACTGAGAACTTTGATGTTTCATCTTGCAGGAGTCGGCAACATTTCAAGCTGACCATGTGAATTTTTTTTTTTATAAAAATGAACAATTTTCCTATCTACTGATCCTATTTTAATCAAAGTGGTGACTGGAACCACACATATTTTTTCATTTTGCATTAGATATATACTCAGTCAAGTGTATTTACCTTTTCTTCCTGATATTTTCTGTGTACACGTCTCCACATTTTCTGGTACTAGTTGTTGAAACAAACGTGAAACATGTATATGTATTGTAATATTCATCGCTTAAATGTATTTCCCAATTACAGATTGCATTGGAGGCCTTTCCTAAGGATGCATCACATATGGAGCTTATTAGCCAGCTTGCAATGCCTGTGGATGCACTTACCTATGAGTGGTCAGAAGGGGAAAGTCTCTTCCTGAAAGGATTTGTGTGTAAAATTAGACAAGTTGGTGTGTAAATTAAATGTTCAAATGAAAATGACTTCATTGAAGTTGTTGCTAGGCTTCTTACTACCAAGAAAGTAAGATTGTTTCTGAATAGTTTGGTAATTTTATGATAGATTCTTGATTTTGTTGTTCCATTCTGTCCATGAAAACCACATCAGTGGTTACAATTCCTGGTAGGCCATAAAGCAAGACTCGAGACATTGTTTTCGGGCTTAAAGAGTAAAATCTTTAAATGCTTAAGCAATTATATATCAGAGATGCCCAATTTTTTAAAAGTGCCATTCACTAGGACTCTGACATGATTTCATTCCTATTTAAATATGTATTCCTATAACCATGTCCGTCCTATGATTTGTTGTAAAATTGACTGTTCCTAACAGAAATACTCAAAGCCTTTACAACTTAATTTCAGGACCACTAAAAGCTGAGAGCTATTCCAGAAATTAATGTAGGGGGCACTTTTAATTCGTCCTCACCACATGTACAATTTTAATTATTTTCATTCAATATTATGGCTAACTATCTTGATTAACAAGGCAATGTTTTTCAATGTTTGCACATGCTCAAACACTACCTAGTTCTATAATTAACCCAAGAAAGATTATTCTGGTAGAAATAGAACATAGTAAGTTTGTGCATGTGTTAAAATCAGAAATTAGTCTGACATAATATTGTCCATTGATGTACTTCATTCAGATCAAAGGGGTGTTATTTATGCTTTTAAGCAGAATTCCACGATTTCAAATCCGGATTTTACTGTTACGATTCCTTTTTTTCTTTACTAACTTTCAATTTGCCAATTTCCGCTTTGTTGACCTTGTAAAAACATCCCTGTTAATAGGGGATTCATTCTTGTCGGTCAAAATAAGTAGTCTGATGGTCATTGGAACAAATACATGTATTAAAATCGGTCAGTAGGTCTGCTAAGATAAGCTGCTGGTCTAGTGGTATTTATGTCAGTGTGTTTGCCTAATTTTGGCAGCCCTGATATTCTTCCACATATTGAAAGTGTTTCTTTCTTTACTAAAGAATAAAATATTATTTCAGGTTTTATGGTTTGTGCATCAGTCAAGGGTGAAACTGAAAGAGCAGCTGCTGCTAAAGTAACTTTGACTTTTGAAAAACAACGTATAACATCGATTAAATGTTCCGTATGTATAAAGCGGAAGGTGGTGTGGTGCTGTCATGCAGTAGCTGTGATATTGAAGCGAATAAGAAATCCTGACAAGGTACCTTCAGGCCTAAAAAAAAAATATGTGTTTCTGGTAACACCCTTTTTAAAATTTGGGTAGGTAGGGGTTTTTTTTGGGGGGGGGGGGGGATGCAGATCGTCAATTTGGATAGTCCTAGTGGTCATAAGTGAATCGAGGTTAATCAAAGAATTATGACCAGTAGGTTTTTAGCCTCCAAGTGCTGACATTTTGCAATTCTAATTGCTAATACGGAACTCGCACTGGCGTTTGCCATATCATTCTAACTGTGATAATGGTTCGCCACACCAGAGAGCGATTTAATACATAAAAATGTAAATGAATACGCCATGAAAAAGTTAGGTCAGGGGCACAAACTGGGGTCGGTCAGGTTACCGGAAACACTTGTTTGTTTTTTGAGGCCTCATGTATAGCACTTTTCATATAATAAAAAATATACGTTTTTTTGTTTTTGTTTTCAGGATCTTGAAAGGTTTAGTCACTTTCACATTAGAAAATACAGATAATTTTAAGGGTATATTTATCAAAGCAGTATTTGCATTTGACATATATAACTTAAAAATAGCATACCAGAGATAATATTTGAACAGAATCTCCCCAGCCTTTAAGAATTGTCAGATATAGAAACCTGTTTACACTCTTATACTTAATCAGGGTCCATATAATCTAAACATCCCTGACATTATTTTAAATGTCTTAAAAACTGAAATAAATTCTGTTTTCTGCATGGCTACCTTTTGTAGAAATGCAAAAATACACCCAGCACAGTGTAGATATATATTCATTTATGAACTGCCTTAACATGCACCAGTACTACATGCATTGAACAGAAATAAATATTTTCAATTAAATATTTCCCCAGTGGTGCCGTATGAGATTCTATTTTTAGCACAATTTCAAGTGTGTTACTGGGGTCAAGTCCAAGTTAATGATAAATTGTTGTCATAATTTCATTATGTAGTATTGGTCTATAAGGAGTTCATTGATAGCATAAATGATATTTTCATGATTATAAATATCGCCAGCATGCAACTACAAAATGTAGTGACACCGGTAGTGACAAAGGTACTGTATTTTGGTGTGTATTATGCACTCATTTTTACATAGAAATTATTTCCAGAACATGGGGGTGCGTATTATACATCAATACATAAGAAGTGGCCACGAAATTAAAGATTTTGGTACTTGAAAAGACATTGCATAATGCAAACAAACCGGTAGTGAAATTTTACTGAAAGGAATTTTATCTAATCATCAAATACATCTTTAAGTATTTAATTTTTAGTGATATTTTCTTCAAATCATGTTCAGATGACTTAATGACATGTTTCAGACAAAGGTTGTACAATATTTCCTTCTTATAAAGCATGGTTAGAAATTAATATGAAACAACTAAAAACCAAAAAGTAACTAATTCCTTTTTTGTCAAACCCTCCTTATCAAATGCTTTTACAGCTGAAAATGATTATTCTGATACTTATTTTGATTGTTTCTCACAACTTTCTTAAAAGTATGTTTTTAAATGAAAAATTGTGAAATTTGAGTTACAACCAAAACCAGAAATGTCCGATTTTCCCAACTTTCAATTTTGTTTTATAAGCCATTTCATACATCCTGTGTCAATTTTATCATGCTTCAAAATTAAAATTATCCAACTTGTGTAGCTATTGATGTTAACATGATGTTTTAATCTGCATAGAAGTTTCTTTCCTTCACATTTTCATAGGAAATACCGCATCAAGGTAAATAAATTGACCAATCAAGTGCAAAATATCAATTTTTTGTCTTACAAAATTTTACTGCAACCAAAGTCTAAAAAACATTTTTTCACACATTTAGACCTTCAAAATTGCACTGTGCACAAGACATAAATGCGCACTATACACACCAAAATACGGTACCCACAAATAGTTTTTTTTTTTTTTTTTTTTTTTTTTTTCACAAATAGTTTTTTTTTGTTGTTTTTTTTTTTTTTGCCTAAATGGACACTGTACGTTAAATCGTCGTAGGTTAAAGCACTTCACTGATTAGATTCTGACGCAGACCTTGACGAGGACACCCATATAAGGCCAAAAAAAAAAATATGTCTGTTTCGGGTTTCCCGACCAACCCTAATTTTTTCTCCCGGCCCTAATACATTTTTTCTCCAAAATAGACAAAATCGGTAATTTCCAGTATAATACAGATCATTTCTGGTTAAACCGGAAGTATGTTAAAAACCAGGTCACAATAGCGTTTGAATAGGAGACTTATTTATATCATGTAAATCCAAGCGTTAATACAGTGTACTTATATTTTGTTCAAAATTCCTACAAAAAATAAGCCTATTGTAATAAAAGACATGATTAATAGGTGTGTATGTTAAAAATTAAACTTTCTACTTAAAACCAAACACTTTCATGACTTAAACATGATGCTATTTTACAAATATAGGCTCAACTTTAGTCGAGAAAAAATAAAATGAAAAAAAAAATGAAAATGCCGACCGACCTACCCTATTTCGGGAGGAATGTAACCCTAAACAGACATATAGAAAACAAGTGGCGACTTAACAATGTCAAAGCAATCACCAATTATTTTGTGCTGAACAAAAATCTAAACACAGGTGAAGATTCTATGAAAACTTGTCAAAAAATGTTGTTCGTATTAGGAATCCCCCATACACATCATTTTTCCCGATGTTTGTTGTTATTTGTAGGGAGGTCGGTAGTGCGTTTATCGATATTCTTGCGAGAGCAAAATTCTCAATTTTGAGTCAACTTTAACACGTTAGAAAATGGTTAAAAATCCATTGCATGACAATAAAAAATATATGTAATTGAAGATGAGACATTTCTCTTTCTAAATATACAACTTTAATTGTTATTGGAGTTGATGGTCATTTGGTACAAACGTTTGAAGTGACGATACTTTGAGAAAAATGGCCGCCTGAAAAACTATGTGTCAAAGATCATACCTATTTCAAAATTCATTCCGCAAGCTATTACTGGACCGATTTTCTTCATTTATGGCTTAAATTTTTGGAAATATCTTCAATTTTGATAATCCGGTTGTCAGGCTAATTTTTTGGTTACAAAACATATTTTTTACGTAATTTTAAGGAAAAACATGTTGAAAAAAAATAGTTTTTGCGTACCCGGAATGCACTGACAGTCGGATTTCGAAAATTTAATCCTTTCTGCGTCCATCCGTAACCCTGGTTTCAGAAGAAAAACAATAATAGCTTGCGGAATCGATTGGATATTAGGGTGGTCAGGGCGTGGTTTTCACAAAAATTAAAGCGGGACCAGTTATCGTTCTTGCTAACCGGATGTTACTGATCCGCCATAGCTTCTGTTAAGATTTTCGAACACTCGTGGATAAATGCCTTTTACCGACTGTTTTCTGGACGGATTTTTGACTGGTGGTGCAGACAACGATGGACCTAGGCCATGGAGGCCAATCACTTACGGTAAGTACCTAAATTATGTCTAATATAAGCCTAATCGCCCTGTTTCCGTAAGGTCAAATTCTAGAATGACCTTTTATCATCTGCAAGCTTAAATACTATATTCACCTTCTTGGAAGGTCTGATTTTCGTTTGATTCTGTATGAGCTGATTTAAAAAAGGTTACACTCATTTAGCATTAGTTGGAATATGTTTCCATAACTTTTTTATTAAACGATGAACATGTAATGAAGTAAATTCTCCCAACGTTTGATTGCAATCTATTCAAAATCTTTCGGACTTTATCGACTTTCCTATATTATCGGAAGTCTCTGTATTTTACCTTGCTTTTTTTCTATTGGTTGGGAGAATTTGCACATATTGCATTTAATTTTCTTGATAATTCAATTTTAATTTATATGTAGTGCCCAATTTATATGAAACTCACATGTTTAAGCATAAACCTTCTTTATATTTATTTTAACTGTATTATTTATCTAAAATTATCATATGTAGAAAAAAAATCAACCTTAAATTGCTTCTTCAAATGATACACAACTTTTTTTCTGGTTTTCATTTTATCAGTTAATATATATTATGACTTTTATTAGAACAATTATCATGTAGCCCTGCTTGTACTTTACTTGATAAATAGAACTTATTTGATGAGATTTATATATGTGGCAATTGCATATTTTACATATGACCTGCATCTTCTTAAGTTTACTTTATATATTCATATTGTACAATTTTTAACAGCTAACTTACATATTCATTTTTTAGAGGATTGTAGATGCTCTACTTATTTAATATTCATATACATGTACAATTGCTTGGAAAAGGTTTAAAATCCTAGTAATATACATTATTTATCATTAAATTTTAATTAATTATGGTTTAATTTTTTTTTGCCTTTTTAGGATCACATTGATTGACTCATAATACCAATCTTTTGTTGTATGTATATGAAACATACTTGTACTATGTTTTTTCTTCTAATTATTGATTTATTTCAGAAGAAAGTATTAGTAAACAGGCTGCCTAAATATTTATTTTATTTTGTCATATAAAAAGTAAACACTGATGTAAATTTTATTATGATTTAGTTTTATTTTCTGTTTGTTTTTCATCATTTTAGTTTCATTTTGTTGAGTTCTGGAGATGTTTCGAATTTATGGTAAGTTAGTTTTTATACTTTGATTTAGTTTAGTAGCTTTATTTATTTTAATAGTAAAACTTTTGAGTCTTTTAATTATGGTAACAAATAAGCATTTACATTTGAATCATATATTACTTACAAGAACTGTGGATTAGTTTTGTGTTTAGACTCTGCTTTAAAACTGCTTCACAGTACATATTCATTGAATTCCACTACTTGTTTATTTCAGATGGCCTGAGGAGCAAAGTGGGCTATGCTATGAGACGAATATGGGCTGTCTGAGGTAGGACCATATGGGGTACAGTAAGTAGGGTAGTTCCAGACACACTTGAACCTGATAACCTGATTGGTAAGAGAGTTCAACACTTGATAGAGGAACCAGACGGATCACGCAGCGAAATTATTCATATTAAGTTATTTAACATAACATTAATATAACCTTATAAAACAATCTTCTTGTTTTGAAATGAAGATAATTATTCTGGAAAAGGAAGTTTGGTGTTTTTAACTCCTCGCCACATCTTTTGTCAACCGCTTTGTGAGCAACCAACAGCAAATAAAGTTTTACATTTTTTCAGATTGTTAGCAAACCAGATTATGATTTAATAGAAAGTAAACTAACTGTAAGTAAATTGATAAGGTAAATGATGTTAATAGGTGTAATGTCCTTATGTACATAATCTCTTTTGTAGATTTGGCAGACATAGTAGATCCTGGTGAAGAAACCCTTCTGGCCTGAAATGGAAACTTCAAAAAGTTCATTAAACTTAATCAAATGATGATATTTTGTTTATTATCATTTAATGTACATAATAGTACACATGAGGAAACAGCTAGGGCTTCAAAGTTCCATAGTGAAAGGATGCGCATTGGTTCAAGTCAATGTATTCATAAAAATTTTCTCAATTTCTTGGGAAAACAGCATTTGTTTTTGAAATTTTATTCAATTTTAACATAATAATGAGATTATTATTATGTTTAAAGACCCTATTTAAACAAGAAAACATTACAAGACTACATTAGGAATCTTAGAATTGACCAGACCTTGATATAATATTATTTTGCCACTTTTTGCAGCAAAAATGTATGTTTATTTTGATTATCGTCTGGCTTCATTTAAGGTATAGGCCTAACAAATTTTCATCCACATTAAACATTTTATAGCAAAATAAGATGAAAGTATCTTCATGTGATAGCTTAGATTCTAAGCTTTAAAATGGTACCACATAAGTATATGGTAGGTTGATATTTTGATCAATATTAGCATAAATATGCGTTTTTTTTTTTAAATCTGAAATTTTCAAAAATGTTCGATTTACCCCCATTTTTCAACATTTGCTTGTTGATTTTTAAATATAATTCAATTATTTCTTGATAAAAATGTGTTTTTACATATTTAATCACAATAACAATAACTGTCATGTGCTAAAAACTGCTTTTAAATTCAAAATGTCTTTTTCTGTCTGACCTTTCGCCATTTTTTGCACTGAAAATAGCTCTAAAATTTTCCCTAAAATGTAAATTTTCTACCTCAAAAAATTTTTTTGAGCAGAAAAACATGATTTTTCAAGTCAAGCAACTTTATTGCCACACAAAACAAGTGACAGAAAAAATTAAATATTTTTTTTGAATTCTTAGTAAGCAAAAATGTATTTTTTTGTTGAAAAAACGCATATAAAAAAAAGGGGGTCTGCCGCAGCGTTTTTGATTCCAATGAAAAACAAATCAGAGGTTTTTACATAATATTTGTTTATTTATTTCTGTTTAATGGATTACTCTTGAAAGAACAGCAAAGTATCAGAATTCTACTACCTTCCAATTTCCAAATATGAATATCCAAAAATGGCACTTTAATTCATGATGCTGTTGACACATAGCAAAAAAAAACTAAGTCCAAAGTGTTTTTTTGCCGATTTTAAAAAAGTGTAATTTTCTTTGTATCTAAGATACAAGTTTCCTGAATGGCTTAAATCAAAGTATGAAATGGCTTTATTTAAATGATTAAGACACAATGTATGAATTTCTTTAACTGTTTGACTTATGTGGGCCACAGAAGTGCCCAAAATGTGACATTATTGCCTTCGCAAGAAAAATGACCAAAATTTTGAACTTTAAATTGTAATAACTTTTGAACCCCTTGACCGATTTTAAAAATTTTTGCACCAAAAAGTTACATTTGTTGGGCTCTTTCAAACTAATATAAACTTGTACATTTTCTACATACTTCATATTTTGACTGACCTCCCTATTATTTGTGTAGACGAGTGCAGGAAATTTTAGTGTTAAGAACTACTCAACATGTGAAACAGACTTTTACAGAATATGACTTAAGGGACAACCATTTGATTTAGCGGGGAGGGGGAGTTTTGGTAAAAATATTCTAGCAACCCTAAGTTTGAAAAGAACATGTCTGGCTTTTGCTCAGAAGAATATAAAAAATATTGGATCTGAGGTTCAACACTGCTATAGATAATAATAGAAAATAAATACATTGCAATGTTTAAAAAATTCTGTCTGTCTAAAAGTCAACCAAACTAAAACTGCCAGCCTTGTTCTTTTTCAGAAGCAAAGATTTTCTTATCAGACTATGATTTTCAGACCAACATTTCGAAATAAGACACATGTAATTGCACTACATGTCACAGTAATAATTAGGCATTAAACAACAAGGTTTTATTATGAAAATTATTTAATCAGCACTAGGAACTACTACATGTTATGGAATTTCATATAATAAATGTTCAGTTTTGTTCCTATGCCTTTATTTGCATGTGTTAGTGTTCAAATTTTATAACAAGTAAATAAACGCTGAAGAACAAAATATGACACTTATAAAAATTTCATATAAAATGGCATAGTAATAAACAGTCAACGAAGTTTATCAGGATTAATCTAGAAATGGATCTGATTGGAATCGTGGGGAGCTCCTGGATTTGAGACTAAATCAGTTATGATTCATCATATATCTTGATTTCAAATTTATATATTTTAAACAAAATTGAAGCAAATATTGCAGACTTAATCTCATGTTTTCAAGTTAAAATTTTAATATCAAAAAGGCTAACATCCAGGAGCTTCTGTTCGCCCCCTAGACCCTCCACCAAGGGGTGGACCCCTGGGGTCAGCCCCCAGACCCCTTGCCAAATTTATTTGGTACCTCCTACTTTCTGTAAAGTACCTCCTGCCCGAAAAATTAATGAAACTCCTGAGCTCCACTTACAATCTTTCTGTTTTTTTTTTTTCCTCACCTGGCGTTTGGTCATATTAAGAGTAATATTACATAGAATTTAATGAAATTTCATGAAAACCTTGTGTGATATCTGTTTAAGGTTCCAGTCCATGCACCATTAACAGACACCTTACTGACTTTAACCAGGGAACAGCTCCAGAAATTGCTACAGTATGCTATTAACCAAAGCCCAGGAGAGATAATGTGCCAAATATTTGAACACATTGGTAACTAATAGAAAAATATAAAGCAACTGTATCAAACAAATGAACAAGTTCGTAGAATTTTGTACCCCACACATAGTACCATTAGTTTTCTTTGAACTGATCTTTCATGATTGTGAAAGCATAATTTAGAGGAATAATCCTAGAATTCTGTAAAGGTCATCCAAGCAAAATGGTGTTGATGGACAGGGTTCGACACTTACGGTAGTCCAATTGTCCGGTGCCCACTTGATTTTAAAGAGGACCACCCAAGAATCTGTAATAAATAGTCCTTTGTGAAATTGTGTTAGTAATTACTGAACATGTTCGGGGAAAAAGTTTTAATTTCAGCGAAAAAATTATGTCTTTTTGAAAACATCAGCAAATGATTAGTTTCGTACTTTATTCTGGCAGTTCTATGCACTTTTCGCCACTCTGAACTCGTCCCTAATTGAGTTACATTCTGGACATTTTTTTTTTAGATCATCCTCAAGTTTTTAACTTCCATTTATCGTACTTTTAAGGTTGACACGTGTTTGTGGCAACTAAACGCCTCTTGCTTCTTAACATCATTCAAACGCTTTATTCAACAAAAATAATGATATCAAGTCACAATCTATTACCAACACTGATTGTAAACAAAGATGTACAAATTTTTGGGGTTAAACCCCCAACCAGCTAAAAAAACATTGCCATCACTTCGCGTCCGTCACTGTCACTCGTCGTCATCATTAACAATATTTCAAAACTCTTCTCGTCTGAAACTAATTGACCAATTGGAACCAAACTTGGGGTACCCTGCATAGGATTGAAATGGGGATTTTAGATCCGTTGAGAAACATAGCCGCCGTTACTAAAAATAGAACATAGATGTCAGACAGTAGTTTTTCGCATATATCTCCAAAATGGTTAGGTTTAGCCAAATTCTGTTCAGTAAAAGTGTTCAGCATGATGAGATCTATCTGCGGTCATATTTTCATTTTAATCTGTTCAGCCATGTTTGAATTATTGCCCTTTTTCGACGCCGTCACTCGTCGTCGTTAACAATATATTTTTTCGCATATATATCCAAAAGCGTTTGGTTTAGTCAAATTCTTTCAATACTAAAATGATCCTTATTAAGACTACAAAAGTCTTCAGGCATAAAATTTGTCAGACGCTTTCTTATCAGAGTTATTGCCCTTGACAGGGGGAAATGACAGGGTTTTTTTTACAGTTTTCAGCCAATGTCTTGAAAACTATGATAGAATTAGACTTTCATTTACTGAAATGATCCTTATGATAAGTCCTATCAAAGTTTTCTTGAGTCAAAGTTGTTGGACAACTTCTTTGAAAGGCAAAATTCAACCGGGTGAGCGATTCAGGCTCCTGGAATCCTCTTGTTTCATTATCCTGGGGAAAATATCCATTCCAAAAAGCTCATTGTATTATGTATAGCCTCCTAAAGTGCTCAAATGGCAGGATTTTTCATCTAATTTTTTTTTAAAATCTTGTGGGGGGATGCCCCCAACCCCCTCTAGTTAGTTTGGGCAGCATGGCTGCCCACAGGACTACAACATTTAAAACTAACTAGTACTGTGGACTACTAAGGTAAAATAGTATCAAACCCTGAGGATACTAGGCTACATTCAGTGATTGAATGGAACATTAGTAGGCATATTTTTAATTAAATTGTAACCTTGCTGTTTTTGATGCTAAACATGGAGTTAGTCATTTATCAACCAAGGAAGGGACCATATTCCTATATGCTACTCAAATGAAACAGCAGAATTTAATTCATTGAAACTTGCATGCATTCTTTATTAGGTGATGGCATAGTGCACCTCCTATTTTGCATTTCTATCTAATAACAGACCTTTGAGGTTCTATATGGGAGCATCTAGCTCGTAGTGTTTCTTGTTTCCTTTTATACATGATGTAACTTCTTTCTCTGGTACGATTTGTACAAAGATTGAGATTAAAATTAAATTGTGTATTTTATGTTACAGATAGAATAAAGAATCCTAGGTCAGTTATTAGCCGGGCTAAAGGTTACCCTGATCCTACTTTTGGGATTATAAAGGATGAAAAATCAGCAGATGAGCTTACACTAGAAACAATGAGAAAAAACTTTGACAATCAACTCCTGGAAGATATAGAGTATAAATAAAGTTTTTTACTATGTTAATTAAAACTATCAATAAGCGGGGTCTAAGAGTTAACAAAATACATGAAATTGTTTTAATCAACTGAAATTAAACCACTGCAAAGCTAAAAAGGTTTATGGCTTAAAATAGCAGATTGACTGTAGAACAATTCTCCATAGGGTTGTACAGATTTAAATCAAGATTTAGTAAATGGATCATTTATTAAATTTCACCACTACACATCAAAATTAAAATAAGGTTTAGATTGATTTAAGGATTCTGTTTCAAGGTGTTCATATCCATAACTGTATACTTGTACCTCCTATAACGGATGGCATTTTAAACATGGTAAACAGCCATTTTCAGCTCTATATGTTATAATTGGTACATCTCACTTGGTGAAATCTATTAACTAAAATATATTTAACCATCATTAATTAAGCTTTTGCATGGTGTTAACATAAAGTACAGATGTACATCTCCTGTTGTGGATGAATTTTGACTTGCTTGATTTACAAATTATTAACAATTAGAGTTCATTTTATTGCAGGCGAAGATACAATAATTCATTGACAGATCAGTCAAAGTTTTTATCAGCTACAAATTTGTCATACAAAGAAAAGCAGTTGAAGATTGCTATTTCTCTGATGCAAAAGAATGATATTGAAATGGCAGGGAAAGTGTTGATACAAATTTCACATTCCTTGTTTGAAAGTAAGTGTATGTATTTTCCCCTGGCTCTTTTATACTTCCGTGAATCTTAATTATATTAACAAGGTTCTTGCAGCTTTCAAGCTTGTTTTTTTATATTATTATATCCACCAGTGCATTTGTGAATCACAATCCAGAAATCGATACCAGAACCCTTTTTTTACATTTCCAATCAGATTCCTCATGTGACAATTCAAAAACAAGACTAGTAACAGCTAAAAATTTTCTTTCTCAATCACAAACTGATTTATCAGCTGTGGATAAGGCTAGTCATTACCGATGGATGTTCCAATGTATCATTTTTTTTTCGTTATTTGTTGAAATGCAAATGAAATAACACTAACAAGACATGTCTGTAAAAATCGGGATACGATCGTCACAGAGTAGTATCATAGCACCCCTTTCATTATATTCCCGCAAACAAAGATTGGGGGGTATATAGGAGTCGCTTTGTCCCTCTGTCCACTTATCTTGTAAGCACTACTCCTTATAAACAACTCGAGGGATTTTGATTAAATTTTATAGGAAGGTTGGATATCATATGTAGATGTGCATGAAGAAGTAAAATTACTATCTGAGGACTCCAAATGAAGGGTTTAACATGTTAAAATCTTGTAAGAGCAACTCCTCCTAAACCTCTCCAGGAATTTTGATGAAATTTTATAGGAGGGACTGTATCATACGTAGATGTCCATGCTACTGTTGGGAGATAATCCAAATTAAGGAAGTGCAATTCCTCCTATACTGCTCAAGGAATTTTGATGAAATTTAGATGATGGTTGGTATCATATGTAGATGGGCATGAAGGAATATAATTACTGTTGGATGACCCCAAAAGGAGATAATCCAACAAGCATTTATCAATTACCGTAGATGTGTATAATAAGCATATTTTTACATAGAAACCATTTCCAGAGGATGAGGATGCATGTTATGTGCCAATATATAAAATGTGGCTAAGAAATTTTTAAAAAATTACATGAAGAAAGAGGAAAGAGATTGCTTAATGTAAACAACCAAACTGGAAGTGAAATGATACTGAAGCAGTTTATCTAAATCATCAAATACATCTTTTAGTATTGAATTTTGAATGATTTTTTCTTCCAATCATGTAAGCATGTCTTTATAACATGTTTCAGACATAGGTTGTACAATATTTCTTTCTTACATAACACGGGTAGAGATTAAAATGAAACAATTCAAAACTGAAAAGTAACAAGGTATTTTTATGTCGCACCCTCCTTATTGAATGCTTTTGCAGCTGAAAATGATTATTTTGAAACTAGCATTGAGTGTTTCTAACCATTTTCTTCCTTAAAACTATGTTTTAAAACGAAAAATCACGAAATTTGAGTTTTTTTTTTTTTTTTTTTTTTTTTTTTTTTTTTTTTTTAATAAGCCTTTTCATACATCCTGTGTCAATTTTATCATGCTCTTAAATTAAAATTATCCAATTTATGTAGCTACTTAAATGATATTTTAGTGTGAATATAAGCATTTAACCTTCACCAGATCAAGGTAAATAAATTGACTGATCAGGTGCAAAATATCGAGCTTTTGTCTTACAAAGTTATACTGCAATTTTTCTAAAAAAAACTTTCTTCACATGTTATGACCTTCCAACATTGCACTGCACACAATACATGAATGCCTATTATATACACCTAAATATGGCAAGTCCATTTGAAGCCTGTGGTATTCTCTATGTAAGCTTGCTCATAGTATTCTAGTTACGGATGGTTTCCGAAATGCCCAAACTTCCCTAAAAGTCTACCGAGCTTGTCGTGCCTTGATATGACATGAAAAAGCAACTTCTCACTGCCTGCAAAGTAGAAGAAGTGAATTTTAACAAGCAAGAAATACAATGCACTGTTTCCAGAGTTGTGCGCTTCATATTTTCTAATACTATACCCCCCCACTAACAAATTTTGGGGGTGTATAGAAATCACCTTGTCCATCTGTCCGTGCAACTGTCCACATTTCTTCGGATTTTAATGAAATTTTACAGGAAGGTTGGGTTTCATATTTAGCTTGCTCACAGTATTTCCAGTTTTACAGTTGCTATAACAAAAAAAAAAAACTACTGTGGTTACGAAATACATGAAATATCTGTATTTAATGAGTAATATTATTCATCTTTAATTACCTAATTAAAGTTTCCCAGTTTGTTCAAAATGTGGGTAAAAACTTGTACTGACTACCAAATAAGATTAATTACTTCTTAATTGATAGCAAAGGTTCAGGATATAGTGTTTCTGTTTTCAATTACACTGATTGTTTCTGATGGTCTTTTTCTTGTTGTCTACAAAATTAATCATTTTAACTGCTATTTTAAGGTATTGTTAAAGCTTAAGAGCTAGCAAGTTATGTCATCTCTCCACTTCGTTTGTCCTGTCCATCTGTCTGTCCATTACAATTTCATATGCATATTTTTTAACTCACTATTGTACCAAATTTCATGTATCTTACTGGGTAGTTGCTATGGTACTGTAAACACATTTAATTTCACAGTTTCAACAAATGATTGGTGCTATATAGTGCTAAAAATCAGTTTTGTGTCTACTATTTTACTATTAAAACAAAATTTACAGTGTGTTGTGCATATTACCAGGGTTTTTTATATTGAATGTTGTGGGATTAATGCCCCTTATATACCACTGTAACAGACTAAGTGCAACTCCTGAAATTCGATGGATGTATGTAGGTTGTTACTAAGGTCATGGTATTTAGTTGTGCATATTACTTGGAAATTTATGTAGAAGAAATGCTCCTTTGATCAATGAAAGTTCATGAATTATACCACAGAAGCAGACTGCAAGGGCTACTCCTTGGAAACAACTGAATTTCATGCAACTTTAAAGGTATTGAGGATACAATATGAAGTTTTGCATAATTCCTCGAAATTAAGATCCTTTAAATTATTTGTGGGAGTTGTGTCCCTTTCAACTGAAATTTTTCTAAACATACAACTTAACAGCTTCTCTACTTCCTGTTAACTGACCAATTATTTTAGGAGATGCATATTGGAAAATTTCATAACCGTTTTCTCATTGGAGGAAAAGCTTGTATATAAATTTGGTATATTGCTTTTTAATCAAGTAACAATAAAATGTTAATTGATGACTGTTTATATTTTAACAATATTCTAAAGTTAGGGTTGATGAGTGTCATTAGTGGGCATTGTATCAGATTTCTTGTTTGTTTTGCAGCACCTAGGGTAAGTGATTCATGCTTGTCAATGAGGGACGATGTTGAGAGATGGTTCAGTTTGTTTATTTCATCTTTTAGAGGACAAGTTATAGATAAAATGTTGATGGTGGCTAAAGATTTGAACAAGTATGTGGAATATGCATTAAAATTCATAAAATATACTTCTGTATGTCATTTTACCACCTTGTGTAAAGCAAAATCATATAGCATGATTTTCATTATAGTTTATCCATCTACACTTTATATTATCTTCATTTTCAAACTAAAGCACTTTTTAGCTCACCTCGCCGTAGGCCAGGTTAGTTATTGCCATCATTTGGCTTACCTTGTTTCGTCATTAACAATTTTTAGCTCACCTGGACAAAGGCCATGTGAGCTATCAACATCAATTCACGTTCTTTGTTGAGGTCGTCATCGTCCGTTGTTAACAATTTTTCAAAACTCTTCTCCTCTGAAACTGCTTGACCAATTAGAACCAAACTTGGTAATTTATGCTAAGCTTCTTACAGAGAGCTTATCATTGGGTATTTTCTTGTGCTCGTATGGTATGACATCTTTCTCTTTTTTTTTTTCTTTTTTTTTTTTTTTTTAAACATGAATTTTCATTTATTGTTATAGAAAGTGGGGGGATCACAGACTTCTTGGGGTTTTTTTTCTGATTGTTTAAAATTAATTTTTTCAGAAAATCTTGTAGAAGCTTGCCCAATGGAGAAGTTGCTGCTAGACTTAATCATCTTCATCAAGAGCAGACAGCTATGAGAAATATCAAATTGAAGTCTGTAAATGTTCCTGTTGGTTATGGAGCAAGCAGTGAAGCTGCTTTTTATGAACCACTTTGTGCTGCTTTTATGAAAAATTCCTTGACATGGTCAGATCATGTGTGCAGCTACAACCCAACAGAAAGCAGGTATACATGAACTGCAGGACAGTTGGTCATAGTTGACTTGTGTTAAAAGGAAGAAAAAAAATGCATTAAGGTCTTCGAATGCTCTCATATATTAAGATTTCTTTTTACAATTTACCACAGGTAAGCTTTGAAAAATAAGATTGAATAGAAATAAGAAAATAGCATTTTCTATTGACTTTTTATTTAAAAAAATGTTATTACATTTTATTGTAAATGCTATATACATCAGAGTTCAGAAAAAAAACAGCTAATAGCAACTAAATAAGATCTGTGGTAATACTGGTTGAGTTCGCAATTTTTTTACAAGTTACAAAGTTTACAAGTTAATATGTAACATGGTTCAGAGGCATTCATTGTTGCCTATGAAAAGCAATATGGAGGTTATGACCTTGACATAATGTCAAAACTTACACAAGAAAATAGTTGTGACAATTGTACAGTGCTTTTATTGCTATTTATGATATTGTTGTTAGATATAACATGCATGTTACATTATAGACAAATTCAGGCAATAATATTCAACCAAAGTCTTTATGGTCATGTACCTTTAATATACGCTCATGTGATGCAGTTTTTAAGCTTTTGGTTTTGAATGTGTGACTTAGTAAAGAAGGGTAACTCTTTCAAGAATTTTGGCATGATCTTGGATGCTTAGGAAAAGGAGCGGTACAAAATTCAATCAGTTAAATTAATCATTTAAGTGTCAACTCACATCTTGTTTGCCCTAGTAACAAGTATATTATTGAATAAATATCAAGGACTTTATGAGACTTGCTATGTTCAACTTCTAAGAATTTTATTATTTGAATTTATCAATGCATTCCAGAAAAATCTCTGAATAAAACAGTGATGTAGAGAGCTATTAACTGTCATTTGTTTATTTGTTGCTGTATTGTTTTTTTTTACAGTTTAGATCATGCTGAACCTTTAGATGTAATGTTGTTTAGATTTGAGAAATTAATACAGATTACAAGGACCACAGACAATTCACCAGAAAAGAATAAATTAATAGCTAGATTAGGTGCTGTTTTACTAAGAAGATTGTTGAAGCACACTTCAAAGGTTTGTTATTTTAATTAGAGTTCATGAAGTATTGAGGTATAATTTGACACATATACTTTTCACTCACATTTATTTATATTTTTTGGCTGGATTACAAATTGGCTTATAGATCAGTGGAAGTCAGGTAATAAATTTTTGTTACAATTTTCACAGCATCTATTAATCACAGCCACTAGATATTTGTTACACAATTTAAGTAAGGGGTCCCATATTGTTTAATCCGATGTCAGGTCTGTTACTCTTCTACATCCTGTTTAGGACAAACCCGGCCATTCCTGTTTTTGATCCCCATGTGTTTTTTTGTTCTTTTTTTTGGGGGGGGTGGGGTAGAAATACTGAGGACTGTATAGGTCACACTTTGTGAATGCCACTCTTCAGAAACTGCTTAACAGATTTTGTTCAAATAATGTATCATTGTTGGTCACGAAATAAAGTTGGTCTTTTTATGGTGCCACCATTTCAATTCTACAAAATTTAGTGTAGTTATGTTACTATTGCCCTTCAATTATTTATTTTCCTTGTCATGATGGTATTTTTACTTGTCCTGGGCAATAGGACAACCTTGAACTTCATACCCTCGTTATTTTAGCAGAGTTAAAAAGGGGGATAGTAATGGTCTAATTTTTTTTTTAGAGAGATTAGATGCTTATGATATTGGCTTTTTCACTAACTGTTCGTTGCTTAAAATTAATGTTGGAAAATTGAAATTGTTTCATAATTATTGAAAAACATTTATTAGGGTCCCACCAGAAAAAGTGGTGGTCACCTTATAGTGATCAGTCTGTCTGTCTGTCCCTCCTTTACAACACTTGTTCGGGCTGTAACTTTTTTGTCTTTCGATTTGGGATTTTGATATTTCGCATGTGGGTAGATCACCTAAAGATGATGTGTTACGTTCCATGGTGACATTTGAACTTCGGCCTCAAGATCAAATTCCTGTTTTTCAGTGACAAATTGTGTTCTGGCTAAAACTTTCTTGTCTTTCGATGTAGGCTTTTGATATTTGGCATGTGGGTTGATCACCTAAATCCATTTTGTATATATGGCTTAAACAGCAGGGCATGCGGAGATGGATTCCATTTTAATTATTTTTAGTTATGATTTATAATTCTAGCTTCATATATTAGATGTTGCGTTACAATTAAATTTTTGTAAAAACTGTAGAAAAGAACTTTTTTGAAATACAGATGATGGAACTTGGAATGATGTAAAAAAAATGATGATACAAGGAACTGAAAGTCTTGACATAAATATTTGAAATTTAGGTATATTTTGTTGTAATTCCTATACATGTATGATCTCTTATAAACTAAACAATTTTATTTTATTTAGCTGTCAATCACTTATAACCCAAAAAGGGAAGAAGTGCGGAAGAAAGACTGCCTAGGTATATTTTTAATTGAAATTTCAATCTTTGAATATGAGTAAGCTTCAAAAGATCAGTTTTTAAAACATTACTAAGATACATGCATATGTAGTCTTCAAATTTTTTATGTTCCCAATTGTATTTAAGGAAAAAGGATATTTATACAGTAAGTTACCTAAATTTTTATTCAGGCAGACTTGAGTAATCCATCAGTCTAATATTTTTTTCCATGAAAACTTGCAACAAAAAATACTACTGAAATGTGTATTTTTCAGATGTTTGTTTCCACATCATTAAAGTGTCATGTTGTTAATTTGATATCACACTTAGACTTAAACCAAAGATAAAGTATGATCAGTTGTAGATATTTTCTGTCTGTATCTGTTGTATTTAAGTTCTCCACACTCCTGATGTATTGCCTGTAGACATAGATGGAATTCCTAGTGAATTACTGGAAGGCAGTCTTCAATCAGACAGGGAGGTAAGAAACTGCTGACAGCTATGTGAGTCAGGGTATAAATTAGTGGTGGTCTGATGTCCATGACCCTTAATTGCAGACAAAGGACCTTCAAAATTTCATTTTTACTTCCACTTGTGAAGTGGGAGTATATAGTGATAGAGGTGTCTGTCCTTCAGTTGGTTACATAGGGGGACTCATCTCTTATCCATTACTCCTCCTACACCATGAATGGAATTTGAAAGAAACTTTCACAGTATTTTTATTTCACATACCATTGTGCACCTCCTATTTCAGATTTGGATCCAGGTTGAAATGTGCATGTTATCAAAAGGGGGAGTGGGGGTATCGAGTAAGTGAGCATTGCTCACAGTTTTTCTAGTTAACTTAGATACTGGACCTTCAACCTTTTTCACTGAGACCTAATTTTCATCAAATGGAGCATTGGTTTCAAACTTGGAAATGTCTTTGACCTTTTACCCTTGAAGGTAAATTTGCTTGTTCATCAAATCAAAAAGGTAGCAACACTGTACTTGATAAATCACTAATTTGACTATCTGTAATTCTACCTGGATCAGTTGTATCTGTAAGTAGTTGTATCTATCATGTGGAACATGACATCTATCAGTACTTAAAACAAGCAAGTTTTAAAGATACATTATGTATTTCTATGTCTAAAAACTTGTTGTTTTTTTTGTACAATTATCACTCATTCACAACATATTTTTATTTTGTAATGTACTGCCTAACATTTTATTTTTATCCCCCCTTTATTATATCCAAGCCAACAAGTGGGTGACATTGGAATTACCGTGTCCATCCGTCTTAAATTAATTGTAATTATCTGGGCTGCAATTGGCTGAAATAAATCAATTTTTTTAATATTTGTAACCAGTGCATGCAAATATTTACAAGTAACAAAACAATACATGCAACTTAATGTTTTATACAAGTTCTATATTGGTTTCAGATGACAAGAAGTCCTAACAGCATTTCCCGACTGGTTCAGACAAATATAGTAGGCCATCTGATGAACCTACTTCATGCTTATAAGTGTCAACAATCAAAAAGTGCCTGTAAAAACCAAATATGTAAAAAGTACAAATTACTCCTTCAACATATGCAAACCTGTACAAGTGGTAGACTCTGTAAAAGTAGGTGTTGCTGTCTTTGTTCAAATGTCTTGTGAGAACTCTTAAAAAAATTATTGATGGACTTCAATATCAATTTTTTTATTATATAATTCTTTCTCCACAGTCTTCATTGTAGATTGACATTTACATTAAAGAGCCAAATATTATGAATATCTTGGTTCATGTCAGTTTTGTTTACTTTTTCGTTAAGTTTTGAATTGGTTGCAGCACCATGAATCTAATTGACATTTTGTGTTGCAGATGTAGACTGTTTTAAGAGCTGTCTATTACTCCATCACTGGAACAATTGTTCTAGTGAAGACTGCCTCTGTAAAACTCTGCTTAAACACCAATTCCATGGTCAGCCATTGGAGAAATGCCACCCAGAATGTAAAGACCAAGGCTGTCTAGTATGCTGCGTGAAAAGAACTGAGTCACTTGCAGAAACAGAAAAAGGCAGGATCTGTGAACATTGGATAAGAGACCTACTTGATGAAAGATGTTCTGAGCATTGTGATTACTGTGGGAGTTCTACAGACAATAAGGAGAACTCATTTAGTTTCTGTCGTTACCCTGACTCCTGTCGTCTATGTAGCCATGTTCTAAGGTTTTACATTTTAGGTAGGCTTCACTGTGTGTGTGTGTGTGTGTGTGTCTGTGTCTGTGTCTGTGTCTGTGTGTGTGTGTGTGTGTGTGTGTGTGTGTGTGTGTGTGTGTTATTTTGTAGGTTTTGTTGTGTGTTTGTAGCTATAACTTCTTATATGACCATCAGTAACTTTCATATTACTATATAGGTCTTTATGAAATTATACCCCTAGGTGTCATCCCACAAAAGGTAGCCTGGGATTGATTTTGGTGCTTTTGACTTGAATCATTGAGGAATTGTTGGGGGGGGGGTAAGTGGCCAGAAACAGATATTTTCATGATTTTTGTTCAATGATTTGAGTTTAAGTGTGTAGATCTGTATGAAATTATATCATAAGGTGCCATACTACAAAAGGAAGACTTGGATTGATTTTGGTGGTATTGACTTGAATTGCTTTGAAATTTGAAAGGGGGCCAAAAACAGGCATTCTCATGATACCAGGACAATAACTTGTGTAAAAGTGTATAGAACTTTTTGAAATTGTACTACAAGGTGTGAAACCGCAGAAGAGTAATGTTAAACCATAAGGGATTAGGAGCCAACAAAGGGACTTTCATGATATCAGGAGAGTAACTTTACCTAAGTGAATGGATCTATTTAATATTGTACCACAAGTTGCCATTCTACCAAAGGAAGGACAGGATTAATTTTGGGGAGTTGTTACTTGAACTTTTAAAATAAGGGGCCCAAAAAGGGGTCAGAAACAAGCATTTTCCTGAGCGATGTAGATACAGTAATTTGAGATCTCCTTGAAATTAATAAATGAAGTGTGTAACATCTTGTTATAGACTGTTAAAAAGTTTTTTCATCAAAGTTTCAAATGAACTTTTGTTCGGTTCCATAAACGAAGATATGAAAGTCGTAGCCAGACTGAATGATTGCAGAATTAACTTTGTTTCAGATGAAGACGATGTGGTAGATTTCATGATACACTATGACACTTTCTACCACTCAGCTTATATTGGTTTGGGGCTGAAAGACAACTACAAAGGCTTACAACCAGATCCCAAACACACAGGTATTTTGTTATCACTCAGTAAAATAAAAAAAGTTGTTTTTTTGTAACCCCATAGCAGTCATAGAACATAGATGTATGGGTTTTTAGCTCACCTGGCCAAAGGCCACATGAGGTATTGCCATCACTTGGCATCCGTTGTCTGTTAACAATTTTTCAAATTCTTCTCCTCTGAAACAACTGAGCGTAATTATATGAAACTTTGCACAGATGTTCCTTTGGGTATCTTGCACAAAAGTTGTGTTTAGATTTTTGATCCGTCAAAACATAAGGCCGCCATTACTGAAAATAGAACATATGGGTCAGTCTGTAGATTTCCTCGTACATCTTCAAAACTGTTAGGTTTAGCGAAATTCTGACACGGGGTAATAATGTCCAGCATGATGAGATTTATCCAAGGTCAAATTTTCATTTTAATCTGTCAAGCCATTTAGGAGTTGTTGCCCTTTTCCAACAGTTTTTTGCTATTTTTAATGTTATTTCATTCAAAAATCTTATCCTCTGACCCTACTTGACCAATTGGAACTAAACTTGATATGAATATTCCTCTGGGTATCTTGCATAAAAGTATTGTTAATATTGTTGATCAGTCAAAAGACATGGCTGCTGTTGCTAAAAATTGAAACATAGGGCTCGCAATGTAGTTCTTCGCATATATCTTCAAAACCGTTAGGTTTAGCAAAATTCTGACTCTGTTCAAGTGTCCAGCATGATGAGATTTATCTATGGTCAAATTTTCATTTTAATCAGTCAAGCCATTTAGGAGTTGTTGCCCTTTTCCAATGGTTTTTTGCTATTTTTAATGTTATTTCTTTCAAAAATCTTATCCTCTGACCCTACTTGACCAATTGGAACTAAACTTGATATGAATATTCCTTTGGGTATCTTGCATAAAATTTTTGTTAATATTGTTGATCAGTCAAAAAACGTGGCTGCTGTTGCTAAAAATTAAAACATAGGGCTCGGAATGTAGTTTTTTGCATATATCTTCAAAACCATTAGGTTTTGCAAAATTCTGACTATGTTAAGTGTTCAGCATGATGAGATCTATATGTGGTCAAATTTTCATTGTAATCTGTCAGGCCATTTAGAAGTTATTGTCATTGAAAAACAGAATTTACCCAGGTGAGCGATTAAGGCTCCTGGGAGCCTCTTGTTTCCTTTGTCATACCTCAGGTGGTGCTGTAGAATTCATCTTCCTGTTTATATTCTGTATTTCTCACCAAAACTAGTAAAGGTCTTGTTTACTAACTGGTTAAGTGGTCTATGACTATGTTTTATGAAAATGCACTATAGCTTTGGGGAACTTAAGTTAGTATTGCATGGGTGTGTTTACGTGGCAAAATATTAGTTTGCAGTTGTTGCATACATAGCATTCAAAGCAATGGGTATGCTTGTGAGCCTCGTTTTGCCATGTTGGGTATGCTAATGAGCCTGGATTTGGTTTGTTGATTGGGTATGCTTGTGAGCCTGGTTTTGGTATGTTGATTTGGTTATGCTAGTGAGCCTGGTTTTGGTATGCTGGGTATGCTAGTGAGCCTGGTTTTGGTATGTTGATTGGGTATGCCAGTGAGCCTGGTTTTGGTATGCTGGGTATGCTAGTGAGCCTGGTTTTGGTATGTTGATTTGGTTATGCTAGTGAGCCTGGTTTTGGTATGCTGGATATGCTAGTGAGCCTGGTTTTGGTATGTTGATTGGGTATGCTAGTGAGCCTGGTTTTGGTATGTTGATTTGGGTATGCTAGTGAGCCTGGTTTTGGTATGCTGGGTATGCTAGTGAGCCTGGTTTTGGTATGTTGATTGGGTATGCTAGTGAGTCTGGTTTTGGTATGCTGGGTATGCTAGTGAGCCATGTTTTGTTATGCCCTACACCTTAGCTTAACACTATTTATTTTGAATTTGAACTCACTGGAGGTGGATATTCAATTGTGTTTTGGAAGTTAATTAAGGACTGATTTCTTTAAGCTCACATAAATATTGTGCAAGTTTCAGAATCAACAGACTTTGGCTAGTTGGAAAAGAGAACTTATTTTAAAATTTGTTTATAACTTCAGCAAGTGAAATGCTTGAATCATGTTTACTAGCTGTCCATCAAGATTTAAATTAATTATAGTTCAGTTGAGTATTTGTTTTACTAACATGTCACACCATTATTATAGAAAAAAGCAAAAGCAGGTCTCCTAGAAGTAGTTCTGGAAAAAGTTTGAGCAAACCAAATTGGAAAAGCAGTATAGACCTGGCATTTAGGAATCAGCTAGTTACAAAATTGTGAGTAATGTTTTTCCCCCAGATTGTTATACCCCACATAAGTTATGGAGGGCATTCTATTTCAGAACATTTCATCCAATAGAGAAAATTTGAAGAACATTTGTATGTAGTGAATGACAATATGAAGTTGTGCATATTACAAGGAAATTTTATCACCTTATTTTGTTGGGAGTTTTGCCCCTGTGGACTTAGTTTACTGAAATGCACAACAAAAATATATCAAAGTGAAACTCATCATACAGTTAAAAGTTGCCTAATTTCCCTTGGGGGTATATAGGTTTCACCCTGTCTGTCCATCTGTCCAAATTAGTTAAAAGTATCTATGAAAAGTGTGTAGTCTATCCACCATAAAAATTGAGTCTAATGTGCATCATATATCCTTATCCATATTGCTTCCCAAATGAACTGGGTTCAACAAGCTATGGATTTATTAGTATATTAATAATCATGGCCACTGGTATTGTGCAAATTTTTATCTCAAGGAAGATTTTGATGCCAAGGAGTTTCATACACACAACCTGTCCTCCAAATGCATGTTTACTGAACTGAACTGTATAATAATATATATCAGATCGAGCAGTACATATCATGAAATATTTGACAGGAAAGTACTTTTATTTGCTTCTGACCAAAAAAAGCTGAGAACCTAGACATTTATTTTGTATGCTCTTAAGAATAGGTACATCAGTTGTAGTCAACTATGTTTACCCATGATTGTGTCTATAATAGTTTTTTATTTTGTTTGTTCGTTTTCAAAATCAGAAATAAGATTTCTGGTACCTCTTTTGCACATAAAAGTCGGAATTGGGAAAATTGAGTTACTGTGAGAAAAATTAAAAATTTTAAAATCTACTTTTGCAAATTTAATCCTAATGGATGTGGAACACAAATTACACTCCTATTATTTAATGGCTCTAGCAAAAAAAAAAAACATGTATCTAAGTTAGGCCCAAAGTATTGTTAAGATGATGAAATAGACTTCCTTTGCCCCACCTCCCCCCCAGAAAATTTAACTTAGCTTTGTACTATTTGTAATATTCATTGATATCTTTCAGTGTGCAAGCATTAGTTCCATCTTCATCCCCAATGGTTTTGATGAAGGTGACAACATACAGTACTCGCATAGAGCAGTTCACATTTGAGAAAGCAGTCTCAGGTATACAGTTTTTGGTAGTAGTGTTTTTGGATAAAAATGTTCAGATTTCAATTATAGGACATTAAGCATTCAATGATTATTTTATATGGTGCTAAAATTAATGGGTTCTACTGGATTTATAATCCCATTTAATAATATAATAATATTTTCTCAATATTTGGTAAGTGCTATTGATTTGCATATACAAGAAAAAAAAAGTTTTTATTGTAGATAATTTGTCTTTTTTCAGTCAATGAAAGTAAACTAATTTATTTATTTATTCAGTGAATATGTTATAACTGAGTTTTATTAGCTCACCCGGCCTGAAGAGTAATTCTGTAAATGTACTGGATGTTGAGAAGTAGAATAAAATCCTCCATGGTATTAAAACTTAACTGGAATATAAGATGTGGCAAGAAGTAAGAACCATATCTTTGCCACGAGACAAACTTTCATTTTTAATGATCAGTGTTAAATAACAGCCTCATTCTCATTGTATTTTTTACCTACTTTTCAAGCGTGAAGATGATACAGTTTAATATGTAAAAAGTTTATTCCAGACGGGATATGAAAATTTCCAGATTTTACTGTTATAAAAATCACAGATGTGGGTGGGTTTTTAGGGATGCAGTGGGGCCTGAGAACCTAGCATATTTCTTTTTTAGCCTGAACTACTTTTATTAAAAGATATGTCAACATGAATGTCAATCTATCTACTTTTTAAGTTGGTGAAAATTTAGTACTCTACTGTGAATTTTCTTGTTATTCTCTGTCACAAAGTAAAACTGTGTAAAAACTGTTTTAATAAAAAAAAAATTTTTTTCTTTCTATACACAATAGAAATAATGTGCAGTCAATAAAATAGTATTAAATAGATTTTGGCATGTTGTTGTTTTATTGTTTATCATGGTGTCCATTTAACAATCCCAGCACTCCTTAATTATCTTTTTCAACTGCAAATCAAATGTTTATAGTCCTTGTTTTGGGGCTACCAGAGTTACAATATATGTTATATTAGTGTCAACCTTAAATAGATCATAAATGTGACTAACAGTGTTCTCAAAATTTTAGCATCTTTCCACCATTCATAGTTACCATTAAATTGTCATTCACTACTCTAGTTACAACCACTGCCTTCTAAACTTACATATAGCAATAGCACCAAAATTTATGAGAGATTTGGCTTCAATATAATTGAAATTAGACCTATCAATTGTCGAATTTTGTCACTGCATGTAGGATCTAATAACCATCCATTCTACTTTCTGTTCTGATAACCTTTCTAATCTGCCATTCAGATTTCATTTTTCAAGATCTTCACAGAATTATTCAAAGGAAAAAAAACACAAAATTTCTTAACAGAAACTAAAATTACAGTGTTGTTAGATCCTACATTCAGTGACTGAATGGAATAATGGATAGATCTTGTTTTAACTAGATGGGTCTGAAATTGAATTGAATTGAGAAACAGTGCTTTTGTTGTAGTGTTACATTACATAATCATTAGTTACTAGTAGTTTATTGAGAAGATAATACCTGATTTTTCACTTTACTTAGGCTCAGTATCTTCACCTGATGTTAGATCAGCTATACTTAATAATGAGAAAACAAAAGAAACAAGGTATTGATAGTTTCCTTTGTACCTGATTACCTGCTAGTTGGTATTATTGCTTCTTGCTTGTTGTGTATGGGGGGTAAATTTTCATATAGTTTAAACTGTCAGTTTTTTAATCAATGCTTGGTCTGGGTTGACATGCAAGTACAAATATAATGCAAGAAGTGTGGGGAAACATCACTGCATACAATAAAATTATTTAAATTAAGAGGAAACAGAATGCATGAGTATATTGCACTTAACCAAAATATGTAAAGGGAATGATATTGAAGTTGGCTGGTTAAGTTCCATAACATTGATGTATGTGGGAATTTCTTGTTTGTATTTATCCTTAAAATATAATATAAATAGACTCCCCCTTCTTTTGTTTACATTGAATTGTTTTTTGCTTTTTTATATTATTACTGAAATACTAAACATATTAATTTATATCCACTGTTCCAGCTAAGAGAAAACTGCCTCCTGATTCAAGCAGTGCTGCAAAGTTTCCTAGAATGTCTTATGCTGGAGATTTCAAGAGAAATTACTCGCCAGATCAAAATCAATTGAGTTCCAGTAGCAAGTTTCAACTTGAACCCTACTTCGAAGGGCTTACACAGGTGTTTAATTTTTGTACAGTTTTTTATACCAGTCATTTGGTTACATCAGACATGCAACTATTCATCTAACAGGCAGAACTCGTGCAGGTCCAGCAAAAACAATTGTTTTGCAGGACCTAATGGCTGGCAAAATTTTGTCTGCATAAATCCTTCAAAACTTGAATATGTGTCAGTCTCCATTGTTCTTTATTAAGTAAAATTGTAATCCACTCTATTTAAGTAAACTGCTTCAAACAACATAACGTCAGAAACAAGTATTTTTATAATCTAGTCATTTCATACCATGTCCATTTCGATCCAAATAATTCTATATCCAGTATTGAGATAATCTTGCTCTTCATGAACGAGATATAATTTTTATATTTGAAGGTCAGGATATCTCATCATGCATTTCATTTTATTTTTGGTTTATTAGTCTGGCAGAACTTGCTAATCTGTCGGCTCCATTGTCTGACAAAAAAAAATGAAACTGTTTTCATTTCTGCTACATAAACGATTGGTAGATTGTCTATGGTATTCAGATGAAATGTTAACTTTTATTGACTAATTGAGTTGTGTCAGTGGTCTTGTTGTAGTTTTCTCTCCGCGAGACCGTGTGGCAGCTGGTCAAACCTTTATTGATTTTCAGCCAAGCAAGCTGCATATAGGAGATAAATGACAACTAGTTTGCTCAGTCAGAATAATATGTATGCCTACACATGGGACTTTGTTTCTGTGAGGTGGCGCTGTAAAACTTTGGCTCAACAGGTCAAGACTAGTGTAAAGAAGGGTCTTTTCTATTGATATATTGCTGTTGTCATGAAAGTGAAATGCATGAAATTTCTGTCTTAGATGTTCTGTTTGGTGTAAACTCCATTTCTATTTTTAAAAATTTCTGAACTTACCAGGGTTCGCAATAAGTGCTGGGACCAGCGATTTCGCTGTCTACTTTGACATTGGCACCAGCTATTTTGTTGCAAAAAAAAAAAAAAATGAAAAAAAAAATGTTTCATACATTCTTTTAATTACTGCTATAATCTTGGTTCCCTTGATTACTCTTTCATACATAAAAAATTGTGTCAGAAACCTTCGATCGTGGTGTTTATTGTAATGCAGATTAGTTTCTTTGATAACTTAATTTTTTTTTTTTTTTTTTTTTCTGTCGTGATCAGCAGTACGAATAAACAAACTTTAATTGTGGTTAATTTGGCACTTTTGTAATGGGTGTGATCGGTATCACAGATTCTGTATTTGGGAAGTTTTAGAATCAATTCAACATTTTCGGTCATCATTGACCAAAGCATGTCGCCCCGTGCAGGTCCGGGTGTTAAAAGAATAGGCCTGCAGCAGCGCTAAGCTTGTCGTAAAAGGCAACTAAATAGTGCTCAGAACCTTAGCCAGGGGCTAGGGTGCTCTGCCCACAGAGCAACTGGGATGTGTGCCCCGGGTGGTGGAATGGGGTACCCCTGGCGTGTTACATGCTGGGGTTGTCAGGCTATAATACTGAAAATCTGACCGCAAACCATAGTGGTGCACTATTTTGGGAAAGATGCCATGTTCCTCACACGTTAAAGAACCCTACTTTGGTATTCTCCTGGAGTAGGAACCATAGGGCTCCGCCACAGGAGGCTAAATTGCCCGACCCGACCCACCTCTCCCTATTTCCAGTGGCAGTCAAAATTTGTCGACCCCATTGTCCTTGTGTCCCATCCCTTTTTCATTTCATCATCATTTCATGTTCATTTTATCATCAATTTCATATTCATCGTCTGAATATAGCTGAAATATTGCTGCTCGGACATTAAACCCCAACAAACAAAACCAAAGCATGTCACAGTGCAAGTACAGAAAAATATCATCTTATTTTACTAAAAAAGCATAGATGGTGTGTATAAACAAATAACATCTTTCAATGACTTATGTTATCTTTTAGGTGTGATCAGGCCAAACTTTTTTGCTTCACTCGTATAGTTTTCAAAATCAATAAAAAGGTAGGGTCCAAATAAAAAATGTTTTTCCCACCCGCATACAGTCAAATCTGGAATAGCTTAGTGATATAAACAACATGCAAAGTAAGCCATATTGTGCAAAAAAAAAAAAATCTCATAAATTTTCAAATTTTAGCAAAATGAGCTCCAAAAAATGGGAATATTTGCATCAAGAATACATGATAAAAATCTGCTCAGAACAGCCCAGATGCCACCTCCTTCACTATAGATTTTCAAAATTTTCCGGAGAAGGACCTGCGGACCCTCCACCTACCAAGTAGGTGGGTACCCCTTCTCTGGCTCTCCCCTTAGCATCTTTGGCACTTGGTTCGGGCATAAGGGCCCTCAGTGGTGCCACCTACTTCTAATATTCTTCCACCTACTTTAAAACTTATTGAGAACCCTGTCGTACCTATTCATATAAGGTATATTGAAATGGGATGGGCACATCATGCATTGTCAAAGATCATAGTTGAAACACGTCGGTAACATTCCTTAGTTTCTTATTTTAATGTACCTGTATTGTTTACGTCAACTTTTGTAATGTCATATCAACAACTTGAATACAGTGAATGAACACGATTGCTTTTTCAGTATTTATTTATCAGCGAAGTACTAACCCTGAAACTTACCTTCACGTACTAATGGTGCAGCGAAGGGTTTGGAAACAGTAAAAAATGCCGGTCATTGACCACAAATTTTGCAAATGAACGACCATTTTCCAATATCGGACAAAAAAAAATTGTCAACCCTATAATTTACAGTCTGTGTGGTTTTATTAGTGAATAAACATCCTGTCTACCTGTCTCCTAATTGTTTATTGGAAATTAATTGACATGTTTATGTCAATTTTAGCCGATGTGCAGCTACCTGTGACTGTCATTTAGTTGTAACTGATTAGTTGTTAACACATGCAACCCTTTGCGTATATGAATTAAAGTGACTTGGAGAATTTTCATACATCTATTACTTTATTTATGAAGAAAAAGATTTACAAGATTGACATCATTTTCCTGCCACTCTTTCAGAGGTAACACAAGCACATGGTACTGGAACTACAAATCTGTCGCAGTTTGTAATTATTAATTGACCGATTGAATTTTTTTAACATAGAAGTCAACAAACCATTTAAATCAATATATGAAATGTATATTCACGATTTTCTTTCATAATTAATCAGGTGAGCTATTGTCATCACTTGGTGTCCGTTGTTGTAGTCATTAACAATTTTTCAAAACTCTTCTCCTCTATATATGTTGGGATTTTTGATCTGTCGAAAAGCATGGCCGCCATTACTAAAAATAGAATAAAGGTGGCAGATAGTAGTTTTTCCCATATATCTCCAAAACTGTTAGGTTTAATCCAATTCTGACTGGGGTAGAAGTATTTAGCATGATGAGATCTATCTGTGGTCAAATTTTCTTTTTAATCTGTTCTGCCATGTTCCTTGGGAAATTATGTATAGAACTGATGTGAATTTTGATCTGTTGAAAAACGTGGTCGCCATTACTAAAAACAGAACAAAGGGGTCAGACAGTAGTTTTTTGCATATATTTCAAAAAACCGTTATGTTTAGCCAAATACTTTCAATAGCTGAAATGATCCTTATTTTTGGGACTACAAAAGTTTTCAGGCATGAAAGTTGTCAGAGGTCTTCTTATAAGAGTTATTGCCTTTGACAGAGGAAAATGACAGGTTTTTTTTGGTTTTTTTTTATAGTTTTTAGCCAATGTCTTAAAAACTGTGATAGATTTAAACTTTCATTTACTGAAATGATCCTTATGACAAGTCTTATCAAAGTTTTCTTGAGTCAATATTGTTGGACAACTTCTTGTTTAATTAATTGCCCTTGAAAGGCAAAATTGAACAAGGTGAGCGTTACAGTCTCCTTGGAGCCTCTTGTTTCATCACTCAGAAGTTTTTGGCTGTTTGTGGATGTGATGTAAAAGTCTGAGAGATACGATGTTTTGTTTACATGTTAGAACACCCACATGTGATCGAAACCAAAATCATTCATTCATTCTGATATTTTGTAAAAGACAGAGTATGTTATGAAATAACACAAATTCCAATATTTATCATTAATAACTACATAAATTTTTTTTCTTAAAGTTTATTTTCTATCTGAGCATGTAAAAGACTGACACAAACGTCTGCTTAAGTTTGATAAAATGACCAGCATGGGCTGCCAAAATTTTCGGACCCTTGGGTGCAGCTCTTATCATTCCCCATACTAGCATTTTCTGGTTTTTTGACCCATCAGCCTGTCATTCTGTTCATGCTATTGACATAAATTGTTGTCCTCAGGATAGTGCTTCAATTTTTTTTCCCCGATTTCCTTTAAACTTTGGTAAATGGGTTAGCAGCTATTTATACCACCCACACACACATACAAAGTTGAGGGGTGGGCTATATAGGAATCACCCTGTCTGTTGGTCCACATTTCTTGTAAGTGCAACTCCTCCTAAACCACTCAGAGGAGTTTGATGAAATTCTATAGGAAGGCTGGGTATCATATGTGGATTTGCATGAAGGAATATAATTACTGTTGGATGGTGCCAGAATGAGATAATTCAAGATAAGGGTTTTACATCTGAAGCGGGAGGTATTCTGTAGGTGAGCTTGCTCATAGTATTTCTAATTTTATTAGACAAAATTAAAGCTAAAATCCCCCTTCACATGGAAGAATCTTTCTTAAGAATCCTTATGAATAACCAATTCTTAGTCATACACAAGCATTTGTATTTAACTTGTTGGCATCCAAAAATAATTCAGACATTCGCCACATTCATATTGATTTGCAAAAGGAGATAAAAAATAAATTTCCAAAAATATATACAGGAACTTCCACAAATTTTACTCGTGAAGAGTTTGCAAACCACTTTTAAACCATAAGTGAGGCATCATTAAACAATTGTAAGAACTCATAAGCATTTGCTAAACTGTAAAGTGTTTGGTTAGCTATTTTATGTGATTAATTTTTGAATGACTCTGAGTAGTTAACGATATTTTTTCGATGAATTAACAGATAAACACAAATTCAAGGGAACACTTTGCAAATATATACAAACATTTTGCTTAGGACAAAGAGGTTTAGTTGTCATGCCTGTGGGAAAAGAAGTAGGAAGAAATTATAGCTTACCTGGCCAAAAGGCAATGTGAGCTATTGCCATCACTATATGTCAGTCGTCATCCGCTAACTTTTTCAAACATCTCCTCAGAAACTGCTAAGTATAATGTAACAAAACTTTGCATGACTATTCCTTCAGGGATTTTTGTTCTGGCAAAAAACATGGCCACTGTTACTAAAAATAGACCATAGGGGGTCAGATTGTAGAATTTTGGAATTAACACCCAAAAAAAAGTTGAGTTTAGCCAAGGTGTGGCAGAGAGTAGAATTGTTCAGCATGATGTGATGGACCCATGCTGAAATTTTCAGAAAGTCTCAATGATGGGTGAATGAGTTAAGGTCCTGATATGGATTTTTACTGAACTTTACATTTTCAACTTAGAAAATCTTCTCTGAAATAACTGGATGGATTGAAACAAAACTTATCATAAATGTTATGTAGAACATTTTTAACAATCTGTGTGCCATGATTCTTTATTTTGCTAAAAACATGGCTACCGTTTTTAAAAACAGGCCCTAGGGGTCAAAATTCAGAATTTTGCACACAAACCATAAATAGATTGAACTAAAATCTGGAAGGGAGTAAAAAGTTGCTCATTTGCTTTTGTTACTTTGTATGTATGGTTTTAGTTACTTTATGTTCTTTGTTGTGTATGTCTGTTTTCCATGTCTGGTCTTTGTCCCTGGATTACATTCTTTTGATTACCACTGTAACCTTGGTTCCCTTGATTACTCTATCAGGGTGATGAGATAGACCTATGCCAAAATTTTCAGGAAGATCTGTTGACGAATGAGTTGTGGGCCTTGAAATGGATTTTTTTTAAAGAATTTTTGTATTTCCAACTTTGAAAATCTTCTCCTTCTAAATTACTAGATGGAATCTAACCAAACATGTTGAATGTACCTCACAATATCCTTAACATTCTGTGTGTGTGGATTTTTTATCTGGGAAAAATCATGGCCAATGTTACTAAAAATAGACCATAGGGGTCAAATTGAAGATTTTTGGAAATACTAGTAAAGAATGGGTTGAGCTAAATTCTGACATAATTAAATTCATCAGCATGGTGAAACAGACCTATGCCAATTTTTTTTAAAGATCTGTTGACCAATGTGTAGTAATTGGCCTTAAGAAGTCATAAAATGACTATGAGAGATTTATTTTATAACATGAAAATTGGGTATATAACTAAGATGCTCTCTATTGATTAAATGATTCTTGTGACAATAGTACAGTAGGGTCAAGAGTCCAATTTTAGAAAGCTAAAAAGACTTTTTTTTTTCAGGTGAGCAATTCAGGTTCTCTTAGAGTCTCTAGTTTGTATAATATTGACTAATTTCACTTGTTTAATATGTCAAATGTTCAGTTGAAGAATACATGAGCTATATGGCTTAAATTCTAAATGCAACTCATTTGAAAAATCATTACTGTTAGTAAAATACTTGGAACCAAACTGAAATAGTGGTAAAAACTCCTTAGGTTATTGTAAACCATTTGTGTGTTATCAGTAATCGCATTGCATTCACAATTATTTTTAACAATATCGTAAGCATTCGTAAATTGCTCGTATTGAATCGCAGTGAATCGTGAACTGGTATGGTAAATGCATGGCATTCATTCTTAGTAAATCCTGAAGTGATTGTTCTTACTCGTAACCAATCATAAACCACTTACAAATCATTCGTAAAAGTAGCTTAATTTGCAATTAATTGTGCCAGTTTTACAAATCCTGTGTATGTTTGAGATTCATAATGATTGGTAAGAAAGATTGGTGTTTTAGATTGGGTATAATACAAAATCAATTGATTTGCATGATATATACACTATTTTAATACCTTTGGGATAAAATCATATGTAGCAAATAAGTCATATTGAACAGCAAGATAAAATGATGGGGCCTATCAGGGTAGGCAGAATAAATGCATAATTCAACTTTTACAAGTCTGCGTTTTGTTGTTACATTTCTTTTTTTTTTCTGATATTTTCTTTTGATTTTGGTCAATATTTGTTTCCTCTTGATCCATGAACAACAGAAAATAACATTTTCAGAATTTTTTTTTTTTTTTTTCAGAGTGAGATAATATACTGCCTACTCTATGTATCTGTTAGAGTCCTGCAGGCCGGTAGTAAATTGTCAAATAGTTCCAATCAAGCAGTCATTCTTTGTGGTGGATTTCAAGCCCTAGAGCTTGCCATAAAATTTGATGAAAAGAACAGGCCAAAGGATAGTTTGGATAATTTGAAGACTCTACTAGCTACCTCAGTGCTTCCATTGTATCAGAATGTTCCATTGTTTAAAATCCTATCCTTGGTCTACTATCGTGCATTTAGAGTAAACTTCAACTTCCCATTAGCTTACGCTACATTCCTTACTAAATATGGTAGTCTAAGCATCAAAAGAGAGTGTATGATTGCTCATGGAGCACTGATGCAGAGTTCATGTCCAGATACCTCCACGATAGAGTTTGGTGGTATGTATTGTAAAGAAAGATAATGTTGGAAGACTGTAAAATTACCAGAGCTCAATCTGGCCACTGTGTTTCATTTATTATTGTGGATATCAATTTTAGAGGTTAGAGGAAAAAAGACATTTATTAGGTACTTGTATTTGTTGTTTGTGGGTCAAAATAACTAGAAAAAATATGAAAATCCCTCATTACGAATAAAAGTTCTGGGAAGTCAAAATCTTTTCAAATGAAAAAGCCAGGTCCCATTGCTGAGTCAAGAGCATCACAGTAGTTTTAATTTTTTTTTACATTTCAGTATCAAGATTGGAGAGTTATGACAAGCTGATGCAAATATTGTTAGTTGTCAATGTGTGTAATACTGAAATGGCAGACAAGGTAAATAATAAATGGATTTAATTTGAGTATGATATTTAAGGACAACCATAAACAAAGCCATCTTTCTATTACCGTATTTTTTGGACTGAAAGTCTATATTTTTTCAGCAAGTTGTCAGCCTCAACTTATCATTAAATTTGACCTATGTATTGGTATCTTTTTATAAAACTGCAAAACAAAATGCAGTTGTATATTGGTATGGGGCTGTGAAGTTAGTTTTCTGGGTTGTCATGGTCCATACACACTTTTTAGCTCTCCTGTCTTGAAGGCAGTGTGAGGTATTGTCATCACTTTGTGCCAGTTGTTGTCTGTCATTGTTATCTTTTTTCAAATGTCTTCTTTTCTGAAACTGTCTAACCGATTGGAATGAAACTTGGCATGGTTGTTCCTAATGGTATCCTGCACAAATTGATCATTTGAAATTTTTGAAATGTTAAAAAACTTGGCCACTGTTACTATAATTAGAACTTAGGGGTCAAAATACAGGTTTTTGGGCAAATAACTACAAAAAAAGATGAATTTTGCAAATTTTGATATGGGTTAAAGTGTTCACCATCAAAAGATGGACCTATGCCAAAATTTGCTAAATGATTTGTCACCTGAAGTAAGAGTTGTGGCCCCTGAAACAGATATTTTTGTTGTTTTTCACATGTACAATTTGGAAAATCTTGTCTGAATCCATGCTATAAAATTTAACTTGAGTTATAATTGCTCCTTAGGGTATCTTGCACAAACTGATCATTTAAAATTTTTGAAATGTTAAAAAAAATCATGGCTGCTTTTACTAGATATAGAACATACAAAATACAGTTATTTGCAAATAACTCAAAAACTATTGAATTTAAGCAAAATTCTGACATTGGGGTATATTGTTCAGCATCAAAAGATAAACCTATGCCATAAGTTTCAAACTGATTTATTACCCAATGTAGGAGTTATGGCCCATGAAACAGATTTTGTTGTTTTTGTTTTTTTCTTTTCTTAGAATATAGGGGTCGAACAGAAGTTTTTTGCATACATTTCAAAACCGTTAGGTTTATGGAAATTCTGACAGGGATTAAAAGTGTTCAGCATGATGAGATCTATCTGCAGGTCAAATTGTAGTTTTAATCTATGAAGCTATGTTGGAGTTACTACCCTTTTTAGTGCACCTGGTCGAAGGCCACTTGAGCTATTGCCATCATTTGGGGTCCGTCGTCGTTAACAATTATACAAATCTCTTCTTCTTTGAAACCACTTGACTAATTAAAACCAAAATTGGTATAAATGTTCCTTAGGGTATCCTGCATAGAACCGATGTGGGGATTTTTTATTCGTCAAAAAACATGGCCACCGTTAATAAAAATAGAACATAGGGGTCAGACAGTAGTTTTTCACATATATCTCCTAAACCGTTAGGTTTAGCTAAATTCTGATATGCATAAAAGTGTTCAGCATGGTGAGATCTATCTCTGGTGAAATTTTGGTTTTAAACTCTTGAGTCATGTTGGAGATATTGCCCTTTTTCAACGATTTTTGCTATTTTTAATGTTATTATTTTCAAAAATCTTCTCTGACATTATTTGATCAATTGAAACCAAACTTGGTACAAATGTTCCTTGGTATATCCTGCATAGAACTGATGTGGGGATTCTTGATCTGGTAAAAACATGGCAGATGTTACTAAAAATAGAACATAGCGTCAGACAATAGTTTTTCGCATATATCTCCAAAACTGTAAGGTTTAGCAAAAATCTTTCAATCGCTGAAATGATCCATATTATTAGGACTACAAAAGTCTTCGGGGATAAAAGGACTTTTTTTTTTACAGTTTTCTGGACAACTCCTTGTTAAATTTATTGCCTTTGAAAGCCAAAATTCAGACCATGTGAGCAATTCAGGCTCCTGGGAGCCTCTTGTTTGATGGTTTAAAAAGTCTGTATACTTTTTGGTGAAAATCAGTTTTAAACTTTTTGAGTTTTAAGACTTTGTCACTGAAATAGGGAGGGGGGTTTCACTTTTGTCAGACAACGCATTTTAGAGTTATTGACCTTGAAAGGCGAAAAATGATGTTTTTATCGGTTTTGAGCCCATATCTTGAAAATTATGATAGGTAGAAAGAAACTTTCAGTTGCTGCAATGATCCTTATGGTAAGGCTTACATAAGTCTGCAGGGATCCAGGTTGTGTATTGACTCCATGTTAGAGTAATTCCCCTTGAAAGGCGAAAAATGATGTTTTAGTAGATGCGAGCCAACATCACTGTGAAAGTACTGTTTGTGGGTATTAATTTTTGTAGTTAAGGGGAAAAGTTCAAGTTCGTGAATCCTTGAATTTGTGGTTTTGATGAACCTGTCATACAATCTAAAGTAAGTAATCCTCTTCGTTTGGAATCAAATTTTGTGGTTTACCTTACCCATGAAGTCCACGAAAATTAGTACTTTCACATTAGATAGAAAGAAACTTTCAATTGATGAAACGACCCTTTTGATAAGTCCTATTAAAGTCTTCTTAGCCTTGTTAGAATTATTGCCATTGAATGGCAAAACGTTATCTAGGTGAGCGGTTATGGCTCTTGGAAGCCTCTTGTTGCAGTGGCAGAGGACATATGGTTAAGAGTTGCTTGTAAAACAGAAGAACTTGTATATCTTGCATTCATCTTTTTTGTTTCTTTTTCTAGTTTCTGCATCACCTTGCCCATGTAAAGAATCCTGTCTTCACAATGAAAGCTGTAGAGTACTATATAGACTTCCTTGAAGAGTATCTTGCTGTAGAACAGAGAGCTATACTACTAGATCTGGTTGTGAAGTTCATTAAGGAAGGATCGGTTAAATCTTTCAGATACACAGTAAAGATTTTCAACTTCTTGAAAACCTACTTCGATCTGAATTGGAAACTGAAGTTATTAGTAAGTTATTGAAGATCTGGTCAAGTGTTTGTAAATTTTTCGATTCCCAGTCTCTGAAGGATATCTTGGATGACATGAAAATCTTTGTAGATAAAGAAGATGGTGGAATTCTTAATTCTGTTGAAAACTACCTAAAGGAAGATTGTAATCATAACATAGGATGTATGAAACTAGTCAAGATCTTTTACACTACCAAAGAATTGTTCTGTGTTAGAGCTTTACCCAAGATAGAAGCCAACAAGGAGAACTACACACAGGTCCTTCTTATGAAGCTCAGCACATACATATTACGTATATCTTCAGAATCATTGCTGAGTTGTGGGCCATGTCTGTCAATATTGTCAATGGCTTTGGAAGCTTGTAGGAAGAAATGTAAGTATGGAAAACAAGACCTGTGGAGCCATAAACATAAGGAGGGAAGCATTAAGCTTTACAGTCCAGACCAGAAGGAGACAAAGTACTTTGATTTGTTCTTCAGCCTGCTTTCCTCATCAGGAAATGAAGATAGCCTTAACAACCAGAAATTCATTGAACTTCTTAAGTCTCTGAAGCCTGTCCTTTTATGCTCATCTTCACTATTGGTACGATTTCTTGCTGCTCTAAAGAAGTCCAAAGTACCCGAAGAAGACATCAAAAGACTTCTTGGACAATGTGTTATTGATTGTTACTTCAATCATTTCAGAGGTGCAATGGACAACATACAGGCTAACAAGTATGACGTCTTGATTTCAGAAATGAGAGAAGCACGTCAGGTTGTTGAAACTTTTGTTGTCAATGGAAGGTCTCAGTTCCATGAACGTGTTGTTGAGTACCTGTGCAAGAACTTTTTTACGAAGCTAAAAATGTGTAGTATGATTCGGGAGGCCTTTCCAGAACAGATAGAATAGATAGATATCTGCTTGTATTATACTTTTTCATACAATGTTGTATGACATTCAAGGCATTTTTAGAACAAATGAAACAGATCGGATGTGTTTTTTTAACTATTGTGCTGAACTATTGCCAAAAGAATTGCCTGAGGTAATTCAAACAAATGTATGACAAAATGATGCATTTTAATTTTAGTGCTATATGATTCATGAGTCAATTTCTGATGATTTAACCTTAGTGCTTTCTAATAATTAGTTCAAGACTGTTAATGTGTCCAGTTGTGGCATGTACATGTAGATAACATACAAGACTGTAATTAAGTTCATGAATACCATATATGTTTGTGCTCTTAACTTCAAATGTGTTCATGTATAGTTTTTTTTTATATTTTTATACTTGTGTTGTGACAGTTTTTTTTTTTTTTTTTTTTTGGTTGTTGAGTCAAGAGTTTTATAGCAAAGTCATGCAAAGAAGTAGTCTACTAATCTTTTTATTCTTTTCCAAATGAAAATGAAAAGTAAAATTGGTCTTGTCAACTTAGTACCAAACATATTTCCTCACCATTATATTTATACCATCTGAAAACCATGTTTTATGATTTTTGTTTTACCATTAGGGAATGGAGGGACTGAAATGGGTAACAAATAAGTATTTTTTTTACATTTAGGAATTAAGGGAATTGAGGGTAATAAATAAGTATTTTTGTAAATGTAGTAGTCTTATCAGTTTTTAGTTGTCTTATTACCAAAGGATATGTTTCAGAAGAATCAGCCCTAAAAACTAATGTTTTAAATGATTTGATAAAAAGTACATTACCAACTGAATGTGTGCTTTCTTTGGTATAGATTTACACTGCTCAGTGCTGTTCATGATTGTGTTGCACTGAAGATCAAATATAAGCAAAATCAGTAATTTTAGCTGAGTTGTGAAAAATAGTTTATTTTAAAGACATTTAAGCAGAAAATTAACACTTGTCATAGAAATTTTTACATTTTCACTGTATTGAAAAAGTCATGCTATTATGTTGAGCATTTAATGACAGTCCAAATTTAAAGTTGAATGCGATGTTGTAATTTGCAAATTATTGTAATTGTGTATTTTATGATTACTTTTATGGTTTTTTTTTTATGATTTTTTTTTTCGTATTTTGGTCTGACAGTGAATTTGCCATTATTTTACTTTTTAACAGAGCTAAGAAAAAGTAAAATTTTATATATTTGATGTTTTCTCCTTACTGAGAACAATTGTCCTTACCATATTGATTTTTAATATTTTGAGTTTTTTATTTCATCATTTTAAACAGCACAGGTCCTAGTCATTTTCTTGTTCTATGATTTTATTGTCATTTTATTTTATCTTAATGTACTTAATCCAATATAAAGTATGAAGTAATAAACTAATGAAGGTATTTTTAAGGTTGACCGGACGTATTCTGGTCATTGTAGTTTACAAAAACAAATTTTATTTATCCCATAAACCAATGAAGTAGATTAAATCACAAAAATACTAAAGAAGATTGGTACTTGCACAATTATCAGTATGATATTTTTATTTATTTGTTACAATTATTTTTTAAATTGTTTTTATTATATTCATTTTTTTCCCTTTATTTACAGTGCATTCATGGCCTTAGAAATTGGCACACGATATTTTGTTCAGTTTGTTTTCACAAATACTTTTGTTATGCATTTTTAGAGTGAATTGCATGTATGTTAGTAGTTCAGAGTATAATCGATGTACTATAGATTCTGTATGATTTATGTTATTTTTCTCTCCTCTCAGAAGCTGACAGTGAGTTGGTTAACGATAGTTTCTGTACAGGTGATGATTTAAGTTCAACTCTTTTAAAATGAGATATTCAACATAAATAATAAAAACCTCCACAAAGGATAAACTTCTGATTCCCTGTGGTTTATAAATAAGATGGGTACCAGTGGCTTCCTTTGAAACTACAGGTGCTGATGTCTTGAACTTTATAGCATTGTTGACATCCAGGCTGTTACATACAACCCACCATTTGGAGAGTGTAACCTTTTAGGCTGTGTGGAAAGTGGCAAGAAAATTTTGGGGTAGAATTCGTGAAAAATCAAAAATAACATTACCTTTATTGTGATGAGGAGGGAGTGTACATTCAGTACACCTTTACTGGGATCCATTCATAATTATTCGTTGTAAATATGTTATAGTATTAGAAGTTAGTTGATAATTTTGGCATACGCCTGTACATTTACCTCATTAGCAAATCAGCTTTCAGTAGAATAGACTAACTGTTGTTAGATGAACTATAAGGTCAGTGATAGAGAGTTAAAGGATTATTCTTCCCGCTGCAGTCAAAAATGAGGAATAGTTTCCAAAAATATGTTCAAGAATTCATATTTGAATTCTGATGACATATGAATTTTGATGATGTTGAAAATATTAGAATTAAAATTGGTGCAAGGCAAGATATTATAGCTTTGATTATGATAGCTTGTTATACTGAGCTTTTTCTTCTGTCTTTATTGCTTTTTTTTTTTAGCTGACCTGGCTGAAGTCCATGCAAGGTGTTGCCATCACTTGGCATCCGTCGTCGTCGACAATTTTTAAGAACTCTTCTCCTCTGACACTACTTGACCAATTTGAACCAAACTTGGTATGAATGTTCCTTGGGGTATCCTGCATAGAACTGATATGGGGATTTTTTATCTGTTGAAAAACATGGTCGCCGTTACTAAAAATAGAGCATAGGGGTCAGACAGTAGTTTTCACATATATCTCCAAAGTCTAGCTAAATTCTGACATGGGTAGAAGTTTTCAGTTAAGCAAGATGAGATCTATCTGTGATCAAATTTTCATTTTAATCCTTTAAGCCATGATGGAGTTACTGCCCTTTTTCAACAATTTTTGCTTTTTTTTTTTAAATTTCTTTCAAAAATCTACTCCTTTGACACTACTTGACCTATTGGAACCAAACTTGGTATGAATGTTCCTTAGGGTACCCTGCATAGAACTGATGTGGAGATTTTTGTTCTGTCGAAAAAACATGGCTGTCGTTACTAAAAATAGAACGTAGGAGTCCGACAGTAGGTTTTCGGATGTATCCTTAAAACTGTTAAGTTTAGCTAAATTCTTTTAATAGCTGAAATGATCCATATTATTAGGACTACAAAAGTCTTCTGGGATAAAAGTTGTCAGATGATTTCTTGTAAGAGTTATTGTCCTTGAAAGGGGAAAAAGGACTTTTTTTTTAGTTTTCAGCTAATATCTTGGAAACTATGATAGAAATTCTTCTTGAATTTACTGCCCTTGAAAGACAAAATTCAACCAGGTGAGCATTTCAGGTTCCTGGGAGCCTCTTGTTTCATTAATCTTCAAGTTTCAATTTTAGTTTACAGTTGATTTAAGCTGAATCATAGATGGAAGTAAGGAAAAAAAATGAAATGCACAGAAGTGAAATCTAAATTATCACGATCTATAACTTTCACAGAATCGATATTCCATTGTGCAACTTACGATCTAAATCAGTCTGCAGATCTAAATACTTATATTTCTGATTTATGGAACTGGGGAATCAATTTAGTGGGCATTGTGGTAATGAGAGGTTTGCTTTTTATTAGATAGTCATAACAAGACTATTTTTAGTCTCACTGATATTGTTAAAGTAAATTTATGTTTAAGTTTGTTGCAAGGATTATTGATTTTCCTTCTCATTTTGACATCTGATGTACTGTTCTGAGGTCATCTGTATGTTCACTTGATGATATTGTAAATGTATTGTTTAAAGTAAGTGCTTACATTTTTTTTTCTTTGGTGTACAATGCATTTTTGATTGATTGGTGGTCTTGATCAATATATTTTAGTATATCCTTATAAGCTCACCCGGCCCTTTTGTGAGCGATTGCCATCACTTGGCGTCAACCGTCATCAACAATTCCAAAACAATTCTTTTCTGAAACAAGTGGGCCTATTTGAACCAAACTTGGTGTGAATATTCCTAAGATTATTCTGCATAGAACCCTTGTGGGGATTTTTTTTTATAATTCCAATAACATTGCCACTGTAACTATAAATAGAACATAGGGGTCAGCCCTATATTCCCAAAACCGTTAGGTTTAGCCAAATTTTGTCATTGGGTATAAGTGTTTAGCAGGATGGGATCTATCATCGGTCAAATTTGATTGTAAATCTGTAAATCTTATCGAGCCAGATGAGCTGTTCAGATCAAACTTCTTTAAAAAATCCATGGCCGAAATGAGAGAAATTTTTGTTTTTTCATAATTGATTTCTGATTTAAAGGACATATGGCTGCTGAGTTATTTTTTAAACAAAATTCAAATAAACAAAAACAAAAATTGCTCACTTTTTCTAGTTTTAATGATCAAGGAATAAGATGAAATATATAAACTGAGTCTTTCTTTTTTAGAAACTTAAATCTTACTGCGCTTGCCACATATATAGACAGAGTGAACATATTTAGTCGCAACTCGGCTTTTGGCATGCATGCTAATGCGTGTAAAGTTCTAGTCATCGTAAGAAAATAACCAGTATGTGACACGTGCTATGATAAACATCCAGGATTTATGAATTTGTAAAATCCAGCGCAAATGAGTTAGGTTGTGCTAGTTCATACAGTCATTTATATTCATGCTATCGTAGGTCAATAAATATTGCATTATACAGTTGTTTTCATCATTTTTTTTTCTGAATCCAGAAATATTTTACAACCCTATTGATACAGAAGACCAAGTGTAAGTTAAGTTGAAATATTGGTTCTGTCCGACTTGCCGTAACGCACTGTTCTCCAATTCGTCCTCGTTAGTGGATTTTCGTGTGAAAAATAGAATATTGAAGGGTTTGTATGAAACATGAACGTGAAATGAGTGTATGATTAATATTTGTTTGTGAACTCGAAATGCATAGTTGATTAACTATTTAGGAAACAAACTTAAATTCCACATAAAACTTGAGAAAAATGCTTGTTCAGTGAGTTTGTCGCATTAGTTTTGTTGACTCGAAATGAATTATCGTTTCAAATGTTTAGCGACCGCTACTTTGAAATTTGTCGACCATTTTGTATATTCACCAGAGGAATACATGTGTTCTAGAAAATCAGTTGACAGACGAGTGTCAATATTCCGTTCTCAAGATCAGTTTTGGAATGTTTTTGTTTATACGGTGTGTTTATTGTTTCTGTTTGCCTGTGCTCAGTTCTGTAGATGACGCACCCCGCCCCCTTGATTTTGCATAAGTAATTTGCTGCAGACTGGGAACTTGGGCCAGTAATATTATCACTGTCTCATTTCAGTTACAGTCGGCAGTTGCTCAGTTTTACATATAGCAGATGGAGTTGGTTGGCTGTTCTCATTTCCTCCATTTGTTGAGATATTTAACAAGAACACAGCGAAAAGTTTTTTTAAAAATATTTCCTCCCTTTTTAGCTCACCTGGCCCAAAAGGCTATGTGAGCTCTTCTCATTATTTGGCGGCGTCGTCGTCGTCTGTCGTTAACTTTTCTTAAAAATCTCTGAAACCACTGAACAGAATTTGACAATACTTGGTGACAATCATCCTTGGAGATGTCACAAACATTACAAATCGCAACTCACAAAATTGTATCTTATGGTCCCTTGTCACAAAGAATAAACACGGCCGCTGTTACAAAAAAAAAAGAACATAGGGTTATCCCCATTTAGTTTTGTTAATATCTCGTGAACCATTGCAGATAGAAGAAATGAAACTTCTTTGCTCTTTGACACGAAGAGATTTATCTTCTCAGAAAATTTTAAGATAATCGATTTACTAATTTTGGAGTTGTTGCCCTTTTTGTTTTGCTAATTTTACTCTTAATGTATATTGAGAAAATGTTCAGTATTTCATTATCTGTTTTTGGTGCAAATTAAAAAAAAATCCGTTGTCCCTACTTGGAATTCTTTCCCTAGAAAGTTTCATTTTTGACATTTTATCCATTATTGCCTATTATTTAGGAAACGAGAGCAGACTGATGATTAATCCAAATTAATAAAATGTTAGTATTTCAATATCAATTTTTGGTGCAAAGGTCGGAAAAATATGTTGACACGACTTGGATTTGTGGCTCTTGAAAGTCATTTTTGACGTTTTCATCAGTTTTTGCTTATTATTTTAAAAAAGAAAGCAGACAGATGGTGCATGTAAACTGATAAAATGTTCAGTATTTCAATATGTTTTTGGTGCAGATTTCAGAAAAAAAAATGTGTTGACCCTTCTTGGAGTTGTGGTTCTTGAAATTGTTATTTTTGACGTTTTAATCAGTTTTTGTCTATTATTTAGAAAATTGATTATAGATGTAAATTTAAAAAATACATATGAAAAGTATAAGTAGATCTATGATGGGTGCAAATTTTGAAGGAAAAAAAAATGCAATTTCGAAGATTTTTTTTTGGCACTTTTATCATGTTATTCTGTTAATTTGTTTTTGTTTGTTTGTTGGGGTTTAACGTCCGAGCATGTTATTCTGTTAACATAAATAGAATGATGATTAATATTTGAATGTTCAGTATCATGAAAAATATCTGTGCCAATTTGGTTAAAGGTGTTCGACCACTTTTAGGTTTTGCATGTATTCAACTTTTTTTTTACCGCTATAACCTTGGTTCTCTTGATTACTCTTTAAGCTATTAAACCAAGTTTGAAGACAGAAACAAGAGTCGTGTACTGACAGAAGGTCAGTAAATGCATCGAAGAATTATTTCTTATTTCGAATAGCCGTACTTATGTAGAATGGTTTTATCCAACAATTAGTAGCTGCTGTATATCGACTTAATAGCGGACACTGGCCATCTACCGAGAAAGGTTAAAAAAAATCGGTTTCGTAATTTCGGTATTGTTCCATATAACAAGATATAACAAGAGTGGATGTTACGATATTGGTTGAATTGAGAGCGACATTGGACAGATAATTTCCAATTAATCTCATCGAGTATAGTCAATGACAGACACGCCACCTTTTATTTGTTATGGTTTCTTCAGTACAAATTGCAAGAAAAGAGAGCATGTCAAATTTTACCAGAAATTGAAAATCTGTTTTGCTGTTATTGGACTTGATGCATAACTTTATAAAAGTTAAGCACAGATAAACCTGAGTCCAAAGTTATTGATGCATGAGACTTGTGGAGGTCGATCTTCAAAGTGGAGGACAAATCGAGCGAAGAAGCTGTTGAGGATTATAGACTTTCTTAATACCACTGGAACTGTGTGATTTATGTGAAGCGTTGTAGCACTTTTTTGTTTTTTGTTCTTTGTTCTTTGTTTTTTTTTGTTTTTTTTTTTGCGGAAATTGAAAGTTGTTACTGATCATTAACACATAATGTAAGTAAGAAAATGTTCCGTATCAAAAGAAAATGAAACTTCATAATTACTTTATACACTTTGCAAAATTTAAAGTTCATGTAATAAAATAGAAATATTTGTAGTCCATTTGAAATCACTTTTTGGTAACCATTTTCTCGATCAATTGTCGGTTCCTCCTGGGCACACTACAATCATCTGATGTTCGGGCATTTATTTCCAACGGACAAAGTTTCACTATGGGTCTGTTGGTCACTCCACATTTAGTACGAACTATTGCAGATCTCGCCATATCATCTCAACCGCGCATAAGGTACTGTACAACACCAATGTTTCATTGAATTTTTGTCGATTATCACCATCAGCTTTGTGAAATTCAAGAAAGGAGGTTAAGTATTCTCTTTCCCATCTAGTTTGAAGATACGCCAGTGATTTCTCTCTGGCGTAATGTTCGTTTCACAGCACTAGAAACAGTTAACGATTTTGGTGAGAACTCGCATAGGTCCTTTGACGGATACGGCTGTGCCCTTAATCTACGTCCATACAGAAGAAGAGACGGGGTGAGGGGTTCTGGATCTTTGTCATCTGTTGAGATGTACGTCAATGGTCTGTCATTTAAGGTGCATTTGATTTCTGTCACGATAGTATGTTACATATTAGTCTATAAGTGCCCTTCCTATTTTTTTCTAAAGTGAGTTCTTAGTCTGATAAGACGCTCCCACCACCCTCCATACCATGGAGCTCTGTTAGTAATAAATTTCCAGACAGTTCCGTGCTCTCTAAGTTTCCCATGCACGGTTTTAGAATTAAACAAAAGTGTAATTTCAGTAGCTGCACTTTTGTAAGTAGTCGCATTATCAGAAAACATTGTGTGTGTTACAGATATACGGCTAATGAATCTACGGAATGTTTTGACAACAGTAAGAACGGATACTTCACGGTGTCACTAACAGCAGCATTGTCGATTCTGCCTCCAGAACGTAGTAAATCTCTGTCGTCTATGTAAAGTCGCAACTGACGCACTATCGATAGGCGAATTGAATCTTTGAAGTAATGTTCACATATTCATTCTTGAAAACATTTTGTTGTACGTTTCGAAGTAATGTAATGGATGCATTTTGAACTTATTGCGCTTCCAATTGACCAATTTTCCTGTCGGACATGTCTTATCGGCAGTTATCAATAAAGCGTAAAACGTATGCCATAATATGTATGTCATCAGAACGAAGTTTCGGTCCCATGTCGGCCATTTGTCACTGTACGAAAGCCATGTTGTCCATTAAACCACTTTGAGTTATTTTTCAGCTTCGTGGTTGACATGCCTCGCGTAAAGAAATCAGCGGGATTTTCATCCGTGGGACAGTATCTCCAAGCTTTACTTCCGACTAGTTCGCATATTTCTGATTCTTCTCGGAACAAACGGCAAGAAAATTTACGTCGATTGTAACCAAATCAGAACAATTTGACTATTGCACCGAAAAGTCATTACTCATTCCTAGGATAGTCGATATGTATTTCGCTAGTTTTGCTCCAAGTAATGCACCCATTAATTCTAACTTTGGTATGGTAAACGACTTTAGTGATGCCACTCTATTTTTGGCCATTACAAGCTGCGATTGTCACACTAGCTCCATAAGCTTGCTAGGACGAGTCGGTGAAGATGTGCAAGCTACAGTCGTCTGATTCTAATGATACTCTTTCATAGTGTTAAAGTCTTGATACTGATATCTCTGAAGCTTCTGACAGTTCAACCGCTAAATTTGACCATTGATCTGCTAATGCTAATTCTATTGGTATGCATTCGTCCCAACCTAAATTTCTTTTCCATAGTATAATTATCTCAAATGCCTTCACGGTTACCGGACCGAGTGTTGCAAGAGGATCGAAAATCTTCGATGACTGACTCAAGATTTCTCGCTTTGTGCCCTTTTCCATATTTGTATCTATGTTGACTTTCACACATGATAATAGATTGTCTCGCACACCCCATCTCATTCCTAGAATTTTCATTTCGATTCCTGAATCGAGTACATTATCATTGGCAGCTAAATCTCGTTATGTCTCAGAGTTTGAGTTCCATGATCTCAAATTGAAATCCCCGTTCTTCAGTAAAGTTCTAGAGTTTAAGTAAAAGTTCATCAGATCGTCTTCATCGTTGAAACTAGCGAGTACACTATCTGCATTCAAGTCCTGTGCTCCTGTACAAGTCTTGAGGCTGTTTCACTTGGATTTTCCTCGATGTGATTTAAGATTGTGGCTTTCAGAAGAAATGGGGTGCATGTTGCCCCAAAGAGGACGGACTTAAAGCGGTAAGTTATCCAAGGACTGTTAGGATCGACTGGGTTGCTTAGCCAAAAGAATCGTGTCACGTCACGGTCTGATTTGTGGAGTCCAACCTGCAGAACGCTGTTCCGATGTCTGTCGTTGCTGCATATTTCTGTGCACGAAATCTGGTAAGTATTTCCGTTATGTCAGTCAGTATTGGCGGGGATACGAGTGCAGATAATCATTTAGACTAGGACTAGAAGCTTTTTCTTTGCAGCTACAATCGTACACAATTCGAATCGGGGTAGTCGAAGAATCTTTTTTGACTGGATGGTGTGGAATGTAGTGAATGCGCTGTGACTGGTGTTCGGTCTCAGTATCATGTACATGCTCGATAAAATCTCGCTTTTCTTGTTCATTAATGATATCAACAATTTTGGTTCTTTGCTTAACCGTGAAATCACTCTCTCTGCACGTTTTCTGGTGATCATATCGTTTGTTGGCAATTCTGGTTTGTCATCAATCCAAGGTAGGCTTGCTACATATTTCCCATCTTCATACAAAATCGACTTCGAAGCGTACAGTTTGATGTTATTCATTTCTGTGTCGAGTTTCTCGTTCTTTTGAATACCAATGACTCTTAACTTCCAGAATTTTGCTATGTCATGTTTCTTCACGCGGTTTGCCATTATGTGCATTAAATGAGAGTTGCGCTGTCGTGTTTTTATGTTCATGGGTCCATATAATGGGTATTCTATTCTCGAGTTCACCGCTGTTGGTCCGTTCCCCTTATAATTTCACTCTTGACGATGTCGCAGTAGTGATAGGCTCCTATGAGTAGCGATATATCAAAATTGTCATCTAGTGAAAGAGGATGGGCAAGTTTGAGTCCTCTCAAATACGACATTTTCTGTGACAAGTGACGGCGGTTGTTCTGTATAGGAGCAGCAATTGTAGGAACAATCAATACTGATAGCGGTATTTTTTCTCGAGTCAGCTTCTACGTATACTGCTTTCTTGTTCAAGTGGCGAACGTTCTTGTCTGAGTCTCCAAAAGTGGCTATGTTCAACGTTTCTTTGCCTGTGGGTTTAGAGTTTAATTTTCAGTAATTCTTGCGTAATAAAAGATCGTTGTGCTCCTTCATCAAAACGTATGTTAGGTGTCGTCGCGCACTGGGTAAGGACCGAATCGGAACTACGGCGGTAGTCTTCAGGAAAACAGTTAAATTCTGTTGAATTGCACAGGTGTGCAAAATTGGCGTGTCATTTTCTATATTGCTAAGTTGAGTCTACGATGCCACAATATCATTGCACAAGCTTGTGTGGTATCTACGTTTATATTTAAGACAACTGTGTTTAGAACTACAATCAGAAGCCTTGTGCTTACCAAAGCAATTAAAACATAAATTCTGCTTTTTGACTATGTTCCATCTAGCTTAACAGTCTACAACTTTCTTACAGACTGTTGCTAAATGTTCTTTGCAGAAAATGCAGGTTTTAGTTTAAATGTGGTTTTCTGTGTTCCTTCTTTCATTCAAAATTGAAATGGCGTTTTTTCTCACCTATTCCAGTCTGAAAACCTGCGGTCGAGTTGATACTGTGTAGGGTATCGTCAGGATTTGCCTCTTGGATGGATAGTTCCTGCTGAATAGCGTCTCTTGAGTTTGTAGAGAGTCCAGTCGACATTTCTGTTTTCTCTTGTTTTAGTTCTCTTAACGGCTGTCAGGAGTTTGCCCAGCATAACAGAACCGTACATTTTTTTGGTTTTGTTCTAGCGATTCTAAACTGCGTATATAGGCTTCAGATTTGTCAGAGAAGTTGAGTAAACTTGATAGTATCCACTGGTGCAGGTAATTCGAGTAGCTCTTTCATATAAGCATTTACCATTTTGTGCTTTTGTCCATAACAACGTGTGAGTAATTCGATTGTGGTAGTTAGCGCTAGAGAGAGTTAACCCATTGATGACGTTCATATCATCTGCTTTAAGGAGTGATTGGAGATAGCTAAATTTCTGAACATCCGTTAATGTGTGGTTTGTAACGTCATTCACTATGTTTCTATGTGTAAATGTTGTATCTATTTTAGAAACGTCAGTTAGCGGTCCTCCATTAAATGTTATTTTTTGTAGTCTGTTGTATGACCGAGGTGGTTGTATTGGCCATTGGTGACGTGACATTTGTATTTTGTATTCGTTTTGAGAACAATATTGGTTTTTGTTGGTTTATGGCATTTATTTGTCCCTTTTGCACCTGGTCCACGCTCCCACGTTTTAGTGGAGTCCTGGCTGCTCATTTACTTTTAATTTTTTTGTATGTGTTATTTTGGTTATTTCGTATTCTTGTGCGTGTCTATTATCCCTGTCTAATCTTTTGATTATCAGTCGAATCTTAGTTCCCTTGATTATTCTTTCATGTAAGCCAATATAAAATATAACATCCCTTGAAATTGAAAATAGTTAAAACTGAATGATTTTGCCTAAATGTCAAAAAAGTTTGACACGTATCCTGGAAGTGCCTTAATGTTCATATATTATTACCGGATTATACCCATTTACGATATGACGGAGCAGAACATTCTTACTCTTCCGGAGCACCTAGTGTTACTCCCGTTTTATTCATTCACTTTGTGGAAGTTCATATTGCTAGTAATTTAATTGAGGCCTTGTTTTCCCTTATCTGCATTTTTTATAGGTTATCTTTTTTATTCGGTTCGCTACTATCGTCTCTGTTTCATGCGTTCACTTTTACGGAATTTTTACGGATTTGAATCACCCCTCCGCTGACACTTCGATATTTTGTTAATGATCTTTGATATCTTAATGATATAACTTACATGACCTTTTGCATGCGTATCCTTTCCATTTTTTGGTGTGTGTCAATAAAACAAGGAACTGGTCACCGGTTCTTAAAAAATATTTCACAAAAGCAGTTATTATTCTGTGTTATTATAACAAATAAAAAGCATGCCAAAATAAATCAATTTGTCATAAATGTCGAATTGGTATAATAGACAATTTGTATCATCTGTTGTTGTGAAGTTCCTTTTTTTGATAAACGATTTGTCCTATTATTTGCCAAAAGATATTGGACTTAATATTACGTTTTCAAAGTGCAAAATACCAACCATATTAATATTTAAAATTTCGATATTGTGTACACGTGTTTCATGGATGTTTTATCATAAATGGTAGAACATTAATTTTCAATTCGTACCAACCACGTTTATAGCAAATTAACAGACGTAAGTTTTCAACTTATGAGTTAATACATCCGCGTAAAACACTATGACAAAAACATCCGATCAGTTAATTTACTATATTTATATGTCTATAAAACTAGCATAACGAACTTGTATACAGATGTTTAAAACACAAACGAGTATCCATGTACTTTAATTTGACTCGTATTACTCGACCAAACAAACGCTTGAATTGATGTCGTCAGTAGTAGTTGTAATATTGGTACAGGTTGGCTTCTCTCTACCTAATGTAAAGTTATTCAAATTGTTCGGTTTCCAATTTGGTTTCAAATATTATCGGATTTTTGGGTGTAAACATGGCAGGCATTAAGCGAATAGACTGGTATAAAATTCGACATCATTCTTATCCACGCTATTGCAATGTTTTCCGAAGTTTGGAAGTTTACTTATCTCCGTCTGATACGTCTTAAGCTCAAATTGGTCTGCATTCGACCATTTAAACAGAATTCTATTGTTTCGATGCTTATTGCTTGATAATGTAGAGAGGTCAATGGTCAAATATACAGGTCACTTGATACCTAAAGTAGACATCATGAGTATGATTTGTGGATTGTAGTAATACACATGAATTTTGATACCCATTTGTTAATGTTTATCAAATCTGCACAATTAGAACCGATTTATTCATGTGTCATAGGTCATTTCCTCTTTCGTCTACGCCGGAGTTGGCATTTTGTGAGCAATTCGGCCGGTGTTTCTAGAAAAGCGGAGGGCGCTTATCCTACCATTGCACTTGTTTATCCCCCAGTTATTTTGATGTTCATGTATTTTGGAGTTTCTTAAATGAACCCATTAAATACCTACCTAGCAAGTAAGTTGTGTGTTTTTGGGTTATCAACGAGGCAGGTTTGTTCATCTAGTGTGGTTACTTATCAGTCATCGCTCGCTAGCTTGCGTATGTGAGTTACTAAGAGTGTGTTATTTTTCCTAATGTACATATTTAGTACTCTGAAATGACTTCATGCAATGTCTCCTCGCGATTGCATATGAGCTAAGAATCACTTTAGGCAGTATCTGCATGGGAATCTCGTAGCAGCAATAGCTCTAGAGATGGGTGTGTAGGTCAACTGGTGTGTGGACACGCCTTAGTACTAACCATTTTTACTCTCAGTTAATGTTAAAATAGATTTCTGCTATAAGTCAAACTACTGCTATAATGAAACGGTACACGCTCGATTCATTAGACGGTAATGAGAACAAATAGACTGGATATCTGAGAGATTGGTAACAACTTCAGGAGAAATGCTACCGTATTCTGGTGAAAACCGCCAACTCAAAATGAGTTGCTCTTAATCGTCAAGATGGGCTTGGAAAAGATACAAATTAAATGGAAACCAATGAATAACAGACTTATTAGTGCAAGATTTAGGAGAAAGCAAATCACTAGCATTTTACACTTAAATGTCCCAAATCGAATAATGCCCTATGGTGGAAAAAGACGCTTTCTACGATCAACTGCAAATTGAGCTGAAAATACACCTAACCATGATATCAAAATCATGACAGGGGATTTAAATGCTTAAGTTAGCTCTGATAACAATGGGTATGAAAGAACAACGAGAAAGCAAGAATTTGTAATAGCGAATGACTTGAGGAATTATGCTTTATAAACGACTTAGTTATAGGTGGCACAATATTCCCCCAACGTGAGGTTCATGAACTTGTTATTATCTAAATTTCAAAGTCAAGTAATTCCAATTGACCACTTCTTTATAAATAACACATAGATAAAGTCCCTACTAGATGTCAGATTGAAGAGAGTCGATATTGGATGTAATCACTAACTGATTAAAACGATGAACAAACTTCTACTTATATCACGTGGTAAAACCAACCCCAACGAAGCGTTTAGAATTAGAAGAAATGACACCATGATTTAGGATGAATTTACAATCAAGCTCCCAAGCTCCGAAACAGGTTCCAACTGCTACAGAATAAGAAGACACAATATATGAGAAGTGAAAAAATACATCAAAGATCACAACATCATGTAATGAGGAATCATTTGGTTACAAACAGAATACAAAAAGAAAAAAAAAGATAGATTGGATAACACCCGAGACCATCACTAAGAGGGAAAAGGAATAAAGATTCAAGAGATATTAAAAAATAACATTATGCAAGATAACGACTAAACAAGGAAAATATATATACACACAAAAATATGAAGTAACCAAAATAATACCTATACAGTAAGACAGAAAAGAGAGGGAAATCCAAAAAGAAAAGATACTCATTTACAGTATTAAAGGAACAAATTCAAAAAGACTATAGTGACATACAGAAAGAGGTTAAAATACTCATGAAATGATAAAAGTAGCTATACTTACAGCTTGTGAAAAAGAAGTAATGCTGGTAATATAATTGAACAAAGCACACTATTCAAAAATAACATTTGCAGAAAAAGCAAAACATCATGCAACATTCCTATGAAGGAAAACGTCTTAGTGTAATCAGGAAAGGAGCTGGATGGACCATTCAGTAAAGTTTTGAGCCGACCACGACCTTTTGAAGCATTAATAACACCACAAGAAATTCCGGAATTCAACAAAATAATATCTGCTATGAAAATGTTAAATAAATTGTAAAGCACCAAACATACATTGCCAAGATAAACTTATATTGTGATCAAAATAGTAAATGTTGCAAAATCCATCGTCTGCAATTGTTTTAAATTGAACAGTCAACAGTGGGAATGAACTTGACACACATCTCTTCGGGGGTTATAAAATGAGGCATGAATATGTGTATGCAAATTATTTTTACAAGGAGTGAAATTTTAAATTCATTTCGAACAGAATCGTTTGCTGAAAAGATTACGAAACAGGTTTAAGTAAATGTCCGTGAGAAAAGAATAGCCTATATACTTTGGACCAACGTAACGACGATCATGGTGCATTCTAATGAAAAGGATAAAATGTTTGTGGCGAAACATACACAAATACCTGTATTTTGTGAAACCCGTAAGCAGTTAAGGGATATATAATATTGGAAACACCCCGTCTGTCTGTTCATTTATCAACATATCTTGTTTTTAAGAGCAACACTCCCTAAACCAATAAAGGGATTTTGATGAAATTTTAAATCGGGTATATGTGCATGGAGGAATATATTTATTGTTGGGGAATTCGAACGAAGATGGTCAAACCAAAATATTTTAATTTCAACTCTGATGGTTTCCTCTTCATGTGCTTTCTCACGATACCTTTAATAAATGATTGTCTAAGGATAAAATTCACCTGGAACTTTAAAAAAAAAAAAAAAGAGATGTGGTATGATTGGCAATGAGATAGGCAACCACCAAATGCCGAGCAACGAACAGTCAAACTTCAACAGGTCACCGCATGACCATCAGTGATGGGCTAAACCAATACTATAGTGCAGGCTATAATATGCCGCAAATTAAATTATGTGAAACAAAAGACGAAAATCGACCTAATCTATAGATAAAACGTAGAACGAATAACAATGAACATAAAAAACAACGGCAACAACTGGAATACAGTTTCCTGGCTTGGGACAGGCACTTTAAGTATATGGCGGGGTAAAACCCGTTTGTGAGCGCTCAACGCTCCAAAAACCTGGGGCAGTGGTGGGAAAATACAACAATAAATTGCACTTAAAAAATCTATCGAATTCGGATTTAAATCTTGAGATCGATATAGAATACCTTAACAAATAACAACAAGATGTACCTACATCGAAAGAGTATTCGCTGTTTCCGTAAGCCAGTTTAAAATCCAAAAGCAACTGATAAGTACACGTAGTTTTCACGGACAAAAGTTTCAATAAAAAATACGTTCCACAGGATTTAGTGAATACATATCATAAAATGTCTAAGAAACACAAGGTCTTCGTGCAAATGCCAAAATATAAAGTATTGGCAGGAACTAGGACGTAAAGTAAGAACGTTAATATTTAATTTATTAACAAGAGAGTCAATATTACAACTGATAAATACATAATTCAACAATGATTCGGTGAAGATATCCCTTACAGATAAGTTTATTCAAATATTTTTTTCCAGAATAAAAGGATTCTGTTTAAAATTGCGTTCAATTTTCCTCAATTTTAAACTCATCTTTACCGAAGGTCCATATACTCTCAATAGCTATCATTAAATGACGTCGTCGGTCGTAAACATTTCGAAAGAATCTTCTGAAACCTCACACCAGTCTAACTTCAAATTTAAACAACATCAGTCTTTAACTTTGTGTTATTTAACTATCGAACATCTTAAATTGTTGTCATGTCTGTTTATTTAAGTATATAGACAATGATATATATAATTGATTAGAATAACAATATCGACTTCCGATATACTACATGTAGTTATCGCACTATACTAGAAATACTTGCAATATGGTGCTCGATTATTTTATTTGCCTTTCCATTTTGACATAAAATGAAATGTTTCAAATATTTGTTTGATTCTTGCTTAGATTTTGTTTTATCAGAACAAATTGTAAATGAACTAGAACTGTTTTGTGACCTATCAAAAATTTAAATGAAATTTTGTTACTTTTTAATGAAGTTTGCTGGGTTGTAGATAAATATACAACATGCATCGTAAAGAAGGCGGTTGTTTTAGTCAGACTAAGTCCGTAGAGCTGAATCTCTCTAATGTTTTAACAAATGATTTTGAATTTCGGTTCCTTTTTATGAAAGAAAAAGAAAAATGCGCCTAGTACCAATCGCGACAATTTTTAAATCGAAAGTGAATTAAAAATTCATTCCAGGTTTTTACTCATACAGAAAAAAGGAACAGATATGAACGATGACAGTGGCAAAAAAAACCTAAAATGTCAAATAACGACACGAAGACACATTAATGAACAACAAAAGAAAGAAATGCAGAAAAAAGTCATTTTATTGGAATAACCATTCCTGTAAATGACACTTCACTTTTAAAGTTTATTGTGTTAGTGCTTTGTTGAACTGTATTATCCTTAAACCGACAGACCCAATTCTCCACAAAGGTCTGAAATAGTTTAATTGTCATGTGTTTAAACAATGAAAGAAAAACATATATAAAATAACCCAATCGAACGAATTAACCTCTATCATCTGCAAAATGGATAAGATTGATATATCTTAATAGACATAAAAATATAAACAATAATGTCAAATATTATAATTTACTTATGTACACTTAAAAACGTTTGAATTCTGCAATATGTCGTTTTATGAATCTTTTATTAGATATTTACTGCTACAGTTGTAGTTATTGTTATAGATATAAAAAAATCTTTTAACGGATTATTTTATAAACCATTCTTAAGGGCAGTTAACCCATATACGTAGTTATGCCGCATGAATGCATATCAAGTAAGTTTAAATTTGTTTAGGAAATAATAATGTTTGAAAATATGTAGTAATTTGTGACTATGTATACTGCATATTTCAATTAAGTAAGTGCGAAGGAAAATTTTATCGAAGTCGCAAAGAATTAATCAATTTCGACAAATTTTTAAGCCGAAAAAAGGATGAATATTTTAATATTTCGTCTTTTTTTTTAAATTTAAAATAATAAATTTTTGATTGTTTCTTTGAAACGTCGCACGTTTCATGAACATTTTTTATGCGGTTCGTTTACGCTCGCTTACTTAAAAGGGAAAAAACACGGATATTGAAGAAAAAACTGGGGACTTACCCTTTCGATATTTTGGGTATAAAAAAAATTATATTGCTAACAGTTTTTTTTCGAAATATTTACTTTTTGAATTGCTAAAACTTATGCCGAATTTGCTAAAGCATACACGTATGACGTGTGTGATGTGTTAAGTCCGCCTGACGAGAAATCAATTAATCTAATTCTAAAAATGGTAAGAACAATATTGTTTTATATAGCCGTGTGCTAATGATTTAATACTTAAATTTCAGAAATTTTATCTTTTAATTTTTAGTAAGGCAATAAATTACTACCTATTTTGAATTATATCTATTGGTATTGTTCATACCTTCATATCAAAATATTGTTAAGTGAAATGATATAAGTAATAAAATTGAAGCAGAATTAGACGAAAAGTGTTTTATATTGTGGTAGAATCGGAGAAATATTTACTCAGTCATTATCATACTATTTCTATGAATACTATACGATCGGAGATGGTATATACTATCAATAATAATCATGTCTCAGAAGCCTAATTGTTAGAAGGCTAGCGCGGCACAAACAGTCAGCATAGTTACGACAAGCTCTATTTTGTATATACTATATATTGTGAATGTCACAAAAGTGTTTGTACCATGCACCCCAAATCAACTTCATGTTATTTGATCCGTTAAAGTAGAAGTATAAAGAATAAATAAAAAATCAAATTTTGAAATATTGCTTAAACAAGTAGAAAAAAAGAGGCAAATATACAAAAATGCTTCAGACTGACAACTTTATATCTGATGGGAACCACTAAATTTAGTTTCTCTAATTTATGACAATGTCAAATAAAACACAAAGACGCATCTTGTATCATTAGGTCCGCCACACCACTAACCGATCAAAGAAACAAGCACAACTACACTAGTAGGTGTAAGTGTGGTATATTTACATAAAATTCTAGGTCTATATGACTATAGCCAGAGGGAAACTTTTTTCGGTTTTTGGAGTAGTTATAAAGATGTTACCACGAAATCTTACGCACCCTTAGGTCTACACGACTCCATCCGATACACCATTATGTCTTCTTAGATTTAATGCATATCTGTGAGTTTTATTACAACAGACTGCCAAATGAAATGAAAGGAATTAAAGTTTTTCTAAAAGTTTCCAGGTCAGTAAACATAAATAACCTTCAGTGATTGACTTACAAAACCTATGACCACCGATCAATTTTGAAACGACACACAATTTTCCAAAATATTTTACAATGATTCATATAAATATATATAAATAAGACATTTGTCTAGTGTTAAAGACTGTATTCTCTCCTATATGATAATGTCATATGTTTCTGGGTCGTCGTCTTTTTCTCCATCCCATGACGTTGATTTGTTGAGGTCAGTTAGTAAATGTACAGAAAAATTGTTCATACGACATGAACAAAGTTGAACGTAGTACTTATAGAATCGTCATGGAAAATTTTTGAATTCATTATTCAACTGATGTTATCTGGGTTTTACTGGTTAAGATGAAACAGAAGCAAACACAACATACTCGAGCTTCAACAGAATGTGTCTATGAATGAATTAAGAAGATTTAATCGATTAACTTACCATAACTAGCTAATGTGTTAACTCCGGGCACATGTTTAATTTGTGCAAAATGAAAAATAGAAATTTTCCCGACGATGCCCATAATCAAAATAAAACATGGATGAATGTAAATAATAATGAGCTGCTATCTTAAAAAAAATATATATTTTCATATGTCACCCCAATTGTCTCCACTTTGACTGAAATGCGAATTGAAAATACTTGAAGAAACGAATATTGATAATTTCATGAACTACTTAAAAAGTGTTGTCCAACACATGCGTTTTGACGTCAATTAAATTTCTATGAAGTTTCATCGATTATGAAAATCGTCATTTGTTTCAAAGTAAGCTCTTCGATAAAATGTTCAATTATATTTCTAAACGAAGTTTTATCTTCAGAAATGTTTCAAACGGTCGCTACTTGCGTTTATTGTCTGACCATTTTGCAAAGTGCACAGTATGTGTCAATGAATGAAGTACACAAAATGGTGACGTATAACGCAGGTTTAGTCAACTTCATCCCCAAGCTCGATGAAAGAGCTGCAGCGCTTCCCAATGTTTTAGCTCGAAGTGAGGCTGACGTGATATGTCTCCAAGAGGTAGGTGTAAATTATTTAAGCCCAGTAAAACAAGGTGTTTTCTTTTTCTTATTCAATTTCTTATTTGTTCCGTTAAAACATGATATTTCAATGAGAAAGAGTAATCAAGGGAATCAAGATTTCAGCGGAAATCAAAAGAATGCAATCCAGAGACAAAGACTAGATATGGAAAATAAACACATACAAAAAAAGAACATAGAATAACCAAAATAATACGTACAAGCAACAAAAGTTAATGAGCAACTCAAGTTTTAAATAGAAAATATCATTAATAGAAAGGTTAGATATAGAAACTAAAAAATAAATAAACAACCTATACTCCACTTGAACTAAATCTAAACGCCCAACGAGTTGCACATTTAACGTTCCAGTTTTTGTTATTCTATTTTCAGTATGAATTTAAAGGTGAACCTTATGATTTGACTTTTTTTTTCGCGTCAGGTATTTTCAGGCGAGCATATTCAGAGCATAACGGAAAAAGTAAAATCGGAATATCCATACTCTTACAGCTACCTACATGGTGACAGAATTCAGTTTCACCGTAATATAAACAGATATGCCAAATCGCCATGTACAGGAGTTTTGACGTATATCAGCGGTCTGTGCATTATTCTTCGTTGTGGGCTACAGGGATCGAAGGAGAATTTTTTGGAGTGTGCCCACTTTAAATGCAATGCACTGCTCCTAAACAGTATCGAATGTACCACATGTGTAGGAGTTTTTGCTCCATCTATCAAAAAAGTGCTGAGGAACTGTATTGTTTTTACACCTGCCTTCAATTTACCAGGACTTTTAGTATTAAGCAAGGTCCCACTGAGAAACAACATGTACACACAATTCAATTCAGAGTTTAAAGTGCTTCCAAGGTTTTACCTGACGTCAAATGTAAATAACTTCATTAAAGCAAATTATTTTTTGTTGCTTCACCTTAAACCAATGGACCAAATTATATATCATGGCAGATACAGAACGAATAATATAATAAATCATTACTGCAATAAAATGTTTATGGATTATAAGTGTGACAATTGATAGAAACAGGCAAATAGATGAAACAATAAAAACAAAACATAAAACAAAGAGAGAATAAATAGTTACAAAGTGAACAAACTTTGATAGAGCAATGTAAAAAATGTAGTTTTCAAATGGTAAATTGTAAGATTTAGTACATTTTTGAAATTGATCTGAACCAAATTTATGTTTCAGGTGGAAAACATAGGAAATGTTTTATGTACTCATATGACAACAGACACAGATGCTAAATATTTGGAAAGTAAGAAAAGATTAAGTCTTTAAGTTAATTCTTGACAGGATGTCATTTTTTACCTGCGTCTCCAGAGGCGGAAGCAGGTCTTGGAGTTGGGTCACGTCGTCTGTCTCCAATACTCCAGCTTCTCATAACAACTCCTCTGAAACTTCTCATTAGAAATTTCTCACACTTCGTATGTAGCAAGAACACTATATGCTGTTATACATATTATCAGAACATTTTGATCTTTACTTTTGTTTGGAAGAGTAATCAAGGGAACCTAGGTTCTAGCGGTAATCAAACGAATGTAATCCAGGGACAAAGACCAGACATGGAAAACAGACATACACACCAAAGAACATTAAGTAACTAAAATCATACATACAAAGTAACAAAAGTAAATGAGCAACTCGGACTCCACTAAAAACTGGGAGCATGGACTAGGTGCACCGGTAGGGTAAGCGTCCTCTGCTTTTCTAGAAACACCCTCCAAGTTGTTCATTAAGTAAAGTTTGGGGTAGACGAAAGAGGAAAGGAAACTATGACACGTTGAGCAAATCAGTTTTCATGGTGCAGATGGATACACCGTAACGATCCATGAGTTCATGATGACGACCATAAAACTTCAATCTCGTAGCAACATGACCCTGTTCTGGATGCCTACTTGTTAGAAGTCTAGCGCGGTACAAAAAGTCTGCGTAGTTTCGACAAGCTCTGGTATAATGTATGAGTTGTGATATGAACACTTCATACGCAGGTGTTGAAGGGATGTTGCCACAGATGAAAGGAGAATTGACAATTCTGAATGAAAGTTTGGACAATAGTTTTCCCTTACCATCGATTTCTAAGTGTAGGTCAAGATATGTGTTTGTAGTATCCTTTATCTCAAGGTTGGTGGTACATTTTGCAGATCCAGATATGTAACGTTGTTTGTATGGATTCTTATGGAGTTTAGGAATCCAGTACATAGACGGTAAATCACAATCTTCGTCTTTGGTAGAGAAACCAAAAGAGGATAGCATAGATTTATGGATTTCCACAATCTCTTCTTTTTATAGTGTTGTGGCAGTATTGGTCTTATCACTGTTATTATTTTCTACGTCTACCTCTGATAATAAACATTGGATATAAAACGTTTTGCGGACAAAAACAATGTTGTTTTGGGCTTTGTTTGCTGGTACGACAACATATTTCTCATGTATAGTAGATATTTTTTTTGCTACATCGGGGGTCTTCGAAAACTGATGTAGCATTGGCACTCATTAATCTACTTTGCTTGTCATCGCAACATCTCGTAAACTAATAAACTGAATTTCATGAAACTTGGTATGTAGCAAAAATACCATATGCCGTTGTGCATATTATCAGGAAGTCTTGATTTTTAATTTTGTTTTGAGTAGAGCACCTTTGAAATTTACCAAAAACATCATGTATCAGCTTGACATCGCTGCTTCTCGTAAATTACTAAACTGAATTTCATGAAACTTAGTGTTTTGCAAGAACACTAAATGTTGTTGTGAACAGGAAATTTCGATTATGTAATTTTTACGGGAGTTATGCCGCTTGAACTTAAAATTAACCGAAAATAATCGTGTATCAACTTTTCATCATCGCTTCTCGTAAACTACTTAACTGAAATTCATGAAACTTGTTAAAAGTGGCAATGGATAGCAGGAAAAGGTAATTAATTGTGTAATATTTTTCCACAGCGGCCAAATTTTAAAGGAGAGTGTTAAAATCACGTCAAAGTACTTTAACACCGCCGCAATTTTTGCGCCTGTTCAAAGTCAGGAATTTCTGGCATATGTATGTCTTGTATCGTTTTCACCTTTAGTTTATGTTCATGTTACTTGAGTATATAGGGGCAACTCTTTCGCTGTACCTACGTATTATGATGTTTTAGGGTCAGTTGCAGCCTGCTCTGTGGTGTGAGGGTTTTCTCATCCTTCATTGAAGACCAATGTGTAGTTTTGGGCAGCCATTTTCAATGATTGTTGTCCCTTTGATATATTAACTATACCTATTATCGTTATATTTGATTACTGAACTTATAAATGATAAGAGTAAAGGTGGAAAATTACAACAAACTTCGAGAATACAATAAAAATACAGGATTAAAATGCTCTAACACAATTGCATTTTTAGCTTAGTTTTAGGATGTATTATTTGAGTTTGTTGGAGTCTCGACTTTACTCAACTTTAGTACAGAATAACTAGCGAAAACTATAGAATTTGTGAAAATAAAAATAGAGGAATGAAGTATATTCCTGATTTTTATTGCGTACAAGTTCACAAATTTTTCCATAAGTTTTAATCGCCTATCAATTTTTAGAATACATTTTTGCAATTAAACGTAAAAGTTCTTGATAAAGAATAGAATTTATGGTTGTGTAATATTTGATTGCTGTATGTTTTGAAAAACTATTCGGAAAAAAGGATCAGTACTAGCAGTGTTCATAAAATATCGTTTTTAGATTAAATGCATCCTCAGGCACAAATCAAACACTAGAATAACTGATTTGTTAAGATTAGTTCATGATTAAGACATTTTGTGTTATAAAAATGTAAAAAGAAATTCTGATAAGTTATTTAATGATACAATGTTTATGTTTAAGGCGATTCCTAATATCGTCTCTAAAATTTAACTGGCTCCTTTAAATTTCTTGAAATTTTATCCAGTGCCTTACTTTGATAAACGAAGCAAATTAAATAAATTTCAAGACATTTCAAATGGAATAATTTCAATGAACATATATTAGCTTCATCAACAAACCTTTTGATCACTAAGATGCATTGAGTTTGATATCAGAATGTCAAAACACAAAACATTTTGCTGATTTTTATAGAGTTATGTCCCTTAGGTGTTGTGTTCTCCATATAGTGGATCAAAAATACGTTTTACTGTTTTCAGCAAAAAGTCAATATATGTTTAAAAGTTGGGCAGAAAGAAACAAAATGGAAGCACAATCAATAGGCAGAATTGTAACAGACAAACAGAGAATAATTTTGCTTGGTGACTTAAACACTGGCCCGTCCGTACCATCATCAGACATCAAATCAGTGTTTCCAGGTATAGTTACAATTATATTTGTAATTGAACATTTTAGTAGGTAAGTTCGGGGTTTAAAATTCATGAAGTGAGGAATTGTTGAGTTTTAAAAATTATAAATCGACCAATCAGTATGAACATTCAAAATTAATTAAGTAGATAAATCTTTTACACACAATATTTTTACACAGAATCTTACAAACATTTGCAAGAAAGTGGCCTGGAGTCCCCTTACGTGTCAACTATAGGCAAACGAACATTTCGGAATGAACCCGTCATCATTGACCACGTGATGCATAAAGGATTTACTGCAGTTGCAGCAAGAGTATGTACTGAAAATTAAACAATGTTTGTTATCCATTTATATCAAACTAATTGTCTCAATATCTTTGAAACAAAATAAAAATATAGTTGATTTAGGACAAGTGTTAACAGGATCAACATTTCGCAAGTTGTCAACAGACCTAAGTGGGACAAAAATAATTTGACCTCTGAAACCAGATCTAATTTTACACTATCATAATTCAGCTTATTTAAAACATGGTCTTCAATGTAAAGGTGTCGTGGAAATCCCATAAAAATTTAACAATGATCGGTAAGCCCTAATTGAAATAAGACACATTTTATTAAGATTATAATAAAACATTTGACCATTTGTTTTTATTATAGAGACTATTTGATAATGATGTTGATAATACAAGCCTCTCAGATCACTATGGAGTTGAAGTCTGGTTTTCGTCTGACTAAAAATATACGTGATAAAATATAATAATAATGATTTTTTTTTATTTTGTTATTTTAAGACATAGAAATATCTGATACTACATGTTCATGAAAGAGTAATCAAAGTTATAGCGGTAATCAAAAGAATATATTCCAGGGACAAAGACTAGACATGGAAAACAGACAAACACAACAAAGAACATAAAGTAACTAAAATAATACATACAAAGTAACAAAAGCAAATAATCAACTCGGACTCCACTAACAACTGGGAGCATGGACCAGGTGCACTGGTGGGGTAAGCGTCCTCTGTTTTTTCTAGAAACACCCGTCGAGTTACTCATAAAAAGTAAAGTCCGGGGTAGACGAAAGAGGCACGTTGAACAATCAGTTTTCATGGCGCAGATAAAGTAAAGAATTTTAGCAGATTGAAATTTATACCAATATACAGAAGGAAATAAAATGGAGACAGAATAAAATACTATACTCACATGTTTGAAAATAATTATTTTGGACACCATAAAGACAACAAGGAAAAATGCGTTTATAAAAAAGAAGACAAGATAACGATTTACCAGTTTAAGTTTTATCCAAAAAAATGATAGAGTAATACATATGTCCTTCTACGATAATGGGAAACAATAATGTGACGTCATAAATATTATTTTGAATAAATAATGTTATTGAGAATGGTTGTTCCTGGTATGAAATCCCTGTCAGCTATACAATACTAGTATGCATTTGTATAGTTCAGTATTTGAGTTTTTCCAAGTCAAATGCTGAGAATCTTATCAGCTTCCTTTAATAACTTAAGTTTTTCATTTATGTTTTTTACTTGCTGAATTTTCTTGCAAAGCGGTCTTCCATGTCAAAACGACTGTCATGACTTAAGATTCTGTGACCCTTTTTAAATGATCGTAACGGTTCATTCATAAACGTTTCAACATAGTCCTTATCAGCGATTTGAATGTCTTGTAATCGGTTTTCAACAAGTCCTTGGCGACAGTGCTAATCTCTAGAATCAATCCATCATTATTCAATGAATTTTTCTTGAGGGTGTCATAGCAGTGGTTAAACGCTTTTGTATGATAATACTGCCAAATGATGTCGTCGCTAGATTCAGAGCTTAAATGAAAAGCAATTTCAAAGTTGTTCAGGATTGAGCATTTTTGGAAAAGCCGTCTATCCTGGTGTCCTTCTTTCGCTTCGAAGAACCTTGGTTTGATATTGGAGGCTAATATTACTTGTGTTCGATTCTTTTTAGATGATAAAATCTTTGTTTAACTAATAATACGATTCTCCAGATACAAAACATCAAAACAAACCTCTGTTCAATCAAGCATGTCTGAATATGTTTTACATTGAAAGTTGAATTGGTATTCATGACCTTTTTTATATTGGTTTGCATTTATCGGGGTCTTGTTACGATTAAGACCTCTATACAAAGATTCTAAATCGGCAAGTGCATTCAAGTTTCCAGGTGAATCACGGACAAAGCTTTCAACTTCTGTCCGAGTATTGGGACGTTCCCGTGGAAGCTTCATATTCAGTATAGCAATGAGATTTGTCTGAACATCGTGTACAATTACATACTCCTCGGCAAATCGTTTCATGATTTTAAGATATCAAACTCGGTGTTAGGTCGATATTACAAACTCCATGTTTTATTGCCTACATTACATATTAGTCACTTAAAATTACATTCCTTTCAAACAATCAAAAGAAAGAATAATCGGAAAAAAACTACAATCACCCAGTATTTAAGACTAACACATTAAACAGTATCAGCATAATAACGACGTAAATTGCCATCAGTCACATTTCAGAGGATTATATAATCATACACTATCCCTACCGGTGCAACTGGTCCATGCTTCAACATTTTTAGTGGACCCCAGGTTGCTCATTTAATTTTTTTTTTACATCACAAATATAAACTCTGTTATGATGGGGGTACCTTGTGATGAGGCAAAATATTCCGATCAGTTAAAGTTAAAAAATTATAATCTTGAGCAGGCAGGCATGTCAGTGACTCCTTGTTGTCCTGTTATTATTTGTAATTGTTTAATGCCTGGTTTGTTATGTTCCAGAAACTGGCTTCAAACTTCAACTCTCCTTCTGATGCAACGTTGAAAAAAATTATGACGTTTACTACATTTTTTTAGCTTAATCAAATCAGGATAATCCCTATGAAATTGGGCCATTTTTAATCACAAAATGGGAATATTAGAAATGGTGTTAATTTCGGCATTTTACATTCTCGTGTTAAAACATACCTATATCAAGAAAATTAAACCAAAGAAATTATGAGAAGTTCAAATGTCTATTTAAAATTAATCAATCTTTTTTAAAACACTCAATTAATATTGAAAATTCGAAATTTAAATAATTTTAAAAATAACTTTATCAAGCACAAAACTACAATCAGGAGAACCAAATCGTTGATATTATCAATTGAAAAAGATTCAAGCCCTGGTAAAGAAAAAGACCTTCTGTAGCAGCCTTCTTCATTTAAAACAAGTTTTGAGAAACGTATTGCATGTTGACAGGCAAGGAAAACATAACAGTTTTAGCAGAGATACGACATTAATCATACATGAGCTCTTAAAAAATCGTGGACATTGATGCAATTTGTACTTGTTGAATATGATGACATAAAGATATATGTGATTTAAAAATAGATACCTACCTTTACAAAACAAATAATAAGTTCAATATTCTTTGTGCTACGAAGACGATCTTTTACTGATGCACCTACTTTGCCTCAGTGAAGTAACCTTGTTCAGATAAATAGTATTCTCCAAAACCGGTCTACTTGCTTTCTTTGTCTTTATTTTGCAGATCGTGCGTTGATATAGTGAAGAATCACGAGATTGTGTTTTGTTAACTTTTACTTTAGACATAAAACTTAAATGTAACTCTAATTTCGATAACCTATACCAAATACTTGATCGGTTAAAACAACAACAAAACAAAAAAGTATTACAATATACTGTATTAATGTTGTATTAAATCAAAAATTGATATTAAGAATACCACAATATATATCAGTTACCCAGGTTTATGGAAATTGTATCACATGAAAGTAGTTTTGTTCAGCCTGCGGCGAAGTCGGAGACTGTCCAAAGCTACTTTCAGGTGGTAATAACGTAGGTAACGGATTTATACCCGGTGTCATACGATATTTTGGCCCCCTCGAAATATTGGCCCCGGTGTTAAAATATAGCGAAACTTTGACCCCCCTTATAATAATTTGACCCTTCCTGTATGTTATTTGAACCCCACGATATTTTGACCCCCCCACCCCCATTGCAAGTTGAATAAAACAAAGGGGTAAAAATATCGCAGCAGGGGGTTAATATATAACAGGGGAGTTAATTTATCGCAGCAGGGGATTAAAATATCATGCAAATGGGGTTACTTTATCGCAGGATGGGGTTAAAATATCATAACGGGTTTAATGTATCGCAGGGGGGGGTTAAAATATCACAGCAGGAGGTTATAATATCATAACAGGGGGGTTAATTTATCGCAGCAGGGGGTTACCATATCATTACAGGGGGATTAATTAATCGCAGCAGGGGGTTAAAATATCATAACAGGGGTTTAATTCATAACAGCAGGGGGTTAAAATTTCATAAAATGGGTTAATTTATCGCAGTAGCGAGGTTAAAATATCATAACGGGGATTAATTTATCGCAGCAGGGGGTGTTACAATATCACAGCAGGGGGTAAAATATCATAATGGGGGGTTAATTTATCGCAGCAGGGGGGATAGAATATCATCACAGGAGGGTCAATTAATCCCACTTGGGGGTTAAAATATCTAAGTATTGATATCTCCATTGATCAACTTCCATTTGCGTTTTTTTTAATACAGTTTCTATGAGGCTTACTAAAGGATTTCCATTATAAAATACTTGGGATCTGCTATATATCTTGAAATATTTTTAACTGTTTATTGTGTACAAATTCTGGCGGGAAATTTTTTACTATGTTTTCTGCGGTAGAGCATTACCAAATCTTAAAAGTTTTTATATCTCTAGAGAACTACCTTTATTTGCATTTACATTTCCTAAAAGAGTTTCTATGGGGCTAAAGGATTTCCAATAAAAGATATACCCAAGAAAGGCATGAATCACTAATTATAAGTCTTTAAGCCTGGTTTTTAGGCAGACCTGTACTTAAAAAAATCGCTATCTTTATGGTTTTAAGTAGCACTCCAGCTAAAGATCATGCAAAATGTGATTTATGGGTAAAAAGCCTACATATTTTTATTTTTGATATTTTGTTTGAAATGTCATAGTAAACAGAAATTAACATGTGATTTTTCATATAACCCGTGCTCTTAGGAGATAAAAATTGTATAGAATGCACTGTAGATTTCAAAATTAGGGGAGATAACTCGGTAAATGGCACTCAAATACAATAGAATCTATTGGATTTTCAATGTGGATTATCTCCTAAGAGCAGGCAGATTTGAATGAATAATTACACATTTCATAGTATAGACCCATAAAACAACTTAATTACAAAAATAAAAATATGTAGCCTTTTTTGGGGTGTATCACATTTCTCAGATTTTGCATGATTCTTACAAAGACAGCTACTTAACTACTTTTAGCCCTTTGGAACCTTATTGGCAAGGATAAGAGAAATAACCCTACAAAATTAATATTAAGGTAGTTATTTGGAAACTTGTATTTAAATATCATAGAAATTTTTATGCGAGACAAAATATCGTCTAAATCTTTTTCAAATAAGTTCCAATGTTACAGATTGTCAAAAAAAAAAATTTGTGCACACACTTGTTCAAAGTTCAACATGTTGCAGTTCTATTATGCTGCACTTAGCAAAGCTAAGTATTTGCATTTGAGATAATCTGCATCAACACCATGAAAACTGATTTATTCAACGGGTCATAGTTTTCCTTTCCTCGTTTGTCTACACCGGACTTGACTTTTTATGAGCAAATCGGCGGGTGTTTCTAGAAAAGCCGAGGACGCTTTACCCTACCGGTGCACCTGGTCCATGCTCCCAGTTTTTAGTGGAGTCCGAGTTGCTCATTTACTTTTATTACTTTGTATATATGATTTTAGTTACTTTATGTTCTTTGTTGTGTATGTCTGTTTTCCATGTCTGGTCTTTGTCCCTGGATTACATTCTTTTGATTACCGCTATAACCTTGGTTCCCTTGATTACTCTCTTCTGCAACATGTAAAAAAACAAAAAAGCATAGAATACATTGTAATATTGGTGTATCATAATACCACTGTTAGTTCAGTTAAATCAACAGAAAATACAGGTCTTTTTAAAAAAAATAGTCATACATTTTAACCTCTTGCTGCAATAAATCAACCCCCAGCTACGATTTTTCAACATCCTACTGCAATAAATAATCCCCCTTGTAATGATATTCTAATTCCCTTGTTATGACATTTTAACCCCTACTGTGATATTTTAATCTCCTGCTGCGATAAATTAAACCCCGTTATGATATTCCAACCCCTTGATATGATTTTCAACCCCCTACTGCGATAAATTAACCCCCGTTATGATATTTTAATCCCCTCCTGCGATAAATTAACCCCCCTGTTATGATATATAGTCCCATACCGCAATATTGTAACCCACCTGCTGCGATAAATTAACTCCTACTGGTATAATATTTTAACCCCCTGCTGCAATAAATTAACCCCCTTTTATGATATTTTACCCCCTGCCGCAATTTTGTAACATATTATCTTTAAACAATCCTAATTGTTGGGATTTGATACATCACATCTACCCTAAAGAACGTGAGATAAAGGATACTACAGACACTGTGAAGTCAGTATCATATCTTTACCTTCACTTAGAAATCGATGGTTAAGGAAAACTATTGACCAAATTTTACGACAAACGTGATGAATTTTCATTCAGAATTGTCAACTTTCCTTTCATCTGTGGCAACATCCCATCGGCACCTGCGTATGGAGTGTCCATATCACAGCTCATACGTTAACCCAGAGCTTGCGGAAACTACGCAGACTTTTTAATATCGCGCTAGAATTCTAACGAATAGGCTTCCGGAACAAGGTTATGTTTCTACAAGTTTGAAGTCATCACTACAGAAGTTAAATGGTTGTCAACATGAACTCGTGGATCGTTACGGTGTATCCATCTGCACCATGAAAACTGATTTATTCAACCTGTCATAGTTTTCCTTTCCTCGTTTGTCTACCCCGGGCTTGACTTTTTATGAACAACTCGGCGGGTGATTCTAGAAAAGCAGGGGACGCTTACCCTACCGGTTAACTTGGTTCATGCTCCCAGATTTTAGTGGAGTCAGAGTTGCTCATTTGCTTTTATTGTGTGGTTTTGGTTACTTTATGTTCTTTGTTGTATGTGTCTGTTTTGTCTTTGTCCCTGGATTGCATTCTTTTGATTACCGCTATAATCTTGGCTCCCTTAATTACTCTTAGCAAACAGCCGGGACATGGAATTTGTACCGACGGGTAACCAACCAATCTAAAGTCCGCAATTACTACAAGCCGGTGATAAGAGCTTAGGTTCCACTCCATAGATATGCCACTGCAGATAATTTTATGACACTTTGTGGGGGAATAAAAACTTGATCGAGACATATAAACAAGCAAATACAACAAATTTTTCCCGTAAAAAGTATATATATATTTTTAAAATCCTTACATTTTGGAGATCCATGAAAAAAAATTGATACTGTAGCTATGGTAACATCATAAAAAATATCAGTTTTAATGACACATTTTTTTAGCTATCTCAAAATTAATTGTCAAAAGATATATTTTCTCAAATATCAGGCACTTTAAAAGTAAGCAGGCAAGGTAGAAAAAACAAAAAAAAATGTGTGTACCCTTTTCTGCTCATTTGTTCATGATTGTAGTTTTAAAGTTCGTAACAAATTTTGCATTTTTTGTAAGACAGCCAAATGGTACAGAGGAGAAAACCCATTGTGGCAAGGACCTGAATATTTCCCGAAAGCATGAAACATGCATTTTATTTCATTCAGATTTGTCAACTTTCCTTTCATCTGTGGCAACATCCCTTCAGCACCTGCGTATGGAGTGTTCATATCACAACTCATACGTTATGCCAGGGCTTGCCGAAACTACGCAGACTTTTTTTTATATCGCGCTAGAATTCTAACGAATAGGCTTCCGGAGCAGGGTTGTGTTGATACAAGATTGAAGTCATCACTACAAAAGTTTTATGGTCGACTTGAACTCGTGGATCGATACGGTGTATCCATCTGCGCCATGAAAACTGATTTATTCAACGTGTCATAGTTTTCCTATCCTATTTTGTCTACCCCGGACTTTTTATGAAGTCAGCGTGTGTTTTTAGAAAAGCAGAGGGCGCTTACCCTACCGGTGCCCCTGGTCCATGCTCCCAATATTTAGTAGAGTCCGAGTTGCTCATTCGCTTTTGTTAATTTGTTGTTATGATTTTAGTTACTTTATGGACTTTGTTGTATATGTCTGTTTTCCATGTCTGGTCTTTGTCCATGGATTGCATTCTTTTGATTACCGCCATAACTTTGATTCCCTTGATTACTCTTTAACCCTCTTTATCTTCATAAATATTGCATCTATTAATGTATGAATCTTGTACTACCCACAATCAATATTTCCACCAAGTTTTACCTTTTATTTTCAAGTTTTAATAAAAAAGACCGGGTCAACTTTGTGTACGAAACAGTACAACTTAATTGCATCTGTATAGTGCAACCTTATTTTAGCAAACTGATTCAATAGTACCAATGCTTTTACAAAATGCATTTATCAAAGTGCATGGAAGTTCTCATAAATAGTTTCATGTACCATTTATCGTAGCAGATGCAACATACAATCGGTAATTTTATTACATGCATTTTCTAACATTTGGAGAATACAATATTTTAATTGAAAAAGGAATAGCAAAACAAAAAGAACGACCAATTTAAATCATTACCCCATGGTTGTGGCAGTGAACAAACTAGCAGCCAAATATTCTGTAACGGATTTCTTAATAAGCTTTAAATTTAGACGACGGCAAGGATGCATGCAATACAACAGTTATTGGCTTTAAATACCAGATCAATTATAAATCAAAATATACATAACCATAGTGCTCTGTTGAAAGTTTCTTAATTGTTATCGATTTCTCATTCAAGACATATTACAACAGGACCAGTAAAAGAGTAGCGCATTTTATCAGGAAACTTTGTCCTTGGTATTTCAAAATAGATTAAAAAGCGATATTTGTAAAAAAAAAAAAAAAAAAAAAAATTTGCAATTTTAGAAAGATTATATCAAGAAATGGCTATAATTAAACTGAATCTTGTTGGAACCATTACAAAGATGTATAGATTTTTATTTGAATTGGCAGGACTATTTAAAAAATTGGTAATTCAAAGGAATGACTGATGATTCCAAAAGAGCTTTGTTGCCTCTTGATACGGTTTCTAAAATACACGAAGGCATGGTTGTCTTATATTGTTTTTGTTTTAATTATTTTTATTAAATAAAACTTAAGAGAAATATCATTAGTATTGAAGAAACAAAGTAGATCCAAAAAGAGCTGTATATACCTAAACTGAAAGAAAATACTTATATACTCAACAATAATAAGTAAATTCTGTTGTGGCATGCTTTGTGCATTTTTGTGGAAAACTAATTGCATGTTGATATGCTGTTAATGGGCGTTTCATTTGCATACGAAATATTCACTTTTAAGGGGTATGAATATTACTTTTTTGTTTTGTTTTGTGTAGAAAATAAAATTATAAATTGAATATAATATTAAGACGTTATCGGCGTTTACTTACAATTAAAGTCGAAAAAATAATCTTTCAATGGAAAATTCAAAAATTCAATTTTAGTGTTATTACAATGCAATCGCAACAGGTCACCTAAAAGAACCCCAGTAATATCAATTTCTATAATTAAAAAAATACTTGATAAATCAATTTTATATAGATGCATAAACATTCTAAATATTTTAATCTTGAAAAATTCAAACTAATTCGACTTTCCTTGGGTATAGGTACATATTTAACATTAAACTATAAACCCGTATATATGATCGGTGTATCCTTGATAGTAAATTGGACCACATAGCAATACCAATGTTTGATGATTTACGTAATATTGTAGAAAGTAAGAGGCAAGAATCGACACAAACATATGATAAACAGATTGGGGGATGTTTTATTATTTTTTCTCGGCAAAGTGATTCTCTGAATAAAAGGTCGATCTGAAAATCATACTGAGTTGATGAGGAGGGAACAGTCTGGTTATCCCTATTACTAAAACACCTAATATCATGATGCAAAATACAAATGTACATACATATCTGTAACCAATAGCAGTAAGAGATCACAAAGAGAATATCCTCCCCTTACAAATGCAGCAGAATGTTGTATGTTACTTTTTTAGTTTGATTATCTTCTTTTCTCTAGTGAACCAAAATTTATGATATTCATTATATATTGAAGTGTTAAAATTTTCTATGAGTCAAATCAAAGTATACTTAGTTATCTATATCAAAATCTGCAAGTTTAAGTGTTGATTTCAAACTCAAGTGCTAAATGATCATTTTTGTAACTAGGCATTTCTATTATTTGAGTTTTCTGAAATGCAGTATTAATTAATTGAAGCGAAAATAAAACTGGAATGGAACTAAAGAAATTGTGTTTTTTATGAACTGGGGATAGTAAAAGTATTCCTATATGATAAGGGAAGGGGACCTTTCATGTGTAAAAGGGAGTATTATTAATACAGGTTTTCTGAGAAAAAAAATCAAGCCCATCTAGTTTAGAGAAAAAAAATGATGTTTAGTAGAGCATTTTTCAAATCTGATGTTCTAAGATGCAATCCAGAAAACTAAAAATATACCTCCCGAAATGTAATAAGAATTTTAAGTAGTGCCACTGAAATAACAATGACTGTTCCGTAATTGTTATGATACTTCGACTAGTCAGAATCTTTCGACCATTGAAATTGAGAATACAAAATTTAAGTCGAAGAATCATCCAGCTTCTAAGTTGTAAGGTTGGCATATTATACAATCTTTACTTCTTAATTCGTTTCATTTGTTTTCAAAGTATCATGCATAGACATTCAAAAACGAAACAGAAAGTAAATGTATTGTCCAGAAACAAACTTGTTGTGACAACAACTGTTGTCTTGGTAAATTTCTATAGTGGAACTTCTTGTTGTTAGAAAAAAGTACCACCAAATAAGTTTTTTGTAAAGCAAATTAAATTTGTTTTTTCTTTCATATCGAAGTCGTTTTCTATATAATTTTTTGTGACTGCACTATATCTTAATCTTTCTGTGCTTTGGTTAAAATGGTGAATGCAGTAGTATGATTTTCACTAAAAAACATGAGCTGTTAAAGGCGTAGCTTCATTTACAATATAATATGCAACAGAAAATAGCATTACCATTTTTGATATGTATTACAAACATTCGAAAAACAGTGTGTAGTTTTATAGTATCGATAGTTTTAATTCTAATATGAAAAATGTCAATGTTTACGAGTCTCACAAATGTCAATGTTCACGGGACTCACAAAAGTCAATGTTCACGTGACTCACACACAAATGATTAACTGTTACTCGCTTAACCATTGTTTTTAAATGCCTTGAAAAAGTTACAGATTTGTTAAAAGATTTAACTGCGTTTTGTTTTGTTTTGATTTTTTTGTTTAAATTCTGAATACACCAGTTTTCAACAGGTACTTTCCAATAGCGCTGATTTGTAAGGGCCTTTATAGTCGGATTTTTTTCATGAATACGAATGAGAGCTTAAATTTCTTCTTTTAATGTTGAAATGTTGTAAAACTTGTACATGTCAGTTCGTGTAAAGAAAAATCTGATGGTATGCATTTGTATCTTTTTACTGCACATCCCCCTCAAAAAAGTCTAATTGAAAATTTCGAAAGAGATAAGCCGTGTTGAATTGATTGAATGTGAAGACAGACAACGTTTATATTATTATTTTGTATGTTTCCATCATCTAGTGCAAATATAGATTGATAAGTGCTTGTTTAATGTCATTTCAAAATAAGATTAATTTTAACTATAACAATTTCATAGTCTCCTCGTTGTAAGAAAAATAGCATGGAGTCTGCCATCGAATTGGTAATGATGACCTTAAATCGGGTTTGATTGATCTAGACCTGCTGCATGCACTAGATTTGCATGTAATACAGGAAGCCATATTCACTATAAATAAACTATTTGAAAAGGAACATCCAATCGTTCTCAATGCTCTAAAAAATCTGTGTTGAAAATGAAGATTCTAAAAGAACTATGCTGTGCTCGACAAGAATTAGAAACAATGGTGAAATATACACCAGTCAACAGCAGCTGATTTAGAAATTTTATACAGGGAGCTCCACCGGAACAAAGTTGCAGATAAATGCAAAGACAAATTACAAGAAATAATGACCAGCAATACAACTACCAATGCAAAATGCAAGCAAACATGCTGGCTTGAACAAGGTTATGTAATACTCATGGAAAGGACGCTCATATACCAAAAAGCTGTTGAGAAGAGGATCGCTGACTTAACAAAAATATTAACAACTGAAAAGGAACGGAGCATTGGAAAAAAAGACATTCGAGCGAGGCATTTATCATTAAATGCAAGTGTTAAAAAACGTCGCTGATGCAAATGAGGATGGAGTTACAAATGGTCATTTGTTAAGGAAAAGTTCAAGTCTTAAAAAATTCGAAAAAACTAGAAATATTTGGACAGAATCACGCCTTAATGTAACATGGCGATACTGTTACGCAAAGGTATTAAATAAATATTACGACACAGTTAAGAACATTGATTATGATAATGATGATGATGATGATCATCATCATCATCATCATCAAATCAATAAAATGGCCGAAGTAACAGAGGCAGCCGTTTTTGGACATTTCTCGAACAGATTTTCAGTCTACTTCCCTTTTGAAACAAATAGTTGCAAGATCGTATGCTTATTTAGGCTATATCTTAATCAGGCGTCGAAAACTTGTTGAAAGTCGTGTTGAAAATTTACCAATTGTTCAAAAAGATATTTTTAAGTTATATTTGAATGGTCCCTCAGAAGCAGCAAGGAAGGCGTACAGTATGTGTAGCAACGATACTGTAGTTTTAACAAGATACGGAAGGGCACTTTGGAATAAAGCGTTCGAAACAAAACAGAAGAAGAAAAACGAAAAATTTGGAAGAAGCTAATGAAATTCTCAGTCTTTCTCTTAAAATTGATGAATCTGATTGGTTCGCAAGTTCTAGCAGAATGGTTGTCAAATTTAACAAATATAAGTTAGCAATGTCAGAGAAAAAACAACAGGAAGCCCATAAGACTTTAAAAGATACATATAAAGATGGGAAAGAAATTTTCAAACGTCATAGCACACCAAAAGATATGGTAATGCTTGCGGGGATTTGTCAGGAACTTGCAAAATTCCCATTAACTAAACAACACGGTCGTAATATTGTACATAGTGGACAGTTTCTTTATGAGGCATTGGATTACCTTTATTACGGGTTGAGCTCAGGTGATAGGCCAGATTTTTATTGGTTATACAGAAAGGCATCTTGCTTGTACGACTTAGGTGAACTTAACGAAGCAGTAGAATGGCAGAAAAAAGCTTGGCTTTGTTCCCACCCGACTCAAACAAATGCATTCTCAACTCTATGTATTTTTTGTAACATTGATATCTAGTGAATGTTATAGTAAAATACTAAGGGAATTCTTATATGTTCTTTCGCATGGTAAATATAAATACGGTCAGAAATTTGATGCCGTCATAATCGAGTTAATGCAAAAAAAGGAATTAACTGATAAGGGTTTTGGGTTTGGTAAAAAATTAAAAAAATATTCTCTTACGAAGACAAGAGGAAGAAATTTTACAAGAATGTACAGTCGAACTTCACTCGCTCGAACTCGAATGGCTCGAACTCCCGGGATTTCTCGTACACAATTCAAAGTACCAAAATTTTCTTCTATATAATCAATATAAATAACTTTGGATTACTCGAACTTCGATTTCTCGAACACTCGAACTGACTAGTTGGTCCGTTCGGTAATAAATCTTAGGAATAAACCCTCACTAACTCGAACTCGTCAGCAATTTTGTCAGCTTGGGTGATAAAAGGTGTGAAAAACTGAAACCCTATCATTAATCAGTGTCATTTTAGTCAATTACACGTAAAATTTAAGTCATCACTAATTAGGTAGTTTTGATCTTTAACATAACACTAATAGAAGTGCGAGAATGTTCCGAAGTCGGTATGATAAAAGCATGAAAGAAAATCGGATGAAAACAAACTACTGACCAAGGAACTCGAACTCTGAACGTTTTTAAAAGCGAACATATCATTTTTAATGTCCACAAATCAACATAATCTTCCGAAAGCGAAGGAAAAAGATCCACGAACTAACACAACTTCGTAGAAAGCAGGCAATTTCTAAGATATAGATGAACTCGGACCCGGGCACCCAAAAAAATCCAGAAATACACTAACTTCAATTTCTCGAACTCCCGATAGCTCGAACACATTTCAATGGTCCCTTGCAGTTCGAGCTACCGAGGTTTGACTGTATATTCGTTTGGAAGAAAATGTTGCGTTCACGAAAGAGAAAAAACGAATTGAAAGATATTTTAAAAAAAAAAAAAAAAAAAAAGCTTCGCAGAAAAAAATCATTGGAGACACAAAGTATAAATTCGAAGATAAGTTCGTAAAACCATCATTTATACCGACGATTTAATAACTCGACCAACTTCACTAGACCATGAGTACGATTTCTTTATATCACACAGTCACAAAGACGTTGATTGGGTGAATAATATCCTTCTCTAAAGCTTAGAAAGCACGTTTGATGATAATGATATGACGTTTAAAGGTAAACCAGTAAATGTGGTAAAAATCGAGATTTTTATTTAGTTCTGTCTTTAAATTAAACGTTTTAAAATAAGACAAATCAATTTCATATCAACCTGATAAACATGAATAAACGATAATAAATATGGTGACAAAAGTGTATTTAAAAGAGTAATCAAGGGAACCAAGGTTATAGCGGTAATCAAAAGAATGTAATCCGGGGACAACGACCAGACATGGAAAACAGACATACACAAAGAACATAAAGTAACTAAAATCATACATACAAAGTAACAAAAGCAAATGAGAAACTCGGACTCCACTAAAATCACTAATTGTGATATGAACACTCCATACGCAGGTGCCGAAAGGATGTTGCCACAGATGAAAGGAAAGTTGACAATTCTGAAAGAAAAGTCATCACATTTGTCGTAAAGTTTGGTCAATAGTTTTCCTTTACCATCAATGTCTAAGTGTAGGTCAAAATATGAGGCTCATGAGATCGATGTTAAACTTTCCTTTCATCTGTGGCAACATCCCTTCGACACCTGCGTATGGAGTGTTCATATCACAATTCAAACTTTATGTCAGAGCATGCCGCAACTACGCAGACGTTTTGTATCGTGCTAGACTTCTTACAATTGGGCGCCTGGAACAGGGTTATGTTGCTATAAGATTGAAGTAATCACTACAGAAGTTTTATGGTCGTCATCTTGAACTCGTGGATCGTTACGGTGTTTCCACCTGCACCATGAAAACTGATTTGTTCAACGTGTCATAGTTTTTCCTTTCTCTTTAGCCTACCCCGGTCTTCACTTTTTATGAGCAACTCGGCGGGTGTTTCTAGAAATGCAGACGACGCTTACCCTACCGGTGCACCTGATTCATGCTCACAGTTTTTAGTGGAGTCTGAGTTGCTTATTTACTTTTGTTTCTTTCTATGAATTATTTTAGTTACTTTATGTTTTTTGTTGTTTGTCTGCTTTCCATGTCTGGTCTTTGTCCATGAATTATATTCTTTTGATTTCCACTAGAATCTTGAATACTCCTGATATTAATGTTACCATTTATAAAGCTCTTGGTTCAACCGTATAAGCTTTTTTTATCTTTATGCTGTTGATTTTTTAAACTGGCAATCAATTTTTAGTCATAACAATATTTCACCTATCCGAATCAGAAGAGGACATTTTTGGGATATTTCGAGTTACCTTTCTTGTTGCATATTTAACTACAAATTGAAGATGTTATTTCAAAATGATAACTACACTCAGTTTTGTTTTATTCATTTTCAGATTGATCATCATAGAAAAATAGAAATCGAAATAACAAAACCTTCTATTAAAGATTCTTTTTGGTTAAAGGTCAGTAGTTTGTACAATAAAACCCATACGATTCTTACGTATGAATGAAAATTGACATGAAGGTTAATAAAAAAATACCGAAGTGATCAAATCTGAGCAATAGTCAAAAGGGAAGTCCATATATAACAAATTACAATACCACGGTAGAAGGCGGGAAGTTGATACCATCGTTATCATCCAGACTTGGTACAGGTGGGGTTAAACCAGGTTTTATACCGCGCTAAACCTCCCTTAACGATTCATCATTTCCGATATATTTCATACAAAATGACAGCATAAAATTGCCACCGGTCAAAAATGGAAAAATCAAAATATTCTCATTTGTCATATATGTATATGTATGTACTGAGGTGACTATTGTCAAATTCGGGTTGAAGGTCTAAAAATGACATGGAAGAAGCTGAGCCAGTAGTCTTTTTGATTTCTAGTTCTGGTGGATAAATAATCGGAAGCCATTCACCAAGTTTAGGATTATTAATAGAGAGAACATCGTCAATATATCGATATGTGAAGTTAATGGTGCTTTAAACTTTTTGTCTTTCTCAGATTTTGAAGGGACTCCAATTCATTAAAACCAAAAAAAAAAATTAAAAAAACCACATCGCCTAGGAGACGGAAACGCTCTAGTGTAGAGGTTGTAGCTTCCTAAAACCGAATGTTTATGCGAATAAGATACAACGACAACACAATTAAAGCTCAATCAGAAATTGAAAAATCAAGGAACACACACACACACACACACACACACACACACACACACACACACACAAACAAACAAAAACAAATTAAAATCAAAACTGGTCAGAAAAAAACAGTTATAGGTCAGAATACATTGAAATGAAAAAAACGATCACCACACAGGGCACAGACTATTAGGTTATTTAATACATCATAGACCTTTATTCACATATATGTTATAAATCCTAGGGAAACGTGTTGTAATCGAAAGTATTTTATTTCGAATTGTCTAATTATTTATTAGCTGAATAAATACAGTACAAAGGCACTAATTGAAGTTCAGTTTTAATTGATTTTATTCCTTATGACTGAGGCTTTTTTACATTAAAAAAAACTCTTATGGCGTGCGATAAAATCTTAAATGACCCTACTCCACAAGCTTATCCGTTAGAAATTTCGTCCGATACAGAGTCCTTGTATCCTCGGGAAGTTCAAACTGTTGAGTCTGCTGTCGTAAGTTAACGTTATACGAAAACCAGCTCTGATATAATCAATTATGCGTAATAAAACTTCATAGAAGAATTTGTTAAATACAAAAGAAACAGATGATTTGTAAGGCGCAGCTTCATATTACATTACAGGTCGTCGAGCCATGAACAGGTAGGGTAAGTATTGACACATCATTTAAACTTGATACAGCTATGAAATTTGATTGCGATTAAATGTTTGACAAAGGATAAGAATTTGACTGGAATGCAAGTGGTCACTTTTTGACCCCTTGTTCCTTGATAGTTCCAGTCAAAACCTCAAAAATGAATCACAAGCTAGTTTTTGGGATATGGCATCTTGTGGTACAACTTTAAAGCAATCTATTTCCTTTTACCCAAGTCATCATCAATAAATCAGACACAATACTTGTTTCTGGTTTTTGGTTTGTCATAACAAAAAACAAACAAACAAACAATCCTTGTCTTCCTTTTGCGGTGTTGCATCTTGCAGTAAAAGTTATATGAGAACCATTCATTAATAATACATTCACTAAAAGTCAAGTCATTGTCTAGACAGAAAAAATGCAAGTCTCTGGTCCCATTATTGGCCCCTCATTTCTAAATTGGTCAGTACAAAAACCCCGAAAACCAAGTATCAACAGGTATGCTAGTTTTTGGCCCCTAATTCTAAAACAGTTGGGGCCATAACCCCCATAACCAATACCAAGATTCCTTTTGTAGTTTGGAACCTTGTCATAAAACTTTACAACAATAAACTAAATAATATTCAAGATTAGTATGAAAACCCAAGAGTTCATGAACGACGACCACACAGACGACGATGACGACAGCGCAAATCAATATACGACCGCAATTATTTTGTTATCGTATAAAAGTAAATTGAAGTATATTCCACAATCATATCAAGCGTTAAAGCCTTATGAAGGTTGTTACTTTGCACCGTTTATTTTTGCATGATAAGATGTATGGAATTATTGTTGTACCTTTAAAGTGTATTGATAACTCACATAGTCTTTATTTTTATCTTTCATTTCTATTTATAGTTATTGATTATCATATCGTGTATTTTATGAATTTGTTATTGATGTATTAGGGAAGTAGTAAGGTAACAGAATTCGCAAATCATTGTTTGACCTAGTGTGCCATAGTCCTATCCCATTTTCGTTATCCGGGATCTTAACATATTTTACCATTTTATCGACATACCGTGTTAGAAGTGGATTGGTTTATTATGTCAGTGCCATTCTTATGTGAAAACTGTATTAAATTCGGTTCCCGTAGCCACAAATTTACCGCAATGCATCTTTGTATTTTTCCCTCCGTGCCCGTTGTTTACATTTAATGTGCATATATCGCAGGAAATATATAATTGACCCTTGAACCGAAGGGCGTGGCTAATAACCATATCCCCATAGTTACCGTGGGCTGAGGGACTAGGAGAGAAATACTAATATGCTCAAAAAGGGGATAGATACATAGAGGCCTTATCAACCGGCTGAAACAAGGCCCAGCAGAATATGTAAACCTATTTATAGACCTGACCTTAATATTTTAATCTATTTGCTACGACTACGACCGTTTTCCTCGGTTGGGCCCAGCACTATTTTAGTAGATTTTAAGGGGAATTAATATATTTATATCTTATAGAATTATTGATCTCTATACTTAGTCTTGACTCTGATTTGGTACTTATAATATTTTTTTCACAAAACCAGTGCCCAGAGCTCAGTTTACAACCCACTTAATATACGGAGGTGTGACAATACTATTCCTTCTACCTTCAAAACTACTAAATTTGTCTATATACCGAAATCAAATATGCCTTGTAGACTCCATTAGTTTTAAATCGTTAAAAATGGATACTTTAAACTATCCGGAAATGTTCAGGTCCTCGCCATATTGGGTTCTCTTCCCTGCACCAACTGCCTGTTTTTCAAAAATGCAAAATTTTGCACGATCTTTAGGAATTAAAATCATAAACAAATGAGCAGAAACAATAATACCATGCCTGCTTACTTTTTCTAGCAGTCTTAAGGTGCCCGGTATTTTAGAAAACCTGCTTTTTGACAATTAATTTTGGGAAAATTGATATATTTTCATTATGTTACCATGGCTGCAGATTTTTCATGACAAAATAGAAAAGTTTTTTTTTTCATGGGCCATGAAACAAGATCATGGTTGTTGCCTAAATATTTGTTTTTCTTTAATTAGTGTAGCAATTAATTTCTATCAAAAATATGACGATAACGTTTTGTGTTGTATTTGTAAAGATAAGTTGGTTACATACCTTTCTTGAGAGAATTTGTATTATACTATCAAAGCATGTTCAAATTTTACATCTTATGTTTGATTAAAGGATACTGATATGGATTCATCGTTTGGAATTCTTGTATTGATACAAATCCAGGACTGATTGTACTTATACAATACAACTGATACAACAAATAACATTAAGTAACTAAAATCATACATACAAAGTAACAAAAGTAACTCGGACTCCACTAAAACTGGGAGCATGGACCAGGTGCACCGGTAGGGTAAGCGTCCTCTGCTTTTCTAGAAACACCCGCCGTGTTGCTCATAAAAAGCCAACTCTGGGGGAGGAAAGGAAAAATATGACACGTTGAATAAATCTGTTTTCGTGGCGCAGATGGATACACCATAACGATCCACGAGTTCATGATGACGACCATAAAACTTCTGTAGTGATGACTTCAATCTTGTAGCAACATAACCCTTTTCCAGAAGCCTATTCGTTAGAATTCTAGTGCGATACAAAAAGTCTGCGTAGTTTCGGCAAGCTCTGGCATAACGTATGTGTTGTGATATGAACACTCCATACGCAGGTGATGAAGGAATGTTGTCACAGATGAAGGGAAAGTTGACAATTCTGAATAAAAAGTCATCACGTTTGTCATAAAGTTTGATCAATAATTTTCCTTTACCATGATTATAATCATCCCCTATTACGATTTAAGTAGGGGCAATTGAAATAAAAATCAATACGCCAACTGTATTATCACTTTTAATGACATTGCGATGAGTGTTATTTATTTACTTTGTATCATAGGAGACAGTGCACTGGAATAGATAATATGACATAAGTCTTGGACCATAAAACAGTGTCCAGTGAGTAAAACGAAAATAGAATTTGGTCTGTTGTATTATTTTTTGAATAGAAACCCGGGAATTCGAGGTTTGATGTGTTGTTTACATAATGAGCATATTCTTTTTAGAATTCCATTCATATATAATCTTATAAACATAGAATCACAGTTAACTGTTTTAAGTGTCCATCCGGGATGTTCACATTCTCTGTTGATATAAGTATTGATTTAAATCGAAAGTGAAACTAACGTCATGAGCGAGCACCGGAAACAGTAGTGTTTTCTGAAAACTGAATTCTACCTATAGAATAGTGAGATCCATGACTTTTGAGAAAATGATATAAAACATTTCATCAACTTACTGAAGATTATAATCGGAAGCTAGGTAAGATTTTATTTTTTTCTTTGTCTAACACGTTTATCACTTAGAGTATAGATTCATAAGGGGGAGGATTCTCTCCACTGAAGTGGGTCTTCAATTTATAATGGGGTAAACCCATCCGTTGGTCGAAATGATATTCTTACGATCGAGTTACCTATTTGACCAGACGACGCTAATGTTATTCATAAAAATAAAATTTGGGCATTCTACTTTCCACTTCTGCAAATTATGTCATGTGCATTCTTTATTTAATTATTACACCAATGAATGAAAATCAAATGTCAACTATCCGCCATTATTATTGTCCTACCCTAAGTCCATGCATTTCCGGTGCTGATATTAAACAAGTATGGGGAGCCATATGGGATATAATACAATTCCACAATAGAAATATGCCAGTATTTGATTTATTGAAAAAAATATAGTACTGGACAAAAATAACTATATTTTTTAGTCTAAAAGAGAAGTATTTATATGTGGAAAATTATTTCAAAATGATGTTTATCTTATTTCAATTCTTATTCAAATAATTATTTAATTGAAATTGATTAAGAAATGAAATCATTTAGAATTTTTTAGATCACTTGAAATTGATATGCTGTAGGGTGATCTCAGTCATTAGATTATTGAAACTTGCTAATTTTCAATTGATAAATATTCAAATATTCTTATATAGGTATTTTATATACCATTTTTCGTGCAACTTACTTTTCATTTGAATCAATTCTAACTTAGAAAATTAAATCATTTATACATTTGAACAACTTTAGTCAAATCAACAACAACAACGAAAAAAAAAAAAAAAAAAAATACATTCTGTACTGCATTAAAGGCTGATTTCAAACCATCAGGGTGATATTGTTTTTCTTCATTTTTCTTTAGATATCTGTAAATAAAAAATATCCCAAATTAGCTTAAATTTGTTCATTGTGAACTTTTCTATTGTTAAATACTGCATATCTATTAATTTCCAATGAATTTTTAAATGGTTTTAAGATGAGGGGAAAATATGTTATTTTAAAATATGATATTTTAATTTGTCAAATCCGCGGAAAATGTTCATTTTTATTTTATTCTTAATCTGGCTAACCATAGTTTTTTAGTATGACACATGACGTATTTGGTCACGTGGTTGTTGTTTGGGAAGCTTTGCAAATGGCAGACGATAAATCAATGTCGATTGATTGGTTTTGTGTGTATTTTCTACATTTAAAAAAATGTTCTATGTTGAGCTTTAAACTTGAAAATTACCTGGAATACGGCAATCTGATCTTTGTTGTTGTTTTCATGAAACAGGCTAGGTTCAGTGTCGACAACCTCTAACCTCTGACCCAAGCATGTGCAATCAGTTCCGTAGAAAAAGGGATATTAATAATACATCGGAACTAGTTATACATCGGAAAGAGGGTACAACAGTATATAAATGGAAAAGCCACCCTATTGAAAATTCATGACCGATCGTTAATTCATTCATTAATTATCCGAAAAACATGAATCGTAACAATTTGCATTGTACACGCAATTATATTCCTAACAATATATTATATGTACCTTTGTAAAGTGGTCGTAATTACCCGTAATGAATCATGAATTGTCATCGCAAATGCACTGCATTCCACTCTTTCGAGGCAGGTTTGTCCTGTTTGTATCAGTCTCGAGAGTTAAATCCGAATTCGGCAGATTTCTACAGTTTATTTCTACAGTTTATTTTCACACCACTGCCCCAGGTAAGAGGGAGGGTTGAGCGCTCACAAACATGTTCAACCCCGCAACATATACTTGTCCCAAAGCAGGAACCTGTAGTCCAGTGGTTGTCGTTGTTTTTCATGTTCATTATTATTTGTTTTACGTTTATGCTCACCTGGTCGAAGGTCGAAGTTTTTTCTTCAAAACTCTTCTCTTCAGACACTACTTGACCAGTTGAAACCAAACTAGGTATGAATGTTGGGGTCTCCTAGCTGCAAGACCATTTTTTGTGATTTTTTAGATCGAAAAAATCAGAAGAAAGAAAAGATCAAGAGCTACGAATTCACAGATAGTGGTAACCTGCGTAGAATTGATAAGAGGAATTTGATTTGATCTGTCAAAAAACATGGCCGCCGTTACTAAAAATAGAACATAAAGGTTCAAACAGTAGTTCTTCGCATATATCTTCAAAATTGCTGGTTAGCCAAATTCTGCCAAAAGTTTTCAGCATGATGAGATCTATTTGTGGTTAAATTTTCGTTTTAACCTGTTAAGCCATGTTGAAGATATTGTCCTTTTTCGATGTTTTTCTTTTTTTCTTTTTTTCATTTTTTTTTTGTTGCTATATCTAATGTTATTTCTTTTAAAAATCTTCTCCTCTGACATTACTTGACCAATTGGAACCAAACTTGGTACGAGTGTTCCTTGGGGTATCCTACAAAGAATTGGCGTGGGGATTTTAATCCGTAAAAAGACATGGCTGCTGTAACTAAAAATATAGGGGTCGGACAATAGTTTTTCTTTCATATATCTATCAAACCGTTAGGTTCAGCCATATTCTGATACGGTATTAATGTGTTAAGCATAATGAGATCATCTTTCTGAATAAAAATTTCGTTTTAAACTGTAAGGCCAAGTTGGATTATTATCCCTTTTCAACGTTTTTTTTTTATTGCCCTTGAAAGGCAAAACATTATGTCTTTTGAAGTTTTCAAGTAATATCTTGATGATTACGCATAATAGATCGAATGAAACTTTCAATTGATGAAATGATCCTTATGATAAGTCCTTCCAAAGTCTTCTTTGAGTCAAAATTGTCAGACAACTTCTTGTTAGAATTGAAAAGCCAAAGAATTAACCAAGTGAGCGATTCAGGCTCCTGGGAGACTCTTGTTTTCTTTAGATAAGGTCGATGTTCGTCATTTGTGAATAAATTGACATCATTTATTTTGGGGCCTTTTACAGCTTGATTTATGGTATCAGTTTAGCCCATCATTCACATTGAAGACCATGTCGTGACCTGTAGAAGTTTAAATTGTTCGTTGCTTGGCATTTGGTGGATGGCTGTCTCATTGGCAATCATACCAAATCTCCCACAATATTCATTTTAAGTTACTCGTAAAGTAATTGTTCATGCTTGTAACCAATCGCAAGTCACCCGCAAATCACTCATTCATGCTTCTTCTTCGCAATAATTCGTTATAATTTTAAAAATATTGTACATTTTTCAGATTCGTATGAAGAAAATTTCGTGTATATGTAGGGAATAGTACAAGTATTGGTTTACAATGCCCTTCGAATTATTAAAAGTGGCAATCGAACTCTTCTTGCTGACCTATTCCTTCACTCTTATGAGACTGACTTTATAGCTGATCTGATCAGATAGAAAGAATATCGTTTGGCTAGATCCTCCAATCTCAGTTTCCGCTATATAGATGACGTATTATCTTTAAACAAACATAATTTTGGGGATTTGATACATCGCATCTACTCAAAAGAATTTCAGATAAAGGATACTACAGACACTGTGAAGTCAGCCTCATATCTAGACCTACACCTAGGAAAACTATTGACCAAACTTTACGACAAACGTGATGACTTTTCATTCAGAATTGTCAACTTTCCTTTCATCTGTGGCAACATCCCTTCGGCACCTGCGTATAAAGTGTTCATATCATAACTCATACGTTATGCCAGAGCTTGCCGAAACTACGCAGACTTTTTATATCGCGCTAGAACTCTAACAAATAGGCTTCTGGAACAGGATTATGTTGCTACAAGATTGAAGTCATCACTACAGAAGTTGTATGGTCGTCATCATGAACTCGTGGATCGTTATGGTGTATCCATCTGCACCATGAAAACTGATTTATTCAACGGGTCATAGTTTTCCTTTCCTCGTTTGTCTCCCCCGGACTTGACTTTTTATGAACGACTCGGCGGGTGCACCTGGTCCATGCTCCCAGTTTTTAGTGGAATCCGAGTTGCTCATTTGCTTTTGTTATGTATGATTTTAGTTACTTAATGTTCTTTGGTGTGTATGTCTGTTTTCCATGTCTGGTCTTTGTCCCTGGATTACATTCTTTTGATTACCGCTATAACCTTGGTTCCCTGAATTACTCCGTCACGAATTTATAGAATAATCGTCGTGTTCTTTTGCTCTGTTTTACACGTTCATTGCGTTACAAATTGTCTTCAATGACCCCTTGTAAACTAGTTAATGAAGGCTTTATTGTCTTACACGAAAGTAAAATTCTGAAAGCTGATTTTTCAATACCGTTCTTTGAAAAAAAGTTTTTAGATGACAAAACAAGATTGTACTAAGGACAAGTTCCTTTAATATTGACGATAGACAACTTTGTTCCTTTTTTAACAGTAATTATTCAAATTTCATTATACAATATATAAATTTGTTGGACAAACCATAACCATTTTTTGAATATTTATTTTTGTTTAACTTTCAATAAATTTGATTATAAGATAAATACCATGGATTCAGATCAGCCACCTGACTTTAAAGCAGGCTTGATTGGATTAAATCTTGATGTCATGCATGCACTAGATCTACAGGTTATTCAAGAAGCTATATTAACTGTTCAAAAATTACTTGACAAGGAACATCCTATTGTGTACGATGTTCAGAGAAATCTCATAGCAATATTGAAACTGAAGATTCCAAAAGAGCGCTTCTTGGCTAGAAAAGATCTTGAGATGTTAGCAAGCAGTCCAAATACAAATTTAAATGCAATGGCTGATTTAGAACATGTATACAGAGAACTTGATCGAACAAAGGATGCTGATAAATGGAGGAAAAAGATTGATGCAATAATGACAAGTAAATTAATATCTGATATCAAAAATAAACAAGCTTGCTTGCTCGAACAGGGGTATATTATACTCGTAGAAAGAACACTTATAAATCAGAAAGCTCTGGAAAATAGAATAACTGATTTAACGAAGATTTTAACAACTGAAAGGGAACGGAGCGCGGGTACCAGAAAAAAGACGTTAGAGCGCGGAATTCATCATCAAATGCAGGTTCTTAGAAGTGTTAGAAATGCAAATGACGAAGGAAAACATGACAGGCATCTATCAAGAAAAGGTTCAAGTCTTCAAAAGTTTGAAATTGCTCTCAGTATATACTCTAAATCTCAATTAGATATCATATGGCATTACTATCATGCAAAAGCATTAAATCAATACTATGATACGCTTGAGAACATTTCATCAAGTGATGACGAGTTGGTTGGTGAGATGGAAATTGTTACCAAGACGGCTGTGGAAAAATTTTGGAGTATATCACAGTACAATTTTTATCATGATATTGAATTGAAACGAATAGTTGCTAGGTCGTATGCATATCTAGGGCATATCTTTACAAAGCGCCAACGACTTGTCGAAAGACGAATTAGTGATTATCAAGTATCCAAAAAGAGTTATTTCAAGAAATTATTGAGTGAACCATTATTGTCGTTGGAGAAGGCATACAAACTTTGTAGTCGGGATACAGTAGTTTTAACGCGATATGGAAGATCACTTTGGAATAAAACATACCATTTACAGAATATTGAAGAAAAACGAATACTCTTAGAAGATGCTAATAAGTTTCTAAGTTTTTGTCTTGATATTGACCAGACTCGAAATTGGTTCGCACGTTCAAGCAGAATGGTGGTAAAAATAGAGCTGTCTACAATAGCAATGAAAAGCAATAAACAATTGGCCTTAAAACTGTTAAAGGAAGCACGTCTAGACGGAATTGAATGCTTCAAAAGTCAGTGCACACAAAAAGATATGGTTAAACTTGCTGAAGTTTGTCAGAAACTTGCAAAATTCCCGATGATTTCTAAATACGGCCCAGATTTCGTTCGTTACGATTCTCACCTTCATGAAGCATTGGATTATCTTTTCTACGGAATGAGCCTAGGCGATGGACCAGATTTCCATTGGATGTACAGAAAAGCATCCTGCTTGTATGATCTTGGTGAATTCCGAGAAGCAATAGAGTGGCAAAAGAAATCTTGGCTTTTGTCCAACCAGTCTCATACTATGGCATTCTATGTGCTTTGCATGTTCACAATTACATTGATCTCTCATGAATATGATTTTAAAGTTATTAAGGAATTCTTATATGTTCTCTCGTACGGGAAAAATAAATATAGTGAAAAATTTGATGGCCTTATGATAAAGTTCATGCAAGTGAAACAGAATGAAGTACTGAACGGGTTGCTACAAAAGGTTGTTAATGAAGAAGTTCAGTTGAGAAAACAAGAAAAAGAAATTTTGCAAGTCTGTATATGTATTTGGAAAGGAATGTCGCTTTCACAAGAATGTACTAATCAATTGAGCATTGCTGAAACAAAACTTAACAAAAAAGAAGAAATCAAGGATACAAAATATGAACTGTTGGAAATATTTCACACACCGTCTTTGAGACTGTCATTTGAACAACTACAACCATGTTCACCAGACCATGAGTACGATTTCTTTATATCACACAGCCACAAAGACGTTGATTGGGTTACAAACATCCTGCTACCAAACTTAGAAAGCAAGTTTGATGACAACGATGTGGCTTTTAAAGGTATTGTAATATTACAAACTTATATCTTCCTTTACAAACACAATTAGTACTTTATTTCTTTATATATCTCATAACGTCCTTTAACATAAGTTTTTGTCAAAATGCTCAGATGATTTATATAATTCTATTTTTGGAGTAGGAACTTATTTACACAATATTCTTTTCCGATTAATATTTCCTATAAATGTACATACTTTCAGCAATTCTACATCGGCATTTGATAAAATTTTCAGTACAAACAGAAAAGTTACGTCTTTTTGAAAATGTCTAGCGAAATGTCAGAAGTCAATATTTTCCGGGTTCGTTGAGAAAATTTCATGCTCCAATGCAATTCTACAATCAATTGGCAATTTCTTCCATGAAATAATACTACTTTGTAATTGTACATACACTTAGGAATACGCGTATTGTATTTTTTATGATTTAAACTGTTTAAAACGGATAAAATTCGAACAAATAAATGTTCAAATTTCACTTTTTGAACGTTTGGAGCGTTTTCCGACGAACCGGCAATGGAGAAATAAAACGGAAATAATTTCCTTTTAAGATAACAAGAACCAGTCACTTAAACTCTTCTCTGCAATTACAAGTATAGAACATGCAACTGAAACAAATAAAAAAAATCGAAATCGATGGGATAAAAAAAGACTAAAAGTATCTTTATTTTGTGTTATTAACAAACGAAAGAATATTAATAAACCAAAAATAATTGAATAAATTCTTAGTTAAGAGGAATTCGATCGGAGTGGAATGACTGAAGCGCAACACAGAGTTGAGAAAACTTAAAAAGGTATAGAGTAATCAAGGGAACCAAGGTTATAGTGGTAATCAAAAGAATGTAATCCAGGGACAAAGACCAGACATGAAAAACAGACATACACAACAAAGCACATAGAGTAAATAAAATCATACATACAAAGTAAGAAAAGCAAATGAGCAACTCGGACTCCACTAAAAACTGGGAGCATGGACCAGGTGCACCGGTAGGGTAAGCGTCCTCTGCTTTTCTAGAAACACCCGCCGAGTTGTTCATAAAAAGTCAAGTCCGGGGTAGACGAAAAAGGAAAGGAAAACTATGACACTTTGAACAAATCAGTTTTCATGGCGCAGATGGATACACCATAACGATCCACGAGTTCATAATCACAGCCATAAAACTAATGTAGTGATGACTTCAATCTTGTAGCAGCATAAGTCTGCTACAGAAGTCTATTTGTTAGAATTTTAGCGCGATACAAAAAGTCTGCGTAGTCTCTGCAAGCTCTGGCATAACGTATGAGTTGTGATATGAACACTCCATACGCAGGTGCCGAAGGGATGTTGCCACAGATGAAAGGAAAGTTGACAATTTTGAATGAAAAGTCATCATGTTTGTCGTAAAGTTTGGTCAAAAGTTTTCCTTTACCATCGATTTCGAAGTGTAGGTCAAGATATGAGGCTGACTTCACAGAGTCTATAGTATCCTTTATCTCAAGTTCTTTAGGGTAGATGCGATGTATCACATCCCCAAAATTAGGATTGTTTAAAGATTACACGTCATTTATATAGAGGAAACGGAGATCAAAAGATCTAGCTAAACGATATTCTTTCTTTCGGATCAGTTCAGCTATAAAATCAGCCTCATAAGAGTGAAGGAATAGGTCAGCAAGTAAAGGAGCACACGTTGTTCCCATTGGAATGCCGACCGTTTGTTGAAAAACGCGTCCACCACACTGGACAAATATGTTGTCGATTAAAATTTCCAGCATTTTGTAAACATCTTCTGTATATTTCGAAGATGATTTGGAATTATTTCTTACAAAGTATGAGGAATCTCTACCAAACACTATGTATTTGTATCAAGGTGTACCATCTTTTTTTGAAAGCAGAATGCTAATAGATAGAATGAAATAATAAAAGGGAGTCATAAATATTTTTTTTTTATTTCGGAAAGCTCGAATGAGCAAAGAAATGAAAATCTTCATCAGTGAGCGGCTTTCTAATGGGTGTTCATGAAAGCTCGATTTTCTGATGGATAGAAAGCTCCTTCAATCGAAATACTAAGTTGTGAAAGGTCCAAATTCTGCTATTGGTACATGTAACATCATACGTGTATATCACAATGTACGTTTTAACTTATCGTAGGAGAAAGTTGCAATGTTTCCTCTCTAGACAGACTGTGTGTGCATATATGTTGCGGTTGCATTCCACGCTGCGATAGTACTGATAATTAATTTAATTACTATTTTTGATGAAATGTTCAAGATGTTTCAAAAACATATTGTATATTTCGCTATACTGTACACGTGTTTCAATAAGCAAGCAAGCAAGAAACGAAGAGTGTAGACAAACGTCGAATTCCGACGTTACCTCATGTGCCGCGATTGCGTTGCATAACGTCAATGTACACTAAAGATTCTTCATCAGTAACTATCTGTACATACGTACTAACAAATATATTTCTATGTAGGCTGTATAGCGGACCGGGACTTCATACCAGGAAAATCTATTCTCAGTAATATTGTGGACTTCATTGGCAGAAGTTACAAGGTAATTCTTGTCCTAACCGAACATTTTGTATCCAGTAATTGGTGCGACTATGAGGCAGACCAAGCCATTATGAAGGAACTTAATTTGAAATCCAATGGTGAAGATGACGCAAATGCATCCGACTATAACTGTGTTATCCCAATAATGCTGGAGCCTTGTAAAGTTCCACTGAAAATTTGTAACTTAAATTATATTGACATGAATATCGAAAGTGACTTTGTAAAGGAAATAATGAGACTCAAAAAGGCATTGTTGCCACAAGATACTTAATGAGGCAAAACACAAAATCTTACATTCGATATTATGTTATTTTCTTCTGAATAAGGTAGAAAGGAATTAATGTTGATCATAACCCTCATTCATGTCGATTTTGTTTAATGGCTAAATGAGATAATACAAAGTAAGGCACCATACTTAGCATCGATTGTTTACAAACAAATAAGTTGATAATCCCAATCCATGGGCACCTAACTTCTATTTCCGTACATTAAAATCAAACAATTCATTCTGTAATTTATTATTTTATTTGCACAATTTGCATTATCAATGATTAGTGTATTGCATAGCATTATCAGTGAAATGATAATATAGATCGCCGCATTTGAAAGATATTGAAAAGTTTAAATTTGAATACATGAGTAATAAAATTTTTTTAAAAAAAACTTTTTTATAAAAGATTTAAAAATTCAAAGTTATCTTATTTATTCTAGGGTTATCTTTCGTGGTCCACATTGACTGCAGACATAGGTTTGCAAATTTCCTTCAACTGATAATATGGTTAAATCTCGACTCATCTGCTGTTATGGAAATCGTATCATACATTGTATGTATGGCTCTGTGGCCTTCACAAAGGCTACTTTGACATGAACATATCGCTAATAAAATGAGGTCTTCATCCAAAAACTATACGGTATTGTTTATAACCTGATTGTCCGAAACGGAATATCGGTTTCCAATTAAGATAAATAATATTCTTCTTCTTTCACCGGATTTGACCTTCAACGAACAGGACGGTGATTGTCATACAAACAGCTAGGAGGGTTAACCCTTTCAGAACACCTTTGTTCACCTCTGGGTTTTTTGTGGATTGATTTCGCATTGCTCGTTCTGTCTATGTGTTTGTTCTATGTGATTCATTTGAGTTATACGATTTGTTCATTGTCTATCGTCTTTATTGTTTTCCCATTTCCCATTTCCACAGTTTCCCCTCATCTCCCATTTCCTACTTCCACAGATTTCCCATCGTCTGTACGTTTATGTTTCTGTATTGTTTCCCTGAACATGACTGGCATCGACAAACGATAAGCGGTCTACCAGGTAATAATGTTCCGTTTTTTTTCTTTGGGGGGGGGGGGCTTAATTTTCATTCTGTTTCGACAGCGTATCCGATAGCTAGACTCTAGCTTGATTATACTTGAAGTGTGACAGGTGCCAGTGGCGGACCATGGCATGCTTACCATTCCGGAGCACCTAATGTCACTTATGAATTTTTGTGGGAGTTCCTGTTGTTAACCCTTTATTAGTTTTTTGCTGATATTCAGTATTTTTACCCAAAAATTGAAAATTTCTCTTTTTTATTCAATTAGACCATGGAAGGATATGATACATAAACCTTGCATCAATAGACGTAATTGTATATTTGGGATAGCTCCAATCATACAGAAAGAGAAAGAAAAAAAACAGCAATGAGTGATTCCTTAGTTATTCTACTTTACAAAAAGTACATCGTACAGATGAAATCATTATAGCCTTCTGCTGTGTTGCCATCACCAAATTTTAATTTAAATTTAATAGAATATCATAAATACTTTTCTATGCAAATAGATCACGCTTATTTAAATAACGTACCACAAAACAAGATAAAACCTTTCTTCGTATCTGTTATAGTTTTTCAACAATGTATTATATTAAGGAAACTACCTCTTAAAAATATCATAATAAAACTACATATTCAAGACTTTTGCAGTGCTCTTTAGGCTAAAGACGGAAATCACATTTTTCATTTATCTTCCATGATGTTAAAACTGGGAATCATCCCCCGATGAAGTAACACTGTTATTGTCGTGGATTGAAGGCTCTGCTCATTGTACTCACGTCATGTCCTTGTGACGTTCATAACGTTTTCAGAATCAATATAAGTATGAAAGCAGCCTGACGTTCATTTATATGCAAGTTTATAGTGTCCGATTCAAACCATTCTACGATATTGGTGCCGTGACCTGGATGACATCCAAGCTACGTTTAACACGCGCATGCCAAAGAAGTGTCGTTTCAAGACTTTTGAACAGATTCCAGGAAATCCGTGATGACGAAAATGTATCAGTGAACACCCAGGAGCTAACAAGAATCATTAATAATCTAGTGAAGAAGCAGGAGACTGTACAAACATTAGATCAAGAAATTATACAGAATTCAGAAGAAGCGGACGAGAAATCGTTGATTCAGATATGCATGCTAATATGTTAGATGATAAAATAAGCAAAATTCAGAATCTCATTATTCTCAATACTTCCTCGCTAAACACAAAAGCAGTAGAGTTAGTTCAATAGTCTACTTCAGAACAATCCCAGCAGCCCATCTAAAATCAGACTATATTAACTCAATCAACAAATGCTCCATCCGCACTTGTTCAACCGTAAATGCCCCACAGCACGCACAGGTTCGACCCCACAAGTTCAACCCGCAAGTACGTTCGTGATGCCTATATTAACATACCTATATTCAGCCTGAGACAGAAACGCACTACAATACATGTAATTCCCACTTCCGTGATCGAGCCAGAGTATCCACAAACACGAAGTTTTACCAGAGTTCATGAATACAAGAAGTTGCCCAAATTGAATCTTCCGACGTTTGACGGAAATATTATGCAATATCAGTCATTTTGTTATTCCTATGCATCATCGTTTCACGATAATTCAAGCCTTAGCAATGTTCAGAAGTTCAATTGTTTGAAATCACTTCTTCATGACGATACTTTGAAAACGTCACACACGCTAACTATGCTAACTAAGCTACCTCATTGCTCCGAGAAAGATACGGACAATCACATGTAATCAAACAAAAGTACATGCAAGCCCTGGTCGATATTCCAACACCAAAGTATACGATATCAATGAAAAACCTACTATGATGAAATTGAAATACTCATTCGAGTTTTAGAATCATAGGACAAAGAGAGGAGACATACGGAGCGTTTCTTGTACCTATCATTCTCAACAAACTACCGGGTGAAATCCGTAGAAATATTGCTAGACAGTATAGATTGACAGATTTAGATTTGAATGAGTTACGTCGTGCAATTTTTGACGAACTGCACATCAAAGATGAAGGAAAGACTTTCAAACAAAGTGAGCCGCCTACAGCAACAGCTGCCTTCCTGACTAATGCTAAATCGAGATACCGCACCGACAATAAGCACATAGAAAGAAATAACAACAGCTGCAGCTCAAATTTTAATGATTTTAAATATAAACTTAGTTGTGCATATTGTAAAGAACCAGAATCGTCTAAAAATTGTACGAAATTTACAGATTATGATGCCCGAATGTCAATCGTGAAAAAATATCACCTTTGCTTTATTGCTTTAACTGCTTAGGAAGCCATAGTTTAGTTGAATGCCAATCCTTTAAAACATGTAATAAGTGCAAGAAGCGTCATCACACTAGTATTTTCAAAGAAAATTTCAAAACATAGGAGCCGTCTGAGATAACAGTAGAAGTGAACGTAGGCAAAATACAACACAACACGAAGGAATCGGACAGTAGCCTACACTCACAATCTTCAAGACGTGTTATGTTGAAGACAGCCGTAAACCCAGTAAGTGCAGGACATGGCATTATTGAAGCAAATTTATTATTTGATGAAGGCACATAGCGATCATTTGTCACCCAAGATAGCAAATAAATTGAAACTCAGTGGAATTGATAGAATCGACTTATCAGGATTCGGAGATAGCACGAAATTTCGACATTTGAAAACCGGTCTGCTATACCTTATGACAAGAGGAAAACTACCTGTCATAGTCTTGATCGTACCGAAAATTGCTGTACCGATGGAAACGTTCGTCCGACAATTGTAATTTGCTTCACTTGCGCACCCCCAGTATGTCTGGAATTGTAGGCTCCGCTCATTGTACATACGTCAGGTCCTTGTGACGTTCATAACGTTTTCATTATCAATACAAGCATGAAAGCAGTCTAACGTTCTTTTTTTTCCATTTATACTAAAATTTATAGTGTCCGATTTCAACCATTTTATGATGGTTGTATTCTTTCAGGTATATTCGGCACAATTTTTGAATGGCATTATGAATAAAAATTATGACAATAGGTAAATGCTATATAAGGAATAAATTTTTTTTTTGAAATGTATGTTGCACACGTCTTGAAATGCATTTATTGTGTTAATTATAATGACAATTTACAAAAAGGAATAATGAATCAATTAAAGGTAACTAACCACTAGCCTCCTAACGAGCGCCACACTTTCACCACTTATTTACATTCACAATTTGTTTTAAGATTCGACGACTGTAAAAAAGAGTAAACGGCAAATAAAAGATGCTTACTCTGTGTTTTTCATTTCACGTTAGGATTAGTAGATGTCTATGTTAAAACGCTTAATAAATAATTGAGTTTTATCCTTTTTGTAACAATTTGCTATTCTTAACGATAATTTATTTTTTTCCCGATGCATATTTAGTTTTAGGTGGGAAGATCATGGGTTTCATTTAAAATGCTGTCCATGTTCAAACCATGCAGATCATATGACACGGGCGGCACAGGGTAATTTTTGTCACACCAATGTTTCTCTTCAAATGAATTATTAGAATCATTATGAAGTCAGAAAGAACAGGGATTTGTCTGTATCAAAAGTAGAAAATTCAGCATACAAGACCACAACAAATCAACTTATTTATGTACAGATCAAAGATTTATTTCCCCTTTTTTAACTTTTGAATTGCTTCATATGGTATTGAATTCATTCATTTTTGAGAAAACATGAGTTTGTATCTCACATAGTAGGTATACATTTATACAAATTAGAAAAAAAAATGTTTTGTAATAATCACTGCCTGAGTCGTCCATGGACGGGAGGATTTTGAAAGTGACAATGCCATTTTATTGAAAAAGAGACATTTTGTATATATTTGAGCTGAAACTACAATCTGTTTGGACAGTAACAGCGATTGACTGTTACCAAAAACGAACTCAATCGTTTAACGTCAGTGCACTCTTTATAGTCAGTTTGCTTTTAAATGTATTTTGCAATTACACTCGTTCAACATAAGCAGTTCAACTAACTAAAACGTTTGTATAAATGTTTTTTTTTTATTTTAACAAACAATGTGTACTAACAACATATTTTGATTATTTAACAAGGCAATATATGTACAAAGTCTTTGAACACTTTACATCAGTTGTCTTCGTTCCCTGGTCTGACCTCTCCTTGTGTGTCAAAATGTCCGTTGCTTTCCGGTTCCATGAACGTCATATTTTCCTTACATTTGATGCATTACACCATTAAATCTCATAATGAAGAGTGATTTGAACAATATTACGTATCAAAATTATATTTTTAAAAAATGCATAAGCGACAAAATAAACAATTTTTTTTTAAATACTATACTAAAAAACATATTTATTATTTTAAGAAAAAGACCTGAATTAATTCAGAGAATTAAACGTAAATATTTGCGGAAACAATAAATTGGAACGAAACTCTAGAGAAGAAAGGAGACCATATAAGCTAGTGTAGATTTAATTCAATTCATTTTAGAGTCCATAAAAATTAAAAATCATACAAGTTTTAAAATTTGTTTCTGTTATTTCAGTATCACGCAACTGGAAGTTAGTAAGACAACAAAAATTAAAACGAAAATACTGTTTTATATATCCAATAATAACATTCAAGTAAGTGCTTAAAATTGAAATTTCACATACATATAAAGAGCCTGTAATATCCTACACCAATATTACCTACGCCGTCATCAATGGGGTAGAATAAGTAATTTGGTACATGTATAATAACCAATTTACATAGACAAAGAAAAGGAAACATGAAGTTAACACATGGCACGAATATATAATATGGAAAACATACCTTCCTAAACGTGACTTTTATTAATTCGAACATTTGATAGAGATCACAGCTTTTTTTCAATGGATAACTCACTTCCATATGTTTTATTTGTCTTTTTTTACATTACCATTACATTGAAGTAGCAAAACAAAATGATTTAAACATTTTGTACATTAATTATATTTCAATACAAGTTATTTTATTTTAATGCAAACAGCACTCTAAACAACAATATTAAACAACACAACTTTTAGCACCACTTTATAAATCATACTCTAAAATCAAGTAGAAAGCCCATTATAACATATACTCTGAAGCCTTTTCCCCAAACCCTCATAGATTTAGGCTCGATTAATAAAAATCCTGATCGTGAATATTCTATGAATCTTTTTTTTACTCATAACAGCTATAGTTAAACATTTAAAACAACACACACAACGTGAATAATCTTTATTTAAAGGAAATTAATATAACTTTAATTAGACATGTCACTAGTTTCTTGGTTTAATTATCTCCACAATATATTGCAAATTTCTTATGAATTCACGTTTGTAGTTTTTGTTCAATTAACCAATTTTTTTGAGTTTCCTAAGGAGTACTTAGGTAATTAAAATTTTGGCAACGCATGAAAACAAAACAATTTGGCAAGTAATATTGAAGTTTGATTATAGAAATTAGCTCAAGCAATGCTACAGTTGATTTTTATTACTCTGCGTTTTAGTATGCAAGAAACTTCAGAATTGTTTTCTGTATTGATGCTTTTTATCTAAGATAATTTATAAAACGCTCTTGGATATATGATTTATATATATCACAAGATCTATATCAGTTATGTTTCGCTTACGGTTTTTCAGATACTATGGGACAGTTTGCCCTTCCAATTTAAATAAAAATGGAATGAAACTTGTAACCGACGTCTATTCAAGTTAAATGTTTTATTCTCCAGGCAGAGTTACCGTTCTTTTCATTTGTACGTGTACATCTTTAAAAGTGAACGTCAATACTTATGGTTCATATGCGTAATTTAAGACATTCATAACTCCTTACGAATAATCCCATTGTAATTCTGCCATCTTTGTTTCAAAGTGACGATTTTTTACTAATACCAATCATTGAAGTTTTAAAATTTAATGTTAATAAGTATTCTTTCTTTTTATGAATTTTAAATTTGAATTTCACAGCGAGTGTAAATTAAACGTTATTAACGCCCATGGTGTTCACGCAAGAAAAAAAAACTAGCACGAAGTAAACCAACCAATCAATCAGATGACTGACTTGCAATTATTTAATCATTTTTTTTTAAATATTTGCCGGTGTTTTGGCCAAAGTTAAATACGACATCTTCCGGACCAAACAACAACTATCATTATATATACACCTGACAACATAAAACATTTAGATACAACAGAAATGTTTCGTACAGATGTCTGCCATTCTGTCGCTTAACTGATTGTTTCCTATTTCCATTTATCCAACGTACCCCGGAAAGAAATTCGAGTGTACTGCAGGATAATGATATTGCATCGTGTCACTTATCGAGTGCTTTTACCAAAGTGGCTGGTAATCGTTCAGGTCTTGGTAGAGGCAGTGATGAGATTCATGCTTCTTGTCTGTGGTAAAGTGCAATGACTCCCGGTACACTCTCTTTGACAACAAAGCTGACGTAATCCGCGTCTAAAGTCAAAACTAAAGACAAGATATATGATGAACTTGTAAAATGAATTACCAATTGCAATCCATAAGAAATAAAAATGGACTTTGTGAGGATATTCGGAATGCGAAGAGAGGAATGTTCCGGCTATCTGTAACAAAAACCAAGGCATCCATGCCATGAAGAATACAACAGAAACGATAACATTCATAAAATAGTTTTTTGGTCTCGTGGCAGTGTCTATTAGAATATTCTCAAACATTAATTTCTTTGATCTAAAACGTTCTGTGAAAATATACGAATTGGTAAAGACAAGGGCAAGTATTGCAGGGCACAAGACTATTATACCAGCAGTAACGAAGTATGGCTTCTGATAACCAGGATCAATAGCACACATAAATATTTCCTCGTAGTACGTCTCGTTAGAAATCTTGGAAAACAGTGGTGGACTACAGAAACTAAAAGCAGCAACCCACGTGAAAACGACCCAGCACAGTGAACGTGTAGAGGTCATAGCCGCCTTATGTCGAGCTGGTTTCCGAATGGCAAGATAATGGTCGACACTTATCCATGACAAAGAGTACACACCCACAATAAAAAATATTGCCATAAGATAAGCTTCAATGTGACAGAAGATGTGATCATTGTAGATCCAAGAATTACTAAATGTGCTATAAACAGCAAATGGAGTGATGAACAGTCCAACACACAGGTCAGCAAGCGTCAACGATCCAAAATAGACTTTGTTAATGTTTCGTAGGCATTCAGTTCCCGCCAAAACGAAAAGAATAATACTATTACTTCCAACAATGGCGATTGTGAATAAAATTGTTATTATACTTTCAATGTTAAACGACATTTCACTCACTTTTCATAATTTGTACTGTTAATGATGTTTGAATATTATTTACCATAGGCGTCTGTCAATTCCCAATCCAATTACAAACGTTGAATATTTCCATCAATATTGGATGTTTGTATAAACATTATGACTTACTCGTTGTGTGCTTTTAGATCTAGCGACTTTGAAAATCGATTGATACGACTTAATTTTCATTGTTATAACTAAATGTTCATTCAACGAGAATACAAGACATATCTTTTCTTCTTCTATGGTTTTCCGTTTCTAGTAACAAATAAGATTCTCACACTTTTAGTCTATACCAAATTTGTTCCTGGAGGCATGCTTCTAGAAGAAAGTAAAACATAATAGTTATTTAAGATGAAATTGATGAAGCTTTGGGAAACTTAAATGAAAATAATTTTTTTTATTTCTTGTGATCTACTTTGTAACATCAGCATATTTCATGATGTGGTTTACAAGATTAACAAGAAACTATTTACAGGATATTGTAAAGGATAAATGGCCCTCATTTGTGTATTATCATATACTAGTGCTTTATTCACCGCTGATAAATTTGAGTGACAATAATTTTTAATAGTATTTATTACTCTAGTTAATTGACTTCATTACTGCCAGTTTCTGATTGGGATATTTCTTCGACTTTATCTACATGTAACCAGTAAAGTTGATATCGCAATAAGATAGATAGATAGAGAGTTCGTGTGTAAATTAAATGCTTAAGCCGTCAAGTCTTAAGAAATATCATGTGACCAAAATTGAAACCATTACTTAAGAAAAACAAGGAGTATTATTTTTTGTCTTAACTACCACATACGAATTATCAAACTTGTATACGATTTCTAGCTTGCCAGAGTTCACGATGAACAAAGCAACAAATTGGAATAGTCTTTAAGTTCATCTTGCCCAAAAGGCCAGGTGAACTATCCCTTCAGCACCTGCGTATGGAGTGTTCATATCACAACTCATACGTTATGCCAGAGCTTGCCAAGGCTACGCAGACGTTTTGTAACGCGCTAGATTTCTAACAAATAGGCTTCGGTGACAGGGTTATGTTGCTACAAGATTGAAGTCATCACTACAAAAGTTTTATGGTCGTCATCATGAACTCGTGGATCGTAACGGTGTATCCATCTTCGCCATGAAAACTGATTTGTTCAAAGTGTAATAGCTTTCCTTTTCTCTTTCGTCTACCCCGGACTTGACTTTTTATGTTTTCTAGGAGCTAACCCTACCGGTGCACTGGGTCCATCCTCCCAGTATTTAATGGAGTCCGAGTTGCTCATTCGCTTTTGTTACTTTGTATGTATGATTTTAGTTACTCTATGTTTTTTGTTGTGTATGTCTGGTCTTGGTCCCTGGATTACATTCTTTTGATTACCACTATAACCTTGGTTCCCTTGATTACTCTTGGTATCTCATGACACCCGTCGTTGTCATTGGCAATTTTTCAAAACTCTTCTTCTTTAATACTGCTAGACCAATTCAATTGGTATGTTCCTTAGTGTATTTTGTATAGAACAGGTGTGGGGATCTCTGATCCGTCGAAAACATGGCCGCCGTTACTAAAAATAGAACATAGAGGTCAGTCAAAAATGGTTTTTTTTTTTTTTTTTTTTTTTTTTTTTTTTGCATACATCTCCGTCAAGTTTAGCCAAATTCTGACAGGGAAAATTCTGACAGAGAAAAAGTGTTCAGCAGGATGAGGTCTCTTTGCGGTCAAATTTTCGTTTTAATCTGTTAAATCCGTGTTGGAGTTATTGTCCTTCTTTGACATTTTTTTACCATTTTTAATGTTATGGCTTTAAAAACATTCTCCTCAGAATCTACTGGACATAATTCAATGGAAACTGATATAAATGTTCTCTAGTTATTTTTTGTCTAAGAAAAGAAAACATAGCCACTTTTACAAAAATAGAATGTTGCTTATCAAGTCAGGTGAGCAAATCAGACACTCTAGTTGTCCGAAATTAAAGTATCTAAACTTTATAAGTATAAAATAAGATTCTTAGACCCGACTTTAGGACAATCGTGGCAAAAGAAATAACATATAAATTATAGCATAGAGGATTTCTAGCACAATAAATATGTGGGTTAATTTGAGTAAATGTAAACTGTTTTAGTACAACACACTAAAATGAAGCTGTGAAAGAGTAATCAAGGAAACCAAGATTCTAGAGGAAATCAAAAGAATAAGAATATAATCCAAGGGCAAAGACCAGATATGGAAAACAAGCCAAAACAACAAAGAACATAAAATAACCAAGATAATACATACAAAGTTAAATGAGCTACTTGGACTCCACTAAAAACGGGAAGCATGGACCAGGTGCATCGGGAGGGAAAGCGTCCTCTGTTTTTCAAGACACAGCCACCGAGTTGCTCATAAAAAGTCAAGTCCAGGGTAGACGAAAGAGGAAAGGAAAACTACGAGACGTTGACCAAATCAGTTTTCATGGTGCAGATGGATACACCTTAATGAATCACGAATTTAAGGCTTGAATGAAAAGACATTTCGTCCAATTTAACCTTGACCTTGACTGAACAATGTAGCTATGGTAAATTATCTGCCACTATAATATGTAAGTAATTATGGACAGAAATTACAACATCAAGAAAATAGATTATTCTTTTTTTAGAAAAAACATGAATTACTAAATTACGGCTATTACGTTGATTGTTTATAAAGCTGTTTAAAATTGTCGACTGGTCACCTAGTTAAAGAAATTAAAAAAAAAAAAGCCTTAAATTTCCTTGAAAAGATATTTTAAAAGATATTATGGTCGTAATTATTTTCCAATTTTAAAAATTTAACAAAGTGAATTTACCCAAAACAAATCGATTATTGTTTATTTTTTAAAAATGACATTGCCATGTTTATATATTGCTAATGCAAACTGTCTTATTACATAAATGAAAAAAAACACATATTAAGAAGAGGAATGCAACCAGAGAAGAAATCATTGTTGATAGTGAATGATTTACTATACGTGAGATCCAATATAACTTGTCTGTAAAGCGTGCCACTAGAGTATTTTATTGTAGATTACATAATAAATAACTAGAGTAATTGAGTTTTACTTGTACAAAAGAGGATGTGCTGTAAGACAGGAATCAGTTTACTGGAGTTATATAATATCGTAATATAAAATTGCAATAAACGCCATCTTATTATTCAAATAATAAGCAGAAATATTAAGGAAATCTGGCTGATTTGCCGTAGTGCTTGATTGTATTTATAGTATTATTCCATAAGCATTGTAATAAATGTCATGTATTAAGGAAGTTTATTTGTTAAGCTGTAACCAAGGTGCTTATTATCTTAGGTATTAATTTCGTACTTTGTTAATTGTTTATCAATTCGTGGTTTTCTTAGGGCGTCTTATTTTTCAAAAAGACGATTTTATCATAGATATTATCAGGTGAAGCTTATATAAGCATGCATCAGAGAACGGATTAGCCATAAAATTATTTTCACTTACGTATGAGTTTTATCATTCGACAGAAATGTTACAGTTTTAACATAGAGTCAAAAAATAAAAATATCTAAACAAAATTGTATTCACATACTTTCAAACATGTATTATATAATACTAATTATATCACCAATCGCATAACTTTCAATTATGAACGTTACAAACAATCATCTTTTTTATCTATTCTTATTTCTGAATACTACATTTTTATTTTTGAATTTGTCATTATCGTTTCTGATTGAATGTATATTTGAGGAGATACGACAAACTGTGGCAATACCCCTTCAGCACCTGCGTATGGAGTGTCCATATCACAACTCATACGTTATGCCAGAGCTTGCCGAAACTACGCAGACTTTTTGTATCGCGCTAGAACTCTAACAAATAGGCGTCTGGAACAGGGTTATGTTGCTACAAGATTGAAGTCTTCGCTACAAAAGTTGTATTGCCGTCATCATGAACTCATGGATCGATATGGTGTATCCATCTGTGCCATGAAAACTGATTTGTTCAACGTGTCATAGTTTTCCTTTGCCATTTCGTCTACCCCGGACTTGACTTTTTATGAGCAACTCGGCGGGTGTTTCTAGAAAAGCAGAGGACGCTAACCCTACCGGTGCACCGGGTCCATGCTCCCAGTTTTTAGTGGAGTCCGAGTTGCTCATTTGCTTTCGTTGCTTTGTATATATGATTTTAGTTACTTTATGTTCTTTGTTGTGTATGTCTGCTTTCCGTTTCTGGTCTTTGTCCCTGGATTACATTCTTTTGATTACCGCTGTAACCTTGAAATCGAACAATAATCATAGATAAACATCATTGAAAAAAAAATACTCATGAACTTTGTCATCGGTAATGAATTTGTCTATGAGTCTTCAAGTAGATAGATCAAACGTGTCATTTTCTGCTTTACATTTGACGTCATATATTACTACAATAAGATGCTTAATAACGTATCATTTGACTGACCATGTCAAAATATGAAAGAACTTTCAGATCACATATCAGTTGAGAATCAGCGTCATTGTGAAGTAATGTTTTTTTTTAGAAAGTAACTGTAGAAATATGTATGAAGATATGTTCTTTCTCATCTCATTATTTTGTAAAGCACCATGCATGAATTAAAAAACACCAGTCACATGCAGTATTTAAAAGGTAATATAAAATCATTCTGAAATAACATAAAATATAAAAAGCAAGACGCTTTCTTAGGTTTTCCTCAACACAAATATTTGTAAAGCTTTGACATTAATACCAGGTATGGTTTGGAGTTCATCGTACTAATGTTACATTTATATTGTTGAGCCATTAATTGATATTCGTTTTATATCGATCGGTCAATTCATAATTCTTAGAAATGCAACATATTTTTTCTTGGAACTTCAATAAACAGGGTCATGATATGCCTATCTGATAAAACCAGACATTTCCATTAATATGACAGCAATTTGTTCTGACTACATACATCTTAAGAATGATTTCCCTTGAGGAATATCGAGGAAAGTAGTACCAATCGATCATAGAGAATTTGTCCACACTAATTTATGGATGAATTGGCCATGTCTTGTATCAGTCTGCATAGTAATGTGTCGTTTAAGTGTCTTTATCAGACAGGAGAACTAGTTACAATATAGATAAAGAACTAGTTACAATATAGATAATTTTGTTAACGCACGTCGTAGATCACTTTAATATTACCATAATGAATGTTGTTATTAATATGTTATATTATTGTCTGTTGAAACATTGAAAATGCCCAGAATGCAATGGTGTTCCCTAAATAGCAAATGTTACGTGTTTATTATGAACACAAATGAATATCGTATCAATGTTACCAGTAACAGTATTTTTGCATTTTATCATACATTTTTCTTTTTAAAAAAACTTTCAGGACCGGGTTAATCTCCCCACTTTTGAAATCTCTTGATCCACCACTACATTTTACATCCCGATAAGTATGAATGTAGTAATTACACTTTTTGCGTCCATATACCGTGTAAAGATATACATGTGATAAAATTATACTTAGTATTTCATTGTTTGCGATGCTGGATAAATAGTTAAAACCAGGATTCGTTCAAACATACAGAATTTGTAAACCACAGCCTGTTTTATACACTTCAATAAAATTTGGTATGTTGTAATAGTGTATAAATAGATAATGTTTTAGGCTTTTTGCATGAATACTGGGGAATATCATATCCCGATTAGAATTTCATACTGAACTCGGGTGCAATATACATTCAACGAGGGATAATATAATATGGTAATATTATTTAGACTTTTGCCATGGATAGGTCGTCACAAATTTTAGTTATTGTAAAAGTGTAATATGGAAATTTACTGCACGCTGAAGTTGCGTTGTTTTCTATGGGAAATTACATTGCTATACAATGAATTCAATTAATTCTTTCTATAACCTTGGTTCCCTTGATTACTCTTTCATTATGAAGCGAAACAATATAAGTCTATTTTACTGGATACATTTAAATTTCCAATTTTTTAAGTACATATGAAAATCTCAAAAGGTCTTACCATCAAATGCGAGGAGACGATTTATAATACATTCCACAAAAGAAACTGAAACGAGAACAAATGTTAGCATAACTCACAAGAGGATACCCTATGACATACAGGTGTACAGGCATTTTCTATTTATTCATTGAAAATACGCAAAGGGTTAACCAAAAAAATATCTTTGGCACTTTTCATAATAAAAGCTGTTTGGTGTATAGGTACACAATGGGAATACCCAACATTTCATCTGCATTAATGAAATAGTATAGTTTACATTTTTGTGATTTCCGCTAGAATCTTGGTTCCCTTGATTACTCTTAAATTCATAGAAACCTCAAACTCATTTAAAGCAAAAGCTAAAATAGGTGGACAAGTGCATTACCTCAAAATCGTTCCAAGACGTGCGTTATGAAATTAATAACACAATAACACATGATATGGTAAAGAGTACTCGAGTACTTTAGAATACAAGAGAATGACAAAAATTTTTTGGACCAACTACCGAAAGATCATCCAGAGTAGTATATACCCCGCATTCAGTGGGAAAATCCCAGTTTTTTTAAATGCTGATTTTTTTATCGACTTTGTCCAGTGTGGTGGACCCGTTTTTCAACAAACGGTCGGCATTCCAATGGGAACAAATTGTGCTCCTTTACTAGCTGACCTATTCCTTCACTCTTATGAGGCTGACTTTATAGCTGATCTGATCAGAAAGAAAGAATATCGTTTAGCTAGATCCTTTAATATCAGTTTCCGCTATATATATATATGACGTATTATCTTTAAACAGTCCTAATTTCGGGGATTTGATACATCGCATCTACCCTAAAGAACTTGAGATAAAGGATACTACTGACGCTGTGAAGTCAGCCTCATATCTTGACTTACACTTAGAAATCGATGGTAAAGGAAAACACGACAAACGTGATGACTTTTCATTCAGATTTGTCAACTTTCCTTTCATCTGTGGCAACATCCCTTCAGCACCTGCGTGTGGAGTGTTTATATCACATCTCATACGTTATGCCAGAGTTTGCTGTAACTACGTATCGCACTAGACTTCTTACAATTAGACTTCTGGAACAGGGTTATGTTGCTACAAGATTAAAGTCATCGCTACAGAAGTTTTATGGTCGTCATCATGAACTCGTGTTTCGTTATGGTGTATCCATTTGCACCATGAAAACTGATATGTTCAATGTGTAACTGTTTCCCTTTCCTTTTCCGTCTGCTCCGGACTTGCATTTTTATGAGCAACTCGGCGGGTGTTTCTAGAAAAGCAGAGGACGCTTTCCCTACCGGTACACCTGGTCCATGCTCCCAGTGCTTAGTGGGGTCCGAGTTGCTCATTTTCTTTTGCTACTTTGTATGTATTATTTTGGTTATTTTATGTTCTTTGTTATGTTTGTCTGTTTTCCATATGTAGTCCCAGCATAACATTTTTTTTATTTCCGCAAGAAGCAAAGAAAAACACTTTAACAACAAGCAACACACTGAAACCAAATAAAAAATATTAAACCCGGAGCTTCAACTTATAAATATATGACATGAGAGTACCAAATAGTTCTTTTCATTTCGATATGTGTTAAACGTTAAATGTTGAAATATAAAAATGACATTTGAATATAGAATTCGAACAAATATCAACCTACCATAACAAATACATGGCCTTCATAATGCGATGTAACATACGAGGAGATTTATACAGACCTCTGTGTTAGTAAATCAATATGTTGTAGATGTGACAATGTTATAAAATGTGTTTTTGATCAGATTGTATGAATACAATTAGGATTTCCGCGGTTAATGGTGATAGAATTCCCCCTGATCTCTAGCAATAACAATATATAATCAGATCGATGTTGACGTTGTTAATCATGACATAGGTCCAACAATCCTGAACTGATGCAACACGATCAACTAAATAAGGTTGAATTATCATGAGCAATCAAAAGAGATATTACAAATCAAAAAATGGATTGGATGTTGATTACTCCACAATACTGTTACTGGTTACATCGAAAATATCATTATCCTGTTATCGAGTACTCGATAAAAATGTCCTGAATAATTACATAATAGCAATGTTCTAGGCTTAATGGGTACTTTTTGGTTGTACTGCAGCAGCTATTGAATCAAATCCTTCACGGAAGGAACAAATGAAATCTTGCATGTTACATATCGGACGAACCATGTAATGAGATTATTACGCATTTGGGAGTTGTACAATCTGCTGCACTATGCTGATTCATCATTTTATTCAACCTTTGATCCTAATAACACCATAAAATTGTAAGGAAAACTAAGCTATGTAAGGAAACGTTTTACTTAAACTTGTTAAAAATACACAGTAGAAGACTAGTATAACAAGAATTTTATCACGACTTTTTCAATGCAGCGTCAGTTTACATGTCGGACTAAGGAAACAGATGTCAAAGCAAGTATGAAAGATAGATACTAGTATTAAAACAAATTACAACCACTGCATTATTATTTAGATTAACAGTGTGCACATAATGTAGGACAACATATAGAAGACTTGATAATTATAGTTGTCGCCTGGATATTTTCTTATAATATCTAATATCAATTGTTAATGTAGACACTATAAAAAGTATAACTAAAGAGTTGGGATGACATAATGTGAAGCATTGGTGAAGAATACAACAGAATAAATTTTCTAACTCTAACGCTAAATATGAAGCTTTTACACACAGAAACCTACAACTGTAGATTCGTCAAATACAACAATGCATGAATGGGTAAAGTCAAGAATAATACAGAAAAATGAAATTTCTGACTAGGTAACGCAGAAAATGTTTCGTAGATTAAACAATACCACCCCTCGAACTATTTATTCTACACAACACAACAGAAAGTACAAGAAAGTTTACAACAGCACAGCCAACAACAATATGAATCACTAATTAACCATGACGACAACAACAAAACGAAAAATAAAAATAATACAAATGACCAAATTTGGTTTGATACCACTGTTAAATTCGACCGAGTGCAAGCAAATCCAGGATTTCAGGTAAGGTGATAATAAATCGGATTTAAGGCAGGACGAAGCGAGGTACGAACATTTTGAGAGGTAGAATTTGTGAAACCCTACATTGGGAGGTCTGCCCTTATGAAGCTGCGTCTATGTATGAGACAACGATCAAAGCTGAAGAAAGGAAGCATATCATTCGGTGGGTATAGAACAAATCAATTTGAAGAATTAAAACCGCAGAAAAGAAAAATAAGACTTTCATCGGCGATTTACTTAACTGTAACAGTCAAAATGGAGAAGAATTTGTATTGCACATGGTATAATATGGTAATGTATTTCCGTAGTGTTCTGGTCTTGAGTTCTTATATACAAGTCCTTTGGGGTCTAGATCTTCCTATGTCATTGGTTCTAATTCTGCTGATTAGAGCACGTATATATCGAAATTTGCAGTATGTTGTAATAGGTATTTTTGTATTCAATTCATTGTTCCGACTAAGCAGTTTCTGAACTTCAACCCTAAACGATTCGTTATCAATATTTTAGTTATAAATGTTTCGTCAATCTTTATTTCTGGAATTCAATCGTCAGCAACTTACAAATTCAAGGCCGATGCTGTTCATTAGATGATGGAATTGATAAATGACTTACACTACCGATCGGTGTTGATTTAAATGTTTGTGTTGTTTGCATTGGCTGCTTTTTAAAACAAATATTGTAAGATTAACACTGCAAAGCTATCAGTTTTGAATATAATTTTTGGACAGCTTTTAATGGCAATGAAAAACATCCTATTATGGTTTTATCTTGTCGGGGAGAACTGAATTGAAATGTTATTGTCAATGGTGGTATTGAATGGTGGTATTGAACCAAACACCACAGACAGAAACCAATTAACAGAATTGACATGTTTGTGTTTCTCGAGACATTTCGTGACATTTTCATCAATTTGGGAACCAATTAAAATGGAGTGACAATTAATGCACTTGTCAGAAAAGGTAATAGATGCAGCATATGTTCAAGAAGCAATTTACCAGATGAAAGGAAATAATTTTAAATAACTAATGGAAACGTTCAAAAAAGTCCTTTGTGGTGAAAATGTAAATTATCAAAGTCACTTGTTGGGAACAGATGAGATGAAAGGGAAGAACAACTGTTTTCTTTAAATGTTCCAATTATGACGCATTAAATCTATTACAGCTCTATGATATAAATAAAAGACGTAGTTCTGTAGATAATATAAAGATTCTTTGAAAATTTACCTTTTATGTTAAAAATTTTAATCATTCATGAAGCAATTTTCTACAAAAGCAGTACAATTACAATTTAATGCTTATATAATTCAAATGTAGTATTTCCTTAACTATATTGTTCGTGTATATCTGAAAACTAAATGAAGTTAGCGTCTATTTCAAATCCGCTTGAGTCGTAGTCTGTTATTCATCTCTTACAATTATATTTGATATCTGTGTTTATATATCTTCATACCAGAAATTTTAACCAATAATGTATATAAATACGCAGATGTATACAGCATAGGTATACAGCAAGTACTTCGCATGATAAGAACAGATACTATAATAAACAAAGACATTCCTACACTTCTGTTGAAAGCAATTACCATTATAGATTTACAGAAGTAATTAACAAAAGTATTTACCTTCCATCTTGCATTTACAGACATGATTCCCCTATCCGTCCATAGAAAATCTGGCATGAAAACATTTCACTTCGGATATATTTCCTGTTCATCCTAGAAACGTGGGTGTTGTTTGATCCCTCTGTAATAACATTGATCGCTTCTATACAAAATCATAGAAATACATTCTAATTACACTAGAACGATAATCAGACGGCTTTTTAGTAGAAACTGATTAGCAGATGGCTTGTGTTCAATATCTTCTGTGTAGTATCATATCTGTCTACAGCCCAATACACATCGCTGCAGGAACATCGGCAGCAGTAATTGTCCATATAATTACTTATGACAAACTGCAAATCGTTGGTTCAATTAGTTATTATTTTTGTTTTACGTAACATAACGATGTGGTCTTAGACAATATTTACTGAAGGCAACAATGTTATAATTAATCTAGCTGTTCCTACTTTACAGTTCTGAAATAATGGGAGAGACTTGTATACCGAAGACTTGAAAGTGTGCACTCTACTGGTGCACTTTTTGAATTATTCATAAACAAGAATGTTTTTATTTGTCTTTTTTATTCTTTCTTTTTTTGTTTTTTGGTCGTGTAATCTGATGAATGACTCTTCTAATACAGTGAGTAATGGGTTGTTTTATCTTCTGTGGTCAACAAGAATGAAGTGATTACGATTTAATTGCTTTGTTCCAACTGAAGCTGTTTTTCTTTTTCTTTTTTGTGTTTGTAGTTTCGTATTATACTCATAGGGTGAAACATTTCGGGTAAAGAGTTCATAGATGTAATAAATAAGGAAACTTGAATTAATTTGATAAAAGGTTATGTTAGTTTTATTTTATGGTGTTTAAACTAATTGTTCGCAAGGGTTTGCCAGCTATCTACATATTTCCGCAGAGAAAGTCTATGGTATATAAGAATCATTTTGTTCGTTTGTCTACACAACTTGTAAACGCACATCATCCTATAAGTATGCCGTTCCATGGGAATGGTAAAACTTTAAGGCCGAATGTCATATGTAAACGTACATGAAGCAAAACATAAAAAAGGGGGTGTGGTGAAACGCAACAAATGCACCAGCGTATAGCCTAAATCCAAAATAGTAAATATCATCATTATCGTATGGAGTGTTCGTATCACAACTTATACGGTATGCCAGAACTTGCCGAAACTATGCAGACTTTTTGTATCGCGCTAGAACTCTAACAAATAGGCTTTTGAAACAGGGTTATGTTGCTACAAGAGTGAAGTCATCACTACAGAAGTTTGATGGTCGTCATCATGAACTCGTGGATCGTTATGGTGTATCCATCTGCACCATGAAAACTGATTTATTCAATGGGTCATAGCTTTCCTTCCTCGTTTGTCTACCCCGGACTTGACTTTTTATGAGCAACTCGGCGGGTGTTTCTAGAAAAACAGAGGACGCTTACCCTACCGGTGCACCTGGACCATGCCCTCAGTTTTTAGTGGCTCATTTACTTTTGTTATTTTGTATGTATCATTTGAGTTACTTTATGTTCTTTGTTGTGTATGTTTGTTTTCCATGTCTGGTCTTTGTCCCTGGATTACATTCTTTTGATTACCGCTATAACCTTGGTTCCCTTGATTACTATGTTCCTTGTTATATTCTGCTTGAGAGGATCTCGAAAGTTGTAAATTTCAGAGTCTTTTTTTTTTTGTAGGAGCTCGATTTTTTGTTTGTTATATGCATAGCAATTCTATCAGAGAGACGTTTAATACGGTAATCTCGATAAAAAAATAAATCCTGTCATGAAATGAAAATGTAACACCTACAAAAAACTGCTAGCCAAATAATTTCGCATGTCATAAATATTTTCTATATGAATACAGGTTGTTACAATACAAAAATGACATGTATATCTATGGGATGTGCAACAGCTGTCAGAATTGATTGTCTGCCTTCATATCTAACCTGACGACCACTTCCTGATTTATGCTGCATGCACATGATACATTAGATATATAGTATTAAGCATGATAATAAAGTTTTTTTTCGGTGTATTATACTAATTTACATAATGTGTTGGGTTTAACGTAAAGAAAAGTCACAGTTGCCCATGAAAGCATAATAATTGCGAAGAATATACATTTGACAAAAAGATTCCATCGTGTATCCGATTTTTCAGGAATTATGTTTTTAAGCATACATGCATGAAAAAGATAGAATGTGATGGAACAATATAGTTGCACGCAATGAAACAAAAACAAATGCTTTCTCAATTTAAATGAGTAATTAGACCAAATTACATATAAATTATTAACATGTACAGCTAAATAGCTTAGAATTAACATGAACAAAGTAGCAATAATAAGAACGAATTTACAATATGCCTTAAACGTTACTTTGTTAATAATGTCACCTTTCATGTGCCTCCATTAATTCCTCAGAACCGGGATGCGTCTGTCAATCTTAGTTTTGTGTGAAGTGTTAAATATAGGAGCTTCTATGGATAGGCGACCGGTTCTGTTTAACTTGGCTGAAATCAGATCTGGGTTTACATCTTGAGGAATACTGATTTCTCTAGAATATTCCCTTTTCATCGATCCGCTATCAGAATTTTTTGCGTGAATTTTTAGTGTGTTCCCAATAGTCTTGATTTCGACTTCTTCCGGTCTAAAGTCTCCGATCTGATATTCTACCAAAAATGTCTTTCTTCCGGAGACATCGGACGTAATAGGAGACGGTTTTCCAAATCTTTTTCGTTCTTCCGGAAAGCTTGTTTCGTACGGATCCCACTCGTCGTCTTTCACCAAAACCATTCGTTTCGAGATAACATCTGACAGAGACCAATCGTCAGCCCTTGGGGCGACCCTTTTGAACGTTTCATCCCATTCCTTTCTAACACGAGTATCTTCTACACTTGGCTCGGTGTATGTAGTATATTCAGTTGCAGGTCTGCTCGAATAACTGGAATAAACAATAGGACCAGTTGTCTTGTAAGTTGTGGTGGTATATCTGTTTGGTACCGTAATGTCGGTTCCATATCTTGGTCTATCTGTGCCAATTCTATATTCAGTGGTGTATGAAGGAATTCCACCCTCCCTTGTGGTTTCCTTTCTGTAAACTTTCCTCTCGTATTCCATTGTGACAATCGAAAGTTAAAATCTCAACGAAAATCCCTACCAGCTAATGTTCTGCTTACTGTAAAGTGCCAGAGAAAGAGTCTTAATTTTGCAGAATTAGCGTGTAGCGAGGCGACACGTATTCTGTGCCTACGAATCAGATATAACTAGCATACCAGTGGTATATTTTTGTTGTTTGTGTATTTGCCAAGCTTGTCCAGGACAATTTATACTTCAGATGAAAAATGTTCTGGAAAGGCTATTATGCTACACTTTTAATCTGTTAAACGACTGATGACCAGAGGAAACTATGTAACGTCTCAGTGAAAGGGATATATTTCAACCTTTGTACAGATTACATCATCAAGGTGAGAGATCACCCACCTGACACATTACAATAAAATACAACTATAGGTTAAACTTAGCTTTTAAAGACTATACTAACTACCAATAAAGCGATACAGGTTAACCTCGTCATAGCCCTCAGTAAATATACAAAAGAGAATATGCTACATGTTCACTTCTATGTGCTAACATTTAATGTTCAAATTGTTGTGCTTCGGGTGTTTAATGACTGATAAAGTGACTGGGTGCAGCAAATAAAAGTTTAATCACTATGTTGAATCCATCCTTTTGTTGTCTGATTGATCACTTTTTATACCACTTACTTATATGTAATCAGGAAATCGTGTAATCAAATTGTTATTCCTACCAGGGCTTAAGACATAAATGGGCAGCATTGTGGTATAATTGTAGTGACATTCAGAAAAACGGACTGGCAGAACTTACTCAAATAGAATGAAACAGCAACTAAGTGATCTTGCTGATAAGTTTCTGTGATGTCAGGCGAACTACTAAGATACAACCTTATGTATAATACTGATATCCACCACACAAAATGCGGTAGCTGGCAAGGTTGAAGTAGGGTAAATGAGTGTAAAGAAAGTGAACAAAAGTAAACAAGCAGCTAGCATATTAGCCTTGTGTAAGATTGTCACATATACTAGTCTATACCACGACAGGCACTTGAAATATTAATTGTAGCATGCACTTGTGCTGTATACAAGGGCAAATCTGATAATATACATACGGAATTCATACAAATAGTTTTTGTTGCAACCAATTATTGCTATCATTATCTGTACTCTTATCGTAGTTAGTATTGCATGTACATGGCTTGGTTACTGTTACATGTACATCATGGTTTGATTACATGTACATGTATATGGCTGACCATTTTTGTTCGGTTTAATGTCGCTTCAGGTTAGAGTGTAATAAAACATCGTGACCATTGATCCTTTAGTTTAACCAACAGGCATTGGCGTGAACTTTCTGGTTTGACAGACAGTCCCTTCTGGGTGATTTATAGTCATAGACATGTATAAAACAAAAATTGTATATTTACATCTCGATCGATTCTGGGTCAGATGCTCTTAAATTTACATGTATCGGTTTTTGTTATCCATCTAGTTTTATCTATCTAGTTTTGTCTGTTTTGTGGTAGTCTCCTATAATGAAGTGTGAATACTGCAAAAACAGTATATGAGTTACGACGAGAACTTAATGGTAACCATTCGCCTGTTGTCAGATTTGGTAATATATCCAGAAAACCGGTTCCGAGGATTGGAACCCTCTCCCATATTCTAGAAAATTTGTTAATTTTATGCAAAATTTGATCAAAATGAACAAAATGATGACCTGGAACTCCTTTTCAATTAGGGGATCCGCAACTGAATTTTGAAGTTGAAATGTATTAGCAACAACCAAATATAGCGGAAATACATTATCACTTAATTGTTTTAACCTGTCATAACTTAATGTATTTACTTTTTCAGTACTGTATACCTATACATGTATAATGTAAAAAAGGGAAACTTGTGAAATAATATAGAACCATCTAGCTTACTATAAATTGTACTTAGTACCCCAGAGCAACATTTGGACGTTATACATGATTTACATCGGTAATCTTATAATTCCCACGCTGGTAATAAAGTCCATACACAGCATATATGTAGGTTGTTGAAAATTAGTAGTTTGTTGAAGTAAAACTTTAAAACAAAACATGCATGTACCAGGTGCTTCGATAGGGTCTTAAGATATTGTTATGTTGTTGTTTTTCTTTTTTTTTTTTTTTTTACAGAAGTCCAGTTTCATCATTTTTTCTGGTGTTGTTGACTGAAAAACGTTCAAAATTGAATTTACATTTTCATAGTTTTTTTTTTCCTCCGAGAGAGACATATTTGGCTTGTGCATGTGTACGATATGTCGTTAATGATATAAACTGTTTACAATGCCAATCTACTACATAGTTTTCCTTCAGGCTATAACTGCATTTTTCCTTATTTACTTCAAGGGACAAAACAGAGAAAAATAGTTCACTGCAAATTGTCTGTATTACAAATCTAAACAATAGCATGTAACAGAAACGAGATTACAAGTATTCATACTTAAAGCACTGAAAAATTCACCTCATTACAATTTCAGAATTTATGTATATTCAGTCATTATTGAAAGTATTTCCATAAAAGTCGGAATAAAGTATCCATTCACATGTATTCTGGGTTTTTCTCCGACTTGTTTACTTCCTGTGTTCAATTGGAATCAATTTATCTCTGCCCCCGGTTAAGGCTGGCAGTGGTGCCTCAATTGTAAGTTTTCCTCTGTCGCTTAACTTCGATGTCAAGAAATCTGGTTTTACTTCTTTTGGCAGAACATATTGGCGAGAAAACTCGCGATATGATTGTCTGTTGGGATCTTTGTCGTCGTGCCTAGCATGAATAGATAGTTGATTTCCAGAAGTTTTCACAGCGATTTCCTCTGGTTTAAAATGTGAAACGTCAAATTCCAGGTAAAATTTCCTTGCACCATCTCTTTCTTGCACGATTGGATTGTCCATTCGGAAGTTCTCCGATAAGCGCCAATCCTCAACGGACGGCACTACCGGTGTTGATGCCTGAAGTGGAAATAACGGGGCTATCGAAGAAGTAGGAATTGATGCTGGCACAATATTCCTTGACATGCCTTCACACATTCTCCTCATTTCTTCACCCATTCTTCGCATTTCGTTGTCCATTGCGTTCGAGGAATAGTTTTCCTGAACTCGCATTGGTCGCTCGATAATCTCATACGGAGCTAAATCTCGACTGTAGCTGCTACGATGGTAATCAAAGGCTGGGTACGGGTCATGGTATATTGGCAAACGACGTTCAAAAGAATAAGGCCAAAAGTCCCTTTCGTATCGGATGGGTACATGTCGTGACATAGTCCAATCTCAGGTATAATAATGTGAAAATAGAGAGTCAAAAGCTTAATCCGTCAAATAAGTTAGTTAAAAAGCAATCTCCTAATTAGAACTTTTCTGATAAGAACAGGGACACACGAGCATTTCTTATATACCTAAGAAAAAAATTCTGGAAGTATCTTAGCGTGATGTTTAAATGATGACTTTATGCTTTGATAACATTTTTGCCTATAGCTGGTCATTAATATCATAAAAAGAAAGAGACAGGTAAATAAATATCTAACATCCAGATATTTCTTCGGGGGAAATGATGCGCCTCATCAACCACTGAATCATTCGGCATTATCTACCTTTTACGATTCTCTCTCGAACTTTTCAGTCCCGTAATGGATGTTTTATCTATTTTTAATTGAATCGCATGCAGTGTTAATAGTTTACTAATGATGTCATGGCGCAGTATTATTTATCACCATTCATTTTTTCACCTTGTTAGATGTATAACAAATGTTTAAATGTTAATGAGAACCTTATAAAGAATTTAACTTCATTTATATAGAGAAATATGCAAAGTAAATGTGTCCGAGGTGGATCCAGAGATTTCAAAAGGGGATGGGTGTTCCGATTCAGAAATTCAATAAAGGGGGCGTTTCAGGTTATCGTTTGCTCATTTTTGCCCAAATTAACAAATTCAAAAAAGGGGTCTGACAGTATCTGCCCTTGCTATTCATTGGAGTACAAGAAGGACTGCACGACGTCAAATTAGTTTGATGTACCCAACTAAACAAACCGATTTCCTGGTTAAATAACTGGCTCAGAAAAAAACTCTCAACTTTTGATGAGCGTTAATTATTTCTGTAATGTGTAACGTCTATTTTATTCTCTTACGTGAACTAATACATTTGAATGACATTTTTTGAAGTTGTCATTGAATAAATATCGTTACAACTCGATTTTTTAACAAAAGTAGCAATACCGAAGGTGCCAACCAGAGAAAAAACAACACTGAAAACCCAAAACAACATCGTGAACCCACAATAATATCGGGAACCCAATATAATCGCTGTAACCCAAAACAACACTAGAAACATAAAATAATACCGAGACTACATGACAATACCGGTAACCCAAAACAACACCAGAATTCCGAAACAATACTTGGAACCCAAAATATTACCGAGAGGCCAAAACAACATCGTTAACTCAAAACAATACCGGAAACCCAAAACAACATCATGAATCCAAAACAATACTGGAAATCCAAAACATTTCGAATCCAAAATTTCACAGAGAGCCCATAACAACACCAGTAACCCAAAAAAAATACTTGGAACCCAAAACATCACCAGGAACCAAAATATTCCCGGAGAGCCCAATACAACACCTGGAACCCAAAACAACACAGGGAACCCAAAATATCGCCAAGAATTAATCCAAAACAACACCAGGAAACAAAATATTCCCGAGAGCCCAATACAACACCTGGAACCCAAAACAACACTGGGAACCCAAAACATCACTGGGAACCCAAAAACAACACCAAGAACCGAAATATTCCCGAAAGCCCAATACAACACCTGGAACCCCAAAACAACACTGGGAACCCAAAACAACACCAGGAACCAAAATATTCCCGAGAGCCCAATACAACACCTGGAACCCAAAACAACACTGGGAATCCAAAACATCACTGGGAACCAAAAACAACACAAGGAACCAAAATATTCCCGAGAGCTCAATACAACACCTGGAATACAAAAACAACACTGAGAACCCAAAACGTCACTGGGAACCCAAAACAACACCAGGAACCAAAATATTCCCGAGAGCCCAATACAACACCTGGAACCCAAAAACAACACTGGGAATCCAAAACATCACTGGGAACCCAAAACAACACCAGGAACCAAAATATTCCCGAGAGCCCATTACAACACCTGGAATCCAAAACAACACTGGGAACCCAAAACATCACCAGGAATCCAAAACAATACCAGGAACCAAAATATTCCCGAGAGCCCAAAACAAAACCTGGAACCCAAAACAACACTTGGAATCCAAAACAACACTCTGAACCAAATATAATACCAAGAATCCAAAAAACAAAACCTGGAACTTAAAACAACAACGGGAACTGGCAAATCAATTCATAGTTCTTGTTTAAGTCGCTGAGCCGTAACTAGAAAATCAGTGATATCTTTTACAATGCTAGAAAGGCGTATGAGTTAAAACAAAAGCTCTATATTACTCCGGAGCAGTCGGAATTTTACTACAAACAAAAAGGATAGTTGACAAAGGGGAAGTCAAATTCGTCGTGTTTGATATTGGTTAGAATCATTGTGTTTAGGATTAGTTTTGTTTGGTTGGAAACCCTTGTTGCAGTATAAAGACTACAGTAGAGCATTTTCTTGAAAAATTTCGGTCGATTTTATGTCAGGACAATACACTGTTTAGTCTATGTTTCAAAGATTGTGCTGTGTAATACAGTGGATTATTGACCAACTTTCGAATATTAGCCTAATTATGATAAAAACTGCCAATATAATACAGAAGTGCGCCAATACGAGATTTAGTCGTCCAATACGTCATATTGGCCTGGTTTAAATCCATATTGGCCTTGGCCAATATGACGTATAGGACTAGTTAGTCAATAAAGGTATAATTGCGTATGGTTTTCCATATTAGCTGGGTTATTGGTCCTCGGTTAGCACTACTGAACTTCGGCTACGTCTCAGTCAAATATGGCTAAACTCGGACCAATAACTAAGCCAATATGGATAACCTTACGAAATAATACTATATTAATGATTGTTCGTACACGTTGAAATAGGTTAAAAAAGCCTAATAAAATGACCAATCGGTGCACCTGTTTCTTACTCCATATTCATAGTTTTTGTGTATTTCTGGTTCCTCTTCTTCTTTGGTATGTTGTAACTTGCTTCGTCTTCGACCCTTTGTATTTGTTCTGTTTTGTTTTGTTTCAGTCATGATTACTTTGTTCTACTTCTTAAGACAATTTTTGTCTGAAATTAGATTTGCAAGTCAAAGCCAGAGGAAGTAAAGTAAAATAATGTCGTTCACTACTACATACACAAAACGCGTTCTGCACAAATCATTTTTTTTTTTTTTTTTTTTTTTTGCATCAAGTTTATTATGTTTTTATTATGATGATGTACACATGCTTATGCAGAAAATAGATCGGTTTTGTTGTGTAAGCTGATTCCCAATATTTTTACTAACGCATTTTAAACCAGAGACTACCACTACGATCTTATTCCCTTCGTGTAAGCTTATATTATTTAAGTTTGATTTGTTCATTGTCAGATATCGCATGCTACTCGTGAACGACGCTATAGGTTTTACAATTTTCAAAATATAGGTCTTCTGTACAAAAATAAATGAGGGTGGCAATGTCAGTATAAGTAAACAAGTATAAATCTTTAAGGCTAAAATATTGCCCTAAGTAATCACTTTGATCAAAGCTAATTACAAATCAGGCGGTAACCAGTAAAGGACATTTATTTACACAATCTGTTTCACCCACCTACTGTAACACTCAATTTGTTAGTTCATCTTCTATAATAAAAACAAAACAAAAAATCAGATGATTTTTAAGGGATTTATAGAGTTATATTTTGACGGCCGTAATTCTCGTGTATTCCTACCTAAATTTGCCCAAATATTAAAATTCAATGAGAAAATTACGCATATAAAACGACGGTATAGCAAATATTATTTCAATAAGCCGTGCAAAATCAGGGTGAACGGTAACTACTAGTGGCAGATATAGGAGAAAGGTCCTGAGCATATAACCCTTTCCTCTTTGCTAGAAAACAAACCCAACCATCCCTTTTAAAACTTCTTGACCGGAATCTCCTTTTACAAACTTCTGGATCCGGCCCGAATGGAAGTCGGGAAAAAAATGTTGACTTGTATTCATCACCATTCATGCTTGAAGATGAACGCAACAATTATAGATATATTCATCATAGACCAAATGTTAGTAGACAGTTAGAGTGTAACTTTCAGTGTTTATCGTTATAGATGACTTTTCGGTGACTTATTGATTGAACTTCGCTTGATGGTTTTGCTTCATTTACAAAATATAAGTTACCTTTTTCCTATATTCAATCTTTTTTTTTCAATTTGAAAGTTTTTGGGGTAGACAAAACATACATACTTTTCCAACTGTAAAATGTAGACTTACTTAACATTTTGTTACGATCTTAATTTCAAGAAATTTCTCTGATCGTGTACATGTATAATATATTGTCACATCTATACCATCCTCTGTTTCTTTACCGACGTCCCTGGTCACTGAATCTGTACAATATTAAAAGCTGGTCCAAGATGGTGAAACCCAAGGGCCATCCTTCAACCTGATGCTTGTGAAGTTTGGTTGAATATCAGAAGAAAATACCTGCAAATAACTTGAGTGGGTTCCGTTCCAGGCTTTTGTTTCCTCATTTTTGTCCAAATTTTGCACGAAATAAACCAAGTTTCTAACAAAAGGGTAGTTCCATCCCCTGAACACCACTTCCATGGATGATGTTTGTGGGATGTAGCTGAATGTAGAATGTTTGCAACTGACTCTTTCTCTCACAGGTGTGTGCGTGCGTGCGTTTATAGTATTTTTATGTATGTATGTATGTATGTATGTATGTATGTATGTATGTAATTTATTGATGCGTCATCTGCAGCCCTTTTAATTTGAATGAAACATAATTATTTATTATATGATTAGATATTTTAGAACTTCTTCTTCTTCTCATCAGGCCTAGACTACACATAATTAGCATTGACCTTTGAGATATTTTTAACGGTTTGAGCCCTTGGCGTTTATTTCGGTTATTAGGACCATTAGCAATAAAGACTCATGTGCAATCAATGGTACAATAGTACAGTCACGCAGTGGTTAGAAGAAGAAGAAGAAGAAGAAGAAGAAGAAGAAGAAGAAGATGAAGAAGAAGGTTTATTTTCCGATTAAAGGACCAATGAAGGACATAGTCACAAAACAAAACGATTCTGATTAAGTTACATAGGGAGCAATACATGTAATTTTACAAAATAACCTAATATAATATATGATATGATTTAATGGTACAAAACTGTATTATAGTGGTTTTTAATTTTTAGGCCACATGGTATATTAGCAATTACCACAACGGTATAATAATACAGAACAGTCCACAAGGGCTTGTTCCCGGTCATTAATTGGGGCTTACTATCAAACGGGAACACCACTACCAAACAGCAACGGGCATTAATTATTTTGTGAAAGGTGACTCAATTGCAAAGAGTACCAAGGGATGGTGCATAGGACGACAACAGTTTGGTCCGACTTGTCAACTAGCATTGTTGTGGAACGCACTTGAATTCAACAAATCTGATTCGAATATTTTACACTTATTATACATACTTTATATTTTAATTAACATTTTTATGTACATTGATTCATGTTAAGTTCTTAATGAAGGGGAAAATTTCAACAATTACTATGTATTCGCTCCATTCAACAATACGTTTACATGTTGCTGTGGCAATAACCAAAATGGCGCCCGAAATTATTTTCCCATATAAACAGTTATTTTAAAACAATAATAACCAACTTACATTTATTCAAGATGTCAGACGCGACATCTGTGAGGGTAGTCCCTAGTGGAAAAATTTACCGCCAGATGTTCGATGCCCAGGTAGGTCTCTTGCATCAAACAAGATGTTCCTTCTGTTCTGGACTTAAGTCTAGAATTTGAAAAGTTGTTATTGTAATATTGATAGCATTGCACTGATTTACAGATCCAATGATATGACCCACTCATTCTATATTTTTGGGCCCTAACCATTCTTACAGAGGGTGGATTTAGCATAGAATTTTCTGTCAAGTTTTCAAGACTCAAATGGCTGAGATTTGGCAAAAGACCAAAGATCAAATGCAAAAACAATAGATCATGCCCAAAATTAGGGGTAACACGAATCACCGGAATGCCCCGTAATCACCGAAATGCCCCTACAAATCACCGGAATGCCCATTGAAATCACCGAAATGCCCCTTCAAATGACTTTACATGATGAATTTCATAAAGATTAATGCTTAAAATTTTCATAAATGCATAATTCCTACCATAATTAAATATTTTAAAGTGTTGTTTCTCGAAGCGTCAATTAGTTCAAAGAGCGATAACTCGCATTGGAGATAAAGACTATGTTGCGCAATCTCTAGTAATTACCAGTAATCAGGTGGAAACTCAATATGATTTATACTTCATAGACTTTAATTGATAACTAAATGCTGAAATTAGTTCATAATATTTTTTTATTGGTACACAGTCAATAATATGTCAGCAAAGCAGATAGCAAATTCTTACAAAACACAGAATATATGAAGCTACTAAGAAAACGGGTAAGTCTCACACAGACTGTGTGAGAATTGACAATATTGCTGCAAGGATGCATTTAAGTGTTCTTTCGGCAACATTGCAGAAAAGAACATTGTTTCAATGGATTTTTGTCCACTAATTCCAAGTTGTCTTCTACACTTGCAGCATGACACTTGGTTAGAAATGAAGGATTTCATCCTAATGTCAATAGTGTATAATGGTTGATAATGTTGGTCATTAATGTGTCTTTGTGTCATTATTTGACTTTTTTAATTTATTTTGAAGAAGTTTCATCATTTGTTTACTCACAGTTTCCATGAATTTAATTACTTTTGTTGTCATGGTCTTTCAGAGCTTACTTGAAGGTGTGTTTACACTTATTTAAGGCTTTTTTTGGTGATCTTTGTAAGTATTTATGGTGTATTTATTGCATTTCACCATTTCTGTTCCTTTTTCTATTACTATGGAGGTAGGCCATCCTGCCGTAATTATATGACCGTATATTCTTTTTTACAGCTACAACTGACACAGAGTTTGACAAAACTGAAGCGAGAAGATACCCAAAGTAGTAAGCCGTTGACAAGACAGAGTACAGGCATTCCCTTGGTAAAGCTTACTCGTGATGAAGTCAGTCATGGGTTACTAACTGAACGACAGAGGACATGGGCCGATGGATTTCCAAATGAGCCTTACATTGAAAATCCAGTTCTTCACAAGTACGTTCAACTTTAATATAATAACAGTGTTGATGGTGATGTTTGGGATAAACTTATTCTAGTTTACTGTCCTCTTTTTAAGACTTTAATGCTTGCCTTAGTGGTTTCCTTATCCAACTGTTTACATGTATTTATGATGTAACCATTGTGATTGCTACTATTAAGTTTGGTAAAAGTTTGTAAATTAATGTCATTTAATCAATAATGCCTTTTATTATACTAGTATGTATCTAATTGTGTCAATGACTTTATTACAGGCAATATTCAGAATTTGTGCAGGCATCACAAAGAGAAAGTGAACAGACTACTCTTGGCAAGGAGGTTCAAGGTCTACCAGATGTTGTTGGTTTGTATTTTTTATACCATATTTTGGTGTGTGTAATACACATTTATGTATTGTGTGCAGTGCAGTTTTGAAGGTCAAAAGGTGTGAAGAAAATTTTTTTCAGACATAGACTGAAGTTAAATTTTGTAAGACAATAGATCCATACTTTGCACTTGATCAGTCTATTTATTTACTTTGATGTTGTATTTCTTACAAATATGTGAGGGAAAGTAGCTTACAAAGACTCTAAAACATATTGTAAAGATCAGTAGCAACATGAATAGGATAATTTTAATTTGGAAGCACAATTAAATTGACACAGTATGTATGAAATGGCTTATAAAACAAAATCAAAAGTCGGGATAATCAGACATTTCCGGTTTTGGTTGTAATCAAATTTCCCAATTTTTCATTTTAAAACATACTTCTAAGGAAGAAAGTTGTAAGAAACAATCGAAATAAGTTTCAAAATAATCATTTTCAGCTGCAACAGCATTTAATAAGGAGGGTTAAAAAAGGACTTTGTTGCTTTTTGGTTTTTAGTTGCTTCATTTTAATCTCTAACCGTGTTTTATAAGAAAGAAATATTGTACAATCTTAGTCTGAAACATATTATTAGGACATTTGAGCATGATTTGATGAAAATGTCATTTAAAATTCAATGCTTGAAGATGTATTTGATGAACTTCGATCCTTTCAGTAACATTTCACTTCAGGTTTGTGTGTCTACATTACGCAATGTCTTTTCTCGTACAAAAATCTTTTATTTTGTGACTATTTCTTATATATTGATGCATTATATGCACCCCTATGTTCAAGAAATGATTTCTATGTAAAATATGTGCATTATACACACCAAAATAATTAATCCTTTTATGTCATTCTGCTGTACTAATTTTCTATTTCTGTTTTGTAAACAAAGAAGAAAATAAAGCTACTGGAGATTTAAGCTGGGAACAGAATTAAGTATTAGGAAAAAGTTTTAATAGTTCATGGGTCAGCATGACTAATAAAGAAGCAATTTGAAAAGGATTTTATAGTACACCAGTACTTACATGTAGTTACTCACCAATAAGATTTTTCGGTTTTCTGTTAGTTCTGCATTATTTCATCTTATGACAGCACAGTTGCTTCATTTGACTGGCTCAAAATATGAATCAGCATAGGGTTTAAAACCTTGAAATATATTTTTTTTTAAATGTACACTGGTGTATAATTTCAAAGACCTATTTGTGTATTTGTATAATGATTTTTTCAGTACCAGCAAAGGTTGGATCAAATATCATTGATAGGATAGCGGCTAACAGAAAAGAGAGGTAAGTTTAATTCACAATGACACTGTGCTGTGTAAGGTGACTAAGTTTCAAGTTAAAACATTTTGAGTATATGATTAAAGTTCAGATTAACTTGAATGAATGAAATGAAGGAAAAGTCTAGAATCTCATCAAATTCTAATCAAATACATATTAATTGGAAAACGGTTAAAATATAAAAGGGTTAAACTATAAAATATTTCAAGATGTTTGACCTTTCTAGCAATCCTGACCTATTAGTCTAAAAACTAATACAGTACAATTTATATTTTTCAGACATGAATCTGATGTTGAGGATATGCACCAAGAACTAAGTGTTATCAGTGCTGTAAGTCTATGTTCAAATCACAGAATTATATTTCTAAAAAATGTTAACATTAATGAAACCTAGGATTGTGTATGCCTTAACTTCACTAAATATTATGACTTGACAATGCAATTTCTTATACTTTTTTTGCATGTGTGACCTAAGGCATTTATTGACTAATACAAGTGAGCAGAGGTCATGTTTGATTTTAATGTCCATAAAAGATCATACAATGTTTGAACATCTGAAAGTATCTAAACTGACAAATGAGTCATGAATATTTGTAGAATTGTTATGTAATTGCTACTGGAATGCTATTTGGCATTGTTTTCATTGTGATGTACTGACTTTCATTACGCACTAATTTAATAAATTGTAGGATGTTGAGCCTAGAATAGAAATACATTGTGAAAAGTTGATGACAAAGTTAAAGGAAAATGACACAGAAATAGAAGCAATTTTAGATAGAATCAAGACGGATGAGGTACTAAATATTAATACCTTACATTTCTTAGAACTCAGAATTTTACTACTCTGTGTAAATTGCAATGGACATAATTATGTACATATTGATTCATAGCATTCTCTCACTGTTAAGTTACATTTTGGTAATATTTCATAAACTTTAATATTTGTTTAGTTTTTACTCAGAACATTTTATTGTCTTAAGTCATAACACTGTGCTATAGGGTATGTAAGTCTCGTTCTAGTTTCATTTTCTTTACCAGAATTTAGGACGTAGAACATGTTGAAAACCGAAGACCGATCTGCATTTTATTGTTTACTTCCAGGTACTCGAAACGCTGTGTATCAATGCAAAATCTTCTATTTTATGTTTTCTCTTAATACCTTTATCATGTAGAAATAGATATTTGTTATTTTTTATCAGTATTTTTTACACAAAAAGATGTTTTGCCCTCAACACTGAACTCAACACTTTCTAAATGACAAGTCTTCATGCTTTTGAGTGGTAGACTTAGAACCCAACATCGTGAAATCACATCGTGGGTCACATGACAAGACTTACATACCCTATTGTGATCATTGTGTTATTTTACAGTACTTTTTTATTAATATTATTCAAAACCAAAAAATGAATGATAATAAAAAAAGATCTTTAATAAAGAATCAAAATCTAATCCTTCTGAGGAAACACACTGTTTTCTTCTTTCTATCTGTCAAACACTGTTTTCTTCTTTCTATCTGTCAAACACACTGTTTTCTTCTTTTTATCTGTCCAAACATGCTGTTTTCTTCTTTCTATCTGTCAAACACACTGTTTTCTTCTTTCTATCTGTCAAACACACTGTTTCCTTCTTTTTATCTGTCCAAACACGCTGTTTTCTTCTTTCTATCTGTCAAACACACTGTTTCCTTCTTTCTATCTGTCAAACACTGTTTTCTTCTTTCTATCTGTCAAACACTCTGTTTTCTTCTTTCTATCTGTCAAACACACTGTTTTCTTCTTTCTATCTGTCCAAACATGCTGTTTTCTTCTTTCTATCTGTCAAACACACTGTTTTCTTCTTTCTATCTGTCGAACACACTGTTTCCTTCTTTTTATCTGTCCAAACACGCTGTTTTCTTCTTTCTATCTGTCAAACACACTGTTTTCTTCTTTCTATCTGTCCAAACACTGTTTTCTTCTTTCTATCTGTCAAACACAATGTTTTCTTCTTTCTATCTGTCAAACACACTGTTTTCTTCTTTCTATTGGTCAAACACAATGTTTTCTTCTTTCTATCTGTCAAACACACTGCTTTCTTCTTTCTATCTGTCAAACACACTGTTTTCTTCTTTTTATCTGTCCAAACGCACTGTTTTCTTCTTTCTATCTGTCAAACACACTCTTTTCTTCTTTTTATCTGTCCAAACATGCTGTTTTTTTCTTTATATCTGTTAAACAAACTGTTTTCTTCTTTCTATCTGTCAAACACAATGTTTTCAATAACCTAATATATATTGGATGCAAGAGAAATTATGTATAATGTAAAGTTGTGGAAAAAACATTGAATCTAACAAATTGTTGAATTATAGGGTAAAAGGGGAACATTTTTGATGTTTAAGACAAACTTTAATTGTATACACTTCTATTTTACAGGACCTTCTGACCTATACATTGAATGGACTACAAGATATATGGCAAGAAGTTCAAGGTCACACACAACAGCGACAAGAGTGGATAAAGCTACTGGATCAACAGCTCTGTGATCTTGAAGATGAGAGAATGGATTCTGTTAGTATTAGGGCTTTTCTCGTAACTAATTAACAAAATAATATTATCTGGAAAAAAGAACAATTGCTTTGGGATAAAAATTTGATGTTTTCCATGACAGTCAAGGAACAGTTCTTAGTTCTGAAGATTCAATATTTTATGATGACTAAGTGACTTTTTTTTCATCAACAACTATTCTTACAACTGTTTTTCTTCTAAAATATTTCAATGGGATGTGTTAATATTTGTTGATCTCTTTGTTTACTCATTGAAAGTTAATTTAAAAATTAATTTGTACCTTGAGACAGGTTGATATATTTAGTAGTCTTTATGGAAAGAACCTTTTGTCCGTTGCCCAATACTCTGTAGAAGATAATAAACAAGGGTCAAGCATATCCTTTTAGCAAATCTGTATTTTGTTGTATTTAGTATATTGTACAAAATAATAGGTATTTTCTGGTTCTTTAGGTATTCTTCAAACTACTAATTACATATAGTAATATATAATTTAAAGTTTATGGTAGGGTTGTGATTGAACTTACAATATTAGAATTTTGAATACTCTGTTAGTTGATATTAATACTTACATGTATTTAGCCCTCTTTATGCTTTAGTGCAAATAAATCTATGGGTTTCTAATACAATCAGTTGAATATCATAATTTATTCTTTGTATTACAGATCAGAAATGTATTCTCCAGCTATGCCAAGAGGTTAGAGAAGATATCCCACATGATGCCCCCAGACCTGCAGAGATTTATGGACCAAGAAGCACAGGTAATATGGAAGAATTGTGTATTATTGTGATTTGGTTAGTGATTATTATTATTTTGAGGATATAGAGAAAACTACCACTTATGTAATGCTCAACTTTCACTGATTTCTCAATTATTACAACTGATTTGCATCATTTCTGAATTTACATCATTTGAAAAGCCAAAACAAGCAGAAGAAACAGTTACTGTATTTTTTGGACTATAAGTTGATACTTTTTTTGCAGCCTCGACTTATCATCCACTTCGACTTATATAAGGATTTTTCAAGAAAAAATGTTCATCTACAATGTCATTGGATTTGTTTATTTCCTTTTTTATTGCTTTCATTCAAAATTTTGGGTAAACTGCAATCAACAAAAACCGTCAGTCACACAAACTGTCAAATCGGCGATCGAACTTGAAGATTATTGATCATTGCTACTATCCTGTATGAATGAATATGATGATGTTAATAAAAATTTAAAACAGTTGAAAGATATAAGCAAACTCTAGAAGATACATTAACAATACTCTTTTACTGTTAAAACAGTATCGAGTGTTCCAGAGTTATCGGTCCTTTAATATGCAAATTTATACCCATTTATGGTATGTCGTAACACATTGGCACATGGCTCAAATTATAATCAGTTAAAGTGTTATCTATATGGCTAATTGCAACTAAATTTAAAGGTAAGAATTTTCTTAATTTTATTTCGAAATACTAATTTCACACCTGGGTGCAGACGCTTGACATGTTTATGATTTCTTACACCTGATGATCCAAGGCTTCAGAGCAATTGACACGTAATTCTATAAAAATAATTGAACTCGCAGACAAAGTACACTTTAACAAAAAAACTATATTTAGTTCAGAAATACTATACAAAGTAATGTAGCTGGAATAATATGCTGTGAAAAAAACGAACCGTTCAACTCGGATCACTGCTGACATCTGGCAAATTTGACTTATCTGTGTTTTTTTCGTCGATTTTTGTCAAAATTAGGCAATTTAACTTACACTCCACATCAACTTATAGTCCGAAAAGTATGGAACTTGAGTAAGCATGTAGCAGAATTCTTCAGATGTTACAAAAATCAGAAATAGTTATTAGTATTATAGTCCCACTGATGAGAGGTACTGTACTTCATTCACCATAGTCCTTTCACCAATAAATTATACTCCCACTGATAAGACATACTGTACATCATTCACCTAGTCCTTTCACCAATAAATCATACTCCCACTGATAAAAGGTACTGTACTTCATTCACCTTAGTCCTTTCACCAATAAATTATACTCCCACTGATAAGAGGTACTGTACATCATTCACCTTAGTCCTTTCACCAATAAAACATTTTGTAACTTTTTTCTCACTAATTTGGGCAAATATCAATAGCAAAAGAATTGCTGACAACTTTCAGAATTTTTGAAATTACATTGTAAGTTTGAATTTCACATTTTTTTATAATAATGTGAATGAAAATGATTTACTGTGAAAGAACATTTGTTCATCATGGAAATTGATACCATTGACCTACACAGTAGATGTAACTTATAAAGCATACTGCAGCATGTCCTTAAAAGCTAGAAAGAATGGTTCAAGATTGTGAAAAGGATTTTTTACGATCTTTTCTACAGTAATATTGTATGCTTCAAATGTATTTTATAGGTTATAAACCAGACTATGTTAAGTAACAGACGAGCATATTCAGACCTGTATGTTAGACTTATGTCATCTGACATAGAAAGAGAAAAAGCACAACATACCATGTGGAAGAGACGAGTCGAGGACTGGAAACAACTTAAAACCAACCTTGCAATTCAGAAATTTATGTAGGTTTAGGGAAATTCTATTTTTTATCATTTTATTTAAACAGTAAGATGGAAAAGAAATTCAATATTGATAGGGAATAAAAAATTAAAATATGTAGATGTTTAAAGAAAAGCTGTTAGAACATTTCCTTAAAGAACTTGTTTGGAAATTATTATAAAAATATTGAGTATAAAAAATTTATTTAGAATGAAAGGAATGAACTTTAACTGAGTTTTCAGGAAACTTATTTTCTAGATTATTTGGTGTACAATTAATTTTGAAATTATTTTATTATGGTGAAAAAAATGAGGTGGCTTTATGTAAAAACTTGCCCAGTCCCATCATTTGAGCCAGTATTCCTAAAAATGCATGACTTCTTATACCCAATGGCCCCTCAAATATGTTTTTAAAAAAAATTCAGGAGGATTTAAACTAAAATGAAAGACTGCTTTATTTCTGTAATCTTTGCAAAAAAATCAACTAAGCAATATATGAGAAATTATGAAATGTATCTGAACTTTACAGTGAATACATGCAAGGAGACAATATAATAGACCCACCAAGTATACAACAGATTATGACTGAGTTAGCTTCAGAGCAAAATAAAATGAATAATAAAAGGAAAGAACTTGTGAATCAACTAAGGTAAGATTAAAATGTAGGTCTTGGAAAGTTGGGGTCTCATCCACTGTAATTAAATAAGTCAACATGGCAATTTGCTTAACAAATTTGGAAATTTATTTTTTAAGAGCTAAGGTATAGTAGTGATTTATTTTCCTGTAAGAGCTAAGGTCTGGTAGTGATTTATTTACCTGTAAGAGCTAAGGTCTGGTAGTGATTTATTTACCTGTAAGAGCTAAGGTCTGGTAGTGATTTATTTACCTGTAAGAGGTAAGGTCTGGTAGTGATTTATTTACCTGTAAGAGGTAAGGTCTGGTAGTGATTTATTTACCTGTAAGAGCTAAGGTCTGGTAGTGATTTATTTACCTGTAAGAGCTAAGGTCTGGTAGTGATTTATTTACCTGTAAGAGCTAAGGTCTGGTAGTGATTTATTTACCTGTAAGAGCTAAGGTCTGGTAGTGATTTATTTACCTGTAAGAGCTAAGGTCTGGTAGTGATTTATTTACCTGTAAGAGCTAAGGTCTGGTAGTGATTTATTGTCCTTCATTATGATTATGATTGAAAAGTTTGGTATTTAGTATTTAAAGAAAATTGTAAAATGTTTTTGTTTTCTTTTACCTTAAATGATTTTACTTTATTTTCAGGGAATTAAAACCTCCAGCATCCACAAAATCTTCAGTTTATCAATGGAATAAAAACATTCAAAATGTTTCAAAAGAAATAGGTAAGTAACTATTGAATAATAATTAATGCTAAATTTTGTTCTTGTTATCTCCCCTTGACCACATAAAATTTTGTGATTTTTCAACATTAATAGCAGATAAAATTGCAGGTGGAGATGAGATGATTTTTTTTTTAAAGTTAAATGTCTTTTCTGGATACACTGGTAAATTGTCTTCATATAGATATCACATGAAAATCATGTGAGGAAAATTTGCCATTGTAAAAATTTTTTGTTTTGTTTTTTAATGTAAAAAGTAATGTCAGTGCTGGAAAGTAAGTAAGAAATTTTGTCATCAATTACCAGTCGTTATACCAAATAACATGTACAAGTAGCAACTTCTGATTATTGTTGATATTCTAATTGTAGTCTTTTTTGTAATATTTTAAAAATCAACTGGCAGCTTTCATCATTTAAATCATTTTCTGCTTAAAATGTCTGAAGATATGATTGTGCCGAAATTAATTTTTAAAACTAACAAGGAAGTGTTTTAGCTAGAAAAATATTGCTTATGCTGTAAATGAAAATAAAATTGTTTACTTATTTAAACAGATAGCACAAACCAAATATTCCTGACCAAGTTACATGAAGGTTATGAGAAAGTTTGCCAAGATTGCTTAGAACAAGTAGATTCAATAAAGGTAGGTACAACAGGCATCTTGTTTGATTGTAAATCATAGCTTAGCATCATGGCTTATAGCTATGATTAATTATATTAAAATTTCTTTTATTTTGGGCATCATCCTTTTGCACCAATTGGATAAAAAATGTAGTTTAATTGGGCCAAAACAATTTTTTCCCATTAGTTGGATTGCACCTAAAAAAGACTACCAATTGTGCAAGTTCACCTGTAAAATATCTTTATATAAAGCCATTTATAGCAAATATTTCACAAAAAACATGAAAATAATATATATCCAAAAATGCTTAAAAGATGAAATCCATACTTGACAAGAATGATTTACCTTTTATTGGATCTAGTATTTAGATAACCTAAATGAACATTAACTCTGCCAAGGTCACCTGCTGGTCCCAAGTCCAGATAAAAGGAGGAAGGACCATGTTCATATGTTTCAACATCTTTATGTTTCAAGACATGAAATTATTTTGATATTTACTGTATATATTATCATTATAATAATATCAAGATAATTGCAAATTTATCTGTATTTTGGCACAAAAGTATCCTATTTTTTTGGCGCAATTCAACTTTGAAATTTGAAAAATAAATTTATGCCAAAGTATTACTGGCATAAAGTGTTTCTGTTTGTAATGTAAAAAATGTCTTATCAGTAACTGGTAATTGCCCTACACGATTCAAACCCTGCCAGTGTATGTTTTTTTTTTCGTGTATTAGTTGTGTTGCTAAAAAAGTTACTGGTTTATAATCATAGAAGTAAAAAAATCATTCAGGAATTTTGTACATTACTTAATAACTCTTTTCATTTATTCTGTAGTTTCTTTGTGTATTCTTTCATTTGATTTGAGTTATTTATAGTGGTGTGTTTGTTTTCTTGGTCTAGTCTTTGTCCCTGGATTGTTCATATCATGTTCCTTGTTTTAATCATGGTCTCTTTGCTTTAACTTGATTAGATCATCACAAACAAAATTAAATGAAAGTTTGGTTTTAAGTTGATAACAATAGTAACATATACTAGTTTCTATATTTACAGTCAACTTGAGGATGTTTAATTTATTTTACAACAAATGGTGTTTGTTGTTGTTTTTGTTTTTGTTTTTGTTTTTTTTTTTGCTATTAGAAATACATTTTTTATTTCTTTACAGAAATATTTGATCGAATCTGGTATTTGTGGTTTACTGAAGGCTAAGATGATTGTTGAGAATAAATTGTTACCATTGGTAGGAGATCGGCAGAGGATTTATGAAGAAAACCTTGAGACCATGGAGGTTAGTGTGGTTTATGTTTACATTCTAAGTGTAATACACATAATTTTATCTGTAATTCAAAATTTGTTGACAAAAATTTAACATAATCCTTAGGCCATTCAAAATTTATTTCTGGGTTCTTCGGCTAATTCTTTTAAAGAAAATTTATTATGGAGGGAGGACTTTTTTGATACATTTTTTATTTTCAATGTATCATTGATGATGATCCTTTTTAAGAACTTATCTTTCTAAGAATCAGACAAAATGTGTACATTGTATAAAGAAAAGAAATGCAGAGATTTCATTGCATTATCGAAGTAATTTTTACCTAAAAGTCCCCAGAAATAACATAAGTGTTAGTAAAGTTTAGTTGAAATGCACAATGAAAAAATGAGAGAAGAATTTTCCTGCACTTTTTCCCTATATAAGCAGTCAAAATATATCTATGTCAGAGATGCTTCAGAATGGTACTGAAAGAAATATGTAATGTGATCTATTGTGGCATTCCATTGAAAACATTTGTATTGTAAATTTACATTTTCATGTGTAAAATATGCAATTTGCATGGACACAAGATGAGAAGATATGGATTTTACTATGTACTCAATTTGATTTTTTTTCCAGAAAAATTTGGAAGAACACAATACAAAGACAAATGACCAACTAAAAGCACTGTTTAAATATGCTCAAGGTGCTGCCCATGTTTGGGATGTACATGAAATAGGACTGGCCAAACAGGAACGTGCTCTCCAGGAAAAATTGGAAAATTGTCGACAACAACATGACAATCAAAATCAGGTGAGGGGAGATAATAATCTAGATTATGTTTAGTTTTTGTTACCAAAGTGTTGGTAAAACCATTATGATCAAGTCCATGTGAAAATTAAAAGAGTTTTATATGTTGTAGGGTAGAAATTTTGACATCTGATGCAATAATGATAATTGCTTAATTCAGCATGGTCTGTTGCAGTTGAAAATTCAGTTTTAGAATATGTATTTTAGCTTAAATTTTTGTATCTTTTCTTGTTGAATTCCAAAGCAGTGACACAGTGCAAACAGCAGGATGTGATTTTTGCTGAATACATTCAATACCAGTAAAATCAGCACCCAAATCAAGTTATGATTTATAGAATGTTTCAATTTCTTAAATTATTTTTAGGATAAAGAAGCCCATTTAGATATAATTATGGACAAGATGAGACAAGATGCTAGTGAAGCAGCTCTCAAGTTCAATCTTACAAAAGCTCTGGAAATGTTAGAGAAAATCAAAGATGCGTAAGTATTATTCAGTTATTGGTAGCAATTTTTTAATACTAAAATTAATCAATAGAAAAAAGAAAAAGAAAATACAAGGATAAGTAGTTAAAGATCGATATCTAATTATTTTCAATACTAAAATCAAACGACAGTTGAGTACAAGTACTGCAATTTTTGACTTCCATTAAAAAAGAATTAAAAATTATGTCTTCCCTACCGGTGCACCTGGTCCGTGCTCCCAGTTTTTAGTGGAGTCCGAGTTGCTCATTTACTTTTGTTACTTTATATGTATGATTTTAGTTACTTTATGTTCTTTGTTGTGTATGTATGTTTTCCATGTCTGGTCTTTGTCCCTTGATTACATTCTTTTGATTACCGCTATAACCTTGGTTTCCTTGATTACTCTTTAAGTTGGCATGTCTATATTAAAGATAATTTATGGTATACAGAAAAAAATAACTTAATTTTTACAGATATGAAGTTTTCCACCAGGACCAGACCATTATAGTAAAACAATATCCTGACATGGTCAAACAAGAATTAGAGGGTTACGACTTGGCTGTTCTAAAGTTTTTCATGGTCGGCAGAAATCCTGATGTAAGCCTAGCTCACTGTCAATCCTTGTATAAATCAGACAGAATAGTTAAAATAGTCAGTAGAAAAAAGGTTTTTGACAGTATAATTTCATCATAAGTACCATTAAATAAAGGACCAGTGGAATAAAGACATGATTTGCCATGTGTTTTTTTTTTTTTTGGTGAAATTGAAATTTCATTTAAAAGACTTACAATTTATACAATTTCATTGAAATGAGTTATAATTTCAGAAAATTTCATTGACAAGGTATAATTTCATGTTATGTCATTAAAATGACTATAATTTTATATATTTTCATCAAAATGAGTTTTAATTTGATTAAAATGCACTGCAATAGAACAGTATAGAGGGACTTTACGCAAACACAATTTTTTTACATTTTATTGCAAGTTTTTCTTATCTGCAACAATATTGCAAGATTAAATCTTGTTCATTTTGAGAGAATAAAAACAACTATGAATGGAAATTGTCAAACAGGTGGGTTTTGGAACATGCATGTTTCAGACATAACAAATTCGTCCTGACCTTCAAAGACTTTTAAATATATATATCTGTAATATCAAGTGACAAAAAATCTCATTTATTTGTTGGTACATTACAAATGATTAATTGTGTATAAAATTTAAGGATTTTTTGCTTGATCTTTTTCTGTTGTTACATTAATTTTGAAATGATTTGTAGTAAAATTATAGTTTTGTTTTTATAGACACCAAACAGAGAGAAGACAAAAACACCATCAAAGAATAAAGTAAGTTATTAATTATATGTACTACCCTAAATTTATAAATGTAACGCCAGAAAAGGATTTTAGTCATCATTTTATTCAATAATGTAGAAAATTACATGTTTCATGATGTGATTATTTGTCCTGTAATGGTCATGTGACTATGACATGTTCTTAGTTTTCTTGTTGTATGTCAAGTCACGTGACAAGTTTTTCAGTAGCACGAGGTGTACCAAATTTGACCACCTTTACGTATATCACAGTATACTATATATAATTTTGTATAGTCTTCATTGAGTGTGTTACTGACTACATCAAAGAAGAAACAAAATTTAAAAAAGTAAAAAATTGATTTTTTTAAACTTCCAGATATCAATTTTTACATCAAAAGATTTGATGCAGTGAATTATATTTTTCCCTATAATAATTTTCTATAAAGGTGTGACTTGATTCTTCATAAAACTGGATTAGTTTAGGTGAATTCTATTGTTGAAGATATTGCAGAAATTTTACTGTTTTATGTGTGTAATATGTGTGGATAAATAGAAAAAGATAAGTTTTAAACTTCATTAATGTCACAGTGATGAAAGGGAAAGTTCTGTTAAATGCCATAATGATGATATCAATTCATAATTATTATACATCCCCCCTCCAATGAGGTATATTGGAATCACCTTGTCCATCTTTCTGTCCATCCAAATATGGGTGCAAATATCTCGGCTCCCAAAAGGTAGATTGATTTCAAATTTGTTATGTAGTTACATATAGATCAAGCATATGTTGTAAGCAATTTTGGGTTATGTCTGATATTGGCTTCCTGTTTTGTCGAACTTTGCCATATTTTACTACATAGAATGATAGAAAAAAATTTGTCATAAAATCTTGGCCCCAGCAAATGGATTGTTTACAAATTTGGTGTGTGGCTTCATATAGATGGGTCATATACTTCTTGCGAGGTTGGATGCCTAGCATGACAATGTGTGCAAGTTCATGTTTTATAGAACTTTGACATCTATACACCATATTTGTTGTAGCTATATTATGGTCAGTGACAATCAATTTCCTTTGTTATGTATATACCAGAAACAGCTTTGAATTTCCATTTAATAAAAACTCACTAATCATTAATGGAAGTGTTAAATCCCTATGTTCTTTTCAGTTTATTTCATGTAACCTATGCTGGTTAATGAGTCACTCCAAGTTTTGCTATTCCCATTCCTCATTCTGGTGCACTTGGTCCATGCTCCCAGTTTTTAGTGGAGTCCGAGTTGCTTATTTGCTTTTGTTACTTTGTATGTATGATTTTAGTTACTTTATGTTCTTTGTTGTGTATGTCTGTTTTCCATGTCTGGTCTTTGTCCCTGGATTACATTCTTTTGATTACCGCTATAACCTTGGTTTCCTTGATTACTCTTGCATACTGTAAATACAGAAATTATTGTGATTTTGTCAAATAAGAAAAGGTAAGAAAGCTTTTTTTATTTGACGTATTTCACAACTACAAACATAAACTCTAAAAAGCCTTTTAGTTAATATACTAATAATGAATTATCATTAAAGTAGTTGAAATGAGATTTTAGATAAGTCACATTTCTGCAATTACAAAAAAAATAGCACAATAATTTCTGAATAACAGTATATTTCAAGGTTCCATAGTTATGCTTTTTGTATGTATAGATTTTAGGAAGACTATTCAAACTATTTCTGGTAAATGTAGGTGTTTGCCCAGGAATATCTTTGTTATCAAAATAGTACAAATTTGTATCTGTTTTGATAATTGAGAAATTATCTGTAACTTTGACTTTTGAAGGCTTATGTGGTGATGTTTTCAACTTTTTAATCTGTGAATAATTTCTTTATTATAGGAATGCATTGAACTGTATTAAAACTAATATAAAAATGCATAACAAGCATTTAATAGCAAAACTTATTCATTGTAACATTTTATGAGAGGCATAACAAAATAAGTTTTAATGAAAAGAAGTGATAAATATGCATGAAATACAAAATCTAATTTATTTGATTTTTTTTGGTTATAGTTTTGAGCTTTCAATTATTTCTTCTGGGAGTTCATCTTTGTCAAAAAGTGGATTTTTCATTTCTGTATCAAAAGGTCGTAATTCAGGTACAATGCCATGATGCCATTCGTTGGCTTCGTGGCCATAGTCAATGTCTAGAGGAGGATAACCATTACTAGCGTCAGGACTTTCCCACTGCTTGTTGACACGAGAGTTTACTTTTTCAGGAACTTCTAAGCCCTTTGGAACAGATCCTATCACAAGAGGAATTTCAACTTTTAATTCTTTACTACCTGAAAGTTCCACTCTGAACTGAAATGAATATGATATTTCTATGATGTCACAATGTTCCAGATTAGTTTCAGGAATGTATGGTGGTATCGTTAATCGAACATTATGCCACTTACGTCCTTGACCTTTTGACATTTCTTCCTCATCCCGTCTTTTATTCACGACTTGACGGAATGGGATGAGTTTTTTCTTAGCATGATATAAAGTATTCATTATTATAGAAGCTTGAACTGCTGTCACGTAAACTGGGCTCTTGTTGGCAATTTCAGCCTGAATGAACACATCCTCACCAGGACAAGCACCAGTTTTGTCAATGATAACATTAATCTCAAGTTTACCACTAGAACACAAATTCCAGTAACGTTTTTCTATTTTTCGGCTTTCAGCAGCTCGTCTCTTTTCGGGAACAGCTGCTTCTCTTATCACTAGAAATGGCTCACTTGTAATATTTGTTTCATTTTTCTCTCCATTAACTATTGCCTTCAGAACATAAGTCACACTTCCAAATTTTCCAATGAAAGATGAAGGAAGATTGTTAGGAAGCTGGTATTCAAATGGGAACTTGTGTTGCCCTTTGACCAATATCAATGAATCCTTTGACCTCCTATCCTCTACATTATGTATTGCATTTATATACTCCTCATTTGCACTGAATGAACCATACTGGGGGTCCTCCCATGCCACTGCACCTTGACCAGTAACAGAAATGTAAATTCTAGTTATGAATGTTTGTCTGCTTGTTGTCACGGTAACATTTCCTCTAAGAATTTCACCAGGTTGATATTGGTACTGTTCATCAATGTCATGTTCTAAAGTAACATCTAACTGTTGTATAGCTGTTCCCATACTTGTTCATTCATTGGTCTGTCATCCAACTGTGAAATTATCAACAGTTTTGTTAGTCATATTTCCTTCCTTGTCATGTGCATTCATTCAAATAGTCACAAAATACTTTAGTTTGAAATTGGAAGAGTATATTATTTTCTGTTTTTACACAATGCTAAATTTGTATGTTTTGTTTTAACATGTAGCCTTTATAGTGACAGTCAGAGAGGAATAATGGCATTCTTTATTATATACCAACAGTTGAAAATGATTCCTAATTTTTAAAATACCATATTTTTTTTTCTTTAAGCCACCTTCGTTAATAGTATCTAGGCACCTAAAATCTTATTGAAAATATTTTTTTCAATTCTATCAGACCATAAAATCATATTCTTAAGGTTGTTACAATAAATTTTGTTCAGTCATAAAATGTTAATTAACCATCTTGCATATTTATCCAAATTATCAAAAATGAAAAAGAGAAAAGGAAACTTCAAAACATGTTATTTCTTGTGTGTTCCATTGTATATTAACAAAAATACAAATTATTAAACTTCTGTAACATACCTCCACAAATAAAAACCCATTGTTAGTAGAAACCATTTATAGCATATTTTGTAGGTGTGACATAACCAGGGTTGGGCTAAAGGCTATGAAAGTTGTTTACTTAGAGAATGAAACATAGGTTGCTAGATTTTACAACTAAGACTCAGGCATTGTAACTTCAAAGTGATTTAATATTGAAAAATGTTATTGATTTACAAGATAGTTGTAACTGAGAAACAATGTTATGTTTTTATTTACTTTAGAGAAACAATGTTGTGGTTTATTTGCACAGGGCAATAAATATATATTTGTTAGCACCTTTGAACATACTTGAAGAAACTATTTGTTTGAAAATATATTGCACAGTTTTTTAAATGATTTTCTAGTATTTTGTCAAGTACTACTGTCTTTTATTGATTTAGAAAGAAAATTAAATGCAAGTGTCAGGAGGCAGCAAGGCAAATTAAAGTTATGGAATAATATGTTGCATACGGAATTCTGAAAATGAAGCACATTAAAGTTTTTGCTTACTTTTCTTGATCCAAATTCATAGTTAATGTGGGCTGGTAATTCAATAAGAATCCATTTGAAATGCATGCATGGTTCATTTAAAATTTTACAGTGTGTTAAGATTGCCATCACAAAGACAGATTTTGAATCAGTTATGACTAAAATTTTAAATTCAAATCCCATTTTAATGGAAAAAAATAGTTGGTTGACAATGTGTAACGATTACTGACATTAAATGGATTTTTCATTTTGTAACGCTTAACTGAATTTAAATGATCAAACGGCATTACATAAGAGGAATATGTCACTACACCCAAGAATTACTGTTTTTTAATGTCTGAGACTATTTATTTAGTCTATTTAGAGATTGGGTGTGGGTGTCCCTATTAGTATGTCCCTGTGTGTACTTAATGAATTAAGCAATTTATTTTAATCTTTCATTTCCATGGTGTAAACATTATAATTGGTATGAAATAAGAAACTTGAGATATAATCTGATTAAAATCAAATGACATTTTATTTATTTTTGTTGGCCTGATAACGAACATACCTTTTTGGTCTTGATAATTTCATTTGAATTATAATACGAGAATGAATACAGGTAATATGTCAAAGAGAGAACAAATCCACCAGGTTGAAAAATGTCAACCAAAGGCCACCGATGGGTCTTCAATGAATGACAAGGAAACCCTCACACTACAGGGCAGGCTGCAGCTGGCCCCAAAACTACATTATACACTGATTAGTTTGATAGATGAGGTCATGTAAAATTAATTCTTCGATATCTTAAAAAAAACTTTGAAAGAAGCAGCCAAAAATGATGGTTTTGGTTTTCACATAGAATCCATTCTTCATAGTATGTGTTTGTAATAGTAAGCATTTATAATATAACAACTATAGTCTTGATATCTTAGTGTGAAATACAAGTCATAAATCTAAAAAAGGAGATATTTAGCAGGATACAGTTGAATTTTAATTCAGTAAAAAAAATATTAGTAAAAAATTGATGCAGCAAAATCTTCAGGAGATAAATCAATGTAACACAACTAACAACTCTAAAGGTCAAAATCATTAGGATATAGTATGTAATATGAGGATAGTTTATGTGTTGAATTTATGTACAATTAAAATAGCTAATAGTCGGAATTTAAAGGTAGATGACTGAGTGATTTTAAGCTTAATCCAAAACTTCTATAATACCTTGAAATTAATTTAATTAATTCCTATTTGATGAACTATTTACGGCCTAGTATTTCATACAATTACAAGTATTGATTGAAAGAAATTGAGCCATTCAATATTTTTGCCTTTGACTTCAATTTTTAACAATACAGAATATTTTAAGCAGTTCATGATGACCAACTGTCACAAATTCCTTTCTACAAATATTGGTTGTTGAACTTCGAAAATGTACATCATATTCTATGACTTAGGAATCACATGACATGTTGAAACAAATTTGTTTCCTCTGAAACTGCTGATTTGGTTATAATTCTTGAATGTCTTGAAAGTGAAATAAAAAAAAGTTATGAATGAAAACATGAATTATGTCAAATGTTCTTACCTGTCTAGAGAACATATGATTACCTCTGACACTTGTGTGTATTAAATTACCTGGGTAGTTATACCTGTGCAGGTAGCTATGTAAGGAACTGGTTTCTATTGAGAATCTATAGACCATAACAAAATCAATAAAGATATTTAAAATAGATGAGGTTCACTGGGGACAGTGTATACTATTGTAACATTGTAATTATTTGTGGTTAAATTGGAAGTAAAAGTACTTTTGTCACAATTTATACTGTGCATATTTAGAATAGACATACCAAAAATTTTTAAAGGCCTAATCAGTCATTTGTTTTTATTTCAGTACAATGCACTATTCAAACTTTTTTTGTAATAGTGAGGTAGTACATGTATTATGAATGCAATGAAATGAAAGATTAATATTCATCAATATTAAAAAAAAATGTCATGATGTACAAATATTGTTTTATTTTTATTTTTTTTTTGCTTTTCTTTTTTTTCTTTTTTTTATTGTAGTTTATTGAGTTTTTTTTCTGAAAGGAGTTGTTCTTAATGTTCACACCCTGTGATGGTAACAAACATTGAAACATGTTCTATTTCAAAGCAGCTGGCACAGAAGTCCTATCATTTTTATTTGCGAATTAATAATTTGTTACAAAAAGTTAGAAGAACCTCCTAAACGCAATCTTAGCTGAATGGAATGAGTTGTACCTAAATTTGTTTATTTAGTCAAAAGACATTTATTATTCTTACTTCTTCTAAAACTTTATCTGGTTTAAAAGGTAGGCATTTGGTAGTAGATGCTGTAGATACCCTCTAGAAACTAATATCAAGGTGCGTATGGTTTGTTTTTGGTATAAGCTTATGATCAATAAAAATAAGCTTTCTGGAAAATTATGTGACCTATTATATAGTTTATACGCAAACGGTAATCGTTCTTTGAAGTGGATTAGCTTCGTAAAATCTATTTTTGACAATATTGGCATGAGTGAGATATGGGATAATGTAAACTTTTATACATTGAATGCTTTAAAAGATACTGTAAAACAGCGTCTTCAAGACCAGTTTATTCAGAAGTGGTTCTCTGATACTGATAATTCCTCGAGAGGGAAATATTATTCCAATTTCAAGACTGAATTTTGTTTTGAGCCATACCTTATACGTCTTAAAGAAGCAAGTAGATTATATATATGTAAGGCAAGAACTTGTAATTTAAAAATCCCTATCGAGACAGGGAGATGGAATAGAATTCCAGAAAATGAACGAATATGTACACTCTGTGGCTCTGATATTGGAAATGAACTCCATTACATTGCTCATTGCTCAAACAACTCAGTCACTGAAATACGAAATGAGTATATACCCCCCAATTACAGAACGAATCCTATCCCACATAAGTTCTACGGTATGTTGAAGTATTGTAACATTAAAGTTTTGACTCACCTTTCTATCTTTTTGCGAAAGGTTGAAAAGATATTGTCCACATCCAGGTAATTTTCATGAATACACTGTTTGTTCCAAAACACTGACAAAATGTTACACAAATAAATTTTCGAGAATATTATCCTTTTTTATGTAAACCCATATATATATATACAATGCACATCATAATATTAAATTTCATGAATTCCGTTAATTTCACTGTTATACACTTCTTTCTGTGGTACGTCCGCATGTACCTGTATAACGTACGGTAATAAAGCTCATTAATTAATTCATCCATAAAAGGTGTGGTACCGCCCATCATACCCCTCTAGGTCACATGACTGATGGATAAGTAATTGATAAATTAAAAAGTAGTTTAATTTTTTTTACTTTTTTTATTTTTTGTAATCGGCGTGTTGTACTCATTTCGCTTCCTTGACTAAAATACTATAGGACTTCTAATCTGATATATATCATACTAATCAATCATGTACTTTATTGTATTGTAAATTTGTGTTAATTCATTATTTCATTTTCGCTCCTGTAGCGCTTATCAAGCGCCTGAGTGTTTTCTTGAATAAAGTTTTTTCAGTTTTTTCAGTTTTCAGTAAACTGATTAATTTTCATGGTTACTGATTAATTTTTATGGTTGCTGATTAATTTTCATGGTTACTGATTAATTTTTGCAGGTTCTGTTAAATGAGCATATTCCCAGGTATCAGTTTTCACTGATTTTAAGATGATAAATGTTTCAAAATGGTAAAAATCAATTTCGCAGGTGCTATTTTTTTGTGCTGATCTTTCAACCATGAAATTGCAACAATTAGTACACTGTGAAAATGGTTACCTTTAATCATAGATTAGTGCTATAATACAATTAACAGGTATTTAAATTGTTTTATCATGTTTTAAGGATAGTGATGAAAGTAGTGATGTGACAATTAAGGTATTTATAAAGTGGAGTTAGGTTAATTGTTGGTTTTATTAATTTTAAGTTGAACTATTTCATGTTTGTCATTATAATATTCCATTTTTCAGAAATCTTGATAAATGTAATACCTTTCGTTTGTTCCCAACAAAAAGGAGATTCCCTTTGATGTGTATACTGAAAACCACAAAACAACTAATTCAGGAATCCACAAATTTGTGTTTCTTCCATAATCCATGAAAATTGGTATCCACGAATTAAAGTACTTTCACAGTAGTTGTCATGTTAACTATAGGTGCCTTTAAATTTTGAACCTTCCATGTTTGCATGTAGAAGCAGGATTTTCTTTCAGGTAGAAACTTGGTTTACATTGAATTCAATGAACTATGTAGATTTATAATGATAAGTGTTGTATTGTATTGTAGCCAGATGATGAAGAAGAAAGTTATAATGATGAGGAAGAAGTGAGTTGTTGCTTTCTAAAGCAACATGACAGCCTTGACCTTTGACCTCATTAACTTTCACTGTGAAATAAATTTCAGAATATTTTCTTTTCTTTGAACTAATACACCATGATACAAACTTTTGCATGTTTTATTCACTTCACATGTATGTCTAATGCTATGCATACTAGGTCTCATCTACATTGTGCATGTTTCTTTTCAATTTGATCTCATTTTAGCATGTATAAGATACTCAGACTTGCTGTGAGCATGTTTAAGATACTTGAATTACTACAAGCAAGTTTAAAATACTTTTACCTTCTTGTAGCATGTTTTTGATACTTTGACTTACTTTTAGCATGCATAAGATATCCTGATCTACTTTTTGCATGTTTTAGGTACTTTGACATACTTAAGCAAGTTTATGATACTGTTGCATACTTGAGGAATGATTAAAATTTTTTACCAAATGAAATATTAAATTATACTTTTGATTTAACATTTTATGCTATTTTTAGCATGTTTAAATACTTGGTCTATATTTTTAGCCTATTATGCTGATAAGTTTTTTTTCTTTTCTTATTTTTGTAAATTGGACCAAAGATTGTTGTGTGAGTTGGTCTTTATGTAAGTCTGTTGGATTTCAAACATTTGCTGATAGTTGTAAATTAGCAACTATTTCCAAAATGAAAGACAGTTAATTTGTATGGTCCTTTAACACTGAGAGTCTGTTAAAAAATGAATGAGTATCTTTGTAGAAAAGGTCAGATTGATTTGTTTGGAAAGTTGTACTTAACACAACTGTATAATGTTTTGCCTGAAAACATTTTTAGAAAGTGCATAATTCTTAGCAATTAATACAATGATGTTGGATATATTATTACCGGTACATGTATTAATGGACTGCAATGCTGTTGAGGTCTCTATAACCCATAGTTTGTATATTTTCAGGGTAAAGGTAAAGAAACAACACTCCCAGATGCCATTACTGAGATTTTGAGAACTGAGAAAGGTACCATGTTCTATGTCTTGACTGAGGCAGGGGAATATGGTGTCACCCAAGACAAAAGCAAAGAGCCTGCATTCATGACAGAAGTTGAATCACCAAGGACCCAACCTAGCTACATTAGAAATGTAACTGTAGAGTTGGATCTGATCAATGAGGTTAAAAAAAGGTAAGGACAATAACTCAGGGACTTTGTTGGTGGTGTGTGAAGTACAAGTCCATGCAAGAATTAGGCAACATTAATCTGAATCTGACCCACCAAATATGTACAATCTGATTGTACTTTCCACTCAATCTGCTCTTTTTGGTTAAAACAACCATTTAATTTGCCACTAAATCATTTTTGTTGGAATGTTAGAAAACTGCTTTTTAATAGTCTTCAACAGTACAATGAATTGTTTGAAATAAATTATGTTACAATTATAATAAAACTTAGTTAAACAATTGAGTAAATCAAATAAACAATTGAGTAAATCAGATCTTTAGTACAAATATTGATATTGCACCTTCAGAGTGGTGTATTTTAGGACCAGTGTTTCACTCACTGCCAGATTCATACAGATACTTGTATGCATAATAAATACTGACCTTGAGATTAATTCTATTATTATTACAGAGTACAACTGAATTCAAAATGTGGCTATTAACACCTTTAAAGAAATGTTTTGATTGTAGACCATTTTACACCCTTAAGCAACAAATGAATAAAAAAAATGTTTACAAAGAGGATATTGTGCTGTTACTTTTACCGTTCAAGGCTGTCTTATAATTAAAACACACAACTTTGAGTTATCAGTGTGTAGCCCTCTCAAAGGCCTCTACTTCATGAAGTCATACAAGGAAATGAAAATTACTAGAATTGTAATTGAAATAAGCTTTGAAAATACCATGAAACTGGGTCTTTTCTTACATTTTTAGTACTTTTGTACTTGGTACATGTTTAATTGAAAACTGTTATATGCTTTGTTTAAAATGTCTTAATGCCATATTGTACCAACTTCTGCTTAATCAGAATAAACTAGGATTTATGCAGAATTTGTTTAGTGAGATCACATATATTATGTATATGATTTTCTGTTATCTGACATTTTTTTACTTTCTGTAGATTGATACTTCATATTTTCCATTGCCTTACACTTTATAAAAGTTTCCATTTACTGACATAATATACATGTATTTTCTGTTGACAAAAGCTGATCTTTATACAAAGATTTTATTTTGGTAAATACTGAACATGATATTATAAACTTTTTAACCGATGTATTATCCTGTTACAATTGAGCTCAAGTAACATTTAATATGTATGTTTTGTATTGATAGAGTGAGAATGAACTTTTTGAATCATCTTGAAACATGGATAGAACAAGCTACGGAGAGATCTGAAAGTGTTGTTGTCTCTAAGGTAAAAATATACAATATTTTAGAACTCCAGGGTCAACATTATTTTAGTTAAACAAATTCTTGTTTCTTATCAAACATGGACAAATTTTATTGGTTATTAAATAGGCCATTCCAAATTAATGTTAGGTATTCAATCCCTCATTTCTTGTGAGGTTGCTGCAGCAATCATTTTAATGAAACAAAAAAAACAAAAAAACAAAAAAACACCTCCCTATTATTTCTATTCAGACTCCTTGTTACTTTCTTGGGTCATTACTTTTTGATATTGAAAAAGTAAACAGATTTCTTTCCTTTATTGGTTTTGAATGGAAATTAAGGGCAAAACTGCTTTATCTGTTGTTTTTAACTAGATTTAAGCAACAGGGGAGATAATTCAAACTACTGTTTAATCTACAGACTTAGCATTGAAACTAAATCTGAAGATTACCTTTATATTTCACTCTATTTAATAATTTTGGATTGCTCTATTTGGTTTTCAGTGTGAAGAACTTAACAGTGAACTTGATTTACGACTTCATCTCCACAAACCTAGAGCTAGGAGGGCAGAGTTTGATGTACATAATGTCAGAGCAGGTTAGTTAGGATTTCTTTGTTACGAAATGTGATTTTAATTGACTATTTATACAATGTATAATTCTGTTTAAAAGTATCTTTTTTTTATGGATATTCCAACCTCTTCAAGTGATTTGATTTATTCCTCATTATACTATTTTGAAGGCCCACAGATGTGAACCATTGCACTATATGTATTTTATTACTTCTTCTTGGTCAAATTTTTTTTATATTTTATATGCTTACTTGTATAATTTACCTTTTAAATGATGACAATGATTGTACTCTCTCAAGTGCGAGAAGTTGTGGGTTGAGTCATACTGAAAACTTTTAAAAAAGGTAGTTGCTGCTATTTCACCAAGCATTGGCATATATTAGGTAGAGTAGCACCTGGTTGGATCACAGTGACATGCCTACTTGGGAGCTGTAGCTTCTGTAAGCTAGCTCATTTTGAATATGGCTCAAATTGCCAGATTGTTATATTTGTTTCTTTTTCTAGTGGTTCCTCGACTGTTCTAATACACAAAAAGCCAACAATTAGTCAATTCTTTTTTTTAACCATGCATCTCTAGGTACAATCAGTCAATTCTACAGCACTGCCCTGCATCTCTAGGTACAATCTGTCAATTCTACTGCACTGCCCTGCATCTCTAGGTACAATCTGTCAATTCTACAGCACTACCCTGCATCTCTAGGTACAATCTGTCAATTCAACTGCACTGCCCTGCATCTCTAGGTACAATCTGTCAATTCTACAGCACTGCCCTGCATCTCTAGGTACAATCTGTCAATTCTACAGCACTGCCCTGCATCTCTAGGTACAATCTGTCAATTCTACAGCACTGCCCTGCATCTCTAGGTACAATCAGTCAATTCTACAGCACTGCCCTGCATCTCTAGGTACAATCTGTCAATTCTACAGCACTGCCCTGCATCTCCAGGTACAATCTGTCAATTTCTACAGCACTGCCCTGCATCTCTAGGTACAATCAGTCAATTCTATATCTCTTCCCTGCATCTCTATATATAAATGTAGTACAAATGTAGCAATTACCATTTTTCTCTTTTCTAGCTGAGTTAGTGATGCACTCAGAGAGAGTAGCTAGACATACCAAAGGTGTACAGCAGGCCCTGACTGACCTCAAACAGGAGTTTACAAACATGGAGGATGAGCATAATAAACTTACACATAAATTCAGAGAGGATATAGAGGCATTAGAACTTGTGTTTATCAATGCAACTAAATCTTCTAAGTAAGTTTATATGACTAAGGCCATGCAGAGTTGTTTTTTTTTGTTTTTTGTTTTTTTTGATTTTCAGGCCCTCCAATGTACCTTCTGAGGTTGCCTCATCACTCATTTTCTTTGCTATATCAAAATAATAGAAATTAAAAAGTGCTTCCCTCCGTACTTTTTTCTGTCAATGAACATTGTCACTTTCATCAGACGATAAAACCATTTTGAAAAAAGCATCTCTCCCTGTTTGGTTTTCATATAAAATGGCCAAGTAATTAACTTTAAAGAATATAAATTACAGTTATTGATTATTTTTAATAAACTTATTAGAAGGACCAGTTTCTTTGCAACTTTTTTTATATCAGAATTTGATATGGCTATGAATGTTTTTTACATAAACTTTTGTAACGATGGAAAAGGAAATGCTCTTTCAATTTGCTGATTCATGCAAATTATTGATGTGGAATACCCTTTTCCTTATTTTTTTTTGCAGCTTTTGAAAGAATTCTTCTCTACTGTTTTAATGTGTACATCGTATACATTAAACCAATATATAATACTAATTAAGTGTACAATAAAATCAGAGCAATTTGACATTTTACAGAATATGATTAGGGAAGAATTCAAGGTTTTCTCTCTTATTTGTTACAAGATATACTATCAATCTTAGTTACATGCAGTTGTTGTTTTTTTTAAGACTTTCTTCCTTGAGAATGCATCTTAAAGATGAATCTGAGACATTTATGACAATGATTAGAACCTCACTGAAGAACTTTAGACAACATTTAGATGACACACTTCAGAGACTTCGGGAATCTAATGCCAGATTTATCAAATCATTCAAGTAAGACATCTGTATTTTCTTTGTTTGCCTGTTTTATAGGGTTTAACACCATTCATTGTGTATTGAAGTTTTTATTTGTTACCTGGATAGACTTGAATAGAACCACACCATTGGGAAATTAAACTTCAATCATAGAAATAAACTTAGCAAATAAAACTACTTTCAATGTGCTAAACTGTAAGTAGTATGCACAATTTAATAATTAGAGTTCTAGCATGTTACTCTCCACTAACTCAAATATCTGAACTAGTTTAGTTAACTTTAGTAGAACTTTATTTTAGAAAACAAGATATCAAGATTGACTTTTATTGATAGGTTATTTGAAAGGTCATCGTCCTAGCTTGTAGCTAATCAGAGAACATGTGTATTTGATGAAATCTTTTAATTCAAATTTCAGTAATTAATAGAACAACTGATATAAATCTACTTAATTGAAAGTATAAATAGCTCTACATTGATATTATACAATGACATGACTGTAAAAGTACTTTGATTGAAAAACAGCATATCATCTAATGAAAAGTAATAACAGTATATGTTATCTATTTTGAGATCAGTGATGGTCACCATTTTAGGAAGGAAACATGGAAATGTGAGGTCTACATACAAAGGCAAATACTTTTAAATTAAAAAAAAGATTTAATGAAACAGAAGCTTATAAGCATTATTTTTATCACATGAAAATATGGTCCATTTATTAAATTTGTTGACTTTAGGTCAGCATTTGGTCTATTTAGTAATTATGTGTATATGTATGTGTAATAATTGCCTATAAAACAATGCAATCTATATTTTTCTTATCTATGAAATAACCTTTTCTGTCAATTTTAGGGTGTTTTCTGATGGTGGAAACTTCTGCCCAGAGGAGATAAAGGAATATTGTAAGAAACTTGACCAGTCATCACAGAAGATAGATAAATGTGAAGGTGCTATAATGTTAGAACTGGAAGGATTAGAATCTAAACGAAGGGAACAAGTCACTAAAGTTGTCACAGAGTTTGATGATAGGTAAAATAATGGTCACACATTTATATGAAAGATAATGTATTGAGTAAACTTAATTGATAGTAAATGATAAATAGGATCATATAGCACAAGTCTTAATCTAGAGGGAGAAATGAGCGAAAATTTCTTGTTTATGCTCACTCCTCTCAGTAGTCTTTGACTGGGAGAAGTTTTTTGTAATAGATTACATAGATGAAAATGTCACAGAATGTAAATGATTCACATAACAGAAGTTCAAAATGTACTGTAAGTTCAAAAAATGATGTTAGATCAATTTTACTTTAGGGCTTTTATAAAAATCTTTCATGTCCAATTTTAATTTTAAAAGAGTTTGAAAAATTACTTTTTTTCACTACAAAATTTTTATCAACTTAAATCTTTATCATTGCATCATACTTATTTATGATTACAGATTCAAGCACCACATGATAGATCTTGTATTCATGGAGAGAATAGCTCGCTGGCTGACTAACACACAGGTTAAGATAAAGGGGGAGGTAGCCAATAGTAACTCACAGGCTCAACAGCTGGCTCAGCACCTCAATGATGTGATAAGGAGGATTGATGCTTGTGAGAGACCTAACCTTGACAAAGAGGTAATATTTAGGTGTCTTACACATATTAAAGGTTTAAAAATGGTACAAATAAAGGAAGGGAGATAGCCAATAGTCCAACATCACTTAGCACCTCAATGATGTTGATAACAGGGTTAATGCTTGTGAGTGGCCCAGCCTCAGCAAATTAACTTGTGTGAGTTTGTGTAAGTGTGCTGGTGTAGGATCACATAAATTTGATGTGACTGTATATGTATGGTGCAGATATTACATTTATGTGATGAATAGTACTCTATACTGTAATATTAACATAAAATTAGTACATATAAACATGTAGCACTGATTTCACATGTAGCACAAATATGACTATCATACTTCAATTTGGAGATAACCTTATCGTATTTGAAGGTCTAGATGCCTCAATCATAGGTTTGAGTGTGGCCAATATGAGTTTACTGGCAACATGTGAGCTTTAATAGCTAATAAACAAATATTTGCCACCTTCAAATATAGATTTACGATGACAAATCTTCAAGTACAATATGGTTATCTCCATTCTTATGCAACTGATAGATATATCAGTGAAAATAACAATTAAATTTTTTTAAATCTGTGCATGCATTAAAAAATATTTGGTGCTATCCAAGGAAATACAGTGTTTCAATGAATTAGAATTAAATTTTACATTAAAACATTTAATAAAATCTTTGTATGATAGATTTATCTTACTGAGAAATTTAATTCAAAAATTTTATTTGTTAATTTTTGTATTGTATATGTTTTGGGTAAATCTTGTATTATAGATATATATTTTTCAACTATTGAGTCATATATTTCTATCATTTTAATGTTGTCAATAATTTAAGAAGATGTTTTTAAAAGAGGTAAGCTGTGGTATATTTTTTTAAAATATTTTTGATAAGCAGGTTACTGGATTCTTATACAGTGGGAAATGGGAAGTAGATTTTTTTTGTTTTTCTAATCTATTAGGAATTTTCATTAGTTACAGGGGCTTAAAAATTCTTGTTTAAAGATACTCATTGATGTAGATATTTTTAGACTATCAAATATGTGGAAGTAGTTTAACCTTATTTTCAAGACAAAAAATAATTGGATTTTTTTTTCTTCAGCAAATAACATCTAAACAGTTGAATGAGTCATTGAAAGCAGTATTTGATGCCTTCCATGCCCGGAGTATATACCTAAACAGTCTAAAGGATACTATAGCTAGGCCTTCATCTGCCATGCAAGGTCCTCCTGGTACTGGTGAATATCTTCTATTAGTGAATCCAAAGGGTAGCAGAATGTACAAGAAAAAAACCCAAAATTGTCCTATTCAAAGGCAGACTCTGGAAAATTTCTCACCATTTATTGAAGGCCCATGTACTGCCTTTAGTGTTTTTTTTTTTTTTGCTGTTTGGTGGAGTTTTTGTCTTCGACACAAGTTCTTTTCAACACAAGATGTTTTTTTTTCTGAGATCCAAATAAATAAAACCTATACTGAGACAGAGAAACCAAAACATTGATTTTCTAAGCCAATAAATTCCTGTTCTACTTCCTTTTTTAAAGCTGAAGGTCTACTGAAATCACATCCGATTTCTGTTAGTTAAATAGAAAAATCAAAAGGCCTTGGTTTTAACCCCTTTCCCTTTATTTTCAGCTCGAGTTATATTTACAGCAGCTGAGACCACACCCACCCCTATTAGTAAGGCAGGGAAGCAGCCTGCAGAAGATCCATCAGTTGGTGTTATCAAAAGTATACTCAAGTAAGTATAGTAAAGTTACAATGTACCAGCTGTGTATCACATCTATACTGCTAATGTTATCTCTGAGCAGTTGAAATGCATTGACCATTGTGAGGTCACAAAATTTATTTTTCTAATTGCCAGAACATTGACTGCCTCAAATCAAGAGCATTGTTTCTCTTGCTGAAATCATTATTTTGTAATTTTTAAACTTGACAGTTTCATGTGCATATGAGTTTAATTTGAACTAGTGAACATGCTTGGCACAGCCATTTATTTATCCACTGTTCTAAGCTTCATCTAAGTTTCATGTCAAGCTAGTGCACTGTTATTATCTATATCTTTTTATACCTGTGCTGGTGTTGTAGCTTTCTGCAAAATTAAATAATGAGTTGCTGAAGACTTTTTGAAATTATGAAACTTGTTTGGCTGAGTGGGATCATGAAAATTAAGCCTCTTGTAGAACTGTTAATGATTTAAGTTTTCTGTAGTATAGATGGAACTCACAATTTATAAAACAACAACAACAATCACAGAAATCAAACCAAATGTTCTTTCTCATGGTTTTGTAATAAATTGTTTCTTTTATGATTTACATGTCACTTAAAAAGTTTAACCCTAGCAGAATTAATGTCTAAAATCTAGACTTTTTTCATGAACACTTCCTGCTTTTCTTTAATTTTCAGTAAATTTAAGCCTCGTTTATACTTATATTAGGCTATACTGTTAATAAAATATCAAATTGTGTATCTCCTTTTTTTAAGGACTCAGAAGACAAAGATGAGGTTTGGTATGGATGCTGAACTTGATGGTGAAACCTGTATGTAGTTTTTATACCTTGTCAAAATCAGCTAAAATATTTGTTTTACTTTTTAACATTTATTGCTGCTAAAACCGTTTTAAGGAGGTAGACCTAAGGTAAAGGACACAACTCTTACAAATTATCGGAACGCTTGTATTTAGCATTTTACATCAATGTCATGTAAGTATCAAAGTAACTTAGATTGATTTCATTCTGTTTCAAATTAAAGCTTGATAGGCTTTGGTAAAATTGAATATGATACGAACATATTACTGATTTCAAGAGTTTTGTCCCTTACCCTTGGTCTACCTCCTTAAGTTGAATATTTTTATATGCAATAGATTATGCCCCCCCTTGTAAATATTTTCACATAGTTTTTATTCATTATATCTATGATTCTGTGTTTGTATTGGTTAATTATTTTGGTTTACCTGGTATTTATTTCAGATGGTCAACCATTAGATATGAGAGAGAAAATGAAATCATCTTTGTCAGCAAGCACTCCTACAGAGAGAACCAAATCAAAGAGGAATTTAAACAGTGCATCAGATAGTCCCCCTAAACGTGTTCAGTCAGGGTAAATATCAGTTTGTCTCATGCTCAGCAAACAAAGGGCTATTCATGAATTATAATGTATTGCGGAATGAAAGGTATTGGGGAAACTTTATATTGGAGTTCACATAAAAAGTTGTATTTTTGGTTTGTAAGAAATTATAGTAGGCATTTTTTTTCATATTTTTGATTTTAGATATTTTTTTTTAAAGAAAAAAAATATTGATGATTTTTCCGTATACTTAAGTACACCTCATTTACTTAATTGCTAGATTTTTATTATGTTCTTTAAAACTATGGTATTTATTTTTTTTTTACTTTCTTCATGATACATGTACAATGTAATAAGTTTTTGATTTTATTGTTGTCTAAATTTTTAAAACAACTCACTTATTTATTTGGGGGTATTAAGTTTGGTTGTTTTGAGGTTTCCTTTCATTCCTCTGTACAGTATTTTAAGAAATAGCTCATAGAGAAAACTTATAAGTGTGTCAGTCACTGTACTAATTTCATAATTAAGTAGAACAATTCTGATTTAAGTGTCAGTCTCTGTAAGAATCAGGCATGGGTGAAACATGGTATAAAAACACATCATTTTGATGGTGTAATTTGACTATTTGCACCATCAGAATCAAAGAAAAAAGACAATATATTCCACATCATGTTGGTGCATTGAGTTATAATATTCATTGAAATGTACTGAAAATGAATATTCCAAGGGCAGATAACTGTCAAAAACCTCATTTTTTCTAGCATTCTATTTGAAAATTTCTGAGCAAAGTCAGTGATGCAGAGCTTAAATAATGGTCTTTTCAAATAGAGAAAGTATCCTTCAGTGATATTACATTGTCAGATCGGTGGGTTTTTTGAAATGCATGTTTCTGATTTTCCATTTTGCCTGATTCTTACAAACACTTACACTTAAGTAGAATAATCTGAATTAAATATTGACATGGAAATATTGAAATTAATTTGACTAAAAGCATGATGTACTATGATTACCTAACTTTGTTATTTTAGCGAGCCAAGTTTTGTTGGGACGCCAGCTGCGGCCCCAAGGTAACGTTGAATTTTCCTGATGCACAAAGTTTTAACACTGTGGTGGATTTCTTAGCTAAAACAAACAAGGCCTGAACTATGCAGTATTAGAAATCCAGAATAATATTTATCAAAGTCCAAACTCTACATTTTTGAACTTTGAATTAATAATACGAGGAGACTGTTGATTAACCAATCACACAACCTCTCTACCTATGTACTGAGAGAGTACTATCAATAGTAGGGTACAAATTTTCATGGATTTCATCGTAAAACTATTATTTTTTTTCTCTGTGAAATGTTTTGCATCATTGCCACAGTTATGTAGATTATTCAGAATTTTTTTAAATTCAGATTACAAAGTTTTTCTAAACATGCAAGTTTGTGCCCTTGGACTAAAGTGCTTATCTTGGTAGTTGCATGAAATTCTTCAAGGATTTCACTCTTATCTGTTAAACATTAAAACCCTGTCACACACCTATTAAAAATAAATCTCTTACTCTTCTATTACTGATAACTATTTCTTAGTAATATCATCTGTTTACACTATAATCTGTTAAAACTAATACCCATGTATGACCAGATCAAATATCTTACAGATAGTCTTAAAACATATACTTTAAAATAGTCCTTATTTTATCAGATTACAAAAAGTGTCATCAAATCATCAAAAGCCGACTGCCAGGCCAGGGTAAATAGTGTTGTTAGCCCTGTTCCATTTGTTATCTTGTTTATATCTTGTTCTTTTTTCTTTTTAGCTCACCTGGCTGTAGGCCATGTGAGCTATTGCCATCACTTAGTGTCGGTCGCTGTCATTGTTACAATTTTTCAAACATATTTTTGTCTGAAACTATTAAATTCATTTAGAAGAACCTTAGCATGATTGTTCAGCGTATCTTGCACTGCTTCGATTTTTGATCCGTCATAAAACATGGCTACTGTCACTAAAAATAGAACGTACAGGTCAGACAGCAGTTTTTTTGTATATATCTCCAATCCATATGGTTTAACCAAATTCTGACAAGGGTAAAAGTTAAAGCATGATGAGATCTATCTGGTGAAAATCTGTTGTCCTTATTCAACATTTTTGGCTATTTTTGATGTTAATATATCAAAAATCTTCTCTTCTGATACTGCTATTCAGAATCAAATGATCTTTTTTAGATTATTTTTTAGGGTATTCTGCACAGACTGATTGTTTAAATTTTTTGATATGTGAAAAATTTGGCCATTGTTAAAAATAGAACATAGCGCTCAAAATTCAGTTTTACGCAAATAACTCAAAAACCGTTGAATTTAGCATAAATTCTGAAGAGGGTGCAGGGGGAGGGGGTACCCACCTTCGGTTTACCTTCAGATGACAGACCTATGCCGAAAATTTGAAAATGATTCATCACACAATGTAATGCCCCTAAAACAGATATTTTTCCTCAATTATAATAATGAAGATTAAAGCTACCCATAAGGTAAATATGATATTCTGAGTTGACATACAGTGTTGAAATTTTTTTTTTAGTCAGCCATTTTGCAACCATTTCCACCTTAGGAAACATGGTATCTAAGTTGATTGGTGATGAGGAAAGTTTGTTCTGGGTGGTAATTTTCCAGGTGGCTGCCATTTTCCTGCTAATTATATACTTACTTTCATTTCAATGACATTTGGTTTACACAGTAAACATGTTCTTCTGATTTGAATGGTGATGAGGAAAATGTTGTATAGCCATAATTTAACTTTACTTTATGTTCTTTTTCAGCAAATTTATACTGAGCTAATGACCCCTCAGTCCCAGTTGAAATGTTGTATAGCCATATATAAACAGGGCATAGGGGAACCTCTGCCCATATTTTTCCAGAGGTTCTTAAAAACACTTTTAAGGCATTCCAACATTTTTAGTGCCTTAGTTACTCAATTGAACTTCAAGTATTCATCAATATAAGCTCTTTTACAGCAATTTTTTTGTCAAACATGGTAACAAAGCATGATACCTTTACTTACTTAGTTTATAGGGCATGGTTTGCCAGGTGAGCGATTCAATCTCATTTAGAGGCTCTTGTTTTCTTTCAGGATTTATTATTTATTTGTTTCGTTTGATATCTGGAATTAATGCATTACCTAAACATCTCATCATCATGTTGTTCAATGTTAAGACCAAAATGTTATGTCCAACTGAATTAGATGTACATGTATAGGAATATTTTGTTTTCTTGTCCAACCATTTATGAATCTCTCTGCTGATACTACATAACCAAATTGCATGAAATTCTATATTGCCAAATAAACCATAAAGCTCTTAAATATTTTAGACTTACCTCAAGCTTATACATGTATCATTGTAGCTATGGACAAGTTTATCTTTCTGTTCTTTCATGGAACAACTGACTAAATGCATTCCAGTTTTGAAGTTCTGTGAAAAAACAAACAAACAAACAATAATAGTTACAATCAATCAGGAAGTAATAGACTTTATTTTATTTCACTCCATTGAGAATTCTAGTAAATCATACATACAAAAATATGAATTTGCATTAGATACCAAAAAGAAATCCACAGTTTGAGGTCATTATAACTCATGTCTGTTTCTCAACTACAAGATGTTTTAGAGTTTAAATGTGGCTGGCAAAATATTCTCATTTCCACTGGTAAAATATTCAAATGACGTTTTCTATCTCAGTTTATCATTTTGTATCATTTTTTCCATTGTTATTTATTGATCCGTTAGATAGAAACCATTGGCTTTCTGTGTGACCATGTTTGACATTGAATGCTTTGTTGTTTTTTTTTTTAAGTTTGTAGTTATAGTGTTACAGTCTGCAAGAATTAACCATGGTTTTTCATTTATTGGAACATAAAACTTTTATTACCTTGTTGTGCTATACCTAGACAAATTTAGATGGCATGCTAGGATTGTGACCTGTATTTTATGTCTCTCTCTTGGTCTGCCAGTTTTCTCTTTTATAATTGATTTTATGATTCTGTGCTGTATTGCTCAGTGCAAATACTCTAGGTTTGCATCAGCCCATTTGACCATTATTTTCTATTGTGTTAAATTCCTCAGGGAATGTTTACAGTATATAATTGTCTTTTTGAACCTACATGTATTAATAAAACGTTTTGGCAACAGGCCCTCCCATTTTAAAAATCCAGTCTCGTAGTAACAAAAGTTTAATGTATCATGTTTCAAAATACCATGCTTAATATGGGCAGATTGTAATTCAGTTTAGACTGTTTGTTGGAGAGCCTTTTGTGACCTGCTTTGACTTAAAGGGACTGCTTATAGATGCTAGAGTCATTGCAGTGGTTTGATATTTTTTTTTTGCTCAGCTGATGTTGGCTGTATCAACAGGAATGTTTCAACAAGCATTTATTTTAAAACAGTTTAAGATATAACTGTAATAGAATAATTAATTGGAAAAAGTGAATGGCCAAAATATGATCACATGTGCCACAATTTTGTGCCACGCCTATATAAAACAACTGTGCAGAACTTGTTAAATCTTAAAGTTTTCTTGGCTTGAGTAATTGTATCTTGGTTATTCACCATAGTACCAATCTATAAATTATAAAGATTTTCTCTATGATTTGTTGCTATTCTCAACATAAATTTTTAATTTTGTGATCGGTATATTGATATTTACTTCGTGACGTTTTTGCCAGAGAAAATCCAAGAGTGAAATTATGAAAATTATTTCACAATGTGAATTATGGACATTTTTTCACAAGGAGCATTCAATAAATCATTGCTGTCTAAATAATAAATTGATTTTTATACCATTAAAATAAGTATTTTATTTGAGTTTTGGAATCAAACAGAAATTTGTTTTTTTCTTTAGAGGAAAGGCTGTGTCATATATTTGTACTTACTGAGTGAGTCAAATATTTTGTAAATGTAAAAGAAAAGTTAAGTTTCGATCACTTTCCAAAAAAAAACTATTTTCTACATTTTCATCCAAAGACCCTTTATAAACTTTGAGTGACTAAATTAGAGAAATCATGTTTTATTCTGATAAAGAATGAACTAGTAATGCCAACTAAATCTTATTTGATTTGCTTGATCTGTTTTAAGGGTGCTACATCACCAATTTTAGTTGTATCATTAAAATACAAACCAAAACATAGCTTCCTCATAATTTTTTTACTTACTATTGTAAAAAAAGCTGGCTGATCAGTTTGGAGGGTGAAAGAAAAATTTTGAAATACATGTATAAAAGATACCTCCTCCTCTCTCATTAATTTTAATGAAATATGGACTAGAACCAAGAAATCAGCTTTGAATGGTCCTATAGCAAAACTGTCCTGAAAAGAACAATACCAGTTCTAAAATTGTGATCAAAGAACATTTCATTCAAAGGAATGTGAACTTAACACTGAACAGCAGATTACTTTTGGCGTCTTTTTTTCTTTACAAACAATATTTTACAATGTATTTCAGGTTGAGAAGAACAAGCAAATCAACCAAGTTTGACAAGAAATATCTTGTGTTTGGTGAGAAGGATGAGGAAGGAGAAGAACTCCATCTTCTTGGAACAATACGGAGAAATCTTAGAGAAGCTCTGGATGGGTTGTTAACATCAGCTGAGGTAAGGATTGAGACACATCCCCTGGCTCATTGAAAGAAGAATTAACTCCATCTCTTTGGCATTATAAGGGGAACATCTGAGGGAAGCTCTAGAGGAGATGTTGAATAAGCTGAGTTTTACTGTCATAATTATCTTTCAAGGGGAATAACTCAATCTATTTCATCTAATTGTGAAGAAATCATACTTTTTTTTTGCTCATGGATGACACTGTCAGAGAATTTAATAAAAATAAAGAAATATTTATACCAGGAAATGTACAATTGTCTGCAATGATAATGAATGTTAGTGTGCATAATGGAAGTAATGAAATAGAATTAATTTTTTTAAGCTGTATTACAAGAACAAAGGTAATCGTCAAGTTACAAGACCCCAAGTTTTACAAGAAACATTTGAACAGTGTGCAGATGTAGTGGTTCAGAAATTACAGTCTTATTTCACTCAAGCTGAGGAATATCATAACCAGTGTTTGCAAGGTAGCTTTTAATTTTAATACCAGTTTTAATATTAAACCTATCATGGTTTATCTTGAACTCTTCCTACTTTTAAGGCAATGAATCAATTCCTGTCTTTAAGAAACGAAGTAAGTATAACATTGTAAACTTAAAGCACTTTACCTATTTCCATGTATGAAGATTTCCATTGGCCTTCAATGACTTAAAACCCATTCCCATATTACTTCACTTACAAAATATATACCTTAAATAGTTACTGCCATGTAATAAGTGGAACTAGCATTTTGAGATTGCCATAGCAGAGCTTTTAGACCAAGTCAAACATTATTACCACACCATTTTTTTGTATAATTTTGAATCCCAGCAAAGGTCGCAAATAAGGTATAGATGTCAAATTTGGTATACTGATTGACTCCTGGTGCTGATGTAATATTATCTAACATATAACAATAATTCACAGAAAACCTTGACCATATGACAAAAAAGGACAACTTAGCATATATAAATTTGGACACAACCTAAATGATGTTTGTGTATTTTTAGACTAAAATATTTTGCTTTCATTTAAGTTGAGTAAGATTTCATTCAAAAGTTGCCTACTTTAACAGAGTTTCGAGCCCAGTTGGGACAGTTAGAGAAGGCAGTTTCGCACGTTCCTGACTTATTACTGAACGACCTGTTAGAGGAAGAACTAACCAAGTCTAAGGATGCTAGAGATACTGTTTCTAAACAGTTCTCTTCAACACTTGATAATCTACAAAAACGACAGGTATTTTTTTCACTCCTCAATGCTGTTTTAAAATCACTATCATAGATTTTTGGAAGAAGAAAAAGCATTTTAATAACAACTTGTTTTTTAGAAATGAATGAAAATGTGATTTGAATGACTCCCGAAAAGTTGTTAATGTCAAGCTGATTGTAAGTACTGATGTCACAAGGATGTTTTCTATTTTGATGTCATAATTTACAACTAATTATACAATTATGACTTATTGTGATTTTTTTTATCATAAAATTTATATAATTTTAATAAATTGACTGTGATGGAGTTTTTGAAACAGTTGCTGCTAAATAGTATTATATTTTACTTGTTTTAATGGATGAAAAAAATTGTTTTGAAAATTTAAATGTGTCAAAGAAATAAAATCCAAATTGATTGCATTTCCAAATAAGAAAATCTCTATTCACAGATAAAATTGAGTTCAAATGAAAAATAAGTCTTTTAAAGAGAATTGTTTTTTCTTTTAATTGAGTCTTACATTTATTTTTTCAGAAAGAACATTCCACTTTACTCCGTCCTACATTGGGACATCCACACCAGAAGGGTGAGATTGCCTCCCTTTGTGAGAAGGAAGAAGAGAGACACAAGGAATACATGGTTGCTGTTGATGACCAGACTAAACAACTCCAGGCTGTAACATTAGAACAGGCCAAGGTCTTCGTGGAACAATTGTCAAGGACATCAGAGAACCAGCTTGTACAGTATGATAATCTTCTCACAGTTGATGATGTAGAGAAAGGACGTAAGTTCAAACTAACTTAGATTATCATTGATTGATTCTATTACTCAAACCCACATTGACAAGAGTGAATAGTTCAAAACTCAAAATTGATGTAACAATAGACCTTATAAAAATGAAAACAAGAACATATGATCAGAACAAAACTGGTGTTGAATGATCAGATATCTAGAAAATTGTGAAGAAAACAAACAGAGAAGCCTCATAAAACATGAAATACAATAAAGCAGAAAAAACTGACCACTTTCATTGAACAGATCCATGAAAAGATTTTAAAAAAAAACATACACTTACACCATTTTTTTAAACACCAAAAATTAGATGTTTTAGTAGATTATAAAGTTCATGTATTTTGTAAATCCCAGGTGTTGAGCCAAAGAAATATCCTACTAGTGAACTGATTCGAAGGAGAAATGCTAGCCAGCCTTTAGAAGATGATGAAGACAAGGATGCTCTACCTAGAGGAAAAAATACTTGGCAAGGTATAGAGTTGTTAGGCCAACACAAGTTATTTATGCTCTCCCTGACTTGTCAGAATTAAAATAGAATAAAGTAATTCAACTCATGATACTCAGCAAAAATGAATGTATTACATGTTTGTATTAATGATATTGTTTAGCTATTTAGCTTTTAAAACTTTGAAGTCTTGTAACCAGACTCTGGTTTGTCCTGTGCTTATTTGTATGAGAAATTGTGTTCAGTGTTGTTCCTAAGTGAGAGATTAAGGCTTCTTGTTGTTCAGAGTTGATTCTTTACCTCATAATTATGATATTAACCAATTGATTTCTTATAACAATTAGCTTACATATTCAAGTTCACCTCAAATCTATTTATGGTGTATAAAAATATGTGTATGCTACAGGAATACCTTCCAATGTGCTACAACTAGAGACTCCCAGTAAAGTACAGCAGACTGCTTCAGTTACAACTGCCAAGACAACCCTAGGACACAGTGCTACTGTAAATGCCAGGGACAAAGTTTTCCAGGTAATCCAAGCAGTATGATAAAGTTTATTTTGTATTAAAGGATATGATTTTGCGTATTTCTCTAAAGGACTTTTGAAAAAAGTCATTTCTGCCATATAACAAACTATGAGCCATGTAGTACAGGAAATACAAAGGAGGTAAAGTTACAATGTACCTAAATGGGATTTTTTGTAGGTATGATTTTTTGTGTTTGTCAAAATATATATATATTTTTTTTTGTGATAATGTTTAAATGAAAATTTTCCCTGTTGTTGGGTTTTGAATAAAAGAATTGAGCAAACAATGAAATTAGTACCCTGGAAAATGGTAGGTCTTTCTGTGTAGATAAGTCCCCTGGAAAATGGTCGGTCTTTCTGTGTAGATTAGTCCCCTAGATTAATTACCATTTAACATTTATCTCTGTATTTGTTTTTTTATTTATAAAGTTTTTGAAATGCTACTGTTTATGCTCATAATTAAATATACATTTACATCTTTGATGATTGTGGTAGTATTTTAAATGTCATTTATCTCACACTGAACAGTTTAATGTTACAAAATGTGATAGTATTTTAGTTCAGTCAATACATTCGATGAGATGTAAATCCATCAAATTTAAGAGTTACAAAGTTACAAATATTTTTGAATTATTTTTTTCAACAACTTAAATGCTTTACTTTTGATCATTGTATTAAGTTTTTTTCTCTCTCTCTCTGTACAGAATTACAAAGACAAGTTTATAAAGACATTAGAATCAATTGAAGAAGAAAAACAGAAGTTATTGTTAGCTGAACAGAGATGGGTGGACAGTTGGAATACGTCTGTGGAAAAAGTCAAACAATTGTACTGATGAACTTCTATAATAATCCTATGTTGGCCCAGAGAGATTTACTGATCTCTGGGTTTAGTAAATGGTGGTGACAGTATTTTGTTTTACTTGTAAATTTGTGGTTTGTTAGTTTTCTGATATAAACCACAGCATTTAATGTTATTTGTGATATAAATTATTTATTCTAAAAGTTATACATGCATGGAAAATTTTGTTACTCCGTCCTACAAATGATTTTTACTTGAAAAATTATTTTTGACATTATTACTGTTGTTTTTTTTATTTGTCTGTCTTAAGTACGGAACAATTTATATGTGCAGTTAAGTGGTTTCCCTGCCTGAGCCAAGCAGTACAGTGTCTCCTCAGGACACTTTATAATGAAGCCTTAAGTTAAATTTAATCTGTCAGTACTTTGACAGTATTATTGGAAGAACACTACTGTTTTACTGTTTACTGTGATAAATCTACGTTTGTCATTGGTATTTATTTGTCTTCTTTTTTACCTTGAATTTATTACAGTAATAAATCACATTAGAAACCAAACAGCAAAGTGCCTACCTTGATTATACAGAATAATCCAAACCTGTCATTAATATTACAGGAATTTATTCATACCTTTTGCAATGATAATAGTTAGTTATATTTCTAAGGTTATTCATAGTCAATTTCTTGATTCTGAGATCATTTTTTCATGAAATCCTACATGGAGGGCATTTCCTTTCATTGTTTAATTGTCCCACAATGGTGATGAGGGTTATTTACAGTGATATAAAAAAAAAAAATATGTGGAAAATATTTTTTTTTTTTCATTTTGTGATTAAAATTGGTAATGAGGCACTTTCGAAACAGACAAGACCTTTATGGATTGAAAACAAAGAATTTTTTTCATTTGGCCTAAGATGAGTTATATTTTACAAAAAGTTACATGAATAAAAAATGTAAATATAGTATGAAATTTGGTTTGATTTTGCTATACATTAATGCCATCAAATCTTTTATAATACTGGTAGTTGCAGAACATTCTACTACAGTTTTTATACGCCCGTCTTAGACTGGACGCATTATGGATACTGTTGTCCATCTGTTCGTCGTCGACACTTTAGACAATAACTCGAAAACACTTTCACCCATTTCTATAAAACTTTGGTGAATTGTTCATATCTGTTGACATAAGCTCCCTTTTGATTTTTTATAAATTTCAGATTTTTCGTTTCCCTGTTGTGAAGTTTTTATGCTTAAAAAAGGGGGATTTTCAAGTTTTTGCACAATGACCCAAAAAACTTTCACTAACTGTTATGAAAATTTGGTGAATTTTTCATATTTATTGAAGTAAGCTCCCTTCCGATTTTTATAAATGTCAAATTTATGTTTCTGTGTTATGAATTTTTTTTTTTCTTTGGAAAAGGCAGAAATGGCCAAGGAAATTTATTCGTTGAAAAATCTGTGAAAACTGGCCATTTGTTATGATAGGGCCATTTTTATTTACTTTTTTTTGGGGGAGGGTTAGGGAAGGGATTTGACAGGGCTCACAGTATTTCTAGTTGATCATGTAACTTCATTAAAAGCGTAAGGACAAGTTAAAAGGGCAACAGGCGTATCATGCGCTTTAAGCGCAGCTCTTTATTATATGACCAGAAAAAAAAATTAGGCTCTGTCATCATCTGTCAACACTTGATTATCATGCTGTAACTTGAGTATTAGTTAGTTGATCTTTTATAAAAAGGTTCTAACAACAAAAGAAAGGTTTGTACATGTATTGATTTTTGGGATTGTGGCCCCATCTTTTTTGGAATTAGGGGTCAAGTAGGAGCAAAAAACAAGCTTTTCATAAAACTTAACTACGTGTATATGACTCCAATAAAAGCATATAGATGTTTATGCTGTTCTATAACATTCTATAACATGTAGGACAGACTTTGATAGATTTTTGGGTTTAAGATTTAAACTGTTAAAGAATGAGAGAAAAAATAAGGGGCCTGAAACAAGCATTCCCATATGCACAGACAATGACTTGACTATAACTTATTGGAACTCTGAAATTGTACCAAAATGTGCCATGCCATTGAAGTAGAGCTGGGATTAAATTGGGGGATTATGATTTGCAAACGAACTTTTTCCTGGTGTCAAGACAATAACTTGACTATATGTAAATAAATCTCTTAAATTGCAATAAAGGGTGCCATACCAAAAAAGGGATGAATTTTTGGGGTTGTGACTTCATTTGATTAAGAATTAAAGGCCACTGAGTGGTAGAATTAGTTACAGGTATTTTTTTCTGATTTCTGGATGATAACTGGAGTAGAAGGGATTAGATCTCCGACATTGTACTACAAAGTGCTATATCCCAAAGGGCTGGGATTGATTTTTGAGGTTGTGACTGGAACCATTTAGGATTAGGGGCCAAAAAGAAACCACTTTGATTCTGGTCAAATTCTTTTCCAGTGTCCTATGTTTAATCCCAGTTGAAATTAAAAGCTGTCAAAAATTTAATTGGTGTGTCCCACTTTCCCCAACAATTCAAGGTTGACCTCTGCTGTCATATCAAGTTTGCCTGGACCCTGAGAAGCATTTGTTAAGACCATATTGCAATCATGTTTGTTACACATTTCTATATCAGATTTCTTTATTAGCTTCTATTGGAGGGAATGCTTAAATATTTGGTATATTGCTTTAGCATGCCAACTTGTGTCTCCCCTTTCCAGGTTTATCTACTGCTTTTGACAGAAATAGTTGAGTGGGAGTGTTCTTAAGAGGTTATACCATGCAAATTCTTCTTTTTAACATATGAAGTGTCATTCCATACAAATTAAAAAGTTGTGTGACGCATGAAAGCAATCAATTTCCTATTACATGTATTGTGTATTATTATACCCCAAGCAAATGAAGTTGGGAGTATTTCAGTTTCACCTTGTCTGTCAATCTGTCCACAACTATTTTCTAGGCAGCCTGCATCATTGTTCTGAAACTTTTATCGTAATATTACAACATGGAGATGTGCATCCTGTCAGGAATTTAAGTTTGGGCAAATATTGTAGAGACAGGCATTTTCATCAATATTTGGAAGAGGTGTGTTGTCCACAACTGCTCCTCAGCAACTTTTCATCAAATTATCTTGTGTGGTTTAAGAGTTTAGCATGCATGAAATATGAACAGGAAGGGTTCAAACATGGAATCTGATGTAAATTTGAAGGACATATACATAACACTTAAATTAAGCCTTATGGATTGAGCATTAGAAATGAACTTTATCAAATATTTATATAACCTGTTGAACAACAGAAATACAAGTCCATATATCCAGAAAATTATGTTTATTGCATGGAAAATTTGACATAGATTTCCTGATAAAGAATCCACATGATACAAAAATGATATCAGAGTAAATATATACATCCAAGACACACAATATTACTATACAGTAAATTCAGAAACAATATATACATTCTGACATCTAAATTGAATGCTTGAAACAATTTATATGCATTTAATTGTGTGATAAGTAATGTTAAGAGGTTTTGTTCATTGAACAAATTAGCTGTTAAATAACCTTTAAGGTTTTGAAAATAACCAGATGTATATAATTGTGTGAGCTTCAATGTCTACATCACATCATTCCAAAAGAAGTCAAAACTTGTGCATACTTTGAAGATATACAAGTTTTAAAATATATGGAAACTGTCAAATGTCAACGTCACTGATGTTATCTTCACAACAGCATTTGGGATAAGACTTCATAAGTTTGACTAACTTGTGTCCTATCCCATTTGTTCCAGTTGAGCAAATAAAATTGTTACAAACTAAACAATATCATGTTATTGTCTTGTTCATCTGTAACGTCATAAAAGTAACAAATACAACTTGAAAAAAAAAAAAAAAACAAGCATCTTTTTGAATATCCTAACATAAAGTACTAAACCTAACACCTTAAAGACATTGATGCTGTGACCCAGATAAGTTAAATCTACTTAAAATTGTGTCTTAACACAATACCTAACGTCTTGACCATTATCTTGAAATGTTAACTTGGCTCAAATTTGAAGAGCTGATTAATAGCGTTGTTACCTGGGTATTGATGAAGTCCATATTACTATCCTGGAATAATACATTAGACTGTTATAACAATCTATCTCAAATATAATCAATAAAATTAACTTCTGGCTAATGAGAAATAATTTTAGTCTTGTGTTGATGACCTACTTAAATATCCTGTTGAGATATTGATAATAAAATGAAAATGAGGATGTCGCCTACAATTAATTTGGATATTCTAGCACCAATATAGATATATTTTTTCAGATCTGGTTCTCTTCATTGTAAAGTTGTACGACAAAGTTGAGTTCGTATTTCCACTCACCACTGTAGAAGAGTGCATCTCATAACAAAAAAAAACAACATTTTCTTATAATCTTTGTTAAACTGAGTATAGATCAAGTAGAAAAGCTAGTAAATTATGTACCTACAGTTTTGGCCAGGAAAACAAGTCGGTCATATTTTTTTTTGCTGTTGGTGCAGTCACTTGATAAAATCTCTGCTTCCATTAACAACTCACAAAGGAGAAAATTCAGAACAAATTTTTATTCACTCCATTAAAAGGTAGCGATAAAATCTCTGCTTCCATTAACAACTCACAAAAGAGAAAATTCAGAACAAATTTTTATTCACTCCATTAAAAGGTAGCCAAAATTTTCGCAATGTATTTTTTTTAACTATCATTTACATGCACTGAAAAATTTTCCAAAATCCACTCAACTGGAAAGTTGAGATTGGACAGGGGCCAAAATTGTTAACCCAACCATGATGAATGGACACACTGAATCAATTTTGATAAGTTGAAGCCAAACTGAGAGAAATTGGGATGGACTGACAAAGTGATTCCAATACACCACCCACTCTTTGAGTAGGATATGATATCTATTAAGTAATATGCATTCCTTCTCCATCCATTCCACTTCAAAGTTATTCCAAAATCAAAATCTAGGATGCACACAGACACACATAAAAATGTCAATATACTCGCTTTTCCAATACATTATAAACTGAAACAATTTGGAAAGATTTTATTATTTCCATACTTCATAATGCATTTATTTATTTTCTCAAAAAATTGTGTGAAAGTATTATTTTTCATGGAAGTACATTTTATGATAATTTTATAATTTCTTAAAAACAGACAGGGGATATAGATATTTTATTCCAAAATATTTGGTAACTGGTCCTTTAACATCTTGCATAGGTTCTTACAATCTTGGTTTTGTGGGTGAATACATGAAGAATAATAAGTCACTTTTGTGCAGGGGGAGCAGGTCCTTGACCCAGACATACATAAAAAAAAACACACTAAGTATTTTCTATTTATGCAATGTTTTTATCATTTCTTCAACACAATGTCAAGGAGAAGTTTGCATATATCTCATCATGTAATATGCATTTGCCTTGCCTTACCTTGCCTATGCATTTTTAAAAAAAATTCATAACACCTCAAAGAATATGCACTCAAAAAAACTTTTCATATATTTTGGATGAAAAGAAATATATTGAGAAGTATGTACTGATAATTTAATATGTATAGGTGTGCATCCTAGATTACATGGAAAGAACCTTAAGTTTGTATACAAGTAACGTTTAGCACCTTAGATGCATCTTAGTATTTGACTGAACATTGTGTACACAAACATGATTAAAAAGAAGTGATTTCCATATACAATAGTATTAAAAACACCTGTACATACATGTACAGGTACAGTTAAGCACTTTTAACCTGTCCGCTAGTAATACTGTTAGAAGATTTAATTTTAAACAGTTTCTATAGAGACTGGTCTCTATCATACATATCATGATTAACAAGTACCTAGTATTAGAATTTAGTTCCATATATATAAGTAGCAGTTTTATAAAATATCAGGCAGAAAGTGATCAATAACCTACAAACTTCACTTTAAAACATTTAACATTTGAGACTAGTCTACATGTGTTAACAATAATAAGATTTTAAAAATGCTTGTTAATTTCATTCCTATAAAATGATCAACTAAAAATCAATTTAATACATTTTCCCATAATTTTCAATGATGGAGATTAATTACATAAATTACATGATCACAGGTAAAAAGCACATATTAAAATACAGCATTAATTGACAGAGAGACCTATAGTTAGCTGTCATCCTTGGCAGCACCATCTCCTTTCAGAAGTTCAAACAGCAACCCACATGACTGGAACCCTGGGGGCATTAAGGTGTTTAACAGTTCTTTACCAATACTGCTCACACGAGTAATTTCTGGCAGTCGCAGCAGCATTTCACCATATTTGTCGGGAGATTGAGGATAATGTGAAGTAGTGTATTTGTGTAAAGCTTCACTTAATATTTCTTGTTGCTCACGAGCACGTTCACTTTCTTTCATTCCTTTAACGTCTATAAATAAAAAACAGTAAATTAAATAAAAGATTTTTTTAAAATAATAAATAATCAACAATTTTAGATGTAGAATTATGAAGTGAAAAACAGATTTTAGAAAAGCAATAGACATTTACTGATGTCACAGAAATTACTGAATTTGTCAGAATATTTGGAACTGTCATAACTTGCTTTAATTACTTTTATTTTTTTTATCTGTTTGCTTTCCAATTCCATTCATGTATGTACATATATACAGTAAGTTGTTTGGAGTTTTGGTTCTTCATAAAATTTATTGTTTTTAACACATATTAATGATATGTCTATAAGCATAGATGATGACTGTAAATTGATTTTATATGCAGATGAGAGTGCAATATTATTTACGCATAAAAACCCTGATGTTATTTCAGATAAATTCGGAAAGGTTTTGGAAAAATGTTCTGACTGGCTTATAGATAACAAACTTTCTTAACATCTAGGTAAAACAGAATGTATGCTTTTTGGTCCTCCTAAAAAGGTTAATAATGTTTCAAATTTCAGAGTGAAATGTTACAATCATGTTATTGATTCTACAGATTCTGTCAAATATCTTGGTGTATATATAGATAAATACTTAAATTGTGAACAGATTGTATCTAAACAAAGTCAATGGTAGACTGAGATTTTTATATAGAAACAGCAAGTGCTTTGACACGAGAACAAGACTGACCCTCACCACGGCATTAATACAATGCTATTTTGATAACTCATGTTCGTTGAGGTATAGTAGTTAAGGGAAGGGGTTGTTAAAAAAGTTTTACAAAATAAGGTGGTGAGGTTCATTCTCAACCTCGGTCTAAGAAGCAGAGTAAATTGTGAATTATTAGAAAAGGTGAATATGTTGTTTGTGGCAGATAGAGTGTCTCAATTTAGAATAAATCATGTTTTAATATACTTCATTGAAAGGCTCCTGAATGTGCAAATTGTATTCCGCCATTTGTTGCCAAATGCCAATTGTTGACAAAAAACTGATAATTGTATTTTTAAATTTCTGTTGTGACAAATGTTCTCGCAATTTTGAAAATAAGTATTTGGTAGGAATGATAACCTTCAGAGAATTTTAGACACAAAATCAGGTGGTAAAACATTGTTTGGTCAGATTACAAACAACCAAAAATCATCTTGTTAATGAAATCACAGCTGATTTGACAATGTAAACATTGTGATGTGGATTAAAACGTCATCAGATTTGAACAATTCACATTTTAAGGAGCAGCTGTTTGTGATATGAATGAGTAGTCATTTAACAAAATTTAAAAATCAGTAGGTGTCAATAAAAATGTATACAATTTTAAATTCAAATTTAAACATAATATTATATTTGTTAATGTATATACATGTATGTGACACCTAATATATATACCCCTCATTTGAAGTACATGTAGATGTAACAGGAACAAGCACTTTTTAAGAACACAGACTTTTCATTAAGAGAGGGTACCCTGTACTTTTCCCCTTCTAAGCTACACAAAGGTACATTCAGAATTTTAAAAATTTTATATTTTTTATGAGAGAAAATGATGAAAAGTATCTGCTACAAAACCATTGGTACCTAAACTGCAAAATAAATAATGAAACCCTTGAGAACAACTCACCCACCAGGAGATAAGGGAAAGCACTTTAATAAGAACAAGCACTTTTTAAAAAAAATAGTAGCACGGTATTTTAAAGAACAGTTAACTCACCAGGAGTAATCAGAATAAGTACATGTAGTTTTAAAGAACACTTTACTCACCAGGAGTGATAAGAATTAGCACTTTTAAAGCTACATATTCATACTGATCAACATGTAACCTCCGTAACTGATCTGTTAAGTCTAACATTCTTTGTACAATGTCTTCACATCCCTCACTAATACCACGAGCTTTTTCCAAATCAACAGTTTTACCAAGTGGAAGAAATATTTCAGTTCTACTCTCAATTGATTTCATACAACAGTTGAATATAAGAAGCTCCGCCCAGCTGTTTTGCAGAAGTAGTATTTGGTCATCTGTCTGTAATATGAAAAGATAAACCCTGAATATCTCTAGTATTATGAATAATCACCTAGCTCAAGCCAAATATCTTTTTAGAAAGTTATTAGAAATCTAACTGACAGAATTTCCATAATAAAAAAGAATTAACAAAAAGAGGCACAGTTGAACCTGCCCTAACAGCACCTCAAACTAGCCGTCACTACTTTCATCCTGCCCATGGTTTTCCCTATATATTTTAATTCCATTCAGCGGCCACCACTCTAACTCGGTCAGTGGTCATCAGTTTATGTAAAAAAAATTGTCTTGTTCTACATTCAGAACTTAATTTAAATCTACAATTTGTTCACTGTAAACACCCAAGAAGTACAAAAAGAATTACTGGTGTTTAAATGATTAATCAATCAATTGGCCAGATTTAACTCACTAATAAAAACAAAAACACATGTATAGTTAAAGGAATAGTCCAATGGTGTTGAAATCTTCTCACTGATAGGTAATAATTAAATAACTTCTAAATCAGTTTGAGGCAAAACGTCTCAGTCAGATCTCTCGTCATACAACATGATCCCATAACAATACCTTCCTTTCTTTGGCTAAACAAAATGTATGCAAAGCAGATATGTGCATGCATTTCTATTCAAATTTTCACTTTGGACTCAGAAAATTGTAGCATTTGACCAAACCCCTTTTGAAAGATCATCCTCTTTTGAGAGGTCACTTTTACCATTCATCAACAGTGACCCCTTAATAGAGGTCACACTATCAGTAAATCAAATAATTCACTTGGATATAACAATTAAAAGAATTACATGCATCAAAGTCAATTTTTTTAACATGTACATGTATGTACATGTATTAGCTTTTCATATAAACAATACTACACTTAGTTTGCAAAGTGTTATGGTTTTACAAAATTTTTTTGGGGTACAAATTGTAAATAAAATGCTTCACAGATCGCAGCATGATACAACCCCAGTGGTCGAACCCAGAAGAGTAGGGACAAGTGCAGATACAATATAGTTTTCGACACACTTAAGCATAGGGAATAAGGATTCATTATGGATACAATATAGCACAAAACTTCAAATTCCATTAAAAAAAATTTAAAATCCAGACCAAAAATTAAAAAGTTCATTTTTTGGGGTGTGGCCCCTTTGATCATTATAACTCAAAAACCTTAAAGATATCTGAAATCTCATGGATTTTCAGAAGGAATCAAAAAAAAAAAAATTCAAAATCAGGCCAAAAATTAAAAAAAACAGAATTTTTGAGATGTGGCCCCTTTGACTCCGTAAAACTCAAAAACAGTTAGAAGTATATGAAATCTGAAAAACTCAGACATGGATTTTCATAAGGTATCCAATAGAAAAAAAATTGGAAATAGGACCAAAATTTTTAAAATATTTAAGTTTTTGTCTGGACATTTTCTGCCCCACTTTTTGGCCTCTTATTTCTAAAGTTCAAGTCTTTACCCCCAATGTCAATATAAGTCTGACGATTGTGGTATAAAATTTTGTTGAAGAATATCATCGACAGTCCTATGCTTTTACTGGAGTTACATAGTTGAATTGAATGAAATATGTGTATTAGACCCCTTTTTGGTCCCTATTTCTATAACGGTTGGGCTATATGCTCCAAAATCAATACATTAGACCAACCTTCCCTTTGTGGTTTATAAACTTGTTAAATAATTTTATAAAGATCAACCAACTAAAACTCAAGTTATCCCATACAAAACCCAGTGTCTCTGGGCAACGACGACAACGACACAGACGACAGTGCCATACCAATATACAACCTCAAATATAAGAAGAAATGCCTCAATCTTAATTTTCATCAGAATATAGATTTTTCAGCCATAAGTACTAGGTCCAAACTTAACAAGTGGATTAATTTTTCTATAACAGAACCATTTTCTGGCACTTAGCACATGTACATTTTTGTACAATCCATTGAAAATTCAATTTGATAACAAATCTTACTGATATTGCACTGAACTGAGGCAGATTCCTGGCCCATCTCACTAATTTATACAACCGCACTTCAGCAATTTGCAAAAATGTCAAGAAAAAGTTCTGGTCACCCTCAGCCAACTTTTCAGGGAGGTCAGAACTTGTTTCATCCTCGGATAATAAAGATTCCATATTCATTACTTCTGTAAGAACAGGAGGGACAACAGGAGTAACAATTTCTGTAGGTTTTGTTGCTGTTCGTTGAAGAGCATTCACCAGTTGACTCCCTGAGATTGTCCCTCCTGATGGGAGTTTAAGCTCCATTGTGTGTAATTGTTTTATATAATCAGGTTGCAGTTTTTTCGGTTTAGGAGTTATTTTTTTGTCAAGGAATGTTTTGCTGGGGCGTCCATGTGGAGAACATCCATCATAACAGCTTCTACCACCACGAGTCCTATCTAATCTGACAGCTGAAAATAAAATAATATACATTAACTTGTGTACTACATTAAGTGTATGTCAGGTGAATACCTTTATCATTATAGTACATTCAGAGATCAACATGAACTAAGTGCTAAAAATGAAAACTTTGTCCATCTTTTTACTAGAATGGGTACTACAGGGATGATTTTACAAGGTCAACAAATAAAGTGGATATTTCAAAATCAGAAACAAATATACAAATAAATGAATCGTAACGGTTAAATTCGGATTTGAAATAGCTGAAATCCACTAAAAAAGCAGAAAAAAATCATCCCTGGTACTATAACCAAGTTTTGCTAAAAAATGCCTAAGTTTCAACCGCTGTCATTTTTATAATTGTTGCCTCAACATAAATTCCAGGCAACATGCATATCTCCATGTGGTAATCTAACACCACATTAAGTTTCATAATAATCCTTTGAATCGTTGAGGAGTTGCAGACAATGCATCAGACCAAGTTTTGCTGAAAAAAGCCGAAGTTCCAACAGCCATCATTTCTACGTTTTTGTCTAAACATAAACCCTGACAGTATGCAAACATCCACATGGTTATATTACATCCTACAAAATTTCATAACAAAGTTCCTAGCAGCTAAAAAAAAGTTGTACAGGGTGAAACCTATATACACCCAAATAAAAATTGTGATTATTTTTGCAACTGGAAAAGATAATTTCAGATCATCAACTGAATGAAGATTTATAGGTGTACTTCGGGGAATTATATTCAAAGGGAAATAACTCTAAACAAATTGAAAATTCTCTAGTTAGTTGTACAATGTATATGCATAACTACAAACAGTGTCCTATCTACGCACCAAAGTTTCTGAATTTCTGTTTGATAGTTTGAGAGAAGTTGCTTTAGTCCAGTACTTCTGCTGAATACACGTAAGTTCAAAGAGGTGCTCTAACTTACTAAGAGGGATCATACAACAACATATTGGCTATTTTCTATATAATTTTCATAAAACTCAGTTTATTGATGTAAGATGGGTTGTTAGGATAAAATAAGGACTGACTGTCAGATATGTCAAAAATGTTACTTGTAAACCCTCTTTGTGTGGAGTATAATAAATTCTGTTCAGATTATTTATTTCCCTTAATTATATTTTACTATATAAACACACATTCAAAGACAAGTAAAAAAAGTAAAAAAAAACCGGTTTGATTCATCAACCTTAAATTTCAATGAGGTCCCTGCAGTGTTTAAATTTCCAAACAAAACAAACAGTTTTATGTCAGTATACTTATATTTATGTACATGTGTTGAAAATTTCACTTCTGGTATCAAGATTTACATTGTAAAGTACATGTACATGTACAATATACCTTTGAAAATGAATGAAATCATGGGAATTCCCATGCATGTAGGTCATATGACCACAGTCTACTTATTTCAAGTATGAAAATGCCAACTGGCACATGATATTTAGTAGAAGGACAACTTGGGAGTACAGCAAACTTGCAAAAAAATCAAAAATCAAAACTTGTAAATTCCTAAAAATTAAATGGCTCTTCCTTGTCCCCTTCACATTTTTTTTCTCAAACAGTTTATCAAATAATGATTGACCTTGCAATTTTATACATAGTACTGCAAGTGAAAAGATTCCTACCCTTATTGCACTTTTTCCTTAAGCTTTTTTGTGAAATCAAGGCCTTTTTAATTTATTTCTTTATGTTCATTTTTAGTCAAATATTTTTATGCTCTTGCTTTGTTTTACATTTTTGGTGATCAGAATTCCCTGTTGCATTTCAAATTTCAGTATGCCACTTTTTCAATCTTAGCATACATTGTATCTAATTTCAATCCTACAAGATAATAAAAAAACATTATTTATACCTTCTGTTTTCATTCCTACAGACAGACATTTGGAAAAACGACAAGCTGGACACTTTTTTCTATTATTTCTCATCACATCACAATCAGCATTCCTGTGACATTGGAATGCCTTTTTGTTCTGAACTGTTCTCTTGAAGAAACCTTTACAGCTCTCACATGTGTATATTCCATAGTGGTATCCTGAAAATACACAACACACAAATGCACATTTACCTGTGTACAATCTGTCCTGCTTTAAACACACATTACACATGTACCTGTGTGGAATCTGTCCTGCTTTAAACACACATTACACATGTACTTGTGTAGTAGCTGTCCTGCTTTAAACACACATTACACATGTACCTGTGTAGAATCTGTCCTGCTTTGAACACACATTACACAAGTACCAAGGAATTCTATGACCTAAAAATGAAAGTCCCATAATTCTGAAATTAAAAATGTCCAAACAGGGCCCATGAAGACATACATGTAGATGACAAGAAGCTTCAGAAAATTCTGTTTGAAAAACAACAACTGACATCTTTGTTCATGTAATCTATTACTGAAGCTTTTGCCTGTCAAAGACAAATGGGAGAAGTGAGCATTAACAACAAGTTGCAACTTGATACAACTACTGTAAACCGATGGGGCAAGTACATGTATATGTACATGTTGACACTACAAAATTTACATTAAGGTTTTAACACATCTCTGCATTCAAGTTTATTTTTGCAAAAGCATGTTTCTCCTGTCCCACAAACTGTTCTGAGCAGAAATGAAAGCTACATGTATGCAGATAAAGAAATGGTTTCCTAATTTTAGATTATTTTCGGTATGAATTTCTATTGGCAAGTTTTATCATAATATCTTTCTTGGATATTGTAAAGGTCGTTACAATTATTATATAATAACCCGAATAATTTTCCTAATGGAGCTGTGCTGACAAGGCAATTCATCAGGATTTTTGGCAAATGTCTAAGTTCAAAGGGACATAACTCCTACAAAAATTTGGGGATCAAAATTTCTTGGTTATATGCACAACTATATTTGATGTTCTTACAACATACCACTTTTCCTAAAATTCAGTTCAATAGTTTGAGAGGAGTTGCGCTGACACAGTTATTGATGAGGATTTTTGGCAAAGTTCAAAGGGGCATAACTCCTATAAAAATTAAGGGGTCAACATTTCCTGGTAATATGCACAACTACATATGATGTTCTTGCAACATACCAAGTTTCGTAAAATTCGGTTCAGTAGTTTGAGAGGAGTTGCACTGACAAACTTTGTTACGGACACAAGGACAGACAGACGGACAAGCCAAAAACAAAACATGTATGTCTCCTGGCAAAAGTGGGAGGGACACAATGAGATATTGAATAAATATAGGAAAATGCTAAGGTCCCCATTACTTAGAGAGCTAAAAATGGAATTTGACACTTATCATGCTCACGTGTAGACACTTGCTGATATGTAGACAAACCAATAAAAACTTCTTTTTAAAATGTGACCAAATTTCAAACAAGAGCTACCTCTCTTACATGATGTATGTAACCTAATTTGACATGCAGTATGTGGCCATCAAAAGTAAATAGAAATGGACTACTATACCTTTTTAAGTAAAAAACTGAAAATCTACCAAAATTGTAACTGAACAATAACATTAGGCATCGAATAAACCTTAATTTCAATTTTTTTTTAAATTAAGCAAAGTTGAGAAATATGTAATTATAGACTCTTTATACTTCCATGTGGACCAATTCAAAAATGGTGACAAAATATTATGATTAAATTCAACATATTAAAGAACCCAATTATACATGTATTGTACCTGACACCTGGTCTCCACACACTGGACATGGGTCTGTCACAGGGGGAGGGGGAACAACTGAAACACCTATTCCAGGATTTCCTTCAGCCTTCTCAGCAGTACTTGCATACGTCAGAGAATCAGATATGACCAACTCTCCTTTGTCATTGTATCTAGCCTGCTTGATTAAGTCTTCACATCTGGACTGATCAGAACCTGATTCTGTATCTTGCTGCACAATATACCTTTGGCCGCTTTGGTCAATCACAACATTTAAAGCTGAACCAGCATCAGAAACAACAATATCATTAGCTGGTGATGGAACAGTTATATTGTTAGTGGTTACTTGCTGATTGTTGTAGCACATAAAAATCTGATCATTGTTCATAGTGCTTATAATACTAGGAGTAGCTTGCACTGTAGATTCATTATTGAAATTTTTATTCAGTTCTGTAGGTACATGTATATCTGTAGAGTTTACATTTACACTATCTGAAGACTTGGACTGAGTTGCTGCAACATTTGACAAGAAATTTATCATTGATGAGTTTGTGGCTGGTTCTGTATTTGCTGAAAATGTGGTCTCTGGTTCAAGATTTTGAGCAATGTTCTGCTGAGCTTGTTGAGCAAGTTTGAGGGCTATGATTTGACGAATGTCCTCTGCAGTAATTGTTCTTTGTATGCCCTGACCAGACAGTCGCTGCTGTACTGAATTCACAATGTCAGGCAGAAGCTGTGTCATGTCTGCAGTAAGTCCTGAGTCTTCTTGAGAACTGTCATCATGATTTTCTATCATTTCCTGTTTAATAAATGCCGGATCCATAGCATTTGTTATAGGTCTTTCTTTGGAAGATATTTTCTGACTAATTGCTTGCAATAAAAATGGGGATATCCCCAGCTCAGTTGAAACATTCATACCTATTTAAAAAAAAAACAAAACAAAATCAATTGCATAATTCTTATACTTCATTACCAATAAAATTTGGTTTTGCCTACTCAAAAATAGTTCATGCAACTACATTGTACATGTATATTGGCTGAATACATACAGAACTAGCCCCGTGCAGGTCCAGGTCTTAAAAGAATAGGCCTGCAGCAGCGCTAAGCTTGTCGTAAAAGGCGACTAAATAGTGCTCAGAACCCTAGCCACTAGGGTGCTCTGCCCACAGAGCAACTGGGATGTGTACCCCAGGTGGTGGAATGGGGTACCCCTAGCGTGTTACATGCTGGGTTTGTCAGGCTATACTACAGAAAACCTGACCGCAAACCATAGTGGTGCACCGTGTTGGGAAAGATGCCACGTTCCTCGCACGTTAAAGAACCCTACTGTGGTATTCTCCCAGAGTAGGAACCATAGGAGGCTAAATTGCCCAACCCTACCCACCTCTCTCTATTTCCAGTGGCAATCAAAATTTGTCGACCCCATTGTCCTTGTGTCCCATCCCTTTTTCATTTCATGATCATTTCATGTTCATTTTATCATCAATTTCATGTTCATCGTCTGAATATAGCTGAAATACTGCTGCTTGGACGTTAAACCCCAACAAACAAACAAACAAACATACAGAACTAAGGCAAACCAACTGACCTTAAAGATTTTTCACAAAAAATCAGAATTTTCAAATATCAGTACGTTTTGGTGAGCTGTATTCTCAGCAACAGATCTTATGTACAAAATGTGTATGTACACCAGCTGGTATATGTGTATGTAGAATCAAGTGAACCTTGCAGTAAATGATAAAAATAAGGTAGCATGCCTGATGGTGTGATAAACTGTTTTATTGTTATTTATTAGTAATGTCCTATGACAACTTTAATTGTATTGATGCATGTAAGTCTAATGTAAGTGTTATCAAGTTAGAATTAAAAGTTGTAATTACTCTATTTACTGCAATACAGGATTTCCAAGATCGATCGCTCTCTGCGAAGGTAGGAAAAGACATTTCTGGTAATGTTTTGTTAGGCATAGTTCAAACACACTTGAGGCTCTAGAGAGCCTAAATCGCTCACCTGGTCAAAAATAGTCTTTATAGCTTTCTAAAGCTGGACTCTTGACCTTACCCTACAATTGTCACAAGAATCATTTAATACAGAAATCTAAGTTATCCATCAAGTTTTCATACCATAAAATAAATCTCTAATTGTTATTTTTTCTCTTCGAAGGCAAAAACTCAAACATTGAGCAACAAATCTTTACGAAAATTTAAGCAAAGATGTAGGTTGGTCTTACCATGTTGATCAATTTTCCCCCAAGAAAATTAAGCTACACCCTTCGGTTTTCAACTTGTTTCAACAAATCGTCAATTTTTATTAGTGGTGGCCATGTTTTCCACAGACAAAAAAATTGTTTAGGTTATCCTAACAAACATTCATAAAATGTTTGGTTACCATCCATCCTACAAGTACAAGTTATCTATGAGGAAATTTGTTTAAAAAATCAATTTCCAGACCCATAACTCATTCATTTGTCAATGGATCCTTTTGAAAATTCTGGCATTCATGTACATGTAGGTAATCCAATCATGCTGAACAATACTACTCCCTGCCAGATTTTAGCTAAACCCAACTGTTTTTGAGTTATTTGCATAATTCCACAATTTGACACCTATGGTCTATTTGAAGTAACAGCAGCCATGTTTTTTGCCAGATCAAAAATCCCCACACAAGGACTGCTTAACATGTTCTACGTAACATTGATGCAAAGTTTTGTTTAAATCAATCCAGTGGTTTTAGAGGAGAAGATTATTAAAGTTGGAAATGTAAAATTCTGGAAAAAAAACATTTTAGGATCCACAACTCATTCATTCATCAACAGATCTTATCTGAAATTTCAGCATAGGTCCAGCCCGTCAAACTGAACAATTTTACCCTCACCAGATTTTAGCTAAACCCAACTATTTTTGAGTTATTTGCATAATTCTATAATTTGACCCCTATGCTCTATTTTTAGTAATGGCAACCATGTTTTTTGCCAGATCAAAAATCCCCACAAGGTTTGTTAAAAATACCCTAACGAACATTCATGCAAAGGTTGGTTACAATCTATTGAGTAGTTTCAGAGGAGATGTTTGAAAAAATTGATAGACAACGACGACCGACACATAGTTATGGCAATTGCTCTCATGGCCTTTTGGCCTGGTGAGCTAAAAATGTGAATATTTTGTTGTTAGTTGTCTTTCTACCTTCTGCAATGAAATTTTGCACAGCACACCAAAATTTTGAAAGGGTGTCAATATTGTTTGTTTAGGTTGATATTTTTTGTTTTACAGTTTTTTTTTTCGTTTTTTTTATGCTGATGATTTTATTAAAGTTGTTCAAATGTATAAATGATTTAATTTTCTAAGTTAGAATTATCAAATGAAAAATAAGTTGCACAAAAATGAAATACTTATATAAGAATATTTAAATATTTATCAATTAAAAATTAGCAAGTTTCAATAATCTAATGATTGAGATCACCTAGTACATTGTACATCAATTTTAAGTAATCTAAAGTATTCTTAATGATTTCAATTCTTAATCAATTTCAAATAAATGATTATTTGAATAGGAATTGAAATAAGATAAACATCATTTTGAAATAATTTGCCATAAATAATGAAATGTTTAAATTCTCACATAAAAATATTTCTCTTTAAATAGACTAAAAAAATATTCGATAAAGTTATTTTTGTCCAGTACTATATATTTTTTTTTTCAATAAATCCAATACTAGCATATTTCTATTTATTTATTGGAAATGTATTGTATCCCATATGGCTCCCCATACTTGTTTCATCTCTGAACCGGATATGCACGGATTTGGGGTACGACAACAATAATAGTGGGTGATTGACATTCAACTTTCAGTCACTGGTGTAATGATTAAATAAAGCCATGCACATAACATAATTTACTGAAGTGAAACATAGAATGTCTGAATTTTATTTTTATGAACAATAATAGCGCCGTCTGGTCAAATTGATAATTTGATCAGAGGAATATTATTTTGACCAACGGAATGGGGGTACCCCGGTATACATGTACATAAAATACAAAGTTGCACTTTTCCACACAGGACCTATTATTGTTATGTCATGCGCACTTTCCAAAAATCCTGGGGAGAACACTGAATAATGTAGCCCATGGTACAGAAAGTCATGCAAATTTATGGTTGAGACATCAGATATAAAAACAGTGGTGCATTATAAACTAACTCAAATGTTAACTTGGCCCTGATCTTCATAGGCAAAGCCTAAAATCATGTTGTTAAGCGCATAATGGATTCAAGAAATTTAAGTGCATGCATGTTATGTATCACATGCACCATAACGTAATTTGTATACACATGGACGTCATGGTCATGGACATGGTACTGTTGAGTATTGCATTGTTTGTAAACATAAAATTTGCAATGAAATTACAAAATATGCAACATCGAGGATGCCATTATTTTCAAAATAAGAACACTTTTCTTATGAAACGACATTGCAACATACTTCAAACTTGGAACAATTTGCATTCGCTCTTTGAAAGACTTCTCAACTTTCGGTTTCAGCGAAGATGTTCGTTTCCTTGATCTGGCCATGACCTTGGTCTTGCACAACGTCCTTCACAGTTCTCTTTGTTCCACCACGCCCCTTTTTCTAGTATCAGTTCGTAATTTACAGATATAATTCTATTTTCAATGGTCAAACACAACAAAACAACACAAAATGTGACAATTATAGGAAGGTTTTCACTATGGCTGCCGTTTTGACCTAGAAAAATTACAAAGAGGCTTAAAAGGCTTTGTTTGGAGATTATTTTGTCCGCGAAGTATAAAGAGTTATGTCCCCATTAGACTGGTTCCCGACCGCAATATTCAGTATGTTACACATGTACAGGTACCAGTATCGTATTGCATATCCCTGAGCGGGTGTACGCAAAACATGGATGCTATAAAAATATAGTGCATTTTCTTTTTGCCTCTCTACAAACTAATATTTTGTCAAAAGATATGAACAATGACTTATAAAATAGAGCAAACATCACACTGTAAGATGAAGAACTTTTTAAAAAGAAAATCTAACATAATATCATAAAAATGTTCCACTGAAAAGGTTGGTTTGGTGAGTGCAAAACGAAAGTGAAAGTAGGGAAAATGGCTATTTATAGTTCGAGACTACTTTTCTGTCCGATCTTCGTGGACTCACCCTATTTTCTTTGCGGGAAATTATTTTTTCACATGTCCTTAGAAATGCTACATAAGTGAAAGTTTTATTGAATCAATTTACATATTTTTTAAAAAATCCTAAAAATATGCACTTCACTATAGAAGTCTATGGGAAAGTTAATACGATACTGAGACCTACAAACTTTGCTTGCGGGGGGGGGTGTATACCAATACTAATCTTAAATAAATATTGTGATTTTTTGGTGTGTTGAACACGTGTTTCAAGGAGTAACTTCTCGTCAGCCCCCAGCATTAGAAACAAAAAACAATGGAGGATCAAGATCCAAAATGAATAAATGAATATAGTGTACAAGTAACACTCATAAACACAAGTCGAATCAAGCACCGAGAAATTTCACAATGTGTAATATAAGGAATGGTGCTCTGTGTTTTAGAAGTTTGAATTGTTTAATACTACCAGTTTCGGTTAACAAACTACTGAGCTAGTGAGTGCCAAATTAAGGTGTGGTGACGAATTGTGTGATGCGCAACATTTATACAAGTGGATGTCTCAGCTGTAGCCGAAATTCGTGAATCTGTAAAGACTAGAAACTTTATATGCAACCTACTAGAAACTGGGTGTTTTAAATTGTATAGTTCTTATATAAAGGACAGATTTTTTTTTATTAAATTGATTATCTCATAACAAATAGCGATAAACCTACACTTAATCTTCATAACATAACAATAATATATTTGTAGCTGATACATGCAAGTGAAATCAAGGATACATGTAACCACAGTTAAAGGGATATACAAAACTCTTCATTCAAAAAGAAACGAGTACATAGTAACGACCAGTTGCTTATAGGAAAGAAAGCAGACGAGTGCAATTTAGCGACACTGACTGTAAGTATATATATTAATGCTTCTTTCCAGAAGGTTTAAAAGACACAATTTTCCTAAAATGAAAATTTGAAGGAGAGTTATACTAAAGCTGTTTTTAAGTGATTCTGGTTCAGGTCTTACATAAATTATAACAACCTTAGCGAACATATCAAAAAGCGCGCCATTTGTCCCGCCATTTCAACAAAGTTTATCAATTGACCATATATTTTTATATTCTTACTCTGAGGTAAATGCGACTCTCTATCATCTGTTAAAATTTAAATGAGTTATTATTGGTCATTTCTTTGCGATCAAGTATTTTGATTACTTTGAGATGGTAACAAAAATGACAGGAACTATCAGTCATTTAATTCATTGAGAGTTAATTGTGTTGTGTTACACTTGTCATGCCACACTCAGAACTACCTGCGTTTTTCTGAAAAGGTGTCCTGAAAAAAAATATACAGGCTAAACTATTTATTTTGTAGATTAAAAAAACACCGACCATTTTAAAATACTGAAAGGGGGGCTGGGATTATTCTTTAAAAATTTGATCATAAACAAGTTTTTTTTACTCCGCATGAATGGACAGAAAAATTTGATTCAATATTTCCGCCATCACTTAATAATATAGAATTTAAAATTCTAATTCTTGCAACAAACTCCTAGGCCCTTCCTCGAGAAGAAAAAAAAAAATAGCTTGGAAGCACTTAACGCCACATTCCAGTTTTCGGAGCTTCCCATACACACTTCGGTATTTTCGTATCTTCTTCACTAAAAAGCGTCTATTATATGGTCTTCATAATTACTTAGATGCAGATTCTTTTTTTTTTTCGTTTCCGACATGACATAGGAAAGACGCCGGTCTCACTGATTAGTGACAAGAAGTATAAAAAAGTGCCAAAAAGTGACAATAACCATCTTGTCTAGAAAAGGCGACAAGAGGGGAAATAGCGACAAGACTTTTAAATATAGTTATTACATGCATCTATATATTCAACTTCGTCCACTTACGGTTAAACCTGCTTCATATCATTATACTAAAAATCGAAATCGAAATGAGAATCGCTCATCATAAAAATTGAAAGCCTACTAAAACTTATCATAATTTTTAATACGGTGTACATGTACAATAAAAAAAATATCATGGACATTAAAACTCGGTATCGGCCGATTCAGTATGCAGGAGCGGATCCAAGGATGGACTTTTCGGGCGTACGCCCCCCCCCCCAATAATTGGGAAGGAAAAATATGTTTGCATGATATCTTGATTTTTTACAATTTCTACGTCCATTTTTATTTTGCCGCGCTTCGCTCAGCATTAAATATTATTAACGCCCTATACCTGAAATCCTGGATCCGCCCCAGGGTATGAAATCTAACAATGCATAATTCAGATCAGAGCAGTTTGGATAGTATAATAAGGACACGATTGCAAAGGATATTAAAAGGACAGAGAAATAACAGTAAATAAAACTCAATATCAAACACCGATTTGATAATAATGAAAAACCAACAAAGTCCGGTATGGGAATTCGATATTTTTACAGTCAACACACCCAGATATTCATGATCACCTATTTAAAAAATTATCGTCATTATCATCAACAAAATAATGTTTTAACAGTGTCATAAGCAGGAAAAGGGGAAGGGAAAATTCTTCAAGCAAATAATTTGCAAATCTGAGTGAGCGATGCCGTAAAAAGCGACTGAGTTTGTATCGGAATCAGTTTTCAAATTGACGTAATATATGTAATTCATGTTCGTTGTACTGGTTGATACAACTCGTGCCAAGTTGAGCAGTGTAACCGCAGTGGTTGAGTTGGGTAAACTTAAATGTTATATATATACCAGTTTTATCCCTCGCATTGTGATACTTTTAATGCAATTTGCATTATTAAGCATTTCATAGTATAACCAAAACCTCAGTTATTTATCGTTGTCTTGATACCTTCCATTTAATTCATTTTAGTATTTGGTGGTTATGCCTCCTTTACGTGGTATAAATGTCAATAATAAGTGAGTTTCACTTAAACACACATGCAAGATTATAAACATTTGTAAAAAAAAATAACAAACAATATATGTAGGAAACAAAATTAAAAATACATAAAAAACGTCAAACTACTTTCGAACATGGACCGAATGTTAGGGATATCTAGAGTCGGGTGCCTAAGAATACTTCCTGTAGTTTGTTTTTTAAACAAAATGGTGCAAACAATATGACGAATTAAATTAACTTTTAAGTGAGAAGTTTTGGCAAAAATAGTATGGGGTTCGCTACCGCTGCACATGTTTATATTTTGTTTCTGGTGATGGGAACAAGAGTATCTTTTCGTGAGCTTAGTTCGCAATTGTTTTTCTTGTTTTAGTATCACAGACGAGTGACTTTAAAAAAACGACGCGTAGTTTTCGACTTTTTGCACCCACCTTACGCACAACTGATTTTATCGTAAACATAATCTTTGACTTTTATCGAACGCTAAAAAATCGTGCCGTAGTTTTTTAATGCAATGGACGTTTTTTTTGAGGATCATGGGTGTTTATGAAAATTATAGTACTATGTTGAATATGCTTTCATTATTATGAGCTGAATTTATTTATATGTAGGCGCGTAATTTTCTATGTGGGTACGTAATTTTTGCCATACGTTGTTGTTATCCTAACACAAAGAGCATCGATAAAAAGAACGAGTTTTCTTCTTGGTTTAAAGTAAAAACTGACGTCGAAAAGTTTAGATTTTTAAATGAAAATCCTCATTTAACCGGTCTTTTTTTCATCTGATTAAGGTAAATGGGTGATCAGTGAACATAAGTACACTATTCGATGCATATCATTTTATTAGTAACCATATAAGAGTCGTGAAATAGTTTCGCTTATTTTTTTTTATTGCGCTCCCGCCCTGTTTTCCGCTTCCGCAGTATTCAGAAAGGTTTATTTTACTACAAATGTCCTTGCAAATGTTTTATTCAATCTAACTTGGCTGTGTGTGTGTGTGTGTGTGTCATGATATATTATACATAATTTTAAACGGCCTTGGAATGCATTTCAACATTTTTTTTACAATAAACAGTGCTCTGTTACAGGTAGTAAATTCTCGCCAATTTTATAAGTAAATACCAAATACACCAAGTGTATACATGAAATAAAATTCATCATTATTCATGAATTGTCTTTATTTCAGAGGTAAAGGTTTAACTAGACAATTTACATTGGTTGGTGATTATACAATTGTACTTGAATTTATTTCTGTTGTAACACGCTTTATGATTGGATGAAAACTTCATAGACAAAATTGTGTGATGTGACTATGACGTCTTCAACCTTTTTGTAATATTGATTTACTTATTAAATTTTGATATTGAAATCAAATTATAAGGAATGACTGTTATATTCTTTGGTCTATTTGAAATAACCCCAATACTTGATGTTAGTTCATAATAGACCTAAAACATAACAGATCATTCCTTCAAAGTCCCTCATTAGCTGATTACAACATGGGTGCTAATTTTACGGCTTTACAAAATATCAAAGTACTCATGTACTGAATCAATTCATATCGATCGTTTGCATTTTTAAACCCCAAATAATCGTCAAATTGCAAAAACATGGAATAAAAGGAAAGTACGGGGGTCGAATTCAAACGTATTTCAACACAAACTTATTGTTATAAATGGTTAATATTGATCTTTTTGTATTATTTTTAAATTCACCATTCTGTTTATGAATGACATTAAAACACATATACACACATACAAATTCACGATGCATCGTACCAGTGCCCCAGTTTGCGTTATATTCAGTTTCGATATCGGTTTACATGGAACACCTAGATGAATGAACACAAAGTTCTCCTACTCAGTGCATAAATGAACTACAAACTACTATTTGGCCAATCTCAGTTTTTAAATTTTCAGGTCGAAATTCAATTTATCGACCTCCAGGTCAAAACTTGAGCCATAATCATTGAAATAAATCATATCGTAAGATACATGATCCTCTCAACTATATAGCTACATTTCTCAGTTGGTAAGCTTAATAGCTCAAGTGCTACATGTTATTCCATAGACACTTATGTGTCACGAAAAAGCGCTCAGTTTCTGGATACATAGTTCCAAAGACACGCACATTAACATACCCATAAACGATAAAGCCTTAGAAAATAATTTCAACAATGGTGTCTAGTGCAGGAACATTAGCCATCTACCTGCAGCTATATTATAATAACATACACATGGTCAAAATAGTCAAATAGATTAAGAATGATTAATAAAAAAGCAATAACACCACACCAAAAAACGACACAATTCCCGAGAAATGCGTTATCGAAATTTCTATGCCATCGTCTTTGCAAGATTTCATTTTTATTTGTCATCTCCGGGCTTCCGATGTCACGAGGCGGTAACCGTAATAAAAATACACGATACAATTGCTGATACGTCAGGATGGTTTCGGGGGGTTTTGCTACCCCTTTGTAAAAAAAATGGCATACCACATATAGATTCAAATGCAGTTAGATCTATTTTGTACGTATTTCTAGTATATCAAATTTGAGTCTATGTTTTTTACGACAATAAACAGCAAACTTTTTCAATTTTTTTTATCACTTTATGTCTGAAAATAACTTCTGTAAGAAAATTGTTTAAAAGTTTAACTGATTTGCTTAGCTAGTTTTTATATATTAAATTTTTTTTTTAAAGAAATTGCTTTAGTTTATTACATGTATATGGATTTTTACAGTTCAAATGTGATTTATAGTGTGTCGTAGGTCCACATTGGCCGGATGTCAGACTATTTTTACTTATATTGTTTTATGTTATTTTACATGTATATAGAATAATAATTATGATTATAATCTGATGTGTGACGCTTAAATAAAATAAATTATCATTACTTGATATGCTGATTAATTAGGATTGTACATTTGTATTAACAACGACCCAATTAAAAATAGTTGACTTCTAATCTCTAATTATCAGTACCTGTTTATTTCTTTGCAATCAGTCGTTCACTGTCGATATATTCAAGTTGTCTATTTATTTTTAGACGGATAATGTAGATAGAAATGAAAACCTGCTAGGCTATAAATTTTCGGAATGCTAAAGTTGTCTTCTCAAACTCTTCACGTTGATGTACTCCCAAACAGTTAGAGTGGAGAAACGCCCTCGGAAACACGTGGGGTCTGGGAGTAGGCCAGAGCGTCAACAGAGCAGCGCAGCCGCTAGTAGGACATGCTCTGACTGAGTTCTTCGGTCAGGTATCCCGAAGGCTGGGCTTCACTACCTCCAACTACTCACGGACATCTCCTAACACAATGCCCGCAAGGGGCGGTCGTGCGAGATCTGCAAGGATAGTCAAGGCCGTATAAACCACCAATCGGAAGTTGTCTTCTGATATTTCATGCGGGGCCTGGCGGATCCGAATATTTACAAAAAGGGGGCAGTGGATCCGACCAAGAAACTTACATAAAGATAGAAGTTCCATGCTATCATTAGCCACTCCATTTTTTTTTCGGCCAAATGTCTTTTAAAAGGGTAGCATACCCCCACCCCGAAACCATCACATACTGTGTCGTGTATTTTTGTTATGGTTACCGCCAAATAACATCGGAAGCCCGGAGATGACGAATAAAAATGAAATTTTGCTTAACGATGGCATTGGAATTTCGATAATGCATTTCTGGGGAATGGTGTCAGTCTGTGGTCTGGTGATATTGCTTTTTTTGTGAGAGTAATCAAGGGAACCAAGATTCTAGTGGAAATCAAAAGAATGCAATCCCGGGACAAAAACCAGAGATGGAAGAGCAACCAAGGGAACCAAGGTTATAGCAGCAAGAATGGAATCCAGGGACAAACACCAGACATGGAAAACAGACATACACAACAAAGAACATGAAGTAACTAAAATCATACATACAAAGTAACAAAAGCAAGTAAGCAACTCGGACTCCACTAAAAAACTGGGAGCATGGACCAGGTGCATCGGTATGGTAAGCGTCCTCTGCTTTTTTAGGTACACCCGCCGAGCTGCTCATAAAAAAGTCAAGTCCTGGGTAGACGAAAGAGGAAAGGAAAACTACGACACGTTGAACAAATCAGTTTTCATGGCGCAGATGGATACACTGTAACGATCCACGAGTTCATGAAGACGACCATCAAACTTATATAGTGATGACGTCAATCTTGTCGCAACATAACCCTGTTCCAGAAGCCTATTTGTTAGAGTTCTAGCGCGATACAAAAAGTCTGCGTAGTTTCGGCAACCTCTGGCATAACGTATGATATGAACACTCCATACGCAGAAGCTGAAGGGATGTTGCCACAGATGAAAGGAAAGTTGACAATTCTGAATGAAAAGTCATCACGTTTGTCGTAAAGTTTGGTCAATAGCTTTCCTATATCATCGATTTCTGAGTGTAGGACAAAATATGAGGCTGACTTAACAGAGTCTGTAGTATCCTTTATCTCAGGTTCTTTGGGGTAGATGCAATGTATCAAATCCCCTAAATTAGGATTGTTTAAAGATAATACGCTATCTATATAGCGAAAACTGAGTTTAAAGGATCTAGCTAAACGATATTCTTTCTTTCGGATCAGATCAGCAATAAACTCAGCATTATAAGAGTGAATGAATAGGTCAGCAGGTAGAGGAGCACAATTTGTTCCCATTGGAATGCCGACCGTTTGTTGAAAAACGCGTCCACCACACTGGACAAATGAGTTGTTGATTAAAAATTCAAGCATTTTGTAAACATCGTCTTCTGTATATTTCGAAGGTGATTTGGAATTATTTTTTACAAGGTATGAGGAATCTCTACCAAGAACTATATATTTGTATCCAGGTGTACCATCTTTTTTGAAAAAAAAACAACGATGTATAATGCTTTTAAGTCGGGATTTTAACTATGGGGAATAGAAGTATACAGTGTTGAAAAATCATAGGATTAATGCTATTATATTCTGATAAAAAATTTTTTGAATTTGTTAGGATCCACATTGAATTAATACAACCACGGGAGTTCCAAGTGTTGTGGTAGGACTTCAGACCCTCTTTAGGAATACAGTATATAGACGGTAAATCACAATCATCGTCCTTGGGAGTGAGACCAAAAAAGTCGATAGCACAGATTTATGGTTATCCACAATCTCTTCTTTGGAGAGTGTGGTAGCATTATAAGTCTTATCCCTGCTATTACTTTCTACGTCTACCTCTGATGATAAAACGGACAAACACAACAAGGAACATGAAGTAACTAAAATAATGCATACAAAGTAACAAAAGTAAATGAGCAACTCGGACTCCACTTAACACTGGGAGCATGGACCAGGTGCACCGGTAGGGTAAGCGTCCTCTGCTTTTCTCGAAACACCAACCAAGTTGCTCATAGAAAGTCAAGTCCGGGGTAGACGAAAGAGGAAAGGAAAACTATAATAATCATTCTATTGGCTATTTTGGTCACGTGTAAATATAATAGAGCTAGCTGCAGGTGCTCTAGGGCCTTAAAGGTGCATGGCTAGTGTTGTCTGCACCATACATAATTGTTTGAATTGTATTCTAAGACTTAAGCGTTTATGTTTATGTACGATGTCAGGAACTAGATGCCCAAGAAACTAAGCACTTTAATTGAAACATATGTGTCTATGCGATAACTTGTAGCACTTGAGCTGTAAAGCTGATACCAACTGAGGAATGTAGCTAGTTAAGGATTTATTTCAATTGTGGCGGCTTAAGTTCGAATGATTTCACAGACACCAGAACGGTGATATTGATATGTCGGGTTCAATATCCAACTACTGTGGCGGTAAATATCTACACTCAAGGAAGTGTCCAGCGTACGGAAGACATGTAACTATTGTCACAAACCATATTATTACACCGAAGTGTGTAGATCAAAGCAGCGCAGTTCGTCCAAAGGATTTAAACAGAGCAGGGGGATTGATCGTGTTGAAAATAAGGAAGATTCCTCTACAAGTTATTCTGATGATAATTACATATTTTGATTACGTGAAGAAATTAATAATGTGAGAATTGACCAACCGAAAACGCAAAACAAAACAGGGCCGGATGCAAGCACTTTGAAAAGAGGGGTGCCAGCCAAGGTTCATCAGAAAAAAAGGGGGTGCTAGGACATAATTTGCATTTGTTTTGTCTATTTTACAAATGAAAATGACAAATTTTCCAATAAAAAGGGAGGTGCCCCCCCCCCCCCCGAATCCGCCACTGCAAAATCAATAAATTCATGATCGAGTTGTTAATAGTTACAAGAAGCAGCATCAATGCCATTGAGTATATTAAAGTCAGTAATGTGTAAGCCAAAATTAAACAAAGCAAATTGCAAAGTGTTTGCTGATGGGTCAAACAAAAGTTTAAAGTTTATAACAGCGCCAGTGTATGTAGTGAAACGTCAATACGGAAATTTATTTTCTTATGCTACTTCTGTGGATTTGTGTGGAAAGGTACAGTGATACATTTCAAGGAATAGGCAAAATGAAAAATATGAAAAATAAAAATCACGTAGATGAAAGCATCAAGTCCTTAAGTCAACCACATCGAAGAATACCGCTTCACATGAGAAAACAAGTTGGGTCTGAGCTAGACCGACTAGAGAAGCTAGATATCATTGCGAATGTTGATAGACCTACACCGTGAATTCACGATTGTTGTGGCGGCGCAGAAACCTAAGTCTGAAAATGAAATAAGCCTGTGTGTAGATATAAGAGACTCAGAGCCCAACAAACATATAAACCGCGAGGAACGCATAACGCCATCAATTGTAGATATGGTTCTAGATCTTAATGGAGCTACTGTGTTTTTGAAATGTGGTTTAAAAATGGATATCATCAGTTAGAACTTGATAAACAATCCTGTAACATAACGGTCACGACGGTTTTGGTATTTCCTCAGCCGCGCAAATATTTCAAAACACACTTCTTAATGCCTTAAATGGGTTACAGGGAGTTGGCAATATTTCAGACGATATAATTTTGTTTGGCCGTATGAAAGACTGGAAAAGTTATTCATCCGCTTCAGGGAAAAGAACCTTACACGAAATAAATCGAAATGCGAGTTTAACAAAGACGGATTTGGGTTTTATGGACATGTCTTTACTGAAAAGGGGATTTCACCTGATCCCATAGACTTGCTACAAGTTCCTCTTTATTGTATATAACACAGGAAATCAGTGTAGTTTTCTAGCCATTACAAATTACTTTGGGAGATTTATTCAAAACACTTCCACCATTACTGAGCCATTACGCAGGCTAACAAAGAAATGATGTGAGTGGAACTGGTCAAATGAAGAGCAGAAATCGTTGGAGACATTGAAGTAGAAACTTCTTGCAGACACCGTTATAGTGTGCTTTAATCTAAAGAAAGAGATATTTCTAATAGTTAGTAAACAGATGTGCTGTTGATTGATATATCTAGTCTTATATATATATATATGTCTGAAAAATTCCCAACGATGCTAAAACTGTCAAATTTGCGAAGGAATTTTTTTAGTCGTTCCCTCCGCAGGACTCGAACTCGTACCGCCTGCACTAAGTCCAGCGCCGTAGACCACTCGGCCAGCTAGGCTATTTAAACATATAATTTTCGCTGGCCGGGTCATTCCTCCTCGTAGGATTAATCTAGGGCTGTAACTTAGTACACGATGTATGGTAGTACGGGACAGTTCATCTAGGTGTTATTATGTAGGATAGAGGATCAAATTAATGATGCATGTCACAACAAATCTATAATATACAACGTCTCAGAATGAGACGACTCTATTCGCTACACTGCTTTTGGATTTGAATTATCATTTTATGGCACACCATTTACCATCGGCAACGAATTTAGGAGATTCTCACAATAAATCAATAAAACACTGCTCTGGTGTGTACCATGTAGTACGTGTTGAAATTACTTCCTAAATATTCGAAAACATGCTGTGCATTAATCAGTATCACCACGTTGCAAATTATGTACGTGAACACTGGGAGTAAACACACAGAATATATGTTACATAAATCATTAGTTTCCCATCGAATTTAGAAATTTACTACACTACACGACACGACATGCTGTTCTACACAGTAACATTTGAACATGATGCCGTGACTCATATTATTGTGTATGTTGGAGTATTAAACGTAATTGTGTAAGTACTCAGTTTTTACGTTGTTCTTCTAAATGCAAACGATATTTTCATTATCTAATATATTATTTTCAAATCGATGTCGCCCCTCTTTTATCTTGCTTGCCAGTTAATTAGATTTCACCACTGATTATAATGATATTAGTTTATCTAATGTTTCGTACACATTGGATTGGGGGTATCCTTTTTGCGCCAGTGTATCAGTTGCGTCACACTTTCGATTGCATAGTGAAGTTAGGTAAAATTTCGAACATTTTGAAGAAAAAAATAAGTAAGAATTAGTAAAAAACCTCTCCTCCTTTATCTGGACTGGAAACAAGCTAACTTTATCTTACTTCAAAGTGTTATGTATTGGGTTAATTATGGGTCAGTAAATAGTAAATAGTAATAAGCTAGATCAGGATTAAGATTAATTTTAACAGTTAGATGCACAGACTTTCTCACGACCATCTGTTGATTTATCCCAGCATCACAGGACAAAGATCTTAAGTTTTATTTTGATAACATTTTATGACACTGTCCCCTGTTGAACATTACACTGGTTTAATTAATGCTTTTTACAAGTAAATATTTTGGTACGATTGGACTCATTGGCCAGAGTTCGAATTTTGAATTTTATATTTATAATTTGTGGGAGGAGGTTTTGGTGTGTTATTTTCTCTGCACCTTTTGTATCATCATGCTCCGCTCTTGTAACATCGAGCATTACCTATGTTATTTGTGAAATATTGTACCATCTATATAACATCATAAAAGCGATATATTTAGATCTGTGGATTAAATCTTGAAATAGTGGAATGCCCATTTGGTTGACATTTTTCCGGACTTATACTTTAATAATTGAACAACGTGTCCCCAGTTGTTCACAAAAGTCAATACACTTAGAAAGTACAATTGAATACGTGAAACCTAAAACAAAAAATACAGTAAAAAAATGAATTATTTAAATAAAGGGATAGAACTTTTAACTCGTCACACGTTTCTCGGTGACTTATTTCACCGTTCGCATGTAATTGTTAAAGAGTATTCAAGAGAACCAAGATTCTAGCGGATTCAATTTCGATAAGTTCTCTTTCCCTGAGTTATTTCTGCTTCTGATCTCAATGTTGATTATACTACTGCTTACCATACATGTACATGTTTCATAATTCTGGCGGAAAGATTTGTGGCGCAGTGCTACCTCTAAGAATATGTAATAGACCCAAAAAGCGCTTCCAATGCAGAATGCGATCATTTACAGTAACTTCTCACGGAGATCATAACCGACAAAATAACACAGGTTAAATTTCAACATTTAACCATATTTTTCAATACGACAGATTTACTATTAATTTCCTTCTGCAACGTGCACAACTTACTGTATGCACTTATTCACTTATTGATTTAAGCTTATTTATACCGGATTTCCCTAAGCATGATTTTATTGAGTTTGTTTATTCCTGCATAAGTTCGGAATACCATGTATTTAAGGAAGGTTCGCTTCCTCAGGATGCTCGCTGAATTTATTACCATGCCCAGCATTTTATCTTCATGAAGTTCGGAGGGTCATATGTCTACTGTTCGGTTCCAATACACACTCCTTGGTCTTTGTTGGGGTCATAAACCCACGGCATCAACTGGACACAAAGATGGTCACATATTCAGTGCTTTGTGTGGTTTTATATCAACTTCAAAGTACGCCATAGTTACATGTAATTAATCGTACAGGTACGGGGTATACGTCTTTCATTTGTGCAGAAAATATATTTTACACTGTAAAATCGAGGTCGAATTCGATAATTTTGTTAATTTTAATATCGAATATACGTTTTAGGGAAAGATTATTTGATGTATAAAATACTGTCACCTTTTTTTTCAAGTTTCATATTGCTTACATAGTGCAATCTATGATTGTTTTGTTTACCTCGTTAAGTAAAAGTACTAGTTAAAGAATTCTTATTATTTCAGAGAGGAAATGATAGGATATTCGACAGTACAGTTGAAATGTTGATCCGACTTAAATGTCGTCTGAGAACTCGTCGTCTGCTGACATTTTCCTTCTTCTTCATACTGTGGTTGACTTACCGGAAGTATGGACAACCTGTTAGGTTTGGATTTATTCATCATGCCGTTAACACAACGTGTGTCTTACCGGATTTAGACCCCTTTGACAAGTCTGTAAAGAAATATTTGTATGACCCAGACCCTATAGTGTGTGATCCATCTCCGTCTTTAGTGTATGTTGATTTTAATGGTGCTCTACAAATCAATACGACGCTGTTGAAAACGCCAAACCGGACAAATATACATTGCTCGTATCGCCATATTGAACGTAAGGGTGAAAATGATATTGATTTTGCGCCATTTGTTCATATTAAAGGTCCGGTTAAACTTTCGTCGGATCTTGTTCATGTGAAATGTAAGACTACAGTAGGGGTGATTTTTGATAAAATTCTCTTCAATGTTGATAGTGATTCTTTGCTTAAGCGAAAAGCTGTTGCAAAGGAATCAAATGAACGACTTAGTTTGTTTATATTTGGTTATGATTCTGTATCTCGCCTGGCTGCTCTCAGGAAGACACCGAAAACTATGGACTTTATCAAGTACAAACTTGGCGGTTTTACTTTTAATGGTTATACCATGATCGGTGGGTCAACTTACCCGAATTTAATTGCAGTGACTACTGGTAAAAAATCATCGGGTTCAGAACTCCCCAAACTTGACCTCAAAATGCAATATACAGATCAATATCCTTTCATTTGGAAAAACTTTTCTGGAAGGAATTATGTTACAATGTATAGTGAGGATTTTCCTGAAATCTCAATTTTTGCAAACAATATGGCTGGATTCAACAAACCACCTTGCGACCATTACACCAGAACTTACTATATCGCGCAAAAGAAAATGAATTTTTTACATACTAATATAGAATCGTTTAAGATCCTAATGTATCTAGAAGATAACCAATTTAAGCTTGGAAAATACTCACCTTTTTGCTATCAAAATAAACCCAAACACGTTCTTCACATGGACCATTACAAACAATTTCTAGACCGCTATAAAGGCTATGCAAAGTTCGCATTTTCTTGGCTTACGGAGTTATCTCATGACTATTATAATTTTTTTGGTCTGACAGATAATGATAACAAAGATTTCTTTAAATACATGAAAGATTCAGGGCACTTGCAAAATGCTGTTCTTGTATTCATGAGTGACCATGGTTCTAGAAATGATGAAATTCGCAATACAGCGGCAGGAAGAATTGAAGAGCGCATGCCTCTGCTCTCCATTGTTATACCAGAAACGTTACAGACACGGTATCCACATATCGTACAGAATTTGAAGGAAAATCAGAGACGTTTGACCTCACCATTTGATCTCTACGAAACTCTTGTCGATATATTGAATAATGATTTTAGTGAAAAATCCATCTTCCGCAAACGCCCGTATCCAAGGGGAATAAGTCTTTTCCGACGCATTCCAAAGGACAGAACCTGCAATGACGCAGGAATAGCTGAACATTATTGTGCATGTTACACTGCTGAAAAGGCAAATGTGACAAGTAAAAAGATCATGATGCTTGCCAACTTTGCAGTTAAGTCAGTTAATGCAAAACTTTCTCAAGTACAAGACGTTTGCTCAAAACTGAGCCTCCATAAAATTTTAGAGGCTCAGAAAATCCAATCGGGAATACGTCACAATGCACATCTAGATAGACAGACTATTTATAACCTTTTCTATCGCCCAGAAGAGCAAAAAGAGGAAAGATACCTTATTGTATTCCAAACTTTTCCTGGATTAGGTAAGTTTGAGGCAACTATCAGTTTTACAGACCTCAATGATAGCAACAGTTTTAAAATACTAGGAGATTTCAGTAGGACTAATAAATACAGAAATCAATCACACTGTGTTCATAGACAGCAATTCAAACATATTTGTTACTGTAAAGTACAAGGTTAGTGCCAAATCAATAATGAGGATACTAATATGCAACGCTATGTCGTGAAAATGCTTTTTCTCGATCCTTTTCTTTATTCACCAAAGTTTTTAATCATTGTGGTGATCAAAACGGTTAAATTACCACATGTGTTTTCTCGGTATTTTTATGAGTTTCATTTTTTTACATTTACATTTTGTCAAGTTCCTCTCCATTCTCGATAGTAAAATTTACCCTTACCCTCACATGTTGATCCAATATTTAATTGATGTTAAACTAAACCACTCATTCCACACTAGATACTTCCAGAAGGGAAACCCCTTTGCTCTATATGCGGATAGTTATTGTGTTCGATTGCACCACTAGTAGTATGGTAAAATTTCTGACAAACTGAAGTATGACTCCCAACCTCCTTTATCCGGAGTGGGAATACGGAGAAACCAAAAATACAGTCGAACTCATGAATTGTTTAAATAAAAGAGATGGAACTTTCCATTCAATACAAATTCGATCGTTTTCTCGGCGGCTTATTTCGCCGTTCGTATAATTATACCAATAGAAAAGTTCTCTTTTTTTCTGAGTTATGTTTGCTCCGGTGTTCTATACACGTTTCATACATGATTTATGGTATGATCAGTAGTACGTGATATGTACAGATAGACTTGTGCGAATGAGTTTCCAAACCTGGCGCTATTCAAACAAGTTGAAAATAGGTTTGTGGTGCAAATGATACCTCTAAAATAAGTCATTGTCATAAATGGAGGCTTCCTCTTCCAGAATATGTTTGTTTTTCACGGTCCATTATTTTACACTTTCATAGTATTTTACAATTTGCATTAAAATTTTGTATTTTTTTCAGCATAAATTGCAGGTGCCTTAGGTGAATCGATTCAGGCAGTTCATACCACTTTAAATGGTGAAATCAAATATTTTTTCTTGAATTTCATGTTTAAAATCGTACTTTTATTTCACATGGTTCCATTTCTTCAGTGAGTACTCCCGCAAGTAAAATGGCTCTAACGATTTCCAATCAAAACTTGGGTTAATACTCATATATCTGTTAAGATTTTACGGAAAGCGTTTCATTTATCTCATAGAAGTTCTAGAAAAATAAACTAGAACAAGTTTGAAAAAAAATGTAACGGTTTGTATTTTTTCTGTTACAAAATTGTATCCTCTTTTTAAAGTATATTTTAACTGTTTAATATTATACACCGCCATTTCTTGCCAACTGCTATTTACCTCTATCACATGAAGACTCAGATAGCTTTAATTAATACCATAATATTCTTGTTGCCATTTAAGGAAACTCAATCAGACAAAAAAGAGTAATTCCCAAATCGGTTTTCACGCCAATATTACAGTTATTAAGAATCCTACCATTGTCAAGAGATAAAGGAGAAACCATTGTATTATATAGCTGATAGGAGTGCTTTTTGTCTTGATTTTGTTTTCGGAGCTATTTCAATATATTGACTTTTTTGCATATACATTTGTGCATGTATAACTAACAGTGGCTGATTCATGGGAAGGCTGTGGAGTGACAGACACATTTTTTGTTGGAAAATTTGGTTTATTTCGCGAGAATTTTGACAAAATATGAGCAAATAATAGCCTGGATCTCCTCTTTTGAAAATCTCCGGATCTGCCCCTGTAACCAATATAAAATATCAAGTAATTCTTCCCTAAAATGAGACTAGTATGCATGCTTGAATTTTGGTATCATGCTTATTTTCACTAAACTTACAATATTTGTTCTTGTATAATATTTCTTACTTAGTATTGATAACCGCCGTACATCCTCTTTATGGAGTCCGCCAATGAAAGTTTTTTTTCTACATGTACAAACCCGTATTGATTGGGCTGTGTACACTGATAATGTGTTGACCATTTCAATGTGTTCATGTGTTACATTAGTTAGATTTTTGCGTTGTCGATTTAACCATTTTTAAAATTGTTATATTAATCATTTTATGTAATTCCTAATTGATTTTGTTATGATCTGCACTTTTATTGCTGGATTGATTTCTGTAGCTGGAAGTGTCTTTTTACACGATATCGATCTATTCTCGTCTGCTTGCATGTTACATCCATTAATAAGTCTGAGTCAGAAATCATTTTTTTAGTTTACTTTTGTGATTCTGTTTTTATAGATGTGTATTTTAATCATTTAGTTTTCTGTATGAAGCCGTTTTACTTGATGCAGAAGTAACAGATGACAAGAAGCTACTCCGTACTGTATACGTTAGGTATATGGCTCCATTTAAGAATCATGCATAGAGTAGAGGATATATAAATGAAACACACGTATCTACATACTTCTATTTTAAGTAGGGACGCATTTCTTTTATATTAATTTTAAACGTGTTTCCTTATTACTTTGTGTCTCCTAGAAAGAAACAAAAATGAAACATTGAAATATACTTTATCCTCCAGAAGAGATGCATTTCTTTTAGGTGAATCTAAGAAATGTTTTAGGAATGCTAATCATGTCTCAACATTTGAAAAAAAAAAAACGAATTACACATTATTACATTTAGTAGACCTCATATTCATTGAAAGTATTTGTGAGATATTTCAGTAGATATAAACAGGTAAAATTTACATGGATTCTACTTTGAAAGAGTAAGGAATTTTCCTGCAAATACTTCGTAATAGTAATCAAAATATGTCTATATATTTTTGTACTTGTAATGTTTAAAGGAAATACTAAATTTTTAAGCTAAATAAATGACTAAGCTAATGACAGCTTTGGGGGTTAGAAGTATAAGTACGTGTAACCCCTGTGTTGGATAAACATGCAAACTTTCCTTATATTTTCACAATAGAGTGATAATACGATAATAGCCAATACAAATTATATGTTTCCGATACTTAACATTTACATTTTATGTTTTTTTTAACTTCATTGTTTTATTGTGCATTAACTTGACTTGTTCTATTGCTTTTCATAGTCTCTACATTTATGAATTAAGATCATTTTCTGTTTTCATTTATATATTGCCTGAACTTTTTTTGGCATTAATTGTACGGCCTTGGCTGTAATGTATACAAGATACATAAATAAAAATAAAAATTATTGACATCATACAGATGAGATCAGTTCTAACCTCTCACAGAAATATACTAGAACTAAGAGAAAAAAGTTCTATGACAGATTTAGAACATCTTTCGAACAGTTCTAGAGCATGTCCTTCTGACAGTTCTAGCATAGCCGGATTTGCTAGTAGAGCTGGCTCTGACAGAAATGTCAGAAGAGCTGGCTCTAGTAGCAGAACTGTTCTCGTAGAGCTGGCTCTAGTAGCAGAACTGTTCTCGTAGAGCAGGCTCTAGTAGCAGAACTGTTCTCGTAGAGCCGACTCTAGTACCAGAACTGTTCTCGTAGAGCCGACTCTAGTACCAGAACTGTTCTCGTAGAGCTAGCTCTAGTACCAGAACTGTTCTCGTAGAGCAGACTCTAGTACCAGAACTGTTCTCGTAGAGCAGACTCTAGTACCAGAACTGTTCTCGTAGAGCTGGCTCTAGTACCAGAACTGTTCTCGTAGAGCTGGCTCTAGTACCAGAACTGTTCTCGTAGCGCAGACTCTAGTACCAGAACTGTTCTCGTAGAGCAGGCTGTAGAACTATTCTATGACACTTTTAGAATTGTTCTAGAGACGGCGCTTTTGACGTATATAAAAAGTAGAATTGAACAGAATTTGACAGTAGAAATGAAACTTCTTATATATTTGTGGTAAAAAATGGTTAATTTTCCTTTAGTGTCACGGAGAATAATTATAATTGGATTTTACCTTTTCTTAGGTTATAAACTGTTTTAGCTCACCTGGCCAAAGGCCAAGTGAGCTTATGCCATCACTTGGCGTCCGTTGTTGTCGTCGTGGACAAATTTTAAAAAATCTCCTCTGAAACTACTGGACTGACAGGATTTAAACTTGGTATGGTTGATCCTTAGGGTGTTCTGAACAAAATGACCGTTGGAATTTTTGATCCATGAAAAAACATGGCCGCTGTTACTAAAAATAAAACATAGGGGTCAGATTGCAGTTTTTTGCAAATAACTCAAATACCATTGCCTTTAGCGAATTTCTGGCTGGGTAAAATTGTTCAGCATCATGAGATGGACCTATGCCAAAATTTTCGAAACGATTGGTCAACTAATGAAGGAGTTACGCCCCCTGAAACAGTTTTATTTTTTGCAGTTTTTCGCATGTGTAATTTTGAAAATCTTCTCAATATCCATTGCACAGAATTCAATGAAAGTTGGCATTTATGTTCCTTAGGGTATCCCACACAAATTGACCTTTGGAATTGTTGATTCATGATAAAAACATTGCCGCCGTTACTAACAATAGAACATAGGGGTCAGATGGCAGTTTTTTGCAAGTAACTCAAAAACCGTTGCCTTTAGCAAATTTCTGCTGGGTAATATTGTTTAGCATCATGAGACGGACCTATGCATAATTTTCAAAACGATTGGTCAACTGATGTAGGAGTTACGGCCCGTGAAACAGTTTTTTTTTCTATTTTTTGCATGTGCAACTTTGAAAATCATCTCAAAATCCATTGCACAGAATTCAATGAAAGTGGACATATACTTAGGGTATCCCATACAAATCGACCGTTAGGATTGTTGATTCATGAAAAAACATGGCCGCCATTACTAACAATAGAACATAGGGGTACGATGGCAGTTTTTTGCAAGTAACTCAAAAACCGTTGCCTTACCAAATTTCTGGCATCGGGTAAAATTGTTAAGCATCATGAGAAGGACCTGTGCCAAAACTTTCAAAACCATTTATTGACTAATGTAGAAGTTGCGACCCCTGAAACAGTTTTTTTGTTGCTTTTTTTTTCACGTATACAACTTTGAAAATTTTCTTCTCTAAAACCATTTAAGATGATCGAATGAAAATAAGCATAATAGTTCTTTAGTGTTGTGCTCAAAATGACTGTCGTAATTTTTAATCCGTGAATAGATATGGCTGCCTATACTAAAAATGGAACTTAGGGGTCAAAAGACAGATTTTTGAAAAAAAATCAAAAATTTGGTTCAGGTCATGAAAATGCTATGAAAAGCATTTCCTGTATTTGACAATTTAGTTGATTTTAACTTAGCCTGTCTCATTTCTCAAGTTTTTCAAATAAGAAAATGGTTAACAAAGTGAGCGATTCAGGCTCTCTTGAGCCTCTAGTTTATTTGTCTATTGATTTGTAATATTTGCATGTTTGCGCGACTATACAAATAATACTTCTGTGTTACTGTATATTTGAAAAAAAAAACTTTTATACAACTGGTGATAAATAAGGTACCTGTGTTTTCGCTAACATGCTTAAAAACTATGCTCGGCAAGTAAGCAACACTTGCTTTGTTTTGGAGACAAATTCAGACTTTAATTGTGCTTGTCAAAATTTGCTGAAACAAAACAAAACTTTAGGACGTGTACAAAAAAAAGTCGGTAAGGTTAGCGAAAAAGCAAGTAATTTTTCGGCATAAACAACATTTGGTTCATTGACTTTATTATATATCCATTGACGATGTCGATCCGAATTCCTTTGGAGAAAGTTATTCCTACAATATCAAATATGAACGAACTGCTAGACTTACCAACAATCAAAGGTGTCCGTGAATTAAACCAAATGTGAAAATATATTTTTTTGAAAATGGTTCAAAAGCCTTAGAAAAGTTTTCTTTGAAAGTGGTTTAAAAGTCACGCACGCAAATGTTATCTTTGAACGGGCTAATGTCTGTTTGATTTCATGTATGGTTGTAATGTACCCAGTAGCAACGTTAATTTTGAAATACAAGGTAAGTATGTTTTATCATGTTTTAAAATATGTTTGATTTACTTCAAATACATATAGAGATGATGTATTCATGAATACAAAAATAGTGTTTTAAAAGCAATAACTTCTTTTACTTTTACATTTAATGTTTTGTTATAATATGAGTATCGAATCTTACCATGCAGTGCATGTGTTCGGATGTACTTTAAGTGTAAACAGTATTTTGACTTCCTGTAACGTGTGGTGGAGAAATTCTTCCAATGAGGAGTACCTAAATAAATAACAAGATGTTTGAACATGTAACTTTGGTTTTATCATTTCCTTCACAAATAAAATACATGTAATCGCAATAAACAGACAGAATCCATATCACCTGAAGAGGGGCGAATTCAGGCGGGGGCGTGGCAGGCGTGCGCGCATCCCCCCTAAAATTGCAAAGCATGGGTTATCGGGGGTAGATTTGGGCGGTTTTAGATTGAAACTTTAATTTCTTCCTAATTTTACCACAAAAGATATCTGCAATGCTGAAAAGATATCTACATTGCACCCACTCTAGAAGAATATTTGAAAAATTTAACCTAAAAAAGTTTTTTACTGTGCGCCCCCCTAATTTAAAATCCTGGATCCGCCCCTGCTGAACATAAACTATTCATGTCAAAGACCCCCCATTCAAAACCTACAGTTGCATTTCTTGGAGCTCTTATGAATTGTGCTTTTATATGTCTAATTTTTCTATAGCAGTGCTTCTCAAAGTAATCATAATCCTTTCGAAATCTGTTAAATCGAGATTTATTCATTAGTGATACAACATTAATGTGGTGTGATTTTTAACAGACCTTAACGCACTGCCTGACTTTTTAAAAAAGATTGTACATCACAAGTACTAGTGTTATATTATCTAAATCACTTAGGGATTGTTGTCTGTGTAATATGTCGACAACTGATTCATATTTCTCATGATTACATGCTTGTACTAATTAGATTTAGATATGAATCAATACCATGAAGACGTAATGACCATCTACTCCAGTGGGAACAAAATAGAGATGATATTCATTTACGTTGTTTAAGAAAGGTCAGCAAAATCGTTGAATCAATGAAAATGGTAATGATTTGTTCGTATATTTGTATATGTTTATCTATGTATACAATTGAAACTTGATCAATAAGGGACGCAGCTATTTGTATCAAACCCCATACTTATGCTTATTCAAAATCAGCTTTCCTCATAAATTTGAATTTGTTATCATTCTAATGAAGATCATTTTACAATAACAGTATGATTTGAAGAGGAAAAAAAGAATGAAAAAAAGAATGCAAAACAAAAACCTACATGTGCATATATATAAATTTAATACTGTTGGCAAAACCGGTTCAGTTAGTTGTTGTAAATATAAACTTCCAAATTGTTGGTACCTGTGTTTTTGTATGGTGTGACGTCAAGAAAAACATCACATTTTCATTAGGGTCCAATTTCTTTTTTTTTTTTTGGAGCTTGTTTTAATTTTTGATAGATCATATGCCTTTACAGCCAAATTTACACAGTATATCAAGTTATTATGAATTATATTTTTAATTCTGATTAAAAATTGTAACAAATGCACTTCTATTGACTCAGAGTTATTCCCCTTTACGCACAAATGACAAGAACCAGTGAAAATATTTTCACCCAGGTTTGATCATCGAAAATCACACATTCGAAAATTAAGTCATAAGTACTTGGTCGACGTATTTTCCAATCCTTCCGCCCATGAATCACGTAAGCATTTCCTTCTTATTTTAAGATATACTTGTTAACTGGTCCATGCACCTAAAACTTAGACTTGAATTTAATTGTTTCATGCGATGATGATAGATACTGTTAATGACACTGACCTAATCTGTTGGTGATACATGTTGTCCTGCGGTTCTTCGGTAAAAAGAAAATACAGTCGAATATTATAAATGCGGTGGCGAAAAAGTGTTCGAACCATTGCCTTACGGTAAATGGCGGTAAGTTTTTTGTCTCTACTAACAAAATAACACTTACAAGACAAGACAAATATAATGGGAGATAGGGGTGAATCATTTTAGGACAATAACATATTTTCGGAGGTATCATTATTTTTAGACGCCTGTCAAAGATGAGTATTTAAATGTGTGTTAATGTGTCGTGGCGTAACTTTGGAACCCCTTCTTCAATAAATTCCAAACTTTCCACAAATGTTTGTTCTGTTAGTCTTACGATCCGTATATTTTTTAGACAAATTCCAGTTTCAGTTTCTGAGTAATGAGAGATTTTCTGAAAAAGAAGGGGATAAAGATTTTTTCCACGGTGTCCCAAATTTTTTTAATGACTTGTTTTTTAACTTCAAATTTTACACAGTTATTTGTTACAAGGTTTGAAGTTCCATTTACATTTTGGTGAAATTCCATTTTTTCCTTTCCAAATTATTGATTTTTTTTTCACTTGTCGCACCGTAACTTGAGAACCCCTTATGTAATAATCTTTAAATTTTAACACAATTATTTATTGAAATAGTTTAATACGGACTGTATACTTTTTGAACAAAATCAAATTTTAGTTATAGAATTATTGGACTTTTTCATATTTTATGGGATTTTTTCACATGTCGCACTGTAACTTCCTCATGATAGAGGGCGTATCATGCCCTCATGGCGCAGCTGTTTTTTTAATTGTTTTACATGTAATTGTGAGAGAAGACAAAACCAATTTATACACGTTATTCAACAAATATAAACCTAGAGAATATGCAGCTAGGTATGGTAAGCAATCATCAAAAGCAATAATAGTATGCACCAAATAAAAAATGAGTAGTTAAGTTGGAGGTGGACAATAAACAAAAACTGTCGTATTATAGCATATATTGGTAAAAAAAAGTGTATGACAGTACTTAGAGGACCTTTTGCACATGAGCCCAACTAGAAAAAAAAGATATCTGAGAAACAATCAAAGATCATTATGAGTTGTTAAAAATTGGGTTGTTAAAGGTATAAACATTCTTGGTTGTTCGAATGAGTTCCTGTTAGGTGAAAAGGGTACGAGCAAATGGATGTCACCCGAGAGACTATACATTAGACAGTCAAAATAAATAAAGTTATATGTATCGTGCATCCTAGAAATTAAAGAATAATCGAAAGCAGTATTCTTGATAGCATTTGGCAGTAAAATAACACACATTTTCATTTTGGAATATGAAAATAAATATATCTTCATTTGACATATCATAAAAAATTTTACTATGCCATCAAACTTTACTAAACAAGATCTTTACGATTATCTGCATAAGCACATTTTTCGTCCTCAGTACTAGTAAACTTTGCATTTTACAATTCATACGAGTCCTTTCACTTAAGACTCCCTGTTTCAATATGAATATCTGGGGCACTTGACATAAATTCTAAATTTACCAGGCATTGCAAGACACAATATATTTCTGTACAATATTTGTTATATATTATGTCGTTCGCAGTTAAATCGAGTCATCTGCTGACAGTTAAAAAAGATTGATTAATTTAATAACAGATATGTATTTTTATACATAGATCATTATTCATATATGGTGGTTGGAAACCAAACAAGATTCTGGTGTATTGTTATTCCCAGTGATCATGTTGTCCGTATCCAGTTCTAATCCGCAACTCATCTCAAACCGCAGAATGGAATTTTATAAAACTTTCACAAATTCTTTATCGTTTGAATGTACTTTTTTAATAAAATGACGTTATGTCTCAGTTGAAATATACTGTGCTCGATTCTAAGTTTTAATCCTTAATAAGTATATTGCAATATAAATTTCACCCCATACATCATTTAGAATCTTGATATTTTATGGAATAGAAATTATCAACAACAAAATTTCTAGTTAAAAAAGATTAATCAAGGGAACCAAGATTCAAGCGGAAATCAAATGACTATATTCCAAAGATAGACTACACAAGAAAAACCAAATACGCACAACACAAAACATGAAGTAACTAAAATAACACGTTCAAAGAAACAAGTAAATTAGCAACGGGTGCTTTGACCAGATGCACCGGTAAGGTAATCGTTTTTTCTTTCTTAGAAACACACACCGAAATACTCATACAATATTGTGTCAGGGGTAGACAAAAGAGGAAAGGAAAACTATGGCACGGTGAACAAATCGGTTCTCATGGTGCGCAAATGGGTACACCATAAGTACAAGATGACGATCATAAATCTTGTGTAGTGATGACTTCAATCTTGTATCAACATAACCCTGTTCCAGAAGCCATGTTGTAAGAAGTCTAGCACGGTACAAAATGTACGCGTAGTTACGGCAAACTTTGGCATAACTATGAGTTGTGACATGAAAACTCCATTCGCAAATGCCACAGATGAAAGGAAAGTTGACAATTACGAATGAGAAGTCATCGCATTTGTCGTATAGTTTAGTCATGAATTTTCCTTTTCCATGGATCTCTGAGTATATGTCAAGATATGAGGCTGACTTCATGGTGGCTGTAGTGTCCTTTATCTCAGGTTCTGTGGAGATAGATGCGTGTATAAAATTTCCGAAAAAAAGTATTGTTTTTAGACAATTTAAATAAACATACTATTGCCTGACACATAAGGATTTATATCAGACCACCCAAACATAACTTTTTTTTACTTTTTCTAGAAGAAAAGTTATAGTGATTTTTATGCTTCAATTAAATCAAAGAATTTTATTGCCGTCAAATTTAATTCAACGTCACGAAACGAGGGAATGTTTTTTTCATAAAAGTATTTAAATCACAAAAAAATGACTGTTCAGCAACCATTGACATATACAAAGAATACAATGACATACATTTTCTCATTCGCCGTGGAGCAGTACTACCATTACTTTAATCCAATTCAATAGAAGACGTATGTTTAAATGCTTTGGAAGATAATTCAGAGACCAAAATTACAATAATACCATTCACTGATTATGTCACTGTTCACTGGGTGGAATCCAACCGTAATTTTTGGAACCACCACTATTCAACAGAAGGATCCAGTGGCCCTTTTCACAAAAAAAAAAAAAAAATCGTAAGAGTAAAATTAGTCGTAAGTTATGACGTCATAATACTTTGATTCACTATGACGTCATAACTTACGATTTTTTGTGAAAAAGGCCACAGAACAACAAATCATCTAAAGGGTTGGCAAAACAAGCTGATCAAATCATCCCACCCAAACAACTTCATATCTCATACATATTGACTGAAGTGTTAAGAATTTCACTTTAAATTTTTGTGTTATCTTGTTCTGAATATATAATGATGACAATGTACTTTTTGCATTTTATACTTTTGTAATTTACATATATTAGTGCTTTTTAAAATATTTATGATCATGATGACTTGCCGTTTTAATAAAATGTATGCTGTGCTGCTGTACAAGTTTGTTTGTTAAATTGCTAAACATGCATATGTTTATAAAAATATATTTAAAAACAATTGCCTGTTTTCTTTTTTTTTTTTAAATATAGTCACCTCTATTCCTACGCCAATTTAAAAATGTTGTTACAGTATAAATAAAGTTAATCCTTTGTTTACACAAGATTTCAGGCTACTCCAACATAGACTTCTTACCTTTTTACCTGTAAAATTCAAAATGTTGGAACAGCAAGAATAAACCGTTTAACTCGGTTCTCCTTTTGCAGTGATCTGTCTATATTTGAGTAAGCAGTTAAATATAGATATAAATCCTTCATTTGAGATTGTGTTAAAAAAAACTTCACAAATATATCCAAGAACTCAACTATTTACTTTTTTTTATGTGATATGCATGTGCTTTTATTTTAGGTTGCGAGAAAATTCAAAGATATATATACTTTCAGTAACCTTATATTTATTTATGTATTATTTTGTTGTTGAAGAAAAAAATACGAATGTTGTGTCAAAATGAAACCGCTTTTATTTTTGTATACATTGTGCCATGAGAACCGATCTGTTTCCCTTTCACTGTTTCTCTTTCGTCTACTTCCGACGTGACAGTTTATGAACAATTCGGCTGGTGTTTACAGAAAAAAAATAAATCAAGGTTATGCTATTGGCGCACCCATTCCATGTTCCCACTTAATGGAGTCAGGGTTGCTCTTTTACTTTTGTTTCTATGTTATATTTGGTATTAAATTTTCTCTATTTCCGTGTCTAGTCGTTATCCGTTGACTATATTCTTTTGATTACTGGCTCCCCAAACTTTTAATGTTTTAGTAATTGTTATGGCGTGTATCCATCTGCGCCATGAAAACCAGCTTGTTTACTATGTCATAATTTTATCGTTCGTCATCATCGTGCGCGACAGCACATTAGCTTGTGTTTCTATTCTCAATCTATGCAACTTGCGATATCGTAACTTTGTTTTTGTCTGGTTTAGATACATTGTACCATATTTGTATGTGAATAGAATATATTGTGGGTATTTCAGACGCTTTTCGGACGATTATGTATTCTTCTGGGTTTGTATATTTATTTTTACAAAATAAATGGTTTAAACTATAAAAATGTGAATCATATATAATACACATTACTAGTACTATGTTTGTATTGTTATGCGACAACTTATGACTAAATGTGCTAATATTTGTATTTAGTGTTTGCAATCATTGCGGCTATTTCCGCATCAAAAAACATAAACATATGGCAAAATATCATTATTTTAGTCATAATTATTTCCAAGTAAATCACAATGTGTATGATTTAGATTAAAATTTTCAGCATTACGTATACATAGAAAACTTCAAGTGTAGTTATTGTTAATTTTTTCAGTGATCAGTTTGACACAATAATACATCTTTCACGGTGTTTTGAACGTTTATGTTTCTTCAGGCCATCGGCAATTTATTTTCTCCACATTCGTTGTAGTCATATGACGGCGTTTTGGAGTACTTTCTTTGATGCCTAATGTTCGCACTAGGCCATACTGTACTATAAAGACACATTACACATTTGTACGTCTTCTTTATGTATATCTTTATCTTCATCAGATGTTACTCCTGCGATTTCCATTCTATTAAATAAAGGATACATCAATAAAACTTAAACTCAACTTCTATTTTTGTAGACATGCAAATTGTATCTTTTAGAAGATAGCTGTATCGTGTTTTCAAGATTTTTCGGCATCAACTGGATGTCAGTTGTCACATTCAAATTTGAGTCTATTGGCAACGCGTTATATGTCCAATATGATGGCAGCAAAACCTTAAAACACAAATACAGTTATTAATTCTAATTCAACGTGTATCAAATGTTTAGTATAATTAATATATGGAATGAAATTATTGGTATTTTTGTATTTCAATATTTAATGTAGTATTATGCTTTCACTCCTTAATGTCATAATTCACATTGTTATTTTGTAAAATCCATTCAGTTTATTAGTATAAGCAATAAATAATCATATGCATGTAATCTTTCGTACTGGTGACTTTTTCTATGAAAAGATATTCATTTGTCCGTATAAATATTGTCTCTCAAAGACGCAAATATAGTCGGAAACACAAAGTAAAACTGTCGCTAATTAACAGCCACCTACATATAAATAAGATAACATTTAAAGTTGATATGTCTAATTTTGTTTGCTTTTTGTGCTTTGTAAATGAACAATATTTCCAAATGTTGTTTAATCGTGTAGTAAATGATACTAAACTTATAAGTATTCCATATTTCTGATCTCAAACGACCTTGACGTCTCTTCCCACTGGTACTTCAATGGTTTGAAAATACATAATTTTTGCACATTTCTTGTATTTACTATGCTTCATCGAGCACACTCGATTCCTAGCAGTACATTTATACTGCTTCATCGAGCACACTCGATTCCTAGCAGTACATTTACTATGCTTCATCGAGCACACTCGATTCCTAGCAGTACATTTATACATTGCGTATACTAGTAGTCTGTTGGACATGTAAATAAAAGCGTTTTATGTCTCAATCTGTATTTGTCCACCTTTGCTGTCTGCTAAAATTATTGTTAAAAAATAGGCTAAGTAATTAAATCAGACAAAAACCAATTTACGACATTACAGATTGTATAGATTGATTATGGTTATTGTGTGCACTTATTTTCTTGTTCTTGCTCTTTTTGATTACCGTTGGAAGTGCTAGATACCTTGATTCTTCTTCCATTCTCATTATTAAAAACGTACTCTCTCCATTTCAATGATTACAGTACATATACAATACATGTATATTGCCGGAAAAATTCAAATTTTTTGACGAGCTTCAGATCGAAGGAGTTCCTCGAACTAATCTGACTGTTTCGAAGCGAGTACAAATAACTATATTGTTATTTTCGGCAATGTTCATGTATTGTTTTTTTTCCCTGCAACCACATGTTCTGATTAAAACATGCGAAATTTGTCCAAAATAGTTTATTTTTGTCAGCAATCTTTAGAGCGCGGCGGTTCACGAAATTACCTTTAACTTTGTTATTTGTTTCATGTTTTTGACGTTGCTCATAACTGAAAAGGTAACCAGGAGGAGATAAACAGTGGAGGGATAAAGCTTTAAGTTACTTGACACTACTTGTATACTAGAAAGCTTAATTGCAGGATAAAAGGTATTTACATTACAAACGACCATAAGCAATCATACCAAGCATTATTTATTGACTCCAGCTAACCATACGTTTATCTCCGGCTTTACTGGTCCATACTATCAGTTTAAGTTTTAGTTCGGGATATATACAATACATGTATATACAAATTTATTTGTCGAGCTTTGGAAACAGTCAGATCGCGAAGGTTCTCCGAGCTTATCTGACTGTTTCAAAGCGAGTAAAAATAATTGTATATTTTTTGGCAATGTTCATGTATTGTTTTTATCCCGCAATCACATTTTCTAAATAAAACATGCAAAATTTGTTCAATATATTCAAAATACTTAGTCTTATTTTTTCAGCAATTATTAGAGCGCGGTGATCAGCGAGGGCACTTGTTATCTGATTCCTGTTTTAACTTTGCTCATAACTGAAAAGGTAACCAGGAGACGATATTATGCAGTGGAGGAGTAAAGGTTTGCGTTATTCGACACCCTTTATTTGTAGAAAGCTTAGCTTCAGGATAAAACCATGTACTTGTCTTTACTTGTATTGTTCTATTTTTGAATGCTGTTATGTCCTCTGGCAATTTATGAAATAGGCTTAGTGCGTGTGTGGTTACTCGGAAGGACATCCGGTTGATAACCCCCTTAAAAGTACATCCATCGCGAAAGAGATCTGGCGGATGAATATTAAAATGTATCAAATTGATTTTTCGTATAAATACATTGCCCGTTTGACAGTATACGATTGAAATTATTTTACATGATTGATTGTTTAAGAAGAATTCATATACATATATAGAAGTTTGAACTATATTTCATTAATGCTAAGGATTCCACGTGATTGGCTACGTTTAAAAAAAATAGGTTGTCAAGATTACACGTTGAGGAATAAAATAAAAACGAAATGAAACGAAAGAAGAAAAAAAAGTAAACAACTTTAATTTAAAATTTTGAATCATCAGTATTTTATGGATGTATAGTAGTTCTAGTAGTGGTGAAAGCGCTGATCCAGGTGTAAATAATTAATTGTTTTGGGAATACAGAAAGAACAAATTACAACCAGCAGGTTATAAAGGTTTTTAAATACCAATAAATATCTCATGACTTCCGAGGTTCAGCGCTACCGGCGCTTTGATTTTGATTATACTCCGATCGAAATTATGATCCTTTATGTAAAATTACGCTTTATATTTTATAAAAAAATTAAATTATTGTTTTCCACCGAACACTATTACTCTTCATTATCTAACCCATACGATGAGGACATAACTTTTTGTATGATTAAACTGGTCTGTATTTGGCTGGTGAGTTAACTGCTAGTAGTCCTTTGTTCGGTATTTGTGTAACGTATAGCTAGTTTCTTTATTTATGTTTTAACGGGATTCAGACCTTTTTTATGAACTGATTTAAAAAAAAAAGAATTAATTGTTTCATATTTTTTCCGCAGTGGCCTGTTTTAAAAAGGAGATAATTGTGATCACGCCAAAGTACTTAAACTCAAGTCCTGTCCCAAGTCAGGAATTTCTGGCCTCTATGTCTTATTCCCTTTTCTCATTTTCAGTTTACTTTTTCTTGCTGGAGTATATAAAGGCAACTATTTCGCTGCTCCTGTGTATAATGTTAATGTTATTAGTACCAGCTGCAGCCTACCCAGTGGTGCTTGAGTGGTTTCATTGTCGTTCATTGAAAACCCCAGGGGTGACCTTGAGCTGACATTATTCATCACGGTTGGGTTGTTGTTTCTTTGATATATTCACCATAATTAACTCTCCTTACATGTTTATGGTGTTTCTCTTAAAATTGCAAAACATGCAACATTCTTATAACCGACTCTTACTTCTCCAGTTCCCTTACAAACAAAACTTTCCATACAAGAAGTCACGAAGTTGCAAATCAACAAACTTATCATATGGATTATAATGCAACTTATGTGAATGTCGAAAAAACACAAGAATGATAAAACAAAAGAATGTGCGGTCATCGGTCGGGAATTAACCATAAAATTCCCGACAGTTTATCAACATTTTAATGAAAGTTCGTATTTTAGAAAAAAATTACCATCCTACGAACAGTCCCGTTCTAACTAAAAACTATCGTACGGAAAGAGAGGGGTACTGGATACGCAGACTGGGTACTGTAATACCTTACGGATGCAATGACAACATCGAAAGTATAGGAAACCTCTCAAGCCAATATAACAATAGCATAAGTGTGATGAATTTATTCGACAAAAATCCAAGACGGGAAAGGAGTCGGCCATCGCCACTATATGTCACCTAAATTACATGATGTCTCCATAGATGGTCTCCTTCATTACATACAAAAACCTCTTGGACTTCATCACATTAGAACCAAACTTTATTCTATACCCCTTACTCTTCTACACTCTCTTTACAAAACAAGTCTTGACACTCCTGTTTCTCACCCCACCTCATCATTATACAGACTAGTTGCCATCATTTTGGATATTGGTTTCCACAGACTCTTTAAACCAGTTTGTGTGAAAGACGAAGAAAAACGATCATTTCTTCCACTACCGTTTGTCAACAAAGGTATAGATGCAATTACTTTTGCTAACATCCTCCGTCACAAAAACGTTACCAACAAAATTCCCCCATATTTCAAAGACAAAGCCATACCAATTATTTCATATTCCTACACTTCACCCATTGCATCAAAAATTTTCAATTATAAAAGGCTATTGCAGAACCTCGAAATTGAGAACTTCCAGGCTAAACCACCTGACTGTTCTTGCAAAAACTCTCCATTCAAATATGGTCCTTGTGGTCACGTCGTCATGTCGGGAGATTTAACCATCATCGAAAACGAATGTCTGCTTAATATCCTTTCTAAAGGTCCCAAATACCGTGAACCACGCTCCATAAATTGGAATTATAACTTTTAAGTACTTATGGATGCAGTGGAGGACTATGTCAGAAAATGGATAAAACGAGAACAAGAAGACTTGGTTTTCTGTCAGAGTGGTTAAAGGCCGTGAGGTCTTCTATTTTGAAACGAATGAAAGTTTTAAGTAGGTCAATGGGTGCAAAGACTACATCAGCTTTCAAAGACCCCAATGTGGCAAAAAAATTGTCTGCTATACATGACAAGTATGTTGTCGTACCAGCAGACAAAACGCAAAACAACATTGTTTTTGTCTGCAAAGCGTTTTTACATCCAATGTTTATTATCAGAGGTAGACGTAGAAAATAATAGCAGTGATAAAACCTATACTGCTACCACACTTTCCAAAGACAAGATTGTGGAAAACCATAAATATGTGCTATTCTCTTTTGGTCTCTACCAAGGACGATGATTGTGATTTACCGTCTATGTACTGAAATCCACAAGAATCCATACAAACAACGTTTCATAGCTGGATCTGCAAAATGTACCACCAAATCTCTTTCAAAACTCTTAACTTCTGTACTCACAACTGGCAAAGAAGGTCTGCAGTCCTACCACAATACTTGTTACTCCCGTAGTGGTATTAATTCAATGTGAATCCTGAAAAATTCGAAAGATCTTTTTGAGACAACCAGTTCAAGACTATTATCTAAACATAATAGCGTTAAAACCTATGATTTTTCAACACTGTATACTTCTATTCCCCATACTTAGTTAAAATCAAGACTTAAAACATCATACATCGTTGTTTTTCAAAAAAACAAAATGGTACACCTAGATGCAAATATATAGTTCTTGGTAGAGATTCCTCATACTTTGTAGGAAATATTTCCAAATTATCTTCCAAATATACAGAGGAAGATGTTTACAAAATGCTGAAATTTTTAATCGACAACTTATTTGTCCAGTGTGGTGGACGTGTTTTTTAACAAACGGTCGGCATTCCAATGGGAACAAATTGTGCTCCTTTACCTGCTGACCCATTCCTTCACTCTTATGAGGCTGACTTTATAGCTGATCTGATCAGAAAGGATCGTTTGGCTAGATCCTTTAATCTCAGTTTCCGCTATATGTATTATCTTTAAACAATCCTAATTTCGGGATTTGATACATCGCATCTACCCCAAAGAACTTGAGATAAAGGATACTACAGACACTGTGAAGTCAGCCTCATATCTTGACCTACAATCAGAAATCGATGGTAAAGGAAAACTATTGACCAAACTTTACGACAAACGTGATGACTTTCCATTCAGAATTGTCAACTTTCCTTTCATCTGTGGCAACATTCCTTTGGCACCTGCATATCGAGTGTTCATATCACAACTCATACATCAGAGGTTGCAGAAACTACGCAGACTTTTTCTATCGCGCTAGAACTCTAACAAATAGGCTTTTGGAACAGGGTTATATTGCTAGAAGATTGAAGTCATCACTACAGAAGTTTTATGGTCGTCATCATGAACTCGTGGATCGTTATGGTGTATCCATCAGCACCATGAAAACTGATTTATTCAACTGGTCATAGTGTTTCTTTCCTCGTTTGTCTACCCCGGACTTGACTTTTTATGAGCAACTCGGCGGGTGTTTCTAGAAAAGCAGAGGACGCTTACCCTACCGGTGCACCTGGTCCATGCTCCCAGTTTTTAGTGGAGTCCGAGTTGCTCATTTGCTTTTGTTACTTTGTATGTATGATTTAGTTACTTTATGTTCTTTGTTGTGCATGTCTGTTTTCCATGTCTGGTGTTAGTCCCTGGATTACATTTTTTTTGATTACCGCTATAACCTTGGTTCCCTTTCTCTTGATTTCTCTTTCTATACTATTACCCTCATATTCTTATTTTTTTGGGGGTATTAAAACCAATGATGAGATTAAACATCAAATAAATACTTTTTCAGTACCCAGAGTGTGGAAAAAAGTATGTGTCTTAATGTGTTTTCTCATTTTTGCAATGTATACAGTCTTTTTCATTATATGAATGCATGTAGCAGAACACAAAGAATCACGATCAAATGAACCATTCTCAGTGTTGGCATTTGTTGTTAGGTTAGTACCTGTATTTGTCTAACAGTTACCAAAATCTAATTTTTTATGCTATCTATTCTTATTTTTTTTTTCATAAAACTATTCAAAGTTTAATATTTTTCTTCGAAAATGATCTTGAAAATATGTGCGAGTTAATAAGTGGCATTATCATTTTTTACAGCGAAAAGGTGAACAAAACGAAGCAGCGACAGTTTTGAATTACTTAAAATCATTTTTTGACAGAAATTGTTATTTGCCGGCAAAGTTAGATTTAGTAAAAGTTGTTTGTAATATTATGCGAATGTTGGGTCTGCAAAAAGTAGTTTTATTCGTTTATGGAAATACGAAATCACAAAACAGTTGATTACGAGTCATACAAGTGAATTCCAAATATAAATAAAAAGTCTTAAGCCGTCTTATTTGTGTAACTTTATATTTTGTAGTTTATTTGGACTTGAATATTTGTTATTTATCAGTTCAGGCGTCGACGTAATAGACCTTGGTGCCTCCAATTTATAGTGACGGAACGTCAGCTACATCCTACATGTATAGATCTGCTGTCAAAACATGAATGTCTCAAAATCTTTATGTTGAAAATGACGTAAGCTTGTAGGATGTGAATATTTGAACTTTTAATATATCGTGTGTTCTAGAAAGTCTCGCCATTTGTCGTTATTCGAGCAATCGGCAAACCTCGGCTACTCTTCAAGCAAGCCGAGGATTTTTCGAGAGGTTGGTCGAAACATCAGCGATATGACAACATATAACGATGCATGATCAACAAAAATTCATTTGAGAACAAAAATTAATCTCCGTCCCTTATAGGCATGGTCTAAAATCATATTAAGGACGGAGCTTTAGCGACGAGCTATTTATGTAGATGCTCTAAAACACGAATTGATTAACATCATTCTTTGAAAATGACGTATTAAGGAAATGGCGTATGCAGGTTGGAAGTGGCTGTTTGAAATTTTAACGTAGACAATCAGCGTATTTTATAGGAAGTCAAAAATTTACTTGTTGGTCGGAATTTCAGCGGAACAATAACATAGCATCAACAAGTCAAATGTTATTTGAAAACACATAGCACCAGCCCGTCCCTCATACCATTTTATTGATACAAATACATTGTTTTCAAACTATAGGTAAAGCCAATACTGAAATTCTTCCTACCCATGAATGATTCATGGCTATTTTTGCAGGAATTTGGTATCTATTTGAATGCAGTATTTTAATGATCTAGCTTCGTGCTGGCAATATCATTTTATGCCAACAACAATCAATTACTAACAGCATGATGCTTTGAATGAATAGCCTACAGTCAGACGGTTACCTCTAATTAGTTCTGAAGTGTTAGTTACGATTCCATTAATATAAGATAGTTCACCTCAAGAGGTTTTGATGTAAAGATAAATAACAATTTTCTGACAGTTTACAGTGTAAACAAACTTATTCCAGGGTTTTCGAGTGTAATTAAGATTCCTGGAATTGAAATGTCAGCCTTGTTATTGTCGTATCGGTTACGGCAGTTGAGAAAGAAGGATTTGGAAGAACAAGACAGACAAAGGTAAATCTATTACATGTCATCTTCATCGACGTGGATTGTTAGTTGCATACATTTGTTTTATTGCACGCATTTGAAGCCAATTGGCACTAAAATATGTTTCATTTTCATACGTCTCTTGGTACTGTGGTACGTCCACCCGTCCGTTCACACGTAGTACGATAAGTGGAAAGCGTTTGGTGCATTTTAATATGTTGAAGTAAATAATTGGTTGATAAAGAATTAAACGTTCTTCCATTTAATGTTAATTTATGATTTTTCATTTCCGTTTTTAAAAATAGATACCAAATTTCTGTAAAAATATTACTGTATCTATTTCACCTATAATGTTCTATTGGAGGCACCATTCTCTCTTACGTATCTTACTATATTCATATTACTACACAATAAAACTGTACACAAAGAAAGCCGCTGTTTTCGACGCAGTCGATAGTTTCGCTTTTTACCCTTTGACCTTTAAGACGCTCTTCCATGGAAACGCAAGTCACCTGATCGCAATTTTGTTTCCCGATTGGCCGATTACTGATAACTTGATGATTTATTCCATTTCGTCCATGGGTGGACATAGGGCGACTACTGTAATCGTTTCTGTAACCATTTGTATCCACTAGTGGGGGGTTGGCCCTCTAGCTTCAGCTTTATTTTAATGTGGTGGTCAGCAAGTCCCTCACATGCTTTTGTATCAGAGTCAGCTCTCCTAGATAGGTTCCCTACCATGGGTGACGACTCCTTTCTGGCCGGGTTTTACATCAGAGTTTCCTCTCCTAGACAGGTTCCCTTTCAAAGGTTTGATCCCAGTCTGACCATCGTTTTCTGTCTGGGTTGTCTCCCGTAGCCTTTGACTCAAAGGTCCATCACAAGGCAGCGATCTATTTAACCCATAGGTGGGGCAAGGTTGGTGAGAGCCAGGGCGTGTTCCACGCGCCGGTGGGCCTGCACTCTACACCTCTAGGGTCCTTGTTACTCCGAGATCCCCTTTATGTTAGCCTTGAGTACTAGACCCAAGTTACCGTGTGTTACCTCGGGGAGGCAAATTGAAGGAGTCTTGGTAGTGTAGAGGCTATGTACTGGCAGAGGAAGGCTTCTGCTTACGCTGCTCCCCTTTTCGTCTACACGTAGACTAGCCAGCGTCAGTAGCGATCTAGAGACGTTCGATCACTACTGCACTAGACGCATATCACTACCCTGTGGTTATTAAGCCACCAACACACTAATTACTTAGTGGCGTTCGAAAAAAAACTGTATCGAAAATTGTAATTGCGTGCCATGTGGTTTATTCTGAAAGGTAGAAAATTGTAAGTAAAAATAACAAAATTTTACTGCGTCGGCTATCTTTTTTTTAAGATAGTTCTTGTTTGGTATAACCTGATTATGATTGTTTTGTAATTTTATTAAAAAACATAAACTGCTCTTTGAATCCCCATTACCTGCGTGATATTACTAATAACTAAAACTAAATTCAAATTTGCTAGTCAAAAAATATTGACAAAACTGAAGCATCAACAATGGAAATTTTCGACTGCGTCAAAGTCAGAGTGAATAGTTCAATAACAGGATAGTAAAATGTTTCTAGAAATCTCTTAAAAGTTGAATAAGTAATTCAAAATTGCTTCCGCAAAACAAACGGCATACTACCTATATTACACTATGGCCTGTAAAAGATACTGTAAAAATGGTAATTTGGGTAAAGAGGAATTAAAGCTGACAGAAAGGAAGCAGATAGCTAGATGTGTATCAAAATCACAACCGTTATTATAACTGGTCTGCACTTTTAGCTTGATGAAAAATAAGAATTTTCGACGTTCACTTTCGTTCTATTGATTCGTACAACTGCTGTGCCATGTAAGGTTTATTGCCCTTTATATTATAAAACTTCAAACGGAGTGTGGGTTGCTTATTTACTTTTGTTTCTGTGTGAGTGCTATTTCGGTTATGTGCGTGACTTTTTCGTTATACGTAGATTATGCTCTTTATTATTACCATTCGAATCATGGTTCTTTTTATTCTCTTTAGACAGACAAATGGGGAAAATGAAAACAAAAACTTGTTGTCTATTTTACTTTTCTTGTTTGTATGAGTCAGATAAATCACCACAACTAATTTGTTTCTTCATTATGTACATAATATATTTTTTCAAATGAGACATAAAAATCCGTTTTCATGTTTACTTAAAAGCAGTGGCATGAAATCAACGTATTGCTAAATGCATGAAGCTAGATCACTGAAAAACTGTAGTTAGTAAAATAGATCCTCATTCCGCAAATATAGCCATGATGATAGCAGGATTACCAACCTGATCAACTCTGGGCAATAGTCAAATGGAATATTCAAAACGGAAACATGAAAGCCCAAATAACAAATAGCAATATTAAGGCAAACAAAAAAACGAGCAAAAATAAAACAACCGCCAATGGTCCTGACTTCAGTTAAGGGGTTTCTGATGAAATGGTGGGTAAAATCAGGTTTTATATCATCGTCCCGCTTCCATTACGGTTAATTGGCTGCGGTATATTGGAATAACAGCAGGTAGCACAAAATTGCTTTATCATTGTATCCGCTTCACAAAAATGTATAAATTGGAGGCACCCAACTCTATTACGATTCTACAAATAAATCGCTGTGTCTCCCTCTGTCTGTCTGTCTGCCTGTCTGTCATTTAAGCAATTAAGGATCTCCAAAAGACAAAATCCGGCACGCACATATATACAAATGCACTCACTATTTTAGTTATCATCTAGAACGCTTGTATAAAATGCATTATCATATAATAGATAGCAGTCTTTTATTAAATGATCCCAGTGTAATAAATTTCGATAATTTACAGTGTGCAATAAATTCAGTAATTTTACTCTCGGACTTTCTCCCGCCAAAACGGCACAACTTTGATATCAATCCGCCAATCACAAAATTTAAAATTCATGTAGGAAATATCGATAAATTATGGAAAAAATCTATGTAATAAATAGGATAATCAATTGGTTTATCATGAATAACCAAAATATGATCACTCGTGTCAAGAACGCTTGAGGATTTAAATCGTGCGCGGAACAACTTCCACGCACTCGTTAAATTCAGCATAGGTGTTCTTCGGTACTCGTGATTATATCTTAGTTATTCACTCTTTCCAATTAATTATCCTATTACACTTCTCAATTTTTTTCTTCTTTTCACCCGAAATATATGAAAATATGGTTTTGAATTACATTCTTAAATGTTATTTTAGATTTTTTTTTTTTAAAATGTGCTTTGTCAAGGGAAATGCATATTGCATGGCAAAATGTATTCAAACTTCTTCCTTGACATCGTATTAATGTCACTGATACAAACATTTCATAAACAGAAAAATATTTTGATTTTTCTATGTATTTATGGGTCTGGGTCATATTCTCCCTACACAAAAAACAACTTTTTTTTTTCATTTTAAATGTGTTCCACTATAAAACAAAGATCGGGAGGACCTCCACAAGATGTAAAAAGCACAGGAGTACAAATTTTTTCCTTGCCACTGCATTTGAAATTTCCCAAAATTTAAGTGTATGAATTTTAGAAAATAAGGAAATGCATTACGGAGTATTAAGTGTGGAAAAGTAGTCAAGGGATCCAAAATTCCAGCGGAAATTATGAGAATATACGATTGATTGAAATCACACACAATATGAAATAACCAAAATAATACGTACAAAGAATCAAAGTAAATGAGCAACTCGGACCCTGCTAAAAACTGGTAACATGGACAGGAGCATCGGTAGGTTAAGCGTCTTCTGATTTTTAGAAACTCCCACCAAGCTCACTAAATGTAAAGTCCGGGGTAGATGAAAGAATAAAGTTGAACAAATCGGTTCTCTGGTGCAGATGTATACACCGTAACGATTCATGAGTTCACCTTGACGACCACAAAACTTTTGCAGTGATGACTTTAATATTTAAGCAACATAACCCCTTTCTAGAAGCCTAATTATTAGAAGTCTTGCACAATACAAAATGTCCGCGTAGCTACTGCAAGTTCTGGCAAATCATACGAATTGTGATTAGAGAAGTTTCCAATACATTAAGAAGTATGTGATAACTTTCCAGAATGTTTAAGCTTATGATGCACGAAAAAGTGTATATATCAACTGACATTCTCATGGGTTTATGTGAGCGTCCCAGACGTTGACTTCAGGAGAAACTTAAGCAGTTTTCCTTATGTTAAATGACAAAATATAAAGTACACAAATTCATTAATTTTATGTATTCACATTTGCGTGAGCAAATTATGGACAACGCGGCCCATAGACAAGTCGTCACAAACCCAGTATAACGAAACCAAAACTTCGATAAATCTATCGAACAGGTCTCTCTGGCTTACACCTTCGAACTCATACATGTTACGCCTGCATCATATGTTATGCCATATTGCAGTGAAACACTTTTGGTGATCTCTGAAAGTATTTACAAATTTTGTATTTAGGTTATACGCTGGTGCATATGTTGCGTTTTAGCATTTGCTTTCTTTTCCTATACAATTCGAATCAAGATATTATTAAACAACGATTACGTTATTACTCTAAGAACAAATATGTGACATAATCTAGCACAATGCATCACGAGTTCTCCAAAATTCATAGAATAAATTCTAGAGGCATGTTTTGTCGTGAGATAAATTATTTAACAATGACATACCAAATTTTACCTACATTTTAAGCTATGTTTACAGATTTACTATTTTATGATTTGAAACTTCAATAAACAACAAACTGCTCTTTAATTCCCAACATTTATATGATATTACTTATAACATACTTAATTCATTTTTGATGGCTTATTAAAAAAATTCTAGAAGTCTCAGGAATAAGTTGAGTAACTCAATATTGTCGCTGAAGAAATAAACTTTCTGGTTCGAATCACCAAGATGATGAAAGGATTTAGAAATGCAATTACTGATTACTAAGATAACTGATTACTAGGAGATTATATAAAATTATCATATGGGAAATGGGGAAATAAAACTGAAAATAAGTAAGATAACAGCCGTTACTGTGATTATACTTTAGTCTTAGCTTGATATTTATATTGTATGAGAAAAAAATGGCCACTTTCACTCTCGTTCTTTTTTTTTTGTGTTAGAGGCCATAAAACTGCTGTGCAATTTGAGGTATACTGTCATCAATATAACTCAATGGAAATTCCTCTTAACATACTAATATAAGACAATAAGAAGGAAAGCTTGATGTTAATATTAACTTTAAACTATTCGATTAAAAAAATACGAGCCATTTTTTAAGGATGCGGTACACTGCAAAATTATCATGTTAACTAAATATATCCCCGCTTGAAATTGGATTTGTTTGTTATGATCATGCTGTCCGTCCAACCGCTCTTCCGTTCAGTCGCTCGCTCAACAGTTAGTAAGTCCATCCGTCCTATCGGCAACTCATTTTTACTGTTGAATCAAATTCGATTCACAAATTTTTCATTAGGTGATGTTATTGTGCACCTCCTATTTTGATTTCTACCTAAATGACATTTGAAGTTTTCTGATGATTAGTATGGTCATTCGTCGAATAATACAATATTTTATCCTAAACGTCTCAGAAACCGCTGAATGGAATTCATTGAAACTTGCACACATCAGCGTTTCACTTCCCATATTCTCTTTCTATAATGTTTCCGTGGAGGGACCGGGGTACCAGATGGTGAACTTTTTTTTTTTATTTTTCTCATGTTTTAACTATGATTAGATTGAATATAAAACAACGGTGTGATGTCCTTTTCTATTGCCAGTTTTAACTTTTCTATGTTTTTTTCTTTATTTTTGTTAAACTATTCTCAAATTAACCAAATTTATTTTACAGCAGGATATCAATGAACTCGTTGCAAGAACATGTCTCATCAGCGTCACACCACGTAACATCAGATGGAGCAACCCCCTCTGGTGGCTGTACAAAGAAAGTGACGACCACAACAAAACAATTTAAAGTAACAGTGAAGTGATAAACATTTTTTAACGTTTTTGTTAGAATATTTCGTTTTATGAAGTATTTGTATATTTGGATATAAATACAATTTCTGAATATTTAATGAGTAAAAAGTAACACTTACTAATACATTGCCTGTTCAGTAGCTGCATTTAAACATAAACTATATATAGGTTAGATAATTGCGATATTACCTCGACAGTGATAGTAACTCGAAGGAGGTTATTGGTCTAGACATTAATAATGCATAACATCAATCTTTCAGCGTTCGAATGTTTTGTCCTATGGGGTTAAGTGAGTTTTGATCTTCTTCATTTAATTTTTCTACTGTGAACGAATTTCCACTACTTCCATATTAACTTTGTTATATTAAATTATATTGCAAAGTTGTGAATCCCACATGGAGTAAATGGTGGGACCTCTTTGCGATTCTGCCTTTAATAGAGTAATCAAGGGAACCAAGGTTATAGCGGTAATCAAAAGAATGTAATCCAGGGACTAACACCAGACATAGAAAACAGATATACACAACAAAGAACATAAAGTAACTAAAATCATACATACAAAGTAACAAAAGCAAATGAGCAACTCGGACTCCACTAAAAACTGGGAGCATGGACCAGGTGCACCGGTAGGGTAAGCGTCCTCTGCTTTTCTAGAAACACTCGCCGAGTTGCTCATAAAACTTCAAGTCCGGGGTAGACAAACGAGGAAAGAAAAACTATAACCCGTTGAATAAATCAGTTTTCATGGTGCAGATGGATACACCATAACGATCCACGAGTTCATGATGACGACCATAAAACTTCTGTAGTGATGACTTCAATCTTGTAGCAACATAACCCTGTTTCAGAGTGTATTGTAGAGCTACATTATTGTAGATTGACGCTTTATAAGACATAACAAAGGATTCGGTGCAGAATCTTGAAATGTCATTTTCTCAATAATAGTTACCTTTTTGCTAAACTTTGCTTATCGTACTTATAGATGACATATTATCGTTAAACAATCCTCGTTTTGGGAATTTGATACATCGCCTCTACCCCAAAGAACTTCAGAAAAAGGATATTACAGACACAGCTCATGCCTCATATCTTGACACACACTTTGAGATTGATGGTAAAGGAAAATTATTGACCAAACTATACGACAAACACGATGACTTTTCATTCGGTATTGTCAACTTTCCTTTCGTTTGTGGCAACATCCCTTCTGCACCTGAGTATGGAGATGTCATATCACAACTCTTACGTTATGCCAGAGCTTGCCGTAACTACACAGACGTTTTGTCCATTTTTACACATGGTCAGCATTTAGTAATCACAAAGAAAAAAGTCGTTGGTTTCAAAGCAGTACTCTCATCAACTTCAATACTAGCAAAAACGGTCGTTCATTGTCAAAGTCGTGATTTAGTTTAAGATTATTCAGTCTTTTATGCACCATAAAATGCAGTATGCTGTTGTCGAAAGGGACTGTTTCATTTATGATCATGATACCAGTTGAAACTGTAAAAATCGGTAGATAGGTAAGTTGTTAATGGGGAAGGGCGTTTTGAATAGTGACTGAGCAAATGTTGACGATGTGCACAGAGAAAAAAATAAACAATTTGAAGTGCATGTATTTAATGAATAAGTGGGAAGGTCACTCAACTTCAAGCAAATAGACTCGCATTTCTGCTATCTCGAAAGTTATGTTACTAAACTTCCCACAAAAAGCTCAAGTTTAACGGTCTCGACCTGACTGTCAAATACTTGAAAAACGACTATATTTTTAAGTGTCATTTCTTCTTTAGGCAATTTTCAATGGAAGTGAACAACGAACATGTCAAATGATGGAAGGATAAATAAAATACAACGTAATACATTAAGGTTCTCCTCCCCAAGTCAGGATCTAAGACTCAGGCATACACAAGAATGTCAATAAATTCATTATTGTAGTATATTATAAACTGAAACGATCTGTAAAGTTTGCATGACTTATAATCAATTTCTTTACTGAATCGACAATGTGTGACTATGTGACTTTTCATAGTCATTTCACTAAAATATTTCTTAACTATTCTAATGACATACTCATGAGGTCTTCCCAATTTTCGTATATGCGGTTATACATTTTACGTGTTTTTGTGCTGTGAATGTATATCTTCGCCTAAAAAATACATATCTTAATATTTTCTATTTATGCAGTACTACAAATTTCAAAATACGCAACACTGAGGCTTCATTCTTGTATTGCACATGACAGAACCTCTCGGTGATGTATTCGGTTTATTATTTCGATAGTTTTGGTTTTGGTGCCTCATGTATTCAATTAATTTTTGGATTTAGATCCTGTATATTTGGTTCTAATGCTGCAGATGGGAAGTTACTCCTTGAAACAAGTGTACAGCATATCGAAATTTGCAATATATGATATAGGAAGAACCTTAATGGCCATTGTAGCAAAGAATGTTCAAGTCGATCAAATATTCACCCTTCACATGTATGATGACTAGCTGATGGATGTACTATTCTTGATAAATAACAAAACGGTGCTTTTTTGATTATCACATCTCTGATTGCTTTGCTCATTGCCACATAAATAAGAAAATTCGACAAACAAGCGATGACAACCAAAAATCTGGTTATATCTATGAATAATTTAATGTTTCTGAACGATTCAATATTTCCTTCTCTAATATCAAACACGTCATAAAATGACATCACGATTTGCGTTGACTGATCAACTAACAACTGACTACTATTTTCATCCTTTCGAGAAAAAAATTGAATGATCCCGAATACTACAATTCTAGGTAATTCAACTACCTGGAATGTGACAGTTACCGCAGCTACGAGTTTTGATGAACGTTTCCTTATGTTATGCAAAGCCTCGCTTTCATTCACATTTGCGCTGCGATGTTTTGATAAAGACCATATGATATAGGCAGATGAAAGTATCATCACAAAGGATGCTGCAAATAACAAACTGGCAATTATAGTTGAATAGTGATTGAAACTGTAGGTTAACAATCCGTTTGATCTAGCAGCTATATGACATTGCTCCTTACTATATTGACCTCGTTTGAAATCCGGTAAAAGAAATCTAGGAACGTGTAAAACCAGCGGAACCAGATATATTACAGTACATACAATACACATCATTACTCTGTTCAGGTTTGTAAAGCTCCACATAGGCCATCTGATTGCAGCTGCTTTCTGGACTCCCAAAGCCGTAGTCATGTATACCGAAATCAGATGAAACATGTCAACTAAGATATTTTTGTAGTTGTGAATCTTGCATTCAGGATAATGTATAACTGTCACCTCAAGATTCCTAATGTAAGTGCCGACTAAGAACGGTTCAAGCCCGTAGGAAAAGACTGCTACAAAAGCGTCGGAAAGGGCTAATCCTTGCATAAGAATAGACGACGGATTTCTCAATTGTTTTGTCGACAGAACAACAATTATTATAATGTTAAACACAATAGAAATATAAGAAACAATTGGTCCGACTAAGTCATTTATAACCTCTAAAGATGGAGTGATAAAAATATAGTTAGTAAACTCAAATGGCGATTCCCGTTTGTTTCTCATTTCTCGAAGTTAAATACACAAATCGAAAATGATGGTAACAACAAATTTATCGAACACTAGTACGATTCATAATCAAGTCAAGTCCAAAATAAATCTGGCAAAATAGGTATTAACACCACCGCAGCAGCTTGTGTAGTTATTACCAATTAAAATAGTAACACGTTTAAAACTGCATTAACGGTAATTTGACATGAATGTGAACCAACCTGTCAAATGTAATTACTATATAGTTTGATATCAATTTTGAATATCAATTTACTCACAAATACATGCATTATTTAGATAGAAAGTGACAATAAAAAAAACTCATTATGAAATACTGATATACATATGCTATTAGACTTGTTCAACCATAACATTTTAAAATATGCCTTAGGGATGGCTTTTCCTGAAACTAATATACTAATAGCATTCTATCTATTCATATATCGCGTTTAATATAACATAAGCTAAAGAGAAGACATCGTATATAATTAGTTCTGGTTCCTTGTTTAATCTCAGTCTAGAGTATAGCAACTGACTTAAATATATACAAATGTTTTTGAGTGTTTTATTTATTTAAAAAAAAATTGATACTTGACAACTATCCATTATATATCATACTTAATTATATATAAGCTCTTCTATGATTTTGAAACTCATTCTATACATATTGAAATGGAAACATTCGGTTGCGAATTTAGTATGAGCTGAGTAACCCATGCAGAATTATCATTTTTGTGAAAGAAAGCCAATTAAGCTCTGAAACATAGGATGTTGCTATAACTAAAAAGACTATCATTCAAACCAAACGACGATAAAGGTTTTATGTCAAAGAGTAATCAAGGAAACCAAGATTTGAGCGGAAATGAAAATATATTCCAAGGTTAAGCTTAAGACTAGACGGGGAAATTAGACACACACACAACAAGGAAGATGAAATAAGGAAAATGACACGTACAAAGAAACAAAAGTAAATAAGCAACCCGGACTGAAATAAAGACTGGGAGCATTGACCAGGTGCACCAGTAGTGTATTTCTAGAAACACCCCCTACCCTACAAACTACTGAAAAAATGTCTCGTGCGGGGTAGACAAAAGAGCAAATCGGCAGAGTAAGCTTTCTCTGCTTTTCTAGAAAATCCGCCGAGTTACTCCTAAATGTCACATCGAAGATTGACGAAAGAGGACAGGAAAACTATGACACGTTGAACAATTCGGTTCTCATGGTGCAGATTGATACACCATAATGATCCACGAGTTCACGAGGACGACTATAAAACGTCGTTAGTGATGACTTTAATCTTGTAGCAATATGGTCTTGTTCCAGAAGCCAGCTTATAACAAGTCTAGCATGGTACAAAAAGTGTAGTTTGAAATGATATGAAATCTCCATACGCAGTTGCTGAAGGGATGTTGCCACAGATAAAATGAAAGTCTTCAATGCAGAATATTTGTTATATAGTTTGGTCAATAGTTTTCCTTTTTCATCGATCTTAATTTTTTGTCAAACATGACGCTAACTTCACGGAGTCTGTAGTGTATTTTATCTGAAGTACTTCGGGGGTAGATGCGAAGCGTCAAATAGCTGAAATTAGGATTTAAGACAAAACGCCATGCATACAGCAAAAACTGAGATTAAAATGTTTGGTTAACTTTGTTCCTTCTTTAAGATCAGATCAGCTATTGAATTGGAATGCCGATCCTCTATTGAAAAAAAAAACATCCACCACATTGGACGAATATGTTGCTGATAAAAAATTCAAGCATTTTGACAACATCTTCTTCTGTATACATTGTATTTAGAAGATGATTTGAAAGCGTATTTTACAAAGTATTGAAACTCTTTACATAGTACGACGTATTTTTATCTAGGTCTTTTTTGGAGTAACAATTTTTTATAATGCTTTTGATTCGGCATCCAACTGGGTATGGGAAGTAATGTAATAAAGGTATGAACAATCATAGATCCTGATGATCTTGTAGTGTAGCAGACAATGTTTACATCGCTGCATTGCAGTCTTCGAAAACTTACACTCATACGTTTCAAGATTAAAAGTCTTCCTGTTCTCGTTTTATCAATTTTGTAGTATACAAAAATTTAGTCATCCACAGCATCCATAAGAATTTTAAGTTATAATTTAAATTTATGGAGCATGATTCACTGTCCCTGGACCTTAGGATGCACTATACAGTTACATTAAGGCGCACTGTTTCGCACACCAAGTTACCCCGTCAAATTTTGTAAAACTTAAAATTAAAAGTTGAAATTTGGAGGATATATTGTTTAAATGTAGATAAGCATTTATACATAGACATATGTAATATATGTTAAGGTAAACAGGTGTAATTTAAATGCAGAGTGGTGTCCGGAACTTTTCAGTCTCCTGCCGTATTAGATTCTCTCCTCAGCATCAGATGACTGACTTCAGAAATACCTTATTTTGCACGAACTATTGGAACTAAAATTGTGAGAGAATTAATTTAAAATGGTCTTATTATTTTTACCCTTTTCCCACCTACTCTATGCATGCTTTCATCCTGTGGTAGTATACAAGTGCCTGATATTTTATAAAACATTGTATTTGGCACCCCTGATTTGTACTAAAACTCAGTTATATTTTTTTTCAGTATGTTACCATGGCTACTGGATTTTATAACAATAATAACCAAATTACTTATAAATGACTTGAACTTTCACACACCATAGATTGCAAAAATATGCACTTTTTATGGAAAAAACAATTCTGTGCAAACTGCTTCAAAACAGCTTTATCTCAACAAAATGAGAACAAATTTTCAAAAATGACCCAACTGTATTGTACTACCTTGTTCTTATGATGTCAAAATCTGCCGTAATGACGTGACCGGAAGGACTATAATTTTATGGAGAGTTTCGGCAAGGACAGTCAGGTCGTTTAGCCTTGCAGTCTTTTATCTTGAGGTTCTGCAATGGCCTTTTTAGTTGAAAAGTTTAGATGCAATAAGTGAAGTATATGAATACGAAATGATCGACAAACAAGACACATACCCGCAGAATATGAGAAAAGTTCAATATGCTGAAAACAGAGATATATATAAAAATCAAATGGAAAGAGCCGAAACTTAAGTAAAAAATAACGAATTTACCGTTACCAAAATAAAGGATTCAACCTCCCTCCTCAAGTGGTTGATTTTTCACTGTGCGTTGTTTTAATTGTTTACACATCTTGACAAGTTTCAAATTGTCTAAGTATATTATTATCATTCGTACCGAAACTGCTTTGACCTCCTTTTTTTCAAATTTGTCATCCTTTTTGTAATATTTTTTATTATACATATACTGTTTTACACTATAAGATATATTTGTATAAAAAATATTTTCTGTATGTGCGTTAATAGTCGGTATTATTTCAATTAATAACTCTATCTTTTCATTGAAACCGTTGTATTTTCATGTTCACTCTGTACAATGCTCTCAATTGGCCTCAGTGGACCACTGACTTGTGAATAAGAGTAATCTAGCAAATCAAGATTCTAGCAGAAATCAAAAGAATGTAATCCAGGGCCAAAGACCAGACATGTAAAACAGACACACACAACAAGGAACATAAAAAAAGTCAAAATAATACGTACAAAGCAATAAAAGTAAATGGACTCCACTAAAACCTGGAGGCATGGACCAAGTGCACGGGAAGGGTAAGCTTTTATAGAATCAACCGCACAGTAACGTATTTGTATCCTTGTATTCTTGTATACTGTTCCAATATCTTGGTTTATTGTTTTAGATTGTTTGTCTTCTGTCATTTAAGTAAAATGAACAAAAGTACTTTGTAAGTGAACTATAGCTGTTAATATATTAATCTGAAAAATTACTTTACAAAATTCTACACCGTAAGTGTCAGAATTGCAAGATGGACTACGATATTTTGAAAAGTTTTAAATAGAAAAAAGTGAATTTTAACCAAAAAGTATTTCCAAATAATATTTTGTTAGTTTTTTTACTTCGATTCCAATCCTCCTAAAGCACTTTTATTGTAGTTTTTTTTCTCTTCTTTTTGTTTTTGTTTAGTTATTTATTTTGTTTTGTTTTGTTTTGTTTTTTTTGTTTTTGTTTTTTTTTTAAAGAGTGTTCCATTAAGTAACGGGTGAATATCTATCACACTTCTTACAATAGGCCATCAGGTTAAAATTTTTAAAAAAATCAAAACTGATTTCTTGTTATTCGGAAACGGTCTCAACCAAGTGAAACAAAAGAACGATAAAATTGATGTTATCCATGATTCCAGAAAAATCTTGAAACCTTTTTCTTTGGTTTTCAATCAATTTGCTCGTTCTTGTCGTATTATATTTTGCCCACACCCTACCAATTATCAGCATGATTCTTTAAATGAATAGCCTACAGTCAGACAGTAATCTCTAATTGGTTCTGAAGTGTTCTTGCGATTCCATTAATGTGAGATAGATCACCTCAAGAGGTTGTGATGTAAATGTATGTAGCAATATTCTGATAGTAAACAAACTTGTTCCAGGGTTAGATATTTAATTTCCTGGAATACAGAAATGTCTGCGTTGTTGATGTCATTCCGTTTGGGGGAAATAAGAAAAAAAGAGAAGGAAGACAGACAAAAACAACAACAAAGGTAAATGTCTTAAACATATCAATGAACTTTAGGTATGTGCGCTCAAACTTAATTTATATATGCATGCTGCCAATTGGCTTCAGATCTTTCTTAATGAATATTAAAGTGTTTATATAGGAAAAAGTTTTGATCTTATCCACCTAGAGCATATATTCAGGAATAATTAACTATACACATAAAGGGCTGTACCATAAAGCGAAAATAAGTCGTACACTTAGATGTGATATGCTACCTACATGTACTGACTAAAAAAATAAAAATGTCACTGGATGGAGTAACAATGTTATTACAGTTTATGGGCTTAATATTCATCAACTACGACAACTACAATTTGAAACCTAATATCTTACCTATCATAACTTAATCTTCATCATTCCTTCACTTCTCTCAGTCCTGTTCTCTCTTGATATACAAAACAAGAGTTTGTATTATATACACTCCTAATGTGATATGCGTCAACAGTTTGCCTTTTAGTTACTTACATTACAATCGATTTTACTAGCAGCATGGGTTAACTAAAAAAAAACATTACTTCAAATTTATTGCCAACATATACTTACTTAAGCTTTGTTAATACTTCTCCAACGTACATTTTCAATTGTCAGTTATGTTATGTTTATTATCATTTAAGTTTAATACTTTTGAAATGTATTTGAAATAGTCCGGGTATTTCTTTATCCAACCGACTTGACCAGTATTATATTTAACTAAAGAATATAAGTTATTAAAGCTATGCTACTCATTCACAATTTGACAGAGACGGAATGGCAACGAGAAGTAACTGATTGCTTGGTATAGGAATGACGTAAAAGTAATCTTATAACACATGTACAAAGTCATAGGAGATTAAAAGTGACAGACAGCATGTATCTACACTAAACCAGAGTTCCAGTATTACTATTGTTGAATAAAATGTTAACTTTCCTTTTTTTGTTGATAGGAAATAAATGATATATGAATATAAAAAATATACAACGTTAATGATTGATTGAAAGGAGTCATGGTGTAAATGTCAAAAATATATTTTATAAAAATTAAGATAAATTTCGATTGTTGAAAGTTTATATTTCTAGGAGTATCGAAATTTCTGTTCTAATGGATTTTCCTGGCACAATTTTTTGGAATATTGACTATTATGTCTTAGTATGACAGAAGGTTTATCAATATGAAAAAAACATGCATTCAAAACAATTAAATATCTTTTTATCGTAATGTTGTGCAAATCGTAATAAGGTTTAAATTTGTCAGAAGTTCTCTTCCATGCTGTTTAAACTTATATATTTATTTCAGGAAGGACAGTGATTTATCAGTAGAGTCAACACAACAAAAAGTTACATCAACACCAGAAACAACAGAGACGGCCACAACCTCTGGTGGCTGCACGAAGAAAGTCACAACTTCTGGTGGCTGCACGAAGAAAGTCACAACCTCTGGTGGCTGCATAAAGAAAGTCACAACCACTACAAAACGAGTTAAAGTTAAACGATAACATCATACAACTATATTTTGTCTCGTCAACAAATTTACATTTCCTTTTAATTATTACTAAAATTGGTATATTCATTTTCTCTTTCCAAACTAAAAAATTATTATGATGACTAAACTGTCACTTGCAATAGATCAGGGAACAGCACTCAATTTTATGTATACTACATTTTTAAATCTCTTTACATACACAGTGTAAGCTGGTTATTGTTCATGTACAATCCCAATTATGGGCAAATAAATGTGTATATGATCATATTGTCAATGTCGGTCGATTTTTTTTTTATGTTTGATATACTCTCAAATGCAAAACAATGAACAGTTTAGCAATTATTATACAGCAATCAATGATAAACATAATTTAAGTTAAATCACAAATGCTATAATGACAGGAACAATGATCTGGCACTCATCAGTATATGTAGCCTTGGCACTCATTGACCTACTTAAAACTTTCATTCGTTTCAAAATTAAAGACCTCACGGTCTTTAACCACTCTGACAGAGAATCAATGTCTTCTTGTTCTCGTTTTATCCATTTTCTTGCATAGTCCTCGACGGCATCCATAAGAACTTTAAAGTTATAATTCCAATTTACGGAGCGTGCTTCACGGTACTTGGGAACTTAAAGTTGCAAATGGTGCTAAATGGAATAGAAAGATATGCTAAAGAGTACCTTTATAAAGTTCATCCCTATAAAACAGAAAGAATTTCTTGCTCGAAACAGAGAACTAGACACAATTGGAATTTGGCATGTAATTACGTAAAAAAACGACGGATTGTATTTTACATCTTGGAATACAAGGAACAGATGAACATTAAAAAGTTGAACCTAGCAGATAGAAGTCAAACAAAGTAAACCAAGTATACACAAAGCAAAGAGTAATCAATAGAACCAAGGTTACAGCGGTAATCAAAAGAATGTAATCCAGGGACAAAGACCAGACATGGAAAACAGACATACACAACAAAGAACATGAAGTAACTAAAATCATGCATACAAAGTAACAAAAGCAAATGAGCAACTCGGACTCCACTAAAAACTGGGAGAATGGACCAGGTGCACCGGTAGGGTAAGCGTCCTCTGCTTTTCTAGAAACACCCGTCGAGTTGCTCATAAAAAGTCAAGTCCGGAGTAGACAAACGAGGAAAGGAAAACTATGACCCGTTGAATAAATCAGTTTTCATAGTGTTGATGGATACACCATAACGATCCACGAGTTCATGATGACGTCCATAAAACTTCTGTAGTGATGACCTCAATATTGTAGCAACATAACCCTGTTACAGAAGCCTATTTGTTAGAGTTCTAGCGCGATACAAAAAGTCTGCGTAGTTTCGGCAAGCTCTGGCATAACGTATGAGTTGTGATATGAACACTCCATACGCAGGAGCCGAAGGGATGTTGCCACAGATGAAAGGAAAGTTGACAATTCTGAATGAAAAGTCATCACTTTTGTCGTAAAGTTTGGTCAATAGTTTTCCTTTACCATCGATTTCTAAGTGTAGGTCAAGATATGAGGCTGACTTCACAGAGTCTGTAGTATCCTTTATCTCAAGGTCTTTTGGGTAGATGCGATGTATCAAATCCCAGAAATTAGGATTGTTTAAAGATAATACGTCATCTATATAGCGGAAACTGAGATTGAAGGGTCTAGCCAAACGATATTTTTCTTTCTGATCAGATCAGCTATAAAGTCAGCCTCATAAGAGTGAAGGAATAGGTCAGCAAGTAAAGGAGCACAATTTGTTCCCATTGGAATGCCGACCGTTTGTTGAAAAACACATCCACCACACTGGACAAATATGTTGTCGATTAAAAATTCCAGCATTTTGTAAACATCTTTCTCTGTATATTTGGAAGATGATTTGAAATTATTTTTTACAAAGTATGAGGAATCTCTACCAAGAACTATATATTTGTATCTAGGTGTACCATCTTTTTTGGAAAAAACAACGATGTATAATGGTTTTAAGTCGGGATTTTAACTGAGTATGGGGAATAGAAGTATACAGTGTTGAAAAATCATAGGTTTTAATGCTATTATATTCAGATAATAGTCTTGAACTGATGCCTCAAAAAGATCTTTCGAATTTTTCAGGATCCACATTGAATTAATACCACTACGGGAGTAACAAGTGTTGTGGTAGGACTGCAGACCCTCTTTGACAGTTGTGTGTATAGAAGTAAGAAGTTTTGAAAGAGGTTTGGTGGTACATTTTGCAGATCCAGCTATGAAACGTTGTTTGTATGGATTCTTGTGAAGTTTAGGAATCCAGTACATAGACGATAAATCACAATCATCGTCCTTGGTAGAGAGACCAAAAGAGGATAGCACAGATTCATGGTTTTCCACAATCTCTTCTTTGGAGAGAGTGGTAGCAGTATAGGTCTTTTCACTGCTATTATTTTCTACGTCTACCTCTGATAATAAACATTGGATATAAAACGTTTTGCAGACAAAAACAATGTTGTTTTGGGTTTTGCCTGCTGGTACGACAACATATTTGTCATGTATAGTAGGCCCCGTGCAGGTCCAGGTGTTAAAAGAATAGGCCTGCAGCAGCGCTAAGCTTGTCGTAAAAGGCGTTTAAATAGTGCTCAGAAACCTAGCCGGGGGCTAGGCGCTCTGCCCACAGAGCAACTGGGATGTGTGCCCCAGGTGGTGGAATGGGGTACCCCTGGCGTGTTACATGCTGGGGTTGTCAGACTATAATACGGAAAACCTGACCGCAAACCATAGTGGTGCACCGTGTTGGGAAAGATGCCACGTTCCTCGCACGTTAAAGAACCCTGCTGTGGTATTCGATAGGAGTAGGAACCTTTGCGCTCCGCCACAGGATGCTAAATTGCCCGACCTTACCCATCCCCCTTTTTCCAGTGGCAATCAAAATTTGTCGACCCTATTATCCTTGTGACCCATCCTTTTTTTTTTCATTTCATGTTCATTTTATCGTCCATTTCATGTTCATTGTCTGAATATAGCTGAAATATTGCTGCTCGGACGTTAAACCCCAACAAACAAACAAACAAACATGTATAGTAGACAATGTTTTTGCTACATCGGGGTCTTTGAAAACTGATGTAGCCTTGGCACTCATTGACCTACTTAAAACTTTCATTCGTTTCAAAATTAAAGACCTCACGGTCTTTAACCACTCTGACAGAGAATCAATGTCTTCTTGTTCTCGTTTTATCCATTTTCTTGCATAGTCCTCGACGGCATCCATAAGAACTTTAAAGTTATAATTCCAATTTATGGAGCGTGCTTCACGGTACTTGGGAACTTAAAGTTGCAAATGGTGCTAAATGGTATAGAAAGATATGCTAAAGAGTACCTTTATAAAGTTCATCCCTATAAAACAGAAAGAATTTCTTGCTCGAAACAGAGAACTAGACACAATTGAAATTTGGCAAGTAATTACGTAAAAAAAACGACGGATTGTATTTTACATCTTGGAATACAAGGAACAGATGAACATTAAAAAGTTGAACCTAGCAGATAGAAGTCAAACAAAGTAAACCAAGTATACACAAAGCAAAGAGTAATCAATGGAACCAAGGTTATAGCGGTAATCAAAAGAATGTAATCCAGGGACAAAGACCAGACATGGAAAACAGACATACACAACAAAGAACATGAAGTAACTAAAATCATACATACAAAGTAACAAAAGCAAATGAGCAACTCGGGCTCCACTAAAAACTTGGAGCATGGACCAGGTGCACCGGTAGGGTAAGCGTCCTCTGCTTTTCTAGAAACACCCGTCGAGTTGCTCATAAAAAGTCAAGACGAAAGAAGAAAGGAAAACTATGACACGTTGAACAAAAACCTCTGTATTTACTACCAGAAAAAGCATCATATGCAGCTGGCTTACTCCATTTGGCAATATCTAATATACCTATCACTTCTACTGTAGATTCCTTACTTACGTGTGACAACAACAAAAATAGAAGTGGTATGAATAAAGAAATTGCAACCAATTTTGACAAGAAAAAACAGTTTCTTCTCTAGAAAGGTAAGCATCCAGGAATAAGGTTTACAAAAAAAAAATGCGGAAAACTGTTATTTCCATGAAATTTTTAAAGTCCAGGGCCCATATTTTTGGTAAAACTCAGCGTAGCGGAACGAAACTTTAACTCGATCTGTAACTAATCATGAAAGACACACATACAAAAAATCAGTTCAATATCTTTAAGCATTTTCAAAAAAAGTGCGGAAAACTTATGGGACGGACAGAATTACGGACGGACAGGGGTAAATCAATATACCCCCCAACTTATCGTTGCGGGGGCATAAAAATCAATCGAATCTTGAACTGAGAAAAGCAATATTGAAAGCCACAATGATGACAGGAACAAAATCATTACAACGATATAAGTTAACACATAACTGTTCATCAGGTTAATGTCAGCTATGGACAATTGGGGAGATTTAAATTTCTTCCAGACTATTCAAAAGATGTTGATATAAAGTATAAATCTCCTTCTGAGTTGTCCAGTCGAGGAAAATTCACCGGACATTTATATCATCTGCACGAACTTAATCGTTGTGTGTGCTGTTGTGGTCATGTATTATTTAACAGAAATTTACGACTTAAATGTGTATCAATAATTATCATGGTAATATTCTGTTGTAAACATATGTTCTGATATCCAGAAAAAGATATGAATTGACAAGATACAGGAAACTTTTTGTCTTGCGCTTGCCTAGAAAGCTTTGTCATTAGACTTGTGCGTTTTTTTTTCTTCATTTGTTGGAAGATTGACTATTAAAACTTCTTTTCACACCGAATTGGTTGCATACATGTACATTGTCAAACTGATCTTTTTTTGTACATACAATATTTTGTAAGAGTTCAGAGCTGGAAGTTTAGATTAAGGTTCATGATAACCATTTTGTTTCCAATTTGCAATTTGCTTTGTGTTACAGAAAATGCACAAACCTTTCAAAATTTAATACAATTAAACAATCTTATTTCAAGGCTAAATGCTGGCAAGAAGTTTGAAAAATACTAGTTTCTTATTTTTTTCCAAATGTTTTTCATTGGTTTTCTGTGACAATATAAATGTATCTTTTGAAATGCCCCAATATGTAGACTAGAAAATAATTCATTTATGTATACCGGTATAAAAGAATAAAAAATTAAACGACCATAGAAGATTTGAATAGCCCCAGTGAGTTGTATTACCTAAAATATAAGTGAACCTATTTAATCTGAGAAGGTTTACCAAGGTCTTATTAAACATATTCCTGGATATCAAAAGAAAAATAATCATAGAAAAAAATAAAAATAAACTTTACAACTTATGACATGAGAATATTCTTATATACATTATCTATGTGCTGCTACGATAGCCATTACATTTCTGCACCTGCATCATTGTAATACATTTGTCAGCACATAAGCATCATCAATATGTACATAAAAACTGTTGAAAACACTTACCGGGTGGATCACAAATTTCTTAATTTAATGTACCAATGATATTCTGCTGCAATATGGCTAATAAAAATGTAGGCCAACTTAATCAAATTTCTCAGTAATATAAGGTGAACATCTTCAATATGTGTATAAATACTGTTTACATGATATTGGTATAATATGTATTTTTATGTTACAGATTCTACGAAGTAGGTACCCCCTATGTGTGACAGACAAACTGAAGGATGAATAGTAGTGGCTACTAAACCTGCTATGCAGGCGAAAAAAACAAACAAACAAATTAGCAAATTAACAAAATATACATATAACCATGATTGGGCTGCTTAGTCACACATATTGAAGGAAATTCTTAGCCTTGGAACATATCATGTTTGTTATTTATATCATTTGTTTTTTATTTTTTTCCCAATTTGTGATTTGTGTCTTCTAAATATCATAATAATGTATTTGAATCAATATAATATTGATTTTGTAAGTAAAGTGTTTGGAGTTCTTTAATAACCAGTTACTGAAACAGAACCCTTTGCAGCTCTAAATGTAAATTCGAAGTTCAAAATGGATGAAAACCTAACTACGTCCTGCAACAGCTGGTTCAATGTCTTTCTTATCAAATGTATGCATACATTTTTCATTTTGTTCAGTGTCTATAGAAATTTCATTTGAGTTATTTTCTAAATGCTCTCCTGATCTCGATAAGTATTTCTGCCCTTGTTTCTGTATATTGTATTCAGACACAAGTTTATCTGGTCCTGTCAAGTTTTGACACAGTCTAATATTATCTATTATAGGTTCCAAGTGCCACTGTTTCCTCAGCAAGGCATGGTCCAATGTGAAATGTCCATATCTTATTCTACGGACTTGTGGACACACAGCTGACGATTTTAATTTTAGTCCTATATCATGAACCATTTGTGAAAGGTACATGCATTCTTCATTGATGGCATAAATTTCTGAAAAATAAATATATCATCCTATGACCCAAGTTCATTCTTTTCATACTAGCTCAGAGTTCAATTGTAAAAGAATAAGCTTAACATGTGTCTTGTTTCCAGTAGCTTCTTAATTCTTCAAGTTCAACTGACCTGCAACTTTATACAGTCCCATATGGTCAATGCAGAAATTTCATTCTCATGTAAGTTGGGTCTGTTGACTGGTAATTTAAGGCATTTGGTTCTCAGGCCCTCCCTTGTTTCTCTGTATCTCAAAAAATAAAAACTAAAAATCACCACCCTAATAATTTTTAAGGAGGCAATATAATGGTGAAAAGAAACGCCCCCTTCATCTGTTTTTTGTGAAAAAACACCTGAGAATTTTTAAAAATATTACTTCAAATAATCTATGGCTAATTTTGATAATGAAATCTATATTAGATTTAAAAATGGTTAACTTTAGGCAAGGTCTTTCGTTTAGGATTCAGCTACTCTATTTCCCCCAAAATATTTCTTTAAGATCTATTCTCAATTCATATATTCTCCTACAAGGTTCTTTTATTAAAAAAATCTAGTTCAACAAAAGAATGTCAGGAACTGGAATTATTATATCATTAGCTTGGATTTATCAAATGTTCCCTGTGTAAAATTAAGAAATAAATCACAGAAACTCCATTTTATCATTGTTTTACCACGTGCTGACCATTTATGCTGCATTATTTTATCCTGAGCGACAGCTATGTCAGTTGAAATGGTCGCTAGTGAAACTTTGCTTTGTATTTTTTATAATGAAGGAAAGAACGAATTAAGTAGAACGATGTTAGATATGGCAATAGTTGTTTGCATTATAAGGTCACAGTGTTCACACACACATGGACAGGAACAATGTTCCTTTCATTGACGATTGTTCTTGCTTGGTTTCATACATGATGGTGCACATGGCACCGTGTATGTGTGTATAGTATTTTCATAATATAATACAACTTTTCTAAAACATAACCTTTAATATCTTTATTAATTATAAATTTGATGTTTATTCACTCAACTGAAATGAATGAAAACAGCTGATACACACCGGAATGTTACGTGTGTTTGTTTACAAGATTAAAGTGAACAGTAATTTACACACATACACAAGCCACACCCAATAAGTAGTGTGCTGCTCATATTGCAATCGAATATCGACCACAGTTGTGGTCTCGAAGCCTGTTAAGGGCGTCATATTAGAGTATCTGGATAATTCACTATGTGAAATAAATTTGTTAATTTCACTCTCTGAAATTACTCCACCAAAACATCACCACATACATATCAATCCAAAGATCACAAAATTTGAAATTTATGTAGAAAAAAGCAATAAATTGTGGAGAAAACCTTCATAATAAATAGGATTATCAATTGGTTATAGTGAGTCATGAACAGCCAAAATATAATTACCTGTACTTGTGCCATAAACACTTGAAGATTAACCCAAGCGCAAAAAAAAGTTCCAGGCACTTGTTAATTTTAAGCGCTCTTTGGCACTCATGATCATATTTTGGTTATTCATTCTTTCCAATTAATCATCTTACAATGTATTATTATTTAGAATTTGGAGACAAAATTAAGCTAAAAACATTTGGCATTTTAGTGATTCCATGACTTAAACACCTCTCCAGAGTGACAGTGAAAGCTTTGACAGATAGAATCTCTTACAGCAGTCACTGGATTTTTTGTTCAATATTTTATTCCACTCCACATACCTAAAGTAGCATCTGGAATCTCAAAATGGATACATTTAACACCATAAATCATTGGTGGTGTGTCTTCAGTATCTGGTCTTACAAGTCCTCGACTGGCCATTTCATAGGCTTCTTGGCTCTGAGGGTGAACACCAGCATAACTATGAAAAAAGCAAAAAGCTTCTGACTATTGACTAACTAATAATAAATACATACTGAAGGCACATGGCATGTTTATTGCCATAATGGCTCAATCTTCTCTCAGGTAAATGCCTTCTTGGCTACAATAAAAGTACACATCCTCATCGTTCATTGAAGACCAATGGGTGGCCTTGGGCTGACATTTACATCCTGGTGGGGTTGTTGTCTTTTTGACATATTCACCATACCTATTCTCGTTATATACATTAATCTGATAAATGATTAATAAATAGTAGCCTCTTCTTAACGTTCAGCTTTTTTTTCTACAGCCCTACCATGTAATATATTGAAAAAGTTGGTAGATATCCCTGAGTTTCAATACTCAAATATCTCATGTTTTTGATACTGTGAGAATGTTCCTTTGTTTTCATTTTTTATATGATGTCTAATGTTTTGTTCCCTCTTTTTATTCCTTAATTTTTGTCTCTTGGTTTTCAATGTTTTCAATATGATTCGCAATAACCTTGGTTACCCTTGATATCACTTAAAATGCAAATTTTATGCAAAAAAAACCAGATCCTGTGGTTATTCCCAAATTTCAAGCAGATTTTTCTGAGTTATCTTGTTTTATCAATACATTTGTATTTCATCTTTGAATGCCTATATCTATGCATGATAGCATATTATTTCTTCAGTTTTATTGTGTTACAAAATAATTATGTGCAAGATGAACCTAACAGGACTAAAATAGTCATTTTCAACTTAATTTAAGACATTGACAAGAGATGTTAAATGCCAGTTTAAATCTGTGGCTACATGACACTCTTGATTAGCCATCTAATAAAAAAATAAAGAAAACTACAAATAAAACCGGTACTGACAAAACCTTCCAAAGAACAAACAATATCTTCAGTTTAGACAGGTGGTTCAAAATGCAATGAAACTGATATGAAGACTCTTCAGTTTATTCAGATATTTGGTATATTCTGCTTAATATAAGGCAAGTTTCATTTATGCAATTTTAAAATACATACTCAAATAAATGTCTCTGGTGGCTGGCTTGAACTGTTGCACATAATTTGTCTAAATATATCTTTTTTATATGATCTGCAATGAAAAAAATAAATGTAAATATATACTTTGTATTAAATTGTTTTCTAGAAGTACTTGTTTTCATGGAATAAAATGTTTCCATGTGTTAATATGTAAAATTTTATCACTATAAAAAAATAACAATTTCATAAGTGTCAATAAGGCCATAGAAACTTAAATGTTATGCCAAATGGCAGTTGTCTTTCCTTGAATATCCCAGTATGCTTAGGTTAAGATGGGTGCTACATGCGACATTAATTCCACACAAGAGTACTGTAAAGAAAATTTACAACTTTTTATTAACTTATTAACCTATACAAACAGATTTGTACTTATTAATTTCTTGTTTGTCTCTTATGTCCTTTGTAACGAAGTACTTAGAAACAGATAAAAAAATATCACCACCCTGGAACAAACCATAAAATTGGAAGCACCCTTAATTTATAAAATGGGAAACACCCTTGGTCTATAAAACGGGATACACCCTTAATCTATAAAACAGAAAGCACCTTGATCTAAAAAATGGAAAGCACACTTGATCTATAAAATGGGAAGCACCATTGATCTAAAAAAGAAAAAGCACCCTTGGTCTAGAAAATGGGAAACACCCTTGGTCTAGAAAAGAGAAAGCACCTTGGTCTAGAAAATGGGAAGCACCCTTCATCTATAAAAGAGAAAGCACCCTTGGTCTAGAAAATGGGAAGCAACCTTGGTCTATAAAATGGGAAGCACCCTTGGTCTATAAAATGAGAAGCATCCTTGATCTATAAAATGGGAAACACCCTTGGTCTATAAAATGGGAAGCACCCTTGGTCTAGGAAATGGGAAGCACCCTTGGTCTATTAAAAGATAGTTAAAGAGTACATATAAATACATACGGAATGTTGTTCGTTCTATCAGCAGACCTTCTGGTGTAAAATCATTTGTACAATATCCAAATCTGCATTTCACATGATATACCTAAAAGAAAAATAATTAAAATACATTTACAAAAAATGTACTGTTCTTCCTTAAAGCAGTTTCATATAAGCAACATTAACATATTATTTTGAAGGGGCATTGGAATTTTGTGCTTGATTGAAGATATTTCTGGTCAACAAATAATTATTCTAATTTTACATATTCAGGAAAGCAAAATATTGTTTTCCTTTTTTAAGACTGAATATTGCTAATAAAAACTTGGACATAACTTTTTTTTTGGGAGGGATTAAATGCATCCCTTATACTCCTATGACAAAATGGTTGGAAACTAAGATTGATTGGTTTAACACCCAGGCAGCAGTGCAAATCCAGGGAATGAACATGAAATGATGATGAAATGAATAATGGGATGGGACAAAGGATAATAGTGTCGACAAGTTTTGACTGCCACTGGAAATTGGGAGAGGCAGGTAGTGTCAGGCAATTTAGCCTCCTGTAGCAAAGCCCAGGCTCCTTCTCCTGTCAAATACCACAGCAGGTTTAATTAATGTACGAGGAATTTGGCATCTTTTCCCACATGGGCCACATAAGAAAAATGACAAGTTACTTAAGATATAGAAGCTGTTCTATGATATAATTCAACACCTTGTGCTTGATTGAAGATATTTCTGGTCAACAAATAATTATTCTAATTTTACATATTCAGGAAAGCAAAATATTGTTTTCCTTTTTTAAGACTGAATATTGCTAATAAAAACTTGGACATCCTGTAGCAAAGCCCAGGCTCCTTCTCCTGTCAAATACCACAGCAGGGTTAATTAATGTACGAGGAATTTGGCATCTTTTCCCACATGGGCCACATAAGAAAAATGACAAGTTACTTAAGATATAGAAGCTGTTCTATGATATAATTCAACACCTTAGAGAAAACAAGGTAACAACTGGTGATGTCATAAATGGAAGACTGCTTGGATTCCTGCTGTTGCTGGTGCTGAATGTCAAGCAGGCAAATATTCGAAAGGCATCATAGAGAAAACGGTTTTATAAAGTTGTGAAACTTGACTACTGAAAAAAATATTTACTCACTTTATCAAATTTCATGATCATAACAAACTCACTGAGGCTTATTTGTTATGTTGTTGAAATATAAATAAGTTGAGTCAATATTTTGCAACATTAAACTTTCATTTTCTATGAAACCTATAGGTATTAAATCAAATAGCAGTATTTCACATCAAGATAACAACAAATTTCACTGTATCACTCCATTACACAAGTTAATTGGATCTTTTAAATCATATTTTTTTAGCAGATTAACACTTTTAATTTAACAGTTGTAAAACTACATGTACCATTATACAATCAGTGTGTGAAACAGGCTTAAAATTTCTATAACTTTTTTTTATATGATATCATATTATTTCATGAAATGTAGGAAGATGTTAACCATGCAAAATCAATTTTGTTTTGTTTCAAAAACTTAATACTGGAGCTAGAGGCACTTTAATATCAAAGTGTAATTGAGCATATTTCTATTCGTATGTAATTTAAAGTAAAAGCATGAACAGATGGAGGAAAAGAGACAATGACAAGACCAACAAAATAGAAAACCACCATAAACAAGAAATCTCAGTGTTGCGGCTCACTCGTGATACCCCCATTCGATCACAATACCCCGCAATACAAGGAATAGTCATGTTTTTCAGCAAACAGGAAGTATATGTCATATGAGTATGAAAATGCATCACACAATTCAGTTTATCCATATGAAGCTTTGTATTAAATATCGACAGCCAGGGATTTACAAAATCTAAGACTTTTAAACAAATGTGTTATGGAATGAAAGAATGACGAATGATGGACACAGGTAAAACAGTACACCCCCTCTCCTACAGAGCTGGAGTATTATAATATAAATTTACTAAAGGATTACACAAAGAAACTGAATAATAAATGCACAACCAGGACTCCTCTTAAGTGTAGTAATTACACACTTCTTCTTGTCAGGATAATTATGCACTACATGTACATGCATTTTCAATTGCTTTCCAGTCTTTAACATGTAAGAAAAATACACTAATTCAAGTCAGGAAGTGCATTATAATATTGATAAAAATCTAGCATACACAAGCAGAAAACTTAATGTATTTCAAATAAAATGGAATATTTATAGCAACAGAGCATCAGTTACATCCTAAATATTTTGGGGTGTTAAACATGAATGGCTCAAAATTCCTCTGTCAGAACGCATGTAATCCATAACCGATTGTTCGAACTTTTAAAGCAGACAGTGAGCAGATGTCCAAAAAAGTTAAAGCAGACAGTGAGCAGGTGTCCTAAGAAGTTTTTCATATTCCTGCTGAATGATGTGAATGATCAATAAAGTCTTCAGTTCCATCCATCATCGGCACAGCCTAAAATCAGTATTAAAATAGATTTGACCTACTAAGTTTTTTTAGGAATTGTGCTTATCTACATGTTATCACTTCAAACAGTGAATTAAAGTATACAAACCCTAAGGAATTGTGCTGATCTTATCAATGGGATTGTGTCTTCAATTGCAGATTCTCCAATACCACAAACTATGTAGAAAAAACAAACTAGCATTAAATTTATTTCAATGTCATAATTCTAATCATATATTTATATTTTAATTATATAAATTTATGTTTCATCAAATATACCACACATAAAAGTGGTAATTCTAATGTCATTACAATATGGGTCTACAAGGAAAATAATGAGTAAAACCCCTGAATCTTAACCAGTTACAAAGCAAATAAAAATTAGATACTTAAGGCCTACCTATTTATAGTAAAACTTTGAAAAAATTGTGGAGTGTCAGCAGACTTGCAAAAATGTACAGACAAGATGTCAGGCATTTGGAATGACAAACTTGAAGGCTTTACCAGAATAAGAAGGGACACTTTGCCTTTTCCTGGCATTTGCACCACAAAACGCACTAAAATACTTAAGTCTTGGAATATTTTTACTTCCATAGTAATTACTATCAGTATTAAAACTGATAACACAACAAACAGTAAAATGTTTTCTCAGACTTTAATAAGTCTTTTTTCAATTTTGTGGCACTGAGGCCGGAAAATCACAAAGTGAGTGTACAAATTTTGTGAATAAACCGTTTAACTGAAGTTGTCTTTCTGACCAAAATCTGACCAGGAAGTCTACAATTGAGGTGCCAGGAAGGAAGAACTCATTCTTGAAGATTTAAACCTACCCATAACACCAGAGGACCTTTCATGAAGTTCAGAAGCACAGGTAATATCAAAGTCTGAAGGCTCATACCTATTTCCAAGTACTGGCAAAATAAACAAAAGTATAGATGACCTAGTGGATTAAAGTACTAGTACGGTAAACATATTAATTATCACAGCATTCTAATACCTATTTTTGGAATAGTAAAACAATATATGTAAAATTGATTAATAAAATGCTATTATAACTATCATTTTTCTAAAGTGTGAAAATTTACTAAGATGAAACTATCAGCAACAATGAAAATTAACACATGTACAGTTTATCTACAGATTGTATGTAAGTCATATCCTTACACTGTACGGATTGTTCAGATTTTAGTCCAGATAAAAACTCTTTATCTGAAATTATCAGGTCAACCTAAAACACATTATAAGACAGTTTTTAAATCAGCAAAAAGGAAGTGTAAGTAGTTTCGGTTAGAACATGCTAATCTGGTGGTCAAAGGGTTTCACAAGGAGAAGTGTCATAACAATTACAAAATTTCATTTTGCTTTCAAATTTAAACTCAAATCAGATTTGTATTAAACATATTTGCTTGAAAATTTAAGGTTGAGAAAAAGATACAGAAGAAATTCCAAGTTAGAAATTCCTATGAAACCAATTTTACATGTACACATACATGCTAGCCCTCTATCCAAATATTTGGAAATTCACCTTCTGTTCTAGTGACATAAAAAGGTAACTGACCAAAAGATAATCTGAGACAATGAAAATTACTAAAAAGCTCAAACTTTTGCTAAGCAGGGTATCCAAAGTTATTACCATACCTAGTCTGTGGTCTCTTAGATCCTCAGTGACTGTTGGCATGGTGACAACAGATGGTGCGAAGTATGATACGTGACCACCATCTTCAGTGATCAAATCACCAGATCTTGGACGTGTTGTTTTTGGAACTGTCTTTACTTGCACTCTCCTGGATCTCTCAAACTTGTAGCATGGTAGAGCATTCAAATCTGCATTGAGCAAAGATGGATAAAAGTATGTATTAAAAAAGAAGATATCTTAATATTGTTAAAGTACTTATATTTGTGGGTATCATTGTTTGTGGTTTAGGGGAAATGCACAAGTTCACAGAAACTTGAATTTGTGGTTATGATGATTTCCTCATACAATTTAAAGTGAATAATCCTTTGCTTGGGAATCAAATTTTGTGGTTTACCTTACCCAAGAAATCCACAAAAATTGGTAACCCATGAACAATAGTAAATTTACAGTATATCAAAAGTGGTTTTATTAAATATTTGATTTTCACAGTATATCAAAATTGGTTTTACTAAATATTTGATTTTTATTCATCATCTCACAATAAAGTTCTAGTAATTACATGTACAAATGTAAAAAATGTGTTACTTGTACATAAATGTACAGTGGTGTAAATATAGGTATTTATAAGAAACAGACATGAGTGGATCCATGGTAGATAAAAAAATGAGAAATTTTATTGCAGTTTTGTATTGAGTTGAGCACAGAAAATAATGACTCAGATACTTGTGTTTAGATATCAATCTGATATACTAGACCAAGATTCTGAAAGGGGAGATAACTTTTAACATTCAAATAGAGTTTTTTAAAAAAAGTTTTCAACTGTTGCAAAAGTTTCAAATAACTACATGCAACTCATTACAGGTAAAATGTTTTTTGAATAAAAGAAAAGTAAAGGTTTGGCCAATGGTAGCATGTGTGATGCCAAAACACAAATTTTAGACAGAGAAATGCTTGCTGCTTCTCAGTAAAGTGCATTAAAATATACATCAATCACATGCGTATCAGGAATAAGACACCTAAATACAACATATACAAAAAAGTTCTAGTAATTGAAACAGACAAACAGAAAGATTGATTGATTGTGGTGTATGACAGTGTCCAGTCCATATAGAACACAGAATAAACTAAACCAAAATACCTCACTGACAGTTAACATACAGATTTGAGAAGAGATACATGTATATTGATAATTGATTATTTGGCATTTGAGATTATTATTTTACCTTTAGCTAAGTTCTCCTTTAACCTTTGCACTAAGACTTTAACAGACAGCCCCTCTGGTTTGTACACACAGAATACTCCATTCAATAATTTTGCGGCAGCTGGAGCCCATTCAAATCTCATCACTCAAAATACTGTAAGCTATGCAATACAAATGTATATAAACACATGTTAGATGTGTAATGATCACTTATAGTATTGAAAATATTTAAAAGTGTTATATATATAATATTTCATATCACATCTAATTTGAAAGAGAAGTATAAGTTAATGATCTTTAAATTTTTTTAATTAGTGTTTTATTACTGATATTTCAAACAAATGAACAGTTGTATGAGAAGGAGAGGAGTAAGTCTTTTTGAAAATTGGAATTGATTGAGCATTCAAATGCTTTATAATTCATTATCATAATGTTATTATATGTAATCTAATAAAGCCTCCAGACATGTGAAGCAGCTGTGTCTGAGTCAATCACTAGAATTTCAATTAGAAAATTAATTTTATAAAAATTATTTATACTCATGTATACCATGAATATACAAGGAATTAAAGAAACTGTGGTGTCTGACAAAAATTTTCATATACATGTACCTTTCTGTAAGTTCTTAATTTATGGTTTGTATCATAGAAAATAAAGAGCTTTGCCAATTGCAGCATGATATGACTGCAGCATGTTGAACTCTGTTCACTTGCCGCAAGTTTGGACACAACATAAGCTTTCGGTACACTAAAACATAATGACCACAGATAGATCTCATCAGGCTTAATACTTTTACCTATGTCAGAATTTGGCTAAACCTAACGGTTTTGGAGATATATGGGAAAAACTACTGTCTGACCCCTAAAATCTATTTTTAGTAATGGCAGCCACGTTTTTCAACAAATCATAAATCCCCACAACAGTTCTATGCAGGATATCCCAAGGAGCATTCACACCAAATTTGGTTCCAATTGGTAAAGTAGAGCCAGAGGAGAAGAGTTTTGAAAAATTGTTTACAACAAGGGACAACAATAAAGACAAAGACGAACCCAAGTTATGGCAATAACTCACATGGCCATCGGCCAGGTGAGCTAAAAAAGGAGCACAGAAAAGTACAGAACAAAATGGCAAAGAAGATGGACAATTGGAGAAAAGGGCAGAAAACTGTGTGAGAACCTTCCAACCATAAACCTAAAACTGCTGTTCAAACATCCATATTAATCCTACTAAGAACAAGATACTTAACCCTTAACAATTACAGACATAAACTGGGCCTAAACCAGACATTGATGACAAAAAGAAGTTTTAGTAAATTCTGTATAAAACTAGACAAAGGGATGCCCCTGCACTCCATTTAAACACAGCTACTGCATAATGTTTAGTTATCTAAATTCATTGATGAGAAGGCTGCAGTGTCTGAGAGACACATTTGATGCCCCCGCATGTATTTTCTATATATATATATATATATATGTATATATAAAAGTCAATTTATACTTACAAGCTTTAATTCTTTACAATGGCAATAATTTTATGATCAGCACAAGAAGTTGATAATGTCCTGATTTGATAGCATTTGTCTACAGGAACAAACACTAAATCTAATGTTGATCCACTCTTGTGTGTAGGATCTTCCACTAATTGTTTATAACCTTCATGATTATTCAAAATTATTTACTATCTTTCTTAAATACTGTAGTAGGAGATATCCAAAATACATGTATAATGTACCCTATTCCCTCAAAATGGTGACAAAATGACTAAATCCAATTATCCATGAAAATGTCAAATACTGATAGAAATAAAAACCCTGATAATATGCACATCTTCAATCCATATATGATTATTCTGCAAAGTATCAACTTCATACCCTAAATACTGTAGGAAGAGTTAAGCAGAATAACTATATACCCTGACTGGGATGGACGGACAGACAGACAGGGGTACAACAATATGTCCCCCAACTAGATGTGGCAGGGGCATAAAAATAACAATTTTGACATTTTTGTCTATGTAATTAATGAAAAAAAAATGTCTCATTGTCAAAGACAAGAAGGAGAAGTCAGCATGAAGAAGGAGAAGTTTTTGCTCATTTCTCCCTCTAGATTAGGCCCTGCATAAAGTGGGCCAAACTGATTCTTCACCACTATACCTCTACTAATCTTAACTCCACATCAATCAGTGATTTTCTAATTTTCACCATAATCTTTGGCATAGATATAAAATGTTCGTATAGACTTGGCAGTGTATTCCTTGTTGAAAATACAAATGTATACTTAACATTTTTGAACTAAATTGTGTCCACTTTAAACTTGTGTTGCAATGTTTTAAAATAAAGCTTTTGAATTTTGAACTTTGCTGTGTAATACAAAGTTCGTCAATCAGCTAAGATCCGCAAACTTTGAGTGAGTCCGAAATCGTACGAACTCAAGCAAAGCAGTAGCTGCGAAATCGTAGCTCTTGATCTTTTTTTTGACAAAAAATATTCAGAGCTACGTTTCGCAGCTAGCAAAGTAGCAAAATGCATTAGCGACTAGAAAATATCAGCGCCAAATCACAAATAGGAATCACAGTAAGCTAATTTCACATCACAAGTAAAAAACACAAACCTAATGGAGGAGTTGTAACAGTCTATTGTTGTCTTTATATAGATATTCCTATTAAGAAATATTTTCTGAATTGGCAGGGGATGGAATTGGTCATGAAATTATGCTTACAACCGGACATTGTGGTGAGCTGCTAATTCGACACAAAATCGGGAAGAAATGAACAATTCCGGATTTACTTCGAGGAAGAAATTATTCATGTTATTTTGTCATCATATATAATGTTTTTGTGCGGTCGTTTATTGATTCTGTATAAATTTATAATGAGTTCTGCATAAGATGAGGATTTAATTTTCATTGCATTATAATATATTTTTTTACTTTTTACATGGTTTTACAAATTAAATATACACTGTATTCCTTCGGTTAATTCTAGAAAAATCAAAACGAACATTTAATTTATATATATTTCAATTCCAAATGTACATTTGCAGATTGAAGTTAAAATTTTGTCTATTATCTTATATTTCGATATGTACATTGACATATTGACGACGTTTTCAACCTTTACACAATGAAATTTGATACTTAAATTGAATAAAATTATAAAGAATGGCTGTAATATTTTTTCTGTCTACTTTAAAAATCAATCATACCTTCAACGTCATACTTTTAAAGTACCAGTCCACATAAAATTCAGACACTGCCTATGGTAAAGTGATTTATGGCGTAGAAAAACCCACCGAACAAAAGATGCTTTTCCAATCTACATATGCCATATTTTCACATAACGAAATTTATTCTGTATTCAGACCTGCACTTTTGAGAAAATCATGCATTTATTTCCCACTACAATTAACCAAATCAAACAAAATCAAGAATGATAACTCTTGCAAAGTGCCAATTTCATGTACAATCTATATAATTTTTATCTAAAAAGTGCAACATTCAAATGAAAAACAAGGACTGGTTGTGTGATCAGTGACTGTTTCTGAACAAGAAATAAGACTGAATTCGGTGGGTTTTTGACGTGCATGATTTTTTCATTTTTGATCATGTTGTGCAAAATTAACCAACTTTGGGGCAGTTTACGCGACATGAACCGCGAAGGGGTTTACGAACAATTTTAAACTGCCCGAGCTTGGTTATGCGAGCATATTTGTAATTTTCATTTTAACATGAAAATGTTAAACATAATGACAAAATTAATTCATAATGAATTAAAGTCAAAGTTAATATCTGTCCCTTCATCGAAGCCTTATTTCGTGAATTGCGGACTGCGGACCGATCTCGATGTTAATGACGTCACAGTACCAAGTTAGTTCATGGGAAAAAATAACCTAGATCAATCTTGATCAAAAAACATTATTTCAGTGTAAACACGACCATAATATTTGAGTACTCAATAAAATACAGACCTCTCTTATGAATTTTGTTGTGGCTCATATTTTAGAAAAATTATGCAATAATAATGTAAAGAAGGGGAAGATATCCAACCTCGTATTATTAGTCATTTAAATAAATCAGTACTCAGTGACACATTTCTACGTAAATAAATATGTGAAATTATGCGACATTTTTGCAGTTTTATGTATATCAATTTCCATATGTTTTTCAATACAAAACATGTCATATATCATGTAGGATTAATATCATCTACGGCACGAACGTATTAGTCTAAATTAAATCGGTTTCAGATTAAGAAACGTTTGTCTAAAATAATTTATACAGGTAGCGGGGGGAGGGGGAATCCTTCATAATACTTCATTACTTCCAAAATCATTTACAACATCCAACAAAACGAATTGGTTAATCTGTTAAAGCAAATGCACCTTTTGCGCCCCCTTTGTGTATATTTGAGTACTCTACCTGAACGGAACATGAACACCTTTAACACTTACTCATTTTTCATCCACACCTTAACCACAATATAGGTATAATGTATTATACAATTACAGAAAGTGTTGGTTTCAAACCCAAATATGGCTTAATAAAAATGTCCACAAAATACAACAAATCAGGTTTTTTATGTTTTCATGTTAATAAAATGAAAATTATAAATGCAACAAGATCACCCGCAAAAGGGTTTAAGGTCACTGACAAAAAAAACCCAAATTATTGAACTTTATGAACTAATTATAATGATTCAATATTTACTTTATCGTGTGGAGAAACAAACCATAAAGGGATCAGTTATCTTCGAGTCATGACCAAAAATTACAAAAACGGAACATATTATTTACAACCCGCTCCTCCTATAGTATTATCATTTGGAAATGTTAATTAGTAGCTTTAGAAAAGTACGTCCCAATCAGAAACCTACGTGTCATTCCAAAGGAACGAGTGAAGACCGGTCGTTTACATCACAGTTTCATTCTCATGTCCATCCCTTGTAAAATAATTCTCTAGCTTACGTATATTTACTTTCCCAACAAGAAAATGTTCTGTTCATTACTGTTAATTCCATGAATCTGTTATTAACCGAAAATAATTAAACTGTAGCCGAAATGTTCTTTAGTTTATTTAATGATGTATCGGCATCTGCAACAATACATGTTACATACGGGCTTAACTTTGTGTAGGTTTTAACTTGTCTGGAGCTGGCATATCAGTTAACTGCTAGTAGTTCTTAGTTTGTACATTTGTGTAATTCATATCCAGTTTCTTTATTTCCGCTATAACAAGGTACACAGACCTTTTTGAACTGATTTTTAAGTGTGTTTCATAGTGTCATGTTTTTCCACAGTAGCCAGGCTTTAAAAGGTGAGGGTTGTGATCACCCCAATCTACTTTAACCCCGCCATATTTTTTGTGTCCAAAGTCAGGAATTTTTGGCCACTATACATATATGTCTAGTTTCGTTTTCACTTCAGTTTATTTTATGTTACTTGAGTATATTTGGGCAACTTTTTCGCTGGACCTGTGTATATTGATGTTTTGGGGCCAACTGCAGCCTTCCCTGTGGTATGAGGATTTCCTCGTCGTCCGCTGAACACTAACTGCTTGCCTTGGGCTGAAATTTTCATCCCGCTGGGGTTGTTGTCTCATTGATATATACACCATACCTATTCTCGTTATATCTATAGCTATCAGCCAAGCAATGACAGTTGATTTACACAGGTGACACCAGTGCATGGTTCTCTTTCCTTAATTCTTATGTTACCGTATGGTCATCCAATGTCGGGTGGATCCCAGGGCGATAGAACCCTCCTATTTTGAAGTAAACTTTGTTAAATGCGTGCAAAATTTGAGCATAATAAACAAATGATAGTGGTACAACCCTTTTTCTGCGTCTCTGGATCCGCGTCTCGTTCTTAAGGTTTGTGATTTTATTACCACCCCCATCCCCACCCAGGAATATCGAATGGTAAGTGCGTCGAAACTGTCACTCACGGTCATTTACGTAAAAGTTTTTAACTACACTGTACTTTTATGATTATGAAATATGATTTCATTAACCTATAGTGTGACCTTTTCATACCATATTTTGAGTTCATCCAATTACATGACAAAATATTGGCATCGGTAATTAGGAAGACCTCCACCTTATCAAACAGTACATTTACACTGTATATATTAAACCTACCCATGTATCGATGACTGGTCCACCCACGAGTCGTGGTCAATTGACTAGCGTGATATAAAGTGTTAGCTTCAGTTGGAAATCGGTAATCCAATGGATAATATGGATTTTGTCATGTTCGTGTATTTCTTAGTATGTCTGTGTTTTCAGACCAATAGCGTTTCTTCATTTCCTAGATTTGAAGATTTTTTGAGTGATAGTCCGTGGTCGGTAAGTTAACTTTAAAGTACCATTTTAAAAATAATTTTAACGTTTTATTCGAATTTCACTTTAAAGGAAGTAAATACTATGTGTTTTTATTTTTAACTGATATCTGTATATATGTATCAATTACTATAAAGGTATGCATAGTTATAAATACATGTAGACAAGTTGTACATATATGTTGTTATATTAAATAGTATTCCTAATATATTTCAAAAATAATTTGATTTTTTTCTAAAGTAACATTTTTGGAACTATAACGAATAGAAGCCATACTCGAGCTTTATTTTACTCACGCTTTATTTTACTTACGCTTTTGATACGAATGTAATTTTTAAAAAGTGACCGAAGATGCAACAATGGGAAGTAGAAGAAATGTTATAAATTCTTTCAATGGTTTGGTCATAATGAAGCGATAAGATAAAAGGCAATATTTATGCTTAGCTTCTGTTGATTTTTGATTTCCATACGCGTGGTGCCAGATGACTCAATGCGCTAGTCAAGTACAGCGATGTTTTTTTTTTGTGTGTGGAAAATTCTAATAATTTGGTACATGTCTGTAAACATATTTAACTCAGCAGATGAGTAACAATAATTGGTCATAATAAATCAAGCACTTGACCCCATATGGTATAATTAGATACTTTGCTTTAAACGGATGAACGGAAAACAATTAACCTCATGTTTCCTCCGGCAACTACAAATTATTCTATGGCATAAATTCAGTACAGTAAGTTGGATGAACCTTAACCATTCATGAATCTAGGTTCTGGTATTTGGTATTGTTTTGTATTTAAGGATTCGTATGCAAGTCATGCGTTTCTCCATTATACATGTACTTACGAGCAGGAAAAACAAATGATAAATGATAAATCATTGATAGAATGAAAGGTTTCATGTTTTATATGGAAACATTCTTATTCCTGCTAATCTCAAAAATGAAATATACATATAGCAAAGAAATCACAAGAGTTGAGGATATCAAACCAAGATTTGCGTTTTTATACCTCATCTTGCAAACTATGTTTATAGCGATAGGTGTGTGTGTGTGTGTGTGTGTGTGTGTGTGTGTGTGTGTGTGTGTGTGTGTGTGTGTGTGTGTGTGTGTGTGTGTGTGTGTGTGTGTGAGTATTTCCTTTGCACGGGAGGTGGGATACTTCCCTGTCCGTTACTCGTTCTATTCACCTCTGAAAATGGTTTAGTAGCATACCCATGATTAGATAAATTCAAATATGGTCTTTCTTGTTAATTATAAGAGGAAAAACTCTTAAAGAAAAAAGTCGTGGAAAAAAAAGAACAACAACAACAACAACAACAAAAAAAAGAAAGAAAGAAAAAAAAGGAAAAGGGTATTTTAAATAAGGTTCAAAGGGTGACTACGCAACACTCTATATATGCGTACTCCTCGGGAAAAGTTTATGACACGTTAAATGTATAAATTAGAAACAATAAATGGTCAAATTGATATTAGATTGCAATTATACGTTCATTATATGATGAAGTTATAAACAATGGCAGATGGCCGGTTCCATAGTGTCTCTCTTTCTGATACATTATTTTATTAGGAACTATCTGGATTGTAACAAGTAGTTCTCCAAATTCCCATGAAAGTTTTTGGCAAACACGATAAGCTAATAACAAGCTCTGTTGTGGTAATATTTCGATCATAAATCCATTAAATAGAGGATAGAATGATGCATGTATGGGAATAACATAGTACAGCAATATTTATAAGCAAACAATCATTAATTTTGATCCTTCTATATTGATGGTCATTTCTGATAGTACTAAAGCGGCTTATTTACTACTGACAACATTGATCAGCTTTCAGCTTTTTTGAGTATGGAATTGTGGTCATTTGACTCTCTCATTTAAAAGATTTTTTGCGATGTCTACATAAACAAAGGTACTTCTCTGTTTATGAATGAACATCTGTTGTAGCAGAAATATCACACGCGCCACATTAGGAAAAGGGTTCTGGGGTTGGAGCCCCTTGTTAAAAAATTTTGTAAATTTCGTGCAAAATTAAGGAAAAAATTACATGGAACCCCTTTTCGAAACCTCTGGTCTTAAATCAATAAAACTGTTTAAAAGGGAACAGTTTACAAGTGCACACATATTTACATTACTTGTTAAACGTAGGTTGATTTTGTCAATTGTTCAGGACTTCCATGTCTCGACTTCAGTTTACAAGTTGTTGATGCAGGATGATGTAGTTTTATATTTAAATCATCACTTCAATACTTGAAAACCGATTTGGATTGCTTTTTATATGAATTCATTGTCTAATTATCTTAATGACTTTCAGAAATGAGATATTCCATGATTGGTTCTAAAAGGCGGTTGACGCTCACCCCGGGATACTTACTTACAGCCATTTCACTGAAACTGTCGTGGTGTGCCTGACATTTGCTTTGGTCACTATTATAAACTAATAAAAAAGTTAAAGGCAGATTTCTAATTAAATATGTGTGTGGTAAATACGCAGGTTTTCATGTCAATTAATTGATATTCCGATTTTCAGAGACTTCCAACATGCAGTCGAGTTGACCCATTAAATAATCCGGAACCTTGTGACTATGCCATTAAAACCATATCTGTGCAAAGAAACGCAAACGGTGAAGTGCAGAGAGAAGAGGTCTATTATGAAACACAAACAGAAACATGCAGCTGCCCTAACGGTCTTACATGTCCTAAAGGTTGGGAAGATGCACCGGACAGAAGTATTACTCGGTCTCTACTTTCTTCTGGTAAGTACTTCTGCAGTGTTTCATTTGTAGTAAAACCTTAGGCTAATATCTCGACGGACAAAAAAACAAAACAAAAACAAAAAGAGGCAAGATCGTACAAGAAAGCATAGCAATGACAAAAACAAAAAAAAACAAAAAACCACAACAACAACAAAACACAACAACAAAATAATAATAAAAAACCAACCAAATGAACGAAGTAAAAGCAGTTAATTTTTATTCTTTTTTTTAAAATATCTTATTAAATTCAACTTTTCAGGGAAAAGAGTTGAATATAAAATGAACTACTGTGCTGCACCACCCACGGTGGGTACATGCGACGACAACCAGGTTGCCGTAGTGATGTCTGGATTTCCGTATCCAGATACGATAGAAACCATCAACTGCTCATGCCCAAACAACAGATACGACCTACACCTCAAGAGAGCGTACTACAGAGGAATCAAGATCACCCACGAGTTCGTGTGTAATATGGTAAGTAAATAACGTTTAACACTTTAAAAACTTTACAATGAATTTGAAAGACTTTTTTAAATTCGTGCATTCTTCACCGCCCTCAAAATTTGCTTAGAAAATATGCAACTAACTAGTATATAATAGTAACCTAAAATTGCTAGCAATGCGCAGTTTGATGCAACCGCAGAGGTCAAACATTGAACTGCTGGTACAAGTATGGGCAAAATTAACTGCTGATACAAGTGTGGGCAACACTGAACGTCTAGTACAAATATAGACACACCTTTCAAGCTTGATACAGGTCTTGATTTTTATTGAACGTTGGACACAGGAAAATAACTTTTATCAGAAACGAAGTGGCCCCTAATTCCTAAATGATTCCAGTCAAACCTCCAAAAATCAACCCCAGCATTCCTATAGGGGGCATGGCACCTTGCGGTACAGTATCAAAGAGATCGATTCACTGCTATTCATGCAGTTAGTATCCGGACATCAGACAAATGCCTGTCTCTGTACCATGACGGTTCCTTATTCCTTTTCGGTTCAAGTCACAACCCTCAAAATCAATTCCTTTGACATGCCATGACGCCTAGTATTTACAATATCAAAGAGATTAATTTACTTGTACTAAACTTATTGTCCGGACATCATGAAAATACTTCTTGTTATGCTAGTCAAATAGTATAACAAGCTTCAAATTAATGTACTTATAAATCCCTAAACAAATTTATAAACTGTACGAATCATTCAGCTCTTTAAAAAAAAGTAACACACACAAATGACCCAATAGAATCCGAAAATTAAACAAAATCAACATTAATTCTATATGATATGTATAAGATTCACACACTTGTATAAAACAGCTCCATGCTGTAAAAACAAGTTTCAATTTTCAATAGGTTCTTCACCAGGGGGGAATAATACTGTAATTATCCATAAATATCATTTCGCAGAGAACGTGTAACATAGACGGTGACAGACGACGTGTTTGTAAAAAGATCACGAAAGACGGTACAACGGAGTACAAATGTCAATGTCCAGAGGATTATGAATGTAGAATGCGGCAATCAGAAAGAAAAGGATACTGCGAATCTAGGATTGAGATGTGAACTGTGACTTTCTACCCAAAAAGTGTGACATAGCATGCATCTAAATCGTGTGAATTTGTATCCGTATCACAATACAATTGTGACTTTCTGTTATACAACCGGGAATAGGTACCCGGTATTAGCGTGACTTTGTCTAGAATACTACACGTACTTGTAGATTAGTGTGTCTTTGTACTATCATACACATTGCATTGCTGTGCATCTTATTAAGACTTGTACTACAGTTGTGTTATAACATGCATAAACACGTGCTTGTGGTATACAAACTTTAAAATTCACTATCGATATAAGTAGCATGCAAAATGTATTAAAACATATAACAAATTTTCAACTTATTCAACTTAGCGAGCGAAACATGTGCCAACCCTTCATTCATATAATACATGTGCCAACCCTTCATTCATATAATACATGTGCCAACCCTTCATTCATATAATACATTTTATGCCAAAGGTCAAAGTAAGAATTACACATACCATGGGAAACTAGAAAAAAACTGAGCACCATGTTCCCCTTACTCCCAGAAACATAAGGAAATAAAATAAGAGTCACAATGGAAATGCAATAAAGAAATAAATTATGAGCGTTTCATCAAATTCAATTCAACGTTTTGAAGTTGCAGAGAAAAAAACTTGGGACGGCAAGACGAACATCATGATCACTACGACGTTGCGTACGTTGTTGGTGTCACATTCGATTGAACCGGGGCAGGTTACGAAAACCGGAATATTGCTATTAGAATGTGAAGTTATCAAAGGCAATATAGATATTAAAATGTTCGAAAATGGTTGTTGTTGTAGGATTACAATTATGAATCTTTGAAAGATGCCGTTAATTGTTGAGGGAAAGCATTATTCGATCACAAGAACGTCCATTTTCATTTGTGGACGGGTAACATTAAAAATGCTTGCTTCCAATTTGACCAATATATTTAAGTTGTTTCTTGGCCTATTTTGATAAAACAAACTTTTTTGGTAGGAGCATTTTGTGTTGCAGACGATGTCATATTTTCCATGACGTAATTATAAGATCAAAGCATATTACAATATCACAGACATCTCCCCTTTGATGTGGACATTGTAAAAATGGAAATAAACCGATTTGAAGACAAAGTGTTAGAGATTTCTTTTCAAGTTATGCGAACAGCTTTTTTTTAATCGGGACTTTTATTAACTATATTGACAATTTATTACATAACCCCAATGAAAATACATATTAAATGTTTAATCAATCTTTTTGTTAAAAGCCTTTTGTCCGTAATTCAATTATGTCACAAATCTTATTTTTTCGACGTTGGTCATTGGCAACTTTCTTGTTTACGGTTGTAAAATATAACAACGAATAGTGTTTTTACCAAAGTATATTCACGCTTAAAGGACTGTATAAATATTCAGAATATCATGTTTATTCTAAAAAATAATTAGTTTTATTGTCTAATAGTAGATAAATACGCACGTATGTTGTGATGTCACGTTGTCTTTTTCCCGACGTTTTCTACACGTTGCGTGCTACCCAATCTTTATCAAAAGCTTTTTTCGTTAGCTTTGATTGAACTAATAACTATGAAATTTGGAATTTTACATGTATATATGCTGCAGATAGTATATTCTAAAAATAATGGTACTTGGTTGAACATGTATCTAAGCGCATCATTTTGTCTTTAAAACCGTGTCTAACGAAAATGTCACCTCTTTTAAATAAAAAAAAAAGTATTGAAAAGTTACGATGCTATATTAAATTATTACGACTGTGAACGCAATGATAAACAAATACGATTTCAGCGGATCTGATAAAATAATGAAATTAATTTTTTTTCTCAAATCGGACCAAAGACAAAACAAAAAGAGTAATCAAGGGAACCAAGGTTATAGCGGTAATCAAAAGAATGTAATCCAGGGACAAAGAACAGACATGGAAAACAGACATACACAACAAAGAACATAAAGTAACTAAAATCGTAAATACAAAGTAACAAAAGTGAATGAGCAACTCGGACTCCACTACAAACTGGGAGCACGGACCAGGTGTTCCGGTAAGATAAGCGCCCTCTGCTTTTCTAGAAACACACGCCGATTTGCCTATAAAAAGTAAAGTCCGGGGTAGACAAACGAGGAAATGAGAACTATGACCCGTTGAATAAATCAGTTTTCATGGTGCAGATGGATACACCATAACCATTCACGAGTCCATAAAACTTCTGTAGTGATGACTTCAATCTTGTAGCAACATAACCCTGTTCCAGAAGCCTATTTGTTAGAGTTATAGCGCGATACAAAAAGTCAGCGTAGTTTCGGCAAGCTCTGGCATAACGTATGAGTTGTGATATGAACACTCCGTACGCAGGTGCTGAAGCGATGATTTATTCTGGTGTGGCTTTTTTTACCCCTTATAACTCGAAAACCGTAAGAGATATCCGAAATCTGATTGAAAAATGCAGGCAGGATTATTAATGAGGAATCCAACGAAGAATCCAATGAAATAAAAAATTTCGAAATCGGACCCCCCAAAAAAAGTTATGAAAATGTTTTTAGGCGTGTCAAACTTTGACCCCCTATAACTTGAAAACGGACCAAAACACATAAAATCTACATTTATTTAGCCGAATTAAATAAAGAATACTTTAAAAATAGAATATTTAAAATCGAAAAAAACAACCTACATGGGTTCTAATAAAATAAGTATTTTTACCCTTTTTGGTCACTTTTTCGAAAGCGGCAGGGGCAACAAAGTCCAAATTAAATAGGAATCTTCTTAGTTGTTGGTAAAATCATATTAACATTTCAGAACAATTCGTCAACCACAACTAAAGTTATCGCATGGAAACGAAGTGTCCCCTGACCACGAAGACGACGACGCGGACGACGACTGCGCAATAACATTATACGACCGCAAGTTTTTTTCGTCGTATAATAAAAAAGGGAGATTTCGCTCTCAAATTTTCTCAAAGATGGAGATTTGCCAAGGTTTCGTTTTCTCGAAATTTTTAGCAATGTTTTATGTTTAGCAACAGACCTTATAAAATTCCGAAACGAATACATGTATTCGGAAATATCAACATACATCTACATTAGAGATATAAAACCAAGTAGGAAAGATTCATTTTATACGCTTTCACAATATGATTTCCGGGGGGTGGGTGCGACTGACTTTTTGCTTGTAGGTTTTTTGGCTCCCTGTTTTAGTGAGGGTGTTATACTTTTTTAGCGCATCACGAAATTTGTTTTCATAATTCCTAACATTTTTCTCATAGGATAAAATTTCCTTCAAATCATTTTTGATGTCAAACTGTTTACCACATCAGGATGTACTCTGATCATTTCAATTGAGCAAAACGTACGAAATATTAATATCGAATCGGATAATTAAATAATACAACATGTGTGTGTTATTTTACCTGTATGTGAAAAATTAATAAGCACACTTCTTTTTACATGTAACAATTATAGAACGATGTACGTCGCAATACAAAAAAGACGTCAAATTTTGCCGATTTCGACGTTACCAAAAATGGCACCAATACCGTACGCTACGTCTATATATATGCTTTGCGGAGGAAACAAGAAGTCCCCAGCCGCAAAAAGTGCATAAGTCCTATAACTCCTGTAAAATCTGTCGAATTAAAACGGATGTACTATATGATCAATTACAAAAGGTGACTAACAATCCTAGAAAGTTTGATCAAAATCCGTTCCGCAGTTTCTGCGGAGTTGCGTCCACAAGTGTGACCGACGGAAGGACGTAATGACGCATGTATTTTTATGCCCGTCTGCGTAGAGGCGGGGGACAATAAAATATTATAAGTTAGCACAAAAGGTAAAACAGTTAAGATCTGGACAAGGTTATTATGAAGGTGAGAGCTGGTTAATAAACTAATGAGTCTATCTTCTCGATAGGCAATGGGTAATGAGGTAATTGTATAGGAAGTAACGTAATAGCAAAGATGGGTCCATGTGCACTTGTATTTGTCCGGTATTTACGTAAGATATGAGTTTCACACGCATTCGAACAGAGAGAGGAGATTCTTTTGTATAATTTCATACCTAGAGGAACTTATTCTTCTATAAAAGTAACCAAAATCAACATTGCCCAATATCCTGCTACAGTTCATCATCACACCAAGCAATTAACTGCCCTGGTTAATATATTGTCTATACATGTATAAATCTGTCTGACGTCCGACTGTCTTTGTGTCGTAATTCATTGTCGTTGGGGTAGATCAAGTAGTATTTTATAAATCTTGTGGGTAAAATATTATGGTTTTCTCATTAAAACTTAGTGTATAGTAGAATTCATAACAACTGTTAGACAAAAACCAAACAATTATCAAATGAAACGAACACATTGTAATTCTTGAACATAATATACACAAAAGTGACTCTAATATAACATCTAATTAAAAACCAATGAATAATGTAACTATACCTTAAAATACAACATAAGGATTTTGTTGATCATAGTATAACAATTAAATTTCAATAAATATTAATGTGAAACAATATAAAAAAATCAAAAATGTTTGTTTTTCTATTTTACTGATTTATCACCACATTTTTTTTTCTTTTGTCAATATGAATTTTCGTTTCATTCTTTGTCCTCTAGTTTCCTCTTCCGGGTTTTAGGTCCAACGATCTTTCTGTCTTTGGAATAGTCATAATATTTAAAGTTAGTAGTGTGTTTGTTGTGGTTGATGAGTTCCCACTGCCCCATCCACGGGCCAACCATTGTGGTATCGAAGGGGTCACTTTCATCTACCTGAAACAGCACAAACATTATTTTATTCGATCAATTTATCATCTTTATTTCCTCCATAGTTGAAGATTTGATATTTAAGAACAAAATTAGCTACAATACTGACGAAGCTAGTTAACATTGTATACACAAACTAAATGGTCATTACAGACCCCAAATAACTAAAATACATTCATTGTAGTTGATTTTATATGATGATATATATCACGTACATGTGAATAAGTGATGAAAAAGATCATACAAAAAAGTTGAGTGCATTTTTGTGACATATTCTGCTAAATACCCCACGAGGTGACGCCATTTATCGGATGATAATGCGTTCATGGCAGTCGTGACTCCATCCAACATTTACACGACCAGGTATATTATCATGCTGATGTAAATATATTACGGATTCATGGACATGAAGCATGTCAACTATCTTATAAAATATCTCGGATCGAACATCTAGAAGTTGTTCGTGACTAAGTACGTCATGTCTAGCAATGTCTGTTGACTTGCATGAAGGACACATGCCTCGTCTAATTGGAGTCGAACATAATTTGACAAGTATCATTATGTTGAGTTCATAAATGGTAAGGAAATGAGAAGCCTTAGAAGCTCATGAATACCAATGTATTGCTGCATATCTAGTTGTCGTTCAACGCTATGCTTCCATTTGTTTTCTTCATAAATGTAAATAGTTTGGATGATTATTTATCTCCAAAAGGATTTTTGTGGAAAAAAATGTCTTTTAGATAGTTTTCGAAAAACAAGAGCATGTCGTATTTGCACAACGGCTCAACAGGCTCATATGTGATTGACGATTTGCTACAGTCTCCAGTCAGCGCTTGTGCAACTAACTTAAATAATTGCTTGAAAAAATATCCACTGTTAGCTCGGCAGTCTACTAAAAGAAAAAAAAATATCTTGTCAACAAAACCTTCTATAGACAATAGGCCTTCGTTTGCATTACATGATCCACATAAACAATCTAAACAATAGGATAAAATAAAATAACTTATAATAACTGAAGATAAGAAAAAAGACAACACAAAATAAACTAAATGCTTCTGCACTATGAACGGTAACTTCCACCCAAACACTGGGATTGACATCAAGTAGAGTAGTCTTGTCCTGCTTCGCCAGCAGCACCCGTCATATTGTAAATAAGTAAAATCGGTAGGCGTCATACTCGGAGGTTGTCAACAGGTAAGACGTGAAAACTAAATAAGGATATCATGTCTAATAAGTGAAATAGAAACTTCATATTAGTCAATCAACTTGCTAAAGAAAGTTTTTTTTTCATATAACAGGCAGTGTGGACTGTCCCCAAAGCTAGATATATGATAGATAAACATTTACATCTTTTAATACTTACAGTCTTCTATTCCTTTCGTACAAAACTTTAAGTCTTTACGGCATTTCCTACCTGCTTAAAATAGCGCTTTGACCATATTTCTTTCCTGTCTGTATTGAGGAATTTGTAGAAGTCTGGCTGTGTTATTTCTCCAGCTGATGACCTCATTATAACACCCTCTCCGATACCATAAAATCCCCAGTCCTCTTTGGGTGACTGGTATCTTAAGTCCACACTCCAACGCACATCAGTAGAGACATTCTGAAGACTGATTAAATTAATATATACTTGGTAAAACTACATGCATATACTGTCAACCAATAATAAATTATGGGGGATACTCTATACAAGGATATCACATACGCCCATTTCTCTCCTGTATGTACTTTTAAAAAGACTCAAAGATCTGACATAGAAAAATAGGAAAACAGAGAAAAGAAGCAAAAGACAGCTTCTCCCATTTTACAATTAACACTGTATTCCTTTCATATTCATATAATTCATATAATCGTAGTCAATATAATTTACTGCAGTTGAACGTCCAATATAAGGCGAGGACGTGAACGGTTGACCAATCAAACATACCCTGCTTTTCACGGTCAGATTTTACTGTATTAGCTCATTGAAGTTTCAATATACAAAAAGACGATGTGTTTTATCCTGCAACTAAGCTTTCTACTATAACAAATCAAGGATGTCGAATGATGCAATCTTTATTCCTCCACTGCATAATATCGTCTCCTGGTTATCGTCAGAGTAATCAAGGGAACCAAGATTCTAGCGGAAATCAAAACAATGTAACCCAGGGACAAAGACCAGAAAATATCGATATACGTATTTGTACTCGCTTAGAAACAGTCAAATAAGCTCGGGATACCTCGCGATCGGACTGTTCCTAAAGCTCGTCAAATAAATTTGATATTTTCCGGCAATATACATGTATTGTAATTATCAACTCGGATTCCGATTCCGATTGGTGGTTTTTAGTCTTGACTATCCTTACGGATCTCGCACGACCGCCCCTTGCGGGGATTGTGTTAGTAGATGTATGTTAGTAGTTGAAGGTAACGGATCCCAGCCTTCGGGATACCTGACTGAAGAACTCAAAGTATTTTCTACTAGCGGCTGGGCTGCTCTGTTGACATTCTGGCCTAATCCCAGACCCCACGTGGGTCCGAGAGCGTTTCCACACTCTAACTGTTTGGGAGTACGTCAACGTGTAGAGTGCTCAGATTCAGAACCAAAGTTAACTTATACTAGTATTGTAGCTGTGTTTGTACATACAAACGCACTCAAGACAAGCACGCTGGTCAACACGATACCATGCCGTTACATATATATAATATTGAATAAAACAACTTTCAACTTGTAAAAAATGGCCGCAAGTTGAAATTTTCTTGAGTATTTGTTTTCCTTATTAGTTTTTTTTTTAAGTAGATGTATACCTTCTGTGAGGAGTCAAGTTGTGGAACAACAAAAACCCGCCGTACTCAATAGGTAAAGTTATGACATCACGCGCCATTTTAGCATCTGAAATTACAAAACAAAATAGATGTCCAGTGCCAAGATCATGCCGACTTGAAGATCGAGGATCCATTTTATGACAGATTGTTCACAGGACACATGCTAAAGCATGTTATACGATCGTAACGGGTACTTAAAAATATCCATTTTCATATCACCTCTCCTATCAAAGTAATATAATTAAAAAGTCTGAAAATGTATAATAAATATGTAAAATAATTCTTCTAGAAATGTATAAATGCAAATAAGCATAATTAAACCAATGTAGGTGACTGGCCTACACATTTAAAACATGCTTGGTAATTAAACAAAATGATCATGTTGTATTTCACGGACAGTTAGTACTTAGCTAGTACAGACATCACTCTTTCGTAGTTGAAAAAGTTTGGAGTTACAGATTATTTAGAAGCTAACTCAAAATCTGAGTTAACCCCTAGTATCAGAACGAGCACTGAAGTCAGTGGTGCACTTACCAAGATTATTTTCCATTTCCTCTTCGTCCAACATGATGTACCATGATGGTCCTTTACAGCACGTGTGTCGTGCAACTTTACCTTTCCGATGGGCATTCTTAACAACCTTTACAAAACATTAAAAATGTCCCTCAAGTTTTAAATAGATTGTTGACGATGCATACCCGTTTACAGCTTAATTGTTTGATTGTACATACATGTATACAAGCATGGTAGTGCGACAAGAGAACCGGAATGAGCCGTAATCTGAATGCATCTAAGAATATCGCAGGGTAACATGCATACAAGCACGGTAGTGCGACAAGAGAACCGGAATGAGCCGTAATCTGAATGCATCTAAGAATATCGCAGGGCAACATGCATACAAGCACGGTAGTGCGACAAGAGAACCGGAATGAGCCGTAAACTGAATGCATCTCAGAATATCGCATGTCAATATGCATACAAGAATGGTAGTGCGACAAGAGAACCGGAATGAGCCGTAAACTGAATGCATATAAGAATATCGCATAGCACTTTGCTACTAATACAGTTTATCATTTAATATATTCAGATCTCAATTATTCAAGTGAACCAATGAAGGCTTTTGACTCATCATGTAAAATTTTGTTTAAGTATGATTGTAGATAAGTTTTGTTTAGAAAAATTATGTTCATATATTTGAATAATAAGGCAAGATACATATTAAGTTTGGCAACATATAAATCGATCATAAGTATCATAAAGCATTACAGTAAGACTGGATTAACTAAAACGTGCATACCTTGTTCCAAACCGTTATGTTTTGAAATCCTGTTGCATACTAGTATAAGTGGTTTATGCGGTATAAATTCAGCATAATTATATAACAAAGCACATCTTAAGTCAAAACATGCCCAGTGTAGAAAGGTTTTAGACACTGTAGAGACGAATTAGTGCATGGCAAATCAATCGAATTTGAAATCATAGTCCAACCTCATTTAGTCTGAAGGTTTTTTTAAAAATTGCATAATCATCATCTTCCAAAAATAAATAGGCTATTGCTACCAATCATGATGACAATATTTATACATCCTAGAATTACCAAAATTAGTAATTTAGACAAAAGCTGACAGATGGATAGATGTCAAAGACTTGCCACTCAATTAGTATATGTATGTTGCAGTGCACACGACTGTATAATGCACATTTCATTGTGAATTATATAGGGGCATTGAATAATTATACACATTTTAATTCAGTTTTGTTCGAATCGATTCGTTGGAACGTTCTCGTACCTGCATACACCCATTTTCAGTTGTAGCATCAAGAAATGGGATCCAGGCCGTCGGTATCACGTGATCATAAGATTCGTTACTGAAATAGGCACTGTCTGTAAAACAATCAAAAGTATATTCCTTTACAGATACAACATGGACCAAAACAAACAAACAAACATAAAAATGAAAACAAAAACAAACAAACAAACAAACAAAAAAAAAAAACGATGTAACAAAACAAAAAATATGTAATTACACTGGCCAGATTATCTTTTTCTGTTTTTCACAAAACATTTTGTAAAGAAAACTAAACTATCACGACGTTCTTAGAACGATAAATAACATTTTTTTGTTTTTATTATTTATCAAGTTCCAACTGTAAAACTGTATTAGTGCAATATAAATCTCATTTTTTTGCCATTGTTTTATCAATGCACTTTGCACTTTATTTTATCGTATATATTATTTTGTATTGAATATTTAATGGCATATAGAAAATGAGAAGGATGTAGAAAAGATAAAAAGAACTTGATAACTCTAACCAGTCAACTGACTACAAGAAAAACAAAACCTTTGATCGTGTGTGAATGCCCTTATTAAAAACGCAATTTTAGAAAATTCAGCGCCCGATGTGCTTTTAAGCACTTCGAGGGGACAATTTCTTTGATACGCCTATTCAAGTGACATCTAAAGCTGAGAGAAACGAACTTCAAAGAGTTAAAGAAAATTACCAGTAAATTCACTTAACCAAGAAAACGTGACCAATGGTTTAATACATGTATAACAATGATATCGGTCATATGGTGCATTGTAAGAGGATTCTAATTATTATATCTCAATAATCTCCCAATAATCATGTCACGTTCGTGACTGAATGAATATAAATGGATCATATTAGTTAGGAAGAAGATACTATTTGTAATGCATTAATATGTGGAAGTTAGTACACTCCTGTTTTATTTACTTGATATACACCACGATGTTGAGAAGTATAAATGGCAAAACAAAGATATTTATATTGTACTAATACAGTTTTACAATTGGAACTTGAACTAATGGAACTCTAAGGTGTTTCTAAACCCTAAAATATCCAGTTCACATTGTCACTTACATTGATTTGCTGAAACGTTTCTTCCTACAGAGCTTCTATGTTTAATCTTACCTTGGTGCCATGGTATATCAGTGGCAACACTGTTAGGTGTTTTGGTCCGGAGGTTCCAAACGGGATGTCCAGCAATGTCCGGTCCTATTAGCTGTTCAATAATGTTCAACAACCGGGGATTGGACCACAACTTTTGGAAGGCCTACACGGAAAAATATATTGATGCATATACAAATTTTGTAAATATCAAAGTCTACTGGTGTTCCTTTTTATACTTTGATTTTTCGGGTAATTTATTATTTCAATACCCAATTACAGATGCGGTACATTTTTTTTATGAAAGGGGGTTCCGATCCGGAAATTATTAAAGGGGGGGGGTTCAAGCAATCATTTGGTCAACAATATGAATAACAACTGTAAATTTGGCAAATAATCTCGGCTGGAGTCTTCACGCGACGTTTTAATTTCCCGGCACCTGGCGGGAAACAACAAATTTTTAATCACTCGCTAGTGCAGTGTGGATGAACCCTATGAATGGGAGAAAAAATAGATTCTCATTCAGTCTCCAGGGGATTACAGTATTTCTCCACTCGAGATAGTTAAAATCTAAAATTTAACTATCGAGAGTGGAGAAATCCTTTAATCCCCGAGAGAAATGGGGGAGAATCTGTTTCTCCCATAAATAAAACCATAAATATGAATTCAACAACACCCTAAATTCTCCCAATATCAACTACGTCATTAAGGACCTCCCCTCCAGTCATCAAGTCATTGGGTCATCTACATCACTAGCTAGCAATATGAATAGTTGATACACTACCAACTAATTTTTTTAAAATATGAATAACATTGTAAATCAACAAGTATTTAATTAATCAACAATATGAGTAACAACTGTAAATATGGTAATCATGGCAAGAGTGGTAAGCATGGGTGTCTTCACGTGACATTTTTATTTCCCGGCACGTGGCGGGAAAATACAAATTCTCGTGCGGTTGTAAATGAAGCCTATGAATGGGAAAAACCCAATTCCAACTTTAGTGTCAGATTCATACCTCGGGCATTTTCTGTGATTTAAACAATAAGACATTGGACCCTTTAAACTCCTCCTCCATTTTACAAAGCCTTTTAAAAAATCCTAAGTCTTCATACTTATCTGTAAATATCAATGGTAAAGAAAAAAATTCATATGATTAAAAAAGATCTGTAAGTTTTCAAGTCTTTAAAGCTATCTTAAAATAAGAGATATAACTTTTACCTTCACGTGATTAAACAGACAAAAAAAAAATATCTGTATATGAAAAAATTAATAGGTGCATATTTCAAGGTCGATCATGACTAATTGTTTTTACCACAGGCACTTGGGGGCGGGATTTTTTTAAAATTTTTCCTCAAAAATAACATTAAATCATTTTGTTTCCATATTTGAGTAATTATTCGTGTTCTCTGACATGTCCGCTTGCTATTTATTGCTGTTTATACTATGCATAGTTTTCATCTATATAGAGTTTTGTTTCTTTGTTTGTTGGGGTTTAACGTCCGAGCAGCAATATTTCAGCTATATTCAGACAATGAACATGAAATGGATGATAAAATGAACATGAAATGATAAAAAAAAGGATGGGTCACAAGGATAATAGGGTCGACAAATTTTGATTGCCACTAGAAAAATGGGGGATGGGTAAGGTCGGGCAATTTAGCCTCCTGTGGCGGAGCGCAAAGGTTCCTACTCCTATCGAATACCACAGCAGAGTTCTTTAACGTGCGAGGAACGTGGCATCTTTCCCAACACGGTGCACCACTATGGTTTGCGGTCAGGTTTTCCGTATTATAGCCTGACAACCCCAGCATGTAACATGCCAGGGGTACCCCATTCCACCACTTGGGACACACATCCCAGTTGCTCTGTGGGCAGAGCGCCTAGCCCCCGGCTAAGTTTCTGAGCACTATTTAGTCGCCTTTTACGACAAGCTTAGCGCTGCTGCAGGCCTATTCTTTTGACACCCGGACCTGCACGGGGTATATAGATGAAAACTATGCATAGTATAAACAACAATAAATAGTAAGTGGACATGTCAGAGAACACGCGTAATTACTCAAATATGGAAACAAAATGATTTAATGATATTTTTGAGAAAAATTAAAAAAAAATATCCTGGTCCCAAGTGCCTATGGTTCTTACTATATGAAAACACTCCGCACACATGTTTAAAAAATCAAACAATATATTTTTTTATATAAGTTAATTTTGGAACCTTTAATTTTTCCAGCTGCATACAATTTATTGGCTAAATTGTCTACCATAATGTCTATAGCATCTCTACACGGCTGTAGCTCCTCTGGTGTGAAAAACTTTTCCACCACTACATAGCCCTGTCACAAAAGTAGAAATGTACCTAGAACATGACATATTAGAGTGATTTTTAGTTTTAAAAGTTTGGTTTTAAATAATTCTTAGTTACAATGCACTTTCTCTAGCTTTTAATCTGATGATATGCTCACGATGAACTAATTCATGCATTTAGTGTATCAAGTCTATTTTTTTACACAAAAAACACTCTATACAAGTTTAAAAGCATGATCAAAGTTGAACAGTTGAACAACGGGTTCATAGATTTATAGTATTACGACTTCAAACGTAGTTATAACTTATAAATAATATGGATACATTGAGAAGTAAACCCGGAAGTAAAAATTAAAAAAAATGCTGTTTAAATAACAATTTAAAAATACCTCCTCGAAAAATTGTTTTAGTTGCTTTTCAGTCAGCTGACCTTCCTTCTTTTCTTTTGGCTGAGAGGGTATTGTGATAAAAGGTTCGGGATGAACCTCATCGGTTTCTCCGGGATAACGTTTTCTTCCAGAAGTCATGGTCTTTGGGATCAGAACATATGTTTGTTTACAAATATAAGGTCAATATTTGGTACTTCCGTTTTACCGAGGGAGAATTCAGTTTACCACAGAAAGTATTGTCAAGCATCACTGGGCCTTGCGTGCCCCAGAAAAGGCCCAGTGTCGTTCCGATTTAATATATTATACGTCCAACAAGGGACATATGGTTTTAAATAGTTTGAAATACAATTTAACTGACAAATGTCGCGAGATGATAAACTTCTAACATGTTTCAAGTCTAGAAAAGCAGAGGACGCATACCCTACCGGTGCACCTGGTCCATGCTCCCAGTTTGTAGTGGAGTCTGAGTTGCTTATTTACTTTTGTTACGTTGTATATACTATTTTGGTTATTTCATGTTCTTTGTTGTGTGTCTTTTTTTCCATGTCTGGTCTTTGTCACTGGATTACATTCTTTTGATTTCCGCTAGAATGTTGGTTCCCTTGATTACTCTTTCAAGCAGTGACTGTATTGTATAAGTTTGACAGAGGAACAGCATGATCCAGAGATATGACCCTAACCAAGAAATTAGACAAGTTCACGTTTATAGGCCATGGTTTGGGATTTCATTCCACTGCTGACGCTTCTCTATCCTTTTTGTCGACAAAACATCATAGGTTAAAAAGAATACACACAGAATTAAACTAGAACCAAAATGATCAACGTCAGCTCCACTATAACTGAAAGTTTAGAATAGGTGCACAGTCAGGATAATTTTTTTTAGAAACTACAAACATATGATATCAAATACGGTAATACAAAAAGGGGAAACTACGACATTGCGAACAAATCTGTACCACTCCATACTGATCAACATGTTCACATGGCATGGGTTGTCCTCAGATGGGAATCCTAGCAGGCTCACATCTGGTATGAATAGTGCCCCAACAACTCCAACAAAGAGTACCCAATCGCTCGTTCAGTCTGCAGACCATCTATTCCAGTACACAAATTCTGACTATTTCAAAGTAATCAAACCATGTTTCATCACTTTAAATGATATATTTGACTACAAGGACGACGAACCACATTGTACTATATCAAAATGTGGAATTAAACATTCTAATATCCGACTCTTTCTTCACTAGTACCTTTACGAAGTAAACATTTCACACACTTAAGTTTCAAATGGACAAACTTAATCTATGGGTTAGAATGTAACTTATGTCGGTGAAACACAATAATTTTAACGTTTAAACTAACTAATATGCGGTCATCGTTCTGGAATTAATACCACCAAATTCCCGACAGTTTATCAACATTTTAATCAAGAAGATCATTTATTAATCCTCTCTTTGAAAGTTCGTATTCTTGAAAAAAATTACCATCAAACGAACAGTCCTGCCCTAATTAAAAACTATATATCGTAGAGAAAGAGAGAATACTGGATAAGCCGACTAGGTACTGCAATACCTTGTGGTTGCCATGACAACACATCAAAAGTACAGGAAACCTTTCAAGCCAATGTAGTAATAACATAAATGTGATGAATTTATTTGAGAAAAATCCAAGACAGGTAAGACAGTCATGGCCATCGCAACTATACGTCACCAAAGATGCATGATGTCTCCATAGATGGTCTTCTTCCTTTCATACAAAAACCTCTTGGACTTCATCACATTCGATCTAAACTCTATTCTATACCTCTCACTTTATTACACCCCTTTTACAAAACTGGATACCACAAAACCTCAAACTTTTAACTTCTACACTCACAGATGTCAAAGAGGGTCTGCAGTCCTACCACAACACTTGTTACTCCCGTAGTGCTATTACTTCAATGTGGATCCTGAAAAAAATCGAAAGATCTTGTGGTCCTCAATTCAAGATTATTATCAGAATATAATACCATTAAAACTTATGATTTTTCAACTCTTTGTGTTTCTGTTACCCATACTCAGTTAAAATCCTGACTTAAAAACATTATACATCGTTGTTTTTCCAAAAAAGATGGTACACCTAGGTTCCTCATACTTTGTAAACATAATTCTAAATCATCTTCCAAATATACAGAAGATGTTTTCAAAATGGTGGATTTTTTTATCGATAACAAATTTGTCCAATGTGGTGGACGCGTTTTTCAACAAACGGTCGGCATTCCAATGGAAACAAATTGTGCTCCTCTACTTGCTGCCCTATTCTTTCGCTCTTATGCGGCTGATTTTGTAGCTGATCTGATTCGGAAGAAAGAACACCGTTTAGCGAAATCCATTAATTTGATCGTAGTTTCTGCTAAACTGATGATGTATTATAGTTAAAAAATCCTATTTTCGCGGATTTGATACATCGCATGAGCAACTCGGCGGATGTTTCTAGAAAAGTGGAGGACACTTACCCTACCGGTGCACCTGGTCCATGCTCCCAGTTTTTAGTGGAGTCCGAGTTGCTTATTTACTTTTATTGCTTTGTATGTATTATTTTAGTTACTTTATATTCTTCGTTGTGTTTGTCTGTTTTCCTTGTCTGGTCTCTGTACCTGGATTACAATCATTGATTTCCACTAGAATCTTGGTTCCCTTGATTACTCAATCGTATAACTTTCGAAGTGACGACTAGACTATCGTGACAACATAACATTGTTCAAATTGTTCGACTTTTAAAAATAAACCTACATCTATGAACATTTCAACGCTTTAATTTTGAGGTTTCTCAGTCCGTAGGCCGATACGAATTTCACCAAACATTTTATTATTTTAGCAAACACAGACGGATAAGAAGAAGGTGTACCTGGACTGCGGGCTCCGGGATTTTTTTATGAAGAGTCCGGGTAGCTCATTTACGTAGGTTTTTTTTGTGAAACTTATATTTATATACTAGTATGCAATACATTCAACTATAATATTATTTATAAAAAACCAACAAAGCACACTAAAGCTAGTAAATAGGTTCGCCAAGTTTGGAGGAGGACAACAATGTCACATTAACACATACAAACGAATTCCGTATATGTTTATGCGTTTTTTTTTCTGTTTCTTCGTTTAGAATTCTGTAAAGGTTTCATTCTTTATGTATTTGTGTTGTATACCTAATACATCTATGATAATTTGAGACAAAAGTACAACTACATGTATTCATATCGCAGACCCGCTTAACTGAACTATAAGAGATATCTGTATATAATATTACAGTTCGGAGAAGTGTTTTTTAATAACGGTCTTATGTCGTTTTCATTCGTTTCAAACATGGACGTTTTCGGAGAGTCAGGTGCGGGGTTACAATTCTTTCGCCTAAATGGACTGGAATACGTTTAATTACGCATTGCATTGGCTAATTAGAAATATAAGATGCTACATAACATATGTTTGAATATACAAAATACTGTAGGGTACTTGAAAAAATTGCCCTTTACAGGTGAAATGGAAGAAAATATGAAATTCCGAAAATTTCCCATTTTATGAAAACTCATTATTGTCACCTTGGAACTGAAAAACACGCGTCTGAAATGAGCAGATATGTTGAATACATCGATAATTAAAACAATAGTACCTAATTGTTTATCGTACACCGTTTATATGCTAAAAATTATCATTTTAGTTCATGTTGAGGTATTCTTTCATGGGTAGGGTTGGCAATTTTTCACCCAACTTGACTTTGAAAGTTCAATTTCTTATTACTTTGGATTGAAAGGTAAGACACTATAAAAATTACTGTATCACATAATAGTTGTTTAAACTACGGTATTAAAAAAAATGACAATATCGGGATAGAAATTCTGAAATTCAAAAAAAAAAATCCCATTTTTTCGATTTTATAGTAATTGTCACCCCAAAAGAAAAACCTAAGCGCCTGAATTGATCAGATATATTGGATGCATCATTATCTTAATTATGAATGCCTAAAATATGAGCTCTACGGTGTCGGTATGCTGTGAATAAGAATTCTGTTTGATACTGAGACCAATTTTCTATGGGTAGGGTTAATATTTTTAACATATTTTGAAAGTTAGTTTTTCGTGGTTTATCTATGTAGAAAATTAAAATATCTATCGAATGATAACAAATTTGAGACGTTTTAGATGAGCAATAACTTGTAGAGCCGAATTTATCGCCACATGTCATCAAAAGAACCCCAGAATTATTAACTTTAATAATGCTAAACAGAAAATAGCAAATTAGCCGTCTTTTACTAAAGCATAAATACTCTAGGGGTTTTGACATGGAAAAATATCTCAATTTAAGCGATTTTTCGGTGGTGTACGGGTACATTTGTAAAATTTTTACCCAAAAACCTTAAGTGTCACCGCAACTTTCTTGATACAATTGTAAAGCTGAGACATTGGGCTACATGATGATACACATATGTAAATTTACTTCGTTTTGTAGAAAGAAGTTAAAAAAAACATGGATTTTGGCCTCAACGAGGTATAAAAAGTTGCCAAAAATACAAAAATGCTTCAGTAATTTTTGGCGACAAAAAGATTCGTAAATGGGAGGTATATCATATCTATAGTTGATGAGAGTGGGTTGCACGGGGCTTATTTCAGTCCCTCTTACTATTAAACTAAAAATATCAAAGTCTGAAGTCTTCATAGTCGCTAATCGTCAATTATTCTATGCCTCTGATTTTGGCTTGCTTTCAACATCCGAAATGGCACGAATGCGATATGCTCTAAAGTCGGGTGACTTCCGCCAGAATCTTGGTTCCCTTGATATGATTACTCTTTCCGTGAGGTTCGAAATATATGCTTTTTTAAAAAGAACCAAAAAAAAAAAAAAAAAAAAAAAGACTAAGAATAAATGTTCCTTTACAAATGTTGCTTTAGAGATATAATAACCCCACATTTAGATGTTGATTGACAAAGGTTACGACATAAACACCAGTAACTGTTCCAAATGTACAGCATTATTGAGTTACAGAAAACGCCCGGCAACTAAACAAAAAGAAAAAAATTGAAAAAAAAACCCTTCTTGGCATTTACAAATCAAATAAAAAAACAATGTAATAAAAGAGTTGAAATACAATTTTACCTCCAATAGCATAAAAGGAAAAATACACAATAAAAAGTGAAATGAGCAACAAGGAAACTATATATTTCATTCACCCTTGGCAAAAGGGAGAAAACGGGAGAAAAACAATTGCAACTTGCTGATAAACTTTGTCAAAATATATATATCCCACTTTTCAAAGATTCAATTTACATGCAGCAGTATGCAAGTTATTTCGTTCTATTGAAAATGGCCAAACACTGATGAAACCGTTTTTGTATTGGCAGAATGCGATTTGAATTTGAATTACGAGTGCAAGAAATCGCTAACAATATATGTGACTTAATAAATTTTATTGTATAAATTTTGACTTTCAGAATATAAAAATTATTCACATTTGAACACTGCAAAAAATAACCATTAGGGTCTTTTAAACTAAAAAAATATACATGATATGAAATTAACTGGAATGTTTTAAAACGTAATAATAAAATACAATAAAATTGGTTCACCAAAAAAGCGTTTAATGAAGTGAAAATCAACAACAAAGGAAACAATTTATAATTGTACCACTTACACGAATACGATCAAACTTGTAACAGATATTCATAACTTCTGTGAAGTGACTGGAGGGACGGATTATTATATTATTGAAAAGGTTTTTTTTATAAAACGATCCTGAGCAAATATGTAGAATTGATTAACATAATAAAAAGCAAAATTAAACTACATGATAACAAGACGAAATTAACTAACCAAATAAATAATGTATAAAAACATAAACAATAACATATGAATAAAGATATATGGATGGACAGTATTAGAACCAGAAAATATCGACAGGCTCCCTAAACCTCCAACATACATCTCATTTGGCTTAGGTACATGTTGTTTTTCGGTACCGGAAGTTGGTTCCTCTTGCACAGCAAGAGTGGTTCCAATAGCAAGTTTATTTTTAGTAGAGGAGGCTTTAGCCGTGGGTGTCGATGTCGGTGTGGAAGACGGCTGTCCTTTTGTCGTCGACAAAAATGTTTTTTGAGCAGTTGATTGAGATATTTTAACTGTCGTCGGCATTGTAGATGACGCTACTGTTGTTGTCGGTCGCGCCGCTGTGGTTGTTTGTAATGTTGTTAAAGTCTGTCGTAGAGTTGTCGTCGGAACAGTTGATGAAGGCAAGGATGTAGCTGACTGTAATGTTGTGGTTTTTACTGTTGCCACTTTTGTGGTAGCTGTACCTGGGGGTTTTGTAGTTTCTGTTGCCGCTAAAGTAGTTACAGGATTTGCGGCTTTTGTTGTGACTGTAAAATAAAATGGAACTCTAGATAAAATTTGTGGTTAAGAAATTTGAAAAGGAAATAAAAGGACAAAATGTGCCAATTTTTCTGCAATCGGTAAACATGAAGTGCTCAGTTGAGAACAAAATTATACATCTTGTAAAATTATTCTTGGAATAATCCAATTTTTAAACTGTATTTGGTTTTCTAAAGTGCAAACGAACTCTGAGTGAGACATATTTCCAGAATTAAAACTCCACAAACCTAAAAAATTCTCAGTTTGAGAATTATGATATAATTTTGTCTTTTTGAGTGTTGGAACAGCTATTAAAAAAATAATGTAAATATTAAAAAAAAAAACCCCCCCCAAAAAAAAAAAAAAAAAAAAAAAAAACGTGAACAGGCTACAAAATAAAGTTAGGTCACTCCAAGTAATTAGAATATATATTGTTAAAAAGGATGACTGTCATCTTTAGACTTTAAATGAGTTGATGTCACACGACTAAGTTATTTGCCTGAATATTCAAATAGCTCTTCCAAAACTGAAGCAACAGAAAATAATAAAAAAAATATAAAATTAAAATCAAATTATTAAGCCTAACAGTAAAGTTTTTATTGGTATGTTGAGAAAAATTTTGAAAATGTTCGAATGAGTTCATATGTACTATAAATGTTAGATATAAAAATGATTTATAAAACTCAAGCTGACTATACATTAATTTACCAACTAATAATGGTAAAGCTATAATACTTTATTTCAAAAGGCTCTGTGTACAAAAAAAACAAACATGAAAGTAACTGTTAGCACATAAAATGCTAACTGTGAGCACATAAAATCCATCTTGGATTAATAATGTGTGTTAGACTTCTATTTTATATATTTTAGAAAAAACTAAAATATAACCTACCTAGATTAACCTCCCATCCATCGCCTCTGTCGATGAGGACACCATCACCATGTTGTGAGAACGTCATTGGTGTACTGATAACCCTATAGATATCCCGACCGTAAGTGTCTCGTTTGCGCCTTCCTGTCCCAGACGAACTAGTTGTGTTACACGTTCTATCACATTCGGCATTTTTCTCACTGACTAGGCAGACAATCGCATCACACTGAATGATGACGTTACTAAATGCAACAAATTTGAACGTCTGATACCGGAAACCAAACACAGTGGAATTCAGGGGAAAGAATCCTAGTGTTGGGTCCTTTGCACATCTAAAACATATAAAGATAAGATTGACATGTACAAAACAGAGAAAAATGCTTAGTGCAATCGATAACCTTTTTAGTTGAAGACTTAATCGCAAAGTAAGGATAGTTTGGAGGGGCAGAGGCTGGTTTATTCTGTAGACTTATTAAAAAACTGGACACATTCCTGAATTGATGCTGAGCTATAATGTCCATGATTGAAAACCACAAATGCGGTCTTTCAATTTTAGCTCGCCAAGTAAGCATAACATAATGTTTGGGTGGAATATTATGGTACGGCAATATTTATATTATCCTGACCGAGAAGACAGACTTGTTTAGAAGGCATTCAAAGTATTACTAAGTATTTACATAAAAGGTGGAACATACACTTTTAAACAAATTGTATACTCACTGCAATAACCTCTGCTATATGTGGGAGACGAGCTTATGAAAAAAAATTAAGATAACTCACTTGTTACTGAAAAGGTCGAAGAAAGTAGGATCATTTGGATCAGATGTAGGTGTCGCTTTACAGTTAGGTACCACAAGCTTCAAGTTGGGATCGATTGCGTCCAACGTCAGCGCAACGTTGAGCCATTCTCCCAGCGTCAGCTTAATGGAGCCGTTCAATGGTGTAGAGAAGGAATCATTAAAGAAGGTCATGTCTATAGTGAATCTTCCTGGTGCTTTCTGTGTAACTGTTTCGGTCAAGGGAGTGTAGCCTTCATTGGTATCAAGATCACGGGGGAATTCACATTTTGCTTCTATTCTGTAGGTATTCACCCTAACTATCTGGTTTTCTATTACAGTATAGTCGTATTTGATTGAATTGGTATAGAATATATGTGTTGAATTATACTGAAAAAAAAAAAAGGTAAAAAATGGGAAATTGCAGATTAATGTTCAGTTAAAACTATAAGAAAAGAATTGTGATGTAACGTGTCTGTAATAAGGTCACAGGAATAAAAATGTAGTTAAAATTAAATTCTTACTTAAACATACAAAAGTCTAACATAAGCAGATATGAAAAAAATATATGCATGTACAATGTAAGTGAAAGTATATTTTAAAGTGCCCCGTTTAAAAAAGAATCTCTTGTGATCACCAATTTCTTAATGAGTCGGCTTTTGATATACATGTACCTTGGTCATATGAAGTGAAATGAATGCTAACTTGAGAATCTAGAAATGAATGAAGTTGAAAATAAATTTAAACCTTTCACTACCAATCGGTTTTGAATCAAACCTTTGTTCCTTCAAACGTCTGCGGAACCCTTACTAATGATGTGTGTTCACATATCTTACCGTTGTAACAGTTCCACACTGACTGTAAGGGATGATAATAGACACCGTGCTTTGTGTCGTCGGTTTCTCTATATTACACGGGCCATTGTAAGGATAGAATATAGACAGATGTTTGGCCTCAAGGTTAGGGTCTTGTGTCCTACTGAACCTGGCATAAAATTTTCCACCGGTACATTCCAATTCTGGTACGGGTGCTGCAATAATAAACAAGAGGCTCCAAGGAGCCTGAATCGCTCACCTGGTTGAATTTTGCCTTTCAAGGGCAATAAATTAAACAAGAAGTTATCCAACAATTTTGACTCAAGAAAACTTTGATAGGACTTATCATAAGGATCATTTCAGTAAATGAAAGTCTAAATCTATCATAATTTTCAAGACACTGGCTGAAAACTGTAAAAAAAAACTGCCATTTTCCCCTGTCAAGGACAATAACTCTTATAGGAAGGCGTCTGACAAATTTTATGCCAAAGACTTTTGTAGTCCTAAAAATAAGGATCATATCAGCTATTGAAAGAATTTCGCTAAACCTAACGGCTTTGGAGATATATGCGAAAAACTACTGTCTGACCCCTATGTTCTATTTTTAGTAACAGTGGCCATGTTTTTTGACGGATCAAAAGCCCCACTTCAAGGATACCCCAAGGAACACTTATACCGAGTTTTGTTTCAATTGGTAAAATAGTGTCAGAGGAGAAGATTTTTGAAAGAAATAACATTAAAAATAGCAAAAAAACCTTGAAAAAGGGCAATAACTCCAACATGGCTAAACAGATTAAAATGAAAATTTGACCGCAGATAGATTATCATGCTTAACACTTTTACCCCTTTCAGAATTGACTAAACCTAACCGTTTTGGAGATATATGCGAAAAACTTTTGTCTGACCCCTATGTTCTATTTTTAGTAACGGCGGCCATGCTTTTCGACGGATCAAAAATCCCCATATCAAGAAACATTCATACCAAGTTTGGTTCCAATTGGTCAAGTAGTGTCAGAGGAGAAGATTTTTGAAAGAAATAACATAAACAATAGCAAAAAGCGTTGAAAAAAAGACAATAACTCCAACATGGCTTAAAAGATTAAAATGAAAATTTGACTGCACATAGATCTCATCATGCTGAATACTTTTACCCCATTGTCAGAATTGGCTAAACCTAACCGTTTTGGAGATATATGCGAAAAACTATTGTCTGACCACTATGTTCTATTTTTACTAACGACGTTTGTTTGTTTGTTGGGGTTTAACGTCCGAGCAGCAATATTTAAGCTATATTCAGACGATGAACATGAAATGATGATGAAATGAAAAAGGGATGGGACACCAGGACAATGGGGTCGACACATTTTGATTGCCACTGGAAATAGGGAGAGGTGGGTAAGGTCGGGCAATTTAGCCTCCTGTGGCGGAGCGCAAAGGTTCCTACTCCTATCGAATACCACAGCAGAGTTCTTTAACGTGCGAGGAACGTGGCATCTTTCCCAACACGGTGCACCACTATGGTTTGCGGTCAGGTTTTCCGTATTATAGCCTGACATCCCCAGCATGTAACATGCCAGGGGTACCCCATTCCACCACTTGGGACACACATCCCATTTGCTCTGTGGGCAGAGCGCCTAGCCCCCGGCTAGGTTTCTGAGCACTATTTAGTCGCCTTTTACGACAAGCTTAGCGCTGCTGCAGGCCTATTCTTTTAACACCCGGACCTGCACGGGGCTACTGCCATGTTTTTCGACGGATCAAAAATCCCCACATCAGTTCTATGCTGGATACTCCAAGAACATTCATACCAAGTTTGGTTCCAATTGGTCAAGTAGTTTCAGAGGAGAAGAGTTTTGAAAAAAATGTTAACGACGACGACAACGGACGCCAAGTAATGGCAATAGCTAACCTGGATGAATAAAGGTTTGATTACAACTACATGTACAATGTAAATAATTATAACATTACACTGAGAAATATCTATGTGTTTTTGTTCTATGATTTTCCACTAGCGATGGATGTTATTACAGAGGAAAAGCTATAGCTACTCACATAAAACTTTATCATATCTTCAAAGATGTTGTGGAATGACAGACGGACGGACGTAGAGCGTTACATCTTTTACACATTTATTAGGGCGAAAGATAATAAAACATAAACCAAAATTGCACGTAAAAACAAAATACACTGGTCGTAATAACACCTTGATTCAATTAAATCACAAACATCACAAGTATAGTTACGTTTTAATATCGTAAGGAGAAAGCAATTAGAAGTTGTGCAATTACAGTACAGGCAGTACATCAAGATAAAATGTGAGCAACGTGTAAATATAAAATAAACAACATGTACAGCTAAAGGAATAAACAAAATGTATAGTAGTTAATGTTAATTAAGTGTAAGTATTTGTAAGAATCAGGAAAAAATGAGAAACATGCATGTCAAAACCCCACTGATCTGACAATACAATTTCACTCAAGGATGCCTTCTCTGTTTGAAAAGACCATTATTTGATGTCTACATCATTGGATTTGCTCGTAAAAAATGAGGTGTTTGACAGAGTTATCTGCCCTTTAAATGTTCATCTAATACAGTGCATTTCAATGAAATTACATCTCAATACAGCAATATGATATGAAAAATTTTGCTTTTTTCCTTGATTCTGATCGTGCAAATAGTCAAATTACACTATCAAAATGGTGGGTTTTTTAATACCATGTTTCACCTACTGCCTGATTCTTACAAAGACTGACACTTAAGTTGCACCAGTTTAAATCTGGAGTACATGGTATTGTGGTATATTGTCCAAGTAGAATGTTACTACTACTCCGGTGAACGAGTTGCACAGTATATGTTTGTTTGTTTGTTTGTTGGGGTTTAACGTCCGAGCAGCAATATTTCAGCTATATTCAGACGATGAACATGAAATGGATGATAAAATGAACATGAAATGAAAAAAAAAAGGATGGGACACAAGGACAATAGGGTCGACAAATTTTGATTGCCACTGGAAAAAGGGGGGGATGGGTAAGGTCGGGCAATTTAGCCTCCTGTGGCGGAGCGCAAAGGTTCCTACTCCTATCGAATACCACAGCAGGGTTCTTTAACGTGCGAGGAACGTGGCATCTTTCCCAACACGGTGCACCACTATGGTTTGCGGTCAGGTTTTCCGTATTATAGCCTGACAACCCCAGCATGTAACACGCCAGGGGTACCCCATTCCACCACCTGGGCCACACATCCCAGTTGCTCTGTGGGCAGAGCGCCTAGCCCCCGGCTAGGTTTCTGAGCACTATTTAGTCGCCTTTTACGACAAGCTTAGCGCTGCTGCATGCCTATTCTTTTAACACCCGGACCTGCACGGGGCAGTTGCACAGTATAAGTTTAAATTTTAAAAAGGGGGCTTTACCGATACATCATTTCAAAGTATGGCTTACAGAAGCGGAAAAATAGGCAAACATTAGTTGCATATCTCGTCAGAAAGTCAACAATGTATTTATAGCAGAATACTCCGGACTGTGGACAATAACATAAAATGGACCGTTACATGTTTATCAAAAGTAAAAGGAACACAGACAAAAAAAAAAAAAAAAAAAAAAAAAAATACACCCATACAAGATATAAAAGTTAAAAAGACCATACCCTACATGTGCTGCTACAGTTGTTTTAAATGTTTTGCCTTTATATTGATCGTTAGAACAGAAATACACCTTAACAGTAAGTATTTACAGGGTGAAGGGACGAACAATTTTACTTAGAACGGTGCTTGAGATCTTTTAAAACTTTAGACTCGAAAATTCTTGCCCCATCCCTTAACTTAACTGTCGCACTTTTATCATTTATGCCGTGTTTTTATGATAGATTAAAATACATTTTAAATGCAATACCCGTTAGAATCAATATATGGTTCGCCCCCAGTTAAGTAATTTATATGGTTTTGTATAAACATAACTGACAGCCTCCTCAAAACTATATGGCCACTCTCTTTGTACAAAGCCCCGATAGAAGACATGATAATAAATATTTTGTGTGCACACATTATATATCTCGTGCGCACATCATATTTTAAATGACAACATGTTTAAGCGTATCCATAGTTTTGTTACTTGTATGTTAGTTTAATATGCTGGTATACATGTAGTACTTCAGTCAGTGAATTACCTTCAGTAGATCTGGTCCTTCTAGTGAGTACCTTACCAAATAGCAGCTTTAGCCGGGTTTTCACTGATACAATATATACAGCCAGTTTTATACATGTTTAATTTAGGGGTGTTAGCAAGAATTCGGGTTCCACTTGATAGGTCAATACCAAAAGTACTCGAAAACTGACGATCAGTAATTTATATATATGTATTTCTATATATATATCCCTTTTTTCCCGTCAGTGGTGACAATAAATAACTTTTCCCACCTTCAATTGTGCCAAACTGAATGGCACTAATTATCAAATACAAACTTATGTAAAAAAAAATTAACAGACACATGCCTTCATTCATTTAACTATATTATATTCAAGTTCTATGTAACATGTTAGGTATTTCGTTTTGAAATACTTTACTTCTGGATATTATATCAATTTATTTTGGCAGTATAGTGTAACTAGAAGTCCCGTTTTTAAAATACATAACACATGAACTAAGTTCAAGGCATAGGAGAAGATTGAAAAACGTTAGGAGTCAGTCTATGTAAGAATCGGGCAGTGGGTGAAACATAGTATAAAACAAACACTATGTATTGAATTGTTATGAAGGTGCAAATAGTTGATTATTTGCACCATTAGAATCAAGGAAAAACGACAAGATTTTCCATATCGCTTTGGTAAATTGAGTTTTAATTTCATTGAAATGCAATAGAAATTAGCATTAATAGGACAGACAATTTATCAAAAACCTAACTTTTCTCACATTCTAGTGAAAATTTTCTGAGAAAATCCAGTCATGATCATGCAAAGATCTAATAATGGTAAGACTCACTCTCTTCAAATAGAGAAAGCATCCTAGAGTTAAATGTAAAAAAAAACTTGCACTAAAAGGATGGGTGTTAGGAACCTCTTTAGGTTTTGCTTGGGTATTTTTTTAAAATTCGATAACAAGTTGCAGAAAGGAGAAAACAGTAAAGAAAAACATACAAAATGTACATGTAGTAATGTAGAAATCATGTGAAAAGTGAGAGTTTTTTTGTTTTTTTTTTCGGGGGGGGGTCCATAGTTAATATGTGAAGGGGTTAACCAAGCAGCACAACCAATTTTTGAGGTGAAAACTGAAGGACAGAGATGACGAAAGTTTTTTTTATACCTTGTGGTTGAGTGTTGATTAATCGTGTACATGTGACACTGGCATACTCCTTTGCGTTTGGATCACAGTCTATATTAGTAGCTCTTGGACACTGTTCTATGTCCCTCTCTGTGCCAACACACTCAACGTTGTCCATCAGGTAGTTGTTGCTCACCTGGTCCATTACGTGATTAATGTCTACTGGTGCTCCAGCCTGCGCAATATTTGGGCTGTAAAAGTCATCATATTTAAGCATACAGTAAAGGCCATGATGATCCATTATTTGCTAAAAAAAACCCTCTCATTTATTCTTGATTTTCGATAATTTTTATACGAATGATTTTTAAATAAAGTTTCTTTCGGGCTTTTCGTAGAAAAAAATATACTTACCTTTTCCATGTGTGTGTATGTGTGTGTGTGTGGAAGGGGGCAGGAAAATAGTAACACCAACATATACTATAAGAATTACTAGTAAATAATGGACCAGTATAAGCCTCATGGTATAATAGGTATAAGTAAGTTGTAAGGTTAATCAACTGAAATTTCAAACTGATAAACCAGAAAATTGTGATGGGAAACTAGTTTAAGTATAAGTTGAGCGTATCTAGGCTGGATATTTTGGAACATCGGATTTTCTGTAGCTTGACTGGTATAATTTGCAATAAGATAAAACGAGAATAGATATGGTAAATATGTTAAAGAGACCAGAACCTCATCCTTTTTTCGCCAGTTCACCCCACACATAAAGTTACATACACACCCACAATTTCTCATGCGGCTGAAAGTACTCCAATGTCAAGGTCAACAGACATCTTAGACAGTACTCATAAAATATATGACAAACCGCATCATAAAGCAATAAAGTTTAGACTTCTCTTACTATAAATGTAAATGTATTAAACTATAAGGGTCAGACAAATATGAAAAACACTTATACATAGCAATAAACCATTATTTAGTACCCCTTGAAATTGGTGGCACGATTTATGGTATTTTAGATTTCTGACAATCAGATTACAATGTACCATGCCCACCCATTTATACTGATACTAACGTATATGTTCAATACATGTATTACTGGGATTGATTGCATGGTAGTGTGTGAAAGTTCAAAACTCTGAAAGTCTGTATTTACCTTTCTCATGAAACATGATTTACTTCAGTTCTTTCAGTAATGGTACTTTACATTGCTGGACATATTTTATTTCCCAGAAGAGTTGTGCACTGTGCAGTGTTAAAGTTGGAAATATCACGAAAGATGATTCAACTTACTCATAACACAGCATTCTACAGACAACTTTAGCATCGTCTCGACCCCATTGGTCGTCGCAGATTGACCCCCATACACCATTCCTTTGCACCTCCACAAAACCTATACCCCTCAAGTTAGACGGACCAACCAGGCGAATATTTGGACTGGGCACGGTACCTGTAAAATAGCACTATATTATAAAATGATGCACAAAAACTCATTGATCTGACTGGGATATTCAGTTTTCGGAGATATTTTTTCTAGTTTCATTATAATATTATTCACCAACATAACACAAAATCAGATGACGAACATAAACAAAATAAACCAAAGAAACCAAGGTTTTTTATTATGAATTCACACAATCCTTTTCTAAATAATTTTACATGTGTACTTTATAATCATATCAGTCAATATTTTGATTCTTCGTACACATCTTTAATATACATGTAGGCATATTTACAGTTAGACGGTTGGACAGTAGCAGGTGCCCGCGTTGTCGCTGGAGACACCGACGACGACTGCACTGGAGACACATTACAGATAACTCCAACATCTTCAGAGTGGTCACAGTTTGATTCATTCCAAGGTCGAGATATACACTGCTCTATATGAAGCTCATTTCCCTGACATTCAACATCGTCCAACCAAATTGGACCAGTCCCACGACCAAATCTTCCATCTGTTACTGCGGTCCCACCGTTCCTAAAATAAAAGAAAATATTCATGTAAAGGTTTCATTTTGTTTTGTTAATCTAATAGAAACCCGAATTTGCACGCGTTGTCGTGTTAGGCATACCCCCACTCGTATGTAGAAAGTTGATATCGGAGAGCAACTTAAATTACTTACAACTTATGCCCCATCTCTATGAAGCAACACACCAAATTTGAGATCAATTCATCCATTGGCAGCCAATATTTTTGTGACTGTGACGAAAATTTTCTCTATTAGTCCATATAGTGAAAAATGCAAAAGTCCCACGAACAGGAAGTTGATATCGGACAGCACCCAAAATCACTTAACACGTATGCCCCATCTATATAAAGCCATAAACCTAATATGAAACCAATCCATCCATTGAAATCCAAAAATAATTGCGATGGACGGGGTGATGGAAGAAGGTGCATTCAATATACCATCTACTCGTTGAGTGAGGGTATAATAATTCAAGCATAATTATTGAATTAGTATTCGTTTGAAGAAAGATAACTTTATGAACGTTTTAACAAGAAGTCATGTACTTATGTCTTTGCCTTATGAACATTTGAGATCAGCAATATGAAAATTTTGCAGCTTTTGAAACATTGTCCTCATATCTTTTAAAAATTAATTATACAAGCTCCAAGCTCCAAAATATCTATGTTTGACCTTTTTCAGTAGTTACTCCTTATAGGAGTCTTTACTTGTCACAACCACTCAATCAATCAAAAGTTTCTTTCTTTCTGTACATACCAAGGGCAGTCATTCCAACTAGGAGTCGAAATAGAACCTCCACCTTATAGAGACTTTTACAGAGCTCTTCAAGCTAAAGTCGAGACTCACTTATTTTCCAGCATCTCTTTTTATGTTTAGATGTATGAACTATAAAACGGTGACTTGGCCCCTATGGCTAAGTTAGGTCTAATAATAGCAACGGCGGCCATGTTTTACGCTTGATACACCACAAGAGTGCTGGTGACCAAACATAGTAATAATCCAATGATCGGATTTTCAAAGAATAGTCAACGACGACGGACGCAAAGTGATAACAATACCTTACATGGACCTACCGTGAGCTAAAATATAAATGAACAATTTCAATACTGGTACAGGGATGGTTTCAAAATATCAGAATCACTATACAGTTCTGAATTTATTCAGCATACAATTACTACATACAGTTCATTTGTGGAATGAGCTATACTGTGCTGGACTAGGTACCAAGTTCAATCAAAACACTTGAACTTATTATTTCTCAATAAGTATAGTCAGTCTGTCTGTTCTGGGTTTAGCTGCTGGCGATTAAAACATACAACTTGTTGCCGAATCTACCATAATCAACCTAAAAACTGCACAAAACCATCATGACGAAATTTAAATCGACCTAAAAACTGCACAAAACCATGACGAAATTTCCAATCACCAATCAAAGTGAAAGATCGACGTGTATTTTCTAGATAAATATGGTAATATACGTACGGATAGTTAAGTTGCCTACATACAACAGCTGCGGCTAGGTCAGTAAACCTATCATTACAGACAGTCCCTCTGATCCCATTTCTCGTAATCTCCACACGGCCCTGAGAGTTGGTGGCACCTGTACCACCTAATGATATCTGTACAGTCGGCGCTTGTGCTACAGATAGTAAAAAAAGGAAAATGCATGTTTTTGAATAACGCAGTTGGATAATAATTGTCCTTGTATAGTTTAACTTATTATTAATACACCCTTAAAACGGGACATTAATGGAACATTAAGTGATACCCTGCAACTTAATTGTGAAAATAAGGGAGGGAAAAACGCACAAAATGGTCCAACTCGAAATTTTAATCTCGGATTTTGCTGAAAAATTAACTTAACCTAAAGTTTTTGGTATTAAACAACTATGCAAAGTTTAAAAAATAAATCATTTATTCTTTCTCAAGTTATAATCTATGCAGTATTTCTACACAAACCAGACATATTTTGAAGACCATATTCAATGCATTTTGAAAATTCTGTAAACTATATAAACACCTGGCTAAAACTGAACATATTTTACAGTCCAAATTGGGTTCAGGATGAACAGCTTTCACAGTATTTTTTAAAAAGATTTTCTTATCCATAACAACTAAAGCTTGAATACAAGTCATTATATTTTACTTCCGTTTGATACTGCACACATTTTCCCCATTTTCTCTGCAAACAAAATTGTAAAATTGTCTCTGGAACAGAAAGGCCAAAAACAATAAAATGTTGATAGCTTCTTTTTCATAAAAAAGGAAGGAAAATACAATTTGATACCTTTTCAGTAACACTTAGAAAGGTCATGTGTGCAAATGTTGTTTAACTTCGAAAACATGCAGGTCAACAATTTAGTTTTCACATTATATTCAAATAAAAAAAAACTGCTCAAGGAATATGAGGGCGTTGTAGGCTCATGACATATGTAGGAAACAAATTACAAGGTTATATGAATCTTTGTACCCTATCTCTTGTTATAATATTTTCTTGTCAACATTTACTGATATTTTGTAAACAGTAAAATTTTAAAAATAACATTAAGATAACACATCTTAAGTTGTAAATACACAATTTTACGCCATTTAAATCGTTATTTCAATTCGTCATGATACAAAAAAGATAATAATTGTGCATAAAATTGAATCAGAATATTTGAAAGCAAAAATAAAGAAAAATCACTTATTAAATAATTTAACAGAAGACAATCGACTCACCTTCTACAATTAGAATTAGCGATAAAAACAAAAATATTCGGAATAACATCTCAATGTTTCTGTTCCAACATGTTCCGTGCTGACATTTAAATACACGTATGTATCTGGCCTTACTGAACCGTCCTTCGAAAACCCTTAATTGATCTCTACATGATCATTATATTACTGTGTTTCATCATCGAGAATATCACTTCCTAAATTTTGGGACAGTGCACGTGAAAAGCCGAAAAGCGTCAAGTTGCCATGACGTCGGATGTAAACAAAAGGGCGGGGATTTAAAACATGGCTGCGCCCAGTGATGAATACAGGTGACTTTGGCGTTCAGCATTTTAGAATGAATATGTCATCATAAATTCGTGTTGTGATAAAAAAATCTAGCAAATGGATCTAATGTGAAACATTTCTTTTTTCCAATATTGTGCAAATTATTAGCTTTAGGTTATCCGAGTTAATGCCAACTTGTTGATGCAAGCTTTGTTTACAGGTAAATACTGTTGTATGGATTAAAATCGATCAATAAATGTATTAATGAATTTGAAAAAAATAGCATGTTGAACTGATCTGAACAATATTATGTATTTATGTTTGAAATTTAAAAACAGTTTTTAATAATGTCTACAGATCTACAAAATGTAGTTTCTAACAGTCTTGGATGGTGTATTTTCAAATAATTATTATTCCTTATTCAAACTTATTCACGCATTCGTTAGCTTAGTGAGTGGTAAACAAGCATGATAGTACTTGTACTTCTAATAATTATCAAATTTGAACCGTCGTACAGTTCTTCTGGCTAGTTTCAAGAGAAAAAAAAACACTTCAAAGTTTATTTATATTTTAGTAGTATACCAAGTATTACTGTTTTCAAGAACCATAAACGTACAAAAACGGAAAATTGTGATAACTTCGAAACGCTTTCACTACAACCGAAAAGCTCCTCTTCATGCATTAAACTTTCTTTGATAAAAAAATTTCTTCTACTTTATAGTAGTTAATAAAGTTGTGTAATTATGCGATTCCGAATAAATGTTGAAAGGTGGATTAGAGATGTCTTTTGAAGATTTTTAATGATAATACACAAATAGAGGATACTTTATATAGGATACTATAAGATTGTGTTGTATACACTGTGCATTTTTTTTTTTTAAATCAATGAGATATTTATTTCAAACAATCCATTATAGAAATAATTGTACGCGTCATGGTTTATATCATAATCCACCATAATAAGAACATTGTTCGAGAGTATTTAACCTGTAACATTATAGAGATATGTATATATACCAATTAATATTGTGTAACTTTCAAGGTCAATGCCATCATTCTATGAAGAATACAACAAAATGAAAAGTATTCCTGTTACAGTACAATTTTGGAAATCATTTAAGATTTTTGAAAAATAGAATTTTAGAAATTATTTAAGATTTTTGAAAAATAGAATTTTAGTTTTGATTTGAATTTGAAATGAACAACAGGGCAGAATGCTTAAAAGATGAAGGAATTGTTACTTAATCGAATTGAATTATACCATCAATATATGTAACTTCAGTCCACCAATGCTATTAACAAATTAAATCCTGGATTAACTTCATATTTGCATGAATGTACACAAAAAGGTACCACTTTACTGCATTTACATTATTGTATAATTAATACTTGATGTACACAAAAAGGTACCACTTTACTGCATTTACATTATTGTATAATTAATACTTTTGTTTTTGAATTGTGTGATTTTCTTCATCACATTAAGTGAAAAACAGGCTTTTAATTATGAAAAGTTGGTAGATATATTTCACCAATCCAGGGTATTTTCTTAACTACTTCAGAAAATGTTCTGACGTTTTTTTTTTTTTATTTTTAAGTTGAACAGTCTGGGCATTATAAGACTATTCTTATGTTTTTAATTTTGTTACTTTTGTTACAGATTTTCAGGTTATAATTTGTTTGTCCCTATGGTACCATATTATCTCGCTAATCTGATCTCTTTTTTATCCTTTTTCAGATGATAGAGTGATGATAGACGATGATTTCGTTACTTGGATGTTCTTTAATTGTTTTCCTGTGGCGTTTAAATCTTGCATGTAAGTACAGAAATAGAAATGTCTTAACTTCAATTTAATAATTGTGGAGATGTCAGAACCTGAAAATATTCTCCGTTTTATTCCTGCTTTTGTAAATCACAAATATGTTTACGACTGTTCATTCGTTTTCTTAAGCCTTTTTAAGATAAGCTTATTCAATTCGATTCAATTTAAATCTATGTAAAATTACATCAACTATCCTTTCTGCAGTTTTGAATATTTTACATACACTGCGTAGCTAATACAGTATCTAAATTATCAGAGGGTAAATATATCAAAAACTTGCATTATCATGCACGGTCATTAAAATACACATTAAGGAAAGGTTTGGGAATGCGCCAACGTATGTTTATAAACAGTCTAATAAAGGCATAGAGTAAATTCGCTTTCATTCTTGGTAAATACTTTCCACATTACGTGTTTTATGGAAGACAAACACTATACAGAGTCCAGAATCAGAAAGTAAATACAACTCTCACGATTGTTAAGTTTTAAGAAATGACAACTATAAAAATATTTATGCTACATTTTACTCCCACATAACATATGAACTGCTTTGAACAAAATCTTCTTATCAGCAAAAGTATAGCAAATGGGAAAACGAAAATGGTGAGCTGTTTACCGAGATTTAGAATAGAATTACCAGTAAAGTCTTTTATTTAAACGGTCATGATCAGAATTACAGGACTACATATATAGATCATTTGCCAGTGTGGTCCGTCAGTCGATGTTCAACAGCCAATATTCATAAATTCTCGTGGATACCATATAAGAGATATAATTCTCACTGGTTGGTGTCAGAGGCAATTATCTTATACGAGCATTGATAATCACTCTGATCACAGATATATCAATAATTCATCGTCACAAAGGCTAAACACAGACGAAAGCATTTTCACAGTTTTATATTACGCTAAACAGAAATCGATGTTGTCTGTGGTAAGGTTTGAAACATGCTAAATTATCAGATTGCATGGTTTGTTGTAATCAGACTTAATGAAACTTTGTATGAAATAAATCATATTTAAGTTAAAGTTGCGTATGACCAGATTATGCCAGTGGCGGACCCAATGTGAGATGCAGGGGGTTGGCACCCCTTCTTTATTGGAAAATTTGTCATTTTCATGTGTAAAATTTACAAAAAAGGTAAATTATATCCTAGCACCCCTTTTTCTAAGGAAACCCGGCTGGCACCCCTCATTTTCAAAGTGTCTGGATCCGCCCCTGTATGCTGTGTAATTAAGTTGTAGTTCCCCACAGTACACACCGTCTGACGTCCCACACGCCATGCGTTATAAACATTTAGAAAATGTTGCCATTTATCATGATTTATAGGTGCTCAGCCACTTAGTTTCATTAGAACGACAGCAAATCAATACTATTAAGAAGATTGGAGTTATGTGTTCGTGGCAAACTGTTCTTTTCTTGACAATATCTGCTTTAGGGGTGGGTGGTGACACTGGAGTTTGCATGCGTATTTGTTAATATAAAAATAGGAGATGTGGTGTGACTGCTAACGAGACCGTCACCCACCAATAGTCAAGCAATAAATAACCAAACTTCTACAGGTCAACCCTTTCCTAGCCTTGTACAATGGTGAAAAATACGACCCTCCCCTAACCTGGGACAATGGTAGAAAAATACTACCCTCCCCTAACCTGGGACAATGGTGGGAAAATACAATAAAACGAACTGTAAAAATCTGTTGAATTCGGATTTAACTCTTAAAATCGATACAGAATACAAACACTTTATCAAATAGGAGAGAAGACAACAAGCTGTATTAAGCTCGAAAGAGTACTCGCTTTTCTGTAAGCTTCTGAGAAGCTCACCTCGTTTACTCAGACAAAAGTATAAATAAAAACACGTCCAACAGGATTAATGAAAATATGTCATAGAATGTCTCAGTAAAACTAGGTTTCCGTGCAAATGTCAAGATAAAAGGCAATGACGTGCACATGGCACATTAACGTAATGATGTTTCGTAGGATTCGTTGATCTTTGACTTTGTAAAAGAACCTTTAAACGCCACCGGTGTAAATGTAAAGAACTAAATACATTAAGTATCTCAACTTGACCATACAATTGTCTGCAGGCGCGAATCCAAGGACGGGTGTGCCGGACGTACGCCCCCCCCGCCCTAGAACTGAAAAAAAAACCTTTTTTTGCATAAAATCTTGATTTTTCATAAATTTTACCCGCAAAATTTTCTTTAATTCTATTTACGCCCCACCCTCCTCTAACCTGAAATCCCGTATCCGCTCCTGATCTGTATGTTAACCAACATGATTTTGCATTTTGTATTGTTACGTCTTTAATATAATTTATGGTTATATAAATTTACTGTTATCACATCTGACTAGTTTTTCGCAAATAAACTGTCAGTTTGACCATGCACAAGAGCTTGAAGTCTACGAGAGAAAATACCCCAACTGGTTTCTCATAGTATACCCGTATTTAGAGCTTCATACAATATTTATTGGTTAGATTACAAGTTCCCGTGGTTTGACATCTCTTTTTAAATATAAATTCTACATCACTGGATCATAAGAACTCCGGATTTAACATGTCCATTGTTTTGTAGCAGCACAGATATGCATTAATCCACCATGTTTACAAACTCAATACTGTGGAAATACATCAACATTTCAGCCAGTTTGCGTCAGTGAGTATTTAACCTCCAGACATACTTCAGCCATGAATGTATAAATCAAATTAAGTTGGTTTTGTGTTGTTTTATCAAAATAAATACAGAAACAATAAAGATTCTTTAAAAGAAGTAAAATACAGTGTACAGAAAAATATCTTACAGATAGAAGAATTGCAATCAAAAATTAAGTATTATCAATGACGACCTTGAAATAATACCTCCAAACTGCATAGATAATATTTTTATGTTGTATCAAAGCCTTCATTGATAAGAGCATTCTTGTTGAACAGATTGTAACGCAGCTTGCTACAACTGTACCGGCGGAGGTCCAGAAAGATGTATTACGTGCTCAGCTGATTACTACATGTACAACAAGATATGTAGAGGTAGGTTTGATAACTACACACGGACCATAACAATTAAAACTATTAAAACTACTAGTTTGTGTTATAATTATATGTTATTGATAAGAGGCATGCTGTAGTCATAGTTTAGTCTCTTAATCAGGAGGAAATGATCAGCACTATAGTATAATTAAAAATGTATACATACATGTATTCCACACCACAAACAACACTATTGTTCCAGTGTCGTTATCATGACTGTATTTATACAACAATTATTTTTCAAATAGGATAAAGTTTCCCCCTTCTTCTTTCTTGCAAATCTTTTTTTTCTACGCACAAAAGCCAAACAAATTGTCCATATTCATTTAGATAAACTGAAGCAGTACAAGACAGTTAAAGTAGACTTCTATGATAATTGCTGTGTAGACTAAGAATACAGAGGATGCCCTGTTTAGTCTTTCCTCTTAGTGTTTCTATTGTTTTCAATGAATTATTATTTTGATTAGATTTAGAATAAGCTTTCTGATTGGTTGGTTCTTTTTGTGTATTTTGTATAGCTTGCAGTGGTATTGTGACGTCATTAATGGCGATCGGTTCGAACTCTGCGATTCAAATAATACTAGACAAAATTACACTTAGTCTTTGATAACGAACCAATTATTAATTACATTAAATAATAAATAATAAGGAATGTTTATAATTTTTCTTAATTATTTACATTAATATAAAATAAATAAGTTACATAGTCAATAGTATCAACATTTTCTTCTGTTACCATGCATGCATGTTTTAAACGTTTAGTTCAAATTTTGTCGTTACAGCATGTGACATTTCATGTGACGGGTGTACTGGCGCAGGCAATGAAAACTGTAAGAAATGTAAAATCGCTTACCAGAACATTGGTGGCGCCTGTAGACGTAAGTGTCGATTTTCATTACATAATAGTCATACAATTCAATCAATGATCGAGAAATACATAATTTAGTATGGATATCTTGAAAGGAATGTATATTGTTAATATTGAAAAAAAAATTGAAAATAATCAATAATACTAAATCACGTGAAGATATACCGACATAGTTTACTACAATTATTGTGTTTTCTTTGTTATTGTCAGGGGCGGATCCAGGATTTGAGTTTGGGAGGGGGGCGTAAATTGAATTAAATGCCGTGCAAAGCAAGGCAAAAATATTATGGGGTGAAACTTGTGGTGAATTTTTTTTTCTTACCGATTTAGGGGATGGGGCGTACGCCCGGTACGCCAGTCCTTGGATCCGCGGCTGGTTGTCGGCAATGAATAGTGGAAACAATCAATATAATTGAAAATGTCAGAAGATTTTTTTTCTCATAAAAAGAATGTTCATAACTACTTGAAGAATCTATTTCATATTTAACAGCCTGTCCAGACAACACATTTGGCGTGAACTGTGAAAACGACTGTCACTGTCTTAACGGACCAAACGATTGTAATAGAGAGACTGGGCTTTGTGAGAGCTGGCAGTGTGCATGGGGATGGAAAAATCCACCTCAGTGTCAAACAGGTATTTTTACCATCTGTTGTTTGAGGAACGAGAGGTATAAGGTATATGTTTATATTCTTTAATTGTCAAATCCCAGAAAATGACAAAGCACATGTACAATGCAGAGGCCGAAACGTCACTGAATCATTTTATGAGAATGATAATTAAAATCTGTCCCTCCACATAAATATTAAAAAACACATTTGTCAATTTATTTTCCCATACTTATATCAAAAACAAAAAATACCAATCATATATATTGCAGATTTTGATATGCTGTACACGTGTTTCAAGGAGTTATCTCTCAACTGTTTCATTAGAATCAAACATATAGGAAGATTTCAATCCATGAAAATAATTGTATAAAAGAAGTATAATTTTAGTGCTGAAAACTCAAAATTATCATGAATGTCTGAATTTGGCATAGTTTTCCTTTAATAGATAATAGAAGAAAAATGTTATTTATAAAAGCTACATTTTTATTGTGTTGACGTTCTGTGTTTTATTTGCAGCATGTGAACCGAATTTTTTCGGTATTAATTGCAAAATTGAATGTAATTGTCCTGTCAATGATACATGCAGTCCAATAAATGGTCAGTGTAATTCAGGACAATGTCATCCAGAATATGGTGGACCAGCATGTCAAATACGTAAGGCACACTTTTTTAAGAATATTTACATTTTATAACGTTTCATCCTCATGTGATCCTGTGACAATCTCCCCTAGTAGTCGAGGGAAACTAATTAGGGGTTCCCCACAAGGCACACTTTAAATCATTCAAAGTCATCGCCAGAATAATATTAAGTTAAATTAATGAAAGGGGTTATGACATGAGACTAATTTTTTGGTACTTTAAAAAATCCTCGTTTGATTTTACAAATCACTTCTAGTTTATATATCCAAAAGATAGTGCATTATTTTCCGTATACCTGAGAATTTTCATTGTCTCTTGATTTTCCCTGTTTATATTGCTTAATCCTTTTCTGTGTTATTGTACTTTTGTGTGCATTAGACTGATATACGAATATATGCCATGTATGTATATTAGAAGGATACAGATAATTTTACAATCTCACCATTTGAACCGACTTATAAAAAAATGATAAGTGATAATAATGTTGAGCACCATGCAACGGCAAATGTTCGTTTCCCCTCTATCTAGAGTGAATTTCGAACATCAGACACTGTTCGGAGCTTTAATGATAATGGACAAACAGTAAAGATCGGGTCTGAACCTTCTCGAATTTACCGGTTTCTGATTTTAGACTTGCCAAAGCTGGTGGAGCCTCCGACGATAACCAACAACAAGTGTGGTAATATATCGGTCGGCTGGAATGGATGGATAAAAGATGATGATATTGGTGATGGCCCTATAGCTCTTTATCTGTAAGATTTATCAGATTTTATTAGTTTCAGTATAAAAATGACATAAACTATTCTAATATACATCATATAATCGATGTTACTAGCCCTTGGTGATAGTCGTTTATACCATATTAGAATAGAAACAAGTTGTGCAAGATATGGTGTTGTACTCATTTACGCACGTGTTGATTTTTTTTTCATATTTTATACCTCGCTTACGCTCGGTATATTATAATCGAATATAAAGACTAAGCCCATGTGTAAATGAGCACAACACCATACCATCAAGATTTTTTCTTCAATGAAATATAGACGGGATACCTTGCAAGCACAGCAGTGAATAAAATAGCAAATGTATTTAATGACTGAAAGAAAACACATGTAAATACAGTGAATAAGGCCTTTAGACCTACCATACCAGTTGTGTAAATTAGAAACATGCTGAGAGTTCCATATACCGGTATAACACAGGATAGACTTTATAGTAGACCAAAACATTATGAGCCATACACTTATATAATAATGTGTTATAATATATACTAGCTGACAGATATATAAAAGCTAAATACGTGCATATTTTTTTGGCTGAAAATATGACTTCAGCCTTTTATTGGTCCTATAGGATCAGCTTATTTTGTGATTATGTTCACGACTATCTTAAACTTGTTTTTTTTTCAGTCTTTGGCGGGAAAAGCTGAACTCCACAAACGGATGGAATCTAATTTTAAATGTTTCTCACATTCCTACAAAACCAAAGTATCTATATAACTTTACTAACCTTGACCCGGCTGGCGAGTACAGATTCAGAGTTGATGTTCGTGCGCAGGATGGTGACAAGCTCATGGAGGAATACTCTATGGGTTTTGTGTCAGAATTTTATACCACTGAATGCCCTGGTAGATATGATATTGTAATATTTATAGTTTGTGTACTGTTCTTTTTCTGCAAACAGAAAGTCTTATGTGATTATTCCATTATTAAACAAACAAATTAAGAAGAACAAATAAGCAACACAAATACAATAGTGAACAGATATAATGAATTATGATTTTATTCAGACTTCAAAATTATTTCAGTTTTTAACATCAACATATTCAAATATAGTTTCGGAAAACATGTAATTTTCATTTATTTGCAATTAACTTAATTACCATAGGAGTTATTTTTTTTTCTAACAGCTCCACCAACCACAACACCTAATCCAGAATCCACGACGACACCGTTCAAACCACCCGAAGGTATCACTACTAAAAACAAAGTCAGTTTTTCATTATTTATGTTAAATCATGCAATCATGATTTATATTGACATCCCAATTATATGCAAAGCAGTGTCTGGCTAATTTAACAGTAGATTGTTGAGTGAGAATAGTTAGTTTGAAAACTGTAATAAAAGTGAGTATTACTCTCTAAAGGTACTTTGATAAAACCAAGTGGATTAGAAGGAGTTGTAAATAAAATATTGGCACATATCTGTATAAAGTTGAAATCCCATGTTACGCTAATCTGAGTTAACCTGCAGAACTTATTTTTATGTGTGTGGCGTTACCTGATAATTATTTCATTAGCAATCAATAAATTGTGAGGTTGTGGACTTTTATGAAAGTTTAAGGAATTGCTTAACAGGCAACGACACATACTATACTAACAAGTCCTTCTGATTAAATATAAATCAACGTAACAAGTGCTCAAGATGTTCCCTGATTATCCTGCCCTGAAAGTTTAACCACTTTCCATCATCAATTAACAGAGCAAAAGTGAAAAACCCCACCGTAATCTGCTTCTTGAACCTTCTACATGACTGTATCAGTTATATGTTTAGATGAAAGAGTAATCAAGGGAACCAAGGTTATAGCGGTAATCAAAAGAATGTAATCCAGGGACAAAGACCAGACATGGAAAACAGACATACACAACAAAGAACATAAAGTAACTAAAATCATACATACAAAGTAACAAAAGTAAATGAGCAACTCGAACTCCAGTAAAAACTGGGAGCATGGACCAGGTGCACCGGTAGGGTAAGTTTTTGTTCAATAAAAGTATATATTTGTTTAAAGTTCACTTTGGGAACAGTAGAGACGTACCTACTTTTATATAAGGCCTACCTTTTTGTAAGTTATATTTAACCCACTTTAATATCAATCAACGTCAGACATATGTTTGGTTATTTTTCACTTTGTATGAAATGAAAGGGTATTTCACTGCTGGTGGACCAAAGATACTCGTCGGTATTCACAAACTCAGTAGTCAGAATTGTCTGACCCTAAATTTTATTCATCATATATATCGAAATTTGAAATGTCACAAATTTCAAAATCCCTATAACACCGAGACTGCTTCATTCCTTGCTTTGCACATGTTAGAACCTCTCGGTTGTAGATTTGGCTTCCTACTTCAATAATTTTGGTACTGAGTACTTCTTGTATAGAGGTTATTCAATGAAACTTGTGTATAGCATATCGAAATTTGAAATATAGATTGGTAACAGTATTTTTTGTAATTAACATGATTTTGATAGAAGTTATTGGCAATAAATAGGTGAAAAAAACGGTATTCTACAAAATTCCATTGACGCTATGTCATCTCAAACTGGAAGCTTCCAAAAAAACAGACATTGTGTTATTAGCTGCCACTTCTGTTTCAGGCTCTTTATTTACTGAATTTTTGTTTTAGGTTCTTTATTCACTGGATTTAAGTTGACAGTGGTAAATAACCAGATACAAGTGAATTGGACCATTGATCCGAACTATAATAATGTGGTGGACAATCTTCTCTTATCGTATGCTATAACTGCTTATGGTGATTGTAAAGTAGAATTGAACCCACAATTTCAAACTCGGTAAGCTGTTAATTATAACACGAATAGGTAGTGTTCGCTGGTTCTTTAAAAAGAAAAAGCCATTAATTAGTCTTGCGCAATCATACACATCTACATCTACATGTTTCCAGTGAATAAAATATGGCATTAACGGAACATTAAGTGATGCCCCTCCACATAATGGTGAAAGAAGGGGGTGGCAAAATGTTCAAAATAGCCTAACTAAAAAACTACACATTTGATTCTGCTGAAAATCGAACTTCACTTGTGTTTTATGGTACTAAATTAAACAACTGGACAAAGTTTCAAAACAGTTCAACGATCCGTTCTCAAGGCATCACCTGGAAACATTTGGGGACAGACAGACAGACGGACGCGCAACGTTTCAGAGGGTATCAAAGAATACCTCGCCACGTCATGTGACCAGGTATAACAAGGAAACTATTTGTACAATCACGGACTTTACTCCCTGGTACAATATAAAAAACGACTAAATACCTGGTAACTTTATTCATTATTATTATTATTATTATTACTATTATTATTACATCTTCACTAAACTATATATTTCAAATATACATCTAAGCGAGATGATATACATTTGGCATGAATGAAGAAATCCTGGTAATTTTGTCGACTTCTACATTTAATTTTTTTGCAGACCACCTTTAAGCAATACTGACGGTTCCATTGTTCTGTCAACCCTAGAACCTTGGAGAACATACATTATCCGCTTAGTTGTTAATACTCAACAACAAAATATATCAGAAGAACATAAACGAGTAGAGTCTAAAATAACGACTCCAGAGACACGTTAGTATTTCAATTTTCTTGGTTTTATTGTTTCATAGTTATTTTTTAATTGTTTGTTCTGCATGTTTGTTTTATTTTTACATTGACTTAGTCTCTTCTTATAATATGAAGAAGAATTTAGTTACTTTCAAAGTTTCTGTAGAAGATCTTTACAAATTCAAGTTATTGACTCAGTACAATTTGTAATTAATCTGTATTTGACATTTCTTGTAATCGTATAATTGAAAAATTCAAATGGAATTAATTTCTCCTTTTTTAACCACTTTGTTACTACATATGGATAACCATCTTTCAAACAGACAAAAAATGGCAAATGATAATGCTTTTTAATGTATTTTTGTCTATGATTTATTGTTGTGTTTACCAAACATTACAAAATTGTGATTTTGGTTGTGGCCTCTTTATCTGAAATTTAAATTGGAAACAAAAACAAACCCTTTTAAATACACACTTGTTTTACGCAGTCTACTTGGCTTGTATCATACAGATTTAGTATGTACTAGTTTAACTTGACATTCTGATGCAATCATACGAATCAGGTAAGTGGTTAATTCAGAATTAAGGTCAAATATTGCTGACATCTATCAATATAAATATATTTTATAATTATTTTGCTTCAGAGCCAACTGGAACAGTAACAAATGTTACAGAAATAGCTAAGACGTCCAGTTCTTTTACCATCAAATGGGTTGACCCTATCTGCGAAATGAGAGGTGGAAAGTTTGTACGATATGACGTCACTGTGTCCGGCGTTATTCAAAACTTTTCTTCCGATGTAAAATTCATTCAGATAACTGGGTTACGTGTGTATACTCAATATACAGTTAGAATTGCCTACATAAACACCAAAGGAGCTGGGCCTTTATCCCAAGCACGGCAGTTTTTTACTGGAGAAGGAGGTGTGTAATTTTGGCTTTTAACCATTGAATAGTCTGAAATCAATCTAAGCTTTCCATGAAAAAAGTTTTACTTATGTGTTTGTAATGTATGATATATAGTAAGATTTGCCAAAACGCTTTGTCGTTTAAATGCTACCTTACCTTTAAAAATAATTTTATGTCAGTTATGAAGAACTTTCAAACTTACAAGGTTGAAATTCTTTGACTATGACAAGAATTCTTCAATGAAAAAAAAAATATTTTGTACCTTTCCAAATTTTAGCTTTTTTTCACCTATGGTACTTTTAGAGTGTTTATTCATCTGTTTTTGCAAATAAGAGAAATGCAACGTGTGTCTTTACCTTAGAAATTACGAAAAATTGCATCACATATTCCGTTGGGCGTCTTTCATTTGAAATATGTCTGCCTGTTTGCACAACGATTTCTTCAATGGACTGAAAATGGCCCCACCTGATCAATTATTTATACGTAAGAGTACATTAATGGTATATACAAGCTATTTAGTTGTTTTGTGTATACTATTTGAGTTTCGGGGAACCATTTTACGAACGGCTGCAGATCATAAGATCCCCTATCATTCTTTGCCACTTACGACAGATTTTAGGACATAAGGCTGTTAGTAAATGGCGGGTTCAGGGGTTGGACTCTGTATTGGAAAATGCTCATTTCATGACAAAAAGTGGCAAGGATGAGCAAATAAAAGCGTGGAACCCTCGTATCAAATCCTTGGATTCGCCCTGCTGCAAAAAGGTAGCCTCAGGAGTTGAACTTTTTCGGAATTATTATGGATTGTACTTTGAATCGATTTTGTTGTTTACATACTTAAATGTTCAGTTCTTTTAAACAAATGCATGAGTAATTTTGATTAGTCTAGACACTTAAAGTGCAATTTACGGTTCAAGATATTTGTTACCTACTTTTAGTGTATATTAAGAATGTAAAACGGTATATTTTGTTTATAAAGTATCTTTTGAAAACCGTCAATGTAAATAATTAATTCGATGAAAACGTTTATGGTCTTATTTCTATGTAACTATTTCTACTTTGATGACATACTAATCATTGAACTTTTTGGCTGTGATATTACCCCAAACAGATAGTAATTAAATTAAGGACCATTTGCTACACAGTGAAGTGGTGTTTTGAATTTGTTTTTTTTAAATAATAATCTTTTACTTTACATTTAACAGTACCTGAAGCCCCAAGTATCACCAGCATTGTTCCTAACATAAGGTCAGCAACTGTGAATTTCCTGCCTCCCAATCCCCCTAATGGCATTATCAGCACTTATGATGTTGCCTACAGTGTGAATGCCGACTTTTCTGATTCACTTCAGAAACCAGCAACATCATCTCCTACAGTTTTGTCTGATCTAAGTCCAGCAACGTCGTATTTCATCAAGGTAAATTATTGCGATAAGCAAGCATTTACACAGACACATTTGATGCCTAATAATTTATAAATATCACTAAATACTTTGAAAACGCTTTTCAACAGGCAAATTAGAAATGAACTATATTATTTTTAATTTAATAATACCCAAAATATCAAATGTAATCGATATATAAAAGCATTATACATGATAGATTAAATGTTTCCTTCTTCATTGAAGGTTCGAGCAAAAACAGGAGCTGGGTATGGCGATTTCAGCGACTCTAAGACAACCCAGACTTTAGAAGATTACCCAGGCCCACCAACATCTCTAGCTCTGATAGGAAGGAACGAGACATGTCTTTCTGTATCGTGGAAGCCACCGACTGTTAAAAATGGTGTTATTACCGAATACAAAGTGAGATGTCTGTTATTTGTCACTTATCTTCCACATGGACGCTGGTTGTGTTGTAATGATTTTATATTAATAGATAAAAAACCTCAGCTGTCAAAGTAATTATAAGGCCTTTTATTAACTTGACCATTTACAGTGATCAGTTTTATTAAAATCGATATTCATTCTCCTCATGAAAAAAAGAAATTGCTCAACCAAGGATATTAAAATCCTTATAAAGAATCGTACATTATATTTGTATACAGATAAATGCAGCTTTAAATGATGAAGTGAGTAGGTTGTTCAGTTTTAAATTGACTATGAACTACAGAAGAACAAATCAATGAAAGTTAAACGTTTATTTGTGTATATTTAGGTAGACAACCCCAATTTATCAGAATTTCTCTTTCATTCCTGTCACACGGGAAGGATCATTTGTGTGTAATATTTTTTGTGTATGTATGAATATTGTTGATATGTTCTTCTAAGATTAAAGTCACAGCATCATTCATAATTCAAAGCTGAATTGTTTCTAAGTTTTGTTGACAGTTCTGTTTTTTTTCTTTAAAGAAGTTTTTTTTTCGTTTTATTTTAAAGACTGTTGTTTCTTGTTATTCATTATCAAAAATTAAAAAAAATCGCAAATACTTATTACATATCAAATAAAACCGACGTAATACGAAACAAAATATTAAGGATACTATTTCGATTTTTATTCAAAGCGAAATAACAGTGATAAAGTATGTACACTTACACGTATAGAGTTATACCAATTTAAATATTACAGTTAACGCAACTTTACAAAGAAATAAGATCTACAGAAGAGCTAAAGTTCAAACCGGTTTTTTTTTTTTTGTAATTTCCGAAACCCAATACAGCCTGTAAAAATTCAGTTTGACTGTTGCGTTGTTGGATGAAGTGAGCTGCGAAGACACCGTACATTACGATAAATGAAACCATCTAAAATCTAATACAATGGATATATGTAACAATGAAAACGAATATCAAAGAACTTAACCAAATACCGGGAATTTACTACGTTGTGACTTATATCTTACTTTTCGACCTATCGTGAGATACGATGTCTGTTTCCCGTATGCGCAGCTCACTTCACGCAATGACTCAACTATCATACTAATTTTTGCAGGTTGAATGGAATCTAATGTTAAGTACTTCTATTTCAAGAATCAGGCAAAATGTGTGTGAGGTGTGGCAAATGAAGAAAAAACGCAAAAATTTTATTTCATAATCCAAGTATTTGTACCTCATATTCTCCAGAAATAACCATCACAGTGTTTGTAAATTTGTCTTTTTAAGATATTGATAGGTCAAGTTAAGCTAATGCATTATCGAAAATTCATGGGAAAAATTTCCTTCCAAAGTTTCTTTCCTTTATAAGCAGTCAAAAATATTTATGTCACTGATGCTTCAGGGCCCGTGCAGGTTCGGTGTCAAAAGAATAGGCCTGCAGCAGCGCTAAGCTTGTCGTAAAAGGCGATTAAATAGTGCTCAGTTAAGCTGAAATGCATTATCGAAAATTTATGGGAAAAATTTCCTTCCAAAGTTTCTTTCCTTTATAAGTAGTCAAAAATATTTATGTCACTGATGCTTCAGGACCCATGCAGGTCCGGTGTCAAAAGAATAGGCCTGCCACAGCGCTAAGCTTGTCATAAAAGGCGTTTAAATAGTGCTCAGAACCCTAGCCGGGGGCTAGGGCGCTCTGCCCACAGAGCAACTGGGTTATGTGCCCCAGGTGGTGGAATGGGGTACCCCTGGCGTGTTACATGCTGGGGTTGTCAGGCTTTAATACAGAAAACCTGACCGCAAACCATAGTGGTGCATCATGTTTGGAAAGATGTCACGTTCCTCGCACGTTAAAGATCCTTACTGTGGTATTCTCCAGGAGTAGGAACCATAGGGCTCCGCCACAGGAGGCTAAATTGCCCGACCCTACCCACCCTTCCTTATTTCAAGCGACAATCAAAAATATTGCGACCCGCATTATCCTTGTGTCCCATTCCATTTTTCATTTCATCATCATTTCATGTTCATTTTATCATCCATTTCATGTTTGTCGCCTGGATATTGCTGAAATATTGAAACCCCAACAAACAAAACTGATGCTTCAGGATTAATTTAAATAGCTTTCCAGTTCATGGCCTAGATGTATTGAATATTTTTGAGGCAAAAAAAAGAAAAATAAAATGTAGAAATAATTAGCCACCCATTGCCTGATTCTAAGACAGAATGATACGTAAATCTTTTTTTTCATTTTTGTCAGGTAACATATTTAGATACTACGGAAACCGCCCCCGGGGAGGCCGTTATAGTACCAGGAGCCACAAGGTCTAGTTCTATTTGCTCACTTAATCCAGGACGAAGATATCAACTAAACTTGTCAGCGAAGACAGGGAGAGGTTATGGTAGCTCTGAGTATCTTTTTAACTATACTGAACAGGCAATACCATCCGAGCCTCCGCCACCAGTCAAGGTCAATTCAACAGCTACTACTATTGGTATTACGATAAATCCCATTATTCTGTCTACTGGACCTTTAACAGCATATTTTATTTATGTCAACGATGTAACACCGACCTCTAGAAAACGAAAGCGTACGGTGGGAACACCTCCTGGGGAGGTAAGAGCAAAGCTCCTTCAGAAGGAAGTGAACACGGCAATATATTTCATCATCGGAGATGGCAAAGTTTATAACGGTTTTCAAAACAAACAACTAAGCTCAGGGCGTCAATATGACATCTACTTACAGATAGAAAGTACCTTATTAGGGTTGACCAAAACAAGTTATACTAAAATGGTGGAAACGTCAACGCCAATAGGTACTCCGAAACCAGCGCCTATCGTTACCACAGAAACGGACTACACGGCTGTTATAGTAGTCGTTGTCGTGGTTATAATCTTGATTTTGATCGCCATAATTGGAATAATTATTTGGTTGTGGATTCAACGAAGAAAAAGCTACACAACATACACTCCTCAATTTGACGAGAAGGCCAGTCATGACCTTTACAGTCATGTGGATGACTACGATCCACATAGATACTGGAATACTATATATTCCCATAGAGAAAGTCGATACATTGTAGTTGGACGAGATCTCATTCCTCCAGACGGATCTAATTTTGATATGAATGGTATTGTTGAATCCAAACTAAATCCTCCAATAACCTTTCAACAGGAGTTTCATGATCTTCCTCATGGACGGGTTGCTTCTTGGAATGCCGCTCTCAAACCAGCAAACCATAGGAAGAACCGCTTTCCACACCTATTGCCTTATGATCATTCGCGGGTTATTCTGCGACCGGATGATAATTCCAATGACAATTATATAAACGCAAACTTCATAAATGGGTATCACAAGTCGCACGCCTACATAGCTGCACAGAGTCCTTTTGATGAAGAAACAGTGCTAGATTTCTGGAGGATGATTCATCAGACAAACGTGTCGGTCATAGTAATGATTACCAACATAATGGAGGACAATATCGTCAAATGTACAAAGTACTGGCCAGACGTAGGTACTGGGAAGGTTACCTATGGAAACTTTCTATTAGAGCTCATCGATACTCAAGAGTTTGCTTCTTACGTCATATGGAGTATAAAATTCAAGTCAAACACCACATACAGCACTACTAAAGTTGTTCATATATTTGATTTTTGTTCATGGCCTGATCATGGTGTTTTAGATGACCCTATACCTCTCTTGGACATGCGGGTAAAAGTTAGAGAATACAACAGTGATACTCCGGCGTCACCATTATTGGTGCATTGTGGCACAGGAGTAGGGAGAACTGGTGCTTATATTGCTATTGATAGTCTTTTGGAACAATACGACCGAGAAGGTCGTATCAGTGTTTCAGCATTAGTCAGACGCATGCGAAAAGACCGTATTCAAATGGTGCGAACGGTAAAGCAGTACATCTTCATTTATGATGCAATATTTGAAGCAAAGCATGCAGGAAGGACAAGAGCAGGATTAGACTTAAAAGAAAAATATCACTTACTAACAATGAAAAATCCCAACACAAAACACTCTTACTTACGTGATCAATTCGACTGCTTATGTAGGTTCACTCGCAAGCTCCATTCTGCAAACTGTTCTGCAGCTCTCGCAAAGACAAACCTTGAAAAGAATAGATTCACAGACGTTATCCCAACTGATAAATACCGGGCAACACTAAGAACTCCAGGTGGCGTCGGTCGGACTGACTATATTAATGCTCTTCTTCTTGATAGTCATCGTCGGAAGGATCATTTTATCGTTACTCAAACGCCATTACATACAACTGTCATAGACTTCTGGAAACTTGTTTACGATTACGATATACATACCATAGTCATGATGGAAAGTTATAAGCACGAAGATGACACATGTGCAGAATATTGGCCAGAAGAAAAAAAGATGAAACAATTTGAACCGTTTTTCATTGACAGCGTTGCTGTTTATCAACAAGACAATATTACCATTCGTCAATTCAAAATACATAATATGCTTCATCCGAAAATGCAAGCCCGTGAAGTTCGTCAGTTCCAGTTCAATGCTTGGAATGATACTGATTTCGTACCAAAATCAAAATCAATGATCCTGGACCTTGTTGACATTGTTCGTGATTGGCAGACTGTGTCATGTGACGGCAAGAGTCCTGTTCTGGTTCACTGTAAGGATGGTGCTACACATAGCGGGCTTTTTGTTGCCATGTGCAACATTTGTGACGCCATGTTAGATGACGGGGATGTGGATGTGTACCATACAGTAAAACGCATCAAAAAGAGAAGAACACAAATAGTTGACCTCGTGGTAAGTTCTTTTTAAATGTAAGTCCGAAATTGTACGAGTATTTTTATTATAAATCTGTTATTTATTTCACCACTACGTGCATTTTACACAGTTCGGTGTTTTAATAACTTGAGCTCAAGTCGTCAAAGCAAAACACCAAATTGTGTAAAATACACGTGTTGATGATGTGAGTAGTGTAGTTTGTGGAAACCATATTTGGCTGTGGGTTTCTTTGAAATATGACTTTTATTGTATATTTTCAAGTAAAACTTTTATACACTTCAACACAAACTTTTGATGTAGGTGTGTTGTGATTGACTGCCAGATTATTGAAAAAAAGCAATAACTTCTGTAAACGTTCTGCAAGTATCATTTAATTATATAACATAGAGTAAATGAGCAAAAAGAATGTTTCATCAATAATGAAAATTGACCTAGTGCATGACTGTACATAATATATTATAACCTAGTTTTTCGACTCAATTAGATATCGATAACTGAAACAATAAGTAGCTCACTTATTCATTAGGAATTTGTTCGTTAAGGTTTAACAGACAGATGTCAGGTGCCGCTGTAATTGGCTGACTGAAAATAAAATCATGACATTGTAAATGTTTTGGAAATTCATTACATTGTCAACGAAACGACAACAGTAACGATGCACCTTATTCTATCCAATTTTATGCGACAAGAGGGTTAGTCAAATCCAATTTTAATCTGCCCTATATGTTATCGCCTCTTAAAAACACAGATCTTGATGCCATTGTTGGGGGGAAAGACGTTACAGTGGCCTGAGGTGTACAGCTCGGAGGACCGCACCAAACATTTTAATTCAAAGTTACTAATGGAGGATTAGGGGAAAGGCCGTTCAAGTGTTAGCCCCACCTTCCCCCGCTTTTATTAAATTTCATGGTTGAACTCCATGTTTTATAAATTTCATCATTGTACCCGCTTTTTTTAAATTTCTGGATCCTCTCTCTGGATCATGATGCTTCCTTGGAACTCGAATATCATTGTCCCACCTATTCTTTCCGTTAGTTTAAACATATTTTATTAATAAATATCAAATATATGTATAAAACAGATCAAACAAAGTTTGACAAACAGGATTCGGAAACAAGTACTAAGCTTTTATTAATCCGTCTCCTTACCAATAATGACAATTTATACATTTAAACATGCAACAAGCATTATTTCCGTTGAAGTTTGAGACGAGAACTACATATACATGTGTATGCACGAAATCTTTTTTTTTCATGGTATTGAAGTACTATTGAGGCTGAACTTGTCCACAATTACATGTTTATGAGTAGAAAAATTAATACGAATCAGTTTTCTTTTTAGTATATTCCATTCAGAAGTTATTTGCACTATAGCCATTAACATTCATGCTGTTTATTATTATTTCTATAACATATGTGATATCAAGTATAATGTTCTCAAGATTTGAATACTTTTTTTTCTTTTTTTTTTGAGTAAGGAGACCGTGTAAATGAGCTAAATATATAAACGAAAATCGAAATGGGTTTACAATGAGCAAAAATACATAAGACATAAACATTCTGGAAACATGAATGAAATTCCATTTTGTGTATATCATTCCCATTACTTTTGTACACTTACTTGTATTTCCAGGAACAGTACCGGTTTTGTTACAAAGTATTGTGGGACTATATGAACATGCGCCTACCTGGAGGAACATTGACCAATATAATGGACCATACACAGGCTGACAAACTATACAATGTAGGGAGTCTTAGTCTTCCATCCTATACTTCACACTTAGAATACTCAACGTTTGACTACAATGAAAATGTTATATGACATTGTACACATTTGTGTCAAATACAATACAACTGATATTTTAGATGTCCGTGTTACCGTGCAAAAGAAACCGTCTTTTAAGAATCATGATAGCAATTTGCGGTTTTGTTTATTGTAAAAGTGTGATGTTTAGAAAATCTTAAACAGCCATTCACCAGTTCTTTTCGCTCTGATGTGTGGTATTTACCGCTCGTTACAGTTTTTTCTATTTATCTATAAAGAAAAGTTACTTCCTGCTATATATATATATATATTTTTTCTATTTTGTGTTGTTTAACTTAGGTTTGAATGACAAATGTAATTACTATAACTTCGAATATCATCCAGTATATATCCTCTTCAACTGCTCATTGGATTTTGATTAGATTTGGAAGGGAATGAAGTCTTCATATTATTCAATGCCCGTTAAAGAGATACTACACTGTTTCAACCTGGTAAGTGCAACTCCTCTTAATAAAAGACCGCTTATGGACTTCCATGAAATTATGTAGGAACGCTATGAATTGCGTTTAATGTGCATAAATGAAGGTAATCGATGCAAGAGAAAATGGTCTACCTTAAGGAATGATTTAAGTCCACCTGAAAAGGGGATATTCTTTTTGTAAGCTTGCTCACAGTGCAGTGTTTCTAGATATGATTTTTGTCACAGTTAACAAGAATTCGATTGTTTTGGTATTGAATAAGGTGATTTATTATTATAAGCTAGTTTCATCAGTTTCTGTTTTTTCATGTGAAGAAATGCTATCACTGTTAAAATTGACTGCAGTTATTTTATTTGTACTTAAACATAACAACAACATATTGTTAGAAGTACCCAGCATTTTATTTTTCTGCATTTATGTATTCTGTATTTAAAACAAATATAAATGCTTTGTCTCATCATTTTTAATTTGTAATGCATTTTCAACATGCTTTTGTGTTAATTTTTAAGCATTGGTTAGTTCTATAATTTTTTACTTACATGATGAACAATGTATCGATCTATTGTGAACTTTACTCCTGTATTTTACATTTGTAAAGTTTGTATACTTTCCATTTTTCTCTTGTAATCAAGCCGTCCAATTTTCATATTTCTTTATTTTTTATTTTTTCCATGTACCATAATATATACATTGTTTTTTGTTTTGTTTTTGTTTTTGTTTTTGTTTTTTTTTTTTTTTAGCTTTTATATCTGTGATAGACAAGTGAAATAGATAAAAATGTAAAGGGAAGTTTATTTCCTTATGTCTGATATACAAGCCTTTCGAATTGTATACACTAAAATTCAATATATCGGCTGAGATGATGTCTGGATTACAGTATTTATAAGAATTGGCCTGGGTTTCATTGAAAAACGTCTCATCTTTAGAATTTCTTTAAGCCCAGTGTTTTTCCTCAAATCTTCATTTTCAAGTCTCGAGGAAGGATTGGAAGAAAATCTCAATTTGAGATGTTTTATGGAACCGGACCCTGTATTCACAACAATTTGATAGCTATCTCCAATTCTTATTTATCAAAATACGAACGAGTAAGTTTTAAAATAAAGGAAAAGAATATTCATTTAATGTAGAGCAATAACATTAGTTTCGCAGTTTATGCTGTATATGCTGGTTTAAGCTATTGTACCAAGCAGAGATCGACATTATTCATGTTTTCTCCGTATTTTCATTTGGTTAAATTTTGTTTTATTTAATGCACTTCATCCTGTATACGTTTTATAGGCATATTAATTAGATCATGGTATAGTGGTTCGTTAGTTTTGTAGTAAGAACCTAGTCACGTATTATATTTATTATTGATCATAATCTTTTGTCTGATTAAATTGCTTCCCAATGAAACTTGTGTTGTTTATTTCTTCACTGAATTAAATATCAATACTTTAACAAGATAAACATACCAAATAGAAACAAGGGTTATCGAAAACAAAAGAGGAGTTATTGGGAACATGAATGCCTCATTGAAGTACTAGTGTCGCGTCCATATAATACCTGGTCCCGGCTTCAAAAAGTTAAACGGCGTCGGAGAGTATTCTTAACCAGTGAAAGTCTTGAAAATTGGTGACGTCACGAACAGTGAAAAATTTTCTCAGACTTTTGTTATTTTTCAAGTTTGGTGGCACGAGACCAAGGCTCCTGTGTCTCGTGATACATTAGCCCTGACCATTTGAAGGCGCAAGCGCCTGTTGTCCACCATCTTTCATACTAAATAGTATAGTCTAGTAACGTTCCATGTCATTTCCAAATCGCTTAAGAGTTCATTCATATCTTTATTTCCTCTTTACAGAGATTCAATGAACAATTTTATAATAAAGGAATAACTGACAACATTATATTACTTGTACAATGAACAACATTAGTATGGATAGCATGGTATAAACCATATATATTGTAACGGTTTAGGCGCCTTTCAGTCCGAGTGGCTTATTTGTATTGATTAAAAAAAAAGGCCAAACCGAAACATTCATTTGCATAGATCCCTTTGATTTAGTATTTGGTTGATTCAACACAAAGTCAGGATAGGTTCATAACCTTTATATGAATAAATAATCTTCTTTTCAATACAACAATAACACGACAAAATCAGTAGCCTATTCATCTAAAACCCAATTTGGTCCTAATATCCTATCAGTACCTGATGTTGGTTTCTAAAATAATATAAGCCTACAGAAGGTTTTATACAACTCAAAGAAGGTAATCTGGTGAGTATTCATCTACTAGAAGTTTATTTGGAACTTTGAATCAAATTCTCCCGACGGTATATAATTTCAACCAAGATGACGGCTAACAGGGGAAACCCCAAAGGAGGATGACTCATCCAAGCATATGGCTAATTTGCATATGTGAGTAGGTATCATACCATGTCTATCTCAGATTTTCTCTGGTGGTTATCACTCATAGTGATACTAAGTCAAGATTGGTATGGTTCTGTTTTTGGCTTCGGAAGTGACTGCTCAATCAGCTATTGAGATTCAGAATCTGCTTGCAGCCGAAAGTAGGCCTTTTTTTATATGCTGATGACATCACCACTAACCAATCAGAATACTTCTTACAAACACGTACAATGTACCGGTAAAATGTAAACACGAACGGCGATTGCAAGTTGTGTTTTCTCCAGAAAGGAAAATGCAATATTTGCTAATAAAAATAATACAAATCATACATATAATGATCTCAACATCTGGTAAGGATACTTTATAAGGAACCATAATCATAAATGACATCAACTAACCGTATCATTTCAACAGCACGTAAAATTAAGCGTTACGACTTGTAAATCTCAATGTAAACAGACCGAAATAGATCGATAAATATTACTAATCAAGTCAAAATTAAGGTAATATCACTTTCCATGACTAATATGACAATCGTAATCGAAATAAATGCATGAGGGGGTTACCAATTTGTAACAATATACACATATACACACAAGTCACATCATGATTTCAAAGACATGTATACCTTCTATACTATCTTAGCGTGTATTAACTCATCTTGTCGCTCTAGAATATTGGCGAGTACAATGAACAACGTCCACGTGGCACAGTTTGGTAAAGTTTATCAGCTCGTCAATATCCAGGATTGTATTTGGTACCCTCCGAGCCAAATTTGATATTTCGTCTCATCATCATAATTGTCAAGTTCTATGAACAACTGCAGAGGATAATTGTCAATTACAATATCCCACCAGACATCTGGTACAAGCCAAGTCGACGAACAATTCAAGCATGCATGGATATAAATATCTTGGAACGGTATGTTACAGTAAGTACATACATCGCAAGATGAATGCGGAATTTCTGCCCAAAGTTTTGTAATAAAATAAGATCTCTTAATTTCCGTGAACGTTTTTGAATTCTTCCAGAAAAGGGCTAATTGAATACTATGGTGAAGGTTTCGAAATCTCGAAAAGTCACTATCATTGTTTATACGATTGCTCCAATCTGATGGTTGTTTCTCATCAATTGCACTATTAACTACAGATTTCCATACAGGTTTTGAAGGAAAGTCACCATCTAGATGTAGTCTAAGATGTATCCAAGTAGACCATATTTACCAAGAATATTAACAATATTTGGAATGAATCAATAATGTTTATGCCTGTTGTCTATCATAAACGAAAAAGTCTTATCATTAATATATTCTTCGACAGATAGCACACTTTCACTTCACACAGTTTATGCAGAAATAACAGTTTCTTCTTATCGGTGTAAGCATCAGTAGGGAACAGTCCCAATAAACCTTGACAAACGTCTGTTCGAGATAACGTTTTCAGTCCCAAAATATGTTTCACTATAAAATGTTGGAATTTATGCAATGTCGACTAGTCTATCGATTTCAAGCATGTCCACATTTCACAGCCATAAAGAACAGTCGGTAATACAACTGTTTTATTAAGTCTAGTTAAAACAGATGGGCTTGTTGATTCAGACGAGACACCATTCCACGCAAAAAAGGAATTCCGTATTTTTCTGCAGGTGAACGTGGACGTAATTCTTCCAATTAATTTCAACTTCGAGTTGATATTGATTCCAAGAGTCATAACTGTTACTAGTCGGAATTAGCTCCTCACCAATACGCCATGAATATTTAATATTCAGTTCTCTAAACGTAGGTGGAAACTGTAAAATACACGATTTTTCTGCATTAAAACCAAAACGCAATTTATGTGAGTCATCAAAACAAATATCAAGCATCTTTTTTGCGGTTCAGCTGGAGTTGTGCTAATACACGCAATATCATCTGCCAATGAAGGAACACAACACGAAACATTATAAACACCCGTATTTCTATTTGCATTTTCAATATTACATATGAACCCATTTATGAACACCATGTGCAGTAAACCGGACAAGACACCTCCTTGCCGGACACCTTCAGTTACCAAAAAATAGTTTGATATGTTCTGGTTGACTACTAGAGCGCTTTTAGTATCGATATCATCAATTAATCTCCAAATACGACCTGTTACACCTAATTCATGTAACTTAATCATTAACCCTTTCAAAGGCCTTGCGGCTATCTAAAAAAGCTACAAATACATTACTTAAACGTTCTATATTATGATAAATCGTTTCATGAAGGTTAAAAGATGCATAAACACAACCTAGGTATCCTTGAAATCCTTGCTGTTGTTTGTTTGGGAAAACTTTGGAGTCTAAGACATGGTTTAGTAGCCTTGACTTATTTATATGTTCAAAAACTTTTAACATACAAGGAAGGAGACTAACCGGTCTGTAGCTAATCGGCTCAGTTTTTTGGTTTACCATTCCGTTTGTATAATGGTACTATAAGTCCACCTTTAATAAAAAAAAGCTGCTATTTTCGTACTTTAGACAGTAACGCTTATTTTCATGACGTTTCATTCAAAATTATATGGTTTAAGAAAGAAAAATGTACTAACCTTTATAAATTTAGTATGTGCCTGCTTATAGTCCTGAACGGAAACACATAAAACAAAAATAAACTCTTCCGATAACACCATAACACCACTGATACTAAATACAAAGAATACCAATCATATATACTAGTATTGCAAATTTCGATATGCTGTACGCGTGTTGCAAAGAGTAACCTCTCGTTAATAGCATTAGAATCAAATATATAGGAAGATCTAGACCCAAACATTTATTTATACAGGAACTGAAAATATCGAAATAATAAGCCAAATCCATCACCGAGAGATTCTACCATGTGGCCTTTAATTATTGACTCCATAGGATTACATACATTTTTGTACTGATATTTTTGGCTGTAGCGTGGATCATATACATTTGGATATAATGGTAAACTCAAATCGACCATGATACACCTAGGACTATCCACTTGAAATATCGTTGGACGAAGTGTGATTCATTTTTCCGCTAATCTTCAAACCCCGAGGTAATGCCTAAATGTCCTACGGAACACCAAAATAATCCTTGAAACTGGCACTTGGTTTGCATCTAACATTTAAAATAGCTCTTTTGGGTATATATTTTATTTCATCCATCTTTTTGTCAGTTATTCAAAATATTTTAAAGTCTCTTATACACTTCACTCTGGGTAATTAATGGGATATTATCTCACGATATCCCAAGTAACGGTTGGAATTTAGTGTCTATCCAGTAATACTTTTTCGTCTGATTCAAGTCATCAGAGATATTGGGCCATGTGCAATATAAGGAATGAAGCCTCGGTGTTTTAGGTATTTTGAATTGTTTTGTACTACTTCAAATTTTGATAAATATGATAAACAGAATCCGATATAATTCGGGGTTAGACAGGTTTGACTGCTGGGTCGGTGAAAGGTCCACCAGCAGTGGCATCGACCCAGTGATTATTAAATACCAAAATACCAATCATATATATATTTTTTGATATGCTGGATACTTGTTTCAAGGAATAACCGGTCACTAGAAGCATTAGAATCAAATGTCTAGGAAAATCTAAATACAAATATTTATTGTACACAAGAAGTATTCAAACCCAAACTATTGAAATAATATTAAGCCAAATCCATCACCAAGAGGTTCTACCATGTGCGATACAACTCACGCACTCCACGTTTGTTACTACATGCAAAGTTTAAAAATGAAGGCGGTATGTAGTTATTTACAAACACAAATTTTATTTCTAAAAAGGAACTTTTACCAATAAATTCGTTACCTTTAAATTTATTTAAAAAAAACAATTTAACTTCCCACTAACAAGACGGAAATAATTATATCCTTCTGCAGTGGAAGCAAATTAGAAGTCATCGGGAATATAACTTGTCACTATGGAGTGCTATGGGTCCTTCAGTGACCTGCTCATATGGTTCTATTGTGACCCTGAGAACAAGACAAGACATGAACTTTATATTTCTTACCTTAAATCTTAGCAAAACAACATGCGACGCTGACTGACAAGCTAACATGACTATAACAAAGAAATGATTTAAGGAGAAAAGTCAAATATACCCTTTTTAAGGAATAAATAAAAATACTGAGTTTTGGTTGATCAAAAATTGACGAATAAGAGTAAGCATATCCTCATTACCTTACGCTTGGGTAAGCATGTCAGCGGCCCCACAGAGAAAAAAAACAGCCACCGAAGAAGCATGAATTCAATTTCTACGACCTGTACCTAACGCTTACAAGTAAAAAAAAAAGTTCTATCCACCAGGTGACGCTAAAAATATTTGTTGGATAGCACAAGAAATAAAGAAGAATGGTTCCAAGAGAGGAACTAAAAAAAGAAGTTATGGTAAAAAAATCAACCAAATTATAATATTAGAATCGGATCGGTCAAATTCCAGACAGATCCATCCGCCTAGTGCCTCCGTGGTTTTTCTTTTGTGCAACTAGAAATGCTGAGGTGTTCCGATTGCACTTTAAGGTCAGGTCAAATTCATAAAAGTTGTTTGAAACAAAGGCTCATAATGATGACAATGACAATGGCTTCAATATTGAAGTTTATATTCAAACTGAAAATAAACGTTCCGGACAAAATTATTGAAATTCAAGGAGAAAAAGTTATTCTTACCAATCTTTTCCTTAAAAAAAAGAACTGGCTATAACACTTACGTAACCCTTGCTGGTAGACGAAGAAAAAAACAAGTATCCTTAAAAAGCAACAAACTGCTGAATAATAACCGAGACAGAATTGATTTTTAATAACACCAAGAACAGAAAATGCACCACTTAAGTATCATTTGACCTCTACCCCATTTGAAGTTCAGATAATTTGCAAACAATCGACATGGCAACTAATCAAAACATGAATTAACTCTTGAAAAACTGCAGGATGTAACTCCTATTTTGTTTTCAATGGCACCTGAAATCGAGAAAGTACCACCTGATTCAAATTCTAAGAAGTGTTTCAGAGCAAATAAATTTGTCCGTTCACTATGAGATTAAGATGTTCTTTTAGTTGAAAAATTGACCATATAGTGTACATGAAACTATTTTGTCTTCTAGAAAGGCTCCCCAGTCTGTCGGAGATGCTTCGATGTATAATCAGTCAGATTTTGAGTTGGAAAACCTAGAGGTCACCTTTTAATATGTACCTTCTTTAGTCACCAATTAAGATGAGACAGCAAATAAAATCTTGGAGTATTTCTTTTAGAACGTGCTTTTTTCAACCCAAATATTCTTGTTATGCATTTAGTACAAATTGAAATTATTCCATGTATATTGGAGTACATGTAACAACCCCTCCCCCATTTTTTTTCATTTCATTTGAACATTTTAACTTTATATTTGAATAGTGACATTGAATGAAAATAAATGAAAGAACTGTATATACGAGCATTGACATGAAAAAACTTCATTGTATGTATGATATGCTTCTCAAGGGAGATAACTCTTTGTTTAGTGAGTCTATCTTTTTTTTATCTGAATTTCGATGAATTTCAGGGGCCAAAAAAGGGGACCCTGAGATGGTCTCATTTTAGCCTCTCATTATTGAAAAAAATAAAAAGTGAAATGGTACCCAAGCTTTGCTTCGTTTATACTCGAGTATAGCCCATTTACAGAATATTTGCAGGGACTGTTTGTAAGTATTATATAGTCCCTGTATTTGGTACAAATTTGGTGGAATTCTGTAAACCTTGTTGTTTTGACTTCTGCCTGGGTCTATCGTAGAAGTGCAGCTGTTAGGATTGTATTTTTGCGCTAACAAGGTATTAGTTAAGGATCACAAAAAATTTTCCGGAAATAACGTTGGCGCTTATCCGATGCGTTTCTAATTTAAAATTCATTAACATCTTCCGCTTGTCATTCGCGATTTCGTTTCCAGTGTAAACAATCTTACATCTACGGTCTTATCTGATCATATTGACTTTAATTCTTTTATATTTGAATTAAGTAGTGTCCTAAAATATTTGTTGTATTATTGAATTAAGATCGTGTCGTATTCTAGGGCTTTGTTTGTATGGCACTCGAAAACACCAATAATTCAAAACCAAATTTGTATACAGTCTACAGTATATAGTTCATTCCTAGTCTAGTCTTCCTGTATTTTGAAAATAAATATACGGAGATAAATGTTTCCCTGATGGGGACAGTCATTTTTTATGACAGCCGTTACAGCAGGAATAATTGAAAATGTTTCGAGGTCCAAGAGACTACAATAAACTTGACCTCAAAAAGTTTACAGGACATAAAGATGAGGTGAGTCATTTGTTTATTGTACATGTTTCTAATTGGCTTACTTTCTTTTGATAAAGACTGACTTTGGCTCGTCTTCAAACTTGATTCATGGCAGTTATGATAACATAACTATGTCTGATGCTGCTCCCAACAGAGTTAAAATTCCACAATGTTCCAACCCATTACTGGCAATGATGTAAGCCCAGGAGTGATTCACTCCTGACATGAAAAATCTGTTTATTTTGTCTGAAATATATATATTCAGACTGGACTTTAATATCATATTATATTAAACAACAAAAGTTTCATATTTTTGTCTTGGAAGCAACAGATCTTAATTAAATGTCCACCTCCAACTTAAAAATAAATTTATTTACATGAAGTTCAAGATCAGAATTTGAATGCAGTGATAAAATGGTCACTTAAAGCACAAAAAGAAATTATGTCAGCAGGAAAATTTAAAACATTTTTGACATATAAGCATTTTAAATACATAATATTTTACTTTGTGTCTTACATTTTTTGCATTTGATGCACCATTATGAGTAACTAGATGGAACTGTAAACCTGTTGGGAGAGTATCAGACACAGGGTTACATTATCATAACTAGATTCATTATAGATTCATCATGATCATAAACCTGTAATTTAATTTAATTACAGGTCTATGGTAGAATGTATATGAAATATACACTTCAATTCCGTTTGGAGGAGAAAATATACTGTTAACGATGGAGAATAATGTCAAATCAACATTATATTTAGTGGCTAAAAAGTATCAACAAAAATAATTTCCACATTAATAATATAATGACTGAATATCACTGTTGACAATATTGTTTTTAATAGGGACAGAGCATCCAAGCAACGTCCTAAATATGTATATGCTCTGAAACATGAATTGCTCAAAATCTTTTTGTAGGAAGTGACATACCATATTTGGGAAATGATGTCATGTATGCAGTAACATTTAGGAAGTGATTGTTTGAACTTTCAGTGCTTACACACAGTTATTGGAAGTTTCACATATTTGGGTTTGACAAGTAATAAGCAATATAACAAACTAGTGGTTCATTATCAATAGCTCCATTCATAAAAGGCAAAGCTAAAATCATATTAAATGTGGCCGCAGATGCTACATTTTACCTGGACACTTCCAAAGAACCAGAAGTCAATTTAAAATCAAATTTTAGAAACAGTTGAGACTGTGTGGTTTTATTACATGAACAGTGTACCTGTTCTTTACCCAATTTTCACATATTCCTACTTCTGCTTTTATTTTTTTGTAAGTAAAAATGTTTGATTTTTTAAGCTTTCAATTAACACAAATATTGTATTAGATGCATCTGAATGGAAAAATGAACACTGTTTGCTTCATGTACATTTTACTAACTATGGAAGTAAGTGATTCCAGATATACAAATATTGTACATGTTTTTCGTCAGATATCTAATCAATAGCTGATTGATACTGGTAGCAAAATGCATGACTGTATAAATTGTTAGACCTCTGATCATGATTTTTTTTTCTCATTCAAATCAACTTGATTTGCCAACCATCTCATTGTAAAAGTACATTTAGAACACCTACTAGTCAGTTGAAATATAAATTTGAAACTTAAACAAATTACAACAGAAAATGTTTTGATTAAAATATGTAGCATAATGACCCCAAATAAACACAAAAAGAAGTCAAACTAAATCTAAGGTGCAGAAACCTCAAAATATGCATTTTAAATATCATTGGAAGGAGAGGTAACTCTTTAAAATAATGTTTTTTTGTCAGATTTTGTTCCTTTTTTATCAGTTTCATGTAAAGTTAGATGGAAGTTTTTTTTCTATTGACTCTATTTCATAATTTGCTGCACATATGTAATATTTTGAAATAGGATAGGTATAATTAATTTTTTAATTTCAGAGAATACGTATTTTCAGGCACTTACACCATTTTGATTTTAAAAAAATTGTATTGTTTATCCCTGCATGCTATTTATCAACAGTTTTGCTGTTGTTAAAAAATCCTTCAACCATAAAAAGTAGAATATTCACTTCATCATTTTCATAAAAATTGGAATTCTTGAACTTCAATGTCACAAAAAATGGACACATGGTTTACTTTTCTGTTTCTTAATTCTGTTGTTTTGTAAAAGATATGAAAACTTTTTTTTTAAGTCGTCAACAATCCTTTAATCGATGCTAAAATATCTACTATCGCCACGTTTCATTTATCAGATGAAATATAATGATGATTTTGTTTCAAATTTTATTGTTATTTCAGCCATTTTAACAGAGTTATCACCCCTTTGCGATTGTAGTTTCCAACAGGAAATTTAAAATGCTTATTTCATGTTTTTACATGTTAGATTTTGTTAGACATTTTTCTGTTTCTATTCATAATGCTATATAGCTTAGAATTGTAATATCTTTTTTTAATTTGTTTAGATTAAGGGGAACATTTTGATAGATTGACATGAGTACAACAACACGTAATTGTGTATTGATATGGAATGTTACATAATGTACAGTAACTAAGTTTGAATGCTTGATATTTCAGGTGAACTGTGTGGCATTCTCACAGGACTTTCAGATTATGGTAACAGGATCTGATGATGAAAGAGTTAGGGTATTCGATGCTGCCACAGGTTCTATGGTGTGCAAGTTGAAAGGTCACATAGGTACACACACACACATATATATATATCTTTAAAGATCTGTTCGTATCAGTCTATGCAAACTAAACAACACAAAATGTCCTTTTTTCTTGATTCTAATGGTGCAAATAGTGAAGTTAAACTTTCTATATAGTGGTTTTTTCAATACCATGTTTCACACACTGACTAATTTTTGCTGAGTCTGACACTTAAAGCCCCTAGTTCTTTCTTCTTTTAGTCCTTTATTCCTAAGAGTTGAAGATAAGGTTTTACTGCAGAGGTAAAGCTCCACATTGATAATGTATTTCATTATTTTTAAATGTTGAATGTTTCTTTTAAAGGAGCTATAAAGAGTGTTGCTGTTGCACCTGACTGTAAAACTTTTGCCAGTGCATCATATGACAAGACTGTAAGGGTATGGAGGACATCTGATGCAGAAAATCTTCATATACTGGAAGGTTGGTTATACCCCAACCAAGTCAAGGTCATATGAATTATTGTCAGTGTATCTGTTTCTCTGTTTGTATCTTTTGTTTACTTTGTATGTATTATTTTAGTTACTTAATGTTCTTTGTTGTCTGTTTTCAGCTAGAATCTTGGTTCTCTTGATTACTCTTTCTGTAACTCTTCAAATTGAAGTTTTGCCAATTGGAGATATGATAACCTCATCATGAACATGAATTATGAAATAAACTTAAAAAGATGTCAATGTTTCATACTGAACAAAACATTTCAGAGCAGGTCTCAGTGTTCTGTAGAATTTGCACATTAACTTGTATTCCTTAAATATACATATATATTGTGAAGGTACTTTTGTTGTAGATATAACATTACATGATTTGTCAAAATCTTATGAGCTTGTTGAAGGTTCTACATTTTAATAAAAATCTTATGAGCTTGTTGAAGGTTCTACTTTTTAAATAGCCCTTTTTTATGTAAACTGTGGTGTAAGTTACATACATGTACTTCTGTGAGGTAGGGCTTGGGTTAGAACTAAAGAAATTTCTTCAGGAAAGTGTATATGAAGCATGCTCTTGATCTTCCTCACAGTCAAACATTGAAGGGTTTATTTCATTTGGGCATCTAATTTTCAACTGAAGTTTTTCATTTAATGGGAATTCATGCCTTGTTCTTACCCTGAGAGTAATGGAACTCCACAAAAAAACTTCTTTCACAGTAAAAGAAATGTTATAGTCAAATTAAGCTTAGCTTTTCCTGCTTGTACATGCATTTGTCTTTGATAGAAAAGGAAAATATTCAAGGTCTAATTTTCATTAAATGTGATAGTATAAATGATTATTATATGTGTTTCATGATAAACCTAGTTACCTCAGTATCAGTTTAAAGTCAACTCTATATAGCATACCTATTCTCTTAGTATCTTCTTGTTACTAACAAATCACCTGCATTTAAATGTTTATTCCAGGGCATATGAAGAGTGTAGAAGTTGTAGTATATTCTCCAGACTCCAAACAGTTAGCATCAGGCTCCTGGGATAGGACAGCTATCATCTGGAATGTTGAGGTATTGCAGACTAATCTGAAAATTGAAACTACTATTCATTTAAGTAATTAATGTAATGTATATGTAGGAGGAAGGTTTAACACAGTGTGACATTTGGTTGCCTTCATGATCTACCATAGTTGTAGCACATTTGATTTGTGTGTGTGTGTGTGTGTGTGTGTGTTTAGTCCCAATTCAAGTCATACAAAAGACTAAAAAAGCAGTAGCTGTTAATTTCTCCATAAAGTGCTCAACATATAAGCAGTTTGGAATGGAGTCAGAATAATGTGTCTTTATAGAGGTACTTTCTTCCTACAAAATGTTGTTAAGAAAAGACTTAAGAAGACTTTTTAAAATAAAATAGTTCAAACATGCTTCAACTTTGGTGTTGAGAATTTTGAGAGTTTATTATTTATGGGTTGAAATTTATACTTTCAGCAAGGATTCCCTGTGAGAGTATTGACTGGACATGGAAGTGTGGTTCAATCCCTTGCTTTCTCATTAAATGGGAAATGGCTGGTATGTACTTATTTGATATCAGTTATTGAACTTTCAACCATATTTATTTTTTCAAAAATTGGTGGAAGTTATTGCACATCACCTAGTATTGGATGAAATCCTGATAACTAATTCAAGCATAAAAATGCTTCACAGGAATGCATTTACACATACATATTTGTATAAAATAGGCCAAAATCAAAATTAAGTTTGTTTCCCCTTATCCTACCTACTCATAAAAATTAGCCCTGTCCAAATAATGTTATTACCATTCTCTGACAAGATGTAAAAAAAAATTAAAGCAACATTTTCGCTGTTTTGATGATGTTTTTTACAGAATTAGATGAACTCTGGAGAAAAACATTTTCCCTACTTACCAAAGCCTCAAGGTTTGCCCTACTTACATACCCAAAGCCTCAAGGTTTGACTTACTTACATACCCAAAGCCTCAAGGTTTTCCCTACTTACATACCCAAAGCCTCAAGGTTTGCCCTACTTACATACCCAAAGCCTCAAGGTTTGCCCTACTTACATACCCAAAGCCTCAAGGTTTGCCCTACTTACATACCCAAAGCCTCAAGGTTTTCCCTACTTACATACCCAAAGCCTCAAGGTTTTTCCTACTTACATACCCAAAGCCTCAAAGTTTTCCCTACTTACATACCCAAAGCCTCAAGGTTTGCCCTACTTACATACCCAAAGCCTCAAGGTTTGATTGCTTAAGATGAAACAAACAGTATTTAAAGTACGGCCTTAAGACCAAGGATAACTCCCTCCTCTGAACAAGATATATCATTTCAGTCATATTACAGGTCTTTAGGCTTTTATTATGATTATAGCACCATGCTTATAGTGCATTCTAACTTACAGTGATTTCTAATAGCACAGTTCTAAAAATTAAAACCATGTGAAGCATGTCACTTTACTGGCATTTGGAGAACAAATCGGAAAAACATTATGGTGCTGAAAGAGAAGTCATGAATACTGTTTGGAAACGCAAACAACAAATAATTTATTGCAAATTAAAGCAAACTCAATTGAAACTTCAAAATAGATGAACTTAACTCAAATAAGTACAGGTAATATTGGTGAAGTGTACTGAGTGTACTGGTAGGGTATTCTGCTTTTCTAGAAACACCTGACAAGTTGTTCATCTCTAGTGTTAAAAATTAGAATAAGAAATATTCAAATAAAAAAAAATATGTTGGGCCAAACCTACTCAGATATTTCAGTTTTCCAAATAAAAATTCAGACTGTTTATGTTGTTCTGTTTATTTTTTGTTCTCCAAATTAGAATTTATTTACCTGTAGGCTACAGGGTCCTGGGACTTTACAGTGAAGGTATGGACATTACAAGATTCTGATGACAATGTACTGACTTTAGAAGGTCACAAAGGGAATATACATGCTGTAGCTTTTTCTAAAGATGGAATGCTGGTAAGAATATATTTTATTTTCAGCACTAAATGTTAAAGTTTACAGTTATAATTAAATTGTAAAATGTTGCATTTTCTGTTCATACCTTCTCCAATATTATATACTAATTTTTGTTATTATTTTGGTGCAAAAAATAGCACCTGTAAAATTGAATTTATACAATGTGATTACATAGTAATTTTCAAAAACATGAAGTTGAATGACATGAATAGGTTTAGAATCCCCTAAAATCAGCAACAGTTAAAATATATACATTTACAGATTACCTAAGAACACCACATGAAAAATGTCACCCTTAGATCTTTGTTGTCATTTTGTGAAACTTTCTTTGGACCTTATGAAATGATACTTTCCTTCAATCCTCAATACTGTCAAGTGAGAATGGAAATGGTTGCTATAGATTAAGGACACACATCAGCAATGTCATAGGCAAAATAGTTATATACATATAATTATTAATGATATTGATTTTCTTGCTTTTGCAGGGCCAATTTTTGAAAATAATATTATAACTTATACTAAATAGCAGGGTCAATTTCATTTTTTATATAACTGAAAATGCAACTGTTCATTTTATGCCAGAGTTGTCTTTCTTATCATTTATTCTGTAGTTTGCCCTTTCAAACCAGAATTCTTCGGGTAGTTCAAAAACCTGGACACCATTCCAGACAAGTTTTGAGTAAAATGGGTGAAAATACAGACTCCTTGCAGGAAGAACATTCAAATGATGCATGGGTTTACATGTGGATATCAAATGTTGCCAAAAAAAATTTCTATTTTCATTAAAAAAAAGAAAAGACAACTAGTAACAGATGTTCTTATGATAATACCCTATTCTAGACAAATTGTAGACAGTCTTATGTGACCCCTCACCAGACAATGTGATATAATCATATCCTTTTTCAGACAATTCAGCTTAAAATGCAACCTTGTTTTTCAGAACAGACCTGGTCCCATTAATATAGTGAGTGGCTACCCCATTGACAGTAAAGGCTGTTATTATTCAAATTACTAACTTAATTAAAATGGAAAATTGCATGGTAACAGAACATTATTGACTTGAAAGTATAAATGATACATGTTTGGGTACCATGAAATAAGTTTTTAACATTTTGTGAATATGGAAACACATGTCAACATGACCAGAAGGGTATAAATATTGATATGTCTGAAACAATTATTTTTTAAGCTTGAATGAAAGTGATGCCACACTGAATTTAGAATATGAAAAACATGAACATGAATTTCCACCAAGTATAAAAAGCTTGTCTTTTATTATCCTCGTAGGCCTCAGGTGCTTGGGATAAAACAGTGAGAATGTGGAACCCCAAAACAGGCAAGCAGATTCATCTATGTGAGGGTCATGAGGGATGGGTTCAGGCTTTATCATTTTCTTCGGATGGAGGATATCTAGCTAGTGCCAGTGATGATGAAACTGTTAGAGTCTGGGATGTACTGACTGGACAGTGTATCAAAACACTTGAAGTAAGTACATTGTATACCATATGGAAACAGTACATTTATTTTCTTATTTCTTTTTGAATAGTGTCAAGGTTTTACAACATTCCTCATCATTACTTTCTGCAGGCATTTTGTAAACATTTACTATTTCCTTACTAAATTATAATAATTTTAAAACTGCCCTTCTCCTGATCTCACACCCTAATGCTAAAAAATCTGCTGAACTATTCACTCTATGATACTTACATTCCAATTTACAACTTGATATGGAAAAAACAAGGTTTGAAACTGTCTTGTATTGTAAAGTTTGATAAGCACAATATATATAAATAATTAAGTGAATTTTTTTTATTTCTATTGCCATGTCCCTTCATGTAAAAAATGTTCTAGGCAATACAATGTTCAATTTGTTGGGAACAAAGGTTTTTTTTTGCTTATTTTTTTAATATTGAATAACTTAAATAATTGAACAGGGGATATGATTCAGAACATAATACATTGTCTGAAACATTGTATTTAGGAATTGATTTAAGCTACATCAAATTAAAGTATATCCTTTTAGTAATATTTTCCTCTCTACTATTTACAGGGTCAGACAGATACTGCTCAACATTGTGCTTTCAAACCTGGTGGTGCTTTAGTAGCGTCAGGATCTCTAGCAACAACATTAGCATTTAAATAATCATTGGAGACATATATTATTATGTTTTTTTTTGTATTAAAATTCTTTAAAGGAGTTAGAATACTTCAAAACCAATACACATTTTCGTCATATGAACGTAGGAAAAATATTCAGTATTTTTTTAGGGACAACTGTTTGCAGGTTTGGGGCAAGTATTTTTTTTTAAATAATCAGGTCTGCCATATGTAGGACAGATATAAATGGTAAGGTCTTTTTATAGGAAATTTACAGAATAAGTATTCTGTCTAGTAAGTTGCTGAAAAAAAAAAAACATCTGACCTTCAAAATCTTAAAATAGATATTCTGATATGAAAAAATTGCAAGTGTGAGTTGCACCCCCAGAATCATATGGATGTCCCTCAGATGTTGTCAGTTATGATAAGCAATCATATTCTTTGTGTCAATAGAAATTTGTTTCTGTTAATAAAATGCTAAGAAATTCTAAGTAAGATTTACTGATTTTCTGGAGTTGGTGATTTTTGCAATTCAAAAGCCTTCATTTATTTTTATAGACTTAATAAAGTGCCTTATGAAATGCCATCATTTTTGCACAGATGACTGAAAGACATTACAAATGTAGGCCTATATTTGTATATTGGGACTATAACTATCATGCTTATTGTCAAAAAGTACACATAATTAATGCAAGTTTTTAACTTTATGGTTAGGACAAAATAGATGCGAGACCATGCTTCCAGTTTACCATGTGTAGTGTGCTGTAAAACTAAGCATAAATTCTCAGGTTTACACAGAAAAATTGCAACGTATGTTTTTCATGTGTTATGAAAAAAAATGCTTGTCATGTGTTTTTCATATGCTTAGGACTGCCATGGAAAACATTTAAAACTTATATTTAGGACTAATGGCTTTATTTATATAAGAAAGAATAAAAAATAATATAATAAAAAATCATATGGTAATTGTATATTTTTCCATGGGCCTTTTTATATGAAAACAGTATGGTTTTTGGGTGATTTTTTTTAAAATCTTATTTTTTATGTGTTTAAATATGCACGAAAACGAATATTTCCACATTGATCCTAAATATATGCTTTCATATGTTTTCAAATCTATGAAAACATATGTTACAATTTTTTCTTGTATTTCCTTCTGTATAGCAATATGCTTGAAAACATTTTATACCTAAACGTAAATGTCATTACATGAACTTTTTTCAATTTCAAACTACTTTACTTTGTGACTTGAATAATCATATGTTGCATGATATGAAGACGTCATTTTGAAATACAAGAAAAAAGCATTTATTTTCAACATTGAATCTCTGAATCTCTATTTCAGTTGTTTTATTTTATTTATTGTTTTGTGTGTTCATTTTATGTGCTTTGTTATATATTTTTACAGTATTTCTTTATTGTTCAGACTTTTCCTCTGCAGACTGAACTGAATACTAGAACTTATAAATCTTGTAGATTTTTTTCATCCAAATGGCCACAGAGTAATCAAGGGAACCAAGGTTGTAGCGGTAATCAAAAGAATGTAATCCAGGGACAAAGACCAGACATGGAAAACAGACATGCACAACAAAGAACATAAAGTAACTAAAATCATACATACAAAGTAAAAAAAGCAAATGAGCAACTCGGACTCCACTAAAAACTGGGAGCATGGACCAGGTACACCGGTAGGGTAAGCGTCCTCTGCTTTTCTAGAAACACCCGCCGAGTTGTTCACAAAACTCGCGGATAGACGAAAGAGGAAATGACAACTATGACACATTGAACAAATCAGTTTTCATGGCGCAGATGGATATACCGTAACGATCCACGAGTGCATGATGACGACCATAATTTTTTTTGTAGCAACATAACCCTGCTCCAGAAGCTTATTTGTTAGAATTCTAGCGCAATACAAAAAGTCTGCGTAGTCATGGCAAGCTCTGACAAAACGTATGAGTTGCGATATGAACACTCCATACGCAGGTGCTGAAGGGATTTTTGCCACAGATGAAAGGAAAGTTGACAATTTTGAATGAAAAGTCATCACGTTTGTCGTAAAGTTTGGTCAATAGTTTTCCTTTACCATCGATTTCTAAGTGTAGATCAAGATATGAGGCTGACTTCAAAGTGTCTGTAGTATCCTTTATCTCAAGCAGTCAATAAGCATGCTTTATATATACTTCTCAAAAACAGGGCTTTGGATATAAGGGTGAATTTTCTTCTTGGAAGTATCTATTGGGCATGAATAAAAATTACTCTTCAATTTAGACGAAGTCTATACTTTTTAGCGTATGGACCAACTTAATATTTTACAGAGGATTCAAAATAGTAATCAATCTTTTTTTTTCTGCTTTGATTAAATTCAATGATTGAGAAAACGGGAAATTTTCATCTTTTTCGATTTACACTTCAGATCATTATTTTGGAAATAAGAAGACTGCACTTGAGTTTTTTATTCTCGCAATGAAGACCATAATGCCATGACATAGTCTTTTCATAATGCTATTTTTTAGAGTAAAATGATATGTGAAATATGCTAACTGCTGTATATTTACATTAGATCTTTTGGGGTCAAACGAAGATAAAACAATGTGCTATTTGTGATCTGTTGAAATAAAATGAGAAAACAGCTCTATATGCCATTTTTTATAAGTAGTGAAAAACCCGTGCAGGAATTGTAGACAGCTTTGTAATTATATTCTGGATGGAACCTTCTTCTGTTGATGTTTTATTTAAAAATTGATCATTGTATGTCTTTATATGTGATCAAATTTATGTTATGTAGTAGTATTATATATTTTTGATTCCCTAAAGTATATAAAACAAAAACTATCCCAATCCTATTTTTGGTATTTCTACAAGAGGAGATGTCGCCTACTCTGTAAGCACACTTGACCAAAGAATTTATTGCTTGCTTTATTACTGAAAGTTTGTCATTTTTCTCCATAATACCATTCATATTTTTTCAAACAAAATAAATAAATCCATCTTTCGATTTTTAGCAAATGCCATTTCAATCAATTCGTTTTTGTTTTTTTTTTGCAAAAATAAAGGAAATCTGTATCAAACATTTTAATTTTAACCCGACGTAAAGATGTCATTGTACAATTCACTGATGATTTTGCCCATACCACAAGACCATGTGATTAGCCAAATAAATACATTGAACAGTTTTCCGACTGGTTGACCTACTTATATATTTCATAGCAAACGCAAATTTATACCTTTTTATTTTGTGGCAGTACATAGTTCAAACAAATAAAAATTTATTTGTAATTAACAAAATGGATCAGACATAAGTAAAATAGCATACTTATGAAGTCTTCTCTTGAAATAATAATAATTACAATAAAGTATAGGCATACAAATTCACTAGTGTTATTTGAGTTCTACAGAGTTTAGACATGAAAAGGATGAAGATTTACGAAGTTGAGTTATCAGTATATTGAACTTTTTAGGGCTGTAGCAAAAATGTTAAGGAACAATTTTTATTTCTTTGATGTCGTTGCTCGAGTAGCCGAAAGATGTATCATAGCAGAAATCATGCAAAGGGAAGAGAGACTATCTGCTATGTCATTTATATAGGTTATGAATAAAAGGGGTCCCAATACTGACCAAGAGAATTGAAGACCTAACATAAGTAATATTGCAAAGAATGACGGAGAAAAGTTACTGTGTATCAAAAATCTTTGTTTAAGTCTTCCCCTGCTGATGTCAAACAGTCATATTGCTAAATAGCAGTCTATTCTGTACATGATTTTTCATTTTTAAACCATACGATATTATAAAGATTTTTTAATGTGTTATCGTGTAAAAGTTTTACTGGTTGTCTTTTTGAGCTGGGTTTTGGAACTTCAAAGTAAGAATAAGCACTTAAAAGGTGTGTTGGTTGACGTAATGAACTTGTCGACCTACATTGTATATCGTACGTCCATCTTCACCACGAAGCAATATTTTTTTTATCGTCCACTCGTATATTTCTCCTTTTCTAAACAAAAGACATGACAACGACAATCCTTGAAAAGTAGAAGACGAAAGTTCACCTCTTCGATGCACCTGCACGATTTACAGAGATTGTAATGTTCTGTTATACTTCCGTTTTTTTCCTGTGTTATCGTCGGGTTTCCAGCTACTGTTTCTCATTGTTTTTGTTTCAATTTATATTTTTTCTTCTTTTTTTCATTTGAATACTTTGTAGTAGTTTCAGAGAAACACAAAAAAGAAACAAAACAAAATACATATTAATTTTACTTGAACATTTTGACTGAAAAAATGTACATAAATTATCCACATCGTGCAATTATTCATTATATAGTTACATTAAAAGTGTAGAATTCTTAAAAATTCTGAAGGCGCAAATATCTTAGTGCACGAACAGGTTTGAAGAATCAATGAACAAAACCAATTTATTGAAAATTCCTACTTAAACACGAAGATTCGTCTCAATTGTTTATTACTTGGTTTAAACATCAGTTTAGTGGTAACGGTGTTAGGGCGAAAAGAAGAACCTAACACAAATAAAAAAGGTACATCAAGCAGAGTATCTATCACAAAGAGCTCAAAGCAACATGTATCATCTTTCCCCACGTATATCCATTTCTAACGTTTGAAATTCCTAAGGTTTTTACAAAATAATATCGCTATGTGCAAATTATTTTTGTTGATCAATAAGTGACATTAGGAATTATTATTGTTGCGATATAAGTTTATAAACGATTTTCACTAAAGTTCAAAGCCTTATAAAAAGGACCTTTACAAATTTCAAAATAATTTATATTACAAAATAATAATTAAAAAACAATTGATAATTCGTCTAAGGTCATAAAATTATATCGATCCGAGTATTATATATATTGGATTCCTTACGTCAGCGTTTCTATCCAGTACTTTTCAAATACTTTTTTTCTAATTTAGAAGAAACTCAGAATCGGTGAGTATGTATGTATGTATGTAATAGTTCCACACTGAAATTGTTACAATAGTATTAATTGATGAAATGGCATATGCACTTGCATATTAAGCCTCTGTATTTTTTATTTGACATTTTTAAAAACTTGTGTAATATAAGTCGTCAAAATGCTTAATAATTCAGAATCTTTAACAGCTTTCAATCAAAATTGAAGGAGTTGATTTTGAATATTTCACGTTTAAACAATTCAAATTGTGGTGAGAACGAAATTCATACACAAATAAAAAATGATTGTAGATTTTTAAGAAATATATTGGATGAATGAATGTTCATTGCTTTTATTCCATATTTTTCTCAAACTGTTTGTTCTAATCATTTTCGTTTCTGCATATAAAGTATTACTAAACGCTTGTTTCGTTTAGTTGTTATGGAAATACCATTCCAATGGAGGAAATGGTATGAAACAATATGAAATTGAATACTGGGAAATTGTGCATGTGGCAATGAGGAATATTGCATGGGTCATTAAAATGGGGAATCAAAATAACCCAAGCAATATTAATCATCTTTAAATTGAAACAAGATATTGTAATTAATTATAATCAGTGATTATTATAGATGAATCGATATTGAATACTAGTATCACTGAGGATTAGGACATGGGATATGAGGAATGAATCAACTGGGTATGGGAATAGGTTACGGAAAGAATGAGCATGTAGAATTGACCCAAAAGATCTATATCGTTACATAAAAAGTAGTACACTGTCTTTCAAACATTTTCTATTCATTATCGAATAAATATAATTTCCACGAACAAATACATGATATATGCTTAAATCAATCATGTGTTTTTTTTTCTATTTAGAATATCTATATAGTTGAATTTCATTCTTTTCAAATGTTCCTTTTGATGTAGACATCGTTTTTCTACTTGTAGATGAACCCGTTACAAGTAACTTACATTTGTTGTGTTGCAATGGTTTACAGTAGTAAGTGTTCTCGATACATAAATCGATAGGGAAACATAATTTATAACTAGTTTTTAATGGTGGGTATTTAAGAGAATGTCAATGAAGAGACTAGTCAGATCCTGTGATATGATCGTCAGTGATTTGATTTTACACACAATTCTATTTGTTCCAATGTAAAGTTAGAATCATTATGATGTCAGAAAGAACAGGGATTTCACTATATCAAAAGTAGATTACTTAGAATATATGTTTTCCCTAACAAATCAACTAAATTATGAACAGATTAGTGAGTTATTCTCCTTATTTTAAGTCTCTGGTGCTTTTTTGTATTTTGTTTTTCATTTTTACCATTTTAGTAAACTACAAACATTCATATTTTAGAAAACACGAGTTTGTGATCTTTAACGAATGACATTTTTTTCTAAAACTAATTTGACACGTGCTACCCAAGCCCCGGAACAGCGTCAGACGTTCGAAATTCACTCAATGCAGAACACATCAATCTTACATTTTTAACCCCAAAATCAACGCATAGGAACATCTTTTAGTTGGATTCTAAATGACTTAAATGCTTAAAATGAATTTTCAGACGTGCCATTGCCAATAAAATGTTCCACTGAAAACCCACAATTTAACACCGCAAAACGTGCATCAGAGATATGTAAAGATATGAATGGGAGTTTGCTTTCTAACACGAAGGGACTAGACGATGACATGTTTTACTTCTTCAGTCTACAAGAAGAATACACAGAAGAGGAGTAAGTGACAGTAAAATTTGTCCGAAAACACCTGTTGTTTGCGAATGTAGCTCAATGTTGCACGTAGATTTACGTGGCATATGTACATGAATTGCAAAATTGCGGCAAAGTGCATTTGAAATTATCTGCATATTTTAGGCATAAAACTTGACACGACGGTCATTGCATTATAAATTTGTCAAGGTAGAAAATTTTCCAGGATACTATTTTTGCCATGTCAAATGTTTTGCGTGGGCAATTATTCGGGGAATTATGTGCGCCTATATTTCAAATTAAATGATGAAGTTTTCGCGATGGCGTTATTTTGGTGGAAATTTTTGACCACGAATATACATTTGTATAGTAAACAATTTTACTTATTCATTTCTTGAATGTTAACCGTAACCGTTTTTGTAAAGCGACACAAATGCATGTTTCATTTTTTTGTCCTGTATACAACATTATGTTGGTTATTTTTAAGATTGATATCTATATGGACAAACCAGTGTGTTTTAAAAGAGGGTGGATATACTAAAGGCGTACAATACAAATTTTTACCATATGAAGAATTAACGACCTGCAATTTCGATAACACTAGTATGTTATGTATACTTGTTGGCTATAATCGGAAGGATTTATCTATACAATGGGTAGCTGCTGATTGTGTAGAGGACAAACCAAAGGCTAAAATATGTTGTCTAGTGTCACAATCTCGTTCAACAGGTAAACATGATGCCTGTATTATACCATGAAACTAGTCTACACCGCGATTCATTTTGAACAGAACAATTTATTAAGATTACCCAGGTGTTAGAAAATGAATTAAAAATGATAATAGGGGGATCCAGGTGATGTCTTCACAAAATAAAATGAAAAAATAAGCTTTCATACAAAAAAGAAATATATGACTTACATCCCTATGCAATTTGGCACAACAGACCTACCTAACACAAAGGATATGTTCGATGTTGAGAATAACTTTAGATATTATCCAACATAACTTTCAATACAAGTAGGCAAGTAAAACCCAATAATGGTAACTATGCAAACACGATTGAACATCTAAAATATAGGACGAAACTATTGAAATCAGTCATAAATATGAAACTTGTTTTACATGTATAAACGTTGATATATCCTGTTTCAATGACCGAAGCTATTAAATGCAACATCATCCAAAACATTCAAAGTCCGAGTATTGTTTTTAACAAACATAAAATTTCTTTATCATTTTCAGATAACTCTTTTGTGCACTGGATAGCTAAGCTGTTCAAAGAAAAAGCAACTTGGGGCGAAGCTAAAGACAAATGCCACAAAAACAATGGTGAATTACTACTGATTCCAGAAAATGAAGTCAGAATAGACATCGGAATTATCGCAGGCACCAGAGAGTGGTTTTTTAATATGTGAGCCTTTAGAAAACCATGTTTCTGCCATACTTTAATTTTATCATCTGGTCCTAACTTTTTGGCAAAATTCAATGTTTTCAAAGATAGTGCCCTTCTTCAATAGAAGTACTGATATACACTTAAACTAACGATACTAAAGTAACCCGTGTAGGATGTTTGAATTTGATACCATCAATATCTAGGTCCTTTTATTGGAGAATGGATGTTTCCAAATTTCATGATTTTTTTCCCTCCCTGTTACTGTATACATGTATCTTGTATGTAGATTTTCTCCGTTTCTTTTGTTTGGTTTTTTGTTTCTTTTCCTTTTTGATTTTAAAATAGTTTTATCGTTTTTGTCATTGACCTTATAAGTAATTTTGGCATACACTATACATGGTTTATTTATTTAGGGAAGACGTATGGATAAATTATAAATCGAACGATGAAGGACAACAACTAAGACCACTGTCTGCACTGTATACGTTACCTGATAAGACTATGGAGGAGAATATCTCCTGTGTTTATTTGAATGCTAACCAAGCAACACACCCAATGCCTATAATGCAGTGGGGAATTGCAAGCTGTGAATATCACTATCAATTTGTTTGCAAGATATGGACGAAAACAGGTATTGCTAAAATAAGTCTTCAGAAAAAAAAATTGAATGGCAAGTCGAATTAAAAGTAAACATACCAGTGTGATGAGCAAAGCACGTAACATACTTGAAATAAAATGGATTTAAAACACATCTTTAATATCAGAAGATATAAATAATTTATCATAGTAAACACCTATCGAGTTGATGATTTCGTGTCCGGTTGAAATCGGAAGATGAATTCTATAATAGTATTTGTCTTCATGGTAAACACAGATGAACGTAAATGAAAGTAAACATAATAATTGTTGTGTTTTGTGAAGTAGTCACTTTTTATAATTTAGACCAGTCAAAGTCTGCTGTGTCTTAATGTTTAGTTTCTTGAGACAGACACATCTGTCTCCAAATCATGTTGTATTAAATGATAAAACATTACATATTAGTAAAATGATGTGAGAATTAAGTTTTTGATTTCAAGTCGTCTTAACACAAAGCGAAGAAGGGTTAAACAATGCATGTGTTTATTAAATCTTGGACTGTTAATTGATAAAACAGTTGTTATAAAGTCGTCAAATACATCGAAATAAATGCAAACATTATTTGATTTTTCCCAGGACCAATATTGTACACAGTTTGTGCTGTGTTTTCTGTGTCATCTGTTGCAGCCTCCCTTCAGCACCTGTGTATGGAATTTATGTGCATATCACAACTCATACCTATGCCAAAGCTTGCGTAACCCTATTTCTTTTTCTACTGTGTTCGGCGTCTGGAACTGGGTTATTTTGCAACAAGATTGAAGTCATCATAACAGTCAGTTCGTCATCATGAACTCGTGGGTCATTATGGTGTATCTACACCATGAGAACCGATTTGTTCAACGCTTCATAGTTTTATTTCCTTTTTCGTCTACCCCGGACTTGACATTCTATAAGGAACTTTTCTTGAATAGCAGAGGATGCTTACCCTGCCGGCGAGCTGATCCATGATGCCTGTTTTTGGTGAAATCCGAGTTTCCTTTTTTCTTTGTACATTTCATTTTGGTTATTCATTGGTAAAAAATGTGCGTGTCAATTTTCCCTGTCTTCTCTTTATTCTTGTAATATATTTTTTTGATTTCTGCTCGAATCTTGGTCCCTTGATTACTCTTATCAATACAGAAATCAAGATAGTTGAGATTGAGCTATCAAATTTTATTTTAGATCCTTATTGGTGATATAGTAGGGCTGAATACCATCTACTTATTGCTTAAGTTTGATATATTGGTATTATTCCATTTGCAATAATAATTTGAGTGGTACAATTGAATTTAGCAACCACTGGGTCGTTCCCACTACTGATGATCAAGGCCCCTGGGAATTTTCACCAGCCCAGTGGTCAGACTTGTGTAACCCAATATATGTATCATAAATTTATTACCGAAAGCTGTTAAATTACGAAATTCTAAAGCTTTAAAATAACATTAATGCACTCGGAAGAAGTTCTCAGTGCTTAATTCATCCTTCAATTTCGATAGTCTTGGTTTGAGAACCTCTTGTATACTATTTATTTTTGAATTTGATCTGTGTATGTATTTGGTTATGCTTTGCTAGTGAGATTATGTGTACAGCATTCCAAAAATGGTACGTTTTTCTTTGTCTATTAAAATTAACTTGATTGGACAGGGCATTAATAGTTATGACTTCAGTTATAAAGTTTCGTTTGAAAAGAATCTTAATATGTCATTGAGACAAATTATATAGTTCAACATGGAAACATATATAACACCAAACAAACAGACGCTTAAATGGATTGGTAATATACAGATGAAAAACGCTTCATTTTTTTCGTGATAATTCTAGTTATACCTACACATGTACATTTCAAGATTTTTAAATCTGTTAGTTTTTCTCAAAGGTCAACCGAGGATGGTAAAGGGTTGTCACAATTTTACGCAAGAGTTAATATTTACCTATGAAAACTGTATGTACCATAAAGGGCTACCTCTGAATTCCATGAGATTACAGTCTCCAAGGAAGTGATTTCTTCTCATCTATTTCAGAAGAAGAATTCATCCTAGAAATTCCAAATGCCACATCTACCAGACCAGTTTTACAAACAATTGACGATGGCAAACAAACACCCAAAACATGTCTAAGCCGTTGTCGTCAGATGATCATCAACGGTTACCTCTGCGGAGGTTTTAACTTCCACATTGAGAACTTATCCTGTCAGTTGTTCAGTGGAAGTTTAATTCCAAGTGGTAAACAATCCATTGGTATCTCGAAAAGCTCCATGAGGAATTTATTTAGAATTGACTTATTCAGAGGTATGTACTGTCATACTTATCTGGTATCACATGAAGATGCTTTGTACAATATTTTATTTAAAGCTACTTATTAATTTAGTAATACATGTTTTGGATAGGAAGTTTGCCACTGTTATTCTCAAAAATGGTTAATATTTTCACAAAGTAACATTAGAAATTCTTTTTCTTAAATCATTGAATATTTTTTTCTGATATTACATATAATATTAAGGATTAAAAAAAATAAAGTATGTAAACATAAGTGAGTTTTATGAATGATTATCTCTGAGCATGTAAAAGCTATATAACAAATCTATTCCAGTAATAATAGACATTCCAAAATCAATTGTATCCAATCGAACGAACTACGAGTTGGTATTAGCATCAACCCAAACACTGGCAGGTGGGTAAGGAAACTGATATTTGACATTTTCATGTAATGAATATACATTATTCGTTATAATGATTTTGGATATTGCCATTGTGATTTGTACAATAAAAATCTAATGTTAACTTAGCATTTTCAATTATTACGTCTTGGCTCCTTACAGTTCAATGTCCTGTTATGTGGACAAAGTCATTTTTAGCACTGTTGACCGCATCGATATTTAGTTTAATAGAGAGCTTAGAATATATTTCATATTGGAGAAAAGACAAAAAGCAATTTTCATACTAACAAAAGAACCAAAGTAATCATCTCATATTAATATACTAATCTCATTTCTAACTAATTGCAGTTCGTAGATTTAAAAAACGACTACTAATTACATAAATCGGTGGTCATTTTGTTGCTTTTCTCCATGCATTTATTTTAATTGGTTGTTAACAATTAAAACAAACTGCGTTTAAAATATGAAAAACTACATTGCTATGTTATGTTGTAGAAGTTTTGCGGTAAAAATACATATGACTTACCATACCGGTGTACCTTGTCCATACACATAGCTTTAAAATATCTGATCACGTCGTTACGTGAGATTTAACCATTATCGAAAATCCTTACTAAAGGTCCCAAGTACCGTGAACCACGCTCCATAAATTGGAATTATAATTTTAAAGTTCTTATGGATGCCGCTGAGGACTATGCAAGCAAATGGATAAAACGAGAACAAGAAGACATTGATTCTCTGTCAGAGTGGTTAAAGGCCGTGAGGTCTTTAATTTTGAAACGAATGAAAGTTTTAAGTAGGTCAATGAGTGCCAAGGCTACATCAGTTTTCAAAGACCCCGATGTAGCAAAAACATTGTCTAGTATACATGACAAATATGTTGTCGTACCAGCAGACAAAACCCAAAACAACATTGTTTTTGTCTGCAAAACGTTTAAAAATGTTTATTATCAGAGGTAGACGTAGAAAATAATAGCAGTGATAAGACCTATACTGCTAACACTCTCTCCAAAAAAGAGATTGTGGAAAACCATAAATCTGTGCTATCCTCTTTTGGTCTCTCTACCAAGGACGATGATTGTGATTTACCGTCTATGTACTGGATTCCCAAACTTCACAAGAATCCATACAAACAACGTTTCATAGCTGGATCTGCAAAATGTACCACCAAACCTCTTCAAAACTTTAAACTTCTATACTCACAACTGTCAAAGAGGGTATGCAGTCCTACCACAAAACGTGTTACTCCCGTAGTGGTATTAATTCAATGTGGATCCTGAAAAATTCGAAAGATCTTTTGGAGACAATCAGTTCAAGACTATTATCTGAATATAATAGCATTAAAACCTATGATTTTCAACACTGTATACTTCTATTCCCCATAAAATCCCGACTTAAAAACATTGTACATCGTTGTTTTTCCAAAAAGATGGTACACCTAGATACAAATATATAGTTCTTGGTAGAGATTCCTTATACATTGTAAGAAATAATTCCAAATCATATTCCAAATATACAGAGGAAGATGTTTACAAAATGCTGGAATGTTTAATCGACAACATATTTGTCCAGTGTGGTGGGTGTGTTTTTCAACAAACGGTCGACATTCCAATGGGAACAAATTGTGCTCCATTACTTGCTGACATATTCCTTCACTCTTATGAAGCTGACTTTATAGCTGATATAATCAGAAAGAAAGAATATCGTTTGGCTAGATTCTTCAATCTCAGTTTCCGCTATATAGATGACGTATTATCTTTAAACAATCCTAATTTCGGGGATTTGATACATCGCATCTACCCCAAAGAACTTGAGATAAAAGATACTACAGACACTGTGAAGTCAGCCTCATATCTTGACCTACACTTAGAAATCGATGGTAAAGAAAAACTATTGACCAAACTTTACGACAAACGTGATGACTTTTCATTCAGAATTGTCAACTTTCCTTTCCTCTGTGGCAACATCCCTTCGGCTCCTGCGTATGGAGTGTTCATAACACAACTCATACGTTATGCCAGAGCTTGCCGTGACTACGCAGACTTTTTGTATCGCGCTAGAACTTTAACAAATAGGCTTCTGGAACAGGGTTATGTTGCTACAAAATTGAAGTCATCACTACAGAAGTTTAATGGTCGTCATCATGAACTCATGGATCGTTATGGTGTGTCCGTCAGCACTATGAGGACTGATTTGTTCAACGGGTCATGGTTTTCCTTTCCTCGTTTGTCTACCCCGAACTTGACTTTTTATGAGCAACTCGGCGGGTGTTTCTAGAAAAGCAAGGGACGCTTACCCTACCGGTGCACCTGGTCCATGCTCCCAGTTTTTAGTGGAGTCCGAGTTGCTCATTTACTTTTGTTACTTTGTATGTATGATTTTAGTTACTTAATGTTCTTTGTTGTGTATGTCTGTTTTCCATGTCTGGCCTTTGTCCCTGGATTACATTCTTTTGATTACTGCTATAACCTTGGTTCCCTTGATTACTCTTTTAAGTGGCGTCTGGTTTCTATGTTTATACTATAGTTACTGTGTTTAATCTTCTGGTTAGTTTTTTTATACTGTTAGGTATATTTTTATTTTTGCTTGTATTATTATGACTGTGCTGTTTCTCTTTCTTAGCATGATCTCCTTGCTTTAATTTCAGGAAAAATATATACGATAGTAGCATCCATTATAGAGGCTATATTTGCATCAGTGGTATTTATTTCAGTAATTGGTGAAATAAGAAAGCAATATGTCGATCAGGTAAGCACTGTCGTGTTTTAAGTAAAAAATAAAGTCAAACCTCATAATTAAATACCCACCAATAATCGTGTACTATGAATCAATATTTAAGTAGAAGTAAGGGAAAGTTTTTTTCATATCTAGTTCATAAAAAAATAATGACATTGTATTACTGTAAAAGGACCCACTGAAAAATAAATTACGAATATATTTTCCAACATGTTTATTTTACGTTCAAGGGATTTAATTCAGTTCCTTCAAAGACTTATAAGCTGAAAAGGAAATATTAACAGGGATTTGACTATGGCGTATTTATAAAAATAATAATTATAAGAAATAAATCAGTCTTTTCTTCATATAAAAAATCTAAAACAATCTAAATATTACAATTTTAATGGAATTTCGTTTATATCGTTGCCTAACTGATTTTACACTGTAAGACCTCCTATACAATCCCCCCAATTTCCAGCATGTAGATGTATTCAAAAGACCATACCAATAGAACCAAAATTAGTACTTCGATGGAGATTTTGATTTTTCGTTTTGTTTTTTATAGTGTTTTAGTCTTTAGTCTTTTAGTGCTTTTATTGTTTTTTTATTGGTAGCCAAATACCACATTTTCACAAGAAGAGGAGGAAGATGATTTGGAGTTTCCTGAGGATGAATGTGATGATAAGAGTTGTACTGAGTTCACTGGTTCAAATTTCAATAATATTCCCCCAATATCAGTCACGATACCACGGAATTAATTTGGATTGATCTACATAATCTGTAGATATTTTTCCATTCAAAATATATGTATCTCAATACGTGGCTTACTATACATTAGACTTATGTTGCAATCTTCAATTTGACACCAGTTTTTAGAGTCGATAGAACGTCTCATACCGGGATTTGTTCATGTCTCCGTAGAAGTTCAATTTGAACTCATGTTGACGGCAAAGATGTTCGTTTAAAATTTTGAACACACGAAATACGAATGTATTATAAATATTTGTCCAGTAGATGAACATTTGGTCTTAAAATGCATCCATTTACTAGCAAATATTACACTCAAAACAACAATACTGTTATGTGAATTCCTTATCTTTTGTGCCGAGATCTACAAAACGTCTACAAATATTATGCATCTGTTCGTCTAAGCAAACAGTAGTGAAATTATTGGATTAAATATAGACAAAGTAAATCATCGAATAATGGAAACAAATGATACCCAAATGGTATAGAAAAACTATTGACCAAACTTTACGACAAACGTGATGACTTTTCATTCAGAATTGTCAACTTTCCTTTCGTCTGTGGCAACATCCCTTCGGCTCCTGCGTATGGAGTGTTCATAACACAACTCATACGTTATGCCAGAGCTTGCCGTGACTACGCAGACTTTTTGTATCGCGCTTTTATACATTTTATATACCTGTGTATTATATATGTGGGTTTAAACATTTCTCCATTGAGCGTATTTGATAACCAGGAAATTCCATTACAATATTATACGAATACGTAAATGTTTTAGATAACATCGATTCTTCCTGGTTTCTGTTACAACCTCTTTTAAAACTGATTTATTCAACGGGCCATAGTTTTCCTTTCCTCGTTTGTCTACCCCGGACTTGACTTTTTATGAGCAACTCGGCGGGTGTTTCTAGAAAAGCAGAAGACGCTTACCTTACCGGTGCACCTGGTCCATGCTCCCAGTTTTTAGTGGAGTCCGAGTTGCTCATTTACTTTTGTTACTTTGTATGTATGATTTAATTACTTTATGTTCTTTGTTGTGTGTGTCTGTTTTCCATGTCTGATCTTTGTCCCGGGATTATATTCTTTTGATTACCGCTATAACCTTGGTTCCCTTGATTACTCTTTCGAATGAATCTCTTGTTTGTAATTTTGTATGACTCTTAAATGGACAGCTATTTAACATTATTTCCTATGTGCGGCTATTAACTACCACTTATAAGGTTGATATTTATTTGATTATTCATTTTAATTCCGGGGGTGTTTACACCTTAGAGTCTACTCCTGTATTTGGAAGAAGAAGATGAAGATGAAGAAGAAGAGAATACTGCAGTTAGTGCATCTAAAAAAACTAACAAACAAATCGTCTAAACTTATACAAGAATATACCTGACATTTACATTCAAATGAATTCAAATGAAGTTTTCAAGCAAGCGATACATATACACGTAAGACAAATCTTTCAATGATTGATTGATCCAAAGACTTCATTATACGATGGAGGTTTCTCTTGGATATCACGTACAATATCTGCATATTTTGGTGGAGCTAGTATCGATGTTGACCCGTAATTTGAATACCCCTGGAAAACCGGTCCATAGAGGCTTTCGTTAGACTCTTGAGAAAGGTGCATTTGTGAAGCAGAGTCTTTGCAAAGTTTGTAGATCATAATAGTCACACATATCCCCAGCACGTGTGGTACGACAAAAAATATCAAAAGATAAATCCAAGTTCGGGGTGAACAGTCCGTTAAAATTTCATACTGATCCAAAGAATAGTTGTCAGTTTCAACTTGAACAATAAGATATTGTTGTTTTAAATCCAAAGATAATCTACCATTCATTACCGACTGCAGTGATGATACCGCAGTGGTCGTGTCGTATAACGTCCGACTGATGTTATAAAACAATGTCAACCATGCATCTTCCGAACTTCTAAATACTATGTAAAAATTATCAGAACTGGTCACTTGGTATTTGATGTGTGTAAAGTAATTATGTTGTTTTGCATCACAGTGTTTAGGGGAAAGATCAAACGTTTGCTCAGTACAATCGTCACACATATAGTTGTTATCAACAAAATCTGTATACACTTTATCGCCCTTGATTATCATAACTTGCGCGTAACCGTCCGAACAGGTTTGTAGCATGAGAATGGATCCTTTCAACAAGCGAAATTTATGATAACTATTAGAACTAAAGCTTACAAAAAATACACTTTCAGCTTTCCACTGTTTCAGCAATGAGCTGTTCACAACTGGCTTTGATTCCATTAGATAGGCAGAAAAGACCGCCTGGCGGTCACCTACTGATGAAATTGTTACTTCGTTACAAAATGTGTTTGACAAACCGTTCGTCAGCCAGATCATATCCATCGACACAAAGTTTGTATAACAAGGTCCAAATATATTTGTTCCTGTTATGATGCCTAATGTCACACACACACAAGTTAAAAGGAAGAAAAACAGTTTAATTTTTGCTGTTCGCTTCATGTTATTTACGCAAAAGCCATTCGCAACTATGTAAGATCCAGCACAACAAGAAGATATACAGTCATCACAATCACAGTCCGCAGAATACAAATCAAGGTTTTCTGTAAAAATTGAGATTTTATTTTCACTTTCAAACATAACAGTAGTTTCTTTTTTAAATGTTCAGGGGTTTGGGGCGCATGTAATGATTTAATGTGTAGTGTTATCGTAGTAAATCAGACATATACATGAACGGAAAACAAAAGAGCTAGTAATATTTATAACAACACATAATTTTAAGTGCATATCCAAATAAATTCAGACCTTACACATTGTAAAATTGATTCATTATGACGAAAAACCAACCGAACAAACAATACTTATTTGGTCTATATAAGGTATATTCATGTATCTACGTAACGAGCGCCCTTTCTGTACACAGATCTGTATTTTGTCTTTAGAATAAAATATACATTCATTACTCAATAGATTCATTTAAATCAAATCAAGGCAGTAATAATAACTGTCATACAAAATCAATATTATCTTTATTGCGATAGTGCACACTAAGACTGGTTATGTGATCTGTAACTGTTTCTTATTAGATATAATTGTGAATGTGATTTAATGAATGCTTGACATTCACAAATCGCATTCTTTCTGATTTTCATAAAAAAAACCTACTTAAGTATTCAGCTTTGAAAAATAAAATGTTGTACTTACAAACTTAATTGCCTACCAGTTAGCTTAACAATCGCCCAATATGATATTGTTTATATTTTCATATAGTAGCATTTGATGATGTAATAAACACAATTAAGTAAGTTATCTAATATATATTTGTTTATTGATATGCAAATTGATATGCAAATTGATATCTTTCCTAAATAGTGTCAGACCGTTTGTGGTTCACCTATATTATTCTCTGGATAATTTACTAGCTTCATTCGAAAAAATATTTTCTTTCGGTTCTGAAATAACTTGACGTCTAGTAAAATAAAAAAAAAGAAGAAACTGTAATTTATGTGTAGCTTTATTTATAATTGTAGTTAAAAACTGTGTCAGTCTGAGATGATATTGTAAAATATGTGAAAATACCTTACAAATAAAACCACTAATTTTTTTATATGCAGATTATGCGAATATTTTTGATTTCGCAAAGCATATAGAACAGAAATTCTGAATACAACAGCATTCATACAACACTTTCTTGTGAATATCAAGTCAATATAAGTTCAAATAGCAGTCGTTCAGCATTTTTGCGGAATCATATCTCCTATTTGCAAAGTGAGGATAAATACTGATGGGGATGTGCATCCTTCTCTCCGTCTATACTTCATTCCGTCCGCACTTCTTTCCATTACGCAGAAGGTTACTCACCCTTTATCCGAGGTCTCACATTTTTGTCATATCCTAACCTTAGGGTACTCATCTTTAATCCGTAATTCTTTTTATACATGTACCACTGAATGGAATTTAAAGAAACTTTTACAGAATTGTTATTACATATTTGAATTGTGCACTTCTTATTTAGATTTTTATCCAAATCAATTTGAAGGTCAAAAGGTTCATGCTTAAAATGAGGAACAGAATATTAATGTCATGACCATTGCTCACGTTTGCTCAAGTTCAACTTTTTTTATAAGAATGTTTGGAAAGACTCTTCTATTATTTTAGCAAAACCAAAATTTGGAATTGCGGTAAATGCGAGTTACGTATCAAAAAACATATTTAAGTTTTAAAGCATCTCAGAGTCAAGGGCAGGAAAAAGACGCGGTAAATTTCATGCTTCGAAACTGCAGGAAAGAATAAACTTGATCTAAACCTTTTAACTTGTGTGTGAGTGTGTGTGTGTGTGTGTGTGTTTATTTTTGGATTTATTTTGTTTGCTTTTGTTTTGGTGATGCTTGTTTCTCTTAATCCTGACAAGTTGACTGAACCTAATTGCATTAATATGGGTTTTCAGACAAACAATCATGTATGATCATATATATTATCAAAGATAAATGTAATATAAACTATTCCATGCAATCTACTTTTCAAGTACTTGTGACATTTACATAAGCCTATGGTTTGATTAGACATTTAGAAATCAAGTATATTTTATAGGAAAAGGGTCATTCAGTTTAATAATGTTACGTTTGTGATCAGCGCAAAATATGGCTTAAGCAAAAATAAATGAAAAAATATTGAAACAATTCGTACAGAAGAAAACAGCATTGCGAAGTTGAGAGTTAAACTCGCGTTCAGAACTTCTTGAATGTTAAAGAGAACATGCATTTTACACTTTTCCTTTTACAAGAAAATAGAATATTTGTTTGCCATAAAGTTTGCAATATTAGCGCTAATCTTACCGTTTTCCATATCTATCATTACTTTCGTTGCCTAAATTGAATTAAATTTAAATGTCCTTTTACAAGACACTAGCTTCCGCATCCTCCTTACCTATTTAAAGAAGAAAAATTCCCATTGGTTATATGTGATAGGATATATATTTAACGTTCCTGGTTATCTAGAGTTAACATACCATTGGATATTTGAGCATAGGCTCTTTACGTCCGGATTAATATGATAATTTTCCTTCGAGTACTTTAAGTCTAAATATATCTCCTGAACAACTTTCAGAAAATTACACTTTTCTAGAAAATTAGTTTTATGTTACAAAGTTATTTTAAGTATATAAATAAAGATTTACTAAGGATTATCGTAATACACAATATCCATACATGCAAGAAGAAAGGGTGCAGTTTCTGTTCTACTGTTTTTTTTTCTGAATTGAATCCAATCACTTGTGTGTTGTAAGCTTTTAATTGATATTTTCTTTTTTTCTATTTGTCCACACTGTAAAATGCACTGTGATTTAAGTGAAAAAAGTCAATTTTGTTACCGTTCACAACATAAGGGCAACAACAAAATTACTAATTCGATCCATAATGTAGTCAAGTCCAAAATAAATCTGGCAAAGTAGGTACACCGCCGGATCAGGTGTACCTCAACGTTCCTGACTTGATACAGGCATTTCAAATGAAATGGGTTAAATCTAGTTTTTTTTTAAAGCGCGCTAAACCTCCCTCTCCCATTGCAAAGTGAATATACCAGTGGTGATTAAATAGCATTTACATGCTGTTGAATCATAACTGGTTAATCAGCGGTCATATCAGCACAAAGAACAATTTACAAAAAAACAATCATACTCATTATTTAAGAAGAAATTGAGTATTTTACAACCAAGTTCGATTTCTAAAACAGAATTAGGAAAAGTGACTTTTTGAGACACATTTCCTCATACCCCTGTTTCAGAAGTCTGTTACGCATATATTTATGGCGTTCAAGGAATTCAGATTAGTAAGAACTTGCCCTAGCGTAGCGAATCAATGGTGCAATATAAACACCATTTGCAGGAGATGAAGGTATATTGATGCACAGATAAGGAAAATATATTATTTTAAAATTAAAGTCCTCTTAATAATAACAAAAATATATATATAAAAAAGAGCCAACCCTTATTAATGAACTACTAACAAATAAAAAAAATTAAGAGTAATCAAGGTCACCAAGGCTATAGCGGTAATCAAAAGAATGTAATCCAGGGACAAAGGCCAGACATGGAAAACAGATATACACAACAAAGAACAAAAAGTAACTAAAATCATACATACAAAGTAACAAAATCAAATGAGCAACTCGGACTCCACTAAAATCTGGGAGCATGGATCAGGTGCACCGGTAGGGTAAGCATCCCTTGCTTTTCTAGAAACACCCGCCGAGTTGCTCATAAAATGTCAAGTCAGGGTAGACGAAAGAGGAAAGGAAAACCAGATGGATACACCGTAACGATCCTCGAGTTCATGATGACGACCATAAAACGTTTGTAGTGAAGACTTCGATCTTGTAGCAACATATCCATGCTTCAGAAGCCTATTTGGTAGAATTCTAGCGCGATACAAAAAGTCTGTGTAGTCTCAGCAAGCTCTGGCATAACGTATGAGTTGTGACATGAACACTTCATACGCATGTGCTGAAGGAATATTGCCACAGATGAAAGGAAAGTTGCACCATTACATCAAATACGAAGATTTAACTTGAAGTGATTTCAGTAGTGGTGAGTATGTCTATAATCAAAGAACATAAAGCAAAGATTTGTCTAACAAAATTAAATCACCTTTTAATTTAATTTGATTTATATCGTTTAAACCGTAATTAAATATCGAATATGTTTAATATTGATACCACATAATTGGCGTTCCGGAGATCGGCGGACTTAACTTCCCATTCAATAATCCGCAAATTACAAAAAACAACAATGCTTACAATTACCAAAAATAGTAACATTCAATCTTTACCAAGTAAAATGCAAATAAAGGTCAATTTCCCTTTTGAAGTAACGTAAAAATCGAATAGGCGTTAAACAATAAGACAAAACTATTAACATTGCCAATTATTTTTGACGTTACATCTGAATACAAAGGAAATGCCCTTTATCAGGCTAATTTAAGTATTGTACTGACTAACATTGTGCTAATTGTTTATCTATCCGAAACTTAGTTGATTAATTGCTGCAATCTAGAAACCAGAGAGGAAGGCTGGTCTTCCGCGGTCAGGTGCATGTCATACGCAAAGGGAAACTACTTCTTCCCTTGAAACTCCATCATCGACAATAACGAGGCTTTTATTTATATAACTCTTGGTTTCAATGTATAAAATGACCTTAGCGAATGATTGATCTACATCTACATTGATTTACTGTGAAGCCCGTAGGTAAACTATTCATTTATGAAAGTGAAAAGTTAAGTAGCTATTTTTGTTGGGTCAATAAGTTGTACAAACAACCAATAAGCAGAGTCTGTATACTTATTTTTAAAAACAAATTCTGGGAATTGATGTTTCACTTCACGCCTTAATTAACTTAAATGACAAAAAGATATTATCTGATAAGGAACTGTCTAAAATCAACTGATATAATGTAGCTTATAGAAATTTTCAAGAGATTTCGATTAGAGGACCTATAATGCGTGAACCTTATTGGGCGCCGACTATCTCTACTCGTCCAAAAAAGTAAAGAAACTTTCCAAAAAAATCATCTATTCGAAAACTTCTATTAGATGCCAGTTCAGGACAGAAAAACCTTTAGAGTTTTAGTCCTACAGACGCTGATAGTTGTATATGGACAGTAATTTGTTGTAAAGTATTAGAATAAACCTATCATTATGATACTATACCGAGACATGAGTCACTGTAAAAAAAGTACTATGTCAAATGCCAAAGTAATAATATATGTAAGAACGACTTACAGTAACTACATGTATGTCAAAATGTTTGAATGTGCATAATGTTCAAATAATTTTGTAAAATCTTAGAAATTAAATCAGAAAACTATTATATCGTAGTTGAAAAGCGACCAAACGAATAGCCTCTACATTTTGTTAAAAGCTAACATCCTGTCTATCCAACTTGTTGACCTAAAATGATCGGTAATGGACATTTGTAAAGTGAACATTTTAAATATGAAAAAGAGACTAAATAATTAAATGGCCTATAATGTCCGTTTAATCCTTTCCTACACTTTAATCTGGACAAAATCGAGAAGTTTTATATTTACATCCAGTCAGTTCTGTTTCTTTTTCAATCACTTCCTGTGAAATCTTTAGCAATAATTGGGAAATAAACTCATTTGTTTTCCTACATAACGGAAATGATAAGGATAACAATACACGTGACTTTGTCATAACGTAAAATTAAGTGATCAATAATTATGAAACATGTGAGTATTATTAAGAATACATAGTCAAATCTCTAAAACAATGATCATGAGCGATCAACCGTCCTAAACTTGCATGTATTTTCAGCCTTCTTTTCAAATAAGTAACATTTCCAGTATGATACATATATAGTCTAAACTACACCCCAACTATAGATTCGATGCGAGGTTGCAAATTTGCGATGCAAATTTGGTCGCTCTCTCAGCGGAATTTGAACCCCTTCCCCTTCTCCTCTCTGACATCTATGGCAACACCGCCTGCACTAAGTCCAAAGCTCTAGATCACTCGGCCAACTTTGCTATATAAATGTCACACACACACACACACGCACACACACACACACATATATATATTAATATGTTGAACGGGATCAAAAATCTAGTATCTACTTGGGGTATTTACTTTCAACAAATCATGGTTCACAGAAATTCGTCGCCGTTTTTAATTAGTGCTAGTGCCTTTGGTTTGTTCTTATTCCCATCGCAAGAGAAATCTCTTAAATATCTTAATCATCTTTAGAATTTGTTTTTATATCTATGAATGATTCCCCTTTTCGTATGATTTGTTTTGTTTTCTTCCACAGGCTTGTTAGAAGTGTCTATTTCTGCCTCATGTTGGTTCACATACACCTTGCTTCCTCTGAATGCCCAAAGATCTATTGTTTTTGCTACAGCAGCACAGTAGAGTGTAGAAATCATGGTCGAAGCCTATCATACATTCCAAAAATAAATGGAACCGTGAAAAAATTAGTGTTTGTAAACAACTATCTTCCAAGAGTTACCCGGGACACGTTTACCAACATTTCAGCAGCTCAAGTTAGTCATCTTAATCTGACACAAAATGGAATAAATGCAATCTCTAAAGACGCGTTTGCAGACTTTGTGGGATTCTATGTACTTGATCTGAGTTCGAATATAAAGCTTTCATTGGACATGTTAAGTATTACATTTGCAAACACGAGATTTTTGCAACAGAGTTCTCTTTATCTAAATAATGTTTCAAGTTCAGGAATGATTCAAAAAACTGTTTTTCAAAATCTTACTGATAGCAAACTACGCAAAATATCACTTCAATTGAATAATTTACTACTTCTTGATGGAAATATCTTCAGGACATTAAAGTTCCTCCATGAATTGGATTTATCAAACAATAGAATTTCAGTTTTAAATTTGGAAGGATTGAACATGCTTACAAGATTGTACCTGAATCAAAACAATCTAGAGATTGTTCCAGTATTTCATTCCATTAACAGATCCAGGCTTATCCCAAGACTGAAATTACTTCACATGAATAACAACAAAATAAAAATTCTGAAGACTAAAGACTTCTACTATGTTAAACGATTGAACAATCTTGGAATATTAAACAACCCAATTTATGATATCCAAGACAATGTTTTCTCGTCGCTTCGAAAACTACGTAACATTCGAATTCTACCTTCAGGAAGGTCGTTAAAACAAATAGCAAGCTATGCTTTCAATACAACTAATGCTTATAAAATAAACTTAGCCGACGCACTTTTTAAGTTTAGAAATGATCATTTTGATCCAGATAATATATTTCGGCATTGTCCTCGATTGCGAGTACTCATTTTATCATATAACAGTGTTCCACATGACCCAATAATTGCCATAAAAATGTTTGGTTCGCTAACTCAGCTAAGACAACTCACACTCCAATCTGTTGGTTGGACATATATACCACATGGATTGTTCCATAGACTGAGAAGTTTGGAAAAACTAGAGCTTGATACAAATTATATATCATCAGTGTCATTAAATAACCCATTCCTTGGACTGAAGACACTACGATATCTTGGTTTGGCAAGTAACAAATTGAACACAATCGCGAAAGACTTTCTGCCAACCAATTTTCTTGAAAATCTAAATGCATTGAATCTTGCAAGAAACCCTTTTACGTGTGATTGTCAGATACGTTGGTTCGTTGATTGGTTGAATAAGACAACAATTAGGTTGCCTGAGTATTCAGAAAACTACATTTGCGTGACACCTTCGAAATGGAAAGGTAAGCTACTGTCAACATTTCATGACGACTGTAGCAATAAAAAAAATTATACAATTATTGTTGTGGTAGCATCTTGTTCGTCTTTTTTGGTCGTAATGATTTTGCTAACACTTTTAACATATAAATTACGTTGGCATATACGTTATTGGATCTATGTACTTTATGGTAAACGCACGGCGCATTCTGGAATAGAGTGTTCTGACAATAAATTCCTTTACGATGGCTTTGTTGTGTACTGCGACTCAGACCGGAAATGGGTCCATGATTATCTAATATCATTTCTTGAAAATGAATACGGCTACAAATTATGCATTCATTACAGAGATTTTCTTTTGGGTAATTTGATAGTTGATAATATAATAGACAACATGAAATGTAGCAGGAAAATAGTCCTTATCGTTTCAAATGCCTTCTGCAAAAGCAAGTGGTGTCAATTTGAAATCTTAATGGCTCACGAAAGACTCTTGGATCACGGAGAAAATGTATTGGTAACAATTTTGTTAGAAGATGTTAAAAGTAAATATTTAACCAATACATTAAAGCATATTCTGTCGACAACAACATATGCAGCGTGGACAGAGGATTCAAATGGCATGTACGTGTTCTGGGAACATATAAAGAATGCTTTCCAAAATCGCCAATAAAATTGTTCTTAGGAAAACCATTAACGAACTCTAATCTTTAAAATAGAAGAATTATTTTGTTGAAATTACTGTACCTACTGTACCGCATTGGTTTTTCTTTGCAAAAAGTTGTGGGTGTTATACAAGTTCAATTTTTAACTATTGCAAGCAAGAAAAAAATAGAAACGAGGTATGTTGTATTCTTTTAAACATGCAGCATCAATTATTTTAATAAACTTTTTGTTCCATGTTCTAACACAAATTTATTTGGCAAGAAGAACAAGAAATCTGTGAACTAGTGATACACTCGCATTCCATCACGATATATAGAAATTGAAAGTTTTGGGGTTTTTTGACAAAAAAAAAAGGTGTAATATGAGCACAAAAAGGCATCAAATATTACAACATCCACCTAGAAAGTGAAGTACAGCACATCAGTAACCAATGTATAATATTGGACGATAAAAATGTGGCAAACATTTTGTATAATACCACTGAATATGGAAATTTATTATTAGGTGTTATTTAGGTGAACAGGAAGTAGATGTCTTATAAGTATGAAAACACATCCCACGATAGATTATACCCGTATAAATCCTTATATTAAATTTTAGCAGCCTGTGATAAATAGTAGTCGACAAAAATGCGGTGAAAATTTCAAGTCATTTTGACCAACAGAAAGTTGATAACATATGAGTACGAAACCATATTTCACAACGTACTTATATGAATATTTAACCCAATATGTCAAGAAGCTGTGATTAATAGCAGCCGAGAAAATGCGACGATTTTTTTATTACCACCGTTTAAGAAATTTTATTTTCGGAAAACAGGAAGTAGATGTCATTAGAGTACGAAAACAATATCCACGGTACAAGATCCCTGTAGGAAGCCCTATAATACAAAACATCACCAACCTTTGATTAAAAGCGTCAAAGAAAAATATGACGACAATTTTGTATATTACCACTGAATAAAGAAAACAGTGTTTTTTTCGAGAAACATGGAGTAGATGTCATACGAATATGTAAACACACTCAACGATAAAATATACCCATACATGTATGAAGCTTTGAAAAAATATCAACAGCCAGTAATTTTACAAAAGTGGATATTTTTTTATGAAAAAGTGTGTTACGGAGTGACAGAATGACAGACACTGGTAAAACCATATACCCAGTATAAGTTTACCGGATTTTACTCATTTGTGCTTTCTATAGTTTAATCAGTCATCATTTAAAAATTTGAAACTAGTTTGCGATACACTTCTTGACTAGAGTAGCGTTTGAATGAAATGCAATTTATACCCTTATTCTCTATTGTTAGATACCCTTTGTGTCAAAGATTTATCTTTGCTAAATAATTATCATCAACGGTGGAATTCATGTTGCAAGACTTATGAATGAATAAAGAATGAGAAAACAAAAACAAAAGTATCAAAAATATTTATTTGAACATTAACAGTAAACAATACACCTGAGGCGTTGACATGTTTTTCAATTAATTACTAGAAAAGAAATGAAGGAAACGATGAAAACAGAAATTATTACAAGTTATTAGTTTAATGAGTGACATCAGTTTAACACGAACAAGTTATTACAATATCATTTGTAATACTACGTGTGACACAATTTCGTAATAGGTACAACAAACAATCCAAAATTTGAGTGTTTCCTCAAGTTCTCTAAAATGTCAATATTTGAGGGAAAAAATCAATTTAAAATGATGTATAAAACTGGTCACAGAAAACAGAAGCAAATTCAGAATAAAACCAGCAGATCTTGGATATCATGAAGTACCACAACCTACAACAACACATCGACCTGGTTACAATAATAAGCTCCAATGTTGCACTGTAAACAACTTTCATAACACAACACACTACAGAAAAATCATATAATGTTTTTCATCACATCTATGCCATCCACATATATGTTAAGAAAATTTTGTTCGTTTCCTGAAAAAAAAAAGAAAACATTTTTTATACTATCAACCAACAAATGTTAAATGTGTTCATTGATACAATAGGGTGATCAATTTAAATAAAAACGGATGTATTACACTGGGTCAATGCCACTGCTGGTGGACGAAAGGTTCTCCAAAGTATTCACTCTTGTGTAACGACAGATCATTTCATATACCATGATACCATGAAAATACAAATTTGCAGTATGGACCCTTTTGTGGTAAGTTGGTGAGCATTCTCAATATACACTTCCGCTAGGTAGGGCTTGGGTAGAACATAAGAATTTTCCTCGGAGAAGTGTATATTGAGCATGCTCTACGCATGCTCATCGACTACCCTACAGTTAGCACAAAAGGGTCTTTTACAAATTTTCATTTCTTGTATGGCACTTAGTAGAACTTAAAAGTGATAAGTTTAGCTTTCTATTTCGATAATTTTGGTTTTGTGAACTACTTGTACGGAATTTTGTTACTTAGATTTTTCTTTGTATTTGATTTAAATGCCGATGGTGAAAGGTTACTCCTCGAAACACGTGTACAGTATATCAAAATTTGTAATAATATATAGTTGGTATTCTTGTATCTAAATTTAAACTTCATCAATGGTGTAATATACCAATATTTTGGGGAAATACAATCAAACTGCTTTTACGCAATAAGTTTCCGGGCGAAATTGTAGTGGATGTTCTTATAATATAACGGCAGTCAGGTAAAGGTTTAATTACACACATCACAAACAAATAACCTCCTCAAATATTAAATCAAACGCGAATTAATCGGTTGAAATTGTTTTGGAGGAAGTTTTTGAGGAAGTAAATGAGCAACTCGAACTCCACTAAAAACTGGGAGCATGGACCAGGTGCACCGGTAGGGTAAGCGTCCTCTGCTTTTCTAGAAAGAAAGAAGGAAAGAAATCAATCATAAGACGGAGTCAGAACTTTTACAAGAATAATTTATAAAGGATATATTCATTGGTATAAAACCATCAAGTTCAACTTCACCTAGGTAAATGAACTTTTGAAAGACATCATCAGTTGTATCATCATCGAACACATCTATCTGCGTGTTAACTGTATTTACATCTATAATCAAGGCGTCAAAGTGCTTCCCGATCTTAAAGTTTCCTATTTCTTTATCTAGATCCAAAACTGTAAAATGCAAAATAAAATAGGATGTTATTAATATATTGTCTAGAAAACATGAGCTTTGACGTATGAAAAGTGAATGTTCTTTAGTATTGTCCATGCTCATAGATTAAAATCAATCCCAGACTTTCTAATAATGTATAAGTCAATATCACTTTACCGTTTCAAAGATGAAAAAATTAACAGACAATTCCACATGAAATATGCAAGATTTTGCTACATATGCAGGATAATATTACATAATAGATAACAAAAATCGTTGGTATATGCTATCAGGAGACAAACACGGAATGTTATTTTGAAACGTAGTCCTGATTGCAAAAATGGTCTCATAAAATGTCTTATTATAGGGTGAATTTCATTCAAAATTTATTTCTTGTAAAAATAAAAAAGCTGATGATTCAGAACTACATACAACCTTTGGCTCCACCTAAAGTGGCCATCATAAAGGCTTCCTTGTGGGAAATGTAACTCTTGTTTTGATCTACAGCTTTAATATTTGAAACATGTAGTGAACATCGCATTGCATCCTGTATAGAAGGACTATAGCCACCTGAACAATCTGGAAAATAAACATACATTAATGTATGCCTCTGTATGTCTTGCTTCTTTTTCCCTTCAGTTTATTTTTTTATTTTACTTGAAAATGTAGGAGCAACTCATTCGCTTAATCTATGTATAATGATGGTTTTGGGCCAGCTGCAGCCTACCCTGTGATATGAGGATCTCTTCCTCGTTCAATTGGTGACATTGGGTTGACATTTTCATCCCGGTGGGGTTGTTGTCTCTTTGACATATACACCATACCTATTCTTGTTATATTAAACAAATTATAAGAGGAGCTTTGTGTACAAAATAAATAAGTTTCTTATTATAAGTATTTAAGTAAATGTCGATATAAAATTCAGACATGACCTATAGCAGAAATGATTCATGTAGAAAAACCATCAAATCAAATGATACTTTTTCTGTCTACATATTTTTACGTAACGAAATACCTTTCTAGATATGTATTTTTGAGAAAAAAAATTCCAGAGATAATGTAAAAGATATTTGCAAGAGTAATTAGGGGACCTAAGATTCGAGCGGAAATTAAAAGAATATAATCCAACTATGAAGACTATGCAGTGGAAATAGACACAAACAACAAAGTACAAAATAACAGAAAAAAAAACAAGTACAAAGAAACAAAAACAAATGAGCAACCCGGACTCCACTAAAAGCTGGGAACATGGGTCAGGTGCATCAGTTGCCTCCTCTGCTTTCTAGAAACATCCCACGAAGGAGAAAAAACTGTGACACGGTGCACATATCAGTTATCATTCTGCAAATGGATATACCAAAACCAATCTATTAACATTAGACTTATCAATTGCTCCATTTAGTCACTACATGTAGGATCTAATAACACTTCAGTCTACTTTCTGTTCTGGTACCCTTTCTGATTGGCCAATCAGATTTCATCTTTCGTGATTCTGAAAGCATTATTCAAAGGGAAAAACCCGAGGATTCTTAAAAGGTCATCTGAACAGGAATTAAAATGTAATGTTTTAAGTTCCTACATGCAGTCACAGAATGGAAGAAAATTAGAAGTCTAATTTAAATTAGATAGCACCATAACGATCCACGAGTTTATAATGACGACCATTAATCTTGTGTAGTGGTGATTTTAATCTTGTAGCAACATAAGCCTGTTCAAGAAGCGTAATTATAAGAAGTCTAGCACAGAACAAAAAGTCCACGTATTTTCGTCACGCTCTAGTATAATGAATGAGTTGTGATATGAAAACTCCATACGCAGGTGCTGAAGAGATGTTGTCACAAATGAAAGGAAAGTTGACAATACGTAACGAGGAGTCGTTGCATTTGTAGTGTAAGCTGGTCATAAATTTTTTTTTTGTCCATCGATCCTTCAGTGTAGGTCAAGATATGAGGCTGACTTCATAGTGTATGTAAACTTCTTTATCTCAAGTTCTTTGGGATAGATGCACTGTATAAAATCCACCAAACAAGGGTTGTTTAAAGAGAGTACGTCATCCATATAGCGTAAACTGAGTTCAAGTTATCTGGCAAAATTTTGGATCAGACCAGCTATAAAGTCAGCCTCAATATAGGAGTGAAAGTATAGGCCAGCCAGTAGAATCAGATCATTGTCTGTTACAGACAGATCACACTACAAATATGTTGTCCATAAAAAATTCCAGGATTTTGACAACAGCTTATTCGTTTTATCTATAATATGACTTTGAATCGTTTTGTACAAAGAACGGAGGCATTCTACTAAGTACCACGGATTTGTATCTAGGTGTTCAGTCTTTTTGGAGTAACAAATGTAAGAGAGTAATCAAGGGAACCAGGGTTATAGCAGTAATCAAAAGAATGTAATCCAGGGACAAAGACCATACATGGAAAACAGACATACACAACAAAGAACAGAAAGTAACTAAAATCATACATACAAAGTAACAAAAGTAAATGAGCAACTCGGACTCCACTAAAAACTGGGAGCATGGACCAGATGCACCGGTAGGGTAAGCGTCCTCTGCTTTCCAAGAAACACCCGCCGAGTTGCCAATAAAAAGTCAAGTCCGGGGTAGACAAACGAGGAAAGGAAAACCATGACCCGTTGAATAAATCAGTTTTCATAGTGCTGATGGATACACCATAACGATCCATGATGACGACCATAAAACTTCTGTAGTGATGACTTCAATCTTGTAGCAACATAACCCTGTTCCAGAAGCCTATTTGTTAGAGTTCTAGCGCGATACAAAAAGTCTGCCTAGTTTCGGCAAGCTCTGGCATAACGTATGAGTTGTGATATGAACACTCCATACGCACCGATGAAAGGAAAGTTGACAATTCTGAATGAAAAGTCATCACGTTTGTCGTAAAGTTTGGTCAATAGTTTTCCTTTACCATCGATTTCTAAGTGTATGTCAAGATATGAGGCTGACTTCACAGTGTCTGTAGTATCTTTTATCTCAAGTTCTTTTGGGTAGATGCAATGTATCAAATCCCCGAAATTAGGATTGTTTAAAGATAACACGTCATCTATATAGCGGAAACTGAGATTGAAGGATCTAACTAAACAATATTCTTTCTTTCTGATCAGATCAGCTATAAAGTCAGCCTCATAAGAGTGAAGGAATAGGTCAGCTAGTAAAGGAGCACAATTTGTTCCCATTGGAATGCCGACCGTTTGTTGAAAAACACGTCCACCACACTGGACAAATATGTTGTCGATTAAAAATTCCAGCATTTTGTAAACATCTTCCTCTGTATAATTGGAAGATGATTTGGAATTATTTCTTACAAAGTATGAAATGTAAAATTCACTAAACACGAATTTCACGTGAAGGCTCCATTCACCCGATTTTCACGTGAACTCTGTCATTTAGTTTATTTTCTCAATTCAGGTGAAAATCATGTGAAATTCGTGTGAAAATCATGTGAAATAATTTTGCCTGAGAATGTGGTTGATTCATGGATTGGTTTTATGTTTCCTGGTTATTTTACCTTGCATATGGAGTATATAGTGATAAGGACGTAGGGACGTCCTACCTTTCCCATCTCTTACCCGTTACTCCTCCTACACCACTGAATGCATGTAATAACTTGCATGGCATGTTGATTACATATTTTAATTGTGCACCTCCATTTTTAGATTTATCAAGTAAGTGAGCATTGCTCACGTTTTTTTCTAACTTATTTGTCATTTTTAAATCGGGTTTAGTTACTTCTCTTGTATATAAAAAGAATGGTCTTTCATTGGAATGCGTCCTTTTTACTGTCCATAAAGGAAATTATACATGAGTACCTGTTCCAAGACCAACTTTTATGTCATTATCTAGAAGCTGTTTAACATCACATGTCCCACTCCGTATTCTGAAAATTTGAATAGAAAAGAAGTGTAAACAGATAATATATCAATGAGACAAAGGACTTCCAATGAAAATATTATCCATGTTATCTAAACACTAACTACAATGCCCTAATGTCATATTCTTGATGCATTTAAAGCTGGGATAGTAACAAAAATTGTGATTACAGTTACTTTAGGTAGTTCAATCTACTGTTCCCGCCATAGACTGCAGAAATTACCAATGCTTTATTCACCAACACTTTACACCTCCATAAATTTTAAAAGATCTCTAATCACGAATCATACTAGGGGTATGAACACTATTATGATGACAAACAATGGACTTATTACTGTCTATATGATACATACGTAAGTCTGTACATAAGCTTCAATTCGTGTATACATACCGTCCAAAAAGAGTAAAGCGGTAAATCAAATAATAGTATTCCAGAATATTGTGGTTCAATTGTTTTATAAAATGATAATATTTGGCTAATTCGTCAGACTCTAATCAGCAGTGTTATAAACTACACCTGAAATGCTGAAACTGACGATGCGTGAGAATAAGGACAATGTGAAATGCTGAAACTTACGATTTGTTTGAATAAAGACAATGCGAAATGCTGAACTTTACGATGCGTTAGAATTAGGACAATGTGAAATGCTAAACTTACGATGTGTTAAAACTAGGGCAATGTGAAATGCTGAAATTTCAGATGAGTTGAATTTAGACAATGTGTAATGCTGAATTTTACGATGCGTTAGTTTAAGAACAATGTGAATGTTGAAACTTACGATGTGTTAGAATTAGGACAATGTGAAATGCCACTTCCTCTAGATTTCACCACACTCCTCTCAGCATCAGACAAGTAAATTCCATGGGCAAGAATTGTCTGAAAGAAAAGATAAAAATGGAACAAATAAGCTTGGAAATGAGTGCAAATATATCAACACTTGGTCCCAAAAAATCGTATGAGTAAAATTCGTCGTAAGTTATGACGTCACAACACTTTTACTTACTATGACGTCATAGCTTACGACTAAATTTACACTTACGATTTTTTGTGAAAAGGACCACTGTAGTTTTAATAACAAACACTTTCTCTCACCATTTTTTTAGTGTTTCTCTGATCACATACAAGACATTATAGGGGCATTTACATTCTAACGTTCACAAGAATGGACTTATCATTATCTACATGATACATATATGAATCTGTACACAAGTTTCAAACTGTTTATATCGTCCCAAATGAAATACTAGTACACAAATATACTCAAATTTATTGTGGTTCCGTTCTTCCACGATACGTGACGTGATACTATGCAATTTAACAGATTGTAATTTTTAACATTTTGTTTTAAACTGTCAAAGATGTATATCAAATAAATAACCATATGTTTCGTTTCTCATAGTATCAAATAAATTACCATAAGTTCCATTTCTCAAATGATATAATGAGAAATGAGGCATATGCTTATTCATTTAATGAACTAATAAATTGACCAAGATCTAAGTAGGGAAATCCTTAACCCAAGATATTCCTTTCAAATTCAAATGCAAATTCGTTGAAGAAGCAAATACTTTGAGGAACGAAATATAAGATGCTGGTGTAATCTTTTGATTATGTTGTGTATGTTTGTAGGTTTTTTAAAATTATTATTTAAATGTTGAATATAGGTTTTTACATTGCAAATTCCTATGTCAATGTCCTAAGTCTTGTATGTAGATGATTCGCACCAGCACTTTGTTTATCACTAATAAAATATTGAATTCGGTTTAAATGCCTTCTGACCTAAAACCGTGAGTGAACCTTCTTTAACTCCTTCTATCTAACTTAATTAAAACATTATACATATTTTAAGCTTGTAATTGAGTGATTATAGATGCCGAACCATTAATGAGTTCCAATAACACGATGACAATCTATAATTACAATACCTTTTTGCCTAACAAGCTTGCTTGATCATATACATCAACGTAATGTTTGTTATCGGGATACAGTTCACCAATCCATTTAATTTCACCTTTGGTCTCACTTATATGAGTCTGAATAAATGAGATCTTGAGGTTATGTCTATTTACATTTGAACAATTTATTCAAAGATGAAACTTTCTTTAAAATACTGCACTCAGATACTGAGGGAAAAAAATCAATTAACAATTCAGATCATTGAATCTCAGTGATACTAAACTAAAATTTGAATCTTATACGGAAATAAAGAAAAAAAAATGTGTTTTTAAAAATAAACCTATCAATACATCAAACAATTGCGACACTAAGGCATTCTCTTATGGACAAATATTACCTCTTTGTCGTTTATAATAGTTATCGTAATAATGATTGAAGATACGAATATATTTCTAAATTAAAATCAGTACCAGTGTGTACGGTTTTGTTTGCTTATATTACTGTCCTTCTTAACAGAAGTGATTATGCTTGCTCATTAACACATACGGTCACTAATAAAATTATCTCATCAGAACCTTTAAATTATAACTCATGGAGAGTATATATAAAATCTCTGTCTCTTCCAAAAAGAGATATTTAGAATAATATGTGCTATAGTATTGTAGTTTTGTTAGTAAGATTACATTGTTGAACTCACTTGTATATGAATATCCTTCTCTCGAGCTAAACTTGCCAGATCTTTCATCAACTGATGGTCACATGATACTGCAAATCTTGGCGTTATCACCGGCTGTATCCGTGAGTTCTGTTAATCAAACGATTATCGGTGCAATAAGTTCAATAAGCATATTTTACACTAAACTGGTAGTTTTTTGGTTCGACCTGACGTTGGGCAAAATGCATTATTTATCACTCAAATTATGAAGCATTTCATATTACAATTGTATATATCATTTTAAAAGAAAAGCAGAGGACGCTTACCCTACCGGTGCACTTGGTCCATGCTCCAAGTTTTCAGTGGAGTCCGAGTTGCTCATTTACTTCCTCAAAAACTTCCTCCAAAACAATTTCAACCGATTAAATCGCGTTTGATTTAATATTTGAGGAGGTTATTTGTTTGTGATGTGTGTAATTAAAAAAAATTTATGTTCTTTGATGTGTGTGTTTTTTTTCCATGTCTGATCTTTGTCCCTGTATTATATTCTTTTGATTTCCGCTAGAATCTTGGTTCCCTTGATTACTCCTTAAACAATATTATGTTTAACACACACAGCCTGAAAATAATTTCTTTAATTTACATCAAAATATTTTCTATATGAACCATCTCTTGCATGATTTTTTAATTAGAATAATACTACGCTGTTACATTAGACATAACACGGTGCACTTACCTTCCTATTAAGTACCTCATCAACGAACCTATAAAAAGTAGGAAATGAAGAATGTATGGGGAAAGCTTATTATTCAAACTGAGCAGGGTGTATAAGTATGGGTTTTTTTTTAGTGTTGTTCACTAAATTTGAATAAATTATGTCAACCTTTTGTTGTTGATACTATTAAATTAAATATGAATTATACACATCACAAAGAATGTCATATCATATATTTTTGTGTTGTATGAGACAGTGGCAAAGACACGTATTTACGGATGAACTCAAAGAAAACACACAACACTTATCAATGATATAATCATTTACTGAAATTAAAAATAGTTTCTCAACCTTCAAAATAAGTCTGTTTATCAAATGACATATTGACTTTGAAAATATTTTGATATATTGCACCTACTTGCTCCTTTATCTGACCTACCTTTTTGTTTCATTTAAGGATTCCTCTGCAGATTTTTCAACATAGTAAGCCGGACTGTTTTGGCACATATTAACTTTCCCTATTAGCGCTCTCTGGCCATATTTTTCTGAATAAAGTATTAAATACCGGTATAGTTATAGAATAAGGATAGACGAAACAAAAAGTATGAAGGAATCGTACACGGAGAGATGTAACGCTAGTGACATATCTTATCAAAAACTTCAAAGTTGTCTTTTTGTCGGCGATTAAACAGCCAATACCAGTATTGTCATAAGCACATTAGTCATTTTTACAGTTATGACAGTAGCCCGTTGTCTTTGACCAGGTGTGTTTTCGAAGTACATACGCGTACACCTACCTTAACATAATAGGTTACCGTATATAAATTTAGAAAACACTAATGTACTTATGCACAGAACCATTATATAAAAATACAAAAACGTACCAGGCAACAAGAGCAAAGGGAAAACGTGTTAAAACTAAGTTACAAATAATGTATCCATTGAATATTAAATGTTTGCATGTGAAAGAATAAAATGAAGGTAAAGCAGTTCTATGTTCAATAAAACAATGAGACAAGCTACAAAGTCCTTAACCAAAATAATTGGTTATAAAATCAGTACAAAATAAACAATTATCAAAAGCATGCCTTGCATGTTAAAATATGTCTGTGACTGTATAGTTATGTAACAGGACATTTATTGACATGGAAGGGTGAATGATCGTTTTCGCTAGAGAAAATACCTATCCGTTTTACTGTTTGTGATCTACCAGCCTTCAATTCATTCAACTTTTTTAAAGTATCGATTAAAACAAGATCAAACCACACATATTACTATAAGACCTCATGTTTGACATGCCAGAAATGTAAAAAAAAAAAAACTAGGTAATGGTGAACCAACGGATGTGTTTCTGCTTACCAACTGTGTCACACAGCTGCACACAAGCATCTGTGTGTATTGTTCCATAGTAACATGCTGTTGTTGTACCATTTCGTAACACTCTTCTCTGAAATGGAATAAAGTTGAAATATAAATAAACATGTTTATACAATTAATTGGTATCACCCAACTTAAATAATGTTTCCCTAATTGTTTTCTAATTTAATGGACAACGAGAAATGATAAAATGAATAATTGTGATTGACGATAATGTTAGGATCAAATACCCTCTTTGTCACCCAAACTCCTTTCTTATCTATGTCAACTCCGTGGTCTATTTTCAACAGACACTTGTTCTTATTAATTTCATTTGAAATCAAGCAAACCTTTCAGAAATATCACAGAATTACAGTACTTTCATTGACAGTATAAACTTTTTTATCCACATCCCACAGCATTGTATACTCAATGCCATCTATACCTGTTCCGTAGTTAAGTCCTCCATTTTTTACTTACCACAGCTCGGTCGTATACATGTTCTGCAAATTTCGGATCTTTGAACTTAGCTTCTGTTGGAAATGTATACTTCTCCAGCCATTCCAAAAGGCCCAAATCTAATCCTTTGCCACAATTTGGATATTGTGGGGCGTGAATATGTGTATCTACAAAACCGGGTATCACAAACTGACTGCAAAAATATACACATATATTGTATAATACAGAAAGATATCCAAAACGATGTGTTACAAAAATTCGGGTAAAGAGATATTCGAAGGTATTACAAAAATGTGTGCTGCTTGAAATTAAACTTAAATTTGCAAAGGCTTTTGTTTCAGGGTACATTTTCCTAATAGAAAAAATTATATATATGAGAAAAATATCTTTAGGATAAACACGGGCTGTACTCATCAAAATAAATTAAGAATTTGAAATAATTGCGAAATATATTATCATGAAGAAACAATCAATGCATTTTGTTTTCAAACACAGACTTTTCAGAGAAAATAACTGGTTCTACTCTCATCAAATTAATCAAATTCTATTTTGTGAACAGACATTGTATTTACTAACCCTCTAGAGAGATCTGTAATTGTCACGTTATTTCTACCACCACAGGGTTCAAGGTTTTTGTCCAACTGGTCCGCATGGTCAAAGAATATAATCTACAAATGTAAAATGATTTAATAATCATGAAGATATCTCAACTTTATGGATGATACTAGTCACACTTAACACACTATTTATAAAGGGTTATTTGTTTAACTACTACATATTTTAATATAAAGAGCGTCGCACTGCGCAGCATGTCGAACTCTGTTCACCTGGGACAAGTGTGGACACAATACTAGCTTTTGACACACTTTAACATAGGGACTATCAGTTCATTATGTACACCACAATTGATTTGCACAAACCATTCCCTTCGATCCCTATAACTTGAAGAAAAACATACGGGATCTCAATCTGATAGAAAAAAAAACAGACATGGATTTTCATAAGGAATCCAATAAAACACATTTTCAAAAAGCGACCAAAAACAAAACAAAACATTTTTTTGGGGGGTGTGATTCATTTGTCCCGTATGACGCGAAAATGCTAAGCGATGTCTGAAATCTTATTGAAAAAAGCAATCAGAGGTTTTTATAATGAATCAAATGAAAAAAAATTCAAAATGGGAACAATAATAAAAAGGCCCAATTTCTCCAAAATGGGTTATGGTAAGTCTATCCTGTCAAAACTTTAAAACAGAATTTAAAAAAGGAACACGTTGACATCAATCCGATTACACATTTTATCAACTCTAATGCTAACACATTCCCCCCTTTTTAGCCCTTATTTTCAAAAGGGATGGCCCAAACCCACCCACCCCCCCCCCAAAAAAAAAAACAAAAACAAAAAACAAACTATAAGGCCCTAAGCGATGTCCATAGAAATAAATTGTACAGATACCCACTTATGATTGATGTCCTAACTAATATGATAAAATACCTTAAAAGACTTAAAAGAATGCATAATTATAAACTTATGAAGGTTAAAATTCCAGGATGAGTAATATGTTCTCACTATTAAGTAGCAGTCTTGGTAAGAATTATGCAAAATCTGAAAAATGTGATACACCCCAAAAAAGGCTACATATTTTTATTTTTATAATTAAGTTGTTTTATGGATCTATACTATGAAATGTTTAATTATTCATTCAAATTTGCCTGCTCTTAGGGGATAATCCACATTGAAAATCCTGTAGATTCTATTGTATTTGAGTGCCATTTACAGAGTTATCTCCCTTAATTTTGAAATCTACAGTGCATTCTAATAATTTTTATCTCCTAAGAGCACGGGTTATATGAAAAACCACATGTTAATTTCTGTTTACTATGACATTTCAAACAAAATATCAAAAATAAAAATATGTAGACTTTTTACCCATGAATCACATTTTGCATGATCCTTAGCTGGAGTTTTACTTAAACTTTATCCACCTAGCAAACCAACAATATCAGCATCGAAACCAAATCTAAACAAATTGGTTAAAATAAATTACAAACCAGTCACCGCTTTTTTTATCGACTTTCTATCTTAAATATTTGATCATTTGTATGACTTAAATTATGTTAACAATTAATTTGCATATTTTACTTAATTGTGTATGGTTCATTCGGTTCTCTAAGGTTGCATGTGATTTGCAATGAGGTATATGTTCTTGTGTTAGATTAATACACCGTGTAAATGTGAAGTTCTCTTTATTATACACATTGACACATTTACACAGCTTATTAACCAACGTCTAGTGCCTGTAGTTACCAGTTCAACTTGTCATTAATCTTAATTAGTAATTAGTAATAAAATATCTTCATCAAATTACTAAAATTAATTATGTAATTTATTGAGGTGATCGTAAATAAAAGAAAGTTAACGGACGCAAGCGTTGACAACGACGACTACTGGATGATACAAGTGTACCATTATACGACTGGAAAAAAAACTGCGGTCCTACAATGAATATCAGTTAACGACAAGATTTCATGAGGCGAAGTTTCCCTTATCACCGGATTTGTTTTCAATTTTTGTAAAATTGTTTTTATAAAAAATGACCTTTTACCCGTATAAAATTGGTTTGACTGAGAGATATGTTTTTATACACATACCTATATAAAATACACTTACTGAGAGCTGGTAACAAGAAATACATGGAAGAACGGTCAATTTCAATAAATATATACTTTCAATGGGGTCAAAAGAAGGTATAAAAATCATTTAAGTCGCCTTTGAGTTGGTACAATTTGACATACCTTACCGTCTGAAACACCTATAGAAAAATTCTCAAGTATAACCAATGGTTCTGTATCTGTAGAATGTGCAAATGTTCCACAAATCACGAACATTATCTTCTCAATCTAAATTTAGCCAGATTCACATATATCGATCTGTAATGTAAATATTGCCCGAGTGATCTGTCGGTAATAATTTGTCCATAAATGGGGTCAGTAAGGTATTAAAACACTCGCTGATTAATTACATGTGGTATACACAATTATACGGTACACTAATTATTACACACACTAGAAGTTAAATGTGTAAATATAAATTGCTACATTTATACGCTGAGAGGCTTTGCAACGTACAGTCAAGTCTTCCACATTGAGCGCTCCAGAGATTTTGAAAAGGGAGATTTGAATAATAACAGGACTATTTTATTGTTCCAAAAAGGTCCCAGTGAGGGGAATCTAAATGCATGCAATATATGCACCACACATGATATGAAACATACCAGTATTCCAAAAACGGTTTTCAGGCTATCAATTGTTTACTCATTTTTTTTCAAAGTTAACCAAACTTTTCTCACCTGGACCCGCTACTGCTATTGATGATTAAATCTAAAAATTTAGAGAAGTAAGAAATTGTTAATCCACTTACTAAGTTTTGCAGACATTCCACTTTATTTTTATGTGGCCCTTTTTTTGTCTTGTCATATTAAATTATCAAATTAATGAATTATTGAATCAAACATATAAACACTTACCTAAAGGATAATTGTAGGCGAACCCTCTAGCAACACTAAGTACTTGTATCTTCCTAGTAAACGAAATATTTTTCCCATAGATGTAATCTATCTACTTGTAGATTAAGCAATGATTTCCATTATATCTGATGTACCTACATGTATGAATGATATATACATGTAGTTAACTAGCAAAATATTTAGCAGTTCCCTACTTTTACTTGTGTTGTAATGAAATTGGTAGTAAATAATATACTCGTATGACATAGAGGAAACGTGTACAGTATATGTTTTCGAAATTGATAGTGTATGGGTATAGTATATAAACCTCTATAACTGCACGTCAACTGCTTATTGATAGAAACTTCAAGTTTTATTTTGCATGAATCAAATCACACTTTTCATACTATCGGATTACTCGTTACATAAGCGTACCCATCATTTTGACTAGCCAGCGTTATATAGGCTTACATGTCAGTTTTATTTCTACACAATAACATGTATAACTAAACACATTCTTACTATCTACCTTTTATTTCCCCCAGCGACCCATAGATACCTGTGGTATTTTTTTCGATAAGATGAAACACCTATTTAGTCGTCCTGAAGTTAGGATGAAAATTGCGACTCGTCTTTACTTATGATGGCTTCGAGAACACGACTTAGGACAGAGACGAATCCTATGCTAGTCTTAGGACACGTCTTATCCATAAGTTAACTTCGAGAAACCCACCCCAGTGCACAGAAAATGAAAGTTTTAAAAAACACCATAAATATTTCCACTAGTTTTTCTTTAGTCTCATTCTATTAATAAATTTTAAAGAAAGGGGCTCTATCAGATGAAGGATTTTATTACTTGGAATATACGAACGGGTCAAATGTGCGACGGGAAAGAGTTTATGATGTATATAAAGGGTTTGAACTTAAGGATTCGTACAAAAAATTATAAATTATGGAAATTTTAAGAAAGGGGTGCTAACTGAATGGCATAAAAAGGGGGCACCTCGTTGATTTTCAAGTGATTTTCCTTCTAATCGACCAAAATTTTCAAGCATGAAGGGTAGGGCGCCCCAGGATCCGCTTCTGTAGAGGGATACGTTTTTGTGTATTAAGTCTAAACAATTCGTCATAGATCATACATGTTGATAGAGTGATTGATTTGACAGTATTGTACTTGATTTTTAAGTAATGAAATATGAGTCCGCAATAACAACTGTCATTATGTATACAAATCTTTTAGCATATTGTATCCTGAAAAAGTTAAATATGTTCTGTATTTTAAATGTATCAGTTATTGTATTTTTTCATTAATTTAAAAGCTATTAGGGTACGAATGTATGGTCTAAAAATTGTCATCCATCCATTTCATGCGTAATCGGATGGATGAAAATTTCCCAAATTTACATCCGTACACTAAAACCTAAAATCATGGCAAGCCAAAATGGACACAACTGAATATTTTGTAATATCACAAAATCATTTTCTAATATTACCAATTCATTCTGTAATATTAGAAAATATTTCATAATATTACAAAATTCAATTTGTAATATTGCAAATTCCTAAATCAATAATCATGTAGATTTTTTAATATTTTCAGGAATACCCGTTGACGAATGAATGAGTTATGGGTCCTGAAATGGATTTTTCCAGAATTTTACATTTACAACTTCTTCTCTAAAACTACTACATGGATTGAAACAAAACTTTGCATGAATGTTATGTAGAACACGTTTAACAATCTATGCGTGGGGGATTTTTGATCTTGAGAAAAACATGGCCACCGTTTCTAAAAATAGACCATAGGGATAAAATTGCAGAATTATGCAAATAACTCAAAAACAGTTGGGTTTAGCTAATATCTGGCAAAGGTGTAAAATTGTTCAGCAGGATGGGATTGACCTATGCTGAAATTTTCAGAAAGATCCGTTGGCGAATAAGTGAGTTACGGGTCCTGAAATAGATTTTTTTTTATCTTCTCTTCTGAGACAACTGTAACCAAACATGGCATGCATGTTTGTTAGGATGTCCTTAACAATATTTTATCTGTCGAAAACATGGCCACCACCACTAAAAATTGAGGACTTGTTGAAACTACTTGAAAACCAATGGGTTTAGCCAAATTTTCTAAGAGGAAAACTGATCAGCATGGTGAGACCGACCTATGCCGAAATTTTCATATAACGATCTGTTGCTCAGTGTTGGAATTATTGCCCTTGAAGAGTCAAAAATGGTTATGAGAGACTTATTTTAAAATATGAAAACTGTCAAGAGTCCAGCTTTAGAAAGCTCTAAAGACTATTTTTGACCAGGTGAGCGATTCAGGCTCTCTAGAGCCTCTAGTTTGTATTTGGTCTCGTCATACGTTTTCTTCGCCCTCATCAATGACTCTTCAACACCAGATAAAGTTTCGGAGGTCTTTCTAGAATATTAGAGGATACTTCTAGTATTGGTCAATGTGCTAGGAACATTTTCCGAGGCAGTTCAGGAGAAGCCTTAATTGTATCATTTAAGTAACATTAGTTTAGGTTGTATTGGATCAATCGCCCTCCTCAGTCAAGAACTAACAATTTTGGAACATCTGTTTTTTTTTCGACGAATGGTCAGATTTCCTTGTGACACCATAGTCACTCCTGATTAGCTTATTATAACCGGGGATCTACATTTTCATTTGGGAGATCAGAAAAATGGTGATGCGAGAAAATTCATTCAATCACTCAAGGATCTTGGCTTATCCAACATTTAACTGGTCCTACACATAGCCATGGTTATATACACTTGATGTTTTAATTACTTGTAGTAAAGGATCACTCTACAATACACTCGAAGCAAGTTACTAGATGACCGAACACAGAATGGTACACAGACGAACTTTAGATGGCGAAACGTGAACGTCGCAAGGCTGAACGTAAAATGCGGAAGACAAACTTGACTGTCCATAGATTAATCAAGAAATCTAAATGTTTTGCTTAAATATAAGACAGATTTCTATTCTATCGTAATTGCTGAAGCTGGTAGTTACCAGAAACATTACAGACTCACCAATGTTCTAATGAGCAAAATACGTGAAACTATATTACTATCTCACGAAAGTGAGAAACAATTGTCAAATACCTTTTATGATTTCTCCATGGGAAAAATCGATACGATACGAAACAATCTCTCTATAACAAGTGATGGTGACAACTGTGGCGTTCTTCGAACTGATATGAAAATTCAAAGGAACTCCTCTGACAAAGTCCACCCCTACTTCCAACAGACGAAATTCGTAAGATAATTCAGAAAGAGTAATCAAGTAATCCAATATTCTAGCGGAAATCAAAAGAATGTAATCCAGGGACAAAGACCAGACATGGAAAACAGACAAACACAACAAAGAAAATAAAATAACTAAAATAATACATAAAAAAAGTAACAAAAGTAAATGAACAACTCGGACCCCACTAACAACTGGGAGCATGGACCAGGTGCACCGATATGGTAAGCGTCCGCTGCTTTTCAAGAAAAACCCACCGAGTTGCTCATAAAAAGTCAGGCCCGGGGTAGACGAAAGAGGAAAGGAAAACTATGACACGTTGAACAAATCAGTTTTCATGGTGCAGATGGATACACTGTAACAATTCATGAGTTCATGATGACGACCATAAAACTGCTTTAGTGATAACTTCAATCTTGTAGCAACGAAACCCTGTTCCAGAAGCCTAATTATGAGAAGTTTAGCGCGATACAAAAAGTCTGGGTATTTACGGCAAGCTCTGACATAACGTATGAGTGTGATATGAAAACTCCATACACAGGTGCTGAAGGGATGTTGCCACAGATGAAAGGAAAGTTGACAATACGGAATGAAAAGTCATCGCGTTTGTCATATGTTTGGTCAATAGTTTTCCTTTACCATCGATCCCTAGGTGTAGGTCAAGATATGACTGATTTTACAATGTCTGTAGTATCCTTTATCTCAAGTTCTTTGGGGGTAGATGCAATGTATCAAATCCCCGAAACTAGGATTGTTTAAAGATAATACGTCATCTATATAGCGAAAACTGAGATTAAAGGATTTAGCTAAACGATATACTTTCTTTCGGACCAGATCAGCTATAAAGTCAGCATCATAAGAGTGAAGGAATAGGTCAGCAAGTAGAGGAGCACAATTTGTTCTTATTGGAATGCCGACCTTTTGTTGAAAAACGCGTCCACAACACAGGACAAATATGTTGTCGATAAAAAAAATCCAGCATTTTAAAAACATCTTCTTCGGTATATTTGGAAAATAATTTGAATTATTTTTTTACAAAGTATGAGGAATCTGTACCAAGAAAGAACTACATAAATGTATCTAGGTGTACCGTCTTTTTTTGAGTAACAATGATGTATAATGCTTTTGAGTCGGTATTTTAATTGAGTATTGGGAATAGAAGTATAAAGAGTTGAAAAATCATAGGTTTTAATGCTATTATATTCTGATACTAATGTTGAATTGAGGGTTTCCAGAAGATTTTTCGAATTTTTCAAGATCCACATTGAAATAATACCACTACAGGAGTAACAACAGTTGTGGTAGGACTGGCGATCCTCGTTGGCAGCTGTGAGTATAGAAGTTAATAGTTTTGAAAGAGGTTTGGTGGTACATTTTGCAGATCCAGCTATGTAGCGTTATTTGTATGAATTCTTGTGGAGTTTAGGAATCCAGTACATAGATGGTAAATCTCAATCATCGTCTTTGGTAGAGAGACCTAAAGAGGATAACACAGACTTATGTTTTTCCACTATCTTTTCTTTGGAGAGTGTAATGGCAGTATATGCCTTACCACTGCTATTAATTTCTATGTTTACCTCTGATAATAAACATTGGATGTTATACGTTTAGCAGACAAAAACAATGTTGTTTTTGGCTTTTTCTGCTGGTACGACAACATATTTGTCATGTATAGTAGGCAATGTATTTTGCTACATCGGGGTCCTTGAAAACTGATATAGCATTGACACTAATTGATCAACTTAAAACTTTCATACATCTCAAAATTAAATACCTCACGGTCTTTATCTACTCTGACGGAGAATCAATGTCTTCTTGTCCTCGTTTTATCTATTTTCTTGCATAGTCCTCTACGGCATCCATAAGAATTTTAAAGTTATAATTCCAATTTATTGAGCGTGGTTGACGGTATTTGGGACCTTCAGAAAAGACTTTACGAAGAGATTCGTTTTCAATGATGCTTAAATTTCCTTAACGACGTGACCCGAAGGACCATATTTGAATGTAGACTTTTTGCAAGAACAGTAAGGTGGTATAGCCTTGAAATCTTCAGTCTCGAGGTGGTTCTGCAATAGCCTTTTATAATTGAAAATTTTGGATGCAATAGGTGAAAAAGTAATCAAGGGAACCAAGGTTGTAGCGGTAATCAAAAATGTAATCCAGGGACAAAGACCAGACATGGAAAAAAGACAAACACAACAAAGAACATAAAGTAACTAAATTATACACAAAAAGTAACAAAAGCAAATGAGCAACTCGGACTCCACTAAGACTGGGAGCATGGACCAGGTGCACCGGTAGGGTAAGCGTCCTCTGCTTTTCTAGAAACACCCGCCGAGTTGCTCATAAAAAGTCATGTCCACTGTAGACGAAAGAGGAAAGGAAAACTATGACACGTTGAACAAATCAGTTTACATTGCGCAGATGGATACACTGTAACGATCCACGAATTCATGATGACGACCATAAAACTTTTGTGGTGATGACTTCAATCTTGTAGCAACATAACCCTGCTCCAGAAGCCTATTTGTTAGAATTCTAGCGCGATACAAAAAGTCTGCGTAGTCTCAGCAACCTCTAGCATAACGTATGAGTTGTGATATGAACACACTCCATACACAAGTGCTGAAGAGATGTTGCCACAGATGAAAGGAAAGTTGACAATACGGAATGAAAAGTCAGCGCGTTTGTCATAGTTTGGTCATTAGTTTTCCTTTACCATCGATCACTAGGCGTAGGTCAAGATATGAGACTGACTTCACAGTGTCGTTAGTTCTTTGGGGTAGATACGATGTATCAAATCCCCGAAATTAGGATTGTTTAAAGATAATACGTCATCTATATAGCAGAAACTGAGATTGAAGGATTGAAGCATCATTAAAGTCTTGTGAGTTTAGACAGCATCGTCCACTACATAACAGGGATTGTCTCATTCATTGATCAAGTTAATTGTTCCTGAATCGTTTAAGGAGGCTATTGTGCGTCCGCTTTTGAAAAAAAACAGGCTTAGATTAAAATATATTGAAAAACTACCGTCCTGTGTTGAACCTATTAATCATTTATCATTTCAAAGATCCTTAAAATGGTTTATGCATCAAGTATTGAAAGTCATCTTCATCAGAATTCTCTTCTAGATAATTTACAATCGGCCTAACCTACCGGCCATTTGACTCAAATAGCACTTTTGCGAATTCATCAATTCACTAAATAACAATTGTTGTGTAGTCTAAGTGAATTAAGATCTTCTAGCAGCTTTTGACGTAATAGGCCATACAATTCTTTTCAAACGTTTAGAGTATTCTTATGAATTGAACAGACCTGTGCAAGTTTGGATTAAATCATATCTAACAAAAAGATCTCAGCGCATTTCTATTGGGAACGTTGCGTCCGGGGTTCCACAAGGGTCCGTACTAGGTCTTCCACTGTACCGTCTTTTTTCGAAACCGGTTGGTGAGATATGTCAACAACATGATATGAATTATTACTGCTATGCAGATGACACACAGGTATATCTATCCGTTGAAACTCGAAACCAATTGCACGAGCTCGAATTGTGTATGCATCCAAACATCGGGTAAAAGATTTATCTAACTGTCAGCTTTCTTCCGACGGAACCGTTGTCAGCATTGTTTCCATTGTAAGAAATCTTGGTGTGTTTTCTGATACAACACCTAGCATGGACAAGCAAGTCAGTTCCCTCTTGAAATCAAGCTTTCATGAGACCAGGAACAATGGACGTATTCGCAACTACATTACAAAGGATGTTTGTAAGATCTTAGTTCAATTATTAGTGACATCTCGATTAGACAATGGAAATGCGATTTTGTATGGTCTACCCGCCAATCTTATCAACAAGTTATAGGACCCCAACACGGTTGATATCAAGAACTAAGGAACATGATCATATAACACCGACACTTATTTCTCTCCTATTTCTCACCATTGGCTGCCAGTACATTATCGGTGTATAAGAATCTTATTTGTGTATCTATCTCGTCATGACGATGCACCCATCTATTTATAAAAACTTGGCAGCTACTATCAACCAACACGTTCTTCACGATCAGAGAACAGTGCATTGATTGAACTGCCTCGTGTTAGAACTAAGACGTAATCGAAAAGGCAGCGGTCACATTTTGGAATAATCTGTCTGGTTCGTTGAGGAAAGAGAATCTCTGTCGCGTTTCAAAAAGAATGCGACAACTCATCTTTTTAGATTCCTAACCTTTTTTTCCTGGTTTCTTTTAAATTGATGATTACATGCTTTTCTTATTCTTACATGATCATTGTATTTTAGCTCATATGGCCGAAAGGGACATGTGAGCTATTGCCATCACTTGGCGTCCGCCGTCGTTAACAATAATTTTTAATCGACAACATATTTGTCCAGTGTGGTGGACGTGTTTTTCAACAAACGGTCGGCATTCCAATGGGAACAAATTGTGCTCCTTTACTTGCTGACCTATTCCTTCACTTTTATGTTTGTTTGTTTGTTTGTTGGGGTTTAACGTCCGAGCAGCAATATTTCAGCTATATTCAGACAATGAACATGAAATGGATGATAAAATGAACATGAAATGAAAAAAAAGGATGGGTCACAAGGATAATAGGGTCGACAAATTTTGATTGCCACTGGAAAAAGGGGGATGGGTAAGGTCGGGCAATTTAGCCTCCTGTGGCGGAGCGCAAAGGTTCCTACTCCTATCGAATACCACAGCAGGGTTCTTTAACGTGCGAGGAACGTGGTATCTTTCCCAACACGGCGCACCACTATGGTTTACAGTCAGGTTTTCCGTATTATAGCCTGACAACCCCAGCATGTAACACGCCAGGGGTACCCCATTCCACCACCTGGGGCACACATCCCAGTTGCTCTGTGGGCAGAGCGCCTAGCCCCCGGCTAGGTTTCTGAGCACTATGTAGTCGCCTTTTACGACAAGCTTAGCGCTGCTGCAGGCCTATTCTTTTAACACCCGGACCTGCACGGGGCTTCACTTTTGTGAGGCTGACTTTATAGCTGATTTGATTAGAAAGAAAGAATATCGTTTGGCTAGATCCTTCAATCTCAGTTTCCGCTATATAGATGACGTATTATCTTTAAACAATCCTAATTTCGGGGATTTGATATATCGCATCTATCCAAAAGAACTTGAGATAAATGATACTACAGACACTGTGAAGTCAGCCTCATATCTTGACCTACACTTAGAAATCGATGGTAAAGGAAAACTACTGACCAAACTTTACGACAAACGTGATGACTTTTCATTCAGAATTGTCAACTTTCCTTTCATCTGTGGCAACATCCCTTCGGCTCCTGCGTATGGAGTGTTCATATCACAACTCATACGTTATGCCAGAGCTTGCCGAAACTACGCAGACTTTTTGTATCAGGCTAGAACTCCAACAAATAGGCTTCTGGAACAGGGTTATGTTACTACAAGATTGAAGTCATCACTTCAGAAGTTTTATGGTCGTCATCATGAACTCGTGGATCGTTATGGTGTATCCATCAGCACCATGAAAACTTATTTATTCAACGGGTCATAGTTTTCCTTTCCTCGTTTGTATACCCCGGACTTGATTTTTTATGAGCAACTCAGCGGGTGTTTCTAGAAAAGCAGAGGACGCTTACCCTACCGGTGCACCTGGTCCATGCTCCCAGTTTTTAGTGGAGTCCGAGTTGCTCATTTACTTTTGTTACTTTGTATGTATGATTTTAGTTACTTTATGTTCTTCGTTGTGTATGTCTTTTTTCCATGTCTGGTCTTTGTCCCTGGATTACATTCTTTTGATTACCGCTATAACATTGGTTCTCTTGATTACTCTTTCAAAAGTCTTCTCCCCTGTTACTACTGGACCAATTAAAATCAAACTTGGTATGAGTGTTCCTTAAGGTATTATCCTGCGAAGAACTGATGTTGGGATTTTCGATCCGTCCAAACAACTTAAAAATAGAACATCAGTGTCAGTCAGAATTTGTTTTCATATATCTTCATAATCATTAGGTTTATCCAAATGCTGACGTGGTAGAAGTGTTTAACATGATGAGACCTATCTGTGGTCAAATGGGATGTAGGAGCTCTTCAATTTTACTTGCTAGTGCATTACTATATAGTTTATGGTCATTGTAGGGGGATTGTCAATTCATTTCTCTTAGACATACAACACACACGTATTAAAGCAACATAGAATGCTATGCAAGGATGCATATACATATATTTACAAGTCGTTGATACATTGAAACTCTGGAATCGATGCAAGGGCGCAAATTTGCGACCTGGTCGCTATAGCTTTCATTAACCGATACCATCAGTGGTTGTCCTATCGAAAACGCTATACAGTTATTCATCATGTGCTATTTTCCATGCTCGAGATTTACGTACGGGGAAGTATTACTCGGTTAATGAAAGCTATATTTCAATGTAGCCTAGTTGGCCGAGTGGTCTAGAGCAGTGGCGGAATTCAAATAGATGTCAGAGCAGAGAAGGGATAAGAATCCTGCCGAAGAAGCAACCAAATGTGCTTTGCAAATTTGCATCGCATCGATTCCAGAGTTTTGATGTAGCTTACATGTACATTTATGTATGTATAATAATGTAAAGTATTAGAGAAGCGCTATATAAAAACCATGTAATTATTATAATATGTAGAAATGTACAATTCGTTGTTGCTGATATATCTCCTATTTCTTCATTACGCATGCGTTTATTCTATGGCATTGCATTTCAGTATCGATTTAAATCCCTATACATATTGTATCTCAAATGAAATCTTGGAGGTTATTATTTTTGCATGCATATGCTTGTGAAAGGGGATAATTCAACGTAAGGGTTTAACATGCGAGGTAATTTGCAGTACTTGCATATTTTTTGCAGAAAAAAACAACGTTATATTCTGTATTTAATACTTGCTTTAATGAAACAAATGTATAATATCTATCAAAACACAACAAATATATGTATTTATGCATGCTAACAATGCAACAAACAATATTTTTTTTATTCTTGTAAACGATATCATGATAACCTAGTCTAATTATGCCGTCTTCAGAGGGTATTTTTCATTTCCTTGGTCGCCTTGCTGGGACGTCAGATTAAATTAAGCCCAAATAAAGCAAACGTCATGATTATCTGGAGTGGCGGTAGTTAGTTAAAATGGACACATAATTTGTGAATGTTGAGAAAGGTTAAAAGGTTATTGTGGTCCTACATTCAGCGAGCATTGTTACTGTCACAAATTATTGGGTCATTTTAAGTACACACGAGAAGGATTTTTGGGTATAAGATATCTAAATACCAAAAGATCTCACATTACACGACAAGTGGTGAAGCCAAACTTCCAAAATAGTGTATAAAAATCGCATTCATGAAAACGATTTTACATCAAACTTTTGTTAAAATGACGTAATACAAGTCTAAAAAAAGGTAAAAACCGATGTAGAATAAGACCTCCACACAAATTTCTTTATTGACCAATAAGCAAGGCGTACAATGTTTTGCTATGAGCGACAAAATAATGCAGAACCAAAACAAGGTAGAACTATTTGATCTATATAGAAACCGATCATTCAAATTTAAATCTACAGATTAGTACTATACAATCATATGGCATTTCAGCCAATGGTCAATATATACACTTTTCTACACTTTTCTCCCGGTTTGTTTATTGAGAAAACAAAAATAGGCATGGTAAGAGAGACAGTTGTTATGTTTTGCGATGAAAATGTAACAAGCAATATTTACAGTTTAGATAAAATTACAACACCAGATAATAACTAAATATATAATCAATTGCACATTTTTAACCGTTTATTATGATCGACCGTGCAACATTTTTTAATCATATTAAGCGAATAAAAAGGTAATGTAAAACGAAGCAATTTAAAACGAATGAGACACCTCGGTTTAAACTTTGATTGTATCAGTAAACAATTTCTCGTATAAAGCCTTCTCAGTTTCATAAAAAAACTAACATTTTAAACTTAATAAAACAACTACAGATATAAAAAGTCTAAGTATACCAAATTTAATTGGTTCAGTGTGGCAGTTACTGCCACTATGTCCTCCACCATCGGTATTTTCTTTGTCAGTATATATATCAACACCCGTCAGATCAAAACCAATCTCACCCCGTTTATCAGTTGGGCCAGTAACGTCAATGCCTCCATCTGAAATAGGAAATTGATTTCTTAACATATAGTTAGCTTACCAGACTCGCTCTGACCTTTTCTATTTCTACTTAAAAATCTGTCGTTTTCCAGTTTATACTTTGCATATTTTTAAGTACATAATGCATATGATAACCATAAAACATTGACTTTAATGTGTATTGAAACAAATGATAGTCATGTGACACTCAATTGATCTTCTATAGTATTTTTATATATGTATAATTTACCACTGTTATCTATGCAGCGTATTGAAAATAATATACTAACGTTTTTGTTGTTGCGAAGAATACTAGAATGCATCCTTCACATATATCAATATAATACAATGAATTCAAAAATACCAATCATATTAAATATTGCTTAGGTATACTGTACACCAGTTCATTAGAAATGGAGTTGTCTCCCTTTGTCTATCCGCCCCGTCTTTCTCCTATCAGAACCAGAATTTTTATTTTTATCCATACAGATGTACATAAAAACATACATGAAATATGTAACTATTGTTTGCAAACTTGTTGCGTGATTTGTATGTCCTCAAGTGTCCTTTAATTAAGACAAATATAAATATTATTATTATTATTATTATTATTATTATTATTATTATTATTATTATTACCATTATACAGTTACTCTAAAATGTGTACATATAATTTATTTTTATGTTACTTGAGTATATAGGGGCAAATATTTCGCTGTACCTTTGTATAATGTTGTTTTGGGACCAGCTGCAGTCTGTCGTTAGGTATGAGGGTTTCTTTGTCGTTCATTGAAGACCCATGGGAGGCATTGGGCTGGTGGAGTTGTTGTCTCTTTGACATATTCACCACAACTATTCTCGTTATATATATATATATATACTCAGCCATAAATTTTCAATGGTATCTGCATTTAGTAATACTTTCCATCTTATGTAACGCAAAATTATGCATGTTCAGTACCAATATTAAATTAGCAAATAACTATCAATCCCATGAGCGAATCCAAATTTTGAAAAGGATAGTTCCAGTTAAAAGGAATCCCGGCTATTATCGGACCATTTTCCCGAGTGACAAACTAAGACTGGTTAGTCAGTAACTGTTTCTGAACAAGAAATAAAACTGAATTCGATGTTTTTTTCTTTACATGCATGAATCACCTTCTGTCTGCTTTTCAGAAAGACTGCTACTTAAAGTATTAACTCTGCAATTCAAACATTTTTATAGCTACTTAAAAAGTTTAAAATGCAGAATTAAAACTCTTATATAACAAATAATGCATTTAAACATTTAAAAACAGGTTACTAATATATTGACAACGCAAAAGCAAAAGAAAATGCGAATAAAAATTCTATACTTACTAGGACATATGTTACATAAATGGGCACACGTTTCTGGGGCATTACTGTACACATAACATTTTTGCTCGTCATAATATGGAGGTTTGCAATAGTAAGGGTCTTTTTTCACAGTACAATTCACTGAAAAAAAGCAAAATTCTATATATAACGAAGCTTGTTCTAGGAATTGACTAATGGGGGAATGGCAGTTTTCTTTCAAATAGCTTAGCAATAAAATGCAGATATATTAGAATCGGGGACAATGGTTTAGATCAAGCTCGTGGTAAAACTATTTTTCATACTAGTTTATTGTTTTAATTATTGGTGTATTCGGGCCTTTTTACAATAATGGTAGTTTAATTTGGTTTGATAAGCACTTATATTGATATTAAGATGATCGTAAGATATTTTTCAAAGATTTCATCAAGCGCAAAACATTTTTGTGGTCTGGAAAAACATAAGTAATTGAGACCAAACACCATTAGCCACCATTAGAACATGATGTCTCTTCTTATATAATAGTCAATGCATACGTATGAATGAACTTATCTTGCTTTGTCAATGCATATTGATTTTAGAACAAGGCTACATATGTAAGAGATTTTCAAAAATAAGGAATCTTTTAAAAAGAAAATATGAGAAAACGTAACTATTGGAAACTTTTATGATAGAAAAATTATATTTGAACAGTTGATTACTTTTCATACTTACATGCGCAGTCGGGTAGACTGTAGCCAGCTTGGCAAGAACATGTACATGTTTTGGGATCAAGTGTTCCTCCATTTAAACAGACAAGGTTACAATCTATGAATTCACAAAAGGACAATAAGTAGTCGCAGAGTTAAATGATTATTACTAAGTGTATCTTGTAAAATATAAATACCTTATGAAAAAAAATTGATATTCTAAACTCAACGAATAATTTATCGTGTTTCAATATATTGGAGATCATTTGATGAAAAACTGAATGAGTTAAATTCATCTTTCCGAATATTCAGCCGCAAAGAGGCATATACTATATACTATATTGGTATAGTGCTTGTAATTTGCATGATGATTAAATATAGCTGCTCGAACAATGCATGTATTGTACACAGAGTTATCATTAAGAGTTAAGAAAACGTTTGAAGTTCTAAGAGATAGGATATTGAAACTGCAGCTTACAAAGTCTACGCTTATAAATACTGGCCATAATAGAAAAAAAGGACCTTAAGCAACGTGTCTAACCCACAACGCAGGTTTTACTGCTTTAAAGCCGAAGTTTCGGTTTTTCCAATGCCGGTTTTTGTTAATTTCCGGATGATGATTTACTATTAAGTGAATGAAAATTAATCCCTCAAGTAACAATATGATCAATCTTTTACCATCTGTTTGTTTTCGTTTTCAGAGGTACAAATGCACCGATTGCTCAATCATTCGTGAAAAAAACCAAATGTATTAACAAATCAAAATTTGCCCCATGTCTGCTGTTTCACCTAAAGACAGTTGGCCTGTCAGAAAATTCAATGTGTATAATACACTCCTATACTCTCCATGAAGGTTGTAGAATTCTCAGATTTCCGAAGGTGCTCTCATGTTCGCGATTATTTACCGAATTTTAATATGACGCCGGGTTCAGACGGTTGAAACGGTATCACTTTTATACCAAAATTTGGTAAATTAGATAAATTACAAGTGTTTAAAATTATTTTATCAATGTATAATGTGCATTTTGACTCTCTCATCAGAACAATAGTTTTAAAGAAGTATTTGGTAGTAACAATTTATGATCATATTGTATACTTAGTTATTTATATTATAACAATTTTCTGTTATGATTATTTTTTATGAAAGGCATTTCAAGTTAAAAATAACAAGATATCAGATGCAAGGAGATTATTAAGAAAAGATAATTGCTTGAAATCTGAAGTTTTGCTGATTTTACTAAAAAAAATCCCACTTCACTCCAATTGGCGATTTTTTTTTGGGGGGGGATATTTCTGAAAAAATGTCAAGGAACATGGACAACTGTCGATGTGTATGGGAATACTTACATTTCTATCTTTTTTTTTTTTTGTTATACACAGTTCATGTGTGATAACACTAATTAAATGTGACTGTTGTGTTGCCGATGCACTCTTTGTTATAAAGATAGTGCCGCATGTACGACACAAATTTTCATCTTTATTGTACACATACCAATGTTGTATAAGTTCATTCTTTCTGCAGAAGGACTTTCTACAAATGTTACAGCTATACTATTTGTCGTCAGGACATTCTTTAGTACATGTATAAAATTTGTTGACATTAATCATTAATGAAGATGAAAGCTACTTATAAGATAAACATGATAGTTTGAGCTGACTGGCAGTATTGAAAGTTTGTTAGGCGGCCATTTTTAAAATGTTTGCCATTGTGCGACTATTTTCAGCAGTTGCTCGGAATCCAATGATTTTTATTTTTTTCTAGGAAGCATGGTATTCTTTGTTGAATACGAAAGTTTGTCCTGGACGGCTATTTTTCCGCTAATTTTTATACGTGCTTTGATTTCAATGATATGTTGTTTCCTGAGTTGAATGGTGATTATGAAAATGTTGTATGACCATGATTAACTTCATTTTATGTTCTTTTTCAGTAAATGTTACTGTGCTAATGAGCATCAGTCCCGATATAATAACAGGGCATTTGGGGACCACTGCCCACATTGTTTTTCTCCAGCGGTTCTAAAAACACGTTAAAGGCATTGCCGACAATACACAGTGCCTTAGGTACTCAATTAAACTCATACCATTTATCAATATATATGCTCTTTTTCAGCTATTTTTTTGTCAAACAAGGTAACAAAGCATGATACCTTTACTTACTTAGTTAATCGGGCATGGTTTGACAGGTGAGTGATTCAGGCCAGAATCCCTACGAGAAATGGGATAGCAGAACCCTCTTCACAAGCTACATAAAAAGAAATTGCCACTCGGATGCGTATTATCGTCTTGTTTGTACAGATGAAATTAACATTCTATCTTAATCATTTTTTATCATAATTCAGATTTTACTGGTTTGATGCATGATCATTTTTTTCTGACCTTTTTTTATGCAGAGTATCTAATAAGGCATTTCGGACTACATTTAGATATGATAGAAGTATTGAAGTTTTAAATTTACAATACTTATATTCGTTTTTGGAAATACTCTATACAGACAGTTGTTGGTATTCCAAATGAGTCTAATTGTGCTCATCTCTTTGCCGGTTTGTTCCTCTGCTGTTACGAGTCACAGTTCATGTTAAACTCTATTAAATTCCTTCAAAACATGATCTTTGCGTAAACTTAATAATTCTTTTAGATATCTAGGATGAAATTTTGTCGGTAAACAATCCTAACTTCGAAAACTATGTTCAAGATATCTACCCAACATAATTTAAGTTAACCAAGTCAAACATAAACAGTACTCGTACACCTTTTCTTGATTTAGATATACACTTAGAAAGTGGCAGCTTTCATACAAAGACATAATGTTAATTTCCCTATATTTAATTTCCATTCCTACATGGGGATATTCCCGAAGCACCTTTCTACGGTATTTTTATTTCACAATTGGTCGATTTTGGTTTAATTAAGTGTCAGATTTTTATGAACGCAACTTGTTCTTCAAAGGAAAACTTTTGCACCAGGTCTATCAATTTCACAAACTTCTAAATACATGTACTTTTGCTAAGTTTTTTCACCGTTACAAAACTTTGATACAAAATAGAATAGCAATTGCAGGTTCGTAATTAAAATGGTGGTGCTTACCCAGTTTTTTAATGGAAATATAGTCTATAAAGCACATTCTTTTAAACAAAATCCGATGGATTTATTAACTGCCCTTCACAGATTTATTCGTAAAGCTACAAAGATAGTTTTCAAATCATTGGCTATTCTTTGAACCTTGTCAAAGTCAGTTTTAGTATTGAACTGCGTCATTTAGTAATTGACGTTACTTCTCCAAGTCCAGGCCACTTGAATTGTAGGGACTGATTATCTCTAATGTTGGTAATTTGATGGTATTGTCATTCTTAAATTTTTCCTGAGCTAGCTTTCAGTAACTGCGATCGTTCTTTAATTGTATATCTCATTTTGTCTATATGTTGTATGTTGAGATATTCCATGAAAGATAATTGGGTATATTACTGAGTGAATATTTGTTTTTCCGTTCATTTTTTAACCTTTCTTTACAGGGGCTGATTAACCTTGTAAAACTAATTTAATCCCATCGCAGACATGCGCCTGTTCGTAGTCAGGAGATATTGGTCATTTATGTGTAGTCGTGTCGTTGTTTGAATTTTTAGTTAAATTTGAAGTAGTGGCATCGTTCTGTTACTGTGCATTTTTTTAATTTTGTTGACGGGGCCATTCAGAACTTACTTAAAGGTGTGATTACACTTATTGAAGACCTTTTGGTGATATCTGTAAGTATTTACTATTTATATAAAGGTTACACGATGGTACATTTGTTGAGTTTCACCATATCTGTTCTTTATTTCTAGATGATGACACTATAAGATTGACTGATACTCATCTGAGGTTTCTGACATACCGTCCCGATGTGGAAGAGCAAAAATGAAACACATTTCGCTTTGCTTCTCTCTCTCTTTTTTTTTTTTTTTTGGCTTAGGTAATTTTCTTTCGCCACCCACGTCTTTTCTCAGGATATGATCGTAAATTATCAGGAAATGATCGTAAATGAAAAAGAACGAGACTCCGGCTACTTGCATTAGGGGTTAGACACGCACTTTAAAGAACTTGCAGTGTTTGGTGTATTCAATTAGAAACCTTAAGCTACATAAAAACTCATGCCTTTATTGCTTATAATTGCCAAAGGGTGATTCGGGTAATTATCATTGGCTTAAAACTGGATTTGGTATGAATGTTTCAAGATTTTTCAAGTTGTATATCGAGTGCAGTGAACTTCATTTGGACAAAGTTTTTTTTTACATTCTATTTTGACTATTTTGGACTATTATTTTGTTGGGTGTTGAACAACACATTTTTTGCATGATTTGTACTGCTTGAAACAATAATAAATTTCATAGGAGTTTTTTTTCCAGCGAAATTTCCTTTAAGCATAGTACTAGCGGTTTGAAGTAAAAATTGAATATTCTTTTTACATTTCCTGTCATTTTGGTACATTGGAAAGTTTCTAAATATTTATCATACATGCATAATTAACTTACTGCACAATTTCTGTCCTGTTGTACAAGTTGAAGGGCAGTCCGCACATTTAGTCCCCTTATTAAAAGGTATTATCACACCTCCACTAGCCCTGTGCAACATTGAAAATAATTGCTTATTCGTTAGTGGAAGGTTTACGGAATTTTATTTTTGCTATCTTTAAACACTTTTTTTCATGAATATTAAAATTCTTTTCTAGAGCAATGAAAATCGAAATTCAGATAACTCTATAGCAAATATCTAACGTAATTTTTATACACAGCACGAAATCGTATGACTACTTTGAAAGTACTTTTATTCGTGGGTAACAGTTTTCGTTGTTAAAAAAAAAACAGTTCGTGGAATGTTGAATTCGTGGATTCGACAACTCTTTCACACAAATAAATGGGAAATTTCCTTTTTGTTGGGTAACGAATTTAGTGGTTTATCAAACCTGGCAAAACCAATAAAATTGGTATCCCATGAATAATACTATCACAGTATGTTAACCTTGTACGAGACTAACCATTTGTTTTAAATATAATCAAGAGATAGTATATGCGGCATTGGCATGATTACCCCTTATAAACACTAATCGTGCTTCGACTATAATATTAACTTCTACTATAATACAGACAGTCATTTGTACCACTACGTTGAAGGTGAATGGTAACGGAAATAAATATAACGGAACAATAGTTACAATGTCGGTCAGAGCCAAAGTTAAATAGCTCTCTCAAAACATAGTTACAAAACTCGATTACGGCCAAAATATCATAGTTCTTCCAGAACCATAGTTACATTACTCACTCAAAATTATAGTACAAAACTCACCCAGGGCCATAGTTACAGACGTAAAAATGACTGATCTTTCCGTCAGCATATTGACATAATGTATAACCACAACCGACTTTTAACGTCTTTGCTGTGACAACCTATAAAACATTTCATTTATTTAAATTGAAACTGAATAAACTTGATTGTGCAGTCAAATCAACGAAAGTATTTTTTACCAGGACCAATTCTTCTTGACCTTAGTCCTCATATCAATAATGACAAATACTAAAACTTACGATAAAAGGGAGAACTTTTCATTCCCAATTGCCAACTGATTTTAACAAATGGGAATATAACCATGAACTTACTACATCGAGGTTTTCGATATCACAAGCTCGTAAAAACATTCACCATTTTTTAAACGGATACAAGGAACTCATTCTCAAATACAGATGAACTTGTAAAGGATGAATACGTGCAGGTATCTTTTATCCTTTGCTTTACGATAATATTCTACACAAAGCACGGAAAGCTCGACATTCAACCAATAAGTTAACTAAACCATTGAATTGGATATAGATACGATATTGTTGTCAAATCGTTAAGGATAGCATTTTTGGTATTAACATTGATTCGCTCATAAAGTCTTTACATAGAAATTAAAACACTATATTTAAAAGCAGTCTTTGACATGACATGGGTTGAGCCCTTATTGTGTGACTTATGATGTACCGTGATTCTCAACCCCACATGAGAATAATTGGGATTGATTTTACATACGATGGGGACATAAACTTTTGTAGGTTTAAACTGGTCTGGAGCTGACATGTCAGTTGACTGATAGTAGGCCTTAGTTTGTACATTTGTGTAATTTATATTCATTTTGACCTAGTTTTTAGTAAAAATAAAGCGAACAAACTTTCGGTAATGTCAACTCTATGATTGAGGAATTTTACCTGAACAATAAAACGTTACAGGTTCCCTCGAGTGAATCATGTGCGATTGTCGGATTGAACCCGAGAATAGCAACTCTACATTTTCTGAACTTTTTCGATTGAAATAAAAATGGATACCATTGCATATAATCTATTGGAATAGATTTACACTTTTTGTATACTGTTTCGTGTTTTAGTTGAAAAAAAAATTCTGATTTCAGGCCATGTGCGAGTATTTGCTTCAATTGCATAAGTTCATGAATTAGCCATCATTTAGAAACGCCCTCTCTAATAATGATATAAAATGAATGATTAACATAGCTTTTAATGTGGCTGATTTCACATCTTAGATAAACGATGTTTTGATTATTACTTACTGAAATAAGAGGACATTTCAAACCAGTTAAAAGAATAATTATCAAGTAAAATATTAGGTATACATAAAATTCAATAAAAATGAATTTAAAATAATCAACAATGATTACACCAGATTTAAAAAGTTCTTGTTTTACTCTGAATTTCAGCTATACAGGATACTCGTACTTTGCAAACTTTGACGATGATTTGATTTTGTTTTATAAAATCATTGCTTCAACATTTTTTAACAATGAAAAAAATATTTTTAATTTTCTATTTAAAAAAAATTAACAGATATCTGACTTTTTTGTTAAATAAGTATGAATTAGTTTGATTGTGCGCGCAACATTGCGTGCCCATCATACTACTCAATACACAATGATATTTCACTAGTCTCTTTAATTAACCAAAATTATACTCGCAGGTGTGGATTTGGTTGGTAACGGGGTGGTCCTTCCGCCTTTCAGATAGTGATGAAATATTTCATTCGATAAATTTAAAAGTTCGTAAATTTATTTCACGTAAAGTATCTATGCACACCCTTCTTTTTATCCTTTTCAAATCGCGATCGCTACAAAATATAATGTACTTGTATGTAATTGATTTTTACGTCCATATCTAATTTAAACAATGGTTTTCCAACACAATTTACTTCCCTTAAGTATTTTTTTTTTGTAGTAGTTGAAAACTTCCAATATTGAACGTTATATCATGATTGTTTTTTCTCTATCTGTGGCCCTTTTCACAAAAATCGTAAGAGTAAAATTAGTCGTAAGTTATGACGTCACAATACTTTATATTTACTTACGACTAATTTTACACTTACGATTTTTTGTGAAAAGGACCACTGATACCTACCTGGGCATAATGACCAACTTTTTGCACTTCGTTATCAGATGAGTTGTAAGTAAAATATTGAATCTCGTTGTACCAGGCATTAACGGCGTTAGTCCAAAATGTAGATCCAGACGATGCAAAAAGATTCTGACCCAAGGAATATTTTCCTTAGTTAAAAAAAAAATATATTACAAAAATTATTCAGAGTTTAATTATTTAATTTAATACAATTATTAACTACTAAGTTAATAGATTCGAAACTAAAAATATATTTAAGTATCAAATTACTTAAAGTATCAGGTGCGAAAACATCAATACGAAAGTTCCGAAGTGTAAAGTTTAGGTATGTGTGCGTCTTTTCTTATTTATTTATTTATTTATTTTATGTTGGTTTGAGCTAATGCTTAGTGAATATAAGGAACTATGTTTTTAACATTTAGACTCTGTGGTAATTTTTCAGACCAAGGAAACTATGATACTAATGTTTTAACCACTTCCGAGCTCAATTTTCTATTGTAATGGTTGTTAAAAGCTATCTATTATTTGTTATCTCTGCAGTTGTAAAATGGAGAATATTACTCAGTAAACATACCAGGTATCCTTCGTTTGAGCCCGCTTTCATGCTCGAATACACAATTATCAGCCCACTTTTGTGCCAAATAGGCGATTTCGTCGTCCCATGACTGCAAAAAATATAAGTATACACTAAAGCGTTTTTATATATTCATTTATTTATTTTGGGCAGAATTCTTAGACATAATATATATTCATAATAAATAGACATGTAATTTAACGATCTTGCCCATTATCTAGCTAAAGGAACATAAATTTGAGACATGAAAAGTTTTTCGGATTGTGAGATTTCGTGGATCTTTTTTTTTCAATCAAGGCAGCTGATTAAGCGGGGAACGAACCACTAGAATATATTCAAGTGAACATAAATCTAGAATCGCATAAATGTTACTTTTATTTTTTGTGGGATATTGCATCCATTTTCTTTGCATTGCAGATATGGATATATTGCTAGATATTAAAGGACTTGTATATATACATAAACATCAAAAGAAGATGGTAAAATTTACATTGAATATTTCGGATAACTGATATCCTTCTTCTTCAGCATAAAACTCGTAAAACATTATGAGCATAAAACTCATACAACTTTATGAGCATGAAACTCATAAAGTTCAAGATCAAAACAGATTCAGAAGCTGAATCACGTACGTTGTGGGTGATTGTACCTTTATCAAAGGCACATATAAACAAATGATAAGGAGCCTGAATGAAAATTATAAAGGGGGTCTTTTTATCAAAATTAAAAAATAAAAATTAACTGTGGAAAACAATAAAAAAAGGAAAAATATAGTTGTACGGAGTATTGATGTATAGCATGTGGTGCTGTACCAGCCTTAGACCAAGACCTAAAAATGGATTACTTTTTCTCGTTTATTCCATCTGGAAAAGTTGTTTATAATTTCTTCATCCAAAAACTTTCCCGAGACACTCTTTTACATTTTGACAGTTTTTATTATGTTCTATGATCGTTATAACAATGTTGTGGAGATCCTCCTGGGTGTGTCCGGCGTATCTAAGATGGCGACTTAGAGGGAAGTCTGGTTGGCATTTGTAGTGACTGCGATGACCATTCATACGCCTGTTGAAAGGTTGTTCTGTTGCGCCAACGTACTGCATACCACATCGGCACTGAAGAAGGTATATGGTATTTTCGGTTTTGCAAGTCACATCGCAAAAATTTTTTTGTTTTTGTTTTTGTTTTTGTTTTTTTTTTTTTGGGGGGGGGGGGCTGAGATGAAAGCTCTTTCCTGGGGCCCCGGTCCTTGCTGCGGACCATAAGAGATGCCCTAGTAAGTGCAGGCGGTGTTGCCATAGATGTCACAGCGGTACGAGTTTGAGTCCCGCGGAGGGAACGAACAAAAATTTGTATCGCAAATTTGACAGTTCTAACATCGTTGGGATTTTTTCAGACCCTTCTATAAGTTTACGTTATCTTCCCTCTATCCATTTGATCTGATGGAGCAGTGTAGCGAATAGAGTCGTCACATTCTGAGACATTTATATATAAAGATGTCATGGAATACACACACACAAACGTATGCAATTTTCTTGAAATATAGGCTAACCACAATAAAAAGCTCAGTAATGTCTGGTATGAATTTACTTACTAATTTGTTCATATCTGTTGCATCTTCTGATGCTCTTTTTTCGTTATGTACATTAACTATCTCAATCTTCTCTGCATCAGATACACCTGTAAAAACACATCATAGATTTATACGATTGGCGTTTTTACTATAACTGTATTAATAATTTCAGTAATTACTTGAATTTCAAAGAGTAGATCCTTTTATAATCGATTATACATTGTATTTGATTTATTGTAAGCCTTTTCATTGGTTCTTTAATTCTCTTTTGGACAAAATGGAGTGCTAGTATTTTCTATACACTAACTTGGTACTATGACGTCATTAACGTCAGTTAAAACCTGTCTAAAACGAACCCTAAAATAATTCCAGAACCTGTATTGAAGGAACAAATTTAAATTTTGACTTATAACTCCAAGTCGCCTCAGATTGTTTGCGTTTTTTTGCGTTTATTATTGTAATTACTCGACGGTTCCTTTCAAAAACTTGCCATTTTATTCATGTCGTTCTGTACTACGATTTCCTTACAATTATTTTTCGTTCTTACCTCCGAGATTGAAAAAATTCAAAATTTATTTTTCCTACGAGAATCTTTCACTGAATGTATTGTTTATCCGCCATCTTGTTTCTATGGATATTTTGAAATGTTCCCTATTATCTCACAGTTAAAAGGCTGAAATACCATGATTTCCCGCCATATTTCTGGTTCCCTGCTAATTTATTACTTTATGTGGTAAGACTCATATTAAGTACTAGTTGTAGCATTTTCATTCGGAACTTCTGGTTTTGTCTTTTACTAAAGATAAAGAGCAGAAATATGGCGGGAAATCATGATATTTCAACTCTTGAAATTGTATAGGGAACTTTATAAATTTTTATATGGGACAGTTTACGCGTGTTCATCAAGTACTGCAACTTTCCTGATACTGATCAATAATGATTATGGTAACAGTCAAACTTTCTTTATCTAACACTGATCAGTGATGATGACGTCATCAATGGGAACATTTTTTATTTGTCTATGATCAGTGATGGTGACGGGAACATTGACACTTTCTTTATCCGACATTGATCAGTGATGATGATAGGAACGGTGAAACTTTTTTTTATATAGCAGTGATCAGTGATGGTGACAGAAACATTGAAACTTTCTTTATCTGACAATTATCAGTGATGGTTGCGGGAACATTGAAATTTACTTTATCTGACTGTGATCAGTGATAGTGACGGAAACACTTATTTTTTGGCTGACGACTAAAACAAAGATTCTTAGCTTCATCTTGTTTACTGCTGCGTGAAGAAATTGAACATCGTTTATTTGCTAATATCCAAAACTAATAGCGGCGACATTTAATAAAGACCTCTGTATCGTTAAGTTCAGCGCTGATGGCGGATACATTGATAAACTGATTATAAGGCATTATTCAATGCTGATTACGGTGACGTTCATATTGACTTTGTTTATTATGTTTATATGCTGTTAGCTATATAACCCTGATGTTTACCTCATTGACACCAACCATTGCTAGTGATTGAAACATTTTAATACATGTACTACCTTTATTTGTTATGTCATTAATCATGGTGACAGACAATTATCTTGCATGTTATTGTTCAGACCTGATGACCGTGACATTGATATTTATTTATCCGGCATTGCAGTTATATTAGTGACCAAAAAAACTTGCTTTATCTGGCAGTTTAGATGATAGTGCTGTGACAATGATATTTACCTGTTTTTGATCTGTTCATTTCAGATGACGGTAACAAACATGCTGTATGGTCAGATATAAAGTTATATTTCTTTAGTACGTCTACTGTCCTGCATGCTGTGATAGTCTGAGGAAAATACATGTAGTCATTTAAAATTAATTTTCGCTCATATGTTACGTGTTACAGCAGTAATTTTTTTTTAATTCGTATCAAAGGTTGGTCATATGTATCTATTGTAAGTAATTGGATTTTTTTGTCTATTTCATTTTTGATCATTTTTGATTCATTTTTTACACTTTAATCGATTTGAAATTTTAAGTATATATAGAATGTTTATACAAGTATAAATGTATTATATAGAAGTATACAAAACCTGTTTATAGTTAAAGTTTTATTTTGCATTTTAATCAACATGACCTCTTGATACATTTCACACTTACTGCACGTTTAGTTCTGTGTAAAAGAACACTGTCGGCGTCCTCACCTAGGGAGAAAAATAAGGTCATTATAAGTACCAGTATGAATTTTTGTTTCAAACTTACATTTATTGTATTCTTATCTATTCCAACTCTTTTAGGAAAGTTATATTTGTAACGAAATCACTGATCTCGTCAGTCTTTTTTTTGTTTTGTTTTCGTTACTATTAAGCCCTTTTGAACACACTGTTACCAAGTTCCCCTTCCTCGCTGGATTACTATTCTGTTTTGTTTTCATATATTTCGCCCACGTGATATGGCAATACGCAAACGATATGTTGTCACTATTTTGCGGGGTGCTAGTTTTATTCATTATCTATTTGAGTTTTTTTAAGTACCAACCAGGTTACTATTTTATGAAAAAATACTCTTAAATTGATATGTTAATCCTTTTGAATTATTAGATCAGTTGAGATTGATGATCTAAAGAACTCAACGCTTTGAGTTTTTTTTTTATGAAGCCAAGACCTAATATGTGTGTAAAGTTGGAAAGATGCCACCACGACACTTATTCCTACAATAAAAATCATTTCAATTTCAATGCAGAGCCTCAGTACTTTGGGGGGTATATATAGAGATTAATCCGTCTGTATGTCTGTCTGCCCGACCGCCTGTCTTTGTAGATTCTTGTCCGGGCCTTAACTTCTTTGTTCTTTGACATCGGCATACCATATTTGGCACATGGATATATCGTCACGAGACAATGTGTCACGTACACTAATTACCACTTAATGATCTTTGAACTCAAATCAAATTATGACTATGTAGGATAGAGGATCAAATTAATGATGCATGTCACAACAAATCAATATTATACAAACGTCTCAGAATGTGTTGACTCTTTTCGCTACACTGTATCAATTTGATTCGATGGAGCAGTGTAGCAAAAAGAGTCGTCACATTCTAAGAAATTTGTATAATTTTGATTTGTTGTGACCTGCATCATTAATTTGATCCACTATCCTACATAATAACATCTAAATGAGTTGCCCCGTACTACCATACATCGTGTACTTAGTTACACCGCTAGATTAATCCTACGAGGAGGAATGACCCGGCCAACGAAAGCTATATATTTATATAGCCTAGCTGGCCGAGTGGTCTAGGGCGCCGGACTTTGTGCAGGCAGTATTGCCATAGATCTCACAGCGGAGGGAACGACCAAATATTTGCATCGCAAATTTGACAGTTCTGACATCGTTGGAAATTTTTCAAACCTTTCTATACGTTCACATTATCTTCCCTGTATCAATTTGATCCGATGGAGCAGTATAGCGAAGAGATTGGTCACATTCTAAGACGTATATATATATATATATATATGTATAGAAACGTCTCTGAATGTTACGACTAGCCTAGCTGGCCGAGTGGTCTAGGGCGCCGGACTTTGTGCATGCGGTGTTGCCATAGATGTTACAGCGGTACGAATTCGAGTCACGCGGAGGGAACGACCAAAAATTTGCATCGCAAATTTGACAGTTCTAACATCGTTGGGCATTTTCAGACCTTTATATATATGTGTGTGTGTGTGTGTGTGTGTGTGTGTGTGTGCCATATATCACCTGATTCTGTCCTTGAATTGTTTTTCTCCATAACATTAAAATGTCTAATTGTCAATTACTCAGCTCAAGTTAGCATGAAAATATTTGGGGGACAGGAGTATTTTTTGTGAGTTTTACACTCAGTATTTGTAGTTGTTTTGTATTTGTATTTTTGTTTTGTAGTGATTTGTCTAGGTCTTCAGTTTTAATCATATGTTAATATACATGTGGTCAGTTTATAAAGTTATGTCTGTGAGATTGCTTTTTACAGGTTCCTCGAAATATAAATGACTCAGTATCTGAAAAATTACTGGTCTTTTACATTTCTGTGTGTAATTGATATACACTCGACACCACATTACTTTTATAAAATATTTTGTAGTTTCGAATATATATATCAGTTTGGTATATATTTATAAACTTCTTAAATCATTAAATTGACTTACAAATTCTAATATAGTTCTTCTAAATGTTATAAAATAACCGCAGTAATAGTTTTATTATAGACATTTGAAAACATAATTAGTATTAGTGCAGTTCACTATAAGTTCGATCCTTTTTCATGAGAAAATTTTGCAAGTATTTAGCTCCGGGTCAGTAAATGAGATCACGAGAATGCCATCATGAAATGTAGATTGATTGGAAAATGGGAAACTAATTAAATGTTATTAATGCAGTAATACACCATGTCGTAATACTTAATCCGTTAGAATTAATTTATGTCAATTTCAGTAGTATCATACCATATATGCCATAGATTAATTAGACCATAGTTCGTTGGATCACACTCCTTATACACGTTTTGTGTTACTAGCTCAATCATAGTTTTGTATATTTGTGGTATAAAAATTAAGAAAGGGGCACATTATAAATTACAGAAAGTTACGCCATCAGTGTGATGTTACTTCATTTAAGCTGTAAATTAAACTTTTGTAACAAATGTAATTTTGCATACTTAAAAAAAGGAAGCTGCACAATACTTGGTTTGTTGATAGCTAGTATACCTGGACATCGTAATGAGTACATTTTTAAATGTTGCACAGTTTAAATAGTTGTAAATTCACACGAACGTGAAAATTTGGAAAAGAAAGTTATTTACACTAAAATAAAGTATTTCTGAAGGTTTATGTCCTAATATTAGAAGTAATATCAACAAAAATATTTTAATCCCTTTTCCTTTTCTGCTTGTGGAACAAAGTTTATTGGAGTGTATACATCACCAGCAAATTAGTCAGACTTGTTCGACCCGATTTATATAGTTTATTATTTATCAAAATTTGCAGTATTACAAAATTCAAAAAGTCCTTAAACACTGAACCTATATTTCTTGTATTGCACGTCTTAGTAGAGAAGTAATCGGTGCCAAATTTTGCTTCCTAATTCTATATTTTGTAGTACGTCTTGTATTCAATTTAATTTTGGATTTAAATCTTCCTATGCATTTGGTTGTGATGCTGTTGATGAGAGTTTACTCTCAAAACACGTGTACATCATAAGCAAATGTGCGATATCAATATGATTGGTACGTGTTTATCTTGACAAACACGTACGATTCAATGACTAATAAAACTTCTTTATTTTTTTTTTAATAAATAGTAACATAATAGTTTGTATTTAAATGTGAAGGATGGAGTTTTATAGTGTAAATGTGGTGCAACTTCCGTTTACAAATGCAATGTGTTCATGGTTAAATGAAATTTCAAAATGTTTACTTCGATCAATTTATGTAATTGCATGATGTGTTTGTGATAGGTACAAGGAAAAAATCGTTGACTATTTGCGGCTTATTTTTAACCGTCTCATAAAATGAAAACAAAAAGTTGTTACATAAGACCTTGTCTAATATAGTCGCTGCATCGTTGGTTTTCACATACCACGAGTAACAAGAATCTAATTACGGACAATGTTCATTTCAAAGGATATTGTGTCTTTGCAACGCCCATGAACTTAATTGTCGACTTACTTATAAATATGTTAATTGATTTCAAGCGGAACGTACTACAGACGTTGAAGCTAATAGGGTAGTGCCCTCTGACTTTAAACATAATATCGGATCAAGGATGTAATATATTTGTCCCATGAGATATTGCAAACTGACTCACTTGATCCAAATTTTCCAAAATAATATCAAAAAAAAAAAAAATTCCAAATTTTTAGACAAATCGAAAATAAAGCAAATGAAGTTATCAAAACTATTTTCGCATACTGTTTGTATGGTTTGTATCATACATTATATATCACCATGGTGATTTTAAAACAAGAATCAGCTGTTATTTGTTGTTTTATCAATTCTAATAATACGTGCTTCAAATGTCTTTAGACAATAGCCGTGGTACAATGTTGAACAACATCCTATGACAGTCTTATTTCCGACATCATCGATAAGTTTTACCCAATTTTACTGACGTCACAACAGTATTTTATTCCATAACAATCGCCATTTTGGGCGACACAAAGATTGCGTCTTTTACAAAACATGAAAATGTTATATAGCTTTATTTCTTTCTCAATAAACCAAAACGAAAATACGATTGTTTGAACAGAGATGACATTTTTATTTTCATGGTCAAATCTTTCATGAAACGTAAATCATTTAATACTTTGATATTTATTATATTTTGAAAGAATGGAATGTCATCGCTTTATTGCTTTAAATGACCGTTGGTGATAGCTTATTAAGGCCAATTGCATTTGTCTGAGTACCAGACCTTCTCATTTGACTGACCGACGGAATTGGCGATTATAATCGGATCTCGTGATATGCTGTTAATTGTTACATGTTACCTTGTGACATACTGCATAGTTAATTGTGCAATATGTTTGGGGTTGGGCTGACAAGTAAACATGTATGACAAAATGATCAAAAAACCAGAGAAAGTCGAAAACGAATTGACAATGAGCAGCACAAACTGAAAAAAAACACCTATATACAAGGACCAGATGCACACGTATGGGTATGATTCTTGATTAGAGGAATCTATGAATGTGCGTGTCCTTATTATGTAGATGGACACAGCTTAATCGACAGACATTATGATCAGTAAAGACATTGTATACTTTTGCTAATGTTTTGCCCTTGTATCTTTGCTGAACTATATGCACGAAACTTAACTGGTAGAAATAAAATTGAAAAAAAAACTTGAATTGACCTTGAATAACAGAAAGGAAAACGAATTATCTGCCCACGCAAATTATTGAACTAATTAATGTTTTAATTAATAGGAGAAAAAAAACGTTTTTTCACTGGGTGTTTTATATCAAAAGCATTCAATGGAATATGCTGTACACAGCCTATAATTTTAGTGTATACTAGCCAAAATATTAGGAAGCGAAAATGAATTCAAAGTGGATAAAACAATAGAAAATGGAAAATGATGAAAAAGTCATCCGTCATTGAATTATCCCCTGTATTTATGACACTAAAGGGAAGTTTGATAAAGATTTGTAGGTTCATTTTTATCACAAAAAAAGAATACGACTTAAAATTGGATTCATTTTTGGGGAAATCTAGATATTTACCTTTCACTATGTAGCAACGTTGATGTGTTAGCTTTCAGTGTACCTGTATTAGCAAAGTTTGATTTACAAAATCTTTAAAGATAGAAGTTAAAGTACGTTTTATGATTTTTAAACATGTACCAATTTTCATCAGTTCTATTATCTCAAATTGATTTATTTCATTACTACATTTTCGAGGGAATAAGCATAAAGCTATTTATTTTGCGTTTAAAATAATCCAATTTAAAATAATAAAAATGTATAAATAACTGTTAGCCAAAAACAAATATTATAACAAGCTTACCGTTTACAACGGTTATCAAAGCCAGAGAAGCGATGACCAGTTGTCTAAACATTTCTGAGAGTGATAGCTAATGTTGTTTTTCACCAATAATTTTATCTTATATACATCTTGATATGAATACAACTGGTCACGCCTTTTCTATTCCCGTCTATATACATATTACTGTATATTGTATTGTCAAAATGCACATGGAAACTAAGCATTGAACGCTCCGATGAATCTGTCATTAGTGAAATAAGTCCAACAACTAATAAAAATTTAAAACATGCAATGGAAGTCATAAAGTATCATATTTAAAGTAAAAAGTTTTTTTTTTAAGTGACTAACGTTATTTGAAGTAATATAGACTTATATACTATAACTGAAGTACGTCTTCTATGGGTGTGGATTATCTGACAGACCGGTTGTGACTAATGTATATGAAAATTCATCAATATCTCATGGGATAAACCAATCTCGATGTATTATTGTTCAAAATAATTGACCCTTTAACTTTGAATTGTTAATCTGAATTCTTTCAGCTACTTGATTTGAATAGCTATGCTTGCCTATTAACTTTATATAACAGATGTTTGAAATCAATGGCGGTGAATGGTCCTTTTCTTATCAACAAATTGGTCTGTTTTAAGTAAGTTCAACTAAATTTGATTCTTAATGGAGACAAGTCGTCACCAACAAAGCAATATTTAAAACATACTAGATACTTTTATGTTTTAGTACTCTCTACTGCTAGCTTCATCCAGCTGTCGTTGGTGCCTTTTTGAAGCATGCATCCTTTTGCGTTGAGAGCAATAGTATCGGTTCTTAACCTCAATCAAATGGGCAGGTGCATGGTCCTTTTCTTATCAACAAATTGGTCTGTTTTAAGTAAGTTCAACTAAATTTGATTCTTAATGGAGACAAGTCGTCACCAACAAAGCAATATTTAAAACATACTAGATACTTTTATGTTTTAGTACTCTCTACTGCTAGCTTCATCCAGCTGTCGTTGGTGCCTTTTTGAAGCATGCATCCTTTTGCGTTGAGAGCAATAGTATCGGTTCTTAACCTCAATCAAATGGGCAGGTGCATGGTCCTTTTCTTATCAACAAATTGGTCTGTTTTAAGTAAGTTCAACTAAATTTGATTCTTAATGGAGACAAGTCGTCACCAACAAAGCAATATTTAAAACATACTAGATACTTTTATGTTTTAGTACTCTCTACTGCTAGCTTCATCCAGCTGTCGTTGGTGGCTTTTTGAAGCATGCATCCTTTTGCGTTGGGAGCAATAGTATCGGTTCTTAACCTCAATCAAATGGGCAGGTGCATGGTCCTTTTCTTATCAACAAATTGGTCTGTTTTAAGTAAGTTCAACTAAATTTGATTCTTAATGGAGACAAGTCGTCACCAACAAAGCAATATTTAAAACATACTAGATACTTTTATGTTTTAGTACTCTCTACTGCTAGCTTCATCCAGCTGTCGTTGGTGGCTTTTTGAAGCATGCATCCTTTTGCGTTGGGAGCAATAGTATCGGTTCTTAACCTCAATCAAATGGGCACTTAAAATACAAGTCATAGTAATCAAAAAATAAATTTAATGTATGCATGTTATATGCAAATCAAATCAATAAAGGATATAAAAGTTGCTTCACTATGCAATTGTTTATCGGTATTTAGGCTTCGTTTATTCATTCCAATTGCTTACGTTTTGAAAAAAAAATGTAGAATACTCAAATTGGCGGTATTTAACCTTGGATCATAGCACAAATTGAATAGCTCTACCGGGTATCCCGGGTCATCCATTAATGATAATGTTAGTACATAAACTTTTGTTTGATATGTGCGATTAACGGCGGGTAGATCTGTATCGTCATTGTTATCATTCATTATGTGTTCGGAAATGCACTAAACAGTTTCAGACTTTTGGTATTTTTTGGAAAGGAATATTTACTACTTACAAAAAAAACAATGCAACTGCCAGTATAAATCATAGAGTCAACCATTGTATATGTTGAAAAAAAAGAACAGATATGTTGAAACACAATAAACGCACCATCGTATGTCCTTTATAAAAATTGTAAATACTTACAGAGATCACCAAAAAGTCTTCAACAAATGTTAACACACCTTTAAATAAGCTCTGAAATGCCCCGACAATAGAAGAGATCAAAGAGCAATGACACTTCCTTCAAAGAAAAGAAGCAAAGAAGTAAAGAAACGACACAAAGTTACGTGCATTTTTAACCGCCAGCTTAAAATGGGAGAAAGTCGAATTGAAAATAACTTGACGTCATTTTCTTCATAAAGGAAAGTATTTCTATGAAAACATATTGTTAATGGAGCGAACCACCTTAACGAGATGTATGCAGGGTTGGTTTTGACGTTTGTGCTGCTTAATTTTTGTTCTGCTATTGCGTTCGTGCAAAAATGAACAAAATTAAACTTTTTTACAGTCAAGCGAAAAAAATATAAATCTATCTTCAATGTTTTGTTAATGTCATGCCAATTTTGGAACAAAGAGTAAAGAATGCATTTTAAAGTTTAAACTTTCAATGTTGTGGTTATGCAAAGGACCTAATAGCAAATCTAAACTGCAGATTGAGCATACAACTCATTAAAGCTTTGAAGGTTATAATCACACCTAAACATACATCGAATAAAACGTACTTATTAACTCTTACATGAAAGGATTACTGCATCTTTTAGTAAGGTTAATCTCTATTCTCATCAACTCCTATAACGACGGAAGTCACTTGGTACAACCGAGCCAATTAGACAAACCACTGACTGCATAATCACATAAAATCAATTTTTATCTAAAGCAATGGTTTTTACTTTTTTATAAGTTTGTTTTGATGTTTTGATACCAGATATTCATCGTGATACAAAAAACACGATGGGCCATTAAAGTCAGAAAGCAAATTAAAAAAAAGTTGAATAATTTGTGTAGCAGTTTGGACACACCATGGCATGGTTAAGTACGACAGTTTTACTCTTATCCTTGAAAAGGACTTAACCAGAGAACGGGAAATTAACGCACCTTCAAAATAATTGAATATGTGTATTACGATTCTATTCAATTAAAATTGCTTCCTTAATCCGTTTAGTTAAAGAAAATATTTGCACCGAGAACTAAAATTACGTTTTTATTTCGCAAGTCTTCAAATAGATAATTTACTTTCCCAAGTAAAAATATAGAACAAAGTTACAAAATACAGATATTTATATAGAAAGGTCTAAGAATTATATTCGGCATGTGTAGGCTAAAAAAAGGCATTGTTCGATCCTTGATTTTTTCTACACCTTCTTTCAATGTTATCACTGACAATGTCTGACCTTTAGATGGATAAGTGCTTAGGGATGTATGTTTAATCTTATCCTAAGTAGTTTCAATCTAATAAGAAGTTTAAAATAAATTAATGTAACAGGACGTACCGGATATAAAGGCTTCATCTTTAATCATCATAACATATTGTAGTAACGGTCTTCAATATAAAGGTTAACATGTTGATGTTTAACTACATATGAAAGTGCTGCTTGCCATATGCTGTAATTGTATTCCAAACGTCAGAGGATATGTACTGTTGCATATCGAATTTTTACTAATTGATGTTTCAATTATGTAGTATTGGTTCAGTTGTTACAAGGACACAAACTGAATTTTTTATAGTTTTAACTCAGCCGTTAAACTACTCCAATTGATGAATAATAACATATTTCTGGGACAACGAATGACAATATAAAACAGACATACAAAAAAAGAAAACATTTCAGAGACAACGAATAAATAATTAAAAAAAATCATATTAATCTAATGAAACAATGCATGAATTTTGGAAACCCATTAAATAGTGTGTTATAACAAAAATGGGTTTCGTTCACCATGGTGTCCTATAGTAAACTCAGAGATACAATTGAATAGTTGAGACGAACGTGCAAACCCTGAAATATGATGCTAAGAGTAAATTTAACAAGTTAAAGATTTTTTAAGAGTAATGACAATGATATTTCCTTTGCATTGATATTTCACAAACTTACACCTGAATATATACTCACATTTTCTGAACAAAAATTGAAATAAAAGTTTCGAGCAGAAAATTCTTAAAAATAACATTTTAATTAAAAAACGGATCCAGTCCAAGTTTCTATGACGTTAAAGATTTGTATTGTATTTAATGCAATAAGCGAGAATTAAACGCATTTTCGTGTCGAACAGTATTAACTATTGGGAGGACGGCTTTCAGTAAGGCTAATATTGAGGATTTTCATGATTTAGACAACTCTTGGGAGATTAACTCGCCCAAAACTGAATGAAAATTAACTCACATTAGTGGGAAAATTTTATTTCATAGTAATGGACTTCATAACTGTTAGAAATCGTTGAACAGAAAATTTTGGTAGGCAATATTACACTACATTTGCTAATGTTTAAGCTGCAATTCCAAATTGCAAACAATAAAAAAGACATTCCTTTCCAGTGAAATGAAAATTAATTAATTGAACCAGAATAAGAACGTTAATCAATAAGAACACATTTCATGGACAACGATTATACAAAAAATACATACACACACATCAAGAATACATTTCTTGGACAATGAATAGACAATAAAAAACAGGAACACACAACAAGAACACATTTCAGGGGCAACGAATAGACAATAAAAAACAGGAACACACAACAAGAACACATTTCAGGGGCAACGAATAGACAATAAAAAACAGACACACACAACAAAAACACATTTCAGGAATAACGAATTGACAATAAATACTGATACACACAACAAGAACACATTTCAGGGGCAGTGGCTAGACAATAAATACAGGCAATCGGCAAGAACATATTTCAGGGACAACGAACAGACAAACAACAAAAACACATTTCAGGGACACCGAACAGACACTAAATAATGACACACACAACAAAAACATTTCAGGGACAACGAACAGACAATAAATACAGACAAACAACAACGAATGGACAATAAAAACAGACCCATTCAACAAGAACACATTTCAGGGACAGTGACTGGACAATAAATACAGACAAATAACAAGAACCCATTTCAGGGCCAAATGAATAGACAATAAATACAGACAAACAACAAAAACACATTTCAGGGACACCGAACAGACACTAAATAATGGCACCCACAACAAAAAACATTTCAGGGACAACGAATAGACAATAAATACAGACAAACAACAACGAATGGACAATAAAAACAGACCCATTCAACAAGAACACATTTCAGGGACAACGAACAGACAATAAACACAGACAAACAACAAAAACACAGTTCAGGGACAACGAATAAACAATAAATACTGACACACACAACAAGAACACATCTCAGAAGCAACGAATAGATAATATAAACAGAAAAACGCAACAAAAAACACTGTTCATAGGCAACAAAAAGAAAATAAATACACACACAACAATGAACATGCAAAAATACGAAAATTGAAACAATAGTTTTTATAGTGAATTTCCGTAACCATTTTCATTGGAAAGTAATTTATTATGTGCTAATCAATCTTATTTTCAAAAATCTGATTATGTAAGATCCCTTATTCTATGTTTCCTTTATAGTTTAAATGAGACCATATTAAAAATACCATAGATTTCATAGAACTATGTGCAACCCATAAAGTTTTAGCAGAACTGTACAGTGTTTCTGTTATCTTGTTTTTGCTGAATATCGGCATAAAATACTAAAGCATTACCGCTAAAGGACAGAGACATCAAAACTCAAGGATGATAGGGGTAAAAAGTGAAAACAGATCAATATAATATTCATTTTTTTGTAACTAATGAATGGTCTAAAAGATTTCTTGTTTTTTTTTTTTTTTTGTTTTTTTTAAGTAACCCTGGGTTCTTCGAAAGTGCATTGCTATGTTTTGAATAATAAGTAATGTATAAAATCAAACTGCTGTCTTTAAATTTTAAAATTCTTCAAAAAGGGATTTGTATTTGATTGATACGGTTTAGACGACACATAAACATATATGATACAAAATGTTCAGGCGGGTTTACTTTTTATGACGTCATTATGAATTATTTATGAGCAATCCGATGTCATGTAAACTTTTTGCATGTTTTAATGAGTAATCAAGGGAACCAAGGTTATAGCGGTAATCAAAATAATGTAATCCAAGGACAAAGACCAGACATGGAAAACAGACATACACAACAAAGAACATTAAGTAACTAAAATCATACATACAAAGTAACAAAAGTAAATGAGCAACTCGGACTCCACTAAAAACTGGGAACATGGACCAGGTGCACCGGTAGGGCAAGCGTTCTCTGCTTTTCTAGAAACACCCGCCGAGTTGCTCATAAAAAGTCAAGTCCGGGGTAGACAAACGAGGAAAGGAAAACTATGACCCGTTGAATAAATCAGTTTTCATGGTGCTGATGGATACACCATATTAACCATTCAATCTTTTGAATGGCTTCTGTTTTGTTTTTGTTAGTTGTTTGTTTTTTGTTTGTTTTGATTGATTTGTTTTGTTTGATTTTTTTACACGTGGTGCTACGCATGTGCACAATTGTCTCGATGTGACACAAATACTACCTACACAAGGTTTTTTTAAGGGATGTAAAATAAATTGGTTCACGTCTTTTTATTTGCATCATAAAAGTAGTTTACAAGAATAATGTAGTTCAATTGAGAAAAAAAATCCATACAATTAAATACCTGTAGTTAATTTACAAGTAATGAAATACCAAAAATACTAAATAGAGTTCTCGCGCGTGTACCATACAGTTGACATTTGAACTCCACTGCCATCTGATTTTCTCTTTCTGTTATTAATGAATAAAAGGCTTATCTTGTAGGAGCTGCACCCGAAATAGCAAGGAAAGTGGAAAGATAAACAAACAGCTTGCGTACATTGTTATTGGACGGGGAAGTTTAAAATTAATTTTACTTAAGGATGTTATTGGGAAATCAAGTGATACGTGTGTAAGAGTAAGTTGGGGAATCATTTAGAAGAGTTTTAGACATATATGTAGACAGTTGTGTTAACTAAGCAATAACAGTGTAAATTAGCTGTTTTTACTGAACTTTGCAATTATACATATAACTCATAAATATTTCAACCAGTTGTATTAGCCACAGTGTATATTTTATCTGTTATGTATATTGACTTGGACAATACCGTAGTTTGACTACAATTAAAGTTTGAAGTTTGCGTCACCATCCAAAAACCTGATATGAATATTACCTTTCATTCAGGAATATATATTGATTTTTGTATTACTTAATGGGAGAGCACCACGACAAGCATATTTTAAGCCAATGTTTTAATAAAGTGACTGAATTTCTTAACTCACATACAAAAAACATGCATGCTTTACAATTATCGCGTTTGTTAAAGTACAACCTGCTAACCAAAATGTCGATTATATTTTTGAGTCACTTATACGTACTTCATTTTATTTCAATAAAATATATTTTGTTTACTTTTCGTGGTCTCTTTGTTTGACGATGAACTCTTATATTTAATGAACATGCTCAGTTATTATACCCTCAGTGTCCGTCCGTTTGTACGTCCGTCCATCCTCAGTTCCTATCGAAATTTCATCTGATACCGCTGAATGAATTTTAATGACGCTTACTCAATTTTTTTATTATATGATGTCATTTCGCACATCCTTTTTTTTTTTTTTTGTTTGTTTGTTTTTTTTCAATTGCATGACATTTTAGGGAATTCCAAATACAAACCATGGACTTATCCATTGGTCGACCAAGGAGTCAGCAATTCCTTTAAAACCTCGGAATGGAATCCATTGTGGACTATTTATTACTAATGGGGTTTCACTTGACTTGTGGAGAGGGAACGAGAGCATAACCATGTGAACTTTACTCACAGTTCTTTTTTTCTATTGTAGTATGGGGATTCATCTTTAAAATTGTTTATTTCACAAAACATTCCCGCAAATCAACGACCGGAGGCAAAAAGATGAAAACATTCTACATCAGATAGAAAAACAACGAAGTATTAGATTACATTATTAGATGTATAGCGGTATAATATATACCACAGAAAACAACTAAACGTCAGCGTGCAATGTTTAAATGCATATCAATACAGTATCATATGTTCATGCACTAGTCTTACTACGCCTACATCCATTAGTCTCGGAGATTTGAGTATTTGTCCTTCCCACATTTTCCTAAGATATTATTTTACAGTAAGAACTTAACGTGTGTACCCTTCCCAAAGCCATGATGTTTTTTTATATTCCTTAGGAGTGTTAAAATCTACTGTTCATGATTTCCTTTGGTAATATTCAAAAATCCGCACATTGGTTAAATATCTGCCTCGTCGACTAGTAATACAGCGTACTAAGACTCTTTTTTTTCTTCGTTTCCCTGTTAGTTCAATTTTAAAACAAATTATCTTAGTACAGAAGAGCCAATTGTTTACAACAGTTGTGTGTCACTTCTGACAAGGTATAATTTTCAAATTAAATTTTAATGAAGAAGCATTTTACAAATTAAGACTAGAGTTGTTGAATGTTTAAAGTAAAAAGTTCTGACTAATTACAAATATAAAGTTAAACAGTTCCAGAGAATATCTTGTTGTATTCCTTCTGACTTGAAAGCGCACATTGATCAATGTAGGAGGGGTGATGATGCAATTGGGATTTAGAACGTTTAAAGCCATGTGCATGTACATCAGGACGATGGATGAAATGTATTTAATTAACAGACCAAAGTTCCAACGATAAAATTTGAGTTGAATAACATTTCTTTACTTATGCAATGTAATGTTAGATGCTTAAAATAATAACATAAGTTTTCTTTCTAGTATATTCCTGAATATGAAAGGGAAATTACTTCAGTAATTCGTTTGGAATATTACGATTTGGTTTATCAACACTTTTAATTGACTTAAATATTATGTTTTGTGTCATTGATCGTTTAATGAGATTACTTACTGGAAATGTTTGTAATCACATGAGTTGTAGCGTTGGTATACAGAATAATGTTGAAATTAAAGGTAGAAAAATCACAATTTAAAATATATCAACTAACGAAATATCAAGAGGCATTACAAAACCACAGACCATGTCTAGTAAACAGCTAAATGGGCTTACACAAAAAAAGTAAATCGGATAGCACTGAATAATTAACAATGTTCCAGCATGGTTTGTGCCGTCTGCATTTTCAACCCGAGTCATTCGTTTCAATAAACGGAAGGTTTTGTGTTGTGTTCAGTACAAAAAAATTGGTTCACCAGCCACTTCTTTCTCGACAGCCAATATCTACCAAAGCAGTAGTTTCTTTAATTCTTTCTTGATTGTTTTATATGCAATATGTCAAATTAAAAAAAAAATTAAGCTGACAATGTATTTTAATAATTGACAGTAGTATGAGCATTATTAGGGATTTATCAACACTTATCAAACTCGCTGCTTGAGAATATTCTCTTTATTCCATTTTATTGTTACCTTGTTCTTAACAAATTCGCTCGTGGGGCATCTTTAATATGCAATCAAACATATAACTGAATTAAATTTCTTGCAAGTAAGAATCAGATTGAGAATTAAGGTGTGAAATGATCATGGTGGCAATGATCAAAAGACGTCTAAAGCAAAGCGAATTGGTAACTTGCTTCCAAAATTGGTAAATTTAAAATATCTTTTTGAAACTCGGAAGTTATAAAATGCACAGTTTGAGACTAAACACGTTTTGGATCTTGGACTTCTTATGATGAGAAACTTTATGTTTTCGTGAAGATATCACGTCACGCTCTAAGATTATACATAATCATGACGGTCATGTAATTTAATCCAATTAAAATTTGTAATATTGTTACATAATTTTGACAAACGACACTGAGAATGTTATATGATATAAAAGTACAAGCAAGTTACCGTATCTTATTAAGGTTGTTTTATAAATCATGTTTTACATGAAATACGGTATTCAAAAATCAATGATATTAGTTGCGAGCTTCAGGAAATAATAATCAAGGGAAATATATTCCAAGGATAAAGACTAGACAGGCAAAACAAACACGTACAACAAAGAACATGAAATAACCAAAAGAATTGATATACAAAAATGTATACTATGACAGATATTACTAATATTTGTTCAACAACTATACTTTATATGATGGTGTGATACTGTGTGACAAAACGCCTGAAAACTTTGATATGACTGATTTTGAAATTGAATGAAATACCAAGAAATATTAAGCGACAAAATAAACTTAACAAATATTTTTGGTTTTTTTTTAAATTGTTCCGTGGTTTAGGGTTGCAGTGCCATTGTCCTATGGTCAACTATATAACATTTTATTTTCATTTGGCAGTAAGATATGTATACTCTCTTAAGGTTTTTTTCTGTACTTGTTTGCATCAGGCACTATTTTTGTTAATGTTACAACAATTTGATGGGATATGCATCCACAACCGAATTCGAAATTACTGTACCAAAAAAATAATAGTATTTGGGTTCTTATGAGCCCAATGTACATATTTCAGCCTTCTTAAGCAGTTTATATTCGTATGAAAGTATTTTAGATGTAATATTGTAAACAGCATTGATATTTGTTAATGTTTTACGGCCCAATATAATGTTATTTAGAATGACAATAGCTGTAAATTGAGTGTTTCATTAGCATATATGGTTTTTAAATAAATAATGTTCCCATTATATTTTTTTTTATTTTCATCAATAGAAAATAAAAAAGGTCATGGTTAGGTCAGTTACTTATACTGAACCGGGATTGTTTTTGTTCATTATAAATCATATTTCTCTTTTATTAAGTATTTAAAATTTATATTTATCAACCTTAGCATTATTCTCATTTTTGAAATGTTGTATTTTTTATCTTTTGGTCTCTCTACCAAGGACGACGATCGTGATTTACTGCCTATGTACTGGATTCCTAAACTCCACAAGAATCCATACAAACAACGTTACATAGCTGGATCTGTAGAAAAATGTACCACCAAACCTCTTTCAAAACTTTTAACTTCTATACTCACAGCTGTCAAAGAGGGTCTGCAGTCCTACCACAACACCTATTACTCCCGTAGTGGTATTAATTCAATGTGGATCCTGAAAAATTCGACACATCATTTGGAGACAATCAAGTTGAACACTATTATCAGAATAGCATTAAGACCTATGATTTTTCAACACTGTATACTTCTATTCCCCATACGCAGTTAAAAAACTTAAAAACATTATACATCGTTGTTTTTTCTCCAAACTATATGGTATACCTAGATACAAATATATAGTTCTTGGTAGAGATTCCTTATACTTTGTAAGAAATAATTCTAAATCATCTTCCAAATATACAGAAGATGTTTACAAAATGCTTGAATTTTTTAATCGACAACATATTTGTCCAATGTGATGGACGCGTTTTTTTTCAACAAACGGTCGGCATTCCAATGGGAACAAATTGTGCTCCTCTACTTCCTGACCTATTCCTTCACTCTTATGAGGCGGACTTTATAGCTGATCTGATCCGAAAGAAAGAATTTCGTTCAGCTAACTCCTTTAATCTCAGATTCTACTATATAGATGATATATCATCTTTAAACAATGCTAATTTTGGGGATTTGATATATCGCATCTACCCCAAAGAACTTGAGATAAAAGATACTACAGACACTGAAGTCAGCCTCATATCGTGACCTACACTAGGAAATTGATGGTAAAGAAACACTATTTACCAAATTTTACGACAAAAGTGATGACTTTTCATTCAGAATTGCCAACTTTCCTTTCATCTGTGGCAACATCCCTTCAGCACTTGCGTATGGAGTGTTCATATCACAACTCATATGTTGTGAGTTGTGATATGAACACACCAGAGCGTGTCGAAACTACGCAGACTTTTTGCATCGCACTAGAATTCTAACAAATAGGCTTCTGGAACAGGGTTATGTTGCTACAAGATTGAAGTCATCACTACAGAAGTTTTATAGTCGTCAACATGAACTTGTGGATCGTCACGTTGTATCCATCTGCGCCACGAAAACTTATTTGTTCAACGTGTCATAGTTTTCCTTTCCTCTTTCGTCTGCCCTGGACTTGACTTTTTAAGAGCAACTCGGCAGGTATATCTAGAAAAGCAGAGGACGCTTACCCTATCGGTGCACCTGGTCCATGCTCCCAGTTTTAAGTGGAGTCCAGAGCAACTGGGTTGTGTGCCCCAGGTGGTGGCATGGGATATCCCTGGCGTGTTACATGCTGGGGTTGCCAGACTATAATACGGAAAACTCGACCACAAACCACAGTGGTGCACCGTGTTGGGAAAGGTGCCACGTTCCTCGCACGTAAAAGAACCCTACTGTGGTATTCTCCCGGAGTAGGAACCATAGGACTCCGCCACAGGAGGCTAAATTGCCCAACCCTACCCACCTCTCCCTATTTCCAGTGGCAATCAAAATTTGTCGACCCCATAATCCTTGTTTCCCATCCCATTTTTCACTTCATCATCATTTCATGTTTTTATCATCCACTTCATGTTCATTGCCTGAATATAGCTGAAATACTGCTACTCGGGCGTTAAACCCCAACAAACAAAACAAACATTTTTATGTGTGTGTGTGTGTGTGTGTGTGTTGACCTAGTGAAGACTCTAAGCAAATTGATTCATTAAAAGCACAAAAAAAAACTTAAAATTTGAAACTAACACTCCACCAAAACGTGTACTTTGCTTGTAAAGAGAAATGGTCATTTTTAGAAGCTAACTGTTGACCTGATTTCTTCAAGACTACCTAACCTATTTTTTGTTGGCGTTGCTCTTATTGTTTTAGGGATGTCGCACTTGGCGATGAAGTTGTGACTTCAAAATTTAGTTTCTGGTATAACCAGACCGAGAATTTGACCAACGACCTTCTGCATTCGAAGCGAGCACGGTCCAACCACACCGCCAAAGCATTTATATTACTTTGTAAAAGGTACTGTTTTGTAATATTTTTCATAGATCTATAAAAACATTGCAATTGGTATTATAACTTTGAATGCATACTAAAAAGACAATACTTGAAATACAAAATATGCATTTGAAAATATATTATTAATACAAAACGGTTTGCACGAATAAGATCTTCAACTCTTTTAAAACTTTATTACGAATTTTAATTGGATATAATTTTCATCGTCATGTCCCTGAGCAAGCACAAAAAGTAACATGATACACACGTAAAGATGAAATTTTCTCACCATCAGTAGATGAATGAGAAGTAAAACTCTTCTAATTTCAAACTGTGCATTTTATTATTTTGAGTTTTTAACATACTACTGTAACAGTAACTAATTTAAAGTTACTGATATGATATTCTTTTAGCGTTGTTTGATCTCAACGCCTTTCGACACAATATTCATTACATGCCTAAATTTTCAATTTAACTCTCTATACAAGACATTAAATCTCTGTACCTGTTCCATAACAGATCATTAACTTTTTAAAAGCGAACCATGCATGGCATTTTTTTCGCTGTTTGAAACCTTTTAATGATATATCTTGCATTCCCTTGCCCAATTTCTTTTGCATCAAGCTACATTGAAGCTTAGTAATTTGTGACTGACAGATGACAAATACGTTAAAAATATTGTCTAGGCTACCTCTAAGAAATATTACAGGCAAAAACGTAACAAGACATACAGAGGATAGAAATTCCTGATAAAGTACTTAAAGTACTTTGGTCTGATCACCACCCCCTTTTAAAATCTGGTCACCGTGGAAAAAATATTACACAATTTAACCCATGTAAAAATCAGTTCGATAAGGTCTGTGTCTCTTGTTACAACAGAAATAAATACACACCTATTATCACACAGTATATGTGAAAGGGTACCTCAATTGCTAGAGAAGGATATCATGTTTTATCCAGTGCTGTGTTACACTGAAATTGAAATGTGCCATGTTGTCTTGTTTAAATCATGTGACCAAGAAGAATACCGAGATTTCCAGTGGCTCCAGTCTTACATTAGGTCATCCAAAGCAGATCTTTTTTTCAGTTGTACAGAGAATATTAAATTTGCAATCTACTTAATTTGCCTGATTTGCAAGCATTTAAGAAGAAACTGCTTATAACTAAAAAAAAAAACAGGTGAAAGAAGTATTTGAAGAGCTCTCTAGCACAAAGAAAAAAATAAAAAGAATTTTTTCTGAGCCATTTTCATCAGAAATTTAGTATTTCTTTCTTAACCAGTAGAGATGCCATAAAAAAATTTGCAAAGCAGAAAGGGCTGTGTTGTTCCTCTTGCAATGAACTAAATATTTAGGTATACTATCGGTTTTGCTAGCAGAAACAAATGGTTTAAAAACTGGAAGGGTTTACGAGTTTGATTATTTTACTCTGTCTATAATAACTGTACTGTAACATGGCATAATAACTGTACTGTAACATGGCATGATATGTTGTAATACAAATATGAACAGAAATATGAAGTTAATATCATGACTACCTCAGGTGGTCAAGATACAATATTAATCAAAACTGATGATAATTGCATAATGAAAGTCACTGTAACATACTTTATTTCATTTATAGTGTTAAGTAAAAAAAAAAACATGCAAGTTTATAACCAGATCTACCTTGGAATAAAACTAAATTGCAGTTTACATTTATAAAATCAATAAATTCTACATAACATAAAAAACAGAAGATTTAAAGACAATTTTTACATCTTTCTTTACAGATAAATATTTGTTTATTAAAGTATTGCAACAGAAAGTGTATATTGAACCAAACTTGCCTTAAACACCTCCTGATTCATTTCCAAGTTTGAAAATTTACATTTAAAGAAAATGCACAGTGACTTATCTTTATATCTTAGCAAGGTATGATTATTGTTGTATAAATATGATTTATTTACATCAGTACACATTGAACACAAGATTTGTTGTATTGCACACTTGTATCATTCATTATATTATGCACATACACACATACATTCACATATATTGCTGATAGTTAATAATGGTACATCAATAACATGATATTACAATACAATAATCGATCATAGCTATTTTTCATTTGAGATCAGATATCTTTGGAATTCAGTATAGAACAGTTAAACATGGTTTCCTTTGTAACGAATTGTTAACTCATCTCTGTGTTCAATGTTTCACAAAGTTTGACATGTAACATTAAAGTAAAATATTCTGTTAATTTTTCGTAATACATTTTTTTAGAAGTCAATAAATGTGTTTAACACTTATCTAAACCTTAAAATTCCTTAATAAAAACAAACAAATTAAATTTTGGAAAGTTTAATTGAAATATATAAAAAGATACTTTATGCATACTTCAAAAATTGTACTACAGAATGATTTTGATACAAGATATAATTTTGAATGAATTTCTCAACCTTCTGAAGTCATGATAGTAAATATGATTATAATGACAACACTGTAAGCACCTTTAAGCATTATTATTCATACTGATAAAAGTTGAGAGGAAAAAATGAAAATGCAAAATATATATCTTTCATAAACTTAACTTATAATTAATCAATGTGAAACATACTGGTTTGTTCATTTAATGTTTAATTTCCAAAGGATTCAATAATAAAGTATATATTTGCAAATGAGGTCTGTCTTTTTCAACTTTTACATATAATGGCAGTTATATGATATTAACACCAGTACCCAAAAGCTCCTTTATGACAAATTATCTAGCAGACACCAACACCTCAATTCCATTTGGATTCCAACTAACTACACCCAAAATCTAGTATTTAAAAAAAAATACAACAGAGACTATGTGGAGAGAATATGAAAAAGATTAAATGCAATAAAAAAATAAAAGCCTAAAATGTATAATTACCAACTAACTGAATAAAACACAACAACAAAGCACTAATATTCACCTGTCATGACGTTCTCAGTTGAATATTCACCTGTCATGATTTTCTCAGGTGAATATTCACTTGTGATGACATTCTCAGGTAAATATTCACCTTTCACGACGTTCTCAGGTGAATATTCAACTGTTACAATGTTACCAGGTAGAAACTCCACCTGTTACAATGTTACCAGGTAAAAGTCCACCAGATACAGTGTTCCCAGGCAAAAGTCCACCGGTTACAGCGTTCCCAGGCAAAAGTCCAGCTGTTACAATGTTCCAGGTAAAAAATACACCTGTTACAATGTTCCCAGGTAATTCATTCACATTTCATCTAATTATCATGTAAACTGTCCAATCTTCAGTTTGCTTGGTAAAGGTGAATTAATTGCTTTGTCAGGAGATGGAGGAAGCAATCTCTTCCCTCTAGGTGTTCCTACAGCCTTTTCTGTCCTTGCAAATTTCTCAGTCTTTTGAATTAGAGCACCTGCTGATAACTGAACTTCCTTGGCAGCACATTCAAGTTTCTGCATTTGTAAATCTGATAACACAGATGAGTCACAATCTGAGCTAGAGGAAGTTTCTAACTTGAAGTTGTCCTTGTTTGATACTGTTACTAATTTACTTATGTCCCTTTGAATGAGGTCAGAAAACCGACATAACTTCCTAGGATCCAACATTTGACCTGAAAAACATGATATTTTTATCAATCCTATGCAATATCTCAACGACTACAACATACTTCATTGTGCATATTTCTCTGGTTACTACCATGTTACTACCATTCACAATTTGAAATCTTAGTAAAATATATGGTTCTGACAATATATTAAGTACCACAGCTAGGTATAATTTAGTGAGCTACAATGTAATAGTGCCATTTAACAGAATTTCAAAGTTTCAACAAACAATATGGAAAAAGAGGATATTATGCTTTCAAAAAATTAATTACATACATACATATGTCCCACAATAAAAAAAATAGGTATGTTTATTTCCTAAACTATAAATAATACCATTACTTCGAGCATTATAATCTTAGTAAGGCTAATTACAGATCGAAGTATGGCTTTACTATCAGAACCTCTGTTTTATTTTTAAATCATCATTCCAATCAAATTCAGAATTCTGAAGTATAAAAATTTTTCACTACAAGGACATAAATAACTCTGGCAATAAAAAATAAAAACATGATAGTAGTTTAAAATCTAACCTTTGACAATAGGTTCAGCACTACTAAGTAGATGTCCTACATTTTCCCATAGATTACTGATGTGTTGTATAAGTTCCTGTGATCGTTTATAACTAACAGAATAATACTGAAGCGGGATTCCACCATAACTCTCTCTCACACTATTGTCTACTTCAACCTGAAAAAAATATCAGTAATTATGGCACTGACCTCATTAAATATCAAGTTGTCTTGTCTTTGACAGCAAGTTATACAGACTATCATTGTGTATATATTTTTTTCTAGTTATGATGCATCAGGTTTACGATGGATAGACATTTGTATACTATAATATATCCCACCCTTCATTTTCTTAAAATATTTCCTGGTTTGCTTTTTTCAGAAAAGCCTTAACACACAGAGAGAATGATACAAAATATCCTGAACAAAGGGAGGTAATTCAGTTATTTTAGAGTACTTATATAAATTGTAGCAACAAGTAGTAATAGTTAAAATTGTGAAAATAACTTTTTGCAATTTTTAATCAATATTGAATCATGGATGCAGCATTTATATGTAAATCACTGATCTCATTTCTAATCAATATTTTATCTACAGAGGAATTTACACCACCATTGTTCCTCTTACCTGTATTTCTTGGCACATTGAGAATAAAACCTTCATAGAGGATACAAGTTCTTCAACATGTTGTGGGATTTCTCCTAAACTCTGAAATAGTCAATTATCAATTCAAAAATAAATCAAATTAAAACAAATTGTCTTTGTCCCTGTCTCATCTCTTTATTTCAAGGTTGTCATAATACCCATTTTTATCATCACATCAATATAACAAGAAAACTATCTGAATTCATCAGTTTTTGTCAGTATCTTGTGCCAGTTTCTTTACAGTACAAGTATTATTTCAAACAATATTAATAATGTAGTAAATGTTCATCACAGATTTGTATTTTAAATATTTCACATATTAGCTTCACATGTTTACATGCAAATATGATATTGTTAATACAAAATTTTAAAAAGGTTCACTTTGCATCTATAAAACTGTTGATGATACTTAGCTAAGTCTGTTTAAATGGATACAATTTCAAATACTCGGAAATATACTTTTCATGCAAGTAGTTAAGAATTTTCACTTCTTATTTACAAAGCCAATAAAAAAATGAAAATAGCAAAATTGGAAGTAAACAGTAGAAAAGAAACAGAAAAGTACGCGAGTGAACTCCAGATTTCCATTTTAAAGCAGAAGATATCATGTCTGTACACAATACCACATAAAAAGTTAAGTTTGATAATACATATGTGTTCTTATGAATTGTCATTACTTACGAAGTTATTATTTGATAAGTCAGCTAGATTCTGGGCTTTACATTCCCACTCCTCAAGAGTCCTGATAGGCCCCTGTAAACTTTTATCCACCAGTAGATCACAACCAGATAGGAAAGCTGTACATATTTCAGCACTCAACTGAAAGTCAAGGAAAAGTATAGTTAATTACTCAAAAAATTACATGTAGTTTGAATGATCAACAACTGACCTAAGTAATATATAATCTAAAAGCAGCATTAACCTTTGGTAACACTTTACATTTGAAATATCATATTTGAAAAAAAACATATCTATGATAATTTATATGAATTTTAAAAATTATCAACTATTTTCATGTTTTGAGCATAAAATTTCAATTGCACTTAATTACCTCTGAAGTTAATTTGCATATGGTTATAATCAGGAGGTATAGAATATTCATTTCCAAAACAAATCCGTAATCAGTTCATTGTCAACGAAACACAAGACATTCAGCAGAAATACGCTTTATATTTGTAACACTTTATCATTTTCTGATCTGTACTTAAAGTACATTGTTTATAGACAACGATAAAAATATAATAGGTTTTGAATTTTTAATTGTTCCTTTTAAAAGATTTTGTACTTACCAGCGTTTTCTCATCCTCTTCACAATTTAACTGTTCCAAGCTAATCATATTCATGTCAGTGGCCAGAGCCATTTCTCCCGTTAATTTACATACAGTTAACACATTATCAATGACCTTTGACCCAGAATCACAGATCAGACTGTCAATATCATTGCCCCATCCTTGGAAGAACATAACCATGTGACTGCCCATGGATCGTACTTGTTCCCGTAGTTTACATGTAAGATCCTGGATGACATTAGATTGTCGTCTTTCACGTACATACATATTTGACCAGACAGTACAATGTGAGCTGAGTGTCTGTATGTTAGTTGTCAGTTTTAGTATACTCCTTTGGATTTCTTCATTGTCTCTGGGATTCTTTGATGTGGATTCTGGAGAACCAAGGTTAATAACCAATGTATGTACATGAAGAATAATAAGTATAACATTGACCTCAATAACTAATATCTGTAGTGAAACAAAAGGGAAGGACAGAAAGACAGAGTAGTATCATAATTTCCTGCTTAGCTCTAATATAGGGATGATATAGTTATCACAGTTATAAAAAATCAATGTAAAAATGTTTGCAACATTAATTCAACCTCCAAAATGTTGGTAGAATTAGGTACACCTTTATTTAAGTAGTGTCTACAACAGAAACTGCTTGAAATTGATTTTGAATATAAGAAATAGAAACACAAGTCATTTAATACACAAAATGTAATAAAATTATTTGCATTTATTGTTTGTAGCAATTTCAACTACATTGTAATACCAAATTTCTGTAGATGCTAACTAGTGTACCTTGATCATTAGACGAGTTTGAGTCCATTAAGTATGATATTGATTTCCTGATAGCTTGACAACACTTTAATATCTTATCTGCCATACTCTCATCAAAATACCCATCTGCAAAAAAAAATGATAATTAAATTACTTGAAGTTTAAAATTAAAAGCTTTAGTCAATACAATTAAAAAATGATATTAGGCTGCAAAATAAAAGCTTGCTAATTAATTTTAACTTCTGCATCTGACATGAAAGAATGGTTATGACAATGAACCAAATTTAATCAAATGCAGACAGCAGAAACAAATCTTGTTACCTCCCCTCGGATTCTTTTTATGATTAAAGTTTTAAACTAGATATGATTTGAACATGGAAGCATTTTTCAACACCATTACATTGTATTTAAAAATATTTAACAAATAAAAGTAGATTTTCAGAGAAGAAATATTCTGTTAATTGCTCAAAAATTGTTTTTTCTCCCATTTTTCTATGAACTACTCACAGCATCTAGTTTAGGCATTCATCAGAGTACAATACAAATCATTTAAAGTCTACCAGGCCACGATTGATAAAAGAATGAACACCAATGAAACCTTAAAATAAATTGATTGATTGTGGTGAATGCCTTATCACAGATATTTCATGCATTTCAGGATGAGAACATTTGATAATTTGAACCAGTTTTGACCTGCTGAATGTGATAGCTCAAGGAAGCAACAGCCCACAGGTAGACATGTCATCTCACTTGACACATTGTACAGACTTCAACTAATCATTACTCTATCTCTTATTTGCTCTGTGCTTAGTACAGAAGCGTTGATAGAAATAAATTTAAGGTGCTACAGTTGTTATTGATATGACATGACTGTGATAACCTTACCTTGTATACTGTCAACAAACTGCAGTGTGACAGATTCACACATCTTAGCTAATGATGTACCACTGAGGTGACAGGCATCATCTGTAATGTACCATGTATACAATATTTTGTGAATATAGTTTTAAATAATTTTAACTTTTGTTTCTAACAAGATAAACCTAGTGCTTTAAATGTTCAAGGAAAATAGCAGAAGACATGCCCTTTTCAGCAAAATAAATATTTGAGGTTCTAAAAAATAAACCATGAATTAAAAATATGCACCATGTTAAACAGCATGCATAAATGATATAGAACTGGCATGTTGTTTGTTGGAAAAAAATAACTTTGTCCTTTTTTCCTCCTTGAAAAGTTGAGTTAACAATATAACAGGAACCCATTAATAATTAGCCATAAACTTCTCAGAATCTTGGAGGATTTACATCAAAATATAAGGACTTACTTTACATGTTTCTTAAAAATAAAGAAATTTCATTAACAAAAAAACATTTTACCTTTAAGGCCTCTAGGGCTGGAAACAGCACTACTGCCTGATAGAAGAAACTGTCTAAAGGGGGACTTACTAAAACTGCTCCTACAAACAAAATAAAAAGTATACATAATCTATATGTGCATCTTTCCCTTTGGGGGGGACTGTCCTATGATGTTACAGACTGATAGTATACCTTCTTTAAACAAAAGAGGTAAAAGAAAAATATTCAATGCTAAAAACTAAGGACGCATGAAATGTTGTCAGAACAAAACCAATATGCAAGACAACAAATATAAGTTTATCATGACTCCTTCACTTATCTAATAGGAATGAACTATAACTATTTATAATTCTTGTTTTGGACATAAATCTTTCAACTACTTTACTATAAAATCATGAACTTAAAATGACTGGTAATGTGACCAAAACAAACATTTCAGCATGTGTCAGACAACATTAAAAGTAGCTTTATTTATATCTGTCCTCTTCCATATGAAAGATTTCAGCTTAAATTTACTTGGTTCCTATTCAATGTCAATATTCAAATTTTATCAGCTTTCAAAAGGACAATGAAATTACTCAAGTAGATTTCATACCAAAAAACTTACGATAAAGGAGACCTTGGTGTATTTGGTGTAGTAGGAGCCTCTGGAAGCCACGAAGCACTAGGGTCACTGAAAACATCATCATCTGTTGAACTGTCACAATCATTCTGTAATTTAAACGTTTTATTACTTTTTAAAAATGGTAAAAACTGGAATATTACATAAAAACTAGGATATTAATATTGCTGCAATACTGATGCTTATCTCTCTTACATCAAAGATTAAGTAAAACTTTTTTTCAGTTTTCTACTCATTTAATGACAAGTTGAGAAGAGTGTTAATTTAATATCTGACAAATACATGTACATCTAAATATATATATATAGAGAAGTTAGTTAGATTTTTCAATTTACCTAGATTTTATTGTAATTCTTATGCAGTGGAACATTTCCCATTTTCCTACTCTGCCATACAATTATAAATCCAAACTCTGAATACAAGTGTGATTCATCAGAAGAAACCTGACTTTTTTAATTGTTATTAAGCATGCATGGTAATAATAATTCAAGAAAGCTGGAGTGGTTCATGTACATGTAAGTCGTATTGATATAATTTTCAGTTACTTTGTTGCCTTGTTATTTAACACAATAAATGGATTGTGACGTAACCAGAAACAATTGACTTTTTTGTAATGGTACCCTTACCAACAAAAAAGTCAATGGGAAAGTGATTCTTATGCTAACAGCAACCCTAATTCCCTGAAAGTTTTTAAATAATCAATCACACAATTTAGGGGAAGGTATGGATACTTGAGTATCACAGAAAAGGAAGGAGAAATGACATCCTATTCACTGTATACCATATAGCCTTAAAGCAGGGGGTATAAAACTTATGTTTTGGTACCACTAAAAATTTAGCTATAATTAGAACTTCAAAAATATTATATTACCTGATACAAATCTCTCATTTGTGCTAGTTTGTCTTCAAATTTAGGAACATCCCAGAATGTACACAGCCCTAACTTGGTGTTGGTGACTTTTATAGCTGTAGCCAACTTATCATCCTCTAAATAGTCCTCTCGACTGAAACTCTGTAATCAAATCAATGTGGTGTAAGGGAAATAATGTACTTAAAAGAATACAAAACAACAACATTTTTTTTAAATATTTATGCTCTAAAAATTGACCTTAATAATTCAAGACTTTGAAAATTTTAGACAGATTAAAGCATACTACCAAAGGACTACTGACTGAGCATTTTATATTTGAAAGTACTATGCATTACAATCTAATCATAGGTATACATGTTTTCATATATTTGTTGGTTGACCAACGACAAACCCAAAAACAACTTTCACAGTAAACCTACATTCATAAATCTCGTATCAGGGAATAACAGCCATCATTACAAATATTTAGCATAACAATATCTAACCATGTTTTTCTTGAGCAATTGACTAATTTTGTTAGCCTCTCGTAGTAACAATGCTATCTTGTACAAGTCTCGCCTCCCGAGATGGTTCTCTAGTATAGTATTACGTCTGGTTGGCGATGAAATGTCAGAACGTTTCTGTTTTAGTTGTTCCAGTTTCTGTGTAATGTTTTGTTTCTCCGTTTCTAATAGTTCTAACAGCTTGGAACCTTTCTTAGATGGTGGACTCATTTGGGCCTAGAAAACAAACTCATCCTAATTAGTGACAGCAAGATACCTTTTTATATTTTTTGCTTTTGTTTGAGAAAAACATTTTATTCACAGGCTAAAACATATACAATCAAATTGTACAGTCAACTAAAGACAACATGCACGTGCTGTGGATGATTCTTGTCTCTGTTGCTGTTACTAATTAACTAAAATTTCTCTCATACAATGTGATGCATGTATCATATAAAAATACTAAATCCATGAAAACATTTGGGTGTATAAGGTAATATCAAATTCTAACCTAAAAATATTTTACAGGTTTTAAATCAATCTGAATATTGCTGATTAAATTTTGTTACCAGTATATCAGTATTGTGCTAAAAAGGGTTCATAAAACTACTAACCTTTTCTGCAGCTTTAGCCTCCAGCTGTTGTCTTTTTCTCCCTACCATTAGCTCTTGTTCTAACAACTTTATAATGAGATATAACAAATTTATTACAATACTTATTACTAGATGATTACATTTTGTCAAAAACAGTTGGAAATAAGTAAGAATTGTAAGAAATAAAGTATTAACTTAGCATTTTTTGCTGTGCAATAAACTTTCTTTAGGACAAAATATATGAGACACAGTACATTCCTTAGTCTATCCATATTACAAGGGACTCCAAGAAATCAAACATTAAGCTACAACATTAATTTTTTACATATTCTATATAAATAAGAAACCACTAAAACTGACGGGATTACAATACAACAAAATATAATTATGTTAGTGTACGATTTCCATGTTATTAAGACATTATTTACATAATACTAGTACAAACCATTTTCTGCTTTTTAAGTTTCTGTATTGTGTCATCAGCTTCAAGTCTACACTGAGCAGCCATCTGATATTCTTCATTCTGATTTTTCTGTTTATATAATGAAAACATATTATAAGTATACGCAACAAAATGATTTATCTTCCCCTTATTCCGGAAAGTTATGCTTTCAAATATTTGCCATAATGATGATTTTTATATTAAAATATTACGTATGGTACAAGTGCATAATTGGTCATTTCAGTAATTTGGCTTCAAAATATTTCGGTCATGACTTCCCTCAGCATCTACATCCCTTAAAAGATTCTTACTTTCCTGACAGCTCAGTAAAATTTATTTTTTATTTTATGTCAGTCACAGTGAGACCTGTCTGAACCAAACCATAACAAGACAAGAAACCTCTCAAACAAAGGTCCGGAAATTTTGACAGCCCATGCCTGACATTTTACCAAACTTCAGCTCACGTTTTTGTCAGTCTTTTACATGCTCAGATCGAAAATAAACTTAAAAAACGTTTGTGGGTAGTTATTTTAAGATAAATATTGAAAAGTGTGTTGTTTCATCACATCAGCGAGTGAACGAGTTCTGTTTCGAGCACACGTGGATGTTCTAAAATGTAAACAAAACATCATATCATATGTGACTTTTTCATCACATAGGCAAACAGCCGAAAACTTCCGAGTGATGAAAAAATGTAGTACTGATTTGTTGTTTCAGTTCCATGTGCTTTCGTTGTTACCTCTGAAAAATGGGTGGGAAAATGATGGACTTGTCAATCTTTTCTCGTAATTAATAAAGGTATGAAGATTGTCCGAGTTACTTCAATTAATTTGTATAGGCAATCAACTAATCAGTTACAGGTAAATCACAGTTACAGGTGGCTGCACATCGGCTAAAATTGACACACAACAGTCAATTAATTTTCAATAAACAATTAGGAGACTGGTAGACAGGATGTTCATACACTAATAAAACCATGCAGACTGTAATTTATAAGGGTTGACAATTTTATTTTTATGTCCAATATTGGAAAATTGTCATCGGTCATTTGCAAAATTTGTCAGTCAATGACTGGCATTTTTGACTGTTTCCAGATCCATGCTCTCAAACCAAACCATGATCAGACATGAAACCACTCCAAACCAAACCATGATTAGACATGAAACCTCTCCTAACCAAACCATGAGTAGATATGAAACCTCTCTTAACCAAACATCTTCCAAAAACCCTCTATGCCGGTTCACATGAACTGGTAAAGTAAACACCTGAATTAACTTAACAAAAGAGCCACCATCAGTTTTGGTTAAGACAAGTTTCACTATAAAACCATTTCTCAACATAAGAAACTGAATAAAATTGCAAAAAAAAAACTGAGATTGGAAGGTACTTTATAAACATTTGCATAGGAAGCTGCTGTCCATTAAAAATCAACCAAATTTGTTAAGATGATTATTGGTGTTAAGAATAACACTTTCCAATTCACAAATATTTTTTTAGCCCTTATAACAAGGCAGACAACATACCAATAACTTCTCATATTCAGCAAGTTTATCTTCAAAATCAGCCTTTTGTTCCTCTAAAGCTTCTTTCTTAACTTTCTCTACAGTAGCTAAGACCTCTTCTTGGGCTTGACGTCTTGCTTCCTCAAGTTCTGCTTGTAACCTAGAAATAGATAACTTTGAATGCTGCTCAAGTGATATAATCTAAGGCCATTATAAGTCAATATCTTGGTTTTCTGGCCATTTGTTAGTAGGGTGCTTATTCTAATTGTTCACAGCCAGAGAAAATGATAAGGGAGTTGCTTTTTTTTTGTTTTATTTCATTAATATGGCAGTAAATTGGGTAGCAATGCATTCCTGAAAAACACGAGGGCTGTCTTAAACACAAAAGAAATGATTTTTGTTGCCCTTGGAAGTAATTACTTGCTATCAGAAAGTTCTCTCTGGTCAAGCAAAATTTGTGTATATTTGTCAAGACAAAATTGTAGTCTGAGATTGATCCATCCACTAGGTTTAAAAGAAATGCTTAAACAGAGAGTTGAAATGCATGTACAAGCCATCACATTCTAATAATAAAGACTTAGGGCCAGATAATAAATTGTTATCACAAGGATATGTCTCACCTATTGTACATAGTTGCTATTATTCAATATTTAAGTGACTGTAGGGGTATATCATAAAACAGATATAGAACTGTAATGCAGTGGTGCTTATGCACCTGAATACTGAAGTGGAATGACTTAGCACAAGTTGACCTAATCCAAAAACATCAACACAGAATAGCAATACCTTAAGTCTCGCCTTTCCCTACAAATTAAACCAAATTTTGAACCCAAACCAAATCTAATGTGCTAATGACAAAGATTTTGTATATTTATTTGTAAATGTTTTCTATACTTAAAAATATCACCTATTTAGTCAAACTTTTGTACAGATTCCTACCTTTTCTCCTGAGCACTGAGTAATTCCTGGTTAGCAAATTCAAAGTCTTTCTTTATTTCCTGACCAGAACCAGTTTTATTCCGTCTTTGCTCTGGATGGTTAAACCTTATAAAATGAAAGTACCAGACATTATCACTGATCATCATTATAAAATCACAGTTATAATAAGGCATATAGAGTTACATGATAATTTGTTTCAAACAAAATAAAAACAACAAAACAATATTGGGTATTCAAATTCAAAAATAAACAATTACATCAAAGTAATTGATTAGTCCATCTTTAAATTCAATATAACTGAAAATGAAAGAAACACAGAAAAAAATAAAAATCTGTGTTGACAGATGAACCAATGTTCACCATAGCCAATCTGTCAAATGACTGACTGATTTGTAATAGTCAGAACATACCTGAAATAATGGTCACCACCAAGAATCACTCTATCACCCTGGAAATAAAAAAAACAGGCTTTCAAGTGACTTTTGTAAAATTAGGGCCAAATTTAAAAAAAAAAATAAGGCCTAATTTAGGATTTTTTAGGGCTTTTAACACAAAAATAAGGGATGACATTCTTTCTTTTTCAATAATAACACTAAAAGAAAAACAAGTTACTCACCACTGGCTAAAGACAACGATATAAAAGCTATTTACCAACCCAGAAGATCATGTCAGTGGCCATCAACAGTTGTATTCAGCATTCCAGTTTGACCATAAGAAGTTGAACTAGTATAGGTCCAAAGAATGCAGTGAACTGCTAATAACCACCAAAATGTCTTCTGAGGTGTTTATTTGATCATAATAATATTCATTTTCTGAGAGTATACTAAGCTAGATTCCATTAATACAAACAATATAAAGGGAAATTACTATTTAAAAAATTCAAAATTTAAAAAATAAGGAATTTCTCAACAAAAAATAGGGCTTTTTTACGATTCTTTTTGTTTTATTAGGAAAATTAGGGCTGTCTTTGAAAAATAAGGAAAATTAGGAAAATAAGGGCCCGCTTGAAAACCTGATAGAAACATTTTAGACAAAAAGGACTTTTGTGATTAATTAAGTGAAAAAGTAAATTCCTATTTACAGATTATATGTTTATACACATGATATTTCTACGATCCTCATTCAAAATCCAATACTGACATCATTTTATATCAAGACTTTTCCCTACCATGATGTCAAATAAAAACCCTGGAAACCAGGAAATTGTGAACTCTTGCCCATCAAATTTTACTTAACATTCAATTTTTTGTTTTTATTATCAAAAATCCAGAAATCTGCATTATCTAGCAATACCCATAAACCATAACTGTAGCATATGATATTGGAAGTTCTTTTTTTTTTGCCAAAACCAGTATTACATGTAAATCCGAAATTATAACACACCAATATAAGGAATATGTCACAATATTATGTGAAAGTGACAAGAGCTGATGAGAAAATGATTTCCAAAAAAAAGTTGGATGGAGATTCACAAAGACAAAGGAGAATACCTCTGAATGGAGGTATAATTAATACAACTATTAAAACATTATTATCATCAACATATAACTTGAAAGATATACAGTGCTTACATGCTGTAATATGACAGGTTCTGATATAAGATTACCATTAACATAGGTTGGTGCATCTCCGATCGGTGTTATAGTTATCACATTCTCAACATTATTTATTATGCTGAAAGAGTAAAAATATGTTCATGTGATTTGAGTAGTGCAGCAAAGATACTGGAATCTGTGTATGAAACAGTGACCCTATCAATTCAATACTAATAAAAAAATACAATGGGTGGCTTGTTCTGGCAGCGTAAGACTCAGCTTAAACAGAAAGTACTTGGTTGGACCTTTCAACTCATTTTAATATTTGATATTACACTGAAAAAATAATCAGTTTATAAATTACTTTTACATGCCAAACTTTTCATTACAAAGGTTTTCCTTGTCCTGGGAACTTGAAATTTTCACACACTATTTTTTGTGGTTTCGATGATTAATCTACTTTAACACAGTTTTAATTTGTGAACATTCCTCAAATTGAATTATAATGTTCTACAAAGAAAATATACAGGACTGTTTAATTTTCTTGTTACAGGATTTACTGCAGAAATAACAAAAATTAAACTGCCAATTTCACAATTTAGTTTTCAACATCAAAATGTAACTGAATATGTTATAGAACTTTCTTATCTATACATGTACTTCAATACATACTCTATACATGTACTTCAATACATACATCAAAGCAGGTCATGCCAAATTGAATTATCTTAAAAAAAATGCTTCCTACCAATGATTTTCAGCAATGAGAGCACCATTGAGCTGTATCTCATGTTTTGAGTTCTCACACATCCTGCCTACTCTAGTTTGCCCCTCTTTGATGACATATAATAACATCTCTGATAATTGAGGATCCTCATTCAGGTTGACTAGATTTGGTAATTTGTTATCTACCTTACATGTGATGCCTGATTTCTGCAAAAACGATCAATCATTAATATGAAAAACAGATCTGCCAGTAGATAGGCCACTGCCAATACATGTACATGTAGATCAGACCTTTTAATGTTACTTTAGGACAAACTGTATTTTCCATGTATTTTATGAAAATGGTCTGTAATTCCTGAACTTTGTGTGATTTTAACACAGGTACAATGAAGGGATACACAATCCATAAAGTGTAATTTTAACACAGGTACAATGAAGGGATACACAATCCATAAAGTGTAATTTTAACACAGGTACTATGGAGTGGTACCCAATCAATAAAGCATAATTTACACTAAAAAACTGTAGAAACTACAAAGAGTCTGTAAAGGTAGACAACTCTGATGAAGTAATACTCCTACTGTATGATAAATTTTCTCTATGGCACATATAGATATGGAATAGGTAAATGTTTCTTAACACTACTTTTCCTAGTGATTTAGATTTTTATTACTTATAATATTGTCAAAAGCAGTGGTTGATTTACAATACAGTGTTATAATAAAATACAAAAAGGGCAGAATTCAGCATTTTAAAAAGACTGATTTGAATATAATGCAAATTTCATACTGAATCACTTGAAAAAAAAAAACCTTCCATAGTTATTATGTAAAGGAAAGGAACTTACCTTTACTAAATGCTAAGATAGTTAGAAAATTGAATTATGGACAATGTTTGTCGCCATAAAACAGCATTATGTAACAACATACATGTCGTAAATAGTGAGTCAAGAAACAATGCAGAATGAATATATATATTACCTCTAAATTTTTATTTTCTTGTTTTTTCCTGGCTTCAGACTCCCTCAACTTTTTCTCCCAAGACCTGTAAAGAAGAAATCAGTGTTTCTGAAAAGTAGTTGGCTTATTGTTGTACTTAATCTAAAAAAGTTAAAGAGTGCATTTTTTTTTTTAAATTTACAGAGAATAAGTGTTGCATGATAAAAACCAATTGCATATCAATAACTTCACAAATAATAACAAATTTAAGTTATTACATAAAAACAACTTAAAGATTGTGTAAATATTAAATATATCCCTAACTGGATTCTGTAAATATACCCCTAACTGGATTCTGTAAATATACCCCTCACTGGATTCTGTAAATATATCCCTAACTGGATTTTGAAAATATACCCCTCACTGGATTTTGAAAATATACCCCTCACTGGATTTTGTAAATATACCCCTCACTGGATTCTGTAAATATATCCCTAACTGGATTTTGTAAATATACCCCTCACTGGATTCTGTAAATATATCCCTCACTGGATTTTGTAAATATACCCCTCACTGGATTCTGTAAATATACCCCTAACTGGATTCTGTAAATATACCCCTCACTGGATTCTGTAAATATATCCCTAACTGGATTCTGTAAATATACCCCTCACTGGATTTTGAAAATATACCCCTCACTGGATTTTGTAAATATACCCCTCACTGGATTCTGTAAATATATCCCTCACCGGATTTTGTAAATATACCCCTCACTGGATTCTGTAAATATATCCCTCACTGGATTTTGTAAATATACCCCTCACTGGATTTATTGACTATTTAAATATTGTTATCGACCTTATATATTACTTGGCTTTATTTAGCCATTAAGAATATTTTTCAATTTCAAGTTATACATAATAAAACGAAAATTTAAAACAGTTAATAAAAAATGAATGAAAGTTTTAAATCCTACATTTTACTACTAGAAAGTGAAGTTCTCAATCTGTCTGAATACCTACAGTTTCATTTCCTCCATTTCTTTCTCCTTAGCTAAACATTTCTCTCTCAGAGCTGCTATTTCTGTTAATGTGACAGACTGTAATTCATCTTTGTATATTCCTTCTGTACATTTCAATCTATCGATCTCAGCTCGTAACTCTAAAAAAAAAACAGAAGAATAAAGAAACATTCACAGAATGACATTTCTAAAACTTAATGAATTTCTGCAATAGGTTATGTCTGTGATCAAAATGGCTTTAATACAGGTTATTGGAAACATACAATACTACTTTTTAGAGGTAAGCATTTTCTCCTTAAACTTAATCATAGATATATTAATATCAGAATTTCAAAGCAGCATTCCCAAATTTATTAAAATGAGTTCCCTGACAAAATTGTAGATTACATGTATTAGTAAGGTAATACTAGTAATGGTACTATTGTTTATGGGGTACTTTTTTTGGGGGGAAACCTTAATGTTAACTCCAAACAGAAAACCTGATTTGTTACCATTGTTTATTTACCAAATTTATTTATAATTATATATAGTTAAATATTATCCCAGTGTAATAATTTCTAATGGTCAAATGTCATGTCCAACATGATAATTTCTAAAGCCACAAGGATACAGAAAGCCCCCAAATATTCTTATAAAGTTGATTTTCAGAACAGTAACATGTACATCCACCTTATTGTTTATGCTAGTGTTAATGTTAATGTACAATGTATAGCCAGAGAGCCAAAGAGACTTTCATGATTTCACATTAAATGCCTGGCTAAGATATGTAGAGTCTGTTGGTTAAAAAAACACCAGTCATTGAACAAGATTTAACAAAAGAGATAAAGATGGATAGGGCAAATGACTAGAAGAGACCCAAACAACATTACATGTGTGACTGCAAAATGGACACCAGCTGAAGGTAAACATAACAAGGGAAGACTTAGAAGAACCTAGCTAAGAACCACAGCCAGGGAGTTCTTGGGAAAGACCTGGGTTGAAATGCCTTCAAATGGAGAAAGTTGACCTGGTAGTTCAAGAGTATGGGAAAGACATGGGCTGAAACGGATAAAGTTAACCAGGGAGTTCAATAGTATGGGAAAGACCTGGGCTGAAATGGAGAAAGTTGCAAAACACCAAGATACTCAGAGGTCCCTGGTAAAGGCTTAAAGAAGATAAATACATGTACATATTAAATGTAAATCAAAACTCCAGATACTAAAATAAATTACCAATTTGTATACTTATTTTACAATGTTTATGTTGTGTAATATGAATATATCATCACTAATTAACTCTACACTTAACAGAAGTAGTAATAATCCCCTTTTACAGGAAAAGTATTATATGTACATGTAAATAGTGATAAATATTATTTCGATATTATCTACAGCTTTGGTATAACCCATTAAGGATTCATTAATTATTATTGGAAAGCCTATGGCCAAAACATTTTTCAAAGGTTGGAAAACATAATTTAATACAGAAACATTGCCCAAGGAATTTTAAAACAATAAATCAATTATGGGTATCACAAAATATGATCATCATTATTTTTTCTAAAAGTTTAAGTTAACATTGTAACCAATTCAAAATGAAAATAACAATACCTTATACAGTAACCACTTTAATAATTCTCAATACTCCCCTTATGTAATATAGGTCACAGAAGTCAGTTATAAGTCAATTTAAATCAGACTTATTTTCATACATGATCAATAGATAATCTTATTAACTTTTAAAAGTCAGCTTTAAAGTCAGTTTTCACCTATAAATTTAACATTGAAGAGGGAATTATACTCTATAAATTGACTTTAGCATTTTTTAAAACAATTTTATGGTACTCTTCAAACAAGATAAAAGTACTATGAGTAGGATAATCAGGTTTTTTTTTGTTTGCAAAAAAACTTCCTTACTTGAAATAAAGTGAATTTTTATATATAAACAGTTTTATAGAATTGTTGATTACTAAAAAGTACAAATGTACATGTAGATTGCCTGTTACATACTGGTTTGGTCTACCAATTACAGCACATTGCACTTTATAAAAGTAAACTTATTTCATGGAATAGAAAGTAAGTCCTTAAACATGTGTTAAATATCACACCATACCAAGTCATAATGGTAAAGTGCTGATAAAATGTCAATTTTAATCAAGAAGAAAATAAATTGTTAGATTATAATACCTTTAATAAGTTTGGTGTTAGGATCTTCATTTACTCTGGCAACATTTACAATACTACTGGCTTCCTTGGCATACGTGTTAATGTTAAGGCTAATATATCTATTTTTTTCTTATTAAAAAATTAACAGACACTTTCATGAGAAAATTTTCATGACAGATCCAAGGTTGAAGAAGCAAATGTCATACTGTAAAAGCTGTTGAAGTTATGCCACCATATAAAAATCAATATGAATAATACATGACAACAAACACTATAAATTGCAGGATGCATAAAATAAATTTTGATTCAAACATTACGTTTGTACAAGCTATAATTAGAAAAGGATATCTGAGGGTGCTGAGAGTTTCCTCAGTATGAAAGTTTGTAGGACTAATGGTGGCTAACATTGCTGTCTTGGAGTTACCACCGAGGCTTTCCTTAAGTAACCTGGAAGAGATAAGTAACAACATTGTAATAAATGACATGCAATGAGTTATGATAACTAACCACAAAAAATACTTTTTAAAAATTATTTTATAAACTCTCTGGTGCTATTTCTATATCCTACTAAGGAAGGTTTAAAAGTGGACAGATATGATTTATTGAAAATTATTTCACTGTCCTGACATTATCACTTTAAGACTCTTAGAACCTGAATATGATCATTTTCCTTTTCTTTTTCTGTCATAGAACCTGCATCCATTTGTCTTTGCATTTCTTTCAACCTGTTACTAAAAATCAAGCATAGAAGCATTACAATGTAATGAACTACAAATGTACATCAAGTAAATGTCTTAAGGACCCAACTCTTACCAAGTCAAAACAGAATCTCTGTAAGGAATGAAAGACTTTTTTTTCCCTGATGTAGAACGTCTCGACAGTGCTGATATGACCATGCCAAGTGTAGTCAGAGATTTGTTGATATTATTAGCCTCTCTGAGTCTTTCACCTTCAGTTTTAGCCTGGGACTGCCTCTCACTTCCTGCTAAATCAACCAGATTAATCTTACTGGTTATAATGTGTTCATTTTGGTGACCTCCTATCTCTTCTGTCTGTAAACAAAACCCAAACATTCGTAATATGTTAATGTAATATGTTTAAAACAATGGAAACAAGCATTCTGACAGTATTGCTGATTCAATACAGTGTCTCCTTTCAGCCTTTGAACTCATTGTCTTTATGAGATTTTTTCATATATGTGAACTAACAATGGATGGTGTTATATTTAACAATCAAGAGAAAATAACTCTTGAACAGCAAATGCAAATTCCATCAAAATCAAACCTGAGCTTCATTTTACAGTAGATAATAACATTTTTGCATTACAGAAAGCTGCATAAAGACATTCTCTTTCTATCGCCTGGAAAGTTGCAAAAACTTTTTATTATGAATTAAAGGGCAAATAACTCTAGAATGACAGTAGCAATTTGCATCAAAATGATGAAACATAAAATTTTATGTAATTTTCTAAGTCAAAGGGCCATAAGTTCCATATAAACCATTTTGCCGCAATAATATTTTGATTTAATTTGTAACTTGTCATGATAAGACTAGCTAACAAATATGAAATCAATTGGATGAGGCACTATAAAGAAAAGCCTGGAAAACAAAAAAAAATATGAAATTTTCTATGTCCAAGGGACACAACGTCTGTAAAAATCATTCAACCATTATTCGAACTTAACTTGTAACTTGTCATGATAAAACTATATACCAAATATTAAATCAATGGGATGAGGCATTACAAAAAAAAAGTCCAGAAAACATAAAATTTCATGAAATTTTTTATGTCCAAGGGCCATAACTTCCATGAAATTATCATTCAACCATAAAGTCATTCAAACTTAACTTGTAACTTGTCATGATAAGACTATATCCCAAATATGAAATCAATTGGATGAGGCATTACAAAAAAATGCCCAGAAAACCAAGTGTGACTGACGGACTGACAGACTGACTGACAGACAGAATGCAAACCTAAGTCCCCTTCGGCATTTCCCAAAAGTGGACAAAAAAGGCCTACAGAAACATAAATACTAGTACAGATCAATTATACCGTGGAAGTTCTTGGGGAATCAATATTCTTACTTGGTACTTGGTGGAAATCTAATTGGCTTTGGGAATTTTGAAAAAAAAATGGATTTTTCTGACCATCTAGATTTTCGACAACCGTTAAAATAAGCACATTTCTATGTTTAGACAATTATTATGATAAATAATATGATTTGTACATAAATATGTACACTGTCAAAATTTTAAACATACCACTTTCTACCAGAAAAGACTTACTCTGGTCTGTGTGAGTACTAAGGTGAAGACAGAATGAGATCTACTACTTCTTTCATTCATTCCAGTTGTGGCTGTAGCTCGGTTTTTGTTCCCAAGAGTTATCCACCCTTCCACATCTTCAAATGATTTTACAACATAAGTAGACAGACCCTCCACATATGGACCAGAAACAGGATGCTCCCTGGCTTTTGGCTGTAATAAATGAACTTTATAATAAAAAATCAAATGAGCTAGAACAACTGCAATGCTCATTATGTGATATCCATGCTACTCCTCCCAAAAACCATATAGGAAACCCCAAAAGTCATTCTGATGGAAATGCAAAATAGGTTTACAATGGCACCATCTGATTAAGAATGTGTGTAAGTTTCCAAATAGTTGCAGACAGAATGTGGGGATAGATGGAGGACTAAACAACAAAACTCCTCCAAATTTTCAGTAGGGTATAAAAAATCATACCTAAACCTTTATTTTTCACAGTATTATATAACCATAATATAAAATTGTACATGTAGGTACGAAAGTCAGTTTATGTCAGTACATGTATACGATGTTCATTGAAACTAGGAGAAATGTCTATTATGGAACACTAAAATTGAAATAGATCTATGGCTGACCACATCACATATACGATACACTTGGTAATGCTGCAGCTCCATATCTAGATCAAAATAAGTCCCATAGAGGGTACTTAAATTGACAATAAGTTAACAGCATACAAAGTTACAAACACCTTTAGAGAAGGGCACATGAAAAAAGAAAAAAAATCCTTATCATATTACAATATTGTGTTCTTTGTCTAGAAAATCAGAGGATGCTTATCCTACCAATGCACCTGGTCTATGCTACCGGTTTTTAGGAGCTGAGTTGCTCATTTACTTCTGTTTCTTAGTGTGTGTTATTTTGGTTATGTCCATTTTTGTGTGTGTCCATTTTCCTTGTCCTGTTGTTATTCTTGGATTATGTTCCTTTCATTACTGTTCCAGGTTCCCTTGAGTTCCCTTCGAAGGAATTGTAAGCTTATCATATCATCCCTTTTTACAAAGCTTGTAAATAAGTGTAAAAAAACAAAAATTTTATTAAAAAAATTCTGCATTTTTCATGTTTTAATCTCTACCTACCTGAGCTTTACCTCCCTTTTCTTTAGAAGAGGCCAGTAAGTCATGTATTTTCTCATTGTAGATTTCAAAAAATGAAATCTCTACGTTTATTTTGACCTGAAAAAAAATTAAATAGACCATTAAGCAGTATGATGAAATTACAAAACCTACAAATGTAGGTGACCCTATAAGAGTTCAAACACAGAACAGACCATTTTCTGACTCAATCTAATTTACATAATGTATACATGTACATTGTAAATAAACATGTACATGTAACAATGTATGATCTGTCTGATCTGATACAAGTTTACCAGTAAATGTAATTATAACATGTGAAGGAAACTCTAGGAATAATGGACAACTAATTTGCAAACTGCACTATAAATGAAAAGAAGTTATTGTATATACGGTGAATTGTAAAAAGTACAGCGTAAGTGTTCAAATTACAACTAACCAATTAAAATTTTTTGCCTTGGCCTTTGTCAACAAGTAATTAGCTTGGTTTGTTCTCTGTTAAATCAATATCCACCCTACATGGTAAAGCCTAAGGTTGTATAAAAATCAAACTAATCTTGTTAATTAATATCAATAAAATATAATACTTTAATCTTCCCAGATATTATCTGAGATTTATATACAAAGGATAAAAACTTAGAGCGATCAGCAAAAACAGGGGTGTAAACTTAGTACATGTAAGCAGAAAAATTGAAAGCCCTAATAAATTCTTGTGGTGAATTTGTGTATCTGGGATTCAAAGGGATGGAATTGCAATATTGTTTACAAGTTGCAAAACTGTAGAAGAGTAATTGTCTTATACATGTATACTACAACAATTTGAAAGTGGTACAACTTGTTACAAGTATAAAAAACAAAAGAGTAGTTTGCACTACCTTAAAATTAGAAATACTTTCATGACTTCCACTTATAATTTGTTTTATCTTTGGCTTTATCATCAGCATTTGAATTAAGTAAAATTTTAAGGAGGTAGACCTAGGGTAAAGGGACATAACTCATGAAATCAGTGATATGTTTGTATTATATTCAATTTCACCAAAGCCTCTCAAGCTTTCATTTGAAGCAGAATAAGATGAATCCAACTTAATCAGATGCTTACATAAGATTGATGTAAAATGCTGAATACAAACGTTCCAATGATTTTTAAGTTGTGTCCCTTACCCTAGGTCTACCTCCTTAAAGGAGCATTCTGGATTGATAGTTCTGACCAAATAGAAGACTTTTCACTTTTACAAAATTCACAAATTCTTTACTGATAGAATCAAACCTATCATTACAGTAATTTACCAGATACAGTCCTGTTCTAAATTGTACATCTATATGATAATATATCTCTTCTGATATAATGTGTGTTTTTTAAACCCCCTCCAGAAATAATGAAATTCTCATATCAGCTATCTTGACAACAAGACATTAAGATACAATGCAAATTTAAATCACAATTGCACAATAATAGGTAATTTATTTGTCACCAAAATCTCATTTTCAGAGGTCATTTCTATAAAATTCATAGGTATGTGGAAATCTAACGTATATATAATAAATGTCAAACTAATATATCTATAATGGATATTTATTGTGGTTATAATTATTGCTTTAAATATGAAGATTTTAATTATTTTCCACTTAAGAGTTTTGTAATGAAAGATTTTTTTTTCTCATTGAACAAACAAACCTCACTTCATTGAAGCTAATGTATTCATGTTTGTAAAATGGGCCTTAAGTCTGTATGGAGAATTTTTTTTTGAAAACATTGATATACAAATATGTAACCCCTACTATGAAAAATCTAAAGCAGATACTCTTTTTAAATGTTCAAACAAATTCTACGCTTAAAAGGTCCAAATGCTTTTGAACTCAAAGGATTTTACTATATAATGTAAAAAATGTACATTTACATGTACAATACACAGTGAAACCTCCTACATGTAGATGAAAGGACTACACATAATACTATTTCAGACCATATCCAAAAGTGTTCCCACAGACTTCTGTACAACCCACTACATTCTGTATGGATGATTATAATGTATACCCGGTATATAAAATATACATTCTGGTTCATATTAAATTCACAAAATCTTCACACTTATAGAAGAACTGATAATGAAATATATTAAATAAAATAGTGACCTGTTGATTAATTTTCTGATCATATCTCTACACAAAGCAAGCCTGACATGAGAACAGGCTGCTAACCACTTAATATCTCTGCCACCATTGTTAAGGCACGATCTTACACTGACTAGTTTAAATAAATGATTACTAAGACTTCTTAACACTGCCAAGATAATTAAACTTTAAAGGTCTCAAAACAATTGCCTACTATGAACTTGACTGCCAGTCTCATGTAACACTGTAATAATCCTCTGGTGAGAACTTGTGGCATAATTACATTTTAATATATAATATTCATGTATACATGTAAATTATGAACTTAAGACCCTAAGAAACCATAATGCATACATTATCATATCAGTCAAATAAGTTACAGAATTCAACCACAAAACCAGACATGTCTGTCAGCCTCAGTCAGTAAAACTGAAGAAATTTGTCCAAAAAAATGAAAAGCAACACACATACATGTTGTATATGCAGGAAACTATTATAGAGGGAATGTGGGTCATGGTCCCTGTGCTCTTTCAAATAGCCTTTGTGTAATTTTGTCAAAAGGGAAATATACATGTATAAATAATTTCAGTATGTGTGCACAGGAGCAAGTTAAAGAACTATTTCAATTAGTGAAACTGGAGATACACACAGTATTTGGAACTCCAACCTTCCTAAAAAATATGTACATTTGTATATCAATGTACTTAACAATGTACATACAGTGTACATGTATATATACCACATACTGTGATACATATACACACACAAAGTACATGTAACTGACAATATTTGTCTCTTACATGCATATGTCACTCTATTCATGCCTGTTAGTCACATTTTGTACATTCTTGTATCAATACATGTAATTTGGCTCTTTAAATTTATTTATTAGAGCAGGTGATATTGTTTGCATTTAAAAATTACCTCCAAAATAAGTCAGTTTCACATACATGTAGTGAAAGTGTTCAAATGATGGCTAACATATTATTCAAAATAAGATACATACATGTAAACCCATAATCAAAGTGCTTGATACAGTGTATGGTATTTCTGTTCTACATTTGTTAATAACATTGATTAAATATTTAAGATTTGACTTTTCCTTCTTGTTCTTAAAACCAACAATTTCAACAGCACATACAAACTTTTATTTTATTATCATGACAAATGACACCCATTTTTGCACAAAAAGACAGAATTGTAAAAGTGGTGCACAATATAACTTGTTTCCAAATGATTTCAGTCATGTTTTATTGTCATGCATTGAGATACATGTACTTTATGCTCATTTTTTTTAGAATAAAATGTGTTTAAACAGGAATGACTTCACAAGGCCAAAAATACACAATGTACAAATGTATCACTGGAAACACCAGTGATGGGGTAATCATAATCAGCTGTAATCGATTTCAAGTAACCACAAGTAATCAGTAATGGGTCACACATAATAAAAAGATGTAAAATATTCCAGTATCATTATAACAAATTGGAATTGGTAATATAGGTAATTCATCTGTGAGATATATATATGACTATTTAGACCGCTTTAATGGAAGGAAACCAATATTTATATTGTATACGACCACAAGTCTTCCTGCATACAAACATACTAAAATCAATATTTATTCAACAAAGAGCATTCCTTTAACTTTTCAAAAGTTGTTGAATAAACAAACCATTTTCTTTAAATTGTTTAAAAAGATATTAAATTATTTATTTGTTAGAAAATAAAGTGTACATAACAAAATACAAACATTTAAAGGCATGCATGCTACATAATGTACATTGTACATATGTAAGTCTTGAGATAAACCAAAGGAATACTTCAATAAAAAACACAAGCACACAATGTACATTTGTACATGTTCATGGTTGATGTCAGTTTAAAAATTCAAATATAATACAATAAAGTACAACTTTCATTGAATTTTGGAGCTCCTTTAAGTGATGCGCAAACTCAACAAATGGAACTTTCTCCATACAGCTTGTATGACATAGTTTATATTTGTTTAAATAGGGGAAAATAAAGTATGTAGGGTTTGACAATCTAGACTCAAAAAAGTCTTTGGTTACATGTATGTGTACACTTGTATTGAATGTAGATGTATATTCAGTGTTTCAGTGTTGGCTTTTTTAAAAATACTACCCATCCATTTTAAATTTGAGAAAATACAGTCACTTTTTCAATCAGGAAATATGGAAAACATTACAAAACTTTGAATTTGTACCCAAAAATCATTAATCTTAAAAAGGAAAATAAGAAAATGACAAGTGATAAATAATAATTCAGTATAATATTGAACTGAAACACATTATACTGTACTCTAACTACCAAAAAACTGTTGGGAAATACGTCATCTTATTTGGGACAATTTCAGCTGTCTTTTCAGACAAATTAGGAAACAAAATTACTCACATTGTATGTATACAAGTTTTGTACTTTTTAATTTTTCTATGTACAATGTACATTGGTACTGAAATACATGTACTGTACATGTATAATTTGGTTCATGCCCCGATACATAAACTGGGTATATTGTATAGAAAAATGAGAGTAAACATATTAAATATCTTCAATATCATTGAAGTATTGATCTACTTAAAGATCAATGTCTACAGAAGACGCTTGAAATTTTATGACAAGACAAAATTTTCATTTAAGATGTTGTCGCCCAGTTTAATGTTTGTTTTTCTATCTACCAACAATACACTCAAAAATTTATTGACAAACTTATCAGACTTAATCAACACAAGTCCATAATAGTTAAATGTCTGACTATAGATTTAAAACTAAATCACTTATCAATAGTGCATACTTCAAATATAAGAATGAAATAGAAAACAATATATTATGAGTGCTGTCCATTTAAAGTTAAACAACAGAGCTTCCAATACACCCACTTACAGTCAGTATTTTTAATTTTAATTCCACAAACAACATTGGCACTATTAGTTTTAAACTTCAAAGAAAATATGCTCTTTTAGACCACAGAGGTACAAAAAGCAGTACATGTACATGTATTTAACTATATGTAAATTGAATTCCTAAGTGTTATCTGAATGTGAGAAAAGCATGAACATTTTGAATTTTAAGGACTTTCATTGTAAGGAGTGACATGTCAATGTAATGTCTTCAACTTTGTAATTTCTTCAAATGACTTTCAATATTGGATACATGTACTTACCATTTCAGAATCTCTAGTGACTTCATGGTCTGTTCTTGAAAATAATTCTTCACAAAACCTTGGAATAATCCCCACTTCACTTAGGCATTCATTTGTCTGTCCCATTATACTAAAAAGGCATAATGATTCTTTTAACAATGCTTTCACACATTCATATACATTTGTACATAAATTATGTACACTAGTACAAATATATGTACACTTAAAGTATATATGTTAAATGACATTGTACATGTAGGTACATTTTGTATACAAGTTACAGATGTTTGTCATGTTGTCTTCTTAAAAATTCATTGATATACCATGTACAATGTATATAAAAATAATAGAAATGAATTCTGGCCCAAAAAGTTATAGCAAAATATGGATACATGTAAAGGTACAAATGTACATGTATGTACAATAGTCTTCCTTTTTACCCAAGGCCAAGAAAAAATATGTGCCTGTTTAAGGTTACAAATGTTACATTGGAAGAAAAATAGAGTGAGGAGGTAGGTGAAATAATTACTTTATGGGAGGGCTCTTTGACTTTAATATTGCTCAAATAAAAAAATGATAGTTTCATTATAAAAATACCAATGAAATGTGCTTAGGGTAGGTAGGGTAACCTTAAACAGGCAAGTCTTTTTCTCTGGCCTAATGTAAACAACTTTGATGGTTAAAATAGAAGTTTTAACTTCAAATTACATATTAAAAGATGTCTGCTCCTGGAACTTATCTCTCTGCAGTCTTCAAAGGTACTTTCACTCAGGTGGATGAAGTAAATTACAATTTTACAAATGTACATGTGTACAAAAAATAAAAAAATAGCTTTATTGTACAGAAAATCACACAGTGTATAATTGGGCACAAATTGCAAGTGAAACAATATTTAATGAAGTGAAAAATTGGCCAATAATTTAAGAATGGCAGCAAAAAATAATACCTGTAACTTTTTCCACTGCCAGTCTGACCATAAGCAAATAAACAAGTGTTGTATCCTTCAAAGGCCTTGACCAATAATGGCTGAGCAAGAAGTTTGTAGATTCGTTCTTGGTCTGAGAAGTTTCCATTCTTTTTATCAAAAGACCAGAATGAAAAATCATAAGCAAACGTATGTTTTAATCCATTGTCTTTTGTTATTGTTGTTTCTTTATCACACATAGATACAACACAGCGTACAGCAGCATTTTTCTCCTCTCTGAAAAAAAAAGACACAAAATGTACATTACTCTCATATTCATGCTCCCAAAACAAATGAAAAAGATAGAAAAAAATCTTTTACTTATTTTTAACAATGTACATGTGTAATTCATACCTATTTACAACTGTATGTGATTGTATATTTTTTAAAACAATCCACATTTTTCATTGCAAATTTCATGAAAAATTATCAGTAAAGTCATGTATGTTGTGTGAATTTAACATAGCTAATATGGAAAGATTCACAGTCTGCAAAGCATATTTTGCAGTCAAATTTCATCGAAACTATGAAGACTCTGTAAAGATAAACACTGATGGCAGTTTTGTGTACATGTACAATATATACATTAATTTGAACCTTTATTTAGCAAGTACATATACATGTACAAATGTATCTTGTGCCCCTTCATTTATATACAAAATGTATTTGTTTGTACATAAAAACTAAGAAGTAAATTTTGGAAGGGCACAGACGACCATTCAATTAAAAAAGGGCCCATGAACCAAAGATATCTGTATCATATTTAACTTCACCAAAGCCTATCAAGCTGCCATTTGAAACAGAATGAAATCCGTCCAAGTTACTTTGATCCTTACATGAGATTGATGTAAAATGTTGAATACAAAGTTCCCATGATTTCTAAGAGTTGTGTCCCTTACAGGTCTACCCCCTTAATTAAAAATTGTGTACAGTCATCTTTTAAGAATATAGTTAAACAATACAGTACCTTGAATTAAAAGGTCTTACACGAACAGCTACTGTAACACTACAGCTATCTTCCCCATTATTATCAAAATCTTCATCACTGTCATGATCCCTGCATGAAATATCCATCTGAACTGCATTGTAGCACTCTGGAGTCATTAATAATTTGTCACCTTCAGTGTACCTTCTTTTTGGAGTCTGTAAACCAGATTTCAAGGACTCTGGTGTTGACATAAAATCCAATCTGCTCATTTCAAATGTTTTTCTTGGCTCTTTCACTGGGGTTAAAAAATTTGCATTATTATATGCTTTGTCATTATTCCAAAATGAAATAGTATCCCTTACTGAATTCTCACTTGACTGACTACCTGTACTAAAACTGCATGTTTTGTCATCTGATATTGTACTTGTGTTACTTTCGTTTGCAGTAGTTGACTCATCTGATGAAGCTTTATCAAATGAAAAGTGTAATAATTCTGATGCTGGCTTAATTGACTCCACATGCTCAGTACCACCAATTGATATTTCTACTGTTTCAGGGTTAAATTTCACATGAGTTTTATGATGCTCCGAAGCAGCACTCAGTTTTGAATTCGGTACTACGGGTAACTTTCTTTTACTTCTCGCCGAAAGAACAGGTATTCCTGGAGACTTAGCTATTCTTGAAGCCATTATGGTGCCCTTTACGAGAATTTCTTCGCGTTATTTTTTTTTCGCAGACACTATCATTTCAAAAATAAAACAAACCTCCTTACGGTTCAAATGTCATGGAAATAACAAGAAGCCATATAATAACTTCCATTCTTCATTTCTTCCAAGACAAAAACATATGCAGTTTTCAAACTTTCATTGATTTTAACTTTAAAGGTCGTTTTCGGTTCAATTCATTCCATTCATTTAAATCTTCTGTTTACAAAATTTTGAAATGGCCTCCACAACTTTGACGATATCATGTAATACGTGATTTGATTGGGCAACAAAAAGGCATTTTCTAAATTTTGAAGGTTATGGTGGAACCGACCCCGAACGTAATCCGGAAATATATCGGAAATTGTAGTATCGTAATGGAACTTTGCTAACGAACTGTACTGCATGCGCTTATAATTGGCATATTCCTCACTGTGTTGAAGGAGGTCGATTACATAATAGTGGTTAGAAGAATAAATTTTGTTTTTTGTAATGCTTAAAACAATTCTCATAAAGCTATATATTAAATTAAATAAATTAATCGAACGTTGTAATTATAGTCGTGCGTCTGTCTATATGAGTTGATATTAATTAAAAAAATGACTTGACGAGAAGAAAAGCTTTATTTCCACATCTCAAATTCCCATCAGTTAGTGTATTCCAAGGATTTTAATAATGCCAAACAACTATTAAAATCGTTCTTTAATAAAGAACAAAATGACCGATAAATATAAATAATTCTATATTTGTAAAAATAAAAACTGCACAAAATTTTAGCATTGATAACAAAAATGTGTATTGCTGCTTATAAAAAGAACTGTAAATGTCATGTGAGTAAATGAATACCTTGAAGTAACAATTCGATTTTGTTTTGTTTTGTTTTTGTTTTTGTTTTTGTTTTTGTTTTTGTTTTTGTTTTTGTTATTTGAAAGAAATACTTACATTTTCTCCTGAATCTAGGCGTGTCATATATGTGCACGGACTTTCTTTTATGGTCCCTCATATTTCTTCGTCATAAATGTTTAAACTAACTTTCCCGTCAAGTACATAAAGTTTACAGTCCTTTGGTCAAATACAAATATTTTTATTTCACTTAACTGTGACAAATAATTTTCTGACTAGTTCACACGGGAGGAAATCAACAACGCTACCTGTCACCGTTTGACTCCTCCCTTCATGAGTGCTAAATTGTCACAGGGGGCGGTAATTAAGGTGTAATTGCATTTGTACATTAATAGTTAGTTGTCATAATGGCACGTGTGACAATTACCTATGATTATCACCTGCATTGCGTAATTTAACTTATCATAATCCCCCGGAACATCAAATATTTATAAAAGGAGCATAATCATCTTATCTTAATAGGTGTGTAGTTATAAGTATTTTTTTCTGTGTCGGCAGATGTCCATAGAAGGGAAAGAACAGACGGAAACTATACTCAAATCTTTGCGTCGCCAGATTAATCATATCCTAAACCGCATCAATCATACCAGGACGCTCTATATTGACCGTTTCAAGTTACCCGAGCAAAAAAACGACTGTTATATAAATATGTGGAGACGTACGAAATTTGTACAATTGCATGTCTGCAACGCTCAACATATTCACCAAGTTCAAGACAATAAGAACTGACGGTCTTTTGTGTGTGTGGGGGGGAGGGTCTTCAAATAATCTCATTTTGATTTTTTTTGTTTTGTTTTGTTTTTTTGTTTGTTTGTTGTTTTATAATTTTAACCAGTCTCATGTTTCAATCCACTTGTAAAACTTTATCTAGTTCTTTAATTTAATTATTTTTTGTAGCATAATTGGTAAACATCTTTATAAACGCCCCAAACCAGACTTTCAGGTCAGAGGATGGAATTTGTGTGAAATCAAGATTTCATGCTAAAAAATAATACTTCCCGAAGTATTCTTTGCTTTTTTCTTTTTCTTTTTTTCTTTTTTTTTTTTTTTGGTGGTGATGGTGGTGGGGGGTGTAGACGTCATATCTGGATCTGTAACTGATATCATATAAAACATAATACAGATATTTATGTGTTCATAATAATCAGTGTCACCCATAGACAATTTCATGAAAATGAAAAAACAAAACAAAACAAAACAAATATGTTAATATCATGTAGAAGGAGATGTGTACCAATATTATATTTACAACAGAAAACTCTCCATGTTTGTTATTTACTGTCTGTCATCCTGCACAGTTAAATTTAACCATCTTTGTGCGACGTTTTATCGGGCAAAATGTAAACAAAATTTCAATGGCATAACGCAAAGACAACTGCAAATAAAAAAGGTTCCTATACATTTTATAATGTTTCTAGTCAAATGATTTAAAGTATAAAAGTTCGACCACGGTTAAAATGGTTAAAAAGAGTGAAAAGATACATGGTTTCAGGTTTTAGCGAAGAAAAAATGAATGAACGCTTTATTTTTAAATTGGTGCACTGTCAATATCAAAACCTACGATACGAAGCATTGGCCAAGTTTTCGTATAATTTATGTGATCTTGCATTAATGGAGGAACAGGAGCGGAACTAGGCCAGGGCGTAATGCGGGGACGATTTCAGGTGGGGCGGGGCGGGCGTGCGCCCCCCTAAAATTTGCAAAGCATGGGTTGTCAGGGGAAGATTTAGACGGTTTTAGGTTGAAATTTTAATTTCTCGATAATTTTACCGCAAGGGTATTTACACTGCATCCACTCTAGATGAATATTTTAAAAATGTAACCTCAACAAAAATTTTCGCCTCGCTCCGCGCGGCAAATGTTAACTGTGTGCCCCCTAATCTAAAATCCTGGATCCGCCCCTGTAATGGGCGTACATCCTCATTAAAGAACAATAACAAAAAACCAAAAAAAACTATTGTAATCTAAATATTGCATTGAATATGGGTGTAGACGTCATATCTGGATCTGGATCTGTAACTGATATCATATAAAACATAATACAGATATTTATGTGTTCATAATAATCAGTGTCATCCATAGACAATATTCATTCATTAAATGTCATAATATAGTTTCATTTTATACCGATTCTCGTAATTACGCTCCCCCTTCATAAAATCCTGGATCCGCCCTGAGGTATACAATTTGTTATGACATACACACAACCGACCAGAAAAAAAGCAATCAATGTGACAGGCTTATAAAATTGCTCTGAAATTTAAGGAAGTATGATGCTATCATGGCATACTTGTTAACAATAATTGGATGTAAAAACAATGTATTAAGTACGGGATATTAGTTTTTAATTTGATGAATCGTCACTGTGTCATAGTTTTCCTTATTTTTCGGCAACCTCGGACGTGACATTCTATGAGAAAACCGGCAGGCGTTTCTAGAGAGACAGATGACAATTACCCTACCGGAGAACCTGGTCCATACTCATAGTTCCCGGGTTGTTTGTTTATTTTTGTTTCTATGGTCGTGTTATGTTCTGTGTTGTGTGTGTCCATTTTTTTTTTTTGGTCTGGTCTGGTCGTTGTACATGGATTGTGTTCCTCTAACGCTAGTTCCTCGATAATAAAAGACATACAAACAAAATTTACTTTGAAAGTAAACAGACGAAGATCTTTATATTGGCATGCAAAAAATATAGATATTCTAATAATATATTTACCACCATCAAACACTTGTGATATTAAGTGCATTTATTTCTGTGACGATATTAAGGGGACGACCATTAGATTCTTAAGGGGGACTGGCAGATTTTGAAAATAATCTGTTTATGATTATGAAATGAAATAAATATTCTGGTTTTATCATACCAGGAAATAAATATTCTGACCTTGGCCAGTTAATTGAAAATAAATATTCTGATGTTTGTTAGTAAATTGAAAATAGATATTCTGACCTGTGCAAAACATTAAAAAAAATTTACTCGCGATAGTTTCATAAATCAAGAATTAAATTATACATGTTTAAACACGCCTCAAGTTTATACTCACCCTAATAGTCTAGCTCCGGTGGTAATTATAAATATCAAATACTTAAATGACTTTGCTGGTGGTAATTTGTGGTTGAATATTGCAATTGTATTTCATTCATATACAAAGGTATGCGAATCAGTCCCCTAAAAAGTCCCTTACAACATTTCCCGCTAAATTTGGGACATATTTCAGGTCCAGGTATGCCACATGTCGGATATAGTAGAGAATGAACGTCATTTAATAATGTCTTTCATAATAAACATAAAAAGTAACACATGCTTTGATATAGAACCGTAACCACATATATTTTGGTAACCTGGATATGCACATAAAAATTTTCATAGAAAAAAAATTAACTCTTTTAAGAGTATGGAAAATAAATAATCTAGCCAAGGTTATTATGAAAATAAATAATCTGCCTTGCACCAGGCAGGAAATAAAATTTCTGACCTGAAAAAATTTTTTAAAATGCCAGGCCCCCCTCCCCAAGAATCGAATGGTCGTCCCCAATATCATTCGACCTACAAGATAACGATCGTAACTAAACGTTCAATCTTTGCCGACTGTTAAGTGATTGTCCCACATCTCTGCCAAAAGAGGCTGTGCACTTAAAAAAAAATCTTTGATACAAAAGGGTCATTTTCTAAATGAACTGAGTATCGAGTTATATCATATTATATGATTGACAACAACAATTTTCTCCTTCTATGAAGATGTCACCTATGAATGCCATGAAAGAAACCGAGAAACAATAATCCTGAAATATTGCACAACTTCAGCACTGAATAAAATAGAACTTCATTATTTATAAGGAACTATTTTTGTATATTCAAACAAAACCTAAATCAATCAAAAATAAACCCAATTCTGATTCATTTGAGAGAAGAATAGAATCTTACAATAATGCCCTAATTCAGTTGTTTCTAACAATGTACTGAAGTTCATTGAATTAATGAGTGTCTAACGTCTGATACGACGTTGATACCTGCTATTGTCAATATAATGCATTGCTCAAATTAATTTCCCTCTTTACAAATAATTATACTAACGTTACATTGATTTGTTTACCATAATTCTGCTTTGTTCATCTAGAAGTACCAGTTATTCAGAATTTAGTTTTAAAAATCGTTTTAAAAAAGATCTGACATCATGTACAAAATACACATAAAGTAGCAATGATATAATATCATTTTAATTAATTACAATAAGATTGAGTTAATTAGTATATGAAGTTTTCTTCTGATTAATGATACTGATTTCCTGATTTAATCTGATCCTGTAACCATCCCTTTTTTTTATTTGGATATTTTCAAAATAGAGTTAGGTTGCGAGAGCAGAGAGACAAATACGATTGAGTTGTCTCTCTTGACTTATTTGATACGCTTAGTAGGAACGATAGCTTTAGGTCTCAGTATCGTATTAATTTTCCCATAGACTTCTATAGTGAAGTGCATATTTTTAGGATTTTTTAAAAAATATGTAAATTGATTCAATAAAACTTTCACTTATGTAGCATTCCTAAGGACATGTGAAAAAATAATTTCCCGCAAAGAAAATAGGGTGAGTCCACGAAGATCGGACAGAAAAATAGTCTCGAACTATAAATAGCCATTTTCCCTACTTTCACTTTCGTTTTGCACTCACCAAACCAACCTTTTCAGTGGAACATTTTTATGATATTATGTTAGATTTTCTTTTAAAAAAGTTCTTCATCTTACAGTGTGATGTTTGCTCTATTTTATAAGTCATTGTTCATATCTTTTGACAAAATATTAGTTTGTAGAGAGGCAAAAAGAAAATGCACTATATTTTTATAGCATCCATGTTTTGCGTACACCCGCTCAGGGATATGCAATACGATACTGGTACCTTTACTCACAATGTGTGAATTTCGCGCATTCGTATCAGTTTGGTGTAGATACTTTTGAAAAAAAATAATAACCTGACATTTATATTCATTATTTGTGTATAAACGCTTAAAAATGCAAATGCTATTACATTAAATAATTTATGTAATAATGACCATTCAAAATGAATGCTATTAGAAAAAAAAATCACACGTTTTCACGACTTTACGCTGTATATATTAGCTGTACACTGTGAAGACAATAAAAAATAAACGTGTTTTTACTAATTGAACTACCTTCATTATGCTGAACCGTTGAGAAGTAGAGCTGAACTGACTGAGGTAGAGCTTAACTGACTGAACCGTTGAGAAGTCGAGCTGCACGAACCGTTTAGAAGTATAAAGCTGAACTGGCTGAACCGTTGAGAAATAGAGCTGAAATGTTTACTAGTATAAAGCTGAACTGACTGTACCGTTGATAGAAAAGCTGTACTGGTTGTACCACTGAGCAGAAGAGCTTAACTGACTAGAAAATTACCTTATATTTAAAGGAAATTATATGTAACTTTTAAAATTTAAATGAAATGACCAATTTAAGTCAGTGTGCATCAGACGGAGAGTTGACAGTTCCGTTGCAAACAATAAACTCAATAAATAGCTGACTGAATACATAATACAATGTTAGTTTATCAAATAGCTTACACAAATCCATGAGACCACTGACGTTAGTGTTGAACATTCTTTTTAGGCGTGAAAACGTCCGCAAGAGTTCATCTATCTATCTCTCTCTATATATATAGGTTACAGACCACCAATTCAACCAATGAGCATTTGGAACGTAGGCAAAAATAGTCCTACGCAGAAATTACCCCTGTTCCTCATTGTGCTGTGAAAAAAGTTCTCATCTTATTTAAAAAAATTAAACAGTTTCTGAAAGGAAAAACATTTCTGTACATTTTATAGGTGATTTTGCTTCTTGTGATGTGAAGCCTAATCTCCATAATGATTTTTAAATATACCCCTATCTTGTGAAAACACTGGAATTTCCCATGCACTGCAAGTCTGCTAACCTCACATGCCATTCTGAGGATTGTGAGCTGACATATGTAGAATCATGCTGATATATAGTCCTCTGCAGGTTAAAGTAAAGATAAAGTCCAGAGAAGCCATTGAATATTGTGAAATTAGCATAGAAGCCTATGGGAAGTGGAATTAGTGGTTTTTAGCCTATATATATGTTAACAAACAATACACATAAATGTAACGTCTAATGAATAAATAATTTTCTAGTGTACTGTACAGAACGGTTTAGAAAATATACACTTTCTAAACAAATCATAAATGTAAATCTTCAAATTCGAGGCTACTATAAATTATTTTTGAAAATCACGAAAACGAAAAAAAAGCAGTCGACCGCAAAACAATACATTAACAGTTTTTGGAGAGCAACGAATTTGAAAGCGAGAATTACAACTTTTTTTACGTACATGAAATAAACTGCATGTAATTAGTCCTGACTTCAATATGATTTTTATTTCGATTCACAGGTACATGCAATGATTTAATGTTTCAAAAAAAACAGGATTAAATCTTCCGGCATCATTACATCCACATTTTTTTTCTTTTTAAACGTGATATTATCAAGCCATTCTTTAACTATAGTAAAGAAGAGCACGATTTAACACAATAGTTTTCTTGAAAAATATGTCACAATCCTGCATTTACACAATTATATGTCTATATAAAGCATATGGTTAATGATACGTTTCCTTTCGATATGTTATTTGTTTGCTATTTATGCTAGATTATCTTAGCAGGTGTATCTAAACAGTAGTTGCCCTACATGAATGCTTTATGATCTTAAATTTAAACCTGGGTTAACTATCTATATTTAGTTGATCCGTATTAATTTTTTTATTTCTTTTCACATCTTATAAAACTGTCTCTTACTTATGGAATTTCTTTTAATTCATACAGAAAAAAAATAATTCAAACCTATGACGAAACTTCCAATCATTGATCTATTTACTGCAGGTACGGATCCAGATACTTTGAAAAGGAAGAGTGCCAGCCGGGGGTTTCTTGAGGGAGAGGTGCTAAAACATAATTTACCACTTTTTTTACCACTCAATTTTACACATGAAAATGACAAATTTTCCACCAAAAGTGGGTGCCAACCCCCTGCACCCCCCTGAGTCCACCAGTGTACTGTGCTACAAAAGCAGCACTAAGACCTTGCCTTGCTTCTTATTAGTACTTCAACTTTGGCCATGTAGAATTTGGAAAAATCAGTGGTAGCATGGTTGTTCAAATACATTTGTTTACTGTAATAATATATTAGGCACTAATATTGAACACCTTATTGTTATAATAGACAGGAAAAATCAGTCAGATGGCAGTTATAAATCATAGAATCCATCTTCATTTATCATCACTTGGCTGTCGTTAAGGATCCCGATATGTCTGCGGACCGAGTTGACCTTGATGTTAAACTTCCATATTTGCAGCAGATCACTTCCTGTCACTCTAAAACTAAACCCTCAGTGGTTCTAAGGTCAAAGGTTAAATCCGTATATTACTGTCATCTATTAAGAAGTATTATTATTTCACTCAACGTTTACGTAATACAAGAAATTTGTCTGATAAACCACTATCATCTTTAAACGAACTATTTATAAATCGATATAGGACATGATCAAAATGCCATTCTTTCTTTGAACTAGAATCGGATATCATAGACTATTATAGATAGGTCGAAACCCAACAATGAAAATGAAAGAACGAATATGTTGAAACAGTAATCAAGGGAACCAATCAAAAGAATATATTTCATAAAGATAAGGTTAAAGACTAGATAGGGAAAACAGACACATACAACAAAAGAACATGAAATAACCAAAATGCCACGAATTAAGAAATAAAAGTAAATGAGCAACCCGGGCTCGATGCAAAACGATGTTCCTTCTTTTTGGATCAGATCAGCTGTAAAGTCAGCCTAATTAAAGTGAAGGAATTGGGCAACGAGTAGCAGAGAACAATATGTTCCCATTGGAATGCCGACCGTCTTGTTGAAAAACGCGCCCACCTTACAGGAAAAAAATATGTTGCCGATATAAAATTATGACAACTTTTTATTCGGTATATTGGGTAGATGATTTGGAATCGTTTTTTTTTTTTAAAGTAAGATGAATTTCGACCAAGTACTGTACGTACTTGTATATAGGTGTAACGTTTTTGTTTTGAGTAAAAACGATGTATTATGTTTCAAATGAGTTTGGGGAATAGCTGTATAAATGGTTGAAAAATTGTAGGCCTTGAAGCTATTATATTCTGACGGTAATCTAGAGTTAAGGGTTTCCAGAAGATCATTCGAATTTTTCAGGATCTATATTGAATTGATACCACTACGGGAGGAAAGACTGGAGACCCTCTTTGACATTTGTGAGTATGGGAGTCAATAGTTTCGAAAGTGGATTGATTAATTATCGTGTAGACACAGCTATTAGGCAGGGATGGTTTGGATTCTCGTGGAGTCTTGGAATCCAGTACATGGACGGTAGATACAATGTTGTAACGCAACATATGAGTATAACTTTAATACGACCCCGAGGTCAAGAGTTATAAATCCACGGTGATAGAACGCTGATAATTCCTCATTATGAACTAAAGTAATATAATGAAACATAGACACATTTTAAAATGACCAACATTTCCTGACTTCGGATAGGTGCATGGAATCTTCAGAAAATTGGAGGAATTAAACTAGTTTCATAAGCAGCTACTCCATTTACTATAGTTAAAAATAAACTGACAAAACAAACACACAATAATACATTAGATTCCCTCCATGGATTACAACACACAAACGGATAGAGATTAAACATATAAATATAAGGTAATTATGAAGATATAAGAGATCCACTATAAACAAATCCTCCAATATATGGCCTCAAAGGGTAAACAATATGTTTTATCATACAGCCCCCCCTTCCCCCGCTCCCGAAAAACGGGAGGTCATACTATCCATTCATTCGATCTTTCATCCGTCCCCAGTTCTAATCGACAACTTCTCCGAACCCGCCGTACTGAATTTGATGAAACATTCCCAAATTCTTTATTACATAGAGATTCCTATAAAGTTCATGTGGAGGGAGTGTGGCGGTATCGCCATGAGAGTTCAGTTAACAGTTTTCTAGTTTATCATTAGAAACAAATGCCTCACTGAATATGCCATACCCGGTCGTCAGGGAAAGAGTAATCAAGGAACCAAGATTCAGAATGTAATCCAGGGACAAAGATCAGGCATGGAAAATAGACATACACAAGAAAGAACATAAATAACATAAACAATACATACAAAGCAACAAAAGTAAACTAAGTGATGCAAAAGGCTAAACCTTTTCCAGTTCAAATGTCAAATGAAACATATTTTCAACAAACAAACCACGAAGAAAATGATAGAAAAAAGATCATCTCCATGTTGCGACAATATTCGATTTGAAGTTCAGAAAAACTTAAAGTCATTTAAATTAACTTAAGAAAATTAACTCTTGCTAAATCAAGTCGCAAAACATGACCGAAGGTCAACGAAACCACAAAGAAAAAAATAAAATAAAATTGAAACCAGAAACTATTAATGAAACAAAAATCTTGTTTTTTACATGTCACACCATTAAAGACAGCTTACAATTGAATAGATAATTGTTGGTGAAATGAAGGAAAACGGGGACATAATTAATGAAGTTGACCTAAGGTAAGGGATACAACTCTTATAAATCATTTGAATGTTTGTATTCACCATTATACATCAATCACCATTTATACACCAATCTCATGTAAACATCAAAGTAACTTGGGCTGACTTCATTCTGTTTCAGATGAAAGCTTGGTAGGTTTCGGTGTAATTGAATATGACACAAACATATCCATGATTTCCAGAATTATGTCCCTTACCCTAGATCTAACTCCTTACTATTGAAAGAATAAACAAACACAGTTTTATAACTTAATTATACATGTTATATGTGATACTTGTTTGAAATACAAATCAATTATAATTATATGGTCTTTGATATCAGGAGGCAATTACGATGATACGTTATTTTCAGCTTATCACCAAATATATCAACATACATTTGTACGAAAACGATGCCTGAAATGGTGCATGTCTAGTCGTCATTGTCAGACAAACCCCAACAACCTGACAGGGACTAAGGAGTAGACTATGCAGTTATCATGTATGTATACTTCAATCATATTATTGGTATAATTTCATAGATTGAAATGATCTGCAAAGGAACAATTCAGAAGCAGATACATCTATATCTGAGACACCGTTTCTGATTTCTATAACATAACGAATTAATAATACAGGGGTGAAATGCATTATGGGAACATACATTTTCCATATTTTATTCATTTTCTTAAAAAAAATATATATATAATGTTTTGTTTTTCCTAATGTGATCGTTGAAATTAAACATTCCATTATTTTTTTCATTCTACTACATGAAACGTATACCGACCTACATTTTTAAAAGTTTATTAAATGATACGAAAATGTCAAATTTAGGGCATTTTAGTGACTGCCTTGACAAAATGGTGTACACTTACTCTTTTGTGGCTTCCAGAAATGTTATAATAACTAAATTACGAGCAGTTAAACCAAATAACGTAAATAATAATACTACTACTAATAATAATAATAATTGCTATCACGATCAACGTCTCTTTCAAAAAGACTGCTGTACATAATGAACAAGTCGCTAATTCTCACATTTCATTGAACCTGAAACTCTGATTCTATATTTGCCTTTTATTGTTAGCTGTGATAAACCCTTGGTAATAAATACCTCATATTTCTACCTAGTATTACCCCAAAAATTGATCGAAAATGACGACAATAGGATATATAGTTGGTATTATTGAAATCAACGATTTATATCTTCTTATTCATCTTGTTTACCTATTTACCTAGTTACCATTTGCGATTTACGATGATTTTGGTATTTAAGTCTTGTGTACCAATTATAGACAAACATTTTTCAGATTTTTTCTTTATAGAAAAGTAGATAAACTTCAATTTAACGTCTGTGGAAAAATCATCCTTAAGCAGTAAATTGAATCTGATTAGAAGGCTAACACTATTAATCGATCGCTGATGCAAAAGGCCGTACCGAGACACAACCGGATTATCAGATTGTAGTGAACCTTAGTCGTACCGGCAACGATTTTCATACTACTATTGCTGTTACTGCACGTCACACAAACGCTTCCGTCTATATATTGGTAAGAGAACGATTTCTATTGGAAGAATTTTGAACGGATATAAAGTGCATCGGAGCAAAGAATATTAAATTAAGCAGATAAAGCATCAGTGTCTTATGTTTTGTCAGCTTTAGATGTAAATACAATAAAAAGACTTTAAGAGGGTTACTTTTCAACTGAATGGATGCCGGTCTCACGGAAAATGGGCTCAAGCCCGAGTTCTCCTTCAAGGGATGTTAGTGAGAAATTTTGGGTACCACCTGCAGTGCTTGAGAGAAAGAGAGCTCAGAGCTTGGTACCTACTGTTCCACATCATGACAGTGAAGACGGTAAGACATTTTGTTTTGCATTTTGAATTTCATTTTGTCAGTCTAGAATAAACACAATCTCTTTATTTATTACAGGCATCGCTTGACATAAGTTTTATAGATATGATCAAAAGTTATTTATACGATTATTTCATAGTATTCAATTACTTAAATTGGTTTTGAAATGGTTAAATGTTATAATCATTGGGATATAGTAAATTGTATAGATATAAACTTATTCTAATTCGATTTAAAATGTCAAAAAGATGTACTAAACTAACATATCGTTCATAGACAAAGTATAACTACGTAGTACAAAAGCAGAAAATATTACAGGTTATTCATAAAAAGTAAAATTGCTTTCAGTCTGCCAAGCTGTTGTTAATACATGGTATAATGACATTGTAACCGTAACGAAATTTATGATATTCTGACTAAAATGGAAACATATGCATATTTTTATTATAGATTTTTATCATTTTTATGGATAACGAAACTGTTGTACCAATGACTATGATATGATACCACAGATTTCGTCATGAAGTAGAATTAGCTTGAAATTTCTTTACAATATGAACCACTCAAATTTCGGGGAGGGTTTAGCGCTCGTTTCAACAATTTGCTACAAAATATAACGCTGATACATGAAATATCAAAAGTCAAAATTTTATTTTTACATGGTGGATATATTTAACCTTTTGTTTCCAATATAAAAACGTGTTTCTGTATTCTTATTTTCTTTAAAATATTGAATTTACAACCCCGCGATATTTATTCAATGGTAAATGTATAACAAGACAATGTACGAATACAGATATTTGTTCCAAACTTAAATGTAGTTCAATAATGTCATGATACTACTTTGATAGATTGACGTTGTAAGAATGCTACATAAACACCATTCTATATAGCATTTGAAGTGTGTATAAAGCACACAAAAATGGGGAAACCTTATTAGTGGTTATTTACGGTAAAAGGTTGCCCACAGAAATGCACAAGACTTATTGAAATATCTTCAAGCGTTTCCAGAATTAAAACGGAACAACGCCTGTAAATCATTTTTCATTCAGAATGTTAACATGGATATGTCTGATAATACGTTTTTGTGACGTCACTTTTGTATAAATCTTCCCTCTCATGATAACATTTGTACACCAGTTTTTGCAAAGTTTATATTTCAAAGCCAAATCTTGTTTCATGAAAACATTGGAGGAGAGGCATTAACATGGCCACATTCCAATGCCATCTGACGTGAAATTGCTTAAATTGACGGTGTCTGGTGTCTTTGCTTTACAATTGGCCATCCCAGTACAAACCTGTTTTACACATTGTCTTGAACAAATGGGAAGTGGAAGTTTGGACTGTAGTCTAGACCAATTCTTGTGAAAGAAATAAAATTCATATATATATATGAAGCAACTTTAAAGATTTTGAATATTATTTACATTAGATAGAATCAATCTTTGTTCGTGTAAATGTTTCCACCGTATTAAATTCATATAAATGCTTATGCATAGGTGCATATTAGGTGTATAAACGTCTGTAGTGTATGTCTGCATATTAAAGTAATGATCTCGTCCGCTGCAAGCTATAGATACTAAATGGTGCATTTCACATTTATTTGTCATGGACTTATACTTGGACCTGAGTGGTTAATGTATTTGTGTATGTTTTAAGTAATGTAACTACCATTTACCATAAAAGATATGATTCTACCCAGATCCCTTTTTAGTTCAGCTCTAGTTGCACTGCTATATTTCAATAGCTGTTTAATATTTGGTGTCAATTTAACGGTTTGTTACTTTTTCCGAATGCAGTTAAACGTGGTATCAAATTTTGGTCCTAACAAATATTAAAATTGATGATTTGACTTCTTATAATTAGGCTTCTGAAACAGGGTTATGTTGCTACAAGATTGATGTCATCACTACAGAAGATTATTGGTCGTCATCATCTTGAACTCGTGGATCGTTACAGTGTATCCATCTGCACCATGAAAACGGATTTGTTCAACGTGTGATATTTTTCCTTCCCTCTTTCGTCTACCCTGGACTTGACTTTTTATTAGCAACTCGGCGGATGTTTCTAGAAAAACAGAGGACGCTTACCCTACCGGTGCACCTGGTCCATGCTCCCAGTTTTTAGTGGAGTCCAAGTTGCTAATTTATTTTTGTGACTTTGTATGTATTATTTTAGTTACTTTATGTTCTTTGTTGTGTACATCTGTTTTCCATGTCTGGTCTTTGTCCCTGGGTTACATTCTTGTGATTACCGCTATAACCTTGGTTCCCTTGATTACTCTTCCACGTCTGGTCTTTGTCCCTGGATTACTTTCTTGTGATTTTGGCTGGAATCTTGGTTCCCTTGATTACTCTTCCATGTCTGGTCGTTGTCCCTGGGTTACATTCTTGTGATTTCCGCTATAACCTTGGTTCCCGTGATTACTCTTCCATGTCTGGTCTTTGTCCCTGGATTATATTCTTGTGATTTCGGCTGGAGTCTTGGTTCCCCTGATTACTCTTCCATGTCTGATCTTTGTTCCTGGGTTACATTCTTGTGTTTACCGCTATAACCTTGGTTCCCTTGATTACACTTCCATGTCTGGTCTTTGTCCTTGGGTTACATTCTTGTGATTACCGCTATAACCTTGGTTCCCATGATTACTCTTTAATGTCTGGTCTTTGTCCGTGGAATACATTCTTGTGATTTTCGCTATAACCTTGGTTCCCTTGATTACTCTTCCATGTCTGATCTTTGTCCCTGGATTACATTCTTGTGGTTTCGGCTGGAATCTTGGTTCCCCTGATTACTCCTTTGCTACCGTCTTTGAATGTCAAGTGATCAACCTGGTCACGACCCCAGAAAGTTCAGTAGAGTACTTGTTTTAATAGCACCTATTTATAAAAGTAATGTAAAGTGAAATCATAATTAAGTTTTGCTCCTGTTATATATATACCACGAAATATACCATTGTTTATAGAAAACCCCATTAGAAACCTTTTATTACGAAATTATGGGAAAAAAAACAATCTTCTATAAGTTCCTTTTCTTCTTGTAGCAGAAATAAAAGCAATTGAATGGAAACAATTTGCCAGACGTGATTTAGAATATACGGAGCAGTCCGGTATGTCTGCGTACCTAAGACTTGCTGTCTTTCATAAACATAAGCTAATATATAACTGTTCTTTAAAGTTTCTAATACTAAATCTACAAACAATGTTTTTTTTTAAGTAAATCATTCTTTATAACCAGTGGCATTAGCAAATTTGATTTATTTGTTGTCTATATAACCAACATGCTGTTTTCTTGTAAACAACGAAAGTCCAGTAATCCTGCGCATTTTTAGAATAAACACCTGGGTATAGATAAAGGAATGATTTTGAAACTTCAAATTAAGTTTCACAAATTGCTCAGAACATTCATTGAACAAAGCAAACTGTTTTAGTTGATTTCAACCAATAAAAGTTGCAAAACGATGGGTTCGAATTGTAGTTGTTGTGATACCTTAGAGATAATGTGATTTTTAAGTAGAGCTAAATGAACAAGTTTCTTTTATTAAATAACTGATTAGGTAGTTATAATATTAATTAATATATATTGTACATGTCTATGCTTCAATCACAAAATCAAGTTATTTATAAAATGCTCTGTGGGGTAACACGCAAGGGATAGTAGAAGTTATTAGTTTTAGATATGTGTTCCTCCTCGGTACAATACTTCAAATGGACCCACTTAAGACAGCAATCATATTGTGCCCAGTTAACAATTTTAAGGCTTAGATCCAGTTTGAGTCAATCTGGCTGACATTTTCCACACACCATGGAAGTTTCTGTATCCTCAGCCTCAAGCTCATCACCATCCTCTTGCATTAAAACATTTGACTTCTTTTCAGAAGAAGTGTTTGTTTTTGTTGACTTTGCAAGTCCTTTTCCTTTGAAGACCCCTTCCTAAATTTTCCATTTATTTTATTTCAATCTGATTTGTTTGTTTTTGACACAGCATTTGATGTTGATGGAATTTCTTTCTCGATGTTAGCATATGGTGTTTCAATTGTTTTTCTTTTCTTTTGAGAAAATTATAATTTAGAAATGTTAAAAGAGGCTTTTGCTGATGTCAGAACTAGGGGAGAAAGTATTAGATATGCAGCTAGACGACATGATGTCCTAGAAGGCACATTCAGATTACAATTAAGAAATATTACAGGGACTGATAACCAAGAATGGGTAGTCCAACCATTTTTACAACTTCAGAGGAGATTGGGTTAGCAAGGCATTGTGTGTCAAGGGCAGAGAAAGATTTTTTTTCTTTTGCATTGTATAAAATTAGAAGAAATTTAAGAAAATATTTTTTTTTTAAGTTTTTTTTTCTCATTTATATCAGTATTACTAACACATTGAAAGCTTTCCTTTATTTACTACTTTAAAATAATGTTCTAGCCAATCAGAATATAACACTATCTAAGGTTAATGTCGAAGTAAAGCAGACGCTCTTGTGTGATTATGGCAGATAAAACTTTCGTTTATTCTTTATTCGTTTATGTTTAAATTTGCATATGGCGAATCATTTTCTTTTGAGATTCATAAAAAAAGAATATGGTTTTGATCTTCTATATGAAAACAGGTAAGCAATTCCAAATCACATGTAGTTCATTGTTTACTAGGTCAACATGTCATGGGTTATTACACATTATGGAATCCCCTCGAAGCCAGTCAATTTATCGAATTCTATATAATTTTAGAGATTTTTTTAACAATTTTACTTAAAAGTGGTATTTAAAGAACGAAACTTACTAATTATGTCTTGTATTCTTGATTGATAATTTTTTAAAGGATGACACAGGTAATTGTAAATTTTCTATTACGGGTATAACCTCAGAGCAGTCATACCGGATGCGCAGAGTTCGGGTCAATTTTTTTCTGGCATTGTGTTTGTTTTTTGTCATGATACGATGTGCTCGTAAAAAGTCTACAAAATTACCATGTCAAACATCGTTTAAATACACATGAGGCATTAATATTGGATAAAAATAGCATCAAAATTGCACGGCAAGTTCCAAGTACATGGCAAAATTGTGAGAACAGGAAACCGAGAAGATCTACAAGATATACAATGAATAAAGTACACATACATTTTTATATAAAACTGAAGATAAGTAAGACAAGACAGAACACACAAGAACTAAGCATTCGCTCACAAAATCGGGAGCGACATCATATGTCCCGGAAGAGTAAGAATGTCCTGTTCAACAAGCAGCACCCGAATCATTGCAAATAATTTAAAATCCGAAAATTGTCTAGTTCGGTGGGTTGTCAACCCGGTAAGACGTGTATCTTGACTAATTAGTGAGATAGAAATTTCATATCGGTCAATCAAATTGTAATGACGACAGTAAAAGTTCTGTAGTAATGATATCAACAAAGGTTGATTATACCTGTGTCTAAGAAGTCATTTCTAGGATATAAAGGTATTTTACTTAAAGCATGAAAAAATAAGTTCTTACAAAAAACAAAAAAACAACAACTGAAGTTGTACAATCGTTGAAGCATTACTGCAATGCTAGAGAATGTACATTTTTGTGTGAACTTGGTGTGCCTATCTGTTGCTTTCGGATTTTTAACTAGATTACAGAAAAAGCGAGTACTCCTTCGATGTTGGTACAGTTTGTTGTCCTATTTGTTAAGATATATTCTGTATCAGTTTTAAGAGTTAGATCCAAATTCGATAGATTTTCGTTTTAGTGTTGTATTTTTCCACTACTGTCCAAGTTTAGAAGATAGAGTCGTTACAAACATGTTTAACCCCGCCGTATACTTTATGTGCACGTCCTAAGCCAGGAACTTGTAATCAAGTGGTTGTCGTGGTTGCGTATGTTCTTTGTTATTCGTTTTGCGTTTTTGCTATATAGATTAGGTCTATTTTCCTCTTTTATGGAAAGTTTTACTTCATTTATTTAAAGGCTTTTTACAGTTGGCTTCATGGTATGTGGTTCGCCCATCACGGTAGACCGTAGGGTGACATGTAGAAGTTTAATATTGCTTGGTATTTGTTGGATGAATGTCCCTTTGGCAATCATACCACATCGCCAAATTTTATATATACAAGTTGAAAGCTGGATGAAGCTTAAATATTAATCTATTTTTAAGTCCGACATTGATCTTAGAGCTCCGTTTTCATATCACTTAAACGTTGGTTGCCTTTAATATTAAGAGTTTTCTAGCATATCGTATTAAAAAAAAGAATATCCCGCTTCTTCAATTATTACAAGAATTTCATTATATATAACGAGTTTTAGTTTTTCGATTTTTCCAATAAAATGACACAGAAATATAGTCTAAATGATAGGGAAATAACAGAGAAATAATTGAACGTTGATTGCAATAGCCTTTTAACAGTAGTAATTGAATTAACTATTAGAGTGGCCAATAGAGACATAATTCAAATGTCAAGGGACATGGACAATAATGTGGTATCCGAAACATATAGAGTTCTAAAAATAAACTCGGACTCCACAAGTATTCTACTATTTGTTGATTTATATTTTCAATTTACAAGAATCTCTTAATAGAAATCGACAGCAATACATTATTTGTTTGTGATATGCGGTTGTGCTCTTCTATGAATACTTGTAAATTGTTTTCCGTTAAAAGCCTAGATGTGAAGTATAGAAGAAAATGACTCCCAGGCTTTGTGACATCGGTTATACGCATAATAAGTGATGCTCAGAAATCTCTATTTTGTACAATTAATTGATAGTCATATGAAAGAGAGATCAGTCACGGGCAATATATATGATGCTCATTTCCGACGAATTGTCACAGTAGATGTATGATCACAAACTATATTCCCCTGAGTAAAATCCTTTCATAAATTATTCTGTGGTCATTACTGTGCTTTTCATATTTTCCTAAATGCACTGTTATAGAATGTTTCATAATGATTTATACAAAGCTTTTAAATACATGAATTATTAATTGATACTTATCTCTAAATAGCAACAAACAACAGTAATACAATAATTATAGGCACAGTAATAGTCAATTAACCTAATTGTTTTGCCCATGGACCTTTCTACACAAAAGCAGCTGTCATAAATTCTGACATACCATTTCCTTCTCAAAAGAAAAGAAATTATCATTTAAAAATTGTCCAGTAAAGGTATTATTTTGATAACAAGTAACATGGTGGGTGCCTTGTGAGACACAGGGACTGCCAACTCTTCCGGAACACCCGACTACATTCTCCGGTTTAGTGAGGTATACGTTTTAATTTCTTTGTGTTTGACGACGTCTTCATCTGTTGTCTTATTGAAGTTCCCCACATTGTTTTGTCAACAGAATTACCCTCGTATTAACCTTTGTCATTTCTACTGCTTCATTACATATGAGATGCAGTCAAAATATTTAGATTTATGTCAAACTTCCCACCAAATGGGTTCTATTTGGAAGATCGAGATTCGACCCAATTGAAATCTTTGGAAATATCGGTCACAATTCCAGCACACGTTTAGTTTTGTATTTTCGCATACAGTGTCTAAAAAGGATCTAATATAAGGCATTTTAAGTGTATCGAACCCAGTGAGCAAGTTTAGGGGCGTCTGTTTTTGGAGACTACTTTTCCTGGTTTGGTCGAAATTCTTTTTAAACGTCTTTTTTTTAAACTAAAAATCATCTACAATGAATTAAAATTCTTTTGGTCCGTCTTCCCAAAACAAAACAATAAACATAGTTTCGAATAAAAGATAATTATTTTTCCATAATGACTATATAAGAAATGTTTACAATTGTGAAATATTGCAGCAAAATGTGCCTACAATAAGTCTTGTTAGTATTTCTAGGTCAGTAATGATGCAGTTTCATGCCTATTATTTTTGATAGTATGTTGTCAAATATATATTTTTACCAGTTTATCTTCTCCCAGCTATTTATGGAACTTAAAGTTTTCGTTCCTGTTTCCTTGATATTTTGTCTAGTATTTTGACGATATGGCTTTGTATTACTGACTTGAAGTGTATACCTTAATTTGCGTGTTGTATATACTATTTGATTTTTCCTTTTCTCTTTAAAGTTTTCGTTCCTGTTTCCTTGATATTTTGTCTAGTATTTTGACGATATGGCTTTGTATTACTGACTTGAAGTGTATACCTTAATTTGCGTGTTGTATATACTATTTGATTTTTCCTTTTCTCTTTTTCAATTAATCTTAAAATTTGATAATTTGGACATTGCCTTTGTATTAAGCACTGTAAGCATACTGTGCAGTTGTCATTAATAATTGGATTATATACTGTGCCAATGTTTTTTCCTGAATGGAAATATGGCTTGGGAATGTCAAACCTTGCGACCAAATATAATTCGCTTCTGATGTGTGAAAATTTAATGGTCACCAAATGAATAAGGAGTCAGCTGACCAAAACTGTGAATGAAGCCTAACAAACACTAGGGTTTCCAGTTATAATAGTTAGCTGTCTAATAACGGAATGATCACATGTAAAAGTAAAACATTCAATTTGCAGATCATTAGTTGGCCAAAATATAGTGATTACACTTTACTTTATATTCAAAAGATTGCGGAATCCAGAAGTACTGAAGTGCAGGGGCAAAGATAAAAAATCATAATGGAGACAATAAACACAATATCTAAACCAAAGAATCTAAAACATTTACAAAAATAAGCATCTACTAAAAAATTTCAGTATGGACCAGTTGAACTAGCAGGGTAAGCATCACGATTTTTAGAAACACAGATGAATTGATGGTGCATTTTTTAGTTGTTCACGACATACAATGCAGGAACCTACATATATTAATATAGCCTAGCTGGCCGAGTGGTCTTGGGCACTGGACTTTGTGCAGGCGATGTTGCAATAGATGTCAGAGGAGTTCGAGTCCCGCGGAGGGAACGACCAAAAATTGCATCGCATATTTGACAGTTCTAACATCGTTTGGAATTTTTCAGACCCTTCTATAAGTTAACGTTATATTCCCTGTTTCAATTTGATCCGATGGAGCAGTGTAGCGAATAGAGTCGACACATTCTGAGACGTTTATATAATATTGATTTGTTGTGACATGCATCATTAATTTGATCCTCTACCCTACATAATAATACCTAGATGAACTGTCCCGTACTACCATACATGGTGTAGTAAGTTAGAGCCCTAGATCAATCCTACGAGGAGGAATGACCCGGCCGCCAGCGAAAGCTATATTTTAAGTTTACGTTATCTTCCCTGTATGTATCAATTTGATCCAATGGAGCAGTGGTAGCGAATAGAATATATATATATATCATGTACATGACTATGTTTGATCAAAACAAGCAAGAAATATTTCATTTGAAAAAGTAAGTAAAAAAAGTGAAAAGTTGCAGGAAATCATGATAAAAGTAGGTCCATAAGCTTGTAAACATTGTAAAGATTTCAACCTTAGTTATATTCGTGTGTACAAGTGACAACAGTATATGGAAGTCTAAAATAAACAAGTTAGTTCTGTGCAGTCATGATCAATTAAAACTGATGTATTTCATTTGAATTCAATACCGTCTAGCCAAAAGACAAGTTGAACTAGTTATTTGACTGAGATTTAGCTGCTGTGTTATATCTTACAATTAGACCAGTATTTGTTTCTCTGACCTCGAAACAATAACAAGACGGCGTTAAAAAAAATAACGCATGAATACTTTCCCAGACTGCTCCTTTCAAACCTTATGCTATTGTACCAAACAACACAAAATTGACATGAAATGCATCTCTGATATTGGATCCATTTTAACGTCGATGTAATGGTTCTAATGATTACTTTACTAATAATTGTTTCATTATTGAAATACGTTTGAACAGATATTCCAATGAAATTATTGTTAAATGTCAACCAAGAAATATATATGATTACCAAATGATTTGAATTGTTCTATACAATCAAGATATTACGAGCATCAGTTAAAATCTTAATATATTTAATTTTCATTACTCAAACAAATTGAATTCTGAATGTTAACTGGTGTTTGTATTGTAACGATAACGTTCTCTAGTGACCTAGTAATTTATAGCACCCTGGAGTGTAAATGTCATAACTTTGTTTAATTAATATTTGTTCTTTATATTTTTGCAATACAACAGCTCAATTTATAAATTGCTATAAATAGCAAGGATAACTTTATTAATACCAATATGATATTTGCTCGGATTAATGACATTGAGCAGTACAAGAGCAGCTTTTTAGTACAATTATGTACACGAATCAGGCAAAATCATTAAAAAAAAGTGGCACATGTTGTATCCCTTACCCGTTATTTCATCGAAAAATATCTAATACGCTCTTAAAGCACCTTTTACCCGATAAGACAATATGAATAATTTGCATACTATTTATAAACACATGCGTCTTTTTCGTTTAACTTAAGTCCACGGTACGTAAATGTTTACCCTGTTGAAAAGAGGTTTTTTTTATAAAGACATATTCATGGACCCTGCCGGTACAGCTTATCCATGCTGCCATCGTTTTGGCAGAATCATGGTTGCTCGTTTACTTACCTTATTTTCCTTCTCTTTTTTTTTTTTTTTTTTTTTTTTTGTTTATTCGTTTGGTTAGTTTTGTCTTAGTTTCTTTGAATATGAAATAAGGAAATCGCTTTAATCGTGGCAGTGACGTATTTCACTTCCAAAATATGAATTTCAAGCATACAGGTAATTTACAGAAACGCACCGAATATTTAAAAAAAGTAATAATAAAAGAAATGTTATTTTCTTGAGAAAAGAGAAACATATGTCAAACATTACCGGGTACCCAATACATTGTTAATTACTTTCATGTTATCATACCCATAATAATAATAACACAACAATATAAATTACTAAAGAAACTTATTAAGTCTGTAAATAGTGGAGTGATTTTGTTAATAGTATAATTAATAAATTATGTTATCAGTTATAGATAAGATGTTTTATACTTGATTATGAGACAAGTGTAACGTGTATGAAGACGTAGTTGATTATATTGATATTTAAACAAATAATCATGCATTATACAGTTTAATATCAATTAAGATTTATTAGGCTTGATTAATTAACAAAACTTATAAATGTGAGCTATAAACAGATAAACGTTTTGTTTCTGTTAACGATTCGAAACTATTAAAGATCCTTACTCGGTATTATAAGTAAACTTTCTGCCAGACAGCAATCGGACTCTCAGTTCTTGTAAGGTCGAAGGTTATTATATAATAAATTGGTTTTGTAATTACCGTACTGAGACTTCATCTTCTGTAAGGAATGCATATCATACAAAGGAGTAAGAATTCAACTCCTGCCTTATTCTTATGATAATTTGACTTTAGGTATAAAAATTCATTGATCATTTATTCAGGCTTAAATGTTTCTATGCACGTTATATTAATAATTTTCACAATATAGTCATACATGTCACAATTATAACGACAACTGAATGTGGATGTTCGTGCATATGCTACACAATTTAACTGACAACCTGTGTCTTGTGCCTTGTTTAAAGTTACATGCCAAAATATAAAAAAACTGCGAAATGGAAAAAAATCACCAAATGTTTCACTGAAACAAATAAATCGATGTTTGTTGTCATAATTTCATTACTTTATTACTTTGTATGTATTATTTTAGTTACTTTATGTTCTTTGTTGTGTACGTCTGTTTTCCATATCTGGTCTTTGTGCCTGGATTACATTCTTTTGATTAACGCTATAACCGTGGTTCCCTTGGATATTCTTTCATATTTGCTTTGAGAATGGTTTTACATTACTGTTCGTCTTATCAGCGCAATTTGTCTATATTGAACCCTACTTATTCTTAAATTTGTCGTTTCTCCTTTCTTTCTCTCGCCATGTTCGTATTCTTTAAAAAAAACTTATCTTTACCATGTATCTAGTACCTGTACCCAAATACGTTTTACTGGTGTCGATGTTGTTTATTTTGACGTTTGTGTTGTCACTAAGGGTTTCTTTTTATATTTACCTAGTATGTTTTTATTTTTTTTCTGTGCTGTATAAGTTTTCGTACTACAACTAGATATGAAAACTACTGTAAAATTCACCTCTGTAATAAAATTTTACTATTGAAGTGCAGAATGCAAAATTATTTGAGCAAAACAATCCTATGTTCTTTGACGATGTTATACAGTGGTATTAGTGATTCTTTATCAAGTTTTAGACAAATGTATTTATAAACACAAAAAATAAGTGTGACATCTGTTTGTTTCATACATCATGAAATAGAGTAAATTATGATCGATGAAAATGTTCTGAAACATAGATGTGGAATTACATTTAGTGTACTTTACAATCTTCCCAACCGTATGGTAAAAAAATTGTTTGATACAGTGATAACAAAAAAAAAGAAAACGATGCTTCACCCATTATCCCTATTATTAAATATGTTTTCTAAAGTTATGTAATGATCACAACATTAAAAGTGTAACGTCTTTATTCTGTATATATTCTAACGGGTTATTTTGGCTCTGTTTAAAGTACTGTACACTTCGATCGATGCACTTTTAACACCTTTTTTTCATTCTTCTGTCCACTTTTGTGTAATTTTCTTGGTAATACGGTAGAAATGTTTCACTTCAGGGTTTTTAGTTAACATAAATTTTGTGCTCTGCAATCTACTTAGATTCAAATATCATTACATATGGTACATGTAATCGGAAAGTTAGTTTAACTGTTTATTATTTCTAACAGTCAACTTTATTTCGGCAACTAAATTTGACTGGTAATCAGAACACAGAAAATATTAATAATTAATATTTTCGAGTATGCTTATAATCTGTACTTGGTTTGCTTTGTAATTAAGGTTTATGAATCAACTTCTGTCGTGCTGTGCGTCTAAAGTACACACAATGACCGTGTAACATCTGTTTTTAAATAAAACGTCCTCTATAAGATCTCATGTAATACTGCAGATTATTGTCGATATAAAAGTTCCCAGAAATAGTATTTTGATACAATTGTTATGGTGTTAAGAACTTGAACATTCATTATATAGCTATTGCGAATCACATAAAATGCAGATAAAAATATAAAAATGTTCCAAGAAAACTTTGATAAAATACAAGAAGGCAAAAGTTACAAGAGAACAATCGAATACGGATTTATTTTTATGTTTCTCTTCTATTTTCGAGATAAAAAGAATTATCAATTGATCAATGAGTCTTGAAGTTATTCTGAGTATAATGCATGGAACTTTCCGCATTAAGTAGCATTGTTGATACTTCTTTTTCTACATAATTCGTGACCGAAGAGCACCTAAATGTTTACACCCAAGAAGAGTCTCATAAATCAAGTTAATCACAGGAACCCACAACAATATATATGATGAATAAGTACATTATTCATTCCTAGAAAAGAATTATCTCAATGGTTTCTCCTTGAACTCCCCAAAAAATGCAACAGGACATCTCGTCCATCTTCTTCTACACTTTCGGGTCAGGTTTTAGCAATTACTAACATGAGTTATCAACTGATTCAGTTGTTAGTTGTGTTTCCTATAAATAAAATCAATGCTTCGTAACAAAAGAATTTTATATTGATGTTTGCTCGATAGTTAAGCCCTGCGTTTTTAGTCAACTGAAGATTGTGTTTGATTTTGGCAGGTGTTCCGTTTACTCAAGACCACAATGCAGTTTACAGGATATTATAGTATGTTTAGTGTAGACAGCTATTCCTTTTTTTACAACGTTAAGTATTAACAGGTTTCACTGCAATGAAATATCAGGTTTTATTTTAAATCTTGTAAATACGTTCAGCAAAAATATTGCTTCACCTTTGTCTTGGAAAAGCGTCGTTTTTCAAATGAAATAACGCCATGGTACATAATATGAGGCAGGTATAACTTGTCAGAGGAATAAGTTGAATATATTGATATTTTTAAAACAATAGTATGCCTTTTACAGTTTTACATAAACTAAGATTCATCATATTTCATAATTTATCTTAACTTTAAGACGAGAGTTATAAAAAGATAAACATTTCATTTTTGTTAAAGATACGAAACTAGTAAAGATCCTAACTCAGTATTACATATTAACTCCTTGTCAGACTGAAATCAGACTCTTAGGTCAAAAGTTAAATTTGCATTGATTACTGTTATGAGGACTTCGTCCTCTATAATTGGATGTGATTGTGTAAGAGACCTTCTTAATTTACCGAGATATAATTTATAACCTCAACAACTACCATATGAATATAGATAGCATATTTGTTGTATAATTTTACATACCAACTCACGTTATATCTTAGTATGTTTGAATACCACTTCATGTTATATTTTTTGTTTGTTTGTTTGATAATAGGTGATTAAAGATGATATATGAAAAGTAACATTTTTTCCCACAAGTTATCTCCGATATCTTACGACCTTAACATTGATTTTCTTACAAGTTTGTTAAACTTTTGTAATTATTACCATCAAACAAATCCTGGACTCTATTTACTGATCTACATATTTTTTTCTTAGTTTTTAATCGATATATAACATGTTTTTAAATTGCACTATGTAAGATATTATCTGCTGAACATGACTCAATCTATTTTGCTTTATCGAATTTACTCACAAAGAAAACAAAATAGAATCTATTTCTAATTGCAACATAGATAAAGGAAAAAAAGTAAATACTACTTGAAAGTTCAATAATGACTAACATTTTTTTTTTAATTTTCCAACTTCAAATTGACAGGAAATTTCTAATAAAATTCAGATACTCTAGTCATTTGATCGAAGTTGAGCTTTTATTTCTCTTTCGGAAAATGGGAAACCGTCAAATCAATAAAACAATTATAACCATTTTTTTCTAAAACAATGTAGCATTTATACATAAAACCAAGCAGTTTATAAATATCAGGATTGCAAAGGTAACGCAAAAGAACATTTGCACCCATAAATCTCACATCATTGATTAAAACAGAATTGTTCTATTTGAAAGCGCAATCAAGGGAACCAAGGTTATAGCGATAATCAAAAGAATGTAATCCAGGGACAAAGACCAGACATGGAAAACAGACGTACACAACAAAGAACATAAAGTAACTAAAATCATACATACAAAGTAACAATATCAAATGAGCAACTCGCATGCACTAAATACTGGGAGCATGGACCAGGTGCACCGGTAGGGTAAGCGTCCCCTGCCTTTCTGCCGAGTTCCTCATAAAAAGTCAATTCCGGGGTAGACAAACGAGGAAAAGAAAACTATGAACCGTTGAATAAATCTGTTTTCATGGTGCAGATGGATACACCGTAACGATCCACGAGTTTATGATGACGAACATAGGTGATATCAAATAAACAGGTTTTTGTTGCCAACAGTACTAGAGATTTTACAAAAAAAACCGATAAAACAAAACAATGAATATTAAACAGTAGCTATCAACAAACAAACAGATATCTAAAATTGTATAAGCAACCTGGTCCTAATAAATAACTACGAGCTACAATATGAGATATTGAAAGGATAGGTGCTGTCCTCTGCTATTTGAGTTTCGTATATCATGCATGCTGAAAAACGAAGAGGCAATCAAAGAAACAAATCTATCTTAATGAGTGAAGGTTGACTTACCTTACTGATCAAGTTCAAAACATCATCTTAAGAAGACTTTATGATTAGTGAATGTCTTGGCAAGGTACAATGTTAACCGTAACGGTACTTCAGAAGAATACTGTATATGTTGTAATTAGTAAATAACTTTACTTCAAATTGTCGTCATATTAGCATCATGATGGACATTAATCACTACCGTACTGCCAGTGATAATTATGAAAGTCTTTGAGTTTGTATTTTATCCAAAAAGAAGTTGTCAATAAATGAAGATTTTTCATTTTTCCTTATGAGTTGTGATTGCAACATAGTTCTGTAACCTTAAGAATAACATTTTACTCATTACAAATGTAAATTTTCATCAAACTGTTTTATTTTTAGTTACTTAGTTAAACTTTACGTTCCTTTGGACATTTTGCTTTTTTACTCGATTTTTTTCCCTTTTTAAATTCACTATTTCAAATATTTGTCGATTAAAGATTCCACTTGGATAGAAATGTCACTTATAAACATACTTATTGCTTTCAAAAATGTTTTTGGACCAGTATTACAGACGTCTATATTGCCTCTGATATGAGAAATATTTTCAATTAAAAATACCGTCGTGAGGATTTTTATTTTTCCAACAGCAACAAAAACCACAGAGAAGACATTCTCATGATCTATAAGTCTGGCATATAAACATTATTTGCTAATGAAAACAGTTCGTCCTAATCGACGATCCTTGTTCCCATCTTCTAATGCAGCTTTAAGAATTAAAGTAACTATTTCCATATAAAATATCGAAGATTAAGATAAAATCAGTGACTCAAAAACAATATACATAGTTGTTACTCCAAAAAAGACGATACACCAAGATTCAAATATGTAGTTCTTGGTAGAGTTGCCTCATACTTTGTAAAAACAATCCCAAGTCATCTTTTAGTTAAGATGTTTTCAAAATGCTGCAATTTATGATCGACAACATATTTGTCCAGAGTGGTGGACGCGTTTTTCAACAAACGGTCGGCATTACAATGGGGACTTATTGCTGACCTACTCCTTCACTATTATGTGGCTGACTTTATAGCTGATCTGGTCCAAAGGAAGGAACATCATTTAGCTAGATCCTTTAATCTTAGTTTCTGCTATATAGATGACGTATTATTGAATTATATAACAATCCTAGTTTCGGGGATTTTACACATCGCATCTACTACAAAGAACTTGAGATAAAAGGTATTACATACATTGTGAAGTCAGCCTCGTATCTTGACTTACACTTAGAGATCGATAGTTAAAAAAAACTACTGACCAAACTGTACGAAAAACGCGATGACTTTTCAATCCGTATGGTCAACTTTCCTCTCATCTGTGGCAATATCCCTTCAGCATCTGGGTATGGAATTTTCATATCATAACTTTTATGTTGACAGAGTTTGCCGTAACTTTGCAGACTTTTTGTATCGCGCTAGACTTCATACGATTAGGTTTATGGAACAGCGCTATGTTGCTATAAGATGGAAGTTATTATTACAGAAGTTTTATGATCGTCATTATGAACTCGTGGATCGTTACGATTTAACCATCTGTACCTTGAAAACTAATTTGTTCAACGTGTCATAATTTCATTTCTTTTTCCGTCTACCCTGGACTTTACTTTTTTATGAGCAACGGGGAATTCTAGAAAAGCAGAGGACGCTTACCCTACCGATGCACTTGGACCACGCTCCCAGTTTTTAGTGGAGTCGGGTTGGTTATTTACTTTTGTTACTTTGTACGTATTATTTTGGTTATTTTATGTTCTTTGTTGTGTGTGTCTGTTTTCCATGTCAGGTATTTGTCCCTGGATTATATTCTTTTGATTTTCGCTAGAATCTTGGTTTCTTTGATTACTCTTTAATCAATTTTCTGCCTTCCGAATAATGTCTTCCTCACAATGGAAACTTTTTTCATTGCGAAGAAGCTTTAAGATGAAGGTTTTTTGTACAGCAGGTGTCTAAATTCATAGTACTGACAAAAGACTTGCACTTAACTTAGTATTGCTTTCCTCTTATTTTGTATTGCTGTGGAAGGAAACAACTGTCTTAATTTGATATTATGTACAAAACAATGAAAAACGCATTAAAAAAACTGTGATGAATTGATTATCTATGCATGGTTGACAGTTTCGTATAATTACATGAAAATAGGGTTGACATTAAGAACTTAACAGCATGGATGTGGTTGTCATATCTTTTTTTCAAATCTATTAGTGGTAATAGGCTGCGTGGGTGAAAATAGGATTTTAGAGTGCCAATATTTAGAGAGAGATTAAACTCACTCATTAGGTGGTATTGCAAACGATAAATGACATTTTGATTTGAAATTTGTATTCAGAGAAACCATAACAGTTTTTGAAAAATCGTTATTCTATCAATTTCGTCAGAATTTATTGTATATATGGAAGTAAGATTTTATCAAGTGTCGCTGGTGTATTGCATAACACTGAGTTCTAGATACTACAAAGCACAATAAGATAAATCTATGAAGGTTACGTGTATTACTAGAGAAAAAATATGCAAAACGTAAGGATATGTTAGAAAGAAAGGCTCTGAAGGACACGCTCTAATCCGCTGAGATTTTCACAAGTAGCAAATAATGAAACTATTCAGAATCACCTTTGCGTTCTATAAACTTAAAAAAAACAATGTATTACAATGAATATGGATTTGACATTTTATTTCTCCCTGTCCAGCAACATGGGACCACTAAACATGTGCTTGTGAGATTGTTTTTAGTATTTCTGTGCCCGGTTTTCAGATTTTTCTCAAATCCTTCCTCAACCTAAATTTCGACCAATCAGATCACTCGAAATTGAAGCTTTTAAAAAATTCTCAACTTCAAATATTATATGGAACACAGGGCAAAAGTCATAAACATATTATATCGTTAAATGTGGTCAAATTGTGATTATTGTATTCATCTCATATTCTAAAAAATATACAAAAAAAACAAGATGTTTTTACAAATCAGGAAAGGATTTTCATTTAAATTTCGTTAGGTGTCGAAAATAACTGTCAATAAGTGCTGTCCATTATTCTTTCCGCTTCTCTTTTACGACATTTGGGAAAAATGCATTCCTATCCCAGCATAACAATCCCCCTTTCTATATGCACTTCGTTTACGGCAAGCATATAATTATATTGGAATGCAAAAAATTAACCTTTTCATTTCTATCAGTAAAAAACAAATTTATGCATACACCTTTGAAGACAGAGGATTTACTTTATTTTTTAATCTGATTGTAAAGGTTCTCCCATTCATTAAACGCAGTTCTTTAAAAAGTCTCTGTCCCTGGATGTAAACAAATAAATGACTTTGACTATTGATGTTATTATGCCATGTTGTGTTTCATCCATACACTTTCATTGTGATTTTTCTAATCCATACACTTTCATGGTGACTTTTATAATCCACACACTTCCATTGTGACTTTTCTAATCCATACACTTCCATTGTGACTTTTCTAATCCATACATTTTCATTGTGACTTTTCTAATCCACACACTTCCATTGTGACTTTTCTAATCCATACACTTCCATTGTGACTTTTCTAATCCATACACTTTCATTGTGACTTTTCTAATCCATACACTTCCATTGTGACCTTTCTAATCCATACACTTTCAGGATTTTTCAAATTCCTTGCTATTCAAATGTTGGATGCGATATTAATTGACACGACACACGAGTACTTTTGATATATTAAATGTGAAACTTATTGGATCTTAAACAATTGATTACCATTTTCATACTCAAAACGAATTTTATGCATTTCCTAAAAAAGGTAGCGAGTAAGGTTTTCAGTTCGTTCACGCTATCTGTCAATGATTTATGGTTTATATCTTTTCCCAAAAGACAACAGCAAATGCACATATATGTGCTAAATTAAACAGGATACCAAATTGAAATTACTTTCGATGCATTCTACCTTAAACCAGCCAGTGAAATTTGACTTTGTAATGTACGACACTAGTGGTATATATATTGATAGCAATTACAATCACGATTAGGGGCTTTATTCATGCTAAACACACGCAATCAGACAGAAATTTCTAAAAGTAATCTAATTAACCGATGAAAGCCGTTAGAGATTCTTGATGCATGTACAGGAATATCAAAACCGACATCGGGTGACATTTGTGCTTGAAATAACGTAATTTCATTACAGAGAATGAAAGAATAAAGAGCTTTCATGTTGTAAAATTATGCCGAGTGAACAATTATTGTTTATTCAAGTTTTCTCCGTTGTGGATCATCTAACTGACATTGCGTGTTTGAAATGTTATAAACCATAATGAAATTACCCCATCCTATGGTACGTTATGTCATACTTCTTTAAGACCATCATCCTGACAAAACTCTGAAAATGCTTCAATTGCACGATTGGAAGGCAATACTCTGATCTGTGAGGAGAATTATTGAATCTAGTAAAGTGTTAATATGAAGAAAATCAACGTTATTAAATTTGATGTTTTCTGTGTCTCATTACCGCCTTGATGGTGTGATGTAGTAATCTTAAAAACGTTTATCATAACTTGAATATGAGGAAGCCCATTCAAGAAACTTGTCTCTATCGAATATCACCTTTCTGCATATGAACCATTCAGTTAGTATTCTTTGGCGTCACATAATAACCTACACTAGCACATTCATTTCTTTTTACTCCCACTTCCTGCTACTAATTCCACAGCTAGTGGTTCTAAATAGTGGAGAACTGTAGGCGATGAAAAAACGTTTCTCAATGACTTCTTTTTGAATAGAACTTCTATCGTTATCTAATAAAATTGGCCTCGACACATACACAGTATTAATCTTAATGAATTTTGTAAGAAATGTGAGTGATTGCAAGAATGAATTGAAATTCAGCAGAAACCTAATACCAACTTTAATCAGATTTGTTGTCAGATTTGCTGGATGACTTAACAACTCCTTATTTGCTTATTTCAGCTGCGAAACAAAATTAATATGCATATAACATGCACATTGATATTGTAGTCCCCATCATTAGGACATATCCCCTCTGATTTTTTTTTCATATACAGTACTTACAAAACAAGATAAAAATCTAGACAACAGAATGTCATACTGGTGTTTATCCATAGTCAGTGTTTTCAAATGGAGTCTTGGCTGATCATTTACTATTAGTTAATATTTTTGTCCAGCCTTTTTTGGTGGTTCTTGGTTGTTCTGTTTATATTGCTGTTGTTTTATACTGTCTATGTGCCAATTGAGCCCTGAGTTTGGAGTTATTAATGTGGTTTCTAAGATTTACAATATTAATAATACATGAGACGTTTTCCCACTACACGACGTAGATTTGATATACATTTGTAGCTTTGTTATGCTTTGTCATTTGGGGATATCATTACGGTTGTCATCATAACTGGATTGGTGTACCAAGTATATGAAGTTGGTATCTCACAGATGAGACAAAATAACTTGTTAGACTACATGTTTTACTGGATTGACAACCCTTCGAATTTGACTTTTACCGGATGTTACCTAATATATGACGAGTACCACTGCATTCCATTCTTACCGTAACGGAATACCTAGTGTCACACACGGTTTTTGTGAGGGTGGGTTCAAATTGCAAATAGTTTGTGTGTTGTCTTCTTTCCCTTATCTTTTCATGTGTAATTTTATTTTGTTTCCTAAATTATGTATGAAGATCGTCTCTGTTTCATGCTTTCATGTTTTGGCTATGTACTTTTCACGTTATGGTCATGTACTTTTCACATTTGGTCATGTACTTTTCATGTTTTTGTCATGTACTTTTCACGCTATGGTCAGGTACTTTTTATGTTTTGTCATGCGCTTTTCATGTTTTTTGTCATGTACTATTCACGTTTTCAGGCAGAAACCTACCGCGACGAGAACAATAGTACTCGCGCTCTCGTTTAGTTGGGGCGGAAAAGTGAATCTAGCTGTAATTATTATAGAAGAAAAAATTTAAGTGAGTCAGGACATCGGAGGCTTGCCGATGTACACATGACACACATTTACCTAAATTTACCTGTGTAATCCAGTCAATAAGCTTGTCAACAATTAAGTTCAAGGTTACATGTACGTGTATGTCGGAAAAATGGCATGGTTAAGGCTAGAAACCACTAATTCCACTTCCCATAGGCTTTTATGCAAATTTTACAATATTCAATGGCTTCTCTGGACTTTACCTTAACTTTAACCTGCAGAGGACTATATATCAGCATGATTCTACATATGTCAGCTCACAATCCTCAGAATGGCATGTGAGGTTAGGAGACTTGCAGTGCAGTACTGGTCAACGGAAGTGAAGTGTCTATAAATAGCATGGGAAATCCCAGTGTTTTCACAAGATAGGGGTATATTTAGAAATCATTATGGAGATTAGGCTTCACATCACAAGAAGCAAAATGCACCTATAAAATGTACAAAAATGTTTTTCCTTTCAGAAACTGTTTAAAATTTTTAAATAAGATGAGAACTTTTTTCACAGCACTATGATGAACAGGGGTAATTTCTGCGTAGGACTATTTTTGGGTACGTTCCAAATGCTCATTGGTTGAATTGGTAGTCTGTAACCTTTATACCAAAAGTGATTTAATGCAATTATATCTATCAGAGATATTTAATCAAATATTACTTGAATACAATTTTCATTCTTTAAGTTTTATTCGCGAAAATTTGAAAATTTTATTCTGAGGTGTCTGTGTTAGTGCTGAGTGACATAATTTTGGTTGGTCAGAGGACTACGCGACATTCCTACAAAACCCCGAAGTCAATACAAACCTGTCTTTACCCTATTATAAAATGTTATTAAGATCAACCTAATCTGGTGTTTGAATCTTTCCGTAAAGCTGAAAGCATGCAGCTCACACCTCTTTCTCATCAAAATGACTGAATCTATCTATGTACAGGTATAAATACTATAATACCCACAATAAAAAATTCTGTAAGTTTCATTCTTTTTACAAGTATGATGCAACTTAATATTAACCAATTCTAATTCAACATGGAATGTAAAGCTTCCTGGGTTGCAGTTTGATACGACCTTAAAGATAGAACCCTCAACAATTTAGACAAGTATGAACACAACATTCAAATTTGATACAACTCTGGATTTTTCGTTTGGTTAATATTAACCAGGATCATAACGGGAATCATAGTAGTAACAGTGTGATCAATCAATATTGAATTTATTACGTTTTTTTAAACATGTTTTGTTCTATACAGTTCTTGATTCTTTACATATTTGGTAAATGTGTTCCTTCTATTGCTGTTCATCTAGGTATAAACATATGTTGATCTAATCCGACATAAGCTGTTCTATCACACTTATCTGTACTTTCCCTGTAAAATAACAACGGCATTATATAGTAATACTGACTGTATTTATAACAATAGTATACACATGTATGTATAATTAGTTAAAATAGTTAACAGTTACTATAAATATATATGTGTATATGTCATGAATACGTACATGTACAAGTATAGTTACACATAAAAGCTACCAAGATAATAGATAGAAAAATTCTATTACGGAAGACACAGAAAACATAAAATAAATATAATATAAAGGAAATAGAGAAATTTACTACATGTAGGTCTGAAAAGAATACTTGTCAGTTGTAAGAAGTATTAGGGAACTAGAAATAATCGTTTTCAATTGCCCATCGTATTTGTTAAATAAAGAATCAATTATAGGTACGCGTCGCATGCACTTGTTTCTGTCACTATCCACACGTACATTTGTACATGTACCCTGGGAAAAAATCTTCACAGGGTATATTTGGATAATACAGCCAAATCATTGATAGAAAGAAATGCTTGTGCTACATGTATGATGATGCACTTTAAGAAAAAATGCTAGTTCAAATTTAAACTTTTAAATAATATATCTAGTTTACTAATAAAGACACCGACCATTTTTATCCTGCAGGAGAGGGGTGTATACTTGGATTTGATGTCAGATTATAATTTTTTTCAATGAATGAATGAGTTAAAAATCACAGAATTTGGAACTCATTTTTTTCAAAAAGACCATACGATCTGGCCCTTCTTCACCTAAAACAAAACCTTGTGACGAATTTTAACTAACCTTCTGATTTTCATGTGCTCGGAATATAACATATATATAGCGTCTTAGCATGAAATTTGCATAGAACGCCAGTCCTTGGGTCCGCGCCTGAACCTATTCCAAAAATGGCAAAATTGTAACTTGTCATCTTGTGAGTATATAAGAATCCTTCATTAGCTATTACCATATTCTACTCTAGTCTTGAATGATTTTAAGATACGATTGCCGTACGACGATTGAAATCAAGAATGATGCTGTAGCTAGGACAGTACATGTACGTTCTACATTACAACCTTTGACCCTTTTTGTTTACTTAATAATGTACGTGTGTTGTAAGTCAAATTTTAAGTTTGAGGGGGTCACTTCTATATGCGACTTCGGAGGAAAATAATTTTTACTTTCTGGGAAACTAGAAACACTTACCATAAAATTAAAATGCGTGATCCAATTTTAATAACCACGAAATATCATCAGGGCACCACAGTTTACCACCAATATAAGAATTTTTCACAACTTATCCATCCAAAGAAATTTTACAAATCTGTCAGGCAGACGGCACGATCTACACTTGTCGTTTCCTGTTCACCATACATGTAGAAAACAATTTTCTCCAGCCATATATTATCAACACGTGAATGTCATTCATATTCGATCATTTTCCGTATCAGAACCAACAACGGCCTATCGCAGACATTTTCTATCACGACAGACGAAAATTACAATGAAATGGGAGATAATTTAACTCGGGTAGGTTTCTGCCTGTTTTGGCCATGTACGTTTCACGTTTTGGTCATGGACTTTTGATCTTTTGGCCATGTACTTTTGATCTTTTGCCCATGTACTTTCGTGATTTACCGTCTATGTACTGGATTCCTAAACTTCACAAGAATCCATACATACAAAGTTTCATAGCTGGATCTGCAAAATGTACCACTAAACCTCTTTCAAAACTTTTAACTTCTATACTCACAACTGTCAGAGAGGGTCTGCAGTCCTACCACAACACCTGTTACTCCCGTAGTGGTATTAATTTAATGTGGATCCTGAAAAATTCGAAAGATCTTTTGGAGACAATCAGTTCAAGACTATCATCTGAATATAATACCATTAAAACCTATGATTTTTCAACACTGTATACTTCTATTCCCCATACTCAGTTAAAATCCCGACTTAAAAACATACATCGTTGTTTTTCCAAAAAAGATGGTACACCTAGATACAAATATATAGTTCTTGGTAGAGATTCCTCATACTTTGTAAGAAATAATTCCAAATCATCTTCTAAATATACAGAGGAAGATGTTTACAAAATTCTGGAATCGACAACATATTTGTCCAGTGTGGTGGACATGTTTTTCAACAAGCGGTCGGCATTCCAATGGGAACAAATTGTGCTCATTTACTTGCTGACCTATTCCTTTACTCTTATGAGGCTGACTTTATAGCTGATCTGATCAGAAAGAAAGAATATCGTTTGGCTAGATCCTTCAATCTCAGTTTCCGCTATATAGATGACGTATTATCTTTAAACAATCCTAATTTCGGGGATTTGATACATCGCATCTACCCAAAAGAACTTGAGATAAAGGATACTACAGACACTGTGAAGTCAGTCTCATATCTTGACCTACACTTAGAAATCGATGGTAAAGGAAAACTATTGACCAAACTTTACGACAAACGTGATGACTTTTCATTCAGAATTGTCAACTTTCCTTTCATCGGTGCGTATGGAGTGTTCATATCACAACTCATACGTTATGCCAGAGCTTGCCGAAACTAGGCAGACTTTTTGTATCGCGCTAGAACTCTAACAAATAGGCTTCTGGAACAGGATTATGTTGCTACAAGATTGAAGTCATCACTACAGAAGTTTTATGGTCGTCATCATGAACTCGTGGATCGTTATGGTGTATCCATCAGCACCATGAAAACTGATTTATTTAACGGGTCATAGTTTTCCTTTCCTCGTTTGTCTACCCCGGACTTGACTTTTTATGAGCAACTCGGCGGGTGTTTCTAGAAAAGCAGAGGACGCTTACCCTACCGGTGCACCTGATCCATGCTCCCTGTTTTTAGTGGAGTCCGAGTTGCTCATTTACTTTTGTTACTTTGTATGTATGATTTTAGTTACTTTATGTTCTTTGTTGTGTATGTCTGTTTTCCATGTGTGGTCTTTGTCTCTGGATTACATTCTTTTGATTACCGCTATAACCTTGGTTCCCTTGATTACTCTTTCACGTTTTGAGCATATACTTTTCACGTTATGGGCATGTACTTTTCACGTTTTTGGCATGTACTTTTCACGTTTTGGCCATGTACTTTTCACGTGACGGACATGTACTTTGCATGTTTTGGTCATGAACTTTTCACGTTTTCGCCATGTACTTTTCACGTTTTAGTCATGTACTTTTCACGTAACGGGCATGAACTTCCGCATTTTGGGCATATACTTTTCACGTTATGGGCATGTACTTTTCACGTTTTCGCCATGTACTTTTCACGTAACGGGCATGTACTTTTGCGTTTTGGGCATGTACTATTCACGTTTTTGCCATGTACTTTTCATGTTATTGTCATGTACTGTTAACGTCTTAGACGTTTAATTGGATTTTGATGTCTCTGCCTTGTTGTACTATTTGATGCTCCGCTTTGCCGATATTTTTGCAACATTTTTGTACTTCATTTTGCAATCACTATCCCTTTTTTCAATCTATATATTTACAGGTAGTAATTTTAAGCATTCGAGATTCTTGATAGGGATATTATAACCCATGCATACACTTTCCCTAAAACATGTAAACAGCTAGTTATATTATCAAGTGAAGACTTTTACTATCTAAGAATCATTCAGAAACAGGAAATAAATGCGTGTTCATTATTTGTGCAATGTCTATAGTACAAGTGCACTTCTTTTTCATGTAAAACGACTATAAAAAGAAGTTGATGTTGTGATTACGTAAATATAAAAAAAAAAAAAACATCAATACATGCCCAAAATAAAATAACCGTTCTGTCTATCTCTTAGCAGCACAAAGTAGCTTGTAGTCGCCCTAGTATATTTGATCCTTCAGAATATAAATTTATTCATCACTGTGTACAAAGTATCGACTACCACCTGGACACCTGTCTTGGTTATATCATTTTACCTAATGAAGAATTAATTTCCTCTGGGGGCACGTTCGACTTATGATTCAAATGAACCTAGAATGTTACAATAAGTCATTGTCTTTGAGCTTGATGAGCTTGCTACCCGATACCTACAGCATAAAAGGGGATGATTAAAGTGTCGTCTGCTTTAGAAATCAAGCTGTCTCTTTTATGTGACATACTCGTTTGGTACTGGTAGACTTAATGCACTCTCAATTTACTAATTTTATGTCTACATGATCCATCGTATAACAGTATCATAAAAGATGGGAATGAGTAGAATATATTGGAAATAGTATTATTTGTATTTGTTTGCCAAAATTGTAGGTCCAATTCGAATCAAACATCTACGCGCATGTTTAACATAGTGCTCAAAGTAGCATTATCCCGTTATTTAACATGGATCAACAGTCCACGTGCTTAATTTCTATTTTAGTACGTTGAAAATGGCACTAGAATAATGAAAACATTCTTGAATCCTGATCTTGTCATTAGTTATCTAAATTCTAGTTTCTCTGTTATTTCAGTCTGTTTATTTTATTTTATTTTTTTTGTTTCAAAATAATGTGGTTTTTAATGGTCCATTGTTCCATATTTTATCTGTTGAAATAAGAGCTATTCATTCTGGTACTAAATCTAACTGCTTGTCTTTTTCCGTTGCCCTGCCATGTTATTTTTATTATTAAAGAGAAATGGCCCATATATAATGCGTTGCTTTTTTTCGGATATTTAATTCATTGATACCAAATTATCACAATGTAAGTTTCTGCAGTGGTTTGTAACATGATCAATATAATTAAGGTGGGAAATGAAGACTGTCGAGAATAATATGTATGATGGAGTTTGTTTTGTAGCTATCAAACAATTAACCTTCCAATGTGAGTACATTTCCATTCTTACTTGTTCGTCTACCATACATATATTTAGAATGGCAATGCAGCGGATTAAGATTTGACAAGACCCCTCGATCACGCTTTTGCTAAGTATACTTTGTATTCTCAAAGAACAAACCTCTATTTGTTTTATCTTCATTTATCAGAAAGAACAAAGGCGGAAGAACAATATAGACTCTGTGACAGTCGTGTTTGGAAAAAAATGAGTTTCATAAATACAAAAAAAAACACGATAAATTAATTTCGTACTGTTAATTTTCCATATTTGTGGGACAATCAATCTGTGTGTTTTTTTTTCTTTAGCACACAAGCAATGATAGACGATGATGTCGAATTTTCTCGAATATTTGTACTTCGTTTACCTTGTAGGGCATATGAATACGCTACCTTAGAAGAGGTCGTGACTTTAATATTTTTCATGACTGTCAACAAAGTTATGTAAGGTTTATCCTGTCGAACATATGGATAGAATTGTTTAAGTACATGTTCATGTAAAGATCAGGCAGGCGGCGTTTTAAATGCATACTACAAAACAAACTAATAACTAAGCTGAAATTGATGAAAAAAAATTTTGAACAAATTTATAGAATAAAGATGGCGGGAACAATTTGCAATGATCTTAAATTTCAAATGATGGAATATTTAATAAATCTTTATCACCGCTATAAAGTATAAAATGTTTGGTTCTGGTCGTTGTTTGAATACATAAGTATTCTGCATTTTTATGTATCACTGCTACTTTAAAAACTTTCTGAGACTAAAATTGATCTGCATTAGATTTTCAGTAGACTTCTCACGTTTAATTCTCACATATTTAATTCCAATCAATGACCCAAGTTTTATATTGATTTATTTGTTATCATTAATTGGTTTTGTTTTTATTTTGTGTTGGTTTGATATCTTGTTTTGTGTTTGTTGTTGTTTTTTTTGTTTGGTTTGATATCTTGTTTTGTGTTTGTTGGTTTTGTTTCGGTTTGGATAGGTTTCGTTTTGTATTGTTGTTTTTATTATTAGAGTTTGCTGGTTACCTTCTAGTCTGTGAATGTTTCCTCAGATTTCCATATGTTTTTCATCATTTTGGAAGAAAAGTTGACAACGACCGAGTAGGAGGTGATTGAAACACGGACGAAAAACGTAAAGAAACCAAATTATACACATTAGACTACAGGCTCCGGATCAGCGCCTGACGGCTTAGCCTTATTCAAGTCACTGCAGCCATCTCAGAAATGGCAACAATCTTGCAATACATCCGATTGTCAAACGATGTTGAATAATGTGCGCGAAGTTCAAAAGGTCAGTCTGCAATAGTTACTTGAGAGCAACGCAACATTTCAAGCTGAGTGGGGTGTAAATAATTCACCCAGTTGAGCATCAATAGGCTAGTTTATCTTTACTATTTATTGAATTATTTCATCGGTGAATGTAGTAACTTCTTACAAATCGATTTGGTAACGATCTAGAGCATGGTTGATTTGTAAAGAAATATACATAACAGTTCTCAGTTCAAGCATCTAATATAATGCATGCAATTAAAGGAGGAAGTAAATTTGACATCATAAATCGGGTAGAAGTGCATTTGTTTTTATCACCTCAAATACCTTTTCAGCATCTTTATAGACTAGATTAGAGAAACTATGGAACCGGAAATGTCAATCAATAACTAGATTAATAAGTAATTAGATTTTATTCATTTAACCTGAGAGGAAATGAAATGCAATTTCTGTACTTAAATTAGTTTATAATAACAATCCCAGCAAACGTCAATTTTAAATGCATAACAATGTTCTTACATTAGTTATACACATTATAGAAATAGGATTTCACTGTGAAAATATGTCAGTGATGCACATTTTCTTCAAAAGCACAGAAAGAAGATTTTAATATGCACTCATTGAAATTTTTGAAGTAAATTGAGTAATTCGATCTTTTAGATACTCTACAAAAAAACGTGAGTTTTTATAATTCTTCAGAGGTTGTGCCTCTCGTTTCGTACTTCTGAATAATATTTAGTAAGTTGAATCAATACATGTCTCTTTGGAAATAAGTCTTCATATTATCTCTGCAGATGAAACGGTTTTGATAGTCTTCATGTATATTTTTCAGTAAAAAAATAAATGGTCAATATACACTTATACATCTTTAAAAAAACTTCCAAGTTACTTTATTTTTACTCTATCTCATGCATATATATGTATCTATATAGATAGATAGATAGACAGACGTCTCAGAATGTGACGATTCTATACACTACACTGCTCCATCGGATCAAATTGATACAGGGAATATAATTTAAACGTATAGAAGGGTCTGAAAAATTCCCAACGATGTTAGAACTGTCAAATTTGCGATGCAAATTTTGGTCGTTCCCTCCGCGGGACTCGAACTCGTACCGTGTGACATCTATGGCAACACCGCCTGCACAAAGTCCAGCGCTCTAGACCACTCGGCCATATAAAAATATAGCTTTTTATGTATTATTGACCCGGCCAGTGAAAGCTATATTTTTATATAGCCTAGCTGGCCGTTATTGTTCAATGTCTAAATTCTTTCGTTCATATTTGATATAACAAATATAATGCTCTATTACATATTTCCGCATTTTACTTCGTTTTAAATGGAATCTATAACTTATAAATATATTTTATACAAACAAAGCCTCGTTACTCTGTACTAACTGGAACCAATATCTCAAAACAAGCTAGTATTCTTATAAGCACTGATTTTGGCGGCGGTTGTTATATACATGTCAAATCTGAAAATTTCCAACGATGTTAGAATTGTCAAACTTGCAAAGCAAATTTTTGGTCATTACCCGACGTGTTCGATTACTTTGGTAGCACTGCCTGCACGAAGTCCGGTGCCCTAAACCACTCGGCCAGCTAAGCTATATCAAAATGTAGCTGTCGCTGATTGGTGATTGGCCAGCTAGGTGACTCATTCTCGTATGGTTGAAACTTAGTACACAATGTATGGTCGTACAGGAAAGCTCGTCTATGTGTTGTTATGTAGGATCAAATTAACTACATATCAAACAAATCTCTCAAATTGTGACGACTCTATTATCAGATCATGGTTGATACACATAACAATTTTTTGAACGTTCCCGCCGTTGGATTCGAACCCGTACCGACCTATAGCAACACCGCCTGCACTAAGTCCGGGCCCTTGACCACCCCAAAATGCAAGCATTCTACGTTATCTTTCCTGTATCAACTTGATTCTATGGAGCAGTATAGGGAATAGAGTCACAATTTGTGACGTTTAAAATATATGCTTAAAGAATTAATGTATAGACGTTTTCGCATTTGTGGACACGCCATTGCGGAAAATCGTATACTTTCCCGCTGTTTGATACTGAAATAGATTAATGCACTGTTCGTTTCCCTGACGTCACAACTCTTGGGTAATGAGGAGCAATACGACAAGTGTAGACAAACAAAATAATAAGTATTATTTAAAACATTGATATTGAAACATATTTTTATCACAAATACCAGAATATTACTTATTTTTACAATTAAAGCTTGTTTTCAGTTTTGAAATATAAAAATGTATCTTTTAAGGCTACGCGATCATTATAACCGTGTGATCATACAGGTTTTGTTATGAATTTTTATCTTTTAATCTCAGTTTCCGCTATATAGATGACGTATTATCGTTAAACAATCATAGTTTCGGGGATTTGATACATCGCATCTACCCCAAAAGAACTTCAGATAAAAGATATTACAGACACTGTGAAGTCAGCCTCACATCATGACCTACACATAGAAATCGATAGTAAAGGAAAACAGTTACTATTGACAATTTTTACGACACACATGAGACTTTTCATTCAGAATTGTTAACTTTCCTTTCCTCTGTGTCAACTTTCCTTTTATCTGTAGCATCAGAACCTGTGTATCGAGTTTACATATCACATACGTTATGCCAGAGCTTGCCTTAACTAAGCAGACTTTTTTTTTACCGCTCTAGAATTCTTACAGTTAGGCTTCTGGAACAGAGTTATGTTGCTATAAGATTGAATTCATCACTACGGAAGCTGTTTGAACTCGTGTATCGTTATGGCGCATCCATCTGCACCACGAAAACTGATTTGTTCAACGTGTCATAGTTTTCCTTTCCTCTTTCGTCTACCGGTATACCAAGTCCATGCTCCCAGGTTTTAGTGGAGTCCGTGTTGCTAATTTACTATTGTTACTTTGTATGTATTATTTTAGTTACTTAATGTGTTTGTTTTGTATGTCTGTGTTCCATGTCTGGTGTTTGTCCCTGAATTACATTCTTTTGATTTCTGCTGGAATCTTGGTTCCCTTGATTACTCTTTTATAATAAGGATATCAATGTTTTGTTGTGTTGTCCATTGTGTGTGTGTGTGTGTGTGTGTGAAATTTGTAAAGATGTGTATACAATTAATGAACACTCATTAAGATGAATATGCCAATTGTCATAAGACTTCAAACAAATCTCGAAAAAGTCATAAAGACGATCACAATCTACCATAATAAATATATACTTCATGTTTCTATCAAAATCAATGTCAATATGCTATCATTAGTGTATTCAATATTTCATTGGAAGATTGTTTGACGACGTCCAGATCACTGTTGAATCAAATACAGTTCTGTATTAATCAAATTATGAAAATTTGAAATGACACTTGCTGATTTGCCTGAGACTCTAATTCACAGCATGCTGGCTGGTTTAGCAAAATATAATACTTACTAACTCAATGTCACCAGAGGCTATTATCGGTACATCTTGTGTACCAGAAATGAATTCCGGATATCTAATTTAGACAGAAAGCAAATATTTCGAATTAGATTACAAATATGCATAATTGCATCCGTATATTTCTATGTGCAACTGATGAAATATACCAGCCTTCTAATTCCTGCTATCTTTGAGTTACGTTGACATATAAGGTGTTATCGTGTCTAACGGATATGCTGCATGATCTTATTACAGGGTTATTTATGCGGCATTTTGTTTCACAGCTGTGCATAGGATTGTTGGAACAATCCTATTGCTTGTCTAAGACTAGAATATAAAGGTTTATACATTATTTGTACACATCTTTTTATCCGGTATTAGAACCTTGCAGACTTGCTGTTAAATAATGGGTAATAGATGAATTCATTGTTCAAAACATTTTCTGATTTTTGTTATAAAGAAATGAATACGTTTTAAATACACAAAAAAGAAACCATGTAATTTCATCCCTAGTAGATACTTCAAGCATTATTTGGATTTTCAACCGTTTTATTTTACAAGGAATAGACAAGTGTCATGTTCTTACTTAACATTTATCTCTTTTATTAACAGAAGGAAGTTCTGGAAACGTCACTCCGGGATCTGTATCCGGTTTCCGAGATTCATCGTCCTTCACTTTTACCAATGATGGCTTGCCTCCAATGCCTGTCCAACGACAACGAAGAGCGTCAATGCAGGACGCCATTGACCTGAAGAAAATAGATGCTAAATTATATGATAGAAAGGTAAGACACGGGGCTATGAACTATATTTACAGTATTCTGTTCTGGAGCATTCTCTTTAAAGGTCTTCTGATTTTGGAAAAAGAATCTTTGAAAAGACTTCATGGACCACGGTTTGAGCAATATGCCATGCCTTTCATCAAAAATGGTTTTTTTCCTTTTCGTTCTTCAAGTCAGCTGCTTGATTGGTTGAAATTTTAGTCTTGGTAGGATTTAAGAAAAAAAAATGACGATACTTTTTTTCTGATTTTGGGACCACGTGCATTTGTCGGGCTATAACTGAAACACGTCTGAAGGATATGTAGGAAAGACAAATGCATACAAACATTGATAGCTCATGTTAATATTGATATATGCTAAATATAACAGGTTTTTTTTTCTTGAAGCATTTTAATTAAAGCCCACTTGACGTAAAATAATTCTTCATTTTCACAAGACATGCATCTTAATATGAAATCAAGAAAATGGTGTTTCTTAAAGAAGGCCTGCATGTATGACATGTTAATTCTAATCTAAATTATAGACAGAATATAGTTATATTAGAATTCTCGTCTTTAAGAGAAAGAAATTAAAATGGAGATATTTCGTGTTTTGTCAAAAGTTCCCGCCTTAATCCATCACAGTCGATAATGGAATCATATATGCTGATCTAATTACTATTTCCTTCAACTCCTAACTTCTAATTTAGTACGCGCCTACACAAGTTATATCTCGTTTTCACTTTCAAAATCAAACTGCTAATCTTAAAATGTCGCCTGAAGCACAAATTTGAGTAAAATATGAAACTTTATTCAAATCACGAGGTATGTTTTTGTGCTTCCTATACATGTCGTGTCAGATATGGCCAAGAACAGATATGAAGAACACCAGTGATGACGTAATTCGTCTACAGGGACATCCAAATCACCAGCACATTACTGCATTTCGGTTGATTTTCCACTAGAATTTCTGACCGTAACTTGAATATTACAACACTCCTTACTCTTTTTTTCTATGTCGTGTAAAATATGTCAATAGAGGACCTGTCCCTGGGCATTAAGTGGTCCGTCCGATTATGTTTCGAATTGTTAGATTGACACGCCTTAAACACTTTGATTTTACCTTTGCACTCAAAGATGCAGTCTGTTTAGGTAACATTCAATTTAGGAACACATGATAACTCGCAATGGATAAATACATTACTTATCGATTTTTCAGCACTTTGAAAATTTCAGCTTTTCACGTACAAGCATTTCCTAAGTAGTATAACTTAAGCTACTGAAAGGTCTGAAAACTGGTCAATTTAAAAATTCATGTCTCGGGATTTCAAAGAATAATCGAAGGAACCATGATCCTAGCGGAAATCAAAAGAATGTAATCCAGGGACAAATACCAGTCATGGAAAACAGACAAATACAACAAAGAACATAAAGTAACTAAAATTATACATACAAAGTAACAAAAGTAAATTAGCAACACAGACTCCACTAAAGACTGGGAGCAAGGACCAGGTGCACCGGTAGGGTAAGTATCCTCTACTTTTCTAGAAACACCCGCCGAGTTGCTCATAAAAAGTCAAGTTGACGAAAGAGGGAAGGAAAACTATGACACGTTGAACAAATCAATTTTCATGGTGCAGGTGGATACACTGTAACGCCCCACGAGTTCATGATGACAATCATTAAACTTCTGTAGTGATGACCACAATCTAGTAGCAACAGCTCCAGAAGCCTAATTGTAAGAAGTAGGGCGATACAAAAAGTTGCGTAGTTAAGGCAAGCTCTGGAAAAACGTATGAGTTGTGATATGAAAACTCCATACACAGGTGCAGAAGGAATGTTGCCACAGATGAAAGGAAAATTGACAATACTGAATGAAAAGTCATCACGTTTGTCGTAACGTTTGGTCAGTAGTTTTCCTTTATCATCAAGTGTAGGTCAAGATATGAGACTGACTTCACAGTGTCTGTAGTATCCTTTATCTTAAGTTCTTTGGGGTAGATGCGTTGTATCAAATCCCCGATTGTTTAACGATAAGACGTCATCTATATAGCGGAAACTGAGATTAAAGGATCTAGCTAAATGATGTTCTTTTTTTTTGGTTCAGATCAGCAATAAAGTCAGCATTATAAGAGTGAAAGAATAGGTCAGCAAGTAGAGGAGCACAATTTGTTCCCATTGGAATGCCGACTGTTTTTTTTTAATAACGTGCCCACCACACTGGACAAATATGTTGTCGATAAAAAATTCCAGCATTTTAAAAACATCTTCTCCGGTATATTTAGGAGATGATTGGGAATTATTTGTCACAAAAGTATGAGTAATGTTTGCCAGGAGTATATTTGTATCTAGGTGTACCATCTTTTTGGAGAAACAACGATGTATAATATTTTCGTGTCGGGATTGTAACTGAGTATGGGGAATAGAAATATACAGTGTTGAAAAATCATAGGTGTTAATGCTATTCTATTCAGATAATTATCTTGAATTGCTATTTATATTTTTCATTATGAAAGACCTTTAAAACTTTATGTTGTTTCATAACGTACTAAAATACCCTTCCCTCTTAAAATTGAAATAATTCACACCAAAATACCCTTCCCTTCTTAAATTGAAATCATAATTGTTTTAGAATATTGAATCAAAGAACCCTAAATATCGGGTTCTTTACAATTATTTCAATCAGCCAGGTCATGCCCAATATTTGAACATGATGGTTTGTTTCATAGAGAAAATTTACCATCACACTAACAGGCCTAAACTTAGTAGACGTACCGCACCATTATGTAGTTGTTTTGGATTAAAGAGTTAGGTAAAGCAATGCTTTATAGCTGTAACGATAATGTAAAAGGTGTTGGGAATTTATCTAGTCCAGGTAGTGGTAAAGTTGTTTAACAGCTATCCCTGAAATAAACGTAGATATGGCCAAAGACGACGGAAGCCTAGGAAAAAAGATGCACCCGATCCTGTTACAGCATATTTACTTTCAGACAGATATAATAACCGTTGGCTAGTTTACAACAACCTTGATATGTTCATTACATTAGTACAAATATTTTTTTCACTACCAGTCACCCTTCTGAAAGATGTTATAGATTTCGGATTCGAGGAAGGAGGTGTCGACCCTTCTTCGATAAAATACAGATTGTCCAGCATTATATCTGACGTGGCCAAATTCCGTCTTTTAAGACCTGTCAACCTGAACCTCTTCATGATGATAATTAGAAATTTATACATATTCCATTTTCCATCGAAGGGAGTAGATGCTAATTACATCAGCAATGTTCTTCATCGTAAACAGGTAGTTTTCTAAAATTTTCCCATATTTCAAATATCAATCTGTTCCTATTGTCTCTTACAGCTACACTTATACAATAAGTAGGAAAATTTTGCACCGTAAAAAGACATTGCAGAATCTAAACATTGAGGAATAATGGAAGTCCTCTCTGACATGTGACTGTGCTTCTCTCTTTAATTACAGCCCTTCTGGTTATGTCATCACTGGATATTTGAATTCCATTGAGAAGGTAGTTTTTATGGTCCAAAATTAAGAGAACCACAGCCTCTCAGTTGGAAACTTAATTTCAAAACCATAATGGAAGATGTTGAAGATTATGCCAGGTCATGGATAAAGAGAGAAAAGGACCAAGAACCAGAAATCGAGTCCTTATTAGATTGGATACATGCCATCTGATCGTTGGTACGGAATCGTATTGACAATCTCCAGAAATGTGTCAATAAAAGACCCGAGTCCGTATTCAACGATCGTTAGGCACTTGAACGCCTTTCCTCACTACATGAGAAATATGTTATCGTCCCTGCCGAAAAAGCTTCAAGCGACATTGTATTTGTTCATCTTCCAAATATACATAGGAAGATGCTTACAAAATGCTTGAATTTTTAATTTTAAACATATTTGTCCAGTGTGGTGGACGTGTTTTTCAATAAACGGTCGGCATTCCAATGGGAACAAATTGTGCTCATTTACTTGCTGACCTATATCTTCACTCTTATGAGCCTGACTTTATAGCTGATCTAATCAGAAAGAAAAAAATATCGTTTGGCTAGATCCTTCAATCTCAGTTTCCGCTATATAAATGACGTATTATCTTTAAACAATCCTAATTTCGGGGATTTGATACATCGCATCTACCCAAAAGAACTTGAGATAAAGGATACTACAGACACTGTGAAGTCAGCCTCATATCTTGACCTACACTTAGAAATCGATGGTAAAGGAAAACTATTGACCAAACTTTAAGACAAACGTGATGACTTTTCATTTAGAATTGTCAACTTTCCTTTCATCGGTGGCAACATCCCTTCGGCTCCTGCGTATGGAGTGTTCTTATCACAACTCATACGTTATGCCAGAGCTTGCCGAAACTAGGGAGACTTTTTGTATCGCGCTAGAACTCTAACAAATAGGCTTCTGGAACAGGGTTATGTTGCTACAAGATTGAAGTCATCACTACATAAGTTTTATGGTCGTCATCATGAACTCGTGGATCGTTATGATGTATCCATCAGCACCATGAAAACTGATTTATTCAACGGGTCATAGTTTACCTTTCCTCGTTTGTCTACCCCGGACTTGACATTTTATGAGCAACTCGGCGGGTGTTTCTAGAAAAGCAGAGGACGCTTACCCTACCGGTGCACCTGGTCCATGCTCCCAGTTTTTAGTGGAGTCCGAGTTGCTCATTTACTTTTGTTACTTTGTATGTATAATTTTAGTTACTTTATGTTCTTTGTTTTGTATGCCTGTTTTTCATATCTGGATTACATTCTTTTGATTACCGCTATAACATTGGTTTCCTTGATTACTCTTAGTAAAGCACATTACCTCAGTTGCATTATTAAGACATTAGGCATTGATAGTAGCATCCCAGGTAATGCCACATACATACATGCAACCTTTGACAAAGATGAAATCCTGAACAACCATAAGTCCTTCATGCCTTCTCTCAACATCGGAACAAAATGTGAGAACTTACTTAACTTGTATTGGATTCCTAAACTTCATAAGAATCCATACAAAGAAAGGTATATAGCTGGATTTTCATCTTGCTCCACGAAGTAGATGTCAATTCATCTTACAAAGATATTGTCTGTAGTGAAGGATGGACAGCATGCTTGTTGCAATACCACCTACTCTCGTAGTGCATTAATCATATGTGTATACTTGAAAAATCTGACGATTAACTTCAAAACCTAAAATCCCGCCGCTTTTCGGAAATATGTTTTTGACTTCTTAACTCTTTACACTACACGCTACCACATGATAAATTGAAATCTCGTTTGAAAAAAAACCTATTTGTAAATCTTTCGCTGTTTCAAACATTAATGTTGTACTTGTTTACAAATCCACATATTTTTCTAAAACATCGCAGAAGAGCAACAGGAAAGCAGGTTTGCGATATGCTTGATTTCTTCATTGATTACGTATTTGTCACATTTAGAGGAGCTTTTTTAACATAAAGTTAGCATTCCAACCAAAGGGCACTACATGTGCTTCTCTCCTAACCGATTGTTTTATATTTATACGAGACTGAATTTCTTCAGAATCTTGTAAAGAATAAAAGTTTAAAAGATGCTAAATCCTTTAACTTTACATACAGATATATTGACGATGTATTGTCCATCAACAACCCTTCTTTTGGTACATAGTTGCCGTCGGTTAAGCATTAAGATTTATGATAAAAGAGACGACTTCAATCTAAATATCATAAATTGTCCTTACCTGTGCAACAATATCCCTTCATCTCCTGCATATGGTTTTTATATTTCACAATTGATTCGCTACGCTAGAGCAAGTACCAATTACTCTGATTTCCTTGAACACCATAAACATCTGTGTAACAGACTTCTGAATCAGGAGTATGAGGAAATGTGTCTCAAAAAGTCACTTTCCAAATTCTTTTTTTATATATTGTGAACGTATTGATTTTCGCGGATTCTGTCAAGTAAGCATATTTGCGGGCATCAATTTTCGCGGATTAAACAAGGATTAGCGTTATACAGTGTTAAAAATCATTTTCGCGTGTACTATTTTTCGCTTTTTCTGTCCACCGCAAAAATAGGAAAAATTAGTCACCGCGAAAATTAGTACGTTTACAGTATCAGTAAATGGTTGAAAACATGGTTGAAAAATGCTCAGTTCATTCTAAAATACTGAATAATGATTGGCTTTTCTTTTTTCGCTCGGCATTAAATTTGAGGTCGAAAGCACAACTATGACAGCTGTAAATATCTTCTGAAATGGTTTTATGGTAGTTATTTTTTAATGTAACTATATTTAATTCTCATCCTCCAAGTCTCAAATTCAAGCAACATCTCTGAAGTTGTCAAAATGTATTTAAGTTACATTTGGAATTAATATCTTTGTTAAAGTATACTCAGAAAGAATGATATCAAAGATACTCAAGAAGTATTCTATAAAAGTAGCGCCAGTGTTTATTATGATTCCTTCGAGTAGTATCTAGACATAACAAAAAACACTGTCATTGAGCCTTTAATTCAGATATGATACAGACCTTTTCATCATGTCAGAGTCACTGACTAAATTAAATTATCCATGACAGGGGTTTTCTCTCCTTCATTAGAATTCCTAGGATGTTGCACGTAGGTCAAGTATCAATATAGAGTTCGAAGTCATTGGTATAACCTCAATAGATGATTTGCTCAGGAAACTAGGTCATCACCTTGAGCAATTCCCTTAACGACTTTTTAATAGTGGATAACATTGGTGCTTCAGGAGAAATTGACTTCACTACCATTTTGGGACTAAAAAGTGATTTTGGTCTAACGCTGTAGGCTGAACTTTTGCTTTTCGTAAATCGTAATTGTTTTCCAAGCACGCCATGGAATAACAAACTTACTTATCAAATTTCTAGAATTTCTAGCACAGTATTTGCTGTTTACTTCAATTTATTTATATATATATAAAAGAGCGAATGTATTTAATTTTCGATTGATGGGGAAGTTAATGACTCCTACATTTGTAGATTCGCTGGCTGATACAAATTACTTCTGTTGGAAGTGACGTATGCAGTTAAGATGTGATTGTTCAAACTTTTAACGCATCCACATATCATGTTTTATAGAAAGTCTTGCATGTTCCCAGTTGGTCGAGCCATCAGCGATATGATAACATAACGGTGCATTTTTCTATCTAGTTCAATGTACATATAGCTCCATCCCTCATAGGAAATCCAAAAAACATACCAAGGACGAAGCTTAAGGGACATCCTATATATGTAGATGCTCCGATTCATGGATGGCTGAAAATCGATTTGTCGGAAGTGACGTATTTCGGAAATGACGTATGCATTTAGGAAGTGATTGTTTGAACTCTTATCGCAGTTGCGTTTGTTACAGGAAGACTCGCATATTCCGTTGGACCAATGGTCAAGACATGAACGATTACATTGGCGTACTATCAATAAATTTAAATGGTATTTGAGTACAAATATTGCCTCTCATATGTTAAGCCTATTAAAATCATAATAACAAAAAGGTAAAGCGTTACATATGATCCGTTTGCATCGTATTTTTATGTGGTATCAAATAAACGAATGTTGAGTGCCAAATACAATGAATTGGTGTGACGTTTTATTGTTTACAAAAACTTTTGACCAATCAGAAATACTTTGAATCAAATGGACATTCATGTATATTTATTAAGATTTTTAAAACAATTTACCATAACAATTAATAATAAACAAGTATTTTTTTCCAGACGAAAGTGTAAAAGATTTTCTTGAAAAAAAACTAGTACTATTTCGAAAATTATACTGCTTTTAAAGTGAAACCTTTCCTTTCCTAAATTTGTACCACAAGGGCTAAATACGCAAGTGCTCATTTCTACAAAACTGTTGAAAATTCTTAAAAGAAACAATACTACCCAGCTACCGAAATAGTGAACGGATGTTTATTGTCGTTTTATGAACGTTGAGTAAATTGCCCCAGGGTACCTATTTGTGCTCCAATGACGTCATATCTTAAGCTCCAAAAGCACAAAGCTTTTTTATAAACTTGATTTGTATCTATGCTTCAACCAGCTATCGAATGGTATTAAGATTTGATAAATTATGGCACTAAATAAGATAGGTGAATGTTTTGTTTTTGTTTTGTTTTTTGTTTTGTTTTGTTTTTTTTTTTTGGAGGGGGGGTGTAATTAGATTTTTTTATTATGAATTTCTTTGTGAACTTTTTAAAACATAAAAAGTACTGTTGGAACTTCGAAAAAAATGAGAGTGTCCCACTGTAGAAAAGTATTATTAGGATTTTCATTTGTTGAACACGTCGACGATTATGGTAATGTGATATTTATATAACCCTCGGTGAAGGCTAGTGGAAGTTTTTATACCGTCTAGATATATAATTATTTTCTTGATTTAATCTTACTCTTTGATGTTTGTTTTATTAGAATTATTTCTCCGACAGATGCGTTTTGCTTGACAGTGATATTAAACAAAAGTCACATGTGCAATATCAACATTTGACTTTTCTTTTATTCATAAAAGAAACAAGTGTTTGATTAAAATTATTTCTCTGAAGCAGAGGATGTTTTGTGTTCTTTGATCCTTTTCCATAAGATTTAACACAATTCCTTTACACGATAAGGTTAAAGTGATTACAATAAATAGATATATGGGAAAATGTTAGATACTTGACGGAATATCACGCGAATGTTACATACCATATATGTGGAATTAAAGTATAGCCTCCAATGTATATTGGAAGAAAGTTTGTTCTAGCCACTGAAAGTCGTTGTTTGGTTTAAGCTGGCTGCGTCATACAGAACGTTTGAATTTGTAGAAACTAGTGTTTGATTCTGTGTTTTATGCTTATTAAGGGATTTTTGGGGGAATTATGTATTACGTCAAGCAAAATCAATTTAACAAACGATTCAGAGGCGGATCCAGAGATTCTCAGAAGAGGGAGCCCCGGCTCTATCATTTATCAGTGATGTTCTATAAAATCAACTAATTTTTTCCGACCTAATGGCGGGGCTAGCCTCCCCCTGGATTCGCCTATCCGATTGATCTTAGAGATTTCACAATAAAGTACAAGTAACCTTCATTTACTTGCACAAGGTAGTAAAACTGGATGAAAATATCCATTGATACCATATATAATTTGAATACGAATAAATGATTTGTCGTTTTATATATGGTGTTAACAAGACTTTGTTTACACTATATAATAACCGACTTAATGATTTATAATTCATAACTCTGATATCACCATTGAACTCCATCGTTAAAAAAACCAACATTTACATAGTATAGAATTCCATTATTGAGTTATTACCAGGCAGCTTAAATCGAATTCTGATCTCAAGTGGTTCATTTGGAAATACTTCCTGGTAACCATGAGCGTCCAGAAACTACACATTATGCGAAATTGATAATAGCATTGTTACTTGGTTTTCACACAATTTTAATGAGTGAATTAGCAGAAACTGAAACAAAAGACTTTCGAATTTCCTTTGTTTTCACACAGTCTTAAAGTACATTGGATTACTATTATTATGCGACTAACTTCCGGGTAAAGATGTACTAAGTTTTGAAATAAAAACTCCTCTTAAAATGAATATCAAAGAGTACTGGTGTCTAGATTTAATTACAAAGTTTATATTTTAAGGTTCTTTGAATCTTTATTGTCAGCATATTTACCAAGGAAAATCCAGGTAACAAGAATTCGAAAGAACACTGTAGTGATAACGACTAGAAATGACACAAGAAATAACCAAAATAACACATACAAAGAAGCAAGTAAATGAACAACCCGGACTATAACTGAAAGCATAGACCAGGTGCACCGGTAGGGTGAAAAGAGTGACTATTAAGATTCTAGCGCAAGTAACTTCAGAGCATATCGCATTCGTGCCATTTTAGATGTTGATAGCAAGCCAAAAGAAGTGCATAGAATATCTGACGATTAGCGATATTGAAGACTTCAGTCTTTGATTTGATTTATACTCGTATAATTTGATACTTAAATTAAATTATAAGGAATGACTGTGATATATGGTCTATGAAATAATCTCAATCACATGATGCACACTAAATAACCAGCGTACACCGAAAATTTCTTTTAAATATGAAAATATACTGTAAAAAAATACAAAACAAGAAATTTGAGTAACGCCCTTTTTCACTAGTCGAATTTCTATTTATAGTTTTTCAAACCATTTGTAGAATCATTTCATCTGCCTCTATGATTGAGTTTTCAAATTCGATCTTGTTTCTAAGCTTGTCGAAGGTACACCGATTCCTGGACGCTGAAGGACTTCGCTTCGAAGGGTTTTTATCATTATTACCCAATCTATTGAGAAAGTTTGCGAAGACTCCAGAAACTGTTCAATATTTGCATTTGCAATTAAATGTTACTTAAAAAGTAACTGCATTTATAATTATTTTAATGTCAGTTATCAAACTTTGCTATGTCAAAAAATAATTTGTATCAATCTTATATGTTTTGTCTGCATTTTTCAGCAACTATATAGACAACATTCCCTTGCCAGCAATGAAGAGGAGAATCTCGGTGCAATAAACTGTAGTTTACAATACAACAAAGAAACGCATCTTCTCTCCGTAAACATCATTCAAGCAGAAGACCTTGTGGCGTATGATGTCATATCCGGAACTTCAAATCCGTACTGTAAGGTTTCGCTCTTGCCAGATCACAAAAGTCAACTTCAGACCAGGATACACAAGCGAACGTTAGCTCCTAAGTTTGACGAAGAATTTATTTTCGATGTTTCTCCATCCAGACTTCCGCACTGTTTCCTGGAAATTTTGTTATTTAACTATGATCATTTCTCTAAGCACGAGTGTGTAGGTCAAGTTAAGATCGCCTTAGTAGACAGTTTAAACCTGACAGATAAAGTTGTTGTTTGGAAAGGAATATGTTCCTACGAAGCGGAAAAGAGCAAAGATGTAAGTGGGCTAATGGCAAATATGTCTATGTATATATATGATATTGCTGACCCTTATTGTTAAGCCACTTATAATCATCAACATATACAAACCAGTTCTTAATTAAACATTTTATGATAACTTAATTCATTTCGTTTTTTAAGGGTTGCTGGAAATGATTCATTTTATTCTTTAGGGTGTTGGAAATGATTTATTTTGTTCTTTAGGGTATGCTGGAAATAATTCATTTCGTTCTTTAGGGGGTATTGGAAATGAATTACTTCTTTCTTTAGTAGGTGCTGGAAATGATTCATTTTGTTCTCTTTAGGGGTGTTGGAAATGAATTATTTCGTTCTTTAGGGGGTGCTGGAAACGATTCATTTCGTTCTTTAGGAGTGTTGGAAATTAATTATTTCGTTCTTTATTGGGTGCTCGAAATGATTCATTTCGTTCTTTAAGGGGTGTTGGAAATGAATTATTTCGTTTTTTAGGGGGTGCTGGAAACGATTCATTTCGTTCTTTAGGAGTGTTGGAAATGAATCATTTCGTTCTTTATTGGGTGATCGAATTGATTCATTTCGTTCTTCCGGGGTTCTGGAAATGAATTATTTCGTTCTTTTGTGGGTGCTGGAAACGATTTATTTCGTTCGTTAGGAGTGTTGGAAATGAATCATTTCGTTCTTTATTGGGTGCCGAAATGATTCATTTCGTTCTTTAAGGGGTGTTGGAAATGATTCATTTCGTTCTTTATGGGTGTTGCAAATGGTTTATTTCGTTCATTATGGGGTTCTGGAAATAAATTAGGTGGTTCTTGTCCTCTTAAAAATAGTTTAACTTTGAAACTCATTTCTGCCTATGGGGTTTATTTTATTATTGTTATAATTCTTTTTTATTATTATGGTTTATTTCTTTTTGTTATCTGCTTTTTGTTTTGTTTTGTTTTTTTGTTTTTTTTGTTTTTTGTTTGTTTTTTTTTGTTGATTTGGTTTGTATTCTTTTTTTTCTAGTATATATATATTTTTTTGGAAGTATCTGTTGTGTAGTTATTGATACAAGTTGAAAGTTTTATATGACTTGTCTTTTCAAAAGCAGCATTTTATTGCGACATACTTATGATTTATATCATATTGATGCTACCATGATAAGAGACAGTTTCTATCCATGTAACAGCTTATTACTTGCCTACAACAAAACACTCTACTATAATGATGAATTGTACTTAATTGTGCATGATGCGCATCTTTATATTTTGCACTCCTAATTTTTCGTCTGATGGAATTTCATCCATAAGAGCTTTTTGTTTGCTATATGCGGAAGAAATCATAATTGCCTATTTATGTAATGATAACATAAATTTCTATGCTTTCATTTTAGCTTTAGTTAGGCAATTAAGCTAGTAAAGCGTCAAGTCGAACTATATCCCGGAATAATTGGACTTTCGCGACATCATTAAGTGCGTAATAAACCGTCGAAAATCCCGACAATAATACCATTTTGCAGACATTGATAGAACCATATAGAATGTTACATGTATGTGATAAGTTCACTTTGAAGGGAAGAATGTTTTGACATTAATTCTGATATTTTCGTAATGTTGTTGTCGTTACCATGGAAACGGATAGATTCGTTATAACTTAAGGACAAACATTTATGACATTTCTGTTTTGATTTGTTTTTGTTTTTGTTTTTGTTTTTTGTTTTTTTTTTGTTGTTTGTTTGTTTGTTTATTTATTTATTTTTTTATCTCTTATTGTCAGAAAATGAAAGTTACTATGCAAAGAGCTCATGCAAAATCAATCGAGCAAAGATAAATACACAGTATTAAAAAAGATAAAGGCATTTACGGTGACGCTTCACATAATACATTAGAAGAAATTATGTTATAATCTATATTTTTGTTTAAAAATGTTTTAGAAAGATGTAGGGGAAGTTATGTTTTCCCTGAGTTATCTCTCCAGTGCAGAAAGACTGACAGTAGTCGTTAACAAAGCAAGAAACCTAAAACTGTCAGCAGATGAACAGAAACAATTAGGTGAGGAGTATCACAGTATATAATTACAGGACTTACCTGCAACGACCGGGTTTCAAAGAAAGTCCTTCAAATCAGTCAGTTATTTCCAACTTTTCAATATCTCCTTTTTTCACATCTTAGACGCGTATTTATACTTTGATGTCTCTCAATTGCCCACATGTTTAAATGCTTTGGTGTCTTTTTGTCGGAATTTCTAGTGATATATTGCTTATTTCATTTAGTTTAGTACAGGATTTAAGGCAAACTCCAATTTAAGATATTATGTTCGATATATTGTCAAAGGATAACAAGCGGTTCTTTGAACATTTTGACGTTTGGATGATGAATGGTTGTTTGGTTTGCATGATTTTTTTTAACATTCAAATGCACCGTTTACTTCCAATTATCATACAATAAGTGTTCAAAGCTTTTGGGTGTAGAAGTAATCTTTTCATAGACAGAAATAATACAACAATCCACAATAACCATAAACACATTAAGAAGATGTTTGGAACTGAAAATAGTTTATAGTGCAATAAACTCCAGTGCAACATCTGTAAATTAAAAATATATATATATCGTTCTTTTGTCTGCACATCATAATATAGTAAAAAGTTTTCGTCATTCTCATTCCCAGCTAATTCGATAGCTTGATTGACATTAAATCTACATTCGCCATCAAATAGAAATAAAATTACCATATAGTACTTTCTGCAATACCTATTGCAAATGAAAATATCTTGATTTATTTGAATTTATGGTAGTAAATTAATCTATCTGTATTACGTGTATTTGGATATCACTCACAGATCGAATTAATGACGCCAAATAAAATTTTAAGGTGGTTCCTCGTTGATACATGAAGTCAAATAGCTAAGCTAATTTATTAATTATGATATCATGACAAGAAATGCGCAAAGTTAACATTTTTTTTAAACAAAAGCAAAAACATACTTTTAAAAGTTTGTATTTTATTTAATAGAATGTTTGTCAGCCAAAATTTCAAAATTGACGTTTTACAAACGCAAACGCAGCTTTGTTTGCGTCCTTACAAAGACTAGATTTGAGAGAAAGATCATTTAATCAATATATGTTTACAGAATATCCTAAAAGTGTTCCACCTTATAAAGCATAAATGCACACAAACAATAAAGTTAACCCCTTTGTAACCAATAGAAACATTGACTGTAAACATGCAAAGATGGGGCCTAAAAGTGTCCCACCTTATATACAACATAAATGCACACATAATACATTAGAAGAGGTGGTAAGAGGGAAGATTCCCCTCCACCAATTAACAAAAGATTAACCAACATTTGTTATATACTTTATCCTTGTGAATGTTAACGCCGACTGACCGCGTGGGTCAGCTCTCGTTGTAACTTGATAATCCATGGTTGTATGTACACATTGACCAATCAAATAAAAGCATGTATACGACCACGCGTGTACCATGCATGTACAACAGAGATGAATCTTACGCTCATGACCCTTAATAAACAATGAATAGACCTACATGTAAATGCACAACGAAAGGTATTCTGTATACGGTATTAGTTACATGTATACAAGGAGCCACAAAGAAAAGCATATTGTATCTTATAGCTATGATAAATCATAGACAGCTTCTTTTTATAGAATAGATATTACAAAAATCTGCAATAGCAACGACAAGAAAAATAGCAAATATCAATATTTTATCAATAACTGACAAAAAAGATGCAAAATAAAGCTTAGTTTATATAATAGTAATAACAAATGTGGACAAAAGAATAACGAAGCATGAAAATAATTTAATAATTTAGAGACATCAATATTCAAGTACATGACTGATATGTGACAACAGGAAACATAGATGACTACAAGAAAGAAGCAAAATAAAGCATAATATTTACCATGGTAATGGAATTTATTGACAACAAATTGTCAGAACGTTGTTGATAAATTAAACTATCTGTAATCTTTCTTTGAAATGACTTTACTAATGTAATTCTCCATCCAACTCCTCAATGTGTGGACATAATACTTTATAATCATTAATATTTGTTGAAGACTACTACATGTCTTCGTAAAAAAGTGATGTGTTTTCGAAATTTATTACTGTGGAATTTTCGCTGCTGTCCGGAATAAAAGAGCATACAGTATTTAGAAAAGCAACAACAAAATTGATGATGATTAGAAATACAAAAAAAGCTATTCAGTTTTTCACGTATTTTAATATAGTAATTCATTTGACCTACTTTATATCGATCAAAGTTAGGTCATCTCCAGACATGTTCGAGAATTTCGTTTATTTTTTGTAAAAACAAAATAATTACTTGACACTTGTAGAAGATGATATTATCCGACTTCCTTATTTTTTCTAGTGTCAAAATAGTTCGGTCCGACTGATTGTTGTCCCTTTGAGAAAATAACTATTTTTTATTGAATATTTTTGTGTCTTTTTCTGCTCTTATTCAAAGTTCAAAAAGTTGCCTGTTCCTGGTACACATAAGTAAAATGTAGAGATTTTACTTTTTTTCTCATTATGGTTGACTCGTACTTACTTTCTAATAACAGGTTTGTATACCGTAATATTAAAGTTTCAACTTCATTGGTTACACCGTGGTCATACGAAGGTTTGATATTGTGTGTATGTTTTTTTTGTTTGTTTTTTTTACATCTCATTCAAATTCGACCCAATTCCCTTTTTAAAAATCGGTACTTTTTATATGAAATACAAAAAGTTCTTCATGACTTTTCAATGGTTTAGTTATTTTTGATAATTTCATACATGTATTAGGTGCTTGATTAAATACGTATACGCAACTTTCATCTCTCCAACCAACACCACCGTTTTATCATTCACAATCATCAACAGCATATTTTGGGGGATTTCATTCATTCAAAGATTGCCCAAACAGTATATGAGGATCATAGATTTCAGCAAATGATTTGGAGATTGGGTGAGACCAAAAAAAATCACAATTTCGTTAAGTTGAAATTTATTCTGTTAAAAAAATATCAGCATTTTGATTAAGATTGAAATAAATGTTCTATTTTCATTTTTTACATAGCATATAAAATAATTGTCCTAATGTATGCGGGTGTTTCTAGAAAAGCAGAGGACGCTTACCCTACCGGTGCACCTGGTCCATGCTCCCAGTTTTTAGTGGAGTCCGAGGCGCTCATTTGCTTTTGTTACTTTGTATGTATGATTTTAGTTACTTTATGTTCTTTGTTGTTTATGTCTGTTTACCATGTCTGGTCTTCGTCCCTGGATTGCATTCTTTTGATTACTGCTATAACCTTGGTTCCCTTGATTACTCTCTTATATATAATGGTTTTTACTTCTGAATTAATTATAAAGACATTACAAAAATTATTGACAGTTTTTACTTCTAAATTAATTATAAAGACATTACAATAATTACTAACACTGCACGAGTTTTCTTTTGTCAAAAAGAAAGCCACCAGAAGACGTCTTTTTACCAATTTTAAAATTGACACATTTCCAAGTATATTAAGTCCCTTTTCAGCACTATATTATTTTCCTAATTCTATACTACTTTACTTTTACAGATCCCTACGTGAAAGTGTCAATTTTATCGGATGGAAAGCGAATTAAAAAGAAAAAGACATCGACCTTACATTTAACACAAGACCCTGTATGGAACGAAGCTCTTGTGTTCAGTATAGGAAAAGACCTTCTTAAAAAGCTCTCAGCAGAGTTCCAAATCTTTCACGACAATACGCTGGGAAACGATGAATTGTTAGGTAGAGTGCGGATTGGAGTTGACACACAGGGCGACGGAAGACTTCACTGGAATGATTTGATTACCAGTAATAATGCCGTTGCGAGATGGCATCAGCTAAAATAGAGATAAGAACGATCAATATACATTAGGACAATTATTTTATATGCTAAACATTAATTGGGATCTCGTCGTAAATTCTATTCTTCCTTTTAAGGATAATTCTTATATGTAAAGGGGATTTCCGCTTTCGCTTGCTGTTTATCAACATCTATGGTTTATAGTTTTATAATAGTCTAAAATTTGAATAGAATTTTCATTCGAACCAATATATGCCATTTGCCATTGATCTTTGCAATGAATCTAAGATTGTCTGCCTAAAAGTACAATAAATGTAGGTGATTGCGAATAAAAACATCTATTGTGAATTGAGTGCACAAATGCAATTGAACAATTTTAGTGAATATCGAAATACTGTTCTGAACCCCATACACGCAATTTGTAGAAAGAAAAATGATAGAATGAAATAAAAAAAAACAATAGCAATTCTTTGAGCAATTCTAATTAGCATGCATTTTTGGTCGCTGCGACGCGATATATATTTTTTTTTCAATAGTCATGGAGTTGATATTGTTATTTTGTGCATCTAGGTTAATCACGCTCGTTCAAAGTTAAAAAAAAAATAAATGTTTAGTGTTTAATCGCAGGTCTTTGAAAGATTCAGAAAAAAATCAGGCACTCTGAATCATGCATGTAAAATCCATCAAATCAGGAGAGATATGAGATTAAAGTGAACCAATTCGAATTAACCATTGTTTAATACCTTCCACTATATGAAGAATGATGAAAAATTGTCAATATTTTTGAGTTATTTGTCCTTTAAGTATTTTTTTGCAGGGGGATACAATGATGTTATCACTACATTTAATTTTATCAAGATCTTATTTTCAATTCTGATCGTCCAATTCATACAATTAAGCAATCAAAGTGGTAGATTTTAACTGACAATATTGACTGAATCATTGCATTATTCTTACAAAGAATTGTAGCAATACTGGAAATATAATTGCAAACTTTTCTCTGCAACGCACAGCATAAATTTATTTTTGTACATATAGTTTCTTACTGGAATGCTTTATGTTTAATTATTGTTTTACAGTTTTTTTGCGAAATAAAATGAAAAAACAAACTTTTTTTTGTTGTTATTATATCATATAAATATCTTAAAATATTCATTGTGAGAACAACGACTAGTTCGTTGGAGTAATCGTTCCACTACATTCATAAAAATGGTTAGTAACAAAACTACCGAATTAGTTCAACTATAGGCCATATACAGTTTAGTTTAGGTATTTGAATTATCCCACTGCTAACGCTTCGATATTTTTGTCGAAATTTCTGTATATTGTAATACACACATTCAGTATAAATTTGCCATGGTGCACCAAGTAAGATTGGTAAAAATCAGAGATCAAAATAGTACAGAAGATATGTTGATAATATGAAAATCCATCTAAAGGAAAAAATGTAATAATTTTAGCACAGTTCACACAGAAATCGATAGCGATAAATATTCAAAATATTTTTTCCTTAAATTATTCATACACACACACTTCACTTTATACAAGAACTGATACCAATACGCTACAATTTGACTTCAATATTAATTGCAGGGCATCTACAAAATGTATTAAGGCAGAGGGTAACAAACATAGCTCCGATTTGATTGGTTCAACTTTTCTGTATGGCACAATTCGTAACGCACCCTTTCACATAGAGTAGCGTAGTTAATAGTTTAAAGTTGGTAAGACTTTAATATTTAAATCATCTAGTAATATTTCAATATAAATTTTAGACTTTTACATAAGGGTACTCACGGCGAAAAGAGTAGTCAAATTTGATACTTCTAGTGATAAATTCATAGCTGGAGAAGCATACACGAGCACTACGTGGCAACTGAAATAAAATTGTTTATTAATATTTACTAGTATTTATAATACAAATATAATTTACAGAAAACATATTGGGTGAATAAATTTTGATTTCATCATGATAAAAGCGTCATGATCGATTACTGTGATTTTTAATCCACTCGTTTACCTACTGCCGTTGAGTGAATAAAGTGACGAAAATAGTCTAACCCCATTCAATAATTGAACCATGGTTTGCTGTCGATGTCTGATGCTGTGTAGTTGACCTTCTCTTTATCCCCGATATTCCATTAAAAAAGCGATATACAAAACTTTAGGATAACAGGCAGAATCAAGACAAAGAAAACAGAGACAGGTAGCAACATTCAGAATCTGAAAGAAAACTAAAATAAATTTTCCGTGGAGAATGGCGATTGGAATAAAGATGTCTTAAAGGTGAGGAGTAAACACGCCATGTCGGCCGACTCGATAGGGTCATAGATCTACATAAAAATGTAAATAAAGGGTATGGAACAGATTTATACCAAGTAAAAAACAAAATCGATAACAAATCTTACCATTTTAAATTCTAGTTCTTCTAATGGAACATACAACTACCAAAATCACAGAACAGGGGAAGTAGAATGAGTGGAATAGCTGGACAATATGTGGCGCTGGCGCTACTTAAGTCTGAGAACAATATCTGGGACAAGTGCCACTAAACATATAGCTGACACTGCCGCAACTTAACCTATAACTGAATAATATCTGACACTGCTGCCACTTAACCTATAGCTAAACGATATCTGACACTGGTGTCACTAAACCTATAACTGAATAATATCTGGCGCTGACACCACAAAACCTATATCTGGACAATATTTGGCGCCGGCGCTGGCGCCACTGAACCTATAGCTAGTGGAGTCTGACAATTTATTTAACTTTTATGTTATCATTTAATCCCAGCTTGGACCAAAAGACCATACTGGGCTGGAACAAAAGACCATACTGGACTGTACCAAAAGATCATACTGGACTGGAACAAAAGACCATACTGGACTGGAACAAAAGACCATACTGGACTGGAACAAAAATTTTAATCTATGACCGTGTACTTTGATTCATACATTATTCAAAATATTACGAATCTAATCTAGGTAAAAAAAATTTGTGTGGTGAAATTTGACATGATCGATCAATGTTGATTGATACATTCAAGACGGAAAATATAATTTTTATACCATTTTTTTCTGTAACCCACTGTATATGTAATAAACATCTTCAATGGAATTCCATAGCATATGGAGCAAACCAACCATTGCAGTTGTGCTGGTAGTAAGTGGATTCTGATTTTTGCTTTTATTTTTCCCATATTTGTGTGTTTTACATTATCACTATCATACATGATGTGTTGTTTTAATCTCAGTTTTCCAACTTCTTGTGACAAAAAAGACATAAATGACATAAATATGTAATAGGTATATTTTAAATATGTCCTCAGAATCTTATCAATTTATTAATTTAGTAGTTCATTTGAAATGGCGAACTTTGTACCGATTGCGTTTAAAATCGTTGATATTTATTTGGGTTCCCCATGAGGTTTTCCTCGTCCAATGTTGTGTTTTATTTTACTTATTTATATATATTTTTTTATTTGTTTATTATGTTTTGTTACGTTTTCCTTTAAATTCTTTTTGTTTTGTTTTTGTTTGTTTGTTTGTTTGTTTGTTTGTTTTGTTTTGTTTTGTTTTGTTTTGTTTTCTTTTGTTTTTTCTTTTGTTTGTTTGTTTTGTTTTTTTATTTTGCCGTTTAGTTTAGTCCTGACTGTCTATAAGCCAGGTAGATCTTTTGATATTGTAGGCACATAGTATATTTTAGCACACTAATATGTTTTGTTCCTATGGAATGTTAAACTCACTCCAATGTCAGAACGAACAAGGCTTTTTTGTATAGAAAGTGGATGACTCAGTTAATTTTAGGGACCTCGAACACAAATTTTCACAGTAGGTCTTCAAAGTCACTTAGAAATTAACTGAATTATGAACAGATCAAAGAGTTATCTCCTTTTATCTTTAAGTGTCTAGTACATCCTGTATACTATCATTCTTTCCTGCACTTTCAGTAAATTCAACCAACATTCGTTTCTTAGAAAACACGAGTTTGTGATCTCTAATGGACGAAAATCTATTGAAAAAAATTAACTTGTGTCACCCTCTGCCTATCCATTCAATAGATACTCTCTTAAATCTTTCCAACACCATATACATATACCTTATAAAAGAAATGTTATAATCTAGGTTTATGGCTGCCTTCATGGCTGGGTTTGTCAGTTCATTTTTATCTTACATTAAAAAGGGTTAATTAAGGCCCTATAATACTAGTTAGTGCCATATTGCCAAATCCCTAATTGCCGATTCCAAGATTGTCAAGTCCAATTATTGCCGAATAATTCTGATTTCGGTTATTTCAACCGAATCACAGTTTCCCGAACCTATATTGCCGATTCACAGATTGCCAACTCCTTCTTGTTGCGGCTTTTAAAGCAATACTTATTACTTTTTGCCATGGAAAAGAACATTTCAAAGGGCTTAAATTTTAACGAGAAAGGAACATCGATGCATCTGAATACCGAGATCGTAAATATGATAGCTTCCGTGTCTGGTTCATGGTCATGGTCAGTGGTTTTGAGTAGTTGAAGTCCATCCGCATCTGTTGAAAGCTCGTCCGGAACAGTCTCTACCAGTACATTTCTAGTATTGCACACTAGCAGCATTTCTTTTGTCTTTCGACAATCGGAACTACTCGGCCATTTCCGCTACACTAAAAAAAAACCTTGGATACAGAAAGGGGAATTTCTTCTGGTAAAAATTACCGGAATTGGAGTCATACGCGACTCAAAGTAGTCCTATCCATCAGGTGGCGTTAAAAAATGGTTAGATATCATTAGAATTAGAGAACAATAACCCCATTAAGAAATTTGGCGCGAAGCGAGGAGCTAGGAAAAAAAAGTAATGGTAAAAATTTCAACCAGAAAAACTATAAATTTAGAATCGGATTGGTCAAATTTCGGACAGATTGTTCCGCGCAAGGCTTCCGAGGTTTTTCTTTTGTGTAACTAGAAAGTGAGAGGAGTTCCGATTGGTCTTTCGAGTAACGGTAACCATTGTGTAGTAGATATACTGTAGTTAGTACAACCATGATTATTTTTGTTATTCTGATGATTTGGATTTTTGGATTTGTATTTATACATCTTTGTCGTAGTTTATTTAAAGTAAATAAATTTACACTTGCTTTAATTAATTAATTAATCATAATTTTATCTTTTCTTTAAAGCACATATTACTAACGTACCTCTTGTTCAAAAAAACTTCGGTGATACAAAATTTCTCTATAGTTGTTCATGAATGGATTCAGCTTTGAGACCCAAAATAGAAAAAAAGTTCGCAATTTTGACTAGGCAAACTGATATTCGTTTTTAGGAACCAAAATAGTAGAAGTCGGCAATTTGCAATGGGCATCGGCAATTTGGAGTTGTCAAACTAGAAGTCGGCATTTCGGGATACGGCGATTCGGGATTTTACCGAACTGAATCGCTAATTCAACCCGTCGCAGATTTCATGCACCTGTCCATTGTCAGGACTTGGTAATTATTGTGTCTTTTTGTCGTTATACTATTATTAAGATCGATTTTGATTAATTGTCATGGTTCTGTTACCTTTGATTTCGTAACTTTTGTTGTCGGAGCTTCCCAGAACTTATAATTACTTAAAGGTATGTACAAATGTAACACGTGTTGAAGATTTTTTAACTGGTGATCTATGAAAATATTTACTACTTTATTTAGGTGATACACTGTTTCCGTTCTTTTTCCATTATTAAATTACTTGATTTGGTTCCAACATTTTTGTGCATTTTTTATTATTGCAAACAGACAATTGTCAACTATAGATCTAAATCACCGGACACTGTTTATATCTAACTTATATGTTTTAATATACAAACATAACGATATTGAGTTTATGGGTACTTTGTGGTTCTATGATGGATTTGAAAGCGTCTAGAAACCGAAACAATACTAGTACAAAACCGTCGTATAAAATCATTATTGTCTTGGTTATAGTAAGCTGATGAATGGGGTATCAGAGAATGTCTGATTACCCTAGAGTTATGCTTTAAGTTTGTTAGTGCCGAGTCATTTCCAAGTCTGATGATCATACAGTGTGTCGCAAACCCATCAAAGAGTATGGTTGAAAAAGCGATATCAAAATGTATTTATTTATGACATGAAAAAAAGACAAATTGTCTTCTATCTATCTTATTTTCAGACCAAATTTCATGAGTAATTTTATTTTCACACATAAAAGATATATTCGAAGCGATTGAACGTTTTGAAAGTTACTATGTAATGTCAATACTTGCCACACGGAATCAAATCCATGATAATTGCTAAAGTAAAATCTTTTAAAGTTCATTTTTCTGTACTTTCATACGAAAATAGGGTTTCCATATGTTAAATGTAATTAAGAAAAATGAAAGTGAACAATAGCCATGTTTAAAAGGTAAAAAGGAACTAAATACAAATAAAATATGAATAAAACGTAAAAGTATTAAAAATATTAGCCCTAAATATGAGTTATATGTTAAATTACCGTCTAAAAATGTGACAAAGGAATTAAGACGGTGAAAATTCAACGGCATCGATGATTTTTTCCTCGGGTGCATTGGTCTCTTCAATGCAGGCAATACTTTTGCCATTCTATAATGGTGGATAAGAGCGTGGGCGAGTAAGAGATAGTAATGAAGACAACCATAATGGAACGGAACAGGAGCTGCTTTGGAGTCTGCAGAAAAGCAGAAGCACATGAAAAATTTCTTAACGGCTGTCTAGAATTTTTCATGAAATAAAAAAAATCGATAATTTCATCCTTTAATCTACAAGGCCAATACGGATTTTCCGAGGTTTGCAAGCCCAGTATTAACATATTCGAGTACCCCTATAATAACCATCGAACTTCCCGAATTCTATAGAGAGTTTAACCAAGTATCGTTGCGGGAGATTAATGGAAATGTGAACACACAATAAAACTACACGATTTTCAAGAAAAAAATGTTTGAATACATTTTAGAACCTAAGCGATTAAAATTTGGTTTTAAAAGTCCAATGAAGCAAATGAAAAGGTCATTAAACACTATACAGCCTTGTATGCAATCTCCGAAACAGAGGTCCTTGTATCTTCTACGTCAAACAAACACAGTTTAATACAGGGACGAAGGAGCTACCAACCTCTGTTCCGGGGATTGCCTTGCATAATGTTACAACACGTTTTAATGGAAATGTTTCTGATCACCTTTCATCAAGTCTCATAAGATATATGTAATAAAATCTGTAGACTTTAAGGGTGACTTTGGAAGTTATACAAGTCTTCATGATAACAACCTTACTCTCAAGACAAACATTTTCAATAAGTACTTTCTTTAAAAAAAGATAGCCGACGCAGTAAAATATTCTACTTTTTATTTCTAAATTTCCACATTTCTTTCAGGAAAATAACACATGCAACGCAATTACAAATTTTCGATACATTGTTTTCGAACGCCAATCGTTTTTTGGTAAATCGGGAATCAGAATTACGATCAGGTGACTGGCTTTTCTATAGAAGGGCGTCCTTAAAGTCAAAGGATAAACAGCGAAACTATATCGACTGCGAATTACGCAGTGTAGACTACCTAAAATAATAGTTAAAACGTTGCATGTGACTTAGGTATAGGGATGTGGTATAGGATAGATAATATAGGGTTTAAACAATCACGTTAAATGTGTATACAAAAAAGTATGTTTTAATCTAAATATATGATAAATACCTGCCTTAAGAAATGTCAATATGAAATATAGCCATAACGTTTTTGTTAATTGTCTTTTTCGTCTTTCTGGAGAATGTCAACTTTCTATTTCGAAAATAATTTAATATCTGATATATCTGCTTCCTCTTTTAGAATAACATGGAATTGTAGACGTCGTTTCCTTATCCTGTTGCCATAGTAATTGTGATTTTAGGTATGTGACGGTATTTCAGAAAAGTCATTGCCATATAATTGAAATGTTAAGGTGGCCATCAGAACTTTGTTCTTTGGTTTTTCTTATAATTATGACGTTTTCAAATCTGTATATTACTTATAAAGGCAAAAATAAATGTGCCTACGTTTTATTAAAGTCTCAACTCCTCATTTTTTATATATATATTCATTTCATGCTGGGGTAGTTTTTATTGTTGTTTCTTTAACGTCGTGTTCGCTCTCCGTAACTGCCTGCGTGTGTATATGTGTCTCCGTGTCTTTTTTGTTTTGTTTTGTTTTTTGAATTTTTGTTGTAAGAGGTGTTAGTTTTTTTGTTTTGTTCTGTTTTTGTTTTTGTTTTTGTTTTTTGTTTTGTTTTGTTTTGTTTTTTGTTTGTTGTTGTTGTTGTTGTTGTTGTTTTGGGTTTTTTTTGGAGGGGGGGGGTTGGTGCTTTTTGTTGTTTTTATTGTTGTTGTAGATTTTGGTATTTTCGTAAGGTAACATGTTGATTTGATGTTGTTGTTGTTGTTGATCCGGGTATTTTCGTAAGGTAACATGGTGATTTTTTGTTGTTGTTGGTGCGGGTATTTTTGTAAGGCAACATGGTGATTTGTTGTTGTTGTTGATTCGGGTATTTTTGTAAGATTACATGGTAATTTTTGTTGTTATTGTTGTCGTTGATCTGGGTATTTTTTGTAAGATTACATGGTGATTTTCTGTTGTTGTTGCTATTGTTGTTGTTGATTTGGCTATTTTGTAAGGCTGCACGGTGATTTAATCACTGATATCACAAGTCGGCTATGTTTCAATCGGAAATACATCTCACCGATATTGTTAATAACGATTATATTTATGTAAGATGTTTTAATGGAAGGAGTTTTCTTTTTTAATTTGTTAATAATTTTGTCATAGGGTGTACATAGAGTGAATGAGCTTGTACGAAAATGCTTGCTCCGAGTACAAATTTGATAAACATTATAATTCTAAAACAAGTCTATAATACTTATTACTGCGGGAGAGAGAGAGAGAGAGAGAGAGAGAGAGAGAGAGAGAGAGAGAGAGAGTTGATAAATGATCTTTAAACATTAATTAGGTATACAAGTATGTTAATCGTATAAAACATATATATAAGGTTTACACCATTCAGCACACGGTTGTGTCTGGCTAGCCGTGTTAATTCTAGGACAGTAATTACTTCATTGTACCAGGATGTACGTATATCAGTAATTTATCATCATTAAGACAAAGAAAATAATGACTACTTGTTGGTTCTTTATCCCTAATCTCACATTCCTTTCACGGCTTTGGTTTCCTATTTGCTGAAACAAACATACCGCAGTCAGAAACAGGATTTTATATAAACACAGAAACACCACATAAATGGTAAACAACTGAATCGATTTTTACAATTTTTTCATGCATGCATACTTTGGTGCTTACGAAAGTTGCTGACCATTTCCATTAGCTTCTGGGTGACCCTCTGTTGTTACATTTATTTACTGTTTCCGGATAATAATCAAGACCCATCCGACTAAATACTTTCAAAATAGCAGACAATGTTTTTGACCATATCAATGTTCATGTTACATTATGATGTATATTGCAACAACAAGTACGTCCTAATGCAATCTCCTCTGTGGTCCAATAACAGCTTCCTGATTCACTGTGTATCCGTCCGCTGGGTTAAAGGCTCTAATATACAAGTTGTGAAGTACATCACAAGGCATGAACATTACTTTTTACAAATACAAGAAGGTATTTCCCGCTGTACTGTACTAACTTGCATTAAGAATCGAGGTAAAGTACTGGGTATGGCAGATGTATAAAGCTTTGAAACCTCTGAGTGGGAAATTGGTGTTAAAGTAGAAATGCAGGGATGTTTGTTACATTCATATTCAGTGCTTTCTTGCTCTTGTACAGCATAACATATAAATCCAAACTGTGTATAAATCAAGAATACCACTGAATATTTCTTACATTTTAGACCAGTTTTGTAAAATTGGTACATTGATTCTTACATAGCATAGTTACGAAAATATAGCAATCAACAATTTCTTTGTTTACTTAAGATATTTGCCAGGAGTCAGCTAATCGAAGATGATGACGATAGGCCATACAGTCGTTGAACAGTAAACTCCAAAATCGTACAATTGTTTCTAATTGGTATTCTACTATTATTTCTTGCGCAACCAATCAGTTTGTTTTTGTTTGATGATTTCATTCAAACATAATTTAATTTCCTGATTTCGATATTTAGAAAGTCATTTTATTATATGTCAGCGGTCTGAAGCAGTCGAAGCATTGTGAAGAATATAAAGAAACTAAAACAAAACAGTCAACGACAATTGGAAAGTTTGGTTAAGCAGTTTATATAGGAGTGTTTAGAACGAACCAAGACACCAGACTAATTTAGCATTCTGTTGATGTAACCATTGACGTCAGTTTTATTACTGAAATGTTTCTATTGTGACTATATTCAGTTTAATATTGCTCTAACAAGGGTCGACATTGACTACTAATCACCCTCTCCAACAGTCTTTATGGAGGACGTTATGTCTATCCGTATTACAATACCTAATGTTAGATCATTACTCTCTGCTAATTTAAATGTACTGGATAAGAGAAGGAGGGAATTTACATGTAAAAATGAAAATCATCTTTCTGTGAATTTTAGCAAGAAAGACAAGCAATCTTCAGAAGGGAGTCGGCGTTCGATCGGACCCTCGCCGGAACACGAACGGGATTTATATAATTCTTTGTTTCCGCTAGCTGTTAGTTCTAGGAATTGAGAGCTGCTTGTGTTGTGTAATGTTGTAATTTGTGCAATCAATTTGCAGATGGGTTTTATTTTCTATAAAGAGAAAACAAATCACCAAAAATGTCTAAGACACTTTTGCACGTGAGTTGATCATTCATCAGACCTATCTTTTTAATCTGAACAAAGTTGAATTATTTGCAGTTTTATCCAGGTTCCATATTACATTTTACTAGTAGAATTTCATTAATCAAGCCAGTAAGACCTCTATGTACCAGAGCCGATAACAGCAAAGACAGTGTCATTATGTTAAAAGTCTATCATGATTTGGCTGTACATGCAATCTACAGATTTATATGACCCGGTGGTCTAACGTTTCCCGAGTGAAATAAATGTAGCACATCACTTAGTTTGATATCTCTATTCGCATTCTTCATAGAACATTACTTATTGTAATTTCTCCATTCACTTTCTCCATATTCTTTGTCTTGGCTATTGTATGTTATGGTGTATCCTTCTGCACCATGAGAACCGATTTGTTCACCATATGATAAATGCAGTTCGACCATCCCGCACGTAACATTTTATAGACAAATCGACGGATAAAAACAGACGATGTTTACCCTACCGTTGCATCTGGTCTGTGCTCCTAGTTTTCAGTAGAGTCTAGGTTGCTCATTTATGTTTTTGTTTCTTTTATGTGTTATTTTGGTTATTGCATGTTCATTGTTTTGTGTGTGTATTTTCCATGTCTAGTCAATATCCTTGCGATATTTTCCTCTAAATACCGCTCGAATCTTGGTTCATTGATTATTCTTTCACGATATTGTATTTTTACGCTTGAAGAAATAAAATCACACTCTAAAACAGCTAAGTTCCTATTTTGGTTAGTCTAATTTATAAATATGATAGACGGTGACTATCTATAATGCCAATGACGCAGGCTATTAAACTCATTTATCAGGTTTTGCACCTCTACAATACTCTTTCTAACCAAGTATGTGTTGTAATTTAAAAAGAACTCCTTGAACTTTTAATGGGTAGTGTCAATCCTTTTGAAAATTATCACATTCTGAAGTGAAATTTAAACAATGAGAAAACTGTTGGCATATCTATGGGGACCAGAAATGGGTATTCTACGATCTTCTTGCGTTATATACGCACTCTGTGATTAATAATCAAATTAATGATACATTTATACTGTTGTGATGCCGAATTTGTATATTTTCTGCAGGACCAAATTCGCTGTCTATATTGTGCAGGTATAAATTCTCTAGGGTGATACTCATGTTAAGCTATGTAAGAAAGTCTGCCTCCTTTAGTAAAGAAGGTGTGTAGTCATCTTCTGTCTCTTTACTAATAAAGGTCAATAACGCAATTAAATTCAATGCATGTATGGCATAAACCATCGCCCCTTTGAACACAATGCGCCGAGTATATGTTTTTTTTAAAGCATTCAAAACAAGTCCAGTTAGGTTTGAATAACGGTAACACGACTTCATATGTCGTAATTGCGATAAGATATATAGGGCTTACAAATGTACTAGTACGCCATTTTGCCCACTAACTTAACAATGTTGATACCACGGCTTGTACATGTAGTAAGTTGTGTACTGTATGTTTGCTGTTTGAGTCTGCCACACAAGAATAGGACTTTACTAGATGCTATCATTGATTTAAATGCAACAAAGTTTCTGGAACTAGCCAACAGTACTGGACTTAAAGACAAACTTACACAGAAAGGTGGGTATTTATGTAGTAATATCACCATTTACATTTTGTAGTACTAATGTACAAAATCTTTGTGAAGTCGTCGTGTACCATAAATGTGTTTAATAGTCGACATTTCTTATCATTACCAATAACTGTAAGAATCCGGCAAAATGAAAAAAAAACATGAAATATGCATGTAATCTACCAACTGATCTAACAAGAAACTTTCACTCAAGGAAGTCTTCTCTATATGAAATTACCACTACTTAATCTCTTCACCACTGGATATATTTGGAATTGTTTTTTTTTAATGTTAAGACATTTCATGTTTCTGTTCTTGAATTTCTCCTTGATAATGCATTTCAATGCAATTATATCTCATTTTACCAAAATGCTATGGACACTTTTGATACTGATAGTACTTATAGCCTGATTACACTGTCAATGTGGTAAATTATTATACATACCATGTTTTACCAACTTCTTACAAAGACTGATACTTAAGTGGTAATATCTAATGTCGCCTCGTTTATGTTTATTTCCCGATGGTTTTGTAACGTCCTTGGCAACTTTCATAAAAACCTGTTTATTTTACAATCCATGCTCTATTTGTACTTGAGTGCTACTTTATATCAAAACTCGATATTCTTCAACTTAATATTCGTGATTTTTTCGCTAATATCTGCTTCTCTTAGATTTGACATTTGAGTTGATTAAATCTTTGACTCTGAAATACAATATTAATTAGTTTATATTGCATACATCAGAATACAACCGATTTTGTTGTTTTATTTCACATCAAAGAGCCTTTGACGGTGTTTGTACCTTCAAACGAAGCCTTTGAAAACCTACCTAAAGAAGAGAAAAGTAATTTACAAGATGTAGATTATGTCAAAAGTTTACTCCAATATCATGTTCTACATGGGAATCATACTCGGGATCTATTCTACAACGAAGCCACTTATAAATCTGAGTATACACCGGAAGGTGCTGACAAACCCCTTCACGTTCGAATCAACATATATCACTATGGTCAGGTAATTTCGAAATATAAATCTCATTTATTTAAATGATTTTAACTAAGTAATTTCGTAATTATTTTAAGACTCGTATTTTCGGTTTTATTATACTCGAATAGTTTTAACAAATTCAGAGAGACTTGCTATCCTTAGACGACAATTACGTGTTTATAGGGTATGTAAGTCTCGTTCTAGTTTCAGTTTCCCTTCCGGAATTTTAGATGTAGAACGTATCGAAATCCGAAGACCGCACTGCATTTTATTGTTTACTTCCGGGAAATTGAAACGCTGTATCACAATGCAAAAATCCTGTAGAACAAGATATTTGTCACCTTTTATCAGTATTTTCTCACAAAGAGATATTTTGCTTTTAACATTGAACTCAATGCTATGTCAATTTAAAAAATGTTCATTCGATATGGTCCCGGTGGTATATTACCTTTACTATGTCCTTTATTTTGGCAATGGGAATCCATGAGGCACATTTGAACTTGAAGAAAACATAATGTCTGCATTTCACAAATACATCTTAAGAAATATACATACAATAAGTCCCTTCTAGCAGTCTTTATATTCATATATTTTCTTAATCGTTGTCAACTTTGTCTTACACATAAATATGTGTTTACAGACTGTTACGGCATCAGGAAGCAGTATTACAGGCTTCGATCACGTTGCATCGAACGGAATTCTACATGTCCTGTCACGTGTTATGTATCTTTGGCCAGGTTTTGGATCGGTCGCACAGTTGATGTTTCTTCCCATAACCAGATACATGGGGTACGGTATAATTGATGGAGGAATTGCTGAAATGCTTAACAGTACTTACCTTATATATTTAAAGATTGCATTGCTCAGTTGATTCTTTTGTAACGTATGAAAGTAAGTCAATTATTACATTCTGAATAGACGAGGGGAAATAACTGAGAAGCAATACTAAGTGTACAAACGGGGAATAAAGCCAAAGAATCTACTGTTTTCTTTTAACTTCTGTGTTCTATTTTTTTTATTACAAAACCATGAAATGCATTCAATAAATGCTCGTCAGTTATTGTTAGGCGAACTTATTTTCGACGATTTTTACTCATTTCTTCGTGGGACTTTTTACGAACAATCATGGTTAAGAGCTTCCACGATCTCCGATGAATAAATATTATTGCATGCCTACATCAAATAATTTTAGAGCGTGACCCTTTCACCATAATGGCGCCTGTGGATACAGCATTTGAAGCCCTACCAAACAGCACATTGAATCTTCTAAAGGGAAATGTAACGGCTATAAGACGTAAGTTTGTTTGCACTTTCAAAGATACCCGAATTTCACAGAGTAAAGAAAAAAACTATTTCTAGCGTAGCCAGACAAATACATGTATAGAGATCCAAATTAGAAAATACTGGTACAGCAATAAGACACCAAACAGGACAAAGAGAAAGCTGTTAAGTTCGGTATCCAAAGCGATCTCGCCTTGGCGCCACAGAACAATTTTCTGCTGAGTAAATTCATTTTACTCTAATGGCGTTTTTTAAACAATTATTGAACACGATAGAATATTCCAATGAAACCTTGCAATGTAATGCTGAGGTCTAAACTGAAATCAAATAGTAACACAGTCATGTGGTATCTCTATATTTAAGGTGTTAAGGTGTCAGATGTGAAATATAAGCAAAGTAACGACTATTCTCTATAAAGGTAAACAATACATACTATATGTGCAGGGAGAAAGGGATAAACCAACAGTTTTTCTATGAATAAAAGCCATGCAATTTTAAACATTTGTTAAATACATGTATCATCTTTTACAATCTTCACAACAGGTGTAATGCTGAACCATATATTTACTGGAACTTGGTATACTAGTGGTATGAGAGAGGGAGATACCTTCACAACACTTCTGGGTGAAACCGTTTCTGTGGATTCAATACAAGGTAAAAATGGTTCATAATTGCATCTACACTTTCAATATGCTGCAAGCTTTGCAAACAATTTGGAATCATAATTGAAATTTTCAAAAAGACTGAACGGTTTAAAACTCTTTATAAGAAAGTACATAGAGACAAACGGAATGATTTGTCTTATTTGTTTGTTTGATGTTTTGTTTTTAATGTTTGCATGGTAGTTATTTATTCAATTTTGTATGTTTTCTTGCTAATTAGATCCTATACCATCGGACAGCTGTATATACATTGAGGTCAGATGCAACAGTGAGCCAATGTGTTTATGTCTTTTGTAGGTAATGTGAGTGTAAACGGATCAATTTTCGCGCTGTCAGATGTTCCTGGTACTAATGGCGTAGCACATTTTACAACTAAAGTGTTTATGCCACTAGATTGAAGTATACAGAAAGGAAGTTTTTTTATAAATATAACATCAAAACCTGTTTAATTGATGAGTCGGACAACGTTTGTTTCGTTCTATCTGAAAGATGATTTGTTTTCTGTCAATGTCTTGACAAGTTAAAAGATTTTTGCATCATTTTCCATGACAAAAATAATGTTCGTTAGTCGGAAATGTCGTGTTGTGCTTTGTCAATTACACAAGCATACAAAAAAGTATTATTTGAATAGCTTACCCTCGCAAAATGTATTATTTGTATAGTTTACCCCGCAAAAAGTAAACGATTATTTCTTTTGTTTCCAAAGAGATGTTGCTTTGTTAATACTACATCCAAGCATTATAGTGACAGCCTATTAAGGATAAAGAAATCACTGATGCCGTACTTTCTGACTTGTCACTTTGTAATGGACAAATGAGTCACTGTATAAAAGTGCCCACAATAATACAAAAATATAACATTATTACAGTCATTTTTTCTAATTTTCTACAAAAAAATAGCAGACACTTGTTATGGTAGTTATAGTGGTTGAATGGACCGCTATTTTCAGTGAATACGCCCAACACAACACAGTCACCTACATAACGCTATATATCATTGTAAAGTGGACAAATATCGTTATGTAAAAGGACGATTTCACTGCAAATATGTGTATATGGAAAAAAGGACCGTAGACCTTAGTGCTTGATTGAATGTTTGTCCTGTTTTAAGGAAGTATCAATACAGAAGACATTATATCATTTATTTGCTTCGTTAGATGATAGGGATTTTCTATCGTCATTTTTCAAGCATTTTGTTTTTTTATTTATTTTTTTTAAATTGGATGTGAAATGTGGACTTTTTTCACAATGGATGTAGAGCTTGTTATTCAGGATCATCATTCGGTTAAAAGGGAAGCAACTCAATTTTCTATATTCGTAAAAAAATATTACACTGAATTCACACGAATATACATTTCTTCGCATAATAACAAATATACAGTTTCTAAACAAACATGTTTGTATTTTTTCCTTCATGAACTACTAATAATTATCCAAAAATATAAAACGTAATCCATGGCAATTAGATATACATATATCTGAATTGGGTTTGTTCGTCCTAGTCAGCTGTGCAAATCAAGACAAGAATTTTTTTTTAAATACACACATAACGGATGACTTCATGCGAAAATATTCACAATTCAAATGTAAAATGTTGTTTATCTTAGTTTGCTTTAAAAGGTTAATGATTTCAGCCCAGGTCTTAGACGTGCTAATAACTGTAAATACAACCATGTAACACAGTGTAAATTATAACAGATTCTATAACAAAAGCTTTGCTTTAAGGCAAACTTCCATTCGAAGAGACATGGATTCGACATCTGCAAGTAGCATCTCCGAGAATATTACTGTAATATCACAGCGACCACCTCGGTCAAACAAGGGCGATGACAATTACTCTGATATTATACAGTACGGAAGCCTTTTAGGGTCATACAATATACTTTGTTTATAATTTGTTATAACAGATTATAAATTTGATATAACAAGTTCGTAATTTGATATAACAGTTTAATTATTCACTGTTTCATTACGTATCAATGCGCGTGCTTTTTTATTAATATGTTGTTGACTTCTCAACCATAAGGAAAGACTCGTTTCCTATACGTCATAGTTTTCCTTTTATTCCCTAGACTTGACACTATATGAGCAACCCTTTGGTTGTTTCGTGAAAACAGAGGACGCTTACATTACCAGTGCACCTGGTTCATGCGTCAAGTTTAAGTAAGGTCCGAGCTTTTTTCATTTGTCTGTTTAGTTTTTTTTTATTATTTTTTGTGCACATATATTTGGTTACTTAAATCTATATTATTAGTTGGGTTTGTGTTTGTATTCATCTCGATTTTCGATTTCGATTTACGTACACAAGAATTCAACCTGAGGTTCCCAAAGACGAGTACATGAAGCATAAAGAACCCATTACGCAGCGAACTAAAACATTTACAAAGAACACAAGAAAGAAATAAAATTTATTTCGTCAAGAACAAACGACTACAAGCGACGTTTACCTTTGACCGATTGAACTCAAATGATTTGATTTGTTTGTGCCCAATTTAAACAATCCTAAAAACAAAACAATTCCATCCGTATCGAAAGCTTATTTTATTGGTAATATATCTCCATATACAATAGACGAGGAGTCGAACGGAGTAGTGGTATATCTTTTCGAAATAATAAATGATGAACATTTTTCTTATACATTTTTATTAACATTGTTAAATGCTGTACCTACACAGGGACTATATAATACAATATAAAATCCCTGACCTACAATACCAAATTACGTATGATTGGTCACAAAAGCAAAAACAAGTCAGATCCATCACTTGCAAAAGTTTATCTCTTCACAGAAATGTGATAAATAAGTCACTACAACTTAATACCGAATGTAAAATTGACTAATATATCAATGTAATTACATCAAGTAAATGCGTTGTACCTAAGTAGTAATTTGTTATATCAAAGTAGTTATCTGTATTATCAAATTAGTAACCTGTAATATCAAATAAGTAATCTGTAACATCCAATTAATAATCTGTTATAACAAATTAATAACTTATCATATCAAATTACTAAATTGTGATATCAAATTAGTAATCTGTAATACCAAATTGATAATCTGTTACAACAAATTAATAACTTATCATATCAAATTACTAACTTGTTGTATCAAATTAATAATCTGTTATAACAAATTGTAAAAAGTAAATTGTATGGCCCCAAAATGCTTCCGTATTACAGGTAAACTTGTATTAGTCTTTTTTGTAGGTACAATTCAACTGCGGGGAGCGACGCATTGCTTTTGCGCCACAAGTCATATTTCAGTTAGTATAATATGGTATTATCATTTATTTTGCTAATACTATGGGAACAAATATCATAAAAGTTAAATCACACATATGACTGTTTGTTTCCATGGTATTTACCTGTATTACGATAGCATTTTACGGCCATACAATTTAGTTCTACCTGGGACTTTATGTTAGTATCATTAAACAACACTTGTTCAGTCTACATCAGGGGCTTATAGTTCAATCGTTCAAATTATTATATCTTCCGTTACCTACCCGTTACCTTTAAAATAGTACAAGTGAATACGTCTTTGACCATATAAAATGAAACCTTGTGGCGAATGAAATATTGAATATTTCAAAGATTTGCACAAAAGCATAACGCCAACGGGGAAAATAATATTGGGACATTTAAGCTACACATCTCCAACAGTCGTTTTTCATATTTACGGAATGCAAGCCATTTCAACATGTTTTTTCAAAGGGACGTAACCCACAAACACACGACAACCTGGTTGCCGGTCTCTGGGGGAAAGGAAGAACAGTCGACATTTTTCTTTGAAAGTTAAACTATTTACACTTCCGTAAGTAGATAAATGGTTTCAAAGAAGTTATTTAAAAGTATCCATGTAATTACCGCAGCTACAGTAAATCAAATATTTGAATTTGAAGTCTATTGCTGTCCATTGCTTCAATCGGACTGCAAGTTATATATATATATACTACTAAAGGAAGAGACCAATTTCTTTGAGCCACAACTCCTCTGAAACCATACAAGGTCGAATATATGTGTGATATGAAGTATAAATGTAGTGTTGTGTACTTCCTAAATTCGTCTTTGAAACAATCGTTTTTTTCTATAGAAGATGCGAAAACTTGGGAAAATATCCAAAATTCGAAGACCGTCATTGGTCCGTGAATTATAATACGCTTTCACGCATGTTCAATCGACGTATTGCCCGGATCATGGGTACATGTTACACGAGTATTTGAAGTTCATCATTTTGCTTAAAGAGAAAGACCACCTTTGCATTAAGTTATGATCTTATGATAAATCATACCCACATCAACAAAAATAAATAACCTTTAATGCAAAATGCGCTTTTATAAAATGCTCAAGGCTATGCAAAGTTGGAAATCCTTGAAATATAAGTGGATAGCCAACTTGCAGAACTCTCCTTTCTGAAGGAAGATCATTGTAAGACTTTATTGATTTCCACCGATAGTTTCCGATTGGCTCGTGACGTCACTAAGTCGGTTTGGTACTGATGCAAGTACTGCAAATATGTAAACAAAGAATATTCCGTAAATATTTCTACGATCCTTTTTATCTAATCACCAAAACATGATGACTTGTCAAGCTTACGATTGCACGAATGATAAAAGAGAAATGTTTTAAAAGTTACCAGCAACATGAACTACTTCTTCGGAAGTAGTCATAAAATTTTCCTTACAAATACTAGTCATCTGGCTGCAAATCCCGTTGTTCGTCAGTGATGTCTGACATTTGCTTACATGTGCCTCAATCTCTTCTTCTATCTATTTTGGGTTAAAATTATTGGGGAAAAGTCCCAAATTTGCGTTTTTGGGACATCGTAATCAATTACCTATTAACTTTCACTTTACAAACCGACTTCGTGACGTCACAGTTCAACTGATCATGGTGGCGCCCATAGGTGCGGGAAATTCAAATTTCCTAATTATAAATCTCGATTAATTAAGAAAAGGAAATTATTTTGTTTCAATTTAATTTTCAGGAATATTTAACAGATTAGTTTCGATATTCATAACTTGCACAATAACATGGTCTTCTCCTTTAATTAAACGACATCCACCATTTTCTGGGGTGCAAAACTGTCAAGATATGCGTGTCGAAATAAACCTTCCCCCTTGTATGTGTAAACATCTGCGCCCGAAGTCCGGACCCCTCCCCCTTTTTATGTGCATACTGGAATGACTGGTAAACCCCTACCTATTGTTTTGAGTAAATTATGAACTTAGTATGCACCTTTTAACTGGGTGGAGCAGAACTTTCAGAAAATTAAAGGGTGTTCAACCCTACTCCCCTTTCCTCCCCCCACCCCCCCCCCCCAAAAAAAAAAAACAAAGAACAAAAAAATGACTGGATCATCAATCGATCACCCATTAAATATTACGAGCGAACACATATTTGGGGTTGATCTCATACTTGTATATATAAAAGAGTGGTTACGTGGTGAATGTGCGTCTAAGAAAACTCTCGATACATTGAAAATAACCGATATCAAGGAATAGGGCTTTAATGCCTCTTCTGCGTCTTGATGTTGTATGAGGGTCTTCAACAATGAAAAACCCTCAAACCAGACCAAGAAGGCCCCCTATAGTGCGCACATAAGCGGAATTCTTGATAACGTAAAAATCAAGGTAACTTTCTTGCTACCCATTGGCCATGGTGTGAAAACTTGAGCAAAGCCTCGGGATAACCAGCTAATAGCACCAGGGTTACAGGTAGAGATTGCTAATCTTGAATTTATCAATTGCTGCAAAAATACGTCATTGACGCAACGCATGTCTAGAGCAGTCATATTGTTTATTGCAAGTGCATTTTAATTGAGTTTGGTTTTTTTCCCCCAAAGGAGCCATATCAACTTTTCAAGTATTCTCTTTGCGTTTCTCGGTGTCGTCATCATCGTTGTAAAATATCAGCTTCTCCCATTCTCCTGGGTAAAATTAAACCTGGGACCAATAAAAGAGCTTCATAGTCCCAGATTAAACCAATTTTTCTAGGAAAGGTCATTGACACGAGGATATGGAACTTTGCTTAGGGACGCACCATTTAACTTCCGGGGGGGGGGCGTTCTTTGGTTGTTCAAAATATTTCTATCCTGATTTTGGGGAAAAGATAATTTGGTAAGGAAGGGTTAAAAATCAGTAATGTGTATAAAAAAAGAAAAAAATAATTCGCTTACATGCATTAGAAAAGTACATATTTTGTAAAAATAAACAAAAAAAAAAACAAAATAATTCTGACTCAAAAAGAAAACTCAGTCTCCCTGAAAGGTTAATGGTCAACTCCTCTAAAACCGCTAGAGCAATTTGAACAAAACTGTACACCATCGATGTATGGTAGATGATCTTAGATCCTTGCGACAATTACTCATTTTGTTTGGATCCGTCAAATTAGTACTGTGTCCATACTTTGCTCAATCGACCGCGATTTCGCGGTTATCCTCTAGTATAGCATAAATACAAACTCATAAATCACCAAAACTACAAATCTATGAAGTAAGTCGTACGCGCGCCAAGTGCTTCAAAACTGGAAACAGGACAATTCAAAATAGAAGTAAAACGCTAAAGAGACAGCTAAGTTGGAACAGTAGTATATTGTGTTTACTTTTCATGAAGTTTACATCTTACTGTAGTGAATTTCAGTAAATTACAGGTCATTTACATCGTATCAAACATCAATGGTTGCTGTTCAAATAATAAAAGTTTAGGGGCATAAAACCAGTAAATAGGCGAATCTTACCTTATAGATTCACCAGCTCAATGCTCCTCAGATAATTTCAGACTGATGTTAATAAAATTAATAGATACAAGTATGTACTAGTAACCGCCCTTTAATGTGTATAAAGTAGGTTGTCATTTAGTACTTTTAAACGTTATCTTTATTTGTATTTTCATTATCAATTCTTAAAATTATGTAAAAAGAAATTACTTCATATTCACATTCTTGTATCTTCAATGTGAGTCTTGTCGTTCGTCTTAGAAGAAAGTGTAGTAGAGTTGTATTCTACACTCTTCTTTTTCAGATAAAACCAACAACAAAACAACTCTTTGAATTTTTCACGGAAATTTGAACTGAGAGTAAATAAAATAACTAAATTAACTGGTGAAGTGGCTTGGTAAACGATTGCAGCTATACCACCCATTTCTTCGTAAGTGTCAGTAATTCTTAGAACTTTAACTCTACTTAGAATGAGCATCAAAGCAATAACAGTTTCCTTGACAACGATGAAACTCATCATCAACACAACTGTCAAGTCGAGTCTTTCTAAACTTTTAGTTGTTTCTGAAGAGTGTTGCTCTCTCCATTTCTGAATTTCTTTAGATGTTTTCACTAACAGAATGGTAAAAACGATTAGAATAACACACGGCACAAATATTAAGAACGTTTGTCTTACAATGTATTCATTATTAGATCTGATTTTCGGTACTCTTAAACATCCAATCACTGTTCGATTTCTAATTGTTCTTGACACCTCTTTAAAAGATGTCAAAGTAAACAAATCACACTGCACGATTACGCTTATTACAAATATGACGACACTGAATATTATCCCATTTTTCATCCGGCAAATTGTCTTTGCCTGCAAGGGATAGGCAATTACAATAAAGCGTTCTATTCCCAAACCGACTGTCAAATGAAGGGAAGTAAGGTGTAGTATCTCTGAAAAATATTTTACCATGTAGTCATAAATATAACACCATGGTACAGTCAAATAATCGTTTCTGCGTTCCAGTGAGAAAATGTAAATGCTAAAAGGAAGAGGAATAATTCCAGTCAAAATATCGGCTATTGCAATGGCTGTGATCATCACGTGAGTCGATCTACGGAACTTCCCTTTAATTAAAGTTATTATCAATAAAATGTTCAACGCTATGACAAAGCAACTAATTGCAGGCGAAACAATACCATAATAAACATGCATATGTCGTCTGTAGTAGTTTTCTAACGTAAAGAGATGAGGTGGTTTCGTCATGGGTCTGCGTGTACGAGGCGGTCGGTGTAATATTCCCGTTGTATTTTCGAAGATTCCACTCGCTGATGACGTATCCATGTCTCTTCGTGTGAATATTATTCCTATATAAGTCGAAGCTCTGAAAGAAAAAATAGAATTGATACTAATGAACAAACGTCATCTTTTGGAAGATTTGATATCGTAATAATCACTTGGGACTCGGGGTCTGTACTACGTGGTCTGTACACGAACGTTTGTACTGTATATATATAATGTTAAAAATTAAAAGTAAATATAAAAAGTGAAATCTTTAAAAAGTCTTACCTTCTCACAGTCGTCTCTGTACTAGTCAAGATTTAGGATTGGGAAGTATTTTTTTTAATTAAATCACCTTTTCTAAATTGCGTCATTATGATAACCAAAGTGACTGTATTTATTCATTCTGCCTATAAAACAAACTTATAACCAGATATGATATATACTTGACGGAAGAGAGTGATCGTTTTCATAAATGGTTTTCCTCGAGGCTATGTTGGCAGGTTATTAAAAGCTATTGAGTCACACCTCTGTGCACAAACATTTCATCGTAAACATTTTCTAGTTACTTTTTAAAATCTCGTTAGGTTAAATTTAATGTTAATCAGATTAACTCCGGGTTTCAACGGATAAGTATTCAACTCTAAAATTATTATTTGACCTGAAATTATCTAGAGGTATACATCATATGTTTTAACATTTAATTTACTGGAAATAAAAATCCTTTTGACAAAATCCATACAAAAATACGTCGATATATGAAATCAAACAAAACCCACAATTTCTTAAGGATTGAATCACTCCTTGTTAGAGTTATTATCATCGAAAGGCAAAAAATGACTTTGTAGTTTTCAGCCAGTATCTTGAAAACTATGAGATAGGAAAAAACTTTATACTGGTGAAGTAATCCTTATGTAACGGCCTACAAAAGTCTCCGTTGAGTCAAAGTTGTCAGACGACTTCTTGTTAGAGTTATCCTTGACAAGCGAAAAATGAGGGTTTATTTTGCAGTTTCAGCCAATAGATAGAAAAAACTAACTTTCAATTAATAAAATGATTCTTGTGACAAGGTCTACTAGAGGCTTCATTGGCTCAAAGACGTCAGACGGCTTCGTGTTAGGGATATTCCCCTTGAAGTGCGAAAAATGAACCAGATGAGCGGCAAAGGCTCTTGAGAAACTCTTGTTTGTTCTTTATTATTTTGGGGGTTTTTTTTGGGGGGGTGTTTGTTTGTTTGTTTGTTTGTTTTTTTTTTTTTTTTTTTTGTTTGTTTTTTTTTTGTAGTTGTTGTTTTTCACCCATTCCTCTTTTCTTTGATATGAGGCAGAGGACGAAGTTGATTATACTGATATTTTTTAAATTATTTACACCTTTTATAATTTTACATCAACTACGCTATATTTATTTTCATAATTTAATTTAACTTAACTGTACATTAACTGAACTAGATATTTTTGTTTCTGTTAAAGATACGAAAGATACGAAACTAGTGAAGATCCTGACTCTCTATTACCTTGTGTAGTACATGGTATCTTCCTGTAAGACTGAAATTAGGCTCTCAGTGCTTCTAAGGTCAAAGGTTAAATTCTTGTTGGTTATCGTTATGATGACTCCATCCTCTATTATTATTTTGTCATTACTTGACTGTCGTGTAATTTTGGTGTCATCCCAGTTGTCCCACATTCTATAATTACAGGTAAAAATGTGTGGGACAAGTGGGAATTTTGTACATGTTAATTAGTTGTTTTCACACCCTTATTACAATAGGTAATTATGTATAGTCTTTTTCTGAATATTATCTAATTGTATTATGTAGTATCTATAGATAAATTATTCCTGAAGTATATTTATTGCTACAAAATATGTAACTTATTATAAAATAAAATAGATCTTTTCCAATCCTTTGTACTGATGCCTGGTAACAGAGGGAGATATTCCATGTGGATAGTTTGAATGCATTTTGAACTGTGCTTTTTGATGATGCTTTTTCCATATTAATATTTTTCTCCTTGGGTGATAATTGAAACAACAATATTTTTTTCTAATATTTATTAATTGCTTTATGATATATTTCAATTTATGAAAATAACAAGATTCACAAAAATTAACAGAGAATGATAATAATGCACTATTACAGTATAAAACAAACAGTAAAATGTTCATTCACTTCTACTGCATCAGCATAATTGATAACTGTGATTTCCCCGTTGCGTAGTCTTTGTTTGAGTAGTTGCAGTCTGTTGTCAATATTTCTGTATTTGCGGCGCTTTCTTGTTGGTAGTCCCCCTGCTCTAATTTGGATGATATTTACTTCATTGGCTGATTGGATCTGCTTGAGATGAGTAATGAATGTGTAGATGTTCGGATGTGCCTGCTGTATTTGTTTCTTAATCTTGGAATGCCATCCCTCTAATTGGTTGGTTGTTCTGGATTCATCATGGTCAAAGTGGTTCCAGATTTGCTGATCAGACTCTACCCACTGCGTTGTTACGTAGTCTGTAAATGGTATTGTGTTGATGTTAATATCGGCATTTTCCAAGTCAGTCAAAGCATTAAACCACACATCTTCTACACTCTGCAGAGGAACTAAGGGTAGCACTGCTGCTCTGCGTACCAGTGTCTTGATGACTTCATTTTCTTTGTACTGTGTTTGTAGTCCTGATTGCTGTGTCTTCCTCCAAATACACTGCGTGAAATGAAAAAAAAAAACACCCTCGAATTGCAATGTTAGGAAAGACAGTCTTTGCTGCATTGATTGTCGCAGTCTCGAAGTCCAGAACAAAAGTTGAAGGCTGAAGTTGAAGTTGCTGGTTTGTGCAGTTGGTATGTACAATACTAAAAAACCTTATGTAAACGTCTTCACTCTTGCCAGGGAGTAGACCATAAACAAGAGGATACATCTGACCATTTACTTTGCCACGAATTGTGTAGAGTTGAGTAAATACAGAAGGGCAGGTGAAGAATGTACCATCTCCAAAGATGGTGTCGTTATTAGCTAGTAGTTGAAGATTCTGTTGCGTTGCGAAGACCAATATGCGTTGTCCATTGTTGTCATCTGCAAGAAGGAACTGTTCACCAGCTGATGTTTGGGTCCATTGACCTTGTAAATCAATGTCGTTGGTTGATGTTGGCAACTTTGGTAGTAGACGGGGACGTTGTCTATAAAGTATGCTTCTAGAAGACTGGAATGTTGGTAGTTTTTCAACCATATTTTGTACTTCTTCATTCCATTCAGGTGTTCTCGATTTTGCTACCTCTTCATCATAGAGTTTTGGTACAGCTGTTGCTTCTTCTCTACATCTTTTTTTGATTGTGTTTAACACCTTTGCTGCCTCTAACTTATATGGCTCTGCTCTGTGGTTGTGTTGAATGTTGTAACCTACTGGTATGTTGTTTAAGGTTCTTATAGTTAGCTGGGCATGTTCTGACAGCACACCGCCAGTAAACCCTTTCTTCACGACGATTCTTTACCTGGAAACGGTAATTGTTGTGAACAAGACTTTGTCTACCTCTACTGTTCTCTATGAATTCTATGTTTAGCTGTGCATTAGCCATTTTGACTTTGATTCAAGTTGACATTTTTACTTTCTATATATACCTCTTTTGAGATGTGTTCACATTGATTTCAACAAGCTGAAGTGGCATGTTGCTCAAAAGCCCACTTAGAAAGAAATTGATTAGCCAATTAATGTGGTCAGTTATTAAAAGTTATTATATGACTGCTGGTTTAATTAGTTAAAATAATTAACTTCACTTATTATTTTTATTATTTTTTTTTTTTTTTAATTCCAATCAAAAATATGTATCTACATGTATATGACTAGATGGTGATAGTGGAGTACTAGAAAAAGACTATAACTTTGTCAAAACACTAATTAATTATTTGTTGTTATAAGAATGTTGGACAACTGGGAATATAGTTTTTTTCAAATGTGGGACAAATGGGAATAAACCGTAATTTTGTTAAATGGACTCATAAGGGTTTGTGTACTGTCAGACTCACTCCGTGTTTAAGACCCTTCTGTATCCTTCAATTTTTTTAATATTGTATTTAATTCTGATAAGTATTCCATTTCATAAAAATAAGGGGGACAAATCATATCCAAAAAACTATAGACCCATAACTATTTTAAGCTGCATGGGAAAATTATTCACATCTGTTTTGAATTTAACGCTAAATGTCTTTTTAGAAAATTATCTTTTACTTAATGAGAACCAGTTTGGCTTCAGACATGGTTATTCAACTATTGACAGCATTTTTACTTTACAATTATTGAATGAATTGCTTCGACAAAAGAAAAAAAAACTCTACTGTGCCTTTATTGATTTTGCCAAGGCCTTTGACACGGTTTGGCGTCCTGGTTTATGGACAAAACTACTTAACACATCAATTAATGGTAAGATGTTTAATGTTATTGTTACATGTATAGAAATGTAAAATCTCCTATCTTTAATGGTAGAGAACATTCAGATTATTTCCTCTGTAATATAGGTGTTAGACAAGGAGAAAACTTGTCCCTTGCACTATTTTCATTATATATAAATGACTTGGAAGATTTTAAGTATAGTAAAAACATTATTGGTCTGAAAAGTATATCAGATGAAATAGAAACAGAACTTGATAATTATGTAAAACTTTTCCTGATATTGTATGCAGATGACACTACTATTTTGTCGGAATCAGAAAAAGACCAAAATCAACTTAATGCATTACATGAATATTGTAATATTTGGAAACTGGAGGTTAATGTAGACAAAAGCAAAATTATTGTATTTTCAAAGGGCAGGTGACATAACGATATGAAATTTTGATATGAAGATCAAGAAATAGAAATAGTTAAGAACTTCACATACTTAGGCGTTTCTTCTCTATATCTAGTAGCTTTCTCAAAGCAAAAAAAATGTAATGCAGAGAATGCCACCCGTGTAATGTATGACGTTCTTCGTTAAGGGAGATTACATAACTTATCTACTGAATGTCAGATAGATATGTTCGATAAAGTTATTAAACAAATATTACTCTATGGGTGTGAGGGGGGGGGCAGGGAATAATTCCGCGATAGAGAGAGTTCACCTTAAATTTTGTAAACTTCTGCTAAATACAAAGAAATCGACGCCAGATTTCATGATTTATGGAGAGCTAGGGAGATACCCGCTTGATATTTGCATTAAACTAAGAGTTGTCAAATATTGGGCGAAACTTATTACAGGGAAGGAAAATAAACTACCTTTCATTTTATATAGACTTTGTCATAAGAATTTCGATAATAATTACATGTGGCTTAATTATGTGAAATCCATCTTGGATAATTGTGGTAAATCAAATGTGTGGAATAGCCAATATTTTACTAGTATATTCTGGCTAGTTAACTCATTAAAACTAACAATTATAGATCAATTTAAACAAAATTGGCAATCTGACATTCAAGAGTCGCCGAAAGCTCTAAATTATAGACTTTATAAAAATAGTTTTGAGTTTGAGAATTATTTAAAGATTTTAAGTGATAGAAATTGTATCACTCTTTTAGATTCCGAACCACAAACCATAAGCTGCCTATAGAATCTGGCAGTTGGCGCCACATTTCTAGAGAAAACAGAAAATGCAATATATGCAACTCTCAAGAAATTGGTGATGAATGTCACTATATTTTTTTAGGAGAGAAAACTTTATTTGAAATTAAAATTTTATTTTCGCCCGAACATTTTGAAATTCAACGAGTTAATGAACAGCAGAAATTTATCAGACCTTAATAATCTTTGCAAATTTATACGAGTGATTAACAATAAGATAGAATCTCCAGGGGAACCGCTGATATTGTTGTAATTATCATAATATGCTTTTTGAACACGTTTATGCTGGCTATTCCAACATTCTAAAATTTATAGGTAAAAATTATAAAATCCATGTAGGAATAGCCAGAACGGTTGTATAAACAAGGGATTAAGTTTGTGTATACTGTAAAAACAAAACTTTAATTGGAATTCTAAATGTGTTGGAGTTACCTGTCACATTTTTGCTGTATGTATGAAATTTTATTTGGGATCTGTAAAGGTTCATGTGAAAATTCTTATGAATTTTAGACTTGCAAGTGTTTAGGTGTCATTTAAAGTTTTCTTTTATAACAAATAAAAAAAATAAGATTTTTTTTTCACAATTTTATTAAATGTTCAATATTAATGGTGACAATAAGTCATTGATAATACACACTTTATAAGTACAAAATATTCAAGCACTGATAACATTGTAAATAAATGAAAAAGCAGTAAATAAAGTTAAAGTACACATGATTTGTTTAAAAGAATCATACAATAAATGCATAAATAAAACATACAAAGCACAACAGCTCAAGCACTAATCAAAAGTTCACAAGTCTACTTTAGATGCAAAAGATGAGAAGCAGCGTAAGCAAACGACTGATGTGAGTTCCTGGTTCTGTAGACGAATCTTTAGTGTTGTAAGTCTGGAGTCGATCTCTCGGTATTTGCGTTTTCTTGGGACACGTTTACCATCGGCTTGGTACTGGAGCAAGGTGCAGACATGGACGGCTTCTTCGTTTGTTTATTAATTAACTGAATTTAATTTTCAGTCTCTATCTTCTTTCCAATATTTCAACATTTTAAGTCTATATTTTATATGTTTATTACCATGAAAAAGTTATAAATTTGGCAAAAATAGCCCCACATTTCTCTAAAACACATTATAATTTTGCTAATAAAATGTTTAAATTCAATGTTGAATCCCAAATTTACCTGCAAAATTAATTGGGCAATAATTACTAAAACAACAAAACCTACTAAAACAACATCCATTGTTCTCTGCATGTAGGAATATCCAGAATATATATTTTTAAAATGTTGGAATAGCTAGAAGACACCTTTGAACACCATTGTTTTATATAATTTATCTCTGTGCAGTACATTCGTGTAATATTTTTGTATTATTATATTAACTGTTTTTGTTTCTCTGTACCTATCTGGTTTTAGAGAATAAAGTTTATATAATGTAGCCCCGTGTATGATTATCTTCAGGGTTTATTGGATTCTTTTGTACTTGTAACTTGTGTTAACATGGTATACAATATAGTCTAATTGAGAAACGTAACCTCACTAACATAAGGTCTATTTAATAGGATAACACGGATTGAATCGGGTGCTTTTGTCATAAACACCTCCCCCTATAACTTTGCTTTACCATCAAAAGTCTTTGATTTGACAAAATGGTAATTGGAGAAGAAAATTGAAGAAAATACGAACTAACTTCTCCTCTCCAAATCATATTATTTAAAATGATGTCGGGTACAATTTTGTTTGTTTAGGATAATGGGAAATGTAGTTGACAGGAAATTTTTAAAAGTTTTGAAAGTTCTAACTTTCAACACTTATTAATAAAGGGCATGGCTCTTATTAGTCCACCCAATTGGTGCACAATGGGGATGATAATACTTTATATTTCTACTTAGATTTACATAGAAATATTTGAATAATTGTTTTCCCAATTTGAATTGCGGGATAGAAATTTTGCCAAAATTAGAGTCTACATGTCTAATCTGTGCAGGCTTGTCATAGTCTTGCATCTACTCCTAGTCTTATGAAGTACCTTCAATATTATGTACATTTTCTGAGTACACGTTACATGAAACATTTCATAATATATAATGTGGGTGAGTAAAATGTGAAGAAAGTTATGAAAATTTCACATTAATGCAAAATACCAAGTGGAACTCTGAAATAGCATTATCTTCTGTCATTTGAGTTTTATCCAAAGGTAACAGGACGTTTTTGGTACTTACTTGCCAAGAATATAAATATGTTATGTTGCATGATCAATATTGTCGCCATTTTGCTTTGAAGCAGAGTGGTACCAGCATTCCACTAGCAAGGTTCTTGTGATAGTAGTGAACAATGGGTTTCTTCTTTGATGAAGGTTGTTGTTCATTTTGTACTACAACAGTACGAAAATGGATGAGCTTCAGTTTTCTACTCCTCGGTTTTATCCTGTTTATCGTCGGTTTTTCGACAGAATACTGGTCCTATATTGAAGATATCTCTGGGGATGAGAGTTTTTACGGACTGTGGAGGAGTTGTACCACTTCGGCTGGGGTAATACTTTGTTCTGATTTTATTGGAACAGGGTTTGCTGAAGGTAAGATTACATTTTATAAAACAGGGTCAGAATGCAAGGTAGCAACCCCACCCCGCAAATTACATCATTTCTATGTATTATATATATATATAATATGTCGAAATTATATTATACACTAACACACGAAACCCCTAAAACACTGAGACATTATTCCGTGTATTATCCGTGGGAAACCATTAATGTAGTTTCTTTGATATACTTTAGTAGAAACTTATCGATGCTCGATTTGGCTAAGTCGATATTTTCAGTTTTGAATACTCCTTGTGTACCTTTTCTTTTTGAATCTTGAACGTCTTTGGTATATTTGGTTCTAATGCTGTTGATACAGCATAAGGAAATTTGTAATATTTATATTATTGGGTTTTTCTTTTTTAATTTACTACATTTGTACATTACCGCTGACACTCGTGTAGAAAAAAAACAGTACATGTATTAAATTTTTTTATCAAATCGATGAAAATTGTTTAGAAAAAAAAATTAATGAGTGCTTAAAACATTCTAATGCAAAGGTATTCTGGATTAAGATATGGATACGAGGTTTATACCAAACCTACAAATATAAGTCTGATATTTTATGGTTATTCAATCCACCAAATAGAAAAAATATAAGTCTCAAGTCTATTTAAACATATACAATTGAGGATGTAATTCTTCCTTGATATATATAATAATTCATGACAAACTTGATATTTCTTTATAATTATTATGAGGAGAAATAAACTAAATTAAAATATCCCAAGTCATATTTTTACTTTGTATACTGATGAAATGTCACGGTTCATAGTTACGGTACTCCTATGTCACGGAAACGAAAATCTCTGTTTTGCATCTGGTACAAATGCATATTTAAAGAGCAAATTGTTAATTTATGTCTATTGTTTGTTTGTCTTTTGTTTGTTTTGTTTTTGTTTTGTTTTTTGTTTTGTTTTGTTTTGTTTTGTTTTGTTTTGCTTTGTTTATGTTTTGTTTTGTTTTTTGTTTTGTTTTGTTTTGTTTTGTTTTGTTTTGTTTTGTTTTTTGGGTTTTTTTGTGGGGATCGTTTTTAGATGTGTTGGATTTCAGTGTTTTGTTTCGCATTTGTGATTTGACGACTCGTGATTGGATAAAAAACCGAAATAGCAATATGCAAATAAAGATGATACATAGAAATTCCCCTGCCATTGATGAAAATATTTGAATGAACAATATGCAAAAGACCATAGAAGGAAAATCCATCCACCAATGAAAACAAAAGTTGCACAATCAGTAGATATAATTTGACAATGACGTTGAGACTATGATAGTTCATTCAATGAAACGACGTACTCTAAGTGTGCACTTTCAAACTGTCGCGGTATTATTTGACCTGGACGCCAAGACAAAAATAGATTTCACCCAATAACTACCGAATAATTAAAAAAAAAGCTTGGAAGAAATATAGTTCGATAGACTGTGTAGTTAACCATAGAGGCCATCTGGGAGCTTAGTTTGGAATTATATCCAAAACTTAATAGTTTCACCGATACTCAAATTCAGATATATTTCAAATAGCATTTATTACTCATTTACAGGTTGGTTGAAGGTGGTGCAAGCCTTTGAGACTGTTGCTCTAGTTTTCCTCTTTGCAGGATTTGTGACCATGCTTGTTTACAATTTCGCTCAGAGTAATAAAGTGACTCGCTATCTGACTATTAGCTTAATATTATGTGCCGGTAAGTAGTGTATTTCAAATCATCTAAAATCGAGTCTTGAGTTTCTATGTATGCATAGCACTAACACATGTGAGTTACATCGTGTATCTCGTGGGTTCAGACAGGACGAATTGGCAAGACCTAGAATGGCTTTGTCCTGGAAAGTTTTACAAACGAATTCTCATCAGAATACATATCTTCAGATTTAATTTTCAACGCTCTTGTTTATGATCGTAATAAACCTTTTACTTTCGTGAATATTTATTTATGTTCATTGTTAAATAAACATGCCACTTTTCAAATTAGAAAAAAAAACATGAAAGCAATTAGCTTGATACAGTCGTATAAAAGATCATCAAATCTTTACAGCTGGAGTAGTCATTTAATGACACCAATTTGTTTTGCAAAGCTGGGAGAGGGTGGTCCGGAGCGGCATGAGTGCATCCCTGAATCCGCTACTGAAATATTTCACATTCTCCTAAGGCATCGTTATTAACAAATATCGTACAGTATGGCAAAGATGTCATACATTGTATGTGACAGAATCCTCCAGGTTATTTATGATATTACAACGTACAACGTACAAAAAGGATCACAATAGGTGTTGTTGTCATATAGCGACACATTCCTCTAAGGCATCGTTGTTTTAATGATAAATAAAATAATAAAATAATAATAGGAAATAAAAAGCTTATATATATAATTTGACAGTTCTAACATCGTTGGGGATTTTTTAGACCTTTCTATACGTTTAAATATCTTCCCTGTATCAATTTGATCCAACGGAGCAGTGTAGCGAATAGAGTCATTACACTCTGAGACCTTGTATAATATTGATTTGTTGTAACATGCATCATTAATTTGATCCTCTATCCTACATAATAACATCTAAATGAACTGTCCCCGTACTACCATACATCGCGTACTAAGTTACAGCCCTAGATTAATCCTACGAGGAGGAATGACCTGGCCAGCGAAAGCTATATTTTCATATAGCCTAGCTGGCCGAGTGGTCTAGGGCGCTGGACTTTGTGCAGGCGGTGTTGCCATAGATGTCACAGCGGTACGAGGGAACGACCAAAAATTTGCATAGCAAATTCGACAGTTCTAACATTGTTGGGAATTTTTCAGACCTTTTAGTATTATATAGTCCCTGATATAATGAAAGCTATATTTTATATAGCCTAGTTGGTCGAGTGGTCTAGAGCGTTAGACTTAACGCAGGCGGTGTTTCCATAGATGTCAGGGAAGAGAAGGGTTTCGAATCCCGCTGAGGGAGCGACCGAATTGCCATCGATTCTAGAGATGGGGTGTAGCTTAGACTTGATTTTGTATATTCATGCATACTTGTATTATCATTCTATGTTGATCCTCGTTATGCATGCTATGTATCTATATAGTAATGCACTAGCAAGTAAGATGGTGGCCTAAGAGTTGCCACATTCTGTTATAATTCTTATATATATAATATACTGGGTGTGGCTGTATTTGTATAATGCTGCAGGTCCTAGGCTGTCTTACCCGATAGCATCAAAGGTTGTCATGTTCAGTTATATCATGTGCTAATGTTCGCGCTCTAGATTTACTTACGAGGAAGAATCACTCGATTAACGAAAGATATTTTTATATAGCCTAGTTGGCCGAGTGGTCTAGAGCATTGGACTTAATGCAGGCGGTATTGCCATAGATGTCGGAGAAGAGAATGGGTTCGGATCCCGCTGAGGGAGCAACCAAATTTGCATTGAAACCTTGATCGATTCTACGATTAGGGTGTACTTAGAAAAAGTATCATCGTCATCGATACAGCACTAATCGCACTATTAAATACTGTAACAAGCAAAGGAAATAAGACAGACACTTTTATCAACCACAACAGTCTTCATTATAATAACTAAGATTTATACAATTTCAATCTATTTTCTTATTATCTGGCATTTATTGGCTCGTTTGTACCTCTTTTTGGCAGATGTTCACACAATCATATCTCTTCTTATAAAGAACAAGTTGTTAAGTTACTATTTTTAAGTGCATCAAAATTATTCGATTTCCGCTTCCGATTTGAGAGTGATAATATTCCTCTAAGGAATTATGAGGCATTGCGGCTCGTTTCTAGAGCTATTTTGTGTCTGTAAAAGCATACCCACGTGAAGAGTAACACAATAAGACGTATGACATTAAGCATACTACATCAACAATTAAAATGAGGATCAAAATGTCGAACCAAACAATTCATTTTTAAAGGGAGTCTTCTAACATTTAAAAAGTCAAGTCCAAAATTCAGCGTAAGCTTATTGATGGATGAGCGATTGGTCCAATGATATATGATACAAAACGCATGCGTAAAAATGAGTAGTCAGGAACAAACAAAGGTCAAACGTGTCTTCCTTTGCCTGTGATTACAGTGATAATTATAACTATAGGAAAACCTGGATATGCTAAATATTAATAGGATAATTAATTGGAAGGAGTGAATAATCTAAATATGATCACGAGTGCGGAACTTGTTTGAGTTGCATTGACCCATGTGATTTGTTAAATCTTTATGATTTCTATAATATTTTAGATATACATAGAAAATAGGCAATACACAGTGATCAATAGAATCAGTCCACTTATAATTGTGGCCTATATAAATTTTCATCGACTAATGAACCATGACGTGTTGAGCCGATTATCCAATGAGATTAACATATTTTAATGATATACACAGTAAATGTATTTTTTTTTTTATTTAACAGCGATCTTCATAGTTGTTGGCCTGGTAGTTTTTGGAGTAGAGGCTGACAAAGAGACCATCGACAGTTTAGGATTCTCTTTCTACTTTGTCATCGTCTCTGCTTTCTTTGTTCTCGTCGGATTGGGTTTCTTCATGCTCATCGAAGTTGATTATGATTTTGATTAGAGCGACACGGTGACGAACAATTATGAAGGAACTTGGCCCTGGCAGTTCTGTTGTCGTATTTCGAGGAAACCAAAATACTAAACCTACAAAACCAATAAACAATAAAATATTCTAATTAATTTGGTTTGAATTAATAACATTTCAATTAAAACTAGTTGACCTCTAACCTCTTATCAGTATCCGAATAAACCAGTCGTTTTCTTCCGATATTCAAGTTGTCTACAAATGTTACTAGACGCATCATAAGCCATTTGATGCTAAGCTAGGATGGACACCTCCATGACATTACAAATACTCATCACTTCTAGAAAGGAAAATATGAAGAGGGGTGCTGAGTACCAATCGAAACACATTTCATCCAGAGGCGGATCCTAATTATTTACAAAAAGGGGCAGTGATTTCGATAAAGAAAGGGTTCCTAGCTACTTTAGTGTATTGTGGCCAAATATGCAATCTAGAAATTACGGAACCAATACACAGCACATAAATCAAATGCAATGATTAATTTGATTCAGTAATTAATAACATAGTAGTATCCATGCATCATTATTTCATCATAAGCCTCGGCCAAAATCATAGCCATAACAAAAACACATGGAAATCAAATAATAACAGTATCAAAGCATGTTCTTCTTAGGCCAAAGTGGTTACTAATAACTTTATATACAAAAGGATGCATGACCAAACCCCCGAAACCATCCTTATGTGTCCGTCACTGTTTCTTGCATTTCAAAACAGTAGCATTGTAAACATGGAACCTTTCTTTGCATTAGATCGTTATGTCAAAAGGTCATGTTCTATTAGTTGTGGCCAAAGGAGGCATTCTTATCCCGCATCCCTCTGAATAAAAACGGAATTACTGAATGCAACAAATTGTGCATTGATTTTAGTACGATTATCGCCTCGTGACATCGAGATGACAAATAAAAAGATTAGACGGTGGCATAGTAAGTGTAATATATATAGGTGTCTATGCGATGATTTGAGCTGTATCTTATCAACTGTGAATTAGTTGTAGCTAGATCAGAGGTACATGTTTCTAAGGGCAGGAATGACCCTGAGTTCTAAATCAAAATTTAGAAAGGGAAAATGCCAACTAGTCGTTTGTAGTTCAATTATGCGGAGTGGCGGAGAGTTTTGTGTTAATTCATCTAAGTGTTCCATGTAAACCGAAATCACTCATGCCCTTAGAAATATGATAATATACAACACAAACTTGCGCACTTCTACGAAGCCACGTGAACTTTTGTGTGAGTTTTTGATAATGAATTGATTGTCATTCGTAGTCAGAATAGTGAGTTGAAATAAATAAAACAATGTTAACAATTTACAACAAGAAGTTCGTGTTTATATACGTTTGAAGTCGACCCCGGTTCTTTTCATAAAAGTACGTGGCTGCTTATATGAACCAATATACAGCTCTAATAATTGTACATTTAGCGATGGGTAAGATTTGAGCTTGTAGGGTACGAGATTGAATGGGTAAGATTTGAGCTTGTAGGGTACGAGGTTGACTAGATAATAATAATAAAAAAAATCTGCACCAACTTAAGTATGAAGTTTTACATATTTGATAGATTTATCTGGACACTTCATTTTTGTGATTATTTTTAGTCCGTAATGGTCTGTAATAGTTTCGGAATGCAAGTCATCTGTGATCGCTTGTGAAATTTTGTGAATGTTATTTGCAATTAAATATGTTATTTCCGTAATGAGTACACTTCAAAACAATTTTTTTGCACTCTTACCTACAAACAGTTTGGAAAAAAACATATACAACTGAACCATGATACATTAGCCAAGTGTATACATGCTTTGCATCAGTCTGAAAGTTTTTTTTAATCGAGTTCTTGTTTTCGAGTAGATTCACGATCTGTAAAAGTTAACGTATTACAAAACGGTTTGATCTTTATTTGCATACAATGTACATATAAATACCTAAACGCATCGAAGTTGTTCTCGAACTATCAAACTATCAAATACCGTAACCAATAAATTGACCGTACAAGAAGTGCTACTTCTACTAGTGTTAAATCCAAAACATCAGTTACTGATCAATCATAGGATGACCGGCGTTTATATGGGCGGAGATAGATCAAAAAAGACATAGCGAAACAAACAAACAGACGTCAATGCAAAATCAACTCTTAGTGGACAAAAATTATAATGAACGCCAGGTGGCACAGGAAGCCGATTGATTTACTTTCATGCTACGTCACACCTTTATGAGCACCATCCTACAAAAATATGAGTGGCAATGACGTGTTAATTTTGCATTGACGTCTGTTTGTTTTGCAACGGAAACTATTGATTTTAATTTTGACTGTGAATTTTTAATTCAGTGTTGTTTGTATTTAAAGTAATTGATCTTTTATTCCCATTTAAATATGTTTCTAAATTAAATTGTTTGTTTCGTTTTGATGCCTTTTTGCCTAATCTGTCGCCTATACGCTTTATAACAGATTTTATAATTGAGATATTACTACAAGAACATGACAGTAGTAAAACGATGACACCCAGATAAAATGGCAGCGTGAAGCTGCTTCTTAATTGGATATTTGTTTGATATTCATTCATTACATATATTCATTTGGCACTGGTTTTCTGTACTTCCGAAACTAATCATATACATGTATATTATATATACATCTAAAGTAGATAACAAGATGATCAGGAAATCTGCCTATTAGTAAAGAACCATTACAACATCCTTATTTTGTCCTAGCCGGTTTTATGAGCATTTCAAGGAATTGTCATAGTTGTCATTGTGCACCAACTGTTTTTATTTTTATCATTTTCATAAGCGTCAAGCTAAGTGGAATATTTTGTTCAGTTAACGCCGGCACACATGGCACATACAGAACATTTTCAGAATCTTTGGGTCCCTATAAATAATTCTATCACAATCATGAAAGCTGAAATATGTTTGAAACCTAAAAGTTTATCTGAACAGGGAGAAGAATGGACTTGGTGAATAGAACTGCTAGAAGATCTAATCTCAATAAGCCAGGCAATTTGTTATTGACTCAGATTAATGCAATTAATGCAAAGGATACCAGTTTGATGATTTTTATTAACCATTCAAGGAATGATGCTGCAGTTGCGCATCTGCTAGTTTATGCTTTTTATCTAAATGTAAATGGTTTCCTTAATCTTGACTAGGACCCAGCCGTCGACTAAAATAAGACAAATATTTAACATATGAAATTTAAGAAAAAAATTATGCATTTAACCTTCGTTAAGTTTTTAACGTCTGATTTGAAACACAAAGTTGAGAACACAATAAAACTTCAGGATCAAACGAAATTTCTGGATAATATATGTATGCACTGATCCCATGGGTACAAGTGACTGATTGCCGGAATTGAATTTCTTCGATTATAATACATGTATATCCATCAAAGCGCTGATGGCGTTGAACCTCGAAAGTCATGAGATATTCATAGGCATTTTAAAAAAACTTTATAATCCGCTGATGTTAATTTGTTCTCAACGGGATCAACGCTTCCACCATTACTAGAACCTCACATCCACACAATACTGATGATTCAAAATTTCAATTCAAATTTTGTTTTCTTTGAAACTTTATTACTTGATTAAACGCCTATTGCTACATATAAAATACATTATATTTCATGACGTTTTACAATTTAAGAAATATATATATATATATATATATATATAGTATAAATATGATACAATACAGTATGTACACAATATAATATACAAAATTTAAAACAGTGAAAAATAGTCTGCAAAATACAATGATTTAAGTTGACTTTTGAAAATATCCGAAGATTCACAATTTCTTAAGTTTAAAGGTAACTCATTCCATAGTTTTGGACCTACAGTGCTGAAACTTCTACCAGAAAATGTTTTCTTTCTATTAAAAGGAATTACAAAGTAACTTTCAGTGGAAACAGATGATCTCAAAATTCGTTTAGACTCTTTACGTGACAAAAGATCAGTCAAATATTGTGGTGCCTTACCCACTGAACAGTTGTACATGTATGTTAATATTTTAAAGCTTATTCGCGCTTTAATTGGCAGCCAGTGTAATTCAAACAACGCTTCTTTTGAACAGTCATATTTTCTATGCTTTAGTACAAGTTTGGCACACATATTTGAATTCGCTGGAGTTTAGATGGCTCGTTTTGAGCAATACCATACAAAATTACATTACAATAATCAAGATGTGATACTAACAAAGATAACACAAGAGTCTCAGTAGCTTCTTTACATAAATACTTCCGAATGCTTTTGATCTTAAAATAATTGAGCATAGCAGTTTTGCATTTCTTTTTTATATGTTCTTTAAACGTTAAAGACTCGTCTAGAAAAGCACCTGGGTACCTTATACAATAGTTTGATTTAATAATATCGTCACAAATATTGATTTCTGTGCTGGTACATTTTGCAAGCTGGGCATGGCTACCAAAGAGTATAAATTCAGTTTTTGCACTGTTCATTTTCAATTTATTGTTATTCATGCACTTGTTGATGGTAATGGCACAGTTATCGAGTTCATTAATGGTTTTGATTTTTTTCTTCAATTTAACAATAAATTGAAAAAAATGAAATGAAAACGTGGAATCCATATATGGATATCAAAGGCATTAATAAAATATAATTCAAACTTCTATATTTGTATTTTGAATTTTCATTTGACAATCAATCATGTAAAATATTACAATCGTATAGTGTAAAAATCGGGCAATGTTTTGATACGAAATAATCAATTTGATACATTTTAATATTCATCCGCAAGATCTCGTTCGCGTTGGAAGTACTTTTAAGGCGGTTATCAACCAGAAGTCCTTTTGATTCACATTAGATGGTTTTGTGACTCAGAAGTCACATGACGTCCGAGTAAAAATGACATTTGATCATAAAAGAACGTAACTACTTCATTTATATAATTATCTTTTCTCTTGTTTATAGTAAAACAAAATCAATTAAGTATAAATCTGCTCAATACACATCGAAAAAACCTACAAAACATCGTCTCTTAAAAGTACACATATATAAATAGAATTGTAACATGTAATATATAAAGTATATCTAACTCATTGCATTAAATGAAACATGACACAATAAATTATGTTCTTCAATTTTTGGTTTATCTGATTTATTACCCCTAATATGTATCATAAAAACGCCCCTTGTAGTCACTGACGTAGTTGAATTGAAGATAAATTGATTCAAAATTAAGATGACTTAAACCATATGAATTTAAATTAGCCATGTGGTCACGTGACCGTGCTACGTCGTTGGTTACGTGGGGCTTCTGCACTTTTTACATGAGAGTGGAAATATTGAAATTTTTGGTTTGCCATGCCAGCTAATGTATACTTCCCGTTGTATACCAATTTAAACACTTCGAGGAGTGAATGAAAAGCAATGACAGAAATATTTAGTAATTACATACAATAATGTGAAGACTAGAATCCACAGAGAGACGACACCACCTCTTTTCGAAGGTTACATCGAAATATTTTATTATGTTCTGTCATGTTCGATTGAACTTTTTACATAAAGTAAATTAAATTCACATCCTAAAATTTAAACTGATCCGATCTCGATCTTCAATGAAAATATGGATTTCATCCCATTTTACGGAACGTTACTCCAGACAAGTGTACCTGTATCCCGCAAGTAAAGCTATAAGATAATACGAACATGTTTATTTTTTATTGGTTTTTGATAGTTTTATTTGAGAACCCATAAAGGTTTCGTGCTGAAACTTCCTCGTGTTCTAAATCTTTTTGGCTAAAATTAAATATTTTAATTGACCGAAAAAAATATTGTTCGTACCAGAAATGCTCCCTTAAACTTACATAGGGTCGCCTATTCTAAATTGTGTATTGTGTCAAATTCTACAGATAAATTGTTTTATTTCAACATTCGTAAGACAAAAGAAATGCAATTATATTTCAATTATCGAAGTCATACACCTGTGTCACGAAGCGCCGAACCAATGTAAGATAAAAGAAGTCGCCCTCGCTTTCTCTTGGCCATAATTAAGTCTACCAGGCATGTTAATTGATACAACCCAGCGGCAACGGAAGAACGACACACAGAGTGTCACTATTTTATTTGCACCCTCCTGTTCAAGTCCTAAAAGTAGTGTGCAAAGTAGTTGTGTATTTGCCACGCGGGGTGTAGGTTAAATTTTTGAAATATTCTGTTAGAGTGAGTGCAATATATAGATATCTTTTATGGTAAAATTAGCGAGAAATTAAAGTTTCAACCTAAAACCGCTTAAATCTACCTCTGACAACCCATGCATTGCAAATTTTAAGGGGAGCACGCTCGCCACGCCCCCGCCTGAATCCGCCCCTGATTGGATCACTCTGCATTATAATATAAGCTATTTTTAAAGATTTTTTTATTTTTTATCGGGCACGTGTATACATTTTCAATGCACCCAAATGGAGATTGAGAACCAATGACGTAGCATTTCCATATATGGTAAGTGGGTGTTACTTCCTGTTTTCATTTATGCATATTGATAACACAAATGAATCATTCTAACTTTATTATAACTTTGTTATACTCGTGTCTAAACATACTTTAGTTTTTTTTATAAATATAAACGTTTAAAAAAATAAAAGTTTTGTGTCATGTCTCCTGTAAGTGGGGGATTGCATGAAATCTTGATTATTTACAAATTGTCTTGGCTAGCTTCGCTCGGCCTTTAATTCTATACAATAAGATAACAATATTATTTTTTTACAATATTATGAATAATATGTATACTATTAGTAATATCGTGTAATTATTACACAAAATACATGTACTGATTTTCCCCCAAATAACCTTGGAGTTGAACAGGGCGTTAATCTAAGCTATAATTCATTCAAGATATTCATTACTGATCTACAAATGTATTTAAAGTACTTCAGGTCCAATTCTGACCCAATTGGTGGATTATACGGTCTTGACTATCCTTGCGTTTAAATGCACGCTGGGAGCGTTCGTTTATCGTGCGTTTGGTGAGCGGTTAGCGTGCGTTTGGGTATCGTGCATGCAGGAAACTTCAACGTCTCAAGGAGTGTAGTAGGAGTTCGCGCAGCCCAGCCTTCCGGATACCTGACCGAAGAACTCAGTCAGAGTATGTCCTAATACCGGCAGGGATGCTCTGTTGACGCTCTGGCCAACTCCCAGACCCCACGTGTATCCGAGAGCGTTTTCACACTCTGACTATTTGGGAGTAAGTCAACGTGTAGAGTGAAAAAAAAATCAAACTCTACGAAATTCTCGTCTTACATATTGCCTCATGTACACAGATGATGTAGTTTTATTATCATCATCAGTATCTGGACTCCAAGATAAACTGAACATGTTGGAAAAAATTCTAAATATTGGTGTCTTGACAATAAATCTAAATACATTGTGTAAATCCAAAATATTGATATTCAACAAGGCAGGTAGACACATTAAACATTAATTGTATTTAGGTGCATAAACTTTTGCTCATCGGTTCTTTTTCCTATGCTCAGAATGGGTCTCAAAGCTTATTTTAAACGTTGTAAAGATTTTATTTCACTGAATCCTGATCCTAAATTTCTCTACATGCATTTGATCATACGGTGAAATCAATTTTACTTCATGGAGTAAAATTTGGGGCACTTTTAATACTTTCACTAACAGAATTCAAAAAAATAACTCTTTATCAGTTGATATATACAAGAGAATTCCTGGTGAAAAGTTGTATATGAAACTTTGTAAAGACGTTAAAAGGAGATAGCAGGCTTCGATACTTGTGTAAATCAACTACATATGCAATATTTAGAACAGAACTATACAATGTTAAGGAACAAAACTTTATTCTTAGTACAGTTAGCGAGAAAAAATGTTGAAATCGAGAAAAAAAGTGTCAAGACTTGTATGAAAAGCTGCAGACTTATGATGATGTTGCCACTGTTACTAGCGATCAGAATTTAGAGATAATGACATTGAAAGACACCACACATATTTGTTAGATCGAATCAAATGTTTAGAAAGTAAACTACCGAAAATGAATCAACAATGTTTTGATGTAAACCAAATGCAACCAAAAACAAAATTTCGGACACTTAAATTACTGAAAAACGAATCAGAAAGAGCCTTGTGGTTTTTGGAATCTTTTGGATTTAAACCGGTAGATCTCAGATTAAAAAATTAAAATGGAAATATACTTTCCTTGCACTTTGACAGAAAATGCTAACTATTCAAGTCTGGATGAGGCTAAGGAGAAAATAAGAAAATTAGTGTTAATTATGGACAAATTCTGTATAAGTGGTGCAGCGTACCACGAACTTGCTACAAAGTCGCGACGATTTGAACAAGTCTATGGAAATTGAGCGTTTACCAGGAAACGTTCCAGGGGCTATGGTAAATGTAAATTGGTGTAAAGTTTCTCCAGCTGACATGAGTAAACCACGACAATACTACAGTTCGGAAAATTTCGGGCCATCGATAGATGAAATAAAGAAAAATGCAATTTTGAAGTCTGGGAAAGTCGTATTCGGAAGCAAACTCTGTCCCCTTTTGGATTTACCTATTGAAAATTACGGGGTATATAAACTCCATTTAATGCCGATAATTACAGATGTTATGCTACGAAATCTCATTAATGACACAAAAGCTCTCCATGATTTCGCGAAGGTGAAAGCTGTAAGTTTGATAGTATTGAAAAATTGACTATCTTAATTAAAAACTGTGGTATAAAATTCGCAACATGGAAAAACAAAGCAGGTGAAATTGAATGGACAAGTCTTTCTGGCAAAGACAATCTCAAGTTATTGACAAATTTGCCCGTTTTAATTGATGGATTCTGATGCCATTCATTCCGACACGAAAGAACAAGTCGTTACATTGTGGAAAAAATTTCTGTCAGTTTACCGAGCATTGGTCAATGATTGTGAATGGAGTGCGGAACGTGTATTCAACAAATGTCGGGAGTGGGTTAAAACTTCCTTGTCGATTGGTAAAAATTCAAAGAGATTGGAATACGTACCTAACAATGTTACACCTATGCACTGCTTAGTTTACCATGTGCCGTACTTTATCGAAAAGCATGGATCATTAAAGCCTTTTCCCGGACAGGCCGTCGAGAAAACCAATGACGTAGTAAAGCATCTTCACCAGAAGAAACGTAACAAATGGGATTCGCCTGTATGCTGCTTGTTGGCACGAAAACGGCTAGAGTACGGATTCAGTGATAACATAGACAGAAGTAGACGAAACTATGAAAAAAAGGCGGAATGGTGGAATGAACCTATTCGAGAGGCTCGAGCTGCAAAGATGAAAAAATAACGGACGAAATTGAAGATATCGATATAGAAAACCGCAGGAATAAACAAGATGTAAATTTAGAAGACATGACAGAACTCTGTCTTCATCTTTAAAGCCAACATGGCATAACCACCAAAGTCAGAAATGGTAAAAAATCGTTAGAAATGATCATGTCGGGGTCTAATTCATAACCTATACTTTTTTAAGTAACCTTAGTAATATTTCATATGAAGAACATTGTATACATTGGAAAACTGTGAAGATTATCGTTTTATACGCGTCTGGATTTAAGTAATCAATTTGTGATCGGCATTTGAATTTACATAAATTGCTGTACATTTGTTATTGAATATAAAAATATATCCCTGGAGGCTTCGTTACAGGGTTTTAATTTCATAAAAAGTTTCAATTCATGCCATCTCATTTTTCTGTTAAATACTAGTACACATTTACTTTTGAAAATTACTGCATGCGACAACGAGTCTTAAACTGTCTTTTTCGATACCATATACAATTCGGGCAACGTACAAACTCATGACAAAGCCCTGTTGCTGATCCGGGGATCGAAACCATTAAAAACAACTTCTAACCTTTAATTCAGATAACCACTAATTATCTACTGTACAATTGAATACAACTATACCAGGTTATATATATCCTCACCCCCGGGCCATCCAATTTTGTTGGAATGATTTATTAGTATCGAGCAGAATGTTGGAAAAAATTAACAAATATTAGATAATAAATCCCCTGATGCTACTCTAGATGTAATTATCTGCTGAAATACAACGGAATTGAGGTTAAGCAGGTTAGATCCTGAAAAAAAACTTACACAAACAAGCGAAAATCCAATTCGAAACCAAATTATAAACTATAATTAAAAAAAAAGGAAAAAATGAAATTGTATTGCATAGAAAAACTGGAAGTATATATATTGGGTGAACGGTCCTTTTTAAAAAATCTGGATGCAAAACTTAATGCCCCCTTTTTTTACTTCTTCTAATCTGATTTTTCCACCACATTGTAATATACTACTGTAACATTGCTTCGAACATTTACAGTGTACGTTGTTTATATAGTCCATTGCAATAAAGATAAGTTTATTAACACACATATATTCCCGCTGACATCGTTTATCCTGAACATATGTGAAAAGATAAGCCATAAAACTGGACTTCAGTAAAAAAAAAAAAAAAACAACGACAAAATAACATTTTTTCAATCAAAAAAAGACACAAAAATTAGAAATTTTAAAATGTTTTTAATTACAGCTTTGGAAAGTATATTAAACGAACTATTTTCAATATCAATTAAGAGATTTTTTGGGTTCGGGTCGTGCGTGCTATGTTTTTTAGTTGACCTCTGATGCGTCTGTTCCATTAATTTCCTTTACTTTCTGTTTTTATAAGAGTGGTCAACTTCAAAGTATAAAAGACACCAAAATTAAATAGCTTATTTTATTTTTAAAATATTCATGATAAAGGGTTTTAAAGAGAATGAAAGTCATAGCAATTAATAAGCTGTACTTTCTGTCACAAAAAGATAAAGCGATTTTTTTTTCTAAGTTCCTACAACTTTTCCCATTACATTCAATGGTAACTGTAGATTCAGGAACCCCTGGGAAGCAAAACTAATTGGTGACAAAAAATATGAACAACTACATTTAGATGGGGAACTTTCTACATATTTTAAATTTAAAAACAAAATTGGGATGGAAAAATGTCTTTCTCTAATGTAGGAAAAACCTAACCAAGCTAAGAATTTCTGCAAATCAATTCAGAGTGGAAATGGAAACTGAAAGATATCAGGGAACTCTTCGGCGAGATAGATTATGCTTAAGATGGGCCTCTAGTAATGAAATAAACAATAAAACTCATTTTTTTATTTAATTGTTCAAAACTGAATAACGATAAAATCACTCTTCATACAAGCATGATGATGATGATGATGATTCTTGATATTATATTGATTCATGATTAGGTGTAGCATATAGATATCAGTGTATTATTTGAATTGCACTCAAAGTTGATGTCTAATTTTTTTTATCATAATATGGCCCTTAAACCGTTAAGTATCTACCCTTGACGACTTTTGCAACAGATTACTTGTTTGTTTGCATAAGGTACAGGGAAATTTTATTAATATGGTTCAATCATCCTTTATTAGTACACAATTCAAATGCACATCACCCCAAGCGAATTCATGCTATTACATTATCTATAGCCTAACACATCATACTTGATAAACATACTCATGTACACAATTGCGCATATTTTTAATGTAAAATATGGTATATTTTTTGAATCATATATGGTTGAATTGTTATTGTGTCCATAGCGGTCCATTGATTAAATAACACTAAAACAATAAAGTTGAAAACGCTAGCACTTTCCGTATATCCGTTACACATTATAAAGCTAGGGCATCATTGCAGATAACTGAGTTGACAATTCGACTGTCTTTGTGGATATAAACCACTAAAATCCACCAAAAAAATTTCCGTAACACAGTTTTAGCCAATAATTTGAACGATATGACCATCAGCTTACAATTCCTATATTTGGTTTAATTTTTGTTTTTGTTTTCGTGCTAACATATACAATGTATACTCAATACTGTCAGACCCGGTTTGCACTCAAACATTTTTTTGTATACATGTGGTATTTGTTATTCATGACGGACTGAGGGGTTTCTTAACGTCCTTCGCTATCATTTTGGGTCTCTCACGGATGATGAAAAGCATCGAAGCGTTTACGCAGACCACGAGTACAGTCATACCGTGAATGTGGGTCATTGTGTATTCAGGGGAAATTATAGTAGTCATGTGATTTCATTTATTCTGAAATTCTTTAAATGCATTAATAGGTGACTTAATGTCGATCCGTGATCCAATGATCCAAATTGTGATCTGCACGCTTATACTGTACAGTTGTGAATCTTTGACCCATCAAAATACTTTTTGGGATAAAATCAAGTTTCAATTGCATGTAAGACAAATAGGTAAGTGAACTTACTGATGAATGCCAGTCAATTTATGAGAAATCTCTAAGGCCGAAAAAAAATATTATGTTTCCGATCACCATTCTGAAATTTTGTAGGGTCGGTAGGTAGGGGTTTATTTTTATTTAAAACTTTTGAAATGAAATAAGTCATTATAGTGACACCAAACTCAGAATACAATGAAAACCAAGTATGCAAAGACTAAACAACTACATGGTAATAATTTTAGACTTAGTCCACGGCCAAATCTCATTTGGGATTCGGCGCTTGAGATATTTTTTTTTATTTTAATGGCGGTGGTCTGAGCTCATTTTATTATGATATTGTACACATGTGTATGCAAGCTAAAATACATGCACATGCAATGTTCTTTAAAAATGTTGTATAGTCAGAGTGATGTCAGATGACGTTTTCCTAAGAATATTCAATAGACAATAATTTTTAATTGCACAGTTAGATTTACTGTTGCACTCAATCAACAAATGCGGGCATTGATATACAACTACATGTATATTAAATTTATTATTATTATTATTATTGTAAAGTATTAAGTAACAGTCTTTGAAAGAATCATGCAAAATCTGAAAAATGTGAGACACGCCAAAAAGGCTACATATTTTCATTTTTGTAATTAAGTTGTTTTATGGGTCTATACTATGAAATATGTAATTATTCATTCAAATCTGCCGCTATTAGGAGATAATCAACACTGAAATTTAATAGATTCTATTGTATTTGAGATGAGAGTCACTTACAGAATTACCTCCCTTAATTTTGAAATCTACAGTGCATTCTATATGATTTTTATCTCATATGAAGAACTGAATGTAAATTTCTGTTTACTATGGCTATTCAAACAAAATATCAAAAATAAAAATATGTAAACTTTTTACCCATTAATCACGTTTTGCATGATTCTTAGCTGGAGTACTACTTAAATATAGATGTCTACTCTTTTTTTCTTTTCTTATATTTGCAGATAGACATATATTGATGAATCGCTTTTCTGTTAAAAGGATGAAGGTTTTGTTTAGTATCAAAACTACACACGTAAAAATAAGTAAGTATTATTAAATTGTGAAGATTAACAGGATTTAATGAAATAGAGATTCTAAAGAAAGTCAATGACAGTGTTTTGAAATACTGAATGTACATACATGTTACGTTGGTTCTGAAACCAAACGATACTGGCAGTGCCTCTGGATATATTTTATACAGCTGCAAAACAAGTACTATAGTATACAGTTTTTGTCCTAGGAAACATTTTTCAGGCTACAAATGTATATAACTATTTAGAAGTTGATTAAAATTGTGTGATACAAAATTTAGTTAAAATATTGATTTTAAAGTGTTAACTGTGAGTCAGTATCGATGGATTTAGTATTAACGTCCTTCATGTACCGGTATTGTAATTTTGTTTCATAAGAATTTCGAATGTTATCTGATGAGTACATGACTGTAAGTGGGAATTTGATTCCATAATGCAGTTTTATTCTCTTTTGCTAGAGAACAGTTTAACTAGGACTAATGTAAAAGCAAAGACCTTATAGATGTAAATTCTTAGCAAATCACACACTACCAACTTGGTCCTGAGGAAGAGTAATTGACAGGCTTTTTAGGGAATTGAAAATGTTTTCATGCGATGACTTTATAGTTATGGTTGATCAATTGTTATGAAATTTTGATATGATTTTACTTACTATTAAAGTAATGCTCTTATTTGATTTTGAGTTTATGGCCCCTACCATTTTAAAATAAAGGCCATCCATGTAACTGACGGATACCACACTGTAGGTTTCTGTTAATCTAAAAAAAAACTGAGAGTCCAGATTTTTATCAAGCTAACCTGTATAAAGTGAAATGGTCAATCCTTAATGCATCCACGCAAGTACACTTTCAAGGAAGAAACATTGTAATATGTATATGACTTGTCTTATGGCAATCCATAGTGGAATTTGTTCCCCATTTAGATGTTTGTTTAGTAACACATCTTAATGGATATTTATTAACACGTGCGTAGTCTGTGTCCACACTTGTATGAATCTAATAAAATTTGAACTTTGTATACGTCCCTAACCTGAAAAATACGATCCACACCTGAGAGTATGTTAGCTGTTGTAGAATGATGTGAATAAAGATACTTCGTACACCCTCGACCCCACCAATGTTTGGAATCAAGGTATGCAAAAAAGATTGTCTTTGAAGTTATGATTGTTTCTGGATCAATATCAATGGATATTCCTTTCGCCATTATGTCCTAAAGAACAAGATCAAGATTATTAGCTCTTAGGTAAAAGCTTACAAAAACTACACAAAAATAATACCTCAATGAAAATGTACAGAGTAGAAAGATCTCAACAAGGGAAAAACTTCAACTGTCGAAAAATACCACAACTGTAAGAGTTTGTGAAACTCTATGTACTTTTAAATTAATTTGTAATTAACCATATTACCAGAAAGTTAGCAGATGAAGTGATGATAGTTACATTTTTTTTTAAATTGTACTTACATATTTTTATGAATTCTGCAACAATAGTTAGAACTATTAAAAAGGAAAAAAAAACACAGCTCTTTAATTCATGACAATGGATAATAAGTCAGTATTTCATATGGGTGACTTTCAAATATAGAATGATAAAAAAAACAAAAACAAAAACAAAAAAAAAAAAACAAAAAAAAAAAACACAAGAGTGGGTTGACACTTTACAGAGGTACCGATTCTAAGACCATATAAGACAATTCTTGCATTTCTCATATGAGGAAGAAATGCTACAAGCAAAATCGATCAGAAAAGTATGTAAATAAATAATTAAAATATGTGCAAAATAACAGAAATTTGATGGCTATTAAGCATAGATAAATTGCACAATTTATGTTTTTATTCATACATTAACTCGAAGTGACAGTATCCCTTAGAACATTTCTGTAAATATTAAACCAACGTATGAACCAGAGACGGTTAAAATTTGCATTGCGCGTACTAAAGAGGAGTGGTTTGGTGATAATATAAAGCCAGCTTCCAGAAAATCTGCGCAAATGCCTACAGTACGGATCTTCAACTACGACTCGCAAACAGCTAGACCTCCGTCAGCAGCGAAGACCACTTCATTGAATCCAATATCTACGGAAACAGTCGAGAAAAACATGACATGTTGGTCAGGTTGCTGTACTCACTATGCCAGAGCGGGGTTCTGCCTGTGTTTAGTTATATTAGCATTCCTATTGGATGTTATTGGCTTTGCTACTCCATACTGGTATAAGATGTCTACTCCAATAGGAATGACTTTTGCGGGCTTGTGGAAAGAGTGTGTCAACAATGCTGGCGTAGTAACATGCACTAACTTACCAACTGGAAGTTCAGAAAGTAAGTACATGTGCATAACAAGGCAATTTATCCCGATAAACAATTTGAACTACCTCGTCATTTCCGATACGCTATAAATTTAATGTTCTTTTGGGTAATGAGAAAGAAGTTCTGATTGTCCCGACAGCGAGTAAACGTTGTGGAAAGGGAATTCTTCCAGACCATTAGTACGTGAAATTACGAAGAAGGCAGTAATACTGCATTGTTTGCCAATGACGCGGGCTTACACTAGCAATTCGATAGGTCAGGGGAAAATACACATAACAAGGCAAGAAAAAAACACTGGTGAATCCAATTTTCTGACACTCACCCCCATTATAGATCACCACAATAAATTTCTATTTTCTAATTTCTGCACACGTACAGCCGCCTTGGGTTGTGCCTGAAAACACCCCCGGTGTTTCATGAACCTGGTGCGGATACACAGGGTTGAACCAGGTTAACGCCTTTCCCCATCAAAATTGGGATTTTTTGCATGAAATCTTGATTTAAAAAAAAAATCTACGCCCCATTCTCCCTAAAAAATAAAAATACAAAAACCATGTATAGCTTCGCTTTATTCGGACTTAAATTATGTTTACGCCCGCTAATCTGAAATCATGGATCCACCCCTGAAAACTTGGCGATAAAAATTCGCTATCATTCGGTTCGTTATACACAAATTCAATCCCAAACTAACACCTACTGCACCCTTAAATATATTTTTTCTAGCATGGTTTAAAGCAAATCAAGGTTTACAGTCAATTGGTATGATTCTATTATTGGCTGGAGTTGTATTGACCCTCACGATGATTGTATGTTGTAAAGGTTATACTAAGATCAGGATTGCTGCCATTGTCCTCCTGTTGAGTGCTGGTGAGTAGTAATGTATATCTCAGGATTAATGCCATTGTCCTCTTGTTGAGTGCTGGTGAGTAGTAATGTATATCTCAGGATTGATGCCATTGTCCTCCTGCTGAGTGCTGGTGAGTAGTAATGTATATCTCAGGACTGCTGCCATTGTCCTACTGCTGAGTGCTGGTGAGTAGTAATGTATATCTCAGGATTGATGCCATTGTCCTCTTGTTGAGTGCTGGTGAGTAGTAATGTATATCTCAGGACTGCTGCCATTGTCCTCCTGCTGAGTGCTGGTGAGTAGTAATGTATATCTCAGGACTGCTGCCATTGTCCTCCTGTTGAGTGCTGGTAAGTAGTAATGTATATCTCAGGATTGATGCCATTGTCCTCCTGTTGAGTGCTGGTGAGTAGTAATGTATATCTCAGGACTGCTGCCGTTGTCCTCCTGCTGAGTGCTGGTGAGTAGTAATGTATATCTCAGGATTGCTGCCATTGTCCTCCTGTTGAGTGCTGGTAAGTAGTAATGTATATCTCAGGATTGCTGCCATTGTCCTCCTGCTGAGTGCTGGTGTGTAGTAATGTATATCTCAGGATTGATGCCATTGTCCTCCTGTTGAGTGCTGGTAAGTAGTAATGTATATCTCAGAATTGCTGCCATTGTCATTCTGTTGAGTGCTGGTAAGTAGTAATGTATATCTCAGGACTACTGCCGTTGTCCTCCTGTTGAGTGCTGGTGTGTAGTAATGTATATCTCAGGATTGCTGCCGTTGTCCTCCTGTTGAGTGCTGGTGTGTAGTAATGTATATCTCAGGACTGCTGCCATTGTCCTCCTGTTGAGTGCTGGTGTGTAGTAATGTATATCTGAGCGGCCATTGTCCTCCTGCTGAGTGCTGGTGAGTAGTAACGTATATCTGAGCGGCCAATGGTTGAGTGCTGGTAAGTAGTAATGTATATCTGAGCGGCCATTGGTTCTTTAGTATAACATACAACTATACTATTTCTAATGAAAGATAATATAAAAGTTTTTTTTCTAATTTACCCAACAAGAACAAGAAAAATATACTAATAGAGATTTCATTAATGTAGATTAAGGTTCAAATAGAAGTACAAACATTAAAAATGTACTTAATGATGTTTTAAAATGCACGATAAGGGTTTAAATTGCACTGAAACTGAGAGGTTTTTAGTGTGCATGTTTTAATTTGTCTGCTTGAGAGCATTTTTTTTATCTGTTTACAGTCTTATTCCGTATGCCGTGTTTTCCTGTGTTTTGTCATGTCATGGTATTTTTATAGAAATTAATGTTTTAATTAGTACAAATAAATCCTTATGTCTTAGAGACGAAATGATGCGCAATAATTCATGATTTAATTTCAACAGCAGCAGGATATTTACTTTGTCTACATCCGAGTAACAACATTTTTTTCGCTGAGATATAAAATAATATTTTAAAGACAATGCTCAGCATCCCTCCTTTTTTCCTTGATAATTACTGGTAGGTGCCTTAGAGCGATGGCGAATTCGATCGTGCGTGCATATTAGGGTTTGTAAATATAATCATACTCGAAAATTTAAAATTGAATCATCATTTTAGAATAGGACAATTGTTAAATATGAATTATATTTTGAGTAATTCATCTCTCACCGGTTCGTGATAGGCCTACTTCAATTTTGTTTTGTATAATATTTCATTACTTTTTTGCAGCTACATTTATTTTGATTGGAGTGATTATCTATGGTGCTGAATCTGTTGACATGATAACGTCTAACCTCCACTTTTCATTCGCGTTCGTCGTTTCGGCTGCTGGTCTGGCTATTGTTGGAGCCATCTGTTTGTGTATGGGCATCCATGATTCTTGGGAAACTGACGAGATAGAGTAACCTTAAAAACAACGATTAGGGACAGGAGAACACGTTTTCTTGCTACCATAAATAAACTCGATTTCTTGATTTTTTAGTCTGTAAATTATTCACGTAGTTCGGCAATTAAATGCTCAAAAGTAAACACTTTTATCATATTCCGTCCAAATAATGTACATAGGTTAACCGTGCTTACTTGTCATTGCAGAAAAGAAGCTTCGATTTTTGTTTTGTTCTACTAAAAATTCAGCTGTCTTACCCATAAAATATGTAGTGTCAGTTCTGTGAGAGAATTTAGTATAATGAATGATATTTGTATTATGTACATGATTTTGGGGTACCATAGCTGAACAAAGTGAATGTTGTACTTTGATCAAGTAAATAAAGTCATCTTCGATTATGAATAATTATTATGCCTTTTTTACGTTTACTGTACGGAAAATTTCTAATTACCAGGTTTTAATTTCCTCTTTATAATTTACAACATTTTGCCCCATTATTCTAAATGTTGTTAACATTAAGTGTCAGTCTATTAGTTGATTCAGATAGTGAGGGTATGTCAATCAATAATTTTATGCCTGTACTCACATTTATAAAACGAATAATACTTTTTTGTTGTTGTTAGTATTTTAGGGGTCGCGACTTCTAACACCAAATGTGATGGTTGCTCCTGTTTTTTGTTGTTTATTCTATTCTTTCCTGTTTTGTTTTACTTTTGTCCCATATTCATCTTTTATATAAAAGACTTCATTTGACCCAAACGTTTCGTGCTAATTCGCCTTATTACGCGAAAAATGCGCGTTTTTATGGGTAGGTTTCGCGTTATAATAATGTGATTTTATTTAATCTACGAAAATTGAGCTCAATGGGTTTTCTGAAAAAAAAAAAACACTTCTTCGCACCCATTGTTCGTTGTACATTTAATATGTAACCAAAATCTTGTTCATATACCTGCCACAAAAATATATTTTAAACTAATACTCAAGTGCATACATTATTATTTATGAAGCTGAGATAAGCGTACTTATCTTCATAGATGTTCAACAATATATGCAGCTCTTATAATACTTTCGATGTATAAAACATGGTGCCAAACTTACCGTGTTTAATGATCCGGTGCTAAAAAGTTATTGCGCATGCATCCATTTGAACTTAGCATTTAAGGTCAAGATATTTCAATTATGCACTCTGCATATTTTCACGTTGAACATTTTTGCTACTACTCATAAACAATGCCGGCAATTCATGACAATTACATTTCCTTACCAATATCTCATGTTAATCTGACTTTTATTACCTTACCATTAACTATATGCATCCGAGAGAACAAAATAATTATACGTACAAACTTGCGGAAAGCCGAAATGTTTAAAATTATCAAGTAAATAGAATTTTAATAATTTGAGGCAACGGTAAAAAGTTGGTTTTTTTTTTTAAATACTATTATGCGACACGTTAGTTTCGAAAGTATGCCTTAAAATAGGTAGAGTGGTCAACGGTTTAAATACAATGACATCAAAACATAATCATTTTGATATATAACACTAGAGAAGGAAGAAGAAAAAAAAATACTACTATGATCACGGATGAAAATAGTATGTTAAGAATCTGGTCGGTGTTCAGCTCTTACCGGGAGGACGGATCATTTATATTGGTCTTCAAAAACATTACAAGGATCTTCAAGAGTATATTGGTCTTCAAAAACATTACAAGGATCTTCAAGAGCACTGGAATTGTTATTGGTACGGTAAGTCATATGTATAATACATTTTTTTCATTACCCCTTTCGGTTAAATATCATGATTCTTAGAAACATGGACTAGTCCAAAACATTCCCGACCTCTCATAACAGTAAAATATCCTCCTCGACAAAAATGGTGGTTCATGCAATTAACATTCGCTGTCAAGTTACTGATCAAGTGAATTTCACATAAAATATTTTATACTATATTTTGTCAGCATGTAAAGCAATAACCGGAGGAATTTATTACTTCCATTATAACAGTTTTTATTGCCAAAAGATGGTTTATTTATTGCATATGTTTACCTTTAATTTGTATTTTTTTCCAATAAATAGAAATAAGAGCCATCTAACAGTAAAACGGCGAAAACGGCTAAAACTATGAGCAGGATTAGCATTGCAACGACAAAATCATCATAACTGCAATGACAGTGTAATTTGTAAAAGCACTCGTGTAAGATTTGATACGGAAATTTGGGTTTATTTGTAAGACTATCGTAAGACATTTTTAATGACGTAGCAACGCAAATGTCAAGTGTCATAGTTCGTGTTTAAGATAAGTAAGAAGACATATGGCATGGGTCAGCAACTTTTAATGTTCAATAATATCCTGAAGATTTTTCAAACAATTTTTCCCAAATGCAACTGCTAAAAATAAAGTATTATTTGAACATTAAGTGATGTACCGCCACGTAATGGTGAAAAAGGGGTGACAAAAGTTCAAAATAATTATATTTTGAATTTTGTGCTGAAAATTGAACTCAGCCTAAATTTTATTCAACTTAACAACTGTACAAAACAATTGTAAAAAATATATATTAATCTGTTATCAAGTTGTTTTGGAATAAACAATATTTTATTCAGTATAAGGCTGAATAGGATCCGGTAGCAGGCAAAGCCTATATCAACCCTCTCCATAAATACAAGGTACAATATTTATATATATTGGTTAAGAGTAAAGGGAGGATTAATACGAACTCAACATCTTAGCATTGTTACTTGTTTACAAATGATTACAGCGTGTAAACTTTCATGTTCATTTTATCATCCACTTCATGTTCATTGCCTGAATATAGCTGAAATATTGCTGCTCGGGTGTTAAACCCCAACAAACAAACACACAAACAGTGTGTAATAATATATTATTGTTAAATGATTTTATTCCAATAAAATAATATTAATTTTAATTATAAGTGACAATTTTAAATCAGTGTTTAAATTTTGGACCAACCATGTTTATACTAATTTCTTTTCATCGTGACAATTTGTACACAACACATAATATTCAATGCACCTAAATGTAAAATAAGAGACTAAATTAGTATCATAATTAAGCATGAATTAAGTCTGAAAACATTTTCAAGGAAAGTGAAAGAAAAGAATATATATATATATAAGTGAGATTAGAAACATAAAAAAAGTAAAACTGAGCAGAAAAACTCAGTTTAGATGAGATTAAGGATTTTTAATAGAAGGTAGAAGTAAGGTGTGAAAGTGTTGAAATGGTTTAATCCAATGGTTTAAGTGAACAACATTTATCATTACTTCTAGCTGCAGGTTAAAAAAAATAATTGCGGTTATTTTTACTCATATCCTGCACTGAGGACGAACAAAATTATCAACTTGTTGCCGCAGAGCATAAGGATGTTGTCGATAGGGTAAAATGGAGCTATCATTTCTCTAAGGTATGCTGGTGCATGACCATTCGATATTTTATTTTAAAAGAAATTTATGCTTCTTGCGTCCATCATAAAGTTTCTCGGGACCAAGTTCAGCATAAAGCTTATTTTTTTAATGTTGTTCTGTCTTCAAGCGAAAACCGTGCATTACTTGTACAGACCCACACAACCTCCTTAATATGAAACACAGTCAACTAAAATTAAAACAATATCCGTCGAATAACCACATTTCATGAAATAGGGTTGAAATGCCAAATGTTATCATATATTGGTTTTATATACAGAAGTATAATATAAATTTTCATATCAGCAGATTGGCTGCCCCGCACTGTTACCACTGTACATTGTATATAGTGGGAGAATATTTGTTACTATCCTGGTTAGCCCGTATCTCATTCCACTTGTCGACTAGAAACCTCGAGGTGACACAGATCCGTAAAACTATTCAAAACAACCACACAGTAAATTGACAAATTTTATTTGCAATTCAAATGATAAATAAATTAAACTCAATACACAAGATTTTATGCATTACGGTAAAACAAGGAAACCAGTATCAGTTCACTTTTGTAGAACGATGTGTCAAAAATTTTATATAAAAAAGGCAATTACAATCCCAGCTGAGAGTAATTGCGAGCAAGTAAAACATATATGATATTTTTAGAGCTTCTTTTTAGTGTAAATTTCACTTACAAAAGGAAGAGTACAAAATTAGTAACCAATAATTACAAAAAAAATTAAATAAATAAAATTTTTAAAATATAGCAAATAAATAAATAAACAGGTTGATCAACAAGTAAATATAGTACATAAATCTACGCACTAGAAGTCTAACTTAGACCCTTTATGTAAAGTACAAATAAATGATTCCAATATGAATCAAACGGTAGCATACTAAATATTAGCAATCACAACAATCTTGCACAGTCAACAACTGTTAACTATAAATAAAATGCAAAATATGCCTTGTTAGGGACGGACAACCTTAATAATATGTTGGATAATAATTCACCTCTTTTCAATGTTTGAAGTTCGTCAAAAAGATAGTACACACGTGCATAACTGAACCGAAAGAGACCAATCTCCTGCTCAAAAGAGACTGTACATTCATCATTTCAAAGCTTTGCACCTCCACCACACTCGGTGCCGAACCCCACCCTTTATGTAAATTAGTACAGTACATCGGATACAGCTTGCGGATATGTGATGCATAATGCTTAAACCCTGTGAATATTTTTGCAACATGCAAAGCAACAATCTCCTGCGTGAGGGTAGATTCGCTATTTCAAAGCTTTACATCTAATCTACACTTAGCCCCGCTTGGAAATGAACTAATCATTTCCGAAGAAAATCATAGTCAATAAAGAAGCAATTTTCTTATGGTTAATTGTTTATCAAAACTATCAGACTTCAGTAAAAGCAGGAATTTTGGCCTGGGCAAAGCTCATCAAAATATGTAACCATTTTAATCGAGTCTAGAAGTAACAGATGCACAAATTGAACACAATGAAACCTACCTTACGAGCAGAGGAAATATAAACGGCAGTTGTCAACATGACCGTATGTACTAATTTACTTGTTCCGGTGAACAATTAACAATGATCCCACGTCGTGAAAAAATATATCAAACAAAAATGTTCAGTTTGTGACATAGCTAGACTTGCTACATGTCACTCTCTTTATATTAAAGAATATATGAAAAAGTTTATTGATTGCACGTATCCCTCTGATAGCAAATCTACTAATTATCACAGAAATTAGTAGGGGTGTTATCAGAGAGGTTAATTATATAGATTTTTCTATGTCATATATATAATAAAGAGGTACTTGTAGCAAGTCTATGACATAGCCTAAACAGCAGATGATGAGTCGTAAATTTATAGATTTCTACTATATAAACTGATATTATTATGATATTCAAATTTACGATCACCGTGACAATTCTAAAATATAAGTCGGATTAAAATCTGCGCGAGTGATGTGTGGATGAAATAATTTCAATAAAACTGTCTCTTTTGTATTGAAAAAAAAATATATATCGGGTTGATTAAACAAGAAAGTAATGAAGAAACTTTTAATTAAAAAAAATCCGAGAAAACCTAAAAAAAGCCCCATTGCCTCTTACAAAAAAAATTACTCCCGCCCCAATATAAAATATGAGCAAAAGAAAACAAACGAATACAAAAAAAAAAAAAAAAAAAATACGAACAGTGCCATTTTCAAGCAAAAATAAATTTCTTGCAAAAACATCTGAAATGAAGAGACAGATGCAACATCGAACGCCCAGAAGTTCTTAACAGCACTTCCTTCCACGGAACGGGTAACAACAGGGTCTAACAGATATATATTCAACACTTTAATTAGGTGAGGTTTTACCGGAGGTTGGGTTAGTATATAGGATATTGAACTAAAACAACGTTAAAGCACTTAACCAATAGAAATAGCCGATTTACTTCTATCAAATCAAACAGTTTTCTGATAATAAACTGACCAAAATAGCAATATTAGTAGCAATAAAAATGAAAACAACAGGGAAAGGACTAGCAGATTTTACCACCTCACTTAAAGGTTTCATTCATTCGAAACACCATGTGGCATCAAAATACTTGCTTGAGTGACGAATGAAAGTGAAGTTCTTAGGATATTAATACTAGTGTTTACCCTTTTTGATAAATTATCTTGACAACTCGTTATATAGCGTATCACTTTATCTTTGACTGAATCCTAAATATGAATTTTTAAAGGTGCGAACTTACGTGCCTCACAGGTAGTTTCGTATTATGCAATTCTGTGTAAGAGTTAAATTTGTTCAGACCAAGTATTTTATACACGTCATGACAATTTTTATCGAATGATTGTACAACTTTTAGATTGATAAATCGTCTCCAATGATAAGCCGTGGTTATTGAGTTTTGTCTAACGGTATCATAGTAACCGTTACTGTACCCGGCCATAGTATGATTGTGTACCCACTGTTCAAACTGAAACGGTTCTGTTAATCCTAAGAACCGATATAGACTTCTAGCTGCTTCCAGCGGTCTCTCGGCCAACGCCTCATACAATATTGTCTCCACCCTATCAGGATATTGCTCTTTTAATCTAAATCCTGTTCTAAGGTTCGATAGAAGTATATCACAGTTGCTTTTAGTAATAGCCTCAAGGTTGTACTGTAAACGCAGAAACTGACCGCGCTTCCGAGACTGATACGTCCCTCGTGGGTCTCGAACCAAATGAATTATTTTCATTTGAGGGAATTCTTCAAGCAGTTTTTCAGCTATTTCCATGTTAATTCTGATAGTTTTTATCATCCTATTAGAATTCTTGCACCTTTCCTGAAATTCTTTGAGGCACCTGTACTGTGTTTTGTAATGTCTACATCGGTCGTAGTCCAACATTGTACTACTTTTGTTTGAGAAACGAAAATATGAAAAAGGAACATTTAACAAATCACATTTATAGAACTTGGAGACGTCATCTAAAATGTTGTCAATATTTTCACGGCCTCCAGACTGTTTTCTGAAAATGAAGTACAAATTGGTTAAATATACGATATGCAAATGGCGGCCGGATCAGAGGAATGACGGAGGTGATCACCCCCTTTGGATTTTTAAAAATAATTTCATGCAAGATGTGGGCAAAAATGGGCTAATAGCCACTAAAACACTAAGTAGTATTGATTTTGAACAGTTATCTTAATTTACCTATTTGTGAGTAACCATAAGCTCACTTTGTAAGGTGATAGTTAACATCAATTTAGTTTATTACTCGATTCCCGTGATGGTTATGTAATTTTAACTTCGATGCGTCTTTCGATACAAATAAAAATCTGATTCATTTGGGAAATACGTCGTGACAGTTGTCCTTCGACACTATGCAAGTCCCGATGTTCAAGCGACAGACAGAATCTTTTTATCAATTTAGAGCGAAGATCAGAATTGATATAGCAGTCGCCAGAGCCTTTAGATTTGTAAAGCCTGATAGCATCTGAAATTATCTTACACTACCGCAGGGAAATAGTCCCATCGACATACCCCATTTAGTTTCAAATGCAAATAGTTAGGTCCATTTTATAGGTATTTCTAATATATCAAACTTAATTATATGTTAATCATGCCAACAAACAAACCCAATAAACAACTTTTACTGTGAACTTAATATGCTAATTAATTAGTAGTGTACATTTATATGAACAACGATCCAATTAAAAATAGTTAACATCTAATCACTTACCAGTAACTTTTATTTCTATATGCAATCAGTCTTTCACTGTCGCTCTATTCAAGTTGTCTATTTATTTTTAGACGCATAATATAATGAAAACCCTGCGAGGCTATAAATAGTCGGAATGCTGAAGATGTCTTCTGATATTTCACGCAGGCCCTTACGGATCCAAATATTTACAAAAAAGGGGACAGTGGATCCGATCAAGAAACTTATATAAAGAATGGGGGTCCATGCTATCATTTGCCACTCATTTGTCTGCCAAATGTTTTATAAACGAGAAGCATAACCCCCGAAACCATCCTGATGTATCGCTCACTGTATCGTGTATTTTATTAAGGTTACCGCCTCGTGACATCGGAAACCCCGAGATGACAAATTAAAATAAAATTTTGCTAAGACGATGGCATAGGAATTTCGATAAAGTATTTCTCGGGAATGGCGTCAGTCTGTGGTCTGGTGAAATTGCTTTTTTCGCAATAATCATGCTGTTGGGCTATTTTGGGCATGATAATGGAGCTGCAGGTGCCCAATGTGCTCCAGAGCCTTAAAAGTAGGAACTTTTTAGGTAGTGTTGCCTGCACCACACATAATTGTTGAAATTGTATTCTAAGACTTTGGCGTTTATGTAAATGTATGCGTGTCTGGAAATAGATGCCCAGAAACTAAACGTTTTTACATGACAAGCAGGTGTCTATACGATAACTTGTAGGACTTGAGCTATATAGCTTATCAACTGAGAAATGTAGCAAGTTAAGAGGGACATGTATCTAACGACATAATTTATGTCAATGATTGTGTCGGCTTAAGTTTGAATGATTTGACAAACAGTTTCAACCTGGAAGTCGATAAATTAAATTTCGACTTGAAAATATTTCGAAACTAGGAAAGGCCAACCGGTAGTTTGTAGTTCAATTACGCAGTATGTCGGACAGTTTTGTGTTCATTCATCTAGGTGTTCCATGTAAACCGACATCGAACCTAAATATTATGCAAATTTGCGCACTGCTACGATGCATTATGAAATTGGTGTGTTTGTTTGTTTGTTGGGGTTTAACGTCCGAGCAGCAATATTTCAGCTATATTCAGACGATGAACATGAAATGGATAATAAAATGAACATGAAATGAAAAAAAAAGGATGGGACACAAGGACAATAGGGTCGACAAACTTCGATTGCCACCGGAAAAAGGGGGGATGGGTAAGGTCGGGCAATTTAGCCTCCTGTGGCGGACCGCAAAGGTTCCTACTCCTATCGAATACCACAGCAGGGTTCTTTAACGTGCAATGAACGTGGCATCTTTCCCAACACGGTGCACCAATATGGTTTGCGGTCAGGTTTTCCGTATTATAGCCTGACAACCCCAGCATGTAACATGCCAGGGGTACCCCATTCCACCACCTGGGACACACATCCCAGTTGCTCTGTGGGCAGAGCGCCTAGCCCCCGGCTAGGTTTCTGAGCACTATTTAGTCGCCTTATAAGACAAGCTTAGCGCTGCTGCAGGCCTATTCTTTTAACACCCGGACCTGCACGGGTGTATGTGTTTTGTAACGCCCTTCGTAATCAAACGATCGATATAAATTGATTCCGTACATGAGTACTTTGATTTTTCTTTTAGTACTAACCTGCAAGTCCCGTTGATCACGTGACAGACAGAATTCAACGTGAAATAATTTTGTCCTCTCAGGTAAGGTTTCAACGGTTCGTACAGGTAGAATATGTCTGAAGATTGCTGTATCAAATCAGCTGTAAAAGTTGACCCACTCCTTAAGTAGGTCACTAACAAGATCATGGTTTGGTTCGTTTTTGGTTTTCTCGCTCTATTATTTGGGCTTGGTACTTCGGTGCTGGGAGGTCTGTGATTAAAACTACTCGTTCGATAATTTGAAGTGTTATCAATGAGAGGATAACGTCCTCTAAAGTTACCAGACGAAATCTTGTTAACATTATAATTGACTATATCCTGGAAGTTTATAAAATGTGCATCGCCCGGTTTACTTCCGGTTAACGGATCTTTAGAACTTGAAACCTTGTGTGGAGTGTAGGTAGATTTGTCAACTCTTGGTGTGGTCTCAATTCTGGTTGAAAAGAGTTTCTTTCCTCCATGGTTGTTAGTAGATAAGTCAGATTGTGTTGTAACTATCTTGGAAAGATCATTCTCATGAATTGCGGTACTACCAATCTGAAGAAGTTGTATTTTCTGTCCTGAAATATTGCCGTTTAGCAATTAGTTTAAGTCAGAAGGACAGGTGGGTGTGTTTACCTTCCGTTAAGTTTGATAATTCAGTAAATTATATTCATGTGTATCTATGGTATAGGCTGCTAGGAAATGAAAGGAATATATGGCGTTTAATGTCCTTTTTTATTTATTTATATATGCCCCGCTGTGATGACAATCATAATTTTCTGCTTGTATGTATCATAGGACATGACGATGTATTATTCGTTATATAAGGGAACCTAACCCTACCGGTGTACCTGGTTCGTGCATCCATATTTTAGATGAGTTTGAGAACAAAGGTTCGTGAATTTTTAGTCGCTTTGTGGCCTTGATATACAAGTAAATCCTCAAATGCTTAATTGTCAATTCCGAACATCAACTGGTCTATCGTCGCCATTACTACAGAGATGCCAGTCAGAATGGTCTGATCTAAATGTATCATAGGGACTCTTTTAGAAGATCAACGTTAACCCTATATGGATAATTAAATTAGTTTTCGAGTGATAATTGATCATCTGAGTACAAAAATAAGAGATGATTATGATCTGAAGAATCATGAAGGGCACCCATAACCAGCCTCATTTGTGATTCCAAACAAAAATAAATTTCAGCCAATTGGAAGATTTTTGAAATTTTGGTGGGAAAATCAATTGCCATGACAATGGCCACTTGTGAATTTTCTTGAAACATAAAAATTTTTGCTCTAATGTTATTTTTTCCATTAAAACCAAATTTCATCCATATCAGAGTTTTAAATTCTTAGGGGAAAGTCGGTTTCAATGGTAACGAACAACATATCGTACGATACGCTTAGACAACTTCGGGTAGTACCGCATATATGTACGAAGTTTCTTGAGACTCCGCCTTACAGTTTCTAAGATCCCGGTCAGACACAATTTAGGAGCGGAAGAAACAGAGCGAAATCAACAAAGTTCCTAAACTTCGTTTTGGGAGCCCAAATAGTAATAAAAAAATGCGCTAGTTTTCAATATATTTCCGTGGATCTTGATTTGTTTTGAAAAATTACATTAACTGTCCCTTCTCCAAAAAAAACCAAAATACATAGATCGCTATTTATCAAGTTATTCTTTTAAACAATTGCATTTAAATGTTTGCAAATATTAAAGTTTTTGTTATATTTATATTCCGTATAATTCCGTTTGACATACACATGTATTAATATTTTGCCTGATTTTCATGTATAACAATTCTTACTTTAAATAAACATAATCTTTTATTGTTGTAAAATCTAAAAAAAATATGTCTACAGAAAAAAACTAAGGATAGTATATATACCGTTTTCAAATACTTTTTTTTTATATTACTTACCATGTCTTGATGATAATATTACAACTCCGGTCAGAAAAAAGGTTAAGAACACAAGGACTTTTTGATTTAAGTATCCTCTAAATATACAGTTTATCACATTCTTCTGAATGGTCATACTGATGTTCTTCAACCTGAAACGATTGTTTAATACAGTTTGCTTGTTGTTGTTCTGTTGCAGTATTTTTCCGATACAAAATACAATTTCTTTCTGTTCCGGTTTTAATTGTATTACAAATCTTTGATGACTTTTTGTGTTCTTTTAAAAAAATTGGACGCAACAGGACATGGGATATTTGCACCGAACAATCCATTTATCAGCAATATTATTTTTTACGATAAGAATACTCTGACGAGCCCGTCGTTAATACTTCATTTGATACATACATGTAACGGACTGAAAGTAAACTTTCCTTTTTTGGACAACACATTTTTTCTTTAGTGCTGCTGGCAAATTTTGGAGCGTCAAAGTATTTGAGGGTTGATTGATGACCTTTTTATTGACTTTAATTATTAACAAGGGCTATTTTAAAGCGTATCAGCGAAATGCCCGTTGTGTAATCTAGATGCTATGAGAAAACAGAACCCTTTTTACTGGAATACTTAGCGTTTGACCATTAACAAGAAAGCCTGGCGAACTTGACTCTTGAATTTATGATTAATGATTTTCCGGATCTTGATTTTACCGATTTACCATCTTTAATAGTGACCACACTATGTATTTATACCCTCAGTCATAAAGCTGGTATTTTTTTGACAGCATAGATAAAACTATTTCGTCAACGTTTTTGAAGATGAGGATTTATTTCTTTAATATCTAATGAATGATTATTTTTAAATATATAGGTATATATAGTTTTAAGTACTTTAGTGATTATCTTAGCTTGTGTGTAACAATTTATTATTTTAATCAGATTTGCAAAATTGTGAATTACATATCAATACCACGGCACACGCAAAATGATCTTACCATACTTCCGCCTCGATAAACACTCCTACTTCATTCCAATATAAACGGTTACGTCAAAACAAAACCGCCCTATCAAAATTGTCAATCTGAAACAGAAATAAGACATTATTGTCGGTGACACATTGGTCATTTATACTTCATAACAGGTTATAATTAGCAACAGTTTGTTTACTGGATTGTCCATAAAACTGGTTACAGCCGATGGCCGTGGGGCTTTACTACAAGTCTTTGGATTTCAAGAAATATTCCTCGTATCACCGGATTATATATCATATATATTTCAGATATGGAACTTCGTTTTTCTACAAACCTTGCTACAATTTCAAACTATTAAAGGCATAAGGTATTCGCCAACAACGACAAAAGGCATTGAACTTGACCACACCTTATATACGCCTATTACTAACTATAACAAATATAACTCATTGCTGTATTTTCAACCTCTGTGTAAGGCTTTACAGTGGTTTTAAAGTCATTTAAGTGTGCCGTATAAAAATACATGTAAACCAGTTATGACCAAAATAATTATAACTGTTATTGGTAATACAATGATGAATTCAGGTAACATGTTAGACATTTTGGCGTTAAGCATATATCATAGTATCATCTGAAGACACCAGTCATATATGTATGTTTTCAAAGTAACAAACACGTCACGGAGTTCTTTACAAAGTTGTAATGAAGTTAATCTGAAGATTGACATTTATTATTAGTTTTATCGTAAAGAGGAAGTTAGGATGAAGAACGAAATATTATTTTCGTATTAACATGTAAATAAAGATTGCTTTGAGAGGGATTCAAACTGATATTTTGATAAATTGAAGTGTTTAGGATTGATCATAATATCCTTCAATGTTGTATCTACATGTGTGTAGCAGGATTTCTTCTGAATTGATATTTCAGCTGGTGATATATTACAGCGAGTTTTGTGGTTCCAGTAGCACGAATCATCACCAATCAAGAATATCAAATACAGCCCTTTATGAATAATATGTACATGGATTACAAACTGATAGACAAACAGATATGAATACTTGTGCATCACTTTATTCCCCCCCTATCAACTACGTGTTTGTGTAAATTGGTTCCCTTCAACGAATCAAGTACATTTCATCTTCTCTTTATTACGTAACGGAATGAGTACAATGATGACTTGAAATATATATTTAGTTCTGTTCGATCTAAGGACACACTGTCACATCATATGGCTCATCTTCGTTCTATCTTTTGGTTCATGTTTTATCGTCCCTATATATTATTGGAGATATTAGTAGTTTCTGTTTGGTTTAATTTTGATATATAGTGTATGTCTTTTCAAGCCGAATGATACATTACGTAGTATGTGAAATTAAATTCATTGGCAGCAAAGATGAAGTGCATAGAACTTGAAAATTCAAGGAACGCGGACGAAACAAAGAAAACTGAGACAGCAAACAAACAACAAACACAAAATACAGAAACCACATGAAAAAAAAAAATCGATAACTAAACCCGAATATGCTGCACGGGTTCCATTAAAACTTGAGTAAGGAATTGGTGTTCACTGGTAGGAGGAATGCCATCTTTTTTCCCTCCAGAAAACACAGAGGTTCTTATGTTCAAATAATAGAAGGAAAATTCTGTCATGGTATAGATTGACTAAGGCCCCGACCATTTTTATACTAAGGGGGAGGGGGCCTGGGATTATTTTTGAACAAAAAAGGATTATTTCAAAATTTGAGCACAACAATTATTTACTTAGCCATGGACAAAAAATATGATTTGAAATTCCCCCATCAATTAAAAATGTAGATTTTCAAATATTTTTTTTAACTGCGGCTGCTGCTGAAAAAAAACTTTACATTCTAACTCAACATAAAATACCAGCATCCCCCCGCCCCCAGAGAAGAAAAAAACGAGTAGAAAATTCTGTCTTCATCGTATAGAATGACTAAACGACTCGAAAATTATGACTGACAATCAAAGATAAACGCGTACATAGAAGCGTCGGTTAGTTTATATGGTATTAAAAAAAAGCAAACCTTATACGAGAGACATCCGTCCAGTTGGTTTGTGAATCCAAACCAAAATCACATCATGTAACACTACTAATATACGAAACTAAATTTCCCCATGGTTGTTCTTTGGAAGATTCACAACAAATACAATGATATATGCTAATGGGACAATTAATGTTGTATAATTGGACAGGCCTTTTGTTCAGTTGATAGATAATTACCATATATACTATGTACGTGTCACTATTTTGATCTGCTAAAACAATTATATTGTACCTTCCCGGTAGCAACGAGTGTAACCCATATATAAAGCGATTTGTTCATATTTTTGCTTTTAAGCTTTACGCCTTGTATTATTTGGATACGATTTTTTTCAAGCTTATGCTTCCAGTAATTATTTGTACGTGTAAATTCATTTTCGTCGTAGGTACGGTCTTGTCTTTCTTATCCACGAGTTACATTCGTTAATGAATATCCATCCTGGATCTAGTCTAGGCCTGTTTTTATTTCAAATTTGGTGTTTGCACCCCCAAATTAAAATAAAACAAAAACAAATGCCATTAGTCCTGTTGAGATTTATCAATAGTGCTCGATATTTCTTTTGAACGAAAGGGAGACAAATCACATCCATAAGACACAGATGGCGCAACTTTGAGATAGGTCATTTAAACGAGTTCTGAAAATAATGACTGAGAACCTTATACGCACACCATATATAATCATTATCAAAATCCCTTCATAAAAACGTATGCACTGAAGCAAAAGAGAATCTGGGAGGGAGGGAGTAAGTGAGTTAGAATTTGATAGAACTGCATATTGACAAGAATAACAAAACGATCACAAGTTCAATAAACGAATATCAAGTTACATGCACACACTGTATTGATCCTACACGTACATGTAGTTAAACTGTTTGTATACCAGTATAATCTGTATTTTTTTTTCAACTTAAATATTAGCCTATTATAAATTCCTATGATGAATTTCACGATATGTTGATAAAAACACGATTAATATATTAATCAATCTAGTTTTTTTTAAATTCCTACATAAGTTTTCCATATTAGAATAGATCGATCAGTGTTGTAAAATTCGATTTCAAATAACAGCAACAGTTCGGTAAAAAAATAAATCATAAAAAAATGTGCGATGAACCGCAACATTGTCTCACTAGACTTCTGAGCATGCTCCATTGATACTTCCGCGAGATAAATGCTAAACTCTGACAGTTTTCAACCGGAAAGTATTAGTTTAAACATAATTATTTGCTCAGAACGAGTCATCGTCATGGCAAGAGTAATCAAGGGAACCAAAATCAGTTTTCATTGTGTTGATGGATACACCGTAACGATCCACGAGTTCATGATGACCACCATAAAACTTCTGTAGTGATTACTTCAATCTTGTAGCAACATAACCCTGTTCCAGAAGCTTATTTGTTAGAGTTCTAGCGCGATACAAAAAGTCTGCGTAGTTTCGGCAAGCTCTGGCATAACGTATGAGTTGTGATATGAACACTCCATACGCAGGAGCCGAAGGGATGTTGCCACAGATGAAAGGAAAGTTGACAATTCTGAATGAAAAGTCATCACGTTTGTCGTAAAGTTTGGTCAATAGTTTTCCTTTACCATCGATTTCTAAGTGTAGGTCAAGATAAGAGGCTGACTTCACAGTGTCTGTAGTATCCTTTATCTCAAGTTCTTTTGGGTAGATGCGATGTATCAAATCTCCGAAATTAGGATTGTTTAAAGATAAGTCTTCAAGTTTTGAATATAAAACTTAACATTCTTAAAGTATCAGTCCACATAAAATTCAGACACTGCCAATAGTAAAGTGATTCATGGTGTTAAAAAAACCCACCGAACAAACAATGCTTTTTCAATCTACATATGTTATATATTTACATAACAATATTTATTTCTGTATTCAGATCTGTTGAAAAAAATCTTAAGTTATCTTCAACTAAAATCAGCCAAATCAAACGAAATTAAAAGAACGATAACTCTCGCAAAGAGCCAACTTCATATACAATCTATATACACGTGTAATATTTATCTCAAAAGCGCAACATCCAAATGAAAAACTTAAACTGGTTATATGATCAGTAACTGTTTCTGAAAAAGGAATAAAATTGAATTGGTAGGGATTTTGACATGCATGAATTACCTTCTGTCTGAATGTTAAAGATTTATACTTAGGAACATTTCGTTCTTCCGCATTGTGTGATAACGAAATACATGATGCCACCGTTAGTATTACCACACTAAGACAATAATTGACTGATTTTTCTTATAAAAAGAGAGTTTTTTGTAAACATCAATATGACACTAGGTAAGTATTTTTTGTAAATTTATCCATTCTTAGATACTGTATATAAGTTTGCTCCTGAATTCTGTAACTACACTATTGTTGCATATAAATAAAATATGATATTCATCCCCTAATCCATTCTTACACAAAGTACACAATCTTTCTTGTCTCGGTATATTTAACCATCTTCCAATTTCTATTGGGGGATGTAGATTTGACATACGTAATTTAGTTATTCAAATTCTAGTAGTTTCTGGAAGATATTCTTCAAGGGAATATTCCAATTTACATGAACCATATAGTTGCTCTCTTGAAGACTTATTTATATCACTTTACCACTTTTGTATATGTCATGTGATAATCTGATAGTATTTCAATTTCACAACATCATATAAAGTTTAAGCTGTGTCCTTAGTAATGTTAGACTACAATCGGTAAAGTGTTTCACTATCGTAGTAAATTGAGCGGTATTCAAATCATCTACGAGATGAATCATAAACTGGATTGCATGACATGATTGTGTAAAAAAGTAATGCATGGGCGGTTCCAGGATTTCAGATGGGGGAGGATAAATAGAATTTAAGGCAACGAAGCGATGAAGATATTTTCTGAGGTAGAAATTTTGCTTCCCATTTAAAGGGACGCACAACCGACACGCCCTTCATTGAATCCGTGCCCAAAAGTAACATTCGGTCTATTTACTATTTGTTTACCTCTAATATCAAAAATCTGTTCGAGAACCCCTCGGTGTCGTAAATAATAACTGCTATCAAAGAGCCCATATTAACTGCTATATAAAAGCGGCTTATATTCAGCCGTAAAGTGACAAAGTACCTATATATAAATTCGTAATATCCACTTGATTGTTATTCAAATAAAACGAAAGGCTAAGCAAGTTAGAAGATTATTAATAACTGTTATAACCACCTACTCCATATAGCAATAAAATCATTTTTAAATAAAAAAAAAACTTGAGATTATCTATTAATATCTATTTAATAAAAAAATACAGCCGATCGACTATGTTATACATTTGCAACGGCTGTCGTCTTCAGGCGCGGCGAAAGCGTACACCCACTTAAATTTATCAATATCACTGATTAACAAATCTTAAATTTCTAGAGACATATTCAGAGCCAGGATCAAAAGAAGAAGAAGAAAAAGAAAAAAGAAGAAGAAAAAATTTACTACTTTAAATCAACATGGATTTTCTTTACATCATCAATCCTCAGTCCGTTCCGTTTCTGTCATATAGGAAGCCACGGCATTTATCATAAGTAATACATTTGATTCAACAGAAACTCAATCTCTTCCGCAGACCTATTAACCTCTATCAAAATTACTTTATATTACACGGCAATAAATTGCGTTTAGCATACTCCCTTTACAATCTCAACCTCCCTTAAATGGATTGATTATTGTTACATGTATACTGGCTACCAGAGATATCAGCTAATTGGCAGAATATTTTATACAACAAGCAGTTTTGAGAAGCTAATTATCTAGGATATTAACACACAAATACGTGAAACATACATGTATAGGAGATAATTCCGGTCCAATAAGGACTTTTCCGTATTACCCAGGGTGAATTCATGATTCCAGTGCACGTGTAATATATTGTGGTTATCTTATTAAGTTACATTTCACAGACAAAACAAGTAATTTTCAAAATTACAACAAAAAATGCACCAAGATAATTAACGTATTTATATAATAGCTATTCGACGTATATGGGTTTGGAATCAGAATACTTTAAAATACAATAGTAAATTGATTAGATACTAAAAACTTATGCAACGAGTGAATGAGAAGACAAGGGCGCAAGAAAATCATAAATGTAAAACAAACAAAAAGAAAAAAATTGGAAAAAATAAAATCAAGAATTGTCATCCTCCTTCATCAACTTATATACCACTTAGTCTTGTAAAATCATAATTTCATTTACATATATTTCTCCTTTCGCCTACCTATAATTTTTTTCCAACAATTATCTTGCAAAAAACTCATGTAATTTGCTTAGTATTAACAGGAGTGTTGATATTTTGCCATAAAAAAGTGGAGACATGTGGCAGATTACATGGTACAAACCTTAATAACCTTTCCCTTACCATCGCTGAAACACGTGTGTTCAATATAAAATGCAGTAAAGGATCAAAGCCTCTACAGGTCCGTAAGAAATATGAAGTATATCAGTTCGAAGCACTTGCTTGCCATGGGACAAGAAGAACTTTGTCAATTTAGCCGCCTTAACAGAAACGCACAAACATCAAATACATAATACTTTCGATTAAAAGAAATTAATTTCGAGCATTAAAAAAAAAGAGCTATAAAAAGATCAAACAAATAAATAAAATCTTCAGATATGTGCAGAAAATATAGCAACTTACCTATAATTTAAGTTTGCTGAGTGGGTCACTGGTTCTCTCCGTGTGAATGCTATTTCAATAATGGCAATAGATGCTCGTGAAATAATAGACATTCCTTAATACTATATACATCATGAGATTTCAAACAAAAATAGCACCGTAGCATCGTAAATAATAACCATATTCAAACGGCCATAACATCTGTCAGAAAAATCGGATTATATGAACTTCGATTTATTCATTAATTTCGGTAAGCACATTCATAAAGTCGTAACGATATTTTAATGTTGTGATTTAAGAACATAAAGGTGAGACTTTGGGAGTAAATAATGAGACAGATTAGTGTCCTATGGCTAAATGTCAGGTAAACAACATACTTCTGCATCTCATTCATAAATCCTCACGGTATTAGAATGACCTCCGAGAGTAAGTGACCTATATAATCAAGCTTGATGTTGCATTTGTGTGACAGAAATTATATTATTGACTACGTATTTTTTATTTATATTTAACAAATAGTAATTGAAATAAATATTAAAAATGATTTTACGGAAGTGCCTTATTGGCATAAACATATAAAATAATAATAATAATAATAACAAATAGAGGAAAAGTTTGAAAACATCGTTGTATTAAAGTAAAAGCACTTTTAATAAGATTGAAGAAAATTGATCATGGAAAGAACACAAGCCGAAACCTGAGAGTAGACGAAAACAATTCTACCGAAAAGGAAGCATAGAGGTGCGTCGGTAAAGGTACTCTTTCAGCGAGCATGCGTCTATCACTTTAGTGGTGATTTTTGTCTTGAAGCAAAATATTAACCATACAGCAGTAGTTTGTCTGTTAGACATGCGAGATACGAAACAAAAAACTGTGAAATTTTAGAACTTCATAAATAATGTCAGAAAATGTAAAATAAAATAAAAACTGGCAGACAATATAACTCAGTACAGTTATGGGTTCATGCAACAGTTACAGAATGTAAGTACTGTAATAAACATTTCAGCATTTTTGTTAGCATGCAGGAATTCCAGTATGTAAAATCAATCTTTCCTTTCAATGATACTCCCTATCAAGCATGGATTTACTCAAGTAAGAACGGAAACGACCGTCAGAGTCATGTGAAGCTCGACTCTCCAGCAGTTGATATAGAATAGCGACAAATATTATTTCAAGTATACAAAAATAATGAATAAAAATGATACTCGACAATAATTAGACAACAATTGGAAAAAAAGTGATACAAAAGAAAATATATTTATAAAAAAGTAAGACTAGGGGTATACTGTAGACTAATAAACTAGTATCGTACGACATTATAAAAACTGACCCCCAGATGAACTTTATAAAAGTACATCATGTACACATTTATGTTTGTGATTTATTTATTTAATCTCTTTAATCAGTTTGTTGATTCTGAATCGAGGCCGAGTCTGTCCATTCTCCCAAGTCAGGGTTTTGAGTCCACTCTCGCTCCCTCAAACCCCTGATATCACTCATTCATATTTAGCGGGTATCGTCCAGCCAATTCCGATTGGTTGCTTCTCCAGGTGAGAAGCACCAATGAAAATTGATTTGACATAAAATGTCCGTAGAAAGGTACAATGACTTGAGTAACTGATAGTTGTAAGATGTCACAAATAAATCAATGTGGTCAAAAAATGATAACTGCTGATCCTGTTTAGAGTCTTTAGCAAAAAAAATGAGGTTATGTGTATATAGCCATTTTGTAAGTTATATCGAAGAGTTTCTATTACAAGTGATTTGATTGGATTTTGGATCCGGGTTAAATTTAGGTAACTCACTAGATGGCGCTGGACGATACCCGCTAAATATGAATGAATGATGTCAGGGGTTTGAGGGAGTGAGGGTGGATTCAAAACCCTGACTTGGGAGGATGGATTCTGTCAGAATTATGCAGTTCAAGCCACCATTAGCGTAACTACCAACAAAACCATTATACTATAGCTAGCAACAATTTAAGTGGTCAACGACTCTTAACCAATATCATGACCAGTCCAATTTTAACAACTGAAGAGGGTACAAATTCGTAGGAAAAGTGAGCACTTAAAGGTATACAGCAATACAAGCTGTGAAGCAAATGTCTCGTCAGTTAGCAATTTACCAAGGGTAAATATACTGCCTTTAAACCACAGGTACTTTGGGTCAGAATTTTTTGTAAAAAAAACAGAAAAAAAAGAGCGAAATCATGTGTTAGTGCACTTACACTATTCATTTGAAGTTTGTTTTCTAATATATGAGAGTTTTGTCCTATAAATCAGTGGACCCCCATATATCAGAAAACTGCATATGGATAGTTTAATTGCAATATTTGTTGTTGTAACACATGATTTCGTAGTTTTTTGTCTTCGAAAAAAAAAAAAAAAACGACCCCAAGTACCTGTGCTTTAAAGTAGTGTATAATATGAGTAAAGTAATATAATACTAGACTATGTTATGCCTCCGCGCTCCACGTGGACACAACTGTTAATACATTTTCTCAAAGTTTCATTTTAATTGCGCAAGCGCTTTTGAGTTATTAAGCAAAAACTTGTAACCCCCCATTTGTTATAAATAAACTTCTGTAACCCGAAAGTGCAAAAATTGAATTTTTCAAACCATTAAAGGGACTGTTTACTACTACATATTTAAATATACTTTCCCATAATTTCGTTTCAATTATTTAGAGCGTTATTAGTTATTGTGAGAAAAGTGAAAACTTCCCCTTTTTATGAATAAATTTCCGTAACTCAAAAAACGAAAAACTAGATTTAAAAAAAATAATTAAAGGGGGCTTTCCACTAACACTTTCTCAAAGATTTAAGTTAACTTGTGCAAGCGTTTTCAGTCATCTTGCAAATACGCCCGGGACGAACTGGGAAAAAATATACAAACGAACTACTTGTTGCGGGGCATAAACCGTGTGCATATACTTTTACACTATATGAAAACACTGGCTATTTTTAACGATGCGAGAGAAATTGTCAATGTTGACTTCCTCGTCGTCGAAGAACAAGATATTCATACCAAGTTCTCTTTTCGACATTTCTAATGTGCCCATTGCGGAGTCTACCATATCTCCACCGAATTCAAGGTCCTTTAAATGTCGATCGTAGGTCTCAAATGTGCTCACGGCGGAGTCTTCAGTATCTCCATCCACTTCAAGGTCATTTAATTGCCGATCGTCGGTCGAATATGTTCTACTTTCACGGTATAGGTCTAGGAAGGTCTCCGCCTTGTCATATCCACATATAATTATGTTTCCTTTCCGAGTATACTTATCCGGAACAACTTGGATTTGATCCGACGGTTCTGTAAATAGATCCTCCAAGTCAAGTCTGCCGACTTCTATCAAAAGAGTTTCTAAATTCATTTTAGACGGTCTTATTGCGCTGATTATGAACAACTGACAGTGTTTCTCAGATTTCCATTTCTGGAGGACGTTTTTACTCACTCCAGGTTTTAAACTTCGGTTTGCAATATCATACTGCTTCAGTGTATTATCCCAATCAAAAACAATAGCAGCTGATGAAGGAACGGACACATTACTCATTTCTTTAACAGATATTTTGTCGATATTGCCAACGCGTTTGTCATCCATTTTAGGGTTTTGATTCAAATCCTTATAGCATCATCTCTGGTAACTGTTCATTGCATCTTTGCAGAAAGTTATCTGAAAATGAAAATTAATGTTTATTATAAGTTTAGTAAATGTTTTATTATTATTATTATTATTATTATTATTATTATAGTACAACGAAATGTTTCGCAGGGTACAGCTTTAAAAACTGCATGGGACAGGTACAGACACAACAGTTTGAATTCGGATTGTAATTAGTTATTTAACACAGCATATTTTTTGCGTTGGTATATAAAAAAACCCAAATATTTGGATGTCCTTGACCGACACTGTTTAAAACGTTTTGCATTGTATCGGAAGTGTTAGTAAATTAGTCATAATAGGAAAAAATATTACGATGGCAGCTTCACTTAGGTTTTTTCTTGGTACTTTTTCGATTCTTAAATCAACCAATTTGAATATTTAGTGAAGAAGTAATATATACTAAAACTACCCTAGTTTAGATGTTTGTTTGTTGGGGTTTAACGTCCGAGCAGCAATATTTCAGCTATATTCAGCCAATCCATAGTTTAGAAGTCATAACAAGTACTGAAAGGCAAAAACAAAAAACAAAAAAACCATAGTTTAGAAGTCATAACAAGTACTGAAAGGCAAAAAAAAAAAAAAAAAAAGATTTTATCTGAATCAATCGCCCCAGAGTCCTATAACCGCTTTTTGATTTACAGCGACGGATCCAGAGTGGGTGCAGGGTGCCGGCACCTCCTCTCACCTTTCATTGGAAAATTTGTCATTTTCATGTGCAAAATTGACAAAAAAGGCAAATAATGTTATAGGCTAAAAACCACTAATTCCACTTCCCATAGGCTTCTATGCTAATTTCACAATATTCAATGGCTTCTCTGGACTTTACCTTAACTTTAACCTGCAGATGACTATATATCAGCATGATTCTACATATGTCAGCTTACAATCCTCAGAATGGCATGTGGGGTTAGCAGACTTGCAGTGCAGTACTGGTCACCCGAAGTGAAGGGTCTATAAATAGCATGGGAAATCCCAGTGTTTTCACAAGATAGGGGTATATTTAGAAATCATTATGGAGATTAGGCTTCACATCACAAGAAGCAAAATGCACCTATAAAATGTACAGAAATGTTTTTCCTTTCAGAAACTGTTTAAATTTTTAAAATAAGATGAGAACTTTTTTCACAGCACTATGAGGAACAGGGGTAATTTCTGCGTAGGACTATTTTTGCCTACGTTCCAAATGCTCATTGGTTGAATTGGTGGTCTGTAACCTAAAGAGTCACTTTTTGTCTTAGAAAAAATAAATAACTATACAGGTATCTTCCTACACACATACTGAATGCATTTGCAAAGTTTCAGTGAAATGTGACAAGCACTTTTTTAAATATTTGATTTTTAAATATAGGGTAACCAAGTTGTGCGAGCAAAAAAGTGAAAATATTCTACCATACTGAAATGCATTAAATATTTGCAAAGAACTTTTTCTGACTTTTCAAATAAAAAATATCAATCACAACTTGTTTTTTAACAATATTAATGAAGAAATAGTTTTAAAAGTAATCATTTTCTGAGAAATTGGTCTATTTTTAAAAATTTATTTCTGACATGCCTCCCCCTTTTTCTTGATCACATGTCAAAAATCCTAAATCTTTAAATTTTCACAAAAGGTGATATATTTGTCTTTAAATTTGTAAATACAGTGTTTTCACATTAAAACATGACCAGTAAAGGGCACCTAAAGCAAAAAAAGTGCTCAATAATGGATTTTCCATGTTGCCATAGGGGAATGCTTATATGGCCTTAACCGCAGTAATGAAAGTGAGATTTTCCTCATTTCTAACCTAATTTTTGCTCAAATCTACACAAAACTTGATTTCAAGTGCTTATTACTACCATATTTAGGTAAATATAACCCTCAAAGTTTAATATTTGATATTTTTACTAAATTTTCTACACTTTTTACAAGATAGGACATAAAAATCAGCCAAAAAGACCAATTTTCCATAATTTGGACCTATAACTTAAAAAAATGCATATTTTGAAGGATTTTTATAGTGTATTCCTCTCATGGCAAAGTTAACAAGATCTTCAAGTAGTTTAAAGCTATTTCAAGAAACTTTTCATTTTGCCATGGCTTCATCTTCAGGCTAAAAACCACTAATTCCACTTCCCATAGGCTTCTATGCTAATTTCACAATATTCAATGGCTTCTCTGGACTTTACCTTAACTTTAACCTGCAGATGACTATATATCAGCATGATTCTACATATGTCAGCTCACAATCCTCAGAATGGCATGTGGGGTTAGCAGACTTGCAGTGCAGTACTGGTCACCCGAAGTGAAGGGTCTATAAATAGCATGGGAAATCCCAGTGTTTTCACAAGATAGGGGTATATTTAAAAATCATTATGGAGATTAGGCTTCACATCACAAGAAGCAAAATGCACCTATAAAATGTACAGAAATGTTTTTCCTTTCAGAAACTGTTTAAATTTTTAAAATAAGATGAGAACTTTTTTCACAGCACTATGAGGAACAGGGGTAATTTCTGCGTAGGACTATTTTTGCGTACGTTCCAAATGCTCATTGGTTGAATTGGTGGTCTGTAACCTATAGCATTTTGTGAGGAATCCCGGCTTACACCCCTCTTTTTCAAAGTGTCTAGTAACCAGGGGCGGATTCTAGCGGGGGCGTGGTGGGCGTGCCCCCTAAAATTTGCAAAGCATGGGTAGATTTAGGCCGTTTTAGGTTGAAACTTCAATTTATCACTAATTTTACCACAAAAGATATTTACATTGCACCTACTCTAGAAGAATATTTCAAAAATATAACCTCAAAACAATTTTTCCTCGCTCCGCTCGACGAAATTTTAACTGTGGGCCCCCTACTATAAAATCCTGGATCCGCCCCTGGTAACGGACGATCTGTACCAATAAAGGGTGCACTATATAGTTACATTAAGCTGCGCTGTTTCGCACACCAAGTTACCACCGTCAAATTTTGTAAAACTTATAATTAAAAGTTGAAATTTGGTGGATATATTGTTTAAACGTAGTTAAGCATTTATACATAGACAGATGTAATATATGTAATGGTAAACAGGTGTAATTTTAAGGAAGAATGGTATCCAGAACGTTTCAGTCCCCCGCCGTATTTGGTTCTCTCCTCAGCATCAGATGGCTGATTTTCAAAATACCTTATTTCGCACGAACTTTTGGAACTAAAATTGTGAATGAATGAATCAAAAAGGGTCTTATTATTATTTTTACCCTTTTTCCACCTACTGCATGCATACTTTCATCCTGTGGCAGTGTCTAAGTGACTGATATTTTATAAAACATAGTAATTGGCTGTTAGTTTTGGAAAGGCACCCCAGATTTGTACTAAAACTCAGTAATATTTTTTTCAGTATGTACCATGGCAACTGGATTTTACAACAATAATCACTAAATTACTTATAAATGACTTGAACCTCCACACGCCACGAATTTCAAAAATATGTACTTTTTTATGACATAACACTAGAAATTTCTATGAGGACTGCCTTAAAACAGCTTTATTTCAACAAAATGAGACCAAATTTTTAGAAATGACTTAACTGTATTGTACTACATTATGGCAAGTTTTTGGGAACCCTACATCTGAAAAAATAGGATTCTCACCATAGAAACCACAATTTCTTCTGTAGGTTAAGGTGCACTGAGTCAGAAAATGTAGTTTATGTCAAGAAATTTGTTTAGTGCAAATAAGTCCTTAGCACCAAATTTTATGAAGTTTCATTATGTCAAATGTGAGGTCATAGAAGATATTCTTGTATCTTCTTGCGATATGTGCTATTTTAAACACTTTTAAGTAAAAAATGTCACTTCTTTAGCTTATAATAAATAAAATGGATAACCGAACAAACTTTTTCTGTGCAAATAAGTTTTGCAATGCAGAAAAGAAAGTCAAAACAGGCCTTTTAGTACCCAGTCTTAAGCTTTGGGAAAACTCCATGATTTTCTATACTTTCATCCTCATATGCTATTTTTGGGGTATGAAAACCAATGATGAGGTAAAAAAACATCAAATAAATACTGTTTTCAGTGCCTGGAGTGTGAAAAAAATCTGTCTTAATGTGTTTTCTCATTTTTGCCATGTACACAGCCTTTTTCATTAAATGAATGCATGTAGTAGAACACAAGGCAGAATTATTCCCAATCTGGGGGAGCAGACCAAGTATTAGATTTGCTCTAGAATCAGTATCCTATGTTCAATTTTAACAAATCTGGTATTTTTTAATTCCATACAAATAGAGCTTCCCAAAAGTCACAAGACATACACCACTTAAAAAGTCCCCTTCTCCTTAAGAGTGCACTATACAGTTACATTAAGGCACACTGTTTCGCACACCCCATCAAATTTTGTATAACTTATAATTAAAAGTTGAAATTTGGTGGATATATTGTTTAAATGTAGTTAAGCATTTTTACATAAACAGATGTAAGATATGTAATGGTAAACAGGTGTAATTTTAAGGAAGAATGGTATCCAGAACGTTTCAGTCCCCCGCCATTTTTGGTTCTCTCCTCAGCATCAGATGGCTGATTTTCAAAATACCTTATTTCGCATGAACTTTTGGAACTAAAATTGTGAATGAATGAATCAAAAAGGGTCTTATTATTATTTTTACCCTTTTTCCACCTACTGCATGCATGCTTTCATCCTGTGGTAGTGTCTAAGTAACTGATATTTTACAAAACATAGTAATTGGCTGTTAGTTTTGGAAAGGCACCTTTGATTTGTACTAAAACTAAGTAATATTTTTTTTCAGTATGTTACCATGGCTACTGGATTTCACAACAATAATCACTAAATTACTTATAAATGACATGAACCTCCACACGCCACGAATTTCAAAAATATGCACTTTTTTATGACAAAACACTAAAAATTTCTGTGCAGACTACCTTAAAACAGCTTTATTTCAATAAAATGAGACAAAATTTGCAGAAATGACCTAACGGTATTGTACTACCTAATTAATACATTATAATCCATGCATCGATTACATGTTACAATACGGATATTTTTCAATGATATTCCGTCAACGCGCTGAATTTAAAATTCATGCTAAATATAGAGATAGTGTTTACAACAACCAATTCAACGAACTACTACTCAGTTTGGTATGTAAATTTATTGATACAAGCCCTTACCCCAAACGTTTATCTATAAAATTTTGTTGTGTTGGCTGTGGACAACGGCTTTCTACAGTTTATGTAGCCTGGAAAGGGAGATAACTAATTCAAATGACGAGTCCTGTCGTTTCCCTTTTGGTTATACTGGACCTTCTAAAATACGTCCGTAGTATGTTGAGAAAGAAAAATGCACCCGTAGATTATATTTGTCAAAACCTCATATGGGGTAGGCATTGTCTAAATCAGCGAGCATCGTGAGCTTTACCATACATGTGCCGTCTGTGCGAGACTCGTAAAAATAAATACTTTACATTTTTCATCCCTTAAGGGCATCTCTAGCAACAACCATTTGTTCAGTTTTGGCCTGTCAGGTCAAACTGTACAGATACCGGAAATATTACAGTTCTCCACGGATGGTGGGAATATTTTACACATCATGTGACGTAAACAAAATTCTGACGACACCTGCAAATTCCAAACAAGAAAATGATTGCCTTTTTTATCTTAGAAAAGCTATGATTCCATTTTGATAATACAATCGGAAAACACGTGGATACACGTACGTACATCCACGTGTTTCCCGATGTTTTTATAAACATAACATTCACTTCTTTAAGTAGGTAAAACAAATTAGAAAAGACTTGAAAACTATTGAAACCGTATTGGGATCCACAAACACACATGGATGATTTAGGGTTCTTTTATTGATAAGGCAGATTGGAATCTCTCAAATAGATGAAAAGGTCAGGTTAATTGTCTGGTACAATACAGTATGACACATATAAAACCTCAAATACAAGTTCCAGAAACTCAGCAATACAACTAAACTTCCAAAGTAGATTTATGTTGAAATACTAGGCAGAAACTATAGACTAAGTTATAAAAAAATCTCAAGGAAATCAATATGTCTGCCATCCAGCTCAGCAAACTCAAAGAGAATAATACTCACATTCCAAAGGAAAAGAGAAATTTAAAGTACATGTGACCTGAATAGACCAATAAATAAAAGAGAAATAAAGAGTTCTATAAATAGCTCATCAGCTGATAGGTAAATCCATCAGTCAAAGTGAATGATTATTAATTACACTGATGCAAGTAACAACATGTATACATTTTAATATAAATGTGAGTAAGTTTTAATAAACATATAAACCATTCGTTTATTAATCTCAAATCATATATCATATAATAAATAAAATACAATACAAAAATATATAGAAAGAGTAACATTAAATGAATATTATATCCACAGTCAATTCCTGGTTAAATTCCACTCTGCCACACTATCAGAAAAGATGAATTCATTTTTACTGAAACGTAATCTTAACCTATATTTTTTTTATTTGTTTGATTGAAGGAAGTGATGAATTTTCTCCGTAAGGACAGTCACTTTTCGTTACTTCCGGGACATGACTTTTATTCGTTAGTATATGGGGAACCTTACGGGAAATTACGGGAAAGTACACGTAATAACAGTAGAGCTCACACCGCTTGGCGGCGCTCGCTATTTAAGGCGGATTAGGAGCGGGTGTTTCTTATGTTTGAAAAGTTGTTTAAAGATTATTTAGACAAAAAAGGAAATCATTGGACTCTGGTTAATCATTTTGTGGATTAGGATGCAGTTCCCTGTCCTTTCCCGGAACTTGTTCCCATTTTAAAAATGCCAGTGTATCAAAGTTCCGACTGAATTCTTAAAATGTTAGGCGTGATATGCATGTGTTCATCGTCGTTAACTATTTTTAAAATATCTTCTCCTTTAGCTGACACTACTGGACCATTTGAAGGCAAACTTAGTATAAGTGTTCCTCGGGGTATTCTACCTTGAACTGGTGTGTGGATTTTTATCTGTTGAAAAATATGGCCGCTGTTACTAAAAATAGGCCAGATGGTCTGTCTTCACCTCTTTTAAATTATTTCAAAAACCGTCACAAAGGGTACATGTATCTTCTCTCGGCAAATTTAAAGTAAATCTTACGACCCTTTTAAGAGTTATTTCCAATTTAATGTCATTCTTACATTTTTTACATGTTCGCTTGTTAACTTGAAAAGACTATTAATAATAGCAGTTAGCTTAAAGGAAGTTAATTCTCCATCATAAAGAGGATATCGTTCAGCTATCATCAGTCAGAATTTTAGAAAAATTGGATGGCCTTATATGGAGTTATTGCCCCTTAAATTGCATATTGTTTTGAATCTTATTATTTATTTATTTGTTAAAATCTCTTCATCTGAAATAACTAAACCAAATGGAAACAAACATGGTGTTCATATTCTTTGCGTTATCCCGCATTGAACAGATGTGGGAATATTTCAACAGATGTGGGAATATTTCATCCGACATTCTTGACCGCTGTTCCAAAAAAAAAAAAAAAAATAGACTGAATGGTGTGGGAACAACATATGTTCGCCAATATTTCTAAAACCATTAGGTTTAGACAAATTACATCTGTAAAAGTGTTCAGCAAGATGAAATCTATCCATGGTGAAACTTCTGTGAAATACTTGTGACCCATGTAAAACTGATTGCCCATTTTTGACCTTTTTTTGGGGGGGTTATTTTTGTGTCTTAATTTCTTAAATCAGCGTCTCTGAAATACATTTTTATCAAACTTCGTAAACATGGCTCTGAGGCTAGTGCGATGATTTTTACCCGTTGACAATCACTGTCCAAGCAACAGTTTTTTTTAGATTAAAAGAAAAACGTTTGGTTTAGACCAATTCTGACCGGTTAAAGTATTTTTTTTTGTTTTCATCTCTCAGAAGTTTTGACCTCAATGCTCTTTACAAATGATCTAATGTTTGTGTTGCTCCAGTGGGTTGCTGGAATGTTAGTATAGGGGCCACTTATATTGAACTTTTTGTTCCAAATAGATGTAAAACGACTTCAATTCCCCAGTTGAGCGACTCAGGCTCTTTGAAGCCTCTAGTTGATAATAACATTGGTATGTACATGTATATGCACGTATGCACATTAGCGGATCCAGGGCTGAGAGGGGGACAAAAATGAACAAATAATTAGCCCGGAACATCCCTTTTTTCATGACTCCCCCTTTTCATAATCTCCAGGTGAACGAGTCGGCTCTAAATAGAATGACCCCAACAATAAGTGTCATTTGAAAATACACCCTTACTGAAGTATTATTAGATATGACACAAAACCGCTATCAAAACGTTCAAGATAGATACTTCCATCTCATAGTCACCTTCGGTAAGAGTGGTATATTGTTATTTGAGATGGGTTATTAGAACTGTAGTATGATATGCCTTGTGAGATAAAATTTGAAACGTTTAGCTTGTAGATTTGATCGTTTTCTTGTATACAATTTTTATATACTAATAGTCTAGTATCTAATGAAAGTCATGATGGTATAAATAGTTATACATGTAATAAGATTAAGTGCATCTGATTAATACGTATATAATATAATCTTACCATGAATCACTTAAAAGTACATGTATAAAACTGCCTTTAGAAAAGTTGCTGACGTTTAATAATTTGCCTATGTAAACATGTACGTCCAACCTGGCCGATGTTCATATAAATGTATGTGTCCAGCTATTACGGATATCGTGTACTCCTTTTTGACATTTCTAATTACGTGTACATGTAAATACAGCTACGTGTATGTAATATATTGTAATTTGTTTTCCTTTGTCAGTTCCGTTTTAACTAAGCATACATGATTCTCCGAGGTCATTTTGATGTAAAAGACTTACAGACTTACCAAAAACACATGGACAGTAATCGAAGTTTTTTTAATACATGTAGATCACGTGTCTTTCGCCGATCAACTTTAATCCTTAAACAGTAGATCAATTTGAAACTTACTTTTCTATACTTTTGTGTCTCTTTTCAGATCAGAATGTCGGACATAGAAACATCAGAACCGTTTTACACTGAGAAACGCGAGATGGAATGCCAGACAGAAAACATTGAGGCTTACTTTAACAACAATGTAACCGAAGACCAACAAGATGATTTATACGGACTTATTACTTTCCCTCCCGGAACATTTGATGGCGTTGGAGGAAATTCGGGTGAACACAACATAAACTCGAAAAAGGATGATTTCACGATTTCTTCAAAAACCTTGTTGCGTGCAACAAAAGTGATAACACCCAGAAAATTTATGGACCATACGTCACAAACTTTTGCCACAAGTATCCATACTGATCTGCAAAAAGACAAAGACCGGCCTTCTAGCGAGAATCATTGTATTAATACATCATCTTATACAAAGAAAGATTTAATCTCGAGGACGCCATTCTTAACTATAAATCGAGAAACACTTGCTTTACCGGAAAGTTCCAATATGATGACTTCAACTGAAAGATATTCCCAGTCTGTTAGGTGTCGTAAGGTTGATGGTTTAGCAAATCTATGTATAGCAGATATGAATCAAGCAAACCATTTGAACAATCAAGATTTTTCCAAAATAAGTTCTGTTGTTCCTGTAATACAGGAATCACAAGATAAACAAGTCCATCAGGCGTCAGACACAAATGGGCATATCAAAAAGTCTCCCAATGTGGACGAATTAACAATGAACACTCCACCAGTGAATACAATGCAGGAACTTCCAGGTGATGTAATTAACACAATTTTGAACTCAATACCGAATTCTTCTCAAACTCAATGTCCAATTAAAATTGTTAACCTTAACATTATCAAGGACAACCTAGTAGGTAGAAGCGGTTTCGATGAGAATTTAGAGGTCACCAAATCTCCAATAAAATTAATTGTAATGGACTCAGCAAAAGAGTTAAAGCTTGATTTTTCAAAGATTCCTCTTCCACTTCAGTCGGAAGTAATTTCTTCAGTTGAATCTGGTAGAAGAAATGATATTGATGTTAAATTAACCGAAATTCCAGACTCTCATAACGAGGCTAAGACGCCAGGTGAACTTAAAAAGGATTATCAAACAGTTGTTGCAGAGTCATGCCCTCTAAACCCTAATGAATACCATGAAATGCTTAAAGTAGCCAATAGGACCCGTCGTACCCAAAACGAACTGGCAAATGTAGAACAAATTAAGAAAAGATACAAATGCGATGTTTGTCCAGCCTCATTCACAAAAAGTTGTAACTTAAGCGCTCACAAGAGGACCCATACTAATGACAAACGATTCAAATGTGATGTATGTAAAAAGCGGTTTTATGTAGGAACAAAACTCCGCGCACACATGCGCATACACACGGATTCTAGACCCTTCACATGCGAGATATGTCATAAATCGTTTAGAGAATTAGGAGTATTGAAAAATCATCTACTTACGCACAGTGACAATAAGCCATTTGAATGTACCGTTTGTCAGAAGAGATTTAATCGAAAGAGTAAACTTGATATACATGTAAAGACCCACAGCAGTGACAAGATTTACAAGTGTGAGTTTTGTACTAAAGCATTCTCATTGATTCACTACTACAGACGGCATGTCAAAAGTCACGCTCCTACTAAAGAATTTGTTTGTCAGACTTGTAACAAAGGATTTCATTTGAAAGAGAGTTATAAATTCCACCTTCTCACCCACGATGAAACTAAGAAAAAGCGTTGTGACTTGTGTTTGAAGACGTTTATCAAAGAGATACAGCTCCGACAACACAAGTGCTCAGGGACTCCTGTGCAGTCGACCATTTTCAATTGTGAGAAATGTGGTGAAACATACACGACTATGTCACGCCTTCGTTTGCATATGAAAGAACACGAGGGAGGTAAAGTTTTCAAATGTGACTTGTGCCATAAAGGATTTCTTCAAATGTGCATGCTGAAACGCCATATGGTAGTCCACACGGTGCGGAAGCCTTTCAAATGTAAGCTTTGTAACAATGAATTTGGTTGGCTGTCTAGCGTTCGCGCGCATATTGTACGTGCTCATCACAAGGGTGTCGTCGGTGATCAGTTCATTGATACAACATCAACCTCAACTGGTCATCAGGCTGTTTTTAACTGCCCTATATGTAAAGAAGATATAGTAGAGGCCGACATGGATTCACACGAGCTTGTTCATAGGGACACCCCGACTACCCAGAAAATTGACCCTGTAATAAGTATAGACAAAACTTCACAAAACCATCATGTCAGTTTTCCAGTTGATGCTGTAGAACCTGAGGTCACAAGTACCCTACAGCCACTAACTAGTTCCAAAGATAAAACTTCAGGTGTACCAGTGATGATACAGGTAGAAAATCAAGTTTTCGCTACACATACGCCTGATGGCGCTGAAGACAAGTTCCAGTGCGAAATATGCCGTAGGGTCGTAGAAATGTCAGAGAAAGCGGAACACGATCGGCTTCATATACAGTATCCATATACGTGTTCGTTTTGTTACATGAACTTCGAATCGGAAGTGTTTCTGGTGAATCACATACAAATTCATAATGGAGATAAACCGCATAGATGTAACAAATGTGGAGAGAATTTTGCCAATTTACATCAGTTGGCGGTTCATAGACAAGATCATGAGTTGGAGGAGAAAAAGCCACATAAGTGTGTTGAATGTGGAAGACGGTTCCGTCAGAAGTCTGATCTGAATCAACACATGCGTACACATACCGGGGAAAAACCATTCAAGTGTGATGAATGTCCAGAAAAGTTCGCTAGAAACGATTATCTGAAGCGGCACAGATTGAGATGCCATCGTAAGGAAGAGATGTTAAAATGTCAGCATTGTCCAAGAAAGTGCCACGATTCGTATCAATTGAATCGACACATAAAATATTCACATATGCCAAAACCGTTCTCTTGTACCATGTGTAACAAGAAGTTTGTTCATCAGTATGAACTCACTACGCATACTAAAAGCCATAACGAAACAAAGCCGTTTATATGCAAGTGTTGTTCTAAAGGCTTCCAAAAACGAAAACTTTTGAATAAACACTTAAAGAAAGAGCATCCTGATATAGAATCTCGAAAAGATGTAGTTAGCAAGTATATTTCATACAAAGAATCGTCTGACATTGGTGATACAGACGTTGACTTAAATTTTTTCTTACTTCCGGGGGATAATCAGCTGTCATCCAATGGACAAAATGATACATTGCAGTTTGAATTAGAAAGCCATAAACAAAATGTTGAGGCAAGTATCGTAGAAGTTCCAAAAGATACATGTAAGGATACTGATAACGTTACTTGTAACACTTAAGGACAACTATTTTTCAAACAAAGAGCCACCGAAAAGACTGTTCACAACCTGAACACGGACTTTCACATTACAGAACTGTGAACTAGACACTGGAATATTTAAAAAAAATACAGCTATCGATAGACGATGTCGATGAAGGATGAAATTCAGCATTTGAGATATAAACAAATAAAATATTGTTATGTTAAATTTTCATGTTTCGTCCATATGTGCAGGAAAAGTGTCATTTAAAGCATAGAATTTATTATCTGAATGTGATCCATATGTCTAACTACAGGATTACGAGTACACTAACAATGAAATATTGCTGCTCGGACGTTAAACCCCAACAAACAAACAAAACAAACAATGTAAGAACACTCATTTTCATCTGATTGATAGATAAACGAAGCATAGGAAATGAAGGCTGTAAAAATATGCTTAACAAACCTATTATAAAAGCAATTTAACAACCAGGGAAGTATTACTTAATCTTACCAAGTTTATGCCCAGGTTTATGATTTCAATATGATAGAAATAGAACTCTCAATATACCCATTTCTGTACACATTGTGGAAGACATTTTAACTTTCATTGGGATGTTTTTAATTTTGAAAGTAACAGTAATGTGCTGTAAGGAAAACTGTCATAAAATTACGACCAAATGTACAGACTGTGTTAAAATAATAAAATGACCCCAATTTTTTTTACTGATGTGTGTGAATTTTTAGGGCTCATCATATGAAAGAGTAATCAAGGGAACCAAGGTTATAGAGGTAATCAAAAGAATGTAATCCAGGGACAAAGACCAGACTTGGAAAACAGACATACACAACAAAGAACATAAAGTAACTAAAATCATACATACAAAGTAACAAAAGTAAATGAGGAACTCGGACTCCACTAAAAACTGGGAGCATGGACCAGGTGCATCGGTAGGGTAAGCGTCCTCTGCTTTTCTAGAAACACCCGCCGAGTTGCTCATAAAAAGTCAAGTCCGGGGTAGACAAACGAGGAAAGGAAAACTATGACCCGTTGAATAAATCAGTTTTCATGGTGCTGATGGATACACCATAACGATCCACGAATTCATGATGACGACCATAAAACTTCTGTAGTGATGACTTCAATCTTGTAGCAACATACACCTGTTCCAGAAGCCTATTTGTTAGAGTTCTAGCGCGATACAAAAAGTCTGCGTAGTTTCGGCAAGCTCTGGCATAACGTACGAGTTGTGATATGAACACTCCATACGCAGGAGCCGAAGGGATGTTGCCACAGATGAAAGGAAAGTTGACAATTCTGAATGAAAAGTCATCACGTTTGTCTTAAAGTTTGGTCAATAGTTTTCCTTTACCATCGATTTCTAAGTGTAGGTCAAGATATGAGGCTGACTTCACAGTGTCTGTAGTATCTTTTATCTCAAGTTCTTTTGGGTAGATGCGATGTATCAAATCCCCGAAATTAGGATTGTTTAAAGATAACATGTCATCTTTATAGCGGAAACTGAGATTGAAGGATCCAGCCAAACAATATTCTTTCTTTCTGATCATATGAACTACATGTATGACTAAGTCATGACATCAAATAACAATGTACATTGTAGTCCACAAGACAATATTGCTGAGATCGATAGTACGAAAAAAAAAAGACAAATTGTTCAAGCAGTTACCAAAGGGAACCAAGATTGAGCAGACATCATTATAGCAAGTGATCTCTTGAACAGACATCAAAATAGTAAGTGATCTCTTGAGCAGACAACAAAATAGTAGTGATCTCTAAGTGTAAGTCGAGATGAAGGTGACGTCATAGTGTCTGTATAGTGTATAGATGACTTATCATCTTGACACAATCCTACTTCCGGGGAATTTATACATTGCATCTACCCAAAGAACTTGAAATAAAAATTGTATGGCAGAAACTTGAGATCAAAGAATCTGGTTTACGATGTTTCTTCTTTTGGATCAGATCAGCTATAAAGCCAGCCTCATAAGGATGAAGGAATAAGTCAGCTTGTAGCGGAGCACAATTTGTTCCCATTGGAACGTGGACCATTTATTGAAAAAACTTGTCCACCAAAGTGGACAAAATATTGTCCCAGACACTTTATATTAAATACACTCCCTGGTTGTCAATAAAACAAATTAAGCATTTTGATAAAATTTTATTTGTATATTAAGAAGATGATTTGAAATTTTTTTAAAGGATGAGGAAATTCTACCAAGTGCAACGTATCTGTATCTAGGTGTACTGTCTTTTCTGGAGTAACAAGGGTGTGTGGTGATCATGAGTTTTGGATTTTAAGTGAGTATAGGGAATTAAATGGAAATGTTACCACTTCCGAGTGTCATGTTTAATCATCATCAGTCTTAAGGTTTTCTAACAGAGAAGAGGGAGAAGACATTATCAACTAGAAAAACTGAGAAATGCTTACTAGGTAATACCCCCTTCCCAGACACAATAAACAAAACCCCAGAAGTCCTTCAGATTTATTTAAGTTTCAGTTCAGAAAAAAAATGTGCATTGAATCTGGGAACAGATTGAAAGAACAATGGACATACAATCATGCTAATTATTTACCTACTTTTATGTGGGGGAATAATATTATAGGATTAAATTAAAAAAACCATCAAACAGAAAACAAAGTTTTTATTATGAAATAAAAGACTGATTTTACCAGTTACATAATGAAATAAAAGACTGATTTTACCAGTAATTAAAATAACTTCACTATGAACAAATAATACATACATGTACAATGCAGGAATGTACAGAATCGAATTAAAATATAATTTATCAAAGTGATGTTATATAAAATATTTCTAATAAGAAATACAACAGGAACGAATCGCATTGTAAAATTCTAGATGAACACACTTAATATCACAACCATTGCCTTGAAACAGGCATTTTTCAATAAATCACTGAATAATAAAAACAAAACAATTATTAGCAGAATCTCTGTACATACTATTTGAAAGTAGTTTTATTCATGTGTATCAGTTATTAGGTCAAAATTCTGAATGTAAATACAGTTAAGAATATGTACATCCATCGTATCTTTAAAAATATCATATACATTGTATTTGGATTTCAATTTATGGTTTGATCAAACAGTAACATCAAAGATAATTGAAACAAGACAAATACATGTCTGGACCTGCACCACCATCATATATTTGTCAGCAAATAAGTGTCTTAATTATAGAGGGACAGACGGAGTGGGGTAGCTACTAGACCGGCTGTCAGTATTGGTGATGCAGTGTGGAGGTACCGTTCCCAACATAAAGTGACAAAAACGGCTAAGTTCAACTTTCACAAAATGTACTAAAATATCTCTATAGTAAGAGGTGCACATCTTCAGCATGTATATAATCACTATGCAAAGTTTGAATAATATTGCTAAAATACTTTTCAAGTTACAGATAAAACAAAGTGAGTACCCATTAATGTTCCAGATTGACACTGTTGTAACACAGGTTAAAACATGAGCATTACTGTATTTTCACAGTACTAAAATTTAGTTCAGTAAAATATTTATAGATATTAATTGTCGTACATTACCAAAATGGGGCAAAATAAAATAGATATAAAATTAACAATTGAACATGACATATGTAAGTCTATCTAACCCTACTGTGTATTAGTCAAACATACTGGGCCAATCAAACAGATTCTACATTGAAATAGTATAACATGCTAAGCCAATCAAACAGATCCTACTATGAAATAGTACAACATGCTGAGCCAATCAAACAAACCCTACATTGAAATAGTCCAACACGCTAAGCCAATCAAACAGACCCTACATTGAAATAGTCCAACATTCTAAACCAATCAAACAGACCCTACATTGTATTAGTCCAACACATCAAACAAGAAAATATTAAATGTACAAAAGCACTTTCTGAAATAAAAACTACATCACAAAAGGAATGCATTGTTGACTTCACAGCTAGATTAATACTTGGATGAACTAAAAGAGTATATATAAAAATATAAAAATAAAACACTATTGAATATCACAGACAGTTTACATCACAGATGGGAGGAGACAGTCATGGATGGATGTTTATATGACTAGTATTAGAGTAATTTTAAAGCTCAACACAAAATTATTTTTCGAAGTCAACGTATTCTTGATCAAACAGTAACGTCTCAGGATTTTCTAAAATTAATGGAAAGCATGTGTATATAGACATCACATATACACATGCTTTCCATTAATTTTAAAGAGACAAATTTCCCAAATGATAAATACACACCATAATGGACCTTGACCTATGTTGTATCATTCATATCATTGTGTTCATACATTCAAGTTCAAACAGATTTGGAAAGTAATTCTTCAATTATCATCCTAAATCAAAAGTGTAACCAGTGGCATGAGGATCACACCTGAGCCATCATGGAGGTTAAAAATGAAGGTGAAAGTTTTTTCTATAAAAACTATACTTAAGTAAAGTGTGTTTTTGCTTAATATACAAATAGAAAATAACGCATCAAATAAAAAAATATGACATCAAAATGGAAAATGGATAAATGTTTCATAAGAAAACCACAAAAAACAAAGTATAAAAATCACAAATATTCCTGAGACAGTTAAGTAACCTTAATCCTAAGAGATTAAGTAGAAATCTATATAAAACAGGAGGTGATTCATGCATGTTAAAAATCACCAAATTACAGACCACAATGTAAACAGTGTTGGTTGTGTAAACACCCCTCCGTGCGAGACCTGATAGGGTAGACTAAGACGTTAAAAATCCCCTCAGTCAGTCAGTTGTATAAACACCCCTCCGTGCGAGACCTGATAGGGTAGACTAAGACGTTAAAAACCCCCTCAGTCAGTTAGTTGCGTAAACACCCCTCTGTGCGAGACCTGATAGGGTGGACTAAGACGTTAAAAACCACCTCAGTATATTTCTGAAATGAAAAATTTATGGATTGTGTATGAAATTGGCACCTTGAAGAACTCTTTCTTGATTTTGTTTGATTTGGTTGATTTTAATGGAAAATGAATTTATGATTTTCTCAAAAATACTGATCTTAATTCAATATTAACTATTATTACGTAAAAATATAGCATATGTAAACTAAATAAGTACCATTTGTTTGGTGGTTTCTCTACACCATGAATCACCTCTACCATAATCAGCATCTGAATTTTATATGCACTTGTACTTAAACCGACAGTGCTACAGTAAATACATGTACATAGGCACGTATCTATATAGTACTAATAGTATCAGTTTGTCATACTATATTCTTGTGATGTCCTCAAATTCTGCATTTTCTAATACATTTTAGGCATAAAATTTAAAAAATAAGCATTCACACAAAATGACACTGCGTTCAAACTGTCTTTGTCTCATCAAAATTTTTTTCTAACATCTCAAAAAACATGAACTAAAAGTTTTTTTCTTCGATAATACATTTTAGGTGAAATGAATATGAAATGCATATGACAACTTGATGGAACAATAATTTCAAACATTTTCAATTTGATTTTAAGGTGCAAGTGAACCCAACATATCACTGGTAATTAGTTTCAAAATATATTTCCAATTTTTTTTCAACAAGAGTATAATATAATTCATACATGATTTCATTATTTACAAAATAAAAACTTTAAATACATATTTCAGTATAAAGAAGACATGATGTCTTCACATTTCTTTAACAAAATAAACTAAAATATGTGTACATCATCAAGTACAACAGATTTTACACTCACAACTTGTTTGTACAATTTGCCACTGTGACATCATCAAGTACAACTGACTTTACACTCAGGCCTTGTTTGTACAATTTGCCATTGTGATGTCATCAAGTACAACTGACTTTACACTCAGGCCTTGTTTGTACAATTCTCCACTGTGACATCATCAACTACAACAGACTTTACACTCAGGCCTTGTTTGTACAATTTGCCACTGTGACATCATCAACTACAACAGACTTTACACTCAGGCCTTGTTTGTACAATTTGCCACTGTGACATCATCAACTACAACAGACTTTACACTCAGGCCTTGTTTGTACAATTTGCCACTGTGACATCATCAACTACAACAGACTTTACACTCAGGCCTTGTTTGTACAATTTGCCAATGTGACATCATCAACTACAACAGACTTTACACTCAGGCCTTGTTTGTACAATCTGCCACTGTGACATCATCAACTACAACAGACTTTACACTCAGGCCTTGTTTGTACAATTTGCCACTGTGACATCATCAACTACAACAGACTTTACACTCAGGCCTTGTTTGTACAATCTGCCACTGTGACATCATCAACTACAACAGACTTTACACTCAGGCCTTGTTTGTACAATCTGCCACTGTGACATCATCAAGTACTGCAGATTTTACACTCAGGCCTTGTTTGTACAATTTGCCACTGTGACATCATCAACTACAACATACTATACACTCAAGCCTTGTTTGTACAATTCGCCACTGTGACATCATCAACTACAACAGACTTTACACTCAGGCCTTGCTTGTACAATTCGCCACTGTGACATCATCAAGTACTGCAGATTTTACACTCAGGCCTTGTTTGTACAATTCGCCACTGTGACATCATCAAGTACTGCAGATATTACACTCAGGCCTTGCTTGTACAATTCGCCACTGTGACATCATCAAGTACTGCAGATTTTACACTCAGGCCTTGTTTGTACAATTCGCCACTGTGACATCATCAAGTACAACTGACTTTACACTCAGGCCTTGTTTGTACAATTCGCCACTGTGACATCATCAAGTACTGCAGATTTTACACTCAGGCCTTGTTTGTACAATTCACCACTGTGACATCATCAAGTACTGCAGATTTTACACTCAGGCCTTGTTTGTACAATTCGCCACTGTGACATCATCAAGTACTGCAGATTTTACACTCTACCTTTTGGTACATTACACCACTGTTAATAAGCCAAACTTAAGTAAATGCATCAATTATTGTACACAAACTGACCATTAAATATAAATATATGTTTTAGTATTTGTAGTTGAGTTTCAATTACTTTGAAGCATGAATAATTGGTACAATAAATAAATAAAAATTACATGTTAATACTTTTTAGTTCAATCAAAACCCCTATGACCACATAACTGAGAAGCATATCAAGTAAGATGGTAGAAATATAAAAAAATGTCACATTTTATCAGCATACTATAAGATGGAAAATGTAATAGCACACATAGCACTGAGTATTGAGATGACCTGTCTTTAAAAAGCAGCATCCAACTTATCAGCCACCTTTTTAACATAATATGCATGAGCTGCATGAAGGGTGAGACTGGCTGAGGCTGTTCTCCATGATACTGCATCCACTGTTTCACCAGCCTAAAAGTAAAATATAAAAACATGTACTTTCAAACAAAATAGTGAAAAAAAGGAATATGAAATGCATTCATCATATTTTCAGAAGTCAGTATCATTTAAAGCTATAATGAAGTATGTCCTTTACAATTTACTGCAGTATGATAAAAACTATGTCTAACCATTGTAATTTTTCAGAATATATCAGAACCATGACTAGCATAATCATTTTATAAAATACAAAGTTTCCAAAAATGACAATGTTGCCCACAACTGTAAGTAACCAAATGGAAATTTTTTTTGAAAGGTACCAAAATTAGTTAACAACTTCTGTGTCATGTGTTTGATATTTCATTCAAATTTTACTCCTTTTCAATTATTTTCAGACCAAAGCTTAGACATATTGTTAAGGAATACCGGTATTCATACAGTTCATTTGTATGGCATATTTACATACACATACATGTTTAATTGAATTATAGTAGTTGTAAACTTGTGTTAATTAAAAACGTTACATAGTTTTGTTTTTTGTTTTTTTATTTAACATTAATTTTATTATATCAAATGTTTCTACAGGTTTAGCCGTAAATAGTTGCAATACTGATCCAGTATAAAGTCAATCAATATTGTCATTTATACTATAGACCACAAAATATAAGAAATGTCTTTTAAAAAATTTTATGGGTATTAGTAATGATGTAAGCTCAACAATAATATTTACATTGAAAATAAGTATGAACTATGAACAAATAATAATCACGTCTGGTAAAACATACCATACATGTATTACCGGTACATGTAAATGCTACAAAGTCCCCTAAAATCTGGTTTCCTATTCATGTAATAATATTGCATGGAGATATGTAAAGTAAGTTAAGGAGGCAGATCTAGGGTAAGGGACATAACTCTTACAAATCATTGTAACGCTTGTATTAGGCATTTTACATCAATTTCATGTAAGCATCAAAAACACCTTGACTGATTTCATTCTGTTTCCAATGAAAGCTTGATAGGCTTTGGTGAAATTGAATATGATACAAACATATCACTGATTTCAAGGGTTATGTCCCTTACCCTAGGTCACCTCCTTAAATCCAAAAAAAAAATTACAACTACCTTTAACAAAACTTACAATAACTATAATTGATGATGTACATGTTACACAATATTATGTTTGCTTAGCATTATATATTATTATCAACCAACATATGACTTGTACAAATATTCTAATGGTATCTACTCATATGTAACATCTATTGATTCAGACTGACAACAAGTAGGTTAGATGAGAAGACAGGAAAAGGGGGTAAAGAGACCAATAATGTAGAGAAAGAGATTAAATAAGAAAAAACACATTCTCTAAGGCTTCATAATATGATGAAGATTAATTTTTGTATTAATCATAAATATATAGTAAAATATATGAGGCACTTGGTGTGAATTCTCCATCTGATTAAAGGACAGTAACTCAAAGGATTTTTATTATATTTCATAAGACTCAAAATGTAAATTCTTTTTTTTTTCTTTTCAACAATTTACTCTTTGCTCAAATTTGGAGTAATTTATGTTTTTTTTTTTTTTTTTTTTTCAAAATAATCCCCCCTCAGTACAATAATGGTTGGCGCCTTACTCAATCTATATAAAAGGTTATAGCGGTAATCAAAAGAATGCAATCCAGGGACAAAGACCAGACATGGAAAACAGACATACACAACAAAGAACATGAAGTAACTAAAATCATACATACAAAGTAACAAAAGCAAATGAGCAACTTGGACTCCACTAAAAACTGGGAGCATGGACCGGGTGCACCGGTAGGGTAAGCGTCCTCTGTTTTTCTAGAAACATCCGCCAAAATCACTAACCAAATCTGAAATCAATCCATCCACAGAAAGACGAAATTCACGACCGAATGATTGACAGATAAGGTTATTCATATATATACCTTACTTATTGGTGGTATAAAATAATGACTGACTGTCAAAATAGACATAGGTTTATGTGTGTTACTGGATACTGTTGGTAGGAAACGGAGGTAAATAATTGATAGCAGTATGGATATAAGATATAAGATTGAGATTTTATAGACACCTGAAGATAATACATTTATTTTCTCAGTAAAATATATACAGTCTACTTCCAAGTAAGTTATAGGTATAGCAAAGCTCCTATTACATCTTTTTTCATGCAGTGCATACACAACATCATAAGTATGTTATTATCCTTCTATTAATAGGGGAATAACTGTGTGAGATTTTTTTTTATTTCTATTATAAGTGTTCCTTAAGTTGTTTACATGTATGCAGTTGTAAAGTATTGGTTCTATATAAGGGACTAAAAGGGTGATAGCATGTACATTACATGTAGAATGATAGCATGCACATTACATGTAGAATCAATTTAAATGGTATATAAAAGTACTGTAAAAGTATCAATTCTCAGTGTGTCCTAATTTTTGCTATTTTCATGGTGGACAGAAAAGTGCAAAAAGTGATACCATAGAAATTGATTAATGACACTATCTAATGCTGACCACTTTTTTTTAAAACAGCAAAAATTGTTACCTGTGAATATATTCACTTGACAGAATCTGCAAAAATTAGCACTGGCTAAATTAATACGTTTACAGTATCTGCATTTAACTCTTTGTTATTATCACTTCTTAAGATCAGGAAATAAATACATGTATCATAATAGCATTAAGATTTAAACTACAAACTTTGTTAAAATTCAAATTCTCACATGACCTATAAATATACAACCTAATCAATTAAGCAGAATCATTATAAGTGTTAGTGGCATTTTTTCACTAAAGAGGACAAATCATAACTTAATTAATACTACATGTATTACAATAATTATATAATAAGGCTTCTAATATTTGTTATCATCAAGCGAAATGCTTTATGTTGCATTTTTTATCAGAACCTAAACTAAGCAAAGTTAAATTCCATGAGATGACAATACAGTGTGAGAATAAACATGCCAGGAGCTCCAGGAATTAATTTTGCACGTTCCAAGCATTTCATATGATACCCTAATTTCTTGTTCAGATTTCTCTGGTGCAACAATATGGTTACAGTAATCTGTCTACTTACTCTTAATCCACCTTGCTATAAATAATCACAGGTAAAGAGGTGAAAATTTGAACTTAATCAAAGGTATAACTAAAATACCTTGCTATATATAATCAAAGGTAAAAAAATTAAACAAATAATCACAGGTAAAGCTTTAATGCCTTGCAATAAACGATGACAGGTAAAGCCATAATGCCTGGCTATATTGTGTAAATAATATCAGGTGAATGCTAAAAGTAACTTTCTTTAAAAATCAAAGGGGAAAACTTAAAAATACCATGCTCAGTGATTGGGAAATGCAGTGGCCATGGACCATAAGCACATTAAAGTAAAAGGATTTTCATTAAAATTTCAAATATTTGAAAAAATATGCTGAAGTTAGCCCATTTCAAGAAATTCTTTTCAATCACTGCATGCTGTAAATAATTAAAGGCAACCAATTACTTTTCACACTTCATAATGGATGTAATGGTGACCCTAAATTGTTTTGCTTACTTAAATTAAATCCAAAGTAAAGCAATGGAAAATTAATTACATACATCGAAATCTGTCAAAACCAAATCATTGTTAGAGTTTAAAATTAGTTCAGTTTAGACAGGTGTTTAATTTACTAAGGTTCATTTTACAAAGGGACTTAAAAAATGTCTTGTTTAGACAGGTTTACAGATTCCTGTAAACATACTAATTTTCGCTATATTCACTGTGGACAGAAAACCGTGAAAAATAGTACATACGAATTGATTTTTAACACTTTATAACGCTAATCAGTTTTTTTTTAAACCGCAAATAGCAATACTTGTGAATATGCCACTTGACAGAATCCGTGAAAATTAATACATTTACAGTAATCCAAGTTTTTGACAAGTTTTACTGTACTAAACAAATCAGTTAAAGGTTCATAGCCTCTACACAGGTTCAATTGGATTCAAAACTTGTATGAATGGAAACTTAATTATTTTCCAGTAATATTATGGTTACTTTCTTCCACAGTATTCTGTTCTTTTTGTTGTTGCAGGAATGGAAGTTGTAACTTAGACAAAAAATTTGTCTAAGCATATAACAATATTCTTAATCTATTTTGATTTTTGAGTTATGAACAAAAAAAAACTAAATTTAAACACTTGCTTCATTCTACATATGAGAGGTGCCAAATGTAGAGTCTGAATTCAGTGGAAAATAAAGAATGATTTCAGACAAGGGGATTTTTTAAAATAATGATGACATGTACCTTAAGAAGAGTACTGTGGAAGTATCATGGGTATCAATTTCATGGTTTCTGTGGGTAGGCCCTACCACCAAATTTAGTTCCCAATGAAAAGGAGTTTTCCATTGATGTGTATACCAAACCACTCAAAACCACGAATTAAAGAATCACGAACATGTGTTTCTTCCGTAATCCACAAAATTGGTATTCACATTTAAAGTACTCTCACAGTAGTTTCTGTACACATCATAGTCATTGACATTTATTGGATTTCCATCAAGGCCTAGGTTTCATGAAAAATTTAATTGTGAATTTGATAAAATCTTGAATTTCAAGCATCTGATTGGTTAAGATAGAGTTGAGGAAGCATTTGAGGAAAATCTCAATTTGAAAATATTTATGAAACTTAATTTTAAATACCAAGACAACAATATCATTTCATAGGTTAATTTGTTACTTACTCTAATTTCAAACGGGTACAAAACTTCTCCTGTGTCATCATGGTAATGATAAACATTGGTTTCTATCCAGGCATTGTCTGTGTTCCTTGGATCATCAGCATACCCCTGGTATATCTGGTAAACAGAAAAAAAAAGAAAATTAGCTTCATCTAATGCATTATGATTGTATGTTGTGTTTTTTATAAAGAAAGTAATTCAGTCAAACATTTTGTAGCAGACAGTAAATTTGGTCTTCGTTTCCTGAAAAATTGTGGTACAAAAAGTTACACTAAACACTATCATAGCATTTGGTTAGTCCATATTTCACCCATGGCCTCATTATAACAGAGCCATTCACCTTACCATGACCTTTTGTATCAATGATGTCATGATTTTGATGCTATATTTGCACTAGTGCAAATGGGAATTAACTGTACATCTACCTTTAATTGTTTACTGTGGTAAATATAATATCCCAATATGAAAAGAAATATATTCATGAATATATATTGGATTAGAGTGCTCCTATCTGCTGACTCACCAACTGCCCCTCTTCAAACATGATTTTTAATCTGTCTCTAATTTTGGACTTGTGGTTTTCGTCTTGCATCAAACTGCCGAGAGCCTCTTCTTTGAATTCAGCCTTCAAACATTCATATACATTCTGACCTGGTTCAACCATACCCTGTTAGGGAAAAAAGACAAAGTGATGTTCATTGACAATATGAAGGAAACTATAAACAGAACCAAAAATTTTAAAAACACAAAAAATGTGTTTAAAAAAAAAGACAAACTGTGGGAGATCTATTGAGAGTGGTGTATAATTCTCATTTTGTTCACAATCAATCAAACCATGAATTGAAATTCACAAGGTATAAACAATTTCCATTGAAAACCTTGTTACTTTCATGAAATCAAAAGTTTACAAATCCACGAACGAATGAAACTTAACTAACGACTAAAATTGTTCTTACAAAATATCTTATATGCATATGTATTATATAATACATATTGAGGGAGTAGGGAAACTTACTGTGTAATTCTAAACATAAAATTAAGGAGGTAGACCTAGGGTAAGGGATATAACTTTTGAAATCAGAGATATGTTTGTATCATATTCAATTTCACCAAAACCTTTCAAGCTTTCCTTTGACACAGAATTAAATCAGTCCAAGTTACCTTGATGCTTACATGAGATTGATGTCATATAGTGAATACAAATGTTCCAATGATTTGTAAGAGTTGTGTCCCTTACCTTAGGTCTACCTCCTTAAATAATAATAAAAGATAAAAAAACAACAAATCCCAAGCAATCTAATGGATGTGTTATATCTATAGGAGAGTTCGCCGATCTCATTAGTGATGTCATATTTACTAATTTGCATATCATTAAGTGTCAAACTGGTTGGCAAATAAACAACTAAGTAAACAATTGACAATTTCATGAAAAGAATCCCAATTTTCAAAACTATGTAACTTTGTTTTTTTATAACCAATTCTGGTAACGTAAAATGTTTCATTTAGATAAAATAATTCAAATTTTGTATGTGAATTTATAACTCTTTTACTTGAAAAGTAAATTTAAAATGATATTTATATGTAAACCTCTATTTTCATATAAAATTATTTAAAAATTTTATGCTCATACAATCTCCATGGATAAAAAGAGTTTTATTGACAGTTTAGAGAACCGAAAGAATTTTTCAATTACCTTAAATATTGAAAAAAAGTTATAATGATTTAAAGTTGATGCCCCATGCCACAAAACCAAATCACAGGTAAGTGATGACAACATGAAGAACTCTCCTATTCTTATCATAACCTATAACATATCATTCAACATTTATTCTGTAAATAATCAGTTCTAGTTTTATGTACATATATATATTCAAATCTTCCAAAGTAAGTTTTTAGTATCTGTTTTAATTATAGCCATTATGATTCAAACATACCCCAGGTAAGCTATTAAGTTTGTTGTCAGTTCTAATAATAGCAATGAATTCAAACTGGTATTTTCCATTCTTCTCCATCTTCTGTCCATTATTGTCCCTCTTCCATCTATAAAAAATAATTCACTTTTCATGGTATTCATCCTTTGCATTTTAAATTCAATTATTTTTAGTCTTTTGGCTCAAAACTACCATGCTTCATAAATTTGACTGTAAAAATATTACAGCCAGCTTCTTGCAGATATTTTCTATAAATTCTAATAAAAAGATTAAGAACTAACAATTCATCAAGACCTGTAATCTATAAAATGTACATCTCATTGCCTTAATCAAACAGTATCTTGTGTAAATTGATAGTACCAAGCATATTTGGACCCCATTTACTTACATGTTCTCTCCCCTTAATTTTGAAACATATATTGTCACTTAAGGGTTCTAGTGTGGTTTGGACACATCTCATACATAAACTGGAATCTACATAATGTCCATGAACATGCACTATTACTTATACAGTATGGTTTAGACCCATCTACTTAGTACTCTTCCAACCATACCTATACAGACCTAGTGGCTATATAATCCCCGTCATTATTCAGACCCCATCCATCCACCAGTCCTCTTCCAGCAATACTTAAACATACCTTGTGAAGTTGTGACTACTGTATATGGTTCTCAGCAAGATTTGGACTAAATCTACCAAAAAGTCCTCTTCCAACCATACATGTCCTGTGAATATGGGTCTCCAACACGATTTGGATGCAATCTAGCAAGCAGTGCCATCCTTACCATAAACATACCTTGTGACTACAGGGTCTGCTGCATGATTTGGACCCCATCTATTCAACAGCCCTTTTCCAACCATACCTAAAACATACCTTGTAACTGCAGGGTCTCCAGCATGATTTGGATCACATCTACCCAACAGTCCTCTTCCAACCATACCTAAAACATACCTTGTAACTACAGGGTCTGCAGCATAATTTGAACACCATCTATTCAACAGTCCTCTTCCAACCATACCTAAAACATACCTTGTAACTGCAGAGTCTGCAGCATGATTTGGACTCCATCTACCCAACAGTCCTTTTCCAACCATACCTAAAACATACCTTGTAAGCATAGGATTTCTAGCATGATTTGGACCCCATCCACCCAACAGCCCTCTTTCAACCTTACATAAAACATACCTTGTGACTATAGGGTCTCCAGCATGATTTGGACCCCACCTACCCAACAATCCTCTTCCAACCATACCAGTTCTACATATAGGATTCTGAGGTACTCCATCAATGACCTTATATTTTCCTAGATTACTGACACGATTGTAGCGACATAAATCATCATAGGCATTAAATTTCAATTTACCCTCTCTTGCCTCTGGTTTCCTACATAAAACAAACAAATATTATGAATTATTTTGATATAAAGGCAAAAATAAATGTAACAATGAATATCATGCAAATGAAACCTCCAGTAGTTTTGTATCATGACTATTCAATTTCTTAAGAGGCTTTTCACACCCTAACAGTGATATACTTTTAATAGTGTTTACAGCCATACAGAAGAGGATGTTATTACTTTGTTTTCATTCTTTGAATAAAACTAAAGCAAATTTCTCCAGGGAAATCTAAGACATATTTATGAAATCATACCCTTTTTATTATTATTTGTCAGAAGAAAACAAAAATCCATGAAAATTGGTGACCGATCCAAAATCAATATTCCACAGAAGTTCAAAAATCAACATTTATCCTCAGACACTTTCATGCTTTCAATATTTATTCTAAGACAACTTACAAATCTAGAAGGTTGATATGATCAGCCCAGTAGGGATGTTTTTTAACTAATGGTGATTCATAATAAATTGGTTTATACTGGGGCCAGGAAACCTAAAAAGGTAGAAATAAAATATATATTAATACACCAAACCTAAAAATCAATAAGTTTAACACTGAATGGCAATAATTATTACTTGCATTATAAAACATATTGCTAACTTGGGATTTTTCTCAATACAGCAAAAATTAAAAATTAAAAATAATTTATAACATTAATAATGTCTGATTTAGCAGTATAGGGACTTTGAAGAACAAAACTGACCTCAAATTTTGTCTTCCATCTAAGTAAGTCAATCACTTCTATTGCAACCTATCAAAACTTTTTTATAAAGACCATAATAGTTTAGCGCTTTACGTTTCTCACTTGTCGTGATCAACCTACTTACCGACCATGATGCCTTATCATCAGGGACAGCAAACTTCTTTATACTGGTGCCTGGATAGTTAACATTCCTAGATTTAGTCTGTGATTCTGCCTGCTGACTGACCATCTGTTGTAAGTACATGCTGTCCTGTATCTTCTTCTGTTGTAAATATTTCATTTCTATAACAGAATTATGAGTAGATATCTCAATAAAGATCTGTTTATACAAAATTATAACATTCCGTAATTTGGCAACAAAGCAATATATCTACACTTAATTTTCTTGAAGTTTGTGTGATTCTCTTTGCTTTATATAAGGATTTGCTATAGTACAGGATTTTTCTGTGATTATTGTTTCACAATCAGATCTAGCATGAGGGAAATGACATGATTTCAATGCTGAAAAATCTGTGAACCCTAAACTACAGGTCCCTGGAAACCTAAATGCTATCATACAGCTCATAACCACAGTGAAGTCTAATCTTTTGGTCACCACACCACAGAAATATAGATAGTACATACATACGTAAGCTCCCAGCAGCTCTGAATCGCTCACCTTGTTAAATCATGCCTTTCAAGGGCAAATTTAACAAGTTGTCAAACAATTTTTACTCAAGAAGACTTTGGTAGGACTTATCATAAGGATTATTTCAGCAATTGAAAGTTTCTTTCTATCTATCATAGTTTTCAAGATATTGGCTGAAAACTGTAAAAAAAAAAAATATCATTTTTTCACCTTTCAAGGGCAATAACTCTTACAAGGAGTCCTCTGACAACTTTGATCCCTCCAAGACTTTTGTAAGCCTTATAATAAGGATCATTTCAGCAACTGAAAGAATTTGGCTAAACCTAGCAGTTTTGGAGATATAATCTGCAAAAAACTACTGTCTGACCCCTATGTTATATTTTCAGTAATGGCGGCCATGCTTTTTTGACTGATAAAAAATCCCCACATCAGTTCTATGCAGGATATCCCGAGGAACATTCTTACCAAGTTCAGTTCCAATTGGTCAAGTAGTGTCAGAGGAGAAAAATTTTGAAAGAAATAACATTTAAAATAGCAAAAAAACTTAAAAAAAGGGCAATACAAGACTAAACAGATTAAAACGAACATTTGATCACAGATAGATATCATCATATTAAACACTTTCACCCCTGACAGGATTTGGCTAAACCTAACAGTTTTTGAGATATATGCTGAAAACTACAGCCTAACCCCATTGTTCTATTTTTAATAATGGCAGCCATGTTTTTTGACAGATAAAAAATACCCACATCAATTCTATGCAGGATACTCCAAGGAATATTCATACCGTTTGGTTTCAATTGGTCAAGTAGTGTCAGAGGAGAAGAGTTTTGAATAAAGAGCTGCGCATTATACGCCTGTTGCCCTTTTAACTTGTGCTTATGCTTTTAATGAATTTCTATGATCAATTAGAAATACTGTGAGCCCTGTCAAATACCCCCCAAAAAAAGTAAATAAAAAATGCAGAAAAAATTTGGCACTATCAAGGCTACCTCAATACATTTCTATCTTGTTCAAAACACACTTTTCTGAGAAGATTACCAAGTACCATTTATATTTATTATTCAATGACAAATGGTCCTTTTTCAACAATTTTTCAAATTAAAACTTCATAACATAAATGTAAAATTTGACATTTATACAAATTGGAAGGGAGCTTACTTCAATAGATATGAACAATACACCAAAGTTTCATAAAAAAACAGGTGAAAGTGTTGTTGAGTAATTGTGCAAAAACTTGAAAATCCCCCTTTTTTTAAGTAAAAAAATTCGTAACACGGAAACGGAAGATCTGAAATTTATAAAAATCAAAAGGGAGCTTACTTCTATAAATATGAACAATGCATCAAAGTTTCATAATAGTTGGTGAAAGTGTTTTTGAGTTATTGTCCAAAAACTGGAAAATCCCCCTTATTTTAAGTAAAAAAAAATCATAACACAGAAAAGAAAAATCTGAAATTTATAAAAAATTCAAAAGGGAGCTTACTTCCATAGATATGAACAAGTCACCAAAGTTTCATAAAAATTGGTGAAAGTACTTTTGAGTTATTGTCCAAAGTGTGGATGACGGACGGCATGACAGATGGATGGATGGACGGACAACGGTATACCATAATACGTCCCGTCTTAGACGGACGTATTAAAATTGTTAAAGATGATGACAACAGATGCCAAGTGATGGCAATAGCTCACATGGCCTTTGGCCATGTGAGCTGAAAACACCAAATTTTTTCAAGACATATGTAAAGCATATTTCTCACATGTCTTGGCCCACTGGAAAACTAGAAAAAAACATTCCTAATGTCAATTAATAAATTAATGATAAAATAAGAAGTGCATAAAAGCCACAAGGCAAACATATTTTATTTGATGTACTTCATATTTGAGAAGATATTTATATGCATCAAAATACATTTCATGTCATTAAAATGCACACAAAAAATTCATCTGTGTCTATAATTACAAAAATATATTTTTATATATGAGGTCCTAAACATATGTTAAAAAATGTTTTATTACATATGAACATACATGTATAAGTTGTAATTCTTTATGCGACATTGAATACTTTTTTCATGATAGTTACCTTCCTCCTTTCTCCTTGATAGTTCGGTAGGAGCAGGAACATCTACTGATTGCTTCCCCTTCTGTAAACTCTTGACTATCCATTGTACAGATTCACCCAAGGCCAGCATCTGTAGATACGAACAATCATCTACTATAAATGCAGCAATTTTTGTGGTGGGAAGAGTTATTTCCCCTACATTCAGGATCAAGAAATATCTGAAAATTTCCTACACATCAACAATTTTGTTAATGAAGGTGACCTTTGACTGGAATAGTTACCTCCATGTGAAAAATTATGTTTGTAACTTTAAATTGTGAATAAAACAAACAACATAATAATTTCTACATCCTATCATGTAGCATATACTGGTACTGATTCATTATATAGATTTAATTTGTGGCTCTAATTCTCTACTTAACATATATAATGGAAGTAAATTAATGAAGTTGTTTGGTGTTAATCATTATTTAGAATTATAAGAGCATATAAAAACCTCAAAAGTCTTTCAAAAACAATGAAGCACCGGTGGTCCTGTTTTGATCCTTTATTTACCTGATCCTCTAAAGTTCTCAGTCTTTTATCTAGCTGTGGAGGCATCTTAACAATAGGTTCTACCTTGTAGCTGGGTGTAACTTGTGGTGTCATGTGAGTTTCATGAGCCTGGTCCATTCTAGCCAGTAGTTTATCTAGCCTGTAAAGAAAGAGAAACCATTTATCACAATGAACTCAGTAATTATATACCAGTATTGCTCTTTAATTATTTATAACATACAGAACAATGCTGAATCAGGAAAATTAAAAATTCTAACCTTCAAGTTTTTATTAATGTTATTACAACCAGTTCACTTTTTTTCAAAATGATATAAATGCCAGCAATTTCAGAATTAATGATAATTGCTCTCCAAGTTTTATATTAAAAAACTTTCATTGCCACATACCATATTTTGGTGTGTATAATGGGCATATTTTTACATAGAAATAACTTCAAGAGCATGGGGCTGTGTATTATACATCAATATATAAGATTTAGCCAAGAAATATAAGATTTTTATAAGAGAAAAGAGATTACATAATGTAAATAAACAAACCATTAGTGAAATGTTACTAAAAGAAAGTTTATATAATCATCAAAGATATCTTTAAGTATCGAATTTTAAATCATATTGTCTTCAAATCAAATTTCTTAATAACATGTTTCAGACATAGGTTGTACAATATTTCTTTCTTATAAAACATGGTTAGAGATTAAAATGAAACAACTAAAAACTGAAAAGTAATTAAGTCCTTTTTTGTCAAACCCTCCTTATTGAATGCTCTTTGCAGCTGAAAATTATTACTTTGAAACTTATGTTGATTGTTTCTATCAATTATCTTTCTTTAAAGTATGCTTTCTAAAAAATGAACAAGAGGCTCCCAGGAGCCTGAATCGCTCATCTGGTTAAATTTTTGCCTTTTAAGGGCAATAACTCTAACAAGGAGTTGTCAGACAAATTACCAATTTTTACATGATGTGTAAGTGTTTTATGTTTTATCTTTCTACATTTATGCAGGAAATAGTTGACCAAGGTAAAGAAATTGACTGATCAAGTGCAAAATATTAATCTTTTGTCTTACAATATTCTACTGCAATCTATGTCTAAAAAAACTTTTTTTCATACGTTTTTTTAGACATAGATTGCACTGCGTACAATACATAAATGCGCATTATACACACCAAAATATGGTACCTTATAAACGCAAACATTTTGAGAGTATTGCATGAAATAGTATATACTGATAGTTCCTACCATCTACATATGTATAATGTGACCTTTTGAACTGACCTTTCATGAGTTAATTGGACCTTTTTATCTACAAGGTCTAACTCCCTCTCTTCCAGTCTCTGCTGGTAAGAATCAGCAATAACATTCTCCCATTGAACCAACTCTCTCTCATTGGGAAATCTTTTAACTGAAATTGGATTATATGCATTAAAGACAATACACAATATTTGTTTATCTTAGGAGCATGTCTCTCACCTTAGAGTAAAGGACATCCATACTATTAACCATGTGAGATTTCCTAACTTCTCTGTGTTGCTCTCTCAGTCGCGTTAGATTTTTAATGTCCAACTATTTTTTTTTTAAGTTTTATATATGTTGATGGAATAGAAATAAATGAAAAGTTATTAAGTGATTGTAGAAAATATTCATTACCTAGTAATAAGTTATAGAGTGGAAATTAAGCTTATTAGTAAAAATACATGACATTAGTATATCGAAATATCTCACCCTTTCCAAAACCATAAAAAAAAACCAAAAATTAATGCCCTTTAGTAGGTTTATTTAACTGAATTTTTAAATTAATGATTTATTTCAAAATTAAGCTGATTACATTATACATATAGATATTAATAAATAGGTATAATGTGAAGTTATTTAAATGAAATACATGTAGCAAAATACTTCTGTTCACCCCTCTATTTTTTTCTGACTTAATGTATATGGGTTATCTAACTTTTAAAAGACTTACATAAATCCGACTGGTGATAAGATGACTTACTTAAATCTGATTGATGATAAAAAGACTTACTTAAATCTGACTGCTGGTCAGACTGACAACATCCACAGCATGAACAACATTTTCGGATACATGCTCGTATCAACAAAAACACATGGCTAATTAGGATAAGAGGAGGAGGAAGTGGGGGTTTGGAGTAATATTCATAGATAAGTATGTATCTCTGGAAATTCCAATGCTGATCAGTTCTATCCTGAATCTTCTGGATTGTGTAACTGAAATCAAATGCGTATGGCAAAATAGACAAGAGGCTCCCAGGAGCCTGAATCGCTCACCTAGTTAAATTTTTTCCTTTCAAGGGCAATAACTCTAACAAGGAAATGTCAGACAATTTTGACTCCATTTGATTCATTGGACACATTTGTAAGCCTTATAATAAGAATCATTTCAGCAATTGAAAGCTATTGGCTGAACCTAATGGGTTTGAAGATGTATGCAAAAATCTGCTGCCTGACCCCTATGTTTTATTTTTAGAAATGGCAGCCATGTTTTTTCAGTGATCAAAAATCCAAACGGTCATTTTGTTAAGGATACCCTATAAAACAAAATGTCAACTATCATTGAATTCTGTATGGTAGTTTCTGAGAAGATTTTTTAAAATAATAACATCAAAATACATCCAAAAAGGGCAATAAATCCAACATGGGTTAACAAATTTTCATCAAAATTGAACCACAGATAGATCTCATCATGCTGAATCCTTTTACCCTGTCAGAATTTGGTTAAACCAAACCTAACTGTTTGGGAGATAAATTAAAAAAAACTGCTGTCTGACCCCTACGTTCTATTTTTAGTAACAGTGGCCATGTTTTTTAACAGATCAGAAATCCAAATGGTCATTTTGTTAGGGATACTCTATAAAAAAAATACCAACTTTCATTGAATTCTGTATAGTAGTTTCTGAGGAGAAGATTTCTTAAAATAATAACATCATAAACAGAAAAAAATTTCCAAAAAGGGCAATAACTCTAACATGGGTCAACAGATTTTCACCAGATTTTGACCACAGATAGATCTCATCATGCTGAATACTTTTACTTAGTCAAAATTTGGTTAAACCCAAACGTTTTGGAGATATATGCAAAAATCTGCTGTCTGACCCCTATGTTCTATTTTTAGTAACAACGGCCATGTTTTTTAACAGATCAAAAATCCAAACTACCATTTTGTGCAGGATACTCTAAGAAACAACCATCTTAAGTTTTATCCAAAGCCATTCCGTAGTTTCAGAGGAGAAGATGTTTGAAGAAATTGTTAAAGACAATGACAGACGACGATGACAACAGACGCCAAGTGATGGCAATAGCTCATGTGGCCTACGGTCAGGTGAGCCAAAGAAGAGGCATTTATTGTAATATCATAATGGTGCTTTAAATATTGAAAAAAGTTTTAAAACTCCAAATAACAAATTTATAAAAAAAAAATTGAAATCTGTCATATACGTCTATGCATTGTCTATACACCTGAAGCTTTCATTTTAATCTGATAAGTTACTTTGGAAATATATGCAATGCATAAGATGGACAGACAATTCAGACATATATATCGATCTGTACAGCCAGAAACATTTGTAGGTTCACATTGCACTATTTCTATGACACTGTGAAAGATAAAATATTGCCAAAATAGTCAAAATACAATCTTACAGCTGTACAAGCTTTTTCTACATCGCAAAATCTGTGAAATGTGATACACAACAAATTAAAATCTCAATTATGGTAAAATGGCAGAATTATTACTTGTGAAAATCATCTGCTTTCATTATCCTAATCATTTATGTAAAGTTTTAATTTTAGAAAAACCATCTTTTCTGATTGGTTGACATTTTTTAGTGTAACAATGCGTACACATAATTTTGACTTTTATGTCTATATCTTTAAATTCAAAATTTAAATCAAAATTACCTCAAGACAAGTAGTGCACAATAGAAAATTATGTGATACATAATTTATTTAGTGTGTACCACTCGACTAGACAGGTTTTAACCTTTACGATTACTTCTTAAACATTAATACTAACCTGAACATAGCAATGAGTAAATTGAGCAGTAGAATGTTGGCAAACAATACATAAATGCCCATAAGTATAGGTGTAGCATATCTTCCTACTTTGGTGGGACACTGTGGTAATGAGTTGGTAATCAATGTTTTATCAAAAGTACAGTCAGGTTCTTCCACTGAAATGTCAACATTTTATATAAGGCACACATGTTATAAGCTTCTGAAACAAGTGTAATAAAATGTGCTGGAATGATCAACTAAATATTGTGCACACCATCATCCCACAAAATTTGAACATTAACTGTCAAGTGATTACAGAGAAATTGCAGTAACAGACCCATGAAGGCCATTACTAGATTCCTCCCTCTTGTTGAAGCAGGGAACATCTATGTTACTTATTTTTACAAAGCTCTTGAGACATCATTCTGGCTTAAATATAGTAGGTTACTGTCATTAAATTACATAATCCAAATCCACTGTGCAGAGGGAATAATTGCTATTTAAAGCTTATACACCTCTGCCATATTCAGTACTAAAGCCCTCCTCTTTACACAAATAAGTGAAGTGCTCTGTTAACACCTATGTCAATATGTAATGAGTAGTGCTCAGCCTCATGCCCTGTGATTTATTTTAAACATCCAGTATAGCTTAATAACACATTGTAGAAGGTGATTTGACATAACCCCTGTTTATAGGACTATGAGAGGAAATTTAAGTCTCTACTCACATTCTATCTCATCCATAAAGAGTTCTCCGTACAAGTTCCAGTAACTCATCCTGAGTACTCTGAGTACAATATCTCCAGTCACCTCTGTGTTAGGATATAGGATTGAGTAAGATGCAATAGCATAGGATCCAACAAATACCATCAGGATTACCATGAAGTACGATAAATCATATAACTGAAATATAACATCAAAATATGTTCTTTGGAATATAAACCAGAGGCACACGTGTGCCTGTATCGCTCACCTGGTTTAATTACTTGCTAAATATTTCATATAATTTTGCGTAAATTTACAAGGAATTTTCCTTAGATGAAGATTTTCTTGCAATTTAAAGCATTGGTAAACAGGAATTATTGCATGGGACAGGTTGGAAAGGGGACATAATGCATAGTTTGCAACCCCAACATACTAAAATCCGGAACCAGGCCTTTAAAAATGCAGAAATTGCCATTGTTTTGCGGAATCCATGAAATTTCTGCAAAACACAGCGTTTCTTAGCCTCCAACATGATTACTTTGCTAAAAAACTAATCTTATTAAACTAGGCATTTCACATCCAGTTTTGTATGGAAATATATTTTACAAGGCACATAAATGCAAACAATGTCCATCAAATCTTAAGAATTATTTAAATAGACTGATTCATAAAGGATATAAATTCGACATTGTTGTCAGATCATTAAATCTTGTCTTTGTAGGAAAAAATATTGATACTCTTATTAGATCATTACATTATAACTTAATCATTCATATTTTAGCATTTTAGTCATTGCACAACTTCTTGCTAGACCAACATAGTCTATGATGTTGCAGTTCTAAATCCTTTGGAAGTTTTGTAACTGATATTTTTTGTGTTGGGAGGCTTGAAGATTTGTCATTCTTATTTGTGTCCTGAGCTTGCTTTCAGTAACTGCGAGCATTCATTGTTTATACCTCATTTGTTTGTCTTCTATGTTATTGTTAATAATTGTTGAGGTACTTTTCTAATGAATTGGATGTATTTCAGGTTGATTTTTACTGTGTGTCTAACTTTGTATTTATTTTAGCCTTTGACCGTATAGAGGGGGAGGGTTTGGATCCAACAAAACTAGTTTAACCCCGCTGCATATTGTTTGCGCCTGTCCCAAGGCAGGAAATATAGTCACTGGCATGTAGTTGTCTTTTTTTAAAACATTTTAGTTTCTTACCATAAATGATAAACTGATATAGTATTGAGGAAGGGCCGGACCTTTTTCGGGATGCTAGGATCAGAGGTTTTTAAGCTCAGGATTTCGGGATTTCTGAGAATTAAGCCCGGGATTTCGGGAAATAAATCCACCGGGAATCGGGATTTTAGCAGTTTTTAAGTTCCTTTGTTGTTCGGGATTTCGGGATTTAGTAAAAATAAAGTCGGGATTCCGGGATCAGACCCCCTCCAGTCCCCCTCAGTATTGTGTTCACTGATTTATCCACTTTGTTTTTATTGGGGCAATTTAGAGCTTGCTACATGGAGGAAATTTCCCACTTGTTGAAGATCATGTGGCGACATCAAGATGTATATTTTCTCGAGCGGAAACTTTGGTTAAGTTAAGATCCACAGTGGCAGCCATTTTGAAATGGCAAAAGAATCACAAGCTTTCATCTCCTCATGCCAACGATCATTTGTTTCCAGTTTTGTTTCATTTGGTCAAGCGGTTTCCGAGAAAAAGATTTTTACATGTTTTTCTCATAGGGTCCAATGTTAAAGTAAGATCCTCGGTGGCGGCCATTTTGAATTTCCGATTGGCACCAAAATCACAAACTTACATCCCTTCATAAAAGTGAACATTTGTGTCAAGTTTTATTTAATTTGGTCAAGTGGTTTCCGAGAAGAAGATTTTTACATGTTTTTCCCATAGGGTCCAATGTTAAACTAAGATCCTCGGTGGCGGCCATCTTGAATTTCTGATCGCCACCAAAATCACAAACTTTCATCCCCTCATATCAGTGAACATTTAATATTGTCAAGTTTTGTTTAATTTGGTCAAGTGGTTTCCGAGAAGAAGATTTTTACATGTTTCTCCCATATGGTCCAATGTTAAACTAAGATCCTCGGTGGCGGCCATCTTGAATTTCCGATCGGCACCAAAATCACAAACTTTCATCCCCTCATACCAGTGAACATTTGTGTCAAGTTTGGTTTTATTTGGCCCTGTGGTTTCAGAGAAGAAGATTGAAATGTAAAAGTTTACGGACGGACGACGGACGCCAAGTGATGGCAAAAGCTCACATGGCCTTTGGCCAGGTGAGCTAAAAAGCACCCTCACCAGAGGAAGATACAAGATTACAAGTTAGGGGACACAAACATAAATAACTTGCTGAGAATTGCAAAGCACAAAGTGTTTTGGAGTAAAAAATGTGGAAAATCAAGATTTCATGCCAATAAAGTTACATTTTTTTTTTCAGATTTAAGCTTAATTCTTATGCAAGCCAATACAAATTACAGGAAAAGTAATAGTGGAAAGTATGCCTATTCAACAAACACACTTAATCTGACTCGGTATTGATCACTATCTCTGTATTATGCATGATAAAGAAGCAACGGCTACATGTCCCAAATTAAAAGTCTTCAGACATGTACGACTCAAACTTAAATTCATCCACAATCAAGGCTAGCTTACTACAAATAGACAGAAAGATTTTGAACACAACCTTGATCAAACTTACCATGCTCCCAAAACTTACCATGTTCCCAATCATAACAAGCTTTGGTCCTAATTCTCTATGTACAGAGAAGATATGTAGAATACGGAAAAAGAAAGTTATAAAATTTACTGCATAAACCACTCTCGCTGCATCAAATGTTGAGTGATAAGGTAGAAATCTAAGAATTAATGCAGTCAGAAATAAGACTATTGTTAGGACATCCACTCTGTTCCAATTGTCTGAGATATAACTTTTAAACTTGGCCTTCACAGAAGCTGACGACCCTGTAACAAGCTGAAATAAAAAAATAAAAAAAACAAATCTGTTAGTAAAATTGGGATAATAAACATCAATTGCTAATTCTGACCTTTGTGTTCATTTATCCATAGAACTTTGACTAAACAAAAAAAAAAAAAAAAAAATTGATATTCGAACAAAAATACATGTACGGTATTAAAAGCAACTTAATAACAAAAATATACCATCTGTGTCTTGAACAGCTTTGAGACTAAAGTTAGTAAAAGGAGGTAAAAGCTAAAACTGTGAGAGTCCAGTCATATTTTGTGTTCTAAGGAGGAAAACATAAAGTTAGCTGTCAGCACTTTAACCCAGACTAATATTTTACACATAACATTCTTCATTGTTGATATAAGCTTAAAATCATGAAGCATTATTATGATACATATAAGCATTGACAGATTTGTATAGGTTATGTTGTATTTACATACATCTACAACATTCATGCAGGGCGTGTACAACACTGCAACAACTGGTGAAATAAACTACAAGGTTTATTGTTTAACTTTAAAACAATGAAATTGTAAGTATCAAATTAAGCAGATAAAAGATCCTAATGCCTCAAAATTATGCTAAACAAAAAACTGAATATATGCTAAAATTGGTAAACAAAAGAATTTGATTGGTTTAGAATAGTAATTTGAGGAGTAGATGTATAACTTTGCACAGTAAAAGTATTAGTTGGCACACAAATCTGAAAAGGTTTAGAAAAAAAACCCAATAATCCAAGGGACATAGATTTTTATGTATTCCATAATGTTTGGTAAGTATCATATAAAACATTCTACAGAATCAACACACAATAAAAATGTAGATCTTTCCTAATACATATTGAAGACTGATTTACTTCATTCTGAAACACTTTGGTAGTGCACTTGATACTCTTCCTTACTTAAAAAAAAACAGTAATGTAATGGGGCATATTTTCAAGTTTGAAAAACAAAAAAAATGACTGCAACACATTTTGGCATAATTTCAACTGGTCCAGTCTATTTTGTTTTTAAGACCCACCTGAAATTTGCTCATTAAATACCAAGTACATTTATTGTCTAAGCTGATCTTGCCATAAAGAGAATTTCAATGTAAAATGGCATTTATTTCTAAAAGTATACATTAAGATCTATATATGAACTAAATTTCATAACAACATGACCACACTTTCATTGATTAAAAAGCTTCAATGCAAACTTAATACCTGAAAATCTAAGGTAGATGCCCATTATTGTGTTGGTGGGATATAATAACTAAATTGTGCAAATAAATATCTCTACTATCTCAAAGCAATAAAAAAGTGAAAACCACACATCTAAAATGTCTTAGTAATAAAAGAAACAACAAATGTATAATATTGCAGATTAAAAATACAGTACATTTATCTAATATCTATGAAAATATTTGTTAGTATTTACATATCGTGTCTCTTTTATGAATGACGATCCATCTTGTATTTTGGTTTTCATCCGTAAGGCAAAATGCGGATTCAAAAACTGAAGATACAAGTTATACAAGCTGAAGATCATTGAAGATATTTCTTACTATCCACTATGACATATAAGAACAGTTAAGGAAGGTTAATTCCCAATATAAACTAGCTGGTACAAATTCGGTACTGCCATTAGTGGATTACAATATTATTCCATAAATTGAGAGTTTATGTCCTTGTTGCCTTATTGTGTTTTAATAAAATGTAATAAGTTAATGATAGGACAACCATAGCCTATAAATATAGAGTGCAGGCACCATAAACTGTATCCTTAAATGATAGAAGTACATGCAGAATATACAGAGTATTCATATATGAAAGAGGCATCCAAAAAATATGAGTGGTCACACTGGCCCAAGTTTTTAAACTCTCAAACCTAAAAGGCTCAACTTTTTTGCTTTTATCCACATTTTAAAAAAAAATAATTGTGCATAAATAACTGATTTGCCTTTATAAATTGTACTTCCATGTTGCTCCTTTTTTTCTTCCATAAATTTACTAGATATGAAAACAGACACACAGACAGACAGGTTGACTGGATGGCACACATTTTAGTTATGAATAAAGAAAGTACTGTATTATGCATTTCAAATGAAATGAAGTTTTATAAAAAAAAATCCTATTCAGCTACTTTATTTTTCAGGGCAAAACCACTCATCTATTTTAGTGTGGTCTGAATGTGCAGTATGTTATATTTTTTATACTAGTTTTATACTCAAGGGTCCAACATAAATTAAGATTAGTACAAGATTACACAATTTATTAGGAAAAAAATGTGAAAATACAACCTTGAAAAGACTCTATACAGAAAGTTGATAGTGTGTTATATCATGCACACACTGGGATATTGAGGACAGAAATCTGAGGAGAATTGTAAAATGAAGTTAACTCAGAAAAATAATCTTACAGTGGTCCTTCTTCCCTGTATTCATACACATGTTAATTTATTTAGATGGACAGGACAACAACCATTCAAATTCATTCAAGGGAAACAACTGCTACCAATAAGTTTGATATTTTCATCAGAAAAAGTTTTATTTATTTATTTTTTTTAAAATTTTTTTAAGTAATTTGTAAAAGAGATTAAAATTATGCTGAAGGAGGTAGACCTAAGGTAAGGGACACAACTCTTACAAATCATTGGAATGTTTGTATATACTATTTTACAACCATCACATGTAAGCATCAAAGTATCTTGGACTGATTTCATTCTGTTTCAAAGGAAAGATTGAAAGGCTTTGGTGAAATTGAATATGATACAACATATCACTGATTTAAAGAGTTATGTCCCTTACCCTAGGTCCACCACCTTAATTTGCAGCTTTCGTATTACATATAGCAATAATTCTTATTATCAGTTCAACAGTTTTAGTATATATGATTATAAATTACTTTATAATCTTATTTAAATGACAAATAAAAAAGCAGTTCATGTATTTTGTCTGTCCTTTTTGGAAACAGACAATGAAAGTTTGTTTTAATTGACTATTGAATGTTTTATAATTATAAGTATTGACAAAATAATGAGCAGCTTTAAAAATATCAACCTTGTAGCAGTAACAAGAAGGTACAATATTAGATGTAGGATGCAATGTGTCACTCACTGACAATACTTTATATTTCTCTCTAAACTAACAGTGAAAATGGTAGGAAAAACGTTAAACAAAGTTTTTTTTTTAAATTTATATTTGAAAAATCAGTGCATCAACAATACAAATTACTGTCATTGGTAATAAAGTGCGATTTCTTAAGCATGTCTAAAAATTCTTTCATAAACATAGCCTCCAATTCAATAATAACAAAAACTTCAATAATATTTTAAACCATTTTAAAATTCTAACTTGACCATCATGTATTTTAGATGTAAAACTTACAAATGATAGTACCAGGTATTTCTAAATCAAAACCAGACTCCTGCTATACATCACATCACAATTAACTTAGGTAAACACTTGATAACAACTTGATGTGTTTTTTTATTAAATACCTTCTAACTACCATGTTTATCTTACAAGGCAATACCAATGATAAAAATCATGTGACAATAACCTAAGATTCAGCAACTGTCCCTCAAATACTAAGATACCACAATAACCTATGATTTATTTGATAAAATTATTGCCAAACATCTACAGAAAAAAATTGCCAAAATTAAGCATTATTTAGAATAAGTTAGATGTGTTGATTTTGCTTCTATACCAAAACAATTTACTAGAGTTATTTATTTTTTGTTATATCATAACTGCCTAACTAGTGAAACTAGTATCAATTTAGATGTAAGATCCACATTCATCGATATATTATTTCCTTTCCTCCCTGCTATGTATGATAAATCAATGATAACCATATGGGAATATTATTCAGAAATTTAATTACCTGTCTAACTTCCTCTGCAAATATACTACAGACCCATACAATAAGAATAATCTCTATCTTAGAGACTGATGTACTTAACTCTACCAGTAACATATAACTAAACAATGCCAGGAATCCAAAGTATGATATCTAAAATTATAGAAAGGAAAGTATTATAAAGAGTGCAACTAAAATGGTACTATAGAAAGTATGTTCATTACTTCTACTACAACAACAGATGCCATCTTAAATTTGATTGTTTTTAGTCTGTATATTTCCACAAGTTGAAATTTATCGATTAAAAACCAATTTGTGTGTAATATCAGTTAAAAGTGTGGGGTAACTGTACTAATGTATATAGTTTGAAAAATTCTGTAAATTGACTTGAATAAGTTAACTTTTAGGTCTAATTCAACAGTAATCTGTGTCAGAAAACTAGGACCATCTACTAATTTGGTTAAGTTTAGGTGAATAGATTCAAACACGTAAGTGTTTCTTCTGTTTCACATGTATGATGAATGCAATGCCAGCAACAAATAGTTAAATATCAGGCATCAAATCAGACCTAGGCAAAGCACCAGCAACCTGCTGCTGCTTAGAGAAATTTCACAGTGAACTTGAACTCTGAACTATGACCTTGAAAAATTCAGTTATAAGTTTTTGTAAGGACTATGTATAAAACAAGATTGTTCACAATCAATGAAGGATGATGATTCTATAGTTTTCACAGGAGTGTTACAGAAGGATAAATGACAGACGAACGGTAGCATTATATCCCTATTACATTAACATTGAATAGTATAAAGTTAATCCATACTATGTTGTGAGTTTGACCAAGAATGATGAAAGATGTAGTCATTGGTGCTAGCAAACTTACAACATTATTGGCAAATATAATCACAGGTGCAGTATAGAAGTAATAAAACTTCCATGGGACAGGCACTTTGTTTGGCTGCTCTTTTTCTTGTCTGAAAAAAATCAGATATTTTTAAAAGGATTCTTGTAAGGCACAGAACTAAAAAGAAAGAAAGAAAAATCTTCTTCAGAGTTTCTTGAGAAATAAGTACCACAGAAATTCAAGATTTCAAAATTTTCTTTACTGTAAATTTAACTAGTTCTTGCATACTTTGGTAGCATGACCACCAATTTCAAATAACCCTATCACATTACACAGACTGGGTTTTCAGTGAGAGAACAGTACAAGTTTTGTAGGTTGTCAACAGAAAAAAAATCACCCGTAACCTGAGCCATATAACCACATAGATTCATGTAATGTTATTTTTTTTTTCTGTCTTTAAGTTCAAAATTGATGCTTTAACTCCTGGTTGTCCACACTATATTTTGAAAAGGGAAATGAATAATATGTATTGGATTGTATCTGTACATGTACTTTTATTGATAAACATTTTCATTCTCTACATACCATTTAAAAAACACAACTATTCCCAATACACATACACACTGTCCAGGAAAATGTACAAAAACTTACTGTAAATCTCCCTGAAGAGATAACTTTGTCTCTCGTCTCTGAAAACCAGGTTTTGGTCCTTCATCCTATAAAAAATTCATAATCAGTAAGATATCTAATAAAACATAAACTGATCCTTCAGTAATATTATGACTTTTCATCATAGCAAAAATGTGTGCAAGTTTTAACTGATGGTATTTTTATCCCATAACCTGAAGTTGGTTTTGTTCATATTGCAATATCAACAAAATCATTTTGGAATTAAATCCATTTTTAATATATTGAATTCTACCAAAATTTTCTGAATTTTATTCACCTGAATTTTAAGATTTTTACAATGAATTAAGTCTTCATATTTCTGAGCTGCACTATATCAGCCAGTATGGGCCGATAAAATCTATTAGTAAATGTTATGACAGGTAATTTCAGTGGGATTCATAGAAAAAAGGTATTATAAATTTCTTAATGCATTTTGATATTTGGATGTTTATAAATAGTATCATAGAAATTTATTATGACTGTCGACTAAAAAAGATAAACGAAAAATATTCAAATTTACAAAGATGACACCTTCATATTTCATCAAGCTAAAACATAATGATTCACCATGGCTAATTTTAACAGGCTCAATTTTATATGCATTATATTCTAATACTAGCCTGCATATATTTAAACAAGATGCTGCATGCTATGTCACACTAAGAATATACCCCCCACTCAATTATTTTGCTAAAACCTGAAAGGGGAAACACTGAACAAGGCATCATCCATAAGTAATATACCAAATATGAGTATCTAAGCATTCCCTCTAACAGTAAATGGAAAATCTGTTATAAAGATTTCCATAGCAAATCACCTTAAATAATGATTAAGGCCAATAGAAAACAGGAAGTAGATAAGTGAGGAACCAGCAAAGGGCAAGACATGGTACAAGTCATCATGTGAAAGCAATTTTACAAAAATCTTAGCATTCCGCGCAAAAGATGCTGAGAAATATGATACAGAAAACTGTAATGGTTAGATGGACAGACAAAATGATTGCAATATACATGTAGTCCCGCTCTGACTAATGGAGGTGTAAAAAGTATACCTTTGAAACAGCAGTACATGACGACTATTCAAGAATATTACAATAAATGTTTTTATCATACACAGCATTACACTAGCAAAGCAATAGAAACTGTCCATACAAATAAGGTTCTTACTCTTCTTGAATTTTGCTGAAATGTACATTTAAAAAATAATTCCAAATCATCTTCCAAATAAACAGAAGACGTTTTCAAAATGCTGGAATTTTTTATTGACAACATATTTGTCCAGTGTGGTGGATGTGTTTAACAACATGGTCAGCATTCCAATGGGATCAAATTGCGCTCCACTACTTGCTGACCTATTCCTTCATTATTATGAGGCTGACTTTATAGCTGATCTGATCCGAAAGAAAGAATATTGTTTAGCTAGATCCTTTAATCTCAGTTTCCACTATATTATCTTTAAACAATCCTAGTTTCTGGATTTGATACATCACATCTACCCCAAAGAACTTGAGATAAAGGATAAAACAGACACTGTGAAGTCAGCCTCATATCTTGACCTACACTTGGAGATCAGTGGTAAAGGAAACCTATTGACTGAACTTTACGTGATGACTTTTCATTCAGAATTGTCAACTTTCCTTTCATCTGTGGCAACGTCCCTTCAGCACCTGTGTATGGCGTTTTCATATCACAACTCATACTTTATATCTGAGCTTAATGTAACTACACAGACCTTTTTGTATCACACTAGACTTCTTACAAATAGGCTTCTGAAACAAGATTATGTCACTATAAGATTGAAGCCATCACTACAAAAGTTTTATGGTCATCATCATGAACTTGTGAATCATTACGATGTATCCATCTGGACCATGAAAACTGATTTGTTCAACATGTCATTACATTCTTTTGATTTCCGCTAGAATCTTGATTCCCTTGATTACTCTTTTAAACTATCAAAGACAAAAATTTGAACACAACAGTGAAGCAACAAGAACCTTGAGTTATTGATCACTGGGTCTCTCTCAATTAGTTCCATTACCTACATCCTTAAAAAGTCACCTTAGACCCCTCTAAATGTTGATTTTTTTAGGTACAGCCCAGTTTTGTACCCCTTCAACTCCTAAATAATTAAAGATAAGCCTACCCTGTAAAACATTTTCAAAACAGAATTTCAAAAGGAACAGATCAAGATCTGAATCATAAAAATCAGACAGATGGATGATTGGTGATGTATGGACAGATAGATGGATGGTTGGAGATGTATGGACAGACTTATGGACGGTTGGAGATGTATGGACAGATAGATGGATGGTTGGAGATGTATGGACAGATAGATGGATGGTTGGACAAAGATAAAGCAGTAAGTTCCTTATTCTTTGGAGGCTGGGCATAAAAATTATGGGGAAATGTTGTTTGTTTGTTTGTTTGTTATTAAGAAAACGCAGCCGCAGATTCCTGTGTAACAGGAGTAAATGTATATACATATAAATATTACACAACATCAATCACATACATGTACGATGACGAAACAATGAATCATTACATGACCATACAAATGATGAATCAATTTAACAACTTTTGAATTTTTGAATTTTGATTAATTTATCAATACTTTTACATTACAATATTTTAATATACCATACATTTTTTCTCTATTAGGATACCTAATATAATAACTCGGAATAAATTTTCTTCTGATATCTAAAACTATATTGTTATTACATTCAAATAAATAATGATATTCGTCCCTAAGACCAGATCCACATACTGTACACAATCTTTTGTCCCTTGGTATATTCCGCCATCAACCAGTTCTGATAGGAAATTTAATATTACAAACCCTTAATTTACAAATATGTACCTGTTGCCCCAATTTTAGTTTAAAAAGATAAGGTTCCAATCAAAATTCATGTTTAAAATTAGAGTAATATTCCCCTCTAGATGAATTGTTCATATCAGTGAACCATCTTTGGATAAACTGGTCTTGGAGACGCTGTTTAATATTCATCTGAAAAAAGTTAAAATTGAAATTTTCTTGAATATTCCATATTTCACTATAACCACAATCATCAAATGTAGACTTTATATAATTAATTCACTTAAAATTAAAATTATCATGTTCACTTAAGTACAGTAATAATTTGTATAATTTTTCTGACAATTTATTTTCCTTAGAAGCTACTCTATGCCAAAAACACACCATTTTTAATTTAATATGTACTAATATATACCACAAAATTTGGTGTAGATGATCTTACTCCCAATATATGTTTACAAAATTGAAGATGTAATTTTTCAATAGTAGCCTTATTTTCAAACCCCTATAATTCTGAAGAATATGTTAAAATAGAAACAAACAAAATATCATATAATTTTAATTGAAGATCAGTGGGAATATAAATATCTTTTTGTATAGAGCATACAGGGCTTTTTGAGCCTGATCAATCAATTTCTTCCTTGCTTGTGCAAAATTACCATTATATTAAAATAAGAGTCCCAAATAAACATATGAATCCTTTATTTCTAAGTTTTCATTGAACAATTTAAAATAAATATTTCTTTGCAATGATTACTGAATTAGGTAAAATGGGTAGGAAGAGAATTTGGTAAGAAGAGAATTCTGAAGAATAAGTAGGAAGAGAATTTGTTAAAATGGGTAGGAAGAGAATTCTGAAGAATGAGTAGGAACAGAATTGTTAGAATGGGTAGGGAGAGAATTTGTTAGAAAGGGTGGGAAGAGAATTTGTTAGAATGGGTAGGGAGAGAATTTGTTAGAAAGGGTGGGAAGGGAATTTAATAGAATGGGTAGGGAGAGAATTTGTTAGAAAGGGTGGGAAGAGAATTTGTTAGAATGAGTAGGAAGAAAATTCTGAAGAATGAGTAGGAAGATAATTTGTTAAAATGGGTAGGAAGAAAATTCTGAAGAATGAGTAGGAAGATAATTTGTTAAAATGGGTAGGAAGAGAATTCTGAAGAATGAGTAGGAAGATAATTTGTTAGAATGGGTAGAAAGAGAATCCTGAAGAATAGATAGGAAGTGAATTTGTGATTGGTAGGAAGTAATCCACAAAATCTAAATTATAATAGGCATTAAGAAGCATAATTGTATTAAGTAAAAGAAACTTCTCAGAGATAAAAATTGTAGTACATGTACAAACCTTTGCAGCTTTGTATTTCTCCATCATATCATAGGAAGTAGTAATCTGTTGCGAGTTCTTTTCTTCCTCTCTGTATTTTATCAGAGGAAACATCAGCGGTGGACAGAGTAAACAACACAATAACTGAAATACATCGATCAAATAAGAAATATAAATGCCAAACCCATGTTAAAATGAGTACAAATCTACCCAAGGAAGGAATTATTTCTTTTCTATGACAAATACGGTAATTTTTGTGACAAAAATTTCCCTAGGCATAGCCAAAATAACAGCTGTTCTGTTTAACCTTCCCCATATGAAAGTTGGATTAAATTTGTGTATTTGTCATCGTATGTGTTAAATGTGTGTATTTATATAATTGATTTCAATTAGATAACCTCTCAGCTGTTAAAATCATCATATTAACATTTTTAAATGAGCGTTTTTGTCTCGAAGCAACAGCGAATGTAAAGAGACAGTGTGCAGATGCTAAAGGTCGGGTTGTACTGACATATACTGTTTGACGATATGAAGACATCATATTAGAAATTATTTTTATTGACTGTTATGGCACGCCAATCCACATTGATTCCTATAATATACTACTATCATACATAATAACATTTTATCTGAATTAACGTGATTACGGCGCACGTTATCACAAAAAAATTATCTGAATTCTTCATTATCTCCAGATAATGATCAGTTGAAATTACTTAGCATAGGTCTTTATGAAAAACCATCTTTTATATGTAATTATCTACATAAGGAAAGGAATTAATGTAAAAAATGATGTAATAAATTTATTATATGTCATTTTATAAGGTCTTATTTGAATTAATTAGGCAAAATTATTCAGTACCACTTATCTAATTGACCAATCAGAGCTGTTCCTATTCTTCAGTTTGAAAACAACCATTAAAATACAGTCGAACCTCGTTAAGTCAAAGTTGGAGGGACCATGCGAAAATGTTATCCGAGGTTCGAGTAATATGAGGTCGAGGTTAAACCGGAAATACTAGTAGTTTCGTCCATGATTGTTTCTGTATTTACATGATTCGTTGTGCTTGTACATGCACATGTACGTCACTTCACATGATACTTCGTAATGTCATGCATTTCATATCGGAAATTATTTGTATGTTTTGTATGTTGTATATCATGTATGAAATACTGAACGGCACCGAGTGGTTTAGTGAAATGTGCTCTACAATATTACGATAAAATTTCAAATTCACTAGCGAAACGAATATAGTCATTGAAATACTCTTACTATCGTCTGTTTGATGTTTCATTAAATAGTCAGATACCATTACAATTTATCTGTATTTTTTAAAGAAAATTTCAAAATATCAAAATATTCGATATCACTGTTAGTGTAAATTCCGACATGTAATTAATAAAATTTGTGTCTTTTAACAACATGTGTAATTTTAAATTAATTAAATAAATAAATCAAACCATAAAGAGTGTCAACAAATTAATTTTAAAAGCCTCGCTAATTGTTGTTAAAACATACTTCAATCATGGTTTGTGATAAAGCAATCAGTTTTCCGACTAATTTGTTGACTTCGAGACATCAGGGTTAATTTACCTCGAAGTCCTATCGAGGGGACCGATTAATTACTTCAAGTTATCCAAGGTTTCGATTCATCTGAGTTCGAGTCGTCCGAGGTAAATTTGTATTGGAGTAAGGGGAGTTTTGCTGGAACTTTGTAATTAGTTCCAGTTATCCGAGATTTCGACTAATCTGAGTTTGACACATCGAGGTTCGACTGTACAGCTTGAACCTAATCATAAAATTATTTATTCTTTTAATCTGGTCCATACTCCCAGTTTTTAGTGGAGTCCGAGTTGCTCATTTGCTCTTGTTACTTTGTATGTATGATTTTAGTTACTTTATGTTCTTTGTTGTGTATGTCTGTTTTCCATGTCTGGTCTTTGTCCCTGGATTACATTCTTTTGATTACCGCTATATTATATTCCCTTGATTACCCTTTAAACCAGTTCTTATAATGTTTTTGCACCGGTTTGAAAAAGTTTATGAAGATGATGCAAAGTGATATCAAAAGTTAACTATACCAAAATGAATCGAAATATGGCACAATTTATTCTTTACTCGTGATCAAACGGTGTAATTTATGCATTACCTATCATCTAATGATAATAACAACCAAACTTGTATTTCATTAAGACCTATTCAAACTGTAAATCAATAGATCTGGAGATAATGAAAAGTTCAGTTTTTGTGTGATAATATGTGCCATAACCACACATTAATTCAGATAATATAATGTTATCATTGATAAAAACATATTATCTAATTAATGTAGTTTTGGTGTTCCACTGGCCGTAGTATAGAACCATTATCATTTTCAATATGCAATTATATGTAGTTCCATATAAAAATCCTACCCTATCATTCCTAAGTTTTTGACAAATCTCAGGATAGTACTAGAGTCACACATTTGCAATTCCAAGTGAAATGAGTGAGTCAGAAAAAAATAAAAAACTAAAAACTACATATTTCTTTTAAATTCTTCTTTAGAGATTAGTGTATGCAAAACAATGCCCTAGAATTAGAAACAATCCAAGTCCTCTAATTCAACTTAAGTACTATACCTTGAGAGAGCCATTTTCTGGTGATAATTTACCCATCCATATTTTATGTAGTAGTGCCTGACAAGCTGTCTGAGAGATAAAATGTTTGTTTTCAGTTTCCACAGCTATCAGAAGACAGGTAGCCCCGCCCCAGTTGTCTAGTTGTCGGATGAGAAGGTTCTGTGCCTTCCTCTCGTCTGTTTCGTAACATTCATTTATTACAGCAATTGCCAGATCAGAAAAATCACTGAAAAAGTGAAAAATGAGGTTGCATGGTGACAAAATGTACAAGTCTTCCATGAATAGCTTAAACACTGGTATTTAAAACATATATAGGCTATCATCAAACAGTCAATGTAATTCTCTGATTAGTGAATGTGTAAGGAGCCCAAAGAATTCAACAACCTAATTTCTTTTCTTAAAACTAACCAACTCACAGGCAATCCTTTATTAGATAATGAATTAACATTTAAAATTACAAAAGATCATTGAAATTCTTTAAACTGTTCATGAAGAGTTGCACTTTTAGATTTGGATTACCACCCTTTGCACAATACAGTAATAATTGAGTTCTTACTTAGCATTTCTAGTTAATGATTTCTGTAGCTCTGTATCCTCTGTTCTCTTTGCCATTTGTTTCAGCAATCCATAGGCTACAAGGGCACCTGCTATAGAGTCCTAAAAATTAAAAATTAATAAATCAAAACAAAGAATAAATAAAACTAAGAAAACTGAGCAATATTCGCTAACTTGATACCCCCACTCACCCATTTAATAACATGCACCTTTTCACTTTCAAATTGATTTGATTAAAAAATTTAAAATAAGAGGTTCACAATTGGAATATATAATAAAGATTCTGTGAAAGTTTCATAAAATTCCATTCCTCTGTGTCATGGAAGTATAAAGCAGTTACAGATAAAAGAAGGTTACCTCTCTGCATAATGGTAGGAAGAATGGAGGAGTAACAGATAAAAGATGAGTACCCCTCTTCATAATGGAAGAAAGTTTGGAGGAGTAATAGAAAAAAAAAGACGGGTACCCCTCTTTCGTAATGGAAGGAGTTTTGAGGAGTAACATTTAAAAGTTGGGTGCCCCTCTGCGTAATGGGAGGGAAAAAAATGTACGGATGGAAGGAAGGACTGACAATCCTTTCACTCAATGTGGGCAGTATAAAAAAGCTTTGGATTTTCAGAGGTTTCTGATACTTATCATTAAGCACATCAAAGGAACAATGTAATTTGTTTTTGAAAAAAAAATCAATATATCTTGTGAGTGCTCATACTTCTCTGGTAAAAAAAAACTGTTCCTAAAAAGGCTCAGAGTCATAAAAAAATAGTAAAATTGCTAATTGGATCTGTTCATTTTTCAGTTTCACAAATGGTAGATTAAAACTACAGGTAACATTCCAATTTTTCACTTAATATTTCTAGTATGCTATGCAGTTATGTGTGATCAAAGACTTAAAAAAAAGAACACCAAATCTTCTGTCTCTATCACCTTACACCCTTGTAATATTTATTTTAAGTAGTTTCTTATATTTGTTCTTGCTTGAAACAGGGACAAGTTTTAGACTTACTTTCCCTTGCTTCCAGAAAACTTTGGCTATTTCTTGTCTGTTCATCAACACAGACCAGAAAAACAATTCCTGAATAGGATTAAACTTGTATAGTTCTGAAAAGTAATAATAATGATCAAGTCAATGTTATTGACTATAATGCTACCGGTATGATAAATGAAAAACCAAAAATTAAAACTACTGTCATTGCACCCTAACTTTTTTCAATAAATCCAATTACCTGATCAGTGTCTTAAGCATTTAGTCCTTGTTGAAATTCATCACAATAAATTATACAATCACCAATTCATACCAAGGATTTTAATGGGTGTGTGTGTATGTGTGTGTGACTTTTTTTAAAATCCCAAGTAAAATTGAAAAAAAATTAAAAAGCAATGCATGTACAACCATCACACCACTTTGTGAACAAGCAACAACTTGTTCCTCATTTGAAATCTGTTTGTCTACTTCAGGATAACAATTTTACCAGACAAGATAAGTTCTGTGCAATAAATATCCATATCAAAGGTAATTATTGGGGACTGCTAATTTTGGCATATTTTAGCAGTCTGTTTAAAAATGCCAAATTAAAATCTGCAAGAAGTTAACTCTGAGTGCAAGTACTTAGTAAACAACTGAGCATCCATTAAAATACATTTATAGAAACAACAAAATTTTTTGCATACTTTTTTGCCTCCAAATTGCTTAATTTTACATGCGCTAAAATAACCAGCTATCCAGTACTAACAGTACAGAGCAAATAGAACCTAACAAGTCTTGGCAACAATTTTCTAGACCAATGTACAAAGTGATGCAGATTCGAAATTGAAGATTCAAGATTTAAAGCTTGAAAATGAAAATACTGTAACAGTATTATATATTGCTGGGAACAAATTTTTGTAGATTTCATAATTTGGTCTAAGTAAATTTCAAATTCCATAAAAAATGTAAATTTTTATTGTATGAAAAGATACTGCAATGAAATTAATTAAATTTATAACTCAATGAAATTACAAATTTTGGCAACCACAAAAATTGATCCCCATTACATGTAATTATAATACTGATACAGTAAAAATAAAGTTTCACAAAGCAGATGTGTACATCAAAGTTTTTTTATATCAATCTAGAATCCATACTGCGTATTAAGTACCAGTCCACATAAAATTCAGATACAGTCAATGGTAAAGTGATTCATGGTCAAGAAAAACCCACCAAACAAATGATGCATTTTTAGTCTACACATGCTATACTTTCACATAACAACAATCTTTTCTGCATTCAGATGTGCAATTTTTAGAAAATCATTCATTTATCTCCCACTAAAATCAACCAAATGAAGCCAAATCAAGAACGATAACTCTTACAAAGTTCAAATTTCATGTAAAATCTATATAATTTTTATCTCAAAAGCACAACAACCCAATGAAAAACTAAGACTGGTTACGTGATCAGTTACTGTTTATGAACAAGAAATAAAACTGAATTTGGTGGGTTTTTGACATGCATGAATCACCTCCTGTCTGATTTTTAGAAAGACTGCATATTAAATATTATAACATGTTTGCATGCATAAACAATACATACCACTTGGAATAAGCAGAGTTAGTTCTGTACACAAAAAGTATCACAGACATTCAATTGATAATACCCATACACAATTTATGTTTCAACTCCATGTTTTATTTACACTGGCCAAAAGACTTTCTTTGTTAGAAGGTGATGTCTCTGATGCAAGTATCAAAACTTTGACTTGTGTTGCCATGATACTGTTTGTTTTTTGGAGTTTTTTTTATCACTGGTCAAGTGACCAGTTACTTGTGTCATATAACTTTTCTCATTGGTCAAATGATATTTTAAAGAATGAATTTTACAAGAGAATGTGTTTTCTTTTTAAAGTTTCTCTTGATTCAATCTACAGAAAGTTTTTTTTAAGACAGATTTTAATTTCACAAGTATAACTTAAAGGATAAAAAACATAGCTTATCTTGTACATTTATAAAATACAGTGAATCTACTTTTATTTGTGGTTACAAATGGTTTTTGGAAAAAACTTCAGCTCGGAGATGCTTGAATTTGTGGAACAGACAACTTCTACAGATAATTGAATGGGAAATAGCTTTTTTGTTGGGAATAAAATTTTGTGGGCTACCTAACCCATTAAAACAACAAAAATTGGTAGCCAACAAACAATGATACTTTCACAGTACATGTAATGAGTTACAATGTATGATACCAACAGGAACGAAAAAAAAAATATATTTTAAATTCTGTCTGCTAATTGTATTACCTTTTGTAGTTGAAGACTGAATCATCATAAGTCGTACTCCTTTTGACACTTCAGTGTTGGTAAGATGATGTGAAGCATAAAAATCTCCTATCAGATCTTGTATCAAATGACCCACATCACTTAATGTCACAGATCGATTGTCCCCCTACAATAAACAATATGACATTACTTAATGTCAGGGAATAAATGACTTTCTACAAATGCAAAACATGTCATAGTTAAATCAACATGGAGTTACAGGCGTTATCATGTTAACTACACTCCCCCTCATACAGTAAGTTGATATCAAAAGCAACCAAACTGACTTACAATATATAAACTATCTATATAAAGCCACATACCAAATTTGATATCTATCCATCAATTTAAAGTAAAGATAATTGTGACTTAATTCAGACAGATGGAAGAAATTATTCCAATACTCAATCCTGCTACATAGTTGTAGTAAAGAATGCTTCAGTGTATAATACTTTTAAAATGATAAAGGATTTCTTTCTATTTCCTCTAGAAAGGATAAGTTTCATTGGTTATACATGAAATTGCAGATGCTATTTTTACAATATATTCTTCAAACTTAGGTCATTAATTACTTCATATAATTTAATATAGTGTTGAAGAGGTGGTATACTTAGAAAGCTGGACTTTTATCCCCAAAGCTATTATATTTTATTACACTGGATGGACAAACAGGCAGTGTAATAAAGACCAGAAGCCTTAGATTTACTGGGACCACATCAGACCTTTTTCACAATTGACAAACTTCATAATCAATTTTGGTAGCATGATACCTTCAATACTGGTAAAATATCTGTAACTTACAGAATCATATTTCTGCTTGATTTTTCTCAGTACCATAGCCAGTTGACACTTTGGAGGTATCTGTAAAATGCATTGTATATACAGAAACTGCATATAATTCATAAAGATTAATGACATGATAAAATAAATTGTTAAAAAACTTATTCCTGTTCCAATCTTTAACATAAAGAAATTAAAAAGATAAACACCAAATTTATTAGGCATGAGATTGCCATCCTCATCTTTGATATTTTCAGTCCTTTAAAACTCATTATACATTATATGTATCCATAGCTTTAAATGAACACTGAACAAACCAAAAACATGTCACAACCAAACATTTTCTTGAATTTTTTTCACGTCTGTTCTAATTGTACAACAGATCTAAAACCTTAAGGGAGATTATTTACACAGCTTTCAAATGATTAATATTGCCGCATCAGACCAATTAACTTCCAGTCATTGGTGTATGAAACCTTTTTTTAATTTTTGCCAATTCAGAAACTTTCAATTTCAACACACCAAAATACTTTGCTAGTTTGGACTTATTATGACCCTTAAACATTGAACATGAAGTGTCAGGATGGCAAAACTTTGTAAGAATATTTAAAAATATATTGTCTAATGTAACTTAAATACTATCAGTAGTCAGAAAATTATCTCTTGCCATCCTATAAAGTGCACAAAAATTAGCACTAGCCAAATGCAATTTTCACTTCCCTTTGTCAAGTTTACTTGTGGATGATTCACATATTTTGAGTCCTGTTCCTGGTCATGGCCGATCAGATCATATGTACCATCAAAACGACCAAAAAGACCAATTAAAGGAGTAATACCTGATTATAGAGCTGTACAAGTCTGGGTAATGTCAGGAAGTCTTTCAGACTGACTCCATTGTCAAGGAACAGTTCGATGAAATCCTTTCTATTCAACATGATGGCTGAATGTAGAATATCGTCTAAACTGCCAGACTGAAACAGATGTACTTCATGATGTTATATGTATCTTCACAGAAAATAGAAAATATTTTTTAATGTTTTCTGGTAAAGACAAAGTTCTGACTTGAAAGTAAACCATGGAACAAGATGAATTGTCATTTTCATTTTTTTTAAATTGAAATTGACAAAATGAACAAGGATTCTGTTGAAGAACCAAGATGCTCCCAGGAGCCTGAATCACTCACCTGATTAAAGTTTGTCTTTCAAGGGCAATAAATTTAACAAGGAGTTGTCCAATAATTTTGACTCAAGAACACTTTGGTAGGACTATCATTAGGATCATTTCAGCGATAGAAAGTTTCTTTTAGTTTTAAAGACATTGGCTGAAAACTGTAAAAAAAACACCTGTCATTTTTCATCTTTCATGGGCAATAACTCTTACAGGAGTCACCTGACAAGTTTTGAGGGCCTTATAATAAGGGTCATTTCAGCTATAAAAATATTTTTGCTTAACCTAACAGTTTTGGAGATACTTTTGAAAAACCATTGTCTGACCCCATTGTTCTATTTTTAGTAACAGCAGCCATGTTTTTTGACGGATCAAAAATCTCCACTACAGTTCAATGCACGATACCCCACTGAACATTCCTACCAAGTTTGGTTCCAATTGGTCAGGTGGTGTCAGAGGAAAAGATTTTGAAAGAAATAACATTCAAAATAGCAAAAATATGTCAAAAAAGGGCAATAACTCTGACATGGTTTAACATATCAAAATGAAAATTTGACCACAGATAAATCTCATCATGCTGAACACTTTGCTTCCAATAAGAATTTGGCTAAACCTAACGGTTTTGGAGATATATGTGAAAAACTACTGTCTGACCCCTATGTTCTATTTTTAGTAATGGCGGCCATGTTTTTGGCGGATCAAAAATCCCCACATCTGTTCTATGCACAATACCCCAAGGAACATTCACATCAAGTTTGGTTCCAATTGTCAAGTGGTGTCAGAGGAGAAGAGTTTTCAAAAATTGTTAACGACGACAGATGCCAAGTGATGGCAATAGCTCACATGGCCTTCATCCAGGTGAGCTAAAAATGTAAGTTGATTTTATAAATTTATGTCTTCAAGAATGATAAGGTATTTTTTGTTATTTAATTAGCAAGAATTACAACCTGAAAAGGTACAACTTTTGTGTAAAAGCGTTAACAAAATTTTTTCTTAGGTCTGTAATAAATGTTCTGGTAAATGAAAAATATAAGACTGAGAATAGAATAGGTAATTAGGACAAATTCTCAAATGAATCTTAATCCTTGAAATACTTTTAATAAACATAAACAAATCTGCTTCCTGATAAATAAATGAAAATATTTATATGGTATGGTACTACCTCCCATGATCTGTCATCAACAAAGATTTCACTTTTGGCGATATCAATTCTGTTCCATGCCAAGGCTAACTTCAACTGATCATAAACTTGATCTTTATTGGCTAAAATGATAAAATAAAAAAAAACAACAATGATAAAATATTGCAAGTAAATGAAGAAGACATGTTTCACTGCAGCACACATACTGCATATCTGATTATGTTCATAATGAAAATGAGGATACATAATCTTTCAATTTTTTTCATCTATTACAGTTTTCAAGATATTGGCTGACAACTACAAAAAAACTCCATATTTTGCAGGACAAAAACTGTAACAAGGGGTTGTATGACAAGTTTCATCCAAGAGACTTTCGTAGGCCTTATCATAGGGATCATTCATTAATTGAAAGTTCTTTCCTATCTGTTATATTTTTCAAGATATTGGCCAAAAACTACAAAAGAAAAAAACACCATCATATTTCGTCTTTCAAGGGCAATAACTCCAATAAGGAGTTGTCAGACAACTTTCACCCAATTAAGACTTTCGTAGGCCTTATAAGAAGAATTACTTCATCAGTGAAATTGTTTTTTTCCTATCTCTATTAGTTTTCAAGATGTTAGCAAAAAATTACAAAAAAAGTCATTTTTTGCCTTTCAAGGGCAATAACTCTAACTAGGAGTCTTCTGACAACCTTAACCCAATGGAGACTTTTGTAGAGCTCTTCAAGCTGAAGAAGGGAAGTCCCCATTCATTTTCCAATATCTTCTATAGTTTTTGAGATATATGTAGAAAATGGTGACTTGACCCCTGTGGTCTAGAAATAGCAATGGCAGCCATCATTTACATTTATTTATATAATCAATATAATTTTTTAAGTTGATACCCAAAAATGCTGGTGACCATTTTTGTTAATAACCTACTGAGTGATTACAGAGAAGAAGGTTAACAACAGACAACAGACAACAAAGGCAACAGTGGACACCTAGTGTCACATGGCCTTTTAAGCGAGGTGAGCTAAAAAGGGGTCATTGCATATAATTTTCAAATGCTATCCATGAAGCATTATTTATATGAATCCTAATTGATTAAATACATTTTTCGTAGGAAATACACAATGAATGTGTGTTGTACCTGAACATTTGTTTTAAACAGTTCTATTAGTCAAAAACCACATCTTTAAGTCATCAGAAAATTATATTTTTACATTTTAAATATATTCAAGTTAATGACTGTTGAAGTAAGTCAATTCAGACAAAAATGATGACATCATCATTATAACATCATTCTACCAAAATTTTATTTGCAGTCATACAAAAACTGTCTAGACCCAAAGCACATATTCAGAGATTTCAACCAAAAGGTGGGTGGGGCAGAAATAAAAGGCATACAAGGCTATATTCGGTAACTTGTTCAAATAATGCACAAAATTAACAATAAATAACAAAAAATGAGATCTGAACAGCCAGAACACCAGCACCCCTACCCAGATCCACCAATGCTGTACCTTACCTTTTAATAAGGCTTTAAGAATAGCATAATCAATATCCCTGGAGGCTTGGTTTGTGGAGGTAGGGTCAAGGTTAAAGACGGTCACAAGATCTCGGTTAACCAGACTTTCTTTTACCATCTGCCAGTTTTTTGTCTGGTTGTTTGTTCCAAATACATCTTTTATCATATCTAATATTTTGGCTTCATCTGTTGTCTCAAATTCTGTCTCAGTTCTGAAAAAAAAGACTTAGAATGTGAAATTATGTGAAAACCTGAAGAACCTATCGAGCAACAAAACACTATAATTCATAAATTTGGATAAAACAAGGCTAAATTTATGAAAAAATGGGTTCTGTAAGAAATTAAGAAAATGCATTTGAACTAGCAACACAACTTGGCCTGATAGCCTTTACTATAAACCAGAAACAAACCTGAAAGTCTTTTTGCCATGCTTATCTACATATTCTTTTTCACTTTCTTTGGAGATTTCATAAGCTGTTGCAAGAATATCAGCAGCTCTTCCTGACCCCTGTAAACCAATTAAATTTACTAAAGGTCAAGAGGTTTGGAAAAAACACTCAAACTTGAACTTAGAATATTTGAGAAAAATTGGTAGATAAAGAATGCATAAGAACACTTGCAATGTGTAATTGTTACATGGAAAATAAATATAACAGCACATTCTATACAACTTTCCATCCTTTTCTGTCAATTGAAATCAAAGACTGGTCTTTCATTTTCTATTTCTCTATACAAAATAAACTTAAGCTACATAAAAAAATATCTACCTGAGTTAAAATGAAAAGGGGAGATCACCCATTAAATTGTTTCAAAAGGATACTTTATACATTATTCCACAAATACAAACCTGAACTATGATAATGGGTATATTATTAAGGATGGCCTGTTGTACAGTCTCTAATGTTCCTGGTCCACCCTCAGCCACCAGTAAACACACGGGTACCTTTACAGCATCTGAAATAAAAAAGGGGGAGGTAAATATCTCAATCAATAACACACCAATTTTGTTATTTACTTAAGCCATTTAAATATTGTAAAATATAATTTGAACCTCTTTCTACAAATAAATCAGTATTTTTAAATTGTTAAGAGCATATCATACAGAATAAAGCCAAACTTAACAGCAAAAGGACATCAATTAACATTCCAATACTGTTAACCTACTTATTTTATCAAGTGACTTGTTTTTTTTTTCAAATTCTGAAAGCAAGAAAAAATTTTAAGATAAATCCTTGTAAATAAGTCTCTTTCTAATGGAAAACATCTCCTAGAGAACAGTGCTTGCCTTTAGCTACTAGTCAGAAGACTGGAGCTTGACCAACAAATGAATACCACAATAGTAATTAATTCTCTTTATCTTTTTTCCAGAACAACTGAACTAATGATTAACAATTCTATCATTAAATACCTTTTCCAGTGTCAGTTTTCATATTAGCAACAGCATTTTCTAGCTTTGCTCTGAATGGGATTTCTACAGCAAACTGGTGTTCTGTTCCATTGTCTACCAGTATAAAGTGGGTGTGGTTGGGATCTAAATAGGCCTCTTTTCTGACCTTTATCTTTTCTGAACTAATTCTGTATTGTGCAGGGTATAACCCATTGTTCTGAAAATAGTAATAACAGTCAAAATGCTTATGACTTCACTTTTACAAATCTAACCATATTAAATTGGAAGGCAAAATAAAATAGCATTATTGTATATATTGGTAAATACAGTCCCAAGCAGATATTATATATGCCAAGAACATATTCAATATGTATGAAAACACTGTGCAAAGTTTGAATCTCTTTTTAGTTACAGATTACACAAAGTTCGTACTGTCTACAGCATAATGTGATTAGAAATCGAAAAGTTCAAAATACTAAAAGTGTTAAAGCAAATGTTACATTTCTCCAAAAAAAAAAGGGAAACATCTTCAACTTTTTCTTTGTAAATACAGAACAAAGATTGAAAAATATTGGTTCAATACTGTTTGAGTATCAGATGAGACAAAGCAGGTACCCATTAGCATGACAAATGGACAAACAGACAGACATGCAGATAAACTTTTTCTAGACATGCATTAATGACACAGGTAAAAAAAACAATTATGATTTGAAGCAGTCAATACCCAGCTAAAAACTTCAAACAATGTAACATCTATGATAACAGAAGACTGGAAGCTCAAGAGAGCCTGACTCACTCACCTAGTTAACCATTTGCTAATTTGAAAAACTTGAGGAATGAGACAGGCTAAGTTAAAATCAACTGAATTGTCAAATGCAGGAAATGCTTTTAATAGCATTTATATAGCAATAGTATACCCTGCCAGAATTTCACTACAGGCAACAGTTTTCAAGTTAATTGCAAAAACTGCCTTTATTCATTTTTTATGTTCTTTCACAGATTAAAAATCTCAACAGTCATTCTGTATGGAATTCCTTAAGAAACAAATATGCCAACTTTCATTGAATTCTGTTCAAAAATTTTTGAGAAGATTTTCAAAGTTGTAAATGCGAAAAATCACCTAAAAAAACTGTTTCAGGGGCCATAACTTCTACATCAGTTGATGAATCGTTTTGAAAATTTCTGCATAGGTCCATCTCAGAATGCTGAACAATATTACCATTGCCAAAAATTTGCCAAAGGCAATGGTTTTTGACTTGTTTGCCAAAAACTGCCTTCAGACCCCTATGCTTTATTTTTAGTAATGGCTGATATGTTTTTTCACAGATCAAAAATCCCAATAATCATTTTGCGCAGAACACCCTAAGAAACAATCATGCCAAGTTTACAACCAGTTGGTCTAACAGTTTCAGAGGAGAAGATTTTTGAAAATTGTCCAAGACAATGACAACGATGACGACAACAGACGGCAAGTAAACTAAAAATGTATATATGGTCAGTGACATGTATTCACATACAGTCAACACATTTTGTCCCCTCAAATAGTACAGTTACAGTATAAATAAATATTTATTTATTTTGAAATGAATAAAAACTTACGTCATGACTAATCAAATCATGTTTCTTGTGAATACATCCCCATGTTGCCACACCTATAGCTACAACTGGTGCTCCCGTAGTTGTTGTTAGTCCATAATCTCTGACAGCTTCTCCTACATGTTTCATTACTCCTGTGTTTGTTCCACCAGTAACAATCCATGCTCCTAAAATTGAAATAAAACATGGTAATGAGGCTTTGAGAGGCACCAAAAAGGGGCCTTACATATGACTTTAAATTAAGATGTCTAACACTACTATACTTCAGTGTTCTAGCCAAGAATATGTAATGGTTTTCATGGACATACTGTAGCCCAGGTAATTACTAGTACCTTTTTAGCAAATTCAGGCTTTTCCCATAGTGAAACCTGGTAACTCTTTGAGGTTTGAATTGCTTGTTAATGAACTTAGACATGCCTCAACAACAGTTCATGTGAAATTCATATGAACCAAGCCTTCACATGAGGGGTATAAAAATGTTTTACCCAGTGATCTTATCTTAAAATCAGACAGAAGTTGATTCATGCATGTAAAAAACCTACCGAATTCAGTTTAATTTCTTGTTCAGAAACAGTTCTTGATCACATAACCAGTCTTAGTTTTTCATTTGGTTGATGCACTTTTGAGATAAAATTTATATAGATTGTAAATGAAACATGTACTCTTTGCAACTATCGTTCTTGATTTGGTTTCATTAGGTTGGTTTTAGTTGGAGATGAAAGTATGCTTTTCAATTAAGTGCAGATCTGAATGCAGAAATGATTATCGTTATGTGGAAGTATAGCATATGTAGACACAAAAAGAATTGTTTATTTGGTGGGTGTTTCTTCACCATAAATCACTTTACTACTGGCAGTGTCTGAATTTTATATAGACTGGTACTTAATATATTTATAAGTTCCAGTAATAAATAAAGTAACTAAAAAGTGTGAGGAATGCTTACTAAATTGATTCCCCCATTTCCCCTATTCGATAACATGTACCTTTTGACTTCCGAATTGATTTGGGACAAAATCTGAAATAAGTGGTACATAATGGGAATATGTAATTAAGATTCTGTGAAAGATTCATTAAATTCTATACAGTGGTATTGAAGAAGTAACTGATAAAATGTGGGTATCCCTCTGTGTAAGCCCCATGCAGGTCCGGGTGTCAAAAGAATAGGCCTGCAGCAGCGCTACGCTTGTTGTAAAAGGCGACTAAATAATGCTCAGGAACCTAGCTGGAGGCAAGGTGCTCTGCCCACAGAGCAACTGGGTTGAATGCCCAGGTGGTGGAATGGGGTACCCTTGGCGTGTTACATGCTGGGGTTGTCAGGCTATAATAGGAAAACCTGACCACAAACCATAGTGTTGGGAAAGATGCCATGTTCCTTGCATGTTAAAATACCCTGCTGCGGTATTCCATAGGAGTAGGAACCTTTGCGCTCCGCCACAGGAACCTAAATTGCCCAACCCTGCCCATCCCCCTTCTTCTAATGGCAATTTAAATTTGTTGACCCTGTTGCCCTTGTGTCCCATCACAATTTTTCTTATCATCATCGTCATCATCATTTCATGTTCATTTTGTCATCCCATTTCATGTTCATCGCCTGAATACAGCTGAAATATTGCTGCTTAGGCATTAAACCCTAACAATTAATCAATCAATCCCTCTGTGTAAAGACATCCCTATCACTATATACCACAACCTCCACTTTGAATCACTTTACCATTTATAATGTCTGAACTTTATGTGGACTGATACTTAAACTTGATACCTCACTTATAAATATTTAAAACTGCTCAACTTTCTGACTTATAATATATGTAATAGGAGAAGAAAAATTAAAATATAAGTGAAATAGTTTGCATAACTTATCTATATATCAAGATGATACCATGGACATGTAACATACCTGTACTTTTGGCAGCTTTCATCAGCCCTCGCCGAAATGCTTCCTTTAGATTGCCTTTCATATTGAACAAGTTTGCCCCACCTGTTACTGAGATCAGTAGATTTGGTTTTTCTAGACCCCAAACATCCATCATCAGCTGGGCCATCTTATCCATAGAAGTGTTTACATCTACCCTGATATACTTATTAAATAGAAGACAAAACAGGTGAAAATTAATGTCCATGAAAATATTTACCGTACTTAAAAAAATTGTCAAAATTAACAGACACTGAAAGTAAATATTGATTCATTAATTTAAAGCAGATTCTTTATATAATTCACATTTTTAACTTTATACATTTCACAAAATGAATACTATGAATAGAAAAAGAATTGATAAGGCAAAATTCAACAAATACACCAGTGTAACATGAGACAGGTGTAACCCATAAGGGGACGAAATTGAACATATAGATATATTTAAAAATCTTTCCCCTCTTATCACTTTTCCTAAACAACCTGGACACTTCTTGGTGCATCTTGGCACTTATTAGTGAGACCAGTATTACTTAGACTGTTCATATCATTCTGCCTTTCTGGCTGAAGCCAGCAAAGCCTTTTCTAATGGCATGTTGGAGAAGAAAAAAAAATGAATTCAGATACTTATATTAGACCATGTAATAAATGCCTTTATGTCCAGAACAAAATACTAAACTTTGTATGGGAAGCTCTTAAAGACAAAACTTCCTGTCAGACTGAAATCAGACTCTCAGTGCTTCCAAGCTATGACTTTATTGTTATGAGGACTTTGTCCTCTATTACCTTAATACAAAAGAGTAAATACTTTCAGAGATCATCTTCCTGTATCTGAAAACTAAAAGGTTTCCAGACACAAAGTTTCCTAACATCAATGAGATCAAGGTTCTCAAAGATACTGCCCAATATGTCCAACTTAAAGAAGCTTTTCATTGAATTCTATTTTTTCCCATCACATTCTATAATCTATTCACAGTCATATACCTAAAAGTGGGCAATTTTTGCCAGGTGCTAATTTGGCATATTTTAGTTGTCTGTCTGAATACATCAAAATAATGTCAAGGTAATTTTCCTTCAGAGCTTAAATATTTAGTGCACCACTAAATATCTGCCAAAATTAGAATTGGCTAAATTTGCTTTGGCCTAAAGATTGCCAAATTTTACATCTGCTTAAATAACACCTATACAGTAGATATTTTACAATTGTAAGCTATTTTTAATAATTCTATACTATGATCTTCACTAACAAAAAGGAAAATTGAAACATTTAATTCAGAACCATACCTTTCTCTCATTTTCTCCATGACCTATGAATTCTACTTCCCCAAAAGAATTAGTTGGTAACATCACAGTGTTTTTAGGAACACTCCAATCATCAACATCATGACCAAATTGTAAGGGTGAATATTTGTGGTCTTTTTTCAAATAGCCACACTTACACAAGCAATCATTTTCTAGTGCTCTGAAAAAAAAACAACGTGGAAAAGATTGTTATGTGCAGAAATTACATAAAATGGGTTAATTTTCAATATAAAACAAACAGTTGACATTAAATACAGTGACACCTATCAAAACTGAACTCTGAATAAATTGAAAACCTGTCTAAAGCAGACACTTTTGAAGTCCTGGGTAACTTGAAAACCTGTCTAAAGCAGACACTGTATGAAGTCCTGGGTAACTAGAAAACCTGTCTAAACCAGACACTTTATGAAGTCCTGAGTAACTTGAAAACCTGTCTAAATGAGACACTTTTGAAGTCCTGGGTAACTTGAAAACATGTCTAAAGCAGACACTTTATGAAGTCCTGGGTAACTTGAACACCTGTCTAAAGCAGACATTTTGTAAAGTCCTGGGTAACTTGAACACCTGTCTAAACGAGACAAATTTTAATGTCTAAAAGTGGTATGGTATAGACAGGTTTCATTGCATATGATCTCCTGTCAAACAATGATTTAAGAAAATTTAGGGTTTCTGAAATTCCAAGGGAAATTTCACCATTAAACTTAACTTTCCACCAATTATCATCTGCTTTATGCACTTATAAATCCTTTTCCAAATTTTTTAAAGTATTTTTAACAGAATAAATAATTTTCCTTCATCAAAGTTTCACTTGCCCCAGGTGACAGAAAATGAGAATCCTTGAACACTTTTTTAGCATTTAAAGTCCCATCAACAAAAAATATCAGAACCTTTTAATGCATATTCCTGGGTCAAAATTACCATGTTTATTTTGCAAAATAACTATACTCATAATATTGGCAGACTCCCACAACTCTAATAGAAGAATTCAGAAATTAAGGACAAAAAAGATTGTTCATAAAAGAAACATTAATTCTACCCAAAAATATAAAAAGTTACTACAGCCTTCTTAAATTATCATATAATTTATAAATAAATGGGCAAAAAGATAGATAGTGCCACACCATAACACAACCATCAAAATAATTGGCATAAACAATAAGGAATACAAGTTTATGTCACAATCTGTGCTTACACTAAAAGTATCACATTAGCTATAAGACAAAACTGTCAATTTCAATACAGTTTCCCCACGTATTCTAAGCATTTTCATGGTAAAAAAAATGCAATAGTCTTAGGTAAAGGGCCAGTAATTCAATTTCAGGGCTAAAATGAAATCTAAAAAGCACCATCAAAATTCTTAAAAATACACCACAAATGTTAAGTTTGATGTAAGATACCTTTACACACATGAAAAGAATAAACAATTTACATATATTTATCTTTAAACAACCTATCTTTCATGATCTTTGAATGGAGAGTATAATCATTGTCACATAAGACAGGTGGTCTGTATATATACAGGTAAATTTTACATAGAATGCACAACAAAAAGGCTATTTTAATCATACTCTTTTAAGACAGGTTACTGCTGAATACAGGTGGTTGCTAAGACAAGTTTCGAATGTACTTGCACAAAAGAAGAATTGCACAGAATAATGTCACCATTCCATTTTTAACTAAAAAAGTTGAACATACATCTGCACTTATTAACAGACTAGCTAATTTTTAACAGAAAAATGTTAACATTGACTCTACAAGGGTAGATAGAGGTAGAGGTTACCATGCAGATACTGAAAAATGTATTCAAGTTATTACAGCTTTACTTTTACAAAATTTTCTGACAAAATCCATGGATAGGAGGACAGGTAAAAAAAACAAATGTTTTTAATATCAATCTTGTCTAAATAAATAACTACCAACTTTTCTTTCTTCATATAGCATTTTTGTAGCAGACTGAAAATAATGTTATGAGTTCCAGTAGAACATGTTTTGTCATAATGTGTTCTAAAGTTGGATAAGACCATTGTATTGAAAGAAGCCAGTGTTATGAGATGATTACTGTAAAAATATTAATTTTCATGGGTTGCTAATTCTTGTGGATTCTGTTAAGTAAACATATTGTGGGTATCAATTTTTGTTGTTTCAAAAAACGGTTAGCATTATATAGCGTTAAAAATCAATTTTACGAGTATTATTTTTATGCCTTTCTGTCCACCAAGAAAATAGCGGAAATTAGTACACCACAAAATTTAATACGTTTACAGTATATCAATATATCAATTCAAAAATGCTACTTGTATTCCATCATGACTATTATTAGGGCTGGACAAAACTATAAGTTATCTGGTCTATGAGGTAAATAGAGCTTGGTCCTACTGCCTCAACAAAACATTTTCTTCAGGAACTCACTCCTACAAAGTGAAAGGAAAACACAGAAACACAGGATATTAAGCACTGTAAATGACATATGAATTCATATCACAGAAGCACAGACTAGCTGCTCTAGAATTTGATTGTGCCATACTTTTACCTCGTAATTTGACCTACCTGCCATCAATCGACCTTCCAGGGGCTCTGACAGGTGGCAAAAGCCTTTATAAAAAGAAGCAGGGAACTGAAAGCCTATAGGGTGGTTTGACATATTGGGCTAGTAAAACAGCTTTCTAAATGGTTCTAAAGTCAAATGAATTTTAAATTGCCTGTTCAGATATATGAAAACTAATTTAGTTTATGAGCTACATAAGAGGTTCCAAGCCTCTGTAGTTTATAAGGCTGCATTTTTTCTCATTTTACCTAATTTGGTCATAAGATTATTTAAAGATATCAAATACTAAAAAAATCTCTGTTCTGTGAGGAAGACAAAAGGTTTCTATAGTTGTATTTTGGACAATCTTGATTCAAATCCTATCAATAAGATCAAATTTAACAAATACAAAATGCATACTTAACCATCATGTGAGAGAAATATTTTTTGGCAACCCAATAAAAGTTAAATCTTCAATGATGCCCTACAATAAAACATCTAACAACATACCATTAGAAGTTGCTTCAGGAGCTAATGAGAATACTTTTTTTTACATTCTTTCAGATCAATTTGGTAATTGAATTGATAAATTGTTATAGGGAAGATGAAAATGATTTAATGATTTGTTAGTTAATAATGCATATCACATAACACCCTAAATGGACATACAATCAGTGGACATTTATGAGGAAGTGACATTTAAGATTTGATATTAATTTAAGAACCTCAGTGAAAACCCTCACAATTACCCACACACCCACACTGGCACTCTGCAGAAAAGTTCAGTCCCTATACCCAAAAAAGTGGCCTACCTTGACAAATCATCAAAGTTTGAAGGAAATTGGTTTTAAAAAAAAATGAGGTGCTATCTAAGTGTCAATCTGGAATCATTTATTAAGTAACTAAGCCCCTCTAAGAAAAAGTGGTTCTGCTTTCAATGGACAAAGTGCTCCCCTTGACAAAATTTGATCTGTCCCATCCATAATTTTATAGCTACTTACTATTCACCAATGTCTGGAGGATGACACACACAGACATGGTGATTCCTACATGTACCCCCAAAGGTTTGTTTAAGGGGGGAATGTGGCCCCTCTTGATGGATTTCAGTGAAAATCAATCCCACTCAAGCTACTAAAACATTCATTTATACGTCTACAATCATTACAGGTTTACATACACATATAGTTCTTCACAAGATCTAAATTTATCCCTCAACCTGCCAGTAAAAAGATGGAAAATAGAGAAAATAGCTTGTGAATGTCCATTTAGCAAGTGTCAACAGAGAACAGTGACTAATATGATAATGATTTCATATGCAAAGGTCTGTGGACAATGAAAATTTTGAAAGTAGAGGAATAACATTAAATACGTACGAATCAGATTCTTTTTTAATAAACGTTTTACAGACTCTCATTTTTATATTGCTTTTTATCCATCTGATTTCTGGGCTTACATCATCCTACAATAAAAAAAAAATATTCCATTATACAATGTAAGTTAAGAAACATGCTTACTGGTACTTTGTGCCCCTATGACAAGTTCTGTTTCAATAATGCAATATTTTTTAAACTAAAACACTATGGAATACTTAATTTCATAAGAATTTATACCTATAGATACATTCATGTACCAGCAAATGTGATCTTTAAAGTAGAATATTGAAAACTTCGCACGCCCTAAATCAGGGAGTAAAATTTTGGTCCTATAACCTTGAACTTTGATTGATGACCTTGAAGTTCTACAAATGAAATTAATATTCACCAAAGTGAAAATTTTGATTTTTTAACCAAAAAAGTGAAATACTAACAGTGGACAAATCTGAAATAACAATGCTCCCAATTGGAGGCCGAGTTGCCCATTTACTTTAGTTTCTATGTACATGTTATTTTGGTTATTTCATGTTTTGTTGTGTGTCTGTGTGTCTGTTACTTTGTCAAGTTGTTATCCTGGGATTATCTTATTTTCTATTACTCTTCTAAACCTGGTTCCCTTTATTTCTCTTTGCACTTGTTACATTTTGTATCTCGTACTAATTATGTAATCCTTAAGAAATTCTGCAATAAAACTTGCAACCAGAGGCACCTTTTAAAAATTTCACAAAACAAGAAACTTTTGCCCACAGCTGATTGATCAAAACTTAATCTTTACAAAATCGATGTATTTACAATGTTTCTAGGTACAAATGTATTTAAATAGACGATTATATATGGTTAATCAATACTAGCTGATTTATTTTACAATATCTGCTAATTTAAATTAATGAATATGTAATCAAATATACATCAAAGTTATATGTTAAATTTATAGGTATTGATAGGGATGAATTTGGAAAATCAAAAATTCATCATATTGACCCATAAAGTAAAAAAAAATCTCCACCAATTTTTATAACTTCGAAGTAAAACAATAGACTCTGAATTAATTGTGCCCTACTGTAATGAAATGAATTAAGTGACAGTTTGATGTTACATAATTTGTATGAGGAGCATTTAAACAATTGGATTTTTACTGCAAGTTGCAATAATATCTATTTTTTTAACAGTACAGTACAATAAGATAATTATTTATGGTTATACTTTATTGGCTAGCATCATATTACTGGCACTAATTGTGAGATATTATAGTATTGTTACAAAATGTTTTCACAAATGAATGAGGATATACATGTACATGTATGTAGTTACTTAGATACAATCTATGCACACATGTAGTATCTATGCATTTCAATGAGAAGACCTAATTTTGTGTGTCGCTTCTCTTCCTTACACGATAAATTAATCACCATGCCTTTGTGTACTATAGGTACCATGCATATTCACATTTGTCATCCTCACTTAGGATTATTCTGCTTGGTTATTCTCAGATAAAAACAAAAATAAAGGCCTCCAGATATTGTTTCCATCACTGGACAGACTTTTAAGTCATAGACAACACATCTGTTCCATCAAGCTGCACCAGTTTTATCAGTGTACACAGAATTTTGTACGTTTACAAGCAACCTTAAATTCCTAACTTGATAATATACAATTTTTAGGATACATCAGATACAGTTACCAGTATCAAACATTTCCTTGGTCCCTGGAAGCAATAAAAATATTATTTCTTGGGACCGTAGGATCTGGTACATTGTGTAACATATCAACTGATGGTTCTATCAACAGGTCTACACACCTCTCTTTGAAAAATGACTTTCAACATGACATTCATGGATTTCTTCAGTCATATAAATCTTTTACAAAAGTTCATCCTATAACAGTTAACATACTTTCAACCAGGCTCTAAATACCCACAATTTCACATAATTACATAATTATTATTACATGATAACAAAATACATACAAAAATTTTTTTTAAAAGTTTCACAGAGTGCAGCAAACCCTGAAAAGTTTGGACAAGTGTGAACACAATATTAGTTTTGACATACTTGATCATAGGGGCTAACAATACATTATGGACACAACAACTGGTTTGGACACTATATTGCTCAACATTTGAAATTCAAATATCAATTTTCAAAATCAGATCAAAAATTTAAAAAAAATTTGGGATGTGACCCCTTGTAACTTGATACATTTATTTACCAGAATTAAATAGGGAACACAATAAAAAAAGAATTATCAAAATCGGAAAAAAAACAAACATTAAACATCTACATGGCTTTTAATAAGATACCTATTTTGAACCTTTTTGGCCCCTTATTCTAAAATGGTAGGGCCACAAACTCCAAATTAACTAAGAACCTGCCTTTAGTACTTAGTAAAATCACATCAATATTTCGTAACAATTGGTTTACCACAACTAAAACCATTGCATGAAAATAAAGAATTTACAGACAACAACGCTACAGACGACAAGTATGATGACAGTGCCATACGACCGCAAATTTTTAGCAGTCGCATAAAAAACCAAGAGAAATAAATTCTCACACTTAAAGCTCCTTTCAGAAAATCCTGGGATTTCTTTTAGAACTGAGAAAAGACATGCAGAATCTTACACCTATACAAATGCAAGATAGGGAAATCTTAATTTAATCATTCTTTAACTTTTCTCACTTCAAGTTTGTTTTCCAATTTAGCTCCAGTCCATATAAAATTCAAACACTGTTTATATTAAAGTGATTCATGGTGAAGAAAACCCACCGAACAAACAATTCATTTTCAATCTGCATATGCTATATTTTTACACAACAGTTGTCCTTTCCATATTCAGATCTGTACTTTAGAGAAAATCATACATTTATCTCGCACTAAAATCAACCAAATCAACAAAATCAAGAACAATAACTCTTGCAAAGTGGTAATTTATGGTTTATCCTACAATCCTTCATGGTTCATGAAGCATAAACTGCCCCAAAGTTGGTAATGTTGCATAACTTGGTCATAAAATAAAAACAGTCCTCAATTACTAAGGGCATGGCTGAGTCTATAGTCAGAACCAGAAACAAGATACAGACATACAGACTTTGGTATACTTACCATTGGAAGGGCTGAGCCCACATCCTCTGCTACTTCAGCCATCTCAGCATAATGAAGGCTGGCCATACTCCCTGGAACCTCATGAAATGGACTTTGATTGTCTTCCATGGGCTTAACCTTTGACCCACTCATTTTGTTTTCTGTTATCTATCTCTACATGACTAGAAAATAAAATTAACTCCATATATGCACATATCTCTTCTACAAACAGCCTTCTTCATTATCTGTAAGAAAAGTTTAGCTGATTATAGCCAAACTACACCTCATACATTTTGTATATATCGCTATAATGTTTGCTAAAACTGATATTCAACATAATATCATAACTTCATAAACAAATAGAACTCATTTGGTTATATCTGTGTTTGCTTCCCAGGAAAATCCTTATATCCTTCTGCAATTATCACAATAAACATTTAATTGCAACATAGTCATATGGTATTGGTAAACTACAGAAAAAAAAGTAAATAAAAATTATATGAATCAATATTCCCTATCAATAAGAGTTGAATCAGGTAAACAAGACAGATTTTTTATTGGCAGTTTTTACTCAACTATATCTACTCATGATGTCTCAAGTATTTGAAGTTCTACTAAAAATATAGCACTCCAAATTCCAATATTGGTTCAGAACATCGAATGTTTTGAATTTTATAACATAGGAGAAATACTTTAATCCTACTATGCCCCACCTCTGTCTTGTTAAACTTCCTATATTTCAGTGCATGGTTAGGGTTCTCGCAAAATCATTTTACTGGAAAACTGAATTAATTTTCTACAAAACTTTATAAGCAAAACAAGTAGATAATTGTAGGTGAAGTGAGAAATAATTATGGACTAAAGTTTGTTGATATATTGATATTGGAGGTTTGAAATGTTAGTCTTCTAAGCAGCTGGTATATTGATACAAGGAAAACTTTGAATGTATTATTAATTGGTTACATACTTAAAGCATGCAATATTTTGCATAAAATGAAAGTAATACTTTTATTGTAATTTTTGTGTACAAATTCCCATACATGTACATGTACATGTATATGCAATTTCAAACAAATTTTTCGAGAACAATCATAACACTTTCTCATGCAAATATTAAAATCATGAATAAAAAAACTTAGCATTTTTATTTTAACTGAACCCTGAATAAACTTGAAACTTGTCTACATAAATATCCACTGGAGTCCCTTTGAAACTTGTCTACAAAAGCATCCCCTGGAGTCCCTTTGAAACTTGTCTACACAAGCATCCCCTGGAGTCCCTTTGGAACTTGTCTACAAAAGCATCCCCTGGAGTTATTTTGAGACTTGTCTACATATGCATTCTCTGAAATCCCTTTGAAACATGTCTATACAGGCATCCCCTGGAGTCCTTATGAAACTTGTAAACACAAGCATCCTCTGGAGTCCCTTGGAAACTTGCCTTCATAAGCATTCCGTGGGATCCCTTTGAAATTTGTCTACACAGGCATTCCCTGGAGTCCCTTTAAAACTTGTCTGCACAAGCATCCCTTGGAGTCACTTTAAAACTTGTCTACACAAGCATCCCCTGGAATACGTTTGAAATTTGTCTACACAAGCATCCCTTGGAGTCCATATGAAACTTGTAAACACAAGCATCCTCTGGAGTCCCTTTGAAACTTTTTTACACAAACATCCACTGCAATCACTTTGAAACTTGCCTACAAATGCATCCCCTGTAGTCCCTTTGAAACTAGCCTACACAAACATCCACTGCAATCACTTTGAAACTTGCCTACAAATGCATCCCCTGTAGTCCCTTTGAAACTAGCCTACACAAGCATCCCCTGAAGTCACTTTGAAACTTGTCTACCTGGCATCCCCTAGTGTCCCTTTGAAACTAGCCTACACAAGCATCCCCTGAGGTCACTTTGAAACTTGTCTACCAGGCATCCCTGTCTGTAGATACAGGCATCCACTGTAGTCCTTTGAATCAGTTTCAATGCACTTCAACCTGCATAACTGAACACCTGCCTTATCATTTTTTCATGAAAGTATGTTTCTGTAATATATACTTTTTCCTAATAAACACCCCAGACAAATACTTGTGAATTCAATACTTCATATTAATTCTTTCGTTATATTTTAAACCAATATTTATACATGCAAGTTATAAGCTCCAAGATGACTGTCTATGATTATTTAGACAGTCAGTAGATTCTGTTGGAGGGTGAGGCCAAATCCCTCCAACAGATCTACTGAGTGTCTGATAATCATAGATGGTTATGGGAGCTTATAACATTTTTCGTTTGATTTTACTTATCTACATTATGGGGAAATAAATTAACCTTTGTATGATCTATATTTCTTTGAAGTTTTTTTGGAAATCATTCGGTGGTCACTAGGTAAAATCTATTTTAGTCTTGGTGTACTAGTCAAAAGTAAAGGCTGACCATTGGCGTGATTGAACTTTCTATGTCACAACATTCAGATCACATGGTTTGAAAGTACTATATTAGTCTCAACGTAATTCTCATTGATTTTCCTTTTATGGTCATTTGCATATTAATAATTCCAATATTTTCATCAATGGTGGATAGATTTTCTATGTATCATCCTCATTTGCATACTGTTACAACAGTTATTTGGACAAATGGTTTTATCCAATCACCAGTGGTCAAATGAAGAAGCATTTCAGTCTTAAATATCATATAACTGGATAAGGCTGTTCAAGTTTGCAAATCAGTGAATTTAAACATACGTAAATTGTAATACCCAGCAATAACATAATTTATCTAACTGTTGTATTTAAAAAGTAAAATCATTTTAAAATTGATAATCCTAAATCTATTTAATTCCAACAAAGGCTTTTAACCTCAGTAAAACTTATTGAGTTCATTAACTGTGCTGTTTTTGAATTAAGGATATATACATGTAACAATCATATACATGTAGCAGAGTAAAAAACCATGGAAGAGCTAAGACTCTTAACAGATATAAAGTGCTTCACTGGCTTCATCTTGATAAAACTACACAGTAGAGGCAAACACATGCATCTTACATAAGTATGATATATTATAACTCCATATATCATGTGCAGGTACAACTACATGTATCTGCTGTGTGATACATGTAGTCATTCTTTTACGTAAGTTTACATCATATACAATAAAATAATCTATAATCAAACATTCTTAAAAATTCAAAACCACAAAACATTGATTTTAATGAGATATAGTTTAAAACATGCTATTTAACGGTGATTTAGCTAGTGCTTGTCATTTTTGCCATTTACGAAAGGATTTCATAGATGACCAAGATATTTTAGATCGTTTTCGTCACTCAAAATTTGAAAAGTGTATAAAAAAATTCCATTTAAAAAGTATTTCAGATAAATTTTCGACAATTTCGTCAGGTTAAATATAAATGTTGTTAAAAACTGTCAATCGAAAATTACATAATTTCACTTGGCCTAACGCTTTGACAAATTTATGACCCCATGCTTGGTAATTACTGGGTCAACCAGGTGTGAAATACATTCTATTGTTGTTAACCTGGCAAGCCTCGTATGTGCATCGTTAATAATCCTTCAAAATAACAACAATTAATTGATCAATATTTTGATCATTAGGAGCACGAAAGATAATCCCAGGATTCTCACTCGTCTTCAGCCGATCGTTTTTGAATAGTATTCAAAATTTAACTTCTTTAGGCTGTAACTGTCCAATGGACATCATATCAAATTTCCCTCATTATATTTGTTTTGGATTTGGTTTTAAAAAAAAATTTCAAAGTGAGACTTCCATAAATCCTTCCTTAACTCAAATACAGACCAATCAAATCACTTGAAATTGAAGATTTGAGAAAAAACTCAGGATTTGAAAAAATTCTAAACATGAGATTTTTTTACGATATCCAGGCCTGACCTCATGAATAAAATACATCTTGTATGACACATGTACATGTATAACATGTTTAACCACAAGTGACATGAAGGTTGTATCAAAAGACAAAAAACCCATAAAATACATATCTAACCTAAACTAAACTAGAAAACTTAGGATTTCAGGAAATTCTCAACTTGAGATTTTTATGAAACTGGGGAGAAATATGTTACTGATACTCTGAATTAACTTATATCCTAAGACTGGATACCCGAGTAGGAAAACTTTATGTAATAAGTAACTATAGGTCCATGAAAAAAAAATACAAGAACAAATCAAAATTCAACACAACTGACTCAGCCTGAAATTTTTAAGCTGTATTATAAGAGGAAGAGTAAATGCTTTATAAGACTATATATTACATCTCTGAAAAACCGGGAATCCTATTTGAGATTTAAAAAAAAATAAATACTACATTTTGACAATGAGTCTATATGGGAGAAACATTCTGACTTCAACAATAATAGCACTTTAGGGTACATTATTTTCGGTGAAAAAATCGGGTGGGTAGGGTACATGTACATGTATAAATATAATTAAATTGTTTGTTACATGGACCATACAATTTCTTTTTTACTGCTTTTAAAGCATGAATGTTTTTCTGTGGATCTCCGTTCATGCAAAATAATAATGGAAATTATGGAAGTCATAGGAATTTCTTAATGAAATGTTTGATCTGGATCTGCAAAATGTACCACCAAATCTCTTTCAAAACTTTTGACTTCTATACTCACAGCTGTCAACGAGGGTTTGCAGTCCTACCACAACACTTGTAACTCCTGTAGTGGTATTAATTTAATGTGGATCCTGAAAATTCGAAAGATCTTTTTGAGACAATCAGTTCAAGACTATTATCAGAAAATAATAGCATTAAAACCTATGATTTTTCAACAATGTATACTTCTATTCCACATACTCAGTTAAAATCCTGACTTAAAAACATTATACATCGTTGTTTTTCCAAAAAAGATGGTACACCTAGACACAAATATATAGTTCTTGGTAGGGATTCCTCATACTTTGTAAGAAATAATTCCAAATCATCTTCCAAATATACAGAAGATGTTTACAAAATGCTGGAATTTTTAATTGACAACATTTTTGTCCAGTGTGGTGGATGCGTTTTTTTAACAAATGGTCGGCATTCCAATGGGAAAAAATTTTTCTCCTGTACTTGCTGACCTATTCCTTCACTCTTATGAGGCTGACTTTATAGTTGATCCGATCTGTTTCCGCTATATAGATGACGTATCATCTTTAAACAATCCTGATTTTGGGGATTTGATACATCTTATCTACCCCAAAGAACTTGAAATAAGGATACTACAGACACTGTGAAGTCAGCCTCATATCTTGACCTACACTTAGAAATCGATGGTAAAGGAAAACTTTTGACCAAACTTTACGACAAACGTGATGACTTTTCATTCAGAATTGTCAACTTTCCTTTCATCTGTGGCAATATCCCTTCGGCTCCTGCGTATGGAGTGTTCATATCACAACTCGTACGTTATGCCAGAGCTTGCCAAGACTACACAGACTTTTTGTATCACGCTAGAATTCTAACAAATAGGCTTCTGGAGCAGGGTTATGTTGCTACAAGATTGAAGTCATCATTACAACAGTTTTATGGCCGTCATCATGAACTTGTGGATCGTTACAATTCATCCATCTGTGCCATGAAAACTGATTTGTTCAATGTGTCATTATCATAGTTTTCCTTTCCTCTTTTGTCTACCCCAGACTTGACTTTTTATGAGCAACTCGGCAGGTGTTTCTAGAAAAGCAGAGGATGCTTACCCTACCTGTGCACATAATCCATGCTCCTAGTTTTTAGTGGAGTCCGAGTTGCTCATTTGCTTTTGTTACTTTGTATGTATGATTTTAGGTACTCTATGTTCTTTGTTGTGTATGTCTGTTTTCCATGTCTGGTCTTTGTCCTTGGATTACATTCTTCTGATTACCGCTATAACCTTGGTTCCCTTGATTACTCTTTGATATAAGTCCTGGACTTCACATCAATTACCTATTCATTCTTATAAGAATAAATTTAAAAGGTTTTTTTCAACATGATAGATTCAGAAGGAGGATGGCATCTTTTAAAAAAATGCTTTGCAGGGCACACATTGATTAGACTGTACAGGTCAAACCCTGAACTACTGCAGCAAGTATGTTTGTATCAACACACCATTCAATTGATACAGAATTGAATTTTTTATTGCAATAATACATTTGACCAGAATCAAAGTGGGCACTTTGAGGCCCCCTGCTCCTAAATGATTCTTGTGAAAACCTCCAAAATCAATCACAACCTTACTTTGGGGGTATGGCAACTTTGTTGTACAATTTCAAAGTGATTTGTTTACTTTTACTGAAGTTATCCTTCAGGAATGTGAAAAAAAAAAACATGTGGCCTTCGTGGCCCTTGATTTTTACTTGGCTAAAATAACAACTTTCAAATCAATCTCAGCCTTCCTTCTTTATAATGACATCTTGCAGTAAAGTTTAAAAGAGATACATTCACTTACAAGTTATTGTCCTGATATAAGGAAACTACTTGTATGGGTGTACATGTACATGTATCTGACCCTTTCTTGGTTTCTTATTCCTAAAATATCAAAACCCCAAAAATCCCCCTAAATCAATTGCTTTTTCCCTTTGAGGGTATGGCTCCTTCATGTAATACAATTGTCAAGTCATTGTCTAGACATCAAGAAAATGCTTGTTTTTGGCCCCTAATTTCAAAAATGATTTATATGTTTTAAGTTGAGCAATAGTTTTATTCTATGATGTTTTTGGCTCCTCATTAACCCAATTTCTTCAATGGTTGGGGCCATAACCCCCAAAATCAAAACCGATTTTTCTTTTGTAGTTTGGAACCTGGTCATAAAATTTCATAAAGATCAACTGAATAATATTTAAGTTATTGCCTGGAAACCAAGTGTCTATGAATGTTGACAATTGTGCCATGCCAATTTTCAGCAGCCCTTTAAAAAGTCTGGTCATCAAATTTAGTTTAAAAAGAACATCAGAATTTACTGAAATGAGATTTTGAACTTGGGGGAGTCCAAGGTCTGTGATTTATCTAATACTAAAAGACACATTTTTGAATGTACAATGTACATGTAGATCAATGACTCTAGACCCTTGAATAGCTTTTGTTTTCACTTGGTTGATCTGTTGAACTGCATTTTCGTATAGTTCATTATCATTCATTCCTAGAAGGTTTTTTTGTAATTTGAACACCATAGCAAAAGTTGATGTTAATGCACAAAATAAAAATTTTTAGGTGTGATATAAAATGTGAACCTTTAATTTTTAAAGGTCCAAACAACTGTAATTTTACTATTTACAGTGATATCTGAAAAATTTTAACTTATCGTGTCAAAAAAACGGTCTGAACTTCATGTATTTATCAAATCACTGTCAGGTACATGTATATAAAAAATTTAAAGAATACACAGTTTTCAGAAAGTTTATTTCATATCCGTACAAGAAAATCTCTTAATTTAAATTCATGAGTAAATAAATGATATTAACATTTGCATGCATGATTGTGTAAAATTTTAAAGCTGGTAAAAAATGGGGAACAAAGAGACAAAGGTCTCACTCCATAATACATTTACATGTACATTGTAAAATACATATATAACTTACACGTACTGATTTCATCAACACTTAAGGGCACACAAGATAACCCACCTTCAATGTATTATCCAATGGAAAAGGAGGGTAGCAAGCCAGGTAAAAAAAGGAGAGGACAAAAAATTGATTGGCGAAAACTATACTACTGTCAACCAAAATTTTCATTTCTCCACTCTTCACAACGGAGTCACTCATGTCCTCCACTGTGACTCCAGCAAAGCAAAAACTGGGATAAAATTGCTCCATGTCAATAGTTTGTCATTTTTTTCTTCCCTTTAGTGAAATGTTATTAAACTGCTAGAACCATTAAATATACCTTGGTATAAATACAAGATAAGTTAATTACAGACAATTTTTGAAATGATGACTCCACTGTGGAGAGTGAAGACATTGTGACTCCTCTCAAAATATTCACTGTGGAGATTGGAGAAATTAAAATTTGTGTTGATGGTAGTCAGAGATCTATAATTCAAGAGATAATAAACTTGTAAATTAGCCAATTTATCGATAAAATTATCTCAGGGTGGAGACTGAGATTCCCTGACCTTTCCACTTATTCATTAAACTATTTTTACCCCTTTTCATGAAATTATCTGAAATAAATTGTTACAGGCACCATGCAGATGTAAAAATGGGAAAGTGAAGATTTTATTGAATTATCTTAAAAAACAAAAAAGGCTGTGATAGGTTAATTTGAAAATAATGAATTTAATTTTAAATTATTTCCTTTTTCACAAAAATCGGAGAGTAGGCAACTAGTTTTCAATACTTCATTTTTGTTTGTTCTGGGAGAAAGAAAAATGTGGTTACAATGAACATGAAGCCTGCATGTCATAGAATAGGAAACTGGGAATTTTGTTTGGATATTTGCAATATTTTTTCAAGTTATGATCATTTAAAGTCAAGTTGTCATTGTCGATTAAGTAAGCACGAGATAATTTGAAATGAAACTAGACAAATATCAATCCTGCATCACAAATTACGTTGCACAAATCTACTTCAAAGGCACATAATATCATGTTAAACATATTATGTATAAAATATGATTGGTTACAATAACTGGTACATCATTGCCAGTAGGCAGTATTGGCAGTAACCGATTAAGTTTAACATTTTACAGTTTACACGTACACGTACCTGTAGGCTGCCATTCGAAGCTCTAGCAGAAGTTAATCTAATTCGTAACATTTATTGACTTTGAACAATATTGAACTGCTTACCTGTAAAGTTATGTGGAATTTTGCTTCATATTATCAAAAATATGTTTCAAGCTGCTTTCAAAAGCGTTTGTATGAATTGGAATGTAAATTACCAACCGGAAGTAATCAATCTCATTTGCGCTTTTTCTTAGCAACGCGTAAACAGGTGCGCGAACAAATTAACCGAATATATATAGAAGCTCTAATAAACCGCCTGAATTGCTCATCCAGCCAAAATGTGAATGAGCATTTTTTTTAAATGGGTCAATCTGGAGTTAAGTATGCCTTTGAATCATTGTACCAATTTTAAAATAGTTTTCGATCATTACTACAGATATGGTCTGTATAAGATGAGATCGGGTAGAAAAAATTAATACAATATTGCAATAATTTTAGAAAAATGTGCAAATATACAATTTAAACATGAATAATCATGAAAGCAGATGGAAATGTAGTCTCATGGGTTGATCTCCTTTGTATATTCCGTGTGACCGTCGCTGTTTAATATAATAAACATACAATTTGTCGATTAGTTTTTTGTTTTATCTAAATATGCGTTTGTTCGTCTCTTTCCCAACAAGCCTTAAAGTGACCATTCATGCATCAATAAACAATTCTGGCAAGTGTAAAATAAAAATATATACATGTCTTCTTAACAATAATACTACCCTTGCTATAAATGCTATTGATGTCAGAGTACTAGACGAAATGGGTCTTAGTAGGATTCGAACAAGCCCTGACACAGTGGTCAATGGCTATGGGAGAAAACTTATAGAACTTTGTAAGAATAAGAATGTATATATAAAGGTACATTTGGAAATGATAAAATAGGTAGTGCGACTAGCAAAAATTCGAGTGCTATTGATTTTGTTATGTGCACGAGTTCATTTAAAATTTTTTATTTAATTTTGACGTATGTGAATTAATTCAGTACTATTTTTTTCTGATATTCACTCACCTATATCTGTACAAATACAGGTGAATGATGAGATACTGCAATATGTTAATAGTAACATAGGTCTGAATCTAACAGGTCGAATAAGAAATTGGAGATGTGAAAAGAAAAACAACTTCATCGAAAACTTAAATAGAAACCGAACTAACGATCTAAAGGCCAAACTCTTAGAGATAAACCATGTTACCTTAAAGCAAAAAGATATTGATGTACATGTATTTGTTTAAGATTTTTGTTTCGTTTTATTAAAATCAGCAGAACAGACCTTCGCTTGGTACATTAACAGCAAAGAATAATAATATAGGTAATGTGCAAAATTACAGACAAGATAAGCTTTGGTTTAATTAAGGAATGTAAAATGTGTAGGAAGCAATTTTGCAATGCCAAACCGCTGTCTAAGAAACACGGTCGGTTCTTACATTTTTAAGGCAAGACTGAAGGTTTCTTAGTATGGACCGTAGCGGCATTGTTTATACTGCTCGACGGTAGAGCATAAAGGGAGGAGCGACACGATCATCTGATTCTGATAGGGAGCCGGCAGTTTTTGGATAAATATATAAGTTAAATATTCTGGCCTACACTTCCTGGAAATAAATCTTCTGACGTTAGTTCAGATACTTCACAAAGTGAAATGCAAAAAATAAGAATTGCCTAGATGTCGTTAAATAATTTCTGACCAGAAAATATTTTGACCTCATAAAATTTGCCAGCCCACTCTCAGAATCAAATGGTTATTCCTTAATCAACTAATTGCCGAAAAAAAAACAAAGAGACAAAAAAATTGGAGTAGATTTGTGAAAATAAATATTTCGCGAATTTTCCCCAATTTCAAGGAGGTGGGAGCGTACGCCGGGTTCGCTCCCCAGTGAATGTGCACCTTACTTTCAGAGGAGAAGACGACGACTGACGTAAAGTGATTACATTATGAACTAACCGGAACTTTAGACTGTGATGGCTAAATCATATGGTAACATTTTCTTAATTCATCATTAGCAACACATCGATTTTCTATAGAAGTTTTCACTCAGAGAAATATCCAGAATAGGTTATTTTGATTTTTGTCCAAGTACATTGACTATCACCAGGCGCAGTGTGTACACGTCCACTCCGACTAGAAAGTTGCGGCATTTGTTTAGTCAGATAAGGAGCGAGTTCCTGTCATGTAAAAAAACATGGATAAACAATCGCAAAAGTATGAAGTGGAATGAAATTTTAATTGTACTCGTTATTCTTGCACACCGACCTGTGATTCTCAAATTACATGTAACTATAGACAAAATAACCCTCCGTGCCATATCACAAATAATGGAAACTAAACCTTTTGGTAAGAGTTTTTCTTAAATAATTCGTTGATTTCTATGATTAATTTCAGCAACAAGCTTCGAAAGGAAAGATACGATTCGTTTAATGTGGTCTCTAAATAACCCCCTTTTTTATAATGGTATTGCACATAGTCTGATATGACTTTGAAACACCATTATTGATTAATTAGAACTTTGTTGAAATTACAATAGAAGATCTGTAGTATAGAGACAGCCGTGTTTTATTCCGGTCTTTAGTAAAAGGACAGCCGTATTTTATTACGGCTCGGCCATTTTAATGGGTTCCCTGGAGTATGCACTGTATATAAAAATAGGTTTGAAGAAGAATTGAGATATATCAGTATATCATATATTTACGTTAAAATATAATTTTTTGTATATGCATTATAAGTGTTTGTTTCAACTCTATATCGTCTACCCTACATCGCATACCCTATATCACACCTCTAGGCCTACATCGAATACCCTATAACACAATCCTTCACTGAACATACTTGGAGTAATATTATAGATAAATACATGATATAATGAATATGACATGTTAAAATCTGTATCACATGCTGAATCAACCCTCGACCTATATCACCCCGGGGGCCGGTGGCCCTTGGGTTATATAGTAGTTTCGGGTTGATACAGCTTGTGATATAGATTTTGACATGTAATATTAAGGATATATTGAATTGATTAAATACCAGTTCACATGCAAAATTGCAACATTTGTTTTCAAATGTTTTAATTCAAATGGAAACATATGTTTAGAACCACCTGGTAAAATATGCTGTTTTTTTTTTTTTTCTTTTTTTTTTTTTTTTTGCTTTATAAATACATGAAATTATATGTTTTCGAATATCGTATGAATATCATACTATTTTCATATATGAAATCCTTTTGAAAACATATAAATACCATATGGTTTTTATTAATTTGTTTTTCATGAATCAATTCGTAAGTCAGAAACATAGGTTTTTCATTTGTTTTTCATGGTGGTCCTAAACATATGACAAATATATATTTCACGTGTTTCAAAACGTATGAAAAACAATGAAAACTAAACCTTTTGGTAAGAGTGAGATAATGTTGCATTTTTTCTGTGTAGATAAGATTGTTTAATACATTTAAGGGTAAATCTATCAGTAGCTCTGGGTGAATTCAAATTTATTAAAACTCGTCATATGTTATATTGTAACATTTTGAAGACAATCGATCTAGAATTCCTTTGTGTAAATGTCAACTTGCATTTCAATTTCTGATAAGGTTCATTGAATAACAACGTTCTGTTACATTGTTTTACCCTGAAGACACATTTTCTGATCGGACAAAAGAATATTTTAAATACAAATAAACTGAACATCAGTGTGGGTTAGACTGACGCATCCTGTGTCTCATGTTGCTAAAAGGGAGAAGGATAATATATTAATCGGGTCCTGAAGGCTGTAATTTTAAGTTAAAAAATATATATATAGTTAAAGCAATCTAATTAGAACTAGACCTATCAATTGTTACATTCACAGCATGTAATAGTAACTGAATGGAACAATTGATAGGCCTAATTTAAGATTAGATTCTAGTTAAAGCAGACAAACATCTCCAAAGAAATCTTTAATTTATTTACAGTAACATGGTGACGATTGAACTAATTTAAAATGATATTTTCAGGAAAGAAAATCCTGAAGATAAAATGACAGGTAGTAACCGATATTGCGATCCTTGTACTCAGCGGAACGCGGTGAAACTAGCGCGGGTATGGTGCACCGAATGTCAGGAAGCACTTTGCAAAGAATGTGAAGCATACCACCAAACTTTCAAAGTGAGTCGTGATCATCGGCTTATACCTATTGTAGAAAACGAAAAATTTCCGACATCTCTTGTAAAAATTAAAGCATTCTGTGACCGACATGCCCTCAAAAGGAACGAGTTTTACTGTACCATGCACGATGAACCACTTTGTGCAATTTGTGTAGCAAACGAACATAAACTTTGTGACAACATTGTTACAATCGAACAGGCGGCTGTAAACGCCAAGTTCTCACCAGCACTAGCAGACATCGAGGATAGAATGATATATGTTCTTAACCTTCTAGAGAAACTGAGACATGACAGGATTCTGAACATACAAGTACTCGACAAACAAAAAGGTCACATGCTTCTTGAAATCAAACGGTTTCGGGAAAACATTACCCGACATTTGGACATGTTAGAAAAAGAGTTAACACAGGAAGTCGAAGATATGCACAAAAGACACGTTGATGACTTGCGTCTTCAGGTCCACGAATTAGAAAACAAAATGCATGTAATAAAAGACTATCAGCAATCATCAAACAAGATCAAAGACCAGGCAACCAATGTACACATGTTACTGGCAATAAAAGAGCTTGAAACAATGCAGACTTCTCAAGAGGAATATCTCGAAACCATCAGCGATAGACTCAGCCGGGTAGATTTTAATCTTGAGTTTAATCAAAATGCGGCTGATATACCAACTCTAGCAAAACCTCTTGGTTTTGTTCAGACGAAGATATCACCTTGTTACGTATTCACGACAACTGAAAGAGTTAAGCAAGCGCCACTTTATGTTAAAGGCATTCTACATGAAACAAGAACCGAGATCAAACATCAGTTTGCTGTTCCGCGGGCTGACAGAAATGCTGCAATAACAGGTGGAGTTTTCCTAGCCGACGGTAGAATCGTTCTAGCCGACAACAACAACCAGCGCCTACTTATCTACAGCGAAAATGGTACAGTTTTTGTCGAGGTGAAGTTAAGTTCTAAGCCATGGGATGTTACTGAAGTTGGCTTATACAAAGCAGCACTGACGCTTCCAAGTGAGAAAATGGTTCAGTTCTTTGACGTAAAATCGATGAGAGTGATCAAGGAAACCAAAGTTAAAGGTCGTATTTATGGCATTTCCAGTTATGCTGGAAGAACGTATGTTGTATGCCGTGGTTCGGGGATGCTCATTATGGATGAAGACGGAGAGGTCGATACTGCCTTGCCGGTAGACGTCACATTTGTGGAGTACGTATGTGCTGGACCTGGGAGACTTTATTACACGGACTGGTATCGAAAAACGGTCCATTGCATCGACTTGACTGGAGAAGAAATATTCAGATTAAAGTACAACAAAATGAAGTATCCGCTGGGGATCACACTGAATCGAGACGGCACTGTGTTCGTCGTCGGCCGAGATTCACACAATGTACTTCACGTTTCAGCTGATGGTCATCAGAGAGAAGTCATCTTAGGAAAACAACATGACCTCAGCTACCCTCGGGTAATATCATCTCACCATGGAAGCCGGACAATGTTTGTTACTTACAGTAACAAAAATGTTGTTATTTTTAAACTAACATGATATAAATTAACAATGTCACATGGCTTAAAAACTTTTACTTATGTATAATTCGTATTTGTCTTTTGAAATGGTTAAAATTATTATTACGCTGTTCGTATAAAGTTACTTTTTTAACTTTGACATCTGAGTCCACTTCTATATTAAAGCCTTATAATTAGTATTTTATCTTCTATCTTCATAACTCAAAACAATGGCTTTATTTTAATCAAATTTCTCGGTCGCGTTTTAACAAGACAAACTATACAGACTAGCAAGTGTTTACAAAGGTTCGGCCTATCAATTTCCACAAAATGAATGCTGATTCTTATAAACGATTCGGGGATTTGTTGGTATCGGTGATCTGTTGTTACTATATAATAAGGAATTGTATATAAACAGTTAACATACTAGTACTTCAGGTGTCGGTTTCACAAAGTCGTAAGTGTGAAATTGATCGTGAATCATTACGTCACAATGTTATTTTAGTTTATGACGTCATTACTTACGATTAACTTTACACTTACGACTTTTTGTGAAATCGAGACCAGAAGTACATATTTATGGGCTAATATACTAAAAGTAGATAACAATGGACCACGTCATACAATAGCTGTCAATGAATATCGATCAAGATACGATTATATTATGCCTAGTTTTATATGGAAGATAAAAATTGGTCTGCATGGTTGTGCCTAAAAACCAGGCAGGGGGTGATCATCATATCTGAAGATTATCAACTACACTGTTTGAATACATTTGTTAAGCCCTAAAACAACTCATCCTATGTTCATGTCCTTGGACCTGCAACTTATCTTGAAATATGTTTTGACTGGTTATAATGTAAAAATTCTGGCGGAAAATTTTCCTGTAATTTTTCTGCAGTAGAGCATAACCAAATTCTAAGTGTTAATGTCCTAAGTGGGCAACTTCCATTTCCACTTTTGATTTTGAATGCACTTTCAATGAGGCCTACTGAAGGATTTTCGGTAAAAATATTTGGGATCAAGAAATGAATGAGTCTCTGTCTGGTTTTAAGTAAGAGCTGGACTTAATAATCACCCAACCAGGAACTATATTATGGCACGCTGTATTTACATTTATTTCAGTTTGTAGATATTCTTATAATTTTGTAGATATCTTCTATTTTTTATAAGATATCTTAAAAAAATATGGAAGATATCTCATAAATTTTATTAGATATCTTATAACGTATATAAGATTTTTCATTAAGTTTATATGAGATATTTTATAAAGTTTATTAGATATCTTATAAAGTTTATTAGATATCTTATAAAGTTCATTAAATATCTTGTATACTTTAAGTGAAATCTTATAAAATTCTTTTAATGAGATATATTATCAAGATTATTAAATATCTTGTATACTTTCTACGATTTCTTATAAAACAACATAAAATATCTTATTAGCAAAATTTTATGATATTTCATAAAGTTAATAAATAAGATATTTCATATACTTTATGAGATACCCTATAGTTATATAAGTTAGAAGCGCTTATTTGATAATACACATGCTTTACAAAGAAACCTGATCGGTGACTCATGGTGGTAGACTCCCATATCCCAGAAATATCACAAATTTATAGAAATCAAAAGGGAGCTCACATTAATTAAAAGAAACACTTCACCAATATTTCATGAAAATAAGAGCAACCGTCTATTAAGTTAAAGTTCGAAATCTGAAATTCCCCCTTTTTAATGAAAAAAAGTCCCATTACTCTAAATCTCAAATTCACCAAAGTTTCAATGATATAACTCTGAGAAGTTTAAAGTTATAATCAGAAAAGAGAAAAGTCATCACATCTTTGTATGAACTCAAAAACGAAAAATTGGAAGTTTATTTAAAAAAATGAAAAGGGGCTCACATTAATCAAAGGAAACAATTCACCATAGTTTCACAAAAATAGGAGGCTGCTTTAATTTATTTAGGTACTGTGCGAAATAAGAACGACTGACGGACTCTGGTGTACCATAATACATCCAGCCTTTAAAAGCGGGTGTATACAAAATACCAAACATATCAATACCATCGATCCTTTTGTGGTTTAGAATCTTCTGGTAAAATTTCATGAATATCAACCATCTAATGATTAGAAGTTTTCGTGGGAAAATATGTGTCTACATATGACAACATGGACGAGTGGTTATACATGTACTATCATACGCCTTATATATACAATACATATTCAGTGTCCTAGCATATCGGAAATATGGGTATGAGGCTAAGAAACGTGGGTTTCGCGAGGCTTTGTCGAGCGATTTACCCCCGTTTCGCGCCGAGTAACCCATATTTCCGATATGCTAGGACAATGGTTTTGTATTGTGTTTATCCTGCAAATAAAAAAAATATTGGTTGAAGTAAATTCTATTCAAAATCGCTTTTTTACGTGGTGTACAAAAAGTACCCCTCTTGCGCCTCTAACGACACAGCGCCAAGTAATATCCTAGCGACAGTATGGGTATGCAAATCCGTACGAGTCTGCCAATTCATTTTAAAATAATACATTCGGGAGAAAATGCTTTCTGTAAAATATTTTCTTTGTAATTCCATGCCGAAAAATAATTCTTATAAAACACTACGGTTGCGGGTTGAGTTATTTCTTTTTTGCGTAACCGGCGACGCACTTTTCTGAGGAACTTGTTGACAATGGGCGCTAAAATGAGTTCATAAATTTATGATTTATTTTGAACTTTATATTGTGAAAACCACACATCACAATAATATAAATGAAAAAAGTAACTGTTTTACAACTGGATAAAAATGTCGTCAAGTCTTGTCAAACGCTTTTACTGTATCATGACGTCACGAAACGAGTCATTCATGCATGGAATTCGGCGGTGGATGCACGTAAACATTAAGATTATGGAAATTCAATGTCGGCGACCAGTCCATGTTAAATTGCGATGCAGGCTCCGTTTCACTGTCGAAAGACATTTGTGGACGGCTACCGGTCGTCTGCAATGGGATGCGGAACGAGAAGGATAGACCAGCATAGGGTTATACAGTATAGAAGAAGAAGAACTGTTTATTCACCAATAAAGGGTCCATAAAGGGCATGATTACAATACAATTTTTTTTTTACATACAACAGTTTTGATTGAACATATATAATAACATATAATATCAACAGTTAATTTACAAACTAAATAATTGTCACATTTTTTTAAGCTTTTACTTGCATTATGAGTAATACATCATAGTAAACAGCACATAGTGTTTAGTTATCATACTGGCACACCTCAGTTTCATTTACAAAATTGGATTATGATAATGGAGATTATAATTATGATCATCTAATTATTATATGAATAAAGAATGTAAATGTATATTCACTTAAGGGCATATCTATTTGCAATAGTGATAATAATGCATTAAAAAAGAAAAAAAGAAAAGAAAAAAATAAATCAATATAAGTGCAGTGAACATAATTCTCACTAGAAGCCTCCTTGTGCCCAGTGCAGAGAAGCAAGTCTTTTGAGTTGCTTCAAGACAGGACACCAAGGGACGGTGCTCTAGGCTTCAAGTATAAAAATTGAGGATCAAATTTGCATATACTGGGCTTTTAATTACCCAAAATTCTTACATTACATATTACAATATAAGCAGAAAAAGATATGGGAAGATATTAATGATAGATATAATAATAATAATAATAATAATAATAATAATAATTATAATAAATATATACAAAAAGAAAAAAGAAAAATTATAATTTAAACACCACTTGATATAACAAGATCACTTAAACCAGATAAAATAATAGAGTTTTCACAATTTAAGATCCATATCAATTTGTTTTCATCACTGAGGTTAATAAAATGTGGACATGTAGATATTATTAACTCATATAGTATATCTCTCTCTTTTTTTATTTGATGAGCATGAAAAAAGAAAATGTACTTCATCGTCTACTTCTCCTGAGGCGCACCTGCGACATAATCTATTTTGTCTAGGAATACCATGATAACGCCCTGTTTCTATCTCTAGTCTATGAGATGAGATGCGCAGCTTTGTAATTTTTCTCCTTTAATCAAAATTTACTTGAGATAAGTACTTCTCTAGCCCAAAATTGTTTTTATTTTAGCATATGTACATTAAGTTTGCCTTCACTGTTCTTTCTCATATTTCTTACCCATGTCTCTCTATAGTGCTGAAAAAGGATCAGTTTAGAGATTCGTTCAAATGAGAATTGAGTCATGTTCGCTACACTATCTTTTATATCCTGAACAATGTTCATAATGTATTTTATTGATCCATACCATGAGGGTTTACTATGTCTAAACAATTTTTTTAGATTCCGCATAGGCCTGTTGAAGCAATGGAAAGTCCGACTGTAAATTTTCTAGTCTATACCAATATTTTATCATCGATTTGATAATATCAAAGTGAAGTGGAAACCGACCTAGTTCTGATAATACTGCTAAATTTGTTGACTTTTTATGAACACCCAAAATGAATTTTGAAAATTTTACATGACGTTTTTCACATATAAGTCTTTGGTATATATCATCGAGTGGTAAAACTTCCTTTTTAAGTCTAGTTTTGTATGGGTTAAAATATCCCCATATCTCAGCACCATATAGAAGAATTGGTTTGATGGTATGATCAAAAACTTTAATAGAAGCTTTTATTGAAGGATTTAAAGGTAAAAAATCATTTCTAAGCTTGTGATATGCTTTCAATCCCTTTTTTATATAACTCATTCTGAGCAAAGGAGAAAGTAACTGAGCAACTAAATGTAATGCCAAGGTACTTATACTTGGACACACACTCTTTTTGTGAATTATTAAATAAAAAATTATGTTTGATGAGTCTGCCTGCTTTGTTGAAAGTCAAAATCTTTGTCTTTGAAATATTAATATTTAAGCACCAATCTTTACAGTATAAGTGTAGCATATCTAATTTAGCCTGTAAGCCTGTTACTGAAAATGACAATAATACTATATCATCTGCATACATAAAACAGTGGAGTGGGCTTGAGTTCATATATACTGGGTCAGGAGTATTTTTCAAGTAAGCCGACAAGTCTTTTATAAATATTTTGAATAAATTAGGGGTCAAGTTGTCCCCTTGCTTTACTCCCAATTTTACCTAAAAAAATCAGTTAACTGGTTCTGAATTTTAACGCAAGACTTACTTAGACTGTACATACTTTTGATGATATTATAAAATATTGACAGTATATACAAAAAAGTTTTGTTGAATAAATTTTTGTATTAAAAAAAAACAGAAATATGCACTTAACTATATGAGGCTATGGGAATATTAATGCAAGACTAAAACCAATTTTATCCTGCAAAGGACGCATTTTCTGCCAATATTGCCTGTCCAATAATAGGCAATATTGTAAATCGATATTGGGCAGTTTTTTTTAGAATAATGTGGGAACTACTTTTTGACTTGGAAACTGTAAACAATATGGCGGCCTCCGTGTCGATGTCGCTTAGAAAATCAGTCATACATTTTGTACGTTTTCTGCATGTAATATTTCTCCTCATTGGAAATAAAAAGTTTGAATGTTGTAATTGTGACCTCTTTTTATGTGATGTATAAATAAATGATGTCTGAGTATTTGTGTGTGCGGTTATATGCAATGAGGTTATTTGTTAAACGAATAAAGGTATACGGTTATTTTTTGCTGTATCCGTACATTAGCAGGTTATCGACTTTCTGGCTCCTCCCACTCACGTGATCGGCGGAACTACTTTTTTCTGGTATGCGTAAATTATTCATGGCCGCCACCATAGATACGATATAAACAAATTGCGATTGCGTATCGGGTTAATTTTTTTTTGCCGTTTTGTTTCGTTTTCACCTGAATGAAATAAAAGATTTTATGTAAACCAAATAATGATTTTTTTGTATTTTTTTCACCGTCATATATATGGCAAATCCCAAATCACGTTCAGATTTGATTCATTATCAGTGTGGAGACGACTTCCCCTGTCATTTCAGTCATGTCGGACTCGGAGCCAGAGTGTCCGTCACAATTTAACATAAACTGGTCCCCACTTAAAGAAATTGAAACATTACAATATGATAAAACTCTTGAAGAGACAAATGACCAGGAAACTGTTTTGGTCTTGGATTTATCACTGCCTAAACCCCAAGATAATGAATCAGAGGAACACTACATTATAGATCTGCCCACACAACTGCCTCCTCTTCTTCAAAAATCTCAAACAAATATTTCAAATCCAAAAGAAACTAGTGCACAAATTTCACCCCTGAACTCTACTGCCATATACCAAACAGAAACAAGTCAGCTTCCACCTTCATCGCGAAATTCAAAACTTTAATGTTCTTAAAATCGACTTTACAACATTCAAAATATTTGTATTTATTTTTCATTTTACTTATTTGTCTCTTGGAATTAAATAAATTTTGATACATTGCTCATTTTCTTCAAACAGCTTTGACGGATTATATGGTGTGGATTGAATTTCAATGTTTACTGAGTCATGCACCATGCGTGTTAATTTTTTCCCTCGGGTTTAACGATCGGGGCTCCTCAGGGGATATGCATTTTAAAAATTTATTTTAAAAATGTACACACGCACAAAACTATTAATATAACAGGATGAAAACAATATAGGTACATTGTCCAAAATTATTGAAGATATGTGTATTCGGCTAGGAACGCGGGAAATAGCCCGGCGGAGCCTCGCATTTCCTACCCGTTCCGTCGCCTCATCACTTATCTTCAATAATTTTCGACAATGTACCTGTATATATATATATATATATATATATATATATATATATATATATATATATATATATATATATATATATATATAATATTCCACCGCCGACAAGACTTGTTGACATTTTTATCCAGGTGTAAAACAGTTACCTTTTTCATTTATATTATTGTGATGTGTGGTTTTCACGATATAAAGAACTCACTTTAGCGGCGCGAAACGGGGGTAAATCGCTCGACAAAGCCTCGCGAAACCCCCGTTTCTTAGCCTCATACCCATATTTCCGATATGCTAGGACACTGAATATATATTGTATATATATTTCTTAACAAAAAGTTAGTCATTTTATAGCGTTATGTTTGCTCTATTTTATAGGAGAGTTCATTAGTGATGTCATATTCACTAATTTGCATATCATTAGGTTGGCAAATTAACAACTAAATAAACAATTGACAATTTTCAAAACTTTATAACTTTGCTATTATATATCCAATTTTGGTTCTATTTTTGTATAAAATTATGATTAAAATCTTATGTGTATATAGTCTAATTACTGAATATTTATTTAAAAATTCCATGGATAAAAAGAAGTTTATTTGCGATGTTGGGAACCAAAAGAATTTTTCAATTATCTTTAAAAATGAAAAAGTTATGATGATTTAAAATTGATGCCCCATGCCACTCAATGGATTTTTTGCCAACCAAAACCTAATCACAGGTAAGTGATGACATGAAGAACTCTCCAATAAGTCACTGTTCATATCTTTTGACAAAACAATTTGTATAGAGGCAAAAAGGAAACACTATTTTTACACCCTCCATGTTTTGACGTACACCAGCTCAGGGATATGCAATGAAAGACTGGTACCTAATTTCATTCTGTTGAAGTATTGAATTCTAATTTTCTAACTACAAACGAAAGCCTGCCAAAAAACCCAATTATTTTGAGTGGGAAAATACTGACTGAAAAACTTTAATAACACTCCTGCAGAAATGATGCAAATACACAGGAGAAATTCAGGTCATTCTAATTTAGCATACATGAAATAAATGGTTACACATCTCTGTTTCATAAATAGTAATGGTAACCATGTCTCTTGCCAGATGAGTATAACTGATATAACTTTCAAAACCAAATATGAAGTAAACCTGCTTAGTTGTTCCAGAGATGAGTTTTTTTTTAATTGCCACAACATAACATATGCCAGTAGCTCACATGAACCTTTGGATAAGATCAGCTAAAAAGTATAACCTTCTTCCAAATTAAAAAAGGCACTTAATTCAAAGTGTTTTAAGTTGTTTATCAGAAAGACTGACTGAAAGTAATATATCAGATGGGCATTTCAAAAGTTAATGTTGTGCTAACATTTTTTGTTTAAATAAAGTAGAATCTAAAATCATTTTTGTCTCCATTCAATGATACTGAACTACTAATACTTGTGAATGTTTTAATTACTTAATTAGATTTACAATTACATGACAAATTAAAACTTAACATTTTCATCATAAAATATATCTGGTTACAATAATAATTAATGTAGAACTATATCTTATTCATTTATAACATAAATATTCAAAAGAATATGTAAAACAGAACTTTTCTAACAACAACTATTATTTACATAATTACAATTACAATATATAAATTAGATTCCAGAAATAGTGTTGTAACTAAGAATTCAAGAATGTAAATCTTTAATACACAGTTTTGGGCATTTGTAATTACTTTCCCTCAAGAGCCTCTGAACCATATCTTAAAGGTTTTTTTCTCGAAATTAGCATTGCAAATATCAAACTAGTACAGAAAAAGGGAAATAACTCAATATGAGTTAACAGTTAAATTTAAGAAAACAAGGTTGATAGGGTAAAAATATTTACAAATTTCATGTATCACTAACAGACATGCAAATAAAAACAAAAGAAGGTTTAACCATGCTCTTAAAGGGTGTTATAAAGATTATCCATATGATACAGGGTGTAATGAAGGGTGCGGCGTCACAATGTTTGATACATGTCAAACATTTTAGACTTAATCAGATATTCAAAACCGCTGTATTTACTGCTAAATATATGATAAATAGGTATAAATATACATAGTTCTTTAAAAAAGTGTTTAATTAGTCATTTAAGTATAATTATGATAACTGAATATAAAAGTGAATTATCAGTACATTCTATGGTATGTTTATAGGTTTCATAATAAGTGAAAGTTGAATAGCACAAAATATACACTCAGTAATTTGGTTTCAACACCATAACTAACGAGTCTCAGTGAGTTTGTTATGAAGTTGAAATTGTATCACAACACTATAAAGTGCAAGTGTTTGTAAGAATCAGGCAAAATGGAAAAAATCAGGAAAATGCATGTCAAAACCCCCACCGATCTGACAATAAAATATCACTCATCGATGCTTTCTCTATTTGAAAAGACCATTATTTGATCTCTGCATCACTGGCTTAGCACAGAAATTTGTCAATAGACTCTTAGAAAAATGAGATTTTTGATGGAGTTATCTGCCCTTGAAATGTTCACTTTCAGTGCATTTTAATGAAATTGTAACTCAATGGTCAAGCATGATATGGAAAATATTGTCAGTTTTCCTTGATTCAGATGGTGCAAATAGTAAAATTACACTATCAAAATGATGGGTTTTTTTCACACCATGTTTCACCTACAGCCTGATTCTTACAAGGACTGATACTTAATATCTTTCCAATGTATCCTACAATGTGTGGACAGATTGATCAAATGAAATGAAGAAAATTAGTGTTCAAGTTCCTGTATTTCTCTGCTTGATCTTATGATGCTGGAGAAGATTACAGAAGACAGATGACATGTACTTATCAAAAGATGTCAATGATAATTAAATATACAAAATTTTTATGGAGTCAAAAATCAGAGGAACTGTGTCTTAAGAAATGACGTGTGAATGTTTAGATATCTCCAATCTAACACATGTACATGAAGTTAAAAAATAACAAAATCACTTTTGATTAAACCCAATAATCCACATGGCTATAAATGTACATTCATCTAAGATTTGCTGCTTAGGATATATTTTTTGGTCATGGTACTTGAAATGGTATTTTATATTTCAGTAAATGTTCACCTAAACAGTCATGCAAAAAAGAAAAAACAAAAAAAAACCGAATTGAGTGATTGTTTGAAAATAGTCACACGTATGTTGATGGAATGGAGTATGATTTTTTTATATGAAACCTTCTAGTAAAAATATTTGAGGTAAAGTGGTGGCAATATCAGAGTTTCTTTAAAAGTCATTGATTTATTTCCTGTCACTAAAAGACAGATTATATGAAATCATTAGTAAAGCATTCTTAACAACATATAAAGAAACACCACTATTGGACAGCTACTTAATGATTATATAAAACACAGTTCCTGTTTTTAAAAATGAAAAGATGTTTGTTTTGTGTGATGCTCTCAATACAAAATTAATGTCACATATCTGGCAAAAAATACATATAAGAAAACTTAATTAAAATACATCAGTAAATCCCACAAACTGATATACACAAAAGCCATTAATTTTACTGATAAAAAGCATTAAAATATGTATATAATGAAATAAAAGTTTGATTTTAAGCAAATAAATTATTTTATGAGATGGAGTTATCAAACTAACCCAACAATAATGAAAAGCAAAACCTTCATTTACAAATTTAACATTTTGAAGACAATGCATTTCTTTCATATTAAAAATCAAAATTAAAAGACTTTTAATACACTGATATTATACAACCTATGTTTTTCAAACAGATGAATAAGTCTAAAAATATGCCAAAATCAACTTTACATGTATATACTGGGGATAATTATTGAAAGTTTAAAAAAGTAAGAATCCTTTTAAGAGATTTACTAAAATAAACAAAAAGAATAATTATGATAATAATAAATGCAAAAAATTATGACTATTATACAAAAATATTTTAAAAAAAAACTGAAAAATAAATGTACAAATAATAAGCTCTCATTAGATTGAATATATATAGATTCACCTTCAGTCATGAGTGGTTTGTATAATTTCTTAACTCCAGATGGTAAAAATAAAATTTTCAACATGCAAGCATAGCAAGCATTTTAAAATCTTACTTTAATCATAGAGAGTGGAGAAATTATTTAAATAAAGAATATGCTACAGGAGAATCAGTTTCTACCATGAAATCTGCAGAAAGCTTGGAAAATGTGAAATGGCTGTAAAACTCTTGCAGAAATTTAAACCCTGTCTAATGGTTAAAAAGTCATATGCATTTTAACCACTGGCTATGAACTGGAACAAATTCCATTCTTTTCATTGCAAATTATAATATAATTGAATGCATTTTAAAAGCTGTACAAGTCAACAATTAAAATTCACATAAACTCATTTCTACAATTTGCAATTTTATATATTCTACCTAAAGCAAAGTTCTAGTATTCTGCCAACAGTTTCACAATAAAAAGCCTCACAGAGTGCAGCATGATATAACCACAGTGGTCATACCCTGAACAGTTGGGGCAAGTGTGGACACATTATTAGTTTTTGACACACTTAAGCTTAGGACTTACAATTCATTATGGACACGGTATAGCACAAAACTTTAAATTCAATTTCAGACCAAAAAACTGAAAAGTAATTTTTTTTGTGGTGTGGCCTCTTTGTCCCATTATGAGTCAAAAACCTAACAAAAATCTGAAATTTGGTTGAAATATGCAGGCAGGGATTTTAATAAGGAATCCAAGAATTTTTCTTTTTCAAATTCAGACTGAAAATAAAAAGTAGATTTTTTGGGGTGTGGCCCCTTTGACCCGTTATTACTCAAAAACCATATGAGGTATCTCAAATCTGATTGAAAATCAAGTGTCTAAAGATGGCAGACATCCGCAATTTTGGGGTCATAAAAGTCATAAGTGTAAAATTGAATGTAAGTTCCAATGTCACAATGCTATACTCTACTGTGATGTCATTTACTCAAGACCTATGACTTGTTGTGAAATTGATACCCCTTAATGTTGACTTGAGCAAAATTATGATTATCCCTTATAAATCTGGAAGAATTTCAAATTCTGTAGATTAGTATTTTCTGAACCATATGCAGGAATGTAAGTAGTATTTTAAGTAGCAAGTAGACTGATGGAAATTTTGCAAGAGTTCAATTATTTTTTGAAAAGACAGAATAGTCATCAAAAGATGAGCAAGTAGCCACCCAATTTTGCTGGTTGATGGCTTCTATTGACATCCCTGATATTGTGTGTAATCTTTGGACTATAAAGCATTGGTAAATGCCATGAGAAAGCCCTACATATATACAATGACCCTTTGTATTTTAACATTTAATGTATAGTATATACATGTGTACCTATACTTTTGACAACTTCAAAAACTTAATTAAAATTGAACATACATGTTCATGTGTATGCACATCTATACTTAAAAAATATTTAAAAACTTTTTTGTGACAACTATGTGCAAACAATTCAAGCTCAGGTACCACAAAACTTGAAAAATTACTTATGTTTGAGAATATTCTTAACTGTTTGTAATGGAATTCTAAGAGTTTTTTAGAAGTTACCATTGAAGTTGAGAATACTCTCAAACTTTTAAAAAAATTTAAAACTTTTACAGCTCCCATACCAAGTTATGATACATAAAAGTGGATTTAATGACTAACAGCATTAAGTATCTTCAGGCTCAACTTTTACTTGTACAAGAAACATATCATCATCATTTTTGCGATTTTTCATGCCGAGGAATTCACTATCAGATTCAACTTCATCAAAGTAGCTGAATTCAGTAGATGGGAAGTCTTCTGAGTTATTTTCTGCAGGTTTAGGTGTACTTGATTTCCCATTGTATCGCATATCATCACAGCCAGAATGATCAAACTCCAGGAGATGCTGTTCTAAATTTGACTCGGTGGGAAATCTGGCACTACACAAATGACAAGCAAAAGAGGCAAGATCAGAATGCTTGACAGCCATGTGTCTTGACAGACTGCTGCCATCACCAAATGAACGGGTACAATGTTCACATTTATGAGGTTTGTCACCAGTATGAGTTCTTACATGACGTAAAAAGTTATAGTTTTTTGTGAATTTTTTTCCACAGACGTCACATTCCAGTAAATTTTTCCCAGTATGCAGCCTGAAATGTGTGACAAGTGTTCCCTTCTCACTGAAAGACTTATCACATTCACTGCATTGATATGGTTTCTTCAGTGTCTTATCTTGCTTCTCCTCCTTAGTATGAGTTTGCATATGCTGCTTTAATATTTTTAATGTTGGGAATGGTTCAGAACAAACATAGCAAAGATGTGGCCCCTCTGCCTTATTTTGTAGTGAGTACACATTCAAAGAGCTCTCATCACAAATATTACTACTGCTGTCAAGGCTACTGTCAAAGCTCTCAAGATGTGCTTGGTCCTCAAGGCTTGTGTTACCAATGTCTACCATAGATGCTGATGATTTCTTATCATGTGACCTTCTGTGCTGTAGGAAGCCATTTTTACAAGATTGCATATGTCTCTTGTAGTTGTAAAGTTTAGGAAAGATTTTCCCACACACCAAGCATTCATGTACATTTTCACCAGTATGTAAGCGGAAATGTTCTGTAAGGGAATATTTGTTACTGAATCCCTTGTTACAGTGAGTGCAAGGATAAGGTTTGGGTTTTTTAATTGGCTGACCATTCTCATCGAAACTCGTTTCAATGAAGTCATTACTCTCATTTACTCCGTTTTTAGTCTCACATGACCTTAAATGCCTAGTATAGTTGTATTTTTTTGTGAAAATCTTGCCACAAATTCCACACTCGTGTAAATTTTCACCAGTGTGGATTTTGAAATGAGTTGTCAAACTACTCTTTAAATGAAAGCTCTTGTTACATTCGGTACAAGGGTATGGTTTTAATTTGATTTTCAACTTCAAACTGTCAAATGTTATTTTCTCCTTCAACCTTTCATTTGTTCTTTTCTGAACTATAGTAGTATGATTTGGAAGGACCTCATTAGTCTCATCTTGGTTAACTGAAGATTCTCCCTTCATGTTATCATATTCTTCAGGCTGAGAGGCACCCAAGGGAAAATTGTCAGTGCTTCCATGTTGGACATTGTTCAGATCAAACTGATCTCCAGCTACAAACTGTCTACCCATGTAATTTTGATTTAAACTTGTCAATGTATCAGACAATGTCTTTTCGAAATGGTCCATGTCAATATTTTGCAAGTGATGTTGATTGCTCATTTGGCCGTCCATATTTGGTAGTTTATCAAAATCACCAAATCCAGCCATTGGACAGTCATGCTGCTTTAGACTCTCCACATCTACAAACATATCACCACAGTTTTTACAAATTTCAAGTTGATCGTCTCCTATATCAGTGGCATTTTCTATTTCCGCAATTGAACTTTTTTCTCCTTTCATTTTATCAATTTTGTGAACCTTTAGGTGGCACTTCAAATGTGCAACAGTGAAAAAATTCTTTCCACAGGTGCTACATGACAGCTTCTTATTGCCTGTTCTATTATGTGATTTGTTGTGACAATACCAGTTGCTATAGTTACTGAAACGTTTGTCACAAATGTTACATTTGTATGGTTTTTCCACCATATGCTTTGTCATATGTTTCCTTAAATTGTGCTGAGAATGAAACTTTTTACCGCAAGTAGTGCAATCATATAAATTTTCATCTGTATGCATTCTGAGATGGTTTCTGTAATTTCTACGATAGCCAAATTCTCTATTACAAACTCCACATTTGAATTCTTTTGAAGTTTCACCAGTATTACCATGTGGCCTTCCAGCATATGTTTTGACATGGCGACGGAAACTGCTGGGATCATTAAACTGTTTGCCACATTCTTGGCATTGATGAGGCTTTTCACCAGTATGTGTCCTAATATGGACTTTCAAGTGCTGTCCTTTAATGAATGCTTTACCACAAAATTCGCATACATGTGTTCTCTCGTATGTCTTTTTGGGGCGCATCTTTTTTATCTCTTCCGGTGTTAACCCATTGATTGCTGCCTCTAGAATGGCAGCCTCTTCATCATGAATTTTGATGTGACGACGCATGCTGCTTTTATCATTAAATCCCCTACCACATCTTTCACATGTGTAAGGTTTTTCACCACTGTGTATTAGGAGATGGCCTTTGAGATGATGCCTAAACCCAAAACCTTTACCACAAGTTGGACATTTGTATGGTTTTTCACCTGTGTGTGTTCTCATGTGTCCGATCATCTCAGCTTTACGGTTCCATATTTTTCCACAAAGCTCACATGGATATGTCTTAGGACCAGTATGGATTTTCATGTGCCTCCTCAAGTCCAGTTTTTTAGCGAAGCTTTCACTACAGGTGGTACAAGTATGTACATTCTCCTCTCTATGTGTTCTAAGATGGCTTCTTAGAGTCTTTTTGTTTGTGAACTGCTCACCACAAACAGAGCAGATATGAGTTGTATCTTTAGTATTATGTATTTTATTATGGGCTACAAGGTCCTTTTTCAGAGTAAACCTGGCATCACAAGTTGTGCATGTGTAACTAGGGTACACTTCAATGCCAGTATCAACTTCCTGTTTTACAATCTTTTTTGGTACAGCTCCTTTTCTTTTCCTCCTATTCTGGTTTTGAGGTGGTTGTGCCTGTTCAATCAGATCTTTATCAATGTTACAGATATACATAACAGGTCCATCTTGTTCTGTTTCTGAGTTGTCTCTATTTATGTCCATTTCTTGACTTTCAGATTTTTGCATATCTGTTTCAGAACAAAAATAATTAATTATACAATAAATGCACTATCATTTTTAACATTTTAACCCTTCTCTAATTTTGTTGTAGGCAAATAGATCTTGGGGTACACAGATGAGGTTTTGAAATAAAATCTGTAATTGATGAAAAGAACCATTAGACTAAAAGGAATAAATTTATTTTATTTGCCTTCTTTGTCATAGAATGCTTGTTCTTTGTTTAACAAAGTATTTGAGTACACCACAAAAATTTTAATTTCTTGGTGCTGAATAAATACCCTAGTCTACATTGAAAAATGTGCATGTACTTAAATAAAATTCTTTAGGTCTAGCCCAAACTTAACTATGTTTTATTGAAGGGATCAGGTGAGGAAATCTCTATTTCACCAGTAAAAAGGAAAGCTAAGAATTTTACAATGTAAACATAATTCTGATCTATCTGTAATAAGTAACCTCTTTCCTTTTATAACATGTTGCCTGAACAATGTGGAGAAAGTGCATACTTGAGTTGATTGGATTGATTGTCTATTTTTTAGCTGTAGGCATTCATTTATGAATACCTGTATATGGTACTAAGTTTATAGTGTTAGTGCAGGAACCAGGCCTTAAATGATTTTCTCAGTCTTTATCCATTACTCTGCAATTATTACATGATTGATTGATTGTTGGGGTTTAACGCCTGAGCAGCAATATTTCAGCTATATTCAGGTAATGCAGTTATTACAAATGCCAATCCTAACTCAATAGAGCATTAATTAGGAATTCTAAATGCATTTGAGATAATTCTAGATTTTCTTCTAACTTACTCTGCTAAATCTCTATCAAAGGTTTATACTGTACCTTCTCCAAGGTCCTCAGTTGTCCACTGTTTAATTTCTTCCTTAACATTAAGGACTCCAGGATCGTCATCACTGTACTTGGCCACCAGTGGATCTCGAGATGTTTCATTCATTTCCATATCACTCTCATCCATTGTATTGGGTGTAGAAGCATCAGAACATACTGTCTCTGTACCATTTTGATAGTTAACAATTTCAACACCATCTTTAAATAGTGTTATCTCTGATTTGATTTCTGGAGTTGGTTCAATCTTGGAACTGCTATTTTTAACCTCTGAATTTTCATTGATGTTTCCTAAAACCTGTTTGTATCTTCTTGTTTCCTCTGATTCTTTCTCAACGTCATAGTTGTCTATTGGAATATAAGACTCAAAGCATTAACATCATAAAAACATCGAACAAAATATATTTTTATGTTCAGTGTTGGAAGTCAATAAAAAACATACATTTGAAACTATCCTAACAATCACCTACACTGAATGCTACTTTCTTTCTAACCTGATTGTTTTCCCTACATAGTTTAACTCTATTCAGCAGTCATCTCTCTAATGCAGACAGCAGTCAAACCTTTAAATGTATATAGAAAAAACCCAAACACAAACACTAAAATATAACAAAAAGTTTTACAATGGGAATATATACTGGTAATAAAGATTCTGTGAAAGTTTCATTCAATTCCATTCAGTGGCATAGAAGGGGTAAGGGATGAGATGGGTCCCCCATGTCCCAATATTCACAAATGACAAAGTCAGTGTTTTCTTATGTAAAACCTCCAAATTGGATCAAAATCTAACATAGGAGGTGCACAATAGGAACATACATGTAATAAAGATTCTGTAAAAGTTTCATTCAATTCCATTCAGTGGTGTAGGAGGAGTAACAGAAAAGAGATGCTTCCCCCCTTGTGTAACGAAAGTAGGTGGACACCTCCATCACTATATACCTCCACTTGCAGGAATTTAAAATTCATGAGTAAAATCATCAACAGATGTGAAAATCTACTAGTTGACAGGTAATAAAAAATAAGATAAAATTTCTTTGAGAAAAGATGTCATAGTCAGGTCAGAAAATATTTACTCTTGACAAATTGCACAACGTCATACCTGTAACTTTCTTTTGTTGAACAATATACATCACTATGAAAGAAAACAAAAAAGATCCACGGATAAAATTTGTGTTAGCCAACTTTTCATTATGAACTTAGTAGATCTGAGAATTTTACTAAATCTCTTTTGAAAGGTCACCTCTTTTAAAAGGTCAATTTTAACATTTCCCAAAGGTGACAGGTTAATAACAGATGTTGCATGGTACATTCTTTGTAAAAAAAACATACCCAAAACTCTTTGCTTCTTAAGTTTTCTGAATGTTCATTTTTCTTCTTAAGAATTGTTTTCATTTTCTTAATTAAAATTGTTAAAATGATTTTTAATCTTTAATTAGCATCATTTTGATTTTGATCATTTCAGTACAAATTTATATAAAACTCTGACACTGCCCATGGTTAACAGATAGAGGTGATTCACGGTGCAGAAAAAACATCCCAACAAACAGTGCTTTTTTAACTGTGCCAATTTCATGTACAATCTAAGTACTTTTTAGCTAACAAAGTGAATAAAAAACTAAGACTTGTTATGTGGTGTGTAACTGTTCCTAAGTAAGAAATAAAAGTGAATTTTGTGGGTTTCTGACACCCATAAATCACTTCTTGTCAAACTGTTATATTTATATTCTATTTAACACTGTATAGTGCCTAATTTGTAACTGCATGTAGCTATAATTTCAGGTGGTAGTCTGTCTTTCACCTTTTTAGAACTAATGGTGAAATTCTGAATATACAAGTGAGCTTCAGGAAATCTCACAAATCATTAAGTTACATGTTGTAATTAATCTAATTGACAAGCACCTCTTGTATTAGGACAGGCCTGGTCATTACTGATTACATGCATCTCCATGGTATCCATGCCTTTTTATCAGTCAATCAACAGAATCATGGGTTGAAATGAATTTCTCTGTCTTTATCCATCATTCTGAAGAAAAAGAAACTCATCTTACAATTTATGTAACAATTGTGATTGTAGTATTGTTGCTAATACACTATTGATTATTGCAGGAAAGGTCCCTCCTTTTTTTTTTTATAAATTACTTCTATACCGATGTGCAAAATTTCCCCTACTTTTTCCTATCCTAGTTCTGTTGGGCTGCTAGAATAAAATTGAAAAGAAAAATGCTTACTTTCTGTCCTAAGTGTGTACAATAGTAACATTTGCCTACAGAACTCTGCTTTTATCTTACTAGGTACATATGCTTTATTCAAAGTAAAATTAATCAGAAGCTATTTGGAAATAGCAAGTACACAAATGTACTTTAAATGGACAGAATTAAAGTGTAAGTCAATGATTTTTACATATTAGGTTCTATTGATTCATTAATACACCAATAGCAGTAATTTTTTTTTAACTCTTCAACAAGCCATGATGGTAAAATTGGCAATTTTCAGTTCCATTTAATCCTTTGAATTTTATGTTTTTTTTTCTTATTAACCAGAAGTAATATCTAAAGCCCAGTAAATGAGTTCTACAATACATTATTATAAAACTATAGGCTCTAGAGAGCCTGAATTGCTCACCTGGTTAAAAATAGTCTTTATAGCTTTCTAAAGCTGGACTCATGACCTTACCATACTATTGTCACAAGAATCATTTAATTAATACAGAGCATCTTAGATATCCATCCAGTTTTCATATTATAAGATAAATCTCTATTTGTCATTTTTTTTCCTTCAAGGAAAATAACTCCAACATTGAGCAACTGATCTTTATGAAAATCCTAACAAACATTCATGCAATGTTTGGTTACAATCCATCCTACAAGTTGTCTAAGAGGAGATTTAAAAAAAATCATTTCAGGACCCATAACTCATTCATTTGTCAACAGATCTTTCTGAAAATTTTGGCATTCACATACATGTACGTAATTTTATCATGCTGATTAATTTTAGTCCCAGCCAGATTTAAGCTAAACCCAACAGGTTTTGAGTTATTTGCATAATTCTTCAATTTGAACCCCTATGGTCTATTTTTAGAAATGGTGGCCATGTTTTTCATACGATCAAAAATCCATGCACATAGATTGCTAACATACTCAACATAATATTCATGCAAAAGTTTGTAACCCATCCAGTAATTTCCGAGGAGAATATTTTCAAAGTTGGAAATGTAAAATTCGGGGAAAAAACCATTTCACAGGACCCATAACTCATTCATTCGTCGACAGATCTTTTTGAAAATTTCGGCATAGGTCCATCCCATCATGCTGAACACTTTTCACCCTACCAGATTTTAGCTAAACCAAACTGTTATTGAGTTAATTGCATAATTCTGAAATTTGTTTGTGGACGACAACGACGACGGACACATAGTGATGGCAATAGTTCACATGGCCTTTCGGCTAGGTGAGCTAAAAAATGCTTGGTAATTACATTGTAGGGAGGCTTATAAATATTAAAAAAACTCAGTAAAATTATCATTATACTGTAAGTTTAACAGGTTAAAGTATCATTTCATATATTGAATTGATGTATCAAACTACTATTTCAGTTCTTAATAACATAAATCTTTGTTTCAAAATATTTTCTACAAACACCAAGAGACTTACATATCCATGTTACAAATAGGTATAGTTTACTTAAAATTTTTCTAAAATGTATGCATTTTAATGTTTTGCGGAAAACTCCGTTTTATCCAGAAACATTCCCTTTGTCACTGCTGAAAATATACACAGCACTCAAATAAAAGATGGTCTGGGTTATGGCATAGGGGCTTCCTCCCATTATCAAATATGTAGCCCAACTAGTATAAAAACACAAAAAAGGGTGATCCCAATTTTTGGTGTGCATGGCTTCAACTAAATTTTTTTTCAAATAAATTCCAACACATTGCTATTCATATTACTATGGCACTTATCATGTTGTTTGAAACAACACTAAGAACACTAACTTTCCCATGCTTTTTTTTCATGTTTATACAGTGTGTATACTTGTCGGGCTGCATATTTAATAGTGGAAGCAAGCTCCCATGGTTACCGTTGGTTACTGAATTTATTTGTGGGTAATCAGATATATAGTCATTAACAGTAAAATAACTTTACTCTTCAAGATTGTAAAAAAATTACAATAATGAATGTAAAATGATTTTTTGTAAAAATTAAGCATTTTAGCAGGAATAGAAAAGTACATGTATATATAGCAAGTCTATTGGCATTTGTAATGCATACTCAAATTTTGAAATAAATTAGAACTTAAGACTCTTTAAAAGATTTTTTTTTTAATTTTAAATTAAAAGAAGATATATTGTACATTTGTTGGTGCAACAGATTGAATTAACTTTCAGAATTATACATGTACATGTAGTATACCAAAGTTAGCTGAAAGTGTAAAAATTGTGTCAACTTTCTACACCTCCCAGATTTTTAAGTGTCATGATGTCTGGAAAAATTCAAAAGAGAATTGCATTGGAACATGTCATTCCAAAGCAAGGCAGGAATCTCTTTACTATTCTGGGAGAAAAATAAAAAGTGTCTCTGTTCCATGAAAAATGGCTTAAAGTCCAAAATTTGTAAATTCTCCATGTTGTTACTGTGTATAATGTTCATATGCCATAGGTGTTACATTGTACAATGTACATACATGTATGTCATCTAGGTGTTAACTATTCTGATTTCTGAACTGCCTCTCAATATTTCATAAAAAAATTCCTGTTCTCTGTCTTTTAGCAGTATTTTGACCAGTGTTGTCTCTCAACAAAATGGTGCCAGTTGAGAAAAAAAATTGTCAAAATCTTTGAAATCTATCGTATACTAGGTTACAAGCAAGTAATTTTATCTGTCGTTTGTAGCAATGGTTTAAGACATGATACAGAATTAATGTTCTTCACTCCAGCTTACAATATAATTGGTGTTTCATCGTTATGAAACGTGCAAAGTTGTTGTGCAGTGTCTTGGGTAAATTTATCTTAATACTGAAAATTCGATAGAAAACACAAACATTTAAATTGATCTTCTTGTATCGGAATGAAACAGTAAGTTTTCCATTTCAGCCAAACATTGCTTCAGCTTGAGACAAGTTTGTACTGACAGCTTCTGTAAGTGTCAACAAAGTTTCAAACTCGATTTGTCACTGAGTAATAAATTTTGAACATGATTATTGATACTCTTGATCAACTTATCAAGATACTTGATATTTGATCCAGAAATCTTTATAATGGATTGAGTAGACCAGGGAAAAAACAGAAACAAAATGGAAATACTGAAAGAATTGTCTCTGCCTTAACGCAGTGCTGTTAAAAAGGCAAAATCAATAGATCATACACAATGCTTTGCTCGTTCATATATAAATTTTGCTGTAATAAATTCGGCAAGGGTTATATACATAGAATTTCAATTACATGTTTATATAATACAGTCAATCATTCAGTCAGCTTTCATTTTGTTCAAAATACTAAGTTACTTACACACACATGTATGTAGTTCAAAGAAAAGGTAGAATCATATAACACATATTTTGCATAACTTTAAAAAAAGCATAAAAATGATGCATGCACACATTCACTTCTACCTGTCCACTCCTCACTTCCCACTGATGTATCCCTGAAAAAGAAGTCACTTCTGCCTGTTTTTTTCTCAAGTAATGTAGCTTGAGCCCTGCTTTTTGAATAATTTTATTACAAAAAATAATAAATAATATATGAAAATTGTTGTAACATCAAATCACCCTCTTTTGGAAAATTTAAACAGTGAGATCGGTCTCTATTTAAGTTTAGTTTCCAAAGATTAATATGTATATCATATGCTAGCTGAGCTTCAGTCATGCATTTGCCCTTACTGGCCTTAGTTTGTACCAGATGCAAAATTAGGGAAATAATTAGATTTACAACAGAATATATATATATATCATAAACAATAAAAAATAGTATTAATATACTGGGAATAAAATTAGACAAAATTCAACCTACAAAATAGTGTGCAAAGTCAAGTAGTATTCTTCCTGTTGTCGGGCAACACACAAGGGGAGAGAATTCATAGTTTCTTCAAGTCATTTTCGAGAATATTGATGACAAAACTTTGCAAAATTTGTAAAAATAGATAAAACATAATACAGTTCAATATACGAACTAACTAGAATGTCATGAAACCACAGGAAAATATGTCAAAATGACAATTTCTTTGTGATATCCCGGAGCAAGCATCAACCGGAAGTTCATAATTCAGTGTAAATGTCCGTTCGTTGTCGGACATTCCGGGTTTTATATATAGTTTTTGTTCGTACCTGCATAATGCAACACAGGGGGTGTACATGTATATAAAGTCCCCGTACTACTCGAAATGGTAATTATTTTGGTAAATATAATTTTTTTCATGAAATACAACCCATGGAATGTTATTGTAGTGTAATATGAAGTCACTGCTTAGGAAAGGCAGATTCTCATAATGAAACACACAAACCATTTAACTTTCTTGAGGGACGATTGAGCCTTCAGAATTTTTGTTATTAGATTTTGTATACTTTTCCAATTTACGAATAAAAAACTGATCATGGCCAAAGAATTTTATAAAATTATTAAACAGTATACTTAACAAACATTCTTTCATATCTTAAAAGACTTAATTGACACCCCCCCGCAAAAATAATATGCTCGGTGTATTAGAATCGCATAATGATATTTCTTAATTGAATTCAAGGGGTGGATCTAGACACTTTGAAAAAAAACAACAAACGTGCAAGTCGGGCTTCCTAAGATAAAGGGGATGGAAGGACATTGTTTGCATTTTTTTGGTCAACTTTACATATAAAAATGACAATTTTTCCAATAAAATGCACACCATCTGGATCCACCACTGAATTAATTTTCATAAATAGGCTCATGACGAACCAGAAATATTTTGTCAATGCAGACATGGAGTATTACAAGGTCTAAAGTGCGGGCGTTACAAAAAATATGTTAAACACATTTTATGCTTGCACACACACACACCAGAAAAATTTTGTCAATGCAGACATGGAGTATTACAAGGTCTAAAGTGCGGGCGTTACAAAAAATCTGTTAAACACTTTTTATGCTTGCACACACACACACACACACACACACACACACACACACACACACACACACACGTTATTTTCATAAATTTTCAAATTCAAATCACTGGGTCCGCCTCTGGTTGAAAATGGTTATAGTAATAATCATGCTATCTTTGTTAGGCTAGTAGACAGATAATTTTTCTATGCATAATTTTGGAAGAGGGGTGCTATATGGATTTTTTTTCAGGTATCTACATAATTGATTCAGGTGTGTGGTGACTGGAAAAGTGAAGCTTTAAAAAGATATCTGAAAATGAATTTAGATAACAAAATTTCGGTGGCAAAAAAATGAATAAACATATTATGATGCAGTTAAGTTAATTATTTTTAGTTTTCAGGGGTATTTACTGAAAAAGAGCTATTTTATTGTCAGCTTCTATACCTGAATATGTCAGTGGGGTGCATGGTTGTTCGGTTAACGCCTTTTCCGTGTGCTACTATTGACAGGCTTGTTGATTTAGTTTCTTCAGGGAGAATAGTATTATATTCTTTAGATTTTGTTATTATTCATGTCGGCATCAATAATTACAGGATACTTAATTGGAAAGAGTGAATAACCGAAATATTATCACGAGTACCGAAGGACGCCTAGATTTAACGAGTGTGTAGAATTTGTTCCGCGCACGAGTTAAAAACTCAAGCGTTCCTGGCACACTGCCACAAGCGATAATATTTTGATTATTCATGATAACAAATTGATTATATATTTATTATATAGATTTTCTTCATAATGTATCGATGTTTTCAATATGAATTTTAAATTCTGTGACTGGCAGATTGATATCAAAGTTGTGAAATTTCGGTGGGAGAAAGCGCGAGAGTGAAATTACCGAATTTATTTCACAGTGTAAATTATCGAAATTTATTACACTGGGATCATTCGATTAAACACTGCTATCTATATAGGCTAAAAACCACTAATTCCACTTTCCATAGGCTTCTATGCTAATTTCACAATATTCAATGGCTTCTCTGGACTTTACCTTAACTTTAACCTGCAGAGGACTATATATCAGCATGATTCTACATATGTCAGCTCACAATCCTCAGAATGGCATGTGGGGTTAGCAGACTTGCAGTGCAGTACTTGTCACCGGAAGTGAAGGGTCTATAAATAGCATGGGAAATCCCAGTGTTTTCACAAGATAGGGGTATATTTAAAATCATTATGGAGATTAGGCTTCACATCACAAGAAGCAAAATGCACCTATAAAATGTACAGAAATGTTTTTCCTTTCAGAAACTGTTTAAATTTTTTAAATAAGATGAGAACTTTTTTCACAGCACTATGAGGAACAGGGGTAATTTCTGCGTAGGACTATTTTTGCCTACGTTCCAAATGCTCATTGGTTGAATTGGTGGTCTGTAACCTAAATAATAACATATCTTCTTCTCAGTCACAAAACACTGTTATTTCATATCATGGTAGTAGTATGCATGTGGGAAACGTTCATCATTTTTCAGGAGGTGCACCCCCATGCGCACGCGCGTGACGCCACATCTGGTGGCCGTGGACCGGAAGTGACCAGTAGAGGGAGGGGGCCGGAAGTGAACCTTGGGTATGACCGGAAGTGGTCTTATATGGGGGACCAATAAAGGGAACATAGGAACCCACTAATTTAGGTAGGGAGGGGGTTGAGAGGGAGGAAACGACCACCATAGGTATCCTCATTAAGTATCCTAATTAGACAGGTAAGTATAAAAAAGGGGATGTATCATGACAAGAGTTATCTTTCTTTGTTTATATTTTTTTTTATTTCTACATTTTCATTAACGTTAATTGTTTTTTAATTGTTTTTTGTAAATTATTTGTAATTTCATTGTCTTTGTGTAATAATGTCAAATTAAATTGGCACTTTGAATGGATTTTAACTTTTGATTTGAATTTCTTTGTGTTCAATTGATTGTGTATATGGTAGACAGTAATTTGATAGGTTTCACTATATTTGTTGTTTTCGTTTTTATATTTTATTTGTAATTGCTTAGGCTAATAAAGATGGTTTCATGGATATTTCAATGGAACTGGTTATCAAATAATTATAGTTTATATTTAATTGACGATTTACGGTTATATGACTTCTTGACCGATGACTATTTCTGTGGTTCTGTTAAATTTTATCTCACTGTATTGAATTCAAAGGGTTTTCCATTTCATGGTTGATTTGACCGCTATCTTTCTTTAAATTCTATTGGATATATTTTGCAGGGCCTTTTTTTCCCTTGTAATATCCAGACATCCAGTGTCATTGTTAGAAATAAAATATGTAACCCTACCCTGTCTCATGATGTTTTGCGCCCAACTTTAAGAGCGATTACATGTAATTTGAATAGATGTCTCACGGATTAGACAGATGTTTTCAACTTCCCATTTTACTGGTGATTTCAATAGATATTGATTTTTAATCGTTTTTTATTCTGCTTTATGAATACATTACAGGTGTAAGGACGTGCTGTGCAATGTTTACCCCTCGGACATTAATTTTTATCGTTGTTTTAATATTTTTGTTTAATTATGTTTTGTATTTTTTGTATTCAGCTTGAAATTTTGACTAACCGCTAATGATTATCCTGACAATTGTAAGATTTACATTTGGAACGTTAATAGCTTTTGAATGGTGTATTACTTTTCATTTCTGATTTTATAGCCGACTATTTCATCACCTATTACAGATCCACTCAACCTTTTCATCGATTTTATCGAATAGGCCTGCAGCAGCGCTAAGCTTGTCGTAAAAGGCGAGTAAATAGTGCTCAGAAATCTAGCCGGGGGCTAGGGCGATTTGCCCACAGAGCTACTGGGTTGTGTGCCCCAGGTGGTGGAATGGGGTACCCCTAGCGTGTCACATGCTGGGGTTGTCAGGTTATAATACGGAAAACCTGACCGCAAACCATAGTGGTGCACCGTGTTGGGAAAGATGCCACGTTCCTCGCACGTTAAAAAAACCTTACTGTGGTATTCTCCCGGAGTAGGAACCATAGGGCTCCGCCACAGGAGGCTAAATTGCCCGACCCTACCCACCTCTCCCTATTTCCACTGGCAATAAAAATTTTTCGACCCCAATTGTCCTTGTGTTCCATCCCATTTTTCATTTCATCATCATTTCATGTTCATTGTATCATCCAATTCATGTTCATCGCCTGAATATTGCTGAAATATTGCTGCTCGGGCGTTAAACAAACATCGATTTTATCCTTGTTATGGGGCTCTATCGGGTAAATTCCTTTTTTTCAAACTTTAAATGTTTACATGTGCACTAGATTTGACTCGTTATGGGGTTCTATAATTGGGTTGACCATTGATTTGTTGATTTTTTTCTCTCCATATTTTCATTCGTAGTTTGTTTCCTACGCCCTTTTTGTTAAAATTTGAGACTTGTGTGCTCATTTAATGTTTTTCTTATGTTATTATAAAGGAGATTGAATTTTTTACTGCTATAGTATTTTCGATATTTGCATGTCGTGCACACCCTTTGAACGTGTTATGAGGCTCTAGTGGGTAAACCGATTTCTTTTTTATACTTTCAATGTTAACATGTCGCGTGTACTATTTATGACCCGTTATGGGGATAAACCATTGAACTACGGAATATATTTTTCTCTCCATATTTTCATTCGTGGTTTGTTTCATTCGTCCCTTTTTTGTTTAAGTATTGTATGATGGGCTTTTTATAAGGAGATTGAACTTTTTATTGCTATAGTATGTTTTCAAGTTCCTTACACTTAAACTTTGACCCGTGTTATGAGGCTCTGATGGTAAATATGTTTGCTATGCTGTCGCTAACGGGGTTAATAGGTGTTATCGGTTTTGAGCTATCCTGTTTTTAAGGAGGTCTTTCTTTATAACATGACACTTATATTTTTATGGTGAGAATATTTCGTGAAGAGATGCGAGATATATTCAGTGATCGAATTCATCATATCGTCTAAAATAAGCAAGTGTTTCCCTATGGGATCCAAGGTGTCACGGTTGGGGAGTCCTTGTACAAAGTCGACATCCTCCATGGTTCCATAAATGGTCTGGTACACATCGTAGCACCACGTTATTCGATGGGGTCTAGGCATCATTATGTGTTTCATGTTTTGTACGAATCGACGTACAAACATCGTTTTTCCACTTTCGGTGGGTCCTGCTATGACACTGGTAAAGGGATGGGCCCAGGGCATGAAATGGTCGTCCAAGTATCCTTTGGGTTCGTCGAAAGCAAGGAGTCGTCTGTCGGATGTATGAAAAAGTTTTCGTCAGTTGTGCCCTTTGGCAAGCTATCTTGAGTTTCATCCTGGATCGATTGGCGTAGCCCTTTCTTTGAAGTGTAAGGATCTTGGCGTAGTCCATTCATCAAAGGATCTTGGTTTTCTTTCCTCTATGAATACTAGTGAAGTCCGGTCATCAAAGTATCAGTCCGATACGTCGGTTTGACTGGGTCTTATCTATGGGTAGAGTCTGTACCTTGTCGTATCTGAATTTTTATGGTGAACTAATCACATATATCTGTTTAAACTATCCATTCTACTCAGAGACTTTGAACAGGTGGAACAGGGGAACATGTTTACGACAGTCTACGTACAACTGTCACTTTTCCGGGTTAAACTCGTTTTTATATGGTTTCTAGAACATTGTTTGTTTGCGTGTGTGTGTTTGTACATGTGTGTGTTTGTATGTACGTGTGTGTTTGTGTATATACGTGTGTGTATGTACGTGTGTCTGTCCGTATGTGTGTTCGTACGCGTGATTGAGGTCAGATACAACCTAACCCTAACCCTATCCCTGACTCTTACCCTAACCTTAATCCTTGTTCTGTATGTTATTCTGTTGTTTTAACACCAACTCTATCCTTAGCAATTTCCTGTCAACTAACTCAATTCGACCTCAACATGCATCTCCTTCTTGAACTGTAACTTAATCGATAAACAATGTCTCACATTTATGGGCCATAGCCCTAACTCTAACCATAGGCCAATACTATGGCTTGACTCCAACCCTTAACATAAACCTAAGCCTAACCCTTTGCTTAATCATACCCATAACCCTAACCCAAACCTAGATCTAACGTTTAACTCTAACTTCCTTGACACGGGACCGTATCTGAAACTAACCCTAACCCTAGTTCTTTGACCAGTACGCTAACTTTCGAACTATTTTCCTAACACTGATCCAAGTCATAACCTTGAACCTAAACAAGTAACGAGAACTGACCCTAACCCCCATAAAAAACTCTAGGTCTGACTTTCATAAAGTTTAAGACCTAACATAGACCTAACTCTAGGCTTAGCCATAATCCTAGACAAATAGTAACATTTGACATTATTAGTTGACACATATAGTTTCAATACAATATTGAATATATTAAAACAAACATCATCATTATTTCAGGAAACGGCTTATATTTCCGCGAAAAAAATGTATCACATTTTCTATTATACATGTAATACAGCTTGAAACGTAATAATGCGACAATAATTATTTTATATAAATGCCATGTGAAAGTCATTGCTTTTTGTCGTGGCATTTCCACGAAAACCTTATTTTACGTAGGATATTTTATGATATGTTGACTTATCCTACATGTATTTGGCATGTTTTTATTGATACTTTTGATAGAGTTGCTTTTTGATTTTGAACTTACAAAAAGCAAGTACTCTTCCGAGTTAGATACAGCTTGTTGTCTTTTGTCTCATTTCTTGAAGTGTTTGTACTCTGTATAGATCTCAAGACTTAATTAAGAAATAATTAATTCCGGGGATAGATTTGTACGTAACATGGGTACGGCATTTATAATCACATTTAACATAAATAATTTTAAATAATCGAATATAAATGCCGTATCCATGTTAAAATGAGTACAAATCTACCGCCTCCACAAATTATTTCTTTTCTAATATGACAAATACGGTAATTTTTGTGACAAAAATTTCCCTACGCGTAGCCAAAATAACGGCTGTTCCGTTTAATCTCCCCAGTATGGAAGTTAGATTAAAATTGTATATTTATGTCATCGTATGTGTTAAATGTGTGTATTCGTGTAATTGATTTCAGTTACATAACCTCTCAGCCGTTAAATCATCGCGTAAACGTTTTTAAATCAGTGTTTTGTCTCGAAGCGACAGCGAAAGAAAAGAAACAGTGCGCAGCTGCTAAAGATGGGGTTGTACCGATGTATACTGTTTGACGATATGAAGACGTCATATTAGAAATCAGAATTTAACAGGTTTATTGTTGTATTTTCCCAACACTGCCCCAGGTAAGGGGGGATTGATCACTCACAAACATGTTTAAACCCGCCACATACTTTACATGCCTTCATTCTAGACCTTTCAAAATTTGGAACCGCGATTGAAATAGCTTTCCGATTCATCAGAAACATTTTTTTTTCGATATTATGCGGAGGTATCATTACTTTTAAAAGGTAGTATTCAAAGTTATCTGCCAAAACAACAATGTATCAAACACCGATTCCCTATCACTTAGATCCATTATTACTTTTTAGCTCACCTGGCCGAAGGCCAAGTGAGCTCATGCCATCACTTGGCGTCCGTCGTCGTCTTCGTCGTCGTGGACAAAATTTAAAAAATCTTCTCTGAAACTACTGGACTGACAGGTTTTAAACATGGCATGATTGTTCCTTAGGATGTTCTGCACAAAACGACCGTTGGTATTTTTGATCCATGAAAAAACATGGCCGCTGTTACTAAAAATAGAACATAGAGGTCAGATTGCTGTTTTTTGCAAATAACTCAAAAACCGTTGCCTTTAGCAAATTTCTGGCAGTGTAATATTGTTCAGCATCATGAGATGGACCTATGCCAAAATTTTTAAAACGATTGGTCAACTGATTTAGGAGTTATAGCCACTGAAACAGTTTTTTCTGTGCATTTTTTGCATGTGCAACTTTGAAAATCTTCTCAAAATCCATTGCACAGAATTCAATGAAAGTTGGCATTTATGTTTCATAGGGTATTTCACACAAAATGACCGTTGGGATTGTTGATTTATGAAAAAACATGGCTGCCGTTACTAAAGATAGAACATAGGGATCAGATGGCAGTTTTTTGCAAATAACTCAAAAACCGTTGCCTTTAGCAAATTTCTGGCATAGGTACTATTGTTCAGCAACATGAGACGGACCTATGCCAAAATTTTCAAAACGATTGGTCAACTGATGTAGGAGTTACGGCCCCTGAAACAGTTTGTTTTTTTTTGCATTTTTCGCATGTGCAACTTTGAAAATCTTTTTCTCAAAATCCACTGCACAGAATTCAATGAAAGTTGGCATATATATTTCTTAGGGTATCCCACACAAAATGACCGTTGGGATCGTTGATTTAAGAAAAAACATGGCCGCCGTTACTAAAAATAGAACATAGGGGTCAGATGGCAGTTTTTTGCAAATAACTCAAAAACCGTTGCCTTTAGCAAATTTCTGGCACAGGATAAAATTGTTCAGCATCATGAGAAGGACCTATGCCGATATTTTTAAGACCATCCATTGACTAATGTAGGAGTTAAGACCCCTGAAACAGTTTTTTGTTGTTTTTTTTTTTACATGTACAACTTTGAAAATCTTCTTCTCTAAAACCATTTAAGATCATTGAATGAAAATAAGCATAATAGTTCTGTTGTGATTTTTAATCCGTGAATAGATATGGCTGCCTATACTAAAAAATGGAACTTAGGGGTCATAAGACAGGTTTTTGAAAAAAATTCAAAAATTGTTGCCTTTAGCAAAATTCTGGTTCAGGTCATGAAAATGCTATGAAAAGCATTTCTTGCATTTGATAATTAAGTTGATTTTAACTTAGCTTGTCTCATTCCTCAAGTTTTTCAAATAAGCAAATAGTTAACCAGGTGAGGGATTCCAGCTCTCTTGAGCCTCTTGTTTTAAAATTTCCTATAAAAGGTGTCTTCTCACAGAAAACTATGTTTCCATCGTAATTATAGCATGACAAGTCTCGAATGTAAAGGTGTACAAGCGAACGCATCGAAATTATTTTGTGATTTTTTTTCTACTTTGGTCAACTGGTTTAAAATTTATATTTTAAGCTCCTCTATTATAAATACCACTTTTGGGATACTCAAGGTTTTTCTTTGCAAAGTTGAACAAGTCATGAGCTAATTGTAAATTTGTTTTTCCCAGAAGCACTTTTTCCTAGTTCTTTTCGGCATGTACTGACATCACCCATAAAATTATGACTCTTGTACCGTGCACTACACCCATCCGTTAATTCGTGCATTACTTTCATATCCGTAGATATATATTCTAAATAATTTGAAATTCAGTTTGGATAAAATACTGTCTATGACTTCACTTCGTTGAAAATATGCTGATTGTATTTCGGTCCTTACGGAACACTGATAATTCTCGGAGTAATCATGAATGCATATAGCGTGGTCGGGTGGAAGATTTTTAAGGAGAGTGCGGTGCATTTTTGTTTGCCAATAAGCCCGGTGTAGGTGAGCAAGGAAGGTTTCAGTTAAAAAATGTCTGAACATTTCACCTTGCTTTGTTGTTTTTTTGTGTAGGCATTAGTTTGTTTCTTGTTTTATTATTTTTCACACGCATTTTAGAATATTCGAACTTTTCCCATTTTATGTTGGGGGCATTTACAGAAATGTTTAATTCCTTATCATGAAAAGATAAGTCTGAAGCTCCACAATCTTTACAGGCTCGATTTAAGCAACAAGCTTTCGGAATACCATTGTTAAACAAAGTTTCGGCACAAACATCATTTAAATGATCGAAGACAGGAAATTTTTCAAAATTTTTAATATCTAAATGGAAGTTTTTTTTTCTAAATGCCATGCCTTTTTTGAAGACTTATCGTGCCTCAAGCTATTGTCGACAGCAACAAGTATTACGATCTTTTCCTCTGACCAATTTTACGTAAAATTGTTTGTTACCTTCGAATAAACGCCGAGAAAGTTTCAAGTTTGTATGTTTTGACTTCAAGTCAAGAAAAACTTCGGTTTGCGTTTTTTCAGTAAATGTACTTGATGAGAAACCTTTTCTTTTTAACCTAATCGGGATCTCTTCAAATCGTTTTTGGTTGGACTTATTCTTGACAAAGATGGAGAAATCCAGAATTTTGGTTGAGTCAGATTTTATATCGGATCGCGTTTTGCTTTTGGTAGATTCGTCGCAAAACTTTCCAGAACGCAAGACAGATGTGCGAATCTTTTGGCCGCATGACAAACGACGAAGTTGTAGGCTTAACTTTTTTCTACTTTGTTTTTCTCCTCTGTTGACATTTTTTCGCCACTAACAGATGCTGACATATTATGCATTGAATTTCGCGCGTCCGAATTTCTTTCCTGTTTTTGGATTGATATAAAAAGTCCTTAATATTATCTAAAACTTCATCTGACAGAGATGTTTTTTTTTCTGCTGATCAAGTATAGTATTACGTTTCATTGTTGGGGAGTTCTTATTGTATTCATTTAATAATATTACTTTTTTACCAGGATGGCAAAGCGTCTTTCAGTTTTTTTCAAAGCCATGTACTTTGCCATTTTATTATGAAAAGCCGGACTTCTTTCTGCAAACTGTTTCACAGCAATTCTTTCACGAAGATTTTGTTGCGCTTTACGCTACCTACGTTTATACTCTCGTTGTGTTTCCTATTTTCCTCACGTTTACGTTGTTCATTTCTCTTATACAAAGCGCCTTTTTAAAACTTTTTTGGGCTGCCTTTCCTAAATCTATTGTATTTCTCAGCATTTTTCATGTAACTTTTTTCTTTTCTGTTCTTTCCTTGTAAGTTTCCTCAACTTTCCGCTCTAATCGGCTAATTCCTCTTGTCTAAAATAAGCGTTTATAGTAATTTTTCCTTACCTGTCTATTTAATTAATCGTTTGTTCATGAGGTACATTTGCCTATGTGTCTTCTGGTAGGAGGAAAACGTTTGAAATGTTCAATTGTGAATATTAGACAAATTTCTAGACATTTGTTTTACTCGAAATTAATATGTTTTAAACTTCTTAAACAAAGTTTCGGCACAAACATCATTTAAATGATCGAAGACAGGAAATTTTTCAAAAGTTTTAATATCTAAATGCAAGTTTTTTTTCTAAATGCCATGCCTTTTTTGAAGACTTATCGTGCCTCAAGCTGTTGTCGACAGCAACAAATATTACGATCTTGACACTCCTGTTTCTGACCCACCTCATCATTATACAGACTTGCTGCCATCATTTTGGATATTGGTTTTCACAGTCTCTTTAAACCAGTTTGTGTGAAAAGTCAAGATGAAGAAAAACGATTATTTCTTCCACCACCGTTTGTCAACAAAGGTATAGATGCAATTAATTTGGCTAACATCCTCCATCACAAAAACGTTACCAACAAAATTCCCCCATATTTCTAAGATAAATCCATACCAATTATTTCATATTCCTATACTTCACCCATTGCATCCAAAATTTTCAAGTATAAAAGGCTATTGCAGAACCTCGAGATTGAGGACTTCAAGGCTAAACCACCTGACTGTTCTTGCAAAACCTCTCCATTCAAATATGGTCCTTCTGGTCACGTCGTTACTGGAGGTTCAACCAATATCAAAAACGAATCTCTGCGTAATATCCTTTCTAAAGGTCCCAAGTACCGTGAACCACGCTCCATAAATTGGAATTATAACTTTAAAGTTCTTATGGATGCCGTCGAGGACTATGCAAGAAAATGGATAAAATGAGAACAAGAAGACATTGATTCTCTGTCAGAGTGGTTAAAGGCCGTGAGGTCTTTAACTTTGAAACGAATAAAAGTTTTAAGTAGGTCAATGAGTGCCAAGGCTACATCAGTTTTCAAAAACCCCGATGTAGCAAAAACATTGTCTACTATACATGACAAATATGTTGTCGTACCAGCAGACAAAGCCCAAAACAACATTGTTTTGTCTGCAAAACGTTCCACATCCAATGTTTCTTTATCAGAGGTAGACGTAGAAAATAATAGTAGTGATAAGACCTATACTGCTACCACTCTCTCCAAAGAAGAGATTGTGGAAAACCATAAATCTGTGCTATCCTCTTTTGGTCTCTCTACCAAGGACGATGATTGTGATTTACCGTCTATGTACTGGATTCCTAAACTCCACAAGAATCCATACAAACAACGTTTCATAGCTGGATCTGCAAAATATACCACCTAACCTCTTTCAAAACTTTTAACTTCTATACTCACAATTGTCAAAGAGGGTCTGCAGTCTTCCCACAACACTTGTTACTCCCGTAGTGGTATTAATTCAATGTGGATCCTGAAAAATTCGAAAGATCTTTTGGAGACAATCAGTTCAAGACTATTTTCTGAATATAATAGCATTAAAACCTATGATTTTTCAACATTGTATACTTCTATGCCCCATACTCAGTTAAAATCCCGACTTAAAAACATTATACATCGTTGTTTTTCAAAAAAAAAGATGGTATACCTAGATACAAATATATAGTTCTTGGTAGAGATTCCTCATACTTTGTAAGAATAATTCCAAATCATCTTCCAAATATACAGAGGAAGATGTTTACAAAATTCTAGAATTTTTAACCGTCAACATATTTGTCCAGTGTGGTGGACGTGTTGTTCAACAAACGGTCGGCATTCCAATGGGAACAAATCGTGCTTCTTTACTTGCTGATCTATTCCTTCACTCTTATGAGGCTGACTTTATAGCTGATCTGATCAGAAAGAAAGAATATCGTTTGGCTAGATCCATCAATCTCAGTTTCCGCTATATAGATGACGTACTATCTTTAAACAATCTTAGTTTTGGGGATTTGATACATCGCATCTTCTCAAAAGAACTTGAGATAAAGGATACTACAGACACTGTGAAGTCAGCCTCATATCTTGACCTACACTTAGAAATCGATGGTAAAGGAAAACTATTGACCAAACTTTACGACAAACGTGATGACTTTTCATTCAGAATTGTCAACTTTCCTTTCATCTGTGGCAACATACCTTCGGCTCCTGCGTATGGAGTGTTCATATCGCAACTCATACGTTATGCCAGAGCTTGCCGAAACTACGCAGACTTTTTGTATCGCGCTAGAACTCTAACAAATAGACTTCTGGAACAGGGTTATGTTGCTACAAGATTGAAGTCATCACTACAGAAGTTTTATGGTCGTCATCATGATCTCGTGGATCGTTATGATGTATCCATCAGCACCAAGAAAACTGATTTATTCAACGGGTCATAGTTTTCCTTTCCTCGTTTGTCTACCCCGGACTTGACTTTTTATAAGCAACTCGGCGGGTGTTTCTAGAAAAGCAAAGGACGCTTACCCTACCGGTGCACCTGGTCCATGCTCCCAGTTTTTAGTGGAGTCCGAGTTGCTCATTTACTTTTGTTACTTTGTATTTATGATTTTAGTTACTTTATGTTCTTTTTTGTGTATGTTTGTTTTCCATGTCTGGTCTTTGTCCCTGGATTACATTCTTTTGATTACCGCTATAACCTTGGTTCCCTTGATTACTCTTTGAAAATGAAATAGTTGTGTTTATAAGTGTTAGTACAATTACAGAATACCATTATTTTGTAAAAAGAAATTAAGAGTTTGTTGTTGTGCAACTTTGGAACACTTTCTCAAGAAATATGCCAAACGTAGACTTTCGGCACTTCACGAAACATTTCCAAAAAGCCGTAACAGTTTTGTTTATACTCCATTTTATATCAAATGCCGGTATAAAAATACTGGAAGTGTGCACATTTATGTTAAAAAAATATCGGAACAGAAACTGTTTATAACTGAGAGCAACTTAATAACAACATTCGTTTACTTAATATAGAAATCTGACCATTGTCAAACACTTCCATTTTTGCTCAGATTTTTTTTTTCATTTAAGTAATACTCCAGCTAGGAATCATGCAAAGTGTGATTCATGATTGGAAAGTCTACAATTTTTTTTTGGATATTTTATTTAAAATGCTTAGTCTTAGTCTTAGTCCTCTTCACTCCTTGTGGAGCATAGGGCTACTACAGTTGCTCTCCATCTCACTCTGTTTTGGGCCGTTCTTTTCGCTTCACCTCAGCTCTTGCCAATCGTCTCCAGTTCCTTCAGCCTTGTTCTTTTTCAGCTGTGAAGAGGTCTGCCTTGCTTCATTTGCCCTTGAGGATTCCAGTCTAACGCTTCTCTGGTAATGCTGGTATTCGGTTTTCGCCATGTGTGGCTAATCCATTGCCATGCCCTTCTTTTAATGTGGCTATCTGCATGATCTTGGTTGGTACGATCCAGAAGTTGTTCATTCGTAATTTTTCTTGGCCACCACACTTTACAAATATGTCTGAGGCATTTGTTGATAAATACGTGGATTTTATGTTGAAGTCCAGGTGTTAGTCTCCAGGTATCACACCCACAAAAGGACAGATTTTACATTGGTGTTGAATATTCTGACCTTGGTGTTTTAACTAAGCACGTTTTGATTTCCAAACTGGTTTTAACATGGCGAAGACTTGACGGGCTTTGCATATTCTGGCATTTATGTCTTCATCTGTGCCACCAGTCTTACTAATGACACTTCCTAGATATGTAAACTGTTCAACTTCTTCCAGTTCGTCCCCTCCAATCGTCACTGACCCTCCTTTTCTTGTTCGAACTTTCATAATCTTTGTTTTTCTGTAGTTAATTTTAAGCCCTATTTTCTTTCCGATGTCATTCATCCTTTTGGTTTTGTCTCGGATGTCTTTAATCTGGTGAGACAGTAGGGCGAGATCATCTGCAAAATCTAGATCTTCTAACCTTCTTGTCATAGTCCACTGAATCCCTCTTGGTTTGTCAAATGCCTGCTTTGTTATCCAGTCAATCACCAGTAAGAATAAGGTCGGTGAGAGTTAACACCCTTGTTTCACACCTGTTTTCACATGGAAAGGGTCGGTGAGAGATGTTTCGTGTATTCTTTGCACTGTAAAGTCTTTATACAGGGTCTTGATAATATTTACGATCTTTGATGGTATGCCATAGTGTCTCATTAGTTGCCACATTCCATCTCTGTTAACACTATCACAGGCTTTTTCAAAGTCTATAAAGTTTATATACAGGGATGATTGCTATTCTACTGATTGTTCCACTATTATTCTTAGAGTAGCAATCTGGTCAGTGCAACTTCTATTTGGTCTAAATCCTGCCTGTTCGTCACGAAGACCTTTATCAATAGCGTCTTTCATTCTATTAAGAAGCACTCTGCACAGAATCTTGCTTGCAGCTGGCAGAAGAGCTATGCCCCTCCAATTTTCACAACAGCTTAGGTCTCCCTTTTTTGGTAATTTTACTATTAACCCTTTATTCCATTCTGTTGGTATTCTTTCTGCCTCCCAGATCTTATTAATTAATTTCAGCAAAAAGTCAGAGATTTCTTCACCTCCATGTTTTAATTCTTCAGGTGGTATTCCATCAATTCCAGCTGATTTTCCATTTTTCAGTGATGTCAAGGCTTTCTTGATCTCATGTTTCTTGATGTAATCTACTCTGATGTTTAGTTCTGACCCTGGTTCTAATGTTACTGGCTGATCTGGTTCAGGTCTATTTAGTACATTTTTAAAATGCCCATTCCACCTATCCATCTGTTCATTTAATTTAGTGAGTACAATTCCATTTTGGTCTTTTACTGGCTTAGACTTGCATGTTTTACGTCTGCTTAAGGTTTTAGTGATATTATAAAGTGTCTTTATAGCACCTATGTATTCTGTTTGTTTTGCTTCTGTTGCCAGCTGATTTACGTAATCTCTTTTGTCTTTCCTACATGATTTTTTCACTTCTTTGTGCAGCTCTTGGTGTTTTACTTGGGCATCATTCTTTTGCGCTCTTGTTTTTGCAGTGTTAACTTTTTCTTTCATTTTACGTCTTTCCTCAACCTTCTTCCAGCTGTTATCAGACATCCAATCTTTCTTCTTCTTGTTTTTTTTCCAAGGACTTTTTCACATGCATTCTTGATTATATCCCTTCCTGCAGTCCATTCTCTGTCGATCAAGTTCTTGTTCTTCGTTGTGCAGTGCAGAAAATCAATTTCTTAACTCTAGTTGGAATTCATCTTTGTTCTTTAGATCTTTAAGTTTATCGACGTTGTATTTAATCCTCTTGGTTTCAGTTTTCTTTTTTTTTTGGTAAGTTCGATTTTCACTTTTGCCAGTAGTATGATGGTCTGAGTTGCAATCTGTTCCTCTTAAAACTCTAACATCCTGTAGTGAACTTCTCCACCTTTGGTTTATCATGATGTGGTCTATCTGATTTTTCGTTTTTTCGTCAGGAGATTCCCCGTTATGAATGTCCTTCTGTGGGAAGAGACTTCCTCCGATCACCAATTCATTTGCCTCACAAAATTCAACCAGTTTTAAACCATTTTCATTTCTTTCTCCAATATTATATTTTCCCATTATTTTCTCCCTGTTTTCGTTGTCCTCTCCGATCTTAGCATTTAAATCTCCCATCACTATCTTGATATCTCTCTTTGGTGTGTTGTTCAGAGTGTGTTGCGATTTCTCATAAAAGTTCTCATTTTCTTCTTCATCATCGTCATTTGTTGGTGCATAGCACTGAATGATGGTAAAATTTTGACATTTGGCTTTTAGTCGCACCCACATTATTCATTCACTGGTTGGTTCCCATTCCACCAGACTGCGCTTTGCTTTTTTGGATAACATTATAGCAACTCCTTTGGTGTGATGATCATTTTCATTCTCATTGCCAGAATATAGAACTTCTTCACCTGTACTCAGTGTTATCCCTCCACTTTCATTCCACCTTGCCTTGCTAAAGCGTAGAACATCAATACTATGGTTTCTCAATTCTTTGGATATTTGTGCGCATCTTCCAGTCTCGTACATAGTACATACATTCCATTGGGCAACTTTTGTGACTAATTTAGGCAAAAAAAAACAGTGGCTTCGGTCTATTAAATGTCATTCTTTGTTTTGCGTGGCGGTCTTTAGTCGCAGTTTGAAAAATATCAGCTCCAACCGTTAAAGGGCAAGCATGATTAACATCTGTAGTAGCTTCTGTAATCACAGTTTTTTTACAGGACAAGGTGATTAACCCGGTGCCTAACCACCTGCCAGGAGTGCCAGAGATTTTTTTATTAAGGTTTCCATCCTCTAGATGAGTTGCCGTCCAAAGTTAATGACTCCCATCTAGCCATTTGTGTTTTATATGAGAGTTCACTTCTCCTAGAAGAATTGTCATCCAAGACCAGCGACTTCCGTCTAGCCGGATATTTACCCATAGCTTGGGACTAGGTTTGCAGGCATCAGGGCATATCCGCACTCTGGTGGGCCTGGCATGCCATGCATTTCGGGGCCTAGTCTCCTTCTAGACCATGTGTTTTAGCCTGGGGCCGCAAGGTACCCAGTTACCATCTGCTTCCTCGAGGAGGATCCTATATCTGAGTCACATAGGTCTTACCGTATGAGAGGCTATAATTGGAAGGGAAGACTGACAAATTGCTTCATTTTCACGGCAAGTTACTACCCAAATGGCGTGGCTGTAAACAACACACACACTGTATGCATCACACAGTCATTTGACAGACTTAAAATGCTTAAGTAAAAAGAAAATATTATGAGGTATCTCATAGAAACCGTGTTCTTATAAGAGGAAAATTATATCGAATGCACTGAAGAATTCAAAAAAGGGAAATAGCTCTGTAAATAACACTAACATTCAATAGAGACTATTAGTTTTTCCATGTGGATAATCTCCTTAAAGCAGACATATTGGAATGAATGATTATACATTTCATAATATAGACATATAAAGCAACTAAATAACAAAAATAAAAATATGTAGACTTTTTTGGTATGTATCATATTACAGAATTTGCACGATTCTTACAAAGACTAATACTTAAGTACCAGTCCGCATAAAATTCAGTCACACCCAATGGTAAGGTGATTCATGGTGCAGAAAAACCACCAAACAAACGATGCTTTTTCAGTCTACGTATGCTATACTTTCACATAACTACAGTCTTTTCTGCATTCAGACATGCACCATTTAAAAAATCATACATTCACCTCCCACTAAAATCAACCAAATGCAGTTAAATCAAGAACGATGACTCTTCCAAAGTGCAAAGTCATGTGCAATCTATTTAATTTTCATCTCAAAAGCGCAACAACCTAATATAAAACTAAGACTGGTTATGTGATCAGTAAACGTTTCTGAACAAGAAATATGGCTGAATTCGGTGGGATTTTAACATGCATGAATCATCATCAGTCTGATTTTTAGAAAGACTGCTACTTAAAAAAAAAACCAAGCAATTTCCATAATGACAACACAAGGGACATTGGACGTAATATCTGCATGAAAGATTTCGCGAATTTCATACCCGCTGCAACAGCGCAGTCACTTTTTTTGTTTTTGTACCTACATATTTGTAAGGCCTGACAGGCGTAGTTTTGAAAGTTTTTCGGCATGTGTAGTTGTTTATCAAGATCAAGAAGGGTCATGTTTTATAGAGATTCAGAAAAAATAATTTGTGCCGGTTCTAAACTTGTGTATCTTTCATGTTTTTTACAACATTTTTTGTTTACCATATCCATTATAGTTAAGGAGGGTGTGAATTTTTTTACATGGTCGCAACAGCGTAACGTCTTTGTGGTATGGGCTTTGCCCGTCATAAACCTGTAGAAGTTTAATTGTTCGTTGCTAGACTTTTGGTGGATAACTGTCTCATTGGCAAACATATCTCATCTATTTTTATATTATATTTTTAGTGTTTGAATTTGCGCGGAAGTCCACCCTTCTGTAGATAGCTTTTACTTTGTTTGACTTTTCTCAAATTAATAGACAAGTATTTCAGTAAATGTGGACATCCGGGGTCCTGAATTTCAAGTTAGATGACGTAAATAGTAATAAAGTCCAGACATTTGTAAGGCCTGAAGTGTACATATGTTGTAATTCAGTGTATGTTATATAGTCGATTCGTTACGTTTTCGGATGATAAACTTTTCTGTATTTTATTTGAGTCTTAATGATATGGATAAAAAGACTTAAATATTTTCTTTTGCAATTTGTTAAGATTTATGGTAATATTTTGCTAGTTTGACTGGACTAAGTGAATTTGTTCCACGAAACCACATATGTAAAGAGCGATACAATATATAATATAGTTATGAGGGTTTTTGCATTGATTTGCGTTCTATATCCTTTGTCATTAATAAAATCCTTATATTACGAAGTTAAGTAAATGGTTTTGGGTTATAAAGAACCATATGCCTTGAATTGAAATCTACAACCGGGCTTCGCGATCACCGAAAAACATTGATATACAAGGGTTTACCATGGTGAATACTCAAATAACAGATATCAGCTTTCCAAAAAAAAGTTTGCTCATCGTTACCATTTATTTTTTTATAGTGCAGGATTTTGTTTTTTTTTCTACATATGCATGATACCATTATACACCTCATATTTTGTTTTAGCATCCGAATGACTTTTTTTTTGGTTACATATCATGGAATCAGTAATTAGTTGGCAAGGCAGGAAACCAACTTCAAATCCGCAACTCCTCTGAAACCGCTGAATTGAATTTGATGAAACAATTTTTTATTACAATTTTGGGACTTTGTAGAGAATGCCATGCTTTCTGTTTTACGGGAATTGAATGTAACGAGCCATCGCGATCAGACCACAAATGGATTTTGTTTAAATCACCGTTTAGAGTAACAGCAGCTCATTTTGGGTTGTCAACAATAAGATAAAGCCTAGTATTATCGGCTAGTAATTTAATGGTATCATGCAATCATGCAATTTCTGAAATATGTGATACGCCCCTAAAAGCCTTCACATTTTTATTTTTGTTATTAAGTTGCTTTATAGGTCTATATGATGAAATTTATAATCATTCATTCCAATCTGTCTTCTCTTAGGGGATAATTCACATTAAAAAATCCAATGGTTTCTACTGTATTTTAGTGTCATTTACAGAGTTATATCCCTTATTTTTTAATTTTACTGTACATCCTATATAATTTATATCTTTTATGAACACGGGTTCTATGAAAATCCACGTTATTTTCTGTTTACTTAAGTATTTTAAACAAAATATATAAATATGTAGGGTTCCGACCATGTATCACATTTTGCACGATTCTTGACTTGAGTGCTACTTATAAATAACAAAACGTTGTTTCCTCGCTGTAAGTAGTTAGCAAACCATTCAAACAACTCATTTCAAATGCCAATATTCCTTAATAAAAAATCAGTCCACGGTGCCAAACCTTATCAAATGCTTTACTAATACTCTTATTCCTTTACTAGATCGAGTGATTTACCAAATTCATTTTTATATTTATTAATTGGCCCTGGTGTAAAATCCAGACTGGTTGCAAGTTATTTCGTTTCACCGAATATAATTATATAGATGATTAAAGACATCTTACCATGAATTTCCCCACGACTCTTATTAAAGATATGGGTCGGTAATTATGTACTTCGTTTTGAGAACCTGATTTGAATACAGGGTTATATATTTACCAGTTTTCAACTTGTAAGGAATCTACGTAAACACAAGGACATGTCACATGACTTGCATAGAAGTTATTTCACAACAGAAGATGATTGTTTTAGAATTCTTGGATTTGTATTGTCAAGACGAATGGCGTTACTTGTGTCTTATTTAAAACAAAGCCTGTTATGTAAGCCAGTACACACTGACTACAACGTGAGTAAAACAAAAGTAAAGCTTATCGTTCACAGGGTTTAGAACCAAAAAAGTGCTAACATGGAGACAAAAGTGTTTTTTACAAATCCTTTTAATGTCACGGAGATATCAGGTATCCCTTATGAGGTACTATAAATAGTTAAACATTTAAAACCCATTTCATAGCTGAATATTTTGTAGTTCTAAGCTTGAAAACACAGACATGGAAGGTATGTATTAATTTCTCTTCATCGGCGTTGATACACCGGGTAAACAGTCATGTAATCATTTAAAATCGAGCTGCAAGCTGTAAGAAAATCGGACATACTCAGACTTTTTCGTTGTTTTTAGACAAAAGGAACAAAAGCAATCTCCACCGTAGACGTACAGCCGCTTCTTGATATACATCACTGATAGCTTACAGATTCTTCTATACTCATAGGACATGAGCACTACTCATCATAAATCCACGAAGCTGAAAATAGTGGCATGATTTAGTACAGAGCATGGCAAGGGTGTTAAAGCTTTGAAATAACGAAAGTATCCACATGGGTTTTATTTAATTAGGCGATTTTTTAATCGTTCGTACGATCTTATAATTCGTTTTTTTTTCATCTTAAATTTCGCTTGGCTTAAAGTTCACGTGAGTAGTGGGTATTACTTACATGTGGTGCAAATTATTTGTTTTTGCATAACCAATTTTGATGAAACAGTTTACCATACCAATCAGTACCGTTTTACAATTTCTGGTAAACTATAAAGTGATTGTACAATACTGACTCGAAATGGTTTTAGACTACACCATAATGGTAGAGTAATGGCTTTATAGCGACGGTAAGACATATCGGAAATGACTTTGGGGGGAATGCAAAGCATGCTCACCTTATATCGGTTTATAGTTTCAGTGTTCTTGTACAGATCTAGGCAAAATGGTAGAAATTCACATTTCTTGTTGGAAAATGTTATTAATATGGTACAAATTCTGGACCAAAATGAGCTGGATTGGAACACACACACTGTCGAAGTTTCTGGGTCCCATGCTTTAAAACTTTAAGTTGCTTGTAATTTTTGTCTTGCCTAAATGTTCTTATTCTGAATTTTGAATATATCGCTTTTATATACTGAATTTAACGTCAAAATCTATATCACTAGCTATATCAACCCGAGACTCCTATATAACACAAGGGCCACCGGCCCGCGGGGTGATAACGGTCGAGTTGATACCGAATGTGACACAGGTTTTGATATGTCATGTTCAATTTAACCTAAATTCAAGTATGGACAATAAAGGGATGCGATAGGGGGAATGCAATATAGGTCTTAAGGTGTGATATTGCGTATAGGGTAGAAGATAGATGGTTTAAACAAACATCTATAATGCATTTAAAAAAATGTATTTAGTATAAATATATGATATATTGCTATACCCCATTGAATAACAAATTGTTCCTAAAATTTAAGGGCAATTTATCTATCAATAAAATACAATAATATGATCTTAACATATTTTTCTTTTATAGAAAATCCACTTTTGTTTCAAAAATACAAAAAACTCTCATATTATTTCAAATAATTTACAGGAAGCATGAACGATTTGTCAGTTGATGATATCAATCAGCACTTATTGGAGATAATGCAACGGAAGATGACCGATAAGAAAAACATTCACCCTCGTAACATCATGCAACCAAATATACTAGAATTCAGTATCTACGTTCAGCCAGTAATTTTCTTGGTGTCTTTTATACTACTGGCTGTGTTACATTATCTGCTTTGGGGACCGAAATTTTTCCATAAGTATGGTTACATGTCCGTCTATACAATAATAGATTTGACGAACCTATTTCTTCAGAGTGCTATCCTCATCATTACCACATTCCAGAACGATGATTATATTATATATGGCATGTGCTATCCGTTTATAATATTTACACTTGTGACACCATATGCATTGTACTTCTGCAGCCAGTGGGTGAAAGTTATACAAGCATTTCATAGATTTTTGATTGTACACTTCCCTATGTCCTACAGAGATTATTTTGTCAAGAAATTGATTATTTTAGCGCTGATATCCGTTGTCTTTATATCTATCGTTTTGTGTTCTCTCAGCGCTATGGCAACAGCTAGGCCAGAATCAGTGATCATATTTGATCATTCATCTAACAAGTTAGTTGACGTTTGCAGATTTTCACAGACTCCATTGGTTTCCGTTTCAGAAAATGAGATTACCCAACCAGTTAGCACAGCCCTATTCGTCCTTGGTGAAGTTATACCAGCGTCCCTTATGTTATTTTTCTGTCTTGGTTTGATAAGAAAATTAAGAGTACAAGATCGTTTTCGTAAACAATTCAGTCAAAATGGAGATTCTGATGCCACGAAAGAGAGCGAAAGGCTAAGTGTAATCGTGTCAATTACTACATTTTTTTATATTATATCGACCATACCAAGATTTTTTGAAATGATTTATACGCAGTTCAGCCAAAGCTACACTTGTGCTGTGTGTGAAAGGGGAGGAATGTCTTATATTTTTATTATAGACAAAATTTTTAAATGTGTAACCCCCATTGCGACATTTTTTCTCTTCTGTTGGCTGTCTGTATCATTTCGAAATCTTTGCAAAAACATGCTTCCACGTTTCAAGTAACTACGTCAGACAACTACAAAAAACAACTTAACAGTCATTAGGGAATACGAACCTTATCTACCAATTCAAATTTAAGCTTGATCTGAATTGGAAGTGAGAGTGTATATTGTCCCTGATTTAAAACATAACTATGATCATTCGTTGAAACTTGCTAAGCTGAGCTTTGCCGAGGTACATTTTTCAATTTGCATATTAATGACTTTAATACACGAGTAGCTTCTTCTTCTGGAATGTTATTTTAATTATTGTTATCTTGACTTCTGTATAAATAAATAATATAAATGGGTCCATAATTTGAAATAATTAGGTTTCAAGAAATTTATTTTTCTTCCTGCATTTAATTTGACATTTTCGTCACTTTGCAATCGGATACGACCCCTTTTCATACGAACACAATGCTGTCGTCATCGTCAGTATTCAGTTGGTCTTCAAACTTGAGTATAAGTGTACGGATTTCTTTGGTATTGTTCCATAAGATGTCAGACCACAAACAGAAGGCTGGGATTGATTTTTGGGGGGTTGCGACATAAATCGTTTAAGAATAATGATCGAATTGGCCAGAAACAAGCTGATGTATGGACAATAACAAGACTGTAAGTGGAAGGGTCTCTTTGATATTGCATCACAAGATCACATATCACAAAAGGTTAGCTAGGGTTGAATTTTGGGATTGCGACTAGAACAATTTATGGATAAGAGGCCAAAATGAAAACATTTTGAATCTGGTCATTTTTTTCCCGCGCCAAATAGTATATTTCTATTAAATTTTCAGAACTGTATCAAGCTTGGATGGTGCGTCTATAACTGTTCCAATGGTTCAGGGTTTGACCTCTGCGGTCGTATCAACCTGCATCCTGCAAAGCTTTTTATTGGTAATAGCAAAGTTATCACCATGACACTAATTGTACTATTTAACTTGAATCAAAGTGCTGTTATTTTTTTTTTTTGGTTTTTGGTGCTTGTGAAAATTTTCATTTTCCAAATTATTTAGAACTGTTTTTTTTTCTTCTAAAATGTATAAACTGTAGGTCAATTTTCCTAGTGAATCGATTATAGTTAAACAGTATCCAACACACATTTACAAATTTTTCATTTCACATTTTTATGAATTTCCAAATCTGTAAAAAAATAAATAAATAAATTTGCAATTACATTCAAAAACTATTTCAACACTGTATTTATTCTTATACCTTTATTATACTCAAACAAAAAAAAAATCAGCTTAAAGTAATTTCATAATGTACATATTTTCCAGAAACAGAATTTTTTTTTTTAATCAAATTGAGATTTCCCGTCATTTTCATTGGTTAAACTCATAAAATATTGATGAAAGGATGAAGAATTTGACAGACAAGCATGTTAAACGGGACATGTTTAAAACATTTAATGTTCTTGACAATTTTTTAAGAACTGAGTTTTCTTAAATGCAATTGTATAACTAAACACCTTTCAAGGCAAAATTGGGGTTCCCTCATATCTTCGTTATATTTGAAGACTAGATCTTAATTTTATTTGCAGTAATGATAGAATATTACTAAGCTGTAGTATAATTGGCTAGGAATGACATTTGGATAATTTTGTGTAGTGTTCAGAAATAGAAGGAAAGTTTTTGAAGAATTGGTGTTCTTGAAGGCTCAAAACCCTGAAATAAAATGAGTTAGCCTGGTACACGCATCCTAAAATCCTAAACACACCATTGACTTAAAAGACCTCAATTTTTTCCTATTGCTATATTTGTCCTTATCTTTTAATTTTGTATTCAGCAAAATATGTTAATACATTTTGGACTAATGCATGTTTGATACTTTTGCAAAGTAAGCTCATTGTATGATTCCATGAAAGAATTGACAAAGATGGTGTACACCTCGCATTTTGAATAAAAATATAATCACTGATGCAGAAGTCTCTAACTCTTCGCTTTAGTCACATTGATTTCATGTCACACAGATATAATAATCTTGGCAGAATGTCCTAACCATGAAGATGCATCAACACTAGCCTATAAGCCAGGGAAGCAGTACAGTTCATGATGGTCCACTGTATGTTAAACCAATTTTAGGATATTGCCCAACATTCTCTATATAATGCATTCAATAATAATCGGATTATTCAAACATTTAATTTTTGCAATTTTAATAGTAGCTAATTATAAACAAGCAACTCGTGTGCAAAAGTCCCATAAGTCCTGTAAAATTTGTCGAATCGAACTGGTGGCGCACTATTATCAACTACAAATGGTGACTAACAATCTTACAGCTTCCGAGGAGTTATGACCACAAGTGTGACCGGACGGAGGGAAAACACTTGTATTTCTTTGTCCCCTACAGCGTAGCAGCAGGGGACAATTATCACATTAAATTAATTCAATTACGGTAATTTAGCCTGCTACCTTCCCCCTTTAATACCAAAGAGTATTCAAGGATTCAAGGGAACCAAGACTCTAGCGGAAATCAAAAGAATGTAATCCGGGGACAAAGACCAGACATGGAAAACAGACAAACACAACAAAGAACATAAAGTACTAAAATAAAACATACAAAGTAACAAAAAATAAAGGAGCAACTCGGACGTAAAACCGGGGAGCATGGACCTGGTGCACCGGTAGAGTAAGCGTCCTCTGCTTTTCTAGAAACACCCGCCGAGTTGATCATAAAAGTCAAGTCGGGGGTAGACGAAAGAGGAAAGGAAAACTATGACACGTTGAACAAATCAGTTTTCATGGTGCAGATGGATACACCGTAACGATCCACGAGTTCATAATGACGACCATAAAACTTCAGGATTGGTGACTTCAATCTTGTAGCAGTATAACCCTATTCCAGAAGCCTAATGTAAGAAGTCTAGCGCGATACGAAAATTCTGCGTAGTCACGGCAAGCTCTGGTATGAGTTGTAAAATGAAAACGCCATAAGCAGGAGCTGAAGGGATGTTGCCACAGATGAAAGCAAAATTGTTAATTCTGAATGAAAAGTCATTACGATGGTCGTAAAATTGGGCCAATAGTTTTTCTTTACGATCGATCTCTAAGTGTAGGTCAAGATATGAGGCTGACTTCAGTGTCTGTAGTATCCTTTGGGGTAGATGCGATGTATCAAATCCCCGAAACTAGGATTGTTTAACGATAATACGTCATCTATATAGCAGAAACTGGGATTAAAGGACCTGGCTAAACCATATTCTTTCTATCGGATCAGATCAGCTAAGAAATCAGCCTCATAAGAGTGAAGGAATAGGTCAGCAAATAGAGGAGCACAATTTGTTCCCATTGAAATACCGACCGCTTGTTAAAAAACGCGTCCACCACACTGGGCAAATATGTTGTCAATCAAAAACTCAAGCATTTTGAAAGCATCCTCTTCTGTATATTTGGAGGATGATTTGGAATTATTTTTTACTAAGTAAGAGGAACCTCTACCAAGACTATATATTTATATCTAGGTGTACCATATATTTTTTTTTTAATAAACAACGATGTAAAATGTTTTTAAGTCTGGATTTTAACTAAGTATTGGGAATATAAGTAAACAGAGTTGAAAATCATAGGTTTTAATGTTATTATATTCTGATAAAAATCTTGAATGGAGGGTCTCCAGAAGATCTTTCGAGTTTTTCAGGATCCACATTGATTTCATACCACTACGAGAGCAACAAGTATTGTGGTAGGACTTGAGACCCTCTTTGACAGCTGTGAGTATAGAAGTAAAGAAGTATAGAAAGAGGTTTGGTTTGGTGGTGCATTTTGCAGATTCAAAACTTAACACTGTTTGTATGGATTCTTGTGGAGTTTAGGATTCCAGTGCATAGATGGTAAATCACAATCATCATCTTTGGTAGAGAGACCAAAAGAGGATAGCACAGATGTATGGTTTTCCACTATCTCTTCTTTGGAGAGTGTAGTGGAAGTATAGGTCTTATCACTGCTATTATTTTCTACGTCTACCTCTGAAAATAAACATTGGATGTAATAAATTTTGTAGGCAAAAAATGTTGTTTTGGGCTTAATCTGCTGGTACGACAACATAGAATATGTATAGTAGACAATGTTTTTGCTACATCGGGGTCTTTGAAAACTGATGTAGCATTGACACTCACTGACCTACTTAAAACTTTCATTCGTTTCAAAATTAAAGACCTCACAGCCTTTACCAATTCTGACAGAGAATCAATATCTTCTTGTTCTTATTTTATATAACTCCATTTTTAAAGTCCATTTTCTATTCGTGACATCCTAACACTAAATACTCCTGATTTCATGTTTGCTACCCATTTGAAGCAGATGAAATTCAACAGTACGTCAAAAATCAAAATTTACTTAAGAAAAAGGTACAAAAATGTCCAGTACACTAGTAATTTTACTGCAGAGTCGTTGTGCTTTCAACAGTAGTACTTTTGGTAAATATCTCCGAGTATTAAGTATTGAAACCTGCAAAGGTGTATGCAAAAAAAAAACCCAACAACAACAAAAAACAATAAATCTATCAACTCTCACTCCCACACTTTCTTATACATGTACATAATATCATCTGAGGACTTTCCATTGTTCACTTTTGCCCCTTGATGAGGTACATGTATGCCTCCCAATGTCAATTTTTACCCATCAATGAATTGCACTTAGGCTAAAAAAGTAATAGTCTTGTTTCCTGCTACCTGACTTACCTTACTGTTTTGTTGTTAACTGTTAATGTTTTTTGACTTAATTGGTAAAAACAATCAAATATTCTGGATGTTTGATGTCTTTACTATCTTCGGGTTCAGGCACTGGTACTTTTGATAACATGGCAGCAGCCATATTGCCCATCAGTGTACTTTTGATACTGTGAGAGTGTTGAATGAGTGCACACACAAGGGAAGACAGTTTTTTAAAGGATATTTTTACATATGACATGTCAAAATCATATCACTGAAGAACACATGTATAACAAGAGGCTCCCAGAAGCCTGAATCGCTCACCTGATTAAATTTTTGCCTTTCAAGGGCAATAACTCTAACATGAAGTTGTCCAACAATTTTGACTCCATGAAGACTTTGGTAGGACTTATCATGAGAATCATTTCAATCGAAAGTTTCATTCTATCTATTACAGTTTTTAACATATTGACTGAAAACTGCCAAAAATGTAATTTTTCGCCTTCAAGGGCCAACATGCGTCAGCAGATTATCACCCAAATTTGTCCACAGATAGATCTCATCATGCTGAATACTTTTAACCAGTCCAAATTTGGCTAAACCTAACAGTTTTGGAGATATATGCAAAAATCTGCTGTCTAACCCCTATGTTCTATTTTTAGTAACTGTGGCCATGTTTTTTTACTGATCAAAAATCTAAACGGTCATTTTGTTCAGGATACCCTAAAATACAGAAATCCCAACTTTCAATGAATTCTGTAGAGTAGTTTTTGAGAAGATTTTTGAAAGTTATAACATCAAACACAGCAAAAAATGTCCAAAAACTCCAACATTGGTAAACAGATTTTCACCACAATTTGACTACAAATAGATCTCATCATGCTAAATACTTTTCCCAGTCAGAATTAGGCTAAGCCTAACGGTTTTGGAGATATATGCAAATATCTGCTGTCTGACCCCTATGCTCTATTTTTAGTAATGGTGGCCATGTTTTTTAACTGATCAAAAATCCAAACATTCATTTTGTGCAGGATACTCTAAGGAACAGTCATGATAAGTTTCATGCAAATCTATTCAGTAGTTTCAGAGGAGAAGATGTTTAAAGAAATTGTTAACGATGACGACGACGGATGCCAAGTGATGGCAATAGGTCACATGGCCTATGGCCAGGTGAACTAAAAATGTGCAAGAAGAAAGAAAAAAATAATTTCCTACTGACCTAATTTTTTTCTTCTGGCTGGTAGCAGGAAACAAGACTTATATTTTTTTTTTACCTTATATATAAATGTAGTACTTCCAAATGTTAACGTTTGCCCCTTGATAAATTGCTGGTGTGTATACTTTCAAATGTTCACTATTGGTCCTTGATGAGATACTGTTTTGAGTTTCACTAATATTTCGACTAATTGCTTTTGGTTAAAGCTTTTTTTTCTTCTTCCTACGAGAAACTTTCACTAATAAGTTTACTATTCTCATCAATATAAGACTAGTCAAACAATTCCAACCATACTAACCCAGCTAAACATTGCCTAGATGGGAAGCTTTTTATGGCCTGTTTCTAGCAAGAGGCTTTCCATTATGACTTCACTACTGTCCCCTATGTAAGGCTGATGTAACCAAGACGATGTGTAAAACATCATAGAATTACGATCCTTAGCATGACAGATATTTTGGTAAATAAGTTCCTTCAGTCGAAGTTCTTCCTTGTACATATCAACAAGATTTCGTCCAGATGTAACTAAAAGAGAAGAGATTAAACACTTTTTAGATTTATATATGTCAAATATAACTGCCAGTCCTTTTAATGTCATATGGACCGGTAGGTAGTTATATGGACTACCTTGCTTTCAAAATAAAAATGCGACGTCATTTCAAATGAATGATCTAAAGTAAACTATATATAAACAGTACAATATAGCAAATAGTTGTTGTTACTTTGAGTCAAATTATAATATATGGACCGATTGGTCGCCACATTATCACCAAAATGTACAGGATTCAATAGGGTATTAGTCCTATTAGGGGCAGTGTTAACTTTCACCCATTATATGAAACCTATAAATTTACAATTGAAAAGCTATGCTTCAGCCCATATTATTATTTTGGGGGGAACCAACTGGTCCATATACTGCAATTTGACCTGAAGTAACATAAACTATTTGCCATATGACACTGCATCATGAACTATTTGCTTAATAAAACACATAAATATATAATGTTATTCAACCAATTATCTACCAGTATTTCAAGGACCTTTTCAATTGTTAATTTATAGGTTCAATATAATGGATGAAAGTTAAATATCACAACTCGGCACAATGTGTATGGATCTGCCTTTGATATGCTGGAAAAACCTAAGCACTAACTGAACACATGTAGTAACAAAATATGTGAACTTTAGCAAGGATTCATGGAGATTAAGATCACCACATATTTTACTATGGACTGGCAATTGTATGGATTTCTTTACCCTTAGTGATAAAATAACCACCATAAATGACCAGTCTGCAGTAAAACAATAATTAGAAAAAGTGTGAGCAAAGCTCATTAGGTGATAGCCCTCGCTCCTCTCCCACCGAAAGCATATAAGAACCCCATAAGTGATTTAAGCATTCAAACAGAAAAAAAAAAATAAAGTGCAAAATGGCATCATGTCATAAAGAATCTGTGAAAGTTTCATCTAATTCCATTCAGCAGTTTCAAAGAAATTGCTCACTAGAAGATGGTTCCCATTTTGTAGACAATAATAAAATTAATGTTTTGCATTAGGAAACCTAAAAAGTCCTTCTGATGGAAAAAACAAAATTGGAGGTGCACAATGGCATCATTTAATAAAGAATCTGTGAAAGTTTATTAAATTCCATTTAGCCGTTTCAGATCTAGAGGAGTTGTGGATAAGAACTTAAGACAAATGGACAAACTGATTTACAGACAAATGGACAGTTACCGTGATCACTACATGAAAAGCAGGAGGTACAACTAGACACTGCCTCTAATGGGACTAAATACCCCTGTTGAATCCTGTACATTTTGGTGACAATGTGGACATAAGATTCATATTGGATACAATATTTATGGTGGAGAGACTATGCACTTTTAATTTTGACACACAATTTGCTGCTATTTGCCCTAAGATTTTTCCATATTTTTGGTTTCCACCGGCAAACTCTAAATGAGGGTGGGTGGGCCAACACAGTAAAATGGGTCGGTCACTCAAAAATGGTCATTTTTGCCCCTTTCTGGACATTTTTTGCTACATGTTGGGTTCAACAGTAGTAAAACAGGAACCAAAGCACATTCATCCTACAGCCTGTTACCTACGAAGGACACTGAAACCAAATAAGGTTCGTTGCAGTCATGAGTGGGGTTCATGAGTCCCCTGAAGGGTCACTCGTGTGACAATATGAGGATTTTTTTCAATTTTTTGCCTTTGTTTGGTCTAAAACCAGAAGTAGTCAATACAAGGGGTCCACATAGAAATAGTGGTGACAGATATCATTCTTATTTAGATTCCAGGCAAAATAGAGCAATATAGATTAATTCTGCTCTGGCAAATGAACCCTACTCCCTAAAAAATCTCACTTTTTTGGGCAGTGGAAACTCATGACCTCTACTTTTAGCTCTCAAGTCATTACTTTCTATCAAGCTCTACATCAGATAGCCTCATTTTAAAGCACAGTCACGCGGCCTGCAGATGGACACAAAGTGAGCTTTCCTAAACAAAGATTAACACTGCCAGAGCTAATAAAGCTGAACCAGGGCCAGTCCCGTATAGATCTGGGCACAGCACGACAAGGGTTAACATAAATGGCTTGCCTAAGTTTAACAATCTGTGAACAAAGCTAAGAGGAAGATTACAGCCAACAAGGAAATGCTGAGGGAGATAAACGGACATGCTGAAGAAGATAAATGCTAAGGACAAGAAAGACATGCTTAGGAAAATAAGAGAGATATGCTGTGGAAAATAAAATAGAAATGATGAGGGAGATAAGATAGATATACTGAGAAAGATATGAGGGACAAACTTGAAAGATAAAAGGGGCAAGGAAAGGAAAATAAGAGGCATGCTGAAGAAGTTAGAGATGCATGCTTTGGACAACAAGAGGGACATACTTAGGAAGATAAGAGGGATGTACTAAGGAAGATAAAAGGAACAGACTTAGTTCATCTGTCAGGTGACAGGCAAATATGGAATAAGGTCACAATAAAAAAATAAAAAAATCCTAGATTCTCATCCAACTTTGTTCAAAATTTCAAACAGGAGGGTGAATAACTTTTTATTTCATATTAATTTTAGTGAAAAATGCTGTCAATTGTAAAGAAATTTATCTAAATTGGACAAAAAATCAAAATAAAATTTCTTGAGGTGAAAAAATCAGGTTAGGAGGGGGTGAGAATCCAGGATATTCTTTTTTATTTTGGCCTAATAAATATTTTTGGTCATGTGGAATAATTGAATATGTATGTGAAGACAAGTTGAGATACACGATATTGTCAGTATGTGAAAACAAGTTATTCTACACAATATTGTCAGTATCAGTATCCAGATATTCTACATGATATTGTCAGTATCAGAATCCAGATATTCTACACAATATTGTCAGTATCGAGATATTCTACACGATATTGTAAGTATTGAGATATTCTACACGGTATTGTAAGCATCAAGATATTCTACACAATACTGTCAGTATCAAAATTGAAAGTAACTAGTATTCTGTTTATTAGTAATCCATTTATAATCATTTTTAATCACTTAAATGTACATTTAGTTTTTGGACTACTTTTGTAATGCACTAAATCTAGTAGTACATTTATACACTGTTAGTGTAACTCTGAACAAGGTATGATGACATCACAATCACTCCCAATGCTTTGACAGATTATATCTTTTCATGTCAAGGTATGATGTTAGTATTATATGAACCTTGTTCTGTTGGGCAAGTTGATGAAAATTCTACTTGCTCAAACTGAAATCTAGGTTGTCCTTCAGCAAATGATTTGGTTGAACTCTGAGCAAGTATAATATAGCTTTTACTTGTCTAAAAGGGAGTTTCACTTGTCCCAGGCAATTGGACAACATTTAATGTCATTCACTACATGTACAAGATTTAGAGAAATATCAATTAAAAAGACCAAAGGTAAAAAGTACATATTACCAATAAAATTAATTATTATTAATATTAAAAATAACAGTTTATCCAGTTTTACAGCTATTATTCTCAAGGAAAGATCCAGGATTTCAGGTAATGGGTGGCTTAAATAGAATTAAAGGCCAACTGAAGTGAGGCAAGATAATTTTTGTTGTAAAAAAAACCCAAATTTCCCAATTTTTAGGAAGTAGGTACAACTGGTACACCTTTCCATGGATTCAATCCTGATTCTTACCAAAATCATCTATTGTCCAAGTCTGAAATAAAATGGTGTCATCCCCTAAATGCTGTTCAAGTTTTCTGACACCAATGAACATGCTGCCTACCAGTTCTAACTTCATAATAATCTTTTCCTACAAATTATACATAACATTTTAAAGGGGATGATTTTTGTATTTACATTTGTTTGCACATAAAATTCATGAAAAATATTGTTAACAAAATATTGTAAAAATAAGATATAAAGAAACTAAGTGGTAATTTAAATTAAGGTAGATCATACATACTAATTCTAGTAGTTAAATTTTCCTAGTTTTTCTCAAAGATGATCCTGAATGAACATACTTAAGAATTTTAATGTAAAATACATAGGTCACTGAACTTGATTTAGAAAATCAAGCCTTATCAAAGACAATATCTTACTATATTGTATATGAATTCTGTTAGGAATTTTCAATATTTCGCAAACTTCTAAAAAACTGGTAGATAGAATTTCTTGTAACTTTATAAAGGACATCAAACTGACATTGGGGGTCACCAATCTCTTTTTCTTGCAATATTAAAAAAAAAAATCCCAATACATTTTAATAGATCATTTTCCCACCAATTATCTCCCCTTCTTAAGAATTTTCCCAAAAATTATCTCCTCTTGTGAGAGGCTTTTCAAAAATATAGTTTCTAATTTTACCATGTTATTTTTACATCATTTCAAACATTATTAGTTCATATAAAATATGTGTTTCTGTATGACTTTGCAAGATGACAGAAAAGAATTATCTACTTTAGCTGTAAGTTTTGAATCAGAGCAAACTTAGGTAAGGACTGCTATAGTGCTCTGAAAAATAATAAAAAAATGTGTAAAAAAAGAGGAAAATTTTTCAATTTTATGAAAGATGGAAAATATATTCCTTGTTCACCACTTTTAAATTTAACTCTACTTTTAACAAGTTTGCTGCAAGTAGCCATCTACATCTAATTCATTGAGAAATGTTAAATAATATACAAGTAGTCTAAATTCCATAATTTTATGAAAGATGGAAAATATATTCCTTGTTCACCACTTTTAAATTTAACTCTACTTTTAACAAGTTTGCTGCAAGTAGCCATGTACGTCTAATTCATTGAGAAATGTTAAATAATATACAAGTAGTCTAAATTCCATAATGCCTATGGAAATTGAAGAATCCAAATCACATAATGTAGTAAATCCATTTTAATTCAAAGTAATTTACCATGGGGGAGACAATAACAATCTTACCAGTTTTTGGATAACAGTTTTTAGTTCACTACAAGGGTGCTCTAACTCCAGGGGAATCTGGTTTTTACTCTCCTCATCTTCATTGTATCTAAAATAGCATTGAAAAAATATCATTGAGAGGCTCTTAAAAGCAGGAATGTCTCATCTAGAAAAATGAAAAATCTGGTGGTCATTTTACTTGATCAAGCAGGTCAAATCATTTAAAGATGCCGCTCTTAACCTCATTCCTGCTAGGTTTTACATCAATACAAAAGTTTCATTCTACCTATATATATTTTTGTGTAGTGTTAAGAAATAGTAGGGAAGTTACTGTGATGGACTTGTGACATATATACATTTAAGGCATTCTGATCCTGAAGGATCAAAAACCCAAAAACAAAATGCTTTGCAGGGTCAGCTTGATTATACTAGTGATATAATCAGATCTATACAAACCAAAATGGATATTGTGGGAGTGAAAAATGTTAATCACATATAAATATTATACAATATCTTACAAGTGTTGTAGCTTAATGTTAGCTATTGTGTTGACAATATTTATGCCAGATGTGTGAACATTTTTCCATTTCTGAACACCATTGTATAAGTCAGCCACTCCATCCTTAATTTTTCTCTCACTACCAGTTAAATTACCACTTCTATTCAGTTCTTTTGGACTTCCTGTAAATTAAAGAATTACTAACAGTAAAAAATCATAGTTGACTCAATAGAGCTTTTAACAAATTTATGATCACTTGGCAAATAGGAGCACTCATACAATTACCGGGCTTGTCACGCTTGGAAAGTATATAAAGGATATGGCCAGCCATAGTGGAACTTATGTCATATTGATTGATATCAATCATTCAAGGCTTTCAAATTAAACCCTAGAAAGCTCATATGCTTCACACATCATTCCTAATGACAGAGAAACTCATGACAAGAAAGACAACTCTGACTTCAGAACAGAACAATTTAAATCAGAGATTAAAGTCTTCAAAGTTGCTTATTGTCAAATATTCAATATCACTGATTTTGGTTTACTTTCAACAACCCAAATGGTACAAATGTGATATGCTCTAAAATCGGGTGACTTATGCCAAATTCTTGGTTCCCTGGATACTTTTGGGTACTCTTTCACAACCGTTATGACCCTGATGTTTTCAATCATCTGGAACAAGATTACACAACTGGCAATGGCTATACATAGATATCGGTGTTCTGATAATGTATATGATCTTTATATAATCAATTGTAACAAATGCCTGTGTTTGAATTGTAAACTGGCTAATATTACATAAATTCAATACTAACAAATCATTTTATCTTTAATGTAAACTTCCCGTTCTAATACAAGCAAAAAACATGCACAGTCAAGTGTATTATATGTTTTAAAAAAGGTATGATGTAAATGTCTTTGGGTCGCTTATGATTTTGACCAGGGAACTAGTTTAGGAACCAGATTAAGCAGCTGGCAATGAATTTTCATAAATATTGGGGCGTGCTAATGTATATGACCTATATAGTCTTGTAATCAGCCTCACTGACCGATCATTTATGTTAACTTCCCATTTTCGTACAAGCAAGAAACACACATAGAACACACGTGTATGATACTTAAGAGGTACATTTTTTCCGTATGAAGCTAGAACTATGACGCTATGCCGGTAAACACGGCGAGGATCTGCAACATTATGTGGCGTATAACTACATATTTATGCAAATCATATGCTAATATTAAGTACTGAAATTATGAGTGCAAGAAGTCACTAACAATATTAGTGACTTAAAAAGTAATGCTTTTATAATACATCGAGCTGGAAGTTCTATATATATGTAATTCAAAAATAGGTAGGTCCACATGATTCTGTTTTTATTTCAAATTTGAGTAGGGTTTGTCAGTCTTGATCTATTTTTGTTTTTTTTCTAACTAGAATTTTCCAATATAGAAAGTATTTAAATCTGAAGACCCATCTGCATTTTACTGTTGACTTCCAGGATCTTGCAGCGCTGCATTACAATGCAAAACCCTTCCACCAAGACATTCAATAATGAGGAAAAGAGGGTCAATTGGGAGAAATATATATATATATATATATATATATATATATATATATATATATATATATATATATATAGATATATATATATATAAATAGGCTTCTGGAACAGGGTTATGTTGCTACAAGATTGAAGTCATCACTACAGAAATTTAATGGTCGTCATTATGTACTCATGGATCATTACGGTTCAGTGTGTCATAGTTTTCCTTTCCTCTTTCGTCTAATCCGAAGTTGACTTTTTATGAGCAACTCGGTGGGCGTTTCTAGAGAAGCAGAGGACACTTACCTTACTGGTGCATCTGGTCTATGCTCCCAGTTTTTAGTGGAGTCAGAGTTGCTCATTTGCTTTTGTTACTTTGTATGTATGATTTTAGTTACTTTATCAGTTTATGTTCTTTGTTGTGTATGTCTGTTTCCCATGTCTGGTCTTTGTCCTTGGATTACATTCTTTTGATTTCCGTTAGAATCTTGGTTTCCTTGATTACTCTTAAACATTTTGTGCCTGTGATAGGAAAAACAAAACAAAAGGTACCATCCTCAACTTGGTAAATCGGGCATTTTCAGCATGAAAAACATAATTTGCTGAGAACTTGAATTTTGATACTGCTGCAATGCTTTTGGCTCATTTCTGATGACAAAAGATGTTTAGCCTTTTACATTTGTATGGTGGGAATAAATCTATTACAGGCTGAACATAAGTACGTCGTGATTAAGCATATCCTAGGCTATAGTATAGTATAAACCATTAAATGTCACGTGCGTCGACATCCTTACGATTACAGTAACTTAACTTTTACCTTTATCAGAATACATTTAAAAGTTGAGTAAATCGTAAAGAAAACCAATTAATGTGCATGTAGCTAGAAAACTCACTTAACAAATGACTTGCAGGAGAAAATCTACTTTCGTTTTCGCGGTTCATTTCAGGAATGGCAACTCATTTTAAAAAATGTTTTTCAAAGAGATACCAAGGCCAAACCTGTATGAAAACAACAGAAACGTTTTCAGTACTAAATTTCTGTCAGACAGTCTTTAATATCGATTAAATGGGAATAAATTAACAAAATTAAGCAAGAGCCATTCATTTAACGGAGTTCATATATATTTAAAGAGTACCTTTAAAATAGACGATATTTGTAAAAAATCGTTTTCAACTTTCACTTTTACTTTCACTTAAACAACTATTGTGCCAAAGGGGCTTTTTACTGACTTTTTGCTCTCGAGCATGGATGTTACTGTCGTTGGTAGCTGCAACATGGATTTGTCAACGTAAGTTATTTTTATGTGCGTGTCGTGTTTGACCTACGTATGCACAATAAACTACTTCAGAAGCAAAATTATGCTGTCTTGCAATTTGGAGGCTATTATTGGTTGCCTCCATATATATGACGCTAGTGAGGCATTAACGTCAGATTTAAAAAAAATGCCTCATTCAACATCAGGAATTATTCCGAATTCCCTCTGACCCAGCGACTCTTTTATCGAATATCCAAATATCCTGGATTGCATTCTTTTGATTGCCGCTATAACCTTGGTTCCTTTGATTACTCTTTGCATGATTCGTGAGCAAGTACTTTAAATAAGTTTAATTAGACAATGAAATAAAAGCACAATAAAATCAGACCAATTTCCTCCAAATAGCTCTTTCATTTTGTATCAGTGTATTTCTCTTCATTTCTAAACCTTTTCAGTGATTTTCAAATCTGAAAAAAGTGAGCATCCCACATGACTTTAGTTAAGTCTTTAAAGCACAGAATTTCCATTGACAAGAAACTTGTAACTTCTACATGGAGGTTGTCAATTAATTTTCCAGAGTGTTTTTTTTTGCCCCTCTTGTTTTAAGATTACACTTGCTATTTATTTTATATAATCATACAAAATGGAAATTTAATCATATCAAGCAGGGCTTTCATTATCTTTTCTGTGAACAGGCTTAATACAGAAAATGAATGGTCTACACCAAAATGTATCAAAGGTGGAATGGGGCCCATTGTGATTTGGAACCGTCCGTTTCCACTTTTTGAACTGTCTACATTTTGACAGTAACCGGTTCTTAATATAACCTCTGTCAAGTAGACAATATTGCTCAAATAGTAAATGCTGCTGCATAATGAATTTATGACTAAATAATACTCAATGTTGTATGTGCAGACAATTTTAATTATATTTGTAGTAACTATCTAATAGTGAGAATTAAGTATACTTAAAGAAAACTTGCTCAAGAGAAATCATATGTCTTGACAGATATGCAGACAGATTCCCCAAACCCGGGGAAACCCTGACAGGTCACAAGTATGTTGTCGGTTTTGGTGGGAAAGGAGCTAATCAGTGTGTAGCTGCTGCCAGACTGGGCTGTAAGGCGGCAATGGTTGGAAAGGTAACTGCTTTATCCGTCCGAATTCGAATGTTACTTCTATCCATATGGTAGGTCATTAGAGTCTTCAGAAATCCTGACACATAGTTTTTTTTCAGCTTTAATAGGTAGAGGTGTATATGTCGTATTTATTGTACACATCGACCCATATGGGGAATTATTAAGACTCAATAAAGGAAATTAACAGTATTCTGTCTTGACATTAAACCAATGCATGCATGTGTGAGGATTATAATCGCGGAAAAATGCAAGGCAGTACAATTTGTATATCAAAAATCTTTTTGACATGTCATGACATACACACAAAAAGTGGATATACATGTATAACAAAATATCAAGGTGGAAAAAAAAAAAAAAAAAGAAAGAAAAAAAAAAACGATTTAAGCCAGAAAAAAAACAACGATTCAGTTTGAATCAACATGGGAGATATCCCAGCCATGTAAAAAAAATAATCATGAAATGCCATTTGTGGTATGACAACAAATTTAAGTTAATTTCAGCATCAGTTTCTAAAACTTTTTGCCAACTCAAATGGTATGATTGTACTACAGTATGCTTTTTTTGGATCAACTACGAACTGTTATTAAAAAAAAACTAACTCGCTTTAAGAGATCAAGCTAATCATTAATCTTGTAGCCTATCAAATCAATTTATTTTATATCCGTAACATGGGTGCATGAAATAAGGAAATGAACTCAAAGGAAGTCAGTGACTCCTTGATTTAAAGCCGATTTTTGAATTTACAACTCTTTCCTTTTAAAGTTGCAAAGAGATTAATGTTGTCATCACAATTATGCATTCATAAGCGCGTACATGTAACACGCGAATCATGAAGACACATACGCTATCTATCATTATGATTGAAATCCAATTCGAGTACAATTGTAGCTCTATGTGCTAAAGAATTCTCACAAGCACATCTCCCCAACATTTTGGTAAGTTAAAAATACATAAGTTACAAATTTTACTAATTTTGTAAACTTTATAGACATGTGTTTTTAGGTTGGGAAAGACAACAATGGCACTGCTACAATTGATAACTTTAAGAACAACAACATATTCATAGGTATTTATTCTAAGGCTTTGTTTTGTTTACATGTATTTCATTCCTCATTTAATTGAGTTAGAAAACAATGTAGATGCAAATGTTAAAAGAGTTGAGTCTTTTATACATTGCAGAAGGTGTAAGATAACATATTACAGATTGCAGTCATAACTCCGAATTAGTTTTCTATTTATGTCCATGTTATTTTTTTTGTATTAAAATTAAATATATTTTTTTTTCTTTTTTCCTAAAAGCTATGATAGTAATTGATCATGAAATTTATTCATAAAAAAAAAAAAAAAAAAAAAAAAAAAACAACAAAAATTCTAACCTGACACACAGAAATCATTTAAATTAGAATACGACGTATTGCAATATTTCAAACAATTTGAACACAGTTTTACAAAAAAAACAAAAAAAAAGTAATAATAAATAAAAGGGGAAATGTACATATAGTGTAAAAATAATGTTTTAGATCACATGTTACAGACGCACCAATCGGATACAGGCATTGCTGCTATAACAATTGCCGATACAGGTTATTATCGACTAGGATTATATGACTATCACAGTTATTTCTTTACTCGGGATAATTGTTAAACGATAAAATGACAAAAACAATGAATGTACACAAAATGAGAAATCTCTAATGCAAATAAAAAGAAAAAATAAACAAATTATAGTCTTGTTTCCTGTTACTAGCAAGAAAAAAATAGGGTAGTAAGGCAGAAAATTATTTTATTTTATTTCTAGACAGTTGCCTCTGGCTGCACATTGATAGCTGTGGGAGCAAGCTAATTCACTATTCAGGCATTAACAGAGCATGCAAAAATCTAACTGATTCTAATCCAACTCGTGATTTATATAATAGTTCGAATAATATAAGTAAATGTTTTGCATTCTTACACTATAAGTAGGTCTCTTGTCTTTTAAACTTTGTAATCTCTATTCATCAGGTGAAAATTCTATAATCATCGTACCAGGGGCCAACTTGCTGCTTCAGGGCGATGATATCTTAGCTGTTGAAGACCTTATAAGGAGCTCTAAAGTTGTTGTTTGTCAGTTAGAAGTGGGACTATCTGCTACATTAGAAACATTAAAACTAGCGAAGAAGCACAATGGTAGGGACATTAACATATTTTGTAGAATGCTGATAGTACATGTACCAGCATGAACATTGTAAAGAATGAATGGAACTCCCAACCATGGATTGTTAATGAGATCAAGAAAAGTATAAAGAGTTATCTACTCTTAATATACTCTCTCTTTCAAAGCAAACGAAACAACGTAGCTGCTTGTAGAAGTTTGATGAAGCGTGAAAAAGAAGTTTTCACTCAACTATGGTTTTATTTAAAAAGTCTTTTGTAAATGTGGATGTGTTTGCAAAATGTGATGACAAGTGCCTGAACATGATGTGTATGACCAATTTATATATATTTTAGTAAGAAGCATTTTCAATACAGCACCAGGACTGAAAAATCTATCAGCTGAATTCTTTGAAATGTCAGATATCCTCTGTGCAAACGAGTCTGAGGTGAGACATATCAGTTTGGCATCACAAAGTCTTGGTTCTCAGGCTCCTCCCTCGTCTCTTCAGAGGGTGCCGCATTATCCGTTTTTATAGCCATATAGATTAATCTAACTTAAACAAAATGCACATTTCTATTCATTGTTGGCTATGAACAATGTAAAAAACTCTTTCATCCCTTTTCCAGGGCAATAAAATTGTAACACAATGTCTCCACAATCATTAACTTCATGAATAATTGCCTGAGAACAAATATAATAGTATGAAGGTGTGTTCCTGATACCTTCCATGGCCGTGATCAATAAGCAGACGTACGACTGGTTCTTTTATTATTCAGCAATCACAATACAACAGCAACGTACAAACAATAAGAAGAGAGAAAGAGTCAGAAGACTCCCTTTTTGAACTTAAATCTCATAAGTTCTCTCTTTAATAAGTTCTTTCTTAGTCCTTTTTTAAGTTCCATATCTCCCTATATATACTAACGATTATGTAAAACAACTATGTATTGGTCAAACCCCCTGTTCATGTCTATGTTATGAATAATTTATCATGTTTATTTCCCCACTTTTAATTTGTCATTAATAGTACCCTATGTATTTGAACCTGTTCAACCACATTTTTCCTCAAGTTCCCTTGTCACCTTAATGGTTGTATTCTTGTTTATGTATACAGGTATGTTATATGTACATGCAACACCTTTTTTATTGTACAAGTATGTTGTTAATATTTGTTTTATTATCTGTTGTCCACATTGGAATTTCATTTTGTATTGGGAGTTATTTTGTACCTATTCTCATGTTTTGTATAGTTGTTTTACCCCTTATACATATGAATTTAATCAAAAGTTCACATGATAAAATATTAGTTATAAGTCTCAAAATATCCATACACTCTCCTCTTCTCAAAGACTAACATCATTAAATCAAGAATGTCTAACCACTGTCCTATCACCCAAGGAAGGATCACCTGTATTTTATATACTGCTTACTTCACATAGACACGAAACTAATAAAAAATTGATAGTTATTTAATGCTTTATAGTACAAAATCTGCCCTTTTCACCTAATTAAATACTGAAATGTACATTGATAACCCTTAAGATAGCTATACAATATATATCCATTAAACATGACTGTTCTTTTCACCCTACTGGTGCACCTGGTCCATGCTCCCAATTATTAGTGGAGTCTGAGTTGCTCATTTACTTCTGTTATTTTGTATGTATTATTTTAGTTACTTTATGTCCTTTGTTGTGTTTGTCTGTTTTCCATGTCTAGTTTTTGTCCCTGGATTACATTCTTTTGATTTCCGCTAGAATCTTGGTTTCCTTGATTACTCTTTCACCTAATTTCATACTTGAATATACAGTAATAACCTTTAAGATAGCTATACAATACACAGCCATTAAATATGACTGTTTAAATGAAATGTAAAACAATTGTAAGTAATAACATCACAATTTATTCCATATTTGCAGGCAGAATTATTAACAGGTATGCCAGTTCAAGATGCAAGTCAAGCTGAAAAGGCCATTGACAAGCTATTCGAGAAAGGCTGTCAATGTGTTATTCTCACGTTAGGAGAAAAGGGTTCGGTATTTGCATCGGTGGAGAACAAACGCCCAGTTCACGTACCTGCTGAGAAAGTCAAGGCTGTGGACACAACGGTAATAATGATACAAAAAAATTGCAATTCCATCCAGCAGTAAATTGTTGAAGTTAGAATCAAGGGCGCTTACAACAAACGCTATGCAGACCACACAAGGAAGTAATATTGTTTGATTAAAAAAGGCCGTGTTAGTTTTTTTAGAAACGCCAATAATCTCTTAAAGCTTAAAGGAATCTTAAATTTTAAAGTATAAACCACTAAATCATGTTAGTTGAACGAACTTAATCAAATATATTATCCAAACAGTTGAGCGATGTTATCTGACATTTTGCGACTTGTCTAGAAAAGTGAAAATATTAAAATTTTTCTTTTAGGGTGCTGGAGATTCTTTTCTAGGTTCTCTTGCCTATTTTCTATCATGTAGGCCTGATCTGACCTTGGAAGACTGCATTAGAAGGAGCAATATAATTGCGGGAATCAGTGTACAGTCACCAGGTACCCAGTACAGCTACCCGTGGAAGAAAGATCTCAATCCTAGTTTATTTCAATGATACATGTATACATAAAAATATATTTCACATGAATTTCACATGACTCTCCAATGGGTTGACTCAATGAAATTTGTTATGCACATGTATATTGTAAATTGAGCCTTCCACATGAACTTGTCATGTGAAGTTCATGGTAATGAACTTAATGAATATCATGTGAAAATCTAAAGAAATTTACATATGAGGTTCAGGTATGATAATTATCATATCAGGTTCAGGTATGACAGTTATCATATGAGGTTCAGATATGACAATTATCATATGACGTACATATGAGGTGCAGGTATGACCATTATCATATGACGTACATATGAGGTGCAGGTATGATAGTTGTCATATGAGCTTCAGGTATGATAATTATCATATGAGGTGCAGGTATGATAATTATCATATGAGGTTCAGGTATGACAATTATCATATGATGTACATATGAGGTGCAGGTATGATAATTGTCATATGAGGTTCAGGTATGATAATTATCATATGAGGTTCAGGTATGATAATTATTATATGAGGTACATATGAGGTTCAGGTATGATAATTATCATATGAAGTACATATGAGGTTCAGGTATGATAATTATCATATGAAGTACATATGAGGTTCAGGTATGATAATTATCATATGAAGTACATATGAGGTTCAGGTATGATAATTATCATATGAGGTACATATGACATTCAGGTATGATAATTATTATATGAGGTACATATGAGATGTAGGTATTATAATTATCATATATGGTTCATATGAGGTACATGTGAGATTCAGATATGATAATTATCATCCTATTATTTTTTTTGTTTCAAGTTTATTATCTGTCAAATCTTATTTCTAAAGTCATATTTAGTATTTGAATTTGATAATAAGTACATGTGGCACAATGGTTAATTATTTGGACACTATCCTGCAAACGGAGGATAGAACGTCAAGCATTTGTTTTTCATTCAATTATTAACTTGTGTAGTCTTTTCATTTTAACATTTAACCTTTGATTATTGAATTGAATGATTTGATGCAACAGAGAATTTGCCATTCTTGCAGACCTATTCATTATGGCATGAAATGAAATGATTTTTATCACTGTATATATGTTTATAATGTGTAAAATATTAGCTTATATCACTAAACTAAGCTGATGGTCAATAGGTATATTAAGACCAATAAGCATTGTTGTGCCACCTTCCATCTGAGATATGTAAATCCTTTTAAAACAACATTGATATTTTTGAAGTTATTATCTGATGTATCGCTATGAGGTATTGCGAGTAATTAAGAGTTGAGTTCCAGATGCTGAGAAAACCACTAGTTATTGACGGTTTAATAGAAAACTGAAAATATTCTTTGTCTGTCGCTCTTTTTATGTCCCTTTTTTATTATCAATTTCTTCTCTTTGTAAAATATTGTATTTGTCTCTTTTTTCATTTTTCACGGTTACTGGAAATATTATGCATTCTGACCAGTGAGTTATAATACATTTGTCCGATTTTTGTTATACTGGTAACGTTTTTTGTTCTTTTTCAAATCCATTTTCATAGGGCCTATATGTACTTGTGATCCTGTTCAAATTGTGCTGAAATGTCTATAACCTGCATTCAGGATGTACCATTTTTGTGAGCTTCTAATAAGTTTCATTGATGATTTTCAACCATATCAATTAATGTTTATTATAATATATGGCTATTACAAGATCATAAAACATGTATTCTACGAGGGGTATTTTCCAATTTTCATGCAATAACTTTTTGTATTGTATAGCAAATGCTACAGTTCACTTACTTTAAACGTGTGGTTGGTGCTGTCATGATATATTGCACTTAGTACAATATGGAAATTCATTACAGCTACTTGACCTTAATATCTATGGGTAAACTATTTTGCAATACAATAAATAGTTATTCTGTTAGTACATTAACTGTTTACTGTATTATTCTAGGTGGTCAGTTTACCTTCTAGAAAGCTATCAGGTATATATCTGATTATCTTTATTGTATACAAATAAGTAATTCAATTGCTCACATATAATCAGGGAGATTGGCTAGTCATGAAATTTTTTAATCTTGTATTTTGATTATAATGTATTGAATGGTTACATTAAAGAAAATAATTAAAGTATGTGCATTTGAATTAAGAAATGCAAATAATAGAGATACAAACAATGATCAAAACATACAAACTGACATAGAACTGATAAAAATCTTGATAAACACATACTTATTATAGTATAATATATTATAATTTGCATCGCAAATTTGACAGTTTGAACATCGTTGGGAATTGTTCAGACCTTCTGTAAGTTTACATTATCTTCCCTGTATGAATTTGATCCGATGGAGCAGTGTAGCGGATAGTCGTCACATTCTGAGACACTTATATATAAGTATACCTTTAGTTTCTTGTAGATGATTGGCATTGGATTCGGTCCTGAAAAAAACACTTTTATAGCGGTAATCAAAAGAATGTAATCCAGGGACAAAGACCTGACATGGAAAACAGACATACACAACAAAGAAAATAAAGTAACTAAAATCATACAAAGTAACAAAAGTAAATGAGCAACTCAGACTCCACTAAAAACTGGGAGCATGGACCAGGTGCACCGGTAGGTTAAGCGTCCTCTGCTTTTCTAGAAACACCCGCCGAGTTGCTCATAAAAAGTCAAGTCCGGGGTAGACAAACGAGGAAAGGAAAACTATGACCCGTTGAACACACCAGTTTTCATGGTGCCGACGGATACACCATAACGATCCACGAGTTCATGATGATGACCATAAAACTTCTGTAGTGATGACTTCAATCTTGTAGCAACATAACCCTGTATGGAGTATCATCAAGTCCAGGAATATTCCAAAGGACACTTGAAAACTAGTTCAAGGCACACCGTAAGTGATGATGGCAAATTGATAAATGGAAAAAACTAGCTCTAGAGGATCATAAAAATAACCTTTGTACGTATTGCTAGAGAGGCTTTGAAAGTGCGGAATAAAGATTTAGACACAAAAACTTATTTTTCTGACAAGAGATTAGGTTTATCTAAGACTTAAGATAAATAAAGAACGAATCAAGTCATTAGACAGCATTGGAAGCATACGACAAAGCTCCTAACCCAACAAATGTGTCCGAACAGAAAGGATTTCATGCACCTATTCAACTCATTTTTTTAAAAGGCAAAGGAAAAGGAGAAAAAATGGTTAAATCAGCGTCAGTATTGGTTCACTTTGATAAAGCTTCAATGAATGGAGTAGGTGCTATATAACCGCGTATAACCGACCCAAAGCATATACATTGAAAACATTGACAAAAGCCGAAAAAAATTCTGTTCTAAAGAAAGCAAGTTTAGCAACCATTTTTTGCCATTAGAAAGTTTCATTAGTTCCGTTCAAGGTTAAACTGACAGATGAAATAACAGATGGCACATTGATCACATTAGGAAATGCAACAACAAGATAGAATTAGATAATGAAAAAAGATTATGAATCAGCAATTGAATTTGCTATTAGACAACTAAACCCCAGCATGATCAACCAGTAATAAGAAACATTTAGAAACAAGGAAATGCCACACTACTTCGAAAAAAATCAAAAAAATAAACAAGTCAAAATGTTAAGACACCGAAGTATTCAAAAAATATCTGTGTTAAGTTACAAATATTGTATTTTGTGCTCAATGGGGCACAATAAACCCCTGGTTACTATGAAGTAAATTCAGTATGTACTTCACTCTAAACGAAGTATATATTCTAGAAGGTTAGGAGGGATAATAATGTGTGCGATCTGTATTTTTGAAATTTCATTTAAATTTCTTTTAGCATATTATTAATATAAGAGTGTTATAAAGTGACTATGCAAATAATAAGTAGATTATTTTGTTATCTGGGCACTGTGTGTTGTATTTAGGCTAAAAACCACTAATTCCACTTTCCATAGGCTTCTATGCTAATTTCACAATATTCAATGTCTTCTCTGGACTTTACCTTAACTTTAACCTGCAGAGGACTACATATCAGCATGATTCTACATATGTCAGCTCACAATCCTCAGAATGGCATGTGGGGTTAGCAGACTTGCAGTGCAGTACTGGTCACCGGAAGTGAAGGGTCTATAAATAGCATGGGAAATCCCAGTGTTTTCACAAGATAGGGGTATATTTAAAAATCATTATGGAGATTAGGCTTCACATCACAAGAAGCAAAATGCACCTATAAAATGTACAGAAATGTTTTTCCTTTCAGAAACTGTTTAAATTTTTTAAATAAGATGAGAACTTTTTTCACAGCACTATGAGGAACAGGGGTAATTTCTGCGTAGGACTATTTTCGCGTACGTTCCGAATGCTCATTGGTTGAATTGGTGGTCTGTAACCTAAAGAGTCACTTTTTGTCTTAGAAAAAATAAATAACTATACAGGTATCTTCCTACACACATACTGAATGCATTTGCAAAGTTTCAGTGAAATGTGACAAGCACTTTTTTAAATATTTGATTTTTAAATATAGGGTAACCAAGTTGTGCGAGCAAAAAAGTGACAATATTCTACCATACTTAAATGCATTAAATATTTGCAAAGAACTTTTTCTGACTTTTCAAATAAAAAATATCAATCACAATTTGTTTTTTAACAATATCAATGAAGAAATAGTTTTAAAAGTAATCATTTTCTGAGAAATTGGTCTATTTTTAAAAATTTATTTCTGACATGCCTCCCCCTTTTTCTTGATCACATGTCAAAAATCCTAAATCTTTAAATTTTCACAAAAGGTGATATATTTGGCTTTAAATTTGTAAATACAGTGTTTTCACATTAAAACATGACCAGTAAAGGGCACCTAAAGCAAAAAAAGTACTCAATAATGGATTTTCCATGTTGCCATAGGGGAATGCTGATATGGCCTTAACCGCAGTAATGAAAGTGAGTTTTTCCTCATTTCTAACCTAATTTTTGCTCAAATCTACACAAAACTTGATTTCAAGTGCTTACTACCACCATATTTAGGTAAATATAGCCCTCAAAGTTTAATATTTGATATTTTTACTAAATTTTCTACACTTTTTACAAGATAGGACATAAAAATCAGCCAAAAAGACCAATTTTCCATAATTTGGACCTATAACTTAAAAAAATGCATATTTTGAAGGATTTTTGTAGTGTATTCCTCTCATGGCAAAGTTAACAAGATCTTCAAGTAGTTTAAAGCTATTTCAAGAAACTTTTCATTTTGCCATGGCTTCATCTTAAGGCTAAAAACCACTAATTCCACTTTCCATAGGCTTCTATGCTAATTTCACAATATTCAATGGCTTCTCTGGACTTTACCTTAACTTTAACCTGCAGAGGACTACATATCAGCATGATTCTACATATGTCAGCTCACAATCCTCAGAATGGCATGTGGGGTTAGCAGACTTGCAGTGCAGTACTGGTCACCGGAAGTGAAGGGTCTATAAATAGCATGGGAAATCCCAGTGTTTTCACAAGATAGGGGTATATTTAAAAATCATTTTGGAGATTAGGCTTCACATCACAAGAAGCAAAATGCACCTATAAAATGTACAGAAATGTTTTTCCTTTCAGAAACTGTTTAAATTTTTTAAATAAGATGAGAACTTTTTTCACAGCACTATGAGGAACAGGGGTAATTTCTGCGTAGGACTATTTTTGCGTACGTTCCGAATGCTCATTGGTTGAATTGGTGGTCTGTAACCTTTACAGTACAGGTAAATCATAATTTGTTTGTTTAAGTGAGAGATTGTAGACAAGAAGTCGATGGATTTGGTAACTATACTTTAATTATCATCTTTGGTAATCGGATATCTGGCCCAACTGGTTAGCATTCTGTGTTTATTATTTTTTTTTATAAAGATTAAAGGTTATTAAATAATATTTATGTTATATATCATGTTATATATTATGTTATACATTATATTATGTATGCAAAGTTGTTCCATTAAGTAATCGGAAGTTTCTAATTTGGAAACTAGCAGGCCATAAATGTGTACTTAGATGTGCACTTTGTAGCTTAGGTTGTCTAATGAATATTGGTAATTAAAAGTGTACCCCCCTTTTTGTTTCAATTTACAGGCAGAAACGCTGCACGGCATTATATGGGTTAAATTTCAAAATATAAAAGCTAAATCGGTGTATTTTAGCAACTCTATCTAAGATTAGAGAAATATCATCTGATCTTTTTTTAGATGAAATTAGATTCGAAATAACATATCGAACATTTGCGCTCTTGCTACTTCTATATTTTTTATTCAACTTGCAGCATCACAAAATTCAAAATCCCTAAAACACAGTCTTCACTCCATTTTTTAAGCATTGAGCTTTAATATAGTAGTTCCTTTGACATGTTCTGGTAGTATATTTGAATTTAGAATCCACTGCAGGTTCACTTAAGAATAAACACCAATCCAAAAGTAAAACTTGTCTTACCACGGACTTCATATCATATATCATTTACCAGAATTTTCTGTAGCACAAAATTCGAAACCCATAAAAGATTGAAGCATCATTTTAGTTATTAAACACGGGGCTATAAAAAAGTAGCCCCCTTTACATTTCCTGGTAGAACTTATCATTGCTGAATTTGGCTTCCTATTTCGAGATTTTCTTTTTTGAGTACTTTTTGTATACAATTGTTTTTTTTATCAAAGAGTAATCAAGGGAACCAAGGTTATAGCGGTAATCAAAAGAATGTAATCCAGGGACAAAGACAAGACATGGAAAACAAACATACACAACAAAGAACTTAGAGTAACTAAAATCATACATACAAAGTAACAAAAGTAAATGAGCAACTCGGACTCCACTAAAAACTGGGAGCATGGACCAGGTGCACCGGTAGGGTAAGCGTCCTCTGCTTTTCTAGAAGCACCCGCCCAGTTGCTCATAAAAAGTCAAGTCCGGGGTAGACAAACGAGGAAAGGAAAACTATGACCCGTTGAATAAATCAGTTCTCATGGTGCTGATGGATACATCATAACGATCCACGAGTTCATGATAACGACCATAAAACTTCTGTAGTGATGACTACAATCTTGTGACAACATAACCTTGTTCCAGAAGCCTATTTGTTAGAGTTCTAGCGCGATACAAAAAGTCTGCGTAGTTTCGGCAAGCTCTGGCATAACGTATGAGTTGCGATATGATATACGCAGGAGCCGAAGGGATGTTGCCACAGATGAAAGGAAAGTTGACAATTCTGAATGAAAAGTCATCACGTTTGTCGTAAAGTTTGGTCAATAGTTTTCCTTTACCATCGATTTTTAAGTGTAGGTCAAGATATGAGGCTGACTTCACAGTGTCTGTAGTATCCTTTATCTCAAGTTGTTTTGAGAAGATGCGATGTATCAAATTCCCGAAACTAGGATTGTTTAAAGATAATACGTCATCTATATAGCGGAAACTGAGATTGAAGGATCTAGCCAAACGATATTCTTTCTTTCTGATCAGATCAGCTATAAAGTCAGCCTCAAAAGAGTGAAGGAATAGGTCAGCAAGTAAAGGAGCACAATTTGTTCCCATTGGAATGCCGACCGTTTGTTGAAAAACGCGTTCACCACACTGGACAAATATGTTGACGAATAAAAATTCTAGAATTTTGTAAACATCTTCCTCTGTATATTTGGAAGATGATTTGGAATTATTTCTTACAAAGTATGAGGAATCTCTGCCAAGAACTATATATTTGTATCTACATTTTTTTGGAAAAAACAACGATGTATAATGTTTTTAAGTCGGGATTTTAACTGAGTGTGGGGAATAGAAGTATACAGTGTTATTTATAAATGAAATGTGTCAACTCTTCCAATTTTACAATTTGACCTGAAAACTTTTTTTAATGAAATTTTTCCATAACTTCCATCACAAGTCAAAATTGTGTAAGGAGATATTTTTATCAAATCAAAAAAAAATTAGAATTAGAATAAAAAAAATAAAATGTTTTTTTTTTATATTCTGCAAAGACGATAACTTTTTTATTTAGACTGATTTGAAATTCATATAACTATTTTTGCTGAATTCGCATGAAATATATTTTCGTAAAGACAGAATTGGTAGCGCATTTGTTGTTGTGTGTCGCGTGTTTAAATGTATCAGTGTTTAAAGCTTAGTCTTTTGACATATTTCGGATTTAATGATGGATACATCAGATCTGACATTTATCTGGTTCATTTACAGTTACAATGATTATATATTATATATCTTCGTGTAAATTTGTGATATAATTTACAAGATTTATTTTAATTATCATCTTTTAGGAATGTTCTTTTTTTTCAAATTAATTACTAAAGACTAATGTTTCAACTTTGTAACTTCAATGTTTCATTCTACTATTGTGTTATTCCTACTGCATATTTTATTCATATAGATAACTCAGAAAAATCAGTTACGCGCTTATTTCTTGAAATATCAAACTTGTAAGAAACATTCTAAAAAGGAAATGTTATTAAATGAAAAAAGTTGCGGACTACGATAAATACCCATTTCTTAGGAATATTTTTAAAATAATTTAAAAAATAAACTATGACTCACTTTATTTTTTTTTAATCATTTTATATTATAGTTACATTATATTTAATGATAACCCGTCATAAAAAATACGATTCAACTTGTTTATGATGTTTATCAAATTGTTTGCTGTTATACAATATATCCCTTGTTTTTGATCATTATACGACAGCTTTTGACTTAACATTATATTTATTGTTAAAGAAATTGCACCGAAGTCGGAATACCAGTGGCTGTTAACAAGCCAACCAGATAACTCTTGTACAAAGATGCTTACTTGGCACTATATTTATAATGTCATATCTCAATGATACATTATAGATAATTAATGTAATAACGTGCCTTTTGGATTCAATCAACCGTGAAATTTGGTGGAAAATTTGACTGCATTTTTCTTTTATATAAACAAAATTTCTTTTAAAAATAAAAAAAAAGAAGAGATTTGTTTGTTCACCAATTCTTTTGATGTTTAATTTTATTTTGGTCTACTTTGTTTAAAAAATAATATAGAAAAGAAGGTTCTCCTTGTACCTATACCAGTAATCAGAATGGCGTTAAATTTTATTGACACGTGGTGGTAATTATTATAAAATTACTTTATATAGTTTGACTGGAAATTAGTATCTGTTTGTTGAACTCTTAAATGTTCTTTGATTTCTTTTCAACCTTTTCATTTTTTTTTGTTAATTGCTATTTTAGTAATTTAATGCAACCTCGTAATGTTTCATGCTTGACGATCAAACAATTTTGTGACAAACCAGAATGAAGCCAATAAACTTCCGAATACTAGTTCCCTTGATTTCTCATAGCACAATTACGCAGTTTATAATGACACACACTTCTTTTTTTCAACTTATATAACAAATGTGGTGTTGATTTCATAATTAAAAAAAAAATTTCTCGTATTATAAAACGCACGAAAGTAATGGCTTCTAAAATAAAATGCAAATTTTCAAATTTCTTTAACCGATATATTATTTAATACAAAAGATGAACAAGACAATTTTACATATGATCAGACAGAATTATTAAGCATGCAGTCACGGGTGGTGTTGGGAGCAGACTTAGCAGCTGATATGATGGTATATAGAGAACACCCATCCATCAAATCTTAGAATTCTGACGCTGAGATCCCTGATTGTATAGTCATCGAGTGAGTACATTTTGTCTCATGTATTTTTTTTAATTTTTCACATTCACTTGGTTATTTTATATATCAATTACTGAATTATTCATGTATAATTTTAAAAAAAGTGACGTCTTGATTGAATTTTTTGATGGTCTTCGAGGTAATGTTTTTATATATGAAGACTATAAGTATCTTAAGATTTAAATGTAGTTTTCCTGGCACCAACTTATGGAATAAGTAAATTCGGTTCTCAATTTTTATCCGATCTTGTGGTTCAAACCCTCTCAAAAATTATGCAGGCAAGCGATAATTCCTTTTATCTGTCGCAAGAAGAGAACACGTATTCGTACAATATAGTTTGATACACCAAGGATTGTAAACCCATTTACATGACAATTCTTCTTCAGTGTAGTCAAACTATCACGATGTTCACATTTAAATGGAAAATGTTCAAAAATACAAGTCCGAAGGAAAGGCTTGGTAGTGTCCTCAAGATGTTGGGTCTGATACAGATCTTACTGGGTGTAGCGCTAGCAATCGCAAGTTTTACTGCAATAGATATAGATAGGAACAACATGGTCGTCATGGAGGCAAACAATAAAACAATTGTTGGTCAAGTTATTATTGGTCTGGATGCAGGTTCTATTATTTCTTCCATCGGGGTAAGGTATTCTAAGTGATAATGTGCTTTTTTATTATAACTATACCAAATGGTAAAACCCCACTTTGTGTCTTTCTTAAAAAAAAATTCTATTTCTATTGAATTTGTAACTTTTCGCCAACATAGTCGTTTTTTTTTTGCTTTGTAATTTTTCACATATATATAAACGCATGTGTTTTGATTTGCGTTACAAAACTAGTTTAAACACTTTTTCTTTTGTTGAATTACGGATGAATTTTACTTTGTTATTGTATGTAATAAATTGTGTTATTTCATTATTCATTTTGTTGTTTTCCTTTTTTGTGTTTTATGACAGGTGTTTGCTACAGGTATTCTACCATGCTGCATGATGTCTGGAACAGAATACAATATCGTTAGATCTGTAAGTTAAAGTCTGAGTACAACATCGTAAGATCTGAAAGATAACAAAATATAACATAGTTAGGTCTGTAAGATGATACATCAAGCTAAGTGGCATGAAATTTATCTATAGGATTGTTTTACTGTAAACTCAAATTGCAGCCAACGCTAATTCAGCGTACAAGATAACATCACAAACATTATTTGCCACGACTTCGGCCCATTTTAAGGAATACTTAGCGGGAAGAGAATTATTCGTGATGTTAAAAATGCCGTAAAATTATGAAATGAAATGAAAGTATCGCAAACTTTGCAGCTCATGTTATGTGCACGTTTAATCCGTACTATGAACCTTGCACATCAAATCGTACATTGCATCATTGATATTACTGAGTTTTTGATAGCGATTCAGCCAGAAATTATTATGACACTATTCTTTTAAGCAGGTTGTTTGAGAGATTTAATGTCTGTTGGTGAAGGAACTTAAGTGTGGTCTTTCAATAATTTACTTTACACACCACATTATCTGTTATCTGTTTGGTCTTCGTTCTTTTGTTAAGTTTTAATAAACTTAATTTTTTTCTTTTTTTCTTTTAGAAAGTCCTTGTAATGGTGTTTAGTATTGTGAGTGCCTCCTTATTTGCCCCTGTCATTTTTGCTTCTGCCTTGGCCGGATTCATCATGGTGAGATTTATCTGCACTGTTTACTTACTGAAATATGTCATTTTAAATCTTCAAATAAATTTTTATTTTCTATTACAAAATAACATATATCGTAATGTACTCTCATAATGTATTTCCTCAATTACTTGAAAGTAAAACATTTTCACAAAAATATAAAATACTCCTTAAGTTATAATTATAAAACAGTTGCATTTGTTTTAATATAAAATTAATGTCTGTTTAACAAGTATACTTGTGGTCTATTTGATAAAGTTAAGAATAAAAAATAAATATTTAAAAAAAATAATTATTAAAAAATCATTAAGGAAATTATTTTAGACTCTGGACAAATAGAGAAGAGTTCAACTCAACTACTACATGTGTATCTAAAAATCCCATTATGAAACAGTTGCATCTGTTTTAATATAAAATTAATGCCTGTTTAACAAGTATATAAAAATAAAAAAAATACATATTTTATAAAATAAATTATTAAAAAATCATTAAGGAAATTATTTTTAGACTCTGGACAAATAGAGAAGTGTTCAACTCAACTACTACATGTGTATCTAAAATTACAAATTGATTTGAACCATCAAAGAAAAGAAGCGCTGAATGAAAAAAAAAAAAAAACAAAACATGAAGATGTTTTCAGCCAGCGTAACCGGATGCATATTTTATGTAAATACTTCGCGACATTACTACATTATTACTGGTTTTAAAACAAAAGCGTTAAAATATCTCTCACTTGCTGTTTATGATTTATTTTTCCTTTGTTTCTTTTTTTCCTACAGCGTAACACTCATGTCGAATTAGCGGTTGTTACGGGGGTTTTGACAGGAGTTGAGTTTTTCGTTGCATTCATTATCTCGACGTACTGTTGTTGCTCACCATGGTGGTCAGGACAGGCCCCTTGTCAAATTAGGGTAAGTATTCCACTCATGTGCACGTTAGTGTAAACAATGTGATTTGATAGATAGATTTGAGACATACACAACAAAGAACATAAAGTAACTAAAATCATACATACAAAGTAACAAAAGTAAATGAGCAACTCGGACTCCACTAAAAACTGGGGGCATGGACCAGGTGCACCGGTAGGGTAAGCGTCCTCTGCTTTTCTAGAAACACCCGCCGAGTTGCTCATAAAAAGTCAAGTCCGGGGTAGACAAACGAGGAAAGGAAAACCATGACCTGTTGAATAAATCAGTTTTCATGGTGCTGATGGATACACCATAACGATCCACGAGTTCATGATGATGACCATAAAACTTCTGTAGTGATGACTTCAATCTTGTAGCAACATAACCTTGTTCCAGAAGCCTATTTGTTAGAGTTCTAGCGCGATACAAAAAGTTTGCGTAGTTTCGGCAAGCTCTGGCATAACGTATGAGTTGCGATATGATATACGCAGGAGCCGAAGGTATGTTGCCACAGATGAAAGGAAAGTTGACAATTCTGAATGAAAAGTCATCACGTTTGTCGTAAAGTTTGGTCACTAGTTTTCCTTTACCATCGATTTCTAAGTGTAGGTCAAGATATGAGGCTGACTTCACAGTGTCTGTAGTATCCTTTATCTCAAGTTGTTTTGAGAAGATGCGATGTATCAAATTCCCGAAATTAGGATTGTTTAAAGATAATACGTCATCTATCGCGGAAACTGAGATTGAAGGATCTAGCCAAACGATATTATTTCTTTCTGATTAGATCAGCTATAAAGTCAGCCTCATAAGAGTGAAGGAATAGGTCAGCAAGTAAAGGAGCACAATTTGTTCCCAAAAAAGAAATTAAAACTGCCGTTATGATGCGCCGTGAAGCATCACATTACCATTATTTGCGATGAAAAATGATAAATATGATAAAAGATTTGAATGTAAAACGTGTAGAAAACCTGCATTTTCAAACAATCATTCTAAAGTAATGTAAGAACCTGAATAATAGTTTGTATTAATTTATATAGAAGAAAAGGAGAGAAGAGCTCAAAGAAGTATTCGTCCAAAACGCTAAAAAGGAGATGGAAAATACCCCCTGATTACAAACTGTAACCTGCTGATCTAAAAGGGTGGACAGACAAAACGGAATGGAATCTGGCTACGAAAAACGAGCTGCTGACTGTTTCTAGAATAATTTGCTTATATAGTATTTTTGTTTTGCGTTCATATCTAATAGATGCTGAAGTAATATTATTGTATTTTTGTGCTTCTGTAAACAAATATTTAATGTTGCAATGCCATAATGCAAGGTCCTAAATGTTTTCAGTTGTATAAAACTAGTTCAGTAAGGGTATCAACCAACGAAATAACGAAACACTAATCCGATCCAAATCAAGTGCAAAATCAAATCAAAGTTTCCTTTCAATTACATATGAGTACAAAACAAATAACTTAAAGTTAAAGTCACCCCATACATAAAATCCTCACACATTAGCTTTTTTGACAGTAAATAAGATATTGTAGTATTAAACTTTGTACGTTCTCTATTTCTTATTTTTTCAAAGCTGCATTAGCTATCATTTTCGTCATTGTTTTGTTTCTGTTGAAATATGCCTTAACTGAACTATTTCTACTAAATGGTACCTTTCCTGTATAATTTCATTCGATATCCACAAATAAAATGTGTTAAATACATGAAATAGGTGTCTATATATTTATTGTCTTGCAAGACAAAAAATCGACCGAGATAAATTCGTATGCATGTGACTTCTGGTGACCTCAATCCACGCATGTGCTGTAAGGGTCGCGTTGTTTAAAAACAAATCTGATTGCAAATCGAAAGTGGTAATCAATGGCAAGGAAGACCGTCGGAATCAAGCCGTAAGAGGCTAAAGTTCGAATATAATGCAAGGGTCCTTTTGTAATTTACGTATTGTGATAAAATTGATTTGAAAACTAATAAAGAAATAGATGAAATGAAAGGTAAACAAGACATGTGCTTACCTATGCATTCGTTATTGTTTATTTTTTTAACCAAGGTTGAAGTATTTTAAACCCAGGTTAATGTCCTGTCGGCAATCTTCGGAAGTAATGGCGAAAAATAATTAAATCAGAGCTGTCGATCTTCTTTTATTAAAAAGTATTGTTTTCAAAATATTCTGTAGGTATCACCGACTTTTATTGCTTCAATTGTATTACTACAAACTTATTTCATTTTATCAGGAAAATTCAGTAGAATTAAAACTGAACAAATTTGGCAGCTAATGCAGCTTTAATAAGACGACAGTGTGAATAAGAAAATAAAAATAACAGATACTTTCTTTACCAGTGCCCAATTATTTCAGACTCTAGGTATGAAGTTAATCATGTCATATATAATAGTGCATGATTATGATCAAATGTGAGTAAATATTGTCAAATATTAATCTTTATGTTTTGTGTTTTTAAATTTGTATACATGCTTGCGGAAATGTTAGGCTTTGTGCGAAACCTATAAATAATCGTTGTCTTCAATCGAAAGCTGAACTGTCAATACACACGAGAGAATAAATAAATATATTTCGTAACACCATTTAAAAAATGCCCAAGTAAACTGCTGCACGTGTCTTGCTGTTACGATCAATATCATAAGTTAGTTTATAAATTTACGTTTTGTGCACGAAATTGCATCGTGATCAATTAATATTTATAAATTCTCAGTGCATAGTAATTCAGTGATACGAATTGAGACGGATAAAATGAATACGAAAGTAAAAGGGGTTTGGGTATGTTGTTTCCGAAACAGTTCTTGTATTTCTTGCCTATCATATTTTATTATATGCATTCTACAGTATATTTTTTGTATTAAAGCTTGATTTCACTATTATTTATGTTTGTTTACTTTATTGTTTAACTGCAAAATATGAAGTATGCAGTAATGATTCAACCAACAACATCTAAACAAAGACAAATGAAACAGAACGAATTGTTTTACACATGTAAAGACTAACTGATGATATGAGAAAGTTTTAATGAATGTACATTTTCTGTTTTGTTGTCTATGCTTTTTTTGTTTTCGTTTGATTTAATAAACTGTTTATAACACCAAAAATGTTCAAATTAGACGAACTTCTATAAAAATCGAAACATCTTGACTTTTGACAAGTAAAAATGTCATGTTTCATAACCATTTAATCCAGAAGATATTGTAATGTCTAAAATTGTTCATTTTATTGCAAGGTGGCTAATGTGACCATAAATATCTGAGTGTATTCTTTTGTTTATATTCTAGGGCTGTATTTTATACAAAAAAAAAATGAAATATTTCCACAGAAATAATGTTTCGAACTATGTCAGGGCTGAATATCGGGACTTAATACATTTTCAATCCAAAACAAAAAACTATCGGTCACCTGACTAACGCTTTTAGCTTTATTTGCATTTGATAATAAATGTGAAGAATATGTTACCAAAAACGAAAAAAAAAAGGTGCGTTGCATTGGAAGACCCAATATAATACAAAATGCACAGACCAACTAATTAAATTATTTCTTTTGAAGTAATAAAGTCAGCTCAATATGGTTTCAGAGAAAAATTATTTAGTAATTGTTATCTGTTTTTTACTAATGTTGGTTTAATGCATCATATGTCGACTTGTCATGAAATATTATTTTGACATTCCTTGCATGTCACTCAGTGCTATCATATTCACAAAGGTACGATTTTAAGCAAAAAAATAAAAAAATAAAAAAAATAACTGAAAGTGATAGTTAATAAAGTATTGTACTGTTTGAAAAGCCGTTAAAGATCCAAAATTCACACAATTACTTAATGAACTCAAATACATATTACAAACAGCAAACAAAATCAATGTTTCATTTTGCGAAAAGTCATTTATTTAATATGACCATATGTAAGACTAATATGACCATATGTAAGACTAATATGACCATATGTAAGACTTAGTTTGTCATATTTGATATAGATGTTTTCTATATATGCGTCTAGGGTAAATAACACTAGCTTATTCACAATGTCGTGATTTCCATTTCTTCTCCCAACTCTACGGACGTCACCAGAAAAGTGGAGGAGGTTTGTCCTATCTGTGAACCCATTGTTGAATGCAGTCCTTACTCTTGAGTTTCTGTGTTTATTTTTTTAGTTAATTTGTGTTAGTTGTTTTTTTATGTTAACTGTGATTCGTAGTTCTAGTTGTTTTCTCCAATTCGTCAACATCTTACTTCACTTCTAATTGGGGTCTTTGCCTTACTTTACTTGTCATTGTTAAACAAATAAGATATTTATATGATGTCTTTCCATAAAATGGGGAGGAACCTATAAAGCGTGTAAAATGAATCCAACCATGAGCTGTATAAATAAAATAAAAATTCATATTTCCGATTGGTCGAGAGGAAATTGGTGCAATATATTAATTTCCAGTACCAGTCAATTTTTTCTGATAAATCGTAAAGAGCCCAATTACATGTGTCTGACCACGCCCATTTAATGCAACAGATTTATAATATATAAATTTACTCATTGTGCTTCTTTCCATCAATGGGTGCACTTTTTTTTTCGAACATACAAAAGAGGCTATCGACCCATTTGATATTTAATTTGTTTTTGTTTCGTTTTTGTTTAATTGTTTATTAGGTTTTTTTGTAAGCTGTAAACAATATAATTGTTTACGGATTATATTGTTTACGGATATCTCTACGTAACCTATACTGATTAACACGTAAGCTTTAAGTAAATGTCTTTGTAAGAATCATGCAAAATCTGAAAAATGTGATACACCCCAAAAAGGCTACATATTTTTATTTTTGTAATTAAGTTGTTTTATGGGTCTGTAGTATGAAATGTGTAATAACTAATTCAAATCTGCCTGCTCTTAGGAGATAATCAACATTGAAAATCCAATAGATTCTATTGCATTTGAGTGTCATTTACAGAGTTATCTCCCTTAATTTTGAATTCTGCTGTGCATTCTATACAATTTTTATCTCCTATGAGCACGGGTTATACGAAAAACCAAATGTTAATTTCTGTTTACTGAAGCTTTTTAAACAAAATATCAAAAATAAAAATATGTAGGCTTTCCAACCATGTATCACATTTTGCATGATTCTTAGCTGGAATGCTACTTAATTTTTACTAGCAGCTTGTTTTATTATTTTAATTTCTTCGTAGAGCCCATTCCATTTAACTTTACCAAATCTCTTTTTGTTAAACTATGCAAGAAGTTTACATTGTATGTTCTCATTGTTAACTTTATATATCTTCTCCTTTTAAGTAATTAAACTCAACATCCTAATGTTGCATTTTAAAGATCAAACGATTGGGCGACAAATTCTAAACCCTCTTAATGATTTGAGAGTTAAGCGCCATAATAAGAAATTACGATAAATTTGATACTTTTCTCGAATATGTTAATGCCTAACCAAAAATAAATAAATAAATAAATAAAAAAAAAAAAAAAACAAAAAAAAAAAAAAAAAACAAAAAAACAAAAAAACTATAATTATATTGGTAGTAGATATTTGTAAATATCCTGGATAAGAAAAGTCTTCAATGGAAAGACAAATAGACAAGTGACTAACTTAGTTTCAATTTGACGACTACTTGGCGTTTGTTTTATCATTAATTAAATTCAATGTATGAAATCTTCTCATTCATATGAGCCACAACTCTCTATATAAGTATTGGTATACATTACCTTTTCGCGAAAAAAAATATTGTTTGAAGCTTGAAAGCTGTGAGAGTTAATAAATCTCGCAAACATTTGCGGGAACGCCGTAAATAGTATTTGTTAAATAAGTTAATATGCAGGGTCTACTTAAATGTATCGTACATGTACCGAGCATCGAGCGTTAGTAAATAAATTCATTTTGTGAATCCTGCATGTCCCAGTTCAACTTGTTGATGTGTAATTATGATGATGATCTTATTGTTTATAATGAAAGGAAAAAAAATAAAAGAGTAATTAAAGAGCCTAATATCGGATGTATGATACATGCAGTGATTTTTCGAAAACGTATCAGGAATTCAATAGAAAATGATTTACAGTAAAAGTAAACATTTCCGACACATTAGGTACAGTGCCGCCTTTTAACCTTTGACCATAAAGACCATCTTCTATGGAAACGCAAATCATATCATCAAAATTCTGTCTCCCAACTGGCCGAAAACTAGTGGCGTTTCCAAAACCTGCATTGGGTAGAAAGTTATTACTAATTTTTTATTGTGTCGGTTTTCCATTTTCATATATTTCAAATTAACTCATGTTTTTTCTTTTTTCTTTCATCAACCAGGTTAACAAATGTGTTTGTTCCATCGCAATATAATACAATACAGATTTTAGATGTCATAGGAGGGCGGAGACTAAGTTATTTGTTGGAAATGCCGAAGTTTAACGACACTGAGTAAATCATCAAATTAATTTTGCTCGGAAAAATGGATAAATCATTGTTTTATATATATATATATATATTCCTAGAACATATTTCTACAAGTTAATATTCAACAACAGAAGTACCTGTCAGATTATATAATGAGTTTGCCCTAACAGTTTAATCAATGCATAAGAATAAAAATATCAGGGGAACGAAAGTTTTTTTTATACTAGATTACATAATACTTTACTTGAACATGACAGAAATATGATTTTGTGGTAATGATTTATGAGTACAAAAATTTAGATATTTTCTTAAGTTCTGTTAACCGTAAAATTTGACGGAAAGTTGTTTCGCATTGTTTTTTTTTTCATTGCCGCATGTAGAAATATCAAAATATGAAAATATGCTTAATATTCCGTTTGATGTTCAATTTTGCTTTATTCTCGAAAAATATAATCTTAAAAACCAGAATATATTTGTGTAATCTTTACCAATTAGCATGGTGGCGTTCAATTTCATCGATAGTTTGTGGTAACTGTTATGTGTCTGTTTACTCATAGTGTTTTGGAATTTTTCATATATTCCCTGATAAATTTGAGTGAAAAACAAATCCAAATCTTTCCGAGAAAGCTAAAACTATAAATATAGAGGACAGAAAGAGCTAGCAAAGTCATTATACTTTAATAAATATTTGTGTTTTTTTAAATTAACATCCGAAAGTGTACAGATATAACACCTTATAAAGGACTGTAAAGTAAATAATATCACATTCTTAGAACGTAAGCATCTGTTTATATGCATTTGATGTATCACTAGAATGTAAAACCTATATATAGATCAAGATCACCATTTTCTCGTATGGAACCCAGCATTGTTGACATCATTTTTATAGAAATGATAATGGCATTCCAAAATTGTTAATAAATTGTTAATACCAGCATAAAAATAAACATACCTTTTCTTGAAAGAGTAATCAAGGGAACCAAGGTTGCAGCAGCAATCAAAAGAATACAATCCAGGGACAAAGACCAGACATGGAAAACAGACACACACAACAAAGAACATAAAGTAACTAAAATCGTACATACAAAGTAACAAAAGTAAATGAGCAAAAAAAATCATTTTGTTTAGAAGAGTGACCAGGTTTCGTTCATATATATTGTGCACTCAAATTTTCATTATATAAATATCATTTAATAAGAAACAGTTATTTAATTGTAGAACCAAAAGATATACTTTTAATGAAACAAAATAAATAAGATGTAAATCAGATTGATTCATTGCGATATAAATACACAGATATGTATTGTGTTTATCTTGCATCTCTTTTTCGCAGTTAAAACTTTCAAATATAACCAGAGAAAATACGACAAATTGCTTCCTTTTATGTCAAACCTTGAAGGCGGTCGTATTTGGAAACACACATAAAACTGGTTACATTTTTTTTTGTTTACTTGATCGCATGTTCTTATAGTATGAAGCCCAGTTGAAGGACAAGTGCAAGATTTCCTAAAAAGCTTCTTCGTTTCTATTTTGTTTATTTTATTTTATTTTTTTTTTTGGTGCAGTATTTTTTTTTCGACCTGAGGGGATTTTACTTTTGTAGGCCCTATGAGCATTTGCTGGTCATTTTATTTACCAAAATCATATATCAAACTATTGAAAAAAATTAGGATACTAGTATTCAAAACTTAAGATTGTTCATAAAAACAACAGCGAACAATATGGCTATAACCTTGGTTCCCTTGATTACTCTTTCATCTGTTATGATTGATACCAATGGCTTTTTGGCTTTCCTGATGCGAAAAATGGACTTAGTCAATGGTCGACGAAGGCGATAACAACTCCTCTCAAACTACAAAATGGAATTTCATGAAAAATTTTTAAAAAATCTTTATCACAAATGCCAACGCGCATCGCCTTTTTTCTGAATTACTATAAAGGTTTCCTGATGCAAAACATTTGCATCGCCTATTAATCGCTGGAGGGAAATAGGGTAAACTTCCACAATTCTTTATCACATGATGTTATTTTGTGTTTCCTTCTTCTTGCACCAAAGGATATTCAAAATATCACTTAGTGAACTAATTTTTGGTAATTAGATGAACGAAATATAAGTAACTGGAATGAGAACAGTCACATTACAAAATTTTTAAAAAAATTCAGATTTAATAATGTTTTTATTCTACAACAAACATTATAAGAATAAAAAATATACGGATACAGTTTATTACATTTGATACACAAAGAAGTTCAACCCAAATTGCCGATAGATTTATTGTTGGGTAATTTGCACTGCAGTTTTGTATGTTTGCAACTGGTTCTGGTATGGGGAAGTTTTCATCATCATGAAAACTTATTTACTCAACGGGTCATAGTTTACCTTTCCTCGTTTGTCTACCCCGGACTTGACGTTTTATGAGCAACTCGGCGGGTGTTTCTAGAAAAGAGAGGACGCTTACCCTACCGGTGCACCTGGTCCATGCTCCCAGCTTTTAGTGGAGTCCTAGTTGCTCATTTACTTTTGTTACTTTGTATGTATGATTTTAGTTACTTTATGGTCTTTGTTGTGTGTGTCTGTTTTCCATGTCTGGTCTTTGTCCCTGGATTGTATTCTTTTGATTGCCGCTGTAACCTTGGTTCCCTTGATTACACTTTTAAACAAATTTAGATATTCAACAGCGAACCAGTGCATGACTTATGTAGTGAATCTAATACTGCCCGTCGATCTTATCCAGTGAGCAATCAAACAATTATTGGAACAAAATCAAAATATTTCAGTTAATTGATTGATTGATTGTTTGGGTTTAACGTTCTAGCAGCAATATTTCAGCTACATTCAGATGACTAATGTTTCAGCAAAGTTTTGATATCGCTTTAAGTTATTGTTGCACATGTTATGCATTTTATGCCAAGCTGTACATTAAAACGTACAAACACATTCAATCATGTATAAAATTCACGAACTAAAAATCAGATATAACCTTCTATATTTAAATATAATCGAAGCATTCATCAAAACTAAATACCGACGCTTTTATTGTTGAAGGCTTATAACCGACAAATTTTATTCAAGTATTAAAATGCTGTTAATTCGAAAATTTAATGAGATGTTTTCGCCATACTGGTTTTCATCTGAATTTATTCAAATTTACAATAATGAATAATGAATCGGATATTTCTTTACTTAACCTTAAAAACTATGAAGTTTAAAGAAATGACCAATTTTAATTTTAAAAATGACAGCATCCAGATTTTAACTTAGAGCACTACGACTCACAAATATTGACATACACAGATCTTAGTTTTTTTTGTTTTTTTTTTTTAAATTTCATATTATTTAAAATAGGTTTTTCTCATCTTGAGTCCAGCTACGCTCACTTTTAGTCATTTAACATTAAAACATCTTGAAAATAAGCAACAAGGAAAGTCTTACAATAACTTCTTTTGTTTTTTAATTCTAAATCTACAAAATATCTTCGAAAAGAGCGCATGTGTTTCCAAAACCCATGTGTTTAAATCATTTTTTAATGAAAGAGAAAACTTAAAATCATGCTTTTGCTTTTAGTTATTGGTTTTGTTTTTGTTTTTTTTTTTGTTTTTTGTTATTGTTTTTTTCTTTTTTCCAAATTGCAACAATTGTCAAATATTAAATTGGTGATGATTTAAGAAGTTTACGAAGATGTTTTGTAAGCGCCAGTATTAAAGGGTAAACGCATTTATTTTACTTTAATTATTTTCTATAGTGAATAGTGCATTCAGTTTTGTTATTTTGTTAAGGAGGTAGACGGAGGGTAAGGGACATAATTCTTTAAATCAGTGATATGTCTATAGCATATTCAATATCACCAACGCCTTCCAAGCTTTCATTTGAAACAGAATGAAATCAATCCAAGTTATTTTAATGCTTACATGAGATTTATATAAAGAGCCTGAATACAAACGTTCCAATGATTTTTAAGAGTTGTGTCGCCTACCTTAGGTCTACCTCTTTAAATATTGAAAACAACATCGACATAAACCTATAGTAAAAACTGATAGTTAGTCCCATCTACGCATGGCCAAAATAATCACACCGAAATCATGTCACAAGCGATTTCATACTATAAAACTCATAATCATGCCTTTTTAGCATTGCATTACTAATTCAAGGGAAACAGGAACAAAAACTATGATACTTTGAATGCAATATGATACCTTTAACTATAAAAAAAAAACAAAAAAAAAAAAACTAACTATGTTTTATTTCATGAATAAAAAAAATACGTTCATTTCTCAAATGTGACCGCATGATTGAAACTTTACTTCCGTCTGCTGTTATCAAAGAATAAAATATGTGTATTCTCACATGTTATAATCAAGACCTGCAAATTAGCACGATTTTATTCATAAAAAAAACGATTATAGTTTTTAACTATGAACAGTGAAATAATTTATACAAAATGAGTAAGAAAATAAGGGACCGAGACAAGAACGAGGAACAATAAATTCATGATCCGGAGACAAATACAATACCACTAAAACACAAAAAAGTGTATATAACGCTAAATGAATAAACAAAGAAACATCCCCCTAGACTTAACTTTCTATTTACGGGAAAATGAGATAATTGATGCTTTTGCAATACCGATAGACAATTAGTGTTCATAAGAACAATGTAATAATGTTTATAGATCAGAGCCATACTTGCACAATTTATGCTGACTCTGAGCAAACCAGTTGTTATTCTATATCACAAGCTTTGGGTATCACCGCTTGCCAATTTTAACATTTGGGTGTGGCTCGCCCGGAAATCGAACCCACGAGCTCCCACATTTTAAGCGAACATGTCACCTGGAAACCACGGAAGCGGTCGTTACCAGTAATTTTCATTGATATAAGTTTTATGCTTGATGCAAATATTTAACGTTTACATTAAAATATGAATAAATTTAAATTTTAATTTTCAATCACTCTTTTAAAATAATGACACTAAATTGTTTGATCTTAAAGCATGTTACATTAATTAAGAAGATGCGTTGAATTACTGAACATGCAACCTAACAATATACGAAATTTGAAATAAGAACATAAATGTATTTTCCCTGTTGAGTCTTTATCACGGGGGGGGGGGGTAACTTAAGTACAATGGGTAGGTACAGATGTGCGGCCCATATTGGTCTACTTTTTATGATTATTAATGTATAAAAAGGGTAGGAATTTAGTTGCAATATATGTGTTTCGGGTTAAAATTTACAAATTATAGCCTATATATTTACACACGGTAATTGATTTGACATCAATTGAATCATCCTTAAATTCATCGAGGTAAATAAAGATAAACACTTGACTGATAAGCAGGAATGGATCCAATTAGTTTGGACATGAAAATGTCTTTAGAACAATGTGAAGTGTTCTGATCAGTATCCTGCTGTGATAGGTAGATACTAATAAACACCATGCATATAAATAAATGGGTTACATAAATGCATGTATATGAATGGGTGTCTTTATTCGTGGAATCATTTTATTTTTTCGCTCGAATATTGCTTCCCTTGATTTTTCTTGAATAGTTTAAGTCAGATTCTTAAATTCTAACTAGACTTTAACACGAAATACCACCAACTACCAACACGATTTACCGTTAACATGCTACATGTGCTAGTTGGTAAAGGTTACAATGAGAAACCCAAAATGTATATAATAGTTTTTTTTCCCAATTTATTAAACGAGTTGTCAAAAATATCCTACTTTTTTGTAAAGTATAGTCAAACTTTACGGTTATCAGAATGCAGAAAGATATAATAGTTATTAAGTATGGAATACCAACGAAGTCAAAATGTTTAATTCGTAAATTGTTAATTTGTAACTTCTTGATTTGTAAAGTGTCAATTTGAAATACGTAAATTGTCTGTTTGAAATTCGTAAATTGTCAGTTTGTAACTTGTTTGTATGTAACTTCCCATTTTGTACATTGAAAATCTGTATTTGCAACTTTGAAATACAACTTTTCTAATATTGAAATTCTTCATTTGCAACTTCTCACTTCGTAATGCGTTTTTTCGAGACTTGTAAATCATCAAAATATTCTTAATTTATAACTCGTCATTTTAAACTTTCTTTGAAATAGCGGACAAATCGTGCTTTGTCATTCTTCATTTGACAATGTAATAAAACACGTAAGATTGGCAATTGGTAGTTCGTACTCTGGCGTTTTGTGAGGTGAAACATGTCTATTCGTGAAATGTCAAATTATGCTTAGTTGCATTATATGTTAACGATCATTATGTCGACAGATGGCGCTCTTGATTGGAAGACAAAAGGCGGCGCTGTTGTCCAGAACGGAAATTAAACGGGTTGGTCTTAAAACAGGGCGAGCATTTTTTTTATGCATTTTTGCTATTACTTTAGTTTCACTCTGTGAAATTCAAAAATTTTAAATGATATCTAAAGAAGAATAAAAGTGCTTTAAATTTATTTAATTAAATATAAAAAAAAAATAAAGCGAAAATCTTGACGAACTTTTTCCGACAAGAAAGAAAATAACGATAAAAATGGGGGACATGCCGATAAACAAAGTTCATTATTGATAGAATGTGTCACGTCTGTCAAAAAATGTTACGTATTCCTAAGTTTATAGTAATAGGCACATTTTGATATAAAAAGTATTTCATTTTGAGTCAGTAAGAGTGGGAAAATCTTGACAAGACGGACTTATTCTGTTACGTGATTTGTGTCATTTCTTTTTACATTTTTTCATTTATTTAAATTTAGGTTTGTTTGTTTTTTTTTACTATTACGACATTGTCAATTGTGTTTTAACTGTTGTGGGTTGGGGAGCATTACATTTGTGAACTTTTCGTAATTAAGAACTGTTACATTTGCAAGCTCTTTACTCCTACGATTGTGATCTTTTTGTACTACATGTGTAACCTACTTTCATCCCACTGGATGAAAGCATTGTAAAGGTGCAATAATTTTCAAAAAGTTCGCTAATATTAAATTATAAAATAGTTTGCGAATATAAAAAAAAGTTTGCAAACGTAATTAAAAAAAGTTCGCAAATGTAATGCACCGGTTGTCTTTGAGTTAATGTGTGTCACAAGTTAATTAAAGTGACATGTTATTTTAAAAGATTAACTAAAAATCAGTGTCTGTTATATTAGTTGTGCGGTGTAATTGTTTGATGTACATGTACATTTAAGTAGGGCTGTGTTTAGTACAATATTATGCTTTCTCATGTTCAGCATCTGCACAAGATTTGTGTTTCCAAACACTGCAACTCTTAACCCCATCTTTTTAAATAGTCACAACCTACTCTGTCCTCAATACCATCGGCCTCACCACAATCTTAATTCATTTCTACAGTTGCAGGTTTTTTTTCCATTATACCTACTTGACCCATTAGTAAAAGAGTAATCAACTGAACCAAGGTTATAGCGGTAATCAAAAGAATGTAATCCAGGGACAAAGACCAGACCTGGAAAACAGACATACACAACAAAGAACATAAAGTAACTAAAATCATACATACAAAGTAACAAAAGCAAATGAGCAACTCGGACTCCACTAAAGAAACGCATTACGAAGTGAGAAGTTGCAAATGAGGAATTTCAAAGTTCGAAAAGCTGTATTTCAAAATTGCAAATACAGATTTTCAATGTACAAAATGGAAAGTTACACACTTACAAGTTGTTACAAATTGACAATTAACGAATTCCAAATAGACAATTTACGAATTTCAAATTGACAATTTACAAATTAACAATGTACAAGATTAAGAATTTTGACCCCGTTGATATTCCATAAATAAGCCATATGTATATATAGTAGTTATAAGCCACACGTCACATTGCGCCTATAAATTACATAGCATTGTGTTTAATCCTTAATGTTCAAATGTATAATGGGCAGAGGTTTAGTGCCATAGCTGTCAAAACCTCATGCATTTTTAGTCAGTTGTATTAATACGATTGGTCGAGTACAGTCAGACACTGTTCAACTGATCCAACAGCAATCTTCCTTGTTCGAAAAGATATCGTAATTTTATGATAACCAAGTTTCATTAATTTAGTTATAAAAGTTATTGTATTATCTCTGAATAATCCTTGTTTCAACACACATCATACATCTAATCTACCCAAATGAAATTAAATTAAATAGATAACTAATAGTCCTTCGTCTGTCTCATACTTAGACCTTAGTTTGTATATAGATCAAAAAGGAGTTTGAAATCAAAAGTTTATAAAAACCGTGATTATTTTGACTTCCCAATAGTAAGTGGCAATATACCAACATCTCCAGCCTATGGAGTATACATCAATCCGAGTCTGTGATCTATACACGGACTTGCTCTGTAGAACGCGGATATTGTCAAATAAACCATTTTCAGCCTTTGTTAATAGCATCACTATAAAAGTATTACGGTCGACATCACAATCTGATTGACAGAGATGAAGTTTCAATCTCCCAGATGAGGCAAGATATCTTCAATCAGATTCGACGTCTTACCGATCTTGACAACTACTAGACGCAGTAAAGTAAGTAGCTCCTCTGACTCAAGTCAAACTGGCTAGGTTATATGATTCACTATGGTTCTCTATTACAATTATAATAAATCGCACTGCTATTCTAAGAGTACGTTGAAATAACCACAGGTTTTATCAAAGTTCACATGCCAATATCCGGAGAGATAAGATATCCTTTACCGGAAGTAGATGTGTTTGATATGCATTTTTTGTTCAAATCAGCACACGTCAATATGATGATGACTGTGCTCTTGTCATGGCTTTGCATTTTTAAAACGCTTTTTATTTCGAGATTTAGTCTATACTTTATCAAATAAAATTATCTTAAAATTTGTTCTTTATTCGAATATCAATGCGTAAGTCCGGCTGAAATAAATATTTATATTTTCGATTAAACGCATTATATTATTTGGAAGCGTCGTGTTGTCGTGTTAGTGCTTTCAGAGAGATATCCATTTTATTTCTTTTGAAATTTTTACATTTGCTACCCTGTGTTAATTTCGGATGTTTCAACTACTTCCAAGTTATTTACTACGTGTACATCATGACACTTAATTGAAATGAATGATTTTGCCCTAGTGTGAATAGTGTTTGACACCTGTTTTTGTTGCTCGATTATTACCGTATTATACTCACTTGCAATATGGCGGATGCCACTGCAGCGCAGGATATGCTTACTCTTCCAGAGCACCTGGTTTCACTCCCAAATTTCATATTAGGTTTATCACAGGAAGCATTTTCAATTTATATTACATCTAAAACGATATAAGATTTTATATAACTATAGAATTGAATCGACAGGAAAACACCAATTCTATTTAGATCTTGATTAAAATCTCTATAATAGTTAAAAACAGTAAAGCTAATGAGAAAGTCAATGATTGATCTATGCCTATACTTTTATCGTTATCGTTATGAACTTTAGAAATAATATAAAATGCATTAAAATATATAAAAAAGCAAAATTGAAATAATAAATGCACGCATTTGTGTCTGAAGTGAGAATATTAAGATATTGACCAAAGGCCAAAAGATATTCCTTATTCCATATCAAATAAAACCATATTTTCCTTATTTAAGAACACTGACGTATTTAATCATTTTGTTTGGGTATTAGTAAAACGCTTTCTTATAGAAATTATATTGGAAAAATTTTCAACTCATGGATCAAAAATTACTAATTGTTGGTTTTTGATTTCAAGATTGTGATAATGCATGACTGCATTGTAAAATAAAATAAGTCAAATATTTTCTGACTGTCAAGTGGCTTCTACCACCTGTGTTGTAGTTACTAAAATCGACAAAACTTGTACTTAAACGCTTTCCATTTTGTATAGCATCTTTTATCATAGTTTGCCAAACGGACAATTTGGTGGAAAAATAAACACCAACATGCTTTCAGTACAATCTGTACTAAAATGCATCTTGGCGTTAAATTTCAATGATAGTTTTCATTATTGTAGTCTCTTTAGCATTTAAGTATCTACAAAAATAATTTAGATTTCCTCGTTGTTAACTTTGTAAAGATAATTTATGGTCCCTTTTTTAACTTACATATTGTTCAATTTGCATGCAAGTAATTTTACGCAACTTGCTCTACGCTTTAAGATCATACATCTTTTTTTTATTTATTATAATTATTATTGAAAAATTAGCAATTATAAATATTTCTTCATTTTAGGTTCTTTTCATCTCAGTTTGTGTTCTTGCCCTTCGATCTTCAACAATAAAATGTACAAAATTCAAATCTTCATCAAAGAAAAACAACATAATTTCACGTGAATGAAACATGTATTGAGTGCATTTTGCAGGAAAAGCAAGAAGCATGCAGTCATGAGGGGTGCTAAATGGACTGACTAAGCAATTTCTGTCATGGTATATAAAAGAGGAAACTTTATAATCCCCCTGTAGTATCTGATTGTAGGATTAGTAGGTAAGTATTTTTTGTCAAATTCAAATTTTCAAACCAAATAACTCTGTTAATACTAGAAACTTTAGCAAACTCAACTTTTATGTGTGCGATTCGTTTTTGTTGTTCTGAGTAAGTAAAAATATTGCGAATATAAGAAGGGTTTTCATGATATGTAAGTTAGAAGAAAGTTAAAGCAGTTTCTACGTTTTCTTTGTACAGAAAGCAAATTTATAATTTATTATAAATTTTGGCGTTTCTATTTTTGGCCGATGTTAATTCTTAGTGGTGCACACAATAATTGCTGTATTCATTTTTAGACAGGCCGTTGATGTCACCAGTACACCGCCAAGTTACTCGCTGTACGATATATAATATTCCTTTTGCTTGAGGACAGACCATTGAAATTCTTTTTCACAAATAGATTACTTCAATGAAATGAAAAATGTAATGTCAAAATTTACAGTTAATGCATTAAAGAAAATTCTTTAGGGTCAAGCGTTAGATATATTGTGTCCTTATCAGTTGTTTGACAAATCAAAATGGTTCATTTTTAAGAATATTAGTTCAGAGAAAGGGCGAACTATTTCACTACCAACGTTTCGATTTGAAGACTTGTTCGTTTCCGAAAAAAATCTCATTAGCCCTGTAGAGATATATTCACCTCCTCTTCAATGACAGTTCTATTTTCCATTGAAGATTATGGTTCTCACGAAATCGTTCTTCTATAGAACGTCATGTTTTATAATGCATATGTACAGTATTTATTTAATTGTTTTATTATGATTCTCTATTCAAAACCATAGACAACAGATAACCGCACCGTGTTTTTGTTTTGTCCTTGTGCAAACTGTCGTTAACTTGTTGCAGACATTCTGCAGAACAAACTATAAACGTGTGTACTTCCTGGCCTGTTCTTATGCGACACAATGTGTCGTGTGACATATATGTTTTTGCTATTGTAAGAACTATAACTTTGCATAAACTTGACATTTGTAGGCTTTACACACTGACTGTCAATATGTTTGCATTTGAATGTAAACTCTCCAAAGATGGAAGTGTGAAGGAAAAGATTGCTGGTATCCTTAAGAGGTTAGGTGCGGTACAGCTCTTACTCGGTGTAGTACTTGCAATCGCAAGTTTTGCCGCAATAGATATAGACAAAAGCAATATGGTTGTAATGGAGGCATACAATAAAACTATTTCAGCTAAAGTCCTTCTTGGTTTGGATGCAGGGTCTGCTGTGTCATCAATCTGGGTAAGAAAAGCAATTGTATTGCAAATACAAAATATCTTCATTATTTGAAACCAATGTTTGTTTCACTTTTGGACGCAATTCAATATTAGTCTTTGTCCATCGATACGTATGAAAACGCATGCAAGACTAACAAGGGTTGACGTTTGATACACTGAAATTATTGTAAACGTATTAAATTTCGAGGTGGCTATTTTAGGCGGATTTTATATTTTATATAGTGTTAAAAATCAATCTCGCAAATAATATTTTTCGCGCTTTTGCGTCCACCGCTAAAATAAGGAAAATTACTAGAGCTCGAAAATTAATACGTTAAAAGTAACCTGTTTAAATTAGAATTAATTCTACATTTTTTTTTCTTTTTACAAGTTTGCACTACAACGTAACCTTAATTATTAAGACAAAATATCCTGTCTTCGAAAAAACAGAATAAGAAAAAAAATGCCAACTCTTATCTAATCTGCATGTACTTATCATCTAGCAGTGTAGATACAAGTATTGTTTTCAAAAATTATTTGGTTGTATAAAAACTATATAAATAAGTATTGGAATGCATACAATGTAAGTAACACTTAAGTTTGTAGTTTGGCGCATCAGCGAAAACAAGAATGTTTTATTAAATATTTACTGGTGATAAAAAGTTGTCAATATGTTGATACTCTCCTGTACTTGTGGTGTTTGCGTTCAATTTTTGAGGTGATTACGACATGTTTGTATTACTAGTATTTGTTTGTAAGACTTTGTACAAGTGTTTATACTCCTAGTATGATGCAGTACACAATTCTGTATGTTTCAATTGAATTGTAGGTGGTTGTTACTGGTATTCTACCATGCTACATGATGTCTGGAACAGACTACAACCTCCTCAGATCCGTAAGTACATTTGTATTTGAATAAAATGTAAAACATGTCATCTCGGATATGGTATCAAATTCAACAAATAACAGTACTGCCTTAATTACAGTTATGTCTATTTTTTATTCACTCTAGACTCCACATTTATATTTTATTTCTGTATATCAAGTAATGCTAGGTTCTAAATACTACTATATGAATTACTTTACACAGCTTAATTGATAGAATAAACGTTTTGATTTATTGAATTTGAATCGATATTTTCATCTAGTCACTAACAAGATATCATTGTTTCCTGTCTTTTAATGATATCTCTCTTTTTTTATTTCCAGAAAGTTGTTTATATGGTCTTTAGTACTATTGGTGCCTCCTTCTTTGTCCCCGTCATTATAGCCTCAGCTATTGCCGGATATACCCTGGTAAGATTCGTCACTTCTATATAAATCAGTTCATAAAGCAAACTTTATTAACAAAACTTGTTATAGTCGTAATCAGCAGTACAATTGAATATATAACGCTCACTTCTCATTATCAACAACTGTCACTTCATTTTCAGTTACACCTTTCACGCCTTTTTGGAATTGCAACCCAATTGTGGCTTATCGCATTTTCTTGACTGTTAATTGAACGGGTGCTATTAGTGGAGCAGTACATGCTTACATGTGTCATTTCAGTATTATTTGGAGTTCATATTGCAAATGCTTTTTTTATGTTAAAGAAATGAAAAAGGAAAAGAAAAAAAAACAATTAATGATATCGATGTGAAACAATCAATGAAACTGATAAAATGCTTGACAATGACAATTTTCTATTAGGAAAGATGGTTTCTATTTACCTCTGTTGTTGCGAATGTGTCTATCACAATCCATTTTATAATTCATACTTTCTAGCGTAACAGCCATGTTCAATTAGCTGTGATCATGGGGATATTGGCGGCAATCGAGTTTTTGGTAGCTTTCCTTGTCTCGGTGTACTGCTGCGCTTCACCGTGGTGGTCAGGTCTGGTCCCGTGTCAAATAGAGGTTAGTACTCCACTCACATATGTATTGCTAAAGAAATATTCAGAATAAATAAATAGATATAAAAATACCAATCAAATTAATATTGCTAATTTCGTTATGCTTTACACGTGTTTTAAGGAATAACCTTTCATCAGTAGCATTGAGATCAAATACAAGGGAAGATTTTAATCCATAAGTGATTGCAAACAGGAAAAAGGGAGCCAAATCTACACTAAGAGGTTCCACCTTGTGCAATACATATATATATGTAGATTTAACCTGCTATGTTTTAATACGTGTTCGTACGTATATACGTCTTTTATATAAATACTAGGGATGGCAAAAGATATGACATTTTATACTCGAGTACGCTGTCATAATACTCGCAAGTACTCGAATAAAACATCATGATTTGGTGAATAATATAACTTTTGTTGGGATACAGTATTTTATTTTTCTTATCACTTGTTATACTCTAAGTTAAATTATAAAGATATCGGGTGACATCTTATCGAAAAACATACAAATTATGCCAGACCTCGTATTTTTATTATTTTTGTGTTTATTTACCAAAAGAGATATGTAAACAATCTTCGAAATTAATGAAGCCCGAATTGATAAGCACGACATGTATCATTTGTTTACCTGAAGTTAGTAATTTTGATTTTGACATTTCCTGTAAGTCAACAAAATATTGGACTTAGATTTACGTGTACAAAACGATATTTCATCATAAATTAGCGAACAATGATTGTTCATTATATACCAATCTCGTTGATTAGCAATCAAAACACAAGTTTTTCGTTGATGAGTTAATGGTCCGTGTATGTGCAGATCCATGTACAAACACCCATATAAACAGTTTATATGTTGTTAATATTAATTGCAATCAAAATTACAAGGAAATGTTGCAACGTGAACTTAATTGGGGAATTACTGTATCAAGGTGTTTTAAACGCAAACGAGTATCCGAATAATTGAATTGTATTGGAGTAGTCGGTCTTTCGGGCGAGTACTCAAATATTCGTTCCCATCCCTAATAAATAACCATTCAGTTTTCAATTATTATTTTAAATGAGTGCAAAAACGATTCATAACCATTATCCAATCAATCATTTAAATTATTTATATAGAAAAAAAGGAAAGATGACCTCAAAGATGTATTTGTGGCAAATGCTAAAAAAGAGATGGGTGAGAGCCCCCCTGAATATCAACCTTAATTGGCTGCTCTAAGATGCGGAACTGACAAATGGAACCCCACTGGACACGGAATACGGACTGATAATTGTTTCTATAATAATTTGCCTTTATAGCATTGTTTCCTTTTCATCTTATCTTATTTTTTTTTGCTTCCATACACATTAATTTTACTTATATACTGCAATGTAAACTTTGTATCATGTTTTTAACTTACTGGCAAGGAAAAGTGTTTTTCGTGTAACCACACAGAATTTTTTTCATAAATTATTCCTTGTGTGCATTGTACTCTTTCCTTGGTATATTCACAAGTATGAAAACGTGTCCTTATAAATGCCAAATGTCATTGTCAACTACCAGTAATTTATTCCTTAGATATTCATTCGCGACACCAATATTGAAATTACTGGCAGTATTCTCACTCTAACGTGAAATGATAATGTGCGCAAAAGAATTAATAAACTTGCGCATTATCGTCAAGTGATATAATGGTGGATGCAGTGTATTAGTAAGCACCAGTTCTAGAAAGTTTGAAAACGTGTCCTTATAAATGCCAAATGTCATTGTCAACTACCAGTAATTTATTCCTTAGATATTCATTCGCGACACCAATATTGAAATTACTGGCAGTATTCTCACTCTAACGTGAAATGATAATGTGCGCAAAAGAATTAATAAACTTGCGCATTATCGTCAAGTGATATAATGGTGGATGCAGTGTATTAGTAAGCACCAGTTCTAGAAAGTTTTGGTATATTGAATAAGTAATAGGAATCGCAAACATATTTTGCTTTACCTACTTTCATATTGTATACGTATATTCTGTCTGTACTTGTAGTGTTTTAATTAAAGCGTGTAGCTTAACTGTTTCATCTATTCTTTGAACACAATGAGATAAACGGACACCAAGAAAGCAGAAAGAAGAATCATGATTACTTACATATTGCGCGCTTATACAAAATCAAGATATAAAACATGAACAGATGTGTCATGATATGGAGATGTATTTGCGACAAATACCAAATTTGAGGACGAGACTGGTATTTTTGTTTTGGCAAAATACCCCTCCCTATTATGATATATGTTAAATTACACCGAATACCTGTTTACGTTTATTTGAGCAATGGGACAAAAGAACATCCGAATGAATACATTCGACAGGGTAAAAAAAGACATAAACGTTTTGGAAAATACCAAGGCTAAGGCATGTTTCCCAGCTGCTGTAAAAATGACTAAAATTTTGAAAATTATCATTTCACCTTATATAAGAATCCTGGATTCTGATTGGTTGATAACCGGTGTATTTTAAAAATATTTTTACGATTTGAGTTATTTTTACAACTACCGGTGTATATGCATAAAAATAAGCCGTGGTATTTTGCCAAAACGTATATGACTTTTTGACCCTCGCGAGCATCATCCCGGCAAAATTAATTCGGAAGTAATTTCATCTCATCGTTCAAAGAGTAATCAAGGGAACCAAGGTTATAGCGGTAATCAAAAGAATGTAATCCAGGGACAAAGACCAGACATGGAAAACAGACATACACAACAAAGAACATAAAGTAACTAAAATCATACATACAAAGTAACAAAAGTAAATGAGCAACTCGGACTCCACTAAAAACTGGGAGCATGGACCAGGTGCACCGGTAGGGTAAGCGTCCTCTGCTTTTCTAGAAACACCTGCCGAGTTGCTCATAAAAAGTCAAGTCTGGGGTAGACAAACGAGGAAAGGAAAACTATGACCCGTTGAATAAATCAGTTTTCATGGTGCTGATGGATACACCACAACGATCCACGAGTTCATGATGACGACCATAAAACTTTTGTAGTGATGACTTCAATCTTGTAGCAACATTACCCTGTTCCAGAAGTCTATTTGTTAGAGTTCTAGCGCGATACAAAAAGTCTGCGTAGTTCGGCAAGCTCTGGCATAACGTATGAGTTGTGATATGAACACTCCATACGCAGGAGCCGAAGGGATGTTGCCACAGATGAAAGGAAAGTTGACATTTCTGAATGAAAAGTCATCACGTTTGTCGTAAAGTTTGGTCAATAGTTTTCCTTTACCATCGATTTCTAAGTGTAGGTCAAGATATGAGGCTGACTTCACAGTGTCTGTAGTATCTTTTATCTCAAGTTCTTTTGGGTAGATGCGATGTATCAAATTCCACGAAATTAGGTTTGTTTAAAGATTACACGTCATCTATATAGCGGAAACTGAGATTAAAGGATCTTGTCAAAGTAACATAACGTGATAAATCAATTTTGAAAAAAAAATTGTTTCAAGTATAGATCAAACGGTTAAAATTGCAGACAACAACATGGCTGCCGGGAAGTGTTTGGATATGCAATTGACTGAAAACAAGAAAAAGAGCAAAAAACCTGAAAGCATGCACTTTTTACTTGACATTCGGTGTAATTAAACAGTAATTGCACCTTATATAAGAATCCTACATTCTGATTGGTTGATAGCCAGTGTATTTTAAACTTCAACGTATATGCCCTTTTTACCCTCGAGAGCCCTATACCGCCAAAATACATTCGGAAATTCATTTTTCTCATCGCTTAAAGTTTCGTAATGTGATTAATCAATTTAGAAAAAAGTGTTTCGAGTATCAGTCAAACAACCAAAATGGCAGACAACTACACGGCTGCTGCCTGTCGTATGGCAGAAATGGCAACGCAAATTGGGAAGATATCGACGACTTTATGCAAGATGTGATGTCGGCTCAAGAAATGTTTTCCTCGACTGTTGGAAGACAAAATAGCATAGAATTAAGTTTATGAAACTGTGAAACATGTGGAAAACACCACCTATATACCTTTTGTTCCTATTCGGCATTCTGAATTATTTTTTATCATTTCAATTAGTCAACGTTTTCTTTAAATCAAACTGTCGAAGTAACATGGGCTTTTGTAATAAGCTTTTTGGAGTAAGGCTACATGACGTATGTTGTATAAAACAAGGAAAAAAACAAAAACGTTTTGTTAGCAATAGACTTACTTTTCCTTTTCAAGATTTTGTATAACGGTAACATAGCATTTCACTGAGGTGTCCACAAAAGGAATATGTTTTTAACGGAAGATATTTAATTTGTGTGATAATTTTCATGCTTTAAAGTTTTTGGTATTGAATTATTTAATTTTAAAACACTCAGTCACATATCAAATAAAAAAATATTCTACTTTGACTTTTTTGGTTATGACCTGATGAGTTTGTGTTTCATTTTGTTTGTTTTTTACTGTTTGTTATTTGTGGTAGCAAAAATGATTTATTACGAACAGTACGGGAGTTATGTACATTATTTTCTACATGAACACGTTAATACTATATTGCGTATTGCGCCGATGGGGTAAAAGCTTTTCATAGAAAAAAAAACACGATGATTTCCTTTTTTGTGCTTATGCTTATATATATACATGTAAATGCACAATTTTATATCCCTGATTACCGATCATATAACTTATTCAAAGAGACAAAATTATCATCAGTGGACGCCAAAATTGGTTATGAATAGTATCTGTATTATTCAAATTGATATGTGTTCTCCCATAGCTAGTTTTCAACCATTTATGTATTATTTGCTTTTATGTAATGAACTTTATTGAATTAAATGATATCCCCCAAGTCTGAATTGTTTTTATGGGACCCTTTGCGACTCGTATCGAGGAGCTGCATAATTTTACTAGACTATTACCAGAAAAAAAACCATTAGCAATATAACGGGTGCTGTAGGCGGAGAAGTACCTGTAAATTCTTCAAGAGCATCTGATGTCACTCTCGGCATTTTTGTGGGAATTCATATTGCTAATGCTTAAGTTACGTCATGTTTTCTGTATCTTCAGTTTTTATATGTAATCTAGTTTGTTCGGTTCCCTATTCTGTGTATGTAGATCCTACTTGTTTCCTGTTTTCACCTTCTGGCCATGTATTTTTGATTTTGACGTACTTTGACGTTGTTCCATTGTTGACGCTTCGGTACTTTTTGTAGATATTTGAAAGAAAGTATAGCAGCGTTACCCCATAATTAGTTGACTTGATATTTCATAATTTAATCATAGCAAAAATGAAATTTAAAAAAAAACATCTTTTTGTAAAGTATTTCTGACATGGTTTGCTGACTTTTTATGCTGTATTTTCATTTTAACATACAGTGCAATTTTATTTTTTGCGAACTTTGTCCATTGTACAATTTGTTGAAGTGTAATTTTTTAAAAGAAATAATTAGATTTCAATTATATATTTTCTGAATTTTCTACATAACTTACATAACACATAAAATTACCAGATAACACCTCTAATTGTGGTGTAAATGTAGCACTTTATCTGATGAATTATTAAGTAAATAACCCTAAATCTGCGAAGAATGCACAGTTTGTCATAAAAAAGATACAAGAGTAATCAAGGGAACCAACGTAAGAGTTTACTTTACATGTGAAGTTTACATTTCTGTTAAATGGAATATACACAAGATAACAGTGGAACAAATCAGGCATAAATTTAATATTTTCAATTCAAGTCATTGACTCTGCTGATGTATAATATTTTTCTGTACATAACTAAATCATGCAAAATATACATATGTTTCTCTTAAGTTTAGAGACCATTCAATTGAATTGAAAACAAGTCAAAAGTTATTTAAAAAAAGATTTAGAAAGACTTTTTATTACAAATTGAAGAAGTTATTATTCTTGAAAATGAATTCTCATTTTTATTTTTGTCATAAACAAGCTATACAATTGTAGTATTATTTACATCTACTTTTTGTCTGATGACCTTCTGTGTTGTCTCAAATGATATTTAATTTAATAAAAAAAAAATTTTCAATTCTCAGTTTTTTCTACACGTAACGTTGATTTTTTTTTTAAAAACAATTTCATGTTTTGGTATTTTTTTATTATACATTTGCTTTGAATTATATTTTCTACTTCACACATATTTTGTTTCTTGTGTTAAGATAAAACATAACATGATAGTACTAGGGAAGGATTAGTGGCACAGTCATGTCATAACCGTGATGCATGTTGGAATAAAATGTCAACCTCCTGTGTTAATGTTTATCAATTAATGAAGACTAATAACTAAGTCTTTGAAATTAAAGAAACACATTTTTATGCATGTTTACATAGATACTATAAAATCAGAGTAAAACACTTTTGGGGTCCTAGTCCCTTTAAATCAATAAATGAACATTCCTTTATCTGCTTCATTTATAAAATTAGCATTTTTACATTTGAAAATATAGAGATATTATACTAAGTAGTAAAAGTAAAAAGTCTTAAAGTCCAAGCAGTTACAATTGTATGTACTGTTCAAAACGATATGTGTTCTCTCATATATGGTTTTCCGTCATCCATTATATGTGCACTATAATGATACATTAACATCGAAAATAGAAAGAAATTATGCTTGGTTGTATAAATTTTATTCCACCAGTATCGCGGTAACATGTGTCTCGTGTATTGTTAAGTCTCCAAAAATAATTATTATTTCTTAAAGATGTAAAACATTTTGACCAGTTCACTGTTGTATAGTCATTTGCCTATTTGTCCAAATGTCAAATTTGATTTTATGAATCTTAACTTATCTCTGAAATTTCTCTGGTATGCAGTATTTTGGTGGTTTTATAGTATTTTATAGGGTTTTATAGGTATTGTTCAAATTGATATGTGGACACTCATAGTTTTCAATCATTCATGCATTATTTACTTTGTTTACATCACGATACTTTATTGAATTAAATGATATTGCCTAAGTCTGCATTATTTTTTTATGGATCCGCTTTGTGACTCGTGTCGGGGAGCTGCATAACTTTTACCAGATTATACTCACTTGTAATATGTTGGATGCTGCAGGCGGAGCAGTACATGCTTACCCTTTCATATCATTTGATGCAACTTCCGGCATTTTTGTGGGAGTTCATATTGCTAGTTATCTCCCATCTTTATTGTATCAAGAGACCGTTCATTGTCTGTTATTGAATTTCATTGTATACATGGTCAATAAACATATTTTGGACATTGTCACTTAAGCAATTCAATCGGAAAACCATTTTTTTTTTTATCGAATAACTAATTTATACTTAATTTGAGTATCGCGATTGTATACTTTTTATTCCAGAATCACTCACAATTTCAAAATTTTAAAAAATTATTCTCCTTTCGCAATTCATAATTATAGATATTCCTCAATGATTGATTTTGGTTACTTTGTCGTATAATGCAGTATTCACTTTCCTTGCTGAAGAAACAGATCTTTGCTGCCTGACTTTCTGTTTTACATTCAGCAGTTCTTTGGCAGATTGTTTTTGCTCTTATATGATGTAACAAATTTATAGTTCTCTTACAATATGTCAATAGAACTTCTTCGCTAAGTTATTGATAACATTTTAAGGTGATACAGTGAATTCTTCGTTTGGAGTAATTAAAAAAAAAAGATTTATGAGACATTGATTTAATTAATATAAATATATATATATAAATATTTTATATATTAATGTAAAAATTTAATAATTCGTGATACTTGTGTTTTCAAAGAAATCAATGAACGTAAAATAAAAAGAAATAAAAAATAACGGGTACTTACATGTACAAACTGATTAATTGGTCGTTTTTGTTTTTGTTTTTTGTTTTTGTTTTTGTTTTTTTTTTTAATTTTTGTTTGTTTGTTTTTTTTTTTTGAATTTTTTTTTTGTATTAGATAAATGGTAATGGAATAAGTACCATGCGATAAAGGAATAATAGTAATAATGATAATAATAACAGTAATATATTTATTTAGAGAGAAAATCTTATTTGGATTACACCAATTCAATTTACTAGAGTACGCGTTGGCATCCGTATCACGTGATTATAATTTATGAGTAAATATATGACTTACACATAATACGTAATTGACTGTTTATTCATTTTTTATCGTTTCATTAACCATAAAATTTGACAGAAAATTGTGTTATTATATCTAGTCAGTGAAATATGCATTTAAAAACATATACAAAAAAGTTTAAACTCAAATCGTTTGATGTTCATTTATTTTTTTAAATAATTTTAGGAGAAAAAGTTTTGTATAAAAGGTAGTTTTCATTAGATCTTTGCCAATTAGCATGTTGGCGTTAAATTTTGTCGATTCATCTTGTATTGTTGTCAAATTGTGTCTGAAGAATATACATAAATTGCATTTTATTAAAGCCGGAATAAACGTCACATAGTCTAATTTAAATCCTTAAAATTGTTAGGTGGGGTTGTTCTGTAATTTAACGCAACTTCTAAATGTTCCATGCTTTGAAGATTAAACATTAAGGTGAATAGTTCATCATAAATGGTTAAAGGGTTTTAGCATCAATATAAAATATATGTTCTTCATCATTTCAAGTATAAAATGTATTTAAACTCATAATGTATTCCTTATAATGTTATTATCATTTTAAAGAAATTGCTTGTTTGGCGCTTAGTGTTATAGGAGACTAGATCTATTTTAGTTGTTTTATCAAAACAACCATGTATCAAATAGTAGACAATGGAACATGGCCGAAAGAATCATCGATTAGAATGAGGCATTGAACAAAGAAATAACCAGATTCTTATGTAAGCATTTGGCATATATTCTTCATACTTTGTAAAAACGATTCTAAACCAGTTACTTAATATATATCGAGGAAGATGTTGCCGAAATGCTAATTTTTTTTTATTGACAACATATTGTCCATTGTGGTGGACGTGTTTTTCAACAGAAGGTCGGCACACCAATGTGAACAAATTGTGTGTCCGCTACTCGTTGACTTACTCCTTTTCTCTGATGGAGCTGACCTTATATAGCTGATATTATCCAATAGAAGGATCATTTAATCAAATTTACTTTCATTTGTGGCAACATAATTATCACTTAACAATCCATAGTTTGCCGAAGTTAAGCGACCAATTGTAGAGATCTTGCCTCGGGCAATTAAGCTTCTAGAACATGGTTATTTTGCTACAAGATTAATGTCATCACTACAAAAGTTTTGTTTTTTGTTTTTTTTTGTTGTTGTTTTTTTGTTTTGTTTTGTTTTGTTTTGTTTTGTTTTTTTTTTGGTCGCCACCGTGAAGTCGTGCATCGTTATGGTGTATCAATCTGCACAATATGAAAACCGATTCGTTCAACGAATAATAGCTTCCCTTTCCCGGACGTGGCATTTTATGAGCAACTCGGCTGGTATATCTAGAAAAGAAGAGGTCCCTTACCCTACCGGTGCATCTGGTACATGTCCCTAGTTCAGTGCTCGTCTACATTTGTTCCTATGTGTGTGTTATTTTGATTATGTTATTTTCATTGTTGTACATTGTTGTACATTGTTGTACATGTGTGTCTATTTTCATTGTTGTACATTGTTGTACATTGTTGTACATGTGTGTCTATTTTCATTGTTGTACATGTGTGTCTATTTTCATTGTTGTACATTGTTGTACATGTGTGTCTATTTTCATTGTTGTACATGTGTGTCTATTTTCTAGTCGTTATCCTTGGATAATTGTTCTTTTGGATTACTGAATGAATCCTGAAAGAAATTTCGAAAAAAAAAACACAAAAATAATGAATAATGAATAGTTTTTCCTCAATAAAATTTGTTTCCAAGGTAAATGTACATGTAATTTAACTACCTAAATATCAAAATATCATAATACGGCTTTGATATTTAAAATATATATCACGTGTTCTTTTGTAAAGCTGATACTAAAACTATCTGAAAAAATCAAAATACTCAGATAACAGACTGAATTAACTGTTGATTTTGTTCAAAGACTTGTACTGGAGAGTGGAAGTTGTCTTACTGAAAAGCAATACATGTATATGAGATGTACTGCTCAATTTCTTTTGAAAAAATGAAATCCCAAAATATGGAAACTTTAAGGAATAAGAATAAATCTGGTTATCAAACTGGAACGAAATTAGAAAATTAGTATTTTTTAGAAAGATGCGCTGATGGCTGAAAATTAAAAGACTTTTGGCAAACAATCAAACTATTTTTCTTAAAGAAAGGTAAAAAATCAGACTAAAAATAATCAAGGAAGGAAATTATGATGTTAATATATAGAAATTGAAAAATGATATTTTTTTTTTATTTTCAACCCACCAGTGAAGATAAAATAAGCAAAAATGATTCATAAATTTGGTGTAGAAAAGGATACAAGTGATGATAAGATATCTGTAAAATTAATTAAACGCTCTAATTCATCAGTTGTAAAACCTGTTACTGATATGATTTTTTTTTTCAATTGAAACTTGTTCATTTCCAGGCTAAAAGAGACACATGTTATTTTGAAAAAGTAATCGGAATTCTTGGGAAATATTTTTTGCTTGTAAAGTTTGATTTATTAATTCATGATCGGAGTGGCGCGCCTAAAACCCTATTTTTTGGTTGTTCTTTGTCTTACTGGTTCCGTTTATGTTACGCTGCTGTTTTACTTAACAGGAAAAGTCGAAAAAAAGTCAAAATTGTAATTGGGTTCTTGGAACTAAATGTGGTGTTTTAATCCCTCTAGTAGTGCACCTTGATGATATAAGCACGCTAAGACGGATTTAAAGCACATTTTTGAAAAATTTCAAAAATTAAAATTTTTCATCATCAACCCTTGTCGTGCTGCGCCCGGACCTATACGGATTGGCCCTGTTTCCGGTTTATTGGTTTTGGCAGTGTTAATCTTAGTTTAGGAAAGCACAATTTGTGTTCATCTGCAAGCAGCGTGACTGTGCTTTAAAATGAGGCTATCTGAGTCTGTTAAAAATTAATGACTTGAGAGCTGAAAGAAGAGGTCATGACTTTCCGCTGCCCAAAAAATTGAGATTTTTATGGGAGAAGGGTTCATTTCTCGGCCCCTCGCCAGAGCAGAATTAATCTATAGTGCTCTATTTCGCCTGGAATCTAAGTAAGAATGATATCTCTCACCACCATTTCTGTGTCGACCCTTTGTATTGACTACTTCCGGTTTTTGGCCAAACAGAAATGACCATTTTCGTGTGACAGACCCATTTTACCGCGTTGGCTCATGCGCCCTCCTATCACCCCCACACCCCATCCACTCCACCCCATGATCACTCATCTTTAACTTGTATATAACAATCAGCATCAGTACCATTATGCAACTCAATTTGCAAAATATCGAAATCAAGACTTTTTTTCAGAAATAATCAGCACGACAAGGGTTAACTTGCTATTATCTTAATTGCGGGCAGTGTTAAGCTACGAAACGAAATCGTAACGCAACGCAGCGAAACGAAACGGAACGCAACAATATAAAACAAAACAAACGAAACGAAACGAAACTAAATTTACTATTCTACGAGACGAAATGAAATTTACTATTCTATGAAACGAAACACAACGAAACGAAATTTATTAAAAAGATAAATGGTAACAAATGTACAGTGTGCGCTCGAAACAAAGAAGCTACGAAACCAAACGGGAACACGTACAGAAAACGATAAATTCATTGGAGAATTCATGGGGTGCAGTGCAATGAAGTTTCCGTTAGCGTCGAAAAATAAATAAAACATATGGGGGACAACCAATTCTGTGTAAACATAACAATTTTCTACCCTGCTTACTTCATACTATACGGCTGTGGAGATTTTATATGCGAGTTTTGCTCAACATAAAACAAGCATGGACACACACTGACATATGAACAGGTATTGGAGTCACCAATTTCGTTGCCTAATAAGGCGACAGGGAAACATGCAAGAGTGACCAACGTCATTGTAGGCGATTTTTCTGTAGCTGTATTCAGTACTCCTGGGCTGTTTTATTATATGTAATGACGTACTAAAGTTTATATAAAGTGTAAGTGGTGATAAATACTAAACACTAATGTTTCGAACACTGAAAATTCTAGCTAGTCACCATAACCAATTAGATGGTTAAAATCGCACTGATGAGTAGTCATATGAGATAATGACTAATCTTTCAGTCAGCATAACTATCAGGATAGGTATATGATCTTAATGACTATGCAGGTTGTCCAAAACCACATGGTGTATAGTATCTTATTACACGTGCATTCGTTTTCGCGGGTGCTTTTATCCCTTTGTTTCAAATAGAGGAAGCTGGATATCGATGTTTCATCGTTTAAAAGCATTGAAACTCGTCATCTGGAATTACATATCAGATGTACGTAAATACTTTAAATATTTAAATTTTATTAATATCAAACATTTTTGTAAGTTTAAAATGTTTCTTGCCTCTTAAACAATGGATCTATGAACTACGTAATCCTGACTGTAAGTTCTAAGAAAAGAGGTAACTACTGTCTTATGCGATTTTTACGATTATGTTACAGGTTTTAACTGTAAGATTTCATTACCATAATTTTACCATTGATTGTAGTAGAATGCGTTTGAGCTATACGTATGTCGGCTATAATGGCAGATTTTGGTACACATATGCAGACACCCCTTTAAAGTTTCTGCCTCTATTGATAACTTTCTATATAAAATAGTTGTGGGACTTGCAAAGTGTATATTCAAGGAATGCCATAGGAGAGGACTTTAATAACATACTGAAATATCAGAACCGGAAGTTGCACTGCAATTGACATGAATATAATACGATACGCTACATAACAACTCAATTATCTATTTTCATGCTTGTACCACAAATTAAAAACAAAACAAAAGCAAAAAAATTTAAAACAGGTTGAAAAAAAAATATTGGAATTTATTTTTGTATACGAGATATCGGATGTTATAGAAAAAATCCTGGTGCTTTTTATGTATTATGGCTCTGTGAGATGGGTGACTGCCAAGATGTCGGTGCTTTTTTTCACTGTATTTGAGTTAAAAGATGAGTGACTCTCAAGATTCTGCTGCTTACATGGTAGTTCATCAAAGGCTGTTAAGTACTATGACGCAGTAGACGAGCTAATCAGAGGACATAGTCTACACTTGAATGAATGGGACATTCAGCAAAATACAAGCCTTGGGGTAAGATTACAAGTTTCTTGTTGTTTATTTCCTGTAGATAGAGATTACAAATTGATGCGCTATATTAGATTATTTACTCAATATTTTACCCACGCCATTAAGCATTATGGCCAGCATCTGGCTATATATGTACATGCATTAAGTATGTATGTATTTTCTCTAAAATCCTTGAAATTCCACCAAAAATGGGTAAAAATACTGTAATATGGCTTTATAAAACAAGTCCGACCGAAAACCTACCAACTGTCCTGCAACTAACTGAGGTTAAGTATTTTATCTTCAGCAAAACATTGAAATTTATGTTCTGAACAAAGACTTTCGAAACGGCATCACTTTATATGAGTATTTCCGTCATGGTTGTGTATGCTCTTGCGCTAATATTAAAGTACCAGTCCACATAAAATTCAGACACTACCAAAGGTAAAGTGATTCATGGTCAAGAAAAACCCACCAAACAAACGATGCTTTTTTAGTCTACATATGCCATACTTTCACATAACAACAACCTTTTCTGTATTAAGATTTGCACTTTTGAGAAAATCATACATTTATCTCCTACTAAAATCAACCAAATGAAGACAAATCAAGAACGATAACTCTTCCAAAGTGCAAATTTCATGTAGAATCTATATAATTTTTATCACAAAATCGCAACAACCAAATGACAATCTAAAACTGGTTACGTGATCAGTTACTGTTTCTGAACAAGAAATAAAACTGAATTTGGTAGGTTTTTGACATGATGAATCACCTTCTGTCTGATTTTTAGAAAGACTGCTACTTAATTATTCAACTAAGAATTATATTCTTTATTTTCAGGACCTTTCGAACGAAAGATTATAATCTACATTTCAGAATAGTGGGGAAAATCTGTTGAAAAACAACCTTGAGGCATTTCTCTCAGCATGTCCTCCTTAGTCTATATACAACTGAAAGATATCTCGAATTGTTAACCACTTAAGACAGCTACAAAAAGAAAGAGAGGCGAGATATTGTCGTGGTTGAATAAAAAAATGAATGAGAATGATATAAATATTGCTTTTTATTAACTACCAATTTACCTAGAATTTTGTCTTTATTGTTTTCTGAATTTATTTCATTCAATATGAAAGTTATACACGAATGTATACAAAAAAAACTTTGAATGACAATTAATTTTGTCAAAACTGTTGTAATAATTTATAATAACTATATATTCTAATATTGTCAGTAAAATAAAGAAAAGTAATATTTTCTTTTTTTTAAATTGAGGTTGACCTATAAATTACCTTTATACCCACATGCCCTTAGGACCAGAATTTTTTTTATCACAAAAAATACCATTGCATTATTTTGTTTCCATATTTCAGTTATAATGTGTGTTCTCATGCATGTTCGTTTGCTATTTAATGCTGCTTATACTATGTCCAAATTTTCGAGAGAAAAATCCTGGTCCCATGGGCCTGTGTTTATAATATCAATAAATTCAAGGTATCTTTTTTTATGTATGTAGTTCCATGGTTTAAAATACTTGTAAACATGAATCTCCAAAAGAGTGAAAGCGAAGAAGAGTCACCTTAAATCTACTTATGTTGTCATTGTGACAAATTACATAGTCATGATGGTCGTGAGAAAAGAAGGTGGTATTATGCTTCTTATTTGTGACCGTCCGTGCGAGACCCTACAGATTAGTCAAGGACGTTAATAGTCTTAGTAGTAGTTCTTATTTATTTCACTCAAGCCAGTTACTCTTCATCAGTTCATTTTTAGATTGATCGATAGTTAGCTCTAAATTCGAAATATCTCTAAATTAAATAAGGAAGAATTTAAAAGAACATCGAAAACGACAAAGGCGTTATCACGGGACAATGTAATGTAATATAAAACTTGTAAAAGCATAATAATCTAAATGAGAGAAATCGGCAATGCAAGTTGTGGTTTGTTTTATTTCAGTGTTTCAATTCCAATTTCTCTGAGTTTGTTCAATGTGTCAACTGGAATGATGGATTATTGATGCTTAGTGTTCTTTTGACCGTGAAGAACTTACAAGTAGTCTCTCTTACAAAAAAATGCCTAGTTATTTAAAATGTGTTTTGTTCCGTTTCACGAACAAATTTAGCCCAACAACCGTAACATAAAGACGCCCGTGTCTGATATGATAAAGGTATATCAGCTCAAATGGATGGTTTTCGTCAATATTTTCAAGGGAATCGATTGTTGCTTTAATGAAAGGGTCTGCTAATATTTGTTGTCGTTCAATTTCCTGTTATGGTTTCTCTTTTTCAATTGGTACTCGACCCCCTTTTCGAGGTTTTGCTACTTTTTCCCGTTATGACCGGACTTAATGTCTCCCATGATGACGGATGTGATGTTATTTTATTTCGATTTCTGCCTTCAAACCAAATACTTTTTTTAAACATTTCCATTTTCTCTGCGACACAAACAAAGTGGGACGTATCTTAAGTCCTTTATAAGTGACACAATCCTTACATGTGACCTTAATATTTATGCCAAATATCACAAGATGCGGCTGTGAATTTTTATTCGTGGAGTGTCGAACAAAGTAACCATCAAATCCAGGCGCTTTGGCAACGGGGTCTGGTTCCATTAGAAGCGCTTCTGATTTCGGCTAAAACAGGTTATCAGAAAGTCCTTCTATATTAACCGCATTATGAGAAACCAACAACTTCGGTTACACGAATTCAGATAATTACACCTTCGTTTTCCTGTAACACTTCTGTGTTTGTGACACGTGTTTATTTTGGAGCAAAACTCGCTGAAGAGGTGTTCGGTTTTTCACCGCCAATTTCTGCACTCCAAAACTTGTCCAGAGATTTCTGTCGATCAAAATATGACAAGCCGTTCCAAATATGCCTTACTATCCTGAAGGGCAAACAACTATATGAAAGTTCATAGGGCCCACTTGCATAGATACTCATCCCAAATTCATGTCGTTGTGGCTCAACTACTTTAATCTTGTTGTTGAGATGTGGACAACTTAAGGTTCCCGTTCTACCAATCCAATCCTTTATATTGTTGTTAATGCTTTCTGTCTTGTTATTGAAAAATCGTTCTTCTAATCTCGCAGACCTAGTTTGCTTCCGTATTAAGTGCGATTTGAATTAAAAACTTTGAAAAAAAATGAAATGGCACCAATTTTATAAACGTTTAACTTTAAAAACCTAATTAAAAAGAATAGGCTGTGATTTTATCTACCTAGACAATGCATATTCTGAACAAAATGTATCCGTACACCTCCACACAGTGATCTCCTATCCCCCGGACTCAAAGAGAAGGCTTCAGTATATAAGGTATAAAAATCACATATAAATTATTTTATTACTTTGAAGTTATCTTAGTGCCAACAGTTCCCTTTTAAAATCTGATTCAATCGTCCACTGCACGCTAGTACATGAGTAACAATATATTTTTACTGTCGGTCGTCAGTGTGCATTGCGGTAAAATTATATATTTAGAAAAGCAACATCAAACCATTGGTGTTTTCGACTGATCCGCTAGATATCAATCGTACACGTATGGTAAAGCTCGCGGTGCTCGCTGATTTAGGCAATGCCTACCCCATATTTTGTTTGTTTGTTTGTTGGGGTTTAACGTCCGAGCATCAATATTTCAGCTATATTCAGACGATCCTACCCCATATTAAAAAAAAAACACTTTAAATGTTTCCATGCTTGATAAGTTTATTTACCTTATTGTCTAGTTGAATTTCTCACAAAGTCAAAAAAAGATCATCTCAATGTTTTACTTTCGATATTACATGTAATTTTAATACGTCACAGGTATTCACTAATTGTGTTCACGTTATTTACCACCCTTCACACTCAGTTTATGCATATTGTTAATATGAAACACGACTATAAATAATTACTTACTAGGGCGATAGGGCGAGGGTCACCGTGATACGTGTACCATCAGTGCGAGACTGATAAAGGACATTACATAGAGGGGGGGTCAAAATTTTTGCTTCGCAAGTGCAATATTTTTATTTATATTTAAGCAGCAAGCTAAATATGTTTAACATCTCCAGAAGATGGTAAATTTTACATTGAATATTTCGGATAACTGATATCCTTCTTCAACATAAAACTCATATAACTTTATGAGCATAAAACTCACAAAGTTCAAGACAGTTTCAGAAGCTGAATCACGTACGCTGTGGGTGATTGTACCTTTATCAAAGGCACACATAAGCAAATGGTAAGGAGCCTGAATGAAAATAACAAAGGGGGTCTTTTTATCAAAATTAAAGGTAAAAATAAACTGTGAAAAACAATTTAAAAAAGTCAAAATATAGTAGTACGGCGTATTGATGTAGTGCTGCACTAGCCTTAGACCAAGACCTAAAAATGAATTATTTTTTTCTCGTTTATTCCATCTGGAGAAGTTGTTTGTAATTTCTTCACCCAAAAGCTTTCCCGAGATACTCTTTTACATTTTGACCAGTTTTTATTATGTTCTATGATCGTAACAACAATGTTGTGGAGATCCACTTGGGTGTGTCCGGCGGATCTAAGATGGCGACTTAGAGTGAGGTCTGGTTTGCATTTATAGGCACTGCGATGACCATTCATACGCCTGTTGAAAGGTTGTTCTGTTTCGCCAACGTACTGCATACCACATACCTGCATACGTTGGGGAAACGTATATAAACAGAAAAGGGTCGAGTGGTTTTAGGGTCGATTCATATAGGACTGGTTAGTACTATTCTACATTGTTTAGCAAAAAGTTAAAAACGAAAGTAGAGTTCTGAAAAGAGCTGTATGTGCACGGGTAAACGTCATTTAAAGTTAAGTATAGGTTTGCTTGGACAACTATTACTATTTTACATATTTCCAAATAGGATATCAATATCCTTTTGTCCTACTTAACAAACGATGAGAGGGAAATATCACTATCGTTCGAATTGTAGTAAAAAAAAGCGCAAAAAGACAGTTAAATAAAGTTAGGTTTGTCGCAAAAAAGAGAGAGTTAAATGCAGTCATATATTTTGCAAAAAAAAGAGTTAAATATAGTTAGATATATTGTATACATTTAACAATTTTTAACTCCTGTTTTTTTGCTTTTTTCACTGATATTAAAGCAACTATGGTAATTTTAAATACACTCCTTGAGAGTTTAGGTTTCCCACACACACAATACCCAAACGCATGCTAAATGCTCACCAAACACACGATAAACGAACACTTCTAGCATGCGTTTAAACACACGATATACGAATGCTCCAAGTGTGTGTTTAAACGCACCATAGAAGAGCGATGAAAAATAATAATATTGACATAATGAAGACAGAAAAAAATTGATGAAATTATATAAATTAATAATAGCAAAAAATATAAAAATAACAGTTTAATCAAGGAAATAAAGTACAAAAATAAACGAACGCTTCTATCGTGTGTTTAAACGAACGCTTCTATCGTGTGTTTAAACGAACGCTTCTATTGTGCGTTAAACAACGCTTCTATTGTGCGTTTAAACAAACGCTTGTGTTGTGCGTTTAAAGCAACACTCCCAGCGTGCATTTAAACGTATGCTCCTAGGGTGCATTTAAACGAGCGCTTCTATCATGCGATTATCATGCATTTAAATGAACGCAAAACGATGTGTAAACACGCGATGAACGATGCACAAACGCTAAAATGGGAAATGTGAATGTCTCAAGGAGTGAATGATTTACATTATGCCTATGACCGACAAGGTGTGTAGAAAAACAGACCACCAAAAAAATCCAAAAAAAAAAGCAAAAGACATAAAAAGATGCATTTCCCTGGTAGCAGGTTGATCTCTCCCCATATTTTTCGTCTCCAAGTTGTTCTGGTCCCAAGTCGTTCCCAGAAATCTTGATTAAAAACACGTAAATGGAAAACAATAACCCTTTCATGATAAAAAATGACTTAAACTTAAAATTTTCTTTTTGTAATGTAAGAATCATATGTAATTACTGTCAATTGTACCCTTTTAGGTCTTTTACTAATGATTTAATATTATTTTATGAACTTTAATCTTTTCATTTTTTAAATTGTAAAATTTAAGAAAATACATATAGAAAAGGATAAAATAATTTTGTTTTCAATATTTACGTTTAATGTTTTAATTGTATGAATTCCTAATGCATAATGCATTGAGTTTATGATTGAGGACAGGTAGAGTTTTAAAAAGGGGACAAATTCACTTGGGGACAAATCCTCTGGGGATGGATTCACTAGGGGACGGAACGACATGAAATCCATTTACTTAATTTTGGCTTCTGGACTTTATTTCTACCCACCGCATGTTGCTCTGGGCATATTCTCATTCTGTGAGGAGAATGTGTGAGAATTTCTTCTTGGAAAGTTTAATATATCTCTACACAGGCAATAATTTCCAAAGTATTATTAAATAAATAAATAAATATAAAATTGTATCCATCGACGTATTAATCAAAAGACAAAAACACTGCCTCTGCACTTGCGCAATCGTCTACTTCCATGTCAACAAATTCCAACCTCTGTCAGAATATTTTTTAGCCATATTCATAGTTCTGGTCTTACATATTGCTGATGCTCTGTCCATATTGTTTAAAGTTGACCATTGGTGTTGGTTGGTTGAAAACGATGCAGAGCTGTCAAGGTAGACTCATGGAGTGAGAGGGGGCTTTGGAGCTCCCAAGATGCTATAGATTTTTCAATTTTCAAAATATTTTGATGTGTTTTTTGCTCATTCCCCATTGCTTGTTCATGACAAGGCAGGTCAAGAAGATTATACCATTTGAAACTGGTTTTGTTAAAGTATAGGAGGTACCAGTTGTGAAATAACATTCAGAATAAGCAACCTTTGACTCAGGTTTCAAACAGGGAAACATCCATTTTTTATTTTTGAATATTAAAAATCTGAAAAATTTAATAAGTGTTACAGTAAAGATAGTGAGCCTGAGGGTGTGATTTTGTGCTTGAAGACATAACTCTGACAGATTTGTTTTATGTTGCAGTGTTTTTATAATTCAGTACATAATGGCTGATGTCAATCAGTCTAATGAAAGAATCTTTAAAAAAAAAAAAAAAACAAGCATTTAATAGAATTTAACTATATAACTCCAGTAAAAGATTATGAATGTCTATGATTTTGTCCACAAAATTCCATACCACAATAGTCAGACAGGGGCAGATGCAAACACTTTGAAAAGAATGGTGCCAGCCAGGGTCCCTTAGAAAAGGGTGGGGTGCTGGGACATTATTTAATTTTTTTTTGTCAATTTAAGTTTTGTTACTTTGTATGTAATATTTTGGTTACTCTATGTTCTTTGTTGTGTTAGTCTGTTTTCCATGTCTGGTCATTATCCCTGGATTACATTCTTTTGATTTCCACTGGAATCTTGGTTCCCTTTATTACTCTTTTACACATGACAATGACAAATTTTCTAATAAAAGGTGGGGGTGCTGACCCCCCCCTTTTTTGGATCAGCAACTGAAACTGGTATTGATTTTGGAGGTTGATACTTAGGCATTTTAGAAATTAGAGGCTAGAATTGGGGGCCAGAAACATGCATTTTTCTGATGTCCAGACAATGACAATTAGTAAATGGATTGCTTTGGAATTGTATACTTGTAGCAGTGTGCCATACCACCAAAGCAAGGCTGGGGTTGATTTTGGGGGTTAAGACTTGAACTTTTCAGAATACGGGGCCAGTAAGGGGTCAGGTACAAGTATTTTCCTTATGTTCATACATAACTTGAGTAAAAATAAATGGCTCTCATATAAATGTTACTACAAGGTGCCATATCACCAAAGGAAGACAGGGATTGGATTTTTGGGTTGTGACTTTAGCCATGTATAAATAAGGTGTCACGCAGGAGCCAGAAACAAGTTTACATAAATATATATATTTCAGGGTAATAACTTAAGTAGAAAGAAAGGGTTGAATTAATTTTGGATGTTACAAGTACAACTGTTAAAGGAGTAAGTGGCCAAAAAGTGTTCACTTCAGTTCTAGTCAAATTCTTATCATGTGTCAAATATCTAATAATTATCACGTTTCAAAGCTGTATCAAGTTTGAGTGTTTTGTCCATACTTGCCCTAACTGTTATGGTTCATAGTTTGACCTCTGTGTTGGTATTAAGCTGTGCCTTGTGAAGCATTTTATTTATGTTATTAGATTTATATTTAGTAAAAGTGACCTTGACCTTTGATCTGCTCATTCCAAAATCATGTGTCATGTTTCATTTTCAGTGAGTATTGATATGATTGAGTTTCATTAAATTAAATTAAGTTTTTAAGAAAACTATTTTCTGCAAGACTGATGTGTTTAATACTCGAGGCTCTAGCCTTTGTCACCTTAAAATGGGCAATTTGAATATTTTAAATTTTTGGCAATAATCTGTTGCAGTACAAGTTTAAATGAACTTCCTAAATTGGCTTCAATAAAAATATAGATTAAGGCCTGTTTTTGACCATTTGAGGCCATAACCACTTTAGTATTGGGTTTTTGGTCATCCTTCAGGACATGTAGGTTCAAATTAACTTGTGTCACTGGTTCATCATGGGAACTTCCCAACTGTTGCCAACCACTACACAAAATATAGTCCATATTTAATTCCTTTTATATAAAATCAATATCTCTTTCAAATTCAGTAAACATGTTTCAGTTAATTACTCACCTTAATAGTTGCTGCCAATAAAATTAAGATCTAGTCCTCAAACCAAGTGAAAATTTGAAGGACTCATTTCATGCCTTGAAAGATGTTAAATAATAAAACCTTGCATTAAGGAAATTTAGCTCACTGTGTTGATTGTTTATTGTTACATATTTAAGGTACTTTTGTGCTTACCAGGTCCTTACATGTATTGTTCTTGTTTTTTTCAGCAAGGGAATATATAATTGCATGATAACTACTGGTTAGAAGGGTGAATGCAATAACATATGATAATTGAAATCATTGTGAATAGGTCTAGTACAATGTTCGTTTGTCTTTTTCTGTTCTAATTGGTTGATTTAGAAATTATCAAAGTACTCAAAAATACAAAAATAACAAATGGCAATCTTATATACACGTAAATACCACAAATTTCATTATGATGTACATCTGTTTTATTGAGTAGCCTCTCATCATCAGCATTAAAATGATGACTAAATTTTGCATGTTTTAAATAGTCACTCTTAGGGTTCAATTTCTGTCATAGGAGTCAGTCAAAATAACCAACTTTGAAAATATTCAGGCCACTTGACTGATTCACAGTGCATGAGGAGTCTACCAATCCACAATTAAAACAGTAATGTCAAATTTTATACAGCAAAATCTTTGAAATGAAACCCTGAAAAACTGAAAACCTTTGAAACAAAACCCTGAATAAACTGAAAAAAAATGCATTAACCAAACTGGTAAGTTTTGAAACCAGACCCTGAATAAACTGAAAACCTGCATAAACTAAACCTTGAATAAACAGAAAACCTGTATAATGCAAACCTTGAATAAACTGAAAACCCTTAAAAACCCTGAACAAACTAAAAACATGTCTGAACCAGATTCTTTGGAGTTCTTTCATTTCAGTTTAAATGTACAGTATTTTGTAGTGTAACACTGACATTATTTTTTATATCTCTTTGTAGTTGAAATTAAAGATGTCATCATATAACTTAAGGGGGAAGAAATCCCCACAAAAATCTCCAGAGAAGTTTGAGTCACCAAGACAAAGAAAAAAACTGAAGAATGTTGAAAACAAAAATTGCAATACTGAAGATGAAGATGACTCTGTTGATACTTCATTTGAAGAAATTGGTTCAAAGTCTGGTAATGATACCACGAATACTTCTAAAGAAGATGAAGATCAATATTGTTCTGATAAACATCAGAAAAGAAATGATAATAACAATCCTAAGCCAACTTCTAGTGCATCATGGATTACAAATTTTCTTTTTTTAATGGTGTTATTTGCTCTCATGGCAACCATTGTACATTTAGCTATAGAAAAGCAAAGTAGTCTTTCAGAAAATAAACCTGATCTCATAAAACAATTTAATGAGCAGATGAAAACCCTTAAGAAAATGTTCCCAACTCAGACTTCAAGATTTTGGAAGGTTTTGAAAGTCAGTTTGAGACGCATTATAGTCGAAAATCAACCAGAATATCCTTCTGTTCTACTGCTAGTAGTACCCTCAGGGTCAAAGTCATCAGAAACTGGTACATGTGTAGCCAAACATCTTACTAGGACCATAAACACACTTTTTAATGTAACATCTGCAAAGGTAATCAACATTCTAAAGGACATCACCCATAGCAACCCTGATGCTGAGAAGAAAGACTTGGATGATCAAATACGTGAGAGTTTTGAAAAACAGCAGCTCCATAGTATTGCATTTGACCATTTTGAACAGCTTTCACCAAGAGCCTCACTTCTGTTCCATGGATACTGTGATGGTGATAACGCTCCATTTAAAAATGTTGCCATTGTTTTTGTTCTTCATACAGACTATGACAAAAATGTTTTAGAAAGTGACAGAAATGGCCAATTTATTGATAGTCACTTACAAGATTTGTGGTCAAGGACGAGTAATCCACTTGATCTGGATAAAATTGATCCTTTAATTGCTAGAGTAGCTAATAATCCCGCTATTGTAACTGATGAAAAAGATTTAAAGTGCAAGTAAATAAAGATATCAGTGTTCATGTGTAAACAAGACATCATTTCAAACATTCGTTTGAGAAAACTCATGATACATTCTGATATGTATTGTTTTACCATGGGCTGGCCACTATTGTCGCTATTTGACCCCTCATTGTCACATGGGGTAAAACAATGCAACCTAAATGGCCAGCCTGTGGTAAAACAATGCTAAAATGGAGTTTTTGTGATTTATATTTCCTAATAAAACTACAATATTCAGACCTTTTTGAACTGATTTTTAGGTGTCTTGAATGGTGTTATATGTTTTCTGCAATGGCCAGATTTTAAAGGGGGAGGGTTGTGATCGCGCCAAAGTACTTTAAAGTTGCATTAGCTGTCAAATTCGCAATTTTTTTTTCTGTTGAAATATACCTGAATTTTGAATTATTTCTACAAATTTGTACTTTTCCTGTATAATTTCATTTAGTATACACACATAAAATGCATTAATTACATGAAATAGGTGGCTATATATTCATTGTCTTGCAAGACCTAGATAAATTCGTATGCATGTGACTTCTGGTGACCTTAATCCGCGCATGTGCTGTAAGGGTCATTTCTTAAATAACAAATCTGATTGCAAAGCGAAAGTGGTTATTCAACGGCAAGGAAGACCGACGGACTCAAGCGGTAAAATAAAAAAGTTCGAATATAACGCAAGGATCCTTTTGAAATTTACGTATTGTGATATAGCGTGGCTCAAATATCGTCATTATTTATTTGGAAACTAATCAAGGAATAGATGAAATGAAAACAAAACACGTGCTTACCTGAGTATCCGTTATTGTTATTTTTTTTTACCAAGGTTAAAGTATTTTTAACCCACGTGTATGTCCTGTCGGCAGTCTTCGGAAGTAATGGCGAAATATAATTAGATTAGAGCTATCGATCTTCTTTGATTAAAAAAACGTTATTTTCACAATATTCTGCAGGTATTATCGACATTGATTGCTTCAATTGCAATACTACAAACTTATTTTATTGATCAGCAAAATTCAGTAGAATCAAAACTGAACAAATTTGACAGCTAATGCAGTTTAACCCTGCCAGTTTTTTTTTGCGCTTGTGCAAAATTATTGGCCTCTGCATGTCTTGTTTTGTTTTGTTAACATCTTTAGTTTAATTTTATATATATATATATGGGGATAACTCTTTCGCTGTACTTGTGTACATGTATAATGATGTTTTTTGGGCCAGTTGCACCCTGCCCTGTGGTGTGAGGGTTCCTCGTCGTTCATTGAAGATTAATAGGTGACTGGGCTGACATTTTCATCCAGGTGGGGTTGTTGTCCTCTTTACATATTCACCATACCTATTCTTGTTATATTCTGTCCCTTAAAAGTTGGAAGTAAATATTCTGGCCTGTGCCTCCCATAAAAGAAACAAATGTTCTTACCTCAGTCCTGATACTTTGTGTAGTGTAATGGTTATAAATAATCTTGCCCAGATGTAGTTAAAAATAAATTTTCTGATGCACAGAATTTCAAAAAAATAAATATTCGGACCCCACAAAATTTACCAGGCCCCTCAGAATAAAATTGTTGTCCTCTAACATGGAATTCAATTTGGAATTTAATGATACAGTCTATGTATTTATAAGCACAAAATAATTTTTTGGGGTGGGATTAGGATCAAATGGGTTTTTTTTCTTCATCTAACATCTTTATTTGCTTCTGTAAGTTTTCTTAAGTTTTAGTGCCAATTGCTTGGTCTCAGTTGATCATAATAAAGTGCTAAAATTTCAAACAAAAATCCAGAATGAAAGCATGGTTAAAAGGTTTGGTCCTAGCCTTCATTGTAATTTACAGATAGAATACTGGTAACCCCTGAATTTCTATATAGTATCTTGCATGCAAAAATTATACTATCGCATTTGTATCGGACCCTATTGGAAATTCTTTTCAGATAGCATCCTGGTAAAAAATGAACTAACATTAGGGCAATATGATGTATATTGCCCAGGGAAGATCACTGCATTGTTCCATTTAAAATTTCGTTATCATAACATTTTTGCATACAATATATTTATTGTATATCCGTCATTTTTTACTACATATATTAGGTATACATAATTTCTAGTTTGTGTAACTGACTAGTTAGAACTCTGAAACATTTTACCTGGAACGTCTGAAACATTGCACTGTTAGTTTTGTAGACGTAGAGGATGTTGCCCGCTCATTTAGGGATCATTGATCATCATCACTTTTTAACATATATCTTTTATGGGTACCGGTATATAAGATGCCGTGAGCTAGTCAGTACAATTCATAATTCTTACATCTTTAACCTGGCAAAAGGCTGCAAGATTTGTCTCGTGTTATACTTGAGTGATGTTTGTCAGATTTGGTAGGATGTGTTGAAGATGTTGAATGGCCTTTGAGTTGTAAGATAAAAACCATCAAATGCTAAGGGCGGATTTAAAGTTTAGAAAGGGAGAGGGTGGTCTATTGGGTGCCTGTGAAAAGGAGAGGGTTCCAGGCTATGATTTACCCATTATTGCCAAATATTTTGCACAAGAACAACAATTTTCCAACTGAAGAATGGGGAGGTTTCAACTCCCAAGAAATCCTAGGTGTAGTCAAACTTCTATTTTAATTAACAGTTTTGGAACCAATGTTATTTGTTCATTAAGAGGGGTTGATGCAACAAATGCATACTAAAAATACAACTAGACACGGTTATTGATCAGCATTTGGGTTTGAACAATGGACTATCGACTTTGGTCCCTCTAAGTTCACATTGGAAACTAACTGCAAAGAAACCTCAACAGAAATGTGCATGAATTTCCATTAAAAGTCTCCTAGACGTATATAAATAGGTTTAATAATAATATTTGTGTCTGTTTAAAAAATCAATTGTGAATATACGGTTTTCTTTTATGTAATGCAAATTTATAATAAATTGCGAGTTCAATGATGGATCTCATAAGATTACTTACAACACAAGGAAATTTGGGTTTGATTGACTGGAATTGGGTCAGAAACGAGCATTTTCTTGGTTTCTTTACAAAAACTGTAATAAATGTGTACGGATCTATTATAAAATTACACCATACACCAAAAATTTCATGCCACAAGGTTTTGTTGGATTTAATGGTTATGGCCGTATCATTTTAAAAATATAGGACAAAACGGGATAAGTATTAATTTATTATATATGTATAAACATTTCCCACAACTTAATATAGCCTAATTGCCAATTTAATTCTTTCACTAATTCATTTGGTCAGAATACTTAATCAAACTGTAGTCACGATCAAAGTTAAGAGCTGTGTCAAGTTTGAATTATTCACTGAAAGTTTGATTTTGTGGTAACACACCGCCCACAAAAAACACGAATAAAAGTACCCCACGAATAATGAAACCACAATATACATATTGAAAGTGTATCCACACTTGTCCGAACTGTTCAGGGTTCGACTTCTGCGGTCGTATCAAACTCTGTCTTGCTAAGCATTTTATTTGTTTACTATAGACTGCTGCTATACTAAAAAGCTCTGGAAAGGTGAACAGTTACTGCTTCTAACAAAACAGTCAAAAGCCAGTGAAGGAGAAAGAACTTACGTCGTGCTTAATAGTTGTTAATTAGGCCATTGGTGACAAATACAGAATTAACGAAGCGCCGACCCCAAGCATTAGATTATATACTTGTAGTTCTGACCTTGATACACTCGGTAGTACCACTATATGTATGTTAGACAATATATTGTCATATATTGTAGGGTTCATTTAGGGATTATGACTGGGACCATTTGGGTGTTAGGGGGACAAAATTGGGCCAGAAACATGCATTTGCATGAGGTTCAAACAACAACTTTATAAGTAAATGGATCTATTTGGAATTTTTGAGAAACCGATTCGTCATACCACAAATGATAGGCTGGGATTCATTTAAGGTTGTGACGATTCATTTTTAGGGGATTTTGATTCTGGTCGACCTCGTATTCTGTGTCAAAAAGTTCTTAAATGGCAATCCAAATTCAGATTGTATAAATCTTGAATGGTGTATCCATTCTTCGACTGTTCTGGATTCAAAGCATTTTGCAGAACGGAGTTGTTCACATCCTTGAGGTCGATGAGAGATCGATGGTAAAAGAAATCTTGTGATAAAACTACGACAAACGCGATGATTTTTCATTTCGTATTGTCAACTTTCCTTTCATCTGTGACAACATCCCATCAGCACCTACGTATTTATTTTTTATATCCCAACTGGTACGTTATGCCAGATTTAGAGCTTGCTTTTATTACGTGTATTTTTGCCCGAATTTTCGGCATTACGGTCTTCGTCAGGGGCAAAAACACGAAGGCCGGAAGGCCGAAACTTCGAGTTTACATTTATCACTTTGTTTTTACGTTTTATTCATATTTCATTTGTATTTAGTTCCTATTTTATCGTTTTAAAACGTTATCGTTTACAAATAATTATTCTTGTTTATAAAAAGGCAGAGGACGCGGGCTTACCTTAATCAGTCGATAAACCAATCAAATTTTTTAAGGCAACATGAATTATAATTATAATATAAAACAGATATCAGCAATTTAAAAACTGTCTATATGCAATATTATCCTATATAAAATATATACATGTAAAAGTAACTATTCAAAAGTGAATCGGTTGCCTGGGATAACACATAAAGCTATATATGATTAAACGTAATTCCAATGGGTTGGGGGTGTTCCCCTATCTTTAATCAAAGTACTTATGTACTGAATCAATTTATATCGATCGTTTGAACTTTTACGCCTCAAATAATCGTCAAAGTGCAAAAATATGGGATAATAGGGAAATACGGGGATCGAATTCAAACGTATCTTAACAAAAGCTTATTGTTATAAATATGGTTAAAATTGAACTCTGTTTTACTTTTAAGTTCACCATTCTGATTACGAAGGACATTTAAAGAAAGTACACACACCAAAATTCATGATGCATTGTAGCGCCATTGGAACACCTAGACGAAGGATTACAAAACTCTCCAATATAGTGCATAATTGAACTACAAACTATTAGTTCACCATTCCTTGTTTTTTTAAATATTCTGGTCGAAATTCAATTTATCGACCTCCAGTCCGAAACTGTCTATTAAATTATTCAAACTTAACCCACAATCATTGAAATAAATCATATCAGTGCCGTAGCCAGAAATTTTGAAAGGCGGTGCACTTGTATACAGTTTCATCTTTCAAAGGGGCATGCGCATCCAATTTTAGTTGATTTTGCTCTAGGAGTATTAAATATTTTAAGCAATAAGATGGTGCACTTGCACCCATGACACCCCCTATGGCTATGGCAGTGCATATTTTTAGATATATGTTCCTCTAAACTAGCTACATTTCTCAGTTGATAAGCTTCACATCTCAAGTGCTACAAGTTATTCCATAGAAACCAACGTATCATGTAAAAGAGCTTAGTTTCTGGGAACCTAGTTCCGGAGACACGTACATTGACATAAATGATAAAGTCTCAGAATAATTGCAAGGCCTTGAAGCATCTACAGCTCTATTATAATTACAATTAGGTCGCTCTTTGGTTGCCTTGTTATTAGGTTGGCTAATTAATACGAGTATTGTTTCAATTCTATGTTTAATAAAGCTACTTCTACATGATACACAAACATATTGAATTCAATTCACACAGGTCACATACGCGGCAGCAGTGCGCTGGCTGATTACTATTTTTAGCGTAGACTGATAAACTGATTTACAGTAGAATCTTCATTATGGCCAAAGAGAATGATTATTGCATAAAGCAATAACACCAGACCAATAATGCATTATCGAAATTCCAATGCCATCGTCTATGCAAAGTTTTATTTTTATTTGTCACCTCCAGGCTTCGAATGTCACGAGGCGGTAACCATTATAAAATATACGATACAGTGGGTGATACATCTGAATGGTTTCAGGGGTCATGCTATTCTTTTGTAAAATGTAAAATGGCCAAAAGATGAGCGGTAAATAATTGCCTGAAACGCCCTTTTTAATGCAAGTTTCTTGATCGGAACTACTGCCAGTTTTACCCAGCAGGGCCCGCATGAAATATCTGGAGACAGCTCTTCAAATTGGTACTCAGCTTTCCGCTATATAATACAATTATATAATTGATCACAATTGATAAAATATCCAACCATAAATTTCAATAAATACTATCCTAAAAATAAAAATTAAAAACAAAAATGAATAAAATTCAAATTACACTCTGACTAATATTAAATAAATTCATCAGCCTCATTGTTACGTGCAATTGCAAGTGTTGTTTTACTGCTGTTTTGTATGAGAATTTCTCAGAAATATTTTCAATAGAAATTAGCAGAAAATTCTAACCTTACCGGTGCACCTGGTCCATGCTCCCAGTTTTTGGTTGATTCCGAGATTCTCGTGCATTTGCTTTTGCTTCTTAGAACTGTTATTGTTGGTTATTTCATGTTCGCTGTTGCATATGTCTGCTTTCCCTGTCTGGTCCCTATCCTTGGATTATATTCTTTTGATTTACGAGCGAATTTGTGTTCCCTTGATTTCTCTTTCGTAAACCATATGGGCAATAAATACTATAATGATATTTCCCTTTTCACAATCTTAATACAGAGTATCAATCGCTCTTAATATTGTTCTGTCAGGTTACCTGACATATCAAAGTACAATATTTAAATCAAGTCGCTAATCGTCAAATAGTCTAAGCCACTGATTTTGCTTACTTTCAACATCTGAAATGGCGCGAGTGCGATATACTCTAAAATCGTTTTGTTTTTTTTTGTTTGTTTGTTTGTTGGGGTTTAACGCCCGAGCAACAATATTTCAGCTATATTCAGGTGATGAACATGAAGTGGATGATATAATGAACATGAAATGATGATGAAATGAAAAATGGGATGGGACACAAGGATAATGGGGTCGACAAATTTTGATTGCCACTGGAAAGAGGGAGAGGTGGGTAGGGTCGGGCAATTTAGCCTCTTGTGGCGGAGCCCTATGGTTCCTACTCCGGGAGAATACCACAGTAGGGTTTATTAACGTGCGAGGAACGTGGCATCTTTCCCAACACGGTGCATCACGATGGTTTGCGGTCAGGTTTTCCGTATTGTAGCCTGACAACCCCAGCATGTAACACACCAGGGGTACCCCATTCCACCACCTGGGGCACACATCCCAATTGCTCTGTGAGCAGAGCGCCCTAGCCCCCGGCTAAGGTTCTGAGCACTATTTAGTCGCCTTTTACGACAAGCTTAGCGCCGCTGCAGGCCTATTCTTTTTGACACCCGGACCTTGGGTGACAATACCTATTTGTACACAGAATATTATTTCATACTACAGTATTAAATAATATCCAGAAAATAGTTCACATAGTGTGAACAGAATTCATAATTGTAGACAGGATATCATTTCATACTATTAAATAATATATCATGAATATATTTCACATATGAAGGGTGAACATAATTCATACCCTTGATGAAATGGATAATATTTATCAATTAAATAATATCCCGGATGAAAAACAATGTGTGTAAAACATCGCATTAAATATCATCCAGGATACTTATTAATACAATGTATGTGAAAGCATCCTGTATGAAAATTAACATCTAAAAACATCCTGGATAAGATGTTCAAAAACTATCCATTTGTTATATATATAATTTATTCTGATAAAACCGATATAGTACAAATGTATGCAGAAAACATATTATTACAAATTGCATTGAGTTGTACAGTTGCGGAGTGAAATACAATCATAGTTTTTTTTAGAGGTCAGAGAGAATCCAGAGTGTCATTTATAATTCTAATGAATTTGCACAATTTTCTTAGTTTGGATTGCTGTTTTTGATTCATAACAGCACTAAATTTTAAAATATTACAGTTAGATATGAATGATGATGTTAACACCTATAACACTGTGAACTATTTTTACCCAACAACAAACCATTTAGCCCCATATTTTTTTTTTTTAGTTTTCCTAAAGAAAACCTTTTCAGACACTTGTGTGTTTAATCATCATTAGGTTGAATATGGAAACAATTTAATAGTTTGGGAAAATATTTAATTATTATAAAATATCCTCGGATTAAATTTGATATTATTTTTTTTCCGGTGGAAAGTATTTCACACAGGATACTATTGGATGTTACACAAACCCGATCTGCTGCTTAATGTGGAGTAGTAATATATAGTTATGCAAATAATATGCTAATGTGATACTGAAATTATGTGTGCAGGAAATCGTTAACAATACTAGCGACTTTATATAAAAGAGGGGGGTTTCACTAGTCCGGGTTGTGGGGTCAGAGAAAATTCGGAATATAGACTTTCCTGGACTCGCTGTGTCACACAAAAAGTTCAAAAGCGAGAAACTGTCTATTAATTTAGTCGTTTATGGTTATTATTATATCATTTTATTTATTTAATCATACTTGCTTCGTTCAAAAATTCAAGGTTCGTGTGTGTCTAATGTCATAATAATGGGTTATTTGGTTTATAGCTATATCGTTCCCCTGAACTCTATCTTTTCATCACAGGGTTCTCATTCATAATTTATTCTTCTGCCGGCGTGAAGGTACGCTGATTTCACTTAAGCTTTTACATCAATATGATTTTGTTGCTGGAAAGCGAAACTATTAATTCCTATAACACGAAGGGAAATTGGAGATTGATTTATATTTTCCATAAAATATGCAGTGCATCTCAAAACATGTAGAAAGGACCAGACACATGGTTTACCGTAGACGTAGTCCACATAAGCTTGAAGTTCGCTGATGCATTTTTAAGTCACTAATATTTTTAGAGAGTTTTTGCCCTCGTAATTTCATAACAGTACAATTGTGTATGATTCGTTTAATTATATATTATTAAACCACCTTTTGATCGGTGCCATAGTCGTAGAACCGTCAAATTCTAGCTTCATACGATATCAAAATGTACATGTGTTCTACGTGTGTTTTTACTTGTATGAGGGCGGGAAGTTTACATTAAAAGATGAAATAATTGGTTAGCATTGAATTTCCTGAAATATAGCCGACAAACACCTATTCTCCAAGTTGTTTTGATTAAGAATCATTTGGGTTCCCACTCGTGACTCGATTGTAAATAGAGCATATTGCTACTTCGCTTGAAATTTACTGATCTTAGTGATTGGAGAACTATATTGTGTTACACAATATAGTGTTCAAAAGTAAAGTCTGTACATGTAAAACATTTCAACATAATCTCTGAGTCTAAGGAGCTTCATGTAATGTTAAGTAAATTTTCGAAAAATGAGTACACTTACATGTATTTTGCTAGCAATGTTCAAATGTACCATACAAGTAGTTGTGAAATGGAAAATAACATGAATGCTTATTATCAATTGACCTAAAATCTTCAAGTTTCAGCTCACTAAAACTTGTGACTAAAATTACATACATGCCAACCCTACCGCTTTAGGCGATAGTCTACCGATTTTCTGGTGTTTCTACCGCCTATCAACAACTTCAGAAACTTTTCTACCGATTTCAAAAATGATTACCAATTTTGTTCATCTTTACTCAATTCAACTCTACGTTATGGTCGAGTCCTTAATGTGATGACTTTGCCATTACTTTGGAAGGTTAATAAATGGGAGTGAAACTCATGTCCAATATAGTATATATCCTGACTTTTGCATTGGCTCTTTAAGGTGTCATACCACTATTTCTGGTCTCCGTTACTTTTTATGATAAATTCAGCTTTTCATAAGGCTCAAATTTTTTTTTTACATCAGTACAGATGGTGTTGGAGGGCTATCATGATGATGGTCACCCTTTACCTTAACTCTCATAAAAATATCAACATACCTTATATGCCTTCTAAGCTAAGAAAGAACGGTAAAGTGAAAGTAGACAGGTGCAGAAATCGCTACTTTCGTTTTGAAATTTAGCCATATCAAGGGGCCTAGAGTTTTTGTTTGTAATTGTTTTACCCTACACGAATAAAGAAAATGAAGTTGTTAGTGTTGCTGATTCATTCAGCTTTCAGATGACACCATGTTTGTATACCTCTGCTAAACAATGAGAATGATAGGGTGCAATATTGGGACTACTTTGTGTCATTACGAACTACTTTCTTGTATGTGTAGGCGACTGGTTTCTGAAATAGTGGTACATGTATTACACCTTTAAATACACGTGCACCAATAAAAAAAATTTAAGTGGTGTGCTTTCTTTCAAAAATATGCCCTGCTGGATGCAGCATTTTTCTTCATTGTAAAAAAAATTGGGGAGATGGGCAAATATTATGAACAAATGGTAAGTTTAGTTTTCACTCCCCTTATCAGGTGTCTTTTATCCTCCAAAATGTGCCCAGGATGCAGCATTTTGCTTCCAAGATAAAAAAAAAAAACTTCGTGCATTTAATTACCCTACAAATGTATTATATATGTTAATTCTGTTAGTATTTACATTTAAGTTATTCAATTTCATTTCATCTCCATTTTCAGTGCTGTGAAACATAATGTACAAACTTTACATGTATCTGCAAACATCTAAACACTTGGAGTTGTTTTGTTTTGTTTTTTTTGTTGTTGTTGTAAGAGTACATTGTAAAATGTTTTGGTATTAATTTGAGGAAAATACAAACAAATCATCTTTTTATATATTTAAAACGACCCAAAAACCATAAGTTCAGGTATTCAATGAAAAGTTTATTTTCGTCTAAACACGAAAATTGATTTCCAAGAAATAAAGAAATAAATAAAACCAAAGTAATCAACCAGACTTGATTTTTTTCTGGTTCTTTATTTTGCTTCAAATCCACCCATGTTATTTTCGACCATATTAGTACATGAACATGCTCATGTATAAATATGTTTTATGACCACATTCATTCTTTGTTAAGAATGTACATGTATGCTGTGTCAAATATGTATTCACCATCTTAATTCAAAAAAATGTACTTGGTAGTGCCAATACATGTACTTGCCACAACTGTTCAAGATTTGACCAGTGTGGTTTTATTAGCTGCACCAAATGGAGCATTTTATTCACTTTGTTTTCCTCTTTTGCTCCTTAATTTCTAAGATTTTCCTCAATCATAGTTTCCATTTAATTTGATCATGCAGACAGCCAACTGGACTGCTTGTACAAATGTGAATGAAGTGGGGACTTCTATCTTGAGGTTTCATAACCTTGTGTAGCGGAAAAAAAATACCCTTTCTGAGTTTTAATTGTCTTAACTTTATTTTACCCTTTCTTTTTCAGCTATTTCCTTTCCTGTTTGACATCCACCATCAGGTACTTTTTACTTGTGCACAGTATATTAGTTTTGGATTTGGGTATTAACTTATTTTAAAAATAGGAAACAGGCCTGGTTTACGATATAGTTGTAAGTTGTACAGTACAATGTGTACTGCATAATAATATTGGAATTTAGTGCCTTTACTAATACAGAATGTATTTTAGAAACCATGTGGAAATTCCTTATCAAAATATTTGCATATAAAACTGTAGATTTTCATTAGTTTAAAAACTACATGTATATTTTATCTGCACACATGAATGAGTATACTTGCATTATCCATATTAATGCATTGTCATGACTGTACTACCTCTTCCATTTCCTAGATGGTGACTTTCCCTTGCTTCAGACTAAATACATCCAGCACACAAACAGAACCTATTTTAATATACACACATTTCCTGCCAAAATGATTAACCAGTTGAAAAAGATAAATAACCTTGTGCAAGAAAATGGGATTGAGCCACACTTAAGAAATAGTTGTATACTGTTTTATCTTGTTGATCTTATTGTTTTCTTTTTATTTTACAGCATTCTTTATTTTTTTTTCATTTTATTTTCTCTGTTGTTTTTATTTTATTACATTTTTTTTCCTTACATTTTAATATTTGTTTTTCAATTTTTTGTCTTTTAATTTTTTTTCCTACCATGGCAAATAAAGTGGGACATGGCAGAAGGAGAGCAGAAAATGAAGTGGGAAATGGGAGAAGGAGAACAGCCAAGTTCTCCCCAGGGGCATACAAATCTCATCATCAACTACCTTCCCCAGTCCCTTACAGATGAGGAATTTAGATCTATGTTTCTTAGTATTGGACCAATCAAAAATTCTAAAGTGATCCGAGATAAGCAAACTGGGTACAGTTATGGGTTTGGATTTATTGATTATACAAATCCTGCTGATGCTGCTAGAGCTATTGAGTCACTGAATGGGCTACAGTTGCAGAATAAAAGGATTAAGGTGGCTTACTCAAGACCTGGTGGGGAGGAAATAAAGGGAGCTAATCTCTACATCACAAATGTTCCAAGACATTGGAAAAATGAACAACTGCAAGAATTTTTCAGTCAGTTTGGAAGCATTGTCTCGTGTCGTGTGATCATTGATGACCGTACTGGGTTCTCAAAAGGAATAGGATTCATTTTATTTGACCATAGAGAAGATGCAGAAAAAGCTATTGATGCTATGAATGGTAAAATTCCTGATGGTGGAGAAATGCCTATGCTTGTTAAGAGGGCTGATGACAATGCTAAGAAAGTTCGCCCTCCTCCAGTTCAATTTTTGCCAGCACCACCTATGGCCGGGCGATATCCTCATGGACCTATGCGTAACATGGGTAATAGATTTTCTAGATATAATCCTATGGGTGGTTCCAATTATAGTGGTGGACCACCTATGGGAACTGGTGGGCCTGGAGGTCCATATATTCTCTATGTTTATAATATTGGTGAGAATGCTAATGAACAGATGCTCTATCATATGTTCAGTGCCTACGGAAATGTGCAGAAGGTGAATGTTATCTATGACAGTCAGAGGCAGAAATGTAAAGGATATGGTTTTGTTACCATGACAAACTATGTAGAGGCAGAAAATGCTATAAGTTGTTTAAATGGCTACAGGTTGCAAGGGAGAGAACTCCAAGTGTCATACAAAAAGTAATAGAAATCAGCATTTTCATTCAGCCTAATTGTAGTGTTTATTGTTCAGTATTTTGTTGTTATGTCTTTTTTATTATTGCTAATTTTGTGGATTTACAACCCATTTTTGTCTATGATACATCTAGAAGTAAAATGAAGAATGTGGAAGTGCACGTTTCAGTTATGAAGGTTATTGGAATCACAGTAATAGTTTTTGCCTTTTTAAAATTGTTCACTACTTCAGCCTTCAAATTATATAATTGTTTATAGAATTAAGAACCATATTTTGAGTGGAGTCACCATTTCAAAAACTGTCGGAAAATAACTGAAGAGACGAGAAATTGAAATAATTGGTTGACTGTAGTGTACATCTACATATTAATGAACTCTACAGTGTATAAGTATATATATGTGAAATTCAAAGTCTTCTTTATTAAAAACATACAATGTACTAAAAATTCAATATAGACTTCATGAAATTCAATAATATTATTGTTCCTATCAAGATGAGAAGAACTGACAGTATTTTTAATTATCTTAACAGAAAGTTCAATATCTACTTTGATTCATCCCAAATTAGAAAATTTTACTTTTACTAGTAAACAATTGAATATGTATCTGCACTAGGTGACATTAACATTCACTTTATCTTAGATGTAACATGCCATCATTGTAAAAATTTGGTTGGGGAGGGAGGGGGTGGAAATCCAGAAATAGGGGATGAGAACTGGATGTAGTCTTATCTTTATTGTTATTACAATTAAGAGTGCAATCTTCTTTTGGTCCGCCCTATGGAAAGAGAAAGAACTTTGCTAAAATGAATTATCAAATATACAGGATGTGAAGGGTAAATATGTACATTTAGTAGTAATAATATTTAAAATAATCAGTGTAAGAGGGGCAATATTCAGTTGATTAATTTGTTGTTTAGTGCATTAAAGCATTTTCTCTGCTGTATGTAGACCAAAAAAAAATATTTTCCACGTAAAGAGTAACAGCTAATCCCAACATATATATAGATCAACTCTACATACTTTAGAACTGTGGCTTCAGTGTTCTTTTCCTCAATTGGTGATAAATCTTTAAACAGCAACGAAAAGTTAGATATTGTAATGTGTTTTTTAATCAAAGGACTCAAATACCTTTGAGTAATGGTAATTATATTACAATTAATCGCTGGCATGAAATATACAGATATCCTTCACATGTCTATTTGTGGATGTCACAGTGGTGGTCTTGTTTGCTATTGAAAAAAGCTTAGTACAATAAAAAAAAAGAAGACGAAGATGTTTTTATTCTCATATTGTTATATTGACAACTGTCAGAAATTGGTAGAAAATAAATGCTTTATGGTTTCCATGGGCAGGGTGGGGTGTGTGGTTTAAAGAAAAAAACACTGGCCAAAAGTTAAGTTTTATACATGTTCATATATAAAAGTAGTTATAAGATGGTATTGTAGTCGTCGTTCAGATACATTTGATGTTAAGACAATATCTTTAAGATAAAGTGTATAGATCTCTATGAAATTGTACCTCAAGGTGCTACACCTTTCAGTGGAACCAAGATTCTAGCGGAAATCAAAAGAATGTAATCCAGGGACAAAGACCAGGCATGGAAAACAAACACAACAAAGAACATAAAGTAACTAAAATACATACAAAGTAACAAAAGCAAAAAAAGCAACGCGGACTCCACTAAAAACCGGGAGCATGGATCAGGTGCACTGGTACGGTAAGCGTCCTCTGCTTTTCTTGAAACACCCGCCGAGTTCCTCAGAAAAAGTCAAGTCCGGGGTAGACGAAAAAGAAAAGGAAAACTTAGTTAAACAAATCAGTTTTCGTGGTGCAATTGGATACACCGTTACGATCCACGAGTTCATGATGACCAAAAAATTGCTGTAGTAATGACTTAATCTTGTAGCAACATGACTGTTCCTGAAGCCTAATTGTAAGAAGTCTAGCGATACAAAATGCCTGCGTAGTTACGGCAAGCTCTTGCATAAAGTATGAGTTGTGATATGAGAACTCATACGCAATCGCTGAAGGGATGTTACCACAGATGAAAAAAAAGTTTGACAACTCTAATTGATTTGGGGGAGGGGTGACTTTAACTGGAAACAAAGTGGGGGCAGATGCAAGCATTTTCATGGTGTCAGGACAAGTTGAGTCAAGGTAATTTGATCACATTGATATTATACCACAAGGTGTCATATTACTTAAGGGAATACCGAGATTAATGTTGGGGATTGTGATATGAACGGTATAATATTAAGGGGGCAGAAACCAGTATTTTCCAAATGTCTAGACAACAACTTCGATGTCTTTTAAATTGTGCCATACTGTACCACAAAAACAAAAGCTGGCATTGATTTTAGAGATTTTGACTTGAATCATTCAGATTTGGTGTGTCAGAAACAATTATGTTCGTTATTTCTGGCTCTGAAATTGTATCACAATGTACCACCAAAGGGGCATGCTCCCACTATCAACATGCAGCCCCAGTGGTATATAACCACGAAAAGGGTGATTACAGATTAGAGGGGGGGGGCTCGCTTCAACTCAGTTTTTTTTTTCAAATAAAATCGAAAATCTCACTATTAACTGCTCATCAATTACATAACAAATGATGAATCTAATGAATAAACACGGGTATAACTATCAACTTCTAAGAGAATCGACACAATTCATGCAATGATTTGAACATCAAACTCTACATTTCTACAATCGCTTGGATCGAAGTGAAATTTCTGCGACCTTAACATCGCTAGAAAAATCCTTAAGTACCTTTTTGAGTAAAAATCGGGCAATGGATGGAACTTCATTATTTTCAACTTTGTCTTTTTTAACTTAAATATATTCAATACATCTAATCACGATTGAGCATCTGCGACTTAGATATTTCTTACTGCTTATAGGGAAAAATTCTTGGAAAACTCTAATACCATTTATCCGTAGTGCATTTCAACTACACTTTGCTTATCAATATCTTACAAAGGCTAACTTTACAAACACTTTGGTTATTTCTGGAGGATGTGAGGTATAAATACTTGCAACAAAATCTCGGCGTTTTTTCTGCATATACCACAACTTGTACACATTTTGCCTCATTCTTAGATCGAGAAGTACATAATTGCGATAGCACTGGGAACACAAATTTTCTTGCGCTTTCTATTGTCTGTCTAACAATTTGAAGGTCGCAGTAGTTTCACTTTCGGTCTAACCGATTGTAGATGGAGTTTGAATGTTGAAATCATTGTGTTGATTTAATGGACCTGTAAGTATTAAGGACCAAAGAGACTATTTCAATTCTGATCGAATTCTTATTGCGTATCAAGCTTTAACGTGTGTGTGCTCAGGGTTCGACATCAGCGGTCGTATCAAGATGTGTTTTGTCAAGCATTTAATCTTCATTTGCTCATGGGTGAAATAATTTTCTTGTAATTTCAAACAGAAAAGATATTCCTGTCTCGTAAAGCGTGCGAAAAAGAAAATGTACTGCCTCTTACGAAAAATGTCCTACACAACTGTAGAACTCTCCGTAAAAATATCATCTAAAATTTGCTATGCAGCTTTACTGTACTGAGTTGTACCCTGTGAGCAATCACGCCGACTTCCTTAAATTCGATGACACCCATGGCCTGTGTGGATTAAGGGATACTGTTGAATTCATTTACTTGCTCATGGGTGAAATATTTTTCTTGTAATTTCAAACAGAGAAGATATTCCTGTCTCGTAAAGCGTGCGAAAAAGAAAATGTACCGCCTCGTATGAAAAATGTACTGCCTCGTATGAAAAATGTACCGGCTCAAATGAAAAATGTACTGCCTCATATGAAAACGCTGCCCATGTGGTAATAATTAAATTGTTTTGAAAATGTGGCAAACATCAGATAAAAACAAATGCAGCAATCGCACAACAGTCCAGTGTTAGCATACAACACTTAAAAATAAACAAAAATATACTTCGCGAACCTGAAAAGATACGTTTGCTCCACTTGTCTAGACTATGTTAACCCTTAAATTGGATTATCTTTGTTAGCATTCGAGGATATTACCTTACTGTAGAGCACACTTCTAAATTATACCATTTCGCACCAAGTTTAAGCAAAACCATATAGTCCTTTACTACCACATACGGACGGGCAGACATTTCGAGTACTTCGTAACAACTTTGTGGGTATTTTCAGAAATTAATAAGCTCCGTTAATAGCCTATAAATCAACATTTTGATTCATGTTGAGGTATTTTTTTCAAGTGTACATTTTGTATTCGTAGCATTTTTCACCTAACTTAAAAATTTAAGTATTTATTACTTGGACTCATTTGAACGCGAAGACACTATATAAATGCACTGTATCACACAAAAATTTGTTTATACGATGGTATTTTGAAAAAAAAATACAATTACGGATGATAAAGAATAAATTCTGAAATTCTAAAAATTCCTCATTTTTACGATTTTATAGTAATTGTGATAAAAAAAAGAAAATATAACCTCCTGAATTGATCAGATATGTTGGTACATCAATATTTTTGTTATGAATGCCTAAAATAAGCGTTTAACAGTATCGGCATGCTGTTAATGATAATTCTGTTTGATGCTGAGGCAAGTTCTCTTGGGGTAGGGGTAATATTTTTAATATATACTTTTTTTAAATTGGTTTTCATGTAGAAAAATCATCTATCGAATGATACAAAATTTAGACGTTTTAGTTAAGCAATAACTTGTAGGGTAGAATCTATGCGACTTTTTACGGGAAAATCGAAAATCCCAATTTTGGCATTTTTGGATAAATTCTGAATAAGAAAATCGCAACAAGTCATCAAAAGAACCCCAGAAGTATGTGTTGTAATAATATAAACAGAAAATACCAAATAAGACATTCTTTACACTACATTCTTTACATACACTTAGAAGTCGATGATATAGGAAAACTATTGACCAAACTTTACGACAAACGTGATGACTTTTCATTCAGAATTGTCAACTTTCCTTTCATCTGTGGCAACATCCCTTCGGCTCCTGTGTATGGAGTGTTCATATCACCTCATACGTTATGCAGAGCTTGCCGAAACTTCGCAGACTTTTTGTATCGCGCTAGAACTCTAACAAATAGGCTTCTGGAACAGGGTTATGTTGCTATAAAATTGAAGTCATCACTACAGAAGTTTTATGGTCGTCATCATGAACTCGTGGATCGTTATGGTGTATCCATCAGCACCATGAAAACTAATTTATTCAACAGGTCATAATTTTCCTTTCCTCGTTTGTCTACCCCGGACTTGACTTTTTATGAGCAACTCGGCGGGTGTTTCTAGAAAACGCAGAGGACGCTTACCCTACCGGTGCACCTGGTCCATGCTCCCAGTTTTTAGTTGAGTCCAAGTTGCTCATTAACTTTTGTTACTTTGTATGTATGATTTTAGTTACTTTACGTTCTTTGTTGTGTATGTCTGTTTTCCATGTCTGGTCTTTGTCCCTGGATTACATTCTTTTGATTACCGCTATAATCTTGGTTCCCTTGATTACTCTTTTACAGAAGCATAGCTACTCTAGGGTTTTTGACAATGGTTTATGTCAATATAAGCGATTTTCCGGTGGGGTCGAGTTCGGTAATGTGATCGAGGTATAAAGGTACCTGAAAATCACCAAAAAGTTGGGGGTACACGGTGGAATCCCCCCAGCCCATGGATTATATTTCCCCCAGATTTCATAGAAAACAACTGAAATCAAAGTATTCGTGTACTGAATCAATTTATATAGATTGTGTGAATATTTACGTCTCAAATAATCCGTCAATTTGCTAAGAAGATAATAGGAAAGAACTGGGATTGACCTCAAACTAACCAATATCAAGCTTGTTGTTGTCAAATGTAAACATTGAATGCTTTGATTTAGATTCATTATTCTGATTATGAACAACATTCCATATTTATTAATATCACACAAAAATCAGAGCGCTAGTTTGCGTTATATTAAGGTTCGTTGTCTGTTCGCGAAGGATGATTTAGATGAATAAGCACGGAACTCTCTGACGTCCTGCATAACTTAACTTCAAGCTACTAGTTGGCCTTTTTTCAGTTTCTTAATATTTTGTTCGAAATTCAATTTAGCGAACTCCTCGTCGAAACTGTCTGTCAAATTACTCGAACCACAATCGTTTCGTAAAATAAACCCTGTCCTTAGCATCTAGTTACAATTACTTCGATCTCAGCCCAAGTGCTACAAATAGTCGCATAGACACCCGAGTATTCTGCGCTCAGTTTCTGGGCACCTAGTTCCAGAGATATTAACATAAACGCCAAAGTCTTAGAGTATGATTTTATTAAGGTCTGATGAAGGAATTAATGTCTATAGAACACCTACGGCTCTATTATCATATACAATCCTAGATTCTTAACACATGGCCAAATAACCAAATGGAATGATTGCAATAATACCAGACCGCAGACTGACATCATTCCTGGGAAAATTGCTTTAAATAGCAAAATCAGTCTGCTACAGCTGTCTAAGTCGGGTTGTATTTTTATTTATCATGCACTTAATATGTCAGGGTCTGAAAAATTCCCAACCATGTTATAATTAGAACTGTCAAATTCGCGAAGGGTTAATCTAGGGTTGTAACTTAGTACACGATGTATGGTAGTACGGGACAGTTCATCTACATTCACAATGTTCAGGATTTATGTTATTGTCTTATTACTTTACAGCTAGCATTTAGAATATTTCTGTTGTCACCTCAGTATCAGTTATTAAATCTCGATCATACTTTCAATGATCATTAATTGGTACGGAGAAACGAAAAAAAAAGCAATAAAGCAAAAAAGCAAATTACTAGACACAGTACAGTATATGTACAATATATACCCAATGGGTGAGCTCGATTGAATTTAGAGTCAATGTCCTGAAGCTCATGGCTAAGTGGTAGTCGTTCGTGTTATAACACAAGCGTGTCACATTTGGCAATTAACATCCTGTGTCACCTGTTAATTAAGTAAACGGAAAAAAGTCACAGAAGAAAAGGTCACAATATATATTTTGTGTGGAAATAGTCAATTACATGTAGGAAAAAAGTCACAATATAAAATGCCAGAAAGAAAAAAGTCAAAGGAAATTAAAAAAGTTAAAATTAAACCTTAACTGTCTATGTAAATGGTGAAAACACTGCAAATTTAAAATAAAAAAATATGAAAGATGTAGCAAAAAACAAACAAACACAAATAGAAAAACTTTCTGGCATTTTATATTGTGACTTTTTTCCTATCAAAAGTGACAATTTTCTAGCATTTTATATAGTGATTTTTTTCGTACATATAACTGAGCATTACCCTACATTTTGTATGTAAATTGTACATTTTGACTTTATTTCCTGTGACTTTTTCCTGTGCCTTTTTATCGGTGACTTTTTTCCTACATTCTTTAATTAGTAAATGAGTGTATTACTAAGTGTTATCACGTAATTCATCTCTCAAGAAGAAATGAAAAAAAATAAAAAGGTGATTTTGATACAATAAATTTCTACACTGAGAAGCATAAAAAGAATTCATTGAAGGCTGATTTTAAAGTTTTATAATTTTCTGTAACTGAAGAGTCGGATCTTCTATGTACGCATATATCATATATACAGATTAAAACATACTACATGTACATGTGTCCATGTCGTTATCAAAATATTTATAAGTATAAGTAGATTCTATAAAATGCAATCATGCCAGTGTATTGAAATTGTTTGGGATTACAACAATCTTTTTATAGGGTGAATCAGATCTACTTAAAGTTTACTTGGTGTGTATAGACTTGGCTATGTTCGACCCACAAACACTTCATAAGATATTATGAACAGCCTCTTTGTTCCTGTGCTAGCAATGCTACCTATACCATGGAATATTAAAAAAATAGTAACTGTTCGTACGTTAAGCACATACAGCATTTATAGATGTTATAAAGTCCCGATGGCGGTTCAGGGTCAGAATTAAGTGTTCAAGTTGATCAATTAGTGTCCTAATAGACCATTGCTCTTGTGTGCTAAACCATGTCAAAGTGCTGGGCTAGTATACATCATGGTCTACTAAAGTGACGAATTTATGTTCTCGGCTAAAAACACGAAATGTCTCCCTAGTCCTTTAAAATACAATATACATTTATTTTAGTTTTTTGTTTCCATACTTATATATTTTCCGATATATTTGAAAACGATATGGCAGTCAATCTTATTGATCAATTTTCTCAAAACCCTCCTCATCATGTGCACCCAAAACGAATTATATGTTATTGATTTTAAGCACATAAATATATCAATATATTTTCAGCCATAGAAACTCAAAACCCGAAAAATATATTATGGAAACAACTTAAATGCATCATATTATTGATATTTTACACAAAAAAGTAAAATAAATATATATGTAAAGCAAAATATATGTTTAGTCTTGCGTTTGGTTTTCGTTTCTACTATTTTGGTCTTCATTTCGCAATATGATGTTTTCAGCCATAGAAACCGCAAACCCGAATTTTTTGTCAAAGAAACAACTTAAATGCATCATATTATCGATATTTTACACACAAAGTTAAAAAACCGTATCTTTATAGCTAATTTTATGTTTGGACTTCTTTGGTCTTCTTTAGACTTCATTTCTTCCCACCGAATTCGGACTATCGGGTCGTTTGGTGGTACTTTTTGTTATGTGTTAATTTGAAAAGAAGTCTGTCGGGGTGAGGCATTAGTCTATGGGATAACAGGAAAAGGGTATGATTTTATTTGGCCTAAACACAGATCGGTCGGAATCGGCCGAGTTACGAAAGGCCGTACGTGGTCATCAATGAAAAAAAACTTAGGTATGATCAATATTCATATCTATACCGGAAGTGAGGACCGGCACAATCTTCCTTTTATTCGTTGAAAATCACGCAGCAAGCCTGGAAAAAGACTTTGTAAGAATGATTTATTAATAAGCAACGACTATAAGCATAAAGCATTTAAACAACAAACAAACAAAATATTTTATTGCCAATTAAAGGCGCCCATGAAGGCAGAGCAATCATCAAGAATTTCATACATTGAGTTCCATCGTCGATAAAGCATTGTATGATTTATTGATGTGTTTTCTTATATTCTATGAAATAGTTAGAACATTTCAACCGTCCAGGTATGTCAGCGAGACCAGGATAATTCTTGGTCACCGGTGTGTGGCCAGGTCCATGTATCTCGAACACAGGCAGGCATGTTTGTCTAGAAAAAAACCTTGCATCTTGTTATTAAGTTGTTTATATGGTAATGGGGAGTAATTTCTCTGAGAAAAGTGCCAATGGTAGTGATTTAGCTAGCGCTCGTCATTTTCACATTTATGAAAGAATTTTGTAAATGATGAAAATGTTAAAGATCGTTTTAGAAAAGTGTGTAAAAAAATCCATTCAAAAGGTATTTCAGATAAATTTTCGTCACCTTAAAAATGTTGTTAAAAACTGTTAATCGAAAGTTACACAATTTCACCTGGCCTTACTGTCTGACAAGTTTATGTCCCCAAGCTTGGTAATTACCTGGTCAACCAGGTGTGAAATACATTTTATTGTTGTTAACCTGGCATCCCTGATATGTTCATTGATAATAATCCTTGAAAATAACAACAATTCATCAATCGTTTGATCATGAGGACCACCAAAGATGATCAGGATTCTCACTCAACTTCAGCCGGTCGATTTCGACTGCCGAAAAAAGACTCGAGTTGACTTGAGACATTTCTGCTTTTAAGTATGTTTTAAATATAAATTATATATATCCTTATTTTAAGGATTAGTCGTGTTAAACATTTTTGATCTTTAATGGATACCGACCGATTTTACTCTCATATAAAAAAAACCTTCATGAACCTCGCAACATATATACATAGCTATATTTAGAAATTTAAATGCACACAAAAACAATGTCTCCGATGTGTGATTGGTCATCTCATGGATTTCATTTACGGACAGTTAGGAAGTATAAATCAATGATAAATATTTATTTTACGATTCTCTTTTCTTCTTGAAACGAAATCACAATGATTACGAAAGTCTTCAATTCTACTCGTGATCTGGGAACAAAGGTCACTAAAAAATTACCACCCAGCAGTAAGATATCACGCAGCAACCGTTTACAGAGTGCAACATTCTACAGTTTACTATGCCAGTGTGGCCAACCTCCTTTCTATCTGTCTAGTTTCTGCGTTATCTTCTGTTGACTGTGAGGGGATTTAGTAGGTACTATATTTAAGGAACAGACTCAAAGTTTCATCAATCAATTCTCGTCTAAAGATCTGTCTCTATCCTTCTGATTTGAGGTGTTTTATGTTGAAGAGGGCTTTTGAGGTGTGGTGTTTGGCAAAGGACAGGAGGATTTTCTCTTATTAGTTGAGTGTCAGGTCATACCATAATAGTAGCTTATGTCAAATAGTAGATATTTTTAGACTGAATGCATCAAAGCTTTGTAATTATGTAAAAAAATTTCTATTTTACTATTTTTCTAATAGTAACTATTTTATTTCATTAAGTAACACATGTTTTCTTATAGAAAATAATAGTTATTTTGATGTAATATTTATTGTATTTATTGTTATGCCTGTATCTGTAAACTTAAAATGAATATATTAAAGAGTGTTTATGTCTTTAGTTTATAATACTACTGACTATTTACAAAATTCTGCTGCCCATAATATGTCGTTCATGCTCTATGCAAAAGTGACTAAAGACCTCAAAATCCTAGCTAAAACCCTGCAATGGGTGATATTAGATATTTCTGAAATAAAGAATCATAACTGAAACTTTTTGTATTTACTGCAGATCAAAATGAAATCGAATTGAAAAGAAACAGAATGTCAAATACAAAGCATAATGAAATAACAAAAATTAACCAGGATTTGCACTTTAAGGACAGTTCTGCATTGATATTAAGATAAATTACAATCAAGCTTTTTGCCTATTAAAAATGGAGGAATAATAACTCTCTAAGTATTAAGTAGCACTCCAGCTAAGGATCATGCAAAATGTGATTCATTGGTAAAAATCCTACATATATTTTGTTTGAAATGTCATAGTAAACAGAAATTAACATGTGGTTTTTCATATAAGCCATGCTCGTAGGAGATAAAAAATATATAGAATGCACTATAGATTTCAAAATTAAGGGAAATAACTCTGTAAATGGCACTCAAATACAATAGAATCTATTGGATTTTCAATGTGGATTCTCTCCTAAGAGAAGGCAGATTTGAATGAATAATTACACATTTCATAGTATAGACCCATAAAACAGCTTAATTACAAAAATAAAAATATGTAGCCTTTTTGGGGTGTATCACATTTTTCAGATTTTGCATGATTCTTACAAAGACAGATACTTAAGATTTAATTTGATTGAAAAAACTCTTGGACATGTTTAGCTCTAATACAGTGTTGTTTTTTAGGGGAAACAAATATTTTAAGATAGACATTCTTAAAAGGAAAGCCCACAAAAAATTACAAATAAAAGACCAAATAATGGGACAAAATTTTTGGCATAACAGCCTTTGTTGGATTATTGACCTTCAAACCCGAAAATAGAGGTCAATTTTAAATTAAAGATAATATCTTGTAAAATTGTCAAAAGGAACTGAAAAGGACATTGCATCATGAAATCACAAAAAGTTACATAAAAGAGGTCTATACTACCCTCACAACAGCCAGAAATTTACATTGAATGTATGTATCATAATAATTAGGGTCCTGTGAAGGTCGTTGTGTAGTGATCATATAGTATCATGTTCCATGAATATTGGCCTATGACCTTTATCTTTGACTTCAAATCAAATTCCTGTTTTCCACTGACAAACTTGTGTCTGGGCTGTAACTTTTTCGTCTTTCAATGTGGGCAGAGGATGCAGTTCAGTAGTTCGAATTCCAACCGAATATGTCAACTTAAAACTGACTTCTACATTTATAAGAGCTGAACTGGCCGAAGTATTTAAAAAAAATATATGATAGTTTCTTAGCCATTCATTATGATTACATTTATATTGGGGCAAGATTTGATTTTTATTTATTTAAGAATTGAATGTTTCATTTTTGATGTTTCAGTGGTATGTAAAAGTGTTGACTGTAGCACATTTTCAATGAAGCAGCGTGCTTCAAATCCAAAATGTGCCTCTGGCCAATGCTTTAACAAAATTAAAACAATATAGATATACCGGTACATGTACATTGAAAATAGGCAATACACAGCGATCAACTAAAGTAGTCCACTTAATTGTAGGTGTAACCTATATAAATGTGCATGTAAATAGCTCTTAAGGTGTGTTTCATCAACTCACCATGCTCATGAAACCTCACATGTAAAGTTGATTATCCAATGAGATTACTATATTTTAATGATAAGCATAATAAATGAAATTATTTTAATATCAATGCAGAACTGTTCTGTAAGTGCAAACTGTAGTTAATATATCTTCTTTTATTTCATTTTGCTTTGTTTCTGACATTCTGTTTCAATTTGTGAAGTCTCATTTCATTACAATTCACTTTTTGTTTCAATTTACAGTTAATTGGTACAGCTGCTCATAGAAGATTAGCACATCTCACATGCTCCAATATTTAAGTGCTTGTCTCAAATCTAAAATCTTAAGACTTTCTTATTCCTATGCTCACCATCGTAATTTCTCCAATGTAATGCAGCATCCAAATAATAGAATGTTTAAAAATGGCCCATTTGAAATTACTTTTTCCCAACCTCTGAAATGGGGTGGAGGGGACGTTTGCCTCACCTTAGAATTGGAAAAATACTTTTTTAGCATGAAATCGTACTTTTCCACAAACTCTCCCCCCAAATATTTTTCGCTTCACTCAGGTTTTCATTTTATTTATGCCCATCCTAAACTGAAATATTGCATCAGCCTCTGAAAACCATAAAAATGATCTGACATAAATTGATAGGACATTTACAGAAAACTTATTGATATAGATGTACAAAAATATGTATGTGACATTGTGTACATGCAGATATCAGCCATGTTCAAATTCCAGTAAAGTAAGTTCATTATAGAATATATAACTGGATGATTTTATATCTATTCTAATTCTGTTTTCTTTAATTTTACAGTGAATTTTTAATTTTTTTGCTTGTTTTTTTTCTCTCTATTTTTTCACCATGGGTTTTGAAGAAATCATCAGAGATGGATCTTCCCGCAGACCAACCATCTCCTGGCATGGAGAGCAAACTGATCATCAACTATTTACCACAGTCCCTTTCGGATGATGAATTCCACTCCATGTTTCTCAGCATTGGACCCATCAAAAGTTCCAAAATAGTTCGTGATAAAGCTACGAACTACAGCTATGGATTTGGTTTTGTTGAATACTTCAATTCTGATGATGCTGGCAAAGCTATAACATCCCTTAATGGCTTAAAACTGCAGAATAAAACTCTGAAGGTAGCATTCTCACGACCAAGTGGGGATCAAATCAAAGGAGCCAATTTGTACATTACAAACATTCCAAAACATTGGTCAAATGATGATTTAAAGAATGCTTTTATTAAGTTTGGAAACATTGTGCAAGCTAGATTATTGATAGATCATAATACAAAGTTGTCTAAAGGTGTAGGTTTTGTGTTGTTTGATCAGAAAATTCAGGCTGATGCTGCTATGGCTGCCATGAATGGGCAGATTCCTGAAGGCGGCACTGCAGCACTTGGAATCAAGAAAGCTGATGACAACGCAAAGAAAGTTCGAGCACCACCCCAGCAATTTAACTTGCCTCCTGCAGGTCGCAATACTGCTGGTGGTCCGATCCGAAACAATAGAATGGGTGGTAGTGGTCCGAGGTACAATCCAATGGGTGGTTATGGTCAATATGGTGGATATGGTGGAGGCGGAGGCATGATGGGAAACAGGGGTCCACAACATCAACAACAAGGAGGATTCACATTATTTGTATACAACATTGGAAATGATGCTAATGAGAGACTATTATACCAACTTTTCAATATGTATGGTAATATTGTCAAAGTAAATGTTATTTACGACAACCAGAAACAACAGTGCAAAGGCTATGGTTTTGTTACCATGTCAACGTGGGAGGAAGCAGAGAATGCCATCTACAGCCTGAATGGCTATTGGTATAATGGGAAAGAGCTTCAAGTGTCCCATCACACCAAATAAACTGACCATGCTGACTTTTGTTGTAGATTGTTTGATAATGGGATCATTATTGGTGCATTCATCTTGTACAAAATGTATTTCATTGACATCGCAGCTACATTGTATTTAGAACCAAAAGGATTCACATTATGTACTAGTACATGTATGATGTACACATATATATAATTTTATAGTTTCTCTTTATTTGAAAAAAATTATACAAGTGTACAATATCTGTTCAGTAGAAACATTAAAAGAAAAAGGCTTTTTGTGAAGAATAGGACCAATTTTTGTTTTATCTCCATCGTCAAGAAAATTAAGATATCAATACAGGTTTCTTCATCATTCCATATCACATGATACGAAAAGATATAACTATAATTTTGAAGTATAATTGTTGAGATGCTTAATATGTTTTACCTGTTTTGTGTTGACAAATTTGCAGTGACACCTGTATACACTGATCCAGATGCCACTGAATTACTATGTTTCATTTCCCTCAAAGATCATGTATTTTTTTTTTGGTCTAATTTGATTTTGTAGGTCTGTTAAACCTAAACACCTATTATATTGAGCTGTAGATTGTAATTATAATTGTACAAAGCATAAATTCACATTTTTTTTATTGTTTCGAAATTCAATTGTAAGGAAAAAAAATGAACACATTTGATCAGTAAGTGGCCTTTGATCTCAACTTTTTATTTCATTTATTTATTTAATGTTAAATCATCAATGCAGTTAAATTGTCATTACCTTGGAAGGTATCTATATTCCTATGATTGTAAAACAAATATGATGACCATTTTATTAGGCTTAATTTTACCCTTTACATGTAATGCATACATATATATATCATCAGTTTTAATCATCAATCAATACCCAATCCTTTGGTTTCTTTCCTTGTATCTCAATTTAGCTAGAAATTTCAAGATATCACAGTGAATTTTTTTATTCTCAAACATACATGTACCCTAGAGTTTGGTTTCTTTTGTCTGTTAATAAGAAAAGATGTATCATTTAAAGTACTTGTACCATAGCCTCAGTTAGTAAGTAACATTTGTGACTATTCATTGCCTCTTTATAAGCACCACTTCTTCAATATTTTTCACATATTCAAATTTGACATGGTTTTTTTTAAACTGGCAACATTATTCTCTATAGGGAAGGCTCCTACATTTTGTTCACTTCGTACATGTATAAACTTGTGTAATTTCACTTATTTTTTGTCTTGCCAAAGAATGGATCTTAAAAGATGTAGAAAAGATTCATTTTATTGTTATCAATTTCCTTGTTAGTCCCATTTTGTTGTAGTATTATAATAACATAAAGATTCATTTGTATAAATACCTCATTTTTCATAAGGTCACAGGTATAGTACATGTATGTAAATTAATTTGGTCAAATATGATCATAACAGCCTTGAAATATAAGATGGGTTACTGAGCCATTAACTGTACTTATGTTGTTGATATTTCTATTTGTTATTAAATTTCTGATTTCATGGAAAACATAATTTGTACTTGTCATCGCCTGCAGTTCTTTATTCCTACTGAACTTATCCATAAATGGAAAGATAAAAACAGAAAAAAAAGTTTTGTTGATGAAGCCATGAAGAAGTAGTTAAAGGTCACATAGTAAGAGAAAAGGAAATGTTGCTGTTTTTTTTTCTGTTTCCACATTAATTTGACGTCTTTGATATTCTCCTCTGAAGTAGGCACAATCTAAATATCTTATTGATAGGACAATTCAACATTGATTTACTCTGCTATTGTAATCTGGTTGTACTGTTTTACCTCCTTAAACGATATCAGCTGCTGTTTGGAGTTACATTTGTACATTGTTTCCGTCTTCCGACTTAATTGGGCTATATTTTGGTCTGAAAATTCTAAAATTCGCGAAACCATCATAGAGTTATTGGCCTTTGCACATTAAGTAGTGAAAGTTTAATGGAGAAAATAATGAAAAAGAGTAATCAAGGGAACAAAGATAAATCGTTGCCACATGATATCCAAAACCAATTACCAAGTTCAAGAGAGCTTAAATTTCTGCATTTTTATGCATTTTGGTATTAATCCATGGCAGATGTTGAAAAAAGGAACCATAAAGAATTGAGAAATGTAATAAATCTAAAAGTGTATAGAAGATATTCAGATGTACATACATTAAAGTAGGGTTCTTGGTGTTAGTCTGAGAGTTTACAATGTATAAGGAAAACAAACAGATAAGGCGATACACAACAAATGCACCAGTGTATTTATAACCTAAACTCGAAATAGTAAATATCTCCAAAAGCTCTTCAAGAAAGTGTTAACACACTTTTAAAAAAAACCTGTAGAAGGCCCCTACAACAAAAGTTAACAACAATGACAATACTTCAAAATTAAACTAACAATTAATGAAACGACACTAAAACACATTAATGACCAACATCTGACCTAGGATGGATGCATGGAATGTCTGGTGGTGTAAAACTATTTTTATAAGGCCTCAACTACCTAAAATAAGGTCAAAACTAAACTGAAACAATAAACACATAAAATTCACTCAATAATACATTCAATCTCCTGCATGAAAACCTCTATATACAATATAGACTGAAGGCTAGCTCAGAGCATATTAAAGAGACAAAACCATGAAAACTACCAGTAGAAATAATCAGTCACTATAATTCCAGTGGACTGAATTTTGGAGAAGCAACGTCAAGCGCTGAATAAGCAAGAGCACTGATATTTAGGTCCTTCATTGCCTGAAAATCTGTTATTCCGGCAAAAGAAAGCAGACAGCTAGGCCTACTAAGAATACTACTTACGTATAAGGGACTCAAGTCAAACTGTTACCCTCAAATTCGTATATATGGTAAGCGTGGTCAACGTCGACGTCTAGTCCGTATGTAGACACTAGGTTTGTATGCGTTATCTCGAAAATTGTTTTACAACAGGTTTCAAAACAAGGAAAGTAAGTGTTGGTTTTCCTAACCGTTTTAGAATTAGTGGCCAAAAGCAAGCATTCCAATAAATTTGACTAACTCTAATAAAAGAACATGGGTGTCATTAGATTATGGCAAGCCAAAGTGGACAAAAATCAATATTTTGTAATATTAGAAAATGAATTTTTGATATTACAAAATCATTCTTTTAATATTAGAACAGATTTTTTTAATATTAGAAATTCATTTTGTAATATAAAAATTAATTTTCTAATATTACAAATTCCCGATTTAGTAATATTATAAAATATCACACATTTTGTAAGATTAGATTATGAATTTGTAATATTAGAAAATCAGTCACATTTTTTAATATTACAAAATGATTTTCTAATATTAGAAATTCGCAACCGAATACATCCTCCCAAGTCAGGGTTTTGAGTCCACGCTCGCTCCCCCAAACACCTGACATCACTCATTCATATTTAGCGGGTATGGTCCAGCCAATTCCGATTGGTTACTTTTCCGGGTGAGAAGCACCTGTGAAAATCGATTTAACACAAATGTCGGTGGAAAGGTAAACAATTATACGAGGTAATTGACAATCCGATATAGTAACTGAAAGTTGCATGATGTCACAAATGATGCAATTTGAGCAAAAATGATAACTAGATTCTATGTAGAGTCTTTACTGAAAAAAAAAAACGACGTTATGTGTAGCCACTTTGTAAGTTATATCGAAGTGATTTGATTGGATTTTGCATCTTGTTAAATTTAAGTAACTCACTAGATGGCGCTAGACGATACCCGCTAAATGTGAATGAGTGATGTCAGGGGTTTGAAGGAGCGAGAGTGGACTCAAAACCCTGATTTGGTAGGATGAACTGAATACCACAAAACCATTTTTTAATATTAGAAAATCAATTCTTATATTAAAAAATCGCTTTTCAATATTAGAAATTCAATTGAATTTTTATTATTAAAAAAGTGATTTGTTTTATTAGAAATTTAATTTGTAATATTAGGAAATCATTTTTTAATATTAGAAAACACTTATTTTCCAATATTACAAAGTCCTGATTTAGTAATATTATAATATATCACACATTTTGTAATATTACAAAATGAATTTGTAATATTAGAAAACCAGTCACATTTTTTAATATTACAAAATGATTTTCTAATATTAAAAAATCGTCATTGAATACGACAAATCCATTTCATAATATTGGAAAATCAATTTCTAATATTCAAAAATAGTTTTTTAATATTAAAGTGTTTTGTGATATAACAAATCTAATTTGTAATATTAGAAAATGCTCATTTTTGTCCACTTTGGCTTGCCATATAAGATATAGTTTCACATTAATTATACATTTGTACTGTCATGAATCAAAGGTCAGACTGGAATTGATTTATCAGATGGAATACTTCAGGAATTTATCTTTCACTGTTCACACAGCCAACCAAAGAAACTTATGTTTAAAGATGAGCGATTCAGGCTCCTTTGAGCCTCTAGTTACGGGTAATAGTCCATCCGCGGCAATAAACTTTGACTTTAAAGTAAATGAGCCACTCTATAATAAACCAATGACCGGGTTTATCGGAAGGATAAGCATAGTACGTCCTCTGTCTTTCTAGCATCCTCCCAAGTCAGGATATTGAGTCCACCTTCGCTCCCTCAAACCCTATGACATCACTCGTTCATATTCAGCGGGTATCGTCCAGCCAATTCCGATTGGTTACTTTGCAGGGTAAGAAGCACCAATGAAAATCGATTTCACATATAGCGCCAATGGAAAGGTAAACTATAACACTAGGTAACGGACGATTTGATATAGTAACTGATAGTTGTAAGATGTTACAAATGGTTCAATATGGGCAAAAATGATAACTGTTGATTATGTTTAGAGTCTTTACCGAAAAAATAGACGTTATGTGCAGCCATTTGGTAACTGATATCGGTGAGTTTCTATTACCAGTGATTTAATTGGATGCTGGATCCGGCTTAAATTTTGAAACTCACTAGATAGCGCTGCACTCTTCACGTTGACGTATTTCGAAACAGTTAGAATGAAGAAACAATCTCGGACCCTCGTTGAAGTAGACCAGAGCGTCAACAGAGCAGCCCATCCGCTAGTAGGACATACTCTGAATTTTTCGGTCAGGTATCCCGAGGACTGGACTCCGCTACCTCCAACTACTAACAGACAACTACTGACACAATTCCCGCAAGGGTCGGTCGTGCGAAATCCGCAAGGATAGTCAAGACCGTAAAAAACACCAATTGGTCAAATGGCGCTGGACGATATCCGCTAAATTTGAATGAATGATGGGAGGGAGCGAAGGTGGATTCAAAACCCTGACGGGAGAATGTCTTTCTAGAGAAAATCGAATAGTTGGTGATATCATTATCGCGGATTGACGATTACAAAGACAACACACAGCTTTAAGTCAACATGAACGTTGTGATGAAGGCAAAAATATCGCGTCTGTTCGCATTTTGAAAATGAAAAAAAATCTTCGATTCATAGCTCGGGGAATAAGATATATAAGCCTGCCCGGTAAAAAAAGTAAAAACTTTTTAATATTTTCAAAATTAGCCCTAATATACGAATCTCAAAACAAACAGGAACACCCCTGATCCTCTGTCAATTCACCTGCCCATGTAAGCACTGTTTTATTTTCGGTCTTCTGTTTTCAAAGTGGTCTTATCTGGTTCCAAAGTATTCAAATTCAAACATTTTAAATTATAACAGTCACAAATTTTGAATGGTATACAGAAATTACATTGAAGTGCAAATTAAACTATTCAATGTATTCTGATGAAATGTAGAAGGCTCTTCAAGGATCGCTATAATATTATGTACAAAGTCATGTTGATTTTACAATACAAAAACCAGATATGGATGCTTGTAAATTGAAATAATCCAACTAAAGCAATGAATGCTGACACGTAACTCTAGTTTTAACAAAATGATTTCTTTTGTTTTGTTTTTGTTTTGTTTTGTTTTTTTTTCAAATATGTATTGAATATTACCATAACTGCAATTTCCACCAAACTGTTAGTCGGACCAAGGGGTCCAAATATCAAATTTTGTTTAAGTTAAACATATATAAACATATGTATATTACACACAAACACACACCGGTAATATAACAATGTAACTGTTTTTTGTTTAGGTTGATTTAGTCACTGTGACAACAAAAGAATGTGATTTAAGAGTACATGTAGTTTATTAATTAAGGACCAGAATAAGCATTTTAACTGGGTTTAATTTAAAGTCCCGACTTTATTAGTATGCCCCCGAATTAGTATCCTGAATCTAACAGTATATTATTTTAGATTTTCAATTGTGGATCCCATTTCTAAATCAATTATATAAATGCGGTAGAGAATTAAACTTTCAAGGGTGTAGTGTAGGCCTTTTCCGTAATATGGCAAAATCCCTTTCAAGAAGTTCCAGATTTAGGAAATAACCGTTCATCTGAATTATGTCTTGGATAAACTGACTGTATTTAGAGTTTCGACCTAGGAACAATGTGTGAAGTCTCATTTTCAAATTATTAAGTTCTATGACCGCATGAATTCTGTACCAGAAACCTAAACTGTATCAAATATTTTAATAAAAAGTCAAATTTTGGGATAAATCAAACTTGCAAAAATTGTCCATATACTTGCCTCTACTGTTATTTGGTCGACCTTCCTCTGTGACGACTGCATCAAGTTGAGCGTTTGATTGTGCATTTTTTAACACTAAGCATTTTTGTACAAGACGTCGCTTTTTTCTATAATTTTATTTTATTTTTGGACAATTCTAACAACCTTTAAATATCCTCCTTAAACCAGAGAACCCGATATAATGTTTCACCTATGACAGGATTTTCTACTTGAGTAGAACTATCACATCTCCGATTTTCCTCTCGATGTTATTACATTCAGACAAATTTAAAGGCTTATTGAGTTATCATATATGATATTTCCGTAGTTATTTGTTGGCTTCTCTGATTGAAACCTCATAACAATCTTTGGTGTCGAATATCACCAGCTCTCTTAATTAATCAACGAATTTAACCTAGTATGTTTTCTTTCTTTTTTTCACTTTTTCACAAGGTATTACAGATCGTTGGGAATTTTTCAGACCCTTCTATGCTTACATTACTAGTATCTTCTCTGTATTAATTTGATCCGATGGAGCTGTGTAGCGAATAGAGGCGTCACATTCTGAGACTTTAAATATAGATGCATATAAATGGCAACACCACCTGCATGAAGTCATGCGCCGTAGACCACTATAGCATAGCATGCCGAGTGATCTAGGGCGCTGGACTTCATGCAGGTGATGTTGCCATTAATGTCACAGCAGTACGAGTTCGAGTAAATTTGACAGTTCTAACATCGTTGGGAATTTTTCAGACCCTTATATATATCACCCAATGATGGTAAATTTCCGGATAATATATACATAAACGTCTCAGAATGTGACGACTCTATTCGCTACACTGCTCCATCGGATCAAACTGATACAGGGAAGATAATTTAAACTTATAGAAGGGTCTGAAAAATTCCAAATGATGTTAAAACTGTCAAATTTGCGATGCAAATGTTTGGTCGTTCCCTCGAACTCGTACCGTTGTGATATCTATGGCAACACCGCCTGCACAAAGTCCAGGGCCTTAGACCACTTGGCCAGCTAGGCTATATAAAATATAGCTTTCGCTAACACACACACACACACACACACACACATATATATATACTCATGAAGAGTAGCTAGATCCCAATTCTTGCCTTGACATAGTCATGCATCGGTATTAACTACAAGAATCATTTTCCCGAAGAGATCGAGTTAGGAGAAACAAACATGCCCTTGAATTTAAAATCGCATTCTTCAGATTAAGAAAAAAAAATAATAATGTGGTACATCTATCCGAGGTTACTGGAATGGTTTCGTTGAACCTTGCGACAAAGTGCCGGAATAGTAAACAGTTGATGTTGCATTACCCTGAATTTCCATACGGAAAAGTTATAATTACAGGAAATGTTTGATCCTAGACATATATAGCAGTGAACAACAAACGAAGACTCCTCACACTTTTCATACCATATACAATACCCGGGGTATACACCATCGAGAGGTTAAGGTTTGACGTAACCATAACCACACATCCTCCGTGTTGTCGGCACATAAGATCTTTACATTGCCCACCACATTTACCTGTCTCGTGCATTCTTCTAAATACCCCATGGTCTTTCATCTCGGTTACTACCGTTCTATGATAAGTCTCTTTGGTACCCCTCGTCCAAAATTAGGTGTCAATTGTCGAGCAATCTAGGTCATATTCTTATCTTTACTGTTATTTAAGTGATCTTTAGGTGTACTTAGGTATAAAATCTATGGTGCATTCAACCTCGATTTGGATTTGACTGGAGACAGACGTAAAATTACTTAAATTGTAATACGTTTTTACACTTGTAACTTCACAAACATTGTAGATAGTGTCTGGCGTTTACAATTAGACATATCTGTTTTTTATTGAATTACCCATTTGTATTTCAATTTTTCTTCCTTACTGAAAGTTTTACTGTGTTTCACCATGAATTACCTATAATAATCAAATTTAAAATGTCTGGTTTCATGACGTCATATATGTCTGAAAAATTATTTAATCGAGAATCCAAATACCGGTAATTCTTCAATAAAAAGTGTTTAGGAGCATCGCCACACTAAGAAGAAAGTAGATTCATTAAATTATGACATAAAAGTTGTGACTTTTTAAAAAATAAACTAGAATTTGGAGAAAATATTTTCTTATTTTTCATACTGAATTTTACTAAAAGGCAAGACGATATCACTGTAAGTATACATACTTACTGTTGTAAATTGAGCTCGATAACACTAAACAGGATGCTTAAGAGATATAACAAATTCTTGTTACAGCTTACCACATCTCCTATTTTTATATTAATGATAAAAATATTATTCCGGTATGTACAAAAATTTGTGATGACAAAAGACCATATAAAATCCTTGTATTAAACACCAGTGGATCCGGTGGACGCCCTCTAAAATTGGGAAAACATTTTTTTCCCATGAAATCTTGATTTTTTTTTCACAATCCCCCCCCCCCAAAGAAAAATCTTGACTTGCTTCGCCCGGCTTTTAGGAATGTTTGATTGGCAAACATGGCGGCTGAAATCGGGTATAGGGGTCAAACAAGATTTGTTTTGCTATTTTGTATATGTGTGTTATTTCTAAAATATTTTCCGCTGTTAACAGATTCTTAACAATCTTTGTGATATATTTTATGGAGTAATGCGCACTAAACTGATACGGGGATTTTGATCCGTTGATTGATTGATTAGTGTTTAACGTTAAAGCAGCACTATTTCGGCTATATCCGGGCGATAAACATGAAATGTTGATGAAATGAAAATGGGATGGCACAAGGATAATAGGTTCGACGAAGTTCGATTGCCACTAGAAACATGGAGAGGTGGGCAAGGTCGGGCAATTAAGCCTCCTGTAGCGAAGCCTAAATGAGCCCTCTCCAAAGATACATATTCAATGAGCAATGCAATATAAACTGTTATGTACATTGTAAGTAATTGTCTATAATTAGCATGATTGCTGTTAAAAATAAGCAAGTCACATTGGTTGACATATTTTTAGTTTTCATATGTATTTATATTCATATAAGAGAGGATTAATAACTGTATGTTATGATTTGGCTTTAACCATGTACTCAAAATAACAATAGTTTACAAATTATGACAGTATGTGATTATGCTTCATTGTTTAATGATTTCATTCCAATAAAATAATATGAATTATTGGTTTTAAATATAAATGACAATTTCATGTCAGTGTTTAAATTTTGGGTCAAACATGTTTATGCTAATTTCCTTTCACCATGCAAATTTGTACACAACACAAAACATTCAATGCGCCCAGAAGTAAAATAATAGGCTAAACCATTAATCACTTATATCAGAAGTTAGTATCATAATTTAGTATGAATTAAGACTGAAAACACATTTTGCTAGGGCAAATTAATACCAAAGAAAAGAATATAGAATTAATGAAATAAAATAAAGGGAAAGAAAGATTTAGTTGAAATTTAATTAAAGTGAGAAAGAAACAAAATAAAGTAAAACAGAACAAGAAAACTCAATTTACAGGGAATGAATGATTACCGCTATAACCTTGGTTCCCTTGATTACTCTCTTACAGCAGTAAGTACAAGTAAGAAAGGTTTGAAAGTGTTTAAGCCAATAGTATAACTGAAAAAAACCATGTATCATTACTTCTAGTAGCAGGTTTAAAAAAAAACAATTGCAGTTTAATTGTTCAGTCATACCATATATCATTGCAATTTACAAATTTAGGTGTCAGTTTTCTATGGAAATCTCTTTGATTCCTTAATACATCGATGAACCTCTTCTACAGTAAGAATATTGTCATCAGAACACAGCATCACCAGATAGTAAGTAGTCATGCCAAATAAATAGTAAAAAATATTTTCTATCCAGAGAGTGTCTTAACTGTCTCAATAAACTGAGTCTGGAACAATCCTCCTTATATTATTATTAATATGAAACGTCCAAGATGCATTCTTCTGAAAATTTAGGCCTAAATGACAGTGATTCTCAATTGCAACTTGCTTAATTTTTTCGCCTTCTTGTCGGAAATAAATAACAGGAGATTCTATATTCCTTCTGATGAATATCGTACTCAAAAACATAAAGGATCATAAGACAGATCCTTGGGGTAGCACTGCAGAAATAGTTTAAATCCCAGATGAGAAACCATCTAGAACAACATTTTGACATCCATCACTTAAGTACCAGTCCACATATAATTCAGACAATGCCAATTTAATAGTCAAGTGGTTCATGGTATAGATACACCCACCAAACAAATGATGGTTTTTTTTTCAGTCTACATAATTATGCTATAATTTCACATAAAACAATCTTTTCTGCATTCAGATCAACACTTTTTAGAAATTCACACATTCATCTCCCACTAAAAGCAACCAAATGAAGCCAAATCAAGAACGACAACTCTTGCAAATTGCTAATTTCATGTACAATCTATATATTTTTAGGTCACCTGGCCAAAGGCCGTGTGAGTTATTGCCATCACTTGGCGTCCGTCGTCGACGTCGTCCGTCATCGTCGTCCGTCGTTAACAATTATACAAAACTCTTCTCCTCTGAAATTACTTGACTAATTAGAACCAAACTTTGTATAAATGTTCCTTGGAGTATCCTGCATAGAACTGATGTAGGGAGTTTTGATTCATCGAAAAACATGGCCACCGTTTCTAATAATAGAACATAGGGATCAGACAGCAGCTGTTTGCATATATCTCCAAAACTGTTAGGTTTAGCTAAATTCTGACTGAACGAAAGTGTTCAGCATGATGAGATCTATCTCTGGTCAAATTTTGGTTTTAAACTGTTAAGTCATGTTGGAGATATTGCCCTTTTTCAACGATTTTTGCTATTTTTAATGTTATTTTTTTTTTTAAATCTTCTCCTCTGACATTATTTCATCAATTAAAACCAAACTTAGTACAAATGTTCCTTGGTTTATCCTGCATAGAATTGATGTGGGGATTTTTGATCCGTAAAAAAACATGTCCGCCGTTACTAAAAATAGAACATAGGGGTCAGACAGTAGTTTTTCGTATATATCTCCAAAACCAATGGGTTTAACCGAATTCTTTCAATAGCTGAAATGATCCATATTATTAGAACTACAAAAGTTTTCTGGGATAAAAGTTGTCAGATGGCTCTTTGTAAATTATTGTCCTTGAAAGGGGAAAATGATTTTTTTTAACAGTTTTCAGTCAGTATCTTGAAAACTATGATAGATTAAAAGAAACTTTCAATTTTTGAAAAGATCTTATGAAAAGTCCTATCAAAGACTTCTTGAGCCAAAATTGTTGGACAACTTCCTGTTAAATTTATTGCCTTTATAAGGCAACATTCAACAATGTGAGTGATTCAGGCTCCTGGGAGCCTCTTGTTTAAAAATGGGCCATATATTGAGCTATTAAGTTATTCACCTTCATATATATAATTAAAAGGTGTTTTTAAATATAAAATTTTCTCCGTGATTTTGGAAACAACCTTAGTAAGCGAAAGAGGGTGGTAGTTAAGACTATCATGATGACTTCCGATTCTTTAACGATAAGCAAAATATTGCCTTTGAGAAAATACAAGTACGCAAGTACTTCATGAAAAGATCTTATGAAAAGTCCTATCAAAGACTTCTTGAGCCAAAATTTTTGGACAACTTCTTGTTAAATTTATTGCCTTTATAAGACAAAATTCAACAATGTGAGTGATTCAGGCTCCTGGGAGCCTCTTGTTTAAAAATGGGCCATATATTGAGCTATTAAGTTATTCACCTTCATATATATAATTAAAAGGTGTTTTTAAATATAAAATTTTCTCCATGATTTTGGAAACAACCTTAGTAAGAGAAAGAAGGCGGTAGTTAAGACTATCATGATGACTTCCGATTCTTTAACGATAAGCAAAATGTTGCCTTTGAGAAAATACAAGTACACAAGTACTTCATGACACATCCGCATAACAACATGATGTCATGAGCGTTTTCATGACGTCATACTCAGAACTGTACTGTCAGACGAAAACACAGTAATCCAGCCAAGGAATTACGGTTTACAAACACGATAGCCAAGTGTTACAGAATCATCCTGTCTTCCCTGGATAAAGAAGAGTTTGCTAGAACAAATAAAAGTAGGACAAACGAGTGACACAGTGATTAAGCTGTAGCGGAGGAATCCAGTATCATACCATTCACGCCGACAAGTGACTGCAAAAAAATACAGAACAGGACTTCTGTGCAAATGAATCTAGTATCAAGAAAATATTTGTAAGCCAGAAATTTTTGAAGCTGATATCAGCGTGTGTATAAGTGCAAAATACCATCACCCTGTTAATATCTGTCAAAGAGAATGAACTATACCTGTAAAATGCAAAAAAAAAAACTGTTCTTTCATCATTAAGGATTTTAAATTTTATATAAAAAATGTACGAACTCAAGCCGGGGACCATCAGCTGAATCCCTAAATGAATGTGGTTCAATTCTGTCCTTCATTCTTTAAAAAAATTACCTCCGGCGCTATCACTTTTCAATAAAAAAAATTGGCAATACTTGCAATGCCATTCAACAACTGAATGAATAATCCATGTTAGAGAACGATTCATTTTCACTTTCAACAATGCAATGGGGCTCGGAAACGAAGACGTAGAAACGAACATGTAAAAGTAACAGATTGGAATTGGGCTATGAAGCCGGGGTACAGGCCTTTAAGAGAAATACTTGTCTTTATTTGCCCATTGGATCCTCCGTTGCTAACATTTTTTCTAAAAGGAGCAGAAACAACAAATGTAATCATTTTAACAAAATGTTTTGTAAAAATAAATTACGGTGCTGATGAGTCTATTTCTTCTTACGAAGCAGAACGAGAAACACTTAAATTTTGAAACTCCGATCGTGCTTCCATATTGGGAAAGTTAACTGTAAAGGATTTGATCGGTACCTTTCGGCTTTTCCAGGCAGAGCATACAATACGTATTGTTATAAAAGACGCAAACTCGCCTCTCCAAGCAAATTAGAGACTTTTTGTATGCAAAAAAAGTTTGTATAAGTACGCAGTCAGAAATTAATAAACACTGAAAGATGTGCTGAACGGGCAAATATGTACATAAGATTTAGTAATCGTCATAAAAATTGCAAAAGGAATTCATTTGTTGGAGCTGTGCCCATTTGGCTAAATATAGTTCTGTATACCTGCTGTATGAAAAACATTTTAACATGTATCACTTAACAGAGTGGACGAGTCGAATTTAATGCAAAGGTCTCTATCCTTGTATATTGTACAAATACAAATCAGACTTAGAGTATGCATAGGGGGCCTTTCACATATGCTCCTAAAAGTACGTTATGGATTAGAAATTTTGAATGGCTTACATAGCTCAACATTTGGCACAGGAAGGTCAGCTATTCTCCCAGCAAGAGCGTGCGGTATAAAATATTCATAAACTGATCCCTTATTTTGGCAAATAGTGAAAAGTGATGACAATACCCATTATCAGGGAAAGAGGGAGCAAACCCCAGAGCACAAAAAATCAACAAGAATTTATAGACAAAGGAGTGAAATAGAAATAAAGCAATCAGAACTCCGTCTATAGGAATGCTAATAAAACAAAAGACCTATACAATAAATGTAAAAAAAAACTAAAACTGTAGTCCTCAACAAATGAGTCTATTTCTTACATGTCTTTGAGACACTTCACATACTCAGAATGACCTATACTTCCGTGATCGGTTTTGTTTTTTTCAACATTGATATGTGCTGATTCAAGACAAGTGCTGTACAAAAAGCAAAAGGAGTGTACTGAAACAAAAAAAAAAATCATATCTTGTCTGAAAAATTAATATGCAGAAAAATAAAAAATAAAAATATGAGCAAATTCTTTTAAGCGGGGACATCCAATTCGATGTTGGAATTATCTATGACCCTGCACACCTCCTTTTTGTATTGATATGTCAGGTTTGAGTTTCGTAACCTAATATAAAGAAAGGATTTTTAGCGGTGAGTAGCACTCATGAAGCGCAATTTTAGTTTTAAACCATGCATGTCACATCTCACCTATAATTCGATTCTGAATTTATTTTTATGTATGATGATACCCAAATCATTACCAAAGATTCAGTTTTTTTTTCAAGTTTCGTTAATTTTACACGATAAACCTTATTTCAATGATATTTTCACCAATATCGGTTCAATTGCGCGTAACAAGAGATTGCGCGGGGCTTGTCACGAAAATGTAACGGAATAGAATAAGTAATATACATGTAATTATTACCGGAATTATGAAAATTATAATAATTGTCATTTTCCGGTCTGGAAAAACGTGTGCTCTACTGTAACCATCAATTTAAGTTTGTCATCCATAGCCAAAACTGTGAAGCAAACAGGAACAGTGCAATGCTAGTAAAAGCAACAGCGCGGGAATAGGCATGTCATCCTCTTAGGCGCAATATTTGCTAAGTCAAAAAAATGAACAGCACACACCCACAAAAAATGACATAAAAGTGAATTTTGTTGATCATACTCCAGTTTTGTATACGACGGGAAGCGTGACAATTCGGTTCAGATTAAAAATCTAATATTACACTTCCTCGGCAATTTAATGCTAAAACTAATTTTCTTTTTTCATTCGGAAAGGAATAATAAAGTTTTTCCATACTCTGGATTATTAAATTCCAGACATAGGGGATATGATTAACTTATCATCTGACATTATGATTAATTAGAGGTTCCCGGTCTTATTAAAAACGCTAATAATATTATTTTCGATGCAGAATTGATAATACGCTCATTATGATATACCACTCAATATGAAATGTCTTGTATTAAAAGTAATTATAAAACCTAGAATTACGTCAACTTTGCCAATTATCTTTGGGTGTAATAATGGTACGGATACGGAATGGATACGTATAGTTTATCGTTGAACTCATCCATCATGTGTAGGATGTCGTTCTGTCATGGACTAATACTGAAGTCGTAATTTTATTAGAAATCAAACTTCAATCATACAATTATTATAACATCAATCACAAAAAAATGATCAACTGATTAATAAATGAAGTTCATCGGACGAATTAAACTGATGTTGTAATCTGATTTTATGTTCTGATAAAATTGAAAAATTATGAAAAACGAGAAATTGATAAAGTATTTCAATTTTAGATAATCTTGTGGTTATTTGATTAGAATGGAAGTAATTAAGATGTTTGATTGACTCGAAGAGTTTTAATCAATTTTATCATCTTTGTATAGCGCGATTAACCACATAGAATATTCTTATTCATTATTTTCTAAAAGACTTCACGTTGACAGATATTATTTAAGAAATGTTCGTGATAAAGTTGAACCAAACTTTGATTAATATTTGAATAATTTGTGTGCTAAAACTCCTGAATACAATACAGATAGTTTTTTTGTTGCCAATACATTGATATAAAACGAAATGCTTTCTCTGCCGCGTGATGGACACTCAAACGCTTTAAATCACTTCGGCCCATAGTTACTGAAAAGAATAGTGAACCAAGGTCCTCTAGTGTATTCACCAGCCCAGTAGTAAGACTTTTTTGGCGTTATTTAAATCATAATTTACCGAAATGAAGTACATGCATACTATTACAAGTTTTTAAAGTTCTGAACACTCCATCTTCATTCTTTGTATGGTACTTCGTAGAGATTTGGCTTTCCACTTCGATATATTGATGGTTGAGTACTCCTTGTATGAAACATATATTTGGAATTATGTCTTTCTTTGTACTTGCTTCTTATGCTGGCGGTGAGGAAATATTTCTTGAAAAACGTGTTCAGCATACTGAAATATACAATACAAATGTATTGATATGATTGGAAATTTGTGCATTTGCCCTGAAACTTGGCAAAGTAAGAAACTTGAATTGAACTGTCACATATTGTAATAAAACCCTCTGTCAAAGGCTATGAAAATAAATAGCGACAATTGCCGTTTGACTGATTGTTCCAAATTATTCGAGATGTTTCAATTTGCATGGTCAGTGGAACTTCTGTTAAAACTGAAGTCTTCCAGTGTCATTCTAAACACGTTCATTTTAGCAAACAGCAGAAGAAGTTTGACGAATAGTCCCTTTTCCATTCTAAATGTATTAGTATTCTTTAAGCTACCCAGGTATTATTCAGTAATTAGGAAAAAAATCACAGACATCCTCGCCTCTCATGTGGTATTCTATCGCTTCCAGCTGATTTTCCGTTCTTAAGAGTCTTTAAGGCTTTCTTGGTATGTCCACTTCCATCTTTACTTATATCCCTGGTTGTATGGTCACATGTCTGGTTCTGGTTTATTCAAGTTGTTGACGAAGACTAATCTGTTCATTTATCTAGGTAAGGTCATTTCCATTTTTAAGTCTTTAGTTGTTTTAGGTTTGCATGTTTTGCTGCCATGTAAGGTTTTTATGTTATAGAAGCCTTTATATCACCCATGTGTGCGGTATTTTCTGTTGGTTGACAAATTCTATTGTTCACTTTTTTTATCGATTGCTTGGTGTTAAGTGCGTCATTCTTTTGTGCTTTTATTTTTGCGTTGGTAACTCTATTCTTTCAGACATGCATTCCTTCTTGATTTTCTTCCATTGTTTCCCTCATGATATTCCTACCAATAGACAATATATAGTTTACTCGTTCTACATAGTTTTTCAATTCTAATTGTAATGTGACTTTATCATTTAGATTGTACTTAATTTTCTTGAGCTCAGTTTTGCATTATTTTCAAGTTTTAATTTTGTTCTTCCGTCTGGTGATTCCCAAGATGTTTTGTGCATGTGCTACGAAGAAGAAGCCACCCCCTTTGAATTTTATTTTTTTATTTTATTTCAATTTTTGATCTCACATTAAAGGGGGATGGTTAAGGCCTTATAAAAATAGTATAACCCCAATCGCAATGCACGACACCTGTCCACAGTCAGGCGGTGTTGGACATCATGTCTCTTTGTAACGTTATTGTACTTTTTAGTTTATTTTGAAGTAGTGTCACATCGTTCTGTCCCCGTGAATTTTATAAATTTTGTTATCAGGGCCTATGAAACCTTACTTAAAGGTGTGTTTACACTTGTTGAAGATCTTTTTGGTGATATTTGAAAGTATTTACTATTTTGTATTTAGGTTATAAGCTGGTACAATTGTTGATTCACCGTATCCTGTCGTGTTTCTATTGATAAAAAATCGTTTGTTTTAAACAAAACTCAACTAGTTTTTCTTCATTTTTGTTCATTTCTCGAATTATGTGCTTTCCCTATACACTGATTCTTATTCTATGAGACTGATATTTGCAATCAGGACAATATAATAGTCACCCCTTTGTGCAATGACAATTACCATTCTCATTGCAACAATAAAGAACCATTGCCCTGTATACTTTATGCCATCGATCGACTTTGATTCTGTCCTGCTTCACGAATGCCAAATACATTGATGGTAAATTTTTTCATTGGCTATCTTTATGTCTCGTACATGGTTCGAATATTGCAATGAGAAACTTTAGTGGCTGTTCTTGGCAAAAATATAATTTTGTTAAACGTCACTGTTTTGTTTTGCTTGGTAGTCTTAAGCTGTGGTTTCAATAATATCAGCTCAAATTCTTGGAAGGCAAGCCCAATAAACGTCTTAAGAAGGTTTGGTAATAGTGGTTTTTTATATAGGGTAAGGTGATTAACACAGTTCCTAGCCCCCTGCCCGGAGAACCAGGGATTTGTAAACAAAGAGTAACCCCTAGATGAATATTGTATGACCATGCAGGCTAAAAATGTTATAATTTTTAAGGTGACTTATAGGCCATTAGACAGGGTATTGACAGCTTTATATAAACTCGGTGAATTTAAAAAAAAATAAGCAAGACTATAGGAGAACTAGTCGAAAATCGTGAGCCACTGCCACACCAGAAATACCGTTATTGTGTTGAATTTATAAATCCGTCGACTTAGTTGATTCTTCTAATGTTTTTATTATACTTTCCTGCAGCGGTATTTCAGTAATATGTTTTTGTAGATATGCCACAATTTTTGTCGCGATCGTATGTGATGCAGTCATGCTGAAAATGAGATAAACGTACTATAGAGCAGTTAAGCAAAAGGGCAAAATCAGTCACAATGGTACTTAAATTTGAATAAATCTGTATATATCAATCACAATAACCATCATGACCATATTCCCTGGAAAGTAATAATTATTTCACGGACTATAAAACAATTGTTTCGCCATCTATCAGTCAATTAAGTGTAAATATGTGTAGTAGGAACCGGGTTTGTCACCGATAGACCGATTAAAATCACATTCACCTCGTTGTCAAATACTGATTTATAGTTGTCATCGCTTATTTGCGACATCAATCTCTTGAGAACATTTAGTCGTACGAAATCGACTATAAAATTGGCATCTCGAATTAAACATTTTTCAGATTGTGATTATCCAATCGTACCGTAAAGTTTCGCGCATACCTCGAGACTTGACGATGTAAATTATGTCCTTGTGGACAAGTAATCATGGCGGAAGAACAAGGCACTGAATCGATTATCGTTTACAATCAGAAATGGATTTAAGACAAGTTGATTGATATTTAATTTAGTATTTTGGTCCTAAGTGATTTTTATCCTAACCATATCTACAATCTTTTACATTTTCTTGGCTTTAGTAAACTTTCTCAGACTCCTTGATTGAATTACCATTTATCATCCATTTCATTAAAGAATTTGCGGATAAAGACCTACATATATCATTTCAATCCACTTCCTTACTTCCTGTGACCGACGGTCGCTATTGTGATACACTAAGCAACCGGTTTCTGGTGTTCTACAATATTGTTCAGGAGAACTTAAATTGAATGATCGGAAATAGACCTAGGTCTGACCTAAAAATGATACTGAAACCACACTGTCATTTGTGTTTTTCTTGTGAGATACTTCTATTATTCAATTTTACGCAAATCCACAGTATACACAAAATACAATTGGGCTCTATCCCTTTAAGGACAGTTTACGACTTGTTTCGAACCTTTTACACCAGGGGTATTGATATCACACGCTTCTAAAACATTTACTAAATTTTTTCACCGCTGTGAAACTTTAATACAACAATAAAATATCACTTTCAGGTTCTTAATTAAAAATGATATTTCCCATTCAGTTTTTAACGGAAATATGGTCTGTAAAGCATATTCTTTCAAACAAAATTCGTCGGGTTTACAGTATAGATATTCGACCCCCCCTATATGCACCCCGACGTACAAACTAAGTCATTTGTTTAGTATTGCACTACATCGAATCTTACCTATTTAGTATTTGACGTTACTACTCCAAATCCAGCCAAATGGAATTGTAATGACCGATTATTTCTAATGCTGGTAGTTTTGATGGTATTGTCATTCTTTAATAAGTTGTGAGCTAGCTTTCAGTAACACCGGGCTTCTTTAAGTGGATATATCATTTATCAATATGGTTTATGTTGAGGTATTCCGTAAAGAGAATTGGATGTATGATCGAATGAGTTTCATCGTGTGTTTGTTTGTTGTTTCAGTTCATTTTTTACCTTTCATTAAAGGTTATGGCCTTATAAAACTAGTTTAATCCGAACTCTGATTCCATTCGCATGTCGACAGTCAGAAGATGTTGGTTATTAATGTGCCTTTGTGTCGTTATATTACTTTTTATTTTTTTTTTATTTTTTTTTTTTTTTGAGGAATTGTCATCGATTACTTTTTGGTCGGGACCTTTCAGAGCTGACTTAAAGGTGTGTTTGTACATATTGGAGACCTTTCGGTGGTCTCTGAATGTATTTACTATTTGTATTTATGTTAAACGCTGGTGCATATGTCACGTCTCACCGTATCTTTTTCTATTGTAATTCTTTTTAATTCCAAAGTTAAATTCATCATGTTAGATTTCAAGTTCTCTTAAGCGTTTGACTTATGAAATGCATGGTACTGACGATGCAGATAATCCACTCTGAAATAACAAAATCTTGCAATGTCGGGAAAAAGTAAATGACATCTTCATAGCCAAAAGACGTTTGGCAATATTATGCAAGAATTTTGAAAGGCTGGTCAGCAGCAATTAGTAATGACTATCCTTTGTCAGGAGGTTGACCCACTGCTTTTGGTTTTTCGGTTATTTTGTTGTTCGTTCCTTTGGTGGAATTAAATATGTAGCACCCATTGCCTGTGAAAGCGAGCACGGCGAATTTCCCAATTCTTGAAATTTCACATATTATCCTTACGAGAAGCTTCAGCATTATCCGTTTTTGTGCAATACGGAACAATATCAGTTCTTCAAGGCGGGAATATTTTATTCATAACATGTGACGTAAACAAGTGCACATCATTAATTGTAGACGCAACTGTCTGACCGTCTATTTCAAGTAGATAATGAATGTCATTCCTATCTTAAAAAAGCTATGCACCGATAATACGATCAAAGCTATAACGGAGTAGGTTCTTGAACAGCAAGAGGAAGTGGACAGCGGAGAAAGATACTAATCTACATTTCCCCGAACCTTTTAAAACATATTCACTTCTAATAAAAATACAAATAAAAATTAAAAAAAATGAATAAATAAATAAAAATAGAAAAGACTTTAAGACTATCAGAAAAGATTGACTTTTACTGAGACGTGATCTCAAATCAAATATTTGAACAGTTACAGTTACTTCTGGAACATGATTGTTTTCATTGGTATAATTGGGGAACCTTAAGGGATTTTAAGATAAATGTATAACCGTAGAGCTCACACAATTTCGCGATGTTCTCTATAATCAGAATCTATTACTGACTTAAAACACCTACCTTGACCGGTATGGAGATTCATCAAAATTAACACATTAAATAAGTTTCATCACAACTCTTTGTTTTATTGTTATTTGGTTTACACTAAACAAAACTAGTATTCAAATCGGTGTTAAATTACATAGAAACCAAATGAACTAATCATGACACAAGTAACAAAATTAATGTATACATTAAATTCTATGTGGATCAGTGGTCAAGACTAAAGTTTTGAGAGTGGACCATTTTCAAATTCATCCAGAATTTCAATGGGTTATTCTTAGACATTCTTTATTAAACGAATGTCGTTTTAATTGAAAATTTTCAAATGGCACCCCTCGTATCCCAATTACTGACGGATTGTTTTCAAATTCTATTTCTAGAAGAATTTCTTGTTATTTGTTTGATCGGTTTTTGTTTGTTTGTTTGTTTTTGTTTATTTGTTTTGTTATTAATTCTTTAAAATTAAAATAAAAGAATTATTTTAGTCGTTGATTAGAATATTGTGTATAAATAATTTTTGGTCGTTTTTTTCTGAATATACCCCGACCAAACCGACCAAAAGATTTTATTCAATATTCTTACTAACAAGTAAAAGTATTTTTTCAATTTAATTTTAAAAAATCAACCAAAACAAACAAACAAACAAACAATTTGAAACAACCCCCCCCTCCAAAAACAAAAAACAAAACAAAACAAAACAAACAAACAAACAAAAACTGTCCAAACATCCAACAAGAAATTCTTCGTGAAATTAACACCTATAATATGAAATTATAAATTTTTGAACACGAATCAATATTTTCAACGTTAATGGACTGTTGCTCAAAAAACGCTGCACTATTCAGCATTTCATACAGAATTCTGGACAAGTGTCTTTGTTAAAAGTACTATGTAAAAACAGTGAAATGATAATGTTAAGTACACATAAACACCATGACACATTCTTCTTTCTTAGAAACAAATAGCATGTCCTTCCTTTGATTGAAAGACATAGCAAGAGGATATCGGATACCATCCTTGTTGTCCAACACGATGCTGTCCAAAATGCATTCAGGGTGAAATCTACCGATTTTAATCGACTGCATTCCAACAACATACAAATATCCTTGTGCATCAGAAATCATATTGCGATGGCTCCTCTCGTCGGGTATGCTCAAGTGCAGTATTTGTTGGCCTTTATGTGTAATACAGTAATATCGGTTGTAATCCGTGTAAAAAATTCTGTCGCCGACTCCAAGATGGATAAATCGGACAAACTCAAGAGGTCTATCCAAGGTTGGAATCACGTAGCAAACTTGACAATTCATGTCCAAAACATAGATTTTACCTTTTGAACCTAGGTAAATATTATTTGCAGTTGACGCAATTCCGGTTACTTGGAAGTCAAATGTAATGACGTCACCAACTAGTAGTGATTTTGTGCTCAGAAATTGAATCCTGATTGAGCCAAATGCAATCAAAGCTTTTTTCGATGAATTTGGCAGTATGGTGATGCGACAGGGATTTTTGTCCTTCATTTCAACAGACTTTATCAGCTTGAAATACGGATCATAAACATGTACACAGAAACAACGGAATTCGATGCAAAGAAATACATTTCCATCAGCATCAATACCAATATCAGATATAGTCTCTTGCAAAGATCCCGTTATACTGCTAACCAACCGGAAACTATGAAGTATGGGTTTTCCAATATCAGGAGTCTCTTGGGAAGCTTGTTCACTTCGTCTACCAGTCACCCGAAGCGACTCAGAGTTTTCATCATCAGATTCTATGTTTTCACATTGTTGCCCAGTTATTTTGATCCGACCTTTTGACCCCCGAGGAGGTTCTCTTAATTGAAACGTTTCCACTTTAGATTTGACACGTTCAAAGTCGTCATATGAAGTTTTAAGCTCCTTCCTTTTATCATATCTAGATGTCTTCAAATCAAGACTGGCAAGTTTAACTAATGTGTGTTCTTGCAATGCCTAGAATTTTTTTATGACTTTTTGTGCACTCTTTGCAGACAATCTCTTGACAGTGAAAGCACCACCGAAATCCTGGAATTATTTTGTCTTCTGTAGAACGAGGAACGCAGGTATTATTAGAAGTCATATCTATTCTGAAATTAAAAATATAGAATATGGTTTCTTCGTTTATGTTTGTTGTGATTTTTGGGGGGTTTTGTTTCGTTATTTTATTTTATTTTATTTTATTTTTTATTTTTTTTTTTTTGGGGGGGGGGGGGTTAATATTCACAGAGCATCACACGAAGTAGTGCATGAGAGGGTCACTGTATAGACGGGTTACTTGGCATTGTTGAAATCTTTTATTTTTTTTATTTTTACCAGTTTTTTGTGGAGCCCAAGTTGTGTATTTACTTTTGTTACTTTGTGTATGTATGTATTATTTTGGGTATTTTATGTTCTTTTTTGTGTGTGTGTCTGTTTTTCATGTCTGGTCTTCTGATTTTCGCGTGAATCTTGGTTCCCATGATAGTTCTAATAGTTCATCATCTATGTTGCAGCAGATTATATAGTTTTAGCATAGAAATTCTAGGTAGAGTATCGATTTGTAAAGATGAACAGTTAACAGTAGCTTCACTCTTATGAGGCTGACTTTATAGCTGATCTGATCCGAAAGAAAGCATATCGTTTTGCTAGATCATTTAATCTGTTTCCGCTATATATATAACGTATAATCTTTAAATAATCCTAATTTTGGGGATTTGATACATTGCATCTACCCCAAAGAACTTGAGATAAAGGATACTATAGACACTGTGAGGTGAGCCTCATATCTTGACCTACACTTAGAAATCGATGGTAAAGGAAAACTATTGACCAAACTTTACGACAAACATGATGACTTTTCATTCAGAATTGTCAACTTTCCTTTCATCTGTGGCAATATCCCTTCAGCACCTGCGTATGGAGTGTTCATACCACAGCTAATGCGTTATGCCAGAGCTTGCAGAAACTACGCAGATTTTTTGTATCGCCCCAGAATTCTAACAAACAGGGTTATGTTGCTACAAGAGTGAAGTCATCACTACAGAAGTTTTTATGGTCATCATGAACTCGTGGATCGCTATGGTGTATTCATCTGCGCCATGAAAACTGATTTGTTTAACGTGTCATAGTTTTCCTTTCCTTTTCGTTTACCCCGGACTTGACTTTTTATGAGCAACTCGGCGGGTGTTTCTAGAAAAGCAGAGCACGCTTACCCTACCGGTGCAACTGGTCCATGCTCCCAGTTTTTAGTGGCGTCCGAGTTGCCCATTTGCTTTTGTTACTTTGTATGTATGATTTTAGTTACTTTCTGTTCTTTGTTGTGTATGTCTGTTTTTCATGTCTGGTCTTGGTCCCTGGATTACCGCTATAACCTTGGTTCCCTTGATAACGCTTTGAAATATATACATGTACATGCATATACATAATATTATTAGTTTATATCATCCGTTACACAGTAAAACAGTAACAAAGTTTGAAAATCGAATATTGACAGAGCATTCTCGATGTAATTTGTTCGTTCGTGCTGTACAATTATTTTTTTTTCTATATTGTTTCGTATGTCCATTTTGTGTCGTCTTGTCGAAAGATTTCTTTTCGTTTGTACAGTCTTTATTCTACTTCATATTTAAGAAATAAAAAGAAGATATATAAAAAGCATATAAGAAACTTGTTTCACATACGGATTTATCAAGGGAGCTATGACTAACTTTTGGTTTGTCATAACATGGAAAATTTTAAAAAATTTAAAACTTACATTTTAACGTCCTCCGAGCTTTATGTAATATAAGGAAGTAACGTGGAAATCCCTGTACCTTTGTTAGGTGCAATTTGAACTTGTAAAGATCATTGTTGCTTTTAAGAATGGAAATAATACAAATCATGAAATGCATGGATGAAGTAAATAAAAGAATGCAATATTATGAATGTTATGTAATCCTGTGCTTTAACTATAATTTTGAATAATAACAAATCTATTACGGGAACAAATGCGTAAATTTTGAATACCACACGGTTAAATTTTGTATTATTTTGAAGGTTTTCAAAAAGCGCTTCGATTAAGGTCTGTGTTAGACGTTTTCTGTGGTGCAATTTCCGAAAATTCGAGGTCAAAAGTCAACATCAAAGGCTCATTAAAGTTACAAAATTTGTGCATTTTTGTCAATTGCTTTGAAACCGTTTGACTTATTTTGACGAAATTGGAACGTAGTTTTACCAAGGCATTTATGCAAAGTCTATTATAATCGAATATTATATTTTGTCTTTTTCTTTGTCGAAATGTGCCTTCTCTAGGAAAAAAATCATAAATTTAAAAAGCAAGTTAAAACTATAGACATTTTGGTTTTAATGTTTTTGGTTTTGCATTTTGTAATGTGAACTACTGTATTTTAAGATATTTTGTAGAAAGTTTTAATGAAATCCCCAAATAACAAAGCGAAAAGTGTATCAAATGTCAACCATTTTTAACCAAAAAAGTAATGTCTTTCAATTAATGATAATTTTCTTAATGTAAAATATATTTAAATGGGTAAGCAATAAGTATCTTACAATCATTGGATCCTATAACCGGCTGATCAATTGACAAATTATTTTTAAAACATTTTTCATTCATTTTTATGTGGTTTTTGAAAAGGGCATGGGTGTCAGGCCACTTTGCTGAAGCTCCTTCAGGATTTGAAATCCGCACTTAATAAAAACCAGTATGTGGCAGTTATATTAATGGACCTTACGAAAGCTTTTGATTGTCTGCCACATGGTATTCTTGTAAGTAAACTCTCTGTGTACGGCTTATCATCTAAATCTGTGATATTAAATTATTTAACAGGTCGTAAGCAGCAAATCAAACTGCAAAACTGCAGGGAGTAGTCAGCAACTGGGTTGACATCCCTAAGGGTTCTATACGCGGTCCCTTGCTTTTTAACATATTTATAAATGATATATTTTGTTTTATTGAACAAGGTACTTTATATAATTATGCTGATGATGACACCTTGTCTTATGCTGATTATGGGTTTGATAATTTAATGTATGTTCTTTTAAAGGAAAGTACTGTATTGATAGAATGGTTCAAAATAAACTGTATGCACGCCAAGCCTGAAAAATTTCAGGCTATTGCTATTGGTAATAAAACTCATGATATGAAGCCTGTTTTTAATATTGAGTCAGCTGTGATAACCTGTAATGATGTTGTCAAATTATTGGGGATTGATATAGACTATCAATTGAATTTCAATCAACATATAAAAAATATATGTCGTAAGGCCTCACAGCAACTCAGCGTGCTTAAGCGCATTGGCTGCTCTCCAAAAATAAACTACCATATGTCTCACATCTGTTCTCTCGAACTTTAATTTTTGTCCTTTGGCATGGCATTTTTGCACTAAAAGTAATACTTCTAAATTGGAAAAATTACAAGAGAGAGAGCATTCCGGTTTCTATATGAAGACTATGAGAGTGCATATATATGGTGAACTATTAGATAGAGCTAAAATATCATCACTTACGATCAGAAGGATGAGTACAATGGCTATAGAGTGTTTTAAGATTTTAAACAAACTGTCACCGCCATGTTTACATGATCTTGTTGTTTTTAAGAACTCAAATTATAGTTTTAGATATTCAAATATTGTAAATATACCAAGAATACGAACAACTACTTATGGTAAGAACTCTGTTAAATATGCTGCAGCTGTTTTATGGAATCACCTACCTGATGAATTAAGATAATATAAAATTTTAATCAATTTAAAAACATTATGAAATCATGGGATGGAAAAAAAACTGGAAATGCACGGCATGTGCTGACTCCATCTAGGTCATTTCAAGTATTTATATATGCTTTTTTATTTTGCTTTAATGCTTTTGTATTGCTTTTATCACCTCAGTTTTAGTTGCTTTTAGTATTAGTGCTATTTATTCATCTGTTTTTCTTTTGCTTTGTTTGTCAGCTCTTGTCATATATGTATCTCTTGCATTGTCCATTATTTATTTGCATCCTTTGTTGTTATATTATGTCGGTCAAAAGCTCGATACAGCTTATGTTTATTCTTATATATATCATGCTGACTCTGTTTCGAGCCACATTTGATTTGTAAACTTAAAAAAAGAAAACAAAAAGACTTCTATAATGTGTCTGTCGGCCGTGTTTTGGCATGACATTCAGTATCAAATTGACCATTCTATGATACATGCAGATAATAATGATAGCGTTCATGGTCATACTATCAACTGGTCCAGTATATACATGACCAGAAAAACCATCAATATCCGGTTTGTGCATATAAAATCGGGAGCATAAAATAGCATCATGGCAGCTTTATTCTTGCAAACATTTTAAATGCAATTGAGAACCACACCTGTTTAGGACACATTGGATAATTAAATACAAATAGAATCTTAGCTTTTTCCAAGATAGGGATAGTCAAAACATCGCATCCGAATGTTTACGAAAATGACATAATCAGCTTATCAATACTATACAGTTCGACCCAAAGACATTGCGGACCATGACAACCCGTAGCTCCTTATCATAGCCAGACATTTGGGCCAAAACATATTTTAGACCATGACAAATAACGTTTAAATAAGTCTACTCAATTCAGCTTAATAAGACAACAAAGTTATGTGTGTTATGTTATATGTATGTTATTGTTCAGAGAGTTAAAACTTTGTTGTGACGAGTAAAATATAAAATAGAAAATTTCCATCTAAGGTTAGTTGAAAACAATTTTAAGAACAGTATAGCATGGAGTCCATATAAAAAGCATGGCGCATAAAGAAGCACCATAAATAAACTACGCTCACTTTTGCTCGAAATCGATTAGCAAACAAGGTCTGAATTCATATAGTACTATGCGGAATGACAAAATCATGGAAGAGTGGAGCGATGGCAGTTCATGTCGGTCGTTTGTCTTACTGGACAGGGGGTAGGTGTGTATGCATAAAATCCAAGAGGAAAGGTTTTGATGATATCTATACAATTAATTTTATCATTACCTTTGCATTAGCTAGCGATCTGTATTGTGACCGATGAAATTGACAAAAAAATTCCATACTGATTCTCCTTTTACTTTGCATAATGGGGGAAACATTTTGTAAACTTATCGGATTTCATTAACATGTAGTTTTAGAATAAAATCAAATGAAGTGAATGCATATCTAAATAATTGCTTATTTGAAACCAGTCATACTTCCGTATTCTTATCTTAATGATCAATGTAGCTTAATTTCATACTGTTCTCTAACCTGCTTTTAGTCTAGCAGGTGTAGGCTTTCGACAACGTAAAACAATGCCACCAGAGCACTTATTAATACTATGACTTACGTTTAAAGTTTTGAATGCTCAGTGATTCTAAGGTCAAAGCTTAAGCTCGTATTAATTACTACTACGAGGACTTCATCCTTTGCTAAGGGAGATAACTCTTACTTTGATTGCACATTCTTTTACTATAACCTTGAGATATATATTTACCTAGAGGGTTTCATATAGAAATTATAGTTATTTCCATAAATGTTCCTAGCGAATTTTATTAAAACAAACTTGTGACCAAGAATGTTTTTTTTTATTTCTAATTTTAAATGAATTTTTGGTTGACGGCTACTCAATATATTTGCATAATTATATGTTTATATCATTAGTAGCCTTTCATTAATGGCTTGTAGCTTTTTATTTCGATCAACTGTTTTGGTGTTTTGGTTTTGTTTTTATATTAACTTGTATTTTATTTCCCACATTCGTTGCAGATTATAGGCAATTGTAGGTACGAGAACACAATTAATTCCCCTTGGTTTTCGTTGTATATGAATATAGTTCCAACTTTGGTAGTAGGTACCGTCCACATTTTTTTCATATTTTTACTGGAAACTTATTTGCTGAAGTTTTGCCTCTAATTGGTAGAAAATAGGTTAAAATTACATGGGATTTTTTTTCATTAATAAATTCCGACTAAAAGTTGTGATTTGGTTCAGGGGAAGAAGGTTAAAATTTAGGACTTTTAACTCAGTTCATTTGTGATGTTTACCCCATCTCCAAATTATATGTATTAATTTCAGAAAATGATGGTAAAATTTTCTACAATTTATATATAAAATCCTGTTTGTACATATCTTTAGGCCAGAGAGGTTTTATTCAGTTTGCGCCGGTGGAATTTTTTTTAATCTGCTCAAATGTGTATATTGAAATGCACTTGAAAATTAATTGCGGTATCGTGCCTTTATTCACAAGAAGATAGAAGCGCATGCGACATCTGGATTTTTCTTTGGCGCCCAGAAGATAGTCAAAGACGGACCCAGGTGGCGGGAAACATACCAGATTCTCAAAAACTGTTTAAGTACTTTCGATGTGTAATTCTTATAGATGGTATATAAATAAGAGATATGGTATGATTGCCAACGAGATAGTCATCCATCAAAGGGAAAAAGTAACGATCATTAACTACAGGTCACCACACGATCTTCAATAATGGACAAAATCCATATCATAAAGCAAACTGTAAAAGGCCCAAAATAATTTTTTCTGTAATTATGGTATACTTTATTAGATTTTTGTGAATTATAATGGTTTATCCTGAAACATAGTGTTGTTTGACATGTTTCAATCTAAGATTAAGAATTGTGTTGTGAATTAAATTTTAGGGATTTTGTGTCCCCTTTTAGCGGAAAATTCGGTTTGATATGTATAAACCCGTATTTGTTTTCTATATTGTCTTTTCCATGTTCTTTTGGAGGACTCTTCAAGGCAAAACTATGGGCACCTATAGTTAAAGCGCTTACAAAAAATGAAATAAAAAGAGGCAAAACCAACTATGGCGACAGAAAGAAAAATAAATAGAGAAAACGAAAGCATACAATTGTAACTTTTAGATACCGGATCACCCCAGACTTCTTGAAACGTACGAATACGTTATAATTACACATAAACGGCGGTTGTCAAATACCTTTTAAAAAACAAATCAAATAACAATTATATTGTAACATTTATTGTTATGCCCGGAATTGAAAAAAAAATCTATGATGAGGGGAATGGAAATGTTATCATGAAGATGGAATCATCATATCAGCCAATAGTTTGTTTCGCACATTTGTATGAAGACTTCATATCTAAACGAAAATATTCTCCCCAATATAGCTTGTCTGGAAGTATAACGAGAATGGATATGGTAAATATGTCAAAGAGACACGGGACGAAAAATGTTATGCAGTTCAAGGCCACACATGAGTCTTCAATTAACGACGAGGAAACCCTCACACCACAGGGCAGACTGCAGCTGGTCGAAAACATTATAAACAGGTGCGATGAAAACGTTGCCCACATATAATCCTGCAACATAAAAGTAAACTGAAAGAGAAAACAAAAGATTATATACTGAGTCCAAAAACATCCTGACTTGCATGTATGAACTTGAATGTCCTAACGTCCCCGTACTTTTGGCAGGTCTTGAATAACGTTTGATTCGATGAATGTACTATTACAGGTACCACAGACAAATGAAAAATGACTTTTTATTTTTTCAAAGTAGCAGATTATATTTTTTATGCTTTATGTTTTGTTTGTTAACAATATAGTTTAGTCATGGAAAGGCTCAAAGGATTTGTTGATGTTTTTTAAGTCAACAATATACCATGATACATACTTACAACGATATATACCATGATACATACTTACAATAAAATATACCATGATACATATTTGTAACAACATATACCATAATACATAATTCAAGGGTTCAGTCAGACTCAGTTATAAGTTTCTTTCCCCGAGCTGAAATTACTCTCTGTAAACAAAATTGACTGGTAAAATCAATGTGCATGTAATATTAAACTATACTTACGGCTATAGTATGCCGTTCAGTTCGTTGCCACACTCTTTCGACCTATACGGCCGCCATGTTGGTTTCAAGTTGACTGGCGTTCATGCATGTATGAACTTTCTGGCAACGACGTTCTCGACCAATCAAAAAACGGCTATAAGCATGAATCTCATGATTAGAATTATACCATAATACATAATTATAACAATATATACCATGTCTCATAATTATGATAATATATAGCATGTCATGTACTTACAACAATATATACCATGATACATACTTGTAACAATATACACCGTGATACATACTTGTAACAATATATACCATGATACATACTTACAATAAAGTATACCATGATACATACATATATAACAATATATACCAAGATACATACTAATAACAATATAAACTTTGATACATACTTACAGCAATATATACCACATGATACATAATTATAACAATATATACCATGACACATAGTTAACCCATTCGAATACTAATCTCTTGTATATAAATCATAATATAAATTTGCCACATTGACGAAATATATTATGGCTAGGTACTGTTTCGTGAGAATTTTGAACACCGCGAAGCTTAGTTTAAGTCAACAATTGCATTAGGTATTTATATCTTTGTGTTGCATTTTCTAGATAAAAAAGTTATGTATTATAGTGTTAACTTGTATATTGCAATTGATAATGACATATCTGAATCCTATAAAAGGTTGCAACATCATTTGAGCTTTCTATATTTTTCTATACCAAATTCCAGAGTATTCAGTTTTTTTTTACAATATCTATAAAGAAGCCATGTGAATTCTTGTTCCAAAGATTTTAACAATGTAAGTATTGACTTGTAGTTTTGAAAGCAGTTGGAGTAACATATATTAGATCAAGTTATAAAAGAATGATGAAATACATTCCGTTTTTTTTTTCGTTTTTTTGTTTTTGTTTTTGTTTTTGTGTTTTTTGTTTTGTTTGGTATACTCATTCTTATTAATTTCTGAAGATCTAGTTGAACAGAATTATGATCGTCCTACTGATATTTGCCAAACTACATCAATCAACTACTGATAGCACGCATGAATTGTTCAATGGAAAAAGGAACAGACATGGTGAAACGAAGCACCATCCTATAACCTTTATCAAAATAGAAAATATTTACATTGATCACCAAAAGGTCTTCAATGAGTGTAAACACACCTTCAAGTCAGCGCTGAAATCCCCGAAAAATAATAAAATTCACGGTAACAGAACGATGACATTTCTTCAAAATGAGCTTAAAACTCAAATAACAACACTGTGGCAAAGTGAAATCCGACACACAGATTAACTAATAAAGTTCATTCACAAAGCTACACGAGTACATTTGTTTATGTATATTTTTATACATTCACTCAGTTGATGCTATTCACGTCAGTATCCTGTTTAAAACTGAGACCAACTCAAAGTGTAAGTCAAAGACTAAAATGGATAAATGGATGAGACACATTCATGTACTAATTAGTAATCCATTTCATTGATAATTTGGTAGTGTAGATTTTAGTTTTTAGAATATTTCATAAGACTAGCTCATGAATCTCTAACATCATTATAACATGACCTCTTAGAGGCACACTCTGACTAAAGGTAAAATTACCTCTGCTAGTTTTAATGTCTTATCATATGGTGCATGGTGACATCAGACAAATTAAGACTATGGCTAAGCTACTTATGTTGTTATACTTACTAAATTATGTACAAGACTACTGGTCAATTTTTATCTCTTCATACTCCCAGTTTTTAGTGGAGTCCGAGTTGCTCATTTACTTTTGTTACTTTGTATGTATGATTTTAGTTACCTTATGTTCTTTGTTGTGTATGTCTGTTTTCCATGTCTGGTCTTTGTCCCTGGATTATATTCTTTTGATTACCGCTATAACCCTAGTTCCCTTGATTACTCTTTCACAAACACGAAGACACATTGACCAACAATGTCAAATACTATTGACATATTAGGACGAAAACATTCATTTCAAACTAAGAATCATGCTCCAAACGCAGCAGGCAACTTAGAAATAGTGGACAAACATTAAAAATTGACAAAATTAGATAAAGGCAACGAAAATTCACCATAAAACAAGCACCATTTATCAATTTTTAATTTGATCTTGAAATTGATTTCACAAACAATAAATCGTGTGATAATGCACTGCTATTCGGAAAATGCAAAGCGTTGCCATTGACATATCTATATATTTGTTTTATTAACTGTAGATATGTTTAACAATTGACTTTATGGATTTGCTATTTAATATAATTCTATACTTTGAATAGCCTTTTCACACTGAAGCCAGATAGTACCGTTGTACTAATATGCTTAATTAAGGTTTTAATTATACTTTTTGCTGATATATTGATAATTCATTATTCAACACTGTAATAAAATCGGATGGAATCCTTTAAACATGCATTATGTCATTTAAGTATATAATTAACAAGCATACATACAATAAAATGGTAGAATAGGCAACCGGCTGTTGGAACAGGAAAGTCGATACTGTTTATGAATTAATATCAATTTAAACGCCTCCAATTTAATTCTAACTGTTCCCTGATAAATAACGTCTGAAACAGATGGTATATACGACTAATGAAATAGGCATCGTCAATTAATTTTGTATTAAGGGGTCAATTGGGGAGTTTGGAGTTAAGCATTTAAGCATGTTGTTACAATTTACAAATTGTATCAGCTTTATTTTCATTTTATAGATTGAATTCCTTGCATTTTCTTGGTATGTGGGTTGTATGCGAGCAGAGAAATAAGATAACTCTTTGCTATGGCCACACAAACTAGGAAATCACAATCATTAAAGTATAACGAAATGACAATTTGGACGTTTTAGGTCATGTGGTTCTATACTGATTGATTGTAAATAAATAACCAGCATGGTTTATTACCTTTTTTCCATGCATGTTTTCGTGGCCTTCGGGGTCCTCATTACATAGGTTTGTGTTCTAATCAATATTTAATTATAGAAAATTGGAATTTCATTATTTGTATGAATAAGGGAAATAACTATAATTGTAATAACATCAATTTATAGAGTATTTTATCTGGTATAATTATCGTTCAGTTAATTAAGGCGTTTTTCATTAGTGCTTAATATTGGGAAGGAATGATAACGTCGGGGACTAAAGGTTACGTGGAGCAGACAGAGGTATCTCTGCAAACTGATTGCAATAACTCCCTGACTCCCTAAAGTTAATGAATAAAGGTTACTTAGAACAGACAGACGTGTATCTGGCAATTGATTGCAATAACACCCCGACTCCTAGACTAAAGGTAACGTGGAGTAGACAGAGGTATACTTGCAAATTGATTTCAATAACCCCAACAATGCGCATACATTGTCAACCAGCAAATATCTCTATATTATCGTTTGTTTTATTTCTTTTTTTAAAACCATGATAACATCAATACCTTCTTGCTTTAAAGGAAATGCTTACAACATATACCGTGATGATGTTCAGTTGCCTTCCCTTGATTAAATACTTCATCAGGTGGTTTAGTGGACAATTAACATTGAAACTGTCAATCTTCATGGATTTCAATACATTTGTATCTAAGGAATATGAAAGAAAGTTGAAATCTCTTTCCTTATTATCCAGTTAACTACTTAAGGCAGTTGATCAGGTTATCCAGTTTTGAAAAAAACTTTATCTCCCGAACATCATCATTGTACGTGCTGTAATATTTTCAACATACATCTGTATATAATTTGATTTGATTGTTAATTTCTCATCTGGGCAAGATAGGTTATGTTCCATTAACTAACTTGGGTACTGAGACGTCCTCAATGTCAGTCGGTCCACAGTCCGCAATTTGAATAATTCCAAACTTAATAAGGCTTTGATGAAGGGACAAATCTTAATTTAACTTTAATCGATTAAAAATTGATTTTATACGGATTGTTTTTAATTTTTGATCAAGTTATGCTCGCAGACCAACTTTTAGCAGTTTACTCTTGTACATAAACTGCCTTAAAGTTTACTCGGTCAAAAATTGAAAACAGTCCTTAAATATATTAATCTATAATTACAGTGTGTACTTTTGTAATCCTTTGACAAAAAATAATGCTGAGTAAGAAGGTTTTTCTTGTGTTTTTGTTTTATTAGAAACTTTCCACACGGGATCACACTATCATATAAAATATTATAGGGATGGAGTGTCAGCGACGTCTTATATAAGTAGGGTATATGAATCATGAATTCTGACGGAAACTGACGTACCGGTAATACGGAAGTGATTGTTAAAACATTTAATTTCATGCATTTTTTAAGGATATATCGCATAACCCCGTAGATCGAGACATTACCCATAACAACATGGCGATGCATAACTAGCAATTCGTTATTTGAGTTTAAGTTGCTCTGTCTCCTGCATATCAACACAGGTTCTCCTTTAATCCGTGACAAACACACTGTCTCCTGCATATCAACACAGAATCTGTGACAAACAAATCGTTTTAAAATTTACAGTATGGAGACAAATGTTATTTTATTTGGAGTTTTGAATTCAAAATGCTCAGACACATCAGACTATATTGAAGGTGTTGATGATGTACACATTCCTGAAGTAATTGATTATGGGTCAAATTGTAACGATGACTTACTTAATAACTTCCCAGTAGACTGTAACTTGTGTATGGTAAATGGAAGGAAAGGAAGTCAAGAAATTACTTGTATCTTGAAACGTTGTCGACTACATAATTACAGCTCATGAAACGCTAAATAAATGTACAGATTTAAACGTAAGAACTATGACCGACATCATTAACTCTTTAGAACTGCATTCGTTAAGTCAGATACCAGATCACACAGTGCTCCATTTAAAAGTTAGGACAGAGACTGATTATTCTCAAGTGGAAACAGACAACCCTATAGTTTCAGTCAGTTCCGAGCAATCCAAATAGCCGTAGAGTGTCGGCTAACTATCTAAACGACGACGAGGTGTACGACAAAAATAAATGAAACTACCGATAGAATAGAAAGATCACCAGAGGAAAACATGGATGTAAACGATACGTATAGTAGTGTCGTTCAACTAATTAGAAATAAAATAAAGTCCAAGATAGGGGAAAGATGTTCTAACAATAATAACAGATTTGGAAGTCAAAGTAAAAAGTCAAAGTATAAACCGTACTGGAATGATAATCTTCAAGAAAATTGGGATAACACGAAAGAAAGAGAATGGATAAAAAGGAATGGGAATGGCAACATGAAGAAAAGCCAATTTTGCGTAAAGAAAAGCTATCAGTTACGTCAACAGAACGAACCTTTGAACCTGTCAAATCAGAACAACACGAAGGAATTCTATAGATGAATCGGTAAATTGGGACTAGCAAATGAAAGACAGAACTCTGTCTCTATGGAAGTCCGTATGCCAAGTGGCGACATCTGGCACAGTCTTTGAAACATGGAAGCGAAAATATGAACAACTATACAACACAAGTGAAGGCGAATTCGACGAAAATTACCTATCTTATATAAACATACATTGAATTCCGATATTACATATGAAGATGTCGAAAAAGCAGTTTATCGTGTGAAGTTGAATAAGGCGTGTGGATTGGATCAGATTTTCGCAAAATTTGTTCGTAATACAACATGTGTTCAAATGCTATACAGAATGATAAAATTCGCGTTTGACAACGAGGTTGTACCAAAAACCTGGAACCAAATATCAATCAATCCTATTCTAAAACCTGATAAAGGCAACCGTGACCCACTTCGGTATAGAGGTTTAGCGCTGATGTCGATTCCATGTAAAATATATGCTGATATATTAAATTGAAGATTATCAACATGGTTAGAAGACAATGATTTATTAGCCGATGAACAGAATGGCTTCAGAAAGGAAAGAAGTTGCTTATATTATATACGCATTAACTAGCTTGATGACAAAAAGGAAATTTGAACGAAAACCAACGTACATTTGCTTGCTTTATTGGCGCTAAAAAAAACAATTGATTCTGTTAACCTAGAAATGCTTCGGTACAAGTTACCATCGTTTGGCATAAATGGAAACGTTTTGAAAGATCTCCAGTCATTGTACATAGATGTTCAGTATGCTGTAAAAAACAATGGATACATGACTGATATGTTCGATATAAATTTAGGTGTGAAACAGGGTTGCAAACTATCTCCCACGTTGTTTATGGTATATATTGACGGTCTCTCTGATTAAATGTATTCACTCAATTTAGGTATTCCAGTCAATGATAGTTCTTTGATTTCGATTATTCTCTATGCTGATGACATTGTTCTGTCGGCTCCAAATGAAAAATCACTGAAAAAGATGTTGGATATTGTTCACGGGTGGTGTTTCAAATGGCGATTCTCGATAAATTTCGATAAAACAAATACTGTATAGTACACTTCAGATGTCCTTCATTTCGACGATCTGGCTTTAACTTTTACTGTGGAAGTTCGCAAGTTGAATAAAATACTAAATATAGATATCTTGGGATGTGGATAGACGAACATTTAGATTGGAAGTTTACAGTTAGTGAAGTAAGAAAATCTGCAAGTCGGACACTGTCGGCATTATATTTGTTTGTTGTGGAGGTATTGACTTTGATGTTTTCGAGAAACTATATGAAAGTCTTGTTCAGCCGGTTCTATTATATGAATCAAGTATATGGGGTTTATCAGAACATAAACAACTAGAGACAGTACAAAATAGAGCTTGTCGATACTTTTTATGTGCCCCCAAAAACTCTTCAAATTTGGCTGTACGTGGAGATATAGGATGAAAACGAAATAGAAAATTGAAGTGACAAGACTATTCTTTAAATTGTCAAACATAGAACACGTATGGGCCATACATGATGCTGAGAAAACCAAACATCGTTCATCATGCATTGACTTGGCTGAGAAACTGTAATCTGGAACATCTTGCTACAAACAATATAATTAATATCAACTCGACAAAAACTAAATCTTGTTCAGAATAGACTTATTGAAATTGACAACGAACAGAACTTGTGAGAATGGAATGTAAGCTATGCACATTCAGGAAATATAAAAACACACTTGAAACAAGCACTTATGTTATAACTGTTAAATTATGTGACTAACATCGCATTTTATCTAACTTTAGAAGTGGATCATTGCCATTGGCAGTGAAAACCGGACGATACAACAAGCAAAATACGCCATTAAATGACAGACTTTGTACATTTTGTTAGGGCAATCAAGTAGAGACAGAGCAACATTTTTTAATAGACTGTGAATGTTATTCTGATATTAGGGAGTATATCTTTACATATATACGTAGTTTCGGCAATTCTTTTAATGACATTAACTTAGATGATACATTTAATTATATTATGAAGACAGATAATGTCCAGGTTTTACTAGCAAAAACATTGAACCTCATGTTCAAACACAGGAAAACACATCACTGATATTTTAGCATCATTTCAGATTTATTGAGTATTATAAGGTTAAGATATGGATATTTTTATTGTATATAATTTTGATCTAATTTCAGCATTTTTATTTATTATAATATTTTAATGAGTTTTACATTTTTGATCAAAATCTTTTTTATTTCGTTTTTTTTAATTATCCTTTCATTATTTTAATGATGATTGGTAAATACATGTATGTATGTCTTCTTATCTGTTTATGTATTGAATGAAAGTGTCTCATATGTCTTACAGGCAGGAATCTTTTTTTTATGATAATTTAAATAATTGTGCGTATTAGATTGTTGACACTATTATAAAATACATACTTACTTACTTCGTACTTTAATTCAACGTTCAAACCCCCCCCCCCAAAAAAAAAAAAAAACCAAAAAAACTTAAACATAAGATACGTGTCATGTGTAAAATAAGAAAAGCAAAAAAATGTACTTTATTTTTCCAAAATAATCGAGTATTTCTTTTTATAGTGTAAATGGAGTAAGACTCAAAAGAAAACCAGAAACAAGTTTCAATCTTGCTCCATGGTTTTGAGTTGAAGACTGCAGCAATTTTCCTACTTACGACCAGAGACCATTATCAAAATAAAATTATCAGAAAAATAAGTCTATTTCAAGATATTTTATAAAGCTTAAAACCATCCTAACACTGCCAATACGTACGTTTTTGTAAACAGCGAAGATGTCGACACGAAATAATGGGATACAGAAGTTTGCAAAGTCATCTTTTAAGTTTTCTCATCGATCCAGTACAAAGAGTGCATCTACTATCCTTATTTTATGCAAAAGTTTAAAAATATGTGCTAGTTTACAGAAGCAACAGCCTGCAGTATATCACCCTACTCGTACATATTGTTCTGACTCCGACCCAACCAAAAATAGAGGGTTAAAAAGTGTTTATCTTGCAAAACTGTTTAACTATTAAAATCAAAGTGCCGAGGCACTGAGTCAAGGAATACCTCAAAATAAAAAATATTCATGTAACCAAATTGTAAGCTAAATAAACCGATCAAAACTTAGTCCTTTTAAAGAATAACAATTTGTTTTAACGCATCGTATATTTATACAGTCGTTTATCAATATATATTTTTGGATCTTCTTTTGTTCTTTTGTATTATTACTTTTGGTATCCCTGGCTGTACACGTACGTTGATGTCCTCAAACACTTGAATAACCATTTCTTACAAAATATGAATTCCACTGAGAATCACTGACTATCAATATTCGATGAATTTTTATAGTAAGAATGGATCCACACCCTGAAATTTCGGTTTGGAGATGCATGTAGTAGAAATGAATCCTGCAGACTGGAGAAAGTTGAACAAAGGCCTAATCTCAAGGGAGAAATGAGCAAAAAACTTTTCCTTGTTTGTGCTCACTTTGATGTAGAATCTTTTTTTGTAATAAATTTGTCCTTGTTGTCTAGATTAGGCTTTGGGTTTAACTCGTCGAAACTGTGCATGTATTTACAATAAATGATTACCTTTCTCTTGGGATTTTTCAGTTCAAACAAGAATAAAAACTCTTGTTGTAAAAATTACTATGCAGTTTAAAGACCATTAAACTTAAAACAACTCTGTAGCTCGTACATTTTAGCAATTTAAGATTCAAATTGAATTGAAAAGTCAGTGGTATAGAGATGTGGTGAATACAGGGAATATGATGCACTTCGAGTATAAATCCATCTTTTTTTCTCTCCAAAACAAAAAAAAAAAGGTAATATTGAACCCATACCCCATGAGTACCACTTTTTTATGATGAATCACTATTGCTGAGTGTTTTATACCTGTCCGCCTTCAGTAATGTATGTGCATTTCTTTCATTTTTTTCCGCATGATTGTTTCACAAATATGTATAAGATTATAATACAAGTAACTGTTATGTTTTGCAAATATGTAAGTGCTGAGAAATCAGGCTTCATGTTTTTTTTTATAGTTTTTTTTATTTAGAGATGTTGACATATACATTTACAGCTGCTTCATGCTACACATACATGTACCAACACTTGATAATCATGAACTTTGTTTCATGCTTTAATAGTGTCACAGCACAGAAATGGTCTGTTTTATTTTTGCTTTCTTCTCACTTCATCTAGTGAAACTTATATGTGATAACCACTGAAAAGAAATCAAGGAAAGAATCATAACAGTGTCTGATATATGCAAAATATTACGATGTAAATTCATGCAAGTATACATGTATTTTAACCATATGATATGGAGAAACCTCCTGTTGGAAAATATTGTTATATGTACATATAATTTCGTGCAAATCAGGCAAAAATAAAGGTTGGGTGGTTATAACAGTCCAAGGTTTTTACTGGTTTTTAAACCACCTGGTTAAATATTCCCATAGTGATCAATATTGGTCGACCGAAAATTTGCAAACAATATTTCTGTCATTATTCATAGTTTTTGTCCTACATTAAAAAACGTAAATATAGTATATATCTACTATATTTCAGTGTTCTTAGATTTTATTCTTTTAATATCTCTATCAGCTGTATTGATTAAGAAAAAATAAACATTTCTTTCTCTAAAATAATTCAAATTTATCTGAAATAACATAACAAACTTTACACAAAATGTACAGTGTATTTCATGACTACATCTTTGTTTCAATAACTATTAATAAAAGGTAACATAAATGCAAGTAAGAGTAGAACAGGTTACTTTTCACCTGTCACCTAACATCCCCTCATAACCAGATAGATCATAAAAGGTGGTTTGAAGTGATGAGTTTAAAACAATAAATTAAAGTCATTTTATTTACCAGACAAAAACCTTCTAAATACAGAAAATGGAAAGCTTGCTAAGGATATCTTCCATGTAAGATTTATAATGATGGTTGGACCCCCATTTAAAAAAATCTGGATCTATCCCTAGTACATTGTACATGTAAGAATGTCCATGAAAATCAGCTCTTAGAAAAGGTCTACTTTTGGTAGTCTTGATAATTCCAACACATTTTCAGTGCGCTTTCATTGACACAGAATTTCTAACATAACCGTGTCTTTCTTGTGTCATGAAAATCCTGTTTCTTACTTGATGATCTGCATTCTAAAAAATTGTATCTGGTATATCTTGACAATGTACCGAAAAAGAACCATATTGATAATCAGTTATGACTTACATGGATATAATACACATGTACATTGTGTTACTATTTCTTTAAATTCCATACTGAATAGTACATGCCCAAATCTGTATCACATGCAGTATCAACAGGAGACTCCTATATCAACACAAGGGCCGCTGGCCCGCGGGTTGATATAGGTCGAGGGTTGATACTGCATATCAAACAGATTTTCATGTCATTTTCATTCTTTCTTATATTTTACCTATTCAAAATGTACTTCAATTGTGTACTGTGCAAGGTGTGATATATGATATGCAATATATGTCTAGGGGTGTGATATAGGGCATGCCATATAGGTCTATGGGTGTGATTTAGAGATAGCGATATAGGTCCATGGGTGTGACATATAGTATGTGATATAGGTCTAGGCGTGTGATATAAGGTATGCAATATATGTCTGTGGATGTGATATATAGGGTACCGTACTTGAAATGGGTTTAGGGGAGTGATATACGGTATGCAATATACCGGTAGGTCTAGGGGTGTGATATACAGAAGGCAATAAATGTCTAAGGGTGTGATATAGAATGCAATATAGATCTAGAGTGTGATATAGAATGCAATATAGGTCTAGGGGTGTGATATACAGTATGTGATACAGGTCTAGGGGTGTGATATACAGAAGGCAATAAAGGTCTAAGGGTGTGATATAGAATGCAATATAGGTCTAGGGGTGTGATATACAGTATGTGATACAGGTCTAGGGGTGTGATATAGGATATGCAAAATAGGTCTGTGGGCATGATATAGGGTATGGGATAAAGGTCTATGGTCATTGTGGAAGTTTGGATTTTAGGAACATGTACAAGTGTATGTGTAATGTCATGGCTCATTTATCCACACGCGTCCCAAGGACATTACTTTATTTGTCTTTTTGATAGTTCAAGATTACCTACTGAATGTGGTGAATATGCCACATGACCTCCTTTCATCCTTACCGTTGAAACAGAGACATTGTTTATATCTCTGCTTTGAAATCATAATACAATTCTGTTTATTTTCTATTTCAAATACTTCATTGTTTGCTACATGCATGTACATGTGTGTTTACCATTTTATTTTATTCACGTACATGTACATGTAGTAATTAACATATATGTACAGTGCTTGTATTTTATATACAGAAGTTAAATTCCTGGGGTCAAATTAATCACACATGAAATTGTCCAATAAAAAGGTGGGATGTCAACCTCATGCACCCTCCCCTGGATCCGCCACTGTAATCTATACTTACTACACAAAAAGTACATTACAGCTCCGAAAATCCGTCATTAGAAGCTCCCGACATCTTTATTAAAAGGGTCAGATCGGGAGAAAACAAGAGGCTCCCAGGAGCCTGAATCGCCCACCTAGTTGAATTTTGCCTTTCAAAGGCAATAAATTTAGAAAGTTGTCCAACAATTTTTTACTCAAGAAGTCTTTGGTAGAGCTTATCATAAGGATCATTTCAACAATTTAAGTTTCTTTTAATTTATCATAGTTTTCAAGATATTGACTGAAAACTGTTAACAAAAAAGTCATTTTTCCCCTTTCAAGGGAAATAACTCTTACAAGGAGTCATCTGACAACTTTTATCCCTGCAGTCTTTTGTAGTCCTAATAATAAGGATCATTTCAGCTACTGAAAGAATTTGGCTAAACCTAACGGTTTTGGAGATATATGCGAAAAACTACTGTCTGACCGCTATGCTCTATTTTTAGTAACGGCTGCCATGTTTTTGTCGGATCAAAAAAACCCACATCATTTCTATGCAGGATACCCCAAGAAACATTCATGCCAAATTTGGTTTTAATTGGTGAAGTAGTATCAGAGGAGAAGATTTTTGAAAGAAATAACATTAAAAATAGCAAAAATCGTTAAAAAGGGGCAATAACTCCAACATGGCAACGGATTAAAACCAAAATTTGACAAGAAATATATCTCACCATGTTAAACACTTTTACCTGTGTCAGAATTTAGCTAAACCTAATGATTTTTTTTTTATATATTTGCAAAAATCTCTGCTGTCTGACCCCTATGTACTATTTTTAGTAACGGCGGGCATATTTTTCGACGAATCAAAAATCCCCACATTAGTTCTATGCAGGATACCCCAAGGAACATTCATAACAAGTTTGGTCTCAATTGGTCAGGTAGTGTCAGAGGAGAAGATTGTTGAAAGAAATAACATTAAAAATAACAAAAATCGTTGAAAAGGGGCAATAACTCCAACATGGCTTAACACATTAAAACCAAAATTTAACGAGAGATAGACCTCATCATGCTGAACACTTTTATTTTGTCAGAATTTAGCTAAACCTAGCGGTTTTGGAGATATACGTGAAAAACTACTGTCTGACCCCTATATTATATTTTTGTAACGGCGGCCATGTTTTTCGACGAATCAAAAATACCCACATCAGTTCTAAGCAGGATACCCCAAGGAACATTTATACCAGGGTTGGTTCTAATCAGTTAAGTAGTTTCAGAGGAGAAGAGTTTTGTACAATTGTTAACGACGACGACGGACGACGACGGCGACGAACGCCAAGTGATGGCAATAGCTCACATGGCCTTTGGCAAGGTGAGCTAAAAATGGCAAATCTCGATTGAACTTTCCTCCCTGCGAGTGCGAATGTTCGGGTCAATTTGACAAAATAGTCCAGCTCTTTGCGTCAAAATTTAATTAGTTAATATCATATGTTCTTGCAGTTCTACACATATTAAATAGCCTTAATATCGTTATACGCCCATATCGTACGTAAAGTTAACATCACATATTTGACATGGAGTACGTATGATCGGCGGCTGAGCGATATCTTAATGCAAACTTTGAAAGGAGAATAACCCGCGGAGTGTTATTTATATGTTGAAATGTCTACCCTGGTTACGTAATTTGGTTGCCGACAATCTCTAAGTCAAGTTCAGTCTATAAATAGACTTCCTTGACAAAAACAAAAAACAAAAAATACTACAGAGGCTATAAGTATTTTTTCTGGAATTAAGACTGACCTAATTGACATGCGATTTTACAAAATGTAGTAAAAATGAAAAAAATGTGTTCCAAATTCTTAAATTTTGTGGGTTTAATAAATACAAATTCTGCTTTTTAGAGTATGTATTTTTAATCTGGCGTCCGTTGACTTAAAACACATCGGTTACTGGAGTATATTATTACTAAACAAATTGCTATTAAACAGACGTTAAAGATATCACATAAATTCTCAATATGTCAAATATCGACGACTTTGCTGTTTGGTTTTTAGACAAAAAAAGTACCAAAACTATTAAAGTTTCAAGCAGATTTATCCCCTTTTCTTTAGTTCTGAAATTGCCCTTTATAAACTATTTACACCATGACTGAGATTTAAAAATGTTAAATTGATGCCGGAATATTTACTCATGGTAAATCAAATCTAGGATATTTTTAGATCGTTTGATCTTTCCATTACCGTCCATAAGAAAAAATGATGAACAGGTTGAACGAAATACATTGGATATTGGTTTTTCCCAGAAAAGCCGCTTATAAATTTTTTAATAATATGAAATGCAATTATCATCAAAAAGGGTTATTGGTGATTTGATGAGACATACTCATTAGTTAAAGTGCTTTATAAACAGCTTTTTAATGTTTTAGATCAATTACATATTTTGTAACTTTACCAACGATAATTTTAAATGTTGGAGAGTTTAATTAAAAAGGCATTGTTACACAAACTTTACATTAAAGCTAATAGGCTACGTAAAAGTTACATTATAGTAGCAAATGGGGAACTCTTGCTTACAAGAGAAATGGTTCCAAGAACATAGATAAAACGTCCTATCTAGATTCTGAAGTCATGGTAAATTTAACCACAATCCAATTAGATAAGCCTTAAGTGAATTTTCTAAAATTTAGACAAGCTAAATTATGAAACGTCAACCGAAATCACGTATGTCCTATCGTGGGCCTCTTCTAATGATGTAGGCTTCTCCGAGGTGAAATGGGGATTAAATTCTAAAATGACGGAATCAAATTAATCCTAATTGCAAATTAAAAATATAAACCGTAAATGCAGTTTAAACAAATGAAGTGTAAAATTCAATTGAGAACGATTTAATCTTATGCTTAAATTGTTAACTTGTACACTCAAATGTTCACTCTCTCCCCTTTCACATTAGGTAAATGTAAAATATCTGTTCTTGATTCCAAACGTTCAATATCACTTAACTGATCGAACCAGCACTCAATGTAAGAGACGGAATTTTTTATTTTTTGTAGAATAAGGCTTTTAGATGAATTTTCTGATTTATTAACAATAAGACATTTCTTGGTTAAGTCAATTATTTTATTATACTCATTGATTTACAAGGCAAAAATTGACGAAGGATTTTTTTTTTCAAATCACAAAATTATTTCACTTAAAATTTCCTATAAAGGAACGCATTTTTCAAATCGAACTATCAAATAAAGCAGTACTTTGAAAGGTTTGCGGTTGGTAACCATTATATCAATTCTGGTCTCATGTATAGGGACAGCTTAATATGCGATTTTGCAATGTAATAACATAAAAAAACGACAATTGTAAAGTTTTTTTGTCAATAATCACATAATGAATCTATTATGAGTTTCTGGGAAAATAAAAAATATCAATTCATATGGTTCTCATTACTTTTTGCAATCAAGATCATTCTGTTCAAAGCTGGTTAATTCGATCTTTCATTTACTTTTTATTTTTGTACAAGTTTTTATTTTAGATGTTTTTTATTTGGTAATTTATTATCTTTCAACTGTGTACTGTCAATTTGATTTCGTTGAGCCCTCTGTTTTGTTACAACTATTCTGTAGTAAATAGTCAAAACCCTGGCCAAGGACCAGGGCGCGCGGCCTTCAGAGCAACTTGGTTGTGAGCCCCAGGTGGTTGAATGGGGGTACCCCTAGCATGCTACATGCTGGGGTCGTCAGGCCATAATACGGAAAACCTGACCGCATACCATAGTGGTGCAACGTGTTGGGAAAGATGCTACGTTCCTTGCACGTTAAAGAAACATGCTGTGGTATTCTATCGGAGTATGAAACTTTGAGCTCCGCCATAGGAGGCTGAATTGCCCGATCCTACCCACCTCTTCCTATTTACAGTGGCAATCGAAACCCGTCGACCCTATTGTCCTTGTGTCATATACCATTTTTTATTTCATCATATTACATGTTTATTTTATCATCCATTTCATGTTCATCGCCTGGATATAGATAAAATATTGCTGTTCGGGCGTTAAACCCCAACAATCAATCAATCAAGCTATAGAAATACGTGTATTATTTTCCAATTCAGTCTGTTGAGTATTATGCGAATACTTTTCTTCTATGTAAAACTTGTGAATCAAGTCTAAGCGATTTTTAATAAACGTAGAATTTATCGATTTTAAGCATCCATGGTTAATGATTCTCTCGCTAAATATAGCACTGGCATAAGCATCAAAGTTAAGGGGTGCATTAAAAGTGGTACAAGTCTGACTGTCGCGATATGGTCTTCTGTCTTATGTTCGGCATACATGGAATAACTTTAGATTGAAAAAAATAATGCTTAAATTTAATGGAAAAGAGTGCAATTGCACGAAAATATTGGACAAAATATATTTAAGCAGCGATACTTGCAACGTCCAAAACATATCTAATGAATGATCATTAATTCAAAGATAAAATACGATTGTTCGAATCAAAAAGGTATGAGATAAGTGTCAATGGGAGATACTATAATTTAACATCTGTTAAAGAACTTTTAATTTGTATATAAAATCATCAGTTAACTAGAGAAAATGTTCACCAGCAGAATGTGACCAAGAAGAAGAACATGATTATGCCATTTTTCATTAATACCTCCTTATATGAGTTAATATTGACACACTTGAATAGAATTAGCAATGGGATTGTTATAAGCCAGATTGGGCCTCTTCAATGGGCCCTAATTGATTGTTAGCCGAAGTTTGTATGAGGGGTTTGTGTTGGTAATGAGTATCTGTGGATTATGTACTGGGTTTAATGATAGAATGTCGGAGATTTTCTCGTCATTAGGATTTGAAGAAGCTAATTGGAGATTCTTCTTTAGTTTGTATAATATTAAATTTCGGTTTTTATCAAGAAGAAGCGGATATAATGGGTGAGGATGCGACATACTGTTTTCCCCTTGATTGGACCTCACAACACCCGGTTAATATTATATGTCACGCGGTAAAGTAAAGTAATTATTTGTTCAATTAAAGTTTAAACCCAATTACACACGATGCTGATGGACTGTTTTCATAAATATCAACAAAAAGCTTTTCCATTAAGTCTGAATAAATGGATTCAATTATAGGGGGCAGAGGTGATTTAATTAAGCTATATTAACAGCGAAGACGCCTCATTTCTCGTATCAGTTTTTAATGGATATTTACATTTAGGGATCGTATATCAGAATAAATAAATTGACTGAAAAGAAATGGGTATAAACAGTTTGAATTTATTATAATAAGACGTTTAATTCTGCTTAATAAATTAAACTGCCAAAGAATTAAGGTTTATAAAATACAAAAAAATAGGCGCTTAAAACTGAATCCGTCTACAATGTAATGAAAATAAAGAATGCATCCTTGTATAAAATAAAAATGTGAAAACATATCATATTTACTTGTGTATTAAAAATATGGAATTCACATTAAATATTTAACTGCAGAAAGTGTCATGTATTTTAGATTATCGCCAGTGTTTTGTTACTTCTTTTTTTTTTCAGCTTATTAAACTTATGACTAATTAATTTTAAAAGACACTAAACCGGATACAGAAAATTTAAATTAGAATTCATGGAAATTTCAATAACGTAATGTCCTGAATTTGGTGTAAAGGGGCCATTTTTTGATTCATTTATTTCTAAGGTTAATAGCTGAAAGTTCGACATGATTTCAGGATCAACTAAGAACTATAAATCGAAGTTTTTTTTACCAATGAGCATCGATTAATTTTTTACCTCCAAGGAAGTCTCTGCTATTGCGAATGAGGTTGACTGTTTCTTAAAATGTTTGAATCGAAGTGTCTTAAAAAGATATAAAAATAATCATTCATATCAAATTGAGTTAAATTTCAAAGAATAACCGAAAGTCGTTTAATATACTTAGTTTTACCTTCGTATGTACTTAACGTAGATAACAATCAACTGCTATCGGTAATTGGTTCGACAAAATATTCAGAATTTCTTCATTATTGCTTTTTCGAATCACAGGAAATTAATTCGTTCATATTGAAAAGTAAATTATTCACTATGTAATTTCCTCTGACACGATTTCAATAGCGTATCATTGTCAGAAGAAGAGAATAGTTAATTCGTTTCATTAAATTTATTTCATTTCGTTCTCAACTGCATCAGTGTCATATAGTCTGAAAGATAATTGCAACAATTTGGTCTCGCTCCGTATCAGAGGAGGCCATTTCTTCTTTGTACCCAATCTGCTTCAAATTTTCTCACAGAATTTAAAATGAAATCGATTTAGACAAAAATTGAAACCAAATTGGAGACTAGCTTCCGACACGAAAAATCTCTTTTCTAATTATTGTAATTGGCCATCAATTTGAAGCTGTCGCTTAGATCCCTAATGAGTCAATAATGTTTAATTAATTTTTCAAAAAAAAGTTATAGCCCTCAGTCTGCACACAACTGTTAACGAAACATACAAAGATCCGTGTTGGTACGGGATAATTAAAACCCATTCAGTTCAGAGATAAATTTAACACCATTAAGTAAATCTGAAGTTTCAATTTGCCTCTGATACCCAATTTGAGATCTTTCCTCATTATCTTTAACATCGAAAACGAGGATAGTAACACTAATGACCAATTAGTAAGCTTTAATGATGGAAGATAAAACGAACTTGTTACTATCTTCGGGGAATTAGGCGAACTGATTTTTCATACAAATTTACGTATTCATTCTATTTAATTTTGGTTACAATTTGTACCGAAGCTTAAATATTCTTCTAATAAGCAATATTGTTTATTTAAACTCCTCATTAAAATGTTTGTCGGACATTCACTCATGTCGTGAGTTTCTGTGTATTAGACCCAATTAGTAGAAATTCGGTGGATTGAGGGCAAATTTAAACTCCCAATGGAATATGCATTTATCCCTCTCATGTCTAATTATATATCTTTGGAGAAAGAAACAAATGTGACCTTATATTCCTTATCGTCGTCAGGCTACCGCTCCACACGAAAAAGGTACTAAGTAAATGATAATCTAAGTACTTGGTGTTTATATGTATTCTAACAAATATCAATTATAGCAATGCTATATAACTTGAGCCAAAAAATGCTCATAGAAAGTTACCATCAAATTTAGAGTTTTCAAACGAACCTCGAACCTCGAATAACATTGAATAAGAATGTAAAATATACTATATGGGATCAAACAGTTGGTAAAAATATACTCTGGATTCAACAATATACACATTAAATGTGTAACACTTCCTAGATCGAAAAGACTTCACCAAAACTCGGCACTCCATGACACAGTTATTGAATGAAAGATACAATGACGTAGTAGTTTGAAGAATGTTTACGAACGAGTTCGAATATTTTATTTGAAAAAAAAAATCTTGTATGATCCATTTAGTTTATTAATCAACCTGCATGACACTTCTGAAAAAAGCTTCCTCCGCGTCATTTTTATACCTGTACCTCGAATTGGACGACAGTAATCATCTCAGTGCAAAAATATGTGACAGACGCGGCGATTTTAAAATTATAAATTTTCCTGTCTTGTGTAATAATATATCCGCTTCACCTGCCTGTGCTGTTTATATTTCTCTAAGAGCTAAAGCCACTATTAAAACTTCTTATTATGTCAGCTTTGCCTGAGATACAGGCTTTTGTACCAAGGTTTTTAAAATGAGACTCTTACGCTGCTGACTTTTTTTATATCCAGATTTTATTGAGACATATTATGTAATCTTATTATTTTCGTCTTGAACTTGACGCGTCTTCCGCACATGGTTCAAAACTTATTTGGATTGTTGAACTTGTATTTCAATTATATATAATTCCTTATATTTTCACATATTTGTTGTTCATATCTTGTATTGTTTTTTGCTCTTTTCAAATTTTGACTGGTGGCAATTTTATGAAGCCCGTTTGTATTGTAATATACATTTGTACAGAAATAAATTAAACGTAATGAAGCGGATGCTTTAGTGCCCTATAAAACCTTATTTTACCCACCATTTACATCAGCAATGCCTATACCAAGTCAGTACCATTGGAGTTGTTTACAACTTTCCGGTTTTCCCTTAATATTGTCATTTGTTATACGGACATTCCTTTTTGATCCTTTTGACCATTGCGTAGATTTTCATTTCGGTCATTTTGTTTTTACCCCTCTTAAAACACATCAATATTGCTACATGCATTCATTCATTTCGTATAAACAAACAATTGGTATTACAATAGGAACAAACTAAGCCTTTTTATCTGATTCCAAGGGAAAATGGAAAATGCATTGTAATGACCTATTAATATAGACGAATTTGTTCATTGAACAATACATGCTTATTGTGTCGTCCTCGCATTTAATGACACATCTGACATGGTGATATGAGAGATTGCTGACGGAAAAATTATAATGACTACACTCCATAATGTACGGAAGCCCATTAGTGCCAGGTGTTCACTTATTTTTAAGTCGTTATAACGACTTAGTATCTCGTTTTAACAACATAGCTAACTTGTTTAAACGATTTACTAAGTCGATTAAACGAGTTAGCAATGTCGTTTAAATGAAATACGAAGTCGTTTAAACGAGATACTAAGTCGTTACAACGATTAAAAATAAGTGAACACCTGGCACCAATGGGCTTCCGTAATAATGACACAATAACGAATACTTTTTTTTCAATTGCTCAGTTGTTCTAATTTCCTGCTTATATACCGAATTTTAGGTTCGATTGTTTTCTCCGTATTTTAGGCTTATGTATTCGCTCGTGTATATAAAATTACTATACTTTTGTTTTATCATCTGGATCTCAACACTTATAATTCTGAAGCAGTCGTAGCTTTTGAAATGATAAAGAGAATGAAGGATCAAGTATTACGTCGCTCCTTATAGAAATATCCAGGTTAATGTGAAGAAGAAGAGGGAATATCGAAGGAGGGGAATCCTTGGAAAGACAACACTGACATTACAACAGCACGCGAAGAACAAATTCTTTATTATTCTCTTTGACCATGTTTCATTGTTTGTCTACTACCATTTCTGATTATGTTTTTTTTAGACGAATTTCGACGAACTTTTAATCATGGAAAAATTCTATGAATATTTTTCTACATTTTAATTCAGCATGTTGTACTTAGCCATATTTCGTCACTTTATGTTGTGGATGATACCTACTTTCAAAAGGTATTGAACATTTATTATTCAAACTTCCCACAGTGTTCGTATCATGAACGGATTTGACAAGTTTTTAATAAGATTTTCACATACTGAACTGTTAGTAGCATTAACTATTATTAGTTACTGTAAGTACCTAAATTGATATTGTATTCACGGATGTATTTGAAATACATATATTTGCTGACAAACGTATAATGGTGTCGCAGGTCCTGGCATGTTTTGGGTTTTGTGTTCGTTGTAATTGCTATGCCATTTCTGAATAAATATTTACATTAAGAACAAACCACACAACATCAAAAGAACCAAAAAGGTACATAGAGAAAATCGAACAGCTCGAGTCAAACAGAAAAGCTTAAGTGCACCGGACGGGTGGAGAGTTCCTACTTTCTGAAGGAAACTCGCAATGCTGCTCTTTGCTGATCAAACGCGGGAAGACGAAGGAAATAATGGAGTCGCTGAACATATTCGAAAAAGACACCTTATATCGACTAACATGTCATGGTGTCGACCCTAGCATTAGCATGGATACGATACTACTGCATTTTGGTATCTGTACATCCTAATAATATTTTTTTTTCCCTATTGCCTTAAATCCAGTTTCCTTTACAATATAATGTGCTTTATAATGATGATAGTACATACTAATCTTTCATACTGGTTAACGTTAATTTGATATCAATAGTATCAACTTGAAGTCTATTATCATACATTAGTATTTATCTATTTTTTTTCTTAATTAGAATCAACAGAATACATTGTTCTATTTCTAATTTTTTACAGCAGGTGTCGAGTCAGATCAATTGCTAATGATGTTTGACCGATTGCTTTATATTCAAAATAAAAGTTTAAGTACATGCATCCAGATCAAATATAAGCACATTTGATTTGTGAAAGCATCGAAATTTGCAGAATGAAATTTTTCTTATGATTTCAGATGGTTTTTAGCTCACCTGGTCCATATTCACAGCATATGGATAGTGAATTGTTGTAGATATATATGTTCGTCTAAATATTAATACAGAGAAACTTTAAGCCATTGCCGTTTTCAATTTTCACCTCTGAAACGACTGGATCAATTAGGACCAAACTTCGTAATGCTCCTTTGAACCGATGTGGGAATTTTCGATTCAATCTGATTGGCCAATTTTCAAAGATCGACCCCTCTGTAACTGCAGGTGCCAGTTTTGAAACTTAATTGATCTTAAAGCCTTCTACAAATGTCCCTTTGTGTATGGCTCAGGTGGCTCTATGGGATGGTGTAAGAATAGGAACTTCTTTACATTATCATTTTTTTTATTCCAATGTATCAAATGATAAGACTACATGAGATCAGAATTTCCAGGTGAGCCATTCAGTCTCCTTCGAGCCTCTAGTTTATATTTTATTTTTGTTATTTTATCCAGGTACTTTAATATGCACTGTTTTGGTCTTCGATTGGACTTAAATCTGAAATTTTCTCATCCATTTTAACACGAAAGAACAGTGATATTAATTATTTAATTTCAATTTCTTGTAATTATGAGAACAATACAAGCTATGAAATCATTTGAATTTAAATTCATAATCTACAAAGACAAAAATAGAGCAACCGGGTGTAGAATAAATTGACAATCTAATTGAGATGTCTTGGCAATTCTAACCTAGCCTGTTTGTAAAATAGGCCAAATTATTTTGGTCTATATATGTCAGAGTAATAAGACATTGCATTTTTGAAAATGGATGAAAAAATATTAAAAGAGATTATATCTTCAAAATAACTGATATTTTTCAAGTTGTGTTTTTGTTATTTTAGCTGTGAAGAAAATCTCTCAGCTATTAAATGACATCATTGTAATCCTGAAATCTTCCAAGTCAATAAAATAAAACCTTAGTAATCTATAATGGGATTAAATATTCTGCTTATCGGTGAGAATAAACAGAAAAATAATCATATAAAATTCCGAAAGAATACATTCCAAATCTGCAGTCACATAGTTTTGATAAAATAAGTGATGAGTAATCATGGTATTATATCAAGCGATCTCACAATTCATGGCCCACATGAGCAACTCGATAGATATTGCTAGAGAAACTGCTACATACATTGTTGCCACTCAATAATTCCAAAGTTGGCATAGCAAAATTAAATGTGTATACCCCCACTCAACAAGTAGGTGGTACATTTGAATCGCACTGTCGGTCCGTCCGTTCGAATTTCGTCGCAATTTTCTTGACTTCCAATGAATTGATTTATTTCAAATTTAGTATGTGGCTTAATATGAATAGGATTTAAATTTTAAGCGATTTGGTCGCTTATCGAAATTAAATTCCAGTTTCTTGAAAGTTTCTCATTTTTCTCACTAAATAGAACTAACGGGGTATGCCTAGCACGACACGCGCTCAACTTCATGGTTTTATTTTTTAAAATCCAAAATCGCTTTCAGCTGTTATAAGTTACTGTTTTAATGTGACTTTTCTTGCCATTTACTTTGTTGAAGGCTTATATATCTATTCGTGCGTTTTGATTAAGGTAACAACAGTAACTGGCCTATTGCAGATCAACCGTGACTGACCTAGTGCAGACTATGCTTTTATGAATTATTTCCGAAGGTATAGTTAAAAAATACATAGAAAATCTACAAGTACTACATAAAAATTATATTAATGGGAACCAAATATCATAATTCAAGAGCAAAATACGAAAATCCGAGACTGAAATCTTCAAAGTCGTTAATCGTCATAATTTCTATGCCACTGATTTTAATTTGTTTTCAAAATCCGAAATGGCACGAGTGCAATATGCTCTAAAATCGGGTGACTTCCCCTAGAATATTGGTTACCTTGATATGATTACTCTTTCGTAACCGTGATTACCCTAATGTTTCTCAATCAAAACAGCTGGTTTAAAGGAATTGCGGATAATGTTTTCGTTCCACAAGTTTCTCTCAATTTTAGCGACCTTTGGGTTGCTTACGATATAGTCCAGGGAACCAGATTAGGAACTAGCCCTTGTGTCTGAATCGGTTACTGAGTAATATTACATTAAGTTCAATGCTAACCGGTCATTTCATCTTTTAATGTAAACTTCCCGTTCTCATACAAGCAGAAAAAAAAACATACACGTAGAACACATGTGTATGATATTTAAGAAGTACATTTTGATATCATATTTTACGCCACCGATCAACATTATAAGGTGGTGTAGTAATATATTATTATGCAAATCATGTGCAATATTAGCGACTTTGAAAAAAAAAAAGATCAATATTAACGCGAATAATTCGAGCCCTCGCCGTCATCGATTCTCTCCGACTCACTAGGTAGCGATTGATAGTGAGTGAATTATTCGGGTTAGATCAATATACAGAAATTAAAAGGAGATACACAAAAAACAAAAAGTGGAAGAGCAATTGACCCGGGTTCCTTTAAAAAATGATAAATTAATATATAAAATGACAAAGTGCACCGGTATGGTAAGCCTTCCAAGTTGTTCATGTCATATCTGGTTTAAAACGGAAGAGGAATACTAGAATGAACAAATCTGTTGTCGTGGTGCATATAAATATACCATTAAAGTAGGAAAGTTAATACCGTTCATAACCTGACCAAAGGTTTAGCTGTAAAACAGTCACTTCATTGGCTTCGAGTAACCAATCGCAACGAGTCTAAAGAAGAACACTCCTTACACAGAAGCGATGGAATGTTGCCACACAAATATGGAAAATTGACAAATATGAGTAAAAGTATAACAAATTACATGGAAATTTGAGTAAAACTCTCATGTGAAGGCAGGATTTACAAACAATCTGAATTAAAAGCGTGCCATTTGTAAAGAATAGAGTGAAAATCACAAAACAAATATACATTCATATGAAATACAATTAACAATGTATTGAAAAGGACATGATCTGGATGTAAGATGGTTCGTGGGACCCAAACAATTACCGAGGAATTACACACGGACGGAAATGAAATGTACTTCATGTCTAACTAGATAGTATATGCATGTATAAGTGTTATCTAAAAGTGACAGCGACCACAGAAGTTTTAAGTGACATTGTCTAGATTTTCTACACCTTTTGCACGTAAAATGCAACTATGTAAGAGAATTCTGGATTAAGAGAATTCAATACAAGGGACGGTTGCAATGTTACTATAGATAATGAGAGAAGTGTAAAAAGGGGGGTCGCCGCATTTGGTCAATAGTCGACAGATTTTTTTCCCTTTTCGTAGATGTTATCGAGAAGGTAAAATATGAGTAGGTGTTCATAGTGTCTGTATTGACAGATAGGCTCTTTACAAATAATCACAAGTATCAGTCGATCAAAAGTTTTATGTATAAAGCAAATAAAAAAGATGACTTTGTCGATTGTCTCCTTCTTTTTTAATTATATGAAAGTAGATATGCATTTATAATTAAAGAGCATGCTCAGTTCTTAACCATGCAAGTATCGCTTATTCCATGGGAAACACATCCATCTTTTCGACATGGCAATACTTTGTTTCTCTTCCGAAATATGTTTGAACCATACAGTAACTATATAAATTTTATTTGAATCTGTGTGACAAAACAGCGCTGCATACTTTCCATTATTCCATTGGATGCGCAGTTCTTTTTAATAAGATGTATAATTTGGTGAGGCCAAAATTTTAATTTCGTAAACGATATAGGCAAGTATGTTTATACATATACGCTAGAGTTAGACAATGCATATAATTTAAAAACATTTCTTCTTTTGATTACGGCAATACAATCTACCGAGTTCGTCTGGATCTTCATTTTCTACATTCGAGCTGGTTTTCTTTTACAAAAAAGCCAAGAAATATCAACATATAAACATAGTCAACATATAAATCTTTCATTTGTGTGAATTGTTTTTAAACTGTTAGAGAGAAGAGGAGACGAGTGTGTTCACTGACAATAACGAACAAGGACCGTTCGGCTTTATTTTCTTCAAATTTCATTTTTGTGGACTCCAAATTTTCACTGTATGGTCTTTTAAAAACGAAGTTATCTTTTCTATGGTTCGATGTTATCAAAATCAACAATATAACGAGAATGGATATTGCGAATATGCCATAGGGAAAACAACCCAACCAACTACTAGTAGATTGTTTTGCTAACAACCCCCCCCCCCCACTAAAGAAAACCAAACAAACAAAACATATATTTGTCAACTTTTTTTATCTTCCCATTTTGAAACAGCTCATAAATTCTTAAATTCTTAATCGTTCGTCTTCTCAAAACTTATTCAGACAAATGTCATTTCAAGACGGCTCTCTGACACTTGTTAAATCTGTTATAAGTATTACACGTAGTAAGAAAATTGCTGGGTACATATATTCGCGTGTACCATGTTATGTAAATATATCTTAATTTGAACGATACGTTGTTTGCAGTGGTAAGGTGCGACCGATAAAGAAATTGTTTTTAATTCAAAAATTCTTTGATAACCCTGATTTTTGTGGACGTGATGATAAAACAAACAAAATATTCTATACAAATTTAATACCTACAACTTTAAATGTTTCTTGTCCTAGTTTCTGGGACATTTTGCGAAGTACTAAATGAAAATGCTTTTAACAATTAAGTAGTCTTATTCTAATATATTAAAGAGTTTTAGTGACTAAGACGCTATTCACTGGGAATCCACCTAATAACCATCATGATTAATACACATGTTATATCATTTCCCGTAAACGGCGTTTATTTTATTTGTAGTAGTAATGGTCGTAAGGGGAATTATAGAAATAGACTAATGGGGCACTAATATCTATGTACACAACGCTGGAAATTGGCTATCTTTATTTTAAATATAATTCACTGTTTGTTCTAAATATTATGAAAGTAAATGTGTTAGTTTATACTAATGATAATAGCGAATTAAACAAGCGCCGGAAGTCTTTTATTTGTACAAAAACGTCCCTTAACAAAATGAAATTGTGAGACCGTGCCCTGCGTTCGTATTTCCCGTCTGGTTCTCGCATCACTACGATGACAAAACAAACAGTTTTGTTGAGAATTTGCTGCTTTTTATGAGGTTTGAACATTTACCTGTACCTAGAACTATTAAACACCACTCCTCCATATAAACATTTTATATGACCATTAGATGAGCACGCTGTTACCTAGTAACGGGTGGCTTCATTAAGGTCTCTTAAGAATTATGTTTTAATAGTCAAATCGGAGAGATTTTTTTTATTATTTATTATTCATTCATAATTTTAAAATAGCAAATGTAAACATTTGACTATATCACGTGAATTATACTTCGTGTGTACATTGAAATAGAAGTTCTCCCACAGAATAATTTGCATTTTTTTTTTTTTTTTAAAAAGTCCTGCCACCATGGGGTATGCCAGTTTAATGCATGTTGCAATACCTTCACACGTTTGGCCGGATTATACTTACGAGAGCTTAAAAGTTTGTCTTACATGTACCCTCAGATAAATACCTTTGATAGGTTAAACTCGGGTTGTCGGAAGTCTGTCTTATTGTGAATAACTATTGTATTTCGCATTTTTCACAAATACTTCTTAAGAATTTGAATGAATCACAATACTGAAATTTGGCGTGTCTCAATGGGCACTCAAAATGTTTTTTTTAACTAATGGCTATGAGTTTTTACATGCATTTCTGATAATCTTGTCAATTATTGCCAAAACGCACAACTGTTTTAAATCAGGTTCATGCCATTCTTTTTATCAGAATATGATCGCTTTAATATATACAAAATTTGACGTTTCAGGAGCTCTAGATAAGAAATTGGAGATAATTAAGCATATGTTTTTCGAGATAAACAGGCGTCTGTGCCGTGTCAAGAGGTTGTGCTCTCACAGTTATGTGTCCACGAGGTTAGCTGTTCAGACGTTTCATCCTCTCGGCTCATTCTTCTGATTTTTATCGTTCAAGTATCGGTGACACCTCCGCTATCAACATAAAAATACAAGTTATCAACAAATCCCTCAGGGTGTTATTTACATAGCGGTATCTTAAAAAAAAATACAACTGGATACCGTAGTATGTACTACTATCCAAGTTGCAGATTATTTTAATAGATCTAAAGGGCTGATAAAATGTAATGACGATCTCAACAAATATGATCGGGGCCAGGATTTGCCCTACAGTTTAATACATTATATTTTGTTTTAGATATTTGTGTTTTTGTTTTATCAGTTGTTGCTTATGTTGGTGCAGAAATTATGTTTCCACTCTCCTGGTGCTAAAATTGAAGAGAAAACATAAAAATGAACTTTCTACTTGCTCCTTCGTTGTTATGCATTATACATAAAAAAGTTGTGGCACAAGCCAATAAATGTAAAAATGTGGACACTGGTATTCACTGCTGTCATGGTACATACTTGGACAAAGGGTATCAGAGTTAACAGTCATCCTTCAGTGGATAGTGTTGGTGTCATTTTCAATAGTCTATAAAAGGAGCTATCCACCAAAAAAAAAATCATACAAAAGTCAAATATATTGTGATTCATCAAAAACGCAACAGATTTCGTACCTCTGATACAAGTATGCTTCAGATATTTTATTAATTAAATTAACAATATTTTTTTCATATGCGGACTTCTATAAGACTTTGTTCGCAAAAGTAAGAGTTATTTCCCCTTAACAATATAATTTTACACTACCAGAGCAAAGAATTCATGTACATACATGTATGTAACCTTTGGTTAATTTCAATACTGTGAAGCATTTTACAACACTATAGCAGAAAAGCAAGCATGTGATATTAAAAACATAAATCACCCCAGCATGATTCTTAGTTGGACAGTTACGCAAGTTTTAACTAAGCTGTCTGCAATCAACTCCTGATATGTTAATACAGAGGTTTCAATAACAGCCCCTGGCGTTCGAAATTCACTATAGACGCTGCAGTCAGCCCTCTCTGAAAATGCAAGCATCTTGCAAAGTTAGGAAAAAAGGAATTATTTTACGATTGTCTAACGAAAGGCCTGTTTGCAGCGGTTAGCAAGAGAGGAAACGAAAGTGTGCCGCTACATGGAGCTTGCATTGATTGTAGGGAAATTATACACCATTGTAAACATTAATCAAATTTTACTCAATCTATAGTTCATAAATTATTTTATTTTCCTGAAAAAACCTTATTATACAATAATTAATTCATGTATATACAAATGATGCCATATGAAGCACTTGCAAAATTAACAATATACATTGTATAACAAAAACAAGAAATCAAACATAGTATTACTCAGAGTATGTCTCCATTAAAAACAATAGAATGTGTTTAAAATAGCACATTGTCTTCAGTAAATAATTGGAAAAGTTAAAAAAATGACGATTCATCTGATAAAACATGTAATTCGATTCTTAACTAAATCTCTGATTCCATTTGAACAACAAACTTTTTCTTTGACTATAAACCATGAATTTCGACTATCTATACCTTGAACCTGTATAGGACCATGTTAAACGAATGCCTCACTCTGAAGCCAGTGGTAATTTACGTTAATTGTCGGTATTATTAAATCTCTTCGATAATTTTTGTTCTGGGATGAAACAATAATTAACATGATATTCAATATTACAATAATAAAACGTATAAATATTTTAGTCAGAATTGATATTTAGGTTGATAGAATATAGTTGATGGATATGTTTATTATACCAGAACATCATTGGTTTTTCATTCTTGTATGTATGCTCCTTATCGCTGAGCAAAACAGCTTCAATATTTCACCATCATGTTTTACCAGATAACGAGTAGGCTAAACCAAATTTGCCTTTTTTCAGTCTCCTGGATTTTAGGAAGAAATACATTTGTAAGTTTGAAAAAGAACGAACTAAATGACTATGTATGCAATGTTATGTTTTCGAGTGGTTGTAAGTCTTAATTTTGTTGAAAGGGCAAATGATTTCATTAATACAAAATAAATTTTGGCAAATATTTGATTTTCGTGAAGATTTTCGATAAGTTACAAGAAAGTTTAGGATACTTCAGCATTTGCATGCCAAGCGATATGGCAATACTTTAATACCGAAAAAATGCTACACTTTCACAATTGAACTGCAAAATCCAAAAAAATGAAAAAAACTGTAATTCAGTCTGGCCTAGAAAAAGAAATCGACCCTCGCAATACATGAGTTACATGTACAGAGAGTTGTTTCCCTTATGATGAACATGACTAGAACGTTTCGTGCCTTAGTTTTTTCCAGGTCAATTAGACATTGGAATCATCTCCCTCACTTTATGACTACCTCTGGGTGAGCCATTTTGCATGTGTCCTTTCAGCATCTTAGGATAGTCTTGTTCACAAAATATTCCTCCGTTAATCACACAGAACCTGTCTCCTGGAGCAAGCGGACTGTGGCATGTTACACATTTGAAACAGTTCACGTGATAAACGTTTGCTTGAGCTCTCATAACTAGTTCACTGGGAGGAATAGTTTGTCCACAACCCGAGCACAATCCACCAGAACCGAACATCCTGTAAAAGTAATATATTTTTAAATATGTTATCATTACAATTATGATGATAAAATTATTTAAAAGCGTTCAAAATATATTTTTCCTTATTTTCTTATGTATTTGATGCATTTAACAAATTGGGAGAATAAAATAAATTTATTGTCCTGTTTACGGGAACATTTGATTTTCCGTCCAATGTTCCATTCCAAATGGCGAGCTCAGAATTAAGACAAAACTAATTATTTTACTTTCGTTGGTATTCTTACACCAAAGACGAGCGTTTCAAATGTAAATTTAATAGAAACCAAGGTTAAGATGATATTCGAAACTCGAAGACAATAAATAAAGCAAAGAAAACAAAAACAGGATATAGAATAACAAATAAAAACCACAAAACGAAGAATAATCAAACAAAAAACACGTTAATGAACGATTCACAACAAACAAAATAGCATGGAGGCATGAACCATGTTCATCAACAATTTTAGGAAGTCATTTGCTATTTGTTTGAGGTAAAATATTCAACATTCGAAGGTAGAACTCGGTCTTTTTCGGGTTCAGCAAAGTCGACAAACATGGTAGTAAAATGGATAGCATTTGTGTATCCCTTGTCACTTCATATTTTACTGTATGCCATCTCAGTAAAGTGAGGCGGTTAACTTATTACTTAATGCATTTAGCTCCAAGTCGCAAGTACTATTGAGAATTGGATGTTGAAATCATATGGCTCATAAATGAAATTAGTATTGAAAGGGCATATCTGTTTAAATGGGTTCGGAGAGGAAGATTAAACTAAACAACAAATTACAGCAATTTCCAAGATCACCCGTCGAATAATACACAGCGAGATTAATAAAAGTTAATTTCATTTACTGGCCCAAGTAAGTCAATATCGAAATAACTTAGTCACAATAAAATTCATTTGATAATGGAACGAAAATTGTTTCAATTAGGAAATGAAACAGTCGACATTTTAAAATGTTGGGATATTAAATTCTCCTCATAAAATCTAATTTCAAAGCTTTTTGTCTGATTATTATTTCTCGTCGATTTAACGCACTCATATTCAAAAATTCAGATTTAAAATCTGAATGTAGGATTGCGGGTGACTATTCAAAAATATGCTTTTACGTTTTCTCATCGCCCAACCCAATTATCTTTTGATATCGTATTACAAAATACGTTCACCAGTCTGTTTAATAGATACACTATAATACGCCTTTTCATTTATATCTCAGTATTTATATACATGAATGCTTGTAGATGTGAATCAATTCTGAACATCATAAATGTGTTTTATGGCCTGCATATTACTTTTGTCATCATAAACACCCAAGTGATCTAGAGAACAGCTGTCTTTACAGCATTGTAAAAGAGACTTCAAAACAACCATCAAATACATAGAATTGTTATGACTTTTTCTCTCTTGAAAGATCATGGCATTTTTCTGCAGCAGTTTATTGAACACCTGTTCATGAACAGATTGGAAATGCATCAATGATCTAATCGATTTAGCATCCTATATCGCAGTATAATTTATCAACATGAAAAGCAGGAAGCTTCATATTGATATACAATGTAACGTTTCTTGCGTGGATATAACTGGTAGCCCACAAAGTCTAGGAGCAAAGGCCTCCACAGGCCAAGTACATCAATATTAATAGGCGGAACGTAGCTCAGCAAGGGTGAACTGTTTTATCTCTAATATCACAATGTAACATAAAGTGAAAACTAAGCAAATTCATCCTAATCAATACAAAGTATGTGTATTAGTGTATTGCCATTATAAGTAATTAGGTTGTTACTAAAATATCCGAATGTTTGTAATCAATCATTAGTTACTAATTACTTGTCAAATTAGACGTAAACTAATACAAAGTGAAGAGGTAAATCTCTTTGAACCACGAACGAATCACTTTCTTCGTCTAAACAATGCCTTCTTACTTGTAACTAGCGTAGGAATTTTTTACTCTTAAAAAATGTTCAATTTTACGCGCCATGATCTTGTTAATTAGAAAATATTTCTGTGATGAAAACCAACTGTGCGCATGACAGGCAGAAAACAATCAACTTGGTAATTTGGCCCTATTGTTTTTTTCTTCATTATCAGTTAGTTTCTCTCAGACAATGCCAGGAAACAAGAGATCGGAAGTGCAGTTTTGTTTGGTAATTGTTATTTTACGTAATAATGCATGTTGTATTTGTATCACAATAATTCCTTGACACATGCATATCTCTGATGCATGTCAAGTAGCAGATGGTGCAACATATTTCACTGACGTCTTCTGATCAGCAATGTCCCTTAGCTACACTTATATTCCAGCAAATTCGTAGACTGACATCTTCCGATCAACAATATCCCCTAGCTACACTTATATTACAGCAAACTCCCAGACTGACATCTTCTGATCAGCACTGTTCCTTAGCTGCACCCATATTCCAGCAAACTACCAGACTGACATCTTCTGATCAGCACTGTTCCTTATCTGCACCCATATTCCAGCAAACTACCAGACTGACATCTTCTGATCAGCATTGTTCCTTAGCTGCACCCATATTCCAGCAAACTACCAGATTGACATCTTCTGATCAGCACTGTTCCTTAGCTACACCCATATTCCAGCAAACTACCAGATTGACATCTTCTGATCAGCACTGTTCCTTAGCTGCACCCATCTTCCAGCGAACTCCCAGACTGACATCTTCTGATCAGCACTGTTCCTTAGCTGCATCCATATTCCAGCAAACTATCAGATTGACATCTTCTGATCAGCATTGTTCCTTAGCTGCACCCATCTTCCAGCAAACTCCCAGACTGACATCTTCTGATCAGCACTGTTCCTTAGCTGCACCCATATTCCAGCAAACTCCCAGACTGACATCTTCTGATCAGCATTGTTCCTTAGCTACACTTATATTACAGCAAACTCCCAGACTGACATCTTGTGATCAGCACTGACCCTTAGCTGTCCTCACTTTCCAGCAAACTTCTGATCAACAATATTCGTAAGCTTCACTTATATGTATATTCCTCCAAACTCGTAGACTGACATATTCTGCCCAGCACTGTTCCTTAGCTTCAACCGTAAGAAAACAAACACCCAGAATGCCTTATCCAAGCCAAAAACTTTCGAACTACTGAACAATATACTTCTATCGGTAGCAATTTTATGCCAAATGGCTTTTATTGTATAGTCATAAAAGCAGCGAATTCCATGGTACCTTGGGTCTAGGGTAAAAAAAATACACCCAGGTACAAAATGTTCGTGTATCATAGTAAAGCTTTGCATAACACAATCATAGTCAAATAGTTTTGTACTTGTAACTGTACAGACAATACATGGCACATTCCTGAGACATTCTGTAACACGGTGTTATATCAGTAAAACAATTCTGCGAAAAGGGTGGGGGAAATGTAATTAAAACTTTCTTAATTTAATTCAATGTGTGGAAATGAATTAAGTTTTAGATTTATGGTAATTCGATTTGATTTAATTCCTGCTTTGTCAAAGAAATATAATCGCATTATAAAATCAGTGTTTACTACATAGAATTAGTTTACTTTGTACTTCTGCCATGAGTCGTTCGTTTTACCTTTGTTTAAAGCTGTCAAACACCACCTCATATGCCGAACAATTCTTATGATATAAGGAAGGTCAGGATATTTGTGAGAAATTCATTGCCGTTATTGTCAACACGATGACTTTAAGACTTTATAATTACTGACCCCTACAGAAAACCAAATAAAAATGTCAAAACTCACAAACTGTAACAGTATATCGCGATTTCTAGGTATTCAAGTAATTAATTCTGTGCTAAAAAAAACTACTTCTGATGGCCCACAGACACTGATCATGGATATATGAAATGAATAAGAAGAAATAGATTTCCGAGGGCGAAGCCTTAGGGTTTATACTCGTAGCAGAAATTACATCAATGATGGTTTTGGAAAATAAAATTCAAAACCGTGGCAAGAAAAGCTTAAAGTTAAGAGATATTTACATTTGTTATTTTTCCGAATCATTAAAATAACAAATGTGTTGTGATATGACGATTTTCAGTCTATTCAAAATAAAGGAGAAACTGTCGAAACAGTGTGGAACCGTTTTTTATGTAGTTTAGAACAAGACCACTTTTAGACTAATTCGAAGTATAACCAGATTTGTTGGTTTTACATGTTTTTGAACATGAACACTTTAATACAAATTCTTTATATAGCCAGATTTGTTGTTAGATTCTCTGATAGATTAAACAACGGATTTCATCTGTAAAACCAACCATATACTGTATGAGATTCCTGGTAAGCATGTATGTACATTTTGTAAATTATAATATAAATAGATAGGTTTTTGTAGTATGCCTGAAGCGTATTGACAAAATCTCCTTTTAATGAATATAAACATCACGATGGCACTTCGTACGGGAACAATATGAAATGTATGAACTACCGTGCTGTAACAGTACAATCAATGAAACCCATCCCGTTTTGAGACCCCAGGATATTTAAAGATGATTAAATTTAATATCTGCAGTCTGTTGTCAATTATATTTCATATTATAAACGTAATATCATTATTGAATATAAATATTACATCGCGTGATCTATCGTTTTTCATTTATCTCCTCCAGATTGGAGAACGGTATATAAGGGGCCTTATCAATCAATTAATCAAAATTCTCACAATCAATTATTTATCTGTGATTTAACCAGTGATATACGGTACAAGGGTAGAATTTAATATCCTTTGCCAACAGCGAGACTAGTGAAAATAAATGCTACCGAAATTAATTAATTTCCCTCTTTAGAAATTATCTGTTCGCAATTTGGCTTTGCGTTTTATTAAAAAGTTATTGGTCCCTAAGATATTGCAGTACTTTATTGAAAGAGAGAAAATTACTAGGGAAAGGAATAAGTATGATTGTTTCGTGAAAGTCTTTCGCAAGCGGCTGGTTAAAAGATGAACTTTCAGCAGACTTTTTAGGAGCTTACACTTGAAAAGATTAAATGAAAATTTCACACGATCTTTCGGAAAAAAAACCTTTTATTGAAAGGTCTTTTGAAATATGGATATAGTGATTAATTTAAATCGTAATATCCTGGACTTCAATTGAACTAATATGGCCTTGATTCTGATTGCTGAAATTAACCTCTGTTGATATTGGGGATTGAGTTTTTAGCTCGTTGTTGACGAACAAATCCAATCTCGAAAATTAATTAAAATCGATCCTAAATGGAGCACACGTTTTTCCTCTAATTATCAAGCCATTTATACTGAAAATGCTAACACGATAATTAAGTGCAATATTCTCTATGTATTATCGCGTAATTACACCGACTTTTGGAGAGTCCATTATCATTCTAGAGGTCTTGTGAACGAGACATCTGTCGAGAAAAAATATCATTTGTAATTTTAATTTAGATGGGGGCAAACTGAAATCAATTTAGCTTCAATTTAAAATGTAATTATGTTTAGGCAAATGTTACAGCCGTTAACTGAATGGTTCGATGTAAGCTTGCATGGTTTTAACTTTCTGGCTAAAAATGCAGCATATGCCCTCCCTCGAATTGAGAATAAAAAAATGTACCAGTTCATATACAAACGTTAAGCGTCAGAGTACATATATTCTTAAAGAAATGTCAATGAAAAGATTCTAGTCTTCGATGAAATGCTTCATAGAAATGCGAGTGGCAATGTCTGTAGGAACTAGCACCAGTTACTTATACTTTACATCAGTAACAGCGTAACACCCTGATCCAACCTAATACCGTTAAAACATAATTTCTACTGTTTTAACATTATTTTCCCTTTATATTACAAATCTTTCATTTCCTTGTCCTGAACACCTGTGGCTTTTCTACTTTGTTCTCCACAAATCATTTGACAAATATCTAATTCAACTGTTTATACAGAACAAATCGATATAACTAAAACATACATAAATCTCCCTATTTCTCTAAACCAGATTTAATCAAATCACTCCTTTTCTCTTTTGACACCTATATCAGATTTTAACAAATTTATATAAGCTCGTTTAATATTTATTCTTCTTTTCTCAACGCATAGAATGCTTTTATTGCTGTTATGAAAGGAACCAATTTACTTTTCATTAAGTTAAGCTAGTTAGTATAATACTATAGATTGGCATTACTTTGTATTGTAATTGTTGCAGATAATATGTCTTAATTGACCTATTGTATTGGTTCAAACGTGTATTTATCTCTCAGTCGATCGTAAATAACCATTCGCTTAATGAATTAGAAAGCTAATTTATTCTCTGGTGAGTAGCTGTAGCACTGACAGACAAATAATTAGAGAAATGCCTCAAGATTAGCAGAGAAAGGGAAGTGAGATCGACGAAGTTGAGAAGGGCAGAACAACAAACATAGAGAGACCATTAAAACAGGACTGAAGTTTGGATCGAAGAAAGTTAAATAAGCCCTGTGTATGAAACCTCTCAACTGTTTCTCCACTGAATTTGCATGGTAGTTTTCAGTTTCTTTGGTTTCCTACTACTAAATATCCCTTTTGTTTATCTTAAGTTTGAAGTTCGTGTACAAATCGCTGATATCGATAGTAAATGTGGTTAGAATACAATTGCATACTTTTAGAGATTTTTAACGAATATGAAGCCGTACGTTTTAGATGGTAAAGGACAAGAATGCTGTAATATCTTAATTAAGGAAGTTAACGAACACACGCGTGAGAGAACAAGTTTAAACATTTCCCACGAGCTGTGTACATTATCAGCACTATGATTCACATAATTTCCTATTACCATCTACAAGGAAAAATAAATGTAAAGCCATCACTAACACAATCCCGTGGTAATTGCAGAACAAGATGCAACACATGCGCTGACGACCAAGAACCCAGTGGTTGAAATACAAAGAAAGCCTTAATCACTGCACAAAAATATACCTACTCAATGATGACCTGCAGATTACAAATACGTTCATTTGGCAGTTATCATTAAAATAGGAAATGCCCTGAAAAGTTTAAGGAAAGCCATTCGCCTTACCTTAGATAATCATTTTTACATAGTATCATTCCCGATCGTGTGAAGCACGATCCCAATTGCTCTAAGTTTGTTTGGCAGCACGAACATTTCAGACAACCTGTGTGCCAGTATCTCTCCATGGCATGTAGCAGGAATCTGTCAAGAATCCGACCCCCACAACCAGCACATGCCTTGCCGTAGGACGATGTTCCATCACCACTGACACTATTTGCCAAGTTACCGATGTCTTGTATTACGCCGTTGTTCATCATGGAGGAACTCTCATCAGTACCTGCTGAGACATACATGTAGCTCATTACAACAAGTGTTTCTTTAAAAAATACTACATAATTATGCAAAATGTAAACATGAAATCAATATGAATAGAAAAATCAGAAACAAATACATGTACCACATGTTTGTAGGATTTCAGCGAATCGAACGCGCTATAGCGTGTACCTTGATCAATAGTGCATGGACAGAGGGTGTACGATACTGTTGAGAGTCTATTGGATGACACCCGATGTTGTCAATGACATAATTAGGTTTTTGTTTGCTCCATCTAACCCGTGATAGATTCCAAAAACTTTTAAAGCAACAAACTAGAAAGATAAAGTGGAAATGAAACACATTAAAACTAGCCCTGTTGAATGGTATTTTCACTTTAGCCAGGGGTATCCCATACGTATTGGATATCCTTGTTTCAGCGCATTTAGAGTCAAGTAATGACTGGTAAAAAAAACGCTAACAGTGGAGTTGTACAGACATTTGTACTTGGTAGTAACTTACAATTATACCCCTTTTCCTGTTTGTGGGCATTAATGACTTAATCAATAGAAAAACTACAATGAAGATATGAATATTTTATACTCCTTCATACATGTAGTAATGGAAAGACTAATTAATTGCTAGTCCCGGAAATTGTTCACAATAATGAAGTTCAAAGACGGCGTTTCTTACAAGTTAAATAAATTTTACTTCAAAGTATGCGTGTACTAGAAAACCTCTGGAGATAACGAATGGAAATATCTGTGTTAGTGCATTAGTGATTAAAATACAAACCGTTTGTCATGATGTGTATCCTTGTGGAGTACTTTGTGGGGAAGTCAAACACGTGTATACCCTGAAAGTGTCACATTAAATCCAATATTTTTTTAATATTTCAGGAACACACCTGCCACAGTCATTAGAGAGTCTATCAACACCCCAGAATTAAAGTCAGCGTTCTAATTCTTACACCAACACAATAATATAGCCAACTCCCAAATATAACGAAATCAACGACAGTAATGTTTATGGTAAAGCACGCGTTCTCAACAAAACAGGTTCATAATAAGAATTGCAGATAATTTTATGGTGGTTTTTGTTATGAATTACATCGACTTTACGAGTGGATTGGTTTTATATTTAGTCAGCCAATCGGAACGCGTCTTACATACGTATGAATGGACAGAAGATAATGGCGCTCCGCCCAACCAGGATATTGACAGATTTTATATTTGTCAATATTATTAATGTTAATAATGATTGTTGCTTTAAATAGGTAATTATGTTCTGATTAAAACGCGATGTTTATCTCGACTCTGTTAAAGCCTATTTTTTATTAATTAGTTTTGTGTAGTACTGGACTGTTTATTGGAAGACCGTATTCAATTATTTTAATCAAAATAAAACTAGAGGAAATAATTAAAATTATCGGCTTTAATAATGGGAACAGAAATAAAACGATTATTAAAACGCATTAGTGTCAAACCTGAGATAATTAAAATTTCCTCAATTTGATCAGACTGCACGATAGCGGACTTTATTAATACCCGCATATTCAAAACATGGCACAAATAGAGTCATTCTCAAAATCTTTTTGGCAGATGGCTATTTATTCACTGTAGTTACGTGCAGTTCATTGTTTTCTGTTTTCTTAATACTTAAATTTTATGGAATAAGAAATACATTTAAGTAAGCCCAAACATTTACTTTTGTATTATAGTAGAAATCCTTCGATAGGTTATATACATTTGGCTTTAATTTGATATATGGAATTGAAAAGGGGGGGGGATGAACAGAAACAAAGCAACAGGCCTGTATTTAGGAACGAGGTGTTAAATCAGATATAACTGATATATAGTTAAACAAATTGACGTTTTAAAATTGCCGGGAAAGACAAAAATCACAGAAACTTAGATGAAGCAATGAAAATTTTAAAAGTGACCCAAATGCCTTTTTCTTGATAAAATTATCCTCATTTCAATAAACTATAGTATGTGACCAACAACCTTCAATACATAATGCCAAATTAATACTAGTAAGCGCAGAACCGAAACGTTTTTCCAAAATTATTATAACATGTACAATAATTGTTATTTTTAAATCTAAACATTAACAATCTAAGGAATACCATTTTTATATAGACAGTTAAGTAGGCTAGTGCTGAGACACTCAACTTAAATGAGTCGATGCAGACAGTGTCCAGAGTAGGTGACCTGAGACACTCAACTTAAATGAGTCGATGAAGACAGTGTCCAGAGTAGGTGACCTGAGACACTCAACTTAAATGGCTCAAATGAGTCGGCGACCTGAGACACTAAACTTACATAACTCAACTGAGTGGGTCGAGGCAGTGTCCAGAGTAGACTCCTCTTATATTGAAAATTACGAATTCACCTTCATTTCAACTTACTAGATTTTAATAAAGTGAACAAACACAAACTCGTCGCTACCTCTTTACAAGGCGAACCTAGTAGCATGAAAGTATCTATTGCATGCTGGGTCATTGCTCGAAAATCATACTATCTATTTTACTTACCAATGCACTCAATACCATAAACAATGTAATTATAAGTTTTTGTAACAAAGCTTCTGAAATAGTGGAAATAATTATTTTTGGGGTGTTAAAAGCTCGCTTGAGTTCTTGATTACATGGGCATGTGGGATCTTTCGATTCTGTCCAAGGTTTTGATTTCTCCATTTCCATAACACTTCCACATAATCTCATAAAAAAAAAAAAAACAAAACAAAACAAAACAAAACAAAAAAACAAAAAACCAAAATAAATCGCTTATCTTATTAGATAGTCCTGTGATATATTTTTTTCGAATTCTTAACATAAAATTACGTTAATTGGCCTGCTTTTGATATGCTTATAGCACTAGAATTCCTTTTAGACGACATTTTTGCCTCATGAGGACCAATTGTGCACCACTTATTGCGGACCTCTTTCTGTATTTTTACGAATCACATAAATTAAGATTCTTCCGAACAACATTTGGTAGATAAATTTAACACCACCTTCACAGATATTTGGACGATGTTTTGGCTCTTCACAACGACGACTTAAATATTTATATTAAGATATGTGTATATATATGCTGCAGAAATGTGTTTAAATAAAACAAATATTGATAATAAAGAATATCCGTTTCTTGATTTAAGAATTCATATCAATTTAAAAATGGTAAATTTGATACTAAAATTTACGATGAAAGCGATGATTTTTCATTGCCCATTGTTGACTATCCGTTTTGAGACGGTGTCCCCCCTTGTTACCATCATATGGTGTTTATGTACCACAAATGGTTCGATTTGTAACAAAGTTTCGGATTTTAACGACAGAAATTTTTATATAAGAAATTACTACATCGAGGTTTTCGATATCAAATTCACATTTTTTTCAACCGATACAAGGAGCTCATTCTCAAATACTTATGTTCTTGCAAACGATTAATGCGTGCGGATATCTCCCATCCTATATTTTATGGTAATATTCTTCACAAAGCACGGAAAGCCCAATACTCATCCAATAAGTTGACTGAACCATTGAATAGGCTAATTCGTAAGGAACTAAAAGTGAACCAAACAATACATACATAGGCCAGAAAGTGCTTTGTTAAAACAGTAATAAAGAAACTGATCAGTAACACAAATGAACAAAGTTTGTAAAAGAAAGGTAGTTATGGTGTTGTTGTCAAATCGTTAAAGTGGCATTTTTCGGTATTTACATTAGGGTCTTTACATAGATTCAGAAACTAACACAGTGTATGGAAAGCAGTTTTCGGCATGACACAGGTTGTGTCCGTATCGCATGGCTTATGATGTACCGTGGTTCTCAACACCGCATTAGCAGTATTGGGATTGATTTACATACGATGAGGACATAACTTTTTGTATGTTTAAACTTAGTCTTGGATAGGTATGTCAGTTAACTGTAGTCCTTTCTTTGTTCATTTGTGTAACTGATCAGTTTCTTTATTACTGTTTTAACAAAGCGCTTTCTGGCCTATGTATGTATTGTTTGGTTCACTTTTAGTTTACTTTTGTGTTGTTGAAGTGTATAGGGGCAACTATTTCGCTGTACATGTGGATTATGTTGCAGCTGCAGTCTGCCCTGTGGTTTGAGGGTTTCCACGTCGTTCATTGAAGACCCATTAGTGACCTTGAACTGACATATTTCATCCCGGTGGGTTTGCTGTCTCTTTTGCATATTCACCAATTCCATTCTCGTTATATTAATAACTTGAATGGCATTTACTCCCTTTACATGTAGCAGGGATACTAATGGTAACCAAGGAAATCGGTATTCAAACATTGTGCATGGATAACAACTAGCCAGGAAAAATAGACACAAAAACATGAAACATATAAAACAACACATACAATAAAGAAGGTAAATGAGCAACCGGATCTCAATAAAAAAAATAGGAGCATGGACCAGGTGCACCGGTAGGATGAGCGTCCTCTGCCTTTTTTCTTAAAGAAATACCCACTCATGAAGTGCCAAGCACGGGTTAGACGAAGGAGAAAGGAGAACTATTACACTGTGAATAAATCGGTTTTCGTGGTGCAGATGGATACATTATAAAGATCCATTAATTCAAAAGAAAGACACTTTTTTGTTCATTTGGACGGAATTCAAAAAGCAGACATGATTCTATATATTTCAAATACTATTTTAAAACGTGTGAAATATTTTAGACGAAGTAACTGATCCCTTATATACCAGTATCCCGTCCATGTAAGAGTTATTGAATGGAGTAGTCAAGGCTAATATCCTTTACATTATCCAACCACTCCCCTTGTAAACGATATTTTCACGAAAAGTGTAAACTACTTCATCAATATCAATGTTGTAACGGAAGAAATCAGTGAAAATACCAACAGTTGAAACGTGACAGACAGCAGAAAAGATTAGAATAATATCATATGTACCTCTATTCATTTTATATCATTAAATGTAATTTTTAACAAACTAAATATGTCAATAAACAAACTGCAGTACGAAGTAATTGGGGACATTGTATTTGAAATCAACTATTACAGTAGAAAGAGGGAGATAGGCAATTGTATGTAAAAAAAAATCTTGAAATTTCATGTAAGTTATTTTAAATATATAAGCCAATAAATAAACATAGATAAACAAAATTTTGGTATATTGAAAAAACAAGTCAGTTTCGCACAGTTCTTTTTTGTTGGCGAATTCCTGGTGTTTTGCAAAACAAAATCACGTACACCTTTGGTACAAATTGCTACACCGTTGGTATGACTTCAGTTGATTACATTTGTATTTATTACCAACAGTTCCCTGCAAAACGTTTTGTGTGTAATACTTAAACATAATTATTGAAATGTTGGTCATATAAACGAAACACTTATGTAGACAAACAAAACGATCATAAAGATGAAGACATATATTGTCATAGAAACGGGTTAAATTGAATAATTTCAACATAAAACATGTAGTGTAAACTAGTTGAAAATTCCATTCCTTAAAGTTGAAGACCATTATTAGAGCCCAAATTTTGCATATTAGGTAAGAAAAATTAATGTACACTTACCTGCTACCCTTACCTACCCTATTTTTTCTTGCTTATAGCAGGAAACAAGACTATTATTTTTTTGGCCTGAAAAGTCGTACAAATATACTGGACACGAAGATTAAAGAATACTCTGACACATGATTACTGTAGACTTCTGATATAATATTACTTGTCCCCTAAGAAAGAATAATCAAGGGAACCAAGATTCTAGCGGAAATCAAAAGAATTTAATCCAGGCACAAAGACCAGACATGGAAAACAGACAAACACAACAAAGAACATAAAGTAACTAAAATCATACATACAAAGTAACAAAAGTAAACGAGCAACTCGGACTCTACCTGGGAGCATGGAACAGGTGCACCGGTAGGGTAAGGGTCCTCTGCTTTTCTAGAAACACCCACAGAGTTGCTTATAAACGTCAAGTCCGGAGTTGACGATAGAAGAAAGGAAAACTATAACACATGAACAAATCAGTTTTCATGGTGCAGATGGATACAACATGATGATCCACGATTTTATGATGACGACCATAAAACTTCTGTAGTGATGACTTCAATCTTGTAGCAACATAACACTGTTCCAGAAGCCTAATTGCATGTAGTCTAGCGCGATACAAAAAGTATGCAAAATTACGGCAAGCTCTGGCATAACGTATGAGTTTTGATATGAAAACTTAACTTCATAAGCAGGTACTGAAGGGATGTTGCCACAGATGAAAGGAAAGTTGACAAGACGGAATAAAAAGTCATCGTGTTTGTCGTATAGTTTGGTCAATAATATTCCATTACCATCGATCTCAAAGTGTAGGTCAAGATATGAGGCTGACTTCACAGTGTCTGTAGTATCCGTCAAATTCTTTGGGTAGATGCAATGTATAAAAAGATAAAGACCAAAGACAAAACAAGGACAACGATAACAGAAAACAACCCGAAAATATATTTAGATATAAAACTAGTATATTGTAAGTATTTTGAATCCAACTGTTGATATCATTCTTAAATAAAACGTGCTTACTTCTTTATATAGAAATTCATTGTTTTCAAAATTAGATTTTCTCATTTATAAAGGTTTTAAAATTTAAAGAGAAAAATAGAGCTTTTTGCAATATTTCCAGCTGAGCATCGATATTCAGAGACAAGAATGAACGAATTTTCTGGAGAAATGCTGTGTAAGCATGTGTACACCATTGATAATGTCAAACATTTTGACGAACTGGAACATAAATCAATGATGATTTCGATTTCATTAGCAGTCGTAATGTTTATTATAATTGATTAAATTGTTGTCTATTAAGAAAAAAGTTTTGTGAAAAAAAACTAAAGCAATGAATTATATCACAGTTGATTGCAATAAACACTCGAACAAGAAAACACAATAATGAGCGAAATACCAGTGTAAGTGCGATATAAATTTTCGTAGAAATCGTGGTTTGTTAAAACTACGAAACAAAATTTCAAACAACGTGAGAGAGACTCTACCCAAAATCAACGAATATAAAACTCCTCAAACTAAAGAATTTGGCAAATCAAGAAATTTGATACACATGTTACTCATAGAAATTCACACAACTACAGATTTTTCATTGCTCTAACTCATGGTAATTTTTGTTACAAAACAAAATTTAGAGTTAAATAAATATATATATTCTTAATTGTATTTAACGCTCTGGTTACACCGTGAAGGGTAATAACAAAATTACTTATAAACTATGGTCAAAAGGAAAAGTCAAAAGGAAAATATAACAAATGTCAATTTCAGAGTAAAAATTGACCGGAAACTACCACAATGATCTTGACTCGGTAAAGGCATTTCCAATAGAAATGGTGAGGATAAACCATGTTTTGTAGTGTAGTAAACATCTCTAATATTACAACTGAGACCGTCTAGTTAAAGAACAAAATATTTTCAATTGTTTGAATCTCTTGGTTGGTCGTTGTAATATATTTTTTGACTATATTCCAATTTTATTTATCTTTGAATCATTGAAGCACGAAAATTTGTCACCACGAAATCAGTTTCAAAGGCAAAACCAATGAATTTTATTTACCTTTTTCAGAAATATAAAAACAAAAGGCAGAAGTGCACTTATATAGCACCGTCACTCATAGACAAAGCATAAAATTACACTATTGACAAAGACAAAATAAATAAATCGCTGACGAACCAAATAAAACTACTGCAAAACAAAGAGGACATAAGTTTCTAGAAACATCAATTTCAGCACGAGAGCGTCCGACACTCTTAGCTGGATTCTTTCTTTTTTTTAGCTAGCTCACAGAAGCAAAAGCCCATAGGTGGGCATATTACCCCCACTTTGACAAATATATCTGACTGAGCCAAAAATGAAATATTCAACAGTCAACACAGAATTATGTAAACAAGTGACATCAAGGACAGAAAGTGGAAAAATAAGAAACACAAGACATTCTTCCTACATGTAATCTCCATGACGATAATACTTTCATAATTGCCCCTTTTGAGAAAGTGTGAAAATAAAACCTCCCAGGGCGAAATGTTTTAGCTTTATCATTAACAGCTACAATGTTTTTAAGGATTGCATGTCCATTTATTACTGAGTTTGGTAGACCAATCGATGTAAATTTCGTCACAGTACCAAAAGAACCGATGTTGCTCAAAGACACCAATCAACCAGAAGGCTCAATATAACTGATAAAAAAATTTAAACCGCATATGTCTGGTGACGTTTTCGGAATTTAACGTCTATGGACATAAATGAGATGAATTGAGCATATACATGAAAACACTTTTGGAATTTAACGTCTATATGTGGACCTAAATGAGTAGATTTGAGTATAGATCTGTTGACAATTTCGGATTTTAACGTCTATATATGAACCTAAATGAGTAGAATTGAGTATAGAAATGATTTCCCTTGTTTTTCATTTGAAAACCGTAAAATTTTCGAAAGCAGGTTCTACCTGTACTACCATTAGTATCGATTAAAGTGAGTAGTCAGAAATCAGAAAAGTCATGAATTCTTTGTGAGAAGATTTGTTTTAGGTGATGTAGGCAATCTCCTCTGCAAACCTTTAACTGATTCCTGATTCATCACCTACTAGTGTAATTTCACTAGTTCAAAGGCCCTTCTATATAGGATCGGAAAAAAAATCACATTTACACAAAGCGTGAGCATTATTTAATACATAGGACAAACCAAAAAGCTTTTTTCGTTTTTATCTGTTCGACAATGTGCTTTGCTTTATGATTATTAGTGTGGCAGGGACGAAAAGGCTTAGGAAAAGAGAATACAGTTTACCCTCTGTGCAAGATATTGAAAACAAATGAATTTTCTCGAGGAAGTATGTAAGATCTGCATAAAGACTGCACCGCAATTAAGACGAAACTGTATTATGAAATAGCTTTGATTATGAATGTGATTACTAGATACATGGATTTTTCCCATAGCTGGTTTTCATTTATCCATTACATCAAAATAAAAACAACTTAAAAAATCTATAAAGCATTTTGTTTTTCACGATAGTATTTTGAATCTATTAATTTACCTCACTGTAATATTAATGAAGCGTTTAAAACAGAATTGAGTTTTTTTTTTTCAATTGTTTCCAGTTAATTGGTATTATAACTCGGATAATAAAATTCGTGTTTCACTAGTAGACGTAAACGGGTGCATCATTTTATGGCTTAAAAACGAGAAAAAAATGGGTCTTCTGGAATTTCCCAATGTTTTGAAAAATAAATCACAGATAAGAAGAACAATGAGGATATTAATAGCATAATCGAGCACGAATCATATTTAAAACCAGGACTGGAAAATTAATAAAAAGTAATGGACACTGTTATCTTCTCTTCAGTTTGGTTAGGAAGGTTTTCAGTTTTTATATTTGATTTTTAACAGCATAATTTAACCTTTTGTTCATGGGCAATTGTTCATAAAATGAAAAATATTTAATATGGCTATTAAAAGTAAGGAAATGTACGAAAAATAACACGATTAAATAACGTTTCACTTGTTAAATGAAGTTTATTTTTTAATCCTACCATTTAAGATAGATCTTTAACCCTCCTTATGGAATTCTGCAAGCAAAACGTCTGCAAATAAAAGATGGAGTTCTCCATAACAACTGAATCGAACTGACAATTTAAAAATGTAATGGCATTGCGATTACAGCTGCATTTATGTACTATTACATTTATTACAGATAGGTCTATATCAAGGCATGATATGGGGTGTTTTATGAAGAGATCCAGGGACCAGATGTGCATTACAAAAGAAAAGAATTTCAGTACAAAAATTAAAGCATCGATGTTCGTTTAATCGAACAAAGTGAAACAATAACTATTATCATTATAGGCTGATTACTTTACGTACCAAACATTAGCTTTATTGGCAGGTAAATGTTAACCTAAGATTTAGTTTACCAATCATTTTAAATATTCGACAGTCTCAATCAGGATTTTCGCTAGTCTTTTGGTATGTACATATTCAATATTAGCAAAGATTTGTTTTACCACAATTTTTCAAATGATAAAACATATTTATCAACAAGCATGACATTATCAAATTGATCAGCAGTTCAAGAAACAAAATCAGAGGATTCTTACTCTACTGATGCTACTGCATGATCTATGCCCTTAGATTCGTTTAGTTTACACATTGTGCATGTGATAACAGTCAATTTTGAAATCAATGACGTTTACAGAGTAATCAAGGGAACCGAGATTCTAGTGGCAATTAAAAGAATGTAATCCAGGGACAAAGACCAGACATGGAAAACAGACATGCACAACAAAGAACAGTAACTAAAATAATACATACAAAGTAACAAAAGCAAATGAGCAACTCGGACTCCACTAAAAACTTGGAGCATGGACCAGGTGCACCGGTAGGGTAAAAGAATGATAATTAGAAATAAAGTTTCAGACGAGAAAGAATATAAGCAAATAAAGATTGATCACAACTAACCTTTATTCCACCACGAAAGCAATGCATTTATAAAACAAATCACAAGAAGGGAAATATCTACCTTAAAGGTAAAAGCTGTCAATCACACTTTTAATAAACCAGAGATGACTTTCGTAATAAATCCCAGGAAGTATTTTACATGAAGAACAAACTGAATAGAAGTAAAATAAGATAAATTTGTAATTAACACATGTGACATGTTACTTTAATCAAAGTTTAAACGCTTAAAGCATCAATATAGAACAGCGGTAAAAGTAAATACGAAAGAAAAAGCATAAAACAATTAAAGGTAACATCGTTGTTAAAAAATACACCGAATTGCCGATTTCATGTTCATGAAATTACTATAGAAAAATCTGACACAACAGGAATAGATGTGACAGACACACCATGTCGGTGATTGAATAAATAGATGCGACCAAAAATCTAATGTTGACTTAAATATCGACGTTACATATTCATTTGTTTGTTTGTTTGTTTGTTGGGGTTTAACGTCCAAGCAGCAATATTTCAGCTATATTCAGACGATGAACATGAAATGGATGATAAAATGAACATGGAATGAAAAAGGGAGGGGACACAAGGACAATGGGGTCGACAAATTTTGATTGCCACTGGAAATAGGGAGAGGTGGGTAGGGTCGGGCAATTTAGTCTCCTGTGGTGGAGCCCTATGATTCCTACTCCGGGAGAATACCACAGTAGGGTTCTTCAACGTTCCAGAAACGTGGCATCTTTTCCAACACGGTGCACCACTATGGTTTGCGGTCAGGTTTTCCGTATTATAGACTGACAACCCCAGCATGTAACACGCCAGGGGTACCCCATTCCACCACCTGGGGCACACACCCCAGTTGCTCTGTGGGCAGAGCGCTCTAGCCCCCGGCTAAGGTTCTGAGCACTATTTAGTCGCCTTTTAAGACAAGCTTAGCGCTGCTGCAGGCCTATTCTTTTAACACCCGGACCTGCACGGGGCCATATTCATTTGTAATCTCCCTTGCAAATTTTAAAGAAGTTTAACATTAAAGTAGAAGTTTCTAAAACTTCTTTAAACGTGTGTGTCTATAAAGGAATTTTCCAGAAGCATATGGATGTTATCACAGATGTGTAAAATATCTACACTACGGAATGCATTTGGGTTTTCTCTCCCATTGATTTGAAGAGAGTGTGTAAAAACTGGGCCTGTAATAACCTTGTCGATTTCGGGACCGTTTATTTGTTCAATTACAAGGTACCATCAAATGACATACAATTTATCGGAAATCGAGAATTATGGAAAAGACAATAACACTATTCTTATTTTTTAATATATCGGTTAGACCTAGGCACAATTTGTTTTCTATGGAATACCGATAATTTGATGAAAGACATGTTCACTACTTGGACAAGTTTATCAAGTTTAAAATTAAAGCACTTTAATCAATTTGAAGATAATACAAGTCAAATATCATGAATATGATGCAGTAATGAAGTTTTTTTTCTTTTTCGAATGGTCGTTCGAACTACGTGCCGATATTTAAAGGGAAATACTACCTTTGCATTGAGTTAGGCTCTTATGATAAATCATACCCACGTAAACAAAAATAAATAACCTTTAATGCAAAATGCGCTTTTATAAAATGCTCAAGGCTATGCAAAGTTCAAAATCCTTGAAATATAAGTGGATAGCCATCTTGCAGAACTCTCCTATCTGAAGGAAGATCATAGCCAGATTTTATTGATTTGTACCGACAGTTTCCGATTGGCTCGTGACGTCACTAAGTCCGTTTGGTACTGATGCAACTATTGCAAATAATATGTGAACAAAGAATTTTCCGTAAATATTTCTACGATACTTTTTATCTAATCACCAAAACATGATGACTGGTCAAGCTTACGATTGCACAAATGATAAAGGAGAAATGTTCTAAAAGTTTTTTTTTTACCAGCAACACGAACATTCTTCGGAAGTAGTCATAAGATTTTCCTTACAAATACTAGTCATCTGGCTGCAAATCCCGTTGTTCGTCAATGATGTCTGACATTTGCTTACATGTTGTGCCCCGATCTCTTCTTCTATCTATTTTGGGTTGAAATTATAGGGGAAAAGTCCCAAATTTGCGATTTTTGGGACATCATAATCAATTATCTATTTACTTTCACTTTACAAACCGACTTCGTGACGTCACAGTTCAACCGATCATGGTGGCACCCATAGGCGCGGGAAATTCAAATTTCCTAATTATAAATCTCTTTTAATTAATTAAGAAAAGGAAATTATTTTGTTTCAATTTAATTTTCATGAATATTTAATAGATTAGTTTCGATATTCATGACTTGCACAATAACATGGTCTTCTCCTTTAAGTACAAAATTCTAAACAAAATTAATAAGGGTAAAACATTTTAAATTAAAAAAGGATTAGTATTTTCGTCCACTGATAACAACAGTTTGTCATATGTTTTTGGATGCTGGTGAAATCGAAATTTAGCAATATACATGACTTTTTTTTTAATACATATGTACGGTTTAGTTTTGTTTGTTTGTTGGGGTTTAACGTCCGAGCAGCAATATTTCAGCTATATTCAGACAATGAACATGAAATGGATGATAAAATGAACATGAAATTAAAAAAAAAGGATAGGTCACAAAGATAATAGGGTCGGCAAATTTTGATTGCCACTGGAAAAAGGGGGATGGGTAAGGTCGGGCAATTTAGCCTCCCGTGGCGGAGCGCAAAGGTTCCTACTCCTATCGAATACCACAGCAGGGTTCTTTAACGTGCGAGGAACGTGGCATCTTTCCCAACACGGTGCACCACTATGGTTTGCGGTCAGGTTTTCCGTATTATAGACTGACAACCCCAGCATGTAACACGCCAGGGGTACCCCATTCCACCACCTGGGGCACACATCCCAGTTGCTCTGTAGCCAGAGCGCCTAACCCCCGGCTAGGTTTCTGAGCACTATTTAGTCGCCTTTTACGACAAGCTTAGCGCTGCTGCAGGCCTATTCTTTTAACGCCCGGACCTGCACGGGGCTGTACGGTTTAGTAAAATGATGGTGTACTTTGATATGAAAACAAAACCCCCCAAAAATAATGGTTTAAAACGACAAAGAGACGTTCTCAATTAAGGGTAGCAATTGGTGTAGCCATAGTCGGCTTGCTGGTATAGCACAAGCAAGCAGTACAGCGCACACATTATATATAAAATGATGTTAAGTCTATTTTTTTGTTCGTTATGTTACTTCCAGTGCACCAATCCAGGTGCAAAATTAATACACATATTGATGACGTCTTTCAGTAGTCTGTCCATTCTGAGATACATGAAAGCGACGTCATTTTCGGTGTTAAATACTTTTTTCGTTGTTACTGATATACCTTCAAGGGAGATTACTGTGTCAAAAGTAAAAGTGTACAATGAAAATAAATAGAAAAAAAATCTTACTAAGATTACCAACGTCAAGTCTTATAAATAAAAATGACCTGCAATGAAAAAAAAATCGACCATGGATTTGCAGATGTTACATACTTATGTCCACTTTTCGGAAAAAAAGTCTTTATGCAAAATTTATTTTCTCTGAATTGACCGAAATACGTACCTTACTATAATAATCGTGATTTTTGTCACGCACTCCGAAATATTGTTGCTCATTTAAAAAAAATGAGTAGTATTGAAATGTGCGTAAAGGTGTCCCCTTTAAAATAATCAATAAATGGTTTTAAGCTTGGTTAAGACACAAGGAAGAAAATTGCAAACTACACAAAACCGAAATTAAAGGCACACATAACATCACGTAAAAGATTCATCACCGTAGATAAAACTGTCTTCTTTATGTGTGTTAAATAAAATCTCAAATTTTAATTTTTTTCCGATATGAAAAAAGAAAATGAAACTTATTAATATCTCAAAACACATACATCATTTGAAAGCAACTGTGTAATTTGTTCTAAAATTGCTCGAAGTTGATCCTGACCTGAGCTATATGCTTTATATAACAGACAGTTTAACGAGACGGGCGAATGGACAGCATGATCACTACATGCGTGGAATATAACAAACCTCATGAATTTTGCATTTGTTATTTTGTATGTATGATTTTAGTTACTTTTTGTTCTTTGTTGTGTATGCCTGTTTTCTATGTCTGGTTTTTGTCCCTGGATTGCATTCTTTTGATTACCGCTCTAACCTTGGTTCCCTTGATTACTCTTTCAAACAAATGATGGTCTTATTGAATTAGCTTTTTCCGTTCTGCGATTTTTCCTTATATATATATGTCGATCGATGTTACGATGTTGGAACTGTCAAATTTGCGATGCAAATTTTTGATCGTCCCTCCGCGGGACTCGAACTCGTACCGCTGTGACATCTATGGCAACACCGCCTGCACGTGTCCAGCGCCCTAGACCATTCGGCCAGCTAGGCTATATTAAAATATAGCTTTCCCTGGCCGGGTCATTCCTCCTCGTAGGATTAATCTAGGGCTGTAACTTAGTACACGATGAATGGTCTAGGGCGCTGGACTTAGTGCAGGCGGTGTTGCCATAGATGTCACAGCGGTACGAGTTCGAGTTCCGCGGAGGGAACGACCAAATATTTGCATCGCAAATTTGACAGTTCTAACATCGTTGGGAATTTTTCAGACCTTTCTATACGTTTATATATCTTCCCTGTATCAATTTGATCCGATGGAGCAGTGTAGTGAATAGAGTCGTCACATTCTGAGACGTTTATATATAAAGTCCGAATCGCAGTAATGGCTTTGGTTTGTTTTATTCGTTGAGGATTAATATATATAATATCCGTATCACTGAGCTTTATCATAATTGATGAAAAAGTCCCAAATTTTAGTTGTAATGATGTCTTATCTAGTTTTTGTCGTTCAAATTGTTCTGAAGTTAGTAAAAAATAAATTGGATTTTAAACTAGTAAAACCCCGCCAGAGATAAAATAATTAACACCGAACCGGCACATGATGTTTTCTAGGAGGGCTAATGAGCTCGACGAAATCGTTAACTCTGAGCCCTTTGGGGTCTAATTGGCAATTAGACATAGGAAAGAGGCTTGACACGGAGTAATTAGTCCCTGCGCAGAAGAAATAATTTTGTTTACCTTAAATCTCACTTAATTGGTATAGTTTATAAATTTTTACATCATTAGTAGCATTCCAAGAGGTATCTGGTTTTAAGCTGTCAAATTAGCCAATTTATTGTAAAAAATAAACATGTATGTAACTACACTTTGCTTAATTTCTCCAATATTACATGCATACTATCTACCAACAGAGTAAAAACTGTTGCGCCAATTATCGCAGCATGTCAAATGGCTGTAGGTTCTGTTTTTATAGATACAAAAAGTTTGTGAATTTAGAATGATTAAAACAGCTAATGAGATCATTAAGGATGGAGACGAAAATGTCAGGTGCCTGTATGATGAGAAATTGACAGGTTCTGTATGTTATTTGACAGACACAGTAGGTTATTTGTTGCAATGCATGTTTTATTTCCAGATTGAAAATGTTTCTTCAAACAAATCAACTTCAAAACCTTCCCCGATGCGGTTGGTATAATTTTTTTTATTTCTCGTCTGTACCTTACAAAGGAGATACTGTTCTGTCCCCATTCTGAAGGGAAACGTTTCACCAGCACCATTTCCAGTGAGTTGAAATATAACTATTTTTATTACCCTTTCCAAGGGAAATATAATTTTCTTGTAGATATTTCCCATTGCAGCTAAGGGAGATATATCATTAAAAGACCATTGCCTCTATCTAGTCTGGTAAACATATCGTTGTCTCCCACTTTCCTTTCCGTCATTTAAGAAAAAGTTCTTACTTTAATAACATTTTTCGGAATTAAAACAATCTCTTAATTATTATAAAGTGCAATACACAGAAAAATACACGGAAATAAAAGTTATCTTAAGGCCCTTTCATAGCAAAAAAACAAAACAAACAAAAGCTAACAAACACACACAAACAAAGGTAGAACAAACAAACAAAAATAAGATGAAATAAACAAGCAAAACCAAAACTTGAACAAAAACCAAATTCAAAAACCAGAAAGAATACACACAATAATACATACAAAAAAAAAAACAAAACAAATTTACCAAAACAATACACGCAGAAACTAAGGGCATAGAAAACAATCCGAAAATAGATTTCTGATTTTTTACATGAAAAATTATTTTTTAAACATACTGAATTTCTCCATGAAATAATCATTAGTACCGTCATACCAAAGTCTATACCATCATAAATTATTATCTTTATCAAAAAAGTACGGTTACAAAAATTTGGATTTTTTTTTATTCTTGTGTACAGATTTTTAATTACATTTCCAGTCAATAGTTAGTTATTTAAAAAAAATACACGATAGAGCCAATGTATTTAATAAGTGACATTTTATTTAATAAATTCAAAACTGAAATTCAATTTAATAGCAGTCATTAAAAAGAAATTCTGAACATGGTCTAATATAGGTCACGAAAAAAAATAACAGTCAGCGAGTTTTTGTAGGTAAGATTCAGAAGTCCACGTTCAAAGAACATTATGACAAAAATAATTAATACATTCTTCAAAGACATAAACTAAAATACTCAAGTGCATCGGGAGTACTTACAGACGGTTGAAGGTATCATTGTTTCAGTTCCAAAACTGTATGGACTTGCCATGGCATATCTTTTTACTCAAATACAATCTACTATACCAACCCTTCAAACAATCCCAAATTCATGGGAAAACCCGTAAGATTGATATCAGTTGCTTTGAAGTAATATTCCATGATGCTTTCAAGGATTGTCGATAAGCCATTCTTGATAGTACATGTAAATATTGTGTTTTGAAAAAAAGTAATGGTTTACGAGTTTGAAAATTTCCCAAATAACAATTCAAAACAATTTAACCATCGCTGCGTCAATTACATTAATATTAAACGAACTCTACATCAATTAGTTTTCCAATTAACATTGCTATAACTTCTTCCTTAGAGAAGGTGAAATAAAATATCATGTCTAAATTAACTCGTAAGTGCATCCAATTTCAAACCATCGTTGACTTCTTGGTCATTCTATGATAGAAGAAATTGTTTAATGTAAAACTGAGTTTTCCATTTACATACAAATATGTAATTTTAGTTGATTGCATATTGAAACCCTAACGACCGTGTCAGAATAATCAAGACTGGAAATGTCAGATTTGGAGTAGTAAAGGACATATTGAAAACGACATCTAAATCAGCTGATTGGAGGCTAATGGAAGACCTTACGTCGACTTCTCTAATCAGTTATCAAAATTAAAAGCTATAGATCTCCAGTAATGTGAATCTCCCTATTACAACGACTTCATATTCTGAGATATTCAATCTGTGGGTAACAGGCAATAGTGAATAAGTATCACATCCTTCCTACAAATGTAATAAAACTATATTACTGAAATGTGAAACGCTTAGCAAAACGTTGATTTGGTTTTCTGTAAATTAAACGAGTTCCATAATATTCTGATTTTAATGCATTTTTCCAGATTCGGTGTAAAACATGAAAAAGAAGGATTGGGAGACCAAAGACTTGAATGTAAAATATTTTTGACAATAGACAGTTTTAACGTTCATAAAATAATACGTTATATACATTACATTTATAGCTGTTAAACGGTTGTTATATCATAGTTATTCTGGTCCACGAAGCACACCCGATTAAGCCAGTAGCCAGTAATCGTTAGTACTCTTTATCATCTTTAAATTCGCTTGTTTCAATTTATAGAATCCTAATTTAAATCTTAACGAATGAAACTCGTTACTGCGAATTCATTTGTTTTACACGGCCTTTAGTTTCAATGATATTTTAACGAAATTCTAATTCTAAAAAAAAGGATGAACAATTTATCTTGATAAGGAAAACAAAATGAAATCAGATATCGAAATCCAAAATACCATTAAAGAATTATTAAGGGAACCAAGATTTCAGCGGAAGTCAAAAGAATATATGACAAGGATAAAGACTAGATAGGTATGTTAAACATACACAACTGAGAACATGAAGTAACAAAAAAAAGAACCCAAAACAAAACAAAATAAAAACGAAAACAAAGCAAAACAAAACAAAAAACAAAACAAAAAACGCGTATACAAAAAACCCTTAACAAACCAAAGTAAATGGGCAAACTAAACTCCACTACTAAAATTAGGTGCATGTACTAGGTCCACCAGTAGGGTAAGTCTCCTCTGCTCTTCTAGAAATATCCTCCGATTGCGTGTTGTCCGGGGTAGACGAAAGAAGTGGTTAAACTTCAGGTTCAAATTGAAATATGTGTTTCTGGCTTGGAGTTAATTTGACTTGTTGACAGTATTTCCGGTTTAAGTTTTTTATCGCATTATTTTTTACTTGTTTGTGATTAAGTTGACGACTTACATGTGATTGTTTGTCTTTGGATTTTACTCAAATTCCTTGAAAATCTAGTAGAAGCTATCATTGATGACACTTGACTAAAAAAATATGCTAAGATTTGTAGAGAATCAGGGAAAAAAACTGTATGATAAAGTACCTGCTGAGAAACATTCATTTATATTGTTTAAGATCAAGATTTCGTCCGAACTACCTTTGCTTGGAAATTTGTCTTATTAATAATTTCATACAAAATGATATTAGAAAATGATAACCTGGAACCCTTCTTTGTAGTTTTCTGGATAAAGTATACACCCTTAACCATTCTTAATCTGCTGCTGAAAAGAAGGGCGTTTAGGTCATAGATGCAATTAGGTTGCATTACAATAAAACATGCAACTACAGCTGCACAGTTAATTGTTTTCATCTTGTTTGACCTCTAGAATAATTTAGATACGTTGTTTCAATGGTGTAATGAAAATTTGTTTCTGTGTGTAATGAAATCTTTTTGGAATTAATTTCCTTCTCTGTCGTGCATAGACCAAGATAGAATTTGATTTTATTAGAAAATTGTATTTTTAATTTGCCGAAATCAAACTATCCAAGGAAAAATTTCATTCCAGTTCTAAATGAAATTTGTTTTATCTGGCTTTAAATGTAATGATCTTTCCCGATTTTTTTCTTTTAACAATAAATCACGCAATAAAAATGCCAATGCAACATTTGTACAACAAAATGAATATTACAAAAAGAGCATAGATTTGATTAGTGTCATCCAGTAAGATAAGCCAGAGCGAGGCTGATTTTTTGACCCGCAATCTCCCTTTTTACGTAGAAAGAATAATAAGGAAATTGATAATATTTCATGATATGGTAATTGTTTATTGAATAAAACTTCCAAGAAGGTCCTAGGAGTAATCTAATTTTAAGAAACTATCGACAATTACGGCTGAGAATTCGTCTACAAATGGCCTCATTGTGATTATGATAAAGCAGTTAATTGATAGTATGATCTGAGAATAAACAGATGTGTTTATAAATTGGAAGTCAAATCAATAAACATTCACCAATAATTTTACAAATTTCGAAAGGAAGCAATATAAATTAAAATATGTGAAAAAAGACCCGCATATTTATTGAAGTTATTTTTGGTAATTAAATAACACATTTTATATAGCATGAATGTGATGAATTTATTGGACAAAAATCCAAGACGGGAAAGGAGTCATGGCCATCGCCACTATACCTCACCTAAGTTAAATGATGTCTCCATAGATGGTCTCCTTCCTTTCATACAAAAACCTCTTGGACTTCATCACATTAGAACCAAACTTTATTCTATACCTCTCACTCTACTACACTCCCTTTACAAAACAAGTCTTGACACTCCTGTTTCTGACCCCACCTCATCATTATACAGACATTGCCATCATTTTGGATATTGGTTTCCACAGACTCTTTAAACCAGTTTGTGTGAAAAGTCAAGATGAAGAAAAACGATCATTTCTTCCACTACTGTTTGTCAACAAAGGTATAGATGCAATTAATTTGGCTAACATCCTCCATCACAAAAACGTTACCAACAAAATTCTCCCATATTTCAAAGACAAATCCATACCAATTATTTCATATTCCTATACTTCACCCATTGCATCCAAAATTTTCAATTATAAAAGGCTATTGCAGAACCTCGAGATTGAGGACTTCAAGGCTAAACCACCTGACTGTTCTTGCAAAAGCTCTCCATTCAAATATGGTCCTTCTGGTCACGTCGTTACGGGAGATTTAACCATTATCAAAAACGAATCTCTACGTAATATCCTTTCTAAAGGTCCCAAGTACCGTGAACCACGCTCCATAAATTGGAATTATAACTTTAAAGTTCTTATGGATGCCGTCGAGGACTATGCAAGAAAATGGATAAAACGAGAACAAGAAGATATTGATTATCTGTCAGAGTGGTTAAAGGCCGTGAGGTCTTTAATTTTGAAACGAATAATAGTTTAAAGTAGGTCAATTAGTGCCAAGGCTACATCAGTTTTCAAAGACCCCGATGTAGCAAAAACATTGTCTACTATACATGACAAATATGTTGTCGTACCAGCAGACAAAGCCCAAAACAACATTGTTTTTGTCTGCAAAACATTTTATATCCAATGTTTATTATCAGAGGTAGACGTAGAAAATAATAACAGTGATAAGACCTATACTGCTACCACTCTCTCCAAAGAAGAGACTGTGGAAAACCATAAATCTGTGCTATCCTCTTTTGGTATCTCTACCAAGGACGATGATTGTGATTTGCCGTCTATGTACTGGATTCCTAAACTTCACAAGAATCCAACAAACAACGTTTCATAGCTGGATCTGCAAAATGTACCACCAAACCTCTTTCAAAACTTTTAACTTCTATACTCACAACTGTCAAAGAGGGTCTGCAGTCATACCACAACACTTGTCACTCCCGTAGTGGTATTAATTCAATGTGGATCCTGAAAAATTCGAAAGATCTTTTGGAGACAATCAGTTCAAGACTTTTGTCTGAATATAATAGCATTTAAACCTATGATTTTTCAACACTGTATACTTCTATTCCCCATACTCAATTATAATCCCGACTTAAAAACATTATACATCGTTGTTTTTCCAAAAAAGATGGTACACCTAGATACAAATATATAGTTCTTGGTAGAGATTCCTCATACTTTCTAAGAAATAATTCCAAATCATCTTCCAAATATACAGAGGAAGATGGTTACAAAATGCTGGAATTTTTAATCGACAACATATTTGTCCAGTGTGGTTGACGTGTTTTTCAACAAACGGTCGGCATTCCAATGGAAACAAATTGTGCTCCTTTACTTGCTGACCTATTTCTTCACTCTTATGAGGCTGACTTTATAGCTGATTTGATCAGAAAGGAAGAATATCGTTTGGCTAGATCCTTCAATCTCAGTTTCCGCTATATAGATGACGTATTATCTTTAAGCCATTATAATTTCGGGGATTTGATACATCGCATCTACCCAAAAGAACTTGAGATAAAGGATACTACAGATACTGTGAAGTCAGCCTCTTATCTTGACCTACACTTAGAAATCGATGGTAAAGGAAAACTATTGACCAAACTTTACGACAAACGTGATGACTTTTCATTCAGAATTGTCAACTTTCCTTTCATCTGTGGCAACATCCCTTCGGCTCCTGCGTATGAAGTGTTCATATCACAATTCATACGCTATGCCAGAGCTTGCCGAAACTACGCAGACTTTTTGTATCGCGATAGAAGTCTAACAAATAAGCTTCTGGAACAGGGTTATGTTGCTACAGAAGTCATCACTACAGAAGTTTTATGGTCGTCATCATGAACTCGTGGATCGTTATGATGTATCCATCAGCACCATGAAAATGATTTATTCAACGGGTCATAGTTTTCCTTTCCTCGTTTATCTACCCCGGACTTGACATTTTATGAGCAACTCGGCGGATGTTTCTAGAAAGGCAGAGGACGCTTACCCTACCGGTGCACCTGGTCCATGCTCCCAGTTTTTAGTGGAGTCTGAGTTGCTCATTTACTTTTGTTACTTTGTATGTATGATTTTAGTTACTTTATGTTTTTTGTTGTGTATGTCCGTTTTTCATGTCTGGTCTTTGTCCCTGGATTACATTCTACTGATTACCGCTATAACCTTGGTTCCCTTGATTACTCTTTCATAGCTCTTACCGAGTCAAAGTCTGTGTTTTGGTTGGAAAATCGAACATATATGTATATAGAAGGAGAAGGGTCTGAAAAATTCCCAACGATGTCGGAACTGTTAGATTTGCGATGCAAATGTTTGGTCGTTCTCTCCGCGGGACTCGATCTCCTACCGCTGTGTCCCGTGCAGGTCCGGGTAGCAAGCGAATAGGCCTGCAGCAATGCTAAGCTTGTTGTAAAAGGCGACTAAATAGTGCTCAGAAACCTAGCCGGGGGCTAGGCGCTCTGCCCACAGAGCAACTGGGATGTGTGCCCCAGGTGGTGGAATGGGGTACCCTTGGCGTGTTACATGCTGGGGTTGTCAGGCTATAATACGGAAAACCTGACCGCAAACCATAGTGATGCACCGTGTTGGGAAAGATGAACTACGTTCCTCGTACGTTAAAGAACCCTGCTGTGGTATTCGATAGGAGTAGGAACATTTGCGCTCCGCCACAGGAGGCTAAATTGCCCGACCCTACCCACCCCTCCCTTTTTCCTGTGGCAATTAAAATTTGTCGACCCTATTATCCTTGTGTCCTATCCCTTTTTTTCATTTCATTATCATCACTTCATGTTCATTTTATCATCCATTTCATGTTCATCGCCTGAATATAGCTGAAATATTGCTGCTCCGGCGTTTAACCCCAACAAACAAACAAACGTACCGCTGTGACATCTATGGCAACACCGCCTGCACAATGTCCAGCTAGGCTATATAACAATATAGCTTTCGCTGGCCGGGTCGTTCCATGTCACAACAAATCAATATGACATGCATCATTGATTTGATCCTCTATCCTACATAACAACACCTAGATGAACTGTCCCGTACTACCATACATTGTGTACTAAGTTACAGCCCTAGATTAATCCTACAAGGAGGAATGACCCGGCCAACGAAAGGTATATTTTTGACATGTCGTTTTCTAATTCAGTAGAACTGCATTTTTAACAAAAAATTCTTTTTGTAGAATAAACATTGCAAAAATTACCAAAGGCTGTAAATTTCAGAGAAAAACGATTGTGTTCGAATTGTTTACTTTCACAGCAAGATGGTTCCTCTTTTTTCTGTATATGAAAGGTTGATATTTTACCCATAAATCCATTTGATCACATGGAACACTTGTATGGGGAAAATCAGCTCACGTTTGGTAACATCTTATAAAATATATATTTTTCATTCTTTCGAAAATAATACGTGTAGATTTAGGCTGTGTCCAAAAGTTTTGTCTTAATATCCTTGAAACTTTTCTTAGGTAAAATATTTTAAGTGATAAGATTTACCCATAACTGAGTTAAATTTAAAAATTTACGTATAATTTTATTTCTATAATTATAGTATAATGTGGGAACATATTTTTTGTCTTGAACTTTCATTCTTTGGTCATTACACTTTTCCTACAGATGTTTTAGAGACACCGCAGCACTTGCTAACCACATAATATTTGAGTAGGGGATGATATGGAATATTCTTCGTGGTATAAAAACTACTTTATTTTTATGACAACAAACAAGATACAACAGTTGGTCTTGAACCACTAAAAACCAAACACATATGATTTTAAATCGCCCGTAAACACATTAATTTTATTTTTATATATAAAGTGGATCCTTTTTAAAAGGTAAGAAATCAAACTGTCTATCAGGTTAGTATTAGAGGACGAATTTCTCATAATGGTAATCTATATGAATGTAATACCCCTGAGAGCCTGATTTGAGTCTGAAAGGAAGTAACATCATATACTGAGTTAGCATGAAAAACTGGTACTTTAGATAGCAGAGATCCCGACAACCAATCATAAAGAGTGAAATAAAAAATACAGAAGAAATGTAAAAAAAACTATTTTTGCCATAAATATAAATTCGACTAAGCTCACAGGTAATAAACTTAGACTTATACCACCCTCAAGTTTCTTTATACGTAGTTATTGGAAAAATATAAAATTGTAACAAAGAAAGTTATCAATCGGGTGCTTATTAACATGAAACCAAAAGTATCAAGTTTTGTGTGGCCTTGTCCCGCTTACATGCATATTGAATAAGTAAGTACTCTATATTTTACCAACCTTGTTTTTGTTATATGGTAAATAGTTGTCTGAAAAAAAACCCCAAAAAACTTCTATCTCATGCAGTATGTTAATGATATACCATTTGGGCCCTATTCACCGGCGAAATTATACTGCAATGAAACAAGGCCTTTTACATTCTCTTGTTATACTAGAGTGAATTCAATACGTATACCATTGTTTTGAGCTTCCTAACTTTGAAGTTAAAAGGCCACTTGAAAGTGAAAACATTCGTCTTCGTATAGGCAGCATCGGAAGTAATTTTAAATAATTTTGAATAATGCCCAATTCAATTGATTTGAACTCTTTGTTCGAAGGAACAATGTCTTTTTATATATTTCAGACATTATAGCAGATTTCTTTGAAACGACGTGAAATGCTTTAATTATGTAAATTTTAGATCATCATCGAAATTCAAAAAAGCTGAAGAGGAAACCAAGAATAGTGTATCACATTAAAAGATCAAATGAAATATTCAATATCACCTTTGTTCTTGTAAATCTAGATGCTAAATTGACTGTAATTTGTATCATATTTGCTATGATTATAAGCACCATTATTGGTTATTACTTAAATTATTCATCCCTTTGAACATTGTAACAGGACCTTTATTCTTTAACCTTTGAAATATAGTAAATAATTCCAACTGAATTATTAAATCTATGGTAATCTGAATACAGACAAGTGTATGCTACAATCTTGTTGTTAAGTGCAAAGATCATTGAACTGAACTTTTTTATTATATGGCAAAAACAAGAGGCACATACCTGACATTATATTTAGGAAAGGCAAGGAAACTAGGATTCGAACGACGATATTTAAAAGGAGAAAATCCAAGGACATCAACTAGATAAAGACAGGCTTAAATAACGACCAGGCGTCCATTTCACAAAAAAGTCGTAGTGTAAAACTGATTGTAAGTAATGAAGACATAACCTAAAAAAGCATTGTGAAGTCATAGTTTACGATCAATTTCACACTGACGCCAGGTCATTTGAATATCTGTTAAAAATGGAAAAAAACATAAATGGGCACTGAAGCTATCCAAACCCAATGGTGGTGGACCGTTTGCTGTGAACTCTGGCATGGGTTTGTGCCCAGAAGTATTCTTTCCCGCCTATTTATGTACCTGGAAATTTAAAGACATTAACTGATTAATATACTTGTTTTATATGAAGCATTAATATAATATGCCAACAAAAATGGTAACACTGCCGTCATTTCTTGAGATGAATCAATTAAACAATTATCAATTCAAATCAAGCAAAGAGATATATTGTAAAAAATCCACACCCATCTCTATACTTACCCAACCGGAGCCTGGTCTATGCTCCCAGTTTTATTGGAATCCGAGTTGCTCATTTACTTTTGTTACTTTTTGTGTATGATTTTGGCTATTTTATGTTCTTTGTTGTGTTTGTCTATTTTCCATGTCTGGTCTTTGTCCCTGGATTGCATTCTTCTGATTTCCAATAGAATCTTGGGCCCTTGATTGCTTTTTTTTTATCAAGTTTACCACTAAGACATACATAAAGACTTCAATCCGTCATACCTGTTCATATACTTGATGACATAAAAAACATCTATTCCAACCGCACGTCCATATATGCATCTATAATCAGTAAACCATTGGATTTATTTACTTTTTCATATTAAGTATGATAACTGATATGTTGACTTTAAAATTCAACTTTGTTGATAGATTCAACGACCTAATACATAATTATAATTTATATACTATTAAAATATCGTTGTTTTATATGATAGTAGAACAGGTATTCGCTGTACATGTAATTGAGAATTTAATACTGAAATTCGATCAAATGGAATTGGGGATAAAATATTAATCTTTTATATACAGAGAAAATGAACCATCTTGCTGTGAAAGTAAATAATTCGAACACCCTCTGTTTTCTGAAGTTAACAGCCTTTGGTAATTTTTGCAATGTTAAAAAATGCAGTTCTACTGAACTAGAAAACAAGATGTCAAAAATAAAAAAGTCGAAAATTAACAATTCTTATCAATTGGTAGGATAGAAATCTTTTAGAGAGGACAATTAGAAATTGTTGTAATTACTATCAATTGCGATGTAGACGCATCATTATTTATTTGCCCGATAGTCCTTATTTACGATTACTTTAATTTGTTTTTCCATTATCTCTGCCTTTATTTTCTTCCGTTGACGAAATCAAATGTAACCAAGATCGATTCTCATGACGTTTCTATACATTCAAAGAAAAGCCAAATTCGACAATTAGGATCTAATTGAAAATAATTTCCTAAATTGTTTCAATACCACTTTGAATTTGAAGCAATTTTCCTGATGGTTATATATGAAGGAAAATTGAAATGCAGTACAATCAAATCAGACCGGGGAATATTTCAGTCAATTGAAAGTGAAATAGTGTTCCATCTTTGATCTGAGTGAAAACTATTTTACCGTTAGTGTTTAGACCCATTAGAGACAGGCGCAGTGTTATCGGCTACTGCCTTTCTGGCCATTATCTCACAGTACAGTAATGGCAGATATTAGCGTTTTCAATCTCTCTTTGAAGTGGAAGGAACGTAATTAAGTTAAATCACTTTTCCCTTTCAACAAAAATTTCTGTTTATTATTGTTTGATTTCGTTTTGAAGAGAAAGGTAATTACATTTAATCAAATAACCCTGTTCGAAGTCAGATGCTCCATTATAGAGCATCCAACTAAATGGAATGGTTTTGTTGAAATTTACAAATTTGATAGAAATGTAATTCATACTGCTGATTGACATGTTGAGTTTGACTAAGAGTTAAATTGATTATACCAGTGCAATTTGTTTGTTCATGATAAGCTGTTTGTCGTTGGTATGTAAAATTATTGAGCACGAGGCAAGGGAAGCAAATGTAGTAATGAAAAAGACAAAGCTTCTGATAGAGAAAATGTAGGTCCCAGCACTACAAAATTTTAAAACATACTTTATATATATTCTGAGAATATTCTTAATATCCATTTTAACCAATCAAAGTCTTTTACGTTTTTTAAGTCACAAATAGTATTTTTCAGACTTGAGTGATCATTTGTGACGCAATGGTTAGACCTCAACAAAGTGCAGAAAAAAAGACAAAATATACACATTATATATTTAAACAATTACAGAGAATTTTGACGAAACACTTTAATCAACGTAATATCTTGTTTTAATTTAAATGCATTGAGGCAATTTTGAGGGCTGCAATCCATTTGGAGAAAAAAAAGATTGATTATAAAAGCTAAATTTGGTGGTCTAGTATAATCCATGTTATATCTTGTTTATATTATTGGGAGTTTGTAGAGACTGATGTTTTAGGTTTAAATAAAAACAATTTTTGAAAAGAATTATAAACCAAAGCTAGGTTTGAAGCAATGGTACGAATTCAGTTCTAAACAATGCTTGCGGTTCGTGAATTTCGGATCCAGCAATGAAGAATACTGTAGCCGTTTTTTTAATGTTGTTGTTATAAAACACAAATTGGAAAACAGGGATGCTACCTGGTTCACTTATTTGTTGATTAACTAACAGGTTGGTATTGACATAAGATGCGGTCACAAATCTGAGAGATTTGTTAAACATTAATACCGTCCGCAAAATAGGTTTGTCGGTATTTACAAGTTCACGTTCGTAAATTCAGCTATAAATAGATTAGGTCGATCTCCAGAACTTGTGATTACAATATATATATATATATATATATATAGATGGGTCTGAAAAATTCCCAACGATGTTAGAACTGTCAAATTTGCGAAGCAAATTTTTGGTCGTTCCCTCCGCGGGACTCGAACTCGTGCCGCTGTGACATCTATGGCAACACCGCCTGCACTAAGTCCAGCACCCTAGACCACTCGGCCAGATAAAAATATAGCTTTCGCTGCCCGGGTGATTCTCCTCCTCGTAGGATTAATCTAGGGCTGTAACTTAGTACACTATGTATGGTAGTACGGGACAGTTCATCTAGGTGTTATTATGTAGGATAGAGGATCAAATTAATGATGCATGTCATAACAAATCAATATTATACAACGTCTCAGAATGTGACGACTCTATTCGCTACACTGCTCCATCGGATCAAATTGATACAGGGAAGATAACGTAAACTTATAGAAGGGTCTGAAGAATTCCCAACGATGTCAGAACTGTCAAATTTGCTCTGGGGATAACCAACATGAATCAATGTGAACAAATTTGTTTTTAAACGATTCGATGTCTCGGTTGCATTAACTTCGATCAGATTTCCAAATAAATAAAGTGAATTCATTCATAATCGCTATGATTGATTTCCATATATAATAGAACAATATACCCCGAATGTTTTAATACTTTTAGGATAACAGCGGAAGCCGAAAATCCAGCTCTACGACAGCCGGCTATTATACAGCCGACTTTTGAACTTTTCTCGTAAAGCTGTCTCTGGTAGATCTGCACAACGGGTTAATTTGAATGAAAGTGATCACTGGTGTTTACAACATTTTCGTTGCAAAATCAAAGACTTATAAGATTGAAAGTTTTCAATGTAGATCAGTCTCTGTCCCATATTTCACTTGACACAAAACTACACATGTTCCTTTTGTTACTTGAGCAATTACAATTTTTTTACATTAAAAAAACGATGACTGGAGGTACCTCAAGGTCGATTTTACAACAAAGTATAAATAACTGATCAGTAAATTTTGATTGTTTTTATCTCTTGTACAGATATTTTCTAGTAAATAACTTATTACAAAGTATGAGAAACTTAAAGTACAAACTTAGCTATTTTGAAGCTATTGACGTTTCATTCAGATCTTTACCTAAAGCATGAATTTTTGTTGAACAAATTTTGTGTTGAGATTTAGGTATTAATAATTAGATGTTTGTTAGTCCAGTACTTGATTACTTTGATTGAGATCCATTTTAGTGTGTTTTCTGTGCCATGAATTCTTTTTAATCCTTCTTGTCTCATCCAAACTGTGATTTCTGTTTACTAAAGGTATTTTATGTTTGGAGTTTTATAAAGAGTTTCTAATGATAGTAAAAAAATAGTAAAATGAAATGATATATTTGTTAAGGATGTTCGCTTGTCTATTTAGGAATGACAATGGTTTCAAAGGGTTGTGAGATCCTTCATGTTATAACAATATTAGAAAAATAGAAGGATATTTGGACTCGTTTTTTGAGATATAAGCCTTTGAAAGTTTGGCGGTAAAAGTATTTCTCTATATTTTCCATTTGTATTGTTTAATTAGGTTTTATCTATGAACATCGCTGAAAAAGCAACAAGGATTCATAAAAAAAACTTCTCAAATACAAAAAATACCACTTTTAAATATTGTAAATTTCGATATCCTATACACGTGTTTCAAGGAGTAACCTCTCATCAGCAGCATTAAAATCAAATATGTAGGAAGATTTGTTTGTTGGGGTTTAACGTCCGAGCAGCAATATTTCAGTTATATTCAGACGATGAACATGAAATGGATGATAAAATGAACATGAAATGATGATGAAATGAAAAAGGGATGGGACACAAGGACAATGGGGTCGACAAATTTTGATTGCCACTGGAAGTAGGGAGAGGTGGGTAGGGTCGGCCAATTTAGCCTCCTGTGGTTCCTACTCCGGGAGAATTCCACAGTAGGGTTCTTTAACGAGCAAGAAACGTGGCATCTTTCCCTACACGGTGTACCACTATGGTTTGTGGTCAGGTTTTCCGTATTATAGCCTGACAACCCCAGCATGTAACACGCCAGGGGTACCCCATTCCACCACCTGGGGCACACATTCCAGTTGCTCTGTGGGCAGAGCGCCCTAGCCCCCGGCTAGGGTTCTGAGCACTATTTAGTCGCCTTTTACGACAAGCTTAGCGCTCTGGAGGCTTATTCTTTTAACACTCGGACCTGCAATATGTAGGAAGATCATAATCAAAATATTAGTATGCAATGCAAGGAATGAAGCCTCGGTGTTTTACGTGTTTTTAAATTTGGAAAACGGTAAGATTTTATAGATACGGTAACAATTTAAAGTATGTTTAATGAAATCATGAAAAGAAAAATGGGGGCCACTAGACAAAAAACAAACATTAAAATCTGACAAAATGGCTGAACATGATCAGCGAAGGTCCTTAAAACGATGGATAGGTACTTGTCAATGAATACAACAGAATTAAGCCCAGTAGTTTTGTTATTCGTTGTAAATTCACTTCGATGAGAGATTGTTTTGGTTTTCTTACCCGTTATAACACCAGACAAAATAAGATTCCATTGAAGTTGTCTCTCATAAGGGGTCATTTGTTTTTAAAACAATGTAATGGAAAATAAAATTGGATAAAGACAAAGGGATGTGTACGGGTACGAATTTTTTCCCTACTTTTTTGTTAATTAAAACGGTATTTTCATGGCTTAAACATCGGGGATAGTGGAACACTTAATTTTTTTTGCATCATTTATACCATTATCAAGGGATACCAACGTAAAGAAATTCAAGCAATACAGGGTTATAGAGTTTTCACTTACATCGTTTAAGTGCGATCATTTACTTAGATGGTGATTATTGTTTCGACTTCTAAATCAAAATAAATTGAATATTAGGGGAGACCCGACAGTTCGACTGGTACTTAGTCCCTTTAAGATTCTTTCTGAGTCAAGATCTAGAACGCACATAAATACAATTAAGAATGTCGGAAAATCATGATTTCAGAACTTTATAACATTATGCACATAATGTTAAGCTAGAATTAATTATTTCGCCCCAATGGGAAAAGTGTTTGACACGTATTGCGGAGCTGCATTATTGTTGCTAGATTATTGTCGGATTATACTCGCATGCAATATGGCGATGCCGCTGGCTAAGCAGGACACTTCCGAAGCACCTGATGTCACTGTTTTTCATTTAGTCGGAGTTCATATTGCTAGTGCGTCTGACGTCTTGTTTAACATGTAATATTTTTTTATTCGGTTCGCTCCATTGTGTATGCAGATGGTCTTTGTTTCCCGTGTTCACGTTTAAGCCAAGCTTTTGGATTTTGACGTGTTTCAATCATCCCACTGCTGACGCTTCGGTATTTTTGCCGATATTTCATACTTAATAATGCAAATTGTGTGAAATCGCGATTTTTCTTGCACAATCATTTTTTTGTTGTTGATATTTTTAGAATTTTCAAAAAGTAGCACACAAAGGTATTAGCTATTTCATTCTGAAGAAGGTACTAACTATTTCTTTGGCATCTTGTGGAGGTATTTTCAATCTTCGTGCTATGCTTTTGGGAATATAAAGTCAAATAAAGTTTTTGTGCAAGGAGTGCATATCCTTGACCAAAAATACACAGAAATATTAAAACATCTTCCATATTTATGTAATATTATTATAAACCCAACATTGGGAGGACTTCAACACGGTTTGCACACTACTTTAAAACACATAATAAAATTGCTATTCAGGCGAAAGTAAGTGTCTCGGAGCATTCAAAGATAAAATAGGTCACAGGAAGCAGTCATCTTCCGCAAAAGAATCTTCGCGTCATTTCGTGTCTAAACTATCATAATTTTTACAAATTTCAGAAAATTATCGTTGTTCCAAGTAATTATTGGCACTTTCTAACCAAAATAAGTTTGATATCTCCATTACTAAACCTTATCGATCTCAATTTTAGTAGTTTTCAAAGAAATCCCCCTCTGGTCATTTAATTTATATGTACTTTCGTCAAGTATAGCACTAAAGTGATCCCTATAAGTTTAAAGAATTTATTTGAAACAAAAACGGATGGTAAAAACAAGGGATATCCGTGGACCAAAAAAAAAAAAAACCAAAAATACAAACAAACAAAAACAAACAAAAATACAAAGAAAAACAATGCCAGGAACACAACATATGAAGAACAAATCGAACAGTACACGTGCACATTATAGTATACAAAGTACAGCCAATTGCATAAACAGCTCTAAACCAAAGAAACGTTTTTAATCAACTGCAAAAATCTTGATCAAAAACGAAAATACAAAACTGTAAAAAGATAAACTGGCAGCAAGTACATTAGAGAAAGACAACTTTTGAAAAATAAATCTACAGACTGGCTGAAGAAATAGTGTGAAATGGCACATCGAAAAAACTGACATTAACATTAAAAAATGGATGTATATTTGTCCCATTTAAGAAGTTGATTTCTTCCCATTATTCTCTGAGGTACAGAATAAACTTGCCAAACTTAATAAACTTGAGATTGTTTAAGACCCTTTAATGTGTGAAACCTAGTTTCAATCACTGCAGCAAACGATATCACATCGGTCATAAACAAAGCCTTACATATGAGAAATCATATAGAATTTAACAGGTCTCATCATCTATAATATTGAATGTGTTGATTTTTCTGGAAACACAATACGGAGAGTAATTATCCTGCAAATTAGTTTTACCGAGTAAGAAAAACGATCTCCACCACTAATAATCATTCTTTTTGATTATTCAATTAAAAATCTATTATACTGAAAATTGCAACCATTCGAAATCATTTCCACAGAAAATAAACCAGTTTAATTGTGAAATGAGATTTCCCTATCTTTTCTTTGTACAAATTAGACTTGATATTCGGCGACTTTTATTTCAGAGCCGTTCATTCAATTCGCAATTTCTCAGAATTTTCCATTTAGAAGTCATTCCGACATCATGTTACAAAATGAACAGTTCTTTTTTACAAAATAATTGCTGTCTCCTGAAATATCCCTATTGGGAAATGGATTTACACCCAGATAATTTTAATTTTAGAAAAATTGGATTTAAATTGAAATAAATTTATCGTTGTATTTCTTAGGAAAGCACTTACAACCATTTTAAACATATATTAGAAAAAGAAATATGAGCGTTTATGAACATGCCTTTTCTATACATATTCATCCCCGTCACACTGTTAAGCGAGAGAAATGAACATGAACAGATCGATAACATATGTCAGATATTTCAGCTTGTTCGTGAATGGAGGGTATTAAGGATCACGAATAACGACCAATTGAAGGGGCACACAGGAAATCAGTCATATTTTACTTATATTGTATTCTTAGTCATGGATATCATGAAAAAAAAAAGAAGAATGTTTGTCATAATGATGTTATATACACTATATTTCTCATTGATAACAAGCGTTCGACCCCCGCTCAGTTTTAACATATTCGTTACAGGCATGCAGCACAGTTGCGTGTTCTAACAACAAAACAATTTATCAAAGTATTTTTTACAATTGTAATGAAATAAGTACCGGTATTATTTTGGTTATCAGCACCTTATATATTCGTTTTTTACCCTGTTTCTTTTTTTTTTTTATTAATACCAATTTTCATAAATCAGACAAAACTACACTTTATGATCGTAAAGGAGGAGGAAAACACAATTGTAGATCGTGAATATAATCGTGAACAAATTTCAAAACATCTGCACAGTACTCAAAACACTCGTTTTCCTTATCTACAGAAACTTGTATATATAAGAATGACTGTGGAATTCTTACAAAGTTAAATTGAAACTAAGTGTCATCCTGACAAACTAAATAATTTTTACGAAAGTTCTATGTGTTTTCTTTGGAAAAATGAAACAAAAGTAATGTTTGCTGTTTCTTTTGAAAGAGAAACAGCAAATATTACTATCACTTATCATCTAAACCATAGACTTCTTTAATTTTAAATAGATATTCACTCTTCTTGACCGGTGTGAGAAAAATATTTCTTGTCTCCAGAAAGTTTCGGGTACTTAGGCGCTGATTGGCCGAAACAGAATGGGATGATTGGGAAATAAATTTTCATAGTTTTAATATCTCGGGATGCTTGATATCAAAACTGTGATAATTTATTACTCTCGATGTCAGAAATTTCCGTAATCAACTCGCTACTATTGTAGATTCTAAATTATATAACCGGCTTAAGGGCTTTGACAAATCAACAGTTTGGAGTGTCAGAATTTCTCAATTCATCTAATTTTATGTAAGCAAAGCAGCAAAAGACATGCGACAATTGATAAAAAAGCAAGGATATGTCATTGAAAAGTTAAAAACTATAGTACAGATAAAAGGAGGCTAAAAGTATTCGTATGTGATTGACATGGTCAAAACGAATATACACTGAGTATATGGAACTGTTGTATATGCCCTTGCACATGATGCGGGTAAATTTTAATGTGCTAACCATACTTAACACAAATCCAATCAATATGTGACAGGTTTGAAGATCACAGTTAATTTATCATATTCATTCCACTGATCAATTTACGGAGGTAAACCTAGGGTAAGGGACACAACTCTTACAAATAATTGGATCGTTATTATTCAGCATTTTACATTAATTCAAGTAAGCATCTAAGTAACTTAAGACTGATTTCATTCTGTTTCAAATGAAAACTTGATAGGCTTCGGTGAAGTTGAATATGATACAAACATATTGTAAAGCCGCCTCTCGGGTGCTAGATTCGGTCACCAGAGATCACAACACCACATCAAATATATATATATATGTAGAAAAATATATAGAGTTCTTTAAGTTGCAAGGACGGGTGTTTGTTCAATGCCGCCTGTCCAAGCACGGTACAGGACATTTTTATATTTCATTAACGTTTGGTACCTGTTTTTTTTTTATTAGAGAAAGAAAATATACAACTAACATTCTTTATTAAATAAGAATTAGAATATTCGGCAATGGTTTGGTTCTGCTGGACTGTCACTAGTCAGCTTGGGTCGCTCGGGAAGGGAATTGGTCTAACAGTTTATATTAATTTCAAGTCACTTTATTTCCATAAACGATTGAAAATACTACACTACATAAAACATCAAGATTCCGTGATTGCGTAAAGATTCCTGGTGAAATCACTGAGCACATTAAAAACCCACAACGATCTGGTAATAAGACATCGCTATCAACAACTGATCTATAAAAGCTTGTATCGACCACCAGAACAATACAACTAGCGGTCATAGATTGCTACCCATTTTCACTAACAACGAAATTACAACAAAATCACCGTCACCGTTATCACCGGACGTCAACGTCACCCTTAATATAGCATTGGTAAAAGTCACCGTTACCAATGAAATGTTATCACCGTCACCGTCACCGGCGAAGGTCACCGAACTATATATTTAAATACTAACTTTTGGTACTTGACTTTCTACGTCCAGTTTGAATTTTGTCGCTACAATAACTTTCCAACAATATCCTTTCTCTGTAAATGCGCATCACCCTGCATCCGTCGTCATCCTTTCTCCGGTGATGTTTCTGGCATTTATACATTCGATTGACCAATGACAGCACAGTTTTTAAGATGGCAGTCATATTAACCAACTGACTGCCATCTTACTATGATAGGGAAATCCCCTTATTGACAGCGCCGTTTATAAACGAAACGATATTCAGGATGTATAAAGTGAATCACTGGCCTACAGTTTGGAATAAATTGGATATCTGGAGATAATTTATGTTTATACCGTATCGCCAGATAGAAATTAATAGAAATTACAGCTCTAGACGTTAAATTTTGAAATTAAACAAGGAAAAGTTAGTAAAGTCAGCGACGGTGACAAAATTTAGAAATGGTCACCGGAGGTTAAATTTACAGCACCCGACAAGTTTCGGCATATAATATGCAGATAATTCTACTCCGAAACTACAAAACTATATAGGCATACACTGACCAATTAGTGATCTAGAGTTTTATTCAGTATTTCATAGCTCGTTACAGTTACGGCATTGTTGCCGTTGATCAATGACAGCAAATTATGAATTGATACCCATATCAACAGCAGTAATATGTTTGTTTTCACCATTCTCTGAAACTTAGTCCTTCATTATCACATCTAATTGCACACACATAAAATTTCATACAGAAAAAATGGGGAAGACAGCATTACAATATCACTGATTTCAAGAGTCATATCCCTTACCCAGGGTCTACCTCCTTAAAGGATTACGATTTTCAGGGGAATCAGTCAAGGTAGCTAATGTTCTATAGTAAGGATCCCATAGTCTATTTACTTGTGTTTGATCCAATTGCCGCTGTTGTATGACAATAAAATATGGTTCAACTATATTTTAAACAGATTCTAATGTACCTTTTGTAGTTACACACTAAATCAAGTAAATGATTCACGAATGAAAAAGATCTAACCTATTTTTTCACATGCATTTTATATATAATTCGGTATTATTTATACAGTTAATCAAAATAAAGACCAAAAAAAATTATATTACAACATTACAAATATTATAGCTCAGTAAGAAGTAGATTGTTAATTGCCTACAATGTAATAGAAAATTGAAGAAAGCTTAATATAATGGGTATACGTCCATGATGAAATGAATAGAGCGAGTGTTTCCTTTAGCATTTTCTGACAAACTGTTTTTCAAAATCAAAGAAATTTTCCTTTGTAAATGTCAATCATTTTGACATACAACCTTGTTTTCTGTAACAGTTTTGCTGCAATTGTTGAAAAGGTAACAAAAATGAAATGAAATTCACTTCATTAGTTCCACAATACTTAGCATCCAAAATTCACGGTCAAGCTGCAATACTTGACATATTTTATCGATCTGTTCACATACATTTCTCCTGCTTGACAGTGTGACGGGGGTGAAAATTGTATTGGAAAAGCATATTACTAACTATTCATATTTCTGTATGACTTATATGACAGTGTGACCATGATGATATTTGAAACTACAGTAAAGCCTGTTTAAACCAAATATCTTACTTTATCAGACAGTTTTAAATCTCAATATTCATGTAAATATATTTTGGCACTGCACTTAACCAACCAAATTCAAAAGAATAAAAGTGGTCCGGTTAAGGTAGTTTTCACTTTACTATATCATGCTGCAGCTACTGCTAAATTTCGACTATTAATCCCGACCTCTTCTGCTTTTCATTTTGCATGCTCCAATTTAACTTCTGATCATGATGTAAAGTAAGTGTTTATTATAAAGCTATTTAGGTTAAAACTAAAAAGATGCCGTCAATACTTGCATCCTTACATTTGTTTCCTTTTACAATAATTGTCATGTTAAAGGTGAAAATATAGGTATCTACAGGTAAATTAGATTTTAAAAAGACTAGGACAAAGTAGAGTAGAGTAGAGAAAGCCGAACACACGACTAGAAATGACAAACTTAATGTCATGCTAAAAGTAAAAAATAAATAAAATAAAATAAACAAGCACTCAGAGAAAAATAATTTTAAAAAGGGCTATTCAACCGCACAAAATAAAATAAAATAAAATAAAAAAAAAACCCTGCGTCAATATCTTAAAATTATCGTCAATATGTACATAAAGGATATAAAAAAAACTAGGCAAGTTAACTATTACAGTATGTGCTACCATTTATTTCTACTATGAATTTATGAAAGCAAAGTTCCGTAGAAAAAAATTATAATAGATACTTGACAAATTTGTCAATAAAAGAAAGTGTACATGTTCAAAACTATTTTAACACGGTGTAAGGTTGAGACCACATTGGTTCAACACCGCCTGAGTTACAGATAACACCATAAAAGAGCATAAAGTGTCACAAAATGACTGAAGACATGCTAAAATGTAAGAAAATTTAATCAAATTTCCCTAAATCCCAGGTGCATAACTCTTAAAAGTACTAGTATTACACTGTACAAAGTTTAAAATATATTGGTTAATAATTTTTATAGTTATAAATACACATTCATTTGATCATTAAGGCCAATAAAGTTTATCTTGCTAAATATGTAAGAAAAAACGCCTGAATTGTATACTAAATGACAAAGTTCCATACGTAAAAAATCCTAAAAAATACTTGTCTAATTTCTCGAAATAGGAGGTACACATCTACACTATGAATATAAAGACTGTGCAAAGTTTGAAATATATTTGTTTAATATATACCTTTTTGAGTTTCAGATTAAACAAAGTAGATACCTTCTAAGCGTGAAGGACGAACGAACTGAATCGGGCGCCTTCTAGACCCTTTTACACCGTTGGTGACGCGGGTATAAACAATAGGAGAATCAACCAAAAACAACCATATAACAAACGTTAATCGATTTGTTTATGTATAAAATAAATTTAAGTGGTACGCTTTGAGTGTCTCAGTTTTGAAAAAAAACATATTCTCACTAATTTAACTTACTAATTAAAACAATGTTTTTCTTGTTTCCGTCTGTGCCAGTTAATTCTTTTAATAATACGTCATGATCTATGCAGAACATTTAAACCTGCATATTCTGCTAGAACCGAAGGGACATGAAACTCGAGTCACTTTATTTTGTATAGTTAATATTCGCTCATTTTATAAGTAGTAATATACCACTGGCATTGTATAAGATATTTCCTATCATATTTACGCACTCACCTGGCAAGCTTGTTGAAGTTAAATAAACGTATGTGGTTAAAATGTAAAAATGATAATCTTTATGAGATTTGTTATTAAAACTTTTCACTTTTTGTAAAGCTGTTTGCCTTATTATTATGTTTGATGCTTTAAAAACCAATAAACAAGAATACATTTATCTGTTATCTAAAGTTCTGTTTGCGTAATTCTTCTATAATCTGCATTCTCGAATTGTTTTGCTGTTATCCTGTACACACTTGACTGGTATTATTTGAGTTTTGAGAATTTTGTTGTTCCTGTAAATCTATTAATATAACGAGAATAGGTATGTTGAGTACGTCAAAGAGACAAGTAGCCCAGCGCAAGGCCACACATTGGTCGACGAGGAAACCATCACACCACAGGACAGACTGCATTATGGCCAGGCCATTATGAAAAACATATTGCATAATTTTTACGAGTTTGTTATATCGAAAACCTTGAGGTAATTTCTCGGTTATATAAGAATTCCTTTTGTTATAATCCGATGATTACAAAACGAGCAGATATTATTTTTTTTACTTTTGAAGGTTTTATTTCTGCAATTGTTACTGACCACATCTACAACAACATAATAACTTGGCTATACATATAACGCATGCTATCAATATACTTATTTTGCTCACGATTTCATGTTTCAAGCTTATAATAAGTAGCTATAATGTTCCATAGGCAGTGAACACAGTTTGAAGTAAAGTAAATTATTAACCAAACCACCACTTGTGACCCTGTACATTCGATAATCAACTGTCTAATTATATTGTATACCACTTGAATACAACATACAGGTTGAGCTATATTTTTCCTAGTTTCCCAGCTGTTAGGTGCTGCATGTTGAACTTAATTTGAAGCAAAAGAATATGTAAACATATTGTTTAAAACAGATATTAGATAAAACTTCTAATTCCTTGTAAATTGGTGAAATTCCATTAAATGCCACCATACTAAGTGGAATAACTCGTACAGCAATGAGTCGGAGACAACAACCAATTTAGTATTTTAGCACCATACATTTTAGTCTAATGGATATCTTAGGAGTTGACAACTTTTGTATGTTGCATTTAAAAAGCTATTAGCGATAATAGAATGCATAAAACGTAATAGGCACATACGGTGCTACAATCAATGAAGAAAGGGGACATTATCGAGTTTTTAAGTACAATTTTCCATTTTTCCTCTATAGCAATAATGGAAGTCAATGGATTTTGATAACGGTAATTAATTCTAAACATTTCCATCCATTACAAGTAAAGTCAATCGGCATTTTAACAGTTTGAAGTATAAATCCGGATCCACAATGAATTAATTGAAATCAAGTGATCATATTTTCCTTAGTTCGTAAATACCAAGCGCTAATGGGTTCCATAAGATCCTTACTGAACGCCAGGTTGAGTTAATATGATGTTTTAGTCTAATCTGGTTGTCCCAGTAAAAAGTGTTAGAAAGCAGAGTTTTAAATGCATCCGCTAATTCAATTCCAAAGCCATTATGTCCATCTATAAAAGCATGCCTCTATATTGCTGCCTAATTTCAGACTATGTTTGTCACATACTTGTCAAAGAAAATTCCAAAAGAAATTTTGTTTAAAGATAAAAACAAATGTTAAGTATGCGTACTCTACATGTCATTGTCACGTATTTGGAATAGCTCTGGTCTGAAAACAATTCATAGCAGACCACACTGATTGCATTGTTCAACTATACACGTAAGGCATCGTTGGCTAGTTGTTGAATTTTTGTCGTTCGAATTGAACTATGTATAAAGAATAAAGACACAACATGTGACCATTAAATGAAAGGAAATGCATTGCAATTATAGTTATTTATTGTCATTAAGCAATTACACCTTTATCAGTCATCTTGCATTTTATTCTACGTAATTTTTAACAGGACGATTTATTATTATATTGCACAACTGCAATTTTAAAATTATATACTAGAATACTTCCATTTTATACGACCGCAAATATTTTTTTCGGTCGTATAATGATATCAATAAGTAGTTCATATGGAGTGAGTAGAGTTCCCTATAGTTTTGTGAGATTTTTGCCCAACCCTTTTCCCCTTTAGTAAAAGGGAAAAAAGGTGTTATCATTATAGTTGATGGAAAAGTTTTAATCTGATTTTAATGATCAGATGTCGATTTGTTCCATTTGAAATTATGTTTAAATTTGTACATAGTAGAGTTTTCTTCTGGATTGAAAGGAATACATAATTGGGCAATGCAAAAATGAAAAAAAAGGTTTTTTTAATTAGTTTTTTGTCCCATTTGGATTTTTTTCAGATTTCTGAGGAAAATTCTGCCTGCGTTTTTCAATCAGATTATAGATATCTCTTACATTTTTTGAAATATCAGAGTTCAAAGGGAGCCACAACAAAGAAAATCAACTTTTAATTTTCTGTTCGATTTTGAAATATTTTTCACTGGATTCCTGTCTTCATTTTGTAATCAGATTTCTCTTACGTTTTTTGTTATAAGGGACCATAGAGGGTCCAAAAAGTCTTTTTTTTTTTGGGGGGGGGGTCAAATTTTGATTTTTTTTTCTTGGATTCCTTATGAAAATCCCAGCTTGCAGGTTTCTATCAGATTTATATCTTTTTAAAGAAACAATGATTGCACGCTGAAGTCCCTAATAGGCACACTTCCCGTGGAACTGTTTAGACCTTTGATTGAATTTAAATGTTGTGATTTATGGTGTCCAAACCAATTTAATGAACTGTAAGTTCCTATGCTTAAGTGTGTCAAAATATCGTGTTCACACTCGCAGAAAGATTTCACCATACTGCACTCCGCGAAGCTTTTGATAATAGTTCAGTCTTCGTCTCTACTAATTTACCATTCGTTAGTTTTAATACTTTATAGTTATATTGGATAAAGCAGAAATGATAAGAAAATCAGTCTTCAGAAAATAATCAGATGTACATAGTATTTATGGTTTCATTGTCTTTTGGTTGTTGTTTTAGATTAAGAATATATATATATTGTCATGCGCACCTACATATTAGAAAGTGAACAACTTCATCACAATTTGAATAACGATGTTATTGATTTTTAAAAATGTACATGTACGATTTCATGTTCAGTTTATGTTCAGTAAATAGTTAAGATAGAGACTTATATCATCAGAATTTCCAGATTCACACTCAAGACTCATGCTATACAAAATTCAATAAAATAGTCCGTAATGAAATCTTAACCGTAACTATTGCATGCCGAGAAGAGAGTGTCTTCAATTATCTCAACACAAAAATAAGCGATATTAGATATTGTATACTCTTGTTGGTTTTTAGTGTTGACAGCCGGCAATCTTATTGATAAATTGTGATATTGCGTGGAAACTGAGAACAGGAAAATTCCTTAGTCACAGTACATTACCTCCACAACATCAAAGCTGACATCTTTGGTCCTAGTTCTGTCAATATGGCACAATACACTCTGTTCGATGACACACCGTTACAACTCAGATCCTTATCAAACAAGGAAAATCCTGCGATACGTTCTCTTACAAATCTTATAATACCAATGCCAATATATTGAGAACGACGGATTAGTACAAGACGATAGAAAACTTGTCAGAGTCTATCCTTTTGTTTAATGTAACAATATAAACAGCATGTAATCGAGGAGTGCGTAATTGATATTAACAAAACAAGTATTTTGCATTGTATTATTGCCTAGCAATAATGGATATGCCTGGGAATTCATCCCTGTGCCCTTTTTAAAGCCACAGTTTAAACAAAAACTGACTTTGTATATCACCATTGTCATTTTGCCATTAAAACAACGAGGAAATTATAAATCTATTATCATGGGAACAGTAGGAAAAATAAAGTCTTGTATATTTAGAATTTAAAATTCAGAGTCAACAGCCTTTATAGGAATATTAGATATTTAAAATCTTGTTTTCTTACTTATATCGTATGGCAGGTAATGTTTGCGGAATGCTTATTTTAGCGTATTATAAGACTGTAAAAAATGCCGAAAAATATAGTTCTTTCTTAATTATGCACCCAATAAAATGTGTTACCTACCAAAATACCGTGTCATAACAAATATAAAAAAAAATATGGAAGGCAAATGAAGCAACAAAATTAATTAACTTTCAAAAATAACAAGCTTAATTATATAAGGAGGTAGACCTACGATAAGAGTCATAGCCTTTAGAAATAACATGTAGTTCTGTATAAACTATTTTACGTAAATATAATGTAAGCATATAGTATATAATTTGGAATGTTTTCATTCTGCTTCAATTGAATACTTGATAGGCCTCTGATGAAATTGATCGATATCACTGTTTGAAAGAGTTACATCTCTTACAATAACAAGGTGTCATACATCAACATACACAGAAATTAATGAAAGACAGCAATTACGTCCTCTAGTCCTACGTCACATTTACTTTTAAAATAAATATATTTTAATTGTAACAAAAATTCTTAGATCTTCCTTGAGTATTTTTTATGACATGAGCATAATAGATAATTAGTCTTCTATTGTTTGTTTGTTTGTTGGGGTTTAACGTCCGAGCAGCAATATTTCAGCTATATTCAGACAATGCACATGGAATTGATGATAAAATGAACATGAAATGATGATGAAATGAAAAAGGGATGGGACACAAGAACAATGGGGGTCGACAAATTTTGATTGCCACTGGAAATAGGGAGAGGTGGGTAGGGTCGAGCAATTTAGCCTCCAGTGGCGGAGCCCTATGGTTCCTACTCCGGGAGAATACCACAGTAGGGTTCTTTAACGTGCGAGGAACGTGGCATCTTTCCCAACACGGTGCACCACTATGGTTTGCAGTCAGGTTTTTCGTATTATAGCCTGACAACCCCAGCATGTAACACGCCAGGGGTACCCCCATTCCACCACCTGGGGCACACATCCCAGTTGCTCTGTGGGCAGAGCGCCCTAGCCCCCGGCTAGGGTTCTAAGCACTATTTAGTCGCCTTTTACCACAATCTTAGCGCTGCTGCAGGCCTATTCTTTTAATACCAGGACCTGCACGGGTACAATTAGTCTTCTAACTTGCTTTTGTGTACAAATTAAATTTCTCCAGTTCAGTGCTCTTTCATATGTTCACACGTAAGGTTGGGGTATAATAAAGCTGAACACATCTTTCCATTTAACACGAAGTGATAAAACACTGTAATCACTGTAACCTCAGAAAGCGCTCAAGAAAAAAGGTGGACAGAACATTTTGAAGAGTTACTTAACAGGCCACCACCTTCTCAAGAACCGGAAATTAAAGATGCAGAAGTAGAGCTTGACATAGATATAGAACCACCAGAAATATCTGAAATCATAACAGCAATCAAAAGTCTGAAAAGTGGCAAAGCACCAGGTAGTGATAATCTCAATGCAGAACTCTTTAAAAACGATCCATACCTATCCGCAAAAATTCTCCATCCCATCTTCCAAGATATCTGGAATAAGACCAAAGTACCAGATGAGTGGAACAAAGGAACCATCATAAAATTACCAAAGAAAGGGTCATTAAATGATTGTAATAACTGGCGAGGTATTACTTTGATTTCTATCCCAAGTAAGATACTAGCCAAAGTTGTCATCATAAGAATTGCAAAATCTGTAGATGAACTATTGAGAAAAGAACAAGCTGGATTTAGACCAGGTAGAGGCTGCATCGACCAAATTTTCACGCTACGCAATATTATTGAGCAGAGCACTGAATGGCAGAGACAACATTATATTAACTTTATAGATTTTGAAAAAGCTTTTGATAGCATACATAGAGAAAATTTATGGAAAATAATTAGATCATACGGAATACCACAACAACTTATAGACGTCATCAAAAGTTTCTACACGAACTTCAGATGCAGAGTCGGAAACAACAGCGACATGTATTTCAATGTAAAAAACTGGAGTCCGTCAAGGCTGTGTTATGTCATCAACCCTTTTCATCATAGCCATTGATTGGGTGATGCGTCAAACAACGAAAGATACTCCAAGAGGCATCAGATGGAATACCTTCTCCATCTTGGAAGATCTAGACTTTGCCGATGACACAGCTTTGCTTTCTCACACCCACCAACACATACAAGAAAAGACCAAGAAACTTCAGAATTTTGCAGGACAAATTGGGCTAAACATCAACAAAAAGAAAACCGAGGTTATGATGTTGAATGTAAACACACCAACACCTATCAAACTGCACGAACAATGTCTTCCTTTTACCAACAAATTCACATACCTCGGTAGTATAGTTACAACTGATGGAGGTACGGAGAGCGACATCCACCTTAATCCTAAACCACCATCCATCTCAAAAGCAAGAGGAGCATTTAATAGCTTGCAACCTGTCTGGAGATCAGGACAGTACACTATCCGCACCAAACTAAAATTAAAATTGTATAACAGTTGCGTCTTGCCTATCCTGCTTTATGGGTCAGAGTGCTGGAGGATAACAGAGTTAGACCAACACAAACTCTCAACCTTTCACACCAGGAGTCTGAGGAGGATCCTAAGAATATTTTGGCCTCTTAAGATCAGTAATCAGGACCTCCTTAATAGATGCCAACAAGAAGACATGGCCACCATCATTATGAAACGAAGATGGAAGTGGTTAGGACATGTCCTGCGAAAAGACCCAAAAGACAACACGAAAACAGCCCTATTCTGGACACCTGAGGGAAAACGCAGGAGAGGACGCCCAAAGATCACCTGGAGACGCACCATTGAAGCAGAAGTCAAAGAACATAAGAAGACTTGGGGCACATTACAGAAACTTGCCAATGATAGACAAGAGTGGAGGAACTTCGTTGCTGCCCTACATGCCAGTGGCGTAAAGGGCAGTAAGTAAGTAAAGTAATATATATCTCTCAGAATGTGACGACTCTATTCTCTAAGTCCAGCGGTGTTGCCATAGATGTCACAGCGGTACGAGTTCGAGTCCCGCGGAGAGAACGACAAATATTTGCTTCGCAAATTTGACAGTTCTAACATCGTGGGAATTTTTCAGACCCTTCTATAAGTTTACGTTATCTTCCCTGTATCAATTTGATCCGATGGAGCAGTGTAGAGAATAGAGTCGTCACATTCTGAGACGTTGTATAATAATGATTTGTTGTGACATGCATCATTAATTTGATCCTCTATCCTACATAATAACACCTAGAAGAACTGTCCCGTACTACCATACATCGTGTACTAAGTTACAGCCCTAGATTAATCCTATGAGGAGGAATCACCCGGCCAGCGAAAGCTATATTTTTATATAGCCTAGCTGGCCGAGTGGTCTAGGGCGCTGGACTTAGTGCAGGCGGTGTTGCCATGGATGTCACAGCCGTACGAGGTCGAGTCCCGCGGAGAGAACGACAAAAATTTTCTTCGCAAATTTGACAGTTCTAACATCGTTAACATCGTTAAGAAACAGTTGGTTTCATTCAAGTGAAAAGAAAGAAATGGATGTCAGATCAAACATGGGATACAATATCTGAAAGAAGGGAAATAAAAGAAAAGTTGATGAGTGCCAAAACCAGACAGCAAAAGAAAAACCTGCAAGACCTTTACAGCGCAAAAGACAGAGAAGTGAAGAAAAGCTGTAAAAGAGATAAAAGAAACCATGCTGAAAAGTTAGCAGTAGAAGCTGAAAAAACCTGCTTAAAAGGAGACATCAAAACATTGTATAACATCACAAGACAACTCAGTGGAAAGATCTCTCAAAATGAAAATTTACCAGTCAAAGATAAAAACAACAATACCCTCACAAAGCTAGAAGATCAGCTTGACAGATGGAAAGAACACTTTAGTGAGGTATTGAACAGACCACCACCAACAAATCCACCAATACTTGAAGAAGGTCCAACACTTAACATAGAGACTGACAAAATTACCGAAAATGAAGTAAGAAAAGCCCTAAAACATCTTAAGAATGGGAAAGCAGCGGGAATCGATGGCATACCACCAGAAGCCCTCAAGTCCATGAATGACACTACCATTCAATATCTTCTTGGGCTATTAAACCAGATATGGGAAAAAGAAAAAATTCCAAAAGACTGGCAAAATGGACTCTTGGTAAAACTACCTAAAAAGGGGGACAAATCCAATTGCAACAACTGGAGAGGAATAACTCTTTTGTCCATTCCTAGTAAAATCCTATCCAGTATAATCTTACTCTATATCGACCCTCATGGTATACAATGGACACTAACATCTCGTCTAGAAGACCTCGAATTTGCAGACGACATATGCACACTATCGCATCGTCTTCAAGATTCCCAACACCAGGTCAACCATCTCGAAGAAACAGCTAAAAGAACAGGATTGTATATCAACACAGCCAAAACCAAAGCCATGAGAATCCAACAAAACCAGATGGATCCAATATTGGTAAATAACCAACAGATAGAGAATGTAGATAAATTTACGTACCTTGGAAGTGTCATGAGTACAACTGGAGGCACTGACGAAGATGTACAAGCCAGAAAGATGAAAGCATTACAGGCTTTTTCCATTCTAAAGCCAGTATGAAAAAGTAGAACACTGAGAACGACTACTAAGATCAAAATTTTCAACAGCAATGTTAAGTCTGTCCTGTTATATGGTTGCGAGACCTGGAGAGAAACAGAAAACACCATGAAATCTATACAAGTCTTTGTTAACAAGTGCCTAAGAAATATACTGAATATCAGATGGCCAGAAAAAATAACAAACAAGAAACTCTGGCAAAGAACAAAACAACAACCAATAGAAAACACCATTCGAACCCGAAAATGGAAATGGATTGGTCATACTTTAAGGAAGAACAATAAAAACACTACAAAGCAAGCTTTAGATTGGAATCCCCAAGGGCAAAGAAAAAGAGGAAGACCAAAGAACACCTGGAGGAGGGGTTTGAACTCTGAACTGAAGAGAGTAGGACTAACGTGGAAGAATTGTAACACCATCGCCCAAAACCGAAGCGAATGGAGAGAAACTGTAGTCGCCCTATGTCCACCCATGGACGAAATGGAATAAATCATAAATCAACATCGTTGGGAATTTTTCAGACCCTTCTATATATATATATATATATTTGTTTTTTAACTTATATAGTAATGAAGTGGTTATTAACAAAGCTTACAATTCTTGGTTGTCTTCCAGAACTGTACCCTTACCGATGCACCCGGTCCAAGCTCCATTTGGTAGTACAGGCCATGTTATTTACCTTGGTTTCTTTGTACGTGTTTATTTGGTGATTTCAGGTTCTTTGGAGTGAGTGTCTGTTTTCCCTGTCGTTTTCTGCTGAATAGCGTTGTAATCCTGGTCACATTGATTCCTCTTTCTCCAGAATACGTAATATCCTAAAGTTCTTAATGTATATTATTCTTAGCTAAATTGTTAGATGCAAAAGGTGTGGATCCATACATTAAAAAATAAAGTAATAAAGGATGTTATTTCTAACCATTGGTAATCTTTGGTACACATAATGTACACAATAAACAAAATTGTCCAGACAAAATACGTACCCAGCTGCTCGGAACGTCCACTAGGAATCCAATCCACTTGTTCATGAACTGGAATAAACAATAATGGTATTACTGCTTAAAATTGCTTTTAGAGTGCAATAAAGCACATAAAGTTTCAAAAGCAAAAAAAAGGAGCTGTAATTAATTTTATAACAATCGATGACAACAGCATTTCATCATATATCTAAAGAAAGCAACAATGTGTTTTCTCTCCAGCTGAATGCATGAAAAGTCTTCGAAACTATAATTGATCGCTAAATCAATGGACTTTATCATCAATCAACCAATTATCTCAAAGTACTCATTCATGTTTTTTTTTTACTTTGTACACTTTATTCCATACACTTTTCTTGTTTAACATGTTGCTTATATTACTACATGTATGCCCCTGTCAAGACATTTTGGCATTTTGTTTCGTATGCTTAGTATGCGTATCTGATTGGCTTGAATAGTCCGTGAAAAGTTTGACGTGAATTAAATAACTGATATAAATTTAACACATGACTTATCATAGACATCCGAAAACCATAGGAGGTATTTTTAAACTCTGCATCATAGCAAGAGAAAAACACATGTTAAGTCGCATCTTCAGCTTGGTAAAATGCAAATCTCTATTCTTTTTGATTAGTGAGACCTAGAAATTATGAAGACTTAATCATGTTAAATTTTAAAAGATCGTCCAGATTAAAAAAGGGAGTTGAATAAACTAATAATTATAATATATATGTATGTGTATTTTTGATAATATAAGAATGGTGAACTATAGATTATAGTCAATTAAGCACAATGTAATCGTTTTTTCAATTGTAAGATCAATTACTATAATACATAATATTTCTGCAGAATTTTGGACTTAAAATATCGCACATTATCCAATCTCGCATTTTTTTCTTAATTTTCATTTGAGTATCAAGTGTTGTGCAACATACTAACTAAATGGATTCATGTGATTTATTTCATAGGTGTGTATTTCATTCCTTTTTGAAATTGTAAATCTAGGATAAATTAAGAATAGACCAGCATTAGATCAGTTTTGTTGTTCAGGTTTACAGACTATAACGACGTAGATTAACCAAATGCATATGCGCAGCATTATATTCTGAAAGAAAAAACCTCTAGACAACAAAGATCAATCTATTAAAATAAATAATTCGTTTACTGTTGATCAGAGATCTTAAATATCAGCAATTTTCCCTATATCAGGACTTTTAAGTGACAAACAAAACAGTTAGTCAGATTAAAACACTAACGTATTTCCAAAGACCTGAATGCGTTGGTAACGGGTACTGAACGAACAAAATTAATACACCGTTAATGAACTAATATTGATTTGTTGTGACATGCATCATTAATTTGATCCTCTATCCTACATAATGAACTACGAATTTAAAAAAAAACTTCTATTTTTTTTAAAATCAATTTGAAATAAATCGTTTTTATTTATGATAAGAAGAGTAACTTGATTAAAACAATAATTACCCAACCGGTGCACCTGGCCCATGCTCCCAGTTTTTAGTGGAGTCCGAGTTGCTCATTTGCTTTGTTACTTTGTATGTATGATTTTTGTTACTTTATGTTCTTTGTTGTGTATGTCTAGATCTGTTGTCCATGTCTGGTATTTGTCCTTGGATTAAACTCTTTTGATTACCGCTATAACCTTGATTCCCTTGATTACTTACTCTTTAATAAGTGAGGAAAAACATCAAGAATCTGATTTTTATACTTTAAAGAATCTTTAGAAAAAAAATTGAGCGCAAAGTAAAATAAAACTACCGATTGTATTATCGTAACATTGTTATTTCTAACATGGTATAACGAGAAGAGCTAACCTTATGGTGAGTCGTATTTCATGTGAAAGATATTCCAATATATATTTTCACTTTGGTAGAAAACCTTCGACCCACCCAAGAAGTGTTCTGAACTCTGTTTGCTTGAATAAAAACTCTTATTTGTCGATAAAGAAGCATGATACAAGATAAGACTAGAAAGTAAAAAAAATATTAATAAAAAAAGAGACAATAAACTGTTAAACATAATATTGTAACCATGCCTTTGAAATTAAAGATTCTTTAGTAATTCAATGTTAATATATTTGTCTTGCTTTAAAGAATCAATTGTGGACTTCGGCTTGGATGTCCCCCAATCGTTAATACAGTAATAAAATTGCCTTGCAAGACACGTACACGCATTTATGGGAAGAAATATTCATTATCAAATGTAAGATATGTAATTTTATCCGGGTATTGAATAGAAAAATATTTTCAATTTTTTGTTTCTTAATTTGATCTTTTGTATTTATTTTATTGTTTTCATACCTTTACGCGTATAATGTTGGGCTTATTCATACACGTCTTTAACTAATATGTAGTGTTCACATAATTGTCAAATTTCGCAAGATACAGTTAACATCATGGAGACATCGAAGTGACATGGGCCTTATTGATGAATATTACGGTGTTACAACTTGTATAGTCTACATTTAATATCATCGAAGAGCTCTTTAGATAACAGAGAAAACAGATGTTAATAAAATCGGCATTCGTCGAAAGGTTTTATATGTATGGTTGTATTGTCAGTAATCGTCAATTTGGAAATAACCAAAATTACATCTATTCAATAAAACCTGAGAAGCAGTACACCACACACATAACTGAGCTTAAAAAAAATACTTACTTAAATAAAAAAAGCCGGGATAAGTTTACAATACTAACTTTTTTTCGTATACTACAAGACATGACAGAAATTCTTAACAATACAGAGAATGCTCACGTTTTACGATAGATTGATTGATTGATTGATTGTGGGTGTTTAACGCTCAATATTTCAACTAATAATATTCAACATAATACAAATGAAATGAGGATGAAAAATATGATGGGACACGCGGATTATAGGGGGTCGCTACTGGCAATACGGATAGGGTCGGGCAATTTGGCCTACTGAAGCGGGGCGCAAAGTGTCCTACCTGAGGCACACAACCCAGTTCTATGGGCGGCAGAGCGCCCTAGCCCCGGCCAGTTTTCTGGGCGTTATTTAGTCACCATCTTAAGCTTAGCGCTGCTGCGGGCCTATTCTATTCAATTCACACCAGCACCAGCACTTTTTACGGTTTATTTTCAAGTTTAAGCATAGTAAGGGTTGCTCATATACTTTCAGTTTTTTTTATTTCTCTTCTTTTTCTTGTTTCTAGTTTATATCATTTTTCTCCTTTCATGTTGAATTTTTATCTGTGAAATATCTTTAAAAATTAACGAAAAAAAACCCAATATGTCTTTGAAGAATGAAGCTTTCAAATTCGTTTCAGCATCTGTTCTTTGATTTCAATACTTTCTAAGAACATTTAAGTGAGATAAGCTAGTCGTACTGTTGTGCATGATACTAAACATAAAAGAAAGTAAATATTGCAGGGATTTAAGATATTTGCTCGTCATGAACAAACACAATATTTTTTTTCAAATATGATTCTTCACATCGTCATTTGTTTACTTTCTATTGTAAGTACATTAAAATGACATTATCAGTTCAAACTGATCGGTGTAAAACATTTTAATTCTTTCTTTTGTTAGCTTAGAGTACAGATAGTCATTTATAATATGTTTTGCCAATGGTGAACGGAAGACCATTACAATTTAAGGCTATAATAAATATGTTTGCTAATGGTGAAAATCGTGTATCAATTTCTGGCATGCAACGGCGAAAGTTACATTTATCGTGATCGTTGGGAAGCTTTATGTAATAAACGGATTTGAATTTATTCTAAACATTACAGCGACTTTGATCTGTCATTTGCTGATCGCGACTTAAGTAAGGAAACGACCATTAATACAACACGTTCACGTTTTTATCACCTTGGCAAATAATACATAATCATCAGATAGAGTTCCAAAACACATTAGTTAGATTAATTCATACAAAAATATCTTGTCTTTACTAGACAGATTTTGTCTACGCATCTTCGACAAAAGTGACAAAATTCTTTTATATCTCTGTTAAAAATCCATTAAATGCAACTTGATTTGGGGAAAAGAAACATTTGAAATTATTCTTTATTACTATCTCGTTTTGGTGCAATATTAAATGTTTTCAACACGAATTTTCATATGTGGTATTTTTACGAGCAAAGCTTAATAGACAGATAATGGTACGGTTATCATAAATGGAAAGTAACACCTCCACTAAACCTTTTCAGGTTCATTTATACTCACTTGCAATATGGCGGGTGCCACTGGTGGACCAGAGCAGGCTTACCCTTATAGAGCGCCTGATTGAGGACATGCTAACTCCTCTAGAGCGCCTGATTGAGGATGTGCTAGCCCGTATAGAGCGTCTGATGATTGAGGACATGCTAACCCTTATAGTGCGCCTGACTAAGGACATGCTAGCCCGTATACAGCGCCTGATTGAGAACATGCTTACCCTTATAGAACGCCTGATGTCACTCCCGATTTTTTTTGTGGGAGTAGATATTGCTAATGATTTAGTTGTATATGTGACGTCTTGTTTCCCTTATCTCCAGTTTTTATGTGTTACCAATTTTATTCGAATCACTACTTTGTGTTGTTTATCGTTTTTGATGCATGTATTCACGTTTATGCCATTTTTTAAAAAAATTTGAATCACCCCACTACTGACGCTTCGGTCTTTTTGCCGATATCTAAATTTAAAAATAGTCATTTTTTTATGCAAACATTAACTTCATGCTATCTGACTACGAAATAGATTGCGATCTTTGTTTAGATTAATTTTGGTGGTTTTTTTCTTACTTCGTCAATTTCTTGCATTTTTTTTATTATGAAATATTTTAAATGTATTTAAGCAAGATCCTTATTAAAACATATGAGATAATAAAGCATGACTAGCTGATACATTGTATTCCTGATGATTTTTACTATTGTTTAGGTACCGACCAATGTTGTTTAGATCAATTTTGATGTGAAGGGATTGGAAGGGGGTACCTGGATTCTGTTTTTAAATAATTGATCCAAATTTTGGATTTTTTTTTATTTACTCGACTTTTAGGAGAAAATAATGATTCTATAATTTCCCAATAACATTGTATTTTACAAGGCATTTTTTCAACTAATAATATTTGCTTTTGGTTGTGCTGCTGAAATATAAATAAAAATAAGCTATTGCGCGAAAAAAAAAACATTCAGACATCCAATATCAGCCCCATAAGATAAAAATCACGAGTGGCTAAATGCGTGGATGAATCCTGGAAACAGTCAAATTCAATATGCAAAAAAACATACGATTTATGACATAATAGGAAACAAAGTAAAGAAGTAACCCAACTGCACCAAGTACTGGGATACAAGTGAAAAATATTTCATTGGACTTTTTTTAATATAAAGGGTCGGCAAATTAAGTCCAGTACCAATACAAGCATCAGCGAGATGCAACCCATGCATACGCTTGAGCAGATGAAATATAACATTACCATAGAAAATTTAAAAAAATGACAATTAGAAAAGTGAAGACATCTCCTGCATCATACAATTTTGTTATGAGAGTTTTTATCTCACCGATGTATAAGAGTAAAAGAATCCTTGGAGTCCTTTAGAAAAAGTTCGTTTAAGAAAGATAGCGTTGAAAACAACCAAATATAGATCAAAGGTAATTGAAAAGAACATCTATGACAGAATGCTGAGTACGTGACGTTACCAGAATATGTGTATAAAATAACACATGACTTATCAAACAATCCATAAAGTTAGAAGTGTTCTTATTTTGCAATATATTGATGTATTCTATACTATTTATAATCCCCGACCTGTGCAGGTCCGGGTGTCAAAAGAATAGGCCTGCAGCAGCGCTAACCTTGTCGTAAAAGGCGACTAAATAGTGCTGAGAACTTAAGCCGGGGGCTAGGGCGCTCTGCCCACAGAGCAACTGGGTTGTGTGCCCCAGGTGGTGGAATGGGGTACCCCTGGTATGTTACATGCTGGGGTTGTCAGGGTATAATACGGAAAACCTGACCGCAAACCATAGTGGTGCACCGTGTTGGGAAAGATGCCACGTTCCTCGCACGTTACAAAACCCTACTGTGGTATTCTACCGGAGTAGGAACCATAGGGCTCCGCCACAGAAGGCTAAATTGCCCGACCCTACCCACCTCTCCCTATTTCCAGTGGCAATCAAAATTTGTCGACCCCATTATCCTTGTGTCCCATCCCATTTTTCATTTCATCATCATTTCATGTTCATTTATCATCCACTTCATGTGCATCGCCTGAATATAGCTGAAATATTGCTGTTCGGGCGTTAAACCCCAACAAACAATTTATAATCCTATTAAATTAGATCTCTAACTACGAAGATGGAATCTAATTATAGTAACAAATCACGGTTCAGTGAAAACATTACGTTTGTAAAAGGAGAATACTTCATACATAGTAAAGTGTCAATGATCGGCAAAGAGCTCGCGTCCTTATAATGCGTTGTCTATTTTCAATTTATTTCAATATTACTCTCTCACAAATGTATGATGAGAAAACCGCACATGCCAAAAAGTAGCTTGTTTGTTTTTTGGTTGGTTGGGGTTTAACGTCTGAGCAGCAATATTTTATCTATATTCAGACGATGAACATGAAATGGATGATAAAATGAACATTAAATGATGATGAAATTCCGTATTATAGCCTGTCAACCCAAGCATGTAACATACTAGGGGTACCCCATTCCACCACCTGGGGCACACATCTCAGTTGCTCTGTGAGCACAGCGCCTAGCCCCCGGCGGCTAGGTTTCTGAGCACTATTTAGTCGCCTTTTACGACAAGATTAGCGCTGCTGCAGGCCTATTCTTTTGACATCCGGACCTGCACGGGGATAAAAATTGGCAAGTATGATTTAAATTGGATACATTTTATCAGTGTTTCAGGAAAAAATTCTGGAACAAATTGTAGACATATTTACAGCTTGGTCGATGTATTGTCCTGTATAGCTGTATTTGCTACATGATATAATTTATGTGTATCTTGCCTCATTTCTCGACTGAGTCTTCTTCCACTAATTAGGTTTATGATCCTAGTTTATTTAAAAACTATTTCGCGTTTAATCACCGATTTGTTTATCAATTAAACAAAGTACTGAATTAAAATATGAAGTTTAATAAAAAGAAATGTTATAATAATACAATAACAATATTGTATACGTGGCAAACAAATGCAACATCCATATCGTGAAAATAAAATATTTATACTACAATGAAAGTACGTTACTACAATGTACTTTGAGACATATAATTACTGATACAAAATAAACGCTCAACTTAATACATCATGCATTTGCATATTAGAATAAAGCAAATTATGTGTAATATAAAAGACCTATTGGGAAACATGTTATATTGTTTCCACAACAAATCAGATCATTAAATAGTTCGTCTTGTAAACCTTAAATAGTTCTACAATGTCTACCACTCAAATCACTTTAAGAATTGAGTATCATTTTCCAAAACCGAATTGGAAGAAAATGTGTTCAAATGGTATTGTCTTTTTCTGCCCATTTAATAAATCGTCCATTCAAAAAATGATCGAAAACATCACGTTCATCAAATAGAATATCGATGTACATTCTCGGTGTTCGAGCAAATGAACACTGCCATTATCTTCTGAAATCATATATCAGTCATATATTTCTTACCGTCTCTTGAATAAATAATATAAATATCATGTAGCAACTTAAGACAAAAAGTTAATAGATCACAGTTCATAACAACTTAAAATAACTTTTACCCATCGTGAAATAATGTTATCTAGCTTTCTGTGTTTTTATGTCGACCTGGAAAAGATACAAATAAATATTTTAACCTTTAATATTGAGAAACTATTTTGTACGTAACCTTTATTGTTATGTATAATATATATATATTGTGTTTGCTGTTTTCAGCTCTGCATCATAAGTTGTGATCAGAACAAATATAATTTCATCTGATAGTGTTTTTAACTCGACATTGTGTTCACAATGACCCAATCAAAGAGAGATAATTCAATTATACAATGGCTATGCATTCACAAAAATACCTTTTTTTGTTTTTGTTTTTTTTAAATTCCATTCATTATTTCAATATTTGGTGGTAGATTAATTCGTACGGAATTGTTAAATATGACGCTTTTAGGTAAAATAAATAACCTCAAACCCTCATGTAATCAAATAGCGTACATAAAAACCCTTATGATGGGATCTACAAATCTATACTAATCTGGGCCATTCATTGTAGATTGAACTATTTGACATACATACGCCCAAAATATAATAATGGAACAAAAACATTAAGTTGGATAAAATTTACCATGTGCCATACATATCACAGGAACTGTCTGGTTTCTAAATGGACAGTCTGTTAATTACTCCTTTGAGAGTACTTCTTACACAGATCGTGATATAAAGACCACCACGGAATTTACAATACTAATACCATTGTAATATCATGATTATACAATAATTTGAAGATAACTAAACCTATATAGACCGTTGCAGACATCCTCTTTAAATCCACCATTTAATAAATATTTTACATTTAACTACTAGTGACCTTTTTAATATATATGGCCCCGTGCAGGTTCGGGTGTTAAAAGAATAGGCCTGCAGCAGTGCTAAGCTTGTCGTATAAGGCGAATAAATAGTGCTCAGAAACCTAGCCGGGGGCTAGGCGCTCTGCCCACAGATCAACTGGAATGGGGTACCCCTGGTGTGTTACATGCTGGGGCTGTCAGGCTATAATACGGAAAACCTGACCGCAAACCATAGTGGTGCACCGTGTTGGGAAAGATGCCACGTTCCTCGCACGTTAAAGAACCCTGCTGTGGTATTCGATAGGAGTAGGAACCTTTGCGCTCCGCCACAGGAGGCTAAATTGCCCGACCTTACCCATCCCCCTTTTTCCAGTGGCAATCAAAATTTGTCGACCCTATTATCCTTGTGACCCATCCATTTTTTTTCATTTCATCATCATTTTATCATCCATTTCATGTTCATTGTCTGAATATAGCTGACATATTGCTGCTCGGACGTTAAACCCCAACAAACAAACATATTATAATATATATATGAAGGAATTTCACGTAATTCGAAGAGTTTTACGTATCATTTGAATTTTTAATTCAAGTAATCTTTTTACGAGTGTCGCTTTACTTTTTTTCACGAACATTGTCTTTAAAATAGAGAAATAGAAAGCAATCATTTTAAAACGTGATGATATATATATATATATATATGTCTTTTCTTGGTTTCCAGTAGCTATTCTTTTACAATTCTTATTCGAAATATTATTTTTCATCCGTATCAAAATGGATATAGATATGTCGATAGAAGAAAAATTGTCTATTAGAATTAATACAATTTCAACAAGTCAATGGAACACACAATTTTATAATGCTTTTTTCTAAATATGTGATAAATAAATTACCTGGCATACCTATCCCAAAACCCATACAAGACCTCGGGCTGAAAGCCCTCAGATTGACATGAGGGTCACGGGGTGATGCCAAAGCCGATGTGAATAAAGCCATGTAATAATCTATGATTATTGATATATTTGTTGTAATATTTATTTGTGTCTGTATACTCTTATTACTTATTTATTGTGTCTGAGATTAACTAATAAATCTTGAAACATTGAACATCCCTGGCCAATTCCGGCAATGCTCGAAATCAATGATACCCAGATTGTTCCAGATGTTGCGATTTGTTTTTGTTTCGAACAATGATGCAGAAGTGACGTCAGCAAAGCTCACGAGAAGGCATATGTTGCCCTCATGAAATGTTTCTGCTCTAGGGCCAGAAAACATATAGAAAACAATGCTTTTATCACATAAGCAAAATCGATGTTGTTTCAATGAAATATGTGATACATTTGTAATAGATAATATATCAACAATTTGTTAATTCTATTATTATTTCATTGATTGCCTTCCATATAAGTATGTTCAGCTCATTTTTTCTTTAATTTCTTCATTCATATTTTTGGGCGATGAAGTACCTTTATGACTCGTTAAATGAATCTTCGAAGTCCTATACCAGTATTTCTCGTCACACAAAGAGTTTATAGTTAAAGTATTGTATTTTCTATCATTGCTTTTTATTCAAGCTTACAGTACCCCTTCTTTCAAAAATTATTTGAAGGATCTACTGTTTTATTCCTAGTGATATCTAACAAAACAAAAGCATTCAGCGGCTCCTGGTGTATGGAACTTATTTGATCCGCGAATCACTACAATTCAGGCAAATAATTCATGAATTTCTTCTTATAAAAAGCCGAGGTTATTTTTATTGAAATGACCGAATGTTCTCGATTAGACCTATACAAAACAAGTAGAATATGATCAATATAGTAGCAGCTTACCTGGTTTCGGGTTTTTGCACATGTATTTACTGGGATATCTCTTCTCGCTGCCTGAGAATTCATCAGGTGGAGGAAAATCTCTAACGCCGTGGAAACGAAATCTTTTTTCGAGATCTGAGAAACAATAATTCGGCATTATTAACTAATATTTAGTCAAATATCTTAAATATCTCAACATTTTGTCGTCTTTTCTTTCAGAAAGAAGAAAAACAAAACAATCTTTAAATCTTAATCAGCCAACAATTCCAATTGACATTGGTTTTGATATACCATGGTTATTTGTGAAATGGCAACGACACACGGGTTTTACAATTATACACGTAAAAAAACCACTAAACTGTCTAGTTTTTTTTTTTTTCAAAATATTGCTTGTTTTTGACATTCCTACCTTCTTCAAACGAAATCTGTTTAACGTTCATAGAAGGTCGTCGGACAGGAAGTTGTGGTGGCAGTTCGTTGGAAAGATTCGATGGTCGCCTCAGAACATTACCTCCTACTTTAGGTTGTGTATCTTCTGTAGGTGGAGGTGGTAAGGGTCTTTTCAGTGTACCAGTATTAGTGCTTGTCGGAGCAGCTGTTCCATTTGGCACTGGTGGTAAATCACGTCGCAACGTTTTTGTATCAATTTGAGATGAATCCGGCAAATTATCTGGAGGTGGAGGTAATGGCCTACTTTTTGGATCGGGTTCTTGTCTACCCACGTAACGCAGACCACGAAGTGAGGGTGGTTTGGCTGTAACGTGCTGTTCTACAGGCAGTGAAGGTAATGCTCTGTTTCTTACAGCTTCGTTTGATGGAGCTGATGGCAGTGGTCTTCCTCTGATTGAAGAATTTTTTCTACTTGGTAATGGAGGTCCAGACATAATATCGAGTGCCATAGTTATCTCTACATAATAACCATATCTTAGTTATCTACAAACGAATTCAAACAAGATTTACAGTGATATTTTATAGTAAATAAATTATATTGTATGTTATAAAGTATTACAGGGAAATCATAGGCATCAGTGGTCCTTTTCACAAAAAATCGTTAATGTAAAATTAGCCGTAAGTTATGACGTCACAATACTTTTATTTGCTATGACGTCATAACTTGCAACTAATTTTACTCTTACGATTTTTTGTGAAAAGGACCACTGATTTCGAACGGTAATCGAAAAGAACATGGTCGAGGGAGAACGTATACAAAAAGGAAAAAAACACATACAACAAAGAACGTAAAATAACCAAAAACAGCACGCACATAAAAACAAAAGTTAACTAGAAGAAACTACTAGCAAAGTTCACTAATTTGAAAACCCCACTCCTTCATTTGACAACATGCACCTTTTGACCTCTGAATAAATTTGGATCAAAATCTTGAATAAGATTTGTGCGATGGGAATATCTAATTAAGATTCTATGGAAGACTAATCAAGGGAACCAAGGTTATAGCGGTAATCAAAAGAATGTAATCCAGGGACAAAGACCAGGCATGGAAAACAGACATACACAACAAAGAACATAATGTAACTAAAATCATACATACAAAATAACAAAAGCAAATGAGCAACTCGGACTCCACTAAAAACTGGGAGCATGGACTAGGTGCACCGGTAGGGTAAGCGTCCTCTCCTTTTCTAGAAACATCCGCCGAGTTGTTCATAAAAAGTCTAGTCCGGGGTAGAGGAAAGAGAAAAGGAAAACTATGACACGTTGAATAAATCAGTTTTTATGGCGCAGATGGATACACCGTAACGATCCACGAGTTCATGATGACGACCATAGAACTTTTGTAGTGATGCCTTCAATCTTATAGCAACATAAGCCTGCTCCAGAAGCCTATTTGTTAAAATTCTAGCGCGATACAAAAAGTCTGCGTAGTCTCGGCAAGCTCTGGCACAACGTATGAGTTGTGATATGAACACTCCATACACAAGTAACAGTGAAGGGACAGGTCAGCAAGTAGAGGAGCACAATTTGTTCCCATTGTGAATGCCGAATGGAAGATTCGTTGAATTCCATGCAGAAGTGTGGAGGAATTAACGGGTAAGAGATTGGTACCACTGTGTCCCCATATTCGAATAAATGTCGGAGTCCATGTTTGTCTTTGTGAAAACTCCAAATTATATTGAATCAAAATCCTATATATCAGGTGTACATTGGGAATGTGTAATATCGGTTCTGTGAAAGTTTGATAAAATTTCATTCAGTGGTGTAGGAGGAGTAACTATACTCGACGTCACATACAGCACATTTTCGATTCGAAGCTCTATTTTTTAAACTGTCGGGACTTACCACTAGAGTTGTCTCTCTTTTATTTAATCGGAAGATAGTTCGCATACATGCATGACGTGATAGTTTCAATGAGTCGTTTATTGGCCGAAATCGTGCGTAACAAATTTTACGGGAAAATCCTATACTAATATCCGCCATGTTGGTTTCTACGGGACGATTTGTTTACAAACGAAGTTCGTAAGTTCCCGTCGAACTCCGGTGACAATCGTCTGCTAAATCGTGTGAGTAACAATGAATGAGCAAGTGATTTAAGACAATATAAACGACGGTAGGTGTCAATAAAGTCGTAGAAAATATTTTTATTCAAATTTTAACAGTATCTTATTTATGTGACGCCGAGTATAGAAGAGTACCACCGTGTCCACGTATTCATAAATGACAAAGTTAATGTTTTGCTAGTTGGAACTTCCAAATTGATTAGGATCAAAATATAAATTAAAATGTGCGCAATGTTTGTTGTTTGTTTATTGGGGTTTAACGTCCGAGCAGCAATATTTCAGCTATATTCAGACGATGAACATGAAATTGATGATAAAATGAACATGAAATGATGATGAAATGAAAAAGGGATGGGACACAAGGACAATGGGGTCGATAAATTTTGATTGCCACTGGAAATAGGGAGAGGTGGGTAGGGTCGGGCAATTTAGCCTCCTGTGACGGAGCCCTATGGTTCTTACTCCGGGACCCCCGTGCAGGTCCGGGTGTTAAAAGAATAGGCCTGCAGCATTGTTAAGCTTGTTGTAAAAGGCAACTAAATAGTGCTCAGAACCCTAGCCGGGAGCTGGGGCGCTCTGCCCACAGAGCAATTGGGATGTGTGCCCTAGGTGGTTGAATGGGGTACCCCTGGCGTGTTCCATGCTGGGGTTGTCAGGCTATAATACGGAAAACCTGACTGCAAACCATAGTGGTGCACCGTGTTGGGAAAGATGCCACGTTCCTCGCACGTTAAAAAACCCTACTGTGGTATTCTCCCGGAGAAATATACGCAATGGGAATATGTAATAAAGATTCTGTTCAAGTTTCATTTAATTCTATTCCATGTTGTAGGAGTAACGGATAAGAGATGGATACCTTTTTTGGAAAGCTTTTTTGAAAAACCACTTTTAAATTTTCAGCAATTAAATGTATACTGGGATTTCCGGCTTAACAATATCGGCGAATATACACTTATTAATTCATGTATTTTATCACATATTATGACATTAACAACTCGAACAAAAATGCAATTTTTTGGAATGTTTAATTGTATACGATTTCCTTCATTCTACTAACATAAAGAGGCATGTGATGTTTAAACAAAAACAACGAAAAAAGGACATTCTTTACTTTTCTTCGATTAAACAGAACTATTTCTCTAATAAACACAATTTTCCATTTTCTGAATTTGATCACATTAATGGGAAAACGTTTGTTTCGAAACGGAAGTATTTTAATTCCATCTATTTAATGTTGCAGCATTTTAAAACATCAAAACACACGTAAAACTGTAATAAAGTTATGTGTGGTAAAGTATGTAAATATCCAGTATTAAACGTTGCAAGTGATTTTAATTCCTTCGAAGTACTGATAAAGAGGTATCATCCACGATATCGGAACAATGTAAACCACAGGAAATGTAAACATCCGAGTAAGAGGGTCGTATTTTTGGCAAAACGTACACACGGATAAATGATAAAGCATTAAAATATCTCTAAATAATTTAAGTATAATAATGTAATTTACCTAAGTCTACTTTCGATATCGAGTTACAATTCATTGTGTTAAAAGGAATGTAAATCTATGTACATACATAGGATGGCAAAATCCTTGGGAAAAACTGGATATACCATCGAGCAAAAGGTTTGGATTTATAACAATGTCAAAATTAAAAAGAAAAACCGGTTCCTATATTCATATTAAAGTGCTACTACAGAAACGAGAAACGTTTAGCCCAATCATTCAATTTCATTTTCCGTTAAATAGCTGTTGTATTATCAATGAATAGTTCTACTACCAAGACTTACCCACATCTGATCTACATGTACCCACACCAAGAATTACTCACATCTCATCTACCCACACCAAGAATTACTCACATCTGATCAACTCACACCAAAAATTACTCACTTCTGATCTGCCAAAAACTAAACAACTGATACACCTTCTCTCTGCTATAAAACTATACCTTAACTAATATTTTGTTTGTTGGGGTTTAACGTCCGAGCAGCAATATTTCAGCTATATTCAGACGATGAACATGAAATTGATGATAAAATGAACATGAAATGATGAAATGAAAAACGGGATGGGACACAAGGACAGTAGGGTCGACAAATTTTGATTGCCACTAGAAAAAGGGAGGAATGGGCAAGGTCGGGCAACCTAGCCTCCTGTGGCGGAGCGCAGTGGTTTCTACTATCGAATACCACAGCAGGGTTCTTTAATGTACGAGGAACGTGGCATCTTTCCAAACACGGTGCACCACTATGGTTTGCGGTCAGATTTCCCGTATTATAGCCTGACAACCCCAGCATGTAACATGCCAGGGGTATCCCATTCCACCACCTGGGGCACACATCCCAGTTGCTCTGTGGGCAGAGCGCCCTAGCCCCCTGCTAAGGTTCTGAGCACTATTTAGTCGCCTTTTACGACAAGCTTAGCGCTGGCCTATTCTTTTAACACCCGGACCTGCACGGGGCCTTAACTAATACATAAATGATACAGAAAATATGAAATCGAATATTTATGGCAAACGTAATGATAACTCCCTTTTCTAAGCATCTCTAGCATATATAGTTTATACTTTTTCACGGTTGAGCCGCTACTTTCGAGATTGTTAACTGTACACTGTTAATTCTTCGTGTAGTAAGAATGCTATCGAATGAGCTCCTTATTTCACGTCTTACCAAATTTGACATCTTAAAATTACTATCTACTAATGGGTAACAAACTGTTTCAATGTAAGGGTAACAACAAAATTACCGAACGCTAATCCGATTCATAATCAATTTCAATTCAAGTCCAAAAGAAATCTGATCTGACAAAATAGATTGATTGATTAATTGATTATTGGGGTTTAACGCCCAAGCAGCAATATATCAGCTATATTAAGGCGATGAACATGAAATGGATGATAAAAGGAACATGAAATGATGATGAAATGAAAAATGGGATGGGACACAAGGATAATAAGGTCGATAAATCTTGAGTTCCACTAGAAATAGGGAAGGATGTGTAGGGTCCAGCAATTTAGCCTCCTGTGGCGGAACCCAAAGGTTCCTACTCCTATCGAATACCACAGTATGGTTATTTCACGTGCGAGGAACGTGGCATCTTTCTCAATACGGTGCACAACTATGGTTTGTGGTCAGGTTTTCCGTATTATAGTCTGACGACATCAGCATGTAACACGCCAGGGGTACCCCATTCCACCACCTGGGGCACACAACCCAGTTGCTCTCTGGGCAGAGCGCCCTAGCCCCCGACCAGGGTTCTGAACATTATTTAGTTGCCTTTTACGACAAGCTTAATGCTGCCTCGGGTCTATTCAATTGACACCCGGACCAGCACGGGGCGGCAAAATAGATATTACACCACCAGAGAAGCTGGTACCACAACAGTCCTGACTTGGTACAGGCATTTCAAATGAAACGGTGGTTATATCTAAGTTTTATTGCGAGCAAAACCTCCCTCTTTCAATTCGGAGAGAATATACCAATAGTGATTAAAAAGCATTTGCATGCTATAGTCATAATCGAAAAATCAGCGGTCACATCAGCACAAAGAACATGCAATTGATAAAAAAAACACAACAAAACAAAAAAAAAAATAACTCATTACTTTAGAAAAAAAAACTAAGTATTTTTTAACCAAGATCTGATACCTAAAAAAAGAATTTGGTTAGACGCATTCCTCATACCCCAGATTCAGAAGTCTGTTACGCAGATATTTGTGGCGTTCAAGGAAATCAGGGTAGTTAGTACTTGCTCTACCGTAGCGAATTAATTGTGAAATATAAATACCATATGCAGGAGAGGCAAATTTATTATATTAAAATTAAAGTCGTCTCTTCTATCATAAATCTTAGTACTGAGATGACCACTGTTGTCAAATTCGAGATGTAGGCCCAAAAAAGATATAGAACAAGCTGTTTCTGTAGTCTCCTTTATCTCGAACTTTGGTGAATATATTGACTGTAACCATTTACAAAAGAAGGGTTGTTGATGGACAACACATCATCAAAATATCTGTATGTAAAGTTATAAGATTTAACATCTTTTATTGTTTTATTCTTTACGAGATTCTGAAGAAATTCAATCTCGCAAGAATATAATAACAAATCGGATCTATTAGAGCTATGTCTAAAGTAGATACGATGACGAAACCCGGAATTCCCATATTATCCTATCTGTATTCTGTCTCATTAGCCGCAATGACACACTCCTTGAATGAAAACTTTGTTTAACTTAGACTATCCTTAAAATCGTGTTATGCTAAACAACAAAGAATTATATTTTCATCTTGGAAACAACAGAATTTAAATAACTGTCCAAAATCTTTAGACAAAATAAATTTATTAGCATAAAGTTCAAGACTAAACTGATTGATTGATTTTTGGGGTTTAACGCCCGATTAGCAATATTTAAGCTATTTTCAGGGGATGAACATGAAACTGTTGTAAAATGAACATGAAATGATGAATGAAAAAAGGGATGGGACACAAGCATAATGGGGTCGACAAATTTTGATTGCCACTAGTAAAAGGGGAAATGGATAAGGTCGGGCAATTTAGTTTCCTGTAGCGGCGCGCAAAGGTTCCTACTCCTATCGAATACCACAGCAGGGTTCTTTAACGTGCGAGGAACATGGCATCTTTCCCAATACGGTGCACAACTATGGTTTGTGGTCAGGTTTTCCGTATCGAAGCCTGACAACCCCAACATGTAACACACAAGGGATACCCCATTCCACCACCTGGGGCACACAACCCAGTTGCTTCGTGGGCAGAGCGCCCTAGCCCCGACTTTTGTTCTGAGCACTATTTAGTCGCCTTTTATGACAAGCTTAATGCTGCTGCAGGCCTATTCTTTTGACACCCGTACATGCACGGGACCAAGACTAAATGAACGATTGATTGTTGGGGTTCAATGCCCGAGCAGCAATACTTCAGCTATATTCGGGCGATGAACATGGAATGATGATGACATGAAAAATGGGATGGGACACAAGGATAATGGGGTCGACAAATTTTGATTGCCACTGGAAATAGGGAAAGGTGGGTAGGGTCAGGCAATTTAGCCTTCTGTGGCGGAGCCCTACGGTTCCTACTCTGGCAGAATACCAACGAAGGGTTCTTTAACGTGCGAGGAACGTGGCATCTTTCCCACCACGTTGCACCACTATGGTTTGCGGTTAGTATTCCCGTAATATAGCCTGACGACCCCAGCATGTTACACGCCAGGGGTACCCCATTCCACCACCTGGGGCACACAAACCAGTTGCTGCGTGGGCAAAGCGCCCTAGCCCCATGCCAGGGTTCTGAACACTACTTAGTCGCCTTTTACGACAAGTTTAGCGCTGCTGTGGGCCTATTCTTTTGACACACGGACCAGCACGGGGCAAAAAGAACGGAAAGATATTTAATTGGAGCAAAATGACTGAAGCAAGAAAGTAGAATATTTATTATGATTTATACACTTGAAATAGTTCTGTAGTAATTTGTGTCGCTTTTTTTTTTGTTCGCATTCGAAAGAGTGAACATTGCGTCATTGTTTTGAACGGATGATACGCAGAAGTAAGCTTCTATTTACCACTAAACTGTTAGTGTTGAACTTGATGATTAAACAATTACGAATTGGTGAAATGTATCAGTATCCGATTGAACTTTGAAGTAAAACGTTTCGCTATCTTGATTCAACATAATGACACAATGGTTATGTACATTTAGTGCAAATCTGGTAAGAGCATAAATATGGTCAGTGATCATGAGTTTCCACTGTAGTGTCTATCACAGGAGCTAAGAAAACGCAAGTTTTTATATGTTTGCACATAGTCTGATCACTCTTGTGTGCGTTATCGCCATTCATCAATGTCTGTTTTTTTTTGTTATAACACATGTACTGCCAACAACTGATCGTGATTGTTAAGGACGACCATAAGATTCTTGGGGGGGGGGGGTAGCAGATTTTGAAAATAAATAATCTGTCTTGGAATTTTTAGGAAATAAATACCAGAAAATGAATAATCTGACTTTCCGAATTGCTAGAACACAAATGTTCTGACCTTGACTATTGAATTGAAAATAAATATTCTAATCTTGGCTACTAAATTGAAAATAAATATTCTGACCCCTACAAAACCTTTAAAAAAAATTGGCTCGCTACGCTCGCCATCGTTTTATAAATTAGAAAAGTATACATGTTTACATGTACATACTCCATAAGTTTTATACAACACCATAATAGCTTCCAGTGGCAATATTGAGTACATGTACATAAATGACTTTACTGGGATAGGGTAATATGTAGTAGTACATGGGCTGGGAGAGTCCACCATGCACCCCCACTCATCAACTTCATGGTGATTTTTAGGTAACTTTATACTTCCCATTACCGAATAAATTTGTAGGCACAGAATATTCTCGGATTCTTTTTCAGTTTGTACCCCACTGGGTCAAAAAGCCAAAGTCACAGAAGTTATTGCTCAACTGAAACGTCTCAAATTTGGTGTCATTCGATAGATAATTTAATTTTCTACGTACGAAAAAGTGTTACTGCAACTTTCTTGGTATCATTGTAAACCTGGGACATTGAGCTACATGATGATACATACATGTATATATTTCAGTTTATTTCATTCTGGTGAAAGAAGTTCAAAGAATAAAAAACCTTAAAAATAGATTTATGGCTCAGCGAGATATTAAAAGTAGTAAAAAATACAAAAATGCTTCAGTTTATTTTCTGGCGACAAAAAGATTCATTAATGAGAGGTATAATTGTACCTGAAAATCATATTTACGTTGATTAAAGAGGGTGCATGGGAGGTTATCTCAGCTTACGTACTACTGTTGAATATTAGAATTGCAGATTTCATTCATATACATAGATATGCGAATCTATTCCCTAAAAAGTTCCTCGCAACATTTCCCGCTAAATTTTGGGCATATTTCTGGTCAAGGAATGCCGGATATATTAGAGACTACGCCTCGTGTTATAGAGAATGAACTTCATTTAATAATGTCTTTAATAATAAATACAAAAAGTAACACATGCTTTGATATTGAACCCAAACCACATATTTTTTGGTAACCCGGATATGCACATTTAAATTGTCATAGAAAAAAATGACTCTTCTATGAGTAGTGAAAGTAAATAATCTAGTTAAGGTTATGATGAAAATAAATAATCTGAGTTTCGCCAGGCAGGAAATAAAATTTCTGATCTGAAACAATTTGCAAGCCGACCCCACCCCCTATCCCTTAAGAATCTAATGGTCGTCCCCCTAGAGATCATACATGCAAAATAAAACTTACATCATAATGAGAATTGCTCTTTTTACTGTATTTAACGCCAAAAACTATTAATATTTGACAGCCTCACACATATACCAGACCTGTAGCGAAAAACAGTTAGAATTCTCTTGATAATTTGAAATTAAAAACACAATTATCAAGTTTTAGATAAGTAGACATCATAGAAAAAAGCGCCACAAAATTTGAAAATTACTTAAATCTGAGAAAATTTTTAACTGTTTATGACGTCATCAATTTCAAATACTTTGATTGGAGGTTAAGAATATTCTCAGACTTAAGTATTTTTTGTTTTGTGGCGCTGAGGCCAGATTTGATGCCCCATCGTTTTACCCCTATTAAAATAATGATCACCAGAAGGTCTTCAATAAGTGTAAACACCTTCTAGTAAGCTCTGAAAGGCCCCGACAACAAAAGTAAAATGTAGGCACTAACAATTACGTTGAATAATGACTATCTTGACAAATTTCATTAATTGTTAATGTCAAAAACATATAACAGAACATCCTTAATCGTAAAACAAGACTAAAATTCCGTATCCAAGGGAATTAAGGAGTTATCAAGGGAACCAAGATTCTAGCGGAAATCAAAAGAATGCAATCTAGGGACAAAGACCAGACATGGAAAACAGACAAACACAACAAAGAACATAAAGTAACTTAAATAATACAATAATAATAATAATAATAATAATAATAATAATAATAATAAAATAATCAGACTCCACTAAAAACTGGGAGCATGGACTAGGTGCACCGGTCGGTAAGCGTCCTGTACTTTTCTAGAAACAACCGCCGAGTTGCACATGAAGTCTAGTCCGGGGTAGAGGAAAGTAAAACGAACTATGACACGTTGAACAAATCAGTTTTCGTGGTGCAGAACTATAACGATCCATAAGTACATGATGACCATAACACATCTGTAGCGAGAATATCGTATCAAATTCGATACATGATGGGGTTGTCAGGCTATAATACGTAAAACCTGACCATAAACCACAGTGGTGCATCGTGTTGGGAAAGATGCCACGTTCCTCGCACGTTAAGGAACCCTGCTGTGGTATTCGATAGTAGTAGTAGGAACTTTTGCGCTCCGCCACAGGAGGCAAAATTGCCCGACCCTACCCACCTCTCCTTATTTCCAGTGGCAATCAAAATTTGTCGACCCTATTATTCTTGTATCCCATCCCTTTTTTTTTCATTTCATCATCATTTCATGTTCATTTTATCATCAATTTCATGTTCATCGTCTGAATATAGCTGAAATATTGCTGCTTGGACGTTAAACCCCAACAAACAAACAAAACAAACAAAGAATTGCTTTTGAAATTTAACGGTGTTTTTTTTTTGTTTTTTGTTTTTTTTTTTTAACCTTAATGCTATTTGTTATTCTTCTCAGGTTTCTTAAGTTAAAATGTGCACCCAAAAAAAAAATTGTTCTAATTATGGGTCTGTTGATAGAGAAAACCACTAAACGTGAATAACCTATATGGAATATAACGATAATGGGTATGGTGAATACATTTATATCAAAGAGACAACAACCCCAACGGGATGAAAAATGTCAGCTCAAGGTCGTACATGGGTCTTCAATGAATGATGAGGAAACCCTCACACCACAGGACAGGTTGCAGCTACAAACAGTTACTTTTCAGTGTACAAAGATTAAACAATAAATGCCTTAGTGTATCATCAAAAACATCTACAATAGGTCTTATTTGAATAGAGATACATAGTCATTAATATACACAAGGAAGGAAGGAAATGTTGTGGCACTTATAATATACATTGTTCTTTGTACATGTATATATTAGATAACCTGTTTTTAGGAAAATCTTGTAAATAGTCGAGAGAATTGTTGTGTATTGACGTTTTAAATTATATTTTCTAGACATAAACCTTTAGTTAAACACAGCTTTGATTAAAGATAAAACAGAGTTGCGAATCAAGAAACACTTGAAATGAAATGTAAACAAATGGCCACAGACTGAGTTCTCTATATTTGAAAACCTTGTAAATAGTGAGTATATTGACGTGTAACTATATGCATACACTACTTTAATTTACAGAAAATAAAATCATGGTTAGGTCTAAGTTTCTGTTTTAGTATGATACCGATGCTGCATGTTAACCTGTCAGTTTAGTGTTTGTTTTTAGTTTTTTTTTTTGTTAGGTTACAGTAAACATTGTCCGTAATTGTTAACTACACACAGAGACAAGTTAATGGGACATTCAACTTTAAATAAATTTCCATGATATCTGTTAACACAAATCAAGCTTTTAAATCTAGTTTTCTATATCGTCATACTAGTAATAGGATTTATATATCGCCTTTTAATATATATATAAATAAAAGGCTAAAAAACAAACGCGATAAAAACTAGAATGGTACTATTTCATTCAATCGTATATTTACCTACTGTCTAGCTTGTATGTATGAAAAATTACACAGTATACTAAATTAACACCAACGTCGGAATGATAATCCTTGTGTAATCATATCTCATCACATTTGTTCTAAATCTAATATTACGTATAACATTGGTGTCATTTTTCATAACATTTAACCTACGACACACGTTCCAAACCATTTAAAATATACTTAATTTATTAAAAAACAAAACAAATTTTACCAATCACATTAAACTCCCCTCATAGAACTACCAATTTTCACAACTGGTTTTCTTTCGCTCGTGAATTATGAACTTTGCACACCGCAAAATTCAATTTGAATAAAATGTTGATGTATATTGTATTCGATTGAATCACATTATTTTGCTCACTGTAAATATGAATATTATGTGTACTGGTTTTTTTTTCAGAAACTTAAACACTTCGTTGGGTTCAGATATGAACTTGATGATTTTCAAAGGTGACTAACTTACATGTAGAGGTTTTGCACACACACACATCGTCTAGATTGAATTTCAATAAGCACAATAACACCTTTAATGAATTAGAACCGATCGAATATCTTAAATAGACGATCTTTACCTTCACAAAGATGGGCATTTAATATACTTTTACACATAAATAACCTTAAAGATACTACATACACTGATTGATAAGAAAGTCAAATGTACACGTGTATTAAGTCCGCAACAAAAACAGCAAATATTACTACTCACGTGAATGTATCCGTTTCCTAAAAATGGTTACTAAAACATCACATTATCAATTCCCAACCAGATGATGAATTTTTTCAGTGCAATCACTTCATGCAAATATTTAGGACTAACCAGGAAGTATAAGACTAATTGGGGCCAACAAGGGTGATATCAAATACATGATTTAGTGAAGTTAATAAGTTAACGTTATGAACCTATTAATCGACTATGAAACTTTGAAATTTATTTCCTGATATAAAAATAGACTCCGGGAAAAACATGTATTGAATAACCATTCCCATTTTTTCAAACCTGGCTTTCCCTATCGCGTTGTACTTCACTTCTACATGTAAAGTAGTTTATGAGAAGTAATTTTGCAATTACATGTAGCTGGATTCTTATTGCATTTTGGTGATTTTTATTTTTTTCAATTACTTGATATTTTGTGTTTGTCATTTCTAAATTTAAGTTTTACATAAAATGTTGAGAAAAAAAAGTAATTTGTTTCTTCCACATTACAAGCGAACTGCAAGGGGACAATAAATATTGTCACATTTTTACATGTACATGTATTGGTGCAAAACTCCCCCTTTTTATTGTATTTTATCATGTAACAATATATTCTTTGTTTCCTACAACTGTTGGACTCGTTAAGGACAATAACAGTTCACTGTCGATTTCTACAAGTCAGACCACAGTCTTATTATAATTATTCTGAAATCTTGTAATTCTAGTGCATCATCACCTCTTGTGATCTATTTAACCAGTCAGACATGTAAACCTCTGACTGCACAAATGCATATTAAGGTTACCGTAACAAAAAACATTTTTAAATCATGCAAACGTGTATTTAAAATGAGCTCATAATACACTTACATTAACAATGTTAATTCACTGTCTTTAAATAGTACGAAATAATTACTAATGAGAGAAATAAGATACCATATTCTGAAATAGAGTTGCGTTTCTTTCACTAAACTAATAAGTTGCTGCACCTCATCACGAATTACATCATAAGTGACTTCTGAGAACCGACCATTCATGATAACAAAATAAAAACTAAATCATAATCTTGTTTATATTTTAAACCGTCCTTTAAAAAATATTATGGTACTTTTTATTACCGCATTTAAGAAAATGTTTATTACGAAACACTTGCGATTATTTATACAAAAAAAAAAACAGATGTTTTATCTTGAAGTCTTCCTTGTAATTCCTTTGACTTGATTTGTTTAATATGAAAATCGATCCAGCGCTTGTTACTTAGACTGCTTTTAAACAAGAATTTGAACGCGCTGTTGTGTTAAGTTTACTCCAACAGGAAATTTATATTGGACGGTATACCACCTATTTAATACCACATACCAAATTTAAAATAAATCAAGCCTTTTGGAGTCGAAATAATTGTGACGAAATTGGATGGACGGAATTTCTATATGCCACTCATTAGTTGAGTGGTGTTATATACACTGAATATTACATGTCAAAATCTGTATCGCATTCTGTATGATCAACCCAAACTACTATATCATCCCAAGGGTCATCGGCCCTCGGGATGATATAAGTCGAGGGTTAATACCGCATGTGATACAGATTTTAACATGTTCATGCTCATTATTTCATATATTTTAACCAAACTTCAAGTATGGTCTGTGAAGGGGTGTGATATAAGGTAGGCGATATAGGTCTAGGGGTGTGATATAGGGTAGACGACATACGATTTAAACAAATGTATAATGCATATGCAGAAAGGTTATATAATCTAAATATATGATATAATTTTGTAAATCGACTAAATAGCTTATAAATGAACGAATATCTAATATAGGCCTACTAATCACACTGTTATTGAAATAAAAAGTAATAGGGTTCATTCTCACTTAGCCAACATTTTAAAAATTGATAGTCTCATCTGGCCAACATAGGTAATTGGGGTGTTAAAATAACATTTAGAAATATTGTTTTTATAACTGTTTTATTGAGGCCACCCAAAGGGCTCAATTTATGTTGGGTAAAATAAAAAAAAATATTAATGATATATTTTTAAAAGTATTTATAAAATAACACAAAACATTTTTTAATTATCTTTAAAAAAAATATATAAATATATATATTTCAAATATAAAAATAAAAAAATATAAGTTTAATTTTTAAATTCTGTAAATAAAATTTAATAAAATGAAATGACTGCTATTCTTAATTGAGAATAATTATTATTAATTGATATTAATTAATATAAAATAAAATAATTAAAGATAAGATATGTTCAGCTTGCACCACTCTACTTGACGGATGCATACTCACTATAGCTTGGGATGCTATGGAAGAGTATATAAATGTGGGGCCAACTAGCAGATTTATCATTTCAGTTCTCATGGCTAACGCTCAAGTACACGTAGACTTTCTTGAAAATGGCCGCGGTGGTCATTATTTGCTTCATAATGGTTACAAATATTCAATAAAAACTAGACGCAACGACCGTTGCTACTGGAGATGCGTCTCACGTCAATGTCCTGCTACTCTGACAACACTAGAAAATATTCCTGTTACCATAAACAACAACCACAACCATGACTCAGATAACATTGGTTTAGCAGCAGCAGCCTTTATTAATAAAGTAAAAAAGCGTTGCAGGGAAGAGGTGTCACCAATACCTTCCATTTTTGATGAGGAGCTTGGTAGTCTTCGTAATAATGAGTTTGACGATGATGTCAATGAGATGATAGAGAAAATTCCGACGTTTGAAAGTTGTAAAGCTGCACTCTACAGAAGCCGTTCTAAGGTGCTTCCAAAGCTACCAAAAACTCAGGCTGATATAGACCTCGATGAAAACTTCAAAAACACACCAGCCGGTGATCGCTTTCTTCTAATAGACAACACCAACAACCAACATCAGCGAATGTTAGTGTTTGCTACAGACAACAACTTGGAACTGTTATGCAACTCACAAACAGTGTTTGGTGATGGCACATTTTATTCATGTCCTGGGATGTTCTATCAGCTATATACATTAAATGTAATAACATGCAGACAATTTTTTTATATGAATATAGTGCTGATTATAAAAAAATACCATTGCTTTAATATAAAAATATGTTGTTATGTGTTATTGCTTGAAATTCTGATTTGATCAATTATTATTTCTGAAATAAAAAAATATAAATATATATATATTTATTACTTTTTTCTATCAAACCCCTGCATATTATAAAAAAACCTCAACAAATTGACACATTTACCTTGAATAATTATTATAGTCCCCATGGAAGAGGCCCCAATCAATTAAATAATTGCAGTAAAAACAATTGCAAAGTCTCACCTAGCCTACATGAATTTAATTACCTGTAGGTACCTGAAATACAAAATGTTGGCTAAGTGAGAAGACACCAGTAATAGAAGGCACGCATTACAACGTAATCAAGATTCTAGCGGGAAAAAGTAATTAGGGGACCAAGATTTTAGCGGAAATGTTGCTTGCTAAAGTAGATAGATTTTTATAGTTTGTTTTATTGCTGTATTTTCGCACCACTGTCCCAGGTTAGGGGAGGGTTGAGCGCTCATTATATTAACATGTTTAACCCCGTCAAATACTTTATGTTCCTGTCCCAAGCCAGAAGCCTGTAGCCAGTGGTTGCTATTGTTTGTTTTTTATGTTGATTGTTATTTATTTTACGTTATTTCCCATAAATTAGGTCGATTTTTGTCTTTTATTAATTGTTTCACATCGTTTATTTTGGGACGTTTTACCACTTGCTTTAAGGTGTGAGTTTTGCCCATCATTGAAGACTGCGTGGTGACATGTGGAAGTTAAACTACACTGCTTGAATTAGGTAGATGACTGTCTCTTTGGTAATTATACCACATCTTCTATTTTCATATCAAATAATAAAAAGGGGAAATTTCAGATTTTCACTTTTATCAGTTAAACTATCATTTTTTTTCAATGATATGACTATAATACTTCTATCTAAATCATAGGCATATTATAAGGACTGACAAACTCAGAAATATTTTAAAGGTTTAAAATGGCCGTACTTACTTTTACAAAAAATGACGAAGAGAAATGTGTTTGTTTGTTCAATTATTAGAAACCCAGTGCAGGTCCCGGTGTCAAAAGATTAAGCCTGCAGCAGTGCTAAGCTTGACGTAAAAGGCGACTAGATAGTGCTCAGAAACCTAGCCGGGGGTTAGGCTCTCTGCCCACAGAGCAACTGGGATGTGTGCGCCTGGAGGTGGAATTGGCTACCCCTGGCGTGTTACATGTTGGGGTTGTCAGGCTATAATACGGAAAACCTGACCGCAAACAACATGGTGAACCGTGTTGGGAAAGATGTCACGTTCCTCGCACGTCAAAAAACCCTGCTGTGGTATTCGATAGGAGTAGGAACCTTTGCGCTCCACCATATGAGGCTAAATTGCCCGACCTTACCCATCCCTCCCTTTTATCTTGTGGCAATAAAACTTTATCGACCCTATCATCCTTGTATCCCACTCCTTTTTTCATTCTATCATTATCATTTCATGTTCATCGCCTGAATACAGCTGAAATATTGCTGCTCGAGCGTTAAACCCCAACAATCAATCAACCATGTTCATCGCCTGAATATAGCTGAAATATTGCTGCTCGGGCTTTAAACCCCAACAATCAATCAATTATCAATCAGAATCGCCATGGTCATTATAAAGTGAATAGATTCAATGTATCAACATCGTCACATTCTCCTTCTTGTCATACAGAATAACTTCGTCATCTGCTAAAACATTGCAAAAGAAAAAGACTAAAGCAGCGCTAAGCTTGTGGAAAAAGGCGACTAAATAGTGCTTAGAACCTTAGCCGAGGGCTTGCACGCTTTGTCCTCAGAGAAACTGGGTTGTGTCCCGGGGGTATAATGTAAGGCGCAAGCGTTTGATGACACTAAGTAATACATAAGTCTTCGCAGATCACCTAATAGTTTTTCAATTAACATCTGATCATTATATTGAAAGCAGTATTACTCTGGTTTTGTTTTTATATCAAAACCAATGTAATTTGTTGATCTGTCTGTCAGATATTTAGGCGTTTAATTGAGTCTAGCAATGTAGAATTGCCATTTTTTTCTGCTGTGAATTTTAATTTGTCCTTTTCCGCGGCATTGGGTTGATTGATTGATTGATTGTTGGGGTTTAACGCCCGAGCAGCAATATTTCAGCTATATTCAGGCTATGAACATGAAAAGGATGATAAAATGAACATGAATGATGACGAAACGAAACAAGGGATGGGACACAGGGATAATAGGGTTGAAAAATTTTGATTGCCACTAGAAAAAGGGGGATGGGTAGGGTCGGGCAATTTAGCCTCCTGTGGCGGAGCGCAAAGGTTCCTACTTCTATTGAATACCACAGCAGGGTTCGTTAACGTGCGAGGAACGTGGCATCTTTCCCAACACGGTGCACCACTATGGTTTGCGGTCAGGTTTTCTGTATTATAGCCTGACAACCCCAGCATGCAACACACTAGGAGTACCCTATTCCACCACCTGGGGCAAACATCCCAGTTGCTCTGTGGGAAGAGCGCCTAACCCCCGGCTAGGTTCCTGAGCACTATTTGTTTGTTTGTTTACTGGGGTTTAACGTCCGAGAAGCAATATTTCAGCTATATTCAGACGATGAACATGAAATTGATGATGAAATGATGATGAAATGAAAAAAGGATGGGACAAAAGGACAATGGGGTCGACAAATTTTGAATGCCACTGGAAATAGGGAGAAGTGGGTAGGGTCGGGCAATTTAGCCTCCTGTGACGGAGCCCTATGGTTCATACTCCGGAAGAATACCAAAGTAGGGTTCTTTCTTTAACGTCCGAGGAACGTGGCATCTTTCCCAACACGGTGCACCACTATGGTTTGCGGTCAGGTTTTCCGTATTATAGCCTGACAACCCCAGCATGCAACACGCTAGGGGTACCCCATTCCACCACCTGGGGCACACATCCCAGTTGCTCTGTGGGCAGAGCGCCCTAGCCCCCGGCTAGAGTTCTGAGCACTATTTAGTCGCCTTTTACGACAAGCTTAGCGCTGCTGCAGGCCTATTCTTTTGACACCCGGGCCTGCACGGGGCCCGCGAGATTGGGAACACCATCCTCTATTCTTGAATATTCCTTTTTCATATTTCTTACTTTGACTTCTTTTTTTTTAATCCGACAGTGTTCACTTGCAGCAATTCAAAAGTTCGATTTATTGGAGCCGTAGTTAGTACTTTGTTACTTTTAAATGAACTTTTCAAAATCATATAGATACCTACCGAAGTAAAACTAGATTTAATTTCCATGGAATAATTCTAACTATACGCCCTTTCACTAACGAGACGGACAGCCGGGTCGCCGTTGGTAGGTCATTTCATTAACCTGATCGACAGCCGGGTTGTCGTTGGTTTCCCTTTCACTAATGAGATCGACAACCGGGTTGTCGTTAGTAGGTAACATTCCTAGGCATTGAGGGTATAGTAAGGAATGAGTTCCAATATATATATATATATATATATATATATATATATATATATATATATATATATATATATTTATTTATTACGAACAGTCAATCAAATAAGCGTTCATCGATGCATTTTTTAAAGTTAAACATGAACACACAATGAATCAAATTACAGATCTTAATAATACTACATCATATACACAAAATTTCTACAAAATCTAAAAAAAACTAATCTTGCTATTTTGGTTCGCGACCCACACATCAACACATTAAGGAGTAATCAATGGAACCAAGGTTATAGCGGTAATCAAAAGAATGTAATCCAGGGACAAAGATCAGACATGGAAAACAGACATACACAACAAAGAACATAAAGTAACTAAAATCATACATACAAAGTAACAAAAGCAAATGAGCAACTCGGACTCCACAAAAAAAACTGGGAGCATGGACCAGGTGCACCGGTAGGGTAAGCGTCCTCTGCTTTTCCAGAAACACCCGCCGAGTTGCTCATAAAAAGTCAACTCCGGGGTAGGCAAACGAGGAAAGGAAAACTATGACCCGTTGAATAAATAAGTTTTCATGGTGCAGATGTCAGCTCACCTTGTTTTTGATATAAAGAGGGTGCACGGATAAAGTTACTCATTATAACACCTTCGAAAACAGTACATTTTTATATTGTTTTGTCGACTTTCAACAACTGAATAGGGTCCAAGCTGGTGATTGGTATTATCCAATTTGACCCGTTTTTAGCATGTTACCTAAAATATTAATTTTGTTTAAAAAAAGCAATAATATACTCCACAGAAATATAACTGGTATATATAAACGAAACCCCTTTTTTAGAATTGAAAACAGATGAAGTCGGAGATTTCAAAACATCCATTAAGGTAACGGTGTCAATATAACTATAATAATAGTAATTAAAAAAAAACACTTGAACTCAAACTCCATATTATTTCTAATTGCGTAAATAAAATGTATGATTATTCAATCAATCGTTGAAGCTATTACATGATGAATTAAAAAAAAAATAAATCGGAAAGTTGCTAAGATGGTTCACATCACATTAGATTTTCATTGGAAACGATTTTTTATTATTAAAAGATAAACAAATTGATCGTTTATTATTTACTCTTGAAAAACCATTTTACACTGCAAGAGGCAACTTTTGTATATGTAATTGAATCAAAAAGATTCTGCTAATGATTTTTTAGGTTAACATTATACTGTACATATTTTTCTTTGCAGTTGCTCTTCACGAAAAGAGCACACACTTTTAATTACATTACGATATCCGTTCGGTCAAATATCATACTCTTAATTTGAGCATATGTCACAACTGAAAGGAGCTCTTTTTCATTTTCCTACTTATGGTCAAAATAATTTGGAGTAAACGTCTACACAACTATTCTTGAATAGATACCATACACAGCCAGAAGCTCTATAAGTTTTAAATAAAGTTTAGTGCAACGAATCAACAAGTAGTTGAGAGCAGAGATTATGAGAAAGAAGACTAATAAGTGATCTTCTACAATGTACTCTTAGAAGAATATCATATATATGGTTCTTTTTGTTTTGTTTTTGTTTGCCAACTTTCCTTTCATCTATAGCGACATCCCTTCAGCACCTGCGTATGGAGTTTTTTAAATCACAACTCATACGTTATGCCAGGGCTTGCCGTAGGTACGCAGACTTTTTGTAACGCGCTAGAATTCTTACAATTAAGCTTCTGAAACAGGGTTATGTTGCTACAAGATTGAAGTCATCATAACAGAATGTTATGGTCGACACTATGAACTCGTGGATCGTTACAGTGAATCCATCTGTGCCATGAAAACGGATTTGTTCAACGTGTCATAGTTTTCCTTTCCTCTTTCGTTTACCCCGGACATGACTTTTTACGAGCAACTCGGCGGGTGTTTCTAGAAAAGCAGCAGGCGCTTACCCTACCGGTGTACCTGGTCCATGCTCCCAGTTTTTACTGGAGTCCCAGTTGCTCATTTACATTTGTTGCTTTTTTGTATTGTTTGGTTATTTTTTGTTCTTTGTTGTGTGTGTTTGTTTTGCTTGTCTGGTTTCTGTCCCTGAATTATATTCTTTTGATTTCCGCTAGAATCTTGGTTCCCTTGATTTTTCTTAATAATCATATTACCTGTAAAGTCGTTATGGTTAGGATGAAAAAAAAAAACTGGTGTGTTTGACAAACGAAACGATCCTCCCTATTTTCGGTATTTTTTAGTACATTAGAAAAAGGTTATTCGAGTTGAAACCATCGATAAACAAAAGAGGGCAGCCATGAAAATCCCTTCAATATCCAATAAACAGCCGTATAAAGCATCGTTAGCGAGAAAAATGGGGAAATTTATCACTAAAAAGTAGATGTTGATACGTAATATTAGTTCACGGAACGTATGTATAGCGTCTACATATTTTATAGCCACCTACAGTTTTATTCAAACGTTGAAAGAAAACATAGACAATTTACAGAATTGTACGTAAATAGCCGAAATTTAGCAGTGATATAAAACACCGTGGTAAGTATGGGTAAGGATAGCGATTTGGCCAACAGGGTAAACTTAATATGAATTCGATGGTTAAGTGAGAAGATAATGTCAGAAATTTTTGTTAAGTTAAAAATATTTCTCCCTGTAATTGAGGAAGTTAATTTAGCAATAGGTATAGTCCAATTGAATTTTATAAACTCCGAAGAAAACTTCTTATAAAATCATTATTGTGAATACAAACTCTGAGAATTTGTTCTTAACAGACCTAAGAAATTCCAAGTTAATTTTAAATATTTAAATGCAGTTTTGTCTGTTTTAATGTTGGAACAGCTATTTGAATATCTGATGTAAATTAAAAAGTCAATGTAATCAGGCTACATAATAAAGCTAGTTCACTTCAAATAGTTTGAATATCAATAGATATCATACAGGATTAGAAAGGATGTTTTGTTGATATCTATAGATATTCCTATGAGTAGAGGTCACATGACATAGATATACACCTTATTTTCTTTTAGTTATTGAGATTAAATTTGGAAAATATTTTCCAAATTTGTATGTATTATAGAAAAGAATATGCGCTAGAAAATTTAAAATATTTTGAAAAATGAATTTTTAAGATTTTTTTTCTCGAAGATTATAAAATTCAAACGAACTATATATATAGGAATCTATAACGCGTCGGATGGCTCTGGGTCTCAATCAAGCAAATCACTGTCATTCTATGTGGGAAAAGAAGATATAAACAAAAAAAATATCGGCTAAAATACCGAAGCGTCAGAAGTGGTGGGTTGGTTCAAATACGCAAAAATCTAAAATAAAAAGAAGGCCCAAACGCGAACATATGAAACAGAGACGATCTGCATACATAATGAAGCGAACCGAATAAAAAAAGAAGACATACAAACTAAAGACAATGGAAATAATATGAGGATAGAGAACGTGGGGCACACCATAACCCTATCAATCTCTCCCTTTTTACGGCGGCAATCGGAATTTTTCGACCTCATTGTCCCTGTGTCCAATCCTATTTTTCATTTCATCATCATTTCATGCTCATTTTATCATCCACTTCATCCAATCAATTAGTTTATGTTGGGGCTATTTTATAAAGTTAATTTCTGGTTGACACCGTGTATTTCCTTTAACCATGATATGATTAAAGAGAGCTGCCTGAATTTTGCCGCGTGTAGGGGTCTTTTTCTTATATTTTCTTCTATTTAATATGGTTCGTCAATATTATCAATACTGATTGAAAAATTCCCCTTTCGTTCATTGACTTCTTTGGTTGTGTACGGAGTACAGCTAATGTAATTGTCAATGCATGAAATTGTCATCAATTACGATGATTTATCCTCGGTGTATCTAATTCTATTCATTGTTGATTTCGTTGATAAGTTGGTAGTCTAAACAGTTGCTATTGAATTATTACAGCAGGAACTACATTTATTTACTGCATTCTTGAATAATTAAGATATTAATCGAATTTATGACCAGGAAGATCGAAGTCTTTTGCTGATTTATAGAAGTAAATGGTTCACTTTTTTGTGTTCCCGTGCATTGTAGAACGTTCACCACTGTAAGTCCAACTGAACCACCGATCATAATTGCGCTTACAGTTGTCTGTCTTTTCCCATGGCTTCCCCATTGTTCAAAGAAAAACACGTTGTATTTCTATAGGGGCTTAATCAAGTTGGGAGAAAACATGTACACCGTTCATACAGAGAAGATGGTCGTCATTATCATTTAAATAATTTCAGGGTTAATAACCTCGGCTTCTTTTGATTGATAGAAAAAACAAAAATAGCCTTATTCTTGTTGAGTATTTTAAGGAAAAATTTTATAGAATAATTATTTAGTTTATGTGGACGTATCTGCTTTATATAAGGCATTATTGTAATCAAATACATTTCGAGATTTACAGCTATGAAATATGGGATCAAAACATACTACTTGAGTCGTTCGTATCGATGGTAGGTCTTATTGTGTCTATCTAGTCTCTGTATTTTGCTTATTCCATTATTAATGTTTAAAAAGACCCTTAAAATACGTAATTTATACATCATGAACTCGTGGATAATTACTTTCATTCAGAATTGTCAACTTTCCTATCATCTGTGATCATCTGTGGCAACATTCCTTCAGCACCTGCGTATGGACTGTTCATATCACAACACTTGCCGTTTTCATAAAAAAAAACTTGCCGAAACTACGCAGACTTTTTGTATCGCGCTAGAATTCTAACAAATAGGCTTCTGGTACAGGGTTATGTTGCTACAAGATTGAAGTAATCACTACAGAAGTTTTATTATTTGATGTATTATTTGCCTAATTCCTTACCATACCGATGCACCTGATCCATTTTCCGTTTTTTAGTGGAGTCTCAGCTCATCATTTACTTTTGTTACTTTGTATATGTTATTTTAGTTACTTTATGTTTTTTGTTGTGTTTGTCTGTTTTTTTGTCTGGTCTTTGTACTTGGTTTACATTCTTTTGATTTCTGTTGGAATCTTGGTTTCCTTGATTACTTTTCCTTAATACGTAAGTGCAAGCCTCTATTTTTATCATACTGTTTCACGTGAAGAACTGTAATTTACAAAAATGTTTTATACACCTGAACTATTTTCCCGAAATGAAATGGTCTCTTTTCCTGTCCGATGTTTAGAGTAATGTTTACATTGTAGCACATATTAACTCTTCATTATTCCTGTAATTCTGTGTTATTTTTATCCCAAGCCGTTATCATTTTGTAGCTATTCGTAGTCAATTTAGTGCCTGTTTGACTGAAATAAGACAAATTGACCACCGAGGTCAACATTATTTTAGCTCGACTTCAATCAATGTCAAGCACAGACGAATTATCATGGTAAAAATTAAATCATCATTCATTTTCGTCATAAACTTAATGGTTGTTATGTAGCGCTCGTGTGGCTTGAAACATTGTTGTCATGATTTTATCCAACTGATGGATCTCATTAATGGATTTGGACACAGTTATGTCCTTGAAAAAGGTTTCCTTTAACACCGTTTTATGTAGACTGCTTTGCCGGCATACAGTTACAGACAAATATAACCGATTAGTTCAACGTGTCATAGTTTTCCTTCGCTCTCACGTCTATCTCGGACGTGACATATAATGGGCAACTCGATGAGCGTTTCTAGAAAAGCAGAAGACGCTAGTGGATTTAAATTTGATTCTTTCTTACGAGTTAATTTTGTTATTTCATGTTCTCTCCTGTGAGTATCTATTTTAGTTTCCCGGTCTAGTCGTTATCTTTGAGTATGTGCTAATTTTATACACCTGTCAATTTAGACGGGACATATTATGGTACAACATGTATAGAAATGTCCGGCGTCAGTACGTTCGTCCGTCTGTCCGTCGTAAATATGTCGCAACGTACCTTGAGGACAACTTGTTTCTTATGATGTTCAAACGGTCTGTATACATTTGTGAAAATTATACTAAAACTTTTTGATTTACAGGACTTTGAAACTAAAAACAGAATTTTTACACGCGCCGTACCTCAAAAACGATTTATAATTATTACTTAAAACTTTAAATACTTGTAAATTATATTAATTTAAAGATATGCATACTTTTCCGTGACCATGCTTTATTTTATTTTTGAGTAACTGAATTTTGTATTGAGTTTTTTTTTGTTTTGTTTTGTTTTGTTTTGTTTTTTTTTTGTAAAAAGGGGGATTTTGCATTTCGCGTCATATAAGGAGATGCATTAATCCTTAAAAAATATGTATGTGTGATTGGGTCACAAAAACTGCCTTCAAACACTCACATACATTTATTGATGGAAATAGGAAGAACCATGACGGGGAATTTATTATAGGGAAATATTATACCATGAACACTGAAACATTCTGTAACAATTTTTGTTTCTCTCTTCTGTTTTTGAACTTTGAAATTTTCAATTATGTATGTACATGAAAATTCTTCGATGCAAATATCTGTGCTCCTTTAATTAGAATTATAGCTTAATTGGTATCATATAAAGCATTCTGTAAGCAATTTTTGTTGGTTTCTCATATAAACTTCCTATTGAACAGGAATAAGGAATTAGTCAGTATTTACTTGACATAACATCCTGTACAACCATGTGTTCTTTATGTTTTTCATAAGACGACATGCGCAGCTATTATTGTTTTTCGTTTGAATTGTGTTTCATTTATATTCCTATCATTAATTGCACTTGTCAAGCATTCGCGCAGGGAATTCAGAAAAAAATATTTAAGGACAATTGCTGTGCTTTTAAAAATTATTTCCATCGCCATCTGTTTAGCCAAACACTCGGGTTTACCTGTAATATGAGCTATTTTCTAATGTTTTAAAACGAATAATGGTGTTAAACTAGTGAGCTATACCGTTTGATAAATACCTTCTGGTTTCAATCGATTGTCTTTTAACAGTCTATTAAGACATTTTTAGGCATTAGTTTATAAGTATTTTATTTTACAACAATATAATTTGCAAACAATTAACCGGTATGATGAATTTTGTTTCACTGAGTCATTGATTCGAAGTTCATACTTTCAACTCATGGACAGAGTCAAAAGACTTTACAAAGTAAATTTGTATGTTTGTTTTAACTATATTTGCAATGTAAACAAGGTGTTGCACGATGTGTTGTGATAAACATATTTAATTCCCACTCAATCATTTCTGTCAAATCAAGTCATACATTTAACAGGAAGTAGATCAGCGAAGTTACACGGTACAAATCATCTTGCAAAAGCCATATACTAAATATCTAAGCTCCCTACGATAGGAGCTGGGAGGTCCTTTAAGAAAAATTGAAATGGAAGACAAGATGATTGCAATACTGGGAGTATAAAAATGAAGAAATAGAGATTTCTAGAAATGTGTTTTCAGCAGATAAATATACATGATACATGTAAACAATAAAGAGGTAAAAATAAATGAAATAAACTTGAAAGTGGTTTTATTTTCAATTCACTATTACACATTGACAAGAGCATGACTTTTAAAATCAATGAAATGAAAACCAATTTAGGATAACACAGTACTACAGCGTTAGTCATTAATATTTCGTGTTATTCTTTCCCTTTTATATTCAGCTAACAGAAGAGGTCTTAAATCAGTCAAAACATTTCTCAAAGTATTAATCTACAAGGTTAGTTATAATTTACTGTTACCATATGCATTTTAGAATATTTGCTTCCAGTGTGAAAACAAGAATTATATATTTAGATGTGACAGGGACGTGTCTTTTATTTGACCCACTTGAATACATGACGACTGATGAATATCATATATTTCCCATCGTAATTTTTAATGCTATCATTTTAAGGTCTCAACTAAATTTCTGTTCTTGTTTTAGTAGTTGTACCACAAAACTTTTGTCTTTTATTTCTAGTTAAATATGAAACTAAACACACGAGGTCAACTTTATAATAAAATTTACACACCATTAACACAACGAATGCAATACGTTATTTCATCTTTCCTATAATAATGGTTTAACTCCTCAATTAAGTGTATACTCTCAAGAACCAAATGGTTCCAAGGAAAGGAAGTAAAAAAAATGCAAAAGCAAATGCCAAGGGAAATCTTACACGACCTTCCTCCTTAGATAATTTTAGTCGCATTATAACTTTGCTATCAGTATGTCAACGTGTTTAATTTTTGGAGGCGAGACCCTTCTGTTAAAATATTTGTTAAACTATAAAATTGTATTATACTTTTGATAAGAAAATTAAGGAATACTTTATTGTAGACGATATGAACTTTTCCAAACCAAAATTATGTATGAATGTGATAAGTTAATCTGATAATTACTGAGTACAGCTGCATATTATAATCATGCAATAAGTAATTTATACATATCTTTTTGCAACTGCACACATTGAGTGATTCACGCATATCTTTTCCACAACAATACCCTGACCAGAAACCTTAAATGGACAACACAACCCTGTCAACCAAAAAAGAGTCAAAAAAGGTGAAAGTGTTTTAGTATATATTTAGAGCTATCTAAATCATGGCCTAGTAAATGAAATTTAGGCTACGGTAACTTTGGTTTTAACATCAAATACAATGTAGATGAAAAATCGTCCTCTGCATTGTCTATGGAACCATACTTTACCTATTAGATTTGGTTCTTTTATTATTCAGATAAGACATCGTAATCCTTAGGAACAATTGTATTATGTTGACTTTATTCAAAACAAGGCATACCAGATTTTCAAATAAAAGTGTTTGGTGTTGGAATATATGTAATTTTTCTTTTGACTCTAATTTTTCATTCTACGTTGGTTCAGGCATTTCAATTGTAATTGACATAATAAAAGGTTTATAACAATTCGATTTCGATCAAGGCAATGCAATTCCATTATATTAAAAACGATTGCTAACGTTAAACATGTAACCGTTCATTGTTTTGTCTAACTGTCTGTACTGTAGACTTTTCTTTTCCTACTGGTAGACGAAAAACTCTGTAGTGATACTGATTACATTAAGGTACAAGAATGTCGTTCCTCTGTCTAATTTTGGGTATAAATTAAAATTGTGCGTAGCAACACAAACTTTAACAATTGGACTATTCAAGTCTAGTATAATTTTATCTTTATTTCTTTGAAAAAGTGACGTAAAATGTGGTGCGTTTCCCGCTGTGCTTAGTTTTAGTATGTTTTTGTTTTAATATGCATTTTTGCTACTTTTATCACCAGCTGATTTATAGTAATTAATCAAACTTATATATATATCTTTTTTCTAAATTTCAAGACAATCATCAGAGTAAAAGATTTACAAAATCGGTTCAACTCTAACAGTAATCTTTTTAATATGGTGATTTTGTATCTGACGTTATCACTCATGTCAGTTTTCTTCACGAATGATCTTACTTTTGTAACAAAGTAGTTGCAAGATCAATATTTAAGAGGCTGTCCATGTAAATTTCAGACAGATTCTATGATATGGGTGGCACAGGGTAAATTTAATCCCACTGAATTTTTTGTTCCAATGTAATGTTAATTTTTTTTTATATATGTCCAATAATACAAACATTGTTTTAAAATTGACAATGGATGGCGCAGAAAATGATTTTACAGTTTCATAAGACAGCAACTGAATTTTGCACAAAATTAAATAGTTATCTACCTTTTCCAACAAATTTCAATGATTTCTCTTAAGTCATAGCAGTTAAGCAAAAATCGGCATTCACCTTAGAGTAAGGATGTATTTGTGATATAAAATGGATTAAATTTTTCAGAAAACAAACTTTGTCATGTGCCACCTACTGCCTTGATTTCGCATGGATTCCCTCTTTAAGGGATAACTTGTGATAATCGTTTTGTTTTCAGAATTGGGTTTTCTCGGTGACCGATCGAGTAGCATACTTTTATAAAAAAAAATCTAATGTTTTATAATGATCAAATTTATACATTTCCTTTACAAGACGCTTTAAGGACCAAAGAATAAAATCTACGACACATTTCAGGATGCTCTCGTTTTGTTTCAGTGATTGCATAGACTTGATATTTTTGCATCATAATTCGATTGTACGCGTCGGTTGGTTTTGAATAAATAGGAATGTAGTCACATAACACAATTAATACAAAAATTATATTGAAGGCAGAAAGATAAACGATATCATTAACGGTTTTTAAGAAGACCTCGTAGGTCTACGTTATGAAAAAGAAAATAAAGAAGGAAAATAATGACTTTTGCCATTTAGTTTTTTTTTAACTCGTCATATTCTTTGGTAAAAGAACTTTTCATATTACCCATTTATAGTTTTAGGTAAAGGTGTACAATAATGACCGGACAGACTGTTTTCTGTCTCATTTAAGAACAAAAGTGTTAATTATTTTTAATTTGATCGATAAACAATAGGTATACAAATCCTTTTTGTTTAATTCATGACAAAAAAGTAAATCAACAGGATAGGCTATATTATTTACTATTCTTATCTACACGCCACTTCCCAAAACATATGGGTGATGTACATATCGTATTAAGGAGAGATTTGATTTTTTTTTTCAAAATGTTAAGCATGTTAAAAATCTAAGCCTTTTTTGTCACTTAGTATTGTGGGGTACCTATTTTATATTATTTAAACTCAGCACAGTATTTATACATTATGGAGAAACTAGTCAAGGGAGAAGTGTATCTCCTATTATGGTTTAATTTGCTTATTAAAGAAATTCAAGTGCTGACAAATATGTAACGGCGATGCATATCCAGGCATGTTATGGGTCTTTTTAAATAAAAACACAATAAAAATCTGCTTTCTTTCTTTACGTTAGGAGACAGTTATCAAATTTTCATGTAAATGTAGGTCCTTTTAAAAAAGTTATTTCATGCAACGCACACTACGAAACATGTTTATTAAATATTTCAATTTACAATTTACCCGGTCCGTGCTCCCAGTTTTTAACAGTGTCCGAGTTGGTCATTTACTTATTCCTTTGTACGTTTTATTTTGGTTAGTTCATTATCTTAGTTATGTGTGTTTTTCCCAGTCTTTGTCCTTATCCTTGTTACATATAATCAATTTTCTGTTCAAATCCTGATTCCCTTGATTACTCTTACAAAGTAATCCAAGGACAAAGACCAGACATGGAAAACAGACAAACACAACAAAGAACATAAAGTATCTGAAATAACACATACAAAATAACAAAAGTAAATGAGCAACTCGGACTCTGCTTTTCTAGAAACACCCACCGAGTTGCCCATAAAAAGTCAAGTGCGGGGTCGACGAAAGAGGAAAGGAAAACTAGGACACGTTGAACAAATCAGTTTTCTTAGTGCAGGTGGATACATCGTAATGATCCAAGAGTTCGTGATGACGACCATTAAACTTCTGTAGTGATGACTAAAAGATGAATCTTGTAGCAACATAACCTTGTTCCAGAAGTCTAATTGTAAGAAGTCTAGCGCGATACAAGATATCTGAGTAGTTACGGCAAGCTCTGGCATAACGTATGAATTGTGATATAAAAACTCCATACGCAGGTGCTGAAGGGATATTGCCACAGATGAAAGGAAAGGTGACAATTCTGAATGAAAAGTCATCACATTTGTAGTTAAGTTTGGACAATAGTATTCCTTTACCATCGATCTCAAAGTATAGTTCAAATATGAGGCCGACCTTACAGTGTCTGTAATATCATGTTTTTTTTTTAAAGTTTTTTTGGGGGTAGATGCGATGTATCAAATCCCCGAAACTAGGATTGATTAACGATAATACGTCATCTATGTAGCGAAAGTTGAGATTAAAGGATATAGCTAAACGATGTCCTTTCTTTCGGATCAGATCAGCTATAAAGTCAACTTCATAAGATTGAAGGAATAGGTCAGCAAGTAGAGGAGCACAATTTGTTCCCACTGGAATGCCAACTGTTTGTTCCAAAATGCGTCCACCACACTGGACAAATATGTTGTGGATGAAGCATTTTGAAGATGATTTGGAATTATTCTTTACAAAGTATGAGGAATCTCTACCATGAACTATATATTTGTATCTAGGAGTACCATCTTTTTTGTAGAAACAACGATGCATGTTTTTGAGTCGGGATTTAACAAAGTATGGGAATAGAAGTATACAGTGTTGCAAAGGGTTTGAGGCTATTATATTCTGATAACAATCTTGAATTGAGGGTCTCTAAAAGATCTATCGAATTTTTCAAAATCTGCATTGAATTAATATCACTGCGGGAGTAACTAATGTTGTGGTAAGAATTGAAACCCTCTTTGACAGCTGTAAGTATACAAGTTAAAAGTTTTTAAAGAGGTTTGGTGGTACATTTTGCAGATCCAGCTATGTAAAGTTTGTATAGATTCTTGTGGAGTTTAGAAATCCAGTACACAGACCGTGAATCACAATCTCCGTTTTTGGTAGAGAGACCAAAAAAGGATTACACTGATTTATGGTTATCCACTGTCTCTTCTTTGGTGAGAGTATTGGCAGAATAGATTTTATCACTGTTATTACTTTCTACGTCTTCCTCTGATAATAAGCATTGGTTGTAATACGTATGGCATACAAAACAATGTTGTTTTGGGCTTTGTCTGCTGGTACGACATACCTGTCATGTATAGTAGACAATGGTTTGACAATGACAAGGCCAAAGTTATGTTCCTTTAAATAAATAATGGAATGGTAACATTGTATACATACATCGGATGTAACTCATATACATGTATTCATTCTTAGGAGTATTAATTACAATCATATGAAACCGACTTGATAAGAAACACTTTTAAAACAACAAAAATCAGTATTGTGTCTGTTTTTTTTTTATATTTTTTTAAAATATAGAACCAAAGTATCATAGGTTGACGTACAGAATCGTTTACAGGTCAACAATATTTAAAACGGATCAAATACTTCATGAAAGAGTATAATCTTAATTATGTATGTTGTTATTGCAAATAGCATTTATGCATTTTTTTATTGAAGTTCATATAACAGAACCTAAATTCTTCTGACCTGAAAACAGTTGTTATTTGCAAAAAAACTTCCATATGTTAAAAGCTATATAACAAATTTGCCCCCCCCTCTTTTTGCAAAATGCAGATCCTATGTCAGACTTTCACAGACGATTATTTTTAGTAGCACAGTAATCAAAACTCCATGGCTACAGCAATATTGCAAACTACAGTAAATGCGCCTAAAACGTAGTTACGACCCAAATGCACACCTTCAAATAATGCAAATCAGCAAATGCATTCATTTATAAGATATAACTTTGGACGAAACGAAATGCCGACTACGTAAGAACGACGTGCATCTTGTAGAGGAGACACCAAGCGATTTCTCGTTTTCAATCATATATTATCGTGTCTTCAGGTGCTAAATAGCAAGAAAGAAAAATAGAGGTAATAAACAAATAAATTGATGTGAGAACGACAACAATATAAGTAATTCCTACAAATTAGTACAGTAATACCGATCAACGCGTGCTAGGCTAATGATATACGTCCAGCCAAGTGGAATAGGTATCAGATAGGTCCGCAGAAAAGGATCAGGGAAATGAATGCAAGGTTCAAGTAGCATTTAAATTGATTTAAATTTACATAATGTACTTCATAAACAAAGAAACAATTTTAAAAAAATGTTAACAGATCCGGTACACATAATAATTTTTTTTATTAATGAACAACAACAGTTTTACCTATTCTATTTCGCCCCTATCAGCCATATTCCCTTTTTCAAAGACTTAATTAACAAGCGTAAGAAAAATGCATAAGTGCGATTCTTGGTTGTAGGCTGTGCCGATAAACCTGAGATGTTGGGTATATATTTATATCACTCCCATTTGATATATACACCAAACAATAATTGCTACCTCGCAGCAAGTCAGTTTTAAAATGCTTTAAGAATAATCAAGGGAACCACGATTCTTGCATAGTTTTCCTTTCCTCTTTCGTCTACCCTGAACTTGACTTTTAATGAGCAACCCGACGGGTGTTTCTAGAAACGCTTAACCTACTGGTGCACCTGGTCCACGCTCCCAGTTTTTAGTGGGTGGAATCCGAGTTACTCATTTGCTTTTGTTGCTTTGTGTGTATGATTTTAGTTACTTTGTGTTCATTATTGTGTATGTCTGTTTTCCATGTCGGGTCTTTGTCCCTGGATTGCATTCTTTTGATTACCGCTATAACCTTGGTCCCCTTAATTACTCTTGCAGGAACCAAATGAATGGGTAAAAGTCTGGACACGGAATACAGACGCACACAACAAAGATTTTGAAATTACCGGTATTACCATGCACAAAAAATAAAGAAAATAAACAACTCGGACTGCACTAAAAGCTGGGAGCATGGACAAGGTGCACTGGAAGAAAGTGAATGTACAAGATAGCTATAAATAAAGATATATTTTATAAAATGAGATGAATCTAATCATGTACCACAAGAAATATGCGTTGTTGTTTTAAGCCTTACAATGCCATGCAGGATTGTAGTTATTAATTTGAGTTAAGATTTTACGGCTTTTCCTTGTTAATTTGACTAGAGAAAACATGAGCTGCAGACTCCATAATGGGTTTTTCGATGTTTTTAGATTAATTATAATGGTAATAAAAAGTCAAATGAAATACTGGTCGACAGAATATCAACCATATCGTTTTTCGTATTAGCTTTTTATAATTAATTTTACTTTGTTACAACAACCGCGAACCACTTAAAAAGGATATGATGAAAGGGTACGAGATATATGTCGTAAGCGAAGTATGTATATATTTTAGATAAAGTTTGAAATAAGAGTACTTTAGTAAATTAGTGAACACATATTTTGAATAAACTTTTCAGTTAAATGTGCCATTTTGCTTTTACAATAATAAGATTAGCCACTTTTGATTGAAAACTCAAAGATAGTTAAAGTAGATTTTTCTGAGTTAAGGATTTAAGAAAAAAATCACGTAAACTTAATGTAAAGTAAAAATCTTGGTTTGATGTTTGCCTAATACCCTCCTCACCCCTTACACAAATTTTCTTACAAAAACTTTCGGATGATTTTTTGTCACATTATCATTTTACATTTTAGTTCCAGTATTCGCTTTGTGAAAAATCAACACATATAGCTGTATGGTCACAGTTTGTCAGTTCATTGTATCCTTGATGAAGTAGGAATTGCTAAAACAAGTTTAAGTTTCTTGTGATAAAACAAAGAGAGGAATAAATTCTAAGGCAAAACGTTCATTTCTTTTACTACGCGTGTTTGTAAATGTTCTTTGGGGGTTTCTTTATAAGTAAATAACATCGAGACATTAATGTCTCACTTTATTTGAATCATAAAACGAATAATTCTTTGTTGCACGAAAATGTTAAGCAAAAACAAATTAAATTGTCGGATTATTTTTATTCCGTTCATGACTACATTTCATATATTAAGATTACGACACATCAGACTTGAAAGTGCTTATTTGTGTAGATAGAAAAGAATCATGTATCTGGCATTCTGTGGAAGCACTATGGTTCATGGGGTCCAATTTATGTGGATCTCTTGATTTGATAAACGATTTAATTTTCTAAGAAAATGTAAAATTTACGTCGATCAACTATTTTAAAAATTAACGATCTCACAAAAACATTAGCTGTAGAACATAAGGAGGAGTTTCAGTTGTAGGTTTTTTATTCTGTGTAAAGCTGACGTAGTAATATCCCCGCTTTCCTCATTAAAACTATATGGGAAACCCAAAGGTCATCAAGACGGAAAAACAAAAAAGGATGTGTCAGTGGTATCATGTGATCGAGAATGCGTTAAAGTTTCACTGAATATAATTCAGCGGTTTTAGAGGAATTGAGGATTAAAATATGGCCTCCCATGGTTGATATTAAAAAAATATTCAGATGGAAACGCAAAATTGGCGGTGCATAAAGACATTATGTAATAATGATTTGTGATAGTTTCATAAATTTCCATTCAGCTCTTGATGAGTAATTATGTGTAAAAGATCATTTTATAACCTATGTAACCATTTTTATCTTCGTTTTTCATTTTTGTTTCTTGTATCAGATTGAATGTAGATGGCAATATAAAATCAAGTTAATACGACTAAATAATTAAATGGGGATCAACGATGGAACCAAATATTTTTTCTGAACTCGTTGCATATACAGTTCTTTTTTTTTGAAAGGTTTTATGCAAATTTCGAAACTAAGCCTAATGATTTGGCGGTGATTAAGCCGATTATTAAACACCGTTAGTGTATATCAATCACTTCAAATTGTCGGACAGCACGATCTCCTAATTATTCCGCATTTTTTTTTTCAAGTTCTACTAATGATAATGATAATGATAAAAGGAGAAATGTTTTTATTTTTATTGCAAATGTCCAAAAATAGCACACGCCTTTGTTGTGTAATTAGAAAGACGGTCATTATCATCTGTCTTACACGGGCTGTCGAAATGGAAATGTCAAACCCGGTTATCATGACAGTTTAAGTGTGTAAATTTGGAAATTGTTTCAATCATTCTAACTAAAATGATGTTAATTCTGATTACATATAAAGCATTCTTTGCAATTTGGCATTATAACAATCTTAATGGTTTAACAAATCTTCTTTGAAGTTTCACGGAAAGGTGATTTTTCTTGTTTTAAAGGAATGAACAATGTCATCATTCATCTAAAGAATTCAGTAGCACTTCAACCAAGAGTCATGCAAAATGGGATACATGGTTGAAAAGCCTACATATTGTCATTTTTTTTTTTATTTTATATTTTTTTTGTTTTTGTTTAAAATATGATAGTAAACAAGTATTAGCACATGGATGGATTTCCATATAACCATTGGTCTTTGGGGATTGTAAGTTATATGGAATGCTTCAAAATTAAGAATATAACAATGTCAATGAAATAAAATAAAAACGATGGCATTTTCTGCGTAATTTATCTCCTGGTACTAGACCAATTCGGATCAATAATTATACATTTCCTAAAATAAAGAAGATTAATGACAAAATAAAAATGTGTAGCTTTTTTATGTGGTGAATTACATCTTACAATATTTGCATGATTTTTATAAAGACTGCTACTTAAATTGATGTCTCAATTACTGTTAATGCAATGAAGTCTTTATGATTAACGAGTCAATGATATAACATTATTTTAGATGTTGCTGTTTCAATGTACAAAAATGTGGACGGAGCGTTCCTTCATCGTACGGTCGGGAAAGAATCAAACCATGTATTCATCTTTATTTGTTGTATAACAAGTTTTAACATATTTTACAATTAGTTTTTAAGTTTTCTGTTTCATAAATTTATATATGTATACATTTTGTCTGTCCATACGTTCTATGTATTGGCAAGAAAAATACCGAAGCGTCAGTAATAGGGCAATTTAGATTAATCAAAATCCACGAACAAGGCCTTAACGTGAAAACTGGATACAGAGATCTGCATACACAATGTGGTGAAAATACTAATCTACATCCACAAATAAAACTGAATATAAGAAAATGTATAAATTAACATCTTTGGTTACAACAACAGCGGTTTATTGAAATATGTGTATGAAAATTGCTATGTAGGAAGTACTTTGATTGAACAGTTTTTATTTGTTTGTTGGGGTTTAACGTCCGAGCAGCAATATTTCAGCTATATTCAGACGATGAACATGAAAGTGATGATAAAATGAACATGAAATGATGATGAAATAAAAAAGGGATGGGACACAAGGACAATGGGGTCGACAAATTTTGATTGCCACTGAAAATAGGGAGAGGTGGGTAGGGTCGGGCAATTTAGCCTCCTGTGGCGGAGCCCTATGGTTCCTACTCCGGGAGAATACCACAGTAGGGTTCTTTTAACGTGCGAGGAACGTGGCATCTTTCCCAACACGGTGCACCACTGTGGGTTGCGGTCAGTTTTTCCGTATTATAGCCTGACAACCCCAGCATGTAACACGCCAGGGGTACCCCATTCCACCACCTGGGGCACACATCCCAGTTGCTCTGTTTATTGAACAGAGTTCTTCTCAATGCTACAATTATATAGTAAAATAAGAAAGTCTGATTTGTATTTTTTGTCCAATGTCAAATCAATGGACGAGTTAAGACGAAATTTAGATGAACAATTTATTTAATTGAGTTAATTGCTTAAAGGAGTCAGGAAATGTTCGGAAAACAAACAATACAAAAAAATAGTTATTAAACGACTTAAAAATAATGTTTTATCACATTTCTTCCTTTCCGAGATCAAATCTTGTTAAAGAGTAATCAAGGGAACCAAGGTTATAGCGGTAATCAAAAGAATGTAATCCAGGAACATAGACCAGACATGGAAAACCGACATACACAACAAAGAATATAAAGTAACAAAAGCAAATGAGCAACTCGGACTCCATTAAAGTAACTAAAATCATACTTACAAAATAACAAAACTAAATGAGCAATTCGGAATCCACTAAAAACTGGGAGCATGGACCAGGTGCACCGGTAGGGTAAGCGTCCTCTGCATTTCTAGAAACACCCGCCGAGTTACTCATAAAATGTCAAGTCCGGGGTACACGAAAGAGGAAAAAAAAACTATGACACGTTGAACAAATCAGTTTTCATGGCGCAGATGGATACACCGTTACGATCCACGAGTTTGTGATGACGACCACAAAACTTTTGTAGTGATGACTTCAATCCTGTAGCAATATAACCCTGCTCCAGAAGCCTATTTGTTAGCTCTGGCACAACGCATGAGTTGTGATATGAATATTCAAAACGCAGGTTCTGAAGGGATGTTGCCACAGATGACAATTGTGTATGAAAAGTCATCACATTTGTCGTAAAGTTTGGTCAATAGTTTTCCTTTACCATCAATTTCTAAGTGTAGGTCAAGATATGAGGCTGACTTCTCAGTGTCTGTAGTATCCTTTGTCTCAAGTTCTTTCGAGGTAGATGCGAAGTATCAAATCCCCAAAATTAGGATTGTTTAAAGATAATACCGTCATCTATATAGCGGAAACTGAGGTTATAGGGTACAGCTAAACGATATTCTTTCCTTCGGATTAGATCAGCTATAAATTCAACCTCATAAGAGTGAAGGAATAGGTCAGCAAGTCGAGGAGTACAATTTGTTCCCTTTGGAATGCCGACCGTTTGTTGAAAAAAAACGCGTCCACCACAATGGACAAACATGTTGTCGATTGAAAACATGCGTCTAGATGAATTGTCAATGGAGAAAGTACTGCTCCCAATCAAATACTTTCCTTTTTATAATTACTTAAGTTGAATGTTTTAATTTAGTTTATTGGTATATATTTACATATACATTGCGTTTTTGCAGACAATTTATATATTTGAAGACAATTGATGTATATCCAGACATATTGTGCATTTCCAGACAATGTGTTCAGTTAAAGACGAAAACCTTTCTTATCAATCGAGTTTTCTACTAAATCAATACGAACACAATAGCTGAGAGCACTGTATTTACTAATATGGGATATCAAATGAATCCTGATTCGAATGAAATTTGTGTCTCTGGTGCAACGGACAAATTTACCCTTCCAGGGCATTTAACATCATTCCCAGGTTCACATTGCTAGTGCTTTTGATTTTGTGTTAATTCTTGTTTTAATTATTTTCAGTTTTACTTGTTAAATACTTGAGTCGGTTCGCTATATTGTGTGTGTATGTAGATTGTCTTTTGTTTCATGTTATCACGTGCAGGCCATGTTCTTGAAATTTTCGGTATTTCTCATTGATGCATGGTAGTTAAAAAGGACAGGGATGAAAACTACACAAAGGAAATACACACACAGACAATATGAAACTACCAAACTAACATTCATATAGAAATAAGCGTACATACGCAACTCGGAATGAAACTGGAAATATAAACCAGATACATCGAGTAAGCAATTTTTTGCATTTCTAGTAACACCAGTAAAGTTTCTCACAAAGAAGAAAATTATGACATGGTGAACAGATTGGTTCCAATGGCGCAGATGAAGAAATAATACATACATTACTGTTTTATTTTTTTGTAAATCAACAAATTGCTAGCCTCTGGCTTTTTTAAGTGTTATCAAGGGAACCAAGGTTATAGCGGTAATCAAAAGAATGTAATCCAGGGACAAAGACCAGACGAGGAAAACAGACATACACAACAAAGAACATAAAGTAACTAAAATCATATATACAAAATAACAAAACCAAATGAGCAATTCTGACTCCTCTAAATCTGGGAGCATGGACCAGGTGCACTGGTAGGGTAAGAGTCCTCTGCTTTTCTAGAAACACCCGCCGAGTTGCTCATACAAAGTCAAGTCCGGGGTAGACAAACGAGGAAAGGAAAACTATGACCCGTTGAACAAATCAGTTTTCATGGTGCAGATGGATACACCATAACGATCCACGAGTTCATGATGACTTCAATCTTGTAGCAACATAACCCTGTTCCAGAGGCCTATTTGTTCTGGCGCGATACAAAGGGTCTGCTAGTTTCGGCAAGCTCTGGCATAACGTATGAGTTGTGATATGAATACTCCATACGCAGGTGCCGAAGGGATGTTGCCACAGATGAAAGGAAAGTTGACAATTCTGAATGAAAAGTCATCAAGTTTGTCGTAAAGTTTGGTCAATAGTTTTCCTTTACCATCGATTTCTAAGTGTAGGTCAAGATATGAGACTGACTTCACAGTGTCTGTAGTATCCTTTATCTCAAGTTCTTTTGGGTAGATGCGATGTATCAAATCCCCGAAATTAGGACTGTTTAAAGATAATACGTCATCTATAAAGCGGAAACTGAAATTGAAGGATCTAGCCAAACAATATTCTTTCTTTCTGATCAGATCAGTTATAAAGTCAGCCTCTTAAGAGTGAAAGAATAGGTCAGCAAGCAAAGGAGCACAATTTGTTCCCATTGGAATGGCGACCGTTTGCTGAAAAACATGTCCACCACACTGGACAAACATGTTGTCGATTAAAAATTCCAGCATTTTGTAAACATCTCTGTATATTTGGAAGATGATTTGGAATTATTTTTACAAGTATGAGGAATCTCTACCACGAACTTTATATTTGTATCTAGGTGTACCATCTTTTTTTGGAAAAACAACGATGTATGTTTTTAAGTCGGGTTTTTAACTGAGTATGGGGAATATAACTATACAGTGTTGAAAAATCCTAGGTTTTAATGCTATTATATTCAGATAATAGTCTTGAACTGATTGTCTCCAAAAGATCTTTCGAATTTTTCAGGATCCACATTGAATTAATACCACTATTAACATGTAACAAGTGTTGTGGTAAGACTGCAGACCCTCTTTGACAGTTGTGAGTATAGAAGTTAAAAGTTTTGAAAGAGGTTTAGTGGTACATTTTGCAGATCCAGCTATGAAACGTTGTTTGTATTGATTCTTGTGGAGGTTAGGAATCCAGTACATGGGCGGTAAATCACAATCATCGTCCTTGGTATAGAGACCAAAAGAGGATAGCACAGATTTATGGTTTTCCACAATCTCTTCTTTGGTAGAGAAGCTAAATTTTCTATTCCTCAGTATGAATAAATAGAATTGAGCTCATGACACCTCCGTACGAAACTGGTACTCTTTTAAAATAACGACGGAAGGTGATAGATAATCTGGCAAACACAAAGATTCATGAAAAAATAGGAGCACTTACAACAATAGAACACTATTCAAGCCTGGATATTAAATATCCGATTTGATAGCCAAAAACTCAAATTTGCTGATGTAGTTTACGGTTCAAATGACGGCTATAGGTAAATAGTTGATGATACTTTTAGTATTCTGGTACGTTAGACGCGACTATTTCATACTTCAATTTATTAAACGATTTCTAATTCCGACGACGAGTATTACTCCATTCCGGAAATTCAAAAATTGATGTCGTCTGGTCACCATCCCTGAGTGATCTTTATTACTTTGAGGAGTCATTTAGACTTGATAAATTATTTTTTAAGAGCTAGAAATGTGAAAAAGATTTCCACTAAAACGATTGTGTGGTATATTTGAATCCCTTTGTCCGTCTGTCCGAATTTCGTTACAACTATCTCTCCTCACAATGGATGGTTTGATTTTAAATGAAGCATACATTGTTAGCAATTTTGAGTGCTTTCTGATATAAATCCTTTCGTGAGGATATGTCTAGCACGACAATGCGTGAAACCTCATGTTTAATGTCCAGAAATCCTCGAGCAACCAATCAATATAAATCGTTTAATTTCGCTTTAGTAATTTCTCGTCAGCATCCATCTTATCTTGTGCATAACTTCGCGTCCGGAAACCTGGTATCATGGTTTAAACGTTAGAAATCGTCAACTGACGAATTATAAATAATCAATAAAGATCTACAGTGAAAGATGAACAATTACTAGGAAATGGAATAAACCAACTCACAAATGTTCCATATGAATTCTTTTTTTTTTCAGTTGATTAAAGAAGAAAATGTTATCCCTGAGTAATGTTGCAACCAATAGTCATCTTCGAAGATACTGGAAATTTAATTATGTTGAAAATAGTAAGGACCTGTCTAGAGAGACAGTTCGAAACATGTCGTAAATAGCAGATAATTATAAGTTACGTGGACAAATAAACAAGTCTACATCATGAATTAAATGATACGTGTTATAATATTTTCTTGATATATTCAATTCCCTTATTAAGTATCAGTCTTTAAGAAAATCAGACTTGAGGTGATTCATGTATGCCGAAAACCCACTAAATTCACTTTTATTTCTAAATCAGAAACACCTACAGACCACATTACCACTCACAGTTCGTCATTTGGTTGTTGCATTCGATATGTAGATTGTGTACAACATTGGTCCTTTGCAAGAGTTATCGTTCTTGATTTGGCTTGATTTGGTTGGTTAAAGTGGGGAATTAATGTATAATTTAAACAAAACCACAGATAGGAATACAGGAGAGACTATTGTGAAATTATAACATATTGAGACAAAAATGGCGCTTAGGCAGTGTCCAAATTTTTTTTATGGATTAGTAGTTTTTCTCCTTCCTTTTTATTAAACCACACAAAGAATAAGCAATGATGAAAGTATAGACGAGGGAACATTTGTGGAAAACAAAACGCTGCCAATACCAAAAATGACATCGCGGATGAATCATAACACATCTCCTATTTATGTATATCATAAACTTCTGTAAAGAATAGTATTCACTAGAATAGATACTACCTTATCTTATTCATTTAGCCTCTAACGACTTGTTGCTAAATGAGAAAAAAATCTAAATTGATTTTTTTACAGCAATATTCAGCAATTATTTTCGACAAAAAGAAAACAACATTTTAGTTTACAAACCATAAACAGACGTAAAATTCCACATTTTTTAATATAAAATGACAAACCATAAACAGCTACAAATCAATAGCTAATAATCCCCATAAAAGCCCTTGAGTGTTATATATATATATTGTTTTAGACATGAATGTCAATTTTGCTTCAAAGGAATACAAAAACAAAATAGATAAATGGCCATTGGCCCAGGGATATTTTCCAAACAATGTTAATCAAAGCAGACCCCATTTGGTCATTAACAGCTTGCCAAGTAGTAAAATAAGATACTGAAATTAAAGTAAAGTATCGCACTGTACTCGAGAAGAAAACGGCTCTTTGTCCTTAGTTTTGAATTTTATTCTAAACAACATTGACCACCTGCTTCAACAAACTAAAAATGTTGTCAACATTTATTATCATACTGTGGCCTTTAATGGTTTAGAGGAATATTCAATTTGTCGAAGTATTTGGCCGAAATCTGGAACGAAAATGTAATGAAATCGACTGTTTTCCCAATTTTCAGGAATTCAGACATTTTGACTCCATTTTGCAATGAGGGTACCATGATATTTTTTATAATCTGCAAAAAAAGTTTATTAACAACATATAATACTTTCTACAAAATACTATGCATGATTAATACGTCTCCCGAAGATAGAAAAAAAATCCTTTCAAATGGGGACGCAGCTGTTGATCAGATATTTGCAGAATAAGGACTCGAGCTTGTTTTCTTGAAGGATTTCAAATAAACTTTTAGGAAGCAACAACCACAAAAAATTATGAAAATATGTAAAGACATAAACAACAAGGGCCATAACTTCTACAGAAAAACGAATCAGATTCTCATAATAATTTGAAAAATGCAACATGGTATAGAATGACCTAGTACAAAATTATTTTGCTTTATATAATATGGCAAGTTGCAAGAGTAATGATTTATACATTTCTGGCTGGCTTTTGATACAAATTTGCAATCTAGAAGATCATTTCCAACAGTGTCAATTACAGTAAGTGAAACTACAGTTTGAAGTCAATGACTCTTTTTAAACTGGGTCTTTGAAACTATATTAAGAATTTGCTTTCAGATGACCATAAAAATTGTTCTAAAACTGCTAAAAATAGCAATTCGGGGAATACATTTTAAGAATACAATGTGAAAACAAGTACTATTCTGGTTATTAATTGAAAAAAAAAAACGGTTTTATCCTTTCATGCACAATACGAAAACAATAGTCTACAAACTTAATTGAAAATTTAATATTGAAAACAAATGAAGTCTATAACAACAGTCACATTTATCTAGTTGATTGTAGGATGTTTATCGGAAGCAGACAACGCAGACTGAAATATTTGACACTTGTACACTAAATGCCTGATCTTCATGCTTAAAATAACAGTATATACTAATTGAAATAATATATAGCTAGGACGAGAAATGTTCATGTGAGGAACGACAATTCAACTGTGTACACGCCAACTTAGTCATAGTAATAAATCTTATATTTATATTGTTATTGCAATTATACAAAACTTAAAATATCGCTTTTTTCACGTTTATACTAATAGGATAATTAATTGGAAAGAGCGAATAACCAAAATATGATCACAAGTGCCAAAGAACGCCTAGATATAACGAGTGCGCGGAACAAGTTCCGCGCACGAGTTAAATTTATATGCGTTCTCGGCACAAGTGCATTTTTATTCACGATAACCAATTGATTATCCTACTTACTGTATAGATTTCCTCCACTATTTAGCACTATTTTCAAAATGAATTTCATATTTGTGAACGGTGGATTGATATTCATGTTGTGAAGTTTTGGCGGGAGAAAGTACGAGAGTGAAAGGGAGGGGATAATATAGGATTTATATTATTATGCTGTCTCTTATACATGATAACAACGAAGACTAAACATAATCCTGACTTAAAAAAATAAACTTAACTATCTTTGCTCCAGAAAGAATCTGTGTACAGAACACTGGCGCGACAATAAATGATCAATATGAAATGTATACTCAATAGGCTGAGTATATTGGTATATTGTCACTTAGGAAGAGGAAGTTTAAAATGTCAAACTGGTCGCATTTTTCATAAGGTTTCAAACGTCCTTTATGTAAAGTTTGAAGCAGACGAAGATGCATTAGTATAGTTGTCTCTTTAAATTCAATTTAGTTGTTAGTAATCTTTGAAATAAGGATATTCAGAGATAATACATCATCTATATAACGGAAAATGGAGTTAAAGAACACAGCTACTCGCGCCTCTTATTTCTATAGTAGCTCCATACGAGTATAGAAACAGATTGACCAAGAATGGTAAAATGATAGCTCCATATGAGTATAGAAACAGATTGACCAAGAATGGTAAAATGTTAGCTCCATACGAGTATAGAAACTGATTGACCAAGAATGGTAAAATGTTAGCTCCATACGAGTATAGAAACTGATTGACCAAGAATGGTAAAATGTTAGCTCCATACGAGTATAGAAACTGATTGACCAAGAATGGTAAAATGTTAGCTCCATACGAGTATAGAAACAGATTGACCAAGAATGGTAAAATGTTAGCGCCATACGAGTATAGAAACAGATTGACCAAGAATGGTGCACAATTTGTTCTATTTATATTTCAATAGTCTTCTGAAAAAAAACTTTAACAATACATATAGAAGTGTGGAGGCGAATTTCTTAAATAGAGATTGGCAACAAAATACCAAAGCATCAACAGAATAAAAATATATCAAAATACAACTACATAGAGAATAAATTAAAAGACCGGAAATTAGTTTAAGCTCACTCCTCTTTTTTGTCGTTTTGGACCCTTGAAATACTACCTGTCCTGTGACCTAATGACTAAATTAATATTATATTGTTAGCTTGACCAACGCACTTAATCGAACTGATGATTCCTAGTGCATGATGTAACTAAAACCGGTATTGCTAACATTTTCTACATTACATAATGGACATGTGTAATTACGACTTATTATTTCATAAGGTTACATCAGAAAAATAAGAACATAAACTATAAACCTGGTGTTATTTTACGAATATTTATAAGTGTATGGCGTGTCTAAGTCAAGAGTGCACTCCCAGAAGATCGTCCTAATACACAGAACCTGCAGCGTTCAAGCAATAACCCAACCAAACATTGGAATCAGCAATTACACACGTATCTTCAGTTATATAGGCGTTTACAGAACAGATAGGAAATTCAATCAAGAAGTAGACGGCCATTGCATTTTACATCAAATTAATATGGTAAAAAGATAAAATTCCTTTATGCTGATCTTAAATTGCTTGCGACTAGAATTTAGATGTCTGTAGACAAAATCTTTTTTATATGTACCCAAATACCATTACAGAATAGAAGTTGATAAATCGAAACTAATAAGCCACAACTCAGGTTGAACAACATACAATGCATTAACGTTTTATTTATATTATCTGTAAAGAATTCGACATACGTGTTAGTTACTTCAAGAAGTTACATGTACAATGTGTAAAGATTTTCACCTACAAACTAATCGCAGTTTTAATTAAACTCAGTTCTGGAGCTACCTATGAAGCGTTTAGCATGACAGGTGTGGAATGAAATAAGGTTGAATAGTTCAGAACAATTTATGCAATCAGTAGTTCAATATTTTGCCAAATCGGGTGTTGTAGTTAAGAGTTCCCATCAAATATGGTAGTTTAAGCACAGTCTATCAGTCACCATAACGATTTTTGTGATTACCAGTGGCTTATTTTTCTATCAATGATCTGTTCTTTATCATATCAGCTGTTCATCAGATCAGAATCTTCAGTAGTACGGATATTGGATATGATCTCAAAGCTATTATCTCAGGAAATATACTGTCATTAAAAGGGGTAAGCTTGTTTCGATATTTGTATGTACAGTTAATATATGGTGTAAGTATTAATAATTTGATTTTTTTTCTTGCTATGGGATTTGATATACACATTAAAAATGTAAAAGAATGGGAGGAAATATTTAAAGGCCCTCTTATACTATTAGTAATTGAACGAACGAATTGCTAACGAATTGAAAAATAGCAAAATCAACTGTCAATTACCTGTCTGATGAAGACTTGATATTTTGAACGAATATATAACGAACAATGTGCATTCAGAACGATTTTAAACGAATGAAGGACGAACATGAAAGCGAGTACTGAACGGACTCAAACGTACCTATTTTGCCTTTCGTAAACGATCTAAACGCATTAAAACGCATAGATAACGAACAGAACGTACGCTAGCGAAAGCATGACGCAACTTATCAAATTTTGAAATGCAATGCATAAAAACACAATATGTTATTTTGAAAAATGAAGCAATATAAAATAAAAAAATACATTTTTATGACATTGTGAATAACGTAAAGAAAAACGCAGGATCTTCACTCATGTATGTCGCCCTAATGGATATCTTTAAAAACGACTTCATGTTTATCTATTATACTGTATTGCCTTATATTTAAATTGATGACTTGTGTCGTTGCATAAAAGAATATCTTAGCCTTCTTGTATAAACTCGATAGCGGGAGTTTTCATTGATACTCAGACTTCTCTCTCGTCAAGAATGTTGTGGTTATAACTCTTCCATATATGACACTGACTTAGAACATTGTATAAAACTAGTATGAAGATTATAGGCATCATATGGCTCCTCTCAGAAAAAGGTCATGGTGTGTCATTTAAATTTGCACAGGCACTGAATGAAATAGCATAGGATTGCTTTCTTTGTTCTCGAGCTATAATTAAACTTTCCAACATAATCACGTGGGATGATATTGCTAAAGTAATATATTTGGCTTTTATGTATTGCTCACCTTTGCTTATTTGAAAATATTTTAAATGATTCGACGTAGCGTACGGTGTTGGTGTCATATTTGATAACGTCGAAATCGGCAAAATTTCGACGTCTTTTTTTTGTGTTGCGACGTACATTGTTCTATAATTGTTACATGTAAAAAGAAGTGTGCTTATTTAATTTTTTAAATAAAATAACACATTTAAAATGTTTTATTATTTAATTATCCGATACGATATTAATTTTTCATACGTTTTGGTCAATTGAAATGATCGGATTACATCCTGATATGGTAAATAGTTTGGCATCAACCATTTAAAAATGATTTGAAGAAAATTTTATCCTATGAGAAAAATGTTAGGAATTATGAAAACAAATTTCGTAATTCGCTAAAAAAAAGTAAAACACCCTCACTTAAACAGAAAGCCAACAAACACGCCTACAAGCAAAAAAGTCAGTAACACCCCCCCCCCCCCCCAACTAATCAAATTGTGGAAGCGTATAAAGTGAATTTATTTCTTTCCTATTTTGTTTTATATCTCTAATGTAGATGTAATGTGATATTTCCGAATACATGTACTCGTTTGGGAATTCTAAGGTCTGTTGCTCAACATAAAACACTGCTAATCGTTTCGAGAAAACAAAACCTTGGCAAGGCTCACTCTTCGAGAAAATTTGAGAGCGAAATCTCCTGTTTTTATTATACGACGAAACAAAACTTGCTCGTATAATGTTATGGCGCAGTCTCGTGGTCGGCGGCGACATCGTTGTTGGCGTCGTGGTCTGGGGACACTTCGTTTCCGGGCGATAACTTTAGTTGTGGTTGACGAATTGTTCTTAAAGTTGGTATGATTTTACCAACAACTAAGAAGATTCCTATTTAATTTGGACTTTGTTGCCCCTGATGCTTTAGAAAAAAGGACCAAATAGGCTGATTGATTGATTGATTGATTGATTGTTGGGATTAAACGCCCGAGCAGCAATATTTCAGCTATATTCAGACGATGAACATACGAAGGAAGATAAAATGAACATGAAATGATGCTGAAATGAAAAAAAAGGATGGGACACAAGGATAATGGGGTCGACAAATTTTGATTGCCACTGGAAATAGGGAGAGGTGGGTAAGGTTGGGCAATTTAGCCTTCTGTGGCGGAGCCCTATGGTTCCTACTCCGGGAGAATACCACAGCAGGGTTCTTTAACGTGCGAGGAACGTGGCATCTTTCCGAACACGATGCACCACTATGGTTTGCGGTCAGGTTTTCCGTACTATAGCCTGAAAACCCCAGCATGTAACACGCCAGGGGTACCCCATTCCACCACCTGGGGCACACATCCCAGTTGCTGTGTGGGCAGAGCGCCTTAGCCCCCGGCTAGGGTTCTGAGCACTATTTAATGGCCTTTTACGACAAGCTTAGCGCTGCTGCAGGCCTATTTTTTAACACCCGGACCTGCACGGGGTGGGGACCAAATAGGGTTAAACTACGTGTTTTGTTAAAACCCATGTAGATTGTTTTTTTTTTCGATTTTAATTATTCTATTTTTAATGTGTTCTTTATTTAATTCGGGTAAATTTCTGGTCCCATTTGAAAAAAAATAATTCAAAAAAATATTTTTTGCAATATTTGTACAGCTTATTATATCTTATAGCTAAAATAATTGTCAAGAGGTACAATGTAATTAAGACGATCATCTAATACGTTGATTTAACAATATTTCATTGGGGTTATGTAAAAAATTCTAAATATAGTTAATAAAAGTCCCGATTAAAAAAAACTGTTCGCATAACTAAAAAAAAATGTCTAACATTTTGTCTTTAAATCGATTTCTTTCCGTTTTTACAATGTCCACATCAAAGGGGAGACATTTGTGATATCGTAATACGCTTTGATCTCATCATAAAGTCATGAAAAATATGACATCATGGGCAGCGCAAACTGCTCTTTCCAAAAAAGTTTGTTTAATCAAAATACGCAAAGAAACAACTTAGATATATTGGTGAAATGGGAAGCAAGCATTTCTTGATGTTATCCGTCCACATATGAAAATGGACGTTCTTGTGATCGAATAGTGCTTTCCCTCCACAATTTATGGCATCTTGCAAAGATTTATGATTATAATCCTAAAACAACAACCATTTTCGAACATTTTAATATCTATATTGCCTTTGATAACTCAACATTCTAATAGCAACATTTAAGTTTTCGTAACCAGCCCCGTTTCAGTCGAATGTGTCACCAACAACGTACGGAACGTCTAAGAAGAAACCTGGCTTTACTAAACAAGGAACCTATTTTGTTTTGTTAAATATTTTGTTTTATTTAAAATTCTGTGTTTACTTTCGAAGAATAAGATAAAATTCCAAATATACAAAAAAATGAAAAGCAACTTGTATCAAAATTTGTAAAAGAAGGACCACATAGTGTTATGGAATTGAAGTTAAAATACAGGAATTAATTCGTGTATATACAATGCTTTTCTGAAAACATAGGCCGAGATGCTTATAAAAAGTCAAGTCCAAGGTAGATGAAAGAGGAAAGGAAAACATTGACTCGTTGAACAAATCTGTTTTCATGGTGCTGATGGATACATGGATGAACTTTTTGTAGTGATGACTTCAATCTTGTAATTTGCCCTATATTGCCAAACTCTTTAATTTATTTAAAACATTGTTTTCTCGAGATGTAAATAAACTGTCTTTTGTGTAGCATTTTTAAGGAAGTCTTTTTATTGTTATACAAAAGAAAATTTGATGCCTTAAAACAAAAGCTTTCCTCCTTGTATGCTTTAAGGGTTGTGTTCTTTCATGTATGTTGTCTTTCTTTCTCCTTTAGTGGCATTTTAGTTGATTGCTATTTCATTTGAATTAAACTTATTTTAAGTTCTTTATTTAAACCGTTGAAAGTACAATAAAACCAGCCGTGAGTTGGTTTCTTGAGTTTACTTATTTATCTCTATATTTGTTTATATTATTTTGGGTCGTCGTTTTGCATCCTGTTTTTTTCTTCAGTAAATGAGCGTAAAGTTGTTCTATAGGAAAAGATACAATTAATCGATAAATAAAAAATGTGCCCTGTTTACAGTAACAACATACTGAAGGTTTTTTCGTAATGGTTTTGTTAATTCTAGTTAAGTAGCACTCCAAATAAGAATCATGGAAAATATGATTCGTGCTTGGAAAGCCTTCATAATTTATTTTTTTAACATTTTGTTTAAAATTTCATAGTTAACAGAAAGTAACATGTGGCTTTCATACAACCCTTGTTCATAGGAGATAAAATTATATAGAATGTACTGTAGAATTCAAAATTAAGGAAGATAACTCTGTAAATGACACTAAAATATAAAAGAAACTACTGGATTTTCCAAGTGAATTATCTCCAAATAGCAGACAGAATGGAACAAATAATTATACATTTCATCATAAAGACCTTTATACAACCTAATAACCAAGAAAATATGTATCCTTTTATGAGGTGTATCACATTTTACAGGGTTTGTATGATTCTTACAAAGACTGCAACTTAAATAGACAGTAAATTCTGAGCCACTTAAGGACTTATGGTAGATATCAGATCTTTCTACTTACTGGTTTTGGGAATACAAGTTTCTAACACTTAATTGCAATGTTTAATGTCATCTCGGTAGGTGGCAACCTTTGGTTTTCTGTGATAATGGGCGTGAACTATGCATCTTTTGGTAAAAATATATTAGTTTTGGGTAAAAACATTTTTCTCGACAAAAATTCATAGTCCCCAGAAAATTAAATGGCCTTATCAGATGCAGGTTTGCTTCAATTGACATGAAAATACATTTAAGATGTAAAACTTAGTTTTGAACATTTCTTTGACGTGTTCAATTGTTCGAGAATAAATATTTATATTTCATATATGATATTCCCATTGGTACCAACTGTGTCGTTGTTTGTTTAACTTGTTTTGGTACCAACTGTATCGTTGTTTGTTTAACTTGTTTTGGTACCAACTGTGTCGTCGTTTGTTTAACTTGTTTAGGTACCAACTGTGTCGTTGTTTGTTTTACTTGATTTGGTACCAACTGTGTCGTTGTTTGTTTTAAATTACTTGTTTTAGTCATTATGCAACACTTATGTTAAAATACTAAGATTCTCTCTTACATGCAAATCTTAAAAAAGTGATTTGGATTTCTGTGGTAAAATTGCAATTGTATTATATCAAGAGCCTGAGATTTCAGTTGCAAAAAACAATTGTTTCTATGGTTACCCTCATAAGGTTACTCTTTTCTATTTAAGTTTATGGCGACTAAAACAATGTTTGATCGCATTCTTTTTTTAATTTGAATAATTCATTTTAATCTTTCGTTAATTATTCCAGCGAAAATGCTTCGCAACTTATATATTTGTGTCTTAAAAACGCCCTGACTAGCTTTTTGCATTGAGTCAAAGGCGAATCTTATATATGTCTTTTTGTGTGTTCTTGGTTAGTTTTGATTGTAAATACCCGGAAATAGATTCTGTGTAAAATATTGGGCAAGTACATGGCTAAACTAATTTCCTTTACTAATTGTTGTACTTATCATCTGCATTGCTTTTTCAATAAAATTATTGCTATGATCTGATTTTGTTTTGTTACTTTTTTTTAATGGAGCTTTGAGTAATTATATACATGTGCAAGAGTTAAATGTCCTTTTCGAGCGGCGAGTTTAGACTATATTACATTTGCTTTTGTTACATTGTATATATGATTTTAGTTACTTTATGTTCTTTGTTGTGTATGTCTGTTTTCCATGTCTAGTCTTTGTCCCTGGATTACATTCTTTTGATTACCGCTATAACCTTGGTTCCCTAAAATACCCTTCCTACGGATAAGACTTTACTGAGATCTGAGTCAAGAGATTTGGTATACTTATGAACAGGAGATAAAGGGAGATAAAGCGCCATTTCTTTCATCTTGTTCCAAATATTTCGTCATAGTTTTGAAATACGTAAATGTTCTGGGCACCTGCTTGACATTAAACGAATTTGTGGTAATAGAAATAAAATCTATATTAAGAATGAGTGGTCATTAAAATGCCGATCACCAAACAATTTGAAAAAGTTTTTTATATAGTAAAAGGACACACGTTGAAAAAAAACGACTTCATTTTTCGTATTAAAATGTCAATTTTATAGAAAACAAAACCGAAAATTGACAAAATAAATCCGCTAACAAAATGTCGAATGATTAGATCATTTCAGTAATTATTTAAAAATATATAAGCATTTGCATTTTATTTTTTAAAGAAATAAACGTAAGAGGTGTGTTTTATCGTTGTCGAACAAGTATGCTTACGTTACACTTGTAGCACTATTTCAAGTTTGCCTGAACACGACATCGTTATGTGATCAGCAGGGTCAGTTCAATATGTAACAATTATCATTGTCTGTTCTTAAACTATGTAAACGTACAATCCACTGTACAAAAATAATGAATTTTCTTGTGATTTCTGGAGGTAAAATAAAGAGTTCAAAGTGTGAAAATAATTCACCAAAGAGTGATATATGATGCCGTTCTGTTGGTTTGTTTGTTTGTTTGTTGGGATGTAACGTCCTAAGGTCCGAGCAGCAATATTTCAGCTATATTCAGAAGATGAACATGACATTGATGATAAAATGAACATGAAATGATGATGAAATGAAAAAGGGATGGGACACAAGGACAACAGGGTCGACAAATTTTGATTGCCACACTGAAAATAGGGAGAGGTAGGTAGGGTCGGGCAGTTTAGCCTCCTGTGGCGGAGCCCTATGGTTCCTACTCCGGGAGAATACCACAGTAGGGTTCTTTAACGTGCGAGAAACGGTGCACCACTATGGTTTGCGGTCAGGTTTTCCGTATTATAACCTGAAAACCCCATTCCAACACCTCGGGCACACATCCCAGTTGCTCTGTGGGCAGAGCGCCTTATCCCCCGGCTAGGGTTCTGAGCACTATTTAGTCGCCTTTTACGACAAGCTTAGCGCTGCTGCAGGCCTATTCTTTTAACACCCGCACCTGCAATGGGCCCGTTCTGTTGGCAACGTGTATTCTAATATCACTTTTTTCTTTTCACCCAAAATAATTTTACATTTCTGAAATATAACCGATATCGTGTGTAACCAACAACTAGTGAAAATTATTTAGTTTAGTGCATATCGTCAAAATGCCGAAGCGTTTAAAAATATGACGTCAAACGGCATTTCACGAAAACAAAGATAAGTCTGTGTGTGATAAATCGAAGTGGAATTCAAAACTATTGTTTGCCCATGATTTACATACATACACACGTGAATTTTGAAACGATAGTTTATAGCAGATTTGTAAAGATTTAGTGTTACCAAATATAGACATTTCAGATTAGATTGAGGCATTAATAATATCATATAGCAAATTTTGTCAAAAAAAAAAGACCTGCAATAGTTTTGTTTTTCTTCTGTCCCTAGGTACTGTATATATAATTTATTAAGTTCTAACATACTGTATCACATCCACGCAGTATGATAAATTTGGTGATATTCTGTTTTTACAAAAAATGATTTATCCAACATAAAATAATAATTATTTTTTAATACATTTGGTGTCACAAGTACACCAAATGTATTAAGAAAATAATTACCATTTTTGCCACACGTCATATGACGTAGGACTTTGTTTTTAATTCTTAGGCATTTATAACTGCCATTTTATAGCAAAAGAATAAAACAAATTATATAAATTAAAATTGATTGAATTATTGATGAGTGTTTTCGTTGATTGGTTAATAATTTTGGTATTGTTTGCAGAGAAGCAGTTATCACAAACTTTTAAGTCTTCTGTATGATTTTATCGTGAATTTAATCCACGATTCCCCACATTCGAGAGGAAAACTCTTTATGTTGACCACCAAGGCAGTTCTGTTAGACCTAAGAAATCGCAGAATTTTAAAATAAATTCATTACGATGAGAAATATATAATAGTGTTTCGAAAAAATGACGCAATGAAATGATTTTGGTTGGTTATAGGGAAATGAAAAAGATTGGGGAATTACAGTACATTTCAATCAATTTCTACATGATTTAATTTTAAGTAACTAACCTAAATCTTCAATTCAAGGTACATATTAATTGTTCTTGAGTTGTATTTAATGTATGTATCACTGTTAATTTCAGGCATGGCATGCCTGATTGACTTGTACTAAATTAGGATCAAACGTTAAAAAGTACAGACTACATTTTACCCTAGTTCTTCTTCATTAATATTATATCAAAATGGTGTGGCTATCATAACTGACATTTCGGTTATATAATGAAAACTCAATCAAGAAGATAACGTTATAAAAATGCACTAAATAAGGAAATTATTCCGAATTACGTTCACCGTCATGAGTTGTACTTTCTGAAAGATTTACGTAACTAATATTTTCTTTTAATCTAAAATATATGTGTATAATGTAAATTACCCTCTTAATGTCATACAGGTTTACAATATCTGGAATTTATCATCCGTTCGAATGGTTTAGGCTATGCGTTTTCACAAACGGAAAACATAAATCTTGTACATAACACGTAGCTATTCCAAGCAACTTGATTAACACCGTATCAGTAAAAAATAATTTACGATCGTAAATCAGTAATTTAAATCAGATTATTCTCAACCAGTTAAGCAGCAATTATTGCAGTAACGTCTCAGCTGTTTTCTAATATTGATTCAGTATTTTTGTATTCCTAAAATGTCCCTTAAGGGAAACTCATATGTCAGAAAATATAATTTATATTTTATAAGCTGATCTAGTCAAGCCTTGAAAGAAAATGTGATTTTTCATATTTCCATAATCGCTTTGTTAGAGAAAGAACATAATGATGTCAATAGATAGTTTAACATCAATGCATTTATTATAACGTACAATCCCAATATTTTCAGTTCTTTTTTTTAATTATATAATTGGCATACATACCATAGGCAAAAAAGTATATAATTGTTCTTTACAGAATACCTGTGTCTCATACAGTTTCGGGATAAGTTATTTTGCTTTTAATTCAGTCATCTCGGGTAATAATGATATTGTCTAACATCAACCATACTCATACACCTTTTCTTGATTTAGATAAAACATTAGAAAATGACAGCCTTCATACACAAATTTATAACAAAAATTTAGATTTTCTTGTTGTAAGTTTTCCATTCCTAGATGGTGATATTCCTGAAACACCTTTCTATGATATTTACATTTCATAACTGGCCTATTTTGCTCGTAGTTGTAATTGAGTGACAGATTTTAACGTACGTATCAGATTCCTTACAGAAAAAAACTTTTGCAACAGAGATACCGATTTGATACACAAATATAATAACACGTCCCGGTTCTTAATTAAAAAATGGTGCTGCTCACTCAATTTTTTATGGAAATATAGTCTCCAAAGCCCATTTATTTAAAAAAAAATAATATCTGATGGATTTATCAACTGCCTTTAATATATTTAATCGTATAGAATACGATTTTGAAACCAATCATTGTTTATTCTCTAAACCTTGATATTCGACATCTTATTGTAACTAAGTCATTCTTTTTCTAGTTTTGCACTACATCAAATCTTACCTATTTAGTACTTGACGTTACTACTCCAAATCTTACCTATTTAGTACTTGACGTTACTACTCCAAATCTGACCTATTTAGTACTTGACGTTACTACTCCAAATCTAGTCCACTTGTATTGTAGTAATGCTGTTAATTTTGTATGTTAAGGTATGCCATGAAGGGGATTCGGATATATTACTGAGTGAATATTATGGTATGTTTATTTGGTGTTTCAGTTATATTTATTTCTTATATAAAAGGGGGATGGTTATGGTCTTAGAAAACCAGTTTACACACACAGTAGACATGCATTTGTCCACAGTCAGGTTAGGAGATATTTGTCATTATAGTGTTTTCTTGTCGTTATTTTTTAGTTTATTTTGAAAAAAGTGTCATCATTATGTTACCGTGGATTTTATTTCTTTTTTGTCGGGCCTCTCAGAGCTTACTGAAAGATGTGTTTACACTTTTTGAAGACCTTTTGGTGATTTCTGTAAGTATTTACTATTTTTATAAAGGGTATATGATTTTGATTGGTGCATTTTCACCCTATCTGTTCTTTATTCTATTGAGTTATAGACTAATTGCTGGAGCCATGAAACGACTTGAATCATTATTCATGTTTTTTTGTTTCTTTTAAATACAACGTATACTTAAACGAGCCCTAACGTTATCTCCATCTCAAACTTTATCTCATAGAGCACTACTTCATATTATTGTGTTATTCAATATTTTTATATACATTAATTTGTGATATATACTGTAATCTGATTGATGAAAATAATTTTGTTAAATCTCAATGGATAAAAAATATTCAGTTAAATTCAGAGCTACTTTTCTCATGATTAAAGATAAAAATATGTTTTTAAATTAATTTATAAGAATTGGCAATAATAAAAATTTTGTTTATTGAATAATAACATAAATTTTCCATGCGCATCCACTTCGCGCAATAAACAATATGCATATGGAAAATTTATGTTATTTTTCAATAGATAACATTTTTATTATTGCCCATTCTTAAATCTTATTGACAATATGAAATAATAAATACAAGACAACTCATTGGTGTATGTTAACGTATGATCTCTTGCAGCGTGTTATGTTTTTATGTTGACTAATGATTTAACTCTTAGCTGTATGTGTCCAGTGATCCTTTCATTACTCCCATTATAATCTCCTTTTCAGACGTTAGGAAAACTTGGTAATATTTAATTTGTGGTTGCTTGTTCTTCTGTGTATGACATGTGCCAAACTAATGGCACTGACTTCTATCGCTACAATTACCGAATCAGTTGTAATATAAAAATTCTTCTACTGTCCGTGTTGTCCGGCCTTTGCCTAGGCTTTGTTGCATTAAAGTGTATGATACCGATACTGTGGTACAACCACGTTATGACATAGGTTCCTTCTGTGTTTAAATTAATCTTATTTCTCAACTCATTTTATACCAAAGAAGTCGTTAAAATTTTAAATTATCGGAAATCACTGCGGGTAATAGACCATATATTAATCTTTCGTTAGAAATCAGAAAAGAAGAAAACAAAGGGTTAGCAAGTATGAAAAGTATAGGAAGAGCATTTTGAATTCGTGAAGAGCCTTCACAAGACAACTTACGTCTCGACTAAAGTATGAAAATTTTTTTTCTAAAACTTCAGTACACAATTTGAGTCTAGAATGACAGTAGGTACTAATTAAGTTCATAACTCACCATTTAAAACAGTTGGTAATAAAAAGTAGTACGTAAACATTTGCAATAAAAAAAAGACTTTGACTTTATGATTCTATTCTATACTGTACAAAGGATAATTTCCTTGTGTTGATCAGATTCTTTTCGGATTCAGTTGCAGTGTAACGGTCGCCGTACGCAAAGCAGGATATGATGTGCCACGGGGTAATCAGAAACGGTAAACACATGAACTTGTAAATAGTCCAAAACATTTTCGCATAAAATTTGTCTTTTTTACATTTATACCGAGAGGTACCCCTACAAATTAAAGTAGCCTTAATTTGTTTCGTTTCTGATTCTTTTTTTTTCGACACAACTGTCTGTTGCCAATTTTATATGGTAATGTGAACAGAAACTATTCTAAGTGCAATCAAGACGTTTAGTAATTACTCTCTCGGTATTGGTAGTTATGTTTTCCTCGTCAAACGGTATTTAAGTAAGAATACCAAGTTAGTTGAATTAACTAAAGCATAAGGCCAAGGATAAATTTGATGTCATTGATATGATAACTCCTTTCAAGATGGCGTGCTGTAAAATGACTGGTTGTCATATATCCTAGAATTATATTCATGGGAAATACATCTTTCGAGTGTTCATTCTGTTCATTTTCTTTTATTACATTGAAAGTTCAAGAGGCCAACCATCGCTTCCTCTTGTATGATGTGTTTTGTTTCAATTTTTCGAGATATTTTACATATATTTTTGCAAGCGTTTGAAAGCGAAGCAATTTCATTTTGTTTAAAATTTGGTACTCATGTCCTCTGTTAAGTAAGGTTGGTGACTTTGTAGCAGTTATTCGAAATGTTGAAACATTACCAAAAAAGTTATATCAAATTAATCGAGTTGTCAGCACATTTTGATATTGAAAAGTGAAAAACATCATACAAATTCAACATTAGGGAAAATACATGCATAAAGCAGAACACTTGTTACACCTTTTAAGACCCCATGCAGCGGACCCGATAGCTGAGCTTCAAACATCTACAATACCTCTAACAAGAAAATTTGGGAACATTTACAAACTGTACTTTTTGTTTTGCTTACTTAAGTAAACAGCAGCTGAAGTAAACGTTGAACAGATATATCATGGAAGGAGGGTTATTTGCGAAAAATACCAGTCAAGGGGAAACAATTGATTCTCGAGACTGGTATTGTTTGCCAATACCCCTCCTTTTCTCCAATAAATATTGCTGCAATTAAGCCAAATGTCAATTTTAAAAAAGTGACCGATTATTCCGAAGTGGTCGGCATCATGAACTCGTGGATCGTTACGGTGTATCCATCTGCACCATGAAATCTGATTTGTTCAACGTGTCATAGTTTTCCGTTTCTCTTTCGTCTACCACGGACTTTACTTTTTTTATGAACGACTCGGCGGGTGTCTCTAGAAGAGCAGAGCACGCTTACCTTACCGGTGCACCTGGTCCATGCTCCAGTTTTTATTGTCCGAGATGATTCCGAGATGCTCATTTGCTTTTGTTACTTTGTATGTATGATTTAAGTTACTTTATGTTTTTTGTTGTGTATGTTTTCCATGTCTTTGTCCCTGGATTACAATCTTTTGATTACTGCTATAACCTTGGTTCCAATGACTACTCTTCCATGCTTTCAAGGTCTTTTGTGATTGTTTATGTTTGATTTGTGTTTTGATTCCATGACATTTCTAACGTTTGAAATCGTTTGCTGTTTTGGTGTCAGGGATATATCCTTGGCGTGACAATATTTCGTGAACTTCTTAGTATTTGATAACAACACATCTTACATAATGTCGTTAATACCGTCTTCCTTTGCGTTGCCATTTCTTTCTGCCACAAAGCCACCTTACAGCCGTGTTTTCTTCTGTGTAATTATTTAAGTTGATGAATATGTCATGATAAGAGAAACCCCAAAATTTCATGGTTTGTTGAAGTCGCATAGAAACTATCTCTTAACTAGAAAATGACATGCAATATATTGGCTCGGTTTAATAAAACGTCTTGAATTTAAAATGCTGAAAAGCCCGGGGATGTCCTAGAATTTTCCTTTCCTTTTCCTGTAGACTAATTGACGAACATTTGATTTGACGGTGTATTTTGGTAACATAGTTATTTTCTGATGTTCAATAAAAATTATAATTTTAAGAATACTGTAGAAACAACAACTATAGAGTAATTGTTATCCTTATGTTATGGATTTTCTTTTATTTGCAAATTATCGTTAAGAACACTGGTGTTTGATTGTATATTCTTTAAACACGAGTCTATTTCTCTTTTTTTTTCAAGATATGAAATCAGATGTTGCGACTTTAATATGTTAAATAGGCTTTGCATTTAAATTGGTAAATTTTATTAATATCGGTAAGAGTAGTATTTGTGTATTTTTAACCTCTTTAATAAAGTGACATCAAAGACTTCATTATATATACCATTTGTTTCTCCGCCAAACACTTTTTATGTAGGACAGAAAGTGACGATGGGTTGTCCAAAATTAAAAAAAAATGTTTCCGAACCGGAAAATAGGTCTAACGTTTGGGTTGTCGCTTTTATGGGCTAGCACAATAAAATCATATACGGCATGTCGGACAAGTGCAAAGGATGATCTGTTCGACGGATCGAAATAACTGACAAAGAAAGTAAAACCACAGTCAATCAATTTACAAACAGGTAACAGCGATACAAGAAGAAACTAATAAGGTGTTTCTAGAAAAGCAGAGGACGCTTACCTTACCGATACACCTGCTCCCAGTTTTTTTAGTGGAGTCCGAGTTGCTCATTTGCTTTTGTTACTTAGTATGTATGATTTTAGTTACTTTATGTTCTTTGTTGTGTATGTCTGTTTTCCATGTCTGGTCTTTGTCCCTGGATTACATTCTTTTGATTACCGCTATAACCTTGGTTCCCTTGATTACTCTTTAATAAATTTTACAGAACGTCAATTTTAAATTCTTAAAATGTCAATGTAGTAATATTTTCCAGGGACTAAAGTGCCAGTTTCTCTAAGAGTCAGGCAGTTGTTGAAACATGGTATGGAAACAACACCTGGCGTCGATTTCACAAAAAAGTTGAAAGTGTGAAATTGATCGTAAGGTATGACGTCACAATGCTATTTTAGTTTTTCTGGTAGTAGCATACTTGGAGTGCAGGAATCTGTAGGTTTAAATCCCAGCTTAGTCGTTTGAATGATTTAAGGATTGTAGTCGCAACTTTGCCTGTAGCAGTATAAAGATATCCATTAAGAAGACTAAACGCCAAGTTATCGTATGTAGTTTCAAAACAAGTGGATATTATTTGTTAAATTGACAAACAATGAGGAAATGTGCTTATTATTGGCCCTTGCTACAACCTCTGCATATGGTATTGTTAATTAATAATAATGTACAAAATGACATGTTGGCATTTTAGTGCAAAATTGAAATGGATTCAAAAATACATGATAGATTGGAAACATTTCATATACTTACATGGTCACAGATGTTCAGTGTTAGCTCCTTAGTGGTGGTCCTACTGACGTCAATTTGTAGGTTCAGACAGACATTATTTCTAGTGTCATTGCAAGAATGATAGAGAGAAACGCCATTCTCTGTTTTTACGTCCTTCCAATCTCAAGTTAAGTACCTTATTGATCAATGGCATCCCGCAAATATGACATAATATGAACGTTTCAAGATGGGAGCATTAATGGTTGTATTATGAAATGGGTCCGCTATACTGATATCCAGAAAAAGTATCAATACCCGGTTTGCACTTCATTTGGGAGTTCAATAGTAGTATATGTTCCATTGTGGCATTATTATTTTCGTGTATTGTTATAGATTCGATTGAGGAAGGAACCAGTCTCGGAAAACATTCACTAGCTTTGATGATCAAATACCAATCGAATCATTGCTTTTTCGAGATAAGTATGGGCAGAACAATCATCAGTATGATGGTATCCAAATGTTAACGGAAATGACGGATTTAATTTCATTTACCATACGAATGCCGGACAATTCGGCCTAAAGTCATTTCAGACCATAACAATTTTGAACGTTTATTAGGACAATTCAAAACGTATATCTGGAGGATTAAAACCGTATCGAAAGGTTATTAAGAGAATTTAACAGGGCTAACAAAATGAAAGGTGGTATGAATGTATGTTTCTTCGATGGGTTTTTAGAATTCATCTGTCCCATATTAAGCAAATGACTGTTAAAAGAGTAACTCCAACACTTTGAACAGCAAAAACCTTTACATTCAAATAACACAATAGTTAATAATAGTTAATGATGACGTTAAATTAATTCTATGGTATTGAAAAGCGCATTAACTGAAGCAAATTATGAAATTATAAACACTTTTTATCTCATTATTTCAAAAGATTTAACTTGGATTTTATCCAAAATGTCATAATAACAAACGGACGCATATATTCATGAATCTACTCAATTATTAGAGAGGAAGTTTAAATAAAAGATTTGGCTAAATGATTTATCCTCTTAAGATTTATCTAACAAACGTTTGCCTAAGAAATATAATTAAAGGAGTGTAGAGAAACATAGAAACATATCAACTTCCAGGTTGCGTCGTTCGTATTTTGAATATTTAATTGAACTAGTTATGAATATCAAATTTACATAATGAAAACTAAATGTAAACTTTTTTAACAACATAATTATTGTAGAAGCTTATAATTGATGTATGAACTGTTCATTTGAAGGTATGGCTTTTATGTAGGTCCAGTAGTTTTGAAATTTTAATTACGGCAAAGGAATGTAAATCAAATTGAAAAATTGCATTTTACAACTTTAATGATTATCAAAGAAAATTAACAGGTCTTTGTTAGAGAAGCAAACATTTTTTTTTCAAATCAGCATCACCAGAAACCGTCGTAGCAAGTCAATCACCTCCGTTTTATTAAATCAAACGTGACTTTCATGAAAATATATCAACGGATATAAACAAAACGTATCATTCACAGAAAGTTTTACTATTGTTACGCCATACTATTATTAATATCATTGAATTACACAGAAAATGGACATCGTTTTTAGATGTAAGTTTCAAATCTTAAACCGGAAACAGCTGAATGAATGACGACATAATTTGTCATGCAGGAAGTACAAAACGCATGCATGATACCTTTTGGGTCGAATGATAATTAAGGTAATAAAAGATTTAGCATTTGCCAAACTAATTGATAACGAAATTCATGCATTACAAAAATTATAAATGCATCATTTTGTACATTGCAAGTATGAAAATATATCACTCAGAGCCAAATAAGATGCTGAATCGCAATATCACATACGACATCAGAGTGCATTTTTTAACTACAACATGAAAATTTTGTCTCTTTTCCTTTAATTGTTTTAATTACACAAATAGATATAAAAGGAAATAGGGTTAAAAGTGTAATACAATAGATTCCTGTCACTTCTTTACCAACTCATATCTAAAAGTAAAGGATTCTGCTGACAAGAAAATATGTATACATATATGGTTTACATAAAAACTTATATGCGACCACAAAATGTCACTTTTGTTGCAATGTAAATATTACAACTTTAGGATAAACCCGATTTGATAGTGATCTTTAGCATAAAATTTAAAATATATTTAATGTCAACTCGAACCAAATCGGAAGCACAGAAATTGACAAATTATACCGACATAACAAAGGGGTATTAAAATAATCTATGCAGAAATATTGGAGATAGATACTAAATACTCGACCTAAAACACAAACTCGGCTGATTTTCATTTCAACACAATAAAAGATTATAAAAAAAACTCCCGCGGCATTTAATACGGTGACTTTACATACTTATTTTTGTCCGTTTATTTAAACGATGCATCCAAAAAATTCTACAGAATGAAGTGATTCATTTTAAATAATGTGGGGTTAAACAAAATTGTAGAAGGTAAATTTAAATATATTTATAGTAAAATCAAATCAATGACCTGCTCACTGCGGCCTCTGGTGTGTGGGTAGAACGAGTTTCTCTAATTGCTGTGACCCCTTTCAAGTTGTTGTGCTTATTTATCCATATGTGGTTTGTAATAAACAATTTTGCTTCTACCATGCGATTACGTTTGCCTCCATTTGACATTCGGCCTTCTCCTTTATCGCAATCCTTTAGAAAACGATAATAGCGCATCCTTTGTCAAAACTCACTTTATCAAAAATATTCACTAAATTTTAGTTCTCATTTATCTCATACTAAAAGGTAAATGAAGATTGCCATTGTAATGCTATTGTTGGATGATACCACGGTAGATTTTCTTAAGATAAAAAGTATATCACGAATGAGGCTCTTATACAATAATCGGTGATATTGTGAGTATTTTTTTTAATGCAGAAACAAATAACCATGATAAAAAGTATATTTAAAGGGGATGACAGTTGTATGTCAAATTAGACTTTACAATTGGTTCACTTAGATTGAACTACTACATATATTTTCCAAAAGGTCAATCCAGAATTGTTTTCTTAAGGAATCGACTTTTTTTTTAAATAAATGGGAAAAAATTGCAGCAATTTTAAGTTCATCTTCGGGGGAACTTTTGAAACAAAAATCAATGAAAAGTTCCATCTTGTTATTGTGATGCCAAAGAGCATTGTCACCCTGATGAATCGTGTTATATTATAGAAGAATGATATTCTTGGTTCCCTTTCATTAAGTAATAGAAATATTCTTGCCTTTCAAGGGTTTCTTTTCTATAATTGTATATAATTTCCAAGAATAAATACCATAGCATTGTCAAACCCTAGCGTTATAGATCCAATTAACTTCTTGTTTAACTAAAGGAGTGTGCTTGAAATCAGGAAGATTAATAAAATCTTTGTTACAAGTTTGATGTAATTTTGTTTTTTAAATTGACATTTTACCCTTGCATCAAAAGTGTAAAATACTATAAAAAATAGATATTTGCGGTGAACACGCTCCCAATCCCCCATGCGTCCATATTTACACGTAAGAAAATGTAATCCCATATACCCCAAAACGTGGACCTCTTGAATGATTTCTGTGTAATCAATTCCATCCCAGTTTTTATCGATACTAAGCATACACCAAACTTTAAAGGAAATCATTTAAAAAATTAAAGGCGATATGCAGGCCCAAACTCTAAATTACTACCATTTTATCTAAGCCCCTCCCCAAAACATGGTTCTCTTTTGACGGATTTCGTCACAATTTGTTGCAAGTGATATTATTGTATATTATGTGTTTTATTTGATTTTTTGATGTCTTAAATTTTTACCGTTTATAACCTGTACTTTACATTTCAATGTATCTAATGTTATAACCTCAGCCTTTGTCACAGACTTACGTAACTTACAATGCTATAGATATGGCAGAATCCAATGACTTGCAGAGAAAGTTATTTCAGCAAATCTCTTATGGAAAATGAAGCCATTGCTTTTCGTCATAAAATGTACCTTTAGGCTTGCACTTTTACACTGTTTACTAACGACACATGTAGCAGAGTGAAATTAAGAGCAAAGTAATATGAGTGAGATCTGTCAAAAACCTGGCATGCCCTTGGCACTAATGGCCGAATAAAAAGCTTTAAACCAGGAAATGTCAGTTTTATTTTAAAGCAGATAATTATAGCGATTTGTCACTGTATTTCATTCTCATAAGGTTTAGAAATTATACAGACTGGTATTCGCCTTGACTTAAACCTGATTAAGAAAGAAACCGTTTAACACAGTACCAAATTATTTGTACTAATAATCTCATCCACAGCGGTTACGGTAAAGTCTCTTGGGTAGGATTATGATGTCAACACGTTCAGGTCGTCGCTTGAAAAATCTACTGTAGTCGTCGCTATAATTTTGTACGCTCTAAAAAATTTAAGTTGCAATATATCAACCGATTTGTTGTAGACCTTTTACTTTCAGTAAGGGTGCACTATATAGTTACATTAAGGCGCACTGTTTCGCACACCAAGTTACCCCGGTCAAATTTTAACTTAAAATTAAAAGTTGAAATTTGGCGGATATATTGATTACATGTAGATAAGCATTTATACATAGACAGACGTAATATATGTTGTGGTAAACAGGTGTAATTTAAATTAAAAAATGGTATCCGGAATGTTTCAGTCCCCTGTCGTATTAGGTTCTCCCCTCAGCATCAGATTGCTGATTTTCAAAATACCTTATTTCGCACGAACGTTTGGTACTAAAATTGTGAGAGAATGAATCGAAAACGGTCTTATTATTTTTACCCTTTTTCCACCTACTCCATACATCCTTTCATCCTGTGGTAGTGTCTAAGTGCCTGATATTTTATAAAACATAGTATTTGGCTGTTAGTTTGGAAGGGGACCCCTCATTTGTACTAAAACTCAGTAATACTTTTGTTTAGTATGTTACCATGGGTACTGGATTTCATAAGAATAATCACTGAAGGTTACAGACCACCAATTCAACCAATGAGCATTTGGAACGTACGCAAAAATAGTCATACGCAGAAATTACCCCTGTTCCTCATAGTGCTGTGAAAAAAGTTCTCATCTCATTTAAAAAACAGTTTCTGCAAGGAAAAACATTTCTGTACATTTTATAGGTGCATTTTGCTTCTTGTGATGTGAAGCCTAATCTCCATAATGTTTTCTAAATATACCCCTATCTTGTGAAAACACTGGGATTTCCCATGCTATTTATAGACACTTCACTTCCGGTGACCAGTACTGCACTGAAAGTATGCTAACCCCACATGCCATTCTGAGGATTGTGAGCTGACATATGTAGAATCATGCTGATATATAGTCCTCAGCAGGTTAAAGTTAAGGTAAAGTCCAGAGAAGCCATTGAATATTGTGAAATTAGCATAGAAGCCTATGGGAAGTGGAATTAGTGGTTTCTAGCCTAAATTACTTATAAATGACTTGAACCTCCACACACCAAGGATTTAGAAAATATGCAATTTTTTATGACAAAACATTAGAAATTTCTGTGTGGACTGCCTCAAAACAGCTTTATTTCAACAAAATGAGACCAAATTTTCAGAAATGACCTGTATTGCACTACCTAAACAGAATTTTCAACGGACACATTCGGGTTTTGCACATTATTTGAACACTATTTTGGTCATTTGAGCAGTGTTACTTTTCTTCGTCTTTGCTCAGGTTTTTTTTATGTTTTCGACTGTGTTCCTCCTTTGACACGTACTTAAAAATTCTTTATTTATCTTATGAGGTTGTAGGGGCGTATTTTATTTTTGTATCCGTAAAAAACAGCGATTAATCCAATCGAAGAATATATGCGGTGATTTTGAATTTGTTGGAGGAATAAAGCATTGCTCTGGAAAGAAGCTCTTGTATCTAAGTGTATCAGCAGAAACAGTATATATATTATCAACATTTTTACATACAATAGGGCATTTAAATGTGAAATGGTGCAAAAAGTGACAGACTGTAATAAGATACAATTTCTTTAAAACGCAAAGTAATCATTCATTTCCACGATGAAAACAACGGTGAAGCCTGTGTATTTGGATCTGGAAAATGTTGCTGCCACCTAACACATACGCAAAATAATTTTTCTGTCGCAGAAATTTCTGTTATATAGAACAGGTTAAAAGTTTTTGTGTCAAATGTAATATAACTAAGGATAAACATGCTGAGAGACCATTCATGTTGCTCATTTACAAAATTCATTAGTTAAACATGTGTTTTTACCCCATTTTCTCTATGATCTAATCACAAAGTTTCGTCATATAGAAGATATATAGTCAACGAAAGGTAATAAGATGGGCTATATTGAACACTGAATGTCTGTTGTAGGATTAATTCATTTAAACTAGTGACATTTTAGTAAAAGCATATCTTATGTTTTTGGTTTGTTTCACCAAACTTCAATCATTTTTTTTAAACATTAGACTCTTTGCATTGGTGAAATTTGATAGGAAGCACAAACATAATTCAGTTTTCTCGTAAACTAAAAAAAAAACGTCTTACATAATATATTCATTAATAACAAATAATTTTCTGAGTATGTAAAGCCTAACTGCTTCGGTGGATATACATTAATGAAAAGTTATTTACTGAGTATTTAACGCCTAAGTGGATATATATTTTTTAACTATGAACACTTGCTGATACTTTACCAGTTTGTTAGATATAACATATCATGACAGCTTTGGACTGACTTCACGCAATACGATTAGAAAACAAGAAATGTACAATTTTTCTGAGTTTTCAATATATTGAACCAGTCGATAAGATTCAGTAAATTACAAAAAGTAATTCAGAAAACATATATAAAAAATATTGAAAATGTTTCTTTTAGATACTAAATTAAAGTATTAAATCAAATCAGATCCTCATTCCCATTGCATCCAAAATTTTCAATTATAAAAGGCTATTGCAGAACCTCGAGATTGAGGACTTCAAGACTAAACCACCTGACTGTTCTAGCAAAAACTCTCCATTCAAATATGGTCCTTCTGGTCACGTCGTTACGGGCGATTTAATCGTCCTTTTTAAAGGTCCCAAGTACCGTGAACCACGCTCCATAAATTGGAATTATAACTTTAAATTTCTTATGGATGCCGTGGAGGACTATGCAAGAAAATGGATAAACGAGAACAAGAGGACATTGATTCTCTGCCAGAGTGTTTAAATCTGTGCTATCTTCATTTGGTCTCCCTACCAAGGACGATGATTGTGATTTACCGTCTATGTACTGGATTCCTAAACTCCACAAGAATCCATACAAACAACTTTTCATAGCTGAATCTGCAAAATGTACCACCAAACCTCTTTCAAAACTTCTAACTTCTATACTCACAGCTGACAAAGAGGGTCTGCAGTCCTACTACACTTGTTACTACCGTAGTGGTATTGATTTAATGTGGATCCTGAAAATCTTTTTGAGACAATCAGGTCAAGACTGTTATCTGAATATAATAGCATTAAAACCTATGATTTGTCAACACTGTATACTTCAATTTCCCATACTCAGTTAAAGTCCCGACTTAAAAACATTATACATCGGTTTTTTTTCAAACAAGATGGTGCACCTAGATACAAATATATAGTTCATTGTGGAGATTCTTCATACTTTGTAAGAAATAATTCCAAATCATCTTCCAAATATACAGAGGAAGATGTTTACAAAATGCTAGAATTTTTAATCGACAACATATTTGTCCAGTGCGGTAAACGTGTTTTTCAACAAACGGTCGACATTCCATTGGGAACAAATTGTGCTCCTTTACTTGCTGATCTATTTCTTCATTCTTATGAGGGTGACTTTATAGCTGATCTGATCCGAAGGAAAGAATATCGTTTGGCTAGGTCCTTTGATCTCAGTTTCCGCTGTATAGATGACGTATTATATTTCAACAATGCTAACTTCGGGGATTTGATACATTGCATCTACCCCAATGAACTTGAGATAAAGGATACTACAGACACTATGAAGTCAGCCTCATATCTTGACCTACACTTAGAAATCGATGATAAAGGAAAACTATTGACCAAACTATACGACAAACGTGATGACTTTTTATTCAGAATTATCAACTTTCCTTTTATCTGTGGCAACATCCCTTCAACACCTGCCTATGGAGTGTTCATATCACAACTCATACTTTATGCCAGAGCTTGCCGAAACTACGCGGAATTTTTGTATCGCGCTAGAACTCTAACAAATAGGCTTCTGGAACGGGGTTGTGTTGCTACAAGATTGAAATCATCACTACAAGTTTTATGGTCGTCATCATGAACTCGTGGATCGTTATGGTGTATCCATCTGCACCATGAAAACTGATTTATTCAACGGGTCATAGTTTTCCTTTCCTCGTTTGTCTATCCCGGACTTGACTTTTTATGAGCAACTCGGCAGGTGTTTCTAGAAAAGCAGATGACACTTACTCTACTGGTGCACCTGGTCCATGTTCCCAGTTTTTAGTTGAGTCCGAGTTACTCATTTGCTTCTGTTACTTTGTATTTATGATTTTAGTTACTTTATGCTCTTTGTTGTGTATGTCTGTTTCCCATGTCTGGTCTTTGTCCCTGGATTCTATTCTTTTGATTACCGTTATAACTTTGGTTCCCTTGATTACTCTTTCTGAATTCAGAAACTATGTAAGACTTTGAACATAGATTTTAATGACGCTACTCTATGTGTATCATTTTTAATTGAACCTGGATTTATGTCAACGCAATTTGAACATCTCGCTTTTTCACCTTTGCATAGTTTTCGCAATATCAGCTAAATATAAATGCAATGATAAAAAGAGACATTGTATATATAAAGGATATAAGTAGCAATTATGATTCCAAATTTAGACCAATGTTTTTTTATAAATAATTCTCCAAAATCAGTTAACCAAAATATCATTATATTGCGTGAGGTAGAGACACATACAAATATGTTGTGCATAGGGAGATCAAACTCGTTTTTTTTTTTCTTCAATCAATTATTCTTCCAATATAATCTGATCATCAGAAACGTTATAAATGAATAATCAAGTTAACTGGACTATTAATTGTATTGCAGTGTGCACAGAAGTAAGCTAGTCAGATCTTTTTTCAACATAGTATTATTATTATAATATTGTATTTAATCCAAATTGTTGGAAGTTTTAATCTTATTGCTCTTCGGAAGCTCAAGTGATCATTATTTGTCAATAAAAGAAAGACAACAAAAAACGATATCAAAATTCAATAAAATAAAGGGAGATAACAAATAAATAGATAAATGAATAATGCAATATATAATAAAAAAAAATAAATAAATAGGTCAAGGATATATTACTTTACCTACGTGAATCATGAACCTTATGTATTAGAAAGAAAATAGATCTCCGCGAGAAGATTTTGTTATTTATGGCAGTGTAAGGGAGACAAATGGCGCTACCCTCATTTTTATCTTTTAAGCAATGTAGATAAGATATGTCATATGATGCACTAAAGTAAGAACTGTGCACGTATTTGTAATACAATCCTGACTGATAAGATATTGCAAGAAGTAATTCATTGAACTATATGTTGCACTAAGAACATTGTCCCTGAAACTAATTACAAACCTGATGAATCAAGTTACTCTGTATAATATTAAGCTTTTAAATACTGACGCAACATTAGGATACTTTGCATAATTAGATTGTTTATGTTGACTGCTCGGTATGCCTTAAATTCAAAGCCTCATTAATATAATTGTTCTATAACAAATTTCTTTTGGAAACTCTGAGTATTTGCATTATTCGGAACCACAATTTACATGTATTGTTAATGTAACTTATGAAGTAATTTTGGATAAGTCTAAATACAGTAAACATCTAATTCTTAATGACTTTTCTTACAAAAAGGCTTATTTGGTTAATAATTGCATTTATTTTATAAAAAAAAACTTGTAGAGTATATAGATTTTGAGATTGTTCAATTGTTAGAATTTCAGGAGTATAGTATTTTGGTCGGGTTTTGAATGCAGTTGTTCAAGTAGACCATTTGAGAATAAACTGTGTACCACTCTTGGCTGATCTGATTTTTGTCTAGACTTTAACCTTCACATACACAATTCAGCGCTGTTCTGTATATATATAAGAATCATTAAACTGATCCTCTATCCTGCATAACACCTAGATGAGCTGTCTCGTACTACCATACATAGTGTACTAAGTTACAGCCCTAGATGTATCCTACGAGGAGGAATGACCCTTATAATCTAGCTGGCCGAGTGGTCTAGGGCGCTGGACTTTGTGCAGGCGGAACTGCCTTAGATGTCACGATTTCGAGTCCCGCGGAGGGAAAATGGCAGTTCGAACACCGTTGGGAATTTTCATACCCTTCTATGTTAACGTTATCTTGTCTGATCAGATAGAGCAATGTAGCGAATAGAGTTGTCACATTCTGAAACGTTTGTATAATATTGCTTTGTTGTGATATGTATCGTTCATTTGTAGCAAAAACATTATCTGCTATACACGTCAAATATGTCATCGTACAAGCAGACAAAATCCAAAACAACCTATGATTTTTCAACTTTTTATAATTCTATTCCCCATACTCAGTTAAAGTCCCGACTCAAAAATATTATACATCGTTCTTACTCCATTCTTACTCCAAAAAAGACGGTACACCTAGATACAGATATGAAGTTCTCCCAGCTTTCCCAGATGTCACATCGGTACGAGTGTGAGTCCCGCGGAGAGAACTACCAAGCATTTGCTTCGCAAATTTGACATTTCTTACATCGTTGGAAATTTTTTTTCAGATCCTTCTATGCTTTCGTTATCTTCCCTATGTCAATTTGATCCGATAGAGCAGTGTAGCTAATACAATCGTCACATTCTGAGACGTATACATATAATCGCCAAACAAAAGTCAACAATTACTCTTACGGGGTGTTCATGATGAATCGTTAAAAACGATGCGGAACATAACATAAAATTAAAGAAACGTCTAAATATGTTCAACATCACCAATTTGATGGTACAGTTTACTTTCAATATTTCGTATAACCGATATCCTTTTTCAGCATAAAACTAACAAAGTTCAAGATCCATATAAGTCTAAAAGATTGTACAACGATACTGATAAAGATGTTGTCAGGGAATATAAAAAAGCTAATTTTTTAGTCAATTTATGACCTTCTTTAATGATAGGTTTAAACTAAGTTTGCCCTTTAGTCTTCTATATTTTTATTTGTGTTGTATCGTCATGACTTGACTATCCGTGCCCTTTAGTCTTCTATATTTTTATTTGTGTTGTATCGTCATGACTTGACTATCCGTGCCCTTTAGTCTTCTATATTTTTATTTGTGTTGTATCGTCATGACGACTATCCGTGCCCTTTAGTCTTCTATATTTTTATTTGTGTTGTATCGTCATGACTTGACTATCCGTGCCCTTTAGTCTTCTATATTTTTATTTGTGTTGTATCGTCATGACGACTATCCGTGCCCTTTAGTCTTCTATATTTTTATTTGTGTTGTATCGTCATGACTTGACTATCCGTGCCCTTTAGTCTTCTATATTTTTATTTGTGTTGTATCGTCATGACGACTATCCGTGCCCTATAGTCTTCTATATTTTTATTTGTGTTGTATCGTCATGACTTGACTATCCGTGCCCTTTAGTCTTCTATATTTTTATTTGTGTTGTATCGTCATGACTTGACTATCCGTGCCCTTTAGTCTTCTATATTTTTATTTGTGTTATATCGTCATGACTTGACTATCCGTGCCCTTTAGTCTTCTATATTTTTATTTGTGTTGTATCGTCATGACGACTATCCGATATCTATTAAGTTTAATGGTTGGTAGCTTCATTTAGACTTATACATATTTGTTTCATGTAGAATGTTAAGCATATTGAGCACAGGAGAAGTTTTTTGTCATCTCAATTTGATTTATCGATATGAAGTTTCTATCTTATAGATCTTATAGGTCGCTTGCGGAGTAGGAAATGATTTGGTTTTTTTTTTATTCCGGAGCACCTAAAATCATTTTCAGTTTTTATAAAGTTCATATTGAAAGTGCTTTATCTTATTTGTAATCTGGTTTTATTTCTTTAGTTTCATATGTAATTTCTTATATTCTGTGGTCAAAATTGTGTGTAGATCAGTTACTTTATGTTCTTTGTTGTGAATGTCTGTTTTCCATGTCTTGTCTTTGTTCCTGGATTACATTCTTTTGATTACCGCTAGAAGCTTGGTTCCCTTGATTACTCCTTTTAAAGACCTAAAGACAACCTACTTACCGTTTCCAACCCAGATTTTTATGATAAATCAAACGAAATCTTCCAAACATATATAACGACTGTATATGTGCTGTCTTAGCTTAAAAACAATGTAAATAGTCAATAATTAAGTACCAGTCCACCTAAAATTCAGACACTGCCAATGGTAAAGTGATTCATGGTGAAGAAAAACTCACCAAACAAATGATGCTTTTTTCAGTCTATATATGCTATACTTTCACATAACAACAGTCTGTTCTGCATTCATATCTACTATTTTAAGAAAATCATTCATTCAACTCCCACTGAAATCAACCAAATTAAGCCAAATCAAAAGCGAAAAAAACTTGCAAAGTGCCAATTTCATGTAGAGTCTATATGACTTTTATCTCAAAAGCGCAACAAACAAATGAAAGACTAAGACTAGTTAGGTGATCAGTAACTGTTTCTGAACAAGAAATAAGACTGAATTCGGTGGGTTTTTAACATGCATGAATCACCTTCTGTCTGATATTTCAGAAAGACTGATACTTATTAGACTTTCAGATTACTTCATAGAGCCATATTGAAAGAAAAAAATGTTCAGTCTAATGGCTTAACATATTTACTCACAGCGGTGTAGCTCCCCTCTCGTTAAAACCCGGATTTGACAGTATATGAATATCTAATATTAACAGTGAATGTCTAGTCTTTCTAACGGATCGCAAATATCCTGTTCCTCCTTCGTATCCTGATTTGATCTCCTTTTATTTGAAATTAAATGAGGCCCAGCATTACTCTAACAACGTCTAAGAATATTACAAGAAAACAAAAGGTATAGTTTTTTTTCTTTTCAGGTAATCAAACCCACTATTCCGTAGGAGTTGCGTTTAGCTAAACACATGGATCATTTTAACAAGACAGCTGGAACTGATTGTGCTTCCGAGGAAAATATAAAGTCAGGAGAAGGCTCGGTATGGACAACAGAGATAATTACAAGGGTGTCTACGGTGTTTACTGTGATGATATTTACGTTAATAGGAAACATCTTCTTAATTACATTGATTTTACATAAAAAGAGTAGAAGAATGAAGCGAGTAAACATTTTCATTATCAATCTTGCCATAGGTGATTTGGCTATAGCAGCAATTACTATGACAACAGAGATCTTATTTGTTGCCTTTGGAGAATGGGTATTAGGACCGTTTATGTGTAAATTGAGCGTTTACCTTCAAGTTGTAACTCTAGCCAGTGCAACTTTCCTGCTTACTGGAATGAGTGTAGACCGTTACCAGGTCATTGTTTGTCCAATGCAGTCGCTTGCCAGTCGTCCAAAAATATGGAGAAAAGTTGCTATAGCGTGGATAATGGCATTTTGTTTTGCAGTACCACAATTGGCTATTTTCGTACACGTTGAACAGCGAGTCGAAAATACGACGGTTATTAAAAGAATGTGCTTAAGTAGAGGATATAGCGCTCCTTGGCAAAGGAAGTTCTACTTTTTATTTTTGACATTATATACCTTACTTATTCCAGCCATCATAATGTCCTTTTGCTATTATAAAATTGCTCAGGTAATATGGAGCCGACTTGGGTCGCAAAAGAATTCTATATCGTCCACTGGTGGGGAAATGTCAGTACAACGATCCCTTATCTCTCGCCCCAAACAGAGAGTTGTCACTATGACTCTGACTGTTATCATTGGCTTTTTGTCAACATTAACGCCTTACTTCATTGTTTCTCTTATCAGGGTATTTAGTGACTACACAATTCAGTTAAAAGAGGCCTTAGACATTTCGGAAATCATTCTTATGATGCATTCTGCAATAAACCCCGTTCTTTATGGTATATTTACATTTAGATGGCACTATTTAAAGTATTTGTGCAATTATGGCACGACATCAGAGCGGAAGCGATTGCGACCTTCTAAAACATCTGATACAACGGAGGAACACGGCTGTTTAAAGCTTAAATGTCAAATCAAATTTATCAAAAGAAGAAGAGGAAATTTTTACGACACTAGCACAATTATTGCAAATCATATGATTAGAGAAGAACGGGAAAATCTTGCAAGATCTTTAAGACACCCAAGTAAAAGGCGAAACTTTGATGGTTTTATCGGTTCAAAAACCAACAAATCTGAGAAAAGTGTCCAAGTAAATGAATCTAATTTTCTCAGAAATTCTGTCTATACTGATGACACATTGATGAATCATCAATTATTTGATAACAAGAGCTGCAAGAGTGATCAATTTTCGCAATATGCCATATAACCACTTGCTTTCTCAGGCCTGTATGTGTAACTACTTCGCTGTTATATTAATAATATAATTCACCACATTTATTGGAAAAAACTGCATTGAAGTTTTTAATGGTAAAAACAAATTCACCAAAGTGTGGTTTGAGTACCTACCATTCTAGAGGTGTAGTGCAAAGCTTGAACGATAATGTTCAACGTTTGTTAACCTAACATTCATAAACAGTATTAAAGTGTTTCACCGGTATTTTGTTTCGCAGTTATTCATGAACTGAAATACTTTCATATCATTCAAATATACCTAATATTTTGATACAACCTTGCTACATAATGTGTTGTATGATAATAACGAATTGTTAATATATGTATTTATAGTCAGGCTTGATATATCGACTTCTTAAAAATACAAAACTGGAAAAATGCGTTAAATTCTTATGGAGATTGATTTGAAAAAAGTGCATTGCAATAAAAGTGTAGAATTGGTAAGATTCCACAAAATATTCCAAATGGAATTGAAGGATCTTATCGCTATGGTGAAGATATATTTTGGGTTTTTTTTGGGGGGGTTTTCTTGTTTTGAGTAAAGCATATTTTGCTCTACAACTTTATTGTAGCTGATTAAAATTGCAGATGCATTTCATTTGTTTTCTAGAAATATAATACAAATATTTAATACATGATTGAATACGCTCTGAAGAAAATTACTTTGAAAACCTAGACAGACGTTTTTCTTTTAACACATCAAAAATTAGAAATTTTAATAACCAAGTCTATGTGACATGGTAATCTTGCTGAACTCTTCTGAATTTGTCTTCGTTGACAGTAATGTGTAGTATGAAGATCACTATTATATAATTATTGTCTTCTTGGCCGACATAAAAGACTGTAATTGTTTTATTAAATAATGAACACAAAGTAAAGATGTCAGCCGTCTAAATGACTTTGAGACTAAACATGAACTGATCCAGAGGAGACAGTAAAACACCTGACCAATGGAATAATTTCTCATCTCAATGTTGCCAATTAAAGTTCATCATAACAAATTGACAAATATGGACTAAATTTCACTTCAATTTTCCCTCTGACTACTGACAAGCTGGTAAATAATTTACTTTATTCCTTGATTTTTGCTGTGCATGTTTTCTTCAATTCTGAAGAGAGTACCAACATAATCTGAAATAGAATATTTTTTAGTTCAAATTGACATATAATCAACAGTTGATTGTGAATACCTGTTGATTTAATTGCTTTAATGAATGGACCGTATAAAATGAAACGCATGTGCTATTCTGTCAACTTCTGTTATTTGACATTAAATTCATTTTTTCAGATTTTTTGTGCGCTTTTCCCTAAAAGCATTTACAGGATTCACATGCTCTGCGGTAGTCAGACAAGGGAATCAAGCCTGTATTTGCAAAAGGTAAGAGATACCAACCTGTTTTGATATCTCATTTTAAAAGCGGACTTTTTTCTGTTAAAAGCCTATACATAGTCATAAAAGGCAAATAAGGAAATCATTTCCCATAAGCTGAGTATACACTAACTTATTTTGCTGTGGTATTTAGTTAAATGGTTCTCTCATTGTGAGTATTTATTGATTAGGTGCTTTACAACTTTTCTGGCAGGCTTAAAAACTAATGCCTACACATTCTAATACCATAATTAAAAATTGATTGTGGGTGTTTTTATTTGTGTTCCATAAAGATTCACATTAGGGCACTTGTGCTGAACTGTTGTACTAAAGGAACACCTGCTCATCTTTAAATACGCTGGTTGAATACATGCTTACTTAGTTTAAACTTTAACAAACTGTCTGATTCGGTTTAAATATATATACTAGTAGAACATTCAAAAGTTGTGTAGATTATGGCTATTGACTTTCTATGTTTAACCATAGAACATATTTTGGTTGATTTACATCTTTCATGTGGGATAATATTAATTGTTGTTAACAAAAACTATTTTCTCTTACTATAATCTTTCTTGTAACTTGGGTACTTCATCTGGTTTACCCTTATTACATCAGATTATAACCATCAACTATACCCGGTATCCAACTAATCCGTTTTACAGTAGTGCATTTTCAATACATGGATTTTTACATCCGCCGAGTCACAAATGGAACTCCCTAGAATTTGTTTCATCATCGATTAGTGTTGATGACTCATTTTAATATGGCCTAGATGTGTGACGATTGAGCTGATCTTTTAGTACGTATTGCAAGCATGAACATTCGCTACAACTTTTAGTGCTGTCATGAATATAAACTGACTTATAATACACCTACGTACATTATTTGGTGCAGGCTGGAGCTGTAGACAGAGATTCTATTATTTCTATTTTATTTTTCGTGTTTTTGTTTTTGTTTTTGTTTTTGTTTTTGTTTTTTTGTTTTTTTGTTTTTGTTTTTTTGTTTGAATTGTATCCCTATTTTGTATGCTGATCCAAGACAATTTAGGTACCAGTCCATATAAAATTTAGATATTGTTTATGGTAGAGGCGATTCATGGTGTTGAAAACCCAACTGAACAATTGATGCTTTTACAGCCTGCATATACTATATTTTTACGTTTAGTCTGAAATAGTCCTTTCTGTATTCAAATCTGTATTTTTGTAAAAATCTTACATTCATATCCCACTACGATCAATCAAACCAAACCAAATTCATAACGACGTGACAATTTCATACACAATCTGTATGTTTTATCTCGAAATTGCAAAGACCAAAAGAAAAACTATGGCTGTGTATGTGGTCTGTAAACTTTCTTGAATAAAAAGATATGGACAAGCCGAGAAAAGAAAAACATATTCTTATAAAAACTAATCAACACTTTTCAACAAGTATTAAAATGTGTTTTCTACAAAATGTTCTCAAGGATTTATTTTTCATTAGTTAAATGTCATAAAGAGTCACCTTAATCAGTCGAAACCCCTGATTTGCTCATCGTCAGAAGTTCGTCTCGTATTGTTCATGAGCATTTCTGTTGGCAAAATCTCAGCTCACGGTTACTTTTCTATGGAATAAATCATTCTTTAAAAAAGTTAATTCAAATGTTTTCGGTCAATATGTTTCTTTACAATGTCTAATTTTATATGGTAAAAATTCGTTTTCAAATAGTTAAACTAACCTCACAATGACGTGTTGATGTTTCAAATAAAGTCAGGAAATTGATTAAATCTATTGAACACTGGCCATTAATAGTATTCTTATTCCTAGCGGAGAAGTATTGGAATCATTAATAGTGTATATATCCGGTTTAATATCATAGAGAGCTGTACAACAGTGTTGTTAAATTGTTTTTATCTGAAACCTAATTTCCGATGTAGTTTCTATACCTTTTCATTTTATTCTTTCAATGTAATTTTTAACACAATAAGTTCATTCACCTTTCACGAATCAACAGTAACGGTTTCGAATTAAATTTTAATATCACAAGACAGCAAGGCGGTACACGTGTATGTTTTATCAAATTGTCTAAAGCATTAAAGGTCGATCGTGTCTATGACAGTTATGATTACACTGAACCAACCTTTCTGTTGTTCATCTGTAGTGTATTAAAAGGAGTTTGTTGTCGGTTTTTGTTTTACGTTTATAATGTGCCAAGCTCCACGCAGCGGGGGGCGTTTGTTTCCTCTCTCACTAACCGCTGCAAACAGGCCTTTTGGAACTTTTTGGGCGTTATTCAAATCATACGTCGTTTGACAATCGGATAACGTCGCGTAAAATCATTCACTTTTCCCCGACTTTGCAAGATTCTTGCATTTTCTGAGAGGGCTGGTAGCAACATCTTGAGTGAATTACGAACGTCAGACGCTGTCCGGAGCTTGATAATATGCAAGACCTTTAATCATTTGGTAGGTTTTTGTTAATTGAAAAAAAAACTCGGTAAAGATAATTGGATTGTGTATTCCATCAAATTGTTCAATAGTTCAATCTGCTATGCTGAAGACATTTCTCTCTTGTCATACTTTTTATGTATCCTTTTATATACGACATGCAAAACTTGGAATTATACCTGATTTACACGATATTGCCAACTCTGCTGTAATTTTCACCACAGCTTCTAATGCGATATATTCGGTAACTATGTCTGTCTGTTCGTTCGCACTGATCTGTTGGTTCCGTTACTGTATTGATATATAATTTATTAAAACGCCAAATTACCGCACAGTTCTATGCAATTAATGCTATTATGCAACTTTTAATTACATTGATATGTCAAAACCTATCAATATCCAAAATTGCAGAACAGTCGATAATTTAGTGTTACTGTTTGGCCGTATTCCATTTTGAGATAAACTTCCAGATGACTGTTAAAAAATAAACAGCTGATTTGATGATATTGGTTTAATAGAAGGAAAATTAAAAATTACAATAATAAGAAGGTATTTTGTTTGGCATTTAGTTTATCAGTCTCAGAATGAAAAAAAAAAAGTTTGTAAAACCTTACAAAAATGCAACTTAATGAAAGCATTATTTTACCAGTCTAATTCAGAACTAAACAATTCAACATTTATGATTGTTTTAAAGGGTCGCAATAACACAACCTACTTAGATAACCTTACTAGGTGCGGTGTGTTGCTTTAATTTCTTCTCAGAGTTCTGTTTTGGCTCAGGTTACCACAAAAGCTTTTAGTTAACCATATTGAACATTACTGCAGTTATCATAGACGCTAATATATGTGAAACTATCACAATAAAACGTTTTGGTATCATCTGTGTTGGTATCCAACACAATTAAAACTGTTTTTCTTAGTCTTCAAACTGTTTGATGTTTCATTCTTATTTTAATTGCTTAGACTCAATTTTGCGATTCTAGTTCTCAGCTCTCGTTTTGATTGGACATAAAATTCACTTTGGAATAAATCCACTTAGCTATACTATTATGTGATTTATAATATTTAGCTTTGTAAAGCCGTATTCACAATTAAAGCAACTTTTTCCTTAATATCTCAAAACTGTCAAACAACAGTTTACATAAAAGCTATCTTACTTGCATTAGCGTAGGTATCTTTATTTTGTAAAATCAGACTTCCTTATGTTTATAAAATGGAAGGAAAAATTGTTTGGTTCTTGCCAAGCCTAAGTTCGGCTTCTTGTGAGAAGGACAATAAAGTAGCATTATTTGCGAATTAACGATAAAACACTACACAAATGTTTGTATAAGTAATGCGTGATTTACAATTATGCAACATACAGAAAACTTCGGCAAAAAAACAGGATGGTCTTAACCAAAACTTCACAGAAGCATGAACCAGTTTCTACTTATTTCTAGCGTCAGCAGATCTTTTTTCATATGATTTAAATTGTAGTACGGAAGAAGTAATGGAAATTATTATAAAGGACACACCATACAGATCATTAAGGCCTTAATGACTCCTTCCGACGGACGCTTTAATGTTTTGTTAATTTCAATTAAAATATAAAAAAAAATCATTCATGATAACACGTTAAGTTTAACAGATCCTTTAAAAAGCTAATTACAAGGTAATTAAAAGTAAACTAAAATGCTTTCCTTTATACAACAAATAAAACTATTCTGATTTGCATACTGAATAAAAAAGTAAGTGTTTATAAGTCTCTTTTCTGTCGACTCTATTCTTAATATTTATACATATTATTAAAGAGTAGATTCGAGAAGAAATCAAAAGATAATAATCCAAGGATAAAGACTAGATAAGGAAAACAAACACACACAACAAATAACATGAAATATTCAAAATAGCACGTACAAAGAAACAAAAGCAAATGAGCAACTCGAACTCCACCTAAAACTAAGAGTATGAACCAGATGCACCTTTACGGTAAGTTTCCTGTTCTTTTCTATGAACATACGCCGAGTTGCTCATAAAATGTCAAGTCCGGGGCAGACAAGGTGGAAAGGAAAATCTATGACACATTGAGTAAAATCGGTTCGCATATGGTGCAGATTGATGCATCGTAATGATTGATGAGTTCATGATGTCGACCATAATACTTCTGTAGTGCGTGCCTAAAAAGGTCACTATTCTTTCGATAATAGAAAATTAATCAAGAATCAAGTTCAACAATTTTGGAATGATTAAGTAATCAGTCTTGAAGATTCTTAACTTTTTTTTATATCCCATTAACACTTTTGCTTCGATTTAACATTAAGTAGTAACTAAGTTTTGTAACGAACTATTGTATATGATGAATTGAAATGCTAATTCTGTTTCATCATTACACAACATTTCATAATTTTTAGAAACTACGAATTCTGATTTCCAAAAGGAAAATATTAAATTCCAATAGTAAACAGTGAAGGTCTGATAAAATGCTAGAATTCAAGAATACACGAAGTAGTGGAATTTCGATTAATTACAAAATGATATCCTAGAATAACAGCACATCAAAGTATCTGAGTCTAGGTCCAAAAAATTCATATTAGTTTTGTTTGCCATATGTTTGCTTTGAGTTTTATTTGAACTTTTTTTACATTGTAGTTTAGTGCACTTTGCATTTATCATTTTGTTGACAATAATATGTCCGACTCTGTAACCATGCTTTTTTTTATAAATTTCTTTTTTCATTTCACTCAGCTTTATATAGGTCAATGTATTTTTTCTTTATAAATTCAATAGTTGTTTTTCATATTTACGGAATGCAAGCCATTGTACAAGTTTTTTTTCAAAAGGACGTAACCCACCAACACACAATAACCTGATTGGCGGTCTCATTGGGGAAAGGAAGAACAGTAAACATTTTTGTCTTTGAAACTTTAAAATTTACACTTCGGTAAGTGACTAAACAGTTTGAAATTAATTATGAAAAATAACCAAGTACTTACCACAGCTACAATAAGTCAAATATTTGAATTTGAAGTCTGCTGAAGTTGCTGTCCATTGCTCCAATCGGACAGAAAACCGGTCTGTCGGATTGGATGGTTATTTCTCTTTGCTCAAAATTTAAAAAAAACGGTCAAAGTCGGGAATATGAAACGGTCTATTGTGTCATATTTTACCATACATACTTGTAAGTAAGATAAAATCATTTGAAACCATACAAGGATATCATTTTTTATACATACCACACTGCACAATGGTGATGTACCTGCAATGTACTTGCAATGTACCAATATCTTTAAGTACAATTCTGTATATCATTCAGGCAAGGTTGGTACATCATTTTCTCGAATTTTCTCTATTTTGCCTAAAAAATATTCAATACATCTAGTGAACAACCGAAAAGCTGTAAATTTATCCTGAATCATACGCGAGATTTTTTTACCAGTTACATAGGGAAAAAGAGCAAGAAAATTTTCCCGCTATTTTTCAATAATGCATTTCAACTAGATTTTTCTTATTAATATCTTAAAATGGCAAACTTAAAAAACACTTTGATGGTTATTTCTGAAAGTTGTAAGGTAAAGATACTTTGATAATGCAATAAGATCTCTGTCTTTTTATCTTTATGTGCCACACCTGATATACATTTTGCTTAATTCTTAGACAGAGAAATACTTAACAATAAGATAATGAAACAATACTTCAATAAAATTATGTCTTGAACTGTCTTCACTTCAAGACTTAGGTGAGATTGAAATCGTACAAGTTATTACTTTAAGCAACATGATAGTCAGATTTGATATTTTTGTTGTGACAAAAATTCTATGTTTCCATTTATTTATGAATTATCGTCTGAACGTATCGTCGTTTAATCTCCTTGTTTGCGAGCAGTTTATAAAATTATTTATATAAAATCGTTTTTCCAAATTTAAAGACTCGAACCAACATGGTTGTCATCTCGTTGACATGTCTTTGAACACTCCGTCAAATTAGATAACCACATAGTGAATAACTCTATGAACTAATAAGAGGTGAATATATTGCAAGATATGCACTAAAGAGGAAAATATTAACATGTGGCTAGATTATGAGTATTGTGACTTACAATATTTGGCGTTATGAGGGAGATTTTAAAATCTACTATTATTAAAATGTTTCTGATGCAATACAACATATGTTTAAAAGAAAGACACTTTAGACAATTTTATATTTAATCAAGTTTTTGAAACTAAAATAAAAATAGTGTTTCGTGTAAACTCAACTATTTTTTTCCCGGAAAACAAAGAAAGTTCAACGAATTGCATGCAAAAAGCAATAAACTGGTTAAATGTGAATTGTATGCAGGCAAACCCTTAGGAATTTCAAGCCATAGCAGTGGGCAAAACACTTTTGACAAATCTCCTCCTTTTGATATTTGGTCAACTAAGATCAGCTGTGATGAAATAGTAAAGTTACTTGACGTTTATATGGACTTTAAACTTACTTTTGATGTTCATATTCAAAATGAAGTGAAAAGGAAGTGCAACATTTAAATACTCTAAAAACAATAGGAAGAAACCTAAGTAAATTTTAAAGACTGATTTGTTTTTCATTCATTTATAATGGAAACTCTATTATTGTCCACTGTCATGGCACTTCTGTTCAGAAGGAACACAAATAATATTGAAAAAAGACACAGGTTAGTATAATCACATCAAAGTGCATCGTAAGAAGATTTATTAATAAGAACAATGATGCAAAACATGTATATGAAAATAACAAGAACAATAGCTATTGAGTTTTTAAGAAGTTGTCTTTGTAAGAATCATGCAAAATCTGAAAAATGTGATACACCCGAAAATAGGCTACATATTTTTATTTTTGTAATTAAGTTATTTTATGGGTCTATATTATGAAATGTGTAATTATTCATTTAAATCTGCCTGCTCTTGGGAGATAATCAACATTGAAAATCCAATAGATTCTATTGTATTTGAGTGTCATTTACAGAGTTATCTCCCTTACTTTCGAATTCTACAGTGCATTCTATACAATTTTTATCTCCTATGAGCACGGGTTATATGAAAAACCAAATGTTAATTTCTGTTTACTAAAGCATTTTAAACAAAATATCAAAAATAAAAATGTGTAGGCTTTCCAACCATGTATCACATTTTACATGATTCTTAGCTGGAGTGCTACTTAAAATATTGAATGAACTGACACTATCTGTATTATCAAATTTAACTTATCTAATTCAAAAGAAATCTCACAAATATAACTTTAAATATTCTAATTTATTACAGATTCCTTGAGTAAAAACAAAAAAAAAATGTGGTAAAAAATCTTTTACGTATACTGGCCCAATTCTTTGGAACCCCCGGATTTTTTCAGAACCATAAAATTTTTTTAATGACATTCAAAACTTTTGGAATGAAACAGAATGTTTCTGTTTGGCCTGCAAATAGTAAGTCAAATTTCACTGTTTAAGAGGAGCAGTAACTCTTATAATTATCTCTAGTTATTCTATGGTCTTTGTTATTTTTGTTTGTTTTCCATGACTGGTCTTTGTTCCTGGATTACATTCCTTTTATTTTTCTATTAATAGAATTTTGGTAACCTTGATTACTCTTGTATTTTCACTGAATGCTTTATTTTAGTGTCTTTAGTTTGCATGTCTTTAATAGAGTAATAAAGGGAACCAAGGTTATAGCGGTAATCAAAAGAATGTAATCCAGGGACAAAGATCAGACATGGAAAACAGACATACACAAAGTAACTAAAATCATACATACAAAGTATCAAAAGCAAATGAGCAACTCGGACTCCACTAAAAACTTGGAGCATGGACCAGGTGCACCGGTAGGGTAAGCGTCCTCTGATATGATATAAACTAGTTAAGATCTGTTGCATATGTGTATGTCTTGTATGTTTTATGTGTCAAACTGCGTGTCATGTCTTTAGTTGGCATGTGCTTAATAATATGAACTACATTAGATCTGTTGCATATGTGTATGTCTTGTATGTTTATTTTTATGTGTATAACTGTTTGTCATGTATATTGTTAATCTGTATGTAGTGTTTTGTCGGTTCAAAAGCTCTTGAGAGCTTATGTTTAATGTTATATGTCTTGCTGACAATAAATAAAGCTTATATATCTATATATAACGAAAATCTAAACATTATTGTGTAGCAAATGGCTAGTAGGGATCATTTTATTTTTTTCATTCATCGTGGTTACTAAAAGATAAAAAATAATTTTACTATTTGAATTTCAAAATTCTGTATGGCATGTTAAGCAAATTCAATCAACAAATACAAACTCTGCAATGATACACAAAAATCAATATCGTTGAATAATTTCTGTATTTTACTTACACCTTCTTTGGCATTTGATTTTGCGGTCTCAATTATATATATATATACAAGGATGCATGTATATATATAATCAGTCTAAGCTACACCCCAATTCCAGAATCGATGCAAGGTTGCAAATTTGCGGTGCAAATTTGGTCGCTCCCTCAGCGGGATTAGAACCCCTTCTTTTCTCTGACATCTATGGCAACACCGCCTGCACTACCCAACGCTCTAGACCACTCGGATTATGTAAAAATATACTTTCGTTAACCGTGTGATACTTCCTCGTAAGTGAATCTAGAGCGCGAACATGAAAACATGATGTAACTGATTCGGACATCCTCTTATGGTTTTGGGCAAAACAGTACAGGATCTAAAACATTATACACATACAGCCACAACAACTATATAATATATATAAGAAGTGTTATGGGATGTGGCAAATCTACCATTATTCTTGCTTGTGCATTACTATGTAGAAACATAGCTTGTAGAAACCGAAATACACCCGTACCATAAACGTGTTCTAAGATAATTTCCAAATGTATCTTTAGTGTAGTAATGTTTACAGATAAAGACGTAACACTACCATTGTCAATTACGACATACCACTGATTTTTACACTTACTGCTATTTGTAAGTTAGACTGCAGGTTACGTTACCTGAAGACAGAAATAAGTACCATAAATCATCTATGGTTGATCGATAATGTCTGTTCTTTAAAACTGCATGGGAAAATGGGGGAAAATAGTTCTAGTATTGAAATCTGTTTTCAGTTACATGATTTTATATTATCTTAATTGTTATTGGTAAACGTTATTCTTTTTGTTAATTCTGAATTATTTTTCTAAGTGATTGTTTTTAATTGTATTTAGATGTTCTTATTTTGTTCTTTTTGTTTTTGTTATTTGTTTTTCTGTCGTGTTTTACCTTTGTTTTCTTACTTGACATTCTAGATATATCAATATTCATTAAGGGTTAATCTTGGTTTAACCCCTTTGACACTTATCTTGTATGTTTTTAAGTGTTAGTATATGTATCAACTTTATAAACACCGATTTCTCAAAAATGATGTACATAAATACTTTATGAGTAGATGAATGTGTAAAATGTTTCTTACTTTGTGTAGGTTCTATGACGCATTAAACATTTATCAGATTTCAATTTCAAAAAGTAATAAAGGGAACCAACGTTCGAGAGGAAACCAAAAGATAATATTCCAATGAAAAAGACTAGATAAAGAAAACAGACATATACAACAAAGATTGTGAAATAACTAAAATAACACGTACAAAGAAAACAAAGTAAATAGCAACCCGATCTCCACTAAAAACTAGGAGTATGGACCAGGTGCACCGGTAGGGTAAGCGTCCTCTGCTTTTCTACAAACACTCACCGAAGGACACTTATGACACATAAATGAAATCGGTTCTCATAGTTCTGATCTATACACTATGATGATCCACGGGCTCATGATACAACCCTAACCATTCTGTTGTGATGACTCCAATACCGTAGCTACATAATTCTGTTCCAGAAGCCAAATTGTATAAAGTCTACATGTAGTACGGTACAAAACAATCCGCGTAGTTACGGTAGGTTATAGCATAACGTATGAGTTGTGATATGAAAACTTAATACACAGGTGCCAAAGGGATGTTGCCATTGATGAAAGGAAAGCGCTAAGTTTGTCGTAAAAGGCGACTAAATAGTGCTCAGAACCCTAGCCGGGGCTAGGGCGCTATGCCCATAGAGCAACTGGGATGTGTGCCCCAGGTGGTTGAATGGGGTACCCCTGGCGTGTTACATGCTGGGGTTGTCAGGCTATAATACGGAAAACCTGACCGCAAACCATAGTGGTGCACCGTGTTGGGAAAGATGTCACGTTCCTCGCACGTTAAAGGACCCTACCGTGGTATTCTCCCGGAGTAGGAACCATAGGGTTCCGCCACAGGACGCTTAATTGCCCGATCCTACCCACCTCTCCCTATTTCCAGTGGCAATCAAAAATTATTGACCCCATTGTCCTTGTGTCCCATCCCTTTTTCATTTCATCATCATTTCATGTTCATTTTATCATCAATTTCATGTTCATCGTCTGAATATAGCTGAAATATTGCTGCTCGGACGTTAAACCCCAACAAACAAACAAACAACATCTTTTTCCATTGATCTCTATGTGTAGATAAGTATATGAAGCTGACTTCATGGTGTCTTTAGTGTCCTTTTTCTCAAGTTCTCTAGGGGCAAATGCGATATATATAATCCCCGAAACTAGGACTGTTAATGGATAATCCGTCATCTTCTTCGAAATTTCTTATTTTCGATCAGATCATCTATGAAGTCTGGCTCATGAAGGAATATGCCGTGAGTAGTACAGCACAATATGCTCCCATTAGAATTCCGACCGTCCGTTGAAAAAACGTCAGCCATACTGGACAAGTATGTTGTCGGTGAAAAATTCAAGAATTTTGACGAAGTCTTATTCGGTATATTAGGAAGATGAGTTGGAATCGTCTTCGACAAAAAACTACCTACATATCTTGGTGTACCTTTTTTCAGTAACAACGATGTATACATTGCAATGATTTTGAATCGAGATTCTAATTGAGTATGGTGAATAGTAGTATAAAAGGTTGAAAAATCATAGGTTTTGAAACTATTATATTCCGACAATAATTATGTTTCCAAATGATTTTTTACATTTCCCGGATTCCACATCGAATTTATACCACGAAGGGAGTTACAAGTGTCATGGTACACCGACATCTGTATGTATAAAAGTTTAAAGTTTCGAAAGAGATTTCGTCGTACATTTTGCAGATCCAGCTATGAAGCTTTATTTGTATGGATTCTTTGGGAGTATTGGAAGTCAATATATGTAAATGGAAATAAGGATATCAACAAAATTACCGAACACTTACTCGATCCATAATCAAGTCAAGTCCAAATTAAATCTAACAAAATAGATAGTACCCCACAGTAGTAGCTGGTATCGCAATGGCCCTGACTTGGTACAGACATTTCAAACGAAATGGTGGGTTAAATATAGGTTTAACAGTGCGCAAAACCTTTTCCATTGCGGTATGAATATTCCGATGGTGATTAAATAGAATATGTATACTTTAGTGTCATAATCGGTAAACCAGTGGTTACATCGTTGCACATAATTTACAAAAAGCAAATATTACTCATATTGTTTAGAAGAAACTGATTTTTGTTTCAACCAAGGACTAATATCTGAAGTAGAATTTGGTAAGAGGCCTTCGGAGGGTTGTTAATGGAAAACATATCATCAATGTATCGGTATGTGAAGTAAAAGGATTTAGCGTCATTTATATTTTTTATTCTTTAATTATGAAGAAATTCAATCTCGTTAGAATACAAAAATAAGTCGTCTAGAAGAGGAACAAAATAATTGCCCATTGAATATCAACTTGTCGCATACTTTACCTTCCTGGGGTGTTTTAGAAAATTATGTGGATTTACCCTAAAACAACGTAATTTCGCGAATCAGCAAAAGATTTGCGAATAAGTCCTTTAAAACAAGATTTCAATTTATCATGTTGCTATGTAAGGTAAAAAGTTAAGAAGTCAAAAGTTTGAAGAGAACTAATTTCCGAAAACTATGTGATTTAAGGCTTTTAAGTAAATCTTAAGTAAAAAATGGAAATATCCACATATAATTAGTGCCACTATGAGAGTAGGTGGTATTGCAACTAGCTTTCTGTCCATCTTTCACTGGGGGCAATATCTGTGAATAGAGATCTCCTTCGTGGAACAAGATGAAGATCCAGCTTGTATACCTTTTTTGTTTGGATTCTTATGTTTTACTATATCGAATAGATATTTAAGTACTCCCAACCTGAAAAATAAGAATCTATGTGAATATAATTTTAGAAAACACGGGTTATCAACTGTTGTATGTCAAACAAACATTTGAATTAGACAATATTTACATTTTTATTACAACATGCTATTTACCGTTCAAAGCATTTTAATTGACAACCTTCCCATTTATCTGTTGCTAATTTATAGTTCTAGTAATGGATATTCTCATTAAAAAGCATAAGGTGATTATTTTGTGTCAGCAGCAGCAATGATATGGGTTGACATTGTGGACAGTTCGAAGACAATAAAAACAAATATAACGTGATAGTTCAATAGAAAAGTGACGTTTTGAAATAATACAACAAAATCTATCGGAAACATCTTTTCATAATGAAAAATACCATGACTGACGTGTCTGAATTTCAATGTAGAGATCTAAAAATCTTTTATTCTAATGTATATCTTCCTGGTTGAAATAAATCAACATTGACACTACCTGTGTTAAGTAGTCGATTATGATAAATGTTATGATTAAAATGTAACTTGATCATGTCGTTGTAGAAATTTGCATGTATTTTCTTGGACATATATCGTATGTCCATATATATTGGTATTGAGAATTACCTTTTTAAGATGTAACGTCCAAATCTAACGCCGCTTTTCATATCTTTATACATAATATCAAACCATTCTATAAGAGAAAGAATGCTTTCTCTTTTCTTGTTTCCAGCGAATACCGTATAGCGCGAAATTTTTGCGAAGTTCTAATTTTCGCTATATTCGCGAGGTTTTGGAATCGAGAGACGCGAAAAATGAAGACGGCGAAAAATTAATACCCCAATTCAAATCGCAAAATTTGCCAAAAGGGGAAAAGGACTCATTATATGGTACTTAATGTTCTAATATGGCTTTGAGTATTTATTTGTCTTAGAAGAAAAGGTGATGACGGGATGTAAAGCATATATAATAGGAGGTGAAGAAAGGTGATCACAGAATTAAAGGCACTTTTAAAGACCTACTAACATAGTTGAACTGTTATAAATAACAATCTATAATTAGGAGAGTCAGTTTTACAACAGGAACCATGTAATTATTTCTTGACTTGTTTAACATTTTTTTCATTTCCAAATACAACTTTAGCACTTTCTCTTTAAACATGCCACTTGCTATATTGAACAGACGTCATTCTTGGAAATTGAAACCAATTTAACGAATGAAATTCCACATCTAATTCGACATTTCCATCAAACCGGTACGAGAAAGTGACGTTTGTTATTTGTAAAATAAACATGGTGTTTCTTTAATCAGAATAAATTTTGATGTTCCTGATTTGCTGCTCATTTTCTGCTTTTTACTTGCAAGACTGAACACAATTAGGAAGTGTAGCGGTGTTTCGTTAAAGCTAATGAACTATTCGATTGCAATTGTGGAAATTAAACCTTTGTTTGATGTAAACAAGTTGTAACAAGTGGGTGTATGGTGACATGAAAATAATCCTAGTGTTTTATCATAATCAAGTACTATAAAAAGGACTTATGTTTTGAGTTGGTGCCAGAAATATTGATAATTTGTGTTATCCACTTTACGTATTTTATCTATTTATATATTTATTTATTCACCAAACTGTCCATATTTTCAATAAATCATTGTGATTAATGGTAGTGGTTCTATATATATAACCTTTAACAGAGGCCAACAATTAATAAAACATCGCTCGAAAAAAGATTACTACCATCACACAACAGTTATTGTGCCAGATGAAAACATCATGGCAAACTATATTGAGTTTGAAAAGAATTTCAAATGCTTCCAGTGTTTATATCTAAATATTGTTAGAAGAACGTAAATCCTTATTTTAATGAATAAACAAAGGAAGTAAGATACAATACAATAACGGATGTGCAGAGAAATCCACTACTGAGTTTTTGTAGTGATGAAAAGAAACAATAGGCATTTTTACCTATAACTTGTGAAGTCGTTTAGAAATTTCATGCTTTCCATTTCTTCATACTGTAAATCCGGAAATAAACAACAATGAACGAGCTATACGTCCCTTGAAGTCTAGTATTTCACAGATACGCGACAATATGTAGATGAAACTGACATAGAATTTACTGCGATACAATACATTCTGATTTACACGTATTTGTATGCATCAGCGCATTCTTCTCTGTTCTTTTTCTTTTTTCTTTCATTAATTCATTAGAGGACTTCACAACTATGGGAAAAGATTGAAATACTTAGATTAAACAATCATCCTTAGTACAGTTTCCATAAGCACATATACTCCATTGTTCCGTTGATAGAACGAATAAAATTATATATATTTCATAGTTGACATTTTAAATCAGCTGAACAGAAAAACGAACACAATATTCCCTATAAATCAACCTAAAAGTTATCCCTTGGCTTACTTTTTTTCTCTACAGATTTATGATTCTTTTACTACCTTGAAGTTTAAAATGATATGTTTACTACATACAGGTTGTACAACAAGCATACTCACTACAACGATCAACTGAACGCACCGTGTTACTTTTTCTTAACTCTAGAAACAAAAAAGAGAAAATAGAGGGTATAAAAAAAAACGTTTTTTAACCTCTGCAAGCGTTCAGCTACAAAATTGTTTGTCGTAAAAATGCACCGAAAAAGTGCATATTTTAGGTCTTAACTTCACCCGAACAAATCCATTTAGTATAGTTTGCACATGAAATTGTACGAGGTTGGTATAGAAAAACGGATCTATATATTTTGTTAAAATACCTTATAACGATTTAAATACATCGCGATTATTAAAATACTACGTACCAGTCTACTAAATACCACTACGGACACGGCTCTTCCACGTCATTTCATATCAGGCCGTCCTGCTACATTTCCCTCACCTTAAGAGTCTTCGTACCACGAACGACTCTAACACTAGCTCATAAGCTATTCCAACCCCGTGGGTTTTTTCGTTGAGCGCCAAATGTAACGGAAGAGCATGATTTGACTCCCAAAATTATACTACGCCACCGAGGATCGAACCCTTTGTACCATGACAACAAATGTCGTTGTTATCCCTACTACGTAATTTGTCTGCTTCATGTCGGGTAAGCAAGCTTCATATCAGGTAAGCACGCTTCGTGTCAGGTAAGCAAAATTTTTGTGTATATTTCATAATTAGGAAATTAAGAATCTAGCACCGCTGAAAGTGAAAAGACAGAAAAAAACTCAGACACCCAAGGGTAAGATGTCAAATTCTCTAAATTGGCTTAGTAAAGTTAGAAAAAAAATTGAAATCTTACCCAAAGGTGCCTGTGGTTTCACAGTCTTTTGTAAATTATTTTCTCACTTTAAAAATTGATACAGAATTCAGAACTTGTGAAAACTTCTTTCTTATTAGAAGACGTCATAAAACGATTAACATAATGTACGTGTTGTATCTTACCCGTGGCTGAAAAAAAAAAAGAAAACTCACATGGCTAAAAGTACGAATAACCGTGTCTCTTCATTGAGAAAAAGATTGCTATTGCTGTATGTTGCTTTAGTTAATTTGTGTTATTTATGATGTTTTGTCTGCTTTGTACCTAGATAATGAGTATCATGGTCCTTGTTATGATCTCAAGTTACGTGCATAAATATTGTAAATTTTAATTGAGAATTGCTCGTGGTAAGTCTTCTAATCGATTTCACAAAAATGTGTAAATGTATAACTAGTCATAAGTTTTGGCGCCACAATACTATCTTCTGTTAACACGTCATAACTACGGACATCAATTATAGTGAAATCGATCACAGTGTTGTGTAAACTTAACATTAATATTTTGAAAAATGATAAAACTATTGTAACACCAGTCTGATAAATGATCACGAATTTTAAGACATTTCGGGGAAAATTAGATATCATGGAACATGCAAAAAAGACCGTACAAATGCTGCCCAGTTTACAAACACATAATTTAACTGTTGTAAGGATGACATGGCAGTTCATGATTTAACAATGCGTCCTGTTTTGATCCGTATGAATGTAATATCGGTTTTATGTGTTTTGTTGTATTTATATGTTTTCTTGTTTTTTTCCTAGCTTAAACAAACCAAGCTCGTTAAATGTCCTCTGTTAGTGGACTTATCGGCAAATCATGTGGAGACCGAAGAAGGGTTACAAAATAATGCACCGACTGCGATCAGGAATTTTGTTCGAACTGCGAAAAAGTCAATTCTATGAACATAACCAAAAAACATTACCTTATAACCACAGGTGAATTATTGAATCATAACTGCTTCGTTAACATTTTCTGTCCTGTCCATAAACAGAAAGTACGTTACGATATAGTTCTATGTTCTCAATGCGTCTCGGAAGCCCATTTGTCATGTAAAGAAATGAAATCAATAGAAGACGCCTCCAAAAGGCTAAAAAGTCCTCAGCTATAACGGAGCTAAAACAATACCTAAAAACAGAAATTGAAAGTCTAGAAATAGAGTCGTCTATTGGTAACTCGGACCAGGAAAACAAAACTTAAGAGACTTACTGTAGCACATATTAGAAAAGACATGAACATCACTCTTGATAAACTGGACAATACAAAGATTTTCACGGGTGGAAAAACAATACAAAGAATGCGATTCAAAAACATTTATAATTAGTTCAGACATTTCAGGTAACAAAAAGGATTTTAACCAAATGAGCGATGACATATCACGACTTATCGACTTAGATTCCGACTTACTAGCTTTTCTCGGCATACGACAGATCAGAAAGATAATCGTAGAAAAGAAATCAGACCTACAGAAGAGATGTGGTACTTGTAGCATTGACTTTCATATTAACCCACACATTAAATCGATCATGCATGAAATAAAGGCTATAGGGGAAACAAAACTTATTCGGTCAAGCACAAGTTGAAGTTCAGGATCGTGATCGTCATAACAATATTAGCAATATCAATTTGAAACTTACTAAAACATTTACTGTTGAAAACCGTCGACAAATAGTAAGTGGTTGTGCTGTAATGTATGATGATAGAATTGTAAATGCAGATTATTATGGGTGCAAAAAGTTGAAGCTGTATGGTGGAACGCATGCAAGTGATGAAATTAGCACATTGGGTGCTCCCTTTGATGTCGAGGCAGTTAATTCGGCAGATATTGCAGTTTCATTTCCAACAGGGAAATTAGAAATGATCAATATTGAAACAAGGACGGTATTGAGTCAAAGAGTACTTTCAAATAATTGCTGGGGTATTTCTTTCAAAAACAATAACATAAATGTATATGCTGTAGTTGATACAATTGGCATTGTAGTCGTCGATTTGTCCGGAAATATAAGCAACAAAATCGACGTTAATGTGCGTAATGCGAGCTACATGGCAGCCAGTCTTGATCGCATTTTCTTCACTTACAGAGAATCTAATACATTCATTGTTGCTCTTTCAAAGGGCAAAAAATCTGGGTTTTTAAATGTTAAGCAATCGTTCGACCTACAGGCTTGGCTACCGACGCCAAACAGAACGTCATCGTCGTTAGACGACTCTCCCACAATTCATAATCAAGGAACAGCTAGTCAGACATTGTTGAACTCAGACGATGGTCTATACAGACCTCAGGCTGTGTGCTACCAAGAGCAAATGCGAATGATGTCGCTAGGGTACAAGGATAGCGGTGTTGCTTTCTATAATGCTTAAATATCCTTTGAAATATTAATTGAAGATTTTTTTTAAATTTGTTTTTTAACCAAATTTTCTAATATATGATTAAAATTTATCAAAATCGCCAGATGGGCAACTTAAATTGAGAAAAAATATACAACTTCTTAAAAGTTTGGACTCCCGACAAACGGCAATAACTGTTTGTCCATTTGTCACTCTCAATATAAGGTCTTCCTTTTAGAAAAATTCTTATGAATGTGGACAAGTCACGATGATGCTATGTATACATTACTCGTCCATGAGTATTTTTTTCTATACATATATTGTGGGAACACATAGGCTTGTTTATTTCTACTTCCACGCGTTAGCTCTAGAAAATAAATGACTAGTGTAACTAGTGCATAACTAGAGAGAATCTTCTATACCTTATTCGATAGCTAGAAAAGGCAATAATTTATTTCATAAAACTTTTTCACAGCTGTTTGTGGTTCAGTTGTGTTTGTGCACTCGATCATGACTCTATTTTTATCCTCATGGACAAAACATTTGCTTCAATACTAGTGACTCATACTGCTTACCATAATATTGCATCTGTAAAAAGATACCCCTACCATTGTTTATAAGTTTGAAATTCACAAATATCTTTTAGATGTCAGTTTAAAGAGACTTAATGGATAAAGAAAAATATACTGCATAATTATGGAATTAAGAATGAAGAAATGTAGAATGGGCAATTTGGCCGAAATAGGATGAATTGGAAGTTAATCACATTAAAGAGCTTTGGCAAAAATCTCCGCGTGGTTATTTCATGTCCGAAATGTATGAAATTAACGTGTCGTCATTGAAATTTATTTAAGGTCCTATGGAAGGAAATATTTTCAAAAACGGAAAACAGTTTATTATAGATCTTTCTATAATGAGCGCCAAAAAGAGGAAAGTTAGATGTCCTTTATAGAAAACGTTGGTTTTTATACAGAGGTTATACGTATCCAATGCGTCTCATACCCTTATACTGAAATTAACTTCATGTATACTAGGTGTGTATCTATGTTGTTTCATGGAAACTCCCTCATGTTGCATTCTTGTTAAACATAGTTATATCTAAGACATATTTGGTATGACATTATCAACATTCCACACTGTAATGATCAGGCCTTATAACTTACAAATTCTGGAATCTTTTAACTCATTACGTTTTCAAATACACCTGTTTATCTGTTGCTAGGCAATTCCGGAAATCGAACATATTAATAGTTACATGCCGTAAAATATACACTTTCTGTACATCAATCTCCATGTACGACAGTTGGTAGGTTCCGATATAATTCGGGACAAATTATGTCATTGGTTTAGAGATTATAATTGCTTTTGGTTCGAGATTTTGAATATATAAACGGAAAATTTTAGTTATCAGTTGGCACTCTACACGTTGACGTACCCGATCTCCCAAACAGTTAGTGTGTGGAAATGCTTTCGGATCCATGCGGGCCTGGGAGTAGGTCAGAGCGTCAACACAGCAGCCCAGCCGCTAGTAGGACATACTCTGACTGAGTTATTCGGTCAGGTATCCCGAAGGCTGGGATCCGCTACCTTCTACTACTAACCGGCATTACTAACAGAATCCCTGTAAGGGGCGGTCGTGCGAGATCCGTAAGGATAGTCAAGGTCGTACGTAAAAACCCCCAATCATCATTCATCAGTTAGTCAGTCTGTAGTTGATCATCAAAGACGGTCGATAAAAAAGCTAGATATTGAAGATACGTTGTTAAGGTTAGAGTTGTAGGGTAATTCTGAAAAAAGAATTACAGTGTATAATACTGAATAAGAATTATTGAAGTGTTTCAGTGGAAGGAACAAGAAATTAGACAACTCATTATATTGCTGAAGACGCATTGGTCAAGTCTGAGCTGTGGCATAAAGTCTATCAGTTCAGAGGTTATTTAGAGTTAGTGACCTCTGCTTGCAGTGGCTACAAAATCGATTACACACTAGTATCTGACCTTAAAACATCGTTTTTCTGCTTAAATCATTCCGTTACGCACTGGTATTGAACAATTGCTGATAAAACCACATATTTGTTTTTCTGGCTGTGCTAGTCAAGGAAATACATAAGAAAACTGCACAGTATAAGGCCAGTTCAGGCATCCATGCTTTCAGGGCCAATCTCATTAAATCCCGTGCGTCGGGCTAAGGTATTCAATTAAGCACTGGTATTGTGCAATGGTATTTTTCATTTTATTACGCGATACATTACAAGGCCGTCGCTGTATCCAGAATTATAACTCTGGTACGAACCCCAGAACGCTTTGATCACATACCCCGGTACGTGACACTCATAAACATGAATTGTACATTATAAAACTAATCCATAAAACATACCTACAGTTCCTAAGTTCTGGCTTCTCGGGGGCTTCGCATACTACTAACATGGACCAGGGCATCTATGATCACCACAAGGAAGGAAGTCGAGAAAGGCTATAATTTACAAAAACATTTTAAGGCAGATCTAACCTATTACACCGAGCATTCATTTCTGCCATCTTACAAATTCATACGGACAAATGTATTTTCAATGAACTAAATATGTTTAAAGTGATGTAAAGACAGTATGTTGAAATTATTTTTTAAAAAAAACATATGGTCATAAATAATGTATGGTAAAATTGCTGACATTTTTTGCATTAAGTCTCTTTTAAGCGGAGAAAATTAGCGAGAAAATTTTCTATAGAAATGCAATAGGAACTTTTAGGTTTTTTTTAAATGTTTGTTGACCCCCAGTTTTCTTTTTGAAATATGATATAATGTCAGTTTTGCGCTCTTTATATAGGTTTAGAAGAGTAATCAAGGGAACCAATGCCATAGCGGTAATCAAAAGAATGCAATCCAGGGACAAAGACCAGACATGGAAAACAGACACACACAACAAAGAACATAAAGCAACTAAAATCACACACACAAAGCAACAAAAGTAAATGAGCAACTCGGACTCCACTAAAAATGGGAGCATGAACCCGGTGCACCGGTAGGGTAAACGTCCTCTGCTTTTCTAGAAACACCCGACTTCAATCTTGTAGCAACATAACCCTGTTCCAGAAGCCTATTTGTTCTGGAACTTCTTTCTACCAGTTTTTATATAGCTTGCGAAATTTCCCACAGAATCAATAAAAAAAATGCCTTTATTAAGGCTCCTGACAACTTATCTGATAAAAATATTAGGTGTGATATACCTTAAAATAAATCAACAACTTGGGGGGAAACTTACAGATTAAAGCTGCATTAGCTGCCAAATTTGTTCAGTTTTAATTCTACCGAATTTTGCTGATAAAATGAAATAAGTTTGTAGTAATGCAGTTGAAGCAATAAATGTCGATAATACTTAAAGAATATTGTAAAAACAACGTTTTTTTTTCAATCAAAGAAGATCGATATCTCAGATCTAATTATTTTTCGCATTTACTTCCGAAGATTACCGACAGGACATTAACCCGGGTTAGAAATACTTGAACCTTGGTAAAAAAAAAATAACAATAACGGATACACAGGTAACCACGTGTCTTGTTTACATTTCATTTCATCTATTTCTTGATTAGTTTTCAAATAAATAATGACAGTTACTGACCATATTTGTGCCACATTATTTCATAATACGTAAATTTCATAATGATCCTTGCATTATATTCGAACTTTTTTTTCTCTTACGGCTTGAGTCCGACGGTCTTCCTTGCCATTGATTAATCACTTTCGCTTTTCAATCAGATTTGTTTTTAAAAAAGCGACCCTTACAGCATTTGCGTGGATTAAAGTCACCAGAAGTCACATGCATACGAATTTATCTAGGTCGATTTTTTGTCTTGCAAGACAATAAATATATAGACACCTATTTCATGTATTTAACACATTTTATTTGTGGATATCGAATGAAATTATGTAGGAAAAGTACAATTTAGTAGAATTAAGGCATATTTCAACAGATTTTTTATTTAACGAAAATGACAGCTAGTGCGGCTTTTATACCACACGTGTTTTAAAACACAAGCCTTGATCGGCATGCGTGTACTACCCAGTAATTTCATAACACCTTTTAAAATATAAGGCATTTGAGAGAATTCTTCTAATGAATAACTATGATGATGATACATATTTTGATAGTGAATGACAGCTAAATACAACTGAATACATCCTAAACATTTCTGCAGTGAGCTACGAAATATACAAAAATCTTCATCTGTAACGTCAGTATAAATTAAATCATGTTCTGAAACCTGACAACTATCAACCAAGTAAACGATTAACATCAGATATACCAGTTTGGTACACTTAAAGCGTACTGTTACATCAACTTGACCTGTTTATCTATCATGACACAATGCAGAAGTAGACATGGTGTCAGCTTTCTAAATATTTCCATCTAGAACCAAAAAAGAGCACCACGTTTATTTTTTTTCAGCTGATATTTGTCTAGCATGATTTACGTAGTTGTGACAGAGTTCACGTGAAATTCAGGTGAATGGAGCCTTCACGGGAAATTCACATGAAATGTTCACATGAAATTCGTGTAAGTGAATTTCACGTGAAAATCATGTTAATTTCATGTGAATTTCACATGAATTTCACGTGAAAAATATTTGCCTGTGTAACCATATCAGTAATACGTCGATTTGTTTCCTTTGTTAAACGGGAATCCATACGCACATAATATATTACAAAAGCGAGATACTCTAAATCGGTTACTGGACCCTCTCTTTTACGGGCAAAGCGCCAATATACATTATAATTCCAACTTAACATTGTTAAAAGAAACTTTTACAATTATTTCATTGAAACGGGATTATCGATATCATCGTGGGTACAGACAATAGGGTATGAAAGTCTCGTCATGTGACCACGTGATTTCACGATAATGGGTCCTTGTCTACCATTCAAAAGCATGGAGATTTGTCATTTCGAGAGGGTGAAGTTCAGTGGAGGGCAAAACATCTTTTATGTAAAAAATACCGATAATAAATGACAAATATCTATTTCTACATAATAAAGGTATTAAGAAAACACATAAAATTGAAGATTTTACATTGCTATACAGCGCTTCGATTGCCCGAAAGTAAACAATAAAATGTAGATCGGTTTTCGGTTTTCGATACGTTCTACGTCGTAAATTCCGGTAAAGAAAATTAAACTAGAACGAGACTTATATACCCTATTCAACTATAAGACGTTTTTTTCTTGCTATATTTACATTCCACTACCCCTATAGTATTAACACAAAATATTACAGTGACGTTCCTACAACCATGACACTCTTTTGTAACCAATCTACTGAACAATACAAAGGATTGACAAAGTATTGGGACATTTAAACTGACCAGTTGCTATTGTAAGAGTTGATGAATAGGTAGCCACTCAACCATAAAAATTACCTGGGCAGGTGTAAAGCAGCCAATACTACTTTGTTTCAAATCACAAGGAATTTTCTCAGCTTGTGAATATTACTCACAATGTGTTTTGAGGGAATTTAGTGTGTGTGGTTTTTTTTTTACATAATTGTTATTTTTGGTTAATTAGTTATTGCATTTTGCAATTGATAGAAACAATTATTCAATGCATTTGTTGTACTGGCTAACACAGGAAAAGTACTAATGTGGAAAACTATGGGATGTGAATATTGTTTATATTTTTCCAAGGAAAAAAGCTTTAAACACACAGGCCCCCAAGTGGAAAGCAAAAATGAAATGGCAAATTAAGGTAAATAGTTACACTTTCATGGAATGAACAATAGCTTGAAGTTACAATGTTATGCTACTATATTTATTAGAATTGTCCCATCTCAAAGCTGAATCCATTGAATACTGGCCTTTAAATGTATGCATTGAAATATACTTCTTCAAAGTATATACTTTAACAATAGTTGGGATTCTTACAAATTTTTTGCACACATTTTCATATTTTTTAAAATATACATGTACAAAATGTTTATATTTCTGATGAAATTTAATGCACTTAAGTATAATTCCAATAAAATCATTTTTCACATAAAACACTCAAATCAGAGCTGTAAATCATAGCACTTAATCCAGAACAACAATTACAATGATAATAAAACTAAGAAATATTCTCCATATAATTCCAGTTACATGTATTTCATTGCACGTAATCCCAAGCTGTACTTACAATGAAAAAAAGCAATTAATCCACATCTTTAATTTGAAAATAACCAGTGCACTAGATCCCAAACTACATTTCATGGTAATGAAAATTATTGCACTTTAAAAATGCACTAAATTCCAAACTATTACATTTGAATAAAAATCATTGCACTTTAATAATCCACAAAAGTTTCAAGGAAAACAACATTTAAATCCAAAGCTATACAATGATCTGCACTTAATCCAAAGAAGTTCAAATGTAAATAACATTTATTCCAAATTTTAAATTTCATTGAAAATCATTGCACTTATAATCCCAAATTATAATTTCAATCAAACTCAATGCACTAAATCCCAAACTATAACACAAATGACAATTATTATTAACATGATACTTAATCCCAAACTATGAAAGCCAGTGCAGTTAATCCGGAACATCATAATTCCCATGGAAATCCTTCACAATTAATAAAGCATTTAATTCACTTTTATCCCCGTGCAGGTCCGGGTGTTTAAAAGAATAGGCCTGCAGCAGCGCTAAGCTTGTCGTAAAAGGCGACTAAATAGTGCTCAGAAACCTAGCCAGGGGTTAGGCGCTCTGCCCACAGAGCAACTGGGATGTGTGCCCCAGGTGGAGGAATGGGGTACCCCTGGCATGTTACATGCTGGGGTTGTCAGGCTATAATACGGAAAACCTGACCGCAAACCATAGTGGTGCACCGTGTTGGGAAAAATGCCACGTTCCTCGCACGTTAAAGAACGCTGCTGTGGTATTCGATAGGAGTAGGAACCTTTGCGCTCCGCCACAGGAGGCTAAATTGCCCGACCTTACCCATCCCCCCTTTTTCTAGTGGCAATCAAAATTTGTCGACCCTGTTGTCCTTGTGACCCATCCTTTTTTTTATCATTTCATGTTCATTTTATCATCCATTTCATGTTCATTGTCTGAATACAGCTGAAATATTGCTGCTCGGACGTTAAACCCCAACAAACAAACAAACAAATTCACTTTTAAGCCTACTCATACTCAATATTGAATAAAATAAACTCGTAGCACTATTTCAAAAATTAAAATTCACGTGAACCTCAAACTGTTTGCATTTTGTATAACACTTGTTCCTTAACTATAGTATGAATTATATACTTTCCATGAAAGGACACCTTGGTAGGCCTTTCCTGTTTTATAAGGAGGGAATAAATATGAATTGAGGTTTCATTTTTGTAATAATATATAAGACTTCTGTGCAATGTAGTTAAGATAAAATAAATACTTTAATATACTATTCTATGTCATGGTTTTCAGTCTTGCCAACAAAATACAAAACAAACGATAATTTATTAGATTTAAACTCCCCTCACCAATGAACAAAAAGAATAGCCGAGGTAGCTGCTTCAGATTTAAACAACCAGGAGCTAGCTATGAAAAGATTCATTGGTAAGTATTCATCAACTCTTACAATAGCAACTGGTCAGTTTAAATGTCCCAATAGCTTTGTCAATCCTTTGTATTGTTCAGCAAATTGGTTACAAAAGAGTGTCATGGTTGTAGGAAAGTCACTGTAAACACTGTACAGAAGAAAACGGCCCAGTTAATTAACCCCTTTTTCAACTCATTGACAATCGGATCAGTTACTTCTTGTACAATCATCATAGCAGATTGAAAATTTGTACAATTTAATGGTACCGTAAGAAGTAGTCAATCCTCTACATGTAAACCTGTGTGCAAACCAGAAATTAAGTTCATTGTAGGGGTAACATATAAGTTCACCTTCCAAGCTATCAATGTTTATAGCAGTCTTATATGTCTGGAATGCTTACCCTTGCACATAAAGCAGACATGTATGTTTCGACATCGTGCCGACAAGCACCCTTTATTAGCATTGATACTGTTGAGTATATTTTATTCTAAACACATTACTCTATTCCGACAATTAAGATCGACGACATCCAACCTAGGTAACCTTATCGTCCCTATGGTTAAAATTCTGATTACAAAGAAAAACAGAGTTGTATGAAAGGTACTTCCATACAAGCACAAGTATTGGGTCTAGCATTTGCAAAGATATTGCAAAAGAGTATTATTTCTGATGGACAAATCAATAAGAATATAATTATATCTCAGATGGGCTGCTGCTTCCGACGGGATTTTTTATAATAAGCCTTGTACCGTGTACATATACCTACATTTTAACTCAATTTCGCTCATAAAGTCTAACACGTGAAGTTTTCCAGGATAAACGGAACATATGTTATTATGAATCCCTAAAGATTTAATCAATTGACCTAGGGATAACGATCATCTATTTAATCTGGGACCTGGACATGTAGACTTATACGCCTCATTGTCTTAACTTTCGATTAAATTGAAACGAAATGAGTAGGGTGGATAGACCAATATTCTACATGCTGAAATGTTTCGAATCATCTGTGTGGAAGTAGATTCCCCAAGGGCAAAGACTCTGCAGAATATCCCCTTCAATAATGCGCGAAGGAGCGATTTGTTACTTGTTTCTCAATCCGAGCTGCAGTCGATTCTCTTCCTTAAGATGCACTTAATGCAGTGTTAGCCGTATCCAAATTGAAATTGATCTGATCTTGGACTTTGTCTGTTGGATTTTCTAGCATAAGATTCGGAATTTGCTAACTACTGTTCGAAACTTGCGACACAATGGTTAAATTACCATTAGGCAGACTGTTTATTTATCAGTTAAAGTGGACAATACATGTTCTGTTGTCAGATATTGAACCGCGCTAGTCAAACGCGAAACAATGTCTGTGGGTTTTTTTTCTTCTGATTCCACTGAGCGTATTGCTGTCTATGGAAATCTGGGATCGCGGACTTCCTAAAATGGCATCTAAGAATGAAATCGCCTCACCTCTCTTTTATGTGTTTCTGTTCGTTTCTCTTGACAGTTTGACCCGAGCCATACATCGAGCATTTACAGGGAATCTTACGTTCAGCAGTCTTCTCAAGTTGTTTGATAAATAACGATTGCTGTATACATCCAAGAGTCACAATTAATGCAGATTATACACCTCATACTTCACCAGAGAAATACATCACAAGTGCGACAAATGAAAAAAAACATAAGTTCCGTAATTGTAATTTATTTCATTTCATGAGTCCACAGAGAAAAGTTTATACATAAAATCCCGCAACACATAAAAGTAATCTTTAAGCAAGGTGACAAGATCAACAAATAAGTAATTAAGTCGATAAAAACAGTAAAATAATTTAACTTGTTGAATCTGATACTTTTTTAAAGTCCTAAGCTTTCATTGTAAATAACTTAAAGTTACAACTGTCAAAGTTTGTATAAGCTCCTTTACATGTATAAACTCTAATTAATAAATCAAATTTCCTGTTGTTAGCTAATTAACACTTCTGGTTTTCAGTAAAACATGGATTACCCTGTGCAAATATTTAATTTTTTGCTATATTATTATTTATTTGTTGACTTTTTTCTTGTATTTAATCATTTTTCCAATTGACATGCTTAACAGTAATCGGCAAAAATACCGAAGCGTGATCAGTAGGGTGATTAAAATACGTCATAATCCAAATGACATAAACTTGAACACTGAAACGGAGACGATTTATATACACAATGTTGCGAACCTAATGAAAAAGATTACACATTAAACTTAAGATAAGGGAAACAAGACGCAACATACAAAACTAAAGCATTAGTAATATGAACTCTCACAAAAAACCGGCTGAGACATTAGGTGCTCCGGAAGGGGAAGCATGTCCTACTCAAGATTTATTTGATAATTAATTTTGTTCATTGCTTCCATCTTAGTTAATATCGTCAACATCAAAGTACTATTGGTTCTTCATTCAAATATTGCTATATATGTATATATATATATATATATATACTAAGAAAATATTAACTGTTAATATATAAATACGTCTTTAAAGAAATCAATAAACCAGTTTTCGTTACAGGCAAAGCAAGAAAAAGAATGATTATGCAGGCATGTATGTTCTGTAACGCATAGCTAGGGCAAAGGGGCTAAGGGACAGACAGTTTAAATCTGGTTCACTTATATAAGTTTTGTTATTGTAGAAGAAAATGGTTTATCACAAAAGTAACGTGATCTAATGAACTCATTCCTTTCTCATTGCAGTTCTTTAATTTTTTAATTCAAGTACCAAAGTCTAGTATATTTTATATGAACTTTTATTGATTTAATTGAATCTGACATTAATTTAGTTCATTTAAGGACAAAAAGGACACGATTGATCAATTAGATAGAATAAGTTGATAAGTTCGTTTAATATCATCAGAATATGTCCTTCCATGAATCATCCTTGATTTAAACAATTTAAACAAAAACTATACTCACGCCTTTGTAGAACTGATGTTAATAATGTGCTGGTTTGTTATATTGTGCTATTTTTTAATTAGTATGATGGCATTGTGGATGTTTTAATAAATACTAATCAAGTCATATGTGTGACATAGTTCAAAAAGCAGAGATGATTCAACGATAATGAAGGAGATAGAGAAGGTAACCGAAAACAAATGTGCTGCTCATTTTTGTGTTCACAAACCTAACAGGGTGAATACTGAAAGAAAGAGACACCATGGATCAATTCGACCTGTTCTGACAATTTACAGGTATCAAGAATTTGATCAGAGATGTATATATGAGGTCAAATGAAAACAATTTGGGTAGAGAAATTTAAATACGTGCTTACATGATATTTGTTTTTAACATGTAAAACGAATATAAGAATTAAATTGTTTCTTTATCAGTCAAGTGTAAAACATAATTTGATAATGATTTAATGAGAAATACAAGTGCAACCGAATATGCATTGGATTGTGTATTGAAGATTGTCATTAAGCGAATGGTTATCCTGTAATATCCAAAAACATTCCGTTACCATTTTTACAACGTCACCTACAAACTATTATGTGTACGATCCGCCATTAATAAAATAGTTATCAATTGAGGGCGGAACTTGGAAGACGTAGTAAAATATATGTAGTAAATTGGATACATAGGCTAAGCACCACTATCTTAATTCTCCCTAAAATAGCACTCGTGATGCTAAATGAATTAGGTATTTTGCATAATGTGTTCATTGGAAATTTTCCAATTAATTTATACGTTGATATGAGATGGATTAACTCTAATATAAGATTCTTCAAATACTGTTTAATATTAGCAGTCAGTCGACAGGAAAAAACTAAAAGTATTTATAGGCATTTTGGATTAAAATGCATATGTCATATGAAGTTTGAACTAAGATCATATTCGATGCTAACCATAATTAACAAACTTGCAATGGGACGAATGTCATTGGCGATGCAGGACATGCTTCCTTTTTAGGATTTAACAGGTTTATTGTGATAGGTCACATTGCAAGTGCTTTACTATTTTGAGTGTTGACTTGTTTTGTTTTTTTTTATCTCAATTTGACATGTAATTGTATTTTATTATGTTTTCTATATTGTGAATGTGGATCATCTGTTAACCTGTGGCCATGTCTTTGGATTCAGATATGCATTTGTTATGTCCAGATTTACAGATTTGTTTTTACAAAAAGTAAAACTATGTCATCATGCTGACGCAGATGTATGATTTTCTTGAATGTTTAAGAATCATATTGACATTAAAATCAACAACGCCTATGCTTATTAATGTGTCGGTCGTCCACTACAAACATCTTTTGTAGAATGCAATGTCGTGCGTGGGTAGGATAACTGCATTTATTCGCTGAAATTTTAGCACATCTTTAATCATATATGATAAGTGATGTTAAAACCCTATAAATCTATGAGTGTTTAGAGCTCAATTTATTTGCTTGGTCAAATGTCATTGTTCTTGACATGAAAGTGTTCCACCTCCTTAGACAGGGATGATTCGATTTGAAGCCATATAATGCTTCTTTGTCTGACCTACGTGCATGGTCGCGACAGTGCGTGACAATTATTTTACGTACCGTTCAGGTACCTATGAAGTCACAAAATTGATTTGATATATCAGAAAAATAATAAAACTCGACCTGAAAATGCAATACTAGGACATCAGATTTATGAATTGGTAACCGAGATGTTTAACAGCATTAAATTCGTAGAACGAAGAGATAGGTACTGTGCCCATCAAATTATGTTTTTTTTTCTGTCTAGTACTACGAACCGCATGCCATGCAATTAAAATTATGAGGTCAAAAATTAAATTTTAGGATAAAACTCTCATTTGGTCTGTCTTCTATTTCGATTGAATGTTGCTTTTCATTGCGGCGTTTAACCAATATAGTAAAATGCAAATTGCTTTCCTCATTTCAACAATAATTCTGTTGCTTTTTGTTCTATACTTTGGACGACAGATCAGTATTATGTTTTGCGCAAGTAATAAAAAACACTATAAATTGCTAGAAACTATGATGCAATGATATTCAAAATATGGTGCGGCAAGTTTGTATATGATATTGAAAAGTCCAAACTTTTGATAGAATTAATTTCTGCGAAGGAGCGAGATTTAAGATTATCTAAAAGATCTGTTGAGTTATTTTCTCTGAATCCACGTATGATTAATACGTATACCACTACGCGAGTAAACAGTTTAACAGTAATTTTGTTTTCCTCTCTTCACTGCGGACAAAAGTTTGGTGAGCCGTACAAACAGCTTATTTGTTGAACAAGTAGATGATCCTGATACTTATCTTTGCTTGTAAAGATCTATCCAATGCAAATAAGGTAAGTCGTAGACACATTTGAAAGAATATTCAATGATGCCATAAAAGACTTGTGGTTAGCTTAGATTTTAATCTTGTTGAACGTACTGCGCTTGTATGTAGGATTGCCCGAATTTTCTTTTACTCCTATCTGTTATTAAAGCATTCGTAGTAATGCGCTTTACATACAAAACAATCTTACTAGGAGCTTTATCAGCAGAGACAACAACATACTTCTCATCAGAGAGGAGAGGCATTTTGCTGCTTCGTCTTTGAATAGTGATTTTGGTCGATCCTTCTTTTAGTGTTTTAGGTTGTGAATGCGACATTGTACCAAAGACCTAACTGCTTTTACCCAATCTGACAGTGAGTCAAATTCTGGTTTTCTTATTCCTTCTCTCTCTTTATCCACGCTCCACTGCATCCATTATTATTTTTAAAATTATGGTACCAGCTTACTTGTTTAGTTCTCTAAATTTCGGGCCCTTTGATATCAGTTTTCAAAGATTTTCATTTTGAATAATGTTCAGATCACCAGTGATGATATGAGAAGAGTTGTTTGTAAACAAAAGATTTTGAACAGTCACAAGTCAGAGGGTTCTCGATGTACTCTTCCGCGCTTAGGTTCTGCAACGCTTGTTTATAAGTAAGGAATGTACGGGCAATGGTGTTGGAGTAATTATAGGAGACAATAGGGACAGGGCATGACTGTATTTCTTCCAGTACTTTTCTGTTAAGAATGTTGCTGATGATAAATGCATCAATACCTTAATTTGCAAATGGAATGTGCAGAAATTATCCGTTGTTGTCATGAAGGAGCTCCGAACTGACAGGTTTGAAAGAGTAACCAAGATTCTAGCGGAAATCAAAATAATGTAATCCAAGGACAATGACCATACATGGAAAACAGACATACACAATAAAGAAATTAAAATAACCAAAATAATACATACACAAAGAAACAAAAGTAAATAAGCAACGCGGACTCCACTGAAAACTGGGAATATGGACCAGATGCAATGCTAGGATAAGCGTCCTCAGCGTTTCTAGAAACACCCGCCGAGTTGCTCATAAAAAGTCAAGTCCAGGGTAGACGTAAGAGGAATGGAAAACTATGACACATTGATCAAATCAGTTTTCATAGTGTAGATAGATATACCGTAACGATCCTCTAGTTCATGATGACGACCATAAAACTTCTGTAGTGATAATTCAATCTTGTAGCAACCCAACTGTGTTCCTTAAGCCTAATTTTAAGAAGTCTAACGCGCTATAAAAAGTCTGTGTAGCTACAGCAAGCTCTTGCATAAAGTATGAGTTGCGGTATGAAAACTCCATACGCAGGTGCTGAAGGGATGTTGTCGAAGATGAAAGGAAACTTGACAATACAGAATGAAAAGTCATCGTGTTTGTCCTATAGTTTGTTCAATAGTTTTACCATCGATCTGTAAGTGTTGGTCAAAATATGAGGTTGACTTCAGAGTGTCTGTAGTATCCATTATCTCATGGTCTTAGGGGTAGATGCGATGTATCAAATCCCCGGAAAAAGGATTGTTTCGAGATAATACGTAATTTATATAGCGGAAACTGAGATTAAAGGATCTAGCAAACGATGTTCCTTGTTTTAGATCAGATACTAGTAAGCTATAAAGTCAGCCTCACAAGAGTGAAGTAATACTAACAGGTAGAGGAAGGAGAGTATAAGTTTAATATAATCCAAGAGGCTGTTGAAGTTTCGATTTTTTATAATGATATTGGCTCTGATGGTTTTCGGGCATTAAGTTGTTGATTTAGTTTTCTACCATGATGATGTAATGTCCTAAGCTGGGTGTTATATACACCTATAACATTAACATGTTAATTTGCTAATTTGACGAGAAAAAAAATCACTATATTATTTCACATAGGAATATACTTCGCTTGGGAAGAATTTTAGATCATAAACAGATTTGGTTCTGTGATGTTTGTAAGTCAAAAAGTGCCTTATAACTGATATACTAATAAACGTAACTGGGCAATGTTCAGTATCATGGTTGTAAATCCAATGCAGTCGTGGACTTGACCGGTTAAAAATAAAGGTATATATTACTGGTAGCTGTAATCTCATTGATTGATTGATCGATCGATTATTGGGGTTTAACGCCCGAGCAGCAATATTTCAGCTATGTTCAGGCGATGAACATGAAATGGATGATGATGATGAAATTAAAAAAAAAAGGATGGGACTTATGGATAATAGGGTCGACAATTTTTTTTGCCACTAGGAAAAGGGAGGGATGGGTAAGGTCGGGCAATTTATCCTCCTGTGGCGGAGCGCAAAGGTTCCTACTCCTATCGAATACCACAGCAGGGTTCTTTAACGTGTGAGGAACATGGCATCTTTCCAAACACGATGCACCGCTATGGTTTGCGGTCAGGTTTTCCGTATTATAGCCCGACAACCCCAGCATGTAACATGCCACGGTTACTCCATTCCACCATCTTGGGCACACAACCCAGTTGCTCTGTAGGCAGATCACCCTAGCCCACAGCTAGGGTTCTGCGCACATTTTAGACGCTTTTTACGACAAGCTTAGTGCTGCTGCAGGCCTATTTTTTTTACACCCAGACCTGCACGGGGCATCTGTAATCTGATTTACATAGCAAATTAATGTTTAAACATATAAACGCAAAGAATTGAAAACTGCTTTAATTCAAATGAAATGTAAACGAAATACAAAGTACTAGAAAATTTATTGGAATGAATCAAGTGTTAAAATAAGAAATTTTGATACTGCTCTTATATAATGACTACATGATACGTACTCCTACCCTAATATATTGTAATAAACTTAATCATTAAATTAAAAGTAATGTCAACCTCAATTATCTTGTCTTATATACTTGTCATGTTTTTGAAGTTCATATTATACGACATTGGATTTTGAATGAATATGTATTAATCAGAATGTTTACAGTCTAAATATCGGCAAGAAAATACAAAAGCTGAACAAATACGACCTTAAAGTCTGAGTAAAAACATCATGGAATATCTAAAACACAGTGCAGCAAACAGAAAAACAAATTCCATATTATAATCGAAGATAAGGAAAAACTAAACCATTTGCAATATGAAATCTCACAAAAAAAGATTTGCACAAAAAACTAGGGAGGTCAGATAAATTTTAGTATTGTATTGCATAATTAAGCACAGTCCCAAATTATAAGAAAGTTTTGTTTTTTATTTCAGATAACATACCTTATTTGTACCCTTATTTCTACCCAGTATGTAAACTATGGCTACATTAGTGGTGCATGTGTTGTGCTTGATATTTGGATTTCAATAACTGTTCAGAGATGCAAACTGATGCCGTAGAAGCAAGAGTAGACCCATATTAACATTCAGAGAATAGGTTTAAATACTAGAGAGAATACAATAGTTAATTTCAGGGAAAAGAATTGGTCTTCCCTTGATTAAATGACCATTTCTTAATTAGATAGACAATCGACATGGAGATTTTTACTGTTCATCATTCCATATGTAATTAAATATGTGACTGATGGAAAGTTTATGCTACATGTTGGAATTATTTTTTCAGATGTTTATGATTTCCTTTAAACTACTTGATGTTTTGTTTCAGATACGTGTTGCTGGTAAACTCATTATCACTGTCATAGCTTTAAATACAATGCAGGTATCCACTTACTTTTCCTAGCTCCACGCAACAGAGGACTTTCGTTTCTTCTTTTACTAACTATCTATGGAGAGTAATACACACACTTCCGCTAATTCACAACATTTAAGGAAGAAAGATATGTCTTAACGTGAAATCATTGGACAGAGAGATATGGGAAAAATCCGAAGCGCCAAATTAATAACAATAATACTAAAACATCCAACTAAAGAAAGTAACAGAAAGAAAAGTACAAGAAAGGTCAAAACGTGAAATCGTACTCGCCGAAACTGGAACCCCATACTGAAAGAGTGAACGTTCCTTGGAAATGTTCTAAATTGCACTTGACGAGTTTTAGTTCTTGTTCGACGAAATAAAGCATGAAAAAAATATATGATGTTATATTTAAAAGGAAAATCAAGTGACAGGTATAAATTAAAAAGAACATACGCCATGGATAAGCCAAAGACAAAAGACATACATAGCAAATAACATGAAAAAGAAACGAAATAAAATGCACAAATAAATGAAAGTAAATAAACAAACCAAACTCAACTAAAAAATGGAAACCTGGACTAAGTGCACCGGTAGGGTAAGTGTCATCTCTTTTCTAGAAATACCTACCGAGTTGCTCATCGAGTTGTGAAACCAGAATCGTTTAGATAGAAGCATCTTTTGTCTAAATTAAAATAGGAATAAAAAGATGTTTATGTATCTGATTTATGCTTTAAAGTACATTTGTGTTACAAAAGGAAATAGAGCTCGTCTGCCCGTTATTGAATGACCATTATTAGACAATCGACAAAGACTTTCCAAATATGTAATGATATTTCTGTTTTGAAGAAAGTTTATGCTATATGTTAAAAATATTTTCAAGATTTTTTTTCAATTTGTTTTACTCTCAATTTTTTATGCAAGTCGAGTGCAAGACAGGACCTAATAATTTTTTGGACATGTATCATTGGTCAAGGTACCAAAGCACACATAGTTCACTTTATCATATCACATTAGTGTTTTAGAGTCACTTTAGTGTATAAACTTTATTTTTGATACTGTATTTTTATTTTTTTTATTAAAAGTTTTTGGTCAGTTTATGTCTAGTTTATACTTTTTAAAATCTTTTCAGAACTGGCTTGACGTTAATTCGGTGTGTCTTGGACATCGGAAGCTATATTTTGCCATTTAGGTGTAATTGTTGGTCCGGTAGTTGCCACATGGGGTTTACCAACCCTTTCATAATGCTGATTTTTAGTTCTAATGTTTACAAGTGAAGGGTTATTAAAATAAGAACTGATAATACTATGTAATATTCAAAATGTCCATATAAAAAATGGAAACATTGAGGTCAAAATCGGACAGTTGGAAACCACAGAAATGGCCCTGAATTGGTAATGATTTGTTTATTGAAGTGGCGGATAAAGCCGGGTTTTATAGTGCGCCAAACCCCTATAAGAGAATGTCAATGTAGAAACCATGCAGATCATATGATATAGCCGACACATAGTAAAGTTAATCGTACGGTATTTTCTATAGTGTTTCACGATGAGGACTGTTTGGTATACCTTGGTCTTCCATAAACACACGCTTGAGTTTTTACAACGAGCACCGCCAGGCGGTATGAGCTCTACGGTTATCAGGTACCAGTATCGTATTGCATATCCCTGAGCAGGTGTACGTCAAAACATGGATGCTATAAAAATATAGTGCATTTTGTTTTTGCCTCTCTACAAACTAATATTTTGTCAAAAGATATGAACAATGACTTATAAAATAGAGCAAACATCACACTGTAAGATGAAGAACTTTTTTAAAAGAAAATCTAACATAATATCATAAAAATGTTCCACTGAAAAGGTTGGTTTGGTGAGTGCAAAACGAAAGTGAAAGTAGGGGAAATGGCTATTTATAGTTCGAGACTACTTTTCTGTCCGATCTTCGTGGACTCCCCCTATTTTCTTTGTGGGAAATTATTTTTTCACATGTCCTTAGAAATGCTACATAAGTGAAAGTTTTATTGAATCAATTTACATATTTTTTAAAAAATCCTAAAAATATGCACTTCACTATAGAAGTCTATGGGAAAATTAATACGATACTGAGATCATCACATGTACTATCTAAATTTCCCTTAAGGTTCCCCCAATATACTAAAGAAAAAAGTCTTGCTCCGGAAGTAACAAAAAGTGACTGTCCTTACGGAGAAAATTCATCGCTTCCATAAACCAAACAAATAAAAATACATAGGTTAAGATTACATTTCAGTAAAAATAAATTCATCTTTTCTAGTCTTTCTCTATTTTTTCATTAATTAAAAGAAGTAAATATGATGTTTTTTTCAAAAAAGTTAGTGAAACACGTGGATGTACGTACAGTTTTTTGCGTGTATCTTCGCTGTTCCACTGTCGCTGTTGTCAATGACCTAACCCGTTGTGGAAAAAAACATAATCCTGATTATATTATCCAAATCGAAGCATTGATTTTTTTAGATAGGAAAGGCAATCGTTTTCTTGTTTGGAATTTCCAGCTATCGTCTGAATTTTGTTTACGTCACATGATATGCGTGAATCCGTCGAGAACCGCAATATTTACAGTATCTGTACAGATTGATCTGACGGGCCAAAACCGAGATTGCAAGAGATACCCTTAAAGGATAAAATATGTAAAGTATTGCGAAGTGCTATAAAGTTATCGACCATTTTCAGAGCGAGCGAGGGGAATGGGGGTATGGGGTCGGAATTTTGGAAAAACTTTTTTTTCGAGTTATTCATTTATTGAAAACAACTCCCCCATTAATATTGATTTCGCTTGCTGCTTAAATTTAAATAAAAATATTGCATTTGCAAAGCAAAACTTTTCATCCGGGTCGAACCCCCCCCCTTTTTGTAATGTCCTTTATTATTTTTACGAGTCTCACACAGACGGTACATGTATGGTAAAGCTCACGGTGCTCGCTGATTTAGGCAATGCCTACCCCATATTTTGTCTGATATCATTATTTGTCAATTGTGTGGTTCTTCACATCTTGTAAACTATACTGACAGATCTGATTATCTTTCTTCTGTTCGGAAGAAAGACGGCATTGGTTAACTCCATCGGAACAATATCCCTCCCTACAAAACTGGTAACAATTAACTGTTAGATATATGATAGAACATGAAACTAAAAGTTTACCTCATGCCTTTCTTAATCAGTTGTTTCTTTTCAATTTAGAATATCATTTATTCATAGATGTGTATACCAGAACTGTTCGACAACATTTAAACGGTTATTCTGACAAAAATTACAATTTGATATTTACACGGAAATCAAAGGTGATCATAATCAATAAAGATATTTCAATATTCTATTCAATGCACGATGTTCTGTATTGCCGTGAGGAATGAAGTAAATCACTTTTATTTAGAACGCTTTCTTTAATGAAAACTGTGGTATTTTAACATGATTATTGTTCTCACATTTGTAGTAGCTTTTTTAGTTTTATTCCTATTTTAAGAGGGAAAAGAGCAATCTGCTTTCGGTCTAGTTCAACTGTATTTTCCGTTTCGTAACTTTCTATTGTTAATGGGATAAGCATTTGTTGATGACAAAATGTCACATTTTCTTGACAAGAGAACATAAACACAGTGTTGCACAATTAAGATATAAAACATATATGTCAACGCAAATTAAAAATAGTAGCATGATATACGATTAATAAGTACGTTTAAATTGTTAGAATCATTCCAGATGTATTGCTTTAAGGGAATTAGTAAATGAGCGACCCAGATTCCACTTAAGCATGAACCAGATGCAATGTCCTTGGCTTTTCTAGAAATGCTCATAAAATGTCACGGGTAAGGAAAAATATGAATCAGTTCTCGTGATGCAAAAGGACACTTAATAACGATGATGACGACCATAGTCTTTTATTTAGTGATAACTAAAATGTTGTATCAACAAAACTCTGTTTCAGAAAACATAATTATTAGACGTCTGGCATGGTTTGAAAAATTCATGTTGTTTCGGCAAGCTCTTCCATACAGTTTGAGCACATTTTATTCCCATTGGAATACCAACCGTATATTGAAAACACGTCCGCCACACTGGAGAATATGTTGTCGATCAATACAAGATTAGTATTTTTGTATTTCAAAACCTCTAGCATATCTTTGTTTCAGAATCGTATTTACCTTATACTATGTAATTTGTATATTAATGTTCCGTCTTTCTAAGTGTAACAACGATGCATAATGCTTTAGAGTCGGGATTACAACTGGGCATTGAGAAAAATAATAAGAAAAGTTTTTAAAAAAATCATAGGTTTTGATGCGGTAATATATCACTGAGAGTGCCAAGTGGATATTTCGATTTTTTAGGATCCACCTTGAGTTGATACCACGACGAGAATTAGAAGTGTTGTAGTAAGACGGGATACCCTCTTTAACAGCTGTGGCAATGAACGTTAATTAATTATAAGTTCCGAAAAGGTTTGGTAGTTCATTTTTACAGACCCAGATATAAAGCATTGTTTGCATGGCTTCTTGTGGAGTTTGGAATTCATGAACGGAAGATACCAGTTATTGTCTATTGTAGAGAGAAATAAAGAGGGAAATATCTTCTTTAGAGAATGTGATAATAATATAAGTCTTGTTACTGATATTATTTTCAACATCCACCTCTGATAGTAAGCATTTAACGTATTATGTATTACAAGCATGATCCATATTGTGTTGGGCTTTGTCTGCTGCATGGTACAACATACTTGCCCTGTATAGAAGACAATGTATTGATTATATCAGGATCTTTAAAACTTCATGTTGCCTTGACACTTATTGGAAGACTAGGAAATTTCATACGTTTCAAAATTAAAGACCTCACAGCATTCACGCACTCCGACGAATCAAGGTTTTCTTGAAAGAAAAAAAATGGGTAGGGGTCCCCTATGCCCTGTTATTCCACCGGGGCTGAGGGGCAATAGCCCAGTATATTTACTTAGAAAGAACATAAAAGAAAGTTAAATCGTGACGATAAACATCATTCAACTCAGGAGACCATGTTTACTATATATAACAAATATCGATGAAAACAAAGAAAGTCTACAAATTAGCGGGAAATGACCGCCTAGATCAAACTTTTGTTATTACCGTTCAACTTATATACCATGTTACTAATGAAACCAAAAAGCATGGAATCCGAGTAACTGGTGAAATGGTCTCAAAATGGCAGCCATTTTGAAAATGGCCACTAAAAAAGCTTCAATACTGCCAGTCAACACAGAATATCATGATTCTTCTATAGTTCAGAAAAAGGGCACAAAAAAAAAAATGTTTGACCCCCATGTTCTGTTTTTTTTTTTTTTTTTTTTTTTGTAACGACGGCCAATGTTTTTCATTCGATGAAAATTTTTAAACAATCAGTTTCTGCAGAATACCCTAAAAACAATTAAACCAACTTTCATTAAATTTGTTGCACGGTATCAGAGGAGAAGATTTTTAAAGTTGTATACGTGAAAAACTACAAAAAGATCTGTTTCTGGGGCCATAATTTCTACATCGGGCTAAGAATCATTTTGAACATTTCAGCAAAAGTCTGTCTTCTGTTGATAAACAATATTACCCTCTATCAGAATTTTGCGTAATTAAAAGGTTTTTGAGTTATTTGCAAAAAAAACTGTAGTTTGACCCATATGTTCAGCAGCAATAGTAACAGCAGCCAAGTTTTTCCACGTTTAAAAAAACTTAAACAACCAGTTTGTGCAGAGTACTGTCGTATATTCCACAGTATGCCATCGGATTAAACCGGCATAAGAAACAACCTATTCAAGGTTTGGTTTACATGTTATATTATAACTAACCGGGAGTTACATTTCCCAAAGGGAGAGAACTCTAAAAGGCTGACAATTACGAATGAGTTTTTTTTTCACTACTCTAAAAGCAAAGTTATCTTTTCGTTTACTGGAAAATCATATATTCAGAAAATGTCATTGTATTAAAAAAAGTACATAACAAATGCACATTTTCATGAGATTCACTATAATGTTCAGACTCTATAACTATTCTATTGCCATTTTGTTCAACTACTTCGAAAGGTGAAGGATTAAATCTAGTGGACATTTTATTGCTCTATCCGTATACGTTTCATTATTGACTGGTTCTGACGCTCGACTTCGCCGTTAGCATGTGGCCACAATGATGTCGTTCGGGGATGTATGATTTCATTCTCGGATATGAAATCCTTGAAATGTTGACTTTTCTCTGACGTTATGGTCTTGGTGACCTGAACTTCAAAATAACGAATGTAATAATCTACCAGCACAAATATGTAATGATCGGTCGGTAACGGTCGTAATAAATCTGCTCCTACATGTAGATGTTGCCACGGCGCTGAAGGCAACTTGGTACGCGTCATTGGCTCAGGCTTACTCGGTTGACTGACCAACTGACATCCGTAACAGCTTCTACAATATGCTTCGATACTTTTATCAATACCTGGCCACCAAACTTTACTCCTTAATCGTGTTTCCATTGAAAAGATACCCGGATGACCCTCGTGAGCCAATTCAAGCATGCGCTCGCGTAAATCCACAGACGCCACGATACGCGTTCCACGCAAAACTAATTTACATTTTGTTGCTCTCGGTTCCGTAACGTCCTATTTGATTAATCGCGATAACGCGTCAGCTATATTTTCGGTCCTGGAATGTACCGTACTTTGAACTTGTATGGTTGCATACGTAAAACCCAAAGCTCAACCCTAGTACAGACTTTCGATTTGACCGGATAAATGCATTCCAGAGATTTATGGTCCGTAAACAACTCGAACTCGCTTCCATAAATATAAACATGGAATCGCTCATACGCCCAGACTAATGCAAGTGTCTCTTTTCCGGTTTGCGAATATCTACGTTCCGTATTACTCAAACTGCGACTTGCTCACGAGATAACACGTAGCTCACCGTTTTGCTTCTGTACTCGCGTCAGCTATGACCTTAGTCTTTGTTTTTTCCTTAGTTTTTGTCATAATAACCTAATGTCTCCGCGCTCGTGAGACGCTTCTTTAGCTCTACAGAGGTATCATGTTCCGCTTTACCCGATTTAAAGACAGTTCCTGCGAGCAAGATCACAAAATTGGGCTGGCACTGTTGCCAAGTCAGGAATAAATCTACCACTGTAGTTGACAAGACATAAGAAACTGGGTACCTCTGCACCAGTTTTTGGTTCTCGGGCCTCACCTACAGCTTTAAGCTTGACCTCTAATGGTCCAATACCTCTGTCTGAAAGGAAGTGACCCATGACACTACCTTAGACATCTTAAACTGGCATTTGTTTCTCTATTAAGAGTAATACCCTTGTCTCTTAGGACTTTTACAGCATTTTCAAGACATCTATCATGTGCAGGTTGGTTGCTAGCATGTACAATAATGTCGTTCATTATATTATGCCCCCCTTCACAACCTTGCAACACTTGTTGCATGACCTTCTGATACAGGAGTTCCAAACATAAGACGTTTGTACCTGAATAAATCCTTACGAGTTACAAAAGTGGTAATATCCTTAGATTCAGGTTTTAACTCAATTTGATGATATGCCCATGGTACATCAAGTTTAATAAAATTTTTACCAGAGTTCATGTCTTGCAACAGCTCATCAATCGTTGAAATTGGACGTACTCTATTGATATCGGTAATGGTTACTCGCATATAGACACATAATCGGATATCTTCAATGTTTGGGTACACAAACGACTGGTGACACCCACGAGCTTGGCTCATCAACACGCTCAATAATGTCGAAATCCAAGAGTTCATTCAACTTCTTCTCAACTTTATCTCTTAAGTCTAACGGAGTCCTTCGCACAGGCTGAATCACTGGTTCCCCATCCGGATCGATTGGAATCTCAAGTTGAAAAGACTTCAACTTACCGACCCCTTAAATGCTTCCGGATACTTGTCGAAAATATCCTTGGGTGCGGTCACCTCGGTTGATGGTTATAATCTGTGATATTATGTACAAACTTCAAAACGGCAAGCTTTAAAGCAGTGTCCCGGCTAAGTAATGCTTGACCTTTACGATCAATTACGACAAATTCAACATCATGCAAAGTTTAAGTTACATTTCACTGTCGCTGTAAATGTACCAGCTATCTTCAAATGGACATTTGTACCGTACGCGTATAATTCTTTCTTCGACTTTGACGATACACACTCCACATGATTTTCCTTCCGAAAATTCCACAATGGTTTCCCAAGAATATTACAAGACGCACCTGAATCGATGATCATTTTCAAATTGACGTTTCCAACGTTGACGTTAACATTTTCCACCACAGAATTAACACTATTCACACTAAACGCATATTTGTTATCGCTGATTCTGTCGGTAGCTCCTCTATAACCTTTCCGCATCTCCGATTCTGTTTCCCACGAATCTTCTTGGAAGATGTGCAAACATCTTCTCAAAATGACCGGTATTCGAACATTTCTGCCACTTTTGTCCGTGTGCAGGGCAACTGGGGTCAGATCTAACATGCACTTCTATACCACAGCTGTAACATATGACTGTCGGTTTACTACTGTTGCTTGACACTGTCTTCTTCTTTACAAACTGGACCCGCTGGTACCGATCACCATCATTAGATTGCACATGATTTTCAATGGCTTTAGCTTGTCTAGCAGAATCTTCATACGCTTTAGCAGTTTCCCGTACTATATCTAATGTCAAATTCTACCTTTCTCTAGTAATTTTCTACGCAGATTATGATTCAAACACTTGTCAACCACCTGGTCTCGCAACTGAATGTCAATAGCATTTCTGTTGCCAAAATCGCAAGTTTCGGCTCTACACCGTAATCTGGTAATATACTGTTCGATTGGCTCATTTGGGAGTTGTACAGTTCTACGAAATATAGACCTTTCAAATGCAGAGTTTGTTTGAGGCTTGAAATATGTGTTCAATGCACTCACCGCCTTTTCGTATGCATCTCCCGATTGTAACGTGAAAAATATGTCCTGGACATCCATCCTGGGTATATGCAGAAACAATGCATATTTCTGATCAGCATCGGTAACGCCTTTTCACGTTGCATAAAGTTCAAATGCTCTAAGCCAACTTTTCCATCTCTCGACACATTAAAATTCGGTATTCCCGCAACATCGGGTAATAAAACAGCTCCCATCTTGTGCACAAATGACTAATTATACGATCCCGCAATCGTAACGACTTTATCTGTCGTATATTCCACAGTATGCCATCGGATTAAACCGGCATAAGAAACAACCCATTCAAGGTTTACATGTTTTATTACAACTAACCGGAAGTTCATTTCCCAAAGGGTGAGAACTCTTAAGGCTAAAAACCACTACTGAACTTTACCTTAACTTTAACCTGCAGAGGACTATATATCAGCATGATTCTACATATGTCAGCTCACAATCCTCAGAATGGCATGTGGGGTTAGCAGACTTGCAGTGCAGTACTGGTCACCGGAAGTGAAGGGTCTATAAATAGCATGGGAAATCCCAGTGTTTTCACAAGATAGGGGTATATTTAAAAATCATTATGGAGATTAGGCTTCACATCACAAGAAGCAAAATGCACCTATGAAATGTACAGAAATGTTTTTCCTTTCAGAAACTGTTTAAATTTTTTAAATAAGATGAGAACTTTTTTCACAGCACTATGAGGAACAGGGGTAATTTCTGCGTAGGACTATTTTTGCGTACGTTCCAAATGCTCATTGGTTGAATTGGTGGTCTGTAACCTAAAAGGCTGACAATAACAATTACGAATAAGTCATCTTTCTTTAAATGCTTACACCTATAATAAAGCACAAATACTACAAGTACCATAAATAACACTCTTACCAAGTTTAATTTGAATTCTGAATAGCAGTTTCAGAGAAGAGGAAAAAAGGCAATAAATCAATCAGTTGAACATTTTCCACGAAAATCGGCACATGGGTAGCTCTTATCGTGTTTAATACTTTATCTCTGTCAGAATTTGTCTTTATTTTTTGGTTTTGAGATATTTATGAAAATAATACTAATCTGTGTTCGATCCATTTGTTCTATTTTAGTAACGGCGGACATTTTTTCGACGGATCAAAACACGACGAAAAAATCTTTGTGCATGATCCCCTAAGGAACGACCATGGTAAGGTTCATCCAAATCTATTGATATTCATTAAACCACGAGGAAACCCTCACACCACAGAAGCGCTGGCTGCAGCTGGCCCCAAAACATTATTACAGGTTCAGCGAAAGAGTTGCCCCTATATACTCAAGTATTAGAATGCTTTTTTTATTTCAAGTTTTTTCTGCCACCGTTCAGACATGATTGACTTTAACTTACCAGGTACAAACATATAAAACGTTGTTATATAAACCTACTAATTTATATAAAAGCAGTTTTGTTTAAAACAAATACCGCAGCCCCGTAATGTAAATTTTTCATACTTAATTTTGAAATTTCTTTTCGTAAACATTTAAAGAAAACTTGCTATGTGTACTACTCCGTGTTTACTACAACTGTATATTGTTCTCGAAGGCATTCAAAGAAAGATAACCCGAGAAAGAAAACTTATCTTAGATAAAAAAAAAAAAAGATGTGAATTGATTCTTATAAGAATCAAATACCGAATGGCCATTCCAATAAAGAGATACAATTAATCAGATACCTCCTTGCTGTAATAGACATAAGATTTGGTGAAAAAAAACTTTAGAAACGTCCACCCAATATGTTTTATTCAAAATATTAAAGTCGGACAATCATTTCACTATATATTTGGACTTGACTTTTTATGAGCAACTCGGCGAGTGTTTCTAGAAAAGCAGAGGACGCTTACCCTACCGGTGCACCTGGTCCATGCTCCCAGTTTTTAGTGGAGTCCGAGTTGCTCATTTACTTTTGTTACTTTGTATGTATGGTTTTAGTTACTTTATGTTCTTTGTTGTGTATGTCTGTTTTCCATGTCTGGTCCTTGTCCCTGGATTGCATTCTTTTGATTACCGCCATAACCTTGGTTCCCTTGATTACTCTTTTAAACATCGGTAAAAAAAAACAAGAAAAAATGAAAAAAAGATGTATTATCTTCTCCTTGCATATATCTATTGTATTTTTTTTTTAATGTTGGATAAAAAAACTTGGATTTAAACTTAATGTTCGTCATAATCATTGACTTTGTGCACTTGTTGCCGATGGACCATCGATGACTGTGAAACTAGGGTCATTCATTACGACGTCGTACGAAGGAGGCGGAAGGTCAGCTGAGTCACTGGAGTTGCTGGACCGAGTTCTACTGTAACCAGTACTTACTTGAGCATTGGTGTCTATGGCGCTTCCTATAAATAAATCTGTTGAAATTATTGTTTTAATGAGACATTGAACTTTGAATATACTTCACAGACAGAATACTTACTATTATTCGGCGATACGAAAATAAACTGTTTTGTTATGTTGTTACCTTGTTTCTTGCATTTAAAATATATTATATATATAACTTTTACTTTCCATTTAAATCATTATCATTGCTCGATTTTTTTTCTGTCTGAATGTTTACTATAATCTAAAATATCTTAAACTTTTCTGATGTTTCATATTAAAAAATGATTTACTTATAACTTTTCAGGAAAATATGAAACTGCAACTATTAATAAGTAATTATAAATAAGTGGCAGTTCTCTATTTATAATTTGCTTCAGTTACGGCTACAGGACTAAATATTAAGCAATTAACATCGATAAAGTTTGGTACTGAGACGAGAAAATTTCTCAAAAAAGTTTCATCGTAATACCAGTTAAGCCTTGTTATTTGTTAACACTTTTAGTTTACCTACTTGTTGGCATATTTTTGTATTAACTAAATGATTTAACCAAGACGAAAAAATACGAACTGTTGCAATAAGACGTCACAAAGTATGGCTACTATGCATTTTTTTTATTAATATCTCGCCGAATAAGGAGGTTTGGTCTGCGTGCTTCGAAATGCCAAATATTTTGTAAAAAATAAATTCCTGATGCAAAATGTAACAAAATAAACTGTTTTCCCAATTTAGCAAAATGTACACATTTTTTGCTTCATTTTGCACTATGGTTTTCATATTTTGATTGACTGCAAAAAACTTTGTGTTGACAATTTAATTAAGCATGCATTTTACTTAATATTATGCATCAGCAATACTGATTTGACTCAATTTTCTTTCAGGGATGAATCTGATATAAACTGAATGATTCCCTATGTACTATCTCTTCTGAACCAAGCATGTTTGGTCAATAAAAATACTTAATACCATTTCCAATAAAAAAAAAAGAAGTTTTGTTTTGTTTTTATTTTGTTTTCAATTCAATCAAATTTGTTTTAGAATTTTGTTATTGAATCTAAATATCTTTATTCTCAAGGTAATCTCAGTGCGAATTCAGTTCTAAAACCAGGCGTCGATTTTCACAAAAAGTCGTAGTAATGATGTCACATTCTAAAATAGCATTGTGACGTCATAATCTCCTAAAATAGGTTCTCAATTTTATTATCTCAATAAAAAACGAAAGTGTGAGTACACTATTTGAAAGAATTTTCCAATGTCTCTTACCTGTAGTTGTTCCAGAAATGTATGAGATGGGTGAATTTCTGTTGTAACTCATTGATTGTCGTCTCCTTGATTTACACCCGCAGCACCAAAAAATCAGTACGAGTAAAGATATACCACCTAGGCAACCAAGTGTTACACCCCATATGTCATAATCCTCACTGTATCAGAAAAGGAAATAAAATGAATTTAAACAATCATTATTTGTTTTATAATTGGTGTATCCATCTGCACCATGAACACTGATTTATTCAACGGGTCATAGTTTTCCTTTCCTCGTTTGTCTACCCCGGACTTGACTTTTTATGAGCAACTCGGCGGGTGTTTCTAGAAAAGCAGAGGACGCTATACCCGTGGTTCCCTTGATTCCTCTTTGTAATAATTTTTGTCATAATTAATAACACTGGATCGGCAGTCAAGTTGACTTAAAACAAAATTCAAACTTCTGAAACACTGATGCTCTATTCCTTGTTTTACACATAATAGAACTTTTTCGTGCTTGATTTTATTTATTTATTTTTATTTTGTTTGTTTGTTTGTTGTTTTTTATTTTTTATTACTTTTTGTATACGATTCATTTTTAGATTTCGATCAGTCAACTTTTCGATCGATTAACTGGTTTGGCAGTTAATAATGAAATGTTACTCATTGAAACACGTGAATAGCACACCGAAATTTGCTATATTTATATAAGAACAATGAATAAGTGAACAATAGCTACATTTAAAAGTAAAAAGGAACTACATACAAATAAAATATTAAAAAAAAATAGATTATGGTCTCAAAAGTTCGGCCTTACGGTCTTCGACGGAGGCAAAAGTTTTGAAAAGAAGACAGACAACTGCCGACTAACACCACAGAGACAAGGTACCTTTCAAAATTTTAATGCACTGATATGTTGGCACTGTAGGTTTAAATCAAGGAGACAACCATTAACAATTTTGAGGGACACCTTGTTTCTATGGTGTGAGTCGGCAATTTGGGCCCATATTCTTTATATTTGTTTACATTTTATTTGTATGTACTTCCTTTTTATCCTTAAAATGTCGCTATTGTTCACTTATTCATTATTTTTATTTGCGTTTAATCTAAACCACTTCACAACATATATTATTTTTATATCTAAATAAGCTGGGTACTTTTGTATTTTCAACGGTATATGCCTAAGATCTCCTTACAGTCTTTTGAAATATTCTAAATTGATATTTTTTTCATTATATGATATTCAAACTATGCGTACCTTTCAGATTGCTCAGTATAATAATAATGGTCGTAATAATAATTTTGGTTATCATAATTATAGAACAACGAGGAACAACAGGGGTCCACAGTATCAACACAGCACCCGTCCTTACAGTATTTATACTTTATGTCTCCAAACACAGTGGAGTAGGAACAACTGCTACCAAAAATTCGGTCTGAAAATAAATCAGTCACCCATTAAAACAAAGGAAAATGGGTGATGATACAGTAAAGATAATCGAATATATTTTATACAGATTTTGTTTGAAATGTGAAAACTTCTATAAATTTGTCAATAAGGAATTTGAACAGTAGTTCAGATGTTTAAGGTTTTTGAGCAAATTTAAACACACAAACAATTCACTGATTTCCGTGATTTTAGGGGTGTGGACTGAGGCAACAATTTGGTCTGTCACCCTGAAATGGTCATATTTGGCCATATTTGTTTTTATCATTTTAGCCGGATGTGGGACTCACTAGGGCTACAACAGGATCCAAAGTGTATTTTCCCCAAAGCATGTACCCTATTAAGGTAATTGAATCCAATAAATATTCATTACAATCGTAAGAAGAAGGTCGGGATCCTCAGAAGTGTCACTCATGTAAAAATGTGATTTTTTTTCCATCTTTTGTCCACTGTTTGGTCTAAAACCGGAACCGGAAGTGGTAATACAAGGGGTTTACATAGTGAAAGAGTAATCAAGGGAACCAAGGTTATAGCGGTAATCAAAAGAATTTAATCCAGGGACAAAGACCAGACATGGAATACAGACATACACAACAAAGAACATAAAGTAACTAAAATCATACATACAAAGTAACAAAAGTAAATGGGCAACTCGGACTCCACTAAAAACTGGGAGCATGGATCAGGTGCACCGGTAGAGTAAGCGTCCTCTGTTTTTCTAGAAACACCCGCCGAGTTGCTCATAAAAAGTCAAGTCCGGGGTAGACAAAAGTGGTGGGCTTCATACTTTTCTATAAGGTTTTGGTGACATCAGACATTCTGCTGTTGTAAGGGCCAAGATATGACACTCCTTTTAAAACATTTTTTTACTCATTACCTCCCGTTCGGCTCTCGTCACTATTGGTTAATCACAATCTATATCATTTAGTCTCATTTTAAAGCAGATTGACTCTATTTGCAGATGAAAACAAACTGTGCCTTCCTAAGCTAAAAGTAACATTGCTAGGAAATAGAAAAAAACAACACAGACCGTATTTTTCTGGTCACAGTATAGTCATGTATGATACATTGTTTCAGATTGTGGTCCCCGGTAAACACCATTTTCCATTGTCATATTTACAGTTGCAATATATTTAGCCCCTAAATATCAACTGTTGCTGTTTTCCAAGCTGCGTTGTTTTCTTTTACCAATTGGTGCAGACAGTCTTTTCGAAATTCAAGGAAAATATTCCTATCAGACAAACATACATTCGAACAAGAAATCGTTCATGTTAAAGCACCATGGACATCCATGGAGAAAACATCTTTTTTTCTTATTTTATTTTGGGTTCTGAAGGAAGGAACAAATGTTGCAGTAAAAATTTCAGGTGGAATTTGTCCTGATTAAAGTGAAAAACAAGGGATAACATCCCATTAATGATCCTTGAAATCATTTTCTGCCTTGGCTTGAGGTTTTATTATTTTTTTTTAATAAATACTTGGTTTAAACTGTCTGTTGTCTGGTCATGCATATTTCAGTGTATAGTTATTATAAGAACCTTTATCATAGTTTGCCAAATCCAATTTCAGATCAAAATATACACAACTGTCATTTTCATAAATCAAACAAATTGACTGCAAAATATCAAAACATAAAGACGGAAATAGACAAAAAATCTGTGTGGCAATTAAAGAGTGCATTAGTTGAACAAGATCCATTAGAGTGCCAGGATTGGGTATTATCAAATATTAATTCACATGATATTAATTTGGTCTCAGATAATGTTGAATATTTATGTCATCAACCTAGCGAGATTATTTCTCCGTACTATAAAAAGAGAGTGTTGAGCGTCAAACGCTAAACGGAGCTTGACTAGTTACAACGAAAAAAAACTGTAACTTTGATATGAAACCAAATAGTGTTTCTTCTCAAATAAGGCATAATGTTACATTAAATATGAAAATATGATATATTTAAAAAAGAGCGTAGCACATCACTACGATTATTTTCGTTGTTCCATAAAATATCAACAGAAGGAAAAATGATCCATAACATTAAACTTACCTATATAAAATGTTATCAGCACGAACACAGTTTTAATGTGGTGCATTTTTCATGGTTTCAATCCTTTTCTTTAAATACATTCATTCGTATACTAATGCTTCCTTCGTTTTAAAGATAACTCTGTTCAAACTTTTGGTTACAAAATAATAATATGCATGTTATTTTCTTTTATATGTCCCATTGGTCTAAATTACGCGGTTGATAACACAAACCAAGTTGAGATAAAGTTTATCAAATGTCTAAACATATGTTTCAGGTAACTTTAAAAATCTCACACTCTGAGTAAGACAGTTATCTACCTATGTAGAATAATACACAAACTTTCTTCTATTTATAAAGTTTAATGAAGGCATTTTAAGGTAAAAAACAAAGGAGAGTCTTCAAAACGACAGTATTTTTAACGAAGAACGAGGTCATAAATGTAATGACAACGATACTGATACTTCAAACCAAAGACAGAAACCGACAGAAAAATAAAAATGTCAATACGTGAAATCGCCATATATTTCATATCTGATGAAAATGAGAAAATCTATATGGAACCCGGATTTGAACAATGATCAAAAAGAACATTATTCAATGATACAGAGTAGACAAAGAAAAAAGACACATACAACAAAAAATGACATAATCAAAATAATCCGCACATAGATATAAAAGTTAATAAACAAGCCGAACCACCCACCGCGTTGCACATGAAAATGCAATGTATGTTTTTTTAACTATTCATTTAAATAATATAAATAGTTTGAAAGACAGGTTAATTTATTAACATGTATATTATCCAGAATTTTTTTTTTCGTCTGGCCTTCGTACTTCTCACTTCTTACCAATTTTACTCAGTATTTACAGTCTTTTGGCAGCAAAACATTTAAGGTTCGGTGTTATCGTCTTTTGTGAGGAGTGTATCTCATATCTCCCTACCGGTGCACCTGGTCCATGCTCCCATATTTTAGTGGAGTCCGAGTTCCTCATTTGCTTTTGTTACTTTGTATGTATGATTTTAGTTACTTTATGTTCTTTGTTGTGTATGTCTGTTTTCCATGTCTGGTCTTTGTCCCTGGATTACATTCTTTTGATTACCGCTATGGCATTGTTTCCCTTGATTACTCTTGCAACTATTCTACACAGAAAAGTGAGATTGTAATTCAGCAAATTCAAAGTATTCATGGACCGACAGCGCCTACCTGGTCTGTGTGTTGTTCGCGTAGGTATGGTGCATCATCATGAATCGTTTCGTTATTTATGTAATTCGACGCATTTCTTAAAATGAGTCTCTGCATTTTGCACCATTACGATGTTTTGATTGATAAGGTAAAAAAAACATTTTGATATATTCCGGCACTTTTTACATTTCGTTATTATCGTTTTCAAACTTTTCTTCAATAAACTGGCTTTCTATAAGAAAAAGATAATTTTTTGTCAAAGAGGTATGACCTGAAAATAAATGGACAACTTGACATCAAGACCTTTTTGTAGTTAATCCATGCATAACATGGAAACCTTAGTTCAAAACAGAGCAATCATGTGTTAGTTCTACCAAATTGGGGAAAATGCGTGATTTCATTACATTATTCTTTGTTGGAGATTTTGGTCAAATGCCTCAGTAACTTAAATATTCCAAGGAAAATTTCTAGATGTTAGTAACAATGAAACCAGATGGAACGATATTAACATTTTGAAAGGCAACAGAACAAAAAACTACGTTTTTCTTTAAGATTTTCTATTATGAACTAAAATTTATACTTCCAGAAAATATACATTTAAAACAGTGGTACCACAAACTTTGTGCTTTATCGTTGGAAATATCACCAATTTAAATACGTTTTTACTGTTAAAAATGTCAAGGTTCAAACAAATATATTTATACAAATTATCAGATAATGTCGTGTATCAAAAGTGAACGACAATATCTCTTGTCATGAAATGAGGCAATTTGACTTCAAGTCTTAACGTGTATTATATTTACTCAAGCAGATTGCACTTTAGCAGGAAATGTTTCACGCAAGAGTTCTAAAGCGTTAAAAATGTCGTGAAAATAGGAAGGAAAATTTACAACTTATATTTGTTGAACAAAAGAGATTTTATGAATCGATCATAATATCAGTGTGTGATTTCCAGAAATTTTAAAACAAAATATGACTTAGATCTTTTTGATACGATCTTCCAGAATTGCTGTCGTACGCTCTGAAAACATAATAGATCAATGTTATATGGCCAGACTTCGTAGTCTGTTACGGTTGTTTATGTATTATGTTTATTGTAAAGTAAAACATTTCCTATCAAAGTAATAGAAATCAAGGTAAAGTTAGAGCCCAATATTTTCCCATATTGTACTGAGTGTAGTATAGGTCGTCAATTACAAAAAAATATATTTTAAATAAGTTTGTAGCATTTGTTATACAATAAAATGATTACAGAATAAACATTTAAGTAGCAATCTTTATAAAAATTAGACAGGAAGTGATTCATGCATGTCAAAAACTCACCAAACTCGGTTTCAATTTTTGTTCAGAAACAGATACTTGTCACATAAGAAGTCTTAGTTTTTCATTTAGATGTTGTGCTTTTGAGATATAAATTGTACATGATATTGGGCTTTGCAAGAGTTATCGTCCTTGATTTTGTTTGATTTGGTTGATTTTAGTGGGAAATAAATGAATGATTTTCTCAAAAGTGTATATCCTTAATACAGGAATAATTATAGTGATGTAAGAATATAGCATATGTAGATTAAAAAAGGCATTGTTTGTCAGTGGTTTTTTTCTACACTATGATTCACCATACTATTGGCAGTGTTTGAATTATAAAAAAAAACGTTTGGTATGTACATGCATAGGAATCAACGTGTCTGTATATTTTGAAAACACACCATTATCTTAATTGTTGAATGCTACTATATACCAAGAAGTAACATCACATAAATCAATATAATTATTGTGGATGTTCTGAAACAAAACAGTTCCTAAACTAGATTGATAGTTTACTCAAAGTATAGTTCCTAATAAATATCGAATTGTAAACAAAAATGTTACACAACGTAGAATCAGGTGAAAACTGCCAAAAAATGAACCCTGAAAGTCCGGAAACGTGTCTTAACCAGACATTAAAAAAAAAAAAACCTTTATATCAGTTTTAAATGCATTTTGAACTTTTGAAGTCCGAATGGGGTTTGATTAAGACATGTTTAGACGTATATTTATTATAATATAATAAATGAGAAATTACATATAAACAACTGTGAAATTGCTTGTTTTATGGAAATCAAGGAAACCAAGATTCGAATGGCAATAAAAAAAGACAGTTGATTATATAATGTCACATCTGGTGTAGACGAAAGGGAAGAGGAAATCTCTGGCACGATGAACAAAGCAGTACTCAGTAGGCAGATGGATACCCCATAACGATCCACAAGACCATAAATCTGTTGTAGTAATGATTTGACTTTGTAGCAATAGAAGTCTGTTCCGGTAGCCTAATTGTATGAAGGCTAGAGAGGTACCAAAAGTCCTGTGCTTCATTTTGTGAGAGGGGTTCATGATTGATTTGAATATTATATGAGTCATTGAAAGATATATGCTGTGGAAAGGTAACAAGATGTTGAATGAAGCCCTGGTTATTATGAATAATGCATACTTTATATTTCAAAAGTTTTTTTTTTAAATTCATACTGCAACAAGATATAAGCTATATGTATTTTTACTAATCGATTGTTGAAGGTGTTTGTTTTGTTTTTTATTGGTTAGTTTGTTTGATATGTTCTTCTGTTGTCTTTTGAATTATAAATTATGCAGTTTCAAAAGTATTTTGATTTTAAATGAATTTCAACAGATTTAGATATTATGTTGCACCAATTTGACGTTAATTCAGTTGTTACAAATCGATTAAATTTCTTGTTAGGTTCAAATCCCTGACAGTCAACAAGTATTGAATTAAAAAAAAAACATGTTGTATTTGTCTTGTGTTCTTGTATTTTTTTTATTTTGGTTGTTCCATTCAAAGTTATTATGTTTCATAGATTGTCATGTTTTAATGTCATTTTTCCATTTAAGAAGTTTTTAAATTTTCCTATATTCGTTTACGTCACTTTACGGTATTGTTTTGTTTTGTTTTTGTTTTTTTTTTGTGTATTGTGTTTTTTGTTTTTATTTTTTTGTTTTGTGTGTGTGGTTTTTTTTTGTTTTCTTTTTCTTTTTGTTTTTGTTTTTGTGTGTTGTTTTATGTTTGCACAAATATGTACATGTATATGTAACATGTGCACAATAACAGGAAAGTTTAAAAGAGAATTCCAAGCTTTTTATATTTTTGTAATAGACGATTTCGTTAATTCCGACAACCTACTTTGTTGAGTGACAAAGTCTAATTTAACTTAAGACAATAGATTTATTACAAAGATACAAACACACATTGAAACGACATGCAACCTTTGTTAGATCGATTACGTTCTTGGGTCTTGCTAATTGTTATTCTTATCACCTAAGCCTTTAATCTGCCAATCATACCGTATTAATTCTTTACCGTGCACGTAGGAGAAATGGTCAGCATATATATAAAGGGAAAATTGAAGTAGTTAACAGATTTGGACTACACCAGTTATTTAAGGTATGCTTGAATTAATGGTGACTCGTTTCCTTTTCTAAAAGTTAAAATTTTTGAAAGTGGTAAATTGTGGTGTATTTCTCTTCCTCTTTTTTTTACAATTTACCGACTTGTATATATTTAGTTGCGATGTTTTAATGAACTTAATGTACATGAGTATTATCGCATAATGTGTCCGTATTTTGTATATCTCAATGTTATCCATAGATAAGAAATCCACAAAAACTGACAATGATTTGCTTAAAATGTGCATGGGTTATAGTATAAATTTACGCTTCATTAAAATAATGGTGTTGTTTTAATGTCTTAACAGTTCCTTAGAGTTCATGATTCGTATTGATGTTAAAACTCTAGTTTATCAAAGAAGTAGAAAATGTGGGTGTCATCATTGTGCTATATTTTCACCTGTCTGTTTCTAACATATAAGTTTTCTGGACCAAAATTTTCATATGAGGCGTGTAATTCGTCAAGCTAAAAATTCTTTCTGAAGTTACTCATTTACTTTCATAATTCCTAGTATATATGATTCCATACATATCCATTCTCTGATAAGTATATGATAATTTACATATAGCATAGTCATATAATTATTATATGATCCTCATATGTAAATTGTGGCTTGAAAACATAGGATAATTTTATTATTCTCACGTGTGGCACTTTAGATTGTATATTACTGTTCAACGCTTGTCGATATGTTTTGCCATTTCATACTGTTCCTGCATTGATACATTTGTTAAATGTTACTAAGTTTACATGGTGTTTTTTTTTACATCAACTTGTTAGTGTAAAGCGTTCCCTACTATGGAGACATATTTAATCATCTTTTCCTAATCAGTAATCTTCTTTTAAGTGGATACAGTGTGTGCAAAACCCAGGGACGTTTCTGAATGTAGCTTTACAATATGAAATTTTATTTACTTTTTTTATTTGTTGTTCTTGTTGCTTTCTCTTTGTTGGTTGGTTTGTTTGTTTTATTTATTTACTTATTTGTTGCCCTTTTTGGGAGGAGGGGTCTTTTTTCAGGTTTCCGAATGGGCACTGGTCCCAGAGAAAAGCCCGATTTTTCATGTAGGGCCGTTGAAAGAGTAATCAAGGGAACCAAGATTCTAGCGGAAATCAAGAAGAATGTAATCCAGGGACAAATACCAGACATAGAAAGCAGACAAACCCGACAATGAACATAAAGTAACTAAAATCATACATACAAAGTAACAAAAGGAAATGAGCAACTCGGACTTCACTAAAAACTGGGAGCATGGATTTCATTCATCAAGTAAGTACTAGACATACAGAACTTGACAATGACTCGTATTGTATTGAGGACCTTTCTCTTTCACAGAGCGCCCCGTGCAGGTCCGGGTGTTAAAAGAATAGGCCTGCAGCAGCGCTAAGCTTGTCGTATAAGGCGACTAAATAGTGCTCAGAAACCTAGCCGGGCGCTAGGCGCTCTGCCAAAAGTGCAATTGGGTTGTGTACCCCAGGTGGTTGAATGTGGGTACCTCTGGCATGCTTATGCTGGGGTCGTTAGGCTGTAATATGGAAAATCTGATTGCAAACCATAGTGGTGTACCGTGTTCGGAAAGATGCCACGTTCCTCGCACGTTAAAGAACCCTGCTGTGGTATTCTCCCGGAGTAGGAACCTTTGCGCTCCGCCACAGGAGGCTAAATTGCCCGACCTTACCCTTCCCCCCTTTTTCCAGTGGCAATCAAAATTTGTCGACCCTATTATCCTTGTGTCCCATCCTTTTTTTTTCATTTCATGTTCATCGTCTGAATATAGCTGAAATATTGCTGCTCGGACGTTAAACCCCAACAAACAAACCAACTTTTACAAAGCAGACTGTTTTTGGTTGTTTTTTTTTGGGGGGGGGTTGTTTTTTTTTTTTTTTTTTGCTTTGGAGACGGTTTCTTTTTGGGTTTCTATTTTTGCTTATCTGAAGTTTGTGTGTGTGTGTGTTTTGTTTTATTGTTTATGTTTTAATATTGTTTTTAGGTTATTTAATTTCATTTTCCTATTGTATTGTTTACTTTATGGATGATGTTTTCGTTTGTTTTTGTTTTTTTTGCCTTGAAAAAAATGATAAAAAATGCGACATAATCAGTTTATTTCGCAAGATACTTAAAAAAAGGTTAACACAACTAACGTCAAACGTCAAGTGATAACCAAGATTTTGATTCTATGTCTACTTTGTTTACTAAAGATATTTATGTGAGTGATATGTTGCACTTTCGGTAATTTCCCTGGGTTCAAACTATATTAAATAATATAAATAATAAATAAATATTGTTCCAGGACAGATAACAGCAGAGACGATGCAGAATAACATTATGTTTGGTCTCTGTCTTATACTACTTCCGGTCGTGTATAGTGCCTTTTCAGAAGACCACAGCAAGTCATTACCGAAAGAAAACATATTTGAATTTGCCTCGTCTCGCAACATGGCTACTGGTGACTTAGGGGAGAAGAGGGGATTCTGGGATAAGCGTGGCTATGGCGACAGACGATCAGAACTTGCCGGAATCGACATCTGTAATCAATATCCGACACTATGTTTGCTTGGTTTAATAGGTACAGATGAACAAGTCAGGGAGGCACGTGCCGGTGGTTTATTCTTTGATAAGCGTGGCTATGGAGACAGACGTGACTTGGTTGCCAAGACGAAAAAAGGGTTCTGGGATAAGCGAGGATACGGGGATAGACGTCAGCTTGAAAAGGGAAACTGCTAAAATAAGAAAGAAAAACTATTTCGAATAAATTCTTAAAATGAATGGCTGTTTCATCTAATCAATGTACCATTTGGAGGTTGTACAAGAAAATGGAGTGAAAGATTTATAAATCAACTTAGAAAAATATATATGAACAAATTACTCTTTCTAGTCAAAATAGATTTAATACACCTTCTCAGTTTAATTTCATTTTCATTTCACAGTCGAATTCTGGTTCCCTTTATCACCCTTTTAGAGAGCGAAATATCTTAAAAAGGGGTAGTACAGGGAAGTTACAGAGAAACTTTTCTCAACTTAATTTAAAACTTAAACCAGGTTTTTTTTTCAATTTCACTTCAGACAGGATGTTATTAACTTGAAAATGTATGGACAAAGTAAACCTACATGAATCTATCAAGAACATACCCTGTAATATATATATTAAGACATAGAATAAAAAATATTTAATGTAAAAGTATTATAATAAATAATATAACAAAATAATAGCAAACTAAGACACATTCTGGTAAAATCAATATTATCAGATCTTTGTTATAACTAAATCAACTCTTATTACATTCATAACAATTTTCTATTGATTTTTTTTTATTTTAATTGGAGGGAATGTGACTTTTCTTGAACACAAGAAAATAAGAAGGGGCATGAAGTTAGTTAATAATAATAGTACATCCACCATACTCTACCATAAGTGAAATCTGGTATGATTATGGCACTTCAAATTTATAATGACAGTACCTTGAAAACAGACAAAATATTTTAGTTAACCTATCTTCGGATATCATTTCCCATTGAAAAAATGATTAAAAAAAATATCTCAGATATTTCTGATATAGCAATATATTACAGGAAGTGTCCATACAATTTCTTGAGTTATGGTGTAGTAATGGTTTGGAGGGCTGATTCTAGCTAGATATTACTTGTATTCCTGAACTTCATTTTTCGGTCATCTAAAGTAAATAAACCAGGGCTCTCTTCAAGTAGCCTCAGGCACCTTAGAAATAAAATATCAAAAAGTGAGATAATTCCCCCATGCACCTTAGAGCTTAAATGTCATTACCGGAGATAATTGGACTAAAAATCTAAAAATTCATGTTTTTTTTTTAATTTTGTGTTTTGTTCATACAACACCTATTGTTTTCCTTCTTTCATTCATATGTATATAAAAAATAATAGACTTGTATAAACAGAATTTATCTGTGTAAATATTATCGTATCCTTCTGGGAAATTTTAATGATTGTGCATTCAAAACCTCATCTTAACAATATGAGGAAAGAAATGGCCTAAATCAGTCCTTGCATTATAAGACATAAATCATTAAAAAAATTATTAAGATGAATGCTCCCATTCTTTTAATTTTGAAATGTAAAAAAAAACATTGCAAAGAAGTGAAAATGAGGAAGGATACGAAGAGTAAATTAAAGCTGTCGCTAAAGCCTACTGTACATGAAAATAATTAAGTGATGAAGGATGCAAGTATTTAAGTCCCCGGAATCACTTTTTAGTTACAATATTTGAAAAGATAAAAATTTGGGTAACCTAGGCCATTGACTTTCACATTTTTTGTATACAAGTCCGTTTGGGTAACCTAGGCCATTGACTTCCACATTTTTTGTATACAAGTCAAAATACATAGACTATAAAGGAAAAGACAGTAATTGCATTAAATTAACTGTTGAAGAATTATTGTTTGCTTACCAATTTTTGAAATTATTTTTGTGAAGTGCCAGTTTTAGTTGTGTCCATGATTCTGCCAAACCATGAATTCAAATTTCCAAAAAAATGAAACATTTCTATTGAAAACATTGATGCTTAAATCCAAGATCTGGTAAACCAGGAAAAATTGGTACCAATGAAGTAAAGTATCTTCACAATATATTGGTAGATTGACGTATAGCATATAATTTTCATAGGATGCTAATTTTGGAGTTTTTAGGGGTCTGTATAAAAACAACAACAAAAAATTACATGAAATATTCAGACTGGGCTTAAATATTTAGTGCAACACTTAGCATTCAACAAAATTAGAAATGCCAAAATTATTTGTATACCTCTTAGTCTCAGAATGCAAAACTTTACACCCGCCATAGGGTATGTTAACAGCACCAATTTAGATAATTATCAAATACTTAAGAAAAATCTTATTAATTAAAATGGACACAAGTAATTATATGTTAAACTGAGAAGTATACAAGGAGTTTAAAATTCAATATATTTGCAAACAAATTTCAGATCAATATAAACATTTATAATATAATCCAAACTTAATTGCATTCCAATTAAAATGGAATGGATTGAAATGGATTGTCTAAAAAGTGGACGGAACTAGATAAATTACAAATTAAGACAAAATAACATCTACAAGTTATGGGTACATGATAAATCTCATGTCTGTACACACACTGGCGCAGTTTACATGAATACTTGTCTTTGTGACTATTGGTACATTAAATTCATATGAAACAGCACTAAAATATACAACATTAATGAACAAGTCTATAAAATGGAACACAACAATTTAAGGAATGGTCATCACAGAATGGCTATCATGACTGGTACATCACATTTCACCCAGAATCACAATCATCGTCCAGACTTTGTAGCTGCTCTTCAATCATTTGCTGCCTTAGTTCATTTGCTCTTAGCCTTTCCTGAAGGTCATCTATACTTCTACAAAAGAAAAAGCAAGCAATATGAGAGGCAAAGCCTACTATTCACAAATACTAGACTTTTAATTTAATATACTATTTTTTTTAAATCAATTCCTTGTATCAAAAAGAGTTTAAAGCACAGAGTACCAGCAAGGATGCATTGGACAAACAGAAACAGACCAATTATTATTTCCTTGCTTTGTGTCGTTGCTAGAGACAACAAAGGACTTTAAGGATTCAACAACAAAATGTACAGTGATCACATAAACCATTGCTTTTGGCCTTAATGTATGAAAAAATAATTCTTCACCGTCCTAGAATTGAACTAATTCTAAATCATATCCTGTTTAGTTTAGCAAAGTTCTTGCTACTTTTTTTTATACATCAGGCATCATTAAGTTTAGAAATACAATGCTGATGAAAATAATTTAGACTGTCAAAACGTCCTGACAAGTAAATCAATCAATGTCAACCAACATAAAAAATTTCTCGACAGGTTTAGCAACTAATTGCAACAAACTTACAAATTTCTGTACAAAACAAACAACCAATTTTAACTGACAATGAAATTTCTGGACAAGTAGAAAAACCAATTCAACCAACATTAAAATTTACATTATATAAAACACTTTCCAATTACAATTCATATGGAACATTTTAACTTCTTATACAAGAACCATTCAATTTGCAAATAAGAACTTCAAAATTAGCATGCACTGACAGACAGACATAGAAAATAACAGAACGTTTCTTTGTACTATTCCTCTCATATTAACTTTGCAGGTATTTGAAAACTAAGTATTATTCCAATTATAAATAAATAATTTATAATAAACAACACTGGAAACAAAACGAATATTTACAGTCAAATACTGACATTAAATGATGAACAATGGTGTACAAAAACAAAAACAAGTTGAAAATATACTTTAAAATCATGAAACAATTGAACTTGTCAACAGTTACTAACTCAAACCTGGTGGGTGATGGACAGGTACATATTAAACCATAAAGTCTGTAAAATTATACGTAGTATTCAGTTAAACCTTAAAGGCTTTTCATAATCCCTAACACATATCCAACACATATTTGACAGGAAGATAAAAAAGGATTATTTCCTACATTTTTAATTCAACTTAGAATGTATATAAAGATTCAGAACACACAGTTATATTAAAGCATCCTGAACACTGTATATACCTGAAGCATGAGTAATGCATAACTACTGTGAACATACTTTTATTCGTGGATACCAATTTTCATGGATTAGGGAAGAAACAAAACTTCATGGATTCTTGAATTTGTGATTTTGAGGTTTTTCAGTATACACATCAATGGATATTTCCTCTTCAAGGTAACCAAATTTCGTGGACTGGCCTTAACCACGAAAACCATGAAAACTGGTAACCCACAAATAATAGTACTTTGATGGTAGATAAACATAGGATCATCAATTATGAATTTGAATGTACAACTGACTGTGAAGAATATTTTAAATTCAAAATGCAAGCCTTTTGGCCATTACAATATATATTACTTGTTTTTAAATAGCAATGGAGCAAAAAAATTGTGACATTACAAATTTATACAAAAAAAATACGTAATTAACCTGATGATTGAAGAATGGACAGGCAAACACACACAAAATCTTGTTACAGTTTCTTAGTTGGGAATAAAAACCAAACCAAATAAGCTATGGTATTCACAAAGTTGTAAAAATAATATTGGATGTTGGTAATAACATTAAAAAATGTCCTTAATTGATGTCATGACTTGCATCTAATATTAAGATTACAACTCTTTGACAGTGACTGAAATCAGCCACAGAAAAGAAGTAAAGGTAATACATGGAATAATTACATTCCTAACTATACAATATGTAAAAACTTATCACTTACTCTCTCCCTGGTACATTATCTTCTTCCAATTCAACAGTATGTGAATGGTACTTCCCTACTGCTGTTTCTGGTTCTGTAAAGAAGCAAACATCAAATACACTGAAACCTGTAGAAACTGAACCCTGGATAAACCAGTAACCTGTGTAATCTAAACCCTATATAAACAAGTAACCTGTGTAATCTGAACCCTAGATAAACAAGTAATCTGCTAAAAGTGAACCCTGAATAAACCAGTAACCTGAGTAATCTGAACCCTGGATAAACAAGTAACCTGTGTAATCTGTTAAAACTGAACCCTGGATAAACAAGTAACCTGAGTAATCTGAACCCTGGATAAACCAGTGGCCTGATTAATTTGAACCCTGGATAAACAAGTAACTTCTGTAATCTGAACCCTAGGTAAACAAGTAACCTGTGTCATCTAAACCCTCAATAAACCAGTAACCTGTGTAATCTGAACACTGGATAAACCAGTAACTTGTGTAAACCAGCATCTTCTGAAATTCCTTCATATAAGTTTCCATATTATGTGAACTTGTGCTTTTAGAAGTTGCATCGGTTACAGTCAAATGAGTCTTTGTTGTTTTCGTTCTGTATTTTTTACAGTAGTTGTTTGGGTTTAGTTAGACTTGCTATATATTTTATTTGATTAAATATCATTACCATCAAATATTCATTCTTTGTACAGCAGTTGGATAGAGAATGAATATTTGATAGTAATGATATTTAATCAAATAAAATATATATTACAGAGAGACTTGTAGCAAACCTAGGGTTTAGTTTGTCACAAAAGGACTAACAAGTATTCAATACTGTATACTTTAGTCTAAGAATTTGAGTATTAAGCACTATTTTCTTACAACTTATAAACTAATAAACTCAGTTCAATTCAGTTACAAATTAAATGAATGTCCAAATCAGGCAGAGATTATAAAGTGATAAAATCAGACAAAATAGTGTTAAATACTTAAAATAATTCTAAACAAGTAACAAGACTAAAATTCCTTCACTTCCATACAATTTAAGTGCTAGATGTCATATTGTATTGATCAGCAAATGAGTTTATTATATACAAACTTCTAGAAAGTTGAGCTGTTAGCAACTGACTGACCAATCAGAAAGCCAAATCAAAGTGATGTTAGCAACTGACTGACCAATCAGAAAGCCAAATCATAGTGATGTTAGCAACTGAATGACACATCAGAAAGCCAAATCAAAGTGATGTTAGCAACTGACTGACCAATCAGAAAGCCAAATCACAGTGATGTTAGCAACTGAATGACACATCAGAAAGTCAAAAAATAAACTAAGTAATAAGTATTTGGCCAACTGGGAAACAGAATTGCGATCAGGTGACATGCGTTTCCATGGAAGAGTGTCTTCAAGGTCAAAAGGTAAAAAGTGAAACTATACCGACTGCGTCACAAAAAATTACAATAGTACAACATTGTTCATTGTTTACTTGTAAACAGAAGGAAATTATCTATATTGGGAAACAGTGGTTAGGCAGATGAAAATATCATTTATAGAGAAATATTACAGCCTATATTTACCTACAGCTGAATAAGTTCACAAAGTAAATGACCAGAAACATAACACCTTTATAACAATAGTTACGTATAATATGTTCACCAGGTAAACGATCACAAACATAACACCTTTATAACAATACTTACCTGTAACATGTTCGCCAGATAAAGGGCCAGAAACATAACACCTTTATAACAGTACCTACCTATAGTATGTTCACCAGGTAAATGACCAGAAACATAACACCTTTATAACAATACTTACCTGTAACATGTTCGCCAGATAAAGGGCCAGAAACATAACACCGTTATAACAATACTTACCTGTAACATGTTCGCCAGATAAAGGGCCAGAAACATAACACCGTTATAACAATACTTACCTGTAACATGTTTGCCAGATAAAGGGCCAGAAACATAACACCGTTATAACAATACTTACCTGTAACATGTTCGCCAGATAAAGGGCCAGAAACATAACACCGTTATAACAATACTTACCTGTAACATGTTCGCCAGATAAAGGGCCAGAAACATAACACCGTTATAACAATACTTACCTGTAACATGTTCGCCAGATAAAGGGCCAGAAACATAACACCTTTATAACAATACTTACCTGTAACATGTTCGCCAGATAAAGGGCCAGAAACATAACATCTTTATAACAATACTTACCTGTAATATGTTCGCCAGGAAAACAGACAGAAACAGAACACCTTTATAACTATACTTACCTGTAACATGTTCGCCAGGTAAATGATCAGAAACATAACACCTTAATAACAATATTTACCTATAATTTGTTCGCCAGGTAAATGATCAGAAGTTCTAGCACCTTTATAAAATTTTCCATTCTTTCCTTTCCTTACAGAAACTTTTGGTCCTTTATTAGTTTGTTCAGATCTCTCATGTACCACATGATTACCACTAACATAAACTCTGTCAATAACAGTCTCGACTACACGATCAATTACTTCATCACTACTTTCTGGTATCACTTTATTGGTACCAAAGTCACCATTTTGATCATCACCATGTTGAAAGTGTCCATTTTCAATCACATATTTACCAGAATGTCCATCTTTTGAAGGAATGAAATCAGAACGAGTCCGTAAAAACTCTGCACTATTTCTCACTTCACCTGGTCCATGTTCAATACCAGAACTCTGGTACACAGACTGGTTCCCAATGAAGGAATGATTAAAGCTTTCTATAGCTCTATTCGATGTCATTGTTCGTTCTAATCCAGATATACGTGCTTGAAGTCTGGCTATTTCTGCATCCTTTAAACAAAACAAACAGTCAATAATTATGTTAAATTCTTTTATTAATGTAACAAATAACGTTTAATTAGAAGATAAAAAAGAGATCTTGAGTATTCTACTCTTAGCATCCAGTTATTTATTGCTTATAAGATTTAATATTTACCTTCAGAAGAAACGTGAATGAGATACGATACAACCCATCAAGCTGATATTGCTACAAATTATTTAACAGGCTGGGTAAAAATATTGGATAATTTATGATATAAATACCAGTACAATCTGTTTCAAAGTATACTGTGTCAAAAGGGTGGATCTGTTACCATTGTGTTCGTTTTTAACTATTACAGCAGATTTATGCTTTTTCATTTCAGATATCTAATCAGAACAAATTTTATACGGAACAAAGATTAAAAATTATTTTCTATTAATACCTTTAGAATAAGAGATTCATTAGCAGCATTAACAATCTGTTTCTTGCCCTCCATTTCCTTGTTAATGTCTTCTAACTGGTCCTGTAGTTTCTCAAACTGTTCCTGATAGTGAACTTCTAAATCTTTGATTTGACTCTCTTTCTCTATCAATTCTCTCTTTAGACTTTCTCTCTCCTTCCTAAAATCTCTCATCTCATCTTGTAGATGATCAAGCTGTGGTTAAAACAATGTCATTTAGTGGTGATAATGAATGACAAAATGTCATTAAATGTAATTTACACAGTCTTTTTGTGTTTTTCATCAGGTAATGGTTGCTTTCAAGACATAAACAAGCTGGGTAACTTGAAAATAAATTCCTTGTTTATTTTCTATCGTGTTTCATTTCAGGTCTGATTTTATATCTTTTGATTATGTTCTTTGAAATGACCCAGGCTAGAGGCTTTTCTCCTGCAGTACTTTAGATAAGGTATTTGGTATCAAGGGCATATCCCAATTTACCACTTTTCTTATAAGATGTTATACAGATCTGTTTATGCTCAACTCACTATTCAATGTTCACTATGGTAATATATTATCCTTTATCAGCAACTTTATGATGTTTCAATTGTATCTCAGGTTATTGTCATGATACTATAAAATAGCAGCAATATCCAATGACAACGTTACGTCAAATCGACTGTGACATGGCCAATAAACAGAATAACATCAGTTTTAAACCTCTTGACTGAACATCACATCTTGTCCTAATGGGCTTGTTGTGATATTTTCTGTCTCAACCTCAAAACTGGTGTTATTCTGTATTTAAAGACTTGTCTTAAATACAAAATTGAAGTAAAGCACTGTACAACCCATCATATGACGAAACACACTAATTCTAAATCATTCTGGAGAAGGAAACCCATAAACAGAGGCATACAGTCAGCAGTCAAATTTGATGTCATATGACTTAACAGCAGTCATAAAACCCACACTTAACAAGATCTGTATCAAATATAATGTTCATTAAACTAAATCAGGCCAGATTCATTATAATACCTCCTCCTTGTGCTTCGTTTTAACATAATTCATTTCTTCATTCATCTGGTCTATTTCTGACGAGATCTTTGCCTGATGTTGTTTCTCTCTGGCCCTAGCTGCACCTAATTCTTCTGCCAGTCTAACTGTATCTGTTTCTCTGGACTGTTTTGAAAAAAACAAAATGATTAGTTATTAAACCACTTGTAAATGTCCTATCTACATCCTGAAGCATCAAACACTTCAACATTTTTTTATGACCTATCTCTGTGAAAATAAATCCCATCCAAGCTTTCTAATAACAAACTGTACTACTGTATATACTTACGTTTAAGTCTTATTTTCAACTACTGGGAAGGGTTCTTACTACAGACTAGATCTAGCTTATGAACTAAAATTTTAAACTTGAAAATGTCAAAAGTTTGATAATTGACATGAGCGTGACATTAACACTGAACAACCAAACCGGCACCATTTACCCCAATGTTTAAATTGTAAATGTCAGTTTTAGGAAGACTGTTTCCATCTTCCTTTCACAGCTAAAATATGATGCAATAATAGAATACTGACTGTTAAGTCTTTAGTCTTCCACAATACTGGTCTTGTATGATTTTTTTTGTTTTTCCCACTCAACCATTTTGTGTATTGATTATCAACTGAGTACACCCATAAAGCCAAAAAAACAAAAGGTGTAATAGAAAGATGACCCAATAACGTACTATAATTTGCGACAAAAGTAATCAATATTTCAGTTGGTTATGACATTTCTTTTTATGAATTTCTTTTTCCTTAAGATAAAACCTCTAAACTTACTGAAATATCTTATAAAATGAGATGTCAGAGTGTCATAAACTTTCTGTTTTATTCTTTGTTGTTCACTATATTTATGATTTTAATTTGTGTTATTGGTTGTACCAAAATTAGAATGCATGAAAAAATGGCCATATATTAAAACAATGCAAATGGTTGGTCAAGAATTACTTACTGCTATAAAAACAACTGTGCCTTGTGATTACTTCAACATTTATTGGTAAATAAATAGGTCATTAGGTACACTCATCGTAACTAAGGACTATTAAAGATGCAGCTGTCAGAAATCAGTCCAACTTATAAAAGGGCAAAGGCTAGGTTCCCAAAATTTTGGACTGAAAAGAGGGGTCCAACTTGGAAGCAGATCAACTTATACTCACATATACACAGTATCCATTCACCAAAGTTTGAAGGACATTGTACAAAGATTTATTAAACTATTACCTTAAACACAGATCTCTTTATAAAAGGAGTTTTATCATGATTAAAAATTCAATTTTCAATCTTCAAATAGGAATTCAAAGGAAAATCCAATTTACATGTATGAAAAGTAAAATAACATTGAAAATTAAGATGCTCTAATAAATCTACTTCTCTTATTAATGAAAATATTGGTCCAGCCACAAAACTGATACATCATATAAACGTGTTTATATTGTTACTATGGTACCTGCTGTCTATTGAGGTGTTTATATAGTTACTATGGTACCTGCTGTCTATTGAGGTGTTTATATAATTACTAAGGTACCTGCTGTCTATTGAGGTGTTTATATAGTTACTATGGTACATGCTGTCTATTGAGGTGTTTATATAGTTACTATGGTACCTGCTGTCTATTGAGGTGTTTATATAGTTACTATGGTACCTGCTGTCTATTGAGGTGTTTATATAGTTACTATGGTACCTGCTGTCTATTGAGGTGTTTATATATATACTATGGTACCTGCTGTCTATTGGCCATTTCTTCATATTCTCTTGTTAGTTTTTCATTTTCCCTGTTGGTCTGTGACAACAGTCGTCTAGTGGCCATAAACTCTCCATGCTGCTGTTGTAACTGCTCTCTACCATATTAAAGTACAAAGTTTGAAATATAAGTGCATATCAAATATTTATCATATTTATATCTCAGAATTGCAACACTTATATTAGTAAATATAAATTCAATTACCAATGCTTTTCATTAGTTAATCTCAATAATACAATAATAAGCAATATCTATTGTGAAACAACCTATTATTTCTGCTGTAGAAACTGGGTCAAAATGATTTTTACTCGATTTTCAATTAGGGCTCTGACAGTCTTATCATATCTTGACTTTTCTGAGATCCTTTCCATTTATATTCCATCATTACATCATTTTTACACATATGCATAGTGATATTTAATGTAGACTATAGACATTATCCTAAAAAATCATTTATGTTCCACAATGTTTTATAGCCTTCTTTTTTGAAGTAAGAAATTTCAAGTGTATGAGCCTTAACATGTTCTATACTCCTATTTGTTTGAATTTCTCATCTCACTTTTTCCATGTGTTCTCGTTTACTTTATTCATTTTTTTCCTCATTTGTTCATTAAATTTAGAGACTTTGATTTAGATTTCAATAAAAGCTGTTTCATTTAATTATTGTTGAAAAGTTTAAGCAAAATGTCATCAACAATGACCTAAAACTATATAATTACCTTGTGAGTCTCAGTTCCTGGGTAATCTCTACATTTTCATCTTTCAACTCATCTACTTGTAATCTTTGTCTGTCTGTAAGCTTCAAATATCGTTTAAATGTAAAAGATTAACGGACGTCAACATCACGACCTTTTCAAATTGTCATACAATGACAGACTATGTATAATAGAAACAATATTTACTTTCTTTCTAATTCAAATTACAATAAAGATCATTGATATTAGAACAGGCACAAATGAAAAATATAGATAGATCTCATTATGCTGCACACTTTTACCTATGTCAGAATTTAGCTAAACCTAATGGTTTCGGAGATATATGCAAAAAACTACTGTTTGACCCCTATGTTCAATTTTTAGTAACGACACCATTATTTTCGACAGATCAAAAATACCCACATTAGTTCTATGCAGGATACCCCTAAGAACATTTGTCCCAAGTTTGGTTTCAATTGGTCCAGTAGTGTCAGAGGATAAGATTTTCGGCCAGGTGAGCTAAAAATGGTAAGCTCATATATATGCTGACAGTACTTTTATAACATATATAAGTAAACTAATGTCAGACTTGGTTTTATGTAATCAACAAAAAAGTGGAAAATTTTGAAACCGTAAGTAAAACTATGGTAAAAATAGAACCATGATGGTAAATTCAAGATTTAAAATACAGAAGAAAATCAGGTCTGTAATGTCAAAACTGCTAATCTGGTTTACCATTTGCTTATTTGAAAAACTTGAGCAATGAGACCGACTCAGTTAAAATTAACTGAATTGTCATATGCAAGAAATGCTTTTATTAGCATTTTTATGACCTGAACCAAAATTTTACTAAAGGCAAGTTTTTGAATTATTAAAAAACACTGTCTTCCGACTCCTATGTTATGTACTTAGTATAGGCAGCCATATCTGTTCACTTCCAGCACAATACACTAAAGAACCAATAAGCTTATTTTCATTAAATGATCTTAATTGGTTTTAGAGAAGAGATTTTCAATGTTGTAAATGTGGGGGAAAAAAATTCAAGACTTGTTTCTGGAGCCATAACTACTACATCAGAAGACAAACTGTTTCGAAAATTTCGATATTGGTCTGTCTCATGATGCTGAAAAATATTACCAAAGCAAAAATTTTGCTAAGGGGCAATGGTTTTTGAGTTATTTGTAAAAACTGCCTTATGACCCCTATGTTCTATTTTCAGTAACAGCAGCCATGTTTTTTGACGGATTAAAAATCCCAACATTCATTTTGTGTGGGATACCCTAAGGAACAATAATACCAACTTTCATTGAATTCTATTCGATGGTTCTAGAGAAAAAGATTTCCAAAGTTGCACATGCAAAAAATGACATAAAATCTGTTTCAAGGGCCACAATTCCTACATCAAATGATGAGTTTTTTTGAAAATTTCGGCATAGGTCCATCTCTTGATGCTGAACAATATTACCCTCTGCTAGAATTTTGCTAAAGGCAACGGCTTTTGAGTTATTTGCAAAAAAATGCCTACTGACCCTTAAGTTCTATTTTTAGTAATAGGGGCCATATTTATTCATAGATCATAAATCCAAATTTTGTGCACACTAGTCTAGGGAACAATCATGCCAAGTATACATCCTGTCTGTCTAGTAGTTTCAGATTAGAAGATTTTCCAAAATTTGTCCATAACAACAACGACAATGACGACGGACACCAAGTGATAACATAAGCTCACTTGGCCTTTGGTCAGATGAGCTAACAAGTAGTAAGCAACACTGAAAAGGCCCACAAGATAAATATTCTAAAATTACTTTTTCCAGCTCATCTAATTTTGCTGTCTTGGACTGTAACTCAATCTGTTGTTTCTGAGCAAGTGTATCACTTTGATGGTACAACATCTTTGTCTCCTTCAAATGGAGTTGTGTTTCTTGTAGTCTGTCATCAAGATCTGATATCTAAAGACAGACAAATTTATATCATTCTTAAGTTAAAAGAATGAAAAAAAAAACATAAAGATAATAGAAACAAATATACATAACAGTTAGGAACACTAGTTTTAAGTGGGGGGAAAACAATTATTGTAAAACTATCTCTTTTTGTTGTGTATCAATTTCATCATCTAATTTGTCAATTCAACCCATGCAAACAAATTCAGAACAAACTATGTATTTTACACTGATATATTCAGTGAAATCTGACTAACTAAACTAAACTAAACCCTGAATAATCAGAAAACCTGTCTAAATCAGACATTTATTAAAGTCCATTTACATCAAACACCACTGACGAACAGTATATTAATCCACAACAGGTACTCATAAAAGGCGATTCAAAGTTGATTTTATGATTCTCATGCCATTTCTCATAAAACAAAGAAGGAAGTGAGGCATTTCATTTTACCCATAAATTGCCCAATAAAAGTGATGAGGGTGCTATTTACATTGTTCATAGCAGGAGAAAAACTATGAAGAACATGCATTTCAGTTTAGTATTTTATTGACATTGCAATAAAAATGGGTAATGAGACTTCTTCAACAGAGATGGAGATGAACCATAGAGCCAAGACATCAATTTTAGTTGGCTTTTAAATATTTTAAACTATAAGGCATAGGGTATGAAATCTTATACTTCAATAGAAATATCATTTACTGAAACCAATTGTAGAACACAGCCAAATGTGCCACATATGATAATCATATGGTAATCATATGACAATCATATGATATTTCACATATGATAGTCATATGATATCATATGATTCTCATATGGTAATTTTGGCTTAAAAACATATGACAATCATATGTTTGTGAAAAAACATACGATTATCATATGATAATCATGCAATAATCATATGTATAACAAAACATATGATTATCATATGGTGCTCAATTTATATGATAATCATATGATGCAAACCATATGACTCTCATGTGTGGCACATTTGCCTGTGAAGTCCAGTGTTGATAGTAAAGATCAGGGGTACCATAATAACATATCTTGAAATCTAAATCTACATTTCCTTTTATATTGTATCTGAAAAGAGCATATTCTCAAATTGGATCATGGTTAATCATATCGTTGTTACAGACAAAAGAATATTTTCATGAGTTTTACCTGCGTGGTCCTTTCTTGGATCTCAGCTTCATATTTACGTAAAGTAGCATCTAATTTCTGAATTCTCTGCTCCATCTCGTTGTGATGTTCCTTAATAGTTTGGTCCAAATGGGCAACCTTTAATTTAATAAGTACAGATTTAGCACGAGAAAAAATTATAGCATTTATCATTTCTGGAGAATAACAAATTTCTAAGGTTATATTCAGATTTAATCAAAGAAAGTTATTGCTAAAATGAAGCAAAGAAAAGTCTTAACTTTGTATTAAGCTGTTCATAATCTCTTAATAAATTTCAATTTACATATACACTAAAACAAATCCTTTATATCAACATAAAAATAAGTTGTTCGGAAAATTAATTTCTAAATGTACCCATTTTTAACAAATCCTTACTCCAAATAATAATGGAAAAAGGGGATATGCCACAGCTATTTTGTATATCTCAAAACTAGCAATATTTCCTTCCAAATAATCTTTTAGTGTATTACTACAAACCAAACCTATCATTATGTAGACTCTACTAATTAAACATCAATTAGCATCTAAACCTGAACCTGCCTTCGATTCCTAGCAATCATCAGATTTCTCGTATTACCTTTTCATTGTGCTAAAACAATGTGATTATGTTTAACTTAATCAACTAACAGTGAGGAAGAAGGTGGAAAAAAGAATGGTTTTAAGTGCAAGTCTGTAAGAATTGAGAAAAATTAATCATATGCATGTCAAAAACCCACTAATCTGAAAAAAATTATTTCACCAAAAGATTATTTCTCTATTTCGAAATACCAGTATTGAACTCTGCATAACTGGATTTGTTCAGAAATTTTTCAATAGAATACTAGAAAAATGAGGTTTCTGACAGAGTTAGCTGCCCTTGAAATGTTCATTTCCTGTACATTTCAATAAAATTATAACTCAATTTATCAAAATGATATGAAAAATCTTAACTTTTTTCCCTTGATTCTGATAGTGCAAATAGTCAAATTACAATTTCCAAATGCCCCTTTTTTTCATACCATGTTTCAACCACTGCCTGATTCTTACAGAGACTGACACTTAACACATGAAAACTTAGCTTTCCCTCCTTGGAATATTAGATACTTAAAGGATATGCTTCATTTTTAAGAATTTACTGAAGTTAGCTAAAACAGCAATCATTTATGGGTTTGTAACTGTAAGAGAAACCTATACATGTATTTTGAATTCAGTACAAATATTTTTCCATGGATCTTTAATGTTATGATAGAAAAGGCAACTAAAACTAGTTGTTTTTACATGTTTGGAAGAAGGAACAAATTAAGCATTAAAAAACAATCATCAAATTTTATCTGTAATAGCACAATTCTTGTCTGAGGTTAAAGAAAATCAAGCGATGAAAAATTCAGTTTTACAATGTTAATTATATCATACTTGTGATACTCTCTGTTGTAACTCCATTTGTCTTTCATCCAGTGTCACTGTCAGCTCTGTTACAGCTTGTTTCTTTTCATTTAACTCCTCTTGGGTTTTTCTATGTGGAAAATATATATATATTAACTAATGATAAATTGTCTTTTCCTAAACATTGTAAAAAAATGACAGATTTAAAAAAAAGTATAATTCCATTTTGAACCATATGAAAATCTTGGAAGATTGTTTGCCTCAAACCCCTAACTATCCCATCAACCGACAGTCCAGATTTGTCTTATATTAACCTGTGAAAGGATGGTTCATATATCCTAACATTGATTGTTCTTGTGGATAAATCTTACCCCAGGGTTGCTTTCAGATCTTCTATCATTTCTTCCATAGCCTTAGATTCATACAGAACTTTCTGTAAATGTTTACTGGTGTCATCAGCCTCACTCTGGGTCTGAGTCTGGGATATCTATGATAATAAAAAAACTATAATAGTATGTAGATAGGATTAGTCCAATGTATCTTTTATTACATATTTAAATAAAACCTAAAAACCAGGGCTGAACCATACAATGATTGAAAAAAATATCTTTTTCATAAAATAAACAAGTATGAATACAGGATTTCACTTGATTGTTGATCATTTATAAGGTATCCCAGTAAAAGCATTAGTTGGCTGCTTTATTGTTAAACTTTTGAAACTATCACTTAAACATATCTATCTAACAAGCAACTTGTAGCCACATGTCCCTTGAAGCTGAAGTGCAAAAACTCCTATAAAATTTGTCAAATCAAAATGGTGGTGCAATATGATCAGTGATAAAAGGTGACTAACAATCCTACAAAGTTTGAACAAAATCAGTCAAGTGGTTTACAAGGAGTTATGTCCACAAATGTGACCAGACGGACGGACACCGAACAGTATTTTTATGTCCCCTTCTGCAAAGCGATGGGGGACATAAGGTGAATACTGAGTAGATAGAGAAGCTATGAGATGATCAAAATAATAAAGCTTACTAATTAAAAAACTGGAATATAGAATTTCTTATGAATTTATACAAAGAACAATTAGCTGACATCTTTCAAATTTCCCCCAAAAAATTAGGGGTCTTCAAACTCTTATTTTTCTTGTAGTATTAAAAGAAATTAAAATTACTGATACATCTCTAAAGAACATTTTATCCATCACTTATCTCCACTTCAAAGGATTTTTTCCCATCAATCATATTCCCTTAAAAGAGACCTTTCACAATAAATGTTTGTCATTTTACCATCACATTTTTTATGCAGAAAATTATTCAAAAATAATTTCAACATGTTATCTTTACATCATTTTAAACACTTTAACTTAATTGAAAACATAAATTTCTGTATGATTTTGCAAGATGACAGAGAAGAATGCTCCTTATAATGATCCACCTTAAAAACGACCATGAATTTCATCAGGAGTCTTATCTGAAATCTCTTCACTATACCATCCAATACAGTCAGACTCTTACCTGGTCTCAGGACTTCACCATCCAATACAGCCAGACTCTTACCTGGCCTCTGGATTTCACCATCCAATATAGCCTGATTATAACCTGGTCTCTGGACTTCACCATTCAATACAGCCAGACTCTTACCTGTAGCCTCTGGACTTCATCATCCAATACAACCAGACTCTTACCTGGTCTAAGGACTTCACCATCCAATACAGCCAGACTCTTACCTGTAGCCTCAGGACTTCACCATCCGATACAGCCAGACTCTTACCTGTAGCCTCAGGACTTCACCATCTGATACAGCCAGACTCTTACCTGAAGCCTCTTCAATTCACCATCTAATTCAGCCACTAGCTGTGTCTGTTGATCCATATCTTGTTCCTTCTGTTGTATCTGGTCTTCATAATCTGTTACTGTAGAGCACATAATGAAAAATTTAATACGTAGATATTTTTAAATGCCTCACTGAGCGCAGTAGTTGAACCTTGAACAGTCAGGGGAAGTATAGACGCAACATCCAAGTTTAGTACAGCACAGATGTTGGATTGTGATTAAAGTTTCTAATTTCGCCTGATATCTTTATTTTAAATACAGTGGAAAATTAAACATGTCAAAGAATACCCATAGTTTATTTTTTGTGAGGCCACATGGGACAAAACATCGATATTACAATCATATCAATGGATACCTACAATTCAATTGTTTTTTTGTTTTTTTTGTTACAAGACCTGTGTGAGAGCTTACTGAGTGAAAGCTCCTTCTTGCAGTATTTGAAACATTTAAGTAAAACCAGAAATTTGTGAGTGATGGCTCAATAGTAATACCCCCACTTTCAATAACAATAAAAGAACTATATAAAGTACTCGGTAAACAGAATATCCCACCATATGGCATACCTACAGAAAGAATGCGTTAAAATTTCAAGCCACTGTTAGAGAAGTTGCTGAGAAAAGTGTGAGGAAAATTTTAACTTTTAAAAATATAAAGTCAAAAACTTACTGATTTCAAGCTTCTGTTCTAGTTGTACCCTCAAATCTCTCATATCTTTCTCTATTTTAGTAAGTCTGGAGGATTTCTTATCACTTTTCTCTTGCTCTTCTTGTAGATGTTGCTCCAACATGTTTATTTCAGAGTTCATATGAGCTTTCTCTTCTTCCAATGACCTAAGTGTATCAGTAAGTTTAGTGATTGTATTGGTCCTATCTTCTAAATCAGTACAGGCTTGTCCCAGTTTTCTCTCCATAGTTTGGAGTTCAGTCATAAATTGAGACTTTTCTGTCAATGTCTGGTGTTCTAAGCTAGATACCTAAAATATACAAGACATGATTTAAACACATAACTACTACATTTGCAGTAGCATGCAATTTGAGCATAACTGATCACTTAGGAGGAATACAATATTAATTTCCAATCAATTGCCTTGCTTTCTAAATGAATATATAGAAGCTTACTACTAGCATTTGTGTTTCCATAGCAAAATATTCTAGTTAACTTAAGGTACATAATTTTAACACTGTTCAATGTAAGCTATGAAATACAAGATATAGCTATTCTTAACTTCTGAAAGTTAAAACTAAACATTTGCCCATCTCAGATATTACAAAAGCATAATGATCAAAGAACCCACACATGTGATTAAAGTTCTTTTTCAACGGACAGACAAGATGCATGCAGCAGAAGCCTCCAAAAAGTATGGAGATCGCAAATATTTCCCATTGCCTTTTAATAAGAAAATTTGAATCTACCAAAAAATTGAAATTGAAATTTTTCATTTGTTCTTATCATTATGTAAAAAGTTGTTTCAAACAGTCCCACACATACACAGGCACAAACCACAAAGGTCAAAAGTAAACAAAATCTACTTCTGGCCACAGAAGAATTTTTCTGAGCAGGCAATATCAAGAATCATTTATTGTTAGCCTAATACCTGTTGTTGTAGCTCTGACTGACAGTCCTCTAACTCTGTGATCCTACAGGTACTCTGTTGTAACATGGTCTGATGTTCATATAAAGTCTTCTCTAAGTCTAGATTCTCTCGATGTTTCTCTTCATGTAGTTTCCTTGCATGCTTCACCTGCCTTTCCATTTCCCTTACCTACAATTTAAACATCTGTTTAGATAAGTCATACAAACTTACAAAGGTAAATAGACACTGATGATGTCTTAAAAAAGCATTTATTTTTTATTTTTTGTATTGGTCCCTTATATTTAGTGTGAAATTGTAAAACAGACATGATCTTACATCTGGGTACAAATAGGAAAAAATCTCAATCAAATTAAATAAAAGTAGTACACGAGTTTTTTTTAACGTAATTTCATTAAAAATGAAATTTTGCCCTTGGAAAAAAGTTGGGACTTCTGCATTGTAACTAAGGTAATGAAATGACGTTCATTTTGAAGTGTTCAGTTAATAGTTCCATTTTTTTCTGTTCTAATTTCTATGCTTTAAACATCTGTGGGAAACTTAACCCTACCCTTTCCTCCTTATAATTCATCTCTCTTTCAAATCTTTCTTTAGAATCTTCTAACGCCTCTACATAAGACTTGATCTCTTCTCTACACACCATTACTGCTGTTTCTAATTGTTTGATTTGAGAGGTTGCTTCAGTCTGTTGGACGTCCAGTTGCGACAAGGCTTCACGGTTCTGTTTAGATTTTATATTCAACTCCTGAAATGAAATAAATATATATGCATATTTTCATGTTTCAAATCGTACAGGATCTAAAATTTGTCTTTTCTCTATAATAGAATGTGACACAAAATTGTATTTGAACCAGTAACAGAGTTTATTGATGTAAATTGTCATTCTATTGTGATAATAATACACATTTGTAACAGTAATCTATACTGTATGTCAATTCAATTTTTTGTAAATAATTAATTATTAAAATGAAACAAAGAATGCCTATATACATCAGCAGTCACGGAAAGGATTTACATTATTTCATTTTTTTTTAAATATGATTAATGCCCCAACCAAGATCCAAACCCTTGTGTTAATACAAGTATACCTCTCGAGTTGTCTTCAGTGATTGTTCCAGGCTATAAATATTAGAATTGGCATGTTCCATATCACGTTTCAGCTGATTTGTTTCCCTTTCTTTAATTTTCAAATCACTAATGGCTCTATCTGCATCATTTTGAAGCTAGATTAATGATAATAAAATAATCTTCAACATTTTTTTTATTATTACTTGTACTATCAAATGTCAAATTTCTCCATAGTGCACATCTTCAATATGTTAATAAATACAGACTAAATTTATGATAACAATGGTTCAATAGTTTTGAATTATAGATTACATTAAGTAGGTAACCACTAAGCATGACAGAGTGGTACAACTACTACACTAACTTTCATCATTGGTAATATGGCAATAAATGGACTGGTTGGTGTCCCCCCCCCACCCCATAAAAAAATTATATAGACCAAAGCTGGGTTTGTTGAATTTTAAAAGGGGGTGGGGACAACCAGTCAACTTATTTTGCAATTTTATCCAATGTAATATATATATACATCTTAGAATGTGATGACTATTTGCTACACTGCTCCATCGGATCAAATTGACAGAGGGAAGATAAGTAATTGCATAGAAGGGTCTGAAAAATTCCCAACAATGTTAGAACTGTCAACTATATATATATATACAAAATTTGTGGCTACCATGGATACTATCCCCTATATAGAAAGCAAAAGCTTAAAATTTATTATCACTACTCTCTTAGCAATAGCAGCATTGCTATAATGCTATATTTATTCCTATGTAATATGGGAATAAATTGTGTGCTTACTTTCGGTTGTTTAATATTGTATATACATGTACTATCATGGTGCTTACTAATAAACTTGAGCATTAATATTTGAACACTATTTTTTTTTAAATAAACAGAAAACAATTATTGACTTACAATATCAATTTGTTTTTCATACTCCTGTATTTGTTCTCTTTGTAGTTGTTGGTTCTGATCAGTATTATTTCTGAGTTTCTGTAAAGCCTGTTGTTTATCATGACATTCCTTCTGGTATCTGTTAGCTTCCTCATCTTTGGAGGAGATCTCTTCTTCTAGTTGTTTCATACGAGCCACTGTGGTAGAGAATTCTGCCATCTTCTGATCTAGTTGCTGTTCTAGGTTAGCTATCTGTGATGCCTTCCTTCTGGACTAAACACCATAGATACAAATGTAAGTTCTATCTATTCAATCATACATACTAAAATTTTTCTCACATATAAGCTTTTTATCAAGGCTGTGTTCAAGTTTGAATCCTTCAAACATAAATTCAAAAAATAATGAATACAGCACACAATTCAAGATAACCATTTTTTAACATTCATAATTTTTTAAATTTAGGAAGTCTACTTTTATTTACTTAAGTGACTGACAAAGTCTTAAACAAAGGTGATGGTACGATATGACAGTGGAAAGAAATCAGTATTATAAATATTTTATACAGTTTTTGTACAAGCACAAAGATATACAAAAATTTGGACCAGCAAAATCAACACTATAATGTCCAACCTCACGTTCCACGGTAGTGACATCAGTACATTTCTGATTAATTTGTTCCTGTAGTTCTATCAGCTGTGTGTTACGTTGGTTAATCCTTGTCTCTAACGTAACATTCTGAGCTTCTCTATCGGCCAAATCTCTCCGTGCTTCAGTTAGTTGACTGATTAGTTTAGTCTTGTCAGCTTCTAAACAGCTGATTGTGGTTTCTAGTTCTTGGACTTTACTCAAACCTGCAATAAAAAGACATATGTGTTCAAATCAAATGAAGTCAATGATGATTGGCAACCAAAGACATTTGAACATCGTTAGAGAACTAATCATTTTTGTAAAGTTTGAATGTCTCCTCTATATCTTTCTATTTCACTAACTATACTTTTTAACTTATGAAACTGTCATTTTTTTTTCATCAAATGGTATACATGGACTATTCACTAAAGTATTTATCATTGTAAATAATGTAAACCCAATACTTGTTTAGGTGGACTTAAGGAGGTAGACCTATGGTAAGGGATATAACTCTTGAAATCAGTGATATTTGTTTGTATCATATTCAATTTCACCAAAGCCTCTCAAGCTTTCATTTGAAGCAGAATAAAATCAATCCAAGTTAATTAGATGCTTACATAATATTGATGTGAAATGCTCGATGCAAACATTCCAATGATTTCTAAAAGTTATGTCCCTTACCTTAGGTCTACCTCCTGAAGTTGCTTTAAATATCACTATACAGAGAAAATAGTTAAAAAAAACTAAATATTATAGTTTACAATGCCTATCACACTTCTTACAATGATGCACCTAAATTAAGTACCAACCTTTCTGATTATTATCTAAGAGAGAAGTAAGATCTGACTTCAGACTCTCTATTACAGCTGTCTGACTACTGGCTTCTTTAGACTGAAGATTAGCCTGGAGACTTTGGATCTCAGCATCCTTCATTGCTAACTGCATCCTTTAATGATAAATTTCAATATAATGCTTGATCATCTGGTATAAGCTTATTAATGTCAAATTTGATGTTAGTGATAGATTGAGAATGTTAAACAGATATCATAAAGGTTTGTGTAGGTATTGAAGGATATTACATATAAAATGTAACATTTACTGTAGCCCATGTCATCCATGAATGGAATCAATAGGTTTATGGAGGCTCAAAAGTTAACTGTGTACACTGCTTCTGCACCTATAACAGAGGTAACCATTCTTATGGCAAGGAACTTCTAAAAGAAACATTTTTTTAACAATTACATCATTATTAAAATTAGGGTAGGTAGATGACTTTCCATTTTATTTATGACAGTAGACAAATTTGTTAAGAGTAAACCACTAATAGAATCAAAGAAATCAATGTACATAAAATGACCTGAGATCTTGAAGAATGGCTCTGGCTCCACCAGTAGCTTGGGGTGGTTCATTAGAGAAAGAGTTGTATTCACTCTGAGTAGATTTGTAGAATCCTCCAGAGGCACCTTGGTCTTGTCTAACACTACACACTCCACTGTCATTAAAACTTACTCCACCTCTCTGAAATATAAGAAACAGTATTTATACAAGAGCTTATAAAATGCTATCATTTCTCTACTGATCACTGAAACCATTTTTGAAAAATGACTAACCATATTTTAAAACATTGGGGACATAAAGTATTTGACATAATATCTACTGCAAATTTATAATTTATTGTAATGTGTTTTATTTATTGAAACAAAAAAATGTTACTGACTTAAAATTCTAACAATCAAAACTTGTGTGATGGAACTTTTTACATTGTAACTAATTCTTCACTAAATCACATTTTTAAACTGACATGAATGACGAAGGTGAATATTCAATAAATTCATCAATTTACAGTTTAAGTACATAACTTTAATTTATTGCTGACCTTACTGTTACAGGAAATCTTGTCAGATTATACCAATACAGTTTTGTTAACAGTTAATCTGAGGAGATTAATCAATAAGAGATTTGATTCAATGCAAGCTTGGCTATTTCATTTTTCCAATGTTAATTGTTACAATTTTTAATGGTTTAAGTACCTACCAATGGCTGACATTAGTTTTCTATTCATACTTACACTGATTCTACTCTGGTCCTGTTGAACTTGTGCAGCCAGTTGTTCTAGCTGGACTAACATGGTTCGACTCTCTTCTATCTCCTGTGTGCACTTGTTGAGCTGTTCCTGCTGTCTGTTTACCTGTGATTTTAATCTTGTGTTTTCCTTTCTTGTACCATCCATCATCATTAACTCATTGTCCATCTGATCTAATGGTGGTGAGATACAATGATAAATTAGGCCGATACATATTAGTTGTTAGTTTTTTTTTGTTTTTTATTTGTTTAATTTAACTTATGAAGAAATCTTATTTTAATACAAGTATTTTCTTTTCTTTAAAGCTATATTTTTTATGAAGAAGGTTAAATTTGTATGCCTGCATTTTTATTTATGATGAAAGTTGAACTATTATAAATTTCATTGTTAACCACATATATTTCTCAGTTTTAGATGCAGTCTTTAGTTTTTTAATTTTCAAAATATTCAAATCTACGTTACACTGTTACAATCTGTACATCAAACATATTTTAAATGCTAAGAAAGATGATCAGAGTTTTTTCAAGCCATGTATTGAAAACCAACAAACATTTAAAAGAAGGACATTAATGGAACATAAAGTGATACCTTGCCACTTCTGGGTGAAAATAAAGAGCTGCCAAATGTTCAAAATGGCCTACTCATAAATTTTTTCTAAAATTTGAACTTCATCTGTATTTTATGGTATTTAACAACTATGCAAAGTTGCAAAAATATTCTTTGATATCAAGTGAACATCTTGAAGTCATTTAGGGATGGACAGAAATACGGATGAACACACAACTTTATGGAGAGTATCACACAATATATAGCCACCTCATGTGGTGGATTATAAAAATAAACAAAACTTACTATATTTTGACGTGATTTTGGCAAGTTGAGATTTCAGGTCCAGGTTCTGTTTCTCTAAATGACTTTTTGCCTCCATCTCAACCCTTTCCTCACTCTGATACTGTCTGTAAGTAGAAGAATACATGAAGTTCTCGTGTTACTGTCTGTTTAAATGTGATATCTTATGAAGGGAATTATTGCACAAAAAACTTTCTTCATAAAGATGAAACTTCTGACAATTGTTCATATTTTAAGATACATTAAGGCTAACTACTTCAACTCCACATTATAAACAATGAAGTCTCCATCATGTTAAAGGTTTAAAATATATGTCAGTATTAGGTTAGAGCAGTAATCAATGATTTTGTTTCCCTTTCAAAAAATATGCTCTCCTTATATTTTTGGGGGACAAACTTTAGTGACAATCATTATTCTTAATAAAACTTGTAGAAACAAAAACAGATTTGAAAATTTGTACAGATTTGAATTTTTTTCCACAGGAAACTTGTGTATTTTCAGCCATTACATAGCCCACCCAAAAAATCACTAGTAATTAAGTCGTGTATCACATATGCACTACCAAAAAAACATACCTTATATCTTCCTGCTGACTTTTGACCTTAGATTGTAAAAGAGAAAGTCTCTGTAGAAGTTCTTCTCTCTCAGTATTTCCATGGGCTAAAGTATCACGCAGGTAGTCTTCACTTTCTTCCATCTAAAATACAAAAACAATAAAAAAGTAATGTAGTGATACATATGTCAGGTTCAGAACCTATGATTGTAGGTCTACTTTAATGTAAAAACAAAACACACATTTATATTACACTGTCTTGTGTAGAATTGACTGAAAAATGATAATAAATGATTCAAATTTATTTAAGGACATAAATGCACAATTTAAAATCAAATAAAAACATTCAAGTTTATTTAGTGAATATAAATTACTACTTAGAAACCCATTGGATATGCTTAGAATATTACAAAAAAGAAAACATTGGTGATATATTCCATCCTGATTTTTAGTATCTGTTACACATACCTTTTTCACTTTATCTTTGGTTTTCTTCTGATATTCCTCTAAAGTTTCCTGAGAATCTATCAGATTTGACAAAGCCTCATCTCTCTGACTTTCAGCTCTAATTCAATGTAAGAAATAAATAATCATATTCAATATACAGCTTTAAACTTCATTTCTAAACTCAACATAGTTTTTTTTTTTTTTTTTAAATACTTGAAAAAAAAATGTATTCTTTGTGCATATTGTTATAAAGCAAGACAGCGTAATGATGTCACAATGGAAGTCATACCAATCATCTACCAAGAAAAAAAATCCATTCTGTTGAGAAGGACACTCATTTTCTCTCACAATCCACAAAATGTAAAAAATTTTCAGAAATCACCTGTAGACGTATATGTCAGAAAACATCTGTAGACATATATGTATACAACTTTTTTAAAGTTCACAAAAAGCTTCAATGTACATGTATCAGTTATTTTCAAAGAATTGGACAAGACATGCCACTTTGTTTAATGTAGATTTTCCATTAATATTTTTATGTTTCTACAACCACTTATTTAAGTAGATTCTTTTAGACTTAGTGATAGGTCAAGTTCTTTATTAGGACGGAACATTAGCAATGTACTATATATGTAGATGATAAAAACATGAATGGATCGAAATAGTTCTGCCGGAAGTGATGTAATGAGATATGCAACTTTTAATGCAGATGCACAATGTGTGTTTTATGAATTCTTACATATTCCTATTGGTTAAGACATCAGTAATATAACAACATACACGTAGGAGTGCATTGTCAACAACGTCAGATGTTATTTGAGTAAGAATAGCTCTGTCACTAATAAGCATACCCTAAAATATTATTATGTCATACATAATTTTTTGTTAAATTCCAATTGTTTTTCTCATGAAATCACATTTTACAAAATAAGTACCCTTTTCTCCTTTTCCTTTCATTACTGACATCTGATCTCAATTCTTCCAATGTATCTTCTAGGTCTTTCATACTTTGTTTTTGTTCATTAAGCTGTTTTTGGCTCTTCTCAAATCTCTCTTCAGCATCTCTTTAAAATCAAAGATGAGTATAGTCAAATTAATTTAAAAAAAAACAACATAAAAATACTGATGAACAACTGTTTAGATATTTGTTATATTTCCAGGTGTTTAGAATGCCATCTGACTATCTATGCTATCAATGACATATATACATTTTGTTGAGTGCTGGAATATATTGTTCATCTGACATTCAACATAAATAGATAAGGTACACAATGAATAATAAAATACATTTGTTAGTTTTTGAACTTTGCAGCATGAATTCCTGATTTGCTATCATTCTTTTATCATTACAAATACTTAAAAAAAACAAGTCTTGTCGTATTGTTCACTACAGGATATACAAGTCTTACCTAAGTGCAACTTCAAGAGAATCAGTCTCTGCCTGGAGGCCAATTATTTTGTCCTCTAAATCTGGAACTTGTTCCCTGTAATCATCTAATTCTTTACTCAACTCAGAAACCTGAAAGCATATCAGATTATACATTATATAACTAGTATTAACACACCATTCCTAATATTTACTTCACAGGTCAAAACTGTAACAAAATTTATACCCCAACTCCCCCATTTGATATAATGCACCTTTCAACTATGATTTGGATCAACATCTAAAATAGAAGATGCACGATGCAATGCAATGGGAATATGTAATAAAGATTCTATAAAAGTTTCATTAAATTCCATTCAGTATTGTAGGAGGAGTAACAAATAAGAGAAGGGTATCCCTTTATATAGCAGAAGAAAAGAAGGCAGGTAGTATGGACGGAAGGAAGGATGGACAACCCTATCACAAAATAAAGTTCGCAAGTGGGGAGTTTCAAAATTTCACAAATGAGGTTCTAAAGGTGCACATTTTTGTTTTCTGTGAATATAAAGAATGGAGACAAATTATTCACACATGTAAACAATATTCAAATACAAATATGATTTTCAAGTACAATTTCTCAGCTTTATTTACTCAACTTTCTATTAACATACACACGCAGATTATGTACTTATAATGCATAGATCAAGGTTCAGTGTTTTTTCAGTACTACATAGAAGGTTGGCCATTTCTTCTAGAAATAGTACCTGAAACCACACACAGATGAAGATTTTCTGGCTCTTAACAAGATAATTTTATTTTAAAAGACATAGTTGAGCTGTAAACTAAGTTTTAAAAATTATATTGTAAGTAGAAAAATTTGCTATTCCTCAATCTAAAGATGTTAAATGTTAAAGATTTGTAAGAGTAATCAAGGGAACCAATGTTATAGCGGTAATCAAAAGAATGTAACCCAGGGACAAAGACTAGACATGGAAAACAGACACACACAACCAAGAACACAAAGCAACTAAAATCATACATACAAAGTAACAGAAGTAAATATATATGTAAATGTTCACTAACACTGAGATTTACATGAATGTTCAATGTATAAAGCATAGCAGAATGCCAATAATATCTATTTGCAGTTCTTTGTTCAAGATTTCTACTTCAACCAATATCTGTCATTTTAAATCTTGTGTGGAAAGCTCATAGACCTATTATCAAATAAATTTACCTTTGATTTAGCTGACAGGAGTTCTCTAGTACATTTCTCTGTTTCCACCAATAATTTCTGGTTTTGCATAAGTAACTTCCTGTTTGCCTCTTTTAGATTGCGACATTCTGCTGACTCATTGCTGACCTTGTAATGGGCTTCAATCATACTGTAACTTTGGCGGTCATCTCTGACAGCATTCTAAAATAGAAACACAATCCACTATCAAAATTGTCACTTCCACACATACTGTAGCAAGCTCCTCCACGTACCATGTGTGTTTTCTGAAAGGTTTTTACTATCTATGTTTCTTTTGTGATCCTGTAATGCCATTGATCTATTAATCAAGTCTTGTCTTGATTTAAATAAGTAAGAAAGTGCTAAAAGTATGATAATTTACTATATTTAAACCTTGTGCCGAAGTCCTCCAAGGGTATGTAGATATAAATTAAGAACAAAAAGGCAACGATAATTTGTAAATTTAATTTATAAATAACTATAATATATGTTATTCCCATATATTCATAAGTACATTTGTGTATCACCCAAAAAATGGTAGCGTATTGGTAGGGGGCAACTCTGGTGTTGACGATATATATCTTATAAGTTATTTCATAGAACATCAAACAATTAAATGATAAAAATACTTAGCATAGTTCTTACTGTGTAGTTATATGCAAATTGCTATTTGGGCAATGACTCGGCAATAAAATCGTTATCCATGTTAATATAGAAAGATAAAAAAAAAAAAAGAAAAAAACAACCTCCCATTGGAAAAGACAATCAACTTAGTTGATGATGTTATAAAGCACAATATGGATCTGATTTCCAAACTTTGAGATGAGAAATATGTTGAAAGTGCTTGGTACTTTAATTGTGCAGTTCATGCAAAGATTAAGTCATCAGGAAAATGAATAAAATTTGATATCTGTGATGACATTCGTAAGAAATTAAATACATAGTATGGATAATTTGTCTACTAGTTTCCATATTTTCTTCGTAAGTATTTATTGACATACAAATGTATATCATCATTTATTCAGTCAGGACATGGAACAAGTGAGTTGTTACATGTGTGTAACAAAATAAGTTAATTTATTTCAACTCTATACTTACTTTGTTTGTTTGTTTACATATTCATTCTTCTTTTTTGTATTTATTCATTCATCATTTTGATTATCCATACATGTAAGTGATGGTTTGATGTGTTCATACTGAACAGAGGGGTTTATTTATTTATATTTTTTTTTAAATTGCAGACACTGTGAGCAATGTTAATTACTGATATTTTCACCTTATTTTGGATTGCTGTTAGGCTTGATAAGCTGTAGCACATGCCCTAGACCTCTGTTGTTACAGCTTCTCAAATCTATCAATCTCTTCAAGCTTACAGTATATGGGCATACAGTCAAATGTATGGATAAATGATACATTAATTTTGCATTTTATTTGTGATAATAACACATCCTTTCTAGGTGTACATTGCAAGTAAAATAATATGATATGCCCATTACTGTAGAACAGTTATAACAAAAGTATGGAATAAATATTGATGTTATGAAATACAATAGTTTGAGAGCAGTTGTAAAATCAGCAGCGAAATATTTTATAAAAGGTACCACTATTCTATGAAGACCATTTATCCCTTCTGTATTACAAAATCTTATTAGAAGCAAGAAAGGGTCAAAAGATATGTACAATACAATAGTGAAAAATGATATCTGTCCAAATGGACAAAAAAAATGGAGTGAAATACTAAGTGAACATAATTTAGAATGGAATTGTATTTTTAAGCTCCCATTTGTAGTCACTAAGAATATTAAACACCAGTGGCTTCAGTATAGAATAAAACCATTACATACTTACTACAAGTAAGCTTCTTTTTAAAATGAAAATTGTTCATGATCCTTATTGTACATTTTGTCACACAGAAAATGAAACAACAGAACATTTGCTATGGAATTGTAACATTGTTCACGATTTTTTTACATAATGTTAAATATTGGTTTCTTTCACATGGTTTAAGTATTCCAACTACAAAACTGAGTTTTATTTTTGGTGATGTTTCAAACCTTTCTAAAAATGACCCCTAAAACATTACATTTTTTAATATCAAGAAATATATTTATGATACAAGGTGTTTTAAAGGAGAAGACCATGTCATTGTGCAAGTCATAAATATCGAAACTAATCTGTTAAGTATTCATGAAAATTCAATTGAAACAAATTAATTTCCTTTTCTTAATTAATAAATCGAGATTTATAATTATGAAATTTGAATTTCCCATGCCTATGAGCGCCACCATACCGGTTTAACTGTGACTTCGCGAAGTCGGTTTGTAAAGTGAAAGTAAATAGGTAACTGATTACGATGTCCGTAGAAATCACAAATTTCGGACTTTTCCCCTATATTTTCAACCCAAAATAAATAGAAGAAGAGATTGAGGCACAACATGTATAAGCAAATGTCAGACATCATTGACGAACAACAGGATTTGCAACCAGATGACTAGTGTTTGTAAAGAAAATTTTATGGCTACTTCCGAAGCTTGTGTTGCTGGTAAAAAACTTTTAGAACATTTCTCTTTTATCATTCATGCAATCATAAAGCTTGACAAGTCATTGTGTTTTGGTGATTAGATAAATATGATCATAGAAATATTTACGGAATATTCTTTGTTAATGACATCACGAGCCAGTCGGAAGCTATCGGTAAAAATCTATAAAATCTGGTTATGATCTTCCTTCAGATAGGAGAGTTCTGCAAGATGGCTATCCACTTATATTTCAAGGATTTCGAACTTTGCATAGCCTTGAGTATTTTATAAAAGCGTATTTTGCATTAAAAGTTATTTATTTTTGTTTACGTGGGTATGATTTATCATAAGAGCCTAACTTAATACAAAGGTGGTCTTTCCCTTTAAAAATAATTTATCTATAGTAGCATTAAGATGTAAGTTGCAAGATATGTATAAGATAGAAAAAAATGTTAGCAGTAAAAAATAAGTATATTACTAAGTTCAATATTAAGTGGAGTAAATTCCAAAATATATTTAATGTCTATGACTCACAATGTATGTAAGTGAAATGAATGATTTATTAATGTATTTCAAATTAGAAAACAGGACTTCTCCTCTTTTGTTTTTGTTTGTTTTTTTTTCCCTGATTTATTTCTCCTTTATTTTTATTATTATTTTTTTTTTTTTGATAAATACTCTGATTTTTTTCTAAAAACCCACATTATTTACAAAAATATTTTTCAACAATAATTTTTTTCAACAATTTATACATTTCTTAATGAGTTTATGTATTCTTTGTATACTAAATCATGTTGTGATATTTGTGAACAATATAAGTTATGTGTTTTATGTAATGATGATTGTATATGACTGTTGGAGAATTTAGAAAAAATAAAAATTCAAAAAAAAGTTCATGCCCATCGGTATGTACATAAAATTTGAATGTACAACATAATCAGTTCAATTTTGAATTTCAGAATTGATAAACTACTATGATTTTTGATTTATCTCCCTTTTTACTACAGGTAGCAACTTTTGATATACATTGTACAAGCTATGGTTGTTCTAACCATAAGTAGTCACACACACAAGAAGGATATAAGTCGTATTAAATTAATATGATATCTTCTTGAGTACATTTCTTGCTACTTATTTCCCTATGGTATTGACTACATAAAACATATTGATTAACTTTCAATTACTTGAGTACTCTATTGCTCAACTCTTGCAAGTTACAATATTACCTAAAAACAAATGAATTCATTCTCTTATTGAAATATTTGCTATCAATTTGAACTAATTATTTAGAAATTTCTGCAAACAAAATGTCTTATCTTGAGTTTGTGTGTGTATGAAAGAATCTGTTTTTTCTTTATTTTTTTCGATACAATTTGTTAAATTCACTGTCCACAACTGTGTAAAAGATTATTAAATAACAATTGTAGTAATGAGTAGTCATGTAGAAATATTATCAATGAATGAAAGAGGCCTACAATCAAATATTAAGAAAAGAGTAGACATTTTTAATTGGGTAAAAAAAAAAATGCATCCATTATTTGTTTACAAGAAACCCATAGCAATGAGGTGGTAGAAAAGAAGTGGGAAGATGAGTGGGGTCATAAGTTTTATTTCAGTCATGGTGATAGTAAGAGTGCTGGTATAAGTATTTTGTTCAAGCCAGGTCTTCAATATGACGTCCATAATTCAATCATTGAACATCATGGTAGATGTATCATATTAGATATAACTATATTTGAGCACAGATTTACTTTTGTATGTTTTTATGGTTATAATTTAGATAGAACTGATTTTTTCAATGAAGTTCTGTTTCATGCTGTTAAAGTCAGCAATACAAGCTATATATTCTGTGGAGACAGGAATGTAGTGCAGGACAGGTATGATACAGGTACAAGAACCCAAAAGCTAGAGACAAGATAGAGGAAATAAAGAGCTCTTAAGGATTGCTAGACCCATGGAGAACATGTTATCCTGATGAAAAAAGGTTGACATGGTGTCAGTCTAGTCCTTTAAAACAGAACAGAATAAATCATTTTCTTGTTTCTGAGGATATTTTTTGTTTGCTAAAATCAGCAAAAATTGAGGATGGATACAGAACTAATCATTCTGCAATCACTTTTTCATTCACAGCATCCTTTTCAAAAAGAGGTAGGGTATACTGGAAATTGAATGCTCAACTGCTGAGAGGTACAGATTATTGTCATCTTATCAAGCAATTCATCAGAGACTTGATTGATGAGCACTATGCTGGTGGTGACAAATCTGATCTATTACAAGTTGAGTTATCCTGTAGTGATCAATTATTCTTTGAAGTATTAAAAAAGAAGATCAGAAGTGAGACCATCAGTTATGGTATTCAAAAATCAAAAGAAAATAAAAAAAACAATTCAGTAGATCAGAGACAGAAATAGGGCAATTAAAAAAAGGTGTAAACAAAAATTCTTCAGAAAACTTATTGTCTTTGAATAAAAAAAAACTTGAGTTAGAAATTCAAAGACAAAATCTTGTTGAAGGCATTGTTCTCCGTTCTCATGCAAATTGGCATGAGAGTGGAGAGAGATGCACCGAAATTTTTTGCAAGTTAGAAAAAAAGGCATTTATCAATAAAACCATGATTGAGATAATTAGTGATGACGATATATGTGTGTCAGATCAAAAGAAATATTATCTGAACACAATTTTACAAAAAATTAATTAAATCTGCCCACAAACCTATAGGAAACTTAGATTTTTTTAATCATGTCAATCAACTGAATGAAGAACAAAAAAATTCATGTGAAGGTAATCTGACATTTAGAGAGTGTAGTAAAGTGTTGAGCAGGATGCAAAATGGAAGAAGTCCTGGCTCTTGACTGCTTTTCAGTTGATTTTTATAAAAAAAATTTTTGAAAGATATTGGACCCTTCCTATTTAGATCACTAAGATATGGCTACAATTCAGGAGCTTTTTCAAATGTTCAATACCAAAGTATTATTACCTGCATTACTAAGGAAGAGAAACATAGAAGATCCATAAAAAATTGGAGACCAATTAGTCTGATGAACACCGATATGAAAATAGCATCAGCTGTCATATCCTTTCGAATTATACAGGTTCTTTCTTCCAATATTAGTGATTCTCAAAAAGGGTTTATGGAAAATAGATTGATTGGAGAGAATACCAGATTACTTTACGACCTGATGCATTATTTAGAGGAAAATAATGAGGAAGGTCTATTGCTACTTACTGATTTTTATTCAATTGAATGCGATTTCATTAAAAAAGCACTTCAAAATTTTAATTTTAGTGAATCTCTTTGCAACTGGGTTAATATTAGTAATAGGGGCAAAAAGTTGTGTGATAAATAATGGACACTTATCAAATTTCTTTGAATTAGAAAGAGGTTGTCATCAAGGTGACCCTCTCTCACCTTACTTGTTTATAATTGGAGTTGAACTGTTAGCTACGAAGCTTAAATTAACATCTGGTATACATTGTAAAAGGAGTACACATGGCTGACTGTAAACCCACAGTAAGCCAACATGCAGACGATACATTTTTATTACTAGATGGTAGAGATTCTTCTTTAAGAGAATCACTAAAATGTTTTAATGATTTTTATTTGATATCTGGGCTGAGAATGAACACTTCAAAGACAAAAGTGCTATGGGTAGGTAGTAAAAAGTTTTCAAATTTGATCTTATGTCCTGACATTAAACTTGATTGGTCATTTTCAAATTTTAGGTATCTCGGCATAGATTTTTCATTAGATTTAAGCTCAATGGTATTATTGAATTTTAAAAGAAAATAAGAGAATTAAAAGGTTTACTGAAAAGCTGGCAACATAGAAAGCTGACACTTCTGGGTAAAATCACTGCAATAAAAAATTTAGCAATTCCAAAGCTTATACATTTATTTACAGCATTGCCTAATATAAATCAATCTTTGATTAATGACTTAGATAGAATGTTTTACAATTTTATATGGGATGGAAAAACAGAAAAGATAAAGCATAAAACACTCATAGGTCCATGGTCCATCTACATTCTTTTATCATGTATTTGAAAATTGGGTGGGTGAGAAGGCTCTTTTTACAAATAGAAGGAGAGTGGCAAAGTTTGCTTAATATTGAATTAAAAGACTATTGGGGGGTGAAAGCCTTTTCTTTACAAAAGGAGAAGTTATTAGAAGTATCAAAAAATGTTAAAAATCCGTTTTGGAAAGATGTGTTTTATGCTTTATCGTTATCTAAACCATTACAAAAACTTACAGATATTAATGAGGGCTTAAGCTTAGATATTTAAAATTTTGTGCCTTTACAAGATTTTTCTTACTTTATTAAGTGGGACGATTCAGATGTCAAATATCTAAGTGATGTATTTGATATAGTGGGGAAAAAATTCCTCACCTTTATAGAACTGACATGCAAGGTACATACACAAAACTTTGTGAAATATTTTCCTTAATATCAAGTATTCCTACTGATTTAAGACAATTTATTTTAAAAAATGTAGACTACACAATGATACACATTGTTGAGGATTCATTTTTGAAATTGCTTGTTAATAATAAATGTATTAGATTTATTTATCATCATTCAGTGAAATTACAATGCTGTCTTCCCCCATGAAAAATATTTGAAATGGGAAAGTGAATCATATATAATAAATTCCAGATTTGAAAACATATTTTGTTCTGAATAACAAGTGTTGTAGTAATGCTTATCTTGCCAATTTCCAATACAAGTTTTTACATCGAGTTGTACCTACAAATATGTTTCTGTACAAGACTCATATAAAAGATTCAAATTTGTATTCTTTTTGTAACCAGAGTATAGAGACTATAGAACATCTGTTTTTTGACTGCTTAGTCACTTCAAATGTCTTATATGATTTTCAGATTTTTCTTAGAAAATATTATTCTGATTTTGTTATGAAAAAAAGCACTTTCTTTTTTGGTGTTCCTGAGGCAGATATCAAATTAAATCTTTTGTTATTTATTAGAAAACAGTACATATTCAAATGCAAATTGGAAGAAAAACTGCCTAACATTGTTGGTTTAAAGCAAAGATTTCGACATTACTATCGCATTGAACATTTTATTGCCAAGAAAAATAATGTTTTGCATAAATTTGTTTATTGTGTTCACTAGACTTTAGTACATTTCATCTTTTTTTATTTCAAATTGTAAATTGAAATGTATGTATCATCGAATGATTGTCTTTTGAGCATGAGAGAATGTGAGAGTGAGAGTGAATAAGTATGATAAGTGCAGTTTTTCAAATTAATATAATATAGTGAGGATTATATACAAATTTACAAAACCTCATTACACTCTAGTCAGGTAGTGAAGTAGGGGGATGTTGTAAAACCCTGACTATATTCAAAAAGAAATAAAAAATAAAATGTTAATATCCGTAGATATGGAAATTTTAACATCCTTCAGTACCCTGTACACCCTTTGGCTTCACCTCAGGGCATTCTTGGGTATTTCAGGGATTTATCTAGTTTAGGTAGACAATACTGAACCAGAGAGAAATGAGATTTCCTATTTATAGTTCAACCACACAGTGTGACACAGTTTACAACAAAAATATGGGACATACAAGTGTACAATGCCTATGACGTCATTTAAAAATATAAAGATGTCCCATGATGCAATAGTGAAATGTCAACAATGGCTAAAACTTTTGACAACACAAGAGCATAATACAAGATAACATCACTTAAATATAGAATCTCCATGATAACTATCAAATAATAAGGACTACCACCAAACTCAAGTGACTTAAGAATATGTAAGAACTTGTTAAAATCAATATACAACCTTCCTTAAGCACAATCTATACGTTTGTCCAGTTTGAATGACATAGTGAATGTTGTCGTCCATTGACCCAATTGTTTTACTATTATATATCTTTAACTTGAACAAAGTACAAATGAATTCCAACCACCCCCACCCCCTCCCCCCATCTGAAATATAAAACTAATCCAATGACTACTTCAGAAATTTCTAAGACAAACAAAAACCTTAATCAAAATTCATCACAATGTATTATTTCCAGTGGTGCAATATATTTTCAAATAAAGCTGATAAATATGTTGAAGGGAAAAAATTGCCATTAAGAACCATAAGTATTAATCTTTATTTTTATTCTTTTTTAAGTTTGAAGGTCAAATATTAGCAATGTTACCTAAATTGTAAACTACATGTAAATGATTTTGCATCATGAAATGAAATGCATGCCTATCATAATGTTTCAAGACTGTGAATAATTGGATAGTTAAATGGAAAGTGTGAATACCTAAAATATGACCACGAGTGACGAAGAATGCCAAGATTTAAAAATTTTGCAGAACTAGGATAGTTAATTGGAAAGGGAGAATACCCAATATATTATCACGATTGACGAAGAACGCCAAGATTTAATGATTTTGCAGAATTGGGATAGTTAAATGGAAAGGGTGAATACCGAAAATATGACCATGAGTGACAAAAAAGGCCAAGATTTAAAGATTGTGTACCATTACATGTAGGATAGTTAAATGGAAAGGATTAATACCCAAAATATGATCATGAGTGACAAAGAATGCCATGATTTAAAGATTATGCAGAACCAGGTTAGTTAAACGGAAAGAGTGAATACCTAAAATATGATCATGAGTGACGAAGAATACCAAGATTTAAAAATTGTGCAGAACTTGTCCTATGCATGAGTTCAATGTTAATAAGTTCTTGGTATGAGTGATTATGTTTTGGTTATTCCTGATAATCAATTGATTATTCTATTTATTTTATCTATTTTGTCCATTATTGCTGGCATTTTTCAATATAAATTTGAAACTTTGTGAATGGCAGATTGTTATTCGTGTTGTGACATTTTTACGAGAGAAAGTCTGAGAGTCAAATTACCGGTACAAAATTTTTTTTACAGTGTGAATTTTCAAATATTTTTACACAGGGAAAATTTGGTAAATCACTGCTACATGTGTATAATAATGATTAATAATTTACCTTTGGTTTGCTAGGAGTACTAGAAACTGGATTGACTCTTTCAAATCCTGCATAGGATGATTCAGGGAGTGTTGCCAGACCAGCTGATGTAACACTTTCTCGGTCATCCTGTCTGTTATCCTGTATCAATTCATCAATACTAAGTGGGAACAACCTGTCTGGATGACTAGTAACTGTACTGATGCTTTCAACGTCATCATCCTCTCTGAAAAGGGCAATCATGTAAAAATTTGAAATGTATCAGCTCAGCCAACATTTAAATATCCCATAATACTACATGTATCTTAGCAGGTTATCTGGCAAAGTTACATGTACATGTAGGTTATCAGGTTTCCACATGCACAATAACTTTTCGTCAACAATAATGAAATTAAACACTGAATCTAGGAAACAAGCAATTCATTTTTTTTCATTCACTGCTGAGTTAATTCATGGTAGCATAAATCATTCTGTTATAAACATTCCAAAGTATTGATTAACTCATTTGAAATTAGAACTTCTCAGCTGTAGACAAACTAATCATTGTTTGAAGTGAAAGCCACCTTGGCATACCCCTCTGACATTTGGATGATTTTGAAAAATTGGTAGCAGCAATTACAAATATTTATCATATTGTCTGAAAAATTTTACCTCATGGTATGCATTCAGGTTTTGATCCAGAATTTCAAGTTGCTGGGGGGCATAGATAAAATTAAATGCAGAGCAAATCAAGGCAAAAATTTTTGGGTGTAGAATTTGTGAAAAGTCCAAATTTCATGCTAAAAAAAAATCCCAATTTTAAGGGTTGAACCTCTCATCACCACCCCACCCCCCCCCCCCAGACCCACATCCACCACTGGCAAAAAATGTGTTGAAACTAAATGTTCACTTTTCAAAGAATGATCAATATGTTATTGATCTGAAAGTAAAATGTACATGTGGTTTGCATGTATATGTAAAACTCTTCATGACCAAAATGTTTTCAATACAAATACAAATGTTAACCCTATAACCTTTTTTTAAACAACACAATTTTAAAAAATTGGGAAGATGTGCACAAAATATTCTAAAACTGTAGTAGTACACTGTACATATATGTGAATAGGTTAAGGCCAAAATATAAAATAACCTACATTTTCATCCTTTCCTGTACTAATTTTTTCACCGTCCCTGAAAAATTTTATTTTGATTTTTTCCCACAATTAAGGTCAATTTCTTTCAAATTGACAGCATTTTTACTTAAATTAATATAAAAATATATGATAAAATTTGCCATCACCCCTAATTTTGAAAAAATGTTCGATGAGAATCTTGGAATTTCTTTATGATGACCTAATTTTTTCTTAAATTTTTTTGAGAAAAATTTAAACTTCAGAATTTCAATTAAATTTGGATGAAACAACCACATAAGCATACTTGCCAACTTTTGAAAATTCCCATGGGGTTTTTACACAAGACAATATGTGATACGACATTTTCAGGACATGTGACATAAATATTCAAGAATGTTGCTACCAAATTTCCAAAATCGCCACTTCACTGTATTTAAAAGGAATAGTATTTCTATTAACTATTGCAAACAAAACTTTTGGGAAAATTACTGCACTGTTGAAATTACATGATTGATTGATTACTGGGGTTTAATGCCCGAGCAGCAATATTTCAGCTATATTCAGGCGATATTACAGGAAATGTGAAGACTGCAGAGGAGGTAACTCATGTATAAACAACGAAAACTCTATAATTTGTTTACATACATGGTTCTACAAATTTTAGATCTATTAATTGACAGTAATTATCAAGTTATTTGTGGAGTAGGAATTAATCTTTAGAAAAATGATTGGCTGTTCATAAAATAGTGGCAGATCCCATCAGGATTCATTTTCTAATTGTCAAACTGATTGCTCCTCCGAGATTATTTACAAATGTACATGTACCTGTCACAAAACTACCCTAACCTGTTTAGACAGCAATTAGCACCTTTTATCAGATTTAATATGATGAAGGTGAAACCTTTTAACGCTCCGAAGAAACATTAATAAAAACAAATTTTTTGTCAGCTCTTATTTGATATGTTATACCTTCAAGTATGGAAAATTTTGTAATGATATATATTTGCCCTAAAGCATTATACTAATTGTCATGGTCTGATATGTCAATCGGCCAAAATGTTCGGCATTCATAAAGACTTACTAGTTTTCGTGGTCCGAAATGTCTTTGGGTCAAATTGTCCGGCACTGTTAACATTATGGTTCTTAAAATTTGTGAAACATCTTAAAAGATTTCTTTTACTGTATTTAGTTTCGCGGCATTCTGTTTCATTTAGTATAATTTAATTATGTTTTTATTACGATTTGATTCATTTTATCGAATTGTTTCGTTTCAATTCTTTCTTTTATCAAATATTTTCATTTCCTTTTGGTTCGTTTTCGTTTCGCAATTTTTATGAACCGAGAATTATGGGTAATATTGATGACATAATTTTCATAAATATCCGGGAGCCATACTGCAGACTATAAGGCCAACCCTATCTTGGAAAAACTATGATTCGATTTGTATTTAATTATCGAAACTAGCAAATATTTTCAGAGACTGGTTTGGCGCTCAATTGCACATACACAAGTATACGCAAATGAAGCTGCCATTATGCTGTTTTTCAGCTCCTGAAAATGCAGGTACAAACCGGATATTGATGCTTTTTCTTGCCATATGTATACAGAACCAAGTTGATAATACAACCATAAATGCTTCCTTCAGGAGCATACAACTCTTCAATTCTAAGAAATGAGATTAAAACAAGAATTTAGGGGTTTGAATTCAGAGTTTTTTAGGTAATTTTGACAAAATCAGGTTTTAGGAGTAATCTTACCTGAAAAATTGTGTTAGCGGGACAAACAGTCAAAATCATGAAAGAATGATTAAAATGTGCATGTTGGCAGGTATGCATAAGGGAGCTTGAAAACTTTTATTTATCCATTTATTTAACTTCTATATAACTTCTATTACTTGGGCCACACTTAGATGTTCATTTCCTCTCACACAATCTAGTTCCTGACATTCAGTAGGTACATAGGGAAAATTTGTTCATGTGACTGTAAAAGCCATGATCAAAGAAGTGAAAAATATTATTTTAAATTTTTTTTTAAATCTTGTCAGAGAATAGCCATAAAATATTTGGGTAGGGCCAATTTTTATGGGTACATGTACATTGTAGGTTGGGTAAGGGGAAACAAAACTTCATTTTAAATTTGGCCTAAACCACATAAAACACTTGATCAACTTTAATACCACTGGGATATCATTCATACATTAAAACCCAAACTGGTCAGAGAGTAGATCATGCCTTTTCAAGACAGAAGCAATTCTTGCAAATCTGCTCACCAAAAGTTCATTCCTTATTGAAAATTATTGTATGATAGCTCGTTTTTGAGAGAAAAATATCAGCAACCTCTTAGATGTTTTGCCTAAAATTTTGGGCATGAACTTGTTTCAATGGAGAGGACTACTCACTGCCCAGTAGAGTTTGCATGATACGTATGTAGTGAAATTGTCCATTCACATGTTGTACCGCCTGAAAAAAAGATTGCAATTTTCAGAAGTTGGCAGGTATGTATTCAGTATTGTACATACACTTACTCAAATCTATTCTTTTCTCTGTGCTCAATCTTAGACAACTTCTTAAGATTTTTCTCAGTCTCCAATAGACGTTTCCTTAAATCATGCACATTATGTAATAACAAGGCTTGGGGCTCATAATCATCCATAACTCATGTCAAAACAACGGGGAAAATAAACAGTCGATTGTGCTAACGTGCAATGGACATGGCTATGTTGACATTTTCCTGACAGGCCAGAACTTGTACGGTTGGAAAGATTTCGATGTTAGACAATAAATTGAGTAGGTCAGTCAGGTATGCTTTCTTTGCTCAGGTACGCTGTAAGCTTGCAATAAAATGCTCCGAATTTCCCACCAATGCTTATAAGCCAAAATTGATAATCATTTCAAAAAGCAGCCGCCTTTTCTGTCTATTGGAAACAACAAACCATTTAAAGTTGGACGTCATCCGTGTGCTTTACAAAAACTGTTTCTAGTAACAGACATATAAGCATGTAATTGACAGCGACTTTTGTAAATATCGAATAACCACAAAAACGTTGATTGACGAAAACAATAACGACCCCTTTCAAAGTACAAATAAATCTTTCAAGTGAACACAAATTAAGGGTGTGTTTCACATGGAAAGATTCCGGATTTTATGAAAATTACTTTCGGAAAAAAAATATTTATTTGCCATTCTTTGGAAATCTTACGAAACCAAAATGTACATAGTGTTAACACAACGTGAAATAAAAAAGACACCAAGAGAACCATCCCGTACAGGTCCAGGTGTTAAAAGAATAGGCATGCAGCAGCGCTAAGCTTGTCGTAAAAGGCGACTAAATAGTGCTCAGAACCCTAGCCGGGGGCTAAGGAGCTCTGTCCACAGAGCAACTGGGATGTGTGCCCCAGGTGGTGGAATGGGGTACCCCTTGCGTGTTACATGCTGGGGTTGTCAGGCTATAATACGGAAAACCTGACCGCAAACCGTAGTGGTGCACCATGTTGGGAAATATGCCACGTTTCTCGCACGTTAAAGAACCCTACTGTGGTATTCTCCCGGAGTAGGAACCATAGGGCTCCGCCATAGGCCATATTGCCCGACCCTACCCACCTCTCCCTATTTCCAGTGGCAATCAAAATTTGTCGACCCCATTGTCCTTGTGTCCCATCTCACTTTCATTTTATCATCATTTCATGTTCATTTTATCATCCCTTTCATGCCCATCGTCTGAATATAGCTGAAATATTGCTGCTTACAAACAAACAAACAAACCAAAGGGAACCAAAATTCGAACGGTAATAAAATATGACTATACACATACAATGAAGAACATGAAAAAACTGAAATAACCCGCACATGCATGTGTAAACGAAAACAAAAGCGCTAAAAACAGGGAGCATGAATCAAGTGCACCGGTAGGGTAAGCGTTATCAGTGTTTTTTTCTAGAAACACCCGCCGAGTTGCTTATAAACAGGGACGGATTGATGGGGCAAGGAGGCACGTGTCCCGGCAGTTGTCACAAAAAACTATGGGCTAATTTTGTAATAAAAGTCGGTGTTTTTGGCCATGAATATGACTTAAAATTAGAATAAAACATGATATATGTACATCTTGAGCACTGTTCAAAATTGGTTTAATTAAGGTAAATGTTTTACGTTATAAATGTACATGTATAAAACTGAAAGATCGAAAATAACATTTTGGGGGAAAACAGTATCAAAGAAAAGGTTTGTGATTTTAACTAGTAGTATTAGACAGTCTTAATCTCTTCATCTCGTTATTTGTCAATTATTTATTCTGGCACCTTTAAACTAATTATGACGGCCGTTTATATTGTATAGACATTAATTTGTTTTACAAGATACTCCCTTCAGGTAAATATGAATCAAATTTTGTGAATGAAATCAAATATCAAATTTACGAATATGAAATACTACGCCTAGTGATCAATCAAACATCTTTAACTTCAGGTCTACTGCTTCCTCCCCTGAAAAACACCTGCAAAACGTAGAAATTAACAAGATGAGACCGATGAGGGAGAAATTCCTAGATACCGTTTCGATATTGGACTATTCATTGCCAAAAAAATTACCGTCGATATCCAAAAATTTGATCTGCTAGCACATATATACCTACTCCTACAACGTAAGAGGTTGGAATTCCGTTCCTCCATACCCCAACCTCTTACTTCCGAGCGCCATATTGTATACCGCTCGTTCCGCCGTATTTTGAAATCGGCGGAATTATTGTAAAATTTTTACCATTTAAAACATTTTATACAGTTACTTTACCATAACACGGGATAAGGTGACTAAATAGACGAAAAACAAATGACCCACCTGATTAGAAAATCCAGCAATTCTGGTAATCCGTTGTAAAAGCAGACTAAATAAACTTCAAATTTAGCTTTTTGAATGTGTAATTCCGGTTGATAAAATTACGGATTTTAAAATTGGCGAAACGAACATACTAAAGAGTAATCAAGGGACATACACAACAAAGAACATAAAGTAACTAAAATCATACATACAAAGTAACAAAAGCAAATGAGCAACTCGGACTCCACTAAAAACTGGGAGCATGGACCAGGTGCACCGGTAGGGTAAGCGTCCTCTGCTTTTCTAGGAACACCCGCCGAGTTGCTCATAAAAGTCCGGGGTAGACAAACGAGGAAAGGAAAACTATGACCCGTTGAATAAATCAGTTTTCATGGTGCAGATCAACCAAGAATTGACTTTGCCAATGCAACTTTAAGTTCGTTTTGTCAAAAAAATATATTGTATTCCCCAAAATTAGTGACCTAATTCAAAATGGCTAGTCACTTTGATAACCATCTTCATTACAAATGTTTTCTAGGTATTAAAACAAAAAAAAATAGGATTTCCGGTAGGTTAAACTTCTCTTATATAAATAAAAGACTTAAAATATTTCAAAATTCATGATTAGCTAATTCACATTTGCGGTGGCTTTCAACATGTCAGATGCTAGAGGTTAGGATGGCACCAAGTCAGAAAATAGCTTGTCAGACAACCTCTAACACAGCTGGAGTAATGTATACCAACCCGATGCTCCATTGCATTTCCTTCTTCCAAGCTTGGTGATCGATACAGGTCCTTTCAAGTATAGCTTGTTTAGCCATTACCCTAGACTCTGTTTTTCTCCAAACCTAGATGCTGCTTTTTGTATCTTTTGTATGTTCTTTTCACCTGACCCCGAAAAGCGGGGGGAACTTGTAAAGTCACCTTTTACGTATAGAAAAAGTCAAAAGACGAGCTGCCCGCTTTTAATACCTGCAACTGATATCACAACACAAGTTCAATTACAGACATGCTTTCAACTTTAAATTAGTATCCTTTACAAGTCAGACGTTTAAGATATAGATTGGTGGTCTTTTATAAAATTATTCATAATATTGTATCAGTACCAACATCAAATTTATATGTTTCATCAGACAGTAGAACAAGACACAGCAACCTATTCAACTGTAAGCACATTTATACCTAAAAGGACTGTTACAAATACTCGTTCTTTCCCAACACAATTACACAATGGAATAAACTACCAATATAGTACACTTCGGTCAATATAGTAGAGCGATTCAAGGCACTGGTTACAGAACCCACTGGTGGATCCAGAGTTTTAGGTAAAAGGGGGGGGGGACAAAAAATTTCTTGACAAGATCACCGGTGAGGATCACGAAGTGAGTGTTTTTCATGATTTAACACCCACAATTTTTTAACATTTTTTTTCTAAGGGGGGATCCCCCTTGGATCCGCCACTGGAACCAGCCCTTTTCCCTATCTTCTATTCATAATATACACCAAATAGTTATCAAAGGTATAAATAGTTTTGAAATGTATGTATGTTGGTTTCCATCATCTACTTGTTTAATTCATCATCATTATCATCATTTTGTAAATTTCGACAGTGAAGGAACGCTAGAATATAAACAAACAAACAAATAAACAAATATTTATTTAGCTCTGACACAGTTACAATAAGTGGTTTTGGCTAATATTAAAATTACATGAATTGAACATATTGAACATGTGTTATATAATGTACAGTAGTTACAAATGTAGCTTACTGAATTGGAGTTATAAAAGGTTATAAAAATACAATTTATATATCAATTGACAAGACTTTTTCTTTTTTTTCGTGTAATCTGATATGAAATTGGAAGACAACCTCAGTAATTTAGGATTTTTACTGTTCAACAATATTCTTCAGTTTTTTTTTTTTTATATATAATATTAAACGTATCAAAGTTTTTATACAAAGAAGAAATTTTGATATGGCATACGGGGCATATTCTATTGTCTTTTGGAATGTTGAGGTGTCTTCGTCTCTCAATCATAAGCTGATGAGAGCTTATTCTTATGGAATCTCTCGGCCAGTTTAGACAAATCATCTATATAATTTGGTCTAGTTCCAATCAAATTATCTATTGCTAAATTGAAATTTTCATTATATTTAATGGTTAAACCTAAATATGTATAATGTGTTACAGTTTCAATAGGTAAATTGTTATAAATAAATGAATTTTCATTTGTTTTACCATTAGAATTGAAGATAATAACTTTAGATTTGTCTGCATTGACCTCAAGTCTCCATGATTTACAATAAGAGCGCAATTTATCTAAACAATGTTGTAAACCAGACTGACTTTCTGACAATAAAACAATGTCATCAGCATATAAGAGAATGTTGAATGAGGATTCTTCTATGATTACTGGATCCGTCTCTGGATGGTCAATATCTTTTTTTGTTAAATCATCAATAAAGGAATTAAATAAAATGGGACTTTAAACATTTTCTTGTTTCACTCTACGCGCGGAGCTAAAAAAATGGACTTAGACCATTATCAAATTTAATTCTGAATGATGTATTTGTATACGCATCGATATGAGAATATTTGATATTAACAGTGGGAATTTGTTTTGTAGAATTTTATAGAAAAGCCCTTTTCTCCACACGGTATCAAAAGCCTTTCTAAGATCTATAAAAGATGCAAAAACTTTTTTTGTGATTTGATTTTTTTTGCATTGACAATTGACTTTAATGTAAATAAGTGGTCAGAAGTGCGACTTTTTTCTGTAAATCAAATTTGGTTTTTACTTAAAAGATTACATTTTTTTTTATAAAATTTAAGATTCTGTTAAGTATGACTTTAATTGTTGAAAAGTTTTCCAAGGTTAGATGTGATGGATATTCCCCTGTAATTACCACGGTCAAATTTGTCACCTTTTTCATGTATTAGCACTAAGTAGCTTTCGTTCCATATTTTTGGAAACAAACCACTTTTAAATACTATATTAAATAATTAATGAAGTGGTTTTATTAGAGTGTATACATCATTGTTAATCATTTCTTTTGATATCATATCAGATGACGTTGATTTTGAGTGAACTAATAGCTTTTTTAATTTCATCTATCTTGATTTCCTCTTCATATTCGAAAGTGAAAGATGATCCATTGTTTTAGTTCATTAAATAGTTTATTATATTCATCATCTATATTGTTTTGAAAGTTAATGTTATTATTTTTTTCTAAGGTCTTATAAAATTCAGTAAAAGTATTAAGAGAAATATTTGTCTTTTCTGATTTTGATTTATTGTCTAGTTTGTTAACTAGATTCAAAAAGGATTTGGGGTCTTTATCATTCATGGAGGAAATTTCTTAGCAAAGTTTTTCTCTGTGAATCTTTTCCTCATATTTACATAATCTTCTTAACTTAGATCGAAGTGAATAAAATTTTTTCCTATATTCAGCATTTTCTGGAAATTTGTTGACAAGTTTTTTGATAATTTTTAACTGATCTATGGAGGTCTGTACAACTCTCAGATGTCCATTGTTTCTTTCCACTCTTTTTACGTTGAGGGTTAATATTTTTTTATTAAAAAATTTGCCAATTTTTTGGCATTATCAACCAAAATAGTATTAAACATGTTAACTGCAGTATTGGGTTCATCAAAAGAAATGTTTTTTAACTTATTAGAACTGTCTTCACAGTTCATGAGAATTTTATATTTTTCTATTGCATCAGGCGACCATAAAAAGTTTCCTGGGAGGGGATCCAGTGGACATTGGTCATTATTTCTATAAGTAAAAGAGGAGAACAAGTACAACATATTGAACAGTGATTTGACAATGATGTAAAATTGTTTATTTCAAAATATCCAATACTATTAAGTAAGTATTGCAATACAATAATATAATCAACTACACTACATCCATTGTATGTTATGCATGTGAAGTTTCCTGGTGGGTCCCCTTCTTTTCCTTCCATTTAGAATTTTAAGGCTAGATTCTTTGCATAGATTTAGCAAAAAACTTCCACTATTGTTTAGATATTTAGAGTCTTTATTATTTCTATGCATAAATTGGCCTTCAATATACCGATCATTTTCATTGGGAATATTTTGGGAATTATCATTAATAATCAAGTCTGACTTAGTACCAGTATATGCATTAAAGTCCCAGTATCCAAATATGTCAGAATTTACTATATTTTGAAGTCTCAGTTCGAAGATGATCACACACTGAGTCTATACCATTTTCGTAAAATTTCGAATTTTCCGGTGAAATATATACAGTGGCAAGATAAATATCTTGAGCTAAATTGAAAAAAGGTTTTATTCAATTTTATCCAAAGTATATCAGGATGGGTTTTGGGTAAAATAGTGATACCCTTAATGATTTGGTGTTTTGCAAAATGCTTATGCCACCAGAATATCTTCTGCAGAGGACGCTTACCCTACCGGTGCACCTGGTCCATGCTCCCAGTTTTTAGTGGAGTCCGAGTTGCTCATTTACTTTTGTTACTTTGTATGTATGATTTTAGTTACTTTATGTTCTTTGTTGTGTATGTCTGTTTTCCATGTCTGGTCTTTGTCCCTGGATTACATTCTTTTGATTACCGCTGTAATCTTGGTTCCCTTGATTACTCTTTCTAGCCTTTTTGTGCTTTTTTCTACAAGTATTGGCTATTTTTTGAAATTTTGGAATATTAATACCACAATCCTGTTCCTTTGACCATGTCTCAACGAACTAAAGGGCTAAATTGATGTACTATGGGATTAAATATTGCTAACTTACTTATGATACATAGTGTGTTTATCCCTTGGTTTGTCACAGTGCTTTTCTCTGTTTGCTTTCACTTAGGTTATTAACAAAACCGACTTTATTTTTAGATTACAATACTACTTCCTCTTCCGCCTAATATAGGCCCTCTAACCGAAGCTATCTGGAATTGAGGAATTCAATTCCAATATCTGTTCAAAATGGTGAGCAGTTTTTCACGAATCATTATTTGAAAATATAAGCAATACATACAGAGTCGTTTACGATATATTACATCCCCCGATGGCCTGTAAGTCAAGAAATTTTAGTCGATTTAATTTAGTCTTCGCACGTGTCATAGAACTGTCAGTTAAATTTCTGTAAATGTTTGCAATGATCAGCAACTAAAAATGTTAAAATTGATTTTCATTGGTGCTTCGTACCCGGAGAAGTAACCAGTCCGAATTGGCTGGACGTTACCCGCAAGATATGAATGACTATGTCAGGGGTCTGAGGGACTGGGACTGGAAGTGAAGATGAACATGAAACCTTTACTTGGGAGGATGCCTTCGGTGACTTTAGCAACAAAATAATTACGGTTATATATACTTGTTTACTTGCATTAAACATGAGGAGGTTTTTTTAATAGGGTACATACCTATCACACATGATCATATACAAGGTAATTCTTGAATTTGATATGATAAATATAGTTAATATTATTGTTACCCATACCTGCTTGCCTTTTAGTATCTACCCCTGATGACTTTTGCAACAGATAACTATCAAAACATACTTTTTTGTTTGCATAAGGCTTGGGGAGGTTCAATTAATAGAGGAAAAGCTTCCCTTATTTACTGTAAGATGCAATTCAAATGCACATAACCCCATAGCAAAACCCAGCTATAATTATCTACAGCGTCATTTATCATAATTTATAAATATGTATGCAATTGTATTGTCTTTTTTCTCATATCAAAGACCGTATTGTTTTTTGAATCACTTACAATGGGCGCAACACAGATTTTAATTTCTCACCTAAATGTGGTTGAGGCAGAGTTGCGTTGAGAATTGGGCCTCCGTGGCAATCACCGTTTCGCACCTGAACACAGGTTGATAATCGATGACGAGATAGCGTTGAGAAATGATTTATTGTTTAACAAAAAAAATCTGTTCAACGTAATATCAGTGTAATAATTAAAAAACTGTTCGTTTTTTTAGTATAGGTTAATTGTACTTGCGTTTCAGCACAATTTACTTATTTAATTAGATTGTAGTACTTTTTTTCTTCAGACTTGATTGAAATTCATTTCTACCCTTTGAGCGTCATCACGATGTTTCTTAATTGTTCAAAGGTAATCCTTATCTGCAAAATTTTACCCTGCAGGTGTTCTAATTATTTCCAAATTCGAAATTAACACGGCAATTAATACCACATTCAACCATTTGTACCGTTAATTGATTTACCACTATTAAACGTGCCGCATTTTCACAAGTTTTGAAAAGCGTAATAGAATTTAAAAAACAACAATTTAATCTTTTTTATGTTTTAAATACTAATTTTTTTCTTTATTTACTCCTATTCAAATCTACAATTTGAATTTCAATGTTTTCAATTTGAATACAAGCAAACTAAAATAAAAACAAATTTTTAAATATATATTGTATAAAGAATTATGCACGCAGATTTTAAAAATTAATTGTAAATTAAGTGTATACAAAGTCCAATAATACTGCACTTACAATATTGTGTAGATATATCGATGTATACAAATATTTATAGATATAAGTTTGAAAATGTCGTGAATTTTCAGATTATATTTGAAAATTAATTGAGTAAGAAAACAAAAAGGGGAACATATTTTGCTATCTATTTCTTCAAAAGATTATCCTAGAAACACTTGCTTACAAGTTTTATGTTAAGAAGGCAATGAATGATCAGGATTTAGCTTTCTGAAGTGCTTCTAAAAAAACCGAGAGTCCAGAATGTAGTAAATAGGTCTTTACATAGTTTTATTAATAAAAGAGGCTGAAAATTTTTGAAGTAGAAGTTGTTTTAGGTAATTGTTCACTCGCCGTAAGACAGTCTTGCATAATTTGAAAGTTCTACAGGTATTATAGTAACTTACAACTTTCGGGACTTCTCCTTTCGTTGGGATTTAGTGTAGAATAAATCTTGCAAGGTGGACAGTATTATACATGACCGTCGTGCACAGAGTGCAATGAAGAGAAACTTATATGTGTACAATAGAAGAATTAAGCAAGAAATCCAAGTTAACATATCTCTTGCCAAGTACAGTAATGTATAAAATCTAAGACAATTGATGTGTAAGAACATTAAAACTACGTACTAAAGCGGGAATCTTATAGTTTTACCAGTTAGTTAATTAGTTAGGTCAGTGAGATCAGTTGTATTTGGCTATGGAAAGACTGTGTGAGAAATGCCTATTTAAATAGCGCGTAACAATTAGAACATGTAACTGCAGTGACGATAGTTAAGTTAGGCATCTACATTCAGTCTATAGAAACAAATGGTAGATTCAGTTCTAATTGGGCCAATATCAAGGTACATACAGACGTGCAGCTGGAATGGATCAACATGGCTTCTTCATTCAATCTATACGAACTTTCCAACCCTTTAATATATTAAGTCATATTTTTCTGCAAATTATGTCAACAGGTCTGTGATTTCTATGTCATATTTTTTGCAAGCTTAAATGAAAACTTCACAGAAAATTGTTATAGAAACTGGTTGTTTTAAGCTTTTCTCATCATCAGATATTGTCTCATTGAAGTATCTCTGTTACCACTACTAATTCTGTTGTACTTGAGTGTTCTTACAAAACATATTAAAACATGGATATGTATGGGTATGTGATCTTTTAGATATCTATCACAAATTTGTCATTAAAGACCTGAATGTTTCATGGTAATCAAAACTCAGCTGTTGAAGTATTTCTCAAGCTAAATATCTCAGCTTTATAAAGTAAATTGAAAGTTGGCATAGAGTATATATGTACAGACCATGGAAGTAATATCTAGATATACTGACTAACAAGACATGCATGAGCTCCTTCGAACTCAAAAATCGCTGATATCCTAGTATTTGTATTTTTTTATTGCAATATTACAACATTATTTTCAATAAAGTAGGTAAAAGTAGCCAACTATCAAATCAATACATATTCTGTCCATCTGAAAATAGAAAAAAAATATAACATACATGTATATGTTCTTGTAGTATGATTCATTAAAATTGCGATTTTTTAAATTATAAAATAACCGACATACATATTTGAGTTGTCCTTTTTGTTGAGGACACTGAGAAATTAGGTATGTATTTCAAATTATTTATTGCAATAAAAAAGTTTTGTTGCACAACAGAAAAAGAGTAATATAATAAAACATGCATTGTTTTTGTAAACAAGCAGTAGTTCCCCAACTTGTGGCATGTTTGTGTATTTGAAAATTACACTTACACAGCTCACCTGTCGGTTCTGTCAATATACACATAGTAAAGAATGCTGTTTGAGTTGTATGTAACAATGCTTTGCCGTATCACAAAATGTACAAGATGTCTTGTTCAGCTTGACGAAGAAGATTACTGAGACACTAACGTCGCTGTACACAGCACACATGGTCACATTGCAGGGGAGGTAACTGGTGCGAACTATTTTTCTATTTTTGGACACTGTAAACTGCTACCACATTGGAAAGGATTATGGGCTTCTGTGAAATAAATCAAATTTACTATTTTATTATTATATTTTTTTTTGCATATATGCTATATTGTATCACGATGCTTCATGTGTCCATAATTCTGCTGCCTTCTATAAATATCTGTGGCTTTAATAAACGGATGAAGACATTTTATATGAACATACTATTCATACAACTTGAAATAACAAATATTTAAACTCTGTACAATACGTTTGATCCTGAGCTTGTGTGGAAGGCAATGCATACATAACATTACTATATTACTATATATTCTATATTTTGTAACAAAAATTAGAATTCACACCAATATTTTAGCGAATTCCAATATTCCTGTACTCTACAGAACTTCATAATAAACTTTGCTTGTGTTCACAAACTATCGTGGAACTCGGGACAAAATGAGGACAAAATTATTTTCCATGTTTTAAATACTTTTAAATTAAAACTTGTATTTTCAGATGGCAACCCACAAAATATTTAATTACATGACATAACTTGGTTACAACTGCATGAAAACTCTTCAACAATGTTTATTATATATAATATTGTAGTAAAACATCATATTCCACTTCATGTTTTAAAGTTGGTGTAGTTCAGGATTTCGGAAATCAAACTTCTAAAATCGTGACCTTACAGCTGAACAATTTCAATCCCGGAACAACTTAAAAAATCTCTTATGTTTTTGTATGCAGAACATTCTCAAGCAAATAATGTATGTATACAACAAAAATCTGTTTTAATACATATAACGTTACAAAAATAGAGTTGCCCCACCAAAGATGAGCGATTCAAAATAACCAAGTAGCTAGAGGACTACAGAAATAAACAGTACTTGGGCGAATTGACTTTTCATGTACTGTATTAGTTCAGGCTACTGCTTCTCGTTGATTTAGAAAAAAAGAAAATGAATTTTTAGTCACCGTTTATAGCATTATTAGTCAAACGGTCCAAATACTAGAAATTCAAGTTTTTAATAACATTAGTTGAAAAATCAGCCATCTAATTTGTACCCTGGTTTGTAATTAAAATTAAAAATACTGTTTATAACTACGATCTTTCTAATAAAGAGTCAGCTGATCCGTCAATCAAAGTCGAAATTAATTGTTAAACAAACAACTTAGCTACAAACTTCACACACTGGTAAATTTAATATAATTGAATATTACTTAGAGCAAATCAGTTTCCTGTCATTTTAATTCACACTGCAATTAACAACTGTTTATGTCTACACATAGTTTGCAAATTGGTGAATTAGTCTCAACCGGCACTCGCCGTTTCTCATCTTGTCGCTGCGACTCAATCGGTGATGGGACGCGCGAAAAGCGTTGAGAATGCAATTTTTCTCAACAGCATTTAGGTGAGATTAAATTCCATGTTGCGCCCACTGTATGTTTGTATTGTTATTGTATCCTTAACAGGCCATTGATTTGAATCTTAATAAACTTTGAACTTTATAGTCCAAATTTCGTCTGACTCTGCAGCCGTCATCTTTTATTTAGGATATTGATGTGTCAAGTTGGGGTCTGAACAATGTGCCATACTAAAGAGTTGGAGATTCAGCGATACCACAGAGTAACGCCCTTCCACTGCTTCTATAGCTAGATCTAATCATTTTCCTGTATGCTGATATTTGCAAAAAATATAAAGTTTTGATCATTTTTCAAAACTTAAATAAAACTGTATTTTTGTCAAGGAAATATGAAGAGTAGTACTATAAATGTGGGTTAAGCCTAATTTCAGGACTTGTTCACCTGATGATTGCATGTAATGCACTTTGTTGATAATGATCATCATGTTAAATAAGTTCTGAGCAGGCCCTCAGTTTTTCTAAATGTAACACTTTCCTGTTAAAGTTGTAAGAGTTTTCTATCAATTGAGAACATGTTGCATTTATTTTCGAAAAATTACTTTAATAAGGCTTCTCAGAAAATTAACATGAAAGATGGTCCTAAATAAGTTTTAGAGTCTCTGTCATACTTATTCGTATGGTTCACGAACCAAACCGATGACATGTTCATTTAGGTTGACCTGCGTTAATTGGAACATCAAAAGTATTAAAAGCTACATGTATTGAAGTATTATTGCATTGCCTTGAGAAACATGTGGATAGATGTAGGCTTTTTTACTTTAATTTAGGATTTCAGAATACAATGTATAAACCTTTTTACTTCAAAACTTGTCTGATTTACAGGGGTTCGTGAAAGTTGTTAAGAATAAAGCCTACTTCAAGAGATTTCAAGTTAAATTCAAGAGGAGGCGAGGTATGCATGTTTGTACATTATACACTATTCTCTAGTTGATTAACTGACTATGGATGATATTTCAGAATTTGAAGCAAGTCTTGTGTCTCAACTTATGAGACTGATGTTTCCACCCAAATTATTTTTATAGGAAGTTTCAGAGATTGAATAGTTTTAATGCGCTCTTTGCAGTAATTTTCAGAGCCTCTCTGGTAACACATTTGATTTGAAAATCTAAATTATCTATCACTTATTTCTTAAAAGTTTCCTGAATTATTTTGTGTTCCTGATTTGTTTTGATTATTGTATGTTTTTATCCTCCTTTTAAACATATATATGTTAATTTTCTTCAGAGGGTAGGACAGATTACTATGCTAGAAAACGCCTCATCATTCAAGAGAAAAACAAATATAACACCCCTAAGTACAGGATGATTGTCCGATTTACCAACAAAGACATCATCTGTCAGGTATAAATTATTTGCATGTTGACTTCAAAAGTAACTTCTTTACATGGCTATTAAATGCCAAATTGAATCACACAATAAACAAACACAATAAAAAAATGTTTCTATCACTTTGTTCAATAGAGAGGTATAGTTTAATGTTAAAATCCATCAACTTTAGAATATGCATGTGTGATTAATTGTTTTGCCTTGCTGACTGTATTGCTAGTCTAATTAAAATAGACCTTGCATGTTCAAAATTGTTACATTTAAATCTACAATACACATGCTGCTTTTTTAGGAAAAACATTCAACCAAAACATGTATTTTATTAATATCTTGAAAATTTGAAATTATGGTGTGTGCTCTTCACAGCAATTTCCCAACTTAAAAAAAAATTGCCAAGTTGAGCTGTCTTTACTGGAAAATTGATTCTTTTCTTTTTTAAAAAGTTGTTTTGACAAACACCAAAAAGGTTCATCATCTGCACTATTTAGTGTATAGGAAGGATTTAATATAATGTTGATGTGTATTGAATTCATTTCTGCACTTAAAAGATCCCCCTTAAAAAATTAGTTCATAACTTTACTTCAGAACATGAAAAATGGACCTGTACTTAATTAGCTCACACCCGTATTTATGGTGTAAAAAATTGGCCTACCTTTACCCATACATTTACAATGCAAGACTGATTAGATTTCTCTTATTAACTGGGTAAAAATGAGTTCCCTATTTTCAGATAGCGTACGCCAGAATAGAAGGAGATCACATCATATGTGCAGCTTATGCTCATGAACTCCCTCGATACGGCGTCAAGGTCGGGCTGACAAATTATGCAGCAGCTTATTGTACAGGACTTCTTTTGGCTAGAAGGGTAAGTTATTGAATAGAATATACTTCAAGGTGTTGCATTTATGCACTAGTAACTGTAAAAGAAAGAGAAATTTTTCAATATAAGAACTGGCATAAAGTGCATGTTACACATATAGACTCTCTTGGGAGGGGGAGACTTCGAATGGTTTTTCCACTTAACCTATCTGCTTTAAGTGCATCTATTAATTTTTTGCTTGTTTTGAACATTTGATTTGTAATAAGGAAATATAGTTTTTACAAATGGAGGTTCAAGAATTTTTTTTTTAGGCCGTGTCTACTTCATCGTGTCCTTCACTCTGATGTTTGAGAGAAAGAAAAGTTCGCTTACAAAAATTCAATTCCTTCTTGAAATGATGTAATCCTGGTTTGAAAAAAAAATCTAGTCTTTCAAAAATGACAAACAATATATGTAAAAAAAATGTTTTCTTGCAGCTTCTTAAGCAGTTCAAGCTGGATCAAATCTACCAGGGACAAACTGATGTCAATGGTGAGGAGTTCTTCAATGAGGATGTTGACGGTGAACCAGGTGCATTCAGATGTTACCTTGATGTTGGTCTATTCAGAACAAGCACTGGTGCCCGAGTATTTGGTGCCATGAAAGGAGCCGTTGACGGTGGTCTTGATATTCCACACAGGTATTAAAATTTGGTTGATGGGAATTAGTGGCAAATAATTCTAAATTTATGATAAGAAATGATGAAAATGATTGAATGTAAAATTTTGCCAAGGAAGAACCATGGAAGTACACAAAAAAAATCTTTCTTACCAAAAATGATAATGAGATTTTCCATGGATTTTACTGTATATTTACTTCCAAATTTTTGTTATATTTTCTTCCCTGCTGTTTCTCATATTTCATACCCTTTAGATATTTATATGTATTTCTCTTGGTGTAAACTCAATGGCCACTGTGACATTTGATACAAGTACAGGGATGATTTTCTTCTGCTTCTGCCTAAGTCCATTTTAATACCTGTTCCTCCTAAAATCATCTCTGCTTGTATGAGATGTCTGAAATTGTGTCTTGTGAAAAGCAGTGTATGCATAATTGATTCAGTGATTTCCATATCCTAACTTAATTTGTAAGTCCTTAAGACATGTCAGACCAAAATCCAATTAAGCAGGAAAATGTACAAATTGTTATCTTGAGAAAAATAAAACCAACTTTGTTTAGACTCTTTAGTTAAACTGTTGACATTGTTTCAGTACCAAGAGATTCCCAGGTTGGGACAGTGGAGAATTCAGTGCTGAGACCCTTAGGAAGCACATCTTTGGACTACATGTTGGTGAATATATGAATTCCCTGAAAGAAGAAGATGAAGACAGCTACAAGAGACAGTTTTCACAGTTCATTAAGAATGGCCTTAATGGTGACAGTGTAAGTAATCCTGCAGGAATTTTCAGAAAGTGTATGCCAGTCCTTTCAAGAAAATTAATTTAAATTTATTACTTATACCCCTGGTTTAAGTGTTAAGAGAGGTATACTGTTTTACCCGTGTTGCACATTCTGTCATTCCTCCTTCGTAACACTTTTTTTTTTCTAATTCTCAACTTGTGTAAATCACAGGCTGTTTGTATTTTATACAAAGCTTTATATGGTGGTACTGAATTGTGGAGTTAGTTTTCATACTCATATGACATCTTGTTTGCTGAAAAAAATTTGTATTTGCCTTATACAGTGGTAGAGTACCAACATTTTTTTTTTCATCTGCTATTAATCACAGATGTTAATATGTAATAAGCTTCATATAGTGATGTCATATCGTTAGATGCTTTTCATACTCATTTGATTTCTTGTTTTTCATAAGATGTTGTTTACTCCAGAAGTTAGTGTGTTTTTTTTTTTTTTTATTATTATTATTTTCTTTGGTATGAACATTAGATATTGTTTAAAACTGGATAACATTTGAATAAATGTATGTGTTGATAAAATATCCTTTCTTCAAAAACTAAATGAAGGAATCGATATTTGATATGTGTTATGGTCCATGCTCCCAGTTTAGTGGAGTCCGAGTTGCTCATTTGCTTTTGTTACTTTGTATGTATGATTTTAGTTACTCTATGTTCTTTGTTGTGCATGTCTGTTTTCCATGTCTGGTCTTTGTCCCTGGATTACATTCTTTTGATTACTGCTATAACCTTGGTTCCCTTGATTACTCTTAAACTTACCATTCAAGGAATAAATGATAGTATATGACAAATGGTCATATTATTGTATGTGTTGAACTATAAAGGATGGAACCTCAGGTTTATAGTTTTGTAACCATAATTATTTTTATGGTTGCTAATTTTCATGTTTTCTGTCAAATGAACATATTAATGGTTTTAAAACTGAACATTTTGGCACAGTGTTCAACATTTATTTCAAAGGCACCCTTTTTTTTCATTATCAGTGCACAGGGAAAATAAAACATTTACACTTAGAAATGAAACTGAAGACATTTTAATTCTGGTTCAGCATTTGTCATGTTACAATTGTCAGATGTGAGTTAATTAATTTTTATTACAGTTGGAAGCCATGTACAAGAAAGCCCATGCTGCTATAAGATCAGATCCTTCTCCTAAACCCAAATCTACGAAAGATGTTCCCAAGAAGAGGTTTGTATTTAGAATTTGGAAATTTAAAGTGGAAAACATAGCAGTTGGATAGCTAGCTATCAACATGAAAGGCTTCTAAATAATTTTTAGTTTATTTTATTTTATTTTATTTTTTTTTTTGCAGAAAAAGGAAAAAGTAGGACCAAAATTAGAACTAAAAAGCACTTAATTTTTCAGAAAATTAAACAACCTTTGTTTATACAACAACAATGAAAGTATTATTTTGATGAGTGTCAGATTTCCAGTGCCTTGAATAATGCAACCAAGAATTATATCAATGAAATTGCTATTCAGACATAGTAGTGTTTTTTATATTCTGCTACACAATTTTGTGAGGTATTGTATGATGTTTCATAAATGCTCTATTTCTGATTATTAAATTTGTGTAGTTTTCACATCAGTTTAACCTATATCTTGTGTAAGTAACAATCGTAGAATCCATTTAAGTCTATGATAATGTATGAATGATCTATCTTTCCTATAATGTTTTATCTTGTTTTTCAGATGGAACAGAGTTAAATTGTCCAAGGCACAGAGAGAGGACAGAATTAAACAGAAAAAGACAGCATTCTTAAAGAAAAAGGAAGCTGAAGATGAATAGAAACATTCTGAAATAAAATCTGTCCTACCCAACATGACAGTTTATGATTCTTGAAGAAAAAAAATGTCTTCTTCTCTAGTGGTCTAATTTAACAAAAATAGCTATATATGCATATTGGTATGGTTTGGCTTTTTTTTTTTTTTTTTTTTTTTAAAGTTATTGCTTTTATCCTGGCCTAATTGTTTGGCCAAACTTTCACACTAACAGGAGTTCAATTGCAAGGTTCAGTATCACTGAATGGCTAGTAAGTCACAGTTACCTACATTTTAATTTTAATATCCCTTTTTGGCCTTTGGATATCTTTGGTTTTCAGACAAACCCTGAAACCTTGAAGTATGCACTCTACAATTATGTCAGTTATTTTAGGCATCAGAGGTATGATTTTGGTATAGTGGACATATTGCTACTAACTCACACCGGTGAAATTCGTATAGTAAGCCACTAAACTGTCTGACGAACCAAGGTTCTTACGAAATACATTCAATCTGACAAAGTTTGAATCCATTTTCACCCAATACTTAATATCCAAACTAGTCATATTGAGTGTATTTACTTAGGATAGTTCAGCTCTCAAAATTTGGTATGCAGGAAGGACACAATTTGTAGTGTATTATTTTAGTTTGAGTTAAGTCCCTTTGAATTTAAGTCTGAAGCACTCTTCTCAAATTACAGAATGAGACATAACACAGTTGTGCATATTATCAGGGAGTTGTGTGATATTCAGTATATGGCAATGGATAGTAGAGTTATTGACAATTTTGTGGATTATAACACATTGGGTCATTTATCCACTGGGGAAAAAGTGGCTCATAATGTCATAGTAAGGGGTCATGCGCATTGGTACAAGTAAATGGAATGCTGGGAACAAAATTTTCTCTATGTAAGAGTCTTAACTATTAAGAAAATATTATATTTGATACACACAGGAGTTGTTTACTTCGATGTAATTTAATTTCAGAAGTAATACATCTAATGAATGGGTGACAAATTTTGTTTATTATCACAGACGAAATTTTGTAATGTGTGTCCGACATCATCAACCTTCTTTTGATGATTTACTTTGAATTTTGATACTAAAATTAAATTATAAGAAATAACCTCAATGCCCATAGTGCACACTCGAAAACAATCTGCTTCACATTCCTTGAACATTAGTCTTGGTTTTTATCTTCATCACAAATTTGTATGGTACATTAGAATTGTCTTTAGTGTCATCATTTCTATTACACCCAACTTTTTTAAAGATACTTAAAATGCCTCCTGTATAATTTTATCCATGAGAAGAAATATTGGAAGGTACATGCATCATAACATCGTATTGCCTTTTATTTTACATTTACTGTCTAGGAGGTAAACTATGTTGGAACAGTGATGTTGCTACACGATTGAAGTCGTCACCGTTTTATGACTGTAGATCATTTCAGTCTTTACATTTGCACCATAAAAACTGATTTGCTCAACATGTCAGTTTTCGGTCTTCCCCGGACGCCTTTTTGTGAGCAACTCCATTTGTGTTTCTACAAAAGCAAAGGACGCTTACCCTACCAGATCACTTGGTCCGTGCTCCCAGTTTTTAGTGAAGTCCGAGTTGCTCATTTACTTTCGTTACTTTTAACTTGGGTTATTTTATGGTCTTTGTTGTGTATGTCTGTTTTCCATATCTGGTTTTGTCCCTGAATTACATTCATTTGATTTTCGCTAGAATCTTTGTTTTCTTGATTATTTATCCCTAAAAGAAAGTGCTTTAAAAAGACAGGAGTAAATAACAAGTCCACTTGTAGATGTACAATTTACTGAAAACAAAACTCGTGAATTCATTGTTCCATTCCAGTTTAGAGAGATAAAAAAAATCGATTTTCTCGAGTAAAATATCGGAATTGCACCCTGCATGTAAATTATGTATGTAACAAAATAATACATTTTAGAGTGACTACAGGTCGGCTCGGAGTCCGAATGTATTTGAGTTGAGTGACATCCCTACCTGTGAGCTAGCACAATTAAGACCCATTGGTCAATCGTTCACATCCTGAATTGCACGGAATAGCTGCCGTAGGACGTCCTACGTTGAACCATAATCTAGGAATAATTATTTGTTACTGCATGCACGAGTCTAAATGAACCATATAAGTATACTTACTACACTCGAGGATGGGGGTCAACACTCATTTATAGGCTGTTGATTTTTTGATAAGGAAATGCGTGATATTTGAAGTTCCAAATGAATACAAATAAAAGAAATAGGAACTTAACATGTAACACCGAATTGCATCGGTAATTTTAGCATGTTAATTTTTTTGGTTTGGTTTTTGTTTTTATTGTAAATACCGTTTGACAATGTCATTGCAACTAAGTATTGAATTTGATTATATCCTCAAGGAATCGAAAATGGGGAATGGGGATACAAAGAAAGATCTTAAATTAATCTACGGTGCACCTAAAGCATGACTAAGCTTCTATATAGTCATGAAATCATAGTTACCGATTGAGCAATATCGGTATTATTGAGGTTAATGTTGAAAGAGCTCATAATTTTATTTTAATCATGCCAAATATTGGCTAATTTTTAACTCACAAATTATTGTATTGTAAATGACAAATAGATACAAATTTAAAGAAGATTAATTGCAAACCAATTAAATGATATTGTAAAACGAGAATTAAGTCATTCTTTCGATCCTCAAAGTGCAAAGTTAAAGTATTTCAGATTTCGAAGCAAGTATTAGGTTAATTATTAAACAAAAACACCTTGGCTGAAACGAAATAAATGGGAATGTTCAAGCAGTTGCGTATTAGACACGTATACCTGGGTGCACAACGTATCAAAAGGAAGTGGAGTTTCGGTGCCCACCCTCTGTTGTATTATTTATACTTGCAATAACGATATAATAATACTCGAGCCATAATATATATGGTCTTGATAGGGAATTTGAATTTTCATTTGATAATGGCATGCCCGTGTGAATGCTCTCTTTTTATTTGTTTTTAAATACCATAAAAATTACTATGTCTCGCCGACGTAACAAGTAAATAGTACACTTTACCATTATCTTGTGTTTTATTTATTTTTGTCACTTAATTTTGTACTGAGTATCAGTATAATTATCATTTTTTTTCTCTATTTTAACTTTATAGCTTTGTCTCTTTTTTTTTGTTGAATAAAAGAATGTTCTGTAAATTGGTTGTACAAATGTAATGTTTAACATATTAAATGACCCGACAAAAGCGAAAGAAAATACACTCGCCCATAAAAGTAGGTTACAAAATATGTGTCAAGTGCCATACTTATTATCTAGTTCACTTTACTTCTCATATAAAGTTATGTCTGTTCCATAATTTCATTCACAAAATATGGAGGTTAATGATACTATCCATTTATATTGACAGCTAGTATTATATATATGCATATAACCTTAGTCGTCAAGAACTAAACGGAATTGATTTATACATCTGTAGTATAATTATCTGTACATCTATAGTATAATGACCTGTACATCCGTACATGTATAGTATAATTATCCGTACATCTATAGTGTAATGATCTGTACATCCTTACATCTATAATTAAACGATCCGTACATCAATGGTATAATGATCTGTACATCCGTACATCTATAGTATAATTATCTGTACATCCTTACATCTATAATATAACGATCCGTACATCAATGGTATAATGATCTGTACATCCGTACATCTATAGTATAATTATCTGTACATCCATAGTATAATGATCTGTACATACGTACATACGTACATCTATAGTATAATGACCTGTACATCCGTACATCTATAGTATAACGATCCGTACATCTATAGTATAATCATCTACATCCGTACATCTATAGTATAATGACCTGTACATCCATACATCTATAGTATAACGATCCGTACATGTATAGTATAATCATTTGTACATCCGTACATCTATAGTATAATGATCTGTACATCCGTACATCTATATAGTATAATCTTCTGTACATCCGTACATCTATAGTATAACGATCCGTACATGTATAGTATAATCATCTGTACATCCGTACATCTATAGTATAATGATCTATACATCCGTATATCTATAGTATAATGATCTGTACATCCGTACATTTATAGTATAATTATCCGTACATATATAGTATAACGATCCGTACATCTATAGTATAATGATCCGTACAACCAACATCAAAATTGAAATTGTGAACACTGTGATGCATAATAAATGTCTAGAAGTTTTAAATTGAACTTTGTTTCATTTTTTGAAATTATGTAGTGTAACAAGTTCATTCTTTAGATAGTCCTATATGACACTTTATAGATTTCTATATTAACCTGGTGTAATTAGTCTTTGAATTTATTTACTTCTATGTATGTCAATCTCTTATAAAATGAAGTAAAGTATGATGATGATGGTCTGACAATTATGAACAGATTTTAAATTAACCCATCCTAAATGCTTTTACACCGAGTAGATAAGCAATCAAGACTTCATATTTATTTTTAACTGCTTCTATTTCAATCTAAGTTAATAGGTTGCAAATAATACTGCATTGTTTACTGTTAAAAAAAATAATTAACATAGTTGATATAGTTCAAACAATAGTAAAATTCATAATTGTTTTCTCTGTATAAATATGAAGAAACAGACTTTGGTCCAACTTTTCACCGGCTTATTCAATTACAACTAGTGACAGCGTCATGCAATATTTACAAACTTGTGCTCAAACTTCTCGATACAACTGCGGCGTTAAATTTTTATTTCATTGTATTCATATAAAGCTCAAATTAATGCATTCTATCCCTGTTAAGTAAGCCAACTCTGTTCCACACCCTTTTTTGTATTCTGGTTATTATAATATAATTATACTCGAACCATTATGGGCCTTGATAGTGGCATGTCAATGTACATGTATGTGTCATAATTACGGGTGTCGTCTAGACGTGGACAATTGAAATACATGTTCTTTATTATCAATTAATCATGGAGTAATTATTAAAGAATCCATATACATTCTTGTGTATGCATATTTGTGTTTTATTGAAGTTCGACAGTATATCATCTTCGGCGAAATCAAATTCACATTAACATATAGATATTTTTAGAAGTTTAAATATTTTACCACTTGCATCATACATAGTGGTCGTTTGATTCACAGACCAATATACGTGAATTCTCACATATGTTAAAAGAGTATTATTTTGATTTCAGTACGACTAATATTGAGCTCGGAAGCCGGAGCTTTTTCTTAATCACAAAAATACCGGTATCTCCAGATAAAAAAAAAACATGAAATATTTGTTTTTGGTTTCAATTTTATTTATATTTTGATAATTTGACCATATTTCGTCCGATGAAAAGTGAGATGCAATCATTTAACAAGCAAATTAACAAGATCTATCTAGCTAACAAATATATCAAATGAGCTAAAACATAGTAGCATATAACGTACCATGAAAACCGTCTACCACTGACTTGACTTTTTATGAGCAACTCTGCGGGTGTTTCTAGAAAAGCAAAGGACGCCTCCTCAACTGGTGCATCTGGTCCACGCTCTAAGTTTTTAGTTGAGTCCGAATTGCTCTTTTTTCTGTTTCTTTATTATTTTGGTATTTTATGTTCTTTGTTTTTTTTTTTGTTGTTTTTTTTTTTGTGTGTCTATTTTCCTTGTCTGCTCTTTGTTCCTGGATAACATTCTTTTGCTTTCCGCCAGGTTATTGGTTCCCTTGATTACTCTTTTGTACCAACTGTACCGATAGGATGCATTCATTTGCTTTAAATATACACCAACTGTCCCCTTATGTTTTTATTTCAGAATGGACCCTAGTCGGTCCTGTAATGTCCAATAGTATACAGTTAGTTGTACCTCCCAAATACCTTATATGTTATCCATTGTGTCGTGATGTAGATAATGCCCTGTCCAGTTTATGTTAGTAAAATGTGTGCAATGTATGTTAATATGTCATAACTAGACATCATTTACATTGTTTTTATGGTTAATAAATATATATCAAGGAAAACAATGACAGGTATTATATCCTGGGATGGACGACATATAAAGGCATAGTAACACACCTTCATTTGCATTTCAGCCAGGGAGATAAAGACAGATAAAAAATGAAATCCGTAAGTTCTTATGTTGTTATTTATGAAACTGCATTAAACTGCATTAAACTGCATTTAATTAATAGTGTGATATTTCAATTAAATTTACACAGAATGACAAGAAATTGGAAGAGTCAATGCAAATGTCCATTTTCTGTTAAAATGATTTGTTACAAAAAAAAGTTTCATCTTACTTTTTATTTGCATTAAATTTTTAAAGTGCTATATTGAAACTATATACAGAAGAGCACATTTTGTTTTTCACCATCGTGCTGGTGAATTAATATTGGTACACCATTTAAAGAAAGTTGCTAAGAATAAAAAATTATTAAGCATGCATGCATTAACTTGTCAATTAAAACTTAACACAGGTTCCATTAAGGAAAATAAATACCGTTTATTTATTTTAAATAATTTGATTATACGAAATCATTAAATATTTTTACAGGATATAATATTCAGAGATAACCCATATTGTTTTTTTATATAGATGCATGACAATGTCGTTCTACAAGAAATGAAAGAGATTACCCGTGTTGTTTTTTTTTTATATAAATGCATGAAAATTTCGTTCCACAAGAAATGAAATAATCATCTTTTTAAAATGACATAAAGAAAAGGAAACAAAACAACCATGATTAAAGTTATGACGTCAATGCCTAAAATAGGCAATTTAATAAACTAGAAAAAAAGAAGACATTAAACTAATAGAAACTGAAATAGATGTGATATCAATGTACTATAATACCGCGGTCTCTGTTAGTGACGTAAACTGTGACTGGAGTTGATAACCAAGCATTAGATCATGGAAGCCTAAAGAATCGCGTATCACCGATATTCATTTTGTATTTGGTGAGAAAATAGTAGAAAGAAACCATTCTGGTCTGATAGTTAAAACGTATTCACAGATGTTTATTTTGTCAAGTTTCAGCTTTATTTATTACTCAATTATCAAAAAATGCATAAATTGTTCAAGTATCATTAAATTAGTAATTATGAATATATTACTCTGTCTAGTAAACTATTGTTAATTTTTTTTACAAATCTAAGCGTTGTTGCAGGCGTTCCTATAGTTAGGCCTGTCGTTGGCTTAGTAGACTGACAGAACGGTTAAAACAAACTTTATTGCTGTTGATATGAACATATACGAAAAAAAAATCATTTTTAAGGTAACTCCTTCAGGGTTTATATTATTGTGCACCAAAAAGCAGCATATTTTTTCTTATTACTATGTTCCACGAATTCATATACGTATTAAAGAATCGCAACCTTTGAGAAAAAAAAATTCTTCGAAACCATGCTTCTTTTGCAGATACTAGCTGTTGTTTGCCTTATTGGTCTTGTTGTCTGTCAACCACAAACTTCACCAGAACCCGAGCCGACCACAGGAAAAACAGCCGCGGCTGTTGTTGCCGACGTCGTTGCAAAACCACCAGCAGAAACAACTCCACAAGCTCCAGAAACTAAGCCAGCACCAAAGCCTGAAGAAAAAATATTACAACAGAAGAAGGGATGCGTAAGTTACATTTTGAACTCATTTGTAATTTAATTTCTAAAAGTGAAATTGTGTAGTCATTACGTAAAAGTAAAAACATAAAAATGAATGGATCGAGAATGAGAAAACTGAAAAAATGTCCAAAAAAGATACAAGTTACATGCAATATTTATTATGTCTAGGTCATTTGGGTCAATCTATATAAAGCTGCTAAAGTAAATGACAAAATATATGTCAGAAAAGTGCTCCGTACAGCGTAAAACTAGTAAATTTGTAGTTTGAATGGAATAACACTAGGCGTGATGCATCCACGGTTCCTTGTTCATTTGAAATCAATAGTTCGTTTTTTTATAGTAGTTGTAGAGAATTATATGTTTTATGTTGTTGACATGCTGTTTATATATTTTCTTTTCAGCAACCTTTGTGCAAGACTCCATTGGAAACTTGTGTTAGGCTGGCAAATTGTCAGGGAAATGATTGCTTCAAGTGTGCAAGTAAGGAATAGCTTTTTTAATATGGCTCTCAATAGATCAGTGTTTGCTTATAAGCTTATGGAAATTTAAAATGAAGACTCTAGAAGCCCTCCTTTTAAGTCATATCATTATTCATTTTATCAATTATCATTACAGAAAAACTCCAAAATCTAATACTACTTGTCAAGATTGAAGTCATAACTACAGAAGTTTTATGATCGTCATTATGAATTCGCGGATCATTATGGCGTATCCATCTGCACCATGAAAACTGATTTATTCAACGGGTCATAGTTTTCCTTTCCTCGTTTGTCTACCCCGGACTCGACATTTTATAAGCAACTCGGCGGGTGTTTCTAGAAAAGCAGAGGATGCTAACCCCACCAGTGCACCTGGTTCATGCTCCCAGTTTTTAGTGGAGTCCGAGTTGCTCATTTGATTTTGTTACTTTATATGTATGATTTTAGTTACTTCATGTTCTTCGTTGGGTACCGCTATAACATTGGTTCCCTTAATTATTCTCTCAATCAAGAAGTGCAACTAAAACATCTTAACATATTCTGAGAAAAAAGCCAACGTCAACATAATTTACATACTTCCTATTTTTTACATCCAATAACAGTTACAGCCAGCATTGTCCTACCAGGAACAACCAAACCACAGGCAGCCATACCTGTTACTCTGCCAGCTAACCTTCCAAACGCTTTCCAGTCAATAATGAACGGACAAGCCAACGCACTGCAGCAAGTCAACGCCTTACAGCAAGCCGCGGCTGCACAAGGTGCCGTCCAAACAGCACAACAGCCATCGCAGGAAATGGGAGGACTTTTTGGCAGTACAGGTTTCACCCGAGGTTAATATATTAACAAACTGTTTGCTGAATATTGTTCCGTCATTGTTTTCTATTTTTCCATCGTACCTTGTTTTATATGTTTCAGTTCGTTTTAAATAACATTACAGTACTTAGATCAAATCTACCAAATGAAAAATAATGCGATGGAGTATTTTTAACTCGCCTTGATTACTATTCAATGCATTGTTAATATACATACAATTATTATGTAATTATCGAATAATACAAATAAAATCTTTGTCATTAATTTTCTCAAATCAAGTGTCAAGACCTAGTAACGAATTGAGTCATAGACAACTTTAAAGGGAAATTTAGTACTGAACACAACAGCAGTTTCTTTGCAGACCAATGTATACACACTAAAACAAACTTTAAAGTTTCTAAAAACTACTATATAAACCATTATATGTATGTTTTGTGTTTTGTTTTCAGATCCCTTCAATAACATGCTGTAAGTTTTTATTCATATTTGTATTCCATTTGAACTGCTTGAAACTAGTGTACAGAATTTCAGAACTAACTTAGTGGTCTTTATTTCTGCATAATATGTTAATAAATTGATGTTTTAAGTGGTTCAATTATTCATATTTGAGAGAACATAAAATATGTAAAACTCTCTCTATATATATACAGAAGGTTAACTTTACTCATAAAGTTAGAAAGTATCAAAACGACAGAAAAATGAAAAAAAGGAGAGGAGTGTAAATTAAACTACATGTACGTCTAGTGTTCAGCTATAATGCGGTTTGCTAGAGTTACATTTTTTTTTATTTTTGTTAATGTGTACTTTCGATTGTTTTTTTATACGGGGTCTAGACCTTTTTGATTTAACGATTAATCTAACCCGTGTTTTCCGAACTGTTTTTCTTACCTACAAGACATTATTTTACATCTGTAACACATCACATTTGTTATAAGAATAATAAGTGTTGAGGTAAAAAAAATGTTCAAATAATTGTAAAATACAATCATTATAATAGTGTAATTTATTTTTTTCAGTTTTGGAACAATGTTGATGGACGGTGGAATGGGATTCGGATTTTAGAAAGCGAAAAACAATCAATGTGTCACTTCATTTGTCATCTACAAATCATTATTATTTATATCATTTGTTCACTGTGAATAAATATTGCCTCCAGTTATACAGTATAAATAAAATATTTTTACAACATCAATTGTTGTTTAGCACTTTTTCTTACTTGCCAAATAAATAATAGTTTTCTTTATTACAGACACTACAAGTAATATTAATCAGAAACATAAATGTTATGTATGAATGGAAAATATCATTCACTTTTTTCATTTTATTTTATAGCGGAAAAAGCGCATTTCTGGTAAAATTTTCATGATGCTTACCTTACCGGTGCACCTGGTCCATGCTCCCAGTTTTTGGTAGCTCATTTACTTTCGTTACCTTGTATCTATTATTTTGGTTATTTTATGTCCATATTGTGTGTGTCTGATTTCCATGTCTGGTCTTTGTCCCTGGACTGCATTCTGATGATTTCCTCTAGAATCTTGGTTCCTTTGATTACCCTCCCTTTAGTTTTCACACTAATGGCTAAAATATTGGAAATTAAATGTAACTAGAAAATAATTTCTTTACCATAATTAGGGAATATTTACCTTGTCAAAAGTGTGACATTTGTGTAAAGTGTACTGAAATGGACATGCACGTCACGCTTTCGAGCAGATGTGTTACACACATCAAACATGAGTATTGTTTTAATTTGAGAAAGTTTTATATATTTGATATGAACATATCAATTCACATGAACGATTAAAAAATCAATTTCTTTTTTTTTAATGTGATTTTTACTAATTCAATAGCATTAAAACCTATGATTTTTCAACACTGTATACTTCTATTCCCCATACTCAGTTAAAATCCCGACTTTAAAACATTATACCTCGTTGTATTTTTCCAAAAAAGATGGTACACCTAGATTCAAATATATGGTTTTTGGTAGATATTCCTTATACTTTGTAAGAAATAATTCCAAATCATCTTCCAAATATACAGAGGAAGATGTTTACAAAATGTTGGAATTTTTAACCGACAACATATTTGTCCAGTGTGGTGGACGTGTTTTTCAACAAACGGTCGGCATTCCAATGGGAACAAATTGTGCTCCTTTACTTGCTGACCTATTCCTTCGCTCTCATGAGGCTGACTTTATAGCTGATCTGATCCAAAAGAAAGAATATCCTTTGGCTAGATCCTTTAATCTCAGTTTCCGCTATATAGATGACGTATTATCTTTAAACAATCCTAATTTCGGGGATTTGATACATTGCATCTACCCCTAAGAACTTGAGATAAAGGATACTACAGACACTGTGAAGTCAGCCTCATATCTTGACTTACACTTAGAAATCGATGGTAAAAGAAAACTATTGACCAAACTTTACGACAAACGTGATGACTTTTCATTCAAAATTGCCAACTTTCCTTTCATCTGTGGCAACATCCCTTCAGCACCTGCGTATGGAGTGTTCATATCACAATTCATACGTTATGCCAGAGCTTGCCGAAACTACCCAGACTTTTTGTATCGCGCTAGAACTCTAACAAATAGGCTTCTGGAACAGAGTTATGTTGCTACAAGATTGAAGTCATCATTACAGAAGTTTTATGGTCGTCACCATGAACTTGTGGATCGATATGGTGTATCCATCTTCACCATGAAAACTGATTTATTCAACGGGTCATAGTTTTCCTTTCCTCGTTTGTCTACCCCGGATTTGACTTTTCATGAGCAACTCGGCGGTTGTTTCTAGAAAAGCAGAGGACGCTTACCCTACCGGTGCACCTGGTCCATGCTCCCAGTTTTTAGTGGAGTCCGAGTTGCCCATTTTATTTTGTTACTTTGTATGTATGATTTTAGTTACTTTATGTTCTTTGTTGTGTAAGTCTGTTTTCCATGTCTGGTCTTTGTGCCTGGATTGCATTCTTTTGATTACCGCTATAACCTTGGTTCCCTTGATTACTCTTACTCTACACAGATAATGATATTTCAGTTCTTGTTTTGCCAATATCAAAATACCAGTACTTGTGTATATTAACTTCATAATTTTTAAGGTTCATGATAAAATCCATCATTGATACTGAACGTGGACAGTTCTTTCAATAGTCTTGCCTAGTCTTATCACAGTAACATAGATGTCCAAGTCAGACCTATCTAAATTAACTTTACCTTAACAATATAATTTTAAACTAAGTATTCTTTATATGTAAACGTTTTTTGAAGAGAAGAGTCAACAATGTTAGTAATTCATAGAAAAAGGAACGGATATGATGAAACGCTACAAATGCATTTGCGTATAACCTAAATACAAACTAATAACTACTTTCAGGGATCACCAAAAAGTCTTCAACAAGTGTAAGCGCAACTCTTAGTAATCCGTGAAAGAGTAGGAAAATCTAAGCTAACAGAACGATAACACCTCTTCAAAATAAAATAAAGTAATATAACGACACAAAGACTCATTAATGACCAGCATCTTATGACTGTGGACAGGCTCAAGTCTGCGGTGGGGTTAACTAGTTTTGTAAAAGATAGCTCAGAACGTATTAATAAATGAAAATACCCAAATTCGGAGTATTGGTCTCTTCCATGCCGGGACTAATACTAGTGGAGGAACGTCAACGGTACGGAACTGGACCTGCTTTGGAGTTTGGACAATAACGTCAAAACTACCAGCATTGGAAATCATATTTAAGGACACAACAATGAAAACAAAGTTCTTTTTTATTTTTGTTTAAAGTCTAAATTTGAAATATGCACGACACACTGCCTTGTACAGATTATACACAGAAAATATCAACAAAGTTTGCATATTTTCAAACTTTTCCATTTCTCCACAAAAGGTTATAAGATATATGAATTAGAACATTTACAGATTAAGTCGACATTGCATGCAATGAAACACTATTCAATTTGTACGACCTTTTGGTCTTTAAAATAATTTAGCCATGAATACAAATTATATTGTTATAACTTTAAACACAATGACTATTTAAATTTTAGATCTGTTTACAAGTTAAAGTTTTAAAGATTACACATATCCCATTGAAACCTAATATTGTCTACTTGTATGATAGAAAGCAAGGACAGATTCCACTAATATGTAAGTTTCTTTCATTCAAAATTTAGATATACTAGGTATAAAGAGGAACAAAACATGTTAAACTAAATCGTTGTTTTCATTGAAATATTTGGCAATTTCATATGTGAAACGATCATAACTCCATTCGTTTCAGTTAGTATTGCTCTAGTTACAAATGTGTTGTCAAAGTTCTAACAATGGGAACCAAGTTTCGAACGGAAATCAGACGAATAAAATCCAAGGATAAAGACTAGACAGAAAACATGGACACGCACAGTAAAGAACATGAAAACACCAAAATAACACGTACACAGAAACAGAAGTAAATGAACAACGCATGTAGTAGGGTAGGGTTAATATGCAATGAGTACCGAAATTTGCAATATTTATATGATCGATACCAAAAATTTATATTTAGAAATCACTGGGTCAATACCATTGCTGTTGAACCAAATGTCACCGAGGGTATTTACTAACTCTATAGTCAGTCTTGTCTGACCCGAACTATACATCAAGTATCATTTACCAAAATGTCTGTAACAAAAATATCAAAACCCCTTAACCCGTTCTTGTGTTACACATAGCGACAATATTGTAGCTTCTATATTTTATTTGGTAAAAACTTTTGGGACTGGATTTGGCTTCCTGTTGCGATATTTTTGGTTAGTACTTCTTGTACACAATATATGTTTGAATAATGAAATTCCTCAGTATTTGGTTCTAATGCTGCTGATAAGAGGTGAATTCATACCGAATATTGCAATATTTATATTCCTGGTAATTTTGTACTACATGAGTGATTTCCATTTTAATTTTTAGAATGGTACAGTCTTTCTTTGTAATCTCTGGACAGTTTTGTTTTGACAAGGACGTGTTAAAAATAGAAAACAACACAAGTCGTTTGCACACGAACAACTGATATACGTTGTTAGCAATTTTAGTTTATTGTAGCAAAACCTGTAAATGTTTAATGTTACATGCGCTTAATGGCGATTATCAATTAGCGCTGAATAATACAATTTATCTATTCATTACATTGAGTATTCATAGTTTTCTTTACCAAAGAAGCAATTTCATTAACACCGATCTTTGTAAATAAAGATCATAAGCAGTATTTTCTGCTTACATGAACAAGTATAAAACTGAAAAAATATGTTTTGACATATGATATTCCATTTGATACTGTTAAGAAAAAATATCACTAAATCATAAGAATCCTGACAATAATTAAAGCTACAGAAACAAAAATAAAGAGTTGTTTACAATAACATTTTTTTCTTTCCAATTGCGTGATAGCTAGGATGCACCATACAATAACTATAACTGAAACAGTTTTAATTTAACTCTGATGCAGTAGATACAAATTAATAACGGAGTAATATAGTAGAAACGATGTATAAACTAAATTAAGCGCGGTGCCACATACGCCTACATTCGTTAAAAATCAACACACGCTCGTAAAACAGGTACCTGAAGATTAAAGAATAAATAAAACTCATAAACATGTAATTCCAATATCGCATTTATCTGCCCTGATAATACAAGAATAAGGTAATATAGAAAGAATGTAATAAAGTTGTTTTGTGATGATTGCAGTAAAGCCCACTCCTTCATCCTTAAGAGGTTACATGAGAGGGTACTACATAAAGTTATTTTACTTAACAATACACATTTCAATCCGAAATAAAAAAGATAGATAAACAATACATAAATCAACAATACAATTTCCATCCTTTTGATACAGAACATTAGGTAACTAGAAGTAGGAAAGCCTGTAAAACACGATGGAGCATGCTATGACTTCTACAAATGATGTTGTAAGCGGAAACTCCAATACTACAATAAATCGCATTGAACATAGCCAACACAAGGAAATGTCTAAATGCAATCATAAGTATTACGCAACATTTACAATACATTATCCTCCTCAAATATGTTGGATTTTGTTCTCATGAAACAAAAAGTGCAAATATTAACAATGTGCATAGATATTTAGTTTAAAACTACAAATTGATATTTTGTGCGCAGAGAACGAGTGAAAGGAAATTGGAAAATGGTTGAATGAGATAGAAAAAAGTTTAATTTAACATGCAAACCGTCATTATTTACCTATGAAACAAATTAAAAATGTCTTTATCAAAGTTATGCCTCCATATCGCCAATTTCTCGATCTCTAATCCGACTTAAATCGATGACTTTTCAATTCGTTTTACTTTTATCATCGTTTTTTGTCCTACATATGATAAATAAGTTTCAAACCAACAGAAAGTTAAACAGTTTAAACCTTCAGTTAGTTCGACAATTTACTTTGAAATGTGTCCTCGGTCAAAATTTCCATACCATTTAGATATTATTTCTAAGTGTGCTTAAAACTTACTAAGCGGTAACTCGGTGGAATGGAACGTTAAGACGGTAAGAACAAATTGCTTTTTTGGTCTATTTAATACGTATTTTTTTGCAGTGACAAATATTTATTGTGTCAAAGTTCTCTGTAATTACTGAAAGAATGTTTTTTGTACTTTGTTTGAAAAATGTAAAAGATTCAGCTATCAATTACTTGTACCCTGAAATTACTATCAAAAATATATATAACTCTATTCTGACTGTTCATATATTATTCTTTTCATTTGTTTTTTTTTACAATGTAGGACTGTATATAGGTTTGTACTACATTGAGGTTTATACTCCCATAATAGGTATCCCTATCTTAAAGGATACTACAGACATTGTGAAATCAGCCTCATATCTTGACACACGGAAATCGATGGTAAAGGAAAACTATTGACCAAACTTTACAAAAAACGTGATGACTTTTCATTCAGAATTGTCAACTTTCCTTTCATCTGTAGCAACATCCCTTCAGCACCTGCATATGTAGTGTTCATATCACAACTCATACGTTATGCCAGAGCTTACCGAAACTATGCAGACTTTTTGTATCATGCTAGAACTCTACCAAATAGGCTTCTGGAACAGGGTTATGTTGCTACAAGATTGAAGTCATCACTACAGAAATTTAATGGTCGTCATCATAAATTCGTGGATCGTTATGGTGTATCCATGTGCACCATGAAAACTGATTTATTCAACGGGTCATTGTCTTCCTTTCCTCGTTTGTCTACCCCGGATTTGACTTTTTATGAGCAATTTGGCGGGTGTTTCTAGAAAAGCAGAGGACGCTTACCCTACCGGTGCACCTGGTCCATGCTCCCAGTTTTTAGTGGAGTCCGAGTTGCTCATTTGCTTTTGCTACTTTGTATGTATGATTTTTGTTACTTTATTTTCTTTGTTGTGTAAGTCTGTTTTCCATGTCTGGTCTTTGTGCCTGGATTATATTCTTTTGATTACCGCTACAACTTTGGTTCCCTTGATTACTCTTTAAAACATCTCTCTAACGGTTTTGCCCTTTTATAAAACTTGCTAATAACAAAACAATTTTTATGTACTTAACAAAAGATTATTACAACATTAGAGGACATAACTAATACAAAATATAAATTATTGATAATTAATTGAATAAGCAATATATTTACATTTGTTTTGATATTTATAAAAATCATGGCAATACTGAGAGTACATTCACCAAATTAATTGTTACTTCACAGCGTGTATAAAGATTTACATTATTATAGTGATAAATGTCATCAATTAAGATCTTTCTGTAACCAAGGTTTTCTCGAAGTAGCAAAGCAATGATTTGGGACATGAAGCTCATACAAACTTAATAAAAACCTTTAACAGATTTTAAAATGTTACAATTCGTTTCTTAAGATCATTAGTGTTAAGTTTAATCTTTTTATATGTCCCTTTAAATATTGAACAAGTTTCGATTTAATCCGATTATTGGTGTTGCATTCTGTCAAAAGATCAGTTGAGTTACACTAATTGCTCGAGCGAAAATGTTATGTTATTAGAAAGGCTCATTTTGTTAAAGGCCCTATACGCTGTTTCATTGTAAATAAAAGGATAAAGCTAAGTAAGTGTCTCCTTTCTCTCTCTCTATTGAAAAAAAAATGCTATTAAAAAGGTAAATAATTACATAAAATAAGTTTTTATTATGCCAAGACCTGAACTACTATAGATATTTACACAAAATGACATTGTCTATTCATGAAGAGTTCTACCTAGGAATTTGGCATTTCAGATGTCCTAATTTCCGTAAAAGGTTGAACAATATGAAATTTTGTAACTAATATTGTTTAATAAACTGTATTTACTTAATCTTATTAAACAGAAATAGTAAAGGGAAGTCATAGTTTGACAGGAATGCTTTAACTAACAGCTATCAAAATGTCACTTAAAGTCCGAAAACTGTACTACAGTATCATTCTAATTGTATGGTGTGCTTTCTACTCTAGTATACTTCAATGTTAATTCTGAAAATAAGAAAAAATAGCAACAAAAAGAACTGTTTGTTAATGAACTGTACTGAATGCATGATACATGTGGAGTGAACTATATTTAATTTGTTGCAGGAACGGGTATTGAAACCCTTCATATCTGACCTGTCAACCGAATAAAATTATGAAATATGCCGATAGCTAATAACTAAACTATCAAAAATGATGAAAGACGCAGAGTTTACTGGTTTATGACTGATTAATAGGCTCATCCGTTTTCGTTGTATTGGAGTGATAACCATTTTTTTTTTTTTTAATGTTCAGTTTTTGCTAGTCTACACATGACGGAGATGAAAAGAAATGAAGTATCTCTGGTATCAAATCATATCTTTAAATTCACTTATCCAGCTATATCCAGCAACTCGTGCAGTTCAGTGATAGGGTAAAGTTTTTGTACGATAATCGCACAAGGGTTTACTTCCATACAGGTATAACTATAGGACTTCAAGCCCTTGATTATTTTAGTTCATCCTTGTTCCAAGGATCAAGGTGACATTTTCAATGTACATGACATCTCTTCATTTACCTATTAATTGAAAAGCTCGTCAAATATTTAATTCTTCAAGTTAAAGGGCTTCGTTGTGTCAATTTGAACAACAGTAAGTATAAGGATTTCTGTCAAATGTGCTCTTTTTACATTTCCCAACACGGTGTGCTAAAACTTTCTGGGGGTAAAATAATGGTAATGTACGTTCCTGCTAGCAAGCAATAACGATGGGCCAAAGTTCGACCTTGAAGAGTATTTTTAGTATAACACCTGTAAATGAAATTGGAATACATTAATACATTGACCTTCATATTTAGTCATTCGGGGTAGTGGAGAGGCACTCTTCAAATTTACCTCTCAGATTGACAGAATGAACAGATCACTTAATATCATAATAAGATCTCCAAACAATCTGTCATTATTGTTTATCAAGACTACATTTTTGTAAATTTTAAGTAATGAACCATAGTATGACAACTTATATGATATTTTGTGAACAAAACTGGACAATACGTCGTCTCACGTATGTTATCTCACGTAATGCAAATGAGATCATTCGGTGTCTATGGGCTTTTTAATACTATTTGTCTTCAACGAAACAAGTGACACATTGACACTATCTCCCATCGACGCTCCACTTGTCATTCTCAGTACATTCAACTCGACAATTACAGTTCTCATTTTTTCATACCATTCTGATTTTTTCAAAAGTTTTAGATCCTTTTTTATCCAACTGTGTACTAGTATTTGTAAAGATCTCTGTATATGTCTCAGTCTAAACTGACTTTTGTTTTATTATAATTTTTGTGTGTCTGATGAAGATTATTACTTTTTATACCGTTTATATTATTTCTCACATACAGTAAATACAAAAACAATCTAAGTATGTACAATGACTACTCCTGATAAGTTGATGCTCATTTACAAATCTATATGCAGTTTTAGGTTGCGTTTCTTATTTATATTTCTCATTCTTACGTTTAGTTTTGTACATAATATGGCAGAGCAAAGTTTAGTAATTATGTATGCAAAATAATTCAAGGAACTTCCAAAACAATTTAAGGACCTTGAGGAGTAAAAGAAAAATAGAGATAAACATGGCAAATAAATGAATACACAGACACTTTTGAATTATCAACTCTCTTTAGTATGTTTCACATTTGTTTAGCCTTAAGATAGGACGCCACATGACCATTTTTGTTCAGATGCAAATGACATTCTTCTAATGCATTTATGGACCCTGTGGGGTAAACGCGTATTGAGACTATAAAGAAGTATAGACCTTTATTCCAAAATTGGGTTTTAGTATATTTCCACTTAGTCTTAATGTCTTGTTTGTTATGAATCAAATACATTGAATCTAGAATAGTAATTCTCTAAATATCTTTTATTTCATGCTGGGTATTATCTTTTCAGAACGAAAAGTTATATACACAATTACACTTAATTGAAATAAAATTATGAATATGACAGTTTGATTCAATGGAACTGTAAAAATAAAAATGTAATATTTTCATTGAAATGGAGGGTGTTTATATATCCATATATCATTTACCAGTGGAGAAATTCGAATAATTCTAAGCTAAATGCTGAAAAGTTGTCCTTGACAACCGTATCCAAAGTTGCAATATTTAAATTATGTATATAACTGTAAAATATTGGATACATCTTTGCAAAATATTCGGTGAATTAATTTGTTTATGAATTTTACAAAGGAGTATTTATATAACCATTACATCAAAAAGTACATCAGTGAAACTAAATTTTAAAAAAATAACTAAATATGGAAGCTTCACATAGGATAAATTTCAACATATATTTTTTATGTTTTAAAAGCACCTGAAAAGCATGTGTTTTTCATGTTTTTATATGTTTAAATCAACCATAAAAAACAATTGAAAACATGTTTCTGACTAACCAATTCATTCATGAAAAACAAGTAAATAAAAACCAAAGGTATATAGTACTTTATGCTTTCAATAGGATTTCACGTTGGAACCATTTCTATAGTTAAAATATGAACAATTTTTGGTGACAGAGTCGTCAATTCATCCGTCTGAAAGGAAGATTAATTATATTGAACTATGTTTATATATGTCTTATAAATGAAAAAAGTATGATTTGCAAATACGTGTATTCTTACAAGTATAAAAAAAAACATACTTTCATCATACTGATCCAATGTTTTAAAACATATGAAAAGGTATGTTGCAATTTTGGCTGAGTAGTTAAATTCTGCGCCTGTAGTTTCATGTTAATTGAGTGGTCGTTATGAAAAAGCATCATATTGTCTACCCCGGACGACTTTTTATGAGCAACTCGGCGGATGTTTCTAGAATAGCGGAGGACGCTTACTCTAGCGGTGCGCCTGTTCCATGCTCCCAGTTTTAGTAGAGTCCGAGTTGTTCATTCACTTTTGTTACTTTGTATGAATTATTTAGTTACTTTATGTTCTTTGTTGTGATTGTCTGTTTTCAATGTCTTGTCTTTGTCCCTGGATTACATTGCATTCTTTGATCTTTTGATTTCCGCTAGAACCTTGGTTACCTTGATTACTCTCTTAATCGTGTCCATTTCTCTAGCATAGTTTGAATGTGATTTAGTGGTGGTATAGTGTGGTTTATCAACCAAACAAAATACACAAAATCTATCCGAAAGCAAAGACATTGTACTCACTTAAGTGTAAGTGTAAGAATCAGGCAAAATGGAAAAAATCAGAAACATGCGTGTCAAAAACCCACCGATCCGACAATGTAATATCACTCAAGGATACTTTCTCTACTTGAAAGTAACACTATTTAACCTCTGCACCACTGGCTTTGCTCAGAATTTTATCAATAGAATGTTAGAAAAAATGAGGTTTTTGACAGAGTTGTCTGCCCTTGAAATGTTCGTTTTCAGTGCATGTCAACGAAACTGTAATTCAATGGTCCAGTTTAATATGGAAAATCCTGTCTATATTCCTTGAATCTGATGGTGCAAATAGTCAAATCACACTATCAAAATGATGGGTTTTTTATACCATGTTTCGCCCACTGTCTGATTATTACAGGGACTGACACTTAAATAATAGACAATGTAAAATTTCTTTCATGGGCAATAACGCTTCTTATATCGCAAACATTTTGATCAAATTAACTGAGGTTGACGTAACATTTTTCTATGCCATTCAGACAGCATGCTTAATTTCAGATTTTATCTGAAGTGGAGCAAAAGCAGTTTTACAATTCTATACAATTCAAGTGGATAACATGGAACTTACATATTTCACTTTTATTTGTTGATGATGAGAAATTTTAATATCTCTCCCTGCATGACATTAACGAGAATATGACGTTGCGATGTAATTTATTCATACCCAAAGGTATAAGATAAAAGCAACCTTAAAATGAAATTTAATTTGAAGTTACAATCAGATGCATTTCAATATGAATTTTGTATCATCGATTACCATTGCCTTGTTATGTTTATTTATCCAACCAACTGCACAATAAGATTAAAGTCATCCTTCAAATAGATATTGTCACATTAGTGTCAATTTAATGACAAACATATAAAAGCTTCATTTATAGTGTAAACATCAATCATGAGAATTTTTCTATCAAATGTTCAAAATGCATTTCAATGGTGTGAACGATAAAAAAATTAACAAATATATGTCGTTGTAAGAAAATAAGAGTGGAAATAAGGTCGAAAAAAAAATGATAGCAATTTTGATCTTTGAACTGAAAACTGTGATTATTACAAAAAAGTCCGTTTCCTTTTGTTACAAAAATTTTGATATTGTTTAACATTTCCAGATATTTCAACAGAAAGGACGAATATTTTTTAGTTATATGTCAGTTAGCAACGAAAAAATAAAATTTCATTAAAAACTTTTCGTGATGCAGGGATATAGAAGAAATGCGCATTTTTTAAAATTTTATTTTATTATTTTGTGGAGGAGTAAAAAGAAAAAGAAAATCGAAATTTTGATATAAAAGCCACCTGAAATCGCGGCTTCGTTCACGAACCCTATTCAAAAATATACAAGACCTGAAAAAGGGACAGGTTCTTAAAGTTTATGATATAACAAGAATCTTTATATGATCTAAGGCTATCGAGTATGTAAATTTTTAAGTCAGTAAAATATAAATACAAAGTCTTTTTGATATTTATTCATAAATCTTCCATTTTGTTTGTAACTTTCATAATATTATCTATTTATTATTGTGCTTCTTTTATACAGGCCAAGTTTCGACGTACGAATTTTAAATTTGAAGATATTTAAAATAAATAGATATAAATGGTGAAGTTTTGGTTGTGAGTTTACAGAAACACTTAAAAGTTTTTATATGCTCAGTTCTCTATCTAAAGGACCAAAGATTATGTACACTAATGGTAGGTATAGAAAGATTTAAAGTTACGTCCTAGCAAATAATGTCAAAATCAATCGGTTACCATTCACTCAACATTTCCCTATCTAATAGACTCTTATTGGCTGATGGCATTGGGGCATGTTCATCTCCTTGGTGTATGTCTTCTTAAATCGAAGCTTGAATTTAGTTACTCTAAACTAATCCAAAAAAGAAGGCGTTCCCAATAAAAAAAATATAACATTCGAAAAAAATTGTTCTTTGTTCCTAGAGAGGTGACCGCAATCGATGAAGTCATTCAGTTAAATGTAGGCCAATTAAGTTGAAGTCATTCAAAATGGTGAGTAAAGTCGTTGAGATTGTAAGGCCTCCTATATTTTATAATTTCTCACTGAGATCTTTTGTTAGATCTGTAACCATTACGTAATTAAAAACAAAATATATATTTCATAAAAACAAACTTGTCGGCAATGAGATTCGATCCAAGATTTTCATGTATAGTTCCAATCAAAAAGAAGAAAGAAAAATCATTTAAAAAAGACTTGTTGCTATTGTGTCCGTTTCCAAACCCAATCGAGAAGTTCCGGCTTTAGTCATTGATTTATAACGTCTAAACATTAAGAAAAACTAGAACCATTAGACGCTATTGAATATGGGATATTTAACATGTTGAAATTCTTTATTATATTGACACACGTGGAATATTTATCAAGTAGAGCACACTGTTAGATTTTTCAAGTGTACATAATCTTTGGCCTTTTTGATAGTGAACTGGACTCGGAAACTTTTACAAAACCTATGGCTTAACTCAATAGTCGTGTTTAGCTATTTTCTTGGCAATTCAATCCAGATATAAACTGCGAGCTGAAATAAAAATCACCAAATTAAATCAGAAAGATTTGTTTCATTTGCACCAATTTCAGGTAAGTCGTGTTTTAACATCCCAAACTTTTGACATTGTCACAAGCAAACTGAGATGGTTGATTTACGTTTTTCCCGTAGTTTTTAAGCTAGTAAAATATTGTCACTTTTTCTATTAACCACGTAAATTCTCCAATTTTTACCGAAGTTTTTGTGGGCTTTTTCTCAAAATGGCAAAAATAATTTTGTGATAAAATCGTAATAAAAGGTTGATGTCGTATGTTTTGAAAATATGTTAAGATGCAAGGGATGAAATGGTTACATTATAAACTGTTTTCTTTTGTTCTATTAATTTTGTCGTTTTGTTTGTTTTTGTTTTTATGAAAAATAATAAATGGCAACCGAACAAGATTTCATAGTAATTTAATATTAACGAGATTTGTTCTTTTTTAGACTAGGTGCGTAAAGCGCGTTTGCAATCAATATTTCAGTTAATTGTGTTCGTACATTATATCTTTGTCCTTACAGAAGCTCCTATCAATAATTAAATTATGCGCACACTGACAATAATATCAACATGGGGAATTTTCTATTTACTGCATAAATGTTAAATTTTAGTATCCACACTGACATTGATTCTTCTGAAATCATAAAACATTTAAAGAAGAAATTCTAACCAGTGACAGCAATGGGATGACATGTTATAAAATCACGACATTGCTAAGGTTGCTAAAACAGAACTGAAAAATGTGACAGGCTCTTGCTTGTTTCGATAACTTATAATAATTTACTTTGAAAGAATGTTGTTTGATATGTTGGAAATAGGAAAATTGGCTTAGATTCTAATAATTCATTTTGATGTTCTTATTAAAACTTCTTTTTTAACAGGATGACATACTACATTCTACTGTGAAAAAAAGAGTGATAAAATGTCTGGATCTTTGTTATCGTTATACATTTGTCTTCCGTATATGAATAAACATTAAGCAAGTTAAAAGAAATATAACGTGGATTACAAATTACCTTAAGTATGTACTTATGATAGTATAATGCTTAATTCCAAAAGGTAAAATATATCAAATTTGTCCACAACGTACGTTCAACATTCCAAAATGAGAGGGGAAATTGTCAAATTGTTCCATTATAGATTATGTGCATATGTTCAATATGTATGTAAACATTGTGAAAAGTTTTATCGGTATTAATTCCTTGCCTTTTGAGTTACAGATTACATAATGTAGGTACCTTTAACGTGACGGATGGGCGTACAGGGCCCAGCGGCTACCAAACCTGTATTAACCGCTGGTGACGCAGGTAAAAAACATACAATCCCGATATAGCGTGTTATATTTTCCCATTTTTTTTTACTTATGTTGTGTGTTTTCAGCAAATAGAACAAAAAATAATTCAGTTCATTAGGTCACACATATACTAATTTGTTTGCTTGTTATTATGAAATGGCAAGTTCTTTAGTGTTTCATTAATATGACTTTAAAATATCGTGTGTGTTTTTCTGTTAGTTTCAATTATGATACGATCCACTGTCTGACAATCGAAAAAATGATTCTACATATAAAGGCTAAATTAGTTGGTCAGAAACGGACGAATTTCTTCTTATATATATATATATATATATATATATATTCGCCTCAGACAAACGTGGACATCTTTTCAAAGACATTTGGTCAAAAGACAGACAAACACCCTAAAAAAAAACATTTGTTTCAGCGGATGAGCGTACATGTTTTTTATCATTTATCTGACACGGACGGACTGTTATCTTCATTTCATAGACCGCGGCAATACCGTGTTGTCAATAACCACAGTACTAAGATGTAAGTGATGTATATACTTCCACCATTGGCATTATTGGTTTTATCTTAATTTATACCATTATTACAAAAAGGTTTAGTGAGTTCTTTTAAAGTAATGATCATTTCAAACAATAAATCCAGCCTGAAGTACGTGTATTCCTTTATTTATGATTTAGCAAAACGGAAATGAAATTGTCAATTTCTAAAGAGCAATGCAATTTCAGAAATGTTCAAACGATTTTGTTCGATTGCAGTTAAATGCATTCAATTAAGAGATATGGGTTTTGGTAGAATGTATGAATTTCCATCGTGGACATTTTGTGTTTAAATTGCTTGTCATCACAAACGACGTGTATAGTTTTTACACTTGCTTTGCTTTAGAAATGATATAATTATATTTTCAAAAGTAGAATACAAAAAGGGGTAATTACTCTTTTAACATAGAACAGCTAATGATAAACAAAAGCAATCTTCCGAAACAGATAATTTCTGAAACTACATTATTTCATGATTATTCAAATGGAAACCGGTGCCATCAAATACCTTTTTGCATGTGCTTATATTTTCTGCGAGTTTGTCATAATTCTAAATAACATTCAATCACTGTAACCAAAATCGCTAAATGCCTAGTTGCAATAAAGTGTCACGTCGATCTAAAAGGAATAACTTACATGTAGTTTTTCAGTGGTAGAGGTGTAAAATATCAGAAATTAGTTTGCTCCTAATTATATGAAATACTGTAAAATTAAAAAAATCAAAAATAGTTCGATGTAATCTCAAGAATTATATGAATAGAATACCGGTATGCTCAACATGCCAACCGTTGTAGAAATAATCCATATTCAACTGCAACAGCATTTATAACATTCGTATTAATTTCAGCTGTAAAATGCAGAGCGGAAATATAGTTATATTCTCATTTATTTGGTAACAACAACTTAGTTTGTCTTAATTGATTTAGTATTACGTCATGTTAATTTCTTCTATTACCTCAAGGCGTTGTAAGGAAATTGTTTTTGTTGTTTAAGTTCTATTGAAACCAGATCGATGTTTGCATGGTGAGAAAATCAGACGATTGGAAACGGGCTTTGATGTTATACTACGGTGCCAGTCGTGTGGAAACCGATAAGAAACTATTTTTTAGCAATCGTTCGAAATCACGCCAAGTGCAAGACTGATTCCGTGTTTGAGAACTATGTCGCCATGGTAAAAGTGATTTGTCATGTGCATTACATACATGAAGTTTTACCCTGACATTTAAAGTGCACTGTAGATGACCTCAACAATGCGGGTCACGTGATGAAACTGAAATGTCTTAGTTACAAGATAACATCAAACGGATACTTCTGAAACTTTTATCAGATGAATCATACATGTATGTAAAACTGCAAAAAATATGTTAGCAAAAACACTTTCGGAAAGAGTTCACGTAATTTTGGAGTCAACATAAATTCACAATTTATATTTGATGAGTGCTGTCTTGTACTTTGACCACACTAAATAAGGTTTTGGACATTGTTAAGTGAATTGTGAAAGAACGTATGATACAAAATATTTACACATCAAATAATACATCAGTCGAACCATTTCAGATAACCTATCATTCGATAAGTAAATTCAATATTTACAAAAATGTTTATTTTTCCATTTACCGGAATTTCGAAATCTACAGATGTACACCTGGCAAGTACTTGAGTTGACCACACCAACCGCAGAATGCCACAAAAGTCAATAAAATCAATGTGTAACAATATATCGGCTTACCCAGTTTTGCGCATAGAAATGGTTACAGAAGTTACGAATATCAATAATCAGTTTAAACAATAAACGAGTGAAATGCTACCAATATCATTGTTTCTATGGACCTATATAAAATTTGTTTATGATTGTTTTATACAGGATTGTTTTATTTATAAATGTTGTCATGCAAACAAAGCAAATGTGTCATCGTTTGTAACGATTTCCTAGAAATGAGGTAAAAACCATAATCTGTAGTTATTTTATAATAGGATTTTCATTTAAATTAAAACTTGGCTCATCCTAGATTGAGAAACGGCTATAAACTGAAGCTCAGATATAAGCTATTATATTGAGATGCGATACTTAGGTTGTGTCTGCTCGGAATAATAATCTTAATGGAAAATTTATAATATGAGTTACTTTAACAATCCCTATATGGAGAAATGTGTCATTGTGATATAGTTTTGCATGCAGGTTAGATACTATGATGCAATAATTATATTTTTCTTGTTCTAGGATCATATTTATTATAACCGGATCTTGTCCATCTCTTAATCCGGCACAACGCATAGTCAGTGTAATATTGGAGCACGGAACTACTCGATTATGATAGCATCATGCAGTCCCCTAGAAGAGGAAGAAAGTCGAGACCACCGGCAAGCAGGGAAGCAGCGTATCGAATGATAATACGATACGTCAATGAGGTCTGTATCCAAATCAGAAAATTCGCCAAAAAGTACCTCAATCGTGACGCAATAGATTATAGTGCATGCGAAAAGTGTCTGAAAGATTTATGTGCATTATGGGAAACTGATCCGTCAAAGTTTAGTACTTGGAAAGAATTTTTCGAAAAACATAAATTAAAAAATATAGAAGATAACATGCGCAAAAAGGACGCTTACAAAGACTTACTGCACATATGTGAACGCGCGCGTGAGTTTGAACTGATGGTACCAGGAGTGCGTGAGATGATTGTCGAATGCGCTCGTGGACATCTTTACAAATATTGCCAAAGTTTTATAGAGGAAACAGATGATATAGAAATTCAACCGGTGCTTGAGTATGAAGAAGCAATAAATGCATATCGAAATGAAATTGATGCCAAAATTGACAAAATCAACAAAAATATTCTGGAATACGGGGAATTAAAGAAGCCATTCGAGACTTTCGTTACAGATGGAAATGTTCATGGAAAACTCATGGAGGACACATGTGTATTACTGATAGAAGTTTCGCATGCAGCCAAGAAGTGGATTGCCGAAGATGCTGCTTATCCAGATAAACTTTTACAAGATGTTTTCTTCAACAATTCTTATAAGGAGAAACTAGAGGATGACATTGATAAGCTCAGACAAAAGATACGAGCTTCAGAGGGTAGTATAGAACGGAAGCGAAAGTCACATATCACTTTAGTTCGAGAACATTCTAATCAAAAGAAACATAAACATCGAGCAAAACAGAGTTTAGAAACTGTTGTTCTTAAACTGCAAAAATTGGACAGAGATATAGAAGCTAAGAATAGTGAAATTGAAAAACTGAAAGAAGAAATCGCTGATAAAACACCTGTGTCGCCTCGCTATCGAACTGACCTCAAATTATCTTTAGAACGCGAATATGTCAATCTTGAAAAGTTAGAAGAAAACAAGCAAGTGATGGAAAGACAGAAAGTGCGATTAGAAAAAGAATTTAAATCTGTGAATGATAGAACTTATGAATATAAAGTCGAGGCTGTGACTAACCGCCACGAACAACACGAAATCAGGCAAAAAATGTTGGGCATGGAAATTGAGATTAAATCAGTTCAAGATAGGATTGTGAGCATAGATGAAAAATCTGGAATACTTAAAAAGATTCGGCTATTAAACTTGTCACCGGACACGCTCAGAATGATGCACAAAAGGCGAATCAAAATTCCAGAAAATGGTAAGATATTGGTATACGAATTTTTGTACTACTTTTCTGATCAAAACTACTGTCATGATAGGTACATGTAGTTATATGTGAAAGTTCCTGTTACAGATACAATTTCTACATTTGTATCCTAAACTGTATATTCGCGTAGACGTTTTGGGTGGTCAAGTTAGACAAGTTGCATTTACATAGAGTAAAAAAAGAAAGAAATCCACTGATTGTAACGAAACAAGATATTAATCGGATATCATTTCAATGTAGCATGAGTTTTGTCTTTTATAACTTTGTACCCGTCAAACCACAGCAGTATTGCATACCAATAACGATGTGGTTACATAAAATAATCGAATTTCTGGAAAAACAGTGTTATCATAACGAACGCTTTTCAAATTGTTTCATAATTTACCATTAAAAATCAATGAATGAAAAAGCGATAAGTAAAAAAGCAACTTCTGTTTTCTAAGATTATTATAATGCTATCATCAGCTAGGACTTTAAAATCCTTTTTTGTAAGTTACCAGATGCTACACAAATGGGGAAATAATACTGTTTTCAGTTGTTTGGCCTCTTTTAATCCACCTAACTGTTAATCCATCACTTTGAATTGACCTTGTTGTATTCGTTCATTTTTTTGTATTAATCAGATTTCTTATTGTCTTCCCACAACTTAATTTTTTTTTCAACAAAAAGAACATTGATTATCTACTTTTTTAATTAATAGTTTTGACTATAAGTATTATTGAATTTCTTAGCAGAGTACTCGAAGAAGCGAAAACTAAAAAGTGAGTGCTAAACGCATGCAATACTTATATTTTCGCTGTTCGCTTGATTTTTTCTTAGATGCTCAAATTTTTTATCCGAATTTTTAAACAAATTATTACTAACATTCTGTGTGTTTAATTGGTATTGTTAAATCCTCTGTATCTGAATTATATGTACATTTAAGCCTCAAAACATTTCAATCCCACGTAGTCGTTTTATATAATGGAGAGCCAAGTTCCTACATATGTGTGCATAGAGCAATATATGCCAGTATAGTAACTCCGTATATCTCTTCATGTGTAGTGGCCTTATCTATTATATCTGAAAACATCATCCAAAATTTATCTATCTATAATGGAAAACAAGGAATTGAAACATTGAAATCCAATTCCAAAAGCTGAAAAGATATGTGTTTCCTATTACCCAACCCACCCTATTTTATCAGCTTCAATAGTGTAACTTATAGTACTTTTTGTCATTTTTACCAGTAATGCTAAAGTCAAAACGTTTGATCCATAGACAAAATGTAAAAAAGTAGAATTTAAAAAAAAACTGTCTTACCAAATTTTTTTCAAAGGTTTGATAGAAAACACTCAATTTTAAATGTTTCAGCTTAAAAGATTTCATAACAGTTCTAGTGATTTTTGAGCACTTTGTCTTGAGTGTGTTTTCAACAGTGCCTTATATTAAATTTGTGTATTTAAACGACGAATTAAAAGAACTTCAATTGTTTCAAACCCAAAATTAAACTGAATTCTTGTGTGCGCCATATAACAAGTTAAGAACTTTTATGTTGTAAATATAAGACCATGTTTTCGATATAAAACAAAACAAGCGAGGATTAATGAAAACCAAGAAAATGTTTCCGACAACTCCACAATATATCTGTCAAAATAATAAAGTGGGTAAGATTTTGAAACGTTTGTATCATTTTATGCCGATGTATTTTGTTTCACGGTCATATGAGCCTAACTTAATTTTAAAATAACTTCGGTGCAAAGGTGAACCTAAGGCAAGATTGGTGACGTACTGACGGACACGCGGACTAGAAATCAATTTGGTACTGCACTTTGAAGGCGGGGCATTCACTTAGATTATTCGACAAATCAAGTTTGCCCGATAGTCTTGCATGGTAACAGTTAATGGTGTAATCGAACATCTACTTCAATATGCAAACTTAGACATGTATCTAAAATAAGTTATTGACGGTCGTTTTAACGAAATTCTGATCAAATATTCACCGTCTAAATCAAATAAAAGTGTTGTAAAAAGACATTGAAATTTGACGTAAGTGATATTATATATTTATACCGTGTCATCGAAAGGGACTTGATTATTGCATTAGAATTCTAAAGTCCACTTTTACCTATACTTAAGAAAAACATAACAAGCCGTCTCGCTACCCCAAGGACTTTCAATTGTATCGTTAATATTTGCTTTTAATTTTCGCTGCTACTTTATGATGAATATTTTGTGAATATAAAATGTCTGATTATCTCTATCGCCTTGGTTGAGATTGTATATCAATTCAACACCTTATCAAAATGGGTGGCGAATAATCCAGTACAGAAATTATATAGTTATAATATTCGTCGACATAATTGACTGAAAAGATGGGGTTAAACATTATAATATCAGTTTATGATGAATTGTAATAAAGCCAAGGCATACAAATAACTTCACTAAGTGCCGTGAATATTATTGATATGCATATTTAAGTAGATGATAAGGGGAAAAAATTACCTACAGGACAGATCATGTCTTCCTAGATTTCGGGTAAAGATTAGAGCCGAGCGAAGTCAGGCAAGGACAATTCATTTTTTTTACTTGAATATGTGAAAAATCTTAATTTCGTGTAAAAAAAATCCCCAATTTTAGGGGAGGAGCGTGTATCAGGTACACATTTCTGTAAACCCACGTTTGATCAGTTTTAGCAGGGATATACAATGGTCATGTTGTCCGTCTGTCCTTTTGTCAGTCTACAACTTTGTCGTTAGTTTTTTCTGCAACTACTCAACACACCTACTTGTTAATTTGACAGAAGTTTCATAAAAAAGTTTCATATCATGACATGAAACTTGAAATTAGACTGAAGCACGACCAACTTCCTATTGAATCTTTAGTGAGCTTTTGCTCGGTTCTATAAAGAAATAAAATCGTCTACTATAGCAATGAAGCAATGGTGTATGTTTACAATTCGATTGCGTAAACATGTACGTAGGAAGTACATGTACATTAACTTCCTTATCTCACCGTGTTGTTAATCAGCAAATAAAATTTGACATAAATATTTATATTTCTCAGTAGTATGTTGCCTTCAATAATTTCTCAGCGTTTTTATATTTCATTAACAGAAAATTTCGATGTTTATTCAACTTATAAATGTACGAAAACCAGATTAATTAAACACTTTCTAATTTTCATCCATTGTAAGACTAGGTTATAAACACCTATTGAACCAACGCGTAATGTTTGACAATCGCAATCTACACAGAATGAACCCTTTCGTGTTAACTGTGGGATACTCGATGAGCGTGCTTGGAGCATGAATTGATCAATATACACTTCCGCGAGGAAATTTTTTCTTGTTCTTTAAAGCCCTTCCTCGCGGAAGCATATGTCACGCATGCTCATCAACTAAGCACGATACGGGTAAATACATGGGACAAGAGAGAGAAAGGACTTGAAATAAATGGCATTTGAAACGAGACGTTAATATAAGGCAAATAAATGTCATTTGAATAGAAAAAAATTGTCAAAGATAAATACATTGGCAGATCCAGGCGGAAAGTGAGGTTCACGACAGACACCATTTCCATTACATATCCTTCTGGATTGTGTCGTGATAAAGAAAAGATAAAATTTCAGAATTAATAATAGTAATATACTTTCTTACAATAATACAGTTCCAGCAAATTACTACTTTGAACAGGAATCGAGTCCACCATCGGTAACCCAGGTAAATTGGGAAAGTGGGTTAAATTACTATTCTTCACATTTCACTTTCGCATACGGTTCAGTTTTTGAAAAAAAAGACAATTATCTTTTTTTTACTGTTTGCTGTGAATGTGTGTGCCAAGCACTGATATATCAAATTATTAGGCTTGGATTTATTCTTGACATTTTTTCTGCAGGAGTTTCTTAAGACATTAATATAAGATGATATCACAGTAAGCAGAAAATCTACTTTTAATTAAATATGCTTTTAACAAATGACAACAAAATCGATAACAAAATATGAAGTCATCTTGTTAATGTTTATCACACAAAATAGGTTGGCAGTTTTACTGAAAATGACATACTTTTTAAAGATAACTTCAAACTAACGGATAGAAAAAACTATTAAACGCATCGCCGTCATATTACAATTGAACTTACTTGATATTCATTTATTAAAAATATTTCAACCATGTTTATTTTTCTTAACTAACACATCTTTTAAAACCTAATAACACCTAAAACTGATCAAAATAAATTGCTACTGAAATAATGTGTGCAATAATTACTAAGTATGCATAGTACACATACTGCAGTCATTTCTCTTCAGATTAATTTTTTTCAGCTTTAACCTCTTAAAATTTCCTATAAATCTAGGCCAGCTAGAAGATGCCTGTAAGTTTGTGGCGCAGTACATTGGAAGAGATTGGAAGAGACTCTATGAAAGATTGCCATTTATTCCTCCACGTGATCAAGACCGGAAGATAAAAGATATGGACTTAATCGACAGAATTTCGGCACATCGGGACAGGACGCCCGAAGAATCTGCACTTTTTAGCCTTGAAAAATGGCGGTCGTTTAATAGACAGTGTGAATTAGGGCAATTAGTCAAAGGTCTTCGAAAACTCAACAAAGTCGAACTAGCCGAAAGAATTGAAAGTAGATACTCAGTTCAAGATGTTTATTAGCCAAAAGGTTTATAGAAAAAGAAAGAATTCTAAAATGTTGACCTCATCGATATGAAAATCAAAATTATAACCCATTGAAAGTTAATGTATCCGTCCTAGTACCCATTGAAAGTTAATGTATCCGTCCTAGTACATTTTGTTTTCTAAATGCCTAATTGCAATATGCTGCATTATTTTCATGACCGCATTCTGGTAAGAAAATTACCGAACATCGTCTTAAACTCTGTTGATGTAGAAAAAAATTTGAGAATGGTAATGTTGTGGAGATATTTTTGTGTACTTTTTCGTCACTTTCGCCGTAGGGGATGCATGGAAACTGGTTTGGGGGTAGGCAATTAAAGTTAATTAAAATTTCCATAAATCCTGCTACAGTTTCGGTTTCGTAATAAATATTTTAGATGCAATTTTTTCCGTCAACCAGTATACAGTCTAAAATTATAATTACAACAGAATGCAACAAATAAATGATTTTTCGATTTATAACTACTTTCCAAAGGAAACAGGATAGCACGTATTTAATTCCTTCATTTTATCATGAAATTTACATTAATTATCAGATATCATATATTATAGAAAAGTCAATTATGGACAAAGCTAACGATACCTTGATGCAAATTTATAATTAGAACAAAACAAAAAGATGCATTGAATTGTATGCATGACATGTTATTTATTATTGCCTCTGAGAATCAGGAATAAATGGCACCGAAAAAGCCTCGTAATATAATAAATGTCATCAATATTGTGGTGAAGTATGTACGTTTACACTTTATTACACTTCATTCTACAAAATACATTAGCTAAACATCAAGCAGTTTCAAAGAAGGTGGTGCATACAACTATTAAAATGTTGAGAACAATCTCAACTCTTACAATTTTTTAAACTCAAAATGGGGTATAATGTAAACATCTATACTTCATAAAAATAAATCATAACAAATTTCGAAGGACCCCAAACAGCGGTTTTCCGATACATGGCTATTAAGTTACTGTGACTGACGGACGGAGATCATTATCACAGTGTATGCCCATCTGTCACTTCATAGCGGGGACAAAGACTCCAACCTTGAATAGAAGATATTTTTTTTCAATGACATTATAATATTACAGGTAAATTTGTGTTTTCAATACTAAACAAATTATTTATTTTACATAAAACATAGATATTTCATTGCACAATATCCTGATTATAAAAATGGATCGAATCTAGAACAAAAAGAAAAAAATACGTCGGTGTTGTCTTTTTACACACAGTATTTCAACTGCTTCCTAATTCTTAGGAAAACTAAGACTTCATATATCAGTCAAACTTTTCTCTTTATCATGATCAACATTAATACAATATGTCTATTTTTTATTACATACATACTGAAGCCATAACATGTAGCCTTATAATGTCCCCCTTTAATTATCCAACTGTGATTCTACTTCAGTGCTATATATTGCATATCATTGGATGACTGTGATAAAATGTTCGGGTATATATCATTATTATAAAAGTCTGAAATCATTGTTGTTAATTCACAGATGTACAATTAAATATAAATATATATTTTTTTGAATTTTCTTGAGTTTTTCCGTGGAATATACGTACTTGGCAGTGGTAGAGGTTGTCGAGCAATATATTTTCTGCCTTGGTGCTACCGTACACGTGGGAATATGGACATCCGAAATCCCCTCATAAGTTGTACAGTAGGAATATTTGAGAAATTTGGGGTCATGCATTACCATTTGAACTACCGTACAGATATATAGGTCGGTCTCAAAAGGAAATCTAGAGAAACCATAACCGAGAAAGAATCAATATAGAAAATACACCAAATACTATGATTCGGCTAAGTATTCAGAACATTGGAAAAAACAACTAGAATCATCAACCCTTGGAAACTCCCAACAATAATTATCTCCCTTCATGCATGTCACATGTCAAACCTATACATATATAAAGTCTTTTTTTTACATAGGAAGAGTACTTGCTGAACAACCTCTATAAAACTTAAACCTATAAACTGAATGACCCCTTTTTAAGCACCCAAAAAAAATGGTCTTCTTCACGCCTATCTACATACTAGTATTATGCCAAACATTTGTTTGCTTCCTCAAAAGACCATGAAATAAGAGGAGTTGCATTTTATAATTGACCCAGTCAGATTTCTGCATGCTCAAACTTTTTGTGGGGTATTTAACAATTGAGGAGACAACTGGTTTTATCTGGAAACTAAGAAGATGGGCTCAGCATTCAATTGAAAAAAATGATTGCACAGTAAAGGAAATTAGAGAAAAAGTATCCTGGGAGTATGGCCCAGATGCACTGGAAGGGTAATCCTCCTGTGCCAATGTCTAGGTATGTTTCTTGTCTGTGATTGCCATGTCTTAAATTAGTAAAATAAAGATTAGCATGTTAGCTATAATAACAAAACTACTTGGTTTTTCTTCACATGAACAACAATTGTAGGAGATTTTAACTGCCAAATACAAAAGACTGATTTTTGAAGATAACATAAAATATTATCAGAAAGCAAATTACCTATACTTTTCACCGATTTTACATGTCATTACTTCCTTGACATTTCACAGGTGCAAATGATCAATTCACTATAACCCAGTTGTTTTGTCACATTGATTTTCCATGTCATTGGAAGGATATTGATCAAAAGGTCATATTACTAAAATAAAAATCAATTTTTAAATTCCTGTCCAATATATTGGGAATATATATATATATATATATATTTCACATTCATTCATAAAAACAAACTCCCAGAATAAATATTTAATGAGTATTATGAATCTAAAACGATGTAAGTTAGTTACGATGTGTTTATCATAAAGAGGGCTACAACCTTTGTGCTTATCCTTTGGCATTGCTTTCATTCTGTATATTCAACCTATACTGAAGTGCAAAGAAGGGAACAAATTTTGACAAGACAACACCAACATTAACAAAGAACAAAATTATATACAAACAAGAGGCTCCCAGGAGCCTGGATCACTTTCCTGGTTAAATTTTTGCCTTTCAAGGGCAGTAACTCTAACAAGGAGTTGTCCAATCATTTTGACTCTCAAAAACATTGGTATGACTTTCATAAGGATCATTTCAACAATCTATCATAGTTTTCAAGATATTGGCTGAAAACTGCTAAAAACATAATTTTTCATCTGTCAAGAGCAACAACTCTAATAATGAGCCCTCCAACAACTTCAATTCCTTGCAGATTTTTTAGGCCTAATTGTAAGGATAATTTTGCCAATTGAAAGAGTAATCAAGGGAACCAAGGTTATAGCATTTATCAAAAGAATGTAATCCAGGGACAAAGACCAGACATGGAAAACATACATACACAACAAAGAACATAAAGTAACTAAAATCATACATACAAAGTAACAAAAGCAAATGAGCAACTCCACTAAAAACTGGGAGCACAGACAAGGTGCACCAGTAGGGTAAGCGTCCTCTGCTTTTCTGAAAACACCCGCGAAAGAATTGGCTGAAAAAAAAATCCCTAAAAAAAATTTATGCAGAATACCCTAAGGAATATTCATTACAAGTTCCAATCTAATTGGTCAGTTAGTTTCAGAGGAGAAATTTTTGAAAGAAATAACATTAAAAATAGCAATAAAACTTAAAAAAAAACAGCATAACTCCAACAAGGCTTAACAGGTTAAAATGAAAATTTGACCACAGATAGATATCATCAAGCTAAACACTTCTACCTGGTAAGAATTTAGCTAAACTTAACAGATTAGGAGACATATCTTTAACACTTCTGTCTGACCCCTTTGTTCTATTTTCAGTAGCAGCAGCCATGTTTTTCGATGGACCAAATATCCTCAAATTAGTTCTATACAGAATATCCTAAGAAATATTCATACCTAAGTTTGTTCCAATTGGTCAAGTAATGTCAGAGGAGAAGATTTTTTAAAGAAAAAAACATCAAAAAGAGCAAAAAATGTCAAAAAGGGCAAAAACTTCAACATGGCTAAACAGATTAAAACCAAAATTTACTACATGTATCAGATAGATTTCATTTAGATGAACACTTTAACCTGCTATCTGAATTTGGCTAAACCTAACAGTTTTGGAGATACATGCAAAAAAACACTTCTGTCTGACCCTATGTTCTATTTTTAGTGATGGTGGCCAGGTTTTTTGATAGATCGAAAATTTCCACATAAATCTATGAAGGTTACCCCAGGGAACATTCATACAAAATTTGGCTCAAATTGGTCAAGTAGTGTCAGAGAAGGAGAGTTTTGAAAATTTGTTAACATTGACTAAAGACTACAACAAAGAAAGATTTCAAATGCTCACATAGCCTCTGGCAAAAATGTTTACTGAATGAAACAGGAAGCCAGAGAAATATCCCACACATTATTTAAACAAAAATTTTTTGACACCAAAATTGCATCATGAGTTTCTAATTTTTAAGGGACATAACTCTGGTACAAGAAAAGTGAGGTCTTCATAGAAGTGATAAGTATTGCCAGTTATGTAAATTTGTATGTTTTATGTTAGGGACTTTGTCTTTTAAAAGAAACCATTTTCTCAGTAAATAAATGGAAGGAAAAAATGTCTGTCTGCTTGACATGAAAAACTGAAAAATGTAATCACAGAACAGCAATTCATTTTGCCTGTCATTCCAATATAAAGAGAAAATTGATGTATGAGCCAAGACCAGAGTATGTGCAAACATGTACAGACATCATTATAACACATATATGTGCCATTTGTCTAAAGGCAATAAACCATCCATAATTTTGGTTGAGATAGGCCAATTTAATGAAAATTCTTCCTCGATATATATGATATACAAAATCATAAATAAGAATTGCAATGTTTAATTTGTTACTTTAAACCTGCTATACAAGTTCTTCTATCTGTTTGATTCTAACTTCTAAGGCATGTTTCTGTTCTTTTAATATATCCTCCTATAACACAAAGAAAACCACAGTAATAAAAAAAAATATTCGTTAATTTTGGGAAATCAAAATCTGTATTTGATGCTGTCCAAAATAAAAATATTGTAAAAAAAAATCAAACATTTCAGCATTTCGCACATCATGACTTGCTAAGAATTAAATCTTGTTCCCTTAACTTCATCAGTAGGGGAGCAGAACCATAACCCTTGGCTAGAGAAGATGTAATTAGGTCTCAGTATGGTATTAATTTTCCCATAGACTTCAATAGTGAAGTGCATATTTTTAGGATTTTTTAAAAAATATGTAAATTGATTCAATAAAACTTTCACTTATGTAGCATTTCTAAGGACATGTGAAAAAATAATTTCCCACAAAGAAAATAGGGTGTGTCCACGAAGATCGGACAGAAAAGTAGTCTTGAACTATAAATAGCCATTTTCCCTACTTTCACTTTCGTTTTGCACTCACCAAACCAACCTTTTCAGTGGAACATTTTTTATGTTATTATGTTAGATTTTCTTTTAAAAAAGTTCTTCATCTTATAGTGTGATGTTTGCTCTATTTTATACGTCATTGTTCGTATCTTTTGACAAAACATAAGTTTGTAGAGAGGCAAAAACAAAATGCACTATTTTTTTATAGCATCCATGTTTTGACGTACACCCGCTCAGGGATATGCAATACGATACTGGTATCTATTACTAATAAACATTTCAATTTAATCATATAAGTTGTTGCTTTTCTGCTAAAGTATTCATTTTCATATTGAAAATTCAGAATATCATTGCCCTGCTACAAACATGAGTTTTCTATTAAATTTTTATATAGGTACCCTATTCCAGGCAGAAGACTAATATCTCAATGTTAGCCAGAAAATATTACTTTTGATAAAAAGCTGCTGCATTAGTCAAACTAAGCAAATTTGTGGTTTATTCTGACATGGTAGATACATGAGCTGTACTATCAGTTCCAAATCATTATTAAATCCCCACTTGTGAGTTCCATATATGGAAATAATAATATTCGAACCTCCTTTTTTGTCTTTAACTCAAGGGAGCCTCTTGTTTAAAGTAAAGTATAATGACCGGTACAACCAACTGTTCTAAACTATAGATATGGTCATTTCAATTATAATAAATCCAGAAAAAATTATACCAATATCATAGTTTTAAAGAAATATAGCTTTTCATATGTAGAAAATACAGATTTTAAGCCATTTTGGTACCCCAGGCAGATACAAATGGACCTCAATATGACAGGAAAAGAATTTTTTCTTTAAAACAGATAGCTATGATGCAAGAAAAATAGTTTACTGGTATAAATATTGTAATAACATTGGTCTGCTTTAGATACTTTTTGAAAAAAAAATCAGTTTTTATATGAAAAAACACCATTATTTTTCTTGCCACATTAGAATCTGTCCATTTGAACCACTAAAAAAAAAGTCCACTAAAAAATTGGCTGTTGTTTTTCGCGACATTTCTGTGTTTAAAGCAACCACACAGTTATATGGCAACTCATTTTAGCTATTTATTAGAAAGAAAAACAAAAAATAAAAAAAATATTCATTTTTTCATATATAAGAGGCAATGTATGGAAAATGACTATTTTCAAGTCCTAACCACATACTTAAAATGTGTTGTAACTTGAAAACTATCCTTTATGCAGGAGTATTACTTGCTTCAGGTTACCTGAATATAGATATGCTCATCATAAATAGTCAAGATAATAATTTTATTGAACTGATATCCTACAAATTCATGAAAACAAAATGCATTTCCAAATTTGGTAAAGATTAACCATAATTGCAAAAAACCAGAGCTACCATAAAAAATCAGGTTCAAAAGTTGGCTAATTCATCCTAAAAGTGTTACCTGCGTTGGGGTACTACTTTTTCAGCTGGTAAAGACCACTTGCTGAATATCCAACTTTACTTGAAAAACTGGCTTACTAGGTCTCAGTATCGTACTAATTTTCTCATAGACTTTTATAGTGAAGTGCATATTTTTAGGATTTTTTAAAAAATATGTAAATTGATTCAATAAAACTTTCACTTATGTAGCATTTCTAAGGACATGTGAAAAAATAATTTCCCACAAAGAAAATAGGGTGAGTCCACGAAGATCGGACAGAAAAGTAGTCTTGAACTATAAATAGCCATTTTCCCTACTTTCACTTTCATTTTGCACTCACCAAACCAACCTTTTCAGTGGAACATTTTTATGTTGTTATGTTAGATTTTCTTTTAAAAAAGTTCTTCATCTTATAGTGTGATGTTTGCTCTATTTTATATGTCATTGTTCATATCTTTTGACAAAACATTAGTTTGTAGAGAGGCAAAAAGAAAATGCACTATATTTTTATAGCATCCATGTTTTGACGTACACCTGCTCAGGGATATGCAATACAATACTGGTACCATTAATAGCATAGGCTCTTGTGTAGAGAAATAATTGGAAGATCATCAGGCAAAGGCAATCCTGTTAGATGTGTCTTCCAGTAGGATTGGCATTTCCCATTGATTGTTCAATAATCTATCTACAGAAAGGCGCCCAATGCAGGTCCGGATGTTAAAAGAATAGGCCTGCAGCAGCGCTAAGCTTGTCGTAAAAGGCAACTAAATAGTGCTCAGTACCCTAGCCGGCGTTAGGGCACTCTGCCCACAGAGCAACTGGGATGTGTGCCCCAGGTGGTTGAATGGGGTACCCCTGGCGTGTTACATGCTAGGGTTGTCAGGCTATATTACGGAAAACCTGACCGCAAACCATAGTGGTGCACCGTGTTGGGAAAGATGCCATGTTCCTCGCACGCTATAAAACCCTACTGTGGTATTCTCCCGGAGTAGGAACCATAGGGCTCCGCCAGACGAGGCTAAATTGCCCGCCCCTACCCACCTCTCCCTATTTCCAGTGGCAATCAACATTTGTCCACCCCATTGTCCTTGTGTCCCATCCCATTTTCATTTCACCATCATTTCATGTTCATTTTATCATGAATTTCATGTTTATCGTCTGAATATAGCTGAAATTGTTGCTTGGACGTTAAACCCTAATAAACAAACAAACTCTACAGAAAGGCTTGTAATTCTTTTTCACTATTCTTAGTTAACTTTGAATTGATTTGTTTCGACCAAATCACTGAAATCATGACCCATTAAAAAAAGACAGCTTTAGTTAGCACAGAAATCAGAGTTCCATTTACCTTTGTCTGCTAAAGTGTAAGTTCCAATTACCTTTTCCTGTCTGTTCAAATCTAGTTCTAATTACCTTTGCCTGTCTGTTGAACTTGGGATCATATGATTTGTCAGTAAACCTTCTTTTCTTCTTCTGTTTCATCAACTTTTCGAGCTTCATGTCAATTTTAATTATCCTATCTTTTAATTTCTCAACTTCCTGGACTGGATCAATTACACCCTGGAATATAAATTGATTCTCTTTATACTCAGATTAATACGACAGGATCCTTACAGTTGACAAATGATAATGCTCATCACAATGCTAATGTTATTAATCTTCCTGCAACAATTTCTGAGATCATAGAATACATACAGGTTTGGCTGGAGAAAAGTGTAATTTGAAATAATGATTTTTTTCATCAACAGAAGCTCATGGTTTTGTTGGATAGGCCAAACCATGAAATTTGGTTTCCAATAAAAAGGAAATTCTCTTTGATGTGTATACTGAAAACTTCAGAACCACGAATTCAAGAATCCACAAATTAGTGTTTCTTCCCTAATCCATGAAAACTGGTATTCATGGAGTAGAGTACTTTCACAGTAACTAAAGGGCAGCTTATGATTTATGAACCAAAAATCAGTATAAACGAGTGTTTCAATATTCACAATTCAAATTCATGATTCTTTTTTTAAAAAAATGGATTTTCTAAGTTTTTTATATATGGAATAGAGTTAACTCTGAATAGCAGCCACCTTGAAATGACCCTTTTGTCTATTTTTCTTTAATACAACAATGTACTACACAGGCTAAACTTCATACTTGTATTCTAAGTTAAGTGAAAGTCCATTAAGCTAATTTTCGCTCACCTGGCCATGTGAGCTATTGCCATCACTTGGTGTCCATCGTCGTCGTTAACAATGATACAAAACTACTTGAAACTACTTGACCAGTTGAAACCAAACTTGGTATTAATGCTCCATAGAGGTCAGACAGAATTTTTTCGCATATATCTCCTAAACTGTTAGGTTTAGCTAAATTCTGCCATGGGTAAAAGTGTTTAACATGATGAGATCTATTTCTGGTCAAATTTTGGTTTTAATCCGTTAAGCCATGTTGGAGTTATTGTCCTTTTTCAACGATTTTTGCCATTTTTAATGTTATTTCTTTCAAAAATCTTCTCCTCTGACACTACTTGACCAATTGAAACTAAACTTGGTCTGAATTTTCCTAGGGGTATCCTGCAGAGAATTGACGTGGGGATTTTTGATTTGTCAAAAAACATGGATGCCATTACTAAAAATAGAACATAGGTAGTTTTTCACATATATCTCCTAAACCATTAGGTTTAGCTAAATTCTTTCAATTGCTGAAATTATCCTTACTGTAAGGCCTAAAAAAAGTCTCCAGGAATAAAAGTTGTTAGATGACTCCTTGTAAGAGTTATTGGCCTTGAAAGGTGAAAAATTACCAGGTGAGCGATTCAGGCTCCAGGGAGCCTCTTGTTTTAGATCACTTCCTTCGGTAGATGAAATAAATTAACCTACAAGTCTTGCCACTCTTTTAACTAATTTAAAGCTAATTGCCTATTGACCTTAAACCAGTAAAATGATAAGTTTTAAGACAAAACAAGAGCCATTTAGGTTAGTTGATAATCAGCAGTTTGAACAGCCTTCTGTAATTACCAGGTATTAAAAGTTAAATATCACACAATGTTTGAGACACATACTATTTTTGTAATGTCTTGGAAAATATAATCTAATTTAAGTTAACCAAGGAAAATATCTAGCAATATTAAAAAAAATTAACTTTCAAAAATGCCTTGAATGAATAAAGTGTAAAATGTTAGTTCTGAGAAGCACTTACATATCACCCAGCACATTATCAGTTTTGACAATTTATTCTTTTCTTTCCAGACTTAAATTGTTCATAAGACAATATCTTATTGAGCCCATATTATATTATATCATATTAGCATAAACAGGAACAGATCCAAGATTTCTGACTAGGGCATGTAATTGTAAAGCGGGGCAAAGCTTAAAACGTTTGGGGAAAATCACAATTTTAAAGCAAAATATATACTTTTTCTCTGATATATTCTGATTTTGAATAAAATTAAGAACTTCAATTTGGGGGGGGGGGGGGGGTTGAACATCACCTCTGATCCTCTTAGAGTATGATACTGATAAAATCTTAGTAATCTACTCAAAAAGACTACAAGAATATTAATCTGAATGCTTTTCTATCAACACTCAAGCAATAACTTCAAGGAGAGCTGAGGTACTGTTAATATTTCCTTTTAAATTTCCCTATCCCATAAAGGTTTAGTTCATTTAAAGTTCATTCCATCTCCCTACCTCTATTCACCCAACATTTGTTCTAGAAGCTCTCTACATTTACTTTCTACTTTATCAAACTAATTTCTATCCAACTGGAATACTCGCTGTGTTGTGTTAACCACTGTTGTTGAACTCTTTTAAGCCTTTTGACCTTTACATTACACATCTTGAAACGTTTCCATTAAAAATTGACGTTTTAAATGTAAATTGCAGAAGAATTACTTTCATAATTTGACAACTTAGGTATGATCAATTAAAGACATGACTGGAAGGATTTCTAAATGTGCAAATTCATGCTTTAATAAATCAAATCATTATGTATCAATAAGGTTTATGACATAGTACTTGAATCTTTAACCTTCTAACTACAGGTTTAAAAATGATTAAACAGAAAATTTGTCATACTTTTGTCTTCTAGGATATAAACAGTATTGTAACGTATCATGTACATGTAGGTAAGGTGCACTTTAGATCAGACAATTGTTGTTATTTTCACTGACTGCCTTGGTAGATAAATAGCAACCATACTGAATGATGAAATTGATTGTTTGATTTTTGTTCTACATCCTATGGTAAATTTCATGCAATTCAGAGTTTTAATGATTGACCAATCAAACAGACCCTGCTTAGTATTAGTCAGATCTTTATTGTGCTATCTCATAGAATCTATAGCCCTTAGGTAGGCATGACTACTCACTAGGACACATCATTGGAGACAATGATTCATCATTCCATCCCCATAAATACTGTGTGCTTGGTGGAAGCTGAGACACCCAGTTTTGAAGTCTGGCGTAACTCTGGCATGTGTTGAACCCACACTCAAAGTAAGCATGCTACTCAAAGACCACAAAGGCTGTTCTGAATGAAGCAAAATTTTAATGTTGTTCCTAGGTACGTAAACTTATTTAAAAACTGCAGTTCTATATTTGCTATTTTCACAGTAAAAGCTGTCAAAAGGAAATAACATTGTTGTGAAATTTTTTTTGAAGAACATTATACTATAATCTGGGGACAGATAATGAATTAAAAACTACGGGAAGGAGATTTGTCACAGAAATGACAAAAAAAAAAAAAAAACATCAAGAAAATGTCCAGGTTTACAGTACTAAAATTTTCATTTCAGGATATCAATTTATCTTCATTACTATTTATTTTTGCAAATTACATTCTGTTCAACATGTATTCCTCAATGAAGGGACTAATTTGCTTAAGAAATTAGGTGAAAATCTTCATATATAATTAAATTTTTCTGCTATGTAACTTGGTGCTTCCCCATAGATAGTTTTATGGAGGAAAAGGTATTTGTGATATGTAATTGTTTGAACAAGTGTTCTGATGGAGAAATTCTACCACTCAGTTACTAGTAAGTTACCTAACATGACATGTAAAAGCTTAAAATATATGTGAATCTTCTGAAAATTTGTTCTCTTTCGAGGATAGGAGAATAGAAAAATCCACCAGAGTTGTGGTGTATGACTAGGTCATGACCCCTACAGCTATTAACATGATAAATGATCTAATTTTCATTTCAGTAAACAGAATCTGGGGACTATCATGACTAAGCAAAAAATCTGCATTGAGGAAACTAAAAACCTATTGAATCAGTGACTTTTTTTCTGTTCACAGGCTGTCCAACACCTTTGGGCAAAAAATAAGGGTTAATTTTAGGACTAAAAATAAGCAATTTAAGGGCTAATTTAGGGCAAAAATTAGAAATTTTAAAACATAAAAGTAACTAACACTGAGAAAACTTTTGATCTTTCTTTCACATCTTTCGTGAATTCCTGACAGAAGAAAACCTGAATATCTGCGATGAAGAAAACATTTATAGACAATTAGAATGTACTTTCTTAATTACAAAACAAGCAGTCATTGAAACAAAAACTGCAAGGATAATTTTAGAAACTGCTAAGACAATAGTGGAGTAACATCAAAATTTAGGAATTCACATGAAAAAAATAAGGGCTTTTTAAGGAATTTCCTACGAATTTCCACATTTTTAAGGATTTTTTGCCAAACAGATAAAAAAAATTAGGAATTTTAAGGAATTTAGGGCCACCAAATAGCCTGTGTGTATGTTGTTTAATCTGTTTAAATTAATATGCAAGTACCTGTATGTCTATTTATAGGTACTGTGTTTCTATTGTGATTCAGAGAATTTTTTAGGAGGATGGTTTTGTGAATTTAACACAATCATTATTTTAACTAGTGTCAAATGAATATTTCACAAGCAGTAAAAATTCATAATTGTAAAAAAAAGAATATTTCCGTTCTGTAGTATGAGGGAAACTTGCTATGATAAGATCTATGCTTCAGACACATAATTCTGGGCAAGTTCAAAAGGATAAAACTCCCACAACATTGGAGGGATACACAGGTAATACACAAACTACATATGACAAGGTATAATTTTAATTTGAAATTATATTAGAATTTGGAAAAGGAGTAAAATTATAATTTGTAAAACTAACATTAACTAAGAGGGTTAGTCTTGTTGTCATGACTAAGGGGGTTAGTAAATTTACCTGTTATCCAACTAACCCAACTCCTTAGCCATGCTGGCATGACTAACCCCCTTAGAAAAGGTTAGTTTCACAAACCGTTTTTTTTTTACTCATTTCCTAAATTCTAAAATAATTCCAAATTTAAATAATACTTTGATATATTGTGTCCTTATTACATACCAAGTTCTGTGTAACTACATTGTGTGGGGGTATAATAAAATCTTCACAGTAAATATGTGTTGTTAATGGCTAATTATAAGGCATAGAATAAACTGATGTCTTTACATCCATTAGTACCGAAATTCAACAACATTTATACAACAATTGAACTGTAGGAGTGTTATTGATTCTTTAAGTTAAATATGTAAGTTGAACTTTGACAGAATGAAGGACAGGGTACTAAAAACAAGGTCAAAACCCAGACGGTTCCTACCTATACCTATCACAATGTATCTCATACTGGTGAAATATGATAAATGATTATTTAAATATCTTAACTTTCTAAAAAGAGAATAACCATTTAGCAAACTCATGTGAATTAATACCAAAAAGACTGTTAATGCAGCGTGATAACCCTTGAACTGAGACCTTGATAAAATGTCGAAGGGTCCTAGATATTTATATAGCAACAACATTATCAGAAGATTTATATAAATTGTGCCAAGTATTACATTGTTCATTAAATTCTGGTTATTACCCTACGTTTTCACATAGTGAACTGTGTTGTATTGAGGTAATTGGTGTAAATCTGTAGACAACTACCACTAAAGAGTGAATTAATGCACTTAATGACAGACTATGTAAAAGTATACTACAATACTGCTTTTACATGGTTTGGTCAATTAGCAAAAAATTCAGTGTTCATTCACGTAGTTCATATTCATTAAATTATTGAAAGTATATTGCACAGATGAAATTCCTATAATCTCTGTAGGCTGTTATGGCTGTAAGTGACTCTTTCTAAAGAATGGGACTACTACAACTAAAAAACTGTTGGAAACAGATTTTAGTGATTTTTTATTGTCCAATCAAACCCTATAATTTTTAATTCAAATGAAATGATATATTCAAAATCAAAATTCTAAAATGAACTCAAGAATAGAAAGACTTATGACAGACCACAGAAGTACTTGATACATTGAAAGCTGTCATAACTCAACCCTTTCTGGACTGTAAAATCTGGTCAATTTATTCAGGTTCAAAATAATTTAAACTGATACAAAGGGATTCAAATATCGTCTGGTTTAGACAGATCTTTGATTATTCGGGATTTGGTTAAAACAAATTTCACTGTATAAGGGAAAAAGTTAAATCCTACACTATAAAGGTAAATAATCAAAATAGAAAATTAACTATGACAAGTTGTTTTCACAAATATTCTATACAAATGTCATACTGTTTACATGAAGTTAACATTCAACCAAAAGATTTTTCACTTAGCAATTTTTTGGGAGTTACATAATATGGCAGGGGTTTGTTGTTCAGCTTAATTATTTACAGTGCCATATATTTAATCATATAAAATATTTACAAGAAATCTTTGAGCCAATGCCTACTAATGATACCTAGGGTGCTTTCCATTATACAGTTTGTTCACTTGAACCACAAATTTGTGTCCCGATATTGGTTTGTACCTAGCGGTTCACCTCAGTCGACAAACCAGAAGTAGAATTAGAGAGAGTTAGTCTGTACCAGTCAATGGAAAACATTGATTGATTGATTATTGTGGTTTAATGCCCGAGCAGCAATATATCAGCTATATTCAGGCGATGAACATAAATGGATAATAAAATTAACATGAAATGATGATGATAATGATGAAATGAAAAATGAGATGGGACACAAGGAAAATAGAGTTGACAAATTTTGATTGCCACTAGAAATAGGGAGGGATTGGTAGGGTCAGACATTTTAGCCTTCTATGGCATAGCCCTATAGTTCCTACTCCAAGAGAATACCACAGAAGGGTTCTTCAACATGCGAGGAATGTGGAATCTTTCCCAAAACACTGTACCACTATGATTTGCGGTTAGGTTATCCGTATTATGGCTTGACGACCCCAGTATGTAACATGCCAAGGTTACCCCATTCCACCATCTGGGGCACACAAACCCAGTTGCTCTGTGGGCAGAGTGTTCTAGCCCCCGGCCAGGGTTCGTAGCACTATTTAGTCCCCTTTTATGACAAGCTTAGTGCTGCTGTGGGTCTGTTCTTTTGACACCCAGACCTGCAAGGGGCCAATGGAAAACAAGCCTTGTTATTAGTGTACAGTCAAAATATAAACCAAGCCAGGAAGTTACCAGACCAACATAAAAATCTCTTACAGTATGGCATATCCATATTAAACTTGGGTCAAAATATAAGGTGACTGTATTAAGTAGTCTCAGAGAAAAAACTGTTACAAGAAAAAGTGTGAGAGACAGACAGACAGACAGCCAAAAGTAATGAGTATATCTCCTCCTTTACTGCAGGGGTATATTTAAGGAATTAAGTAAATCCATTCCTAATATTAAGTCTTAACACAAAAATATTCAACATCCAAGAAAACCTTGCAAATGTCATCCGAGTACTTAATATTACAAACCACTACATACTCATCTTACAGTTTTGGACAATATTCTGCCATATAGGGGATTTAATGTCATGATTTTTTTTTATCTTGTAAAAGAACATTTAACTTCACACTTTAAATCTGATTTTATTTTTTTATTGTCATGATATGTTAGAGTAAACAATCATTCTGTTTCCATGTTGTGGGATACTGTTGATAAATTTGGATATCTATTTACAAATAACACACACAAAAATCAATATGGTAGAAATCAGTGCTAACATGAATCACTTTTCTTTCACTGTCAAATTCCACTGTTTCCTGGACAAAAGTCAACAAATACAAGTAACAATTCATACAATTATCTCTCCTTGAAAAGCCTATACAAACAGGGTAATCCTTCCAATGTTTACATTTAGATAAACTTTATCCTCTTTATTGGTGACAAAGAGGCAATACACATTCAGTGAGTATCGGTGCTTTATAGGTTACAATGGGACTCAACAGGTGTATTATAGTAATATTGCAAAGTCAGTTTCAAGTTCCCTAACTCTTTCACTAAAAATTCGGAAAACAACATTTTTTTCTTTTTTTTTTAATGGAGGCAAACCTTGTACCAAAAGACAATTTGAAACCCCTAAATATATGTTTTAGACCTATTTTACAATGTGTGCACTGATGGACGGACAGCAAAAGACTGGCACATAAAAAAAAAAATTAGTGAAAAGAAAGTATTGTAAATTCAAAATTCATATTATTACAATAATATTTGTCTTTATTGGTTAAAAGGTGACACAATGAAACCTGTCCAAACCAAACACTGGATAACCCAGAAACCTGTGTAAACCACACATCTTCTGAAGTCCCTTCATATTAAATTCAATGTGTTTAGTACCTGTGAGATTAAAATACCTGCCTAAACCAAACTAATCCTTTTTTTAAGTTCACTGTAATAATTTTTGCAGTATCAAGAAAGAAGTTCAAAATGTAATTAGAGCTAAGTAATACATGTACATGTATATTCTTGCTACAAAATAAACATTTAAAGTAACCCTAACTAGTTTCTGCTATAAAAACAGGATTTTGAAATAAACCAATAAATTTCAATAAGAGGTTTTCTGACATTTACATATTTTTTTGGTATTCTATTCACTAGTACACAGAAACTGATTCTCATCTTGCCATGCCTTCCATTACCGGTAAACACTATCACAAGTGGGAAAATAATTAAAACACTTCTTTCTTAGGGAGAATCTGTCTGTTCCTGCATTTAATACTAAGTAAAAATTCTAGCTATATCCATAAATTTTAAAGTTCACTCAAACTACCAACCAAACTAACCATGGAAACAACCAATATTTTGTGTTGATACATTGGTTTATAATGAGAATGAAGAAGTCAAAGAGACAACAATCCCACCGGGATGAAAAATATTAGCTCAAGGCCACCAATGGATCTTCAATGAATGGCGAGGAAATCCTCACATAACAGGGCAGGCTGCAGCTGGCCCCAAAACAACATTATACAGCAAAATAGTTGCCCCTATATACTCATGGACATAAAAGTAAACTGAAAGTGAATTATCCTGGTTACATGATTTTCATTTCAACTATATTTCATTATGATGTCACCATTCCTAATTTATAAATATTATCAAAACAAAAAACATCATGATATGAAATTGTATGACCTGACATTTACTTTCCTTTTGAAAATTATTTAGAATTTATAAGTTGATGTTTTATTCCCCTGAAATAAAAACTTTCAATTTACACTGAATCATAAAACATTAAGTTTTATCACAAAATAATGACCTGTAACCTTTAAAGTTGAGAAAAAGAAAATTTACTATATTTTGTTTACACATGAAATCACTTGGTCCTTCAATCAAAGGCAGTAAATCCTCCATATGTAGGCTATGTACTAAACTCTCTGCTACAACATAGTAACAAGGAGTAACAATCAACAATCAACGGAGCAGTGTTTGTCTGATAAATCAGGAAGTAGGTCAAGATTTTAATAATCTTCTTTTTTAGACTTTTCCCATGAGAAGTGATTACAGTATCAGTATAACCAAGATTTCTTTTTTAATAAGCTCTAGAATGATTGATTTAAATGAGAATACTTCACAAATAAAAATATCTTTTATACAGTTTTATTGGGCTGTTTGATTAACTTCTCAACCTCTTTTGATTTTAAATTGTACAGAAACATTATACAGAGACAGAGGTAGTGGCATATACACAGGCTAAAATGAGTCACGTTAATTTAATTTTAAGTTCATTTAACGCTAAGTTAACCCTAAATTTTAATGTTCATTAACAATCAAGGGCTTGATTAACCTTAACTTAATGTTCATTTTTGCCTGTGTAGGCCTCTGTGGGTCCAAACATAATACTAATCTTAAACAGGTGGGCAAGAATAGACACTACATTTAGGATCAATACATCTCTGAATTTGTAATGGGATAATCACATAGAATTCTTACACTTGGTGATAGTACATATAAAACGGGCATACTGAAAGAGTAATCAAGGGAACCAAGGTTATAGCGGTAATCAAAAGAATTTAATCCAGGGACAAAGACCAGACATGGAAAACAGACATACACAACAAAGAACATAAAGTAACTAAAATCATACATACAAAGTAACAAAAGCAAATGAGCAACTCAGACTCCACTAAAAACTGGGAGCATGGACCAGGTACACCGGTAGGGTAAGTGTCCTATGCTTTTCTAGAAACACCCGCTGAGTTGCTCATAAAAAGTCAAGTCCAGGGTAGACAAACGAGGAAAGGAGAACTATGACCCGTTGAATAAATAAGTTTTCATGGTGCTGATGGATACACCATAACGATCCACGAGTTCATGATGACGACCATAAAACTTCTGTAGTGATGACTTCAATCTTGTAGCAACATAACCCTGTTCCAGAAGCCTATTTGTTAGAGTTCTAGCGCGATACAAAAAGTCTTCATAGTTTCGGCAAGCTCTGGCATAACGTATGAGTTGTGATATGAACACTCCATAGGGATGCTGCTACAGATGAAAGGAAAGTTGACAATTCTGAATGAAAAGTCATCACGTTTGTTGTAAAGTTTGGTCAATAGTTTTCCTTTACCATCGATTTCTAAGTGTAGATCAAGATATGAGGCTGACTTCACAGTGTCTGTAGCATCCTTTATCTCAAGTTCTTTTGGGTAGATGCGATGTATCAAATCCCCAAAATTAGGATTGTTTAAAGATAATACGCCATCTATATAGCGGAAACTGAGATTGAAGAATCTAGCCAAACGATATTCTTTCTTTCTGATCAGATCAGCTATTAAGTCAGCCTCATAAGAGTGAAGGAATAGGAATGAAAGCATGGCAATACTAAGTGCCCTACTGGAAAAAAAATCAGTTGAAGATAACAGGATGCAAACTTTGTGCACAATTTGTTAACAAGAAAAAATGTTGGCAAGTGAGTCTGCCTCAAAGTCCAAGGGTCATTACTCAGCAAAACATCAATGAACCGGAATACAATTCAACCTTGATCTATAATTTGTCATGGTTTAGAAATAATGTACCAAATATCATTTGTAGAACTTCAAGCATGATGAAAAAAGTGCAGAAAAATGAGTTTTTGCATTAATTTTCTTAGTCAAAGGACCATAACTCAGCAACAAATTAACAGATTAGACCACAATTCAAACTTGATCTGTAATTTGTCATGAGAAAGCAGTTTACCAAATATTTAAATTAATGTAGATCTGCAAGCATGACGAAAAAGAAAGAGAGAACTGAGTTATATGCATTAATTTTCAAGTCCAAGGGCCATAACTCAGTAAAAATAACTAGATCGAAACCAAATTTGAACATAATTTGTAATTTGCCATGTTAAAACAATGTACCAAGTATCAAATGTACATCTGCAAGCATGATAAAAAATGAGTCCCCTATGTCCCCATACAAACAAATGAAAAAGCCCATGTTTTGCCATGTGAAACCCCCAAATTGATAAGAATCAAAATCTAAAATAGGAGGTGCACAGTGAGAACATGTCATAAAGATTCTGTGAAAGTTTCATTCAATTCTATTCAGTCATGTAGGAGGAGTAAAGGATAAGATATGGGAAACCCCCTTATATTGATTTTGATCAAAATCTAAAATTCCATCAAATAGTATAGGGTAAGTAATAGAAAAAAGATGAGTTCCCCTTGTCACCACATTAACAAATGACAAAGCCCTTGTTTTGCTATGTGAAACCCCCAAATTGATTCAGAATAAAATATAAATTAATGAAAACATGTAATAAAGATTCTATGAAAGTTTCATTCAATTCCATTCAGTGGTGAAGGAGTAGTAATGGAAAAGAGATGCCCCCACTCAGAATAACTAAAGGTAGGAAGGAAGGAAGGAAAGAAGGAAGGACAGACACCCTGTCACTATATACCCCCTATTTCGCAACTGGGGCATAAGAAGGGCAAAAAACTCCTGGTAATGCACAGTTATTCAGTATATAAAAAAAACAATAAATAATTTTTTATTCAACACAGTTTTTTTTCCTTTGGACCTCAATATGGATCGGTTTTTTAACTGGATCATATATCCAAAATCTAATTGCCCAGTAAGGCTCAACAAATCAAAGACTAATTTTATCAACATGAAATAAGTTTATACTCTAAGACACAGATGCTGGCAACACTACCATATCATTATTCAACTTAATTTTCATAAAAATGTGGAAAGTTTGCCTAGAAAGATTTGTGGATAAAACAAATGGGTTTAAACAAAAGTAAGGAAGACAGAAAGTATGATTCCCTGCAATTTCAGCAGCACTCCAGCTAAGAATCATACAAAATGTGATTTATGGGTGGAAAGCCTACATATTTTTATTTTTGATATTTTGTTTGAAATGCCATAGTAAACAGAAATTAACATTTGATTTTCATATAACCTTAATTATAATTTCATATATAATTATATAGAATGCAGTGTAGATTTCTAAATTAAGGGAGATAACACTGTAAATGACACTTAAATACAATAGAATCTATTGGATTTTCAAAATTGATTATCTCCTAAGAGCAGATAAATTGAAATGAATAATTACACATTTCATAGTATAGATAATATAGACCCATAAAACAACTTCATTATAAAAATAAAAATATGTAGCCTTTTTTGGGGTGTATTACATTTTACAGATTTTGCATGATTCTTACAAAGACTACTACTTAACAGGATAAAATGGGAAGTTTAGTAAATAACAGATATCAACACAAAGATAATGGAAGGATGAACAATCAAATAAAACAGATAAAAATTCTTTTGTTTTTATAATTTTGAAACCATTCTAGACAAAATGAATCACCTTTGGCAGTATGGGTAAATTGATTATCTGTTTAAGGCATACCTTAAGCTGACAGTGGATTTCAACACCAGGTATGATTTCTGATACATTACAACCATCTGGTAGTTCATTCCTCTTGGTTTCTATTTGTATTGCACTGGTTTTAGATATCACAGTCATGGCTCTGTGGAAACTGTCTGACTTAATCTTTTGATATAAATCACCATTCTCAATTAATATTGACACTGAAACAAAAAACAAATATAGAAACAAATTTATTCTACATTTCTGCATCAAACTGAACATGTTATTGTGTTTAAACTGCACTTTTCAAAACATAATTTTATTTACTTTCATTGTTACATATCAATTTCAGAGGGAAAATGTGCATAGAATCCGTCAAATGAGAAAACAATATAAACCACAAAATTCAATTTAATGTTTTTTTCACTTTTTCAAAGAATCATGATGTTCTTATTGACTGACATAATAGAAATATGATCATCATTTTACTTTGTTTAAAAATATCAATTTCAAATCACCAAATTGATGTCACCATAGGCATATTTACAAGAAATTGACAAGTATAGTAAAACCTTCAATAAAACAAAGGACTGAGATATTTGTTCGGATAAGAAAAGTGATCCGAATATACCGAATAAAAAATACTGACACTGATGTGATGGAACTTCAAAAGAAGTCTAGTTAACATAAGGGACCAGTTTACTCAAGGTTTGGTTAAGACAGGTTTCACTGTATATAAATTTGTAGAAGAACATAAAGGTTTGATTTCCATTACAGTCATATCAAGGGGAGACAATCACTAATAATGAAGTACTGTTATTTAATTTAATTTTATACTTGAAAAAATATCTAAAGGATAGTTTTAAAATGAACTATTTTTAAATAGGCATATATACCAAAATATTAAGAGGTAGATAGTGGTATTGCTGTAGTATTTTCAGAACTAACATAAGGGACCAGTTTACTCAAGGTTTGGTTAAGACAGGTTTCACTGTATATAAATTTGTAGAGGAACATAAAGGTTTGATTTCCATTACAGTCATATCAAGGGGAGACAATCACTAATAATGAAGTACTGTTATTTAATTTAATTTTATACTTGAAAAAATATCTAAAGGATAGTTTTAAAATGAACTATTTTTAATTAGGCATATATACCAAAATATTAAGAGGTAGATAGTGGTATTGCTGTAGTATTTTCAGAATGGATCAAAATAAAAGGCATAAAAAAACAAATATTTTGACATTTATATGCATACAATGTTTAAGCTAAAAAAGGATTTTAAATTATCATGTTCAGATTGTATAATGCGTTCTGTAAGAAAGGAAACCACTTCACCATTGTTTACCTTTCATATTCTTTGGTTTTATACTGAATTCATGAGAAACAGAGAGTATATTTGTGGCAATAGATTTTATTACATTGATGCTCTCCTCTAAATCCTCTCTCCTCAATGGTAGCTGCAATATAAAACAATAATACTTAGACCTTCTATTCTAAATGGTAGCTGCAATATAAAACAATAATACTTCCAATCATTTTCATTGTTATCAAAAGCATGTCTTCCCCATTCTGAACCACTTAAGATAATGCTTTGGATGGGATGCACTTATATTTACATATACATGTATTAAAAAACTAAATTGCTTTCGAGTGCACTGAAAAACTGTCCTATGCAATAAATAACATGTCTGGTATAAGGAACACATGCTTGATGACTCACAGGCATGACAAAACAATATGTCTGACCTGGAAATGAAGACAAAATTTGGTAAGCACAGGAACAAAGAGATGCATTAGTAATGATTATACACATATATAATTCTACTTTTAAATAGCCATTTGACTAAAACAATAGCAGTTTTCTAGGATTCCAATTGGGTTTTAGGGCAAGTGCAATTTTGGTGTTAAGTTGTTAATTATGTTCCACCTTTTTGCAAATAGGAAACTTGTATTTCAGTTTGGACTTGTTAAGTTCAGAAAGCAGATCTTAATTATTGGAAACCTATAATTTTAAGAAATCCTGAAACACTGAAATGTAACAAGAAGAGAACACAATGCTTAAAATGGAGTAAAATAATGCAAAGTCCTAAAGTTCAATAATTTCTCTTTGGTATCCTACAGTAACTATATTATTTCATGCATATTTATATATGAAATGTTATATATCATATTTTATCCATATCATTTGATTGGCTTTGTAAGAGTAACACTTGAATGGTTTAAACATGTAAAACCCTAAGCTGGATTACCACTTTTTGCAGTCCTCTGATAATTATTCTTCATGCACATCTACATGTGATTCCCAAGCTTTCTATAAAAATTAAGAAAATCCCTTGAGCAGTTTAAGGAGGACACCCTTAAGTTGGATTTTCTCTTTTTGTGTCCCCTAAAGGAAACTTTATTCCATCATGATCATCTACATGTAATACCAAACCTTCCCAAAGGTATCAACAAATTCCCTTGAGCAGTTTGGGAGTTAAAAGCAGACTTTGCATTGTATTAAATCTCTAAGAAAAATATCCTGATGGATAAAATATCAACCTTAACTGAACAAGACATCTACATGTACATGTAATTGAAGTTAAATAGTATATTAAAGAAATTGATGGAAATGATTTGTATTTGATAGTTTAAACATATATTTACTGCAATTATTACAGGATGAACACAATTTCCCTTTTGTAGGTGTCATGTATGACTGCAAAACAAAGCAACACATATCCAAAGGGTCGCAGTAGTTACATATTTCATTAAGCAATCTTTCAACTTACCTCCTGACATATCGGGTAAGGAGCTATACATATACTCTCAGCTCGGTCATTATTACATATATGAAGGCGTTGATATAGTTCCTCTGTTAAGAAAGGCATGAAAGGACTAGCTGCTCTCAGAAATGTGTCAACACATGTAAATAATGTGTGTTTAGTCGTTGTATTCTTTGTTTCACTGTATAATACAGGTTTGATGCATTCCTGTAAAGTATGATTGTTCAAACTAACATATGTGGAACCCAAGTATATATTGATGGGTGCATATATTTATATTTTTTTTTATTTAAGGAGACCTACAAAATTTTTTAAATCTACTAACCTAACATTTATTTTATTGTACTGCTTTGACTAAAATAATTTAAGCTAAAAAAGTGTGCACATAATGCATATAAATGCATTTTAATTATTCTCACTTTTTTGTGGGTCCTAATATCAGCTCACTCCACACTTGCACAAAGAAATCCTCAATAAAAGGAACTTTAATGGTCTTGACAGGAAGGATGACAAGTTTGAAATCTTACCCTATCCCTCTTAAAGTAATACTAGTGTAACGGGAGAGCATGATTATACTGTCTCAACCATGAATCTAACCCCACACTGTTTAGTGAGTGGCCAGTGACAGATTCAGCTAAAGATTATGTAATAGGAGAGCAAGATTTGACTCACAAAATTATTCTTCGCCACAGAGGATCAAACCCTAGACATCTCGGTGACAAGCCAGCCATAAACTGATTCAGCTAAATAATTAATCCTTGAGCCAAGTCAATTAACTGGTTATTTAAACCTCACTACCTACTACAGGTAGGCTCTCATGCCACAAATACTCACTACCTACTACAGGTAGGCTCTCATGCCACAAATACTCACTACCTACTACAGGTAGGCTCTCATGCCACAAATATATTCTTTAGCCAAAACAATGAACTGGCTGTTTAATTCTATTACCTACTACAGCTAAGGTTGCCTAACATTCCACACTAGTGACAATTTCTTTCACATACATAATATCTGATTAAACTTTTATAATAGTAATACACTAAATTTGCTATGTCCGTTCAAAGTATTTACTGAAGATGAGAACAAGTGGAAATCCTTGGATTAGAAAATTACAGGAAAACCAAAAGGACAAAACATTAAATATAAACATTTAATACAGAAGTACACATAGAAAAACCCAACATCACAAACTACACTAAATACCAAGTCACAATGTCAACAGTAGTATCATAACTTACCAAATATATATCACAAAAATCAGTCAGCCAAAATGTATGTAGTGCTTTTGTCACATGATGTAGGTCATGTGACTGAAAGTTTTTGTCACATGACTGAACCATTTGAAACAATCTGCTTAAAATCCATTGGTCAATTTCATCGACAGCATCACATGGTATGTTGGGAGGACAATAATCCTGACCAAGGTGTGACTGTACAAACTTATATGCTTGCCATATTTTATTACAGAAATGTCTATTACTTTTAACTGTTGTTATATCTGTGTTGATTTCTTTCACTGAAAAAGGTGTTTAATAACAGGATAATGAATATACTCAGCATTACATACATCACATAATTGTGTTAGAACAAATAAAAATATTGAAATATTGAAATACTGTTCAAAGTTGAATAAAAAATCTGTATACAACTTTACACCAACAGATTTCAAAAATTGTGTTGAATGACTTGCTCATTCCTATCACAAGACGGCTTCTCCGCAAATCGTTCAAATCCCATTACATCACAATGTTTACATTGCCAAATCAGTCATGATTTTGTTACCATGACAATTTTTGGTTGTTTATTATTTGACCACCTTATTTTGGGTCAAAAATTCTTTTGAAGGATACCATTCCTACCAAATTCTTGTTTACTTTCAAATTCATGAGAAATTCCATTTTTGTAAACACTGAAATTGAAAAATAAAATTATCAGCATTTTGTCAACAATCAGCACTTAGCAACAAAAATGGCAGAATTACAATGGAATTTCTTGGAATTATAATATTCCTTTTGATTAGGCATATCAAACATTAGCACTGATATTTGGTTTTTATAAACTGAGAAACACATAAAAAATAAAAAGGAAGACACCTCTGCTTCAATAATAGAACAGCTGACGAAAATTATGATTAAATCAAAAAGGGGCTTGATGTCGAGTATAAAAAGAGTGAATAACAAAAATGTGATCACAAGTCCCGAAAACGCCAAGATTTTAGGAGTGTGCTGAATTGTTTCTTAGCAAAAGTTAAATCTTCAAGAGTTCTATGAGCAATTAACTATATTTTGGTTATTCATGATTTTCTTCATAATTTATTCTAATTTTCAACATTGATAATAAATTTTGTGATGCTTTGGTGGGAGAATACCTCAGAGGGAAATTACTGAATTTATTTCATAGTAGGAATCTTGTATACAGGAAGTATTCTATAAATCACTGCTACATGTACCTATACAATAACATACAATGAATTACTTTCTTTTCCAAAGTCCATCATGGAAAGAAAGTTACAGCAACCATAAATTAAAGCATAACAAAGTACATATATCCATGATTTATTTAAGTGTGAAGGTCATATGAACTACAATCTCTATTAGGATAAAGAGGTCAATGGCAAGTAAAAATTTAAAAAAAAAGAACAAAAAAAAAGCAATTTTGAAAAACTATAGGTCAACAGCTAAATCATGGCTACAAAATAGTTAAGTATACATAATTTTTGATTGTAGAACAAAATGAGGTATTTAATTGATTTGGTATTTGTAAAATTGCAGAATAAACTAGAAAACATTGTAATGTAAACCATCTCTACGATTTGGGAAAAGCTTCCATATTCAAATTATTTTTTGTTTAATGCCTCATATTCAATAGAATTATTTACAAGTTGAGAATGAAGCATGGGATCAAATATATTCCAAACATAAGTTTGTCAAAAAAAAAAAAAACAGGAATTTGACCTCAGTCAAAGTTCAAGGACAAAGGCCCCAATCCATGATACATGACACATCATCTTTAAGTGATCTCTCACATGCAAAACATCAAAAGTCCACAACAAAACACAAAAAAAGTTACAGCCCCAATTGAATTTGTCACTGAAAAGCAGGAATTTGACCTTGGTGTCAAACTTAAGGTCATAGGACACTATCCATTGTATGTGACACATCTTTTCAGGTCATCTACCCACATGCAAAATATTAAAAGCCTACATCGAAAGACAAAAAAGTTACAGGCCAGACATCAAGGTTATAGTGGTAATCAAAAGAATGTAATCCGAGGACAAAGACCAGACATGGAAAACAGACATACACAACAAAGAACATAAAGTAACTAAAATTATACATACAAATTAACAAAAGCAAATGAGCAACTTGGACTCCACTAAAAACTGGGAGCATAGACCAGGTGCACCAGTAGGGTAAGCATCCTCTGCTTTTCTAGAAACACCTGCCGAGTTGCTCATAAAAAGTCAAGTCCAGGAAAGGAAAAGAGGAAAGGAAAACTATGACAGATTTCAATAAGCTCTGGCATAACGTATGAGTTATCGGTCATCGATTTCTAAGTGTAAGTCCAGATATGAGGCTTACCTCACAGTGTCTGTAGTATCCTTTGTCTCAAGTTCTTTGGGGTAGATGTGATGTATCAAATCCCCAAAATTAGGATTGTTCAAAGATAACATGCCTTCTATATATGAAACTGAGATTCAAGGATCTAGCTAAACGATACTCTTTCTTTCGGATCAGATCAGCTATAAAGTCATCCTCATAAGAGTGAAGGAAAAGGTCAGCAAGCAGAGGAGCACAATTTTATTATTGTAATGAATGGACGGACAGAGTGATCACTATAGGGGGACTGCCACTTTTTGTGGTGGACCCTAATCAGTAAAACCAACCTTTAAAATCCAGAGAACATAAACTATATCTAAGAGCATCAGCCCCAGCTTCAGATATCCCCATAGGAAATTCTTTTTTCTGTCCAGCTCTAGCTATTTCTATTTCATTTTCATCTAAATTACTGTTTTCCAGTTTTTTATGAAGATCCTGAAAAACACCCAAAACAAAATTTTTTTTGTTCATTTTCTGTATAATATTTGTTAGGAATAATAATGTGTGTAGTTACAAAACAAGTTTCAGTTGTCATAGAAAATTCAACATTGAAGGTGAGTCCTAAAAGTTTTGTTTCTCATTGTGTTCATCATGAGTTAAAAGTCAGTTTAACATACAATAAATCAAACCAAAATTAGTTGTACTTCTGTAGAACTAGGTGTAATAAATTCTAAAATATATGTTCTTTCAATTTCAATGAACTCCTATTTCATTAACTTAAGCCAGATAAAACAAACCATCAGAAAGACAAATACATACCATGTATAGACACTCATGAAGAACACACACGACAAAATAGTTATAGTTGATAAAAGAGAAAACATTGTATATAGAAAAATGTCACCTGAAAGAGTAGTCATTTTCATTATTTTCAAGGTAGATGAAAATTTGCAAAACAGTTAATGCAATATTCAGTTCTCAAACTTTAATAAAATATTATTATTATTATTATTTCAAATGTAGAAAATGACACACAGGATTATGTTTGTTCACAGATTTGAAAAAAATAGAACATCGTAAATAAGAATGTCTATTTTATCGTGTTTTTTTTTTTTTTCAAGAGTGCAATCCAGCATGTTGTACTACCATTTTACCTTTAAAGATATTCCATAAATAACATCTAAAGGATCTATAACATTTCCTAAAGATTTACTCATCTTCCTGCCTTGGGAGTCTCTTAATATTCCATGGAGTAACACCTGAAATATACATAGAACTGAAAAATTGTACATGTAGCATGCAAAATACATGTAAAAGTATTTCGATTACTTGCAATTAATAATATTAAAAAATAAATTATCATGATCTCCTTAAATTTGGAAAAAATAAAATTTGTATCTAAAATTTTATGTAATCAACAGAATATGTAAAAAAAGTCCTTGAGTAAAATATATAAGTAATCTAACTTGCGTTATGAAACATTCTTTATGGAAAATGCTTTTTCCACATAATTTAAAATTACTACTGATGATTTACTGACCTCTTTAAATGGAAGTTGATTAGTCAATTTCAGGCCCATCATCACCATCCTAGCAACCCAGAAAAATATGATGTCACTTCCCGTTTCTAGTAAACTGGTAGGATAATATTTTGCAAAATCTTCAGTCTGAAATACAGAAAAGCATTAGCCATGTTAACAGAATACTTCAATAAAACATAAGCACAAAATAATGTTTTCAACATTTTATTTTATCCTACTTAAAATGAATGAACACTATATCTTCATATACATGTAAATCTCACTTTAGTGCATGCAAAAGTAAAATAACAATTAAGTAAAAGTAGAATCTGGAAGAGCTAAATTTAATTGAGAAAGATTTTATTTTAGAATTAAGAAGTAGTTACTTTTCTCTGCACAACAAAGTATCCAAGGGAAACTTTTTAAATAGATCGTTTCAAACTAACAAACTTTTCAAATAGCAGATATGGGTCTTGATGTCATTAAGTCAATTAACATCTTCCACCTTAATTGACAACAATGAGAATAAAATTTATTTTAATATTTACCTGATCAGGCCAACCATGTACAGAAAATGGAAACAGTCCAGAAGAGAACCATGTATCTAACACATCTTCATCTGAAATAAAAGGAAGTCTCTAGGATGTAAAAACATAAACAGTATAAGACCAAAAAATACAAATTTACAGATGTATTCATTTTGAATAAAATATGCTATTCAAAATTAACTTTTAAAAATGTTGTGACAGAAAAAAAAACAAACAACAAAGAACAATATACTGTAAAAGTATTAATTTTTTACGGTGTACTAATTTTCGCTATTTTTGCGATGGACAATAAAGCCCGAAAAATAATATCCACTATAGTGTGTTTAAACACTATATAACGCTCATCATTTTTTGAAACCGCAAAAATTGATACCCACAAATATGTTCACTTGACAGAATTTGTGAAAACTAGCAACCGCAAAAATTAATACGTTTACAGTAATCTGATATCCATTTCAATCATGAGATCTAACATTCCAGGCAGCTGTATGGTTATGCCACAAATAAGGACTTGTTTGAATAAATATTTATTTTTTTTAGCATATTTATGGAAAGAGTCTCCAGTATTTTGATTCAGGTTTCCTAAATAAATGGACTGTTTAGGGGCACAACTTAAGTGGTTAGATTTGTAATTACATATCTTCCCTAATCTGTGTTTTAAATAAAACTACTAGTCATATGTACAAAGGAAATGTACGACCATTTTATTTCTTGTCAAATAAAGCTTAACCTAATAAGGTTTTTTATTTTTAACTATAATTTGTTTCACTACATTGATTGTTTCCTGAAATACTGTGTATACAAATTTTGATTTTTAAATTTGTAGATTTTTCAGTAGTAAGTGTTCATAAAAAATCATTCATTTGATGCAAATAATAATAATATCTACCTTGCTGTAGTTGAATATTTTCTGCTGAAGTATCAAACTGTTTGATGGCTTTATCCAAAGCCTCTGTTTCATTCCTAGCAATAATCCATTTTGGCTTCTATAGAATAAAAAGGTATATATCAAATACTTGTATGATTAAGATGAACCTTTGTAAAATGTTTCTAAAGATCCATTTGATAAATTAAAAAAAGGAAAAATACTGAAAGTATTAGGTTTGTTGCTGTTATTAATATCATCAGATCTGTAGAATAAATATGTAAGCGAGTACTTCTAAGCTGTTTATGGAAATAAACAATATTATTAAAAATTGTAAGTAAAAATGTTTCTGCTAGTTGTTTTTTTTTTCACACTATTTGTCCACTACAAAAATAGCAAAAAGGTGAATACATTGTTCTTTGTTTATGATCTTGAGCCAATCAACACCATTATTAACTGTTTAAAGATTTGGCTATAGTAACAGGAATCTTACAAAGTATAACATTAATCTAATATACCTTTCCACAGACTGTTGCCCTATATGCTGGTATCCTATGTCCCCACCATAACTGTCTAGATATACACCAATCTCTGTGGGAAAAAATTATAAAATAAGGCTTGGATAAATGATTGTTTATCAAGGAATGAAATGAGGACAGATTTATATGTCTAATTTAAAAGTTAGTTTTGGTAACATAAATTTTAATATGAGAAAGATGAAACCTTAAATGCTCCAAAAGAAACACCTAGGTTCTTTGATATGCTGCCAAAGAGGGTATAAATGGTTGTATTTACCAAGTATAAGAGAATGAAGCTGCCATAATGTTATTTTTAAGCTCCCAATTTTACCAGATTTTGATGTTTTTTCTCGCCATACTGAAACCAGTTGATAATACAACCATTTACACTCCCATTAAAAAATACAGATATAAATATTCAATAAAAGAGGAAAGGCTTGATCAAATAAAAATGATGTCATAGACACCAATTAGAATTATTTCATGACATATAAAACTATTTCTATCCACTCTATTAAAATCTTCTAAAGTTCTCATAATGATATATAATGTGAAATAAAGTCATAGCTTGGGAGCAATAAGAGCCTGATTTTAGTCTGTGTGAAAGTCATATTTTTCAGAGCTTCCTCTACGAAGTTTGGTATTTCCAAATCTTCTTTGCTAAAAAGTGTTTATTACATGGTCTTCAATAATAATTAAATTCAGATTCTAATATTTGTTTCCAATATGCTGTAAGAGTAGGCCTTTCTAGGCAGAAAGTCTGAAGTATGAACACTAAGTAATCCCAGTCTCACTAGGTAACGACAAGAAGTGTCAAGAAGCGTCATGAAGTGACAATAACTATCATGATGTGTAGAAAAAGCGAAAAGAGAGGTCTCAAAAATCCACACATATCAATGCATGAACTTTATCTTTTTTCCCTTAATAAAAAGGTTCATTAAGCGCAGAATGATGTGACTAAAGTGGTTGAATCCTGAACATTTGGAACATGTGTGGACAAAATGTTAGTTTTTGACATAGGATGGACACATCAAATGGTTTGAACACTAAATTGCACAAAATTTTAAATTAAATCAAAAACTTTCAAAATCAGACCAAAAATAAAAAATTAGATTTTTTGGGGTATGGCTCCTTTGACCCCTTATAATTTGAAAACCATAAGAGATATCTGAAATCTGATTGAAAAATACAGGCAGGGATTTTTATGAGGAATCCAAAAACAAAAATTTTAAAATCGGATCAAAAATAGAAAAGCCAGTTTTTTTAATAGATATCTGAAATATGAAATCAGACCAAAAACTAAAAAGTTGAATTTTTTTCCCCCTATTACTTGAAAACTGTCCAAAACACATAAAATCTGCTTGAAATATTTGTCTACCAGAATTCAAAAAAGAATGCAATAAAAAAATAATAATTAAAATCAGCAAAAAAACTAACAGTCTACATGGATTTTAATAAAAACACCTATTTTTACCCTAAAATGGTAAAGGCCACAAAGTCAAAATTAAATAGGAATCTTCCTTTAGTGGTAAGTAAAATAATAAAAAAATTTCAGAACAATTGATTGACCACAATGAAAGTTATCACACAGAAACAAAGTGTCCCCAGACGACAAGGACAATGAAGACGACTGCATCATTACATTATTGTTATATGAAAAAGGTGAAAACTGTAAGTATGACCCTTACCTGGCATTCTTCATGTAGTCAAACCAAATATATTCATACATAGATGGTACAAGTCTTAATTCTTTATTTTCAACCACCTACAAAATTTTGAAAAATTTAGGGTAGAAGGTCTTAAATTACGAGAGTACTATAGATAATTCTATTGACAAGTTCTTACATGACATAAAGGACTAATTATGTGAGAGTAGTTTTATGACATCTTACTATTTTTCTCAGTATTTTTTCTTATTCTTTTCCACAATTAAAAGATGCTAAATTAATTGGATATCTACTCTAAATAATTACTGGTTTTAATGAAACTAAAATCTAACATACTCTGGAAGAACTATTATTCATGGAATACCAATTTTTTTGTTTTTATGAATCCTATACCAACAAATAAATTTACCTCCACAGTATGTTCCTCGTCATATAACTCAATTATAGCACACCTTTGCTATATTTTCTACAAAAATTTGCTGGTGAAAATGATAAACAGCACAAATATTTCCTCCCTTTTTTAAAAAAATTCTGTAACATTGGTCCAATGATACGGTAGTAAGATTAAATAAAAGTAACAACTGTGGTTTTATGTCTAAATCTGTCAATAAACATATTCACAGTTGTGGATGTGATTTGTGAAAATCATGTATTTTAACATTGTTTCCTTCTGAAGTCTCCTTAAACTGAAAGATTAATGACTTGCAAGGGTTGTAAAACTACACTGTTTCACTGATGTTAAAATGACATGCAGAGCAAGAGGTCAAAAATGAATTCTTGCATTCACCATCAACAAAAGATTTAAAGTAGCCATTTAATTGATTTTCATAGCACATACTTCAATGGCTTTCTGGGCCATATCTCTACAGCTGAGGTACCACTGGTCCATCAATAGTGGCTCTATCACATCTTTAGATCGGCTTTAAGTACAAATTATATTATAGATATTTCAACAATAAAGACTGTTTACATCACTTTTACATTTGAAAAGTTTCATATAGACAATAATATAAAGCTACAAAAAACGTTCAATATCTTCCATAAAAAAGATCAATTGAGTAAAAGACTTGAATGTAGAAATTGTCACAATGTATTACTTCGGTGACTTATTTTTCAATTAAAAATAATCATGTGAGTTTACTCCATACTCAAATTATTAAGAAAGAGTATAAATATTTATAAGTGCATGTCAAACAGAAATTTCACATTAAAAAATACCCAATTCATCAATAATATTGCATCTACCAGCAATAGTGTCCATACCTGAATAATGAACTGTTTTATTTTATTTTACTCTATTATCTAAATTGGTCATGCAAAGTTACAGGTGCAAGTAGAAATATCTAGAATGTTCTACAACTTATCCATAATATTACATATATCAGACATATTTACCTGCATATAGGGATGGTCATAGAGTGACTTTCTGAATCTTTCAACAATCCTTTCTCGGCTAAAGCTTCCCCAAGTTCTCGCCTACAATCAAACCTCTTCATACCATTAAACTGACTTTTTGTATTCTCCATTATCCCTTGGTTGTTTATTACTGTATTTGATTGGAGATTGTGTCGCTGTCCTACTTCAAAATCAGTGTAGTCATGGGCAGGGGTTATCTTTACAGCACCTTAAAAATCACTTTACTTACTGAAATTGTTATTTTTTATTTTGGATATATTTTTTCCTTCATTAGTCTTGACTGCCTAGATAATAATATATGACTATCTTAACATTGTTAAGGCAAGGATAGTACATAGTATAGGTGGTATAAACTTTTTTCCATCCTTTAAGAAAAAAATTGTGTTCTTTAGACTAATAAACTTTACCATTAAATTATATTTCAAATGTGTATAAACTTATAATAAGGGAATGAAAAACTTAATTACAGAAGCTGTAAAAAGCATTTGACCACAATGCTTTGTTCACAAATTTACCTGTGCCAAATTCCATGTCCACAAAATCATCACAGATAATTGGTAATCTGTCTCCTGTGATTGGGTGTATAACACACTTTCCATGTAAATTTTTGTATCTGTTGTCATCTGGGTGGACAGCTACTGCAACATCACCGAGCATGGTCTCTAGACGTGTGGTGGATACAGTTATTTCTCCTTGACAACAAAAACAGTTCATATTTTGCACATTATGAAGTATAGTGAAATCACATTTCATAAATTTAACTGAGGCTTGTTTGTAATTTAACACTTTAGCAGAAAGTCTGAGAAAAAATCAGTTTTGTACAATTTAATAAAAAAAAATAATTTCTTTTCGCTCAAGCCATCTCTTAAACTTCTAAAGGCACTTAATAATCAATTAGTACTGCCATATCTATAAAATAAACAAATAAATGATATAAGTATCTCATCATTTCACAGAGAAATGTAAAAATTACCTATCAATTCATTGGAGTACACTGATACCTTTCTATACTGAACCCCCTTTGGACTGTTCGTTTGGTTTAGATAGCTGTTTGGTATATCCAGGTTCAAGCTAAATTTAAACTGACACAATGGGATATAAAAAAATTGTTTAGATTAGACAGGTTTTCCTGTAAAATTCAAAGTTTTAAGAAATGTCTATCATCCTCATTGATTTTCATTGAAAATTGACAGGAGAGTTGTAATTAATTAATGTACAAGTCCAATAACTACAAGACCCTATACAATTACCTCCATCTTCCACAGGGTATGTAAATGATGTCAGTACACCAAACTCTACTGGGTCTTTATATCCTGGAACTTGAAGCAAGGTCTGTCCTTCAACAGGAACATTGTCCACCTATAACATAACTATCAAGTACATACAAATACATACAGATGACAATTACAGTATGTCTTCTTTTGCATAATATCAAGCTTACGTTGCTTAGATTATTTCCAGCGTTGTATGAAATTTATAGATAAATAAGAATAGATATAGTGAAAAGCAACAAATAAACAAGGATACAACCAAAATCCAAAATAGTAAATACTTCCAAAGATCAAGATGAATCAAGTCTGACAAACTTAAATTTAGATTTAATAAGCAAATTAATACATGAATCAATTTTTTTTAAAAGAGATCATTTGTAAGTAAAATGCAACCTCAGACAAACATGGATTGAGAACTTAAGTATGGACTTTATTCGGCTTAGAAAAATTTGGTCATTACTCATCAGTTTTTGATTTTAGCATATACGTGTAGAAAACTCTTCAGTACAATATGAAGTGTGATATAAGTCCATAACAGATCAACCTAGACAATATGAACAACTTCATTCCACTACAGGATTATGGAAAACTTGTATTTCACTATATGCTATGTTTTTCATGACAGCATATTTATAGATACTTGATAAACTATATTGGCCTTAATCTTAGTTCATTACTGCAGGCCTTGAATCTACAACCTGGGAAATATGAAAAACATCAGATACTTATACTCTATGATATCATAGGAACACTATGGTAACATTATAGGAACATTCTGCTGGTAATACTGTGAAAGTACTTGAATTCATGGATACCAATTTTTGTAGATTAGGAAAGAAACACAAGTTGGTGGATTCTTGATTTTGTAGTATTGAGGTTTTCAGTATACACTTCAATGGAAATCTCCTTTTCTTTGGGAACCAATATCTGTGGTTTGGCCTACCAATGAAAACCACAAAAATTGGTACCCCACAAACAATAATACTTTCTCCGTATGGCAATATTATAGGAACATTTTGTTTTGGTGATATGGTGATATTATAGGAACACTGTGGTGGCATAATCGGATATCATAGGAGCACTATGGTGACATTATACAAACACTATGGTGATATAAGAACACTATGGTGATATAAGAACACTATGGTGACATTATACAAACACTATGGTGATATAAGAACATTATGGTGACATTATACAAACACTATGGTGATATAGGAACACTATGGTGATATCATAGGAGCACTATGGGGAAGTTATATGAACACTTTGGTCACATAGGAACACTTAGTATCTACAATACCTCAATATCAGAAATGGTTGACTGGAGTGTACAAGACCAGTTGACCAATCTCTTACTTCTGTATATCAGACCTTCCTCACATAATCTCACAAAACTCTCATTTACAGCCTTGGATAACTTCTACAACAGAGAATTTGGTTAAAATGTCAGAGGTCAACACAACAGTACAATAGAAGCTTATATTTGCAGTACATGAACATTGAAAGCAATTTTGAATATAGGCATAAATACAATCTGCATCATTTCAAATCTCAAATAGTTTAATAAATATACTCGTATTCAACTTGTTTCAATGATATGGGCATTAATGTACAAGATTTGTTGGGAGAAAACTTCATAAGTAAAAATTGTGTCCAATTTAATAAATAAAATTGTTTTAAACATATGTCTTCATAAAAAATTACAATATCCCACTATTCTAAACTCAATTACCTCATCCATAGTAAAGCAAGCCCTGTTCCAGTCTAAAGAAGAACCCATAAGTTTCATTTGTTCATAGATTTGGTCTCCTTTACTGTAATACATAAATGAGTGGAATTCTTTTTCACACATACAGGTATAAGAGTCTACCAAAATTTTAAAATGGTACTCATATAATACGGTTAACTGGACTTACCTAAGTAACATTAATAAAAAATGCAGTTAGTCAAGAGATCATTATTTGCCTACTACAGCTGAGATTTTTTGTGTTACCAAAGTCAGTATAGAATTTGATCACACCTAAGGATACAATTAACAAAATATCAATCATATATGTTCACCAAAAACTATCAACATTCAGTAATTTTAACCATAATGCTTTATAAATGCTCATAATAAACTAAGAACTTCGAATTCTTTATATGTTTTTAAAATATGACAAGCTTTTCATTCAGAATCATAATTTGTAATGCATATTTTGCTGTGACAATCTGTTCAAAATACGCTACATCTGAAAAGGTCAACAACTCTGTTTTGTTTGTTATTATCTAATTATAAATAAATATCTTTAAATGACACCTATGTTGTATGACCTATTATACTTACTCATGCTTCCATTTCCATACTTCTTCCAGGAATTTCTCTCTCCCAACATCAAATCTGGATTTATTCTGGTTCCTTTTTAATTGTTTTTCTACAATTACCTGTGTAGCAATACCAGCATGATCACAACCGGGGATCCAGACTGTTTCTATACCTTTCATTCTGTTCCTGAAATAAAAGTGCACCATAAAAAAACTGTTTCTGGAATGTGTCTTTAATCAATATCTAACAATATTGCCTACTCATATCAACCCTCTAACAAAATACCAAACCTCTCTGATGAGTACCTGTACTTGCAGCTAACAAGTATAAGAATGTTTTTTATTGACTGATTAAAGGATGCATGTAAACGTACCCATAGGATCAAAAGGTTAGAAAATAACCACCTTTCCCTTTTCCTTTGGAGCAGAGTAATATATATTATTTTAAATCCTACCATCTAACAATAGCATCCTGAATAGAGTTAGTGAGAGCATGGCCCAGGTGTAAGGTGCCTGTAACATTAGGTGGAGGTAAACAAACAACAAACTTCTCTTCTGTATTCCCTTTCCTATAATGCTGAAATTAATAAGTAGATAAACATCAATTTCTATTGATTAATCAAAGCCATCATTATAATGACTAATAATGTTGATATGATTTGTTTCCATCACTGAGAAGATATTATATATTAAGGGGTATCAAATATTCAAGGTCTGTTAAGATTTCATGACCTTGAAGAGTCTTAAATTCAGGGAGTCAACAGACTAATTAATTTAAATAATAATCTTAAATAGAAAAAAAATCAATTATATTGGGTATAAAAATTTGTTATATACCACTAAATCTATGATATTGTGTCACTCCATTACTAAAAATAGTCATATTACAGTATTTACACTCTTTGACACAAACCTGATATTCTGGTGTGAAGTAGCCCTGTTTAACCCACCAACTGTACCATGCTGCTTCTACATAGGTTGGACTATAGGCCTGGGGCAATGTCCCACTAACATCTACAACCAATAAAATGTTAATCTAAAATTATTACATTCATGGTATATTTTGATTAATTTGTATTCCTCAAACAAATACTTCCATGAAATGAAATATATCATTTATTCAAAACGTATCTGAAATAAGAAGGTCCATGACATATATATGTCTGGCCTATGATGTTTTTCCCCCCTTTTTTTGTTTTTATAAATTTCTCGTTTTGTAATGGTACCTTGATCTCAATGGTTCTATCTTGTAGGTTAACATTAACACATGTTTCTAGACAACTACTGTATTATTATTTGTATGTATGCTTACACTCTGTAAATTGTATTATGCACATATGGGTCTTCACCAATTTTTGTAACTGTGTTTGAACCAGTAAATATTTAGTATTTATATTTTTATACTAACAAATGATCATTTCTTTAAATTTTTACAAGGCCTACTATCCTTTTACTTTGTTTTAAATCAACTCTTATTTCTTTTAGCTACAGTAAAAATATCTTAGTGAAGTTATTGTACAGTCATAGATTGAAAAAAAAATGGTTACGAACCAAATACAATGTAATCAAATTTAATGTGACACCCTGTTTTGCACATGCTGCTTTTCAGCATTGCAAGAATGTGTTGAACTGAGTATTAAAATATGAACCTTTCTTACAACCAGGCTCTGTTGGTACTGTATAGTAGAGCTTATCATAGTCATCTTTAACCATTCGATTCTGTCCCTGAAAGAATTATATTTTCCAATAAAAAATGATACACAGCTGTCAGAATTTCTAAAACCCTTTTTTTTCAAAAATCTTCAATTAAAAAACTTAAAGCTGAAAAATGACTGACAAAGTTAGGCTTACAATATCATAAAGGTGCATGTTTTAGAACCCTTCAGGAGCATATCACTGCTTCAAAATACATTTTGACATTCAATGTATACATTATAGCGATCATCACGAAGCAGTGTGAGCTCTTAACGTAATTATGTGTACATTCTAAATTTCCTTTAAGGTTCCCCAATATACTAATGAAAAAAAAGTCATGTTCCAGAAGTAACAAAAAGTGACTGTCCTTACGGAGAAAATTCATCATTTCCTTCAAATTAAAAAAAATATAGGTTAAGATTACGTTTCAGTAAAAATAGATTAATCTTTTCTGATAGTTGTCATGTCTTTTCTAATTTGTTTTACTCATTTAAAGAAGTGAATGTTATGTTTATAAAAACTTTGGGAAAAACCAAGTGGATGTACGTACATGTATCTCAGCTGTTCCACTGTTGCTGTTGTCAAGAACCTAACCCTCAGAAAAAAATACAACTCCGATTATTTAACAAAATCGAAGCATAGCTTTTTTAAGATGGGAAAGGCAATCATTTTCTTGTTTGGAATTTGCAGCTGGCGTCTGAACTTTGTTTACGTCACATGATATGTGTAAAATATTCCCACCATCCGTGGAGAACTGTAATATTTCCGGTATCTGTACAGATTAATCTGACAGGCCAAAACTAAAATGGATGTTGCTAGAGATGCCCTTAAGGGATACAAAATGTAAAGCATTTGCGAAGTGCTATAAAGTTATTGACCTTTTTGAGAACGAGGGGAAAGTGGGGTATGGGGTTGGAATTTGGGGGAAAAAATGTTCAAGTTATTCATTTATTAAAAAAAAAACAGTAATTAACAAGACATATTTTCAAATAGAAATATTGATTTTGAGTGCTGGTTAAATATAAATAAAAATATTGCACTTGCGAAGCAAAAATTTTCATCCAGGTTGCCCCTCCACTCTTTGTAATGCAGTGTGGGAAACCACTGCTCACCAGCTCACCAAATATGGGTAGATGATTAATTTGGTGAGATCTCATTAGCTTACACTCGTCAGTTTGGCAACCATCATCTGATTGGCGAGTTCCAAGGAAGTTAACCAGCCAACAAGTTGGTTATTCAGTTTAACATCCCTTAACATCATACATAAAAAATATGTTCCCTACATTTTAAGAAGTTTAGCTTGAATATGTCAAGAGAATTTTGGCATGATATGCACAATTTTATTGACTTGTAAAGCATTGTTTACGATGTGCCATTTTAATTTCCGGTAAACGAGATGTGCCAAAACCTATGTGACGGTCCCGATCTCATATAAGTAGTCAAACGAAATTATCTTGGTAATTTATGATATTTTACCTCACAAATTAGTTGTTTATTGTCAAAATAGAAATGAACAATAAGCAAATGATAAACATTTTCTTGTTTCATAATGACGAATCTGTTGAAATATAATTTTATTTTTAAAATATGAGTTCAGAAATGGAGTACTCATTTTTTGTTACTGTAAAGTACATGAAAAAACTTCAATGGGAGGGAATATTCGAAAATGGAAAAGTTTTTGATAAATTTAAAAACAAATGAAAAGATAGTTGAAGAAAGAAAAAGAGAGGCAGAAGATAGTCAAATCCAAGAGAAAACATTATAGTACAGACAAAAAAAACCCAAAAAATTGGCTAGTTGAATCTCTATTTGGCTAGCAAGATCAATATTCCACTTGCCAGATTGGCAAATAGGGGAAAAAAATGGTTACCCACACTGTAGTCTGTAATGTCCATTATTATTTTTACGAGTCTCGCACAGACGGTACATGTCATATATAGTAAAGCTCAAGGTGCTCCCTGATTTAGGCAATGCCTACCCCATATTAATTTTTAATCGTATCATTTGTACCTCTTGATGCTTTACTGCACTCAGTGTTGAGCCAGAGGTGCAGAAATGTTTGCAGTTCAGCCGCAGGAACTCATCAAATTGCAATTTAGTGACATACGGAGGTTGAAAACAATTGTCTGTCGACTTGGACGAACTTCTTGGTGTAAGTGATCTGTATGACCTTAAACAAATATTTTGTAACCTGCGTCTTAACTTAAAAAGCTTGATTCCCTGTCTAGAATAACAAAATTTTATGCGGCACCAGGAGGCTGACATTTTAAATATCTTTTGTACCTTCAAAAAGGAGAGTCGAAAATCGCCCGCAACACCATTTCACTCCACATGCAAATTTATCCCCTAAAATTACTTAAGGTAACAAAGAAGGCATGTCAACTTGCAAAAAGCTAGATTGTAAAGATTTACATGGATATCTGAAGACTCTTCCCAGGCATGTCCTTGACAAGTTATATACGCACCCGGCAACATGTTTGGCAGTTTTTAGGTATGAAGAAGGAGAATATAAATGGTGGGGGAAAGGGAAGGGGATTTTGATTTTTGTCTCAATCTTTGTTTGATGGAAGGACCAAGTTTATGATGTTATGCCTATTTCATTCATTGAAATTAAGTATTTTTGTTACTCTTTTTAACTTCAAACAGGTAGGGTTAGCTATTATGTCTTTTCAGGTTTTGTTGTTAATTGGTTTGTGTTAATCAACATTTTTGGTGTACAATGTAATGCACTATTACAGGTACATTTTTGTACCTGATAAAGCTGATCTTTTTTCATCATTTCATGTACCTCCAACAATTTGAAAGCTTATTGCCTTTGTGCTTTATGGTAAAGTGTATAACAGTTTGTCATTTGTGCTGAATTAAAGTGCCATGTACATAGTAGTAATATAGTTTGGGGCTAAAGGTTAAGATTATAAACATTGGCTTTATGATGATCTAAGAAATTGAACATTAATAAAAAAACAAAACTCTCTCTTCTCATTCTAGGCAGTTGCCAGAGCTATCAAAACACTATGTGATGAGGATGTTATTTATAGATCAACATGTATCACAAGCTGTAGTTAACCTCTGGGTCAATGGAAAGCACCAAGAGTAAGAAATTTATATTTTATTTAATGAAATATTTCAGATGCTTTAGTAGATGTCATATTGGTGAATTAACAGAACTGTAAAAATCAAATTTCTGTGTCAGAATATACAAGATATATTTTTTACATTTACATGTACATGTACAATGTATAATATTTTTTTCAATATTCCATTTATGTTAACATGATATTTTTGTGAATGTATTTTGACACTGGTAATCCAATCAGGGATCAATACACTATGAAATACAAACAGTAACAATATTTAATTTTTTAATTTATGCTACAATTTTTTTTTAGTGAACAGAAATTGGCTGTAACAGCTCTGACAGATCTAAGAGTCTGGCATGAGGAAACAATGACAGGGGGTTTACAGGGATGGGCTCTGAACCAAACATTTAGAAGGAATATGAAGATTGCTCTTCTAGGAGGGTGAGTATCTATGTCATAAACATTATACATAGATGTGTTCAAAAGCCAAACAGGCAATGGTGCCAATGAAATAAATTTGTAAAACTTATTATATGATGTTGTCATTCACTGTGAACAGGCTTGTTCTGTATGTTACATTTGATGGGTGTTTTTGTCATTACATTCTTCTGCTTGTTGTTTTTTTTTTTTTTGTTCTCCTTTCCTTCTTATGATGATCTTTTTTATGAAATACATGTGTACATATTTTATAATATATTTCTTCAGCATAGTGCCTAGTGGAGTATCCATGTTGTGTGGACACATTTTCTTGTTTGTAAATCTTTGCTGAATGTACTTTTCTGATAAATTAACATTTTCTGTTGTTGTCCTTTGGCTAATATCTGGTAATTTATAGTTTTCTTGTAGTTTTCTTATGAAATATTAACATATATCAGTTCTGCATTGCTGTAACTTTATCTAGATTTTTTTTTTAATTTATAAAACATACATGTATTTTCAGTGGTAATCCCTGGACATCTTCAGAACAGCTTCCACCAGACAAACATTCTAAGGATGTTCCCTTTCTAAATAAATATGCATTGGAAAGATGGGAGGTAAAGTTCATTATATTGTAAATAATTCTGTAAGTGTTAGTGTTTATTTTAAAATTGCCCTGACATATTTTACATTATATTTGTATGTGTTACTATTTTTTTCAGTTTGTGCATTTTATTTTACAATGTGTATTAAATTGTCACTGTGTGATACATTTCATGTAACATTGTTTCAACATTACAATGTGTCTTGTACACAATAGACGACTTTCACATTGACTTCTGTTCCAGAAAAGTTCTTCAATTATAACAAGGTAAACTGGGGTCAACAAGCGTAAGATTGGTTGACATTGCATTGGGAGCCAAGGGAGCAGAAATTTGATTCGAATATTACACAGAATTTTAAATGATACTTATATTATGTAGAAGCATTTCAGATTGTTTTTCAAGTTTGGAGACATATTTCCACAGAACTATCACTTTTTTTTGCAAATCCAATATCCTTTCTTTGTCTAGTATAAAACCATAAACCCGTTTCCACCAGGCTCGGCATAAATGGCAAAGGTGAAAGTCGTCTATTTAACTGTAGGTATTACATGTATGATACATGTATTTTACAGTGTGTGTTACATTTCATGGTTGGATCAACAGAGGGAACTGAAGGTGTTAGTAGAGATATTATTGATGTCTTGACACATTCTGGACTGATGAAAGGGTAAGTATGAATGTGGGTTTATTTGTATTGTCAATATAAAGAAATAGCATCACAAAAAGTAAAGACATGGGAAGACAACAGGACACTTAAGGGATGTACAAGGTATAACAAATTGTACAGCAGTGCAAAAAATCTATAGTTACTCATTTAAATAGGGTAATTTCCCTATTTGTCTATCATGCCAGATCTATACTTTTTATGTCATGTATTTGTGTTGATGCATATAATGGGATGTTATTTAAGGAACAGTCTTATTTAGTAGTGCTTCAAATCAGAATCAGTCAGACATAAATATCATTTTGAGTATAATGATGAGCTAAAAGGGGATGGGCATATTATGCACTCATTACAGAGTTCTTTATTATGTAAGTCACTGAGCCTTATCTTGAAAAAAACCTGTGTAATGATTGCAATTTCTAGAAAAGCATACCAGTTTAGAGACAAAACTCTGCATACTGGAGACATTGGAATGTTATTACATTAAGACAGTTGACAATTGGGAACCTGTTTAACATTTCACTTGCAGATTATTATTGATATATATATTTTACAGGGATGGTTTAGAGCTACCTTCCATTACACCTACTGGTTTCCAGTTTTTACTGATGGATACTGGATCACAAGTCTGGTACTTCATCTTAAAATATTTAGATTCAGTGGAGGTAATATCAATTTTTTCCCACAGTAATGTTTTAGAGGGGCCTGATAATGGTCGTGTCCATTTACTCATGCCTCTATTGCAGTTATTGGTAGATGTTACTCTTCTGAGACTTTTGATTTTGAAATTTTTGTAGGATTGTAAGCCTCTACATGTACTTAAACCGATCACATTAAAATTTTGATTTGATACATGTACGGCAGTTGTGGGGTTTTAATGATTTTGTGGATCTTGTTCAACAAGATAAAAAAAAATTGAAAGTTAGTATAATTGTTCCTTTTGGTATCCTGTACAAAATGATTAGAATCTGTTTAGCCATATTGGAGTTATTGCTATTTTTAATGTTATTACTTTCAAACATTTTCTACTCAGAAACTAGTGGAAAGAATCCAATGAAAGGTGATATGATTGTTCTTTAGGTATAAGCTTTAGGAATTTTATCCCCCCACCCCTCCCCCCCCCCCCCAAAAAAAAAAAGAAAACAAAAAAAATATGGCCACTTTTACAAAAATTCGAATGTGGCTTATAAAGTCAGGTGAGAGATTCAGGCTTATTAGTGCCCATAGTTTGTATTATACTGTAAATTTACTTTTTTTCTATGTTTGGTAGAAGTAGTGACATTTATATTATATGTTGATTTTAATTATGTACTGTATTGTATATCAAATGGGGCTTTGACATTTTATGGATATACAAACATGTATGTCTATATTGTTTAAATTGAAATAAAATTAAAAAAAGTGTATACAGTCTACATACACTAATTAGGTTTTAAAATAGAATCATGTTGATACGCTTAAAAGCAACAGTATTAACTTTAAATGTATAAAACTGAGATAGTATTACATTATTGTATCATTATTTTGATACATGTATACTCTTATTTTCATATATTTCATTTTTTTAATTTAAATAGTGTGCATTTACAGGTGTATTTGATTTACGTTTTTATTTTAGCAAAGAGGAATGGATCTTATTGAATGTTTATCCTTTCTTTTCCAACTCAGCTTCTCAACATTGGGCAAGGTGAGTGGTTATATAACAGTACCTCTTCTGGAAGAAAACATTTGCTCAGTTATCCAATTTTTAGCTCACATGGCCTTTGGCTATCATTTGGTGTCCTTCCTTGTCATCATCCTCCGTCATTAACAATTTTCAAAACTCACCTCTTCTGACACTACTTGACCATTTAGAATCAAACTTGGTATGAATGTTTCTTGGGGTATCCTGCATAGAAAGAATTTGGGAATCTTTTATCCTTAGGAAGACATGACTGTCATTACTAAAAATAGAACTAAGGGGTCAGACAGAAGATTTTCACATATATTCCTATATATCTGCTTCACTGTTAAGTTAAGTCTAATTGTGACCAGGTTTAAGTATTCAGCATGATGAGATCGATCTCTGGTTAAATTTTCATTTCAATCTGAAAAGTCATGTAGGAGTTATTGGCCTTTTTCCGCGTTTTATCCCTATTTTAAAATTTGTTTCTTTGGAATATCTTCTCCTCTAAAACAACCAGACCAATTAGAACAAAATTTGGTATGGATATACCTTAGGGTCTTAAAGATATAATATGAGAGAGTATTGATCCATTGAAAAACATAGCTACTGTTACTATGAAATATTAACATAGGACAAACAATCATCTGTATTATTTTTTCTGTGCTAGTAAAACTTGTATGAATTATTTTTGTTAGGATTACTCCACTGAGGGTATGTCAGATAATCAACTTAGACTCTTGCAACATCTCAGGGAGTTTGGTCTTGTTTATCAGAGAAAGGTAAGTCTCTCAATGAGGTATTTTTTCTTTCATAAAAGAATCCGTACAATTTTTCATAGGGAACGCTGAAACCTCTGGGAAGAACAGTAGGCGTGCATTGTTAAATGTCAGCTTCATCTTTTTTTTTATAGAACCTCTGAATGTTATAACTACTTTTTGATTACTCAGATTGTGTGACCCATTCCTGCATATGTTACCTGTGGATTATTGACCTGCACATGTTACCTGTGCATTATTGAGTTTTTCAGTAACTACATAGTATTGTTTCATTACAGAGAAAATCAAACAGATATTACCCAACGCAGCTTGCCATTAATCTAGCCTCAGGACTATCAGGATTTACCTCAGAGGGAGAAAATTCAGGGTACTTAGTGGTGGAGACTAACTACAGAGTATATGCCTACACAGGTACTCTAAAAATTATGTCCTACAATATTTGTGTCTGGACTTACCAAAATTTTTTCATATTTTAACAAGCAAGTCAAGGTTTTCCTAATGTCATTGGTCTTAAAAATTATGACCCAATCTAAATAATAAAATATGTAATTACACCTAATAAAGGGTATAATGTTTTTGACATATCAGTCTGTCTGTCCGTCAGTCCAACATAAGTTTTTTGCACTTTATTTTTAAACCCCTACAGATATTGGGCTAATTTATTGTATATGAGTTTACCACCATGATTTATAGATCAAGTTTGCGTTATATTCCACTCCCATGATTGATATTGAGCTTAATCTTGCATGGAAATAAAACATTTATCCTTCAAATTTGTCTGGGAGTTATAACCCTTTTTTCAAGTACTTTTTATTTGAGGGTCCAATATGTGGGTGAGTGGAGTAAGTGAGCATGCTCACTAAGGTTCTTAAGTATTTACCATACGGTTGCAGACAATAAAAAATTGTTATTACTGGTGTTAATTATTGACTTTGACTATTAAAAACAATTGAACTGCATCAGAAACTTTTCAAGTCATATAAATGAGACCACCCATAGTAATTGTTCATTTTTAGCTCACCAGGCCAAAGGCCAAGTGAGCTTACACCATCACTTGGCATCCGTCATTGTGGTGGACACATTTTTGAAACTATTAAACAGACAGATGTTAACTTGGCATGATTGTTCCTTAGAGTATTGTGCACAGAATGACTGTAGGGATTTTTGTTCCATGAAAAAACACGGACCCTGTTACTAAAAATAGAACATACGGGTCAGAAGGCAGTTTTTTGCAGATAGTTCAAAAGTTGTCGCTTAAGCAAAATTCTGGCAGTGTAATATTGTTTAACATTATGAGACGAACCGATGCTGAAATTTTCAAATCAATTCGCCATTTGATGTAGGAGTTACAGCCCCTGAAACAGTATTTTTTTTGCATTTTTCACATGTGCAAATTTGAAAATCTTCTTCTCTAAAATAATTGTACAGAATTCAATGAAAGTTGGCATTTTTAGGGTATCCCACACAAAATGACCGTTGGGATTTTAATCTGTGAAAAAACATGGCCGCCGTTACTAAAAATTGGACATAGGGGTCAGTAGGCAGTTTTAAACTTAAAATTCGTTGCCTTTAGCAGAATTTTTGCATGGTAATATTGTTCAGCATCATGAGATTGACCAATGCCGAATTTTTCAAAACGATTCATCTACTGATGTAGGATTTACGGCTCCTGATACAATTCTTAATTTTTTTTTATTTCCTCATGTACAACTTTGTTGAAAATCTTCTTTTCTAAAACCATGTAAGATCATTTAATAAAAATAAGCATATTGGTTTTTTAGCATTTTATGCTCGAAGTGACTTGTGATTTTTAATTCGTGCATAGATATGGCTGCCTGTACTAAAAACTGAACATAGGGTTCGGAAGACAGTTTTTTGAAAATAATTCAGAAATTGTTGCCTTTAGCAAACTCATGGTTCAGGTAATAAAAATGCTATTAAAAACATTTCCTGCATTTGACAATTCAGGTAATTTTAGCTTAGCTTGTCTCATTCCTCAAATTTTATCGAATAAGCAAATGGTTAACCAGGTGAGCGATTCGGGCTCTCTTGAGCCTCTAGTTAAAGTTGTCAGTGACATCATTATCTTACAAATATTTTTGTCCAATGTCTGTGCTTTCTATCATTCATTAATGTCTGCTTTTAAAATAATGCTTAAAAAAGATCATGTAAGTTTCATTTGATAATATTTTTTTTGGACAGATTCACCATTACAAGTAGCACTACTTGCTTTGTTCTGTGAAATGCTTTACAGGTAATACTTACATTTTTATCACATTACAGTAAAAAAATATCATAGATTGCAGGCGTTGTCATTGTCATAAGTGATGGTTAGCTTGCTGGACTTAAGCAGTGAGGCGGGTGATGCCATAAGGAAATAATGAGTTCCTATCTCATAGATTGCAGGGTTGTGATTTTTCAAAGATTAATGGATTTCCATCTCTACAAATCTTTATTTTACTTTTATATTTTGTTTGTTGTACTTTCTATTAACTTCTTTGGCTTCCCTTTTGAGACTATTATAGGCCAGTATTAGTTCGTTCTTCAAGCACTTATCCTTATACACACATTAGTAAAAAACCTGAAGTCCATAAATATAAGAGGAAATTTGTACAAAAATTTGAAGTTTGGTGGATTTTAATGACAATATTTCTTTTTGATATTTTTACAAATATGATTAAATAATAACCACGCTTCATAGTTAAAAGTTAAATAAATGTCTTTTCAGATTTCCCACAATGTCAGTAGGAAACCTAACAAGAACTAGTGTAAGAGATGCCCTAGCTAGGGGTATCACTGCTGAACAGGTAAGATGTCCTGGCTAGGGGTATCACTTCTGAACAGGTAAGATGTCCTGGCTAGGGGTATCACTGCTGAACAGGTAAGATGTCCTGGCTATGGGTATCACTGCTGAACGGGTAAGATGTCCTGACTAGGAGTAATACTGCTGAATAGGTAAGATGTCCTGGTAAGGGGTATTACTGCTGAACAGGTAGATGTCCTGGCAAGGGTATCACTGCTGATCAGGTAAGATGTCCTGACTAGGGGTATCCCTGCTGAACAGGTAAGATGTCCTGGCTAGGGGGTATCACTGCTGAACAGGTAAGATGTCCTGACTAGGGGTATCACTGCTGAACAGGAAGATGTCCTGGCTAGGGGTATCACTGCTGAACAGGTAAGATGTCCTGACTAGGAGTATCACTGCTGAATAGGTAAGATGTCCTGGTAAGGGGTATTACTGCTGAACAGGTAGATGTCCTGGCAAGGGTATCACTGCTGATCAGGTAAGATGTCCTGACTAGGGGTATCCCTGCTGAACAGGTAAGATGTCCTGGCTAGGGGGTATCACTGCTGAACAGGTAAGATGTCCTGACTAGGGGTATCACTGCTGAACAGGAAGATGTCCTGGCTAGGGGTATCACTGCTGAACAGGTAAGATGTCCTGACTAGGAGTATCACTGCTGAATAGGTAAGATGTCCTGGTAAGGGGTATTACTGCTGAACAGGTAGATGTCCTGGCTAGGGGTATCACTGCTGATCAGGTAAGATGTCCTGACTAGGGGTATCACTGCTGAATAGGTAAGATGCCCTAGCTAGGGGGTATCACTGCTGAACAGGTAAGCTGTCCTGACTAAGGGTAACACTGCTGAACAGGTAAGATGTCCTGACTAGGAGTATCACTGCTGAATAGGTAAGATGTCCTGACTAGGGGTATCACTGCTGAATAGGTAAGATGCCCTAGCTAGGGGGTATCACTGCTGAACAGGTAAGCTGTCCTGACTAGAGGTATCACTGCTGAACAGGTAAGATGTCCTGACTAGAGGTATCCCTGCTGAACAGGTAAGATGTCCTGGCTAGGGGTATCACGTCTGTACAGTTAAGGTGTCCTGGCTAGGGGTATCACATCTGTACAGGTAAGATGTCCTGGCCAGGGTATCACTGCTGAACAGGTAAGATGTCCTGGCCAGGGTATCACCGTTGTACAGGTAAGATGTACTTGTTTTTTTTAGACTTTCCTTTTGATTACTGCCTAGATTTTATTAGTTTGGTAATTTTGTTATTACCCTTCATATAAAACATTACAATATTTTGGCAATATAACTCAGTATTGAATTTGTTTTGTTTACCTCATCCTATTTCTTTATATTTTCAGATAGTTAACTTCCTCAGAACACATGCCCATCCAATGATGTTAAAAAATGTAAGTATTTGGCCTAGCTGAACATAAAGTTTTCTGTGGGGACATTTTTTATGTTATCTTCAATATGTTTAATGATTTGTTAATTAACTTAAAGACTCATAGAGCTGTCTAACATCAGTGTGTATATATTGAAAATCTTGTAAGTTCTTATATTCACTATCTTACAGGAGGTATATAGTTATTATGATGTCCGTCTCTTCATCATTTGGTCCCACAACAACTTTTTGTTAAAGTTTTTCAAAATACTTATCACAGCCTCTTGACAGAAGCTTTATATAGGTATGCTATTAAAATTGTGGGATTTGAAAGCAGACTGGACAACAGCAACTTTATGTTTGACAACTTTGTTATATTTATACCATATGATTACTGGGATGGGGCACTTTAGGGGTAACCTTGAGTGGTAACCTTCAGTGAGTTTTTATCACAGTTTTTAGTTTTTATCACATGCCATAATACAGTGAGAAACCTATATATAACCATGCTAGGTTCATGTGGATGAAGGAGTGACAATCCATGCGATATGGGAAAAATATAAATATCAAAATTTGTTTAAAATATGGTTCATTTACAGGCTGAAATGCATGGCAGTTACTAATGCATAACTTTAGTGTACCACAAACATTCAGAAAACCCTTATTTTTTTACTTAACATACAGTGAATGTGGACATTCCACAAGTTCAAATGTAGAATCAAATTCATTTGCTATACAATTAAAGGGTTATTGCAAGACTATTAGGAAGTATTATACCGTATATTTAAAGCAATCATGTACTAAAATGAAAAATTTCTGTGATAGCTTGAAAATTGTAGATTGTTCAATTTATGATCTAGCCTTGCAGAACTTTCATTCTTAAGTTGTTAATGTACCTTTAATTTGTCTCTTTCATAAAATGGCCATTTACTTACAGAACCCAGTATTACCCCCTACGATATCTGATCAGGTCAGACTCTGGGAATTAGAGAGGAACAGATTTAAGTTTACTGATGGGGTATTATATAGTCAGTTCCTGTCTCAAGCCGATTTTGAACTTCTTAGAAATTATGCTAAGGTAATTATCTTCTATTCATCTGCCAATGTTGTTTATATATTACTGTTTTTTTTTCTTTCCCAGCTGAGATTAGATCTTGTTATCCAGTCAGTTTTAACTTAATTATAGCAGCACTTTGTCCTTGCTTTGAATAACTTTAATTCAGTAAAATCTATGTTCACTAAGCTCCTTCTGATTGAAGATTTGATCAATTTTTGCTGGTGTTTAGTTTACACTGGTTACAAATGTATTAACATTACAGGACCAGTTGAAATCTGGTTTACATAGGTTACATATGTATTAACATTACAGGACCAGTTGAAATCTGGTTTACATAGGATATAAATGTATTAACATTACAGGACCAGTTGAAATCTGGTTACATATGTATTAACATGACAGGACCAATTGAAATCTGGTTTAGATAGGTCACCAATTTATTCAGTGTTTTGGCCTTATAGATTTTGGGTTTTTTATATGTATCTTTTCTACAATTCCTCTGGTATTGTATATTGCATTACTTTGGAACATGGAACTTCATACACATATGGATCTTGTAATGGATTACTGTGAAATTACTTATAATCGTGGGTATTAATTTCGTGATTTAGGGAAAAACACAAGTTGGTGGATTCTTGAATTTGTGTTTTTGATGATCCTGTTATACAGTTTAAAGTAAATAATCCTTTTCATTGGAAATCAAATTTCTTGGTATACCTTACCTTGGTATAACTTACCTTGGTATACCTTACCTTGGTATAACTTACCTTGGTATACCTTACCTTGGTATACCTTACCTTGAAAAATCCAAGAATATTGGTACTCCATGAACAATATTACTTTCACAGTATTAAAATTGAAATTCATATCAGATCATTTGATTTTAAAGATTGGGATGAAGAATTGATTTTTTTTAATTTCTGAGTTCCACTTAGATCATTTCATAATTGTTTAACATTTTACTTTATATTTTAGGATCTTGGTGTACTAGTTTGGGATAGTCCAGAAAAACGTGTAATGGTTGTAACCAGATATGGGCATGATGATGTTAAAAAGTTTTGGAAAAGAAATAAAAATGCAAACAGCTGATAACTCTTGAAATAGGAAATATTTTAAGTCCAGGCACAGGTTTGAAATAAAACGCTATACAGTTTCTAGTGAAAATCTCAGAAGTTCTGCCATTGGTTAAAAAGCATTTAAACCAAGTGCACAATGATGATTGAGGATCTCTGGAGCCTTTATATTTTAACCATAATGCATCAGTGTACCTGATATTTGTGATCTGAGGCAATGAATTGTATGTTGCCTTAAAAGCAGAAATTACAAATTGGGATATTTTTTTTGCTGATCATGTTATTTGAAGAATAACTAATTGTAATATTTAAGAAAACTGACAATTTTTAGTTGGTTTTTATCAAAGATAGAGTCAAATAAATTTATTTGACTTGACTTGATTGAAGAAAAATGTTTATTTTGAGTAAATTCTTTCTCAAATTTCCACATTCAAGCCGTCAAAGCTAATTAGTATATGCCATTGAAAAATATATTGAGATGTATTATTTAAGTTTATTGCCACACCATTCTGCTATCAAATCAGGGTTGGGAGTATGGGGAATTTAATTCAACCAAACCCATGCAGTAGTTGGGAAGGAAATTTTGCAAAGGGACTATTTTCAGGATTACTCAAAGATGTTCACAATCTGAAGTCATTTGAGTCATTTATAAAGAAACTATATACTGTTCTTTTAGATGAAGGAACCATATCCAACTAGAAAGGCAAATGGTTCATAGCCCCTTGCCTTCCCAATCCTTGTCATGATTTACTACTGAATGTTAGCATTTGATATTTACTATAAATGTTGCATCTTGAAGTTATTTTCTATAAAGGCATAGAATAGCAGACATTGACGTTAAATAATAATATAGTTGACTTAATAGAAAATAGATCTTTTTGTTATTGTTTTTTGTCAGTATATAATCATTTGTATAAATGATTTTACTTTGTGCAATTTATATACATGTTGAAATAATGTCATTTTTTTGTAGAATAAATACTGACAACATATACTTGTGGATTTTTTTCATTCAAATTTGTTTGGTTTGGTGTTTCCATCAGGAATGCCATTACAATATGAAGAAGAAAAGCATATAATGATATTACTCCTTTAATTTATTTTCATTGTCATCCTGCATCAATCATATTTTAACATTTTGCTTACATTTGTACCTTGAAAACTTTGTTTTTGAGCCTACCTCATCATTATACTGACTTCTGGTCATTATTTTGGATATTGCATTCAAACCAGTTTGTGTTCAAGGTCAAGCTGTAGAAAAACTTTCAATACCGTTTGTCAACAAAGTTATAGATGCATTTGTTTTGGCTAACAACTTTCCACCTTATTTCTAAGGCATATCCATACTGATTATATCATATTCCTATATATATATATACTTCACTTACTGTATCCAAAATTTTCAACTATAAAAGGGTATTGCAGTACCTCGAGATTGAGGACTTCAAGGCTAAAAATTACCTGATCATTCTTGCAAAAACTCTCCATTCAAATATGGTCCTTCCGTTCACTTTATTACGGGAAATTTTAACATTTTAACATTTTAACGAATATCCCCATAAGGTCCTAAGTACCATGACCCATGTTCCATATATTGGAATTAATACTAGAATCTTATGGATGCTGTGGAGGACTATGCAAGAAAATTAATTAAACGAAAATAGGAAGAGTGTCAATGCTGCATGAGTTTTTTTAAGATCCCGATGTATTCAAAAAATTGTAAACATGACACAACAAATACAAATACTAGGATGTTGTCGCTTCAGAACACAAAGCCCTAAACAACATGATTGCAAGACACATTACATTATTGTCGAAGGTAGACGCAGAAAATAAAAGCACTAAATAGCAGTATATGACCAATACTGCTACGACTCTCTAAAAAAGAGATAGTAGAAAAACATAAATCTGTTCTGTCCTCTTTCTGTCTCTCTACTAAAGACGATGCTTGTGTTCTACCGTTCATGTACTGGATTTCAAAACGCCACTAGCATCCATACCAACAACGCTTCATAGCTTCATAGCTGGATCTCCAAAATCCTCTTTCGATACTTTTAACTTTCAAATTCAGAGATGTCTAAGAGGGTCTTCAGTCTTGCCATGGCAACTGTTAAGTAAGTAAGTAAAGTATTCTTTTTTAAAGTCGGGGATGTTAGACTTGTTACTCCTGCTGTGGTATCAATGTGAATGTGGATTCAGGAAAAAAATATAGACCTTCGTTGTTACTTCAGAAAAGACGGTACACCCAGATACAGATACGAAGTACTTGTTAGATTCTTCAAACTCAGTAAAAAGCGATTCTAAGAGTAATCAAGGGAACCAAGGTTATAGCGGTAATCAAAAGAATGTAATCCAGGGACAAAGACCAGACATGGAAAACACACATACACAACAAAGACCATAAAGTAACTAAAATCATACATACAAAGTAACAAAAGTAATTGAGCAACTCAGACTCCACTAAAAACTGGGAGCATGGACCAGGTGCACCGGTAGGGTAAGCGTTCTCTGCCTTTCTAGTTGTGATATGAACACCCCATACGCAGGTGCTGAAGGGATGTTGCCACAGATGAAAGGAAAGTTGGCAATTCTGAATGAAAAGTCATCACGTTTGTCGTAAAGTTTGGTCAATAGTTTTCCTTTACCATCGATTTCTAAGTGTAGGTCAAGATATGAGGCTGACTTTACAGTGTCTGTAGTATCCTTTATCTCAAGTTTTTCACGGTAGATGTGATGTATCAAATCCCCGACATTAGGATTGTTTAAAGGTAATGCGTCATCTACATAGCGATTAAAGGATCTAGCCAAACGATATTCTTTCTTTCTGATCAGATCAGCTATAAAGTCAGCCTCATAAGAGTGAAGGAATAGGTCAGCAAGTAAAGGAGCAATTTGTTCCCATTGGAATGCCGACCGTTTGTTGAAAAACACGTCCACCACACTGGACAAATATGTTGTGGATTAAAAATTCCAGCATTTTGTAAACATCTTTCTATATATATTTGGAGGATTGATTTGGAATTATTCCTAACAAAGTATGAGGAATCTATACCTAGAACTATATATTTGTATCTAGATGTACCATCTTTTTTTTGAAAAACAACGATGTATAATGTTTTTAAGTCGGGATTTTAACTGAGTATGGGGAATAGAAGTATATAGTGTTGAAAAATCATAGGTTTTAATGCTAGTATATTCAGATAATAGTCTTGAACTGATTGTCTCCAAAAGATCTTTCGAATTAATTAATACCACTACGGGAGTAACAAGTTTTGTGGTAGGACTTCAGACCCTCTTTGACAGTTGTGAGTATAGAAGTTAAAAGTTTTGAAAGAGGTTTGGTGGTACATTTTGCAGATCCATCTATGAAAGGTTGTTTGTATGGATTCTTGTGGAGTTTAGGAATCCAGTATATAGACCGTAAATCACAATCATTGTCCTTGGTAGAGACACCAAAAGAGGATAGCACAGATTTATGGTTTTCCACCATCTCTTCTTTGGAGAGTGTGGTAGCAGTATAGGTCTTATCACTGCTATTATTTTCTACGTCTACCTCTGATAATACACAGTAGATGTAAAACGTTTTACAGACAAAAACAATTTTGGACTTTGTCTGCTTGTACGACAACACATTTGTCATGTATAGTAGATACTGTTTTTGCTACATCGGGGTCTTTGGTAGCATTGGCACTCATTGACCTACTTAAAACTCATTCGTTTCAAAATTAAAGACCTCACGGTCTTTAACCACTCTGACAGAGAATCAATGTCTTCTTGTTCTCGTTTTATCCATTTTCTTGCATAGTCTTCGACGGCAGCCATAAGAACTTTAAACTTATAATTCCAATTTATGCAGCGCGGTTCACGTACTTGGGACGTTTAGAAAGGATATTACGCAGAGATTCGATAATGGACAAATCTCCCATAACGACGTGACCGGAAGGACCATATTTGAATGGAGAGTTTTTGCAAGAGCAGTCAGGGGGTTTAGCATTGAAGTTCTCCATCTCGAGGTTCTGCAATAGCCTTTCATAATTGAAAACTTTGGATGCAATGGATGAAGTATAGGATTATGAAGTAATTGGTATGAATTTGTCTTTGAAATATGGGGGAGATTTTGTTGGTACCGTTTTTGTGATGGAGGATATTAGCCACATTAATTGCATCTATACCTTTGTTCACAAACGGTAGTGGAAGAAATTTCACACAAACTGGTTTAAAGAGTCTATGGAAACCAATATCTAAAATGATGGCAACAAGTCTGTATAATGATGAGGTAGGGTCAGAAACAGGAGTGTCAAGACTTGTTTTGTAAAGGGAGTGTAGGAGAGTGAGAGGTATAGAATAGAGTTTGGTTCTAATGTGATGAAGTCCAAGAGGTTTTTGTATGAAAGGAAGGAGACCATCTATTGAGACATTGTAATTTAGGTGACGTATAACGGCGATGGCCATGACTCCTTATACATCTTGGAGTCAAATTCATCACATTTATGCTGTTGTTATATTGGCTTGAATGGTTCCCTATACTTTTTATGTTGTCATTGCATCCGTAAGGTATTGCAGTACCTAGTCTGCGTATCCAGCACTCCTCTCCTTCCCTACGATAGTTTTTACTTAGAACGGGACTGTTCGTAGGATGGTAAATTTTTTTCTAAAATACGACCTTTCATAAAGAGGATTGAATGGTCTTGTTGATTAAAATGTTGATAAACTGCCGGGACTTTGGTGGTATTTATTCCCGAAAGATGACCGCACATTCTTTTGTTTAATCATTCTTGTGCTTCACCCACATACATTAGACCGCATAATTTGCATTATAATCCATATATTAAGTTTGTTTATTTGCAACTTAAGTCATCGTGACTTCTTGTACGGATGAAGGTTTTGTATCTAAGGGAACTAGAGAAGTAAGAGTCGGTTATAAGAATGTCGCATATTTTGCAATCTTTAATAACACATTTTGATGTAGTACAATGTGGTTCGTCATCGTTGCAGTCAAATATGTCATTTAAAGTGATGGAACATGGTTTGATTATTTTGAAATACATATTCAGAATTTTTGTACTGGAATAGATGGTCTGCAGACTGAACGTGTGATTTGGTACTTTTTGTTGGAATGGTCCGGGCACTATCCATACCAGATGAGAGCGTGCTAAGATTTTCATCTGCGGACACCACAGTCTTACAAGACAACGGTGTGTCCGATCTGATGTCAGATTCGGACCTTTTTATACTGGGCGACGTCCGAGCCAGTTTTTTTTTTACATTACTCTTGTTAAAACCATAAAATTATATTACTGAGTTGATGATATCCTCGTGGACAAAATCCACCAGCAGCGGTATCGACCCAGTGGTGTGAAAGAGTAATCAAATGAACCAAGGTTATAGCGGTAATCAAAAGAATGTAATCCAGGGATGAAGACCAGACATGGAAAACAGACATACACAACAAAGAATATAAAGTAACTAAAATCATATATACAAAGTAACAAAAACAAATGAGCAATTCGGACTCCACTAAAAACTGGGAGCATGGACCAGGTGCACCGGTAGGGTAAGCGTCCTCTGCTTTTCTAGAAACATCCCCGAGTTGCTCATAAAAAGTCAAGTCCAAGGTAGACGAAAGAGGAAGGAAAACTATGACACATTGAACAAATCAGTTTTCATGGCGCAGATGGATACACCGTAACGATCCACGAGTTCATGATGACGACCATAAAACTTCTGTAGGGATTACTTCAATCTTGTAGGAACATAACCCTGCCCCAGATGCCTATTTGTTAGAATTCTAGCGCGATACAAAAAGTTTGCGTAGTTTCGGCAAGCTTGTGCATAACGTACGAGTTGTGATATGAAAACTCCATACGCAGGTGCTGGCGGGATGTTGCCACAGATGAAAGGAAAGTTGACAATTTTGAATGAAAAGTCATCACGTTTGTCGTAAAGTTTGGTCAATAGTTTTCCGTTACCATCGATTTCTAAGTGTAGGTCAAGATATGAAAAAGATGAAAAAATCGAGGTCAAGATATGAGGCTGACCTCACAGTGTCTGTAGTATCCTTTATCTCAATTTTCTTTGGGGTAGATGCGATGTATGAAATCCCCAAAACTAGGACTGTTTAAAGATAATACGTCATCTATATAGTAAATCTGAGATTAAAGGGTCTAGCTAAATGATATTCTTTCTTTCGTATCAGATCAGCTATAAAGTCAGCCTTATAAGGGTGAAGGAATAGGTCAGCAAGTAGAGGAGCACGATGTATTTAACCGTTACTATATAGTACAAAGCAATAAAAAGAACAGAATAAAACAACAAAAACCCTGATTATTCACATAATTAAAATCTGAGAAAGTTAAACCAAAATAAATGGATTATAATTTAAAAGCTTTACGTAATTCCAAAGGGAACAAATTGTGCCTCTGTAATTGGTATTCTGTCACTCTGATAAGGCTGATTTCGTAGCTGATCTGATCTAAAAGAAGGAACGTCGTTAAGCCAGATCCTTTGATCTCAGTTTCCGTTGTATTGATGACGTATTATCTTAGTTTAGGGGACTTTATACTTCGCGTCTACTTAAACTTAAAAAAAAAGGACACTACAGACACTATGAAGTTACTCTGATGAATATCTTGACCTACACTTAGAAACCAATGGTAAAGGACTGCACTTACTTGTAGCTGCCATCTAATCATACGAAAAACAAACAATGTATATTGGTGACAGTTTAAGGCTAGGAAGTCCGTGCATGTGCAATACACATGAACATATAATGGTCAAATCAGCAGTTTTGCAAACGAATTTATTACAGTGAATTCATGGATCTACAAAGGAAATTAAGATATATCTGGTTCCTGATTTGACTTTTAATCCCTCATGGTAATGGGTCAAACGTCCTGGGTGTATAAACATCCAACCTTTCTTGGTTTCAGTAACGCTACAGTTCTGTCGAAGAAACCTTACTCCACCTCCCTTAAATGTATAGATAAATTACATAAAACCATGAATTTTGACTTTTGACAATATAAATGAAAAAGTTAAAAATACATTTCTAAATTGTAGATTTCCAGTACAGGTTCTTTCTATATGGATCCTCTATACTTCAAAAGACAAAAAATGGTAATTCTTGACGGTTGAAATTGTTTCAAGATAAATTGTATGATTTGCATTATTTTTGTGACACTTGTTTTAGCCAAATCGCCACAATCACGAATTCGGTGGCTTAGATATGAATTCAAAAATGTAGCTTATTAAGGTGATATAAAGGTGATATATAGTTATTCTTTCACCTAAATGAACAAATACATTTAAAAAAAAACAAGAACCCCACTCAGAATGAATAAAATCAATTGTAAAATTCTATACCGTGTAGTCAATACCAGGCCTGTTTAATGCGATATTGATGGTCCATGTGGATGTATCGTGATGTGGACGAAGGAGAGGTTGCTCATCCGGTCGGTACCTCACTACAAAGTTCATCAATGACTCGGGAGTCTGCAATAGTTTGGATTAAGTGATAGAATTATTCTACTCACATGTTAAATATTTCATCAGTTGATAATTTTTTTAAAGACAAATAATGCAAGTTTGGGTATTCTGTAGTAGAATGATGATGGGAAGAATCAAAAGACAGTTGTGACAATATTCGCATTTTCATGTGTGGTAGGAAAAAAGTTTTTCGTCTTACAAATGTTAATCTTCATACCACTGTATTTTCCGAGTAAGGTATATTCTTAAGCATTTTCCTTATGTTTTCATTTACGTTTTTGTAATAATGACCATTTTTTATAATATTTACGTGTTTTTTTGATATAGTCTTTTTTTTCTAAATTTCTGGTTCATTAGGATTTGACATTTGTTCTACCAGAAGGATTTAGTTTACTACTGTATTTACCGCATGGTTGTAACCAATGAAGACTTTCTGTTGTAATGGCGAAGCGTAGACCTTAAGGAAGTACAACCATTCATCGTCATAACCAATTTGCTTCATGTGAATATCGACTGTCGGGACATTCTCATAACCATTGTCAAGTCTTGGATCCTGGTACCAAGTGAGAAATGACGAGTTAGCACTATTGGATAACTGAGCGGTACAATATTTACTGAAACTAGCAGTATAATTATTTAAAAAATTCCCGAAGAAGCTTTTCATTTTTCATTTTAGTCTGTGATTTGCACACTGGGCTTTGACATGAGACTTCGTTGGTTATGACAAATAATTCAATGATTCAATTTGTAACATATCTACAACTATAAAATTCAATTTATATAAATATCTACTCAAAAAACACCGACTATAAAATATACTGATTGTGTTCCTTTTTGTAAATATTTTGATGTGCCAATCGTACACACAAAAAAATATTTATACATTTTTTTAAAAAAAAGTCTTGATTTATTTTTGTACCTCGTTTTTTCCACTTGACCATGAACCGTAATTTTCCATTTCTTCAATCATGTGATCACAAAATGTATCTGTAACCACGGGAAACCAAGCGACATCATTACATGGCTACAATAAAACAAGATGGTATTATCTTAGATTAAATGCTGTACTCCAAATAAAGGCAACATCGAATCCTGCTTAGCCAATAATAATTAAAACCTATTGCAGAGATTGGTGCGTGTTTTTATTTAGCTAGTTTTGAGTTAGTAGGTCAAAAATTTGCATCTTTATATTATTTATTATATATTATATATTTGTTCATCTGATGTATATATGAAGTCAAGTTTGTCAATTCTTTCTGCGAAAATTACGCCTTGGAAAAAAAAACAAAAAAATGAAATAAATGTTCGACCAAACTCATATTACTTATTGCCATCAACTGTGAAATAGATTGGATACCATATACTTGGCTATTTTGGTGTGTTTGCATCGTGTTGTGGTCAGTTTTTATATTTACGATATAGTAATCTTGCAGTCTTGCAGAAGTATATGTCAACGATTTATTAAACTGAATGATGTATTTTTAAAAAGTGAAATTTTTTTCGCAATGAACATTTTTCTTATGCCCACCACGTGTTTAACGATGTGTGAAAATTTTCCGATATACACCACAAAGCAGTTAAGGGTCACTATTAAAACATTTTTTTTAAATGAATAAATTGAAGATTTATTTGAATTCTTATCAGAATGTATCAGATTTGAGTTCTGTTCTGTTTATGTGTAACCAAATTTAATATTTTCTTGGATAAATAAAAAATTAATATAGATTGCATTCATTTTTAAAAAAGAATTTATAAGTTGCCCTTAATTTTTTTTAAAAATTGAGCAAAATAATTTTGTCTAATGATATTACAGGCTTTTATTGAAATTTACCATGATCATAAAAAGATTATATTAATTTGAAGAAACAGTTGACGAACAGAACACGGTCGATTGCCCACAACTTTTTTGAAATTATGTAACACAAGCTTAAATGAAGGACAGCTTAAACGTGCAGATGTGTTCACACGGTTATTTGTACCTGCTGGCGTATACAGTGTACTTATGATTAAATTTATGTTATGCCTACCATTTCAATTTCGGCATTTGGTTCCAAGCTTTTAGAATAGTTTTCATGGATGTAACGCTTTTTCCAATTCTGAAAAATGATAATTTTTACCCAGAAATTGAATTGTACAATTTTTAGTTCATTAAATCATGGTCATAATGAGGCGTTGTCAAATAACAAATCTTACTAAAAATCTTTTTGATCATTTAAGAGGCACGCCACATAAGAATCATGCAAAATGTGAATCATGGTTGGAAAGCCTACATATTTTTATTTTTGATATTTTAATATGTCATAGTAAACAGAAAGAAACATGTGGTTTTTCATATAACACTTGTTCATAGAAGATAAACTTTATTTAGAATGTACTTAAGAATTCAAAATTAGGGGAGATAACTTTGTAAATGACACTAAAATACAATAGAAAGTATTGATTTTCCCTGTGGATTATCTCCCAAGAGCAGACAAGATTAGAATGAATAATTATACATTTCTTTTTTTAGGTGTATTACATTTTACATAATTTGCATGATTCTTAGATTTCTACTTAAGTATTCAATTCAAACCTTTATTTATCACATTGAAAAGTACATTAGAAATTCATAATACGTTAGAATGCCTCTTGCGACTGGAATCATGCCTTTCATTAATTCATAAAGCATGTGTACTCTTTAATATACATATCAATATACCTGAAGAAGTATATACACGAAGAAACGACTTTTTGTCAAGTCATTATTACTTATCAATATTCACAGATGTTAAATAATAAAAAAAACTTACGTATTCGTTTTTAGAAATTTGCCACAAGTCGTTGTGTAAATGAGAGGTGTCATAATCCTCAAAATCAACTAAATGTCCGTAGTCTTTCATATTAGTCACATACATGAATATACCCTGAAAGAAGAAATTTGTAAAACATCGCCGATGAAAAATGTTATACTAATAAATGAATTGACAGTTTTTGTTCTGCCAACATATGACATACTGTGCAAAATCACCAAAAAAGTATTTTAAACTCAAAAGGAAAAATAACAAAAATGATACTTTTCTATATTTCGTGGTGTTTATGAAGTAAAATTTTATACATTTTCTAGGCTTAATATTGTCTCTATAAAAGACTCCACCCAAAAGTAGAAAATTAATGTACATTTGGCGCTTTAAATATTTAAATTCAGAAATGTAAATAATATACATTTTGCTTGTTGATCATAGAAAAATAGGTTCTAAGATAAGAAGTATTTATTCTTAACATTACATTTATATCAGATACCAATCAGAAACAAGATGGACAGAAACAAAATTCATACATTGTTATTTCAAAACCATATTTTTACAGCTTTTACCATTTTTCTCAAATTTTCAGCAAAAACCATTTCAAATGACAAGTCCTTGTCTCCTTGATTTGTATAAGCATTCTGAAGTTGGTCTATAATTGAACTGTTTATAAGGTAAGCTCCAGTTATGTACGGTACATTCCACAGACCCCTAAACAGAAAAAAATATTCGTTTGTCTGTTTTGATGTCTCCGATGCTGTTTAGTTTACCGTATGTATCTTTAATATTGTTCCTCTTTCTTGCCTACGATCAGTTTTAAAGAAAACTATTATTTTTTCCATAGAGTGTATAAGAATTCTAGGTTGTTGTCACATTTAATACCACACGTCTTGTTGAATATGCAACATGAACAATAAAAATACCGTTTCACCCCCACAAAGAGATTTTTTTAACAAACTGTAAAGAATTGCAACAATTTGCCAAAAATATATTATATGAGCATATGGTTTGGTTTTATTTAGCATGTCTCCAATAAATATCCATAACTGAAATATGTCAAAATATAGTTTTTAATACAGATTTTTAAGCATAAAATATAAATCAGATTGATTTGAATATATAGAGAGTCAGATTTTGGTGCCATTATTTGCGCCATACTTTTATATTGTAAAATACCAGTATACATATACGTCCATTACCATAACTCTTCAAAACCCTCAAATTTACACAAGGACAGTACGATTTTTGCACAGCAACAGAAAAAAATAATACTGTTAATACTTTTTAGGAGAGCTCACCTTTTCTTGCTTTCTATGATTTCTAGGTAATCATCTGTTCTTGCATAGTAACTATTTACATCCATACCACACCAGAAATTTGACCAGTATTTACCATATTGTGACAACATTGGAGCAATAACAGATCTTGATAAAATAAATGTATCCATGTTCAAGGAATTTTGAAGAACAAATGCGTTACAGAGTCATTCATGATGATTTCCTTTCTTGGAAGTATCAAAATATTAGTTTTATGGTAAAGAAATTGAATCGAATTTTTAAAGAGTAATCAAGGGAACCAAGGTTATAGCGGTAATCAAAATAATGCAATCCAGGGACAAAGACCAGACATGGAAAACAGACATACACACCAAAGAACATAAAGTAACTAAAATCATACATACAAAAGTAACAAAAGCAAATGAGCAACTCGGACTCCACTAAAAACTGGGAGCATGGACCAGGTACTATCTTGTCCCACCATGTTTAATTTGCCCTCCTCACATTAAGTGTGCCTCTTAGTTTTAAACATTATACCTATCTGAAACATTACCTTCCCAAACAAATTTTGTTTCCAAATACATTTTATATATAATTTCAATAAAAGTATTTAGTTTCCAGACTTACTCATAATTTTAAATATTTGATTGTTATAATCTTCACTATAAAGACTACTTAAATACTTTTGCTAAAATACGTCGTCCAATCCCGTTATCTGAAGCCAAGGGATCTATTTATAGGTTTATTGTTTTATGTTTTTCTTTCAGTTTGTTTAAGCGTAATGTCTTGAATGTCATTTAATTTAAAAATACGTAAAGTGTTTAAAAATAGGACCCAAAAGACTTTTTAAATGGGCTAATTAACATGCATTTCTATATCTTGCAAGAACTAGCAGAAATTAAACTTTGAAAAGTAAAATTAATCTTTTTTTTTTACGCAAAGGATGTTGTCACAGATGAAAGGAAAGTTGACAATACGAAATGAAAAGGCATTGCATTTTTCGTACAGTTTGGTCAATTGTTTTTCTTTAACATCGATATCTAGATGTAGGTCAAATATGAGACTGACTTTACAGTGTTTTAATTTATCCAACTGAAGTCACCTTATTTATATTCTTGTATACCTGTTTTGAGCAATGAGATATTTCAGGGTTTTTGGGTTAGATAGATGAACATGTCCTTCCACCGCAAAATAGTACTGGCATTTCTTTTCCTTACAAAGTTGCCTGCAAAAGAAAGAGTAATTTAAGAAAAAGAAACTAAAAACAAGGATTTCAATTTCCTTCAATATATTAACGTATAGCAATTCATAAAAATGACAATCTGAAATAAATTATATATTTACATACTTCAGTAAGTAATTAACTATCATGATAATGAAATGATAGGGAGTAAGTATGACTTTTAAAATACATTTATTGTATCTTTAAGATGTAATTACCATAAGAAACAAAACAAGATACTACTATACAGAAATGTCGTCAACTTTTAAGTAATGGTAAAGGAATATTTAAAAGAGTAACCAAGGGAACCAAGGTTATAACAACTTACATTGCCCATTGCCTTGCTTGTGTTAGATTCATCTTATCCTCAGAGTTTATGATGGTAATGGACTTGTAACCTAGTTCATATTTCGAAAGAAAGGTTTCGACATGAGGTTCGTGGTATTGATTCTATAGAAAATAAATCGTTTTCAAAACAAGATAGGTGTATTTTGAATACATTGTATGTTTGTGCTGTGTTCGTTAATTCATTATTATTAGTATATATTGTTTTCTTCATATGCACATTAATATTGCACATTTATACTGAAAACTGCATATATTATTGATTATATAAATCAATATTATACACCGTCTCAGAATGTGACTGTCCCGTACCACTATACATCGTGTATTAAGTTACAGCCCTAGATTAATCCTACGAGGAGGAATGACCCGGTCAGCGAAAGCTATATTTTATATAGCCTAGCTGGCCGAGTGGTCTAGGGCGCTGGACTTTGTGCAGGCGGTGTTGCCATAGATGTCACAGCAGTACGAGTTCGAGTCCCGCATCGCAAATTTGACAGTTCTAACATCGTTGGGAATTTTTCAGACCTCTCTATACCTTTATATATCTTCCCTGTATCAATTTGATCCGATGGAGCAGTGTAGCAAATAGAGTCGTCACATTCTGAGACGTTGTATATATATATATATATATATATGAGTACAAATTATTATTTAATACATAGGAAAATTGCAACATATGTTTTTACATCTTTAAACACACGGAAACATATCTTTAGGACCAATACGTATTTACATTCTATGTCGATCTTCGCCATGCATGGTATTTATCTACATAGTAATGCACTAGCAAGTAAGATGGTGGGATTGCCGCATCCCATTGGACTTCTTATATGTTGTACATACTTGGTGTGACTGTATTTGTATACTGTCTCATCACATACCATCAGAGTTTGTCCTATTTAGCTACATTATGTGCTAATGTTCGCGCTCTAGATTTACTTACGAGGAAGTACCACTTGGTTAACGAAAGTTCTAGTTTATAAAGCCTAGTTGGTCGAGTGGTCTAAAGTGTTGGACAGTGCAGGTGGTATTGTCATAGATGTCAGAAAGGGGAAGGGATTCGAATCCATGTGAGGGAGCGACCAAATTTGCATCGCAAATTTGCAATCTTGCATCAATTCTGGAGTTGGGGTGGAGCATATAAACTTATTTTATCTAATGTATATATTGTATCTATGAAACACAATGGCATGGAAACTAATTTTAAAGAATGTCTATACTCTTTCAACATATTAAAACCTCTTGTTCATAAACATATGATAAACTTGTGAGCAACATATATTTTTTTCATGTGTTTTTCAAACATACGAAAGAGTAGTCATTGGAAACAAAATTCGAGAGGAAATTTCAAAAATATATATATATATATTCAAAAGATAAAGAAAAAACAGGGAAACAGACACAATATGATAACCAAAATGGTACATATAAAAAACAAAAGTAAATTAGCGAATCTAGGATTGTTCAAAAATAAAACTGTCTAAATAATGTTCCTTCTTTTGGGTAAAATCAGCTATAAAGTTAAGTCTCATAAGAACGAAGTAATAGATGAACGAGTAGCGGAGACTGTCTGCTAAAAAAACATGTTCACCACACTGGGCAAATATGTTGTCGATCAGAAATGATATATATTGATGATTAAAATATATTCATATAGCTGAGGTTTTCAGCTTTAGGGACTGTCGAAATGATGCATCTGTGTGCAATAATATGTGATGTACTAGCCAAAATTCAAGAGAAAAATACCTCCGAATAAATAATAATAGAAGGTTTTAAATACATTTTATCTAATTTAATCCAAGATCTGAAAATAAAATTAATAGAATACAAGATCCTACTAGTAAAAATAAATATTTTGTAAATTGTCGTAGTAGAACGTTGAATTCTAATTTGAGTTTGATGTTAACCTGTGCATATTAAAATTCAAATTTCTAGAAATTCATATCAGAATTCCAATGTGTACTAATAAGATTCTAGATCTTAGTTCTAGTCTGTTCTGTGACACATACATGAGACTTGACATGTCAAATATAACCAATTTAGAGTCAGTGACAACCATGTAGACATACCTGCACATAGAAGAATAAGTCAATCTTTGCCTTCGGATATTCGAGTTCACCAATTAGATCCAAAGCTTCCAGAAGAAATGGAGTTGGTTGGTCAATGAAAATATTCAGTTGAACTTTAGGATATTTCGTTTCCTAGAAATGATTTACCATAAAAATTAAAAGAGATATCCATGCAAAGTACCATTTCACAAAACGATCGAATGATACATATACTCCGTCTGTATGAATGACTACTTTTCCTGGGATGATTATTAAAGGAAATATTTCAGTTTACATTCGCGCCTTCAGTAGATTTATAAAAAAAAACGCATAACAAGTATTGACCATTACTAATAAATGGTTAAATACAATACTAGCTATTGTTTGAATAGAAAAGGGATCAACATCAAATGACGTACCTTAAACTTGTCCAACTGAACCACGTCTCTGTCACATGCTGTGCATATGTTACCTTTAATCCAAGCTCCAGTCAGATAATCAGCTAGTCTCAGAAATTTTGCCTTGGAAAAAACATTGGGCATAAAATAAAAGTTGAATTGATAATAAATTCAAGGCTCAACTCTGATGGATGATGATAAATATCTGAAAACCACTTACAATACATTTAATATTAAATATTGCCAAACAAATACCGAAGCAACAAAATAATAAAACAATTTCAAACAAGCTTCACTTGCTATATGAAGAAGTTCTGAATATTTTTTCTATATTTTTCCAAACATTTGTATGCTTTCATTTATTTTTTACTGATAATGAAAGATACAAACCTCATCAGTTGGTGTCTAAAAGAAAAAAATGGAAAGCTTACCTTCATTATGGTTGTTTAGGTTTACACATATTTTATTAATTATTTGGTTTTCACTTAAAATTGGATGTTATGATTTACCGAAGATGTGGACATTAAAGCTGAGGAAGATGTCTAACTTCATCAAGTCGTATATAAATTATTTACATTAAAGTGAATGCAATCGGAATAAGAGTCGAATAAACATGTTTTTTTTTATGGAACAACTGAACTAAAGTAACACAAAAATTGTAAAAGAAATTGCGCATACGGGATGTGTCCTTGGATGACAAGTTTTCAAAGAACATGATGATACACATGAATAGCTAACTAAAGATGACAAAAATTCACACATCTTTTTCTCTTTGTTTGCCAAAAACAAACCTTTATACATTTCAACAACCATTCAAAAGTCTTCATGTCATTTATTTAAAACAACCACACGATAGGTCAACTCATTAATAACCAAATCGAAATACAGTGTTGCCATTATTATCCAATAGGATAATTTATTTTTATTTCAATTGAATCAAATAAAGAGAGTTTAGTTTATACCAAATATGCCCATGTTTGATATTACCTGCACAGCACCACTGGAATAAATAACACTAGGTCTATTAGTTGTTTTCCTGTTGTAAATGTAGTTGTGGTCCCGACTCTTCATTTCCAGTGTGTCAGCTGTTCAAGTCATTAAATATAAAGCACATACAACTATGAACAAGAAAAGATTTTTTTGACAATTTTTTCATCTTTTTCATATCTTGACCTACACTTAGAAATCGATGGTAAAGGAAAACTATTGACCAAACTTTACGACAAACGTGATGACTTTTCATTCAGAATTGTCAACTTTCCTTTCATCTGTGGCAACATCCCTTCGGCTCCTGCGTATGGAGTGTTCATATCACAACTCATACTTTTTGCCAGAGCTTGCCGAAACTACACAGACTTTTTGTATCGCGCTAGAACTCTAACAAATAGGCTTCTGGAACAGGGTTATGTTGCTACAAGATTGAAGTCATCACTACAGAAGTTTTATGGTCGTCATCATGAACTCGTGGATTGTTATGGTGTATCCATCAGCACCATGAAAACTGATTCATTCAACCGGTCATAGTTTTCCTTTCCTCGTTTGTCTACCCCGGACTTGACTTTTTATGAGCAACTCGGCGGGTGTTTCTAGAAAAGCAGAGGACGCTTACCCTACCGGTGCACCTGGTCCATGCTCTCAGTTTTTAGTGGAGTCCGAGTTGCTCATTTACTTTTGTTACTTTGTATGTATGATTTTAGTTACTTTATGTTCTTTGTTGTGTATGTCTGTTTTCCATGTCTGGTCTTTGTACCTGGATTACATTCTTTTGATTACCGCTATAACCTTGGTTCCCTTGATTACTCTTTATTATAGTTATCTTTTTCCAGCATCCACACGCAAAATATAAATTGCTTCAACAAATGTATTTTTTAGGTGTTTTCTTAATTCTTGTTTTTTATTATTGTTTTTATCGTTGATGGTTTAGTTGGTCAATTTTGTTTGATGTGTTTTTGCGAAGTTCGTTAAAACGAAAATAAACCACTTGATGTTATTCTGGTCATTCATAAACTTACATTTGCTGTTATGAACGTTTTGAAATATTGATGACTTTGTGTCAATTCTTATACTCCATTTTCCCTGAAAAATATATTAATTCTTAATTATTACAGTTTGTAGAAACTGACGAAAAACATATACTGTTATTAGGTTTCAGAGGGCGTATATATACCATCTTTTTACTAAGAATTTTGCTATTTTGGTGTAGGAGATTCTTACAATTATCTATGTGTTGATGTGTTTTGTTTTTTTAGTCTTTGTCAGTAGCATATTGTTTGTTTTATTTTATATTGTTGGTAGTTGGTGTTACTTGTGTTTTCATTATTTCATATGTGTTTGTCAAAAAATGTTTTCGTATTCTATTTTAATTGTTATATAATGTTGAAATGACACAAAAATGTTGTCCGTGGCAAACAAGGGCATGAAATAATAAAATAACACGTACAAAGAAACAGAAGTAAATGAGTAAATGGGACTCAACTAAAAACTGGGAGCATTAGGTTGTTTTTTTTTTGTTTTGTTTTGTTTTGTTTTGTTTTGTTTTTTTTTACTTAGTGTTGATCGCACTAACCTATCTCAATTCAAAAAAAAACTAATGCTTTGGGTTTCTAGTATGAAATGAAGTAAATCTTAACAGTAACAGCCTTGTTGAAATATTGAAATATACCAAAGCTTGTATACAAGGGACTGTGACACAGTGAAATTAAGTTTCAACATCGTGTTGTCAAGCTGTCGTAATCTTCCGTCTAAAATGACCAGACGTTATCATACATAGCTAAATATGCCACATATGATAATCATATGGTGCTCGATTAATGTAACAATCATATGATAATTTACATATAGGAGTTATATGATTCTCATATGTTAACTTTGGCTTGGAAACTAATGATAATCATATGATTATCATATGGTAATCTCTATTTCTAAAATAACATCTGAGGCAGAGGAAGCAGCAAGGCAGAACAACATCAAAACCCTGCATGATAACATCAGATTGCTGACTAATAACTTTAAAACGTCTAGTAGACCAGTAAAGGATAAAGAGGGAGACACCTTCAATACTAAAGAAGAGCAAATGATGAGATGGGTTGAACATTTCAAAGTTTTGAAACAACAACCACCGACACATGATACAGATATACAACCGGCTACAGACCAGTTATCAATTAACTGTTGCCAACCAACAAAGACTGAAATCAGCAAAGCCATTAATATCTTGAAAAACAACAAGTCCCCTGGTTTAGATAATATACCAGCTGAAATACTTAAAGCAGATCTTGAAACATCAACATAAATGTTACATGACTTAATTGGCAAAATCTGGAGAGATAAAGATTACCACAAGATTGGAAGGAAGGACACCTTGTTAAACTACCGTAAAAAGGTAATATCAGCATTTATGATAATTACAGGGGAATCACGCTTTTATAGGTACCTGGAACGGCATTAAATAGCATCTACAGTTGACATTTAAGCTGATTGCTTTATCAAAATGTAATTCACCATGCTAATTCATTTACAAATAAACTGGTAAAATTCGATAAACTTATACCAACATACTTACTTTGTCAAAATTACAACATTTGACTTTACAGTTCTAAACTTACTCTAAGATGTTCGTTGACGAAAATGTTTGAGTAATACAACTGGTCACTTTCCATGTCATTAATAGGACGATGGTTTATCATCTCGATCACATCATTGGCATAACCCATGAAGGCTGTAATAAAATAGTGTAAGTGTAAGTGTTTGTCTCAGGGCTGGAGTCGTTTTCTTTCGGAACATTTACGATCTAGTTTTTATGGGAGTCTTTTATTGTATCGTATCAATACAATAAAATATTGATTCAATGTAATGCTGCTTTAACAAATGTGACAAAACTGGTTACTAAAAAAACAGTGAAATGATATGGTACTGTGAAAAAAATATAATACCAAACCTCCAGCATTTAGGTATCTATTTCCGACCTGTCCGATAGTTGGATAGAGTGACTGCAAAAAAATACACATCCATTTTAATAATAACATATCATGTCAGTAAATTTAGTTGTTGATGACAATACCCTGTCGGTACATTTTGTTCTCTTTGATGACAATACCCTGTCGGTACATTTTGTTCTCTATGACAATCATACTTTTGATATCAGCAAAAACAATCTGTCATAATTTGGCCTGTTATATACTAAAAAAATGCAAAAAATGACATGTTCTGATTATTTTAATCCTAATTTTATGAAAGTTCCTGTTTTCTATTATATAATATTTATCTTTTCATTCATAAAATGACTGTATATTTCAGGAACAGAGAAAAACACTATTACAAATGTTTTACATGTGACCTTCAAACTGTTATCTGGCCAACAAAGGTCGTCCGAGGCAAACACAATTCTACAATCAAATGCTTTGAATTTCCTCAAGATCTCTGTTTGTGTATCCAGGAAAATAGTATCTGGGCTGGAAATTAGAAATGTATTGTAATAGTTGTACTCATATACCATATATACTAGAGAAACAGTCCTCTTTTAGAAGTCTACGTTGTTATATATGTTCGAATATATTTGATAAATTCGAAAAATTATATTCGTTTACGTTTAATTTGAATGCTTTCCTTTCGGATTTGATCGAAACAAGAGTGTAAAAAAGTTTTGAAATACAACATTAATAGGTATACTTTGGGAAAAATGCAGTTTGGAAATACAACATTAACAGGTATACTTGCGGGGAATGCAGTTTTGAAATACAACATTAATAGGTATACTTGGGGGGAATGCAGTTTTGAAATACAACATTAATAGGTATACTTGGGGGTGCAGTTTTGAAGGTATACTGGTGGATGCAGTTTTGAGTTGCTTTGTTTGCTTTTGATTTTGTTTCAATGTCTACATTAATTTTTGTTTGGTGATAGTTTTTTTTTATGTTTTCCTCTTTTACCATTTAGTTTATTTCACTTGCCTATCAGTAAACAATATGACGAGATCTTCTCGATCAGCGAAATCCTTTAGATTTTCTTTCAAAATGTTGACCTTGTGTCCTCCTTTACCATACAGTTTGACGTCATTATTACGCCATGGCTGGTTGTTTTCAAGTACCTGAAAACAGTTACAACAACAGCTGTAAAACACGGTTAGTAACATACCGTTGAACAGCAATTAAAACTATTAGTTAACAATATATGCGTTTTTAGAGACAATGAACTATTTTGTATAACATAGTTGACGAAATTCGATCATAATTTTGTCTTACTTATTTTTCATATTTATAAATTTAAAATCAATATAAACTATAACAACAAATTATCTGTTAACATCGCCGTATATGTTCAGATTATACATCTTTGGTTTTAAGAATTGTACCTAAACCATTGTGTGGGCTTTACCTTGTATTTTAGTTTGTATGTATCCGCTGAAAACGCATACCTTGTCTTCTGATCTGGTTTTCCATCTGATATCACAACGGCTAGCACTTCTACAATTATTTAAAGTTTATATCTGTGAGCATCTTTAATTTCATTTTAACTAAACAGGGTACAGGCACTCTTCGGTTAACGTTCTACCAAACAGTTAGAGTTGGGAAAGGTTCTCGGGGTCTGGGGGTAGGCTAGATCGTCAACATAGCTGCGTAGCCGCTAGTAGGAGATACTATGACCGATTTCTTTGGTCAGGTATCCCAAAGGCCGGGCTTCACTGCTAACATCTATTGTATTCAATATCGTCTCATAAAGCCCTATAGTAGTAACAGGATACAGAAAAGAATTAAGACACATGAAACTTAACACAAATGAGCAACCCGACTTCTCCTCTCCGCAACACACATTCACAAGAATTTAATGCATTTACAAGATGCATCGATTGAGTACAATGTAAATATTCTCTGCTTTATGCTTCTGACCTACAGACTTCCAACGATTTATTAATGCCATGTATTGTTTAAATGAATGAAGAAATGGTCAACATCATACATGTACATGTACATGAAATGGTTCCAGTTATAATTGTGTTCTGTCCGCTGGGCAAACATAATATAAACTGTGGGCTTTAAAGATCCTGACTTGCTCACTGGTTAACTTATAAAATTACAGTTCTATAGAAGACAATAACTCAGTTAGAAATTCATTTGCACGTTAGTTATAACATCAGGATTATTTAGGTAAATGCAGATGCTGGTGATCAAATCTAGTAATAACCCACTAATTATTTTAAAGAACAGTAACTACGGAAAATTAATACCATGCATTAAGAAGCTAAAAACTAACATAATCTCGATAAAACTTTGGCGGTCAAAGATTTTTTCGAAAATGAATGTCGAGCACGCAAGAAAGTGCGTTGTTATAGACCACAAAGTGAGTTCATAATATGTTTAAAACTAGTACTTACTTAGATCCGACTTTTTAGCATCGTGAAACTCTGCGACGTAACCAAGAAAAACTACCAAAAAGACTACTTTCATGGTTTCGTGGATATGAACATGTGGGCTTTTTATTAGAGCCACAAGTTGTCTTAAGATACATAAAATGTGACTAAATGAGAGTGTTATAGTATAAATTTCATCGATTTCTCCGGTGATGTTACATATCTCATGGAGTTTTAATAATAGTTTTATTAATGCAACATATTTTGGATTAACGGACTATCTTTATTTCTGCACGTTTGTTCGGTGAAAACTTTGGCATATTCACTTATGTGTGTGTTGGAATTTATAAACAATATTGGAAAAGCATTTAGCGTATTGGGCAAAACAAAGAAGTTTTTCTTCAAATAAATATTGTCTTTAAAAATACTTATTTCCAAACAGCAGTATGACGATCACAAATATTCTCAACAACAGCTCTGTTTTTATAAGTATAAGCTGGTACATGTATATCAAAATTAGAGATATTTGAAAAGATCATAATCCAAAAACTCAATACTTTTCAAAACTCTTTTGGGGCTTTTTTTATTTTGATGCTGCATTTATTTGTCACTTATATATATTTGGGGTTTTTTTTCTCTCTCTCTCTCTCTGTAATACAGATAACCGGAATAGATCATACAAGTATATGATATTTTGAACGAAAAAAAGTGGAAGCACAATCAAGGAATGTCTAACCAACAACACACAGAAAGAGGGAATGTCTAACCCACAACACACAGAAAGAAGGAATGTCTAACCCACAACACACAGAAAGAATGACTATCTAACGTACAACACACAGAAAGAAGGAATGTTTACCCCACAACACACAGAAAGAAGGAATGTCTAACCCACAACACACAAAAAGAAGGAATGTCTAACCCACAGCACACAGAAATACTAGCAACAAAGCAAAATAAAAAGAAGAGCGGATGAATTAAGATTGGTCTCTTATATATATTTTTAATATTTTAAACAACATATTTTTACGTGTCACCCGTACTCATGGGCCATAGTAGTTCCAGACTAAAAATATCAAGTAATATTTGGAAAAAACAATTAAGCCAGAGTCTACATGAAAGTTACTAATACCATATTCCATACATTCCCAGTAGACTAAGTCGAGGATTATCATTGAATGTGATGCGGACAAATCCATATTCAATATTATGGTAAGAAGGCCTGTTATTTCTGAGGTGGCTGGCAAATTTTGTGGGGTTAGAAAAATTATTTTTTAACCACATTGGAGCAATATTATTGTGTTTCCATTTCACTGTATGAATTATCTGGACTGAGGTCAGAACATTTATTCATTTTCAACGAGAAGAAGGTCATTATATTTGTTTCCAACCTTTCAGGGCCATAATATGTGTGTTTTCAATAAATACCAGCCCCTATCATATAGTCGCCCCTTCTCACATATTTATTTCAACACATTGAAATGTCTTGATATCTATATGGCAAGCCGTTGTGGAGTTTATTCTCTATTTATTGATATTAAGGATTAATTTTTGATATAGAAAATCGATATAAATATTCATACCTTAATAGATAAATGATGATATCAATAAATGATTTATCAACATGTTAATAATCAATAATTGATATCAATAAATTGTACAATTTTTTTCAACAGGTTATTAAATATATATTAACATGTTATTAATTCATTTAGTGATATCAATAATTAGATGCATTATTAATGCGTTGATAATGTGGATGTCACTTTACGTGGTTTAATCGAGGTTAGAAAAGTGTTTGTAATTTTTTATTTTATTGGATATTGTTCGGCATGCAAGTCTTCCTGGACAAGATTTAAAAAGACATTAATTAATATTTATCACCATGTTAATATTCGTTCAGATGATTGATATTGATAAATGATTTATTAACACGTTAATAAATATTTATCAACTGTTACATGTTACTAATTCATCCATTTATTGATATCAATAAATCATTTATGCATATGTTGATTAATATTCATTAACACGTTCATATGTGTTTATTAACATGTTATTAAATATTTATTGATATCAATAAATTTGGAATGAATTCCAGAACGGCTTGCCATAGATTAGATATCAATCAGGTACATTTTTGTAAAAATCAATCATTTGGGCGTGTGATGATCTTTTTTTCTGACATTTTGTTGCATATATTGATTCGGTAAGTTATTCTCTTATATCTTTATGATGTACTATTAAATAATATATAAATTCAATTTATGCCTTTTTTTCATGTATAATAACTACATGAACCAAAGATAACTGATTGTGTCAATTACACATATTTCCGGATATTGGCGCACCCGTACTGAGTCTACAACTAAACACGCAGACTTATTTCCGCTAAAATGTAAACAAATAACTGTCAAAATACATGTGAGTTTGTAATATGCCAATTATGGATACTGCACAGGTCCAGTTAAGATTAAATTTAGTTTTCATTTGATATTACTCAGTAGTACAGCAATACACATAAAGGTAAGTTGAAAGACGTGGCTGTCATGTATTGTAAAATATGCTTCACTCCGCTCCATAATGTAACTGGCTTGCATATCTAATCATTTACTGATTTGAATTTGGTTTACTTTAGATCTGAAGCTAGTCCAAATAATTATACCGTCTTGGGAGGCTAATTTTTGTTTTGTTTGGTCGCCTCCCTCCGTTAGTGAGGCATAAAGTTAAGATTAAATTTTAAAAATCCTCAGCGAACGTCATGATTATCTGGACTAGTGGTCTGAAGCCACCAAAACATCCAAATATGAGAGAAATAATTATTTTTAGTGTATATTTATTTTGTAATTGTCAATCTGTGAATGTCAGACTGTCACCTTCCTACCTGTCCTAATTATATAAATTATCTGACATCAGAAAAGTCATTTAAATTGGTTTCATTTTGAAATTCTAATTTCCACTTTTATCAATATTTGTGTCAAATTTTAGGTACTAGATGCTGATTTTTTAGCCATTACGGAAATATTTTAACCATGGGAGCCCACCATGCTAAAATAGCTCATGGAGAACTCTGACCATATATGCACATATATTTAAAAAAATTCCAAACAAAAAGTCACATAAGTTGACATTCGTGCACATGCATATGCAGGGTCACACACTGTCTTATAATGTACGTTTTGTTGAATGCCTTGTACACGAATAAAATATTATTCAAGTAGTACTTATATATTGTAGCGATATTAAAGGACACATAGAAGGACGACTTGGTTTTAGTCAAAACAGCATATGAAGAAAATGAAAGAAAAGATAATTCATACAGATACATGTACATGTACATTTGTACATCAAAGTTTGTACACATCCTCAGTCTTTTGGTCTCTCTACCAAAGACCATGATTGTGATTTATCATCTATATACAGGATTCTCAATTCAAGATTATTATCAGAATATAATAGCATTAAAGCCTATGATTTTTCAACCCTGTATACTTCTTTTCCACATACTCAGTTACAAACTCAAGACTTTAAAAATATTATACATCTTTGTTTTCCAAAAAATACAGTACACCTAGATACAAATATATAGTTCTAACCATTCTTGGTAGAGATGCCTCATACTTTGTAAAAAATAATTCCAAATCATCTTCCAAATATACAGAAGAAGATGTTTTCAAAATGCTTGAATTTTTTTTATCCACAACATATTTGTCCACTGTAGTGGACTCCCTTTTCAACAAATAGTTGTCATTCCAATAGCAACAAATTGTGCTCCTCTACTTGCTGACCTATTCCTTTACTCTAATGAGACAGACTTTATAACTGATCTGATTCGAAAGAATGAATATCGTTTTGCTAGATCCTTTAATCTCAGTTTCAGCTATATAGATGGCGTATTATCTTTAAACAATCCTAGTTTCAGGGATTTGATACATAGCATCTACCCCAAAGAACTTGAGATAAAGGATACCACAGACATTATGAAGTCAGTTTCATATCTTGACATGATGTATCCATCAGCACCATGAAAACTGATTTATTCAACGGGTCATAGTTAACCTTTCCTCGTTTGTCTACCCCGGACTTGACTTTTTATGAGCAACTCGGCGGGTGTTTCTAGAAAAGCAGAGGACGCTTACCCTACCGATGCACCTGGTCCATGCTCCCAGTTTTTAGTGGAGTCCGAGTTGCTCATTTACTTTTGTTACTTAGTATGTATGATTTTAGTTACTTTATGTTCTTTGTTGTGTATGTCTGTTTTCCATGTCTGGTCTTTGTCCCTGGATTACATTCTTTTGATTACCGCTATAACCTTGGTTCCCTTGATTACTCTTTGACATACACTTAGAGGTCGATGGTAAAGAAAAACTATTGATTAAACTTTACGAAAAACGTAATGACTTTTAATTCAGAATTGTCAACTTTCCTTTCATCTGTGGCAACATCCGTTCAGCACCTGCGTACATGTATGGAGTTTTCATATCACAACTCATACGTTATGCCAGAGCTTGTAACTAAGAAGACTTTTTGTATCGCTAGACTTCTTACACTTAGGCTTCTGGAACAGGATTATATTGCTACAAGATTGAAGTCATCACTCCAGAAGTGTTGTGGTCGTCATCATGAACTCGTGGATCGTTATGGTGTATCCATCTAACTATGAAAACTGATTTGTTCAACGTTTCATAGTTTTCCTTTCCTCTTTCGTCTACCCCGGACTTGAACTTAATGAGCAGCTCGGCGGGTGTTTCTAGAAAAAGCAGAGGATTTTTACCCTACTGGTGCACCTGATCCATGCTCCCAGTTTAGTAGAGTCCGAGTTGGTCATTTGCTTTTGTTACTTTGTGTGTATTATTTCAATTACTTTATGTTCTTTGTTGTGTTTGTTTTTTCATGTCTGGTCTTTTGTCCCTGAATTACATTCTTTTGATTTCCGCTAGAATCGTGGTTCCCTTGATTACTCTTCAACTTATTTTTTTTATTTGATATTAAAAATATCAAATTCAAGGAAAATAAAAACGAACTAGCTTTGTATACTTGTGTTTTTTTCTGTTCTTTTTAGAAATAGTAATGAGAGATTAATATCACTGTGCAGATGATTTGATTTGGTTATGGCTTCATTCACAAATGGAAACGACCTTGTATATCTGAAAGATGCAATTCAGAATGGTGATTTATCCAGTGTCAAAAAGATATTTTCAAGTAAAACGTCGTTTTCAAAAAGTGACATTGGTGAAGCATTTTTCCATTCAATTAAAGAAAATAAGTTACAGATTTTTGAATACTTTGTTGATGAAGTAGATGGCGTGAATTTGAGGTACACGGACGTTAAAGGGAGACGAGCGTTGCATTATGCCGTTGAAGTCAGCAGTAAAGAAATGATAAAAGTACTAATGAGACATGGGGCTCCCTTGAACTATGCTGGTAATGATGGTTATCAGGCTATTCATTTAGCCACACAAAACGGGGATTTAGATATCCTCACATTTCTAGTTACTCGTGGAGCAAATGTGTCTTGTGCTAAGACTCTCCAGGAAGGATACACTCCTATTCATATTGCCGCCTTGAACAATAAGCCACAAGCTTTAGAATTCCTTGTTGGACGAGTAGGGTCATTGAACATTCGGTGTCAGCGGCTGAATGGTGCTCTCACGCCCTTGCACTTGGCTGTAAAAGCAGGTCATGTTGAAATAGTCAAAATTCTTTGTGAAAACGGAGCATGTTTAGGCATCTCTGATCTGGAAGGACGGACCCCGCTGCATTATGCCGCCGATCGAGGTAATATGGAGGTGCTAGACATTTTATTTAAGCACGGTGCATCTATAAAAATTATGGATGCCGGTGGAAGAAGTGCTCTCCATTATGCTGTCTACTCAAAGTCACCAGATTGCGTACAATTGATGATTGATAAAGGGGCAAATGTCAATGAGGGCAAAAATACCGGGGACCCTTGTACTCCTTTGGTTTCCGCAGTTACCGTTGGCTCACTGGAAGTCGTTGATGTATTGATCAGAAACGGCGCAGACGTCAACGTCGTGATCCCAATCAAAGAAACACCATTGCTGCTTGCGTCATCTGCTGGTCACGTGGAAATTGTTAAAAGGCTTATATCTGCTGGCGCTAATATAAAAAGTGTCAACAGACAGAGAGAAACTGCTTTGCATAAATGTCAAAAAGTTTCTAGTAAGTATACAGATTTTGTACCTAGTTACTTCTCTCCAAGAAATTTTATTTTTTTCATTAATTATGCATCCTCTACTTAACCGAGTTAACTTTGCATTGTAAACAAATGGGGAGGTAAAACTGCATCTCAACAATTGTTTATACAATGTAATTTATCACTCTATTGGTAATGTTATCAAGATCCCTCTACTTAGATGACTTATTTACTGGTAATTTATACGATTTACTATCAGTATTTTTTTCTATTGTTAGTATATTTTTGCATTTTGACATGCTATTGTGCACGTATTATCTTTATAGGCCCTTCTTAGTTTTAATTATTACCTTATTTGCCCGATGAGCATAGAGAAAAAATACGAATCTCTTTTTAATTTTCTTTTGCAGAAGATACACGCGACGAATTGATACGTGTATTGGTAGAGTCTGGAACAGAGTTGAATGCTATCGATGGGTATGGATTCACACCTTTGCACAACTGCGCTTTTCAAATACATATGGACAACTTCAGCTTGTCAACATTAAAAATTCTGGTAGAATCTGGAGCATTTCTACATGCTACTGAAAGGTAAAATGATTTCCAGGAAATGGAATAGGTCTTCCAGATGGTGTTTTTACAATTTAAACTAAGAACTTGAGAGTCGTCATTTCTTAACTGAGGCCCTTTTTATCTCCACCAAAGGACTTGTATATTTTAGAATTTATGCAGCATATTTCAGAATAACAAAATGCCTGTTTTTTTTTTAAATCAGACAAAAATGGTTCGATAGGTTCAACCATCCCCAAAACAAACTTGTTTACGCATAGAATGCGAAATTTAACTAAATCATACATGAATATACAATTTTCTGTAGGAGATTGTGATTTTTTTTATTGTCTGTAATCAACACAATGGACTATCAGATGACTACTATAGTAATAGAAATACTAAATGACAATCTACAAACAACAGTCGATATATCATTAGTTACAGCCCAGCCCTTTATGAATAATAATGAAAAGATTTGGGAACAATTATGAAGATACAAATGTTCCCAATTCGGTTATCTTCGGTTATTGTGCCTTTTCATTTCTAGTCTTATTATAGTCATACATTTGTACATGTAAGTCAGTTTGTAGCTTCAGACTCCCTTAATCATTTGAATTTAAAAGATAAAAACTAAAATATTTTCTATAGGAAGACATATTTTCCTCATTTTTAGTGGTTCGCCATCTAGTAGGCATTCACCGTTGTGTATGTTGGTATGGAATGGAAATTTGGAGGCTGCTCAATACCTAGTTAATTGTGGCTGGAATCTTTATACAGAAACCTGGATCTATTTACCGGGGAAAACACCCGAACAGGATCAATGTCACCAGTGGATGAGGGATGTTTGTAGACAGCCACCATCTTTACTTTGGCTGTGTAGATCTCAAATTAGACATCATTTCATTACTAAGTGTACATTTGGGTGTGAAATCTTAAGTTTATTGTCAAAACTGGAAATCCCAAAAACGTTGAAAGAATATATTATGCTAAAAGACCTTTAAGTTTGCTATTAAATGTAGTTCAATATTACATGGATTCGAGAAATGCACTCATTCCTATTTATCCATTAAGTTGCATTCAACCATTCCCATGCACAAGATCTTGTTTCAGTACTTGTCATCTTGAAAGGCATTTAAAAAAAAACCTACACAATTGATCTGCTCAGACGCAGAATCTTAAGAAAACCGCGCTAGATTTCCAGCCCCTTGGGAAACATGTTTTGTCACCACAGCTAAACGTTTGTGAGTGTATCCAGATCACAGTCAAGAGCCAAACAAACAATTAAGCAAATTAAAAAAAATACTCAAAGATGGAAAGTTGTTTTTCAAACATTTGTAGAATTATAATATTACAATGGTCGATACCTGATCCAACTCTAATTAAACCAAGAGCCATCGTTAGACACAAAAATAAATTTAAAATTCGTAGAAAATTAAGACAATATAATTATTCGGCATTCAGAGTAGAGAAAAAACCTGGCACGTAGAGAATTACATGTATTAGAGCTACTGGAAAACGCTTAAACTGTTAATGTTTTTTTATTCTACAATTTACATTTTGAAGAGATAACGTCTTTTGTATTCCAACCTCCATTGTGACTCATGTCAATGTAACTAGACAAAATAATATTACAAGGCAGTGAGTTGTTGCTTTGCTGGCTTCGTATTTATTGATAGCTCAGATCGTTTTATATTAACGTTGTATGTTTTAACGTTTATATAATAGATGTTCGACTTTTTTTTAACATCTGAAAGTACTTGTATTTGTTCTTATTGTCTGCTTGAATAAAAAATATTGTAAAGATGTCTGTTGAAGTGCTGTGTGACTTCAAAGCATTATGACAGGTTTCAATTCATAATTAGCAGCTGCATTGAATTCCCACGTGGATTGGTGATGAATTGCGTGCACTTAATCTCGAAGTTCACTCGTGTGACTGCTTAAGTCAATAATAAACTAAACATGCTTGATGTACATTTCTGACTGATAAAATATTTGGTATCTAACGATTTCATGACACCACATGGTATACTAGGAATGCCCATTATCAGAACAACAGCTGCATGGTCCGTCTAATAGATCCCACAGCTTTGTCACTAATAATTGCACTATCCATATCCAAATATTCAGATATTCCTGAGGGTGATGTCCTCTGAAATTATAAAAAAAAATAAATATCAAATATGTTTCATGTCTAATGGCATTAAGACCCATTGCATAAAAAAAAAAATCAATGGTGCGTCGCATTTAACATCGAGGACTAAAGCGAATTCAAGATACCTGATGTGGTTCATGCGACATTTTAGAAACGGTATTTCCTCTTAAATCTAGTACATGTTAGCGATACGACGCTTAAACAGACCAGTTCTATACTCAAGCTAACTGTCTTCTTTCCGTATGTTGGTTCAAGAATCTTAAGTTAAAAAGTTAAGAATGTGGCGTATTGAACACCTGAGGTTGTCTTGATGTTAATTACTTACGATGGAAGTCGAGAACAGGTTATCTTATTGCACTGGAATTTTAAGTACTGAATGATTTTTTTTCTCTAACTTATCTCGGTCCAATTCACCAAAACTCGGTATTTACTTTGTGAGTGAATCGGGCTTATTAAATCTATAAAATCCGACAAGGTAGCGATTGTTTTCAATGCCCTGATGAATTTAACTCACCTCTGGGCTATCACTATGATCAAAGTCGTTGGTAAAATACTCCTGATTCTCTGTATGTACTTCGAGCAAAGATTGTGTTTTCTCCTCCAAAATAGGAGAGTGCACTGGCTTTGCTAAAGATGAATCTAGTTCACTTTTTCTGGATTGGATTTTTCGCGGCGGAGCACGTGTAACAGGTTTTTGTCTGTTTCTGTGGTTCCTAATAGTCTCTAACTCTGCCTTTGGGTCTTTGTCATAGGCTGAAGGTACATAAAATGGATCGTCTCGATTATTCGTTCTTTCCGTTGCTACATATGTTTCGTCTTTTGTTTCTTCATCTGGATTTTCGTTCTCCTTAGGAACGAAGACATCCTTCTCCTCTGCTCTACTTTTTGACATTTGTTCGCTTCCTTCAGGTTTATTAGCTGAAATTGTATTATAGCTTAGAGGGGGGTACTTATAAATCTTTTTACACAGTAAATGTTACAGATCAATAGAATCATAAAAGAATGACATAACAAATTCCGTTGATGTAAGAATATTATTAATAAAGAATGATATAAAGTTTTTTGGCGATAATAGAAATTGATTGGTTTATTTATTTTCTTCCGTGTTCATGGGTAGATCGAAAGCTTGGTTACTCTGTCAAATGCTTACATGGTGGGTATTGACTATTTGCCCCTTATTCGTGTGACTCTTCGATGCTTGCCATAATACAACTGCCCTGTCGGCTAAGAGGTCTCGTCTCTCTAACGATTAATTTCTTTTTCACACGGGAAAAGGAATAGCTAATTTAAATAAAATTCTAAATCTTAGCGCAGACTTTTTCGGGTAAATTGCTTTTTTTTCTGTCTAAAATCATACAGTCACAGATGGAGAGGTTGCTCCATAAACATGTTAACAATTATAAATACTCTGATAGTGTGCTATCTATGCTTCTACCATTTAACCGGAAGCAGTTAATAATTGGTCATCGTGTAGCCGCGTACACCAAGGTGGAAGGTAGGGAGGGTAAAATTCACTGAGCTTGAGATAAAGATTATACCTGTAGGACTTTGAATAGGATTGCCTTTTTCGTCTGTCGGGATGAGTTCTCTTTCTATTTGCTTATCATCCTCAGAGGTATCAAACCATCTATTAACAAAGAACCAGTATTCTGTAATATCACTGTTGCCTTTTTCTTTATTTTCTTTCTTTTCTTCCTTCTTAGGTTTTGAGTTGCTGTTAATATGTTTCTTTATAAACACCTATTCAGCAAAAGTTATATAATGTATAATGAAGTTTTTATTGTAATTTGATAATGCCAAAAAAAATCGTATTAGACTAGCACTTTGGGTGGAAAGGGGAGGTTAGGTATGACAGATTTTTGTCAATCTTACTCGCGACGAATTCAATACAAAATCGTTTAATTTGTTAACAAGGGATAGATAATCAGAAAACGTTTCTAGATTTTTGTCCGCGGCGAATTTTACGAAGTCCTCGGCCGTATATCCAGTGGAGAATATTCGAGGGGTACAAAAATGTCTTAACTTTGATTTATTTTTATAAGTCATTTGATTGGTTGGCTCTTTTGGCAAGATAGAATTTTTTTGCATATACTAACTGTGACATCATTTATACATCGATTGGTTCGCAGTTCACAATTTAAATAAATCCAAACTTGAAAAGGCTTTGATAAAGTAACAAATCTTAGTCTTGATTGGAATCGGTTAGAAATTTATTTAGATTTCTTAAACTGACCTTCTGAAGGTGCCATCCTGACATAAGATTCTCGGCATTATGGCCTATTCTGATTTTCTGTATGTTTCCAACATCAGGTGCTTTCAGCTGTTGTAAGGAAAAGAAAAGGACGAGTCAAGATCGGATAGTAAACTAGTATCTTATAGATAATGTTTTCAAGTGGCAGTTGAAGAGGGTCAATGATCTTTTGATGTAATTTTAAGATATCAATAATCTATTTGTGGGTAGTCTTTTTGCATGTGCCTTTTCATATCTTTACAATATTTTTTCTTAAATCTTATAATGTAATAGCCTACTCATTTACTAGACGTATTTAATTGTAGATCAATCTTACAACGAAGTTGTCTCTTTTTCCCTGCTCGAAATTGTTGCTATTATCATGGAGTCCTATTTTATCTGTCTGACCATCTGTACCACTGATCTGGATAAAGACGTCGGCATCAGTTCCAGCTCCGCGGACGTCGGACGTCCACACCTGTACCTCATACTGAATGTCCGCTGCTTATTAAAAGAAATAGAGTATTTAACTTGCATTTTAAGTGCTAATCACAACGTTTTTCTGATGCATGTACAACATGCCGATGCATGGACTGACTTTAGGTTAGAATGAACTTGAATTTGATGTATTGTAATTTGACAGGGTAGCAAAAGACATACAGAGGATTATGCATTTGAATAATCGACTAATTACTGCTTTCTATTACCGTACGATTATTATAATTTAAAGGTTCCGATGTTTTCCATTTCCCCATGAACTGGATCTAGAACCATTTGGTATTTTAATTCGGCTATGCATTGTGGACTCTTATTCTGACATAAAACAATCGAAAGAAAGCAACATTACACTAAAAATGAGCAACTTAGACTCCTCAAAACCTACAAAAAGCGTAACAGGAAATGCGTGGATATACCAGACTATATATAGTACGTGGGCTGAAATAACCCCCCGTGCACCCCCACTCATCAACCAAAATATTATTTTCAGGTACCCTTATACCTGCCATTTACGAATCTTTTTGTCGCCAAAAAATCAACTGAAGCATTTTTGTATTTTTTGGCTACTTTTTATATCTCGTTGAGGCAAAAAAACAAAATTTTGTTAAAGTTTTTTGATCCTACGAACTACTTTTTTCTACAGAACGAAGTAACCTGACATATGTATTTATCATCATGTAGCCCAACGTCTCAGCTTTACAATGGTACCACGAAAGTTGCGGTAACACTACTTAAGGGTTTTGCGGTAAAATGAAAACAATGTACCCTTGCCCCGCCGAAAAATCGCTTAAATTGATATATTTTTCAATGTCAAAACCCCTGGAGTATTTATGCTTCAGTGAAAATGGCTTATTTGGCATTTTATGTTTAATATTATCACAATTTATACTTCTGGGGTTCTTTTGGTGAATTTTGGCGATTTTCATAGTCAGAATTTATCCAAAAAGCGAAAACTGGGATTTTCGATTTTTCGGTCAAAAGTCACATCAATTCGACTTTACGAGTTATTACTTAATTAAAACGTCTCAAATTTGGTATCACTCGATAGATAATTTAATTTTCTACATACATAATACACGAAAAACTAATTTTCAAGATGGGATTTTCAAAAAATGCTAAAAATATTATCCCTACCCCTAGAAAACTGGTCTCAGTATCAAACAGAATTATCATTCACATCATACCGAAATCGTAAAACTCATTCATAATTAAGATAATGATGTTCCCAATATATCTGATCAGTTGAGGCGCTTAGATTTTCCTTTTGGGGTAACAATTACAATAAAATCGTAAAAACGGGAATTTTGAGAATTTCAGAATTTTTTTCATATCACCCGTTTTCCCTTTTTATCAGACTACCGTAGTTTAATCCAGCTTTTGTGTGATACAGTACGTTGATACAGTATCTTAGCTTCAAAATGAGCCCAAGTAATAAATATTTGAAATTTATAAGTCATGTTAGGTGAAAAATTGCCACCCCTATCCATGAAAAAAAATATCTCACCATGAACCCAAATGTTAATTATTGGTAAATAAACGGTGTACAATATACATGTTGGGTACTATTGTTTTAATTATCGATGTATCCAACATATTTTCTTATTTCAGGCGCGTATTTTTCAGTTTCAATGTGACAATAATGAGTTTTTCATAAAAAGGGGAATTTTCGGACATTCATTTTTCCTTCCTTTTCACCTAAAATTGGATTTTTTTTTCAAATACCGTACTTCAAATAAGCTTTTGTATATTCAAATACAACTATATAGTGTCTTAGCTTTGTAATGAGCCCGAGTAATAAATATTTGAACTTTTCCAAGTCCAATTAGGTGAAAAATTGCCATCCCACCCATGAAAAGAATACCTAAACATGAACCAAAATGATAATTTTTAGCACATAATCGATGTAAAGAAGACATGTTGGATACTATTGTTTTAATTATCGATGTATTCACATATCTACTCATTTCAGGCCAGTTATTTTTCTGTTTCAATGTGACAATAATCAGTTTTTCATAAAATGGTTAATTTTGGGATTTTCATATTTTCTTTCATTTCACCTGTAATGGGCGATGTTTTTCACCCTACTTAACACAAGATTTTGTATATTCAAACACATTTATGTAGCATCTTACCATTCTAATGAGCCAAGGCAATGCACAGTTAAACGTATTCCAGGTCATTTTGGCGAAAGAGAGGTACCCCTGACCACTAAAATCTGCCCCATTGTGAAAGAAAATGATCGTTTATAGCATACGCGAAATGTACACAATGTCTGTCTGGCATTTATTATGGAGATTTTCTTGTATCAATCAAATTGTCAAGCAACATTATATGTTTATTGTCCCGAAGACGACAAAATATTTCAAAAGGAAAATTTAAGAATAAAATAGATTATCATGCATTTTAGCACGTAAATTCTATATTTTTTGTTTAAAATATTACAGTTTTAACAAGACTTGATTTTGTTTGCTATCATTAGTTTTATATATATAAGGTTTCTAGAAAGCAACTACGATGAATGATTGACATACATGTATCCAACACCATTTAAAAAATGCTAATCTTCCACGTACGAATTGTGTTTTTCACGGAAAATTTATGGGTGTGGGGTACCATTCTTTCGCCTATATGGCTTGGAATACGTTAAAGTATACATTGCCTTGGCTCATCAGAAAGCTTTGATGCTACATAAATGTGTTTATATATGCAAAAGCCTGTTCGAAGTAGGGTACTTGAAGAAAATACCAATTACCGTTGAAATGGAATAAAATATGGAAATTCGAAAATTCCCTTTTTTTATGAAAAACTCATTATTGTCACATTGAAACTGAAAAATACGCGCCTGAAATGAGCAGGTATGTTTAATACATCGATAATTAAGACACTAGAACCCAATTTGTTTTTTTTATCGATTATATACTAAAAATTGACGATTGGGTTCATGTTGAGGTATTCTTTTCATGGGTGGGGTGGCAATTTTTCACCTAATTGGACTTGGAAAATATATATTACTCGGGTTATTTATACAAAGATAAGACACTATATAATTGTATTTGAATATACAAAAAGCTTATTTGAAGTACAGTATTTGAATTCTGTTTGATACTGATGCCAGTTTTCTAGGGGTAGGTGTAATATTTTTAACATTGTTTTAAAAATCCTTTCTTGACATGTAGTGTTTCGTGGTTCATTCATGTAGAACATTAAATTATCTAAAGAATGATACCAAATTTGAGACGTTTTAGTAGAGTAATAACTTGTAGAATCGAATTTATGTGACTTTTGACCGAAAAATCAAAAATCCCATTTTTTGCACTTTTTGATAAATTTTGACCACAAAAATCGCTAAAAATCATCAAAAGAACTCCAGAAGTATTAATTGTGATACTACTGAACAATGGAAAATACCAAATAAGCCATTTTTTACTGAAGCATTAATACTCTATGGGTTTTGACATTGAAAAATATGTCAATTTAAGCAACCTTTCGGTGGGGTAGGGTTACATTTTTTTTCCATTTTACCACATAACCCTAAGTGTTACCGCAACTTTCATAATACCATTGTAAAGCTGTGACATTGGGCTACACGTTGATACCTACATTTGTTTAGTTTATTCTCATATGCTATCCCAGTAAGGCTTAGACGCTCAATCGGGTCACACAAAAAATGGCTTTTTGAACCAATGGGGTACAAATATGGGCTTATACTGAAAAAGAATCCCAGAATATTCTTAGGCGACAAATTAATTCGGTAATGGGAGATACAAAGGTACCTAAAAATCACCATGAAAATGATGATTGAGTGGGGTGCACGGTGGACCCTCCAAGCCCATGGATTACTACTATAAAGATATAGAAATAAAAAGGCGGCATCAATTAGAACCATATCTTAGCAGACAGGAAAAAAAACAAGTACATTTGTATGTATAATATGGTATGGTATAGATTGTAGGAAGTATCATGCTTGTTTTAAACGTTTTTTTTCAAGAACTTTAAAATTGGAGATCTTCAGCATGCCATACCATATTTTACTGCTACATAAAACTTAGTTATCGAAAGCATACACACAAAACAAGCATGATTAAGAAAACACTTTGTCGAACAGTAAAATAGCAGATATCTGCTTGGAACCCTTCATTTTCCGAAATCCCGCCGTTTTTTTTTCTTTTTTTTTCTTCCTTTATTTTTTTTTTTAATTTTTAAAAAAAAATTTTTTTTTTTTATTTTATTTTTTTTTTTTTGATTGATGAAAACCATTGATAAGCGCAAATAAGTTTCATTTAGCGGTACACAAATATGGACTGAACAGCATTTCATGGAATTCATGCACGAAATTGTATGGAAAATAAAACTAACCTCTCTGTTTTGCCATCTATTCTGTTCCAAACAGGGAAGTAAATCAAGTGTTGAATATAATGTACATCTCTTTTGAAGATTCTATATTCATAAGTCATCTCTCAAAATCTCAAAATGGAATTAATATTTGAATGCACGCATTTTATGAGACGCGAACAATTTGAATAGCAAATGTTATCACTGTAAAATTTCAATGATTATTAGAAAGGGGTATTGAAGTACATTGAATGTCAACGTAAAGGTCTTTCAATTTGATTTGAATGTAAACTGAATGATATACCAAAAATTGTAAATTGAATGTTTATATGTGTTTATAATGGCTTTTTATCGAGTTTCCTTTAAAACGCCTGGGGTTTCTCGCCATCTGACCATGAACAGCATTTGACTCGGTTGACTAAATTATACAAATAAATAAGGCATTGTGTGCTCTGTATACATGTACATTGTATATAAATATGACCGAAGCTCCAGAAAAGGTATCAACAAAACACTAAAAATGTCGGATTCGGTTCTAAGTACCTGTCCAGAATTCGGACAGCCTATGTTAAAGACAATTCATATTACAGGGGCATGCTCCCACTATCAAATATGCAGCCCGATCGGCTAGTATATAACGAAAATTCTTGTAAAGTGCCAATTTCATACATGATCTACCTTGCATATGATTTTTATCTTAAAAAGGCAACAACCAAATGGAAAACTATTGCTGTTTATGTGATCTGTAAATGTTTCTGAATAAGAAATAAAAGTAAGTTCCGTGGTTTTTTGACGCATGAATTACCTTCTGTCTGATTTTAGGCGGGTTTTTGACGCATGAATTACCCCCTATCTGATTTTAGGTGGTTTGTTTGACGCATGAATTACCTCCTGTCTGATTTTAGGTGGTTTTTTGACGCATGAATTACCTCCTGTCTGACTAGGTGGTTTTTTGACGCATGAATTACCTCCTGTCTGATTTTTGTAAAGACTGCTGCTTAATGTTTCGTGCAATACGTTTTGAAATTAAAAAAAAAAAACAAGTACTCATATGAAACAGTTAGACAGATTTTGACATTCTTAAATCGACTGAAATCCATTGATATTTTTTTTAAATTAAGTTTTACGACGAAAAAGTACCAAAAAAATCCGTCCGAAATTCACTATAAGAAATCAAAGATATCTTAAAATGTATGTAGCATATCTGAGGATACTCACATTCCAAGTATTCTTTAGATGACCTTATATGATCGATAAAATACGCCAGCTTAGAGATATTCAATGGTTTAATGAAATCATTGTTATGAAAAAGAACAATGCTGAAGCCATATATGGACCAGGGCGTAAGAGGATAAACGTGATTGTTTTTTTTTATTCGTACCATCACTACTGAAGGAATCACATCAAATTACCCTCGGCATCACATTAAAGTACCTGCACGATATCAAATCGAATTAGCGACATGGTATCACATCAAATTACCTACACGGTATCACATTAAAGTACTCGCACGGTATCACATCAAAGTACCTGCACGGTTTCACATCAAAGTACCTTCGGTATCACGCCAATTTAAACGGTATCTCTTTTAACCAAAGAACGATCAAATTACCACTGCTATTTTATCTTCACATAAATAATTTCCTTGGATTTTTTTTTGCTTTTAAATATGGGCTTATAACGAGAATGGATATGGTGAATATGTCAAAGAGACGAGATTAAAAATGTCGGCTCAAGGCCACCCTTGGGTCTTCAATGAACGACGAAGAAACCCTCACACCTGTCCTGCAGCTGGGCCTAAAAAACAACATTATACACAGGTACAACAAAATAGTTACCCTTATAGATTCCAGCAACATTCAAGTAAACTGAAAGTGAATAAGAAACAAGACATGCAGAGGCAAGAAATTCCTGACTTGCAACAGGGGAAAAAAAGCGGCGGAGTTAAAGGACTTTGGCATGATCACAACCCTCCCCTTTTTAAAATCGGGTCACTGTGGAAAAATATTGCACAATTAAACACACCTAAAATCAGTCCTGAAAGGTTTGAGACCCTTGATAAAACAAAAATAAAGGAATTGTTATAGGTTACACATATGTACAAACAAATGACTACTAACAGTTAACTGACATGCTAGCCCCAGACCAGTTTAAACCGCAGTTAGGCCGCAGGAAATGAAATTCGTATTAAACATGATGTTGTTTTATGAATGTTATATAAAAATTTTATAACTACTCCTGCATAGTTTATACAAATCTGATTTTGTTTTTATATCATGTTTATTGAGGTGACCAAAAAACCCTGTTGCCTACTCTTATTTGCACTGAGCTGAACTGCCCATTCATAAATTTTAAAATGTTTGGCTACCATATTGATCTTGTTTCATGCTTTGTCAGAAACAGAGTTCCTGTATTGTTTTTAAGTTATGTGCTGATAAAGAATCAAATTTTTAATATAGTACTTTGTAAATATATCCGACTAAACCCATTACATAATCAGGGCTCAGTTTGCAGTTAATTTCCGTTCGGTTATGTCAAGTGTTTGGTTACGCAATGTTTAGACATAGTTGAGAGTAGACTTTAAAAAGTTCACTGTGCAGCCTAAGTGGTTTGCGCATTTTCCGATGCTAATTATAAAGACACGCAATAAAAGTTTTCATAAAAAGGCTATGTAGAAAATTTACATAGTAAATCAAGCTGAAACTAGTCAGGTTATTTTCCATGTTTGTGCAAACAAAAAATGATTGTATTAGTAAAAATATTTATCAAAATGATGCTTAATCTTGAAAGCTGCAGAAAATTTTGAAGAAACCATGATATTTCTCATTGGCCTTTATTAATACCCCGAGGCCGGTCTTTAAGTAGTAGCTATAACTACACCAATCAACCAATCTCTTATATGGGGTTCTTTTATCTCTTTCCACTTTATAAACATTAAAGTCCGCATTATTGTGCTAGGTATACCCCACTCGTACGGCAATCCCTCGAAACAAAAAGTTGATACCAGGCAGACAACAAAATCTCTTACTACACATAGCACATTTGAAATGCATCCATCCATTGGAAGTTGAGATAATTGTGACGAAACTCTGACAGACGGAATGACGGACGGACAACCTGATTCCAGTTTAAAAGTCTTTCTTAGATATATTAATTCCTACATTTCATTGTGTTATCTGTTCATTATCCAGTTGATGCTTCAATCATAATTTGTTAACAAGAAAAGTGAGAAAACCTGAGTCTGGATTTATTTACAGAACCAAGGGCTATAACTCAGCAAAAAATCAACTGACTTGGAACAAGTTTGAATTTGATCTGAAACGTTATGATAAAGCAACGTATCAAATCTTCAAGCATAAAGAAAAAAGAGCTGAAAACTGATTTCCCGAACTGAAAGATAAAGTGCAAATCTTAAGTCCCTTAGGACAAAGTTGTCGATAGGGGACTACTAACCACGATTACCTAAGTTATCATACCCAAACCTTAAAGGATGCATTGACAAAAAAACAACACCTTGTATAAGATGATGAATGAATTTATTGCAGAAAGACAAGCCATATAAAGCAATAATAATATGACAACAAACACAGATCTTACACATAAAACTGGACTAAAATTCATCCTGTCAGACAACTCTGGTTATAGAGACAGCTTTACATTAAATTTGATGAATTTTTGTTGCTGGAGAGCTTAGTAAACTCTTTTTCCAATTTACATCAAAATGAAAATCATGTCAGATATATATAGAAGGATGTCAAAAATTCATACATAGGTATTACTGAACTTAACGGGTAAAGTAAGTTATTTTAATTCTTAGTCATTAACAGTAATTCCTGCTGTGAAAGAATAATTTTTAGTCCATACATGAATTTTATTAACTTTTCATTTTTTTATTTAAAACTTATGCCACAACAAAGATCTATAGCACAAGCATATTCTTAATCTTATTTTTTGTACTTAATCAATATCTTAAATTTGATACCGAATATAAATACATGTATATGAGTGATTACATCATACATGCAGTATGAATTGAAATTAAAATTGAATAAAAATTGCTTTACAACCAAAATAATTGATGATAAAATTTCTGGTCTTGTGAAAAAGACCATTGGTCACTAAGTCTTATCATGTGTATACCAAAACAATGAATCACCATAGGTATGTACATGTTATATTAACTCTTATAGTTTTTCAATATATATCTTCAAACTGTTCAATTAACCATATATATACATAAACGTATTACATCACTTTTTACTTTTTCATTCATTATTTTAAATCTGCTTTTCTGGTAAGTTTAAGTTTTTCACATTTTTGTTGAATTTTTCAACTGACATTTCATATCAGTATTGACACTGAACACTTAATTTGCTGTCTGTTTTTCAATTTAGAAGATCTTACAATGACTTGCAATACACAATAACAATGCAGACAAATGCATGAATATAGACTATAGCAATTAAATATGATAATGAAGTATCAAAATTTAATAATGGGGAAAAGGTATAACAAATCTAAAAAAAAAAATTCTAATTATCTCCCTTAGAACCATATTTGTGCTTCCTTTAGACATGTGCTACTTGTAATCAGTGTGTAAATAACTACAATTCAAAATCAATATTACTGTTTCTACTTAGTGAAATAGTGATCTAAATATGTGTATTATTCACTATTTTCATTGTTTAAAAGTTGGACTGATAAAAAATTTGAAGTTAAGTAGATTTATAAATACTGCCATCAAAATTTAAAACATTAATGTACCTGCAAAGATGTGGCTTGATGTCCTTCTAACTATTTCCAAGAATTTTTTTCATATATAACATGTATTTGTGATAAAAGCAAAAACATAATTACATTACACATGAAATAATAAAACACTGCTTCAAGGGAGATAACTTTTATATAGGTATTGAACACCAGTGCAGGTATACATATCAGTGGCTGTAATTTGATGGCTTTTTTCCTATGATATATTTGTGTTAATGATGATACTTTTATACATGACTTTGTTTCGGGTTATAATAATTTAGATGTTATGTCACTTCCTATGATGTCATGTTGTATAAATCTCCAGTTTTAAACAAAATCTGTTCAAGCCCTTTCTGGTTAAAACAGAGTTACTATATATTTATGGTATTGAATTTATTTCAACACTATTCTTCCTTTATTGTGTTCATTTCATATAACAAATTCATATTTCTTTTTACCTGGAGAATTGACATCAAAGGTTTAGACATAACAAGACTGCAAACTATAGCCAAGTACAATAATGTGTTTCTACTTTTCTCTGAAATAATTAATGCTATGGTTACATGTGCTAAAATGGGTTATCAAGATTAATACAGGATTGTAGGATTTGTCTGTAAAAATGAGGCATCAATATTAATCAAAACATTGAATTTACAGAATCATCTATGACATTTGTTTTTCAATACAAGTAGAGGAACCTACAATTTTGTACAATCTTGGTTAGAAAATAAAATGCTAGATAAAAATACTATGTGTCCTTACTCAATATGGCAGCTTACTATTGTATAAAATACCATGAATTTTTTTGTGTAATTTTAGCATCATGGGGCGATGAGTTGAAAAAGGCAACAAAGAGATCTGTCTTTTCTTCCTTTCACAATATTTTTTTTTCAGTATCGCTGACAAAAATTAGAAAACAAAATACAGCATATCTATTGGTTGCCTCTTTCTTAATTTTAAATCTACTGTTCTTTTGCCTTGTAAACATACTTTAAATAACTCATATACTCATTCAAACTTTCATTTAAAACATTTCTTAAAACAACCATCATATTTAAAATCAGAAGTTATTTCCCTTTACCTGCCTACAAGGGAAATAACTCCTGGAACAAAAGTCATGGAAATGTCATTAGACAGAGGCCTGGGTCTTTTCACATTCAATGCCACTGTCGGGTCTTGATTTACCATTGGCTGCTCCAGAGTCTGTTCGAGCTTTTGCTGATTCCTTAAATGACAGTTTTTGAGTATCAATCTGAAATTAAAAAAAGAGATAAACTTGAATATTTCAATATTAAAGAGTAATTAAGACTTATACTACACAAAAAAGCCAAACCTACTAAGATCAAAATACATCAATGTGTTTAAAAATCTACATAACCTTCAAATTGTTACAATAAGGCCATTCAATCTTTATTTCTTGGTTCTCAAACCATTTTCCATGAAAACTAATACAGGAGGGAGACATTTCTTTTAACTAATTGATTTCCCCTAAAAATGATGAGGTTGCTTTTTATAGTGTTCAAAGCAAGTAAATTTGATTAGGGAGGTGTTATTATGTTTTTATTTATTGATATGAAAATAAAAATAGGTAATGAGGCTACCTCACAACAGCAAAGGTCAGGCCTGACAAACACAAAATTAACTTTGGTAAGCCTAAGTTGGCTATTTTCAATTCATTTATTTCTCCATTTATCAAAATATAAGTGCATAGTTTTTAGTTTTAAAAGTGAATTCTAAATGAAAATAAATAAGACTCCATATATTATTTAAACTAGCTCAGGTACATGGTTGAAATAAATCTTAACTACATATACAAGAAAACAAAATATACAATAACAAAAACATATTTTCCATTGCCTGATCATGAAAAGACTAGTCATATTTAGTTACAAATTTCATTAACATGTTCTGATACATACAGAAACTGATATGTAACATAAGAAAGCAGGTATTGACACAGGTATGCAATCAAGATTGTCAACATGGTAATTTTCTGTATATATATAATTCTAACTGTGATTGCATGTGAAACAGTGTGAAATACACAGGTTTGTCATTGAGGAAAGTAGTTATTATTTCCAGGCTATAGTACATTTAATCAGTATTTTTATTATTTTTATACTTATTAACATATATATTTGAGCAAAGGTCATATCATGGTTCATATATATATATATGATAGAGAGAGAACCATGATATGACCTTTGCTCAAATATATATGTTAATAAGTATAAAAATAATAAAAATACTGATTAAATGTACTATAGCCTGGAAATAATAACTACTTCCCTCAATAATAAACCTGTGTATTTCACATTGTTTCAGATGCAATCACAGTTAGAATTATTTTGAACAGATTTTCTGTTTTTAAGTTTAATTGCTCATATAAACATTATATGTACATGAACCACAACATGGTCAGCAGTACTTCTGAAAATGTCCATACTTACAACAGTTGAAGTAGTTACCAATTTAAACCTAGAAATTCTCTATAGTGACCATTAAAATCTAGCAATTCTCAATGGTTTACCCATTAAAACCTAATAATTCTCCATAGTTACCATTAAAACCCAGTGATTGTCTATAGTTACTGTTTTTAATCTAGTAACTGTCCATAGTTACCAATTAAAACCTAATAATTCTCCATAGTTACCAATTTTAACCTAATAATTCTCCATGGTTACAAATTTTAACCTAGTAATTCTCCATGGTTACTAATTTTAACCTAGTAATTCTCCATAGTTACCACATATTGAGACATGTAATGACAAAATACCTACCAGTACTACTGGGGAATTTCATTACCACCTTTACTTGTTTATATCAAATTGATTCTAGCCGCTACATTCATTGCAAAAATAAGAAAAAGCGCTCAATATCACAAGAAGTTACTTGCATGTCTCCAATGTCAATTATACTACAGTTTAAAATGAGCTCTACTAATACTTGTATGCTCCTATACATTTTACCTAGCATTACTGAGTCAATCAAGAGTCTATCTGCCAAGAAATTCTGTCAGATTCTAGTTTTAATCATACTACATTCTCAACTGTTTCTTCAATACCAAAAAGATTCCACAACACACAAAGGAACTTAGGTAAATGATGGGAAAAAAAACAAGAACATTTCACAATAAATGTAGATCTGGCATACAGAAGTATAGTGAGAATTGCTTTCACACAATTAAGATCTATACCATACAAGGCTATGCACTACATCATGTGAACTATTCACCTATCCAAACCTTTAGTGCACCTTAAGGATATCAGCAGAGAAATCAATGCTTGGTTTTAAGTGTCCTCTAAATATACGTATTTTCACAGCAGGTCCAGGCTTTTTCTCTTCTTCTATAGGAAAATAAGGTAAAGTCTAGTACTGAGAAAACCAGGATCTAAAGTTTACTGTTAATTAAGTAAGAAGCAAAAAGAAGGCAAAGCAGTATATAAGCTACTGTACCAAGATGCTATAATACTTTAAATCCATTTATGCTCCAGAAACATTAATTCAAGGTATAAAGAATTAGACCCCTAAAAAGTCACCAAAATCTTCTGGATGAATAATGAAAGGTGAGGGTAAGATGAAAGGTCTTGTGTACTTTGACCAAACCCAAAACCAAGTGGTTGCAGAAATAGTTCACACTCTAACCAGTGTTTGATTTAGATACAAACATTAACTTACTTCTAGTCGCTACCCCGGACGCCCGACTCGGGTTGCGGCTCCTCCCTGTTAGATGAAAGTCAAAGTTAAACAAATTAGTATAAAGTGAAGTTATAGACAATGTGAAAAAAGAATATTTCAGTATTTTTTTTTACTGGAATGATATTATTTTTTGCTATTTTCACTGCTACTCGGAAGATTAAGCTACACTGTATTAATTATTCTCAGTATTATGCATACTTTTTTATTAAATACCTCAAATATGTCAGATAGGGGAGAAAACTCTATGCATTATGGAATCTACAACAATTGGAGGAATAAGTAGATTATGCAGATATCATTAGTTTTTATTAAAATTTTAAGCCCATTTAAAGTTTTTGCCAACTCAAAAGTATAAAGAAAAGCATGAAAATGCTAATTTTTTTATTGTCATGAAAAGTATTAAAATGAAATTAAAAAGATGTGTAAATGAAATCGATTTCTATCTTGTAATATTTTATCACACCCTTATAAAATTTAACATCATGTAGTTTACACATGCCCCTCACAAGTTGTAAGTGGGGGATTTTTAAGCTTTAAATCTTACAAAATATAATCAATGCTCAAACATGAAAACTGACAGTTTATATAACTGAATGAAATTTTTCAATACTTAACAAATGTACTGATGTATTAGCACTCCTTTGTGACACACCTGACAACCTTTCCCTATGACAGTTCAATCAATACAAATAGCCATTTACAGCCATTGCATAAAGCACCATATATTCTTGTTTAAATCATTTAAATCTTGGGATATTAGGGGTATAAGTTATACAAAATACCCCAAGTTATTAAAATAATTAGATTGACAACTGGGTTCAGTTAAAAAATTCTAATAGGTTGTAAAATACACTTCTTCATTGTGTTTCTAATATCCACTTTAAATATTTAAACAGACCCTTTTACATGAACATATATTATTTCTTATTTATGGCACATCTACAACTAATCTATCCTAAAAAAAAATACGAAGTATGTAATTATAGGAAAATTGGTCGTCAACTTGTAGAAGTCCTACAATAGATCATCACTTAATCTAGAAAAAAATATAACCATCCTATTTCATTTGGAAAAATGGGTATGAAATTCATTCATAAGTTGACAAAATATTAATTTAAATATTTAGTGTTAGCCGTGTAACCATTGGCTTGTCAACCATTTAGAAACTAAATAGGATCTCTTATTATTTCAAGATATTATTTCATTAATTTTCTAACACACTGCTTTATCAAAACTTAAATAATATATTGACTGAAGAAACGCAAAGAAGTTAAGTATAATGACCCATTCAGTTTTACATATTTTAGTTGCTAACACAAACAGAACTTTTACCTTAGGAAGATGTGGGGCAACAGAAAACAAATAAATTCCCATGGGAAGGATGATATGACAGCAAAATGTTAAACAGTACAGACACTTTTACATGTAATTCTTTAGTTAGACTTATCTTCAAGCAAATTTGAGTGCTTTATAGCACAGGCAATGATGATGTTCAGGTTATAGAGTTGTCTTCCCTTGATTAAATGACAATCATATGATGAACAATTTTATGTAATTAACTGGACATTGTTGACAAGGAGTTTTACACTTTCTGTCAAAAACTATTGAATTGACAGGTAAAAAGAGTAATCAAAGGAACCAAGATTCTATCCAGACAAACACAATAAAGAACATAAAGTAACAGTTTGAATTCCACAATTGTCCAGTGAAAAACTCAAGGAACTTCATTAGGCGATTATTAATCAAAGGAAGACCATCCCTATTCCATGAACATCATCATTGTATGCACTGTAAATGGTCCAGATGAGAAAGCTTTTAATTATTGGTGTACTAATGTGTATACAATAAAAATAAAACAATAAAAAAATATGGAAAAAAAAACGTCTTCGCACAAAAAATGACTCCTTTTTGAAACAAATCCCCACTTTCAAATGATTTTAAAAATGGAATAAAGCTAAAGAATAAATTATATTCTTCCTGATAGAAAGATTGACAAAGGTGTAATTATCAAGCATAAATAGGCAACATAATAGTTAATGAAAGGGAGACTATTAACTGTGAATAAATTATCAAATAGAATAAAAGCATGTGTGTAATCTAAGGAAAAAAATGTAAAATTAAATAGAAACATGAGAGAAAATAAAGTCACTTCAGAAGACATTCATTCAAATCATATTATGTTTATTTTTTTGCTTATGAATTTCAATTATGGAAGCAGACATATAGCTAACTTCTTTAGTGAGCATCAGCATATGATATTTATTAAAAACATTGTTGGAAATATATCGTCAATGTTTGCATTGTAAATATTGACTACATATCACAAAGCCAACTGAACAAAATCCAAAAGTACAGGTCAGTGTTAAGGTTTCTTATAGGTTAAAAAAATCTAGACACCTGCATAGCAATACACCAATTCAGATGAAATCCTCATTAAAATGTCATCATATCCTACAATGCAGTGTTTTCTAAGTTTCATTAAAATCTATCCAGACAAATACTATTTAGTGAACAGAAAAGGGACTTAATACAATGTTAACTCTATTTCACATAAATTGATGTGTCAAGGTACAAATCATTATAAGTCACGTAAAATTTTCTCTACTTTGAAGTCTTAGATTTGTCTTTAAGCATGGTTATTTTGGTGTAATTGTAAACAGACATTGAAAAGTAATTTAAACATACACAGGTTAAACTTGAATTGTAAGTACTTTTACAATAAAACCTGTCTAAACTGAACATCAGCCCAAAGGTTTTGTTCATTTTAGGCAGGTGTTTGGTTTACACAGGTTAAAATATGCTCTAAAACAAACACAACAAGACTTCAGATAATGCTTTGTTTAGACAGGTATTCAGAGTGTGGTTTAGAAATGTTTCAGTATAATTGTCCTTGTTTACACCTGTGTATTGAGGATGGATGGAATGGTAATACATGTTTCTTTATTTCCAATCCATTATGTAAGTTATTATGTCATTGCTTCACATGAATATTACAGCGTCCTTACAATTCCTAATGTCAAACTCAGATTACAATCTAGCCGTTCCTTGTTCATTTTTTTTGAATTGCGTAAAAGTTCATCACATATTATTTAATATTACACGGAACGTAATCAAAAACTTTCACTTCAAATCAATCGGCCAATAAAAGATTTAACATTATATATAATAGTTATAAAATAATAAAATCGTATTTGTTCAACTCTCCATATACAAATCTATCATTACAGCATGTTCAATAGATATCCTCTGTCAATGCATGTGATTTAACAAAAGATTTCTTTGTAATCTCCTACAGATTATATAATGGCACCCCTACTTACTATGTAAATAATAATTATTCATTGTACAGGTTTAACATCATTTTTAAATCCTATGTAAACCTCAACTGTGATAAAGGGAGAAGTATAAAGAGTGATGGGCATTAGTTAGCTCCCTTTGTTTGTCTCGACAGAGAATTATCAACCCTTTTACATTTACAGTAGTCATTCATTTGCAGAATAAATGTAGGATTTACATTAAACATAGACCTAGATATGCAATAAACAGAAATGTAAATTAAATGTAGTTTCAAGCATAGAACTTAATAAACTAACTCCTTCTGACACTTATACAACTGGAACAAGTTCACATATACCATAAAAATTGTCGTGCTATGATAATTGTTACTCTAGGGGGAAAAAGGAGACAAAAAATAGATAATTGATAACTGCTAGCCCAAGATTGTGGGAACCCAAAAAAAAAATGGTACATAAGATAAAATATCATTGTTTGTGGCTTGTAAAAATGTGTAATCACACCAGGGCTAAGCTTGCTTTCAAAGCTAAATCAAAATATATATATTTCACTGACTTACTAAAAAAAAAACCCACTCATTTCTAAGTTCACAGAATCCTAATTATTAGGCCTACCATAAAACAAAAACAAAAAAAAATTATGCAATTTCATATGACTGAAAGTTTTGATAGAACTAAAGCCAATGAATCAATGATCTTATTCCAAAGGAGAAAGAAGGGTCCAATCTGGTTCGATAAAAGATTTGAATGAGTATTTTCAGATGTGACTTTTTTCTTGGCTCGCTGTTTATAATAAAACTTAATCATATAAAAAATACCTCTTGGCGAATTCCTACTTGACCTGGCTATAAAATGAAAAACAGAAAAAATTCTGTTACTCCCAATTGAATGGTTAAAGGCACAGAATTGAAAAAAATATCTGAATAAGTTTATAAGTGGATCACCAAAGTTACACTCTACAAAAAAAAGCCATCATTTAGTTTATAAGCTTTACTATTAGAGTAAATTATCTAGATTTAGTATTAAAATATCTCAACTAAGTAGTTAGACCAACCATTAAAAACACACTAATTCTGAACCAGAATTATGTTACTCTTGCTATTTTGTTAAAGGGAGTAAAGATGTCTGATTAAATATTATTTAGTGGGACCTGTCTTATCTGCATATTCCATAATCATCAGGGTTGAGGAATACATGTTAGGGCAGTGCAAATAGAGTCCAAGGGAAGCAGGGCAAGAAAATTTTGGGGGTTACAGTTCCTGGAAAAATCAAGATTTCATGCAAATTCCTCCCTCCCAATTTATGGGAAATGTATGTAAACCACATATTTCTTTGAATCTGCAACCGACTCTTTATCTTGCATACTATGAAGGCACTTTTTTACTCTTAGTATCAACTTTCCTGAGCTTGTGAAGTTTTGAATTAACTTATTCAACGGAATCTCCAACCAAAATACCAAAGAAAAGTAAATCTCTGAACTGTTGGGTCTCAGATGAAACATATGCCATTGTACATTTAATCAATTTTGTTCCATCAAATAGTGTTTTACATTTTGGAAAACAAAATTTTATCAAATACTTCTAGTATGTTTTAACCAAACATCACAGATTCAAAAATAGTAATAGAAAACTACCCCCCCCCCCCCAATCAAGTAACTAGGTCAGTTTCTATGATATTAAAAATATTCAATAATAGGTCATTTAATATTTCTTCAATCAAAAATATACTATAATTGAGATTGAAGGGAAATCCAGCTATTTAAAGAAATAATAGTCTTCATATTAGGGGTCTCATAAGATCTCTCCCACTTTTTGTTTGGCATTTCAGGGTTATTCAATATTTAAAAAGAATGTTTAAAATGTATATAACAGTTCTTATGCACTTTGAAAAGTTAATTGAATTCTTTTGGTATTTGCAAATGCTTAAAGAAATTTAATTCCTTTTCAGATAAAAAGACATCTTTACTTCTTTGACCTTTGACCTTAGTTTAGCCATGACATCTCAAACCAAGCTTGTTAACACTTTGCAAGCACTGACTTACGACTTCATGGCATTGAAGTTGGACGAAGGGATGACTCATACAAAGTTGGAAGACTGCCAAGAGACTTCAGTGACCTTGACCTTGACCACTGGGACTGACGCCGCGACCTACAGATGCTACATTTTAAGCTATGACGTTCACCTGTTACTGGAGAAGGAAGCTCATCCATACTGCCTTTAGGGTATGGCCAGATTTTCATAGGAATCTTTAGAGCACCACCTCCTGGTTGATGAGCTACATTATCCAGGGATCCAACTTTTGATTGTGTGTTCCATTCAAGGTGGTTGTCTGCTATTTGAACATTGCCTCCTCCAGGCCGATGTGTGACATTTCCCATTGAATCTATTTTTGGGTGAGCTTGCCATCTTGGAGTTTCATTAACTATTTGAATATTTCCACCACCAGGACGATAGTTCTTTTTTTCCAAGGAGCCTACTTTAGGTTTGCCTTCCCAGCGAGGGGTCTCACTAATGATATGTTTGTCCCCTCCCCCTGGAACATGGTGAACGTTGTCAAGGGAACCAACTTTGGATTGACCTGCCCACTGAAGACGTTCTCCCCTAATAGTCACATTGCCCCCACCTGGGGTGTGGTATACATTGTTCAAAGATCCTACTTTTGGGGTTGCTTCCCAGTTCAAACGCTCATTCACAATATTAGCCTGATTTATCTTAGGTCTGTAGTTTGCATTCTCTAATGATCCAACTTTTGGCTGACCTTCCCATTTCAGTTTTTCACTCACTATCTTTACATCACCACCTCTAGGACCTGAATATTGGGCATTTTTATCATCTATTTTAGCATTGGTATTCCATTTGAGTTTTTCATTGTGAATTTGAACATTACCACCAGTAGGTTGATAGTGCCGATTGTCTAGGGAACCAACTTTCGAATTGACATTCCATTCTGTTCGTTCCGTTGGAATGATCACATTACCACCACCAGGTTCATGGGTAGCATTACTTAATGATCCCACTTTGGCACCAGCATTCCATTCTAAATGATCATTGAGAATTTTAACATCTCCTCCACCTGGACTGTGATGAACATTGTCAAAGGATCCAACCTTTGGTTTGGCATAATATTTTTTATTTTTTACCATTGCGTAAGTCCCATCATCATTTTGCTGTAAATGTTCCCAGCCATTTCGAGCATGAGTGTAATTTAATCTATCTTGATAAATCTTTGGAAATCGTATAGAATGTATGTCTTTTGTTCCATCACTATGGTAACTTTGAGGTCGTTTCAAATTCATATGCCGATCGTCCAAAGATCCAACTTTTGACTGAGCATTCCATTTTAATTTTTGACTGATAATTTGCTTGTTTCCACCTCCTGGTTGATATTGAACATTATCTAAGGAGTTGACCTTTGGACGTCCCTCAAAACCAAGGTCAATGGGAGGTAGTATAGGATATCCTGTTCTGTTGTCAACTTTCATGGCCATGCCTCTTACAAATCAAAACCTCTATCATAAAAACATTGCTTTAAAGATGGCAAGTGGAAATTATTAATTCTTACCAAACCTTTCACTTTTGAATTTCTGAACAATCCTATTTGATACCAACAAAAGTCCAATCAAGTATCCTATTTGAGAATTTTTTCAAAACTCTGGAGTCAATAAGTGTTCAGTCACGCTAAGTATCACTTAATCTACTTCATTGTCCATTCCACAGAGATTTAACCACAAAAAATTGTCCCAATTAATGAAGAAATTGAAAAAGTTTAAAGTTCAGTTTTTACGTTGCTAGGCTTGATATGGTGAAGGTAATCCAACACTGACTTTAAAATCAGCTATATTTATATACAACCACAAGACAATAAACTCCTAAATTGTGACAATTAAAATGCTCCTGTTTTATTCGATAGTTTCTCTTTTTAAATGATTAACGACCATAAAACCAACAAAACAATAGATAAACTCTTCCAAGTCACTGGTTTAAATTTAAATTCCTCTGATACTTATAAACTTGTACTATTGAATGTTGAATTTCTTTTCTCAGTGGGTCGTTACTGTGTGTATTATTCCAATGCTTCAATGGGTACCATACAATGACGTAAATAATGTTTTTAAATGCTAATCAACACTTCAAACAAAGACAATATCTTCCTAAATTATAAGACATTAACACTGCAGTATGTTCCTTAAGAAAACTATTTCTGACAAACGTTAAGATTTGTACCAAATGTTTAAATATCTCCTTTTTTTCTTATAATCTATTATTAATTCTTCAAATTTGTTTAGAGCTCCAATAATTAAATCTCTACCATTAGGAACCTACATATCTTTTACATCAGATCTAGCAATGAAAAAGGAAATTCTATACTGGATCAATTTCTATTTAACAAACTTACTTGCACCTATTCACCAAATGTATATAGGTAAACAGTCTAGTTTTACGAGGTTCTCTAATCCATAATTTTCTAAGTGGGGTAAAATTACCACCAAAACCCTTTACTACTTCTAATATATTTTAATCCAGTTGGCTTTGCATGCATTATCATCCACATATAATACTTTTGGTAATAGTGTTAATCCCCTATGTTCATTTCTTTTTCATTACATTATGCAAAAATTAACTTCTCTTCTTTAGCTATATTTGTAACAAATTAAGCATTCATGTCATTTTCTGAAGATCAGTTTCTGTAAATTTGAGTAAGAAACAAAATGATTGGAAACGAGAAGAACTGCTTTCATAGGACAACGATGCCCATACGATCCCTAAAATTCAAATGAAATGATTAGTTTAGAAGTTCCTGTTCCAGACTCATCATTCTAGAGCTCTATTACAATTTTCATAATGTTCCCAATAAAAATCCAAAATTTTAGCTGAGGAAAAATTACAGAATACTTGTACTCTAAAATTCAGAAAGACATCTGATGCACTAGGATGTAGAATGAGAATAGTTCTGAAGTTTTTCTGACAAAATTTACAAGATAGCTATGTATACAGATGGACAGCTTATGAACACATGAAATTGCACAAAAGGTACATCTCCACTCATGTACAGTCAGTTGATGTTCAACAGCAACCAAAACTGCTTATGACGTACATCTCCACTCATGTACAGTCAGTTGATGTTCAACAGCAACCAAAACTGCTTATGACACTAAGCCACATATTAAATCTGAAATCACGTCATCCACGATTAACAGCTGAGAAAATTGTGATGAAATAAGGAAGGACAGACAGATGTAATAATAATAGAATAATTAATTGGAAGGAGTGAATAACCAAAATATGATCACAAGTGCCGAAGAACGCTTAGATTTAATGAGTGTGCGGAACTTGTTCTGCACTTTAGTTAAATCTTACTGCATTCTAAGCATGAGTGATCATATTTTGGTTATTCACAATAACCAATTGATTATCCTATTTATTATACAGATTTCCTTGATCACTTGTTGTATTTTCAACATAATTTTCAAATTTTGTGAATGGCGGGAGAAAGTTCGAGAGTGAAATTACCGAATTTATTTCACAGTGTGAATTACCGAAATTTATTTCACTGGAAACATTCGATAAAACACTGCTATCTATATAATAATGGATACTAATATACCACTCACTTATTGAGTGGGAATATAATAATGACTTACGACAGGGACACATCAGATATACATTGGATAGCATGAGAATAGATTTAGTCATAAAACAGATATACATCGGATAGCATGAGAAAAGATAGTCATAAAACAAATATAAATCGGATAGCATGAGGATAGATATAGTCATAAAACAGATATTTATTGGATAGATATAGTCATATAACAGATATACATCGAATAGTTTGAGGAAAGATATAGTCATAAAACAAAACAAACTGTTTAAATATGCTAACTTAAGTTAACTTTAGTTAATTTTTTTTATCAGATTTTAAATTTCTCATTCTGAAAAGCAGCTCTGAAGACAAAATATATCTGTGGGTACACAATTACTATAACCTTTAAAATGAGGTTTTATATGATCAATTTATTGGTAAAGGAAGCAAGTCAAAGTTTGTGGCTTAAGCCCTATAAAAAATCAAATTACAAACTTGCAACCGGCCATGACACCCAATCGCCATTTATATTGAAAATTTAAAACATCCTAGTTAGACAATGATAAAACTAGATCTTAGTAATCTCTCCTTAGACTAACAGCTAAAACACCTACATATGTACATATCCTTTTGAATTATATATTTTAGCAATTAAAATATCATAAATTAGTATTTTATAAGAGCACTAAAGTCAACTTGATTGAATTTGAACTATAAAACACTTGATTATAAAGTTGGATTTATGATCTGTGTACTGGTACAAATATAAAATTACATACTAAGGATGTCATAAAAAAGACAGAAACTATGTGGAAAATCAATGACAAAATATGCATTGTCACAGCTTATCGAGCTTTATGCATCATGTACACTTGTGGCAATGTCAGAAAGTTAAACCAAATCTTTCACATGGTTGAGTAATAAATTATTTATTGCATCTTGTATTCAGAGGTTTCTTTCAAATACAACATTCTTTGAAAGCATACAGGAAGCAATGGGGTTTTAATTTAAACTAAATATGATCTCTCTGGAAAATATCCCCATGTCAATCCAATATACCATGTAAGCTGTACAAGGAGCAGTAAAATACAAACTGGGATCAATTACACCAATATATACCGGGAGGGATATCAAACATCTATATACCATAGATACAGATCTTGAGATAACCAAAAGACATGAACAAATGTCAGGGTTATTGCCCCTGATTACTCGCCCAGAATTAATGATATGAGATCTACATAGAGATCGTATAATACCTTAATAATTAAAGTTTTGTTTGAGTTATCATCACTTCATGCATCATTATTGACTAGGTGAAGGATTTTTAACTGAGATTTATATAACTATTTAGTCATTGTAAGTTTATTTGTCAAGTGCAGTTTTGTTACTAGTTTAATGGTCTTTTTAGTCAGCTTGTACATGTATGTCTCCAGTGAGGTTTGTCAATAGTTTAATGGCATGCTTAGTCAGCTTGTACAAGTATGTCTTCTGTGCAGATTTGTCAATAACTTGATGGTATGCTATAGTCAGCTTGTACATGTATGTCCTGAGTGCAGTTTCACCAATAGCTTAATGGCATGCCTTAGTTGACTTGTACATGTATGTCTGAAGCAACTTGATAGCTTGCACATGTACATCCTCTATAGAAAAGTTGATGGCATGCTATATTCAAAAATTTAATTTAAATGCCAGTGAAATCTGGAAAAATGGTGGTTCACTTCCAAGAACTTGAAAAGTTCTAGAATGATAAAAGAGCAAAGAGTAAGAGTATGCTTTGGTACCATGTCTGTTAACAATATGAATAAAATAAGGAGCAACCTGCACCCTACCCTATGTAACCATCCCCCCATTAAAAAAAGTGTGGGCATTGTAATGCTGTGTATACCCCAATTCCAGGAAGTTGACCTCAGGTAGCAACAAAAATTGCTAATAACACATAACTCATTAAGGTGAAACTGCAAATCAAATTTCCAAAGCATTCCAAAACTGGAAAACAGAGATTCTGGCAAAGAAATTTAAACTTTCAGCTGCAGTAAGTTTCTTCATCATTTAAGGATTTGCTAAAGTTTCCCCTTCTAGATTTTGACTTTTCAAATTTAATTCAAATGTAAATAAAACCTGCAGAAATACATTGTTTTATAAGATCTCTATTTTAATCCATCCTTCATAGCCCAGAACCAACTAACTACCAGCTTAAAACATCCATGACAAATATATACTTATTGACAATTAGATTGTTTAGATATCGGTAAGATAAATTCAATTTTTAAGGTCAAAAATTATTTTCCATATGAGGACTCTAGTCTACATTTTAATTTTTACAATCAATAATAAAATTTAATATTTCCTAGTGGCAGACTTATGGTAACAAACAGAGAATTTATTTTTTTATTAACATTATCAAGACCTTCCCACCCCTTTCTATTTATTTTATGTGAAACAATAAAAATTGAAATTATTGTCTCCTTTTAAGTTTGTTAACTTTTGGGTAAACTGTCTTGTGAACACCCATCAATAAAACAGTACATTGAGAATACTGTACAACTCTTATTGGAATTGTTTAAAGTTATCAATCTTTGTAACTTCCATGGGTGTGTAAATTCAGCCAACAGAAGTCACTTTACATGATGTACTATCAATGGAATTAGTATATCTTTACACATCAGTGTCCACTAATCTTTAACTTAAGGTTGCATTTTTAATTTGCAAAGAGTTTATCACAATGCATAATTTTTAATACAACACATATAAAAGTCTTTAGAAGAAATATACCAAGCTATGGTGTATTTACATTTTTATAATTTAGCTGTATATATGTGCTAATAGAAGATCACTTTGTTTGTTTGTTTGTTGGGATTTAACGTTCGAGCAGCAATATTTCAGCTATATTCAGACGATGAACATGGAATTGATGATACAATGAACATGAAATGATGATGAAATGAAAAAGGGATGGGACACAAGGACAATGGGGTCAACAAATTTTGATTGCCACTGAAAATAGGGAGAGGCCGGTAGGGTCGTGCAATTTAGTCTCTTGTGGCGGAGCCCTACGGTTCCTATTCCAGGAGAATACCACAGTAGGGTTCTTAACGTACAAGGAAAGTGGCATCTTTCCCAACACGGTGCACCACTATGGTTTGCAGTCATGTTTTCTGTATTATAGCCTGACAACAACAGCATGTAACATGCCAGAGGTACCCCATTCCACCACCTGGGGCACACATCCCAGTTGCTCTGCGGGCAGAACACTATTTAGTCGCCTTTTACAACAAGCTTAGTGCTGCTGCAGGCCTATACATTTAAAACCCGGACATGCACAGGGCTAATAGAAGATCGCAATATTTTAATTTTAAAAAATGCTTTTGAGACAAAAGAAATGTTGTTTGATATAGGCTGACAGACAGAAATATTCTTCCATGAGCCTTTCTATCTGTGTGGGCTGAAAGATGAGCAAACAGAATCAATGAACTAAAGTGGGTCATGCTTTTAATTTAAAATCTTTTTAAGGACAAAAAATCCTAAAAGGTGACCAATGTAATCTACCAACATTCTTCTAATTATAGCTTTGAAGTGTTAGGCTAATAAATACATAGAGAATTAAATATTTCTTAATGCCAAAAATGTCAATATCTAATTTGCATAACAGTAGTTCACCATAGCACAAGACAATATTTGTTTAAGAGATAATGTGGACTTTCTTTATAATGAGTTAAGGAATTAAACACAACTTGATAAAAGACTTGGGTATCAAATCTCTTAAGATAGTACTTTGGTTCCAGGCCAAAACTTTAACAAGTACATGTAAAAACTAGACTTCACTAGCCTAAAGTGGCTTTAGGTTAAAAGTATTGTAAATACAATGTAATTCAATGTAATTATAATTGTCTGTAATAATTAACATTCAAATATATTATAGAAACATTTCATGTTCTTTTGTAAAAAAAAGCCAGAAAATAATTTATTGACAACTTTACTGAATTGAAGTCTTAAAATAATCCAAATGTCAAAATGATTGGTACACATTGTGATGAATGGTACACATTATCATGAATGAAGTCCAGTGGCTTTCTTATCCTACAAAGAGAACATGTGATGCTTGCTTTGTGATAAACTGAACAATAAGGGCAAGTATGAACACACCATTCAAACTCTATACAGTTCTGAACCTTCAATTCTGACACTGGATAAGAATTTTCCCAGAATTAAAGTTGTCCCTCTTTGTCCCTTATTTATATATAAGTTCCAGTCACAACCCCAAAAAACAACCTTCCCCCACCCTTCCATTTGCGGAATGACATCTTGTGGTACAATTTCAAAGAGATCCATTCACTTATAGACAAGTTTATGTCTGGGCATCAGATAAATGCTTCTTTCTGACCCCATTTTGGTGTTTTATTTATTAAAGGTCACAACCCCCCTCAAAATCAATCCTTGTCTTCCTTTTGTTGCATGACATCTTGTGGTGTAGTTTCATAACAATACATTAGTACTCAAGTTAATGTTTGGAAACAAAAATGACAACAACAACAGCATGTAACTATTATATGACTGCAAATTTTTCTAGCCATATAGCAAGCACTTCAAGTTTTATGGGCAAAAACATTTGACAACCCAAGCAAGGCCTGTTCTGTACAAGTTCAACATTTACTGCTGATTAGAAGCAACAAATGGCAAAAAGAAATTGGTGAATGCTTCAATGCTCAGTTAATATTTTCATGGTATAAAGATGGGGTGGATCCAAATACTTTCAAAAGGGAGTGCTAGGACATTATTTACCATTTTTGTCCACTTATTATGTGAAAAGGACAAATTTTCTCATAAAAATGAAGGGTGCCAATCCCCTACACCTCCTGGAATTGCCACTGATGAAGACATGTCATATGTTCAAGTAGTTTGAGATTGTATTTGAATATTTAGTTTTTTATTTTGTAAAAGAAAACAGAATTACAGGAAGAAAAGTTGTTAAATTCTTTTATGTTGCAATACTTGTAATACAAAGAAAATAACTAAGTATTATTCAATTAAATTTAATTATTTAATCACAGTACCGGTATAAGTGGCAAGACTATTGATAAATTAAAGAATTTACAAATTATAATCACTTCTCAATAAACAACATTTTATTATACTAATATTAAGAAATAATTACCCCACAAATTCCAAATATCATGGACGGACAATAAGGGATAATCATATATCTGTGTTAAAACACACTAGATTCTTTCATGTAGAATAAATGTCACGAAAGTTCTTCTTCCTAAAGTTTCCTTAAAGAATCAACAATAACTACTGATCTATATGTGGTAACCATCAAGATTTGTCTGTGAGACATCCTCCATCTAAAGGTCTCCAGATTAGAACCTCCCACTTATATGTGTTTTTTTACAAACAAAATTGACCTACATGATTTTTTATTTCGTTCATATGAAGTCCATATATGTATGTGATATTTCAAGTAATAAAGTCTAGTGACATCTATAGCTAAAAATGCAGCTGTAACATAAAAGTTCAAAATGGATGGCAAAATATTATTTGCTTCATACATTTCACTAAGCTGTATATTCTATAAATCATCTGAATTAAAGGGTCAAATTGAGCTGTGCAAAAAAATCTTATCTAATTAAGATAACATTGGGGGAGAGAGATCCATTAGAGGTTAACTGGTAAATGACTGACCTGTGGAGACCTCTAGAATGGTTAACAAGATGGAACAATCAGCTAAAACATCAAATAATAAATGACTTAATATAAAAATATAATTTGAATCTAAGATCACTGTTTTTCAATGTTTCAATAACTTCAAGAATTTTCCAAGTCACGTTGTACATTTTGAACAATAGAATTATGATAGAAATCAATCAAAAATTAATTTTTATGAAATTTTCGTATTAATTGTCATGGTACAGTTCAATACTCTGAAAACCGTGAGGAATATCGAGGGTCTGTTTCTAGCATTTCACGAATTTTTGCCTCAATAACTTTATCTTCATCATAATCTGGGTCATATGGATCATCATTCTGGTAGCGATTTTCCCATATCTGTTTAATTTTGGATTCCTTCTTCCACTTCAGTCTTTGTTTGTATATTTTGCTTGTGTTTGTTCTTGGTGTATGGTCTTTATTACTGAGAGAGTTCACTTTAGATGTGGCAGTGTTTTTCCAATCTGCTTCAAAATGAGGGACTTTGAAGTCACTCCTGTGTTGTTTGTAGTCAGTATTATGGCTCTTAATCTTTGGCAAAGCTTTCCATTTGGGTTTCATGTCTATAATTGTCACATCCCCACCACTCGGGGCATGAAATATTTTTTCTAATGAATCAACTTTAGCTTCTGATTTCCAGTTGGTAGGAAAATGTAGTCTCAATTTATGTCCACCTTGAGGTTTGTGATGAATGTTATCTAAAGATCCCACCTTAGCCTCAGCAGTAAGTGTACGAGCTGAAAAAGGAATTTCTTGAACAGTATTTGGTGTATAATGATATCCACTGAATGAGACACTGTCACCTTTACCCCCATAATGTGGTCCCGTTTCATGAAATCGTAAACTACGAGGGTCTGAAATTGAAGATCGAGCACTTGCAATTTCAGAGTTTGGATAACTTTTGCTTTTCTTTGGAATATTATCTAAGGAACCAACCTTTGCTTCAGCATGCCAATTGACCTTAAAAGTAGGAATTTTTCTGTTGCCACCTCTAGGTGCATGATCATAGTTATCCAAAGATCCAACTTTTGACTTTACTTCCTTATAGCCTCTCCTATCAGAAATCGGTGGCAAATAGGGCTCATGAAATTCACGGTTGAATGACCTTTCCATGAGGTTCCCTTTTGGTGAAAACTTCCATGGAGGCTTGACATACTTGTACTTGACCTCACCATCAGAGCCTAAAGAATGGAGTTCTATTTCCCGTAACCTCTCAAGCTCCTGGTTTACAGGAGCAGGGACGGTATGAACAGGTTTTTGCTCCACAACAACATAACGTCCATTTCTTTTCTGATGAACATTGACTACAGGAAAACGTCCTCTCAATGCCCTACGATTAGGCACATAAAGCACAGTTGGTTTATATGGTTCATCCTTTCTTGATTTAAAGGTTGAAAAGTATTTCTGTTTTGCCTGTGCCACTGGTGAAAGTAACTCATGTCTTGGATATTCATCAATCTTCTCCATTGCAAAACAGTAGAAAAAATCAAATACAGGTCTGATTCAACCAGTTCAATCTTCAGTATTCTAAAATTTCACCATCCACAGTTTTTTCTTCATTTAAAGGTAAAAACTCTATATAATAAATTATTCCAATTGCATGTTAAAAGTCAGAATCTTTGTAAGGTTTAACACCTATATCTTACAGTATTTAAATCATTTGATCACTTATAATATTGTTTTCGTAAATCATGTTGGTACTTATGATGAAAGTAAATACATCCATTTGTATCTGAAACTGATTGATTTAACAAGGTAGCCAGGTGTCAAGGGTCACAATCAAAGGTAAATCCAGGTATACACTGACACATTGACATTTAATCCAGACTTTCCTTGGTGAAAAACTATTGTTCTTGCCAATCTTACAGATAAGCAATTTCTAATTCACATTAACCACATTTTCTAGTTCTTTATATATTTTGACACTGTATATGTATCATAAACTTTATTTCAATAGAATCACTGACATGCACAATTAGTCACTTATTCAGTGTTTAATTTCAGTAGTCTAGTTTCAAAACTATGTTCAATTTAAAATTATTAAACTTTTGTTAAATAATTGCCTATTTTATTGATGTTTTTAAAGCTTTACACATAATTCTTTCCTATAATCAATTTTGCTTGAATACTTTTCCAATTATTTTCAACAGGTTCAATAAAACTTATAACATAAAGAATTTTAACAGCATGAATTCATAAAAGACAGGGTCAAAATCCACTTTCCAAGTAACAATATTGAAATCCACACATATAATGCATTTTCAAAATATTCATTCATGAATAAAAAAGAGATAGAATTTCTTAGCACCCAACTTGTCAAAAATGTGTCCAAATCAATCATTCAATTGTAAGGCTAGATTTTTCCCCTCACATTAATCTAAAGTATACAAGATCTATCTTTGCCTGATTAGAACCCTTCTATTCATTAGATACAAAATGAAAAGTATCTTACCAATTTTAAATTTTAAATTTAGGTAGTATGAAAGTGTCTTTATGAACGATTAACCACTGAAGGGTACTAAGTCAACAACAGATTTCCAAAGGTGCATACTTATATATTCAATTTGTAAAGTAAAGAGAAAGTTGGCAAAAGTGCACATCTATGTATCAAGTAACATCACAACTGTTATCTCAATAAACTTAAATATTCTAAACATTGACACAAAACAACCCCTATCTTGCACATATTTTCTTACAAGGTGCACAGGTAGGGTAATCATCCTCCACATTTCTAAAACCTGCTGATTGGCTCATATGATGTCCGATCTCTGGAAAAATGAAGAGAACATATAGGACATTGGAAACTGGAGTACTGGTATAGTTGTGCAAATCTTGGGTAAAATAAAGAGAGCCTAATTTGACATACATTTTTTTTGTAACTTCAAACCAATATCCATCATGATTATGAGACTAGGTTTTAACCATTTATATGTATGGATAGTAACAATTTTATGTATGTCTCATTAGGCTAGTTAACTTTCAAACAACACCATAGTTAATAGCAACACAAACTTTTTCAAAATTATAACTCAAGACAATCTCCTATATATAGTTTACATACTGTTAATTGACCTTAATCCTTAACATGATCAATAGATTAATTCATTAATCCTCATTAATCTTATTCTAATTATACACAGATAGTAAGAACATTATAGTTTTACTGACCTACTTATCAGGTATATTTGAACTTGTAGGACATTTAACACTAAGGGATGTCTTTGGCAAACCTCTAGTCTGAATTTCTAAACAAGGTAGTAGAATTATACAAATCTGCTAATTCAATAAGATTTTGATGTTAAATAATAACACTACCAAGTAAAAGTTGGACTCAAGCATAAACATTAAGGGGCCGATTTATCTACTTACCGTAGCAACCATGTACAAATACGAATATGAACACTTATCAAAAGTAACAGACCAGATAAGCATTCCCATAAATATGGCAACTTTATATTCAGGAATCAAAGCAAAACAGAGACATCGCATCCTAAAAAATCATGTCAATGGATTGAAAATAGTATTATATAAGAAAATAATTGTTCTAACTAATTACATTGGTTGGTTTAGAAATCTGCTTTACATCATTTCAATTAAAAAAAAAATACACCAAATACTCAACGCCAATTCCCTACTAACAAATTATTGGACAACTAGATTAAGCATTTTATACTGTCTGATATATTTGAGCCAGGTATAAAATAAATCTTCTCAAATGGGGCAAATCACACTTATAGAGAAAAGCTTGACAGTAAAAAGAGTACTTTCAGCCTGCTTTTGAAAGTGAAAACAATTGACAGGTCTAAATCCTCTAAATCAAGTTACCAGCCAACCTCAAGTTTTGTCTTACAAAAATTGGAATTCAAGCGACCTCCTTGGTTTTGAAAAATAGACCAGTTTCATTTACACTGAGATCAATATGTCATTCAGGCCTTAAACAATAGTCCACTTTCAGTTTTAATATTCTGAATGTAAACAATATTAATTAAATAAGGAGCTTTAACCTTGACATGTAGATTTTTCAGGCTTTGTCACAAAATACATTCCTTTTTATATACTCTTTTTATATCTGTGTTTCATAACATCTATTGTGTGAATAAAGATCAATTTTATTTCAGGCCAAATTCTTACTGTTTAATACCCCCCTTTTTTAGACAATATCAAAGACAAATAAGCACTATTTAACTAAATAGTGACATCGATTGTAAATTCTTTTTGTTAGAAATTAAACATACCTTAAAAACAGGTTACATAACTATTAATTTCACTAGTTTTAAAGATTCATATAAAATACTTTTGTCAAGAACAGATTTCATGAGGAGTGAAAGTTTGATATCACAAAATATGAACTCAAGTCATTTAATTCATCATCACAACAAAGTTTGTTATGATATTGACATTGACTAAAGTGAGTTGACATTTTGCAATATTCAAATTTCACCAGTTATAATCACATTGAGAGCAATAACTATAACATGGAGTCAACTTTGACCCAATAGAGACTTGTTTTTCATGCTGAATTAGGGATGTCATATTTTATTTTTTAGATATACCTTGAAATAAGTGATTTTATCCCTATGTTCTAAAAAAAGACATGTCAGCCATGCTTTTTACCAGATCAAATATCCAAATGTATTAGCTGTGTAAGATACAATAAAAATATTCATGCTAATTATCATTAAAATCTGTAAAGTAGTTTCAGAGAAAAAGATGTCTAAAGAAAAGTTTACTGACATTGATGGTGATGGACAGCAAGTGATGACAATAGCTCACCTGGGCCAGATGAGTTATTAAAAGTACTAGTACCTTAAAGAAGTCAATTCATATTCAAAGGAGAACCTTCCGAAACAAAATAAAAATATAAAAAGCAAGTGACTGGCAAATTTCCCCCTTTACTGTTTATCAATTACTAGTAAACAAAATTCTTAAACAGTAAAATTATATTTCGTGACATAACGTCATATCAGTACTTTCTAATCAATGACAACTCCTTTCCTTATATAAGATCTGACTATCATATAGTCTCCAGATAGCATTCAGTAAAACATCTGATCAAATCTATACATCATTCAAACTGGGATTTAAAGTTAAAATTTGTAGTAAATTACAAAATGATAAGGCTTTTTAAGAGAGAATAATTCATATTGATAACTTCTCAAATACCTAATATATAATGTGTGAAAAACATCAATTACATAATAAAAGGAGAATTCATTATTAGAAGCTTGTGCATTTCTTTGAGATTTGTGACCATGAAAAACCTGCATTCATAAAAGATGGAAAGAATTAATAAAAGAAGTTATTATCATAACAATAAAACTAGCTAAAAGCTAGCATCGTTATAATTACCAAGGAAAGAAAAATATACATTATGATCATACAACTGTACATCTCATTCAACACTACTCCATATTAAGTTGTCAAACTCAGTAAAACATTAAAATGGCACTTGAAATGTAAAAATGGACTAAAAAAAACTTCAATTAAATCTTCAGTATCTATTGAAGTACAAAATATTTATCGAACTTCAAGGCAACAAGATACTTGGCAAACACCATAGAAGAGTTTGTTTGGTGTACCTTAGTGACCATAAAAACCTTGTTTAAAGCAAACTCCTAAACCTAGAGACCATTGATGTTTCATAGTCATAGAGTTAAGTCAATATTGTGATACTTTTAAAAAAAGATCTATGCCTCTATGCATTCAGACTGCAGATAAAAATCTGGTTCTAAAGGATACTTAACCTGGAAATGAACACTGACGTAAATATGTTGAGGGTATTCCTTCCTTTATATGTGTAAATGTCAAAATACTTTATACACAATGAAGGCAGTATCAGTATTAGATACAAAAATGAAATGAAAGTAATTATTTTCAATTTACTGGCAGTATGAAGTAATATAAACCTAATAACACACAAACAGTCAAAACCTCAATCCAAAAAAGGGGCACCTGTCAATGTGTAATACAATCACATCAAATAGATTTGATACCCTGCCCAGCCTTTTCTCTCTTGTAAAGTTAATTATAGAATTGAGTAAGTTTACCTTGGTAGGAATATTGGTCATTAGCAAAAATGACAGAAAAATGAAAGAGAAGTTAAACTTGTATATCGTCATGACTGAAGAGAAGATAAGATTGGGTAGAATTGGAGAACCAAAGAAACTGTAACAGAAAGATAGCTTCTCTTCTGTTTTTATAAAGTAAAAAGTTAAAAGGAATAAGTGTATCTTGTAGTAGTAAATATTGCATTATTCATCATAATAAAGTCTGTTAGTTAGTATATGGTAGATCTAAAAATAAAATGAATGCGTGAAGCAAGTGCAAAAGCTTTGCAATAGACTAACAGACAGATGGACAGACAAAAATAAATCAGTATACTCCCTTATATAATAAAACCATTGGTATACACAGGCCAAATTATTTAACACTATTTTCACACTAATTTCAGATGACTTTCACCCAAATTGTGAAAATAATCTTCGTGACTGAGTTCATGTGAAACGGATAATTCAAGCCTTCATGTGAAATTCAAGTGAATTTTTCACATGAAATTTGTGTTAAGTGAACGTCATGTGAAAATCACAATAATTTTATGCGGGGAAGTCAATGTGAAATTCTTTTGAAGGTCAATTAACATGAATTTAACATAAAAAATTATTAACCTGTATAAAAATCTACAAAGAAGCCTGTCTTAAGTAACTTTCCAAAGGAGAACAAATCCTGGTCACATCAGACAGGTGGTCTATATATACAGGTTAATTTCACATAGAATGCAATAAATAGGGATATAATAACAGTCTTTAATGACAGATGAATACAGATGGTCAGTAGACAGGTGTAACATGGAAATCAACCTTCCAATTGTACTCAGAATTTTTTTTTCAAATATCTAGTTAAATTTTAATGCCTAAAATATTTTCAATACAAACAAGTAATGTACCCCAGAAGTACAGTAACATCTATCTTATCACTTTAATACAGTAATCAGTGGGTTATATTTGTTTATAAGTCTATGACAAACAACTCTATCAGTTATGGCAAATGCTGGAATTAGTTAGTACACAAAACTTTCAGATAAATCAATATCAGCTCCTTGGGAGGGGGATTTATCCACATCTCCGTAACTTTTGATTACTATTATCCAACAAATTTCATTATTTGTTTGTTTGTTTTTTTTTTGGACTATCAAATTCATTTTGGTCATTTTGCTGACCTATTCAGTTTTATGGAATTTATCCTCTTAAACCTTGCTGCATATCCATAAGACTTGACAACTGCACTTTTAGTGCTATACTCTTATAGTGCACTATAGTGTAGTGTCAAGTTAGCTTTCAGAAGAAATAAAGAAATCATTTAACCTGGTTATTAAATAACAACAATTTTTACACACTCTTGACCTGAAAAAAATATTTTTTTACTTCTTAATTTTATCCAAATCTATTTGTCTAAAAATAAATTAATTAGCAAATTTATTTTCAAAGACAGGGGTCTAATTCTGAAAAGAATTAATGATCCTGATATTGACATATAAAAAAGAAAATGAAACAAGTGAATAAATTCAATGATATTGTATTAAAAAACACATATTGTCAATCAATCAACTAGAATATTAACTGGCAAAAATTAAAGATTTTTCTCCTTGACGTATTTTCAATAGCAAGAAATGGTGTATTGTATTACAAAATCAGTTAATTTAAGACATAAATATTACTGCTCTTAAGAACCCAAAAGTGTGAAATGAGTCAAAACGGGGTAATGTGACCTCCCATGTCAAAATACCCTGATATAGGTTCATTTCTTCACTAGGCAAGCTTTAAAATGTTTAAAATTGTTTTCTATACTTTAAGTACCACTCATGGCTTTTATTTAAATCAACTTTGTCATTGATTTTGAATTAGGAATTCTTCAGAATTCAATCTCCGAGCAAGATGGAATTTAATAGAACTATATTGAAAATGTTCCAATAAGTCATGCCCGTTATTTGATTCAATGCTCCTTAGCAACTGACGAGAGAAAACTTAACCACAAAGTAATATCGTATACAAACAGAAACCTTCAGACCTAATATGTAGATAAATAAAAAAAAAATTAATTAATATGATGTTCAAATCTTTTCTATTTGCTTGCAATGATATTTCAGTGAGTTATGTGTCATCAACACCAAACCAATGTGTCACCCGAGCAATAAACTGTACCAAATAAAAAGAGTGGAACGCAGTTATGAAAATTTACAGTTAAAGAATTTCTTGATAAGTATACTATCTACTACTGGAGACAGTTATACCTGTTACCTTTCCAGAGGGGAGACTGACAAATTGAATAAAAAATGAAAAATCTTCCACAAAGAAATGTATGATTAGTGGCAGTTTTTTTCATTAAAATTACTGTATTTTCTGTGAAAAATACCAAAAATATGAATTTTTACACTCAGTATTTGCTTTTTAATACAAGTCTTCCCCATCAGACAGTGATAACAGAGACAATCCACATGAGTTGTTCATCAGGTTAACAGGTATATGTTTCTTTTGACTAAATGGGAACTGATCTTTTACAAAACTTGGGATATGAATTAATTTGGCTGTTTACTATTACTAAAAGTAAATGGAAAGCAAAGAAAAATGGTGACTAAAATCTACAGCAAGGGAGTTAATGTTATAGATATACTTCTACCTCTATTATCTTAACTAAGTGTATACAGATATATCATATAATCAAGTTATTTTCCAGTTGTATTATCTTCACTTAAATAATATTAGTGGTCAGTTTTTGCACCCAACTTTTCATCTCAAGAGGAAATCAAAGATACAATGCCCACATTTGTACACTTACCTGAAAGATTTAGTTCCAGGAACAGTTTGTGCACTCACCTTTTTATCTCCACCACCTGGCTTATGATCCAAGTAATCCTTTGAACCAACTTTAGAGCGAGCCTGTTCTTTGAAAGTCAGTTTCTGTGTTTCAATCTGAAGTAAGTTATTGCCTCGAAATAAAAAAACTACTAGGGGTTGTATTTCAAAATTTTTTTTAAAGTCCCAAAACTTTTTTTTAAAAACTACCAGTAGCATCATCAAAAAGTCCAAAAGAAGTTTATATATAAAATGATGTGACTGAGCAAAACTTGATCCATATTGTAACATGTTGACTGGATTCCAAACAAGACCACTGCTCCTCTGCTTTGACTCTTCATTCATTAGTAAAAATAATCAGCTAATGATGGCATGGATCAGTTTTGAAATTATTTGACGATGACAACAAAAATATTCCATGCATGAAAAGCTGCTGAAAATTATGGCATATATGTGTAATGAATGAAGCATTTGGAACACATTAATTGTGTGTTATTGGTGTACCATGAAACTCTATAGTGCTGAAATTAGACCCTAAACCTTCTGCTATGCAACCTTCCATTGCCATAACAGTGCTATTCACAAACTGTTCTCTTCTTATGCACTTATTTTCATGTCATTTTTTTTTTTTTTTTGGTTAAAGGGATGTAAGTCATGCACTAACATGAAATGAATTAAGCAAATTGAAGCACAATAATTATTCCAAGAAGCAACCAAAGACAATTATGTACATATATATTTTCTCACATTAAATACCTTTTTATCACCACCTCCAGCTTTGTGAGTGATTTTATCTTTAGAACCAACTTTCGACTGAGCCTTGTCTTTAAAATCAAGTTTCTTGTTCTCAATCTAAAAAATTGACAAATAAAACTGTATTTCATTCAAAACCATTGGTTGTTACGAACACCCTGAATTCTTTGGTTTCATAGCTCTGAAATAGATCCAAACAAGGCTAAATAGATTATGATGATATGATGCATTCACTTTATGAACATGATTATAATGCTAAATGAAGCATTGTTAATACTCTGCTGATTGATGGAGAAATAGAAAAGTATTGAAACATTAAACAATGTTTTACCTTTACTAACTCAGCAGTATTTCAATTATCAGAAACTAAGTCTAGCATTAATGCAGGGCAAAGCTAATATGTTTCTCATGAAAGTTAACAATTAATAGGTTTAAATATTCAATATTTATATTTTAAAACCATTAAAGCAAAAATATTGATTTTATGAAGGAATATTGAAGTTGAAACAAAACCTGTTATATGAGAAACTTATGTATAAAAGTCACATGAAACCATGATACATGAAATGGTATCTAAAAAGCACATTTTGAAACCTTTCTCTTCAGACAGTTAATAGGAAAGTACACATTTCACAAATGATTATCAAATACTTTGAAAATAGATACATGAAATGTTAGTTAAAATCTCACTGCAAACAACAGAACAAATCAAGTATAAAATCAACCATCACCAGTTTTTTTTTGTTATCTGTTATAGATAAAAGCAATAGGGTTATGGAAGCAAGCTTGATACATATGTATCCCATATACCAAGGGAGATAATCTGATTCTCAGAATGGATACTATATTTTTGTGCAATTTCTTCTTCCACTCTCCTTAGATCTGAGATAAAAGACAAGTTTTGTGTCTTATGCATATTTTACATCAAGATTTTACGTTTGTAAAGAAAAAACTGATCATTTCTCACTCAATATTCATCTGTGAAATTCTAAATGAAAAATAAAACTCTCTTCCTCATCATTTCACTACAAAACACCAATCAAGGATGAAATGACATCCTTTTCTTTATTTTAATTGAAAAGTGACTGTTTTTCTCACTTTTATAACATCAGTTTTAATGGGTTTTTTTCCCAATTTTATACAATTTAAAGAACACAGAATATTCTATACAACTTTCCCAGTAATATCTTCATATCATCAGAAAGTAATATTACAACATTAAAAGCGCCAGAAAATAAATATAAAAATAAAATTAAGATAACAAAGAATGTCATCAATGGCTAAACCCAAATTGAAACAAGTACTATCTTTAAAAAAAGATAATGGACACAATAAAATTTTGCTTTTTTTACTTTTAAGTTTCTACATTACATTCAAGAAAATAATAATGGCATGCAATTTCAATTTTCGACAGTTTTTTCGAACACCAACAAGTTATCACTATCTGGCCAACTAGAAAACAGAATTGTGATCAGGTAACTTGTGTTTCCATAGAAGAGCGTCCTTAAGGTCAAAGGTCAAGAAGCGAAACTATACTGACTGTGTTGGAAAAAAGTCAATAAAATCAACTTTTAAAATAGTAATAAGATAAACACCAATAGTTATGTATGCAAAATTTTAAATGAAGTGCATCAACTATCCAATCTGTGCTCTAAAATATAACAGTCTGAAACTTAATTGTTTTCCACCTTTTTCCAAATTCAAATCAAAGTGCTTACACTCCCCTTATTTCACGCAAACATTTTAAATACCGGAATCTCAAATCTGTGTGTCCCTCCCCTTGCTGTATGTTGTTGACTATCTAATGAGTTTATTTTAGACCTGGCGCTCCATATTAGCTTTTCTTCTTGGATCTAATGAAATGTTGAAGGATTAGGAAAAAAATGAACTAAGGGAGATAATTCAAAAAATTTAATATATTTGTTCTTCAGAAAATTGTGTCACGAATCATTAGTTATGTTTCACATTGATTGAAATGAAAAATTGTATTACGATAAATTAATTAAGTTTTCTTTTAATTATAAAATGTATATCATTGAAATATTTATCTTTTCTTCTAAGTAATAAATATTTTTATCAAATAGCAAATAAAAAATATGTTTTGATAATATTTATGCTAGTCAATCTTACTTTAACATTTCCACCTCCTGGAGTATAATGTGAATTAGACAGAGAATCTACTTTAGGCTCAGACATCCAATTTATAGACTGGTCATGTATCTGTTCAAATTAGATTTTTACAGTTCATCTGTTTCCCCTTTTACTCACAATTGAAATGCAATGAAAGTTAGAAAATGTAACAAAAAGTAACAAAATTCAAAAAATGAAAATAATTAATTCTAAATTATCATATGCATTTATATAATTATGGTCAAATTTGTATTGTTAAGCAACAAATAAAAGCAACATTTATTGATTAAAGACGTCTTTATAACTAAAGGTTATATGTAGGTATATGTTTAATTTTATTGTACTTCAGACATAAAAAGCTTATAATTAGACATAAAGTCTACAACCAAAAACAAAATCAAAATGGAAATAAATTGCAGAAAGTGTTCATTCATCCTAATATTATATAAAATGGTGTTAAAAAAAAGTCTAGACCTTAAAAGATCCTACTTCCGACAGTGTTTATCGTATTTATAGTTTGTGAGGTTACGAGTGGGTTACATAAAACACACATGTGATATTGATCATACTTTAACGTTACCACCTCCCGGCACGTAACCTGCATTTTCAAGGGAGGACACTTTTGGTTCAGCTTTCCAATCTATTTTCTCACTTGGTATCTATTCAAAACAAATGTAACAGTCCAAAAAAAATCATTCTACTTTTCATTTTTTTCAATATCCTTTTTTTTTTTTTTTTTTTTTTTTTTTTTTTTATGACGTTGGTTACTTAATCTATTTAGTTTGCCTCTCAAATAAAAAGAATATCACACTATTAGTTACATATCAATATCAGAATCATGAATTTTTAAAGATAAAAGAAAACTTTTTGAATTCTGAGCAAGTGATGATAAAGAAAAATGAGGTATTGAAGTGAAATACAAAATTGTGCAAATCAAACCAAAAGAAATTAAGATATATTTCATGGAAAAATGAAAAAAAAAGTAAAAATGCTAAATTGTGTTGATAGGCAGTGGACTATTCTTCTACAAATCATGATCAATCGGGGTAAGCTGAGTTATTGTACAGTTAAAACACTCAAGTGATGATGATCATACATGAACATTACCGCCACCTGGTACATAACCAGCATTGTCCATCGACCCCACTCGAGATTCGGCTTTCCAATTTATTTTTTCATTTGTAATCTGTTAAAAAGTTAAACAATAAAAATATAAGGCTTGGTAAAAATATGAGAAAAAATAATAATATCACGCAAAATGAGCATGCTTGAAATTTTCAACCAAATTACTATCAAATTTAATTTATATTTAGAATTTCATCAACATAAAAAATACCACTTAATTGTAAACTAAACTGCAATCAGCCTTTTGTGAAAATAAATTACCCAGGTAATAATTCAACCCAAAATATAAAAAAAAATTATTTTTAGGAGTGGTCCCATTTCCTACTCCTTTAACTCCAAAATAGTTAAAGAAAAGTTTTCTTTTGCTAAAAAAAACCTAAGGATGTTCACTGGTCGTGTGGAAAATCTGGAGAAATCCTTTTCTATCAATTCTAATGACAGCACCCATTTTTTCCCTTTGGCCCTTACTTTCAAACAAAGGGGGTAAGACAAAAACCTCCAAAAATGATAGGGCCCTCCACAATGTCCCTAAGAACAATGTGTTGAAATTTTTTAAAAATCTGATAAGTATTACTCAAGCTAAAAGTAGATCCATTCAATTGATTTTTAAAAATATTAACGTTGTGGTTAAAAATATATGTAAGTATAAATGTAGCATTATTTCCGAGCTAATGTACCAGTATACCATGTAGACATATATATATGTACATGCAATACATTTGCAAATTTTAAACAACCATTATTATCTTAACTGAACCATAATTATTTATGACAACATTAAAAATAGGACCTGACACCAACCTATCTATATACATGTACATGTAGCATATTTGTAGAACCACAATTCATTATCCCACATAGGTAATCCAGTATGGATACTTATATTCTTAACATGCTTAAACAGACTGTGAAAGTTTTATGTTATTCAAACAAATGCGTCAAAATTTTTAATATCAACAACTGAAACATCTTCACTAACTGTCCTTCTCTTTTAAATAGTCACAATCCTGAGCTAGAGAAGATGAACTTTGAAAAAAGGAATGGACAAAAATTTATGTCTCATATTCTTGTAATTCATATTTGTTTTAAAAACAGATACGCAGGTTTTGGATGGCAGGAACAAACTTTCACAGTGCTACAAAAAATACATGTGTTAAAACAGTTGGGACCATCCTGGTTAGACCTGCCTTCAACTTGAAATACATATCTACTGTATATCTACATAAATCTAAATTTCACAGTTGTAGAGTAAAATACCAATAGCATTATGTGATATATTTTAAAACAAAACCAAAGTTCTCAAATGTCAAGAAATGTAATAGTACAAATGATTTTTGAAAAGTGCAATTTTTGATAATTTCAATTTTTGGAAAGTTTTCATATTAACTGTTAATAGTAAATTTGAAAGTTTCATAACTAGTTACTTTTACTACAGAAAAAAATGCATGCAAAATGTATGTTTAAGCAATAAAGTGCAAAATATCTCTTGATCAAAGTGTTTATTGAATCAAGTCAACAAAGAATATAAATAACTCCTCTTTAGAAGATCGTTACTTGTGAAATCTACTGAATCAAAGCCAAAATTGGCCAAATAAAAGTGAGTTAAAAGCAGATATAAACAGAATGGTCACAATAAAAGCACAACAGCATGTGTAACATGGAGTCATACTTTGACATGACCGCCTCCGGGGGAATGATTAGCATTGTCTAATGATCCGACCCTCGACTGAGCATTCCACGTTAATTTCTCAGACTGAATCTAAAAATAAAATAAAAGAAACCACAAACACATTAAAAACTGAATCTACTGCCACATACATAAATATATTCACATTTTCACTAAAGCCAGTGTTTTAATAATGAAAGCAGTTTGGTTTCTCTTGGAAATTTCTAAAAGATCAAATAAATCAATACATTTTTACTCAAATGTTTTTTCTTTCCAAGAAAATATCCATGCTTTATGTAGCCATGCAAAGCAGTTTTAATCCACAAAAGATCACATGAACCATTTAGATCTCTTTGAATTTTGTTCATTTCATGCAATTTTCTCTTAAAAATCGAAAGATTAATACTTCATGGCCTGAAATGAATTTTTTAGGTATTAATCTAGGCATTTCTATTGAAAGACATTGTTACTAAGATTAGATAGTCAATGAGGCATACCTTGACCTTACCACCACCTGGTGAGTGGGTAGCATTCTTTAAGGAACCAACTTTAGATTCAGCTTTCCATTCTAGTTTTTGTGACAAAATCTATGGAAAAGAAAATATTGTAAACATTGTTATACCACAGACATAACTGTATTAATCTAATTAAAATCAGACTGGCTAATTGTTCAATTCAGTCAGAGTATGTATGGTGTATACTCTCCATTACAGGGATGAGATATAAAGAACAATAGGGAAGTAAAACTAGGAAAATTCAGAAGGAAATGAAAATCCTTACAGAAAAAATTACATCCCTGCATTCAAATTCTATTCAGATGATCTTCAAATTGAAGGTAGAATTGAGTGTTGTAAGATCATGCATACAATGGCCAAATAAAATAGCTAATAAGTCTAAATTTAATAAGATTGAAATTGCATTAAACAAAAAAAAATGGGTTTTAATCCTCACATTCCAATCTGAACTTTAATGTCTAAAGATAGTCCATGTCTTAGTAGAACCTCAACATTTGTTACACTCCCCTACCTTTTTATCACCACCAGCAGGTTTGTGGGTGATCATATCTTTAGATCCTATCCTACTTCCTACATTGGAGTAGTCCTTCTTGGCACTCTGTATCTTCACCTTTAAGATAAAAAGTTCAATGTTTATACAACAACAGAACCATACATCAACAAATGGGTCTGTTTTTCTATTGACCAGCAATTTTATTATTATTTTATACATGTATTGTTTTCTTAGCAATCTAATTTATGTTTAATACAGTACTAAGAGCATATGACATTTGCGCTGATTTTATAAATTCCCATTCCTTCACTTGCGTCAATTTCTTTTTTTGACCTGTGCTGATTTTATTATTATTATTCATTAGCACTGATTTACAGGTAACTACATGAAAATATAATACCTGAAAGTTATACTGGATAAATATAGAAATAAATTGTACATGTATGTTCAGTTGGTTATATACTGTTCAATTTGTTTTAGTGCTCATATAAATTGGAAACTTTATCGTCGTAACATGGACTTAATGCACACTAAGAGGACCAAAGGAGTTAAGTCCTTGGTTATTGATGGCCATGCATACAGAATGGTTAATGTGCTGAAAAATGAGGTAAAGCTAGAGTCACCACGGATGCTGATAAATATAGTGTAGTCGAGGCACAGAATGAGCATAACCATGTAGCAAATGACAGAAAGATTGAGGCAAGGGAGCTCCAGGTACAATCTGGGAAACAGTCAATACCTTAATGCTTTAACATAGAGAGATTCATGTGCTATGTACAGAGATTTAGTGGATGAAAGTAGAGTGTTTTTAACTGTTGAAATTGATTTATTCCTCTTGAAATCCGCATACTGGGCAGGGGGCAACAATTATTGACATGATTATCAAATATTAAATACATATGTTTTGATCTATTATAAAAAAAAAAAAATAATGACATGTGCAAAACTGACAAAATGGAAGAGACATTGATAAAGAGATAAAATGTCTTGATAATTAACTTTATTTAAAGGTATCTTACTTGTAATAAAGAACAAAGATTGGCGCAAGTAAAAAGAAAAATCTACATGTGTTATGCAAATCATGCAAATGCACAATGCTGCGTACAATGAAATTTTTTTTTTGTATCACCAAGTTTACATCATGATACAGGCAGAAGTATTTTTGAAATTAAAGCAAGAATACAAGGGGTTTCTTATCATGGAGTCTTAATGTCATATGAATTCGAAGCATAGCCTAAAACCTAAACAATCATGTTAAAACAATAAATTCAATCTAACCTTTACCAGTAATTACAGATATGAAACACAGTCATATAAATAGATTTTTACTATGTCACCATTCATAATAACTCAGACATGACAAGACAATGAACAAAGATATTTTCTGAGACCAAATGATACCTTGTCATGATAAGTTCCTATCAAATTGTCATACTTCATTACAAAGTATATCTATCAGAGAACCCAGTGGTTTCATGAAATGATATAATAAGAAATTCAAATAGGACATCTCCATGGTATTATTGTCTAGTTATGTGTTTATTGTCATTATGTAGACTAATTCTTTTATCTTACATGGGTATACTTGAGGGAGAATGTCAGTTATATCTATTAAATGTACACAACTTTCAACATCATGAACTTGACCTTTATATATAAAGTAATTACAGACAGTCTTTAATAATGCATTGTTCTACACAGGCTACATATTTTCACATGATTATCACATGATTTTCATGTGACAAAATTAAGAAAATAAAATTTGTGACAGAGTTTGTATGATATTCATGTTAACTAAATCTTCACATAAATTTCATATTATCTTCATTTGAAGCTTCATGCTAAATTCATGTTTATCAAGTCTTATCATTAATTTCATATGCAGCTTTATTATCATCTCCTGTCAGATTCTTATGTAGACCTGTACTCAATGCTTTTTTTCACTACTTTAACCATTTCATGTGAACATCATCTGGTCACAATGGTGTATGTAATTAGAAGATCAACACACCTGTCCACCTCCTGGCACATGTCTGGCATTGTCTAGAGAACCAATCCTAGACCCTGTCGTCTTAGTTGGGGTGGGAGTCTTTCCAGCTGAAAAATAATTTATACTATATATTATAATCATACTATGTGATAAATTCAACAACAACTTCTTCATGCAAAGCCAACAAGTTGACTTGAAATATTTTGAAACTATTTTACTTTGAAAACAAGAAATGAATTGTTTTTTTTATGCTATTTGTGCCATTTATCTGATAATTAGAGTGAGCCATGTCATCTAGAGTGGTTGTTAACAAAATCTCAATGAATGCAATATCTTTTAAACAATGAAATACAAGTACCTATCTATAAATATTGCTGCAGGTATGAAAATGCTACTTACTAGTAGTGATGTTCCTGTTAAGTCAGAAACAGACATTGAATGGACTTTAATTCAGAAATTTTCATTAACAAAACATATCCTAAGTATTTTTGTTACTTATTACATGTACCTGTAGTCTTTTTAGGACTTCCTTCAGATTTAGTTGGCTGACTTCTATTCATTGTGGGAATTGTTGACCTTTTAGCACTTGTCTAAAAGCAAATAGTAGAAATACTAATTATAAGAAAAAGATCATTAAAATGTTTCATTGTGTACAATTTAGTTGCAGAAATCATGTTTCAAGTGATTCAAATCGTAGAAATTTGACATTTTATGTATAACCAATAGAAATAGGCATGAAGAGAAAAAAAGAGATGATTTGTTAAATATAAGCTTTTGTAGCACTAATTTTCAATTATTTTTTCCGTTTAATTGTAATTTTTTATTAAATTCAAGAAAACTAAAGAAACAGCAATTTTTGAAAAGGAAAATGTTAAAATTTATTAGATGAAGTTTTTTTAATCAAAATTTTTAGTGCAGGGGAGTCATAGGATCAACTAAATAATTAGCACATTGGTTTAGTTTAAAAAAAAAACATAAAGTTTTCCAGGGTGTTTGTAGCCAGTGCTTCTGAAAAGTAGTAGATTCATTTGTTTCAGGCCATATACTTTGTGAAAATTCCAACTTACTTTCTTTAAATTCTTATAGGCATATTTTGAAGTTTCTTTGACATGCAAATCCTAGCATAAAATATTACAAGATTTTTGTGTCATAGTTGAGTCATAATACTGCTTCTACTTTGGTTTCAAAGAATTTGTATGAAAATGAAAGGTTATGGGGTAGTTCTTCCATACAAAAATATAGAACACAAGCTTTGAACAACAAAATATTTTGCCCAAAAGTAGAACAATATGGAGGCTACAGACGGCTGTTTTTGCATAAAAATCAAAGTGTTCCACACATACTGTCCCTCTTTTCTACATAAAAATATCTCATGACATAAGCTGTTTTTCCATACTTTGTCTGAAATTTAAAATTTTATTCAATTTTTATCTTCAGTTTTAGTCAAACAAACAAGCATGAAACGTAATAAAACTTCAATGAAGCCACATATTTAAGAAGTGAATCATGGAATTTTCAAATTTCTTAAGACGACCTTGGTTTTCATGGCTGATTTTGATATTTTCTGAACATTCATCTGCAGCTAGATCCCCAATTTTTCACATACCTAGCCTATACCAAAAATTAGCTCTTTGACAGATGGAGCAGAATTTTCCATTTACAATGGCCTTTTGGGATTCTAAACATATATGGTCACATAAACAAATCCTGCGATATATGTGTACTAGCTTCCTTTTATATTTAAATAATCTATTCTCTAAGAAGACCTGATAACAAACTTAAACATCACAGCCACTTAATGATAGATCCAAAATATTTACCCAACACCAAATTAAACCAGAAGTGAGAGAGTAAACATGAGTTATATAAGACGAATTAAAAACATTGCTCTTGGCTTGTGGAATTGTTTACCTACTCCGCTAAGAACCTTTCAGTTTATTATTGTACTCAAAAACAACATACCAACTTACTGGAACTTAGTTTGGTTATTGAGAAAATCATGGGTAAAAATAGATTTTCTATGAAGATACTGATCCATATACAATTTCATCAAAATCTTAAGTATTTGTAAGCTAGTTTGCTTGGAGTGGGATAGAAAAAGTTAAACTTTGTATCAGTAAAACATTACCATGAATTCATGATGTATACATATTTTTTTCATAAAAACTGAAAAAAAAAACTTCCAAATGTCAAAACACATGTACATGTACAGAGTTACCGTTCTTGGTTGCTACAGAAATAATATTGGACACAGCAAACTTTGAATGTTTATAGCTCCTTATATAACAATGTGATCAAATGACAATGTTAAAAGATATAGACCATAATCCCAAACTTTATAAATGTTGAGTATAAAATTTTAACAAGCACAACTTTACCTACTTTGTTTTCAGGACCTTGAGGATTTGGAGCAGAACAAACACTGCCCATTCCTTAGTACTGCAACATTTGAAGTACTTTCTTATTTTTTAGCACCTGTATGTTTTTGATTGGTATGTTTTATTCATACAAATGTTTTATCTCTGTTTGATGGGAAATCCTCTTTACCCTTTCAGATTAGTTTGAAAAAGTTCTGGAGAATGATAGTGTTTCATTCATACATATAGTTACAAATGAAGTACATGTACATTCTTTTTCTTAATGCCAAACATAGTCATTCCAATATGACTTTCTAACAAACTATTTTCCTAGGAAAACCAATTTATATTAAAGACCCATCCAATCAAACAAGTAAAACTGAGTTTTGCAAGTCTTAAACAAGCCTCTTCATATTGTTTACTGAGTACTTAACATTTCACATGTCATGTCATGGTTAGAATGGACCCACTGTTTATCAACCATGGAATCTATTCACAGTCAATTGCTAACACTATTGAAACCATCTACTACTATAATAACAGAATGTCTAAGTTAAGACTTGGTTGGTTATACCCCTATCCATGACACATCTGTATGTCTGAATACAGTAACTAGGTTTTGGTATGCATTAAAAGGACTCTGAGGTCTTGCTGGAATCTGTGTATTTTTTGACAGAGAGGTAAAAAATTAAAGTGTAACAGTGCAAATCAATTACTGTAGACTACATGTAGAAGACACTTTTCAATGAGTTTTAGAATCAAGGGTCCCCCCGTGTTTTTACAACACGAATAATATCACTGATTGATATTATCAAAACCAATTTTTACACACTTATATTAACAAAGGGTATGAGTCACTGGGATTTTATTCATATCTAGTTTTCTATGTCAACTGTTGGTGGTACTTTTTGTATGTAACATAAATGGTCATAATGTAAAAATGTAACAGTTTAATCTCTTCCATACTGAGAGCCAACTGACATGGGTCATACCAGAATATACTGTTTCCTAAGCATTATTTAATGATTTAGTGTAATTCATATGGTATAAAGTATGGCATTTTGATGTATGAGGCTAGCAAGTAGGCCCTAATTCTAAGGGTTACCATAGAATGGTAGGATAATGCTATTAAATTTGAAAATTCTTTTCTGTGTTATTTCATATAAAATGATTCAACAGCAAATCAACTGTAAGAATATAAATATTTCAGGTCAGAATTGGAATATTTCAAATAATTCAAATACGTTTAACATAGAAATAAAGAATTTCTAGTCATTAATCAACAGTTTAGCAAATGACCTGATTTTAATCAAACCCAAAAGAAACCTTATTAGGAAACTTTCTTTAACCATCTGAAAATGTTAAAACTCATACCCAGCAACTACTGGTCGCCAATATGTCCCACTGATACTATCTATAAAACTAAAGTAGTGATGTTATATATTGCATCTTAGTTGTTAATCAGTATTTGAATATTTGTTGCCACAATAAAGACCTTTCATCACACTTATTCCCAAATGCAATGTCAACAGTAATAATTTTGAGCTTTGAATCAAAAGCAGGGAAATTATTTTAAGAAACATGTTCATAACACCACAGATTCCTGTCATTAGCTTTGAAGACACTTGTTCCACAGCAGTTTGCTAATGCATTAAATTAGACCACCAGAAATTAGTCCTTACACAAGCAATTAGTTAACGGAAATTCCACCACAGTCATTCATTATTCAAATTCAATAGAAGATTTTTCTAAATTACCATGACAATATTAGCATCCTACGAGTACTTTGATCCATGTGTTTAATGCCAAAAACCTTTTAAGATATTGGAACAGAGGGTTTATTAGTTATCCCATGACTCCACTGTGCTTTGCATTGAAACAATTACTAATCTACAGGACACATGAAGTTAACAAATTCTTTGCTGATACTGCAGTGGTAAGATATCAGTGGTGGATCCAGTAGGTGGGGATTCCATCTGTTGTTTGAAATCTTTGTTTATTTTGTACAAATTTGGACATAAACAAGCAAATTATAGACTGGAACCCTCCCCCTTTTAAAATATTCTCAGTTCAAAAATATACTGGATCTAGAAAGTTGATTCGAAAGCAAAATCTTTTCAATTTCAAGCAGATTTCTACATTAAGATTTGACCCTTTATGCCCATTGTTTTCCCAAACATTACATTAGGTGTAAGATAAAACAGTATTAAAATTGGTACATAATAGGTAATGGGAATTTTGACATTTCAATCTTGATTTTTGAAAATTTTACCAGATACGGAAGATAAGTGAGATTAATGAATGCCACTGTGTTATTGTAACAGATGCATGTTTAGGTCATTACCATGCATAAGTTGCCACACAAAATCATATTTCTAAAGGAAAACTTTAAGTACATATGAAGTACATGTAACTAACAGAAATAGTAATAGATGTCAAGCAGTGCAATCTTGAAAAACTCTTTTGTTTTTCAGAAACTTTTGTATTTTAACAATTTTAAATTCTTGGCAAAAGAATCTATCATTTTAAAAAATGAAAAATAAATTGTAAGAACATTAATTAAACCACATATTTTTTTATTTCCATGAAATAAAAGTTTTGCTTCCTAATTCTGAAAGCTTTTTTTATTAAATGGATGAAAAATCTTAATAGCTACATTTAACAATTAGATTGGCTTACCTCTTTTACCTGAATTCAAATTAAATATTATTGAAAATCTAATCTCTCTGTTAATTTCTTGACCCGAGTTCAATATCCTTAAATAAAATCTCCAGAAATCTTTGAACTTTTATTAAATATCTAATATGTTGCCATGTTATATTTACCTTTTCTCACCTGGTCAGGTAGGTATAAAGGTATTATTAATCAATTTACCTGGAGGATGGAGATTTTATCAGTGGTGTGGAGGGTGGAGATAAATATTTACCACAATAAATCTTTAATAATGAGACTAAATTCAAAAATAGGTAAATTGGGAAAATTCTTGACTTTTCCAGAAGTAACCGATTTCTAAGTCACAATTAGTTATTAAAGGTAAATTGAACCTTATGTCATTCTTAATATCTTACGTACATTACAAAAGATAGGTATCTTTTCTTATATACATGTTGACAATGGAATTGAAGCCTTTACTAACAGAGCTGTACAAATTTAAAGGGAGTATTTAGGGATAAATTTCATCTGATCACAGAGAGATCATATGGCATTACTTCTCCTTTTAACTCTTGTCATTTTACAGAAGTTGAGATTAAATTTTCAACTCAAGACAAGAGAAGAGAGATTGATTTATAAACAAGATAACCATTTAAGTGCCACTCCATATAAAATTCAGACACTGCCTATGGTAGTGGTGATTCATGATGTAGATCCACTGGTCTACATTCGCTATTTTTTTAAATAAAAATAATCCTTTCTGTGTCCAGATCTGTATTTTTTAGACATTCATCTGCCACTAAAATGAACAAATCAAACCAGATGAAGAAAAATGACTTGCAAACTGCAAATTTCATGTACAATCTTTATAATTTTTTTCTCAAAACCACAACAACAAATGACAAACTAAGACTGGTGATGTGGTCTGTAACTGTTTTTGAATTAGAAATAAAAGTGAATTTGGTGGCTTTTTTTTACACAAATGAATCACCTCCTGTCTGATTTTTAAAAAGAATGGTACTTAATACTATATACTTACTACATGTATTAACATACACTTTATAGTCAATACATTCAAAGTCATCTCAAAATTTCTTACTGTGGTGTCGAAAATTTCTAATCTTGAAGACAAATAGAGTATTACATTTTGTGAATACATGTACCAACTAATTATGGTTTATAGAAATGTTTTATATAGTACAGTTTCAAATTCATGCTTTCTTATACAGGACCTTAAAATTCCACATAAATTTTATATTTGCAAAATGATTTGGATTTCTATGTTTAATAAAACCCTGAAATCCCCATACTATTTAACAACAGTACTTTCACATTATTTTTTTAAAATAATTGATAATCAACTCACCGATCTCGGTGTTACTTTGCCATCTTGAGACTTAGTCTGTGTGTCAGCCTTTTTAGGAGATTTGTCGTCCTCTACTCCACTGTCTGATGAACCATCTAAAAACAGAGAAAAACTTAAGGATCCAAGCACATGTCCACGAAAAATGAAAATTAAAACAATTGATAGAAATAAAAACTCACTCTTTGTATCTGGTGAGAATGTAACCACTGCCTTCTTTTGAGTTTTTTGGTATTCTTTTGAGCTAGGGCATAATTTAGACACTGCTTTCTTCTTCACCATTTTTGTTGAAGTGACAAAATCTTTTTTTAATTTGATTAAAATGCATAAGCTTGTTCTAATAAAATCTCTGTTGTAAATCATTAGTTGAATACAAAGCCTTGCTATTAGTGAAATTAAAAGTGTAAAAAATTGGAAAATCCAGTAACACAGGATTACATTTAACAATGGGCTAATGATACAAAATATAATAATGGTCTGTAAGTCAGAAAGAGAGCAGTTTGTCTCCCCCTATTCTAAAGATATATGATAGAAGTGGGTAGTATGTTTGTTATTTATTATATTCATTTTCAAATAAACAGATTATGTCAATTTAAATACACAATTTAATTTTTTTTCTCTGATAATGGATTTTTTTTATTCACAAGATCAGAAAACCTCCAAAAAAATATGTTGAAAAAATTGCATTGAAAGTTTTTTTTTGTTGTGTTCGGCATTACAAAGTTTACAGTATGGGAAATGAAATCTTGAAAAATCATAATTTAGTTAATCATAATTGGTAGCATCATTATCATAATAAATACACTGTCAGATAATATAACTACATAATAAAATACTCCAAGCTTTTCATTAACTTTTGTGTTACCAACACAATTTAATACTTGTTAAAGGCAAAGGTTTTAAATAAACCAAATGTGGTCAAAGGGGGATAACTTCAACCAAAACCAAAACTTAAATACACTTTGGCCTTAATTAAATACTTCTTTGTTTCCCCAAAATCAACCCTACAAATAAAAATTTAGGTAGGCCTGTAGACAACAAATTTTATTTTTTTCTATATTTGTACAATTAAAGTATGTGATTTATCTCAAATTAATTTTGAGTATAAAACAGTAAATTTTCTATAAAAACATTTCATAAATCAAAGCAACAAAGTTGCTGAAACTCGGAAGTCGCTTGGCGTGTAACCTGCAAGATAGGTTCCCAATGTTTATTTTTTAAGCAATATGCTAGAGTGCCGGTCGTGACATGGACTAAGGTTTGAGAATGTTTTTGTGTTGAACCTATATTTCCATTGCAACCTGCAGCAAAACAAAACAAAGATGTACACAAATATCGTGAAAAAAATAAGATTATTGCATTTGTTTACGTTCTTGAGACCTGAAACTTAAAAAAAGGCAGCCGATGATGTTGATTGTGACGCTTCTTGATAATATGGTTTTGATTATGATACCATTCACAATGCATAGTTAAAATCCAACACCACCCAAAGAGAGATAACTCCAATTAAATTGTATTGGCTTTTAACTATCTTCTTTGAAATTACTACACTTAAAAAAAAAATAGTTTGGCGTCTCGATTACCAGTTCAACAATATTTAGTTGAAAATTAACTTAAAATGTTTGAAATATTATTAACTGGGATATCAGTGAAATATTTAAAGTTTAAAAGAGAATTGCGCATCAATTTGAAGAAAGCATTTCTGTCCGCGAAGTTATCTGCTGGAAGCCCTTTTGTCATTCTTATACTTACAATACTTGAAGCCACTAACAAGACTTCAGAGTAAAAAATTGCAATAAAGTTTTTGTGGAAGGGGAACTTTGACTATCGGTCATTTGGGATTGGGGAAACAAACAAAATTTTATTTTTGGCCTTGTGCAATTGAAAACAAAACAAACATGAATACAGAGCATGCCATAATAAAAACAAACACATGCAGTGCTGAATTGAACACATAGACAAATTTACAAAAAAGCATCTATTTAAATTATGGACAGAAGAAAATATGAAGTAACAATAAATCCAGTACATTTGTACTATACTGGTTTATAGAATTAGATTTCCAAACTTATATAGATCATAATATTTTTGAAATGGAATTAGGAATTGGTCGCAAAAACATTTTTAAAATTACCAGAAAACCTTTAAAACAAGCATTATCATATGGTTTCATAATCTTAGAGATTCTATTAACTATCTTGAAATTTACCAGAAAACATTTTTTACTCCAAAATTTATCTTTACCTATCCTTAAGACTGATATAAAAAACTGAACTATTCTGTAATTCTAAGGCCTCAAGTGAAACAAAACAAAAAACATGTAAACCAAAACAGAAAAACACACAACAACCATACCTGACGAGGAATAGATAAGGTAAAAGTCACTGTTAATTAAACTGAAAGGAAAAGAAACTTTGTAACAGACTGCACCATCAGAAACAAACTTTGTAACAGGCTGCACCATCAGAAACAAACATTGTAACAGACTGCACCATCTATGTTCAGCTTCACAAACCTAGATCAGATCTAATTGGTTCTTATTCTTATGGCAACACATCTTTACAATATTACTAGCTTTCTTATTGTCAGGCCATATAGAAAAAATAATGGTTGTAAACATCTTAATTTGCATGACAATTCAGAGAGAGATATTTTGGAGGTACTTAATTGTGGAAACTCTTATGTCAATTTCTTTTAAAATCATGTAGAACTGTTTTCTTGTAGGCTACATTGTGACCATCTAAAATGATTGATGAGTAATACATTATAGAATGCAGATAGACATTTGAAAAATAGAAGTTGGGTTGATATTAAAATGCTTAAAGTCTTTTTTTTTAAATCACACTCAATATTTCCAAAAAAAAAACCTTGAGATTTGACAGGTTTTATTGTCAACCAATGTTTAAGTGTGGCCAGAAATTACAATATAAAGATATCTATCTGCTCCTTCAAGTTTCCTGCTTTGCTGTACTATAAATGTGTTGTAAACTGATGACAGAAAATCTAAGAACTACTCTATATTTTATTCCCATCACACATTAACTAGAATTAATTACATGTAATTAGAGAAACCAAGTGAGGCACAAATCTATTTCAATTTCCTGAATTTTTTTATATCGTACAAAAAACAATGACATTCTTTCAAAGGACTTATTTAACATTTTAATTAAGTTTTCAATATGAAATGTAATATCAGTTAATATAGAAATTAAAGAACAGAAGAAGAGACTTCCAGAAGACATTACTTATCTACACTACAACTTTGATGAATATTGCCATTTTCGCGAGTCCACAGTGTACAGTTTACATGATACATAGCTATGATAATGCACATCATTTACCTATCCCCTGTTCAGTTGTTAGAAATTTTAAAATAACCCTGAAACTATATATAGGGTTTACATTGAAAATTGATTAAAGGTGCGATTCAAACTGTTCTAACAAAAAAATGTATATCAGATCTTGAGTTTTTGAGGCAAGTGAAAGGGAAGTGATATACCTTTAACTTAATATATTTGTACATGTGTAAAAGCAAAAATAAATAAGCTTATTTTCCTTGTCATAGAATACATTTTTTACCAAAAGGAGATTAAAATTGAAAATACATATATCAATTAAGAAGTTAAAAGTACCTTAAATTCCTAGTCAAATTATAATTTGTGATGCTTTCATACTCATCTAGACAATTTCCACTAAGGGAAAGGGAAAAGGGCAAATTCATTGAGCTGTAGTGCAAAATTGGTTTTGACCTCCATTTTAGGGGTTTAGAGGAAGAGATCACTTGAAAATAAATTGAACATATCCATGCATCATGCTTCATTCCAAAGATGAAAATAAAAACTAAAACATGCAACATTTATTACAAATAAAAGAAAACAGAAATAATAAAACATACAACAATCAATGCAAGAAACTTCTACATAAAACAAATAAAAATACACCAAAACTCAAAATTTTTCAGTAGAGGGGATATTTTGTGATAAAAATAATCCTTTAAAAAAACAAAAAGTTTAAATACTGACCATTACCTGATTTATACAGGTACAATCTGAGTTTTGATTTTAATACTAAGCAAAACAAAATTCATAAATGCAAATCCATGAAGAAAACCATTGCCCTACAATATAGCAAAGCTACGAACCATGTTTGCGAAGCAGGGGGTGTTAGTAAACAAAAACAATGCTTGCTATATACTGAGAATGCAAGCTAAACATAGTGCCAGTTAACCTTTTTTTGACTTGGTTATTCTGTATCTAGATGGCCCTGTTTTAGGAATGTTTCTCATTGGTTTGGTTGGACTTGGAGTCCTCTCAACTGATGTTCTGTCCCTTGCCTTGTTCAGACTGCTCATTGTAGGTCTTGTCAATGAACTGGTTCTTGATATGTCAATAGATTTCGGCCGAGACTTTGTTGGAGCTGGTTTTGTATCAGTTGTTGTTTCTGGTTTTGATTTTCGAGTTGTGTCTCTTGATGATCTTGTGGTTGTTGGTTTTGTTGTCCTTGATGATGTTGCAGAGGATACTCTACTAGTAGAAAAGCTACGCTTTTCAGTAGTTGTTTTTGTGGAGGGAAGTTTTGTGTCTTTCTTGAGTGTTTTGTCCTTTTTAGTCTCACTTGTAACATCCTTTTTGATGGTATCAGTTTTTGCAAACTTAGTTGTCTTTTTAGTGGTGGTCTTTTCAATTTTCTTCAAAGAACTTGTTGTTTTATTGTCAATGTCTTTTTTCACTTCTTTTTCCTGTAATATTTTAACACTTTCCTTCTTTTCTGTTGATTCATCTGGTGAAACTTCTGCTTGTTTTTCACTCTCAATAAGATTAAACCCTGCCTTTGTCTCCTCTTTTTCAGGAGATTCATCAGAAGCAGAATGGCTTATTCCATTTTGGAAGGGATGGGCAACATCATCATTATCAGGTGTAGCTTCCTCAGAGGCAGAATGAGATATTCCATTTTGTAAGCAGGGTTGATATGTTTCTATGGTTTCACTTTGGTCTGTGGATTCATCAACTAAAGATGAGGACATAAGATTTTTCTGATTCTCCTGTTCAACATACATGTCTTCACTGGCTGGAGACTGTACCATATCATCTTGAGATAGTGGTGACTGGATGGCAGAGTCTATTTCTCCATAGCTATCACTGGGAGTCTCTGGGCTCTGAACATCAGCTGTTCCTTCTACCTCTTGTTTCTCTACTACATCAGTTTGAACATCAATAGTCTTCAGCTCCACTTTATCTGAGATAGTTTCATCCTCAATTTGACCATTGACTTGAGGTAAACTTTGACTATACTGTAAGACATCCTTATCAATTCCATTCACTTGTTTTTCCTCATCCATAATCAATGCTAATTCTGTTTGAGGAATCATTGGTTTTGAGACTTGTTCTTGTACTCCATCAATTGGAAGTTCTTGTTCTGGGGATATTTCTGGAGTTGATTGTTCAAATTCCTCCTCAACTCCACCAAACTTGTCGTCACCAAAAGTTTCCCCTTCCTCTAGTACAAATGAGCCTTCCATACCGGACTCCCGCATTTGTTCTGTTGGAACTTCATCTTCTGGGGATATTTCAGGAGTAGACTGCTCAAATTCTCCTTCAACTTCTCCAAACTTTTTGTCATTAAATGTTTCTCCCTCCTCTAACACAAATGAGCCTTCCATGCCAGACTCTCTCTTCTCTGCTGGGGGAACTTCATCCTCTGGTGAAATTTCAGGAGTTGATTGTTCAAATTCTTCTTCAACCTCACCAAAATTTTTATCATCAAATGTTTCTCCCTCCTCTAGAACAAAAGACCCTTCCATACCAGATTCTCTCTTTTCCATTGGTGGGATCTCATCTTCAGGAGATACTTCAGGAGTTGATTGTTCAAATTCTCCCTCTGCATCTCCAAAATTTTTATTATCAAAAGTTTCTCCCTCCTCTAAAACGAAAGAGCCTTCCATTCCAGATTCTCTCTGATTAGTTGGAATTTCATCCTCTGGTGAGACCTCTGATGTCAATTGTTCTTGAACCCCACCAGCAATCTTGTCATCATCAAATGTTTGACCCTCATCTAATACTAAAGATCCTTCCATTCCTGACTCAACCTTCTTACCAGATGGTAACTCATCTTCTGGTGAAATTTCTGGTGTTGATTGAATAAATTCAGATGATTCCTCTTCCAAGCCAAATGTTTTGTCTTCCAAAGTTTCTCCCTCATCAAGAATAAAAGAACCCTCCATTCCAGTTTCCCTTTTCTGATCCTCAGTTATATCAACATCAGGGGAACTGTCTTGAGCATACTGATCAGGAATACTTTGACCTTCCTCGTCCTTTTTGTTATCAAATGACTGACCATCTTCTAAGCCCTCCACAGCTGTCCCTTGTATTGGGTTAGCTGGTATCTCAACCTCAGGTGATGACTCTGGAGTGGACTGGACATATTCTCCATCATCTTCATCAAAATTTTTATCATCGAAAGTTTCACCTTCATCAAGGACAAATGATCCTTCCATTCCAGATTCCCTCATTTGCTCAGGCATCTGGTCTTCTTGTGACATTGATCCTTGGGTAAGATCATCATCCTCTTCTTCCTCTAGTTGACCAGGCATTAAGTTTGCAACTGGCTCCATAGGCTCAGCCAACTGAGAAGTTGGTGCATGAGCTTCATCAACTGGTTGCTTGGAGATTTCATCTAAGTTTTCAAATGCATCTTTATGGTCAAGAGCTTTCATATCTGTAGAATCTAAGCTCCCAGATACATCTTTATGGTCCATAACATTTAAATCTGTGTTTACAACAGAATCCCCATGTGAAATATTATCACAAGTCATATCATGTTTATCATAAGAATCAGATTCTTTTTCTAGATTCTGTAGCTGATCCTCTTGTAAAATATGAGGCTCAATAATGTCCTTTTCTTGAATCTCATTTTCAATTTTTTCCTCTTCTGAATCTTCAGAATCATACATTTGACCTTGATCTTGTCCTTGAACATCATCCATATTTGATCCCATTAAGTCTGTTTCATTAGACTGAATACCATCATTAATCATTTCATCCTCAGATTCAAAGTCATCAACTTGAACTTCAGGTTCAGGTTTAACAACATTCAAGATTGTTGGTTCAGGCTCTCTGTCTGTCATTTCATCTGCAGGCGTTAGCTCCTGACCTTGACCTAGAGCTTCTTCTACATTAGCTCTCATTAAATCCACTTCATTGGGTAGAAGATTTTCCTCTATCATTTCATCATGAGTGTCAATAACTTGACCTTGACATTTAGAATCTTCTATGTCAGCATTTGATACATTGGTATCACTTGACTGTAGCACACCATGTGCATATGAATCTAATTGTTGACCTTGAACTTCAAAATCATCAGTTTTTGTACCCATTAAGTCTAAATCATTTGACTGAGGCTCAATACAAGCCAGTTCATCCTTTGTTGTTACACTATGACCTTCAACAAGTTTTGGACTCAGTATGTCTAACTCATTTGACTGTGGCATAACATCTACAACTTCATCCTCTGGTTTTAAAACATGACATTCAGTGTTTGCATCCAATAAGTCTAAATTATTTGAATGTTGATCATTATCTGTAATATGATTTTGAACTTCAGGTTCATCGAAATTTGAATCCATTAAAGCATTGGAATTTTGTTCACCTTCATCCATTTCGTCTTCACTTTGTTCTGGATTAACATTGTGAAAACTATGATCCTGAACAATATTGTTAGTATCCTTGTCATCAACAGCATATGTTTCTATTGTATCATTCTGTAGTTCTTGTTTCTTTGATTCTGTGGCTTCCAAAGCAGCTTGCTGAAAACCCATGACGAGGCTCTCTCGACCTGGATAATCATCTATTTCTGTTCCCATAGAAACTGCTGTTTGTTTCTGTGTCACAGGCAAAGTGTCCTCCATTTCTTCTTCCTCATATTTCTCCTGTATTGTCTGACCTGTTACTATTGGAACATCTGTTTGGTCCACTGCAGAGGGTTCAGTCTGAGATATAGAATCTCCTTGCTGATCATCAGTAAGAAGATTCAGGTCTGTTATGTTTTTTTCTTCTGGAACTGGCTGACTATCAAATTCTTCATCATCAGAGTTTTCAGATTCTTCCATTAATGTTCCCTCCACTAAACCACTTATCTGAACCTGATCAGCCTTCTGATCTCCACCGAAAGTTTGAAATTGAGATCCTCCATTCATTTTAGCAAGCTGATTTGGGTCAGGGGTCAGTGACCTTTCTTCAAGATCAGAGTCATCACTTTCTATTGTAAAAGTGCTACTTTTGGGAACACCTTGTGCTATTTCTGAAGATTGTAGATCTTCTGAATTATCTGTTACTTTTGCAGAAGCAATTTCTAATTGATTTTGTGAAGGAACTTTTTCAATTGCATCCTCCTTTTCATTTTTAACTACTGTCATTGGATTTGAATTGTTCAAATTGGAAGCCATAACTTCAGATATGACAGCTTCAGTTACATTCTGTCTCAAAGGATCAAAATCAGAAGTACTAGGGTCAAATGCCTGACATTTATCCTGGCTGATTTCCTCATTTTCCTCGTCAGATAATTCCTCTTGTTCCTCTGTTTCATCATACTGAACATTCTTTGTGAATGCTTCCTCGATTTGAGAAAATCCAGATGCACCAATATTTGGATCCACATTATCTAAAACATTCTCAGTATCAGACCTCTCCTGACCAGGAGGTTTCTCTACTTCATTTTTTATTTCAGGAACAATATGTTCAAGTCCATTCTCACCCTTGTCTCCTCCATCAGATTCATCACTGTACTCACTTTCCTCTGAATCAACATATTCATCATCATAATTTTCATCACCTTCATTGTAAAAGTCATTTTCTATAGCTTCTTCTGATTCTTGTAACTTATTTTGACTTTGAAAGTCTGAATCATCATAACTTTTTAATTCAGTTTCATTTGGATGTTTGATTTGATCATGATCCATGAACTCAGGTCGGGAAGCAGACACATCTGTCATCAAGAGATCAGGTGGTTGTGAAGGTTGTAAACACTCTTCATGATCAGATTGAGCAGATGGTTTTTCTGAAAGGTCGTTGGGATCAAGAAGGTCATCACTGTGGGTTTTGTTTGATTCTTTTGAAAATTCATTCACTTTAAGTAGATCGGGTTGAAATGGATTTCCAGAGCCTTCCAAAGAAGACTCATCTTCATAACTTTCATCTACTAGCATATTATCCTCATCATCATATCCTCGATTTGTATCTGAAAGACTTGAATCTAAAATTTCCTTTCCAACAAAGGAAGGACTGAAAGAACTCTGGTTTTGTGTATACATATGGCCATCATCTATCTGGTCTCCATGGTAATCATCATGGTAACCAGGCACTTGCTGATTTGCCATCTGATTGTTTAAAAGGTCACTTTGATTCATATCACAAGTAGTCATTTGACCTCCTAATACTGAAGGGTCACTTGAATCAAGTTCAAGGTTATCATCCATTGCTAAATACTGTCTTATTGTTGTCTGTAGATCAAATTACTGGTATCCTGAAATGAAAGTAAAGCAAGTATTATGAAATGTTCACAGCTAGTTATTTATTGAAAGGTCACAATGATGACCAAATACTGTATAGATGCTTATTTTCACAGTGTGCTTATTTTGGCTTATTTTAGCTTTTTGCCTAAAAATACCAAAATAAATTCCTTATAATACTAAATGCACCCACCACAATAAAATATGGCGATATTTTTCGTATACATTTTTGGCCTGAAAATCACAAATTTAACACCCACCAATAAAACCCACTGTACAGCATATTAATTCTGAGTAAGTCAAACCAGAGGAAATTCATATAATGTACTATACTGGGGTATATTTTACAACAGTGATATATTTGTTTATTTAAGCACTTACACAAAAAAACAAAAAATAAAAAAACCTGATGATGTTTGTTTCTAAAGTTAGGAATTTATGCAATAATGATTACATATGCCAAAATAGAAACCTCTTAAATTCACCATGCTTCTTCCCATTAAAACTTCGAAATTTTACATGTACTAATTTATGTAGAATACTTGTTCCATGATATTTCCAACTAATTTTAAAACATACAAATAGACACAGTACATTTATTAACAAATGAGTAATTCAATACACCATTAAAGCAGGGTCATCGTGTTAAGAAATAATCATAGCTTGCACATCATTTCAAGTTAGGGAAATAATTTTTAATAATATAATGTTTGTGGTAAATATTGAAAATAATAGACAATTTCCAACTCATCATGTCAAAAGTACATATGGATGATAAAAAAATGGTAGAACTTCTCTTTAAAGTGATAAATGCAGCGCTATAAGAATTTCCTTGGGAGTATAACACTCTACATCAAAAGCAGGTATTAAACTTTTGAAGTCTACTGGACATATGTACAAATTCAATCATTTCCTGAACTACAGAGATACCTTTCTAAACCAAAACCCTGTATAACCTTAAATCCTGTCTTCACCTGAGGAAAGAATACCTGAAACCTGTCTAAACCAAACACTGAGTAATCTGAAACCTGTCTAAACCAAACACTGAATAACCTGAAAACCTGTCTAAACCTAACACTGAATAATCTGAAAACCTGTCTAAACCAAACACTGAATAACTTGAAAACCTGTCTAAACCTAACACTGAATAATCTGAAACCTGTCTAAATCAAACACTGAATAACCTGAAACTTGTCTAAACCAATCACTGAATAACCTGAAACCTGTCTAAACCAAATGCTGAATGACCTGAAAACCTGTCTAAACCACACACTGAATAATCTGAAACCTGTCTAAACCAAACACTGAATAATCTGAAAACCTGTCTAAACCAACCACTGAATAATCTGAAACCTGTCTAAACCAATCCCTTAATTACCTGAAACCTGTCTAAACCAAACCCTGAATAACCTGAAAACCTGTCTAAACACTTTATAAAATCCTTTTATATCTTTGGTAATCAAACACCTGTGAATCAATCAAAGGTGTTTGATTTAGACAGGTTTCACTGTATTTTTTTAATTACACCAAAGACAATTACAGTTAGTACCCTGTGACCTAATTCACTTTATTGTTTACATATCTATAATTACATCCCTTGTGGCTGTAGGCAGGTCAAGGAACATCATTACATTAGATGTAATTAATGTGTATCTTGTTACATCAAACTGATCAGAGTTTTTTGCTCTTGCAATTCAAGCTCAGAGCAATTTTCTGTAAATTAATGTAGAATGAATTGGAGCTACACATCAAATACTTCCCATGGGGAGATAACCTAGAATCTGTTTTGTGATTAAACCTTTTTAAGTTCAGTCATTTAGTTCTGGGACTTACGTAATTACATAGAACAGAGAACCAGGATTCAGCTGAGGGATGTCATGGTTAAATAACTTTTGTGCTTCATTATATTGCAGTCAAATTAAACCTTGACTATCTTTAGAAACACTGGTTTTGAAGTAACTAAAACATCAGATTGAACTTGATGTCTAGCCATTACTCCACACATTAAAAAAACTCCTTTAGAGCAACAAACAGAAAGTAGAGGTCTGACAAACACTGAAAAGGGAGATAACCATTACCTCATCTTGTCAATCCTCCCAATATAACAAAATATAAGATCCCACTACAAGATAGCAGCTTAAAAAGGGAAAATAGAAATATCCACATTCAACGCAGTATGGTTACATTATCAATGAGCTTATCAATTACAACTGAAAAATACATCACTTAATTATTAAGCAATACAGAAAAAAAATAAAATACTGCTCATCTTCAAAAACTAAAGAGGATAGTTATTTCAGTCCAACAGAAGCAAAGAATCATTTCCCTCTAAGTCCTCAGACTGGTTCACAGAAGTAATAAATGGTATGGTTAGCATAAGTCACAATGTTCCTACTCAAAACAAGACAAGAGCAAATGACTTTAAATAGTGCATACATAAGAGAAAATTTTCAATAAAAATATCAGAATGTGACTGAAAAATCATAATAAAATTTCAAAGTCTGAAAATCTTAGTGTCAGGATTTATCATATGAATGCATGACATAAATTGTGGTATGTTCAGTGAAAATACTTTTTTTTTGCGATAAATCTTGTTAAGTGAAATATTATATGTTCAGTAGGTCTTAAATATAGATTCTATTCCCAATGTCATTTTCTAGGTGAAAATTAACATTTTGTATGGAATTCAGATGACCCTCAATGAGTATATGTTACTAGAGGCAAAAAACCACTGTTGCATTAAACTTTTTCTCTGACATATTCCAGTAACAGGTTTTGACAATGGTTAGATTAATCCAATGAATGGTACCCTATCAAACCACATTATACAAATGTCACTTTATCTGTAACATTTTCTCTCAACAGGTATCAAAACTAAACTTAAAATGGGTGACTGACACTAAACTTAGAGAGTAGCGGAACCATATTCAAAGTATGCCATGAAACACAAACCAGTGACATACATGTTAATGAGTATTTTTGGCTATGATCTGTAAAATCCTGAATTTGGTGATATTTTTAACAAAGGTATTATGGAGTGATTTTCATATATAGAGTGCAGTCATATTATGTAAAAAATACAGAGAATCTGTCATGGTAAAGACCTCTGTACTTAACCAGCTTATTAATAATATATTTTCCTATTTGATATAACCTTGGTGATACAAGATGTTCTATCATCTATATATGTGATATAAGATAATCTTTAGTCAAAAATACTTTCCAAGGCATCATAGTGAATAAGATAAGGGAAACTCAATGTAACGTCTGCCACAATGTATGGACTGTGAAGTCATGTTATAGTGATGTTCAGGATTTTTTTTTTTCATAAAAACTACATGTTTTCTCATACGTCAGGACATTTTTAAAGTTTTCCTTTAATATATAAACTTACTATAAATATCTAAGAGTAGGAAAAACCAAATGTACCATATTGTCTTGACAGTTGCATACATCTCTACACGCGTCAATTTCATAAAAAGTCGTAAGTGTGAAATTGATTGTAAGTTATGATGTCACAATGCTATTTTCAGTTGTGACGTCATTACTTACGATTAACTTTAAAATTTTGACTTTCAGCAAATTGATACCAGGACACTTAATTTTGTGTTCTATAAATTGAAGTACTACAGGTAGTTGTGAAAGTGATATAATAATGTACAGTATAGTTTAAGATGGAAAAGCAGTTAGTAAGGTTTTCTTACATTTCTGTTTTAATAACATTAATATTACCATACAAAATTACAGCACTGTAAAATCCAAATATTTTGCCTTAAGTTACCATGAAAATTAGGAACATTCACAGGCATTTGAAATCTTACACCAAGTGTAATTAAATATACTGCTTACCTATGTAGATGTGTGTAAAGCCGCATTAAGATAAAGGAACAAAAGAGCAGTGACTATGTTCGCCTTTTCCAAATAACCCCCATATTTTCATTTATTTGAAAAATATACCATATGCATCATTTCTTAGCAAGCAGCTGTCAAATTGACAGCAAACCGGATCTGAAATTATTAAAACTAGGACTTTGAATGATTAATTAGTTGCAACTCAAACATGACAGCAGTGAAAGTCCCTATATTTGTAACAATGAAGGCCCCCACTTGGAAACATCAATAGCAATTATTCGTAAAAATCAAACTTTGCTTCATTTCATCACATGAAACATGAAAAATATATCAAAATATGAAAAGAATCTGACAAGTACTTTCCAAGATATTACACAGACAAAGGTCATAAGACCTATTTTTGCATTAAAAATGGCCACCACTTGGAAACAACTAAAGCAATTTTTTGTAAAAAATCAAACTTGACCTTCATTTTGTCAAATTAAACAGTATATCCATGTTTGAAAAGAATCTACCAAATATTTTTAAAATTATTGCACAGACAATGGTAATAGTCCCAATTTTGCAAAAAAAATGGCTACCACAGCAATATTTGTAATATTCAAATTTGACTTTCACTTTGTCACATTAAATGATATATCCAAGATTGAAAAGAACCTGCTGAATACTTTTCAAGTCATTGCTGCATGGACAATTTTAAGCAGCCCTCCACCCTGCATGGACAATTTTAAGCAGCCCTCCACCCTGCATGGACAGAATAATTAAATGAAATTCTTGCATGATTCAAGTCAGTTATTTGTTGATGAATTATTTTACTTGTCAGTAATACCATATGTCTCTAAGACAGTTTTAGAGCCGAATACAATGAAACCTGTGTAAATCAGACCCTGAATAAACCAGAGTCTCGTATAAATCAGACCCTGAATGAACCAGAGTCCTGTCTAAATCAGACCCTAAATAAACCAGAGTCCTGTCTAAATCAAACAATTCTCTCTAAGTCACTTTTTGACAATTTCAGTGTAGTTTTAATCTCAGTAAACTGAACAAAACCTTCAATTCCAAAAAGTTAGGTATAGAGAACTTACATTGTATATCTGTTATAGTTTTATCTTCAAACTCCTATGGCAATATTCTATTACATAACACAATCACTTTTAGATACATGGTCTACTTATATGTTGATCACCATAGTAACAAGGGAAAATAGGCGTTCAAACATTAATAATTTTTTATAATGTTCCATCCACCGATCACATGTTAAGTTGGAAATTTACTGAATGACAACAAGTTTAATTGAGTTTTGTCGCTCATGTAAGCTCAGACAAACAGAAACTGACATTATCTGTCCAAATTAAGTCTGCACGCAAGACAATTTTCCAGATAACATATGGCTTAAGTATATGTTTAAATGTCTGATTAGTTCCACAATAATGCATGGTTTTGTCACAGAATGTTTGGTCAATGTTTTTATTTCTGTATTATTCACTGAACCAAGTTATAATGGTTAAATTCCATTTGTTTTAAGCTTAAGGTTGCATACAAAATGTCATCAACATAAACAAGCTTATCAGCCTCATTTCTAAAGTAAACACACTAAAGATGCTTGTAAATCAATATAGTTACAATCTACAGATCTGTTTCAAAGGAGAATTTTCAAGTAAAGTTAAATAAACTCCAATACAATTGTCATTGAACGATGGTAATAGCTCACATTGATCCTTCACAGAGTTGAATAAAACAAGAACTGTAAATAAGCACACAGAGTGATACCCCATTAGCAATATGTATGAAATTTTTGTTGGATAATCTCCCTTTGCAAATTTCCAACAACAATTATCTATACATATAACCTCTATCCTTAATGTCAAGTTTCATTGATGTCTATTGAAGAGTGAATGATGTGAGGGGCTTACAGCAAGCATGGCAGACAGACAAAGTGATTCTAATATTGCCCCACTTGTCTGCAAGTGGTGGAAAAAAAGAAAGAACTCCGATTTAACATCATTTGAATAAAAAAAACTCAACCAAACAGACACAACAGAACTCAAGACATCATAGAACAAGAAATAGAAAATTAGGTACAAAAAGTTGAAAATATAGATTAAGTCCATAATTTAAAATAATTTACAAAATATCAATGCATGTAATGCCTACCTCAGTGTCTATGAATAACAAAACATTAGATCAGAATATCAGTTTCTATGCATAGATACAAATCAATGAATGCAAGGCTGTATAAAACTGTTCATATCTAAATATAGAAACTGAACGCATAAGATCTTGGAGACAATTCCTAATACAGATGAAAATGTCAGAACTATTGGTTTGGTGCCGGTTGCATGCAACTTATAATTATTTCAAGAAGCTTTTATACAATACCTTTAAAAAATAATTTAACTGCATTTTAATGAAGTAGTTAATTACCATGCTAATCAAACATTATGGAAGCAAAGGCCAAGTATGAAAAATTGTTTGTTTGCTCAAATTGTCTGAAGTTTTTAAAAAATCATGCTGTTTCAATTTTTCAAGCAGAAATGGAACTTCCAAAAGGAAAAAAATATGTATCTATAGAACAGAAGTCACTCTGGTTAGTAGGAAACTCCAGAATGACAACAACCACATTTAACAGCATCAAGTTAAATACCAAATATACCTAATGAAGATTTCCCAAGTTTTTGTTAACAAAAGGTAATGGATAAGAAAGTTGTATGTGCACACAGACAGACAGATGTTAAACTTAATGGCATTATAATACAGTCATATCTATCTCCTCCTAAGACAACCCATACATCTGACTACTAGTAATAAGTCTTATCATGACAAAAACACATTTTTAACCTTCAACTAAGCCCTCTCTTGTGTCAATCTGTTGATTTTAAAAAATAACAACTTAAAATTATGAAGAATTTGATTGATTTTGAGTATTTATTAAGAGAGGGCTGTTTGTGTAACAGTATTATGTAATAATGTCTGAGAAGATTTATTCGATCTATTTTCCAGAAATCAATGTTTTCCTCTGAATACTTCTGAATTTGTCTATAGTTATGAGAAAATAAGACTCAATGAAATATGTTATTGGAGACTCTCCCTACATTCAGTCTGATGTTGATATTATAGACTCTCAATACATTCAGTCTGATGTTGATATTATAGACTCTCAATACATTCAGTCTGATGTTGATATTGTAGACTCTCCTTACATTCAGTCTGATGTTGATATTGTAGACTCTCCTTACATTCAGTCTGATATTGTTATTGTAGACTTCCTACATTCAGTCTGATGTTGATATTGTAGACTCCCTACATTAAGTCTGATGTTGATATTGTAGACTTCCTACATTCAGTCTGATGTTGATATTGTAGACTCTCCCTACATTCAGTCTGATGTTGATATTGTAGACTCTTCCTACATTCAGACTGATGTTGATATTGTAGACTTCCTACATTCAGTCTGATGTTGATATTGTAGACTCTTCCTACATTCAGTCTGATGTTGATATTGTAGACTTCCTACATTCAGTCTGATGTTGATATTGTAGACTCTCCCTACATTCAGTCTGATGTTGATATTGTAGACTCTTCCTACATTCAGTCTGATGTTGATATTGTAGACTCCCTACATTCAGTCTGATGTTGATATTGTAGACTTCCTACATTCAGTCTGATGTTGATATTGTAGACTCTTCCTACATTCAGTCTGATGTTGATATTGTAGACTTCCTACATTCAGTCTGATGTTGATATTGTAGACTCTCCCTACATTCAGTCTGATGTTGATATTGTAGACTCTTCCTACATTCAGTCTGATGTTGATATTGTAGACTCCCTACATTCAGTCTGATGTTGATATTGTAGACTCTCCCTACATTCAGTCTGATGTTGATATTGTAGACTCTCCCTACATTCAGTCTGATGTTGATATTGTAGACTTCCTACATTCAGTCTGATGTTGATATTGTAGACTCTCCCTACATTCAGTCTGATGTTGATATTGTAGACTTCCTACATTCAGTCTGATGTTGATATTGTAGACTTCCTACATCCAGTCTGATGTTGATATTGTAGACTCTCCCTACATTCAGTCTGATGTTGATATTGTAGACTCTCCCTACATTCAGTCTGATGTTGATATTGTAGACTTCCTACATTCAGTCTGATGTTGATATTGTAGACTTTCCTGACATTCAGTCTGATGTTGATATTGTAGACTTTCCTGACATTCAGTCTGATGTTGATATTGTAGACTCCCTACATTCAGTCTGATGTTGATATTGTAGACTCTCCCTACATTCAGTCTGATGCTGATATTGTAGACTTCCTACATTCAGTCTGATGTTGATATTGTAGACTTCCTACATTCAGTCTGATGTTGATATTGTAGACTCTCCCTACATTAAGTCTGATGTTGATATTGTAGACTTCCTACATTCAGTCTGATGTTGATATTGTAGACTCTCCCTACATTCAGTCTGATGCTGATATTGTAGACTTCCTACATTCAGTCTGATGTTGATATTGTAGACTTTCCTGACATTCAGTCTGATGTTGATATTGTAGACTTCCTACATTCAGTCTGATGTTGATATTGTAGACTTTCCTGACATTCAGTCTGATGTTGATATTGTAGACTCTTCCTACATTCAGTCTGATGTTGATATTGTAGACTCTTCCTACATTCAGTCTGATGTTGATATTGTAGACTCTCCCTACAGTCAGTCTGATGTTGATATTGTAGACTCTTCCTACATTCAGTCTGATGTTGATATTGTAGACTTCCTACATTCAGTCTGATGTTGATATTGTAGACTCCCTACATTCAGTCTGATGTTGATATTGTAGACTCTCCCTACATTCAGTCTGATGTTGATATTGTAGACTTCCTACATTCAGTCTGATGTTGATATTGTAGACTCTTCCTACATTCAGTCTGATGTTGATATTGTAGACTTCCTACATTCAGTCTGATGTTGATATTGTAGACTCTTCCTACATTCAGTCTGATGTTGATATTGTAGACTCTTCCTACATTCAGTCTGATGTTGATATTGTAGACTTCCTACATTCAGTCTGATGTTGATATTGTAGACTCTCCTAACATTCAGTCTGATATTGTTATTGTAGACTTCCTACATTCAGTCTGATGTTGATATTGTAGACTCCCTACATTCAGTCTGATGTTGATATTGTAGACTCTCCCTACATTAAGTCTGATGTTGATATTGTAGACTTCCTACATTCAGTCTGATGTTGATATTGTAGACTCTCCCTACATTCAGTCTGATGTTGATATTGTAGACTTCCTACATCCAGTCTGATGTTGATATTGTAGACTCTCCCTACATTCAGTCTGATGTTGATATTGTAGACTCTCCCTACATTCATTCATTGTTAATATTTACAAACCATGTAGAAGTTATTAACCAATAAAAAACATTAGAGTGGGACATAAGGATGAGAAAGGATTATGTCTTTGCTTCCAACAGTATGGTATGCTTTAGTATGCAGGTTTGGGTAGATGATGAAAGTGTTACATGAGTGATATCCTGAAAATTAGCGACAAAAAAAAGAGGTTCCCCCACAGATCAAAGGATGTCAGAAAGTCAAAATATCATACTGACAGTCACTTTCAGCAGTCATAAAGTAGCCATAGTGTTGCTGGAGTATCCATAGGTATTCATTGGGTTGCCGGAGTACCCATAGGTATTCATTGGGTTGCTAGAGTAGCCATAGGTATTCATAGGGTTGCTGGAGTACCCATTGGCATTCATTGGGTTGCTGGAGTACCCATAGGCATTCACAGCGTTGCTGGAGTACCCATAGGTATTCATTGGGTTGCTGGAGTACCCTTAGGCATTCATTGGGTTGCTTGACTACCCACTGACAATTTTAGGCTGCTGGAGTAGGTACCCATTACTGGATTACTGTGTTCCTAGAGTAACTGTGAGTATCTATTTACTGGGTTGCTTGATTACTGTGTCCCTGGAGTACCTATGGATATTTATTTACTGGGTTGCTTGATTACTGTGTCCCTGGAGTACCTATGGGTATCTATTTACTGGGTTGCTCGATTACTGTGTCCCTGGAGTACCTATGGATATTTATTTACTGGGTTGCTGGATTACTGTGTTCCTGGAGTAACTATGAGTATCTATTTACTAGGTTGCTTGATTACTGTGTCCCTGGAGTATCTATGGGTATTTATTTACTGGGTTGCTTGATTACTGTGTCCCTGGAGTACCTATGGGTATTTATAGGGTTGCTGGATTCCATGGACATTCTTACACTCTTTGTGTCACTAGAGTACCAATTGGCATTGGCTGGGTTGGTGGAGTACCAATGAGCATTTGCTGGGCTGGTGAAGTACCAATGAGCATTTGCTGGGCTGGTGGAGTACCTATAGGCAGTCATTGGGTTGCTTGAGCACCCAATGTACCAAAAATTATCAAAATCCCTCAAAGCCTTTTTGATTTATTATACAACATGTTGACAGTAACACACAACAATCTTTCCATCAAAAGACAGATGTATAAAAATCAAAGCAAAAAAATCTTTAATTCATGTCAAACTTTATCCATTCTTTATTGACTCTGCACAATGGCATTATAGAAATATCCTGTAGTTTTTTCATCCTTATCTTAGACCGTCACAATAACAATCAATATTTAAGCAATAATTTTGGTCTTCATCACAATAAACATACTAGCATTAAGATAATCACAGGAAATTATGATTTATTTTTACTTGGAAGTTTTCTTCTTTTACAGGAGTTATTGGAATATACCACTTTATACTGGAACTTGAGGAATACTACAATTATTAAAGTAGTTTGTATGTTGTCTTTTACTTTCAACTGATCTACCAGAAAATCCGAGGTTTTACGCCACTCACAAAATTATGACAATTTTTAGAGAAAAAACCTTGTGCAATCTTTAATCACATCTTGGTATTTTTTTTAATACTTTTGCTATTTTATTATTTTCTATTTTTATTTGGTTGTGGTAGAGTAATCAAGGGAACCAAGGTTATAGCGGTAATCAAAAGAATGTAATCCAGGGACAAAGACCTGACAAGGAAAACAGACATACACAATAAAGAACACAAAGTAACTAAAATCATACATACAATGTAACAAAAGCATGATGTCTGACTTCCTTACACTGTGGTCTTATCATCATGCAGCAAGCTTTAAAAACTTCCATGTGTTTCATTATTTTTGTAACCAGTTATGAACATGAACTGTTTTTACTTTGGCTACCAATTAAGCACAACTGCCTCAGTAGTCTTGTGGTACCATACTTGACCTAAGTACAGACAGTCATGCCAGTCATATCTGAAGCTGAGGCACACCCAAAGACTTTAAATTTTGTGATTACTGGTTTTCATTCACACATGTGACATATACGTAACATAGTGGCATCTGGTTGTCTAAATATCAGAAAAATGTGTCTGAGTGAGGTGATATGCCACCTGTTACTTTTGTGAACTGTAACTATAATGTAGTACACAAATATCAAATCAGATTTATGACCATAGCATTCTCCCTAAACAGAGTTATATCGCAGCTAGAAATTACATTTATGAATAACACAGATAAATCCTGACGACTAGAAACAACTACTGTATCTCCACACTGAATTATTGTCCATCACCTAATAGCAATAAGTTTCTTCATCTTCTTGTGTTCTGACAAGCACAAATGTAAAGGGAGTTAAATCTCTCCATTTACAACAAAGGGAGACAATCAATAATGTGAACTGTTGATATGGTACCAGTATTGCATTACATATCCCTGAGCGGGTGTACGTCAAAACATGGAGGATATAAAAATATAGTGTATTTTCTTTTTGCCTCTCTACAAACTAATGTTTTGTCAAAAGATATGAACAATGACTTAAAAAATAGAGCAAACATAACACTATAAGATGACAAACTTTTTGTTAATAAAATCTAACATTATAACATAAAAAACATAAAAAATGTTCCACTGAAAAGGTTGCTTTGATGAGTGCAAAGAGAAAGTGAAAGTATAGTTTAGAAAAGTTGGTTGTACAGGTTCATATGCTTTACCTTAAATAAGAAGCTCCCTTGTGTTAAAGACAAAAAAGGAGGTTTGGATATTGATATTTTCATGTATGGAACTCAAAAGTAGGGATCGAATAAAGATTTCGAACTCATAGTACAGCTAATGTATCTGCCATGTCAGAATAAACCACAAATTTGCTTAGTTTGACTAATGCAGCAGCTTTTTATCGAAAATAATCTTTTCTGGCAAATATTGAAATATTAGTCTTATGCCTGCAATAGGGTACCTATATAAAAATTTGAATAGAAAAACACATGTTTGTAGCAGGGCAGTGATATTCTGGATTTTCAGTATAAAAATGAATGGTCTAGTAGAAAAACAGCAACTTTTATGATTATATTGAAATATTTATTAGTAATAGGTACCAGTATAGCATCGTATATCCCTGAGCAGGTGCAGGTCAAATTATGGAGGGTATAAAAATATAGTACATTTTCTTTTTGCCTCTCTACAAACTAATGTTTTGTCAAAAAATATGAATAATGACTTATAAAATAAAGAAAACATCACACTATAAGATGACAAACTTTTTGTTAATAAAATCTAACATAATAACATAAAACATAAAAATGTTCCACTGAAAAGGTTGCTTTGATGAGTGCAAAACGAAAGTGAAAGTAGAGAAAATGGCTACTTAAAGTTCAAGACTACTTTTCTGTCTGATTTTCGTGGACTCATCCTACCGATACTTTTTTTTGCAGGAAATTTTTTTTCAGATATCCTTAGAAATGCTACATACGTGAAAGTTTTATCAACTTTTTTTTTAAAATCCTAAAAATATGCACTTCATTATAGAAGTCTATGGGAGTACTAATACAATACAGAGACCATATCCATATACAGAAATCCAATAAAATTAGATCACATTTCTGTAAGTATTGGACACTATTGGTCAGACTGCTCTCTTGAGTAATAATCAATTCCCTAATCAATATGTCTGTCTCAAAAAATTCTAATTATATCAATATGGGTTCAAATAAGGACTACAGATTATGAAAGGTGATACTTGCAGTGGTTAAGAAGGGGCTTACTTTAGCTTCTTCAGAAAAATCCAAAATTTTAAGAGGCCATTTCTGAAAACTGAATACAATTTTTGTAACAAAAGCAAAACCTTGCATCCCTTTGCACAGCAAAAATCAACAGATTGCCTTGTCCTTTGACCTCAATGACCTTGTAATACAACAGCCTACAAGACTATCCCGAGAACAACGTTCAATCTGATATAAATCCATTCAAAAATTTTAGTTCTTAAGAGTTTACAATACAAGGATGCTATGGACCGAGGTACAGGTAGACAGGTGCAGCCCAAATAACAGATAGATAGTAGCATTACTTCTACATTCACAACTTCTATAAGAATGACTGATGTAAATACACTTATCTTTCCAGTAAAAGACACTGTAAAAATGACTGGCCCTATATAACCTAAAAAGTATCCATTATGGTTGATTAAAAATAATGGGTAGGCCATAATAACTATGATGTAAATAAAAGTAATACATACATACATTTAGTCTTAAAGATCAATCAAATATCTCCCAAAAATTAAGTACACCAGAATGTAATAGATCAGATTGACTTCATCAAAACATACTACATTTATTGACAATCTAATCTCATAAAAAACAAGTTCTTCCTCATTGCTTCAAGAGATCTCTCATTCAAAATTAGGCTACAGGAAGTAATGTTTTAGCTTCAGCCCTGTCAATATTATGGTAATATAGGAAATATGGTCATATAGTGATGCAACTATTTTGCTGTGAAAGATATAACCACTTTTATATGTGCAGTGGTTTTTTATTATTCAGTTTAAAGTTATCAGCTTGACAAACATTTGAATAATAATTCAAATTAAATTCATATCTACATCTCAAAATCATCAAATACAAAAAAGGAAAGGGCATTCTAATGTTCCTATCTCATTAACAAAAAGCAATTATTCATCCAACATTTAAATTTAAATTTGGTCTGAAGGTCATCAGAACAAATCGTTTTTCCTGTTATGAAGGAATTGATGGTTTGAGGAGGAACAATGCCAGAAGGACAGACACCTTGTACATCATTTCTATGTGCATGCACCTCATGGTAGCAGACACCAATACAAAATTCCCTATATCTTATTTTAAAAGAATGGAAAGTAATGCATGTGTTTATGTTAATACTTTAGGGTAACAATCATGAAACTGATGCCTTTAAATTTTAGGATAAGTCACATAAGAATTCCTACATTATTAATCTGATGTTTACCTGTACAGTGAAACCTGTCTAAACTGAACCCTATTTGACCTGTAGAATTTGTTCAGTTTAGACAGGTTTTCACTTACTCAGCTCAAAATACATGTAAACAACCGATAACACAGAGGGATTCTTAAAGTATCTGACATTGACAGGTTTTTGGTTTATTCTGGTTTTGGTTCAGACAGATTTAGCTGTATTTTTTTTATGTTTTTGAATATTGTCCTCATGCAGATCTCTATTTTAATACAGCAGACATTCTGCCATAACATAAATATGGCAGATAAATTGAATTAATCTTGAACAGTTCAAGAAAAGTTCATGTCATATATTATTACTCAAAGACAAATAGTGAACATTTCATCAATATAAATAAGTTGCTTCAATTAAAGGCAAACAGTAACTTTCTAATCAAAACACACTGAATGAACGTAAAACAAATTATACTGAGAGCATTACCCAACTATATATGTAAGTGGTAATTTTATTACGGAAGTAGCCATCTCAAAATTACTAAAATTGGTATTAAACTCAAACCAGAGACCAATATCCGGTCAGTGAATCATTAATATTAAAATTGACAGTTCCCTCCTGTCTCAAGATTAAGAAATCAATATTCAATTACAAACTGACTGTGTCCACAAACAAATTATTGAATGTTGTGATAGTTATACATTCAAGGCAGCAGTATAACTTTAGTTTTAACTATACAATACAGAGCTAAGTTCTATCTCCCACATAAGAAATGTTAAACTAAAGACAAGGACATATACTGAATATTACATGCCAAAATCATGACATAATTCAACCCTTCACCAATATCACCCCACAGGCTGTTGATACAGCATGCGATACATATTTTGGCATGTTATATTCATTATATCTGATATTTTAACTACTACTTCAAGTGTGTTCTGAGAAGCGATGCAATTTAGGGCATGTGATATAGGTCTAGGAGTGTGATATAGGGTATGCAATATAAGTCTAGGGGTGTGATATAGGGTATGTGATATAGGTCTAGGGGTGTGATATAGGGTATGTGATATAGGTCTAGGGTTGTGATATAGGGTATGCAATATAGATCTAAGGGAGTGATATAGGGTATGTGATATAGGTCTAGGGGTGTGATATAGGGTATGCAATATAGGTCTACGGGTGTGATATAGGGTATGTGATATAGGATATGATATAGGGTATGCAATATAGGTCTAAGGGAGTGATATAGGGTATGTGATATAGGTCTAGGGGTGTGATATAGGGTATGCAATATAGGTCTAGGGGTGTGATATAGGGTATGTGATATAGGTCTAGGGGTGTGATATAGGGTATGCAATATAGGTCTAAGGGAGTGATATAGGGTATGCAATATAAGTCTAAGGGTGTGATATAGGGTATGCAATATAGGTCTAGGGGTGTGATATATAGTATGTAATATAGGCCTAGGAGTGTCATATATAAAACGTAATATAGGTCTAGGGGTGTGATATATAGCATGTAATGTAGGTCTAGGGGTGTGATACATAGTATGTAAAGTAGGTCTAGGGGTGTGATATATAGTACGTAATATAGGTCTAGGGGTGTGATATATAGTATGTAATATAGGTCTAGTGGTGTGATATAGGCTATGAAATATAGGTCTAAGGGTGTGATATAGGGTATGCAATATAGGTCTAGGGGTGATATATAGTATGTAATATAGGTCTAGGGGTGTGATATATAGTATGTAATATAGGTCTAGGGGTGTGATATATAGTATGTAATATAGGTCTAAGGGTGTGATATAGGGTGTGCAATAGTCTAGAAGTGTGCAAAATAGGGTCTGTAAGTCTCGTTCTAGTTGGATTTTCCTTACCAGAATTTCTGGTGTAGAACATATTGAAACCTGTCTGCATTTTATTGTTTACTTCCGGGATATCGAAATGCTGTATTACAACGCTGAGTCTTCTATTTTAGGTTTTTTCTTAACATTTTTATCATGTGGAAATAGATATTTGTCATTTCTAATGGTATTTTTACATGAAAATATGTTTTACTTTTATATACTGAATCAAACACACTAGAAATGACAAATCTCTATAGATTTGAATGGTAGACTAGGACCCATTCTCGTGAAATCATGGAGTCACATGACAAGACTTACAAACCCTATAGGGTAAACAATATATGGTTTCAACAAACACCTATAATGCTTATACAAAAACGGTATATTTTAATCTAAATACATGACAGATAGTAATAAGATCTCCTTTTATAAATATCATAAGAACAAAATTCAATTTTCTTTTACTGAAAACCATTTTCTGTGCCCATGCAGAAAATAAAAATGTTGGTAGCTTGAAATAGATCTGTTCAAAACAAACCCACATTATGTATTTGTATGTACAAAGTATTTGTACATCACATATTTAATAGGTACTTGTAGGACATACACTAAAATTTAAAAGAGAGTATTTTTTCACTAACTCTATCTTTGATAACACAATCCTGGCAAACAAAAACTGGTAGACTGATCCCATATCAATCAAACCAAACCATCCATACATTCCAGTCCACTATAGATATCACCATTAGTCACAACTGTCCATTTAGGATGATAGATGTTACCAGAAGACAAAGTTCAAGTATGTATTTCCTCAGTACAAAATGTCAGGCCAACATAAAACATTGGTAAAAAAATCAATGTTATGTTGGGCAATTGTACATTATGATCTCTAATTTATTTACCAGTCTCTGGCATAATGCAACCAGTAATAAAAGCCTACACTAGTCTGATCTAGTGATTAGTTGTTCCATAAGTTGGTGAAGTTTGCCTTGCAGACTGCAAGAGGATGTCAGCTTATGACATAACTGTAAATCCAGACTTTATCAAATCTAAAACAAAGAAACCAGTCTTAACCAAATCCTGAAAAACCTGAAAATTGTCTAAACCACATTCTTTTAAAAGCTCCTTTATATCAATTTAAATGTATTTTGAACCTTCTTAAACCAAACCATTTTTACCAAACCAATTTTGTTGTCCAAAAGAAATATAGTTGAGTCAGGTTTGACCATCCTTTTTTTCTTAACTTTTGCAGCTTAATCATGACATTGTACTAAAGCTCCATCCATATACAATGTTATCCTAATTCATTCAAGACATTTAACTTTTTTTTATTCAGAAACTTACCTACGCAACTAAGACTATAGACCTTACTTACTACTGAAGACTAAACAAGGTCAACTTGAGTTTTAGCAGACCTTGATTCTATATTTGGTAATATTCCTGGAGCGGAGAGTCTATTTATAATCCTCATTTATTCTCAACCAATCATTATTCACTACTGATTTAAAGCCTGCAACAGGTAATATCTGATTTACTTCTACAATAATTCTCAAGGTGGCAACCCATAATCTTTCTGATTAAATGAATTTTAGGTCTGTTTACACAATAGAAAATTCCTCTTAAAATCCTGAATTATGGTGTTGTCACATAACTAATTGGTGAATCATTGGATCAATAAATGATATTACAGAGATAAGACTGAATACAAGCAGTAATGCAACATTTGGAAAAGCATGCTTAAATACAAGCAAGAGAAGACTAGTACAGACTACAATAAAGCAATCACCATTGTTACAAGACCATGTCTTGTCAAAAATTTTGTTATGCAAAATCTCCTGCAATTTGGAAATGAATTGCAGGAGATCTCTTGCAAAGAGGATCCAGAAGGTTAACAGGTGTGAGTATGTCTAAATTTTAAAACAACCGAAATTTAATTCCCCTAAAGCACAGATGAAGGAATTAATTTTATTGCACCGATATTTCTAGTCCAGTAAATAAGAGAAAAACATACATATTAAAACACTATAATAAAAAATCGTAGGTGAAAGTTTTTAGTTGATTAAAGACATTTAGACCAATTGAGCCTAACTTAGAAACCGTCATTCAAAAGTGATGTTACCATGGTAACAAATTGAGTAATTTAGTGTTTTGCAGTTGTTAATGCATGCATCAAGTGACAAAACCACGATTTGTCTGGAAGTTTTATAAATCAATCTAAAATTACCAACATTATGCTGGTACTCCCCTATATTCTATGCTGGTTTCCATGACATCATACTACTGAATATGTCTGATCTTTACCGTACTTTTTTAACAAATGTCAAAATACTGGCAAATCAGTGCAAAAGACCCATACATGAACAGAATGTGACAATCCTTTTCTTATTTATCTTCAGATATAAATCTTGTCAACAATGAACATGACATTTAAGATTACTGGAGTGCCATAGACTGTTTTATATAGTTACTGTGTAGTAACAACAACTTACTGAGCTGAATTCTAACATGGTTTCACCCCATCATCAACATGTATCTATCCACAGTCAAGGGATGCTGGTCATTAATGTATGTTTAGTTTTACTTTTAAGTTTCATTTTGAAGACGTTTCATGGCTCTATTACTTTGGATGTTTTTACTGGTGTTATCGAAGCCTTTCAGAGCTTACTTAAAGGTGTGTTTACACTTGTTAAAGACCTTTTGGTGATCAGAGAGTTTGGTGATCAGAGAGTATTTGAGTTTGCTGGTGCATTCATTGAGTTTCACCATATCTGTTCTTTTTTTTATTGATTCTGAATCTTTAGCTTTAATCTTACTTCATTACTTGAAACTAAAACAAACATTTCCAAAAATTCAATGTACTACCATGGCACAATCCCTTCCCTAGTTACAATAACAAAATCACATAATAGCTTAAATACAGTTTTATTTATTTATAAGTCATAATGGTAGATATGACTGATTCATTTATATGGAACATAACCACAAACTGTGCATAAAATTTGCTTGATATTTTTAAATGATTTAATTAGTTTGATTTGTAGTAAGTTTTCTGATTGGTTGGGTTTTTGGGCAACATAGATTATTTTGTATTAAATAAATTGATACTTTAGAAAAAGGAAGAGATGTGGTGAAACCAAAGTAATGCACCATCATATAACTTTAATAAAAATAGCAAATACATACTATGACATTAAATTTGATAAGCCTGCAGTCTATGATTCAACTTATCCAAAACTATGTAATGTTTTGATAAAGAATCAAATTTTTAATTTGACTGTAAGGGATTAGAAATTAAATTACAATTTAAAAGGACTGTTTTTAATTTTTGACTGAGTTATGCTTCAGACTGTTTAAGCTTGTTTATATACCACTTCATGGTCCTTGACATGTTAACTGTCTCAAAGTAGGTTAAATTGCATAACTTGGTCAAAAACTAAACACAATTATTAATCAACTTAAAATACTGTTGCCTTTTTCAATAAAAAAAATCTGACAATGGACAGTGTCTATTTATACAGAATGATAGGGAATTACAACAGACGTCAGGACTTACAAACTTTTAGTGACATGAAACTCTGCACTTTTGAAATTGCTGTTAAATTATTCAGGAAGAAATGTAAAACAGTATTTCAAAGAGAGTTTACCACCACAGGAATATCAATTGTCAGCTCCGAGGCTATAGATTTCACAACGCCGGCCTAAATTAACCACCACTATTCTCAATTAGAACACAAAACAGGAAGATTATATGAGTATATGGTCATATGTTTCCATGCCAAGAACATCATTGGTTAAGATTGATTAATGCCTTCTAATCTGTTAAATTACAATGCAAGTGAGTTTGTCTCCAAACAGCAGATGTCTTGCCTTAATTCATTTGCTATATGTTGCTAGTTGAAAAATCTCAAAAATATGATTTTTACCCACAAAATATGCTCAGTGCAAATTCTCAATACAAATTGTGACATTGCTCAATAACTACAACAAAAAAAAATACAGAACAATAAGATACCCACTGGAAATCAAACCTATATGGTAGCTACCAGTAGGCTGTATCCAGACACTGTTTATAGATTTCTCCTATTACATATGTCTATTGGAGTGTAACATTTACTAATACTCCATGTCAGGAGTCCATTTATTATGTTAGCACTTAGTTTCTCAATCCATTTATATTCCCAGAAAACCATATTTGCTTTCAGATTCCATCATTCAACAGTACAAATGCCTGATTGAATATTAGCACATTTTCTTATGCTTACTGCACAAAGTGCACATTTCTATTGATCAACAGCCATTTAAGGACACACAAAGTTAAATCCTTTTTCAACAAGGCTAGATCAAACATTTTCAATTATTTTCAAGTTGGTTGCTATAAAGTGCTGCCTCAGGTATAACAGTTCTTTCAAATTCTGTAACTACAGAAAAACACAAGATAGAAATTTGTATTAACTTCAGTACTGCATATTTCCAAATCTCATTAAATTATATCCACTATCCTCCAATGAACCATAACAGAAAGCCCAAAAGTCTTTCAAATGCAAAACAAAACAGGAGGTTGTACATTGTCTCTTGTAATAAAGAGTTTGTGAAAATTTTACTAAATTATATTCTAAAGTTTCAGAATAGTCGTGGATTGAAAATTGATAGACAGACAGATGAACAGATCGACAGACATCATGATCACTATAAAGCTCCAATTTAGCAGGGGATATAAAACAAACTTTAATCAGAGAGGTATAGGATAAACAGACGAACAGACAGAATTTTTATATGCCTTAACATCATCGGCAGGGAAATTTGAGACAGAAAAATCATGGAATCAAGTGTATAAAGTTTCACATTTTTTTTTCACAACCCTCATCTTATTAAGTTTCCTTGAATGGGAATTATTTAAAGTTCTGAATTTCACAGTATAACAAACACTTCCTTGTTTAAACCTGCACCAGTAACATCAGTTGCCTTCCTATTGTGGAGTAGTTTTGAAATTAATACTTCTTTCATATGATCCATTTCTAACCAGGAAGTATTAAGGAATGGCCAAATATTCATGTTGATCCTACAAGTATATTCTCTACTAATTTTATCACCTGTATTCTCTAAATGTTTTTTTTATACGTTATACAAATATTTCTCCGGTCTCCTATGTATTTAATTAAATGCATTCGATTTTTTAGTTTTACTGCCATTTGCCCTTTACTAGCAGATAGAGTTGGAATCATTATTGACAATTCCATAGAATTAATGTCCAACCTTTTCAATGTGACAATGTAATTATTTGTAATTTTTCAAAATGATGTCTATTAAATGGAAAATATGAAATAAAAATTTCATGAACTGAAATGTAGTCAAATAATTAATGCACTTTAAGCATTTGTTGAATTTAAATTGCAAACAATTGCATGATTTTTAATTTGTTTACGACAAAATAATATTTTTTCAAGTACTTGGTGTTCCCTGGCTGGTAGCATTAGTAGATCCCAGAGACAATAAAATGCATATTTGGCAATTTTCAAATTACAGAACCATGGTTTAAAAAGTTTTGTTTGTTTATAACATTTTGTCTCAAATTACTGAATTAAATTTCAGCAAAATCATTTTCAACAATTAGTATTACTGTTCATACAAAGATGATGATCAGCGGATTAAAATACCGAAAAGCATCAGGTATAAACTACCTTGATTTACATGGACAACCATTGTCAGTGAATTGAACATTGCATTAAGAGGAAAATTGAAAGTTTCTGTCAGAGACATTCTAAGATACTAAAAGGCAGTTCTTATAATCATGGGAAGACTATCTCAATCCCTCCACTCTGAACATCATAACTGTAAGCCCTGAAAGCCAAAAACAAGTAACCAATTAAGAGGGTGCCCTTGCAAGAACAAGGCAGTGGGTGGTACATGACAAGTTTTGTCTTTAATAAATAAGAATCCATTTTGTATCAAAGAATTAACTTTTCTTAAACTTAAATGTTAGTTTTTGATGAACTGCAATGATTAAAGAGATATAACTAACATAGAAGTATTGAAATTCATGGAAAAAAGAGACAGCTCTTTATTTTGTTCATAATGTAGTTGCTTTGTTAGGAACTTTAAATATCATTTCCTTATCCATACATTGTTGATTAAAAAATCTTTGACATACATATCTTTTGTATGATATAAACATTACATTGGAACCAAAAATTCAGTGGGAACAAAATATCCTCTCATAGGACTTGCCCCATTTTGACTAGTACAGCATCTTAATTTGTCAGAACTTAAAAACAAAATTTCAATATAATGTAAATGTACACCAAAAAATTATTTGAAATAAAACAGTTTGTTCATACCCATGAAGTAAGGTTTTTGGTTAATGTGTAAGACAAAAGAGTGATCTGGTAAAAGTAATAGCCAAAAATACCACATGCTTTATTAGTCAATGTCAATTTTAAGTTTGTCATGTGATGAAATGTATCTTAATAACATATTTGCACACGGCACTGAACACAGCTGAAGTTAAACAGGGTTTCTATTTTTGTTTACATTAGCATCAATAATTTCTTATACATAAATATGTCATTATAAGGAGTGTAGTGGCAGGTATGTCTGGGGCTGTACCAATATTTTTTATTGAAATGGTATGTTGTACCTAAAGTTCTTGTAAAAAGATTTTAAAAACCAAGGATATGACAAATATCTTGATCAATAGCGTGTGTTTGCATGATGTTATAAATGGATAAGACAAATATTTCTTGGAATTTTGATGAAAATCTGAATGTGTTCTCTTTCCACCATGATAAGTACTGGTAATCAAATATAGTTTTTAAGTGGTCTAAAGTTTTACCATTTGGTATTTAAAAATAAACAGATTTTGAAGAAAAAAACTGGAAAAAACTTTGTAAAGTGCAGATCCTATCATCTATAACAAACATACTGCTTCATTAAGCACCATTTATCAACATCTTTTTATAGTGAAACATGGTCTTGTGCTTAATATAGTAAAACTTTAAGTAAATAAACTTCTTAGAATTGATTTGAAGCTAGATTTAGAACTTTAAGCAAGAAATTCTATTCATTTTGCCTTTGAGTATTAAAATGTCAGCAACAGCTTGACAATCAGCATCATGCATTCAGTATTTATATCCAGACCTACACAGAAGGCAGAAAATTCCAGTCTTTGTAATTATAGAATAGCAAGCTCAATACAAAATTGCACATTGATGCAAACTAAATATTGATTTATTCTAATAACACAAAACTCTTGGGAAATTTGCCATTAAAGTCCACAAAATACTTGACTGCAAGTCTGAATTCTTTATTTGCTTTTCACATGTCTCTTTGGAAATGTCGTCTTTAAATACGAAATATTCTGACTATGATATACGACTGAATATAACTCCATTTTCCAGTTTTAAATACAGTAGTATGCTTCTGCAGAAATGAGTGGGTTTCATGATAAAAATATTTTTTCTACTATTTGTATATTTTTATCTAAAATTTAAACAAAAAAACAAGAGCAAGAGAAGAATATTCCTTCCTCAGCGTTTAAGGAAAGAGGATACAAGATAAAAAATTCATGCAGCACAATTTATATTTTTTCAAATTGCATTAATCTTTTTCTTTTTTTTTTTTTTTTTTAATTTTAAATGTTCTATGAATGGCAATTTGATTGAAGCAGTTTTAATTATCAAACGTTCACCTAAAAAACATTTCACATTAAATTTGTTCAGCAGATCCATGTAACCTTTCATTACATTAAAACATACAATTAACCGAGTTAATCATATCCCTTCCGTCCCATTTACTTTTTACCAAATCTCAAAGGTATTAACTTTGCCATATGATCAGTTATACATTAATGATTTTGCTAGAGGGGTCTCAATTAAGCTTTATTAAGGACAAAACATGAACTGATATGACCTTAGATAATGGTAGTCTTGTGAGTGATTGGGTATAGAAGGTACTAATTACAGTGTTAATACTGGTCAACAATGCCACAAAATTGATGACAATGACTGCCCAACAGGAGGTTCTGTTTTGACACACCACAGTATTATCATTTGATAGAGTAAGGAACAAAAAGAAATATCTACCAATCAAACATATATCTAAACTTTTTAAAAGCCACCAGGCAATCATAGTTGTACAATAAGCTGTGTAAATGTGAAGACTTACAGACCTGCAGACATTAATAGAAAGAGTTATCAAGGGAACCAAGGTTCTAACAATAATCAAAAGAATGTAATCTAGGGACAAATACTAAACATGGAAAACAGACATACACAACAAAGAACATAAAGTAACCAAAACAATACATACAAAGTAACAAAAGCAAATGAGCAACTCAGAATCCACTAAAACCTAGGAGCATGGACCAGGTGCACTGGTAGAGTAAGCATCCTCTGCTTTTCTATAAACACCCGCTGAGTTAAAAAGTCATGTCAAGGGTAGACAAAAGAGGAAACTATGACATGTTGAACAAATCAGTTTTCATGGCGCAGATGGACACACCGTAACGATCCACGAGGTTATGATGACGACCATAAGACTTCGATTTTGTAGCAACATTACCCTGTTCCAGAAGCCTACTTGTTAGAAGTCTAGCGCAATACAAAAAGTCTGCATAGTTTCAGCAAGCTCTGGCATAGCATATGAGTTGTGATACGAACACTCCATACACAGGTGCTGAAGGGATGTTGCCACAGATGAAAGGAAAGTTGACAATTCTGAATGAAAAGTCATCACATTTGTCGTAAAGTTTAGTCAATAGTTTTTCTTTAACATCAATTTCTAAGTGTAGGTCAAGATAAAAGGTGGACTTCACAGTGTCTGTAGTATCCTTTATTTCAAGTTATTTGAGGTAGATGCAATGTATCAAATCCCTGAAATTAGGATTGTTTAAAGATAATACATCATCTATATAGCGGAAACTGAGATTAAAGGATCTAGGTCAACGATATTCTTTTTTTTGGATCAGATCAGCTATAAAGTCAGCCTCATAAGTGTGAAGGAATAGGTCAGCAAGTACAGGAGCACAATTTGTTCCCATTGGAATGCCGACTGTTTGTTGAAAAATGCATCCACCACAGTGGACAAATATGTTGTCTATTAAAAATTCCAGCATGTTGTAAACATCTTCTTGGAAGATGATTTGGAATTATTTTTTACAAAGTATGAGGAATCTCTACCAAGAACTATAGACAGATGTAGAAGAAAAAACTGTTTTCCTCAATTACATAATATCAAAATCATGTATGGCAATTAAACCATATTTCTTTTCATCTGAAAACAGAGGGAGTGTGATGACAATATATTTTGGTCATTGCACATAACTCCAATACAATATAAGGGATAAAATTCTCCTCAAAATAAGCACATGCACAACTGCATACTGTGTCCTTACTACATACCAAGTTTCATGAAATTCTGCTCTGTAGTTTGAGAAAGTTGCAAAGACAAACGAAGGACTAAAAGCTGAACAGACAGTTGAAAATGTCAAAAGCACTGTACAAGTCTGTTGCTTGGGGCATAAAAAAAGAGAGTCATTGCCATAGCTCTAAAAAAGAGAGCTATGCTGAAGGTACCTACCTTGTTTAATGTTTATTGAAACATATCTATATCAGAATTGTGTCACATCATTTTATATTAGTTATAATGCATTTCAACATATTTAAAACAAACATGAACCTCAGCAAAACAAATCCTAAAGACTGAAATGGTTTGGTTCAAACCGTTTGAATTCTACCATCCATGTATGTGTAGCAGTGGGTATGAGTACAAATATCAATGTTCTACACTAAGTATCCAATTATTCTGCTAAGTAGATTGAGAAAAATTGAATCTTGAACAAACAAAAGGTATGAAAAAACAAATAAATAGTAATAGTTGGCTATGTAACTTGGGTTCATTTTACAAAACATCTCAAACTGAAATTTTCCTAAACTCAAATTTCAACTAATCAGATCACTTGAAATTGAAGATTTGAGGCAATTTTTAACTTGAGATTTTTTTATGAAACCCAGGTCTGGACTTCTCATGCATTTCTACCCAAGCACTCACTGGTTTAATAAATAAAATCCACTTCCTGAAACATTCCCCTGATTTAAATTTTAACCAATTAGACTGCATGAAAATTTAGGAAAATCTCAAACCAAGTTTATTCCAGTACTACAAAACTTGAGAAAAAGCCAATTAAGAATATTCTGAGGTATTCTGACATCATAAAATCTTATGGTCATGATTTGAGTAAGTATAGAAAAGTATTTTAAGACTCCAACATTTATTTTAAGTTTTCAGGCTCTGAGGCCTTGCCTTGAACCTTTTACTGACCTATGATCCTTGTTTAGGATGAGCTTTGATTTATATAAAGTAACACCACTGCCTATTAAGCTTATTACCATTACTGAACATGATTTATCTACAGACAATATATTGCATTACAAATCATGCTAAAATTAACACTTATCAATACAATCATTTTCCATACCAAATCAATAGACATGTGATAATTGTACCAATTATTGGGTAAATAAAGACCTGAAAAGGCGGAAAAGATCTGTAGGATGATAACTATCTACTGCCAAAGGTAAAAATGTGTTAGACATAGCGATCTATGATGGCGGCAATACAATTATACAGCTTCTAGTCTGTTTAATTATTGAAAGTACTGCAAATATAAACTGTCATAATGTGCAGTTTGCCACACAAATGTAACATATATCACTGAGCTGTGTTCATCTTGTCACTGTTCAGAGAGCTCCATTAATGAATCCTATACAATAAACTGTTTGTAGCTTACAAATTTTCTATCATGAAGTCATTTGCTTCCTTAATTTAATTTCAATCAACATGCATTCCATGAATATAGCACACAAATGATTAATTTATAGCACTCATCCAAACATGTATGATAAGAAAGGACCATCACTCATTTAATAAAGTACTGGTACCCATTTTTTTTCTTTTCTAGTACATACAATGATGAAGTTGGTCTTCCCTTGACCTAATGAACTATTGAATATGGACAATGGAGAAAGATTTAAATTTCTATCAGAAACAGATTTAAATACACATGGAATAACAGAAAGTTTGTAGTTTTTTGTCAATTATTCAGTAAACTGTCCGAGAAAATTCATCAGGTGGTTGTCATTTACTGTGAAAGTATCATTCTTCTTGGGGTACCAATTTCTGTGGTTTTCGTGGGTAGGCCAAACCATGAAATTTGGTTCCCAGGAAATAGTAGATTTCTATTGATGTGTATACTGAAAACTTCAAAACCACAAATTCAAGAATCCACAAACTTGAGTTTCTTCCCAGATCCACTAAAATTGGTATCCACAAATTAAAGTAATTTCACAAAAATCAAGTGAGGACAAAGTCATTCCCTGAACACCATCACTGTATGCACTGTGGAAATCTTAGAAATCAGAAAACTTAATTGAAGGGTTCCAACTTTAGCTTGTACACAGGATTTCAGCAACAAACTCTTTGTTATATGAGTGTGGAATTAAAGAATCACAAATGTGTACTTTCTGTAATGAAACTGAATATAGTATTTTCCTCCTATTTTGTGAATGCAGACTTAGTCATAATATTTGACTAAGTGTAAAATGCCTGTTACAAAAATGTGAAAATGTGGTTATGAAACACCCCCCCCCCAATTTACACATGAAGAGAAACTTTTTGGCAATAGAGATATTGATGACCCATATAACATTGCTGATCATACCATTCTTTTCATTATTATTTGTTAAATGCAGATGTACTGGTAATATGCCTTGTGTGAAAAGTGCTTTGGAGTATTTGAATTATTGTTTTAAGATAGAAATAATTAGTCAGATGTACACCACCCCTACAAAAGAAAACTGTTATTGTAAAAGACGGGTGCCTTTGCAAACTGCTCTTGGTGTCAATTAAAACAGATACTTAATAATATCTTGCAGGAAACATTCTTTTTTTTTTTCGTTTTCTTCTTTGAAGTTTGTAATACACATTGTGACTTTCAGTTAATATGTCTTTACTTTCCATGCATTAAATATTACAAATTACAAAAAAAAAAAATTTCAGCATGTTTCATGATTTGCATATAAATAAACTTGATTGCTCATTAAAATATAGTCATATCATTTTATTGATAAAGTAATAAAAACTTAAAAACAATTATGAAGTATCATTCAGAAACGTGACAACACATCAATATTAATAATTGGATGATAAAATTAATTCTTTTTTCAGGTAAAAACATCAAGAACATTGAACTATTGTTCAGAAAATATTCCGTGCTTGAACACCTGTATTTGTATATCCCAGTTGACAATTCATTTTGCAATCAGTCCCTTGCTATAATAAGCCAGATAAAGTCTGGGGTCCAATAATCAATAGAGATACAAAGGAATCACCATCAAGCATATCACTATACTGCCACATAAAACATGGAAATTACGTAATTACTCTTCCCTCGGTAAAGGATGTGAACATTATGAAGCCATTCAACCATAGCTAAAGATACAGACAAAAGTCATAAAATAACTGGCAAAAAATAATCTGTAGTATGGGCTCAGAATTACAAAGTGACTTTAGATCAGGAGGTTGAACACCAGAGTAAATTCTAATTCTAAAGTGTTAGGGTTTTCAGAGACCTTCCGTAGCTAAAACATTTTCTTCAATGACTGACCCAGGACAGGTTGAAAATTTGGGTTTTGTGCAAAATTTGGACAAAAACAAGCAAATGATAGCCTAAGATTGTGAGAAGGAGTAGTCAAGGGAACCAAGGTTATAACAATAATTAAAAAAATGTAATTAAGGGACAAAGACCAGACATGGAAAACAGACATACACAACAAAGAACATAAAGGAACAAAAATCATACATACAAAGTAACAAAAGCAAATGAGCAACTCAGACTCCACTAAAAAACAGGGAGCATGGACCAGGTGCACCGGTAAGAATCCAAAGCTCCAATAAATTCAGATATCATTATGAAATGTTTTCTTATCACTGGTACACAAGAAATCAGTATACATTACATTGTAGTATAGTATTATAAATATATTGTTAATTTTCATCTAGAGATATTCAACTGTTTCAAGCATTAATACATAGTCTTAATCAATAATACCGGACAACACTATGAGAAAAATACATACATTACGTAACAATTCATTACTGCTCCGGAAGTCTAAACATCAGGAAGCCACTTAACCATGCTGGAAATACAGAAACTTTGCGCAATTTATTAGACTTAGCCTCTTCCATCAAATCACCTTACAAATACGCTGAAGTTATATAACTAATGTCTGGAAAACTGTCTGTAGCATAGACCTTTACATGATATATCAGTATTACTGACTAAAACGCCTGTGTCAATATTTCATAGAGGTCAAAATATCATAGGACAGTTTTTCAGTAATAGAACTAGTAATTTTTTTTTTTAATGAAAAGGAACCAAAAATGAAACTAGAAAAATAAACAGTTCACAAAAGGATACCCTCCACTCCACTCCCCATCCAAGAAACCATGATGATAATTTTTTTTTTTTAAACTGTTAAACAAGCATTGTTGGTCAGTTCTGAAATCAAATAATTGCATCAGTATACGTTTATATATCAAACCATCAGATCAGGTATACTTTTATGAATTAAATTATCGGATTGGGTATACTTTTATCAATTATATTATCGGATTGGGTATACTTTTATAAATCAAATCATTGGATCGGCTATACTTTTATTAGTCAAATCATTGGATCAGGTACACCTTTATGAAGCTTTCATCAAAACATCAAGTTGTTGTGATAAGTAGTTGCAGACGAAACTGTATGAATGAGTGGATGGATGAACAGACAGATGGCCATACCTCCCCAACATGACATATTAGCTAAATTAAAGTTAAAATCAGGTGTATAGACTTTTTCTGTGTATTCTGCTATTGTTTATGAAAATTTTAGTTATTCTTCTTTGGATACAACTACCAAGGGGTCACAATGATTAAATACACACCTAAAGATTCATCTAGTGAATAGAAAGTTTTACTTCTCTGCAGTGACTAATTTTTTTTTAATCTAATCAATAAAATCACAATAGAACAGTTGTATCTTAATCATCATACATGTACATTACATAATAATTGGCTCCCTGATCGGAAGTCAGACAATGAAAAAGTTGATCAACCATTAAACAGATACAGGGTCTTGTTTTCAGGAAAATCTGATTTAGAGATATAATTTTTCTTCTCAGTTTTATGAGCTGGATGACAAAATAGATGCAGTTATCAGGATGCACTTCATAGTTTTATCTTCTTTTTTCATGAACTATTATTACCCAATAGAACAAATGAAAGGCAATGGATAAAACAAATAGTACCGGGGTATATGAATAAAAGGATGGCACTGTTGGCCCTTCAAAAAGGAGCAGGGCTCATGCAAATCAGCAAAAAAACAATTAATAAAAACAAATCCACCACCTACTTGATAGAAAGCTTGTTATAAAAACAATAAACTACTGAAAACAAAAAAGGTCAAGACAACAACTAAACCAATCCCCGTTTAAGAAACTGGTCAATTCCGTAACTATGATAGTACACAAATTTTATTAGAAACAGAGAAAAGGAATTCACAAACAACCCTAATATATCAATTTACAAACTAAGTATACAAGATGCTAGTAGCAGTCTTCAACATGACACAGCTTTATCATTGGCCAACAGTAGAAGGCATTTCACTTGAAACATCTTCAAACATTTTTTTAAAAGATGTGGTTTGAACTGTTAAGTTCATGTTAATTTTTTTTTCTTTCTCTTAAAAAAATTAATAAAACCATAAAGACTTTAAGAGGCTCATGGGTTTAAATCTGTAACTTATTTATCATATTTTTCATCTTATCATTTTAAGATCAGCAAAATAATAACATTTGTCAAATCTGAGAAAAATCTTATGTAAAGTTTTTTTAATTACCTTAGTTCAAATTTTCAAAAAATCAATTTTACCGGGAAAAACAACAAAAACTGTATTTTTGATGTTTACTAATATCTTAAATGAACTGTGATCCCCTGATTACTACTATATTGCATGGATCATCCTATGTTTTTGTTTTAGTATCAAATTTTGAAGAAGTTTGTACATATAAAGTTTTCATAGATTTTTAGACCTGTGAGCCTCAATAAAATCATAACCAGACAACCATGAACCACAGATTATCCAGATTGTCAAACACTGATGTCAAGACACAACGTACTATCCAGACTGTCAACACTGCTGTCGTAACTTCACAGACTATCAATACTGTCAAACATTGATGTCATGACATCACATATAATCCAGACTGTCAAACACTGCTGTCATGACATCATATACTATTCATACTGTCATACACTGCCGTCATGACACCACAAATACCAAGTCTGTCAAACATTGATGTCATGACACCACAGACTATCAAGACTGTCAAACATTAATGTCATGACACCACAAACTACCAAGGCTGTCAATATATGATGTCATGACAACACAGATTATCAAGACTTTCAAACACTGCTGTTATGACATCAAAGACTATCCAGACTGCTAAACATTGATGTAATGACACCATAGACTACTACCCAGACTGTCAAAGATTGATGCCATGATGCTACTGACTACCAAGAATGTCAATAACTGACGCCATGATGCTACAGACTATCCAGACTGTCAAACACTGATGCCATACCACAAACTACCAAGACTGTCAAACACTGATGCCATACCACAGACTACCAAGACTGTCAAACACTGATGCCATGATACCACAGACTACTCAGACTGTCAAACACTGATGCCATAATACCACAGACTACTCAGACTGTCAAAGATTGACACCAGGATACCACAGACTACCCAGACTATCAAACACTGATGCCATGATATCACAGATGACCCAGACTGTCAAACACTGACACCCTGACACCACAGACTATTCAGATTGTCAAACACTGATGAAAACCCTGCAGTTGTGTCTGTAAAATCGTCTCTGTACAAATTACAAGCCTTACAACAATCTGAAAATGTTGACAGAATTCAAGGATGAAGGACGCTTTCCTTAAAGCTTCTGATCCTATTGATTTATCAAGCTTAAATCCAATAAAATAGTTTTTAACTCTCTCAACAATTAAATTCCTCAACATTATAGTTTCCAATATCAGTATTGATTTCCAAAGAAAGATGCTAGTCAAGATTATTTTTATTACACAGGGAGAACATATGGAATTATGGGTTTCCATGAGATTATATTTAACAAGGATTCAAATATTATGTATAGCAAAAAAGAAAATATGTTCATTTTTTAATATTTTTAAGAGGAATTCATACTACAAACAGCTGATTAACAGGAAATAAGAGTAGTGCTCAAAGACAAAACCAAGCAAAAATCTGATTCTAATAATGATGACTTTAACCTTTGACCTACTGACTTAAATTATATGTGTTCTTCCTGTGACTCAAGTATATTCTTAGCAATCTAGGGAAGCAAGTAAGTCAGAAGAACTTAATATGAACATATGAAAAGCCAAATTATATGGCCCAACTTCTAATGCCAAATTATATGGCCCAACTGCTAAGGCCTATTATGCTCCATCTATAAGAGTTATTCTAATCCTTATATTTCAGCTTTTTTCATTATTCATCTCCTTGTCTTGTACACACCAAGGTGTTAAATTCGGAATATGAAAGAAGTAATTAAAGAAAATGTTCTAACAAATTCTCCATTCTGCTTTATATGATTTTGGGAATGAAACTATTTGTACTAAAATAATATTTGACTTAGTTGATAATGCACCTCTATATTGTTATATCACGTGATGGACTTCATGTAGCAAATGCTGTGCAGCTGCATTAAAAATTCAAACGATCACTTCCCAACTGTACACGTTATTTTCGAAACATGTCACTTCTGACAGAATGATTCTGAGCCATTTACGTTTTCAGAGAATCTACATAAGTAAGATGTCATTATTATTTTTTAATTACCAAAAATTCATTGACTATAGGGTATGTAAGTCTCGTTCTAGTTTCATTTTCATTACCGGAATTTCCGGCACAGAACATATTGAAAACACAAGACCGATCTGTGTTTCATTGTAAACTTCCGGGTACTTGAAATGCTGTATAACAATGCAAAATCTTCTATTTTATGTTTTTTCTTAATACCTTTATTATGTAGAAATAGATATTTGTCATTTTTTATCGGTATTTTTCACACAAAAAGATGTTTTGCCTTTTTTTCTAAAAAAAGCTTAATTAAATTTTAAAGGTAGTAGGTCAGAAAGTGAAAAACCCTACACCTTGGACCACCACTAACTTGATTCCCTTCAAAGAAGTGTGATATTAATATGACTTAACATTTTCAGTTAAAGAAGCAATGAGTTAAAACTTCCCATTTTGAAAGATTCTTAATACCTGATATATCAGTTACCCACTTAACAATTATGTATTTTAAAAGAAGTTGAATTAGCAATTTCACCGCAACTGATAATTAAATTTGAAACTTTGACAATAATGAAGCTGCAAACTATACAACTAAATTAAATCTTCTCCATAATTTAGGCATCATATACAATTACAAACATTCTAGAACCACGCAATGTTTCAGTTGAGCATTTTTGTTTCTCTTTCGTTTTATATTACTTCAAATAACTGAAAATGTACTTGATTCATCTGCTTACTACTTGATGGAGTCTGAGGAACTTTACTGTAAACCAACATTATTCACGGATACTTGTTTTTGGGATATTAATTCAATTCTCTACTCAGATAACTAACACTCTACATAACCTGTATTCCACAACATAAGACAAACTTGTGGCAATTTATTTCCATAATTCTTACTCACAAAATAATATTGTAGAGTTTCTTTGAAATATCTCTTGACTGTTACATTTGTTTGATTTTTATTTTTGTTAATTTAGTTTCTACTTCTACTTGACAATTAACCTTTTTTTAAATTTGTTCCAACAAAAATATCCCATTCATTTCACAATTACAAAAATTCTTAGTATATTTTCTGAGTATCAATAAAAAAATGTAACAAGAGCAAAACACCCTGATGTTGTTTTAAAAATGTTTTAACCTTTTTTATGTGACCATTGACCTTAAAAATCTGTAGGGATCAAACATTTAAGGAATAAAATAACTAAATATGATACTGTAAACCAGTAAAAAATCAATTGAAGGATGTTCATTGTAATATTTACAAGGGTTTACAGACGGACAGACAGATGGACAGACAGTAAATAGTGTTACCATATATCTGGAATGATATACATCCTTTCTAAAAACCATAAAATATGACCTGAAATAATGGAATAATATCCTTTCTTAGAAACGACTTAATCCCAGTTTATTTCATCAGAAGACTATTTAACATCAATAAAAGACTTAACATTGGACTATAATTCTTCTCTTACAGACATTTTATACATTATTGGCACTTTTTATGCACCAGATCTTCTCTAAACTATCAAATAATATCATTTGCAAGGCGTAGCTGTGAAGGATTGAACCATTTTTCTTTTTTTATTACAATCAGTTAACTATTTCTCTTTCTATGCCTAATGGATGAACTCTTAATATGCTATCCTTTAGATACAAGAAACAAGGAATTGAATAAAACAATGATGTGAAACCTGACCAAAACAAAAACCTTACATATGGTATAACCAATCCAGCAAAACCTTACATATGGTATAACCAATCCAGCAAAACCATACATATGGTATAACCAATCCAGCAAAACCATACATATGGTATAACCAATCCAGCAAAACCTTACATATGGTATATATATCCAGCAAAACCTTACATATGGTATATATATCCAGCAAAACCTTACATATGGTATAACCAATCCAGCAAAACCTTACATATGGTATATATATCCAGCAAAACCTTACATATGGTATAACCAATCCAGCAAAACCTTACATTTGGTATAACCAATCCAGCAAAACCATACATATGGTATAACCAATCCAGCAAAACCTTACATATGGTATATATATCCAGCAAAACCTTACATATGGTATAACCAATCCAGCAAAACCTTACATATGGTATAACCAATCCAGCAAAACCTTACATATGGTATAACCAATCCAGTAAAACCTTACATATGGTATAACCAATCCAGCAAAATCTTACATATGGTATAACCAATCCAGCAAAAGCATCATATCAAATTTTGAAACATTCCCATAAATTGTTGCTGAGATTGTCATGATAAAATTTAAGAAACCTTTAAAACAAAAAGCAATAAAGTTATTCCAGCAAACAAGACCCTACCAAGCAATAAAGTTATTCCAGCAAAAAAGACCCAACCAAGCAATAAAGTTATTCCAGCAAACAAGACCCTACCAAGCAATAAAGTTATTCCAGCAAAAAAGACCCTACCAAGCAATAAAGTTATTCCAGAAAACATGGCCCAACCAAGCAATAAAGTTATTCCAGCAAACATGACCCAACCAAGCAATAAAGTTACTCCAGCAAACAAGACCCTACCAAGCAATAAAGTTACTCCAGAAAACATGGCCCAACCAAGCAATAAAGCTTACTATAAGTAACCAAGATGAGGCTGTGCTTTGAATTTTCCAAAGTCCTATGTTGAATAACTACTGATCCCACCATGATACGTTGATAGATATATGGATACTGCATTGTGTTGATTAGACAGAATGACAAACAGAGGGACAAAAAAGACACACTCAATAAAGAATACCTTAAGAATTGACCCATGACCCTATGATCTGTGACATTAAGCATACATCCCATGAAAAGATCTCTTAAAATATAGGTTTCTAACATTACTAATTCATTACCCTTCATATCTACTAAGTGGAAAAAAATACATTTATGGAATAAACTCACACTATCTTTACACAATGGAACAAGTTGTTACAAGTTCCATTTTATAGACTGATAATTGGTTATTAAAAAACAGTTTATATTTGTACTAGTTAAGAGTACATTTTGAGTGTTGTTATGTAACAGATAAACTTAAGCTGATAACTACGGATATGAACGAGAAAACGTCTACAAGTGGCCAATTTTTAAAAAAAAATGACTATTATGGTATGTGCCAAAAACATTATATAAAGACGGGAACAAATCAAAATTTTTCTCAAACTATCCAATGATGCCATTTGGCATTTTTAAACCTTTTCACATCTTGCCAACAGCACAAACTACAGTTGAATGAACTCCACAGTTTTTTTAAGCAAAATGTACCAGCCTTTCCAAGAATTACTACAGGCATATATCATCGACTATAATTCTATTTAATGGATCTTCCATGCTGCAGGTCCATTCAGAAATATCCAACAAATATCGAACTGGAAGAGTATAACATTCATCCTTCAGGTTAACTTATTAATCAAATAAGACACTCTTAAAAGTGCCAAATGCATCAGCATGTGAACCCTGGGGTGGAATGAGCCTTATCTTTCATACATAAAAGCAGATCACAGCAAGTCTGCAATTTACTTGAAACATATCAAGATCAAAGAAAAGGTTTGGTGAACTTTAAAAGGGAGGAATCCAGTATACAAATGTAATTGAGAGTTAGTCTGTGACAGAATACCATCATCTGTTCAACAATATATACAATGGTACCATCTGAGCTCAAACACAGAAAATGTATTTTTGCACACAAACAAATGAGCTGAAGGGAGACCAAGTGTCAGGTTTAAGTACTGACCATAGGCAAGTGGCAGGGTTAAGTGCTGACTAAAGGCAAGTGGCAGGGTTTAGTACTGACTAAAGGCAAGTGGCAGGGTTTAGTACTGACTAAAGGCAATAGAAGGGTTAACTAATGACTAAAGGCAAATGGCAGGGTTAACTACCGACTAAGGGCAAGTGGCAGGGTTTAGTACTGACTACAGACAAGTGGCAGGGTTTAGCACTGACTAAACTCAAGTGACAGGGTTTAGTACTGACTAAAGACAAGTGGCAGGGTTTAGTACTGACTAAAGGCAATAGAAGGGTTAACTAATGACTAAAGGCAAATGGCAGGGTTAGCTACCGACTAAAGGCAAGTGGCACTGGGTTTACTACTGACTAAAGGCAAGGGCAGGAGTGAAAAAGATTGAAAATAGTGAGTATACTTTGAGCAGATACTGTTCATGTATTACTTTACTTGGTGTACCAGGTACATAATTTAGCTATTGTCAAATAAGCTCAAAAACTAGTACCTGTGAAATTGACTTTTTTGCACTATGAAAAGCTACAATTTTTCAAAACCCAAAAATTGTTACGCGAATGTGTTCATTTAAAAAATCCATGAAATTTAACTGCCATGGAAATTAATACATTTACAGTAACCAAGTATGGCACAGCAGAGGGAAATGGCATATGAACCTCAGTGCTAGAAATTGTGTATAGCAGAGGTGTTTGAAGTTTGAAAATACAAATATCCCTCTTTAGAAAAAATCAAGTGCAGGAAGTAAAATTTAAGTTAAAATTACATCAGCACAAAAAATAACCCTGGAACTATGAACACAGTGAAACCCGTCTAAACCAAACACCTTTTGGACTTTAAAATTGGTTCGGTTTAGGCAGGTTACAAAAACAACCATTCAAATTCATATACAGGTACTTAACAAGTGTTTGGTAAAGACAGGTTTTCTGATTATTCAGAGTTCAGTTTAGACAGGTTTCACTGTATATCTAAAAGTACTGTTAAAGAATGCTTAAAAACATGCCAGGAACAAAATCCTTCAGTTTAACAATGAATTTATTTTTACAGATTTTTCAAAACATAAGTTTTCAATTAAATGCACAAGTAAAAATGCAACTACAATCAGATCCTATGAAGATTTTACCTGGATGAACCCACCATCCCGTAACATGCTGAGCCATTGATGATGGAACTTGTTTAATTAATAATTAATATAGTTGATTAGTCACCAACATGTTAAAACAATTACAATTTCACTATCCTTTAGTACTGTATGAATTCCACTTAAATGAATCAAATACAACTCCACCCATTATTGGAGTCAGTTATTCTTCCTCCATTAAATTGAGTTAACATTCCAATAACCATTCCAGATTCAATTTATATTATTTCATTGCAGCAAAACTGATAATCATTTTAATAAACAATTGAATTATTTCTGAACATTGTCAACTGCTCAATTATTATTCAATCGTTTTCAAAAAGCAAGTAGTGCAAAATCAATTTGTTGATTTTATTTTCAGCCCACCCTCTCACAAAATGACTTTGTCAGACATCCAGTCCTCTTTTGTTTATTTTCAGCCCAACCCTTCACAAGATGGCTTTGTAAGACATCCAGTCCCCTTGTTTATTTTCAGCCCACCCCTTCACAAAATGGCTTTGTCAGACATCCGGTCCTCTTTTGTTTATTTTCAGCCCATCCCTTCACAAAATGGCATTGTCTGACATCCAGTCCTCTAATGTTTACTTTCAACCCACCCCCGTCACAAAATGGCTTTGTCAGACATCCAGTCCTCTAAAGTCAGCAAGTATTAAAATGATAAAACATAAGGAAATAAATAGCCAATTCACCATTAAATAATATTTCCAAGAAATTAAGACTTTATCCAGAAGTGTATGTATAATAAACAGCTTTTGCATCATTTAATCAGATTTCGGTGGAGAAACAAGACTTGGGGCGATACTATAACCATATTACTGATACAACTAATCAATACCTTATAAGGCCTTTGAGAATCTTCAACAGCAAAATCATTTAAATATTCAGGTGCTTGTCCAACTCTTCAACAACAGATTACTCACTTCTCGTGCAGTATAGAATAAATTTTGCAAGCCAACCTAATGTCGGAATTAATACTAGATTATTAATAACACCAAACTTGGTAATATGGCATCTTCTAGGGTTAAAATGCTGTTTAAATATTCAGATATTTCTAAGACTCATCAATAAACCATCTGATACAATAAAGAAATCCGCAATTTGATTTACATATCAGGGATATCTATTAAAGTACCTATTTAAGGCAAGAAATAAAACAGTAGCTTTGTCTATTGTTGCATTCTTCAAAAAAAATAGACATGGTGAGCGACCTATATATTGTTGGGAAGAAAACTGTAGTATGTTATATTTCCTAATGAGAAAAACTCTCAGGATAGTACAGTTTTGAAATTTTGGAAGATTCACAAAATTTCTGTAGGAAATCATTATGTCAATAACATAGCTAAAGACAAAAAGGGAATTAGGAAATGTGTAACACATCTGTCAACACGGACTCTTTTGGCCATAATTTTTAGCTCAAAATATGTATTTTAAAAAAGATATTACTTTGCTGAAAATGTATACCAAGATTCATTTTCCATTGTGAAGGGTTAACTCAAACATAAATCTGAAGAGTCAGAGACAGATGAACAACAAACTTAGGGATGGACATGTACTGATATCTTTTTATCCTAAACTTCGAGGACTATTTAGACAAGGAAGGCTTTTCTCTTTGTACTTGGTCAAAACACATAACTCATTATCAAGTCTCATATCCAATCAAAGGGTAATACTAGCATTTACCAAAATGTTAGAGTGTCACAATTAAAGCTTAATGTTGAATGAGGTCAATTCAAAGTGTGGTTCAATCAGAAGTTGAACTATGACCTTGACTTTTGACCTTTAACCTCATAAATCAATAGAATACCAGAAAGATGAAGTGTGTAACAAGAACAAGTAGGGTTGTATGTAGAAAATGTTGTCAAAACCCATAAGGTGTTGTTCATTCTAGTGTGTTCACAAGGATACTAGGGCTCACAATAGAAGAACAAAGTACCTTTTTCCAATTCATTGGTTAGGATAGAGTATAATAAATATGTATAACTGGGAAACACCACCAAAATGGGGGGGGGGACCCATTGGCAAAACAGAATTTCTTTTCCTGTACAATTAATTTTCTGGGTCAAAAACTGTCAAGCAATTATCTAATGAGTAATGATTTTCAAAAATTTAGGAAATCAGATCTTTGATTACAAATTCTTATCTTCAAAATATTGAGCTGATTGAATGATGCCTTCTTCTAGCAAAATAAACTGTGGTTATAGCGACATCAATTAAATTAATTTAATCAAATCATGCTCTTATAGTTCAAATACTCCAAGAAGGACAAAATGCATTGATAACAAGAACTTTATCTGCAGCAGGAGTGTTCTCCTTCTAAACAATGAGTTAAATCTATTTTTAGTTTGTAATCAAATTGAAGATCACTAACTGAAAATCCAATTTTCAGGTAAAACCTCATGATACCTTAAGACATAGCAAATAATACAATTTAATATTAATTACATTTCTTTTGTTTTTTGTCATTTTTCGGTAAATTGCTGTTACATCAATGCATTGTACAGACACTACAGAAAACTGGTAAAACTATATCCTACTTATCCATATAGAAAAATGCTCTTACAAGTACCTTTACATTTGATTTCCTTGTATGTCTGATCAAGAAAATTTAAAAATACATTTTCAAATTAAATATTTAGTCAAATCATTTTTTTTCGTCAATATGAAAAAAATCAAATAAACAAACACACAATCATTTAAAGTTCTTGTTCATTCCAATAATATTCCATTAAAATATTTCAAACTTACCTGTAGTAGATGGCCACAAGAGTCTAGCAGACGTCAGACAACAAACTGATCATGATAATTCTTGTTAGTCAACTTATAGGAAACCAATGGAGAGCTATTGATTTTTCTGTGTCTCTCATTCAACTGTAATTCTCGATGGATTCAGAATGGATGCTTTATCTATGAAATTAATCTATGAAAATTCAAAGAAATTTTTTAAGGTTGACATTGACTTAAGCTTTAGTGTAAAAACAGTACTATTTTGCTATACCTTGCACTTGCAGTTTCTGAACAGGTTCAACAATGGCTTCAGCCATGCTAAGGATCCACAAATAGATGCTGAATAATTTTCCTCCAAATCTAACGGAATATGCCTCCTAGGAACCAATTTATATTTTTTCCTGCAAAATGAATAACAATAACTAAAGCCTTAAAAGACAAGTAGTGTCACTCAAAATCTTATACTCCAAATACAAACCATGTTTCCAGAAAAAAAATGTAGGGCACCAATTCCATGGAATGTAAATAAACATTGGGTTGAGTCACAATTTAATATGTCAAGGCCATTAATATTGATTATGTTTATGAATGTCATTGATGCCACTAGAGAGGCAATTGGCATTGTTTTTATCTAGCTATTCTTATTGCCAAGCAAACACAGTTCAGCAACATTTTAAAAAGTGGCAATAATTGTTTTTGCATAATTTATACAAATCAAATTTATCTTAATTATATAATTTTGTTGGAACCTATTTGAAAAAAATATCAACTAAAGCCAAATAATATTTATAGTAAATTTGTTCATTGTAGTTCTAAACTCAATAAACTAAAATTGATCACATGTTCTTTAATTTTTCATGGCCCTATGGGCAGATAACTCAAATTCAGTAAGCACAGCAAGGGATTTTTTTTAATGTATTTACATACAATATTACAATGCTTTTTTGTTTTAACAAAAGGAAGCATTTTCTAAAAATAAGAATGCAATCTTAAACTTTCAGTTAAAACTAACTGAATATCAAAACTATGTAGTAACCGAACTTGATCAATTATTATAAATTTCTAAGAAAATAATGATCTAGCAATGGTATTGTCTTATCTCATTCATAAAAAATGATGTTTTGGTAAAGACTTAGGCAAATCAATATTGCGATTTGTGCTTTAAAAAATCTCTACTTTATATTTGATGGAACAAATGTCTTGCTACATGTGTTCTGTAATAGAACTACACAGAATTTTGGTGTATGTGAAACAAGAATTTTTACAAAATCAAAATCATGTTAAATTCCAAGTCTCAAGCTTTACAAGAAATATATTAGATGGAAACCGGGAAGGGTGAGGCCAATCACCATGCAAATGCCAAACACCAAACGGAAAACATTTTGTCCACAGAAAGCTGAGAAATGAGTCCTAAAAGTATATGGATAGACAGACAAAAGTTATTATATCTACAGAAGGATTTATATTAGGCTGTGATACATGTGAACGCTTCGCAATTAATTAGTCTAACCAAAAAGGCCTATAACACCATCCATTCTAGTTTTAAAATTCTCAGCTTCTTGATAGCCAAGCATACAAAGAGGGATAACCCTTATTAAATTTTCATAATGATTTCTCCATAACACCACCACAAAACTTACTACAGGTACATGTACTTGTAATGAAAGTCACTGGAATTTTATCTACCAATCAGTAACTCTATCTGAAATATAAAAAAAATTAAAATGTTGTTCTAGTTATTGAACTAAATAATTGAACAACGTGCACTTCAAGTGTTCTTGTAAATACTTGGTGAAGATCAAAGCATCACATTAATTGTGTTTTACTTTGTTCGTGCTCTGTTCATATACTGCCAAATGAGGTCTTCGATGACGAAGCAGGTGTACAGACAAAAAGACAACCAATAGCACACTTACTACAGGTCGAAAAAGGAGTGTGTTAAATAAATTCAATTTTTGTAAATATTTTCATGCTGCCTTTACTATTTTGAATGTAAATCTATATTAGGTATGATGTTTATATCTCCTGTCAAACTAATATCAATCTAGTATTTCTCACAGTGCACTATTTCTAATTATGTTGAAGGTAGAAAATGAAGCACAATGATATCAAATAAAACCAGTTTTTCTCTAAAACGTGTACTTACACTGGTTAATATGTTTATTGGACTAAATATATAAAAATAACTAATTTGATTGAATGAAATGTTTCGATACAGAATAAACTATTCCTGTGAGTGAGCTCAATGAGTGTTCTAATATGACGTGCTTCAAAACTCTTTAGACCACAGCCTTGGTAAAAAACTGATAAACACTTGATAAACATTTCGTGCAACACATAAAAAATTTTAAAATATGAAAACAAGTCAAATTAGGATCGAAATAAATCATAGAAACTCCTTTTATCATTGTTTTACAACTGGCTGGCCATTTATGTTGTTATTTAACCCATCACTATCACTTGGGGTAAAACAATGTGACATAAATGGCAGCCCATGGTAAAACAATGATAAAATGGAATTTTCCGTGATTTGTTTCTTAAATAATACCTGCTTCAAAATGTTAAACTCTTGAATTGAAGAATCTTTCTTTGCAAACATTAAGTTACGTTTCTAAATGCACATGTACATATGACGCTGTCATTATAATTATATTGAAATCATTCTGATATGAATAAAAAGTTTACAGGGAATACAGGTTGACGGACAAGGTGATTCATATAAATGGTAAGATAGGGGTACCCCACATCAGGGAATCATTGGTAAGATAGGGGTACCCCACATCAGGGAATCATGGGTAAGATATGGGTACCCCACATCAGGGAATCATTGGTAAGATAGGGGTATCTTACGTCAGGGAATCATTGGTAAGATATGGGTACCCCATGTCAGGGAATCATTGGTAAGATATGGGCACCCCACATCAGGGAATCATTGGTAAGATATGGGTACCCCACTTCAACGAAACATTGGAAAGATATGGGTACCCCACTTCAAGGAAACATTAGAAAGATATGGGTACCCCACGTCAGGGAATCATTGGTAAGATATGGGTACCCCACATCAGGGAATCATGGGTAAGATATGGGAACCCCACATCAAGGAATCATTGGTAAGATAGGGGTACCCCAAGTCAGAGAATCATTGGTAAGATATGGATACCCAACGTCAGGGAATCATGGGTAAGATATGGGTACCCCACATCAGGGAATAATGAAGTCTCATGTTTACTGATATGAGAACACAAAAAACTTAAAATCTAAAATAGGAGGTACACATATTCAAAACTAAATAAGGATTCTGTTGAAGTATCATAAATTCCATTCAGTGGTGTAAAAGGAGTAATGGAAAAGAGATGGGTACCCCCAGGTCCCCATATTCATTAAGGACAAAGTCTATGTTTTACTATGTTGAAACCCCAAATTGATTTGGATAAAGATTGAAAATAAAAAATTCAAATGTGTAATAAGTGAAGGTTCTGTGCAAGTTTCATCAAATTCCATTCAGTGGTGTAGGAGGGGTAACGGAAAAGAGATGGGTACTCCTCTGTAACAGAAAGAAGGAAGTAGAAACAGTAGGGAGGATAGATACTCCTATCACTATATAACCCCACACTTGCTGGTATATCAAGAACAAAGTTTGTAGGAGACATAATAAACAAACTGTTTCCCCTGTTTATTTTAAATGCTTGAATAACACTTGCTTACATGTTATTTATAACCTCTGTTCAAACAATACAACAATGTACCAAAAAAAAACAAGAATTCAACAAATTAAAAATCTGGCAAACTGAATTGACAAAGGTTCAAGTAATAGCTGTGCCAAAACTGCATTTGTCTGCAGTATAATGAGAATATACACCCAAAGTCTTAATCATAGCTATAATTCGATAATACAGATATAAATCTGCCAATATTGATAATAATCATACAGAAAACATCATCAAAATACGTTTTTTATCATCGACCCTTTAAAAAAAAATGATGCCAATTTTTAAATATACATTGACTCAGTAAGAGACAAAGCTAATCAGGGGCAGAGATAAAATCAGGAATCTCTTAACTGCATTCTTACAATTTTATTGAGAACAGTATTCATGCAAAAGTTGGATTGAGTTTCATAAGTTATAATTGCGTCATGTTGACACTTAAATAATTAACAATCACAAAATACACATCTGAATTTGAAACTATAAACTGGCATATCTCAGAAAACCAACATCTATGAACTTGTACATGTCCACCAAGTTTCATGACAATCTGAATATATTTACAGAAGGTAACCTTAAAACTACCATTCTAGGTCCTGATAAAAGCATGTTTTACTGGGAAGAGGGCTTTGAATATTTATGCACTAGTATAAAGCATACCTACATGGCATTGTCAATCATGACATCAGTTCATAACTTTCTACTACCATCAAAAACATTGAATCAGCTTTACTGACATTCTGTAATTACTGTCAAATAATAGGTAATAATTCTAGCATTTTCTGCACTAATTAAAACTACTCTCACTAAAGCCCATAGGCCCACATATGCACTCTTTAGAGAAGTCAAGTCCCTATACCAGTCATATTCAAGCTTTCATTTCTACTAACCATTTATGAATGAAAATTTTTTTAAAAAATGGAGAACCTATCCAGACAATGTGCATAAATCGATTATTTTATTTTAACATCCTCCCAAAAAAAATTTCCTTAACCAATGTCTGCAAAAATCAAAACTTCTATAGCAACTAACCATACACCAAAGTTAGAAGAAATCTGTCAAGGAAATGGAGGCCACATCCAGACAACGACATGCAATGATGTATGACAGACAAATGGACAGACAGGTGCAAAAACCTGAAAGTTCTACACCTACATTATAGCCTAAAATGGCTTTTGTTATAATTGCAAAAATTATCAGAATAGTTTCTATGAACAGAAATATAAAGTCTTACCTTTGCAAACTAAACTGTATAATCAGCACCCTCTGATACAATCTCTGAAAACATATGGCAGATTTTACAATACACAATTCTATATAACCAAAGCATTCCCCTTCAATATGAAAGAAATCTATGTAAATTTTAATTCAAAACACTTACCTGAGCTTCTTATCATCATCAAATAGAATCTTAGAAATGATCACAGTAATCCAGAAGATCAACGCATTTTGTTTTGGCAGAATGTCCACAGTAATGATTTAACTCAGTAAAAATTCTATCCTATCAACAATTACTATAATTACTCCTTTGGGTGCAGAAATGACATAACATTCTCATAGAGAACTAGAATTCTGGGATTCCAATGTACTTGATAAATTACATGGTCATTGTATACTATGTTGCTTCAAACTGTCAATAGTCATTTTAACTATAATCCTACCACATAGCTGTTAAGTCTCCCACATTTGGTAGGAGGCTTCCATTATTTTGTAAGAAATTCAAAAATCTACCACTTACATGCCTGTAGTAAGGCATAAGTCTAAAATCTCTTGCCTTGGGAATTTTCTTTTGAACTTTTGGGCTTAGAAATATAATTATAAATTACTTCATTTCTTGTCAATATTTAAGGAAACACAAGGAGGCGATGTCTAGAAATTATCTGAGTAAATTGCTTTGAAGTTCAAACACATTCTACTACTAAACAAAAAAATATGTTTGAAAAAAAAACCTCAGCAGATCTCCTCCTTTGAGCAAATTTTGATAGGGAGATCTCCTGCTTAATAGTTTTCAAGAGGTTAACACCTATGGTACTAGCAATGAAGTCCAAGTCGGAAATAGACCAAGGGAGTTAAATCTAAAGTTTTGAAATGGATTTTGTTTTAATATTGACAAGTTTTGATGGATCTGACTGTAGCTTCTATGTGAAACGTAAATGTGAATAGTAGTTATTTTGACATTGATTGTAATAGCTCTGATCAGCTAAGGCTTTTTCAGTATACTTGTAATTCTGTAGATTATATCCTTAAAATGGAATATCTTCCAGTCATATTCTTGCTTTATTTTCTAAGTTGTCAGCCATGGGATACTTTCACTTGTTATTATGAAAACAGTTTTTTTTCTGGGTACATTTTTGTACCAATTTTTATAGTCGAGGTGTAGATTTAAGATTTCTTACAAATGAAGTAGTTTTCATAAAACTTGGTTATATATTCTCTAATAGAAACTGATTATTCTGTTGGGATTTGAATTTTGTGCACCCTGTGCTGCATTATCTGAGATTTTCTCTTTTTTGTACTTTTCATTTCTGTATTACTACTTGTTCAACAAAACAATACAGTTACTTTTGATCACCATTTTGAAATAAGTTTGCATCAAACATGAACAACTTTAAAACCTTAGTTTTAATACCATCCCTCTAGAGTAAAAATACCTGTGAAACTTTACATTCATTAAGTTCATAACTGCAAATTATACATTTGATTTAAAGATAAGAGATTCTTTCAAACAAACACAGACCAGCCAGCTACCTCTGAATTCCTCTGAACATCCCTGATAGAAGAAATCTGGAGATAGAACTGTGCTATACAGGTGTTCATTTTAAATCATTACTTTAATTATCTCATAATCAAGTTTTCATGTAGATAATAAGCATATGCCAAGAATGGAATTAAAACTGACTTCAGAGTGAATTGATTGGAAATTTAATACACCAGTTGCTGTTTCCATTTCTATTCTTTTGTAGGACTTGTGTTGCTATGTATCTCCAAGGGTTCTACCTTACTTTCAAGAGAAAAAGGTCCTGAACTTCTTGGCATCCTAAATAATAGGTCTTCAAGAAAGTGAATAGTCCTCAGTAAGAGTAAATATAAAACATGGTCCAGGACTTCGATATATGATGTTTACAAGGTCTTGCATCCGAAATTGAGTCTTGGACAATGAACCAGTACTAATGTGGACCTTTGACCTCTATGGCTAATAAAGTTGCAAGTAGAAGCATTTGGTAGAAACCTTTTTGTGTTTTTTTTTCCAACATCAAAGTTCCAGGGAGGACTATTGATTAGATCATTGTCTCAATATTTTTTGACTACTAATATACATGCATCTCAAATGTTTACCTTAAATTTTATATTTGTTTTTCCAGAAATCTGTGACTGATTATACTGACAGGTGACACCCTAGTTTTAGTGTATAATATAAACCATAATTGAATAAACAGTTGTTGTTGCCTTGGGCATTGCCTTTTGCACCACAAGTCTGCACCAGTACTCCTTTTGCGCCAGTTTACTTTTCAAATTTCGTAGTTAAATTGTGCCAACAAATTAATGAACCTTTTGCACCAGAATACAGGTAAATGTATTTAGATATTGTTTTAGTGCTACATTAGATGTGCGGTGTGGTTACTGTATTCACCATTTTGTGCGGTGTGGTTACTGTATTCACCATTTAGAAATAAAAAGATCACTTAATAGTTGGTTGTTCATCTCTTAGTATAATTATAAAAAATGTAAGAAATGTAAGACATTTATTTTTGTAAAATAATGTAAATGAAGACCCTCCTCCTTTTCAAGGCTTGAGACCGGCAGGTTTCCCTGGCAGAATTAATGTTCATTTTTTTTTTAAAAAGTTATTTTAATATAGTATTATTAACTAATACTTATCGGACTAATCCTGATCTGTCTGGTCAGGTTCGGATAACAAATTTTAGATCTTTTTTCTAGAATAATAAAATAAAATTAAAGAAATAATTATAATAAATAATTTATGTTTGGTCTTTATTCCAGTTACATTTTATCTTTATATTCTCTGATTGTTTTACATTAGATTTTTACTTTTTTTATATTTTACTTCCCTAATTTGTATTTGGCGCAAAATGTAGTCTTTTTCTGGCGAAAAAGGACTACACAGAAAAAAATGTTTGGTGCAATTTAACTACAATTTCTTATTCAATTGGCGCAAAAGGACGAAAAAAAAACACTATAAGGCATATTTATATGTCAAAATAGTAAATGACCTTGAAAGGTAGTGACAGATAGCCCAATAGTGAATTGAGAGGAGGGTATGTGGGTTTTAAACCCCCTTCATTTGAAATATTTTTCAACTTTGTGCAAAATTTTGCCAAAAATTAGCAAATAACAATCTGGAAGCCCACTTTTTAAAATCTCAGGATCTCCAAGACACATTTTCCAGGTGAAAACAGTTTATGGCAGTTAATTGCATTTTACTTTTAAGAAGCACCGTATCCCAGACCTGTTTAAGCTATTTGGTGACAAACTGTATTTTTAACTGTTTTTTTTTAAAAAATGGTCCATAAAATCCTGAACAATGTGTGATTTGAACATAGGTACTATGGAAAGACACACAATTCATAAAGCATAATTTGCAGTTAAAATTTGTAGGAAATGTGGTGAATCGATAAAAATGACCAGCTCTGAGATCCCCCATGTAGTGCCAGGTTAGTCGGGAAAGCTGTTGCTTCTTGGCGTAACGTCGTTTCCTGTATTACTGTGTGTGACAGACTTCTGCCTGAGAAAAACAGACGTTAGATGTGAAACGTGAGTAAAACCAAAGACAAGGACACAGGACATACTATGAAAATCAATAAGTGCTAGCTGTGATATGTTGATGTTAATATCTACAAAATAACTTAATCACTATACCTAAATCATTACAGTATACCGTTCAGTCCAAATACAAGTTTACAACACCCCATATTAAAAAAAAGAGGCTCCCAGAAGCCTGAATCGCTCATCTGGTTGAATTTTGCCTTTTAAAGGCAATAAATTTAACAAGAAGTTGTCCAACAATATTGACTCAAGAAGTCTTTGGTAGGACTTATCATAAGGATCATTTCAACAATTGAGAGTTTCTTTTAATTTGTCACAGTTTTCAAGATATTGACCGAAAACTGTAAAAAAAAAAGTCATTTTTTCACTTTCAAGGGCAACAACTCTTACAAGGAATTGTCTGACAACTTTTATCCCTGAAAACTTATGTAGTCCTAATAATAAGAATCATTTCAGCTATTGAAAGAATTTGGCTAAACCAAACGGTTTTGGAGATATATACGAAAAACAACTGTCTGACTATTTCTATTTCTAGTTCTATTTTTAGTAATGGTGGCCACGTTTTTCAACGGATCAAAACAAAAATCCCCACATCAATTCTATGCAGGATACCCCTAGAAACATTTGTATCAAGTTTGGTTTCAGTTGGTCAAGTAGTGTCAGGTGAGAAGATTTTTAAGAAATAACATTAAAAACAGCAAAAATCATTGAAAAACGAAAATAACTCCAACATGACCTAATGGATTAAAACTGAAATTTGACCACAGATAGATATCATCATGCTGAAAACTTTTAGCCATGTCAGAGTTTAGCTAAACTTAACGGTTTTGGAGATATATGCAAAAAACTACTGTATGACCCCTATGTTCTATTTTCAGTAATGGCGACCATGTTTTTCGACAAATCAAAAATCCCCCTACCATTTCAATGCAGGATACCCCAAGGAACATTCATACCAAGTTTGATTCTAATTAGTTAAGTAGTTTCTGAGAAGAAGAGTTTTGTATAATTGTTAACAACGACGACAGACTACAATGACAACGGATGCCAAGTGATGGCAATAGCTCACATGGCCTTTGGCCAGGTGTGCTAAAAATAGAAAGTCTATATCTACTTTCAGTTACCTCTATACACAATAGGGTAAAAACATATATGAAGCCTTCACAAGCCTGGTATATACCCTCAACACCAAGTCAAGAAATATTCAATTCAAATTGAGACATATAGCTAAATTAGAACATTATGGACCCCATTTTTAGTATTAGAAATCATGATCTTAGATGTCCTCATCAGTAGATATATAGTGTCCAACTCTGCCCAGGGTTGGACCTACTATTACATAATAAAGGTTGAGACCTTTTGATATAAACATCATACATGTCATATTCAAATGTAAATATCACACACAAAACTCTAGTATGAAACTGTTATCAATTTTCTGACCATCCTCAAAATGGCAAGACTCCTCTCTCCACCTATGTTAGCATGGACATGAGTATAGAGGGACCCTGACATTGTGAGAATGTTTTCAACAAGAATGACATTGTATATCTAGCATAAAATGTCTAGTTTAAAAAAAACTTGAAATGGACCCCATAGATGATATTTACAGTTATCACAAGTCAGCTATAGATCAAATGCAACAGAGATTTATCAAATTTGTTTTTGACTGTTATTTACTCAAATATATCATTTAGCAGACTGATTATTATTTAGCCTGTCTTTTCATATCTGCAGTATTTTGCCTAAAAACATGTTTTATTGAATATTCAAAACACTTTAAAAAATGCAAACTGATTGAAAAGGTTGGAAATAATGGAGGATTTTTTTTTATAATAACTTTGACCAATTACATTTGCATTAAAAAAAAAAGAAAAACAAACATTTATGTGTAAGACTTTTGGCTTCATGCAGGTAAGCATAAATGGACATTAGTCAGAAACAATTCATTATTTTGGTATCATGCTTACACAAACAAATCTGAGTCGGCTACATAAACTTCAATCAAGTGAAGCAGAAATGGTTTTTAAAAGAGAGTGTGGCTCACAATGAACACAAAATTATGCACAATAACACTAAAAATACACTGTATCTATAGTCATATCCTGTACCCCATCAAAAGTGTTCTAAAAGTGAAAAAAAATTAACACCGCTAATAAAATTTTGAATGCTGCTGTTTTCTACAATACATTTAAAGCATTCAAAATGTTTTGAAGACCATTTTTACCTGAGTTGACTTTACACCTGTCTTTATGCTAGACCACCATGTTAAATAACAACAATAGAAAGAGAAAACAAAGCATTGTTTTAGTCAATGACTTGTAAAAGGTTTGTCTTTTTAAACGAGAAAAATATTTAGTGGTACACGGCAAAATTTGTCAATGTGAACGAATTCATTTTGGGGGATACTTAATTATATTTAGATACTTTAGACTTACCTTCACTTTTACTGCAATGGGAACTTATTAATTTATTTTTTTATACATTGCAGCAAATTGTACAATCATAAAATATAGCATAGAGTGCAGGGACATACTTTTTTACATGTTGACTTCTACATTGGTCTATTTACTGTAAAATTTAAAGATTTTTGCAAACTTTTTATCATTGCACACAAAGTGACTGCCACTACAATAATTCAATCTTCAACATTATTTTTTAGGCATAACACCTGGATAGTAGGAAAGAGATTATTTTTTTCTATATTGCATTTATAATAATATTTAATTTGCAAATGGTGACCCATCTCTTTTATGGCTCATGTCTGGCAGTGAAACAGTGACTATGCAGTATACAGTTATGAAGTTGGTGAGTAGTGAGAAGTAGGTTAAAATCATAATCATAGGCAGATCCAGAAGGGGTGAGCCCCCTTATAAAACTGAAAGTTTTAAAATGTTCTGTTGAAAAACATCTGAAAAGCAATTTAGTTGGAATAGTTATAGTCAAGCAAGTTCACCACTGAGTATTGAATTAGCAACACAAGTGAATAATATGCATATTTTTTTTCATATTTTTTCTTGAAAAATTCAGGACCCTGGGTTAGGGTCCTCCTTTTGAAAGTATTTGGATCTGCTATAATTCTGTTATAATTCTTTATGTATATATACATGTATGTACTGAGTTGAGTTAAATAAGTATTACATGGTATGAACCTGTTTAAACTGAAGGTCAAATTTATAGAAATAAGAAAATTATCTCTTGCTACCAACAAATATTCAAGTGTCATATTAGGGTAATAATAATGAAGAGTACTACATATTTCACCTGTGTAATATACCTACTCACCTGTACAATTTTGGAGGGAATTTGTAAAACTATCCAAAAGTTAATTTTACCATTTAACACAAAAATACTCCTTGTGATCAAGATTATAAAGTCACTAATCTTGAAAAAAAAAACTTTAACTGGAGATAAAATGAATTCAGTAGCTTTTCTGAGATAATCTACTTTTTTTATCAGGTGTAATAACTAACTGATGCTACTAATATTTACTGGGGGCATTTCAAAATGGTCAAAATTTATACTGATATAGATAATTAGGGTAGCTATGTAACGAATTGTTGACAGTTAGCCCACATAGTTGATTAGATGCCATTTTAACTTGCTCATATACACTGAAAATTTAATAAAAAAAAAATTGGCACTGAATCTTCACAATTTTCAAAATATTATCAAAAGAAATGCCAAGAAGTTTGTTACTATCATGAATATCAAAGTTTTTCATGATTAATCCCATAACTACATACTTTATGTTATAAAGCATAAACTGGTATGTGTACAAATACTGATTGATTGATTGATTGTGTTTTAAAATCCTATGGCAAATATTTTATGCATTTCAAAAACAAGAATGTTTGATCAATTGAACAGACCCTGCTTTGTACTAGTCAGACATTCTGAGCCATATCTTTATTGTGCTAGCTCATATAAGCTACACTCCACAAGCCACCCCACTGGATCACATTATTCTGACACCAAGTGAACCAGAGGTTACTCTATACCTCCTGTATGCTGAGTACTTGGAGAGTGATACAAGTACATGCAAACTAAGCAGTTCTTAAGATTATTTTTACTAAATGTAGCTATGTAGATTTATTTTTTAAGGTTTATGATACCTACAAATTTGATAATTTAAAAGTTGAATTATAATGGTAAAAAATTGCTAAAAATCATATTTAACAAGAGGCTCCCAAGAGCCTGAATCGCTCACTTGATTTAATTTTTGCATTTCAAGGGCAATAAATCTAACAAGGAGTTGTCCGACAATTCTGACTCCATGAAGACTTTGGTAGAACTTATCATAAGGATCATTTCATCAACCAAATGTTTCATTGTATCAAATATAGTTTTCAAGATATTGGCTGAAAACTGCAAAAAACATAATTTTTTGCCTTTCAGGGGCAATAACTCTTACATGAAGTCATCTGACAACTTCGATCCTTGGAGACTTTTGTTGGCCTTATAATAAGAATTGTTTCAGCAATTGAAAGTCTCATTCTATTTATCATACTTTTCAAGATATTAGCTGAAAACTGTAAAAAAAAAAAAAACCTGTCATTTTTCTCCTCTCAAGGGCAGTATGTTTTACGTGGAGTTGTCTGACAACTTCGATCCCTAGAGACTTATGTAGGCTTTATAAAAAGGATATTTCAGCAATTAAAAGATATTAGCTAAACCTAAAGTTTTGGAGATATAAGCACAAAAGTACGGTCTGACCCTTTTGTTCTAATTTTAATAACGGTGGCCATGATTTTTTAACCAATCAAATAACCAAACATCCATTTTGTGCAGGATACTCTATAAGTTTCATGCAAATCTATTCATTAGTTTCAGAGGAGAAGATGTTTGAAGAAATTGTTAACTACAACAACGGATGCTAAGTGAGTGCAATAGCTCACGTCCTACGGCCAGGTGAGCTAAAAATGTATTAAATTGTAGAACAACCTATATAGTACCTTAACATCAGAAACATGCATATATATCTGTGTGTGTGTACAGCAAATTTTGCATTCACTAAACACCTTTCAGTAAAGGCTAGTGAATTGTTTAATCAGGTTCAAAATCGATTGAAACCTGTTTTACTCAGTGTTAAGACAGGTTTTACTGTAGATGAACAATATACTATAACAGGAAAATCTGTTTAACAGCATTGAAAAAATTGGACTGTAAATTATTCTGAATACTTTGTCGTAAATTCTTATATTAGAAAAGTTTTTTTTTTTCATTTAAATTTAATATGAATAAAGCTAAGCATAACTATTTTGAAATGGCCCCTATTGATAGTAGTATCTATCATCTCCCCTTTGGTAGTATTTGACCCAAATCTATAAGATTACCTTGTAGAAATAAACACCTGTCTTTTTTATGAATGGGGAATGTAACAAACATTAATGAACCGCTACATCAGTCGATATTCAACTGATATCATTGTCATAACTTAAACTGTGGAAACTTAGTCTAGATGGTTGAATTGTATATTTTAGTTTTTCCTGGAAAATTTACAAGAATGTACTGTTAGTCAGAGATGGAATCTGTATGAAGATTCTGGACATCTGCCACTTATTTGATGTTAAGAACATGTTGAGGATACTTTAGATAAATCATTACATTGTAAATAATTTGATAACATTGTTTTTATCATTGGATGTAGGAGTATCTTGATAAAATAATTATTTAACAATAATCAAGTATTAATTAAGATTGACTGATCCAGAAATCATGAAAAGGGGGAAGTATTCTCCATACTTGCTATAAGTTCTAATCTAAGAATAAGCTATATATTAGTTTGCGTGTCCTTTCAGTTATAATTTCCCACATATCATTTAAGACCAACAATCTCTCTCTCATAGCAATTTTCTATGAACACTTACATTTTTTTTTTTCAATTTTTTGACAACTTCTTGTTAAAAGCTTCCTCCCTTTCCACCATACTTTATATGAGCAAAAAATGGCAGTGTATTCAATTTAATTCAAAAAATGAATCAAATCATGGAAATTATTAAAAGTAAGGACATTTTTTGAAACAGAAACTTAAAAATAAAAAAAAGAAATTGTGTTATGCATTTCTAACTAAAACTTCGGATTCATTCCAACACATTGGTCACTACAGTCTGCGTATATGCTTTTACTTTTGCTTGTACCCCCCTCCCCCCCCCCCAAAAAAAAAAAAAATTAATATTGAAAATATGTAAAGTTTTAGTATGAAATTTAGTTTTTTTTCTTAATTTAACACAATTTTTACCTCCTAAAAATTAGACAAAAGATACATCTTTTTAGCCTGAACTTCTAATCCCCCCAAAAATATACCCAACAAAAATTATGTTTACATTCCCCAAAAATTAGAAATACTGAATCTCCTTCTGTATAACTTCACAAGAAAGTCTGCAAAAGTCTTCAAAGTACTGATTTTTTTCATTGACATTAAGCTATAAAATGTAACCAAATCTCACCTTGTTTTACAATATAATATTAAATCCCCAATTAGGTTCAGTGAAATGTACAGTATTAGGTGACCACTGTGACAGGTAAAACATTTGTCAGCCTCAGGTTGTCCCATGTTAACTACCTGTAATACTACTGCAATCTTTGATAGGAAGTTCTTGTACATTGACCAATCCTACAAACATAATTAAGTATCAGTCTCTGTAAAAGCCAGGCAATGGGTAAAACATGGTATGATAAAACCCACCATTTTGATAGTTTAATTTGACTGTTTGCACCATCAAAATCAAGGTAAAAAAGAATTTTACATATCATGTTGGTAAACTCAATTATAATTTCTTTGAAATGCACTAGAAATGAGCATTTCAATGGCAGATAACCCTGTCAAAAATCCTCATTTTTTTTTTCTAACATTATATTAAAAAAATTCTGAGCAAATTCAGTGATCAAATAATAGTCTGCATCCTTGAGTGAAATTATATTGTCAGCTCAGGGGATTTTTGACATGCATATTTCTGATTTTTCCCATTTTGCTTGATTCTTACCAAAAACTTACATTTAAAGTACATGCTTATATTGGCATGATTGTATATAGAATCTATCAAAACTCAAATTTACAAGTTCTTGATTAACACATGTAGAATACAGGTCAAGAAACTGAAAAGTAACATTACCGAATGCAGACTTTATTTAACACTTTATCCTTCAGACATTATCTAGAAGTTAGGCTTTACTCCTTCCAACAGTATCTAGAAGTAAGGCTTTACTCCTTCCAACAGTATCTAGAAGTAAGGCTAGACTCCTTCCAACAGTATCTAGAAGTAAGGCTTTACTCCTTCCAACAGTATCTAGAAGTAAGGCTTTACTCCTTCCAACAGTATCTAGAAGTAAGGCTAGACTCCTTCCAACAGTATCTAGAAGTAAGGCTTTACTCCTTCCAACAGTATCTAGAAGTAAGGCTTTACTCCTTCCAACAGTATCTAGAAGTAAGGCTTTACTCCTTCCAACAGTATCTAGAAGTAAGGCTTTACTCCTTCCAACAGTACCTAGAAGTAAGGCTTTACTCCTTCCAACAGTATCTAGAAGTAAGGCTAGACTCCTTCCAACAGTATCTAGAAGTAAGGCTTTACTCCTTCCAACAGTATCTAGAAGTAAGGCTTTACTCCTTCCAACAGTATCTAGAAGTAAGGCTAGACTCCTTCCAACAGTATCTAGAAGTAAGGCTTTACTCCTTCCAACAGTATCTAGAAGTAAGGCTTTACTCCTTCCAACAGTATCTAGAAGTAAGGCTTTACTCCTTCCAACAGTATCTAGAAGTAAGGCTAGACTCCTTCCAACAGTATCTAGAAGTAAGGCTTTACTCCTTCCAACAGTATCTAGAAGTAAGGCTTTACTCCTTCCAACAGTATCTAGAAGTAAGGCTAGACTCCTTCCAACAGTATCTAGAAGTAAGGCTTTACTCCTTCCAACAGTACCTAGAAGTAAGGCTTTACTCCTTCCAACAGTATCTAGAAGTAAGGCTAGACTCCTTCCAACAGTATCTAGAAGTAAGGCTTTACTCCTTCCAACAGTATCTAGAAGTAAGGCTTTACTCCTTCCAACAGTATCTAGAAGTAAGGCTTTACTCCTTCCAACAGTATCTAGAAGTAAGGCTAGACTCCTTCCAACAGTATCTAGAAGTAAGGCTTTACTCCTTCCAACAGTATCTAGAAGTAAGGCTAGACAAAGTATTTAGTAATAGACCTGGATTAGAATCTAAAAAATGTTTTAAGTTGGCCAAAATCAGAAAGTATAAGGCTCTCAAAAGAACAATGCAATATTTGTTTGTAATAAAAGCTGACTTTTTTAATGCTTAATCCTGGTGTGCAAAAACTCAAAAATGAGGTATTATCAACACAATGAAATAAAACATTGAAATAAATATCCATAGTATGTATGTAAATTGAAAGAACAAAGACAGCAGCTCACATACCCCACGTTATAACATTGAAAAAGAAGCCAGTTTAAAGTCTGAGAAAACAGCATCATTAATTATGCAAATAGATAAATTTTGGCAATGTTTGACAGAATGATGGGAGGAATTTTACAGATAAGATATTTCTGCAGATCATTTCAGTTAACTATGTTCAAAGGGTTATAACTCAAACAAAATTTGAGGGAACAAATTTCTTGGTAATATGCATTTCAGTGTTACATGTCCTTACTAACACCAATTTCATGAAATTATGTTTTTCAACCGATGAAAATTTTAAAATGATCAGTTTGTGCAGGGTACCCTTGGGATCAATTATGTCAACTTTCATTAAATTTTGTTGCATGGTTTTATAGAAGATTTTCAAAGTTGTACACACGAAAACCGACAAAAAGATTTGAATGGCCATAACTTCTACATCGAGCTATAAATCATTTAGAAAATTTCAACATAGCCTGTCATATGTCCATCTTCTGATGGTGAACAAATTATGTCAGAATTTGCTAAATTCAACAGTTTTTAAGTTATTTGCAAAAATCTGTAAATTGACCTCTATGTTCTATATTTAGTAACAGTGGCCATGTTTTTCCACATTTCAAAAAATTCAAACAATTGCTTGTGCAGAATACCCAAAAGAACAACCATGCTAAGTTCCATTCCAATTAATCAAGTACTTTCAGTGAAAAAGCTAATTAGAACAGATGATGAGGGATGCAAAGTGATAGCTCACATGGCCATTAAACCTGGTGAGTTAAAAAATTAATTCATTACCAAATTTCTCCGAAAGTAAAATAAGGGGAACAACGGTAAACTAAGATTCTAGAAATCAGTCTTTTCTTTTGTTTTTTTCTTTTTATGGGGGGTGGATAAGGAGTAGCCAAGAGGGGTTTAAAACTTTCTGATGTAAGTTGTTTACAGAGATCAGTCTACAGAACTAGGAGATTGCTTACCATAGCTGCAGTATACTTATTTTTACTTAACCCTTACCATGTGAGAACCATAAACATATGGTCTGTTTTCCGATTTTTGGGTTCTGGCAATTTTATTTTTAGCTTTGGAAACCACAATTTGATTTCATATATGCAAGCAGAGTGAATGTGCTTTAAAATGAGGCTATCTTAAACCGGGTTTTATCAAAAATAGGGACTTGACAGCTCAACAAGAGGTCAAGAGTTAAGGTTGCGACAAAAAGTTGTGATTTTTTAGGGGTAGAGCTCAATTCTCAGTCTCAGTCTCTAACAACAGCAGAATTGTTCCGTAATGCTTCATTTCACCAGGTTTATTTAGACTAATGAAGTCTCTCACCACTCCCACAATGTCAACCCCATATCCTAACCACTTCCAATTTTAAGCCAACCTGAAGCTAACAATTGCAAAAAATCCTCATTTTGTCTCATGAGTGACCCCTCTGGAGACCCCTGACCTTCCACTTACAACTTTAATGAACAATTTTTTGCTTAAACCACCATCAGAGGGAACAAGCTTTGGAAAAATTTGCACTCTGGACACTGTCTAACCACTGGTGAGCCCCACATCTTTGACAATAAATCACCAAAAATGACCATTTTCAGGCAACAGACCTGAACATGACCAAGCTGTAGTTCCAGAAATAATTAGTTAAAACATGTTTTCTAAAAAAAGCTCAGAAAAATTGGACAACCAGGATTAAGTCTATTTCAAAATTTTTGGTCCCAAATTAAATAAAATGCAATATTACATGGCCAGCAACTTTTTAGTTATTAAATTCATCAATGAGCCTTCTTTAAAATCTGAAGATACTTCAACTCGGGGGCCCACTTCCTGTATGTAAGGCGATAGAACGTGTCACTGAAATAGGTACAAATTTCCAGCTTGCAAATATGTGAATAGATTGGGAAAAATTAACATAATTATATGATTAGCTGATAAAGTTTACATTACGAACTATATGGATAGTAAAAAAAAAAATACCTGTTGTTATTATTTTTGTATTTGTGGATTAAATGCATGATTGATATTGTTATTACAGGGGTTAGGAAATAAAGGGGCAATTGGCCATTTGCCCTTTCTGGCTGGAAATGGCACCACATCTAAAAGAAAATTGTATGGTTTCTTATCAAATTGCCCCTCCAGATTGTAAATAACTTTGAAGCCTTAAAACAATATGCTTTATTTCCTGACAAAATATATGAAGGTTACAGACCACCAATTCAACCAATGAGCATTTGGAACGTACGCAAAAATAGTCCTACGCAGAAATTACCCCTGTTCCTCATAGTGCTGTGAAAAAAGTTCTCATCTTATTTAAAAAATTGAAACAGTTTCTGAAAGGAAAAACATTTCTGTACATTTTATAGGTGCATTTTGCTTCTTGTGATGTGAAGCCTAATCTCCATAATGATTTTTAAATATACCCCTATCTTGTGAAAACACTTGGATTTCCCATGCTATTTATAGACCCTTCACTTCCGGTGACCAGTACTGCACTGCAAGTCTGCTAACCCCGCATGCCATTCTGAGGATTGTGAGCTGACATATGTAGAATCATGCTGATATATAGTCATCTGCAGGTTAAAGTTAAGGTAAAGTCCAGAGAAGCCATTGAATATTGTGAAATTAGCATAGAAGCCTATGGGAAGTGGAATTAGTGGTTTTTAGCCTTAAGATGAAGCCATGGCAAAATGAAAAGTTTCTTGAAATAGCTTTAAACTACTTGAAGATCTTGTTAACTTTGCCATGAGAGGAATACACTACAAAAATCCTTCAAAATATGCATTTTTTTAAGTTATAGGTCCAAATTATGGAAAATTGGTCTTTTTGGCTGATTTTTATGTCCTATCTTGTAAAAAGTGTAGAAAATTTAGTAAAAATATCAAATATTAAACTTTGAGGGCTATATTTACCTAAATATGGTAGTAATAAGCACTTGAAATCAAGTTTTGTGTAGATTTGAGCAAAAATTAGGTTAGAAATGAGGAAAAACTCACTTTCATTACTGCGGTTAAGGCCATATAAGCATTCCCCTATGGCAACATGGAAAATCCATTATTGAGCACTTTTTTTGCTTTAGGTGCCCTTTACTGGTCATGTTTTAATGTGAAAACACTGTATTTACAAATTTAAAGCCAAATATATCACCTTTTGTGAAAATTTAAAGATTTAGGATTTTTGACATGTGATCAAGAAAAAGGGGGAGGCATGTCAGAAATAAATTTTTAAAAATAGACCAATTTCTCAGAAAATGATTACTTTTAAAACTATTTCTTCATTAATATTGTTAAAAAACAAGTTGTGATTGATATTTTTTATTTGAAAAGTCAGAAAAAGTTCTTTGCAAATATTTAATGCATTTCAGTATGGTAGAATATTTTCACTTTTTTGCTCGCACAACTTGGTTACCCTATATTTAAAAATCAAATATTTAAAAAAGTGCTTGTCACATTTCACTGAAACTTTGCAAATGCATTCAGTATGTGTGTAGGAAGATACCTGTATAGTTATTTATTTTTCCTAAGACAAAAAGTGACTCTTTAGGTTACAGACCACCAATTCAACCAATGAGCATTTGGAACGTACGCAAAAATAGTCCTACGCAGAAATTACCCCTGTTCCTCATAGTGCTGTGAAAAAAGTTCTCATCTTATTTAAAAAATTGAAACAGTTTCTGAAAGGAAAAACATTTCTGTACATTTTATAGGTGCATTTTGCTTCTTGTGATGTGAAGCCTAATCTCCATAATGATTTTTAAATATACCCCTATCTTGTGAAAACACTTGGATTTCCCATACTATTTATAGACCCTTCACTTCCGGTGACCAGTACTGCACTGCAAGTCTGCTAACCCCGCATGCCATTCTGAGGATTGTGAGCTGACATATGTAGAATCATGCTGATATATAGTCATCTGCAGGTTAAAGTTAAGGTAAAGTCCAGAGAAGCCATTGAATATTGTGAAATTAGCATAGAAGCCTATGGGAAGTGGAATTAGTGGTTTTTAGCCTGAAAAGGTCCACATTTTTCAAAAGCAAATTATGTGATTATGGTGGGGCAATAGAATCCCAGCAGTGCACAAATCAAAGAAGTATTGGAGTGCCCCCCCCCCTACTTCAAATACAATAAATATTCCCACTTTTAACAAGAAAGTAATTTCCCAAACATTCTTGTTTATTTTTAAATTGATAAAAAAACACCATTTGTGGGATAATATCTCAAATGGGTAATTAATTCTATTTTCAATAGACAATTCTCAGATACTTGGTCTAGCTGCGAAATCGTGATCTTTTTTTTTTTTTTTTTTTTTTTTTTTTTTTTTTTTTGCGATCTAGCGTTAAGAAAATACAAAAAAAAAATAGTTAGAGCTACGTTTCGCAGCTAATACTTGGTCCAACCTTTTAAAACCATGAAAATCGTCACCCGATCTGTTTTAGCCAAGGGTAAGCAGCTGTTTGAAATTTGTAATGGAAAATTAATTGAAACTGCAAGGCAGCATTTTTAGTTGAAGCCAACAAACCATGTTCTCGATTTTGTTTTTTTCTGATCACTGAAATGTTTCCCGCAAAATTGAATTTAGGGTTACCCTTCTTTTTACACTAGTACTACTTCCGGTTGCTTTGAGAAGTATCATTAGTATGAATTCTATTATCTTTCTGGACATTTCTGTTAAAGAAATACAGAAATTAATGTTTAAACATAGTTTTGTTTTGTTATAGTATAAACTATTTATTTAAACGTAAAAAAACAGAGAAATCCATCATCGTCTACATTAATCCTACTTTCATTTTCTTCTTTCACTTTATTTCTAGAAGCAATTTACTTTTGAGATGAAAGCGTTGTTCATTTTTTAACATATTTTTCTTTAATTTTTCATTTTAATGACACTTCAGAACTTTTTTTGTCGATATTTGATATTACCGTTTCATGAATTTACCCTTACAGACAAACTGACATCTTGATGACTTGAAGATATTCTGGTTTGGGTTATCAGTTTTAATTCATTAACCACTCTTATTATATAAAACCATTCAACAAAATCAAATGACACATACTCACGCATGGTATCCAGCTGATTTACAATATTCATGGTTACACTGTAACTGCATAATATATGCTTTCAAATGCAACAACACAAATATACATGTGCATCTTTTTCTTGTTGCCACAGTTGTAAATCAATAAGATATTCTTATTTAAATGATAGAGGTTTAAAAAAGTAATAGTGAGAACAGGTGAACAAGATTCAGGGCAAATAGACCCCGATTCCCTTTGGGATTAATTATCAGAAGCTATTTTCTGATAAGGCGATGGTCAAATCAGAAAATAGTTCCAGATAATGAATCCCAAAAGAGATTAGGCTAGTGGTATATACTTAACTGTTATATTTATTTTGTAGAGATGACATATCAACAGCCTTTTAGAGATTTAAATATAGCATCATCAGACTTTCTGAATTCTATACAGGGCAGAAGTGAATGTCCAAAATGTAAAAGATCAAGAAAATATTATTGCTACACATGTTATATCCCAGTTGATCAACTTGAGGGAAATTTTCCTATTGTAAAGGTATTACCTCCCTTCTTACACAGTCAGAAAAAAAAGACTTTATAAACTGCAAAAGGGCAGACATTAAAAAAACATTTCCACTAAAGTATATGATAGATGATCTCTGGTATTCTAAAAACTGATAATTGTGAAATAATGAGTTTGAAAAAAAGAAATGAAGTCAAACATAGTACCAAAAATTATTATAACTCTTCAAAATGTTAAATACCCAGCCACATGTAGTGATTAAGTGATTTAGTAGATCTGTATATTTTTCCAAAGGGGCAGTTTTTTCATAAAGAAAACTGTTTTAATAAAACAGTTCTAAATAATGAATTTACTTGATAGTTTATTGAATGAAATCCTCTTTTAGTGATTTATGTGTAAAAAATACAATATTGGTTTGCATTTTTTAAATTTCAACATCATATGGACCAGGAATCCTTAGTTTACATTTAGTTTTAGTTCTAGTCTGTTAATTTAATGCCACCATTCTTATCAATGCATGTACATTCTTCTTATGAGTTTTGTGTTTCAATGAATCCAATCTTTGAAACATTTTACAAATAGATTACTACATGTACTTCCATTTCTATCTTTCATTTTAAATATGATGTTTCAGTTGCCTCTAAAGGTAGACATAATTAAACATCCAAGTGAAGTGGATGGTAAAAGTACATCAGCACATGGAAAAGTCTTGGCTCCTACAGATGTGGAAATATTTACATATCCTTGTATACCAGACTATCCCAGAGATGGCTCTGTAAGTACTCTACCCAGAAGGAAGGGGATTGGGGGAGACAAGGTTCTTAGGGGTGAGGAAATCAAAACTTAATTGTATGTACCCTAAAGATGACTCTGTAAGTGCTCTACCCAGAGGGGTAGGGTAGTCTGAACTTTTTGGGGTGTGGAAATTAATACCTATTTCTGGTTACCTAACTATCATATAGATGGTTCTGTAAGTACTGTGTATAGGATGGGTAGGATAGTCTTTGGTCCTTAGGAAGTTGTAATGCATACATATCCATGTTCCTGGAGTCCACTGAACTGAATTACTAAACTTTTGAAGTTCTAAGACTGGTGTAACTTTCTTTTTCTGGCTTTTGTAGTACATTTATTTTTAGTTAAATGAACAGGATATCATAAGTTTCATGAAAAAAATAATTCCATTAGCATGTAGACATTTTCCTGTTGTGAAAAATGTTTAACTTTCCCTCTAAATATGTATAGAATTAACACATATTTGTACATTATGTTTTTTTTGTTACTTTGGTATGTCCTTTAATAATACATTTGGTTACTTTGAATATTTAGGTAGTATTGGTTTTTCCTGGAGAAAATGCGTGTACTTTGGATGAACTTGTAGAACAATCTGTAGACTCAGAATGTGATTATATCAGGAAAAGTTCTGATTGCTCCACAGAGTGTCAGTCCAATAGAACGCTCATAAACTCATCACATGTAATTTATATTGATGAAAGATGCATAGAAAATTTGTCTGAGCAACAGGAATGTTCTAAAATAGTACCATTATCAACTGCTGAAAATCCTACTGACAGTGAAACTACTAGTTACTGTACTGCACAAACAGTAAATAGTGTTGATCAAGTTGATAAATACCAGTATAAAGATTTTGATAGGGGTGTAAAACGAAAGAGAAGTACTGATAAAATTCAGGATGAAAAACCTCAGCCATTGTTGAAGAAGGCCATATTTATTGACAGTACATGGAATCAGACCAGTAGAATATCCAATGATGAAAGATTGAAAGGTTTGTACATTTTTTTTTTAAATCAAATACACCACCAGAAACTATTTTTCTTATTCTTTCGTAATCATAAATTTGTGGATCGTAACGGTGTATCCATTGTACCATGAAAACTAATTTGTTCAATGTGTCATAGTTTTCCTTTCCTCTTTTGTCTACCCCTACTTTTTATGATCAACTCGGTAGATGTTTCTAGAAGAGCAGAGTATGCTTATTCTTCTGGTGCACCTAGACCATGCTCACAGTTTTTAGTGGAGTCCAAATTGCTCATTTACTTTTGTTACTTTGTATATATTATTTTAGTTACTTTATGTTCTTTGTTGTGTATATCTGTATCCATGTCTGATGTTTGTCCTTGGATTACATTCTTTTGATTTCTGCAAGAACCTTGGTTCCCTTCATTACTCTTACATTGAGTAGTAACAGAGTAGAAGAGAAATCAAATGATAAAACATAAAAATTTTGTTTTATGAGTTGTTGGCAACTCCTCATCAACGACTCGCAGAATTGTAATGAAACTTGATAGAGTGTTACATGACTATATGGAGGTGTACATATTGTTTGTTTGGAGTTGGATGTTGTTGAAATGGCAGCAAAATTGTGTGTCAAAAATGCTTAGTCTATCCCCATAAAAATTGTGTCCAGTATGAATCATGTGTCTGCATTGGTCCCCAAATGTACAGGGTTCAACAGGCTGTGGAGGGTATTAGTCCTATTAGGAGCAATTTCTAGTTTTTCTGACCGAGTTGGTATAGTTTTGCTTTTTACTGTTTGACCTTAGAGACGCTCTTCCATGGAAACGCAAGTCACTTGATCGCAATTCTGTTTCCCGATTGGCGAATACTGATAACTTAGTGGCATTGGAAAAAACTGTATCGAAAATTGAAATTGCATGCCATGTGTTATTTCCTAAATGTAACATAGAAAATCATAAGTAAAAAGAACAAAATTTTACTGCATCACCTATCTTTTTTTTTTTTGAAAGATAGTACTTTTTTTAATACTTAGAAGACACTTCTGGCTTCATTCCCTCTTTTGACAATGGAATTAAAGATGGCCTGGTAGGTTCCTTGGAAACCAAGCCTAGTTGCCTACTCCTCTTTCTGAGACATTAAATCTAATTATCACTCCATTGATGATTCTTCTCAATGAATAGATTGCATGGTTATATAGAGTCACAATATATATGCATAGCATACTGTATAGTGGGTAAACTTTGTGGGGTGCTAATCACTGCCTATTTTAGTGGTCTGTATGAAAATGCCCAATTTAAACTTGCCAAAACAGCCAATCATGCTGGTATCTTATTTTATTTATCTTCATGAAAACTTCCTGCATTTCTTCTCAAGTCAAGTCAAGTAAACTTTATTTAAAGTTGATATATATCAAACAATAAACATAAGCTCTTTCAAAATCGACATAAATAAAACACAAGACATACACATTAACTGAAATCAACATGACATACAAATTATAAATAACATGCAAGTAATCAAGCACACGAAAAGCACTATAATAAAAGCAATGCAGACTAAAATTAAAAGCAGATTTTACTAGCAGCTAAAAGCATTAAAATTATCATACCAGCAAGATTAAAATAATAAATTGAAAGATTTTAAGGAGATGATGTTGCATCTGTTGGTTGGGTAAGCCAAGCTATTGGCAAAAGGAACAAGCACATCCCTTCCCCTCCCACTTATTTATCAAACTTTTAAATTGATCAAGGCCCATGTCCCCTCTTAGTTCATTTGAAAGTTGGTTCCACAGTTTAGCTGCCCCATAGCTGACAGAGTGCAGGCCATACCTGGTTGTGTTTACTCTTGGTATGTTCACCAAGTTTGTATACCTAAAAGAATAAGAACTTTCTTTAACAGTTATCATATCATGTAAGTATACAGTAGTCAGTTTGTTTATTATTTCATATACATGTATAGCTAAAAATCTCAATCGTCTAACTCTTAAGGATGGCATCTTAGACTTCATTAATAACTCTTCATATGTACTTTTATCATCATACAAAAATGCCATACTAATGGACAATAGTTGAAATTTGCCAATATAAAAGAATAATGTATTGTAAGTTTACCAAATTTACTTAGATGATTTCCAATTCTTTTTAATACATTTAATTGTTGTGATGCCTTTTTACATATAATAGACATATGGCTATTAAAATTCAATTAAAATCAAATGTTATACCAAGTAGATTTACTTCATCCTCACAGAGGACATCATTACCATCTAAATTAAAAATAATGTTCTCTTTTTGAGTCTTACTGCCAATCGCAATAGCCTGAAACTTGTCAGAATTGGCTTTCATATGATTATCTGAGAACCATTTGATTAAAATACTACTCTCCTGTTCCAGAGTATTTACAATATCTTTTAGATCATTGCTGCTATATGATAAAGTATTGTCATCAGCATAGTTATATAAGTCACTTTTCAAAATAAAGTGAAATTTATCGTTAATAAAGATATTAAAAAGGACCGGTCCCAAGATTGACCCCTGTGGAACCCCTTTATAGATGTCCAAAAAAGGACTGCATATGGAACCAATTTTAACACACTGCTTCCTGTTTTTAAGATAGCTATTTAATAAAGATAGGGCATTTTCAGACAAACCATAATTTTTCAATTTCAGCAGGAGCAGATCATATGGTAAACAATCAAATGCTTTTGACAGATCCATCAGTATAGCAGCAGTGAACTTATTTTTATCTAAAGATTTATGACAGTCTTCAATAATTTTGATCAAAATATCTTGACAACTGTAGCCAGGTCTAATAGCAGGCAAGAAAATGTTAAATCTGGTTTCAAAAAATTCACATATCTGAGATTCAATAGCTCTTTCATGAAGTTTTGAGATGGTTGGTCATACACTGACTGGTCTGTCGTTTCCTTTTTCTAGTGTGCTGTTTTTCTTGTGAATTGGTACTACCTGTGCTATTTTTAATTTGTCTGGAAAAACTGAAGTTTCCAAGGTCATGTTGATCAGGTTGGTAATAATTGGATGTTTTACTACTGGTGCAGCTATTTTCAGAATTTTAGGTGAGATTTCATCAAAACCAGTAGCCTTTTTTTACATTTATTTTGTTAAACTGTTTTTGTGTGGAAGCTTCTATGATAGGTTTGAAGTGTCATTGGCATTTTGTTTGATTGATGTTTCTTTGATTTTAGTAATGCTGGGGTGGTTGTTGTCTATTTTAGTAATGCTGGGGTGGTGGTTGTCTATTTTAGTAATGCTGGGGTGGTTGTTGTCTATTTTAGTAATGCTGGGGTGGTGTTGTCTATTTTAGTAATGCTGGGGTGGTGGTTGTCTATTTTAGTAATGCTGGGGTGGTGGTTGTCTATTTTAGTAATGCTGGGGTGGTTGTTGTCTATTTTAGGAATGATGGGGTGGTGTTGTCTATTTTAGGAATGATGGGGTGGTGGTTGTCTATTTTAGTAATGCTGGGGTGGTTGTTGTCTATTTTAGGAATGATGGGGTGGTTGTTGTCTATTTTAGTAATGCTGGGGTGGTTGTTGTCTATTTTAGTAATGCTGGGGTGGTTGTTGTTGTCTATTTTAGTAATGCTGGGGTGGTTGTTGTCTATTTTAGTAATGCTGGGGTGGTGGTTGTCTATTTTAGTAATGCTGGGGTGGTTGTTGTCTATTTTAGTAATGCTGGGGTGGTGGTTGTCTATTTTAGTAATGCTGGGGTGGTGGTTGTCTATTTTAGTAATGCTGGGGTGGTGGTTGTCTATTTTAGTAATGCTGGGGTGGTGTTGTCTATTTTAGTAATGATGGGGTGGTGGTTGTCTATTTTAGTAATGCTGGGGTGGTGTTGTCTATTTTAGTAATGATGGGGTGGTGGTTGTCTATTTTAGTAATGCTGGGGTGGTTGTTGTCTATTTTAGGAATGATGGGGTGGTTGTTATCTATTTTAGTAATGCTGGGTAGTTGTTATCTATTTTAGTTATGCTGGGGTGGTGTTGTCTATTTTAGTAATGCTGGGGTGGTGGTTGTCTATTTTAGTAATGCTGGGGTGGTTGTTGTCTATTTTAGGAATGATGGGGTGGTTGTTATCTATTTTAGTAATGCTGGGTAGTTGTTATCTATTTTAGTAATGCTGGGGTGGTGTTGTCTATTTTAGTAATGCTGGGGTGGTGGTTGTCTATTTTAGTAATGCTGGGGTGGTTGTTGTCTATTTTAGGAATGATGGGGTGGTTGTTATCTATTTTCGTAATGCTGGGGTGGTTGTTGTCTATTTTGGTAATGCTGGGGTGGTAGTTATCTATTTTAGTAATGCTGGGGTGATTGTTATCTATTTTAGTAATGCTGGGTGGTTGTTGTCTATTTTAGTAATGCTGGGGTGGTTGTTGTCTATTTTAGTAATGCTGGGTGGTTGTTGTCTATTTGAGGAATGATGGGGTGGTTGTTATCTATTTTAGTAATGCTGGGGTGGTTGTTGTCTATTTTAGTAATGCTGGGGTGGTAGTTATCTATTTTAGTAATGCTGGGGTGGTTGTTATCTATTTTAGTAATGCTGGGTGGTTGTTGTCTATTTTAGTAATGCTGGGGTGATTGTTATCTATTTTAGTAATGCTGGGGTGGTTGTTATCTATTTTAGGAATGCTGGGGTGGTTGTTGTCTATTTTAGTAATGCTGGGGTGGTTGTTATCTATTTTAGTAATGCTGGGGTGGTTGTTATCTATTTTAGGAATGCTGGGGTGGTTGTTATCTATTTTAGGAATGCTGGGGTGGTTGTTGTCTATTTTAGTAATGCTGGGGTGGTTGTTGTCTATTTTAGTAATACTGGGGTGGTTGTTATCTATTTTAGTAATGCTGGGTGGTTGTTATCTATTTTAGTAATGCTGGGGTGGTTGTTATCTATTTTAGTAATGCTGGGGTGGTTGTTATCTATTTTAGTAATGATGGGGTGGTTGTTATCTATTTTAGTAATGCTGGGTAGTTGTTATCTATTTTAGTAATGCTGGGGTGGTTGTTGTCTATTTTAGAAATGCTGGGGTGGTTGTTATCTATTTTAGTAATCCTGGGGTGGTTGTTATCTATTTTAGTAATTCTGGGGTGGTTGTTGTCTATTTTAGTAATGATGGGGTGGTTGTTGTCTATTTTAGTAATGATGGGGTGGTAGTTATCTATTTTAGTTATAATGGGGTAGTTGTTATCTATTTTAGTAATGCTGGGGTGGTAGTTATCTATTTTAGTTATGGTGGGGTAGTTGTTATCTATTTTAGTAATGCTTGGGTGGTTGTTATCTATTTTAGTAATGCTGGGGTGGTTGTTATCTATTTTAGTAATGCTGGGGTGGTTGTTGTCTATTTTAGTAATGCTGGGGTGGTTGTTATCTATTTTAGTAATGCTTGGGTGGTTGTTGTCTATTTTAGTAATGATGGGTGGTTGTTATCTATTTTAGTAATGCTGGGGTGGTTGTTATCTATTTTAGTAATGCTGGGGTGGTTGTTGTCTATTTTAGTAATGATGGAGTGGTTGTTATCTATTTTAGTAATGGTGGGGTAGTTGTTATCTATTTTAGTAATGCTTGGGTGGTTGTTGTCTATTTTAGTAATGCTGGGTGGTTGTTATCTATTTTAGTAATGCTGGGGTGGTTGTTGTCTATTTTAGTAATGCTGGGTGGTTGTTGTCTATTTGAGGAATGATGGGGTGGTTGTTATCTATTTTAGTAATGCTGGGGTGGTTGTTGTCTATTTTAGTAATGCTGGGGTGGTTGTTGTCTATTTTAGTAATGCTGGGGTGGTTGTTATCTATTTTAGTAATGCTGGGGTGGTTGTTGTCTATTTTAGTAATGATGGAGTGGTTGTTATCTATTTTAGTAATGGTGGGGTAGTTGTTATCTATTTTAGTAATGCTTGGGTGGTTGTTGTCTATTTTAGTAATGCTGGGTGGTTGTTATCTATTTTAGTAATGCTGGGGTGGTTGTTGTCTATTTTAGTAATGCTGGGTGGTTGTTGTCTATTTGAGGAATGATGGGGTGGTTGTTATCTATTTTAGTAATGCTGGGGTGGTTGTTGTCTATTTTAGTAATGCTGGGGTGGTTGTTGTCTATTTTAGTAATGCTGGGGTGGTTGTTATCTATTTTAGTAATGCTGGGTGGTTGTTATCTATTTTAGTAATGCTGGGGTGGTTGTTATCTATTTTAGTAATGCTGGGGTGGTTGTTATCTATTTTAGTAATGCTGGGGTGGTTGTTATCTATTTTAGTAATGATGGGGTGGTTGTTATCTATTTTAGTAATGCTGGGTAGTTGTTATCTATTTTAGTAATGCTGGGGTGGTTGTTGTCTATTTTAGAAATGCTGGGGTGGTTGTTATCTATTTTAGTAATCCTGGGGTGGTTGTTATCTATTTTAGTAATTCTGGGGTGGTTGTTGTCTATTTTAGTAATGATGGGGTGGTTGTTGTCTATTTTAGTAATGATGGGGTGGTAGTTATCTATTTTAGTTATAATGGGGTAGTTGTTATCTATTTTAGTAATGCTGGGGTGGTAGTTATCTATTTTAGTTATGGTGGGGTAGTTGTTATCTATTTTAGTAATGCTTGGGTGGTTGTTATCTATTTTAGTAATGCTGGGGTGGTTGTTGTCTATTTTAGTAATGCTGGGGTGGTTGTTATCTATTTTAGTAATGCTTGGGTGGTTGTTGTCTATTTTAGTAATGATGGGTGGTTGTTATCTATTTTAGTAATGCTGGGGTGGTTGTTATCTATTTTAGTAATGCTGGGGTGGTTGTTGTCTATTTTAGTAATGATGGAGTGGTTGTTATCTATTTTAGTAATGGTGGGGTAGTTGTTATCTATTTTAGTAATGCTTGGGTGGTTGTTGTCTATTTTAGTAATGCTGGGTGGTTGTTATCTATTTTAGTAATGCTGGGGTGGTTGTTGTCTATTTTAGTAATGCTGGGTGGTTGTTATCTATTTTAGTAATGCTGGGGTGGTTGTTGTCTATTTTAGTAATGCTGGGGTGGTTGTTATCTATTTGAATTGCACCATTTCCTATGTCTTTGGCTACATTTATAAAAAAATCATTAAATACACAGCTAATATCTTTCTGATTTGTTAACAGTTGATCATTTTCTCTAATTACAATATCTGATTCGAAATGGCTACCTTTGTTATTCAAAAAAGGTTTTATGGTGGGCCAAAAGTCTTTGCTTTTGGGACCACCTACACATCGTTCTATAAAATACTTTTTCACAGATTCACGCTTGATCTTATTTACCAAATTTCTTTGTACTCTATAATTTTCCCATGACTTAGAGTCTCTTTTGCTTTTAAATACATTATGAAGCCTTCTTTTCTTAAAAACAGCTTGCCGCAATTTGCGGTTCATGAAAGGAGCTGGTGTTCTTACAATATTTCTCCTTTTCGATGGTACATGCTTGTTATATAAATCCATGAAATTGTTATTAAAAACCTCCTATGCATCATTTATATTTGTATAATCTAAATTGCCTACATCTGACTGCTCTAGGTCTCTTAAAAAATGCTCACTATCAAAAGTTTTGAAACTTCTATAAAATTTACTAGTTTTCACTATAGGTGGAATTTCTATGCCTGTAGACATCACTAATGCCTGTTCATAAATTACATGTATTACTACAATTTTTAGGTCTATTTGTAAGAAAATGATCTACCAAACTTGGGGTTGTCCCTTTACAGAGACATGTAGGTTCTTTAATAAGGTTTGTAAGATCAAAAATATCACATAGGTCTTTCAGTGGTGAACTCTTTTCTATGTTTAGAATATCGCAGTTCAAATCTCCAAGTATCATGAAATTATCATAGTTACAGGTAATTTTATCCATGTAGTTTGTAAAGTCATTGGAGAAAACACTATCACTCATTGACGGTGGCTTATATGCACCACTAATATACCATTTTCTGTTGTTAAGAATATGTTCTATACCTATTGACTCTATTTGTTCAAATTCAAGGTGTTTCTTTCTGTCACCAGCAATGTCTGATCTTAGATGCACAGCCACTCCCCCACCATTGGCATTTCAGTAAGCTCTCCATAAGGTGTAGTCGTCAACTTTGAACTGAGAGTCTACAAAACAATTATCAATTTTTGTTTCGGCAAGGTAAAGCATGTCTACAGTGCCTCATTGAAGAAGTTCTTTTATATGGCAAATTTTATTTCTAAGGCTATTGATGTTAAGATATGCACATAGAAATTGCTTTGGGTGTTTTTTCCTCATATCGGACAGCTCTTGGAAAATGTCACCGTGTGTGCTCATATCAGTTGAGTCAGGGTCTTCATCTGATGTATCGAAAGATCTTGCATGTGATGTATCTACGTCTGATGTTAAGTTGAGTGAGTTTATGCTGTTGGTACTCACATTTGCCAAGTCATTTGACAGGGATGGTGTTTGGCCAGAAGAGAAAAACGAGTTGCTAAATTTTTGGAAGTGATTGTCGCAGGTCTCACAAAAATATGGTTCAGATGTTCCATCTAGTTCATTGTATCGCTCAAGTGATAATGATGTGCATTTTAAATGAACCCAGACGTCACAAAAATCGCATAGTAGCCCTTTTTGATTTGCCCTCACAGCTTTGGAACAGGAGAGGCATAGGTATTTTATGGGCCCAGGATTTGCTTCTACATCGCCACTCATGATCAGTAGTTGTAAAAGATAAAAAGTTCTGAAGTGGACATCATGATAATTTCCAGCTGATTTTTGTTTACAAATTGTAAAAGATGACTTCCGGTTTAAAAGTCTGAATAAAACTTCCTCATTTGAAGTTGTGAAGAAGGTTCGTGAGGCAAAAACTGTCGTGTTTCTGTTCTTGTATTGCTCAAAGGTCTCTCGTTCATTGTAATTTCTTGTTCTTTTGATGAGAAAAGTTGAAAACCATAAAATAAATAGGGCCAGTCGAAAAGTATGTGCTCCTGCCATGACTGGTTCAATAAAGTACTCTAATAAAGTTCTAATCAGTTATGGTATTATTATTTCCTTTAGTACTGGGACAGAAGAACAGGGCATATTTTTTCTGGCTTAGCAAATGGGAATATAAAGTACAGTTTTTTTTAATACTGCAAAATATCTTTCCTTACTGCAAATCTTAACACTCTGATTAGAAAAAAACTAGTTTTGAGCATTTTGAGTGTACTTCAGTTAGTGTACTTCATAATTATAACTGAGTGACCTAACCTATTAAAAATTAATTATAGAGTGTTTACTTCAGAATTTCAAAAATTATGATACAGAGTATATCAGTGATTATACAACTTGATTTTCTACATAGTATCCTGTTATATGTCACCATCCCTGTAAAACAAATGATAATATAACAGCAAATAATCATTAAAAACTTATTAACTTTTACATTTATTGTTATATTTGTTTTCATGTAAAGTAACTGTGCAGGAACTATTCACTGTTTTATGTGTATTTATGTATTTAAGTGTATGTGAGAGAGTAAATACACAAGCATTAACTGTTGTATGTGTATTTATGTATTTATGTGTATGTGAAAGAGTAAATACACAAACATAACTGTTGTATGTGTATTTATGTGTATGTGAGAGAGTAAATACACAAGCATAACTGTTGTATATGTATTTATGTATTTATGTGTATGTGAGAGAGTAAATACACAAGCATAACTGTTGTATATGTATTTATGTATTTATGTGTATGTGAGAGAGTAAATACACAAGCATAACTGTTGTATGTGTATTTATGTGTATGTGAGAGAGTAAATACACAAGCATAACTGTTGTATGTGTATTTATGTGTATGTGAGAGAGTAAATACACAAGCATAACTGTTGTAAGTGTATTTATGTGTATGTGAGAGAGTAAATACACAAGCAAAACTGTCGTATGTGTATTTATGTGTATATGAGTGAGTAAATACACAAGCATAACTGATGTACATTGTATATGTATTTATGTGTATGTGAGACTGTTGTATATGTATTTATGTATTTATGCATATGTAATAGAGTAAATACACAAGCATAACTGTTGTATGTGTATTTATGTGTATATGAGAGAGTAAATACACAAGTATAACTGTTGTATATGTATTTAGGTAAACGGAAAAAAGTCACAAGAAAAAAAGTCACAGGATAAAAAGTCACAAAATATGTGGGAAAAAAGTCACAATATATATGATTTGTTTGTTTTTGGTTTTGGTTTTTTTGTTGTTTTTTTTTGTTGTTTTTTGTTTTGTTTGTTTTTAAAGTTTTGTGACTTTTTTCTTTGTATGTATGTTTGTTTTGTTTTTAAAGTTTTGTGATTTTTTTGTTTGTTTGTTTTATTTTTTGTTTTGTTTTTGTTTTGTTTGTTTTGTTTCAAGACTTGATTGAAAATCAAATTCGATTGTCTCATTGCTATGTATTCAATCACAACTCGTTCTAAATATAAGGGACTTATAGAGACCTTGATAAATGAGAACCAAAACTTGACATCATTGATATTCACCCATCCAACTCTTTCTAATTTTCAAGTAATTAAGAAAAAACAAGAATGATTTAGCATTTACATTTAATTAATCACATAAATGCAAGTCAAATAACAAATAACATATGAAATATATTAAATCACAATGATATCATGTTGAAATTACAAACATTGAATATTTGCATTTAAATGTTCTTAATGTCAACTGTCTCTTGAGCGCTAATGTTGGTGATTGAGTCTGATGTTCCATCCAACTCCACGCAAGAACTCGGCAATGGTCTTCTGGCCAGTAGTGAGGTCTCTGCATAGATTCTGCAAACGCTGCTGGAGCTGAACATGTCTCTGCTGAGTGCGCTTGACTGGTGGATTACCAATGGCATCTTGCTGGATGATAGTACGTACAGTTGCTTCTTCTTTTTGACACCACTCAATGACACGCCAAATGGACGGATGGGCATGTCCTACCAGGTTGAAGAACTTGTTGTTCCAGCCCTCGCACACGTTGTTGGTTCTGGCATCACCGTTGACTGTGGCGTCTTGTACATTCCAAAGGCAGGTGGAAACATAGGTGGGCTGCGTCTTATGACCAGACGGACTGCTTGATTTTGTGCTGGATTCTGTTGTTGTCTAAGTCTACCACTGTTGTACGTTGAATCTTTCCAAACTGTCTGGTGAGTAGAAGACTAACATTCTGTTTTCTGCATTCTGGCCATTGTCATATTGCAGGAACTGTTGGTTATTGGTAGTTGTTGTGTACTCTTCAGGCAATCTGACATCTGCATGAGTGGTGGAACTGGAGGAGTAGGACGCTGGTAGCGAATTGTGCATTTGCAGTTTTCTTCACGAGGCAGCAAGGCTTGAACATCGTCATCACACTGGGACACAACCTGGGCAAAGATCTGGCTGGGTTTGTCTCTGGTGTTGGTTGCTAGGTCTTTCATGGCATTTCTGGCTTTTGTGTACTTGATACTTGTATCACTGGGAGCATGACTGTGTGGCTTCCCTGGAACTTAGTACTAAGGCTTCCTCTGCATCCTGTACTGGACCGCTTAACACACTTCCACCACTGACTGGTCTTTCTGGTAGCATGTTTGGTATACATGTACCCCTGGTAACATAGTTTGGAACCACCTCTGTTGCTTGGTATAATTTCCATTTTGGTTTATTGATAGTGAAAGTTAACTTTTCTTTTTATAGGAAAAGTGAAAGAAACCATACATTTTGCTCTGGCATTGGATTTACCAGGTATGGTTTCACCATATGTTGATGTTCAACAATTTCTTTCACAATTGTATTCTTAACTATTAAATATGACCCTACAATTAATTAAGTATGACTGTGTATAGACATTTATGACAATAGCAAGCAAGTGGCTTCTTTTTATAAACCACCCCTTTCAATTTCAATCATTAGGGTTTCTGAGTCATTTATAAATTAAATACATGTACTAAGTAAACAACTGGGTCTCTATCCAGGAAGAATTAACTACAGTATAAACAAAATATATATTAAGGCATTTAAATTATATTTACCAAAAAAATAATTATCCGTAAAATGACATTTTGTATATCTATATAACAAATTAATCCTAAATACATGTATGATAAAGGTATTAAAAAACAAAATTAAATTTATAATTTTTTCCCTATATATGTGACCATTATTCCTAACAAAATATATATTGTGACTTTTTTTCCTGTGACTTTTTATCTGTGACTATTTTTTTGTGACTTTTTTTCCTACATTCTGTATTTATGTGTATTTGAGACTGTTGTATATGTATTTATGTATTTATATGTATGTGAGAGAGTAAATACACAAGCATAACTGTTGTATATGTATTTATGTATTTATGTGTATGTGAGACTATTGTATATGTATTTATGTGTATGTGAGACTGTTGTATATGTATTTTTGTATTTATGTGTATGTGAGAGAGTAAATACACAAGCATAATCAACAAAAAATAATAGTTACACTGTTATAATGGAATAAAGACATCTTTAAAGAATGTTAGGCTGAAACATATCAACACAAAATGGGATTGACATCCTTAACCCTGAAAATAAGTATTAGTGAGAATATATTGGTTTACAATATTCAGGAACCAATTAAACCATATATTCTTTTTTAAACCATAGACCATTTCATAAACCATAGACCATTTCATAAACCATAGACTCTTTTATAAACCATAGACGTTTTTGTTAACCATAGACCCTTAGTAAACCATAGACCCTTTGTAAACCATAGACACTTTTGTCAACCATAGATCCTTTTGTAAACCAAAGACCCCTTCATAAACCATAGACCCCTTTGTATTAATTTAAACCATAGACCCTTGCATGTTATGTTGATGAGCATGCTTGACATATAATTCCACAAGATCTTTGCATAAGTATATATTGAGCATGTTCATCAACTATCAGTTAACAATCATTACAGAGTCTTGGATAATAAATCAGCGTAGCTAGGCCTGTTTTATTTGTACGCATAATTATGCGAGGGGTCGCTCAAGGCCCCCAGTGAGCCATTGCATAAAACCTTTATTTCATCTTTAAAATGTGTGTTCTTGTTTTTGTTACTTTTTCCGAAAGTACGCAACTGCATATTTGCGTATAGACAGCTACGCCCCTGAAAATCTCTGCACTCATGGTGGCATTGCCTTTTGGTTTTTCCTGGGATAAAAATCTGGGATGTACACATATATACGCATAAAATTGTTAATTTTTTCATTATTGAAATGAATAATTGGCTGAAGCCTTCAGAAAGTTTTGTATACAAATACATTCTTCTCAATATATTTCTTGTTTTCACCAAAAAAATATGATTTCGAAAGAACAATCTTTTTGATGATTTTAGATTGTTTTCTGAAAATTTCACATGCAGGGCAAATACATATTTCATGGCAGTATATTTATGTTAACTTCTCCCTTGACATCATGTTAAGATTTGCCCAATGTTGGATTGGTAAAAATTTTGCATAAATAGAAAATATTTGTTTGTTCTTCCTTATTCCTGTATATGGTTGTCATGTAAATAATTAGTTACAGGTATAATTTTTTTTAGAGTCAGTGTCTTATTTAAAAGGTGAAAGAGCAGCTCATGGACAGTCTATAAATAGCAACTACAATAATACATTTCTGTGACTGTTCTTTAACCTTGGTGTACATACACATCAATGTGATATGGCTGTTCCTTGTCTTCTTTTAATGTTTTTAACAAGCTTAAATCCACTGATAGGTATGCAATTTGCTTCTCTTTGATACCACGATTCAAAGGAAACAAATTATAGCTGTTGTTCCTGTAATTAAGATAAGTATCTGTCCATTTAAAAAAATCAAATTACTCATGTGCTGAATCAATTTATGTTGATTGTTTGAATTTGTAGGCCTCAAATAATGATCATACCACAAAATTAAAGGTTCTGGTTTTTAACTCACCTTGCCAAAGGCCATGTGAGCTGTTAACATCACTTGGAGTCCATCGCTGTCGTCCGTTGTCTTCAACAAATTTTTGAAACTCTTCTCTGACATTACATGACCAATTAGAACCAAACTTGGTATGAATGTTCCATAGAGTTTTCTGCATAGAACTGGTATGGAGATTTTTCACCTGTTAAAAAACATGGCTGCTGTTGCTAAAAATAGAACATGGGGTTCAGACTTAAGTTCTTTGCATATATCTCCAAAACTGTAACCAAATTCTTACAGGGTAAAAGTGTTCAAAATAATAAGATCTATCTGGACAAATTTTCGTTTGTATCTGTAAAGCCATGTTGGAGTTATTGCCCTTTTTCGATGTCTTTTTGTTTCAAAAAAAATATCTCCTCTGACATAACTTGACCAATTGGAACCAACTTTTTTATGAATGTTCCTTAGGGTATTCTGCATAGAACTGTTGTGGGAATTTTTCTTAAGTCATGGCCACTGTTACTAAAAATAGAGCATAGGGGTGAGACAGAACTTTTTCACATATATCTGTAAGATAAAGCCAAATTTTGACTTGGTTAAAGTGTTAAGTATGATGAGATCTATCTCTTGTCGAATTTTTTTTAATCTGTTCAGCCATGTTGGAGTTATTGCCCTTTTTGACATTTTATCCCTTTTTTTTATTTTTTTTTATTTGAAAAATCTTCTCCTTGGAAACAACCAGACCAGTTAAACCAAACTTGGTGTGGATATTACTTGAGGTATTCTGCATTGAACTGATGTGGAGATTTTTTATTAATAAAAAACATGGCCACTGTTACTAAAAATAGAACAAAACGGTCAGTCAGAAGTTTTTCTTGTATGTCTCCAAAACTGTTCGGTTTAGCCAAATTCCTTCAAATGCCAAAATGATCCTTATCCTAAGGCCTTCAAAAGTCTCCAGGAGATTAAAGTCAGGCAACTCCTTGTTAGAGTTATTAAAGGTGAAAAATGACATTATTTTACAGTTTTCAGCCAATATCTTGAAAACTATTATAGACAGAAGGAAACTTTCAGTTGATTAAATGATCCTTATGATATGTCTTACCAAACTCATTTTTTAGTCGAAATTGTTGGACAACTTGTTGTTCAAGTTATAGTCCTTGACAGGCAAAAATTTAACCTGGTGAGTGGAATATACAATATTTTGTGGTCTCTGACTTGCATTCATGTGACATGGCATGGCATGGCATGTGGATGGATGGATGGACCTTAGGGTATCCAACACAAAATGACTGTTGGGATTTCTAATCCATGAAAAAAAACATGGCCACAGTCACTTAACATAGAACATAGGGGTCAGAAGGCAGTTTTTGCAAATAACAAAAAATCCCATGCCAATATTTTCTAAACAATTTTTCAACTGATGTAGGAGTAATGGCTCCTGAAACAATTCTTCAATAATTTTTTTCCACATGAACAACTTTGAAAATCTTCTCTAAAACCATTTAAGATCATTTAATGAAAATAAGCATATTGGTTCTTTTATGTATTGTGCTCGAAATGACTTGCGATTTTTAGTCCGTGAATAGATACGGCTGCCTATACTAAAAATGGAACATTGGGTTAGAGAACAGTTTTTTTTTAAATAATTAAAAAACTCTTGCCTTAGATAAATTCTGATTCAGGTCATAAAAATGCCATTAAAAGCATTTCCTTCATGCATACTTTAAGTATTTAAGTTTGATATTCATCCTGTACTATGAATGGAAAATGGCTATCATTTGCGAAAGATCAAACGGAAAAAAAGCAATAACAAAATGCACAGTAAATTTTGACCTATACATGCTCAGGAATATTTTGTTGGAGTTATAATCCTTTGGACATAGATCCCAAAAATTCTTGAATGAAGCATCTTGTCATGGCAACTCCTTTCAAACCGTAGCAGAATTTCACGAAGCTTATGACTTATAAGGACACAATATACAGTTAATTGTGCATAGTACCAAGAATTTTGATCCTTTAAACTTTGCTTAGGTTATGCCCCTTTGAACTTAGGTAAAATGAAGTGCACTTCTAGTGCAGCTTTTCATTGCAACTCCTCTCAAGCTATGGAACAGAATTTCATGAAACTTATTATGTAGGAAGTACTCAATTTGTAGTTGTGCATACACGCAAGGAATATTTGATTCCACAAATTTTGCTGGAGTTATGCCACTTTGTACCTAGTTAAATGGAGCACACTTTTGATTCTGATGCATATTGTCATCCCAACCTACAGAACAGAATTTCATGAAACTTTTATGTGGTGCATATTACCAGGTAATCTTTTATTCCCCAAATTTTGTTGGTTTTATGCCCCTATGAAGTTAGTTTCCTGAAACATCTTTTCAATGAAGCTCTTTTCAAACTACTGAACTTTATTATGTTATAAAGACTCATTATGTAGTTGTGCATAGTACATGTACTAGGAGTTTTAAATCCCTCAAATTTTATCAGAGTGGTTTCCCTTTGAACATAACTTCTATTTCTGAAGTATCTTTCCATTGAACAGAATTTTATGGCAGCTTGATACCTACTGATAGTAAGGACATAATATAAAATTGTACACTTCACCAGAAACTTTGAATTTTGTGAGATTTGTGCTCCATTTAACTTGGTATCCAGAAGTACACGAATAGAGCATTACGTCAATTACAACTCATCTCAAACTACTGTATGGAATTTTACAAAACTTTGTATGATGTGAGGACACAATATGCTGTGGTGCACATTACCAGGAAATTTTTATCCCTCCCATTGTTTTGGAATTACACCCAGTATGTCCCTTTGAAGTTGGTTTCATGAAATGTACTTACAAAAACATCTTTTTATTGAAACTCTGCCCATCATTTAATCAAAGATGGTCAAATTGCTTTTATTTACATCATTAATTAATGAATACTGGTACAATAAGTATCTCCAACCTTAAACTGGCTTTTCTTTGGGGTATGTGAGCATGCTAACTAATGTCTTCCATCATCTGAATACACTTTTTGACAGTTTTAAACATTTGTACTATCAGTAGTTTTCATGGAATTGAGCTGCTCAATAGCATACCCAATACATGGGCATAATAGTATTTTACTATGGTGTGTTCCAGGAATGCCATGTGTAGTTCTCAAGGATCAGGAGTCCAAATTTTGGAGGCATCAGAAGGAAAATCCCTCAACATATCTGTCCACAATAGAGGCCATTTACTATTTAGTGCGGGACTATCATCAGCTATTTATATCATCCAATTATTCAGGAGAATATGACAACCTCTTGTTTTTATTTAACTTCATGTACCAGAAGATCCATGGTTTGTACAGTGGTAAGGATTTGAAAGCAGACTTACAGAGGAAGAAAATAAACTAGTAATTTTTAATAAAACTTTACAAAAAACAACAATTTGATATTTGATATTCATCTGAAATGCCTGGTTTGTCATTTAGTCAACCATTCAATTTTTTTTGTATTTCACTCTCCTCTTTTTGGGAAATCTTATTTGTCCTATCAGCAAGACTGTTCATCAATTAAGTTTTATCACTCTTTTGATATCAAAGACTGATCGAGGATGGTGGCCCCCCCTTATGAATTCGAAAATTTATGAAAATTGTGTATTTTTGTGTGCATATGCATGCATTAAAGTGTTTATCAAGGATTTTTTGTGGGGCCCTTTTGGTTGGATATGACACTGGTTGTGGTAGGAATCTGACACCTAGGGATCAGAGAAAACAACACAAAGTTATGGCTATTTTGGAGATAATCACAAAAATATAAATTCTGATGCTAAGATACTGAGTAGATTAAGATGATATAAGAAAAAGATAGCTTTGTTAAATAGTCCCAGACAGGTGCTTATCCACAGATTTTGAATGGGGCTTAAGACTATTATTTACTCTGTATTTGCCAAACTCTTGTACGAAGTTTACTCTTTTTTTTTTTTAAATTGAAGACACTGTTCTAAGCTCTTACACATGTACATGTATCTTGTTTGATATAGTCCATCAGCCTCAAAGGGAAACACTGACCCCCTTGTTAGATTTACAGGAGTATGAATTATGACCCCCTTGTCAGATTTACAGGAGTATGAATTATGATCCCCTTGCCAGATTTACTGGAGTATGAATTATGATCCCCTTGCCAGATTTACTGGAGTATGAATTATGATCCCCTTGCCAGATTTACTGGAGTATGAATTATGACCCACTTGTCAGATTTACAGGAGTATGAATTATGATCCCCTTGCCAGATTTACTGGAGTATGAATTATGATCCCCTTGCCAGATTTACTGGAGTATGAATTATGACCCACTTGTCAGATTTACAGGAGTATGAATTATGATCCCCTTGTCAGATTTACAGGAGTATGAATTATGACCCCCTTGTCAGATTTACTGGAGTATGAATTATGACCCCCTTGTCAGATTTACTGGAGTATGAATTATGATCCCCTTGCCAGATTTACTGGAGTATGAATTATGACCCCCTTGTCAGATTTACAGGAGTATGAATTATGACCCCCTTGTCAGATTTACTGGAGTATGAATTATGACCCCCTTGCCAGATTTACTGGAGTATGAATTATGATCCCCTTGCCAGATTTACAGGAGTATGAATTATGATCCCCTTGCCAGATTTACAGGAGTATGAATTATGACCCCCTTGCCAGATTTACTGGAGTATGAATTATGATCCCCTTGCCAGATTTACAGGAGTATGAATTATGACCCCCTTGTCAGATTTACAGGAGTATGAATTATGATCCCCTTGCCAGATTTACTGGAGTATGAATTAAAGCCACTATAAAATATGTTTACTGTCAAAATTCCACTTTCACTACAAAGTATTGATTTTAATCAAATGCTTCAGTTTTAGTATTTGAGTTTTGACGGATTGATAATTGGTCAATAATGTATCATAACATACGATATTTTAATCAAGTTAAAGACCTATTTATTGCACTGAACAAACTCTTTCCGAAAACTATCAAGTAATTTGGATTATATCCAGTTTTTATCATTTTTAAAGAAAATTGCTACCCCAACCACAATAAAAACGAGCCATATTTTGATAAATTACATTTTCAATTGCCATTTTGATCTGCTAAATCTATTTTTTCTTATTGTGAAACACAACTTATCTATTTGTTTTATGGGAAAATTTGAAACTAAATTTTAACAGATTTCTTATTTTTCTGATCTTTTGGTTTTATTTATGGAAGATGTTGTCAGTTTACTTCTTTTGTACCAATAATTTTTTAACGCTGATATCTTTTTAGCCAGTTTTTTACTAATTTTTTAAATTATGGTGTCAATGTATGTATTCAGTAATTTGATTTCTTCAGAATCTTAAGTCCTGCTTTTATTCAGTTGTTTCAAATAGTAATCTAAAGAAGCCTTATATGGTAACTTTAAATTGGCACCATGATAGTTATTAACTACTGAATAGTGGGTTCGGATGCTTGTTTTTGCGTATTTTAGCAGTCTGTCTAAAAAAGCCAAAATAAATTCTGCAAAATATTTACTCTGGGCTTGTGTACACAACTTAACATTCACCAAAATTAGAAATGCAAAGAGTTTTCACATACCTTTTTGTCTCAAAATCCCCAAAAATAACAAGCCATACAGTATATGACTACTAAGTATTGGACTTTGAGTGACTAGTACCAGTATTACTTATTGTGTACCCTTATCCAACTAAAGTTGTCCTTGTAAATCTTTTCTCAAACTTGAAACCTCCAAAGGATTTGTTGTACCCAGAATGATGGATTTTTTTTGTTTTCTATCTGTTTTTATATATGGTACCTTTGAGTACATTTCATAAATTGTAAGAATTTCATTATTTCCCTCAAAATCTAACATTTTATTTTATTGTACATCAAAAACATCTGTATTTTTGCTATCATTTCATGAATAGATATATTTATTACTTAATCAAGTAAACAACTGCCTGTAGAATTATCAGTATTATTCCAACCCTCATAAAACTAAACTGGGTATGAAACATATTAGTGATGACAAGTAATGATCATTGGTCAAAAAAGGGAACATGGATCCTCTCTTCGAAATATATGGAACTAGGATTTAAGCTTTTTAAGTAGTAGTCTTTGTAAGAATCATGCAAATTCTGTAATCTGTGATACACCCAAAAAAAGGCTACACATTTTTATTTGTGTTATGAAGTTGCTTACTAGGTCTGTATGTCTGTCTGTTCTTAGGAGATAATCCACACTGAAAACCCAATAAGGAGTCAAAGAGGTAACAGCCAAAAAAAATCTACTTTTTAAGATTCAGATTTTAAAATTTTTTAATTGAATTTCAAATTTTGTGCTATATTATGTCCAAAACAGTTGTGTCCATGATGAACTGTAAGTCCCTATGCTTAAATGTGTCAAAAACTAGAATTGTGTCCATACTTGCCCCAAGTGAGTAGTGATTGTATATCATGCTGTGCAGGTCTTTTTTTAACATTGATATTATTTGTATATACCTTGTAACCGTTATTTTTTCAATGTTTTATGGATACATTTTATTAAAGATAATCACCTCTTATTTAAGCTAACACAGTACCATTTACAATATCACTTTTTGAAGAATTTTCTCATATGACCCTTATGGTTTATTAATAAAATTTAATAAAATACACATTACACTGCAAATGTCGGTATGCTGTACACGTGATTCAAGGCATAACCTTTCATCTGCAGCATTAGAACCAAATATTCATAAGATCTTAATCGGAAAATTGTGTATATACTAATATTACTCACAACCAAAAATATCAAAACGGGAAACCAAATCCAACATCAAGAGGTTCTATCATGTTCAATGCAGACAATGAACCCTCAGTGTTTCAAGGGACGTTTTGAATTGTGTAATTCTGCTAATTTTGGTATCAATCATGATATACCTCAGGTCAATTAAATCTGACTACTGGACCGATGAATTTCCTCAGGGACCTTCAGACTACCAGCAATATACATGTACATAATTTGGGCGCTTACCCTACCGGTGCACCTTGTCTATGCTCCCAGTTTTTACTGGAGTCCGAGTTGCTCATTTACTTTTGTTACTTTGTATATATTATTTTAGTTACTTTATGTTCTTTTTTCTGTTTGTCTGTTTTCCGTGTCTGATCTTTGTTCCTGGATTACATTCTTTTGATTTCCGCTAGAACCTTGGTTCCCTTGATTACTTTTGCAAATTATCATGACACCTAAAAGGTAAAAAATTTCATTTTGATCGTTCTTACTTTTTTAAAAGGAAAAAATAGTCAGATAAAGTCATTTTGTGTAACTTAACAAAGTATTTGAGATCATTTTGAACATTTATGTTTGGAGGTTAAAGCAAATTAAGACCAGCACTAAATTAACAATTAAATCATTTGAATAGAGCTTTCTGTAGAAAACTAAACCGAAGAAATATATAAGTGGAAGTATTCCATGATTCTCTTATTTGAGTTCATATACACATATAATTGGTAATGGACAGGGTTAGAGCATGCACTATGTAAATGCTGAAAAAAAACGTCACGTACTTAGCCATACAATAGACACCTCAAGGAAAAAGAAAAAGGGGGACAACCCAGGACTAACATGGAGGAGAATACTTCAAATGAAATGTTGATACAATAGGAACAGTATACATCAGAACAGAGTGAGATGGAGATGAGTTGCCAGTGGTCTACGCCCCAAGACCTAAATCAAGTATGTCATACATTGAATTGAAAAATATTAATCAAATAAAGTCTATAGACTTGCAATATGCCGTTTCTTTTCAATAGTGATTAATAATTTAGAAAACCTGACATGAACAAGTAAGTTCGAAAATGCTATTTACATTGAGATATTTGAACAATTTTAAAATTCATGGCAGTGATATACTTGTATTTGTCTTAGTCTCTTGTACTTTTTTTCTGGATTTCTTAACGTTTGAGTCTTCGCAATGCACTTTTCATTATATTGTAAACCCCATGCTCATATGTAAACCAACAGGAAATGACTAGAAGTGTGACTTTCTTTTGTCAAATAAATTTTGTGTTGCGCATGGCAAATATGCTTAAACTAAACTATAGGAATAAAAACTATTTAAATCGATAATATCAAATTAAAACGTTTAAATATAATGAATTGTAAGTTTGACAAAACATTCTGCTAGCAAATATGTATTCGCGGAAAATGTGGGAAAACTTTAGAAACTATAACATGTTCCCCACTTTTCGTCTATTTTTAACGGCAATTATACACAGACAACATTTTGAACCAAAGTTAATAAGGACATTAATAATTCCTGAATACAATTTCCGTTTTTGTTGAGTGCATAATAATATGACGTCATCATACTTTTTTACATTAAGGGATATTTTCCGTTCGGACTTCCTGTTTATACAATCAAAGTCTAAGTGTTGATTGATTGATTGATTGATTGTTGGGGTTCAACGCCCGAACAGCAATATTTCAGCTATATTCAGGCGATTCTAAGATTTGAAAAATGCACTCTTTTTGCATTTATAGTTCTGTAAGGCAACCTACAAAATTCGCACTACCTTTTCAGAAGACAATAATCGAAATAAAGGCAAAAAATGTTTTAGTTCCCTTATGTGGCATCCTTGATTTTAAAATACACCTCATGTGATCACAGTTAAAAGATAAAGGTATCTTTACACTACTCAATATCTATCAAATAAACAATGGAGTGAAAAATGTGTTACTTATAATTAATTGGTCAAAAAAGGAACCAGAGCAAAAAAAATAATATTGACTATTTAATCTAGGTAAATATGTGTGGGTCTCTATGAAATTGGGACACAAGTTTCCATAACACCAAACTCAGACTAGGATCCATTTGGGGTTATTACTGCGTCCTTAAAGGAATTAGGGACCAAAACAGTCTACAAATGTTGAAAAATTGTGTGTGTTAAATCATGAAAAACACTCGCTTCGTGATTCTCACCGATGATTCTGTAAAGATTTTTTTGCCCCCCGCCCCACCCGCATAAAACTCTGGATCCGCCATTGGTTTCGTGTTGTTTCGTTAGGTTGTTTTGTTTTTGTTTTCTTTTGTTTTTTGTTTTTTTTTTTTTGCTTTGTTTTGGATTTTGGGGTGTGTGTGTGTTTTTTTTTTTTTTTTGTCTTTTTTTTTGGCACAACAAAATTAATGGGACTTCTACAGATTCATTTACCTATAAGTCTCAATGCTTTGCCTAATATCATAATATTAATCAATTGTAAACTTTATTTTAGCTTCATTTTAGATATTACTTTTATCTTTCATCTCATAATTTGAGAAATTAACTCAGTAAGTACGTATCAAGTGAACGAATAAATGACTGAAATGGTAAGCAAGGTTCATAAGACTCGCCCGCTTCACAGGACCAGTATTTATCCATTTCCTAATCGTTTTCTACGAATACATAACATCTAAACACGATCTTCTGAGAAATATATCACAATTTTTAAAAACAGAAATGCTGTTAACCTTTATCAAAGCAGATGAGGATTTGTCTGCATGGTAGTTGCTTTCGTAGCACAAATGGAAAACACGCGGACTTTTTTCTGTTTTGTCTGTTTCCTGGTTCAAAAGATATTCAAATACGGCGATAACCTTTTTATGACCTTTGTTGTTTCCTATCAAAGTGCCGAAGTGTGTTGCACAGATTTGACTTATAAGAGATAGTGTCGTTGCATCACACAGTGACAACATCTTCACTTTGAAAGACAGAACGATGCATATGTTAAGCGTATTGACGAAACGATTTACTGTAATTTTCGTGTCGTCTGGTTCGTGAAGTCTACATGTTGACCCCATTAATATCCCAAATATGCTGAAAATTTTCTCAGTTGGAAGAGATTGGATCAATTTCAGAATATCAGCTTTGTCGTCTGTCTTGAGCATGAGAGAAAAAAGAATTTTTGCTTCTGCTGACATCTGTAAAAAATTGCCAAACAATTGATCAGCCTCACGTTGAGCCTCGGAAACTAATTTGTTTTCAGGAATTACTTTATTTAAAGAATAAACGAATTTCGGCATCCATATTGCATCGTTTTCACTCACATCTAACCATATCAACTTCTTCACTATATCGGGAATTTTGTTTGTTGGAAGTTGGAACAAAAGTGGCATGACTATAACTCCTTGATCAAAACAATGACAGGCGGTATTAAGGTCTTTCATACAGTACGGACTTTCAGTAAACTCCTTAGATATGATTGGAACAGCAACTATCGACGACGATAGACATGATCCTAAGTTATCCAAATAAGACTTGCCAATTATAAAATCCTGTTCATGGCAACCACATATAAATCCATTATCTTCCAGTTGTTTCATTAGCTTCAATGCTAAATTCCTGGAAGAACTTTCCGTACGATATAGGAAAAATGCATGCCTTAATTTTCCAGGTGGCAAGTATTTAACACCAACAGACTGGTGACATCTTTCATCTAACGAAAGCATTGCCACTGAAAAACTCCTGCGAACAAAAGCACAAATGAAATGGTAGCAAAAATCGCATTTTGGATACTGTTTTGAGGTATTTTGACAAGATGACATTGAAAAAAACTTATGGTTATCTCAAAGTTAAAATATACGACGCTCACAAACACACGCAAGAATGTCAATACATAATAAACTGAAATATTCCGAGAAGTCACTTGCTAAAGCATTTCTGCATTTCTTTATTTTCTCAAAAATGTGTGGAAATGCAATTTTCTTTGCACATATATTTATGTGACTTAAACCAAATCAATCCGTCTCCTGGATTTTGACCTTGGAATAACCTTAATTCTTTTTGTATCTCTACCAAATAACACGACTAAATTCATGTTGAAAAAGATACAGGATGCACTGATATTCGAAATATGACATAAGATCTTGAGAAGAGACATTTCGACTGTAGCCCCATAAAGTCAACAGAATGTGTCCTATTTCAAGACCAAAAACTGACAGTTGCAGGGATATTTGGTAACAAAAATTCTAATTTCTGCGAAAAATTTTTTTTAATATATAGTCTCATACTAAAATTAATATAATCTTCAAATGAAAAAAAATGATATTACATGAATATGTTAATCTGCTTAAGAAGAAAGGGTGCGACGATATATATTATATTAGTATACGTAAGTGTTAGTGGTTTTATATAGCATAGCTTTATTTTTTCGGATGCGGACCTTCCAAGCATGTGAACCACTTGATAGAATTTTAGTAAAAATATTAAAAAAAACAAAACAATGTCTGCTTGTGAGAGTAATCTAAAATATTATCGACTTCATACAAGATTATGGTATTGCCGATAAAGACACAGGCACAGGTGGACCCGGTGTAGCCACCCTTTAAGGCACCAACCATTTTTATACTGGGGGGGAGGGGAGGATTTTCAATGTTGCTAAATATTTTTTTTTCTGCTCTTCTTAAAATTAATTTTTTTTTTCAATTGCACAAGAATTCAATTTTTTTTTCAAGAACATGGCAGATATTTTTTTTTTTTTTTGCAAGTCAAATTCACGATAAACAAAAAAATGGAAATATTATATAAATATCAAGGGAGTAAAGATTAAGATCAATCAGATATTTTATTCTTATTAAGACTAAACAAAATCAATTATAAAATGTACAGAAATGTTTTTCCTTTCAGAAACTGCTTTAATTTTTTAAATGAGATGAGAACTTTTTTCACAGCACTATGAGGAACAGGGGTAATTTCTGTGTAGGACTATTTTTGCGTACGTTCCAAATGCTCATTGGTTGAATTGGTGGTCTGTAACCTAAAGTAAACTTACATCTCCGGCTCCTAAAAAATAACCTTTTTCATTATTAAAATGGGACGGAAATTTCAAAATCAGGATTTTTTTTCACATCTGATTCTTGTATAGGCACTATAATATACAAATCTTTCCTTTTTTTTGGTGACCAAAATAATGTTTCCTCTCTGAAACTGATGTGGCTATGGATTAAGAACATGTCTATATATCAAATAGCTAAAATTAGGCTGGCAAATATAAGGTCAGGAGTTAAAAACAAAACATAAAATCCTTCCCAACCATCCCACATTTTTTGGTAAGGGATGGATGAAATTTACTTGGCCTAAACAAGACATGGCTTTGTTTGTAGCCAGGAATTGGATGAGGTTCTGCTTTTTCTTTCTAAAAAACAAAGCATGAGAAAGTATGGGACTCGTGCAGACCGGGAAGATTCCCCTGCAATAACACAAGAAAGTCTGCAGGGACTCGTGCAAACGGGTAGCTTCCTTGCAATAGCACGAGAAAGTCTGGGACTTGTGAAGGGAAGCAGTCCACGTGACAATCAATTATGCATGACCAATCTATAGTGATCACCTTGTATAGCACCCCAAAATATATCAATTAGACAAAGAGCAATCCATGATGAAATTCATGATTGTATATTATATCTAATTAAAATTCTTGCACACTTATATAGAAAATGAAGGATGACAAGACATAACCTTAGAATTTCGATGTGCTGTACACGAATAGGCCCGCAGCAGCGCTAATCTTGTCGTAAATGGCGACTAGATATAGTGTTCAGAACCCTTGCGGGCGGCTAGGTCGCTGTACTCACAGAGCAACTGGGTTGTGTGTCCTAGGTGGTTCCTTGCATGTTAAATTACCCTTCTGTGATATGCTACCGGAGTAAAAACCATTGTGCTCCGCCAAAGAAGGCTAAATTGCCCGACCCTACCCACCTCTCCCAAAAACCAGTGGTTATCAAAATTTGTCGACCCCATTATCCGTGTCCCATTCCATCTCCATTTCACCATTATTTCATGTTCATTTTATCATCTATTTTGTTTGTAGCCTGGATATAGCTGAAATATTTCTGCTCGGGCGTTAAACCCCAAAAATCAATCAATCAAGATGTTTTAGGTGTTTTCTGGGTTGATCTTCAAGACCTCAGGTGGAATTTCGTCCGGTCATGGGGCTTTTCCCGTCCTGATTCTCCGTAGGGCTTTTGTGATTTTGAGATTGGGCCAGTATGCACACCAAGGTCTTCTCCATGGGGTAGACCAGGAGCGTCTGGTACATCTTCTCCATTTAAAAGTGGTCGATCTAGGATTGTTATCACATTACCATCTTTGTCTTTCCCTGGTTTGGACGTGTTGGTCTTTCTACTTGCTAGTTTGCGTGTGATGTTGATCGCAGTCTTGGTGTCATATCTGGTCATTGCATTATTTGCTTTTGAAGCGAGCTCGTTGATGTTTCTCTTTACTCCTTTCCTGATGCTTATGTGTTACATGTACTTCGTCAACTATTCTTTCTGCAATCTTGTCATGACCTGGTCAAGTAGTATCTTAACAGACCTATATTTCTCAGTTGTCTCGGTTGTATCATCAGATAACAATGGCTTGTATTCCTTTGAGAATCCAAGTTCTTCTAAGCATGTGGTGTTATATGTGGATTTAACTTCCTCCGATTGTTTGTCAACTGCGCCTCTTTCTTATTTTATACTTTCTGCTTATAATCTGATCTTGCCTAGTTGCCCTGGCTATCTTGATTTTAAATTTAGTCACCACAAGTTGAAGATCGGGTGCTATATCAGCACCGTCATAAGCTCTAACGCTCTTTCTCCATCTCCCGGCGACTGTACTGTGGTCTATCGGGTTTCTTGTTTTCTTTTCTGGATATTCTCAAGTTTTTTTGTGTATATTCATGTGAGGGAATGGGAATGTCGTACCCCCTACGACCATATCGTTGTGGGGGTAAAGATCTGCAAAGAGTTGTACATTTTCGTTGATGTTACAAATTCCTTCCTTCCCCGTGATAAGTTCTCTCCTTGTGTTATCTTTTCAAACTTTGGTAATTATGTCGCCCATAAGAACCAAGATGTCACGTGACGTGGTGTTTTTTTTTCAATCTGGAGTAGCTTAAAGCTGGATGTAAAACTCCTGTTTGTCTTCTTCCTCTGCTACGTTGGTAAGAGCGTTGCATTAAATGACTGTTACTTTTTGTATCTTTGAAATGAATCTTGCCATGATAATTCACTAACAGGATTCCATTCGATGAGTGATTTGGCCTTTTTATTGAGTAAGATTCCCACTCCATGTTGATAGTTACTATCCTTTTTGGTGGTCCAGGGTACAGTAGAGTTTGCCCTGAAGATAGTATGACCGCTTCAGATGTTTCCATCTAACTTCGTCCCAAAATATCAAGGTTGTAGCGCCCCATTGCATGTCATATTACGATCTATTTCTACTATTAGAAGTTCTCATTGCTCAAATGTATAAAATAGTCTTCTTTTTTTATTTCATAGAAGACATTTTCAGCGGTCTTAATTAGTTCATTACTGGACATTTTTGTATACATGCTTGTCGTGTCATAAGTACATACATAGGAAAGTTGTTGTCATTTGGAAACTGTAAAAGTTCCGTGGTTTTTTTAAATATGGGTAGCAAGAAGTAGTCAAGAAGTCTACGCAATATCCATAATGGGAAATAAACCGGACGGTCTGATATTCTTATCTCATCTCTTTTATAATGTTTAGTGGTATTTTATGTATTTTTGTGCATTTTTCTAATACTTAGTTTAACATACTGGATTAATATAAACAAAAGTCTTTGGATATTTATATCCATTTAGTTGCTCTATAATATCATGTAAAATTTTAGTATTAAAGACATTTGTTACAAACTTCTTCATACATAATTTGACATGTTGAATGGCAGTTTATGATTCGTTCACTATGTGTACATGAGGTTCCTCTCCTCTCCTCCTCTTTTAATTTTTTTTCTACCTAATTTTTTTTTATAAAAAACAATAAAACATCATTTATTTGTTTTACCATTGTGGAACTTCATTTATTTTTTTCTAACCACACAAAAATTATTTTTTTATTTTTCTTCTAATTGAAATTAATAATTTTAAAAAAATATATCCCAGGCCCCCTCTCAATAAAAAAAAATGGTCGGTGCCTAATTGGGATTTTTTTCTTTTTTGCATGGAATCTTGAGTTTCACAAATTCTATCACCTCGCAAAATGTCTTGCCTCGAAACGAGTCAGTCATTAATTCTGTTTAAGCCCCTTACTTGAAACCCGATTTCCCTGGTATAGCCTAGAACCGGGTACTCATGTATGCTGTTTTTATCGACAATACCCCTTTGAGAGGCGATCAAATGCTGTTTTTTTTAAGTAAAGGTAAAATTTGTTTACTCATAATTTATCCCCATTGTGCCCCACCGAATTGATTTCAAATCTTGGTGAATCCCTGACCACACGGTTATCTTAGAATAGCTTTTTTAGCGGTGCCTAAATACGATACCGGCAAAAATGTGCACATTCAAATACAGGCTAAAAACCACTAATTCCACTTCCCATAGGCTTCTATGCTAATTTCACAATATTCAATGGCTTCTCTGGACTTTACCTTAACTTTAACCTGCAGAGGACTATATATCAGCATGATTCTACATATGTCAGCTCACAATCCTCAGAATGGCATGTGGGGTTAGCAGACTTGCAGTGCAGTACTGGTCACCGGAAGTGAAGTGTCTATAAATAGCATGGGAAATCCCAGTGTTTTCACAAGATAGGGGTATATTTAGAAATCATTATGGAGATTAGGCTTCACATCACAAGAAGCAAAATGCACCTATAAAATGTACAGAAATGTTTTTCCTTTCAGAAACTGTTTAAATTTTTTAAATAAGATGAGAACTTTTTTCACAGCACTATGAGGAACAGGGGTAATTTCTGCGTAGGACTATTTTTGCCTACGTTCCAAATGCTCATTGGTTGAATTGGTGGTCTGTAACCTACAGCAGGGCTGTCTTGATACCTTGTATTTGTATACATGAAAGTGATGATTTTTAAATGGAATTGAGTTCAATTGCATTAATTTATATTCAAACAAAATTTACCACTTTTAACAAATCAATTCCAAATCAATTATACTATGAGAGTGGCCTCATGCTGTAAATGATTTGTTAATTATATAGAAAATTACTGGAAATCACTGGAGCTTGCCCCTTCTTGGCAATGAACTTTACCCCTTTTCGAAATTTCGGACCTGCCACTGTACTCATTATCTTTCATAAAGGTAAAACATATTCTTATGAAGCCAACATAACCAGAGTTGATATGGTGAATATATCAAACAGACAACCACCCCACCGGGAAGAAAAATGTCAGCTCAAGGCCACCCATGTCTAGTAAAACAACAAAAAATACATAATACTAAGTTCAAAAACAAGCTCAGTAACTAATCTATCTCGTGATTTTTCGTTTAATACGGTTTCGTAAACAGCTATATTCTTTCTCTGCAGATAATGGGTTAAATAGCTAAATAAAATTTCCCGTACCTGAATTTTAATTGTTCCTTTTATGATGTATGGATAACGAATGTCCTTAGGTTGATCGAACGGCATATTTATACATGTTTTATTTTTAAACTACTGTCATACATCTACTTTATTACTTCCTCTTTAAAGAGTATATTCAATAAATGTAAACATATATAGTCAAGTGAATACATTAAAGAATAAAAGAAAAGTTCATAGATACATAATTATACACACTACACATCGGAAATGTCCTGTGACCTATTGGTATATTATACCATGCATGAAACTAAGTACGACGCAGTTTGTAAGAAGTTAATGCAGCTATCAGGTGCGGATTCATGGGGTCGCAGATCCGGCATACGCTCCCCAAATAATTGGTGGGGGTTGCATGATAATCTAGATATTTCTCAAATATTTTCTTGCTTCGCTTCGCTCGGCTTTTAATACTATTTACGCCTCATCTCCTAATTAATCGAAATCGTAGATCCGCCCTGACTATGGCTGTTGCTACGATGTATACATAAGTTGCACTTTTTCTGGTATGACGTCTTCATATCATCAAACAGTATATGTCGGTACAATCCCACCTTTAGCACCTTCGCACTGTTTACGCGATGATTTAACGGCTGAGAGGTCAACTATATAAATACACACAATTAACACATAGGGTGACAAAAATATATAATTTAATCCAACTTCCATACGGGGAAGGTTAAACGGAACAGCCGTTATTTTGGCTACGCCTACGGAAATTTTTGTCATATATATTTGAAAGAAATAATTCCTTCCGGGGTAGATCTGTACTCATTTTAACATGGGCCTGACATTTATATTCTCATTTAACACCTCGCTGTGGGTCGGTGTTATAAAATCAAATATAAATGCCATACCCATGTTAAAATGAGTACAAATCTACCCCCTCCACGAATTCTTTTTAAACAAGATATCTCGATTGCTTGACCACGAAGGTCACTTCTGTGTTTTTAAGGGTGAGTATAAGGGTGCAAGCTGATATTTTGAAAATACCCTCCCCTTTTCAAATATTTCTTAAACGTGGAAATCATTCCCTATAAATAGACTGCAAGGAGAACTGAAGAAAAAATAAGCAGTTTTACATAAAATAACAAACATCAAATCAATAAGAGACATAATAAACTTATTTTCTAGTACGAGTAGAAGTGCGCCTGCCATTCGAATAACGATCTAGTCATATGATGGTTTTTCTCAAACGGTATTTTAAGAAATCAAGAGTTTGAATAAGCTTATTTGCATAAGGAACATAAGTGCTGTAGCGCAAAACATAATATAAATATTGACAATATGACAGAGAACAAGCAGGTTAATACATTTATACTATAAAATACCTAAAAACAATATGTAGTCGGATATCAACACAATTAAACATATAATATACTAATCCTCCAGCAATGCACACCTAGGTTTCCAGGCAGCTTCGTTTTTTAGTCAACCCTTTGGACTGAACCCACAATAAAGTTTGAAGTTTTTGTACGCTAGGCCAAGAACAATAGTAACGAGGCAAAAAACGACATCTCAAAAATCTGTATGCCAGACAAACCATGATAGGCTAAAAACCACTAATTCCACTTTCCATAGGCTTCTATGCTAATTTCACAATATTCAATGGCTTCTCTGGACTTTACCTTAACTTTAACCTGCAGAGGACTATATATCAGCATGATTCTACATATGTCAGCTCACAATCCTCAGAATGGCATGTGGGGTTAGCAGACTTGCAGTGCAGTACTGGTCACCGGAAGTGAAGTGTCTATAAATAGCATGGGAAATCCCAGTGTTTTCACAAGATAGGGGTATATTTAAAAATCATTATGGAGATTAGGCTTCACATCACAAGAAGCAAAATGCACCTATAAAATGTACAGAAATGTTTTTCCTTTCAGAAACTGTTTAAATTTTTTAAATAAGATGAGCACTTTTTTCACAGCACTATGAGGAACAGGGGTAATTTCTGCGTAGGACTATTTTTGCGTACGTTCCAAATGCTCATTGGTTGAATTGGTGGTCTGTAACCTGATAAAATGATATGCGTCTTCTATAGATGCCATATTGCAACAGTTGCAAAATCGAATGTTCTATGGTAAATTTTCATAACGACCAGACTCTAAACGTAATCTAAGAGTAACACTACGTAGTTCAGTTAAAAGAGCAACATAAAAATCAAGATTTAAATACATCTTTTGTTCAAAACATAGTTTGTAAGATTTGTATAAAGCAAGCTTTTCACAATCAGATACACATTCATGCCAGTTCTGAAAATACTGGTCTTTAATACGGCATTTTAAAAATTCATATGACATATTTGTTATTTTGATCCAACCATAAGTAGTTAAGACCTAGATTAAACAACAGATCACGTATGGGACTTGATCTTTTTGTAATCAAAATCAATTTTGTGTATAAAAAATTGAATTCTGACCTAACAAAATCATTTTTGTCGTACAAAACTATGTTATACAGACTTGTTTTATGATCACTTCAATTTTGGCATGACAAAATTAATTTTTGTCAAATAGGTATGCAAATATTCACTTATTTGCAAAGAAAATTGACTGAAACCTGATATGGAAATTATAAATAACGAAAGTCAATTTTGTGTCAAATGAGTCAATTTTGTATGCAAATTAGTTTACAGAATCCATTGGATATGCAGATTAACTCTCTCATCACGATTTTGTAAGAAGACCTCTCATTGGATATAGTGACCGCTGAAATAGATTATATCCCCTTACAGGGCTCCAAGAATAGTTATACATTATTCGTGCACATCTAAATATGATGTCTATTCTTTTTGTAATTTAGCGCTTTAGGGGAGTCGCGCTGTTAGATGTTACATACGTAAACCCTCATTTTGGATTATCTCCCCTTGTACATATTAGAACTTAATATTTTCATTCATGTGCTTTGAAAAATAGAAAGCTGGCTGATGGAATAACTCACATATACAAAAGGTAAGAGTTACTCATGCATTCATGGAACTTTATTTTGCCTTGCATTCTTTAAGAGTTGTTTAAACATAGGTAATACTTCTTTCATGCAAAGGACGAAAAAACAAACGAATTCATTTTTTCTTTCATGACGTTTTGGTTTGGGTAATTTCATTTTATTTCGACTGTTGACCTTGTGTTGGCTGTCCCATTTTCAATTTGCTGTATGTATATTTGCGCTGTAGCTGACGTCTTTGTTCATAAATGTTTACGATATTTATCTTTATACATGTGTATCTAGACTTAGATTAGAATATTTTTTATTTCATTTTGCAAAAAACATAAATTAACAGTCGTGTTGCTACATTTGTACCAAACTAATAAGGAACTTTTAAGTATGATCAACAACCAATAAAAATGATTGTTAATTCTCTAGTACTGAAAAAAAAACTATACTGCAGAAATAGAGACATTTCGGGCAGTCATGCATAATAATGGGTTTCACTTCACGCATACTCATGATGCTAATATAGTCTGTATTTTGGTAATTGCTCATAAATAATGGCGGGAAATTGATTCTTGTAACAGGGGTAGGAAATAGTTTATTGTATCAAAGGGCGTTTTGGGACAGAATAAAAAAAAAGAAATATTCATTTGCTCACTTTATAACTGTGTGAAAACTGTATATAAATGCAGAATTTGCTCTCAACTGCCTAGAGTTTTAAAGGTTCTTTTTTTTATTTTGTTTCGTTTCCATAGCCTCCATTTTTTGTGCTTTTTATAAGTTCATCTCGCTTTCCTTTAAAGGGGCCTCGTTATAGGCTGGTGCATTTGTTTCTCTATATCGAAAATGTATTTTTTAATATTTATCATCGAAGGATACCTACAAATAAGAATCCCGGTTTGCGTCCAATGATTTAAATTCTTTATATATGGGTACTCTTTGATGGAATCAAAACAAATATGGAATGCTTAAAGCCGATACCTTCTGTGATTTACACAGATTCGAAAATAACGATCGTGTCTTTGGTCAACCGCGATTTGAAGGTTTAACTTGGGCCTATCCATTAAAAACCCAGCATGGGGTCAGACCATTGATGTTTTAAATAGACTCCAAAAATTCTTAGATCTTTTAAATCCCATTTATTTATTAATTGATTTATTAATTTATTTATTTATTTATTTATTTTTGGATAATGCGTGTAGACAACATAAATTTTACGATACTGTTGCCTGTCTTTACATATAAAAAAAACATGTTATGTGGGTGGAATCTTAGCATCGCTCGTATTGTACAATTCCCAGTTCATAGTAGAAACTTATATGAGATATAGTTTTTATATATGAATTACTATTATGCGCAAAAATAATTATATCAACATATCAAATGGAAAGAATTTGTTCAAAGTAATATGATGCATGTCATACATCTATTTCAGTTCTTATTATACAGATGAAAGTCAACTCTCAAATCCATCTAAAGACCGTTAAGAATAATGCAAAATGTTTCATGTTATATTCTGAATATCGGGGATGCGGAAAACAGGGGAGCGCAAAGAGAAATGCAAGTGATATATTCTACACCACCTCTGAGAGTAAAGTTACCCTTTTGTGGTAACATATATACATTTTTGCGGGGAAGTGCTTGGGAAGAACAACATAATTTTCCTCGTGAAATGTATATTGAGCATGTTCATCGACAACCACACATTTAGCACAATATGAATTGAATAGTGCACTTATGTTCACTTATCATTTATTAACCTAAATCAGATGAAATGAAGACTAGTGTAATGCCAATTTTCATAAAGTCAAAACTATATGGCGTCAGTTTTACTTGTAACCAAGAAGAAGAAAAATTGGGCCAAAAAGGCATCATCAGACATGCCTTTCTGTGAATTGATGCTCAGAAGGTTATTATGAAAAAATGTGACAATAATTACGCATGTAAATGAATTACATTCATAATAGCAAAAGCTTAATGGGTCTTTCTAAAAAAAAATGTGCAATTATGTTGACCCTGTAGGCTGGTGGATGGAAAATATTTAATAAATATACAAAATCTATGTTTACTGAATGCGTTTTGGCCTAAAGATGGGGAAACATATATGAAATAATAACATACATATGGTAAAAAAATTTCCACCCTGATAAGTAGGCATTTGTTGCTGTTCTTTTGTATGTCCCTGGCACACTTTTCAATCTTTATAATGGTCTAGGAATTTCAAAATGCATCGAATATTACACATAAAGCCAATAATTTAGCGTGTTGATATATGTACATTTGATTTTGCAACATCCAAAAAATGCATATATCTTATAAACATGTTGATTTTTTTTTGCCGTTGAACATGTCCCCCATTTTTTTGTCTTTGGTATAACACCAAAGAAAGGTGAGGGGTATGCTTGTCTTGCTTTGAATAATAACACAGAAAATAGTTTTCCCCTCCCCCATAGTCCAACATAATGAAATTGCAGACGATGTTTTGCAGCAGAAATGTTACAATGATTTAAAGTCAAAATATGTGAGTACAACTGACTGCGTAACTTTTTTTATGGTCTTTGGTATAACATTGATTTGCAGTCAATAAAAAACTAAATTAATTCTTATTACTGAAATATCACAAGTGATAGCAATTGATGACGTGATTTTTTTTATGAAGGGTGCAGTTATTTAAATATTGAATGGAAATTATCTTGTGTTTGTCCAGGGCGTAACGGTCCTTGGTGTAACAAGAAAAAATGTTACTCAAAGGACTAAATACATTAAATGAAAGACTTTTTTTATAAATTATTATATATTTAAAGATGGAAAATGAAATGTACAAAGGAACAATACTTTATAATAGATACCACTGAACAAATTGAAAAACTAAAGCTGATACAGTAATTGTATATTATTTTAGTTTGTGTTATTTGTAAAACAATTATTGTGTTTGTCCACGGACATTTATGCAGTAATAATCCATTTTGTTAATCATTAAGTTTATATATTTCAAAGTAATTATATTGTTATCAATTTACACATTTCTCATTTAAGAGTCAGATATTCCTAACACTATCTCAGGAATACTTTCGAAAGAAAATGGTTCTCCATATTTGTGTTACACCAACGACAGAGTGTGTTGCATCAAAGACAATTATTTTGTTATTCCATGGACATTTATGCATTTATGATTCATTTTATATGTCATATAGTTTATCTTGAAAAACAACTAAAATTTTGATCAATTAACTTTTCAATTGCGAATAAAAATTCATTAGACTATTTACGGGATTCCTTTTGGCGGAAAAGGGTTTTGCAATATTTATGTTATACCAAAGACGGTATTTGTTACACAAAAGACATTTATTATGTTATCCCATGGACATTTATGTATTAATGATGTATATTCTTTTCTTTTCTAGATGAAATTTGGATTTCAGTGTGTGTTTTGGTTTTTGCTTCCCCTATCTAAATTGATTGGTATTCATTGGGAATGTCAGGAGTTTCTACGATTAATATTCTTGAAAATTGTCCTTGGTATAAAAAAAATTGTCCACAGTATAACACCTGGTAAAAAGTTCAATAATTGCATGATGAAACATTTCTTTTTAAAATGATTGTCACTGTATTGATGATTCACACTAACATTATGATGCCATAACAGAAATTCTAAGAATATTTTGAAATAAGACATTATTCTGGAGATTTTACGTGGTTGATTTAGGCTACATTTCGCACCTGGATATGCATATTTTTAGAATGGCCCTTATACGACAGAACTTTAAAAAAAATACGCTTGATCCTAAAAAAAAACGTCCATTTTACTCAGAAGTCACCGTACAATTATTTTACGACCAAAAATTGAAGGTAAATTATCATAATAAATTACGTATACAAACATTCAGCTGTATGTTAGAAAACTAAATGTCTTTTTGTAAAAGTCACTTGCACATTGCTCCCATTGGGGTTTACAAATTCTCAAACATGAACCCCCCCCCCAAAAAAAAAAAAAAAAAAAAAAAGAGAGGTTCTGTTGGGTAAGTATATAATATAAGTATATAATATATATAGAGGAATTTCATCCATGATCAACGAAATTCTTACTTCTGATCTATTTCATAGAAACTCTTTATAAAATGGTAAACCTATCTAAGGTAATGAAGCATATTGAATATTGATATAACCATTGTTTAAATTGTTAATATTTCAGGTAAATTTACTTTAATTAAAAGAATTGGTCAACATATTATTTTGCTATTTCATTTTATGAACTATTACCATGCATTGTATTGCCGTCTTTCATCTCACGGTAGGTTTAATTAAAGACTTTCGAGATAGGTATTCTGTTGCTGTACGTGATCAAACGACGACGTCTTAACTGAGTAATTTAGTAAAAAGAGCTGGTGAGTTACGTACGTCAGTGATATTTTAACCAACTTGTTTACTTAAATGAGAGTTTAATATTCCTTCGCAGTGTCATAAGAATGTATCTATGTACAGAATTTGTTCGCTGAACAATTAACTTAAATTTTGTTTGTTTTATTTTTGTCTGTTTTTTTTTTGTTTTTGGTTTTATTTTGGTTTTGTTTTTTTTTTTTTTTTTTGGTTTTTTTTTGGTTTCTGTTTTTGTTATTGTTTTGTTTTGTTTTGATTTTTTTTGGTTTATTTTTATTTTTTGTTTGTTGGGGTTTTTGTTTGTTGCTTGTATATGAACTTTCCAGATTATTTTTTTTAAATTTCGTCTTTATTTTCTTGCGTTTTGTTGTAAAGTTATCAAAGTTTAATGGTATTATTTTCAATTGTTTAGCCATCATTTAGTTTTATTTTAACACTTGATTAGTTAATGTTATATCTATTTTTTTACACCTAAGTTGATTGAATAATTTCTAGGAACATACTTCTACTGATTATTCAAACGTTTGCATTATTTCACATGTTCTTGCCGTGATATGGCCCTAGTCGCCGAAACGGCATTAAAATATAACAATCAATCATTCAAGCATTATTTCAGAATGAGATAAGATGGCCGCAGTAGTAGTTAACAGAACGGACTTTTACAACATCTCCACTGTTGATTTGATTTTCGGATATAAAATCTTACAGTATAGTTGGTTTCTGTTTTCTTCACTCTACGTAGGTCTTTTCAACCTACGTATAGTTTATTTGATCCGGCGGCACAAGCAGATAATAACACCGGCCAATATCATCATTGGTGGTATTCTCATTTGCGATATCGTTATTGTTTTTCTATACTGCCTTACAGGGACACTTGTCACCTTCGAGACTAAATTGTGGCTTACCGAAGGACTGTGTCGACTGATGTCTTTTTTATCTATGTTTCCGAATGGCTTACAGAGATGTTGCCTTGCTGTTGGATCGGTAGAAAAATTGTGTTATTTTATTTTTGTGTTCAAGCACCACAATGTATTCAACAATGAACGTACGATGAACTATATTTTAGCCGCTGTTTTATTTTCTTTTGTCAGTTCATTTATTGGTTCACTTGGAACCGTCGTATACAATTCAGACTTCTTGATATGTTCTATATATCCTGCAAATTTCTGGACAGCTATCATCGAAATAAAACTGACGATTATATTCCGATTTTCTTCTGAGGTCCTCATCTTTGTTTTGACATTCTTGATACAGTCATTTACATTTATTTGGTGCTGGAAGGTTGCAAAAACCGACAAAACTTTAAATAAGGACGGTCAGGTTTGGAAAAGGATGATACGGAATTTTATTTCGCTATTTTCTGTGACACTCGTAATTGCCTCCGGTGCACTTTTTATGCGGTTGTCTCACAGTCTTGGTTTTGCGCTTCTAAAAAGGATAAGTGCCTTATTGTATATTTTTGGATCGCCCTTTCTTAACCCTCTTATTATCCTGACCGGCAACCCACCATTACGAAATGCTTTCATCAAACGAAAGAAAGGCGTCATTACAAATTACGGAACCACATTAAGAACAATTACACAATCATTAGACAATAAAACAGCAACATGATGCAATATAGTTGCATGTTTCGTCATTAGCCTAACTTCATTTCATACCGCGATGGAGTTAAGGGTGTCAATTCTCAATATTCATATCAGTAAAGGAAAACTCCATGGCATCACCTCTTCCGTCTTCGTATCCGTTCCTGCATTTCCATCGAATTCAGAAAATCAATAGTGCAACTGACCACCGGGAGACCGAATGGGAATTTTGTTGTAACTTTGTAACATTTGCAGTTTCTATAAGACTAATACATTTCTTTTTATATAGAAGACAAACCAGGATAATCCTTTAAGGAAACCCGCGTGAAATTCCAAAGGATTAACACGCAATGAAACGCAGAACAAAAGTAACCAAAACAAAGATGTTCCTTTGAAACAAGACGGGATCCATGAGAACGATGTAATTTGATTATTTAAAAGAAGGATAGCCATTAAGGTTCCCAATGTCCTAATTAATTAAAGTGTTAAAAGTGTTATTTTTTTAATTTGGAGGCTCGAAAGGAGGTAATGATATATACTTAGTATGTGTTATTGGTTTCTTATTTCTAATATATACGATATAATATTATTTTTCGAACATGTGAACCACTTTCATGGTTAAAATTTATCAAATTTTAGTAAACAGGTTGAAACCAGGGCTTTCTGATTTAAAAACAAAACAAAACAAACAAAACAAACAATGTCTGATTCTGAAAGTAATCTAAGATGTTATCGACCATAAGGTATTTCCGATAGATTCACAGACGCGGTTTTATAGGGTGCGGACCCGCCGAAACGACCCTTTAATTGGGGATTTTATTTTTTGTATGAAATCTCGATGAGTTACACAAATTCTTTCACATCGCAAAATTTCTTGCCTTGCTGTGCTCGACATTTAATTCCGTTTACGCCCCTAACTTGAAACCCGATGTCCCTGGTATAGCCTGGAACCTGGCTTTTTGATCCAGTGGGGTACAAATATAGGCTTATACTGAAAAAGAATCCTAGAATATTATTTGGCGACAAATTGATTCGGTAATGGGAAGTATAAAGGTACCTAAAAATCACGAAGTTGTTGATTAGTGGGATGGTGCACGGTGGACCTTCCCAGCCCATGGACTAATAGTTTGATATTTGCTGCAAATTGCTAAAATTAGTAGGGGTTGCATGAAAATTTAAATTTTTCTCAAATATTTTCTTGCCTCGCTTCGCTCGGATTTTAATACTATTTACGCCCCATATTCTACATCGAAATCGTAGATCCGCCCTGACTATAGCTATGGCAACAGTTTTTGCAAGATATCTCGAATGCTTGACAACGATTGTCACTTCAGTTTTAGAGGTAGGTATGGGGTGCAAGCTGACATTTTGAAAATATCCTCCCCAATGTTCAAATATTTCTTAAACTTGGAAATAATTCCCAATCTTATAGCATACCCATTCATGTAGTTAAATGGAAAATCAGTACCCACCTTTTTTTAGCATGTGTACATGTACTCATAAACAGAGAACAAGGAAAATAAGCTGTTATACATAAATTCCTTCATCCCTTCGGCTCCTGCGTATGGAGTGTTCATATCACAACTCATACGTTATGCCAGAGCTTTCCGAAACTACGCAGACTTTTTGTATCGCGCTAGAACTCTAACAAATAGGCTTCTGGAACAGGGTTATGTTGCTACAAGATTGAAGTCATCACTACAGAAGTTTTAAGGTCGTCATCATGAACTCGTGGATCGTTATGGTGTATCCATCAGCACCATGAAAACTGTTGTATTCAACGGGTCATACTTTTCCTTTCCTCGTTTGTCTACCCCGGACTTGACTTTTTATGAGCAACTCGGCGGGTGTTTCTAGAAAAGCAGAGGACGCTTACCCTACCGGTGCACCTGGTCCATACTCCCAGTTTTTAGTGGAGCCCGAGTTGCTCATTTTCTTTTGTTACTTTGTATGTACGATTTTAGTTACTTTATGTTCTTTGTTGTGAATGTCTGTTTTCCATGTCTGGTCTTTATCCCTGGATTACATTCTTTTGATTACCGCTATAACCTTGGTTCCCTTGATTACTCTTATATGTAACAGTAATAAGCAGTTATACATAAATTATATATAACAGAAATCAAATTAATAAGCGACAAAATGAACTTGTCTGGTCTTTGTCCCTTGATTACTCTTATATGTAACAGACATCAAATTAATAAGAGACATAATAAACTTGTTTTCTTTATCGAGTAAAAGTGCGCCTGCCATCCGAATTACAACCCATTCATATGTTGGTTTTCCCCAAACCACCCATTGATTTCTGTAGATTATTGACGACCTATTCATATAATTTGAATAGTTCAAATATGTATTACTTTGGCTCAATTGAAAGCTGGCAAACTGTATAAATTTCCTGTATCATATGAAAGCTTGTTTGAATTACGGTATTTTAAGAAATCAACAATAACAGGTGAAATAAAAAAAAATCTGAATTTCGGAAAATTCTCCTTTCTGCGATTTTATAAAAATTGTTACCCAAAAACGACAAACTAAACGCCTGAATTAATCATATATGCTTGATACGTCTTTATCTTAAACAAAAGTGCCCAATATGTCTTTTTTATAGTGTTTATATGCTAAACATTAGCTTGGTTAATGTTGAGATATTTTTTTCAGGATCAGAGGTGGCAATAATTCACCTAAATAGAAAAAGTTTCAGTATTTATTATTTGCGCTGATTTGAGAGTTAAAATACTATTATAAATGTATTGTATAATATAAAAACTTATTCGAAATACGATATTTAAAAAAAATGGCATTAACGGATGAAAAAGAAGAAAATCTGCAATTCTGAAAATTTCTGAAGACGAAAATACAAAGCGCATGAATTTACAATATTTATTATATAGATAGCAGTGATTTACCGAATGTTCCCAGTGTATTTTTTTTTTCGATAATTCACACTGTGAAATAAATTCGGTAATTTCACTTTCGCGCGTTCCTCGCCAAAACGTCACAACACGAATATCAATCTGCCGTTCACAATATTATAATTGTCCAAAATATGAGTTTTGCGGCATTTTTTTTAACTGACTTCTTTTCTAGGGATAGGAATAATTTATTTTTTTTGGGGGGGGTGTCTTTTTTTCTAGATTTCATGATGTAGAAAATTTAATTATCTATCGAATGATACCAAATTTTAGACGTTTCCGTTTTGCAATAACTTGTAGAGTCGAATTTATGCCACCCTACCGGTGCACCTGGTCCATACTCCCAGGCTTTAGTGGAGTCCGAGTTACTCATTTGCTGGCTTTTGTTACTTTGTATGCATTATTTTGGTTGCTTTGGGTTCTTTGTTGTGTTTGTTTGGTCTTTATCCCTGGATCACATTTTTTTTATTTCCGCTGTAGAATCTTGGTTCACTTGATTATTCCTTTACGGAAATTCGGAAAGCCCATTTTTAGCATTTTTTTAAAAAAATAAAATCCGACAAGTCATCAAAAGAGCCTCATTAGTTTTGATTATTATAGTACTAAACAGAAAATATCGATTGAGCCATTTGTTACTCCAGGGGTCTTTCGTTAAATTATAATGTCAAATTAAGCGATTTTTTTCCAGTTAGATAGGGCTTTAACTCCATATGTGTAACTACAACTTTCTTGGTACCACTAAGCAGCTGAGACATTTTAATACACGATGATTCCTATACATTGTATGTATTTAGTTTCTTCGTGTGTGATTTAGACGCTCGAATACACAAATACACATGTATTGGCTTTTTGACCTAGTGGGGTACAAAAATAGGCTTATACTGAAAAAAAAATCCGAGAATATTCTTTGGCGACAAAGTAATTCATTAATTGGAGGTAAAAAGGTACATAAAAATCATCATGAACTTGATGAAAGGGTGCACGGTGGACCTTCCCAGCCCATGGACTAATATAAATAAATTTTAAAACGAATGAATTTATAACTATTCCAAGATTTTTTTTATTGTAATTCAACAGCAAATGACAAGAAAAAAACCAAAGCAAATCCGATGTTTTCTTCAGGTTTTCAACTCAGATTATATCCCCTTACAGGTTTCCGAGAATAATACCCGGTAATACCCCATTCATGCAAATCTAAATAGGATATCTATTATTTCTGTTACTGAGCGCTTTAGAGGAGTTGCGTTTTTAGATGTTACATGAGTAAACCTCAATTTGGATTATCTCCTTATGTATGTATTAGAAATTAATATTTTCTTTCATGTCGATACCCATTAATTACTTAGGAAGAAGGTGCTTTGAAAAGTGTACAAGCTGACGGGCGGAATTACTTACATGTACAGCTGACGGATGGAATAACTAACATATACAGCTGACGGATGGAATAACTAACATATACAGCTGACGGATGGAATAACTTACATGTACGAAAAGTTAGAGTTACTCCTACATATATAAAACTTTGTTTTGCCTTGCATTCGAACCAGAGACCTATAATTACAGGTATATGTTTGAACATAGGTATACATGTATTTCTTCTTTCATGCAAATGTGTTAAAACTGGCTGCTTCGAACAAAATATCAAAATAATTCATTTTCCTGAAATCTTCATACTTTCATGACAATTTCATCTTTTTCCGATTGTTGCCCGTTTGTGAGCTGTCCTATTTTCAATTTGTTGAAAGTATATTTGCGCCGTACCTGACGTCTTTGTACACTGAAGCTTAGGATATTTATGTGTATTTAGACTTAGATTCGAAAGTTTTTATTTCATTTTGCAAACAACATGCAATTAACACTCGCTTATTTAGCTATTTTCATCACTTGGCGACCGTCATCGTCAACGTCCGTCGTCGTTAACAATTTTTCAAAACTCTTCTCTTCTTACACTACTTTACCAATTAGAATCAAACTTTGTATGAAGTTCCCTTGTGGTATCCTGAATAAAGCACATTTGCAGATTATTTATCTGTCAAACAACATGGCCGTCGTTACTAAAAATAAAACACAGGGATCAGACAGAAGGTTTTTCGCATTATTTGATGGTGATACCTTTGTTTATTCATTACATTCATCATTAGTCAAGTGATTGATGAGCAGTAAAAAATGATATGTTAGATTTTATTTTAAAAAAGGTTGAAGCGAGACACCCCGAAATCTGGGATCACCCTTGTGTAGGTTATATACTACTTGGGCTGCATATTTGATACATGTAGTGGGAGCAAGCCCTTGTGATTCAACATAGTAAACTTTTACATATTTAATGGTTAAACAAGTACTATCTTTAAAAAAAAAGATAGCCGAAGGAGTAAAAATTTGTTCTTTTCTTTCTTACTTCTAAGTTTCTACATTTCTTTCAAGAAAATAACACATGGCACGCATTTTTTAAGGTTCCGATAAAGTTTTTTGGAACGCAATTCCAAATTTTCGATACAGATTTTTCGAACGCCACTAAGTTATCAATATTTGGCCAAACTGGAAAAAGAACGGCGGTCAGGTGACTTGCGTTTCCATAGAAGAGCGTCCTTAAGTCAAAGGGTAAAATGCGAAGCTATACCGACTGCTTCGGAAAAATGTCAATAGTTTAACAACAATGTATCTGTTATATATTAAGTGACAATTATTCAACAAGTAACGTAATTTAATGGATCGACCTATGCGAATAAGTCACTGCTGAAACCTACATTTTAGAAAAAAACCTACGTTCTTAATTAAAGCTGCATTAGCTGTCATTTTTGTAAAGTTTTGTTTCTGTCGAAATATGCCTTAACTTTGAATATTTCTACTAAATTGTACTTTTCCTGAATATCCACAAATAAAATGCATTAAATACATGAAATAAGTTTCGATACATATATTGTCTTGCAAGACAAAAAATCGACCTAGATAAATTCGTAAGCACGTAACTTCTGGTGACCTTAATTTGCGCATGTACTGTAAGGGTCGATTCTCTTGAAAAAAATCTGACTGCAAAGCGAAAATGGTTATTCAGATTAATCAACGGCAAGGAAGACCGACGTACTCAAGCCGTAAACGGAAAAAGTTTGAATATAACGCAAAGATTCTTTTATAATCTACGTATTGTGATATAATGTGTCACAAATGTGGTCAGCCAGCACTCCACAGTATTGTAGAACTGCCTAATTTTGGTCTTGCAATCTGATGCTTTGTAACATTTATCACTTTAAAAAATTGTCAAGCATCTGCAAATTTATTTATCTAGAAATAGCTCAAACCAAGGCCTTCAGAGTGCAGTGAAAATTTTCTTCAAAAAAAATTACCTACAGCAAATAGGGTTACCATAGATACCATGCAAAAATATGCGAAAATTTGGCAAAAAAGTTCATAAAATCAGGTTTAAAAATATCAAATTTCCCGCAAAAAATCTTAAATTTTTATTTCATGCCCTGAAACTGTCTAAACTTTTTCCTTCGAAAACCCCTTCCTCATATGGGCTTCGCCAGTTAGGTTTTGAGCTATTTCACTTTGTAATCCATTTATTAAATTTAGCATGGTAAAAAATTGACTTACTTTCACTTTTCATTGAAGTCAAATTGTCATTGAAAAAAGCCCCTTCAACATTGAAAATATATAAAACATTGCAAAATACTTTGAAAAGTCTCCTTTTTCAGAAAATGTTTTATCAACAATAGATTCTTCATTTTTAATCACTATAGCAACCACCGGTTTCCATTAATGTCATTTTTCATCCCTAACCAAAAGTGCAAAACTAAACTAAACTGTGGAGTGCTGGCTCAGTAATTGTCATTATTTATTTGAAAACTAATCAAGAAGTAGATAAAATGAAATGTAAACAAGACCCGTGCTTACCTGCTTATTTTTTATATATAACAAAGGTGAAGGTATTTTTAACCTAGGTGACTGTCCTGTCGGCAATCTTTGGAAGTGACGGCGAAAAATAACTAGATCAGAGCTATCGATCTTCTTTGATTTAAAAAAAAAACACATTGTTTTCACTATATTTTGTAGGTATTTTCGCCATTTACTGCTTCAGTTGCATTACTATAAACTTATTTCATTGAATTAGCAAACTTGAGTAGAACTGAATAAATTTGGCAGCTACGGCAGCTTTAAAGTTAAATCAAATTACCGAAACAAGACCAGACGTGGAAGATTCTAATAATTTGCCAAATAATAAAAAAGTACACAAGAGCCAAAAAATACACAATCGATGATTGGTATTGGCAACTGTAAGGTAGCAAAACTTCCTTTTAGATAAACCTACCTTAGTCTTATACAGACAAAATTGGCTCTTGTCAGGGAATGCGCTAAAGTGGAGTTTCACGACCTTATATACTACTGGGAAAAGGTTAAACAAAGTTCATTTCCATAAAAGGAATCTCCCAAATCACTTGTTTAGTACATCTATGAAAAATATTCAAATAATATTGCTCTACCTTAAAATGAGAATAGTATTCATGCATTAACTTTGATCGCACCCAATACTAAAAACCCGAGAACAAATCTACATTCGGAATTCAATTTGTTCGCGGACAATCATTATGGACCTAAAAGTATAAGAGACAAAAGACCGAGTTAAACCCGAATATCAATTAAAATATAAGGTGTAATGGTCTTGAAAAAGGTATTTAACCTCCGTAGAAGCTATTTATTAAAAATAAATGCGATTTATTCAGGCTACCCGTCACAGAACAATAACTCTGTCAAGAATTTTGGCGCGAACCGAGTAGCTTGAATAAAGTAATGGTAAAAATTCCAACCTTAATTTTTTATTGACATCATGAACTCGTGGATCGTTATGGTGTATCCATCTGCACCATGAAAACTGATTTATTTAGTCATAGTTTTCCTTTCCTCATTTGCTTTTGTTACTTTGTATGTATCATTTTAGTTACTGTATGTTCTTTGTTGTGTATGTCTGTTTTCCATGTCTGGTCTTTGTCCCTGGATTACATTCTTTTGATTACCGCTATAAACTTGGTTCCTTGATCACTCTTTGGAATATGATCGGTCAAATTTCGGAGAGATTCTTTTCGCCTAGTGCCTCCGATGTTTTTCTTTTGTGTAACTAGAAAGTCTGATGAGTTTCGATTGATGGTATTTACAGGGGGAAGCCGAAAACTGGAGAGCGCAACGAAAAATTAAGTGAAATAATCTACACCACCTGGTAAGGCTTGGGAAGAACAAAAAACTTTTCCCCGTGAAAGTGTATATTGAGTATGTTAATCGACCAGCGCACTGTTAGCACAATATGAATTGAACAGTGCCTATCTGTTAACTGATCATTTATTCAAAATTCCTAAATCAGATGAACTACGATAGACTAATGAAATGTCGATTTTCATAAAATTAAAACTATACGGCGTCAGTTTCGACTTGAAATTAAGAAGAAATGGGTGCAATAAGTCGAAAACCAAGGATTTATATATAGCAAGGATTGGAATTTCGCGCAATTTTACATAGTACGATAATAAATATGTTGCATGGGGCGATATACAGCAAGATTACCCATGATGCATTTCGTTGATGCTGAGCGTGCCCTGTTAATGGCGGACGATTTCCATCGCTTCAACATTTCATCACGATAAATGCAGGTATTCTGACCCATATGGTTTGAAAAACAAATTAAAATATCCAACCTCAAGTTGCCTCCAAACTTTTTCAATCTTTTGTTTTGATCAATACCTTGATATTCCAGACCTTAATATCTTATCAAATTTTCAACCTGACCCCACCTTCGAAGGCGTACTTCCCTCCTCATTAAAAATTCAAACTCCTTTTTCTAAACCGATCAATCGTCATAAAAGTTGTAAAAATTAACCAGAAATAGTATGAGGGTGTATACAAGGAGGTTTTCAATGGTAGCTTTCCCTGCATTTGTGATATCAACGTTTAAACAAGCCTTTGTTTTGACTCATGACTGCGTAATCCCGCCTTCGAGGGCAGTTACCCTCCTCATTTAAAATTTATATAGGAAATTTTGTAGCTGTAGCCTCCCGTTCTTGCATGATATCAACGTTTTTATTTGACCAACTGTTGATATAAAAAATGGCGGCCGGAGTCACGCCCTCGAGAAAGGCATGTCCTCCTAAATTAAACTCCTTCTTCATAACCCAAACGATCATCATAAAAATTGTGTTTAAATTGATAAAAATGGCCTGACGGTGAATATAAGGATGTTTATAGTTGTAGCTTCCCTTGCTGTTGTGATATCAATGTTTTATATGACATAATTTTGACTGTATATGCGGCAAATAGCTGTGGCTAGTATACTGAAATCTCGCCACGCGAGATAATTCGATAATTTACGAGATGCAAATCCTTCTATATTTAACTTCTTGCGAAAACTAAGCGTCTTTTAAACAAAAAGATATCAAAGACTGAAGTCTTCAAAGTCGCTAATTGTTAATTATTCTCTGCCACTGATTTTGGCTTACTTTCAACATCCGAAATGGCATGAATGCGATATGCTTTAAAATCCGGTGACTTCCGCCAGAATCCTGGTTTTCTTGATATGATTACTCTTTCGTAACGGTGGTTACCCGAATGTTTTCAATCAAAACAGTCGGTAACCGGAACCAGATTAAACGACTGGAAATGACTATATATAGATATTGGGGTCCTGATAACGTATATGACCTATATAGTCAATTATAACGAGCTCCTGTGTTTGAATCGGAAACTGAAAAATTTTACGTAAACTCAATGCTAACCGATTATTTGTTTACTTTTTAATTGTATACTTCCCGTTCTCATACAAGCAAATACTATCAGACATACGTATGATATTTTTTTAAAAGGTATATTTCAGCGATCTTTGGGGTCGCTTATGGTATTGACCAGGGGACCAGATTAGGGACCAGATTAAACAACTGGCAATGAATATTTATAGATATCGGACCCTGATAATGTATATGACTTATACAGTCTTGTTCTTTTTTTTCTAGAAACATCCGCTGAGTTGCTCATAAAAAGTAAAGTCCGGGGTAGACGAAAGGAAAAAGGAAAAATATCACAAATACCTGTGCCTGAATCGGGAACTGGGTAATGTTCAATGCTAACCGATCATTTAATGTAAACTTTCCCTTATCATACAAGCAAGAAACACACGTATAACACACGTGTATGATATTTAAGAGATACATTTTGTTCTCGCATGAAGCTAGAACTATGACACTATGGCGGTAAACACGACACAGATCTGCAGCATAACGTGGAGTAATAATAATTATGCAAATCATATGCGAATGTAAAGTACTGAAATAAAGAGTGCAAGAAGTTGCTAACAATATTAGCACTTAAAAAGTGACTCGCCCATTGCTCTCAGTGGTGTTTTATTAATTCTCAAACATGAACGTCAACCCTAAAAAACAAACTTGGACTCTGTGTAGTGTGTTTATCATAAATAAAAGGGAATTTCATCCATTATCCACGAAATTCTTACTTCTGATTTATTTTATAGAAACCGTGAAAAATGTATGCCTATATAATAAAGCATATTGACTTGTAGATATCGATATAAGGATTGTTTGAATGTGATTCTGTCAAATAATGGAGTATTCATTATTTTGTCAATGTCACCTTACATTTTTTATTACACATAAATTTTGTCTTAATAAAAGAATTTGTCAGCATATTATTTTGCTCTTTCAATTTATGATCAATTGCAATATTAGCACCATTCATTGTATTGCCGCCATTCATCTCGCATTTTTCGTTGCTTCTGTCAGCGCTAATGGATGACTTCGAGATTGTGCGACGCTTTTGAACTAGTGGCTTATGTACGTCAGTAATATATTAACAAAGTTCTTTACTTTGGTGAGAGTGGAGTATTCCTTTGCAGTGTCATAAGAATGTATGTATCGTTACTGAATTTGATCGCTCTTCAATTAACTTAAATTTTGTTTGTGTTTTGTTTTTTTAGGTTTAATTTATTGTTATTTGTTTGGGTGTTTTTTGTTTTTGTTTTTTTTTTTTTTTTGTCGTTGCTTTTATATGTACTTTTTATTTTTTTTTCCGAATTTATTCTTTATATTTTCTTGCGTTCTGTTGCTAAGTTTAGTATAATATTATCTTCAATTATGTATTCCTGTTTTATTGTTGTTGCTTTTTTGTTTGTTTGTTTGCTATCTTTTTTAGCCATCATTTTAACATTTGATTAGTTGATTAACTTCACACCGAAGTTAATTGAAAAAAATATTCTAAGATGATATGTTGAGTAGCTTTTAAATTACTTCTATTGATTATTCATTCGTTTGCATTATTTCAGAATGAGATAAGATGGCCGCAGTAGTAGTTAACAGAACGGACTTTTACAACATCTCCACTGTTGATTTGATTTTCGGATATAAAATCTTACAGTACAGTTGGTTTCTGTTTTCTTCACTATACGTAGGTCTTTTCAACCTACGTATAGTTTATTTCATCCGGCGGCACAAGCAGCTAACAACACCGGCCAATATCATCATTGGTAGTATTCTCATTTGCGATATCGTTATCGTTTTTCTATACTGCCTTACAGGGACACTTGTCACCTTCGAGACTAAATTGTGGCTTACCGAAGGACTGTGTCGACTGATGTCTTTTTTATCTATGTTTCCGAGTGGCCTACAGAGATGTTGCCTTGCTGTTGGATCGGTAGAAAAATTGTGTTATTTTATTTTTGTGTTCAAGCACCACAATGTATTCAACAATGAACGTACGATGAACTATATTTTAGCCGCTGTTTTATTTTCTTTTGTCAGTTCATTTATCGGTTCACTTGGAACCGTCGTATACAATTCAGATTTCTTGATATGTTCCATGTATCCTGCAAATTTCTGGACAGCCACCATCGAAATAAAACTGACGATTATATTCCGATTTTCTTCTGAGGTCCTCATCTTTGTTTTGACATTCTTGTTACAGTCATTTACATTTATTTGGTGCTGGAAGGTTGCAAAAACCGACAAAACTTTAAATAAGGACGGTCAGGTTTGGAAAAGGATGATACGGAATTTTATTTCGCTATTTTCTGTGACACTCGTAATTGCCTCCGGTGCATTTTTTATGCGGTTGTCTCACAATATTGGTTTTGCGCTTCTAAAAAGGATAAGTGCCTTAGTGTATATATTTGGATCGCCATTTCTTAACCCTCTTATTATCCTGACCGGCAACCCACCATTACGAAATGCTTTCATCAAACGAAAGAAAGGCGTCATTACAAATTACGGAACCACATTAAGAACAATTACACAATCATTAGACAATAAAACAGCAACATGATGCAATATAGTTGCATGTTTCGTCATTAGCCTAACTTCATTTCATACCGCGATGGAGTTAAGGGTGTCAATTCTCAATATTCATATCAGTAAAGGAAAACTCCATCACCTCTTCCGTCTTCGTATCCGTTCCTGCATTTCCGTCGAATTCAGAAAATCAATAGGGCAACTGACCACCGGGAGACCGAATGGGAATTTTGTTGTAACTCTGTAACATTTGCAGTTTCTATAAGACTAATACATTTCTTTTTATATGGAAGACAAACCAGGAAAATTTTTAAGGAAACCCGCGTGAAATTCCAAAGGATTAACACGCAATGAAACGCAGAACAAAAGTAACCAAAACAAAGATGTTCCTTTGAAACAAGACGGGATCCATGAGAACGATGCATTTTGATTATTTAACAGAAGGATAGCCATTGAGGTTCCCAATGTCCTAATTAATTAAAGTGTTAAAAGTGTTATTTTTTTTAATTTGGAGGCTCGAAAGGAGGTAATGATATATACTTAGTATGTGTTATTGGTTTCTTATTTCTAATATATACGATATAATATTATTTTTCGAACATGTGAACCACTTTCATGGTTAAAATTTATCAAATTTTAGTAAACAGGTTGAAACCAGGGCTTTCTGTTTAAAAAAAAAAACAAAACAAAACAAAACAAAAAACAAACAAACAAAACAATGTCTGATTCTGAAAGTAATCTAAGATGTTATCGACCATAAGGTATTTCCGATAGATTCACAGACGCGGTTTTATAGGGTGCGGACCCGGCGTAACCACCCTTTAATTGGGGATTTTATTTTTTTGTATGAAATTTCGATGAGTTACACAAATTCTTTCACATCGCAAAATTTCTTGCCTTGCTGTGCTCGACATTTAATTCCGTTTACGCCCCTAACTTGAAACCCGATGTCCCTGGTATAGCCTGGAACCTGGCTTTTTGATCCAGTGGGGTACAAATATAGGCTTATACTGAAAAAGAATCCTAGAATATTATTTGGCGACAAATTGATTCGGTAATGGGAAGTATAAAGGTACCTAAAAATCACGAAGTTGTTGATCAGTGGGATGGTGCACGGTGGACCTTCCCAGCCCATGGACTAATAGTTTGATATTTGCTGTAAGTTGCTAAAATTAGTAGGGGTTGCATGAAAATTTAATTTTTTCTCAAATATTTTCTTGCCTCTCTTCGCTGGCTTTTAATACTATTTACGCCCCATATTCTACATCGAAATCGTAGATCCGCCCTGACTATGGCTATGGCAACAGTTTTTGCAAGATATCTCGAATGCTTGACAACGATTGTCACTTCAGTTTTAAGGGTAAGTATGGGTTGCAAGCTGACATTTTGAAAATATCCTCCCCAATGTTCAAATATTTCTTAAACTTGGAAATAATTCCCAATCTTATAGCATACCCATTCATGTAGTTAAATGGAAAATCAATACCCATCTTTTAATAGAATGTGTACATGTACTCATAAACAGAGAACAAGGAAAATAAGCAGTTATATATAAATTATATATAACAGAAATCAAATTAATAAGCGACAAAATGAACTTGTCTGGTCTTTGTCCCTTGATTACTCTTATATGTAACAGACATCAAATTAATAAGAGACATAATAAACTTGTTTTCTTTATCGAGTAAAAGTGCGCCTGCCATCCGAATTACAACCCATTCATATGTTGGTTTTCCCCAAACCACCCATTGATTTCTGTAGATTATTGACGACCTATTCATATAATTTGAATAGTTCAAATATGTATTACTTTGGCTCAATTGAAAGCTGGCAAACTGTATAAATTTCCTGTATCATATGAAAGCTTGTTTGAATTACGGTATTTTAAGAAATCAACAATAACAGGTGAAATAAAAAAAAATCTGAATTTCGGAAAATTCTCCTTTCCGCGATTTTATAAAAATTGTTACCCAAAAACGACAAACTAAACGCCTGAATTAATCATATATGCTTGATACGTCTTTATCTTAAACAAAAGTGTCCAATATGTCTTTTTTATAGTGTTTATATGCTAAAAATTAGCTTGGTTAATGTTGAGATATTTTTTCAGGGTCAGATGTGGCAATAATTCACCTAAATAGAAAAAGTTTCAGTATTTATTATTTGCGCTCATTTGAGAGTCAAAATACTTTTATAAATGTATTGTATAACATAAAAACTTGTTTGAAATACGATAATTAAAAAATGCCATTAACGGATGAAAAAAAAAGAAAATCTGCAATTCTGAAAATTTCTGAAGACAAAAATACAAAGCGCATGAATTTACAATATTTATTATATAGATAGCAGTGATTTACCGAATGTTCCCAATGTGATTTTTTTTTCGATAATTCACACTGTGAAATAAATTCGGTAATTTCACTCTCGCGCTTTCTCCCGCCAAAACGTCACAACACGAATATCAATCTGCCGTTCACAAAATTTTTAATTCATGTTGAAAATAACAATGAATAATGGAGGAAATCTAGAAAATAAATAGGATAATCAATTGGTTATCGTGAATAACGAAAATATGATCACTGGTGCCAAGAACGCATTAAGATTTAACTCGTGTGTTTTGCACACGCGTTAAATCTAGGCGTTCTTCGACACCGCTTGATCATATTTTGGACATTTACTCTTTCCAATTAATTATCCTATTATTATTTGGTACGTCATTATTTTGATATTATAATTGTCCAAAATATGAGTTTTGCGGCGCAATTTGCTATGAATGGGCATTTTTTTTTACACTGACTTGTTTTCTAGGGATAGGAATAATTTTTTTTTTTTGGGGGGGGGGGTGGTCTTTTTTTTTCTAGATTTCATGATGTGGAAAATTGAATTATCTATCGAATGATACCAAATTTTAGACGTTTCCGTTTTGCAATAACTTGTAGAGTCGAATTTATGCCACCCTACCGGTGCACCTGGTCCATACTCCCAGGCTTTAGTGGAGTCCGATTTACTCATTTGCTGGCTTTTGTTACTTTGTACGCATTATTTTGGTGGCTTTGTGTTCTTTGTTGTGTTTGTTTGGTCTTTATCCCTGGATTACATTTTTTTTTATTTCCGTTGCAGAATCTTGGTTCACTTGATTATTCCTTTACGGAAATTCGGAAAGGCCATTTTTAGCATTTTAAAAAAATAAAATCCAACAAGTCATCAAAAGAGCCATATTAGTTTTGATTATTATAGTACTAAACAGAAAATATCGATTGAGCCATTTGTTACTCCAGGGGTCTTTCGTTAAATTATAATGTCAAATTAAGCGATTTTTTCCAGTTAGATAGGGCTTTAACTCCATATGTGTAACTACGACTTTCTTGGTACCTTTAAGCAGATGAGACATTTGAATACACGATGATTCCTATACATTGTATGTATTTAGTTTCTTCGGGTGAGATTTAGACGCTCGAATACACAAATACACATGTATTGGCTTTTTGACCCAGTGGAGTACAAAAATAGGCTTATACTGAAAAAAAAATCCGAGAATATTCTTTGGCGACAAAGTAATTCATTAATTGGAGGTAAAAAGGTACATAAAATCATCATGAACTTGATGAAAGGGTGCACGGTGGACCTTCCCAGCCCATGGACTAATATAAATAAATTTTAAAACGAACGAATTAATAACTATTCGAAGATTTTTTTTTTATTGTAATTTAACAGCAAATGACAAGAAAAAAACCAAAGTAAATCCGGTGTTTTCTTCAGGTTTTCAACTCAGATTATATCCCCTTACAGGTTTCCGAGAATAAAAATACCCCATTCATGCAAATCTAAATAGGATATCTATTAATTCTGTTACTGAGCGCTTTAGAGGAGTTGCGTTTTTAGATGTTACATGAGTAAACCTCAATTTGGATTATCTCCGTATGTATTAGAAATTAATATTTTCTTTCATGTCGATACCCATTAATTACTTAGGAAGGAGGTGCTTTGAAAAGTGTACAAGCTGACGGGCGGAATTACTTACATGTACAGCTGACGGATGGAATAACTAACATATACAGCTGACGGATGAAATAACTAGCATATACAGCTGACGGATGGAATAACTTACATGTACGAAAAGTTAGAGTTACTCCTACATATATAAAACTTTGTTTTGCCTTGCATTCGAACCAGAGACCTATAATTACAGGTATATGTTTGAACATAGGTATACATGTATTTCTTCTTTCATGCAAATGTGTTAAAACTGGATGCTTCGAACAAAATATCAAAATAATTCATTTTCCTGACATCTTCATACTTTCATGACAATTTCATCTTTTTCCGATTGTTGTCCGTTTGTGAGCTGTCCTATTTTCAATTTGTTGAAAGTATATTTGCGCCGTACCTGACGTCTTTGTACACTGAAGCTTAGGATATTTATGTGTATTTAGACTTAGATTCGAAAGTTTTTATTTCATTTTGCAAACAACATGCAATTAACACTCGCTTATTTAGCTATTTTCATCACTTGGCGACCGTCATCGTCAACGTCCGTCGTCGTTAACAATTTTTCAAAACTCTTCTCTTCTTACACTACTTTACCAATTAGAATCAAACTTTGTATGAAGTTCCCTTGTGGTATCCTGAATAGAGCACATTTGCAGATTATTTATCTGTCAAACAACATGCCGTCGTTACTAAAAGTAAAACGCAGGGATCAGACAGAAGGTTTTTCGTATTATTTGATGGTGATACCTTTGTTTATTCATTACATTCATCATTAGTCAAATGATTGATGAGCAGTAAAAAGTGATATGTTAGATTTTATTTTAAAAAGGTTGAAGCGAGACACCCCGAAATCTGGGATCACCCTTGTGTAGGTTATATACTACTTGGGCTGCATATTTGATACATGTAGTGGGAGCAAGCCCTTGTGATTTAACATAGTAAAAGACAAGTAACTTTTACATATTTAATGGTTAAACAAGTAAAAAAAAATGGTGTATCCATCTGCACCATGAAAACTGATTTATTCAACGGGTCATAGTTTTCCTTTCCTCGTTTGTCTACCCCGGACTTGACTTTTTATGAGCAACTCGGCGGGTGTTTCTAGAAAAGCAGAGGACCCTTCCCTACCGGTGCACCTGGTCCATGCTCCCAGTTTTTAGTGGAATCCGAGTTGCTCATTTGCTTTTGTTACTTTGTATGTATGATTTTAGTTACTGTATGTTCTTTGTTGTGTATGTCTGTTTTCCATGTCGGGCCTTTGTCCCTAGATTACATTCTTTTGATTACCGCTGTAACCTTGGTTCCCTTGATCACTCTTTGGAATCTGATCGGTCAAATTTCGGAGAGATTCTTTTCGCCTAGTGCCTCCGATGTTTTTCTTTTGTGTAACTAGAAAGTCTGATGAGTTCCGATTGATGGTATTTACAGGGGGAAGCCGAAAACTGGAGAGCGCAACGAAAAATTAAGTGAAATAATCTACACCACCTCTACATTTCCACGTGGTAAGGCTTGGGAAGAACAAAAGACTTCTAACCTCTTGAAAGTGTATATTGTTAATCGACCAGCGCACTGTTAGCACAATATGAATTGAACAGTGCCTATCTGTTAACTGATCATTTATTCACCTAAATCAGATGAACTACGATAGACTAGTGAAATGTCGATTTTCATAAAATTAAAACTATACGGCGTCAGTTTCGACTTGAAATTAAGAAGAAATGGGTGCAATAAGTCGAAAACCAAGGATTTATATATAGCAAGGATTGGAATTTCGCGCAATTTTACATAGTACGATAATAAATATGTTGCATGGGGCGATATACAGCAAGATTACATGATGCATTTCGTTGATGCTGAGCGTGCCCTGTTAATGGCGGGCGATTTCCATCGCTTCAACATTTCATCACGATAAATGCAGGTATTCTGACCCATATGGTTTGAAAAACAAATTAAAATATCCCACCTCAAGTTGCCTCCAAACTTTTTCAATCTTTTGTTTTGATCAATACCTTGATATTCCAGACCTTAATATCTTATCAAATTTTCAACCAGACACCACCTTCGAAGGCGTACTTCCCTCCTCATTAAAAATTCAAACTCCTTTTTCTAAACCGATCAATCGTCATAAAAGTTGTAAAAATTAATCAGAAATAGTATGAGGGTGTATACAAGGAGGTTTTCAATGGTAGCTTTCCCTGCATTTGTGATATCAACGTTTAAACAAGCCTTTGTTTTGACTCATGACTGCGTAATCCCGCCTTCGAGGGCAGTTACCCTCCTCATCTAAAATTTATATAGGAAATTTTGTAGCTGTAGCCTCCCGTTCTTGCATGATATCAACGTTTTTATTTGACCAACTGTTGATATAAAAAAATGGCGGCCGGAGTCACGCCCTCGAGAAAGGCATGTCCTCCTAAATTAAACTCCTTCTTCATAACCCAAACGAAAATTTGTGTTTAAATTGATAAAAATGGCCTGATGGTGAATATAAGGATGTTTATAGTTGTAGCTTCCCTTGCTGTTGTGATATCAATGTTTTATATGACATAAGTTTGACTGTATATGCGGCAAATAGCTGTGGCTAGTATACTGAAATCTCGCCACGCGAGATAATTCGATAATTTACGAGATGCGAATCCTTCTATATTTAACTTCTTGCGAAAACTAAGCGTCTTTTAAACAAAAAGATATCAAAGACTGAAGTCTTCAAAGTCGCTAATTGTTAATTATTCTCTGCCACTGATTTTGGCTTACTTTCAACATCCGAAATGGCATGAATGCGATATGCTTTAAAATCCGGTGACTTCCGCCAGAATCCTGGTTTTCTTGATATGATTACTCTTTCGTAACGGTGATTACCCGAATGTTTTCAATCAAAACAGTCGGTAATCGGAACCAGATTAAACGAATGGAAATGACTATATATAGATATTGGGGCCCTGATAATGTATATGACCTATATAGTCAATTATAACGAACTCCTGTGTTTGAATCAGAAACTGAAAAATTTTACGTAAACTCAATGCTAACCGATTATTTTTTTTTTACCTTTTAATTGTATACTTCCCGTTCTCATACAAGCAAATACTATCAGACATACGTATGATATTTTTAAAAAGGTATATTTCAGTGATCTCTGGAGTCGCTTATGGTATTGACCAGGGGACCAGATTAGGGACCAGATTAAACAACTGGCAATGAATATTTATAGATATCGGACCCTGATAATGTATATGACTTATATAGTCTTGTTCTTTTTTTTCTAGAAACATCCGCTGAGTTGCTCATAAAAAGTAATGTCCGGGGTAGACGAAAGAAAAAAGGAAAAATATCACAAATACCTGTGCCTGAATCGGGAACTGGGTAATGTTCAATGCTAACCGATCATTTAATGTAAACTTTCCGTTCTTATACAAGCAAGAAACACGCGTATAACACACGTGTATGATATTTAAGAGATACATTTTGTTCTCGTATGAAGCTAGAACTATGACACTATGGCGGTAAACACGACACAGATCTGCAGCATAACGTGGAGTAATAATAATTATGCAAATCATATGCGAATGTAAAGTACTGAAATAAAGAGTGCAGGAAGTTGCTAACAATATTAGCACTTAAAAAGTGACTCGCCCATTGCTCTCAGTGGTGTTTTATTAATTCTCAAACATGAACGTCAACCCTAAAAAACAAACTTGGACTCTGTGTAGTGTGTTTATCATATATAAAAGGGAATTTCATCCATTATCCACGCAATTCTTACTTCTGATTTATTTTATAGAAACCGTGAAAAATGTATGCCTATATAATAAAGCATATTGACTTGTAGATATCGATATAAGGATTGTTTGAATGTGATTCTGTCAAATAATGGAGTATTCATTATTTTGTCAATGTCACCTTACATTTTTTATTACACATAAATTTTGTCTTAATAAAAGAATTTGTCAGCATATTATTTTGCTCTTTCAATTTATGATCAATTGCAATATTAGCACCATTCATTGTATTGCCGCCATTCATCTCGCATTTTTCGTTGCTTCTGTCAGCGCTAATGGATGACTTCGAGATTGTGCGACGCTTTTGAACTAGTGGCTTATGTACGTCAGTAATATATTAACAAAGTTCTTTACTTTGGTGAGAGTGGAGTATTCCTTTGCAGTGTCATAAGAATGTATGTATCGTTACTGAATTTGATCGCTCTTCAATTAACTTAAGGTTGTTTGTGTCTGTTTTTTTTTAGGTTTAATTTATTGTTATTTGTTTGGGTGGGTTTTTTTTTTTGTCGTTGCTTTTATATGTACTTTTTAATTTTTTTCCGAAATTATTCTTTATATTTTCTTGCTTTTGTTGCTAAGTTTAGTATTATATTATCTTCAATTATGTATTCCTGTTTTATTGTTGTTGCTTTTTTTGTTTGTTTGTTTGTTTTCTTTTTAGCCATCATTTTAACATTTGACTAGTTGATTAACTTCACACCGAAGTTAATTGAAAAAAATATTCTAAGATGATATGTTGAGTAGCTTTTAAATTACTTCTATTGATTATTCATTCGTTTGCATTATTTCAAAATGAGATAAGATGGCCGCAGTAGTAGTTAACAGAACGGACTTTTACAACATCTCCAGTGTTGATTTGATTTTCGGATATAAAATCTTACAGTATAGTTGGTTTCTGTTTTCTTCACAATACGTAGGTCTTTTCAATCTACGTATAGTTTATTTCATCCGGCGGCACAAGCAGCTAACAACACCGGCCAATATCATCATTGGTGGTATTCTCATTTGCGATATCGTTATCGTTTTTCTATACTGCCTTACAGGGACACTTGTCACCTTCGAGACTAAATTGTGGCTTACCGAAGGACTGTGTCGACTGATGTCTTTTTTTATCTATGTTTCCGAGTGGCTTACAGAGATGTTGCCTTGCTGTTGGATCGGTAGAAAAATTGTGTTATTTTATTTTTGTGTTCAAGCACCACAATGTATTCAACAATGAACGTACGATGAACTATATTTTAGCCGCTGTTTTATTTTCTTTTGTCAGTTCATTTATCGGTTCACTTGGAACCGTCGTATACAATTCAGATTTCTTGATATGTTCCATGTATCCTGCAAATTTCTGGACAGCCACCATCGAAATAAAACTGACAATTATATTCCGATTTTCTTCTGAGGTCCTCATCTTTGTTTTGACATTCTTGTTACAGTCATTTACATTTATTTGGTGCTGGAAGGTTGCAAAAACCGACAAAACTTTAAATAAGGACGGTCAGGTTTGGAAAAGGATGATACGGAATTTTATTTCGCTATTTTCTGTGACACTCGTAATTGCCTCCGGTGCATTTTTTATGCGGTTGTCTCACAGTCTTGGTTTTGCACTTCTAAAAAGGATAAGTGCTTTATTGTATATTTTTGGATCGCCATTTCTTAACCCTCTTATTATCCTGACCGGCAACCCACCATTACAAAATGCTTTCATCAAACGAAAGAATGGTGTCATTTCAAATTATAGAACCACATTAACAACAATCACGAAATCATTAGACAATAGACTATAGTTGCATGAATAATGGAAAACATGTCATTCCGTATACGTATCCATTCCTTCATTTCTGTCAAATTCGGAAATTCAACATGGCAACTGACCACCTGATACCGGATGGGAACATTTGTATTTATTATGAGACTGCATCCTCCCAAGTCAGGGTTTTTAGTCGAAGGTGGACTCAAAACCCTGATTTGGGAGGATGATGAGACTGATACATTCTCATTTCTTATATGAAAGACAAACTAAAAAATGGACACCTGCTTGAAAGTAAAATTCATTCAATTCCAAAGGACTAATACATAGCGAAACGCCAGAACATAGGTGTTCCCTTGAAACAAGACATGACGTGATAAGAAGGATGGCCATTAAGGTTCTTAATTGCCTATAGTACATCCGAAAATAATTAAATTGTTAATATTGTTATTCGTGAATTTTGATGCTCGAATCAATCATACGGATTTCTAAAAAAAAATCTTTTATTCAAAAGACAGAAGAATTGCATGAAGTTTACAAAATTCATGAAAACGCATAGTTTTCTGGGTGTATTAAATATGTCTGAAAACAACAAAACTTTTCATTCTCAGCAGTTTTACGTACAATGGCGAATGAAATAAATCCGCGAAAGATTCATTTCCTAATATTTGTATATTTACTATGTTTTGAACAAGTTTTACGTTTTTGATTTACTTCGGTTATATTCATGGCATAATGTTCCTACACTTTTCCTACTTAGAGATATTGAGGCTACTGTGCCCGGTTTCATAAAAAAATCTCAAATTGAGATTTTCCTCAAATCCTTGAGTTTTCTTCAAATCTTTAATTTCAAGCGATCTGATTAGTTGAAATTTGAGGAAGGAATATCGCCCGGATATAGCTGAAATACTGCTGCTTGGTCGTTCAACACCTTTCAATCAACCAATCTAGGCTTTACACAGCCTGTACCCTAGCGAAGTGATACATAGTAAATCAAAAAGTAATCATTGTTGCTGACCGAATTGATTATTTCTATAGCACATTAAATCGATGGCCTTCGTAATTTCGGTCGCATCCTTATCCACAAATGTGAGATCTAAGTAAATTAAAAAAAAAGTTTTTTTCTGTATTTGGGAGGTACCAGAAAATCATTCTTAATTTTAATAAATGACATTGAAAACTTTGGGTGGTGGAGTTTACCGAGGTTAGTATAGACTTCGGTTCTCTTACACTATGACGAACTGGAAACGAACTGCAATTTCGTAAAACGCTCAAGCAACATCAAGGGAAAATACAAGTTTGTTTGGACTTCGTCTAGCATTCGTTTTGCGTTTGTTCAGAAGATTATTCGTTTGAGAACATTGTAATTCTTTCCGGACGTTGAGATTTTGTTGGCAAGCATAAAAATTCTCATTCTCCGAAACAGAGGTTGGTAGCTCCTTCGTCCCTTTACAAAGAGTTAATTGTATAAATATATTGTCCACAGTGTTTGCATTCAAAACTAACTTACAAAACATGCAGACCAACATAAAAATCTTTAATCATTAACAGAAGACATTTTAATATTTTTTTTCAATAATTTTAGTCACTGCGCGTGACATAGGTTGATTAGTAGCCATGGACGAAGTCACGAACGGACATACGGACGGCTACTGAATAAAATACTGTGATAGCCATAAAAACATTTCCATTCATTCAAAAAAACTTCAAAAGATATCTAATGACGACTTCAGAAAAATGATCTTTGAAGTGTGCGTCTTGTTATATTTGCTAGGTGTGAACTGTGAGGGGGTTCCTGGTGTAAAGAAACAATTTCAAATGAAATCAACTCCATTTAATCTGGGATAATCCAAAGGCCGTCGGCATAATATAAGACCATATAATATCTTAAAATGTCAACAGCTGGAAATTACAATTTCGGTATTTACACAGGTCGTTCTTTTGAAGTTTTAATGGTAGGTTTATTCAATGATGCTCCAATATTTAATCCAGTTACTATCCAAATTCCACGGTAATAGCTAGTCTAGATAGATCCGAATGGAAAGTTTAAATTTAAAAAAAAATATCATTACAAGAAATACTCAGTCAATTGTTTACCATTGATCTTTGGTATTTACACGTAACATCCAGAATTATGGACGACATTAGGGCTAGGGTTCCTAAGCCACAATATATGTGGATATGAACCAGACACCAAAGCTTCTGCTTACAGAACCTTGGTTAGACCCACATTTGACTATGCAGCCAAAGTTTGGGATCCCTATTAACTGTCTCACATACAGTCACTAGAGAATGTACAACGATATGCAGCAAGATTCGTCAAGGGCTATTACTCCGACAGAACTCCTGGCTGTGTTACATCAATGGTAAAGGAGCTACAATGGGAAACCTAGAAGAACGCCGACTAAGATCCATGCTAGTCTTGATGTATAAAATCAACCATGACATGATAGATATACCAGCTGCATCTACTTAACAAAACTGAGGCGATGACAGAACTCGGAGAAACAGTTATTTTCTATGTTTCGTTTCGTTTCGCATTTTACAGTTTTGTTTCGATTCGTTTCGTTTTATTTCGTTTCGCATTTTATAAGTACCCCTCTAATCCCAAGCTTGCTTCTTTTTATGGATCCTTGGTTATTGACTTCAAGTTGAAATTTGATACTTTTTGCTATTCAAAATTAACTCCTTGGATGGATCGAGTTTGAACCACAAGACTAAAGTAGTAGAGAAATGTTTATAATGCAATGACATAATCTGTCAATACAAAAATATCTACTATGCGGCTTAGACAAGCAATCGATATGTAGCAGAAAACTCCTGTTCAGACAAGGTCCTAAAACTAAACAAGTTATTAAAACTGAACGACAGCAAACCAATAGGTGAATCCAGTATTATTGATAATCACTCGTTTTTAGAGATTTGGGGAGATCCTGCCGTTTTCTTTACTTTGTTTACAATAAGAAAATAACGTCTTGCATTTTCGTAAGCGATACGCATATAGGAAGTTGTTCGCTTGCATTCGCGTTCATTAAAAATCGTTCTGAATGCGCTTCGAATTCACTCGTTGCATATTCGTTTTTAGTTCGTTTAAAACAACAACTCTTGATCTGGCAGATGATTGACTGGCGACTTTTCTATTTTTTTCTATTCATTGGCAGTTCGCTCGCTTAATTCGTTATAATGTAAGAGGGCCTTTCAGATACGGTTTACTGGTTGGCACTTGCAGAAAATAACAAACAAAGGCCCTTAAATTGAATCTCATTCAAATAAAAATTAAATGTTGGTTTTCATTGCATATTAACGTATTCGCTGACATAACTTTAAAGAAAGCATACTGAACGAATCATATAGTGAAAACATATATTCCATCTAAAGACTGGAAAGTATAAGTATCGAAATACTAATCAGACAGAAGTCTTCAAAGTCGCTTGTCGAATATTCTATGCCTCTGATTTTGGCTTGCTTTCAACATCCAAATGGCACGAATGCGATATGCTCTAAGATCGGGTGACTTTCGATGGAATCTTGAATCCCTTGATATTAGTCTTTCGTGACCGTGATGACCCGTATATTTATCAATCATAACAACTGAATACCAGGAAGTGCGGGTAATCTTGGGTTGTTTAAAATATTGACCAGCAAACCGGATTAGACAACTGGTAATGGCAATATACACTAACAGATATCGGGGCCCTGATAATGTATGTGATCAATATAGTCAATTGTAACTAGCCTCTGTGTCTGAATCGGAGACTGGGTAATGTTCATTGATAACTTTTAATGTAAACTTCGCGTTCTCATATAAGCAAAAGAAAAAAAAAAAAAAAAACACACACACACACACGTAGAACACACGTGTATGATATTTAAGGGGTACATGTTTGTTCTTATATGAACTATGAAGCTATAACGGTAAACACGGCACCGATCAGCAGCTTAATGCGAGGTAGTAGTATTGTTCAAATCATACGCGAATGTATAGTACTGAAAATACTTGTGCAAGAATAAGCTGACAATATTAGAGACTGAAAAAGTCCTGCTCGCAATCTTTTTGTCCATCTCCCTATTGTTGGTTGATTGCACGCAAAATAATGCATTTAATTTGGCTAACGGAATAGACAAGTGGCTGCAATAAACTTGTCTAATTCAAATTTTCTTTACCTGGAACTTACCTGTACTTTACCTGTATTTGTTTTCAAATTCTCTGTTCTGATATATATTTCTTCATTATTTTAAACATATACCACCAAGAGCATTGTCTTTAATTGAAGTGCGTCATCTGAAGAGTGTTTTTTTCTAAGCAACTATGCATGGGGTCAGCCTTAGAAGTCATCATGTCTAGTTTAATCAAGTGATGGAGTTAATTGCTGACCAATGACTATTGTGAAGATTAAGTCCCACGGTTTGCAACCACCACAAGACTCTCGTCAAGGCAGGTGTTATGTTGCTGAATGAATGAATTGTTAGCTGTTTTGTGCAGAAGAAATTATAGATATTTTCTGTATTGATATACAGCATACAATGCTACTCATGTATATAGTTCAGATGTCTGTAGTCACGCCATTGTCAAGATGAGAACATTGTATGGTTCAGGGTCAAAGAACTGTGCTTCTTGTGTAACATACTATACATCTGTTATACAACCATGCACACACATATTTTTTTCTGTGTTACCAGTGACTTTTATATAATATTACACTCCCGGTAACTCGGTATATATGTTACAGTATGAAATTTTCAGGAATTATGTATAATTACTAAAATTTAAGCAGGAATTATGTAAAATAACTGAAGCGTTATCAAGAAATCCTTTTGAAACTTGTTTGTAATAGTAATAGTTAAACAAAAGTAAACTTACGCCAAAATTTTTTTCTGTCTTAGAACACTTTGACAGTGTCGATTTCGTGGGTAGTAGTAACGAATTTTTCGCTCGTTTTTGGTTTTAGTAGTTTACCATATTTATATGTGTAACTAGAAGAGAAATAACTAATCCGCATATGACACAAGGGTGGTATTCCTGGTTTTGGAGCCTCTAACTATAAATTAAACAGCGGTGGTCATCTAACGAACTCATAATTTAAACCTTTTTGAATTGGACAAAGTTCCTATTTGTTATATAAAGCATCGTCCCATGGTGTCCTCAGCGTTAGGACCATCCAAAAAGCTGCTCCTCCCGCTCCCGACACAAAGATGTAACAATTTGATTCTTGAAGACCGTCGCAAGTAAACTCAAAAATGGCAATGGCAAATGGCAATGTTCATTTGGGTTGTGGTTGGGACATAATTATATATATATGTTTCATCTTCCCCATCTCTGTTGTACCTGACATCCCACATTTTTATACTATATTGTACTATGTGGTAAATCAGCCTATATAGTTCTTTGTTATGTTTATAATGCGAGTAAATGAAAAGTGATGTTATAATTTTATTATATGAAATGTATCATGCCCTCGCGGGCCCAATCGTATGGAATATAAAAGTTTTACTTCTGAACAAGATCGCCAGCCACACCTTCTGTCTCATCTGGTGTGGCTGGCGATCTTAAATACTCACCGTACACAAGCCTCTTGTGCGTCAACCGATTTTAAGTAAGTAGGAAAACACTTATAGATTTTTATTCATTTTTAATTACTAAAACCAGAAACGAGCGGAAATTCGATCCTTAATAATTCAAGAAACGAATTGAATTAGGAAGGAATTTTCATTTAACTAACATATTTTTACACTAGAATGTGGTATTTTTGAAACACAATGTATTTCTTAAAAGTATGTTGTCGATAGATTTCCCCCCTCACCAAATGAGTGGAAAATGAATTAAAATTCACGTTTCCACGAAACGTGTAGAAGTCGCCTCCCGTTTCATGATATGTCTTTTGAGAGACATATCGTCAATTGAACTGCTTATTATCAATGAAGTCAGCGTAAAGAACCTGGGTATACAATTTCATCGAAATCAAACAGCTTTGAATTTTTTGACCGCGTTGGCGGCCATTTTTAAAATGGCAGCTGATACGTAGCTCAAATTGCTGATTGAGTCGCAGATTCTTAATCGGGACGACTTAAAGAACCTAGATATAAATTTTCATCAAAATCGGACGAATTTCAATTTTCGACCGCGCTGGCGGCCATTTTGACGAGACGCACGCAATTTTTTTCCGGGATTTTGTTTTGACCATGGAGCTTAAGGTAAGGGTGCACCAAACAGTTACATTAAGGCACACTGTGTCGCACACCAAGTTACCCCCGTCAAATTTTGTAAAACTTAGAATTAAAAGTTGAAATTTGATGGATATATTGTTTAAATGTAGATAAGCATTTATACATAGACAGATGTAATATATAGTGTGGTAAACTGGTGTAATTTAAATGAAAAATGGTAACCGGAACGTTTCAGTCCCCTGCTGTATTAGGTTCTCTCCTCAGCAGATGACTGATTTTCAAAATATCTTATTTCGCACGAACTTTTGGGACTAAAATTGTGAGAGAATGAATCGAAAAAGGTCTTATTATTTTTTACCTTTTTCCACCTACTCCATGCATGCTTTCATCCTCTGGTAGTGTCAAAGTGCTTAATATTTTATAAAACATAGTATTTGGGTGTTAGTTTTGGAAAGGCACCCCTGACTTGTACTAGAACTCAGCAATATTTTTTTCAATATGTTACCATAGCTACTGGATTTTATAAGAATAATCACTAAATTACTTATAAATGACTTGCACCTCCACACACCAAGGATTTAAAAAATATGCACTTTTTATGACAAAACACTAGAAATTTCTGTGTGGACTGCCTCATAACAGTTTAAAAGGGCCAAATTTTCAGAAATGACCTAACTGTATTGTACTGCCTAATATGTTTACCAAGGTTGGTCAAATTCTGATAAGCAATTTTTGAGATATTTGATGTTCCAATATCCGGTGTAAAAAATAGGTACTTTAGTCCGGCATCCATTTTGAAAAAATGGCGGCAGCGGAAAATTTTTTTTCGAAGTTCTGCATCCTTCAAAGAGTAGTTCTAACTTCTTGAAAAGTTCCATCTCAATCGGACCAGCCACTTTTGAGAGAGTAATCAAGGTAACCAAGGTTATAGCGGTAATCAAAAGAATGTAATCCAGGGACAAAGACCAGACATGGAAATTAGACATACACAACAAAGAACATACAGTAACTAAAATCATACATACAAAGTAACAAAAGCAAATGAGCAACTCGGACTCCACTAAAAACTGGGAGCATGGACCAGGTGCACCGTTAGGGTAAGCGTACTCTGCTTTTCTAGAAACACCCGCCGAGTTGTTCATAAAAAGTCAAGTCCTGGGTAGACGAAGTGGAAAGGAAAACTATGACACGTTGAACAAATCAGTTTTCATGGTGCAGATGGATACACCGTAACGATCCACGAGTTCATGATGTCGGTCATAAAACTTTTGTAGTGATGACTTCAATCTTGTAGCAACATAACCCTGCTCCAGAAGCCTATTTGTTAGAATTCCAGCGCGATACAAAAAGTCTGCGTAGTCTCAGCAAGCTCTAGCATAACGTATGAGTTGTGATATGAACACTCCGTACGCAGGTGCTGAAGGGATGTTGCCACAGATGAAAGGAAAGTTGACAATTTTGAATGATAAGTCATCACGTTTGTCGTAAGTTAGACAATAGTTTTTCTTAACCATCGATTTCTAAGTGTAGCCTGTAGGTCAAGATATGAGACTGACTTCACAGAGAAGAAGGGCGGACACTTTCAACAATTTTTATAAAATAATAATAAGAAGAAGAAGAATGAGAAACACACTAAAAACAATAACTCACCGCCACTTCGTGGTCGGCGACGTAATTATATTGCTGATTTTGTGGCGTCTTCGAAATGGGACGAAAATGAAATCGCCATAAAATGTCCTGGCATTACACTCCCCGGCGGTCAAATAACCTTTTCCATGACGAAATCTTACCGTAAGAAAATATGCCCATCAAGACACTTTTAAGGTAAAAAAAACCTAGAATTGAACCACCCAAACACAACTCCTGGTTTGATAAATCCCTAGGACATTTAATTAAACCACTCCTATAATTTCGTATCATATTTTTAGGTTACAGACCACCAATTCAACCAATGTAATGAGCATTTGGAACGTAGGCAAAAATAGTCCTACGCAGAAATTACCCCTGTTCCTCATAGTGCTGTGAAAAAAGGTTCTCATCTTATTTAAAAAATTTAAACAGTTTCTGAAAGGAAAAACATTTCTGTACATTTTATAGGTGCATTTTGCTTCTTGTGATGTGAAGCCTAATCTCCATAATGATTTCTAAATATACCCCTATCTTGTGAAAACACTGGGATTTCCCATGCTATTTATAGACCCTTCACTTCCGGTGACCAGTACTGCACTGCAAGTCTGCTAACCCCGCATGCCATTCTGAGGATTGTGAGCTGACATATGTAGAATCATGCTGATATATAGTCCTCTGCAGGTTAAAGTTAAGGTAAAGTCCAGAGAAGCCATTGAATATTGTGAAATTAGCATAGAAGCCTATGGAAAGTGGAATTAGTGGTTTTTAGCCTTAAGTTCAAGCCATGGCAAAATGAAAAGTTTCTTGAAATAGCTTTAAACTACTTGAAGATCTTGTTAACTTTGCCATGAGAAGAAATAGTCAAATAGGTGTGGTTTTGTGAATATCCAAAGGTGAAGTGCAAATTTAATGATTGATAATGTTAGAGTTTTAGTTACCAAAGGTGTATGCTTTTTTTTAATGCCTTGTCTAGCCGGGCGTAGTTCCCGGATTTTAGCGTGCTAGCACACGACGTTAGTACGCAGTTTTACTAAAGCCACATGAGACCGTTCCAGCTCATGCCTTTTGTGAATGGGTTGACCAATTATTTTTTTAAATAAGTTTGGAAACTGGATTGTTTATCATTGGTTAGATTGGTTAACTTTTAGAATTTAACAAGTATAAATGTAAATCCAAAGTTTAGCCAAAGAAACAAATAAAAAATGTATTTATAAGCCAAAGTAGTAAGATAAAAGATAGTGAAATAAGGAAAATAGAATAAAAAATAAAATAATTTTTTCTATTTTGGAGTTTAGCTTTATGACTATGTATAAACCAGAGTTTTTTAAAGAAGAACACACACGACATTATACTACACACGGCTGGAGCTATTGGCGTGGTAGATATGTTTCATAAGCATATGTGTACATGATTAACAAAAGTAAAAAAAAAATAAATAAATAAATAAATAATAGTAAAGAATAAATAAATAAAATGAGAGACTATGTGTATAAATATATTGCATTGTGAAACCCCATATCAGGTGATTAATTTTATTTTAATTCAATTGTATATTATTGTTTTTTTTATTGAAAAATGAAAGAGGATATTATTTAAGATAAATGGTACTGTATGAATATGTTGGTTATTGTTTTATTATGTTAGATATTGACCCCAAATATTTATAAGTGTGTCGCACGACCACCTGAAACTGCTCGGCTGAAATCAGTGCAACTACACTTGATATATAGGGTGTGGATTATCCAACTTGATATGAAAAGAAAAAAATATATATAGGGCTTTAAGTTATTTAAGGACAATTACCGTAATTTAAACCAAAGTGTGATATATTTTATCATGATAACCAATGACTGAAATAAATTGCACTAATGCTGACCAGACTTGTTGCTGAACTTATTTTGGTGGGTTAAGAAGGTTTAGTTCCAAAAGAGTGTGGAGATCCAATTTGTGGATATTTTTTTTAAGTTCCAAACGTGCTTGATGGTGTTCTAAACAATCTATAAGGACGTGCTTAATGTCCTCTGTAACTCCACATTTTTTGCATAAAGACGATATATCTTTAACATATTTTCCTATTTGACCTGATAGCATGGTTGTGCCCAGTCTGAGTCTAGTAATTGTTTTTTGCAGGATGCCTTTTACCACTGTAAAATGCTGGTTTTGCATTAACATTAGGTTTTAGCTGTTTGCACCAAATGTGATTCGAATTTTGCCAGCTTGGAACATTTTGGAAATAGTAGGAATAAATTCTTTTGAACTTAACCCAGTTTTGACACCAATAGTAGGGTTTGATAGAGCTTGTTTTGCCAATCTGTCGCTTATTTCGTTACCCGTAATATTGATATGTGCCGGAATCCATTCGATAATTACACTTATGTTTTTCTGTTTTAGAACTCTTGTGTATAGTTGAATAGAATTTAACAAGTCTGGTCTGCTAGATTTATTATTTTTAATAGATTGAAGAGAACTAAAAGAATCCATGAGGATGACAATGTTTTTGTCTTGACAATTTTGATCAATTATCCATTTTAACGCAAGCGATATTGCAGTCATTTCTGTTGAATAAACAGAAATATTATCAGTCAACCGAGTAGATAATGATACTCTTTTACCAGGGATAAAGAATGCATTTGATGTTTTACCAGAAGAAGGATCCTTGGAGCCATCTGTATATATTGTTAAAAAGTTTCTATATTTTTCATCTATAATTTGCATAACAGCTGATTTAATCAAATGTGGATTGTCTTTTTTGTCCACCTGTTTTTTAATACACTCGGATGTGTTAGCCGTACCAATTATCCAGGGGGCATGTTTTGGTTGTTTGTTTTGAACGCTATCTATTGTGTCTAAATCATTCTCTGAGAGAAATTGACGTACTCTGAAACCATATGAGCAGTCATTTTTTTTCCACTTATGTGAATATCTTTTAGTATATTCTGAGCATTGTTCGGTTATCTTATTGGCTGGATTTGATGAATTTTGTTTACATCTAGCATAATATTTAAGACTCAGTTGATCTCGTCTGAGCTGTAAAGGGAGTTCACCTGCTTCTGCTAGAACTTTTTCTAAATGTGTTGATTTGATTGCCCCTAGAACAATTTTAAGTCCACTAGATTGAATGCAGTCTAGTTTTTCTTTAACATTTGGAAGGGCAGAATTAAATGCTTAACACCTGTAGTCTAAAATTGACCTTAATAGGGACTGGTAAAGCAATAGTAAGGACTCTGTTCCCATGCCAAAATTATTTGCTTTAACATATATCAGTAAGTTCAAAATTGGTTTTGATCATTCTTCTAAATATTGCACATGCTTATTCCATCCAAGACGTTTGTCAGAAATGAGACCTATAAATTTGACGTGTTTGAAATGAGATTGGTTTATTATCTAAAAATAAGCTGACAGAGGTCTCATTTTTATTTTTTTATCGCCAAAAATAATTCCCACTGTTTTGCTTTGGGATATTAAAGCCCAATTTTTTTTTACCACTTATTAATGCTGTTAAGGGTTAGCCGCATTTTTCGAGTAAGAGCTTTAAGATCATAACCCCTTAACCACATGGTACTGTCATCTGCAAATTGTGATGAAGTGGTGTTTTGAGATTGGGAAACCAAGTCATCTATCATGATATTAAAAAGTGTAGGGCTTATAACGCTACCTTGAGGAATACCATTATCTAACTCAAATTGATCTGATTCTTCTTGATTAACTTTTACTTTAATTTTTCTATCTTGGAGAAAATCAGCTATGAAGTTAAACATATGCCCATTGATGCCATATGATTTGCATTTATGTAACAATCCTGGTTTCCAAACTAGGTCAAATGCCTTTTCAATGTCTAGGAAAACTGCTAAAAGATGTTGTTTTTTAACTTTAGCCATTTTGATATCACCCTTAAGCATTAACAAATGGTCAAGAGTAGACTGACCCTACCTAAAGCCGCTTTGCATGTCTTTAATTATATTTTTCTCTTCGAGAAGAAGTTTGAGTCGTTCATTAACCATACCTTCCATAAGTTTACAAAGATTAGAGGTTAAAGAAGTAGGACGGTATGATTTTGGATCAGATTTATTTTTGTTAGGCTTAGGAATAGGAATAATATTGGCTTGCTTCCATGAATCTGGTAATTTACCACTTTTCCAAATTTTATTTATGAAATCTAAAAGCAATTTTAGCATATTTTCGGGCATATGTTTAAATGTTTCATATGATATTCTGTCGTCACCTGGTGCTGACGGTTTTTTTATTTCTAATTATTTAACATATCTCCTCTATTGTAAAGGGTAGATTGTATTTTGATTGATTGTTAGCATGACAATTATCCTTATGAATTGGATTTGAAGCTTCAAAATTGTTCTTGTGAACTTTGCATTCTGGATCAAGGTTTTGGTCACTTGATGTGATAGCAAATGTGCGAGCCAAAAGATTTGCTTTGTCCTTATTGGAAACTGCTTGAAAGTTATCAACAGAAAGTGTAGGAATATTGCTATCCCTGTTACCTTTTAGGCCCTTAACCACATTCCATACTTGTTTTACGTTGGACTTGTGGTTCAATTTGGAACGAAAGTTTGCCAATAGTCTTTTCTAGCATTTTCTATAGTTTTTTTAAATGACTTAAGTTCTTTTTTTATATTCTTGGTGATCATTTTCAGATTTTGACTTAATGAAAATACGTTCTTTATTACGTTTTTCTTTTTTAGCGTCAGTGCATTGTTGAGTCCATCACGGACAGTTTACCCTTTCATGAACAGTGCCGTTAGTTATTTTAGTAGCAACTCTGTTTTTAATAACAGGTTGATGATATACCAGAATTGTCTATTTCAAGTAACTGTGTAATTAACTGTTGGCAGTGATCAGATGTTGTTTTTTTTGTGCTATCTTTTGTAATAAGCTTTCTGCCTTTTAATGTTTTTCTGCCTGCCTGTGGTGTAGTTTTTATATGGGACTTACATGGTGAAATAAAGTGTGGTGTTTGAAAAAAATTTAACCATACTTTGTACGGAACCGCTACTGGTGTTAAGGTCACTGTGACAGTCATTGATGTCATCAAGTTGTGATTAAGTTTGATTAATTACCTGTGACTGTTCGCTTTGGAGTAATGAAATGACAGGTGTTATTTTTACAGCCTGGACATAAGATTGGTTTTTATTGTCATTAATTACCACTATTTCCGGTGAGATAGGAAGTAGTATTCCTGTGGTGTCACCTGTGGTGGGTTTTATGGCTTCGGTGTTGTTTTAAGTTGACTTTTAGATTTAGCCTTTTTGACTGCTTGGTCAAAATTTAAATAATCAACATACATGTATTGTAAACCCAGTTTATGGTGTTGATAAACTTGGCATTTTTTTATCTATGGCTTGATGGTTGCCATTACAGTTGTTGCATTTTATTATTTGACTAGTGCATTTAGATGTTGTCATCTGGAGAAATATTATGTGCTCCATATATAGGAGAGTTCACCAATCTCATTAGTGATGTCATATTCACTAATTTGCATATCATTAAGTGTCAAATTGGTTGGCAAATAAACAACTCAATAAACAATTGACAATTTCATGAATAGAATCCCAATTTTCAAACCTTTATAACTTTTTTATTTTATATCCAATTTTGGCTCTGTAAAATGTTTCATTTAGATAAAATAATTCATATTTTGTATCTGAATTTATAATCTTTTATTTCAAAAATACATTTGAAGTGATATTTATATGTAAACCTCTAATTTTGTATAAAATTATAATTAAAATCTTATGTACATATAGTCTAATTACTGAATATTTATTTAAAAATTCCATGGATAAAAAGAATTTCATTTGCAATGTTGGGAACCAAAATAATTTTTCAATTATCTTTAAAAATGAAAAAGTTATGATGATTTAAAGTTGATGCCCCATGCCACTCAATGGATTTTTTGCCAACCAAAACCAAATCACAGGTAAGTGATGACATCACGAAGAACTCTCCTATACTACATATTTTGCACTTGGTGCTAATTTTTGACAAATGCTTATTGATGTAATTTTATTTAACTTCATGATTTCTTAATTGTAAGGGTACTTTGTAGCTAGTCGCAGGAACATTGTAAAAAAGTTTAATCACAATATTCAGTTGCAATAACAAATTTTGTTATGAAACAAGCTTGTTTTGTGAAGTTGTATAAGTCTGCTGACATGACAACCATGGATGAATGCATTTTAACATTTGAGTTATGTTTTGTAGTATCATAATCCATCTCTAACTTTGCCATTTTGAGATTGTCTTGAAGCTGTACTCACCACTAAATGAGATGTTCATTCTAGACCTGTGACCTTGGCCGGGTTTAAAATTCCTTACCATTTTGTAAAATTTTATGAAGTATTAACAAACCAAAAAATAGCCAAAGTGAAAATATCTTCTCTGAAGTAATTGCACAGAAGGAGAGAACTAATCATTTTTTTTTTACTTTTGAATTTTGTTCCTTTTTTACAGAATGTTAGTGAATAATGAACAGACAATACAAAAGGTTAGTACAACCAAGATCTAGATTGTTTATACAGGGCTGGATCCAGACAAAAAGAGGGGTGCCAGCGGAGGTTCCTGAAAAAATGGGAGGTGCTAGGATATTATTTGCCATTTTTTGTCAATTTTACACATGAAAATGACATATTTTCCAATAAAAATGGGGGTGCCAACCCCTTGCACCCCCTCTGGATCTGCCAGTCCACTGTTTATAAAAGGGAAACATGATAGGTTCACCCCCTGCTTGTACAAGAAGTTAATGTCCTGCAGCTACTAAAATAGCTTATGAATTTATTTTAGTAGCTGCAGGACATTTCTGTACAAGCAGGGTATACCTGCAATGTAGCATAGCAATAACATTATAATAATGTATGCCCAATCTAAAAATAGCCTCTTTCAAATTTGAATTCAATGGAGTCCAGATAATTACATGACGAAATTTGGACATGCCAATATACCATTCACTCATCGACTACGACGAGTGGAGGTATAATTCATAAAAAAACAAGATTTTGAATACAATTGCAACTACTGCTTGCTTCACTGTATTTGATTAAATTACTGAAGGTCATCTTCAGCCAAATTTGACTTAACAAACTTATTAAAACAAACTTTTTTGATAAGTGATTTACTTTTGGTTAATTGAATAGGAAGAAAAAACTGAAGATCTGTTGCTGTGAAACAGTCCCTTTACATATGTTAGAGGAAGAGTTAGGTGTGAAATGAAATAGCCGCCAATTTGAATTGATATCTTAAAATGGATGAAACTTGTAACCAGGAAAATAAATAGGTTTACAGTAAATAGAAAGTCAATTATATATCTTAATACAATTTTTTTTAATTGTTCAAATGAAACAAGTATCCAAGTAATGGGATCAGTACAAAAGTCCCCCGGACGAAAGCCACCCAGACAAAAGCCCCTGGACATAAGCCCCTTGGATAAAAGCCCCCCTATGACAAAAACCCCCATGAGAAATTATTTTATCATTTATGAATAATATTTCTATTAATACTGAAAGTGTAAAATTTGAAATTTGATTTCTTTACAACTTATACTACGTGGACTGATATAAATAAAAATGAATAAATACTGGAATTGTAAAATTCAAACATTTATTTCATTTGGAAATTTTAAAGTTTAGATGAATGGTGTAATCAATTAGTTATAATGTATTTTGATCTTCCAACTTTTCATAATGTTCATAACTATGATAACAACTTTCAATTACATGTAGTTTGAAATTGAAGTCAATCAGGAAGTATTTAATTGAAACCATTTAATTTTTTGTTTCCATTTCTAAACAGTATTAAAAAAAGTACAGAAACAAAAAGAAAGACAAACAAAAAAATGCAATACAAATATGAAAGGAACAAACAACAAAAGAAAAAAATAAAATATTCACCAAAAAAAAGAAAAATATATATTAACATTTAGCTTATTATGAGATGGGGGGCTTTTATCCAGGGGGCTTATGTCCTAGACCCCCAAGTAATAAAAATGTTCTGAAATATCATCAAGTAATTCATGGAATTATAGAAAATCAGACGGATATGATGAGAATGGATATGGTGAATATGTAAAACCCATATGTAACTTATACAATTACAACCCTCAGAGGAGGTGAGGGCATTAGTCTGAGGGGAATAACCTTCGTGAGGTTGACAATTTTGGGTATCCACTGAATTAGAGTGCCGTAATTGTTTTATTATACAGAAGAAACAAAGGACTGACAAAAAATGCATGGTTTCAAATGTGCTAGGCCTTCCACAATTTGAAATGATGGGTTATTAACCAGTGAATAATAGGGTTATTCAATGATGGCATGAACTTTGGGGGTTATTCAACCTTTTTTTTGCGATTAAAACAAAAAATATCCAAACTAATCTATGTTACGTGGTTATATTTCATTCAATAGAATTAATCCTTTGTTATGTAAGGTTAAGTAATATATGAGATATTTATTCATTAAACTGAATGTTGAGAAATCAATACAGAAAACATCATATTCATGCAAATTGTTCTATACAGTTTGTTTAACTCTTGTAAAACTGTTTAATTTAAATGTATTTTCATCAAGCTTCATTGGAAGGGGTTCACTTAGTAAGATCACTTTAAGGACCTAGTTCTGTCATTATAAAAAAATAAAATTAACTTTTCTTGTTTCAGTTAGCTGAAAGTAAACCAATAAAAAGAGCTGCACAATTAACAGTCTATCTCAGTCATAAATCTAAAGAAATAGGTAGGTTATTTGAGAATTATGTCAATTTTGGAGAACTGGGCTAGAGCTAAAAATGTTTTTGATAGAGGGAAGTTCATCTATTTCAAAGAAAATCAGGCTTAATTTTACAAATCATTGTACATTTTACATTACCAACAGTAAATACAGTAAATTATTTTATTTTTCAAAAACATTTTTCATTGAGTAAATGGATAAATAATCTAGACTTCAAGAGTACTTTAACAAAATTGCCATAAAATGTTTAGGATAGGCATAAATAACTAGGGTAGGTAGGGTAGCAGGAAACATATATTTTATTTTGTTTGGCCTAAGACAGGTTTGACTAATATCTTGTGTAATAATTTGATTTTATAATTCTCAACAGGAATGGACAACTTTGAAAAAATGGGTGAAAAAATGACTGAATTCAAAGATGGATTTGAACAAGCCGGGAAGAAACATAACAAAAAATGAAACATTAAACAATCATACTTTGAAGCAGATATACATGAATGAGGTTTTATGTGATCAATAACAATCCTATTTATAAATGTTCAGATAGCTCTCTTAGATGTGATACTAACATTACTCAGGGATTTTAGATTGTTGTGAGATCCCTTCAGTATTTCAAAATTCAGAAAAATCTGAACAATTATTGTCTTATTTCATGTTATAGTGTTTTAATTCATTGGTATTAATCTTCGTGATTTTATGAAATGCATCTGTTTGTGGTTCTCTTAAGTCCTAGATGTCATTTAGCTAAATATATGTTTTCAGTGTAGATAATATGATTTTGTTATTAAGATTTGAATGACCCAAAACAGCAAAAAATAATGACCTTAATAGTTTTTATTATACCCCCTGCTGGAAGGCAGTAGGTACATTTTGTATAATGGTCTTCATCTGTTCATCCATCCCCAACTCCTCTGAAACTGCTGAATGGAATTTGATGAAACTTTCACAAATTTTTTTATCACATGATGCCATTGTGCACCCTGTATTTTTTTCAGAATGCCTTTATTCACTTTTCTTATACAGTATGATTGCTGGGGAGGGGGGTGGGGGTAGCAGGTTTATCATCAACTGAGCTTTGCTCAGTTTTTAATTTAAAAAAAAAATCAGTTGTTCACAGCACTATGTTAGTAAGACCCATCACAAAGAGCCAATGAGCATAATTTAATTAGTTAAAGTGGCCTTATGAATATTTCTGATAGGAAATTACATTTGAAAGTTGTTGATACCATGTTTTTGAAAATACTTCATTGATTAGAATGTGCTGTCTTGTTGGAAAGTTGTTATTGTAACTTATTGAGTCATGTCAGTTACTGTCAATAAATATTTTCATTTTTCGTTTGTTTTGTTTTTTTTTAAATCTAATTCAAGTTCAGTTGTTGATACAAGTTTTTAAAAGTAACATATTTCTTGTCTATTAATTTAATCATGCTGACAGTGCATGATCTAGTTTTGATGATTTTTCTCTTTAGATTTTGACACAGTATCATACATTAATTAAATTGTAAGGAATGAACACTATCATATGTTAATTAAATTGAAAGGAATGATTTTTTTTCTGTCTATTTGAAATAACCTCAATGTCGGTGTTACACACTTGAAAATACACAGCATAAATTTAGTATGCACCACTTGTTTGAGGTTACATCTTTATATTTTAATATTTGTGAAATTCTGAATAGTTCAGCATTATCGAGCTACATTGTCTATTTGGTATAACCTAACTTGCTATTTTCGCCACACTCCTTAGCCACTACGATAGGGTAGATCAAAATAAATTTCAAATTGTGCAATAGGTACTGATCTGTGTTCAAAAATGTTGATTTCATATTATAAAAACGATATATATTGATTTTGGTCTTGTTTTCTTGTGTTTTTTAATTGAAATACATGAATTGTTTTCAATCAGTCAATTGTTGGCTAGATTATGAGATATAACTGACAGTCGTTTATATCCCATAATCTAACCAGAAATTGAAAACCATCCTTAAATGGATAATTATAGTCTTTCCTTAATAACATTTGTCTATGGACAAGACCGATGTTGGTATATATTTCCATCTTTCCCTCCTTGTACATGTACAATAACTAAAGAAGGCTTTTTTGGTTCTCCCTCATTTGAATTTTAGAAAGATCAGTGCCATCCTATCAAATGGATATTTCTGTGGGTGGTTATTTTCACCTTTTTTTCTTAGTATGAGACATGTTTTGGGAAGGAAAAGTTGATCTTGTCCATTGCTAAATAGCGAAACTGGTTCAGTGTGAAAGATACTACATGTACTACATGTGGAATACATGTTATTTTCAGTATTCTTGAAACTTGAAATGTACATACTCCTTCCTTACTTTGTCTCCAGCTCACAGATTTCAGAGGAAAGGGGAGGTAACCATATTTTTGCTTTCCATAAGATTTTCAAGTTTCAGTTGGTTTATGGTGTAGAAGTTCTGAAAATTTGTAGCCCAAATTTCAAAATAATGACAGGAGGTGTGACACTATAGTTTATAGAAAAAAAATCTCAGTGCAAGCTATAAATTTAACTTTGACCTACTAATCACTCAATGTATGATTTAACAACTCTCTACTTTCGGTTTTGATGACCTTATCAGATTTTGCAGGTTTTTTCATTTGAATAATTAATGCTTTTATGATAATGGAAGCTGAAATCTAAATGGCTGATAAAAAGTGTCATCTGAACAGAAAGTAGAATAGAGTATTGTACACTGTCTAAATACAAGTGACTGAATGAAACAATTTGTAGGTCTAAAATTAAATTGAAATCATTAGAAACATGACCTTTTTTCTACTTTCTGGCTCTCTCATATTTTTGTAAGCTGTCAGTAAATAACCTTTCTGTTTTCTTGGTACTGTAATCAGTCACATATTTTGGGTTTCATCACTGCCCTTAAATAATTAGTGAACATAATTTCCTTTTCTAGGAATAACAGACTGCTACTAAAAGATTTATTTATTTGAGATTTTATAATAACACCAATAACACAACAAGTAAGCACAAACATAACGCCATTAAATAAAAATTATGCAATGATATGATTCATAGTGTCACTAAGGTACGATGACATCAAGGCAAAAAAATAATAGTCTTGGTTCCTGCTACTAGCAAGAAAGGCAGGTGGGGAAATTACTAAATTTTTCAAAAACATTTTACATTGAGTTACTGGGAAATAATCTATACTTTTACAGTGCTTGAGCCAAAATGGCCACAAAATGTTTAGGGTAAGGTAGCAGGAAACAGACATATATTTATTTCTGGCCTTACCGTCTATGGTGAAGGTAAAGTGGTTAGTCCTGATATGAAGTTTTTTAGTTTGTATACTGGTACATTATATCTGTTGACTTAGTCACATTCAGAAAGGTATAATTCTCAGATATTATTTCATAAAGCCAACAAAAATAAACAGCTGCGCTAAGGGTGCAAGATACGCTCGTCCGTAAGAATAGCTGATGGTATAAATTTTAGAAAACAATAACCTGATTTCTGATTACCAAAAAATTAGTCTGTATATATAGTGAGCAAAGTTTTTTCTTCAGTTATTCAAAAAGTATGAATGATCTTACAAGTGTTTGACATGATGAAAGTATAAAATAGCATTTAAAAGGGATTCTTTTTTTTTAACTAGATAAAACTATAATAAACTACAGAATTGAAAACTGGACAAATAATTCATTATGTAATAATATTATTATGAGGTAAGACCAACAGTTAATAGTACAATTCCTTCTACTTCTACTGTAAGGAAGTCCATATTGCCTTGTGGTCAGATTAATAAGTTTCTAGGGTACCACTCTGATAATTGTCATTATTCATAAAAATCAAATCTATTGTAGAATTGAAGTTGTTTGTTGGTCCCAATATAATACAGCTTTTTAAAACTGTAAGTAAGCAGCAATCTAATGTCGTGGTAATTACATCAGATTTGACAACAATATAGATTTTTAAGTGAATAAAGTTCCGTAACTCTGGAATGACAAATAAATAATTCTTCAAAATCGAAAGGGAGCATTCTTCCATGAATATTAATATTGTGCTAAAATTTCATTTGAATCTGTAAAAGCGAATTTGAGTGATAGACGGAAGGACCAATGGACGGACAGACGGACAATGGTATACCATTATACAACCATAATCTAGCATGTCTATAAAACTGTATGCAAAATTTCAAGAATAGTACAGCTGAGTTATTACATCAGATCTGACAATAATATAAATGTTTAAGTAAATAAAGTTCCGTAACTCTGGAACGACAAATAAAAAAATCTTCAAAATCGAAAGGAAGCTTTCTTCTGTTAATATTAAAATTGTGCTAAAATTTCATTTGAATCTGTATAAGCGAAATTGAGTTATCGGGCGACGTGTGGACGGACGGACGGACAACGGTATACCATAATATGTCCCGTCTATATAGACGGGCGTATAAACAGCTGTTCTTGGCAAAACCAATATATAACAGTGAAAGATTTTTTTTAACTTGAATAATATCACATATGAAATCTAAATAAGTAACCTTTCATATGTAGTTAAACAATGTCATTTCTTTTCTACATAGGTGAAAAGAGTCCACATTTATTTTCAGTTAAATTCTGTGTAATTCAATTCATAACAAGAAGATATCTATCAATGATTTACTACACTAATTAATCTTCTATGGCATAGTCTGAGAGGTCATCAAAGGAAAATGGCTGAAACTTCTCTCCTTCTCCCTTGTAAAACTTAGATTGGAACTCAACCCTGTAAAGATATTTGAAAGATAACTTAGAATGTTTATAATTTTTTTTAATTATCATTGTACATAATACTCTCATCAAAAGGAAAGTTGACTTATCTGGAAACAAAGACATTGTACAAACTATAAGTGTATACCAAATATATATTTATATGTATTGATTATGGGATGTTAACCTTTCTCTTTGATAATAGGAGTTATGGTCAGAAAGTCAGAAAATCCAATATAACATTTGTAACGTGCAAAGTTGCTAAGAAAATAATAACGTAATCATAATATAATCTTTAATACTATATATACTTTCTACCTCAGAATAATATGCAAGCAAATAGTTATTAGCAAACAAGAAGTTCCACACTTGGTAATGATGGGACAAAATAAACTTTTATTAATACATACCGAATAAGTTTTGAAGTTGAAAGAAAAAAAAATCACAGATAGCCTGATTGTTCAGTCAAGTTGTTCAAAATCCGCATTATTCTGTTCATTAGCAACAGTACATTGGAATTTTTTAAAAAGGCAGTAGCCTAAGATAGAAAATATCAGACAGTATGAACTAGAATTTGCCCCCTAACAGGACTAATACCAACCACAGGATGTGGAACCCTGTACATTTGGGGACCAATGTGGACACAATTTTTATGGGAGATGGATAAAAAAGAGAAAAATTTTTATAAATAAAAATTGTTGATAATATGCACACCTCCATATGTTAATGTAACAGTCCATTGAGTTTCATTACAATCCTGCAGGTCATTGAGGAGGAGATTCAGACAACGCATCAGATTAAGATTTGCTGAAAAATGCCTCAGTCCAACAGTGACATTTCTACAATTTTTGCCCAAACATAAATTCCTGACAAAATGACCTCCTTCCTACAGTAATCTAATACATGACTGAGTTTCATTACAATCCTGCAGGTCATCAAAGAAGAATTTCAGACAACGCATCAGATTAAGATTTGCTGAAAAATGCCTCAGTCCAACAATGACATTTCTACTTGCCTAAACATAAATTCCTGACAATATGCACACCTCCATATGGTAATTTAACACTCAATCAAGTTTCATAACAATCCTGCAAGTTGTTGGGAAGAGTTGCTTACAACACCTGAGACCAAATTTTGCTGAAAAAAGTCCATCAGTCATCATTTCTAAAATGTTTGCCCGAATATCAATTCCTGACAGTATTCACATCTCAATGTGGTAATATTACATCCCAAGAAGTTTTATAATAATGCTTCAAACTGCTTAGAAAGTAGTTCGAATATACAGAATGAAACCTATAACACCCCCAAACTTTGTTGCCTGATTTATAACAATGGAAAGACAATGAAGTTGCCTATAATTTGTTACTCTCACCAGTGTAACCTAATGGTATGTAGGAAAGCAGACATCCCTTCCATCATCACCAGTACCACCACTGTAGCACCTGCCCAGAATGCAAATATTGGTACAATCAGGATAACACCTAGTGGAAATGAGGCATGGAGGCCAATGTGCATTACCATGGTCCATAGAACTTCAGACAGCTCTGTAATGTACACAAAACAACTCAATTCCACTATTAATCATGTCACATGTTATGCTTTTATACTTCGATTTCTAATGGTAAAAGTCTGTCATGTAGGCCAGACAGAACATATTCATAACTGCTATGGCTTCACGTAAACTACATGTATTTGGATTTAATATTGATAAAACTGTAAATAAGATTCTCAGACTTGCATACCATAGACTTTCTTCAAAATTTAATAAATTTAAATGTGACTGCCATTTAATGCAAGGTTTAGAAAACAAAAAAGAGGAGAAACAATGACAATAACCTTCTTTTGTTTAAGGCTTTTGGTTAAATGTTAGCTTTGGTTAATTTTAAAGTTCAAAAGAAATTATTTTCTTCTAATAGACATACGTGCATGAGCCAAACTGAGAGCCCAGAGTCGTAGGTATGAAGCAGTGTGAGAGATACATCCTAGACAATACTCTATGGTATGGATAGACTGATGGATGAAACATTCTGCAAAGTCAAACTCCTGTAAAGATACATAAATACAGTACAACAAATGTCAAACTCCTGTAAGGATACAAGAATACAGCACAACAAATGGAAAAAATAGAAAACTGTTCTAGAAACAGGACAATGTCAAAAATACAATAAATATGTTGTTTATGCTGATCATACAAATGATACAATAGGTGAATCAGATGTTAGCAAAAATGACTTCTTAATTAACTTAGATTTATAAGGCACCTACATCACTGATGTACTGTAACTATATATATGTTATTGTATACTGGTTCTTAATAAAGAGGTGTTAAAAATATTATAGTACATGAAAAAATTAATATGATAACCAAATGGCAATTTATATTTGTAACAATGTGGTAAAATAAGTATAAAAAGTCCATTGTTCCCTTGATACTGAGTACTTTTTGCAGTTCATTAGAGCACATTTGGTATATCTGGTATAAGGTATATTTTGAAATAGAAGCAATAATAACAAATACATTGTAAACATGTAAAAAAAAAACATGTATCTTTAAATTTTGGATACATGTATATCCTGCAATCAATCCCTTGCTTCATGTATATCTGACGAAAAATATGAAAACTCTAGAGATCTGCTGCACCTTTTTTAGCTCTGAACATATAAAATCCATCCTTAATTTAAGTAATTCCACATTAAGGAATTAAACTTTGATTATCTTACATTTTTTACATCAAGGAACAACATATTTACATTAAGATCTGCTGAATACTTGAATAACGGTTTATAAAATATTCATTAATTGCCAAATGCATACAAAGACATGTTCAATGACAGTGAGAAATTTAATAACACAGAATACAAAAGTCTTCATCTTTTGGGTCTTTAAATCACATAACACTATAATAACAAAAAATTCAGAAAACAATGAAAAACAAAACTCTGTAGATCAGGTCTTAAAAAAAATTATAAAATCCCTTTATGTGTTATCAGATGACATGGACTGACAGCCAAAATATTTAATGAGAATGGATATGGTGATTAGTGAATATGTCAAAGAGACGACAACCCCACTGGATGAAAAATATCAGCCCAAGGCCATCCATGGGTATTCAAACCACAGGGCAGACTGCCGCTGGCCCTAAATAACATTGTCTGTCTGTCTTGAATCAGGTGTATTTTAACATGCAATGAGGGGTGTTAGATTCAATTATGATCATTGTACCTATTGATGAGCACCAATACAAGACATCAGGATAGTAAAATGCTAAAATTACAGCATGTTAACTAATAATTTTCAGGGAACATAGATTGGATTCCCTTGATAAAATAGCAATCACCTCATGAATTTCTTTATGCTATTCACTGAATAATTTAAAAGATTCAAACTTTCTATATCTATTGAATGGTCTGAGATAACTTTAAATATCCTCATCATTTGCCAAGTCAACTACCTAAAGAAGTTCACAAGGTGACTGTTATCTAAACCAATGGAAGACCAACCTTATCCACTGTAATTCATCAATGTATATGCTGTAGTAAAAATTTCATAAAGACATCTATTCATTATAACTAATTAATTTCAACACAAAACAAAACATACCCAGCAATTTCATACACAGAGTGGTGCTATCATCCTATTCTTACAATAAAATAAAACTGTTCAATGTTTTGTGATTTCATTTAAGTTGAAATATGAAACAACTTGCAGATGGTGCCTTGATGAATGGAGATCTTGATTGATTGGAAAACATGTTTATTTTCCCTAGGCATTTACTTCATTGTTGATAAAAAAATTGAGTAGTTGTCGATCTAAAAATCATGCAAAATCAGATAAAAGTGTATTTTTTTTGTTGTTGTTTTTTTTTAAAGGTATCATATTTTAATTTTAAATGAAAGGTAGCTTAAGGCATTCTATCAATGAAATAGACTGATTTTTCATGACTTTGTATGTATGATTTTAGTAACTTTACGTTCTTTGTTGTGTATGTCTGTTTTCCATGTCTGGTCTTTGTCCCCAGATTACATTCTTTTGATTACTGCTATAACCTGGGTTCCTTTAATTACTCTTTCATATGAAGCCTTCTAGTAAAAGACACTTGGAGTGAAATTTGAATTGAACAGAAAAGTCTTTCTTTAAAGTCGCTAATATTGTTAGCAATTTCTTGCACTCGTAATTTCAGTACTTACTATATACATATGATTTGTATAAATATATAATCATACGCCACAAAATGCTGCAGATATTCGCTGTGTTTACCTCCAGAGTATATTTCTAGCTTCATACGAGATAAAAATGTACCTCTTAAGTATCATACATGTGTTCTACATGTGATTCTAGCATGTATGCAAAATGGGAAGTTTACATATGATTGGTCAGCTTTGAACATTACCCAGTTTCTAATTCAGGCACAGGAGCTCGTTACAAGACTATATAGGTCATTATACATTAGCAAGGCCCCAATATCTACACATATTTATTGCCAATTGTTTAATCTGGTTCCTTATTTTGTTCCTTGGTCAATATCATAAGTGACCCAAAGATCGCTAAAACATACCTTTTTAAAAAGATATCATACATATGTCTATGCATGAAAGTTTACATTAAAAGATAAAATGATCAGTTAACATTGACCTTATGTAATTTTATACAGTTTCAAACACAGGTGTTCATTGCAATTGACTATGTATTTATTTATAGCCATTACCTGTTGTTTTAATCTGGTTCCGGGAAATCAAAAACATTCGGGTCATTATGGCTATGAAAAAGTATGCAATCATATCTAGGTTTTAGCAGAAGTCACCCAATTTTAGAGTATATCACATTTGTGTCATTTCGGATGTTGAAAGTCAGCCAATATCAGTGACAGAGAATATCTGACGATTAGCAAGTTTGAAGACTTACGTCTTTGATTTTTTAAAGTAAATTAAATAGCATTTGATTGATTTTTTTCCAAATGCTAGACGAAAAATTATCAAAAATGTGTAACAGTTTTTTTTTAATTTCAATTCTCTGAATCGTTCTTAACACACATCTAAAAAGAAAGTATATGGGAGCTTTTGACCCAAATTAACCCTTGCATGATCTTTAGGTAGACATCTTCTTAACTGAGAGACTGACTACATAAAAAGATTTATACAGAATACTGAAAATCACTTTGATTTTTAAAATATCTTTGTTCATTTTTCATCCCATTCATTATGTAGATTCTGTTTATGTTGTCTGATTTACAAGTTAGTTTACCCTTACCAATTGTGAATAGGCTAGCTGCGAAACATAGCACTAACTATTTTTTTGTGATTTTTGAAACACAAAAATCTGAAAAAAGAAAAGATCAAGAGCTACAATTTCGCAGCTAGTGAAGAGACCTACATAGACAATTAATGTCATATGTATAACACTCCCTTCATAACTAATTTGTGTGAATTCTTTGCAACCAGAACAATGTTTCTAGGTCTATTAATGAAACATGCACTTAGATCACATAACCCTAGGCAGGGGGATTCTAGGGGTTATGATAACCTACCAACCCCCTCCAGGAAGCAAAACCATGTTAAAAACCAGCTTCATATAGGTGAAACACTATTACAGTTAAATAAGTTTCTTCAAAATCCTTAAAAAAATTTCCTAATATGCATCTGGATCATCAGATACAATAATCATTTTTTTTTCTAATTTGCACAACACTTTTATACCGGTAAACCATAAGAAATTTATATGAAATATTTTTGGATTCTCATTCACTGCATATATTTTTTCACTTGAATATACAAGTAAGCTTTAATTTCTTTTGCAAACAATCATTTCAGTTTCATGAATGCTATGCTATTAATAGTTAGTACAGCTAATCACTTGAGAAAGACTTCTGTTGGCTACATTGGTACTGTGAAAGTACTTTAATTCATGGATTAGGGAAGAAACACAATTTCGTGGATTCTTGAGTTCATGGTTTTGAAGTTTTCAGTATACACATCCATGGGAATCTACTATTCATTGGGAACTAAATTTTGTGGTTTGACCTACCCATGAAAACCACGAAGATTGATACCCCACAAACAATAATACTTTCACAGTAATGTCAAAGATAACAAAGTCATGCAACATAGAAAACTTCCAATGCACAAAGTCAGTAATAGGGAATTCATTTTGATAAAAATCTAAATAGGAGGGACATAATTGGAATATATAACAAAGATTTTGTGAAAGTTTCATTGAAGTCCATTCAGCGGTGTAGGAGGAGTAACAGAAAAGAGATGGGTACCCCCATGTCCCCATATTTATAAATGAAAAAGTTCATATCTTGCTATGTGTAACCCACAAATTGATTGAGACCAAAGCCTAAAATTAGTGGTGCACAATTGGAACATTAAAAAAAAATATGTGAAAATTTCATTCAATTTCATTCAGTGGTGTAGGAGAAGTAATGGATAAGAGATGGGTACTCCTCTGTGTAACAGAAGAAAGGAATGAAGGAAAGATGGATACCCTTATCACTGTATACCCCACACTTTGCAAAAGGGGTATATAATAATGGGACATGAATCTGTGAATTGTCTGGAAGCCACATAAAGGACACCATGGAAAAACAGCCATGGTTATTCAAATAAAACATTGGTCATATGGTTCATAAATTGTACATTCTAAAACATTATTTATTTAAATGAAAGTAAACTCAGCAATGAAACAAAATTATATCTAATATATCAACATCACAGCATATGTGAGACATTTAGGAGTTTCTACAACTAACCCAATCAGATCACTGAAAATCCAAATTTTGAGGATAAACTTAGGTTCTGAGGAAATTCTCAAGTTTAAAATATTTCTAGGAAACCCATATTGACCATTTAACATTGACCAAAAATGAGGAAACAATAAAAAGATGCAATGAAAAAAAATGGTGCATGCTAAAAGGAACAATGGATACATGTCTATGATTAATTCATATTTTTACGGTGATTTTGGTTTCTTTTTTCAGTAGTTTTATTGAGATGTTATTTACCAGTAATAATATTTAGAACTCGATTATTAACTAGCTGTAAACTTCCATTAAATTGTCAATCAATTTCAAAATCATTGTCGATTGCTAAATTCAAAGGTATGTACACCACACTGACTGATAGATGAAAAAAAGCTTTTATGAAGCATAGGATATGCACATACACTATTTTTCAATGCTTAATGCACACAAAAATTCCTTTATACATTTTGAGTTATTCTACAAAGTATGAATAGAAAGCCAGCATTACACAATTATGGATTTATAAAAAGATAAAAAAGTCTATTAAGAAGGCCTGGGCAAAATGAGTAAACATCATATCTTCAACTATTAAACTGATGGCAGAGCTAATGATAAATAAACAATTACCTGTTGTTTTGTTTTTTTTTCATTCTATAATTTTTCATTGATTCTAACATTTGAAGTAAGGATAATTGTTTGCATTTAAGGAAAATTTCTGTTAAATAGTTAAATGGTCATTGTAAACTTAGTACATTTAAGTTAAACATTAATAAAGCTTTGTATTGAACACTGTGACTTGATTACAATTGAACACTGTGACTTGATTAAAAAAAATTCAATTCTAATCTTCTACACTTAAACTTTTGTTTGAAAATTCTACCAAAATTCAATTAGGTAGGCTAACTCAGATTCAATGGTAACTCTACAAACAAAATAAAAGGTAGACCAGAAAATAAGTAAAATATGGAAAATAGAATCATGGAAAACTTATCTAAGTAGAATAATCATAAACAGATCAAGGAATATCATAGCAAGAATAAAGATTTTTAGCGAATGAAAACAAAACTGTAGTGAGCCTAAACAACAACAAAATTGGGATGTGGTCATTAACACAGAAAGCAGGCAAAATATACTACATCAAGTCACCTCATCATTATCAGCAGTTGTTGCCAGGACACCATCACCATGGTGATTAGCTTCAGGGTCATGATTTAGCACATCACCGCTATTTACAGAAAGCTGATGATGCTTGAACTGATTTTCAAAAAGAAAAAAAGAAAACACATCAAAGTATGTATTGATTTAAAAAAAAACCTTTAAATGATGCAAGATTACTTCCATGGAAATTTGTCGTAACAATTAAATCACTATCAAATTGCCAAATCATTTTGCTTTTGCTGTGACTTCAAAGACAAGATAATTAGATATCATTCAAAAATAGTATTTTGGCTACTGAAAAAAATTATATAAGGTAACAAGAGAAGGCCATGGAAATAGATCTTGTATCACTTAGACCAAATTTCTGTAATAAATACATTTAAAACTAAAAGGGAGAGAACTCAAAGTCTTCAAGCTCAAAATTGTCTCCCTTGGTGCAAAGACAATGGAAATCACCTCCTCATCATCCTCCTCCTCATAATGTTTTGTGTCATGATAAATAACTTCCTCAGGAGTCTCATTGTCAGAAAACACACCATTTTGTGTTGCTACAGGTTGGTATTGATACTGTAATACAGGTCCATTGTTATTCAAACCAGATAAGTTTGATGAACATCATTAATGTAATTACATGCATTTTTTTATATTGTAATTACTGTAAATTCAGAACATATAGTTTGCACCTATTACTGTGATAATGTCTATTACCAAAAATTTGATACTATTGTGATTTTGCCAAACACTTACTTCTCTATCAAAACAGTAACAATCAAATGGTGAGCTATATTTACTGCAACCCATAAACATTTTTCGCTAGTCAAAAAATCAATATAATTTCTAATTTTACAGTAAAAGTAACGATTTCTGTTAGTTTTAAATTGCTTGAAACTTAGACCAGAATCCTTCTATTCTACTTCTTGTGTAAAAGCAACCAAGTGCAACACCAAAATTAAATAATCTGTACAAGAACTTGTACATCTAAACTTATATGTACATGTCTTTTTATTTCTATACATGTTCAATCTTTTTTTATGTAAAAGAAAATTTTGCCATAGACAAAGAGAAAAGTATCATAAAAAAACTTGCGTCTTGCTCCTCAAAGGATAAACTCATAACAAAAAACTTTATTACAAGTATTTTAAATTTGTTACATGTGAAGATGCTCTAATACCCAGTCCCTTCTAATAAAGAAAATGATATTGTACTACCTGTCCATAACGAGCCTGATATCGTAACCAGAATGGTTTGACCAACCACATCCATGGTACACACAATAACGCAAGCACAACCAGGAATGCCTCAAATCCAAACTGAAAAGTCAAAATAAAATACAATATTACCTTTAGTATTGGCTCTACAAATATATCTGTGCTATAAGTGTAATTTTTTTCATGAATCCAGCAAAATGGGAAAAATCAGAAACAGGCATGTCAAAATCCCACCATTCTGACAATATTATTTCACTCAGGAATGCTTCTTTCTCCATTTGAAAGACCTTAATTCAACCTCTGCATCACTGGATTTGCTCAGAATTTTTTCAGTAAAATGTTAAAAAAAATGAGATTTTTGAAAGAGTTATTATAACTAAGTTTACCAAAATAATATGGAAAATCTTGTTTTTTTTCCCTTGATTCTGATGGTACAAATAGTCAAATTACTTTCAAAATGTATTCTTTTCAATACCATGTTTCACCCACTGCCTGATTCTTACAGAAACTGACACCTTAATAGCATATCTCATAGCATGATAACAGAGAATGGAGAATCGCAAGATTATCTCCTTGGGCATATATTAACAAGTGAAGCAAACAAGTATTTGTAAACGTGTACATGTGCAACATAAAATGAACTGAGCGTGGTATGATCAACATGTGTCTATACTTAAACACTAATTATCATATGTTTTCCTTTTACAAGAAAGTCATTCTTTTTCCTCTCATATCAAAATTACTCTTACATGTGATAAACATGTTTTTCTCTCGAATCATGTTTAAACTTGAATCTGATAATCATGTTTTTCTCTCGCATCATGTTTTCACTCGAAATTGATAATAATGTTTTTCTTTCCACCATGTTTCCACTTGAATCTGATAACCATGTTTTTCTGTCACATCATGTTTTCACTTGAATCTGATAACCATGTTTTTTCTGTCACATGTGATAACCAAGTTAACATTTTTCAATGTGATAATTCTCTCAAGATATCATTTTACACAAGTGAGCCAAAATTTACACAAAAGTCAAATCATGATATAATCACACAAATGCATTTTGCATAAGTCTGTTGTCTACGTAAGTTACTTACTTGTCCAGGATACATGGGTATTGTTTTCTTATCTCTCTGCATCAGGAACATGTTAATCAGACCTGTTGTAACAGAAGTAAGGTTGAATATCTTACATGTAGATGTTTGTTTTAACAAAACTTATGCATATCATAATCCTAAGAGGCTTAATTTTACCAATAAATGAAAGTTAAAAACTCTACAATAAGAACCCAATAATCCTAAATTGTTTTCTTGTGTAGAAAGAAGAAGCAAATCAAAGAAACAAAAAAGGAGGAATCTGTTTACAAAACAATGTCAGGACAATAGACAAATAACATTAACAATGTGAACATTGCACTTTCCTTCTATATGACAGATACACAACAGACTACTTAATGTTCAAGTTAGTTAAAATTGTAAACAAATGAAATAGGCCTTATTTCAATTATATTCATATATATTTCCATGAAAGTTCTTCTGCAGGCAACTTTTGTATATATAGCAATAATTCATAAGAGATCTTAAAATTACATTTTTATATAATACAGGTTCCCTTTTCTACAGCACAGATATTTAACTTCAGGGATACATTTCTAAGTTGAAGTTATGTTAAGTTCAGATAAGTTTATCTATTCCTAAATAGAAATTATATTTCATATTAAATACAAATTTAAACTATGTATCAAGCAAAACGCAATAGTTTTTTATACCAATTCTTACCAATGAGAAGATTTGGGTCTGTCCCCAGATTTCTATATGTGTAAAAGCAATAGTATTTAATACAAGATCTTACCTATGAGAAGATTTGGGTCTGTCCCCAGATCTTTGTACGTGTAATGTGTCCATTTGAAGAATATCAGAATACATAAATAACCAAATATACTGCACATAAATATCACTTGAGGTACAAACTCACATATAATGTTCAAGTTGTTCTTAAAATGTCTGAAAAAGAAAACAGAATAAAAATAAAAAAATGAAAGGTTTCTATCTTGTATCATATTTCATTTGATTAAACATGATATCATGATAAAATAGAGAAATTGAATAAAACAAAACAATATTCTGACATTCTATACAGAAATACAAATTATATTCATAAAGAATTATTCAACTCTAATTAAACATCTTTATCCCTAATCAAAGGATTCAACATTTATCATGCACATCATGTAACACTCTTGTTATCAGAGATTTAAATTACCCCCCTTGAATAGGTACAGTGTCTATAATACAGTGAAACAATACTTCAAAGTACTGCAAAACATTCTAATTTTAAGTCATTTTCTGTCTCAACTAATATGTCTTTGTTGTCATTTGGGTTTCAATACGAGTGTCAATAAACCTATTTTAGAAATCTCATTGAAAATTAAAGTAACTCTCCACAAAGGAGAACCAGAAAATGACTGAGCACCAAAATGGCTACCATAAAAAAATGGAAACTTTGAGATGTTCCAGAATCTACCTTCACAGTAAGCAAACACTTATTGAGTAAAACGCACACAAGTGTTATCCTGAAAAGAAAATAATGCATCAAGGCAATTGTATCAAATGAGAAGTATTAAGATTCGGAAGGAAATTTATGATGCCTATCAAACACTTTAAAGAGTGTGATATACATGTGTTTTTTCTCTTACCTATGATTGAATAAGCTAAGTACTACACCAAACAACATATGAGTAACTCCAAATATAACAGAGATTTTCATCTTCAGTGAGTTAACACATGTTATCTTATTGGTGCTCATTTGCCAAACCTGCAACAAAGAAATCATGATAAAATTATGAAATATGCATCATACTTTAAATTACCAGTTAGCATTTAAATGTATAATGAGAAGGAGCTGTACTGACAACTATTTGGATTACCTCCCTTTACAGACATAAGACAATTCATGATCCCTAACTTTCCTATAAAACTTCATCAAAATCCATTGAGCAGTTTTGGAGAAATTGTGCTTAAAATATGAGGACATACAAACAAACAGGACAGTTTTTACATACAACCCCTCTATTTTGATTAAGGATGTATAATAAATTTAAACATAAGAGAAAATAACTTCAAATGTGTTTTTGTATATCAATGTATTAAATGTGGAATCTTTAAACATGTAACTTCAGATGTATTCTTGCTAAGATTAAGATACAGCCTGTAGATAGTAAACAAAAAGTTTCTCATCTTAAACTTATGGTTAACAACAATGATATAATTAAAAAAAAATACTGTTCAAATCAATAGTCCTCAAAAGAACATCCTAATACACTGAAACAGATATGTCCATGTGTTTAAACAGTATTAGAACTTATAGGATCTAAAATCCTTGCTATAGATACAGCACTGATAGGTGTAAATTACAATGGACTGCAATGATATGAAAAGAACATGTTTCAAATCAATTCTCCTTGATAGAAAAATGCTAACAGGAGAAAGCCTCATGATCATGTTTTAACAATATTAGAACTTACAGGATCTAAACCAAAGGGATATGGACCACCACCAATATAAGATGTCCTAGGGTGCAGCTGTAATATAGTTGACCCATCTAATGTCTTTGGTAAGTATGTTCTACAATAAAGCAATGATTTAATCATAAGCATTCTACAAAATTAGACAAGAAACTTTTAGGAGAATATACAAAAAATGTAATTCCATGAGAAAAGTGCTAAATTAACTACATTAAGCCATAAATAGATGCACAGGTAACTTTTCAAATCATAACTATGGTTACAGGTTGACAGAACTTCATTTTCCACTGAACCCACTAATTACAGAAAGTCTATACAAAGTACATAGTCACTTCTTGAAAATTTCAAAAGGATACTGAAGTTGAATTAACTCCACTTTTATAATGAAAATGAATCAATGGTTTTGAGGAACAGCTAACAACTTATTTTGTCAAGGAAATAAATTAATAGGGAGATCCCCAAACTTCTTTATTGGAAGAGGGTGGGGAGGGGGGAGTAGTTATAAAAATTAGAAAAAATCCAATCTCAGGTATGACCTATGTTAACATACTTGTTTGTTTGTGGATCCACTGGATACCATGATGACCCAAATACATTTAGAGACTTTGAAAACACATCATTGTAAAGAAAACCAGTGTAAATAGAGAACAGCCCCATCAGTGTAATAATATACCTTCCACTGAAAAACGTATCAAAAATCTGAAAAACAGAAAAACAAAGTAACAATACATATATAACAAAACATAAAATACCATTATTATATTGAGCGATTTTTTTTACAATAACTAGAGTAAATTTTCAGATGTTAAGACAAGTTATAAGGTTTATTAGTATGGTTAAGTAAAACAATAAGAATTCATGAGTTTGTTCTGTTAGCATAGTTTTTTTTTTGTTCAAAGATATGTTGGTCTTATTATTATTTCAACATCAAAGGTAGAAATGAAAATCTAAAGTATCCTAACCACTTTATTTTCAGACATAACATTTTTTTTTTTAATTTTGAAAGCAACTCACCTCATCTTCAATCTTTTTGGCCATGTAAGTTTTTTCTCTGATAATCAGGAACAACCCAAATAAAGCCATGATAATACCGTGACCTAAATCTCCAAACATCACAGCAAACAGGAATGGGAAAGATATAATGGTGAATGGTGCTAAAAATATATCACATATGTCACTATTTTTACAAAGGTATAATGGGAAAAAATAAAAATTTCTTATAGCATCTTAAAGGACAGAATAAGGTAAAAGACCAATGAAAGTTTTTAGCCTTTCTGCTTAAATATTGACCAGAATGAATACAGCATCTAACATTCATAAAAGTACAAGACAAAGAAATAAACAACAAGAAATATAAAAGTTACTAGTAATATGTGAAATCCCTTTGATACTTTATGTACACATCTATATACAATTTCGTTCACTACTGCCGGTGTTGAAAAATTATGTCAATTAGTACATAAATGAAAACATTCACAAATATTAATTTTTCATGGTTTTGAAAAGTACGAAGAGGTTCATTAAATGACAATTAATTTCCTCCAGTACTAATTGTTGTTCCTTTTTGTCTACAGTAGAAGTAGCCAGTATTAGTAAATTCTTAAAAAAAAAACATGGGGTTCATTGTATATGCCTTCAATGACTTTCTCACTTTACCTGGGTTAATCTCTCTGTATGTAGACACTCCATAAGCATCTACAATGGCCTGGAATGCTTTGGTAAATTTGTTTGTTCTATTGTATGTTGGAGGAGTCTGTTTAGTTGACATTTTGTTAAGGATTGATGGTACAGAACTTCCACTTCTTTCCTGTGAACATAAATATAATAATAAAAAGTTGCTGAATATGATTGAACCTGATCATACACTACAATGGTCCAGCAAGAAAAGTCACAGATATTAATTTTTAATGGTTAACACTAAGTGAGTGATGGGGCCTTATCATACACTGAAACACAATGTCACCAGTTTTTGTCAATTTCTCAACAAAAAAAGGCATAGGATAAATTATGTAAAACCACACAAAGAATAATCAAGGAAACCAAGATTCTAGTGTAAGAATGCAATCCAGAGATAAAAAGAAGACAGGGAAAACGAACACACATAACCAAGAACATGAAATAGCCAAATAACACATACAAAGAAACAACTTGGACACCACAAAACTGGGAGCATGGACCAGGTGCACCGGTAGGGTATGCATCCTTAACAATATGAAAAAGTAGCAGTTTAAAGTGCCTTCATGGTTTTCATCTTTTACAACTACCATTACCATCAAATTGCATTACAACGTTCAGTTTGCCTATCCGTAAAGCTTGTATAAACATCTACATTTCGGACCATTGTACTTACTGTACACTTACGACCATTGTACTTACTTGCTGTGCCTCTCCATAAAGCTTGTTTAAACATCTACACTTAGGACCTTTGTACTTACTTACTGTGCCTCTCCATAAAGCTTGTTTAAACATCTACACTTAGGACCTTTGTACTTACTGTACACTTAGGACCATTGTACTTACTTACTGTGCCTCTCCGTAAAGCTTATTTAAACATCTACATTTCGGACCATTGTACTTACTGTACACTTAGGACCATTGTACTTACTTACTGTGCCTCTCCGTAAAGCTTGTTTAAACATCTACAATTCGCACCATTGTACTTACTGTACACTTACGACCATTGTACTTACTTACTGTGCCTCTCCGTAAAGCTTGTTTAAACATCTACACTTCGGACCATTGTACTTACTGTACACTTAGGACCATTGTACTTACTTACTGTGCCTCTCCGTAAAGCTCGTTTAAACATCAACACTTAGGACCCTTGTACTTACTGTGCCTCTCCGTAAAGCTTGTTGTATCCTATCTAGGTCATCCACAGGGCACCAACATTCAGCGATCAGACATTTCTGGGTTACATCTAAATTAAACTGATTCAACATGTGGTAGATTGCCTTGATTTTTCTCACTTTGATGAACCATACTTTAATATTACGAGCTGCAGCTACAAGTACTCTATGCCTATGGTCTTGTGTTTGACCTAAAACCTAAATTAAAATGACAGAAAACAAATTTAGCTGCAAATTTATAATTAAATGCTAGCATATATTTCAAGTCTATATGCAAGCAGTTTAATACATTCATTAAACTTAATTCAAGTATCAAAATGAATTAGTATAGTTGCAGGATTTTAAAAATGGTCTGAATGAAGACTGAAATAACTCTTCAAAGAAAACAACAAAAATGCCAGCATAGTTTTTTTTTTTAAATGTCATATTTTCATAAAGAAAATACCTTATATTCTATGCTTATTGGCAAAATTATTTTTGAAGGGTTTCTTTCATTCCAGGCAATATGGAATGTAAGAAATTCAAGACTTGCTTTAAATTTTTTCAAATTTTACAACAGACAACAATAAATCAAAAACATGGAACTCATTAATATATCTAATGACATGAAATCATAGCTCACTGTATTGAGATCCTCGATTCTTGTCATGACACCTATTGCCATCTCTCTTCTTTCAGCAGGGGTTTCAGGGCAGGGATATAAAGTTGCTCTGAACCCTTCACAGATCTTTTTGACTCGAGATTTTAACTGATCACCTTGGAAAAATATTATAAACACAGACTTGGATACTTGATCACCCTGAAAATAAAAAATATGAACTTGACAAGTATTAAATGCGTAGATTAAAATTGTTTGTAGTGCATGTAAAGTGAAATTAAAAAAAAATAAAATTACTACCTTAGTAGCTATGATCAAAACTAGACATGTAGACATGATTTTGTGAGAACAAAACAAATAAGTGAAAACAAAACACAATAAAGAGCTTCACAGAGTGCAACATGATATGACTGGAAAATGTCAAAGTCTGTCCACTTGGGACAATTTAGGACATTGCAGTTCACTATGGACAAAATAACTGGTTTGGACACAAGTAAAAGAAATCTATGTAAAAAAAAAGTTTTTTCATTAAAAGTTGAAACTTATAGTCCCTTTGATCTTAAAATATTAAAGAGTATCTATAATCTACACATAATACTAACAGTTACTGGGTCCTCCAGTGGGTTGACAATTTCTGTTTGTCGTAAGAATACATTCCCTCTACAGACTCTCCATAACATTTTCTCAAATGCTGGAATCCTCTCTCTCAAAATTACACCAGCAACAAACCTATACATTTATTATAACACAAATATAAAATAAAGGACTTGGGATTTACAATGGAAGACATACCCAAAGAATAAAGAAAGAACAGTATTATGAAACTGTATAGAAATGTGATGAAATGGAAAGATTGCATAAGATACCTTTATGGAGACAAGATTTCATCTCTTCAATTATCAACTTTTTCCACAAAAGACTTAAGGTTTTGTTGTGAATGATATAAAAATACGTCAAAGTGATCCATCTGTATTCATAATTGTTTAATCTATGCTTGTTTTGTTCTGTTTTCAGCTGTAAGCAGAAACAAGGGATAAAATGGAAGCAAAAATGTGCAAGGTCAAAAGTAAGTATCATTTAAATACAGAATTGTGAGGGTACAATCATTCTTAAATATGTTCTGAGCTAGCTTTCAGTAAATGTGAGCATTCTTTAATTGGATATCTCATTTTGTTTAGATGATATAAGTTGAGGTATTCCATGAAGAAGAATTAGAAATATCACTGAGAGATTTTTATAGGTGTGTTCCAGTTTCAGCTCATTTTTGACCTTACATTAAAGGGAGGTGGTTAAGGCCTTATAAAACTATTTTAACCACAGATTTCACGTGTATGCCCACAGTCATAAGATGTTGGTCATCAATGTGTTTTCATGTCATTATTTAACTTTTCAGTTTATTTAGAAGAAGTTCTGTTACCATGTATTTTATTAATTTTGTTGTCGGGGACATTATGAATTTACTTAAAGGTGAGTTATACTTATTGAAGACCTTTTGGTGATATCTGTAAGCATGGGTCGCGCTGGGCTTCGCCAATGTCGCAATTTTCGATTTTTTATTTGATCTGGCGACAAAAATAACCAATTGGCGATTTTCTTGGTGCCTAGTTTTGTATAATAAATTTGCCAGGAAGTTTATCAGCAAGGGATATTTTCTCTAATTATCAAATTATGTTGGCACCTGGTCAGAGTTAACTGACCATGACCAATTTACGACTGAAGGCAATTAACAGTAATTCGACCAGTCGACCCTCATGGGAGGTGTCAATCAAATGTAAATTTATTATTGAGCCAATCAAAACTCTCATCATCTGGTCAAAGGTAAACACATATGGCCATGTGCACGTGGCTACATACAAGCTTCACAGCCCTGTCTAACCATGTGATACATTCAGAAAAAGACAATAACAGAATAAATTAAATCCAATTAACAACGATTATCCCATCAGGAAGTGTCTAAACACTTAGAAATTAAAGAATTGATGAAAGAAAATGGATGACATTTGTTTACACTTTTGCCATGTGACTTTTTGGTGGGAAAATCGGTAAACAAATAGAATGGGGATTCCCAAAAATCTAATTAAGGAAATACTATTCCGATACCAAGATAATTAAACAGGGACACAATTAATGGTCCATGGTACAAAATGTAGTTTGTTAGAAATTTTATCACGAAAAAAACAAAAATGAATCTAGTATGTTAAATTAAAAAGAAATCAAATTATATTGTAAGATAAATTAGACCATAAAGGACAAAGGTGAAAATGCTTTAAAATCAGGGACTATGTGAGAAAAGTAATAAAGTCCTTGACAGAAATAAAATACCTGTTTCTGGAGTAGTACTTCGTTATTTTATGCATATGAAAGTGACAGACTAGAGCTAAAAACCTGTTTCATTCATGCATCAAGAGTGAATCTTGTGTACATGTATGTCATGAATGGAGAGGTTATTGACAAAGATAATTCATCAGTGGTCTTAATACTGTCATATTTTTTTTAAAAAGTATAATTTTTTTGGCCCCCACCCCTGGCTCTAATTTCTGAAAATTGGGGACATAAAATGGCAGCTGGCAATTTTTCTGGTGACAGAATTTTGGAAGCCAGAGCAGCCCCTGTGTAAGTATTTACTATTTTCTTTTTAAGTATTTACTATTTTAATAAGAATTATATGTTATGTATGCATTTCACCATATCTGTTCCTTTTCTATTGTTACAAAAAATCCTAATTTGAAAAAGCTGAAGTCCAATGAAAAGCTAGAGAAAATCATCCATAAGAAAAACATGTTAAGGTTTTTTTTTATTTTAACTCATTGAAAAAAAAAACAAAACAAATGATTTTATTGTTTTCTTACCCAAGTTTTAATGCAGCTCCAGTCCCTCTCAAGTCCTCACCCAGCAAACCCATTGTTTCATCTGTCAATGTGGGGTCATGCATTGCCTGAGTATGATGAATTTCAGCCTGTTAATAACAATACACACGAAGACAAAACATAAAAAACAACATCTAAAAGCAAATCATACAAAATTAACTACAAACAAAAAATGTGCTAAGGTTATACCGTTGTAATGCAAGAAATAGAACATTAACAGAAGGAAAGATTAAGCAACAGAACAATTTTTTTATTTGTGCTTTAGCCATAAACATTAAAATAATATGCAACATTGCCTAAAAATAATTGGCACGGGTTTCATGTGCACAATAAGTAAATGTATGATGTGTAATTTTGCTACTACATTTGTACTCTGTAAAATGTCTGAAAGTATTCTTTGAATAATAAATGTATTGAAGTATTGTAATAATTTGGATAGTAGATTTTATATGTGATGGAAGAAAAACAAGAAACCCACACTTAACATTTATAGCCTTACACACGGAAAATACAGTGTGTGAAGTTATGTAGAGAACAAATTGCAAAGATCCGTACCAACTCATGCATGTGCAGTAGGACAAGATATTACAGAAATAATTCACAGAAGTTAAAACTAAACAATAATTAAAAAAACTACACTGTCCAAATATAAACTTCAAACTACCAATAAAATGCAAAAAAAATGAATTACTGTAAACAAAATATTAAGGTGTCACCAGAAATAACCATTCTGTTCAATATGGACTAAATTATATTGTTCATGAAACTGCTGTGTCATATTTTGACAATTATGTTTTTAAACAATGATTCTTTCATTTAATTTATTTCTATTGACATATTTCTTTTTATAAAAAGTTAAGTAAACTCTTGTACAACTAAACTTACCTCTTCAAAGAATGTTTGAGTTTTCCTGAGTATATGTTTAAGTTCAGTTAACTCTAAAAAGTTTCTCTTCAGAGCTTCAGAGTTTGCATTTACTTCCTTCATCTCATTTTCTAACTTCTCAAATGTGGCCTAAAAAGTACAATGTTGAACATACCAATATAATTTCACATTTACAGACAAACAAAACATCAAACAACAACATTGTAGTAAAAATCTGTACCAAACAGACTGTCACTGTGTCAGGTGATAGCACAGTTGCTGTTTCTGGTGATAGCATAGTTGCTTTGCCCAGTGATAGCACAGTTGCTGTGTCTGGTGATAGCACAGTTGCTGTGTCTGGTGATAGCACAGTTGCTGTCTCCAGTGATAGCATAGTTGCTTTGCCCAGTGATAGCACAGTTGCTGTGTCCGGTGATAGCACAGTTGCTGTGTCTGGTGATAGCACATTTGCTGTGTCTGGTGATAGCACATTTGCTGTCTCTGGTGATAGCACAGTTGCTGTTTCCGATGATAGCACAGTTGCTATGTCTAGTGATAGCAGACTTGATGACTACTGTGAAACTACTTTTATTTGTGATCCATCAGAATTTAATACATGAATTTCAATTCTTTGAATTTAATCAGAGCTTTTAATTTGTGAATGTAAATATCACATTTCAGTGTGAGTTTGACTGAACTACAAAACCATAAAAACTGATACCTCTCCAATGAAATTTGACCCTATTGATTATATGTTAAGACAACTGACCATGACCCTGCCTTCATGGCCTGTCACCAAAGTAAAAGTTCATGAATATTCAAGGAAGATGGGATAACAAATGAGTAGTTTTAGTTGTTTTTTTTTGCAGTATTAAGATGTACCCAGTATAACTTTGTCATTAACAATCTATACTGACCTCTAAATCTATCATTTCTCTGGGTGCAGGAGCATCAGGGTTGTCACCTGTATCTAACATAGGGATCCCATCTTTCTTTATTTCTTTCTCAAGAAACCCTGAAATACATGTTTTTGATAATATATATAGAGAATATTTAATGACAGCTAATGCACATTGATTGATTATTTTATATGCATGCAGTCTGTTGTTGTTCACATAGTAATTATCAGAAAATTGTGATCGATTACCATGTCTGATATGTTCTCATGCTTTTTTTTTGCTTTCCATTATTTAGCTGTATTGCATTCAAAGATATTTGGTTATAATTATTGACAGAAAAGTTCAATATCTGAATTATGAACTTACTTAGCTTTCTTTCCATTTCATCACATCTTCTTACTTCATTTACAAATTTTCTTTGAAATGCATTTACATCTGGGTTTAACTGTAGAGTAAAATAAAGCAAAATTATCAGATCAGTGATATATATATAACAAATTATAATTAGATGTCCACCTAGGCATCATACAGGGGGTGATTTTTCATAATTTTTGTTTTGTTTATAAGAGTTTCAGATTATCAAAAATTCACCAAGGATTTTATACAATTTTTTATTCCAGTAGCAGGAAAAGATCAATGGAATGCAATATAAGTCTGTTTTCAGGGGAGATAACACTGATTTTGCAATCTTTCATCTAAAATATTGTATAATTTTCTTCCAGTGGCAGGAAAGAAATCAATGGAATGCATTATCATTTTGTTTTCAAGGGAGATAACTCTCATTTTGCCATCTTTCAGGTCTCACTAACCACTTCCGGGTCAAATGGCCACCCCCCTATGTAATACCAAAAACACACTGAACCTAGACATATGCCTTGTAAGTGCATTATTTGTGTGTATTATGATTAAAAGTAGTCAAAATAAAGCTGAGAATGTGTACTTTAAAATCATATATGTAATTAACTACAAAAGTGTATGAATATTGTCTACATGTGTGAGTAATTTGCCTCCATGCTGTCAGTTAGCAGAACAGGTAAAAATGTGGATTTTCAGTATTATTTATTCAAGTAAATTTTGTGAAGAATTTGTACAATCATCGTACCATTAGCATAATGATTTTGGAAGCCTTATTTTCAGAGCTTTGCAACAGTATGCAACTTTAAGATGTCATTTGTCCTCGGAATTCACAGTGAAACTGAAAATTACTTTTTTAAATGTAGAGTAATGGAAACGTCAGAAGTGGTTAGGGAGACCTCACCTAAAATATAGTATACTAAAAACGCTATCTTCTGAAATCATAATCTGTTCTATCAATAGAATGCCTAAAGTTAACTTATTAAAAAAATGTGCGAGCTTTTTTTAATGAAATAATTCATTCAAATTTTTTCATGCATCTTACAAAGACAGAAGCCTAATTACTGTCAACTAAATACATGTAACATAATGCATGATATTTTTAGTTATTGTAACCAATTAATGTAATGCTCTATTCACAAAATAGACTTATCATGGTAATTAAATTATAAAACTGTCATGATATAAGTCCAAAAGTAAATATAGCAATGTTAATACTTTCTTTTAACTGGCAAGGAGAACTGATAACTTAAGCAAACACAAAGGTGAAGATGAATCATATATACGATATATTTACAAATATAAGGTTGAAACAATCAAGATAATACAATACAGAATGCAAACATGTAAATACATACAACAGTGTACATGTACTTCCTTGTCTAGTTCCATTCTAAATTCTAAAAAAAATTCTAAAATGGGAAAGTTCACCTGTAATTCATTAATGTGAAATGTAATGAGTATAACATTTCACACCTTTAAAATAGCTGCAAATATAAATACTAAAACTTGAATATTAGTCAACTTACATCTCTGAACTGTACAAGTCCGAGTTCTCCTAACTCTGACACACATGTGTAAGCAGCCTCGGACTGTAGAAAGAGTTGACATAAGGTCATCTCTTCACTTCGCAGTAGTGCCCCCATCTTCTAGTGTCTGTGTACTCTTTTTACAATCTTATTCTAAAACATAATAACAAATAAGGTGTACATTGTACAGTTATTTGATTATTCTAGAAAAATATGAAATCATGAAAGGCCAGTTAAAAATGAATAATTAAATTTTCATCCCAAATTCCCTATCTGTCCTTGTCCTACTGCTTCATTTAAACAAAAATAAAACAAAACATAAAAAAAACAATATATTACCGGTTTTAAATATTCTATCAAGCAAACTTTTTGGATCACTTTTCATAGAACAATTTTTGGAAGGACTGTTAAATGTTCTATTTTCAAGGTAATTATTTTTTATGCATATCAAAGTATCCTCCTTTGGGATTGGTGGTAAGGTTGGTTTGATCCAAATTCATTTGATACATTCTTGTCAAGGAAGTCTACTAAAATGGTCTGCATGATCTGGGAATTAGTTTTATTCTGTTATCAATGATATCGTTTTAACTATGCTTTAAATTTACTTTTAATAAAAGGTAGCCGTGACCTGTAAGAGGACGAAGCTGAATATGTTGATATTTTTAAAAATGATAATGCCTTTTACAGTTTAACATCTACTTAAATTTATTTTTCTTCATAATTTAACAAAACGAGCTGTAAACATTTAATGTTGTTAAAGATACCAACCTAAAAAATCTTTGTTGCACAGATCAGTTCAGGTACTGTATATAAATTGAAGTGTTTTGAATTTTAAAAAAAGACTTGTTTAACCAGAAAAGGTTTTTATTTGCAACAACTTGTCTGTGTAAGATTTCTACATAAGTTCTTAAAAAACAATTTTTCAATTCTCCTCACGTGCTTCACATACTCTCAAAACTTTTCAGAGGAACCTCTTTAAAGAAGACCATATTATTGTGCAAGTCATAAATATCAAAACTAATCTGTTAAATATTTATGAAAATTAAATTGAAACAAATTAATTTCCTTTTCTTAATTAATAAATCGAGATTTATAATTAGGAAATTTGAATTTCCCATGCCTTTGGGCACCACCATGACCGGTTGAACTGTGACGTCACAAAGTCGGTTTGTAAAGTGAAAGTAAATAGGTAATTGATTACAATGTCTGAAGAAATCGCAAATTTGGGACTTGTCCCCTATAATTTCAACCCAAAATAAATAGAAGAAGAGACTGAGGCACAACATGTATAAGCAAATGTCAGACATCATTGACGAACAACGGGATTTGCAGCCAGATGACTAGTATTTGTAAGGAAAATCTTATGGCTACTTCCGAAGAATGTTTATGTTGCTGGTAAAAAAACTTTTAGAACATTTCTCTTTTATCATTCGTGCAATCGTAAGCTTGACAAGTCATCATGTTTTGGTGATTAGATAAACATGATCGTAGAAATATTTACGGAACATTCTTTGTTTACATATCATTTGCAGTACTTGTATCAGTACCAAACCAACTTAGTGACGTCACGAGCCAATCGGAAGCTATCGGTAAAAATCAATCAAATCTGGCTATGATCTTCCTTCAGATAGGAGAGTTCTGCAAGATGGCTATCCACTTATATTTCAAGGATTTCAAACTTTACATAGCCTAGGGCATTTTATAAAAGCGCATTTTGCATTAAAGGTTATTATTTTTGTTTACGTGGGTATGATTTATCATAAGAGCCTAACTTAACGCAAAGGTGGTCTTTCCCTTTAAAGAGCTCTTCAGGGCAAAGAAGGGGGTCTTATATCCAGTCTGGACTTTATCAAATAGCCTTCTTCACTTATAACTGTAAAAAAAAAACAATAATCAACCAATAATACACACACATGAAGTGTGAGGGAAATATCAAACCAATGAAAGTCGTTTCTGTCAGACTACTGATTTCCATGTACTATGTCGGGTTTTCCAGTCGTTCCGTCACCACGTCGTTCCGGCCTATGTTGTTCCGTCCCCAAAATAAAAATATTTACCTTTACCAATTAGTCAATGAATTTAGATAAATTATTTGAGATTTTACCGAAGTCGCATATTTTTTATAAAGATTAGTCAACAAATGTGTATTCATACTGTTTCTGTCAAGAACCATAGACATTGTTTTTGTAATGTTTTATCACATTATTTCATAATTAAGAGCATTAATAAAGATTAAGAGAGTAATCAGATGTAGTGATTAATTAGTTACTTATGCACTGCTAATTATAAATGATTTAATTAATAAATTGATGATTAAAGAATGTATCAAAAATTGATTGGCGGTAGTAATTTTTGATGATTTAATTGATTGGCGGTAATAATTTTTGATGATTTAATTGATTGACGGTAATAGTTTTTGATGATACATTTTGATTGGATTATGTCTTTGATGGTAAATTTCACTTGTATTTATGATTACATTATTAATTAACTGCATATATTTGTATATTTGTATTTCATTCTATTATAATAATTGTTAGTTCTCCTTGGTGTAAGTTTTTCTGTTGTTGTATTCAGTTCTTTCATGATAATTCAACATCGTCTTGTTTCCAAATGATACATATCAATAAAAAAAAAACTGGGGCCGGAACGACTTTTCTGTTGTTGTATTCAGTTCTTTCATGATAATTCAACATTGTCTTGTTTCCAAATGATACATATCAATAAAAAAAACTGGGGCCGGAACAACTTTTTTGTTGTTGTATTCAGTTCTTTCAGTATTGGCGGTCATGATCATTCAACATCGTCCTGTTCCCAAATGATACATATATAAACAATAAAAAACTGGGGCCGGAACGACTTTGGGCCGGAACGACTTTGGCCGGAATGACTTTGGGCCGGACAGGTTTGGGGCCGGAACGACTTGCATCCTATGTTGGTATGTGGTCTTGCGTATTGAACAAGTTCACATCCAATGCCTTTTCGGGCTTTTCTAGTTCACATGATCTATAAATCTCTTCAAACACAATAGTCCGTACATGTTATACGTTTTTTTCTTATAGGGGTAAATAAATATTATTATTAAGAAACGTGGAAACTTTGAGAAAACCGGTTACACTGCTACAAGTCTGCAGCCGTGCAGGGTGCACCGGGCGACAGGATGTAGCGACCTGAGCAACAGTTTCGTGCCTATTTCATGTTTACTTACCAATCAAGATAAAGCTTGTGCTCGTCTTGCCTGTAATGCCGACATTCAGATATAATTTACATAATGCTGAACATAAATTAAGTATTTATCATATGACAACAACGTCACCAATGTCAAAATCAATAGATCGCGAGGAATCCCGAGGACGAACTTGGCTTCCGGTAATATGGTTGCGCTTATTTCATAAAACCGGATTGTGCATTACTTTGTGTTAAGATGTTTGGGAAATATTTTTTTTCAGCAGAAAGCTAACACAAAATAGTTCAAGTCTGATAAATGTTTCATAAATACTTAAGAATTATTTTGAAAAAGTACCTTTTTTTTCTTTTCTAATTACATGACTACAATAAATTTAAAATCTAATCAAGCATGGCCTGATGTTTTTGTTCAAGTTCAAAATGTAAATTTTGTTTCAGAAACACCAATGGAGACAGAAATCCAAAATCGACTATCACCTTTGACTACAGAAGCTGTGGATGAAGTTTTGGATCCAAGGATACAGGTAGTAAATCTAAAAGTATTGGTGTCGACTTTACATGTTTTCAATTTCATAATCACACCACAGACACAGATAGAAAATTGCGTGTATATATACCCCCTTCTTCCCAATCTCTAATAAAAATAAGTGCCTGTGAATCGCAAACTTGAACAATTGAGACCACATAGTTTTTGATATGAGACAGTTGAAACTTGAAATACTTCTGAAGACTATCAATGCTAGTGCCGTAGTGGTTAATTGGGATCGGTTTTCCAGTCTGACAAGCCATAAGAAATAATCATCTCAATTGATATTTTTAACCAATGTTTCATTTACCTTTTTGTTATACTACTGTTTGACACCAGGATTATATACCAGCACCCACTGTAAGTGTAATATGTGTTGCCGCAAACCTTATTTGCAATCATAACTATTTCTTCTGACAAGTCTGACTTCATCTACAGCTAGTTACTTTTGTAAAACCTACTTTTCAAAGTAAAAGTTTTAATTACCACAATGGCTCATGTAAAGTTGATAACCCTTACATTCTCTTGACATTTATCCAGTCTCTGGAAAGGATGTCAACCATGTTAAAATACATGTTCCCATTCCCAACATACTCCTGAATATCAACTGTGCTGCTTTTACAAGTTGAATTTACTACATCCCAGTATACTCTATCTAATTTTGCAAATATTCAGCAATACTTTATGCAAACTTCCAACCCTGCTTTGTCAAGTATTTAGAAATATTCAGGTAGTACTATATGGTTTGATCAATTCTGAAAATTTGGTCTCATTTTGTTGAAATAAATTTGTTTTGAAGCAGTCCACACAGGAATTTCAAGTGTTAATATTTTTTTCATAAAAAAAGAGTATATAGTTTTCCAATCCTTGGTGTGTGGAGGTTAAAGTAGTTTATAAGTAAATTCGTGTTTATTGTCATAAAATCCAATGGCCATGGTAATATACTGAAAAAAAATATTACTGAGTTTTAGTACAAATCAGGGGTGCCTTTCCAAAACTAACAGCCAAGTACTGTTTTATAAAATATTAGACACTTAGAAACTAGCACAGGATGAACTTAGAAACTAGCACAGGATGAAAGCATACATGAAGGATGTGGAAAAAAGGTAAAAATAATGACACCTTTTTCGATTCATTTTCTCACAATTTTAGTTCCTAAAGTTCTTGTGAAATAAGGTATTTTGAAAATCAGCCAGCTGATACTGAGGAGAGATTCTAATACTGCAGGGGACGGAAACTTCTGGATACTATTGTTCATTTAAATTGCACCTTTTTACCATTACATATATTACATCTGTATATGTATAAATGCTTAACTACTTTTAAACAATATATCCACCAAATTTCAACTTTTAAGTTTTACAAAATTAGACAGGGTCAACTTTGTGTGTGAAACAGTACCCATAATGTATAGTGCAACCTCAGAGTAACAGATTGCCAAAATCATTCTCAGATGCAATGATACTTAAGTATCAGTTTTTATAAAATCAGACAGGAGGTGATTCATGCATCAAAAACTCACAGAATTTACTTCAATTTCTTATACCGAATCAGTTACCAACCACATAACCAGGGTAAGTTCTTAATTTGGGCATTGCGCTTTATAGAAAAAATATATATATAGATTGTACATGAAATTAGCTCTTTGCTAGAGTTATCATTCTTGATTTGGTTGATTTTAGCAGAAGGTTAATGTGTGGTTTTCTCAAAAGTACAGATCTAAATGCAGAAAGAACTATTGTCACCAAAAAGGGCATGAAACAAGCGTTTTTACTTTCCTTTACTTGTTTTTATGCCATCACTTGGCGTCTGTCATCGTTAACAATTATACAAAACTCATCTCTGAAACGACTTGACTAATTAGTACCGAACTTGGTTTGAATGTTTCTTTGGGTGTCCTGCATAGAACAGTGTGGGGACTTTCAATTTGTCGAAAACCATGGCCGCTGTTACTAAAAATAGAACATAGGAGTCAGACAGTAGTTTTTCACATATATCTCCAAAACCGTTAGGTTAAGCTAAATTCTGGAAGGGGTACAAGTGTTCAGTATGATGAGATCTATCTCTTGGGAAATTTTGGTTTTAATCTGTTAAGCCATGTTGGAGTTATTGTCCTTTTTCAATAATTTTTTGTTATTTTTAATGTTATTTCTTTCAAAAATCTTCTCCACTGACACTACTTGACCAACTGAAACCAAACTTGTTCTGAATGTTCCTTGGGGTATCCTGCATAGAACTGATGTGGGGATTTTCGATTTGTTGAAAAACATGGCTGCTGTTACTAAAAATAGAACATAGGAGTCAGACAGTAGTTTTTCACATATATCTCCCAAACTGTTAGGTTTAGCTAAATTCTGACGTGAGGGGTAAAAGTGTTCAGCATGATGACATCTATTTCTGGTCAAATTTTGGTTTTTAATCCGTTAAGTCATGTTGGAGATGTTGCCCTTTTTCAACGATTTTGCTATTTTGATGTTATTTCTTATAAAAATCTTCTCCTTTGACATTATTTGATCAGTTGGAACCAAACTTGGTATGAATGTTTCTTGATGTATCCTGCATAGTACTGATGTGGGTTTTTTGATCCATCAAAAAACATGGCCCCTGTTACTAAAAATAGAACATAAGGGTCAGACAGTAGTCTTGCATATATCTCCAAAACCATTAGGTTGGGTCAAATTCTTTCAATAGCTGAAATGATCCTTATTATTAGGACTACAAAAGTCTTCAGGGATAAAAGTTGTCAGATGACTCCTTGTTAGAGTTATTGCCCTTGAAAGGGGAAAAATGACTTTTTTTTTACAGTTTCAGTCAAAATCTTGAAAACAATTATTTTTTTCTGATTTTTAGACATTTACTTAAGTGAAAAGGAATGGAAGTACCAAAAGGTGCAAAATCCTCAAAAGGAGTTTGGGATTTATTTTTCAGGTTTTGACTGGAACCATTTAAGAATAAGGGCCAAAAAGTGACCACTTTGGTTCTGGTCAAATTTTTATCCTATGTAAAATGTTTATTTGACATAAAAATTTAAAAGTTTGAATAGTATGTCTATACTTGCCCCAATTGTTCAGGGTTTAACCTCTGCGTTCATATTAAGCTGTGCCTTGTGAAGCATTTTATTTCCTGATGTTTATACTATAATTTTGAAACTGCTGTCCATTCAATGACTTTTGAATGTGCAAGCACATTTGTCTTCTTATATTTTTCTTAATTTCTATTGTTAAGTCATTGTCATTTGGAGAATACACATGTACAGTATAGACATACAAATATAGGTCTTTCATTTTTTTTTTAAAAAAGTGATACAGACAGATTTGCTCTTTGAAGGTTTTTTCCACAGTGTGAAACACACCCATTGAACTCTTAGGTATATAAACCTATTAAAGATCATTATTGGGGAAATGTTTGCTGTACCAAGAAAAAAATGTGGTACAATTGTCATGTCATATTTAAATAGCCCTATGAGATTTGTCTTCAGGCAAAATGAAACTAATTGAATTAGGTATTCCCATCTATAATGCAAATTTTATGCTTTGACCTCATTGTTTGAACTAATTCAGAAACATTTTACAAATAAGAAAATGTAATCCAGCAATCTCCATGTAGACCTGCTAGTAACACAGCAGTCATTGTTACATAATAGAAAGGTGACATTTCTCTATCTTTGGAACATTTCCCAATGAAGTATTTACTCTAATTATGAACAAATGCAGTGTTAGTGCATTTCTACTTCTATAATAAATATAGAAGGTTTGATTCTGATGAGTATGTAAAATTAGTTCAAAAACACATACATGTAATATGTTTGTAGAGATATACTATCTGAATATCACATTTTGGACTAAAAGTAAATTGACAAATAGCAGAAAATCATACATGAAATAATGTCAAAATTTACTGTACTGCATTTTCACTTTATCCATCTGTAGTACAGATCTTATTTCTTTTTCTCATTCACAACATTTAAAGGAAAATGTAGACTTGTTTCTTTTATTAACATGCAAAAATGTAATTAATGGTCCACGAAAAATGTGTTTATGTTGTTTTCTGGGGTTTTTTTTTACAATTTTCTTAATCATGTCAAATTAAATCAGTCCACATGACTCTTAATTAGGAACTGGGATTGTATGATAATTCATTGGAATATGTCAAGCTTTTGTCCAGTTAATTAGGATACTACATATTCAAGGAAATGTTTTAAATACAGAAATACTGATTTTCAGGATACCATAAAGTAAATAATTTCAATTTCAATCTATAGTAGATAAATCTTTAAGGCCACATATAATCACACATTCTGAAGCATTTCCTGGAAATTTGAAACAAGGAAATAATGATTAAAATGTCCTTGAATTGCAAAAATTAGTTCACAATTGAAAATTTGCAGGCTGTGCATTTATTTGTGAATCATTATATGTTTAATTTCTATTAGTGGAGCGGTCATGTTCATTTATCACTGAGTAGTGCTCTAAAATTTTAGGTCTTATGTTTCTGATATCTAGGGGATACCAATCGTATCAATATTGCAAAATTCTGTATGTTGTGCACCTGTCTCAAGGCAGTAACCTATCAGCAGCATCAGAACCAAATACTCTAAATGTATTAATTTTTGCGGATTCTGTAAAATAAACATATTTGTGGATATCAACTTTGGTGGTTTAAAAAAACGATTATTGTTAAAAAGTGTTAAAAATCAATTTCTTGGAACTATAACTGTTCTGTCCACCGCAAAAATAGCGAAAATCAGTACATTGCAAAAATTCATAGGTTTACAGTAAACAGAAAGTTCAAGATACAAAAATAAAGTGTATACATATACTAGAAATACTTAAAATAAAAAAAATACTTAATGATAAAAAATTGCCATATTGCATTCATACCACTCCATAATTGTGGAAGTCCATTATGTGCTCAAGAATAGACATTACATATGGAAGTCCATAATGTGCTCAAGAATAGATATCATATTGTGCTCAAAAATAGAGATATTTACACTTGTGGACACCATTGACCAACATAATGCATTTTCCCTTTGTTTTTCATACTGAATTCTCCTACAATTTAAAGATTAATGACGTCACATTTTAAAATTACATTGTTTCATTGATGTGGAAAGGTTATTTGGAGACAAATCTGGGGTCATTTGAAACAAAATGACAAGTGTGAATTCATGTATAGACATTACTTGTACATATATCTTTAATTCCAGAATTTTTTCTGCTATGTTTCTTACCAAATATCATTTGAATTTCAGGACGTCTATCAATTTAGTGCTTTACAATTTCTTGTTTCACTCCTACCTACAACACTCATTTTATAACAAGAAAATCTATATGTCTATTCTCCTGTCTGTCTATTCTCCCATCTGTCTGTCTGTGTCTGTTCTCCCATCTGTCTATCTGTCTATTCTCCCATCTGTATGTCTGTCCTTTGTCACTACTACTAAATGGATGATTATCTTAATCATAAAAAAGAAAAACTGCTAAGTACAAATTGGTATTACAATATGACTAGTAATAATTTGTTTGTTTTCTCTTCTTGTTTCAGGGTGAATTAGAAAAGTTAAACAAGGCGTCAGATGACATCAATAAATTAGAACTTGAACTTGACGTAAGTAGAGATGTTTACTGTCTTAAAAAAGAAATACAAAATGAATCTAATGATAACAAAATACTAATTCCTTGAAGGTTTGAATGATACATACACTAAAATGAAAAGTACATGTTTCTAATATTTTGATTGAGTCTCAAAGGAGAACCTAGAAAGACATACATGTTAGTAGTTGTTAAAAAAAACAGTAACAAAACTATAGTTAACACTCATTTACATATACTTTTGAGTTATTATACCCTGACTCAATAAGCGAGCGATGTATATTGGAATCACCTTGTCTGTCTGTCATTCTGTGTCCAAATTTTACCAGATTTCTGTCCAAATTTTGTTGCAGATATCTGTCAAAATTGTCGCAGATATCTTGACTTTAAATGATTGGATTGATTTCAAATTTGGTATGTGGGGCATACATTGTAATTAATTTTGGTTGCTGTCCGGTATCAGCTTCAAGTACAAGTGGGGGTATAACTAACACAATGCACTTGTAACTCTGTGTCAGAGTATTTGTTTTGATAATTTTCAGGATGAAAGGGCATCCTTCAGACAGGCATTATCTGATACAACACATAAACTTAATGCCTTGGCCAAGAAGCTTGGTAACTGTGTAGAGAAAGCCAGACCTTACTATGACCAAAGACACAAAGTTTTAGAGGTATCATATTGACTGATAGTTAGTCATACTTTATCATAATAAGCAAACTAGTATTGGAGCTAGTGTCAATCTTTATTTGTACACAGTAAAAAAAGTTTCAGTTGTTTTTTTTTTTACCCCAAACGAGTTTAAACATGTAAATTTTGTTGATATTCATGCACATAATAAGAGGCCACTACAAAAAAGTCCGTTAAATTTCATATGATGCTGGATTCAAATACCAGACTGAGTGAACTTCACTGGAACTTTTAAGATTTTATTACCATTTTGAAATTTTCATGATATACTAGTAGCCACTTTGTCTACTTAGTTGAGTCAAATTTGAAACAACAAACATATTTAATAATCATAGAAGTAACACATTGTCATCTTTGTCATGTATAGTTTGGATCATGAAAAATGATGTCTTTGTGATAGGACAATACAAACCTGTCAAAACAGCCCTAATATAGTGATTGTCCTACTGAACCTAACTGGTCTAAAGATAATCATGGCAATTGATTTTTGTAAACGATTTGTTAAAGTTGAAAAGCAAATTTCAAATGTGAGAAAGTTAGTTTTCATTTTGAGTTTCCCTGTGAAAGCCTAAACTATTAAAATATCCTAGAACACTGAAATATGTTGTTAAAAGAAAAACGTCCAGCAAAGTTTATATATATTTCTTAGCAATCTATGTTTGCTGTATCTGATGTCACCAATTAAATATATATTTTTGCTGAAATAATCCTTCATGCAATATAATACAAACATGAAACCATTTCAGTGAAAAAAAGATGAATGAATAAACTTTTAAAATTTACTACAAGGAAAAATATGAAAACTTTTATTAATCCAAAAAAAGAACATAGATCCGATTTCTGAATATTGTATGTTTTCTTAAGGCTCACTCAGAGACTCAGAAGGTTGCCATCAGATTTGAACGAGCTTGTAGTATGCATGAAGCTGCTAAAGAAATGGTCCAGTTAGCAGAACAGGGATACATGGGAGGGGAGGCCTCAACAGATCCTGCATGGCAAGAGATGCTAAATCATGCTACTATGAAGGTAAGGTTTGTTCCTGTTCAACAAATGCTTTATACTATTTCATGATATTTTTTTTTGCCATATACAGAAAGTTCTATTACTAGTAAAACACAATAAATTTGGTAGTTCTATATTTTGGTATTTTTCTTAATCAGCAAATTTGATCATCCACAAAAAAACATATGAGTGATCATTTTCTGAATGCAGTACTAGCTGAATGGCAGATTAATTTTTTATTGTTGTTTTCAAATTCCATGTATTTAAGGAGATAGACCTAGGGTAAGAGACACAACCCTTACAAATCATTGGAACATTTGTATTCAGCATTTTACATCAATGTCATGTAAGCATCAAAGCAACTTAGATTGATTTCATTCTGTGTCAAATGAAAGCTTGATAGCCTTTGGTGTAATTGAATATGATGCAAACATAGGTCTCACTAACCACTTCTAACGTTTCCATTACTTTACATGTTAAAAAAGTAATTTTCAAAGTCTCACTGTGAATTCCCAGGACAAATGACATCTTAAAGTTGCATACCGTTGCGAAGCTTGGAAAATAAGGCTTCCAAAATCATTATGCTAATGGTACGATGATAGTAGAAATTCTTCACAAAATTTACTTGAATAAATAATACTGAAAATCCACATTTTTACCTGTTCTGCTAACTGACAGCATGGAGGCAAATTACTCACACATGTAAACAATATTCATACACTTTTGTAGTTAATTACATATATGATTTTAAAGTACACATTCTCAGCTTCATTTTGACTACTTTTAATCATAATACACACAAATAATGCACTTACAATGCATATGTCTAGGTTCAGTGTGTTTTTGGTACTACATAGGGGGGTGGCCATTTGACCCGGAAGTGGTTAGTGAGACCATATCACTGAATTCATGAGTTATGTCCCTTACCCTAGGTCTACCTCCTTAACATACATGTTTCCATGCTAGCTCAAAATGAAATCATTAATAGGATAATTTAGAATTAGTCTCTTTTTTTAAAAGCTACTAAATTTGTATAACAAAAATATTATTTTCAATTTCGATAGCTATGCATTTGAATTGTTCACAAAAGCAACGTAAAAAACTGAATTGAAAACATTAATGACTTGAATGTGTCGCATGGTTGATAATTTTTTTTGTTAAGTGTCAGTTGAACAATGTTCAATATGTATGTTTTCTAGATCTGTTCCTTCTATATCAGACAACTTTACCTCAAGATCTGATACTATTTAACCAATATGGAAAATGTCATGTAATAATCTATTTATCACATACTTAAAGCTGCAGACAAATGAAATGTTATATGAAAAAGATTGATTGATGTTCAAATATTGTACTATGTGGTGAATTAAATACTCATATATGCTTGTATACAGATATATTTTTACCTCCCCTTGGTTGCAACAGATTTGTCATCTACACCATTAGACTTAGATCAATAATTTTGAGATATTATAAGATAAGTAGAATTTTATATATCCTCTCTAATTCATCTTAATTAAAGCACTAGCTATAGAGGTATGTTCAATTTACTAGTATTTTTATCATAGGTGAATGAAGCAGAGAGGGAAAGAAATGAGAGTGAGGTAGAACACATGAAGGCAATGCTTAACTTTCAGAAAACAGACGACAAATGTCAGCATCTACAAAAAGATTTAAAGAGAATGATCACTAAATCAAGGTATGTTCCATTACTTACTTATGGTGGTGGTAGATTTAAGTTGTATCATATTTGAATTTTAACATTTGATAAATCTTCAGCTTTTACTTATGACTTATGTTGCTGGCTGCCATGATTGGTCCTGTTTCTTTAAACCTTGATATCATAAATGAAAATATTTATCCATGTAACAGATATCATCTATAGTTTAAAGCATTTTTGTCAATTGCATTTCAGTCTCCTATGCCATGAATACAGAAAATATGTTTAGATTTTTTCACTTCTCCAGTTTAAGACCTGGTATACTCCAAAATTTTACTTCAATACTTATGTATACTCACTTAAGTTAAACCTCACGTAAGGAAATTTTAAACTATTTTGAATGGAGATTAAAAAAAAATAATACATGTACCAGTATTACCTTTAGGTAAATAATGATATAATGGCAATAAGGCCAAAAACATGCACACAAAAGTGTCTACAAAATCAATGTTCAAGGAAAATGAAAGGAGAGATCTACTGGTATTCAGACAGGGTATATGTATCAGCTACCAGACATAGTTTTATTTTTCAGGCCATATTTTGAATTGAAGGCAGCAGTCAATCAACAAATGGAGGTAAGCTATAGAAATCAGTAACTTGTCTTAATCCCTATATCAGAAGTTGTAGACATAGATTTAGCATTGAAAAATCATTCATGGATGCAGGGTAAAATCTTTATTATACCCATATCCCCATTGTGCTTATACTGTGATCAAAATTTGAAATGGCAAATGTACTTTGTTATTTATGTAGACGTAGGGGTATTTCTATTTCTTTACTTTTCCTGTAAAACAGAATTTTTATTACATGTTCCTATTATGCACCTTCTGTTTAAGATTTTGATCCAAATCAATATAGAGGTCAAAAGCTGCATATTATCATATGGGTGCTTGAGGAATATCAGTTTAGTGAGCATTGCTTACATTATATGAAGTGATAAGGTATTATTTTATGATTCCCTCAAAAAAGTTTTCTGTCTGTCCCCTGACTGGCCTGAGAATGGATCAATACATTTTTTTAAATGTTGCGCAGTTGTTGAATAGCATAAAATACAAGTTCAGTTCAATTTTCAGCAAAATCCAAAATGTAATTTTCAAGTTAGGCCATTTTGAACATTTTGCCATCCCTCTTTTTTCGTCATTGCATGGCAAGTATCACTAAATGTTCCATTTAATGCCCTATTTTCTAGTCATGACTTGGGAAGGATCTTTTTTCTTTTTGTTTGGATCTCAAATTAAGAAGTACCTACATTATATCAATAAACATGGATACTGACATCCATGATTTATTTTGATTCTATTACCATAGACAGGGTTATTTCATGAGCAAAAATAATAAGTAACATTGTTCCTATTAATAACATGAACAATGACTCTCAATTTTAGTTTTGTTAAAAAAAAGCTATCCTGAGCTCATACTACCCTACTTATTTGTGCATTGTATCTGACTCTAAATGGATAATTCCAATATTATCAAATGAAACAACTTATCGAAGTATCATTTTAATTTTCAAAAAAACGTGCGAGTTTTTTTTTTTTTTTTTTATAAGTAGAAAAAAATTGAAATATGCTCCTTATAAAGAATAGAGTTACCTCCCTTAGTATATATTAGTGTGTCATGAAATGATGAAAAAAGACATGAAAATTAAAGTAAAAAAATTGTCAATAATTTTTTTTTTTTTTTTTGCTATTTGTTCTAAGTACACAGTATATTTAAATTTGATCAATGCAAATGTTGTTTCACAAGTACATCCCTATAATTGGATTCTTTTATACATTAATTACAAAAGTTAAGAACAATTTCAATGTGTTTTGTTGCAAATGTTATGTAACAATTCCATTGTAAATGAATGTTTATCATGGTCAATGTCATAACTTTTAACAGCAAAGTAAATGATGACATAGATTACTTTTAAACAAGTTTTCATGGTGTCATTAAAAAGCGTGCTTGATTATTGCTGCCATGTTGGACATCACATAAGGATACAAGGGTGTAATTATTCACAATGCTACATTGCCATAGGTGGGGTTCCCACTTCCACTAAATTCTAAAAATAGACCTGAGTGAGATATCTCTAATCTAATGCAATACATTGTATTGCTAAAGAAAACCCCTTTATCTTTTGCATTTTGATATAAAAACCACCTTGTCATGTGGCATTTCTGCTCAAAAGGGGGATATTTTTTTCAAACAGCAATTTACAGTAGCCACCCTTAGCTTTAAAATGTCACATAATTTGATATTTTTGGTTCCTTACTGTTGTAAATTTTTTTCAGGACAGTACCTTTTTCTCTTGGGCATCATGTTGGGGTAAAGATTTGGCTGAAAACATTAATGCGCTATTGAAACCATAAGCTGCAATTTTTTTAAAGATGAGAATTGTATCTAATTTGAATAAAAATATTTTCTATAAGCTATGAATCACTAGGTATAAAATTATCATGGTAATGATGAGAACCCATGAAATATTAACAATAGAACATGGTTTGTAAGAAATATTTTATAAAAAAAAATATATATATATAAAACCTACTCATATTTTTATTAGATATTTCTGTATGGTTAAAGAATAAAATAACTGTATTCTAGGACAACAAGAGGGTCATCAAATGTTTAGAGGAGGAGGTGCAGGCAGCAAAACAACGATATGCTGAGGCTTTGAGAAGTCTGGAGAAAATAAGTGACAGTATACATCAACAAAGGATGCTGAAGAGGGAGGAAATGGAACTAGGTGTACGGGAGGCTGGCGTCGGGTCTGAGACTCCCTCTCCCCCACCTGTTAGGCCTAAAGATAGTGCTGCAATGGATGGACAAAATGTTGTAGTTACTCATGAGGAGGAGAGTCCTCCAAGACAGCTGTATAGTGATTCTAATGAAAACCAGGGAGATACAAACAGGGCTAGTCTTAGGTTGTCTACTGATATTAGTGCTAATGCTAACAGTTCAGGGTATGCTGAAAGTGCTTCTACTTCTAGGTTGTCATACAATAATACCTCCAAAAAAGACTTGGAACCTGTAGCACATCGAAGGCAGTCGGTGGCAGAGACTATACGACAAAGTGTAACCTCATCAAGGCCCAAAATGAAGGCAGGATTAATTCTAAATGTAAATATGATAATGGACCCTTTAGCTCAAACCTACCAAGCCGAAAGTATTCAACCAACTCGAAAACATGACAGAAAACGACGAGAGAAACCAAAGATCCAAGAAACCAAGACTCCATCTTTACTCTCCCCTGATTCTGCAATGTTCCCTGAATCATCAATCCACTCGAGTCTGAAAACATCTCTTTCTTCTAATCTGGATGATGATAGATCTGAAACAGAAAGTATTGCTAGCACTGGTACCATGCTCGATGATGACCAGGTTGAATACTTAACAATTGAATTCTCTGATATGTTTAACTCATCTGAAGATCTGTCAAAACAGGATGAATCTCCTCACCAAGTTACACTACCTCCTAAACTATCATATCTGGAGAAATATGTACCTAATGCCAGTTCTAATAATACTCCTAGTCAAGAGGGTGAATGATTTGTTTTTATGTGTGTCTGTCTGTGTGTATATGAATATTTAATAGTGCTCAGAGGTCTAAATTTTTTAGTGATTACTCTAAACTAGAATATCTTTGTTTCTAGATTCTTGTTCTAGTCGAATTTGATAGTCCCACCTTGTTATTTTTTTACTTAATCATGGAAAAGATGTAACTAGTTAGTTGTAAGTGTACTTAAGGAGGTAGACATAGAGTAAGGGACATAACCCTTACAAATCATTGGAACATTAGGTCTCACTAACCACTTCTAACGTTTCCATTACTTTACATGTTAAAAAAGTAATTTTCAAAGTCTCACTGTGAATTCCCAGGACAAATGACATCTTAAAGCTGCATACGGTTGCAAAGCTTGGAAAATAAGGCTTCCAAAATCATTATGCTAATGGTACGATGATAGTAGAAATTCTTCACAAAATTTACTTGAATAAATAATATTGAAAATCCACATTTTTACCTGTTCTGCTAACTGACAGCATGGAGGCAAATTACTCACATGTAAACAATATCCATACACTTTTGTAGTTAATTACATATATGATTTTAAAGTACACATTCTCAGCTTTATTTTGACTACTTTTAATCATAATACACATAAATAATGCACTTACAATGCATAAGTCTAGGTTCAGTGTGTTTTTGGTACTACATAGTGGGGTGGCCATTTGACCCGGAAGTGGTTAGTGAGACCTTAGTATTCAGTGTTTTACATCAATTTCATGTAAGCTTCAATGTAACTTGGATTGATTTCATTCTGTGTCAAATAAAAGCTTGATAGGCTTTGGTGAAGTTGAATATCATGCAAACATATCACTGATTCCATGAGTTATGTCCCTTACCCTAGGTCTACCTCCTTAAATATGATTCAATTTATCCATTTAAATTTGTTTTATTTGTGAGATCCAATATGTCTGCAATTTTATTTTATTTTAAGCTATCAGTTATTTGAGTACATGTACTTTTTGAATGACTGGTAAAATGTTTTTAATTCATCAAAGCATTACAAAATACTTCAAAAACCTGCCTTGGTTCTTTAGATTAAATAGACTATAAAAGGACCAAAAAAACATACCATGCTGAGCCCAATATGCAAATTTTGTTTGCTGCTAATATTGCTTAAAAAAAGTCAAAATTGCATTAGGCCAAAAAAATGATATGTGTGTTTCCTATTACACCTTTGAAAAAAATAGGGTAGGTAGGTGAGAATTTTTTTTAAACTTTTTCTTTACATTGTGTTTATGTAAGAAAGATCCTGACTTTAACAGTGCTTACTGAAAAGTGATTAAAAGTTTAGGGTACACTATTGTATATTTAACTGAAAAAAAATGGATGGGTATGGCAATAGGAAACAGACATCTTTTTTTAATTTGGTCTTAAGTCAGTTTTGATGAATTCAATTTAAACTAATACTTTATTAGGGGCAGGTTTAGAGATTTTGTTAAAGTTGCAGACTCTAATTTGCTCATTTTTGCACTAAATTAACAAAATTCTCCATCAAAAGGGGGTTTCTATGACTATATATATAACCACTGCTTATAATATCAAATCAGATTTTAAGAGTTTAGCAGAAAGGGACTGATGCTATTTATTTATCCAATGGTTCATTCTCGCATCATTTCCACAATATATGATTATAATTGTAATTGTGCGTTTTTGTGTAGACATTTTTTTTTTTTGTGCTTTATTTACAATCCAAACTCGAACGTGTCTGCCACTAAAACAGGACCATTTGTGGTCTTGGTGTAGTATTTTACTGCTAAAGATTAATTTAACATTTTTTTTAAGAGTTATTGTTTAATGTTTGTTTCCTTTGCATGAACAAAGTGTATCTCAATACTGAACTGGTGGTTAATAAATGACTATTAATGTCAATTTTATAAGTACAAAAATATACATATTGCCTGTACAGGAACATTCTGTACAAATAGACAGTAACAGTGCACTGACTTGACATAAAAGTGATATACAGATAAGGCTTAGAACAGCATGAAAATGCAAGTCTGTAGCAAGCATTTTCACCAGTTTTAACCAAATTTGAGTATTAAAGTTCTTGTTTAGTCAGTGCACTGTTATTGTCTTTATATTGCAACACAAACAAAAAATGATGTTTTAATAAAAAAACAATGTTTTTTATTTGAAGAAGACAACATCATGGCAACTTGAAAACAATGTAACATTTGTGACATCACAACAGAAAGTTATATCCAGTCAGTGACCATATTTGACTTGTGAATATATGGTCAATGTATTTTGACTGCTCAAATAGAACAGTTGCAATATAAATAATATTTGTGATTTGTACCAAATCATTATTACCGGGTTTCTAAAACCAAAAATTCAATTTTAAATATAGTAAAATATATATGATCCATAAATAATCGTATTTTCACGATATCTAGTCCAATTTCCTCAAATTTTTGTCTGTCAGATATGAAAGTGTCAAACATGTTTTTGGAATAAAGTAAAATAAATGAACAATTAGAAAGATATTTGGTTAGACACCTTGAAAAAGTTTTCTAAATAAACAAATTTGTGTTATGTTAGGTGAGACAATATTTCTGTGCAGTTGTTCACTTAATGTATCGATATTATTTGTTTTAGTGACAATGTAAAGGATATACGTACATTGTAAAATAGTAAATTTGGAGGAATAAAAACTGGGAAATTGTTTTAATCACAGTTGTATTTTCACTATTTTCATGGTAAAACCTGTAATGCAGAAACAAGCATTTTCTTAATTATGACATTTTCCCTTTAATATGACAAACAATAGAAACATTTAAGAGGGTGTCCATGCAAAAACCAGGCAGTGGGTGACACATGACAAATTTTGTTTTCAAAAAATTTTCCCCCATTTCATATCCAAAATACATCCTTAGTCAAAGTTGAATGTTGGTTTTCAATTAACTGTAACAATAAAAGAGAATTAATTACATATCATTGAAATTTATTGAAAAAAAGGGAGATAAATCTTTAATCTGAGCAAAATTTAGTTGCTTTGTTAGAAAACTTTAAGAATCATTTTCTGAGATATCCATTGCTGAATCAAAACAAACTTTATATTTTGTGACATATATATATGGTATGTACATTATATTGGAACCAAAAAAAATCAGTGGGATAAAATTTACCCTGTTCCACTCATATTGTAGGATCTGCCTGATTCTTAAATGGACAGCCTCTTAAAGCATCACAAAAATTGATTGGGTGTAAAAAAAACTGCCTGGAAAGACTGCTAAAAATGTTCTTAGTTTATAGTTTCTACATTGTTCAGTATGTAATAAGTGAATTTAGAAGCAAAACCTATGTTTTATACTTGTACCTTAGGCCAAGAAAAAAATACTGGTGTTTCTGGTATTATGTTTTAAAAAACAAGGGTTGGTAGGTAGGCAGTTTTTTACTGGCTTATTTTGGAGGCACAATCAGACTTAATGGTGCTTGTCAAATAATGCAAAGAACTTTTGGGTAGGGACAAAACAATTAGGGTAAGTTGGGTTGGCAGAAACACTGGTATTTTTTTAGGCCTTAAAGTGATTGATACTTAATAGTGCTATCATCATGCTGTAACCAATATCTTACTTTCATAAACCAGTACATAAATGTACTTATAAATTACCCATTATTTTGTACAAAGTGTTTACTTTTCTATATCTTGTGTTCTTAAAGTCAGGGTTGAATATTTTAAAAAAAAATACTTAGGTTGAAGCTAAATTGTGCAATTAGCTGTATGAAATCAAACGAAATTTTGTTTGCCCTTGTATACTTGGTAGAAGCTGTGTTTAGAACTAATAGCACTTGTTACCAGTAATTCAGAATTTATTGCATGCATTAATCAATTTATTATTGCAGTTTTGTCTTGTTATTGCTATTTTTGCAAAATCAAGTCAACTGTTGCTTAGTGTTGATAAAACAACCATAATGTGAGTTTTGATTATTGCAAATTTGCATATTTCATAGTTAAATAACATTGCAACAGTATCTGAATTTACTGCACTAAATGATAGGTTGTAAACTTGTAATAGTTTTATAATTGTTGTTGGAATGAACTAGTAAAATGCATATTTTTTTCTCTCATTGTTCGAGTCATTGCTTATAAGTAACAATTACATGTACTGACACGCAATATACAGAATATTTTGGGCCCCCCCAGCAACCTGACAGAAGGACTTCTAATAGTCTACATCAGCCTGTTTCTTGTGCATGATATTCCAGAAATACCAACTATCCATTTTAAATATCACACACCACAGTTTGGTAGGAGTTATAGGACTTAAAAGTAGTTGACACAATGCTTCATACCTAAACACTGTACCGTTAGTGAAACTATGTACCTTATTTGGAACCTTACAAATAAAACAGTAATTGGAAAGAATTACTCAGAAAATAATTAAGTTATGAACAGTGATTTACTACAGTTGGTATGGTAATGTTACCTTTAACCTAGTTTTACATCTTGTCTTGTCAGGTAGCAATAGTTTGGTATGTCTAATCTGAAAAGAGTGGGAAATTTTTTTCAGGTTTCAGTTGAGTCAGCTTGTAGTCTGTCCAAACTGTTAGATGGGGTACACTTCCTGTGTGTTAGGTCTTGTAAACTATAAGAAAGCTGTGTGTCATGGCCTGATAATTGATTTCACAGTATGACAGAATATAGCGAAGTAAGTTATGAATATATCTTGGTGCAGTAAGCTGACTGGACAGGTCTTTTGGAGTCTGCAGGTTATGTGTCAGATAAGCTTTGGGTGTGGTATTGGCAGAAGTTAGTAAGCATTATGTCATGTCTTGGTTGCATATGATATAAATTTGTCAAGTTTTTTTTTGTCAATAAGCTAAGAATGTGTCAGGTTTTGGTGGAATAAGTGAGCACTGTGTCAAGTTTTTAATGAAATAAGATGACAGTGACAGGTTTTGGTTGGAAAGCCTAGCATTGTCAGTTCTTGATTGAGTAAACTATTAACTTGTGTCTTTTTTGTGTGAACAAGCAATGTGTCAGACCATGGTGGATTAAACTGTCCATATGTCAGGTCTTTGAAAAAATTAATAATCTATCAACATTATAAGTCTTGTAGTCTAAGCCTTAGCATTAGCACAAGTCAAGTTTGTAGTATGTCATGTGTTGGTGGAATAAGCTGTTATGTGTCAAGTCTGCATAAGCTAGCACTGTGTCAAAGTTTTGGATGATTAAACTAGTAATTTGTCAGTTACAAACAGTATAAACCTGACAGTGATAGGTCTAGCATTGTCAGGTCTTATTTGAGTGAGCTAGAAATTTGTCATGTCTTGGTGAAGTAAGATCATATAATATGAGTGGTCTTTAATGTAGATAAGATAGCAGTGTGTCAAGTCTTAGTTAAATCAAACAATGTGTCCAGTTTTGGTGGAATAGTCTAACAATGTATCAGGTCTGGTTAAAGTACAGGTATACAATGCATTCTTGGTTGAGCTATCTGGTTATTGGATCAGGACATAGTGGTGAGGGGTTAAGCAAAAAATTATGTAACGTATGTTACTTCAAGCAATGTTAACAAATATTTGTTGGTTTAAGCTACCAAATTTATTCCTTGTACTTTACAAAATGTTTTGCTGGTAGGCAGCATTTTATTTTGAAAGGGCGAAATTGGACTCCCGTGTTATAAGTAGGCTAAAAATACTTTGTGTTATCAGATATTGACCCTTTTCTGACCCAACTGGGTTAGCTTTCTGTTTAATAAGCCAGCAGTTTGGGCAAGTTTTAAGCTGGCTAAAACTATAGTCTGAATGGAGTTAGATAGTTGTGTTTCCAATGATAGCTGGATATGATATATTTTCTGCTTTAGTTGCTACCTAAAACATGCCTTATCTTGGTAGTGTGTGCTGCCAATGGGGTCATGAGCAGCTAGCTATAGAGCAGAGACTAAGAGCAGACGACACTTCGAATACGCCAATTAGTTTGATAATTAAGCTTTCAGTCACGTTTTTCTTTTAGTTTGGATCTTTATTATATTCAAAATTTCTTGAATTACTATTACTTAGTAAACTTTTAATTTGATTTTTTTCCCGGGAAAAGTCTTTAAAAAAATACTTCGTTTTCTTGCAGCTTTGTCATAACTTTAAATGTGTACACAGACTTGAAATTCAAGATGGATTTTAAATATTGAATACAATTGTAGCGGATAAGATCACACAGTTGTGAAAACTGAGCATTTCCTAATGGTTTAGAAGTGACAGTGCTTAACGTTTGTTTGGTTTCATTTAGAGACTAAGAGGAAACTTGGAATCACGGATGACACTTCTACACGGTGTCCGGCTTCAGAGTCATTACAACATTTTTAATTCCTTATTCCGTCCACTTCACAAAGTCAGGGTATTTTCAACATCTCTGTTAATTACATTTTAATCTTTAGTGTTGTTTACTGTAAAATAACCCGCTTCTTTCCTTCTAAGCTGATTACATAAACAAACGGAACTTGGATGGCTGATGGTCATGGCACGCGTTGTCACACGTCTGAGGTGTAATGTTCAACATTAATATGGCGGTTCTCTATTTGACGGGTGGCTGCGTCCATTGTTGACATAACTACCTAAATTCCCATGTTAAAGGTTTAACAATAACGATTTATCCCGCTTGATTGATTAATGACTTGAGCACATACGGGTCATAGCAATGATGATAAAGTTAAACTACTATTCTTTGTTTGTTTCAAAAACATCCGTGTTAGTTAAGGTGGACGACGGGGACGAAATCATGCCAGGTCGAGCAAGGTGACCAAATTAACGGTCAATCGGCGAATTTTTGATCCGCGGTCGTGTCAACTCCGGTCATCGGAGCAATTTTATGAACAGTTGGCCGTTGATCGCGATTAATTCCTGAAGTAATTGATCAAAGAATTCTGATGTTTAAAATTATGCAAGATTCGTTTATGTTCTCAGACATCTGTCCATGTTTCTTGAAGATGTCCTTCGCGAATCGTTTACATGCCAGTGACTGTAAATAAATAGATATATATATATATATATATATACCTTCTAATACTTACTGCAATTATTATAAGCAATTGATATGGGAACAAAATTAATTGCTAATTCTATTTTAGGGCTTTTTTGCAGACATACCCCTCTAAAGAAAAGAAAAATATTTTGCGTTAAATACTGTTTTTGAACAAATATTAGTCTCCTAAGTTTTTAAACCGCAATTCCCTCGATACATCAGCCTGTTTTTGCTCTAACCTGATCTCGGCTAACCTGATATAGCTTGACCGTCTCGTCCGCTTTTTTTTTTGAATTTTTAAGCTTATATTTGCAAATATCTTACCTGTCATTTTGGTGAAGTGCAGAAACTAACACCCGCACTTATTGTAAATGTTAACGGGTTAACCGTTCAGTATCGACAGATGGTCCATCAACGACAGGTTGAAAATATCCCGTTTTATTTTTTTATTTGTCACTTTTAAGATATCATTGATACAAAACATAAAAATGCTATCATTAATGTAATCACAAACCACAGCTAGTAAAACTTGACCATTGTTACCATAACTCGCACTTTTCTTATCTCTCTCGTCAATGTTTTTCGCTGAGTCATTCATAGGTGGCTGCATGAAATTCCGAGCCTATGACTTCTAGTTTTTATGGTTTAAGTGTTATCTTCATAGTGTAGGTTCTAAGCAAGTGTTAAGGTATTATTCCAAAAATGTCAACCCTTTCATGAACAGACTGGATTTAAATCATTAAGTATCAGTCCATTCAGACACTGCCTATGGCAAGGTGATTCATGCTGTAGAAAAACCGAAGGAACAAAAAACAAAGCTTTTCTGGTCTACATATGATATATTCTTATATGACAAAAATATTTCTTTCTGTATTTAGATCTGTACTTTTGAGAAAACCACACTAAAACCTCCCACCAAAACCAACCAAATAAAGAACGACAACTCTTGCAAAGTGCTAATTTCATGTACAATGAAATTTTATATCGAAAGTACAACGTCCAAATGAAGAACTTAGCCTGTTTATGTGGTAACCGAATTTGAATAAGAAATATAAGTAAATTCCGTGGGTTTTTGACATGCATGAATCACCTCCCGTCTGATTTTTGTAAAAGCTTATACTTAATATACATAAATTTGCTAGAATTTTATTTAATGAATGTTTTACTCTTAGTCCAGAGTTTATTTATGACGCAAACGGTCATGCCCAGCGCAAAACAAATCAGTCGCATAAACTTAGGAGAAACTAGTTACGTCATTACAAATCTAGTTAAATGGAGATAATTTTTTTTCATTTTGTCATAAATTTTAGATTTAAATTCAGTTCTACAATGTAAGTGTCCGCTAACTTATGTTATGTATTTTACATTCACCCATGACGACCATGAGTATTTTTAATTACAATTTTTAAACCGTATATTGGTACAATGTATAACGCTGTCGTCGACACTTGGTTTTCGTGCGACAAATTGAGTATTGGTTGGTCTTTATAAAATTTTACAACAAGGTTTCAAACCACGAAAGAAAGGTCGGTATTGATTTAAGGGGTTACAGCCCAACCGTTTTAGAATTAAGGACCAAAATGGGTCCTTAAACATGCATTTCATAGAATTCAACTATATAACTCCAGTAAAAGCATAAGGGATGTCTATGATATTGTTCCACAATATTCTATATCACAATGGTCACAATGGCAAGAAACTATTTAAGTTTATTTTTTCTGATTTCTGGATGATAACTTTAGTGAAAGGGAATTGATTTATTTTTTTTTAATTGTTCCGCAAGGTGCCATACCCCCATAGGATTGATTTTGCAGGTTGCAACTGGAACCATTGCCAAAAACTGACCACTTCGGTATTGGTCAAGTTTTTATCCTGTGTCAAACATCTAATTGTAATCAAAATTCAAAGCTGTGTTAAGTTTGAATAGTGTGTCCATACGTGCCCCAACTGTTCAGTGTTCGACTGCTGCGGTCGTATGAACCTGCGAAATATTTTATTCATTCTACGACCAGGCGCGGATTCATAATGAGCGGGCCCGGTGTACGCCCCACTATTCCCTACTGTTGACAAAAAATGGAAAAGGTTTTTTTTTTAATTTTTTTGCATGAAATTTTTTACTACTTTTGCTCCCAAAAACATACTTGCCTCTCTTGGGTCGCTTGACCTTTAATTCTATTTACCCACCCCACCCCCCCTCAACATGCTATCCCGAATCCATCCCTGTCAACATAAAAGGCTGAATTGCAAGTCTTTTTTATTACAATTTAAATTGTAAGTTTGAGGGCAAGTAAGTTTAATGTAGTAAAAAAAAGGTCATTTCGGTATACGGAGCAACCATTTGATTTTAATTGTCGCTAGGATCAAATTGTCTATCCCATCTTTTTATTTTGAGAAAAAAAATAGGTCCTTCTTTTTTTCTTCGACACAAAGCGCCTAAATTTGTTGCTTTTTTGTTTCATATTTGCACATAGCCCCCCCTAAAATTCAATTCAAATGGTAGTTCCCTTTACGTAATCGCGATTTTTTTCATAAACCATTAAACCTTTGTTGACATTAGAATGGAGCAGTCATAGACCACGACGTTTCTTACTGTAAAACGGGGTAACAATTGCTAAGGTAAATAGTACAATGCTTTACGGTCTTGGTAAATGGCAAAATATGACGACAGTTGTTATTCTTCGATGTTATCTGATGCATCCTTTTATCATATGAAATTATCTTTATTTCTATCGGTGGTAAAGTTGAGAATAATTATATTAACGGTAACTATTCCCATCTGGAGATCATTGAAAGTACAAGGTTTTTCAATCCAATCGAGTTGAAGCTTTGTGTACTAGTCGAGGGGACCAGTATGAGTAATACACTTTTGTCCTGCATTGATTGCTGTTTTTTTCTGTAAAGGTGAAAAATTTTAACATTCGAAGTGTATGAAGACAAATACTTTACCAGAAACTGTACAGTAATTGACATGGCCCCGTAATTTGCATGTAATTTATTCCAAATAAGTTTGCATTGCAAATATTTTGTTTGTAACGTCTAATGTCTATTCGTTGTCGACCAAATGAGGGAAAACAAGTTACTTTTTGAACGTATATTTGACATACCGACCCTTTACCCTAATTATAAAACAATACAAACAAGCAAAAACTAAACAAAACAAGCCAAGCAAAAAGAAAACAGCTCAGAGTTTACCGTCCTTGGGAATATTTGCCATATGCAAGTGTTAAGTATTTACAGCCTTTGTGTACAATATACGTTTAAATTGTATAAATTAGTACAGTACCGTTTTTTTTATCCATTTGAAAATCAGGGGTTAATGAGTGATATTTCTTTACTCGGACAATAGAAGCTTTTCTTTTTACTTTATCCTGAACATAAGGCCTATGGCATAACTACCGATCTATATTTCAGGCCTGCACTCTCTTAATTTCTTTTTTGTTTTGTTTCGTTTGAAAATAAGTTTTAAGAGGGTGCCTGGTTGTTAATAGGTAATCTTCCCCATGCTTATTTTTTTTTTCAACAGACAACATACAAGTTAACAAGCTCTTAAAACTAAAGAATACGTATGTATTATACCATAGGTGGGTCCAAGCGGGGTGCCCCGGGGGTTGGACCCCTTGTGCTCGAAAATTGAGTGGTTGAACAAATTGAAAAATAGAGTGCCCAGCTCGGAATTATTTAAACCTTTCTGAATTGGCCTCTGAAAAAAATTGACCAGGCGTACATTTTCTTTATAAATATCTGTCACTGGCTTGGGAAAAAAATCTCTTTTTCTATGCAATTTCAAATTTTATTTATTTACAACGAGTAGTCAATAATAAAAGTTTTCATTTCAAAATTATTATTCACTTGTCCTTCAATCATGGAATACTGTAGTATTTTCTCCGGACCATAATGTTGACGAATGAAATGATAATAAAATTAAAAAAAAAAACAACAATAACCCATCTGACATCAATCTTGATTGTGGGATTTCTCTTTATTTCACTTTCAAATGTTCAAATGCAGTAGTTTTGTTGTAGACATGTAGATGTTTTCCCTTTTATTGATGGGTTTTTATTATATTTTCTTTTATTATTTTTATGAAATTATCTTTTACAATCGTTATTATTATTATTATTATTATTATTATTATTATTATTATTATTATTAATTTTGTTATTATTATTGTTGTCTTGAAAATAAGTAGGGTTGCTTTTATTGCATCAGATCAATCATCAGTACTTCTTTGAAGAAAACTCCTGTTTATTTTTACTTATACACACAGTAGCGTCCCTTCAAACTTGTACACAGGGTAGAACAATTTCAATTAACGGGCTCACACCATTCCTTTGAACTTTATGACCATGATAATTTCTTTATTACAGGTATAAATAAACAAGGCAATAAAAACTATCACGGGTGCCGTTTTCTAACGCTACCGGCACGCGATCGCCACAGGTGATCAGCACAGGTGTGCAATTGATTGACAGGTAATACGGGTATCTGATTGGCTCATCTATTAGAATGCTGATGCGACAAGGTGAATTTCAAAACATATCATTATAATCGGTCATAATTGTTCGATAATCTCCATCGATCACAAGAGTATTCAAGAATTTTTGTAAGTAAAAATCTAAACTTTTCCAATAAGGAATTTGACTAAAAGGTTGAAAAGCTATTTTCTTTATTTATAATTTATCAAATCTTAAGTCATTTACTATCAGCAACCACTGTGATATTTTTGTTTATTTGAACAATATAAATTTAATAATGATTTTTTTTTCTCAGAACTTTTATTAATTCTTTTTGTGCCAAAATGTATCATCACCGACCTAAATTTAGAGACTTCTATAATAGTGTACTAAACGTCTCCCGTTAATATATTTGATCTTACTGTTTGCAACAAAACACTCGAGTACTATTCCTGAAAATGAAATGTATGCCAATTTATTATGATAATGAACTGTTACTCAGTAAGATGCTTCTAAGAAATCGATTGACAAAAAACTTTTTTTTATATTTTTTTTATTTTAAATTGCTCATAATGTGATTTTTTTAAATGATGTTTAAGTTTTATGTTTTATTTTAACATATTTATCGTTTTATGTAACTTTTTGTAACTGTCAAAGTCTGATAACCGTCATAGTTTCATAGTTTAAGCTCAAGAGTTTTAATGCGTTAGAATTAAATTTTAAGAATGAAGATGCAGTAATTTTATGCATTTTTGTTTCGGTTTTAATCGAAAGATTAATGAATAAGAGCTAAAATGTTGTAAAAGAGTGTCAAATACATAATTTTGACCGGAAACTGTCACTGAACTTATAACGGTACATGCGCAATAATATTTACCAGGTTAGAAGTTGCTCCTCAAATGAAAACATGGCAGATGTGATACACAGGTGCGGAAGACGAAAGCAAACGAACCCCAAGAGAAAAAATGGTAAGTTTGTTTTTGCTCACTCTAATTAAGATTCTTATGTATAGCTTGATTATAAATATGTGATATGAAGCCAAGACAGTGAAGTTAAAGCATGTCTTGCCAGTTTCTTTTACCTTGCTGTACCTGAAAATAAAAGTGATGCTGAGACAGTTTTAATTTAGACGAAACAATTATTTTGGTCATACACACATTGCGTTTAATTGTATAAGAACAACCATACCCCCTGATAATGTAAAATACCCAAATTTATCTCCATAGGTGTGATTTGATAGGTGACATAAATCGACATTTTGTCAGCGTTCAACTTCATCATCATATGATAAAATAATTTTCAATGATGGCGGACCTTACCTCATTTTCCTGGTCGTGTCACTCACTATATTGGCAAAACATAATCAAAGATAAGTTTATTTTAACTGAAAAAGAGAAGTTCAATGCCCCTGAAATGTGTTTCTTGGAATATTTCGAATTTTCTGACGTATCTGAAAATAACAGATGATGCAAAATTGTAATATATTTATGACATTGTTATGAGAGATTATCATTAAGTGGGACACCCACTGAGGTGGGAAAGACAGTATATAAGAATAGCAACTGAATAGCTACTACACATCTTGGGTGTACATATTTTATTATAAGTTACAAATTGGTTACCTAAGTCAGGTGTGAAGTTATCTTAATTTGCTGATTAAATAAATTTAATATTATTTATAATTTATATCGGAGGATAATAGGCAAGGACATAAATACAGCAAGGTTAGGGCTCAATATTTCTTTTTTTTTTGGGGGGGGACTTCATGGGCCATCCTTAAAGTGATTCTCATCATCATAATAAGATGTGTGAGTTAATCTATGCAGGGTTACCAAACAAAGAAAATCCATAAAGGAAGACCCTTATGAAGTATTACTCATCACACTTTACAAAGGAAATACTTGATTAAAAAATGAAATGTCAAGCTTTTTTTGAAAAAAAAATCTTTTTTATTTAGTATTTACATGGCATTCTGTTTAGATCTTCCTTGGGAAAAAAGTGACACCAATATTAAAACAAGTATGAACTAAATTAACTCAAGCTCCATTAAATGATATTTTTGTATCTGTGTAAACCTTTTTATTAATGTTATTTTTCCATTGCCTAGAAAGTATTCTCAGTGATGTCAGAACTTACTTTTTTAATTATGATATTCTACTGTGTTTCGAATATTGGTTGAAAAACAGGATGGGAAAATGTAGTTTGAAGTTACCTGAATATTTTTACAGCATCAGCTGCATCTGTATTCCATAATTAGGAAGGACATCTGTCTCATCACAAATACAATTACAGCAAGTGATTTCAATTTAATTTAATTATAGGTAATTCAGTCAACAAATTCTGGTCCAGGTGTAGGATGAAATTATTTATATCCCTGGAGGTCATTTTTGAACTTAGGGTGTTCCATAATTACATTGTGCCATGATTTCAGAATTAGTTAATGGGCACCAATTTTTAGTGGACATTGGCACTAAATTCAATGAAGTTGAAAATAGACTCATCTTCATTTAATGATGCCATAAGAACTAATTTTTATTTCAATTTGGTATTGTTGAGCGGTTTCTATATTGAGAAGGAAAGAGTTAATATAAACAATTTTAAGAATCGTTAAAAAATAATGTACAACACAATCTAAAATAAATATGTAATGCTTTGGTATTAAGTTCTTCATGTATTGTTCTATAAGGAAGAAAGTATCTTATCATTGGAGGTATTGTTTATATAGCTTTTCCTATTTCAAAGTGAGGCATGATAAATTAGGAAAATTTCCTGAGATCAATATTAGTTTATTCTACACACTTAATGTACAATAAAAATCAATTAATCACTGACACTTTAAGATGGATATGATCCTGAGCAACTTCACTTCCAATTTCTGCTCTTATTTTTTTCAGAATCATCTCTATGTCATTTGATAGTGGAAAATGAACTTGTGAAAATAAAGCATTTGATATTACTTATATATAAAGAAAGTTTGGTTATGGAATTGATTTTAATGAGATCAATTGTAAAGCATCCACTTGTAATAGTTTTGCATCTAAAAGATCTTTATAGGTGTAAAGAATAATTGAAATATTTACTTTTAGACATTTATTGCATTTGGAATAAAATTTCCACAAAAAATTTTAGAAATCTCCAGGATCTTGCTTTAATTCTGTGATTCTACTGGATAAATTTTCCTTTTTAATTAGTTAAAAAAATTGGCATTCTAAAACTGAAAACTGTAGTTTCTATACCAATTCAAGTACTGTCATTAACGTTAGGGTGTTTTTTATACATGTAATGTGACCAGAGAGTATTTGAGTTATCCTATGCACCTTTTTATTTTAATACAGTGACTTGGCATTATGATTTTTAGATAATTGACATTTAGAAACTTTGATTAATGTTCAAATTTTTATGGCTTTACAAGGCTAGAAATAAATATGTTTTTGGCCTTAGAATTCTAACGTTGACCTTAATTAACATGAGCATTGTGTATGCTCTGTATGCTTGTTCAATTCAGTTTTTAATTTATGATTGTACCATAAGATTTATATTTGTTCAAATTAAGGGTTTGAGGATTAACGTTTCAAGGAATACTAATGCATAGCAACTTTTCATTGTTTCGTTGCCATTGTTTGTTTCATTGACATTTGTTCCTAAGATTTTGAACAGATGAAGCATTGAAATGAAAATGTCCACTTCAAATTGACAATAAAATTTACATGTTGGCTCAATTATATTTGAAGCAATCATTTCTAAGTTTTCCATGGTTAGGACAAAGACACAAAAAGATTTGTGAATATCCCTGTTAAAGTGAGCTTCATCTGACATTTTCTCAAGTTTTTAACCTCATTTGATGTCTAAGTAAGGGTGTTTATAAAACAGAAATAAATCCTTTGTAATGTAAATAATGATGTTTAAGATTATAAATCGGGATCAAGTATACTACAGGACACGCGCCTGGATTATCATCAGGTAAATTACATACAAACTAATCACACCTGAACAGACATGGACACAGGGTCTTTAACGTTCCTGTCACTCAAAACACCCAATAATTTACACCTCAAATGAACAACCGAAGCGCTTTATCATTTTATAACAGAATTTCTTGACAAATTAATTAGTGGTTATAACAGCTAAGGCCAGATTTTCCATTTAAGGATTTTTATGAAATCTGTAGGTTTTATTGCTTCTGTGGTAGCTTTTCTGTAGATAGAATATTTGTTTCTTTTTTAACTTTTTGCACCTGGCTACTCTAAGAAACATGATAACGTTGAAAGAAATTACTTGACTGAAGAAGTACTGAATATTTATTAAGACATTAAAAAACTGGATGAAAATTTAAGATATTAGTGTAACTGGGACATTTGCACATTGTAGATACATATATTGGCAATTAAACTGAATTTACTTGCAACATTTTGGGAGATAGTTGGCCACCCTGTCCAACTCCCTGATAATTTTTTAAACAAGAGGATGTTTAGTTCTATAATTGTGATGCTTAATAGGGTATTTACAATTTATAAAGGCTACAATGAAATATTATAGAGTTATTGCATGAATACTGGGGAATATAAGCCTTTTATTGTGTGGCAATATAATTTAGTCTTGTTTAAAATGAACTTTTGCCATGGATAGCGTCACAAATTTCAAATGTTTGCATTAGTACAATATGGAAGTTAATTGCACACTGACGTTGCATTGCTTTCTATGTGGAAATTATATTACTGTAAACAAGTCTTACTTCATTTCAGGATAAAACAAAACATTTTGTAAATCCTGCTTAATACCATAAGGTATAAAGATTCCAATTTAATCAAAATTACTTATTTATTTTCAAATTTAAATCATTGTTTGAATTTTCAAATTGATTTGAACCTACATAAATTGTAAAATAATTGAGCAACCTTTGATTTTGTATTTAAAGAATTATTTGATTGTCATTTGAATATATACAGTCAATATTTATACATACTATTTATCACTTGTTTTGCAAAAAAATTAATTTCTTATTTAAAGACTTGTTAGAGAGCCATATATTTTATGATAACAAAATAATTGCATTCTATAACAATTTAAATTTATTCTTTCAAAAGTTCATTTGAATTCCAAATATGGGATAAAATGTGACAGTTATTTTTTGCCCAGATTTATTGTAATTTTAATATGACAAGAAATAATATTACAGGAGTTTAATGAAGTTTTATGACAGTATTTAGTGTTGTTAGTGTTATATTGATCAGATTATAGCGCTCAAACACCAGGTAAATTGTTAACTATTACCTGAAATGACAACAGCTTTATGCTTGTATTGTATTTCCATTCCAATAGAATCTTGTGTTTGATTGGGCGGTTGCTCAAAAAGACAGGTGTTTCATTGGTTTACCTGTTAAAGGGGTAGAATTGCTATTAATGGTAGTACAATAGTACAATAGTAAAAGTGTTACTTCTTGTAGGAAAAGGAGAAATAACACATTAGTAAAAAGTTGAATTAAGCATTTTTTTCTTCAAATTCATTAATTAAATTTCATTGCTTATAAACTAATTATTGTTTCCCTTGCTCATATACTGTCATATTTTTAAAAACAGTTAAATAAAAAATCTATGGTACTTTTTTTATCATTCAGAACATGTTAGTCTTCCAAACTTAATTTGAAGATTGGCTTAGTCTTAACACATCATGGTTAAATGTTTATCGCCATGATTTTGATGATAATTTAAAAATTGATGGATTAAGAATGTATAACATTAAATCAGTTCATTATTTGAAAAAAAAAAATCTATGGCAAACAGCTTGGATTACAAATGTTTCCAACTTTATATGCTGTTGTCTATTTTTTGTTTAAATTTTACCATTTGCATCAAGAAGTTTTGCTTTAAGTTGGTATGGTATATGGTCACAAAAGTTTTCTTATAAACAAAAATCTAATCAGACATATTCTTGGTGTCTATGGTGTCTCCAGTAAAATATAAAACCGGATAATTTTTGCTGCATCACTGCTCATTATTTACATTTTAAGTTGGAAAAGCCTAAAAACCAGTTCATCTGTGCATTTTGTTACCTGTCATCCCTTTGCTATTTTAGTTTTTCCACTTTTTACCTATGGCATGTGAATTGTGTAATTCTGAAAAATTCAGCCTGTCAGCCTTTTTCTGCAAGTGACAACAAACATGGGTTAACAAAAGCAGAATACAATTGAGAAAAACCCAGCTTACTAAACAATAACATGAGAGTAATTTGCTCAACATCATATATGGCAATAAAGCGATATCAGTACCTGTAATTAACTTAATTCTGATATGAAAAACTTGATCAAATTAAATATTATGAACAATAACAATGTCAAAGAAAGGTAACATTGTGTGATTATTGTACCTCTGGGAACCAGTCTGGAGTTCATCATTAGTTGTATTGTAGAAGAATCCAGGTAATTTCTGTAAGTGATCATGGATAATGAGACACGTGAGATTTTCCTGAAAATGGCATGCTCAGGTGTAATTATTGTAAAATGACAAAAACAGGAAATTATTGAAATTGTTCAGGCCATGATATTGTTTCCTTTCCTTTTATATATTTATCACCTAGTGAGCTGAGCAAATACCATGTTTGTTCAAATAAATAAGACTTCGTTTAGAATTAGAAATTTAAAGGGAAATACACTAAAAAAAAATCATTGTAGGTGTAGACAGTTTCATTGTTGAAGTGTCTTGATTAAAAAATTAATATCAAATACATGTAGAAGCCATGGCTTTTGGCAAAAGTGCTGTTGTTGAGGGCTTTTTCACCATCTCAATACATATAAAAAGCTATTGCTTTAGACAAAGATGCTGTAGTTGAGCACTTTTCTGATTTCAATACATGTTGTACTTACAGATGCCATGACTTCAGACAAAAAGTTGTTGTGGGGGCTTTCCCCTTTTCAAGACCTATATAAGCAATTACTTTAGACAAAGACACTGAGTTGAGCACTTGTTCCTTTTCAATACATGTAGAAGCTATTGCTGCTGATGGAAATGCTGTTTTTTATAAGTACTTTTACCCCTTTCTATACCTCTGTAAACCATTGCTTCAGAAAGAAATGTTGCAGACTATTTACTAGGATATTTATGTCATTGGTAAGGATGATCATGTAATGTAATGTACTTCCCATCCATCTCAATATACTTTCCGTACATTTTAATGACAGGTAGAAAATGATTGCCTCGGAAATCCATATAATTTGTTAATTACATTTCTCAATTAAAGGTATTTCTCAGGTGACACTTGTCAAAGGCAGTTGCTGGACCAATTCCATCTGCTGTCGTATATCCATAGATTGAAGCAGGTTTTAATTTCAGTAAGAATACCGCTACCTGCTGACTAACACGGCAGAATTCTTTCATCTTGCCCATACTCGGTACTAATTCATCATTGATATTGAAATTGTATTGTTTCTGAAGCTAATTCAATTATTACATGGAAAATATATTGAAATTGAAATGACTGGTGCAGGTGCTTCTGAAAATAAAATTTCGATATATAATCTAGTAAAAATAAGATGGTGGCTTGATAGTGATGTGAAATGGTTTTGGTTCTTTAGACAATTTGCTTTTAAGAATATTTTCTTTTTTAAGTCACTTTTGAATGTGAAAATTTCAATTAGATAAACTTCAGAATGAATGGTATTAAGTTCTGCTATAGATAAGGCCACTGACTTTTATTTGATACAATTTTGATCCTTAAAAAAAGTCAATGAGCTTTGACAGTAATAAAGATAGAAATCTTGTGAAAAGTTTCTTAATGAAATTTGTTTGTCTGAATCAGTAATAAATTTTTGCTATTTGAAGCATTACTGTATAGTGGGAAAGTTTCATGGGTGCCAAATTATGCAATTTGTTTTATGAATAAGGGTGTCAAAATTTTCATGGTCTTCATTGTTGGCTTCTTCTGATTTAATGGAATGGAAGTTATATGTAAAATATCTGACTTAAATTTGACAAGCTGTTGTTTTGTGATTTCCCAAACATCGCCAATATATCTAAAATTACTATTTGTGAAAATTTCCCTCTATTGGGTATTATGACTAAAGCAGATTATATGAAAAATTATACTGTGAATAAAAATCGTTTCAACCCAGTCTAGGACTATTCTAGATCTACAGCTCCAAAGTTCCATCCAATTTCAATCAAAGGTCCTTTTTTTTAGTATCAGTGTATATGATGAAAGGTCTTTTAGTTTGTAAAAGTTATCTTTCAAGAAAAGATAGGCTCAGTGTCCAGAACCCTCTTTAATTTGATCCCCTGTGGCTTGTTTCTGCATTTAGGACTATCTCTTATTTGTATTACTGTTTCTGTGTAGGATCCTTTTGATTAGAAACCCCTGTGGCCTAAATATGACAGTTAAATCTGATATCTAGCTGAGATTCAACCGGACTAATTTGGCAGTTAGTCATTTTATAAGCTTTATTGTTTCACCCCTTACTAATGGACCTTGTCTTGACTGCTGCCTTCAATTGGGATGAACCACAAATTGGGATAAAATTGTCTTAATAGAAATCAAAATTTTAATCAATTTTTTATGCCTACAATGCTTATTACAATGACTATGATCCCATATAAAATGTTTACATTATAAAAAATACATTTTAGAAACTGTTTGCATTCATGTTGCCATGGCAATTTTCTGTCACTTTTGTCTCCTAGGGAAAGAGTAATCTTAAGAACAAATATAAATGTTCTTTTTGTTTGCTTTAGGTATCTTTTGTCAGGAAGCTGCAGAAAATTTGTAGTACAAATAATGTAATAGTAAGGTGTTTAGAAGTTAAGGACTCTATATATCTAGCTAAACATTATTCAATTATCATTAGGTACTTGTAAATGTTGCTTTTTTAATATCGTAAATCTTGATTACTGTGTGATAGAAAGTACTTTTTTAGTATGGTAAAATCTGTCTTGACCAAATCCTTTTTGGACCGTAAAATTTGTTAAGTTTATACAAGTGTTTGGTATGTTCAGGTGAAAAAAATAGAATTACACGGACACATCAAAGAATTCAAAAAAGGTCTGTTTTAGACAGTTTTTTCTGGTTAATATATATGTATATATATATAGTGTCATCATTAACCAAAACACTTTTTTGTAAGTTGTTTATAACATTAAAACTTCCTAGCTGAGATATTTCATGGGCTCTCAATATCTTTAAATAAAACTTTTTTACATTGTTTGCCATATTAGTTTCTTTGTCACAACATTTATTCCAATCTTTGTTGGTCTGGAAATTAGAGAAGTTGGGAGCTGTCAGTTTGTGTGTTTATATTATTTGAAGGAATCCCTTTGGATTAAATGAAAGCTGTTCAGAAAGTGTGCACTTAAATTGATCTTGTGTGTCCTCGTATAATGTCCTAACAAAGGATTGGAATCTGTGATGTCCTGTTAAGGGAAAGATCATATTAGATATTATAATGCATGACTCAACCTTATTAACCAGAGGACTGAACTGATTAAGACTATAATTGGAAATGAGTTCCTAAAATATGATTGAGTATTTTAAAGGATTCCTATGGAAAAAAAAATTTCCATTACCAATGAAGGAAGAGTGTGTCTAAACATATACATATTTATATGATATCCAATAAAACATAAAACATGTCTTTGTCTTCAAGATATTTGTTCAGTTATTTATGCATGAAAATGTCATCAAGGCTGTGTGAGATTCAGGCCTAGCACACCCTTTTGTTGAAAAAAAATATGGTTGAAATGAAAGAAAATCAATGAGGCATGATTGTGTGCACCCTCTCCTTCAATTTCTGTACCCACCCTTGGTCATATGGTAAGTGCCCAGCCTTTTATTGTCTCATGTTAAATGATCTACTATTTAGATACAGGTTGCTCAAATAGAGGGAAGCAACTTTAATGTATATAGACTCTACTTCTTAATTAAGCATTGTGCAGCAGATAGTAACTGGTAATTTAAATGAATTGAACAAAATAAATTTGGCATTATATATTTTCTATCTTAAAAATGCAAAACACTTTTGGTTCTTTAACAATGTTCTTTAGCAGGTGGCTGCTTCTTCTGTACTCTTATTGTTAAACTATACCTATTTAGCAAAGAATCTCTAACCACCAACCTATTGTAGCCCATTACCTGGTAGTCTTACAGACCTAATGCTATCTGTCGATCAGGAAATGGTCTGTCATTAGTGTGAATGTTCCATTATGCAATAGTATGCTAATGTTATGAAACAGAATCTGTTGTGTTTTTCCCCAGACTTTAAGATCAAAGATAACAATCAATTGTAAACACACAGTAGGTACGAACAGTATTTGGTACTTTATAATTACTTTGTTACCAGTTCTGTAGATCCTTATAGACAGGCACCAAATACTTTAAGTCAGACTTCATTTAAAAAAAAAAAACAATATTACTTTTCAATAGATTGTTCAGGCATCTAGCTCATCCTTGAAAAACTAAGCTAAGTAAAATGGGAATTAAATTTTTTTTTTCTGAAATAGTTAACTGAATGGTCATTTTATTTGTTTAATTTTGCCCTGTGTATTTCCTGTAGTTTCTGTTTAACAGGCCTGTATTGTTTTGAAGTTGAATTTCGTTTCTCCGTGTACATTAAAGTTTTGTATCTGATCTCTTAGAAATAAACTAATTGTTAAATATTTTACTCGTTTATTTTATCAAAGTTTGAATACCAAGTCACCACTAAAAGGTTTCTTTGTTTCATAAACTTTGAAAAGTTTCCTGTCCCCCTTGGTGCACCTCTTTATTTTACCTATCTAGATTTAGTTACCTACTAGGTGTGCTGCAGTTGCCATAGGAACTGAATAAGAAGAAGGATATTTTGTTGACATAACCTGATACTCTATAGGTAGTTTCTGAAGTAGTGATGCAAATTTGTCAGTGTACTTGGAATCCAGTCTAAGAATTTTGGAAAATTTTGAAATTCAGGATAAACGTTCAAGATGATGACAAGACTGAGAAAGAAGAAATTAGGTAAGGTATTTGATGGAAGTAATCAGGTATCTCAGTCAGGCAAGGTGTTCCAAAATGTCTGCTCAAAGTCATTGCTGGCTTATTTTGCTATCTTTGCTGTTAATGTTTATGGTGAATGCATCAGAATTTGAATGTGATTATCATAGAAAATATCTAGAAATGGATTTAAATTTAAAGAATTTTTTCAGGTATCATCTATCGGGTCAAGGTGTGGATCAGGAGATGATTCAAGATGTCTGGAGTTATGATTAACTTCTCTACATCATTATTATAATGTATGTGGTTTAAATCTATATCAGTTCATTGTTATGATAGATTTGGTATCGGTTTACATTGTTTTAACCACCAGAGCCGATTTCGTTAATTACATGATTCACCTTTGCACAGGTATGCTGCATGTTACCAGGTACGGCACCTTGTCGGCCAGATATAGGGGTCAGGACAGGTATCAGAACATGTAATGAGATAATCAGGATAGTTTTACATTGTTTTATGCCCAGAACTCATTTTGAAAATGATTCACCTTGAACAGGTAGAAGTATAACAGGTGCTCCAACACCAGTTTTACCTCTCAGTAAGTAGGCCATGTCTGATCCTGTGTAAGAGATAGTCATCTTTTGAGGTGAGTTGTTTCCTCTGAATGGAGAGTTTTAAATATTTTGATTCAGGGTGTTTCATTATTGTTCATGGTATTTGGTAGGTCTGCAGTTAGTGGTCTTTGTATTTATGATCTTTCCAATCTACACTGAAGTTTTACGCAATCCTGCACAAGTCTCAAAAGCAATTAAATTTCAACCTATGTATACAGACAATCTTTCTAATCTGGCAAATTTCTAGATTCAAAATGTGTCACACTAAGAAGACTCCACTGTAATATAGCAGTTATCTTTTTTGCAATGAACATGTTCAGCTGTTATTGATATTTTCTTACTTATTAGAAGTAAGTATAGATATGTAACATCCTTGAAGTTAGAATATTGCACTATTTTTTTTTTCAAAATAAAAGTAAACTGTGTAATTCCTAAACAGAACTAATAAACTATGGATTTGTTTGTCAGGGTTGAAGGAATTATTTTCCATTATCACTAATTAGTATAGGAACTACCCTACAGATGGATAATTTGTAAACTAGTAACCTCAGGAGACATGTAACATTTACCTGACTCAGTGAACTTCTATTAAAGCTTGTCCAGGTGTGACGATAAGCTTTGTGGTGAAATTAAAGAACACCCGAAGGGAGTACCAGAGCTGTATGCTGCATATCCATTACAATGCTGAGCAATAATGGCGTATGGCTACAAATTTATGTTTTTGTCACCTGAACAAATGCTACCATGATGTTCAGGAGATCTAGCCACCGATATTTCCATGTTATTATTTCTTTAAAGAGATCGTTTAATTGATAAAAAAAGATTATATGCTTCATCAAGAGTGAAATTTGTTTCAGCCTCATTGACAATAAAAAGAAATGTCATGGAAATCTGTCATGGAATTTTTTATTCATATTTTATTGCCAGTTGGCTTTAACGTGGTTTAAATTCATTAGCGTTTATGGTTGTGCTGTTTTGCCATTTACAATTTCTGTGAGGTGGGAGATAGTAGTACAAAGGATTCTGTCACCTAGGAATATTAAGTGATCAACAACTTCATAATTTCATTATTTTGTTTCTCTTTAGGTAAAGAAATTCAAATGTCAAATTATAATGAAATTTGTTAATTTATCATTATTTTTTCGATAAATTATGAAAAAGGATATTTCTGTTACATTTGGGAATGAATATTTAAGAAATGTGCTTTTTAGATTTTTTTTTAAGTGACTTAATTGGAAAATTGACTTATTTAATATTTTTAAGTAGTTTAGAATTGAACTAGTTCCATTTACAAAGGAATCATTATCAGTTTTTTAAAGTAAAAATAGAACAACATAATAAAAAAGGAAAATAGTTTATTAGTTGTTATGCATATATATTAGATTGATATTTGTCTTAGGCTTAGTATAAGGGGATAGAGCGAGGACAGGTTGGCCCAGAGTCAAAATAATTGGTCCTAATAGGGTGACATCTGCAGACTGTTGGCACAATGAAGATCTGGCTCAGCATGTCCGACTAGTACAGGGTCTGTTTGATTTGTCAATTGTCCTTGACCTGAAATGTATAAAATATCTGCAATAGGACATTAAACTGTAATCAATCAATCTATCAATCAACTTGCCATTTAGAAAATTGGAATGTGTAGGATTTTTTATTCTCCTCCCTCATAGATGTATTTTGATATAAAATCACCCTTTTGTGTCCATTGTTTTGCAGGCTTTTGAACTATAGGTGAAGAGGGTCTGTTGTATGAATATACATTTGTGTAACTGAATTTAGTCGTTGGTGCTGTGTGATTTTTTTTCAATTACTTTACCCTTATACAAGTTGCATTTTTCATTCAGATATTTATATCAGATATATTCTATAAAATCTATGAATTATTTTAGCAGAAAATCAATATTTTGTATGAGTTATGCGAAGAAAAACATAAAATCAGATTGCAGTATAAATCAAGACACTCATTCCTTTCAAAGCTGTTTCTTTTAGCTATTACTACAACCTATGTCTCGAAGACATGATTTCTGTGAAAGAATTTTTTTTTTTAAATTAACATTATTTATATTATTCTTTATGTTTTCATTATTATATATATTTAGGCATTATTACATAGAATTATTTTTATTATTATGTATTTATTTCAACTATTGGTTTCTGAGTTAAGGTAAAAATTTATCTCATAAAAAAAGCCAGCAGCTTAATCAATCCTATAATTGGTTTAAAACCATTAGATTTTGGTTTTAACTTTGAAAATTTGTATCAAGCTTTAAACTGTTTATAAAATTACAAAAAAAACTCTACAAAGCCAAACCTGAGTCCATCAAAGTGTGCCTTTTTCTGTCTGACAATAACACAATAGAAATCTTTTTACAACTGATCATTAAAATCATTAAAACATTTAGACGCCCATATTGATGTTCTTTAGCCAGGAGGTATGAAAATCTTAATCAAAATACATTTGTAAGGTTTTCTCAGATTGTAACTGTTCTTTTGAAATGTTTTTTATGCCATGTGTCGTGGCTTTGAATTGTAGGACTTGAAACCTAGAATTACCCCACTTCAGGGGAATTAAAAGCATGCGCCAATATCTAATGCAGCTATATTCAAGGTAGAAATTAATTCATCCTAAGACACTAAATCATTCCTTAAACTATTGGGGAAGTTTTTCACAAGACAAACAAAGAAAGCTGTTTTGTCACCTTTATAATTCACCGGACCCTGTTTTTTCTCCGGCCATTGTTAGAAATGCTAATGAAGCACTTGAGCTCTCAGATCCAGGTTTCCGTTATTGTATTAGTGGGAATTGACGGAAAACAACTTGGCTCGAGGAAATCATTAAAGATGTGAATTTTTTATGAAACATACTTGAATTTTCAAATTACAGTCTTATCCTGGACAGGTGAGGGAAAGAAAATTTGGCCTGAAGGTCTTGTACATTGGCATCAAGTCATCAACTCTATTGTCAAGCCTTGCCAGGAATTAATTGAATTTATATCATAAAACTTGGCTTGCTTTGGTAATTTGTTTAGACCCTTGTGATGAGTTGCTTCATTGTTGGCATCAATCGGTTATCCCTAAACAAATTAAATTGAAAAATTATACTCACAATGGGGGTAAGGGCAGGTGACCCTTTTGTAACTTGCAAAACTGGATGATAATTATTTACTATTACTAACATTTGCTTATACCCCCTGTCAGTAAGTCTGTATAGTAAGCAAGGTAGTGACACTAAGCCTAAACAAACAAGCTTTGATTTAGTATTACAGAGCGGTAGGGGGAATACGTGTAAGGTGACCCTCTATAATTTATAAATGTGACACAATAAAAAACTGACTGTGGACTGAAGAGCAACTTGAATGGCTTAGAAGGGAAAAACAGAAGTGAAAGAAATAATCAAATATGAAGGTCTATGGTTTTCTAGCATCTTCCTATATCATTTGAAGTGTTGTTAAAGGTTGGCTGTGTGAATGGTGTGATATTTCAGCCTTTTTTTATTTATACTTGTATTAATTGGTGCAACAAATGTATATTTATAGTCAAATGACATAAGTATATTCAACAGCAACAGAATATATTACATGAATAATATGGCAGCATTTGGAATAATTTTTGTGTGTATGATAGAATCTGTTGTGGACATTTATTTTTATTAACATGTGCTAACCTTTACTCAGTCATAAAACTGACCTTATTATATTAATAACATCAAAGACAAATTTTGATTTATAATTAAAGTTGATGCTACAAATAAGTAATCTTTGGGTGGGTTTGATGCTGATCAAGTCCAGTTATGTTTGATCATTTTAGCAGGTGTATTAATTATTATAATAGTCCTGCTGCCTATTTATAATCACTTAGAACAAGTATGGAAAACTGACAGATGTGGACTCTGTGGGCTGTCTTTTCTTCTTTCCTGGGAACTAAATAAAGACAAAAATCTTCCTTTTAAGTTAGTAATGAAATTAGTATCCAATTTAGGTAACAATACATTTAAGTGCATGTTATGGTGTAGGCTACCATATAGAGACAAAAATTATGAATTAACCACAAAAATGAAATTAATATCCACTTAATGTAGCAAAATATATTTAAGGAATTTGCACCAAATAATATGATCAAACAGCATCCATACAACTTGTTCATGACATGGAAGTAAGTTGTTTGACATTAATTTAAGGATAAAAAGTAGAAGAAAATTATCTCCTGACTGTCGCTGTTAGGGGGTATTTAATCAAGTGATACAAATTAAAACGATGAGGAAAAAAACGAATTTGAAGAAATGCAAATTTAGTAAACTTTCTATCTACTGCATTTGTGGAGTGGTATTCTATCTACTGCATTTGTGGAGTGGTAATTTAAAATTTATGATACAATTTAAAACTATGAAAAAATCAAAATTGAAGGAAAAATCCAAATCAGAAAAATTGTAAGACAAATTATGGTCTGAATGAAATCAGCTGTTAAATACACTTTTAATCAGCAATAAATGCACTTTATGCAAAAAAGACATACACTATACCAAATTAGGACAAAATATTATAGATTAAGCTCTGTAATAAGTATCCACTTAAGAGAATGTCTCCCTATGATACATTTTACTGCATACTTTAGAGAGATAGGAGTATCATAGGTATATTTAGTCCAATTACTTTACATATTATATTCATTTCTGTATTGATCCTTTCTCAGAGTTATTTCATCTGAAATGACAATAAAAATAACTAATGGCCACTGGATCCAATACTATTTTAACAGTCTGGAATCTCCATTGGTGCTTTTACTTGTGGTGAAAAATTATGAGTACTGCAGATAAAAGCGCCTATTGTTTTAAATGTATATAATCAGCCAGTTTCTATTTCTATCTTAAACTAAGTATTGGTAGAAAAATATTTGTAGCATTAAAATGGAAGCACATATCTGCATAATTTGATCATTCAATTTTTAAATAAGATAGACAAAATGTCCAGTTTTTACAGGTATTCTAAAATTGATATGATCTTTTGTAATTTAAAAAAAAATTGGAAATTAAAACCCTACAAGAGGAAGATTAAATGTATGCCAAGGTGGAAAAGATCTTTGAACTACTGGTACTTTCAATTACTGACTCGCCAAATTTCCTTGTAGACTTTTAGGAAATCAGCTGCATGTATTGTTTGATTTTTTTCGCATTTTTTAAGCATTTAAAACACAATAGTAGAATTCTTAGAATAATGATGATTTAAGTAAATCTGTAGGATTTTTTTGTCCAGGAATCACGAAGCTATAACACCCGACACTGCACCTGATTTAGAAGTAAACACTGAGCTAAAGTAGACACTTGTAATCAGAAGTCATTGAATCTTTTGAAGTCAAAACTTTACTTGATAAATCTAAAAGAGAGCCTTATTGATTATCCTATCCACTCCATCACATCAGCGCCTCTTAATGACGGAAAATTGTTTTCAGTGTTATAGCCCTAATGTTTACTTGTAACTTAGAATGTGTGAAGTCAGCAAATGGAAGTTAGATTTGGTCTTTCTCTCTATTCACTCTTACATTTGTTGATAGCTCTGGTAGCCCTTGGTATTCAGTCCTTATGATGGTTTGATATGATGGTATCACGATTCCATTTTACCGTCTATTGTCATCGTAATCTGTATAATTGCCATGGTTAAAGTGAATCAATATACAATATTTCTGTGGTCAGAAAGGTTCAAGTTTTCAATGGTTCAAAGTTGTGAATTACATTTATTTAAATTGTCTGAGTATGATTGGTTTGCAATAAGTGTAATTGTAGCAGAAAAGTTCTGAAGTTGTAAATTTCACTTCTCAAGAAAAGGGGTATCATCTAAGTCATGGAAACTTATGACTTTTCCAAGGTATCAGGGTTTCCTTTGGCAGTTTTGTAAAATTGTCATTTTTTTCTCATTTTGTAGATGTTAGTTTTAAATATTGTTTTGGAAAAAAAGAAAAATCTTTAAGTATTTGACACTTTTATAGTTGCAAATCTATGAGTTATGAAAGTTGTGTAAATTTTAGCTGAAAAGAGGCTCCTACAAAAGTAATAATCCCCCCTCTAAAAGAGAAGCTTGGTAAACCGATTCCTTTCAATCAGCCTTTTCTTATGTTGGTACAGTTTTGTGATTTGGGAAAATGGTTTAAATTTGTGATTGGAAAATGGTTTAGTTTTGTTGACAACAAATAATTATTCCAAGAAGCATATTCTCTAAAGAGTACTGTTTTGCATGTCTCTTCATTTTACCATGAGCATTGTGCATATTTTGATTTTTTTTCTAGTTAGCATTAATTCATATGTGTGGCATTCTTTCATACAGTTTGTGATTGGCAGGGTAATTTGGATAAAAATCAATTTTTGTGGTAATATGTCTTCTACAGAACAATATCAAGATAAAACTTCCTTTGTTTGTATTTTCTTGGCTCTGTCATAACACTAGAAAGTTAATATGTAGAACTGGAACGATCTAGACAATCAAAATAATGGGTGATCATCTAATAAAATTTCCACGATGATACACATGCCTTATAATGGGCAAAAGCATTCCGCATGAAATTATAAAGCACGATCAATTCTGTAAATGGAATGTTTTATTGGAGGTGATTATACACAGAAATGGAAGTTCTTAAGCATCTAATGTCACGTTACCTAAGTTAAACTAACGGTGAATTACAGGGTAGCGTCAGAAGTTTCATTGGCTGATTGTTTGGCAGGAAGCTTTAAACTGGAAATGGTAGTAAGCTACCATTGCCAACTTAATCATATAAAATATGATAATGGTTATTAAATCTTGATAGACTTCAATATAATTCATGGACAATTCTTTCTAATTTATACCCCATCCATGTTAATTATATGTTGAAAGACATTGATATTTAGTTCTTTCTTTAAATGACAGTTACTGCCTTTAGCAAAACAAAGAGATCTGCTGAAACATTGTTCCATTTGTACTCAATGTCTTGTAAAGATTTATTAAGATTTACTTCCATTATTTTCAAGTGTATATTATATATACTTTACCATATTTTAAATTTATTTAAACAATATGATGATACATGTACTGTTTGACAAAACAGGGCATATAACATAAATATTGTAGAAGTTTTGGTTTTTTGTCTTTTCTCCTATTTCTATAGTTGAATTTAAGATGTGTGTATTTTGTCAGACTTATTCATTCCTTCATTGTGACTAAGCTTGGTCTATTTTTAAAGTGATGTTAGTCACAAGTACTTTCGCTTCAAAAGAAAATAAAATATATAAAGATCTGAATAATCAATTGTTAATACTTGTGCATCAGAAATGGATAAGTGTTTTACTGAAGAAATGGGTACTTAACCTCTAAAGACAGTTGAATAGGTTGGGCTTCGTTGAAATTTCAACAATCACAGAGAACAATCTTGTAGGAAATTTCATGGAAAATACCTATATTGTATTATACAACAATGTAGCACATTGTACAAAATATGACAACATTAGAGTGCATTAAATAGTGCATTTTATCCAGAATATAAATGACACAGGTTTAAGTATATGGTAAGCTATCTTTTACCAATGTATTCAAGAATTGTCAAATTCTACAAAATTAGCAGCTAGGTTAAGTGACATACATCATATGTGCTGATTCTATATATGTATATATTGTGTTTATTTTAGAGGTTTTAAGTTCAAGTACAACAACTGCAATTAAAACTTAATAATCAAGTATATTTCAGTATTTTGTTTCAGTTTTGTTTCACTTGCTTATCAGCTTCTTAGATGTTTCTCTTGAGTTTCTATCAGGGCACTGTTAGTGGTTAACATCCACCAAACCTTAGCCATAGCCTTGCTTTGTTTCTAATGGACATGAATCATTAGCTCAATTGTAAAACAATATATATAGGATAAAATTTACATGTGCATAAACTTAAATGTAAAGCTTGTAATTTGATACTAGGAAAAACTTTGAAGGAAGACAGCACTTCACTATTTGGTAAAGGTTACTTTTTATGGAGGATTTGAGCATGCTTTCACCTGGGGAAGGTTTAGGGTTTTGTAGATAAACATTTGTCCATCAACAAAACCCCAATGCTAGGAAAACCCGAATGAAGGAAGTTTTAAGTAAATTTGTAATACACAAGAGTTTTAGTCATCACAAGCAGATTATAAATGATTATAGGTAGAGGAGAAGGAAATAAAACAAGTCCACTTATTATAAAACAAGTACATGTATTTCATACTAAAGGTACTTTTACACATCTGTCTTATATTAAGTGCTTTCTCCCCTGACATCCTGTTCTATATGTACCTTCCTGTAACAAATCTACCTTGATACCCACACTACTGTTACTCCATTTACTTATTTGACCAGAAGTGACACTCATCCTTTGCACATTCTCTTATTTGTTTCATGACAGGAAAACAGTTAATCTGTTTATTTAACTGTGATTTAGGTGTACACAGTTAGTATTGTAAGTTATTATGTCTTGATTACATTGTAAGTAGGATGTATTTATGATGATAAGCTACTGTCAGGAAAGAGAGAAAATGTAATGACATTTTTGTCATTAACCTTAATACATGTACTTGTAAGTGTACTTGTACATGTAGCTTGTACAAATGAAATGTTTTATAGTGGTTAAATACCATTTTTTACAATTAAATGTGAACTACGGAATATGGAGGTTTTTTTTTTTTTACAATTTCTGTTCCAAAAAAATTAATTCATTGTTTTAGTTCTATTTTAATGCAAATATTATACAATACAGGCTTAAAAAGAAAAAAAAAGGAATATTTACATTTTAATTTTAATAAATTGAGGCATTACATGTACTTCAATAGTACAAACTTATTATCAACAGATTCTTGGTGTACAGAGCAATACAAACATTATTTCTAATCCTGATCTATCAATTCCTTGATTACTGAATGTGTTAAAAGTGATAAGAATATTTAGATAACAGATTATCACCCAATAGTCAGTTCCTGTGGTCAGAAGGCATTTTCTTGTCCATTAGATTGCTTTCATTTTACCGATGCTGTATTTTTATAATTTCTGTTTTGGGGAATACATTTCTCTTTTTTTTCGCTCTTATAGATGAATAAAATTTATATCTGCTAAATTCTGAAGTACCTAGTAACATTTTTACAGGCTGACATTTTCTCTAACATCTCTTGGGAAATTCATTTTCATTCATATTTTATATTAAATAAATGTATTTTTATGGAGTCTGTATAACATTGTAATGATGTGAAATAATCGATGAACGCAGGTAGTTAGAGAAGCATGGTTTGTTAGGTGGTGGAATCAATGCTTGGAATCAATAATGGAAATGATTGGATGAGATTGGTTGAATTGTTTCATAGTTGTTTGTCATTGGCAGGGGTAGATTTATTCTGGGTAGAAATGACAGGTAAAATAACTCCACCTTGATTGTCACCTTTGAGGTCCACCCAAGGATAAGACAAACTCCCTTTCCAAAAATTTAAATTGGTATTAAATATGTAAAATTGTGATAAATTGCCTTATTAGGTTGTATTGATTTTATTGTATAAGTGAATTTCTTGGAAAATTTTCAATACTTTTAAAATACATTTAGAATTATTGATTCAAACTGTCTGCAGATAAAAGTTGAAATGAAAAGCAACTTAAATATATCCCCCTAATGGAGCCCCATTCAACCTGTACAGTAGCTAATGCATTGAACAGCTGCTTTAGAGTAAGAGGGAGGTTGGGTAGAGAATGCTGAGGCAAAATCTGATTGGATGATGGGTGTGGGAGATTAGCTAACCTAAGGAGTTTCACCTGGAAGATCTCATGTGCAAATAATTGCATATTTATTAAGGTAGTTAACTTCATAGCCCAGGTATTTAGTTAGTGGTCATCATATGAGAATCATCATTGTCAATTATATTAGTCACATGAATTTTATTTTTCAAAATGTTGAAGGAATTCTGTGTTGGCATCAGGCATCTAGGTAAGTGTGAAATCTAGGTCAGAAAGTTTGGGAAACTTGATACTTTTGTGAATGTGTGCTACTGTGTGGGGAAAGAGTCTCAGAAGACTTTCATGACTTAGGAATTCAAAAAGTTTCACTGCAGGAATTCATTTTGACAGTTGTATATTTGCCTTAAAATTGGTATGTTGAAGTTAAGTTTGCATTGTATTTGATTTTTGTACATTTATAAGTATGAATTTGTTTTGAGGTGACTTAATATGAAACAGAAACAATTTCTTTGTTTTATCAGTGACAAGGTCATCTGAAACATACATGTAGATATAATTGAATCAATTGTCTGCTATTCATATCTGCTATGGACAATATTTTCTAATGAGTTTATTTTAAAGTTCAAATTTTAAAATTTCTGTCTACCTGAAACATAGTAAGGTATCTATAACCTGAAAGTGTTACAAATCATTGGAAAGGACAAATTACCATTATTCAGTAAAACAGTAATTTTATGTAATTTTGGTGATTATTTTATCATATATCTAAAGATAATTACTAATTCTGCTATTAATTATGAGCAATTTCCACTAACGATTTGATGAGTCAGATGAGGGTATAAATTAAACGAGTCATTTTGTCTACTGATCTGGTGGAAGAGGAAACATTGGCAATAGTAATTTCTTGGTTGAATAGTTATTCATGTTATGGAGAATGAAATACCTTAATTAACTGTATCATATCTAATTACATGTAATTAAAGCATCATTATTACCTATTCTGGTGGCAGTATTCTACAAACATACATGGTCTCAATCTGTAATGAAAGCATAACAGAGAGTAGGGTTAAGGTTGATACATGTCTTTAGAGAGAGTAGGGATCAGGTTGATTTTAGACTTGGGGCCAGTTAGGGGTTAATCAATTTTGTATGATGACCAAAATAAGACAGAAAAAAAATGGTACCTAAAAAAACATGTTATACCAGCAGATGTCAAGATTCTCCTCTTTCCTATGTCTCTTTGAATATTGAGTTTGATTTGATCTTCTCCCTAGGTATTGTAAAGTTGGGTAGAGCAGGTTTATTACTTAACACTGCAAGGAGTCTGTCATATTTTCACAATTGTATTTAATGATGATTTTAAGTATATTTTTGTTTATTTCTAGTTGAAAGTGAGGCTGTGGAACCTGCTCCAAAGATACAGAAAAGTGAAGAGAACCATTCCATCCATGACTGTAACCATGAGAAAGACAACCATGACAGCCAAACAGACCTAAATGATGGTAAACTTTTTTTCTAAATTCTCTTTACTATACATATATGAATTGGTTAGAAATAGAGAGCTGTACAGGTTAAGTTTTCTAAAGAAAAATCCTGATGTCTAGATTGTTTTGGGGTAGCCATGGTAATTGTATGGTTATAGAACAACAGAACACAGATTCCTTAAAAAATGTTTTAAATTCAAGCAAAATTCAGAAATGATACTGGAGTAAAGTTTTATCCTGAATGGCATCACTTTATTCTTAAAATCATATAGAGGTCCTAAAGTGAAACAGTAAATATCATTGGTTTGATTATAATTGGTTCTTATTCATATATATTGTTAACAATACAGACTGAAGATATTTTTGCACAACTTTAAAGACATAATTTAACATAGATATTCTCCTTACTTAGATCTTGTTGACAGATATTTCCCTTTCTATCATAAATGACAAGATATTCAAAATATCTGTAAAAACATGAAGTCTTCAGATCTTCCCCAGAGTTCTGAATGAGAATGATGTTGCACATCAACAATGTGTGTAGTTGTACTACTAGATTTATTGTGGGAATAAATGTAGACCAAAATATAAATGTACATTAAATATTTTTAATATGCTGTTATGGGATTACTGAAAAACAGAATAATAATTACTTCCAATTTTTATATTGTGAGTATAAAAAATTATAATAAATATTCTTTACAGATATGCAGTCTTTGCTGATAAAGAGTAATCTCTCTCCTATGTGTGATTTCTGACAGTCTTTCATCTTAGGCCAAAAAACAAAACAAATAGAGCATGTTGTAAACACTTTCATAAATTCTTTCTAGATTCTGCAAGTTAAGCATATTCCAAGAAATTAGATGTACAGTAAAATCAGGAGGAAAGTTGTTGAATTCAATATAAAATTGCCTTATTGAGTAAACAATTATTGCATTTTTCAGTAACTTCAGTGACAGAGAAAGCACCTGAAACAGACAGCCAGACACCAGACATTCCCATGGCTGATCAGAGCTCTACAGAGATCCAGAAATATCTAAACCAGTCAGATACAGTGGTTATCTACCCTGAGCCTGTCAGTGATGGCGACGATGAAGACGAAGAAAAAACCAGTACATCACAAGATTTAGGTAGGTTGTCACTTTAAGAATCAGGCAAAGTTGGAAAAATCAGAAACACTGATGTCCAAACAACCCCACTGCTCTGACAATTTTCTTTAAGGATGCTATTTCTATTTAAATAGACCATTATTTGATCTCTGCATTGTTGGAATTTGCTCAGAAATTTTTCAATAGAATATTAGAAAAATGAGGCTTTTGACCGAGTTTTCTGCCCTTGAAATGCCAATTTTTAGTGCATTTCAATGCAATTATAACTTGTTACTAAAATGACATTGTAAGTTTTTTTCCCTTGATTCTGATGCTACAAAACTTCAAATTAACCTTTCAAAATGTTTTTTTTTCATACAGTGTTTCACCCACTGCCTGATTCTAACAGAGACTTACACTTCAGTGTTTTCACAAGAATTTTGGAAAGTAAATTGTAATGATAATAGTAGGGGAAAACTAGCAGTAATAAATGCATTGTTTTAAGAAGTGGTGGTCATATCTTATTGTAAATGATTTGCAGTTTTTACATTTGATGGATGTATCTTGAGTGGGTCAGCAACCTGGTATAAAATAAAGATGCAAGTAAAAAAGTATTTGAAACTGATTAAGTTATTTAAAGCTTTAATCTCATGGAAAAGAAATGAGGGTTAAAAGGAAGCATTTCCTCAGCTGAAGCCTTACTTCAACAAAAGCTGCACTGGACATTGCAGGCAACACTGCACTGGAAGTCTTAAACAGCTCAAAGAACACAAACAGGACTTAAAAACCTTGATTTAATGAAAACAGAAAACACAATACAATACAATACAAGGCAATAGTAAAGGAAATACAATAGAGGAAACTTAACAGGTTGTAGAAGGTCTGCTAATGAGGTCTTCTTGAGACAACTTTATATGTAGGTGCTGAGATAAACTTGTCCCTGAAATGTATTGTAAATCATGGAGCATAAATGTAGCTACACTGCCCAAAAATTGTAGCTGTAGGCTGCTATATTGAATTGAGGGGATTTGGGTCAATTTGTCAAATATTCATTCTTTCCAAATACACTTTTGTAGTGTTTTTTATTCAACTGTAACCCAAAGAAAAGAAAAAAACTGGGTTTAAGATGTATATTGCATTATTCCTTGTAGTAAACCACAAAAGTAAATTGAGTAAGTAAAAAATAACTAAACCATGAATATACATGTAGAAGTAAGTAAACCATGTATCATGAATATACATGTAGTGAATAAGTAAACAGTGAATATACATGAAGTAAGTAAGATGTAAACAATGACTCACATGTATTTAGTAAGAAATAAGTAAACTTTAAGAAATGAGAAATTGAAGAATGAAAGTTGATATTAGTCAGGGAGGAAAGCATGAGCTGTATTTACTTATTTTTCAGCTAGCAACAGTCTGATATAAGGTGAAGGCCTAAAATTAAGAATAGATAGATATGACCACCAAACATAACAATTAAAGGATAGGATTAAGAATTTAGCCACAGATATTGTCAACCTCCTATGGAATGCTTTGTTTTGATTTTTTCAGAAAATTGTTTCGGTATAGACGAAGATATTGTGATGAAATGTGCCCACTGTGACCTAACCTACACCAGATTCAACATACTACGTGACCATATGAGAGAAGTCCATCCTGACCTGCCAGTCAAATATCTCTGTCCAAAGTGTGATGAAGCATTCCTACTCAAGTCTCACCTAGACAAGCACATTGCCATGCATTCCCCAACATCACAGTCATGCACCATTTGCAATAAGACTTTCGCCAATGTTTATCGTCTCCAGCGCCACATGATCAGCCATGATGAGAGTACAGACCTAAGGAAGTTCAAATGTCCAACTTGTGGGAAAGCTTTCAAGTTTAAACACCATCTGAAGGAGCACATTCGTATCCACAGTGGAGAGAAACCATTCCAGTGTCCAAATTGTTCCAAAAGGTTCAGTCATTCCGGGTCATACAGCAGTCACATGACTTCCAAGAAGTGCTGGGTGATGAATCCTAATAAGCAGCCAGAGACCATTGCTACACCAAGCAGACCAGCCATCAGTACAGCTATGCACTCCTACCCACAAACACTGATGCATTTTGATCCAGTCAAAGCAGGTATACCAGCATACTACCCAGCTCCGGGAACCAGGTTCCTGCCCTTATACCCTGTTAGACATCCAGCAATGGGACCAGTCATGACATCATTACTTCCACAGACATTATCCATCCAACATTCCACAGCATCACCTGTCATTACATCATCTAAACAGATCTCACCAGATGTCAACTCTAACACTAAGGTTGTTTCCAGTGACAACAAGGTCATTACCAGCAATGTCCAGAAAATTGAACCAGAGTCTGAGAAGAAAGAAACCCCACTTAGTACTCAACCAAATCCTAAACCAGATGAAACTGTAACCTACAGGTGCAAATTCTGTAATGAGACTTTTAACAGTGCAGTTGACTGTCACCAGCATGAGAGGTATATCTGTAAGAAAGATGAGCCCATAACAAGCAGTAATGCCAGCAGTGATGAGAGTAAGACAGGTCAATCCATGTCATCTGATACCACCAGTAGTGAAGAGAAGTTGACAGAAACCATGGCATGCAGATTCTGTGATGAAGTTTTTAATAGTCCTGTCAGTCTCCATCAACATGAACGTTACATCTGTAAACTCAACAAAGACATTATCCCTCTCCGTAGTGATGGAAGTCCAAGACATTCTCCAGCAAGCATCATGTCTGACCAGAGCCATGTCCTGTCAGCCACTAGTGGTAGTCCAGAGACTGAGTCAGAAGATCAAGATGATAAAGATGACAATGCTCTCAATGACAGCAAGAAGTTTCGCATGAGGTCTCTGATTAGTGATGAACAACTTCATGTTCTGAAGTCGTACTACAGCATCAACCCTCGTCCAAGAAAATATGAGTTGATACGTATTGGTAATGAGATTGGTTTTCCTAAGAGAGTTGTCCAGGTCTGGTTCCAGAATATGAGAGCCAGAGATCGTCGTAGAGGTAAAGAGGTTCCATATTTTCCATCCATGGCCAGGTTCAAGCATGACAGCCCTTTGCATTCCATGCCAGACTCCAGATCATCTACTCCAGCCATTATCCAGGTTCCTACAGCAGCTCATGGAGGCAGCAAACGAATCAGCAATAGACTTCCAAGCACTGGTGAACAGCCCCTTGACCTGAGTACCAAGCCTGCTTCTTCACAGAACTCTGACACTGCAAAGTCTACAGAACAGTCTAAAGTCCTTAATCTGAGTGTCAAACCAGAACCTGAGCAGTCACCTAAACCAGATTCTGACAATGGCAAGAAAATTCCAGAGAAAGACTCCAGGTTTCAGAAGACTCCTTTCCACAACTTTGATGGCAAGCTCCAGAATAGTTCTATCTACAAGTATATGCAACAAGAAGGTCTGTTCCCAAGCTACTACATGGCAGATCCAGTTGTCTCATCATCACCAAGTATGATCCAGCAGATTTCAGCCCACAGCAGAGGTATCCCTACCTGTGGTCCACCAGCCATTACGTCATCTCCAATGTTTTACCACCATCCATTCAGCAGACCAGAACCCAACCAGATCACTATCTCTCTCCAGCAGAAGGTTCATCTAGCCATTAACAACATGTCCCGCAATGCTGCCAAACATGACGATGATGACAGCGACAGCAGTTGTAGCAGTGACAGTTACCATGACAACAGGTCAAGAAGTGTCCACTTTGATGCAGCTATGGAGCATGCTACCCACAACCTAGCCACCCTAGCTGAAGTGAGCCTAGCAGACCGTGCCAACCTGACTGTTGACGGGGAGATTAAGCTGAAACGTATGCGGAAGAAGTCGTGGCGACAGGTAGAGCGTGACTATGTCTGTATCCCATACTTTTTACCTATTTTAAATGTAGTGGCATAAAAGGCATGGCAAATGTTACCTTCGTTGATCCCGTGGCTAGTATATCTCAGTTTTATACTGCATGCTGCCAAAATCTGATCACTTGTGTGTGTGTGTGTGTTATCATTCAATCATTCATCAGTTTTACTAATAAAGTCAAGGGCATGAAATAACTCATCATACAATAGTTATAGAGCGCAAGTCTACTAATGAAAGGCATTTCTTAAAATTAGGAGTCTTTTTTGTATACACTGTTTTAAGTAATAACAGCTTCAAATATCATGGCAGGTAATTTTTTACAAAATTCATCATCATTGCACAGAATGCTTTCTGTTAATTGTTTCATTAATGTACAAACTTTGCAACATTGCATTATTCCAAATTGTTTTAGTAAAGCTGTATTTTTATTTACTGAAGAACAAGTTAAAGAATATTCATATAATAATTTTTTTTTTTTTTCGTTAAAGGATTAAAAGATCCTATTGAATGAATTAATGCATATTCCATTGAGTGACAAGTGTTGGATTTTGTTGGCATGTCAGCCCAGAGATGGATGCCATTGGCACATGTTGGTCAACATTGTCAAGTGTTTTATTATTTTATCAATCACAGAATCCTTATCATACCAAAATCAATTTTTTTGAGGTCCATGGCGTCAGTATTGATGGAGGTAGAAGGCTGAATTCAGTACTACTCATATATCTTATATAAATTTGTTTTGGTTGATAAAGTATGCATGATTAAAAGTTACATAAGCAACATATGTACACGATTCCGCTAACACATTTAATTTTTTTTCATTTACTTTTTAAGTTTTTGTGGATGTAACTTATTTGCAAAACAAATTTAGATAAAGTAAAAAATTGTTAACATCATGTTTCTGCAAAATTATGCTAGATGCTTGCTTATGTAACAATAAATGAGAAATTTAAATGAAATAGATGTTGAAAATTAAGGCAGTAAAGTGACGGTATAATGAAGCTTTGAATAGAAAATAATTCAATAGAAAATTCAATAATTCTCTATAGAATTTATACATGTACTTGAAACAATAGGAATTAAAATTTCCCATTTTATTTAAATACCGACATTTAAGTTGGTTTACAACTATTGTGGAGTAAATTTGGATGAGGCATTGACCTTTGAAATTACAATAGCTATAAAAAAGGGATTTCCTGACAGTGATTGTCGAGTATTTTCACGTTGATTTTAAATCACACCTGGTGGATGATTACCTTACACATCTAAATGCATAGAAAATCAAATTCCTATAACAATACAGAATCAACTTCATCTTCAGAATGATAGTATTGAATTAGCAAAGTTTCCAAAGTTAAGCATTTTGTAAGAGGACTCTCCTGAAATAGATAACAAGCAAGTTTTACATAAAAAAAATGAAGGACAGTTCTCATGCTGAATTTCTAATTTGAAAATTTAATGAACATAACTGAAATTACCGGTACCTAATTCCTTGTTATTTTTAGCACATTTGAGTAATCCATGCAAAACTGAAATTCAATAACTTTTGTAAGTAAATTTGTCTTTTCTTTCTACAGATGGAGTCAGAGGAGATCCAGTTAGACTTAGATGACGCACTTCTTGATGAGGACCATCCTTACCGTAAAAAGCGCCGCTCCTGGAAAGGCCACCGCATGGAGTCTGATGATGGGTTATATAGTTGTGACCAATGCAAAAAGATGTTCAGCAAGCAGAGTTCCTTAGCCCGCCATAAATATGAGCATTCAGGTAAGTCTTAATTAATAAAAATATTTCAGTCTGACTTTATTAATAAATGACTGTAATGTTTTTTTTCTGTTTGTGCGGAAATAGAATTAATCATGTGGTACACACTTTATAATCTTTGACTGAGGGGATCTTTAACGTTCTTGTCTACCCTGTCGGGTCTCACACTGATGGCTGAAAAGATCATCCTTAACTGACTGAGGGGATTTTAACATCCTTGTCTACCCTGTCTAGTCTCACACTGATGGCTGAAAAGATAATACTTGTAAAAAAAATTATTTTATGTACAAAGGAATTCGTGACAATTATAAGAAACAAAATTGTCTTACTCAAACACTTTTTCTCAAAGGAACTAAATAGTTCATGATAAATTAAGTCCATTTTAAGGTCCCATGACATACTCTTCAGTTAGGTAAAGCTAAACGTAGTTGTTTGGCAAGTTTTTCCAACTGAGTTCATTTTGACATTATGTGACACCTATGATGCTTAACCATGGCAACTTAACCAATGGAGCTTACAGCCTCGTGTTTCATTGGACAAAAGTGGTAGTAAAGGTGAAGTTCAAGGCTCCATGAGGGTTATTTGTGTCTGGATTATGAATTACCTTTTATATATTTAATATTAGGAAATAGGTGACTTCTTGAATAATTGAAATATGAAACATAGCACAGTGATCACACAATTCACCAAATAAAATCTTGATCAGATTCTGAATTAACTAAACAAGAAAATGTGTTCGCCATCTTTTTAGTTAGTTTCATGAATTGAATGTGAAGGTAATGTATACATGGTAAGGGAGATAACTCTAACCAGTTTTACTTGTAATTTTAATATTTCTCTGGTATTTTTAGGTGCCAGACCATTCAACTGTGAGATATGCCACAAAGCCTTCAAGCACAAGCACCACCTGACAGAGCACAGACGTCTACACAGTGGGGAGAAGCCATTCCAGTGTAAGAAGTGTGGCAAGAGGTTCAGCCACTCTGGTTCCTACAGTCAGCACATGAATCATCGCTACAAGTACTGCAAACCATCCAGAGAGGAATTTAACTGTACCATCTGATCAACCTTTGACTGGTCAAATATCAGCTGATGGACATTTTCTGTTTAATTTGAAATAGACAAAAAATAACTCTTACTCATAGAATACATGCTGTATAGTTGAGGTGTTAATTTTCTGATTAACTTTTCTTTATTTGAAGAGTCATCTTCTCTTGTTCACCGGGCAACTACTGTTGTTAGACAATGTAGGTCCCAATGCGTTGACAAAAAATGACAAAATATACTAAGTGCAATAATGTAGAGTTTATTGTTATATATTAGATGAATGTTGTTACTTGGTCTTGATGTCTTTTAAGTTTTATAAAGACTCAGTCATTTATGCTCTAGTCTGGTCAAGCTGTATTCATATTTTGTTGGACCATTTTTCAATACTATTATAGTATTGAAGTTTACTTCATACATTTTTGTATATTTCCAAAACTAAACATTTAAAGTTAATAATTCACTTGTTCCACAGCTCAATCAAATATTTTGTTCCCACCGTTAAGTTTCATTTTCTTGTTAATTCCAAATGCCACTTGTTAATGAATTCAAAACTTGTTAAAACAAAAATCCATTCCAGGTTTGCCTTCACTTGTCTCATCAATTTATAATCAAAAAGTTTTGTTTTTAAGAAGGAATAATCTTGTATATTTTGAACTTATGGAAGTTGTAAATATTATATTTATAAATCTTCATAATCCATGACAATATATGGGGACCATACTCATTAATTTTTGTGTATTGTAAATATTTTGCATGAAATGGTATTATTGTTTTTTTTTGTTTGTTTTTTTTTTGGCATGTCGTTGCCAGTCAGATCACCTGAGAAAGAATACTCAAATGAAATAAATGTAATCTGATTATTGATTGTATATATAAACCGTATAGACTGAGTTCGCTTGCCAAGGTGTGTGGCTAATTATTTTCTGTATTAAGTGCTGAAAACTGTACATACATCTTTATTTATTTCTTTGCCTGTTGAGACTGTCTCAAACAATGTATTTAAAGAGGTATGATAGATTTTTTATGTTCCATTTTTCCTCATTAGATATTTCAAAACATTTTCTTAAAGAATCATTTCCAAGCAATTGTTTATTTCAGCATGACAACCTCTATTTAGAATTATATTGTAATGCACCAATTCAGTATTTCACAAGAAAATGAAACTCATATAGTGCCAATTAACTATTTTGAATTAGGTCTCTACTCAGCTTGCAATCAGTTTTAAGATTCAATCACAATTTGCTTACAGTTGCATTTTAAGTTTGCATAATAATTTTTTGCTGGTATTTTTTTTTTCTGTTATTGGGCATCCATTTGCAACCAAAGTACCTCTTAACTTAGTGTTGCTGTAATGTTTAATTTTCATTTTTGATGTGCCAAAATCTTACTACAAAGCTTTATATATTAGTATTGACAAGCTGACTCAATACTCAGTCTACTGCCATTATTGTTTGAAGGTTTGGTTAAACAAGGTACTGTTTTGTTTAATGTGTGTTTAATGTTTAAACTTTGTTTTTTAACAGTTATTTTGTCACCAAAACAGAAGTCTTTAACATGGCTGTAAAGCATTAGCTCCCTGTAGCTGACGATTATATTATGTTTACTTGTTAACCATTAACTACTGCATACAGGTCAATTAATACGAATTTATTTTTCATAGCTGTTAAAAAAACTACGAATCTCCAACAAATTTCTGTATCCTCCTTATAGACTTGTTAAGTGGTGCTTTACCTTTGTGTTAAAGCTCTTTTTAAGGTGACAAAACTGTTTGATGTTCCTCTTGTGCCAAAACTGAATCTTTCAGGGTTTATCCCAGATGAACAGTAGTGAATTCTGGTGTGCCAAAATCTGGTCAATGTCTGTAATGTTTTAACTATTATTTTGACAGAGAGTTTTCCATCACTTCATGGCTAAGTTCAATTGCCCATGCCTTCTTTTTGACACTGCCTGAAAAAGCAGTAACATACAGTTTCAATTCATGTTATCCACACAAAGGTGATTTGTAATACAATTACTTGTTATGCAGTATATTGTTGTTTTCAATTATTTTATAGTGCTTTACTAGTCAAAGCTTTAAGAGCAAAGGTCAAATTGTGCAATTTATATACCAGTAATGTAGGTGTATTTTTGTTTGTATGGGTGATAGTCAGAATTTGTGGGATATGTTTTATGTATGTTTGATTGATAGGATGGTTGCAAATAGAATTATATATTTCTGCATCTGTCCTTGATGGTATCCAGTATTTTTAGTTTTGAATGATGACTAATTTGTTTTGAGTGTTAGGTACCAGTGTGCATGGTTGTTATGGTAACTCTAGCTTCTTTGGTAAATAATTACTAGGTATCTGAATGTTTGTTTCTGTGGTGAATATGGTTGCTAGGTTACTATGAGTGTTTGTTTCTATGCTGAATGGGTGCTATGTAATGGATTTTTGTTTCTTAGGTAAATGGTTGCTAGGTAACTGTGTTGCCATGGTGTCCTGACATCTTACCAGAATCAGTATTAATGAATTCAATGTCTTCCTGTTAAATGATGTTGTGTGTCCTTGTCTTGAAGCTTAAAGTCATTTCTGTAAATTGGTTGATTATAAATATTTTGTGTTGGGTAGCTCATGAAACGTGCATGATATTGATATATCCTTAAAGCAGGAATTTCAATCTGTAATGTTGTAGTTGGTTAAAGCATTATATTATACATGTATTTCAAAAATTTTTACTATAGTTCGTTGATATTTAGTATCTATTGTTAATGGAAATCCACGAAACTTCAGAAAAACTTAATATGACATGTTACAATTTAAGCCTTTCAGATCCTGAAGGTTTTGAAAGTATTTTGGAAAACAATTTAGTTAGAACCCACACTAGATTTAGGTTTTCTGGTTTTTTGCCTGTTAAGTTTTTGTTATGATTGTTTAAACCAGTTTTAATGTTGCCACTAACTAATTCTTCCATGAAGTACTCTTATTATTGACTGTGCCAAATACTTTTGTTATATTGTGCCAATCTATATCCTGATAATCTTCTCAGTATTTACTAATGGTTTTGGTTTTGTTAAGAATACTCGTACACTTGACTGTGCCAATTGTTGAAGATCAAATTTATAATTATAATGTGGTATTAGTCACTTTTCAGTTAATACTTCATCTCACCTATCCTCCAGTTAAGTCAAATGTTAAATTTGTGCCAAATGTTTGACTCTTGTGCCAACCATCTTGTAGAAATTTTTATAACCTTTTCAGTATTAATATTTTTGTTGTTTCCTTTTATCCTCTAAATTGTGCAAATATAACATGGTTCATCCTAAACTAATATTGCTGTAGACTTGTCCAGTAAACTGTTGAAGTTGTGCCAATTTGATTATTTCTGTAGTCTTCCATTTTTCTCAAACTTACAGTATTATTTTCTCCCCTCTTATACCATTTCAGTATTATTTTTTCTGAAATTATTGGTCCTGATATAAGTGTTTTTTGTAGTACATGTGTTTTTCAGTGTTTGTTATTAATCCTTGTACCTTGTTAAACCAAACCTTCAACTTGTATCTCATATGTAACATTATATTGTGTTCAACATATTTTTGTGTGAGGATATAAAATCAAAGCTTTTTTTAAGGCTTAAGTAAGGGAGGTAACTCTCTATAAAGAGAGACAACTCTGCATGGAGGATAATAAATCTCTAGTCATGTAAATATATACGATGTTGTTGGCTTTTGGTGTTAAGTATCACATTTATCTGCTTAATGGAATTGCAAATTTGCGATGTCTCGTTCCACTTTAATTAGTACAATTTTCCCATTTTAGATTAAATATCATACAGGTTTTAATGACATGTTCCTGTTTTAAAGTTTCATTCTCATATTAATGTATAATAATATCAGAGTTTTGATTTTATCAGTTGTTTTATTTCTGTCCGTGAGGGTACTACTCACAAGCTCTCATGTAATGAATAAATAAGTCCCATTTTTATCTGTTTTACTGTGTTTTTATCCAGGCATGATATTGTTTGTTAATTTATCTTTTCATCACTATTTATTTGTGCCATTTCTTTGTTAGTGAAACCATTTTATCATAGTAGTCAAAATTTTCTCATCAGAAACTCATTTTAATATTATACAAAATAGTATTACATACAGTATTTAACATCATTTCTCTTCATATCCATCCATTTTTTGGTATGTACTTATTGATGGCATGATATTTTTTTTGTTTTTTCATTTGATTGGTTTTTTTTATGTTTTTTTTTTCTGTCTTTGTTCACTTGTTACATCAGTTAAAAGTCCCTCTTCTTATGAACTGCTGAACAGACATTCCATACAATGTCACAATGTTATAACAATGTCACAATGTTGTACAGTTTGTGTTAGCTAGTCCCAATCTTTGTTACTGCAATAAGCTATGCTTTTCTTGCCATTATACATAGTATAAATGAGAGTAATTTATATTGTATTACTCATGTGTCTTGTGTCATTATATAACTATTTATAGAAATTCCAGTCATTGATAGACCAAGTTATATCATCAGAAATCAATGAAAATCTCATAATTAAATTTTAATCCTGTCATTTTTAATCCATTTCTCAATTGTCTGTTCCATGCTTGTTCTTATCTTTGGTAAAAATTCTTCGATTCAAGTCTTTGTATAGATTTTTTGATAAAAGTGCAATAAACTTTAGTTAAAAACACTGAAAACTTATTTTTAAGATGTTTTAAAATATGATCTAAAAGTTTCTCAAGTATTGAAATTTCAGAACTGTAATTAAATTTTCCTCATTTTTTGAGTGTACATCATATTGTATTTTCCTATCAACCATGCCATATAATTTCAAATCTAATATATTCATGTAAATTGTTGGATTTTAAAAACCTTAATGTTATATATTTATATATATTGTAAGTTCAAGTTACAAGTTACCAGTAAAACTTCAAATGATACATGTACATGTATCTGGTGTCCCCAGTGCTTAATGCAATTTTAAACTGTCCAGTAATACATTTCTTAATAAGTGTGATTAGAATAGCTTTCAAACTTTGATCAGAACCCCAATTTATGAAGTCTACCAGCAAATTTATAAACATAAGCATGTTTGATTACACTGTATTAGCTTTACTCAAAGAAAGACAAGACATTTTAAGCTTTTTATATTAGTACATTTCTACACTGGTACTAATGCAAAGAGGACATCAGTTACATTATTTAGGATCATTATTTTATTGTCTAACTCTGTAGTAAAAGTTGCTACAAAATCCATTTGAATTTGTCAGTCTTAAAATGAAACAATAACTTGAAAATATTTAGAATGATCATTTTCTAGTCATTGATGGGAAATTGCAATTGCTTTTATTAAAATACATGTACTAGTCTGTTACAATGCTATAATGTTTAAATATCTATAATTTGCATGAGTACTATTCAAAACTTTTGGACAGATTTTTATAAATTTTAAACACAGATTTATACTACATGTACTTGTCAATACTTTGTGAAAGATGATGAAGATAAAATATGACTTCTTAATAAAATGGCAATCTATGCTCTTGCAAATTATAGATTAGTTTAGACAGAGCATTGATGTTTTTTTCTCTCAAAAATAATATTGTAACATTTTAATTTCAATAAATATGTAGAATGAGAAATCTGTAGTTTTTTTGTTTTTTTTTGTGGGGGGGGCAAGGATTTTTGGGGGGTCAAGGAGTCTACGTGATAGTTTCTCGTGCATTATGAAACATTTGAGAAAAGTAAAATAAAGTAAAAAATCCTATATACTGGTATAAGGTAAGATCAAGGATTTTGTCAAATGAGAGGATTAATATTTAAAAGCAGCCTTCCATAGTTCCCTAGGCATGATACACCATTTTTTTGAATTTTACTTTAATTGACAAACAATATATCATATCCCAGCAGCAAATCCTATAACCACTTTTGGTCAAATATAATATGTTAACAGCATACAGCAAGATCATCATTGTCTTGACCTGAGTATGGTATTGTTGACTCAGCTTTTAGCTTGACAAGGAATAAAAAATGTGTTGCCAGAATATGTGCCTGAAAAACACCAAGATTAAGAATATTGGACCAAACCTGAGAAAACACCGACAAAGAATATGGAACCAAATTAGGCAAAATATCAAGTCAAACCACTTCCAAAAAATCTTCAAAAAATAACAAAATATTTGATCAAATCAAATTAAGTAACATTTCTAACTACCCATCAAATGTCAAGTTAACATCTCCAACCACTTTGACAATAAGACGAGACACTTAAAAGAATGGGAAAGACAGGCAGACTAACAAAGTCTCGAACTAGACACACTACTGAAAAAAAATGAAAAAATTATACCCTCCGAGGCACGGTCTGGTCCCTCTATAATACTGAAAATAAAAAAGTAGTACTTTTAACAAGACCGGCTTTCTAGATAGGACATATAATGGTATATTGTTTGTGTTTGTTAACTTTGGTTTATTTAAGATAACTTTAGTAAAACTTATTAGATTTTTTGGAATTTTTTTATATATTGTTCCTAAGGACATGGCAGAGGGCCTTATAGTTTTTGAAGGCTTTTGCCCCATCCCTTTTGGAAATGAGGGGCTAGAAGAGGAAAATGGGTGTTATCATTCGAATTGATAGGAAAAGTTAATTGTTGTTCCAATTCTTATGGTTCAAATTTCAATCTGTTCCTTTGGAAATTCTTTATTATTATTATTTGTATTATTTGTTTCAGTGTAGGCTTATCTTAAATTGTTATATGGTAAAAGGGGTACAAATTCGGGTCATGCCAAAAAAAAAAATTTTTGGTCCGTTTTTAATTTTTTGTATGTGATTCTTTATGGAAATAGCTGCCTGCGTTTTTCAATCAGATTTCAGATATCTTTTACTGTTTGGAGCTATAAGGGATTAAAGGGGTAATACCCCCAAAAATCAACTTTAAAAAAATGGTCCGAATATTATTAATTGAATTTCAAATTTTGTGTTATACTATGTTGTGTCCATAATGAACTGCAAGTCCCTATGCTTAAGTGTGTCAAAAAACGAATATTGTGTCCAACACTAGCCCAAATTGCTGCTGTGGTATCATGCTGCGCTTAGCGTAGCTCTTTATTCTTATAATCAACGGATGGTCTTCAGCATATAATTAATATAATTATTGATTTGTTCTGACATTTGGCGTTAGGGTCGAGAGTTACAGCGTGTTAATTAAAACCGAACTAAGCGCACTTCGTCTCGCCTCCCACTTCAGATCACCCCTCCGATCTTCTACTTCAGATTACCACTCCGCTCCTGTAGTCGCAAACTTTAAACATGGTACGGTGTAGCGAAAACATCAATTGAAAGCCAATGAAACAATAATGACAAGTCATGACCGCAACGTCCTTAACATACGAGTTAAACCGGGTTTCTTTTTTCATACTGTTTAACTCGTGTCATTTTGCAGCTGTCGCTAGGGAATTTATCATATACATCCGGTATTCACTCTATTGAACATACGTTTTCATAATCTTTTTTCTTTGATATATGTATGTACAAGTTTTAAGATTGTTAGACAATCAAAATGGTAATGTAGTTTTTTTAAACAAGAATATGTGATTATCACATTGGGTCTGCATTCTCCGTTTTCCTGAAAAACACATTAATTTTAGTAAAAAAAGGAAAAGAAAACGTGCAATTCGTGCATGAAACGCCCGTCCCGTTGATGGAAGAAAATAAAAATTTTATATCACATATCATATGTTATGCTAAGGATTTTTGTACTGCGTTAGACTTCTCACAAATGGGAGGCTGGAACAAATCGAATTTATAAAAAAGTTATTAACCTTGAGTACATCATTCCAAACAGTCATATAAAGTATGAAATTGAACGAGAGACTCTCAAGTTACAGTGCAACATGTGAAAAAAAAACATAAAAATATATGGAAGTCAATTACTTCAAAAACAATAATAGGAGTTTCGTCAAAATGTATACATGCCTTCAAACAATTGTACTACAAGTAAAGATTAGTATTTCACAAGTCCTTCTGGCATCAATTGGAATCTTTTTTTAAAAAGCATCAAAGAAAATGTATACATCCAGTGTTTGACAGACAATGAAGCGTGCTAGCTCAGGACCAGTATCTATTAACAGACAAGAACAAATCATAAATTGTTAAAAAAAAAAAAAAGGGAAATCAGAAAAATACGTCCAGGCACCAGATGAATAACACGAAATTATACCTGGAATTGAATCGTTGTATAAGGAAGAATATTAGGCAATATAACGAGATAGGAACAATGCGGAATACTCCGGGAGGACTTTAAAAACATAAGGAGTTTGTTAGTGACAAAAACTCTCATTGCGCAGAAGATGCAGTATATTATCTTCCTCTTTTAAAGCACCGGCTCATTAATAGGTGGGTCTAAAGAGGCCCGGTTTGTCCGTCGCCCTCTCCTACATGGAAGTTAAAAAAATTAAAAAAAATTTTTTTTTTAAATTTAGTTTAATAAACAATCAAGCAAAATTGTGTTATAAACACAAGTAAAGATAATGAATACTTTGCCAAATATTTCTCTAGGAAAAATTAAGGGGCCCAGGTTAGGCCATCTTTTGTAAATCTCTGGATACGCCCCTGTCAGTGGCATAGTAAGAGACAATTCAGGTGGGGAGAATTGCAGCATTTTTGTTCCCTAAGATAAGGTTCCTTGGGTTTTTTTGTACTTCTCCAGCATTCGAGACCGTGATACAAAGTGCGAAACTGAATATTGATGTTATAGACAAACTCGTAACTCCAGACGGCAGAAGCTGAAGAAATATGCGAATATATATTCTTTCCAAATATCAGATTGCACGCAAGACAATATCAAGAAACGAATCAACACTCCCGTGAGACTGTCAAGTAAGAGAGCTGATCGTAAACAGGTATGTAAAGGATGTCAACAATTGCAGCTTGATCGTGAACGGGGGATGTTAAGGATGGTGATCATCAGTTTTGTTACTTTTTCAACAATTTCTTGAAAACTGCAATTTTTACATCAATTTTATATTACTTTTACGGAAGTTACAAAATAAGTCACTAGCCTGGCAGTGTGACGGGGTGACCAAAAGACAATAGAGATTTGAACAACCTATATATTCGATTCAGTTTCACATTTTAGGGTGGCGCGTACGCCTGGTACACCTTTCCTTAAATGCGCCTGATAAAGTGCAGTAAAAAGGTATTCATCTTGCGTGCCCAAATTGTGGTCGAATAGTCAGCTGATTGACGCCATGGTGGTCAAATTCTGGTAAAAAAAATCGCGTACATATAATCTTAGCCCATGCAAAATACGTATACAGATTTGGAGCGACCATAACCTTATTTCGGCTTGTTTGTTTTTTTCGTTATCAATGACGGATCCAAAGTTTTAGGTAAGGGGCGCATAAAAAAAATTCTTGACTAGATCACTGTTAGGGGGTTTGGGGTTTGCCCCCAAGAAAATTTTGAAATATTAAACCTCAAATCCTACATTCTGAAGGTATCTTGGACAATTTTTAAAAATTACAATTTTCTAAGAGGGGCCCATTGGATCCGGCACTGATTATTATCACCAGGGAGTGTGCATTAGAATATAAAGTCCCTGTTATCATTCCGAAACAATAAAATCGCATCAATAAAATTACAAATGATGAAATATTTTAAGAATTTTAATGAATTAGGTAATGTACAATATGGAATTAACATAGACGTAAATGTACAATGCCTCATGGAGTATATATCACTTGTAATAATCTGTATAGAAAACTGGCGATGCTATTAGGTTGCTATTTAGCATTTTTCTCAAATTTCTCTGTTGAAAATAGGGTAACTTTGCTAAGGGTGTTTGGAAAAATCACTGGATGGATTTGATGAGTGATATCCCAAATTAAAGATAAAAGATTGGATGGAAAATGGGAATATATATTTTTTATTTATTTAAAATAAGAGGGGTGTATATATTTTCCATTTCAAAATTAGGTCTTTTTAAACAAAATTAAATAAAACAAAATATTTTTTTAAGGTTTATAAAGTAAAATTTGTCATTGAATGTTTATTAAAAATATTATATTCATCAAAATAAAATATATAAAAAACGAAAGAACAAAATCTGCTGAATAGCAGTGGCTATTTTCAATAAGTGTGTTTTGAAAAACAATAAAATGATGAATAAATAATGTACCCATGTCTTGAGAAAGAAATATCTAAATTTTCATTTATCTAAATTATACCCCAGTAAACTGTTAATTATTGTGTTTTTGTTTGTCTAACCATATGAATTTACTATCTATTAAGAGTTTAAAGAAACTTCTTTATATATATATTTTATATATATGATTTTTATTACATAATAATGCGTTTGAACTACTCAATTAACAGTCAGAAGTTGACCAATTTCATTGATTTTCCCTGTGGCAACTACTGAATAATAAGTAATTATTGATTTTTACAGGTAAATTGTTACATTTTAGTTATATTTTAGTGTTTTGAGAACACAACCTTCCTCAGTATTTTCATCATAACCATAGACCTGTAATTATAGGTACTTATACATAACTTTGTCATTATCAATTTGTCAATTTAAATTTATAACTTACATAATTAAAATCCTGCATAATTTCTCTTCCCCAAGTATGCATATATCAAATGTACATCTTATAGGCTCTATGTTTAACCAGTATATAGACCGTGAAGGCACAGTTTTTTCTACACATATACAGACTTTGTTAAGAGTTACCAGTCCCTGTAATATAACAGTATGTATATACAGTCCCTGAATGTGTATTATTTGGTATTAGTATACAATGGTAAAAAGATTAATCGAGTGGAAAGTGACAATAATTAAAAAAAAAAAAGGTTATTAAGAACCCGACGTCATAGTAGTGTTTTCGTAAGTACCCGCGCTATGCTAGGTGCTTTCTTCTACGTCCGTGTTTGGTACAGGAGCTTTCTTTTAGGTCCGCACAGGACTTCTTAACTTTGAGTTCTTCAGTACTTTTATTTTATCGCAATCATAATTACATCTTCTCAGGGTTTTTCCCATGTTTGTCAACAAAATACCTAAGAAGTTCCGGATTATGTGTGATCACGCTGTAACAATATGGCGTCAAAATTGCCCGAAAAGTAACAGGTAAACAGAAAAGCACACTTAAAGACAGCTTTTCAACATATTTTCTTCTGCTTTTATTGTATTTTTGGGTACTATTTATAATATCCAATCGAGCAAAGTACAAACGAGGTAGTGTCCAGCTGTATGAAAGAAGTTATTTGCATAGAAAGGGGCAATAATAAGGAGATCACGAAAATTAATTAATTACAATGGTAAAGTGTCATTTTGCATAAATAGGCATCAGTGTTTAATAAATTGATTAAACAAGACTTAACATCTGTACTTAACTTTTGTATTGTAGCACGAATTTAACCATTATTCTTTTGATAAGCTCGTGTCTACTTAATTGGTACTTTAAAACCAAAACATATGCATGAAATATGTGTTTAGGTCATGATAGAATTAGTACATGTAGTAGACTGGTCACAATTCCATATCGATGATTGATTGAGGCAAAAAAACACAGGAAGATGATAAGTAAATATGACTTTAGCTCATAAGGTATTTTGAAGGAACTTAGCTGAATTGAATGGGTATGGGTCACTTAACCTTTGAACTTTAGGATGAATTGTTTAACATTCAGGAGTAGTCCTGTAATGTTTAATATATACTCTTCATTATTGTACTTATAAAAAATTGATTTGAATGTAACTATGGATTTATAGTAACCGAATTAGGGAAAACAATACGATTGTGATTTAAACTTCCAATATTTTTCTTTATTTGTAGAATATACCCTAATATGAAAAAGAATTGAACATCTATGTCAGGAATACCCTTATTTCAACTAAAACATCTTAAACATAATTAGCTGTAGACAAGAAGAAAATATACCCATTAAAAATTTCTGACGTGGAAAACCCATATAATTGTTCAGTGAATTCTAGCAACATGTACATATGTAAACCATTTCAAATGGTTAATGGTATATTGTAAGACAAAACATGCTCAGTAAGATATTATATGTAAACAAATATAATTAAAAATAGTATATAAAGTTTAATTTTTCCTTGTTATAATGACTTAAAAATTCAGATTTTGCTATAATCAAGATTGGTATATTTATGGATGAAAACAGTAATACACTGTGTTTGTTGGTATCCCCCTATAGGTGTTGTACACTTTTTAGCTCACCTGGCCATCACTTGGCGTCCGTCGTTGTTGTCGTTAATAATTTTTTGAAACTCTTCTCCTCTGACACCACTGGTCCAATTGGAACCAAACTTGGTATGAATGTTCCTTGGGGTATCATGCATAGAACTGATATGGAGATTTTTGATTTGTCAAAAAACATTGCCACCGTTACTAAAAATAGAACATAAAGGTCAGACAGTAGTTTTTTGCATATATCTCCAAAACTGTTAGGTTTAGCCAAATCGTGACAGGAATAAAAGTGTTCAGCATGATGAGATCTATTTGTGGTCATATTTTCATCTTGATATGTTAAGCCATGTTGGAGTTATTGCCCTTTTTTGACGTGTTTTTGCTATTTTGAATGTTATTTCTTCCAAAAATCTTCTCCTCTGACACAACTGGACCAATTGGAACCAAACTTGGTATGTATGTTCCTTTGGGTATCCTGCATAGAAATGATGTGGGAATTTTTTATCTGTCTAAAAAGATGGCCGCTGTTACTAAAAATAGAACGAAGTGGTCATACAGTAGTTTTTTTGCATATATCTCCAAAACCGTTAGGTTTATCCAAATCCTGACAGGAATAAAAGTGTTCAGCATGATGAGATCTATTTGTGGTCAAATTTTCATTTTGATATGTTAAGCCATGTTGGAGTTATTGCCATTTTCGACGTTTTTTGTGCTATTTTGAATGTTATTTCCTTCAAAAATCTTCTCCTCTTGACACCACTGGTCCAATTGGAACCAAACATGGTATGAATGTTCCTTGGGGTATCATGCATAGAACGGATATGGAGATTTTTGATTTGTCGAAAAACATTGCCACCGTTACTAAAAATAGAACATAAAGGTCAGACAGTAGTTTTTCGCATATATCTCCAAAACTGTTAGGTTTAGCCAAATTCTGTCTCAGGGTTAATGTGATCAGCATGATGAGATATATTTGTGGTCATATTTTCATCTTGATATGTTAAGCCATGTTGGAGTTATTGCCCTTTTTTGACGTGTTTTTGCTATTTTGAATGTTATTTCTTCCAAAAATCTTCTCCTCTGACACAACTGGACCAATTGGAACCAAACTTGGTATGTATGTTCCTTTGGGTATCCTGCATAGAAATGATGTGGGAATTTTTTATCTGTCTAAAAAGATGGCCGCTGTTACTAAAAATAGAACGAAGTGGTCATACAGTAGTTTTTTTGCATATATCTCCAAAACCGTTAGGTTTATCCAAATCCTGACAGGAATAAAAGTGTTCAGCATGATGAGATCTATTTGTGGTCAAATTTTCATTTTGATATGTTAAGCCATGTTGGAGTTATTGCCATTTTCGACGTTTTTTGTGCTATTTTGAATGTTATTTCCTTCAAAAATCTTCTCCTCTGACACCACTTGACCAATTGGAACCAAACTTGGTATGAATGTTCCTCGGGGGCATCGTGCATAGAACTGTTGTGGGGATTTTTTATCAGTCAGAAAAATAGCTGCTGTTACTAAAAATAAAACTAAGGGGTCAGACATAGTTTTTCACAGGTATCTCCAAAACCTTAAGGTTTAGCAAAATTATTTCTATAGCTGAAATGACCCTTATTATAAGGCCTTAAAAAATTATCAGGGACCAAAGTGGCTCAAGTGTCAGGTGACTCCTGTAAGAGTTCTTGACTTGAAAGATGAAAAATGACAGGTGTTTTTTTTTTTTTTACAGTTTTCAGCCAATATCTCTAAAACTAAATGAAAGATACTTTCTATCACTGAAATGATCCTAATGATAGTCCTGCCAAAGTCTTCTTGAGTCAAAATTGTTGTACAACTCCTTGTCAAATTTATTGCCCTTGAAAAACTTATATCAAGTGAGCGATTCAGGCTCCTTTGAGCCTCTTGGTTTTAAATGCATCTTATTGCAGTGTTTGATTCCTTTTCTCAATTTTGAAATTAATTTTGTGATACGTATGCCAATTTGGAATGCCTTGCTGGTAACTTTTCTTCTGTAATCATAAGACATCATAAAGTTTTTGAAGTCACTAACATGGCATGTTTTATCTCACCTATGGGTGAAATAAGGGAATCTCACATGGCTAAACAAGGTAATATCCTTGTCTCAAAAAGTGAGAAAAAAGACTTGTACATCATGCTTGATAGTTATATTTTATATCATAAAAATGTATATTTTGACTAAAATATACATTTTTATGTATGTTGAATTTGCAGGGATGGCATATTACTACATGCACTAGAAAAGTTAAGAGTAGCCCATAGTTATCTTTCTGATTGTTGGTTCCCAGAAAAAGCTACAAGTGTTATGAACATCCAAACCATGTGTGCCACAACATTGACTTGAAATGTTTAAGATACAGATAATAATTTATGATTTTTACACATCCTCTAATATTGTGCAGTCATTTAATGTTACATGTAGTCTGTCTTCCGTGGACTCGAGATTTTCATGCAGTAAGTTTCACATACTGAAAGATGAAGGTTTATATTGATTTTGGGGAAAATAGCCCTAATAATTTAAGGATTGCGAGCAAAACAAATTCCTAAATCATGCAAAATAAAATTTGACTATATAATTCAAGAATAAGTATATTGCTCCTGATAAATTGTACCACATGGTTCCATACCAGACACTTCATGCTGGCATTGATTTTTTTTGGGATTGTGACCTTAACCTTTAAGGAATTCAGGGTCAAAAGGATAAAAAAATAAACTTATTCCTTGTTTCACTGCAATAACTTGAATAAGAGTTAATTGACACTGCAAAATTCCATACCTCTCAAGAAAAGGTTTGATTAATTTTAAGTTTTATGGCCCTTTCCATTTACGAAATAGAGGATTAAAGGGGAAAAACATTTTTGTAATGTGTGTACTAATTGCTTATTTTTTGCCAGTATCTGTCATTGGACATTTCATGGTTTCTTTGACCAGTTTTATTCTTATCGTGTCTTGTAGATTTATTTGCAGTCCAAATTGAAGGCATGTACATATATCAGGGTTGAATGTTGTGTAATTTACCAAACTGTTATTGTTTCAACTCCTGCAGCCCCATCAGTGGTCCAAGGTCCAGTAACTTCAATTTCTGACTTAGGACCTTTGAATTTTTTTTTACTTAGGTCCAAGACCTTTGACACTTTATTGGGACTTAAGATCCAGGACTGTCTGGTCTTTAAGAAAAATTTGAACGCCTGCCCTTGCAAAATCGTACATGCAGATGTCACAATCACCTTGAATAAATTAAAATTAGGTAATATTCAATACAACAGTATGAAATATTGGATAGCATGCGTGATGTAATGTTATTTATGAATGTATAGGTATTATTAAAACCTTGAATAAAAATTGCCAGTTTAATTTTGGAAATAAACCATTAATTTTTTAAGTTATGGAATTGTAGGAGCCTTACATAAAGCACATAAAGTGAACATGAAATGATGATGAAATGAAAAATGGGATGGAACGTTAGGATGAGCACTATTAAGTCGCCTTCTGTGACAAACTGAAGCACTGCTGCTGGCCTATTCTTTTGACACCCAGACCTGCACTGGGCATTTTCAAAATGAAAATGGCCCATCATTATCAAATCAAAACCTAACAAAATTTGAAATGTGATTTTGTTTCCTTGAATTTACCGCTGAATAAAGGCTGTTTCCCAAAGCAAAATTGTCTGAAAATAATGCAATATTCTCAAAAATCACCTTTTGCCCCTACTTTTTAGCTCACCTTGCCAAAAGCCATGTGAGCTATTGCCATCACTTGGCGTCCGTCGTCATTGTTGTTGTTAACAATCTTTCACAACTCTTCTCCTCTGACACTACTTGACCAATTGGAACCGAACTTGGTATGAGTGTTCCTTGGGGTATCCTGCAGAGAAGTTATGTGGGGATTTTCGATTTGTCGAAAAACATGGCCACCATTACTAAAAATAGAACATAGGTGTCAGACAGTAGTTTTTCGCACATATATCCAAAACCGTTAGGTTTAGCTAAATTCTGACAATGGGTAAAATTGAGATGATGAGATCTATCTGTGGTCAAATTTGTTCTAATTTGTGAAGCCATGTTGGAGTTATTGCCCTTTTTCAACATTTTTTGCTATTTTTAATGTTATTTATTTCAAAAATCTTCTCCTCTGACACCACTTGACAAACTGAAACCAAATTTGATATGAATATTCTTTGAGGTATCCTGCATGTGACTGATATGTGGATTTTTGAACTGTCAAAAAGCATGGCTGCCATTACTAAAAATTGAACATAGGAGTCAGACAGTAGTTTTTCGCATATGTCTCCAAAACTGTTAGATGTTTAGCTAAATTCTGACATGGGGCAAAAGTGTTCAGCATGATGAGATCTATTTGGTCAAATTTCCGTTCTAATCTGTTAAGCCATGTTGGAGTTACTGCCCTTTTTCAACATTTTTTGCTATTTTTCATGTTATTTCTTTCAAAATTCTTCTCTGACACTACTTGACCAATTGGAACCAAAGTGGGTATGAATGTTTCTTGGGGTATCCTGCGTAGAACTGGGGTGGGGATTTTTGATCGGTCAGAAAACATGGCTGCTGTTACTAAAAATTGAACATAGGATTCAGACAGTATTTTGCATATATGGGGTAAAAGTGTTCAGCATGATGAGATCTATTTGGTAAAAATTTTCGTTTTGCTGTTTTTAATCTCATTTCTTTCGAAATTCTTCTCTGACACTACTTGACCAATTGGAACCAAAGTTGGTATGAATGTTTCTTGGGGTATCCTGCATAGAACTGGAGTGGGGATTTTTGATCTCTCTAAAACATGGCTGCCATTACTAAAAATAGAACATAGGGGTCAGACAGCAGTTACTTGCATATATCTCCAAAACCGTTAGGTTAAGCCAAATTCTTTGAATAGCTGAAATTATCCTTGTTATTAGAACTACAAAAGACTTCAGGAATAAAAGTTGTCAGATGACTCCCTGTAATTGTTATTGCCTTTGAAAGGGGAAAAATGACTTCTTTTTTTTTTACAGTTTTCAGTCAGTATCTTAAAACTATAATATATTAAAAGAAATTTTCAGTTGTTGAAATGATCCTTATGTTAAGTCCTACTAAAGACTTCTTGAGTCAAAGTTGTTGGACAACATGTTAAATTTATTGCCTTTGAAATGCAAAGTTCAACCAGGTGAGTGATTCGGGCTCCTGTGAGCCTCTTGTTAGGGATTAGGACCTTGGCCAAATAGGATTTCAGGACTGAAAATTGTTTTCAACCTTTTTACAGCTCCTCTCCTAGTCTGAACAGTCATTTTAATAATTTCCTCTTAGTACTTTAACCCAATTTCACTGAATTTCCACCAGTCTGAATCATTTTTTACCAGCCACGTAAATAATGTTTGTGACATTAGACATACACTTCTTAATAGATTTGTATATGTATCTTCCTTATAAAAAGTAAAATTGAATTTGTAATATTTATGTTTTTAAAACCATTCACTTATGAAGATCTAGGACAGTCACACAAAATGTTGCCTCAATAACAGTGCATATATCAGTAACATCTGGAAACCACCAGATGAATAAGTCAAGGTCATTCAATGTATTTGGTTAGCTGTCCAGCATGTTGCATCGAAATTTTTTTCTTTTTCTTTTTTTTTATTCACAGCATACCTGTGCTTAAAGGAAAACACTTGATATTTATAAATAGCACTAGTTCTTTCTTGACGCAGTGTCATTTTGAGGTAGGCTGTGCTATCCAGAGAAATAGTCAACAAATTAAAATTTTAGTTCCTTTCATAACTAATTTTATATTGCAGAGTTTATGATCATTTGAGATCATAACTTTGCATGTTTTGTTGAATTTTGTGAAAAATCATTGGTACATGTACGTATAATTAACAGATTTTTTTTCTGATTTGAAATACCTGGCACATTTCATTATTATTTATGTTTCTGTGACAGCTGTTACTGCTTTTTGTTAGCTGAGACTTCTGCTGAGCCTTTGTTTTATTTTGTGGTTTTATAATTAAAGACCATGTGTATAAATGTGGGGTAAGCAATTTTTCTTTTCTTTCATACCATTCGAATTTCAGTGTTCTAGGATTCCACTTTCCTGTCACCTGTGACTAGTGCAATTATGGTGTGAGAAAGTTGTTATTTTTTGTTCCACATTCCCTTAAGCAAGTAAAAAACTCATATTTTTTAATTGATTTTATAAGTTTAGAAATTCTGAAAATTAAATTATAATATCAGATAGATGAAAAAAGTTCGAATGTTTTTTTATAGATGAGTTTGGCATAATATAACTAATTTGTACATAGTTCATTAATATTTAAAAAAGAAAAAAATTAATTTCACTAGGTTTATTGATGTAAAGCTTTTCAGTTATAACTGGCTGAAAGCTATGTAAGTTATTGCCATCACTTGGCGTCAGTCGTCGTCGTTAACAATTTTTCAAAACTCTTCTTCTCTGACACCACTTGACCAATTGGAACCAAACTTGGTATGAATGTTCCTTTGGGTATCCTGCATAGAACTGATATGGGGATTTTTGATTCGTCAAAAAACATGGCTGCTGTTACTAAAAATAGAACATAGGGGTCAGACAATAGTTTTTCACAAGTATCTCTAAAACTGTTAGGTTTAGCAAAATTATTTCTATTGCTGAAATGACCCTAATTATAAGGCATTCAAAAGTGGTCAGCCACCGTTGCTGAAAATAAATCATAGGGGTCAGACACATATTTCACATATATATCTAAAACCATTAGGTTAAACCAAACTCTTTCAATAACTGAATACAAAAGTCCTAGGAATGAAAGTTGTCAGATGACTCCTTGTAAGAGTTATTGCCCTTGAAAGAGGACAAATGATTTTTTTTTTTTTTTCACAGTTTTCAGCCAGTATCTTTACAGACAGTAGTTTATTGCATATACCTCCAAAACCGTTAGCTTTAACTAAATTCTGACATGGGTGAAAGTGTTCAGCATGATAAGATCTATCTCTGGTCAAATTGTGGTTTTAATCCGTTAAGCCATGTTGGAGTTATTGCCTTTTTTCGATGATTTTTGCTATTTTTAATATTATTTCTTTCAAAAATCTTTTCCTCTGACACTACGTGACGAATTGAAACCAAACTTGGTATGAATGTTTCTTGGGGTATCCTGTATAGAACTGATGTGGGGATTTTTGACTCATGGCCGCTGTTCCTAAAAATAGAACATAGGAGTCAGACAGTAGATTTTTGCATATATCTTCAAAACTGTTAGGTTTAGCTAAATTCTGACATAAGGTAAAAGTGTTCAGCATGATGAGATCTAACTATGGTCAAATTTTAGTCATAAACTGTCGAGTCATGTTGGAGATATTGCCCTTTTTCAACTATTTTTGCTATTTTTAATATTATTTCTTTCAAAAATCTTCTCCTCTGATATTATTTGATCAAATGAAACCAAACTTGGTATGGAGGTTCCTTGGTGTATCCTGCATGGAACTGATGTGGGGATTTTTGATCCCTCAAAAAACATGGCAGCTGTTACTAAAAATAGAACATACAGTGTAGGAGTCAGACGGTAGTTTTTCGCATACAACTCCAAAACCGTTAGGTTAGCATAATTCTTTCATTAGCTGAAATGATCCTTATTATTAGGACTACAAAAGTCTTCAGGGATAAAGGTCTCACTAACCACTTCTAAAGTTTCCATTACTTTACATGTTAAATAAGTGATTTTCAATGTTTCACTGTGAATTCCCAGGACAAATGACACCTGAAAGTTGCTTACCAATGCAAAGCTTGGAAAATAAGGTTTTCAAAGTTATTATTCTAATGGTATAATGACCATAGAAATTCTTCACAAAATTTAATTGAATAAAAAATACTGAAAATCAACATTTTTACCTTTTCTGCTACCTCACAGCATATCTTGGCAAAAGAGGCAAATTGCTCACACATGTAAACAATATTCGTACACTTTTGTAGTAAATTATAAATATGATTTTAAAGTAAACATTCTCAGCTTTATTTTAACTACTTTTGATCAGAATACACACAAATAATGCACTTACAATGCATATTTCTAGGTTCAGTGGTTTTTTGGTACTACATAGGGGAAGGGGATGGGAAAAATGACTTTTTGTTTTTTAACAGTTTTCAGTCAATATCTTGAATAAATGATAGATTAAAAGGAACTTTCAGTTTGTTGAAATGATCCTTATGATAAGCCCTACCAAATACTTCTTGAGTCAAAATTGTTGGACAACTTCTTGTTAAATTTATTGCCTTTGAAAGGCAAAATTCAACCAGGTGGGCGATTCAGGCTCCTGGGAGCCTCTTGGTTGCATATATCTCCAATAACGTTTGGTATAGCCAATATCTTTCAGTTGCTGAAATGATCCTTATTATAAGGCCTACACAAGTCTCCAAGGGATGAAATTGTCAGACAACTCCATGTAAGAGTTATTACCCGTAAGAGGTGTAAAAATGATTTTTTTTTACAGTTTTCAGCCAATGTCTTGAAAACTATAATAGATAGTAAGAAACTTTCTGTCACTGATATGATCCTTAAGATAGTCATATTGAAGGGGTCAGACTACCTTATGTCACCGGTCCTTCACTGGAACTTCCCTACTAATTCTGAACACCACACAAAAATATAGTCCAAATGTAATTCTTTTTACATCATTCAATACCTCTTTTATAACCAGTAAATGTTTTTCTTGCAGTTATTCAGCCCAATGATATTCTATTATTTCTGCAAATGAAATTATTATATGAAGATTTGATGGACTACTTTTTGGCCTTGTAAGACATTTATTGATAAATTTGCATTTAGGGAATTTATTTCTGGCAGTAATGTGTCAAGAAGACACACTTACCAGTCAAATTCTCATCCTATCAGTAATATTTTACCATAAATAAACAGGAAGTGAAGAGCTGTGAATTTAACGAAGTAAAATTGGTGGGAAAATTCAAATTGATAGTGTCTAGTTTTGAAAATCTTGTGTTCATCAAGTAAATTATTTTCTTAAGCTGAAATTGATTTTATTTGAGTAAAATCACAGTGCAGGAGAATACTCTTTTAATATAATTTTTGAATGTAAATGCACATTAACTTTTGGACAGGTTTAGAAATTTAGGAAAAAGGTGGAATGGAACAAATTTGTAAACGTGTGTGAAGTTGGATGAGTAGTATGGATTGACATTCACTTTATACGTATTAGGATGAAAAAACAGTTCTTGATAATTTTGAAATGCAAATGTGTATGATCACAATTTGATTTAACATCATGTAATCTTTGGAATTTTGTATATGCTGCAATTTTCTTAAGAATCAAAAACATCCAGTGTTATCAGCACTTTGATTAGCAGTTTTCAGCCGATATCTTGAAAACTATAATAGATAGAAATGATCCTTATGATAAGTCCTACCAAAGTCTTCATGGAGTCAAAATTGTCAGACATTTCCTTGTTAGAGTTATTGCCCTTGAAAGGCAAAAAATGAACCATTGTGCGATTCGGGCTCCTGGGAGCCGCTTGTTATGTCAATTTGTTCATATGTTACACTTAGGTTTGTGGATGATGTAAAACAATTCTGCTGTAAATGGACATTTTTAAGTTAAGTAATCAATGGAATACGAGGTCAAAAGATCATGCTGTTGTTACTGGTTGGGAATGATTGAGGTATTCTGCCTGACTATTGGTAAATTGTCTATAGAATGCAACATTTTATGGAAGAATTAAGTACTTCCACTCATTGCTAATGAAACTGTTAGATTTCTTCCACTTGTGAGAGAAATTCATCATCTTTTCAATTGTTTTGCTGTGCTTCACTAATGCTAAAGAAAGAATTTTTCAACTCCCATAGAAGAAATCCAAATCTTCAATAGGCATTAGGGTCTTATTAAAGAGTTAATCAATATCTTAAAATATGAAATTGTTGTTGTTACCTTCAAGATTCATTTTGATTATGTGTACTGTGAAGGAATTATTTTCTGCGGTTTTCATGGTTCAGTAAAACCACAAATTTAAATTCCCAATTCAAAGTAGAATTTCCTTTAAAAAAACCTTCAGGGTACGTGTAATTAGAAAATAGTACTAACAGTAATTTAAAATTTTATATGAAGGAAGGCACATTTTAAATTTCTTGAAAATTGTTACCCATGAGTATAGATAAAAACTATATTCATGGTAGGTTGAACTGACTGTTTTTACAGCTAGTAGAAATAGACAAGTTTCAATTTCAATACAAATTTAGGTAGGCTAGTTAGTATTATAAATAGCTCTCTAGATAAAAATCTGCCCTACATTATTCCAATGTGCCCTATTTAACTATGACAGAGCACCTGTGTGATCTTTTGGACACTGTCTTTTAGTTTGAATAGCTGTCAATTATGATGGTGGGAAATTTAAAGGTTAAGGTCATCATAATTAACAGGTATTCTAAATTAAAAGTCAAAAGATCACACAGGTGTTCTGTGATAGTTAACAGGGGTCGAAATTAATGTGGTCCACTGGTCAGAGGCCAGTAAAATTCCAGTCAGACCAGTAGATTTTTTCTACCAACTTGTCCAGTGGCTTTCATCGCTGATTGGATTGCAATCTTACTTTGTGCCTGCGGTTTCTTTGGTAATTAGTTGATTTGTGTATTACCTATTATTACTTCTTAGAAGAGGATAATAGTAGTTTTAAATATCCTGAGATAGTGTCTTTAACAACAAAATATCTGGATGTTTGGATGGGGCAAGACAATTGGATAAAACACAGAAATAAACCTTTAAGGAGAAGCTGGAAGGGAATAAGATCTATGATATGGACTAATGGAAATGTAAATTCTAAATTTCATGGCAAAACAATAGTGAATGGATGAAATATAACAGCATGCCCATTCACTTGCTGCAGTACATATTTCATGTATAATAAAAATCATGTATGTACAATTTCAGAAGTCAAAACGTTCATGCACATAGAATAATAATGTCTTATTTTTATTTTAATGGGTTTCCAGTGTTTGAATTTCAGGTCTTCTGTGCGTTTTTTTATAGTCAAAATACATTGCTATCTGAAAATATTTTTATTTACATCTAAAGTGAAACTAAAATATGTCTGAATTTATTGGGCGATTTAATTGGCTACTTTCGATATCCAAGTCCAATCGTAGAAGTCGTTTTAAATAATTGCCTCAGTATATCAGGTAGTTTAATTGGCTGCTTTAGGTATCTTCGACCAATCACAGAAGTCATTTAAAATAATACATTCTGGCTGTGATAGGGATGAGGTTGTAAGGCCAGCTGCAGTCAGATTTAATGCTGATAAACAATAATATCCATGTATCTACATGTATTATTATGATGCTGAACTTGAATTTGAAGTTGAACAAAAAAAGTATTGAAATGTATATGTTATTCTATTCAACAGTGAACCTATGCTAAAAAGAAATACAAAATGACAATACATATTCAGTTATTATAGTCTTCTATTCTACATTGCCCTTTTTGCATGACATTGATTTCATGATCATTTGTACCCTCAATAAAACCTCTGTACCCCCAAATTCAAAGGTCGAGGGGTACATGTACACCCATTTGCAAAACCAGTGGGCATGCTGATATAATATTGTTCTGAGAACAACACAGAAAGAGTATAAGTGTATAAGATGCAAACATACAAATTATCCCTCATGCAATAAAGCAGTGTTCTAGGATTTTTTTTCTTAATTTTAGGTTTCCACAGGGAATCTCTGTATAAAGATTTACTTTCTTGCACTTAAAGTTCGCATTTTGAATTTAACAAATCCTTTCAAAAATTCAAATTTTGTACTTTCCAAAGGGAGAGTGGAACATTATGAACAGCTTTCCAATACCTAAATTGCACTAACTCCGGGTTATGGGGAAGTGGAATCCTAGAACACTGTAAAGTTGTGGAGGGTACAATGTTTTTGTCTATTCATCAGCCTGTGTGTCTGTCAATACTCTTGTTGTCATAGCACTATTCCTTAACAACACTTCTTGAGCAACCTGTTGTGGCAACTTCTCTCAAACTTCTAAAATTTGGGATGTAGTAAGGACACAATATGTTAATGTGCATTATTAAGAAATCTCTATTACTTATGAGTTATGTCCCTTTAAATGTAGTTTGGTGAAATGTACTACTAAAGCAACTTTTTAGATGAAACTCCATTCAAAGTTTTATCTCAAACCTTAAACCAACTTCACCTCCAATGTGTGTGTGGGATAAGTTCTGTCATTGAGTCTGACTGATTCTTACATTGAGCTGTACATAAAATCCCATGTTAATATGACAGGTTAAGATGCTTTGATCTTTGGCTGTTTAGTAGGTGAAGTTAACCCTTGATCAGTGAAGAGTGGTGGTAATTGATCTTCTCAGTACTGTATTATATAAACCCTGACATCTAAATGGCAAATAAATACTCTTTTATCTCAGGGGAAATTTCAAGCTCTGGTTTGCCTTTATTGTAATGTAAGACTTTATAGACTTGACACTTTTGTGGGTTCATATAAAAAAAAAACTCTTCATTTAGATTTTTTTGTAGATTTTGTAGTTTTTAAATACAGTGCAGGATAAGTGGTACATGTATGTAACCAAATTTAAGTTTTGTATGGGTTTAAACTTTTCTCTTGCCTGGGAAGTGATTAAACTTGGGTGCTACTCCAGTTCTGGCAAGGTGGCATTGTAATGTGGGGAAAGGAAGCCATAAGTTTCAAGTTTCATTGATGAAACTCCTGGGCTTGACCCCACAGTGGCATCATATCTGAGGGTTTGAAGTCCACTTGGTCACTGTGCCACCATTTACATAATCATGTATCATATTCATGGATTAATCTGTTAGATTTGTTTAGATTTGTAAATAATTTTGCTATATAATCTTTTTTTTTTTAAAAAAGGAAATATTCCTAATATGCATTTAATATGCAAAGAACAGAAGATTCACTTGAGAAATTATTCAATATAAATATGTTACCAGCTTGTATTGGTATCCCACAATATTTTCAGACTGATTTCATTTCATCTTCCTGTTTGTTGGCATGTCCGTTATCTGTAAGACTGATAATTTTTTAAATGCCTCCATGGTCTGTTTTGATGAATATATTCAAGTATACTTTTGCCAATCATTGCCAACATCTCTTACAATAACTTTAAAATCTTCAGGAGAATTTTATTGATTGTGGTAAGTCTGTCCTTTAGATGGGGTGTATTATGGTATACCTTTGTCTTGCCTATTTTTATGAAAATTCTTATATTTTTATAAATTTCCAATTTCATGGGACTTTAATCAAAGAAAGGGGTGCATAATAACTCAAAAATGTTTTGACCATTTTTATATTAATCTATTGATATAAGTTCCATTTTAATTTTTAGGAAGTTCATTATTTGACTTCTTAGTTTACCTGACCTTATGGCCTGGTGAGCTATTGTCATCACTTTGCGTCCGTCATCATCTGTCATTGTTAGCTTTTTTCAAACATCTTCTTTGAAACTGCTGGACCAATGGAATGAAACTTGGCAGATTGTTCCTAAGGGTATCCTACACAACCTGATCGTTTAAAATTTTTGAAATGTTAAAAAACATGGACTCCATTACTAAAAATAGAACATTGGGATCAAAATACAGTTTTTTGCAAATAACTCGAAAACATTTTAATTGAGCAAAATTTTGATGGGGTATTATTGTTCACCAACAGAAGATGGACATATGCTGAAATTTTCAAAATATTTCGTCACCTGATGTAGGAGTTATGGCAACTGAAACAGATTTCACATGTACAACTTTGAAAATCTTCTTCTCTGAAACCTTATAACCAAATTTATTAAAGTTGGCATGATAGTTCCTTAGGGTATCTTTCACAAACTGAGCATTTAAAATTTTTGAAAAGTAAAAAATCATGGCTGTCATTACTAAAAATAAAAAGAGGTTAATGCAGTTTTTTGCTAGTAACTAAAAAAACAACAAAATTCTGATATACAGTAGTGTGTTATTGTTCACCATCAGAAAACGTACCTACTGTATTTTGATGTGTATTATGCACACATTTTTACATAGAAATCATTTCCAGAGCCTGGGGGTGTGTATTATGGGCATCAATAAATAAAAATTGGCCACAAAATAAAAGATTTTGGTTCAAGAAAAAACTTTACATAATGTAAACAAACAAAACAAAGGTGAAATGTTACTGAAAGAAAGTTTATCTAATCATCAAATGCATCTTTAAATGTTGAATTTTTAGTGATATTTTCTTCAAATCATGTTCAAATGACTTAATAACTTGTTTCAAACAAACGTACAATATTTCCTTCTTATAAAACATGGTTACAGATTTAAATGAAACAACTAAAAACCAAAAAGTAACAAAGTCCTCCTTTGTCGAATCCTCCTTATCAAATGCTTTTGCAGCTGAAAATGATTATTTTGAAATTTATTTTGATTGGTTCTTACAATTTTTCTTGATTGGTTCTTACAATTTTTCTTACAAAAAGAGTTACTGCCCTCGAAAAGTAAAATTTCAGCCAATATCTTGAAAACTTTGATAGATAGAATGAAAACTTCAGTTGCTGACATGATCTTTATGATAAGGCCTACAAAAGTTTGCAGGGAATCAAAGTTTTGGGACAACTCCTGTTAGTGTTATTGCCCTTGAAAGGCAAAAAATGATGTTTTTAGCAGTTTTTAGCCGATATCTTTATAACTATAATAGATAAAAAGAAACTTTCAGTTGATGAAATGATCCTTATGATAAGTCCTACCAAAGTCTTTTTTTGAGTCTAAATTGTTGGACAGCTTCTTAGAGTTACTGCCTTTGAAAGCAAAAATTTAAGCAGGTGATTGATTCAGGCTTTTGGGAGCCTCTTGTTATTTTTCTAACTGACTGACTTGATTTCTACAGGTCAAAAATCCATACACCAACAAATTCAAAAACTGACATACATAGAATTTTTATGGGATGTGAACTTGATCTTGACAGATCACTATTTACACACAGACATATATATTCACCTTTTTATACTAAAGAACTGTAAAGGTATGCATTAATAAGTGGAGTGCCTTCGATTAGTTTAGCAATATTTGTACTTCCCTAAAATCATCTGTGATATCAGGATGAAAATATTGTCTCTTCATTATAAATTTGGATAAACCGGGCAGAAGTCAACATTTTAATCAAACTCATTTCTGGCCTCTGTATGTATTGTTTTATTATTTTAATGCTGCTGGAGTATATGGGGCCACTATATAACTGATGTTGTTTTGGGGACAGCTTCAGTCTGCCCTGTGGTGTGTGGATTTCCCCATCATTAATTGAAGATCCATCGATGGCCTTGAGCTGGCATTTTTTATCCTTGTGGGGTAGTTGTATTTTTGACATATTCACCATATCCATCCTCATTATACCTTTTATCATTAAATCAGGGATGTCAGTAGAAGCCATCAATTGGCAAAATTGGATGCTTACTCGCTCAAATTTTGATGGCTACTCTATTTTCCAAAATAGATAAACACTTGCAAAATTTTCATTAGTCTTCCTGCTATTTAAAATAATACTGGCATCCCTACATAAGAAAACAGATTTCTCCAACAATAGTTATACCACAATATACACCCTATAACAATGTTTCAGGAAAATATTTGTCTAAACCTTTAATTCTAAACACTTGATTTTATTTTTATTGAAGAGATTTTAAATTAATGGTCATATGATGGTATTTTACTGTTGTCCTCCTTGTTATCATTAGGCATTTCATGTCTGGGCAATAATTTGAGTACGAGTGAATTGATCATTATGAAATATTACCACATGGTGCCATACCACAAAAGGAAGTATTAGATTGGTTTTTGGGGGTTGTGACTTGAACTGTGTAGGAATTAGGAGCCAGAAACAAGCATTTTCATGATGTCCAGACAATAAATTGATTAATTGTTGATGGATCTCTTTAAAATTGTACCACAAGGTGTCACACAGCAAAAGGAAGCCTGTGTATGATTTTGTGGAGTTTTGACTTAAATTGTCCATAAATTAGGCTCATAAAGTAGCCACAAACAAGCATTTTGTAGTACAAGGTGCCTTACTACAAGAGGATCACTGAGATCAATTTTGGTTTTGTGACATAAACTGATAAGGAGTAAGGAGTCCATTAGGGGCCAGAAACAAGCATTTTTCTGATGTACAGATATTATCTTAAGTGAAAGTGATTGGATCTCTTTGAATTGTACCAAAGGAAGGCTTGGATTGATTTTTGGGGTTGTGCTCATTGAAGAACAAGAGGCCTAAAAGTGATCACTGCCATTCTTATCAAATTATTTTCCTTTGTCAAATATTTAATCCCAAACAAAATCAGAACTATATATAAATTGAATGGTGTGTCAATTCTTGCCCCATTTTCATGGTCTGACCTTTGCTGTCGTATCAAGCTGCACCAAGTGAGGCATATTGCGCTCTTAATACTAAAAAAGTACATAATGTGCAAATTTTTTATATGTAAGCCAGTTAATAATTCTTAGATTATAAAGAATGACTAATTTTGTTTTCGGTCTATGAATAAATAACCACAATCATGTGGTGCCCACTTCAGCAGCAAAAGAAAAATATTATTGTAATTCTTGTATGAGTCATATATCTCCAAAACCTTTAAGTTAACAAAATTCTGACAAATGATAAAAGTGTCCAGCATATAAGTTCTATCTCTGTTTAAATTGTCTTTTAAATTTGTTGAGATATTTTGGAGTTGTTGCCCCTTTTCAACGTTTTTTTGGCTATTTTTAATGTTATTTCTTTCAAAAATCTTTTGTGAAACTACAAGAATAATCAGAACCAAACTTGGTATGAATACTCTAGGGTATTCTGCAAAGGGTATGTGGGGATTTTTTATCTGATGAAAAGCATGGTCACCATTACTAATAATGCAGGGCTCAGACAAAAGTTTTTTGCATATATCTCTCAAACTGTAAGGTTGAGCCAAATTCTGAAATAGATCAAAGTGTTCAGCACGATGAGATCTATCTGTAGTCAAATTGTCATTTTTATCAATTAAGCCATGTTGGAGTTATTGCCCTTCTTCGACATTTTGTTCCCGTTTTTTAATGTTATTTCTTCCGAAAATTTTCTCCTCTGAAACTACTGGACCAAACAGAAACAAACTTGGTATGAATGTTCCCCAGGGTATTCTGCATATAATTTACATGGGGATTATTATTCTGTTGAAAAACATGGTTGCTGTTACTAACATAGGGTCAGACAGAAGTTTTTCACATATATCTCAAAAACTGTTAGATTAAGCCAAATTCTATCAGTTGTCAAAATGATCCTATTATAAGATTTACAGAAGTCCGCATTGGGTCAAAGTTTTCAGACGACTCTTTGTTAGAGTTAAAGAGCTTGAAAGAAAAATTGTGTCTGTTTTTATATTTTTAAGCCAACTTTATAACTTTGATAGTTAGAAAGAAACTTTCAATTGCTGAAATGATCCTTATGATAAGGCCTACAAAAGTGTGCAGAGATGAAAATTGATGGAAGACTCTTTGTTAGAGTTATTGCCCTTGAAAGACAAAAAATGATATTTTTAGCAGTTTTCACCCCCTATCCCGAAGACTATAATAGATAAAAGGAAACTTTCAATTGATGATATGATCTTTATAAGTCATAATAAATCTTCGAGCCAAATTTGTCAGACAATATATTAGAGTTATTACCCTTGAAAGGCAAAAAATTAAAGCAGATGAGCTTTGTGTTTTATTTTCACATAATTACCATGTCTTTAGATTCGGATGTCTCAATTGTCTTTCTGTTTTTATTCTTCTTTATTTTTTTGCCCACTTTTACCAAGTTGTTGTGTTGTCTTATTTTTATTTTCCCATTTGCATTTTACAATTACTTATCATCATGCGAAGGTCAGTGACTTGTAAATTTTTTTATAATAAGGTATGATTTGTGCTCTTTTGGGCAATTGGTTTTGAATTAATCATCAGCTCAAACATTTTATGCAGTATACACTCTGATAATTTAAGTCAATAGTATTTATGCTCCTTCCATATTTTAATCATTCATGTGTATACATTTTTTAATTAACAATATTCTTTCATTTTTTATCATCAGGATTTCATGTGGAACAAAGTGCTGAAAACTAAAAGTCTGAAAAGTTCAAACAGGCATTGTAATCTATATAATAAGTAACACATTTCAATGAACACAATCAGTTGTATTATTACAGTCCATAATTTCACAATTTTTACAACTTAACAAAACCTTCAAAAGCAGTTGTAAATTTTCTTTTAAGAATCACCTTTTACAATTAAGTGTAAGTATTTGTAAGAATCAGGCAAAATGGGAAAAATCAGAAACATGCATGTCAAAACCCCACTGATCTGACAATATAATTTCACTTAAGAATGCCTTCTTTATTTGAAAAAAAACCATTATTTGATATCTGCATCATTGGATTTGCACATAATTTTTCAATAGAATGTTAGAAAAATGAGGTTTTGACTGAGTTATTTACCCTTGAAATGTTCATTTACAGTGCATTTCAATAAAATTATATCTCAATACACCAACATGATATAAAAAATCTTGTTTTTTCCTTGATTCTGATGGTGCAAATAGTCAAATTTAAACTATTAGAATGATGGGTTGCTCATTTGCTTTGTTACTTTGTTACTTTATGTTCTTTGTTGTGTTTGTCTGTTTTCCATGTCTGGTCTTTGTCGCTGGATTACATTCTTTTGATTACCGCTCTTACCTTGGTTCCCTTGATTACTCTTTCATACCATGTTTCACCCACTGTCTGATTCTTACAAAGACTGACAATTAAATCAGTTTATATGTATGGAAAATTTCTTTCATATCAATATGAGTTATATTGCTAGATTTGTGGATTGTAACCCTAACTTGGCTCACATTATTCATTATGGACTCGTTGAAAAATTACTTTTGCAATTGCTCTCATTCATGGGATCTTCTTCTGTATGACATTAAAAATTACCCCAATGCTCAGGGACAAATAAAATTTACATTTAGCCCAGTTGAAATTACAACTTTCATGTTAGAAGTAAAAGCAATATTTCCTTATTTTTAAAGGCATCACTTACAGTGAAAGTAGGTCTAGTAGTCGCTCAACTACATAGGTTTGTCCATTAATCCATTAGTTGTAGGGATGACATACTATCTAATCTGTAACTCAAAACATATTGCAGTGAAAGTAGGTCTAGTAGTCATTCAACTACATAGGTTTGTCCATTAATCCAATAGTCGTAGGGATGACATACTATCTAATCTGTAACTCAAAACATATTACAGTGAATGTAGGTTTAGTAGTCGCTCAACTACATAGGTTTGTCCATTAATCCATTAGTCGTAGGGATGACATACTATCTAATCTGTAACTCAAAACATATTACCAGTATTAAACATTTAAACTTTGCACCTTGTATAAGTACATTTTGTAGATATACATTTATTATGGAGAAATTTGTTAAATTTTTACCATGTTGCACGTAATCATTTTTGGTCACATTACGTTTTGGATGGTACCTATGGGTACTTTGATTAAGTGCTACTTAAGGAGGTAGACCTAGGGTAAGGGACACAACTCATACCAATCATCAGAACGTTTGTATTCAGCATTTTACATCAGTGTCATGTAAGCATCAAAGTTACTTAGATTAATTTCATTCTATGTCAAATGAAAGCTTGATAGCCTTTGGTGAAATTGAATATGATACAAACATATCACTGACTTCATGAGCTATGTCCCTTACCCTAGGTCTACCTCCTTAAGTGTCTCTCTCTGTTAGAATTAAACAATATCTGTGCCATCAAAATCAAGGAAAAAAGACAAGATTTTCCATATTGCTTTGGTAAATTGAGTTATAATTTCATTGAAATCATTTTTCTAACATTCTATTGAAAAGTTTATGAGCAAACCCAGTGATGCTGAGATCAACTAATTGTCTTTTCAAATTTAGAAAGCATCTTTAAGTGAAATTGTATTGTCAGATTGTTAGGGTTTTGACATGCATGTTTCTGATTTTTCCCAATTTGCCTGGTTATTTAAAAACTTACACTTAAACAATATCAACCCATTATTATTCAAACTTTGCACAGTGTTTATACACATATTGAAAATGTGCTCCTTATATTTTCATCTTGTTGAACTTGGAAAATTTTTCAAAGCTGTATTCTATCATTACTAAATTACTATAGGAAATTGTACCCCACACACTAGTTTTTCACTTGCTCAATGTAAGTTACTTCAAGAGTTTTTCGATTGCTCAGTGTGAATTACTTAACGAGTTTTTCACTTGCTCAATGTAAGTTACTTCAAGAGTTTTTCGCTTGCTCGGTGTAAATTACTTGAGGAGGTTTTTCACTTGCTCAGTGTAAATTATTTCAGGAATTTTTCACTTGCTCTATGCTTGTATACATATTGAAGATATTTATGTGTTGACTGTTATATGATGGTGATGCAGGTCCAGACATGTATGTGTCTTGTTGAAAATCATTTTTTTTATTTGGACATTTGGGGTTCACATTCACTTTCATTAATTGTCAAGTAGAAGATCCTGGGTTTCCAAGTTTAAAATCAATGAAAAGTTTATAAAGTCTCAATGAAAAGGGTTTAAGGTCTAGGATCTAGGTAAATGAAAAGGACCTAGGTAAGAAATGGAAGGTTCTGGATCTTGGAAATACCTCTAATTTGGATCCCTGGATATGTGAAATAATATCTAATCCCAACTAGACAAGTTATCCAATTAAATGACTCCATTGCCAAACTTGATTTATAGGCTTATTAAAAGTGTGTTATGTTTAATACAAAATACTCTTTTTATTTATTGGATGGCCATGCAACCATGTGCAATAAACTGGTTATAATAGTTACTGATATAAATAGAAAACCCAATAATATGTTTAGTTATGTAATGTTATGTAATTGCTCCTATTATGGGACTTTTGTGAAACATAATGATTATTGGAGTACCAAATATGAAATTAATTAAATAACATATGGCAAGAAATTTTTCTTTAACAAAGTATGCAGCATGTTCTGCTTAGTTTTAGAAGTCTACTGGCAGATAAATTCTAACAAGATGCATGGAAATAATATAATACACACACAACTGAACTGCAAACAGATATTTAACATATATTAGTATACTAACAGTTTGTAGTGAATGAAAACTAATTGTTCCCTATTAAAAGTTGATACTTGAAAAAGAGATTATGACCATTTCGGGGGCTTTTTGGCTTGACTATGATTTTATGGATTTTTATGACACTATGAAATTATTCCATAAGGTGCCATTTTGTGAAAGGAAGCTTGGGATTGATTTTAGGGGTTGTGACTGTAACTAATTAGGAAAATGGGGCTGAAAGGGGACAAGAAACAAGCATTTCATGATTTTCAGACAATAACTTGAGTAAATGTGAGTAAATTGCTTTCAAATTGTACCACAAGATGTCATACCACAAAAGTAAGGCTGGAATTGATTTTAGGGATTGTCAATTGAATTATATAGGAATTGAGGGCAAAAGAGTAGCAAGAAACAAGCATTTCATAATGTGCAGATAAAAGCTCAACTTTAAAAATATGAATCTTTTTGAAATTGTACAAGGTGCCTACCATAAATATGTAAGGCAGGGACCAATGTTTGAGTTTGTGACAGTAAATCTTTAGGGATTAGGACTTAAAATACCAGTAAGCCAAAAGCAAGCATTTTCATTATATCTTGAAAGTTAGAGATCTCTGTGATATTGTACCACAAAGTGCCAAACATCCAAAGAAAAAGTGGGATTAATTTTTAGTCCCTTACCAGCTTTAGCTGAAGGGGACTTTAGATTGGCACTCTGTCCATCTGTCTGTCAGTTCGGAAAAAAAATTGGAAGTTTTTCACACTTTTTTTCTGAACGCTTGAAGATATAAAGATGATTTTTGGTATGAAAGACAACCTTGATGAGTTACAGATCAGGTTTACGTTTTATTCCGCTTCACTGATTTTTGTCTGAGTTATGGCCCTTTAACTTTGAAAAATTTACTGAAATTTAAGTTTTCCATTCTTTTTTTTAATGCTTGCAGATTATGCACCCACAGTGTTAAGTTGGGGGAGGTATATTGTTTTACTCCTGTCAATAATTCTGTCTGTCAATCCTGTTCAGGATGGACTGAGTCATTTTGTCACCATTTTCAGGGAAAAGTGTACACATCTTTTCCAGATAACTCCTCCTTTATTTAGGTTAAGAAGTTGATACTTTACAGAATGATATTATATTGATTGAAGATTGCATCTTATCAAGCTTTTGATTTCTATCAATATTTGACATTTTCATGGATGGTTAGACTATGTAGTCATTTTGTCACCATTTTGAGCAAGTAGGTTACATGTCTACTACGGATGTCTCCTTCTACAGTATTTAAGATAGGTAGTAAATAATTTATCTGAGTTATGGCCTGTGAACTTTCAAAAATTCAAGTTTTCCACACTTTTGTAGCTCACCTGGCCGAAGACCAAATGAGCTATTGCCAATACTTGCATCTGTTGTCGTTAACAATTTTTCTAACTCTTCTTCTCTGACAATACTTGACCAATTGAAACCGAACTTGTAAGAATGTTCCTAGGGGTATCCTGCATTGAACTGATGTGGGGATTTTTGATCCGTCGAAATACTTGGCCACTGTTACTAAAAATTGAATGGAGGGGTCAGACAGTAGTTTTCGCATGTATCTCAAAAACTGTAAGGTTAAGCTGAATTTTGACATGGATAAAAGTGTTTAGCATGATGAGATCTATCTGTGGTTAAATTTTCATTTCGATCTGTTAAGCCATGTTAGAGTTATTGCCCTTTTTGACTTGTTTTTTTTTTTTTTTTGCTATTTTTAATGTTATTTCTTTCAAAAATCTTTTTCCGACACTACTTGACCAATTGGACCCAAACTTGGTATGAATATTCCTTGGGGTATCCTGCATAAAATTGATGTGGGGTGTCAGCCATGTCAGCTTTTCTCATCACATGGCGATGGTCAGAATTTGATAAAAGTTAATGACAATCATCCTTGACATGTCTACTCCCAGAATTTTGTCCGTCATGGTCCCTCACCAATAAACATGGCCACTGTTACTAAAAATAGTACATAAGGTTATTACTGTATATAAGAAATCTGATACATCTGAGACTCTTTGGCTCAAGGAGATCCATCTTCCCTGAAAATTTCAAGAAAATCGATCTTCTTAATTTTGGAGTAGTTGCCCTTTTTTGCTAATTTTATCTTTTTTTCAGTTTTTGCCTAGTCTTTGGAAATTAAATGCAGATTAATGATTAATGTAAATAGATAAAATGTCCAGTATTTCAATATTTATTATTAGTGCTAATTTAAGAACAAACTGTTGACCCTTCTTGGAGTTAAAACCCTTGAAAGTATCATTTTTGATGTTTTTATCAGTTGTTGCCTAATATTTATAAACGAAAGCAGATTGATGATTAACGTAAATTGATAAAATGTTCAGTATTTTAATTATTGGTACAAGTTTTAGAAAAAATCTGTTGACACTTCTTGGAGTTATGGTCCTTAAAAATGAAGTTTTTAAAAGTATTTGCCTATGATTTAGAAAACTAAAGCAGATTGGTGATAATTGTTATTGTTAAAATGTTCAATATTCAAATATCTATTATTGGTACGAATTTCAGGGAAATCTGTTGAGACTTCTTGAAGTTATGGTCATTGAAAGTGTTATTTTTGATGTTTTTGTTAGTTTGTGCCTATTATCTAGAAAAGGAAACCAGATTGATGATTAATGGAAATTGATGAAATTGTCAGTATTTCAATATCTATTGGTGGTACTAATTTCAGTAAAGTCTGTTGACATATCATGAAATTATGGCCCCAGAAAGTCATATATGTACATATATCGAAAGATCTGTGATTGGTGCAAATTTAGGAAATGTCTGTTGATTGCATTTTTTAATGAGTTTTTGCACTTTTAGTATGTTATTCAGTTTACATCAGTAAAATCACGATTAATGTTCAAATGTTCAGTATCATGACAAACATCATTCTTATTTTCATCAAATATTTAATCGGAATCAAAATTCTGAGATGTTTCAAGTTAGAATGGTGTGGTCATACTTACCACAACTGTTAAGTGTTCAACCTCTGTGATCATATAAAGTTGTGTCCAGCGAAGCATTTTATTATTTTATGGGCTGTTTAATTTGGAAATTTGCTCTAACCCCAAATTACCACAATCCTAGAAAATAATGGAGAAATTTAATATTTTTAAAAGAAAATTGATATAGTATTAATACTGCCCCGTGCAGGTCCGGGTGTTAAAAGAATAGGCCTGCAGCAGCGCTAAGCTTGTCGTAAAAGGCAACTAAATAGTGCTCAGAAACCTAGCCAGGGGCTAGGCGCTCTGCCCACAGAGCAACTGGGATGTGTGCCCCAGGTGGTGGAATGGGGTACCCCTGGCGTGTTACATGCTGGGGTTGTCAGGCTATAATACGGAAAACCTGACCGCAAACCATAGTGGTGCACCGTGTTGGGAAAGATGCCACGTTCCTCGCACGTTAAAGAACCCTGCTGTGGTATTCGATAGGAGTAGGAACATTTGCGCTCCGCCACAGGAGGCTAAATTGCCCGACCTTACCCATCCCCCCTTTTTCCAGTGGCAATCAAAATTTGTCGACCCTATTATCCTTGTGACCCATCCTTTTTTTTCATTTCATGTTCATTTTATCATCCATTTCATGTTCTTTGTCTGAATATAGCTGAAATATTGCTGCTCGGACGTTAAACCCCAACCAACAAACAAACAAAAGTATTAATACTAGTTGACCTTCTTGTACTTAATGGTAAGACCTTTACTGTATTGAATGAAATATGATTATTTTATTATATGAGGTCATCATAATTTTTTTAAAATATTTCAACTGCTGTTACACATTTATATCAAGACAAGGATTTCTTGCCTGTAGAGAAGAGAACGAAACTCCTTGTGTGACATTGACCTGTCAAAAATAGCATAACAAAGTGGCAACTGTCATGAAATAATTTAAGCTGACATCAAAGAATGCAATAAAATTTTAAACAATGACTTGGCCGTGACCATATAGTTTCCTGGTATTAGGACAAAAACATTTTTTTTTACTTCGTAACCCGAATCTCTTATGTGCATTTAAATGGCTTAATTAGATATCTATTTAAAAACAACTGGTTGGCTTATAACTGGGAATGTCGGTTATAGTTAGGTAGAATTACACCCAAGTCTGTATTTTGACTTGGTGTATACAATATCTTATTACAAAAAGCCATCTACCGTTTTATTCTATTGAATAGGACTGAGATTAACATTGAATAGGCATATTGTATGAGATTTTGAATTCGGTAAAACTTATTCAAGGATGATTGTGTAATGAATAAGAAAACAAAGTCATTTAAACCTTGTATTGCATTTGATTAAACCCCCTATCAGTTCATTTTCGTGGTGTTTTTATTTTGGGCACACAAGTGCGAAGAAGAAAACCATTCCAAAGTACTCACCTTGTAATCATATTTCAATGTGTGTGAATTCAGTGATGGGATATTTTGATGATGGAATAATTGTTATGTTCTTAATCATGTAAGATATTCACATGTGAATTAAATTATAACAAGTTGACCAGTTGAAATTGTGAACACAGTGGCGAAATCAAGATTTTGGAAAGTATCCTTAAGAAAACAACATCTAAAGATAGATTGAAAAAGATGAGTAATGGTCACGTCATTCAGAATCTTGGTACATTTTACCTTTTGAATATACCAGTATGTTATACATGTACATGTACTAAGGTCATTGATACAGGTCACTGTGACAAGATGTTATGTGCTAACAAAAATAATTTTAAAAAATGCAAGGTCTAACTTAAATTATATTTATCTAAGTACAAGTTTTATGGCATTGCCACAAGTACCAGGTATTTGTGTCCCATAGTTGTTTGTCATTGTCTGAAGTGCCTGTGCTCCTTAGGCCAAATAAAAAAATAAGTGTGTTTTTTGGTTTCCTGACCGACCCTATTTTTTTAAAGGCGAATTGCCAACCCTAGCATTTTTTCGGCAAAAATCGGAAATTCCGGAGTTACTCAGATCTCGTTCTGGCATTTTCATACATGGATCACGTTGGGCTTTTCCAATATTTACCCAGATAATCTAGTCGTTATATTACGTTCCCTACGATCACTCCATTGGCATTGAAACGAATACGGAGAAGGGTTACGCCAATGTTGCAATTTGCAATTTTTATTAGATCTGACGACAAAAATAACCTTTTGGCGATTTCTCTGCACCTTGGTTTTGTATATTAAAACTGACAAAAAGTTTGACAGCAACCGATATTCTCTCTAATTAAACAATTGTGTTGACACCTGGTCAGAGTTGAATGAGCATAATCAATTTACAACTGAAACCAATCAAATGTAATTAGACCAAGTGATCGGGACTCACAATATCATCATGGGAGAAGTCATTCAGATGCCAAAATAGAATCTGGTCAAAGGTAAACACTATCATGGCCATGTGCACATGGCTACATACAGGCATCACAGACCTTTTAAACCATATGATACAATCAGAATCAGATTTACCAGATAACAGAATTAATTTAATCCAATTAACAATGATTATCCCATCAGGAAGTGTTTAAAAACACTTCGAAATGCAATAATTGATAAAAGAATATGGATGACATTTGCTTACACTTTTTTGGCAGGAAAATCGGTAAACAAATAGAATAGGGATTCCCAAAATGTAATTAATGTAATACTAACTGCATTAAGTAATAGTGATTCTAAAATCGAGTAGGAGTACAAGGAATAATTTAAAACGGACATTATTAATGGTCCATGGTAGTTTGCTAGAAATTTTATCACATGAAAAAAGAATCCAGTTAGTTGAAAATTTATAGATAAAAAATCAAATCATATTTTTAAATAAATTTAATTAGACCACAAAGGATAAGGGTCAACATATGTGCACAGTAATATAAAGTCCTTGATAGAAATAAACCACCTGTTTCTGGAGTAGTACTTTATTATTTTGCATATAAAAAGTGACGAATGGATTTAGATCCTGACTAAGACTAGAGCTAAATACCAGCTTTATACATGCATCAAGAGTGAATCTGGGGTACATGTATGTCATGAATGAAGGAGTTATTTTGTTGAATTGACAAAGATAACTCATCAGTGGACTAACTAAGTGTCATATCTTAAAAAATACAATAAATTATTTTGGCACCCAAGTTTTGAAAATTGGCAGGTGGCAAATTTTCTGGCGATAGAATTTTGGAAGCCAGAGCACCCCTATAATATTGCCCAACATGGTGGCATACATGTTGCAGGCCGCATCAAATCTTCAAGTTACAAGTCTATTCCTTAAATGTAATGACATGGATAAGAGAAAAGAAATCATGGTTATAGAAGAAAACTGCTGGTTTACACTATGTATCACCAGCATCACGAATTATATCCTATTTCATCTACCCTATTTATGAAGTCTTGAAGTTTTCCAAATTTAAAAATATTGAGTACTACTTGTATTCAATCAATATTTTGATTATGATCTTCCTACGTATTTGATTTTAATGCTGCTGATGAGCGGTTACTCCTTTAACACATGTACAGCATATCGAAATTTACAATGTATAAAACTGGTAGTTTTTGTATATTTTTTTTTGCCGTATATCAGTTCTATGTCATTGTCCAAAGTATCTGTGCTCTATATATCATTTTTATGTCATGTCCCAAGTATCTGTGCTCCTTACATTATTTTACGTCCTTGCCCCAAGTACCTGTGCTCCTCAGTTTTATGACATTGTCCCAAGTACCAGTGCCCCTTATATCATTTTTATGTTATATCTCTAAGTGTCTATGCACCATATATCAGTTTAATGTCATGTCCAAATACCTGTGCTCCTCAGTTTTTATGACATTGCCCGAAGTACACATGCTCCTGGTATCAGTTTTATATCATTGTCTCAAGTACCTGTGCCCCTTATATCATTTTTATGTTATTGCTCTAAGTGTCTATGCACCATATATCAGTTTAATGTCATGTCCAAATACCTGTGCTCCTCAGTTTTTATGACTTTGCCCAAGTACACATGCTCCTGGTATCTGTTTCATATCATTGCCCCAAGTACCTGTGCTCCTCAGTTTTTATGACATTGCCCCAAGTACACATGCTCCTGGTATCAGTTTTATATCATTGCCCCAAGTACCTGTGCTCCTCAGTTTTATGACATTGCCCCAAGTACCTGTGCCCTTCAGTTTTTTGTCATTGTCCCAAGTACCCATGCACCTTATATCAGTTTTATGTCATTCCCCCAAGTACCTGTGCTCCTCAGTTTTATGACATTGCCCCAAGTACCTGTGCCCTTCAGTTTTTTGTCATTGTCCCAAGTACCCATGCACCTTATATCAGTTTTATGTCATTCCCCCAAGTACCTGTGCTGTTCAGTTTTATATCATTATCCCAAGTACCTGTGCACTGCAGTTTTATGTCATTGTCCCAAGTACCTGTGCCCTTCAGTTTTATGTCATTGCCCCAAATACCTGTGCCTTTCAGTTTTATGTCATTGCCCCAAATATCTCAGTTCCTTATATCATTTTTATGTCATTGTCCTAAGTACTTCTGCTCCATAGTTTCATGTCATTACCTCAAGTACCCATGCTCCTTATATCAGTTTTATGTCACTGTCCTAAGTACCCATGCTCCTTATATCAGTTTTATGGCAGTGTCCCAAGTATATGTGAACCTTATATCAGTTTTATTTACAGTTAGTACAGAATAGTGCTTGTTTTCGCATTGTATTCTTAAAATGTATTCCCCGAATTGCTATTTTTTAGCAGTTTAGAACAATTTTTATGGTCATCTGAAAGCAAATTCTTAATAAAGTTTCAAAGACCCAGTTGTAAAAAGAGTCATTGACCTCAAGCTATAGTTTCATTTACTGTAATAGACAGCTGTTGGAAATGATCTTCTAGATTGTAAATTTGTATCAAAAGCCAACCAGAAATGGATAAGTCATTGCTATTGCAACCTGCCATATTATATAAAGCAAAATAATTTTGTACTAGGTCATTCTATACCATGTTACATTTTTCAAATTATTATGAGAATCTGATTTGTTTTTTCTTTAGAAGTTATGGCCCTTGTTATTTATGTCTTTACAGATTTTCATAATTTTTTGTGGTTGTTGCTTCAAGAAAACAAGTGTGATCATTTAAGATGGACGTATTATGGTTTCCGTTGTCTTTCCATCAGTCGTATTATGATTTCCGTTGTCTTTCCATCAGTCGTATTATGGTTTCCGTTGTCTTACCATCAGTCGTATTATGGTTTCCGTTGTCTTTCCATCAGTCGTTTACTCTTTGCACAATAACTAAGAAATGCTGCCTCTATTTTTTTTGGAAGTTTTGTGAATTGTTTGATTTGATTGATGTGAGCTTCCTTTCAATTTTTGTAAAAGTCAACCGTCAATTTTGACAGGAAGTATTATGGTATACCACTGTCAGTCTGTCTTTTCATCTGTTAGCAACACTTTGTACAATAACTCCAAAACGCATTTCTATTTTGTGATATCTTTTTTTTTTAGGTTTTCATGCTCTAACTTAAAAAAAACTGCTTTCATCCAAAGGCCACAAAACTTTTAGATATTTATTTTATCTATGGTCAGAGGCTCCTATTCATTTTTTGTAAAATTTTTATTTCACTTTTTCAATTTTGAGTTTTTTTTCTATTTTCACACTGTAACTGAAAAACACTTCAAACAGATGCCACAAAACTTTGAGGTATTCTTTGTATTAGGATCCATTTCAGTTCTATAAAATTTTAATTTCACATTTTAGATTTTTGGCACATGCTTTATAAAAAAGCAGGGTGGTTTTTCCTTTTTTGCACTTGAATTGAAAAAATTATTTAGCCAAGGCCACAAAACTTTGAGATACTCTTTGTAACCATCGTCACAGGCTCCCATTAGTTTTAAAAAAAATTGGCACTTTTCCCTTAAAGAAGGGAAGAAGTCTTTCCATTTTCTTGCGTATCATGCACTAATTGCACAGCTCTTTATTAATTCATAGGACTTCATTGGTGCAAAAAGGGGGTGAATTGTTTCCTCATATTAATAAAAGCTTCCTTTTAGTTGTTGAAATGTATGATTCTACGATTTAGAGTTATAGGACTTCATTCATAAAAAAGGGGAAATTTTGCAGTTTTCAGACTATAGTTCAGTAGTGTTTGAAATTTTAGTGAATTGTTTCTTTTGCATGATGAGAGCTCAATTTTGATTTTTATTAGATTTTTCATTTGTGAGTTTTGGGACTTTATTCATAAAAAAAGAGGAGATTTCCCATATCAGTGCAATAACCTGAAAATGCTTTTTCTTGAAACTTTGTTGAATAGTCTATTTCTATTAGTGTAAGCTCCTTTTTGAATTTTATATAGTTTGCATTTTTGAGTTATGGATTTTACAATTTTGCCTCTAACATGCTAGATTCCAATTTTATCCTGGATTACCCTATCCTTTTAAAAATCTGCTTGGAACATTATGAGCTTTTCATCTGCTAAAATTTTCGAACCCTTCTTGACTATTTGAAATCTGGAATGCTGATTCAGAATGAGAAACGGTAAATAGTGTAAGATCTCATCAACTCTCTTACAATCAGTATCTTGTCGTGCGTTTTCGGCTCTAAATTTTTGTTCATTAAAACTGTTGGATAATGACACAAGATTTTGCCAGTGAATAAGTGTGTAAACATCAATAGTTTATATAGCCTAGTAGTCTGTAAAAAAAAATGTGATTCAGGTTTACTTTTGATGGAATTTCCAGGACTTATGTACCCAGTTTAGAAGTACTTGTATTGCATTTAAAATATTAAAAGGATTATTAATATCAAATAGGTTACAAATTTATGCCTGGTTGAACTTTATTGTACCTTCCACAAATAGAGTTCCTTAGGTATATTTAGGAATCAGCTTGTCTGTATGTGTAACTATCCAACATGTCTGTCTGTCAGATACAGGTATCCAGGATTTAACATGATTTAATTTTAAGTGCACTTGAACTTGGTGTATTATTGTAACATGATAGTTTGGTAGTTTTTCTAGTGCTGCTTTCATACTGATGTCTGTAAAGAATAGGCATTGGAGTTTCATTATATTTTTTTTTGCAATGCAGGTACCTTTGGTTTTGTAGGTGGTACTTTTCATCATTTTGTTTAGTAAAAATGTATGAAATTTTAAAATTCTGGAGGTACCTTTCAGTAGTTTAGAAGGGTAGAAGTACCTGGCACCACCTCTTAATGAAAGACCTGCATAGTACAAGGATACCACAAGGGTCAGACTTTGATTTATTTTTTAGGGTTATGACCATATTTGGTCAACAACAAAAAAAGAAATGAGAAGTTGTACATGTATTGAAGGTAGTTATGAGACTATAATAATTGTTGTGATGTATGTCAAACGTAAGCGTTATATTACCAAGAAAATTAGCTGTTAAGAGCCATTGTTAGTAGTGTTCCAGTTTTCTTGGGTTTTATAGTCATACAACACCCAGAAATCTCCACACAATTTATTATTCCAAGGCAAGTGAGGTCCAAAACTGTAGGAATTAAGGTTACAGACTACCAATTCAACAAAAGAGCATCTGGAATGTACACGAAAATAGTTCTACGCAGAAATTACCTCTGAAAAGGAAAAACATTTCTGTACATTTTAAAAGTGCATTTTTTTTCTTGTGCTGTATAGCCTTATTTCCATAATGATTTCTAAATATACTCCGATCTGAGTAAACACTGGGATTTCCCATGCTATTTATAGACCTTTCACTTCTGGTGACCAGTACTGCACTGCAAGTTTGCTAACCCCACATATCATTCTGTGGATTGTGAGCTGACATATGTAGAATTATGCTGATATATATATCCTCTGTAGGTTAAAGTTAAGGTAAAGTCTAGAGAAGCTACTGAATGTTGTGAAATTAGCATTGAAGCTTTAGTGGTTTCTAACCTTAATGAAATATCAATAACCTGCTAAAATTAATTCTCACTTATGAACTATTATCACTATATTTATATTGTGGCTAAATATTAATTTGATCTGGTGTATTGTTGCATTCTGTCTCCTTGGATCAAGACTAGAAATCCACATTTATTCCTATTTCTACAACATCTGCCTAATGATTGGATATGGCTGTACTTAACTGAATGATACAAGTTGGTAAGTAACAGGTCATTGAACTTTCTGCTGTGGATAACATGTGTCAATGAAACCTGTCTATATTGACCCTATTAGGACTTTAGACTTTGTTCAGTTTAGACAGTTGTTAGGTTTACACAGGTTCAAATTATATAAACTGATATAAATGGTCTTCTAAGTGTCTTGTTTAGACAGGTTTTTTCAGGGATTGGTTAAGACAGGTTCACTAAATGTAATATCAAAAAACAAAAAGGTATTATACTGATAAATCAGTTCAAGTTTATAGATTTCAAGGAGTTTTCTTTTCTATATAGAATTTAAGTGTTACTGGTTGTAATATGGTCATTGCTCTCCTTTTTGACATGTAGCTGATTCATTGACCATCTCACAATTTAACTGTCGTCTTTCCTCTTTAAGTGTAATGGGTTTAGATCATGAAGTGAAGAAAGTTTCTCGTGCATTAATAAAATCATGAATTAGGAAATAGTTTTCTTAATATGATGCAATGTGTTGTGACGGTCATTTTACAATTCATTGGTTAGTTATTCTCTTGTGGTAGTAATGTATGAAAAGTGATTTGTATAAAACTTTTCATGCATGCTGATATCAGTATATGGAAGTTCAATAGCAGTACATTTCCCGCCAGTTTTATATTAATTTTAGTAACTTGATATAGTAATGAAACTTCATGATGATTATGGTGTGTGACGCATCAAGAATTTCTATGCAGAGATTTGAAAACTTATTTGAAATGTTGTAAAAGAAAATTGAACAATTATGTAAAAAAAAAACTTTATCTGCTAAATGGCCCATTACATTTTTGAAAAGTAAAGCTTTTGATATATATATATTTTTTTTTTCAATCAGGCTATACCAAATGTTTACCTAGAAAACTGTTTTGAATCACTTAGCACCAACATTCTTTGGGCTAGTTTGAACTGAGGATGTGATATTCTTGTAAGTTACCTAGGTGCCAAAATAAAAGAGACCTAAGTTTGAATATATTTCTATAGATAAAAATAGAAAAATCAATGACTGAATTCTTCAAAGTCGCTAATTTACTGAAATTATGAGTGCTAGAAGTCGCTAACATTATTAGCGACTTAAAAACTGACTAAGTTCAGGAATTGAAATAAGACAAAATAAACAGAAAATGAGATCATGCAAGCTTTATGTTTTCAAGAGGGGTCTTAGAATTTATGTCATATGAATTAGAGAATTTAATGTAAAAAATAAGTTATATGTGCATGGCTTGTGATTTTGTGACAGTAATAACACTAATGCTTTTGGTCTATCAATAAAATCAACTTACTGATGGATATTAATAAATGTAAAATACCATGAATTGGGATATTTTGGTTGTAGTTTTGTTTTTGGTTAATTTGGTGCCTCTCTTAAATGTACCAAAATTAAGCACACCAAAATATAACATATACATGTAAAATGGTAGATGTGGATGAGAGCAAGATTAATGTTGTTATATGTGTATTACATTTGTATACAAATGTTAAGATAAATAAATCTAAGAGAGATTTATGTAATTAAGAACCATTCTGTGTAAGAATCAGGCAATGGGTGGCATATCATTTTCCCCAATTTAGTCATTTTGTAGGGAAAGTGTGGAAAAATTTTCCTGCCATTTTTCCGTAGTGCATTTTAACTAAATTTAACCTATCAATATCTTAAAAAGGTAAATTTTACAAACACTTTGATGGTAATTTCTGGTGGTTATCTGGTATAATTAATTGGTTAATGCAATAAAATATCTGTATTTTTCTTCCTTATGTGCCACGTTTTATATACATTTTGCCTGATTCTTGATGGAGAAGTACTTAACGATTCATCCTTAATTCCACTCATAATTTGAAAATGTCAGTTCAAATACTTTTGTTCAAGGACAAATTTAAACTGAAAACAAGTGATAATGGTTCACAATCTAGTATTGTATTTGGGCTAATAATCTGAGTCAAGTAGAACAACATTAACTAGTAATATTTAATCCCAGTTACATGTATCTTTAATGGCTTAGACAACTTTTTTTTAGCAATAACATAATTGCTACTAATTATCTTAAAGTTTATTTCATTGTAAAAAAAACAATAATAATGGCCAGTTTAGCCAAGTACAGGTGTCAGTTATCCACCTGAATGTTCATTAACCATGAAACCTGGAACAAATCAGTTAGGTGTGTAGCAGACAACATATATCCAATGTTTACATATCAATTAAATTGACCCTTAAGTAGTGTTAGATAATTAAGGATTATTTCATCCCACTGTGAATAAAACACAAAAATTAAAACACCTTCTGCACTGAATGCACCAAAATTAAACATGCACATTTTGACTGAAAACTTGTAGGAGATATCTTTTTCTACATAAAATATTTTTTCTACTTTTAGATGTGTTTATACACACCACTCTGAGGCCTGATGGGACAGCAGATGTCAGCTGATGACCAGGATGAAGGATTCAAAAATGTCATCAGTCGTATGTTACAGGAAGCTGATGAGGAAAGTGAGGATTCTGGGAAAGATGAAAAATTTTTAGACAAGGCAGAAGCTGAAAGCAAACATAAAGTCAAACTTGTGGGAGATAAGTTACATGATGAAAAAGGGACTGATTCTAACAAATCATTATTTGAACAGAATAAAAATAGTGTGGGCCCAACAGATGATATCTATAAAAAAGCCCATTTGGAACCTAACAATGTTGAAGTAAATTCTGATTCAGACCAAGGTGCAGCTAAAACTGATGGACCATCTAAAGACACTGTTCAAGAACAAGTTAAAAATATAAAAGTAGAAGTAGGTCAGGAGGAAATTGATCAAGTGAACCCTCCAAAAGATGATGGTTCAAAAGGCAGTGACAGGGAAACTAATTCTACTCATGCCTCAGGGACAAGTGAAAATAATAAAACAACTAGTGAACCTTCAGGTCTAAGTGAAAGTGAAAGTAAAGATAAATCAGAATCAGCTGACCAACAAAGTAAAGCTGATAAGGAAAAACAAAGAAGTTTAGAAACAGTATTTCTGAAGGATCGTATTGATAATTTAATTACTTCATGTCTCTCATCTAAATCTTCTGACTTAGACATTCCTGTCAAAAGTAACCACCCGCCTTTTATCACAAATCAAAGTAGTCCATTTATTGTTAGAAACCAACATATAAGTAGAAATAACAATAGTCAAGAAAGTACCAATTTATCTACTTATAAAAACAATAGCTCAAATTTTAGTGCCGTAGGATCTCTTCAGGCAAAACCAGCTTTGCCTGATGAGGAAGGACGAAATAATTCTCAAATGATTGGAGGTATTTCGTCTGTATCTCAGTCTAAAGAAAATAGTGTAGGAAACCGAGAAACTACTACATTTCAGACATTGATAGAAAAAGTTTTAGACAATTCTCTTCAGAGGAACAAATCCATTGATTCTAGTCAAGGAAACTCTAATGGGTTCAAACAAAATAATACAATGGATACTATGAGACAAATACCTGTTACTGATCATAGGATGTTAAATAGGAACATTCATACAATTAAAAATGAAATAAGAAATGAGCTTTTGGTCAAAGATGCTGCAGACAAACCCAAAAATGATACAAAAACAGAGGATATGTCAATCAACAAAAGTAAAGTGGTTTATCTGAAGGATCATATTGAAAAGGTGCTAGAAAAAAGTTTTCAAAATTCTTCACGACGTGATTCAGATGAAGCCAAAATGACTGAAAATTCGCTGCCTGAAGTGGCAAGACGGGATGTTAGTATAAATAGAGAGACAGAACATCGTGAGCGTACTCATAGTTTAGTTAATGAAACAATGCCTTATCGCAGGGATAGAAGTGATAATCTCAACACAAGGCAACATTTTGAGCAGGGATTCCATAGAGAGAGGAGTAATAGTTTAACAAAACACCCTGAATATAGACGTCAGGCTTCTATAAGTTCTGGTGAGACAGAAGTTTTAGGTCCACCAAAATTAATAAAAGTAACAGATATGTATCCAGATATGGGTAGAGAGCAGGGAAGGTATCTCCAGCCTCCTCGAATAGATACATATGATGGAAATATGAGAGGTTGTTTTAAAAGCTCAATGTCACCTGGTGGTAGCTACACAAGATCTCCACACAGTCAGTCTCCTGTGTCTCCGTATTATAATCATAGTCCTAACTCATGGCATGGACATTCTCCTAGAGAACATTCTACCGTTAATATGTCTCCTAATCATGGAGTATCATCACCGAACTATCAGAGTTCACGTTACCCACACTCACCGAGCATGGGGCATCATGTGGGGAGGTATCCCTCTGCATCTCACCCTTCTCAAACTTCACCAAATAATCGTGGCTTTCATCCAGTGTATCCACAGAACTCTCCACACCAACCATTTTCAACATCAGGTTCAGATGCTAGGCAACTTTATCCTGCAGGTAATATGAAGGCTTCACCTATACCACAACATCATAACCAAATGTATTCTAAACAACATACAGCAGGTCCTATGATGAACAGTTACCAATCAAATGAACTTGTAAGTCCAAGACATGAACCATCTTCTGGACCTCACTATCCACAGGCATCACCTCGACAGCCATATCCGGCAGAAATGTCACCAATGATGTCAAACAGATCTCGTATGTTGTACCCTTCACAAGCTCCTCCTCAACACATGTCTCAAGGTATGCTGATACCACATTCTGTGGAACATTCGCCTAACAGCATGCAGCGAGTTCACCCATCACATGGGGAACATGCTGCATCTAGCCATCATGCAAGACATGTTCCTACAGATCATCCAGCAGCTAGTCTGCAACACATGAGACAGCCTGATCATTCTTCACTGCATCATGCTAGACCTACACAGATGCCTACGGACCAACCTCCATACCCAATAAATAATAGGGTTCATACCAATGTTTATCCTGATAAATCGAATAGAGTTGCTCAACATGGAAGTCAACAGATTTCCACTGCTCAATATCAGAAATCTCCACATTATAGAGTAGATAGAAACACAAATGTCAGAAATCCACCTATTTCTTCTGCAATGGCACCTGCTCCAAGGCCGCCTGCAAACTATTACAGACAACAACAGCCTCACAAAATGCCCCAATTATATCCATCATCACCACCGATTCCATCTGTGCGGGAATACAACCGTAATGTACCACCAAGCATGAGTCAAATAAGTAGTCACTCTGATGAAAAGTATGTACGTACTGCTGATGTTGGTGGCAATGCTAGAAATATAACTAGCCATGATATTATGAAAAGTCCTGTAACACCAGTTACAGCACATGAGCAAGCACTTGATTTTTCTGTCAAGAGAAGCTCAAGTTCAAGACCAAGCAATGATCCTGAAATGCAGCCATTAGATTTGACCTGCAAAGATAAACTTAAATCAATTGACACTAACAGGAGATCTTCTGTAGGTAAAGGTTATTCAGGTTTTGAATATCTAGCTGAGGGACCACATGATAAAGGTAGATTAAATAGGGCAATGGGCAGGGCTGAATTTCAGCAAAATAGTCAGGATGTTGTAAGATCTCGTTCAATGTATCCAAGCCCTGAGGAATCACCTAGGAGTGTTAATTATGGCAGGCGTTCATCAGAAGGTGCTATTGATTCATCTGGCTTTGAACCTGCTCAACAATCACCACATTGTCAGAAGTTTGGATATAAACCACCACCTGGTCCTTCAATTACACAGGGCACTGGTTCTGCAATGATGAAAGTAAATGAGGAAAGAGCTCCTGCTCATCAGCAAGTTCCTTTACAGCAAGATCCTAAAAAAGGTCCAAATATTTCAAGACATGAACCAATACAAAATATTCTTGGTAGTCACTCTCCATCTGATATATTGTATCTGATTTGTCGCTTGTGTGGACAGACTTACGGAAGTCCGTATGGATTTAGGAAACACTTCCGTAATCAGCATGGTTTTGAACCACGAGCAGAGCATACAATTGTTCAAACTATATCAGAAACAAAAACTGCTCTTCGTTCTCCACCAGTACAAACAACAATGGCTATGAATACATCTCAAACAACTATGGAAGTTGCTGCAAATCAGAATAAAATCATTACTGAGGACATTTCTCAAATGAAGTCACAAAATATTTCACTCTTGCATGAATCTGCTGCATCATCTGTAAATGCTCAAGAAAAAGTAGTTCCTAACTTGCCATGTGAAAATATAGAGGATAGAATGAAAATGGATGAGCTTACCGATTTAGCTACAGGTGATCGTAAATACTTAGAATGCCATGAATGTGGACAAACATTCCAGCTGAATGATTTTGGTGCTTATAAACGTCATTGTCGCCAACATGGACAACCACGCATCATGAATCCATTTGACACAAATTATGACCTGGAGCAGAAAAATAGAAGTTCAGATGATAGATACAAGTCCCTCACTGAAGATTCTCTACATACATGTACTGTATGTACTGCTCAGTTCTCCTCTGCTGATTTTCTGAAAGATCATGTTGCTACTTCTCATTCTGATACAGGACAAAAACAGAATCCTGCTTTGCAGGCTAATGAAGGAGACTCAGCATTGAAAGATGATGACTTGTCTTCTTTATCTGTTAAAAAGCGTATTATGGAGGGTTTTCAGAAAGGTCAGTTTGAAAATACTCAAGTAGATACATCGAAAAAAGTAGTTGTCATGAAAAGTGCTGCAGACTCCATGGTAACCACTGCTAGTCCAGATAGTAGCTCAGATACTTTGAAAATATCCTCAGCAATTGTTGATAGCCAATCTGACCCTAAAACTCCTATTGTGAATACTCCTTCAGATAAACAGTTTGATACTGATAGTAAGGATAATTCTGATACAGGTGGTTGTGACTCCGTAAAGGGCAGTGAACCTATGGAAACTGATACTCATTATCTGCATAAAAAATTTGCTAAACGTAAACATTCTGGTATGACTAGCTCTGACATCGAAACAAAAATAGTGAAGAAAGATCCAAAGGATCTTGGCACAAGAAGCCCAAGTATTGTGTCAAATAACAGTTGTGATTCGGAACAGCCTGGTGCTGTTGAAGGAAAAATTGACCCAGAATCTGAACAGGAGTCTAGCTCAAACTTAGACAGTGCTAATGAGTCTAAAGAGGCAGATGAAAAATGCTCAACACATAAACCTGAGGCACGCCATCAGTTGCCTTTCGTGTGGGACAGGGTTACCAGGAGTCAAGTGGGAAGAAAGCAGTCAAGAGTTGCCGATAATCCTTGATTTTTTTTTTGTGTATTGTACATTATTTTAATTTTCAATAATCAAGATAGTATGTATCTAAGGGAGAGGCTGTTGCTTTTGCTTATTTTTTGCTCCTCTATTTTTACCATTATACTTCATTCAAAATAAACCATCTGTTTGATCATGTCAATTCAGTTTGGAAATTCTGAAAATAGTTCCAAAGCTCACTTATGTTCTAAATTAAATGACACCAAAACCACTTCCATTTTCTAAAGCATATATATGCTGAGGAAATGCATTTTCATACCAAGAATCTTTAATTATTTGGGCATTTCCTAATTAATAATTTGAAAGAAACTACTAGTCTGGTATTTTTATAACAGTAAAAACCTTTTTATGGAAGTCTTATAAGTTCTTGTAACAAGATAATATTACTGGTACTACATCTCTTGCTTAAGTTACATGATAATATTACTGATACTACATCTTTTGCTTAAGTTTGTTACAATCTTTTTTTTCAAAATGATTTTACTTCAAAATTTGTTTGTTATTGTTTTGATCAATTCATATTTTTAACTGTAGATGATTTTCATTTTTCTGCCTTAAGATTTTGTTATGTTTTTTAATGAACTTTATAATGTGTGAGAACTGTTACCCACTAAGTACTACAAAACTGCCGTGAAATATATATATTGTAAGGCCATATCAAATTGATTGTTTGATTCTTCTTAATATTATTGTCTTTTTAAGATGATTATTTTATACACAAGCCTTCACAAGATACCTGGTTAAAAAGGGAAGATAACTTTGCAAAGGGAGATAAGCCCAAGTAGAAAATAGTGCTTGTGGATGATGGAGTACCTAGCAATTAATTACAAGTGGCCAATTTTAATATTTTCTGGTTTAATTTGATGTATAGTTGGTATTGTTTTTTATGTGATAATGTGTCAACAACGAAGTTTGTGTAATTTAAAAAAAAATGTAGTTTAGAATTAGCTGTATGTCTAAGCTGCTAATGTTTGTGTTTTTTTTATACTTTAGTAGTAGGTAGCCCCAAATTAGAACTACATGGCAATTCTCATTGCACCTTTATATAAAGACCTAGTTTTGTGAATTTTTATTTCCAACAAAAAATTCTTCAGTCTGCTTTTGGGGTTATTTTTTTGTGTTGAGAAATGGCCAAGTAGTATCAACTGCAGTTAGCCTCGCACCTCTGATAATAATTCGACACTTTCATTATGAAGAACCATACATACAGATTTACACTACAGATCTGTAAATTTTGCAATATCCACTCATTAGGTGTGGATTTATAGGGGTAGAGTTCGAGCACCAGCCATCTCCAGCCCTAAAAATTAAGAAAACTGTCAGTAGTTTAACTAAATGATCCAGTTATTGGTTGTAACTTGTATAGTATTACTAGTATTTGATTTTTAAATTTTTTTTTTTAAATTTAGACTTCCTTTCTAAGATGGGACTCCACCATAAAACAATAGAGAAATATATCATATGTCCTCTTCTAACTTAAAAAGTGAAAAGTGGAAATAGTAAAATTTAATAGAACTGCACTGTACCTGTAAATAATTCAAAATCTTATTCACATTGTATGTAATTTCAGCCATTCTGAAGGTCCATCAGATGTTAGAAAAAGTCGAGTAAAATTTGGTTGGTCCAGTAAAAGTCCAGTTAGCATTATGAAATTATTATATGTAGCATAACAAAATGTCTTTGGACCAGGGAAGTCAGGTGCAAACACCTTCACTATGACTGTTTATTTAATTTTCAACAATGACAACTGTAAGACCAAGTAACTGAAAGCTTGTCCATGGTTCACCTGTAGCATACACACAAACCATAGAATGGAAGGCACTTACAGTCTGTATGGAAAACTTAACTTCAGTGAGAAACCATTTGATTTTATAAAAGGGAGATAGGAAATGGCTATCCTAAACCCCATTATGAAGAAAATGGTTTTTCCCATGGCATCAGATTTTAGTTCTTAATTTTGTATGGAATTGTTCTTGGTACTCTCAATACCATACTTGCTGCAGTACTGTTATTTAATTGCATTTTTTCTATGAATGTAATTAACATAATCATTTGGGATTTTTAAGGTTCTTGAATGACTTGGCTGATTCATTTACCATCTATACTATCAAACTTGATATGAATTATTGAATGTTTATTAAGGATCAATGATCCACAGTATTATTCTCCAACATTCAGAACATAATGACTTGGTTAAAATGTAGGTCATGATATTTGACCTTTAAGAATAACTTTTTGATATTTGTTCATTTCATAGTGTTAAAATGTGGTTAATGTATAACATTAAGCCAGGATGGTTCATAATGCAAAATTGAGAATGGAGCATGATTTAATAGTCATAAAGTAAAATATTCTAACTACAAATAAAACTTGAGGTAAAACAAAATTACCGGACTGACTTAATCAATTAATTAGCCCTATATGTTACTTTAATAATGTCATAGGATAGTAATGCAACTGAACAAATTAACAATTAATTTGCATTAAAAATAAATCACAAAAAGACTAATGCTCCTCATAGTGAACTATAGTTAAAGAATTTAAAAACAAAAATAGCTGATAGCAATGAATTTATGTTGAACAACCCAGCAAAGCACCTTACTTTAACTTTAGGTTGCAGAAGCTGATCTCGGGGGACAATGGTAGTAACAAAATAACTAAACATATAGGCAAACTTTCTGCAATTAAAAAGGAGTCAAAAAGAAAGAAATTCCCCATCAAATGACACATCATTAATTTAGATAATTCAAAATACTGGTATCTTTTCAAATTCAGATTTAGCAAAGAACTTCTGTATCATGAATCATTCTTGTATTTTCTTGACATGCATTTAAATAAGATATTGATACATTCAGCACAATATTTTATCTTGCCTAAGAAAAGAATATATAATGATTGTGTACTATAATGCTTTCAGAGTGTATGAATGTATTCTGTTATTTTACGTATCCCGGTGCAATAACATTTATAAAATTAATTTTCTAAAAGTGCTATATTAGTTGAGCAGATTTGTTTAGGGTGAACATTTCATGGACTTTGTAAGTTGTGTGTATAATTTGTTTTTCATTTTGAATCATTTGATAATATCAAGAATGTCAGAATTTTCTCTTGCCCTGCAAACCTATTTTTTTTCTTTGATTACTGATACACTGTTTCATCTGGTAGCTATAGTTGTCAATATTCAAATTAGAAAAAGATCTTATGCATTGTCTGAAAAAATTCCCACTTAAACTATAAATTATAACTATAAATATTTATTGAAAGTAGTGCTATATTGATATGGGGATGTGTATTTGATTCATGGGTATTAACCACATAATTTTCTACTGAATTCAAGTTGATATTAAAACAAAATTAATTTTGAATTATCTCCCTTTCAAGAAATTTGTGATTTTTTTTTTCATGGAAGCTTTTCTAAATAATGCTAGATATTATTAAATCAAATAAATTCAATTTCTTGTATATTTTCCCTAAAAACTTCCATTACTTGTTTATTTGTGAAGGTAGAGCCTTAAGTACAGCTTAACCTCAAAACCAGACAGATTCTTATTATAAGTGATTCATGCATTTCTCAATCCCAAATTGTTTTAATTGGAGATCCTTCAGTAGGCCTCATAGCAACTGCATTCAAAAATTAATGTGGAAATAAAAGTTGTCCACTGGAGAAATTAATATTTAGAATTGGTTATGTTCTACTACATAAAAGTTCAGTAAAATTTCATGCCAGTTTTTTTTTTAAACTGTAACAGTCAAAAAATATTTCACATTGTATAGCAGATATAAGGAAATGAACAAAATTTGGAAGAGTTTTTTTTTAGGACATAACAAATGTGTTTCAACAGTTTCATTGATTGTTTTGAGATATGATGGATCACCCCCTGCCTGTTTTTTAGACAGAGTGCTAAGCCATGGTTCTGCTTGGTTTAGTATATAACTAAAAGAACTATTTGTTTGATTATTTTTATTTGTTAATGTTGGATTAAAATTGACTATATTTAATGAGTGCTATTAGGAACTACCTGAAATGACACCATGCCCTAATGGCAAACATGCTACCTCTATGCCAATAAGGTGGTTACAGCTTAAACATTATCATTTACAAAATAAATGTTGCTAGATCTACTAAGATTCGCTTGTCCTACAAGTTATAATATCTTATTACTTTCAAGTCCTGCTGAATTCATACTTTAACCAAAGGAGTTTTAGTCACACATCAATTTTTTTCGTTTACAGGACATGTATCCTTGAATTCCAGCATAATGTCTTACCAGCTAAATCTTGGGAATTTTTCATTTAATCAGTATTTAATTTGGTTTACATCCTCATTTAAATGAATTGTAATGTTTATATGACTTGTTTTATCACAAATTAACTGTGTACCATATATCTTGTTGGAGTGGTTGGGACATCTGTTTCCTATGGTCACATATCTTACAGTTAATGTTGAATGTTGAAATTATTGTTCAATACCTATCATGTGTTTGGATGATTGAGTCATTGTTAGATGGTCTACTCAAAATTTTACCATCAGTTCTAAACTAGATTTTGCCATTAAAATATGAAGAAAAAAAGTTGATATGTGGCAGCAAAGAGCTTGTCCTATTAACAACTTAGGACTTTTTAAATAACTGTCTCAAATATTGGAATTTACAAAGAAGATATAGGTCATGTTTCAAATTGTTGCACACAATTATTTTCATTTTAAAGTTATTGCCCCTGATAAATAAGACTTACTGCCCCTGATTAATAAGACATAAAGTTATTGCCCCTGATAGATAAGACATAAAGTTACTGCCCCTGATAAACAAGACAAACTTATTGCCCCTGATAAATAAGACGTAAACTTATTGCACCTGATAAATAAGACATAAAGTTATTGCCTCTGATAAATAAGTCATAAAGTTATTGCCTCTGATAAATAAGTCGTAAAGTTATTTCCCATATTATGTACTTCAGAATGGTTTGCAGAAGCTTATTATTTATTTTTAAATTTTTTTTATAAGAAAGAAAGTTATTGCTTATAAAATTACTTTTTCTTCTTTGTTGTCAGGAATTGTGTAATTTGTTTTGGTTGTCTTGTAGGACTGAACCACAGAGAAATTGTAAATTAAAATTTGCAGATTACAAATTAGGATTAAATGTGTTTTAGTATTATGCTGACTGGCAAGTTTAAAAAACTAAAAGAATATGTTGATTTGTTGTTAAATTGTGAAAATACAAGTGCAAACTCTCATTAGTGCCAGGGTATAGAATTTTTTACATTAGATGGCATTTTTAGCTCACCTGACTAAAGGCCATGAGAACTATTGCCATCACTTGGCATCCGTCGTCGTTAACAATTATACAAAACTCTTCTCCTCTGAAACTACATGACTAATTAGAACCAAACTTGGTATGAATGTTCCTTAGGGTATCCTGCATAGAACTGACTTAGGGATTTTTGATTCGTCGAAAAACATGGCCGCCATTACTAATAATAGAACATAGGGGTCAGACAGTAGTTTTTCACATATATCTCCAAAATTGTTAGGTCTAGCTGAATTTTGACTGGGGGAAAGTGTTTAGCATGATGAGATCTATCTCTGGTCAAATTTTGGATATATTCCGTTTAGCCATGTTGGAGTTATTGCCCTTTTTCAATGATTTTTGCTATTTTTAATGTTATTTCTTTCAAAAATCTTCTCTGAAACTACATGACTAATTAGAACCAAACTTTGTATGAGTGTTCCTTGGGGTATACTGCATAGAACTGATGTGGGGATTTTTGATTCATCGAAAAACATGGCTCTGGTTACTAAAATTAGAACAAAGGAGTCAGACAGTAGTTTTTCACATATTTCTCCAAAACCGTTAGGTTTATCCAAATTCTTTCAGTAGCTGAAATGATCCATATGATAAGGACTACAAAAGTCTTCAGACTCCTTGTAAGAGTTATTGCCCTTGAAAGGGGAAAAATGACTTTTTTTTAATAGTTTTCAGTCAATATCTTGAAAACTATGATAGAATGAAAGAAACTTTCAATTGTTGAAAAGATCTTGTGATAAGTCCTACCAAAGACTTCTTGAGTCAAAATTGTTGGACATCTTGTTTAATTTATTGCCTTTGAAAGGCAGAATTCAACCAGGTGAGCGATTAAGACTCCTGGGAGCCTCTTGTTTTTACTGTTATTGAAATCCGTGTGTGAGGGACTATATACAGTAGCTTTTGCTATTTTAGGCTATTATAAGAACTGACCTCAATTAAGCCTTAGAATTTGAAAAAAGGACTGAAGTTTTGTTTTACCCAAACTGATCACTGCATTACCTGAACATACTATACATATTTACTATTGGGGTATTTGTGATAGATGAAATATTGGCATTGATCTTTCATAAAAATGGCAAACACATTTTTTTCTACCTAGTCAAGACATTTTGTGCTTTGGTAGTTTCTTTATATAAATTTGATTTACAACTTTTCTGTTATTGAATAAAGTAATGTAACCTTAAACTTAAAACTTACCCCCTAAAATGAATTTAGATTGGTTGGGGAGGTATATATAAAAAAAAAACTCTTATGATTTAAAGTAACTTTTAGAGGCATTGTTAACTTGTATTTGTTTATATAGAAAATATTTTACTCAGAGACCTTTTTTGGAATCCTTCATTTTACTGATAACCTGATGACTGGGTTTTGTTTATTTATATTTGTTGATGTTTCTTGTGATTGTACTTTCTCTATCAGTTCATAATCAGCTACCATTGTCATCTGTATTTAGGCTGTGAGGGATACTTAGGGCTATCTATTGCCCATTATTCATTAACACTGTACTCTTACAATACCTACATACCATAAGGTTATTATTAATAAAACTGTTAAATTTTAAATCCTGCTGGAGTGAAACTAGTGTAGTATAGTTTAGTAGACTGTAAATCTAGATAAGCTCTAAATTATTATATGGTAGTGTCTATTCAGCAATAGACCAAATTCCAATTCATAGCAACTGATCACACTCCAGACATTGCCTGTTTTCACATTACCTACAGCTCTGAGGACAGGGTCTTAGGAAAAATAGAAATTTTTTAAACAAGTTTATCAATATATCAGTAGTATTTATCAATATATAAAGCATTTCTAATAGGAAAAATGTTAAAGACTTAAAACAATAAAACTCTTACTTCACTTTGAAGAAAAATAAACTTTTGACAAACATCTTTTTTTGCTATCAGATCATTTTTGAGATTCATTTTGGGATGAAATATTGATGATGTATGAAACAAAGTATTAATGTGAATAAAATCCTTACTTTAATTTCCCCAATTGTCTGTTTTTCCTACTCCTGGAAGATTTCTCTGGAAAGAAGTCTATATTAATGAGTACACCCCTGAAATTGGAATATAGTCTATTAAGAATTAATATTTCTTCACTTTAGTTTCATACAGTTTGAAGCTGTTACAAAGGTTTGTTAAACAGAAGACAATAGTTTGTTTAGTAGTTATGGATAATGATCAGAAATAACTGTTATGCAAAATTTAGTTTGTTTTGTCCAAGGTACTGGTTTAAATTCATATACCCTTGTAAATAGTTACTATGTCATCAGAGTACACGTAATTTACCAGTTTTGTTAAGCCAATCAGTATATCTTAACATGTAGTAAGACTAGGTTCACTGTTATTCACAGGTTAAAACGTAGTACTGACTGTCACTCAGTTAAGATTTATTTAATTTTAAGATGTGGTCAGCCGTCCATCTGTAGCATACGTCATATTGTTCAGTGCTTAAAAGCCAATTATTGTGTTATATGTTGTTTCGCTTGCCTAAGGCAGACTGTTGACTTGTTGATCAATGATATTGGATGCAATAAAATTGTAGTATATTTCAAATGTGTTTGATTCTTTACTGCTGTTTCATACCCCAGTTAGACTAGTCAGAATATTAGTATGTTTATCACCGAATAGTGACCCCTGTGTCTATCACAAGCGACCACAAAAATTGCAGTCGCATAGGTGTAATACCACTATATCAGGAACCAAAAAAGGTAATTCGGAATGACACGAAGCAGTTGTTGCACCTTATCATTTTAATAGTTTAGTAGAGGTATACAAATTTGGTGTAATCTGAAAGCTTGATGAATCATCAGTAGTTTAAAAACCTCGTTTTCTTAAATCAGTGTAGGGTAAAACAAATTCTGAACAAAAACTATAGGCCCCTGATATGGCTAATTTGAAAACAAAAATAGTGATTTTTTTCACTTTACCTTTTTTCTTAGAAAGCACGTAAGGTATATTGATATTTTTGTGAGAGTTGAGGTAAAGGGTGTCCATCAGAATGAAACCATCCAGCAAACCATCTGTACTAATGTAAAATTTTAGCCTTATAAATATCTGAATTTAACATAGGAAGTAATGGATTCATACAATAGTTGTATTACTCCTATAATGGTCCTACTAATATACACTCGGAGAGTAAATTTTCAATTAATAAATCGGTTAACACTAAAGTTATAACTAGCATGACAAAAGTATCGTATATGTTAAACTGTAACATTAAAATTATTGAACTGTGCCAACCGATATGAATACATAAAATGTATTAAGCTGTATTCAGAGGAAATACATGACTTTAAACCCCAGTTTTTGTTATATTTCACATATTAAGGAGCCTTATCAAAATGGCACAGTTTACGATTACACATGAATGTCAACGTATCTTCAACGATACGGTAACACAAGAGACTAAATGCCAGAATGTAATGACGGGCGCGGGAACGTAATTTTCTTTGTGTAACCATAACTGTTAATGTTACGGTTATGAGTGTAATTTAACGAAGTGTAAAATTAGTTCTCTGGGCTCAAATATTAGTAAACGGCATCCGTAGGAAATTTAGCGTTATTATAGCTGTACGGATCTAATGAAATTATAAAACTATACCAAAAGGTGGGCTTGGGATTTAATTTTTTTTATTTGTTATTACTTAAATCGTTGAACCGCATAGGAATTATGGATTTTTCATTATTTCTAAACTCAGTAGGTGAATTACAAATAAATTGATTTCTTCGACCCCCCGCGGTCGTATCCATTTACGCCTTGCGAAATATTATTAAACTGAAAAATTAATGAATGATATTTAGTATGTTTTGGAGTTATATCTCTTTATGCATATAAAAAGTACAAATTAATGGGACTTCTGGTGCAGACGACAGTTAATGTAATGCCTCCAAAAGAACGATGAACATAAACTACATGGAGGAAGCAGAAAGAACACACGAAAAGAAAACAGTACGAATCGTACTAAATATGGATGAAATCAAGTGCTCCGGAATGATTAGCAGTTTCTATCCTGCATGTAACCTACAACAAACCTGGACATAGTACAGACCCATAAAACAACTTTCTTTTCTTTCGAACTATTAAGTAGCACTCCAGCTAAGAATCATGCAAAATGTTATTCATGGGTAAAAAGCCTACATATTTTATTTTTTTATATTTTGTTTGAATTGCCATAGTAAACAGAAACGAACATTCAGTTTTTCATATATCCCGTGTTCTTATGAGATGAAAATTCGGCCAAACCCAGTAATTTCGACAAGTCCTCAATTTTTAGCACTGGTGGCCATGTTTTCGACAGATAAAAAATTGTTAAGGATTTCCTAACAAACATTCATGCCATGTTTGATTACAATCCATCCTACAAGTTGTCCCAGAGGAGAAGATTTTCATTAATAACTCATTTATTCGTCAGCGGATCTTTCTGAACATTTTGGAATAGGTCAATCCCATCATGCTGTACAATTTTACACCTTGCCAGATTTGAGCTAAACCAAACTGTTTTTGAGTTACTTGCATAATTCTGCAATTTGACGCCTACGGTCTATTTTTAGTAACGGTGTCCATGTTTTTCTCAAGATAAAAACATCCCCATAGACAGATTGTTGTGTATGTTCTACATAACATTCATGCACAATTTTGTTTCAATAAAACCAGTAGTTTCCGAGAAGATTTTCAAAGAGTAATCAAGGAAACCAATGTTATAGCGGCAATTAAAAGAATGTAACCTAGGGACAAAGACCAGACATTGAAAACAGACATACACAACAAAGAACATAAAGTAACTAAAATCATACATACAAAGTAACAAAAGCAAATGAGCAACTCGGACTCCACTAAAAACTGGGAGCATGGACCAGGTGCACCGGTAGGGTAAGCGACCTCTGCTTAGTGCCAATTTCATGTAGAATTTATATAATGTTTATAGTCAAACTGTGTTATTAAAATTGCAAAACATGCAACATTCTTATGACCGACTCTTACTTCTCTAGTTCCCTTACAAACAAAACCTTCCATACAAGAAGTCACGATGACTTAAGTTGCAAATCAACAAACTTAATATATGGATTAGAATGCAACTTATGCGGTCTAATATATGTCGGTGAAACACAAGAACGATTAAACAATAGAATGTGCGGTCATCGTTCGGGAATAAATACCGCCAAATTCCCGACATTTTATCAACATTTTAATCAACAAGATCATTCAATTCTCTCTATGAAAGTTCGTATTTTAGAAAAAAAAATTACCATCTTACGAACAGTCCCGTTCTGAGTAAAAACTATCGTAGGGAAAGAGAGGAATACTGGTTTCCGCAGACTCTTTAAACCAGTTTGTGTGAAAAGTCAAGATGAAGAAAAACGATCATTTCTTCCACTACCGTTTGTCAACAAAGGTATAGATGCAATTAATTTGGCTAACATCCTCCATCACAAAAACGTTACCAACAAAAGTCCCCCATATTTCAAAGACAAACCCATACCAATTATTTCATATTCCTATACTTCACCTATTGCATCTAAAATTTTCAATTATAAAAGGCTAGTGCAGAACCTCGAGACTGGGGACTTCAAGGCTAAACCTCCTGACTGTTCTTGCAAAAACTCTCCATTCAACTATGGTCCTTCCTGTCACGTCGTTACGGGAGATTTGTCCATCATCGAAAACGATTCTCTGCGTAATATCCTTTCTAAATGTCCCAAGTACCGTGAACCACCCTTCATAAATTGGAATTATAACTTTAAAGTTCTTATGGATGCCGTGGAGAGGACTACGCAAGAAAATGGGTAAAACGAGAACAAGAAGACACCGATTCTCTGTCAGAGTGGTTAAAGGCCGTGAGGTTTTTAATTTTGAAACGAATGAAAGTTTTAAGTGCTACATTAGTTTTCAAAGACCCCAATACTGTAGCAAAAACATTGTCTACTATACATGACAATTATGTTGTCGTACCAGCAGACAAAACCCAAACAATTTTTTTTTTGCAAAAACGTTTTACATCCAATATTTGTTATCAGAGGTAGACGTAAAAAATAATAGCAGTGATAAAACCTATACTGCCACCACTCTCTCCAAAGATAAGACTGTGGAAAACCATAAATCTGTGCTATCCTCTTTTGGTCTCTCTAGCCAGGACGATGACTGTGATTTACCGTCTATGTACTGGATTCCTAAACTCCACAAGAATCCATACAAACAACGTTACATAGCTGGATCTGCCAAATGTACCACCAAATCTCTTTCAAAACTTTTAACTTCTATACTCACAGCTGTCAAAGAGGGTTTACAGTCCTACCACAACATTTGTTACTCCCGTAGTGGTATTAATTCAGTGTGGATCCTGAAAAATTTGAAAGATCCTTTGGAGACAATCAGTTCAAGACTATTATCAAAATATAATAGCATTAAAACCTATTATTTTTCAACACTGTATACTTGTACTCCCCGTACTCAGATAAATCCCGACTTAAAAACATTATACAGCGTTGTTTTGTTCCAAAAAAGATGGTACACCTAGATTCAAATATATAGTTCTTGGTAGAGATTACTCATACTTTGTAAGAAATAATTCCAAATCATCTTCCAAATATGCAGAAGAAGATGTTTACAAAATGCTGGAATTTTTAATCGACAACACATTTTTGTCCAGTGTGTTGGACGCGTTTTTCAACAAACGGTCGACATTTCAATGGGAACAAATTGTGATCCTCTACTTGCTGACCTTTTCCTTCACTCTTTTGAGGCTGACTTTATAGCTGATCTGATCCGGAAGAAAGAATATCGTTTAGGTTGATCCTTTAATCTCAGTTTCCGCTATACAGATGACGTATTATTTTTAAACAATCCTAATTTGGGTGGTATGATACTTGAGATAAAGGATACTACAGACACTGTGAACTCAGCCTCGTATAGGTAGGTAGATATAGATATATATATAGATACGATAGGTGCAATAGCGCACGTAACGTCATTAGTGTATCGCCTTACGGAAGCCGGTTCGGATCATTTGAAAAAAAAAAATAAATGTGTCGAAATTACTACATAACATGTCGACATAGTATATCGTAATTTCGACATAGTATGTTGTAATTTCGACTTAGCTATGTCGTTATTTCAACATAGCTTTGTTGTAATTTTGACATGTTATGTCGTAATTTCGACATGTTATGTCGTAATTTCGACATATTTATTTTTTTTAAATGACCTTAACCGGCTTCCGTATCGCCTAAATACTTGAGTTATAGATTAAATGACGGCCGTCCTCGGACGACAAATGTTACATCAGGAAACCCCAAAAAGTCATTCAGATGGGGAATAATCAAAATACGAGGTGCACAGTAGTATCATGATATAAAGAATCTGTGAAGGTTTTTTCAAAGTTTCACAGGAGTCGCGGTTTAAATGATGTACATCCTTGGAGGGCAAATGACCAAGTCCATGTGTTGCATCAGGAAACCCAAAAAGTCTTCCAGATGAAAAAAAACAAACAAAAACAAAAACAAAAACAATAATAGGACGCGCACAATAGCATTTAATAGTAAAGATTCTGTGAAAGTTTTATCAAATTCCATTTAGCTGTTTCAGAGGAGTAGTGGATTATCACAACTCAAACGTTATGCTTGAGCTTGCCGAAACTACGCGGCTTTTTGTGCCGCACTAGAAGTCTTAGGCTTCTGGAACAGGGTTTTGTTGCTACAAGATAAAGGTCATCACTGCAAAAGTTTTATGGTCGTCATCAGGAACTCGTTGTTAGTTATGGTGTATCCATCTGCACCATAAGAACTTATTTGTTCACGTGATAAATTTTCCTTTCCTCTTTCTTCTACCCCAAACAATGACATCTCGGTGGGGGTTTCTAGAAAAGCAGAGGAGCTTACCCTACCGGCGCACCTGGCCCATGCTCTCCGTTTTTAGTGGAGTCCGGGTTGATCATTTATTTTTGTTTCTTTACACACGTCTTTATCCTTTGAATATATTCTTTGATTGCCGCTCGAATCTTTGTTTCCTTTAATATTGTTTGTTTGTATGACAGCTATGGAAACCACAATTATTACTATTAAGGTCAACTCATTCTGCAACTTCAATCATATTTGGGAACCGAACGGTTCTTAATGCAGCATATTTAGAATAGTTAAGATTTTTTATGAAGTTTTGCTGAGGCCAGAAGAACATTGTATGTATAATATAAAATCTCCACACTTTTGTTGCGGTAACGGCCGTACAATAAAAATCTTTATGTTAAATGAAATTTACCGTCATGGAAGTTGACAACAAAAGGATGGCTAAACCTTTTCCATGTGTAAATATTGAATTTTCACACTTAACCAGCATAAATCTCGTTTTTTTTTTAATTTACATTATTGTTGCTAGAATATTACTGGATTATACTCAGTTGCAATATGGCGGGTGTTGCTGTGGAGCAGGACATGCTTACCCTTTTTAAGCACCTGATTTTGTGGGAGCTTATATAACTACTACTTCAGTTTTGATTCTTTTATCTTCAGTTTTTATTTATAATTCTTTTTATTCAGTTAGCTACATTATGTATGTAGATCGTCTTTGTTTCATGCATTCACGTTTAGGTATTTTTTTTTATTTTGACGTATTTGAATCATCCCACTGCTTACACTTCGGTATTTTCTCCATTTACATCGACTTATCGCCCTTTGGCCTAGTCCTAGATTGCTATGACGGCCGACGGCTGATTTGTCAGACAAGCGTCGGAGCTTTTCCCGTATCAAAAACACGGAATTTGACTAAAGGGTTGAAATTCACAACACTATTGGCATGTTTTTCACTTTTATGAAATGTTTTACAAAATTTCAATATAAATTCCATATCACAGTATATTGTTATTTTTTTTTTTTTTTTGGCTTCCTCAAACACAAATTACTACAGAAAAGCATATATGAATTATTGTTGAGAGTATAAACTTTCATTTCATATCTGGTTTAAACATTCCAAGAGCCATTAAAGTAATAAATTTTGATATCATACCGCACACCAGATTTGCTCTGCAAAATCCAGGGTTTTTGAAATGGATAAGCTCTGACGTTCCACGGCCCAGCTTGTTTGGGTAATCTCGGACTGCTTTTGGTCATTCTTAAAGATATAAGCAAAGGTCGTTGTCGCCGCTGACTAAGCAGGCGCGGATCTAAGGAAAAGCGTACCGCGCGTACGCCCCTTAAACTGAGAAAAATAAATGCATGAAATCTGGATTTCTTGATTTTTTTCACAAATTCTAACAATTTTTTTTCTTACCTTGCTTTGCTCGGTCTGTTTCATCGACCCGCCCCTGAATGCCTATGCTCCTGGTTGTTAGTGGATAACGTTCAGAATGGTTACTTTTAGTTGTTGTTGTGTTCGCCGGTTATTCCGTGCTTTTCGGTGTTAATGTCTCAGTTTTCAAACTTGTTTTACAAGCCGATATCCTTCAACCTTCTCTTGTTTACCACCTTTAATATTTTTTTGTGAAGTTTCACAAAGTTAGGTTTTGAATTAAAATAGAAAACTTTGTATTTTTTATTTTATACAAAATTTTGGCATAACTTACCAAAAGACAGCCTGAAACATCCCATTAAAAATCTGGTTAAAACACCCTTTTCTTGATCCGCCCTTGAAAATGATATACAGTTTGATGAAACACACACACACACACACTTACGTTTCAAAACTTTAAAAAACTAAAGTAAGAAAGTACATCTTTTCAAAGATATATGCTATCTTTTAAAATGATAGCATGAAATATTGGTTTTCATTAAATATTTCTCGCATTACTACCGGTAGATAGTCCTTGGTTTGACAGAAAAAAGGAGCGACTTTTAACTCAGAAAGTTCAGTTTCAAGGTCTTAGGTCCAAGAAAAAAAACCTTGGATGGATACAGTCTTTTGAGTTTTTACTGTTCAACATTTCGCGGGCAAAAACTTCAGTATGGGACACTTCCGGAATCCGAATTTGTTACTAAAATTACGTCACCAGGTGCATTTCACCGCCATCTTTGAACTTGTCACTGAAGTAGTTGAAGTAAAAAGATGAGCTAAGCCATTATACTACATGAAATAAACGTTAAACGGCTGTATGTGATGAAGGTAAGTGCTATAAATCTTTCAAACCCCTTACTCTGTGCAATGTCAACAAAAGTTCATCGAGATTTCTTTAAGAGGTGTAAAGTTGAGAGGTCACCGGTTTCAACTTCCATAGGATTGACGGTTTCTAAAAATAAAATAAAAATAAATATGTGTCGTCTTATAGTGAATATTCACCTGCATAAAAAATAAGCAACTTTTATACAGTTTTATTTGCTTTAGTTGTTTATATATACTACACACTGGTCAAAGGAGTAGGTCTCGCCAACCGATTTTTCGTCCTCTCCTGTGAAACAAGTTCATTGCCAAAATTTAAGGAGATTGCTGATATTTCGCTCCCAAAAATGAGCTATCATACTACAATTTTCAATGAGGAATAAAATTTTGGTGAGTAGATTTGCGAGAAGTGCTTCTGTCTCGAATATGGCAAGATCTACTCCCTTACCACAATCCAGTATCACCAATTGGAAATAAGTCCTAGCAGGGACAGAATTTAAATTTACTAGTAGTAGCCACCTGGGCTTCTGCATTTAAAAAAAATGGAAGCCCAGACCAATAGTTAAGGGCTCAGGTATTTCTTGTGAGGCCTGTGATGTGGGCAAACCCGCTAGGGGTTTGGGGCATGCCTCCCTCCCAAGATAATGTTCAACTTTTGAAAGCAAATTCTGCATTCTGAGAGTACATGGAGACCTTTTCAGAAGCTAAAAATACAGCATTTTTTTTACTCTTTCAATTTCCTTTTTTTGTATGTAGTTTCAAATTCAAACTGAAAGAAATCCTCCCATCTTTTGATATCATTTGCCATTAAACCATAGAAAAATTAAAAAATAAAAAATATTTTGACCCATGTACAGACAATTTTTGTATTATCATTGAAGAAAAGTACATTGAATTATGTACTATTTTGAAATCTGTAATTAAAATAAAGAAACAATTTCAACCCTGACAGACTTTTAAAGTTCTATTTTATTGGATATGTGGTAACAGTTGTTGTTGGAATGAACTTTTAATTTTAACCATGCCATCGTCGGTTGTGTTAAGCCACAGGTGCCTGTTTTCCCATTCTGTCAAAAAACTTCTTGCCCTCTTTGAAGATTCATAATTGGAATAATATTTTTGTTTGTCTTCAGTTGTTATTCTTTTTTTCCAAGGGTTTCACCCCTTGCCAGAGGTGCTCAGCCTCAGCATACCCGACACTCACTGTTATTTTGTAATCTTCAAGTCAACAATGGTTGTATTTGTTGTCTTTGGTCAATAAGACTTCTTACCTAAATATGAAATACTTTTCTTGCGTTATTTATTTCTTTAAGTTCAACATTCTATGGACTACCACTACCAGAAAGATTCATTCTATTCCATCTACATAAGAGGTTGGAATATTCCCTTTCTCCATACTCCGAACTTTATTTTGGAGTACTTTCTTGAAAACCGTATGCTTTGTCATACTAAGAAGTGGGGGAAGGTGGGAGTTCTTGGTTTGATCCCTGGCCAAGTCACATATCATAGAAACAGCTTCTCCGCTAAGCATGCATTATTTAGAAGATACATGTACACAAACTTTTTTTTTTGGTGCAGATAGAGGATATTGTGAATGATTGGGGTGGCATACCTCAGGGGTCAAACTGTTAGAGAAAAACAAGGAGAAGTGACTCCTCTTTTAGAGAGACATCAGGGAGAAATGAAGAATAGAGTCCTTCTTGAACATGCATCATTCGCATGTTTTTTTTGTTAATTATATTTCACAATGAAAAAAAGTCATTGCAGTGAAATTGAGATTTGCTTTTTAAATGTAAAGCAAGATGAATTTACATGTTTATGGTTTTTACATGTTGCTCACCTGGCCATCATCTGTCTTTGTCTTTTTCAAACATCTTCTCCTCTGAAAAAAACTCACCATTTTGTTACCCTTTTATTGCAGCTGAACATCGGCTGTTTCCCTAGAGACTTTTCCCAAAATGTTGAAAAATGTTTTTCCCAAATGAAGGAAAATTCCCATTTGTCAGGTATAATTTTATGAAAACTAGGTAAGAAGCCAGCGAAATGTTCCTCAAGGTGTGGTTTCCCGGCCTGGTACTTTATCCACTTCTGTGGAATGTTTTTTGGCAAATTAGTCATAACCTAGTGAATATCAGGAGTATGTATTTGTCTTTGGTTTTCAGTTCCGGATCGGCATATGACGTTTCTGTCCCCTTTACCATATTTTCCAAATGTGTTAAAAATATGGCAAAAATTTCCCAAAAATAAAGGGTTGAGCTTCTTTTAAAACAAGGAACAAAATCACTGGTATTTTTAACAATCCGTGTGTGGGGATTTTTGATCTGGCAAAAAAAACATGACCACTGTTACTAAAAAGACAATAGGGGTCAAATTGCGGAATTTTGCGAATAACTCAAAAACGGTTGAAAATTGCTCAGCATGATGGACCCATGTCAATTTTTCAGAAAGATCTATTGATGAATGAGTTATGGGTCCTGTAATGAATTTTTTTTCTCGAATTTTACATTTCCAATTTTAAAAATCTTTTCCTCTGAAACTACTGGATAGATTGAAACAAAACTTAGCATGAATGTTATGTACACCATCTTAAACTAACTGTGCGTGGGCGATCTAGTGAAAAACATGGCCCCACCTTACTAAAAATAGACCATATGGGGCAAATTTCAGTTTTATGCACATAACTCAAAAACAGTTGGGTTTAGCTGAAATCTGACAGGATGTAAAATTGTTAAGCATGATTTGATGGACCTATGCAGAATTTTCAGAAAGATTCGTTGCCAAATGAATGAGTTATTGGTCCTGAAATGCAGTTTTTCCCAAATGTCGCCGGTCCAACGGTCCTGACAGGTAAAATTGTTGTCGGACTGACAAATTATAATCTTTTTCCAGACCAAATGTCCGACATGTCCTGTGGTCGGTTCAGGGATTTTTTTTTTCCACGTGCAAGATTACAATTAAATACCATTGCCATTTCCGGTTTTAGACCAATATTTTTTTTTTAACTCAAAATTGTGGAAGGGGCAATCCCTGGAAAGTCTTTAAAATGTCCAATAAATTTTACATTTCCAATTTTAAAAATCTTTTCCTCTGAAACTACTGGATAGATTGAAACAAAACTTAGCATGAATGTTATGTACACCATCTTAAACTAACTGTGCGTGGGCGATCTGGTGAAAAACATGGCCCCACCTTACTAAAAATAGACCATATGGGGCAAATTTCAGTTTTATGCACATAACTCAAAAACAGTTGGGTTTAGCTGAAATCTGACAGGATGTAAAATTGTTAAGCATGATTTGATGGACCTATGCAGAATTTTCAGAAAGATTCGTTGCCAAATGAATGAGTTATTGGTCCTGAAATGCAGTTTTTCCCAAATGTCGCCGGTCCAACGGTCCTGACAGGTAAAATTGTTGTCAGACTGACAAATTATAATCTTTTTCCAGACCAAATGTCTGACATGTCCTGTGGTCGGTTCGGGGATTTTTTTTTCCACGTGCAAGATTACAATTAAATACCATTGCCATTTCCGGTTTTAGACCAATATTTTTTTTTAACTCAAAATTGTGGAAGGGGCAATCCCTGGAAAGTCTTTAAAATGTCCAATAACAGAGGCTGAACAAAGCCAAAGGAAGAAGAGATATGAGGAAAATCATCCCGATCAGAAATTCAGTAAAAGCTGGGATAGGAATATGGACATGTTTATTCTTACAGTTTATCTAATTAAACAAATGCAACTCATTTCGAAAGGCAGAGACTGCTGAAATGTTTTTTTCCTGAATTTTAAATTTCCAATTTTAAAAATATCTCCTCTGAAACTACTTCATTTGTAAATGGATTGAAAGAAAATTTAGCATAAATGTTATTTAGAACATCTTTCACAATTTGTGCATGGGGATTTTTGATCTTGTGAAAAACATGGCTGCTATATTAAACATGGACATGGAGGTGAAATTGCAGGATTTTGCAAAGAGTTGGCTTTATCTAAAATCTGTCAGAGTAAAGAAGATCCCTTAACAGATGAATGAGTTGTAGGTACTGAAATGGATTTTTTTCCAGAATTTTTGTATTTCCAATTTTGAAAACCTCCTCCTGAACTACTGGGTGGATTGTAACCTAACTTGGCATGAATGTACATTACAATATTCTTGACAATCTTTGTGTGGGGATTTTTTATTTGGCAAAAACCGTTGAAGATTTTTGGAAATAACTCTAAACAAATGGGTTGAGCTAAATTCTGACAGGGTATAACTGATCAGCATATGCCGAAATTCTCGTAAAGATCTTTTGACCAGTGTTATTGCCCTTTAAAAGTAAAAAAAACGACCGAGAGATTTGTTTTATGATATGAAAACCCAGTAGATAACTAAGATTCTCTCTATTGATTGAAGGGTTGTTGTGACAAAAGTTCTGCTTTAGAAAGCTAAAAAGACTATTTTTGACCAGGTGAGCAATTCAGGCTCTCTAGAGCCTCTAGTTCATAAGAGCTTAATTTAATGCAAAGGTGATCTTTCCCTCTAATAATTTCAAAGGGGCCAGAAAAAAGCATTTTCCTGATGTCTGGATATTGATTTAAGTGAAAGGAAATGGATCTGTGTGAAGTACCACAAAGCCCAATTCTCTAAAAGGAAAGTTTGGATTGATTTTTTAATGGAACCACTATGGAATAAGGGGCCAAAAAAGGGTCACTTCCATTCTCGTTAAATACTTTTTTATGTTGAACTACAGTTTGGTAGAGAGACAAATTGTTTTTGTCTTGTCCATGTGTCCAACACAAAGTTAGTCAGCGCACCTCCTCTCAAACTACTTTACAGAATTTTATGGAACTTACCAAAAATCCTCAATTACCTTGTCAGTGCAACTCCTCTGAATCTACTGAAACAAATATGTTCAGGACAGTTTGTGGGACGAGGGGAGACATGTTTTTGCAGACAAACTTAACTGTATCAAGCTTGAATGGTGTATCCATTGCATACAGTACTTGCTCTACTTTTGAAGGGTTCAAATTCTGTATCTTGTGAAGCATTGTACCATAGTAGGAGTGTGTTCATATGGTGGAATAACCCCCAAGCTGTAGTAAACCATTTGAAATGTCAGGGTTGCTTGCCTCAGTCACTGACAGTTTATTTGCTCTAAGGAGAATAACCTGCAAGTTAAATGTGATGTGCAACTTTAAAATTATATTTTGCCATATGTTTGCATTTATTGGCATTTGAAGAAAATTTTAAACAAGTAGGGTATTGTATGCTTTCTTTTTTACCCTGTTTAATCATTGAAAAGACTGAACAAATATAATCATTGTATCTAACTGTTCTTTATGCCTGATGGTTGCATATCCTGTGAAATTACTTGTCAGATTCCCCCTATATTTGGTGTAAATCTAGTGCCAATCCCTGAGCATGTACAATTTGAGCTTTCCTTCAAAGTCTAAAATTGTCAGGAATCCTAGAATACCATATTACTAGTTCACCAGACATACCAATATACATTGTACATGTATTACTGGGGTATGAATGTTGCCTGTCTGAGAGTATGATCTTGAAATGCAATCAAATACATTCGGCTTTCCAATAGAGGCCGAGCATTGAAAACTAACTTAACCACAACAGACTCATACCTCCTGCCAAACATCAATATAAGGATAATGGGAAAAGGTATTTATAGAATCCTGCTTGTTAATGTTTGAAGAGAAGCTATTGTCAAACTTGACCTAAATGACTTCCTAGGGAGAGTAGAATCATGGTCACATTAGACAGGTGACCTTAATGTACAGATTAATTTTACATACATGTACATGTAGAATGCACTACAGAAGTTTTTTAAGACAAGTTATTGTTGAATACATGTGGTCACTAAGACAGGGTTGACAGACTTTTTATCCAACTTGCAATTGATGTATTTGTTATTGTCTTTGTTTCATCTGAATTTTCTTCAATTAAGATTTATACTCCCTTTGCAGACTGTTATTGATGGCTATAAAAGGTGGATATCTTGAATAAATATGACTCTCTAAAATGCATTAAAAGCTATAAAATAGTAGAAATTGCTTTATTGTGTATTGTTACACAAAATTTTTGTTGCATTTACCTGTAACTTCTGTTTAATAAATCTGTAGGTGTATGGCTACTCGTTTAAATCATAAATCTATTTGTATAACCTTATGTTCAGTGAGAATCTAGGTCACATGATAAAGCTGTGTATTACCCTTGCTGGAGAAAAAAAACTGAAATACTTCAAATTATTTTGTGTAGACTTTTTGTGTGTGTCAGGATTTGATAATGGATTCACACAAAGGTAGTAAGTGCTCAGCCTAATATTAAACTACTGCTAATATTTAAACTAACAGCAACACAAAAGGAGAATGGACAAAATTTCACTACTACAAACTGTAATATAATAAGTGTTTAAAAATAAGTGTTTTAAGTAGAGTATTTGGTTCATGCAGTTGTTGTTTTGGCAGATAATAAAAATAAGACTTACAACATAAGGCGGAGTTAAAAGTTTGAGTTGTAGGTTTTTTTTATTCTGTTGTAACATTTTCAATCAATCATTTTTAAAAAAATTATTTACTAAATGTATATATGTTTTCTGAACTGAGGAAGGTTATCAAGTCTTATTTACCACTGGACACTTTCTGGTAAGGTTTTGATTTGAAGAGTCACCACTGGACACTTTCTTGTGAGGTTTTGATTTGAAGAGTCACCACTGGATACTTTCTTGTGAGGTTTTGATTGAAAGGGTCACCACTAGACACTTTCTTGTGAGGTTTTGGTTGAAAGGGTAACCACTGGACACTTTCTTGTGAGATTTTGGTTGAAAGGGTCACCACTGGACACTTTCTTGTGAGGTTTTGATTGAAAGGGTCACCACTAGACACTTTCTTGTGAGGTTTGGATTGAAAGGGTCACCACTAGACACTTTCTTGTGAGGTTTTGGTTGAAAGGGTCACCACTGGACACTTGTGAGGTTTTGATTGAAAGGGTCACCACTGGACACTTGTGAGGTTTTGATTGAAAGGGTCACCACTGGACACTTTCTTTTGGGGTTTTGGTTGAAAGGGTCACCACTAGACACTTTCTTGTGAGGTTTTGATTGAAAGATTTGAAAAAACTGGTATGTGTACTTTCTTTTCAGGGCTAACTGATGGCGGTGAATATTAAGATTGAGCCTTTACCGATGGACAGATACTCCCCCTTAACCATTAATGTCAATGCTATGGACGATGACAAAGTTCAGAAACTGAAGAGAGATAGAAGAAGCAAACAGGATGGATTCCATGTGAGTATTTCATTCCAACTTTTGTTAAACCATTTCTTTTGCTTAAGTGCATGAGTGGCTTATGAAAGAAATTTAATTTGTTTGATATTTCTTCACATGAAATGTATTCAAACTCTTGTGCTTTAATTAGCAGGATTTTTATGGATAACTGGTGAAACAGTTTCTGTCTGTGTACTTGTATTCTTCATGGTTATTTTTTTAACAGGCCCAAACTTTATTTTGGAGAATTTTTTTATAGAAATTACTAGCTTATAGAGACTTTCACAAGCTCACCAGCATTATAACCATGTCTTTGTTTGATGTTCAGCAGACCAATGACCATCAGAATAACATGCATAGATTTACAGACTTCATTAAAAAAATAAATGTATGTCTACATTTGTGTCTTAATGCAAGTACTCATGATGGGAATAAACTAAGAAAATAATTTTGAAATAGGCTGGGTACATATAGATTGAATTACGTGGTAAACAAGTTGATGAGGAGATGGTTTTGGGGGAAAAAAAGAGGTGGGATGAATGGAATAAAACAAGTTATAATCCACTTTAGATATTTCAGGTTGGCCCAATGCATTTGACTCACAGGAACATATACTGAACTCACGCTTGGTGATAATTGTTTACAAACTTCATGAACTTTAATACATATATGATTAACATTCTGGTGTGTAAGCTTATATCAAAGTGTTAATATTGTCTTACCTCCTGTCAATGACATTTACATTTGTATTACTTTCTTGGTGGCATTCAGTGTGGTCATTCATGAATTTCTTCATCTTACAATGCAATGAAATGAAAAGGGAAAGCTTACACACTCCCAGTGGTACATGTATATCATCTCCCTTCATTAGTAATAGTCAAGTTACCAATGCTGTAAACAGTTGTTTAATTTTGTTGGAAAAATAAAACTGACAGGTATGTTATTATCATTATTATGAACTGAAATTGAGTGAAACTAAAAGAAAACTTGGATTTGACCATGATTTTTTAATTTTCTTCTCCCTAAATTTAAAGAATATACTTTATTCATGTTATATCTGGTCAAAAATAACCGTTGCCTTTGGGGAATTTGTCAATGAGAAATTCCAAGGAAAGTCATTTCAGTATTTTGCAGAGAATTCCAGAAAATCAAATGGATATTTATCTGAATATTTTCATTAAGCTCAGGCCCATTTTAAGTCACCTTTGCCTTTTCTTTGTAGAGGTTTGTATCTTAACTAAGTTTTTGGAAGTTCCTAGTGATTTGCATTTACTAGGGCTGTCTTTCTTATGAATGAATATTTTGTTATATCCAATTTGGTAAACTTTAACAAATTATTTGGAATCAATTACATAATTCCAAAAATATGAACACAATTTATTATAAAAGCGAATTAACTCTAGGATCAAGTTTATTCTCTTTAGTTGAAATCTTACTCTAGATCTGTCAACCCTTTTTTTATTTGCTCTCTGATTCAAAATCTTACAAGTGGATTGAATTGTTATTTTAGGATATCTATAAGTGTTTATAAGGTCCCAACTTTCATCAGCTGTGAACTGATGCTCTCTTTTAATACAATTAGCAAGAAAAAATTGAAATTGAATAATTTTATATGTGATACAGTTGTTGATCCATTGCAATAAATTGATTGTGTGAAACTTCATTTTTGTCATCCAATTCTCATTATCTTCCCATCATATCTATTTACATACGGATTTATGTGTTTGCACAAGTAGGATTTAATATTAGTGCAGAACTATCATCAGGTAGCTTGATCAAATTTTTTTGTTGCAAGATATTTTACATTTTCTTTTTTAGTAAGCTCAGCCTATGAGGAGCTTGTTGATTTTCAGTCTGTCTGATATGCCTTGAGAGAAGCTTACTGATTTCTTTGTCCAAGTTTCACTTTCTGTTCCATTCTTTTCAAATCATCAATAATTTTTTTTTTTTTTTTTTTTGGTTTTATTTCTAACTGCACTTATTCTAAAGAACAAAGAATTTTTTGGTCTTATATAGACATATTTTTATAGGTTGATTTTTTATGGCATGTTTAATATTATTGTGATAGTTTATAGACGGTAAACGAGTGGGATTGACCAAGTACAAAACCACTCAACTGGTACAGATTTTGTTCTGATATTTGATTGTTGTAATATACTGCCAACTTTAACCTCCTTTCAAGGTAAAACAGGTGATTAGCTTCTTAAATTCTGATTCTTTGATAAATAAAATTGCCTTTTATATAAATCCACTGTGTGTGAAGGCCTCTGGTATTTTTGTCATCATTCAAAAAGCATTAGCCTAACTGCACCTTAATAATCTCAAATGTTTACACAAGAGTTTACTAAAAAAAAGAATTTGGGTCCTTAGGTGAGTGGAAATGCAGTTGTGTTATAAATCTGTGTCCTTAGTATGCTCCATGGATTCTGTTTGAAATCTTTTGAAGGGAAGTTCAATTAGTGATGAAATTCAGCATACAGTTTGATTTAAAAGTTATTGTCATTATGAATGTCAGAAACAACTTCCTATTAATAGCAATAAACTTTTTTATATTACATTTCATTGTAGAAAGTTTCAAGTAAGATTTATAATGTAGGAATAAAGAGATGCAAGTTGTCTGAGACAAGTTTTCAATGACTACCAATGTTTTTTTTTATCTTGTATATTTGAATTAGATAATGTAAGCTTTGTTTTTTACTGGAGTAAATTTTGTACGTTAGTTGCTGGAGTAGACAGTCTTTAGATAAGGTCAGTTTATGCAGTGTGCTTCAATAAGATATAATATTGTGGCTTAGAACATGATACTGAAGTTGTTCTTTATGTTTTGGGGTTTTAAGGTAGTATGTTTCTTGATTGAAACTTTCCTTACCCCAGCTTTTCTGGAGGTGTATATAGTGATCATGGTATCAGTCTGTCCATCTACAACTTTTTAGCTCACCTGGCCAATGACCATGTTAGCTATTGCCATCACTTGACGTTCATCGTCTGTCATCATGTTAACAATTTTTCAAAAATCTTCTCCTTTGACACTATTTGACCAATTGGAACCAAACTTGGTTTGAATGTTCCTTGGTGTATCTTGCATAGCACTGATGTAGGGATTTTTGATCTGTTAAAAAAAATATGGCCACCATTACTAAAAATAGAACAAAGGGGTCAGACAGTAGTTTTTCGCATGTATCTCCAAAACCATTAGGTTTAGCAAAATTATTTCAATTGCAGAAATGATCCTTATTATAAGGCCATCAAAAGTCTTCAGGGATCAAAGTTATCAGGCGACACCTTGTAAGAGTTATTGCCCTTGTAAGATGAAAAATGACTTCTTTTTTTTTTCTTTTTTTTTTTACAGTTTTCAGCCAATATCTTGAATACAATAATAGATGGACGGGAAACTTTCAGTCGCTGAAATGATCCTTATGATAGTCCTACCAAAGTCTTCTTGAGTCAAAATTGTTAGTCAACTCCTTGTTAAATTTATTGCCCTTGAAAGACCAACTTTAACCAGGTGAGCGATTCAGGTTCTGGGGAACCTCTTGTTTCTATTTTAGTAGCCCAGCTGGCGAATTGCAAAAAAAATTATTGTAACCAAAGTTGTGGTTGGAGTTTTAACTGGTTACCATTCGATCGGAAACAAAGCGTCTCTAGTTAAATTTTATCTATCCAGTTCTAGTAATATGGAAATCGTTTATAACCGATGTCGGTTTCTTACATTTAGATTTGCTTATTAATTTCCGCATCTGGTATTCCGTAAAATGTGGAATTCATACCCTCAAACAAGTATTTTTACATACCGAAATTTTGTCCGAAAAAGTCTGGACTACCAACTTTTTTTCTAGGCTAATTGATATTATAGTTTAATAGCCCAGGTGGCTACTGGCCTCAAAAAGTTAATCTTGACCCCTGATATAAGTATGCCATTAAGTTGGGTTTGATTTCAGAATGAAGTGAGATAATCTTTATGTTTGAATACTTTGTTTATCATTGGGTCCTATGATTACTGTGGTGGGAAGGTGGGTATCCTTTAATGAGCTTTCTCTCAGTGAAAAGCTTACGGTTTTTGGTCCCTGCCTTTCATGTCTGTCCAAAATTGGTTTCTGGAGTGTAACTTTTGAACAGTTGAAGGCTTATAAGGGAAGGAAGACTGCTGTTGATTTTGAGGTCAGAAGGTCAAAGGTCAAGGCCACATGGACTTCATGAAATAGAATTTTTTAGATGAAATTTGGTTTCCGGAGCATCAGTTTTGAATGCCTTCATAGAATTTCACTAAACTTGGTAAGTTGAAGGCTTATGAGGTAAGGAAGATATCTTTTCAATTTGATGTCAGTAGGTTAAAGGTCAAGGTCACACAGACTTAAAATATAATTTTGTGGGCGAAAATTGGTTTTCGGAGTGTAACTTTTGAACGCCATCATAGAAGTTCACCAAACTCGGTAAGTTGAAGCCTAATGGGGTACAGAAGACGCCTATAGAATATGAGGTCAGTAGGTTAAAGGCCAAGGTCACACAGACTTAACAAAATATAATTTTTTTGGCGAAAATTGGTTTCCGGATTGTTACTTTTGAGCAGAATATAATTTTGCATTTAGCAATATTCCATGAAATTATACTTATGTTGCAAGGGGGGAGCCCGGAGTACTGCTCTTGTTTTTTCTAGTTTCATACTAACTTAAAGTTGAAAAGTTTTATGCTCACAGTAATATCTTTGGAAAAATCATGATCCATTGTTTGATACAAGACAGAGGTATATAATGATATTGACTGTCTGTTACACTTTTAGTTTCTGGATAAGAGTTAAAGAATCCATCTATCAAAGGCTTATAAAACTTTAAAATGATGCTTCAGGGCAAGTTTGTGTGCATATACATGTACATGTATTATTCAAGAGTCCTGGTTCTTTTCACTTCTAACTTTGAATGCAGGAGATTAACAAACTTTCATTTTGTATAATTTTTTTGGTTTAAATATTTCAACCATATTTCCAGTTGCTGGATTGTTTTTCTAAAAATCACCATTAAAAATATACTGCAAAAATTTCGTAATTAACAATATTTCAATAGCACAAATTTATATAGACCATAACACCAGTTTTCTTTACTCTAACTTAACTAATAAAAGCATGTAAACTGATCTTTAAAACAGTTGCATGAATTACATCGATGTAAGTATTAAAAAATCAACTAAATATTGCATGTTGCAAGAGTTAAATAATTTGCTTATAATAATAATTTGAGAAAAAAAAAAGTAATTGACAAAAATCAAAGTGTCGCTGTAATTATTAAACACATGAGCAGCGTTGGTCAATGAAGGTTTGTTAGGACAATATTATGTAAGTTGACTGCTGTGATTTTGATGATAAGTTGATAGTCTGATTTGTATGCAACATGTTGTCAGCAGTTCTGTATCTCTATAGACAGAATTACTGCATGCAACAGCAATTAAATAACTGGCTTCATTTCAAATGTTATCATTCTGATCGTCCAGGTTTCAAATTTCACTTAAATTTATTCACTCTATAGTTGAACTTCATCAGATAGTTCTTTTAATCAATAGCCACGCTGAACAGACAATGTTTTCTACAACAATGGAAAAGTATGAATATTTCAAATGAAATTGATCATATTTTATTTTAGTCTTTGGTAATATGATTCATTGTTTGGTGTTCAAACAATTAAATCTTTTGTTTACTTTCCTAGAACCAATATTTTATTGGAAGTTTGTAGCTTTTTAAAATGAAGTTGCTTTAATGACAAAAAATGTGCTAAAGAGGTGATAGATCATATATAACAAGTTCTGTCTGGCTAAAAACAGGATGCGATCCTGATATAGACCTCTTAGAGGTCGCTGTTCCATTTGGAACCCCAGTTTTACTGCAAATGAAATAGAAATACTCTTAAATATAGGGAGTACAAGATAAAAAAAATATTTATTTAATATGGTTATATTGTATAGATAAATGTTTGACATGGCTTTCAGTAAAAAAAAAAACAAAGAAAGTAATATCGTAATGAAATAAGGACATTTATATGATTTCATGTGTTACTTTATAATTTATGAACACACATCCTCATATTTATTTTATCAGATTTATGTTTACTTTTCATATTTGGCAATAATTCATCATGAAATATGATTGTACTCTGAAGGGGATCTGGATTAGGGACGTAATTTATTCCCTTTATATCAGTTTTTCCTTGCTTTCTATTCACTTTCACAAATTTTCATGTAGCAACTGATTTTCTGTACAGATAAGCTTTTCGTAATTATTTACTACATAAAGGAAAAAAATATCCTCAAAAAGTCCTCAAACAATATCAATTTTCTCTCCAAAAATTATGTTATTATAATTTCCTTTGATCTTTTCTTCTTATGAAGTATGTGTGAATATTTATACAACTACCTGTGTAAGCTTTCCTACAGGAATTCTGTCAGCTGGCAGGGGACAGGTGTTCCCTTGTTGTCATTCAGAATATCATATTTGATTGGTTGATTGAAAGTAATACTGACCAATCAAATTTTATGTTGCATAGTTCAAACATCAATTGTTGTACTTTGTTCATATAGTACAGCCTGTTTATATTATTTGTATATGTACTCATCTTGATTAAAATGGAATTTTAGTGGACAGTGTGAAAAACTTAACATTTAGCTCACTAAGCTTTATAATGAAGGATGGACTGGTGAATTAGATTTGTATATTCTCAAGAGAACTGGATATTTAACTCAATCTTTTGGCCAGCATCATTATCATTATTGAAAGTTTAACCGAGATAATATGTGACTGGATTAGCTTTCCAAAATTTCAACATTATGTTGTGATTAATTTCAAATTTGTATTTATTTATTTATTTATTTATTTATTTATTGTGATGAGTGAGGATAACATAGAAGATGAAAATCATGACTAATTTAACTGTGGCAGATCTTTATAATAGTGACTGTAGTCCTTTATCAGAGGTAAAGATTTTATAGTGTATTCTTGTATTCTCTTTTGACAAGTAGCAATGCTTTTTAATGAGAATCAGGTTTCTTTAACAAAATTTCTTCAGTTTGTGATGTTGCTAGTAAACTGATAGCCAATGTTCATTAGAATTTTTTCTGAGTTTATGTTTATTTTCACAAATTTTATATTTGTTATTTGCTGTATGGCATAGAATATGAGTAAAGATAGGTTTTTGATGGCTTAAAAGTTCATTTCACACCCTGACTGTTACTTATTGATTTTATTTAAGTTTCAAAATAGGGGGATATGAAATACCTGATAAGCATTTCCTAGGTGCATACAGTAGGTAAAGGATGTTGAATAGACACATTTAATCCTGTTTTGTGCTTAGTATATTCGTAGTAATCTCATCCATTTGAAAACATTATGAATCTTATCTGTATTATCTGTGGATTTACCCCCCTATACAAGTTTCCCTGATTTTTATCTGTCTATAAATATAGTGATTTATCTATAACCTAAAGGATTTACAAGTAAGACATGATCATCACCTGGTATACCATGACTACTCTACCATGGACAATTATATTAGGTTCATCTCCAGCTGTTACACCAATTCCAACTATATTCTCATTAAATTCCCTGTAGGTGATCACTTGTGAATAGAAAATGATATTCATCTTCTACCTCTTCACAGCATGAAATGGTAATGACAAAAAGTGAAGTCATATGTGATAAATCACTCAAAGTCAATACAGTTGATTAGGAACAGGAGTACTACATAAGTATACCCTCAGGGTTGTTTTCAAAATCAATATTTTGTTTGTTTCACTTTTGTGTAAAAAATTATTTATCTTAACATAGCTTGAGGTTCTTAAAACCTGTTAATTTGCTTGTACATCTTGAATAATTTAACTTTTAAATACTTTTCAAAAACTGACAATTAACATGTACATTCAAAATATTGTAACTAACTGAATTTACAAGCATGTATGTAATGATTTTTGCACCTACATGTACAAAGGGTTTCGACATATAGTCAAGTGCTCTCTAATCAGTGGGGAGCATTGATCAATTTGTCAATGTTACAACAGAGATAATGATAATGGCCCTGGTTCCCTCTGTACCTACTGAGGTTTTATTGTACCCACTCCTTTGATCTCCTGGGGTTTGTTATTGTTAGCCAGGCCACTTGATTAGACTATTAATTTTATTGTATGAGACATGATGAGAGTTATTACATACCAATCATTATAATCACTCTTATATCTATCATAATTAGTTGTCATAAAACTTTATTGGTAGTTTATTGGGAATAGTAGCAAAAAATCTCCATCTTTAAACTGTTATACATTAATGTTTGGTGCTTAGTCATATTTTTATGTTTTTATATTATTAGCCAAATTAGTGAATAGTTCCTTCATATGTCAGATTTAAAATTGGAAAACTTGATTAAGTTTTTCTAAAGATTATGTAATAGGATATAACAGTTTTTAAACACATTGAATACTAACTTAGTTTATGAGGTACATTATTTTGGTTAAAAATCAATTTTTGTAGTTTAAATATTTTTTTAAAACAATTTAGAACTCACCCCCTTTACTCAGCAGTTTTGTTAAGAGATTAGATATGTTGTGCATTTTGGCTTTCTTGCTCACTAATGTTTCATTTTGTTTATATCCCATGTAAAATAGGGGGAATGTTTGTTAGATAAATTTTTCAATGTATAAAAAAGACAGCATGGTGGTCTGTGAACACTCCTGGTTGTCTGTTGAGGAAAGTAGTATTTGCCTGTAGGCTATCTGTTTGTCTGATCATTTATACAGTTTTATTACTTCTTAAACTAATTAACTGACATTTAATGGTTAATATGTCTGCCCAATTAGTTTATGTCCTCAAGTTTGGGTTCATTATGAAATCCTAGTCTATTTGGTATTATAATCATCCGATATGTTTTTTCACTTGGTTGAAAATTAATTTCGTGATGATAGAACTGGATCTATGGTATTAAATTCTGAAAGGATAATTTACTGACATTTATTCTATGAATATCATGACAATACAATGATAAAAATAAACAGCTGAAATGGTCATAGCAATAATGAGTAGAATTCATAAATTAGAATTTAACATGAAATTTTGAAAGTAAATCTTTATGTTAGGGTGTTACAACATAGATTCTCTTACCTTTTGTTAATGGACCACCTATTTCTAGTATGAAAATATAGCTCATTCAGGAAAACAATTTACTTAGAATTTACTAGAAATATTTGGTTCTTAATAAGAAAAATATTGAATGAAATGAAAAGAACTAAGCATTAAGATAAGCTGAAAGTGTTTTCTGAAGACAGCCATGTCTGAATCCTTTTCCTACTTAAGGTATTTGTGGTTATATTTTGCATGATTTTGAATTAATTTTTCTGACTCTCAGTACTATAAATTGTGAAATTATTGCTTGCTGAATTGTTGCTATCAAATTGAGAATGATTCTTTTATTTGTGCAGTTTTGAGTAAAATAATAATGATCAAAATACCATAAAGTAAATATTCATTATTGCTATTTTAAAATGGTCACATTTTTTATGATAATAAAAACAATTCAATAATTTCTAAATCTGCAAATATCAGTAATGGACAAAGACATTAAACCAGTTATACTGAATATTGATCTTGATTTTTCTTGATGATAAACAATAGCAAGTTACTTATTGTGGTCATTAGGTTTAAACCAGATGTATAATGTTTACTCTGTCCCACAGAGACTTGTTTTATCCACTTGTGTTCCTCTCAGTAGCTCTGCTTCCTCTTGGGCTGACAACTTAATCCCCAAAATGAACAGATTAACTTACTACCAGATATTTGTAAAGAAATCCTGTCGATAAACCTTTTTGGAAGATTAGTCCTAAACATTGTTTTTACCATAGGGGTCCTGCTGATAAACTTCTTCTTACAAGATTAATTTTTTAACATTGTATTTCCAATAAGTATCCTGTAGGGTAATTATCTTTATTTTGTTGTTGTACATGCATGTACATGTTAGTTTTTGCAAGACTTGCTTCTTTGATACATCCAATTCTGACCAGCTGTGTTCTATGAATGGTATGAAGGATTATTATTTTGAAAGATATGTCCAACATTCTGCTTTCCTTATAGCCCAGTTTAGAACTGACAGTTTTTGCCTGTATTATTAACAATGAAAACAGGTTAAAAATAGTAGTCACTCAACTCTGTATGCCCACATGTCCATCACACAATTTGTTTTTGTATGGTGACTAGAATATTTGTTGGTTGGTTTTTAGGAAATTTTATAATGAGGTTCTTTACTCAAAAGTAAGCTTTTTATTGGTTGTGGAGGTTATAGCCCCATTTGTTCTGAAATAATTGGTCTAAAGTTGTCATAAACAAGCATTTCATAGAATTTAACTATATGATTTTCTTGTAAAAGCATAGGAACATCTATGATATTGTTTCACAATATTCAACACCTCAATAGTCGGACATGGATTGATTTTGGGGCTTAGGAATTGAACATATTAGAAGTTAGGAGCCAAAATGGCAGGTCAGAAGCATGCATTTTCCTAATGTTCAGACAAAAACTTGACTATTAGGGAATTGATTTCTTTGAAATTGTATTACAAGGTGTGGCTGTCATACCATCGAAGGAAGACTGGGATAAATTTTAGGGTTAAGACATGAAACTTTTAGAAATTAGGCTTGCTTAAAACAAGCATTTTCCTTTTGTCAGGACAATAACTTGAGTTAAAGTGAATGGATCTCAAGCAAAGTTTACGATAAGGTGCCATTAGACTAAAGGAAGACTTGAATTAATATTTTGGGTTGGGAGTAGAGCCAAGTAAGGATAAAGGGTCAGAAATTACAAGGTGCCATCCCTCAAAGGAAGTTGGGATTTTTTTATTGCAACTATTTAGGAATTGGGGCTAAGAATTGACCAATTATTTGGTCATATATTTATCTGGTGTCACATATCTAATCATAAACAAAATTCAAACTGTATCTAGTTTGAATGGTGTATCCACAATTGCCCCACCTATATAGGGTTCAACCTCTACTGTCATATCAAGCTACACCCTGCGACATTTTACTTAACTTTTTTAATGTTATTATACATATTGTAGCCACTTACGTGCTAACAAATATATGATTGTGATACATGCTCAGACATATTTTGGTCTATTTTTGATTTTACAATGTGTAATAATTAATAATGCAGCAGTATACTGTGTTAATAATTGAAACAGTATTTAGAATCTTCAGAAATTTGTCGTTTTCTTAGGAAAATGCAAAAAGAGTTAAGCTTCCCTTTAACTTAATCAAAGTATCTTCTAATTTTATTTAGAAAACAATATTATTACTTACTTAACTTAGCCATTCTCAGGTAGATTTGATCTTGTCCAATAAACTACAAAATGATTGATGAGGTTACAATTGTCCTGGCTTTTATGGTTTGGTCAAAGTATGAAGTTCATAATGTTAAGTTTCTATAGATAATGAGAGTCTACAGAATTCCAAGAATTCGCAATTCTACCCATTAACATAAATTTTGTGAAACCACAAAAATTGATACCAGCAATAAAAGATACATTCACAATGTTTCCAATGGCTGGATATTTTCACAGTTCAACCATATTTTGTCCTGGAGTGTGATTGTCATATTTCATTTTAGAATGGTTAATTTTTTTACTAAATAAACATTTACCATAAAATTAATTTTGCTTGACTGAATGACATAATTTGTTAATGAAATGTTTTGGTGTGTGCATTGTTAAATGCTTTAACTGATGACCATAAAGATTTATGTCAGATGACATGCTTTTATTGGCAAGGTACTGGCAGCAAGGCTTAGGTCATACTTTTATCATTTGTATATAGAAGTAAAATTAGGAATTAGGCTAAGTGTAGTGGAAAACCACTAACATGACCATAAGCAGAAATTTAAATATACCATGCCCTAACTAAAGATATAGCTAAACACCTATCCTATAGAACTAGTCCTGGTAGAGACTACTTCAGATTTAAACATAATTATGTTTGTAAATAGATTTAAAAACTTCATGAAATTGTTTGACAGGATTTAATTTGAGTTTTTAGTTACTACTTACCAAGCAGATCAGATTGGGAACATTTTTTGTCCTCTGTTTTCTAGGACTGTAGCTATGAGTCATCATTTTGTTTGGGATTTGAATAACTACTAGAGTGGTCTAGTGAACGCAGTGATGTAGTATGTTGACTCTATTCTGGGATTTTTATACCCATGCGTTGAAATTTTAGGGGTATAATATACGTAATTTTAAAAATATTTTCTTTCTACAGTATTTTTTGTTGTTATAAATAATGCAGTTGGTGAAATATATTGTTTGGCTAGTAAGTTACCCTGGTTATTTACAGATTTTATATACAGATAGTAAGGGGTGTTTGTATATGGTACAGAAACTCATTACATTTAATTAGAAGAATTGTATTGTTAAATACACTGAGTTATCTGGACAGAAAGCCTATACAATTTGATGCACTTTTAGTCAATTGTTACTAGTAGTTTATCATTGTTCATAAGAACTTCCTTCCTTTAAATGGGAAGTCCTTTGATTTTGTGGTTTTTGGGATAATTAAGGTAGACTGCTTGAGATTTTATTCATAATTAGGTAAAAAGCGTGATGAGGATTCCCGTATTTGACACCTCTTTGACTCCATACAGTAGACTAACATTATCCTTGTGATAAACTTAGTAGCCTTATTTCACTTATGCACAGACCTTCCATGACTAATTCCACTTATAACCATATTTTACAAAGTTTCCCTTACAATACATGTGGATTTATAGAAAATGTTCTTGAGATCTTGAGTCGATGTTGACAATATCCCTTTACATGTAAAGTCTTTCTGTTTTAAAGTATGTTTGCTTCACACCTTTGAAAACTTGTTTTGGGAATTTCGTTTAATTGTGTGTCAAGTTATTGGAAATTTTATTTGATTAAGCAGTTTTCTTGAAGTGCAAAAAGTATCTACACCCTTCTTACTATGGGTTCCTATTTGTTCATCCGTCTGTTCACATGTATTTACTTTTTATACAGCACCATACAAATTGGCGAGATATTAGGTGACACATGTCTCTCTTTCTATCACCCGATGGTTTGTAGATGATACTTAGATAATATTTTTTTTAAATTTCCACTTTTTTCTTTGAAGTTTTCTCGAATTATACGACTGACAGATCTAATTTCCATCTAATTTTACCAATTGGATTCTTTTTATTTTACTGTTAATGGCCTTCTTTTGTTAAAAAAAAGAGGATCACACAGATTATGTGTTGTAGCAAAGCTGGTTGAATCAGAATTTGCCTCACAAGATATTTTAACTTAACTTTGTGAGTTTCAGACTATGAACTATTTAACCTGTATAATTAGGGTGGAGCATTGGAAACTTGGTCAAAATAAGTTATAACAAGCAAATTTAAAAAAGAAATTAAAATTCATTTTTAGACTTGTAAGTCATTATTTTATCATACAGCTGTTAAGTGCTGAACCAAAACATTTGTTAAATATGTATTACATATGCAGAAATAACACAGGCTGATCAAGTGTTGCACCAAGCACACAAACAAGTAATAAAATTGAAGAGCTTCCTTTTCAATTGAGATTGGCATGTTTTGTAACCAGCTTTTATCTTTATTCAGCCATTTTCTGCTAAAAAAAAAAATTAAAAAGCATTTACCCCTGAAATAAATTTAAAAGAAAGTGAAATTTAAATTGTAACTAAATAGATTTTTAAAGCCTTGGTAAGAGCAATTCTAATACCAATTGTATTTATGAATGAACAAGGAAGGAGGGGCACTTGTCAGTTGGTGAATTCCAATGAATGGCCTAAGCAAATTTAATACCACCGAGGGCAATATTTCACACAAAGGCCAACTGATTCATTGTATAGGTTGACCTGTGTTATCAGCATTTAAGATTTTACCTGTTAAAGGAGACAGGTAGATCTCAGGCCCAACTATCAGATACACACTTGGATTAAAGGAATTTATTTCTCTCATCTGACCCATTTCTATGTGTTGATGAAATGGAGTATTTATAAAAAGTTTAACACAATGTATTTTTACCTGTACAAAAAAATTTTTGAATTGAAGTGGAAGTTTTATATTCGATTGATTTGTTATTGGAGTAAATACTAATGAAGTGAATGGTTGGATTTTAGTTGTTTAGAAGTTCATTTTGTGTAAAAAAAAGTGCTTCTGTTAAGGATTAAAAAAAATGTAGCGTGCTCTATGAAGTTTGGGTGAGATTTTGAATAATTGGCCCATTATAAGAATGATGGATGTTTTCACTCTAACTTGAAAAAAAAAACAGGTAAAGATGTTTCTAATCATTGTCATATTTATAGCATGCTTGTAAAATTTTTTCAATGGCTTGATATTTTTTCAAGTTAAAAATATAGCAATTACAGTGATTTTTTAGTTGCTTCAGCTTTCATGAGGGTAGAAAAATGAATATATGATAGAACAGGAAAAAAAAGGAACCAAAAATCTTATAAATCTTCACATGTGGAAAATCTTTGTAGAACATTGTCACTTTAGAGAAAGATCTACTGAGTCTTAAATCCTTTATTTTCACACTGTGTTGATGGAGGTTTTTTCTCTTAGAACCATAGAGAATTTTGCACTTTTTAGGTGGAAATTTGATGTAAATGTCACGATCTGGGTGGGTTATTAATTACCCGCTTTCCTTAAAAACAGCTGCTTAAAAATATGGTTAACTTTGATTAAACTAACATTAACTCTTAATATCCTAAGTGTCCACTTTTTGTGTATTTTATTTAAACAAGCTTAGTTCAAGCATTCTTTGAATTTAGTTACAATGTAATAAAAAGTCTTATTATTATTTTTAGCTAATGGAATATCGACAGGCTCCAGCTAGTCCTGGGGCCTCCAGCATCCACTCCCAGGATGACATGGACAACCGCGACATCCTGGCCTCACCACCGGCATCCCCACCCCCTGTCAAACAGGACATGGATGATGACCGTTTACCCAACGAACTGTTGGAAGAAATATGTGAGGATATTGGTATGAAAGAAGGGATGGAGCTGGACTTCGTGGAATTTCTGATGGAACAGGATATGGTTGACCCACATATGTACATGACACCAGAAGCAATCAAGAACACATTGGCTACAGTTAGTTCGGCTCCTACATCTGTGCCAAGTTCAGTGACATTTGCCATACCGGCTAACAAAACTACATTTAGTGCTGAAATTACTAACAGGTCAAAAACTTGTAGTAGTCCAACTACAACTTACTCTCAGGCATCTAGTACAAATGGCACAGTGGCGACATCAAGTGGCTCCAGTAGTCCTGTTGCTAAAAGATTCCATGTTTCGACCTCAGGGCCATCAAGTCCAGTTAGAATAAAACCACCAACTGATGTATTTAAAGCCCCACCCACCCCTCCAACTCCTCGCAGGCCAGCATCTCAGAGTATTGCATCACCAAGTATTTCCAGTACTCAAGGTCCTATTTCTCCACAACCTTCAACATCAACCCCTCAGAAACAGCCTCCCCCATATGGTCAAACACAGCAACCAATTGCTCAAAAATGTATGCAAAGAGGCAATGTTCCACCAAATAGTGGCTATAATTATCAGAGACTTGGTCGTCCAGCACCACCAAATGTCAATGTACAAAATATGCAACAACAACAACAACAGCAGTGGCCTGGGAAAAATCAACAGAATCACATGCAACATTCACAGAATCAAATGAACCCAGCATGTGCAATGAATGGAAATATGCGATATCCTCCACAAACACAATCATACTCTCGGCATCGAGAATCTCCAATGGACAGTGCTTACTTTTCAAATGACACTGGGAGTGTACGAAGTTACTGTTCTATTCCCTCTTCCATGCAATCAGGGTCATCAATGCCACCTATGCATCGTTCAGCTTCAATGCCTGATCAAAAAAGTGTTCATTTTGCTGAGGATTGTGACAGACCAGTATTACAGCAACAGCATTCAACTGAAGGGCTAGGTGGTTATAGCTATAATACAAACATACCCGACTGTGATCTCATAGAGAACCAAAGAAACATGCCGTCCAAAATTTTACCGCGGTTATCCTCAAACATGAAACCGGACATTGCACCATATAACATAAACTATCCCCGGGGAAGTAACAGTCGCCCGGGTAGTGGTGATAATCCAATGGCGCCCCCTCAGTTTGATTACAATGTGAACAAAGCTGGGGATCTATTTGATGTGGACACTAATCAGAATAATATGTTTGTCAATGATTTTAATGGTTCTATGCAAAATAATTTACAAGATAATGATTTCTCATCATGTTCTGGTGGACCTCCTATGGGAATGCAACCCCTTAGACATTTTGATGAACAAAATTCTTGTAATATGCAACAAATGAACCCACCACAAATGTATGGGTCTATGCATAGGAATAAAGGCTATAAGTCAAATGAAATGGACAACTTGAATTTTAGTGATAATCAATTTCAAGGGCCTCATGGACAAAATATGAATAATAGTTGTAGTATGATGAATTCTGGCCCAAAAATGATGGGTGGTCATCAGGGAGGCATGATGCCACAAAATACGGGGTATCAGGAGGACTTCTCACAGCCTCAGATGGGTAGGCCACCCATGCAAATGAATGGACAGCAAATGATGAGACAAGGCATGGGCAATGAGCTAGATCAGTCTCAATTTAATCGTTTACAAGGTGCTAATATAAACAGTGGGATGTATCCCCCTGAAACTCAACCAAATAATAGTGCTCAAAATATGTGTCAACCCAACTGGGGTGGAAATGGTCCACAGACACCACAAACTGGCATGCATCCGAAAGGTCCACAGGATATGTTATCTATGCATGGAATGGGGGGCCAGAACCCTGTACAGGGTGGTCCACCAATGCCATGTACTATACCGAACTGTCAGAGTTGTAAAACAGGCTCACCTCACCGTCCTCCAATGTTATCATCACAACAAAGTTTTATACAGCATTTAATAACCGACCGTTCTAGTGCCTTTAGATCACATCCTCTGTTTCCATTGTTACGGGATTTGATAATAGCCGACATGAACTTTGCTTCTCCACATTTTCCCTACCAGTTAATAAGTAATTTGCCAGCAGACTTTGATAAATTATTACAGAACTTTTTACACCGTAACCCTCCATCAGGCCAGTACCAGAACAACTATGCAGTAGAAAGTGTCATTATGGATGCCCTCAAATATGCCCATCACTGTCTAATAGGTATGTGGTATGTCTTAAATATTTGGAACCCATTTTGTCAAAGCCTAAATTAAATTAATGTTTGTGTGCCTATTACTGACTCATCTTGTTCACTGTGGGTTGGTTGGTATCATTTTTGTGTTGATTCAGATCCCAAATTTCGATTTAAAACAATCAGCTAAGTCAGTGCTGAATAACTTTTCGAAGGTAAAAAAAAATAGTTTTGATGAGGGAAGAGAATAAAATATTTCAGGTAGGACCTTTTTTTTCTGAGTTGGTAGTTAATGAGCACACACACAATTTTAATTTAGGCTCTAAGAGGTTTGTTGTTAGCTGTAGTCAAGTGTTTAGTTTTCACAGGTTAAAAATAAGATAGATATTGAGAGACTTCTAGAGAAGTGTGGTATAGGCAGGTTTAATGTTTGTTCAGAGTATTGTTTAGACAGTTATAAATAAAACATATTTCTGGGTGTTGCATATGGAACAAGCATTCGATTACCCTTCCTGAAAATGTTGGTGGACATATAGATTTTCTGTCATATCTAAATTATTTGCTATTTTTAATCTGATAGGGTTAATTTATAATAATTGTGCACATGTTCATAATGGGTAATAGTTAATTAATAGTAGTTTATTTAATGAAGAGCCAAATGTGATTTTAATGGTGTACCATTAACAAAATTCACTTTCCAAGATTGGCAACACATTTCAACATTTTTAAAATTTCTAGTTTAACAACACTTCCAATTTGTTAAAAAAAAACTATTTCTAGGACAGATCTTGGTTTATCAGTGACAAGTAAATGTTTTATTTATACATGTGACTAAAAGGAAAATAAGATATAGTGTTAATTGTATAAAGATGCATATTTAGTTGCTATACAAAGCGTTCCAAATTTAGGGTGTAGATGTTGTCACTTCAAGAATGACACGCTTCACAATTGTGAGTACCAAAAAAGTGCTAAGTACATCATAAGTCTCTTTATATATTACATATATACAAGGAGATACTAATTAGGTCAAGGAGAACATCATTAACAAATCATACAGATGAAACCCTTGATGTTAAAAACTTTTTTTGCTAAATTGTCAATGACAAGGATGTGTGAGATTTGCAGATCTTTCAAAATCCTTTACTGAGCTGTACATTGACTATCCACTGAACAATCCAGCTATAGGAAAGAGTGGAGAATCTTTGGAAGTGGTCACTTTAACATGCTATGCTAAGATCATAAAGCACATTGACACATTTTTATAACATAGTTAAGCCCCAAACTTAGCCTGATTATTATTACAAAAGGTTCTTTATCTTTTAGATATTACAATATTTTGAAGAATTCAGATGAAGAGCACTTTATTTACACAGTTAATTATTTAATGATTTAAGTGAAATATTACTAGACAAGAGGACGGCTGATTATAATGAAGATACATGTATGATCATTTAAAAAAAAGACAACTTTTGTTTGTATTTTTATTGGGTTTTATAAACTTATCTCATTCCCCAAATTTCTCTACAAACCCTACAGTGATATGTTTAACTACTAAATGACTGTAGAATGAGCTGATACAGCTCCCAATTTTCAGGGCCAGCTTACAAATTTTTGGCTTCTTTAGAATTAAATGCTATTGAACTTAGTATTTCTTGGTTAAAGTAAGTACTTCAGTGTAGGTGAAAATGTTTTAGACATACAATAAAACAGTTACAGCTCAAGTAATTAATATAAACAAATTACCGTATTATTTGAATTAAGAATTATTTTGGAGTTAAGAAAATGACTAAAAAATAATTTGTGAAGCTGACAGTCCTTTCCGTCAAAATTCTTAACAACTAGCTCGAATAATAGATGACCGGATAGGATTCAACTAGCCTGAAACTAGAAAAGTTCATTTCACTAGCCCCAATCAATTTTTACTAGTCCCGGGCATCGGGGGAGTGGCTAAAGGCGAACACTGAGCTAACCCCAACTAGTAACTGGGGTTAGTCTTGCCAGCATGGCTAAGGGATAAGGTTAGTTATATGACATAAGTCAAGAAAACATACTAACTCCCCTTAGTCATGACGGCATAACTAACCACTTTAGTAGGGATCAATTTTTATGCCCCTGCAACGATAAGTTGGGGGGCAATTTGTTTTACACCTGTCCGTCCATAATTCTGTCCGTCCCATACGTTTTCCACACTTTTTTTTGAAAATCTTTGAAGATATTGAACTGTTTTTTTGTATGTGAGTCTTTCATGATTAGTTACAGATCGAGTTAGAGTTTCGTTCCGCTACGCTGAGTTTTACCAAAATTATGGGTCCTGGACTTAAAAAATTCCATGGAAATAGTTTTCCGCACTTTTTTTGTAAACCCTTGAAGATATTGAATTGATTTTTTGTATGCGAGTCTGTCATGATTAGTTACAGAATGAGTTAAAGTTTTGTTCCGCTACACTGAGTTTTACCAAAATAATGGGCCCTGCACTTTAAAAATTGTATTGAAATAATAGTTTTTCGCTTTTTTTTTTGTTAATGCTTGAAGATATTTGACTGGTTTTTGGTATGTGAGTCTGTCATGATTAGTTACAGAATGAGTTAAAGTTTCGTTCGGCTACGCTGAGTTTTACCAAAATAATGGGCCCTGCACTTTAAAAATTGTATTGAAATAATAGTTTTTCGCTTTTTTTTTGTAAATGCTTGAAGATATTTGACTGGTTTTTGGTATGTGAGTCTGTCATGATTAGTTACAGATTGAGTTTAAGTTTCTTTCAGCTATGCTGAGTTTTACTCAAAACCATATGCGGGGCATCATTTGTGTCTCACAGACACAATAACACATCTGACAAAGTGCATTTTACAATTATGAGTTATGATGTAGCTTTATGAAGGTTAAATGCGGGGGCATCACTTTATCTAGTTTTATATTATTTTTTACTTTTAAGTCTTAATTTAAATCTTAAATCCAAAATAATTAAAAATTCATATAATCCCTTGTTATTACTTTGTGTAATATAAAAGGGGGTGGGGCACAATCAAAGTAGGGGGAAGTGATGCACTCCTAATAGTTGTTAATAGGTAATGTACAATTTTTTTTTGTGTACAGATAGGAAAGAAATTTAATTTAATCCATCTTTAAAATTTGTGTTTTGTCTGTTGGTATCAGTTGCAAAAATTTAATAATTTTTATTTGAATGTAACATTTTCTATTCAATTTGTATATTTGCTTAATGAAATAATGCATTCCAATATTACATTCAAATGATAATTTATACCAAGTGATAAATTATACCAATTGAATGAAAAAAGTTACATTCAAACTAAAATTAATACAAATTAAATAACATATAATATTGCATTTTAATGAAAAAATATACCAATTGATAGAAAGTATTACATTCAAATGAAAATTATTAAATATTTTGGAATAAATACAATGTACCATGCCATAGTTTGTACCATGAATTTTAGAATCAACAAACTCATTGTTTATGCAGAATTTACATATTTTATGTTAAGTATTGAGCTTATCACTGTGACTAAATAGCTGTTCATGGACTACCAAATTTCATGGTTTTGTTTCAGTTAAAAACAGACTTATTATTTTATTTGGCCTAATATTATTCTGCTGCTTTAGTAATTGTAGAATTACTTGCTTTTGTAGTTTCTCTCCTGTTGAGAATTGTTTACTGTGGTTTATGTAAAACATAATAATTGTAATAGAAATCCATAGCTTAAATTTGATTTGAAATTTTTTCATTGATGCTTTCGCTAAGTGTACATCCATTGTTATTTTGATAAACATCGTTGGAGAGCAGGTAGAAGAAAGACTAACAGAGGAACAGTCACAGCAGGATAGTGCATTTTATATCTTAATTTGCACATTTAATTTCTTTATAAATATTCATGATGACTAATGCACTCTGGCCATCTCAGTAATTTAGCATAATTTGGAAATAAAACAGTAGGGTATGGAAGAGAAACCATGGACTAGATTTAAATACTCATAGAATGAGAATTTGATTCTGGTGCATGTAGAATATGTTTCATTGAATTACCACCTTTACAGCAAATTTCATTGATTTAGGTTTGACATTTCCATAATAATTTTGATGCTTTTTATACAATTGGAATAATGTAAAAATACAAAATTATTATCTAGATAATATCGAATGAAAGGAAGCTTGGCTGATATCAATTTGTAAAGAATTGCATGAAATTTACATTAAATGGTTGCATATTGATTGCACCCTGCATGAGTTGACTTCCGTTGGTTTGGAGAACACCACCTACATGCAGGCGCAGTACTGAATTGTTAAAACATTCATTTAAACATTGGTGAAAGGTCCTGAAAGGCAGGTTTCTTGTTTAGTTACAATTTTCTTCAATTTAGTCCCTGCTGATACTATCTTTTGCTATCAGTTCTGAAATCTTAATGTTGAATTTAAACTGTTTTCATGCCTTTCAAACCATTATCAAACTTCTGTTAGTGCAAAGTATAGAGTAGGCACAAGGCTTTAACATTTTAATAATGTTGCACTGTGTATTGATTTTTCCCAATGCCTAAATTGTAATTTGTATGAATTTCTATTAAAATGGTTTTCATCAATTTGCACATGTAAACAACTGTGGATGTGGTTACCATGAGAAATTGCTTGAGTACATTTGAACAATGTTTCCATTGATTAAAAAACTTCACTGGCTTGTATGTAGTAATGTTCTATTTAGGAACTTAGAAAAAAATAGTGTTCAAGGGTTTGGTTGAAAGATGTTTCATTGTAAGTTAATTGACTTTTCCCAGTGTTTGGGTGCAGATATGCAGATGAATATTGATTACTGCTTATAATGTGGGTAATCACTGATATTTACAATCTATTTAGAAGTTCTCTGATTTGATTTGATATTGATAATTTTTTTCAGAAAAGATTTTGTCTAGTATCAGTGGCAGGTAAAGCATAGAGAAAGTACTTGAGAACTTTTGTATTTTGTTTTCAGAGAAGATTCGATCACGTCAGGAACAAGACAAGCACACTAAAAGTACCTCCAAATCCTTGAGCGCCATCGAAGAATTTTGTGAAAAGTTTGATAGATCTGTGAGAAACAGTGTTATCAAGGTTTGTTTTTAGATCTGTGAGAAACTGTGTTATAAATCAACCACATATTTTATCTTGGGTCCCGAAAAAAGAAGAATATTTGTGTTTGTTATTTTATTTCCTCCCATGTACATGTAGTTATGGCTTCCGTTTTATGGGTGATCTATTCAGCTGTGTCTGTACATCTGTCACCAAAGATGTTCTTATGTCTCATACCATCATATGTATGTTTTCTTTGGAAAATGAATTATATCTGTTTACTTAGACATGATTTTAAAACAGTCAAGACATAGACCTCCTAGTGACCTCTTCAGGACTTGCTGTCATGACACTGGTTTGGTACACCTTAACTGTGAGAAAAGGACCAAAATTATGTTGCCAAGCCCTGTATTTAGTCCATTATCGAGCTTTCTAGCACCTGTTGCTGTTAGTTTATAAGTAAAGTTTAGAAACAGTGCGATGATGTCTGTAAATTGTTGGTAGGAGTCTTACTAAGTCGGGAGGTTAACCAGTATCTATTCAACATGTGCTGACATGAATCTCAATCTGAAATGATTCACCGATTTATTCTGTGTTTCATGTTCAATGTAGCTAATAGTAAAACAGTTTTGTTATTACACCACCTAAAACGAGGATTTTGTTTCTGTTAACTTGTCTGCCAAATCCTGATATATGAGCTTCCGATAGTTTTACAAATACTTAGAAATTTAAGTGATTATGCAGATGTTGCACAAAAATACATCGTATATAGAAGATTACTACTAGCAAGTGAAAAATAAGAAAAATTGAACTTTGTTCAATAGGATTTGTTTGAACTTGGTGTCAAAAAGAAAAGTATCCCCTGATGGTATGCCTGGCTGGACTTTTTTTGTTAAACTGTCAATCACATGTAATACAAAGGTAGATTGAATAACCCTGGTTAGGCCAGATAACATTCACAATGTATTACCATTACTCGTTGTTGTGTGGTCTTCACATGATAAGTTCTCCGCCTTATTTATTCCGACTCAATGACCCATCAACTGACCAAGTGGGTATTGAATTGTCTGACGAAACTCCATCAGCCCTACGTAGGAATGCGAGTAATTTGATAATAAGGGGTCTGGCCACTGTGCAGTTTTATACAAAGTCATTAAAACATTTAATCAAACGATAAAATATCAGGTGGATGATTCATAGTTAAATACACTCATGCTTTTCTTTCACTCCAGATCAATTATTTGTTTTTCATCACAGTTTTATATTTTGAATTGTATTTTGAGTAATGATCAATGTCTGTTTAAGAAATGTTGAATGTTTTTAAGAAAATATAAAGACTGACATGTTGTATAATGGAGTTTTGGGGGTTCTTCAACTTCCCAAGTATTCAAAAAAGTAATTTAAATGTACTTCAGATAATCTTAAGTATCAACCCATGACATGTGACTTTCAGTCCTCAAGATTTAAAGTTTAGTTCACTGGGGGTATTCAGACCAAGTTTATTTTTCATGGAATCAAGGTTCTTTAATAATATTTACTTTCAAGACTTGCAAAGTTGAATGTATGAGACGTATATATAAAAATTGAGATAGATTGCGGATGCCATATTGAATAACAGTTCAGGAGTCCAAATTTACTCTCAAAACCTGAAGGACCTGGATTTTTTCAATTTTAAGTTTCAAATCAGTGGTCCATTTGAATTAGTCAAAAGTCCCCAATCCAATGAATATAGTTGAAGGCCCCAGACCTTAGTTAATGAAATTTCAAAGGTCTTGGATCAGAAATTGAGGGTCCAGGACCTTGGACCACTGCTAATTCATCACCCTGCAGTTCAAAATACATTTACATGCATATATCATATACTTAATACAAAGGTTGCTGTCAAGCTTAGCTAAAACTAATAATGTTTCTGGCACAGTCAAAGGAATGTTTTTAGATAGTAAAATTTGCAAGTTTCTCTTCATTTGGTACACTGTTGGTTAAACATTGAGCACAGGTCATATCTGTGATTATCACTTTGTTTGCTATTTCCTCTCGAGTTGAGGTTACACTTATTTTTAATCTTTTAATGATAAGAACATGTCCATGGTGTATGACTGAGTCCAAGTTGTGTATTGTAAGCTGCATGTAAGTATTATCTGTCCCTTTATTCTTGACTATGTCTCATTCCAGCCTAGATTTCCCATGATGTCCCGAACTGAGTTGTTTCTGTTAATTGTATAGTTATCAGTGATTCACATGCAGTGATTAGATTTGTTCTCCTCCCCCTCCTTAAGTCAACCTCCTAGTAGCACTGTAAATCTAATTAGGGGCTTCATATGCAGTATGCATTAGCAGTTATTTGTGTAAATTAGACATTTGGAATTTCGTTATGGATTCTAAAACAGATCACAAATTCTTCACTGTCATACACCTGTTTTGATTTTTCACTTTTCCATTTCTGTTTTCAATATTTGTTTTCATTGTATTCTGTTAACAGCTGGTAATAGTTGTGTGCGGTCTTACATTTACATAGATTTACCAATGTTTACCAAATTGAATGAACTTTAGAAAATAACACTGGTATATCTGCCCAGATCAGTCTTGTTTTTCTGCTTGACTGAGGAATTAAAATATGATTTGGGTGCATGGCACTGATAATTGTTATAGGTGCACCTACTGACAGGCAGTATCATACAAATCTAATGAGTAGAACATGCAACACTTAGGCCAACACTATTATCATGTTCGTTTATTGTGGCCAACACTATTATCATATTTGTTTACTGTGACATATTTAGTCAGTTTTCTAAAGGTTAACTCTGTGTTGGTTTTTGTTGTGCTATTTTCTCATTCAAAACAATGACTTTTCTTCCACCTGAGCAAGTCTGTAATAATGCAGTAATAATTTCAAAAGGGACTTTTTGTGAAATTGGAAAATTGAGAAAAAAAAGTTCGGGGTATTATTTTGTTTTAATATAGTTTTGCTATTTCATTTGAAATACACAGATTTAAGATTAAATTTTCTGTTGAAGTTTAGGCCAGTTTTGTAAATCCAGTGCATATGACAAATCTGAGAAATGGACATATGCTTTGTTTTATCATGTAATGTATGTGATACAAGAAGTAATATTTTCAGTAAAATAACTAAAATAGCAATTTATGTGGAAAAAGATGGGGCCAAAAGGTTGGTTAAGGGGCAAAGGGAAACACTTTCAATTAAACAGATAATTAATTAGTCATGGCCTAACAAGAAAAACTAACTTGTTTCATTGACCTGACTAATCATAGATGTTATCTGAGAAATGTTTTTGTCTGTAATCGTAAATCTGGCTTTTTGGCTATTTAATAAACACAAGGGTTTTTTTTCTTACCCATATCTAACATTGAATAAGAAAAAAATATAGAATTATGATGTGATAGCATGGGTCTGTTTTACATGTTAACTATGCAGGAGATTGTTCAGCTACCTCTGTGTTGAAGACGTTTGAAGAATTTTTTTTCCTGATTTCATCAAATTCCTCCCAGACATTAACATCAGGGAAGAATGTAGCAGTTGATTTATACTGACACTCTCTTCATATTTATATAGGGGGCTCTTCAAGAGAATTCTATCTGTGCCAGGTGACTCATTTCATATTTATATAGGGGGCTCTTTAGGAGAATTCTGTCTGAAACAATATTAAATTGGATATTTTTGCTGCAATTGTGGTCAAATAATATCCACTAAAAATAACCTCTATGTAATCGTTGTGTTTAATATGTTGATCTCTGAACTTAGAACTGAATTTTACATTAACACAAACCGTTTGTCAAAGCAAAAATAACACCCAGTGAATATTTCCATGACTACCTGGAATAGGGGGAAAACAAGCAGTTATTGGCAATTTTTGTTTTTTTGGCTTTAAACAGGAAATACTTGAACTATAACAAATAGATGTAGACCATGATTTTTATTATATTTTAATAATTATTTAATTACCCATTAAAAGAGTTGTTGATTTTTTTCCTTAATTTATTTCCCTGTCATGTTTATGTAAGACTAGACTTTCTACCAAAGGAATTTTAAATATTTTCCATTTAGAAGATATATATACAGAACATATGTATGTTAATGTCACCTGCTAAAATTTGTGGTTCAACTCCAAACTGTGAGCAAGATGTATGTTCACCTACAGTGGAGGTGCTTGTGGTGAGAAGGAATTAACACCTATGTAATTTAAAATATGACATAGTCTTCCTAATAACCAAGAAAAATGTAAGAGATAAGTTACAGGTGTTAGTGAATACATTACCTTCTGTTTAATTTATGTATCTTTTGTCATCTGTAAACAAAGAATGAGACTTCTCATATTATTAACATAAATTGCCACAGATGTAAAAGTTGGTTGTAGTAATATTATCATCCTTGTCCTAAATGGGTCGGTCTAAGTAGCCAAGTAGTGATAAATATGGAATTTGGTTTTTTTTTTTTTTTAAATTGAAAATAGGCTATTTACTTGCTGTCAAAGTTGTATATAACAGAGTCAATATGTAGTCCTTGAGCTTTGTAAGCCTTTATTTGTGGCTCTCTGGTAATTAAACATTATTTATTTTAATACTCCTATCTGCCTCTCATTCTCTGTGCTTTTGTGAGTGTGTTAAATGAAGCTTTATACGAAGGAATGGCATCTGAAAACAATTGTAAATGGCCCAGACTAAAATGAATCTGAAGTTGTTCTAACAGCAAAATACAACATACTAAAGATATTTTGTACCAAAAATATTTTAAAAAAGAAGTACACAAATAGTAAATATTAAATCTTTGATGTTTTGTCTTGTTGTAGCCTGCGACGTTCCAGGTTCCTAACTCCCAGAATCAGGTGACAACATCAATGGGAGGCCCGATGGTTCCGGGTATGACACAGATGGAAACACCCACCAAAGATCATAAATTTGTTCCTATGGATAACATGATGGTAGGACTTTCAACAGAAAACAAGTATTTTAATGCCGAAAACACCTGGATCTTGTCATTTATATATAAATATATTTTAGATCTTAACTCATCAATTTAATGAACAATCACAAATTTTTTTTAGAGAGATGTTTGCTGTTGTTCCCCCACACTCCCATGCTCTACAATTACTGACTGAACTAAATCTCACACACTTAGAACAATACTTACATGAGCAAGATGTATGTAAAAGATGTTTAACGTCTTTGTCACATTCTAGTTATGATATCATTTATATGATGTTTGCTAATGCAAAGTCATCTTAATGAAAGGTTTTGATAAACATTTAGAGATGTACATATGATTGTAAAAAAGATGATCAGGGTCCAGGACTTTAGTAGGTTTCAAATAAAAAAATCCTACTGATATAAGCTGTAGTTATTCAGTAGAGATTCAGTGTTTTGTTTTGAATGTGGACCAATGTTGATGAACTATTATAAGTCCTGAATCAGAAATGGAGGGTCTGGACCTCTGATCTACGCTAATTTGAACCCTGTTTATATTTATAAACTTTTCCATGAAAATAGTAAGAAATATAGATATAATGTTTTGATGTATTACAGATACAGGGTGGAATGTTTGCTTCTCCAATGGCCAAGAAGAACTTAGAACTGTCAGCTTTTGGTAGTCAGTTTAAATCATTAAAGGAAATATCAGAATACAATGACAATGGTAGTCTTGTTAGTAGCAGTAGTAACCATAGCAACAAATCTGAGTCAAAGAAACATCCAAGTTTACCAAAGGAGGTAAGAGTAACTGATATTATTCAGTTCAATGTTTGATTTACAAGTTTGAATGAAGAGTGATAGACATTATGTATTACATCAAACAAATAGGTAACTTTCAATTTTAGACAAAATTTTTCAGTCCATCCTTGATTTTTACTGGTTTGGGCAAGGGCAGTACTCTATGGTAAGAGATGAAGTGAATTATGCAAATGCTTCAATACGCATGGAAATGTCTATTTTGACTCAAAGGCGTGTAAGCATGAGTATTATTTGTAAATATTTGGTATTTCCTTATATTGAAAACTGTCACAAAATCAGTGAAAATGATAGTTGACATTTATTCATTGACCTATATATATAGGACAGATTCTACAGCAGCTGTTTATCAATCACTAATGTCATTGACTGATATTGTCATGATAGTGGACACCCCTGGTGTTAATTATGACATCACATTGATAATGTGAGATCAACCCCACTGGCCAGTCTGTTTGTATATTACTTTTTTTGGGGGGAAGTGGTAAAGGTCATTCTGTTATTGCTATTCTGTATTGAACTGTCTGAAGTTTTCTTTCCATACAAAAACTATATGGATACTACTCAAATTTTTCAGAATGGATGTAACTATACTCTAATAAATAGATCTATGCCTTAGTCTTCATAAACCCCAGGTCTGTCCCACAGGTTGCCTTAGTCTTCTAAATCCCAGGTCTGTCCCACAGGTTGCCTTAGTCTTCTTAAACCCCAGGTCTGCCCTATAGGTTGCCTTAGTCTTCTTAAGTCCCTGGTCTATCCCACAGGTTTGCTTAGACCATAAAATACCATTTCTGTTTTATTGTAGCTCCAGGTTTCTATATAGAAAAGCACAAACCACTGAGTGCCAAACTCAGTGATGATTGATTTCTAAATTTTGCATGGGTCAGAACTTTTACATTGGATTGATAATCTCTATTAATTGATCACTAAATGATGATTCAACACAATGATATTTATAGGTAATTTGATTGGTTTTACTTTATAGGCTGTAGCTATTATGTTGGACTGGTTACGACAACACAAAGATAACCCATACCCAAATGATGATGAGAAAGCTATGCTCATCAAACAGACAGGACTGACAATAAACCAAATCAATTATTGGTTCACCAATGCTAGAAGGAGAATCCTGCCAAAATGGGCTCAGCAGTGCAAATAATCCCATACTTAGTATGAAATACCATTTGGTCAAGCTGCAGCTAAAGATAAAATTAATACAATGTAACTTTTGTGCCTGTATGAATTACTTATGCAGAGTAATTTTTTCTGTGGAAAATTATTTTTGTGCCTATTTGAACTATTTATGCAATAAGGTTGTTATCACAAAAGAGATTTTTTATTGTTCAGCATTTATTTTTGTTGTTCCAAATCTGATTATTAAAAAGACGGTTGTTTATAGTTGAGTATTTTTATAGGATTTTTTTAAAACAATGTGAGAATACTTGGAGTTAAGTTAATATTGTTTCCTTGTCAGTACAAAGCAGTGAAACTGCCTGTTTTTTTGTGTTGTAAAATATATGGATAGTTCAGATGCATTAATTTCCCCCCATATTTGAAAAAAATGGAAGTACAATATTTCTTTTTCCCGCCAGGGCTTTTCATTAACAAGGTTCTTGTAATTTGTAGTTTGCAGTGAAAGTTTTTTTTTTCTTTTTTAATGTTTTCAAACCAATATTCATTGTTATACATCTATTTTTCAACAGGTTAAGATTCACTTCATAGTTTTTTATTTGTTAGAGCTTTATTAAGTCTTTTCGGTGATTCCAGCACCATTCACAAGCAACTATGGGTTTAATTTCTGCTTTAAAATGCTGTTTCTTACCATTTCTATTTCTAAAAACAGATGAAGTTATTATAATCATTAGTGTAACATCAGGCATTAAGAGTTAGTTTTCCATAGAAACAATGTGTTCGCTTCCAAATTGTTTCCATGACAATTACCATTAGTGCTTATTATTGTAATTGGTTTGCTTATGCATGAATTGATTGCGTACTTTGTACTTCCATTTTGTCCACAGGACAGGAGTATTATTTTTTATATATAAATTGGTGTGTTAAGCTTTTATATCCAATATGGTATTCTATCAAAAAGAAACTTTTCTTTACTGTAAAGTATTCCAGAGAACAATGCTTCTTCATCTTGATGGGTTATTAATTTATTTTATTAAAACAGAGCTTGTTACTAAACATTAATAGATTCCAGTTCTTTGACATATCCTTTTATGAATGAAATGGCTTGATTGTGTAAAGGGAGATAACTGAAGTGTAAAATATGAACTGCTCACATTCAGCTGAAGAGCTTTCATTTTAAAGAAAATGCCAAGGTGATGTACATAGTAAATACCTTAAACAGTTAGTGCCTTTTATACATGTACATAGTTATTGTTGTTTTTTTGTATGATTTTGTAAATAGATAAAATATTATATTGGTAGTTATTGTTTTAATGGAAATTATATCTGTGTCACATTAGTTGCAAGGTATTGTTTTATGTTTAATGTTATTTTAAGTAATGTGAGTATTGGGAAATAGATATTGCCATCTTACAATCATACTCTGTACAAGATTCCAGATTTTAAAGGTGTTTCTTCTACAAATATCTTCTGCAATTTGCAAGATGCTTCTGTTTGACAAAGAACAATGTGTTTTGGCTGGCTATTCATTTAGAAATAGCTTAGTTTAATAATTAATTGTTGTGCTGCTGTTTTGAGTTAAATTAATAGTTCTGTATACATTTTGAGGGGAGAAAAAAATCACTGTACAGTAAATGAAGTTGAATGAAACTTAATTTATCATTTATTACTGGTTGTTTTTTTTTGTTTTTTGTTTTAGTTTTTGTTTGTGTAGTATCTGTTTCCTAATGGTCATGTGATACATTAGAGATGTGATGATGTCAGATTTTTATATGAACAAAGTATATGGTGCATGCACTAAGCTATATAATGGCCACTTTTATTTTGAGATTGTATAGTGTGATTGTGTACGTGTTACAGTATTATTTTTTTTCTTTATTTTCTAAATACTCTCTCTCTCTTACTCTATATCTTTCAGTTACTTGTATTTTATGGGAACATGAAACAATTATATGTTTCAATGGGAGTTGTTTGTCAAATGAATGTTTTTCAACAGAATTTTCTGCCAATGAGAAAAAAAGTTAACATTTTATTTAAATTTAAATCATGAGATTTTTAGATTTGTAATTTGATAGTTACTTGCAAAGTTTTATGGCTTCAGTTTGAATTTGGAATTGAATTTGTAAGATGTTCTGACATACTCGACAATCTGCTGTTTGCTTATTATTGGAAATTTTAAATATTAAATGGCCACTTTTTGGTCTGCTTTCAAATATCTTAAAAAGAATCTGACAGTTCTCCTTGGATATGTATTTTCTACCATTTAGAATTAGCTCCGTTACTATTTTTTTAATAAACAAAATGAACCCATGGACAATAATAAATGTTGCACAGTTTGACAAATTGACAGTACTTAGATGAAATATTTATGTGGTTTACCTAGGAGTAGTCATGAAAAATTAGATTGTCAGTAAACTGTTAGCTATTGAAGAATTCCAATATTTTGTTGTGCAGATATTCCTGTGTTAGGAAAATTTTGATACGATGATTAGTACAAGTATGGTTAAAAATTGGTATATAAAAACAGCATCTGGGTTTTTATTGTTGTGCTTATCTCATTTCAAAACTGCAATATAACTGTCTATTTTTTTTTTTTTCTGTGATTGAACCACCCTCTCTGGTTATTATGAATAGCTATATTGATCCAATTTACAATACATTCATCATACAAGCAATGTTTTGGTTATTATAGATATTAACTACAAAGATCTCAATTCGTTTGTATGTTATTTTGTATTCTGTCACTTCATGTTGCACTGTCTAAAGTGTCAGAAATTGGGACATCAAAACCATGTACTTAAAACAACAGTAAATTCTACACTTATTGTTTACAAGCAATATTTTCACATCTAACTACATTTTTTCAAACTATTGCAAAAAAAATTCATGTTTTCTCCAAATTTTACTTCATATCATTGGTAAGTCAGCTTTAAATTAGGTTAAGAAATTTTTCATCTTCATTTGAAGGAATGAAAAAAGAAACCTAAGCATGATAGCCAAAACTAAAGGTCTTGTTCAAGATGATAGATTTTTGACTTAAATCAAATTTCTACCTCAATGAGAAATGTTTGTCCCATTTTAATTTGTTCCTTGGTGTGGTTTTATGTGTGAATACAGAAACAGCATTAGCTATAGACCTATAGAAGTTTTTCAGCTTTTTTGTTAACTTTCTTCTTTATTTTGTAAGCCAATGAAATGGCCAAAATTTTTCTTTTGCATTATAAAAAGAAAGAAGTGTTTCAATTTGTAAAAGCATAAGATTTCATATTGATGTTAAAACCTATGCATTGTTACACAAGAAATATTAAACCTTGTCCAGTTCTGCTATGGTTAACTTGTAAATGGCTATCAAATACTTAAAAGTTTTTCCTTGATTCTGATATACAATTGTACTTATGGCATTAACACACTGTTACTCTCCACAAACAAACTTCTTGGTAGTGCTCTAGAATTTTTTTAATTTTCTGCTTTCACCAAGTAAGTTTGGCCTGAAAATATACTGTCCCATGACAGAAATGGAAAACTTACAAATGTAAGATGTTACAATTCCCTTGTCATTGGTAATATGATATGGGAATTCTACAGCCCTGCCTTGACAAATAATAAGTCCAGCGGTAAAAGATTGTTAACAGTTTTGATGACTTTTTACCTAAAGATTTAACCAGTTTTATAGTAGACAAGATATAAATGAACCACTTCAAGAAAAAGGAGTCAAAGTCTACGAAACTGCAAGTTTGCAAGTTCTTTTTATGTAGCTTCATAAAGTTTATATTTTAAATGGACAGTAGTAATACAGGGCCTAGTTCAATAAAGAATCTCAAATCCTTCAATTAAAATTTCAACCAATCAAATCACTTGAAATTAAAGATTTGAGGAAAAACCTCAAGGATTTGAATAAATTCTCAATTTTTGAGATTCTTTTATGAAACCCAGGCCAGATAGTTACAGGTCACAAATTTGCCCACCTTATCTTTCATTGTACTTATATATAAATTTTTCTCCAGTATCAGTTTATATCTACAGCTTGTTGATGTCATTGTAAATTAACATATTGCAATCAATGTAAAGTTATAAGAATGGTTATTAGTTCTGCAACTTATTCCAGGAAATACTGACTAAATGATTTTATGCAAATCATGGAAACAGATTTTATTTATGTCAGAATGGTTGGTCAATATTTTTATACATTTATGGCATTTTATAATACAGGTTTTGATTAATTTTACATGTATTCATACTTAGTAAAGTCGGCTTTTGTCAGAACAAAAGTAATGTGCCATTTTTATTGCTTTTAAATTATAGAACTTGTTGAACAAAGCATGTGAAAAATATAAATAAATTTGTTTAAAACCTGTGTTTTTTTTTCTCCATCTGTCGTACTAGATAAAATATATATGGATACTCAAAAATTCCATTCATAATTCTGCTTATAAATAAACTAGAAAAGAAAAAAAAAGGTCTGTCTAAATATTGTTGTTGTCCATAGGTGAACCTAAATATTATTGTAAGTTCAGAAAATGTTAATTGAATACACCTGTTTTGTTGTCTGATTAATTCGTCTATTTTTGAATTCTAAAAATGAAATTTGATCTTAATGGTCATTTTAATTGACACATTCACTGAAAGTAATCAAGGGATCAATTGGCTGTAGGGAGGAATTTTGATTTTGATGGGAAAAAAATGAGGATTGTCAACATCAAAGTAAAAATATTAATTTCACACTAAAATTTGAAAAAATAAGCAAAGTAAATCATGTGGTCAAAATATAAACAAAGTCAACAAACAGGATGCTGATGTTGCTAGAGTGAAAGAGCTACTTAGGCAGCTGTAAGGTACTTCAAATACAGTCTCCAAAATGGTGTGTGGTATTTAATGGATTTCAATCTTACACTACTAAAAGTGCACCTGAAATAATGAAATTTGAATCGCACAATAATGCATATCTAAAGTAACAAGTGGTTGTGATAAGTAGTTGCAGAGGAAACTGTTACAAAAACATGTCACAAGCTTTCTTTGCTGGACTTTTCTTGTTTTGCCTCAACTGTGGGTGCCATGTTTGGTGATCCATCAAAACAACAGTGTATTAGGTATGGTAAATACAGTGTCAATCCTTTCTACCTCTTGTAACTAATGAAATCTTCACCTAATCCCAAGATATGAATAAACGAAAACAGAAAATTTGAATATCCAAGTTCAACCCTGAATAGAGAAGAAACTACAACCTTCATTGCTTTAATACAGAGGATACAAATAAAACCTGATTACAAAAAAGATCAAATAAAAAATAATCATGTTCAAGATCAACTATTTTGACAATTTCTTTTATCATGTTCCTAATCAGAATTTTAAAAAATGTATTCCTAGTGGAGTACGTGACCTGGAAGACCAACCCTGACCAGTTGGGACATGTATGGACACCACATCCAGTGGTGGATCCAGTTTTAGGTAAGGGGGGGGGGGCAAAAAAAAATTCTTGACAGGATCACAAAGTGATCCGAAATTGCTAGGAAGGTTTGGGGACATGCCCACCCCCCTGTAAAAATTAAAATTTTCTAAAGGGGGCTGGGCCCCCCAGGATCCACCACTGTTCCAACCTGATACAGCAAAACATTAGGATTTGTGATTATTAAAATGTCCGACAAAGTAATGCCATCTTAAGAATCTTCTTGACCCATCTCGAACTACAAGTGCTTATTATATTATGCAACAACCATATAATTTTTGACATTAATGACTTTTACTAATGAGAAGCTCTAAAGCCAGTTTCTCTCACCTGGTAAAATTAAAATGCTCTGCTTGGTGTAGCTTGATATGATCGCAAAGGTCAAACCTCAAAATGTTTTGATACAGCTCTTTCTGATTCCAATTTACTATTCGACATATGAGAAGAATTTGACCAGAATAAAGTGACCTCTTTCTGGACCTTATTCTTAAATGGTTCCAGTATACCCCCAAAAACAATCCAAGCCTTCCTTGGTTGGGGGGGGGGGTATGGCAAGTCGTACAATTTTAAAGAGATCCATTGTTTTTAAGTAAAGTAATGCCAGGACATAATGAAAATACTTGTCCTGTCCCCTTAGTACTGTATGGTTCAAGCCACAGCCCAAATAATCAATCTCAGCCTTCCTTTGGGGGTATGGCACCTTCTGGTACTATTTTAAAGAGATTCATTCACTTGTACATGTATTAAAGTTTTTGTCTAAGACTTCATGAAAATTCTTGTTTCTGGCCCCCAATTCCTAGATCAATCAAGTGACAACTCCTAAAATCAATCCAAGCTTTCTTTTTGTGGAATTGCACTTTGTGGTATAATTTCGTGTTGATCCATTCACTTATAGTCAAGTTATTTTCCGGACATCATAAAAATGCTTGTTTCTGATCCTTTAGTTCCCAAATGGTTCAAGTCACAACCCCCATAATCAATCCGTCTTTCTTTTTTTTAGGATAGCATCATGTGGAACTATTTCAAATATATCTATTCACATATAATCAAGTTAGTGTCCAGATATCACAATATTGCTTGTTTCTGACCCCAATTCCTAAATGTTAAAGTGACAACCTCCAAATCAATCCCAACCTTCCTTCTGTGCTATGGCACCTTGTGGTATAATTTCATAAAGATCAGTATACATGTTATTCGAAACCAGGTTGTCCCCAACACCGGACGATGACAATGCTTACAACAGCGCAATACTATGATGTCTCTTTTTTATCTTTTAAGGACATTCATCATACAGGTACCAGTCTTGTATTGCACATTCCTGAGTGAGTGTACAAAAACTGTACATTTATGTCAAACATGGAGGCTATATATAATATACATGTAGTGCACATTTTTAGTCTTTTCCTGATGGTGTTTTAGCAAATGATTATCATTTTCATCCTAAGTACTGGATAAATAGCAAATTTTGTTTTTAAAGAAAGCAGCATTTTAATGAGAATTAAATGTCTCAGAAAAGGACTTTACTTATTACTTCCATGAACTTAAAAATAAAAGTGATACTAGAAAAAGCCTATTTTGTTTTGACCAGTTATGGTTTACATAAGTTCCTGGATTTTTTCCCTAAAATGCAACAAAAGGAAAAAAAATAGAAGAACACAAAAATTTCTGAAAAATTACTAGGGTTACTACAGAAGCATGTGTTGGTGGTGTTTCACCACAGGGTAGTGAAACGCATCTAGTGCGACTGGGATCAAAATTGTAGATCTACGGTTGCCCCTGGCTAGCCTATTCGTAGGCGAAAGGGAGAGTCGAGTGCGTAAATCTTGCCCCCGCCAGTACAAAGCCTCTATACTACCAATACTCCTTCCAACGCCTCCCCATGGAAATGCATCTCAACTGGGATCCAGTATCTCAGGCTAAGTTTGAAGGGGATCTCGTAATAGCAAGAACCCCAGAGATGCAGTTTGTAGGCCCACCAGCATGTGGATATGCCCAAGCACTCGTCAACCTTGACCCAAGTATGGGTCAAATTGCTCCACTGCCTTGTGGAAAGACTTTGGATAGTCAAAGGCTATAGAAGTAAATCCAGAAAGAAAATCCGGGTAGATGGAACTCCTCAGCGAAAGCTATTGTCTAAGGGAGAAAAAACCCTACAGAAAAAAAGTAGCAAGGAAAAAGAAAGCACAAGCTTTTGTTATCCTCAAGCCAATCTGGAGAAGCAAAGTACTAAGAACACCTACAAAGATCTGAATTTTCAACTCTAATGTTAAATCAGTGCTTTCATATGGATCAGACATGGCAATCAACTGTTGCACCTACCAAAATAGTACAAGTATAACATGTTCATAAACAGGTGCCTAAGAAGAATCCTTGGAATAAAGTGGCCAAATGAAATTAGCAATAACAACTTATGGCAAAGGACCAAACAAGAACTGGTCATGCCAACAATTACATCAAGAAAATGGCGAGATTTTAATACAGAAGCCCAGAAGATTGGAAAGACCTGGGGAGAAATTAAAGTACTGGAAAAGATAGGAGATGAAAGCCAGCGGTAGCCCTATGTCCCCCAAGGGATGAAGCGGATTAAGTCAAGTACTACAGAAGCCTTAATGAATTTTTTCAATAATTGAAAGTTTACATCTATCTGAAATGGTTTTCTAGTTAATGCTTAATACCACAAAATCTGTCATCTATTATCTTCAAAGGGCAATAGCTAGACTTTTTGAGGAATTACTGGTAAGTATGCCTTGTCATAGGATTGTTTCAACAATTAACAGAATTCTGCTATCTATTCCAGTTTTCAGTTACTGCTAAAAACCATAAAAATCAGCATATATCTTCTAAGGGGACCAACTCCAATTAGGAGCCATCATACAGCTTCTATCAAATGGAGACTTTTGAAGTGCTCTTAAAGTTTAAGTCATTTGAGACATTCTTGTTTGTAGAAATTGGTGACTTGACTTGATGTAAAAAAAAATCCCAATATTTTTATTCCCGACTAAAATTAATGCAATTTTAATTTTTTGTCAATCGCCTCATCTGATGTTTACAATGAAACAACATGGGTGTTAAAACATCCTTTTCAGTGATTGAACATTTATTTATACAACATGAGAGCTAAATTCACTGTTTGGCTTTGCTGATATGTGGGCAGCTGCTTTCTAAACTCCAAATTGTCTATTTCTCTTTCTCTCTTCCAGTTTTAGTTTATGTTTGGTTAGCATATGACATAAACGTGATTTAAGTTTTCAGCATTCTATAATGTAGTTTGCCCTATAGAATTACTCAGCTTTTCTGGAAAAATCTTTACAGAATTTGCTTCTAACAGTAGGTAGTTTTTGTTTATTTTTAAAAAAAAAACATCTTTTAGATTATTTCATGATGTTTAGGTTAGATGCCTTTGGATTGCCATGAAAACCATAAGGTGTATCATTTTCAGGCTTTATCTCTTGTTGTGAATGGACCATGGAAGTTTTTTGTTTCAAAAAGTCAAATACCACAAGAAAACACTCATGTTTACTGCCACGTTTATTGTGGACTATCACAGCTGAACACATCTTACATTATCTACAGCACAGGAAGTCATATCAAGGGAAGTAACTCTACATTCATCAACATGTGGGACCTATCAATGTTGCTTTTATATATCAAACACAATTCCCCATTTTGAGAACAATGTAGGATATGATCTATTTCAATTCAATAGAAACATACAATTTCAATACAAAATCTTGCTTTAACCCAAATAATATTATCAGTTGTTAAAACACCTCTAATCATCAATATTTATTAGACATGAAAAATGGGAGAAAAAATAATGTTTTTCCTCAATTTCTTACAACAAAATTTAACCTTAACAACTAGCTTCTTTAGAAATGTGCTGACTGGTCACTCAAATTCAAGATATTTTATTACAAGACCAAAAATGAATTAGTTTTCTGAATACAGCTTCTCAGCTAAACAAAATCAGAATATTTGAATAAATTTCTACAAGAAAGTTGTTTAACTTGAATCTTTAAATCCAACATGCTACATACAGTGAGGTGACACAAACATAGGAAGGATTTCACAAAGTATTTGATGCGTTAAAGATGAGGTAGATTTTGCTTTATACTGATTATATTAGAAAATCATAAAAAAGTAACAAATATGTAAGCATTCTAGATGGACATCTCAACTATATTGAGTAAACCATAACCATAGAAACTGCAATCCAAACAGTACTGGCATAAAAAAAAGGTGCTGTCAGCCTATAAAGGGCTTCCAAATCTGTAGTCAATATCACAAAATGTTGTTGAAGGAAAATTAGTTACATCACTATTTATACATGTAATTAATTTAACACTTCTGACTTTTTTTGTGAAACAGATTATCATAATTGTGTTATTCATTTACTACAAACACATGAATCCAAAAAGTGTAAGGAATGACATGTTAACAATTAAGTGTATAATTCTAAATTTAGACACTACCTTAAACCTACATTGTAAATATCAATATCATGACATAATTGTTGTGTTAAAAATAACACAGTCACACAATTATTGGATATTTTTTTCAACACTGATGCTAATTCATTATCAAATAAAAATATTAAACAAAAAAAGGAGTTTGATTTATAAGCACAATTGAATTTAGTTTCTATATATAATGTACAGACAAAAAGATTTTAGAATTGTCACAGTTTGTTGAAAACAGTCTCATATAGTAGCACACAGTCAACTGACATACATACACATCAACATTGCACATTACACATGGTAGTAATAAATAATTGCACAAAAATATTGTTCCCTTTATAGTGCTGAACACTGTAGTGAAGTATGAGAATATACAAGGAGCACAAAACTAACCCGAAGGCCAAATAAAAAAAAACAACAAAAAACAGTAGTGCATTTCCTATTACCTTATCCACCCCATTATCGAAAGGGGAAGATAGTGTACCCTTAAGTTTCTAGTGTCATTCTTCAGTAATAATGGTTTAAGTTGGTATGTTTCTACCTAGACTCAATGTAAAAAAAATCCCAACCTACCAATCCTATTTTTTTTTCAAATGTGTAATAGGAAACACATATTTTTTTATTTGGCCCAAGTATATGAAATACTTCATGCATTACCACACTCATATTAAAAATAACTAAGATAATAAAGTATAGACAAAATCATGTGTCTTGTGTGAGATAAAATAGTTACATAATACCGTTTTATCATCCTCAAGTAAAACATGAATAAAATTTTTAACCATACATTGAACTGTTTAGAAATTCTATGAAATAGTATACTTCTTTTCGTCTGATTTTGGAAGCAATAGGTAAGTAAATGTCACACAATATTAAAGGTGGCAAATGAACTCTGCATATCTCATTATTTCTACTTCATTTTGAACTTAATAGAACTTGATGAAATGAGAAACCAAGTCTAAGATTTAAACATACAAATTATGACATTGGTAACTTTCATATAAAAGTATTGAATTAGATAAGTGAATTGATGACTACTGGTTAGGAATGTAATATGGGTCCCACACTATCATTGGTAACTCATGTTAAATCTTAACACAAACAAAACCTTCTGTTTTTCCTTTTTAATTTGGATATCAGCACTATCAACTTAGAATGCAAAAAAGCACTAAGAAGAAAGGTTCAATAAGAATCAAGGTCCCTAAATTCTCATATTGACTCCCCATGGTAAGCTTTCTGGTCAAATACATTTTTTTTAATATTTTATTTTTTTCCTCAGCCTTAGATACTATGTTATTGGCATAAGTTGTTATTTTACTAGTATTAAAGATCTTCCTTCTAATGCTCAGCATTGCCTTAGAAAAACTCTGTAAAAACCTTTTAAGCTGTGTCTAGATAAAAATATCAACTAAAGGAGAGCTAATTTTTGATCAACAATAACAGATAATCAGGAATCATTCTTCCGCTCTGTCCTTTGCTTTGTCTGTCAGTGAAGATGACAAAGTCTATGGCGGGGAAACCTCGTCACTAATTCATCATTTCATGTCACATCCATGGCTACTATTTTGTCTGGGTTGATGATACTGCTAAGTTTCCCTTCTTCTATACTGGACCTATAAATAAAACGGTATCCAAATGTAAAAAGAAAAAAAAAACAAACAAATTAATTAGGTTGTCCTTCAAAAAAAAGTTTTTAAATGCCAGTTATAAAGATGATAATAACCAAGAAGAAGGAATCAACTTCCTACATCATTCTTCATTATGATATTACTCTTCAGGTTTAAAATCTTTTTTTATGCAAAAACAACTTTACTAAGCCAAAAAAAAGGGGTATGACATTTAAGGTTGTCATATTAACAGAGGTGAGTAAAACTCATTTGGACAGGTAAAAGTTAAAACAAATCTTGTTCAATTTCCAACAACCTAGATTTCAATTTCGGCAAGGAGAATTTTCATCAACTTGCCTGATTGGACAAGATTTATATAATGTTAATGTCATACCCTGCATTTTATTGTAATACTCAACATACATGTAACTATTTTGGGACTAACATAACCGTAAGAACATAAAACTAGCCAAAAAATGTATAATTGCTTTTGAAAAACAGGTTAACTGTCCGTCATAGAAGTGAACTGAAGACACTTTGAGGACAACAAATCAATTCACAAATTATATTAATGCCATGCCCATACAAAATGCTTTGTAACCATAGCTTTCTCTAATGTAGGCTGTTCCCATATGCAAAACCATTAAAAAATCATAAAATCATAAAAAATTCCACATCATTGTTTATAGCTTGGCCAAGACTCACATAATGAACCTAATTTCTTCCCAAACCTGCTTGTAGGGCACTTATAAAAATTCAAAACCAAATCATTGAACTCAATGGTATGTATTTAAACTTACTTCCCAATCTTGTGAGGGAAGGTGGATGGAGTAATTTTGACATGGTTAGTTGACTGCCCTGTTTTACTGATTGTCTGTACAGGTAAAAACGACTGAGTGAGCACTGATGAAAGACTTGTTGCTGTTGTTGTAGAGACCAAGTTATGGTTGGACGAATTCTTGTTATTATTAGTTAACGGAAAATTCAGCTGTAGAACCGTAGCTGCTGGTGAAGTTGAAAGCCCTGTGGGTTTACTGTCAGTGATTGGTCCATTAGTCAACGTAGCTGAGTTTAACGATACAGGTTTCGATAATGAAGATGACGATGCCAATGACGAAGATGTTGATGAGAGTAAAGATGAAATAGCACCAGTTTTCTTGGTCTGAACTTGTGTGGTATTCATTACTGCTGATACAGCAAATTTAGCACTAGCCGAGTCTAACATAAACCGTGATGTTGGCTGTGAAGAAAATGACTGATCTAATCCAGAGCACCCTGCAGTTTCAAATTCACAAGTGGTCTGTTTCAATAATTGTTCTTCTTGATCACGCTGCATTTGGAGAAGTTGTTCCTTGTGAGACTGAAAACTCTCCATATTGAATTCCTCTGTTGGAGAACTTCGTACAGATCTATCTCTAAAGTTATGGTCTTCATCTGTTGGTGAATGTGGACGAAAGTATGATCTGTTGGGTGGAAAAAATATCAAGTATATATCTTGTATAAAAAATTTGAACAAAACAAATTTTCTATCAAACCAGCCTACCTGATCACACAGAAAAGATAGCAGCAGGGAAATCGAAAATTGTTCATTCAGCTCTAAATGAACTTGAGAGAAAAGGGTTGAAATAAAAAAGTTATAAATGTTGTGAAGCAGCTCAAATTAAATTTAAATAAGAATAATGAATTAGTGAACAATAGCCACATGTAAAAAGTTAAAAGGAACTACATATAAATAAAGTATAAATAAAATGTGGGGCTCAATCCCCTTAATTTTTTTTTACGTTTTGTTTATACTTTATTTGAATGTAGTTCCTTTTTACCTTTTAAATGAGGCTATAGTTCACTTATTCATTATTCCCCTTTTTGCTGTAAATAAAAAATGGTGCTGTTTAATGAGATTGGGTACTTAATCCATAAAAGATATTTTTAAACAACTTGTTTTAATATCCACCACTTACATTTTCTTTTCCCTGATATATGAGTTATAATCTTCCATTAATGATAATGATTTGTTTGATCTATGCAGTGAATCATCCCATTCTGAGAAAGCTCTATCAAATAGAACTCTGAAAAACAAAGCATAATTTGATAAGACAAGTTAAGGCACAAGGAAAGTCTTGAACCCTTTTGGCACTTATGCTATTCATACAGAAAATGCATTTAGTCACTTGTCATAATTAAGCACAACTTAATGATCAAAATACCTATTAGCATACTAAAAAAACATTATTAGCATACAATATTAAAAATACTTAATATCTAGACAAAATGATTATATTTTGATAAAAAAAAAATAGTTAATGGAAAATGCTTTTCCATAAATGCATGTACCAAAAACCAGAGAAGAGTAATTGAACTTCAATTTAATTTCATGTTAGATTAATTTGAAATAATTGATATGATGTTTTTTTGACTGTGAAAAAAGCAAATTGGTTGTAATTACAAGAATTTAACTTTGCACTATTGGATTTTCAGCATTTACTTAAGTCAGATTTTCTCAATAATATACAAATTCGAATTGTGTTGTTGCCAACAATGACTAAGTCATAATAACGCCCCCAAAAAATATGTAGTGTTTTCTGATCACCCTCTCTAAAATTTTGTTGGATTGGTAGGTACGGATTTAAAATATTTTTTTTTTTGTTTTAAATTATGAAATGACACCAAACTCAGAATACAATAAAAACCAAATCTGCAAAGATTAAACATGCAATAGACTTAATTCATAGAAAAAAATCTTAGGCTTTATTTCCTTGGTTTTTTTTTCTGTATATCAGCTGGCAGGCTTTTTAAATTTTTCTTTTTCAAAATCACAAATAAAAACTTTTGGGTATGGGGTCTGAAGGAGGGTTGATAGGTGACCAGAAACATAATAATTTTTTTAGGCCTAAAAAATGCACACAATATTTTTTTAATATGACAGTATTTGTGTAAGCAGAACTGTTATTAACCCAATTGACTCAGCATTGGTCTTCTATATATTGGATTTCAGAAAACTAAATAGAAGTTGTAATGTTTTGACTAGAATTAATACCTTCCCCCTCTTCCCAATCTCCTCCTTGCAAATCCTATACATCGAGACGGATGCGACAAAGATGTGAGGTTGTATCGGTATTTTTTCTCTCCCATTCCACCATCATCAGAACTAAACCAAGGCCAGTTCCCAAGTCGTTCCAAAATAGGCTGAAATAATAAGATTTTGTAGTTAAAGCTATGAACCATTAATTTAAAAGTTTAAGGTTAGCAATCAAGTTTGTGATTACTACTATTCTGAATATACATACATGTATAAATATCCACATTTAATACACTAATTTTCAAAAAGGTGGATACTGCATAAAAAATTTAAGGTGTACGTTATGTTTGATGACTAATTGCCGTTAATTTAGAATTCGAAAAATAGACATCCTTTTTTGTAGGACATGTATATGCATGTTTGTCATATTCAAGTTTCATAATGCATGACTGACTTACAGCTTGATAATGGCAATTTTTTTTCCTTCTGAATGCAAACTGTCCATCTGGATCATTCTCTTCCTCATGATCAGAAAGTGACATTCCCTGAAATACAGAGCTCATCTATAGATACCTTCATCCAAAATGTAACATGCAAGGATCAAATTAACATAAGGTTTTAATTTTTAGTTCAGTAAAAGCTCATGAAAAGCAAATAACACAAGTATGAGCCAGAGAAATGAAAAATACATGTATAGCAAAAATTGTCTCTGTGATCTTTGAAAAAAAATGACTGATATTTTTACATCCAGTAAGTATGCAAACAATTTTGACAAAATAAATTATAGGATTTTGATAAAAAGGACTTCAGAAGAAAATGACAAAATAAATAAAGTAAGCACTGCAATTTTTATATGTAAGAATAACGAAACCCCCTTGAATCTTGCAAACTGATTTTCATTTTTACTACTTAATTTACAAAGACAAATTTTTGGAGTGCAGTTTTTGGCAATTTTTTTTACTGTAAATATAAATTTTTTACACTAGACAATTAGCAAAAAACGGAACGTGAAATTACCTATCAACACCATGTAATATTATAAATATGTTTGTAAACCATAAAAATGTACATTCAAATGACAGAATCTGCTTAAAACTTTACATAGTATTTCAACAAATCTTCTTCTTGGATTGATTAATTGTAGTTCAAAATTGCCTGGAAAAATATTGGGAAAAGAAAGTGTGATCATGTGTTAATACACAGAAGTAATAGACACATTATTCTGACAGAGCCAACAAGTTGTCACTCCAGCTGCTTGGAAAATAATTTCTGTCTCTGATATGACCTAGCCATGGATAAAACCAACAACTTCTTACACTTGAGGAAAGAAACCATTGAGGCATTTTCATTTTCTAGGAAAGCAATCAAATTTGATCATTTGATATTTAACTCTTACAGGTGAAAGAGCTTCATCTTCAGAACTGAAGTCTGGTGGTAACACATCAATATCAGTAAAATGATGAGTAGGTTGAACACTTGTAACATTATGCTCTCTTTGATGTGATGATATGGACTGTTTATGTTTACGCTTTCTGTATTCTCTTTTCTTCTTAACTACCATTTCATCCTAAAACATTACAAAAATCATTAATTTATAAGTGAGTGTTCGAACTCATATTTAAATGTTTAAGTCATCACAAAACAGTGAAAGGAGATCTACTTTACTCTGATAGAATGATTCAAACTTAATGCAAGACAGATGTTCTTTTTTTCCAGGACTGTTTTTGCCATTCTAATAAATGAACCAAACACCTAATTTTTTATCTTTGTTTAAAAGATTGGATTGAAGTATGACTGAATTATGAAAAAAAATGGTAAGTTCATTATCAAAATATAAAACATAACTATTCACTGATTCAAAATTAAAAAAACTCGGGTAACTTACTTGACTCCAAACACCACCATAAGTGTATGGGGACAAAAATGATGGCATTTTGTGACGCAAGGCTTCTGCTTCCTCTAACATTTTGCCCTCAAAATCTTCAGCAGCGTACCTGTGATAATAATTTAAAACAAATTTAGACCAAAGTTGATATGCAACTTCTAATTTACAAATACATGAAAAACAGGATTAATCATTTTGTCCACTATTTTGAGTCTCCTGTCTGACTTTCTTCTTATCAATCATAATTTTTGTTGAGACACTTTCTTCCTAACAATTTCCAACTTTCTGAAGTCTCAGTCACTTTTTTTCTATCCAAGTTGCTAACAATAAATCACCATTCTACTCTTTTTTATTTTTTACCAATATCAATACTGTAAACTGGGAATTTCTGCACGATCTTTGTATTACAGTTACTGTAATCAATATGTTTTTGTGAAGTTTTGAATGTGACATTCCCCAAATCATATTCAGAGTTAGAAATATATAGCCATATGGTAAATGCATTGAAAAATTGCACTCAGGACTGGCTAGAATTTGAGTGAGTTTCTTACTCTTGTCATATTATAATATACCTCCAAAAAATATTCAAGACAGTTGAATTTACCGGTTGCGGGTCTTACCGCAAAAATAACAAAAATAAAACAGACTCCAAAATTTCAATTAAAGACTCATAATCTAACTTGGTTAATGAATGCAGGAAAAGTGTTAATAAACAAGATATAAAAGTAATAAATAGAAGTTAAAACCTTATCAATACCACAATCATACCTCTTGTCCATAACCTCAATAGTCAGTTGAACCATTTCCTTCTTGGTTTTCTCCCTTCGTTTAATCATTTCTAATAATGTGCTGCAAGAAAAGATATATTCAATCAACACCAAAATTTAGATAGGTTATAATGAAAGAACTTAGGGCTATTCCAGAATGTCTCTGAGGTGGAAAGCAGTCGATTTATTAATGTGTTGGTGGGGGGTAAAATTTGAATTTTCCCTTTCATACAAGTGCATTAAATCTTAATTTTGATGTGTTGGTGGTACCCCCGAGTGCCATGGGTGTTCTTGCCTCCCACTACACTCTTTTGGAATAGCCCATAGAGTGTTCACATACCCCACATCCGAACATTTAAGGAGGAACTGGTTTAAGGTTAAGAATTTGTAAATCGATGATGCAAATTAAACAAATTTGGCCACCTCTGACTATATTATGGAAGAGTTTCACTAAAAAATGTTTCATAAACTTAGGTGGACTCCAACAAAATCTGAGGAATCAAACTTTTCAGCTAATTTGCACAATTACATATTCTGTCCTAACTACATACCAAGTTTCATGAAATTCTGTTCTTTAATTTGGAAGCAGTACGAATGACAAGTTGATTCAGAAAACCGTAATTAGGGGCAAATATTCCAACACAATTTAAGGGATAAAAATTTTCTAATATATGTAATGTGCCAAACCACATATTGTATCCACACTACATATCAACTTTCACCTAATTCTATTCAGTAGTTAGAGAGGAGTAGCAATGAAAAAAAAAATCGAAGTGCTGATAGCACCGGCGGTTTTTGATTCTTGTGAAAATTGCAGCATGAATTGTGAAAATTGTAGCATGAACAAAATTTCAAAGATTATATGATGTTAAATAAAACTGTGATCATACATTGCATTTTAAATACTATTAAGAACTGTCCTTTTTTAATAATTATATCTATACTACTGATGCAACTTCACACACATTAACAAATTTTGTTCCATTTCAAAGCTTAAAAAAATAATTTCCTTAACACAAGATGTTTAAAAACTTTTAGCAATTAGAATTTTCCCGCCAATTTTACTTGGATAAAATCACTGCTCTTCAATTCCTATTTATAAAAGGTGAAACATTAATAATAGGATGGATAAATTAACTTGAAGAGGATTAAAATGAAAATATTTAACACATTTTATACTTCCAGACACATTACTGCAAGAAATTAATTCCCTAAATGTAAATTTATTACTTCAAGGCCATCATCATCTTTCAAGGCCAAAAAGGAGTCTCTCAAATCTTGAGTTGAAATTCATTCATTCATATCTTTATTTAACACTTTAACTAATTTTGATTTCAGCTATGTGCAAATGTGTAACGACATACAGAAAATGGGTATAAATTTGCATATTAAAGGACCGATAATCCAGAACACTCGATAATGTCTCGCCAGTAAAAAGAGTACTGTTATCATATCTTCTGGAGTTTGTTTATATATTTTAAAGTTTTTATTAATATCTTTGTATTCATTCATAAAGGATAGAGGCACTGATCAATAATCTTTGAGTGACGGCTTTATTTGATAGCAGTTTACCCAAAATTATGAATGAAAGCAATAAAAAATGAACTCAACAAATCCAATGAAATGCATTGTAGATGAACATTTTTTCTTGAAAAATCCTTATGTAAGTTAAAGTGGACGATAAGTGGAGGCTGGCCATTTCTTGAAAAAAATAAATATCGACTAATAGTCCAGAAAATACGGTAAATAATTATGAAGTTGCGGAAGGAGTAAGCTGTCATGAGCTATGAAACGTCATTCCTTCAATTGACATCACACATTTAATATTATACATGTATTTTACTTTCGTGTTTTGCTGCCATTTCGATCTAAAAAAAATATACCAGTCACTTTGAACAAATCCATAAATGCATACTTACACAGCTCTGTTCAGATCTCTACGAAGTTTCAACATTTTTTCATAAGATGTTTCATCATTCTTTCGATTCTAAAATGGAAAATTTAAATTGTTCATATGCAGTCATAAATACCATGAGGATTAAATCAGCATTATTAAGTAATTAGAAACATGAACTTGGAAATAGACTGGTCAAAGAAAGATAACTGAGAAATATTCTGACCAGCAGACAACACAAATACGGGAAATATACTTGGTGAAATTCTCTGACTCCTGTGACCAAAATCTGAATTTTGATATCTTTCTCACTTGCCATCGCTCAAGCACATGAAATTCTGCTGGAACAAAATTACTTTTGCATAACAGACAGTCCTCCATGACTTGCCATGAATGATAAGCCTTACAAACCTTTCTCGTCTGCATCTTTTCTGTTCTTCTCCTGAAAGCTACATAAGGATTATTGGTAGTTGACCCATCTCTTTTCTCTGTTTTAACTTGTAAAATTAAGGGGTGAGCCTGGAAAAGAAACTTTCAATTTGAAATTTGGAACTTGAAGGGTAGAAGAAAGAACATTCTAAGTAGAATAGAATTTTTTCCCTTTTTTTCACTATGATACTGGTCTCTCTGTATAACATGCACATGCCTGTGATTCTGCTGAGCCCCAGTGCTAGAAGTAATGCCTACTTGCTTCCTAAAAACAATTATAATAAATCAAGAAATTTCAGTCTAGCTGAATAACTGCTTGTTAGTATGCATAAAAATGTACACTTATCTCAAGAATACCCTGCAATTCAAGATTTTAGTGACTGATGAGAATAAAATACAATGCACATCAAGTTTCCCATGTTTGAAGTTTCTTTTGGAGTGTACAAACCTGAAGTTATCCACAGCCAGTGACAAAGAAGCAAGATACAAGAGTGTATGATGTACTATAAGGCTTACCAAGCGTAAACGTTTGTTTAGCCAATAATCATACACAGCTATAATGAGATCATCATCTTCTTTCAGTAAAAGCTTTGCTTCCTGCAGCGTAACAACCTGTAAAAATGAAAAAAGATTAAAATAAACATTACAAAAAATTAATAAAAGAATATGCATACTTCAATAAACTGTAATGGTAAATATCTTTAATGCATTTGATTTGATAAAAATACTTCACTGATAAGATTCCAGAACAGGATTGCAATTAAAGCTTAACAGAACAATATTTCAACAGTAAACAAGTAACTCTGTATGTCCCCGCATATGCAAAAAGAAGTTAGAGTGCATAGGTACCATTACTCCTGTAAAATTTCTAGGAATAGGCCAGCCTTAAAATAGTTTGTCTGCTATAACCCGACTATACCTTGAGAGTGGTGGGTAGGTTGGTAGGGAAAATATTTTATCGGCATTGAGAAATGTTGTGTATACATTTAATCAGAAGACAAATTTTAAAAAAAAGCATTTTATATTCTGATTTTCACAATGGTAACATGAACATTGACTACAATGTCAAATCATTTAAAACAGAGATGATTTTATGAGGTCAACAAACAAAGCAGAAATTGACAAAATAGGAAGTAAATTAACAGTAAAAAAAAACATCACAACTGTAACATCAGGATTTAAAATAACAGAATTACGCTAAAAAGCGGGAAAAATTCATGTCTGCAAAAACAAACAAAAAAAGAAATAAAAAATTCAGATCTAACAAAAATGCCATGACTATACAAAGTATAAATCAACATTGAGTAGAATGTATTTTGAAAAAAATGTAATAAACACTGTCAATAGAATGTATTCTACACACAAGACGAACTTTCAAACTTTCTGGATCATGAACAATATTCATTTTAAAATAAAATTTCTGAGATTTAGGACCAATTAAATTTTGTCAGTTGCATGGATTTCTGAAGGTTGGTTGGGTTATAGCAAATAATCAATATTTTAATTTAGGCCTTACGCATCTAGATTAATGGATATAGATTAATATCCTTCTACAGGATGGCTTAACATCTTATCCAGATTCATTTCTCGAATACTCTTAGTCATTCCTGTGCATTATATCTGTCACTGCAGTCCCCATTGCCTACTTCACACTGAAAATCTGTACGAGTTAAAAATACAAAAAGAAACTTTGTAAAGGTAAACATGTAGGTATTAATACGGATTTTACCTGTTGTCCACTACCCTTTTCAAGTCTGTCCATCATTTCTTCAAACTTAAGAGGAGAGATTTCCATTTTCTTACTTTGTTGGTCAACCCATCCTTCATCTTCACTATCCATATCATAATCAGGAATTTCTTGTTCCATTCCACATGCTAAAAAAAGAATCTCCATCAAGTTACTGCCATTTCAGAATGCTGTCAACATTTGTAGGAGCTACTAATTCTGGCTAGATTTTATATAAAATGCTTATTCTCAAATAGTTGCATCATACATGTATGTTACCTTGCCATTAATATTTCAACCAAGTCAGGGAATAAGCTTTACTTTTTTCTCCAAAAGCCAGCTGGGTTACGAAGTCAGGGAATCTTCGAAGCCCAACATAAAATTAAGAAGCCTAGCCGAGTATTATCATTTTTTACCCCCAAATAAATACTAGAAAAAGTTCTTAACAATCTGCTGCATCGTGCATAAGTTTCCATTGTATCAGACGCCTGTAGGTGACCTGTTTTATAATTATAAACATTGTGGAAAGGATTTCTAACTACAAATGAACTCAACAATAACAGTTTCATTTTTAGTACAATAAAGATAAACAGAAACATTTTATTATGCTCTGTTAAGTCAAATGATTACAAAACACATCATCTCCATCTAGGACAGTATCGGTTTTATCACTTTTTGTCTTAGTCTTTATAATACACATGTACCTCTTTTCTTCTGTAATTTGTGCTTTACATTTTTATGAACTTCCTTAACAAATATTTTGTTAATAAACCCTACAACTTGCAAAATGAGGCGATGATATTTAGATTTTATTATTCATTTTTAAAAGCTTTAAGAAACAGAAACTTGAACAAAGATTTTTCATAAATTCAATTTTTTCAAATTTCAAATCATTCAGGGAACTAGAAATACATGTATAGTCAGATATGGTTGATAGATTCATAGCTGGATTCAATATCCATAATGCACCTTTAACTAAACAGCTTTATCGATGGCTGTTCTACTACTATTTACTAAGAAAATCTCAGCCTTCATTGTGACAAGCAAAAATTTAGAAATTCAATTTTAGGCAAAGGTGAATTGAATAGAAATAACAAATCGCAAGATTTAACAATGGCCTCCAAAACAATTACATTTACCACCTAGGCAAAAGATTTATTTATCTGACCAAAAAAAAAAAATTATACGTGTTTCCTGGTTCATGTCTGAAAAAAATAGGGTAAGTAGGTAGGTTTTTTTTTATTAAATGAAAAATAGCCACTGTATGTTTTAATACAAATACTACCAGTTTTATACATTGTAAATTTTGATATGCTGTACATGTGTTAAAGGAGTAATCTCTCATCAGCAGCATTAAAATCAAATTTGTAGGAAGATCATAATCAAAATATTGATTGAATACAAGTAGTACTCAATATTTTTAAATTTGGATAACTTCAAAATTTCATAAATAGGGTAGATGAATTATGATATACATGTAATTGGTGATGTATGTGATACATAGTGTAAACCAGCAGTTTTTATATACAACCATGATTTCTTTCTTTTATCCATGAGGCTACATTTAAGGAATTTTAATGCGAATAGACTTGTGACTTGTAGATTGGATGTGGCCTGCAACATGTGCACCGCCATGTTGGGCGATATTAAAAGGGCTGCTCTGGCGTCCAAAATTCTATCGCCAGCTGCCATATTTTTTGCCAATTTCCAAAAAAAAGAGCCAAAATGGGTGCCACAATTTTTTTTTTAAGATATGACAGCAGTTAGTCCACTTGTCTTTGTCAATTCAACAAAATAACATCTTCATTCATGACATACATGTACCTCAGATTCACTCTTGATGCATGTATAAAGCTGGTATTTAGCTCCAGTCTTAGTCAGGATCTAAAACCATTAGTCACTTTTTATATGCAAAATAATGAAGTACAACTTCAGAAACAGGTGGTTTATTTCTAGCAAGGCCTTTATATTACTATGCACATATAGACATGTTGACCCTTATTCTTTGTGGTCTCATTAAATTTATCTTAAATATTAAATAATGATTTGATTTTTTGTCTATAAATGTTCAACAAACTGGATTATTTTTTCAAGTGATAAAATTTCTAGCAAACTACCATGGACCATAAAATATGTCCCTTTAAAAATATCTCTTGTACTCTTACTCGATTTCTGAATCACTATTACTTAATGCTGTTAGTATTTCCGTAATTAGATTTTGGGCATCCCTATTCTTGTTGTTTACCGATTTTCCCGCCAAAAAAGTGTAAATAAATGTCATCCATTCTTTTATCAATTCTTGCCCCGTGCAGGTCCGGGTGTTAAAAGAATAGGCCTGCAGCAACACTAAGCTTGTCGTAAAAGGCGACTAAATAGTGCTCAAAACCCTAGCCGGGGGATATGGCGCTTTGCCCACAGAGCAACTGGGATGTGTGCCCAGGTGGTTGAATGGGGTACCCCTGGCGTGTTACATGCTGGGGTTGTCAGGCTATAATACGGCGAACCTGACCGCAAACCATAGTGGTGCACCGTGTTGGGAAAGATGCCACTTTCCTTGCACGTTAAAGAACCCTACTGTGGTATTCTCCCGGAGTAGGAACCATAGGCTCCGCCACAGGAGGCTAAATTGCCCGACCCTACCCACCTCTCCCTATTTCCAGTGGCAATCAAAATTTGTCGACCCCACTGTACTTGTGTCCCATCCCTTTTTCATTTCATGTTCATTTTATCATCAATTTCATGTTCATCATCTGAATATAGCTGAAATATTGCTGCTCGGACGTTAAACCCCAACAAACAAACCAAACTTTATCAATTCTTCCATCAGACACTTCCTGATGGGATAATCATTGTTAATTGGATTTAATATATTCTGTTAGAAGGTAAATCTGATTCTGAATGTATCATCATATGGTTTAAAAGGTCTGTGAAGCCTGTATGTAGCCACATGCACATGGCCATGATTGTGTTTACCTTTGACCAGATGATGAGTTTTGATTGGCTCAAAAATATATTTACATCTGATTGACATCTCCCATGATGATATTGTGAGATCAATTTGTCTAATTACATTTGATTGGCTTCAGTCATAAATTGGTTACTGTCATTCAACTCTGACCTGGTGTCAACACAGCTGTTTAATTGGAGAGAATATCTGTTGCTGTCAAACTTTCTATCAGTTTTAACATACAAAACCTAGGTGTCAAGAAAATCGCCAACAGGTTATTTTTGTCGCCAGATCAAATTAAAATCGCAAATTGGGACTTTGGCATAACCCTAATAATTCAGTCCTATCTCCGTATCTGTTTCAATGGAGTGATCGCATGGAATGTAATTTAACGACTGGATTATTCAGGTAAACACTGGCAAAGCCCAGTGCTATCTATGTATAAAAATGAGAAATGAGGAATGGTTGCCAGAACGAGATCAGAGTAATTCAGAAATTTCCAAAAAAGATGCTACGGTCGGCAATTCACCTTGAAAAAAAAAGGGTCGGTTGGGAAACCGGAAACACACTTATTTTTTTTGTTTGGCCTCACTAAAAAAAAAACAATAATTCTAGTTTGAAGATATTTGAAGTAATGTTTTTGTTCAAGTCTGTTGGTCCGTATCCAAAACAAGCATCATTTTGGTTTTTTTTCGTCCACTGAAGTTTTACCTTGAATATGGATGTACTGTTTTTGTGTTTTGAAGTCTCCTTTGTACAGACGGTCATATTCTTCATTGATAGTGTCAACTTCAGGAATAGGAATAACAAGAGCTTCAGCCGTCCCATACACCTGCTGGGCTGAGAGGGCTCTTTGAAGATGGTGCTCCTGAAGATGAAATAAAGGATACCGTTACAACACTGCCTGAAGTGAATAAATAGGCTGATAAGTATATTAAACTGAATTGTAGTATTGAATGCAAGAACATATCATATCTGCAGGATTCATTATCACAACAATTCATCATTCAGTGTTTTTATATATAGTCATATTCTACTGCAAACATTTTCCAAAGCCATCAATAAACCTTGTATGATACTTTCACTTTAGTCATCCATGTAACAAGAATTTACTCAGCTGGAGTAATAATATCTATTTGTTTTGCAAATTCATATTGTGTATACAACTATATCTTACTACTTTTTTTTGTGTTTAGCAGTATCACTCATGTGTTAACTGTGTTGCAACTGTCATAATAATAAGTCAGGTTTTGTAGGAAATTATGAAACAAATTTATGACTTATTTGAATGTTGTTTTTTTTTTATAATGTAAATGTATTATAACAAACATGGTGCAAAATTTATTCATGGCTGTGTGGGTTGTATAGATAGAAGATGCTGTCTAATGAATAACTGTCCTGTTATTTTCTGAAGAATTTTTCATATTTTAATTACCCCATTCAATTTTAATATTAAACACTGCAGAATACCACCAAATACAATGTATAATGAATAAATAATATTCCCCTATACCTTATGATAAGAACTGGTCCAACAACAGGCCAAAAATAAAAGAAAAATAAAACTTATTACAGGACCTAACCTACACAATGCCGACAGAGAGAAGTTTGGTAAATTCTGTTTGAAAAAAGACAATATTGACATTATTGTCTATGTAATGATCTATTACAAGAACTTCTCACTCTAAAAGACAAATGGGAGAAGTCTACACAAACAAATAGAATTGTTGCATATTTCTCCTTTAAATTAGGCCCTGCTACTAACCTACTTTTAAGTATTCTGCATTAAACAACAGAAAGTAGATATACATGTAGAAGCACAGACACATTATATCTGCTACTGCCATCAACAAAGCATACATGTATCTTCCTTCTACATAAAACCAGCATAAAACATGCACATTAAATGAGTGAGTAACAAACCAATGTTTTAGGTGTACTTTAAATATATTTTTTTCGACAAATTCCAGTTTAAGATCACAACTTCTCTTCATTTCTTGGAAGTTATTTTTTAAGACAGAATACATCCAAGAGTTCAAATACCCTTTTAAGGATTGAAAGTCTAGGGTCTTTGTAGATCAAATGGAAAGTGCACCTGATGTAACATTAGAGATGTAGTATATTGAAAGGCCAAAACTGTGTTAGTGAAATATTAAAGAGTCCTGGTCTGAAGTGGGGACTGGCTAAGGTTAAATTAAAGCTATTCATACATGTTTGACAGTTTCATAATCAATAGCTTTTGTTAAGTAAGCTCGTCATGAGTACTTGCTCATACTCGTCATGAAAGACGAACCGAAAGTACACAAAACGAAAATAGAACCACGTGATACTAAATATAGAATGTTTTAATGGAAATAGAGATAATTAAGACAGGATCTGGTATACGAAATAATAATGTAACAAATCTTTCCCAATTCGTTAAACTAGTTAATTCAAATGAGGAAAGTCAGGACGAAACAGGGTAATATTCCTGTTTCCACAAATCCAAGATGGCGACTGTCGGATGGGCCACGTAACCAATAACAAAACCCGTACCGTTTCTTCCTCTTTCTCCATTCCTGTTGGCATAGCAGGTACCGATCTGTTTATATTTGCAAAATCTGGCAGATCTGGAATCTCTTCAGCCCTATAAACAGGCATGGGCTTCGTGGCGTCCAGCGCCCGAGCCCGAAACGATACCTTGCTCATCGTGGTGACCTCGTTTATGCTAATGAGCTACGGTCCACGTAGAGCTTTCTATTTGAAAGCCTTACACGCTGTTAATCAGTCATTAGAACACATTGAGAAAATTAAAATGTTACAATAAACATTTTCAAACCCTAAGACACAGTTATTGTCTCAAAATAAGTATCATAAACCACAAAATAAAATCATTTTGCACAATTTTTTCTAAAAATCCATCATGGCGGCCATGAGTGCCCGTCTAAGCTATCCCAGAAGGCACTGCGTGATTACGTCTTCGTAATGCAAAATTCATTGAAACAAAGAACCACGTGGGATGAACAAATCTTCGAAAACCTTTACTAAACAGCATTTATAGAATTCGAGTCAAAGAGGTATGTTTTCATTTGGGATTGAGAAATACATTTGTGAAAATATCTTAAATAAAAGATGAAACGAAAGTAGGAACAAAACGAAGTCGGTAAACCGTGTGGGCGGGGTCAAAATACTACAGAACGACACGTCATACTATTTTCACACGGTCAATACACTACGAGTTCCCGCGCAAATCATGACGTAAACTGTGTGAAAAGGCCAAGAAATTGTACATGCCAATTATTATTTTATATACATTTATATGCTGAAAAAAATATTTCAACATGCAACAGGTCATGAACTTTATATTACATCTACATTTATTTAATATACACTCCCTGATCTAGGAAGCAGGTGAGCTTTTTCGTATAAATATAATAATGTATACTTATATCCTCTTTCGTCTACCCGAACGTGACAGGTGTTTTTAGGATAATTACCCTACCGGTCTACCTGGTTCATGCTCCCTGTTTTAAGTGGAGTCGGGGGAGCTCATTTAATCTATACATGTTAGTTGAGCTCATTTTCTTTGTTGTATGTCTATTTTCCATGCCTAGTCTTTACCCGGAAAATACTCTGAATCTTGCATGTTTCCCTTGATTTTTCTTTGATGAGATTGACTGTGTAAACTGAGTTTTCAAGGCTTTTTTTTCATTCTCAAGGCTAGTTTTCGACTTTTCGCTTTCGTGTGATTTTACCAACACATTTTTTTGCCAAAAATGATTAACCATAATGGAGCGGGAAGTTTAACGCGCTATAAAACCTACTTTAACCCACCTTTCAATCGGAAATGTCTATCAAGTCAGGACCATGATATTGCCATTTGTTAAAGGGACTTTTCTTTTTATACGACCGCAAAAAACAAATGCGGTCGTATATTGGTATAGCGCTGTCGTCGTCGTCGTTCATAGACACTTGATTTCGTGCAATAACTTGAGTAGTTGGTTGATCTTTGTAAAATTTAATGACAAGGTTCCAAACTACAAAAGGAATATTGGTATTCATTTTTTGGAGCTATAACCCCATCCGTTGTAGAATTAGGAGCCAGAAAGGACCTAAAACAAGCATTTAATGGAATTTAACTATATAACTCCAATGAAAGCATAGAAATGTCTATATATGAAATTGTCTAACAATATTCTATACCACAATGGTCAGACTTGGATTGATTTTTGGGTTAAAGACTTTAACTTTTCAGAAATTAGGGGCAAAAAGGGGGCCAGAAACATGCATTTTCCTGATGTCCAGACAATATGTTGACTATTTGTGAATAAATCTTTTTGAAATTGTATCACAATGTGCCATACCACAAAGGGAAGACTGTGTTTGATTTAGGGGACTGTGACTTCAGCCAAGTAAGAATAAGGGCCACAAAGGGGCCATAAACAACCAAAACACCCAATCATTTACTGTTGTTGGGTTAATGAGGTACAAAGTGACCCGTGAATGCACCCCGAAGCAGACATTTATACTTAAATTGAATTTCAAAATATTGTGCAAAAGTGTGTCCAGATGAGTTGTTCTGCTCGTAATGAAGTGCAAGTCCCTATATTTAGTGTGTCAAAATCTAATATTGTGTCCACACTCTGAGTTCAACTGGCTGTGGTATTATCATGCTGCGCTTAGCTAAGCTTTCTATTGGCTATTGCTTAGAGTTTATCATTAAATTTGTCGTTACCTTTCTTATGCATGTAGATGTTTGTATAGACACAGGTCGACTGTCGTTCATATTTTTGAAATTAAGTGATGAACATAAAGTACATCGCTGCATAATCTTGTAATGATCACATTAAGGAAGTTTAGGGCTACTGCTTGTATTATTACATTTTCAACTTTAAAGTTGGAATTATCGACTTCGATTTGACCAGAGGTTTATTTATCACAAATTTCATTATTTTTACTTCCGCAGTATATTTGCCTTAGATTTTCTTTTGATCAATACCCCACCCCTCATGTACAAACAAATTCCCTACCTAGTATAAATAGCGTGTTTTTCAACAGACGGTCGACATTTCAATGGGAACAAATTGTGGTCCGCTTCCCACTGATATATCCCTCCACTATTATGAAGCTGATTTTTTAGCTGAACTTAACCAAAAGAATATATATCGTTTATAGCCAAATCCTTTGCTCTCATGCATTTTCCGCTATATGGATTACTAAATGTCTTCAAAGAATCCTACTTTTGGAAAGCTCATGACCAAAATATACGACAAATGCGATGATTTATCATTCCGTATGGTAAACTTTCCTTTCATCTGTGGCAGCACCCCATCAGCACCTAAGCATGGAATTTATATCATAACTCGTATGTTCCAGAGTTTGCTGAAACTACTGGATTATTTGGCTATAAAATTGAAGTCATCACTACAAAAGTTTTGCGGTCTTCATCATGAACTAAACACAGATCATTAAGGTGTATCTATTTGCACCACGAGGACCGATTTGTTCCCCATGTCGTAGTTTTCCATTCATCCTTCTCTACCATGGACGTGCCATTTTATGTGCAACTCGGTGGGTGTTTCTAGAACACTGGACGCTCACCCTACCAGTGCACTTGGTCTATGCTCCAAGAGTTTAGTTGAGTTCGAGTTGCTCAACTACTTTTGTTTCTGTTATTTTTGTTAGTTCATGTTCTTTGTTGTGTTTGTCTGTTTTCATTGTCTAGTCGCTAGCTCTTGCCGTTTTAAACTTATATGGGGTCAAAGGGGAAAATCCTTTTTGAACAGATATATTTTTCTTTTCATTTTTTAAAGAACATGCAAAAAAAAAGAAAATCAGATTAAGGGATTCGAGTGATGTCTGAATGCTTAGTACTCGTCAGAATAATGTGTCTGGGTTGGGTAGTACGCCTTCTAATTTTACTGCCAGTTACTTCTATATCACATTTACAAAAACCGATTCCGGCGCTCGTCGGTTTTAAGACAAGGTGCGTTTGATTTGAAGAAATGTTTTAGAAACAGGTATTTATGTGTTCAGTTTTCAGTGCTTCCTAACTGGTCTGCGTTCAAGATCTAGAGATGTTGTAAAACATATGTACAATTTTTAACTAACGTCATATGATTTCTGAATTTTTTTCTTCCGTGAATTTTTTATTGTTATCATGAAAGGTAATTACAAAATCACTGAATTAATAAACTACAGGCAATAGTCAAAAGGAACAGTCAAAGAACAAAAACTTGGAAAGTTGGAAACTACCACAATGGTCCTGACCTAAAACAAACATTTCCGATGTAAATGGTGGGTCAAACCAGGTTTTACATCACGATAAACCTGCGCTTCCATTACGGTTAATTGTTTCTGGTATATTGTAATACAAACAGACAGCATAAAACTTCCACTGGGCAAAGTTGGTAAAATTGGCAGTCAGAACATATCAGCAGATAAACTTATGATAATATGAAAAATCAATCTCTAAAATCTCATGGTCAGAAACAGTAATAGTAGGTGGCCTGAGATGAACCCTCGCGCTTCCCGCCCCACTCGCCATAGTAGGTGGCATGAGATAAACCCTCGCGCTTCCCACCCCGTTCGCCATAGTAGGTTGCCTGAGATAAACTCTCGCGCTTCCCTCCCCACTCGCCATAGTAGGTGGCCTGAGATAAACCCTCGCGCTTCCCTCATGTGTGCCCCAGGTGGTGGAATGGGGTACCCCTGGCGTGTTACATGCTGGGGTTGTCAGGCTACAATACGGAAAACCAGACCGCAAACCATAGTGGTGCACCGTGTTGGGAAAGATGCCATGTTCCTCGCACGTTAAAGAATCCTGCTGTGGTATTCGATAGGAGTAGGAACCTTTGCGCTCCGCCACAGGAGGCTAAATTGCCCGACCTTACCCATCCCTCCCATTTTATTTTGTGGCAATCAAAATTTGTCGACCCTATTATCCTTGTGTCCCATCCCATTTTTCATTTCAAGTTCATTTTATCATCCATTTCATGTTCATCGTCTGAATATAGCTGAAAAATTTCTGCTCAGACGTAAAACCCCAACAATCAATCAATCGCGCTTCCCTCCCCACTCGCCATACCTTCCTCACTCGCCATAGTAGGTGGCCTGAGATAAATCCTCGCGCTTCCCCTCCCAATTCGCCGTAGTAGGTGGCCTGAGAATGGCTGAGATAAACCCTCGCGCTTCCCTCCCCACTCGCCATCGGTTCCAATGTTACTTTCAGGTATCCTAGTTTCTCCAGTTTACGAATCAACATGTCACCAAAGAATAAACTGAAGCCACTGAAGCATTAATATGGTTTAAGGTGACTTTTTTATACCCAAATGAACAAATAAAATAATTTTTTATCTCTACCTTTTCTTACTTAGTCATTTTACAACAAACAGTAAAGAAATATCAATTCAGACACTGATTTGTCCTATATGAAGGTACTCGCCATACCAAAAACAAAACAACACATTCTATAGATTTAGAACAAAGGCGTAGATTTAAGGAGATTTCTGCTGCCTATAAATCTTTGCATTGTTGTTTTAAGGATTCAGTAATGATAATACTTTGTATGAAACATTTGCTAATTTTCCCAAAACTCTTCAATAATATACACGTATCATTAAATGTCATTAAATATAGTATCTCAGAATTCAAATGAGCACAAAGAGTAAATATACAACCTACAGATAAGACTTCAGACTAAACAATAATTCCCAGTTTTACAGATATCATTTGACTTTTTCATTCTAGGATGATTTATATGTGCTCTTATACTGAAAAATGACAAAAATACTCATATTATAACCCGTTGGGTTAAGAGTTTTGCTTATATTGTGTGAGACTCCCTGATATTTCTTTGGTGACAAAGGTATAAAGATATATAAAATCGTAATTTAGTTGAGGAGTGTGGTGTGCAGTGCACCCTCGGACTTAGAGCCCACGAAGTACTTGTATAAGGGGACACACATTTTATATTGGAAAAAATAAAATACTGTAAATATTTATAATTCCCAACTTCATATTAAAACGTTCACGTATTAAATCATTTCGCTCCGCATTCTTCATGGTATGGAATAAAATACTTTTGATTAAATTGACAAGTCCGACATTATAGTAAAAAATTCCGACTTAAAAGTCAATACTTTTATTCCAACATTAAAGTCGATAATTCAACAATTTGAAAACAAGAACACTCTCTAAATAAGCGTCCGTAGATATTATATATTTATATAAGTAGAAAACTCTTTTATTTCACATAATTTCGATAAAAAATAGCATTAGATTTGTTGTTTATAATATTACGTTTAAATAAATAGACGACAAATAATCTTTAAAAACTTCATTGTAAGGCAATAGAAGATTGTTCGTTGGAAGGGGTTGATACTCTGTTTTTTTCTTTAGTTTGTGGTCTTTGTTTGATTAAAATTATGATAGAAACAACCCACAATAAATTTTCTATCATATATCATATGACTAAAAATAACTCTGCATGTTTCCTAGCACATCAATCACCAAGTCAGTCTCAGCAAAATATATGTACATATACATAGGCGTCCTTTGCTACCAGCATCACCAAGTCAGTCTCAGCAAAATGTATGTACATATACATAGGCGTCCTTTGCTACCAGCATAGATCGGTATTTGAATTGAAAAGTGTGATTTTTCTGTTTGCAGATCATGTCCACTAAAGTTGCTATTATACCCGGCAATGGTGGCGGTGACGTGTTCCATGCAAATTGGTATGGGTGGTTATACAAGAAATTAAATCAAGTTTCAGGGATTGCATGTGATTTGCGTAATATGCCAGACCCGGTAACAGCCCGGAAAACCGTATGGTTGCCATTTATGCGCGACGAGATGGGCTGCGATGAAAATACAGTTATAGTCGGACACAGTTCCGGTGCGGAAGCTGCAATGCGGTTTGCGGAGACGGATGCTATTAAATGCATCATACTGGTATCGGCTTGCGTGACGGATCTCGGAGATGACAATGAACGAGAGAGTGGTTACTACGACGGACCATGGAACTGGGACAGTATCAGAGCTAATTCGAAATTCATTGTACAGTTCGGTTCAACAGATGACCCATTCATCCCATGGGTGGAGCAACAGCAAGTTGCCGATGGTCTGCAAAGTGAACTGAATAAATTCGAGGATAAAGGTCATTTCATGAACAGTACATTCCCAGAACTTTTAAACATGGTTGTAAACAAAGTTAAAACTCATTGCCAATGATTTCAATTATCATATTTCCTGCTTTTAAAAACGCGAGGAGGAATATAGTGATCAGAATGTCCGTCAGTATTTCCGCCCTTCTTGTCTCCCATGTTACCGTTCACCCAGTAGTATTTTTGTTACCACAGCTATTCTAAGTCACTTAATAAATTAGAATGATACTTCCAAGGAAAAATCTTGATATCTTATCGGTTAAAATAAAACTTAAAATAGAAAATGTACTGGTTATGTCTACATAGCCAAACGGGGATATCATTTTGTGCACAATGCTATGTTCTAACCGTAGTTCTTGTTTTTGGTGTATTGTTAATTTAATACTTTCCAAATATGCAGAGGTGAAGAACATTAGCATCATACAACTTCATGGTGGTGGAGTCAAACATTCACAAAAAAGATTTGCGAGTTCTTCAAAGGTTCTGCTGGTCAAGTAAGCGTCATCATCTTCATTTCACTTCCTGGTGAATATACCCAACCAAATATTTATCTTGTATTGAATAACATAAAGCTACAATCTTGTCGGCTTAAAAGTGTCTGTGCATGCAAGTCTCTCTCTAATATATTATTTTTTATACAAAATGTCAATATCTGTCCTTATTAAATATTTGACAACTAGTAATATTGTATTATTCATATGCCACAGCGACTTGTACCATTGTTTAATAAAACATGAGACACAGAAGCAACAGGCGCGTAGCTTCCGTTAGGCGAAAAAGCTTTTGCCTGCACTTAATTTTGCCATTTTTTTGGATAAAATACATCCAGGAGAGGCATAAATGGTGCTCTAAAACGCTATCTCCGCGGAGCTTCGGGGGGGGGGGGGGTGGGGGGCTTCGCCCCCTGGACCTGCTGGGGGCCTTAAGCGGCCCCAGACCCCCTACCGTAATTTTGCCTACCCTTCAATTTGGCCTCAGCTACGCGCCTGAGCAAAATATTGCAAAGTGCTTGATTTTTCAATCGAAAAAATATCTGTCCTATATATATGTTTTTTTTTTGGATGACATTGATGTAAATGCTCTTTTTACACACCACTGTTTCTACAAATAAGCTTTTAAAACGTTTGCAAAAATAGTTTTACACAACTTGTAGTGCACTTGTGTTATGTCAATGGAAAATGCACATCAAATCCGCAAAGGTAAACTGCTTATGGCAGAGTCATATTCTTTTTATTGGTACATAGAATGATCAATGTAACTTTATTTACAATTAAACTATAATTTTTGCGAGCTCTGTATGATGACCACCATTTGTAGGAAACTCGTTCCATGTTTAGCTCATTGACTTGTATATAGGAAACTGCGTTCCTCTGCATGGTAGTAATCCTTATATAACATTTCAGAGTTATTTGTGTATGCATATAACATTTAAGTGATGCATAATCTTATTTAGGTTAAACTCAAGGTAGAAGCTCCGTGTCACATTGAACTTGGGGAAATTAACACCGGAACCAATGGTAAAAAGACATTAATGGTCTGTAGCCTAAACTTCTTTCTTTTCGTAAAAAAATACACTACCGACGTGTATCGTCACTTCCGTTTATTTGCGGTAGC